>CM077308.1:109508513-114508513 GCA_039655065.1 Glossophaga mutica | reverse complement strand
AGTCATCCTGGTGAAGTCAGTTAGACCACATTAACCCCTTAGGTTTGTGACAAATGCATGCTTATTTTTAAAGGTCACTGAGGTTTTATAGTTCTTTTCTCTAGAAAATACTGTGACAATAGTTAACTCATGCAAATACCAAAAGTCATAACTCGTGTATAAAACTCTCCAACATAAAAGATGAAGAGAAAACAAAACAAAAAAGTAAATATTAAAAACATGAATAGAAGAGAAACTATGCAACCAGAAGAAATCAAAAATGAATTAAAAACTATTATTGTTGTCAGAGAGAGAATATTTTGTATCCAAGAATGAAAAATACCGTTATTAAGAATAAATGTTTAGAGAATAAGAATAAAAGAATTTTTCAAGAAAGCATGAGAAGACAAAGATGGCAGAAAATAGGTAGAGGAAAAATAAGAATATTAGAGTACCAATCCAAGATGTCCAATAAATAAAACCAGACCTTCAGAACTAGTAAAAAGAGAAGAAAAAAGAAACAAATAAAATATTTAAAAAATAATAATAAAAAAAATTCCAGGAAGAAGAACACAAATGGAAATCTCCTCAAGAATATATAGCTCAGTGGTTCATATGTACTCACATAGGCATTTGTAAATTTCCATAAAACAAATAAATAAAAATATCCCAATACAGTGAGAAATTATAATTCATTTGAATTCCTAATTGAGTGCTGAACAATCAGTACAATAAAAATATCTTTAAAATTCTGAAGTAAAAGTATGTCAGACTATAAATTTGGTCCAAAATTATTAATTAAGAATGCACAATAAAGATATTGTCTGACATTGAATACTTCAATAAATTTATTTCCCTTACTCTTTTTCTCAGAACATTGGAAATTTTGTTCAGTATAAATTAAGGGTGTAAATTAGCCTTAATTGAGGGTATAAATTAAGAAGGAAAGTGAAAGTGCCAAACAAAAAAGATATAAATAGAATTTCCAGCTCTGGCTGGTTTGCTTAGTTGGTTCGATTGTTGCCCAGATATACCAAGGTTGTGGGTTCCATCTTTGGTCAGGGCACACACGAGAATCAACAAATGAAAGATGGTGGTATACACAGTCATGGTTCATCTCTTCACACAACCACAACAACATTACAACTAAAATACAGAATAACCATCACTCAGAACCATCAGAAATTGAGTTGAATGGATCTCTGACAGCTACGGAATTAAAGAAACAACATACATTCAGACTGGTAGAGGAGCATTGACACAGACCAGATTGGTTCCTCACTCATTTGTGGTGGATAAAAATTTGGGAGGGATGTCTCAGGAGTAAGGAGTCCAGCCCCACACTGGGCCCCCCAGCCTAGGGTTCCAGTTCCAGGAAGATAAGGCTCTACAACTTCTGGCTTTAAAACTAATGGGGATTGAATCTGTGGCAGACATTGCTGCAGTACCAAGCAGTTCCTCTTAAAGAACCTATACACAGACTCACCTACTCAGACTCACTCCCTCTGAGTTCCAGCACCAGGGTAGAAGCTTGAAAGGCACCAGTGGTATGCAGGAAAAAATTGAAGTGTCTGGCATTAAGGCAAGCAGAGGCCATTGTCCCCTTTTCTAAACCATCCCTCCACAAAGCCACAGAGCTGGCAAACTGGTGCCATATATGAGACTCCATCGATTTGACTAACACTGTTTGACACCTCCTTGCAGATCCCCAGAAACTGCACCCTACCCAACTAACAGGTCCATCCACGCTGTTTTTCCAAATGAATGGCTGGTATAGGCTCATGCTGTACAACTTCTTAAATCTTATCAAACTAGCAATAGCTGGCCTCAGAGAACCTTAAGCCAGGCGCTAGCAGCAACCAGCCAAGATTCACAGCTCGGCTTTACCTGGGAATCTCCAAGCCCCGCACAAGTAGCAGCCTTCTCAGATTGTTTTATAGGTCAGACAGGCTGGCCCCAGGCTAAACACAGGTGGGAGTTGACCTTGGCCTGCACCACATGGGAAACCCTAGGGCCAGAGCACCCAGTGGACAGCTAAAGACAACATCAGAGCATCACTACCCTGCCCCTGCACAGCAGATCCTCCACGAAGGGTGGAGGTTGGTGGTCAGTGGTCACAGCCAGTTTTTGCAGCTGACTGGCCTGGGTAAATCCCTCCCATTGACCTGCCAACAGCAACCAATTCTCAACTACCAGAGGACAATATACTGAGCCCACATAAAGGGTGCACCTTGAGTGTCAAGCTTCAGTGATAGGGGAGGCTGTGTCAGTGGACCCTACAGGACACCTACTATATTAGGCCACACTACCAAGAGAGGGAGTTATAGCAGCTTTACCTAACACATAGAAACAAACACAGGGAGGCTGCCAAAATGAGGAGATAAAGAAACAGGGCCCAAATGAAAGAATAGATCACAACTCCAAAAAAAAAAAAAAGAAGAGATAAATGAAATGTAGCTAAGCAATCTATAAAATACAGAGTTTAAAACACTGGTTATAAGGATGCTCAAAGAAATTAGTGAGGACCTCAACAGCATAAACAAGATCCAGTCAAAAACAAAGGACACACTGTTTGCAATAAGGAACAATTTACAGGAAAACAACAGTAGAGTTGGTGAAGTCAAAATCGAAATCAATGATTTGGAATGTAAGGAAGAAAAAAACAACCAATCAGAACAACAAGAAGAAAAAAGAATCCAAAACAATGAGGATAGTATAAGCAGCTTCTGGAACAACTTCAAGAGGTCCAACATTTACATCACAGGGGTGCCAGAAGGAGAAGACAAAGAGCAAGAAATTGTAAATCTAGTTGAAAAAATAATAAAAGAAAACTTCCTTAATGGTAAAGGAAATAGAAATGCAAGTCCAGGAAACAGAGAGTCCCGAAAAGATGGATGCAAAGAGACCCACTCCAAGACACATAATAATAAAAATGCCAAAGGTTAAAGACAAAGAGAGAATCTTAAAAACAACAAGAGAAAGGCAGAGAGCTACCTCCAGGGGAGTTCCCCTAAGACAGCCAGATAATATTGCAAAATAAATTTTGCATACTACAAGGGATTGGCAAGAAATACTCAAAGTCATGAAAAGCAGGGATCTGCTGCCAAGATTGCTCTTCCCCACAAAACTATCATTTAGAATGGAAGGGCAGATAAAGAGCTTCCCAGACAAGAAAAAAACTAAAGGAGTTCATCATCACCAAACCATTATTATACAAAATGTTAAAGGGACTTATCTAAGAAAAAGAAGATGAAATCTATGAACAATAAAATGGCAAAAAATACAACCATATCAACAATTGAATCTGAAAAACAAACTAAGCAAACAAGCAGAACAGAAACAGAATCCTGGATACAGAGGATATTTTGATGGTTGTCAGATGAGAGGGAGTTGTGGGGGAATGGTTGAAGAGGTGAGGGGATTAAGAAGCATAAATAGGTAGTTACAGAATAGCCATGGGGATGGAAAGTACAGTATAGGAACTGGAGTAGCCAAAGAACTTATGCTCATGACCCATGGGCATGAATAAAGGTGGGGGGATTGCCTGAGGAAGTCATGTGTGCTGGGTAGAAGAGGGCAAAGGGAGAAAAATCAGGACAACTGTAACAGCATAATCAATAAACTATAATTAAAATAAAAAAGAGAATCAACCAAATGATTGCATAACTAAGTGGAAGAACAACTTAATGTCGCTCACCAATAAATTAAATAAATAAATAAAACTATTTTAAAAAGAGAATTACCAGATAGACTTAAGCTATTCACAAAGCATAATCACTTCAGATTGCAGTAAGTTATAAAATTATTGTGCCTACAAAAGCAAAAATAAATAATTAAAAACTAAAGAATAGACAATATTGAGCCTCACTGAAAAATTATACTGTACAGTAGGGTGAAAGTAATTATAGTTTGTCAGGTGGCTTACTTCTGATTTTAGCATAATCATTATTATATAAACTTTTTGCTACTAAGTGAAAAAATTACATCACTACAGTTTTTAATATATATATACCTTATAATTATTATATTATTATATATTATAATCATATATAACACATAATATATAATATATTATAATATGTTATCTATTATATAGCACATATATCATGTATGCACATATGTATATATTATATGACATATATAACAAAATAACGTTATATGTTATAGACAGCATAACACATAACATTCATGCTATATACACATATGCATGCCACATACATGTGTGCTATATTATGAATGTATATATGCTATATATCATACATGCATATACATTATGTTACATACGTTACATATGCTACACATTACATATTATATAGTCTATGCCATATATTATATAACATATATGACATATTATGTTATATATATTATATTATGTATATGTATATATATATAACTGGAGACTGAAGAAAATGGAAGGAGGAATGGAATGGAAAGGGAAGAGAAGAGAGTGAAAAATTCAACTTCCACAATAAATAAAATTTAATAATCACAATAATAAAAGAAATAATAATAAACACAAGTGCTATTAAGTTAAAGTAGAAAAACATGTGTTTCTAGATATGGAATTAAATATCAAAAATAATTACTTATTATACCTGGGACTACAAAATTGTAGGTTGGTTGGAGCTGGGGAAGATATATTTTAATTATAAACTCTGTAAGAATAAATTGTTCTGAAGTATGTTCACTTCAGTCTTTGATGAAAATAAAACAGGAGAAAGAATAGAGGAAAATGAGATTTTATGTAAAAAGCAATCCAAATAAATAAAAACAGAATAATCTAAAAAAGGCAGAAAAAATAAATTAGGGGAATTTAAACATGAGTAAAGAAGGTAAGAAAAAATGAACTTCACATTGGAGTTTGTTAATTAGAATTGATATTAAGGAGAAAATACAATGTTTTTTTCTAATAAATGAAAGAACACAAAATGATAAAAATCAATATGTGAGATTGAATATGTCAAAAGGATGGAAAAGATACAATATGAGGGTTTCAAGACATGTATAATTAATATTCTAGATGAATTATTAACTATAAATAGTAATCATGATAATGATAAACATACTTTTCCTGAGCCAAAGAGTTTTGAGAGCATTCTGATAGTATCACAGGCCACAAAGTCAAATCAATGAAAGTAAGATTACCCCTAGACACATACGAGCAATTTTTCAGAATCCTTAAAACAAACATTATAAAATTCTGAGCCATGGTACAGACTACCTACAAAAGAAACAGAACATAGAGTCACTGACTACAATAATTAAAATAAGACAAATGGAAACTGGTATTTACCAACTTTTAAGGGAAAGATGGTTATAACTCTTCTTGGAGGATTTAAGGAAAAGTTCAGTAAGTTAAACCCTTCTTTTATATTTAAGTTAGAAAACAATAGGGAGATAGGTTATTCAGGCAAACATATCAAAGCATTAGCTTTACTACAGTAACAGCCTTGGGTTGGTGGGCATTACATAGATACATAGGAGTGATAGGTTTCTCGAAAGTGAACCTAAGAATTATGCCTACCATCCCAGCCTCACTCAGGACTGCACAACTGAGGCCTTCCCAGTGAGTGCCTGCCTCTACATTTAAACAAGGGGGAGCAGAATAGAATGCCTGCTTTTGGCAGCTGACTTGCTCCAAAGAGAAAACAAAAGGAAACAAAAGATTGAGCTAAGCAAGGTTTGTCTTAACCCAAACATCAGCCAGCTACATCACTCCAGCAGCCATGAAGAAACATAAGTGAAGAAGTGGAGATGGGGTAAAAATGTGATATTGATGGCTGCATTTCTACATGTAAACTAAACAAATAAAAAAAAAATCCTTCAGTTCTGCCCCAACACTCACCCTCAACTACGGGGCCAAGGTACCTTCCTGTGTGATGACAGAAGAGGACATTTCTAGTTATTCATTCACACATGGTACTATAGCATTGTGGTTAAAAATTTGGGCTTTCACGGCTTAACAAGTAACTCTGAAACCTAGCCCTCACAGCCTCTAGCTTTGTAATTTTGGCAATCTATTTATCTGGGCTTATTTACAGTAGTATGTAATCATTTTTACTATGCAGAATAATTTTGTTTAATGTGCAGAATAATTAAGATTGTAACTTGAAAGATGTTAGGTAATAACTCAAGTGTTAATTATTATCAGCAATGAGGGCTTAAAACAACCCCCAAAACTTCTTAAAAATAAGTAATAAAGACATTTTTTTCAATATAAGATATAAAGAAATTTTAAAAAATCAAGGAAAGACAACTTCCGTACTTCCATTACGGTATGAAAAATAAACATGTTTAAAAGGCTTTTAAAATAAGTTGTTTTTTAAACTGAAAATCTTACAAGGTTGTATAAATATGATGAAATACTGACATCAAATATAAAAAATATTCCTAAAGAGAATATAAAACAAATGTTTAGGAACAGTTTCTGGACAAACCCCTACTGAGATATTCTGGGCAACATAAAAGAGAAAATGTAGAGTACCAAAGAGGATGTAAAGTAGCCTGGCTGGTGTGCTTCAGTGGATTGAGTATGGGCTGTGAACCAAAGGGCCGCTGGTTCAATTCCCAGTCAGGGTACATGCCTGGGTTGTGGGCCAGGTCCCCTGTGTGGGAAGTGCGAGAGGCAACCACACATTGATGTTTCTCTCTCTCTTTCATCTTTCCTTCCCCTCTCTCTGAATATAAATGAATAAAATATTTGTTTAAAAAAGATGTAAAATAGTCAAAATATTTATTCTCCCCCAACTTCTAATTAATTGCGACATTAAGTTTCTTTCAGGTATTTTCCATGCAGCTTTTAGCCCTTGGCTTGAAGTTGGGTTTCTGCCACCATAGGACCAGCTATAGAAGAGCTCATTCTGCAAGGGAAATGGACACAAATAAATAAATATATATAAATAAAAACAACCCCAAAAAACAGCTTTTCCCATGATTACATCTTGCATATCAGCAGTCAGGGCCAAAGAAGAAAGGTGAGCCTTAATTTTTGTTTTGGTTGAAGGGTAGAACTCAAGACGCTTGGAAACATCCAAAGAAAACATTTCCCTTACTTGACACTATGATTAATCCATAATAGGACACTAATTTAATCTTTACTCTAAAATTTTGTGAAATTACTAGCATACTAGCTATCAAACATTAAGCTCAAATGAAAGGTAGCATTGGCAAAAATAAACTTTTAAAAGAGTAATTTAGTCATAGCCTTAACGTTCCTTCTTCACTAAATATGGCCAAAGTTTTATTAGAGTAAGTGTGGAGACCTTGCTGTTTCTTAGCAATGAACATTAAGAGTATGGTTCTTCTCATTTGCTCGCAAGCAATAGAAAAAACTTCTCATGATAATGACATCTATCTATCTAGTATATATGTATTAGTCAAATGCAATTAATAGTTGAAGCCCATTAGCAATTACCAATGAGCTTACCTTTAGACACACAGAGGTTAAAAGTGGTACATAATAATATTTTACTTTTTTCCTAAAAACACTTGTTCAGGAGTAAGGGGTACACCATGAATGGGATCTCGGAAACTCTACCCTCTGACCTCTTCTGTTCTTCACTCTTGGGCATAGTGATATCAGCTTTTAAACCAAATAAATGCCTTTCCTACAGTGTCTGTTCTGCTTCTATACTCAGCTTCTTGTTCAAAGCATCAGGAATTCAGTTTGTTCTTTATTTTTCCTTTCCCATCCTTGGAGCCTAGGCATATGGGGATCAGGCAAGCCAAGAGGGTATTTTACATTCTATTTATGACCATTTTAGTACAGATTACAGAAAAGCATCTGAATGACGTATGAGCGTCTTTAATTCCAACAGGATTCAATTCTCAGAGGCTAAAAAGACTAGAACAAAATAAGCAGTATATAAACTGTGAACATTATATGCCTTTATGCATTCATTTTGTATATTAATAAAGTTATATGTTTTTCATCAACAGCAGTTTGCACTTTCCTCCTAAATTTATTATTTGGCATTTTATGTATTTATGTTATCAGGAATGAGTGTATAATGGTTTTATAGAAAAAAATAATTTCATACATTATGTTTGCCAGTTTCTTTACTGTTACCTTTTTTAATTACAAGAATAAAGATGAAATAATTACTAGTATTTCTGAGTACTTATTCTATGTCAGGCAAACTATTCTAAGAGCTTCTCTAATCTATTTTTTTAATTTTATATCATTCTCAAATTATAAAGTGTAATACTATTTTCATTTGTGCTTATTATGAATTAGAAATGCTGATCAGTATGTAAGATATATCCCAATATTATAACATTAATTTTACAAAGGAAGAAATTGCAGCTCAACAAGGTTAAATAATTCACCGATGGTGCTAAAGCTACTTACTGTCCAGGCTAGAGTTTTAAGTGAAATTTGTTGATCCCAAAGTCCCTTCAATGGCACTTTTCTTATGATTGCCACCATATCTTTAGCAAGCATCTCCATCCTGTCCCACAATTATATCTTTTTTGTGATGTGAATATTTACCATCTAGTGTCTCAGCAACTGTAAAGTGCATAATACAGTATTTCTAACTATAATCATAATGCTGTGCATTAGAGTTCTTTGGAGTTTTTCATTGTTTTTACCTTTGAAGTAGTAGTATATTTTTTATAAACTTTACTAGTTGTCTTCAGATGTGAAATTGTTTTCAATGGTCCTGCTTATACCTAGTGCTTTATCTGATCTTATATGGATGTACCAGATCAACGCAGCATGTTCCCTCCTGTGACAGAACTCTTATCCTTGAATAACTTCTTTCCATTTTACAATGCATCTGGTCATCTGTTAGTCACCTTTCTTTTGTTTTCCCAAAGGTGGCACAATAGTTCAATATTGTGTTTTGTCCCATGCCATAGATTGTTTTGTTTTGTGTACACACTGCTTGTTTACTTGATTTTTCTTTTGCCTCTGATTACTGGAATGTGAGCAAGGAGCCAGCCACAGATTAGGGGAAGTGTGGTTTGGCACTGGAGCATTGATTTGTCCTACCTGCTAGTTCATAGTATCTTCAGGTGAGGGCTTTTTTTTCTCCCTCTTGCTCATGGGAAGGCTTTCTGTTGTGGTCTTGAATGGAGTCAGCAAAAAGCATGTCTCCTTAATGTCCTTTGATATTCTAAGCTGCAACTTTCCTGATCTGCTCCTTATCCCTAGTTATGGAGCTTTCACTTCAATACTCTTGGAGAGAAATGGGTTTCCTGAGTAGTGCTCCATATAGCTGGAAAAGGTGGGCTCGCTCTCATTGCTTTCTCTGTCTCTGTAAGAAGGATCCCTGGCTTCCTTTTATTCCAGGCTCTGCCCCCTTGGGTGAAGAAGTGGTGGTGACAAAGTTCCTCTTAACCTACTCCAATATGTCCAAACTTTTTGTTCCGAGTCCTGAAATTTCTCCTCTGGAAATGTGGACTTCTGGAATGGTTTTCGTGTTTCTAGGTATTTGCCCAAGTCAGTGTTTTCCGTGTCTGCCTGCCTTATACATGTCGCATTGGTGGGCCAGCCCCCTCCGTGGTTTCCTGTTAAAGTGCTGGGTTGCGCAGGTCCTACAGATGCACTTTAGTTTGTGGAAAGTCGTGAAATTTTAGATGGTAAGGAGGGACAAAAATGAGGGCTGTCTCATGCCACCGGGATGCTGATGTCATCTCAAGACATTTTATATTTTTAAAGCTATATGATCTCTGAATTATTTAATTTAAAAAACGTAAAATTACAAAATTGGTTATAAGTATTAGAGATAACTTAAGAAAATATCCATGATGGAGCCATGTAGAAGATCTCCTTCAAAATCTGACAAATCAATAGAAAAATGAATTAATGTAGAAGAATAAGGGAATAAGTGTAATTGAAAGGAATATCTTTATGGAATCGTAAAATGTCTAACATAGCATAATAATACTCAAATACTCCTTTGCCTCTTTGTCTTACCATGTAGCCTGCCTGTGGAGAGCCAGGGCTCTGCTCATCTTGTCTTTGTTTCACAGCTCTATGTTTCTCCTGGGAGTTGGTTATAAAACCTAATAAATTATAGAGTAAATCATACAACTGTGATAGCCAGCCATGTCAGAGGTAAGATCAGAATAATGGAAGAACAAAAAGAGGAAAAGAAAAATAACAGTTAAAAATAATGTGCATGTAAATCTTATTTAATGCACTTTATTGGATGATTGTAGAAGCACCATTCGAGTACTGTTTAGAAACAGTGGTTAAAATGTCACAAAGGCATTTGCATTCATATGAAGCCCTGAGAGCCAACCCTCTAACTTTTTCTGTACCTTCAGATGTGGAAACCTGTTTTTCCTACTTTTGGACAATAATCCAGTCATTGATGGAAACATTCAGTTTAGGAGTCTTTGTTAATGTAGTCTGTGTGATTTGGACAGCTACATGCTATCCTGCAGGTCTCAAGAAATCTCATAAAAAATTACTGGTGATGTTAAGTCTTTCTCCTCTTCCATTTTCCCCCTGGAGCTACTCTATTTAAAGTCCTATTTTTATGTCCGCAAGTTGACAGCACAAATCTGACAAAGGATGGCTTCACAAAGATTTACCAGTCAGAGTCCTCAGCAAAGGATCAAAACAAATCTCATGTTATAATTAAATGTGCTCAGTTTTTCATAACACTGTTTACCACATGCACCATCAGGAGTGGTCAGTGAAATATGCACATAAGCAAGTACACACAAATTTCTTTAGCATATATTTACATTAGTATCCTCAGGGACATTAAAACCATATTTAAATATCCAACAGCTTCTTTAACTCTTCCATCCCTGTTTTGTATCTCTCCTGATGCAGGAGAACTGATGATTACTAAGTAAATTTATGTCTAACCTATTTTGGTTGATTAGGAAACTGAACAGACAACTTTATTAATATATGAAAATGAAAGAAAACAAAAAAATGAAATGCTTAAAGCACATTTTTAAAATCTTCACCTGACAATATGTTCATTGATGAGAGAGAGAGAGAGAGAGAGAGAGAGAGAGAGAGAGAGAGAGAGAGAGAGAGAGGGAGAGGGAGAGGGAGAGGGAGAGGGAGAGAGGGAGAGAGAGGGAGAGAGAGGGAGAGAGAGGGAGAGAGAGGGAGAGAGAGGGAGAGAGAGGGAGAGAGAGGGAGAGAGAGGGAGAGAGAGACATTGCTGTGAGAAACATTCATGTGAGAGAGAAACATTGACTGGTTGCTTCCCCTACGTGACCAGACTGGGGACTGAACCTGTAACGTAGGTTTGTGCCCTAACTGAGAATTGAACCCGTATCTTTTTAGTGTGTGGGAGGATATTTCACTAACTGAGCCAGCTGGCCAGGGCTTAGCACATTTCTTTTTAGGAAGAAATTATTTACAGTTGACTATTCTTACAATTTTAAGTCCTATTTATTTTTTCTGAACACCACTTTTCTTTTCTCCATATTTCCTTCATGTTACTAATTTGTAACTTATGAGTTCTGATGTCAACTGGTAAAAAGTAAACATCCTCAATTTTTTTTAAAAAGGAAATGTCTAAGAGAAAACAAGTTTAGTAGAGTTGCTCTCAAGATCTAAACCTAAGTAAAGATTCATAGAAAAGTTTTCACTAATCCAAAGCAAAATATATTTATAAAAGGTGATTATTTGGTGAATTTGTCATATAAACACACTGATATTATTTATCAATACCATTTTATACTGTGACTCTGCTTTTGTTGCTCTTTCGATGTTAGTATATCCTTTCTCTTATAAAGATCATAATAGGGAGCAGGTTTTATTTTAATTTTTTAAAGACCGTGCTTGAACAAATAACTCATTACTCCTATATTGGTGTCATTTGTCATCCATTCTTATTTTATTTATTCCATAAGTCTCCCCTCTGACTCATTCTGATTTGATTTTACTACTTTTTTAATCAAACAACGTGGGGCTAATTGGCTAGGTGATAAATAGCACATGACTGATGGTTGACAAAAAAAATGTTTTTATTCTAGTCCAGTATATTTTTTCACTATAAACAACTTCTACTACCTTTTCAAAAACAGACCTGAGTTTATATATATATCTGTGTCTTCAATACAGAAGGGAATGTTCAAAATGGCATGAGTGTATTTTCATTATATGATGTGGTAATGCATATTTTTGTCACATACCATGAAGATTTATAATAGCCATAGAAGTAATTGATCACTGTTAAAAATTTTAAGGTAAAATAAATTAAGATGTTGATACAATAGCTACAAAAATAATATATCGTTATATAACATTTTAAAATTAGTCTTTCTTTATTAGAAAAATAAGTTATATTCATTGACAACTACTTGAAATATTATTGAGCAAGTTGATTCTTTTTTTTTTTAAAGATTTTTATTTATTTATCTTTAGAGGGGAAGGGTAGGAGAAAGGGAGAGAGAGAGAAATATCAATGTAGGGTTGTCTCTCGTGTGTCCCCTGCTGGGAACTGGCCTGCAACCCAGGCATGTGCCCTGACTGGGAATCGAACCGCGATCCTCTGGTTCACAGGCCCGCGCTCAATCCACTGAGCTACACCAGCCAGGGCGGCAAGTTGATTCTTGAATTATGCTCCATCATATAAATATAAGCCTCAAATTATTATCAGTCCAAAATAGCTGGTAAAATGATTTAGAGGGTGTTCCTTAAAAATATGACACTTCAATATATTCAATATTTAGAGTAAAATTATAGTTGTGGTCCTCAAAAACTTGTCTTTTCATCTTTCTTTGGGGACAAATATTAAAATAACTTGGTCAAGACAACCATATTTTGTGTTTAACATTTTGGGCACAATGCTCTTTTGTTTCTAGCAGTGGAAAATAATAATCCTCTTCAACTTGAGCATTCATTACTGGAACTTTTCAAGTTACAGTTTTGTTTTTAACTGAAGTCCCATCCAGTTTAGAATTTGTCATGGGTTTTTCAATATGGATCACTCTTTTCACATTAAGTATATGAATTCTTTGCCTAACCACAGACCTTGAATATTTTCTATATTTTTCTAAAATTTTTATAGTTTAAATTATTATAGTTATGTCCATAACTCATTTAAGTTATATGTATATTTTTATTTTAATATATAAAACATATATTTTAATTTAAATTTTATTTTTCAGTGACAGTTTACATTCAATATTATTTTGTGTTAGCTTCAATTGTACAGCATAGTAGTTAGGCAATTATATATTTCACAAAGTATTCCCCATGATATTTTAAGAAACCACCTGGTATAACACAAAGGTATTGAAATATTATTGACCATATATCCTATCCTATATTTTATATCCTCATGAGTATTTTGTAACTACCAGTTTGTACTTCTTAGTCATTTACCATTTCACCCAATCCCCCAAATCCCTTCCCGTCTAGCAACCATCAGTCTGTCGTCTGTATCTATGAGTTTGTTTCTATTTTGTTCGTTTATTTTTTTCTTTAGAGTCTGCACATAAGTGAAATTATATGATATTTGTTTTTCTCTGACTTATTTCACTTAGCATAATACCCTCTAAAATATATTTTTTAAAAAATTAAGTCATATACTTCTGGCATTTTACTTTTCTTTCTATTTACATATATATAGCACTATGATATGTATGATATATTATTATTATGTTATGTTACACATTATATAGCATATGTGCCTATTGCAATGCCTAAAACATCCAGTATTATGTTGAATAAGGGTCATGTGAGTGGGCATCTTTGCTTCATTTTCAACCTTAATGGTAAAGCATTTGTTTTTCACCATTAGTTATAAATTGTAGATTTTTTGTAGATGCTGCTTATCAAGTTCATGTATTTCTTTTTTTCTAATTTTCTAAAAAAGTTTCATTGTTTTACCATGAATGGTTTTGTAATTTTCTTTCTTTCTTTTTCTTTTTTTAAATAGAAGGGAAGGGAGAAAGAGAGGGAGAGAAGCATCACTGTGTGGTTGCCTCTCATGCTCCCTGTACTGGGATCCTGGCCTGCAACCCAGACATGTGCCCTGGGAATCGATCCGTAACCCTTCAGCTTACAGGCCAGAGCTCAATACACTGAGATACACCAGCCAGGGCTGGTTTTGTAATTTTCTACATCAATTGATATAATTATTTGTTTTTTTTTTTCTTCAGCCTGTTGATACAGTAAGTGATACTGATTGATTTTTGAATGTGGAACCAGCTTGACATACCTGAAACAAATCACACTTAGTCATGGTGTCATAGTGTATAATTACTTTATACATTTTTGGATTAAATTTGATAATCTCTTGTGGAGGACTTTGCATCTTTGTTTATGGTCTGTACTATTTTTACTTGTTTATACTTATTTTGTTTTTGTTTATACTCTGCTAATTTCTGTCTTTGATGAACAGGTAATGCTGGTCTCATAAAAGAAGCTGGAATATGTTGCCTTCTTTTTATATTCTGACATACTTCGTGTTAAATCAGTGTTAACTTTAAAATATATTTGGCAAAACTTTTTAGTGAAGCCATCTGGGGCTAGGAATTAATATTTAGAAGACTTTACTTAAAAATTCAATTCATATAATGGTTATGAGCATATTCAAATTATCTGTTTTGTCATGGTTGACTCATATGTGTTTTTAAACTGTTATACTTAACCAGAGTTTTCAAATTTCTGAGGGTAAAGTGTTTGTAACATTACCCTAATAATCCATTAATGATATAGGGCTTGTAATAATAGTCCAAGTTTATTACTGATATAGGTGATTTGTGCCTTCTTTCTTTTATTTTTGTCTATCTTGGTAGAGATTTATTTTATTGATTTTTTTCAAATGATCAATGTTTACATTAGTTTTGTCATTTTTCTTCCTGTTTTTAATTTTATTAATTTTAGTTATCATCTTTACTATTTGATGCCTTCTCTTTGCTTTGGGCTTATCTTGCTTTTGTTTTTCTAGTTTGTTCAAATTGGAATTTAGGTGAATTATTTGGTAAGTTTCCTTTGTATTAATATTGCACTTAGTTCTATATTGAATTTTATACTTAATGATAAGAGGCTCAGTGTCTTTTTTTCCTGAGATTGGCAACTATGCAAGGACATAATGTCACTACTACCAGTTAATATCATACTAGAAGTTATAGCTAATGCAGTAAGACAAAGAAATAAATAAAACATATACAGAATAGAAAAAAAAGGAAAGAAAACTTACTTCGTTCACAGATTATATATTTAACTCTGTAGAAAAATCCCAAAGAATCAAAAACAGCAACAACAACAACAAAAAAAAAACCTACTGAAACTAATGTGAGTTGAAGCATACAAACAAGGTTAACATAAAATATTTGAATGCTTTCCTATATACAAACAAGAAACCATTGGAATTTGGAATTAAAATGTGGTATCATTTACATTTGCACAAAAATATGAAATATTTTTACAAGATCTATATATAAGATCTATATAAAGAAAAATATAAACTAATAAAAGAGAGAAAGATTCCAGGTTCACAGATAAAAAGACAGCACTGTACAGATGTCATTTCTTACACAACTGATCCAAAGATTAAACACAATCCCAATCATAATGCTCACACATTATTTTGAAGATGATGGTTCTAAAGTTCACATGGAAATTCAAAGACTCAGAATAACCATTATATTAAAGAAAAGCAATTTCAGAGGACTTACAGTGCTCAAATTTCCATCCCTGTTTCCCCCAAACTCATGTCCTTCTTTCTTCCAAATTATATTAATTTCATTCCAACAATCCCAAAGATCATAACCCAATCAGCATCAGTTATACATATAATGTCAAAAGTTTCATCTACATCAGGTATGGGTAAAATTCAAGGTACAGTTCACCCTGGGGTAGAATTCCCCTCTAGAACCTGTGAAACCAGATAAGTTTCACATACAAGAAGCACACTATAATAGTGTGACAGGCATAGGATAGGCATTCTAGTTCAAAAAGAGAGAAATGTAAGAAAGAAAGGAGAGATGGACCCCAACCAAATTCAAAAGGCAAATTCCACTGGATCTTAGAACAGATAATACCTTCTTTCATTTGATACTCTAACTCCATACCCAACAGGGTGAGACAGTGTTACCCCCATGGCTACAAATGGAGGTTCTGTCCCTGTGACTCTGCTGGGCTGGGGTTCTGTGCCCAAGGCTATGCTGGTGGTCCCAACTCCATGGCTCTGCAAGGTATTCATACATGCAGGTGAATGAACGGGTGGAGACAAACTAAACTGTTCAAACCAAGGCTTTGATGATCTATAAATTGTATTTGAGGTCAGTTTTTCTTCTCTTTGAAAAATGACACACTTTTACAGTCAAATAGATTTATGATCTCATCCTGTCAAATTCAAGAAATCCTACAGCCTTCATTATTTTGTGCTGTCTCTGTCTTCTTCATTTCAAATGGTCAGTGTTTCCTATTCCTATTATACTAAAACTCTCTATCAAATGACAGCATGGCCCACACACTTAATATTTCTCACAGCATACTTTTTAAAAAAATTCTTACAATATGGATAGACTGAAAATTCTACAGATTTCAAGTCCTGGTTTCTTTTGGTTTAATAATCCTTTGTTCTCTCTTTTCATATTGACTATAAGTTCTCGGGGGAACCCAAACCAATATTTCAACACTTGTTTAGAAATATCCCCAGCCAAATATCAAATTTCATCTATCAAAAGTTCTATCATCCACAAACACTGGAACACTGTTCGGTCAAGTTCTTTGCCACTTTATAGCAAGAATAAACTTTTTTCTAGTTTCCAATAACCTCTTTCTCATTGCTATCTGAGATTTTAGCCTAAAGGTCCTATGTTAATGTCCTATGTCCATCATGTACTTCAAAAATCATCCAGCCTCTACCCATTGCCAGTTACAAAGTTGCTACCACATTTTAGGTATTTGTTATAGCAGCATCCTGCTTCTTGGAACCAATACCTCTGTTAGTCAGCTTGAGCTGCTTAAACAACAAAATTTATTTGCTCATGATTTTGGAGGTTGGAAGTCTGAGATTAGGGTACCAGACTGTTCAGGTTCTGTTGAGAGTGCTCTTCTGGCTTGCAGTTGGCTTCCTACTTGTCATATCCTCACAGGGTAGAGAGAGGGAGAGAGTAAGCTCTCCAGAGTGTATTCTTTTATAGGCAATAAACCCATCATGAGGTACCAGACCTATAAACAGATGAGTGGATAAAACAGCTATGGGACATTTACACAATGGAATATTACTCAGCTGTAAAAAAAAAAAAAAGAAGAAGAAGAAAATTTTACCCTTTGTGACATTATGAATGGACCTGGAGAAAATTATGCTAAGTGAAATAAGCCAACAATTTTACTTAGATGTGGAATCTAATGAACAAGCTGAACTAACAAGCAAGACAGAAAGACTCATAGCGTACAGGGTGACATTTATGGGGTGGGGAGGTTAGGGGTGGAGGCATCAAGCAAAAAGGAAAAAGGAATTGTGGACATGGTGATTGCAGAGGGGAAAGGGTATGAAGGGGTTAAATGCTAATGGAAAAAATACAATAAATGAAGCATTTTATGTAAAAAACCATAATAAGAATATTTTTAAAAAGCCAATCAGAGAAAGACAAATACCATATAATTTCACTCATGTTTAGAATCTAATGAACAAACTGAACTGACAAACAGAATAGACAGAATCATAGATAGAGAGCAGGCTGACAGCTCTCGGGTAGTGGGTTAGGGGGTGGAGGAATTCAGCATAAAGGAAAAAGGACTCATGGACTTGAACAACAGTGTGGTGGTTGCAGGGGGAAGGAGGTATAGGGAGAATAAATTGTAATGGAGAAATACAATGGAAACAAACAAAAAAGCTAATGATAGAATGTAAGAAATGAGGGTTTACTGTAATTATTTCAACTTTTCTGTATGCTTGGAAATTTTCATAATAGAACATTAAGAAAAAATATCCCCAGCATATCTCTTATCTATAGGTCATGGTCTTTCTTTTTTCTTCTTTCCTTCCTCATTTCCACACTCATATATTTCAACACACATTTGGGAATAACCACCTTCTCTTGTATCAGAGATTTCTCACAACTCAGGTGTTAGATTTTCAGATATTTAAACTTCCCATTCTTTCCTGTATTATGTCTAGTCTTTGTTTTCAAGAAGGAAGGGGGAAAAACAAGTTTAGTTTGCCATGTTTTTAAGAAGCAAAACTTCTATATTTGGTTAATTGTTGCTATTACTATAAAGAATTATTATTCACTTGACACCTCCAACTACCAGATTCTTCTCTTTCATTCGAAAATTTATTCCAGAACCAGAATTGTTACATTTTATTTTTTCTATTATTTCAAATGTTAACTAACAGTCAATCTCCAAGTACTAGATGGATAGCATTCATTTGAACTTATAAAAATGTAACTATGTTTATTTACAACTATATCTCCACTTTGAATGTCACTATTACTTAGAGCATGGTATGAAATAAAATGTGTCACTTGTTGATGCTGCAAAACACACTTCTCAATCTTTCTTTAATGAAGTTGTTTTTTGGTGCTCAAGGTTTTATTCACCATGCATGAATCGATTATGGTCTTGTGTAAAAATCTAAAGATTCTGTGACTTTGTTCACAACTGTTAGAAAATGTTATGAATCATCACATGTCTTTCTGATAAAAAATGCTTCTAAATTTTGCAGGGACTCATGTATGCAAACTGATGATGACAGTAGCATCCAGTTTATTGGCTACCAGGGAGACTAAAAGAGATTTTAGATACAAAGTATATAAAACTCTGTGTGCAAGGTCTAAAAAATGTGAATTTTATCAGCAGTTCTCATTATATTTTAAATTTGTCTATCTTTAAATCTAATAGATATACTGTGTTAAAGAAATGCAGTTGTCATATACCTCACCATTAGCATTCAAATTACTGCATCTCTCTGTATTCTATGCCTTCTCTTTGTTGACTACACAGTAAATAATCTGAATAAGGACTTGGAACCAATTCTATTTTAAATACTGCAGACAATTTTTATTGTTCCATGTAATTTCTTCAGTACATACCTTTAAAATTGTAAATTTTTACCAAATAGAGATGGACTCATAGATAGAGAACAGGATGACAGCTAAGGGGGGGGGTGAGGGTAGGGGGTGGAAGGACTGAGCAAAAAAAAAAGCATTCAGGGACATGGACAATGGTGTGGTGATTGTAGGGAGGGGGTGCAGTATAAGGGGCCTAAATGGTAATGGAAAAAATACAATAAAAAAGAAAAATTGCAGCTTTTTAATAGAAATTCTGCTGATCATCTAAACTCTAAGTAGAGTAAAGACAAATATGGAAAATGGTAGACTATATTAAGCACAGTTTAAGAGCCCTTTTGCAGTATAGCATTGTTATTTCATTTTCATTACTGACAAAGTTTACATAATTTTCCAAGAATGGGTTAATCAGGAGGATCAATTCAAGCTGCTGATAGTTTCAAGCCTGCAAAATGCATTACATCTGTTTTTTTTTTTTTAAGGGAATAGTTGGAAATAAAAATGTTTGTTCTTTTAAATAACAATCATAAAAATATCAGTGAAAGGCATAATAAACCAGGTAGGTCCGTTATGGTCCCTGCCAACTCCACTGAAATCCCTCATACAAATCACACCTGGATTTCACAGAGGAGTGACTATCTGGTGGATAAACATGTTTATATTTATTGTACTAACATCAGAGCTACAAGCCAGAGATAAGATTTGCAAAAACGATTTTTAAAACTTGGCATATTTTATTTTTGTAAATATTTATATATTTTTCCTGTGTTGTTTCTCTGGCCAGATACCGTCCAAGCCGGTGTCCTTCCAGCATTCTCAGATTCCCGCATTGTTAGAGGCCATTGCGCAGGACTGGAAGCAAGAGCCTGGAGCACTGGCCAAACAGATGGTAGGGAACGCTTAATTGACCCACTTGAGAAATAATGAGTAACTCATATTATAGAATCATCAGGAATATGAATAATAAATAACATCTATTTTAATGAATTAAAAAATGAAATGGTCTCTCAATGGCTTATCCCAAGCATTATAATAAATACAGTATTTATTTAAGGTACTAGGCCATTTTCATATATTGGTCACTTAATTCTTATAATTAAGTAATTCTGATAAATAATTAACAATTCTGATTAATAACTCTAATTAATAATTAAGAAATTCACCCAGGAACACTTAAAATGCACTGAGGTGAGCCAAGAATCAAAGTAAGGCAAATTTTCTCTACAGCCCTTAAATAACCACATTACACTTCTTTTGGAATCTTGGGATATTTCAGAACACATTTACAATTGTAAAAGTAAAATGTGGTCACTGAATATAATAATTTGGAAAATGCGGAAAGGTTAAAAGTACAGAAAATCAACTGCTACCCTCCTATCCAAAGGAAAATAATTTAAACTGTTGGTAGATTTGACAGGATTGTAATCATTTCTATATAATCTGCATTTTAATCTGACTTTAGCTTCAATCTTCAATCAATAAAAATCTTGGGAACTTAACTCCTGTTTTTACAATAAGAAAAAAGAAGAAGAAAATAAGCATCAATGACTTTTGTTGGACACACCGGAGAATTCAGGTCACAGGGCGAGCCTACACTCTGAAGTCTGGAAACACGGGAATACAGGGAATTCCAACTGAGATCAACTCCCCCGGAACAGAATCTGTGATATCCATAAACTGAAAGGGATATTTCAGTGGCATGTCCCCACTTAAAGGGATATTTAAGTGGCAATTTTGACAGATGGCTGGTGGTTGAGTATGGAATAAGACACTTCTCAGGGTCTCAGTCTTAGGGGTCCCGCATACTTTGGAGAGTTTTATGTTCAGGAGCTCCAGCAGCTTCTCATGGTAAAGAGTTCTGCCCCAGCTGATGCAGACACCGGCTAGCAGTGTCCACGTCATTATGGATGAAATAAAACATACACAGGGACTACCGAGTCCAGTGGAGGAAAATGGACGACAGCATGACTTTTCTCTCAAGAGGAGCAAAAGCCACGGTCTCCACCATGACAGGCCTTTTTCTATATCTCCTCACATTACAAGATGGTCCTCACTCACTATCCCCAGTTACAACAACAGGAGCCAATGCCCCTCATCACATCACAGAAGAAGGATACTAGCAAATGAAAAGGCAAAAGTGGTTGAGCTAGTTACACTGGTCCTTGCAAGGTTTATCATGGATTTTAGGAAGTCACAGTAAAAGCAAGGTTTAAAGCTGCCTAGGTATATTGCAAATCTTATTCCCCATGAGAGAACCTATCTGTGAGCATGGGTCCTGTGCATCTCTGAGTGGGAGCTGGGCCCACGCCACGCAGAAGGGTCTGTCACACCCACCACCACCAAATGCCCTCATGTTTCTTGCAGGAGAAAGGGGAAGTAAACCATTTTGAAAGTATAGCTGAAGTATTCTTCATAACCAAATCCTCATCTCCAGGAGAAAAGATTTTACCACTTCATGATTGCGCCTAGGAAAAGGGCAATTACTCAAATCTGGGCTTCTACCATTTCTGTCTCATCTAAGGGGGAAAGAAACATCTGTAAAGGCCATAGTATGTGGACACAAGACACCTAAAAGATTAAATGAAATCATAGATTATAGAAAGCTTCCCTTCCCCACCAACATATAACCCATACATGAACAGTTCTCCAATATAACAAGTGGGGGGTTACAGCTGATAGAGCTGTAAGAATCAGACTCTGTTTAAGAAGCTCTTAGGGAAGTACAAAGACAACATGGGAGACAAAAACAAAGGCATTAGAAAAATATAACACTGTTACCTATAGCTACAACAAAAATTAAACAAAGTTTAACTTTAGCCAGATTAATAAATATTCTCATGCTAAAGGCCTGTTTGCATCAATTTCTATATGATAAAGCATACCATTTTTTAAAAAAATTACAAGATATTTAAATAAATAACTAACAACATTCTGAAAAGACAAAGCAAACATAAAAATCTAGTTCAGATATGGGACAGAAATAGATATCAGAGAATTTTTTAAAATACAATCATCAATATGTTATGGGTACAAATAGACAATATGCATGGATGAATGGATAATATAAATAGAGTGAAGGAAATTCAAAGAAAGAAGCAAATGGAAATGCTGGAAATGAAAAACACTAACAGAAATTAAGAATATATTTGACTCATCAGTAGAATGAACATAGTGAAGAAGTCAGTGAGATTGGAGGTATATTAATAAAACTTCCTCGACTGACATGGAAAGAGAAAAAAAGGAAAACAAACAAGCAGATTATTCAAGAACTGTGTGACAATTTCTGAAGATACAACATCTATACAATTGGAATACTAGAAAAAGAAGAAAGAATAGAGCAGTTAAAATATTTGAAATAATTCTGATTAAGAATTCTACCAAAATGATTATAAACTCCCATCCACAAGTCCAGGGAGTTCAGAGAACACAAACGGGATAGAACCTATACCCAGGGATATCATATTCAAGCTGCAGAAATGCAAAGACGAACAGAGAAAATCTTGAAAGCGGCTTGGTGTGGGATGGGAGGGGGCAGGAGGAACACATTACTATATCACAAATATTCCCTCATGTCTATAATCAGCTCTCTAAAATCTAGGTTTGGATGGCCACACGACTTTTCTCATTTGTCTATGCTCTGGTATATACAACCATTTCATAGTTATAAGACACTGAGTTTTCCCATTTTTATATTGTTAATAATGTCTAAGAATATATATCACATGTACAATATTTTGCAAATATCTAATATTTTACAATCATAAATACTGAAAGAATAGGAATGGACAAAATTTGCTGAGTTTATGTCATTAGTAAATCTTGAGTAATTGCTGCCCAGAAAGACTGTGCAATGAGTATTCTAAACAACTGTATTTGAAATTGTCTGTTTCTCACACTGAGACTCAGTGGCTTGTTTTCTAATTTAGTAAATCTAGAAGCTATTACATAGTGGTTGCTGACACTATTCCTAATATAAATGCTTAACATGCTTACTATGTCTGTGTTCTTGGCCTATACTTGTATTAATTCATTTAATCCTCATATAGCTATAAAATTGATACTGTTAATTTTGTCATTTGTGGATTAAGCAAATAACGGTGACAAGAAGTGACAATTTGTCCTTCCCAACCAGGAGCCATCAGAGTTGATATCTGAACACAATCATAGATTATTGCTACAAAATTAGTATTATTATCTCATTGTTTAATTACTTCTCTGAGATTTAGCATAATGTTTTTTGAAGGTTTTATGTATTTATTATTTTTAGAGATATGGGGAGGGAGAGAGAAAGAGAGAGAGTGAAACATCAATTGGTTGTCTCTTGCACACACACCAACCTGGGACTCAACCTGTAATTCAGGCATGTGCCCTGACTCAAACCAGTGACATTTTGCTTTATGATACAATGCCCAATCAACTGAGCCACACTAGTCAGGGCTCGATGTATGGTTTGTTTGTTTGTTTGTTTTTTGCAGTAATCCCTGGCTTAAAAAATCTAGTTAATATTAAATGGTATAAATAATATTGAATAGACTTTAATATGCATAATTCTACTGATTATAATATATTCTGATTCTACTAAAAAAGACTCCATCTCTCATAGTTGGAACTAGGTACTTTTTAATAGGCAAATACTCTTCATGTTCAAATGTATTAAACATTGCTTCATTTTAGACATGTTTTGAGACAGGCCAGTAAGCCAGGTCAAGTGGAACAGGGAAACTGAGACAGCTGAACAAACTGACCGAGCAATTAACAGCCAGATACATTTAGGCCTCAGTTGTATTTCAGCTCCAGGCCCAGAAAAGCAGCAAAACCAGCTGAGCAACAGCAGGACCAGCCGCAATGACCAATGACCCCTGCCCTGGTGCTGACCAATCATTGCAGACCACAACCTTAAAATCACACACCTGGAAATCTGATGAAAGTTCTGCTGAAACTGCCCCGAGATGTACCCTAAGATCCCCTGCCCCAAGAGAGATACAGGCCTCAAGACAAAGGAACCAGCACATGTGCTCCCCCTGGGGAACATGCCCATTTCTTTCCCTTCCCCCTCTTTTTCCCCATAGGCACGCATCTCCCAAACTCCAAGGAACCCGGGGAGACTTGAAACCCAGGGAGCAATGGGCAGTGGCACCACATCTTGGTCTAAACCCCTGAGCTCTCCTCCAAGGGCCCCTTTTCTCTGACTTCCCAGAGAGCTAAAAGCAGCCCCACCTGGGCTCATTTCCTTCCTATAACAGTTGAAGAAAGCCAGGGCAGCCCAGCCTGGACTGTCCCGTTGCTTCCTCTTCCTAGGCTAAGCCCTTCCTTGTTTCACTGTCCCCAGCTTTAATAAACATACTTTCAATCAACCGGACTTGGGTTGTGAAATCCTTCCTGCACCAAGTCAAGAACCCATATTCTATCCACTGGCCCTAGGCAGACCCACTCAGGGCCAGGTCCCCTTTCTGGTAACATTTCCTGAATGTTATTAAAATATCTTGTTGGTATATACTGAGGTAATGTGTTATTTTGTAGTCCAGTGGTTTCTTTCCAGCAGGCATTTATTTCTTAGTTCTGGCTGTTCTTACTTTCTTTTTCCTGTCATTTTTTTTAACTGATCAAGTTCATAGGACCTACAATAAATAGCATGCACCACTGCTAATGATTTGAATGCATGTGTGTATTTGGTCCTACATGTCCTGAAATGTTATTTATGCGTTTATTCAACACATATTTGTTGGGACTTTACTATGTGCTAACGGAGTCAGCAAACTTCTATAAAAATGACAAATGGCAAATATTTTAGACTTTGTGGACCATATAGATTTTCTATCCCACAGTTTTCCTCCTTCACCACTACCTCCTCTTTCTACTTTTTCTCCTCCTACTTCTTTTATTATTTTTTCTTTGTGACCTTTTATAAAATAAAATATTCTTATCTCACATGCCCTATACTAGCCATATACAAGCCATTTGTCAGCTCCCGCTAGTATCAGGGTTATAATTGATGAGTGATGCTGATAATCATTACACATTTTCAGGGCTCAGATAGATTATACTTGACTGAAAAGGACTACAGAGGAATGCAGGCTAATATGATGCTATCTATAAATTGGCAGATTCAGAGAAGACCATTTAGTAGTATTGTAATGAGATTCAAAGGATTGTGTAACTGCGACCCCTGAGTTAGTGTCTTGTCCTATTTGTCTTAAATTTTCAGTTTCTCTGAAACCTTAAATTCCAGGAAGACAAGGCAAATACAAACCTTCATTACCACTGTATCTTTACTGTTTCTAGTTCAATGTCATCAAAGGCTATATAAATATTTGCTGCATAGATAAATATCAGATACTGAATAAAACTAGGGTAGAAGAGATATTTTACAGGTTTCCTTCACATTTCTCACTTAGATGCAAGGTACAAAACAGGCTGTTTTTCCGGTTGATAGGAAATAAGTTTCTGAGCCCATGTGGGATGTTAGGCTCTCTTTCATCAGGTGACTTAGGGAGACAGCTTAAGGTGAAGACTGAGTAGTGACTCATCAATCAAATGTCACTTTTTATTAACTGGAAATTTCTTCTAGAGTCTGAAAAGTGGCTATCATTCTCACATTCCATAGATTATTCTAAAATTTTATTCATTTATTTGCCTTTTTATGTATAAAGTGGAGGAGGTGTGATATTCAACATTTAGTCTGCTAGGTAAATCAGAAAAGGGATCACTGATTTTAGAAGTAAAAAGATCCTTATCCCAGTCTTAAAGTTACATATCTCAATTTTTTGGTCAATGATAATGTGGAATAGTGTTGATGCGAACATGTATGGGTGTCACCTGGGCTTGGCAAATTTGGGAAGCGAATTAGTACTTCAAGTTCAGGTTCCTCATCATGGGTTGGGGGTACTCCTTTGACTTTGTCCATACAGGAAACTAAGGTTTCCCTCTGATTTCATGGATGTTCAGGTGTGTGTATGTGTTTTGTGTGTGGGTTTCAATCACTGATGTTCTACCTCTTTAAGAGGCCTCATTTTCATTGCTTTGAGCCTAGTCCGAACTTTCATCTTTGCTCACTAGGACTACTGCTATAGTTTTCTAACTATTCTACCTTCATCTACTGTTTTGCACCATATTTTCCTCTCACTGTTGCATGCGGACTTACAGCTTAAAAATTCAAATGTCATTATGTCATGAACTTGGTTAAATCCATTTAGTGACCTTCCTTACCAGACAGACGTTCTTTAGCACTGGCTTCACAAAAGTAATTGATGCCTTCTGGAAACCTCTTTGCTTTTTATGTCAACCATCCTGGTTTTACCCCTTGCCAGAAATCATATTGTTTCTTTCCACATTCAGGCTTTCTCAAATTTTGAGAGCTGTACTTTCATAATCTTTTGAAAGCACTGATATGTTAACCCCTATTTTAATTCCAAATTCATGTAAAATATCTCTCTCTCCTTGATGTTCTGGCTTGGGTATATTTCTCCATTTGCCATCTCTCATGGAAGCCTATTATTTCCTTTCATCCTCTTTGTCAGAAATGTACAAATTAAGTCTTAGGGCTAGATACATATGAGAGAAAGGAGAAAAATACTGATGATATAATTACTATATCTAATACACTGAAATATTTGGAAAACAATGTCTTCAGAGGATTGGAATTAAGGGGTAGGTATGACTATGTTTGTGCTTATTTATGCATACATACACTTTTACATTTTCAGTTATATCTGAAATTTTTCCAATTATCACATATTGCATTTAGAATTAAAGACTAATGATTGTATTTGTCTATCTCATTCATCAGAAGGTATAATTAAAGAGGTCAGGGACTGTCAGTTTATTCTAGGGTCACATGAAATTTTAGCACAGTGTGCTACACTAAGTTGTTACTCTATATATTTGGTGAATATATTAATAAAGAAGCAAATTAAGAAATGAGAGTGTAATAAAGAAGTGCAGTGCCTTTGCCACACTACCTCTCTGGCTCAATTAAATCTTATGTTTCCTTCTACTGTAGTTCTCTAAATCTACATCTTTCTTTCTTTCTTTCTTTTTTTTTTCAGAAAAAACAACCACCACCAAACATAAATTGTGCTAAATTAACTCTACCATTTTCTAAAGCTGCTCTGCCTCCAACAACATGTCTTACAATAGATGTGTCCTGAAGACCAGGCCTGAAGTGGGAAACCGTGGGAGTCAAATAGCAGGGGCAATGCTTTACTTGTAAGAGTTAAACTTATGACTCAGTTCACACCATCTGAACACTCCCAGTCTTCTAAACTTGAGCAAAACCTAGCCTCAGATTATTAAACCTTTAGAAGCATGACCAAGAAATCACCCTCTACCTGAGGATTTGAAGTTTCAAGGAGCATTTCTGAGGCTGAAACAACAACAACAATAAACTCTTGACAGTTTTTCTTCCTTAAATTTTTCAACATAATTAAAAAAAATTCTTCCTTCAATGTAATTTTAAAAAGTAAAATGTTTAATTACATTGAAGGAAAGATGTCAAAATGTGTCACATATTCAGTTCTTAAAAACAAAGCCGATCTCTAACTCGTAAGTGACGGTACTGGGAACTTCAATAATCTCCCTGAAGCACACAGAGTAACATCTGGATTATTTGCTATCCATTAGCTTGAATCCAAAATAGCTTTCCCATTGCCATATAATCACCATTGTGCATTTCCTTACAGCCCTGTGGGTTGTACCAAGAGTAAGTGCCAACTTTGTAAAGGAAATACTTAGGTTTTAGTCATTATGGGGATTAATTAATTCTCTACATTCAGATAATTTTCTGCTGCTGTTTCCACTGTCATTTTTACTGACCAATGTAGATATCACATCATCTACATCCCTGGAAAAGGAATATGTTTGGATTGGTGTAGTGATGATAAAGTGTACGGCATTTTTATTCCCTCAGCCACACAAAAAAATCTAACATATACGTAGAGTAAAATGGTCAAGGCATCATTTTCCTGTAAAGAATCTAAAATATCAATCTTTGTAATTAGACTAATATAGAGTATAGTACTGATATTGTATAAAATGAAATTTTGGAAACAAAATTATACCTAATATGAGTACTTTATTCAGAGCAATGCTAAGGCAGAGAATTTGAAAGCAGAAGTTTAATTGAGTAAAGTTTTTTTTCCCCTTAGTCTGTTATCCAAAGTTCTTAAAATGTCTATCTATTAATGGAATAACTTGAAAATGCATATAAAAGGACCAATGAAATAAAAAGTATCATTTTATGGTGGATGGACTTGAGATTTTTATAATAAGTGAAATAAACCAGTCAGTGAAAGAAAAATACCATATGGTCTCACTTATTTGTGAAATCTAATGAACAAAATAAACTGATGAGCAAAACAGAAACAGAGGCATGGATACATGGAACAGACTGACAGCTGTCAGAGGAAAGGGGACAGGGCACTGGATGTAAAATGGTTATGAGATTAGCCAAAGAACATATCTAAATGATCTATGGACACAGACAACAGGGTGGCGAAGGCCTGAGAGAAGGGCAGGGTGCAAGGGGGAAAAACGAGGACATCTGTAATCGTGTACTATAAACAATAAAAATAATATTAAAAAATAAAAAGAAAGTATTTTATTTACTTTATGAATGAATTTAAACATACAATCCTTAAACTTGGGACAATGAAGACCTTTCTAATCATCTAATGAAAACATGAATACTGGCTACAGAAAACAATGCAAATACAAATAAATGTAAAACTGCATGTATAAATTTACACTACTTCTGTTTTATTTTCCCTGAAATTCCCTTCCATAAAACTTCCTACCCCCATCCTTCCATCTGAGCCAAAGTCTCAGGTGGACTCTGCCTTAAAGTAGGAGCCCCTCAATGCCTCCACATAATAATAGTCATAAGCATAGAAATTATGCTCCACAGAAAATAAATAATAAATTCAAGAATTAATACATGAGCATCAGGACTAGATCAAGAATATCAAAAGTTCCAGGATCCAGAAACTAACATCTACAAGGTGTGATTTCTCCCCAAAACGGATTTATCTTCTAGAGGGCAGGCCCTTGTAGTACAGGTTTCCCCAGCGAGGTGAGTGTTCTAAGAACCCATCTGTTATCAGTGTACCAGCTGTCCTCATCGTGAGACTGCATTCAGCCTCAATGAATTATTTCTGAAGATTCTGTCAACATGTTTGCCCCTTACATGATGGGTTATTCACGAGAGCACCTGCACACACCACGCTGAGTGTTCAGTTTTTGACCAAAAATGGCATGTCTCCCATGCCCCACCCTTCCTATTCGCTGACCTTCTCCCAGATCGCTTTGTTTATTGATTAATTGATGATATAGAAGATATGAAATAAATAATGGCCAAGCACTAAGAGGCATCAAAATTGACAAGTCCAACAACTGTTCTGAGCAGTGGAAAAAATGTCTTGATAGGTGTATTGCATCAAATGGAGAGTCCTTTGAAGGTGACTGAAGCTTAAACATGTAAAATTAAATAGACAATATTTTATAACTAAATCCCTGAGTTTTTTGTTATGCCTCATATATTATTTAATTAAACATCATTTTTCATCATCTTGATATTCTTCATTAACAAAATTAAAATCCTAAATAAGTGCATACAGTCTTGTTTTGGTTGATAAATTAAAATTTAGCCAACTTGCTCCTTTTTCTGTGTATAGTGAAAGAGACTTTTCTTCTTTTGTCGTTACTTATAAGAATATAAACACTAGACTATGAATTTTGGGGGCACAGGAATGAAGTCTCATTCTTTTTATATTTAGTATCTGAAAAATATCTACCACACTCAAGAAGAGAAATATTTGTGGGAAGTAGAACCTGTGGACAAAAAGAGGCCACAGACTAACCCAAATAACTCAGGAGTGTTCCTGTGCAGCAGCCTTATCAACCCAGAGACCCAAAGTAACCACAAGGATGGTCTGAAATTAAAACTCATTTACTTAAAGCAGTGTATGTCCTAGGCTAGAAGATTCCCTGACAAAAGTCAATCTTTACCTTAAATGATGTCTGTTGTCTTTTTGCATCTATGACAGCATACTTTTAGAATGTCACATCTCCTTTTTCTGGACCCCTCAAAGCCCAGGCACAGCACAGCGGGAGACCGCAAATCCCCTCTGTTATGGTTATCATGTTAATTGTTGACTGTTAACAGTCTTGTGCTCACTTATGTAAAAGCTCATTTTGTATCTAGTCCCAGAGGTTACCCCTACCCCACTGTGCTTCCTCCCACCTCCTTAATCTATCACCAGCAAATTTTATGTAACTAATTTTCCTCTCTTTTGATTATAATGAAAGGGGGACATCAAAGGGTGACATTTATTTATAAAATAATTGTGTATTTATTCTTACATATTTAAACTTCAGTCACCTTCAAAGTGCTCTCCACTTGATGCAACACATCTATGGAGACGTTTTTTTCCCACTGCTCAGAAATGTTGTTGAACTCCTTGATTTTGATGCCTCTTAGTGTTTTTGACTTTTTTTGTTTGTTTGTTTCACCACTCCCGAACTGACAAACAGTCCCTTTTGAGGATTTTTTTTTTTTTTCATCTGGGGAAACGATAATGTAAAAAAAGTGGTTTGGACAAGATCAGGTGAATAGGGAGGGTGGGGCATGGAGGATCATGCTGTTTTGGGTCAAACACTGCTAAACATCATGTTGGGGGCAGGTGTGCTTGTAAATCATACATCATGAAATGGGCAAAAATGTTGAAAGAGTCTTCAAAAATAATTCAGTGAAGCTGAATTCAGCCTCTCGTAGCAATGTCAGCTTGTACACTGATACAGATGGATGGGTCCCTAGAACACTCACCTAGCTGGGGAAACCTGTACTGCAAGGGGCCTGCCCTCCAGAAGATAACTTTTTTTTTTTATTCCTCCATGTTAAATAAGGTGTAAACTCCCATTTTCTGAAGAATTTTTCTCAATCCACTGAGGCTTTGCTTCCTGTCAATTGTTTTCAGTTTGGCTCAAATAAATTCATAAAAGTTCTTACAGGCTTGGACTGACAGACCAAAGTAGGGTAGGGAAGAAGAAAGGAATAACTACAGAGTGAGGAAGGAAAGGAGCTACAAAGGAAGGAATAAAGAAACAAGAAAAGAGCTAAGCCAATTACCAGTTTATTGATTGATTTTCCCCAAAGATTCCCCTCTATGTTGATCAGACTTCTGTTGAAAAAATGAAAACATTTTTACTAGCATAAGTATTTGGGAAGTTCACAGAGAAAATAAGAACTTATGCAAAAGAGCACTTGCTCAAATTCACTCAGACCCCCTGTTGTACTACTGAGAACGGGACTGTGACTAGGGATAGTACTGTGGGTACCAGAATAAGAAATTTGTGCTTCCCTGTCTCTCCCTTCTAACTGCTTCTTTCAAAATTCCAATATTAAAACCCTTCACATCAATATTCTAAAATCATTTTTTCTACTTTTCAGTTCATTAACTTTACCTCCTTTCCTTCACAGTTGATCCTTATTTATCATTCAAATGGAGCTTCTTACTCATATTACCTGTGATTGAGCCCTAAAGAAGTTAAAGCATTTGCACTGTAAAAGAAATGCCATTAAATTAAAGAGATTTACTTCCAAGGGTGAGATGAGATGTCTTTCTGTGGTATGTATGGTATTTTTTTTCTCAGAAATCTTTTCCCAGAAACCCAGTGTTCTTAAAATCACATAGTTTATCTTACATCTTCTTTTTTCTTTCTTTCTTTTTTTTTTCTATTTTAGTACTCTTACTTTATGTTTGGGTCAGTGCTGAAAAGAAGCAAAAACAGGTTAGAAAGCTCTGAAGAATTGCCCCAGATCTAAAGAACTGAAGAAATCTCTCTCTTGTTACAACTTCTGGATTTAGACTGTCTTGTATGACAGAGGATCATGCATGACTGTTACCAAATGTACCTGTTTTGGGGGGGAGGAAACTATTACCAAAACAAGCCCCCTCCCCTAGTGTCTTTCTGTACTAGGTTCATCTTGCCCACTGCCAGGTGTTAGGAACTGTAGCTCTCTCTGCTAGAGTTTGGTAAAAAGGAAAGAAACTATTTATTTAAAAGTTATACAGGTTTAGAGTAATGGCGGAATGTCATTGTTAAAATCCCAAAGTCCCTTTAAAACACCCACAAGCACATACATGTAGCCCGGCCTTCCTCACTTACCCGCACCAAGCCAGTCAGGGGTACTGTATTGCAGGAAAAAGAAACAGAAGTCTGTAGCTTGGCGAGAGTCCTGGTTGCTCCCAGTAATCTGTGCTTAGCTGGGCAGGTCTCCCACAGTCCCCAGCTTTATCAGCTGTGTCACCGTGATCTCTAGTTCTTAATCCAAAACCACCACGTGGCACCTCCTGATGGCCCACCAGCAAGAGTCCTTTCACCCCTTTTCTTTCCACATGGTCTTGCATTGTCCTCTTGCATAGTCCTGCATTGTTTCTCCTAGTTCTGCATTGGACCCCATTGTCTTTCATCCCACATGGTGGCCTGCCTTTAGTTTAAATCCCAACCTGGAACTTCCTTTGTAACCCTACTTCTGATTCCTCCCACACTTGATTACAACTGCCAGCACTCCTGCAGTTTTCTGCCTTTCTTGGCTGCCATAGTAAGTCCAGGCAGACATGGCCCCATGGCATGGAGTGCACAGGCACTGTAAGGGGAACTGCCTCCCAGTTACATTAGGGGTCAAAATCAGGCCCATCTCACTAGCTAGCCTGCTGTTGATATGCAAAATAACCATTTTTGTATATAGATATGAAGCTATGCTGCTGTTATTGATATGCAAAATAACTCTCGATGACCTTGCTCCATGTCTCCCTTCCCCCAGCCAGACTTGTTGAGGGGGATATCCTATATTCTCAGACACCCAAAGTTCTGGATCGCATTACAAATCCCTGCTCTGGGGGTCCCTGGAGCTTCCCAGCCTACACCCCATTACATGACCTGCTGCCTGTTACAAAAGGCTATTACCTTCATCATGGACAGTTTTAATGGAAAAACTAGAGGTAAAGTGCCAGGAAAACCCAGGTTTGAAATCTAAAATTACTTCATCCATACTTGGTTCCCTAACTTTTCTGAACCCTTGCAGTTTCTAATAGGGTGTAACTGGCAGCATTGTCATGAAGATTTAACAAGATTTGATGTATGAAACACAGTGCTACACACATCCATTTTAATTGCTAAATAATTTGAAGTTTCCATCTGCCTTTTCTAACCTGCTTTCATTATAATGTGCTGCTTTGAGGAAAGAACATCATTTAATTATTAAATGTAGATAATTATCTCATCATAAATATATAATTGATAATGAATAAATATATATATCAAAGTATGGGACTATGTTGTTAAGGTTTTTATTTCTCTCAACATCATTTTTCAAGTATTTGTGAGATCTTCTTGATTATTATTTGATGATCTATTTTTAATAGCTATATAGTACTTAATTTTAACAATTAACAAATAAAATTTTAATCCTATATTTTATGTTTGTTTAAAAAGCTCATTTTCATCATATATAATATAAAAAATGATGAGGTGAGCCTTGGCCAGGTATCTCAGTTGGTTAGAGCATCATCATGATATACCAAGGTTGTGGGTTCAATCCCCAGTCAGGGCACATTAACAAGCAACCAATGAATGCATACATAAGTGAAATAACAAATAGATGTTTTTTTTTTTCTCTCTCTCCTCTTTCCTTTCTCTCTCTAAAACCAATAAATCACAATCAAAATTGAAAATAATGAAGTGATATGAGTAATTTCTTGGCCCCAATTTCCCCTTCTCTGGTGATAAGAATGTCTTCTTTCCTTCTGAAACAGGAAGAGTATCTTTGACAAAAGAGTTATATGACCTATTTCAGGGAAGGAGGGCAAGTGGGAAGAGGTCAGTGAGCTTCCTGCTTCCACTGTTTTCATTTTCTTAAACTCTTTCAGCTTAAGATATTTAATATGCCAAGGTTACATATTTTGGGACACATGTAAAAACCAATAATTTTATGTCTCTTACAATTAAGTTTTGCAAAATTTTCCTTCAGAAGTGTCAGGATGACTTCTGTTTCTGGTTCCACATGTAAGAAGCTTTACTGTTTCCTAACAAGTAAAAGCTACACAGATTTAAAAATCAAAATCTTATCTTTAATCCATAACATGATGGAGGGCATAGGGTAAATGGCTGCCCTCAAAACTGGAGAAACAGGTGAATGAAGGAAATCGAGGCTTCCTGGAGTGGAGATTCACAAGTGAATGGAAACCACCTTGGAAACTAGTTCCAGGCAAGAAAACCTGAACTGTAACTGAATTCCTAGAGGGTTATTATGAAAGCCTCTGAGAATTAAACCTCAAGGAGGCCCCAGGAGCTCTACCAGGTTCCCATAGTGACTGTCAGAGAAATATTCCCTCCTTTTTCAGGGTCAGGGAAAAGGAACCATTGTGAAGTATGCCAAAGCACTTAGTTTTAACCAGCCTTACTCTCAGGGAAACTAATCAATCAAAATTTATCTTGCTGAGGTGTTATCCTGTTCCACCAACAATGAAGGTATGGAGAGCAGGACCATAAAATGGCATTGTCCAGTCAAGATAGCATAAAGTATATAAAACAAAATGGAGTAACTCATCTCAACCAAGCTGGCTGCCAGTCAGCCATGACACTTTGGTTCAAAAGGGGAACTACCTATGTCATGTTAGACACATCTAGCAAGGAGATACAGCTAAGATATCTGCATGTATAATTGGAACAGCCATATCTGCAAAGAGGGACCACGGATAGATTGGCTCTTGGGGAAATTCTCCAATTGCCATCGGTGGTACCAAGGCACTTATCAAGAGGACCGGAAGTGTGTACACCACTTGCAAGGTATAACTGAAGCAGGCTCCAGACCACTGTTGAGACAGCTAAGCTCTGCACACCAGAATGCTACTCCACATCAACCTGATCTCCCTTAGCATCAGCCACCAGAGGCTCTGCCCTACTAGACCAAGGATGCCATCTGCCCTGCTCTCCACCTGGCTCCAATGATTCTTTTTTTGCAAGGAGTTGATGGCCCCCTTTCCTGATTTACAGGAAAGATTATATCACAAAGATATGCTCTCAACAGCATATGCTCCTCCGCTGCACCTCCACACCTCCTCACAACCTCACAACATTACTGAAGGCCTTGTTGCAGCAGTTCCTATCTATCTATCATTTATGTATCATCCATTTATTATTTATTTTCCCACCTTATTAAGCTATACTTGACCAATAAAAAGCCTATATACTTAAGATATTCAGGGTGATGGTTTGATGTATGTATACAGTGTGAAATGTAGATATCTCTAAAATGCCAATAATATGGGGGCATAGGTAAATCAGCTATTTTAAAACCATACAATGAAATGTAGTAGTTATAAATTATGTTGATACATATTTGTTGATATATTTGTCCATATTAATGCTGCAGACATTTATGAGGCATATTGTCATTATAAGAGCTCCATTATTTGATATAAATGCTCATATATGTATATTTTTATTTTCCTGTCTATTTAACTTTTTATTTAGCATTAATATCATCACTCTTTATCTTGTATTCATTTTTGTAATACACTTTTGTACACTTTGTTTTGTCTTTTTCTGATTCTTGTAGCTTTAGATTATCATTTTTGCATTGCATATTGTAACCTTTGATTTTTCTACTGGATCTGATGGATTTGTCAATTTACAATGTTGTGTGAAGCTTTGACATTTATTGTCACAATTGCTGTTTGATTTGCCTCTTTTATCTTATTTATTCTGCACAGTAATATATTTCTTTGGTTTTATATTTTCTTTCTTTTTCATATTTGTCTGTGTAAGAAATGCTTGTAGTTTTCCCTTTAATGATGTAAAAGTTAAGCATTCTTTTAAAAGTTCTGCTTCCAGATGCTTTCAATTGCTAAATATGTATAAAGATATTAAAATTTTCAAACTACAATCAATAAAATAAAATCTGAAAATGAAATGTCTATTTAATATTTTTATCACTGTTGATACAGCCTTAGTATTTTCAACTCTTGACTACTTATTAGGTACAATGGATTTTTTTTCTTTCTTCTTTTTCTTATCCATCAGTCTTGTGCCCTTGTCTTTTTAACACACCTGAAACCCATAGTGCCAATGAAGGTTCTGTGACCCTATGAGATTAGATAACGTTCCCAGGTCACACAGATCTATCTAAATGTCAGGATCCTGATTCCAGTCTGGTACGAAAGTATTTACTCTTCACCACCATGTTTATAAATTTTCAATCAGACTCTTGTCACTTACCAGTAGAATACCAATTTTAGTTGCGATCTTAGAAAGTGGATTTTCTTTAGGACACAGGGAAGTTTCAGGAACAGAAGATATTGAACTTTAAAGATCCATTATACTGAGACTTTGTTAGACTTTTGCAGTATCTTCAACAGTCAGCTATTGATTATCATTTACAAGGTTAAACTTTATAGTGACTTTCTATTCTGATAAAAGATTAATGAGTTTCTTTGCTAAAGGAACTAAGTATAGTTTCAGATTTAAGTATCTTATTTTTTAACAGCACCTTTATTTCTGGCTCTGATAATGTAGATCATCACTTTCTCTGATTCAAGCTATTTTTGATAAGATGCTCTAATGCTTTATTATAAGAGAAAAATTTCTCCCATATACCTCTTCCCCCACCATGATGTATTTTAGCTTATATTAATATTAGAATCATAGCTAATCTGTTAATAATTATCTTTAATTAGATGATCCTAGGTGTAATGAAAGAAAACTTTGGCTCTTCCTTCCAGCTGATGTAAATAGGTATTTATTAGAAGGCATCAGTACTGTATTTATAAGTGAAACTCTCCTTGGAAATGGACTTTGCTAAAAAAAAAATAGGCTTTTGTAACAATGAAGACAACAAAGCATACTTGGTTACTTAGGTTAAAATAAGCAAACAATGATAAAAATCATCAAACAGTATCATCAAATCATAATTGTTCAATTAATGCAGTTTATTTCCTTCTTGCCTTTTTATCATTACAAGGTAGATATTTAAACAATATTTTATTCAGCCTTTATAATGTTCCAGACTATCTCTTTGATTGATAAACAAAATATTTAATTCCTCATTTATACAACATTTTAAGCAACCATTTTTCATTAATACCCAAATAAAAGTATTCATAATTCTGAAAATGCATATTATTCTTATCACTATTGGTGACTTACACTCAGGGAAGACAATCTTGTGTGTGGTATGAGTATATGTTTTAGTGCTGGGTTCACCCAGAAGTAGACCCAAGTATTTAAGTGTAAATGATTTAGCAATAACTGTTCCAGGAAAAATTAGCAATAGAGTAGGGGCAGAAAGCTAGAAAAAGGGAGAAAGCCAAACATGGATGTGATTTCAGGGGATATCCAGACTCTTCCTGGTCTCTTAGGGACTTCTGGAGGATACACTAGATTATTGTGTATTGCAAACATTCATCCTTAACCATGCACTGTCCCCAAAACATAAAGTTCTCAGAAAATACTTGTTTTCCTTGAAAATCTAGCAGCTCTAGTGGCCAAGTGCATCCAATGATGGCTTCAGTCATGAGCTGGTAACAAGAAAACTTGAGAAAGGTCATGGCTAAATGCAGAGAACTTGTAAGAGAGGTCCAAGGATTTAGACCCAGCTCTTAAAGTATTTGATACCATGTGGTTAATATTAACTTTTTTGAAAGTGCTGTCATCCTTTAGCTGTTCTGTGTTTTTAATATTTTCTTGCCTCTGTCTATTTTTATAAAAAGGAAGCATCAGCAAAACGAGGTAGAGGCGATACTTTTTTCAGGGACAACTCTACAAAAAGTACCTTCTCAAATAAAAAAAATGAATAAAAAATAAATATATCTGTTTCCTCTAAGTTTCCTTTTTCTTTCCAAGATCATTTTATTTAAATACAAAAAGGAAAATGGTGTGGTAATTCAGCAATAAATTAAACATAGAATTTAAACATAGAATGACCACATATATGATCCAGCAATCCCACTTCTGGATATACATACATTCCAAAAAAGTGAAAACAGGAACTGAAACATAAACTTGCACATCCATGTTCTACTCAGCATTATTCACAATAGTGCACAGGTGAAAGTAATCCAAAGGTTTGTGAGCAGATGAGTGGATAAACAAAATGTAGTACATAAGTATACAGTATAATATTATTGTCTTAAAAAGAAAGAAAATTTTGACACATACTACAACATGGATGAACCTTGAAGACATTAAACTAAGTGAAATAAGCCAGTCACAAAAGGATAAATACTGTATGGTGCCTTTTAGTGAGGTTCCTGGAGTAGCCACATTTATGGAAACAGAATGTAATGGTGGTTTCCAGGGTCTGGGTTGCCCATTTAGCTTCACCCACCCAGTATGAATTGTTTATTTGTTCCAACTCTAGGAATAACCCATGACATTAAAATTGGTCATAGTCTGATGTTAAATAAGTTTATTACTTATAAGTAAAGATATATTCTTTTTTATTTTTTGTATATAATAATTCTAAGAATGGGAAAATTACTAAGAGATGTGTACTTTTTCATTCTTGTATCTTCCATGCAAACCTGCTGCTTCACACCTAGAAGATGCCTGGTTACTTTAATTTAAAATAAAAAAAAAATGTTTCTTTATCTCTGAAGAGTATTAAATTCTAGTCAAAGGAAAAATAAACCCAAATAAAAAAGTAAAAACATTAAAAATTGAGGGTTTTGATATTTAACTTTCTTACATTGACCAACCTGCATAAAGAGGAATGTAAGGCATGGGCAGGAAATCCCATTTTGGGAGTTTCTTCAATAAAATCCTGCAACTAGCTATCAAATTAGCTTCTCCATTGGACTCAGAAGGAGGCACCGAGATGATCTATAATTAAATCCCTGGAATCCAATTTTCACTTGCCACCCCTAGAATAAACATCATTAAACTATGTATTGCTCATCAAAGCAATGCATAAAAGCTTCCTAGTTGAAAAGACATAAGCAAAGGTGCAATTTACGTATAATATTTGGATTCCTTGATCTAACAAACAGAAGCAGAATACATAGCAAATAGAGGTTATGAAATTGCTGTCTCTTAGAAAGCTTGATGCATAATAAGTTGTATATCATATTATTTATTTGGCCGCTCTTGGAATATATTAAAGTCACACCTCTTCCTAGCTCTCTACTTTACCTCTTCCAGCAAACAGAAATATTCAAAAGCAGTACATATCTAAGAAATTTGGCTACAACTTTTTCAGGTGAATTCTTTCTATATTTCAAAATGAAATTGGTATATAATTTATTTCTTTTCTATTACATATAGTATAGCCTAGTGAATATTAATAAATGAATGCTCCCCAGTAAATTGTTTGAAAAGGACTCACTGTACAAGGACATCTATCTATTCCCTGACTTGGAAGCTTATATATAAGCACAAATATATGCTCATGCATATATATGCTTTTTGTTTCTAAATATTACATATACACATATATTTGTGATTTACTTAAGAGTGCATAAACACAAGATAAATATTCTATAATTGATGCCTTTAAAGGTCATAATCAATTGTCTTATTTCACAGGAGCAAGTACACTTTTTATTTCAACTCCATGTGTTCTCAATGGGAGGTCATTTTTACAGAAAGGCAGTAATTATCACTGTGGTGAACCATTTGTATTATTTGGAAGGCCAGCTAGATAATTCTCTTGGGATGCTTCCATTTGAGAGACTATTTTGCCTGCAAGCCAGGTATAAAATTCCTTGGGCTTACTTTGATTATTTAACCTTACAACTTTGACAAATATTGCCATGGGAAAGTGAGCTGTCTACATCAATCATAGAAAACAAATAAGCAATGAAATTACATAAACATTCACGTAATGTTTTCTATAGAAATGCTCATTTAAAATTTCAAAGTAACATTAGTTGAAATATAAGTATATTTTAAAACAAAGTGATCAAGTTGAAATGTATTCATATTTACTCTTTTATAAAATAGTAATAAATATTTTAGGGAGTCATTGCATTACAAATTCAGTGGAGTAGGATGGTTTTTAAAACTGACTTACAATTAGTGGTGAATAAATAATCACTTTAATTTTATAAAATAATTTCAATTAAATTTGAAATATCTGGAAAAATCAGGTTATGTGTAAAATAATTACAGGAATGATATACAAAAGAAATTAGCAATTTTTTTATAAAGGGCAAGATAGTACATATTTTAGACATTTTAAGCCATGTCATATAGTCTCTGTTTCAACTACTCAGCTTGGTGGTTATAACAAAAGTTGCCATAGAAAGCACATAAATGAATGCGTATGACTGTGCTCCAGTAAAACTTTACTGATGGACACTGAAATTTAAATTTCATAAAATATTCATATGCCACTAAATATTTTTCATCTTTTTTCATTATGTAAAAATGTAAAAACTAATCTTAGCTTACAGAGAAACAGGTGGTGAGGTGGACTTGACCTGTGGTTCTTAGACTGCTGATCTTTGATCTGGAGTTCTAGAGTATTACCTTTTATAAATTGGCAGTGATAGCACTTTGACACTTGTTATTATTCTCTCCTATTTATATAGCAATTTTCATTTAAAGACATACATATTTACCTAACTTGTAAACAATCATTAAACATATAATAAACATGGTCTCATATCAGTAAATGGCTTTATACATTAGTGTAATTGGTTCACACAGTTATAAGCATCACTATTTTAAATATATTTTTTCCATTTTATAGATGAGAAAACTAGAGCTTAGATTAAATCAAAGTTTTCCAGGTCTGGCCCTCTGTTTTGGTGGTAAAGAGATTGAAGTAGAAAAAGAAAATTCTAAAGAAAATAAAATAAATAGAAACTGGTAGATCTGTAACAACATTTTGGGAACCACTGTATTAGGTAAAAAGGGGAAAACATTAAAAAATATTATTAAGTAATAATAACCAATATTTTATCCAACCCATGGTGAAGACTAATGAATCATGCCTTCTCCTCAAATATAAGTATGTGTGTGTATGTGTGTGTGTGTATGAATCACTGATGTGACAAAATTGATGATCAAATCATTGATTATCATCTAGACTCAAGTTCAGTCTCAGCTGGTCAGTGTTGCATAAACACTCTCTGTCCCTTTTCGGGTTGTATGTTTCTTATCCCGTTTTAACCATCAACCTCTTCCTGGCAAAGATTACCTGGTGCATATCGTAAATTTAATGTGTTTTGTGTATTATAAGTTTCCAGTTCTGAGTTTAGACTTGTCACCTTGATGGGAGTTTCTTATGGTCAAACTCCTTGGGTTTTCTTTTATAATCCACTTAAGAACTTGCAATATTAGTGTATATCATACCATATACCATTATCATACATTGCTAGTATAATTCATTGGCCCAACTGTAAGAAAACTCTTATTCACCTTAATTTTTTCTAACTTATTCACAGAGACCTTAAATTTTTTTCCGCAAGTGCTTTCTACTAAATTGAATGAAGCTTGAGTTATAATAGCTGCTAAATGTATTTTTCGCAACTCTTTATTTTCTTTTCTCTCTCTCAATTAATACATTATGGCAAAGAAGAAAAGGCCATATTTTAGCTCACTGTAAGTATTTTATAAAAAGTTCATTTCTTTCTTTTTTGTTCATTATGCAAGATAGGAATTACAGCTTATAGCTCAACTTTATAATATACTAATATTATACTATACTACATTATACTGTAAACTATAGTATGTGTTTGTGTGCATGCACACATTTTAAAATTTTTTAGGCTTAATTTCCTGAACTAATATTTTATATTTAAATTCTTAAGCTTTATTACACTTTTGTGCACATTTGCTTCAAGATACCAGTTTCAAAATTATATTTTCATAAAGGCAAATGATTATTATATTGTCAGAGCATGAATATCAGTTACTTTTCTGGATTATTTACATAAAGGCCAAAATTTTAACCTAAATGTATTTTAAATTTTGCCTTGACTACATTTTCATCATATGTTTCGGAATTTCTACCCTATATGAAAAGTAAAGTGATTGGCAGCATGGAAAAAAGGATACATTAGCAGTTTTTAAAACATGACTATGTATTGGCATTTGTGTTAGCAATACCTGAAAGTGACATTATTAAATATGTTGATTTGTAAGTATTTTGACATTTTACTGGTAAATTGTCAAAACAGTATCATCATCACATTCAGTTCCACATTTTCAGAAGTATTAACTGACAGCTATTAAATGCCTCTCTTTGGTGCCTGACAGCAAATCAATGGTATGATCAATATCTCAATCCAGAGGCTCTGAATCAGCTATAAAATAAATAGATTTTGTCTAAATATTAATGTTCACACAAAAACCATCATAAGGTCATTAGCAAGATCATTTGCAATCATTAATACCACCAATTATTTTAGTTTGCTTATTTTTCTCAAAAAGTAAAGCTCAGCAAATTTTTATTTCTGATTTGAGTCAGAAGTTGGGCTTGAGAGTGGAAGGTGGCAGTTAAGTAGGTGAGAGTTGAGCCCACTTGCTCTAGAACCCAACTTGGACATTTAGCTGCTCTTCTGAAAAATAATGTGAACAGTCAACAGCCTCTTAGCTGATATGAAGTTTGGAAGCCAAAGAGCAGAGGAGATGCTCCAAAATGGGCAGTAAGGAGGTTTTATAGGTGGACAGGCGGGTGGTGGGGAATCCACAGGCATGGCACAGCAGCCACAGGGCCAGCAGCCGCAGCACCTGCGTGCATGGAGAACCTGGTCAGAAATAGCAGCTTAGCAACTCCCTCCACTCCCAGAGCATGGAATCCGCAGACAGGGGCTGGGTGAGACTTGGGTACACAAAGTCATCGGGAAGAACAAGTCTAAACACACACACAGCTAGCAGCACACCATCGCGGCGAGAGTGCCAGAAAGTGAGAAAGATACTATCTGGACCTGGATCTGGTGTAGGAGGAGGGCTTTGACTGTGATAGACTCTTGAATTTTTGGAGAGGTGGCATGTATGGAAAGCCAGATAGTGACTTATTGCTGCAGTGAGAGTGCCCAGAGAGACTTTAAAAAGGGGAGCTGAGGTATGCTGGGCAGGGACCCTGTGCATGCAGCTGCCCTGCCAACCAGGAAATGGTATTGAGGATACAATTTGCTCCAAGTCAGTACAACTGCAAAGCGAAGGAGTTTCTCGGTCCCAGCCTGGCTCAGCTACAGAGTGGAAAGCATAGGTCACTGTATGCTGTGAAGGCAGTGGGCTGGGAACTGTGTGTCTGAGATTATTTAAAGTCAGACTGAGACCCTTCCTTGGCAGAAATTCTGAAAAGGGAAGGTTGAGCCAAGCACCTACCTCCTGCAGGAGCAGGGGAAGATCTGCAAAACTAGCAGGGCAGGCTTAACAACACTGCAGGGGGCATTTCTGCAAGAGAAAGACAGGAAGAGGAACAGATAAAAGGGTGAGTTTTGAACTCCACAGGGGAACAAAGTACACTGGTTCCTAGGGCCCTATTTCACTAAAGCTATCAAAGCAGGGAGATCAGAAAGTGGGATGGTAAGGGGGACTCAAGACTCTATCCATCCTCACCTCCCACCCAGAGCTGCCTTCTACACCAAACAGGAGAGAGCTGACTATCTTACGCAGATTGTCTGCCACCATGAAACAGACAGCTTTTAATCAGAAGCTATTGGAAATAAGCTAGGACAGACTAGGATGGGAGGTATAAGGGTAGGGGGAACACACCCACAATTTTCCCAGAAGACTGAACAGTGCCTCTCAGGAGAGACACAGAGGCCCCCCACCCTCTCAATCATAACAGAAGCTCCCTCTGGAGCAAGGGTGCCCCAACCTGTGGTCTGCAGGACACATACAACCCAGGATGACTATGAATGTGGCCCAACACAAAATGGTAAATTTACTTAAAACATTATGAGATTTTTTTTTGTTTTTGATTTTGTTAGTGTTTGTATATTTCATATGTGGCCCAAGACAACTCTTCTTCTTCCAGTATGGCCTAGAGATGCCAAATGGTTGGACACCCCTGCTCTACAGGCAGGTGAAGGAGATACAGGTGGTATTGCCAGAAGTTGGATGAACCACCCTGGAACCTTGAGCTGATAAAATAATAGATATGTATCCAGAAAAAAGTCAGAAGGTGAACACCAACAGCTGAAACAAATTTCACCTCACTCTTCCTCAGAACTGGCATTTTTTTCCTTTCTTCTTTTTTTTTCTTTCATATAGCCTTTTCATATTTCTTCATTGGTTCAATTGTATTCCAACTAAATCACTACTCTTGGTGTTTCATTTTTTAGTCTTTTTATTCAGGTTATATATTTTTATTATTGTTATTTCAAATCCCACATAGCACCCTCCCCTGGTCTTACTCCATTTTATCTTCTTCCTGACCTTTCTTACTGTTGTACACTTTACTTTTTCCTATGCTATGCCATGCTCTATTCCTTACTCTTACTATTTCTCCTCCATCTATCCTTGCAAAAGCGTTCTTGCCTTCTTAACTCAGCTCACATTCATTTCCCCCTTTTTGTAATAGTTTTATTTCCTTTCCACCTTTATAAATTGTCACTACTTAGGCAAGGATATCATGGTTATTGCTGTTCTTCTTCAATGTTATTCCTTTTTTTTTTTTCACTATTTGTACTTCAAATGCTCTGGATACTCTCCCCCTAACTCCATTTTGCCTTCCCCCCTGCCTTTGATCAGTTGAATTAGAAATTTTATTTTAATTTTTCCCTTTTTTAGTCTGGGTTCTATTCCTTAATTTTATCACTTTTCCTCACCTATCCTCTCAAAATCATTTTTATTTACTGTAAATATCTCCTATTTACTTTTCTCTTTGTATAATATTCATATTCCCTTTCCTCCTTTGTTAATCTTTGCTCAGCTTCGTTGTTATTGACCCTGCTGAGGTTTTTTCTGCAATTTTGTTCCTGTTGGCCCAATACCATTTTAATTTTACTTCAAATCTCACAGTGTAATCCTCCCTTTTCTTACTCAATTTTTGTCATTGCACTGCTCTGTTCTACTTACATTTTAAATTTTATTCTCTGCCTTTCTTTGCCTTCTTTCTATTCCTTACTCTTATTATTTCTCCTCCTTCTTCTCACTCAAAATCATTTTTCTGTTTTTTAGTCATCAAATATTCCATTTTTTCCTACCTTATAATATTCTTAACCTCTCTTTACCTTTATAAATCTTTGTTTAGTTGCTGTTGATATTGCTGATGTGGTAGGATTTTTTTTTTTTTTTTTACGGTGACTACCAGTTAGCCAACTGGAGGGGAGAAATCAACAATGAATGAGCCACCAATAAGCAAAGCCCAAGTGCAATAAGAGAGCCCTCACAGACAGAATAAAGGGCAGCCCTAGGGCATCCAGATTAGGAGTTAGAAGATACTATACTGAGAAGTCCACCTTACAAAGACTGGCAGGAAAAGCAGAGCATCCTGAGATGCAGAAACAAACAAAAAGAGTCACCTAAAATAGAGAAACAAAGAAATAACCCTCAATTGAAAGGAATGGAGGAATCCCTAGAAAAAGAGCTAAATAAAATTGAGGAAAGCAATCTATCAGACACAGAATTTTTAAAAAAATGGTAATAAGAATACCCAAGGAACTCAGTGACTACTGTAAGGAACTGAGTGGGAACTATACAAGCAGGAAAAAGGAAATAGAAACTCTGAACAAGAGCCAGGAAGAAATGAAGAATATAATATCTGAGATGAAAAATATACTAGAAGGAATTACAAGTAGGATGGATGAAACAGAGGTCCAAATCAGTGAGCTAGAAGACAAGGTAAAAAGAAATACCCAAGCAGAGTAACAAAATGAAAAAAAAAAAAAAAGACTCAAAAAGAACTAGGATAGTTTAAGGGAACTTCAGAACAACATGAAACCTGATGACATTTGCATGATAAGAATATCGAAGAGAAGGAAAGGAACAAGTGATAGAAAATAATGACAGAAAAATCCCCAAATTTGGTGAGGGGAAAAGTCACTCAAGTTCAAGAAGCACAGAACATCCCAATCAAAATGAACCCAAAGAAGCCTACTGCAAAACACAACAAAATAAAATGCCAAATGTTAAAGACAAAGAGAGAATCTTAAAAGCAACAAGGGAGAAACAGCAAGTAACATACAATGGAGCTCAAATAAGGCTACTAGTAGATTTCTCAATAGAAAACTACAAGCTAGAAGAAATTGGCACAAAATATTCCAGATAATGACAAAAAGGAGTGACAACCAACACTTCTGTAGACAACAAGGCTTTCATTTAAAATAGATAGTGAAATAAAGAGTTTCCCAGATAAAAGGAGGCTAAAACAGTATGTTTGCACCAAGCCACTACTGCAAAAGATGTTAAAGTAACTTTTATGAAAGAGAGAGAGAAGAAGAAGAAGGAGGAGGAGGAAGAGGAGGAAAGTGAAACAAAGAGAGAACAAGAGAAAGAGAGAGAGAAAAAGAAACACAGGTGTGGAGAAATGGCAATGAATAAGTACCTATCAATAATAACCTTTAATGTAAATAGATTAAATGCTCCAATCAAAGATATAGGGCAGCTGGATGGATAAGAAAATATGGCCCACATCTATGCTGCCTGCAAGAGATTCACATCAGGAAGAAGTCAACACAGACTGAAAGGGAAGGGATGAAGAAAAATGTTCCAAGCAAATGGACACACACACACACACACACAAACACACACACACACACACAAAGCTAGGGCAGCAATGCTTATATCAGACAAAATAGATTTCAAAACAAAGGCCATAAAAAGAGACAAAGGAAGATACTTCATAATAATTAATGGAAGCATCCATCAAGAAGATATAACAATTGTAAACAAATATGCACCTAACACAGAAACACTCAAATATATAAGGAAAATCATGGAGGACTTCAAGAAAGATATAAACAATAACTCATTTATAGTAGGGGATTTTAATACCTCACTGTCAACAATGGATAGATCTTCCAAACAAGGAATCAACACTGAATGGCAGCCTAGATCAAATGCACTTAAATGATACATATAGAACCTTACACCCCAAAGAAGCACAATATACATTCTTTTCAAGTGCACATGGGATATTTTCAAAGGTTGAACGTATGGTAGGACACAAAACAAGCCTCAATAAATACAAGAAAATTGAAATCACATCAAGCATTTTCTCTGACCACAAGGGACTGAAACCAGAAACCAACCTCAAAGAAAACACTCAAAAACATTCAAACTCATGGAGATTGAATAGCATGCTACTGCACAATGAATGGGTTAATAATGAAATCAAGGAAGAAATCAAAAATTTCTGGAAACAAATAAAATGAACACACAACAGACCAAAACCTATGGGACACAGCAAAAGCAGTTCTGAGAGGGAAGTTCATAGAAATACAGGTCCACCTAAAAAAAAAAAAAAAAAAAAAAAAGAGAGGAAAATTTCAAGTAAACAACTTAACCCTACAGGAATAGCAATAAACAAAGCCCAGAGGCTGTAGATGGAAAGCAATAATAAATATAAGAGCATAATTAAATTACATAGAGACTAAAAGAACAATTCAAAGGATCAGTAAATCCAGGAGCTTGTTCTTAGAAGATACACAAAATTGAAAGCCTTTAAGGAGACTCATCAAGATAAAAATAGAGAGGCCCAAAATAAATAAAATCAGAAACAAAAGGGGAAATAACAACTGATACAAAAGAAATATAAACAATTGTAAGAAATTATGATGAATAATTTTATGCCAACCTGGGAAAAATGGATAAATTTCCAGAAACATATAACCTTCCAAAATTATATCAAGAAGAAGGAGAACGCCTGAAGAGACTAATAACAACTAGTGAAACTAAAGTAGTAAAAAAAGAACAAAAACAAACAAACAAACAAAAAAAACTCTTGGCATATAGAAACCCTAGGCCAGACAACTTCACAGGCAAATTTTACCAAACATTTAGGGAAGAGCTAAATCCTATCCTGCTCCAACAATTCCAAAAACTCAAGAAGAGGGAGGACTCCCAAACTCTCTTTATGAGGCCAGTATTATCCTAATTCCAAAAACAAGTAAAGACACAACAAAGAAAGAAAACTACAGGCCAATATCAATGATGAACATAAATGCTAAAATCCTCAAGAAAATATTGGCAAACTGGATCCAGCAATAAATTAAAATGATTACACACAGTGATCAAGTGAGATTCATCCCAGGGATGCAAGGATGGTGCAATATTCAGAAAAATCAATAAGCGCAATACATCGCATAAACAAAAGGACAGACAAAAATCACATGATTATATTAATAGATGCTGAAAAAGCACTTGATAAAGTACAGCACCCATTTATGATAAAAACACTCAGCAAAGTGGCAGGAGAGGGAGCATACCTCATCATAATAAAAGACATATATGTGAAACCTACAGCCAACATCAAACTCAATGGGCAAAAAGTAAAAGCTTTCCTCCAAGACAAGAAAAAAGACAGGTATGTACACTTTCACCATTTATATTCTATATAGTATTGGAAGTTCTACCCATAGCAATCAGACAAGAAGAAGAAATAAAAGGCGTCCAAATTGGAAAGGAGGAAGTAAAACTGTCATTGTTTGCAGATGACATGAGAGTGTACAGAGAAAACCTCATAGGTTCCACAAAAATCTACTAAACCTAATAAATGAATTTGACAAAATGTTGGGTACTTTGGTATACCAACAATGAAATATCAGAAACAGAAATTAGGAAAAAAAATTATATTTACTACAGTAAGAAAAATAAAGTGCCTAGGAATAAACTTAACAAAGGAGGTAAAAGATCTGTACTCAGAAAATTACAGAACACTAAAGAAAGAAATTAAGAAGACACAAATAAATGGAAGCACATAACATATTCAAGGATTGGAAGAATTAAAATCATCAAAATGTCCATACTACCCAAATTAATCTATATATTTTATGCAATCTCTATCTTAATACCAATGACACATTTCACAGATATAGAAAAATATTTCAAAAATTTGTGTGGAACCATATATGACCCTGAATAGCCTCAGAAATTTTGAGAAAGTTGAACAAAGTTGGAGAGATCATAATACTGGATATCAAATTACATTACAAGGCTGCTGTAATCAAAACTGTCTGGTACTGTCGTAAGAACAGACAAATGGATCAATGGAACAGAGAGCCCAGAAAATCCAAGTCTCTATGCTCAATTAATGTTTGGCAAAGGGAGCAGGAACATATAATGCAATAAAAATAACCTCACCAATAAATGATACTAGGAGATCTAGACAGGATATGCAAAAACAAATAAAACTAAACCACCAGTTTACACCATCTACAAAAGTAAACTCAAGATGGGTAAAAGACTTAAATATGTCATGACACCATAAAAGTCAAAGAGGAAAACATAGGGAGTAACATTTCAGATTTCCCACCTAGTAGTATCTTCAGTGATATACCTCCTAAGGCAAGGAATATAAAGGAAAGAACAAATGGGACTACAGCAAATTAAAAATCTGCATGGCTAAAGAAAACATCATCAAAATGAAAAGGGAACCAACTATGTGGAAAAACATATTTGCCAATGATACCTTGGACAAGGGTTTGATCTCTAAAATATATAAAGAACTCAAGACTCAACACAAGGAAGACAAACAATCCAATTTTTAAAAAATGGGCCTGAACAGAGATGTATGCATAGAGGACATAGAGAGGGCTCAGAGACATATAAAAGGATGCTCAGCATAATAAGCCATAAGAAATGTGCAAATAAAAACCACAATGGGCAAATTAAAACCGCAAATTTCACACAGGTCAGAATGACCACCATTAACAAATCAACAAACAAGTATTGGCAAGGATGTGGGGAAAGGGAACCCTAGTGCTCTGTTGGTAGGAATGCAGACTGGTGCAGCCACTGTGGAAAACAGTATGGAATTTCCTCAAAAACTAATGATGGAACTGCCTTTTGATTCAGCAATCCCACTGGTGGGAATATACCCTAAGAATCCTGAATGGACAATTCAAAGGAACCTATGTATCCCAATGTTCACAGGCATTATTTACAATAGCCAAGTGCTAGAAATAGCCTAAGTCCCCATCAGTTAATGAGCAGATCAAAAATCTGTGGTATATTTAAACAATGGAATACTACACAGCAGAAAGAAAGAAGGAACTCCTACCCTTTGCAACACCATGGATGGAACTGGAGAATATTACGCTAAGTGAAATAAGCCAGGCAGTGACAGACGAATACCATGAGATGTCACCTATAAGTGGAACCTAGTGAACAAACAAACAAGCAAGCAAAATAGAAACAGAGACATGGAAGTAAGGAACAAACTAACAGTGACCAGAGGGGAAGGAGGTGGGAAAGGAAGGGGAATGGTCTAGTCAAGGAACATATATAAAGGACCCATGGTAACGGACAACAGGGGGAGAACTGACTGAGGGAGTGGGGATTCGGTTGGGAAGAAGAGACCAAGGGAGGGGGGGAGAACTGGGACCATTATAATGGAACAACAATTTAAAAAAATGTTGGGTTTATATTACTTAAATGTTGTGAGGGTAATGTGACCCTAAGAGAATGACTTTAACCAAAGTGCAAACTAAAATGCCTGGCACATAGCTGGTACCCAGTCAATGTTAACAGCATTTCAATAAAAAAATCTGAACAATATCAGAAAGCAATGTTCTTTATTTAGTATATTTTAAACTGATGGTCAAAAACAACTGTTTATTGTCTTCAGTTGTACAAATATTGATCTTAAATTTCAGAGAAAGACTGCATTAAAAGGCACAAATAAGCTATTATGCCTTTATAGTATACTCTGAAGACCTTAGATAAATTAATATTTAAACTACAGAGAAATGAGAGATCAATTTTAACAGAGATGTGTATCGTTCCTTTTGTTTTTATTGTTGTTTAATTACAGTTGTCCCACCTTTTTCTTCATTGCTCACTCCTACCCTGCCCCACTCCACTCCCACAGTCAGTGTATTGTCTGTGCCTATGAGTCACGTCCTTTTGCTTGACCCTTCCTCTTCTTTCCCCCATTACCCTCTCTGGTCACTGTCAGTTTGTTCCTTATTTTCAAGTCTCTGGTTCTATTTTGCTCATTTGTTTGCTTGTTGATTAGGTTCAACTTAGAGTTGACAGCTCATGGTATTTTTCTTTTACTGCCTGGCTTATTTCGCTTACCATAATACCCACCCATGCTGTTGCAAAGGGTAAGAGTTTCTTCTTTCTTTCTGCTGTGTAAATGTACCACAACTTTTTGATCCACTTGTTTACTTATGGTGTTTCCGGCACTTGGCTATTGTAAATAATGCTGCCATTCTTATTTTGTTATATTAAAAACAGTGTGATGTCTATATTTTTAAAAAAGCAAAATCAAGACACAAAACTGAAAGGAAGAAATCAGGGTGGGGATATGAATTTAGGAGAATTAAAATATATTCAGAGGGTATATTTCTCAAGTGCTACAAAGGGGACATTGTGACTACTCCAATTTAGGCTTGTGATTTTTAAGTAGAAATGGCCAATGTAAGGCAGGGTGTCATATCTGTAACTCAATAGTTAATTTCCTTCTGGTGTGAAGACAAGCCTCAGACATAATTCTAATGTAGGCTTTGAGAAGTATGATCAGATTAATCAAAGCTCTCTTCAACAACAGCCTTGAAAGCTTGTCCTTAATAAGAAAAAGAAGAAGGAGGAGGAGGAGGAGGAGGAAGAAGAAGGAAGAAGGAAGAAGAAGAAGAAGAAGAAGAAGAAGAAGAAGAAGAAGAAGAAGAAGAAGAAGAAGAAGAAGAAGAAGAAGAAAGAGAGAGAGAAGAAGAAGAAGAAACGGAAAAAATTTACCCTTTGCAACAGCATGGATGGACCTGGAAAACAGTATGCTAAGTGAAATAAGCCAGCCAGAGAAAGACAAATACCATACGATTTCACTTATATGTGGAATCCAATGAACAATCTGAACTAGCAAGCAAAATAGAGACTCATAGATAGAGGGCAGGCTGACAGTTCTTGTGGGGAATGGTGGAGGGACTGAACAAAAAAGAAAAAAAGACACATGAACATGGACAACAATATGGTGACTGCAGAGTGGAGGGTGGTTGAAGTGGATGAGGGTATAAGGGGGATAAGTGGTAATAAAAAATACAATAAAATTAAAAAACACATACCTTCACACAAAAAAAGGAATATTGAAAGTTTGGAAAACTATTTTCCTCAAATCAATACACAGCTTTCATTGCATCTTTAAAATTACTCAAATAAATATAAGAAATATCACAAGTAAGTGTGTAGAATTATTCAGCATCTTTTTTTTTACAATTAATTTAATTTTATTTTAATTATAATTTTTCCATTACCATTTAGGCCCCTCATAGCCCCCTACTCCCAGCAATCACCACACTGTTGTCCATATTCATGAGTCCTTTTTCCTCCATCCCTCCATCCCCTAAACTCCCCACCCTTAGCTGTCATCCTGCTCTCTATCTATGAGTCTGTCTCTATGTTCCATGATAGGGGGTTTGTATCCAAAATTTGTAAAGAATTTGCAAAACTCAACAATGGAAAAACAAACAGCCTAATTAAAATATGGGCAAAGGACCTGAAGAGACGCTTCTCCAAAGAGGACACACAGATGGCCAAGAGACATATGAAAAGATGCTCAATGTCACTAATCATCAGAGAAATGCAAATTAAAACCACAATGAGATACCATCTCACACCTGTCAGAGTAGCTATCATCAATAAATCAAAAAACAAGTGCTGACAATGATATGGAGAAAGGGGAATCCTTTTGCATTGTTGGTGGGAATGCAGACTGGTGAAGAATTATTCAGCATCTTGCTGTGTCTGTAGCTGGACAACTTAGATCTTATTCATCACCCTGCTGAACTGTTCCTTTTTCAGACCATTGATACTTTCCAGAAATTTTCTGATATCCTTGTTTTTAACTGCTGTGGCTTGCTGAATCAAAGCAATTGAATTTGATTCAAATTCAATGCAATTTCCTTCCAAAGTCAACTCATCTTTTGGGGCCTCAGATACTGAACACTCAATGCCTGACCTCATCAGAACCCTGCAGATGCATTGTTTGCTCAAGAAATTTCTGATTTCTATAACAGAACCATTGTCTTGAATAACAACATTGATGGGGAAGTGAGCATACACAGACCTCATCTTGCAATGGAAGCCCAGTGTAACATCCTTGATCATGTTCTGTACATGACTGCAGATAGTGGGAATGGTAGCCAGTTCCTTTCTATTTCCCCACCATTTATCAACCCAGAGCCTCTTCTTTACCTTTGCAAAGAGACTGACTGAGTTCCAAGTTGATACAATTAAAGGTCCTCCACAGGATGCTTCTGGGGCCCTTCACAATAACTGTGTGCCACTTCAGAGTGATCTGGACATTTTCTGGGATATCAACAGTCTGATTGCTGAGAATGATCTCCATCCTGTCAGTAGTAGTGGCAAAGAAAGAGTGTCTTTTGTCATCATGTTCTTGTAGCTATCAGGGTCCTGCATATGGCCAGAAAACTTTAAATGTTGCCTGATTCCACAGAAATGGAAACATTTTGGAAATTTACCAGCTCCAAATTTTTTTGCCATCCTTTATTAGAAAACTTTGAATTCATTACTTATGGAATTTCTTTTGTATTCGTTTTTGTTCAACAAATCCTTTTAAACTGACAATTTGATCTCAAACTCCAGTATTTGTTCAATGTGAAGGAAATTGTGCTTTCTTAATTATTTGAGATCACACTTCAGTATCTTAGTGATATTGCTGTAAACATCTCACATAAACATTCTCCTGAGACTCAGTGGATTCCAAAACATTGACTGAAGTTTCAACAGTACTTCTTAGTAATAATTAAATATATATTATTATATTATATATATTGCAAATTCCTGAAAGCAATTCAGTAATACTAATTCAAGAGTATTCAATTTTATCTTTTTTTTTAAGATTTTTATTTATTTATCTTTAGAGGGGAAGAGTAGGAGAGAGGAAGAGGGAGAGAAATATCAATGTATGGTTGCCTCTTGTGTGTCCCATGCTGGGAACTGGCCTGCAACCCAGGCATGTGCCCTGACTGGGAATCGAACCGCGATCCTTTGGTTCGCAGGCCCACGCTCAATCCACTGAGCTACACCAGCCAGGGCCAATTTTTATCTTAATCTTTAACTTAAGAACTCACATTCAAAGTATTTATGTCACAAAAATATATACAACTCTATGGTAGTATTGAATGCAAAGATGTACATTGTTATCTTTATTAAAACAGTAAAATTAAGAATACCATAATTTTCTACATAGAGTTCTGTTAGATAAATTATAGTAGTACAATGGAATACAGTATAAATAGTAAGTTGGTCACTAGAAATATCTGTCTGCATAAGCTTATTTGTGATATATTGATAAATAAAATAATTACAAAATTGGTTGTATATTTGATATCATTTAATTTAAGAATAAATAAAATGCTGAAAGTACTAGAAATAAATTTATCAATGATTTTTATGGAGCAAGACTTAGGGCATAAAATGTATACTGGTTTCTTATCTACATTTTCTAACTTATCAGTTATTTTCATCATAAATATATTTCAAAAGATGTATACATTTATTTACACTAAAGTATTAAATATTTTAATATTGTGAGGTCTAAAATTTCATCTCCATTTTCTTCTTCATTTTTTCCATGACCAAAATAAGAAGAAAAAATTTCAATAATTCTCCTTACATAAGAAACTGCAACAAATTAAACTGTCAACAAATACCAATGGGAAAATAAATCTTTTTTATAACTGCCTAACAAAATGTCACTTTGGCATATTTGACATTTTGATATGATCATGGGTAATTGTTGTGAAAAGCTCAGTAAATTTGTAAACCAAGTGCAAATAATGTGGCATAAAATGTTCATTATGTAAATTAGATTGTTTAAATCCTCAGGTGTAGCTAATGTGTTTATGTTGAACTTGAAGGCGTTTTTATTCTCTTCCCACCTAGCAGAACCCAACTGTACATCCTTCTAGTTGTCTACATGTTAAGAAAACTATTTATATTTCTACACAAACAATCTCAGCAAAGAAAAAATAAATAAGACGTCATCCTGTTAGTCCTGACAGCCAAGTGGTATGACAGAAGGAAAAAAGACTTGAAGATAAAAGGACTTACATGTAACTGTAGATATAAAAGAAATTTAGTAATCAAAAAGTGTTGATTTCTCTTAATCAATTGTTGTGGACTGTTCAGCCTGGTTTCAGGAGCTGTAACCCTCACCCCATGGTGGGCTGTGTAAGAGCCTAGGGACCCGCTTCATCTGGGTCTATTCTGTCAAGAGGACCTGACCTACTAAGGAGACAAAGCTTATCTCCCTGGCAGGAGTGCTGCTTCTGCCTCATCCATCTCTGGCCCCAACGCTTAGTCGGTAGTCAATGATGTGTAAGACTCCTCATGGGAGGGGCAACCTAACCCAGACATGACCATTTGGGAGGCCCTCCTGGAAGGACTCAGGGGGCTGTAGCAAAGAGGATGTGATGGACCCTTGTCCCTCCCCCGCCCTCCCCCCCCCCCCCCCGGCACCCCACCCCGGCTATTCCGACATAGCCCGAGTTCTCATTTGCGTCTGGGAGATGTCTTCTGCTTCCTAATCAGCTTAAAGCCTGAAACTATGAGAGTAAGCAGTTCAGCCCTGTGCCCACCAGGTCGGTTCCCTGGGTGATCAGGCATAAGAAAGAATTTGTAAAGTTCTGTGAAACATGCTTTGCTAAGAGTGCACTCATTTAAATGATAAGGGTCCGAGGAGGAAATGAGTATGTCTCCCAAGTTTGGCAACCCCCTTTCCTGACAGACACGGACTCAGATTAAGCCCTCAGATTTCTTTGAAATGTTATCTATTGTTTGATCCTTGCTGCCTGACATACCTGTATTCCTGTGTATTTGAACCCAGTAAAAGCCCAGTGAGGAAGGGGCTCTGGGTCATTCTCCTCTGAGAGTTTGTCCACCTCTCCTCCCCAAGCAGATCATGTTTTGGTAGTTTTATTTTCATCCGTGATGGAGGGATGGGGTTCTGCAGACAGAGCACCCCCACAATCAATGATGAAAATGTAATATATAGTAATTGAATTTCTCAGTTAAAATTTACAATTAGTGAAAAAAACTGTAATATAATTCTTGTGAAGTCATAAGTTTGCTAGAGTTTAAATTGCATGTGGAAAGGAAATATATTTTCTTGATTGCTGATTTTATCCCCCTTACTCTCTACTTGGTGAACAGATTGAAATAGGGAAAGAAATAAATGTCATAATGATCAATTTTAGTAATCTCTGCCTAAGCCAATCACCATGTCTTTTGGAAACTTCACTGATAAAAATTCATTTTCTGATTCCACATGTTCTTTTTTTGATTTGTTGTATGGTTGTATGAAGAGATGATGTAGTGAACTTGACCTCATATAAGACATGACATCCATAAGCATACATTGTATTTCCTGAATAGTCTATGGGGCCTGAAAAACTGGTGACCTGTTCTTCTTTCCAGACTGATGACATTGAGGGTAAATGGGTTTTATCTGGCTATTGCTGAGTTGATAATATACTGGCATTCATTGCTGAAGTTGGTATTTCTAACCATTTGCCTGTGGTCACAAATTATTCTCCTAAAGATACTCTTCTGTTTTGACACCTTTCCGATTTTCAACTAAAATATGCAAGCATGTTGGAACATTTCCATGGAATACACTGACCTTGGAGGTAATGAAAACAGAAAAAGAAAAATAATCATAGTGTACATACTACACAACTCTGCTGTAAGTAGAATTTATGTCATCATAGTAAGTCTTTGGGATCATCAATCTGATTTTGACCATGACTCTTGCATTATAAAGTGTCATCTTTTTTTGTGGGTTCATGACACAGAAAAATACCGACACACATATATTTATTTGTATGTATTGAAAAAGCATTTTTGAGTTATGATTTTGCAGATACTATCCTCTATGGAGGCCATGTAGTTTTGAAAACTTGCCTCCTGATTATGAATACGTTTTAAGTCTTGAGTAGTTTTGGTAGTTTGTTTGGTTTCCATTGGCAGGGCTCAGGGGGTCTGCAAGTGTGATTTATTTGGCTTTATCATTCTAAAAATTTTTTAAACTTTTATTTGTTTCCTATTTGTATGTGTTTCAGAACTTCTATCCAAAGTTCTTTACTTGACACTGCTCTCTAATTTGCTTTATTTCTCTGCTTTTACATCGCCAAACATCCCTCTCAACCTAATGACAACCACGATGAGAAGGACAGTATTTCAGATGTAACTTGATAAAAAGTTTTAATGAAGGATCTTTCTAAAAGAATGAGTAGAACAATGTAACTGTGAAGAACAGAGCATAAAGTGATTTCTGCCAGAAAGTAGAATCAAATCTTAATTAAATCTTTGCCACTCCCGGAAAAGGGCTCCTTACTATATGTACTCACAAGAATTTTAGAATTGTTATCAAGTACTTCCTATTGCATTTTTCACATTTATTGATTGGGATCATTCATTAGGGTTCTCCTGTCCCTATTACATCTTTGTATGATGAGGTATACATAAAAGTAGAGTACAGATAACTTATCTTTTCAGTTTACTAGTTGCTGGGTGGGGGGAATATCTAAACTTAATGGAGATAATTGAGGATTATCTAGAAATTCTTAATTTTGGCTTGAATGCAGTGACTGGATGGGAGTTTGTGAGTACTTTTTAAGAAAAAAGTGAGTTTGTTTATAGGTAATAGAAAGAATGAAATGAGTATTTGGTAATCAGGAGGACAGATAATGACAGAGGCATGCCAGGCATTCACTAGTATCAGGTACTTTTTCTGGGTATCCATCAAAACTATATAGTGTAGGCTCTTTTGTAATTAGAATGGGATGCATACAGATATTATAAATCCTATTTCCAGACTTTGCCTAAATTTTAAAACTTTAAGCATGATTGTTCCGAATCTCTCTTCCTCTTCTGGTGACATCAGACTACACCTTCAAGCTGTCAGAAATCTGCATCTTTTGATGGTGAGCAAGGAAAACCTGTTTTCTATTGCTGCTGAGTCAAACTCTAGTAGCTCAAAACAGCATACATTCACTGTATCACAACGCAACAGACTGGAATTGGAGATGAGTTTTGTGAACCTTAAATCAACTTGTTGGAAAGCCTGTCTTTTTATGGGGAACTCTAAGACAGAATTTATTGCCTTGCATTTTTCAGTGTGTAGAAGCTTCCTATATTCTTTGGTTTACGGCCCCTTCCTTATTTTGAAGTCAGCAGCATAGCAACTTCCCATCATTCTTTCTCTATTACTCCTGCTTCCATTCTCAGATTTTTTCCTCTGACTCTTCAACCTCTTCTTATAAAGATCTTTATAATTACATTGTACCCACCCTGATAATCTAAAACAACCTCTCCATTTCAAAATTCTGAATTAACAGTCACCGCTAAAAATCCCCTTTACTGTACTATGTAAGGTAACATTTTCACAGGTTCTAGGCATTAGGATCTGGATATCTTTGAAGGGGCTTCTTTCATTCAACTTACCACATGTGTTAATATTTATTTTGTACAATTTCAGAGTTGTTTATTTTAATCACTATACTGTTCTGGATAATATAGATGATATGGGAGGTGATGATGATTTTGATATTTCATGAGTTTAGAGTATATGAGAGAGAGTATCAAGTGGTTATTCTCAATGGCAGTTTTAATATATGACTTTTGCAATGAAGAAAAAAATCTAATGTTACCACAAAATTACCTTCAAGGGTAGCACTTTTAATCTATGCATTTTTATAACAACACCTTTCAAGGTGCCCAGAAGAAAGGTAGTTTTGGGGAAGTGTCTCTAAGAAAAGATGTCTTTATAGTCAATTGTTACTAATGTGAATGTTCTCAATGTTATCAGTCTAGGGTATATATTGAATTCCCCCCCAGCAAATAAAGACATTTGAATGACGTTACCCAGAAAAAATATATGGTAAGAACAAAGTTCCAAGGACCAAAAAAGAAAAAAAGAAACACCTCAGAAAAAGATCAGTATTTAAACAATGGGTAACAGAAGAGAACCTAATGATATTACCCAGGAAATATACATGATAAGAACAAAGTTCCAAGGACCAAAAAAGAAAAAAAGAAACATCTCAGAAAAAGATCAATATTTAAACAATGGGTAACAGAAGAGAACCTAACAAGAATTCTGAGAAACAATTTTTGGAACAGTGACAGTATAACAAAGGTACAGATTTCTAGAAATCAAGGGCAAAATACATTTTATTAACTAGAATTAATTAGAATGATTCTTTAGAGAGGTCAAATGTGATCAATTCTAAGAGGTATTTATTGGAATCAACAGCACTTGTGCCTTTTGTGACTCTGACAAGAACAGAATTCATGGAGTAGCAGTTTATATTCCTAATTGTAGGAGTATAGGCAAAGTAAATATTAGAAACAACAAGTATATAAAATTGGGCCAGGTAAGGTATTTATGAAATGATTAAAACTATTTTTACTTATTTGTTTTGCATATTATGTTGGGGAAAGCATGACGTCTAGAAATAAGTTTTTCAACGTGAGAGACTATCAAATGTGTTTAAACATTGATAAGTTAGGTGAGTACACAGAAAGATGCAGGATACAGAGGTTATTAAAGTGGTGTCACCAGGAGATAAGATTCTAATATGAAGCGGTTGTAAAAAGTTACTGATGTTCCTTGGAAGTGGCTTCTATTATTCTGTCATGTTGTTTTGAATAAAGAGAAAATATAGTAAACTAGATTATTTTGAGAAATTAAAGAATATTTTAAATAGTTACTTTGACCGGGTAAATACAAAATGAGTCATGAGCTGCATAACATCACAAGTCTGCCTAAAATTGGTCTCCTCTAGCAGTTACTGAAAGCTAGGTGCAAAGGCTGAGAGACCAATATTTAGACTTCCGTAAAACTGCAGTTTTATTGGAAGCATGTATAGAAATTTAAATTAAAACATTAAAGATGTTGGCAAGAGAATGATTAAGATGATGTAGCATTAAATTTAGAAAAATGGGGAACACAGGAAATCTTGAATATATAAAATGGCAGGGACTTGGGGAAAATGCTCATCAACGTGCAGGCTTTAGAGAAGTGGCAGGACTGGCGCTCCAGGTAAGGCTGCCAGATCAATGTTATGGGCAGCCTCACGTGAGAGCTGCAAGGGCAGATTTTGATGAGTGGATGTGATATTTGATCAAGAGTTGACAATTGAAGAAATTCTAGATAACTATGGAAACACGTGGCTGAAATAGACTAAAGTGAAGATCCCAGGAGTTGAGAATGTTAAGGAATGTAGTTCACATGTTGGATGTCTGTTTGGATGCTGAAATCACTTCGTTTGATAGATTATTGGATTTGAGGTAAAAAGAAAATCAATGAGTTAGGTGATGAAATCTTAAATTAATAAAGAAGTGTGACTAAGAAGTGTGTCATATATGTATATAGGACACAGTGAGCAAAATAAGTTGAGCAGAATAAGAGAAATACCAAAACAACATAAACATTTTAAGTAAAAATCCTGAATATTCTCATGGTTTGTATGGATTTGATGATGCAACTGTCAATGTGAGAAACATTAAAAAATGAAGGGAATTTCTGTGAGTTCATACGAGACAAACTGAAGACAGTTAATCGCAGGGAAGCAAAACCTCAATGAGTTGAGAAAATGGTCAAAAGAACGAATATTTTGCACTTTATTTAACATATTACAATCGAAAGAGGAAGGTGAAAGTGGGTTATGTAAAATCCATTGGTGATAGATCAGGGAGGCGGAAGAAACCTAAGCATAGGGGGAGGTGGACTTGGAGAAAAGTAAAATCATAGATACATCTTTTACACGGATGGGTACAGGACAATTCATAGTTAACAATTAATGTATTAACACGATAACAATAACAATGTAAGTATTTGTGGTTTCCCCCTGGTGCAGTGCCTGTGCTCTGAGGAGTCCAGGAAAAGAAAATTTGACATTACAAAAGTATGTTACCATAGATGCAAAAAGACAGCAGTCAGGCTCAATTAAGGTAAACATCAAACTTTGTTAGGGAAAAATAATGGGTTGAAAAAAAAATGTTCTTTTTGTTTTTTTCCATTAGATAGCTCTAATAGTATTTAGTTGTCTTTAACTTCATTCAATGCAATTTTGTTAGATTGGATTGTGGCAGCTGTCATATCAGTGTGCATTTTTTAAAAAATATCGAAATTGGTGAATATTTGTGTTTTGAAGTTTAAAGAAAATATGTAACATTTTTGGCATATTATGCTTTATTGTTTCAACAAAGGTAAAATCATAAATGAAACACAACAAAAGACTTGTGCAGCATATGGAGAAGGTGCTACGACCGATCAAATGTGTGAAAAGGGGTTTCTCAAGTTTCATGCTGGAGATTTCTGGCAGGATGATGCTTCATGGTTGGGTAGACCACTTGAAGTTGATAGTGATCAAATCAAGATATTAATAGAGAGCAATCAACTTTATACAATGCAGGAGATAGCCAACATACTTAAAATATTCAAATCAATAAAGTTTTTGGTGAAAATGAAAAATACATGTTTTATTTTATGAAAAAAAAAATAAATGGGCTTTTTGGTCAACACAATAGCAGCCTAAGACATAACTACCCACCATGAACTGCTTTTAGTTAGAAAGTTATTTAAAAAATATTTTATTGTTTATACTATTACAGTTGTTCTACTTTTTCCCCTTCACCTTACTCCACCCAGCCCTGTACTTCCATAGTCAGTCCCCAAACTGTTGTCCATGTCCCTGTCCATGGGTCCTTCATGAGTTCTTTGAATAACCCCTTCATCTTCTTTCCGTCAGTCTCCACCTCCCCCCTCCCCTCTTAGAGCTGTTAGTCTATTTCATGATTCTTTGCCTCTGGTTCTATTTTGCTCATTTTTTAATTTTACTCATTAGATTCTTCTTATAAGTGAAATCAAATGGTATTTGTCTTTCACCAATTGGCTTATCCACTGAGTGTAACAGTCTCCAGTTCCATCCATGCTGTCACAAAAGGTAGGAATTCCTTCTTTTTTTCCCCTGCAGCATAGTATTTCATGGTATAAATGCACCTCTCTCTCTCTCTCTCTCTCTCTCATTTCGGATCATCCTATGTGGTCACTTTAGGTGTTGGAATTTGCAAGGCTGCCACACTGGGCTCCCCTGAGCTCTCAGATTTCACACGTGACCCCTTTCCTTCCACACAACAATGCTTTTGGAATATATGGTGCCAAAGGGAGTTTTCTTCAGAGAATGATTATAAAATGACCATTTAACAGATAAGGTTTAAAAATCAGTATCTAAATAAATCTAATTTATTATCTGAAGAAATGATTCATACCAATGCATGTTCTGCAGATAGATGGCTGACAATATACCTAAATCTAAGCAAGATAACTACTAGATAATCTTAAATTAAATTACCTGGTTAAAATTAAAGGCATTATAATGTAGACTTTATATATAATAAAATCAATTAAGTGAAACGAGATTTCCTAAGCGAAGGTATTTGTCAGTGTGTCTTGAGCTCTCCCCAGAGGGTCTTGTGCTCAGACAAGCAAAGGTGTTCTAAAATAGGCCTCACATATGCGTTATAGCAGTGCTGGGTATTACAGACCCCATAGCTTGTTTCCATCAAAACCCTCCAGGTATCTTTTCTTGCTCTGATTCTGTACAGGATAGAAGAAATTCTAGTTTATGCATTAGTTCTGAAAACATGGGCAAAAATAAATGTGGGAAGAAAATCATGTTTCTGAAATTAAGGATCAGATTCTAACCTTCAAGTTTCCATTCCCTTCTGAAGTCTTGCCTTAGCAATCAACATTTCTCTTTCTTTGTGGTCCCACTCTGTCACCTTCAACACTTACGCATAAATGAGTTTAAGAGTGTGACATGTAAAGTATAAGAAACATATGAATATCTATGTCTATTATCCCAATAATATTTGCAGGCATGAATAAGGTCAAATTCTTAACTCATTAAGGAAACATAACTTATTATTAATACTAAGCTGAGTGATAGATTGCAGGATGGTGACTTACCTGTTGACTGGATCAAAGTGTGGTGAATCTGATGTGCACAGAGGTGCTTCTCTCTGTCTTTACTCCCCTGGTTTCCATACCATTAGATTGCAGTCAGCCCGAGCCTAGTTTATGAGATGAGACCCAGGCATGCTTTCAGAAGTCTCCTTCTGTCTTGCATTTACACTGTCTAAGCAGCAGTGGCTCCCAAGGTCTGTTCCCTGTGTGCAGGCCCAAGTGTTTCCTCTGTTTTCCCTCCTCCCATCTGACAGCCAGAAAGGAGGCTCTAACCAACAGTGGTCTAGTAATGTAAGCCAGGTAATCACTTGGCCCTTGAGATAAATGCTAAATCCTGAGCTCTTTGCTTTCATTTTCTTACTGAATGTACTCCCCTGCAATTATTAAATGTGCTGTTTTTGTATAAAGATATTTAGATCAAATTAGCTTAGCAAAAACCATGTTGCTGCATATAATTCAGTTCAGTATCCTAAAATTCTGAATTTCATCATGTATAGATTAGAAGAAAAATGTCCTTATGTTTTCTTTTCTCCTTCCCTTTTATGACTATATCATCTTCCAAAGTTTTGATGAGTTCAAATGAGGATAATTTAGAACAAAGGCAATATTCGAGTACTTGAACAATCTCTAATCCATCAGAACAGATGCTGACCTTATAGCTAGAGCAAGATCCCAGATAAGCCAGCTGTGCCAGGAATTAAGTCTTTACTTGCTTCACCAAAGAGATATCTAGGGGCTCAGCTGGGTATGTGAGTGGTGGCAGGATTCAAGTAAGCTCACTACAGCAGGATTTTACCCACTAGTTACTGACAACCAGTACAGGTGTGCAGTTTCTTCCAGGCAACTGGAAACCTTGATTTAGGTATGTCTGGTAGTGTTACCGTCAATGACTATCAAGCTGCTTTAATGATATTAAAAGCCCATGTATATCTAACAGCACTCAATATATTGCATTGGTTATTATAGGAATAATATTGTCACCCAAGAGTCCCCTGTTTGATTGCTTAGACTGGACTAAGGAAATTAGTAGTGAATATACTTAGGTTAACAACTACAGAGCAGTTAGTGTTAATAGTAGCATTTTTTCTGTTTCACTTTGGGGTTTTTTTTATATATTTTTATACATATTTCTGTCTCTATTACCTCTGAATCAAAGAACACCTTAGTAAACTTAATTGATTTATTAGGAAATGTTCATTATATTTTAAGTGCTCCATAGTCCTGTATACAACAAAAGGCACCAGAACACTATATAGCTATAATGAAACTTCTCACTCCTGCTTCAAAATTAAATATGTCGAGGATCTTCCACATATTGAAAATATGAGGTATGTGCAAAATATATTTGGCCACATGATATGAAAAATAGAGACATTTATTGAAGAAGGTACAAGATACCAGAAACATTGCCCAGAAGAAAATGATACCTCAGTTCCCTTCAAAGTGGGTACCTTGGCACCCCACACAGTTCTCCTAGAGTCTCTTCCACTGTTCATAACATTCTGAAAAATCCTTTGTTGGAATCACCATCAGCTGCCCCATTGTATTTTCCTGAATCTCATTGATGGTCTGAAATCTTTTCTCCTTCAAAGGTGGTTTTAATTTTGAGAAAAAACAGATGTTGCAGGGCACCAAAACTGGGCTGTAGGGGGACTAAATCACCTAGGTGATTTGATGTTTCACAAAAAATTGTCATGAGATATGATGCACTGAACAGGTACATTGTGATGAAGCTGTCAATCACCAGTGGCCCATAGCTGCAGCCTTCTGAATCATCTGAATAATTTCCATGGGAGAATGTTCAAGTTTAATACAGAATTTTATGCAAATTCATTGCTCTATTCACTTAGTCATTTTGAATGTGATGGCCACACTGTGCACATGCTCACTCAAAGCCATCTACTTCGTCCTAGTGACTAGTACAGTGAAGTCATCATTGTTCATGCATGTGCATTCCATCCACTTGCCTTGGCTATCAGATTACAAATTTTTTCACTATATTAATAATAATGGCTGAACTTTTTCTAGACAGAACTCGTATCCCAGGATCTGAAATAGCTTGAGCAAATTTATATCTCAATGCCAGACTGATATTTAAGCAAGCTTATCAGAAAAATACAAAATACTACATGAAGCTGTGAGTTTGAATATCACACTATACAGAATCTATACAGCATACAAAAGGTCTCACATAGTAACAGAAATCCTTAAAAAAAAAAAAGAACAAAATTGGAGGAATCATGCTACCTAATATCAAACTATACTATAAGGCTATAATAATCAAAACAGCATGGTACTGGCATAAAAACAGACATACGTACCACTTGAAAAGAATAGAGAGCCCAGAAAAAAACCCTTGCTTCATAGTCAATTAATATTTGGCCATGTCCCATGAGACAATTAATAATATGCTCAATTAGTATTTGACAAAGGTGACAGGAACATAAAATAGAGTAAAAATAGACTCTTCAATAAATGGTGTTGGGAGATCTGAACAGGTAAATGTGAAAAAATAAAACTGGACCACCAACTTACAACATACACCAGAATAAACTCAAGGTGGACACAAGATTTAAATAAAAGTTACAACACCATAAAAGTCCTAGAGGAAAACATAGGCAGTAAAATATCAGACATCCCATGCTCAATATTTTCACTGATATGTCTCCTAGGGAAAGAGAGATAAAGAAAAAAATAAACAAATGGGACTACATCAAAGTAAAAAGCTTCTGCAAGGCTAAAGAAAACATCATCAAAATGAAAAGAATCCAACTGTATGGGAAAACATTTTTACCAATGGTACCTCAGACAAGGCTTTGATCTCCAAAATATATAAAGAGATCATATGAATCAACACCGGGAAGATAATGTACATGCTACCCAAGCAATCTATAGACTGAATGCAATTCTTATCAAGCTATCAAAGGCATATTTCACAGAACTGGAACAAATATTTCAAACATTTATATGGAACCACAATAGGCTCCACATATAAACAGCAATCCTGAGAAAGAAGAAAAAAATTGGAGGAATCACACTACCTAATATCAAGCTATACTATAGGCCACAGTAATCAAAACAGCATGGTACTATCATAAAAACAAACACATAGATCATTGGAATGGAACAGAGAGCTGAGAGATAAACCCACACTTTTATATTCAATTAATATTTAACAGAGGAAGCAAGCACACACAATGGGCTAAAGATAGTTTATTCAATACATGATGTTTAGAAATTTGGACAAATGCATGCAGAAAAATGAAACTAGACCACCTTCTCATGCTGCACATAAGAATAAATTAGAAATGGATTAAAGACTTAAATATTGGACCTGAAACCATAAAAACCCTAGAGGAAAACATAGGCAGTAAAATCTCAGACATTGCTGGTAGCAATATTTTTTTAGGATATAATTAACTCCTCAGGCAAGGGAAACAAAAGAAAAAATAAACAGATGGGTGTATCTCAAACTAAAAAGTTTTTGCACAGCAAAGAAACCATCAACAAAATAAAAAAATGACCCACAGATCCAGAGAACATATTTGTTGGTATATCTGATAAGGGGTTGACATCTAAAATTATATGAAGAACTCATACAACTCAACACTAAAAAAACAAACAATCCATTTAAAAATGGGCAAAAGATCTGAGTAGATACTTCTCTAAAGAGGACATACAGAGGGCAAATAGACATATGAAAAGATGCTCAAATTACTAATCATCAAAGAGATGCAAATTAAAACCACAATGAGATATCACCTCACACCAGTCAGAATGGCTATCATTTACTGCAGTATTTTAAATAAGCTTTTTAAAATTGTAGAGTTCTCCATTTGCTAAGTCATGTTTACTATTTCCCAGATGTTATCCAATCATTTACCTACTTTCTAGTCCCATAACTTCTCTCATCTCCTCTGCATATTGTTGGTTCATAACCTCTCTAACTTGTTGAGTATATTCACTCTATGTACATATTGTTTCTCAAGATTTCACAACCATCTAGTGAAAAACCTAATCTAATTAATGTGTATCTCTAAACTGCTATAATCAACAAAGTAATGAAATATACTTCCAGCTAGGTTTTCTGTGATTTATATTTTCTCTCTTTAGAACTCACAATAGACAGTAACTTTATCTCTTGAATCCATTTTTTTTCTTGTCTTTTTACTTTTGTTTTACAGTTTTACCTCCTTGTACTTTTGCATTGTGACTTGGTCAAGGGTCACTACATAATGTTTTTGACTACAGAAAATTATTTTTTATTCTGTCCTAAATATAAACTTAACTGTATAGTTTTATGAAAGATTTCAAATCCCCATTATGTTTTATTATTGTTTCTAAGAGTCTAGTTTTTTTATGTGTTTGCTGAATTAACATTAGATCTGCAGGAATGAATTTCTATACTCAGTGTAGTCTTTCTTCCAGCTCACTGATCATCTTGTATATGTAGCAACTTTAAATAATAATATATACATACTTACACTATCCAAAGTTAAGAGGAGAAGTGGGAAACCGCCTCCATTCCTTTTCAGTTAATCAACAGTCAACTTCATTTTTCAGAACACTTTTATGTGTGCAGAAATTTGAGCAGAAAGTGCAGAAAGTTCGCAAATCCTCTCTTTCTTCCCTGATGTCTGTTTCTCTCATTATTAACATATTGCATAGTGTGACACATTTCTTACAATTGACAAGCCAATATTGATCTGATATTATTAAAGTGCATAGTTTACATTAGGGTTTAGTCTTTGTGTTGGGTAGATCTACAGGTTTCTACAAGTTCGAGATATCATGTATTCACAATTACAGTATCATGCAGAATAATTTTATTTCCTCAAATTGCCCAGTGCTTCACCTATTAATCCCTCTCCTTTTTCAAACATCCTGGCAACCACTAAACTTTTTTACTGCCTTTTTATCTTTGCCTTTTCCATGATGTCGCATAATTGGAATCATACAATATCTAGCTTTTTCAAACTGGCTTCTTTCACTAAGCAATATGAATTTAAGATTCCACCGTATCTATTCATGACTTGATAGCTCATTTATTTTTATCAATTTAATATTCCATTATATGGATGCATCACAGCTTATTTATCAATTAACCTTTAAAGGCTATCTTTATTACTTCCAGGTTTTGGTAATCAAGAATAAAGCTACAAGTTTTTATGTAGACATACTTTTTTAACTCAATTGGGTAAACATCTGGGAGCATGATTGTTAGATCATGTAGGAAAATTGTGTTTACCTTTAAAAGACAATGACAAAATGTCCCGTAAGGTGGCTGTATCATTTGCATTCCTACTGCAACGAATAAGGGATTCTGTTGTTACACATCCTCTCCAGCATTTTGTATTGTCAGCTTTTTTTGAGTTTAGCCTTGTTAATAGATGTATAAGAGTGTTTCATTTACTTTTGAGGTTGAATTTCCTTAATTATATAAGATGCTGAGCATCTTCTCATATGCTTAGTTACCATATATATTTATATATTCTTTGTTCATATCATTTGCCCATTTTAAATCAAGTTGTTCATTTTCTTATTGTTAAGTTTTTGCATATTTTGAATATGGCTTTTTCCAAAAATATTTTTGTAAATAATTTTTACAATCCATTCTATAATGTATGAAGAATTTTTAAGCAAATAATTTTGAAATTTAGGAATGTTAATAAAAGACTTCCTTAACTTAGTGACTTTACATTGGGTTTTACCTCCAATTACTTGGAGACAGATAGTCCTGGATTCTAAACTAATTAAACAATTGACTGGAAATTGCTGCTTCTTGTGTGTGTCTGTGTGTGTTACATGCCTGTTTAAAACATAGAAGATCCCCATAGCGTAATGTTCATATCTGTATACCACTCAATTACAAAGGAGATTCTTATTTTTATGCATGGAATGTATCAGAATTAAAGTAATAATGGCCATTACATGTTAAATAAGATAAATGACATAAAGTGAGATAAATAACAGTACAAAAAATGATGATAAGTAATTATCTGTTTTAATTCTAACTGTTCTTTCAGGGGAGTGAGAAATAACAAAAGAGCAACAAAGGCAGTGATCAGAAAGTCTTCACTGAACAATCTCTATGACCTTTGTGGCTTTGCATATATTTTATAAATTTGAAAATGCCTCTGGGAAATTAATTCTGATTCTTCAGCATTTAACCTGAATGTATAAAATTAGACCACACCAGACTTGGCAATTTAAATGGGAATTAAGCCACATCTGTTATTGTATATATGATAACCAGACAGAAACAGAAAAACAAACAAACAAACAAACAAAACAGTGTTTTAAAAGTATATGTAATAATGGAAGTCTATATTCTAAGTGAAATTCAGGACTGGTCATCTTTCAGATAATTTACAAATAACATAAATAGGCTGAATTCTGTTAAAATGTATGTTCTATTAAAGAAGTTTACACAGAAAGATAACTTGAATTGGTAAATAACCAATGAAAAGCATAATGTAGATTATGTCAGTTATTTTAATAAGGAAACAAATATAATGCTACATTTGCTATAAACTTAATTGTGTCCCTCTCTAGTTTATTTATTGAAACCCAAAACCCCCATGTGATGACTTTTGGAGATGGAGTCTTCGGGTGATAGATTTAGATGAGGCCATGAAAGTGGGGACCTCACAGGATTAATGCCCTCATATGAGAAGGCACCAGACAGCTTGCCTCTCTCTCCCCCCAGCATATGAGGACACGGAGAGGACATAGCCATCTCAAAGCAAGAAAGAAATCTTTTACCAGAAATCAACCATTTTGGCATCTTGATTTTGAGTATTTAACTTCCATAAATGTGACAACGTAAATTTATTTTTTTCAAGCCACCCATGTGGTATTATGCTACAGCTGCCCAAGCAGACTAAGACAACAGGCTATACATAATTATGATGAGCAAGAAGGTGTGTGTGGGTGTACTGACTGTCTCCACACACAGATACATCAAGGTAAGAACAGCAGGCAATAAGAAAGAGGGGAAAATAGCAAGTTATACAAATATACCTTTTATTTCCAATATTCTCTGAGGCAGTGAGTCTGATATTGTGATACTCATAGAATGATATAAAAATGAAATTTCAGTCACAGTTCTTCACAATAATAAATCACATGTTCTTGCTTGCTCTACGCATGAGGTAGGTGCTGGCCTAGTGAAATCACTGAATCACGTTAGGAAGGAAGCATAAAATGAACAGTTCCTGGGCTATGCGCAAAAAGTGTCCCCTGATGTACCATTTATTACACTGTAATGACTACAAAATGCAAACTAATTCTTAGATTGTCTTGGCATGTTGATTCCCCTCTTTTTTTAGACAGTTATTTTATTTGAAGCCAATGATCAAAGAGTGTGTCTTGTTCACAAAGCATGTTATACCATGCGATAATAAGGTTTTTAAATACACATTTTCCAAAACAAAGGAGCTTTTGGAGGGCTGTGGAAGAAAAGTGCAGCACTATTCATCTATACTAGATCTATATTTTGAATCCTGGTCATTTATTAACTTTGTACTCAGGTTGGATGATCATAAGAAACAAAAAACAAAATCTCTTTACTAATCACTGACTAGATGCCACAGTTCCAAGTGTGGCATGCACTAAGGTGACAATGATGCAGGAAGGTGGGATAAATTGTGAAGAACTGGAGACAAGTAGACAAATTTGGATTCCGTCACTGCCAACAATTGGTCATGTGATATTCAGAGGTGGAATGAGATATTCTATGTAAGGTGCTTAGTACAATGAAGTCATTGAGCACAAAATGTTAACTGACTTAGAAGTCTTTTGAATTAGGGATTGCAATGACATCTACTGTGCTGCTTCTATGCATCACAATACACTTTTAATTTGTAATTATACATTTATAATACTTCTTATTTAGATATTCAACAATATTCCTTGTGTAACTACTATAGAAGGTACTGTTACAGGCAGTGTTACCTTTGCACACATATACAAATCAGCCAATCCTGACAATTTATTTTGTAATGCATTACTAAGTCTACTTGATTACTAAGTCTACTTATCTAATTTATATGAGTGGTTTATTTTCTATAAAATAAAAAATAATGTATAGCCCAAGAACACATATATGTATTGGCAAATTTCAAGATATTTGCAGGAAAGTTATAATTTTGGAAAGTATATATGATGACTATATTTCATGTATATCTCAGTGTTGATATCCGTGTGTGTGTATAAATTTCTGTACTCTTGTAGTATAAGCACAACTCCAATTTGGAATAAATTTAAAAAATAAAAAATAAACCTGAGCTTCATAAAAACAAGAACTATAATGATTCCAATATGTGTATATGTGTATATGTGTATACACACACTCACTGGAAATGAGAAAATTGAAACTTAAGGTGATAAATGTATGATAACAGTCAAATGGTATGCTGATTTTTAAATAATTGTCTCTCAGCTCCAGTCCTTCTACTCTGTATTATATTTTCCAATGATGTGGTTGAGACTCTGTAACTTACATTTCAACATCATTAGCTCCTTTTCTCCTTTTCTTCCATTAGGGTGTCCACCAGGGAGACTGGAGAGCAGGGAGTGGAGAGAGTAACATCTCCTTCCCTGTGTTCTTCCTGTTCCTGTGAGTAGTACCTTAGTTTCTTTGGTCAGATGTGGCAGTTTATTTCCATACTGTGAGTAGCACTGCATTTTCTAAAAGCATCCTCCAATTTTGTGGACCCTAAAGCTGAGGAGAGGCAAAGTGGAATTATTCAAAGTAGAAAAGTACTGAGTACTGTATTAAAGTGTCTTTAGTGTCCCCACTCCTCCTCATTCCATAAGGAAGTCTTTTCAGAAGTACCGGAGAAAGGGCGCAGGTAAAGTGGCCTGCAAATGAAAGCAGCTGGGCTAGGAATTCAGCTGTGTGTAATGGCATGGTTGACCAGGATAACTGAGTTCTGGACTACAACTGCTCTAGTAGACTGCAATGCACTGCATGCAACAGATCTGATGTGGAAAGGGCAGTTTTCCTCTGTAGGGCCTGACAGGTAAAGCCTTTGTCATTACCTGTAGTTGGGCCTGAATAATCAAACACAAGATATTTGGCCAGAAACTGGACTGCTCAGTTCCTTCACCTTCAGTCAATTCCTAGATTCCTCCTTCTGCCCAACCTGCGAAATCAGTGTTCTTATATTTCTTCACTATGGATTCATTTTTTAGAACTCTATAGAAATATAATAATAAAATCATTAGATATGGACAGCTTGAATTACAGGAGGGAAGAGTAGAAATAAAATGGGCAAAGTTCATGAGAAGGCAAAAAGAGATGGGATCAAGGGCACAGGTAGAGAGATTAACTCCAGAAAGAATAGTCTTGTATTAATAGCAAGATGAGAAGGAAATGGACGGGACTGAAGATAATTTCTACCAGGGAAATAAATATTAGGCTATCATCTATGTTATTCCTTTTGATTCATATGTTATATTATATTAATGATTTTCTAATTACAGTACATTCTGTTACAGCCCACTTTGTATTTTCATTTTAACATCTGGCCTTAAAAGACAAAGGTTGACTTGGAAATGCTTCCAGAACCATATGAGAGAGGGAAAAAAATTAAATACTCAATATCAAAAGTATATAAAAATCATGAAGAAGGAAAAACAATCTCCTAAAAGACTAATTATTGGAAAAAGTAATAAACATTTTAAAATAATAAGTTAACACATACAATTTAAATATCTGAGTGGTTCGTGATGGTGGGGATGTTAAAAAATGTCCATATCTAATAGAAGTGACAATGATGATGTTTACAGGCAACCTATGGATGTATAAACTGGTAGAAAAATTGCATAGAACATTTCTGTGTGGGTAGGTGGGTGGCTATGCTCCTTTTGATAGAGCAATTTATCATACAGGAATAAGAAAGGGTGTGCCTATGTTTTTATCTATAATAATTTTAAACCACATGCATATTTTAATTAATGATACAACTAAAAAATTCTCCTGAGTTCAATAATAAAAATATGTGTATAGTGATTAGTATAGTAATAGAATTAATATGTAAGGAGTAGATATTTGTAATATATTGTTAATTAGGAAAACTTCTAAAAATTACATGCAGTATAAACCATTTGCATAAATGTAAATAGAGAAAATATTGAAATATTATGGATAAAAGTTTACAATTGACATCTCTTAATCAGGGGTACTACCTGTGAATTTCTTTTTTTCCCCTCATTACAATTGTCCAAATTTTCCACAATAAACATACATTACTTTCATAATAAAAAACAACCTACCATTTATGGTAGATTGTACTTTGTTTCTATCCATGTTTTAGATACTATTTCATGTTATAACTATCACATAAAGCCCTTGGATTCTCCACTATTGCATGTTGTAACTATCAAATAAGGCCCTATAATATGGGAAAATAATTATATGACTGATCTTCACAGTGATAAAATCTCTATGGATTTTTTGGGGTTTAGTGCTTTAATGGTTTAATGTTACCAATTTTTCATAGGAAAAGTTTATTTTGGGTATTTCAATCATGATGTGGAAAGGAAAAGCATATTTTGACATGAAGGACTGAAAATAAATTCTTGGCTATATAAAAATCATAAATTTGTTATGTTTTATTTTTCTTTTTTTGTGTGAAAAATGCTAAAATTTGCAGCAAGAAAACTAAAGTAATAAGTTAAACTGTAACTTATAGTAATATGAAATATATTATCTCAGGCAGGATAATATAGTGAGAGACACCAAATGAGAATAACTTTGTTTTAAATCCAAATCTTTCCATTTCACAATTATGTGATCTTGATTGTTTAACACAGTGATTTTCAACCCCTTTCGTCTCATGGCACACATAAACTGATTACTAAAATTCTGTGGCATATCAAAAAATATATTTATTGCCAGTGTGACAAGACATAGGTATAATTTTTATTCAGTCCCAATAGACAGCTATTGTGGTGGTGTCTGTTGTCAATTCTTTATTCAACGATCTAAGAAAAAAGAGGTCAGTTCCCCTGACTAAATGGTTAGGTACTGCACACTGGTTGAAAATCTCTGGCTTAATATATCAATGTCTCAGAATAATTGGTATAAAATACAAATCATCTTGCCTTCTTCATGAAGTGAGGATGAAGCTTAAATGAATAATGCACAAGAACTGATATAAGAATTCACTTATTATTAGCTATGATTATATTTTTTATTGTTCAACTAAAATGTATGTAATATTAGATAGTGGTAAGCCTGTAAAGGAAATAAACAGGCAACATGATAAATAGTAATTTTTCTATGTGGGATTGAATATTTCAGATTGGGGCACTGGAAAAAAGTATATGATAAGTCAGTATTTGAGAAGTGCATTAGGTTTTTATTGGAGTATAAAGTATTAACTACCAACTTAAAGGCTTAAAGTAACACCTATTTTTGTTGTTGTTGTTAGGTTTTGTCGGTTAGACATTTGGGCAAAGCTCAGATGGTTCCTCTGCTCAGGGCCTCACCAGACTGAAATCAAGGCAGCAATAAGCTGCTTATCAATCAATAAGATCATCAATTTCATTTGAAGCCCTGGGTCATTTTTCAAGCTCATTTAAGTTGTTAGCAAATTGAGTTCTTCTGGTAAGTCTAAGGTCTCCATTTTCTACTCAGTGAGTATAGGGTAGCTCAAATCCTAGCAACTCAGTCCTTTCACAAAATAAAAGCTTACTTCTTTTTTAAAGAAGAGTATTTTACTCATTTTTGTTTTTATTTTTCTAAGAGAGAAGAGGGTAGGGAGAGAGAGAGGGAGGAAAACATTGATGTGAGAGGGAAACATCTCATCTGTGCAGACCAGGAACCTCTCATACCCACCCGCACCGGGAATCAAACCCATGAATTTGTGGAGACTAAATAACATACTACTAAATAACCAATGGGTCAAAGAGGAAATCAAACAAGAAACCGACTTGTTTCAGCTTACCCCAGGAAACTCCAATAAAGTGAGCCACAGTGGCCGGGGCTAGAAGCCCACTTCTGGAAAGCAAAGAGAATCTCCTTCCAGTCTGCTAAACTGGAGTCTTATATAAAGTGGAATAATCATAGGGATGGCAATACCATCATATTCGCAGACTCCATCCACACTCAACAGGAAACTTGAGGCTTTCCTAGACCTTTGCCTACTGCAAGGAGAAACTAAGATGATAAGTAGGAGCTAGTCTTAAAGTTAATTGGGTAGCTCATTAAAGACAGAGCTAAAGATGAAACAGAACTGGATGTCATTTTGTGCGCATGCAATGATCTAAATCCATTTTTGTTGATTAAGTTCTTCATCCCTTGTATCTGAAAGGTTCAGAGTTCTTACATTGGAGGCAACCACTTCTACCCAGGGTAGTGTTACTTTTCTAGTTTGTGGCTGTTACTTAAGTGTTCTTAGTATGCAAGACTTCTTTGAGTTTTCCATTTAAAATACTGACTGTCATATTACAATCCGCTATTAATCTTGAATTTTTTTTAAAAAGTTAAGTAATAATAAAAGAAAGAAGGAGAAAAAGAAAGGCAAAAATACAGATAACTTTTAAGAAGACATCATCACAATACAAATTGAACTCAAGAACTGACTCTTGAATAACTAAATCTAAATCAAAATGTAAAAATAATAATAAAAACATAGGAAACATCAGGAATCATAATAATAGATGGAAACTAGGTAAATTTCCATTTCTTTGTCCCAAGTTTTGAGGATTATCTAAAACCTACAATGTGTCCTAGACAAGATCAAAGAACACACAGCGACTTGGAAAGTCAGCGTTTTAGTATGTCAACATTTAGAGGTCAGGAATGAGGATGAGGATCAATTTTGGAAGAAATCTGAGAAAGTTGACTTAATGATGTTAGATCATGAGGATTCAAATATACCTACACCAGGACGGTGGGTAGAAAATAGACAGGGGGAGGGCAAGAATAGTGTGGGAAAGGTAGAAGCTAAAGAACTTATGACACATGGACATGAACTAAAGGGGGGAATGTGGGTGGGAGAGGGTGTGCTGGGTGGAGGGGAATGATGGGGGAGAAATGGGACAACTGTAATAGCATAATCAATAAAATATATTAAAAAAGAAAAAATATATACCTATTCCAGGAACAAATGTAATCATACCGAGTGACAGATTCTTCCATGTGGTGATAATCAGTATTTATAACAAAAGCCAACATAGAACTAGTGTTTTCTGTATATCAAGCTGTTTGTAAAATTATTTTCTTTAATCCTATACTAGCACAAGGATTGATGTATGATGCAGGCACCACGATAACTAGATAAAGCCAAATAGAAAAGTTTGTTTCTACTGCTTCATTTTCATCAAACTTAAAATGAAATTGCAAAGAGGCAGAACTCTCTCTTATGGCAGTGGCCTATAACTTGACCCCATAACCACACTCATTAAACTGGTTAAATGAGAAAATGCAGTAAGGGTTAGCCTTCAGTTTAGGACACATGTGGGTGGTCTAGCAACTTTTAGGTAAACACTGAAGAAATGTGAGACCTTAGATATTTTTCTTATATCTATTTGTACATGAAGAAACATTTTTCAGTCCTGATATTTCCTAAAACTTCAAATTTGTGCTTGTGTTTATTCTTTAAATGATGATGGTAGAATTCATTTCTCAAAGTTAAGCTGGGGGCTAGGATAATTGTCATGGTTCTTGGAAAAAATTTTCACTTCTCAGAATTTTTTTTTCATGCAAGAGTACTGTTAATCATTCTAACTCTAAAGTCTTCTACTCTGCTACTATAATATGCTAAACTAGTGTAGAAATAAAAGAAAATGCTTTAAGCATAAACTGCAGCAAGGGTTCTTCCCTTAGTTAATGCCTCCTAGAATACTTTATAAGGAAATCTTCCTATAAAACATTAAGCCATATTAATGCTCCTCCCTCTTCGAGACTCTCCTTCTTCACTTTGTAAATCTGAATAGTTTGTAAAGGCCAAGACTAGGGGGTGAATAGAATCAATGGGCTTCACCTCCAAAAAAAAATATCCAATATAGTTTAGGAAGCTCTCCCATTATACAAATATGGTGTCTAAGTCAAGACACATGCAACAACACATGATTTTTTTCTACATGGGATCTATTTCATGGATTGAGGCCTAGATTGTCCAAGAAGTGAAACCTAATTTCTTATACTATAGGTCCATTAGCTTTATTAATAGTCTATAAACACTCTCACCTCTTCCCTCTACACACTCACTTTCTAGGTGAACTCTCAGTTTGAATTTTTTGATAGGCTTTTATTTTCATTAAGTTGCATTGATTACTATTTTAGAGGAGATTTTGCAATAGTTACTATAGATTTTTGTTATTCTACTAATAAAATTAGAATCACTTGAGAGTTTGTAATACAATTTACCAAAGATACCAACTTATTCAAATTACAAAGAGGGGAAAAACCTTGCCTACTATAAATACAAAACCTGGGCCAATTACTTCCCTCAGGAGAGCTAGGACTGTGTTTCTGCCAGTCGCAGAATTCAGCATTTCTCTGGGGAGCAGGCAATTCAGATGATCTCAAGGCCTGCCTCAGGTGGAATTGAAGAAAGAAAGGAAATGAATTTCATCCCCCATGTGTTTTAAAAATGCAAAGAGCATGCCTAAATTCTATTCCTAAGAGTTACCCAGTCAGTCAATTGTGTGACTTTAACACATTTAGTACTCCTTGAACATGCTTCCTATGGTCTGGCATCTGAATATACTGATTACTTGAATTTAGGTTTAGATGTATTGTAGAAAGTATAATTACAAGAATTTTCAGCAAATAGTTATACTTAATAATATGTTCACTAACCTTTAATTTTGCCAAAAAATATTTCTGATTAAGCAAATATTGCTGTCCAACTCTATGGACAGTTTAAATTTAATTATGAATTGAGGTGACTTATAAGAATTTCTTAGTTTGCAAGCACCTCCAGAGTTTGTGAATAACTTACTTTCACAAAGCTCTCTACCTAAACTGCTAAATCCATGGCACAATATATTAAAAAACTAGTTAAATAATGGGATTTTTAAAATTATCATTCACAGTTACTGAAAATATTGTATTATCCTCCTACGTGTAATTTTCAGACTAGCTACACTTTATTTGTTCTGCTTTTTTCTTTATAGCTCCTAAATATTTTAATGTTTTCTTCATATTTCTGTGCTACTTTACAGAATTTTATTGGTTTATATTTATTCCATGCTCGCAAGTACTATTTTTTAAAAAATATTTTCTCATTTCAATGCTGTTGAAATGCTGTTTTTATAGTGGCATATACTGACCTCTGTTCGCCCTTGTACTTTAGAGTTAAGTGATGGGCTATAATTTGTTTTTACACTTAATGTTGTTTTGGTTTAATCATAAAAATATTTATAATAAGGTATTTGTTTTATAAGGGCAATTAATATGTCCTTAGTGCAAAACATAATTAAATCTTTATAATAACAAGATGCTTTGCAAAATAAAATATCAATGAACAAGTCTGGAAAAAATATTTATTTTTTAGAAGTATATTGGGCAGTTAAGGACAACTGTCCCTTGGCATTAGGACTGAAAAAGGGAGTCTAATATATATATGTGTGTGTGTGTGTATATATATATATATATATATATATATATATATATATATGTATGTATATGTGTGTGTGTAGTGAATATTTATATATTTATGTGTTTATATATTTCATATATAAATACATATATAAATATATTAAAATATTACAATATGTATTGAAAAATCCACATATACGTGGACTCACTCAGTTTAAACCCAAATTATTCAAGGGTCATCTCTGTATGTGTGTGTGTATGTGTGCATCCTCAAAGTGGTATACATAATAATATTCCCTGAAAATTTTCAGACACTAATTGCTAGAACCTGTTTATATATTAAATTACAGGGGGAAAACTTTATAAGTATAATTATGTGGGGAGGGCTGGGGTGGTGGGCTGGGGCGGGGTAAAAGACAGAAAACTGTACAATATCAACAATTAGAAAATTTTAACAGCTTTGGTTCAAAAAATAAATCAAATTTAAATATTAAAAAAATAAGTATAATTATGTTTTTTACATACCTTAAGAAAAAATTATGCTGGATTTTATGGCTGAGCCTAATTAGAACACATGAACCTTTAAAAGAAGGAAGTTTTCTTTGGCTGGAGGCAGAGGTGGGTATAAGAAGAAGATGCTAGAATATGTGGAAGCATGAGAAATATTCCATTCATTACTTGTTCTTGGAAGAGAGAGGGGACAATTTAACTTGCTGGCTAAAGGAGCTGTGAGAGGCTCCTCAATGAGAGCAGGCAAAGAAACGAGGGCCTCAGTCTCACAACCTCACTTTAGGCTGGCACTGAATTCCGCCAATGATTTAAGCTTTGAAGTGGCTATTCCCCCAGATCCTTCAGATAAAGGACCACACTGGCTAATACCTTAATTCTGATATTGAGGCCACCCTGCTTCTGACCTACAGAACCGTGAGATAAAGTTTTGTTATTTTAATCCCTTCAGTTAGTGGTCATTCGTTACAATAAGAATAGAAAGCCATATAGATTTTGGTATCAGAAGTGGGGTATGTTGCAACAAATACCTAAAAATGTGTGACTGGCTTTGGAAATGGGTATTTGGCAGGAACTAAAGGGATTTTGACAAACGTGGAAGAAAAAGTCTTGAGTTTCTTAGAAAAAAAACTGTTGGTAGTAAAAGGGGTGCTAACAAATTTGCTAATAAGGAATCCAAAGAACTTAGTAGTGTAACAGAAGATCTGCATTGTCTTAGAGAATGCCTCAGTCATTCTGAGCAGACTGTTAGTAGAAATATGGACATTAAAGGTGCTGCTGCTATAAGCCGCAGAAGGTGGTGAAGATATTAATGGAAGCTGGCAGACAGTTTTATGAAATTGTGTCTTACAGTTATATAAAATAGTGTTGGTAAATAAACCTAGATGTATATTTATAACAGGAGATTTCCAAGCATGGTATTGAAGGTATGGATTGGTTTTCTCTTACCTCTTATAATAAAATAAAAACCCCTTGATGGTACAATTGTAAAAGAAAAAATAATCGGGACTTAAATGATTTGGCTGCTTCTCAGACTATCGAGATGTAAAAGACGTTAACCTAAGAGATTCACTAACAGAAAAGCATGCTCTACAGTAACAGACAAATGTTTGACTCTATATTTCTTGCCTTAGAACTGGAAAACTCAAAAGTTCAGAGTATTCGGTCACAAGAAATTAAGCGTGTGGGTTGCATATCCCCTCAATCAGACAAATGGTCCTCTAAAAACATGTTTGCACTGGTCTCACCATTCCAGCAGAAGGCAACAATAGAGATGGAAGTATCTTTATAAGATGCCTGTATGTATCTTTAGTTAAATAAATTGAATTCATATGACATAAGGGAGACCCATGAAGTTCTTGAGAACTGCATTATCAGCTGAAATACTGACAGCTTGAACTGGAAGAGAGAGACTACAAATGAGAGAAAATTGTTGGATTTGCAAATTTCCCCTGGCAGGAAGCAGACTGACAAATCTACTCATCTGCAAAAATCTGCTATTTTTCATGAAATCATAATTAACACTTGTGTGATTTAATGTATATGTTTAGGTACAATGTGAAATATTTACCTTCATTTTACATGTCTTGTTAAGGAGTCCAGCTCTTGGCCAAAAACTTATTTGTAATCTTTCAAGCCTAACCATGGGCAATTACAAAGGTTCCCTGTGACACACCTCACAGGAGGAAAAGCTGTCCTGCCCACGTATGGGGTAATGCATAATCAATGCGGTGCAGTTTCTGAAGGTAGTTGGGGGTCAAGGTTTCAGGCAGTCAAGGACTTAGACACACCTAGCTGATCATGCTTTGATGCATATCTGAAGTGCCAGCCCAAGCACCTCCTTTCAAAGGTCTGAGTATTAGAACCTTCAGTGAAGGATTTTTCCTCCACTTCTGCTGAGAATCCCCCCTTATCTGTTGGAGATAAGAAATCTTAAAGGCTCTTTTTATTGACTATGACTCATTGATTTTTCACTCCTAGCCCCTACTAGTCTCCCTCTTTTTGGCCCTCAGCTCCATAAAACTGAGAGAACCATTTGCTAAGGGCTCTCTCAGCAGTGAGACTACTTTCCACATCTGTAATAATCCATCCGAGTATCACTGGAACTATTCCATGAGAAAAAATGAAACAGTGTAAAAATCACTGGTTTTTCCAATTCAGTCTCCTGTGCATGTGATGCAGTAAATAGTTAAAGCTTCGTTGCTTCATTTTGGCTTGTTGCCTTAGTTGGCTACTTTGGCAGCTATCAGCTCAGCTCTCTCTAACTCAGCTCTCTATTCTCAACATTTGGATCTCTTATAATATTGACACATAATGACACAAATAATATCTTAATGATTTCCAAAAGAAGAGAAATTTTACAGACCAAATTTTTTATCCCAAAACTTATAAAAAATAAATGAATAAAACTACCTAAGCTATTTAACCTGTTACAGAATTAAATTCTACCCAATTGGTATGACCTTTCTAGTGGAATTTGACAATTGTTAAATACATTTGAAGTGTACTTGAACTTACCTTTACAGTTGTATGAACTTTTTCTAAGGAATTACTCATGGTTATTTGCAAATATACTTCTGATGTTTATTTATTAATTCCAGTGCTGTTTATAACATTATCAACTTAGGATGGACTCCTTTGCAGTTGTTTAATACTAGTGCAAATAATTGCATATACATATACAAAAATTCATGTTCTTTAAAATATATACAATGCTGTAGGAATTTTATTTTAAAATAGGTAGTTTGATAATAGGTAGATAGATAGAAAGATAGATGTTAAGAGATTATATAATAATATTTCTTTTGAGATTTTTCTATCAGTGTTAGTGGGTTACTTTTATTTATTTTTCAAATTGTCTTCAATAAACAAGTATTTCTTTGAATTAGAAACTAATGAACTTTTTAAAATTAAAAATAACTAGAAACCAATAGTTATCTTGTCCAGATATTCAAGCTAAAGAAATTTTCAAAGTTGTGTAAATAATGAATAAAAATCTTTGAGTATGAAAAATCCCAGTTTACATCCACCAGATATCTGGTCTGAAGCTCTAGTTAACCTATCAACAAACCACATATGTAGGTTTTTTTCTACATCTTCTTCTAGTTTAACATTAGAACTCTTGGAAAATAAAAGGAGTCCTATCCATAATTTGATAGAATTACACACTTAAATAATAAGCTTCTACATCATTATCGTAACCAGCATGCTGACTGAGGTGGGAAGCACTTCTTTATTCAGACATTTCATTAAGCTAGGAAAGATTTTGAAAAAAAAAATTGGTGCTCTTACTAATGGAGACATTAATGCAAATTTAAATCTCAGAGAATTTTTAACATTATGACACATAATGGAAACAGATGAGCTGAAAATGCATCTAGATATGTCAACTAATACTACACAGCAGTAAAAAAAGAAAAAAATGTACCTTTAGCAACAGTGTGGATGGATCTGGAGAGCATTATGCTAAGAAATAAGCCAGGGAGTGAAAGACAAATACCATATGATCTCATTTATAATAGGCATCTAAAAAACAAACAAACAAACAAACAAACAAAAAACAATGAGCAAAATAGAACCAGAGGCATAGAATCATGGAGCAGACTGACAGGTGTAAGAGGTGAGGGAGAGGCAGGGACAGACTGAAAGAAGGCAAAAAATTAGTCAAAGAACATTTATGAAGGACCATGGACATGGACAACAGTGTCTGTGGATGTGAGGATAGGCTGGGTGGTGGGGGGCAAAAGGAGAAATTGGGACAGCTGTAATAGCATAAACAATAAAGTATCAAAAAAGGTTCTGTGACTTGAAGCAAAACAAATTATAATTAAATGAATTTTACCCTAGGCTAATTAATATAAATAATAGTTAAGTCCTGTGGCATCTTATCAACATTATAATGACATGACATTATTCAAGGACCTGGTGTACATTATTAGTTTCTCAGCACCAACAATGAATACCCCATGACCTGCATGAACTCATTTCCCTTTCCCCCTCGCCCCTGGCAACCACGATTCCTTTCTGTTTCTGTGAAATGACATGCTTGAAGGATTATTCACAATAGCCAAAATATGGAAACAACCTAAATGTCCTTCTGCAGATGCATGGATAAAGAAATGTAGTGTGCATACACAAGGGAATATTATTTAGCCACAAATTGAAAGCAATTTTACCATTACTGACAACATTAATGAATCTGGAGGGATTATGCTGAATAAACTCAAAACCATAATAAAGGAAAATAAGATGCATCATCGTATAATACCAAAAAAAAAAAAAAAATCCAACAACACAGGTTTTAGTTTCAGACAGACCTGGGTTGGTGTACACACTCTGGCACTTACTGGTTAGGTCATGCTGATGGTACCACTTAACACTTACTCATCTGTAAAACTAGAAAGATACATAACTATATTATTGAATTATTGAAAAAAGAGAGTTTTCTATATATAAGGTTATTTATTCTGTCAACAATGGCAATTTTATTTCTTTCTCTTTATTTTGAATTTATTTTATTTATTTTTCTTACCTAATTGTTCTGACTAGGACTTCCAGTATTATGGTAAGTATAAATGGCAAGAGGGGGCATCCTTACCTTATTCCTGATCTTAAAGGAAAAGTTTCACTCCTCAATATTGAGTCTGTTAGCTGTGGGCTTTTTATATTTGGTTTTTATATGTTAAGGTATTTTATCGCTATTCCTAGGTCATTGAATCTTTTTTTCTCCATAAAAGGATGTTGAATCTTGTCATATTTTCTGAATCAATTGAGATGATCACATATTTTTTATTCTTCCTTCTGTTAATGTGATGAATTTTGCTAATTTTCTTATGGCCATCTATTCCAGGTATATGAGTAAATCCCACTGAGTTATGGCATATAATCCATTTAACATGATGATAAATTTGTTTTGTCAATACTTTGTGAAGGATTTTTGCATCAATATTTTATAGAGATATTGGTCTAATTTTTCTTATAATATCTTTGTCTGATTTTTTGTCATGGTAATGATTATCTCATAAAATGAGTTGAGAAATATTCTCTTTTTCCATATTTTGGAAGAGTATGGGAAAGATTGGTATTAATTCTTTTTTAAAGCACATGCAAATTATACATTGTCTTTGGGAAAGGTTACTAGTTTAGACTGGTGTTTGATTTTCTTATTGTGAGGAGACCTGCAAATTTATTTAGCTGTTATTTTTTAAGAAAATGATTTTTAACTTATAACAACCATATATTTCATATACATTTAAAAATGTAAAAAGTATGCATGACCAGAGCTTTGGCATTTTCTTTTTTTCCTACCTTTGATTATAGTTTTGGAAATAATATTATTTTTAATATTATCTTAAATATTATTCTTGATTATCTTAGACAATGAATTATCATGGGTGGTAAATTATCTCAATCTCCCATCATCATGCATCACAGTCTCAAAATAAATAATTATCTACTTTTGTAAGGTAGATATTCTGAAGATTAAAGATAATTTTCCTGTGTCTCATGCCATAGTAAAAACATACTCTGCAGGATAGGCTCAATCTACATTCAATATTTAATTATGTTATTCACTATGCAGCTTTGAAAAAAATAAACATAGTAACTGACCCCCCCACCACACCCATCGAGAGCTACCTCAAGGTTGTGAGGAAGTTGTTCACATGTTTGGACAAAGTGTCTGGCATATAGTAAGTTTCAGTACATAGGTGATTTATGTTACTCTTCTCTGGATCAACTTCAGGCCTAATGGAAAAAAAATGAATTATGCCTACTTGATATTAGAGTTTTTAAAATCTTAATTTAATATGTTTTCTTTACCTGCCTTGTATATGGTATCTCTCCTTTTCTGATTAGTTTTAAAAAGAGCTTACTTCAGAATGCCATAAAAATCTACAGCTAAGTCTATAGCTTTATGTTGGTACTTTTTAGCAGGACTAGTTAATTAAGGGAAGTAAACAAAATGATTGAGGATTATATTTTAAAATTTTGGATGCAAAAGACACAATTAAAAATGAAAGAAAGATGATTACACATGGGCAATATCTAAATGAATCTTTGGCTTTAAAGATTATAAAATACAATGCCACTATAAATTATTATCTCCAAGAATTGATTTCTGTGCATTTAACTCTAATTTGTTATTTAAATTACTGTACATGTTGTTTCTGTCGTAATTATTAGAATAACTTTACTTAAAATATCCAATCCTTAATCTATGTATTAAAATTATTTTCTCTTTTCCATTTATAAGGAGTTCTCCATTGACTTTAGATTATTTATGATTTCACTGAGAACTCAGATTTATTTAAAACTGTGTAAGACTTTGTTGTTAAGTTTCTATATTTATAATGGAACAATGGAAGAAAATAGTGATGCTATACTAAATGATTCTCTCGCTTAAAAATGTGGTTGCAATGAGTTGAATGGGTATTCTAGAGGAATGTTGAGTCTTTTACATCAGAAGTATCTGTGGTGTCTTTTAAAAATGTGCACTTACGGAGTTTTTCTAACATATGCTAAACCATGATCTGTTGGTAGTGCCCATGAACGTTCATTTTATGTTAAGCTATCAGGTGCACAAGTATATCTGAGAATCTGCAGCTTTATTACAATTCATAAGTACTATGAATCACAGATAACTTCTAAGATATGGCATTATATCTTTTTGCCAAATGTCTTACCATAGAACTCCAGCTATTTTTGTATCGCTCTATTTTGGAGTGTGTTTCAACTTCTGTACAATAATTTAAGAAAAAATCAGAACCCTGAATCGTAACTGACAACCCCAAATTCTCTTCAATAGATTTTCATTTTAAAGAATATAAACAACTTGCTGTTTTGCTCTTAGAATTTTATTATCTGAGGATACGATAGTCTGTACTTTGAATCATCTCATTTATTCAATGAATTCACTAATTACCTGGCATACGAGACACAGAGAGGTAGATTGCATTGAGATTTAGCATCGGGATTCAAACAGAGAAAGCCCTGGTTTTTAAAATACTAACTCTGAAATTCAGCATCTGTGTGTCCTTTTGAAATTACTCTATTTATCTAAACATCATTTTACACACCTGTAAAATGGAGGTGATGATAGTCTTATTTTGAGAAATAGTAATTCACATAATGCATAAAACATACTCAACACAGAGCCTGAAAGAAAAAAATTTACTTTTATATATTTACACAGAAAACGGTAGATGTTATGGAAAAGGAATGCTTTAGGAAAAATTCTACTGTTCCCAAGGATTTTATAAAACATGTGGGTAATGAGATGTTAAAAAGTGTAATTAAAGACAAGATTAAAACATGGATGTGAATAGTAATTGTTTATTTGGCACTCAGAGAAACCATGTGAAGGATTTCATGCCCAGATGAAATAAAGCACAAGGCCAGACAAGTGAACACAAGCCTAAGATCACTTCCGTGCCAGTTAAAAATGTTTCCTCTTCTGATCCAGAAGTTTTTTACTAGAGAGTATACAGAAATTAAACACAGCCAGGATCCTGTTTTTTAAGAAAATCAGAGATGAGAAAGACCTATTAGAGTAAATGAAATTTTTTTTAAGTGGACATAGGATTGTAATTTTTCATCATTTGTATTAGTAACTCTTAACCCACTGATCATTTTTTATGAATTAATTACTAGGTATACAAAATTGCTTATATGATATCTCTTTTATTAAGGATTGTACCCAGAACAAGGCAAGGATAAATGAAATCTGGGTATGACAGGTTGACAATGCTGGCCTCACCCAAGCTCTGTTGAGGTATGATTGGCAAATAAAAATTATATATATGATGTTTTGATATATGTATACCCTGTGAAACGATAATCATAACCAAGCTAATTAACATAGCCTCACCTCGCACAGTTAGAAATTGTGTGTGTTTGTAGGGGTGAGAACACTTGAGATGTACTTTTTTAGCAAATTTCAAGTCCATGATACACTATTAACTATAGTCACAATGCTGTACATTGAATTTCCAGAACTTACTCATTTGTAGCTGAGGGTTTTTACCCTTTAAAGAATATTTTTCTATTTCTGTCACCCCCTAGCTTCTGGTAACCATCATTCTCTTTGTTATTAGTTTGACTTTTTTTAGATTACACATGTAAGGAGGTCATCAAGTATTTGTCCTGTTGTGATTGGCTTGTTTCTTTTAGCATAATGTTCTCCAGATTTATTCATGTTGTTACAACCAGCAGGGTTTTCTCCCCCCCCCCCAATATTTCCTTCCTTCCTTCCTTCCTTCCTTCCTTCCTTCCTTCCTTCTTCCTTCTTTCTTCTTTCTTCTTTCTTCTCTTTCTCTCTCTCTCTCTCTCTTTTCAATTTGTTGGGGTGATATTGATTAATAAGACCATATAGATTTCAAGTGTACATTTCCAAGATACTAGATCTGTATATTGCCTGTGTGCCCACCACTTAAAGTCAAACCATCTTTCATAATTTATATTAAGCCTCCCATTCAACCCCATCCCCCCCACCTCCTTCCCTCTGGCAACCACCACACTATCGTCTGTGTCTGTGAGTTTCAGTTTAATATCCCACATATAAGTGAAATCATATGTTTTTTTACTGGCTGACTTATTTTACTTAGCATAATATTCTCAAGGTCTATCCATGTGGTTGTAAATGGCAATATTCCATCTTTTCTATTGGCTGAGTAGTATTCCATTGTGTATATGTACCACATTTTCTTTATCCAGTCCTCTATCAGAGGACACTTTGGTTGTCTCCGTGTTTTGACCACCATGAATAAGGAAGCAATGAATATAAGGTGTATACACCTTTGCACATGTGTGTTTTTAAGTTTTTCAGCTAGATACTCAGGAGAGGTATTGCTGGGTCAAATGGCAATTCTACTCTTATTTTTTTTTTTTTTTTTAGGAACTGCCAGACTGTGTATATATCACACATTTCCTTTATCCATTCATCCACTGACAGACACTTAGGTGTTCCCTTATCTTGGCTACTGTGAATAATATAGCAGTGAGTAGGGGAGTACAGATATCTGTTTAACTATATACTTTTTGTAGTGATGGTTGAATTGCTTACTGGACTGATTTTACAGTAAGCAATAATAACCTTTTTCTAACCACCATATTTTCTGAATGTCTGGAGGAGGAAGGAGGAAGGGAGGGAGGGTGGCAGGGGGAGAGAGAGAGAGAGAAAGAGATGAAAACAAGACATGTCTTGTTTAGCTTTATATTTTAGGATTTTTCTTCTGTAAACCAAACAACTAAAATCATCATAAATATTTCTGCCTGAATGTATTATAAAAATGACATCTGACTTCTGGATAAAGCATATTTGCCTCTGGAAAATCATCAGCAACCTATTAAAATGCAGAATAAAGGTTTATGTGTACTCATTCCTTTGCTAGTCCTCTATTTCAGCAGCCATTGATTATGAAGTCAAAACAGTGAGATTTTCTTCATGATGCATTTTATTTTTCAAATCTTTTGTTCCACATTACACTACTCCTCATTTATTTTCCACTCTTGGCATTAGACATTCCCTAACAGTTCATTGTGCCACTAAGAAAAATGAACATAATTGATAAATGAAGTTACAGTTTGCAACTGCTTCCTTTCCATCTACTAACTGGATCCTCTAGAACTAAATATATCATGATTCCTCAGCTCTTGAGCAACTCAATCATACTCGTATTACATACTAATCCTACTAGATGTATTTCTAACATCTTTGTCTTTTAAACAGCAGGTAGGATTATAAAGTAATATAGAAACATATGCTCAGGACAACAAAGAGAGAACAGATATCTGAAAGAAGGCAGCATGTATATTACTTCTTTTTACATTGTTTTGTTCTATACAGACTTTCTTTAGAACTCACCTCGAAGTTTCTGAGTGAAAATTTATGTTCTAAATACGTTTCTTGCATAAATTTATTGTGGAATTAATCACATTCATTATAAAGTGTGCTATTAGATAAAATGTAGGGTAGCCAGAGAAATGCAATATTCAGTTGAACAATGAATAAACATTTAATTAAAATGTGCCAAATATTATATGGCATACATATAGAATATTTGTTATTTATCTGATATTCCAATTGGCAGAGCATCCAATATATCTTACTTTCTGAAACCTTTGCTGTAGGTTAAGTCAGTGAATTTTTCTCCTTTAAAGAAATTAGATCAGTGTTCTTCCTCCTCACAGTTGTATTTATCTTTTATTTATTTGATTTTTCCTTCTCAAAAAGCAAATAAATATAGAGAAAAAAAATCCCTGTAACTACATTTCCTTTAAACATTTCTTCCTTTTTACATATAATCTCCTGACATCTATGGAGAGTTAACAATCATTTTCATTTCAAAACCTCATTCTCTTACCACATTTTATTCTTTGATTTGGTCTGCCTTACGAGCTCAGCTTTTGATGAGTTCAAGAAAAGTCATTAATTTGCTGGATGGAAGAGACTGATGTCTTTCCAACTCTCTAAATTTCCAAGCTGAAACTGGAGTTACATTATTTTTAATTCAGAGCAGCTATTTATGCAAGTGCCTAGATTCCAAAAGGATTGTCAAGGGAGTATATCATCAGAATTTTGGATATCACTTAAGATGTAATATCCAAGTGGTAAACACACAAACAAACAATAACAAAAAAAACTCATGTGATTTGGGTTAGGTTTACATAGAATTTTTAAATGAATACAGGGAAAATGAGTTATATTACATTTAATATTCTAATGTAAATTTTCCTTCTTATGCAAAAATAATCACTTTCTATTAAAATAATGATAATCTTAAAAAGAGGTCCTTCTCTTTCTATACACACACATCCCCACGTACCAAATACACATGTACACACAATATACAGGGTCTGGCAGAAGTAACATGGACTTGAATGGTGTTTGTAGAGCACTCATATCGGTGTAGTAATTTATAGTTTTAATTTGAACATTTCACCTAAAATTTGTTTCACCTAAAATATGTTCACCTAAAATATTGTTATATTACAGAATTATATGCTTATGCTATTGTAATAAAAGAGTTTGTAATAAAAAGGGGTGTTATTTGTGCCAGACCCTGTATGCATACAGACATAAGTATCAACAATTTTATTTTTTCTACAATTTTTAATTTTTTCATTCTGTAACCTTTATATTATCAGCTCAGTGATAATATTAAAAGTATTCGTCGTATATTCATTTTTATGAGAAGATTATTTTACTTTAAGAAACATATTGAAATTCATTAGCAATTTCTATATCCATTTCTTTGCCCTCACAAAAACACATTTAAACAGTATCTTGTTACTTTAAATGCTAGCCATTTTACATCAATTTCCCAGGTACTCTCTCAACATATGGCTTTAAGTCACTTAAAATGTATTTAGAAATAATAAAAATAATAATAAATTTAAGATAACATTATTTAATTTGAATAAATTTTATTGGATTATTATAGTAATAATTACATTGTTTTATTGACTGGATTTTTAAAAATTTGGTTAGAGTATATGTACTTTAGATTTTTAAGTATTCTTTTAGCTTATTTTAAATTATTAAAGTATTATTTTTACTTAATTTGCAGATGTACATTTCTAGCATACCTTTGTTATCTGTAGGAATATTATGTTGATTTTTATAATAATTTATATAATAAACTTACATGGGATATAGGATTTGAGCACAGCCCTTTATCATTGCTCTGTCTTAAGAGAAATAATTTTTTTGTAGCTTTATCAGGGAACGGGTGTCAGAGTAATTTTTTCTGATACCCTATATATTTCTACAAATCCCTCTTTTTTCCTTTCATGATGAAAATGTTGCCTCTACTTTCTGACATGTGCCTCCACTGTTTGGTCTCTCTTTAGTGTGCACTTGCTCTTTTCTTAGTCTGTGTGCTTCCTGACAGTTTCCACATTAGGCAAAAATATTCAGTGCAGGGCCTTTGTTTGACAAAGTTTTAGGTGGTTTAGTTCAGGAGGTCATAAGACTAACATTGCTATGATATTTTCAGACCTCGTCATGGTCCTATGATGTGAATTAGGAATACAGATCTTCATGGTTTTGCTGTTTCTTTCAGCTGGGCCTGCTAAGCTTTCCAATGACTACTTACTGAAAATTTTGGATATCTTGGTTCTTGCAAACACTAAAAGGCCATTGCCTTCCTTCACCTTACTCCACCATTCTGCTTACACAATATCAGGTCTTGTAGCTCTTTTTTTATGTTTTGCATGTGTTTCATGTTTCACAGGTATATATTGATTCCAATTTTGTTTTAGGTATAATTTTGTTTTCTATCCCATTTATTCAATCATATTTTAAATAAATTTAAAGATATAACAAATAATGTTTTATAACCTTTTAGTTTTTGTTCTCTTTATTTACTTTATAGAGCCTTGTTTCCATAGGTATAAGTTTTCTGCCTGAAGAACTACCTTCAACAATCCTTACAATATAGGACTTCTGGCAATAAATACTCTCGATTTTTCATGTTAAAAAAGTATTTTCTCTTTAAGTTTTTTTAAAGATTTTGTTTATTTATATTTAGAGAGAGGAAGGGAGGGAGAAAGAGAGGGAAAGAAACATCAACGTGTGGTTGCCTCTCAAGCACCCCCTACTGGGGACCTGGCCCACAATCAAGGCATGTGCCCTAAACTGGAAATTGAACCAGTGACCCTTTGGTTTACCAAAGGTCAGTACTCAATCCGCTGAGCTACACCAGCCACTACTGTCTCTAAGTTTTAAAGGGTATTTCACTGGAAATAGAATTTGTTGAGGTTGACAGCCTGTCCCCATTCTTTGGCAATATCACCCTATTGTTTCATATATATAAATAAATATTTATATATAAAATAATCTTTAGATGCATTCTAGATTTGCATTTTCTCTCTCATCTTCAGAAATCATCAGACTATGTTGTTCCAGGTAATTTTTTTCTTTATATTTAATCTACTTATGTGTCTCTGGGCTTCAGGAAACATAGGTTTTTATCTTTCATTAAATTTGGGAAATTCTAATTTATTATCTTTTCTTTTTTTTAATACATTTAATTTTTTAATTATAGTTGACTTTATTATATTAGTTTCAGGTTACAGTATGGTGGTTGGACATTCATATAACTCATCAAGTGATCCATTTGATAAGTGTAGCACCCACCTGGCACCACACATAGTTATTATAATATTATTATATTTTCAAATACATTTTGCCTTGTTCCTTTTATTGTTTTTCTTTTTAGGATTTCAATTTTGTTTATGTGTCTTATAGGACATTTGATATTATTACATGGCTTTTGGATAATGTGTTCAATTTTTATTCATGTTTTCAATTCAATTTAGGTATTTTACATTGATTTATCTTCAATTTTATTGGTATTCCTTTCTTCTTTATCTGTTCTTATTATAATGCTATCAAAAGAATTGCTCATCTCTGATATCATGTTTCTCATTTTTAGCATTTCCATTTCACTCTATTTTATAGTTTTTTTCTGAATCTCCCTAATCTTTTCAATACATCATTTTTTACCCCCCACAAGAACTTTTAACACATTCCTCAGTTACTTTAAGTCACTATTCTCATAGAATATCTGGATCATCATACTATTTTTCTTCTGTTGACTATTTCATGATTTTTTATGATTTTTCATGGATTGCTTTTTTTTACATTATGTATTTATTTTTGTTGTAAAGCTGGACATTGGGTGAAAAAATGGAAAAGTCTGGTAAATATTTATGTTTAAAAATTGGACATGTGTTTCTTTTGTCAGTCTCAATGTGGGTGATTGAGGCTAATTAATCTGCGGTTGACCTAGATTTAACTTGTGTTGTATAGACAATTCTCATTATTTCAGATAGTTATATCCTATAAAGTTTCTAGGAATACAGAATTAGTAAGTATAAAACTATTGCTTCCAGAGTAATTACAGGATTAGGTTCTGAGACTATGAAGTCATATCATTTTCATTAGCTAATCAATATATAACTTTACTTAACATGATTATTTCTGTTTAGAGAAATTTTATTTAATACATATTGTTGATTCATGAACCTTGAACTAATGACCAACAGTGCTAAAACTCATACCTGAATGAAGATGATCTAACACTGGTATTTTCTCTATATAAAACATCACAGCTTTGTTGCCATTTAGAACTGTAGACAGCACTTTAACACTACACTTGAAGATCATTCTAAACAGGAAAAAACATCAAAGAAAAACATAAATATACAAAAAATATAATACTTAATACACCATGAAAGGCATTTGTTGAGAGTATAAGAGCTGAAACAGGAAGACAGGGCATCACTTTTGTTACCCTCAGTAAGGAAAGTGCATTTTGGATGACACAATTTTTTCACTGCTGTGTGGATATCCATGCATGACCACAAAAATACTGCAAGTTTTCATTTTGAAATTACAAATAAATTGTAGTAAGTAATCACACTTGCAAATAAATATTCCACAAATAATGAGGATAGACATTTGTATGTTGACCTTCAGGGCATCACACACTTCAAGGTCCCTTTCCAGAATGGGTATCTCAAAAACCTTGGGCTTCAGTTGTTTCTTTGTGCTTAATGTGAGGCCAGGAGAATTGGACACTTATTCTCAGTATTCCAGCTTCACCCTCAGAACCTAGAAGCCATGACACACACAACACAAAGTCTTTCTTTCTCAGCAATGCCTGTTAATTGGCTTAAGGCTCATGGTAGGGCATAGAGCTTTCAGTTCTCTTTTCCCAACCTCTGTCTTTGACACTAGGTGCTCAGGCCTCAGAGATAACACTCTGCACACTGCTCCATCCAGGTGCTGAGTTTCTTTTTACCAGAATTAGGCTTGAGGTTAGAATTATAAAACATTTTCTCTAAAAAAAAAAAAAAAAAAAAAAAGATGGTAAGTATTTTAAGTTTTGTATAGCATATTCTAAATTTTAAACCTTTTAATAATGTAAAACAGACAAACAAACAATCAAACACTCTTAGCTCATAGGCCCCTGAAAAACAGGCCAAGTAATGGATTGGGCCTCAGGCTACAGTTTAGTTGCTCTTGACCAGGTTGTTTTTCTGTCCCTCCCACCTATGGCAGTTGAATTTGCCTGGAATCATTAGAAATTTAGGCACATAAGCAAGTTTCTTTTCCTTTCTCAATCAGTAGACTGCTATAGCCTAGTGTCAATAAAAAAAAAAGTTGTGGTATAGGTAAATTTTCTAACACTCCCCCTGATGCAGATAACAGTTGAATGACATCGTGTGAGACAAAGGTGCAAGCAGGTTTCACGCTTATCTGCCAGTGACAGTCAACCTTCACCTTTGAAATACACAGATCACCAAGGTCTATTACCTCCAGCATGAAATACTGCCAAGTCATGCACACTTGTACTACTAAGGTGCCCTCCACCCAGTCTTTCCTATGAGCACGCTGGGAAACTCTATGGAAATGCCCGGCAAGTACACACAAGCATCCTTTAGTTGGGGTACCTAAAACACTAATCGTCATTTCAGTCCTGACTCAGCTTTTGCAAAAATGTGAATACTTAAAGTTATTTGTTTTTTACTTAATTGTATGGCTTCCACTTCTTTCTCGTATGCTTTATCAAAGCTGAAAAAAGTAATGTTATCTGTTCTGTCTTGGAGCCACTTGTCACTCTTCAGAATTCAGTTTATATGATTGCCTTGCAAATTCAGCACTATGGTGAACTTGAACGATTGCATTTTTAAAAATGAATCATACTTTTCTCATTGTTAGAGTTGTATTCCCTTGTGGCTTTCTATATCCTAAGTGGAAATGGAACTATAAGTTTATATATATTTAAAAGTTTGAATATTTCCCATATATTTGCATTTAATTTATCACATATACTTTTCTTTCTCTATTTCACTTTAAAATTAAACAAAATAGTCTTAGCAGCTGGATATCCTCTTAACACTTTTAATAATAAGACCACTTGCTTAGTTGAAGAAATTTCATCATTACATAGTCACATAGAGGTCACTGGGCTCTTTTTCTATAAACACATTGACATTATTGACGTGTGGCTTCAGGAGGACTAGCCAGGTTAGTTTCACTGAAGCTTTTTCCAGATAAAATACCATTATTTGTATCACATCAAGAATTAAGGAGATTGTGGGCACTATTGTATGCCTATGCTTGTAAGAATTTCATCAACCAACCCTATTTTATCTATCTACTGAGTGGTACAAATGGTATATATCCATAAATCTCACCATGACATAGTCTTAAATGAGTATGTCCAGGAATTTACTGTTTCATTGATTTTTCAACATGTTTCCTTTGGTTTTATTTATTATTTCTATTTTTCTTCTTTTCATAGTTCATCTGTGTTAATTCTATTTATATACTTTGTTATTATTATATACTTTACTATAATTTGTTAAGTTCAATTGTTTTGTTTTATCTTATTTGACACTCATACTCCTTCCTCATGTTTTCATCTGTGTCAATTCTCTATAATCTTTCTTCGTGTCTCACTGGAAGAATAAAATCTGTAATTAATCTAATGAGAGAGTTACATGAACCATTGAGTATGTGCAATTCAGCATTACAATACATTATAGGAATTCTCAATGAGGATGAGCTTCTAGTTTTACTCTTTTACTGTTGCCACACATGTGTAAGATAACTTATACTAATAAAAGTGTGAAACATGACCAAGCCAACTTAGCCCACATCAAAAGATATTCTTCAATCTTTTATTCCTCCAATTAGTTGATTTCTGTCTCTCTTTCTATTTGTTCAGAAATCCAGTAAAGAAAAATATTTTTTGGCTAAATAAATGGGGAAGAAATGAAAATGTACCAGTTGCAATTCTCTGACTAAGGATATTTGCATTTTGCAAAATGAAGATTCTTTTTGCAGCTGTCGCCCATTCAGTCTGGGCCCTTGCTTGAACACACTTGGGGAATGGCCTTAGCTAATCTGAGTGAAATCCAAGCGCAAAGTAGAGCCATCCAGCCGAAACTGTCATAGATCAACCAATTTCCAGCTGATCTGTATATCCAAGAGAATACATTATTATAGCTTTCAGTCATATCACAGTGTGCAGCATTTTTGTTGCAACAGCTAATTGGTACAAGACATGTTCATTATTAGCCCTTTAAACTCCAATATACAAAGCATGGGCTAAATACTATGAAACATGGATAAATGTTGCTATTAAGCACCAAATGCTAAAATCAGGTGTTAGACCATTGGCTTTAGCATAGAGAGGGTGTTTTGCAGATTTGTCTTTCTTATTCTGTTTAGCTTTAGATACATACAAAAAATGAATAAATCATAAGCATATACTTCAGAAAAATATTTCCATATAAAAACTTATATGAAAGTTAGAACTTCCACATCAATTCAACCTTATTAGCATCTTAAACCCCCCTTCTTCCCATAACCTGCATGAAAGGAAGAAATGGAAAGTTGTAGTATCTCTGAGATTAAAATGTTTTGGGCTCAGATTCAACTACCCACAGATTCAAACACAAAGGCAACTGTGAGCTAAAATATAAAGATCTTTGTAAGACACATTCTTGAAATTGCTTCCATATTGTAATATGGAATTCCTTCTTATAAAATGGGAAAGAGAATGTCAATAAAGGATATTTTCTCTGTTAACATTTTATATGCTTGGTATGGTTACTGATAGCCTTAGTGTTCCTCAGTTTATTAGAAGCCACGTATTTTAACGGTATCGGTATAAATTAATGAAATAATTTAAATTAATAAATATGCCATACAATGGATAACACAAATGAATTTTTTTCAGAGGAAGTCATGCTGTACATGTTGACAAAATAAATATCAAATTATGTGACATTTTTCAAAGTTAAGCAAAGAAATTTAAATATCAGCACATACTTGTATATTAAGTTAAATCCATATTCAAATTAAACCATATTTCTTTACATTCATTTTAAATAGCAGTTAATTTATATGTCCTTACTGGAATTCAGAGTAAAATAAATTTGAGAACTGACAAACTAATGTGTAGATAAGCAATTTGGGAAAAAAATCAATGAAATTCTTTGTGACAATAATGTCACCACATTAATTTTATAGCAGCTGGTTAAACAATACACATCCTCCTCCATACTTACAAGTTTTGCTCCAGGGTCTTTTTTATAGACCATATGATTTCATGGTAGAATTGTAAAGAGGCAGTTATTTTTTTTCCCTGAACATTCAGTATACAAACAAGAACAGTTCTATCTTGAAAATTTCTCCAAATAATAGCTGACTTTACTATCTTAAGACAGTTTTCCCTAGAGCACATGCAACTTTTCACCATGGGTAATTTTAAAATTGAATACTTTTACCCCAAAAAGGATTTTCCCCTAAGGGATGTTAACCTTTTAAAGATATAATCAAGATCAAACTAGATGTGGGAAAATCACTGAGCTTTGACATCTATTAAATATTTTTAAATTGTTCCCCTTTTCATCCTAGTTTACCTTATCGGTCATAACTTTTTTCCAAGTTTCAAAATATTACATTTTATACCATCATTCTATGGCCATCAAATATTATTACAGACAGCCTCATAAAATCTGTCACTGTTGTAAGAAAGTAGTACTGCCACTTGGTCCACATTCCAGTGTCCTCTGTAAATGGACAAAAAGAGAAAAATAAACTCCACTTTGCCACATGGAAAACCTGTTTCACTGACCTGTTTTGTAATCCTCTTATTGACTATTAGTGGTTTGATGTCTAAGGAAGAATCAAATTTATGGTTCATTTCCAGCAGATTTATAATACTATATGTATACATTTCCTTTTTTCTAAGTTTGTAATTTATTATCATTACTTTCATTAATGATTTAATTCATTAATTCATACTGAACCTAATAGTTATATTTGTAATCATGTATATTAAATACATATAATTATTTTCTAATATGACAATTATATGATCAAAAGAGAATGCTTAAACAAAACCAATAGTATAATCAATAAAATCTATTTAAAATTTTTTAATTAAAAACTAAAACCAGGTTAGTAATAAAAAACATTTATAATACCATTATTTAAAATAATACACTAGTACTATACTTGAATTACTTGTCTATATAAATCAAGCTCTAGTCCTTTGAATGGGCTTATAGGTGCATATATGTTGTATATTGACTACACAAGGTAGGGAAAATGGGTTTAAAGTTGTTTGTATGAAAAATAATACAATAATGAATAAATAATAATACAAGAATAAACTGTGTTTCATGTATTCACAACTACAAACCTACTTTTGCCCCACCTTGTATTTTATGTATTAGGTATATATTCTATGTACTATAAATGGGATTTAGATACACATGTAATTATACATATTATATATACCTACACATATATATGTAAAAATTTAGTTTTGCAAATAATATAATGCTCTATTTAAAAATTTTACTTACCTTGTCTTTAAATATAAGCATTTTACATCAATAAAATATGTTTAATAGAATAAGGCATTGCTTAGTCATAATGAAGAAAATGAATTTGTATAAATTGTCCTCAGTACTTTGATAGAACTTTTTAAAAGGTCTTATTTATCGTGCCTTTAACAGGAACCTAAACAACAAAACAAACAAACAAATAATATATAACCAATGCCATTGAAATTGAGAACAGGCTGACAGTAACCAGAGGGGAGAGGGGAGGGAATTTCAGGGGGAAAAGGGGAAGGGTTTGCAAGAACAAGTATAAAGGACACATGGACAAAAACTAGGGGGGTGGAAATGGGAGGGAGGTGAAGAGGGCTGGGGGATGGGCTGGGATGGGAGTAAAAGACAGAAAACTGTACAAGAACAACAATTAAAATTAAATTTTAAAAAGGTTTTATTTATTTATTTTTAGAGAGAGTGTAAGGGAGAGAGAAAAAGAAGGAGCGAAACATTGATTGGTTGCCTTTCAAATGTACCCCTACTGAGGACTGAATCCCCAACCCAGGCATGACCAGGAATTGAACAGGTGACATTTTGCTTTGCTGAATGATGCCAACCAATTGAGCCACACTAGTCAGAGCTTGATAGAATTTTTATAGCAAGTTTTTCTTCACTAGATCATTGAACACATATTTTATCACATCCTACATTTGGAATTACTGAGTCGAAATTTGTGCAAAATTTCAAAATATTTTATATGCCTTGAGAATGAAAGAAGTGAACATCTAGCAAAGATTGTTAGCATGAATAAGGATGTCTAGATGCCTAGATTTCTAGTTTAATTAACTTAATTATTAAGAGGATTATTCAGTGAATTAAATAATAGACTATAATACCATAATCTTTTTATCATCAATCAAATTACAGTTACTATTCTCTCTGGCAACAAACCTAGACACATTTAATTATAATGATAATACTATTATGGTATCTGTAAAATGACCTACAAGTGGATAAAGCAGTGCACATTTAAAAATATGACTCAAAATATATACATATATAAAGAATTAATAAGCCCTGGCTTGTGTGGCTTGGTGGATAGAGTGCTGGCTTGCGAAGCAGAAGGTCACTGGTTCAATTCCCAGTCACAGCACACGCCTGGGATAAGGGACAGATCCCCAGTTGGGGGCACATAAGTGACAATCACACATTGATGTTTATCTCCTTCTCTTTGTCCCTTCCTTCCCCTCTCTATAAATACATACATACATACATACATACATACATACTTTAAAAATTTAAAAAAGACAATAAAAGATATGCAATGTTAAAACTTTCTAAATGACTGTGTTAAAAACATCATAATTTGGTTTCATCTTTCCAAGGGGTAAAAGTAGTATACTATTTAAGCTGAGTGAACAAAGAATGAGTTAAAAAGTAATTTGAAACCTAGTGGTAATGGAAATGGATATGGCCTCTTGGTCGGGTATTAAGGCAATTCCTTTAACAGTGGACCTACTTCACAAACCAATTACACCTCCAGGCATACCTCCTATATACAGATCACATGTGAATATCAAGTTATAAAATAATAGGTTAAACGATGTCTTTTCATATTTTTTTATTTTCTGTATCAAATTGTAATATCCTGAATATTCTAAAGTCAGCTACTTTACAGCATAGCCTAAACATGCTGAGAAATTTTAAAGCCAGCTCTCCTACTGCTATCCCTTTCTGGGCTATCAAGGAAAATGCCAAGATTATCGAGTGGTTCAGGAGACCAGTGATGAGGTTAACTTCAAAGAGAATTTGAGAAGCCTTCAGTACAGTGTTACATTCTGTATTTCCTCCTTGTGAAAGGAGAAGGGGCTACTTACCATCTTTCTCAAGCTAAGTGACAGGGCCTTCAAGAAACTTCTAAGATTGCTTGACATGTTTTTTTGTTCAGTTTAAGAAACAGAGAGTCCAGTTCCTGAATTATGCCTGAAGATGTTTTCATCGTGGCTGCCATGCTGTGGCATAGCAAAGAGACAGGAGTGTATAAGGGCTGCGATACAGAAGTGTGCGAGTTTCCCATGGGATGGAAAATGACTCCATGATAACTACGTCCAGAATTCTGAGATGCTGGAAACTCCAAAGTGAGGGGAGACTTTTAAGATGCCAGTTGGAGATGGCATTGTCTATGGCAAATATTCTACAGATGAAGGATCCTCAGCAATATGAGGTAAGGGACTATTTAAAGAATCCAGAAAACAGTGATAGTACAGAAGGAATCATCAGAGGATTCTGCAATATCCAGAGGCCAACAGAATATCAAAATTTACTGGACAAAATTCTAACAATTTTTTTTCTACCAGTCACATAAAATATTTATGATATTTCACCTTTCTCCTGTACTCAATACTCCAAACCTAGAAGAGCCCCAAACTGCAGCTTTTATGGAAAACTAAGACTAAGGAAGACGGGTAAGTTTATGTTGCCATCAACTTCACTGTAGGTTTCCTAGTTGAGACAGGTTAAAACTGGAGAGGAAAAGGAGTTGTTCAATTGGATGAAATTTATCATTGCTATAACATTTGCTTGGATGTCTTCACTTAAATGATTGGAAGGTATTTTATTAGGTAAGAATGAAGAAGTTATGAGCTCATGGAACAAATTTGCGGGGACAGTCAGTAAACAAGAATGAAGTCCAGTTCATTTAGTAAGCTGGATTGTTTTGTCCAAAGACTTTTACTGCAACATTGATTGTACTAAGGCTAAAATAAAATCTTAATTGTTCCCAAACAAAAAACTGGTTAATAAAAATACAACTTTAAAATGGAATATAATAAGTTTATCACAAAAGATGATAAGTATTACTTGGGATAATATGAAATGATCTAAAAAACACATTGAGTGAAGAAGGTACAGATAGAATTTGAGTATTTTTATTTGTTTGTTTATTGTGTTTTTTGTTATTCTTTCATTTACCAAGGAGTAGCATTAATTGTAGGTTCTATATTCTATTTTTTTAAACTAAATATTTCTGAAATTGCCTGTAAACATGAGTTCCTTTAGGTGTTTGTTTTTTGTTAATTAGGATGATTCATTTTATTAGGGATAATTTTATTTTTAAGAGCTTTCAAATTGTGTTAGTAAGATTTTGTTTACTTGCCTCACCTCTTATATTATATTAAGAAAATACTCATATCTTAGTTACTTTGAACAACAAAAATGTACTTTCTGTTCTTTTTATATACCCTCATGTTTCACCTGAAGCTCTTTTCTTTATTCATGGTCCAAAGGCTGAAGAAGCAACCTCAGTTTGGAGAAAAAGGGCCTCTGGATCAGTAAGAGCCAGGGTACAATTCTTAACGACTCCGCTTAGAAGAGTCTTTCTTGCTCATATCTCACTGGCCAAAGTGAGCCACATAGCAAATCCTGATGTTACAGAACAAATAAATACAATACTCTCACTGAGGGAGAAGTAAATAATTAGGCCCAAGAATACTTTTACTATACCAAATGACTAAAAATAACTTTTTTAATGAAATGCCATGAAATAATGCCTAAATTTTAGCAATTTTTTTTGCAATATAATGAAGCCTGATTTTTAAATTAAAAAATATTTTATACATATAGTAAAGTTGAAAGAATTTGTTAGTCAACAACTCTTGTACTCAATGCTTAGAGTCTATCAAGATTTTATTTTAAAACTTGATTTTTGGTTACTTTTGAGGTCTAGAAAGCCCTTTCTCATACATTGTAAGCAAACAGGGAAGGTTTATTATTGTCATTTCACACATAAGGGAACTGAAGTTCAAAGCTGTTTACTAGGTCCAGTTATTGCTTCAGTGCTAAAAAGACTACAATTTCCTAACCATAGCTGCACATGTTTTTCATCCACAAAATTGTAAAATTACTGATACCTGGGTTCCACCCCCAGAGATTATATATACATATATAATACATTTATTAATATTTTATAAATTATCATATATTTAAAATATATAAAATAATGTTTAGCATATTTAATAAATGACATACCATGCTATTTTATATTATTATAAACAATATACAAACATCACTGTTTATATTTTATTCACATTGTTGTGAAAATTCTTCAGAACTTTTTACCTTGCAAATCTGAAATTCTACACCCATTAAATAACAATTCCCTTTTCACCCTTCCCTGTTAACCACAATTTTATGTTTCCATGCATTTGACTACTTTAGATACCTCATATAAATGAGAGCTTTCAGTATTTGCCTTTTTTGTGACTGACTTATTTCAGTTAACATAGTGTTCTCAGATTTCCGTATGTTGTAGCTTATGACAGGATTTTCTTTTTTATAGCACAATTTGTTTATCCATTCATCTACTGATGGCCATTTGGGTTGCTTCCACCTCTTAGTATTGGTAATAGTGTTGCTATGATCAGAGGTGTACACGTATCTCTTTGAGATCACAACATTTCATTCCATCCAATTTTTTTCCTACTGGTTTTCTCTTCTATATTTTATTTATCCCTGCCCCAATCTTCAGCATTTCCTTTCTACTGCTAGCTTTGGGTTTAGTTGAGTATTGTTTTCTGGTTCACTGAGAGGTAAAGTTTTTGATTATACATTTAGAGCTATAAACATCCCTTGTAGCGCAGCTTTCACTGCAGTCCGCGTTTTTGGTGTGTAGTGTGTTTCTGGTTTCATTTGTCTCAAGGAATTTTCAAATTGCCCTTGAGATTTCCTTGACATATTAGTTGTTGGAGAGTGTGTTGCTGAATTTTTACATACTTGTGGATTTTCCAGTTTTCTGTCTGCTATTGATTTTTAGTTTTATTACACTGTAATCAGAAGATTACTTTGCATGAAGTTTAATCTTCTTGAATTTTTAATTAAATTTATTGGCATAACATTGGTTAATAAAATTATATAGATTCAAAGAGTATACAATTCTATAATACGTCATTTGTATATTGCATGTGTACTCATTGCCCAAAGCCAAGTCTCTTTCTATCATGATACAATCCCATCCACCCTTCACTGTCTCCCACCCTCCTTTCCTTCTCGTAACCATCATATTGTTGTCTGTGTGTATGAGTTCCTATTTGGTGGTCTTGTTTGTTCATTTGTTGCTTTCAGTCTTATATCTCACATGAGTGGAATAATATGGTTCTTGACTTTTTCCAACGTATTTCATTTAGCATGATATTCTCAAGATCCATCCATGTCATCACACACGACAATAATTCATCTCTTTTTATGGCTGAGTAGTATTCCCCTTCTCCATCATCTTGAATTTGTGAAAACTTATCCTGTGTCTTATCATGTGGTCTATACTGGAGAATGTTCCATGTGCCCTTAATAAATGTATATACTGTTGTTTATTGAAATGTTCCCTTTATGTCTGTTATATCATGTTAATCAAGTTATCTGTTTCCTTATTGATATTCTGTCTGTTTTTCCATTATTGAAATATGGGTGTTGAAGTCTCCTATTATTGTGTTCCTCTTTGTGTTTCATTCAGTTCTGTCAATGTTTGATTTATATATTTCAGAGCTTTGGAGTCAGATGCACAAATATTAATAATTTTTTATATTTTCTTGGCGAACAGATCTTTTTTATCATTATGAAGTATTCTTTGCTTCTTGTAACAGTTTTTGACTAAAGTCTATTCCGTATGGTATTAATATAGACACCCCTTGTCTCTTTTGGCAACTATACATGGATTTTTTTTTCTTTCTCTTAGTTCCAATCTATGTGTGTCTTTATATATAAAGTGAATTTCTTCTAGACAGCAAGTAGTGGGATCTTGTTTTTAAATATATTCAGCCAAGGTATGTCTTTTTATTGTGGAGTTTAATCCATTTATATTTACAGTGATTGCTGATAAATGAACTAAGTATTGCTATTTATTTAGTCATTTATACTATGTCTTGCTGTTTTGTACCTTTTTTCTCTCGTTGCCTTTCTTTTAGCCATAATAAGCTTTGATTTCTTTTTCATTTATTTTTGTGTATATTGTGTAGATATGTTCTTTGTTGTTTCCATTGTAATTCTATAAAATATCTATTTTTATAAATATCTTAATAGTTTGCATACAAAAACTCTACACCTTTACACTTCAACTGCCTCTACATTGTTGTAGGGTAAGTGGAAGCAGTCTGGCTTCCTCACCCAGGTGTCTGGGTAACTGGGGGAAGCAGTTCCCATAGCCTCGAATGGGCCTCATAAGTACTGTTCTTATAGCCTTGAGACTGAGTCCAATAAACTGTTCCCCTAATATGAAGTGGGCTCGAATGCACACAATTGTGCTATGTATATAATTTTCTAGCTTTTGCTTGTTCTAGTATTTAAAAAAGGGCTGGGCTACCTGCTAGGTGCCACGCTGGAGAGCAAGGGCCACAGTGTGTGTCATGCAGAGACACGCAGAGGGACTCACAGCTTGCAGTGTGCATATCTCACCCACCCGTGAATAAAGGTACGTCAAGCATCCCCACAGCCCTTCACATTTTCTTCCATCTCCCCGAAGCTAGAGTGGACCTGCCCAGCCTTGACAAGCTGCAACACAATTGTATTATTATATATTTATTGAATTATATTTGATTGTTTATGCTATTACAGTTGTCCTGATTTTTCTGCTTTTCCTTCTACTACCCAGCAACCCCACTCCCTTGGGCAATTCCCTCACATTGTTCATGTCCATGGGTCACGGGTATAAATTATTTGGATACTCTACTTCCTATACTGTACTTTACATCACCATGGCTATTCTGTATTCTGTAACTACCTATTTTGTACTTTTTAATCCCCTCACCTCTTCACCCATTTCTGCACATCCCCGTTCCATCTGGCAACCATCAAAATGCTCTCCATATCTATGATTCTCTGTTCTTGTTTGTTTAATTTTTTTAGATTCAATTGTTGATAGATAGGTATTTTTGCCACTTTGTTGCTCATAGTTTTGATCTTTTCCTTAAATAAGTCCCTTTAACATTTCATGTAATAATGGTTTGGTGATGATGAACTCTTTTAGCTTTTTATTGTCTGGGAAGCTCTTTATTTGCCTTTTGATTCTAACTGATAGTTTTTTTGGGTAGAGAAATATTGGCTATAAGTCCCTGCTTTTCATGACTTTGAATATTTCCTGCCAATTCCTTCTAGCCTGCAAAGTTTCTTTTGAGAAATCAGCTGACAGTATTTTTGGAACTTCCCTGTAGGTAACTAACTTCTTTTTCCTTGTTGCTTTTAAAATTCTCTCTTGTCCTTTGGCATTTGAATTATGATGTGTCTTGGAGTGGGCCTCTTTGCATCCACCTTGTTTGGAACTCTCTGTGCTTCCTGGACTTGCATGTCTATTTCCTTTGCCAAATTAGGGAAGTTCTCTTTCACTATTTTTTTCAATTTCTTGCTCTTTCTCTTCTTCTGGCACCCTTCTGATGTCAATGTTAGACCTCTTGAGGTTGCCCCAGAGGCTCATACTGCACTCATTTGTATGGCTTCTTTTTTATTCTTGTTGTCCTAATTGGTTGTTTTATTCTTCCTTGTGTTTCAAATCATTGATTTGATTCTCAGCTTTACCAACTGTACTGTTGTTTCCCTGTAAATTATTTTCTATTTCAATTGGTGTATCCTTCATTTCTGACTGGATCTTTTTTATACTCTTGAGGTCCTCACTGAGTTCCTTGAACATCCTTAAAACCAGTGTTTTGAACTCTTCATTGAATTGATTGCTTATTTCCATTTCATTTTTTTTTTCTGGAGTTTTGAACCTTTCTTTCATTTGGGCCATGCTTCTTTGTCTTCTCGCTTTGGCAGCCTCCCTGTGTTTGTTTCTATGTATTAGGTAGAGTTGCTTTGACTCCATGTCTTTATAGTGTGCCCTAATGTAGTAGGTGCCCTGTAGGGTCCAGTGGCACAGCCTCCTCTATCACTGGAGCTTGGTACTCAACGTTCACCTTTCAGGTTCACCTTTCATGTGGGCTGAGTACACCCTCTTCTTGTAGTTGAGCCTTGGTTGCTGTTGGCAGGTCAATGGGAGGGATTTACCCAGGACAGTCAGCTGCAAGGATGGGCTGTGACCACTGACCATAAATCTCTACTATCTGTGGAAGATCAGCTGTGCAGGGGCAGGGTGATGGTGCTTTGACGTGGTCTGTAGCTGTCCACTGGGCATCATCGTCTTAGGGTTCCCTTGGTGGTACAGGCCAAAGTCAGCCCCCACCTGTGTTTTGCCTGGGGCCTCCCTGCCTGAGCTGTAAAGCAATCTGAGATGGCTGCTACTTGTGCTGGGCTTAGAGATTCCTAGCTGAAGCCAAGTTGTGAATCCAGGCTGGCTGCTGCTAGTGCCAGGCCTAGGGCTCACTGAGGCCAGCTGTTGCTAGTTTGATAGTATTTAGGAAGTTTTATAGCATGAGTGAAGACCAGCCATTTATATGGGAAAGCAGCTTGGGTGGGTCCATAATTTGGGTGGGGCAGAGTCTCTGGGGATCTCCAAAGCAGATCAAACAGTGTCAGTCAGGTTGATGGAATTTGAGGTATGATACAAGTTTGCTGGCTCTGTGGCTCTTAGGGGGAATGGTTTAGAAAAGGGACAATGGCCTCTGCTCATATTGATGCCAGACACCTCAGTTTCCTCTTGTATACCACTGGTGCCTTTCAAGATGCAGCCTGGGTGCTGGAGCTCAGAGGGAATGAGTCTGAGTAGGTGAGTCCATGTGTGGGTTCTTTAAGAGGAAGTGTTTGAGGCTCCAGCAGTGTCTTTCACTGATTCAATCCCCATTCATTTTTTGCAGCTGGAAGTGTGGGGACTTCTCTTCCTGACACTGGAGCCCTAGTCTGGGAGGCCTGGTGTGGGGCTGGGACTCCTCACTCCTGAGGTATCCCTCTCAAAATTTTATCCACTAAACATGGGTGTGGGAACAGCCAATTCCACGTCTGTTGCCTCCTACCAGTCTGGTTGGACGTGGCTCCTTTAATTCTGTTATTGTCAGACTTCTATTCTACTATTTATGCTGGTTCTGAGTGATGGTTTATCTATAATCTTGTAATTTGTATGTGGTTGTGAGGAGAGATGAGCCATGTCTACCATGCCACCATCTGACCGGAAGTCTACACTGTCTTATTGATATAACTAGTTGCATTTTTGTATGCTGTTTAATCTTTAATATAGATTTATACTTTATAAGTTTTTGCCATTAAATTCTATGCTCCAAACTTACAAAACCATAGGTTAATATAATTTTTCATGTTGTTATCTTTACTGGAGAAGCTTTTTATTTGCTTTGTGTTGCTGTTTATCACACTTTTATTTCAACTTGAAGGACTCCCTTTAACATTTCTTGTTATACAGAGCTAGTGGTTATGAACTCCCTCATCTATTTTTTACCTAGGAAAATATTAATTTCTCCTTCATTTTGAAGAACAGTTTACTCACAGATAGAGTATTCTTGGATGATAGTTTTTTTTTCTTTTTTTTTTCTTGTAACATATCAATTCTATCAATCCATTCTCTTCTGGCTTAACTAGCTTTCTGCTGAGAAATCAGTTGTTTTCAAATTCTCGCATACATATTTTGATCTGTATGTTGTTGTTTACTCTCTCTGTGGAAGAAAAAGGACCCGGAGGTTCCTAGTTCTAGATTTTGTTAATGTCATGTTTGGGAACTTATGGGGATCTATATCATTTTCAATAATCTGAATGGTAAATTGCATAATGTGTCACTTAGATTTTTTTCCCCCAAAAAACTGATACCCTCATTTCTCTAGTTTCCAGGAGTGTTGGCTATAGATGGCTCCTGGCTCTGAATGGAGTATCTTCCTGGGATTTGCCTTGAGGAAATTCCTTGCGTAAGTTTTCACACTCTCACAGGCAAAAGCTAAACCTCAGTGCCTATTCTGCATGGCAGTTCTAAGACTCTCACAGTGCCTCAATAGGAAACAATTCTGAGTAGTGCGTGACTTTGCAAGCTCTTCATTGTAACAGGCTAAGTTGATCAGTTCTCCTTCTTTTCAGTCCTGCTTCCCGTGCTCTCTCACAGACATTCATGAGAACACTCCTCAATAAATTTCTATCGTGCAAATTTCTGTCTCAGTCTTTCCTGGGCAATCAGAATGGAGTCATTCAGATATATTTCTGTTTCTAACAAAATATATACATCTTGCTTTTTATGAACCTGCAAACCCCACTGAATTGTTATTTACTTTTTTTTTTAAATATTTCCATGTATTTATTTATTTATTTTTAGAGAAAGAGAGGGAGAGAAACATCAGTGTGTGGTTGCGTCTTGTGTGCCCCACACTGGGGACCTGACCCGCAACCCAGGCATATGCCCTGACTGGGAATTCAACCAGAGATCCTTTGTTCATAGGCCATAGCTCAATCCACTGAACCATACCAGCTAGGGCTGAATTGTTATTTTCTGAAGGTTTGTGTGTATGTGTTTGTATATACGTGTACATGTGCATACATGATGTGTATTATTCTTCATAGTTCACATAGAAATGCCTTTCATCTCTAATCCCTCCAAGGATGTTGTTACAATAGGGTATTGCCACACTATTAATGTCCTTACTCCTAATGCGTTACTTTCATTAAGGTATACAAGAAGACTTTTCAAAATCCTAAATTCCATCCATCTTCATATTTATTCCTGGTTAATTTATATTTGCTCAAAAAAAGATTACTTTTTTGACTCATGAAATCTATTAAACTTTCAATGATGCAAATCACTGATGCTTTAATGTTACAAAGGGTTGGAAGTACAAAGTTGTATAGAATCAGCAAGTTCAAGATAAATTTTAGCAAAACTATTTTAAACAAATAGAGACCCTGTATCTTATCAAAAAGAAAACAATTACAGAAGGGTTTAAATGTCATCCTTTTTTCACATTGTTTATATTGGGTGCTACTTTAATCTTTTAGGTCTGTCATAGATGTTACCTTTATTAATAATTATATAATTTATTAAATATATAAGATTTCTCATTACCAGTTTTATTGCCTTACTTAACTATAAATATCACAAAGTTTAATTCCTAAAAGTAGCCCCATGAGAATGGCACTCATTTCTGCATGACAATTTTCAAGACTACAAACATATTAATTTGTTCAAAATTATAATGAACAAGAAATCAGGCAAAATGCAAATTGTTATTAGAATCTGAAGTATACTTATTAATAATCCCAATATTGCATGTAGTTTTAAATTCTAATACTGTAATTAAATTAGCACTGTTTATGCTTTCAGTACTTAAAGTTTGAAATTGCAAGCAATAACCATAAAATAAAGTAATAAATAATGATAATAACTAATTACCACAGAAATGGAATGAAACCATAGTAATAATCACAGCTTTTATTGACAACAGCTTCTTTATAGCACTCCGAATGACTGGGTAATTTTACAAAGATTATTTTTATTAGCAACAAAACTTTGGTTTACACCCATTAAATATAACAAGCAGTAGAGAGCACTATTTTCTTTGTTTCTGTCTTGTAAACTATCCAGGAAGCTGTGCCCATTCATATATTTTGCAACCTGCCTTATAGATTACAGAGGATAAAGCAATTGAAGATTACTATAAATCATTAAATTTGAATATTTCAAAACAAGTGCATTAATAGAGAAATGATCATCAAGCACACACACAATTTCATTTACACTTTCCCTGTTTATTCCTTCTCATCTACTGCCTATGTTGCATTTTTGAATTCTATAAAACCAAAAGTTAAGATTATAGAAATTTCCTAGAAGCTAGAGAAGTGCAGAAAATAATTGCTTGAATGTATGATTTAAATGATACTTGATAAATGAAGGGCTCTACATGATTCTCAGTGAAGAGTTTCTTTGAAGCAAAGACAAAGCAGTGGTGGAATTTAAAAGTTAAGTGGATGAAAATTAAATATAAGTATCATTCCTGGTGGAGTGCATATTTAAACCTATAGAACAAAATAGTAATGCTTCTAGAGAAAAGAAATAGAAGAAATACCTTCATTATCTCAGAGATGGCAATGATTTCTTACACAGAATACAAAAAAAAAAAAAAAAAAAAAAAGCACTGACCATAAAGGAAAAATAGTGGCTAAATTAGATTATGATAAATTTAGAAATTTTAAAGTAATGAAGACAAGGCACATAGTGAGAGAAGAAATAATACTGGTAGAAGATACACACAATAAAGGACCTGTCCCTTGTGTGAGACAATGTGTGTGTGTTATACGTTTTCTTATGTGTTTCCTTATTTTGTGTATTTTATTTTTCTTAACTATGTGATAACTTGTTTTATAATTCTTTTTTCTCTACAGATATTTTAAACTTGTATTTTACTTATTTAAAATCTCAAACTTTATTTATATTCCATGTCTAGTAATTACTATATCTGAGGTATTTTCATATATGCTATCTTTTGTGTCTAATCTTTAAAGGAATGATGCTTATATAATTTTGTGGGTATTTTGACTTTGAATGAAGATCATTTCTTTCAGAGAGGATTATCTTTTACTTCTACAAGATACTCAAGTCTTTGGAAGTCAGAGACAATCTTATACGATGATACATTATGGCATTAAAAATTCTAGCTCCTCCCAAAAAATTCTTGAGAGAGATGATCTGTAGCCACAATTTTTCAAAATTGCTTTCTGTTCTTTTTTACCAACTCCACTCTTTCAGTCTCTTGGAAGTGGAGTTATTATGAGGAAGAAGTGGGTTTCTTTAATCCCCCCTGCCCCAGCTTTTGTATCCCTTTACATTTGCAGCTTATTAAGGATAGGTTTCCCATAATGGATAGATCTTAAACCTTGACTTTCACCTCCTTTCCCCTGCAGGTCAGTGGTCTAAAGCCTCAGTTTTCTCTGACCTTAAATTTTCCTCAGGGCATAAATTAATTGAGAGTTATTTTCTTATCTTTCTAGATTCTCAGATCCTCTCAAATTTAGTTGGCAATTATCCTCTCTCCTTAAATCTTTAACACTTTTAAGAAATTAGGGGGGAAAGTTACTGGATTTAAAAACTGTGTTAGCTGGAAATTTGTTCTGAATAAAGAAACCACCATTTTCCCAAACAAAGATCTTATAAAGGGTTTATTTGTCATATATATACCAACAACTAATAGTAAATTAAGCAGAGATAATGATAAAATGTAGTGTCAAATTTTCTTTTGGTAAAAAACTAAAAAATATTCTTTAATGGTAGACTTAAACTTCCTGAATCCTAGCTATAAATTAATCCAAATTGAATAATTATTTTTAGTTACTCCATTTTTAGTTACTCCATAAGAAAATCCAGGTAAAGAAATAAGTGTTTAATCATAAGATAGTTAATTTGAGAAATATATTCATTTTATATAAATTAAAATTATTAATTTAGTGACACAAAATAATATGTTTTCTAGGAACATTATTGTTTAGGTTACATACACTATAAAATAATAATAAATGGCAAAGATATGCCATTATTTCTTCAATGATCGAGATCTGTACTTGATAATAAACCATAATTAGTAAATAATAATAACTAGTTTTGAATTCTAAAGAAAATAACTTAAAATCTAGACTTTATTCTTATAACTGAATATGTGCAGGAACATACACACATAACACAATTTCTTTTTATTTGACAAAATAAAACATTAACATTTTAATTATTATTTATGTCTTTGATTAAAATTAAAAATTAAGATAATGCCCTCATTAAAAAACACAGGCAGTAAAATATTAAACATTTCTCATAGCAATATTTTTTCTGATATATCTCCTGGGGCAAGGGAAATGAAAGAAAGAATAAATAAATGGGACTACACCAAACTAAAAAGTTTTTTGCACAGCAAAGGAAACCATCATCAAAATGAAAAGACCACGTACTGAGTGGGAGAACATATTCACTGATACATCTCATAGGAAGTTAATACCCAATTTTTATAAATTTATAAGAACTTATAAAACTTTACACCAAAATACCCACAAAGAACCCAATAAAAACTGGGCAAGTGACCAGAACAGACACCTCTCCAGTAAGTATAGACACATAGCCTATAGGCTTATGAAAAGATGCTCAACATCACTAACTATTAAAAATGAAAATTAAAAGCACCAGGAGATGTCACCTAATACTGGTCAGAATGGCTATGATCAATAAATCAACAAACAACAAGTGTAAGCTATGATATGGAGAAAAGGGAACCCTCATGCATGGTTGGTGGGAATGCAGACTGGTACAGCCACTGTGGAAAGCAGTGTAGAATTATTTCAGAAATCACCCAATGATTTCACTTCTCAGAATATATCCAAAGAAAACTGAAACACTAATTCAAAAGAAAATATGCACCCCTATGTTCACTGAAGCATTATTTACAATAACCAAGATTTGAAAGCAGCCCAAGTATCAATAGATGAGTGCATAAAAAAGCTGTGATATATTTACGCAATAGAATACTATTCAGCCACAAAAAAGTAGGAAATCTTACCCTTTTCCACAGCATGGATAGGAACAGAGAAATAAGCCAGTCAGAGAAAGACAAGTGCCATATGATTTCATTCGTATGTGGAATCTAATGAACAAAATGAGCTAACAAGAAAAATAGTTATGGACTCAAAGAGCAGGCTGATAGCTGTCTGGGGAGGTTAAGGGAAGGCTAGGCAGGCAGGGATGGAGGGACTGAGCAAGAAATAGAGAAAAAGGAGAAAACCTCATGGACACAGACAACAGTGTGGTGATTGCTGAGGAATAGGGAGTACAGGGAGGTGGAGGAAGGTTTAGGGGGATAAATGGTGATGGACAGAGACTTCACTTGGGGTGGTGAACACATAATACAGTGCACAGATGTGTTGTAGAATTGGGCACCCAAAACCTGTATAATTTTGTTAACCAGTATCACACCAATAAACTCCAGAAAAATAAAAAAAAATCAATGAAGAAATAAATTAAAATAAACAAAAACTTATAATAATGACAGCAATAAATAACCCAACTGGAAAATTTGGGAGAATTATAGTTAATGGTGTTTCATTTTTTTAAGAAAGTTGAAAAAAATTGATAAATGCGAGAGAAACTACGTACCTCCCAACCCATTGTATGGGAGTTATAGTTTATTGGTAGAAATATTAGGGGGAAAGAATGATAAAGGGAAAGAAACTACTTTCTTTATTGAAGCTCTAATGCACATAAAGTATTTTACAGTACATCTAGGTAAAAATAATAGCACCTACTGAGGTAGTAGGTTTTTTAGAGCTGAGGGATTTTTCCCTTTTACAGAAAAAAAAAAGACTGTAAAACAATGTGAATTATTTTGGAGGCAACTTTCCTGATCCAAACACAGATCATTTTATTGTTCCTAATTAAATATTTAAAGACTCATCCGTAGTATTCCGTTGTGGCTATTAAAGGAGGAGAGAATACAAGGTGCTCTTTATTGAAACTGAATAATGGACCATTGTTCTTGTTCTTTTTATCTGTGCCTAATGTATACCAGGCATTAGGTGATTCTGGCACTTTTATGAGAATATAAAAAGTTACGTTTACCCTTTCTAAACCTCCATTGCTTTGTTTGTCTCAAAAAAAGTGGATGGTTGTTTTTAAAATTGCAAATAAGAGAATATAAAAAAGAAAATTAGAATTACATTGACTCCTTTATCTCAGGATCATTATAAATAAAATAATATTTTTTCTAGGATTGATATTTATCTATGTGCTTTCTCTACAATGGTTAAATTCTCATATGTGGCAGTGCAATACTTTTTTATGTCTCATGATTACTTGTGATGGGCTCTCTAAAATTGAAAATATAATTATTTTATTCTTTCATTAAACTCATATTTACTGAGTTCCTAGCATATGCCAGAAACTGTTATAGTCACTGGGAATGCAGACAAGAGCTAGACAGACAAAAATCTTTGCCATCAGAGCAATTGCATTTCAGTGCTGGTGGGCAGGGCACAAGGGAGGGGAACAGTGCACGCACGTTTGCAGGGCTCTGAGCGGGAGTGCCTATGTAAACCGTGTCCCTTCAGGGCCTTGCTCCCGTCACCCTGATCCAGACCCTAAATGAGACAAATTCTCTGTGCTCCTGGGTTAGGCTGAAATTTCTTAGATATCGTGAGGACAGTACAATCCATAAACTGACATATTGATACGTCAGACTTCACTAATTTAAAATATTCTGCTCTTCAAATAAGACAGTTAAGGGAATGATAAGAACAACCTCAACTTGGATGATAATATTTGCAAATAATATGTCTCATAAATGGCATGTAAAGCACTCTCAAAACTCAGTAATTAGAAATAGAGAGAAAGGGTTTAAACAGACACTTTACCAAAAAGACATAGTGATGGCAAGTAAGGACAGTAAATGGTGCTCCATATTAACAGCATCAGGGGGATAGAAGTTAAGCCACAATGAAATACAACTATACATTATAAGAACAACTATGATGAAAAAGATTAACGCTACCAATTATTGTCAAAGATGTGTAGGCACTACGACTTTCACACAATGCTAAAGAGTGTAAAGTAGCACAACTACTTTAGATGTGACTGCACATGATTTTCTTCGTGTGGGAGTATTTATTGCATAACAAATCGCCACAAAATAGTGATTTATAATTATATTACTTAGATTTCATTTCTCACTTCTACATTTTGTTGTCTGTATTTTACATAGTGATGGGACAGAATTGCCATGACAAGTCCCTCCATTAAGGACCTTTAAGATCATCTCAGTCAAGGAATGTTCACCATTACATATTCACATTGCCAACTCCTTTTCCATAAACAAACCAAGCATATGGAGGTCTGACTTCTGGAATAGTAGTCATGTTAGAGTCAGCGAGGTTTTTTTCTAAAATAAGAATGTTTCTTTTATCACACCAAGAATTTATTTTTTCTCTTTCAGTTTTATTGAGATCTAATTGGCATACTTTACTGCTTAAGGTGTAAATCACAATGATTTGATTTCCATATATTTCCAAAATGATTATCATAATACATAATAACTTTAGTCAACTTCCACCACCTCATAGTTATCAAAAACAAAAAACAGAAAATGTCTTTTTTCCTTTGTGATTAGAACTTTTAGGATCCGCTTTTTAAAGCAACTTTCAAATACACCCCACAGTAGTATTGACTATGGTGACAGTGTTGGAAGCAGACAGTTCTGGTCTAGGCCCTTGTGAGGCTGAGTGCCCTTGAATGGCATCATTTGTATGCTTGGTGTTTGGCATGCTGGAGGGTCTAGGGGGCTTGGCCTGCACTACGAGTTGTTTCTCCTCCAAACGGTCACTCTCCAATGGCTTTAAATATTATTTTTTAACATTCAGTTTCCATAATTGTTATGAGCTGTAATCTTAGTCCAATATAAATTTCTCTGGCATCCTAAGATTAGATATTCCACACCAAACATCAAAAACTGCAATTTTGGTATATAGATATTGGCACTTTTATTTCTCTTTTCCATGTGTTTGAAACTTGCTTTTATATTTTCCATCTCTATTATTTTCTGTGAAGCAAAGAGTTGCTCAACTAGATTTTCCAGCTCAACAATTTATTTTTAGGTTTGTCACATTTTTGAGTTAGTTATTTAAAATGTATATTTTAATACTTTGTTTCCATGTGACTGCTCATACTTGTAAATACTAACTCCATGCCCTGAAGAGCTTCCTTTTGCCTATTGGAATTCTGTTAGGCATGTCACACAGTGATTGTGCTCCTCAATTATCTAATTATTTTTCCATTAGTTCATTTCCCTTGATGAGATCAGCCACGTTGGCAGTGAATATGCACCTGAGAAGAGTGGTGGATGCCCAGGTCCCTCCTTATGGCCTTCTGGTGAATTTAAGTTGATGAGTGGCTCAGAGTAGGCAGCTTCAGTGCCACAGCCAGGCCTGCCCACCTCCAAGGACAGCATACCATATCCTGCCTCCTACTCTCAGCCTAGGCGCGGCTTTTATTCAAAAGCTTTTTTTCTTTCACCACCTCTTGCTAGTACTGCAGGAGATTCTGATCAGGCCAGCACTCATGTTTAGAGATGTGTCTATTTCTCAGTTTGGACACCTGAATATCCTCTTCCCTGCCTTTTTCCTGCCTTTTTATTTCTTCCCAAGGGTAACCCTTACCTTAAAGTTGTTTATATTGAGATATAGTTGCCATTTAACATTATTATTAATTTCAGATATATAACATAATGGTTCTATATCTGTATTTTGTGAAATATCACAATAACTATAGTTTACTTCTATCGCCTTACATAGCTACAATATTTTTCTCATGATATGAACTTTTAAGATCTATTCAGCAACTTTCAAATATGCAATACAGTATTATAACTATAGTCACCATACTCTACATTACATCCTCATAACATTTATTTTAAAACTAGGAGACTGTACCTTTTGACCACCTGCCAAAATCATTATTAATGTATCATATTTATATACTTCTCTGTGGCTTTTGTGTCACCTCCAGAGATGGGTTTGGAACAAAAGACTTCTAGCAGCCCCAACTGTAGTTTACTACTTGACATTTATTAAAAATATACATCGCTGATAGGCTATATTTGAATGGCACAATAATCTTTATTTCTTATCATAATCACAAGTTAAGTCAAAGAATGATAAATACAAGCTGACAGTACATTAAGTTATAATGGGTTTCCAAATTTACTTATAATCATGATTTTCAAACTTTAGCATGCTTTATAATTACGTAGATGATGTGCTCAAACACATATGCCTAAAGTTAATACCAGAGTTGTTGATCCTGAACATCTGGGGTGGATCCAGAGAATTTGCATTTCTGAGAAGTTCCCAAGCTCTGCTGCTGCTGGTATATCTTTGCTATAAAATAATGAGGTGTGCCTTGGATACTTACTTTAGCATAACAGAAGGCAGCTTCATCTGAGGCCAGGGTTTACTTACTGCCAGCCAGGTAACTTTCAAAACTTTTTATTATTCTCTTAGTATTCCCTGAAAGATTTCAAACTGTTTTCACCACAGCCAGTATTATATATCTACATACAAAAATCTGTACATAAATCCTTCACATAAAAATTCTGTTGGTAGGCACTCCCTGTATTAGAGTTCTCCAGAAATAAAATAAAATATTTTTATGTTATATATATGTGTGTGTATACATACATATATGTATGTATATATGTGTGTGTATGTGTGTGTGTGTGTGTATGAGGGAGAGAGAGAAGGGGACAGGTAGAGAGAGATTTGAAGGAATTGTTTTACATGATTTTGGGAGCTGGCAAGTTCAAGATGTGCAGGGCTGGCCAGCAGGCTAGACATTCTGGCAAGAGTTGATGTTGCTGCCATGAATTGAAAGTAGTCTAGGGGGCAGAGTTCTTTCCTCCTAGGGGGACCTCAGTATTTTTAAAATCTTTGGATGAAGTCTACCCACTTTACACAGGATAATCTGCTTTACTTAAAGTCTACTATTCAAATGTTGATCACATCTAAAAATCATTTTCACAGCAACATCTAGGCTAGTATTTGACCAAAAATCGAGTACCATACCATAGCTTAGTTGACACATAAAATTCCATTTGTCATTGAGTTTGAATTATTCAGTGATGAACTCCAGCAGGAGATCTGAGGGAGAAAACATGAGATCAGGGAATTAGCTTTTTGGTTTCCTACTGGATTTGTTGTCATAGACTTCAGCTTCCTGCCATGGACCCTCTCTGTATGGGACCCTGTGTCTTTCCACTTGCACTAATAACTCTCCTTTCCTCTCATACATTCCTACAGTGGAGTTGTAACAGACTTCGCATCCCACCTCTTACTAATGTGTTGATAGTGTACTACTTTTTATGATTGACCCGAACTCTTCTCATGTTTTTTAAGATAGCCCATTTATTAAACTCTCCTCAAATTACCCTATTTGATTATACCCTTTTATCCTTGTATAACCGAACAGACAAACAAATGATGGGACTGGAAATGTGTGGACTACTCCTGTGGATATTCTAGTCTCTTGTAGCAAAACTTTTGATGCTTCTTCCACTTCTAAAGAATTTCCTTTTCACTTACAGACTTCGAGTGTTCAAAATAATTTTCAGTTTTACTTTTGAAACCCCTTGTTTGCAAGGATATTATTTCCCAATTATCCATCGACTGTTAACACCACAAAACAGGATTGATATGTTGAAGTACAACAAATACTGAAATTGAGCTGTATGATACTATAGAAAATAGAAAATAATCCTATCAAACTGCTTTAATCATACCTGGCTCTGTTGGAAGACAAAGAAAAAAAAGGCTTCCTTCAGGTCAGCAGTTGATGCAGTGGAAATATGGTGCTTTCATTCACTTTTTCCCACAGATATCATTTGACTCTTTTAAATTGTAAATATGTCGAGTCTTGCCTTGTTTGATAGGGTTGAGTTAGCCAGCATGGCATCGGTACTTTTTTTAAAGATCAGAGCAACACTCTGCGCTCCTGCTTGCTGCTCAGCTCACTTCTCCCCGCCATCCCTGCCATGTGACACAGCCTGCCTTCTTGTTCAGTAGCTAGGCCATCGGTGGATAGAATTTTCACAAGGCTTCACTAGTGACAGGAACAATAATTTGTGGACTTCCCTTAGTGTGGGTTAAAGTCAGTAACATGACACATGAAAGCTATATAGAAGAAGTAATTCTCTATATAAACTTATCCCTTTGAAGACACACAAATTATTTATTGTTTTTCCAAATAAAGTGTTTTGAACCAATTTGCATGGAGGGTCATAAGAATTTTGTGATTATTTACTAAACTGATTTTAATAATACCTATATAAAATTATGTCTACTGGCTGTAATATAATTTAACAGCAATTATTCTTATTTCATATAGTTAGATCTCTTCTAGAGATCAATAATTACTCTTATTCGTAAATTTAAATGATAATCTTTTAATATAAACATAGAATAAATATTTATAACTATGTGAATTGATTTGCTAAAGATGTCATAACAAAATACAACAGATTGTGTTGCATAAAAAACAAAAATGTTTAAGTTCTAAGGAGGCTTATAGTCCAAGATCAAGTGTAGGCAGCTTGGTTTCTCTGAGGCCTCACCGAAGCTTGCAGAGGCTGCTTTCTTGCTGTGCTTCTGTGTGCGCACATCCTGGTGTCTCCTTATTTTCCAAATTTCCTCTTAATAAGGACATCAGTTAGAATGAATTAGGACCAACCAAATGATCTCATTTAATCTTAATTACTTCTTTAAAAACTCTGTTTCCAAAGAGAGTCATATTATGAACTACTGGGTATTAGGCCTTCCAACCCATGTTTTGGGGTTACACTAATTAGCCTCCAACAATATGTATCAGGGAAAATAAGAATATATGTCAATAGATGGTCATTTGTGCAAAAGGAGTGTAAAAAAGATGGAAAAATTAATGGGATATTTCCCACAGGGGGTGTGTAATAATGGGTAACAATGGGGCATGAGAGAAGGAATAGAGAGAGATTACACTTCCCTGAGTTTATCTTTCTGTACGGTGTTGACATTTGGAGGCAAATTAATGTTTTAGATATAGATAGATAGATAGATAGATACATAGATACATAGATAGATAGATGATAGATAAATAGATATAGATAGATAGATAAATTTACATACTTAATGGGACCACTCATAATGGAGGGAGAAAAATGTAAAGTGAAAGACAAATAGAAATGATCTATATTTCAAATTAATATGTTTTATACACATACTGATGTTCGTATTCACTTATTCATCTGTATATCTACTTATGGCATGTATTCACTAGTAGGACTTCCTATAACATTAATATATGACATATATTTTTTTAATCTTCAGCTGAGGATTCATTTATTGATTTTAGAGAGAGAGGAAAGGAGAGAGAGAGAAATTAACTTCAATGTTAGAAATATTGATCTGTTGCCTTCCGCATGTGCACCAACTGGGGATCGAACACAAATTCTAGGTATGTGTTTTCACTAGGAATCGAATGTGCAAAATTTTGGTGTATGAGAGAACATTCCAACCAAAGGAGCAACCTGGCCAGAATGAGATACTTTTTATGGGTGTTATATAATTTAACACATTTGTTTTTCATATTTCCTGTAAAGATGTTTTCTCGGATCTTAGCTTATTCTTATTTTTTGCTTAAAAGCATTTACAGACTATTATATATTTATGCAAATAAAATTTCTTTTTACTTTTATTTTTCTTCCATTATTCTAAGTGTGGCAAATCCTCTCCCTTATGAGGACAGATGCGCATTCAGGAATATTAGCATTTACATATTGGTGCTGATACTCCCTTAAATTTTATGTACATTTATATATTTATGTTTCTGTATTTTTATTTTGTACACATTGCCATTATTTCTGTCAATCACAATGGACAATACTGGCCATATTTGAATGCTATATTTACACAACATTCTTATAAAATATATGTGTGTGTGTGTGTGTTTATTATATACTTATTTTTAAAGTAAAACATGCTAAAATATTTACATTTTATTAAAATTATAGCTCCTGATCCTAGACTCTTTATTTGATTTTTTGACTCTTTATATTTGATTCTTATTTGACTCTTTGTTTTTTTCTGACTAATATCATGGAAAGAAAACATGATTTACAAGAACATGAACTTTTTTTTACTGTAAGAAAACATATTCAAGATCTACTCAGGCATTTTCTTATTTATTATAACAGTTTTTTTAAAAAAATAATTCTATGTAAGAAGAGATGGCAGTGGAATCTTTAAAACTTAAAATGGATTTTAAATGATTTGACAAATTTAAACAATATATTAGCAGAAACATGTAAAATATTTTTGTTTTTTATGGTTGCAATTGTTTCATGAAGAAACTCAGGGCTAGAAGTGTATTTCTTCTTAAAATATGGGTTGTTTATATATTCCCATATTTAGGCTCAGAATAGTGAAGAAGTAGAAGGAGTAATTCTCTATATAAACTCATTCCTTTGAAGAGTTCTCCTGTTTTGCCATGAATATGGACGGACTGGGACATATACCTTTATAAATATCTGGGGATTTGTACAGCTATGCATATAAATCAAGCCCCATAAATATCCTGTCTACAACTCAAGCAGAAATCATTTCTTTCAGAACCACACCAAAGTGAATATCACTTACACATTAATGTTTGGTCCTGTTCTTTTTCCTCTACAATAAACTATTGAACGATTTTCATTAAGTTTGTATAGAGAAGGTATTTTTATCTTGGAGGACCAGAGACCAGACATTTTGTTGTCTTTTTTTCTGTTATCTATATGCGTATGTATGTATGTATGTGTGTGTGTATAAAATCAGTTGCATTAAAAAATTGTCCATACTCACAAGATATTGTGGACATTTGGCAAAATATATTATCCTTTCAACCAGGTATAAAAGTCCATTATTTTAAAACCAATATTCTAATATACCCATCACACTCATCAGATCTTATTCAACTCATATAATCTACCATGTACACAAACATTTTATATCTAATTCCATCTGCAGAAGACTTAGTATTTGCATGTAATAATGAAAACAATGCCATTAGTGATAAATCTAAGTAAAAAGTCTTATTGAAAATGTAAATATTTGATCCTCAAAATCTTGACTTCTAGAAAGGTGGTAGAGTTTTAGGTTGTGACTAACATTTGAAACCTCAGTTTATATCCCTCTTTATTTAAATTATTGATTGATTGATTGATTTTAGAGAAAGATAAGAGAGAGTGAAACATCAATTTATTGTTCCATTTATTTATTCATTCATTGGTTGTCTTGTATATACTTTGAGTAGAGATTAAACCTGCAACCTTGGCTTATGTGGTCGATACTCTAACTAACTGAGCTGCCAGACCAGGGCTTATATCCATCTCTTGACATTTAATATACTGACACCTTCATCAAGTATCTCATTTTGAATAACATTATTCTGGTATTTTTTAGGTGTGGAATGACAAGTATAATATGTAATACCTCAAAATTTTAGTTTTTTATCTCAAAATGTAGGGATATATAAAGCAAATGCATAGAGAAGAAGGACGGTGAGGATATTAGAAATTTTTATCGCCCTGGACTCAATTTGGATTCTATATTAATAGTGGTTATAAAGCTGAAGAGAAGCACTAAAGAAAAGAGTAGAGAAAAAAACTATGTATATTACTTAGATAGATGAAATGTAGCTAAGAAATAAATCATTTACAGAATTGCTGAATCTCCTAGACATTTTCATTCTGATAGCAGTGCTATTTTTTTCTTTGGACATTTGGAGAAGACAGACAATATGTATAATACAGTAAATAGGCTTGAAATGAATTTTGCTGTTTTTTACTTAGTAAAAAAAAAGTTAGTTGTCAACTGTTTTAGTTGATTGTCTTATTTCCTTCTTTTAAATGAATCTTCCCTTAGCTACAGAGAACACTGTATCTTCTATCAATCACCTTGGAGATACTTGGAAGTTTTCATCCATGACTATTTAATATATTGTCAGTAAGATGCCAACCGAGGTTGCAGTTGGCATAGAGTGTAAGCATAAACAGTTGTATTTTTTAAAATACAAACTATCATCGCTATCAATCTAGCTTGGAAATGACAAGCAATTTTGCATCTTAGAAAGTTAACTGCATTGGCAGAGAAAAGAGACATTAAAGGAGAGTCTTACTAGAGAAAAGTTTTAACTTCTCAGTTGTAATTGTGGTGCAATATGGTGATTTGAAATAAGGGAAAAGCAATGGAAATGGAAATAACAAAATAAATTAAAGAGAGGTTAAAGGGAAAGTTTTGACAGAATAGAGTGACAGAGTTTCAAATGTGTTAGCAATTTGGCCATATTTCTCAATGCGAAGATCCTGGTGACATTAACTGAAATAGAAAATACAAGAGCTGGAGCAGTCTCGTAGACTGTATGGTTATTTCTGTTTGGACACATTAAATTTTGAAGAACATGTTTTTAGACACTTGGAAATATCCCTCCAGAAGTTTCTGCCTCATCTCCCATGTAGCCTCTCTATTTACATGGATCCTCTTTCCTTTTTACTCAATCTCTCCACCCTCTAAATGCTCTCTGCCCTGAGCTGTCAGTCTGCTCTCTTTTAGTCTGTTTCTATTTTGCTGGTTAGTTTGGTTTCTTTGTTAGATTCCACCTATGGATGAAATTACCTGGTGTTGAGATACTTGTATTTCTCTGACTGGCTAATTTCACTTAGCATAATGTACTCCAGGTCATCCATGTTGTCATAAAGGGTAAATTTTTCCTCTTTTTTATACCCAAGTAGTATTACATTGTGTATATGCACCATAGTTATTTTATCCACTCTTCTATGGATGGACACTTGGGCTGCTTCCAGATCTTGGACATTGGTGTTTATAGGAGGGAGAGGAGTATAAGGGGGATTAATGGTAGTGGGAAAATACAATAAAAATAAAATAAAATAAAATTCTTACATGGATGTTTAAATTTTGTGATTAAATTTTATTTAAGTAAAAGGATATAAACCCATATATGTTAAAACTAATTAATTTTTCAGATGTACAAGGAATATATAAATACATCTTATATTCTCTTATATTTTATTCACTTTTAAATAATATGTATTTATACCATTTCAATCATAAAATTATCTTTGTCTAGGTTTTTTAAGTACTAGTTCTCTCATATTGTATAACTATCACTCTCCCATCTGCCATAACTGGCTCCTATATCAACTACTACACCAAAGTCCATAATTTTAATTATATTTTACTTAGTTACAGTGTCACTTTTAATTGGCTCCCAAAATTGATAAATATTTCAGGCAGATCATTTCCCTAAGCCTATGATAATTCATGATTTGTATTTGTTCATCATTTAGCTTCTGCTGCTACTGCACTTTCAACACTTTCAAGTAGTCATAATTAAATTTAAAATATTATGATCATAAATACATTCAGTTTTGATACTAGAAACAGTAGCACCATCCGAAAACAAATTGTTGATTCTCCATAATGTCACCAAAAGTAAGAATCTTAAACCTCCTACAAAATTGCTAAACATTTATCAATGTCCATTGGGCACATAAAATTTAACCAGTCCAAGAAAGGAAGATATTATCTCTCCCTGAACATGTTTCCTGCACACCCAGACTTCTGTTCCCATGCCACCCTTATCAAAAGGAACCTATGATACAGCAGTATTTACAAAATCTGGGTCAAATACACCTAGCATGCATCTATTAGTGTTTATGGCTTTCTGCTGGATTTGCTTCATATTTCCAGTGTTCAGAGAGAGTGTTAATGTAGTTTAGCATTTAACTCTTTATGTTTGTTTTTACACATTATTATTTTCTTAGAAAATTCAGTAGATTTTTAGAGGAGAGCATTGAAAATGTACTCACTCAAATTTTTCCCAAGAAGTTATGTAAGATTTACATTTTTAATTTTTATATATTTACCAATGTAAGTAGTTTTTCAATTAATAATGTTGTTTGCTTGGTGTACACTCATGTTATAAATTATAATGTTGGCTTTACCAATATATATTTCTCGTATGTTTCTTTATTTTCACCATTAAATGGTCACAACTAAATCACTCATAAATTTTATGTTAACATCTTTTGTGTTTGATTCTACTGCCTTTAATTAAAACTGGACTAAAGGGATTCTAGAAATAAGAGTGCAATCTTCTGAAGCTTCTCAGTGAAGTTAACGAAGCAGAGATTCTTTCCACACTACTGCTCTTCTATCCTTTTTTGAGGCTTTGTCCCCATTGTTGCAGGATGATTCCTAAACTTCTAGATGTCACATTTAAAATCCCAGTAGGAAAACTATGAAAGAAAAAAAGAAATATTTAGTAAAAATTTCTTTTTGACATTTAGCCTTTTTCATTCATTAGAGCATACCCTCATCAGAAACACATTTTTTTTTTCAGGATCACCAGAGGATTTTATTTATTAATAAAGGGAATCGGATCACATGTAAACACAAGAAATGAGTTTCAAAAACATTGTTTGACATTGTTTATTGATTAAGTTTTTTGAAAATTATGAGATTTTTATTTCTCTATTTTTAAATCTTTTGTAACATTTGTAAGTGCATATTGAAATGTTATTTTATCTATTAAGATAAGAAACAGTCTGTTTACACATTTTTATGAGATTATGCAGGAAATAAAATAATTTTTTCAACAATTTCTACCACTTTTTCATCATTTACAATTATAATTATCTACTTAAGCAAGGATAGCCTCATTATTCCATTGGTTTTGTTGTGTGTGTGTGTGTGTGTGTGTGTGTGTGTGTCAATTTAGATTAGTTCTAAGTGCATTAGTACGCCTCTCCTTCAATTTATTTTTATTGTGATCTGGGAAAGTTTAAACAGTATGGCATATTTCACTTATAAAATCTGATTATAAGCAACTGAAAAATATTCAGTTGGACAATATTTTATTGTAATTCTACAAAACAGGATGGTGGTTTAATTAAGTATTCTATTTAAAAAATATTGGTCATTAATAAGAGACATATAAAATTACACTAATAATCATTACTTTTTTTTTTTTTAAATATTTATTTATTTATTTATTTTTAGAGGGGAAGGGTAGGAGAGAGGGAGAAGGAGAGAAATATCAATGTATGGTTGCCTCTTATGTGTCCCATGCTGGGAACTGGCCTGCAACCCAGGCATGTGCCCTGACTGGGAATCGAACCGCGATCCTTTGGTTCGCAGGCCCGAGCTCAATCCACTGAGCTACACCAGCCAGGGCAAATAATCATTACTTTTTTTAATCAGTATTTTTTAATTGTTGATATTGTACAGTTTTCTGTCTTTTACCCCTCCCCAGCCCACCACCCCAGCCCTCCCCACCTTCCTCCCATTTCCACCCCCCATAGTGTTTGTCCATGAGTCCTTTATACTTGTTGCTCTAAACTGTTCCCCTTTTATGATTACATTAAAGTCACACAATATTTTTTCTTAATCACCTTTTTTAACTAGTATTGTTTCTACTTAGCTTTTTCTGATACTGTATAATATTTTTAGACTTTTTCATTTTAAAGTCTATAATATTTTTTAGATTTAATTATTTTGATGCAATCGAAAAGACTTATTTCTCAAATATATGTTTTTTTTGTCTTGTTCATTTCCAATTGTCTATATGAATTATTTAATAAAAATTAAGGACATGCCATTTTTATTTGAAATTGAATTTGCCAACATCAGAATGTTCTCATTATTTTGCATTTTGAAATATTTGTTCCTCTATTTTTTTAACTTCTTTAAACAGGAGTAATTTAATTGCTTCCTCTCTTTCTTTACTCCTTCTTTTTTTTCCAGCCTTCTAGATTTCCAATTATACATTCAAAATTTAAATAGTTCACTGTTACTTATACTTAGTTGAGCCTGACTAAAAACAAACAAACAAACAAAAAAAAACGTGAGCAGTTTTATCCACTCTATTGCATTGTGTTGTAATTTGTTTCTGAATAGTTTCTGATAATCTGAGTACAGATGCAAAAACAAGAGATTTCAATGACTTTTTTTTATTTATATTTTCTTTCCCAACTAGCAAAGAGTTAAGAATATTTTACTCTCTTGCTATTTAATCTTTAAAACAAGACCTCATTTATATGCACACAGTGATTAGATTATACAACATATTAAGTCCTTACTCCTCAGTTCCTAAATTTCTGGGCAAGACCCCCTTGACTATCTGGAGTAGCAAGATCAAATATGACATAATTGAGCCATCCCTGCCCCAGTTAAAGTCCCTGGCCACAAATGAATTCCTGTATTGATTCTGAAGCAGATCTTGTCTGGCATATGAGGGCTGCATGGTGATTCCATTAACAGCAGACACATATCTGAATTGTCCTGGATCATATTATACTTATAACAACTCAAAATTTTTGTATAAGTGTTACATCTGCAATATATTAAAACAAATAATACCCATGTTCTCTTCAATTATATCTAATGATTATTTATATTTTGACATATCCCCTTCCACTTTTTAGAAATATATATGCATATACACTTAACATATGTGCATGCATACATAGATATTATTTTTTGCTAATACATTTGAGAAAAAATGGAAGAAATCACTGTCTTTTTACCTTTAAACACTTCAACATATATCACTTAAGAAAAAGAACATCCTTCTTCATAAACATAATATCTTCATCTTTCTCAATCATGTAACTTTGACACGATGCAACTTTTCTCTTTTTAAATGTTTTTTATTATTGTCCCCATTGTCTCCCATTACACTCCCCAGCCCTCCGCCCACCCACGTTTCACTTTCAATCCTCCTCCCACATGTTCACTTTGTACATGGGGCCTTTATGCATGTTCCTTGATGTGACCCTTTCCCTTCTTTTCCTATTATCTCACTCCCTTCTCCCCTCTGGTTACTGTCAGTTTGTTCTTTATTTCAATGTTTCTGGTTCTATTTTGCTCACTTGATTATTTTGTTGATTAGGTTCCTGTTAAAGGTGAGATCATATGGTATTTGTCTTTCACCACCTGGCTTATTTCACTTAGCAAAATACTCTCCAGTTCCATCCATGCTGTGGCAAAGGGTAGGCGCTCCTTCTTTCTTTCTGCTGGGTAGTATTCCATTGTGTAAATGTAGTACAGTTTTTGATCCATTCGTTTACTGATGGGCACTTAGGCTGTTTCCAGAACTCGATTTTTATAAATAATGCTGCTATGAACATTGGGGTGCATAGGTTCTTTTGAACTGGTGTTTCAGGATTCTTAGGGTATAATCCCAGCAGTGGAATTGCAGTGTCAAAAGGCAGTTCCATTGTTAATTTTCTGAGGAAATTCCATAGTGTTTTCTACAGTGGCTGCACCAGTCTGCATTCTAACCAACAGTGCAGTAGGGTTCCCTTTTCTCCACAACCTCTCCAACGCTGTTCTTTGTTGATTTGTGATGGCCATTCTGATTGGTGTGAAGTGGTATCTTATTGTGGTTTTAATTTGCATCTCTGTGATGGTTAGTGATGCTATGTTCATTGGAAGAGTTAACACCATCAAAATGGCTATACTACCCAAAGCAATTTATAGATTCAACATAATCCCTATTAAAGTTCCAATGACATATTTCACAGATATAGAACAAACATTTCAAAAATTTACATGGAACCATAAATGATTCTGAATGGACTCAGCAACTTTGAGAAAAAAGAACAAAATATTAGGGATCACAATACTTGACATCAAATTATATTACAAGGCTACTATAATAAATACAATCTGATACTGGCATAAGGACAGACACATAGAACAATGGGACAGAATAGAGAGCCCAGAATAAAACCCATGTCTCTATGGTCAACTAACATTCAACAAAGCAAGCAGAAACATAAAACGTTGTAAATGTAGCTTCTTTGATAAATGGTATTAGGAGATCTTAACAGCTACATGCAAAAAAAAAAAAAAAAGAAAGAAAGAAAGAAAGAAAAGAAACTCGATCACCAACTTATACCATGCACAACAATAAACTCAAGGTAGATAAAGACTTAAATATAAGTCACGACATTGTAAAAGTCCTAGAGGAGAACATAGGTAGGAAAATCTCACATATTCCACTCAGCAATATTTTCACCAATATGTCCCCTAGAGCAAGGGACATACAGGAAAGAATAAACAAATGGGACTTCATCAAATTAAAAAACTTCTGCATGGCTAAAGAAAACATCATCAAAATGAAAAGGGAACCAACTGTATGGGAAAATCTATTTGTTAATAATACCTCAGACAAGGGTTTGATCTCCAAAATATATAAAGAACTCACACAATTCCACACCAGAAAGACAAACAGCCCAATTAAAAAATGGGCAAAGGACCCAAACAGATCCTTCTCCAAGGAGGACATACAGAGGACCGAGAGAAATATGAAAGGATGCTCAGCATCACTACCCATCAGAGAGATACAATGCAGCTTTTCAATTGTCTCTATAACAAACTTCATTTTTTTTTCTTTTACTCCAAGATCCAATATACTGAATTAGATTATTATATTCTTAAAACAAAATTTAATTTAGAGATGTTCTTTTTTTTCTAAATTGAACTTTTTTGTTGTTGTTGACAACCAGTACAGGCTCATTATTTTAAAATATGTACACTTTTGGTTTTCTGATAGCTGCTTCATGATTGGGCTTTAGCTGGAATATTTGCCAGGAATACAATAAAAGTGACGTGGTGACGTGTGTTTATCACACAGGAGATTTTTCTTTCACTTTGTCCTGTTATTGGTGATATTAAGTGACAGAGAGAACTAGTAGATATTCAAGTCAGCAAGTGACCAAGTGAAATTATCTAATTTGATCTTCTCTTTTATGTTTATTACCTATTGTTCTTCTGTTAGGAAGAGATTTACTACTTTTTCCCTTCCCTTCTATGTTTATTTAGATTATCAATATAAAGCTTATTAGAAATTATTTTATTCATATGTTATAATCCATCATCATTACTATTTTCTAAGATACAGAAATTTCACTCGGTTAATCTTTGAGAAATTACTAATTTTTAAACAAATTTGTTGAGTACAGATTGTTTCTTACTTTTTCTAGAACTGTAATAAGCATGTTAATAAGCAATGCATTTAATGAGGGATAATAAAAGTGCCTTAATTATGTGAGATGGAATTTAGAAATAAACATCTGGGCACTTGCTTTGTTTATTACTACTGAAAGTCATTGAGTCCACACTGTTGCAGTGGAGAGAAGTGGGAATACCTGCTATGAAAACTACAAGTTGATATTGAGGCTTCAATTCTTATCCAACAAACCGTATTTTTCTCCACTGTAGTTAACTTATATAGTAAAAACCTTGATTCCCAAAGGAATCCCCAAGAATTTTTTGTTTTATTTTGTTTTGTTATTATGCTGCATCATATACACAGTAATGATTAGGAGAACAGGACCGCTAACAGTGGAGATGATTAGGAAAACAATAAAGCTGCTTAGTACAGTTCAATACTTCTGTGCTGTCTTTGTCTTTAGTGTATGTCCTACTGAGAACATACAGTTAGAATGATGTTCAAAATGTAATGGTATTCTTTTTATTTCCTTCTGTGTAAACATTACCAATTTTATATGTACTTAGGCTCATTAATTTCTATTTATGTTCTATATTAAGTCATTCTAGTTCATTTAAATTTAGTTTTAGGTAGGTAAAATGTTCTCAGGAATTTAACTTATAACTATGTCATATGCCATGAAAACACACTATACACTTCAAACTTAGACAGCTGTCCATTATACCTCAATAAAGGAATTTATATTTGTCTGTTCATCATCTATTATTTATCCACGTATCTAAAATCTAACTCTTTCTCCTCTCTCTGACATCTTTTTCACTCCTGTTCTTTGTAGGTAATTAATTCTTTTCTTTAACATTGAGCAGGTATATTCATGTATTCCTGTTACCTGTTACATATTACATGCACACACAGAGTACATTAGACTTGTACGGTGGCATTTGCCTTTTTTCCTCTTAAAACTAGTGTAAATTTTAGGAAGTGTGACATATGGGCAAAGTGGTAAATATGTATGTAGGCTCCACAGACAGTGTCTTCAGAGGGGCTGTAGCATTTCATGGTCACAGCAGCATCAATGACATGACAATTTATTTCCTTACAGTTTAGCCAATACAGCAGCACATACTGTCTTGTCTGTGAATTCTGTCACTCTCTTAGGTGAGACACTGTGAGATGCAGTATAGTTTAAATTTGCATTTTGCTTATAAGTAAATTCAAATATATTTTCTCATATATTAGAACTGTTTGGTATATTTTTGGATTATTATTAAAATTAAATTCAACTTTTATTATTATATCTAGTATTTAATCTTTTCTTCCTTCAATTTCTTTAAAATATTATACCTTATATGTTATATATTGTATAGAATTGTATATTCTATTCATATTCATATATAAATATTTAGATCTTCATATGTAAATGTTATTGGTCCTTTTATTCTGTGGTATGTATTATAAATATTTTTGCCCACTTAGTGATTTGTTTTTGATATTGTGGTTATTTTGCAATGGAATGATTTAAAAATCAGGTTTGTTAATTATTTTTATTATTACACCTGAATTTTGCAACATAGATTTTTTACACATACACATTTAAAAATGATTATCTTATTTTCTAGGATATTTATATTGTTCATTTTTACATTTAGATTTTATCCATTAAGTTTTCCTGGTGTATTTTAATAAACAAAACACTTCTATCTTTCTAACTAGCCATCTAATTGTCCCACTATCATTTATTAATAGGCTAATTTGACCCCAGAAATTTGGAAGAGTAACTATGAGATACTAAAGTTTCTTTAGCGTACATTGGACTTTCTATTCTGTTCTACTTGCTAGTTTTTCATCCACCAACATCGCTTTTAGTTTTAGATGCTCTGTTTTACTGTCTATATGGGTTACTCCATCCATTTTATTAAGCTTATTCCTAAAAATTTTATTCATATGGCCATGACAAATAAGCCTTTCCATTATATTTTTAACTTATTATTGTTTATATATATTATAGATATTGAATTTTGTATCTTGATATATTACCTTCTGCTATATTAGAGAATTGTTCTCTGTTTTCAGTTATTCTACACGAACAAGCCAAAGAAATCAATGATAAAAATATTATACCATCTACAAATGGATTTAATGTTATTCATTGTTTTGCAATTCTTATGCTTGAAATTATTATCCTTTTCCTAAATATATTTTCTAATTGCATTTTTTCTAAGTGTTTCCCCATTCAGGATGATATTGACCTTTGGAAAAAATTGTATTTCAAGTTTTTGCCACACAGACCCCACTTCCTGCTCCTTTTTCTTCCCCCAACATCAATCAGTTAGAAAATGTCTTCCCTAAATAATCTCCTTTGTCTGCCCACTCATGCTTTAAATTCCTGCAGATTAAGATTTAATGAGTCTTTGTAAATCTTCTCTTTGACTCATGGAGCATTGTTTTCACAAAAGAATTTCTCTAAATTTCTCTAGATCTAAATGATCTAGATGCATTGCTAATTACTTGTATAATTCTAAAAAAAAGAAAAATAGCCCTGGCTGGCATAGCTCAGTGGATTGAGCGCGGGCTGTGAACCAAAGGGTCACAGGTTCGATTCCCGGTCAGGGCACATGCCTGGGTTGCAGGCCAGGCCCCTAGTTGGGGCCACGTGAGAGGCAACCACACATTGATGTTTCTCTCCCTCTCTTTCTCCCTCCTTTCCCCTCTCTAAAAATAAATAAATAAAATCTTAAAAAAAATAAAAAAAGAAAAAAAAGAATAAAAAAGAAAAATAATCCATTAATATGTAAGAAGTAGAAATATTACAGAAAGATTTAGGAAGATTTTTACTGGTTATCAAGTGTGTGAACCGGTGTTATATAATATGATTTTTAAAGTCAAATAATTCTTTATATACCTGACAATACCTATACAAAAAATTTTATAGTATTTTATATTCCACTTAGAGAAATGCATAATTTCTTATTAACACAAAAGGCATATGGTTGCTTGTGCACACCTAAATCTGTGGTCTTTTTTTTTTTTTTTGACTTTATTTATTTTATTTTTAATCAGTATTTTTTAATTGTTGATATTGTACAGTTTTCTGTCTTTTACTCCGCCCCAGCCGACCACCCCAGCCCTCCCCACCTTCCTCCTACTTCCACCCCCCATAGTTTTTGTCCATGAGTCCCTTATACTTGTTGCTCTAAACCGTTCCCCTTTTCCCCTGAAATTCCCTCCCCTCCCCCTCTGGACACTGTCAGACTGTTCTCAAATTCAGTGTCTTTGTTTATATTGGGATTGCAGCTTGGTACAACCACTATGGAAAACAGTATGGAATTTTCTAAGAAAACTAAAAATGGACATACCTTTTGACCCAGCAATTCCACTGCTTGGATTATATCCTAAGAATCCTGAAACACCAATCCAAAAGAACCTACGCACCCCTATGTTCATAGCAGCACAATTTACAATAGCCAAGTGCTGGAAGCAACCTAGGTGCCCATCAGTTAATGAATGGATCAAAAAACTGTGGTACATTTACACAATGGAATTCTATGCAGCAGAAAGAAAGAAGGAGCTCCTACCCTTTGCGACAGCATGGAAGGAATTGGAGAGTATCATGCTGAGCGAAATAAGCCAGGCAGTGAAAGACAAATACCATATGATCTCACCTTTAACAGGAAGCTAATCAACAAAACAAATAAACAAGCATAATAATAAATCTGTGGTCTTGACATACTTTCTTTTTATTGCTAATTACTTCTTTTTTAAAAATTTTCTTTATAAAACCTGTTGCTAAAGCAAAAGCAATTAAAAATATTTAGTCACTGGAAGGTAGCAGAAGTTTTATGGCAGAGATACTGGCCATAAGTACACTGAATTCTCTTTCCAACTTTGATTTGTTTTTCTCTCTTTTCTTAAATTTTATTTTAATTGTTGTTCTTGTACAGTTTTCTTTTCCTCCCATCCCAGCCCACCACCCCAGCCCTCCCCACCTCCCTATCATTTCCACCCCCGCTAGTTTTTGTCCATGTGTCCTTTATACTTGTTCCTGTAAATCCTTCTCATTTTCCCTTGAAATTCCCTCCTCTCTCCCCTCTGATCACTGTCAGCCTGTTCTCAATTTCAGTGTCTTTGGTTATATTTTGCTTGTTTGTTTGTTTTGTTGATTAGGTTCCTGTTAAAGGTGAGATCATATGGTATTTGTCTTTCACTGCCTGGCTTATTTAGATTAGCATAATGTTCTCCAGTTCCATCCATGTTGTTGGGAAGTGTAGGAGCTCCTTCTTTCTGCTGCATAGAATTCCATTGTGTATATCTACCATAGTTTGTTGATCCATTCATTTACTGATGGGTACCTAGGTTGCTTCCAGCACTTCGCTGTTGTAAATTGTGCTGCTATGAACATGGGGGTGCATAGGTTCTTTTGGATTGGTGTTTCAGAGTTCTTAGGATCTAATCCAAGCAGTGGAATTGCTGGATCAAAAGGTAGATCCGTTTTTAGTTTTCTTAGAAAATTCCATACTGTTTTCCACAGTGGTGTACCAGTCTGCAATCCCACCAACAGTGCAGTAGGGTCCCCTTTTCTCCACAACCTCTCCAACACTTGCTGTTTGTTGCTTTGTTTATGAGGGCCATTCTGACTGGTGTCAAGTGGTATCTCATTGTGGTTTTAATTTGCATCTCTCTGATAGCTAGCGATATGGAGCATCTTTTCATGTGTCTCTGGATCCTCTGCATGTCCTCCCTGGAGAAGTGTCTGCCCAAGTCCTTTGCCCATTTTTTAATTGGGTCGCTTATCTTCTTAGAGTGGAGTCACATAAGTTCTTTATATATTTTGGAGATTAAACCCTTGTCTGAGGTATCATTGGCCAATATGCTTTCCCATACACTTGATTCTCTTTTTATTTTAATACTGTTTTCTTTAGCCATGCAGAAGCGTTTCATTTTGATGAGATCCCATTTGTTTATTCTTTCCTTTATGTCCCTTGCTTTAGGGGACATACCAATAAAATGTTGCTGCATGGAATATCTGAGATTTTCCTGCCTATGTTCTCCTCTAGGACTTTAATGGTGTTATGGCTTATATTTAAATCTTTTATCCACCTCGAATTTACTTTTCTGTATGGTATAAGTTAGTGCTCAAGTTTCATTTTTTTTGCACCTAGCTGTCCAGTTCTCCTGACACCACTTGTTGAAGAGGCTATTTATGCTCCATTTTATGTTGCTGCCCCCTTTGTCAAATATTAATTGACTGTAGAGACTTGGGTTTATTTCTGGGCTCTCTGTTCTGTTCCACTGGTCCATGTGTCTGTTTTTATGCCAGTACCAGGCTGTTTTGATTACAGTGGCCTTGTAATACAGTTTGGTATCAGGTATTGTGATTCCCTCCTACTTTGCTCTTCTTTCTCAAAATTGCAGCAGTTATTCAGGGCTGTTTATGGTTTCATATAAATTTTTGAAGTGTTTGTTCTATGTCTGTGAAATATGCCATTAGTACTTTAATAGGTATTGCATTGAATTTGTAAATTGCTTTGGGTAGTATGGACATTTTGATGATGTCAATTCTTCCGATCCATGAACACAGTATATGTTTGCATTTGTTTGTGTCTTCCTTGATTTCTTTCTTCAGGGCTGTGTAGTTTTCTGCATATAGATCTTTTACCTCCTTGGTTAGGTTTATTCCTAGTTATTTTGTTTTTCTTTTTGCTATATCAAATGGGATTTTTTTCTTGATTTCTGCTTCTGCTATTTCATTGTTGGTACGCAAAAATACCTTTGATTTCTGGATATTGGCTTTGTATCCAGCTATTTGTCCAAATTCATTTATTAGGTCGGGCAGCTTTTTGGCTGAGTCTATAGGATTTTCTATGTACACTATCATGACATCTTCAAACAATGATAGTTTTGTTTTCTCCTTTCCTATTTGGATGCCTTTTATTTCCTTTTCTTGTCTCATCACTGTGGCTGAGACTTCCAATACTATATTGAATAGAAGTGGTGAAAGTGGACAATCTTGTCTTGTTCCTGATGTTAGTGGAAAAGAATTTAGTTTTTGCCCATTGAGTATGATGTTGGCTGTAGGTCTCTCATATATGGCCTTTATTATGTTGAGGAATGTTCCCTCTATTACCACTTTGCCGAGCGTTTTTATCATAAATGGGTGTTGTACCTTATCAAATGCTTTTTCTGCATCTATTGATATGAGCATGTGATTTTTGTCTTTGCTTTTGTTTATGTGATGGATTACATTTACTGATTTGCAAATATTGAACCATCTTTGCATCCCTGGGATGAATCCCACTTGGTCGTGGTGTATGATCTTTTTAATGTATTGTTGGATGTTGTTTGCCAATATTTTGTTGAGAATTTTAGCATCTATGTTCATCAGCGATATTGGCCTGAAGTTTTCTTTCTTTTTTGTGTCTTTATCTGGTTTTGGTATTAGGATGATACTGGCTTCATAAAAAGAGTTTGGGAGTCTTCCATCATTTTGGATTTTTTGGAATAGTCTGTGAAGGATAGGGGTTAGCTGTTCCTTAAATGCTTTGTAGAATTCTCCTGTGAAACCATCTGGTCCAGGGCTTTTGTGTGTCAGGAGTTTGTTTGTTTGTTTGTTTGTTTGTTTTGATTACTGCTTCAATTTCATCTGCTGTTATTGTTCTATTCAGACTTTCTGCTTCTTCTTCATTGAATTTTGGAAGATTATATTTTTCTAGAAACTTGTCAATTTAACCTAGGTTTTCAAATTTCTTGGCATACATGCTAATTCTTGAAGACATCTATAAATTATTAATTTTAAACTGGTTTTCAGAAGGGAATGATTGGGATTATCTTTGTTTTGCTTATAGGGTTTTTTTTTGGTGTGTGTTTTCTGTATTGTAACAAAACTTTCACTTTAGTAAATTTCCAAAATAACTAAGCATCCTGGAATCAAGTAGGGCAATGCCATAGGAGATGTCCAAATCCTTGGAAAAAAATTAGCAATGTTGTCTCCTTGATGAATTGAATTACTTGAAAAAAGTAGCTCTGATACATGCCTTTGAAACAATGAATATAAAGATCACTTTTTAAAGTGGTCAATGTTAATATAAATAATTATAATATATTATAATATTGCCATTATGTGTGAGCATCCTGTCTTTTATTAGTACCTGTTAAAACACACCTTTCTTTTTAACTGTCTTGTCCATTCAAATCAATACTTGAGTAAAAAAAAAATTGTGTGAAATTTTACCTAAAAAATACCTTTTAATTCCATAAATAGTAATTGTGTTTGTACACTTTAAATTCTTTATATATTTTTTAGACCTATAAATACAGTAGTAGTAAGAAACCTGCAAGATCATGGTACAGAGGTGATCCTTGGAGTGGGAATGCCCAAAAAACCAGTTTCTGTTACAAAGTTTATTTGTGTATTATATTGACCTTTTACCAACATTATAAATAATTGTCTAAGCATTTATCAAATCTATACTGTATTTGTATAGTTAGGAGATATACAGAGAGAAAAAAGTACTATGGAAATTGGAATGACTGCCTTACTCACTAGGCCAAGAGAAATATAATCATTTCGAATTTTTTCATAGATCATGAATTCACATTTGTAATTTCTTTCTTCCCATTAATTCCTCCATTTACCCTTTGGTATTCTTGGAATATGCATATATAGAAAGAAGAAAAATAAATGACACAAAAATGTTGAGAAATAGAAAGAAAAAATATTTATGTATTTAGAGTTCAGATAGTTGAAAGTTCAGTTACATAACAACAAATTTCATTTCACGACTAGAAAGTTTAATAGCCTAAAAAAAATACCCTGTTGAAATTAATAAACACATTCTTAGAACGGCAGCCTGTCAAAAAACAAAGAGCAATTTACTGCACACACCATACGGACTTTGGGAGGTTGGGATGCTCCTTGAAAACCGGCAGCTGAAAAATGAGCTAAGGAATTCAAGTTGTTTTAGGTCCCCATTTCTTTTAAACACACTTGGGGGATTGATATACATTTCCTATTTTGCAAAAAAGTTTTAAACCTCGTGGGAAGGCAAATATTCAAACAATAAATTGGCCTGCAACTTAGAGACAGTAGAAATCTATGTACGTACCACCTATAGCAATATTATTTGGTTTATATTTAAACTATCAGTAAAGTCTAATGGCCTTCCTGCCTTCCTCTGTATTAATCCAAATTCAGACTACTAAAAGAAAACAATGTTCCATTTATATCTCTCACTGAACTCATCAGTGTTCTGAGTGAATACACGTCACAACTCAAATGTGGCTTTAAACTTCATGTTGTTTACACTCTACCTTGAAGAGCTATTCTTTCTAATATTCATAATTGATTAGTAATAAAATATAATGAAATTTAATATCATCAATATTCTTAACATACCAGTAATGATTATTTTATGCTGTGAACTAACACAATGAGAATATATAGGAACATAAATCCGACTTTAACTTTCTCAAGTTAACAAAAATGTTTCTAAGTTTAATGATAGCTATACATTTTTAAAATCAAATACCATTATTAGACAAAAATTATAATCTCTTCTTTAACAGTTATTTTTAGTTGGAGATATTATTACTCCCACTTAAAATTATGACAAAATATAATTTTTTTTACTGAGAAAGCTTACATATGTTTCTCAATAGGGCTTATTTTAAAAATATTTTTATATCTGTAAAAGTATTAATGTTAGATATTGGTGTTTCTTTCTTTTGTAATTCAATGGCTTTTCTAAGTTATTCATAAAAGACATGGACTGTTTTTTTATCTAAGTACACTTTTAAATTTCCTTTTGCATTTAGAATCAATATAATATTAAAGATAATGCAATTACCTAAACCCACTGTTATTTCAGTTTCCCAGCATATGGCATCTGTCCAGAAGCATCAACATTCATGATTGATAGGTCAGGCACTTTATTCCAGAGTGTCTCGAATATGGACCGTGATTCCTCCTTGGAATTATCAGTAGTAAGTACAGCAGATGGAAGCCATGTGTTCTGGAGCTTTCATGTCACAATATGAGCCTAAATATATTTTCTAAACAATCCTTTGAGTTCAATGTAATTTATATCTGATTCATGAATTATTACTTCTTCCTTCATTCATATCATATTCATAAAGCCATTTGTCTTAGTGACATTTTTGCTGCTTAAAAGGAGGGAATTGCTTGAAAAATCCTAACATTGCACTAGAGATCTGACTCCTTCTCTTATTAATACTACAGAATACTTTCTTTTACTCTTGATAACTGATTTTCAAATAGCTCAAAATAAGCAATTATGAAAATGGTCAGTTAAATGCCTATTTATTGAACATGATTGGATTTAGTTAATAAGGTCTTAGAAGATTTATTTTGCATTTATAACAAAAACTAGTGTGTTGTCCTCAAGAGGATTTAAAGTTGTTCAACTATGTGCACATTTTAAGTAGCATAGAAGTTAATTAATCAATTAATTAATTTTTATTTAAATTATAGTCTGTGATTAACAATGAATATTTTTAGAATTTTGTAAATATCTTGTTAAAATTATTCTCTACATTGATCATTTATTCTAAATTGTTAAAGAAAGTGAAACTATGAGTGTGAAATTTTAGTTTTGGTATGCATTATTCACCTACTATGAATATAAAGCATTACATCACAAATGGCACAGCTTGAATTTCGATAAAATTTAAAAGATGAGAGTTGCCATCTTGTTCTTCTGTGATAGACTCATGGCTGTAGTCAGCTGCAATATCTCACACATTCCCTAATCTCAACCATTATGTACGTGAGGTGAGGATAAACACTTATGTTCTTTTGAAGCTACACTGTTCAACAGGCATGGGGGGAATCACTGGCCTGACTAATCCAGCAAATAGTAAGGAAGGCAGAACTCTGCAATGGCGGACTGGAGTTAAAAGTCACTACAGGACCAGATTTGTTTACCATCACAGCCTTAAAAAAGGTATAGAGAATGGTTAATGGCAAACGCAGATCAGAGTTAGCCAATAGGTAAAGCCATGCAAAGAGACACTCCACTGATTAGACTGCAGCTTCAAAATATTTCATTTGTTCTTGTATATTTTAATGACAAAATGTTATGGAAACGTTTTGAAAAGAAATAAAATTATAAATTGGTCACCCTAAAACTAAACTTATTATTTTGTATCTTAAGAAAATATGAAATAATAATTTTGATAATTTGTTTTTGACTAATTTGTAATTTTCCCTCCTTCCCACAATATTAATTATAAAATTATTATAGTATGTGCTTTACATGTTTAATAAGCAAGACATTATAACCACTTTCATTCTTCTACATTCTTTATATCTATTATTTTAGTGGTCAGAAAATGTTTTTAATCCAGATATCCTGGTAGTTTTTAGCCATTGTTATGATTTATATTTTATTAATATAAATTTTGTTCTTAAATTTAATTATTTCGTAATATATCTGAAAACCATTTTTAATGAAAAATAGAGACATTTATTGAAGAAGTTACAAGAAACATTGTACAGAGGACAATGACACCTCAGTTACCTTCAAAGTAGGTATTATTTCAATTGGTTATACACATGCATATAATTATCAAAGCAAATTGAAATAACAAATAATTTATAGATATTCTTGTTCTTAATCTATATATTTATATTACGCTAATGTTACTGTTATATAATATTTTAAAAGTAAATTATCTTCTCTGTTTCTAACTGGTGTGGTTCTATTTGATGAACCATGTGTCTTAGCTTATTATGCACAACAGCAAAATTGGAGACAAAGAAAATAAGTTTTATAACAAGAAAATCTGGATTGAAATACTCAGCTATTTCTTATTAAGTAAGCAAATTTGGATAATAGTGGAGACTGTTTTTTCAAATTATACGTTTAAGTTGTAAGGGTCAAGTGGAAAGGAATAAGTAGAGGGCTTTGTAAAATAATGAAATATCAGTAAAATTTATTCATAAGTGTCATGTATTTTTTTAAAAATCCTTGTTGGTGTGGCTCAGTGGATTGAGCTCAGGCCAATGAATCAAATAGTCGCCAATTCAATTCCCAATCAGGGCACATGCCTGGGTTGCAGGCCAGGTCCCTAATAGGGGGCACGTGAGAAGCAACCACACATTGATGTTTCTTTCCCTCTCTCTCTCCCCCCTTTCCCTCTGTCTAAAAATACATAAATAACATCTTAAAGATAAAAATTTAAAAAATGTAGAATATTAGCTGTTATTGCAGTTATTTTCATTAGGAGACTACTTTTACTTTTTTCTCTTTTCTTTTTTGCTGCTCATATATACTTTTAGATATTTGTGCCTTAGTTTGAGGAGAACACTTCTTGATTACAGATCATGTGACATCTTTGACAGGCTCCTTTAGGGACTCTCATCTCCATTCGTGTCTACAATCTTCCTCAGTTCTCTCAATCTCACTCAATTCCCTCCTCTCTCCACCTCAAGAACTCTTCCAGTGTACCTTTTGTATGCATTTTCAGTCATGAGGACAAGCTCTTGTATTGCCAAAGTGCTATTCTGAAAGTACTTTATAGTGAAATTTGTTTCCTGTGTTAGTTTGTTTTTGTATTTCCAATGTTTTTTTCTAATATTTTCAATATCCCATTGACCTGGAGGTGGTATAGATACTCACCTTATTCTTCATTTCTACTTCCATATTTACTCTCTCTTTTTATTTCCTAAATCTCCAGCTCATTTAAAGCTCCAGCTTTCCCCTTTCACTTTAGCCTTCTCAGGTCTTTTGGTTTTTTCAACCTCATTTTTTGAAGGTTTTATTTTCTGGCTGTCTTTTTGTTCTCCACTAATATAGGGACAACTTATTTTCTTTAACCAACTCCAGCTATTTGTCCCTGAATTTTACCTAAAGTGTTGTTGCTTTTTTGGGGGGGTTGGGGAGCAATTAATTGAATATCTCTATTACATCTATTATTTCCACGTTTTCAGATGAAGCATAAAAAACTTCTGATTTTAACATTTTATCCATTAATATCTCAGGGGCAGTTAGAAATAAGATGATGAATAAGAATATTATAAACCACTGTAATCAATACAAATTTGGTGGCTTGCCTAAGTTTGGCACAAAAAGGAAAAATATAAATAAATTATATTCATCTATGTTTAGTTAAATATGGAATCTTTTTACTATACTTCATACTAAAGGGAATTACTGGAATTATATAATTTAATTCAAAATTCTTTATAGTAAAACTTTAAAGAATTAATAAACTGAACCAATTTGTAAGATTGAGTTCACGCTGTTATTATAATAAGAAAGAGTATATTGTTAGAGCAGTATTCTTCATGCCAGTGATAGGTATATCTTAATTTTTCAAACCAAGCAAAAGCTTTGTTTTTCTTAATATGCTGGTTCAAGACACTGTTTTTTTATCCAAAATGTGAGCAAGAAACTTTATTTCGAAAACTCTTTATAACAAAACAACCACAGCCCTGGCTGAGTAGCTAGGTTGGTTAGAGTGTCATCCCAATATGCCAAGGTTATGGGTTCAATCCCTGGCCAGGGCACATACAGGGGTCAATGGATGAATGTACTGATAGGTGGAACAACTCAATGTTTCCCTCTTTATCTTGTTTCCTTTCTCTCCATAAATCAATAAAAAGAAATTAACAATACAACCATAGAGTGAGGGAAACTCATCATGAATCATTTCTGTGTGATACAAAATAAAATATATAGAATGAATGGATACTACTCTTTTAATCTGACACTTTATATTTTAATATGTATTAATTACAATTTCTCCTTGCTAATTCTAAATAAATTAATTGACTGAGATTTAAGTGTGTACTTGTTCACAATATAATAGATGAACATGCATGCATGGAGAGAGAGAAGCTGATTGAGACAAAAAGAGAGAGAGAGAGAGAAAGAGATTTTGAAATAAAAGTAATATACAATTTCGTAAATACTTAAGGGGTTCAGGGGGTGAAGTGTCTTGCTAAAGTCACCAAAGTTACAGAATTAGAACACAGAACTAAACCCATTTCTTGCTCTCATCACTGGAGGTCTGTATAGTACATCACAGTTTTCGACCTATAATTTTATTTTTTTCTACTCCCTCTTCTCTGTAGTTGATTCTGCTGAATGACACCAGGATAGTTCCCTTTCTACAACAGCATCTGTGACACTCATAACATTCTCAAGAAAAATAATGTCAGACTTATCATCATATCTGTGCTTGCATTTAAGCCTGCTGATCTGAGCTTATATCTAGATTGGTGGATATAAAACCTGAGAATCTTTATTGCCTTCAAGCAATCAAGCACTCTCCTGATACTACTAACAGAATTCTCTTCTTTTTTCTTTTTTTTTCTTCAGCAAAATCAACATTGGTTTTAGTTGTTCAAGTAGAGTTGTCTCCATTTTCCCTCCAGCTCTCCTCCCCACCCCACCCATACCAGCCTCCCACCCTCAATCCTACCTCCTTTGGGTTTGTCCATGTGTCCTTTATATACGAAGAACTGCTCTTCTAGAACTTATTTTAGCATCTGCCTCACTACCTCAGTATCTTAATAAGATTGAGTTGGAAAAAGTTTTTCTAGTGTTTTTACAATAGAAAGAGGGGAATAGAAAGAAAGTAAATTTAACACATCATATTTTTACCCTCTCATTAAAAAGAAACACTTATAGTCATAACCACCACTATATCTAAAACAAAATGTATGAATACTTCTCAATTAATCCTATTCACAGTAGTCTCTACATAAATCACTACTATGCTGAAACTATCCCTAAAACTTAATTGTTATTCTAGGTTAGAAACTTTAAAATATGCTGTTCAGAATGATAGATGTGTTATTTTCTGTCCTGGCAGAATACAACCTAGCTTTATTTCTTCAAATGTTGAATATAGTACACTTTTAAAGTAGAATAAAGACTAATATTGATAAAGAAAAATGAATCTATAAAATAAATTAGATAGAAGGGAAGTTTTTCAGTTACATAATTTTAATCTCTCAATAATCAATAATTTTTCACAAAAGTGTAAAGATGTTTGCAGAGATTGTTAAGGAAAATAAATTTATAATTAACATCCATTTTAAAGATGCATTTTAGGCCTGATGCAGAAAACAATGAAAAAGTATACAAGTTCGCACACACAAGGCTTGCATGTGTTCATGCATTCTACACAGAAGTCACCACACCACCCCTTTTCTCTTGGTTGATAGGGTTTATGTTTTGGGTGATAAGATGATAAGTTTTCTTTTTAGTACCTCTGTTTTCCAAGTTTTCTATAGATATCTGTCTTTTTACTTAGTACATCATGAACGTTTTGCATGTTTATAATAATTTCCAATGATACAACTTTAATGCTTTTACTTTCCATATTATATCATAAATAGGAATATTTCATTTAATAGATTATAAATGAAAAACAAAGTGAGCATTTCTGTTCACTTTTATGATTTTTTCCTTAAGCACAAATATTCAGTAATAAAATAGTTATATTATGAAACTTACGGTAGGTAGACAATTTTTAGGTATTCATATACATTGTCAAATATACACTTCTGGTCACACACTCATACACTCACACACACTTATATACATATATATTGATATAGACATATAGATAAACATATAAACCTAGATACTATTTACATTCCTAACAGCCATAAAGAATATCTATTTTCATCATTCTTAACACCAAGAACATTGTATTTTAAAACAACCAAAATATTATATGCTAATTTAGGGACATAAATTCCTAATTGTGGTTTACTTACTTATCCCATCCATCACTACTAAAGTGCTGTTTGGTTTTTTTTTTTTACACATCTATTGACTTTTATTTATTTTTAGTACTATTTTTCATATTATTTTTAACTGATATTTATCTTGGGAAGATTCTCTGTATCTTAGTGATTTGAGGATATTCTTTTTTTTTTAATATTTTATTTATTTTTCTTTTTATTTATTTATCTTTAGAGGAGAAGGGTAGGAAAGAGAGAGAGGGAGAGAAATATCAATGTATGGTTGCCTCTCGTGTGTCCCCTGCTAGGAACTGGCCTGCAACCCAGGCATGTGCCCTGACTGGGAATCAAACCGCCATCCTTTGATTCGCAGGCCCGCACTCAATCCACTGAGCTACACCAGCCAAGGCGAGGATATTCTTAATATATTAAAAATATTTATACTTTAGCCCTGGCTGGTGTAGCTCAGTGGATTGAGCACGGGCCTGAGAACCAAAGGATGGCTGTTCGATTCCCAGTCAGGGCACATGCCTGGGTTGCAGGACAGTTCCCAGTAGGGGACACACGAGAGGCAACCATACATTGATATTTCTCTCCTTCTCCCTCTCTCTTACCCTTCCCCTCTAAAGATACATAAATAAAAATCTTTAAAAAATATTTATACTTTAATTGTCACACATATTTGGAGTGAACATTTCTTCTTTTCCCCCCACTAGATTCAATTCACTTTATTCTTGGATATATTATCCTTATTTTTTTTCTCCATAACCATCTATCTACTTCTAGGGTGGGGCATGTGGCTGAGATATAAATTCTTTAGCATAACCATTGCCAGTCCAGTAAGGAAATAAAAAATTTAGGTCATAAAAATGTTCAATTAGACTATAATTTTGAGATATGTTTGATGTTTGGGGAAAATAGTTTTGACTTGCCTCTTTAAATTTAAAGAAGTGGTTGCCGTCTCCTTCTGACCAGGTATACAGTGAGGAAAAGAATCAGTCAGATGCAGAAAACAGAATGAAAGAAATAATGACTAAAAATGGGCAAAGGACTTGAACAGACACTTCTACAAAGAGGACATACGGAGGGTCCAGAGATGTATGAAAAGATGCTCAGCATCAGTAGCTATCAGAAAGATTCAAATTAAAACCACAATGAGATACCACTTCACACCAGTCAGAATGGCCATCATAAACAAAGCAACAAATAGCAAGTGTTGGAGAGGATGTGGAGAAAAGGGAACCGTAGTACACTGTTGGTGGGATTGCAGATTGATGCAGCCACTGTGGAAAACAGTATGGAATTTCCTCAGAAAACTAACAGTGGAACTGCCTTTTGACCCAGCAATACCACTGTTAGGATTGTACCCTAAGGATCCTGAAACATCATTTTAAAAGAACCTATGCACCCCAATGTTCATAGCAGCACAATTTACAATAGTCAAGTGCTGGAAGCAACCTGAATGCCCATCAGTAAACAAGTGGATCAAAAAATGGTGGTACATTTACACAATGGAATTCTATGCAGCAGAAAAAAAGAAGGAGCTCCTACACTTCCCAACAGCATGGATGGAACTGGAGAACATTATGCTAAGTGAAATAAGCTATACAGTAAAAAACAAATACCATATCATCTCACCTATATGTGGAACCTAATCAACAAAACAAACAAGTAAGCAAAATACAACCAGAGACACTGAAATAAAGAACAAACTGACAGTTACCAGAGAGGAGGAGGTAGAGGGATAATAGGGGAAGGTCCATAAAGGACACATGGATAAAGCCAGAGGGGGTAGGTTTGAGGGTGGGAGGCAATGGGTGGGGCAGGAGGGCATGGTGGGGTGAAACAGAGACAACTGTATTTGAGCAACAGTAAAAAACAAATAAAAAAAAGGAAAAATCATGACCAACTTTATTACCTGTTTGCTGATTCAGCCTCATGTAACAGCATGAATGTTTTTTAATATAATAATATCAGATCTTATTTGTGATACTATAAAAATTTGACAGTTTAAATGTTTGTATTTTAAACTAAGTTGTAAGGAGCATTATGCACTGACAGATCTTCATGTATTAGTAAGAAAAACATGGGGGAAATATTAACATATAGCAATAGCCAATAAATATCAGTTTTATAATATAAATACCACTACACAAAATGTTATTTACTTGCTTTTGGTGACATTGTCTTATAAATCTCATGTGTCTGAATATTAACTTATATTCTTATATCAAAACTTTAAGTAATTTCATAGAAACTTAAGTAACTTGAAATTTACTTGGAGTATGAGATAAGGATATAGTTATCAATTAATTAAATATCTCCTGTAAATTTTTTAAATAGTTTGTCTTTAATCTCAAATTTGGAAAGCTACACTAATTGTATTCCCAGTATCTGTTATTGAATGTGTCTTAGAATTTTTTTTAGGATCTGTTAATCTAGTTTGGGATTGTGTCATTATGTTCTAGTCATTATAGTTTTAATGTAGATTTCATTTTTGGCTATAATGTACCTCTGGATATATTGGTTAAAGTTTCAAAAATTAATTTATTTGTAAATTGTGCATATATTTGCAATATTAAATCCTACAACCCATTTTCATTCTCATGAATTATTTACTCACTTTCCTTTAAAATTTTCAAATATTTTGAATATTTAGATTTGTTATTTTTTAATATTTTTACTTTTCAACTTCATTATTTTTAATTGTTTATCGATGTGACATCGGTTAATAAGAATACATAGATTTCAAGTGCACGTTTCCATAATACATGATCTGTGTATATTGCATGTGTGTCTACCATCCAAAGTCAAATTATCTTCAGTCACCATGGATTTGAATTCTTCTCCCTTTTACTACCTCCCCACCCCTATTTCTCTGGTAACCACCATGGGGATGTCTGTGTCTATGAGTTTGTTTAACATGTTTGTTAATTTGTTGCTTTCAGTTTTGTACCCCACATATGAGTAACATCATAGTTTAGAATTAGATTCACAGAGGATTTTTGGACATTTGTCTAGCTTTTATCCCTTGTATGGCTGTATCATGATTTTTATCCTTTATTGCTAAATATATAACATATTGAAAGCCCTTTACAATAAATAGGCCTCATAAATGATGCCAGGCAGTTGTTCAAATAATTCAGCAGAATGAACAATAAAAATGAGAGGATTAAGTCAATTTTTGTATATATTTGAAATTTTCATAAGTACAAGATTCTAATACTGTTGCAAAATCACCTCCCAAAATGTAGGGTTGTGAACCTGATTTGCTTGTAGGCCAAAACATTGAGACACAGGTGCTTGGAGACAGTGAAAGGTTTAGTCTGTTAGGCCGGAGAAAAAGGATAAGAGAACAAGATATCTTAAATCCATCTTTCCTGATAAGCAAAAGTAGGGAGTTTTTATGCAGCTGGGGACTAATGGAGGGGGAGTTTCAGGAGACCAAGGAGAAAGTCAGTGTTTCATTAGTAATCGTGTCATGCAGTCAGACTTCTGAGAGGCAGCAGCTGGTCACAGTTACCATGGAGACATTTTTCCTTCTGCAAAAAAAACTCGTAAACTCTCCTCAAGACCCTGAAGTTCTCTCCTCCTGCGTGACGGAACTATACTGTGATAACAAGCGGTTCTGTGTTGAAGAACCAATGTTCTGCAATCTCATAATCACACATCAGTAATGTTACCTTTAAAGCAAAAAGCAGAAACTAGACATCTTATGATTATCGCCACTGTTTAAGTCATCATTGTTTTGTGTTTAACTAGCTATATGTTTCTATTATCTCAAGCAAAATGTACTTTTAAACATTTTTCCTGGAACTTGCTTTACAGGCAGTTCTTCAGAACATGAGTAATGTACTTTCTTAATCTTTGACTATAAATTACCTGACAACCAAAAGAATTGAAACAACTAGTTAAAGACTATACCTAAGCCCTAATTAAGAATGAAATTATTTAATTCAACTGCCAAAAATAGAGACCTTAAAATCACAAGAGGTTCCAGTACAATGCTGCAGCCACTGTTTTGTTTGCCTGTCTCCAGACGTCCTTGCCAAGGGAGCATTAATAAATGTTTATGGCAAGATTGTCAATGAAAATGGCATCATTATACATTTACTTTGTATTTTCTTTTATAACAATAGGGAGATTATATTTTCATGTGTTTAAATATTATTCTAAATTTCACATCTGCAAAATGTGAGTTATGATCCATTTTTCCATAATATTAACATTTTTTTCTACTGATTTTCATAAAAATCTTTATATGTTATTAAGACATATTATGGAGTTTGTCTCTGATACAGATTACTAATTCTTCCTAGTTTTCATTAATATTTAATTTACTTATGATTTTAAAGATGTGCACTTATGTTTGCTCTTTAAAAAAATTATCTTTAGAAAGAGGGTAAGGGAGGGAGAAAGAGAAGAGAAACATGGATGTGAGAGAAATATCGATTGGTTGCCTCTCACTTGCCCCCGACTGGAGACCTGGACCACCAGGTCATAATATCCTGGACCACCTGGACAACCCAGACATACGTGTCTCGACCTGGAATTGAATTAGCAATCTTTCACTTTGTAAAACAATGCTGAACCAAATGAGCCATACTGGTCAGAATTGTTTGCTGTTTTTATAGCATAAATTTAAAAAATTTTCCTTAAATTATTTCTTAAATGTAAATAATTTTTCATATAAAGGTATTATTTAATTTTTTTAAATTTTATGTTTTTAATGTTTTTACACATGTAAATATTTTATCTATTTAGAGCTTATACAAGTATGTAATGTAAGTTTCCAAATATATGATTTTCCAGATGGCTGCAAAATTATTCCAACCCTGTTAATTAAAACATGTTTTTTTCACCATAAGATTGTGACAGCATATTCTATTATATTAATTTATGTTTCTGGATTTTCTTTATTATTCACATTCTTTTATTTATTTACTGATACCATTTTTTAAAGTTTTGTAACTTTTCATAGCCAATAAGAAAAGTTTATCCCCATAGATCTCTATTTAATGCTTTCTCTTTTCTTTTACATGGTCTTTTTCTATTGAATTATATCCAATGTCTGCTATTGACAAAAAAAGTTATTTTTATTTTATCCTTAAATAAGCTGTGCTGATTGTCTACTCTTCTACCATAAATTCTTACTGGTTATTTCTATAAAAGTACATGTCATAATAATGTATAGTCTATGTTATTATTGTGAACAAAATTTTAATCTCATTTTGTAGTTATCAGTGGCCGGTATAAATACATACTAATTATTTCTAGTAGCAGTAGTTATAATTTTAGTGCCACCAATTGTTTTATTTTTAAAATTGTATAATAAGCATCAGATTATATAACATAAGAATTATCTGTTTAAATTATTTGGAATAATTTTCTTTAAAATATTCTAGATTTTATGCCATCTTGTAACTTTGATAGAAAAATCTAATATCTTCTAAGTTTATCAACATAGCCCCATTTTTCTTGACTTTGAGAAACTCTTATTATTGTATATTTTTGTAGAAATCATCCATATTATATTTTTTAAATTATTTTTCCTGGTGCTATATTATATTTTGCTACATATTTTCTCAATGATTAATATCCTCAGTGATAGTGCATGTGCAATACAATTGGCTCAATTATTACATTTTAGATGAACTGTAAATTTATACATACCACTTTATTAAACCATCCACCAATAAGTATCTGAAGACATAACCATATTCATAATATCTGAAAAAGTTATACAATTTCTGGGAAGTGATCCCAAAGTAATAAACCAATGTAAGTGAACAGTTTTACTTGAACAGTAGAGATGTTCGTTTCCTCATTACATATTATAGTGAAAAGTCAGAAGCAATATGAAATATTACTGACAGCATGAATATTTACATCCCATTCAGAGTGGGGAAAGTATTAAATATTCAGAGTGGAGAAAGTATTCCTTTTTATTCTTATTTTCTTACTATTAATCAGCACATTTATGTTAATTATTGATTGATTTTTTTTGCCACTGAACTTTAAAGTTTTCTCTCCATGGATGGATAGAAAAGGCTATATTCTCTGTTATACTCACTTTATTCCTAAGACACTGAAATTGAGAACAAGCTGACAGTCACCAGAGGGGAGAGGGAAGGGAATTTCAGGGGGAAAGGGGAAGGGTTTAGAGCAATAAGTATAAAGGACACATGGAGAAAAACTAGGGGGTGGGGAGATGGAAATGGGAGGGAGGTGGGGAGGGCTGGGGTGGTGGGCTGGGATGGGAGTAAAAGACAGAAAACTCTACAAGAACAACAATTAAAATAAAAGTTAAAAAAAAGGAAAAAAAGAAAATATTCCTTATCTTTAAAAATGATTTCCATTTCATGTGATGTCCTTTGCAAATTTAATCTAATTTTAAGTTGTGACATTCTTGATTTTGCTATGGTTTTTCTATTTTGTTTATATTCATAACCTTTTATCTAGGTTACAATATCCAAATTATAACATCTTTTTATAATTACTGTTTATTCTCCAACTTATAACTGATTGTATATCCCTCTATTGTTTTCAAGAAAGAATATATTGTTGGTTCAGATGCATTTTAAACTTAAGTATTTAGTAAGTACTGTGCCTGGCACTTTATTTTTATCGCATATTTTGCATATACACAGAGTATGTGTTAAATGAGTAGTTATTCATTGTTAAACTAAAGTATATAATTAATCAATAAACTGCATATACCAACCATGTTGAGCATCTAGGATCATATTATATGTAATACTGTCTTATACTTGAATTGCTTATACCTTCTACATTTCTTGAAAGTACATTCTCATATAAATGAGAATTTATATGAATTTATAAAAATATAGGATTATTATAATAAGGCATATTATTTGGATGTGTTAAAGAAATAGATGATGTGCTGTGAGTATGGTGTCTCTAACTTAGCATGGTTTAATAAAAGATTATAACTATCTATTATAATCTATAGTAGTATAACTATCTATTATAATCTATAGTAGTATAGTAGTAATCTATAGTAGTATAATCTATAGATATATAACTATCTATTATATCTATAGTAGCTTATCTATTATTTTGCACTGCACACTATTCCAAACATTTCACTCATATAATATATTATTTGCATAATAATGATGATACATACTCTGGAATGTGCATTAAATCACTTTTTCATATTTACTTTATTTTTCTATAGCTATTTCAGGCTTCCTCCATAAATATGTATACTGTATGGTGAAGAATAGGAAATATTTATGCATTTTAATTTCTCTCAATAATAATTTATTGCCTTTTACATATAAAATAATAAATTATTTTAAAATAATAGGATAGAATTTCTAAAACATTTACTGATGAAAACAATCTGCAAATTATCTGAAAACAAGGAAATACAAAATAATCTGGAAAACTGTCAATTGCACAGCATGGAAATAACACAAACAATTCTAACTCAGAAGGAGACTGTAAAATAAGCTCTTAGTGATATGCAGATTGAAAGGCAGATCTCCTAAACAATCATTTTGAGGAATCACTATAAAGAGATTGAGGTTTCCAGAGAACGTAGCAGATAGAATGAGCTGCTATCCAGCTGTCCACAACCAGTTGTGGAAAAATGCAAAAATTACGGGGGACATTGGATATGAGAAATGACATACAATTTACAAAAACATCAAGCAAGAATAAAGAATGTTATATACTCATGGGAGAAGAGGTGGTGTTGCCTCCATAGGGGTGGGGGGAGAGATTTAAATTATGTCATTGCAACATTAAACTATTTGAGAAAACTTTGACTGATCTATCACAACAGAAATGATCAGCATCAAACCTGGCTGCTCAGTGTGAATAGCATAATGCTGGATTGGCACGAAACTTGCTTGGGATGATGAGCTGTAAAAAGAGGCCACTGACCAGCTGGTGTCAAGCATTGACATTCCCTCTGTTCTTGCTTCAAATCTCCTGCAAAGCACATTAAACTATGGAGATTTGAGAGATGTTTTCCAACTCTTGTTTCTTTGCAACTGTTTGAAGGTACAGTTATTAGCGGAATTCTTGCATGGTGAAGAAGTAACAACTAAAGGTGATTCTTATCAGTTTTCTATGCCCTATTCCTAAAACTATTGAAAGGTTCCCAAACTTACATATGACTTTTGGCTTTTCCTTTACACATCACCAGACATGAAAGTTGATACTGTAAACAATTCAGCTTGTTTGCTAAGCAAAATAATTCAGTCATAAAAAGCTAAGAACCATATGATTTCACTCATATATGGGCTACAAAACAGAAACTCAGACACACAGACAACAGTAGTATGGTGGTTACCGGGGGGAAGGGGTAGGGTTATGGTGGAGGACAAAGGAAGCCAAATATGGTGACAGAAGACGACTTGACTTTGGGTGATTGGTACATAATGCAATATACAGATCATGTATCATAGTAAGGTGCACTTGAAATCTATATGTCCTGATTAACAAACGTCATCCCAATAAACTTAATTAAAAATAGATATTTCTGTATTTAAGTAAAAAATAAAGGCTATCCATCATTTCTAATTGTTTGACATACTGAAAATCTCTATTTCTTCTTTTGCTAAATTTGGAAATTTATATATATAGCTAGTAATGTATAAATTTCATCCAGATTTTCATTGTTGGCCTCTTTTCTAATTTAATGTACTACTTTTATATATGATGTTTTTATAATTATATTTTTATTATGATTTTGTTTAATTTTTAATCAGTATACTATAAATGTATTTCTGAACAATATACTTTATGACTTTGTAAGATTTGGACTTTTATAAAGAAAACACAGTGTGTACTCTACAGTTAGGAGTTTGATAATATTATGTTAATAAATTATATTAATGAGCTCTGATTCATTCCTTTTTAATGCATTTTTTAATATGTCAAACTTTGCTTGTTAAATCTCTTTGTAACAAATACTTGTGGTAAGCACTGGTTTTATTATTATTAAAAAAAATGCTGTATGAGCATCTTTCTTTAGAGTATATATCCAGAAGTGGGATTTGTGCATTGTTTTACCATCAATTTATTGTTTTATACCTCAATTTAATTGTGTTTGGCAAATTGTTTTCGAGTTTGGTTACAAGCCCTATTTCACCCTGACTGGACGGCTCAGTTGGGTAGAGTGTCGACCTGATATGCCAAGGCAGCCTGTCCAGTCTCTAGTCCAGGTACATACAAGAGGTGACCAAAGGATGAGTAAATAACTGGAACAAAAAAATAATCAAATCACTCTCCCTCGCTCTCTCTGTCTGTCTCTCTTCCCTTCTCTACCTCCTTCTCTCTAAAGTCAGTATTTTTTTAAAAATTCCTATTTCACAAGCATATACACAAAGCTTGTGACTGCATGTTTTTTAAAGCATGTTTTTTTCATTCCGATGCACCAAATATATCTAAAATAGTGTTAGAAACTTGTTTTAGCATATAATTCTTGATTAATATTGAATTTTAGCAATTTTGACATATTAATTAGCCATTTGTATTTATTTTTCTCTGAAATGCCAGTTCAAGAGTTGTGCAAATTTTCTATTGGTTTATTTGTCATTTTATTAATTATTTATAAATCTCTACATATAACATTCCTTGACATAATAACAAGTATAAGAATTAGGGCATAATTCAATATATGTTTTTTCTCATATTTCTGTATATACTCTAAGCAGATGTACTGATAACCTTTTCCTATCTATTTTTTCAACAGTTTTTTTTAATTTGTATTTTATTTCATTTTTATTGTTTTTTTCCCATTACCATTTAGTTTCCTTATACTCACCCACCAGCAGTCACCACACTGTCATCCCTGTCCATGAGTACTTTTTCCTCAGTCCCACTACTCCCTACTCTCCCATCCCCCCATAGCTGTCAGCCTGCTCTCTATCTATGAGTTTGTCTCTATTTTGCTTGTTAGTTCAGTTTGTTCATTTGATTCCACATATGAGTGAAATCATATGATATTTGTATTTCTCTGACTGCCTTATTTCACTTAGCATAATGCTCTCCAGTTCCATCCATATTGTTGCAAAGAGTAAAATTGTCTTCTTTTTTTCCAGCCGAGTAGTAGTCCATTGTATAAGTATTCCATAGTTGTTTCATCCACTCATCTATTTATCCTTTTTGTAAAATGGTCATTGTTTTACTTATTTTTATTTTTATTGTTGTTTAATCATAGTCTTCTTCATGTTTTAATGAAAAATAGTCTCAAACAGAGAAATAGTGTGTCCCTCCAAGAAAGAGGAAAGGCTTGTTGTTGCTGCTATCTATAATATTAATGATGATGTCTTTCTTTAATTGGGCAAAGTTAAATGTGCTGGCTACCAAATGCTTTTTAAAAGTGTAAGTTTCGCCCTGGCTGGTGTGGCTCAGTGGATTGAGTGCCGGCCTGCAAGCTAAAATGTTGCTGGTTCGATTCCCATTCAGGGCACATGCCTGGGTTGCAGGCCAGGTCCCCAGGCCAGGTCCCCAGTAGGGGGCACATGAGAGACAACCACACACTGATGTTTCTTTCCCTCTCTCCCTTCCATCCCCTCCCTCTAAAAATAAATAAAACCTTTAAAAAAAAGCGTAAGTTTCCTCAACTGTGACAAAAACCACTGAGTGTGAAGAATCCAATGTGGGCTCTTCCATGTCACCCTAATGATTGTGAATCTTGTGCTGCCTTCTGTGCCATGAGTAAAACTGTATTTTGCTTTTGACCCAGGAGACTAATGTCATCTATTAGTGTCTATAAAATTGTGTCAGCCTAAATCATTCGTTTGCCCATAAGGTAAATGTCATATCCCTCACCAAGTTCTTGACACCAAGTACTTATCAAAAAACAGATGATAATTAGAAAAGATTAGAGTTTCATTACTCTTTTCAAGTTAAAATTAAAAAAAAAAAAACGACAAAGAAACAAAAATGTGGAATGATCAGGATGTCGCACATCTTGGAACAAAATGTTTAATGGTAGTTGTGCAGAACATCTGAATCTCTGATTGGATATGTCATTTAAAATTACACACTATTCCAAATCATGGAACCATCTGATTAGGTTACCAAAGCTACCTGCACACTTTCAACATTTCAAAATAGTGGCTTGATTAGTGCAATATGCTCATCTCCAATACAGACTTATTTTTTCATATTTACAACTGCAAATAAATCATATACTGGCTCTGCATTTGCTATTCTACTTCATCTCATATATTCCTTTTCAGAACCTATGTCTTTTTCATTTTTGTTTTAAGAAAAATATGTTGAAACTTTCTGAACTACACAGCGCTAAAAGAAAAATGGTTGTAGAAGAGTCTACAAGAATAGATGTACATAAAAACAAAAAAGGTTGAAAATAAGTAGACATAAAAAAGACATTAAAATGAATTTTAAAGGAGAAACATAAAAACTAGTAATAAAAATGAACAGCAAAATATGGTAATAACTATCAGCTTGTAGAAGGACATATTTTTCATGTAAATATTAAAAGAAAAACTTGTTTCCTCTATACTCAGAATACTTTTGAAACCAAATGTATAGGTTTTTCCCTACATCAACCAGTTCTCCAGCTCTTCAGATATTAACTGATACCTTGTACTTCAATCATTATGGTAAGTCCCTGGAGTTGTCTCAGACCTCACAGGTTAAGAGGTTAGTCCTACAAGACTGCCAGGGCTTAGACACCAATCACAAGTCCCCGGTTGTCACTTGGACTTCCGCCCAACCAGGCAGGAACTGGAGATTCTCACAACCTTCCTGTCAGGTTCAGTATTTTCTGTAACAACTCACAGAACTCAGGAAAACATTTACTTATGTTTATCATTTTATTGTGAAAGACATGATAAAGAAAACAAATGAAGAATCAAATGAACAGATACATAGGGCAAGTCTGGAAGTGCCCTGTGGAACTGAGGTGTACTACCCTCCCAGATGCACCAAATCAGAAGTTATCAAACACTCTAATTGAGCAACTTTTATGGAAGCTTCATCGCATAGACATCATGGATTATTAACTTAATTTCTGGCCATACTCATCTCCTTAGAGGATGGGACAGAGGAGGATAAAATTTCCAAGCTTTTAATCATGGCTTGGTTTTTGTGATGACCAACCTCCATCCATGATCCCACCAAGAGCTGCCTCATTAAAACAAAAGACATTCCTATCACCTTGGCAATTCCAAGAGATTTAGGAGCTCTGTATCAGATATTGGAGTTAATGACCACATATTAGAATAAAAGATGTTCCTAGCACACATATCACTCAGAAAATTATAATGATTTTAGAATCTCTATATCAAAAATTGGAGGTGGAGACTAAATATTTATATTTTTTCAAGATAAGAAAATTTTTATTTAATAGTTTAAATGAAATGACTTTTACAGGTATTTTACCTATATTATGATATTCAATTGCCATAATCACTCATTTGGAAAGTACTATTATCATTCATACTTTTACGAATAAGGAAACTAAGGCATAAAGGCTTTAAGTTACTTGTTAATACCTAGAAAGTGCCTGTGTCAGAATTACAGTTCAAGCAGTCTGGCTCTAGAGTTTACATTTTTTAACATTATATTAAAATTAACATAGCTAAGTGGGTTTTCATGGTTCTCCTCTGCATCATCATATAGAAATGCCTGATCTTACCCCCTGAATAAAAAAGAATGATAATTTATAAAAGTAGAAAGTTTGCTTGAAGTACTAATAATTTCCTGTAAGCATAGTAACACTTAACTCCAAAGAAATTGTTTTGATCTATGTGTTGTGTTTATTACTTCACAAAGAATGAGATCTTCTGAGAATATCAAAGAATGCTAATTTAATTTGCAAACACCACAAAGTTATAAATGAGTCTGTAGTTTGAAACAAATTTATGTCTGGAAGACTCATTAAGTGTATTTTTTTAATTTTTTTTTACTTTAATGAATTGTATTAATAGCAATAATTATATACCATATAGTTCTATGACCAATGATAGCTCATTTTATCTATAATTTTAGAAATCAGTAAATAAAAATGTTTGTATTGATATAATGTGTTTTTACTTTATTACTATTCATATGCATAAGAATATAAAAGCTTACTTAGTATCATGTAAAAGAGTAAAAATATTAGAAAATAATGTTTTTCCACCCACTGCCTTAGTCTTCTAAATTTCTAATGCAATCATCAAGAAATGTAAAATAAGTAAAAATCTTTATGAGCAAAATAAACAAAATATGATCTGCAAATGTAACACTCAAAAAAGTCACTCACAATTACAAAACAGGCAAAACCTGCTTGAAAATTAAACAACCAAAATAGTGAAGCAAAATTGAGTATATGGGCTATAAGAGTAACCACTCCTGTGGATTTCAATGTCACACAATTGGAAAGGCTGACCATTCAGACTTAAACAAAAATCTCAGTCTTGCAGGAATCCCTGCTAGGTATACAAAGAAATAATGCATTCAGGACATGAATCTCATTGAGTTGCATTGACTGCACAGTGCACAACGAGAATATTTTCATGGGTTTTTGGTAATGTAAGCAACTGAGCTGTGAAAACTTCCTGGTGTGTCTTCACCCAAGCTAATTTCAACAGCTTTGTTATTTGCAAAAAGAAACTCTTAATGCAGAATGAATTTATCTGCCCTGGCTGCATCAGTATATAGCATTTTCCTTGCTATCTGCCTGCCATTAACTTTATCCGAGGGCAAGACAAATCAAATACATTCAAGATGGCAAAGAAGATGGAAAGAACTGGGTCTTTGTTGACATTATTGGGTGTCAACAAACAGAGTTTTGGTTAAAAACTAAACTTTCTAAATTTCATCATGTCCTGTCCCTAAATGTCCAATATGCAATTATTAATCTACATAATGTTTAATGCAAATTGTTTTGGAGTTTCCAGTTATTTCAGCTCAGAACATCTGACTATTGGAATGACCTCTTGTGCTTGCTTTTCTACAAAGTTTCCTAATCACCTGACTACATGGACAATATTATTTCTGAGAGGTAAAATATTTACATTTGACACCTGAACTTTATGAACTATTATCTAAAGTTTCAAATCTGTACCTTAAAGATGTTTTCATTTTTATTCTTAAAACAGCAAAATTTGCAGTATCAAGACATGGTATTTAAGTTTTTGTGTCTTCTTTGCGTGGATATTAATTAAATATCTACTTTGTGACAGGAGCAAAACACATATTAATGCTTTTAACATTAGATATTGTAATATCAAGTTAAATAACACTTGTAGTTTAGACTAATCATGAAAAACATCTCCAAGTTTTCTGGATCAAATCCTGATTCTTGCCATTCAGAAGTTAGAAATAAACATATTATAGTTATTTTTGTGGCCATGTACTTTTTCTCTGAAAAACCTTTTAATCCCAATATATGGGGACATGCTCTTTGGCTTTTTTTGCAATCTGACACCCACAGATGGGAGAGGAAAATATTCAGTGTCCTGCACTTGTTTTCTATTTTGGACACATTTTCTGAAAGCATTCTCCAATCTGTGCCATATTTCTAGAGAAATTGATAGCACATTCCAGGATTCTAAGATTACATTGACTCTCTAGTCAGAGACATATCCGATATCATGCTGGGTTCTTCAGACAGTGTCAGAATCACCAAGTCTTGCACTATAGGGGAAATTGAATATGTAGCTAAATGATGCAACCAATCTATATCTTTAGGCTTGACCTACAAATTTCACAGTGAAAAAATTTCATAAAACTATATGTGCTTGTTTTTGCTTGTGCATAACAAAAGAATAACATAAGTACAACATTAAGTTTCATTGTAGGACAGACTTTTCCAGGTAAAATTATGTTTCCTTTCCATTGTTTTCCTTTCTGTTATAGCATAGCATCTAAATACCCTGTGAACAATATTAATAAGTGACACTCATAGACTTGCTGAAATCTGAAATGTTGACACAGGAGAAACTAATCCTGAGGCATTGGGAAAGCTTTAAACACATGTGGAAACAAAGGTGAAAAAAGCCAAGCATGCTGAGTAGGCTTTCATAGGGCAATGATGATGATGATGATGATGATATCATAATCATCTAGAGGGAATACACAGCACTATTAAGGGTTCCTGGCATTAGTTTCAAGTGGATATTTGTTAGTTCATTACTGAAGACTTACTCCCTAGAATTCCCACTAAGGCACCCAGCTTTTCTTACAAATAATAGCATCCCCACACTGGTTCCCACTTTAAGTTTTCTATGGTAATGACTCATTGTAAGTTCCATAAACTATTCCCTTCTCTAGCCACAGAATTCAGTCTGATGATCATGAGACCCAATTTATGCTACATAGCATTTGGAACATTTTGCTAGGGCACTGAAGGAAGAAACTTCTTCTACCTCCTTGAGAATTAAGGGAATATTGGAATAGTTGGAATGGTATTTTGATGGGAGTTCAAGAACTGCTACGTGTATTTTTGTTCATTAGATAAACTGTCTTAATGGTGAAAGTGACTAACAGGAGAAAGATACCAGAAACATCACAGTAAACACAGACATAGCATCAGAGTTCTGAGGGTATGTGAATGTTGAAATTAACATCTGACTGAATCTGGTTTTCCCTCTAGGCTTTTCAGCTCTATAAGCCAAGTGGTTACTTTTTAAATATATATATTCACGCTTAACTCTAAGATTCATAAATTATTTAAAGAACAGTTCAGAACTGAGATTAACATTAAGCCCTAGAAATAGATGAAACAATGTTAAACTCACACCCAATTAATACATAAGTAAAAAACATTATAATGACCTTTAATCTAAAGTATGTATAGTACGTATATCTTTTATTTCTTTTAAATATTTTTCTTCATGAATTTTAACAGTCAAAAATTTTAACAAGATAATTTTCCTAAAGTATTTTTCAAAATGTTCTACTTCCACATATTAAAGTATATAATCATTATAACACACTATAAAGTAGATAGCTTTATTTATCTTGATATAATAGGAAGAGAAATTTTAGATATTGGGCACCAGCATCTATGATATTAACATTTATTCATTATATTTAATATTATTTTGATTATGAAAAGAACATAGGAGAAAATCATAAAACCACTGTATCAAAGGTTAGCTATATAGTTTACACATTAGGTAAGCATAGTTTTTTGTTTTGATTTCACTATTTTAGATCTTTTATGCAAAGATTTAAGCACATATTTCTCCATTGTAATCTCCGCATGCTTTCAATATTTCCATTTTCCCCAGAAGACTACCCTGTAATGTATTAGGCATGAATAATTAAAAATAAATTATATATGTCATTTTAAACATATACTATTTTTCTCATATTGACACATAAATGGTATTGAACAATTATAATACAATAACCTATTTTTCTATTAGTCCTGTATTTTAGTTGTTTGATTAAACAACATAAACTTTGATATACCTATCCAGGATAGTCATTTTTATAATTTTTATAATTCGTACTTTCAGGTGTTCTATTAAAACCCCTTATCCATCTCAGGGATAAAAATTTGCTTGCCTTGCTTTATTTTTATCAACTTTACAGTGTTATCATTCCCACATGCAGTGATTAGTGGAGATCCAAAGTTACACTCCTCCACAAGCCAGTTTTCCAACACTGTCTCCTAAATAATTTATCACTTTGCCAAACTTTTGTTATTCTTTCATCATAAAACAGATTCAGCCATATGTGTTTATTTCTATTTTTTAAGAATTCCATCTTGTTGAACAAGCTGATTTGTTTAATATGATATTGACATTCCATTATTTAATTCATTTGCTTCTTCAAAATATACCATCCTCTCAGGTCCAAAAAAAGTCTTCCAAGTTCTATTTTATAGTGACTGAATTATTATTGGATTTATGCTCTCGTATATAAATTTTAGAATGTATTCATTGAGCATTTACTAAAAAGAACTTATCAGAAATTATAACTTAAATTGCACAGAACTTACAGTAATTTGGGTAACAACAGTGGGTGAACTGGCCTAATTTTCAGTACTAAGAAAGATGAATCTAAAGGGTTTCTAATAAATATGACATTTATAAGAAGTTTTATAGTATTTATAATTTTAAGAAAGCTACCCTCTGTTTATTGCATAAATAGGATAACATTTTAAAAATATGTTTATGCATCTATTCAAAAACAAATGAATGTGAAGTACTTCCTGAAATAAGTGCTCTTGTAGGACAGAATGGGGTTCCCATTACAGGGTCCTATTCCTCTACATCTTCTGTTATTGAACTTGGCAACCCCTGTGAACTCAGATCGCACAACCTGGCTTTATCTGATCTGAGTCTGAACTCAGAGTGAAAAGTCTTCACTCCAGAGACGTTGTTGAAAACCATCAGCCAAACTTCCTGAGCCAAAGATAATAGTTGGGCATATGGGAAAATGACCAAGAAACATAAAAGAAAAAGTTGGGAAGTAGAATATCCTTAGGGGGTTTTGAAAAGCTCCAACATATTCCTGGTAGCTGGACAGCCATGTGAGGAACTTTTCATATTCCAGGACCTGAGAAGGCCGTATTACTTCAGCACTAGCTGATGGTGGAACTCCAGAGAAAAGACTAAGGCATAGTTGTAAATTGAGGGAGCATTACAGATGTGCTCAACAGGACACAAAGTCCCTTGGAAAAATCTGGGAGGCTTATTGGATCAAAGTATTGAAGAAAAAGGTATCTACATACTAGCTGACCACTAAGCTAACCAAAGAGAAGTTTCAATGGCAACACATGGCATAGAATACAGACTTTACAAATTAGTTCAGTAAATGACACACACACACACGCGCGCAAAGGCAATGAGAACAGAAACAAACAAACAAAAGTAGAAGCAACTCTTTTGAAGAGGGTGGATCTTATTCCACAGTTACCACATTTCATTTCTTAAGTGTCCAGTTTTCAAAAACAATTGAAACATGAAAAGAATCACAACTACAATGGTGGGTAAAGTAGGTACACAGTTCTGAATACACAAAACACAGAATTTATTCTTGTATGACTTTGTATTAATTATTATATTATTTACTTGTATTACAACTGCAAACCTACTTTTGCCCACCTCTGTATAATACACACATAAGAAAGGAGCACTAAATCCTTCCCTCACAAACCCACATGCTAAATTTATTTGACAATGAATTTATATCAGCTACTATAAATATCTTCAAAGACCTCAAGTAAAGCATGTCTAATGAAGGGAAAATATGAGAATTATGTCTTGCCAAATATAACAATTTTTACAGATGACAGGAATTCCTAGCAATTTCACACAAGCACATTCACACACACCAAACACACAACTATTGGAAGTGGCAAATGACTTTAACAAGACTGTAAGATACAAAATCAATATAAAAATTAATGTCATTTCTATAGAGTAGAAATGAACATCCAGAAATACAATTAAATAAACAGTTCCACTTACAAGAGCTTATGAAAGCAAAAAAATATTTAAGAATAAATTTAGCCAAAGAAGTGCAAGACTTGTACATTGAAAACTATAAAACATCTTTGGAAGGAATTAAGGAAGATCTACATCAATAGAAAAGCAGCCTATATTCATGCATTGGAAGACAATGTGGCTAAGATGTCGATAGTCTCCAGATGGATTTTTACATTCAATAGGTTCTTATTGAAATTCCACCTGTATTTTTTAGAAATTAATAAATGACTCTATGGAAATTTAAAGCACCCAGAATAGCCACAATAATAAAGAAAAAATGGAAGACTTACATTTCTCAATTTCGAAACTTATTTAAATTTCACTATTGAAGACAGGATGACACTTTCATATGGACATCTGCTGATAAACAATTTTGGAGAGATACAATCCAAACAATGTTAAAAGGAAAAAAAACATAGTTACTAACAACTTGGAACCCACAAAAATATAATGTAGAATCAAATATATTGAATAATATGCAAACAACTTAAAGGTAGATATTAATTCTGAAAATAATCTATTTCATAAATACAAAAAATGTTTAGGAAATAATTTCAAATTCTCAGAAGAATAAGGTATTAATTAAGTGATGTGGGGAACAATTTGAAAGCTTTCCCTGACTTCACAGGATAAAATGAAAGTTAATAAAAATGCGAGGCTATAAACTGGTCATTTGAAATGCATATTGCTGGTGATTACTGAGGGATCAGAACAAATAGATAGCACACATGTGTTATCCAGGCCACAAATAGCCCCCCATTGTAGGTGTAAGGAAAGGGCTCACGAGGGCCCCTGCAACACTATTCTTCAGATGCCTGCGTGTGAGCACATGGGCATGGGGGAGAAGCCTCATCCCATAGAGAGTTGAAAAGCAAAGTCAAAAATAAAGGTTCGCTTTATACTAGCAATAACAAATAGACTATTTTATATTTTCTGTTGAAATCCCAAATGATGGAAAATGTAAAATAACAGCAACATCAGTAATTTAAACTTAAGGGAGAAAAGCTTATAACCAATTTTCTGTACAGTCATATTATCCTTTGAGATAAAAGCCATCAATGTAAGTATGGTTCAAGAAAAACAGGAAGCCATTTGCTTTCCTTAAAGATATTGTATAAAAATCAGTTCCCAACAACTGATAGAAAAAGAAAAATCAATACTCGTAAATGAGTATGTGGACCAGTAAGTACTATTTTGTGATCATCAATTAGTAACTCAAAAATCAATACTCGTAAATGAGAAGACTGGTAAAAATTATATAATACCAAGCCTTAGTGATAATTCAGAGATGATATAATTATTAATTTTATTAGAACTATATCACCAAATTATAATTAAGAAAATAATATCTATAGTACAATATATTGGGCCCTAAAAGTAAATTAGGCTGTGATTACTAGCTATCTATTCCTTTTTTATATACTGTTAATCACAAACACATCTTTTTTGTTATCTATATTTCTACCACCCAGTAACTATTTCAATCAAATTGTGTCATTTGAGATTCAAACTTATACACATTGAGGTATTTTTTAAATATGTCTCCTCTCACAAAATATGTAAGTCTTTGGAATATGTACTGGCTTAGTAACTCACTTCTAATGAACAGAAGGTTTCAGAAGTGACATTTAGTAACTCCTGACTGTAAGTTAGGAGAAGGTAATATGACTTCCACCTGGCTCTCTCTTTCTGGAGCTCTGAGCTGACAGTCAAAGGTCCGGTCAAAGTTTTCATACTGAGAGTAAGAGATGGATACCTATTCTATTCCTGAACTTTTTTACTTCGTCCAGCATCCACTTTCAGCATAGGAGTGAGGGAGCCATCGGATGTCCCAGACTCCTCCTTCTGACAAGCCTAGTGGACACTGAGGAAGCAGGCACGCCTCCCTCATCATGCACTGTCTGAATTGTTGACCTTACAGAATTCGTTAGCAAAATGAATGATTATTTTTCACAACTAAATGGTGGGGCAATTTGTTAAACAGTCATGGCAATACACGTAGACCAACGTTTCAATAGAATATACCGGCATTTAGACATTGTCATTGGTATCAGGCTAATCACATGGCTCAAGGTTGTTGCTTGTTTGATTGATTGTTCTGATGTGATTGGATGTATTCTTTTGTCAGGGTAAAAGAGGTATTGGCAGGGAAACTGGGAAAGACAATCTCTCTGTATGTAAGTTCCTGATAAACAAGTCCTTTGTTAACTTGGAGCTCCACTGGCCACATTCATGATAATGAAGAGAAGATGTTTGAGAAATAAATCAGAAACAGGTGATGCAAAAATAGCACAGGCTGCTAGTGACACACTTGAAGACTGGAATCCATTCTCACCAGAAACAGGCCTAGTTATTTAGCCATCCTAGTATGTGGACCAGTAAGTACTATTTTGTGATCATCAATTTTGAATCAATGTCACTTTTAACTGAAAGATTACTAAACAAATCCAGCAGTACAATGCATTATGTTGTTCTCTTTCAAATCTGATTCTCATAGGTTTCTTTTAAGCAGCAAACATTCAATTTTCATCAACATTGTTCCTCATAAGTCTCCAAAGAGACATAAAGCCCTTTTAGGTCTTCCAGTTATCAAGAAAAATGAATCAATTTATTTTATTTCGTTGGAAGTTATTTTAGTGAATAAAATTTGTTAAGGATTTTTTTTGAATCAGCAAAAATCACAACCTGAAATGTCAAATGTTTGAGCTACTGACAGTGGAACCCTGATCTGCCTAAATTAATTGGAAAAAGGTATTCAACACTACCTCATTTACATATTCATAAAGGAGGGCAAGTAGGACTGCCAATACACTTTCCCATTTATTGATACTATATGCTATTGGTCAGATTCTAATAACATAAGTCAGATGTGCATAAAATTTCAGATGTCTTGCTATTTGTAAAAAATAATTATAAGTTTATTGAAGGGACAGACTGAAATGTTGTCTTTTTAAAAATATTAACAATATTTACAAATTAATATTATGATATTAGTTTTATTCTCCATGGCAAACTTGAAGGTTATAAATAAAGAGATAAATTAAAGAATTCAGAATTTTAGAGAGATGACCATATATTTGCTGTACTATCTTCTTCTATTTCTTTTTTAAAACCTGTAGCATCTAATCATGTTTTCCCATAGGACATACCATATTCTGATTTTATTCCATTTAAATTTTGTTTCTCCCTCGGAGGAAAAAGTATATTTTTTAAACTTTGTATTTATATACACTGATATCATCTCTTTTCCCCCACCCCCTTTTCCTAGCCACTCAATTTTTATAAGACACAAATATATGACAAATTCACAAAATATACAGATAGTTTGAAGAAAAATAAAGCAAGACAGCAATAGTGACACAAGATCCACTTTCTGATTGTGTGCGTGTATGTTCTCTATTTTTGTCATATTGTCATTTCACATTATGTAACAGAGCAGTCTGGCTGTGAGTTGGTAAGCTATACTTTCCAGCAAAAAAAAAAAAAAAGTACTTTTTAAAAATTAATTTTAAAAACAGGAAAGGTGGAGAAGGGGAGGGACGGATCGCATGGGAGAATGCTGTCAAAATCTGTTACCATAAACATTAATCACTTAGGAAACAAAGACAGGTAGCAGGTAAGACTCGAGAAAGAATTAATTGGCTTAAACTACAGGAGAAATTAAAGTCTCAGGAGGATATTAAAACACAGAGTGTAGGTTTTACTATCACATGTTTGACAGGATTGTTTAATTGATGAGAATTTTTTTTTTTATTTTTGCAACTGTATTCTAAACTCCAAAGAATACAAGGCAACCGTCATCCTCCTCCTCAAAGTCAGATAAGCTTGGTATCCCTAGGGATTGTGGCTTCTCTGGATTTGAGGAGCCAACTGTGAGAACAACTTTTATTTTTAACATTCCAACTTTAGGAGTAGAGTGCTCCAAAATTCATAAAGGCAGGCAAAAGAAGTCATAACTGAAAGACAGATCAATGCCCCCAAACAATATCCTAAGGACTGTCTGTGGCTCAGTTCTGCCACACCATTTTCAGTGGTATACCTCCTCTCAGGCTTGTCAAGAGATCAGCTGATTAATAGGGATGAGATCTCTTGAGTTAAGAAAGATTTTGAAGTAGCTGAGTAGGACAACAAGCCAAATTAACATAATGGTCAAGCCTGTAATTATTAGTTGAGATACTACAGTAAAAGACTAAACAGGGGAAAGTGTCAGCTCACTCACGGTTTCACTTTCCCTACGAAACAGCATTAGGTAATGGTCAGGGGCATCAGTGCTGACTTTGGTGTTACTGTTGAAGGAGCCCTCAGACAAAATGTTCCTGCCATTTTTGGTCTTGGGGTTTAGAGGAGGCAAGGGGAAGGAATAGGAACAGAATGGAGAAAAATGTTTTTAAGGATCCTTGATAAGGTGATCTGGGTAGAGTTGCTTGAGAAAATCTCTTTAATTGGTCCCTGATAAAGAGGCTTCTAAATGGAAGACCTGGCCTGGGGATTCAGACATGTTTAAAGGGCTCTGATTCCTTAAACTCAACTGCTTTAAAGTGACTTCAATGCACTGGTTTTGCATCAGCTCTGGTTTGGGCAGGTAGTTTTCCCCTGTGAGGTTTGTCAGGTAAAGCCCCTGGAATTGCTGATGTTTGGACCTGAAAAACCAGACATGGGATTTTGGCTTGGAGCCAGAAAACTCAGGTCTGTCCAAGTGAATGATGATAAAGACAAGACATTAACCAACTAAGCTGGAAGATTTCAAAATGAGCATAGTTCTCAGTTTGACTTCTTGAATAGATCATGGCAGGCAGAGGTTTTTATGTAAAGGAGTGCTTTATAGGGAAAGAAAGGTCAGTGACAGTCTTCTGGGGAAAATGTAATGTTGCCCAGAGTAGGAAACAGCTCTCCACTGTGTGACTATGGCTGAATAAGATAAATATTTGTTACCACACAAAGAAGAGCTGTTTAAAGTATGATTTTAAAAAAATTAAAGCAATGTGATCTTTCTTAACCTGACAGATATTGAGCAACAATATCCCCATTGTACAACTATAAAAATATAACAGTTGAGATTGCATTTATTGAATATCAGAAAATAATAGCCTAACATTGCACACAGAAAGACATTTTTAATTACTTAACAGCATGTCAGGTTAAGGATGATTCCAGGTTTGATGTGATGGCTCCATTACGTTCTCAAGGCCCCAGATCCCATTTCATGATCCCTACAGTGTCACTGTTCATTTTGATGGGAAATGTTTCAGGATCATTGGATTAAAGTCAGTGTTCTAGACATCACATCCACAATCCAGTTAGGAAAAAGGGAGATAGAAGAAGAATAAGTAGCTTCCTTCCATGTTTGATCTTTAAATAAAAAAGAAGCGTTTTTCCAAAAATACTCCTCAGAAGACTTCTGGTTATAAGTTTTTGACTAAACTGAGTCACACAACCACTCTTAGATGCAAAGTGAACTGGAAAACAGCATCTTTCTCAAGCTTGAACAGGAGATGAACCAAGAAAGAAAAAGTGGATTACCTGCTTACTTAGCCAGATGAGACGCTGTTACAGGGCAGCTGTAAAGTAAGTGCATACTGAAACTGTAGAATACTAAAAACTGTTTGAAAATCTACAGCTTTATTTTACTCCTTTAATACTTGTGGAAAATGTCTTATTCATTCATGGGTTTTTAAACATATTTAGCTTTGAAAAAATCAGTGTTACAGTAAGTTTAAAGTCAATGACTGAAAATGACATTGTGATATTATAGTGTGTCTTCAGATAAGGTTCTAAAGAAAAAAATGTTAAGAAACATCATATGTTAACAAATAATAATTATTTAGTACATTTTCCTATTTATAGTTGAAGGGATAAATTACTACTGATTAAAAAACTAAGTAGACTTTTTTTTTTTTAAAGAATCCATTCTTACAAAGCAGGCTGTTTTAGTATGCCTGCAAAAAAGTTGTGCTCATGCTCCCATGGCATAGGTAACTTTTTAAACCTGTAACTTTAAAATATATACATGTATTTGTATTTTTTGAGGATAATAAATATAAAAACGCATTACTGGATGGATATTTTCTGCCATACTTGGGGGTAAAATATATTTAAGTTTTGAACATGTAAGACTTTATTTCAAATCTCAACCAAATATAATAACTTCACTATGGAATGCAAGAATTTGGATCTTTGTGAATATCAATATTTTTTATTTGAAAAATAGTATCTCCTTAAGGAACTTTCCTGCCAATATGGTATAATTTTAAGCATACAAATTTTCAGATAAACTTTATTGGTTATTGACAACTAAGGATAATGCAGATAGTCAACATTTCAGTAGATATTTTCTTGTGACTAATAAAACACTGTAATCTTCAAATATACATTATTTTATAAGAATAATTTTATTAATGTCTGTGCAGCATCATCCAGTTGAAGCTCTTTTGCATAGTATGTCAAAATACTTATTTATTAAAACTGATTTTTTGTCTCTTTTACAATCAAACAAAATTGTTTCTCATCTCCAAATACCTATATAACTTCCATATCGAAAGATGTACATACTCTCATACATAGCTGTTGGGACTGTAAAGCAGAACAACTACTTGACCACATCTACTAAAGCTGAAAAACATATACCCCGTTTCCCTGCAGTTCCACATATAGGTATACACCCAACACAAAAGTGTTAAGTGTTCATCAAACACACTCAAAAGAAGAACCTTCATAGGAGTTTCATTCTCAGGAAACTCATGTGTGAAATCTAATGAACAAACCAAACTAACCAGAAAAGTAGAGAAAGACACATAGAGAGAGAGCAAGAAGACAGCTGTGGTTGGGGACGTGAGGGGGTTGAGGGATGGAGCAAAAAGGAAAAAGCACCAATGGACATGGACAACAGTGCGGTGATTGTGGGGAGAGGGTTAAGTGATAATTGAAAAATAGAGTAATTTTTTTTTTACTTTTTATTTTTTATTTATTTTTTGTTTTTTCTTTATACATTTAACTTTATTCACATAAAGGAACAATTTTTTCATTTGTATTAACATTTGAGAATTTTTTATTTGGGTCTGTTTATATCATGCTAGGTTTATCTAAAAACAGTATCTAATATCTAATACTTATAATCTGATTCTTTTTTAATCAGTATTTTTTTAATTGTTGATATTGTACAGTTTTCTGTCTTTTACCCCGCCCCCAGCCCACCACCCCAGCCCTCCCCACCTTCCTCCCATTTCCACCCCCCATAGTTTTTGTCCATGTGTCCTTTATACTTGTTGCTCTAAACCGTTCCCCTTTTCCCATGAAATTCCCTCCCCTCCCGCTCTGGTCACTGTCAGACCGTTCTCAAATTCAGTGTCATTGTTTATATTTTGCTTGTTTGTTTGTTTTGTTGATTAGGTTCCTGTTAAAGGTGGGACCATATGGTATTTGTCTTTCACTGCCTGGCTTATTTCGCTTAGCATGATGCTCTCCAATTCCATCCATGCTGTCACAAAGGGTAGGAGCTCCTTCTTTCTTTCTACTGCATAGAATTCCACTGTGTAAATGTACCAGTTTTTTGATCCATTCATTAACTGATGGGCACCTAGGTTGCTTCCAGATGGCGGCATGGTAGGAGGACGCAGATTGCACTTCCTCCTGCACATGGGAGAAAAACCTAGCTGATCTACAGAGGAACAGAGGAGACAGCCAACAATACCACAGCATAAATGAAAATAGGAGATCAAAATCTGTAGCAGACATTGGAAAACTAGACGTGGCAGCCGAGCGACCGGAGGCGGTCCTGCGACTGGAGGTGGCTCTGCAACCCACTGGAGGTGGCCCTGCAACCCGAGGAGGCTCTGTGACCGGGTCGGAAGCAGCCCTGGGACCGGAGGCGACCCTGCAACTAGAGGAGGCGACTCTGTGGAAGACCTGGAGCTCACATCTGTGATCCTGGGTTGAGTGCGCGCAAGTCGGGAAACTGGTGGAGCCCACGCCCATAGTCTCTGGTGGGTACTCGTGCCCTGTAGGAGACCCAGAGCTCACAGCAATAGACTTGGGGAGGGTTGGATCTGTAAGAGATCCCAGCTGAAACCCATAAACTCGGGAAAGCGCGCCCTCTGCAGGAGGCTCAGAAATCACACCCAAGGCCCTGCATGGAGAGTGCGCCATTAGCCCTGGGGTCAGTGCTCCGCTTGCATTGTGGACAGTAGCCCAAAGCTGACTGAGTGAGGAACAGGGAGAAAAGCGGTACGAGTCGCTTCGCAGCCTGTTACAGCCAGAAAGACCAGAAAATCCAGTTTGGCCTGTTTGAAAATAGCAAGAGATTTTTTTTTTTTTTTTTTTTTTTTTGGTTTTTGGTTTTTGGGTATTTTTTGTTTTGTTTTATTTTGTGGGTTTTTTTTTTTTTAATTTTTTTTAATTTATTATTTATTTATCTTTTAGAGGGGAAGGGTAGGAGAGAAGGAGAGGGAGAGAAATATCAATGTACGGTTGCCTCTCGTGTGTCCCCTGCCGGGAACTGGCCTGCAACCCAGGCATGTGCCCTGACTGGGAATCGAACCTTGATCCTCTGGTTCGCAGGCCTGCGCTCAATCCACTGAGCTACACCAGCCAGGGCTGGTTTGGTTTTTTTTTAATAGTTGTTTTTTGTCTGTTTAGTTGGGGGTTTTTTTGTTTGTTTGTTTGGTCTGTTTTTTGTTTTTGTGGGGTTCTTTTTGTTTTGTTTTGTTTTGTTTTGATTAGATATTTTTTATTTTTTTATTACTTCTACCTTTTTTATCCCTCAATTCCTTTTGCTTCTCTTTACTTCTTTCTTGTTTTATTCCTTCTTCCTTTCTTTCCAATTCTACCTCTCCTTCCTTCCTCTTTTTTCTCTTCTTTTTTCACTATTCTTTTCTCTTTTTTAATACCCATGATAGAGTAATTTTTTTAATTAAAAAATGCAAAAAAAAATCAAATAAAAACCAAAAATAACCAGAAATGAATCTCACAAAATTGTGAGCAAAAGAGTTCAGATAGAATAGAGTATTTACAGTGTGGTTCCATTTTTATGAAGGTCAAGTTTATTTTGGGGAAAGAGAAGATCATAGTTACTCGCAAAGGGTAGAGTTGCAGAATCCCTAAATGCTAGATGGGGACTCTGGAGTGAGGGCAAGGTTCCATTTACTGAAGTGAATGCTGGTTACATGAGCATGTTTTCTTTGCAGATTCATTGAGTTGAACACATCGGATCAGTGCAAATTAATTGAGTGGAATATTTATGATTTGTGCATATTCTACATATGTAATATAGGCCAAAAAAGTTTGTTATTGTTGTAAAATCAGCATGAAAGAAAAGTTGAAGGTTAAAAAAAAAACTTCATAAAGATTACAATAGCTAATACATCATTGTTTATATATGTGAAAATTGGAAGGGGGGAAAAAAAAACCCTTCTCAATTTCCCAGCAACAACAAAACAGTCTCATATAGATTTGGATGTAAGTGAATTTCAAACAACACTGAGATAAAATACCAGGACATCACTGAGTCTAATTGTATTTAAAAAAGAGATTTTTTCTTTCATAAAACTACAATATAAAAGTTGGGAACCAGTAATAAGTATGCTGTCTTCAAATCAGAATCTAAAGCATACTACAGAAATCAAAGTCCTATTTTTGGAAATTATTATAATTCTGAGTATATCGGTATTCAGTCACTCTTCCACATTGAATAATAATTGACACTAGGTCTATAATTGCATTGTTCCAAAAGTGTTCTTGCGATTTAACTGCTGTAAGGACTGTTATTGTGTCACTGTCAAGACTGCATAAACATGTTAGTTTGCCTGTGGATAGCTGATTACATAGTCAACTGACAAAATTCTTAAAGAAAAGTAGACTACTTATGATATGTATAGTTCCTGAGTTCCTTGGTTTTCAGATTCAGTTTGCATCTCCCAGGGATTCTTATCAGAAAATGTGCAGAAAAGAATTATGGTTATTATTTTCTAGACAAAGGCATTACATCATATTTATCTTGTATTTATCTTAATGTTAATGTTATTTAGGAAGGAGATGGACAGAGTTGTTTGCCCTAGTATAAAATGCCATCAAGATAAGGCAATTCCTATGGTCTTAAATGTTTTTGTCCAAACATTCTCCCTTTGAAGTGTAAATATAACAACCATTTTTTATTGAAAATTACCCAAATGAATTGACAAAAGAATGGATTATGTAAAGAAATTTAAATTCTTAGGAAATATTATGCCACTACCTGCAAGAATGATGTAGAAGTGTGAATGTTGATTGGAAAGATGTTCACTATGCATTATATATTAGGAAAATAAATCATTTATATTACATGATCAACTCCTTGTAAAGGTATGTGTATGCTTATGTTCATTTTGAAAATAATATGAAAGAATACAACTAAGGTTAAAACCTTGTTGAAAGAAAATAAACACTAGGGATTTGTTTTGGCTATTTGTGTATTATTCAAAATATAAAAATGACATTTACTTAAATAACTGAAGTAAATTTTATTTTGTAGATAAAATATAAATATTCCTAGAAGACAACTGAACCTTCATTTCATCATGATTGAAGTATATAATTATGTAATATTTATTATAAGCATAGAGATCATTAGTTTTTGAACTAGAATAAGAAAAAGTGGCACATATCATCTCTTTAAAAAATGTGAAATGAGAAACATTGCTAGAGGTAATGAAGAAATATAATATAAATAGTAAAAAGAGACAAAAGTCTACTTCTCTAAATTCATTGTTATCTATTATAATAAAATTAAAGTTTGCATTTATCTTTTCATTTCCATTATATTCCTAGAGGGATAATGTTATGGGTTGAAGTGTGTCTCCCCAAAATTCATGTTAGAGCTCTGACGTTCAGTACCTCAAAATGTGACTGTCTTCAGAAATAAATTCATTAAAAGAGTGGCTAATTTTAAATGAAGTGCTTAAGGAAGCCCTAATGCAATCTGACTCCTGCCCTTATAAAAAGAGGAAGTTTGAATATGCAGAAACACCAGGGGTGCAAGGACACACAGGAAAGACCTTGTGAGGACTGAGCAAGAAGACAGCCAAAGAGAGAATCCTCAGGGAAAATCAAATATGCCCACACCTTGATCTTGAGCTTCTGGGCTTCAGAATTGTGAGGAAATAAATTTCTGTTAAGTCACCTAGACTGTGGTATTACATTATGATAGCCCTAGAAAACTAATACAGCTTACCTTTAATTATTTTTAAGAGAAAGCATGCTTTGGATTAAAATATAATGAAAATTGATTTTCTGATTAATTTTATCCACCTTGTGGATGAGAAGATTAGTTGCTACAAATTAACATTTCTTAGTATTTTTCTGGAGAATTGTGATGCACCTAGCTAAAAGATTATATTTCCTAAGCTCCTCTGGAAACCTGTGATTAAATTTCAATAAATAAGAGGTAAATAGATGTGTCATATGAGACTCACAAGAAGATGGTTTTGAAGGAGCTCACCTAACCAGGTATATGATTCATTGACCTTCTGCACTTCCTTCTTCCTGCTACATGAGTAAAATTGTAGTGACTGAGTGTAGTAGCTACTTGAGCCCAGGAAAACTTAAAAATAAAAGCAACGTGTTAAGAATGTTATATACACAAGAGTCCATGTTTCTGGTGACCATTGAAACAAAATAGTACAGAATTTTAAATTTACTGCATAAAATTGATACAATGAGGAAAATATTCTCCTATGTAAAGGTGTTTTAATATATATTTAGACTAAAAAATAATAAATGCGAATAAATGATTTAAACAAAAATTTTCTATATCAAAATTTTATTCTATCAATGATACTATTTAAAATATTATTCTTATCTGATGCTGTTTTATCAAAATAAACTTCCATTAAAGATAGAAAAAGTAATAATTTCAACACATACACACACACACACATACATACATACATACACATGCACCAACAATGAGCAAGAAATGCCTGCCTTGGATTTTTCTTTATAAAAGTATATTAGTCTATTCACTGCAATTAAAATTTTCTCCAAATACTATTCCTTGTGCATGTAAAATATCTTTGAAGGGCATTTTTTAGATTATCTTAAAACCAAAAATATTTTTAAAAAAACACTGAAAAAGACAGAAAAACACTTTGAATATATGAAGAGGTAGATATACATATATACTGTTCAAAGACTACAGGCAATCCTTACTGATCAGGGATATTGAGTGTTTAAGTGAAGTGGTCTTGACTTCTACAGAGATATTTTGTAAAAATTTATGTTTATATTTATATTTTTATAAAATTATTGGGGTAACATTGGTTAATAAAATTATATAGGTTTCAGGTGTACAATTCTATAATAAATCATCTGTATATTGTATTGTGTTTAACTCCATAAGTCAAGTTTCCTTCTATCATGATTTATCCCCCTTTTACCCTCTTCTACCTCCTCTCTCTCTCCTTTACCTCTGGTAGCCATCACACTGTTGATAATGAGTTTTGAGTTTGTTTGTTTGTTTTTTATTTTATTTTATTTTATATATATTTTTTAATCAGTATTTTTTAATTGTTGATATTGTACAGTTTTCTGTCTTTTACCGCCTCCAGCCACTGCCCCAGCCCTCCCCACCTTCCTCCCATTTCCACCTCCCATAGTTTTTGTCCATGTGTCCTTTATACTTGTTGCTCTAAACCGTTCCCCTTTTCCCATGAAATTCCCTCCCCTCTCCCTCTGGTCACTGTCAGACTGTTCTCAAATTCAGTGTCTTTGTTTATATTATGCTTGCTTGTTTGTTTTGTTGATTAGGTTCCTGTAAATGGACATACCTTTTGACCCAGCAATTCCACTGCTTGGATTATATCCTAAGAACCCTGAAACACCAATCCAAAAGAACCTATGCACCCCTATGTTCATAGCAGCACAATTTACAATAGCCAAGTGCTGGAAGCAACCTAGGTGCCCAACAGTTAATGAATGGATCAAAAAACTGTGGTACATTTACACAATGGAATTCTATGCAGCAGAAAGAAAGAAGGAGCTCCTACCCTTTGTGACAGCATGGATGGAATTGGAGAGTATCATGTTTGTTTGTTTTTGTTGTTTAGTTCCTTCACTTTTTCACGCAGTCATCTAACCCTCTCCCCTCTGACAGCTGTCAGTCTATTGTGTCTATGAGTCTGTTTCTAGTTTGTTTGTTAGTTTATTTTGACCATTAGATTCCACATATAATTAAAATCACATGGTATTTTTCTTTCTCTGACTGTATTATTTCATTAACATAATACTCTCCAGGTTAATCCATGTCATTGCAAAAAATAAAAGTTCCTTCTCTTTTTAGGGCCATTCCATTGCATAATTGTACTGTAGCTTTTTTATGCATTCACCTACTGATGGTCACTGGGGCTGCTTCCAAATCTTGTCTGTTGTAAATAGTGCTGCAATGAACATAAATGTGCATATAGAATCTGGCACAAATGATGCCCCTTTTGCTTACATAAAAATATTTTATTACAAAATCATTAGCATGTAATTCTATAAAATAACAATAATACACTTAAGCACACAATATGGCATTTTAGGTGAAATGTCTATCTCATGTAAGATATTCATGTACCCTACCAACTAAACTCAATGGCAATACTTCTTCTGGACCCTATAGATTCTTTCAAATTAGTGCCTCCAGCTTGTTGGGATATAGTCCCAGAAGTGAAATTGCTGGGCCATAAGGCAGTTCCATTTCTATTTTTTTTGAGGTAACTCTACACTGCTTTCCACAGCGGCTACACCAATCTGCATTCAAGCTGTCATAATATCTTATTCACAATAGATTATATGTATATATACATATAAATGTATTTTTACTACCATCAGCTTCTCTACTACTGGATATCTATACATGTCCAGTAGTAGAGAAGCTGATGGTAGTAAACATTTTTTTATATATACACACACACACACACACACACGTATACACACACACATACACACATACATATATGTATATATGTATATTATACATGTATGTAATACGTATATTACACAATACATATACTATTATATATTACATTATAATTATATAATATAATTATAATTATATTATATAATATAATTAAAATATAATAGTATGCATAATGTATATAATCTATATAAGTTTCTTATATATGTTTCTTATACATATCAGTTTCATATGTACACACACATATATACATATATATACACATATTTCTGTACATCATTTCCTTACCATAAAATCTTTACTTTTCAGTAAAGTTAATGATGCAAGAACAATTCTCAGGCCAGGTGGCTATATGGTGCTAACTCAAGTAAATAAGCTTTGGAAAAGAGCTAGAACTGTTAAAAGCATGGATTTGAAAGTAGGAAAAATGTCTGTTTAGATTCTGAAACCAGATCATTGGCAGCACTAATATTTTTTGTGAATACTTTATGACACTAAAAGTAATATGTTGAAAAATTAATAGCAAATATTTTATAAAGTTAATTACAGTTTTACATCATAAATTCAAACTATTTAGTAACTAACTTAGTAAGCTATGCAACTTTAATATAACCTGTTATTGGTTTACATTCAATTAAGGTGATAAAGTTTAGTTTTGTTTGGAATTCTAACCCCTGTACACATAGTCCCTAAAATTGATGCCTTGATTAGACTCATGGCATGATAATAGAACAAAAACTTGAGATAAGAAGTGCTCAAATCTATACTCTCTATTCAACATTACTGCCCTGTTCTGCAAAGCATAAATCCATTAGGTAAAATATATCTATGGTTTTAAAAAATGTTAGTGATCCTGGAAAATTTATTTTGGGATTATTTTAATGAAGATATTGACATTATATGCTAAGGATAAATGTGCTCACCTGAAACTCTCCCCTGTTGTCTAGGTACGGTCATTGAGTGGCTGACAGATTTGATAGCAGTGTCTCCCAGAGGAGAATGCCCTCACAGTCAGTGAGCACAATTGATCCTGTCATCTTCTCTGTGTCTCTCAGCTCTCTGAGGCTTTACATGTTTTATGTTGGTCTAAGTGAGTAATTGATTTGGTGCAGCATTACAGGACTGATCACATCTTCTTAGAATGACCAAGTTAAGGAAATACCCCAGCATAGCCTAGAAGCAGCTGAGAAAAAGAGTTTTTACAGCATCACTGACCACAAGGGCAAACCCTGGGCAAGATTCTGAAATGTGTAACATTGGCTACCTGCATCATCTATTTGTCTCTTTTTGCCCCCCCCCCTTTTACTAACCCCTTCTTTCCCTTTCCCTCTTCCCCTAGTAAAAGATAAAAGAATAGGAAAAAAAGTCTGACTGGCAAATGGAAAAGAAATCCAGGATATTTATCAGGCCTTTTGGCTTCTGGATGATGTTGTATCTAGTGACCAATCTGATTTTTAGAGATAGACAAACAAACAAACAAACAAACAAAGCCATGTTAACAGATGCAAGATGCTACTTCTATTTCTGTCCCTGATTAAATAAGTGACTTGGAACTTGCTGACTTTGTCCTTGTTTAGTATCTCAACTGAAAATCCAGTTGAACTCCATCAGAAGTGCTGAAAGCATCTGTAGAGAACCCTGGGGGTCTCTGACTCCTCATGGAGCCACTATTGAACAAAATTTCAGGGACTATTCATTAAATATAATTTCAGAACAGTAGATTTTTTCCCTAAGGTTTCACAAACTTCAACCTTTTTGGGTAAGCTATTTTAACACATATTCCTACTACACATAAATGCACTTATTTAAATTGTCATTTTACTTCTTGAAGACAATAAGCAAGGCTGACTACTTTTTTAAATGTTTGAATAAAGGGTAAGAAAAGAGGTAGAAATGGAAAGCAAGAAACAGGTTAATGTTTTAAGCTCACATCACATGAGTGTGCTTAAAAAAAAAGAATACATTTAAAATGTTTCATATGAAAGAGATAATTTAGACATAAGAAAGACCAACATGAATAATAAAACTATGGGTAAAAGTTGGGTTTTTGAAAACAAATACAAGCACATTCTGCAAGGAAGAAAATCCATGCTACTCTCCTCACTCCTACGTTTTCATATCTCTTGACCAGAGGTCAGCAAACTCTCTTGAATTCAGTTATGTGGCCTGGTTGTTAAACATAATGTGCTTTGTCAGCATAACTCCATTTGCATTGTATAGCTATTGATAATATTGTCATCATGTCTTGGCAATGGAACGTTTTTCAACAAGTAAAAGTCAAATATAAGTTTAGGGCAATACTAATGTTTCATTTCACTTTAATTTTATCACTTAAATTGTAATATACATTTTTATTAGGAAATTATCTCCAATGCTCTCCAATAAAACTGTGAATAATTTTCAGTGTGTGAATTTCATTTGGAAATATTTCAGGAACATACAAATAAGTTCAAGTTAGACTTTTGTTTTCTTTGTTTATTTTTTAGTTTTTCTTTTTTTATATACTAGAAATAGAAAAGTCAACACTGCTAGATGTGTCTACTTATGAGAAAGATAGTTGGAATTTCTTATCAAAAAAGCAAAAGCTAAATCCTGGCCCTGACTGTAACAACTTTAGTTAGGTGCAATAAGTCCAACTGGAGATTGACAGTGCATGTACAAGCACTCAGTGAATGATAAAAGCAGTGAGCCAATGGTAACGGGTAACAGAATTTGTGTTTGCAAATCACTAGTTGATTGTCACTCATATACTTCTCATGTTAAAAGTTAAATTAAATTACTTTGCATACTTTGTAGCCTATGTTTTAGAAATTTAAAGGTTATGATAAGAAAATTTTCTAGTAAAAAGTATACTTCATGTGTTTTCTGTCTTTGATTCATAAATTACTATTCCAAATTAAATAGTTCCTGGTTGTCAGCTTAAATTATTTATCTCCCAACTCTTATGAACAAGAAGTCAATAATCCTTGTTTTTTTCTTGCGTTTTGTGTATGATTATAACCCTCTTCTACTAACCAAGGCAAAGTACATATGCCTTTTCTTGAAAACTTGTACCTTAAGTGTTGATAATGACATGATGTTTACCTGTAAATCTCAAGAGACTCACTAAAAAGAACTATTAGAACCAACAAATAGAATGAGCTGTCATTAAAAAGACATCATTAATTTTTAAACAGTATTTCTTATCTGTCTGATCAACACCACTAAATGTCAAGTCTGTACAAAAACAGGCACTCTCAATCATAGAATTGGATAATTTCTAACATGCACTTGCTTTTGTCCTAGAAATGTGCTTTTCACATATATGAAACAACATGCACAATTGTACTTATTTTCATATTTGTAGTTGAAAAATACTTAGGAGACTATTTGAACAGGCTGAAAGTCACCAGAGGGGTAAGGGGAGGGAATTTCAGGGGAAAAGGGGAAGGATTTACAGGAACAAGTATAAAGGACACATGGACAAAAACTATGGGGGTGTGGAAATGGGAGGGAGGAGGGGAGGGCTGGGGTGGTGGGTTCGGGTGAGAATAAAAGACAGAAAACTGTACAAGATCAACAATTAAAATAAAAATTTAAAAAAAAAACAAAAGAAAAAGAAAAAGATACATCTATTTAGTGGAGTATTTTACATAGAAATAAGTAAAACTACATATGCACATAGGTTGATTTCTAAGATATACTATTGAATATAAAAGCAAGGTACCAAAAACTGTGTATGTGTTTGTATCTGTTAATTCTTAAAAATAAAGACAAGAATGGTACCATAAATGATTAGTCATAAGAGGAAGACTTCTTTAAATAGATAATTTTATCATTGTGAATTTGAAATTTGTGTATACTTTATTTATCCAAAAATAAAGTTAATTCAAAAAGGTTAATAAAAATTAAACTTAAAAATGAATACAAACTAAAATTCAAGTGACTTATGTCTTTAACTATGTATCATTTGTATGGTATAGTCTAAGACCTAAAAGAACTGTAATCTTGAACTTTACTTGGTAAGACTCTTGGTAGAGGTGCAAGTATAATAATTATAAAGACATTATTTTATAATAAAGCACATATATATACTGATTTTATGGGACACAGTTTTCTCAATGTAAGAGGTGAAAGACCTAAATATGTAATGGGAAAATGTCAGGAAGTGTCCTGTGATGTTGATTTGAATTGGAGGTGGCAGAGTGAACGTATGATTTTAAATGTTTTATTTCCTACCTCTGCTCACTGAAAAGACCCAGAGTCATACCGGCGGCTCAGTGTTTGGAACTGCCCTGCCTGGTTTCAGAAACTGTAATCCCCTGTGGCTAAGGTTGAGTAAAGGACCTTGGGAACACAAGCCACTAAGGAGACAAAGCTTATCTTCCTGGTAGGGGCACCACCTCTGCCCTCTTTATTTCATCCTGCTTGGCCCTGAGCGAATGACCAGTTAGCCAATGATGAGTAAGATTCCTCAAGGGAGGGACGTCCTGAGACAGGCAGGGTCATGAAGGGGCCCTAGGGGAAGGACTTGGGGGGCTATAGAAACAGGGGGGGATGGACCCTTGCCCCTCAGCTTTGACATAGCCTGAGTCCTTATTCTGTTTGAAAGAAGTCTTCTAATCTCTTGTCTGCCTTACTTCCCCAGCCTGACTTAAGCCTGAAACAATGCCAGAGGTGGGTGCAGCCCTGTGCTGGAAACCGTGGATTCCCTAGGGCAATTAGGCCTAAGAAAGAATGCATAAAATCCTATGAAACCTACTTTGCTAATACCCTCAATTTAAAGGATAAGGGTCCAGGCATGAAATGAGTTTGTTTATCAAAGTTTTATGGCCCTTTAGCTAACTGACCCTGACTCAGAATAAGCCCTTATAGTCGTTTGAATGTTATCTATTGTTTAATCATTTCTCCCTGACAATGATTGATGAGCTTCATGTACACACCCTGTATTCCTGTGCAAATTGAACCCAATAAAAGCTTGTTAAGGCAAGGGTTGAGCCGTTCTCCTCTTGAAAGAGAAGCTGCACCATCCCTTTCCTCCACAGGACTCTGTAGTCCATGTGAATTTACCTCATCTTATCCATAACGCTGCTGCCCCCAGGAGCCGGGATCCATGTCAGCTCAGTAGCAGTGAACACATCTAACATGCCTAGATGTTACATTCTAAATCCCATTCCCCATTATAAAAGATATGGGTTCTACTTAAAGAAATGCTGGAGACCTGAATTGAGATGAGTACAATATCACCCTAGCATGCCTTTCTGTGTCAACAAGCAAGAATGTGCTAAGCAACTAATGGAATTATACCAAAAACAAACAAACAAAGATAGCTTGAAGGGACTTTCATTGAATAAATTTTGAGCATCATAAAGACACATACTGATAACAGATTATCACACTATCTAAAGCAAATAGCAAAGTAATACTTAATATCTAGTGATTCTCAAAATTATAAAGGAGGCTGAGGTATTAGGAAAAAGCTCCTCTCTAGAGAAGTCAGCTATTAATTATAGAAAGATTATTTAATTTAGAAAAATTAAGATTTCATAATCACCAGTATAATAATTGATATAGTCAAATCATTAGCAGATTCAAAAATGTTCAAATATTTTGAAAAATTATTGGTTAACAAGATTTTCCAAGAGTTTCAAATTATCACACAACCTATTTCTTTTTATTACAAAAAAAAATACAATAGTAATATGGTAAAAAAAAAAGTAAAACAAACAACCAAATTTAATATCAGCAAACATGGATCAAACAGAGATTATGTGATTTCTGATATGCAATGGGAAAAATATAACATCAACTCTGCAGTACACTTGCAGAAATGTTAAAGTTGTACCTACTAATAAAAATCCAATCATAAAATCCCAAATTATAATTCTTTTATAATTTTATAGGTAATCGGCATATATATATTTAATTAAAGAAGGGAAGGAAAGGGGCAATTCAAGCACATGAATAGAGGACTCATGGGCACAGGCAATGGGGTGGGCACTGACTGTGGGGGTAGGACAGGGGAGAGCAATGGGGAAAAGGTGAGACAACTGTATTGAGCAACAATAAAAAAATAATAAATAATAAACTATTCAAGAATAAAAAGAGATTAAAGGATAACAAAAAGACATAACAACCAAGTGCGTTACATTATTCTTGATTGCATCATGAATAATTTTTATTTTTTTAATGAATAATTTTTAAAAGGGTATTTTAGACAACTAAACTTTTTAATAGGGTCTCTATATTGAAATAACGATAAATATTTGGTTATAGTGTTACAGGGTGATACATTTGTATGTCTTTGCTTTATGTGCTATCTTCTAAAATGCATTGAATTTTAAACCTGAAAAATTATATCACTGTTAAAACTAGAAAATAAATTTTAAGCTGGCAATTAGAATATCTAATTAAAATATTTAAGTAATAAATAAAAATAAAACATGCCATTATGTAAATCAATAGAAAAAATTACAGGAGCTACATGGCAAAAGCTTAAAAATTCTCCAGTGGAACAAATAAAAGAGTCTCTATCTTGCAGATATACCAGGATATAAAACTGTAAATCTTAGCATTTTTTAAATGTCATACCTGCCTCAGTTAAGATGAACTTACATTAAATTGTAAATTTACAACCCTAACGAGATTATTGTTTTGCATGCACCTATATGTGCACACATAGAGATTAAAATATTTTATTTGCAAATTAGAATAGATAAGGTTTAATATAGGTATTTGATTTACAATTTTCTGAGTGAAAGAAAACAAAGCGGTTGTAGGTAGCTTAGGAAAGAGAAGTAATTTATTTGCAAAATGCTAAAGTTCAAGTTTTGAACAGTTGTATCTTAGAACACCCTGGAAATAGGGGAGCTCTAGGCTACTCAATTACCAGGAGCTCTTGCACTTTCTTTCCTAAAAGTTAAAATTATAATGACTCAAATCTCAAATATTTAGGTGTGGTAATATTTGTGAAACTAGGATCTCTCCTCTTTTGAAAACCTAACTGAAGAAACAAAAATACATTTTAAACAAACCAAAAATTATTTTATCTCACTGAAAAATGGCAAAATTAAGGATTGCCAAATTGTATGTGAATAGCTAAAAACCTCAACTAATTAACTAACTAAATAAATAAATAAATAAAACAGAAACAAACAAAAACCAGCAGAAATTCTTGAGAGAACAGCAGCAATTATCCAGAAAATGACAGAAAAATTCTACTTTCTTTATGGAGAGAGATTGCACTGTAGAACAGAATCAATATCCCACACATGCAGGGTGGCTGTAGGATTTGTTGTGAGAATATCTCTTGGACTCTGATGAAGAAGAAGACGAATTAGAAATAACCATAAAATCCCACAGATGAACAATATTTGCAGGAAACAATTATTTCAGTCACAAACTAAAAAGCATTCGTGAAATGTGTTCTCTAAATACCCTATACCAAATCAGAGAGTAATGCTTCCTGTATAAAACATGTTCAGGAGTTGCACCAGCACAGTACTATCACTAAATAGCTCTAATAGAGAAAGAGTCTATAAAAATAAAAGCACAAATACCAATAGGTAAAAATCAGTTATCAGAAAAAAAGATGTAACAGATGTAATACACATTTTAACAACTTTTTCACAATTAATTAAAATCAGTAGTTATAAAGTAATTCTCCCATGTTAGAACAGTACAAATTAGTAATGAATGCAACATGGAATAAATGGTAAAACTAGGAAATATGAGATAGCTAGCCAAATTCAGTAAGAAAATGAAAAAATTCAAAGAAACATCATGGAAATGAAAATGGAAAGAAATAGAAGGCAGTGTGGAAGAAACAGTTAACATATAAAGTATATAGAAATTAGCAAAAAAAAGTCAAAAATACACATTTTTATTTTTACATTATTTTTTAAAAATTTAATCTTTATTGTATGTTTCCATTACCATTTACTCCCCTTATACCCCTCTCCCCACAACAATCACTACACTGTTGTTCATGTCCAGGAGTCCTTTTTCCTTTAAAAAAAAATATTTTATTTGTTTATTTCAGACAGAGGGAAACGGAGGGAGAAAGAGAGGGAGAGAAACATCAATGTGTGGTTGTCTTGCGCACCCTGTACTGGGGACTTGGCCAGCAACCCAGGCATGTGCCCTGACTCGAATTGAACTGGTGACCCTTTGGTTTGCAGGGCAGTGCTCAATCCACTGAACAGCACCAGCCAGGGCCCTTTCCTTTTCGCTCAATTCCTCCACCCACTAACCTCCCCCTGCCAGCTGTCATCCAAAAGACCAAGGAAATAAATCTAGATATAACACATGTGTAAAGTAGATCAAATGGATATATAAATGTGCTTAGTAGGATAGTAACTATGCTTAATTAGAGCACAGGAATAAGAAAGTTAACCAATAAAATATAAAAAAGGCATATAATTTGAGAATGCTTTCAGTAAATGAAAAAAAAAAAAAACTACATATGTAGACACCATATGCAAAGCATAGCACACACAAAATAGCCAAAACCACAATATATTTATTAAAATATAAAGATTTCTTCAATGGCTAGGAAAAATATAACAAGTAACTTATAAGGGGGAAAGTAAGTCTTGTCTGATTTAAAAACTTCATGAACTAAAAATGTTATATTAAGCCAATCTTTCTAGGAATATTTTTCCTTTGGTGAACTATGACAAAGGGCCTGTCAAGAAAGTAAAACATTTGACCTTAGACCAAACCAAGTGCTGTTATTAGGGTGAAAGTAGAATGCCCTAATAACAGTAAAATAATTAAATTCTGAAAATAGGGAGAGTAAAAAGGAAAGAAAATTGAAGGTGATTTTTTCCTTTTGCCTCATCTGCTGTATTTGTGAATTGAAGAAACTATTTTGTTTTTACAAATCAAACAATAAAGAAGATAGGTCTACAAATAGTTCTTGTGTTCTTAAAAAAATGGACAACATGAAGTTATTCAATGAATTGTTTTATGTATATACAGTAGACAAAGTGTGGGAAAGTTACATACCTTCACTGAGCTTTTGTTATTCTGTTTTTCTGTTTATTTGACAAGTTTCTGGGAGCAGTATGATGAAAATCTTCCAATTCACTCATTTCCATGTGGAAATCTAGTTGTCGCAGTACTATGCATTGAAGAAATTTTTTGTTTCCATGATTGGTCATGGCACCGATATTGAAAACAAGTTAGTAGCAGAAGTGTGTGTTTATTTCTGGACTTTCATTTTAATTTCAATGAGAAAGCCTAATTCTTGCAATTTTTTCATGATTGTTCTGAATATTCAGGCCTCTTGCAATTCTGTATGAATTTGAGGATTGACTTTTACATTTCTGGGAGTAATGGTTATTAAAATTTTGATAAGGATTACATTGATTCTTTTTAAAATTTATTTTATTGCATTTTTTCAATACCATTTATCCCCTTTATAGCATCTTCCACCTCCATCTACCACCTTCCCCACTGCAATCACCACACAATTATCCATGCCCATGAGTCCTTTTTCCTTTTTGCTCAATCCCTCCACCCTCTAACTTTCCCTCACATACCTGTCATCCTGCTCTCTGAGTCTGCCTCTATTTTGCTTGCTAGTTCAGATTGTTCATTAGATTCCAAAAAGTGAAATTGTGTGGTATTTGTTTTCTTTTACTGGCTTATTTCACTTATTATAATATTCTCCAGGTCCATCCATGCTATCACAGAGGGTAAATTATTTTTTATGGCCGAGTAGTTTTCCATTGTGTAAACTCACCATAGTTGTTTTATCCATTCACCTGCTGATGGACACACGGGCTGCTTCCATATCTTGGTGATTGTAAATAATGCTGCAATGAACATAAGGGTGCTAATATTCTTTCGAATCAGTGCTGTGGATTTCTTTGGATAAATTCCCAGAAGTGGAATCTTAAGGCAGTTTCATTTTTAATTTTTTGAGGTATCTCCATACTGCTTTCCACCGTGACTGCACAAGTTTGTATTCCTACCCATGCAAAAGGGTTCCACTTTCTCTATATCCTGGCTGATGCAGACTCTGGCCAGTGTGGTCCATATGTTGTGAATGAGACAAACAAATTCACATGTACTACAGAAGTCCTTGGGAGAAAAAGGGACGACACAGACACTCTCTCAAAGAGCACCCTGACCCTTGCCTGGACAGGCTTTTATTGCTTTCTTGGGAGCATTATCTCAAAGAAGGTCTTCATTCATCATTGTCAGGCAGTAATGATCAAACAATAGATAACATTCAAAGAACTATGAGGGCTTATTCTGAGTCAGGGTCAGTTAGCTAAAGGGCCATAAAACTTTGATAAACAAACTCATTTCATGCTTGGACCCTTATCAGAAAATTGAGGACATTCTTAGCAAAGCAAGTTTCACCAGACTTTATGCATTCTTTCTTAGGCCTGATTGCCCTGGGGAACTCGCAGTTTCCAGCACAGGGCTGCACCCACCTCTGGCATTGTTTCAGGTTTAAGTCAGGCTGGGGAAGTAAGGCAGCCAAGAGATTAGAAGACTTCTTTCAGACAGAATAAGAACTCAGGCTATGTCAAAGCCAAGGGGCAAGGGTCCATCACCCCTGTTTCTATAGCCCCCCAAGTTCTTCCCCTAGGGCCCCTTCACAACCCTGCCTGTCTCAGGTTGTCCCTCCCTTGAGGAATCTTACCCATCATTGGCTAGCTGGTCATTTGCTTGGGGCCAAGCAGGATGAAGTAAAGAGGGCAGAGGTGGTGCCCCTACCAGGAAGATAAGCTTCGTATCCTTAGTGGCTTATGGTCCCAAAGTCTCTCACTCAGCCTTAGCCGTGGGGGGTTACAGCTTCTGAAACCAGGCAGAGCAGTTCCCAACACCTCGCCAGCACTTCTTGTTTGTTGATGTATTGATGATAGTCATTCTGACCAGTGTGAGGTGGGTTACATTGATTCTGTACATAGTGTTTGGTAGTATTGCTATCTTAACAATGTTAAGTCTTCCAATACATTAGTTTGATGTGTTTTCATTTATTTAGGTGTTTTAAAATTTATTTAAGCAAGGTTTTGTAGTTTTCAGCACACAAGTCTTTCACCTCCTCTGTTAAATTTATTTCATAAGAATTTTATTCATATTTTTAATGTTTCAGGTGAATGCTAAGTATATCTTTCACCCAAACTTTATTTACTTATTTAAAATACTTTTGAATTTTATTGTTGTTCAAGTACAGTTTTCTGGCTTCCCCCCCCCACCTTTCCCCATCACCCCAGCCACCTCCACCTCCCTCCCCTGTTTCCACCCCCCTTTGTTTTTGTCCATGTGTCCTTTATAATTGTTCCTGTAAACTCTTCACCCTTCTCCCCATGCATTATCCCCTCCCATCTTCTCTCTGGTTGCTGTCAGTTTATTCTTAGTTTCAATGTCTTTGGTTATATTTTGCTTGCTTGTTTGTTTTGTTGATTAGGTTACAGTTAAAGATAATATTGTATGGTTTTGGAGATTATTAATTATTAGCATGTAAAACAAAATGATTTTTTGTGTGAAATATTTAATTCCTTTCATTTTCCTTTTTTATTCCATAATTTAGAAATTATTTAAAATTTTAATAGTTGAGAGATAACAATATGTAATCATAAATTATAAAATTTAATGATAGGTGATATTTTCAATTCCTTCCTGAATCATTTAGATACCTAAAAATATTTAATTCTACACACCTCTATTTAAGTTAAATATATCCTGTACTATTTTATGTATATACTCTTAGGACTTAAATTAATTATGCTTTTTACTCTTTTCTTTAGTCTGGGATTGTTGGGAACAATCTATTTCACTTTTCAGTTTATCTGAATCAGTTTTGTTCAGCCTTCATTTCTGAAAACTACTGTGATTGGATACAGTATTGTAAATTTGCACTTATACCATTTAAATACATAAAACATGATATATTTTCTTTAGCAGTCATTCATTATTTTCATAGATTAATGCTTTTAAATTATTTTTGATGTTATTATTTCATATTTTTAATTTTTTAGCTTTATTGTAGTGTGATTGATAAAATTGTGTTTGTATTCACATGTTTTGTACATGATGCTTTAGCAAGTATAATGTGATGATTTAATAAACATACACATTGTGAAATTATTATAACACACCCATCACTGCACAGTTATCTCTTTTTATTAAATTGTTTTTAGATACCCCCCCTCTCTCTTTCTCTCTCTCTATCTATCTTTAGCTATTTTCAAGTTTCTCTTTATTTTGATTTTATTTTACTATGTGGGATTTAGGTGCAATATATATTTTAAATACTCTGCCAATAGTTTTTTCTAATGCTTGAAATATTCCTAATTATATAATATACTGCTATAATCTGCTTCTTCTTCTTTTTTACTGTTCTTTAACTCTGTCCAGCAACAGCAGAATGGCACTATGTCAGCTGTACACCAGAAAGAGCCAGAAATTCTTTTGCACTACAGTGTAACCTGGAATGGGGAAAATTCCCGTCCACAGGTCTAAATATAGTGGTGCAATAACCTGCTTTTTTAGCAGTCTATTGTTTGTTTTGATATGTGTAATATCTTTTATTTTCTTGAACCTAATTAACCTAAATATTTTAAATAAGTAACGTTAAGATACATAAACATCAGCAGTTTATTTGAGTCTTATTTTTTCCTAATATTCTGTTCTTGTGTAGTTCAGTGTATAATTATTTTTGTGCCTGCATTATCTTTGAATTCAATTGTGTTAAAAATATTGTTTGTGGAAATTATTGAGATTTAGTACAACAATATTTTTCTTCAGCAAAAATTTTATTTTGTTTTCTGTAGAAACCTATGGACACTAATAATCTATGTGTTATATATATTCAATAATCTATATATAATCTATGTACAACACACATAATATATAATACATAATATTTATATATTCAATAAGCTAATATGTATTCAAATAATAAATTTAGGGGTTTTTTTGCCACCTAGAAAAGTAGTCGCTAGGCCACAGTTCATATGAGAGATGTTTACTTTTGATTAATATTTACTCCTAATATGCAGCGCTTTAATATTTAGTCAGTTATCAATTGTTGGTGAGTCTTGGGGATCAACTTTGTTTCCTAGGCTGATTAAACCACTACTAAACATCTCATCTATGCCTTTTCAAATTAATATGTGTCTGAGGCCAGTCTTGGCTACTTAAGTTATTACTATGTGAGCTCATCAGTTTTAAGAGGCAAATGATATTAACATTTTATTATGTTGTCTTCGGTGGGTGGGTTCTGAATTGCCTAGTATGTTCTTTTCCATTTCATTTTATTTATTTATTTTATTGTTACGCAATTACTGTTGTCCCCATTTGCCTAGTATATTTTTAATGAAGAAAAACTATTCAACCATTAGTCTAATATGTTCTAGACAGCTGGAGATGAAATGAAGGCCCTCAACTAAGCATACTATTGTCTATGCTTTTTTTCCCATTTACCTAGTAAAGTTCTTGAATAGGAACACATTTTTGATAAAAATTTATTAAATAAACAATTTGAAATAATTTAAATTTTATTTTTATTTATTTTAATTTAAATAACTTTTTTTTGCCATCCATTGTATATCTTAATTATATAATTTCATTAATCATTTATTTTTAGTATAAGGTCATTATTAGTAAAATATAAATCCTACCCAACACCATTTAGTTTTGTTACAATAATGAGCTAAAGATTACATAATTAAATGAGTATTGTTATAGTACTTAGAAATCTTTTAAAAATGTAGTATATATTGTTAATAGCTTTTTACTTATATTTTTTGAAATAGGTTAAGGTTTCTGGATAAGCTGGAAAGCATGATTATTTTTATGTTTAAAATAACTGAAATAACTAAAATTGCTCTCAAACATAATTTCAGTGATGGACTATTCAGAGAACAAACACCACCTCCATTCACATTCACATAACACATACACACGTACAAACAGATACATGTTCTTAAATAATAAATCAAGATCTCTTAGAATTTAAAGATAAATTGACCTAAGCATTTTTAACGACTGATAAAAGGACCACTTGTGGAACTAAATAATAAGTTCAAGGTATATATCATAGAATTGATAAAAGTTTCAATATGAGAAGTTAGTTCTTATGTGTCCACGGGGAGACAATATGCCTATCCCATTTGATTCAAGGTCTCACTCTGATATCAATGAACTATGGCAGAATCTTGCCCCTTGCATGCTATTTCAGTACTCATCCTTGTATATAGACAGCAATTATTGACGAAGAGTTAACTAACAGTAGCTAGAGAAACTTAATTTTGGCCCTTGCATTTCTTTATAACTGGCATATTTTTCTTAATGAAAACTTGAAATATGAGAAAATGAGACAGAGACACATTTACTGGAACAAAGAATAAGATCTAAACCTTATTTATGTACTAGCTGTGGAACAATGTGCAAGTTATTTAATGACGTTGTTCCTTGTTTTTCTCATTTCTAAATAAGAATAATTTTATCAGGTTTATTATAAGGGCTAGATGAACTAACTGATAAACATTCTTTTTTTTTTTTTTTTTTTTAAATATTTTATTTATTTTTTCTATCTTCAGAGGGGAAGGGAAGGAGAGAGGGAGAGAAACATCAATGTGCGGTTGCCTCTTGTATGTCCCCTGCCGGGAACTGGCCTGGCAACCCAGGCATGTGCCCTGACTGGGAATCGAACCTCGATCCTCTGGTTCGCAGGCCCGCGCTCAATCCACTGAGCTACACCAGCCAGGGCTGATAAACATTCTTGATATAGGAGTATCTAAAATTTGTGTCATTGTTATCATTATTGTTATGATCATTATTATTACTACCTTCCCTATGACCTAGGTCAGTCTTATGGTAGCTAGAAGGTTAATTTCACCATTCTGAACTACAATAGACTCTTCAGTGGTCTGACCCACTAAGGATTTTACACAAAAAGTTTGGGCTTATCACAGTGTGATTCATTTACTCCAAAGGCAATTTAAAAGTATCAGTATTGACCATTACTGATATACTACTTTATCTTGATTAGTATGAGAAAGTAACCATTATACAGAAATCTAAATCTAAATCTAAATAATCTGGAAGTGACAATTGACTAGTTTAAAAGACAATTATAAGCACCACACAAATTAAACTGCTGTAGGGAAAGTAAATATATATATATATATATATATGTATATATATGTATGTATATACACACATATGTGTATATATATAATTTTAAGATGAAACATGTACATGCATTTTATATACATGCACATATTTTATACATATACATCTGTGTGTGTGTATATATATATGCACATATTTCATTTTAAGAAATCTTTTAAAATGTGGCTGCTAGAAAATTTCTAATTACATGTGTGGCTCACATTACATTTTTATTGGGCAGCTTTGTTGTAAGCTTACAGATTGGAAATATATATATATTTTTACCTCACCTGGGTAATATCTGATTTTCCTGTACGTAGACAAAAACAGTTTTTCTTTTCAATATTAAAAACAATGGTGAAATTAGTTTATCATGTTATAGATGTAAAATAGGTTTAAAATATTTAAAATACGTTCTAACCACCTAATGATTGTTATATTAGTGTTGTGCTTGCCTTTACAACTAGGCAGATAAATAAAAGCAAATGCAATATTAAAAATTATACACAAAACATTTAATGTAGGTTAAATGTATCTCTCTTTAATGAAAAAATATGAATTTTCAATAAATGAAATTAAAAAAAATGAACTCAACTTTTATATAAATGTTAACCAATACAAACACAAATCTCTAGATAATTTTTATTATAAAACATAAAACTATAAAATATTAAAACAGTGTGAAATTAGTAAGCAAAACACAGACATTCTTGACCCATCTTTCCCTTTTAACACTTTGTTTGGAATAAAATAATTGCAAATGTAGTTATCTCACTTGATGTTAATAAGTGAAATAAATTACTATGCCAATATCCTTGATTACGGAGGTCTGGTGATTCATTTTGCAACATTCTGAATCAAAACTGAGACAATAGAGAGACATAGGGAACTATTTGCTAATCGTTAAAGCCTGAATTAAATCTTATCATTTTTTTCCTTTCTAACGCAGATTTGGCTAAGTGATCCACAGTGAAGAAATGCAGTGTACTGGCTTACTGCCTGTAGTCCTTGGAAGAATTGCCCAAATCTTCCAACTGTAGCACACCTGGCATGTGCCTGCACAGGTGGATTAAATAGCCCCAAAACTGAGAGATTGGAAGGACATAATTCTTGCAACAGCAGTGAAATGTGAGCAAAGAGACTTCATCTTGGTATCTCAGTAGAGGGTGACAGATGTCCAAGTCATTACATGTCAGATGATAACAGACAAAATTTCAATGATTCCACCGTCCATCTGTTTATCTATGCCTCAGCTGAGGTACCATATAAACACGATGAGGTGAACACAAAGTGTAATTAATTTGCAATGAATCAGTAACATGTATAACAAAGACTGAGAAAAAATTTTGGACTCTTAGTCATATTGAGGTTAATTTACAGAAGTAGAGAAAATTTTAATACAAGGAATTGAGATAGTCAAGGATATTTAATGTACAATACCAAAAATTATTTCTAACAAGGACAACATCATTTTTGAAAAACTAAATAAATGAAGGGAAAGTCTATTACCTGTGGACATCGAAGAAGAAAATATCTATTACCAAGGAGAGAGAGAGATTTACAATAATAAGAGATAAGAAGACATAGCATGGAGGACAAAATACCTAAAAAAATTCCAGAAGAGAAAATTAAGAAATAATTAAGTAATAATTGCAAAATTAAATTTTAACTATCCCAGAGCTTTTAATTTTCAGTAAAACACTTACTTTTACGGAAAAAATGAAAATAAAATGTGAATACTTAAGTTGAGTGAGTTTTCTTAATTCCAAAGATAAGCAGAAGGTGTAGAAATCCTTCACATCATTCTTTAGATTTATGCCACAATATTGCATGTTTTTAATGTTATTGTAAGTAATAGATTTTTAGAATTTTGTTTTCTAATTGTTTCATATGTATAAAAATTTACAATTCATTTTTGTATATTGACTCTTTTACCCAGTGATCTTATTAAGTGTATTAATTTAAATCGTAGATAATTTAATATACATAATGATAACAAATGTAAATAATTTCACTTCAATATTTATGATTTTTTGCTGTACTGTACTAGTTAGAATCTTCAGAACAGCAAGAAGAAATTACCATAAAGTCAAAACAGAAGGCATGACTTGAATTTTAAATATTAAGATATAAATGTTTTAAGAGAAAAATATGTAAGATGAACTAAAAAATAAAAAATTAGAGAATTTACAACTTATAAGGCAGAGAAAAGAGGATTAATATTCTCATCCTATAAAGTATCCTTTCAAATTACAACAAAAAATAAATTGAGTAACCAGGTGAATATTTTATGAAGTTAGTCTACTAAATAAGAAAATCAAATCACAGGTAACCTTGGTCACCCTCAGTTATTCTCAGTGAAATGTGATAAATAAAAATATAAAAGAGCCCTGGCTGGTGTAGCTCAGTGGATTGAGCGCGGGCCTGCGAACCAAAGGATCGCGGTTCGATTCCCAGTCAGGGCACATGCCTGGGTTGCCAGGCCAGTTCCTGGCAGGGGACATACAAGAGGCAACCGCACATTGATGTTTCTCTCCCTCTCTCCTTCCCTTCCCCTCTAAAGATAAATAAATAAATAAATAATAAAAATAAATTAAAAAAATAAAATATAAAAAAATATAAAAGAGATAAATGGTGATGAAAAAACTTAAGATAAAATAATAAAAAAAAATATATATATAGGTTCCAGCACACCCATTTTTCTTATAAAATCTTTTATTAAAAATAATAAGCATGTAATTCTGTAACATAACAATGTCACACTCAAGTACACCATATGACATTTTAGGTAAAATGTTCAAATTAAAACTATAAATTATTACACTCATTATTATCCTACCAACAACACTCATTCAAGAAGGCCTTATTTCTGCCAGAGTGTGTACACACACACACACACACACTCTCTGGAAGAAATAAAAATGTTTTGAAATACACACACACACACGTATATTCTGGTCTAGTATACATATGTGTGTGTGTGTGTGTGTGGGCATGTGAGAATATATATGTGCAATTGGTATATATATTCCAATATATATTCTGTGGCAGATACTTGCGCGTGGTGTGGGCCCAGCTCCCACTAGGAGGTGCACAGGACCCACGCCCACAGATAGGTTCTCTCATGGGTAATCAGATTTGCAATATACCTAGGCTGCTTTTGAGGTTTGCTTCTTGCTAAAACTCCCTCACCCTGCAAGTGCTAAACCTTGCAGGGACCAGTGTAACCAGCTCAGCCACTTTTGCCTTTTCATTTGCTAATATCCTTCTTCTGTGATGTGATTAGGGGCATTGGCTCCTTTTGTTGTTATTGGGGATAGGGAGTGAGGACCATCTTGTAATGTGAGGAAATATATAGAATAAAGGCCTGTCATGGCAGAAGCTGTGGCTTTTGCTCCCCTTGAGAGAAAAGTCATCCTTTCTCCTATTGCCCTTTTTCCTCCACTGGACTTGGTAGTCTGTGTGTATGTTTTATTTCATCCATAATGATGTGGACACTGCTAGCCGGTGTCCGCATCAATATTCTATATATTCCAATATATATTCTATATATGCACCAATTGAATATATATATTAATTGGTATATATATTATATTCAGTTGGTGCATGTATAAAATATATATATACATATTCAATTGGTAAGAGGTTTTAAAATTCAATTAAGACAAGTGTGTCCGAGTTGAACATGAGAACATAATATATATTTTTTAATGTTAGAAGAATTTGTTTATGATCACAAAGTTTGGGCATGATGTTTGAGTTAAATTTTTGTGTCTTTAAAAGTTCAAATGTTGAAGTCTTAACCCTACTTCCTCAGAATGTGAATATTAGGAGACAGATCCTTTCAGAGATAATTAAGGTAAAATAATGTCATTTGTGTCAGCCTAATCCAATCTGACTGGTGTCATTATAAGAAAAGGAGATAAGGACACAGACAGCACAGTTCAAGGGACACCTAAGTCTAGGAGAGCCTTTGATATTTTGTTAGAGCAGCCCTACCTAACTAAGACATGGAAATTAACAACAACAAAAAAAAATACTGTAGCTTAAAGATATCCTTACCTGCTAGTTTGAGGTTGTATAATACATAATACATTATATATATTCATATACTATTTTAACTTATGAATATTTTCAGGAGCAGGCAGAGAAGATTAGTCTGCTCAGTACAGTTTCACATCAAATATCTTACATAACTTTGTTATTTGTTACACAATAACAAACCTTTCAAGATTCTTAGGTTAAATTTATTTAAAATGGAACCATTTTAAGAAATCTCTTCAAAAAAGTAAGTGGAGAAAATTTCCAGATTTTTATATTTTTTCTAGAGTTTTATAGTTGCCTGCTTTACCTGCCTAAAACGACAACACGTTTTTGAGGAAATATCACAAAATATTTCTGTTAACTTTCAAACAATTTTGTTTTCAAGTTCCATTGGCTTAGGCAGTTATCACATGATATAGTAATGCAAATACCTAGCATATTTTTGCTTGCTGTATGAGTCTGCTCAGGCTGCTGTAACAAAATACCATGAACTGGATAGCTTAAACAACATAAATGTGTTGTCTCATACTTCTTGAGGTGCAACAGCCAACATCAAGGTAGATGACAGTGAATCAATTCCCTGGTGAGACCTCTCTTCCTGGCTTGCAGACAACCACCTCCTCTCTCTGTACTCACTTGACCTCTAAGTGAAAGTGCATGAGAAGAATAAAAGAAAGCTCTCTTTCCTCTTCTTAGAAAGTCAACAATCTTTTGTTAGGCCCCCACACTTCAAACTTTATTTAAACTGTTTGCCTCCTAAAAACCATATATTCACCTATGATTTACACTGGTGATTTGAGCTTCAGCACATGCAATGTGAAGTCTCACAATTCATTTGCTTATGCATGGTAAGGACTGGAGAACTGGCTGGAGCAGGCGTGTCCAGGGATGCCACGGAGTGACTATCCATCCAGACTCATTAGCATGCCAGACACAATAGTTGTGAAGGTTTACAGTTGTTACTCTTGTGAGTACGTTAGATGAGTATCAGTTAAGATGTCTACTGTTGATGTTTAATTTTGAATGTGGAAATAAACGCAGGAGGTATTAAATGAAAAGTAGTTTGAGCTTTTCTATAAAGTGTGATTACATTAAAAATACAAACCACATGTATGAGTAAAAACTCATCAACAGGACATTGCTGTGGCCCGATACTGGTCCTGGTTCAAAAGCCTGTGTTATGCTCCTTTCCAAGTCTGGTTCCCCAGGATTCCCACTGAGTCTGTGACTCCCTGATTCCAGTTCAGTCATTTAATTTTTCACTTAAGATAACCATGGTTTTCTGTGGTCAAAAATTTGACTGAAACAACAACTGTTACCACTTACGTGTCAAAGAAAATCAGACTTGAAGACGAAGTGTAGATGGCCCTGAAAACATAAAATCCCAGCTAGCTCACTCTCATGGTTCTACGACCCAGCATGCAATTCCGTGTTCCTGCATTGAAGGTAGACACCTGTAGGTGGTAGGGTTAGATATTATTTTACTCACCAGAATTTTCTACTTTTGCAGGAGTGTAAATAAATTTGTTGTTAAATAAGATGGCATTTTTTCCTCTTTTAGTTAATTGATTGAGGTGACACTGGTTAAAAAAATTACATAGGTGTCAGGTGCACATTTCCACAATACGCCATCTATCAGCTTTATTGTTTGAGGTATCACCTTATGGCTGTCTTTCTTTACTTACCAAACACTTTTACTTATCAAATTTGTTTCTCAACAAGACATTTTTGCAAACTCATTAACAAGAAGAAAAAAATAAGAGCAACTGAAAGTACTATATGCACATTTCTGTAAAATGTGTATAATTCATATTTTTAGTAATTACCTCCTTCTATATCTCTTATCAAACTATAATGCATGATTTGCTAACCATTATATCAAAATCACTTGACTTCACTAAGGCTTAAACATTTCATTAAAAATGTTATATTAAAATTTAATGTTAGAGTATAAGCATTTGGAAAGAATTGACTTAATTTTGCAAGAAGAATTATTGTAACACTTCAAATATCTTTCTCAGTATAATCATAATAGCTCACATATGCACATTCAGAATTTTGATCTTAAGATAAATTCTGAATCACTAACAAAACCTATATTTGGTAACTATAGGCCTTTTAAGGAAAAGAATAGCTACTAACATGAGAATGTCCTCACTGCAGAATGAAAAAAAGAAATTATAGAAATATTTATGCTCCATCAGATATCATTAATCTTAGCCTTAAAATCTATGACTTCTTATCAATTATGCTTCAAATAAAAATAATTATGCAATAATAACACTGACAGTATTAATATTGAACTTCTTTAAAAGGAAATGACTACCTTTTGTCAGGTTCAAAAGAATAAAGCTGCAGGCATGAACGGTCTATCATTTACAGATGGTGGTAAATTATAAAATATCAGTGTATCTAGAAGTATATGACAAGTACTAACTTGTATGATTATAAATACACTTATTTTATAATTATGTTTCCCTCTAATGTACTATATTTTGATAATATTAATAAATGCAATCAATATGTATTCAGGGAAATCTAAGGAAAAAACAGCAGTAACTATTTGATTTGTGTGTGCATAGTGAGAGTTAGGTTAATTGGAAGATCATGAGAAAAATTTTAAAATTAGTATTATAATGGAAATACAGTGGTGTGTCTTAATTATTTAAAAACTAAATACTATATGAGACTAATAACAAAGTAACTGTAAATGATTTATTGGTCCAACAATAACAACAAATAGATCAATTGCAGAAAACAAAGTCCATCCTACTTCAAGTATATTTAATTTTTTAGCATCAAAGACACTACAGTGATTATTTCCCCTGGTATATATTTCTTAGATGATAAACCTTCTGCCTCTAGCCAGGTGCGCTCAGTGAAGGGTAAGTCTGATATCTTAAGGTGTTGAATCTCACATGCAGTTGTGTCCTGCACAATCTGTCCAAGATAAGTAATTTAAGATCTATAACACCATGTGAATCTAGGATTCTTTTGCAAAATGTATTGAACGATTACATGATTTACATGTCCTGTAATTCATAAATACTTACTTAAAAAAAAACATTTTACAGAGTTTGAGAGCTGTAACCCCCCCTCAAAATGCTTCTATTACATGTTGCTGAGATAACCTTGTTCAAAATTTTAATGGGTCATTCTTTTAAGATGGCGTAACATGTTAGTGCTAATTCCCTGAACTGTCAGCTAATGTTAAAAAGAGACTATTTAGACTGAAACAATGTGATAATTTATGACACTTTAAGGTATACCCATTTTGTTTGTAGTGTGGGGAAAGATATTGAGAGTTGAGCAAATGTAGGTTTACAGTTGTAGGCACATAAAACAGAGTTTATTCTTGTATTAGTATTTATTAATTATATATTATTTGTATGTTTCATAACTGTAATCCTACTTTTGCCCACACCTGTATTTGAAAGGAAAATTGAAAATAAGAAAGGAAAAGGTATATATGAGATTTTCTAAAATTGGGTTAAAATAATTCATAAAATTATTTTAGGAAATTTTATTAAATAATTCATTAGAGTTGAATAGAAAATAATAAAATGTATTCAAACATTTTTAATATGTTGATGTTCTTAATCGTTAACACCAAAACAGGTACATATGCATGCACACACACCTTGTTAATATGTTATGATTCAGTAGAAAAAATATATAGAAAAACCTTGTATTGATTTACTTACAAATACTTAATAAAAGGCAACATTAATAGGAATTTTAATAATTTTGATGTTAAACCTAAAATATAAATGCAGAATTAAACTAAGAAAAATTCAAATTATTTTCATTTAATGAGATTTCCCTTATTAATCTTAAGATAGAATGAATGGTCCAAGATCTGTGTAATAGACTTCTTTTACTCATTTCCTTTTCGGATAATTTTATTATTGGAATCCACAGATAATTGTTAAGAAATAAATTCCTAAGACTCAATTAAAAAAAGAATATCCCTCCCTAGCCAGTGTGGCTCAGTTGGTTGGGCATTGTCCTGCAAAGCAAAAGGTGGCTGGTTCAATTCCCAGTCAGGACATATGTCTGGGTTGCAGGTTTGGTCCCCAGTCAGGACATACAGGAGTGGCAACGAATCAAAGTTTCTCCCACACACCCCTGTTTCTCTCCCTCTCTTTCTCCCTCCCTTCCTCTCACTCTAAAAATAAATAAAATATTCAAAAATTTAAAAAATAATTAAAGAATATACCACTCTAGTACTGCTTCCACATCTTAGTCCGGATTTCTACTTATCACTGTTCTTTTTTCACATACTGTATTCTGGAATAACAAGGCTACATGGTGAGAAAATATACATAATTGAGAGTTTTAAAGTTATTAAAAATTAGGTAAAATTATTGTTACTTGAAGATATTATTGTAAACCAATAAAATTCAAGATATCCAATGAAAAATGGATGGATATATTGATAAAATTAGTAATTAATAAAGTTATGCCCTACTTAAATCTTTTGATTTTCTATCCTTGTGTCTGATCCTTCCATTCTTAAAAAAAGTTGTTACTTTTATTACAAGCAATATATTTATTGCATCCTTGATGAGTTTACTTGAATTATATTTTGAAGGATCAGAGGACATACTCTGGTCATTCTCATAAGTAGACAATTGACACTTTAGTTTTCCTCTAAATTAGAAGCATATTTCTTGTTAAAAGTAGATTTGTAAAAGGTATTTTTTTCTTTTACCCCAAGTAGAATGTTTCTAATACTTTCACATAATATATTAGATAATGGTTATTTTATATTATAATAGGAATGTCTGCCTAGCGGACATAAAGTTGCATGTTTACATTTATTATGTTTTTAAATCCATGCTAAGATTTTATTTACTACTTAAAATAAAATTGAATATTATGTCATTTCTTTGAAAATTTAAAAGAGTCTAAGTTTTTACTACAGCAATCCATAATGCAATTAATTTTAGTAAAATAGACACTCAATTGATTTACTATCTAAAAATGTGTTACACATCATAATGATTTTTTCACTTTCTAATACAATTTAAGTACTAATAAGATGGCTAATTTTTAAAAAGAGGAAAAATGCAAAAACTAAGTAAGCCAAAATTTAAACTTTAAAATGCAACAGAAACAATTAGAAATGATAAATAAATAAAAAGTGCTAACAAATAACAAAATAAAATGTTTGTTATTTACAGTGCACCTATTTAAATAGCATCTCCCATGAACTAGACCTAAGGAAAAAATATATAAATGTGTGTTATATCACTTATACTCCAAAAGATCACAGCATTTTCTGGCCTTTTATTATTATAAAAGATAAACCAATGAAAATTCAGTACTGCGCTGGGTAAGCACTAATGGCCGCAGGGCTGTGTACACTGTTTGTCAGGGGATTTCAGGGAGTGATGTTGGCAGACCCAGATTTCCTTTTACGATGTTATCTTTGAAAATATAGCTCTGATTTGTCGCCATAATCTTCTGCTTTCGTTATGGATAAAAAGTAATAGTGTCAACTAATACATCTTTATCCTATCACCTAATACCTATCAAATTTATTTTTAATCAACAAAAAAGTTTACCATATCCAGGCAGCAGTATTCTTGGCAGCAGGTGCCTGAATCACACCGGCAAGTCAAACATGGTTGAGTCTGTTCTCATAATTCTATGAGATAATTTTTGCTTGTGGGTGACAAAAGCTCAATCTGATTTAATTTAGGCCCAAAGAAGAATTCTTTGGCTCAGGAAATGAAACCATCTGAAGAGCAAGAGTTCAGTTGGATCCTAAGGACAGAAACCAAAGGCTACCAATGTGAGCATTCTTCCTGTTTTTCCCCTATCTGTAACTTCTATTCAGTCATTAATTCTTTTTTTTGCCATCTTAGGTAGGCTATAGAAGAATCCAGAGGATCAGTTATGATACCCATTGCCCTTTTATGTTCCCTTTAGCATTACAAAAGGCATATTATTTACTAGGCTTTAATTTATTTTTTAAATATTTTTATTGTTGTTCACATATTCCATTTTCTCTCTACCACTCCCCCCACCACAGCCATCCCCACCTCCTACCTTTGATTCTATGTCCATTTTGTTTTGTCCACGTGTCCTTTACAGATGTTCCTGAAAACCCTTGTCCCCCATTATCCCCTCCCATCTCCCTTCTGGTTACTGTCAGTTTGTTCTTAACCAGACACAGTCTTCATATTTTAATAGCAGTCTGACTCTGCATGCTGTTTTGTTGTTGTTGCTGTTGTTTTTGCACCTTCAAGCCCACATCTTTACAGCCTCACCATCTAATAGAAGGATTTGCTTTCTTTAGATTCAATTTCAAAATTCTTAGGGAAGGATCGGCATTAATCTGGAAGAAGGGGAGGTTCCACGGCAACATTTTCACCAATGGTGCCCTGGAAGCTGAATGCAGTCACTGACCTCCTCTAGAACCATGTGACATGAGGTCAGACCTAGAAGAGTTCTTACACACACACACACACACACACACACACACACACACACAGGACACCTGGGCAAAATTAAGTAATTACTTTAAAAATAAAACATTTGCATCAAATAGAATATTTCACAAAGTGCTTTCACATTACATAGCTCTTTAAAAATGCTTAAGAATTTGCAACAAAAGTATTTTGGAAATGGCCAACTATGGAAGGCTTAAATGATTTGCAAGGTTGACACACACAAGAAATGCCAGAGCTTACAACAGAGCTCAGAGTTTAAATATTGATACCCATCCTCTCTCCACATTTCCAATTTGGTACTCACATCACATATTCAGACATTCATGACTACTCAAAGCTGTGGATTCACAAAGCTTTTAATACTAGGGCTTAATACTAATCATACAAAGGGATACTGCTCAAAGAAAAATAAAGTAACCAGTAACGAGTTGAATGTCAGAAATTTGAAAAATCTCATTCTCCTTCTTCTAACCCCCACCGCTCTCTGACCACAACTTTTTCCAAATTTTGTTGACAAACTTAGTAACTAAACACAAATTTATTACATTATAGCTCTGGAGATAAGAAGGTCAAATGTGTCTGAATGAACTAAACTCAATTATTTTCCTTCTTCTGCTTATTCTGGGTTTATTTTGCTATTTAATTCTATTTTAATTTATTCTTTAGCTTCTTAAAGTAGGAGCTAAGTTTACTAATTTGAGACCTTTATAGTTTTTTAATACAAGCACTCATCGTTATAAATTTATTTCTAAACACTGCATTAGCTACATTACACATGTTTTTGCTATTGTGTTTACATTTGTTTTTAATTCAAAATACTTAAAATTTCTTTTGAGTTCTCTTGTTGATCAATGGGTTCTTTAGAAGTGTTTTTAATTTCTAATTATATTGGTATTTTCTACATATCTTTCTCATGCTTATTTCTAGTTTAATTATGTTAGGGTCTGAGAGCACTTTTTTGGATGGTTTAATTATTTTAGGTAGTTGACGTTAATTGTATGGCTCAGAATATGGATTGTGTTAGAGAACGTTCCATATGTATGTGAAAGAATGTGTATTCTGCTGTTGCCCACATCATTCTATGCATGATAGCTATGTCTAGTTATTCTGTACTTGTGATACGATCATCTATCATATTAACAATTTTTGATCTACAATACTGTTAATGACTGAAAGAAGAATTTTGAAGTCTAGTATTATAATCTTAATTTGTCTACATCTTTCTTCACTTCTATCAGTTTTGCCTCGGGTATGTGAGTCTTTGTTAGATTCACATACAATTAAGATTGTTATGTCTTACATACATAATACAATGCCCATCTTCATATCTGACAATATTTGAGCTGCATTCCTTCTGAAGGCTTTAGAGGAGAGTAGTTCCTTTCCTTTCCCAGCTTTGAGAAGCTGGCAGCTTTCCTTGTCTCATTCCTTTCTGTTCTCATCCAAGACAGCAGTTTAGCCTCTGTAAATCTTTCTCTGTGACCTCCATTTTCATCTCCGAATTTCCTTTTCTAACTCTTTTATCTTCCTCTTCTAACTTTTATCTTCCTCTTCCCCTTCAGTGCTTACACTGAACTCACCTGGATAACTCAGACTGATATCTGTATGTTAATAATCTTAATTTAATCACATCTGCAAAACAGCTTTGCCAATGATTACATATTCACAGACTTGAGGGATTAGAACATGATCATCTTTAAAGGGACTATTATTCTGTGTAATGTGGAAATCTACTTTGTCTTATATTAATATAGCTTTATCAGCAATATTATAATTTAATCTATGCCTTTATATTTATACTGAATTTCTTACAGACAGGTGATCCTTGTCTCTTTACTCAGTCTAATAATCTGTCTTTTAACTGTTATATTTAAATATTTCACATATAATGTGATTATTAGTATGATCAATTAAATTCAACCACCTTCTTAGCTATATTCAACTTGTTCCAACTGTTCTTTGCTTTTTTCTTCCTCTTTAATTAAGCCTTCTCTTGGTTTAATTTAGAACTTTTTGTATTCTGTTTTCTCTTCTCTATCGGCATACTATTTATACCTTAAAAATAAGAATTACAGTCTTTTAACTAAACATAGTCTACATTAAAATAATAGCACTTAACATGAAATTTAAGAAGCTTATAAGAATGGATTTTCAAAGCCTTCCTCCCATCATTTGGACTATGTTGCATATTGTTTATTTTTACATATGCTATAAATACCCATGAAATGTCCCTATTTTTGTCTTAGATAGTTGGTAATATTTGACAGTATTTAAGCCTATAAAAAGGAATTTTATTTTAATTTTGTTTATTTCACTTCCAATACTTCTTTATTTTTTCTGTCACTTGTTATTTATGGCTGATTAGCTTGGTAGCCGGAGTCTCTTATTCTGATCAGACTAAGCTCTTGTCAAGCACTTCGTCCAGGGAACTGGAAGGTACTGACCTGTTATTTCTTCATATTCTTTCTTTATCTATAATTATGAACCCAGTCTATAAACTTGCTTCTCCATGAGGAACAGGATCTCTTCCCCTTTGTTTCCTTTCCTGGCTGCCAACAGTTTATACTAAAATCCAAGGAAAGCATTGTTTGTTTTTCTTTTCCCCTCAAATTCAGACCTCGCCCCCCAAAGAAGATACAGGGGAGATGAATCCGGGCAGAGTTTCTTGCCCTTCACATACAGCTTCCCTTCCCCTTCCCAAGGTCACCCCACTGGTTTGTTCAGTGAGAATGCAGTGGTTCACAAAGAACAAGCAAAAGGTTCTGAGACTTCCATTAGTTCACCAGCCCACTGGGGTCTCACAGTGTCTCACCAACTTGACTTTGATGTTCAGCAAAGTCATCAAAACTTCTGCCCTAACTTTGCATACATGTGTTCAGTTACATGCTACTTTATGTGAAAAAGTACTTCAATTTTCTCTCTCCCTGTAGGTCTCTGTGTCTATTTGACTTAGGGCTAATTGTTGCTCTGAGACCTTAAATGTCTATGGGTTAAAAAAAAGTGAATTTAAAGTTAATCTTTTTTTATTGTATAGTGAGAGCAACATTCCTTTTTAGCTATCTGTATTATGCATTGGAAACCAGAAGTACTTACTGTTTATTTTTGAAATAACAATACAGATTCCATTAATGCCTTGAAAAATAGACAGCTTTGAAGAGACTTTCAGTTTCCTTAATCAAATATGTAATTCTTTATTTCTGGAAGCTCAGCTCCCATGAGTTTAAATATATTTCTAGCCCAGAAAACTCTTCTATGTGTACATTTTGTCTTCCTAATAAATACTTAACTTTTTCATGGATCTGCATCATATACTAGAACTTAAATTGTGCATAGCAAATGTCTTGATTCTCTTGTCCCTGAACTGAGACACCTCACAGTGTTCTCACTCCTCTATTAATACCCATAAATAAAGCAAATATTGTTATAATTTAATATATACACATATAATGGGAGAGTCACATTAACTGAGCATTAATGCATATAGACAAATAATTCTAAACTTTGTTGCATGCTTTCAAAAAAGTTATAGAGGTAAAATAAGGACAGTTTTATGCTTGAGAAATGGGACATTTCCTTCTAATTCATAAAATTTCTACAGGACCTGTTTCAGAGAACAACAGGGCAACTGAGTGAAGGAGAGTGGAAGAAATAGGTAAAATTGATTACTAGAATATACACCTTTTCATATTTTACCACAAAAGGCCTCTGGTGGCAGTCTAAATACATGTAATACAAAATGCAAGTCATAATATAACATGTTTATTATAATATACTACTCCATTATTACACATGAGTCATTTTGTGGGTTCAATTTTAATATAGTGAATTTTAAGACTATTAAACTATTATTAACAGGACTTAAAAATGTTACCATAATTTTCAACATTTGTCTACCAGCTAAAATGTAAATATCTGAAGCAAGCATAAACATAGTGGTTCAGTATGTCAAATAACTATTTTTAGCATCATCATCTTTGGCTTTAAATTGTTTTTTTGCAATTACAGAGTATGTTGCTACCTTTGATCATACTATGCTATAAAAATAAAAAGAGACTGGAAAGTGGAGGAGTTTATATAAGAATTTTAGGTGTCTAAAATGAAATACAATTTAAGGCATGTTTAGGTATGTAAATTATTACTACTCTCAAACCAAACTTTATTCTCAGTCTATATGCCTATTATTGAAAAGAACTGAATAAATTAACAAATATTACAAAAAAATCTGTGTAGAAAATCCTAATTAGACAAACTATTTTATTTACTAGAAGAAACTGAGCTACTTTGACTCTGCCAAATTAAAGTCGTATGAGTTTTTTGAGATGGAGAGTTGGAAGGTAAAAAGTGAAATTTAAACATGTTTTTAATATGAGTTTGGGGCTCCCTGCAGTCTCAGGAGGTTTAATATTCTTGAAGGATAGAGGACTGCAGGACAGTTTGGACTGGTTTCACTCTAGGTGTTAGAATTTCTCCTTCACTTTCTAGATTGCTTTTTTAGTGTTTCTCTTCTTTTGTAGTTTTTTAACCATTTTAGTGCTTTTTTAGTGTTTCTCTTCTTTTGTAGTTTTTTAACTCATGTTTTTAATATGAGTTTGGGGCTCCCTGCAGTCTCAGGAGGTTTAATATCCTTGAAGGATAGAGGACTGCAGGACAGTTTGGACTGGTTTCACTCTAGGTGTTAGAATTTCTCCTTCACTTTCTAGATTGCTTTTTTAGTGTTTCTCTTCTTTTGTAGTTTTTTAACCATTAGAGTGATAAAAGCTAAAGTATAGTATTTTAGTTTTGAATTCAAGAAATAATCATGCTAGGCTTGGGATAGTTTTTCTTCTTCTTCTTCTCCTTCTTTAGCAACACTAATGACATCGATGCACAATGAAGAGTCACAGTTCTGGACTGTATAGAATAGAATGGAAACAGTAAAAAGTACTTAGAAAGTAGATTATTGTCATGTTGACTACTATCACTAACTTGAAGAAAGTTTCTATAGTTTACCAGGAGATTAATTGGGGTTCAAAATGCTGCTAGTAATAAGGATATACGCATTCTTGACTTTATTCCAGGAACAAGGTTGAGCTAAGACAAGATTTAGAAATGCTTATTCTTCAATCTAAACATGAATGATATGACTCCTTAGATATTACTTGTATTCACTTTAGTTGGTGAGTTCTATACTTTTGTGGACTTTGCACAAGCCAACAGAGTTTTAAATTGTGAATTAATAGAGTGCAAAAACTATTAATAACAACTCCTGAACCCCAAGCTTAAGAGACCAGTGAATTTTAGCTACCTAACCTAAATCCAGACCAAGGAGGAAGCTACCTCCACACACAACATAAACACCAGATAATTACTTAGCTAATTATGAGTTTGATCTTATGCAGGTCCACACGCACACACACCTATCCCACAGTTAATGAGATCTTTCATTATGGCTGTTTAACAAGAGAATTTTATGTTTGATCAAAGCACCTAATGCAATTTTGAGGTTATTCTACTTAGCAGTGGGCTCATTGGTAACGGCCTTCAGGGACCTCTGATTCTACCCTCATTTAAAACTTGGTTTATGAAACGTGTTCTGCATACTTCAGAATAACATAAGCTCTGTTTTCTGTAATTATAATAGGGATATTGGGAATTCTTAATTAAACATCCAAGAGGTTTCATAACTTCTTGCGGCATGAGAAATTAAGAGAAGATTCTTCTTCAGGAAATCAAAAAGACCTCATTACAGTTTACCTTGTAGTAGGATAAATGTCATTAATTATTTTATTCATTAGTATTTAGACTCTTTATATATTAATCATAGTTCCCATTTTGATAATTTTAGTGAGTCAGTGATTTTATAATTTTATCATCATTTAATGTTTATAAAAATCCAATGATATAGGTACTGATGTTGTTTAAAAACAAGACAAAAGGAGCATACACATGATTTTGAGAAAAGACACAAAGCTAGTAAATAGTAGAGCTAGAAATTTATTGATAGTGTACCTGACTCCTAAGACAATATTTTAAACAAAAGAAAATCAAAGTACAAATTCCCTGTCATTTTTTCACATATTGTCTTTCTTCTATGTTCAGGGACTCATTTGTTATGGAGTTATCTTGCCTTTCTGCTAGGATTCAGGCTCAGAATTTTTTATTGTTTGAACTTGTAAGAGCTTATATTTCCTTGCTACTCTGAAGTTAAACAGTAGAAGTTGAATTATTGTGTTGGTATTTTAGATTTTAAAATATTGTTGCACTTTTTAAGTAGTATTAGTTTATATATATATATATATATATATCTTTTTGAAACTCTTGAATGTATGCTTTTTCATGTAAAATTATTTCCATAGTAAAAAAAATATTACTTTAGACATATACGTAAAAGTTAATTTTATTAGAGAATAGTTTTAAAAAGTAGTGACTATACATCTATACAAAATAAACCACGCAATATCAAATAAAAGATAAATCTCACCATTGGTAGCCAGCACGTATCTCCTTGAGTGTGGCTTATCGCCCACACAGCAGGGTCCCTCTCCCCAGGAGCTGCAATTTCTCCTCCATACCACTGGGGACCTAGTATCATCATGCTTTGTTCCAGAGCAATAACTCATTTCCTGCTCACGCCATATTTTTTTTAACACATGGTGCTTACTTCTCCACTCTAAAATTAGTGGGGAAATATGTTCTCTTGATTTCAACACTTGTGAAAAGACCTTATAGCTGAATTACTTAGGTCTCTGTGTTGACATTTTCATATACATCACCTACTTGTTTTGCCTTCCTAGTTTGGATGAATTCTACTAATGGGACTACGTCTGCAATAGATGTTATCAACAACAACCAAGTATTACCTGAACATACCACCTGCATGTGACCCCCAAGGTCACTGCTTAGGATAGCTTAACATGTAAGATTACCAGTACTTCTTTTCTCCAGCTACAGCCATTCCCAGGGAGAGAACATGGAGTCTCCTAAACTGCAATTGATCTCAGTGACCGCCATGCCCTAGTTACCCAAATATGTGCATACAGATTTCTGAATTATAAACATCTCATTTGTAAGCAATAACAAAAAACGTTTTAAGCAGCACAACAACAACAAAAATAATGGAATGGTTAAGTTCTAGTGATACTGATTAAAAAAAAATACACAAATATACCTTGCTGCACCCTAAAATATAACTCTAAATGTTCAAGAGACAGAAAAATAAAGTAATTGTGTATTATAGCTTATGCTAAAATCTTTGAAAATATTACTATCCATAATTATAGGATGCCTAACCAGATCAATTAAACTAAAAGAAATAAAATATTAACTAAAGAGGTATCTCTAATTACTAATTACTAAGACTATGGACTAAGATTTATTTTTCATGGAAAATAATAGTCATGTTATTTGTATTTTTTCCAGTACATAGATAAATTACATTTTATTTATTGATTTTAAATTTTTCTTTAATTTAAATAATGCATGTTTTCTAAAGCTAATACCATTTTTAAACATCATTAAACTTTCCACTTATTGTACAGATATAAAATAATTTAAATATTACTTTTAAAAAATTTCCTGTTTTTGATGTTACAATTATACTTAGTAGAAAAATTAATAACAAACATTTTTTTGCTCATATATATGAGGTCTGGCAGGACAAAATCCAGTCATTGTTAATATAGCAAGAACAGTTTGCATGGCATTGGTGTAACCTGGCAGCCAAGGAGCATGGACTGGAATGCACATGCCTGAACAGTGACATTGTACTAGTCAGTGTGGGTGGTAGTCACTGTTGAGTGAGCCTGTGTACTGTGTAGCCATTGCTTTCAAAATGACTGAGAAAGTAGAGCAAAAAATCTGTATTAAATTTCGCATTAAGCTTGAACCTTCCTCCACTGAGACTATATGGATAATTCAGAAGGCCACAGCTATGGGCAACTGGTGATTGGCTGCTTCATCACCACAGCGTGTCTATTCGTGTATCAAGTCTCGTGCTGACTTTTCCGGTGAAACATCAAATCACTTAGGTGACTCAGCACCCTCTACAGCCCAGATTTGGTTCCTGCAACTTCCGGCTTTTCCCAAAATTAAAATTGCCTTTGAAAACGGAGAGATTTTAGACCATTGATCAGATTCAGGAAAATATGACAGGGCAGCTGATGGTGATGGAGAGAACTGTATGAGGTTCCTAGGTGCCTACTTTGAAAGGGACTGAAGCATCATTGTCCTAGGTACAATGCTTCTTATATCTTGTATCTTTTCAGTAAATGTCTCTATTTTTCATAGTACATGGCTAGATTATATCTTTAGAACACAAATTCAGAGTCCAGAAAGCATGAAAAACATTTATCCGGAGTTTCAATAATCTTGGTCTTACTTTCCAGTGTTTTTATTCATTCTGAATCTTGTTCTTCCCTAATATTTCACTTCATTGTATTATTTGTATATTTTCATTAACTTGAGTAAGACTCTGCTTCTTCAATTTACTTAAAGTATAGCATAATCAGTTGAAAAGTCTCAGATGTGATCTAATATGAAAATATTGTGTGTATAAGTAACTAGTTAAGAATATTAAAATAAAATCACCATAGATTGAAGGTGAGTTTTAAATACAATGACTGATGTCCCTGTAAAAAGAGGAGAAGGTGTGGAGAAACACACAAAGAAGAATATCACGTGAAGGCAGAGGCAGAGTTTAGAGTGATGATGCCCCAGCCATGTTGGAGTGGCTCAGGACATGGAAGCTGCAGGATGCAAGGAAGAATTCCTACTCAGAACATTCAGAGGAATCATGGCCCACTGATAACTTGATTTCATATTTCTACCTCCAGGACTGTAAGATGATAAATTCCTGTTATTTTACACTAAATGTCCATGGGGATTTGTTATGGTGGCCCTATAAAAGTATTCATGTGGCATGGATTAGCTTGCTTATTCACTTTCCCCATCATTAGTCAGTCTTCCAAAGAGCATAATGGAATAAATAATCTTATTCTCCTTGGCTTGAAATGCTAATAATCATCTTTAGGATACATGATTAGCTACTGGAATTTCTAATAGAAATCTTATTTTAAACAAACTGAGTCTTTCAATTTCTAATATATGATTGAAGATCTTCCTAATTATGCTAGCCTCTCCTTAAAATTTTTCAAATCTATTTTCAGAAAATTTTCCAAATGAACTTTAGAAATTTTTCGCAAAATTAAAAAAAAATCCATTGGCTTTTCACTATAGATGTATTCAGTATATGGAAAAATTTATGGAAATGGAAATTTTTACATGACTTATAATTCCTACACAGGAAAGCTTAATGTTTTCTATGAATCAAGTCCCATTTATACTTTTCAGTAAGGTTATGTTCTTACATTTCATGAATCATTTACATTTACTGTTATCTCTCTTTTATGAATTCAATCAATAAGTCTTTAGTGCTGTATCCTTTAGTAGGAAGTTCTATGGTGTCTTGACATATATTCTTTGTTATATAAATTGTTTCTATTTATCTAAGAAGTTTGATCAGGAATGTCTTTACATTTTATTAAATGTGTTCCTGGCATTTACCAAATTAATCATTAAGTATTACACTACTGATCTATGTTCTGGAAAATTGTAAAAACACATATGTATTTTTCATTACTCAATTCTAACTAACAAAAAAAAATTGGCTAAAATTCAATAACCAATGGTTGAATGTTACACTATTTTCTTCTAATGTCATTCACTTTTCTGCTTATATAAATACAATTTTCTGTTTGTGTGTGTGTGTATACAGAGCCTCTCCAAGAATTGCTTTATGTTCAACCTTAATGGAAAGTATCTTATATGATTAGTTGAATGGGTTTCATGCTACTTAAGGAACTGCTGGAGAGAGACAGATATAATAAACTAGCAGTTTTCAGAAAATAATTCCTAATTGCTGCTAATATAATAGCTTAGAGAGGGGTCAATTATTTGTTTACTTTATTTTAACCACACCAACTTAAAATAGACTTTGTCAAAGGGGAAAAATTACCTAATTAAATACTGTAAATGAGAAAAACCTTAAATATAAAGAAATAGAAAAATTAAAAATGAACTGATAAAAAAAGGTTTGCCATGAAAATTTTTCAAAAGAAGGTTGGAGTGACTATATTAATAGTGGACATCAAAACAAAGACCATAACCAGGGTAAAGGAAAAACTATCACAATGATTCATCTTAAATGGATGTTTTATATTTATGAAAAAGTGACAAATGAATTTCCAAAGTGGCTGTAATATTTTGCATTTCTGTCAAAAGTATATTAGTTCCACTTACTCCATAGCCTAATATTACTGGTATCATCAAAGTCTTTAATTTTAGTTATTCTTGTTGTTATGTAATAATATTTCATTGTGGATTTCATTTGCAACTCCTTGATGAATAATTGTGTTGAACATATTTTGATATGCTTATTGGCTGTTTGAACTATGTAGTAATATATCTTCATATATTATGCCCATTTTTAATTACATTGTTTTCATTTTTAGTGTTTAGTAATCACAGTCCTGTACATCTTTTGTGTACAAGACCTTTATCAGATATAATTTATAACACTTGCCTGCAACTGTTTTGTTTGCTTTTTCATTTGCTTATCATCAACTTTAAAAAAGAGGAAGTTTAATTTTTTATTAAGTTAATTTTTTCAATATTTTTGTGTTTATGTTTTAAGTCATTCCTACACTATTAAAATATTTTCCTTACCTAAAGTCATTATTTATTTCATATTTTTCTTTTTGTAAGAAATATCTTAATTTTAGGTCCATGATTTTTATTTATTTTTTGGTGTGTGAGATAAAATTGACTTTATTTTCCTACATGGGTATCTGTATGGCTTAGTAACCTTTTTAAAAAATATTATCTTTTCTTATTATATTAAATAGTCATTACTGGAATCTTTGTTAAAAACCAATGGATCATTGGGAATATTCCCAGAAATGGGAACACTGGGCCAAAAGGCAGTTTCATTCTTAATTTTTTGAAGAAACTCCATACTGTCTTCCATAATGGCTGCACCACTCTAAGAATCCCAAAATGCCAATTGGGAAGAATATATGCATCCCTATGTTCATAGTAGCATTATTTACTAAGCTAAGTTCATAATAGCTAAGTTCTGGAAACAGCCCAAGTGCCCATAGGTAGATGAGTGACTAAAAAGCTGCAATACATTTACATAATAGATTTCTATGTGAAAAAAGAAGGGACTCTTCTTCTTTGCAACAGCATGGATCTGGAGATTATTATGTTAAGCAAAATGAGCCAGTCATAGAAAGACAAATTCCATATGATCTCACTTATAAGTGGAATCTAATGCATAAAAAAGCTAATGAGCAAAATAGAACCAGAGGCATGGATACATGGAATGAGGCTCACAGATCTCATAGGGAAGAGGAACAGTGGGGGGACTGGAAAAAAAGAAGCTGAAGATATTAGAGGACAAAATGCATAGCCCATGGACACAGAAAATACCATGGGAAAGGCCAGGGCAGGTGGGGTGCAGGGATGGGTGGAGGTAAGCAAAGGGAGAAAACGGAGGACATCTGTAATAGTGTAAAAAAAAACCCCATAATGGATCGTGTATGAATGGTTCTGTCTAGTCAGTCCCATTGAAACACACACACACACACACACACACACACACACACATTCTTCCATTAAGACCAAAATGTTTTTCAATCTAATGCCTTGAAATCAAATAGTGTCATTCTTACAACTTTGTTCTTTTTTCAAGATTAATCTGACTATTCTAGGTTTTTTCTATGTCAAATAAATAAATTCTCAACTTCTAAAACTTCCAAGGTATTTTCGGTCCCTCTTGCTATGACACAGATTAAGATTTTCATTTTCTATCTTGATCTCATTTAAATGTATTTAAATAAAAATTTATAAAAGCTAATTTTTAAACTGTTCTTGAGCCCTGGCTGGTGTGGCTCAGTAAAATGAGTGCTGGCCTGTGAACCAAAGGGTCACCAGTTCGATTCCCAGTCAGGGCACATGCCTGGGTTGTGGGCCAGGTCCCCAGCTGGGGATATGCAAGAAGCAACTCATATTGATGTTTCTCTCCCTCTCTTTCTCCCTCACTTCCCCCCTCTAAAAATAAATAAATAATATTTTAAAAAATATGCTTGATATATATAACTAGTTAGTAAAACATATTGAGCCACTTTGCCAAATTTTTCTCTATTCTGAGGAAATTACTCAAAATACAAGTAAAGTAAACAAAAGCATTGTGAAAAATGTTACTATTGTGTAGGCATAGATGTGTGCAGCTTGGATGAATTTTCAATAGCAAAAGTAGAGAAAAATGTAAAATTTATTTTAACAGGATGATTTAGCAGTCAAATGAAAGTTAAATTTCTTCTGATGGCAGGAAGTTAGTGCAATCAAATCAAAGTAGGTAAAAGGTTTTATAAGGGGGATAAATGATAATAAAATATACAATAAAATTAATCTATAAAGAAAAAGAAAAATAATATTTATGATAAAAATCAAGGTAAATATGCTTCCATATAGTTCAAATTTATTTTGAAGTATTAAATAATTCAATTTTTCTCTTAAAGTCTTCAGTTTTCCTCAGTGAAAAATATAGTTTCATGAGTTTTAATAGAATCTTATCTGTCTTCTTGGCTATAGAGGACCTTGTTCCATTTTATGCTCAATATCATTCATCCACACTAGCTCATAAGCTAAATATTCAACAAACTGAAATGAAGCATTACTTTGTGTGGGATTGTCTTCCAGTCCACTTACCTAGAGACCTTGTTTGGGCATTGAAAATACAGACACAGAATTCACACATAAGTAATTCAGACATAAGGCATGGTGCTTTGTTCCAAGGCTTTGATATCTTTCCTTGAGGTACAATTCTCCATGAACCATTCAAATTCCTGAACATTGTCAAAGACATTCACAGCTTATTTTCTCCACAGTGCCTATTCAAGGATGTTCGCATAGCAGGCAGCCTTGGAAATACAGACACATCTCTTTCTGAAGCATGTAAACTTATATTTCAGGATAATAAAGTTAGAAATGTCTTATTCCCTGAATCAGATTTATTTACCTTTTAGGAGAGTAAAGATAGATATGTCACTTTCCTAAAGCAGATTTGTATGACATTTCAGGTTAATAAAGATAACATGTCTCTCTGTTAGAGAAGAAAAATAGAACTGGCAATATACACTAAATACGAACACTTAATATCAGTGTTCTTTTTTTCTTTAAATATTTTCTATTATGTGTTCAGGCGATACTTGATCTTCATTGTGTCATCCTTTGGGAACTGAGACAGTGGTTAAAGTAGCAAAGGATAAAAAGAAAGATTTTTTTAAACTAATTTGTATTTTAATTCAACCAATTAAAAATGAACATTTTCTATCTAACCAATTAAAATATTACTAACCCATTATAAATCAAATATGATGGAGAGATATGTCTATGTAGTGGATACAAGTATTTAAAACTATTTTTAGAAACCATGTGAGGAGAAAATCATACAATCAAGTTATTCAAACCATTTTTTTTAATTCTTAATTTAATAAAAAAGTATAAAATGAAATTCCTCCATATGATATTTGGAGGAAAGAAAATATAAATAGCTCTATGATAGCAACATACAGAAACAACAGTAAACCTTGAAAATGTCTAAATTCTAGAGTTGCCATAAAGTATTATTTAAAATGTCCAGTTGCAGAAAAGACATAGGGATGTAAAAGGACAATATAGGAAATGAAGTAGCCAAAGAACTTACTTACATGCATGAGCCATTGACATGAACAATAATGTAGGGACTGCCTGAGGGAGTGGGGGATGCTTAGGTGGAGGGGTGCAAAGGGGAAAAAATTGGGACAACTGCAATAGCAAAATCAATAAAATGTAATTTATTTTGATGAGATCCCATTTGTTTAATTCTTTCCTTTATGTCCTTTGCTCTAAGGGATGCATCAGTGAAAATATTGCTGCGTGGGATATCTGAGGTTTTCCTGCTTATGTTCTCCTTCAGGGTTTTTATAGTATCATGGCTTATATTTAAGTCTTTTATCCATCTTGAATTTATTTTTGTATCTGGTGTAAGTTGCTGGTTGAGTTTCATTTTTTTGCATGTAGCAGGACAGGAAGAGACATTTCTCCAAGGAGGACATACAGAGGGCCAGGAGACATATGAAAGGATGCTCAACATCACTAGCCATCAGAGGGATGCACATTAAAACCACAATGAGATACACTTCACACTGGTCAGAATGGCCATTGTTAACAAATCAACAAATAATAAGTGCTGGTGAGGTTGTGGAGAAAAAGGAACCCTAGTACATTGTTGGTGGGAATGCAGACTGGTGCAGCCACTGTGGGAAACAGTATGGAATTTCCTCAATAAACTAAAAATGGAACTGCCTTTTGACCCACAATTCCAATGCTGGGATTATACCCTAAGAATCCTGAAACACTAATTCAAAAGAACCTATGCACCCCAATATTCATAGCAGCAGAATTTACAATAACTAAGTGCTAGAAGCGACCTAACTGCCCATCAATCACTAAATGAGTGGATCAAAAAACCGTGGTAGGTTTACACAATGGAACACTAGGCAGTAAAAAGAAGGAGCTTCTACCCTTGGCCACAGCATGAATGGAAATGGAGAGCATTATGCTAAATAAAGTAAGCCAGGCAATGAAAGACAAATATCATATGATCTCACCTGTAAGTGGAAATTAATGAACAAAACAGACAAGCAAACAAAATAGAACCAGAGACACTGAAATAAAGAACAAACTGACAGTAACCAGAGGGGAGGTGGGAGGGGATAAGAAGGGGCAAAGGAGGAAGGGTCGTCAGGAACTTGTATAAAGGACACATGGACACAGCCAAAGGGGGGAAGGATTAAGGGTGGGAGGTGGGGTTGAGTGGGGAAGGGAAAAGTGGGGCAGGGAAAATGGAGACAACTATACTCAAAAAATAATAAATATATATGTAAATTAATAAAAAAATAAAGGGAAAATGACACAAACAACAACAATAAAAGAATCCAGTTTCAAGGACAGGTTTTGATACACACACCTATGTGTATGTACACACATAACAGCCAGTGAACAGGGTCTATACGAAGAAATACAAGCAAACAATAAAAATTAATTTCAAAGTAAGCCAATACTGAATATATGAGACAAACTTTAAATAATCTCTTACAAATATGTTTAAAGATCTAACAAAATCAAGTCTAAACAACTAAAGGAAAGTATGAGAATACTGGCTCACCAAATAGGATGTATCCATAATGAGATCAGACATTATAAATACAAATGAGCAAAAAAGAAATTGTGGTGGTAAAAATTATAATAACTTAAAATTAAAAAAAAAAAAAAAACTACTGGTGGAGCTAAACAGCAGACCTCTCCCACCACAAGATTTATTAAGATTGAGACAAGTCAATTGAAGAAAATTCAAGAGGGAATAATCCAAAATGAAACTGATAAAATTGTTCTGTATATCTATATTGTTATAGATATTGATGTAGAAATAGATGTAGAAATAGGAAGAGAAAAGGGAGAAAGGATGATAGAGATAAACACGATAGGGATAGAGACAGAGATATAGATATTCTAATGGAATGTTTCTCTGGAAAACTCTGAGAAACACAGATTTTAATAATGAGAGTTATTCTGGAGTAGTGATTTTCAACCTTTTTCATCTCATGACATAAATAAATGAATTACTAAAATTCTGCAGCATACCATAAGATTTATTTTCTACCAATCTGGCAAAAAAAAAAAAAGTGTAATTTAATTCAGTCACACCAGACAACTATTTTTGTGCTGTCTGTTGTCATTTTTTTATTTGACAATCTGAAAGAACAGAAGTCGGTGCCCTGACTAACTAGTCAAGTATTGCATGCTTTAAAAATTCTTGCAGCACACAGAGTGCCCCGTGTAGCATACTGGCTGAAAATAACTGTTTTAGAGGAACAGAATTTTAATGATAAGTTTTCTGCATTGGTTCTGGGGTTTCCGAATTTGACTAATCTGATTAAATTTCAAGATGCTAATGACTCTATTTTCAGTGGTACTGCTAGTCCATGGCATAATCTGTCAATAGAGATATGCAAAATATCACCATTAGATACTGCTAATCAACTACTGATAAGAAGCAAGGTGCTAGGTGACTATGTGTATAATACTTCTGAACACTTTTTAAAAAAATAATGATGTAATAAAATTGGCTGCTTGCTTCTAATGTCATTGAACAAAATGAGGAAGGAAAATGATGAGCTCAGGGATTAGAATTCCCAACTCAAGTGCTTCATAAATAACCCTAAAGCTACTATGTGTGCCCTGAAGGAGACACTTATTTTCTATAGCTGTAGGGCTGAGATTGCTGAAAATCTAAATAAGAACCTCATCCTGTGACTGGCTAAATTACAACGTGTCAACTTCCAGCTTTGTAAGATAAGTACTGTTAAATGAAGGGCATTAATTGAGAAGGGATGAAATTCTAAGAGTTGGAATAAGAACAGGAGGGAAGACCCTGATGAAGCTAGGGACATTGATCTCCTAAATTCTGATTAGTCTTATTGGCCAGTGGGAAGAGACTTTTCACCTCCAGGGGAACTGGCTTCTTCATCTCTATCTAAGAGAATCACCCTGCATTTTGTAATGAAACTGTAATGACCTCTTTCAGGGCAAATGCCCTTCAAGACAATGCTGAGTCTCCTCAGATTCACCTGCACAACCCTTCTTTGCTTCTAGATCTATAATTAGATCTAAGGGCCAGAGACCCTAAAGGTGAGGGATGATGTGTGACCCATGAGGAGGAACACTACACTATAAAGTAACTAGTTGAGTTTTCTGTCATGTAATTTATATAACAGAAATCTGAAAAACAGCTGCAGGAATGGTTATTAAGGATGTGGGGCAGTAGTGGAAGGAACATAAAGTTGGATCAGGCTGAATCTATAAATATGGACTGACTGTGCAGCATATCTGCTTTTAATATTGTAGCTCAAGGAGTTAGACAGGAATATGTTTAGTTTGTTGGCTGAAACATGAACCAAAAGGAGTCTGCAGTGAGCATGCTTAAAATGTCAGAACTTGCCTTGGTTTAATGTAGAGGTTGGAATTCAAAAGCTTAGGTACTTTTGAATGATAGAGTAGATTTGTCATTTAAGACCTACTCATCTTCCCTGGGAAAGTCTAGGAGACATATTCCACATTATGATTATGAGAAATAACTTTGTGAGGATAGCCCTGACATCACTGAAGAACTCTGTGGTCACTCGTCTCTGAATGCCAAACCTTACAGTGGAAAGTAGTCAGTGAAATGGGAAAACTAAATGCAATGGGAGTTAATTGAATCCCAACTGGTAGGAGCCCAGTAGCAGTACTCAACTATCAAAGGAAAGGTTAATGCGGTTACTGTAATGGGCAGCAGTCAAACTAGCAATAAGAATTGTCTGGCTCATGAAGAACTATGGTGTTGGCTCATCAATTACGGTGTTTCCAGAAGTTAAACAGATGGGAAGCCTACTAAATTTTTACTTAATGTGTATAAGCAGAAACGTTCTAGGTAAAATGAACAAAAGTCTAATATGGATAATAAAAAAGAGAGTCATAGCCCTTCAATTATTTCCCAGATCTGAGCTAGTTTACACACCAAAAACCCCTTGAATAAAGAGAGGCTGGGCTTGCTTGAGAAAGGGTCCGGGTATACTACCAAAGAATATATTGTTTCTTTCTCTCCCAGCCTTCTTCAAAGGTACCTATGGCCTTTTGCTAGGGTAACTGCATTTGAAAAAAAAAGGCAATAATCAGATCTTTCAGGAACTATGGACACTTGCTCTGAAATGACATCAGTTCTAGTGTCCCAAAACATTACTGTGGCCTACCAGTCACAGTAGGGGCTTATGGAGGTCAGATGACTGATGGAGGCTCAGATATATGTTACAGTGGAGCCTGTGGGTATGAAAACTTATCCTATAATTATTTCCCCAGTTCCATATAGTGTCATTGAAACTGACATACTTAGCATTTGACAGAATCTCCATACCACCTTCTTGACTTTTGGAGTGAGGGCTATTATGGCAGGAAAAACCAAATGGAAGCCAGTAGAACTGCTTCTATCTAGGAAAATAATAAATGAAAAGCAATACTACATTCCTGGAGTGTGATTGTAGAGATTAGTGCCACCATCAGAACTAAAGATGCAGGATGTTACTTCTCACCAAGTCCAACTTGACTTGCCCATTTGGCCTGTGCAGAAGGCAGACAGATTTTGAAGAATGACAGTGGATTTTCATAAGCTTAATCAAGTGGTAACTCCAATTGTAGCTACTATACCAGACATGGTTTCAGTTCTCGAGTAAATCAACACATCTGTGGGTGCCTTTTTTCTCCATCCCTGTCAATAAGGCCCGCCAGAAGCAGTTTGCTTTCAGTTGCCAAGATCAACAATATACTTTCATTGTGCTACCTCAGGGGTATATCAACTCTCCATCATTGTGTCATCATTTAGTTAATAATTTAGCAAGGATCTTGATCACCTCTCCATTCCACAAGATGCAAAATTCTCTACCTACTAAGCCAGATCTACTGATCCAGCAAAATCAATGGTACTTAAATTGCCAGTGGCAGATAGTGATGCTGTCTGGAGACATTGGCAGGCCCTATAGGTTAACTACAATGATGGTCTCTATAATTTGGGGACAAAGACTAGCTAGCCTCTGTGGATAACTATGGAGAACAGGACCAATAAAATGGCATTGGCCTGATCAAGATAGCATAAAGTTTAGAAAACAAAGTGGAGTTGTTACAGAACAGAGGCCAAGAGGGGATACGATATACTATTATCAAAAGTACCCCCAACTAGGTTCGCTGGTCTACTGCCAGAGGAAAGATGCCTCTCAATGTCAGAGATTTGTGAAAAGGAAAGGAAATGTTTATTTAAAGCTATACAGACTTAAAGTAGTGACCTAATGTCTTCATTAAAATATCAAAATCCTTTAGGATACCCACAGATGCACTCAGTGCTTCCTTCTCCCTCTGCCCTAAACTAGGGTACTGTATCTCAGGAAAAGAAGTAGAGTTCCATGATTCAGGCTCCTGGCAGCTGTGTGGTCCTCTCTTCACCAAGGCTGTGGGGGTCTCCATTCTGCAAAAACTGTGCAGTTCTCCCCTCTACTGCCACAGCTGCATGGTCCTCTCCTGGCAAAGCTGCAGAAGTCGGCGGGTAGCCACTCTGCCAAAGCTGAGTGGCAGTTCTCTGCTAAAGCCACATGGTGGTGATTCCTCTCACATGACTATGAGAGTCCCCACTCTGGCCAAAGCCGAGTGGTTCTCCCCTTAATGGCTGCTGCATCTGGGTTTAAATCCTCATGCCAGTACTCCTCTATAGCCCCATTTCCAACTCCTCCAACAATCAGCTACACTTGCCAGCACTCTAATATCCTTCCAGCTTTACTGGGCTGCCATAGTGGGTCTGAGCAGGCGTGGCCCCATGGCATAGGGCCAATCATCTCCAAGCTCTCATATGGGCACTGTAAGCAGGGGGAGTTGCCTCCCAGTTACATCTTGGGTGGAAGTCACTCCCTTCTCCCTGGCTCAAAGCATGGCCACAGCTATTTAACATATCTATGAAACCAATTAAAGGTTATAGATATGTTAAATGATCATGCCAGAGGTTAGCTGCAAAGCTGTTGCTATGCAAAACAGCTCTCCATGTTCCTGCTCCATCTGTCTCTTCCCCCAACTCACACCTGGGTGGGTGGTAAGGACATCCTATATATCTTTCTAATATTTCCTGGACACCTTGAGTTTTGGACCCCATTCCAAATCCCTATTTGAGGCCCCCTTCCTGGCTGCTTCAGAGTCACTTATGTCAACCAAAATGGCTGTCAGTCAGCCATGACACTTTGGTTCAAGAAAGAAACTAAGTCAGAGCAGACATCTGGCAAGGAGACACACTTAAGTTATCTGCACACATGATCAGAACAGTCATTTCTGCAGAGCGGGACCACCCACAGACAGGCTCCTGGGGCAATGCCACACTTGGCATCAGGGGTGCTAAGCAGAACAGCCATGTACTACCCATAGGCTCCTTGGGAAGATTCCCCACTTGGCATCAGGGATGCCAAGAAATTTATCAAAAGACCCAGAAGGGTGGAGCACACCACTTTTAAAGTATGACTGAGGCAGGCTCCAGACCACTGCTGAGACAACCGAGTCCACACACCAGAGTGCTGCTCCACACCACGCTGATCTTCCTTGGCATCAGCCTCCAGAGGCTCTGCCCTGCTGGACTGGGTACTTCATCTGCCCTGGTGCTCACCTGACTCCAAAGATCCTTCTTTGCAAGACCCTAACAATTCCCTTGTCCACTGTGTTGTCTCCGGGGCCTACAGACTGAGACTCTGGGACTTGGGTTCATTTTGATGTGTTGTAGTTCTCTTAGATTGTTACGTTGTGGGTAGGATATTAAGGTATGTTAATGTTCTACTTTGAGTGAACCTGCATTCAATAAAAGCTGAATAAATAGCATAGTTACTGTGTGTGACTCTTGTCTATTCCTTGGTGCTGGGCTGCCCAGCAGGCAACCAGCCAAGAAGTTGTCCAGGTGACTTATAGGGAAGACTATACCACAAACATATGCTCATGAAAATAACCACTTCCCCTTTCAGAAACAGCTTTTGACCTGCTACTAAGTCTTAGCAAAGACTGGATGTTTACCCATGAGCAACCCAGTTACCATGTGACTTGAACTGACCATCATGAGTTGAGCACATTGTTACCCATTAAGACATAATTTGTCTCCATTATCAACAAAAATAGTATATATGTTATCCAGCCTGAGTAGTCCTTGAAAGAACAAATAAGTTACATGTAGGAGTAGTCCAAATGTCCATGATCTTCACTCCTGATACACTGTCTTCACTTTCTCAGCTTGTGTTGATGGCTACCTGGTGGCAGGTTGATTTTATTGCATCACTCCCATTGTGAAAGTGGTGATACTTTGCTTTTTCCTAGAATTAACATGTGTTTTAGGTACAGATTTGCTTTCCCTGCATATAATACTTCTGCCAAAGTATAATTTGTGTAATTGTAGAATGCCTTAGTCACCATAGTGGCATTCCATAGGGTATTACTTCTAAACAAGGATCTCACTTCCAAGCTAATGAAGTGTAGAAATTGACCCAGTCTCATGAAAATCACTGGTTTTACCATGATCCTCACCATCCTGAAGCATTTAGTTTGGCACAATAGTGAAATTACCTTTTTGAAAAGATCATTAGGTGTCAACACTTTGCCAGTTAGGTGGCAATACCTTGCAGGGTTGGGACAAGGTCCCCTGAATGCTATATATGCTGTGAATCAGCATCCAGTATATTCTCTTTTTCACTTAGCCAGGACTCATGCATCCAGAAAAATGGTTTCATTCTAGGGTAGCAATTGGAATGTTACTACTCCCTATACTCCTAGTAAATCATCAGCAAAACTCTTGCTTCCTGTTTCTATGTCTTATGATTGTCAGGCCTAGAGGTCTGTGTTCTATAGGGAGGATACTTCTACCAGGATACACACAATGATTCCACGGAATTGAAAGTTGGGACTCTCTGGAAATTCTGAGTCAACAAGCAAGGGAGTGAGTTACGATGCTGACTAGGGTGAACACCGAGGGAAATTGGACTTTACCATGGAGGTGGGAAAGAGCATGTCTGGAATATAGGCTATCCCTTGGAGAATCTCTTAGCATTACTGTGCCCTTTGATTAAGGTCAATGGAAAAATACAACCCAATTCAGATGGAACTAGTGATTCTCAGACCCTGAAGAAATGAAAGCTTGGTTTACTCACCAGGTAAAGAACCAAGCCTGGTGAGGTGCTTGCTGGAGTTAAAGAGAATACCAAAGAGGCAGTGGAAAAAAGGTAGTCTTAAATATCAGCTAGGAGCATGTGACCAGTTATAGAAACAAAGACTGTAATTATGAGTGTTTCCTTACTTTGTTATGGATATATTTTTGTGTATATGTATTTGTAGATCCACATTCATGTCAGCAGCTATAGTATTTATAGATACACATTTTATAGATACACTTATTTGACATCATTATTGCCAAGTACAACTTCATTTTTTATTATTTTCTGAGTGACCTTCTTTATTTTCTTTCTCCTGAACAATTTTTTTCTTTTTTTAATATAGTTTTTTATTGTTACAGTTGTTTCCACTTCTTCTCCCTTTCCCTCCCTCCACCCAGCCCCACCTTGCCTTCTGCCAGAAGCCAGTCCCAAAACTGTTGCCCATGTCTATGGATCATGCATAAATGTTCCTGGGTTTAACCCTTCACCACCTTTCATCCAATCCCCTCATCCTCCCTGGCAGCTGTCAGTCAATTTCATGTATCTAAACTTCTGTTACTATTTTGTAACCAAGTGTAACTTTAATTTGCACTGGATTTATACTCTTCAAGGCAAAGTATTCAAACTATTTTTGTTTTAACTAAAACTCAAACATCACTGTGAGATTTGAGGGCACAGATTATCTTCAAGCAATTTCATTTCATAGTAACTACAAACTCCAACTAAATTGATGACCATTTTTATTTTAAGAAGTAGCAGTTTATAAATCTCTAATGAGTCTGTATCACCATTGATACCGAATAAATGTGTAAAGGGAGTTTCATCATTAAGTAATTCTATCAGACCGTATGGGATAGGTCCAATAATGAACCTCCTTTTTTTTTTTTACCTTTTAATCTTCCTAATATGTCTCCAATTATCTGATTCAAATTGATTTTTTACTCACTGCCCCACCCCAACTTTCTTCAAAAAAAAGCTCACACCACAAACATTAAAAAATTATTAACCATGTATTTCCGGGCAATATGGAATCATGAATTAACATTTTAAGATATTTAGCCATAAACATAGAACAACGGTAGATTAAATATTGAAATAAATTGTATCAAGTATAACTGTAATCCACAATAGATTAAACAGAAATGGAAGATGAACTCACAAGTCTCCAAAACTGAGGTTAATTGCCTACAATTCTTTATTTTGTAATCATACAGAAGAGGTGACTCTTGCCAAAAAAAAAGTAAAATGGGTCATTCGAGGTGATAAACTGAAGTCAGCTTCATTGCTTAAAATCTGGGGATATCTTGAAAGAAGTTGAGAAACAGTAGTCTGCCTGGGTTTGTGAATCAGATAAGGGGCTTATAAAGGAAGGTTAGAGTGCGCAAACACCAACATGCAGCCAAGAGGGAATGAGACACATACTGCGTTGGGAATGTCTCCAATCTCACTCTGTCCTGGGATCTCTGAACAGCAAATACAAAACTTGGCTCTGTATTGGGAATTCTGGAGGGTGCAACATACAACCACGAGGATGAGAATACTCAAATCACACAATGTGTGGCATATCAATTATTTTATAATGAACCAAATTGTGTCCGCTTTTTCCAACTTCATATATGAATTCCAGTCACTTTCAGTAAAAATCTCAGCACATCTTTTTTTAAGCATATGTTATTGATTATGTTATTACAATTGTTCCATTTTTTTCTCCCCTTTAAATTCCTTCACCCTGCACCCCACCTCCCTCCAGCATTCCTCCCTCTTAGTTCATGTTGATGGGTTATACATATAAGTTCTTTGGCTTCTGCATTTCCTATACTGTTCTAAACCTCCTCCTGTCTATTTTGTATCTACCAATTATGCATCTTACTCCCTGTAACTTTTCCTCCACTCCCCTCATCTGATCTCCATTTCCGTGATTCTGTTCCTGTTCTAGTTGTTTGCTTAGTTTGTTTATGTTTTTGTTTTTTTAGGTTCAGTTGCTGATAGCTGTTTGTTGTCATTTTACTGTTCATAGTTTTGATCTTCTTTTTCTTAGAAGAGTCCCTTTTCAACACACTTTCTTATCGTATAAAATGATAAGCTGATTCCAAAGTTATATGGAAGAGTAAAGGAATAGGAATAGCCAAAATTATTTTCTAAGAAGAAATATGAGAAAAATTAGGTTTTTCTTATCAGTTGCTAAGACTATTGAAGTTATAATAGCAAAGGGTGATGTAGAATTGGCAGAGTGGAAAACATATACATCAGCACTATATACAATAAAGAACCAACAAATCAACACAAACAGAGAAGGAGAATTGAAATATGACAGAGAATAAAACATTAGAAATTAGTGGGAACAGATTCAAGTCTTTAATAAATGATCCTGAGCCAAAAAGCTCCTCATATAAAAATAAAAAATATACTGCCAATTAATATCATACCAAAAATAGATTAGACTGTTTATAAAATAAAAGCTTTGAAATTTTTAGACCTATATATAATAGCACATTTTCATATTCTCTGAGAATAACGCTTCTCAATGACACAAAGCACCAATAGAAATACTTGATTAGAATAAACTTTAAAACTTTCCAGTATGATAAAATAAGAGTTTAAAAGAAACCAAACTTGGGCAAATGTATTTTCATTGTACATAGTCAACAAAAGATGAATATTCAGAATTTGCAATAATGTGTTTGGTTCATTACATTAAAAATATAAAAAGGTACAAATGTCTAAAGAGAAAATAAGATATAAACAGATAATTAACAGAGGAGCAAACACAATAGCTTATGTAAATATGTAAGTTATTGCTCATTAGCATTAAAAATGATAAATTAAAATATAGCTATCAGATTGGCAAAATGTAAAGCTCGATATTATCATCTTGTGCCTAGCATTAAAAAGGTGTTTACTGTTCAATAGGATATAAAGACCAAATCACTTTTAGAACAATTTGACACCCCTTTAAATTAAAAGATGAATATAATCAATTACCTTTCAATTATAACATCTAGATATGCCTTACACAAATTTCTTAATATGCACAAAAGCATATGCACAAAATAATCAGGAAGTTTTTGATTATGTAATTGAAATTTGGCAAATAACTCAGTGCCCACCAGTTGATGAAAGCATAAATGAAATAGAGTTAGTAGATTCAGTCAAAGGAGTATAGTAGCAACAACTCATAAACAATATTTCTCTATATATCAAAACAAACAATTCTAAGACATGTTGCTTGAATAAAAGCAAATCAATAATTGTTATAAATACTATCAGAAATGCATATAAGTTTAAGCTACATAAATATATCATTGTAGTTTTGAAATGCATTTTCTTAATAACTACTGAAGTTGAACATCTTTTTATGTATCTTCCAGCCATTTGTATGCTTTCTTGGGAGAAGTGAGCATTCAGGTCCTCTGCTCATTTTCTAAGTGGATTATTTGGTGTTGAGTTAGTTTTACATATTCTTTATATATTTTGGATATTAAGCCCTTGTCAGTGCTGTTGTTTGCAAATATCTTCTCCTATTCTGCTGGTTGCCTTTCATGTTATTGTTGTTGTTGACAATTTATTTTGCTGTACAAAGGTGCTTTTTAGTTTCATATAGTCCCATTTATATATTTTTGCCTTTGCTTCCCTTGCCTTTGATGTCAAATTCATAAAATTATCTCTAAAACCAAGGTTCATAAGGTGAATACCGATACTTTTTAAGTAATTTATTGTTTCAGTGTCATATTTAGGTCTTTGTCCTATTGTGAATTAACTTTTGTATATGGGTACAAAAAACAATAATAACTTTTGTATATGGGTACAAAAAAATAATATAGTTTTATTCTTTTGAATGTGGCTTTCCAATTTTCCCAGCACCATTTGTTGAAGAGGATTTCTTTTCTGCATTGTATGTTTCCAACTTCTTTTTTTAACAATTATTTGCTCATATACATGTGGTTTTATTTCAGGGTTCTCAGTTTTTTTACATTGGTGATGAGTGTCTATTTTTCTGCCAATATTATACTGTTTGATTATCGTAGTTCAGTAGTATAATTGGAAGTCAGGGAGTGTGATACTTCCAGCTTCATTCTTTTTTTCTCAGGATTGTTTTGGCTCTTTTGGGTCTTTTGTGATTACATACAAATCTGATAATTTTTTAAGCTATTGTTTTAAATGTCATTGGATTTTGATGGTAATTGCATTAAATACATATGATAACTATTATCAACGAGACAAGTAATAAGTGTTGGAGTTGTGTAGAAAAAGGAACCCTCATTTACTGCTGGGGGGATTAAAATGGTATAGTTACTATGGAAAACAATATGGAGGTTCCTCAAAAAATTAAGGGTACAGTTACCAAACAACCCAGCATCCTTCTTTTGGGCATCTACCCTAAAAATTTGAAAGAATCTTTTCACAAAGATATATATACTTGTGTGTTTACTGCAGGATTATTCATGGTGGCCAAGACATGGAAACAACCAAAGTGTCCTTCAATAGATGATTAGGTAAAGAAGATGTGATATATATAATCAATGGGATACTGCTCACTCATAAGCAAAGATGAAATATTGCCACATAGAAGGGTCTTGAGAATACAATGCTAAGCAAAATAAGTCAGACAGAAAATGTTAAGAACTAATCATACGTGGGATATAAAACTAAAAGCAACAAATGAACAAACAAGAAAACCAAACAAACAGAAACTTATAGACACAGATAACAGAATGGTGATTACCAGAGGGAAGGGATGGAGGAAGTAGTAAAGGGGGTCAAACATATGGTGATGGAAGATGATTTGATTTTGGGTGGTGGGCACACAATGCAATATACAGATGATGTATCATTGAAATGTACACTGGAAACCTATATAATCTTATTAACTAATGTCACCCCAATAAATTTAATTAAAATGAAGGGAAATTTTAAAAAATACATAAATAATACTATATTTAATGATAAATAAGCTCATATGAATGTATAGATGCTCAAAATGCACAGAAATTTCAAGGAATCGATCCACTTTCAGAGAGGGAGGAATGAGTAGGAACAGCTTCAAATCCATGTTACAAATAGGGCTACAACTGTCTTTGTGCCATTAACCAATAGAAAACTTAAAGCAAGTAAGTCATATTTCTAAAATTCTGTGGTGAGTGTTCATTATGTTATTTAAATTAGTTATGGTTTTAAATATGTAACATATTTAAAAATTGCTGCTCAGCTCTTATTCACAAGGTTAAAATAAATAGAATAAACTATTAAGGAAACAGTAGTTGATAGTTGGGACAGGCTGAAAAAAAAAAGAAAATCTTGTTAAGCTTCAGTGAAAGAGAGTTATTTTTAACTTCCCCTGTTCTTTCTCTCAGAGAAACCAATCAGATAAATAAGTAAATTGCTAATTCTATTTACTCTTCTTATACATACCTACTACTTTTCTTCTTCCCACAGTATTTTCTATATGAAGGCAGAGAATAATTTTTTTAAAAAATAAGTTGATATGTGACTCAGGAATAACTGACAATGATATGAGTAATATTTAACAACTGCAGTCATTTGTATACAACCTAAGCTCTTTAGATGTGTCTGCATGTTACAATTATGATTACTCACTTCAATCAACTTATATCTTAAATTTAAGTAACATTTAAGAATTTCATTTTATTCAAATTTTTTTAAAGGGAGCCCATATCACTTGCCAGTATAGAAGCACCGTAATAAATCATTGTGCTAAAAAAAAATCAAGTAATGTAATTAAAAGAAAATAAAATTGCGTAATTAAAATTTTAAAACTTAAAGTAATATTAACTACAAAAATAAATATGACCTAATTTCCAAAAATCTATATCCAAAAATAATTTTTCCTAAAAGAATGAGACTTATTCTGATCAGTCAACAAAATTGGTATTTTGCTTGAATTAACTTAGTTTAAAATACAAAATTCTAACACAGACATTCAGTTCTGTTCTCTAGGTATGGTGCTGTTTCTCCTCAAGGTTGCCAACTCATAGATGCATAATCATAGAAGGCCAAAAGCTGCACAACTGTGTTTTCTGATTTGATATGTTATTGCACAATAATTTTTCAAAAAAGTAATATAAATTTTGTTCAACCAACTTCAAAAAGTCTTCTGAACAAGCTTTGGATTTTATTTTTCTTCTGACTAGTTCAAATTATCTGGTAATGCTCACAAAGTAATGGTGAAATTTCTTGCTCCCACACTAACACTAATTCATTTGGAACAATAAAGGTTTGCCATTAACAAACATGTACATAATATTCAAACTGTTGTTAGTGAATCCTTTAGATAATAATATAAAACCAATTACATAAATCTGGGCATGTCTCTCCATGTTAAATTTTCGAATATAACTGTGCCTCTAAAGATAAGAGAAATAATTAAATTTGTTAGCACACAAACCTTAAAAAAGCATGTATGTATCGCCTCTGAAAGGAAATTGTACTTGGAAGACATTTTCTCAATGCAGATAGAGTACTTTCATGCATGGAAGTTCAAAAATCAAACATCACTAAAGAACAAATAGTTGTTTATGGTGAGAGAGAGAGAATAAAAATTTGGTGGCCTTCCCTTAGAATGAATAACGCATTTCTTCATGTGTTGTATCTGGTGGGGTGGGCTTCTGTGTGTATATCTGAGTCTAATTCCACACCCAAAGCAGCAAAACTGAAGTAATGTCCAACTCGGATTCAAAGAATAATGTTTATAATGGACAAATTATGGCTTTATGATTTCCTGCATTTTCCAAAACATAGTTTCTAGGCTGTATTTTGTTTGTCTTCACGTCAGTAAGTTGCTAATTAGTTTGATAATTGTCTTTTGTCAGTTATAGGTGTAAGGAAAACTGTTTTCATACAGCCATTATCTGAAAAATAATTAATTGAGTTCATAGTATTAGTATAACATAGCTTTCATTCTGGTCTCATTATTGATAAATCAAGGTTCCAGTTATACCTATAATTCTAGCTTCACAAAGAAAACTAATTAAACATTGTTCATGCTTTGCTACTGAAAACGCCTTTACTATAAAAAAATAAGTGTTTTCACAATTCTGGCTTCAATGTTTTTAATTAAATGTAACACTATAAATGACACTTCCATTGTTTTACAATCATTATTCCCAGTCACAATGCATATCCTTTTTTAATGATGCTTGAATACTTTCTTATTAAAAAAAAAACAAATGTTCCTTTCTGTGGGATTCAAAATACCATTATAGATTGATATATTTAATATTAGAATTTATGAATGGTTCTTCATAGATGACATAAAATTAAACTTCTCTTTCTCAACATCCAAAAATTAAATATATGATTTTGTATGAATTTCTTGCAATTAGTAGTTAAGCAATACCAGAGTACTGTTTAATTGATTCATTAAATTGATTTTCATATCTGTACAGACCATATGAATATTTTATTATAATCACCGTATTTGAAATCAGTACCTTTATGCTTTAAAAATTCCCATTTTCAGCACAGCTTAATGATGCTTCAAAAACTATTACTATCATCAGAACAACAATAAAACAAATTACAGTCTCAAATATTTTTAGCTATATGTTTATAAAAACATGGTTAATTACATAATTATTCCATTCTAAAGGTGGTTTTCAACTTGTCACTGTCACAGAATGCAGGAAGTTTTTAGAAATTCAGCTGTTAAAAATCCACATATGTGATCTATATCATCTCTATAATCTTACTTCCAACAATCTGACAAGATTCAGAAACATGTGGTTTAGAACCTTCACTGGTAGGATTAAATGCCACCTGTAAACTATGTGGTCTGAATAAATGGGATATTGCAATATTTTCTATGTAGGGCTCATTTTAATCAAAGAAATCCATAAAAACTTATATTTTTTCTAGGGCACATGTAAGTTTCTATTACACATTAAAAGATACAATTATTAAAATAAAGTATAGCCATCATTTAATATATAAATGATTATATTTATCATTAATGAGTTTATGCACCATATTTTAAAAAAACATTGATCAAGTGTATTTCAGTGTGTTTTGGGTGTAATATAACCCCAAAGTAAGAATTGAGCCAGTGATAATGAATCCCATACATCACTTTTACTTTTTTAGGTTTTGAACCAATTGAGAAATATGAATTATCTGATTTTTGCTTCTGTCTACCTACATAACTAACTTTCTAGCTACACATACACCATCAGAGGGTAGAACTTTTGTTCTCATGCTCCTGATAAAGAGACTTTCACTAGAACTATAGTTATTATACTTTGTGTGCATTAAAATTACCTGAGAATTTAAAAATCTATATTCTTCAGAGATTCTGATTGGAGGGTCAAAACTCTCCTCAGATGATTCTACGTATCTTGTCTCCCCAGGACTGAGGGCCACTGGACTAGAGCAACCTTTCCAGGTCCTCATGCTACCTTTTCTGCCCAACTCCCATGAGAGAGACTAGCAAGAGAAGACTGTTTTCTTACGCCCTCTTTCTTGATGTCATTGTTCTTGCTTACAGATATTAAATGAAAATGGTAAAGATAAATGACAAAGTCCCATATAATAATATAACACCAGGAATGTGTTCAAGAGAAATGGTTGAGACCTAATGAGATGATGCATATGTAGTTCTTTCCACTTCCCTAAATAAAATCATTTTGAATATAAATGTGGACCAAATAACCAAGAATTATGAGTGGGCCACTTGCCAGGTAAAGAGACAGAAAGAGAGGAAGAAAGAATGAGAAGTAGAAAAAGAGAGAGAATGAATGGAAGAGAGAGGTAATGAATAAAAGATGGAGAGGGTAAAGAAATAACTTCTATACCAACAAATATATTCACAGTGCAATAAATATATAGTCTGTAATACGGCAACCTGTGGATCAACTTTCCTGGGGACTTTGGCACTGAAGTAGTAATTCAAGCTTTAAGAGAGCTGTAAAATTCTAAATAACTTCAATTTTGTGCCTGTATTTTATGAGATCATCAAAACACTTCAAGTAAATTACAACTTCAAAATCAATTTCTCTCTTCAGCAGATCATCTATTATCCTGTATGATTGAAGCTTGCATCTCTTAACTGATGTATTTATCCAAAGCAAAGTCAACCCCAAAGTTCTTATTTAAGGCCAGTGCTTCAACACCTTGAAAAAATAGAAAATAAAAATGCTAATCTATATACATCACTTTGTGCTATAGTGCTGGGATTTCATATTTATGCGAAGAAAGTAATTGGAAATGAAAAAAATAATGAGTCTGAAGTAGGGGGAATGGCCTAGGTTCAGAATTTGGGCACTTCCTCTGCCACATACTCACTACATTATGTGGACAAGTCAATTAACCTCTCTGAACTCCTTTCTTCGCAGGTGGGAATAAAATATAATATTTATGTATGGATAGATCAATATAGACAGGTATTATTTTATTGTGCTGGTTCATCCTATCGATAGAGAATGGACTGGTTTCATTTTCCAGGGCAGGAGAGATGAATAGACAACAGTAAATTTATTAGGATATGATACTCATACATATGAAAGTATTTGCAAAAGTACAGATTAGAATGGTAGGAATTGTGCATATGTATGTTAGTTGCTGAAAAATTTGGAAGAGTCAAGAAAAATGGGCACCACTGTGAAGTAAGAAGATTAGATTTTTAACACAGTAAGATTTTCTGTGTTTAAAATTTGACAGCCATGGAACATCCATAGAAGAAGGAATATAAAATCTAGAATGACCAAGACATAATACCTGGGAGGGTTAACAGATGCAGAATATTTCACTTTATGTTTTTCTGAATGATAGTATTCTACTTTCAAAATATTAATACTGAAAGTTTTAGGATAAATAATGTTTACTTCCCATGAGATGGTATTGAATAAAACAGGCTATAAAAAATAGCCTCTTAGAAATCTGTGGTTGCTGTTTTTGCTTGTTTTTTTTTTTTTTTTAAGGTCTGTTGGCATAAAAAAAGGGCACACAATTCTAGCTATAAGAATGACAGTAAATAATAACTAGATTCAAAATTTGGGACAGTATAAAAACTAATATTTTTGGTTGCCACACTGAGATGAGAGATGTGGGATTGGAGCTACTGTTTGAAAATTAGATCCAGTAAGGTGAATAAGGTGTCCAAACCATAAATATTGATGTATTTATTTTTAAAGCCAATATTTATATCAAAGAAAGCAAGTTGAAATAAGAACCAAATATTATTCATATTTATTAATATAAAGATATTGTAGATATTTGAAGGAATTTTAAGATAGGGTTTTATCATTCTCTTTTTATCATTCTCTTTTTTTCTTCTCCTATTCACAGTATGGCAGTCAAGATCAATAGTGATAAACAGCGTTGACAACATAGTTATATTTAGCTCAGAATTTTAATCTTTTCCCATAAATGTCTATTGAAAGAATTATCTATATGTACATTTTTCTCTAGGTTATCATATTTCCTATTATTATTATTTAGCAATATATCCTTCATCTGTTAATAAAACCTTTAAAGGTTATCAAAATATTATTTATAAATAATTTATACCATTGTAAGTTTTTACAACTCCACATTTAACTAAAATTTTTTTCTCTGATATTTCCCATGACTTATTTTATTTTTCTTCTTTTCTAAAAGCTTTACCTTTTCATTCTGTTCATATACCCAATGAAAAATGAGTTCCTCATACTTCTATTATCAGTATCGATTGGAAAATATTGCTAAGCAGATTATATATTATATTTAGGACATAAGGAAAATAAATTCAAATGAAATGTTGATTTCAGCAGACACAGTAATTTCATGTTTAAAATCTTATAATACCATCATCATAAAACTGGACCGAGTCAAGGACAGTTTGTTTCAAAGCAGCAGAATGTACAGTTGGGGGGGAGGGGAAGGGGCCACTAATCCTAATGGTATTACAAATACAAGAGTGTAATAGAAAAAAATAGTGTGTGGATAATAAATTCAAAACTCTTAGACAGACTAGCTCCATCATAAGAGATAATCTAGAGATAAAATTAAGAAGGGGTTTTAATAGTCAATAAAAATGAAAGTATGAAAGGAAAATGGTTAATTCTGAAACTGCCTGTTTAAGAACCCCTGGTAAAGCACTAATTTGTTATGTCAACCCTCAGTTTAGGTAATAGATTACATATCTGCTCATATGGTTACCTGTCCACCTTCTGCTAAGTTTCTTATAAGCAACCTTGAGTTTAGAATGAACAGATTTGTAACGTATTAATCATCTATGATGTGTGTATGCTTAGGATTGGAGGAAAACACTTGTGGAAATCTACAATGGATTACAACTGTTTAGAAAAGCTCTTATTTTCTTTATCAAACCTCTATGTTTATAAGGTTTAACTTCTCCAATGTCTTAAACTCACTCAATATAAATGACTCCAAACATCTGCTATAGCCCTACACCTTCTTCTCTCTTGAGGTCCATCTTGGATTTTCACTGGCTTTGTTTCCTTAAACTGTATATCCGATTAATTTCTCAAGCCTATTATGTACTAATCAAAAAATGCCACATTTTCCATAGAACTAATTTCTTCAATTCTTGCTTCCCTATTTTATTTATAATTCCCACTTGACATCCAGTTGTTGAGAGCAGTCTTAGTCAGCTCAGCTCAGCTTCCTTACTTTTCGAGTTCTGCCCAGAGCCCACATAAGCAGCTCCTTCTCTGGTAATCCTCCTGGAATACTTCTTTCCATTACCGACTGCAGTGCTTATGCTTGTAGAGGATATTATTCCCTTTGCAACAACCACTTTAATGGGCTTTGAACTGGCCTTCTTGCCTCATTTTCTACACAAGCTCATGACTAATCTTCTTAAAGAACAGTCCAAATTATATCACTTCCATGCTCAATTAACTTCTGTGACTCATTTTTGTATGCCAAATTAATTATAAATTTATTAACCTGGCACATAATCCCCTCTATAAATCCCCAATATACTTTTCCAGCACTGCCACCCTCTCACTGTTCTCCAAATGGACCATATGCTCATTTCAAAATTAACTTTTATAGTTTCTCAAAAATGTTCATGCTGTTGTTTCCAGGTTTTGGCTCATATTTATTTACTGTTATTGTGCCTCCCCAACTAAGATGTAATAACTACAATTATTATTGTAACAGCATTAATAAGAACTAACTTCGAACATGTACTGTATGACAGGGACTATGCCACAAGCTTTATAAATCTTTTTCTCGTTTTAACTTGATAGCATCTCTGTGTTAGCATGCTATTATCCCTATCACATATATGATATGATGGAGGCTAGAAAGATTTTATTATTTGCTCGAGTTCATTACATCACTGACACACTTAGTAAGCCAGTTTTGGAATGAGGAGTTCAGAGCAATTTCACTTTGTTCTCTTAATGTAAACATAGATGCTGGCCCTGGCTGAGTGGCTCAGCTAGTTTTAGCATAAAACTAAAAGGTTGTGGGCTAGATTCCGGTCAGGGCACATGCCTGGGTTGCCAGTTCAATCCCCAGTCAGGGCACACATGGGAGGCAACCAATCAATATTTCTCACATCGATGTTTCTTTCCCTCTCCCCACCATCACTGCTTTTGCTCTCTCTACAAAAAAAATCAGTAAACATATTCTTAGACGAGGATATGCAGAGGCTGGAATTCAATTTGCCCTTCTTTTCAAATGTCAATTCTTTAGTGCAGACTTCCTGGTCTTTTCTCCCCCAGGCTGTGTATCGTCCCTTTTTGAACAATAAAACCCCATAGTCCAACAAAGCATTTTTAATGTTCTTATACAACAAACACTTCGTTTTATAAAAATGTGTTCATTTGTCCAACAATGGAGATAAACAGTAGCAGCTTGAGCAAAAGGACTGTTTCTTAACCTTTTTTCTTCCAAGGCACATAACCAAGAGAATATTATAGGGAAGAAAAGATAATTTCCTTTTGTCCTTCTAAATTCTCCTGGCTGGTCTAATAATCACATTGACATGACATAGATTAATAGGTCAAAAAAACCCAAATTTATTATATATGTGCATATAGAAGTTCCCAAAGAATATGGAACCCAAAGACAAATTGGCAGCTTTTCTGGACTAAGTAAAGGTAAGCAGGACTCTGAGACTTCACGGGGGAAATAAATAATTAATAGATTGGTGAGGAAGAGCAAACATTTAGTAAACAAATTCTTGCCAGTGAACCCAGACACAATGGGACACACAGGGGAATTGAAAGACTTTTCTGGGTTCTTCCCTGTCTGCCATACTTAGTTCATATTATGCTAAGGTGATAGTTCCCTTCCTTTACGCAGATGTTTCTATATGAATTCCCCTACACAGGTAATATGGGAGGTTCAAAGGTTCTGTCTGAGACCATTGTTTCTTTAACATAGCCAGCTTAAAGTAATGAATATCTCAAAAGCCTATTTTTGCGTGGCAAACTCTGCTTCCCCTCAATGTATATGGTGGATGCTCAATAAGTAATAGTTCAATGAAATTATTTTGAAGCATTCTGTGGAGGCAGAATTGTATTAAGTACAACTATTTTGTGAATACTTTCATAATCCAGATCTACTGCTGCTTTATAATTTAAATATTTTTGTGGTTTATAAGGATAAGGTCAAGATGGTTAAAGGGCATGATGTCATATGACCCTGGGCACTGTGGGAGAAACTCATGCAGAATAAATATTTGTACCAATACTGTCCCTTTGAAGACCTGTTATTTCTGATGGGACATAATGATCTCCATGACAGAACTACAGGAAAACACTCAACAAAAGTAGAAGCAATTGTTATACATCTAAAAGCTGCTTCAAAATAACAAATCTAGATTGAACTGTAATGATTCAGCTGGGTAGTCTTGCTCAAATACAATTGCTTAGAAACTGCTTAGGAATGAGGTTTAAAACATTTTTAATGAAATATGCCATAATCTATATTAATTACTTTAAAAGAATTTGCCTTGAAGACCAAAATGGAGATAATAACATGGAGGTGTCCATGTACGAGATAATAATGTGAGGATTGACTTAACTGCTGGACACTGCAGGTAAGAAACAAAAGTCATTCTGAGCATGCATCATCTGAATATTTCAGGACATTTGTAATGTAAGTTATGGGAATAAAACCGATATACAGCTAAGGATCTAGGCTCCTGAGTGATATACTTCACATGAGGATATTCCTGGGATACAATAAAATGCCCCATAAAAACTCTGGACAATATCCTACAAGTCATTTTTTGACAGGAGTCACTCATCGAGTAGGTATTTCTATATGGGTATGAGTATCCCTTATAATACAATGGATTCCTGAAAAGAAACACACATAATCCTTCTTATTTTTTTCTTTTTTAACATAAAATGAAATTAATAAGTTCATGACAATAGAAAAACTATTCAATATAAAAGTGATTCTTTTTAAAATGATGCAGTAATATTAAATTCAGATAATGATGTTTGGAAACAGCTAAAAAGAAAAAAAACTATAAATTTAAATATCCATATTTCCAATCTCTAACAGAAATAAACAAAGAGATCATTTACATCTATACAAGGCTGATTTATCTTATCAGAAAAATAAGAAATACCTTTCTAAATATTAATGCCTTTTTATACAGTTTTCAACAGATTTTCAATATTTTCTTTATGACTGATTCATTATATGTTAAATATTCCTGGGTACTTTATATTCTTCAGATTGGGAAATGAAATTTTTATTTTATTTTAACTGATATTATAGAAATATAGTATACTATATTTTTGTTTTTTAACCAGATGTGTTAAAAACGATCTATTTTGTTATGCTTTATAAGTACTTCAATGTTTTTTTCAGAAATGTCATTTTAAAAAAGCAACATTTTTGTTTACCTTATGTGTGTATCATTTCATTTGTTAGATACTTAATTATTCATTATTTGGCATAGAATCACATTTCCAATAGTGTGACAATAAGTATAATTATTGTCCAGATTTTAATGGAGTTACTTTTGAGTCTGTTTAAAACAGTTTTTATTTAGAATTATATATGTAAAAGTGCACTTTACATGTTTTGTGCTATTTAAAAATAAAATTTATTGCCCTGACTGGTGCGGCTCAGTGGACTCAATGCTGGCCTGCAAAGCAAAGGGTCACTCACTGGTTCAAGTCCCAGTCAGAGCACATGCCTGGGTTGTGGGGCAGGTCCCCAGTTGGGGGCACGCAAGAGGCAACCACACATTGATGTGTGGTTTCTCTCACATTGATGTGTGGTTTTTCTCCCTCTCTTTCCCCCTCCCTTCCCCTTGCTCTAAAAATAAATAAATAAATAAAATCTTTAGTAAATAAATAAATAAAAGAATTATTTAGAAAAATATTTGGCACACAGTTAAATTAGTATGGGTACTGTATTATGTGTGTGTGTGTGTATACATAGAATACATATAATACATATAATACATACCTTGAAAATTTCATAGTTTTAACTAAGAAAAACAGCATTTCCTTGGATTTTTATACAGCTTTACTGAGGTGTAAATTGACATATAATAAGCAGCAATATTTGTCCATGAACTTTGGAATGGACAAGGTTGTTTTGTATTTGATAAATGCTGACAATACACATGTACATACATATACATTTCTCTGTGTAAATATATACTATGTGAAGAATAATCACCATAAAAGAAACACACCCACTGCTACAGAGTTTCCTTGTGCCCACGTGAAACCCCTCCATCCTGCCACCAGTTCTCCCCCAGTCCTCCAGCAACAACTGATCTTGTGATCACTATAGATTACTTTGCATTTCTAGAGCTTCATATAGATAAATAATTCATTACATATTCTTTGTGCCTTGTTTCTTTCACTCAGCACAACTATGCTGCAAATTAGTTATGTTATTGTGTATATTGTAATTATACACCGTATTTTGTTTATCTCTTCACTTGTGGCTGGACATTTGACATGTTTCCAGGTGGGGGTTATTAAAAATAAAGTTGCTGTGAACATTCACTTACAAATATTTTTAATTATATGTGTGAAATGGCTATATCATGTGGTAGGTACAAGTCTAATTATTAAGAATAATGTTAAACTATTTTCTAAATTTGTTCAATATACAGAAAATAGTCATACTAATTGTTTTGATGTCTTTGTCTACTCATACTAATATCTGTGTCAGTTCCTTATGGTTTTCAAATAATTTATTTTTCATTGTAGGTCATATAGGTCATAGGTCATTTTATGCTTCATCAAATGCCTGATAATAGTTTATAGGATTCAAGACTTTTTGTCACAATCTCAGCATATCAATAACCAATGTTGTTGTCATAATGAGGACCAACTTGCCCTTGGTCCTCATTATGATAACAAAATGTTCTCAGCAATAACAATTAAGAAACCCCAGAAAAAAATATTTTTTAGTTATGAGTCCTGGAAATAACATAACGCATCTGGGGCCATGCAGTGAGGTAGTGAGGAGAGAGAGAGGGAGACCGGGATTTCATTTTATTGAGGTCAAAGATGAGTGCTTAAGGTTTCCTGGACTCGGTAGTTTCTGGTTAAGAGCAAGAATTTAAAGTTCAAGAAGATAAAAAACAAAGCAAACAAAGCTGCCTAAATGGTCAGTTATCAAAATAAACCAAGATCACTAAAACAAAGATTGTGTGGGGAGAGAGGAGACCCCACTTGACTTGATCTGGTCCTGTGGCTGGCAATGTGGTTATTGAGGATAACTATCTTTGAGGTAGATGCCTTTTTGAAGTAGATGACTCAGCAATCAAAGTTTGTTAGGTATTTGCATCACAAAAGGGCAAGCTAACTCTCAGGGCTTATGCTACCATAGACCTTGCAAATTTTACTTTGTTGAATACTGGATGGTTTTGTAAAGTACAAATAATCTTCAGCCTTGTTCTGGGAAACAGTTAAGTCATTTGGAAACTGTTTGGTTCTTTTAAATCTAAGCAAATTTCTTAATTTAATTTATTTTCACTTGCCTTTGACTATTCCTAAAAATTGTCTAGTTTATGGAGGTTTTCTCATTGTCTTAGATTTGCATTTACATATAGTCATCCTATAAATTGTTTTTAACTTTCATATATAAGATAGTGTCTTTATTATTTTCAATACTTTGTATAGATGGACTGCAAATTAATCTAAACAAATTCTGTTCATGTACAATTTTCTCTTCTGGTTTCTGTAACTTGCTTAACCAGAGGCCATTGTGGCAATGTCTAAAGATTGGACTTCACTAATTTTACAGTTAACTCAAGGCATCTAGAATATTCTAGTGTAGTTTCTGGCCCTCATGCCAAGTTTTGGATTCATTTGCCACGTGTACATGATATAGGCAGATTTGCCCAGACCTGGCAAGACTGCTGGACACAGGAGTGGCTGAGTGAGGGAGGGGTCCTGAGGCTGTTGGAGACAGGGTGTTCCCTTTCCTCTGTAAAGGGTAAACAAGGTAGCTTGACGGCACTGTGTTGCCCCAGCAACTAACCTAGCTCAGCACATGAGGACAGAGTCCCTGCCCCAGGTGGAGATGCTGCAGGAGGAAGCCTGGCACAGTCTGTACAAGACTAGAGCATGATGGACAAAGGGAAAAGCCCTCCTACCCGCTTCCCGTTCCTAATTGAACGGGAAATCAGAGGTCACAGAGGCACATACATGTACATAAAGGTTAACACAGAGCAGTGGGACGTCCAGATCAGCCAGTGAAGCCTGAGAAAAAGGATGGGATTGGCTGTGGAAACAGAGCCTGGAACACACGGAAATGTGGGCCAGCATATATTGGAGAGAAAGCAGAGAAGGGATCTACCTCTGGGATCTTCCTATGGGATCTACCGACTGGCGGCTGGAGTGCTCACTGGCCGGCCTCGGGGGCTAAGACAGCCTTCGGTGCTGGAGCTCTGTGAATAGAGCCCCTACATGGCCAGCTGCAGCAGTTGGCAGCAACCCCAGGTGCCATAGGCGGGAGCTGTGGCATGGGGATGATGGCATTGGCCCTACACTCACGGACTCCAGGGAAAGAGATCGAAGCCGGGGAACCTTCCTCTTAGCAACAACCTCTGGCTGCAGATAAGGATGGAGCAGGATTTCTGAACACAGTTTCTGGTTCTGGGGGCAGCTAGATTTTGTTTTTGTGCTATTGGCCTGGAGTCAGAGAGTCTCCTATTATGGCAAAATTGCACAACATCTTAATAAAGATCTTTTTCCTTCCCCATCAGTCTTTGTCTTATGCCTGTGTTGGAGGTGGGCAGCCAAACCCCACTTTTGTTCAGTGACATACAGACTACTAGATTCACTAGATCTTATGCACAGTTCATTCATTAGTAGATTGCACTTATGTTATATTTCTAGCCACTCTTATATCTAGTTTGCCACTATTTTCACCAATAAAAGAATAAACATTTTTAGCACTCACTTAGCCTATTAAAAACCCCTCAATTGTGACTGGAGTTAAAGGTAACTGAAGCATTTGTGGTAGCTACTTCTAAATTAAAATTTATTCGATCTAATCATAGCTAACATTCTTATTAGTATATCCCAAATAGTGCAAATCATTTTTTAAAAGCTTATAGATTTAATTGTCTTCCCACACACATACACTCTCTATGTTGAAATGTGTTATATTACAAATCACATTTCACATGTATATTCCTATTCAACTTTAATAGTCTGATTAGATGTTTTTATTATTATTCTTTTAAGTTAATTTTACCAATTTTTCAAAGAATGAGTTTTAAGTTTATTTTTTTTAATTTCAGTTTCCTAAATGTTTTGTTATATAAATTGATTTCTCCTATGTATCTTTATTAATCTTACACTGAATGCTTAATTTCTTTATTTTTCTTCTTTCTTACATGGCAATAAAAATATTTTAGTGTTTGTGTTTTTCTCCAAAAGAACTTTGCTGTTTCACTAAAGTAAAAATATATACTGTTTAGTACCATTCTGCTCTTTAAAACCAATTTTTTTGCTTGAAAATTACAGAATTTACACTTTAATAATTTTGCTTTTCTATTATTTATAGTTATACAAATGGTTAGTTTATCTCTCCTAAATCTTTATTTTAATCTGCAAAATTAGTTTTAAGGTTCAGTCTTATTTTTTCTCAATAACTGGCATGGAGATTATCTAGATATTATTTTATTCCCTGAGAGCCCCCATAGGTGACCTCTGCTTGCTGCCTATAATGAACCACTTACATGCTGTTAGAAGGTCCCTATAGAGCTTAAACTGCAGATCTGGTTGATGTAAATTTATGTCACTAGCTAAGCAATGAATTAGATTAATTGGAAGGCATGCCAGAACCATTGGCAGTTCAAGAGGAATTCATCTCTGTGTTTTGCGTGTGTGTGTTTGATGAAGCTTCTGCTTTCTACACATGTCTTTCTCCTTAAGCTGTTAGCTCCTCTCTCCTTCTGGTTGCTTACCCTATCTGGGTAGTCTTGACATCCTCAATCTTCCCACCTGCTATATTTACTGTGCTGTTCTTATGATTTACAAGTATCTCTGTCAAAATGTTGATGACATTGAGAGAAAATGGTATGTGGCCTGCTGCTCCTGTGAACTAAGGCTGATGCTTGTCCCCAGTTCTCATCTACAATTCTAAAAATGTTAGATTCTTAAACATGTCTCCACTTATTGTCCAAGGAGGCTACTATTTCTCAGAAAAGCTCTATGTAAGCCCTTAATACAGTCTGTAATCTTTCTTATTGCAAACAATGATTAAAATTAGCATCTTTTTGGCATGCTTAAAAAGAACATTCTTAATCGGAATTTATTTTAAAGTTATTAACTAGTGCTTTTATTGTTCTATATTTTTACATAAAAATTCTAATATATCTCAACATTATCTTATTTAAAATATTTATTTAAGTAATAAAATGATTTGGCTCTTTATTATTGGAATCTGGTATTTTTATAATACTTTCAATTATACATTTATTATATATTAAAAATTTATATGTATTTGGATTTATCTGAACTGATTATGCTTTTTCATTGATATCTCTATTTTATAACAGTATCAAAGTGATTTAATTACAGTGTTTTTATAACATATTTTCATACTTGTTAAGGTGCTTCTCCTCAATAAGATTTACTTTTCATAGTTATTCTTAAAATTTCTTCCCAGGTTAATTTAGTTGCTATTCATTACACCCCACAAACTCTTTTGGTTATTTTGAATTGAAGTCAGTTCATTGACTCATTTGGGAAATAATGCCATTTTAAAATAAATTGGCAAAGAATGGTTATTTTGATCACTGTTGTTTGATGTTGTTTTAGATTTGCTACCTTAAAGGAGAGAATACTGGGAGGTACATAGTTTTTCTCATTTTTTCAAATATCATCACTCTTTTTAGATGCCAAAATTTGATACTTAGAAAATTCCAGATGGTTAATTCAGTAATGATTCAAACTAATAAATTAGCCTAAATAACCAGATAATACATAATAAGAGTAAGAGGAATATTTGATGCAAACTATCCTGTTAAATTAATGAGAATTTTTATAGGATATGACAATGTTCAGTTTATTATATAAAGTCTTTATTTTTTCATTCCTCCCAGAACCTAGTATTTTTTCAGGTAGCCATCTCTCCTCAGATTCTAGGAGATCGATAATAATGTAACCAATCCAACACCCATGGTCAATTCAATTTGAAGCCTGTATGAGCTTCTAAGATAAAATTTTTGCCTCAAAAGAAAGAGAAGCAGGTGGGTCTAGGTAGATACTGCTTATGAACTGAGCTTTCTCCAATCTGAAGAACCCTGAGCTCAAAACCTTAATATTTTGTAATGGCCTGCAAAAAGCATGCCCAACTGTTGCCCAAGAGGAAGATATAGTAATTATCTTAGCAAAGAGACCTGCCTTAAAGGAGATAACATTTATTTTTCTTTTTTTTTAATTTTTTAAATATATTTTATTGATTATGCTATTACAGTTGTCCCGTTTCTCCCCCATCATTCCCCCCACCCTGCACACCCTCTCCCACCCACATTCCCCCCTTTAGTTCATGTCCTTGTGTCATAAGTTCTTTAGCTTCTACATTTCCCATACTATTCATACCCTGCCCCTGTCTATTTTCTACCCACTATCTATGCTACTCATTCTCTGTACCTCCCCCCCCCCACGCCCCTGTTGCTAACCCTCCATATGATCTCCATTTCTGTGGTTCTGTTCCTGTTCTAGCTGTTTGCTTAGTTTGCTTTTGTTTTAGGTGTGGTTCTTAATAGCTGTGAGTTTGCTGTCTTTTCATTGTCATATTTTTGATCTTCTTTTTCTTAGATAAGTCCCTTTAACATTTCATATAATAAGAGCTTGATGATGAACTCCTTGAACTTGACCTTATCTGAGAAGCGCTTTATCTTCCCTTCCATTCTAAATGACAGCTTTGCTGGAAAGAGCAATTTTGGATGTAGGTCCCTGCTTTTCAAGATTTCAAATATTTCTTTCCAGCCCACAAACATTCTTCAAAGGATAGTACAGTTGCCTTGTTTGAAAGACTTACAAAAATATAAACTACCCACGTAAAATTGTTTCCTAACAGTTTATAAAAAATTGTAGAAGCATGGATCAAACATAAATATTATATAAAAAGGGCCCTGATGAGTTGACACAGAGCTGATCCAAAATAAACATTTTCCCCAAAAGATAGATTTATATTTCCCATTGCTCAGAAGATACTTGTTAAATTTTATTTACAATAAAGGATTTAATTTTATGAAAGTATAAATTATTTGTGCACCTTTCAAAACTTTTGTCCAACCCATGACTGATCATAATTTGCATATGACATTTAGTATATCTCATCAATTTAAAGAAAGTCTCCTCACTCAATGTCTCTGTTTTTCTAAGATTTTAAAAGCATTGTGTCATTGCAAGGAACTCCTGGCAATTTCTAATTCCAGCTTCAAAAGGGTGATTGCATTTAACTATTAACATTGATATGTCACTTACAAATTTGTTTACAACTTTATAGATGTAGTTATAACAGTTAATGGAAATTGATAAGATTCTGCTTTTTTATAAACACTAATATATTTGAAATTTGACAAAATTTTACTCTTGCTCACAGAAACACCAGGAAAAATATAATAAAAAATACCAGTCCTAATTTGGTGCCTTTGTATCCTATAAATATATTCTTGAGATCTTAATGGACCTCATAGTTTTTTTAATTTTAATTACATTTTTAATAATGTATGCTATCTGATTTAACAAGTTTCTTTTAATGTCTTGCCTCTTAAAAATAAATCAGTGCACAGAGTACTGTTAAGAGAATGTAGATTTATGAATATTACGGTACATGATATGTAGGAACAAACAACAGAGGAAAGGACAGATGTTCTCACTATCCAAGAGCAGAAAATTTATTTTTATGTTGTATACAATAATATATAATGGGAATAGGCAATCGCTCTATTGAATGGCTTGGAACCACAATAAAACAAAACAGCTATGCATTTTCTTCTCCTCAGCTATGGTTTGGAGTCAAATCTGAATCATGGGAAGGAATAGCTAGCCATTTATAAAATCAATGAAGTCCAACAGAATCACAAATGGCTAATATTTGCAAGTTGAGGGCACTGTTAATATAATATATTATAATAAGTTATTAGTGATACCTTTTAGAATCTTTAAATCCCCAAGAATTAGAAACTCCAAGCAAAAGACAAATCTTTTTTTTTTTTAAACTATGTATCACAAAGTTATATGAATCCTAGAGACAAGATGCATATAAGGAGCATAGTGCTGCAGCAGAGTGTAAAGAACTGTGAAAATTCTCTCTAGCCTGGCATAGAAGCTCCAATCAGACAGAGCATAAAACATTGTGCGGCAATGACAAAATTCAGGGGTGTGGAGCATCATCTGTCTTAAGAGTAGTGGTTCTCAAGCATGGCTACTGCATAGTAGAATACTCTGGGGAACTTTCGAAGAGGCTGTTGCATAGGAATAACACTGGACTGATTAAATACCCATTTCTGGGGCAGAGAAAGGAAGCCAGTGGCTAAGTCTTGGGATTGATTAAATGTTGTTTTAGGAGTTTGCATTTAAGTTTGCATTATTCAAAAAGGATTAAGAAACTGCCAATCAAGTTTTCTTAGGTGTTAACTTCTGGGTGTTTTATTTTTTGAATGATTAAAGATATCTAATACTGCTTCAGCATTGTCTGTCAATGAATAAAATTGTACTGAGAACATTTCATGCCATTTTTGTGGATGTAATTTTTTTCTCAAATATCCAAATATAAAAATACTTTTAAGTTTCTTTTTTATACTCTTTACCTTTGTTTTTATTGAGATCAGTTTTATTAATTCCTTTATGTATATTTACCCAAATATTTCTTTTCATATAATGTTTATCCATGTATGCCGGAAGAACCTTCATTGTCTAGTGATATTTAAGAGTAAAATATCATAATGATTACTTTTCTGGTATAAAAGTTGTTGATAGACTGTATACCCTATGGTGAATTTTTTTAGAGTTAGAAAATTGACTCAAAGTTACATTTATAGGATTTGGGTTTTGCCAAATGGTTGTATTTGTGTGGTGGGGAAATCATACATTTTTCAAATATGCAACCCAAGATCAAGGCTTGGGAAAATCTAAAGGTATATACTAAATGCAAAGTCAAGTGATGTCCTGAAAGTATGATACCCATAGAGGAAAAGAGATTAAACCCCCTAAATTATACTTTGTTTTTGTTTTTTCCAAGTTTATTTAAATAAAATTGACATGTAACATTGTGCAAGTTTAAGGTAAACTGCATGATGATTTGATACACATATGTGCAAAAGGATCCACAATAAAGTTACCTAACATAGTCATTATGTCTCATAAACCTATTTTTGTGAGGTGAGAATATTTATGGTCTACTGTTTTAGAATATTTTAAGTACACAATACCATATAATTAACTATAGGAAGCATACTGGACATTGGACCCCACATCTTAACTGGAAGTTCGTGCCCTTTGACCACTATCTCCCCATTTTCCCTGGCCCTAGTCCTTAACAACCACCATTCCACTTGTTGTTCTATGTGTTTAGCTTTTTTTTGCATTGTTTTAGTTTTCTTTTTTAATTTTTTAAATTTTAATTGCTGTTCTTTTACAGTTGTCTGTTTTTTATACCCATCCCAGCCCACTGCCCCAGCCCTCCCCATCTCCCTCCCATTTCCACCCCCATAGTTTTTGTCCATGTGTCCTTTATACTTGTTGCTCTAAACCCTTCCCCTTTTCCCCTGAAATTCCCTCCCCTTTCCCCTCTGGTGACTGTCAGCCTGTTCTCAATTTCAGTGTCTTTGTTATATTATGCTTGTTTGTTTGTTTTGTTGATTAGGTTCCTGTTAAAGGTGAGATCATATGGTATTTGTCTAGCTTTTTTCAAATCCACATATAAGTGGGATCATGCAGTTTTGTCTTTGTCAGATTTATTTTACTTAGCATAAGGTTTGTAAGGTCTCTCCAAATTGTCTCTAATTGCAAGATTTGGCTGAAGTATGTATATGCATATATATAATTTAATGTGTGATATGTAATATAATATAATATAATATAATAGATATAATATAATATATAATGAATATAAATGATCACATTTTAATCCAATCATCTGTTGATGGACAAATTGTTTCCATACCCTGGCTATTGTGAATAATGCTGCAGTGCAGATCTCTTCAAGACAGAGATTTTACTTCCTTTAGATATATGAGTACTCTATATCCAGAGGTAGGATTCCTGGATAATACAGTAGTTTTGTTGTTTTTCATTTTTGAGGAACCTCCATACTATTTTGTATACTGGCTTTACCACTTTACATTCTCATCAACAGTGCACAAGAGTTCTTTTTTCTCCACATTATTGCCAGCACCTATTACCTTTCACCTTTGTGATAACAGTTATTCCAACAGATGTGAGATGATATCTCATACTGGTTTTGATTTGCATTGATGTGGAGCACAGCTATGATCCACCCCTTATCAGTTCTGTCCTGACCATTATAAAATCTTCTGAATCAGTCTTTAACACTTCTACTTTTTGGCCACTACAATCCATGATTTAAACAGAAGAGAGATTTTGTTCAACATTAAATAAAATTTTCTTCATACACAATAAGATCATGTCAATATTATGAAGTCATGTGGCTCATTCCTTTTCATAATTTAATTCTCAGTGCAAAGTATTTTTCTTGGAGAAAACTTGCATGCCCTTACAGGGTCATTGTATTGATGTAATTCTTCATTTTAATCTATCATTGTCCTGTATTATTTATGTTACACATAAATTCTATATAATTTATAATTATTTTTCTCAATTTTCCTGACATTGTTTCAACTATTTAATTTCTTGCAATTATATTACACTAACATTCCCAACTGTCTATTTCTGTTAAAAATGTGACCTTTGTAAACATGTAGACTCAAAATTTGAAGAGTCCTTTTCTCATTTATCTTTTTTATTTGTGTCACATTTTCTTCATTGTATTTATTATTCTTATTGATTTTATTGGAGGAAGAGAGAGACCAAGAGAAAGGGAGAGAGACCAAGAGAAAGGGAGAGAGACAGAAACATCAATTTGTTGTTCTTTGCATTTATTTATGAATTTATTGGTTGTTTCTTGTATGTGCCCTGGCTAGGAATTAAGCCCACGGCCTTAAGTATTGGGAGGATGCTCAGACAAACTGAGCTTCCAGGCAGGGCTCTTGATTATATTTCTGAATTGTCCCCTATAGCTACCTTCTCCTTCTAATCCCTGTTTTAATATACTTCTTTAGTTTAGATCCTTTTTATAGCTCTCTCAAATAATGATGTGTTCTCATGGGAAAAAAATATTTTGAAGATCCTTTAAAAATAATACTTAAATTCTAATTGCATGTTTATTTCATTGGCACATGGAGAAATGAGTTTTTAAATAATTAATTGTTATTGTGTATATTTTAACTGCAGCAATTGAGTTCGAGAAGGAAAGAACCAGGTGAAGTACATAAAGAAGAACTTTCCCTCAGGAGTTTATCAGGGGCATTATGCTCAGGTTGGGAAAAGGACTGTAATGTTCAAAATCAAGTTCAAGCACCAACAAAACTAAATGTTATATTTTTCTTTGAAAGTGTTTCCAAGGTCATTGAATGAACACATATCTGTAATGGGTGAGAAAACTTTTTGGAAAGTATGTTAAATAATTGAGAAGAAATATTATATTATAATATAGTTTTATTATAAGTTTCAGGAGGTCTTTTACGACATTTGTTTCTTATATAATGTAATGGCATATGTATCCCATACATATATATACATGAGTTCTTCTACCAATATTTATCCCAAATGAGCCCATGGCCATATATGATATTTATCTTTTCTCAGATTATGGATAAGAAGAGGCACATATTCAATAGTTTGCATCTGGAATGAAAGTTTATGTTCTTTTTACTATCAACTTTCCAAGTGTGTTTAACAAAGTTCTGGTGGCCGGTGACTATGCTTTAGGGTTAACCGTAAGAGTGGTTAAAGAGTCAACACTGATGGAACCCTTAAATATTTCCTAATTTTCTGAGAAAGAGGACTCATTTTTGTGTATGTTGTATATTGGGATTTCACTTAATATTTAAATTATATAAAGAATTCTGCTGTATAATATTCTAAAAGCCATTATCCTTTTTCATACTGTATCTAATTTTTGTATTTTTAGGTATAGACATTATAAATCCTTTCTCCATCCTTCTCTACCCTGCTTTGAGCTTGGAAGGCTAATTTCACAAACTGGAACATGCTACTTTCTTTAACTTCTGGTTTCTAGTTGTATTCTTCCAATAGAGGCTACTGGTAGGAGAAGTAGAATAGAAAGGCTGAGGAATTAATTCTTTTTACTCTCTGTGTCTGTAAGACTCCAGGAGTGGCTATGATTCATTGCCATCAGCGTTCATCAGGGAGAATAAACCAGTAGGTAAGAGCTGGCCTCTGCAATAATATATTTTCTGTGTTTGAGTCCCAGCTCCACTCCATTTATAGGCCATGCAACCTTAGAAAAGTCATTTGACTTCTGTGATCATCAGTTTTTCTCATGTGTAAAACAGGGATAAAAATGTTTTCAGGCAGGCAAAGAAACAGAAAAGACACAACCCATAATAATGAGAAAACAAAACAAAACCATCAGTTGGAACTTACCTCAAGCAAATATAAACTATGAAATTAACACATGGGCTGACAGTCACCAGAGGGGAAAGGGGAGGGAATTTCAGGGGAAAAGAGGAAGGGTTTACAGGAACAAGTATAAAGGACAGATGGGCAAAAACTATGGGGGGTGGAAATGGGAGGGAGGTGGGGAGAGCTGGGGTGGTGGGCTGGAGTGGGAGTAAAAGACAAAAAACTATACAAGAACAACAATTAAAATTAAAAAAATAAAAAAGAAATTAACACATGGGGTATGAAAACATTTTTACAAGTGTATTCCATGTGTTCAGTAAGTAGAGATAGAAAAGTTACATAATATAATCAAATTGAACTTTTATTTATTAAATCTATAATGTGCAGGTATTATAGATAATTAATACCAGATTACACACCATGGGAGACAAAACAATCTGTGATCTTGAACATACAGCAATAAAAATTATCCAATTTGAAACACAGAGAAACATAATTTTTAAAATAAAATGACCATCAGTCAGTTGGGAAATACCTTTGAATGGCCTTATATATTTGGAACTATTATGCCCAAAGAAGAGTAGAAAGTGGATTACAAAAATAGATGTTTAAAGAAATAATGAATGAAATATTTCAATAAATAATCTTTGACAGCCTTCAAAGCTTGGTGAAAATTATAAAGTACGGATCAACAAGCCAACACACCCCAGGAAATAGAAACACCAAGAATAATATCAAAACCAGTGATATAGAGAAAATAATAACAGTAAACAGAGTAGAGGGTAGTGTTACATACAGACTATCATATTTTTTACAGAAAAAAATGCAAATATGAGCACAGTGGAGAAACATTGTTAAGGCAACAAAAGAAAAGCCTATTGAACCATAATTATAAACCTTGTAAAAATATTTTTCTAACATGAAAACAAAATATAGGAATTTTCAAACATGCTAAAACTGAAATACTCATCACTGAGCAAAATAAATGAAGGCTTTCAGGCCAAAGAAAATGATGCCAGATGGAATTAACATCAAAATAAAGAAATAGAGAACACCTGAAATGATAATAAATGGGCAAATGCATGATTGTTTTATTATTATTGAAACATTTAATAGATATTTGATTTTAAATAATCAAAAAGGTATTTTGGTATTATAATATATGCATGCCTAAAATGTATGCCAGTAACTGTGAAGATGGGTGGGAAAGTAAGAATTTTATTTGTAGTTTCTTATAACATACATGATATGATATAATGCCCCTTTTGATAAGTTAAATGTCTGCGGTATGTTAAAGATATATAGTATATTATCAACTCTAAAGTAACCACTAAAATAACAAAACAAAATGTAGTTAACCAGGTAGCAAAGTGGATCAAATAGAATCATAAAAAAATACTCATCTGAAACAAGTCAGAATAAGAGAAAAACTAAAATTAAGAAAAGATAAGATACATAGAAAAATAATGGGCCCTGGCTGGTGTGACTAGGTGGATTGAGTGCCAGCCTGTGAAGCAAAGGGTTGTTCATTCAATTTCCAGTCAGGGCACATGCCTGAGATGTGGGCCTGGTCCCCAGTAGGAGGCATACGAGAGACAACCACACATTGATGTTTCTCTCCCTCTCTTTCTCCTTCCCTTCCCTGCTCTCTAAAAATAAATAAAATCTTTAAAAAATCTTTAAAAATCTTTTAAAATTTTAATAAAAATAATGGGATGATAGATTTTAACTTAGCCATGGTAATTATCACATGTATATTATTTAAACATTTCTATTAAATATCACAGAATGCCACATTGGATTAAAATGCCAGACCCTATTATGTATTGCCTATAAAAACACATATGTAATACAAAGATACAAATAGGTTAAAATTAAAAATAGACAAAGAAATATTATGCAAATACTAAGTAAAAATGGTAAATTCTGCAAGAGGAAAAGGTAAGAGCAACATGATTTGTTGACAAATAAATTTTTAGCTGTAGAACACTGATTTATTTGTTTAAGCATCTAAACACTACAGCTTTAATGCTTAGTTCACAGAATTGTCACAAGCCTTAAATGATGTATGTGAAGACATTTTAAATGTATAAAGTGCCATACAAATACAATACTAGATGGGAGAGATTGGCAACATCTTTGTCAGTATAGTGGCTACTTAATGGTTCAAGGAAAAGACGAGAAAAGCCAGAATTAATGGTAATAGCAGTACAGATAATTTGATGGATGTGGGCATTAATTTGGGGGATATTATTGATCAAATCTGAGGACTAACTAGATAAGTGAAAGTGAAGGAAGAGCTAGACATGACTAAATTTTAAACACGTATACTGATGATAGCAGAGCCAGAGAACACTGGAATGAGCTCTATTTTGAACACTAGTGCAGCATTCATAGGGCATGTTTAGGATAGAAGACCAGGTTGAAGTCTAGGAGAGTACCATAAGCAGACTCTAAATTGCCCATACCCGACCCCCAATTTCCTGCCCTAACCTGGGGATAAAACAATGACAAGATAGCTCTAGTTGTGCTATGTTTCCTGGCAACAGGATATCAAAGATTTAATTGAGGTTCCCAGTAGTCAACTTTGTGGTTATCAAAAGAACATTGGAGGTGATCTTAAATGAATCACATGAGCCCTTATAAGCAGAGTTTTATCCGACAAATTGCAGAAATCAAAGTCATTGTGATTTTAAGCATGAGAAAGATTAGATGCACTGTTGCTGGCTTTGTTGCACAATACCTGTCTTGTTGGTTGAAGGGACCAAGCACAAGAGCTAGAGAATGATTTAGATGGACTGAGAACAATCCCCAGGCAATAACTAGCAGCACACAGGAAACTCCATCCTAAAACCACAACAGTCTGGATTCTGTCATCCACATAAATGAACTAGAAGAAAATCTTTCTCAGGAGAATTCAGATGACATTCCAGTCCTGCAAAATCTTGATTTCAGGTGTTTTTTTTTTTTTTTTTTTTTTTTTAACCCTAACCAGAGAACCTAAGCAAGCCTACTGATTCCTGATTTATAGAACTGTAAGACAACACTTGGGTGTTATTTATAGAAGGAAGAAGAAGAAGAAAGAAGAAGCAAGAAGAAGGAGGGGGGGGAGGGGGAGGAAGAGGAAGATAGGAAAGAAAAGAAGGAGCAGAAAGAAGAAAGCATTAGTGGCTATATTAATCTTGGACAAAGAAGTTTTTTTAAATAAAGAGTATTACTAGGAGTACAGAGGCCATTTAATAATGTTGAAGAGCTTAATACATCAAGTGAACATAACGATCCTAAGCATTTATTTCCCTTATAACAGCTTCAAAACACAAAAAGCAATAACTGATATAACTGCAAGGGGGAAAAGAAAAATTCTCAATTATAGTTGAAGATTTTAATACCATTCTCAATAATTGAGGAAATAAGTTGACAGAAAATCAGTAAGGGTATAGGAAGACTATCATTTAATTTTATCTAATTGACATTTATGGACCTCTTAACCCAAAGCCATCAGACTACAAGCTCTTTTCAAGTACACAAGGAGAATTTAATAAGAAAAATTATATAACATCTCAATAAATTTTAAAGGAGTCAGATCATACATAGTAAAGCCTCTGTTCATAATTAAATTAATACCTAAAAACAAACAAACAAAAATTCTCAAAAGTTTCCAAATCCTAGAAACTAAAAAGTTTCTAACTTTAAAATCTAAATTAAAAACTTCTCAATAACTGATGGGTTCAAGAAGACTATAAGTGAAATTAAACGTATATTTTGAAGTAAACAAAAATAAAAATATAATACATGAAAATTGAAAATTCTGCTAAAGCAATATTAAGTGGAATTCTTAATAACAAATGCCTGTATTACAGAAGAAAACTCTCAAACTAATGATTTCATTTCGAACACAAGTAACTAAAAACAATAAATAACAAAAATAAATAAAATTAAAATGTATAGAGAAAATTTGATTAATTCACAAGTTAGTTCTTTGGGATAAAAGATGATAAAACTTCTAGTTAGACTAATCATAGGAAAAAGTGAAGACGCAAATAAAACAATGTCACTAATGAGAGAGGTGATGCTACTATATATTTCACAGATATTAATGGGATATTAATGTTGTTATAAAAAATTAACCCAGTAAATGTGGAAAAGTAGATCTAATAGCTAAATTGATTGAAAGACACAAATTAGCTTCCAAAGCACACTTCAAAAGAAATATATAACCTGAATAGTCCTACAACTGTTAAAACAATTTAATTTGTGGCTAAAAACTTTCTCCAAAACAGAACTCCAGGACAAATAAATTCTATGGTGAGTTCCACAAAACTTTTAAGAAAGAAATATTATCAATTCCAAACAAACAAAATATTTGGAATTGATAATATTTCAATATCAATGTATTATCAGTTTTTACCTGTATTGACAATACAGGTAATGTGACTACCTGTTTAATAAAACTTGGACTTTTATCACCATAAATAACTACATAATAAGAATAACCCTATTTTCCAAAAGTCAAAAGTATCAAACATGACATCAAATTGACTAATGGTCTCCATTTTTTTCTGAATTATCTCAGCTTCAAATTTCAGCTAGTTTTATAGGAATATGATGTATTGATATGTTGAAAATAGAGTCCTTAAGAACCTCCTTTGTTTCAGACAAAATTGTGAGCTTAGTGAGGCTTACTATTGAAAGCAATAGAGCTCAGTAATTTAAATAAGATGATTCAACTATTTGCTTCACTTAAAACTTGAAAAATAACGTTTCAGTAAATAATGTTTTCATTTATATATGAGAATAGTCATTTCAAGCAAATTGTATTATGAAAGTTAGGTAATTTAAAGAAAGTGAAATTTTAAAATAAAACAGCATACCAGGCATTAACTTCTATTGGCTGGTTTCTCTTTTTCAATTAGATATTAAGTAAAAATTTTGTCTCTCATAGAGACTAAGGAAATAAACCACTTTGATAATATGATTCTTATTGTGACAATTTGTACTATCTAAGTTTTAAACTTTTTGATTTCAAGGATATAAAGAAGATATTGTTTTTTGTTTCATTACTGTTTTATCCTTTTATCCAGTGTCAGAGCATTTTTTATATTTTGGTAAAATACATATAACATAATTTACTGTATTAACCTTTTTTAAAGTCTATAGTTTTGTAGTGTTAAGTACATTCACACTGTTGTGCAAGCAGTCTCCAGAACTTTTTCGTTTTGCAAAACTAAAACTCTATACACATTTGTAAAGTAAAAATACCTGTTTCTCCTCTTAATATTCCCAGAACAGTTCTCTTCTAAGACTAGATATGTGGATTTTTCCCACACTAAACAATTCTCCAATTTTCTACAGACACCAAATGGGTCTCCTACATTTCAATTCAATTCTAACACTGGATCCCACAGGCTATGGGGTCCTCTTTACATGGCTCCCTCCCCCACACTTCAGATGTTAATCACAAACCCAGGTGATCGCTTTTACTTCTGTCCATTTGCCTTTAAATCAGAGGTTCCCAAGACTCTCTTCTCAGGTTCAACAATTTGCTAGAGCAGCTCACAGAATTTAAGAAAACAGTTTATTATAAAATGATAAAACTCAGGAAAAACAAGATGAAAGAGGTGCACAGAGCAAGGTATGTGGGAAGGGCTGCAGGAGCTCCCATACCCTCACCTGGAGTGCCAATCTCCCACCACTTCTACATGTTCCTGGAAGCTCACAACCTCTTAGAAGCAACCCACCTGGAAGCTCATAGCCCCCTTCCTTTAGGAATTTTTAAGGAGGCTTTACTACAAGGATATTATTAAGTCGTTGGCCATTGGTGATTAAACTCAACTTCCAGCCCCTCTTCTCTATGTGATCGTCAGAGGTGGGGCTGAAAATTCTAGCCCTCTAATAAAATAATTAGTTCCCTCGGTTACTAACACCTCCTTCTTAAGGGCTACCCAACAGTCACAGTCACCTCATTACCATAAACTGATGTGTGGTTGAAATGGACCTGTTATAAATAACAAAAAAATGCTCCTTTTATCTTTATGGCTCTACAGCCATTTCAGAAATGGAGGACAAAAGACCAAATATTATAATAAAAAATGTTTCACTTAGCACTTAGAAAATGACAAGGATTGTAGAAACTGTGTGTCAAGAATGGACAAAGAGCTAATATATATTATTATAAATTACAATTTCACACAATTAAACTGCTCTATATTTTCCTTCCTCTCTGACCCTTGGCAACCACCATTCCACTTTCTGTTTCTATGAATTTAACTACTTTAGGTACCTCAAGGTAGTGGAATTATACAGTATTTTTTCTTTTTATGGCTGCTTTATTGCACTTGGTAATGGTGTTCTCAAGGTCCATCTGTGTTATAGCATGTGTCAGGATTTCTTTCCTTTTTAAGCCTGAATAATAACCCAGTGTATGTATATGACACATTTTGTTTATCTGTTCTTCTGTGGATGCTGCTATAACCATGGATATGCAAATATTTCTTTATGAGTCTGCTTTAATTTCTTTTGGGTGTATACTAGAAGTAGAATTTCTGGATCCTATAGTAACTCTATTTTTAATTTTTTTTAGAAACTGCCATTTTGTTTTCCATAGTGGTTGTACCATTCTACATTCCCAACAGTAATGCACAAAAATTATAATTTCTCCGTATCCTCACCAATACTTGTTATTTTCTCTTTGCTTTTTTAAATAGTAGTCACCCATTAGGGTGCATGAGATGATATTTTATTTTATTGTTTTTTTTTTTTGCATTTTTCTAATGATTAGTGTTGTTGAATATCTTTTAATGTGCTTGTTGGCTAATTGCATATCTTTTTTTAGAGAATATGTATTCAAGTTCTTTGTCAATTTTTTTTTGCAAATTATTTGGATTATATATTTTGTTGTTGTTAAGTTATAGGAGTTTTTTTTAATATGTTCTGGATGTGAATCCCTTATCAGATATATGATTGGCAAATATTTTCCTTTATTGCATGAGTTCCTTTTTAACTTTGATTATGTCTTTTGTTTTTTTATTTTAATTTTTTATTTTTTAAAAGATTGTATTTATTTATTTACTTTTACAGAGAGGGGAAGGGAGAAAGAAAGAGAGGGAGAGAAACATGAATTTGTGATTGCCTCTCATGTGCCCTGCATCAGGACCTAGCCCGCAACCCAGGTTGTGCCCTTTCTGGGAATTGAACCAGTGACCCTTTGATTCACAGGGTGCCACTCAATCCAGTGAGCCACAGCAGCTGGGGCTGATCATATCCTTCAATGCACAGATGTTATCATTTTGATCTAGTATAATTATTTTTACTTTTATTCACTGTGCTTCTGATATCATATCCAAGAAAGTATGGTAAAATTGAATGGCATGATGATTTCCTCTTTTTTCATTTAAGAGTTTTATAGTTATACATCTTATATTTAAGTGTTTGATCTATTTTGAGTTAATTTTTATCTGGTGTAAAGTAAAGGACAGCTTCATTCTTTGAATGAAGATATACAGTTTTTCCAATATCATTTATAGAAAGAGTGTTTTAGAAAGATATATCATTTACATTTGGAACATGATTTAATTGAAGTTCATTTTCCAAAACACGAAAAATTTAATGTACATAAGTTTCCACCAATTAGATCACACATTCATAAGGCCAAGATATGAACCCAGGAATTCATTTTAGACTGTCACTTTTTAGCAATTTGTCTTTTTGTTTTGTTATTGTTGCTGTACTTATTTTTATTATCTGTGAGAGAGTTGAACAGCAAGTTGACATCTTGGAACATATGCCTTTTGAAAATTTCTTCAACTATTTTTTGAAGAGACCTAATTCATGCATTGATTTTTGAAGATCTGTTAGGTCATTCCATTCACTATAGTTGGGATCTATTAAATCGCCTTAAATGGACAGCAGAGCAGTGGAAAGGAACGTTCAAAGTTTTCATGGAGGAGTGTGTAGATGGATATATGTTGTTCTACATATAGTAAAAATTTGAAATATTGTGTAGCCTTATTTAATTTAGCAGTAAAATCATTAGATTCTCTTAAAAATGCTATTTATATCATTCCAGGGTCCAAATTATTCCCAGAAGCATAATAATGCTGAGTTGTAAAAATCACTGAATACATTTAGACTTTTCTGGTTTTCTGCGGGATTTTTGATTTTTCATATTTATTGCCTAATACAGTTAATAGCAGAAAATATTAAATTGAATTAAATGACTTTCTGAATGCTATTTTGCCAGTTTTTCTGATATTCATTTCCTTGTAATTTCATAGGCAAAAGGTACTTTGTGAAGCACTGTTCTAAATACTTTGCATATGAGTATGCAGGTATTAATTTTGAAAAAAAAAGTATGAGAAGTTAAATACCATTATATAAATATATGTGTGTGTGTATATATATATCCTTTTATATACCAAGGAGATATATATATCCTTTTATATACCAAGAAAACTAAAACATGAAAAATTTAAAAATCCTAATCAATATCATAAAGCTATAAAATAACATAACCAGAATACAGACAGAATACAGAGCCCAAACTTAAAATGACTACATTGTGATTTATCTCATGTGGCTTAAATTCAAATTTAATGTATATAACATTCTCAATGGTTGATGAGTCTAATGGTTGAAACCTCTATAAAATAAAAATTATATTTTCTTGGAAAAGTGACTTCTATTTAAGCATGTACAAAATGGTGATGGTATTTCTTTCCAAAACACTGACTCTAGTCACACACCATGTAATGACAGGAGTATATCCTGAGAAATGAATTGTTAGGTGACTTTGTTGCACAAACATCACAGAGTGAAGTTACATAAACCCGGATGGTATAGCCTGCTACACCCCTAGGCTACATGGTGTAGCCTATTGCTGCTGGACTAGAAACCTGTGCATGTTACTGCACAAAACAACATGATATTAAATCAAGTGCAAGAGAAAATGATAAAATCCAGAGATACTCTAAACACTAGTGGTATGAGGCTATTGGTAATACCCAGCATATCCTATTCAGGAAACTTTTTAATAAGTAGAAACAGTACATTCTAAAAATAAAAAAAAAAAATCAAAAGCATAGTAAAGAAATACACAAACCAATAAAATAGTAATTTATTATCATTAGTAAGTATTATGTGCTGTACATAGTTGTATGTACTATATTCTTAAACAATGGGCAGCACAGTGGGTTTGTTTATACCAGCATCACCACAAACACATAAGTAAAGTGTTGCACCATGATATTCAGCAATAGAGGTTTATCAGCCCGGTTATATTCATATGGGACCATCTTTGTGTACGTGATCTGCCATTGACCGAAATATCGTTGCGCGGCACACGACTAACAAAACCTGATGTTAGGGAGAATGATTCCTGAATCATTTAAAAATTTTGAGTAGAAACACAAGATGCCTTTTTATCCCACATATAACTGAGTGATAATTTTACTGTTAAAGTTAAAATATATGATGGTACAGTAAATTTACATTTTACATACTACCTAAAAAGACAAAACATTTGTAATATATAGTTAAACTATATAAATCAAAAAACCAAACACAAGCCAAACATCTTCATAAGAAGAGATGGCATGAACAGAAATATCAGATGGCATGTGTGTTGAATGAGCTCTGTGAGTACAGAGGTGGGCAGCACCAATCGGGAATTTGTCTTCTGTGGAAAAGAAGCATGGGCAAGTCCCCCAGTAGAGACGAAATACTTGACCCAGATTGCAACCAGCAGCTCGATGTAGGCCTCCAATCCTGAATAATGAAGGCTGAAAAACTGACAAGGGCTACCTGGAGCAATTGCAAGTGCCAAGGTTAAAGACAGGTGGAAAGACATCCTGTGCCTGTTTCATGACTGATTCATTATATTATCCAGATTTCCATAGGCAGTAACTCCAGACACAGGACAGTAGATTTTATACTGAAGAGAGAAAAATGCATCAATCGAAGGCAACTTTTCATCAGATTAAAATAATTCTTTATACCATTCCAACAAATATTTTTCAAAACCATAGTAAATAATTTCAAACATAGAAATAATTTATCAAATCACATTTAAAGGTAGTATGAAGTTGTGAAAGGAAATAATACATTATCCTATTAGTATAAAAAAGATGCATAATCATGATATAAAATATACTTCACTACTAATAAAACATTTTTCAAAAAATGTCTCTGCAAATCTCCAACGTGGAGAATAAAAAAGGTAAATTGAAGAGAGTAAGGGGAACTCAGCCAGCACCAAAGCAGAAAAATTGATGTACACAACATGAATGAACTCTTAAGAACCACAGAGAATACACTAAAAATCCCCAACTTCCACACAGAATTAATAAAGAGAAAAAATAGGAAACTGGAGGAGAAACTGCATTTGAATAAATAACTTTGATGTTTTCAAAATTGGGAAAGGACAATATGTAACATCTAATAAAATGTGTACTTTTTAGTAATAAGGAAATAAATAAATAAGCCTATTCTTAGATATACTATAATGAAAACACTGTACATTAAGGATGAAATAAGTCATAAAAGCTACTAGTAAAAAGACATCTTAACAATAAAATACTGACTGACTGGCAATGAATTTTTCATTTGCAACAACAGATGCCAAAAGAAAATGGGATAATATCTTCACACTGCTGAAAGAAAATAACCCTAACATATAATTTTATATCCAATCATAATATTTTCAAGGGTAAACACAGTAAGACTGTTTTGTTGCTGTAGACACACAGAATAATGGGAGGTTTGACCACCCACAGAACCTGAGACTGAGTAAAAAGTAAAGTACTAAGGGAAGGGATATGATAAAGGAAACTCCAACAAGAACAGAATTGACATAATGCAGCAATTTAAGACAAATGTCTTTGAGAAGTTTAAATTTATATAACAACTAGATTTGAAGAAGGTTTTCATATGATTGATTTATTTTAAGGTTGCTGTGGAGAAGGAAGGATAAAAGGACTTAATGAATGTTCTTAGAAAAAATCATTGTTAACTAAATATGGTAAAGATGTGAAGGAAATCACTAAAATAATATTAGTATAACCCATAGTTTCAAAACCAGCAGAGAGCAAACAACAACAAAAAAATGAATACCTGAAAAAAGTATCAGTAGTACACTTGTAGGGATGCATTGTGGAGAAAACACGTTGAAACCATAAGAACCTTCTAGTTTTGACTTTGGGACATATTAAATAGTATCAGACTTGCCCTCCCTCTATGAAGAACTAGGAAACTTGACAAAATATTTGAGATAACGTTTCAAGTACAATATTTGAAACAATAGCTTTAACTATTAAGCAAAAGGTTAAGATGTTTGGAGGAAAAAATATATATCACTCTAATGTTTTTCCTTGGAAACATTTGTCTGACTCCAGAAATAGGGAGGTAAACCTAACCAAAGAAAGACCTTGTTGCTGAGCCGAGAAGCCAGTTTGTGGTGGTTAATGGAGATGAGAGATCCAGGGCACACAACCCAAAAGGAGGCATCTACACACAGAGAGCAACAAACACTAGTCCTCTCCAATCCCTTGACTCTTGGGTTGAACATTAAGCTAAAATACATAGGGGGAAACTGCCCAAGACCGCAAGGGACAGCTAATGGAATAGCTTAATTTACCGTAACTGCATAATAAATTACTGTATACTTTTAGCAACTGAAAATAATCATTATCTTACAATTTCTGTGAATCACATATCTGAGCCGGTAAGACTGGATTCCCCTTTCAGTTGAGAGCAATAGCTTCGCTTTTAATCTCGAATCAGGGTCTTCAGAACCCATGGTAGTTGGCAGAATTGACTTATTTGTGATTGTGTAACAGAAGTCCCCATTTTCCTCATTGCTCTCAGCACAGGACATTCTCAGCTCCTAGAGAGCACACACAATTTCCCCCCAAAGTTGTCACCACAGGCAGTTCACAGCACTTGTGTCTGTTTTATTCCACACCAGGGAGAGCATGTCTCTATGACTTCCTCTTCTGTGACTAGGTAAAGACTGTCCTTTTTAAAGACTCATGGTCATGTCAGCCTGTCTGGTAATATCAAACTCTTAAGGTAAAAAAATTTGGACATTTACTTGTATCTGCAAAATCCCATCACAGTATCATCTAGATTACTGTTTGAATACCTGAAGAAGGTGTCTATTTGACAGGGCCTGGAATCTTGAGGTTCATTTTAGAGCTCTGCCTGCCATTAGGAGAAGAAAGCCCAAAGACAGCCACATTCCAGCCAAATGAATTGGAGAAAATTTGAAAACCAGTGTTTTCCAAAGAGACTAAAAGAAAAGCTGTACCTTTGAGGTAGGACTAAATCAACCCTAGAGTAAAGGCTGTTCCAGTTCTGCCATAATAATGTATGTAAAAACAAGATTCAGAAGATTCAAGTTGATCTAAAAAAAACTCAATGCTACTTAAAGGAGTACAAAATTATCTAGGCATTCAACAATATGAAACCCTAGTCTCCATCATCTAATGGAAGAAAATCCTAAGGATGCACAGATATTCTAAGTCAACAAGTGAATTTTTAAAATTCACAGCACAATGTACAATAATCATTGTGAGTCTGTATTTCAGCAGTAAACAGTTAGAAAATGTAGTTAAAATAAAATTTATAATACTAACAAAATCCATGAGTTACTTAGGCAAAAATTTCATATGTATGAAATATTTATGTATATATGTTCTATACATGAAAAACTTCATAATATTGCTGACAGTTACCTACTGTAAAGTTGAAATATTTTTGTCCCATTTCCATACTATTTGGAAGCCACTCTGTGAAGTTCACACTTAAGGAATAGAAAGATGTTTTTCACATCACTGAAGATGGATTATCTACATATTTAAAATTATTCTGCAAGGGAGATTTTTCTCTTCTCTCCCATTTATTAATTTATTTAATTATATATTTTGTTGTATGGACTCATAATTATTTATTTAATACATGGGGTCATAATCCAACACTCCCTTTTCTTGCTCAGTTTTTTCCAACTTTGGCTCTTTCAGATGTCAGGTGGCTCTTATCATGTGTATTTTGCTTTTTTTTCCCTTTTTGATCACTTCATTACTTTCTAGTTCCATTAGATAATCCAGCTTCATCTTGTACCTTTACGATCCCAGCTATATAATCGGCTGTTTCTCAGGTTTCCCAGTTCCTTTGGTTGGGACATGATATTACGAACAAAGATCAGAGTACCAGGTATGTATTTTACCAATGGATTTTATTGTCTCTAGGTGCTCAGCTGTCAGAGGACTGAAATATATGTGTGTACACTAACCCATATATACATATATGCATGCATGAAACCCAGGCACATACACATATCTCTAAATAATTCTCCGTTTAACATGTATACAAATTAAGTTAAAGTTCTATTTATACTGGTGTCTCCAACTGCAATCCATTACCACATGGATCATTTAAACTAGCTTCCTTTCCTTGATTCTTATCTGTAGTCCCTCACTTCAAAAGTGAGAGAACTGGTTCCAAATATTTTCCTGGAGTTTGTAAATTCTAAAAATAATAATATTTTCTGGATACTCAACATCCCTAGAAACAGGCTGTGAGCATCCTGCCCAGATGACTGAAATGCGACAGTGTGATAGGCTGGTTCTAGCTACGAAGGCCCTTTTAGGCCTCCTCTGACTGTGAGCTATTGATATTTAAACACATCAGCAAAATCCTCCCCCCATGCCTTTGGTTTGTGTACTCCACCATGATTCCCAATAAAGGCATTTGGCCACTTCTCCTCACTGACAGTTCTCCAATGCCTGGTTGTCCCTGTTCACTGGGTGCTCCTACTATATGCCCCACTGGTGGTGTACCATGCCTTCATCCTCTAGAAAGTGTGAGTGTAATGAAACTTCTAATTTCATTTGTCTTTTCAATTTCTGTGTTGGAATGATTCTTAAAGATCCTACCTGGGGACTAACTCCAGATATACAACACATACACCTAGTTCCCATCTATTTGTCATCCATTGTTCAAACCTGTTATAAATGTATAGTAGTGTCAGATTTGTTAACCTCTTTCACTTTGGGAAACAACCGCATTAACCAGAGTACAGTTTTCACATGTAGTTTGTTTTGTCCTTAGTATTATAGACTGCATTTTTTTTCAAAGTCACTTAGGTCAGCTCATCCTGCAGCCTTTTCCGGGAGGTTGCAACATACATTTGTGATGTGCTTTTGTATTCTCTTATCAGAGGCTGGCATTCCTTTCAGGGATCTCTAGAACTCCTAAATACTTTTTTTTAGTTTGCATACATTACATTTCAATTTTGTTGTGTAAAGTTCCATGCAATTTAATGACTTGTATAGACTATTACAATATTATACAAAATAGTTCCAATTTCTAAAAGTCCCCTGTGCTTCACCCATTCATCCCAACCCATTTTTATTCAAACCCCTGGCAAACTTCCATCAAAAAGTTTTGCCTTTTCTGTTATGTTATATAATTGGAATTAAAAGTGTGTAACATTTTAAGACTGGCTTTTTTACTTAGCTGTATACATGTGAGGTCCCTCTGAGCCTTTTTGTAGTTTGATAGTTCATTTTTTTTTTTATTGCTGACTAATATTTCATCTGTGGTATATCACAGATTGCCTGTATATGAGGAACAGTTTAACTGCTTTCAGTTTGAGTGAATAAAACTACTATAAGCATGCATGTGAAGGTTTTCGTGTGGACACAAATTTCAAACAGCTTGGGGACATGATTGCTAGGTCATATAATAAGATTATGTTTAGCTCTGTGAGAGACCACCAAGGTGTCTTCCACAATGTGGGCACCATTTTGCATTCCCACCTGCAGTGACTCTGTTGTTCTCATCCTCACCAGCATTTGGTATTGTTAGCATTTTGGATTTTAGTCATTCTAATGTGCATGCTGTGATATCTTGCTTATTTTGAAAATGCCTAACAACACATAATTTTGAGCATTTTAAAATCCTTCTTTGCCATATGTACGTCTTTTTGTGTGACTCCTCTGCTCAAAACTGTTATTCTTTTTTTAAAATTGAGTTGCTTGTTTTCTTATTGTTGAATATTATATTTTAGATATAAATCCTTTATGAAGTAAGTGTTGTTTGCCCATATTTTGTTTTAGTCTCTGGCTTGTCCTTTTAATATCTTAACAGTGTTCTTCACAGAGCAGAAGTTTTTAATTTTCAGAAAGCCTAACTTTTCATTTCTTTTCTTTCATGGACTGTGCTATTAGAAACTCATTGCCAAACCCATAATCACATAGATTTTTTTAAGCACCCTTGTAAGTTTCATACCTCCCTTTTATCTAGTTATATTATCCACTATTACTTAATTTTTGTGAAAGGTATAACATCTGTTTATTTTCATATTCAACTTTTTGGCATATTTTCTACTACCACTTATTGAAATTTAATCTGCTCCTTTATCAAATATTAGTTGACTATATTAATGTGGGTGTATTTTAGGGCTCTCTGTCCTATTCCCTTGATAAATATTTCTACTATTTCGCTATATCCATCTGCACTGTTAATTGATATATCTCTATTCAGTCTTGAAGTCAGTAGTGTTAGTCTTTTAATTTTGTTATTTAGTATCATGTTGACTATTCTGAGTCTTTTCCCTTTGCATAGAAACTATATAATCAATTAATCTATATTCACAAAATATTTTGCTGGGATTTTGATTAAGATTGTATTTAATTTTTAGATCAAGTTGAGCAAAACTGACATCTTAAGATAGTATATGTTACAATCAATGAATAGAGAATATCTTTCTATTTATATCTTTCATCTGAGTTTTGTAGTTTTCTGCATAGTGATCTTTTACTTACTTTGTTAGGTGTACCCCTTATATCCAAATGACCAATTTTTCTAGTGATATTTTCAATTGTATTTTTATTTCAAATTCAATTATAAATTGTTGGTACATAGAAAAAAATGATGTTACTTGTGTCCTGTGAACTTGTTATTATTGTTTGTCATTTAAAAACATTTTTATTCATTTCTTTGAGATTTCTATACAGAAAATCATATTTCATGGGAACAAAAATAGATTTGGATAGTTTTATTTCTTCTTTGAAATCTTACCATTTTTATTGAATTGTATTGTCTTATACTAACTAGGACTTCTGGCTTGGGCAATGTTGAATAGAAATTATCAGAGGGGAAACCCTTAGCTTTTTCCAGTCTTAGCATTTAGCATCTAGTCTCTGAACATAAAATGTGATTGTAGCTGTAGGTGTTTTTCTATCTTTTTTTTATTTTTCTTTTAGGTGGACTTTATTTTTTGAGCAGTTCTGGGTTTATAGTGAAATTAAGCAGAAAATACAGAATTCTTAAACACACCTTGTGACCCTTCTGTCCCTCCTGATGGGGACCCTGGCCAGCAGGATCCATGTGTTGTGGATCCATTTGCCACAAGAGACAAATTCACACGGACTACAAGTCATGTGGAGAAAAAGGGATGGCATGGCCACTCTCTAAGAAAGAGAGAGAGAGAGGGCCCTGGCCCCTGCCTGGACAGGTTTTTATTGCTTTTCTGGGTACATTACATTGAAGATGGTCCTCATTTACTATGCACAGGTTCACTGTAGGTGATTATAATTTACAGATAACGAAGGAAAGAATGTTGCTAATTACTTCAAAGAGAAGGATGTTACAGATCAAGGGGAAAAGTGGTTGAACTGGTTACACTCCATACATGGGAGGTTTAGCGCAGATCTTAGGAAGTTACAGTAAGCACTTGCTGCCTCAATTCAGCGTGAGGGAGTTTTAGCAAAAGGAAGTCTTATAGCAGCCTAGGTACAGTGCAGGCCTGTTTCCTCGAGGGAACACCTATCTATGTGCATGGCTCCTGTGTGCATACTCATTCCCCACTGGCCTTTCCAAGTGGGAGCTGAGCTACATTCCCATGCCACACCCTTATAGGAACAGTTCCTTATACCCTCCCCCAACACATAAATACAGACTTCCCACTGTCCACATCCCACACAAGAGTGGTACCTTTGTTACAATTGATGAGCCTACAGTCACAATTTGAATTAGGGTTCAGTCCTGGCATTTGCACTATAGGTTTGGATGAATATACCAATGATTAGAGCATTATGGTATTCTTGTCATAGTTCCACCACTCTAAAATACTCTGTGCTCCACCTACTGTTCTCTCACTCTCCTCTGCTGACAACCGCAATCTTTTTTTTTTTTAATTTTAGGATTTCATTTTCTTACTTTTGATACATACAGAAATGGAATTGTAGGTATAAGCAGGCAAAATAGTCCTTATTCCACTATCCGTAAAGTGTTCTGGTTAACATTATAATAATCTTTCTGCTAACATTTCCTCTACAAATATTTTTACCTAGTTGAGCTCTTACAATACATGTAATTTTGCTCCATGCATTTTCTTTCACAACCACTGATCTTTTTGTTGTCTCCATAGTTTGCCTTTTCCCGAGTGCCATATACTTCTAATCAAACAGCATGTAGCCCTTGCAGATTAGTTTATTTTACTTATTATTAAGCACTTAAGTTTTCTCCTTACACTTTCATGTCTCAGTAGCTCATTTCTCTTTAGCACAGATTAATATTCTATTGTCTGAATGTACTACAGTGTATTTATTCACAAAAAAAGACATTTTGTTTTCTTCCAAATTTTGACAACTATGAATAAAGCTTCTATACACATCTGTGTGCAGGTTTTTGTGTGGACATAAGTGTTCAGCTACCTTAAGTAGTAAATGCTAATTCTTGGATCATATGGTAAGAGTATGACTAGTTTTGTAAGAAACTTCACATCTCCCAAAGCAGCTGTACCATTTTGCATTCACAATGAAAGTTCTTGTTGTTCCACATCCTTATCAGCATTTGAAAGTTCCCATTGTTCCATATCTTCATCAGCATTTGGTGGTTTGTGTCAATGTTTTGGATTTTGGCCATTCTAATTTGCATATAGTGATATCTCACTATTGTTTTAATGTAGATTTTGGTACATGTTCTTTATCAAGTTGAGAAAATTCCCTCTATTTCTACTTTGTTGAAAGTTATGAAAATGATTGATGTTGGATATTTCAAAAGAATTTTTATATCTATTAATGATTATATACTTTTAACCTGTTGATATGACATATTAATTTAATTGAAGGTTAAATGTGAAACCATTGTTGTATTCCTAAAATATGTCTCCCTCAGTAGAATTCTCAAATTCTTTGATTCAATTTGTTAAATTTTGCCGTTATATTTCTGTGTAGTTTTGATATTAAAATAATTTGGCCTTATGAGATGAATTACCGTATTTTTGGACTATAAGACACACCTTCCCCCAAAAAAATTTGGGAAGAAAATGCAGCAGGCGACCCTGCTCCTGCCTCCTGTGACCCTGCTCCACTGCTGCTGCCCCATGGTGAGCCAGGTAAGCTACATTCGGATTATAAGATGCACCCTGCTTTTCCTCCCAAATTTTTGGGGGAAACGTGTTTCTTTTTTTATTTTTATTTTAATTGTTGTTCTTGTACAGTTTTCTGTCTTTTACACCCATCCCAGCCCACCACCCCAGTCCTCCCCACCTCCCTCCCATTTCCACCCCCCTAGTTTTTGTCCATGTGTCCTTTATACCTGTTACTCTAAACCCTTACCCTTTTCCCTTGCAATTCCCTCCCCTCTTCCCTCTGGTGACCATCAGCCTGTTCTCAATTTAATTGTCTTTGGTTATATTATGCTTGTATCTTATAGTCTGAAAAATATGGTTATATGTGTTCCCTGTTTCTATTAGTTGAGATAAAAAGTAGAGACTTGGTATTATTTGTTCCTCAAATGCTTGGTACAATTTACCAGTGAAAATATCTGGGCCTTGGTGAGAAGGAAGGAAATTAAATTGGACAGAAGAACATAGAGGCCTCAACTATCCATATCATATTTTAATTCATAGAAAACCTGAAGTAATTATGGCATAGTAACTAGTACTGGTAGAATTAGAACTATAGAGAAGTACTTATGTTATAAGGGGGTGATCAAAATGAAAACTAGAATTTTCTTCTAGAGGAGTAAGCACCTCTTAGTACAGGTTTTCTGGACTAGGTGGGTATTCTAGGAGTCCATTTGTATCAGTGGACCAGCTGGTGAGTGCACCAGTGTGAGAGGCTGCATTGGGTTTCAGTGAAAAAAATTTTTTGAAGATTCTTTCAACATGTTTGCCCATGTCATGATGAGTGATTTAGGAGCACACCTGCCCACACTGCTCTTAGGGTTCAGCAGTTTTTGACCACAAACAGCCTGACTCCCTTGATCCACCCTCCTTGTTCTCTTGATCTTGGCCCAAGGGGCATTTTTATTCTTTTAATTTTATTTTAATTGTTGTTCTTGTACAGTTTTCTTTCTTTTACTCCCATCCCAGCCCACTGTCCCAGCCCCCAACTCCCTTCCATTTCCAACCCCCCTTTTTTTTTATTTTTTTAATCAGTATTTTTTAATTGTTGATATTGTACAGTTTTCTGTCTTTTACCCCGCCCCAGCCCACCACCCCAGCCCTCCCCACCTTCCTCCCACTTCCACCCCCCATAGTTTTTGTCCATGAGTCCCTTATTTTTTATTCATGTGTCCTTTATACTTGTTCCTGTAAACCCTTCCCCTAGAGGCATTTTTAAATGTTCTCAGAGGAAAATGTTTTGCTGATGTGGAAGAGATGAAACAAAAAATGGCAGAAGCACTAAAAGACTTCAAAATTGACAAGTTCAAAACTTTTTTGAGCAGTGGGAAAAATGTCTCAGTAGGTAAATTGCATCAAATGGAGAGTACTTTGAAGATGACTGAAGTTGAAACATGTAAGAATAAATTCGCTGTTTTTTTATCAATAAATTCCTGGTTTTTAACCCCCTGTCATAATTTTTCATTCTTTTCTATATATTTTAAATATTTCACAAAGGTTTATTTGTATAAATATTTTGTTGTCTTTAATGAGGGGGAAATGTAAGATGCTTTCCAGAAAGTAATGCTTGTAAACATTTACACAGACAGATTGCTATTTTGAAACAATCTTATTTGGATATCTACCACAATGCCAAAAAAATCAATAGCAGATGTATCTGCAGCTGGAGCAAGATAGCCACAACATGTGGTACAGTCACACTTGGCAGTGAAAAAGAACTTTGGAATCCGCATTGGCTCATTCTCTGCTTTTTTTGTTTGTTTGTTTTGTTTTGTTTTCCTGTTTAGTTAGCAAGACAGGATGCCTGTAGTCCCTCCAGATGCAGAGCATGGACAGTAAAGGAATAGGAGTGAGAAGGTGAAGAAAGTTGATCTTTCTGAAAATTGCTTCAACTCATAATTTTAAATTTAAGCCATGTTACTTGGCTCTCATTCCATCAGCTAATAATGATTAATGCTGGCTATAGAAAATATCAATGACAACTTCTGTTTTAAGCCATCTTTTTCCCCCCAAGAAAATCCCAAGATTCACAGAGAAATGAGAATCTTTGTGAAACACATTTAAAATTATAATATTTTTAAAAGGGGAAATATAAAATATTTTGTTTTTAAAAGATACATAACATATTTAGAAATACAAAGAAGCCACTATCAGATAATTTAAGTTACATATTTAAAAAAAAAACAACTAAAAATAGCCCTAGATCATTTGAAACCTGAGCTGAATCAGCCTAGCAAAAGAACATATCTATTTTTCCCTTCATACTGCTCAATGACATAAACATTTTGAAATGTCTTAATTTAATTAAGATAGTATACCTTCAAGTAAAACAATTGAAAAACAAACATATGCACACATGCACATTAAGAAACAAAAAGCAACAGCATTTTTTATGAATTTAGTAGAATCCCAAAATACAATTTTTGAAGAATAAATAGCTATGTGAAATACTGATAACTTCTTGATATCATCAGGTCATTTTGTTTGTTCCATAAATGCTGAAACATTTTCTGTTTTCTCTCAGAAAACAACATTTAAAAAATCCTTTTACAATAACATTTTAAAAGAAAATAATTATGAATAATATTAAAATAAATGCATTAGAACTGTAAATAAAAATTTGCTGGACATTACTAAAGAAAATAAAACAGACACAAAAGGGATAAGAGCTGAAGACACAGTAAGGGGAAGAGATGAGGTCTAAATTTAGACTTGAGAAAAACTGAACTAAAATCACTACACTCTACTGCCTCATATCATTCTTTTCATAACTATATCCTTAGAGAAATAATAATAATAATAATTTTCTAGTACAAAAAAAGTTCTTAAGAGACCACAGCAGTGAACAATGTCTGTTTACGCATAATAATTTAAACACTGTTAAATTATTTAGACCCCCGCCATCCATACCTAGATACAATATGGCCATTTTGGAGGATGGGGCCGGGAAAGATACTGAGAGCGCTCAAGGGATAACAGGTGATTGGGAGTTAGGTTAATTAAGTTCTAGCTGCTTCTTTTCATGACTGGAAGTCAAAGGACAACATCTAAATTTGATTGATATAAGAATTAATGTTCCCCGGCTGGTGTGGCTCAGCAGCTTGAGCACCAGCCAGAGAACTAAAGGGTTCCAGATTCTATTCCCAGTCTAGGGCACATGCCTGGGTTGCAGGCCAGGTTCCCAGTTGGGGGCATGTGAGAGGCAACCACACATTGATGTTTCTCTCTCTCTCTTTCTCCCTCACTTACCCTCTCTCTAAAAATAAATAAAGAAATATTTTTAAAAAGAATTAGTGTTAAAGAAAAATATTTATAAGTATATTGGTCAACACCAGAGGTGAATAAAAGATATCTAGATTAGCATTAGCAGTGATAGGCCATCAGTTTTGTATAACTTTTTTTGTTAACATTTGGTGTTTTTTATCTGTTTCCAAATTATTTTGCTTTTTACAACAATAAAAAAAGTAGAAAGTTTGTGTCAAGATTATCAGTAAGTTTACTAAAAAGAAAAAAAACTCTCAGAGGGGAACAGAAAACAAGAAGCTCATCTTGCCCTCATTGAGAAAAAAATTGAAGACTAGGTGAGAATTATAAATTTTTTCATCACCTTTATTTTCTAAATACTTCTGGAAATTTGAGAATGGCTTAATTTTCTTAGAGGGAGTCAATCGACCTCAGGCAGAGGGGAAAAAAAGCATATACACAATGGGTTCCAGATGCAATACAATAAGAAAAATTATAAATAAATTACTGCCCCAGGATACTTTTGGGGGATACTTTCTTTAAGGAACATGCAGCAATATATTCTAACACAAGTACCAATAAAATATTCCCACCACTGAATGAAAGAACTTCAACTTCCAAAGAACTAAATATCAATGCCAAGGAGGGGATTCCAGGGAACATTCTTTAATTTATTACAATGTAGTTGCCTATTTTCTAATATGAGATCCCAAGACAATTTTGTATAGATATACTTACAGCCCACATGAACTTTTTGCTTCCATAGAGATAAAATTTAAGAATGATCACCTAAATACGAATATTAAATTGTAACCTCCACAAAACAGGGACTTTTATCTATTTTCACAGATGTATTGCCAATTACAAAACAAACCATAGCAAGGCAAATGCTCAATAAATATTTATCCCCCAAAATAAGGGGGAGATAAAAATGATACCTAAAATCAAAGTCATAGATAAGGTAATCTTTGCTTCTTGAACCATATGCTGATCGAGTAGTAGCTTCAGAACCTATTTTCATGGAGTAAGAAGCATTGTCCACCTCAGAGAAGTGCTGTTTTGTGGGCTTGTTATTCACTTTTCAGTTGATTTCTAACATAATTTTTCATAGAGTAATCTATACCCCACTGGTCCTATCTCATTAGGACGACCTCACCTACAGTTTTTGGTAATATACTTTCAAAACAGTTTTCTCTTTCTCTGCTACGTTCCATGTAGTGTCCTCCAAAGGAAAATCTCAAAAATTGCTTCTTTTAAGTAAAGGCTGCACAAATTATAACCCTTTTGCTTTGCTCCTAAGTTAAAAACAGCTTCACATCATTAGATTTTTCTAGGAAATAATGTTTGTGCCTAAGCACTCCAGGGAACTTATGTCAAATTACTCTAATGGTTAGCTTGATTTGTTTATTTTTATTTGGTTAAAAATGGCATAATGAAGCCTGACACCTGCCTCCCTCCATAGCTTCTAGGATCCCTTTTTTCTCTCTGGTGACATTTCACAATGGTGTGCTATTTTCAATTTTCTCCACCCCCGCCTCTTTTGCTTGGCACTTTGTAAACATAAATGAAAACATATATCCTTCAATTCTGGGAAATTTTCCTGAGGTTTATTGGGTAATTTCTTCACCTGTCCTCTGTTCTTTCTTTATGTAGTTCCTATTGTTCAGATATTGAACTCCTAGAACTAATGCTCAGTGTTCAAACCTACACTTTCTTAACACTTCTTTCTCTCTCTTTTTGTTATTAAAGTTTTACTCTGTAAGAGATTTTTTAAAATATTTCTGCTGAAACATCTAGTGAGATTCTCATTTCTACTTTCACATTTTTAATTTTCTAGAGTGCTTTATGGTTTTCTGAATATTCCTTCTTTATAACACCTATTCATATTTCATGGATGAAATGTCTTTTGGGGACATTATGGTATGTTTAATATATTATCTCCTGCTCATTACATTGTTTATTTTCTTCCTGACTTCACTTTCTTTTTGGTCCTTGTCTCAGGTTGGTGTTAATCAAAAACCTGGGGTTCACAGGACCATCTGTACCTAACAATAGGGCAGTAATTTATTAAGTTTAGTTTCCTTGTATCTAGAGTCTTGCTGAATGGTGGGTTTCTTCCCCAAAATAGGCTGAGCCATTATACTGGATGTATAATACTGTCAGTATCTGCTGGTCTTTTCATTTTAGAAAAGAATCCTTTCACCTTTTGTGTGGAACAGGAAAGCTTTGCACCAAGTATTTATGAGGTAGAGAGTGCATATTCACGAATGCCCCCATTTAATGTGCATATTTCCTCTAATTCCCATTTTTAATATAGATGAGATTTAAGGCCATCTGATTTAATTCCTCTAGACTAGAGAATAAACCTGCAGTCACATGGAAGTTAAGCTGTAATTTATGTTGATGGAGAAGAGGATCTATATATCTAAGAGCTTTATATAGACATTCAACACTGTTTTCAACCCCACTCAGATCCTTACTTTTAGAATTATTGTGTTTCCAGTCTTAGGATTGCCTAGGATTGTGGGCCTACCCATGCAGGGTTAAGGTCCATATTCTCCAGTCTTCTAAATAAGAAAGAAATAGTCTACTTGCATCCTAGCTTCTAAAACTTGTATTGCAAAATTTATTTTTATGTGTTCTTTGCTCTTATGGTTTTATCTAATTTTTATCATTGCTAAGCTTTCCCTCAACTATTACCTTACAAGCCTTTCTGGGAGATAAGGTTACGACAGTATATGTTCAATACATCATTTTTGGAGAGAAGTCTTGTCATTTCAATAAAACTAAAACAAAACATTAAAATACATTATCATTTATTGAGTACCTGTAATATTATATGCACCATACTATGTAATCTTCAAATGTATTATTTAATTTGACCTTCCTAAACCCTGAAAATAACCGTTCTAGTACAATTTGACATGAAAAACCATGGATGATATAGAATTGAACACAAGAGCTATCTAACTCAAGGGTTTTCTAATATTAACAGCTACTTCCCAAGAAATTTATAATCTTTAAAGTAAAGTTCTTTCCAACCTAAAATGAGATGTATCTTATGTTAAAAACATGTTTTTAAAAAGCTGAGAGTATATCCTCCATGGGAAGTTACAGGCAAAGTACGTTAAGTTCAAACACGAAAGGCAACTGGAGAGTTCTTCCTAAGCATGATATTATTTAGGAAGGACCATGGGATGATTAAGAATACCCTTCGATTAAGGATAGGCCTAATTTTGCTTTCAAAATCTATATCAAATATTACTTCTATTAACTCACTTCACAAACAATAATCACTTTCTTATCATCTGAACATTCCCAACACTATCTTATACTTTCCTATTGGTCAGTTTGAATTTACATTGTCTTTCAAAATCATTAATACATTTTATAGCATGTACCTAAATAATGTCTAAATATTTAAATATAAAAATCTTAAGCTGTTATATTCCAAGGTCCTTACTATACAAAAGAAGTTGACAAAGAGCTTCAGAGAAATGTATCATGCAGAATTTAACCCAGTATTTATCATCAGTATAATTGTCCATCACCTTAAAACACTGTTAAAGATGTTACTTTCTCTGGAATTTAGACATTAGAAAAAGTTTGTTTGTTTTCATAGCACTCTTGGAAACAATAAATATTTTGGATGTTTTGAAGTGCATAAATCTGTGAGGTAGGAAATAACAATATTTGAAAGTAACAATATAAAACTAAATGACCGCACTTTTTTTAGGCAACTCTTTATTTAACTTTTGAAACTTAAGCAACTGAAGAATGATAGCCTGCAATTAAATAATCAGATGCAGAAGATTAAAAATCTAACATGGACCAGTGTGATCTAAGGTCAATATATCACCATAGGGAAAATAATAAAAATAAGAGGACTCAAACCAGGACCAGATACAAGATATTCACCTTTGCCCGTGTGGGCATTGTGGCAATTAGATTTGTACATGAGTTGTATTTGTTGTATTTTGATATATTTGATAATATATTTAATATGCATATGTTATCTAAATATTAAATATATATTTTAATCATTTTTAATTGATTGACTTGAGAGAGAGAGAGAGGGAAACATTGGTTTGTCATTCCACTAATTTATGCATTCATTGGTTGCTTCTTGTATGTGCTCTGACCGGAGATAGAACCCACAACCTTGGCATATTGGAACAATACTCTAACCAACTAAACTACCCAGCCAGAGCCTTATTATAATCATTTTTATGTATAATAGTTTAGTTGTATTTATAAAGTGCTGAGCAAAGAGTTCATTATCCCTTAAGGGTAAATACTTAAATAAGCTCCATTCAAGATATAATTACATCAAGATTCTTAAGTGCAGGTAAAAATAGATGTTATAACCAATAGAATATTGCTATAGTAAGGTTAGAACTTTCATTGTTTCCCAAATTATAGTTACAAAAAGTGTATGCAATGTTATTTATAAAAATTAGATAAATGTATAAGCACATAAGAATATGTGCACATATAATAAGAAAATATTTTTAAAATCAGGAAAGTTCACTATAAAAGATTTAGTATACATACCTTTGTATCTGACAAGAAATGTCCACACCATCTTTTTTTAATTAAATCTGGTGGGCAATGCACTTTCATAGTTCATCAAGTCCACAAATGAGTTTTATATAAGTCAAAAACCATGTCAATCTAATTCTGTATACAAAAGCATTATTTCTGAAGAACTCTTTACATGAAGGAAATTTGTGGTAGCAAGAAATAAGAAAGAGTTTTTGTTTACAAGTCTGTAAAACTGGGAAAAAGTCAGACACAGCAGATAATTTGAAATGAAATAGAAATCTGTCTTTTACACATGTTAAGCTTGAAGTAATATAAAGACATCTTGTTGGAAATGAATTGGAAAGAGAATGGTGCTAGTTAAAATGATGGAGTTGATACATTAAGATATAGGAAATATCTGACATGTGAGACAGAGATGGGGTAGGGCACACAGTTCATTTCAGTAGTTGTTGGTTCTCTTACTTAGAAGATTTTTAAAATTTTTGTGTTATATAGGGAATCAGCACATTGATCTCTATGAGATTTCAATGAAATTTAAAACTAAATTTAACAAGGTAGCAGAACTTTTTGTACTAGCTTCTGTGAACTAAGACTAGCTATTGGTGGAAGGGTGCCTCTGAATTTGAGGAAAAGAAAAATGATGGGAAGGTTGAAGTGGGCCTGAGCAAAGTGCTGGCAGTTAACATCCAAAAATGAATGAGGGCAGGAGAGAAATGTATTATGATTCAGGGATCCAAGGAACTGGAAAAGTGTTGGTGCCGTGGGACCGATCTGAAGTCCTATCATCTGCGCTGTGCTGTATTTCTCCTCCAATATGCTTGAAAATCCAATTACAGTCAGTTTTCTAGAAGAACTTTGCATAATGGTGTTGGATGAAAGAATTAAGGAAGAACTGTACTCAAGCACAGTTAACAAAGTCTAAAAGGCGTAGCTTTGGGAGTAAAGACTAGAAAGCAATTTTTAGGTTTTTAAATTGTCTGGAAGCAGGAATTCACTGTAAGACTCCCTTATAACATCCTTGAAAAAATTGTGCAGAGAGTTTGAATATCTTTCAATACAGAGAATAAAAATGATACTAATTAATGCATTGTAAATGTGGGAGTACCCCTTGTAGGTTCTTTAAGGATCACTCCAACATAGCTGTAGAAATTACACATGGAATGACATGAAATAATTTATTATACTCACATATACTAGAAAGGTGGGGCACAGCATGAGCAGAGGACCACAGAAAGTCATTAAAATTTGAAGGTTAGCCATAGGAAACAGGGTTAGAATGGAACAAGGCTCGCCTGGCAAATGCCTTTATTGAGGGTGTGTTGCAGACCGTTCAGCCTGGTTTCAGGAATTGTAACCCTCACCCCATGGTGGGCTATGTAAGAGCCTAGGGACCCACTTCATCTGGGTCTGTTCTGTCACAAGGATGTGACCTACTAAGGAGACAAAGCTTATCTCCCTGGCAGGAGCACTGCTTCTGCCTCATCCATCTCTGGCCCCAATGCTTGGTTGGCAGTCAATGACGGGTAAGACTCCTCATGGGAGGGGCAACCTAATCCAGACACAACCACTTGGGAGGCCTCATGGAAGGACTCCGGGGAGCGGGGGGCTGCAGCAAAGAGGATGTGATGGACCCTCACCCCACCCCCGCCCCCGCCGCTATTTGGCTATTCTGACATAGCCCGAGTCCTCATTTCCATCTGGGAGATGTCTCCTGCTTCCTAATCGGTTTAAAGCCTGAAACTGTGGGGGTGAGTAGTGCAGCCCTGTGCCAGCCAGGACAGTCCCCTGGGTAATCGGGCATAAGAAAGAATTCCTAAAGTCCTGTGAAACCTGCTTTGCTAAGAGTGCTCTCATTTAAATGATAAGGGTCCCAGGAGGAAATGAGTATGTCTCCCAAAGTTTGGCAACCCCCTTCCGGATAGACATTGACTCAGATTAAGCCCTCAGATTTCTTTGACATGTTAAACCTGTATTCCTGTGTATGGGAACCTAATAAAAGCCTAGTGAGGAAATGGCTCTGGGTTATTCCCCTCTGAGAGTTTGACCACCTTTCCTCCCCAAGCAGTCATGTCTTGGTAGTTTTTATTTTCATCCATGACGGAGGGATGGGGCTCTGTGGGCGGAGTACCCCCACATCTGGAGCCCAGGACAGGGGCCCCCCTCAAGGGTGATAGGTGCTGTACTTTCTGGCAGGTGGGAAGCAGTCTTTTTGGGTAATTGGAATGAACTGGGTCGATATGGAAAGAGGATAAGGGATCAAATAAAGAAGTCATCATGAGGCTTATTGTCTAATGACATACATGGGGGATGGGTACATAGAAATGGGTAATAACTAGGTAAAAGTTCAAAACAAGCTGGGACGTGCTGGTGCTCAGGAAGTCATTCAGGCAACAAATAACAGCTTTACATTATAATAGCTAATGTTTATTGAGCATTGGCTAAGTGCAAGGCACTGTTCTAAGTTCTTTATTTGTATTAGCTCACTTAATCCTCACAGCACTTCTATGAGGTAATGCTTTAATATTTATTCCCATTTTATCAACTGGGGAACCGGGCAGGCAAAGGTTCTCTTATGTCAATTACATATTTACAAACTGATGAAATGGCTATTTGTGTATAATAAATCATTACCCCCGTAATCCTCAAGACATAAGGACACAGACTGCTGAATATACATAGTTCCATTTCTAAATCAGATATAGCTAGTTTGGGAAAAGAGTGTTTCTCCACGTAAGTTCTCAAATACCAAAACGATACTCAGAGAGAATAAAAATAAAAAGTTTTAATAAAGTGCTGGAGGCTGACTGTTAATTTAGCTATGAATGAGGTTATACAAAAGAGAAAGCACAAAGTGGACATATTTTAGAATTTGTGCCATGAAGGAAAATACAGACAACTGCAGGGTAAAGCAAAGTGTTCTTGTTGCTTGTCGATTGCCTGTTTGGGTAGCTGATGTGAATAGTTTTCATCTTGGGAGGATACACATTTTGAAATCATAAAGGAAGAAGTCAGATGGAAGGCACATGATTGAAAAGTCTGGAAAAAGAATGTGTAATGGATGGAGCAACTTCTCTGAGGGGATAGTAAAAGGTGGGCTCAAGAGAATAGGCAGAAAGTTGAGCCTTAGAGAGAGAAATGTCATATTAACTAGGGGATACTTTGGAGTAGAGAGGGAAATGATTGCAGTGATAAATAAGAATGATTCAAGATGAATCCTGTTTCAGTAAAAATTTAATGAACACATAACTTTGCTCTTAACACTGTTGGTACTGTACAAGTTGCAAGGAAGACTTCAGAGAAATTGAAGTTGCTTTTATGTCCTTAAAGTGTTTTCCAGTTATAATTTTCAATCCATTGGACAGGTTAAAGAAAAAAAAAAAAAAAACTTAGGCTCAAAATTGAGTTCTTTGTGCTGAAGTCTGTGACGTGGGACTTAGACTTAATTCCTGACCTAATTGTGGTTTCAACCTTGTCCAAAAATGTACCACATTTGGCTGTGTATAAGGTGCACCCCCATGTTTTTGGCACACACTTTCAGGAAAGAAGCTCTTTCATTTTAATTTTTAATTTAATTATGTATTTATTTGTATGTAGAGACTTTTAAAAAAGATTTTATTTATTTATTTTTAGAGAGAGAGGGAAGGGAAAAAGAGAAGGAGAGAAACATCAATGTGTGGTTGCTTCTCATGTACCCCCTACCAGGGACCTGGCCTGCAACCCAGGCATGTGCCCTGGCTGGGAATCGAACCAGTGACTTTTTGGTTCACAGGCTGGCACTCAATCCACTGAGCCACACCAGCCAAGGGATTTTTTTTTTTTTTTTGTATTATAAAGGAATTTCAGTGTTTATTTTTAACATATTGTACAAGAAATATTACAAAAAATATTATGTAACAAATAATTACAAAACACAAGAACAGATACAATGTACAAAAATTTTAAAGAAAATTAAAAACATTTATATAGATACAGAATTAGTATTACCCATGTATAACGCACATCCTTACTTTTTCCATCAAAATTTTGTCCAAAAAGTGTGCATTATATATGGCAAAATATGGTAGTCACTGGTAAAGAAGTAATCTGTAGACCCCCCACATTTCCCTAATGGCAGACAATCTTGCCTGAAAGCCTCTAATAATCTTTTTTATTTTCCATTTGCTAATAATTTCTTTTATCCCACCCAGTTTGTGCCTTTAAAAGCCTTCAATATTGTACCACTTCTTGGTGTTCCCCTCCACTGGCTAGATGATAGGATGCTGCTGGATTCATGATTTTGGCAATAAAGTCAGTTTGATCTTCAAATATACTTGATTAAATTTTTGTTCTTTAACAGACTGCTGGCAATAACAGAATCTACAACAGACTTCTGAGGGCATTTAGGGACAAGAAACAAATACATGCCTGCCAATACTTTTGAGTTCTCTGTTTTTGTTGTTGTTTTTTTTTCACCTTTCCTAAGGGCCATGGGTGAGCTTCTCAGTTTGAGCTCTGCTCTCTTTGATCTAATTGGCTTTCCAGTCCAGAGCCTCATGGGTCAGTTTAGAGCTGGTAGACGATTCCAGCTGGAACTTGAGTCCCTAGCCCTTGGTTCAGTCTGCAATTCAACAGTATTTAGAAGTTCTTCTCCTAGTTCCAGTCCATAGTATCCATTTACTGGAGTCTGCTAGTTTATTCCAAAATGGGAAATGCTGGAGGTGAGCACAGGGCCCTCTATGCGTGGTCCACAGTAATGTCTAAACTTCATCCCTAGGTTTTCAGTCCTTACTCTTTGAGGTCTGCTGGTTCAATCTTTTTCTCATTCACTAGTTCTTTGGTTACTGCTGATCTCTACAGTTTTGTTTACTTGGTTACTGTTGATTTCTGTTAATGTGCATATGAAGTAAAAAGTATTGCTAAATAGAAGTCTCAGAAGTCAAAAAGCATAGATGTAAGTTTGGCCCCCCAAAACTCAAAGGCTTTGCTTTAAAATACACACACAACACACATACATATGTACATACATGTGTGTTGTGTGTGTATACACACATGTGTATATGTGTGTGTATGTGTGTATATGGCCCTGACTGGTGTAGCTCAGTGAATTGAGCACAGGCCCGTGAACCAAAGGGTTGCTGGTTCAATTTCCAGTCAGGGCACATGCCTGGGTTGCAGGCCAGGTCCCAGAACGGGGCATGCGAGAGGCAACCACACATTGATGTTTCTGTTTCTCCTTCCCTTCCCCTCTTTCTAAAAATAAATAAATAAAATCTTATAAATATATATATTTTCCCCAAATATGTATTTCACCTTCTTACTATGTTTAAGAAATATAGTGCATGATGCTGCTAATATTTAAGAAATGGCAATTTTTTCTTAATAATAACTTAGAATTACAATGGCCATTATGGGAACATTTTAGTTAGACAAGATCATTCATTTAAAAAGTGCGCTGGAGAACAAGGAATCACCAGTTGAACAAACATAATAGAATGTGTATTTTAATTAATATTCAGAAGCTTCCAAAAAGCTTCAAGATTCCAAAATAGCTTCATTGAAAGACTCATTACAAAAGGCTAATGAAAAATTAAAGGTACCAAGATGTACCTAAACCAAAAGACAATAGAATGAATGTGACTCATACTTCTTCCTTCTATTATTTTCACTTTAGTATTCACATTTTACTAATTCTGTCTCAACTGCCTATCACCTTGAACAGACTATCAGATAGTTACCTTTTAAAATAAAACAACCTGAATTTCCAGACAAACTTTCTCACTTACCTTTTAACCCTTGCTCAAAGACTAAACTAAGGGCCATAGTTTAAAATTTCACTAAATCTAGAGAGGACAAACCTCTCCCCTCCCCCCACAAAAAAAAAATTAGAGTTCTCATTACAACCTATGACCCAGGGTTGAGATCTTTGTAAGTGTGTGCACATGTTGGTAGGACCTGATGAAGTCCTACAATGGATTCAGGAAGCAAGGTAACAAACCCACAAGGATATTTGAGATTCTCAACCAGAAAGAGCTTGAAAAAAAGTGTTACTGGACTAAAATGGTCAAGTTGCCTGTATTCATCAAAGCCCAATACAACACCAACAGGATTTTGCAGCAAAAAAAGTAAAGGTTTATTTCAGAAAATGGTGCCAAATCCAGAGACCCAGGTAGAACTAATGATCTAAAACCTGGCTCCCTGATGGTCCACATGGGGACAGATTATAGATGGAAAAAATGATGAATCATGATGATTAAGAGAGTTGGGGTCATAGTCTCTACTGATGGTTGGGGCCAGGGTAGGGAGTAATGGATCACTGAATCAGGTTCTGGTTCAGGTCCAGGCCATCCCGTTATCCTGTCTTGTTTAATGAGGGTATTGCAGGGAATGCAGTTTTGCTTTCCTGGGCTTGGGGCTGAAACACAACTGAGGACAAGATGTTATCTTTAGTTCGAGGAGTGGACAAAAGTGGTTATATACCAAACCTGACAAGCCCAGGGGAGACCTGTGTGATGGGCTTACAAACTCAGAGACCTTAAATAACAACATAGGAGAGTTTGAAATTAAAAACTTTCTAACTAAAAGCAGGTCATGGCAAACAGTCATTGCCTTAGGCTAGAATTTTCCCTGACAAAAGTCAGTCTTCACTTTGATTGAGCCTGTCCATGGTCTTTTTGCATCTATGATAACATACCTCTGAAATGTCAAGGTAACTTCTCTTTTCCCAGTCCCTGGGGCACAACCACCACACCAGAGCAGAGACCACAAATCCCCTGACTGTTTTTGTTATTATGCCAATTGTTGACTTTAAACTACCCTGTACTCACCTATGTAAAGAATATGTGTCTATCATTTTACTTTTATTCTATCCCAGAGGTTTCCCCTCATTGCTTTCTCCCACCTCCCTAATCTGTCACCAATGAATTTCATGTAACTCATTTACATCTTCTTTATTGCAATGTATAAAATAAAGCACAGAACTGACATTTTTCTGTAGCATTTTCTCAGTCCATTGAAGTTTCGCTTCCCAGCAATCGTCATTAGTTTGGCTCAAATAAACTCACAAAAACTCGGCACAGGTTTGAATGTTTCTTACATTGAATGGGGAAACTGTTTCTGTGGACAACAGATTTGAGAGTTTGTTCTTAAGGCAGTTTGTTGCTGTCCAGAATCTGGTGTCCTAAGTGCTTAATGATTAAGGGATAGGACAGAAGAAAAGGAACAAGGATCATGTTAAAGTAATGGCTTTTCTGCATGGTTACAATAGCAACTAATCTTTTACTAGCCATCCCTAGAGTCTTCCCTGCCCTTAACTGATTGCTCTGTTACTCAAACATGTAAACAAAAAGAGGTGAATCTGTGGCTGACTAAAGCTCACCAGGAAGCCTTCTTTCTACAGCATTCCATGTTCCATTAAATAAATAGAATCACCCAACCTGCTCTACCTGCCCTCTTTGTAAGTGAATTATCTCATTAGATTAGTAGAAAATAGGATGGGAAGCCACAATCCTGACTAAACTTCTATCTGTAGCTGAGCATTTTAAAATGACCCTGGAGCAAGATCAGAAACAAAAATCAATCAAGCTATTAATTTTACAGCTACAGTTGCCCTAAGACTAGAGGCCCAAAATAACACCTGGACCTTCAGCACTGCACACGCTGGGGGTCCATTTCTAAAACACTGGCCTAGAAATTAATGTTTCAATTGGTACCAGCTGGGACACTGGGAAAAAACCTTGTCCTCAAAGATATTATGCAAATTCTTCAACACCGGTTTGAATGTCCCACTCTCTACCTCCAAAGGGGAGTCCCCATGTCAAATCTCCCATAGTTGATGGGCTCTGAGGGGTTCTCCAGTGAACTATTACAAGTCACCCCTTAAACAGGCAAGGGGAGGCAAAAATTAAAATGAATGAAAAACTTTGCCAAATTCTAGTTGATATCACACCTACACTTTCTGCTTGAAACCTCAGCCTTATAGGACAACAGATCTCTCAGAGTGAAAATGTTTTCATAGTAAGTGTAATAAAATATAAAGAGAATTTTTATCTCAACCAGTTCAAATAACTGGAGTCTTTTTAAAAAAGCATCCATTTTTGATGTGTGATACAGATTACGAAGATTATTATTATAAAGATTCAGATAGATATAACCAAACCTCTTCATAAATTACCTCACTATCCATTAAAGCCTGAGGCCATACAAGGCCTCACACTGGTAGTAGATGACCTAGTTGCCCAGGGGCTAATCATTTCCTGAACTAGTTCTTGGGATATGCCCATCTTGCCAGGACAAAATAAACGAGCATGGAAATTTGTCTAGGATTTAAGAACTATTAATAAAATAATTATTCCTCATTTTCCTTTCTTTTTTTAAAATTTTAATTGTTGTTCAAGTACAGTTTTCTGACTTTTACCCCCATCCTAGCCCACTCCCCAGCCCTCCCCACCTCCCTCCCATTTCTGCTCCCCTCCTTGTTATTGTCCATGTGTCCTTTATACTTGTTCCTACAAATCATTCATCCTTTTCCCCTGAAATTCCCTCCCCTCTCCCCTCTGATCACTGTCAGCCTGTTCTCAATTTCAGTGTCTTTGGTTATATTTTGCTTGCTTGTCTGTTTTTCAGTTGTTCCAAATTCAAACACCTTTTGTCACAAGTCCTGCTAGACACACAATGGTTCACTGTTGTAGACCTTGTCCAGTTCAGCCTTTTCAGCATTCTTGTAGCCCCACCAATATCCATTTGCCTTTACTAGCAACAATCAACAATAAACCTGGCCTGTTATGCCTCAAGGGTTTTCTGTGGCCTCCTCTTATTTCTCTCAAGTACTTCAAGATTTAAGCACCCTTTAGTTCTTCAGGAAATTGACCTTTTCACAGTATGTAAATGACATCTTCTGTGTTCAGTTACCAAAGAGGTCCATATAAGATTTCACTTATTTGCTGCAACAATGGGCTGAAACAGGACACAAACTCTCTGAGGAAAAATTACAATTATCTTTAGATACTCTTCATTACCTAGGTCATGATGTAAGTACTGAAGGAATTCAGCCGTCTCCAAAAAGAATTAAGTTAATACACACATTTCTTAAACCCAACTAAGTGATAGCTTTGTGGATTTTCAGGCTTGGCTGGTTATTTCAGACTGTGGATAGATTCTTAATTTTTCTCTATTGACTTCCCCATTCTATGAATTCACTAAAATTTCAGTAAACACAGGCCTGTTCCCTATGATAGCATACAGTGTGATCCAGTTATTTGTGCCTGTCCCAGCTGCCTTAAGGTTATCACTGCAGCTGCAAAGTTAGTGGAAGCCTCAGCAGAGTTAATCCTGGAAAATGATATTTAATTGCAAATTTCACACATTGTCCAAAGTCTTTTTAACTCCGAATTGACTCAACATTTCTCTGCAAGCAGACTAATTTCCTAAGATCCTCTTGGTTTTGTGACCTAATCTACATCTTAAATGTTGCAACATCTTTAATCCTGCTATGTTACTACCATTATCTAACAAGAGCGAGCACTATAGCTGGGGATTAGGAAGTTCTATTCTGTGACACAGTAACCTGTTGAGAGGACACCCCTTTAGCTAATCCTGACCTAATCTTGTTTGTTGATGTGTCATACTGTAGCAATGGAAAAGGCAATTTTCAAGCTGGTTACGCTATAGTACTCCATATGACCTATTTGAAAGATAGGTCTCTCTCACGACCTATCTCTCACCCGAGCATGCCAGCTATCAAAAAGCCAGACTAACTATTTATACTGATAGTTTATATGCATTTGGGATCATCCACGGTTTGGGAATGTTATGGGGGAAAAAAAGACTTTTTCTGAAGTCCTCTGGAATCCCAATAAAAAATGAGCAATGAATAAATGATCTTTTTACTCTTATTCTTTTACCTCCTAAAACTGCTTTCATCAAAATGGAATCTCACAGCTGAGTTTCAGGCAAACGCCCTGGTGACTTTTATGCAAAGGCAGCAGCAACAAAATCTGCAAAACTGTGGCACATGTGAATAAAGTACATTCTGCTCTGCAAAAAGATGACCCTTCATCACCAAACTTTTGCCATCCTGATATTCTAGCAACATGGCAACAATCTGCTCCTTAATCAGAGAAATTAAGTGGTAAAACAATGGCTGTAAATTAAATAGTCAGGACCATGGGAAAACCAAAAAGACCACTTGGTTCTTTCCAGCTCCCTGTCAAATAAGTTTTTTTCATGTTGGCATTCCTTCACCCATCCTAGTGCATTTAAGTAACTTAAATTATGAACAGACATTGATGTGAAGACACACAAAATTGTGAAAACACTCTACCAACAACATCTGATCTACCAAGCCCATAACTGTAGGAGAACTATGTTTGTTTCTAAGGGCTTGGACCTCCTTCCTCTGGACCTTTTCAAAACCTGCAACTATACTTCATTCAACTGATACTGGCTTATACATATGTTTTTATAATTATATGCAAGTTTTCCAGATGGGTGGAAGCCATCTCCTGCCACAAGGCTTATGCCCTCACATGACAAATAAATGGTTAGACAATGTATTTCCCATATGGCATATACCTTTCACCTTCTAGTGATTGAGGCAGTCACTTCAATGGCAAATTATACAAGTCTTAAAGAAAACCATCCATCTTTTTGGAGTTATCACTTTCCCTATCACCATCAATTATCAGGCAAGGCAGAGAAAATTAGTAAGACCCTCTCACTTAAAATCTCTAAACTTACTGAGACTATTAGACTTCCCTGGCTTAATGGATTGCCTTTGGTCTTGCTGACTATTTTTCAGAGCCTCCCTTTGGAAATATAAACACACTCCGGATGAGACTGTCATCAGTAAACCTGATGTCTGCTGATTCTTTATTATCTTATACTACTATGACCATGTACTCTAAGTCTTTAATGCCTTATGCTTAAGCCTATCATCAACAGGTTAAAGATACCCATTCCAGCAATCCTGTTGATCATAATCTAGAGCCTGGTGATTGATGTTCTAGAAGTATCATCATAAAAAGACAGCCCTTGAACCCTATTGAAAGGAAGCTTATCAAGTACTCCTGACTACTCTCACTGGTATAAAACTATGCATTGGATATATATCTTACAGCCAAAGAATGATCTACCTGACATCTGGTCCTACAGAGATGCCGAGACCTATAAATCAGGTTGACAAGGAAGAGGAGTAGATGAAACTGACGTAGACTGCTTCTACCCAAGATGTCAAATCAAGACTTTATACATTAACTAAAAATAAAATCTTCTTATATTTTCTTTTACTCCAGCACTGGCTGGAAAGATAATACCCTACAGGGATAAGATCCCTATCTCCCAAGTCATTCCTAAGGAGGTATATGTGTGGGGGGTAATGTTTTAGTCTCAGAAGGTGTCACCAAAAATTCTGACTTGTCCATTAATAGTGCCACCTCAGTGGAAGTGTTTATGCCCACTATAATTGATCTTTGTTGATAGTTATTACTATTCTCTTAGGATCTATCAATGCCTAAATGGCTTATGTATGATACGGTAATGCCTCTTAGATTATCTAAATGTGCCCCTAACTATTCACAAACAAATTGAAATACTCATTGGTCAACTTCCCTGAATTTACATTGTCAAGTTAGAAAGAACCTATCAGAAGGTTTTTCATGATTCAGAATTTGCTTCCTTTGGTTGGTCCCTTCTTCCCTGGTTAGGAGTAAATGAGGAACTTCTCTTTAGCTCTTGAAAATAGTGCAGAATCAGCTGTTAAAGTATCAGTTGCCCAACAAAAATTCTGAGATTTTCTGACCAGAGTTGTTCTTGACAGTAGGATAACCCTTAATTCACTTTAAGCTAAGCCAGAAGGAATCTCTTCTGTGGACAGCAGCACCTGCTGCACCTGGGCTAACACTTTCGGGGAAGTTGAAACTCAGTTACGTAAGATCACTGAGCAAGCCGCTTGGATTCAAAATGTGATTCCCTCAGCAGAATCTTTTTTTTGACTTATCTGGTTTTGACTGTTTTGGATCTTGGGGACCATAGCAAGTTCAGTTTGAAATAAAGATTGTCATCCTGAAGCCAAGACTTAAGCCAAAACCTCATGAATAGCACAGAGAATGAACGGAATTTTCAAGAACTACAGATCAGAAGCTGAGAGAGGTTCTACTGCCTTAAATTTTGATCACATCTCTTAATCAAACTGCGAGTCTGATCAAAAAGAGAAAATTGTGAAAGGAAAAACCACAGGCCCAAAATGGGGTCACTTGTTCCAAAGCTGATAACATCCAATTTAGACTTAATACTGACCGAACTGAAATCTTCTCCAGGAATGTAATATTAATCTGTCAGTGTGAATTTTTCTGGGCATTACCAATGAGGTAATCTGTCACATGCGTTATTTTATCTCCCAAATGAAGCTGAGGCAATCTACCTGATCCCCTCCCTCAACTTTCCCTAAGTGCAGGTAACTTTATCTGAAACGATTATTTTATTTTTTATTAAATCATTTTATTGTTATTCTATTACAGTTGTCCTAATTTCTCCCCCTTTGCCCTCCTCTGCCCATCCCACCCACACTCCAGTTCCCACAGTCAATTCCCACACTGTTGTCCATGTCCATGGGTCATTCATACATGCTCTTTGTCTAATATCTTCCCCTTCTTTCCAATATTATCCCCCTCACTCATCCCCTCTGGTCACTTTCAGTCTGTTCCATGTCTCTATCCTTACAGCTCTATTTTGTTTGTTAATTTATTTTGTTCCTCATATAGGTGAGATCATATGGTATTTGTCTTTCACCAATTTGCTTATTTCACTTAGCATAATATTCTGCAGTTACATCCATGCTGTCAAAAGAAGTTCCTTCTTTCTTTCTGCTGTATAGTATTCCATTAAAATTTAATGGAATTATATTTATATTTACTCATTAAATATAATGATTAAATCATTATAAATAAAATAATAATTCATGATGATTAAAACAATTATTTAAATTATTTATAAAAACCATTTACAAATAAAAAATCATTATACTTAGTGATTAAATATAATGCAACACATGCCTTGGCTGGTGTGTCTCAGTGGTGTGAGCAACAGCCTGAGAACCAAAGAGTTGCTGACTCAATTCCCAGTCAGGGCACATGCCTGGGTTGAGGCCAGGTCCCCAGCAGGGGGCATGTGAGAGGCAACCATACATCCAATGTTTCTCTCCCTCTCTCCCTCCTTCCCCTCTCTCTAAAAATAAAGAAATAAAGTTAAAAAAATAAAGAATAAAAGTAAAAATAATGCAACACTTCACAAATTTGCATGACATCTTGCACAGGGGCCATGGTAGTCTTCTCTGTTTCACTCCGGTTTTAGTATACATGCTGCCAAAGTGAGCACCTTTCTTTTATCTTTTAATAACATTCTTGTCCTACCCAGTTTCTATCTATGAAAACCTCTTTAAAATTTTTTTCTTATTTATTTTTTGAGAGATGGGAAGCGGGGGGAAGAGGAGAGAAATGTCAATGTGTAAGAGATGCATTGAGCAGTTGACCTGGCCAGCAATCCAGGCATGTGCCCCACCTGGGAATCAAACCTGTGACCTTTATTTTTGTATGCCAATGCTCAATCCACTGAGGCACACAAGCCAGGGCTGAAAACCATTTATACTGTGCAGATATTTGGGAATATTCTCAATTTGCTAATGGGATGCTGCCCAATTCATGAATTGGTTAAATTTAATCAATTGAATTTTTTTCTTAAGCAGAGTGTTGAAACAGTAGAGAAAAATTATATTCATTCAGATGAGTTCATAATTTTTAGTTGTTTAATGCAATAAAAGAAGAATAATTTCAAAAGTAAATATCTTAATAAAAACACACAAAAATGTCAAATGGAGAAATAAATTTGCTTTTCTTATTACTTATACCTTCTTTCTCATAAAACCGGGAATATGACAGGAATTTTTTAGATAAACAGCTTTCATTTTCAAATTCAAATTGTCTCTTTAGGAATATATAATATAAAAAAGTAATACTATAAAAATTATGGTAATACAGTAATTACTCCAGTCCTACTTCATTACAAAAATAAATACAAGGTCAAGGTTTCTGGGTTTTGTTTTTTTTTTAAGATTTTATTTATTTTTAGAGGGAGGGGAAGGGAGAGAGAAAGAGAAGGAGGGACACTTGAATGTGAGGTTACCACATCCATGGTTTACACATTCTCAACTGGGGACCTGGCCTGTGACCCAGGCATGAGCCCTGACTGGGAATCGAACTGGCAACCCTTTGGTTCACAGGACAGTACTCAACCCACTGAGTCACACTAGTCAAGGTTCTTTGTTTTTTTTTTTTAATAGTTGAATTTGTTTTATGATTATAAAAGGTAAAACCACATCTGTGTATAAATGTTAGCTTTTAAAAAGTGAAAGTGATATTTCTAATAATACAACATACATTTAAAATAATGTAATATTTCTGAAAGAAATAACTTCTCGAATATTTGTCATGTTTTACTGTGGACTTTTGACTTACTACTATGTCTTCTATATATTAAAATTTAAATATAGTAACTGCAAAACTCACTTAAAGCCACCAGATGTCACTGTTTTAGCCATAACTTCACTATTGAAATAATTTCTAGCAAAATTATGACACAGATGATTGCATTAGAATCCCATCAAAGGGCATCCAAACCACTTTAAGTAATATTCAGATACATAGGGCAGGAAAACTCCTGTTAGAAATCATGTTTACATGGTCATCTCAACTTCAATAACTATGTAATCAGAGATCCCATACTGTTTAGTGTTTTTTATCTCAGGAACAATATATAACAATCATCCTATAGTGAATAATTTAAAAACACTTGAAGCCAAAAATATTGGAGTTGGGAAGCAACCTTAAAAACAGTGTGGCACAACCCATTTTTTTCAGAGTAGAAATAAATGAAAGTAAAATAAGAGGAAAAGGAGAGGAAATGGAAGGAGAGAGAGAAAGAGGGAAAATAATTTTTTTTCTAAAGGTAAAGAAATGTGCTAAGAAAAAATTTGGCCAGTCATTTAATAATCTTGATTATATAACCAGTATTTTTCATATAATATAAAGATGTCCCTTACTAGAAAATTGTTTTTCATGTGAGCCTCATAACATGTTTGACAAGAAATGAAGAAAAAGATAAATAAATATATATATTTATATATACTTTTTGCCACATAACAATACAAATGACCATTTTCTCACATCATTAATCTGGTCAAACCATCAAAAATCCAGCCTCTAATTAATGACTGCCTAATTTTATCAACTGGCTAGTCTTTGGAGGGCCACCATCATTCTGGGAATTTAGTGTTTGTGAAGACTTGAGCACATCTCCCACTTTCATGTATCACCCCCTTGCTCTGAAGCAGCTAAGTCTTCGAAACAATAGGGTCCCTCATCCCCTGACCTCTTCTGTCTTCACCCCACATCTATGTAGATAGACACTGTTGCTTTGTCCTGAGCTCAATGAATCTTGTTTGAAGATCCAACTTTTTACTCCATTTCCTTTTTGTTTGCATCTGCCTGGAAACGTCCATGCCTGGATCAATCCATTGTCCAGATTTCTTATCTATACCCAAGCTACTCAAGATACTGGAGAAAATCAGGCAAATATGTAGGCTGGCTCACAACAAATTCGTAGCCTACTATTAGAGCTGTACTGTCAAAGCAGTGTGGTGATATTGCTAAGGTTTTTGAGTAATTTTCATCTCCTCCTACCCAAAGGAAAGTTTAAAACTGCCCACGTGGATGAACCTCCTGCATCTCTCTAAAAAAAAAAAACAACAAAACAAAACACTATAATCTAAATAATATTTAATTTCTTCCTGAAACGTGCCATGTTGATTTTCTGTGTAAGCAGAAAAGGATGGAAATATCCAGGCAGATACATTCTGGATAGATTAGTTGGATTATGACAACTAATAATTTAACTTTGACAATATACATAATATCACTGTAACACAACAGACATCACTTAAAATATACGGCCTTGCTCTGAATAAAATGTGGATGGCAGAATGAATGACAGTAACACTAGACAAAATGGCTAAGGTCAAGAAAAGAAAAAAATAAAAATAAGTAAGTTTAAGATAAATTTGAAAATAAAATCACCAAGACACATGAAGAAAATTGAAATTTTAAAAACAACGACAATTAACTTTTCAAAAAGTTGAAATTATTCTAAAAATGTAGATAACAGGTAAATCCCCAAATAACTATAAAATAAGTTTTACAGTTAAAACTTACATTATGTTCAAAGAGATCTTAAAAATAAGTACCATGTACATAGAGAGGCAAACCGTTTTGAAACAGAAAAGACAGGTATGCATAAAGATCACATGCTATTTGTTACTTTGTGTAAAATAAGACCTGCAACTCAGTGACACAGAACATTTATCATGCTCATGAATTCTGTTGGTCAGGAGCTGAACAAAGCAGAGAAGAAAGCCTCCTTTCTATTCCACTTGGTGTCAGCCGTGGCAGCTGAAAGAGTGGGGACTGGAAACGTCTAGAAGCCTTGCTCACTCACGTGTCTTGACTCTAGGCTGAGAAGACTGGAATACCTGGGGTTCTTCAAGTGTCTTCATCTCTGTGTTCTCTCCAGATGGTCTTATTGATGGAAAACATCCAAACTTGTAGAAAACTCAGTTGAGTCCAAAGGGATGGCAATGCCTATTGAAGATTATGTATTCCCTTGAGGATGGTTATGCCTTTGAGGGGTATTGAAAAGAGAACTACTTTTGCATGTCAATGGTGTTAACCTAGAAGCACAAGGATAACAGACAGGGCTTGCTTAAAAATGTATTTCTCAAGAAGTTATAGGCCGGAAGTACGACTACCCACCATGACGTACTAGCCAGTTAGGAACTTATGATTGGGTCACATGGTGATGTAACTTTCGGTCACTGAACTTATACAAACCCGCTTTTTCATCCATTCTAGGAACTCCTGATCTACAAAGGGAAAAGCAAATTATACACAGGAGTCTCTGTCCATAGCACTTCTGAAATTCAGTCAAGCTTGTATGTGTCTTTTCTCTTCTTGGATAGGGCTCAGTCCTAATGCCTGGGAATGATTCTACATGGCTTTTGGCTTGTCCTGACTGGTCTAGGTTCTGGGTTCTGCTTTTTGAAATAATCCGTCATTTTCTATTAAAAATATCCTCTGTTTTTATTTAAGTTGTTTCTTCAACCAACTTCATATCCATTGAATTTGGGGGGTCAAAAACTTTCTTGTCATTTTGCACCATGTCTGTCCCTAAGTCTAAACTGATATTATTTCTTTTTAAACTGCATAGGTTCCATATAAATCCACATCACTATAAAAAAGAACATGCAGATTTTTCTGAGATAAACCCTTCTTTTACCTTGGGCTTCCTATAAAGTTGCTGAGAAACAACACTCTTAAGATTATTATAAACCATATTGTGTAATGAAGAGAATCTAATCCTGGGTGATTGACTCAGTTAGTTAGACTGTCATCCTATATGCCAAAAGGCTACAGATTCAATCCCTGGTCAGGGCAGATACCTCAGTTGGGGGTTTGATTCCCAATTGGGGTGCATACAGGAGGCAACTGATGAATTTTTTCTTTCATTTAGATATTTCTCTCCCTTCTCTCTCTCTCTCTTTCTCTCTCCCTTCCTTTGTCGTAAAAAAATCAACAACCATATCTTTGGGTGAGGATTTTTTTTAAGAAGAGGATCAATGAAGCACCTTTACAATCCTTCCATGAACAAAAACTTTTGTTCAATTGTGCAGTTGGCTGAAGCATCACCTTGTATCTCTCTTAGGTTTTAACAATGACTCTTGTAGCTGCATATCTGATTTGACATTTGCTCTGAAGTCCTTCCTTAATGTGCAAATCTTTGGGAGGCTGGGAATGAGAAGGCACCCCTGGTTTCATTGTATTTGGCAATTCTTCCTCTAGCTTTTCTCCTCTCACATTTTACTATAAGTTCCATGAACTAGGCAGTAACTTTAACACTCTGCCAAAGAATTTCCATAGCTAAACCATTTAGTGTGTGACTTTATTGTAATGCTCAGGAAGGTGTTGCAAAATAGCTCACCGTAACAAACTAGGAAACTTTTTCCAGCCTCTAAAACCATTTTTCTCATATCCTCTTTCACCTCCACTGACACTCCACAGTCACATCAGGTTTCGGCTAACAGTCTCTCCAATTCCCTACCCCCTGTGCCCAATTTCCATCTGTCCCCTAATCCTGTAGCCAATGCCACATTTTTAGGATCCTATCAAAGCAACACCCAAAATTTCTTGTGAAATTACTTGCTACAACATTCCAATACAGTTACTATGGTTGCATAACAAATTACTCAAAAACTCTGTTATAGAAAAACAACCAATATTTATTATGTTACAAATTTAGGGGTCAGAAAATTGGATAGGATATAGGAGAGAAAGTTAGTTCTATTCCACTCAGCATCGGGTAAGATGGTTCAAAAGGTGGGAGCTTGAATCATCTGAAGACTTGCTAAATTGCATGGTTGGTGCCTGAGCTATAAAGATTTAGATAGCTGAAGCCTGGAGCAGCTGGAGCCATCATGGGCATTATTTTTATCTTACATGGTCTCTATATATGCCTTTCTGAGGATGACTTTGGTATAGCCAAAAAGAGAGAAGGAGAGGCTGAGGGAGAGGGAGAGAGAGAGAGAGGAAAAAGAGGGACATTAGCAGTATCTCCTTTTACAACGGAGTCTCAGTGTCATGGAACATCATTTCATTCATATTCTGTGCATTGTAAGTGAGTAACTAAGTTTGGCTGAATTTGAAAAGGAAACAATAAGACTCTACCTTTTGTGAGAAGAATGTCAAAGAATTTGCGGCATGTTTTAAAAAGCAATACACATAGCCATGCATACACAGCTGTGCAAATACATTATTAAAAACCTTAAGAATGTTTTGAAAACTTGGATAAACTTGGCCAAAGTAAAACCATTATCTGGATGCTGCTAAGAAGAAATTGTCCCAGAGAGCAGTCCATAGAAGTAAAGCAATGGAGAATATGACTGAATTTAAAGAAAAAAAAGAAAGAATTAACAGAATGCCAATGCATGTATTACAGGAGTTTTAGGAAGAGAGGATAGGGAGAATGGCAGAGTAATTATTCAAAGATGTAATAATTAAGAATTTACCTGAATTGATTAAAATATGAATCTACATAGAAAACTCAAAAGTACCAAAGAGATACAGAAATATGAATCTTTTTTCATTGTTATTCTAGTACAATACTTAAAGATGCATGAGACTTCAGAGTATAAATACTAAAGAGAAAATGTTAAAACTACCTAAAAGAAACCAAAATGATATTCAAAGGAATGAAATTAGACTAATTACAGAATAATCACAGAATAATAACAGAATAAAAGATTCCAGACATAAAAAGACAATGGAATATTGTCTTCAAAGTTTTGAGGGAAATCATGTCACTATGAATTCTATATTCAGCCAAATGTCTTAATCAAAGCATATATTTCCAGATATTAAAAAAAGCTATCAAAGTATGTAACTCACAAGACCATGATGAGGTAATTAGTGTAGAATATATATATATAGATATCTATCTATCTATATCTATATCTATATCTATATCTATATCTATATCTATATCTATATTATCTAGTGTAAAACATATTTATCGACAGGAAAGATGGAAGCAGAAAGAGGAAGTGAGAAGCAAGACGCAATGCATGATAATGCATTAAATGTAAGATTGCGTATCTGTTTAATGAATATAGAAATATATTTTGTGTTTAAAAAAGTTGCAATTACAACTTCATACAACAATAATAATATCATATAATGGCAACTTAATCAAATAAGATGTATTAAAGTACATAAATAGCTTTGTGTAAAGACAGTGAAGAAAACGATCAGAATAAAAATAAAGGAGATGTGCAAATAAAGATTATGAAAGCAAAAAGAGAAAGAAAATAGAACCAATAAAAATGTGCGATGAGCCCTGTCTGACTGTCTCAGATGGTTGGAGTACTGTCCTGTACACTGAAAGATTGTTGGTTCTATTCTTGATCAGGGCACAAATTTACGTTGTGGGTTCAATCTCTGATCAGGGAGCATACAGAAGGCAAGTCACAGTTGTTTCTCTTTCTTTCTCCCTTCCTCTTTCTCTAAAATCAATAAACATAGCCTCAGGTGAGAATTCAAAAATGTGCATGATAAAAAATAAAAATGATAGAGTTAATGAATTTAGTAATGATCATAATAAAACAAATTTATTACTTTGCCTACTAAAAATAGACATTAGTAAATCAAGTTGAAAAAGAAGAAAGACCCAGCTATCTCTGGCTTGTCTCAAGCATAAATAACAAACATGACACATACCATTAAAAAGTAAACTAATGTAAATAACAAACCAGGAAAATACCATGGGAAGAAGAATATTGGCTCTCCAAAGAGTCCATGTCCAAATCCTCAGAGCATGTAAATATGTTAGGTTGCATGGAAAAGAAGAAAAAAATGTTGCAGATGGAATTAAGTTTACTAATCAGATTACCTTAAAATAAGGACGTAAACCTGCATTGTTTAGGTAGGCTCAATATATAAACAAAAGGAGCTTCAAATGGGAAGAAGGAGGGAGAAGAGGCTCAGCCAAATAGATGCAGGGTGAGGAAGGTTGGACTGGTTGTTGTTGATTTTGAAAATGGAGACATGGCTCCAGGAGCTAAGGGATGTGGGAAACCTTTAAAATCAGGAGAAGGCATGAAAATAAATTCTGTCTTAGGGTTTCCAGAAGGGAACACAGCTTTGTCAATATTATGATTTGGGTCCAGTGAGATTCATTTCAGCAAGACTTTAAGATCTGTAGGATAATAAGTTTGTGTTTTATTAAGCCATTAAGTTTTTGGTAGTTTGATACAACAGCAGCAGGTAACTAATACAAATACTGATAAAAATGCATAATGCAGTAGTAATAATATATAATTTCATAATGCAAAGAGATATAATTGAAAGGAGAAATTAACAAAAATAATGCAAGTATACCATTCACTTCAAGTAAACATGTACAAAGTGATGAAATAATTCATTAGAATGTAGAAAAATAATTTTATACATAAACATGTACAGTGTACACATATATGAATGTATGCTGCAGTAATGCAAAAAAAGGGCCTTGCAGCAAATAAATAGAAAACGCATATATTTTTTCAAGGCTCAAACATTTACAAAATCATGTCTATATATTCAATCACAAAATAAATGATCATCTACAGAAAACCCTTTTAACCTCAATGTAATTTAGTTGAGACCACAATAAAAGAAATTTAAGAATATGTGTTTGAATTATATAAATACTTTTTCTAATCTTAAAATTAAAGGAAAGTCAAAATGTTTTAACATGAAAAACAGTAACATATACATCAAGCTGTATGGAGTGTAAGCAATGTATTAATATGCTCAGGGTACATTTTATATTAACTTACTAGATTACAAGGTCTAAAAAACTTATGCTATGCATTCAATTAAAAGCGTAAAGAAGTTCAAAAATGGATCTACCTTTTGATCCAGCAATTCCACTGGTAGGATTATATCCTAAGAACCCTGAATCACCAATCCAAAGTACCTATGCACCCCAATGTTCATAGCAGCACAATTTACAATAGCCAAGTGTTGGAAGCAACCTAGGTGCCCATCAGTAAATGAATGGATCAAAAAACTATGGTACATTTACACAATGGAATTCTATGCAGCAGAAAGAAAGAAGGAGCTCCTACCCTTCACGACAGCATGGATGGAACTGGAGAGCATTATGCTAAGTGAGATAAGCCAGGCAGTGAAAGACAAATACCATATGATCTCACCTTTAACAGGAACCTAATCAACAAAATAAACAAACAAGCATAATATAACCAAAGACACTGAAATTGAGAGCAGGCTGACAGTCACAAAAGGGGAGAGGGGAGGGAATTTTAGGGGAACAGGGGAAGGGTTTAGAGCAACAAGTATAAAGGACACATGGACAAAAACCAGCAGGGATGGAAATGGGAGGGAGGTGGGGAGGACTGAGGCAGTGGGCTGGGATGGGAGTAAAAGACAGAAAACTGTACAAGAACAACAATTAAAATAAAATTTTAAAAAATGTAAAGAAGTTCAACTGCCCTGGCTGGTGTAGCTCAGTGGATTGAGCGCGGGCCTGCGAACCAAAGGATCGCGGTTCGATTCCCAGTCAGGGCACATGCCTGGGTTGCCAGGCCAGTTCCTGGCAGGGGACATACAAGAGGCAACCGCACATTGATGTTTCTCTCCCTCTCTCCTTCCCGTACTCTCTAAAGATAAATAAATAAAATCTAAAAAAAAAAGGGGAAAAAAAAAAGAAGTTCAAGTATGAAGACTATATTCTTGAAAAGATAATGCCATTTTCTTTTGGGAAATATTCCTAAAGCTGTAAGAATGAAAAACGTTTATATAAAACCAATAAATCTAAGAAATGATTGGTTCAAAAAAATCACACAAAAATATGTTGTGATAGAGCAGATTAAACTGTGACCAAAAGTTTTGACTTAAAAAAAATCTAAGTAAACTGTTATCTTAAAAAAAATCAAGGAGAGGGCACTAGGAATTCAAGATCTCACACAGGAAATGTTGAGGCAACACCAAGAGATGACACCTGAGCATGCAGAGGTAGCATTGGAAGAGCAAATGGCTGAATGGACATTGTTGAGGATAGAGAAAGGTACACAAGTCTTAAGTTTGAATAGTGAGCAATATACAATGAAACTGATTGGGAAGAAATGGAAGATAATGGAGACAGGCAAGGGAAATCCAGGATCCCAACCACTAAAGTCCACTGCATTCCCACCCCGAACCTCAGAGAAGTAAATAAGACATAAATCCAGAGAACACTCTCAAAGAAATAAAAGACAAAACCAGCATACAAAAAGCAATAGACTCATATAGAATTGTACATTCTCAGATATAGCCAAGTAAAGTTATTAAATTACAAAATATGGAAAAGCATATGGACAACCAGACTGACTAATTGAGTTACTTGAAAGGGAAAAGTGTATGGCTAGATTCAGGCTTTGTAACAGTTGCACTGTACTGTAACCTGAGAATGGTATACACAACCAAACGAGTGTCCATGTGTAAAGGCAGGAGATAGTTTTGAAATGTAAGAATCCAAAGGACATTTTAGTGGAAACTTCTGTCTAAAACATCTATGAAAAAAGTTTGAACCTGAGCATTCAGTTAGGAAAAAGACCAAACAAATTTAGGGTTACATAGTAGAATGTAAAATTATAAGCTATATACATAGAAAACTCCAGCAAAGCAATCAAAATACAATAACATATGATAATTCACTAAGTAAATTATGCAGATACACAAAAGGCATTACATAATAGTTATAATAAGGCATATACAATAGCTATATAAAAAGGCATATATAATAGCTATATAGTGCTCTTTATGTATCTGGATAATTTACTTAGTGAATTTACTCATATATATATATATATAGTAAATTATATATAATAAGTTACATGTATAAATTATACATAAAATATAATACATATATAAATTATATATAATGTATCTGAGTAAATTGTGAGTAATTATATATTTGTGTGTGTATTCATATATATACATATATATATAGAGAGAGAGAGAATTGCTTTTGATTTTGTGGTATGCCACTAAGTTATTAAATATATAGGACATATCATACATTATATATGCTATATAATCATGAAAACCAACAAACATATACAATTGGAAGGAGACACACATTTTAAAACTATCACAGAAGTTAATATGCCTAAGAAGAAAGATAGACTTGACCTAAATTTTTCAAGCTTTATGTAAAAAAGAAAAAGAAAAATTGTGGACACTGCTGAAGGCCACTAAGGAAGACTTGAAAAACTAGAAAAGCAAATCAGACACTTACATAGAAAAAACAAAATGGCAACATCAAGATAGACCTAAAAATATAATGAAAACTTGGAAAAAGGATGGACTATTGAAAGATTCTGGTGCTTTTAAATTTCTGTATGGAAAACATAAACTAAAATTAAGTACAGTTTAGAAAATATTGGTGTGGAAATATTTATACTCTGAAATGAAGAAAAATTACTGGATAACATGTGTATAAATCTTGTTAGCAAATTTTAAAATATATTGCTGAATCTGAAATTTATACATATTCTATAAAAAGATGAACACAATTAATAAAGTTCAGAAATTTAAAAAGAAAAAACCCAAGAAGATATTAACTGCATGTAAAGCTAAGTATTCATATCTGGCAGGAAATCAGTCAGGGAATCCAGGTTATATTCCAGTATCAACTGCTTGCTCCCTGGATATCTCAGCCATGCATCATTTCTTTCATGGCAATTAGAATACTATCTCGTATCTGAATATATAACAGCTTTACTCAGACATGTAAGCTAACCAAAACCCACCATGAGAAGCAATGGAATACTTTACAATGATAGAAATGCTCTATATGTGTGCTACCCAGTATAGTAGCCACTAGCCACACACACTTATTGAGCACTTGAAATATGGCTAGATAGAATAAGAAACGGAATTATAATTTTAATTAATTTAAATTTAAATAGTCACATGTGGCTAGTGGCAACTATGCTGGATAGTACAAATATGGGACATTGTCACAAATCAGACACCAGTTACCAAAGCTCTTATAAAACAATTACCATGTTTGTTTCACACACATCCATAAGGAAATTTAAAAGTTTCTGTAATTTTTAATTTATTTACATAATCTATGAATCAAGAATATATAATATATAATATATAATCTGCTCTCTTTGGTAGCATGTGTTCACATTATCATATAACACAAACTTAAGTATTTTTAATTTTAAAATATATTTTCATTAATAATATTGTGTGAGCTGACACTGTTGTTAAGTTTTTGTTTTGTTTTGTTTGCTTGTTTTTTTGTTAGAATTCTCTCGACTTCCAAAGCACCACAATCTCCTTCTCTTTCTTACTATTCTTCACCAGGGATCCAGTTCAAGCCTACTTTACAGAGGGTTTTCTCCAGTCACCAGTTACATTCTGATGATCTTCAGATTTGTTTTTTTTTTTTTTTTTTTTTGAATTTTTATGAGTTCATTTGAGCAAAACTAATGACAATTGCTGGGAAGCAAAATCTCAACACATTGAGAAAATGTTCTGGGAAATGGCAGTTTTACTACTTATTTTTTACATCAGAATCAAAGGGGAAGACATAAAATTCATTGGTGACAGATTAGGGAGGTGGGACCAAACAGAGTCGGGAAATTTCTGGGATTGGATAAAAAGTGAAACTAATAGACATACTTCACCTCAGATTTCTGTTCATGCACATGTTATCTTCTTTAAAAAAATTAAAGAAGACCTCATAACATTCAACTCTTGTTATTAATATGGCTCCAAAATTTACATCTGTTTTTTTTAATGTTTCTAAGTTCTGAATATGTCCAACTGACAATTAAAATTTCCACGACTCTCCAAAACTATCTCTCTTCCTTGGTATATCATCTCAGTACATGACATAAGCATCCATCAGGAAGCACGAACCAGAAAATTTAGAACCATCCCTGAAAATCCTTCTTACTCATTCTTTGACAGTTAATGAACAAGACCTGTCAGATGTATATGTCCACATAGCTCTCTTAGATTTCAGTTTGACTTTTTTTCCCATGGACCTTTGAACTTCTTGAGAGCAGGAATTCTTCTTTGCCCCTAATACTCGACAGAAGACATATGTACAATAATGGTTCTTTAATTAAAAGTTATGGAATATGAAAATCATTAGGTAAAAGAAGAGGTTTGTTTCTATAAGCTGAATTGGATAATATAATATTCATGAAAATGTCTCTAAAGAAATCCATTGGTCCAATCATGTAGTTAGCAATATAGATTCAATTTCATTTAAATGTTTTTTTTCTCCCTACACCCTACCCTCAATCTGACAACTGTTTATTTTTAAGATTATGGGGTGGATCTTGTCATTTGTTTGCTTGTTTTTAGTCACAGATGTGATAACGTTTGAAATGACAAGCACCTCACAGTTGCAGTCACTTTCTTGTGGTCCACTATTACATGGAACGACAGCCTTTGTCAACATTTTTGCTCTGTTTTTCATAGTCTTTCTTAACTTCAGAATATTTTCATTATTACAATGTGTTGATTCTTACTAAATAAACAAAGTGTTTTTTTACATTTCAAAGAGTTAATTGAAATGGACAAGTGTGCTTTTTGTAAGGGGTTTGGGTAGGCAGTCTTTCCTGATAATAAGGCAACTTACTTAGATGACACTCAGAGGCTCTTTGCAGCTCTTTGAAGCTAAGGTTGAAAATTGACTCAGCATAAGGCTAATGTCTTTGCATATACATCAAAAACGTATTCCAACATTTATTATGGGTTCCTGAGCTCTTTGAAATCTATCCTTTGTACCTCTTCTGTTTAATTTTTAACTTTATCTCCACTGACAGAATTTGGCCTCACTAAATAGCATTTGCAATCCTGTTCTTCCAACTGTGGTTTCAGACCCCACAGACAGGATAAGTGTGTCAAATATTCCCTAAATAAAACCCTGCCGTTTCACCCCGAATTGTGAATTAATAAAATAAAAATAACATGTTTTTGACAATGAAGTGAATAAATTCTGAATCACCACATGTTCATAGAGATGCAGAAAGATATTCACATGATTTAGTAAAGCCTCAGATGATTTTATTGTTTTCAGAACAATTCTTTTTAATCAGAGAAATGTAATCTACAAAATGAGTATGCTGGAAAGACTTACTTTTCTGACTCCAATAGATGATCAAGCAGTCAGAAAAATATATTTTATTATTTTCCTACAAATATGACTGAATTAAAAGAGCCTATGTATGAGTTAAGAACAAGAAGCAGCAGGGACTTTACAAATCTTGAGGAGTTGTTGATGGGTAAGGATGCGTTTTGGGGTCCTATGCCATGATTCACCCCCTGTCTGACACTCCGTGATTGTGCACATTGAAAAAATCCCTTTGAACCTTGGTTTTCTCACCTAAATAATGGGATACTTGGCATACCTACTTTTCATTTTTCACAGGTTGCCAACAATGTAAAGTAATAGAACATTAATGAAAATATTTTAACAAGGAGACAGAATGGCATAATGAAAAAAGAGTAAGTACTCTGGACTCAAGCCTCTTGGTTTCACAAACTGGCTCAACCATCATGCTCAGCGTGATCTAGGCAATTGATATAACCTCCTTAGGAGTCGAGCTCATTGTGTGTAAATGGCCTTACCTCAAAATGCTATTGATGCCATTGATTACGATGTTTCATATTACGTATTCGAGCTGAAGTATGGTAAGCACTCTGGGGCGAGGCATTAATGTGAAGGCAATTTGTACATGAGAGCTGCCCCACCCCTGCCTCTTCCCAGAGAATTCCCAGAACCAGCCTCATATACCATCTTGGGAGTAGGCAAATTCTTGGACAACTGTTTGTGGAATAAGGGGTGTGAGAGGAACCGGTCCAGCCATTTGTGTTTTAATAAGCGCCCCCGGCAAGGCGATTCAGACAGACGCTCGCATCTGTACTCTCAAGTGTCCTGCCTACACAACAGTTACTTCATATTTTTATATAAATATATTGCTGCTTAATATCTCCTATACTTTAATTCTACTCAGTGCCATAAAATTCTTACAGATCGATATCTCTCAGGAGTCTCTCTAATCCTGGTCAAACGCCATCTGGCTTTTTGCCTATATGCCCTCTGCAGGGATATGATTCCGGGATTTCCCTACTAGTCATCCTCCACACTTCAAATTTCCTTCACTTGTCTCCTGTGATGACTCCTTTATTTCCTGAAACTTCATTTCATTGCAATACAAAATAAAGTAACTTCTTGAAAAATAATACATGCCTTGTAATTTTTTGAAATCTTGAATTTTTGAGAAGATCTAATTATATTTAGCATTTTATGGTTATCTAAGCAACTACAGAATTCTGACTTAGATGCATCTTCCAGGAGAATTTTGAAAATGTTGTGCATTATTTTCTGTTACAAAGGAATTCTGCTTTCGAAAGGCCCTATGTTATTTCCATTCTCGTTTTGTATATAGCCTTTCTCCTTTCACATTTTTTGATAATTTTCTCTTTTTAATTTTTTCTGTTCTCTCCCCTCCACAAACATCTACTACCTTGAGGTTGACTTCTTTGATTGGGTTTTTGAAGTTTCTGTTCATGTTGTCCATGTCTGTTATTACTAGATTTTTTTAATTTTTAGTAATTAATTAATTTATTATCTTCTGGGAGATTAATTTTGCTAAAATTCTAGCACTCTTACTGAATTTTTGTGAAAATACTCAACTGTTTCCATTAATGTTTCCATACATTCTCTCTTTGAGTACTACAAATTATAATGCCTCTAATTTGTGTAGATCTTTCTAAATCTTTTTGTGGAAAGTAAGGTTTTTTTTGTTTTTTGATGCTCCATGTATTTTCTCATGGTGGTTGGTTTACAATTTTATTTTCCATGTACAATGTCTCATAAATGTGACTAATTTTTTTTATATTTAATAACAGATCGCTAAAATAAAATCGAATTCTCCATTTCATGGGTGGTGGTCATTAACTTCCTGTCTTCATTATGTGTTAATGAGTCACAAATATGATGATGTATTAATAGGAATTTGCTAAACATCAGTTCTCGGTTATTAGTTTTTCCACCAAAAACATTCTAATCTCCAGTCTTGTGACCTGAGTTATAGGATCCGAAAAGGTGAAGTCAGCTGTTGCTTGGTTTAACCATTCAGTATGAAGATTTTGAATTAGTTCTATGGTCTCACTTCAGCTGTGTCTGATGTTCCAAATTATAGATTTCCTCTTATGCATCTTTATACATAATAAACCTCTGTCATACACCATTGTGGATGAGGGATAATTGCCTTTCTAGTAGGGATTATTGAAAGGAATTCTGGGAACCTTATTTATTCACAAACATATGTTTTTTTTTTTTATACAACAAATAAGTTTATTTTTATACACTTGTTATAAACTATTCAAAGTTAGGAAAAACAATTCCATTTATTACAGCATCAAAAAATAGAAGTAAATATTTAACAGAAGTGCAAAACTTTTCTTCTGAAAACTGCAAACTATTGTTGAAAGAAGTTAAAGATTTAAATAAATATGTTTTTAACCAGGTTTTCTCTTTTCAACACCGAAAATACTGAAATCTCAGTGGAATTTTTTATAACAATTTCTGAGCTTGTCTGGATTCTTGGCATTCAAATATGTTTTTTCAATGTCTTTCTCTTGTAGACAATCATGTTTTAGCTTCCTGTACTCTGATAAGTTAGCAGGAGTTACCTTCTTTTCATTTTTTATCCTCCATGTTTTCATTGATGTCTCTCCTCTACTTTTTTTCTCCTCTCCATTTTTCTTCATCCATGTTAGTTTACATATTCTTTTATTGTTTGGGATTTATTGTAATTTTAGAAAATAAGAAATAATTGTATCTATTAAATACACCAAATATAGCCAAATGTAAATATGTTTTTTTACATTTTTAGTAGTTTTTGTTGATAATTTTTAGTTTATCGCATTGTATATCATTCCACTAGTGATGATAAGCTTTTCACTCTACATTGAACCATAAACATATGTCATATAATAAAGCTGCAACTTATTGGTCATGTTGAAAAATAAAGTTGTATATTATTGGTTAATTCTTGGTACCAGAAATCCTTACATACAAGTTTAGGCACTGGTTTTCTTAAAAAGTCACTTTTTACTCCAAAAAGTCACTCTTAAAATTTTACTTCAAAAAGTTTAGGTAACTTCTATTATTATCTTTTTAAATCAATAAAAATGATACTTATTTTTGTCATATTGGCAAAACATAATTTTTTGGTGGGCTGTAGAATTTTAGTAATTAGCTTATGTGAGCCAGAGGTGGAAAATGTTGAAAATCGCTGTTCTAAAAGTACGAATGGACCAGTGTGGGTGAGCTATTCACGGTCATTGGATCCCCAAACCCTCAAATATCCTATGTGACAATAATGTAAAATCTGTGCTAATTCTGAGAAAGTTATTTACTTTCAAGAGATAAATTTCATGTGCATAAGTAACAAGCAAAGGATAAAGCATCTCTTGGGTTATCCCTTTCAAATACCAATTGCCTACACAAGAATGCTGATGGAGCTGTGTGTCAGAGACTTTAAGGAAAGAAAGTAAAATTATTCCAAAATTTTGTTTGAATTCTTAATCTAATTGGTAATTTATGGAAGTGCACAGTTTGCTGAATTTGTTGTCTCTCAGAAAAACCAAGACCTTAAACACACACACCATTTCTGCTTCTTAGCCTCATCTCTGTTTACAATTCAAGGTTGTTTTGGTTTTTAAATACTGAATTCCTTTATGTCAAATTACCTACTACCTTCTTTGTTTCACTGCATAGTTTAAATCTCTGTTTTGTGTTTTTATTATGCTGCATGTAGTATATTACTCTCTTAATATTGATAAAGGAGTAATATCAAACATCTGTACTCAGATATTACTTTGCTTGTCCTTCATTTTATTTTAGTACCTGAAAAAATGGTTCCTATCAGAGAAATTTTCCTTGATCCTGATGAAATTATCTGAAATAACATCTCCCTGCTTTCAGTCTATACTGATTTTATTACACTGTTTAATCTTTCTTTGTAACACCAATACACAGCATTTGATATATTACACATTTATGCATATATTGCATGTATCCCTCTCACACACGTGTAATTGAGAAGGCAATTAAATCAAGAAATGTATTTTATAAATGATTTCATCTCTAACACTCAGAAGAATGTCTAATGTGAAATAGATTACAATCAATGCTGGTTGAAATGAATAAAGTAGAGGATACATCTCCCTCCCATTTTACTCTAAAGTCTACTGGAATGACAGAAAAGATATAAACAAGAGCAATAAACTCACAAGGAAAAATAACAGAAAAAAACCCACTAATGGCTTTCTGGAAAATAATAGCATACAAGACAGAATTGATATATAAAAGTGAAGCAGAGTAGGTAGCAATTCAAAAATATTGCATACCAAAAACAAAGTGCCAAGCATAGTGCATGCACAGGAGAATACAAATGTCAGACAATTTGTTTTTCTTGCTTTTTTAAAATGCAAATTATGAATCAAAAGAGTAGAAAAATGTCCTGGGGCAAATACTAAGGTAAATATCAACTACTTCAAAAACAGGGCAATTGAGGAAATTCTTCTTAACATAAGAGTCTGAGCATGTGTCTCTGGGCTGGAAAAGTAAAGTAGAAAAACCACTTTACTAGCAAAGTTCATTTCTGCTCCACAATATGTTGGAATATGCTGGACGAAGACATAAACAGCCTAGAGTTCTTAGAATTTCGTATTTGTGGTGATAAAACAGAATAAAGATAAGGGAAATGTATAGCCAAATAAAAGTGATCAAGAAATTTTCCTCCTACTTAAATTGCTGCTATTATTTCAAATGAAAATAAACACAAAAGTATATTTTGAACCTAGAAAAACCATTAAGGATATTAACTACAGCTTGTTTATTTTTTAAATAAAGAACAATTTATATATTTTATATGACATTTCTGAACCTAACATGTGACAGTGATTTCCAGTGTCAATCACTCAGAGGCATCTTGTTTGAAAACATGACTGTTTTTTTAAAAAAATTGGTAGAAAAAGAATTTTCCACAGTAATGAAAAACAACATAGTCCTTTTAAAATATTTTTTTATTTTTCAATTACACTTGACATGCAATATTATATCAGCTTCAGATGTACAACCCACTGATTAAACATTTCTAAAACTTATGAAGTAATCACCTGATACATCTAGTACCCTCTGATTCCATACATAGTTATGATGGTATCACTGACTATATTCGCTATACTGTACTTTACAACTCTGTGACAATTTCGTAACTACAAATTAAGACTTCTTAGTGCCTTCAACTTTTTCAACAATCTCCCTCCTCCCTTCTACCTGGCAACAATCAGGCTGTTCTCTGTTATCTATGAGTCTATATCTTGTCTGCTTGTTCATTTATTTTGTATTTTAGATTCCACATATAAGTGAAATATGGTATTTGCCTTTCTCTGGATGATTTATTTCACTTGGCACAATACCTTAGAGGTTTATCAGTGTTGTTGCAGATGGCAAGGTTTCATTCTTTCCTTTATTCATATTTTACTGAATAACTTTTGAGAGATGAGAAGGGAGGGAAAAGAAAAGAGAGAAAAATCAGTCAGTCACTTCTTAAATGTGCCCTAGCCGGGAACCCCCTGAACCCATACCCAGGCATGTGTCCTAACTGGTGATCCTAACTGGTGACCTTGTGGGATGACACACAACCAACTGAGCCACACCAGTCAGGGTTCATCCTTGCTAGTTTGTTAGTTTGTTTTTTCACTTGTTTGTTTGTTTTATAATGGCTGTCATATTTTGTGGTTCATCTGCATCTCTTTATTCATTCATATATTGATAGACACTCAGGTTGCTTCCATGTGTTAGCTATTATAAATAATGCTGCAATGAACATATGGATGCATATGTCTTTTCAATTTAGTGTTTTCGATTACTTCAGGTAAATACCCAGAAGTGGGATTGCTGGGTCATTCTTTGTCTCTTGTTATAGCCTTTATTTGCAGGGGTGTCCAACCTGTGGCCTGTGGGCCACATATGGCTCATGATGGCTATGGATGTAGCACAATACAAAATTGTAAATTTACTTAAAACTTTATGAGATTTGTGTGTGTGTGTAATTATGTGTTGCGATGTATTTAATGTGTGGCCCAAGACAACTCTTCTTCTTCCATTGTGACCCAGAGACACCAAAAGGTTGAACACCTCTGTTTATACAGTTTATTTTATCTGGTATGAATGTTGGTACCCTAGCTTTCTGTTTGTTTGTTTTCATTTTTTGAAATATCTTTTCCACCCTTTTACTTTCAGTCTGTGTGTGTGTCCTTTAATCTAAAATTAGTCTTTTACAGACAGCATATGTAAGGGTCTTGTTCTGTGTTCATTCAGCACCTGTACATCTTTCCATTGGAGCATTTGGTCCATCTGCATTTAAAGTAATTGGTTATAGCTATGTAGCTATTGATATTTTATTACTCATATTTTTATCATTCTTTCTTCTTAAAGAAGACCTTTTTAACATTTATTGTAATAATAACTTAGTGGTGATGAACTTATTTAGCTTTTCTTGCCTAGAAGCTTTTTACCTGTCCTTCTATTCTAAATGATAACTTTGCTGAGTAGAGTCATCTTGGTTACATGCCCTTGCTTTTCATCACTTTGAATATTTTGTGTCAGTCCTTTGTGGCCTGCATAGTTTCTGCTGAAAAAACATCTGACAGTATCACAGGAGCTTCCCCATAGGTCACAGACTGCTCTCCTCTTGCTGCTTTTTAAGATTCTCTCTATGCCTTTAAATTTTGACATTTTAATTATGATGTGTGTTTGTGTGGGCCTCTGTGTGCTCTTGCTTGGGACTCTCTGAGCTTCTTGGATTTGTATATCTGTTTACTTCACCAGGTTAGGAAAGTTTTCTGTAATTATTTTCTCAAATAAGTTTTGAATTCCTTTCTCTCTCTCTTTTCCTTATAGCATCCCCATGATGCAAATGTTGGTACACCTTAAGATGTCCTAGAGGCTACATATACTATCCTCATTTGGGGAATTCATTTCTCTTTTTGCTCTTCTGATTAGCTGTTTTCTTATCTTCCAAACTTCTGATTTGATTCTCTATTTCAACTTTGATATTGTTTATTCCCAATAATGTATTCTTCATTTTAGTTATTGTATTCTTCATTTGTTACTGGTTGCTTTTTTATGTTTTCTATCTCCATTTTTCTGTTTCCAACCCCTTTGTTGAAGTTCTCACCAAATTCCTTACTCTTCCCCTGAGTTACTTGAGCATCGCTGTAACCAGTGTTTTAAATTCTTAATCTGGTAGATTGCTTGCCTTCATATTGTTTAGTTATTTTTATGGATATTTGTTCTTTTCTTTAATTTGGGACATTTCTTGTCTTTTCATTTTGGCAGTCTCCCTGTGTTTGTTTCTATGTATTAGGTAGATCTGCTAGTGTCCTGGTCTTGGTAGAGTGGCCCTATGTAATAACTGTCCTGTAGGACCCAGTAGCACAGCCTCCCCAATCACCCAGCATTTGCCCTCCAGGTATGCTCTCCAGGTGGGTTGTGTATACTTTCCTGTTGTACTTGAGCATTGATTACTATTAGCCCACCAGTGAGAGAGATTTACCCCCAGGCTAAAGGTCACTGAGGACTGGCCACTACAATGGAGGAGTTGCTATCCATGAATCAACCCACAAAGAAGAACTGCATAAGGAGACTCTGGTGTGTAATGAGTCCGTCCCTTTAGCATGTCACTGGTAGAGTTAGTTGGGTGGTGTTCTAACATGGTCCATGCTGGCTCTGGGGCATCCTGTGAGCACAGGCCAAGATCAACTGCTGCCTATGCTCTGCCAGGGTCTACCTGGCATGAACTACAGACCAATGTGCAGATGGCTGCTACTTATGCTACAAACTGAAGCCAGCTGTTTCTATTGCCAGGTCCAGGGTCACATAGCAAGAAGTACTGGGCATGCCAAGAGGCCAGATGCTACTTGTTTGGGATTTTTCAACCTTTGGGAGATTTTAGGAAGTTCACAGAGTGAACCAGGACAGGCCCTTTGTATGGAAAAGACACTGGAATTGGCCTGGTGGGCCCACAAGTTGGGTGGAGCAGAGTCTCAGGAATCACCATGGCAGGGTAAAGTATGATAGCCATATTGACGAAGACTCAGATGTGATGCCCACCTGCTGGCTCTGTGTGAGGAGGGCTCAGCAAAGGAACAGTGGCCTCTGCCATCATCCCACATTCGATTGATGCCTTTGAGATGCTGCACCAGCCCTGGCACCTTTCAAGCTGTTGCCCCAGTGCTGGAGTTCGGAACAAGTGAGTCTGAATATGTTCATTCATGGGCCCTTAAGAAGAATGCCTGGAACTCCAGAAGCCCTCCACTTCACTCAACCACAATCCCTACTGGTTTTTACTACAAGTAAAACCCATTGGTTTTGCTAAAAGTTATGGAGGTTTTTCTCACTCTCACTGGAACCCTTGGCTAGGAAACCTGGTGTGAGGTTGGCAACCCTAGCTCCTCAGCCAAGATATCCCTCCAATTTTTAACTGCCATTAATGGGTGTGAGATAAGGATGTTCCTTGTCTCTGCCTCCTCCTACCAGTCCGATGTGGCTTCTTCTTTATAATCTTAGTTATAGGACTTCTGTTCAACTATATTTTGGGTTGTTCTGAATGATGGTCATGCTACAGTTTAGTCATCATTTTGATGTAGTTGTGGGAGAATGCATTTACCTAAGCTATCATCTTCAACAATAAACCTTTAAATATAACTTTTCATCCCTGCTGAGAACTATATGTTAAAAATATTATATATTTGGTTGTTTTAATAACTTGATGGAAATCATATTTAGAATTAATAAAGCTTGTCCCCATATGTTTGATTGTCATTTCATTCAACCATTACCACTTGAACAGAAATTCCTGCTAATTATCATCACCTTTTCTATTCTGTCTTTTAAGAAATCTTCGAAATTATTCAGATTTGTAAACCATCACATATGTTTCAAAAGAAAGATTGAAGGGCTAGATGCATCATTGTTTTTAAAGTTAAGTAAAAAGGATGGAAAAACAATAAATGACATACGCAGTAGAATAATGCACCTTCTAACATTCTAAATTAGTTTCAGAAGTAAGTAGAACTGTTAGTTTAGAGGTAACTGTTCCAGTTCAAATTGATACACTATTAAAATAATATACTTTCGTACACTATTAAAATTATAATAAAAAAGAAAGGAAAGTCACCTTTGTACCTAAGGACAAAAAGAAAAGAAAAAAAAGTTGTTTAAGCAACTCATCTAATTAAGTGATTCATACAGTACTTTATTTGGTTGGTCATTCATTAAATGACCTTTTCAAGGCTTCTGTGGAATCAGTGTGCAAGAATGTCACCCGAAAGGAGCAAATTAATTAAGAGCTTTTAATGAGCATTGCAGCCTGTTCATTTTTCTAAGCGACATTATATTCTCCTTTAATACAATGTTACAGCCAGAAAGTTTGTTTTAAAAATCATAAAGATGCATTTAACTCTAACTCTATTTTATTGTTATTTTATATTTATTTCTGATATTAGTGACTAAAATATCAATTTTCTGAGGAAAGACATTCAAACTTAGGGGAAAGTATGTATTCAAACATCACCAAACCAGCGTTTATATTGCACTTTATATTGGTTGATGAAAAACAATGTTGTGAGTTGAAATTGGCAATTAAAGTGATGTCAGCAAGATGGCAGAATAGGAGGTCTCTTGCTAATATTCCCCTCATTGCAACAATAATTTGGCAGCCATCCACAGACACAAAAAGCGACTTTGTGGGGCTTTGAGATCTAGGTAAGAAATTGTGAAACACCATTGAAATCCAAGACCAAGAGGGCTATTTAGAGAAGGCAGGCTGTGATCAGGTTGCTGACCCACTGGTCATGGTCCTGGCTAGACCCAGAAGGAGCTCCATACGCTGGTGAACTCACCGAGAGCCTTGTTTGGCCTTGGTCCTGCCTCCAGCACCATGAATCAAAGGACCTAAGAGGAACCATGTCCACCTATGACTCAGGTGATAGGCCTTAACTTTAGTCTCAGCTCTGGACCCTGAAGGAGTCTCCAACCCAGCTGCAGGCCTCCTCAGCCATAATCTGGGAGACTCCACAGGTGAGACTGTGGAATATGCTCTGGAATACACATTCTGAAATGGCCTTGTACCTGGGTTCCAACCCCTCCCAGCTGCAGTCTGTAAACAGTCCTGACAGCACAGAGACTTGGCAGGAGACAGTCACATCTGCATCCCAGAGATCTTAAAATAGCTCTATATTTAGCTCCAGGCCCTCCCAGTTGCAATCCATGAGCAGTCTTGTGGGCCTAGTGTCCTGCAAAGAAACAAGCCAATCAATACCCCTTAAAGGAACCAGTCTGATAGAAGATCTAGAAACAGTCATGTGAATTGTCCCCACCTCCACTTAGCCATGGTTCACAAGCAGTTCTGCCTTTCCAGAGACCCACCAGAAGAAATGCCTGCTCTTGACCCTGAAGGTAAGCTTGCCAAAAATAATCTGACTGCATATTCTGAAAAAACCCTAATAACTCAGTTCCCTAGGCACAGTCAAAGAGCAGTTCTCTAAGGACCTGCTTGGAGACACACATCTGAGACCCTAAGTCAGGTCTGGAGACCTCAGTCCCAGCTGTGAACACTGAAGCAGCTATGGGACTTGATTCCAGCCACTCTCAGCCACAGGTCAGTCCAGTCTTGCATGCCCAGGAACTCACCAAGTGACCAAACAGGAGACTTCCCAAAGATCTGAGGGAAATCGATACCACATGCACACCTGGGAACAGACCCACTGTCTGCAGACCTAACTGTGGATATTGAACACTTATCCCAGCACCATCCTAATGAGCAAGCTCCTGAAGGCAGTCCCAGGGACCACACAGGGTTCATACCTGTGTAAGTCTCTGGAACATGCCTGACAATTGTGAACACTACTGTAGAGCCAGCAACAAACAGCCCATGACCTGGCTCCAATTCAACATGACTTTAATTCCACAGGTAATCCCTTTAGCCTGGAAAATGACAGCATCTTTCCTGACAAAACCATCTTTAAAGACTTGGAGAGATGTTTACTCCTTAAAACGCAAGGCTACATGGAACAACAGCAACAACAAAAATCGGCAAATATGACAGCACCAAAGGAAACTTATAAACCCCTTAGTAAGCAACCACAAGGAAACGGAGATCTAAAAATTACCTAACAAAGACACAAAATAATCACTGTGCAGAAATTCAATGAATTATAATGCAACACAAATAAATAACTGAAGAAAATCAGGGGACATAGAAAGGGGCAGAAAGTTTATTTAAAGATATGATAGCTCGAAACTTACCAAACTTTAAAAAACATATGTAGATCCTGTACAGAAAGCTCAAAGGACCCCACAAAAATTATCCCAAGGGATATTACTCTGAGATACATTACAATAAAATGTTAAAGTCAAAAACAGAGAATTTGGAAGTAGCAAGAGCAAACAACTCACTTCATACAAAGAAAGCCCTCTCTCCAGCATGTGGCCATTACTAGATTTTTCTGCAGAAGCTTTGAAGGCAAGAGGTGACTAGGATGATATATTCAAAGTTTGGGGAAAAAAACTTACAATAAAAATACTGTAATAGGAAAACTCTTCTTCCTTCAAAAATAAAGGAGAGGTCAAGACATTGCCAGATAATCAAGACCTAAGGGAATTCAATACCACTAGACCTAGATAACAAGATATGCTGAAATTGAAATGAAAGGATGCTATGTATCAACATGAAAACATATAAAAGTATAACACTCACTGGTAAAGGTAAATATATATTCAAATTCAGAATATACTTATATTGTAATGGAGAATAAATCACTTTTTATCTCTAGTATAAAAGTCATAAGACTATACTATTAAAAATAACCATAGCTACAACAACTTGTTGATGGATGCACAATATAAAAAAGATGTAAGCTCTGGCCAGTTTGCTCTGTTAGTTGGAGTGTCCTTCCTTACACCAAAAGGTTGGGGTTCCAATCCCAGGTCAGGGCACATGTCTAGGTTTTAAGTTTGGTCCCCGGTTGAGGCACATATGGGAGAAAAGCAATCAGTGTTTCTCTCTCACATCGATGTTTTTCTCCCTCATCTTTCTTCTTCTTCCTCTAAAATCAATAAACATAATTTAAAATATTTTTAAAAAGATGTAAAATGTGACATCAATAACATAAAATGTAAGAGGAAGATAAGTCAGTGTGTAGATATTTTGTATATAATTGGAGATAAGTTATCATCAAACTAAATAAGGCTATTCATATCTATAATATGTTTTATGTAAACTTCCTGATAAAAAGAATGAAAAGTCTCTAGTAAATACACAAAAGATGTAGCAAAAGAAATTAAAGCATATCAATCAAAATGACCATGAAAGTAAGTGACTAACTAACTAACTAAATAAATAACAAAGGAAGACAGCAAGCAAAAAAGAAATGAACAAAAGAGCTGAAAGCAGTAAAAAATAATTTAATAAGGAAAATTACCAAAGTGAAAGTTTCAATAATTAAATGTAAATATATACACAGCGTTTTTTGGGGGAAAAAAGCAAGATACAACAATAATATCATGTCTATAAGAGACTCAATTTAGTTTTAAGGACCCCTATAGTTTGAAAGTGAAGGAATAGAAAAAGTTATTTCATGCAATTATAAACCAAAGAGAGTATGAGAGGTTATACTTATATCAGATAAAAACAATATATAGTCAAAATTGGTCACAAGAATCAAAGGAGATCACTATAAATTGACATAGGGCTAAATGTAACCAATATTGGAGCATCTACTTATTTAAAGCAAATATTAAGAGAATTAAATGGAGAGAGAGACAGAAATGCAATAAAATAGGGACATCAATACCTCACTCTCAACATTGGAAACTTAGTGAGAAAACAATGAATTTAAAAACACTATCAAAAGTACCTAACAAATATATATATAGAACATTTCATCCAATGACACCAAAACACATATTCTTCTCAAGCACACACCATATAAATTCCCAGAATACATAGTATGTTGGATTACAAAGCAAGTTGTAAGAAATTTAAGAATGGAGAATTTTTCTCAAATATTTTTTCTGACCACAATTGGACCAGACTTTTAGAAAACTAGAAATCAGTAACAGCAGGGACATTATATTCATAAGTATGTGGAAATTAAACTCATTTCAAAAAACCAATATAAAAAACAAAAAGTATATTAAGCAGATAATTAAGTAGTTTAATTACATAATTAATTATGTAATTAAATCTCAATAAACCAGGAAAATAAAGGACAAATATTAATTACTGAGTACTACCACATGGCACTCATAAAACCAAGCTGAAAATATATATTATAAGGTAAAGAAAATGTAAACACAACATACCAGAGTTTTGGGGATGTGGCAAAAGCAAATGTCAGAGAAAAATTTATAGGGATAAATATTTACCCTAAGAAAAGAGGACTAACTAAAAAAAACCCCTCAATTTCTACTTTAAGAAACTACAAACTAAGTAGTTACAAACTAAGCCTAACATTACAAACTAAGCCTAAAGTTAACAGGAGAATAAAAATTTATAAATAGAGTTGAAAGTAATAGCATAAAGAAAGAAAATAAAGAGCTGTTTTTTGAGAAAATAAATGGAATTGGTAAACCTTTTGCTAGAGAACCCAGAAAAAGAATGAGATGCCAAATAAAATTATCAGTGAAAAGGTGGAAGCAAGGGAGGGAGGTGGGTTTGGTTGGGCTGGGGTTGGGGGAGTGCTGGGGAGAAGATAGAGACAACGGCAATTGAACAATGTAAAAAAATAAAAAAAAAAGGTTTTAACTGAAAAAAAAAGAAAAGTAGGCATTACAATTGATACTACAGAAATACAAAAAAAATCATTATAAACTTCTCTGAACAATTATACACCAAAAAAATCAGGTAACCTAGAAGAAATGGAAAAATTTCTAGAAAGATACAAGCTACTGGGACTGAATTATTAGAAAGTGAATATCTAAGCAGACCAATGCAATTAAAGAGATTGAAGCAGTAATAGAAAAAATACCAAAAACAACAATAACAAAAATATTAAGAACTTGATGGCTTCAGTAGTGAATTCTATTGAATATTTAATGAATCAATACCAATTGTTTCTCAAATTCTTCCAAAATATTTGAAGAAGATGGAACACTTTTGAATTCATTTTATGAGGCCTACATTACTCACATATCAAACCAAATAATGACACTACAAGTAAATCACAGGACAATAACCCCAATGAAAATAGATGCAAAAATCCCCAACAAACACTAGCAAACCAAATTCAACAGCATGTTAAAAGGATCATACAAAATGATCAAGTGATTTTTATTGTTGGAATGAAAGGATGGTTCAACATACACATATAATAATAGAATGAAAGAAAAAATCACATGATTATTTCAATAAATGCAGAAAAAGAATTTGACAAAAATCTGCCCCCTCTCATGATAAATCTTTAAACAAATTCTGTATATAAGAAATATACCTCTAAATATTGAAGGCCATATGTCACAAGCCAATAGCTAAAATTATGTTCATTGGAAAAAGTTAAAAATATAAAAGTTTTCCTCAATAATCAAGATCTCATAAATAAAGCCACACATATATGTTGAATCAATCTACAATAAGGGTCCCAAGAATACATAATGAGGAAAGGGTTCTCTTGTCAGTAAATGGTGTGGTTAAAACTGGCTATCCACAAGAAAAATAAAATAAAATTGGACATTTATACTGTGCACAAAAATTAAATTAAAATAGATTAAAGACTTACACTTAGCCCTGGCTGGTGTGGCTCATTGGATTGAGCACCAACCTTTGAACCAAAGGGTCGCTGGTTCCATTTCCAGTCAGGGCACATGCCTGGGTTGTGGGCCAGGTCCCCAGTAAGGGGTGCATAACAGGCAACCACACATTGATGTTTCTCTCCCTCTATTTCTCCCTCCCTTCCCTCTCTCTAAAAATAAATAAATAAAATATCAAAAAAAAAAAAAAAAGACTTACACATAAATGACTCCATACTAGTCCTTGAAAAAAAACAGAATTTCAATAATTACAGATATTATTTGATAAAATTCACATCCATGTCATAATAAAAAAACCCTCTCAACAAAATGGGTATAGAAGGAACATACCTTAATATAATAATTATCTCACATAATTGGGAGGGCTGAAAAGTTTGAATTTTTTAGGGGAAAGCAGGCTGGAAACTCAGGCAGCATTTTTATGTCACTACTCATGGTGGCCCAGTCATGGAAAGAAATGTAGTGTCCTTCAATAGCTGATTGGATAAAGAAGATGTGGTAAAGACATGCAATGGAATACTGCTCAGTCATAAGAAAAAATGAAAATAGTACCATTTGTGACAACATGGATGAACCTTGAAGGTATCATGCTAAGCAAATTAAGTCAGACAAAAAAGTTAATAAACATATGATGTCACTGATGTGTGAAGTATAAAACTAAAAGAAACAAATGAACAAAGAAGAAAAAGAAACAAAAACTCATAGAAACAGGAAACAGTATGGTGGTTACCAGAAGGAAATGAGGTGGGGGTGGGAGATAGCAAAGGGTGAAGAGGGACAGATACATGGTGATAGAAGAGTTGACTTTTAGTGCTGGACACATAGTCCTATATGCCGGTGATGTATCACAGACTTGTACACTTGAAACCTATGCAATCTTATTAACCACTGTCACCCCAATAAAAAAATCTTGGGGGAAAAATCTCTCTTCAGGAAACTTTAGCTCACTCTTAAGGCGTCCAACTGAAGCCTTAATGTAGAAGGCCCATCTACATTATCAACTTTATTTAAAGTTAGCAAATGTTAATCACCTCTCTACAAGAGCTTCACAAATATATTTAGACTGGTGTTGGACTAAACAAGTAGGCACTCTAACTTTGCCAAGCTGACACATGAAATTAGCTACCACAGTTATTGTCCTCTGTCTGAGTTTCTCTTCCAGCATATGGCCTGGGAATTGCTTCTTGAGAGTAATTTGATGAACTTTTTAGTACCACTTGTTTTCACCCTTCTCTCAAGAATTAGAGTTCTGTATTGCCCATTGTCTAAAGTCTAAAAAGTATTTATTTCATAATTTTGTAATCTAGCTGTTTAAGGTGAATAAAGAGATTCTTGTTCTTTTTTTTAAGTTTTCTTTTTCATTATTACTTCCACACTTTTGTTTCATCTTTTTAAAAAGGTAAGTCAATAAAGAAACTATAGGTGTAAATATTCATATAAGTGTTGGCGGTGAGAACAGCACCAGGTGTTAGACTGGTGAGGTCGGACCAGACCTTGGTTCAGCAACACTGGTACTGGAGTTCTGGCTAGAAAAGAATTCAGAGTCAATACTCAAACTATAGAGGAAATTTATTTTGAAAGCCACAGAGGTGGAAGAAGTGAGCAGTCAAAAGAAGGGCCCTTGGAGCTCAGCAGAGAGAAAGATAAAAGGAACACACCAAGGGGGAAGAAAAGGATGAGGGGAAAGGCTTAGGCTTGCTCCCAGGAGGCAGAACCCCTGGGTCCTCTGTGCTAAGGGCTTTTAAGAGCGGGGATTTTAGGAAATGTCCCAGGAGAGGATCTCAATAGAATATGCATCAGCTTTCCAGGTGTGTCCTTTCAGTGCCTTGGTCTCCCCTGATTGCTCTGTGCCAGGGCACAGGGTCATTAGTCCTGAGGTCAGCCTTGGTATCTCTTACGGGGTTTTGCTGCTTTTCTGCACCTGGCACTGAAACAAAACTGAGGCCTAGACATATTTGATGTGGGTCAGAACCTCATTTTCCTGGCAGCTTAATGCTTAAGGGCTATTCTCCAGCCCCACTGTTAGTTCCCCCTCTAAGGGAGTCTATCAGGCATGATAAGAAACATGCCAGGGTAGAGAAAGGTCCGGGGAGGGTCTGAACTGCATGACCACTGATACAAAAGTTTGGGGGGTGTAAACTGCATAACCAGTGATATGCTATGGGAGGAGCGGTTACTCTGGGGGAGAGATCCTTGTTTCTCAGTTTTACCTGTTGCTACACACCGGGGATTTTCTACCCTAGTGACCTTCTCTCTCTACCTGGCCCATCATCCTTGCTCTGCCCATGTTTGTCTAATTGCCTCCCACACAAACATTAAAACTTAGAATAACTGGATAAATATACACATTAAAATGATTCCATAAATCTGCTTGGGATATGGAGAATTAAATCTGTATGATTTTTTTAAGTAAATAATTCTCTCAGAAAAAAAGAAAGAAAGAAAAACAGAGGAAAGTGTGAAAATTTTCCATCTTTACAAAATATCTCTCTGGTGATATCATTTAACTTTCCAGAAACATAAACTATTTTCTCAACAAAATTTGAGTATTTTCCAAGAGAAAATAAGATACATAAAATTGCAGCCTTGACTGGTGTGGCTCAGTTAGTTGGGCATCGTATCACAAAGTGCAAGGTCACTGGCTCTATTCCTGGTCCGGGCACATGTCTAGGCAGTAGTTCAGTCCCTGGTTGGGGTGCTTCCCTGCGAGAGGCCCCCGATGTCTCCCTCACACATCAATGTTTCTCTCTGTTTCTTTCTCACTCCCTTCCCCTCTCTCTAAAAATAAGTAAATAGAATCTTAGAAAAAGAGACACACAATTGCATAACTCATGATTTTTTTGAGAGGCTTTAACACTGATTGCAAAGTTGGTACGTGTGATTTCCATTTGGAAAGAAAATATGTTTTATTGAAAAAAAATTTTTAAATCCTGCATCCAAAGACATTATTTTACATTCCTTAATTCACTGGCATGCAATCTGTAAGAACAGTTACTGATTGATGCATAGTAAATATTTTACTTTACAGTCAGATTATGCCTCTGTTATGCAAAATACAAAACAGTTCCTGGCATAGAAGTGGCAAAAAAAATGAGGTCAATGTGTTTGATGGATGATTTTGTACTCTTTATCTGTGGAACTCCATTACACTGGGGGGGGATGGAATTTCCATTTAATTAAAGACTACATTGTGAACTATTATGCTGATTTTAGTAGATGATTGAAGTTAGTGCTGCTGGAGTATTAGTTATATGTTAAGTAGAAAGGTGTCACCATGCAGATAAACATACAATCAAATTTATTCACAAAGAACAGTTAGTTATCACTTCTCCATTTTGTAATTTCAGCATTGACTAAAATCTCAGATAATTTTTATATGAACAAATTGTTTCTCATGTTTTGTACAAAAATGAGGAAATGCATAAATATTTTAAGTTGGCATGGATGCGCAATTAATTTTCAGAAAAGAGGCATTCACACTTTTAAAACAGTGGAAAAGGTACAGAAAAAGTGACATCCCAAATAGCTTTTCATTATCTGATAGTTCTGAAGATCATCTCCATTATGTGAAGTGAATTGCTCAGAGGGCATATCTCAAAAATATATTCAGTGTCTTGAATATGCTGAAATTATTATGTTAGTCCAAATATCATGATTTTAATATTGAAGATTTCTGATTAGAGCAAGCTATGTTGAAAGCTATTTGCTAGCTGAATTTATACTTTTCCTGACACATAAAGATGTCTTTGCTGGCTGAGAAAGACACCAAATACATATTTTAAGAAACATTCATAACCACACATGAATAAGTGGTCTTCTATGTGGACTAGAATGAGGCAGTAATAGGGAGGCAATGATCCTACCTCTTATACAGAGGCAGTCTCCATGCTGTACTTCCCCTTTCACCTCAGATATTAAATACGGTTTAGTAACAGACTCATCTTTTCAAAGAGCAGAAATTTCTCTGCAATGTGAAATGCACCTTACATTCTGGCTTTGTGTTGGGTCTAAAAATCAAGAACTATCAAGCATATATATTTTTTATGCTGGTATAATGTGGAAATAGGTTTGTGTAATTATTATTTAAAAATGACTAAGAAAAGAAAGCAAATGGATGTCAAAGTAAACCAACAACTTAATCCATAATTATTAACACATATCCCTCCCAATATATAAAATATTTTTCATTTTATTTTTTAATATTCAACCTAAGATATTATTTATTATTGATTTTTTATGGCTGTTCAATTACAATTGCCCTAACTTTTTCCTTATTGCTCCCCCAGCCCCTCTCCCTACACAGCCAATCCATATTGGATTGTCCCTGCCCATGAGTCCTCTATTCATGTTCCTTAACTTGACATTTCCCCTTCTTTCCCCCATTATGCCTCCCACCCCTATGATCACTGTCAGTTTTTTCTCTGTTCCCATGTTTCTGGTTCTATTTTGCTCCTTTGTTTGTTTTGATGATGAGGTTCCACTTATAGGTGAGATCATATGGTATTTGTCTTTCACCACCTGGCTTATTTCACTTATAATGATACTCTCTAGTTCCATCCATGCTGTTGTGAAGGGTAAGAGTTCCTTTTCCCTTTCTGTTGAGTAATATTCTGTTATGTAAATGAACCGTTTTTTTTTTATCAACTCATTTACTGATGGGCACTTAGGCTGTTTCCAGCACTTGGCTATTGTAAATAATGCTGCTGTGAACATTGGGTCATATAGGTTCTTTTGAATTTGTGTTTCAGGATTCTTAGGGTGTAATATCAGCAATGGGATCACTGGATCAAATGGCAGTTCCATATTTATTTTTTTGAGGAAAATACATACTGTTGCCACAGTGGCTGCACCATGTTGATTCATTAATGGCAGCCATTCTGACTAATGTGAAATGGTATCTCATTGTGGTTTTAATTTGAATTTCTCTGTTGGCTAGTGATGCTGAGTATCTTTTCATATATCACTGAGCCCTCTGCATGTCTTCCTTGGAGAAGTGTCTGTTAGGTGCTTTGCCCATTTTTTAATTGGATTGTTTGTCCTTCTGATGTGGAGTCCTATGAGTTCTTTATATATTTTGGAAATCAAGCCCTGGTTGGAGGTATCATTGGCAAATTTGTTTTCTCATACAGATAGTTCCCTTTTCATTTTGCTGATGTTTTCGTTAGTCATGCAGAAGCTTTTAATTTTATGTAGTCCCATTTGTGTATTCTTTCTTTTATATCCCTTGCCCTAGGGGATGTATCAGTGAAAATATTGCTGCATGGGATATCTAAAATTTTCCCATTTATGTTTTCCTCTTGGACTTTTATGGTATCATGGCTTACGTTTAAGTCTTTTATTCACTTTGAGTTTATTCTGGTTATCCTATAAGCTGATCTCCCAACACTACATATTGGAGAGTCTATTTTTACTCCATTTTTTTGTTCCTGCTCCATTTGTTAAATATTAATGGATCATAATGGTATGGGTTTATTTCTGAGCTCTCTATTCTGTTCTATTGGTCTATGTGTCTTTTCTTATGCTATGTTTCTGTTTTGATTACAGTGGTCTTGTAATATAGTTTTATACCATGTATTGTATTCCTTCTACTTTGTTCTTCTTTCTCAGAATTCATGAGGGTATTCAGAGTCATTTATAGTCCTATATAAATGTTTGAAATATTTGTTCTATATCTGTGAAATATGTCATTGGTATTATGATGGGTATTGCATTGAATCTATAGATTACTTTTAGTAGTATGGGCCTTTTAATGATGTTAGTTCTTACAATCATGAACATGGTATATGCTTCCATTAATTTCTCTTCCTTAATTTCTTTCTTCCGAGTTCTTTACTTTTCTAAGTACAGATCTTTTACCTCATTGATTAAGTTTATTCCTAAATATTTTATTTTTCTTGTTGTTATAGTAAATATTTTTCCTAATTTCTGTTTATGAAATTTCATTGTTAGTGTACAAAAATGCCTTTGATTTCTGAATGTTGACTTTGTATCCTGCCATTATGCCAAATTCTTTTTTGAGGTCAAATAGTGCATGTGTGTATGTGTGTGTGTGTGTGTAGTCTGTAGGCTTTCCTATGTACACTTTCATGTCATTTGCAAGCAATGATAGTTTTACTTCCTCTTTTCCAATTTGTATGTCTTTTATTTCTTTTTCTTGTCTGATTGCTGTGGCTAGAACTTCCAACAGTATGTTGAATAGAAGTGATGAGAGCAGACACACTTGTCTGCTGCCTGATCTTAGGGGAAAAACTTTTAGTTTTTGCCTGTTGAGTATGATGTTGGCTATAGGTTATTACTGTTTTAAAGAAAGAGGAAAGGAAAGAGAGAGTGAGAGAAAAAAATCAATATGAGAGAGGAACATCGATCCATTCACTGCCTTTGGTACACTCCCCAACTAGGGATCAAACCCACAACCTAGGAATGTGCCTTGAACAGGAATTGAACTTGTATTCTTTTGCTGTGTGGACCATACTTCAACCAACTGAGCCAGCCTGCCAAGGCAGAATATTTTTTCTAATTATTCTGTACACATTTCCTTTTAAAATCTATAAATAAGAACATAGAATTGGATTTACATGTGTCCCTAATCAACAATTTATGAACTAATAAACTTTGAAGGAGGCAGAATGCTACTACTTGAAAAAAATCCCACAGTGTAAGTCAGGCTGGAAAGAGGGTAGCTTTCTTTGTCTTTCTATGATTTTTCATTCCCCTCTCCAACTAGCTTACCACATAAGACACAAAGACATATAATCAGAGAGCGTTTTCTATGAAGCCTTACAAACTTTTGAATATAAATGATAAAAAAAAAGTACTCATTACAAATCTCTCTGCTTCTCTGAATAGGCAGTTTCCATTCTGACTGAATGTTTATAATACAACCATTTCAGCAAATATGTGAATTAGAGATAAATTTGGTTTAAAAGTGACAATGGCAGTGATAAAATGGAGTCATGAAATTTCAAATTATTGCTTAAGGTAACATCTTTTAAGTAAATATTTTTATTAATGTGTATTTTGATACATATGTATGCTGTAAGATTATTTTTTACTTCAAAATATAATTATTGTTAGTGTACCTTATCAGTCTAAATATGACATGCTTAATTATATTTTTAATGTTTTATTATGGCCATATTTCTACTTCTGTACATGTGAGAACTGTAAGTTTTGACACATGTTTAAGAGTAGAAAATAATTAAGTTCCTTTAATAATTTAAATTGTGATATAAGATGATTTTTAGTAGTGATAATGTCTGTATTCCTATTCTTTCAAGCATATAAGTTTGTGTATGTATGGGCCGTTTTGCTGATAGTTTCTAAGGACAGGTAATAAAATCATTAAATAAAACAAAATCTGAGGAAATGTATTAGCAGTTCATACTAGGAAGTTAATTTATGTCATAAGTCTTAGTTATGTGTAGGATTCAGATAAAATTTCTAATTTAGATTTTCCTATTTATTTAAAGACAAGCTTGTATTCAGTCAAAAATAAAGGAATGAAGCTGTATCACAGTATCTTCGTACCATACAACTGAAATAAATAAAAAATAAAATGCAAAAAATACGAGCAGAAATACAATAGTAATATTTAAAATTTATGACATAATGTTTACAAAATTATATGCTGAAGATAGAAAAACAATAAAAGCACTCAGAGTGGTTCTTAATACCACCCTAAACCTAATTCATGCTCTCAAAGCAGTAATAAGAAAATAAAGTAGACAGTTATTTTTAAACAGACACTAGTTTATGGAAGAAGCAGAATAAAAATATGAGAATGACTAAAGCCAAATCTTAGAGATACATAATAATAGGTGTATGTGCAAGTCGATCTGCACATGTGAAACAGGAAAATAATTCTGGGTTTCTTAGAGGTGGAAGGTAACATGGTGGAGATTGTAAGCAGAAGGAATTGGCATCTGATCAACAACTTTAAACTATCATTTAAAAGTAAAAATAAAATAATAACATTACTTTGTATGTGCTATGACTCATGTATCTTTTATGATTTTTTAAAAGTTATTTGAGTAAAAATAGAAGTAAATACATAATACGAGGGGAAATTTGTCTAACATAATAATAAAAATAAAATCAGATAATCAGTAAAAAGTTGTTTGAAAACATGATAGCTTCAGTTAAAAAAAGCTATAACATTTTTGAAAGAGCAATCTTTCAGAAATTAGAATTAAAGGACACAGACACATACATGAAAATTAGAAGTTCAATATAGGAGTCCCAAAGAACAGAGTGCCATTAAGACAGAACAGAAAAAAAAGGTGGGTAGAATTTTAAATAAATACATATGTATATATGTATTTATACATATGTATTTATTTAAAATATATATACAACCTCCAAAAACCTTATTAGGAATGATAATCATTAGTTCTCATATTCGAAAAGCCTCCCAAACACTTGGCTTCATAGTAATATAGGATTTACACCAAGCTTATTACTAAAAGTTTAGCACACTGAGGGATGAATAGATTTTAAAATACTGAGTTAAATAAATTTGTAAAGGATATTAAGCAGTATTGCAATGGTTTTCTAATTAGCATTACTGATCAAAAAAGTTTTGATTTGCTTTTTTAAGGGACTGATTCCAATATTTCCTCTCTAACTCTACCACCATGTGTTAGAGGCAAAAGTTGTGGGCCCGTGCTGAGCACCAGGATGCCTCAAACTGCATTTTATCACTTTCCTGTCATCTGCCTACAAGGAAGATAATCATGTAAGGTATTCATTTCTTTGGGAATTCTATACCCTAGTGTCTCAGAAGAAGTGTTGAAATGTCAATCATCCTCTGATTCTACATCCAATACCCCTGCATGCGCCACTGGCCTAAGGAAGCACACAGTTCATTATGTTTTGGTCTTCTGCACACTGCTAGTATCATGCACACACTTGCCCAACTGCTATTTAATGGGTGTCACCACCCTTACTCGAAACTAAGGAAAAATAAGTTGTGATTTTGGGAGGAAAGGGAAGAGGGCTGATATCTGTTTTCCAGTTTAGAATTTTCTTCATCACACTATGTTCCAAGTACACCTGGGTTATCATGTTTCTCTTCTTCTTAACTGAAAACATGGTCATTAGGGTTGTATGCTCTAATTCTTGCATGGTACGTCTCTGAGAATATATGGATCAGTATATTAAATAATTCTGTCAATTTGAGGTGGTCTCCTTCAGTATAGACAAATTTGACAGCCAGTTTACCATGGATTTTTTCATTCCCTTCTGCGATGTGTTTAAATGATACTGCACACCCTGTGAGCATTGTTGAATGAAGAAGTCAGGACAACATACTAGTAAAGGAGTCTATAGTCCTTGTGTCTCAGAGTCTCTCAATGTACTACAATTATATATGTAGATAGTGGTTTATATTAAAATCAGGTAATACATACCATTCCCTTTTCCTCCTAATAAACTCAATGCTTGGGACTGGAAAGCGTGCTACTACATGTTTACATCTGTTGGTAATATGTGCATTCAGAATGATTGTATTCACAACCCATGCCTTTGTGTTAAAGAAGGTGTCTCATAACACAACAAACAAAAAACAGCTTTTAGAAGAACTGGTAAAGGGACTATTGGGCATAGTTCAGTTTCATTGTTCAGTTTCACGGATAGAAGCCTACTCCCCTGGAAACTCCATGCCTTCGTTTTATGTCACCATTCTTGAAAGAAATATTTCTATTTTGTCAATGAGTAGTCCAATAGGTAAAGAAAAGTTGAGTTCTACCTTAAAAATAATTTGGGGTAATCTATCTATTTTTAATATAAAAATACTGATACTTACTGTACCTACTGATATCACAAATTATAGAACTGCTACTTGGAATCTACCAATGCTAAATTTAGGCAGTGAAATTGCTTTTTAATGTAAAATAATTCTCTAGTTACCCAGTTAAGCATATCCTATTAAATCTAGTTTCCATCTTAAATTTCCACACTTTGTCTAGACTTACCAAAGATGAATATAAATGAGAAAGATCTCTACATTTCAAGTAAATAGCTAGAGGAGCCAAAATTCCCCATCAGAAATGTCAAAGTATATTAGAGATTTTGATTGGATACAAAACAGAAAAGTTGAGTCTGCCACACCAACTGGAGGTTAATAGATATGGATATATTTTTTCAGGCTTAACTACTCATTTATATAATATAAAGTACAGTTGTAGAAATCATACTTTAAATAGATAAAAATAACACATTATTTTCAAGAACTTTCTAAAGATTTATTTGTTCTTCTTAGACTCTACTTTTTTCATGACTCCATCTCTGCTTTATGCTGTATCTTTCTGCCAACATATTTTGACTCTATCTACTTCTATATTACGTTTTGGATATGGTTTACACATCCAGTGGTTTATTTAGGAAAGTGCTTTTTGACAAGAACTTCCACAATATTGATGTAGCCAAAGAAAATGTCATTATACTAATTATGCTTAGAAAATTCTGACAAGTTCTGTATGGGTATTAGGCCCTCAGAACTTATTCATCTTAAAACTGGAAGTTTACCTCCTTTGTACAATAACCCCATTTCCTTCACCCCTCCGCAACTGCTAGCAGCCACCATTTTATTCTCCTTGGCTTTTTTAGATTTCAGATGTAAGTGAGATAATCCAGTTTTTGTCTCTTTCTGTCTGGCTTATTTCACTTAGCGTAGTGTCTTCCAGCCTCATTCATGTTTATTGAGAAATGTAGCTGAATCAAAGGAGGTATTCTCAAATCTTGTTTGGCACTAGAATAACATGTTTTCTGTATACTCTTTTTCCTCTCATTATGCTCCTTTTCATCAAATATGGTTGTTAATCCAAAAAGCTGATAATCATCCATATGCTAGCAACTCAGAAAATCTTGTATCTTGTTCTTTTGTTTTTTAAAAGATTTTATTGATTTATTTTTTAGTGATAGGGGAAGGGAGGGAGAAAGAGAGAGAGGAAAACATCAGTGTGTGCTTGCCTCTCATGCAGTCTGTGCTGAGGACCTGGCCTGTAACCCAGGCATGTGCCCTAATTGGGAATCGAACCAGCACCCTTTACTTCACAGTCTGATTCTCAGTTCACTAAGCCATACCAACCAGGACACCAATTTCTTAACAGTGTCTTTGAACAACAGAAATTTTAATTTTCATGGCCTTATATACTATTTAATATATTCATGAATTGTGCTTTTGGTATCTTTTCTAAGAAATCTCTGCCAATCCCAAGGCCACAAAAATTTTCTTTAATTTTGCTTTAAAGCAATGGGATTACCTTCCTTTATTTTACTGGAATAAAAGAGTGCTGCAGTAAGATTTTGTTATGGTGACGACCAACAGTAATACTGTGTACCTCAATAATCAGTAGCAGGGCCACCCGATTCAGACACCGCTTCTTTACGAGAATCAGACTGACACCCCTTTAGGATAGCATAAGTCCCTTACATTTTTCAGGAAATGAAAGGTAAAACAAAAGATCCCAGAGGGGAAATAATGGCATTTCTGATCATCTGCCCTGTGGGTATCTGAGCCATATTTAATTGAATAAAAATTACGTATTGTATTATAGGAGTGATACTATGAACATTGTGGTACAGTTTAAGAGTTATTCCAGTCATGATTAACAAAAGTGGGGAAAGGGTGAAATAGCCGACGTATATAAAAAGAACAATCACTGATCCATTCTTACTCATTATGGCAAGGGGCTTCTTTGTTCCAGATTGCTTTGAAAAGAGCAAAGCTATGAAACCAAGTTCATGCACTGGGCATTTTAGAAGTGTGACTCTATAATTACATCACTGAACAAAATTGTAACTTCTACCTCAGTCATCCTAAACTCTTATCTTCAGAGTGAGTCATAGACCAATAAAGTTTAGAGAAAACCTGAATCAGAATGAGGTGTGACCTACTCTCATATCCACATTTACCATCTCAGACATGTTTTTTTTTTTAAACATTATGATTATTATGCTCCCAAATTATCACTCTCTAAAATTTTAGTACATTAAAAATATCCAGGTAAAAAATAATTCTATGTCAACAGCTGCAAATTTTTCCCATGTTTAAGACAAATATTTTGTTCTGTGAATTTGAATATAAATGATATTTGAGTTGAGATTAGTAAAGAACTGTATACAGACTCAAATACGTAACAGATGTAGGGATCATTAAACCTCATGTAAGCAATGAAATTTGCTATGCTTGGTAGTCACAGGCCTTTACTTATCAGTCACCCTCACTGCAGTTCTCTCTATTACTGATGAAAAAGAATAATAAAAGTTAAAACCATGACATTACAGGCAAATTCCCATGAAGTGTGTCTGTATTACAAAAGTTTAAGTCTTATTTTTCAATCAAGTTCTTTTACTATTTTTCATGATTATTCATGGACAATTAACAAAACATTTAAGAATATTATATTAATATTTATGAACTTTTCACATGGCTAGCTACTAACCTAAGTATTTCAATTTGTAAAACAAGATAAGATCCAGCTAAGGTTTATGTACTGGTCATTCAATTTTAACAAAATGGAATAAATCCATGTCTTAGAGGTGAATGATGTAGGCAAATCATAGCCTCTCTGCTTATTCAGTTGCAGAACTGCAAAAATTATTCACATCCCACAGATACACATCTACTGAGTGTATCCACATTCAGACATTGCTCTGTTCCCCTTTCTTCACCTCTAAACACCTGTACCTTGATAGTCTGTTGCCCTGAAGGTGTTCTCCACTTTCAGAGCATTTATCAGTGCTGCCTCTCCCTGGGAAAATCCTCACAACTTTCCTGGTCCTGCCATGATAAGTTCCTCTCCTCAGATTATGAAAGTATTGATCATCCACAGGAGTATTATCTATGCTGTGAGTTATTTTAGTAAAATTTAAATCTAAAAATATATTGCATTTGATTGTACAAGAGTTTTGCACAAAGATTGCAAATTTATTTTTAAAGTAAAAGGACAGGTCTATAAATTAGTATAAACATTGAAATCATGAAAACACAGTTAGGGACTTCAAAAACGAATGCATCTGTGGGATTGGAATTTTGTTGGTGGTGAGTTTAAATAAAATTTAATACAGTTTAAATGTTATTATAATTTATCATCCTAACATTATATCCTTTATTAAATGAATTGCAACATACATAAAATCAGTTTTAGTTCATTAAAACAGAATGTCCTTTCTGTAATCATCAATGTAATATCTCAGTCAGTTTCACCAATGAATGATAACATTAATAAGTGAAAATTTGAAAACAATATCCATATCATCTTAAACTGTCACTGCACAGATTATATGTAAATTATCAAGAAGAAATACGTATTTACAATAGGGGGATTTGGTGGGAGATTTGGTCTTAACTAAGGGGTCAAGGTTAGAAATGCCTTTGTGATGTAATGCAGTGGAAGGAGCACATCACTTAGTGCTTTTGCTGGAAATCATTGACCTCAATCTAATCAAGTGGAAACACTTGATTGCATTCAGAATTGCTTGTTCTGAGGAAAAGTGGCCTGAACCTCTCAAAAGAAGTAAAGCAATGAAATTTGCTCTTAATTTTGAAAAATAAGAAAGAACACAAAATGCAGTATGTGAACAATAAATAAATTTTGGATTGATAAAAATAAAATAATGAAGTGCACCTTTGAAGTTATTTGTTAAGATTTGAATCTAGCTATATGTTGGAGGATGGTATTGAAATAATGCTGATTTTCTTGGATGCTGCATGAGGATATGGTTTTGTAGGAGAATGTCACTGGGGGAAAATTTGGGAAAGACTGCCATAATGTCTTCAGAGAGACTTTGGGTAAATTAACAAAAGGGATGTGTCTCTATGTGGATAGATAGATTGCTAGGTAGTTATATAGATACATGGGTGTATAAATAAGGTGAACATCAATGTAAATATGCATACAGACAAATGTATAGATATGGAGAGGATGTGGCAAAATGTTAAAAATTAGTGAATCTAGAAGAAGGGTGCTTGGACATTTAGTGTACTATTTTTTAACTTCATTGTGGGTTTGAAATATTCAAAATAATTCAATTATTAAGAAAAAACTTCATTAATGATTAGAAACTCTTATTTTATATAAGCTGTTTATCTGATAAATTACTGATTATAAAGTTATGAGAATGACTGAAACAAGATTGTCACTTAGGGGTAGGGATTTGGGGGAAGCAGACGTTATTTTCTGGAGAACATTTTATCTAAAGAAACAACTAACCACTTGTTTGAGGCACCAAAAATATGCAGAATAAAACAGAACATATAATACTCAAAAGAAATGATAAATATTAAACTATGAAAATATTTTCAGCTTCTATTTAATTTTAACAATTTGGACAAAAAGAGAAGAAGAAATAGCTCTTACACATATGAAAATATGTTTAACTCTCTCAAACTAAGAAGAACCAAAGACCAGCATACACTAAGAGTATTTCCTCAAACTAACAGAAATCAAGTTTCTTAATACATTAAATGTAAAAAAAAAGAAGGCATAAATACTATTATTAGTAGAATTATAAAATAGCAAAAACCTTAATGATGAACAATTTTGCAAATAATATCCATCAATGCTCTTTAGCTGAGCAATTCCACTTCTGGAAATCAATATTATAGATGCACTCACAACTGTATCCCATCAGGGCATTCATAAATATGCAAAATGCCTTATGTACACAGATATTATCACAGCGGTGTTTGTAATATCAAACAATTGAAAATAACTTCAGTGTCTCCCAATAGGAAACTAGCTAAATGAGTTCTGGTCTATTCACTTAAAGAAATATTATGTTGTTCTTAAAATGTATTGATTTGTTGATAGGGAACAAATCTGATAAATACAAATGAATTATAAAAAGCACAGCAGTATGCTATTATTGATATCATAATAATCAATAGTATATAGAAATACAGACATAGATATAGATACACTTGCACACACATACACATTAATGCATAGATTTTATTATAAATATTATGTATCTTTTATTTTTTTTTTAATTTTTATTTTCATTGTTGATCTTGTACAGTTTTCTGTCTTTTATTCTCACCCAAACCCGCCACCCTAACCCTCCCCACCTCCCTCCCATTTCCACCCCCCCCATAGTTTTTGTCCATGTGTCCTTTATACTTGTTCCTGTAAATCCTTCCCCTTTTCCCCTGAAATTCCCTCCCCTCTCCCCTCTGGTGACTTTCAGCATGTTCCCAATTTCCATGTCTTTGGTTATATTATGCTTGTTTGTTTGTTTTGTTGATTAGGTTCCTGTTAAAGGTGAGATCATATGGTATTTATCTTTCACTGCCTGGCTTACTTCGCTTAGCATGATGCTCTCAAGTTCCATCCATGCTGTTGCATAGGGTATGAGCTCCTTTTAAGATGCTTAAGAGCCCTGGCTGGTGTAGCTCAGTGGATTGAGCGCGGGCCTGCGAACCGAAGGATCGCGGTTCGATTCCCAGTCAGGGCACATGCCTGGGTTGCCAGGCCAGTTCCCGGCAGGGGACATACAAGAGGCAACCGCACATTGATGTTTCTCTCCCTCTCTCCTTCCCTTCCCCTCTAAAGATAAATAAATAAAATCTAAAAAAAAAAAAAAAAAAAAAAAAAAAGATGCTTAAGAATTTGGCCGCCTTGTTTGCTCTAAAAAGAGGAACTGGATCACTGGGGAACAGAGAAACATTTTCCAATGAATCTTTTTGAACATAAATAAAATAAACTCACTTAGAAAGCAAACATAAACATCACAAAAAAAAACACACTTGTGACGAGGAATGTCCAAAAACTTAAACTAATTTACGTCAAAAGAGCAATTAGAAATCAAAACAAATAAAGGGAACACCCAGTTCAAAGATGGACTAAAGAGAACACATAACTTTGCCACTAGTAAAATCAAACAACAACTCAGTAAATAAAAAAAATCATCAGCATTAATTTAACAAAGTCTGGACTCTTATCAGTTCTCTCTTCTTTTTGCTTTTAAAAGTGTTTCATATTTGGATATAAATCTCTATTGTGATATAAATTCTTTGAACTTGTGCTACATTTTCATGTCACATATTTTAAATCTGAAGGGTATTTTATTTTGTAAATTGTTGTTCTAGTTTAAATAAAGGGACTTTAAAATTTTGAAGAACAGAAATTGTGCACTTTGCACACATTGTCTCCTATTTCTTTATATATCAGGAAAGGATAATCAGTGGGGTTTTGTTCATTGAGTTACAATATTTTTCCCCAGGTTTCTAATTTAGAAGAATCTCTAAACCTGTTTTATTTGTTGTACCCGCAGTCTCTCACCTTGAGGGACCCAATAAAGATGCAGCTGCCTACACAAGGAATACCATTCTACTGCACTGCATCTGGCACTACTGGCCCCCTAAGTGCCAATAGCTACTGAAGTGTTATGGTCGATGTTTATGTCGGGTGGTCTCCCTTTCTAAATCCCAGCACTCATAATAAAGGGTGCATTTCCATGAGATGCACTGAAGACAAAGAACGTTACATGCACGTACTCAGGGCCTTTCTGCTCCTTGCCTAGCACCCATGACTTCTGTATCAGAGAGAATGTCAAATGATTCAGCTTCTGTAGAAATCCTTTTCAGAAGTCTCACCTTCCTGGAAGTTTTCAGCATACTGCTCCTTCCTTTGCTCTGCAGTACTTTACTTTTCAAGCCTGTCCGATATAATTATTTACTTATTGCGCCAAAGTTTCTAACATCTTCAAGAATGTCAGAAACAGAGAACCTTTTAATTTGTGGTTTTTCATTTTTGTTATTTTTTTCTATCTTACTTTCACTGTACGTCAATGATCTTTAAATCCTCTCAGATCTGCAACTGGATGGCAGGCTGATATGGTCCTTATTCTGATCCTCTGGATTTCACCCGGTGAAAGCTGCTGAACCAAAACACATTCTTTTCTGAGCCCCACTCGCTGGCTCTCTGACACTTCTGGCAGAGGGAATAAATGAAAAATCACTCTCACCAGTGTTCCATGCTTTCCATGTCTCTTTCTCTCCCTGAACCCACCCATGGCCTTTTTCATTCAGGATTAAAATTTCCTATCCACCCTGAGTCAGCTACATCCCCTCCAGATGTTTTGTGGAATGCAGAGACAACAGTGAGAGAAAAACAGCACTCTCAAAGCAGAATCCACTGAGCAGTCCTAGTTCTCAGACATCACTGTATATGTATCACCAAGCTGGTTGGTTAAGGGAGTGTTTCTTCCAGATATTTCGTTTTGTAGGCCTGGCGAGCATCCAGGTAATTTGCATTTTTGACAAGGTCTCAGGAGATTCTGACTCAAACTGACCATTGACCACTGTTTGAAAATCATTACATTTGAGTGTTAGCTGATACTTTGTGAACCCTGAGACAAACAATAAAGACTCATAGATGAGAATGTATTGATATTTAAATCTGCCAATTTCATAGTATAGTAAACTGCACAGGGAGAGCATAATTTATGAGTTCTAAACTTATGACATCAATGTATATTAATTTTTTTCTTTAAGTACTATCATGTTTAGTCTAAACTTCATTTTAAAACAAGGGTTTGTATTTGGCAGGAAAAGGGACTTCGTCCTGTGAGTTGCAGTCTGTCCCTGGACCCGTATAGTGTCCTAGGAGGAAACTGAGAGTGCGTGCGATTTAGGACTGCTATGCATGCTGTGTGTGTGGAATAAATAAAGTCCCACAATGTGTTCTCTTAGGCATTCTAGAAGAGAAAAATGTTTACATCATTTTAACATTAATAAATGAAAACTTGATTTTCTCAAATTAAGTTAGCATGAAGGAAAAAGGAAATGATTTGTAAGCTTCTACAAATAAAAACTTCAGTCCACAAACTAACGGATAAACCACAGAGCAAAAAATCATTACCAGTAATATATATTGTGCTAGAAATTACTGATCCAACACAGAATATAGCATGGTAAACAATACATTTACAGTATATAGAAATACAGAAATTGAGAATGTAACAACTATCTTTCAACCTTACTGTTATGGGACAGAGAGAAATGCTTGCTTGCATTTTTAGCTCTGGTTAGGTAGCTTAGATGACAAAATAGTATCTTGCAGGCAATCAGGAAGTAAACAGGACAAAGTATCAGGTATTTATTTATTTATTCATTTATATATTTATAAAGAATAGGTTGTTTTGAGGGAACGTCAAGGGCTTAAAGAGTTTTATTATAAGATGGCAACGCATATGTGCATAAGATAAACACATTTATTTAAAACCACGTGCCAATAAAAGTTGTGAATGGCTTCCATTGAAGTAGCTGGAGGCTGTTCTTATTAAAGGTAATGAGCTGTAGTCATTTGAAAATATGTTCTACTTCTAAATGTCTATAAAATGCAAACTAGATTAACTGCTGAGTTATGGTAATAACTGGTGAAGAGTGTCTTATTCTGAAGCACTTCCAAAATAAATTATTTAGAATATCTCTCAGGTGTAATAGAAGGCAAGAACAGAGGAAGTTTGGTTTAGGGTTTTTTTCTAAGTCACCTTTAGGAGCATTCAAGTGCTTCTGAAAGTAGCTTATCAGTTCACATTTGAATATTTTAATTATGCACTTCAGAAATGCTTCAGATTCATATGATTAAAAGTGCAATTTGTATATTACATTTTAGTGCATAAATCAACTACGAGATAGAACCACAGGCATAGACATACAGAAAAGACTGCAAGTGAACAGAGGGGAAGAGGGTGGGAGACAACGGTGGAAAAGGGAAGGGACTAGACAAAGAACTTGTATGAATGACCCATGGACATGGACAACAGTGTGGGGACTGACTGTGGGAGGCGGGGGTAGGATGAGCGGAAGAGGACAAAGAGGGGAAAATTGGGACAACTGTAATAGAATAAAAATAAACAATGATTTACTTTAAAAAGCATTTTTAAATTAAAATCCAATATACTTTGCCTTCACTCTATTCAAGAATATTGAAGCTAATTATAATTCTCAAATTATGAAAAACTAGGGGAACTAACAATGCAATTTTTAGAATATCATGTTATTAGACATGATAATAACTGTATTCTTATACTGTATTAAAAAACTGTCAAATATGAAAATAAAGAAGAGTGGGGGTTAAAATACCTTTTTTGGAGTATTCTGTGAAACAAACTTTGAAGGGTTATATATGCAATACAATTCTTAAGTTACTCTTTTCAAAGCTCACACATGTCTACTTTACTGAGAATGTGGAGATTGATACGCAGTCCAGTCCATGACTCAGACTGCCTTTTCCAACCTAGGCTTCCAGTCGTGTTGCTGCTTGTCAATGCCTGAAACTTGGAAATTTTACCCCCACTTGAACTCATGCTGCTCTCATAATCTTAACCCCACCAATGAAGTGAAGCAAGGAGACTATATTTTCCTTTATTGACTTCTCCGATTTCACTCAACTCCACTATTAACAACCCTTGTTTATAACTGACTTCCTATGTATTGCTGGTTTGTCAGCTTCATTAGATAACATCAATTGATTTTCCAAAAGAACCATACAAATTTATATTTCATCCAGCAATGCTTAAGATTTGTTGTTTTTCTGGCTAACACTTCTTCATATTACATTTTTGTGAAGGTAGTGAGAATATACTATATTTCATTGTATTATTGTTTAATGGCACTTAAACTAACCAGTACCTAGGCACCTTTGTCACCTCCCAAAATTCCTCTTACCCCCTTTATTATGCTTATTTGTGTGTGTGGTAAGAACTTAAAAAAAAAAGAAAAGAACTTAAATGAGATTTGCCCACTTAGCAAATTTTAAATATACAAAAACAGTATTGTTAGGTACAATTATTATACTGTGTAGTAATAATCTCACTCTGAGTTTAATAATTATCCAAAGGAATTGAAACCATGATCTTAAAGAAATCCCTTCACTCCTATGTTCCCTGCAGCATTTTTCACAAGAGCCAAGATATAAAAAGAAACTAAGAAAATATCAACAGAAGTATGGATAACAAAAAATGTGATATACCCACCTTCATCATGTATACTTGTTATAAACACAAGCATACATGCAGACACAAATGCGTTTCTATTCAGCCTTATAAAGGAACAACATTCTGTCATTTGCAAAAACATGGATGGAGAAAAAAATATACTAAGTGAAATAAGCCAGACATAGAAAGACAAATACCATATGATTTCACTCTTATGTGAAAACTCTAAAATGTGAGCTCACACACTTAGAGAGTAGATAGCCAGAAGTTAGAGGAAGGGGAAGATGGGGAGGTGATTGTCAAAGGGTACAATGTTTTAGTTATATAAGATAAATAAGTTCTGTTTCTGGAGTTTTGATCTGTTCTTTCATTTAAGCCATATTCTTCATTTTGGCAGACCTGTTATGTTGTAAGAGGTTATGTTGTAAGGGGTATTCAAAGTCATGAAAAGCAAGAGCCTACATCCAAGATTGCTCTATCCAGCAAAGCTATCATTTAGAATGGAAGGGCAGATAAAGTGTTTCCCAGATAAGGTCAAGTTAAAGGAGTTCATCATCACCAACCCCTTATTATATGAAATGTTAAAGAGACTTACTTAAGAAAAAGAAGAAGATTGAAACTTCTAAGATTGGACTTACTTAAGAAAAGATGAAGAGTAAAATGACAACAAACTCACAACTATCAACAACTGAACCTAAAAAAACAAAAGCAAACTGAGCAAACAACTAAAACAGGAATAGAATCACAGAAGTGGAGATCATATGGAGGGTTATCACTGGGGAGGGGTGGGGGAGAATGGGGAAGAAGGTACAGGGAACAAGAAGCGTAAATAGTAGGTACAAAATAGACAGGGGGAGGTTAAGAATAGTGTGGGAGGTGGAGCAGCTAAAGAACTTATATGTGTGACTCATGGACATGAAAAAAGGGGTGGAATGCTGGTGGGAGGGTTGGTACAGGGTGGAGGGGAATAAAGAGAAGAAAAATATGAGACAACTGTAATAGCATAGTCAAAAAATATTCTTAAAAAAGATAAATAAGTTCTGGACACCTACTATCCAGCTTTTAATCTCTTAATGAGGTAATCAAATTTATCCATGATTTTCTACAACTTTTTTGTTCATATTTTATTTTTTAAAAACTTTTCTCTATCTCTCTGTTAATTGAGGATTACCAATTCTGTGCTCTAAAGGTGTTTACATTTTGCCATTTATATTTAAGTCCTAGTCTGCTTCAAATTGACGTTAGTGTGTGGTGCCTCAGATGTCCATGTGGAGAAGGCTATCCATTCCTTATGATTCTGCACTGCCATTTCTGGCTCTGATTACATTTCAGCATCTGTTTTTGAGCTCTGTATTTTGTATTTGTCTGTCTCTGATTCAATGCCACTATAGCTTATCATAGTTTTATATATTTTTTCAATACCTGAGAGTCTTTTTCATTTATAGTTGGAATAATGCATCAAAATCCCAAATAAATTCCTTTCAGATTTTGTCTACAGTTTATCAAATCTATAGCAAAAATTATCATGCCAACTCTAAATTTTTATAAATGAAATAGACAGTCCCATACTTAGTTATTACTTAAAGTTCTTTCACTAAACTTTTAAAATATTTTTCTTTATTGTTTTAACTCATAACTTATCTTTACTTCAGAAATAGTCTCTGAATATTTCCTATTGTGAATTATAATCTAATAATCATATTTTAAAATATAAGTAATGAATATAAAGAAATGATTGTAATATCTATAAGCTGATATTATTGATTAATATTTTCCTAAGGATTTTTGATTTTTTAATATACAAATATGCTATCTTTTCCCAGAGTTTGTTATCTTTTTTCAAAATTTTATATATCTTTTATTTAATTTTTATTCTTAGTTGCTAACTATAACTTTTAATATAATGTAGAATGAACATGGTCATAAGGAAATGCTTAAATATTAGACCATGATGTTATAGGTATTTTAAAAACAATTTATTACTTATTAAAGATGTTCTTATCTTGATAAAACGTAAAAATTTCCAAAAATTAATAACTTTAAAAGATTTATTTGCTTTTTAGTCTTTATTATAGTCTATAATTTTGCCCATATTTTCTTTCATTTTCATTATTCTATGCCTTCTAATTTCTTTGATTTTCTTGATTTATGTAACAAAAATTTCATAATCCATCTATTAATTTTCAACATTTTATATCATTGGTATCTTGATTATTACATATATATTTTAGGTTCTATGTTAGCTATTCCACATAAGTTGTCATTGGTATTTGAGTGGTATTTTCTAAATGATTTCTTTTATGATTCTTCTTTGATATGTTATTTTCAAGTAATTTATTTTAAATCTAATGTTACTCTCTGCTTTTGTTCTTTTTTGATCTAACAATTATTATGACAACATCATGTTTCTTTCAGTTAGTATTTATGTAAAAATAATTACTTTTTTAAATTAATGCTTTAGAAGAAAGTAGTTTCTCATTTTTGTATTTGTTTTTCAAGACAATATTTTGTCTATTTTGGTACATTTATTTTGCACATCAATTTTGTAAATTCTTTAGTTGTTGATGAGATTTACTTTATATTTGTAGGCTATAACTTTGGGGGGAAAGATACCTGAGCATCTGTCATAGATATATTTTTGTTGCTTTATTCCCTTTTGCCTTTTTGTTGCCATGTATAGCATTAATAAAGTTATATATTTTTTGTTGTTGTTGTTTTGAGGACTCTTTTTGTTAGAAATTCCCTTTAATTGTTACTCATACAGACTATGATGCAACTTTCAATGAATTCAGGTAATTTATTCAAATCTTTCACAGAGCTCTTTACTAATCGGTCTTTACTGGATTTTCTCCAGGTAATTCATGGATTTTTGTTTGCTACAGATAATATACTTTTACAATTAATTTTTAATTTAATTATTGCTTGCACATAAAGGCTTTATTGCTTTTAATATTACTGTCTTTCCCAAGAAATTAATAAGTGAACTTACCAGTTTCAGTTGTTTCTATAAATTTTTTCACATTTTCTGGGTACATAATTGCAAATAATCTACAAATGACTACAATTTTGTCTCCTTTTCTTATTTTATTTAATTAACAAAGACCAATAGTATAATTGTGACAAATGGGGAAAAGGAGGCATCTTATTTTTATCAGTCTTATGGGGGATATATAATTAACAAGTTAAAAACTACCCTTCGATATCTGATTGACAGAATATCATCTTTAAATGATAAAATAAGTTAATTTTATGCATTTTCAAATCTTTTGATATAGTTTACTGCTTTAATTTGTATATATAGTAGATTATACAAATGGATAATTTATTTTAAACCCTGCTTAGTCATGATCTATTATTTTATGTTTTATTTATTTTTATTTCTTTAGTGATGTTTATCCTCACTTGAGGACATTTTTTTTTTTCATTGCTATAGACAGGAATAGGGAGGGAGGAGAGAGAGGTAGAAATATATCAATCAGTTGCCTCCCTTATACACTCAGATCAGAGATCAGACTGACCACCTAGGTATGTGCCTTGACCAGGATTTTAATATGCAAGGAGCCTTTCAGTTATGAGATGGCTCTCCATCTAACTGAGACACACTGGGCAGGGAGAATTATTGTATTTTTTAATTTAATTAACCGTGTATTTTGTTATGGTTATTTGTACCACCATTTATCAAACCTTTTAACTCAGACTATGCTTCTTCCAATGGTTAAAAAAAAAAAAAGGTTATGGAGTCAAGAAGATATGCTAAAATAAACCCCTTAGAATACATTTTTCTCTTTGGGTGTCCGCTACGAGGCTGAAAGAGTTCCTTCCCATGTCTTGTTTCCAGGGGTCTATCTACTCCACAGTTATTTATCCATCCATGGATCCAGGAGTTACTCGAGGAACAACTGTTTTAAAGAGGTATAGACAGAATTTGTACATGTATGCTTGATTATTGCCAATTATACTTTGACCATGTGCCTTTTATTTTCAGTAACAATAATTTATTTTGTTACAAATAAATGTTAATATTAATATAGTCAAATTAATGTATGCTATGGTTTTTTTGAAGTATTGCTTTCTATAGAAGTTCCCTATGCTTTATGGTGTAAAAAATACCATTATAGGGTTTTTTTTTGTTTGTCTTGTTTGTTAATTTGCAGCTTTAAGTTTTATATCTAACATACACATGAAATCATATGGGTTTTAACTTTTTCAGTCTAACTTAGTTTGCTTAGCATGGTATTATCAAGATCCACCCAATGTTGCTGCAAATGGCAATACTTCATTTTTATCTAACTAGTATCTTGTTGCATATATGTACCACATCTTCTTTATCCTATCATCTATCAAAGGACAATTCAGTTGGACACAGACAACAGGATGAAGGTCACCAGAATAAAAGGTGGGTGGAAATAGTAGAGTAAAGGTGTCAAAAATATGGTGATGGACAGAGATATGACTTTGGGTGGTAAGCACACAATGCATTATAAAGATGATGATAGAATTGTACACTTGAAACCTATATAATTTTATTCATCATTGTAACTCTGATAAATTTAATTTTAAAAGATAACTTGCAAAATTTTTAAAGTTAAAGAATTCAGTAAAGTCAAAAATACAATAAAGTTAATTAAAATCTGGAAAAATACCATTAGTTTTCTTCTAAATATTTCAAAAATAGCTTTTCATAGTAGGTGTTTAATACATATGCCATCTAGTTTTGTGTATGGTGTAAGAAGGATATATTGAGTCAATTACAGGTTTCTTCATATGCATAACTAATTTTGGTAGAATCATTATTTTATATATGTAGATGTATATATGTATATTTATGATATTGAGATTTTTTATGTGCAAAATAGTCTTCATAAATTTATTTTAGTTAAATTTCAGAATTTTCTCATAAAGATCATGGGTATCTTTTGACAAAGTCATCAAAATTGTCAATTGATGTTAACCATAGAAAATATTTCAGACAGATTTTTTATTTACAAATATATTTATTTGTAATATATATGCATAACTAGTATAGATAAGTCATGGAAAGAATGCATAAATTAGACATATATGACTTTTATTTTGTAATCGAAAAACAGAAAACTAAATCTCCTCAAACAAAGGTGAAAAACTGGAATGAATTTATCAAATGAAAAATGAATGACTGCCTTAGTGATTGACTATGAGAACTAAAAAAGTTGGTGTGTATATATATACACACACACACACACACACACACACACACATATACACACACATATATAATTGGTTTTTATTTTATATAGATAATAAAGGGTATCTTTACAATTATGAAATATATCAAAATTATAAACTTTCCAGAACATACACCATAAAAAGGATTAAAATCTTTTACATAAAATAAGAAGTAAATGTTTCTAGTATTTTTAAATGTCATACAGTTATAGATGTGATTTTTAAAGTGATTTGACTCAGTAAATAATATAGATGTAACAAATTGAAATAATTAGTTTACAACAGCTTAAAAGTAATAGAATATTCATGCAGAACCATACATCTCTTTTTGATACATATATAAATTGAGATAAGAGAATTTTGAAACTAGAACATACACAAAAATATGTATAAACTGTATAAGAGTCTTTAAAATAATTCAAGTTAAGTGGTTATGCCAAAATAGACAAAATATATATGTCTTTTAGATTATGAAAACCCATTTTTATTCCTTGTTTTTTTGCACTGAAAGAAGTCATGGTAAGAATTTTAAACATAACTGGGTCACTCAAAATTATGACAATAAATAGAATATTGAAAGACATAATTTAGTTCTTAAATATAATAACATTTTGTTCTAATTGGCTGAATATAACAAGCATTTTAACCACCTAGAAAAGTATGGTAACATAAGCAAAAATGACCTGAATACATAAGCAAGTTTTTACTCCCAAAATCTTTTCATTTGTCAGAAGATGTATTAATTAACCTTAAAAATATTTTCTTAGTTCCCATGGAATATATAAAATGCTATTTACTTAGAAATAGGTAATTTTTTTCAGGAGCTAAAATCACTTTCCCTAAAGCAAAATCATTCTAACATTATCAAATATCACGGTGTAGGTTACAGAACAATTATATAAAGTAATTTACAGAATAAATCTCATTACTTTCTAGAGGCATTTTGAATTAAGTAAATGAAAATGTTAACATATTTGACTTTCAGCCTTGTTTTCTCAAACAGTGGAACATTCAGAAGAAAAACAGCAACACTTTAATAGTGATAAACAATCGAAATTCAAATGACCTTAAAAATGTTCCTTTCAAAAATTCTTTGGGCACATTTTTTTCTCCAAATTTTTAATATATTTTGTAAAGGCAATAAAATTTATTTAAAGCACAAAATATTGAATTTCATAATGCAGTATTAATCTCTGAATTTTTAGTATCAAGTTGTCATCTAGCTCAATACTAGCTCCCATGTAATGTTTATAACATCAGTGATTCAATTATTTATCTATTCATTTCTCCTTTCCTTAGACAATTTTTTGTTGAATGTTACTCTTTGAAAAGTTTTCTCAAAGAACTGGATTGAAAGAAACAAATGTTATAGCCCCTCAAACTTACTATTACCTGGAATCTTAAAATGGAAGAATTTTCAAGTGTTAAATTTAAAAACATATAAGGAATTAAAAAATTGTGCTGTGCAATATAGGTTACAAATTAACAAGCAGAATATTGTTAAATGGGAAATGAAAGGCTAAATTAATAAGAATGAGAAAGCTATATTGACAAATCCTTAAAATGTTTTGTTCATTTTCTTTACGTTTTTTTCTCATCAAATATTTGATGCTAATTTCTTATCATTTAAATTTTTGCAGTAAACTCATAACATTTTTCTAGACTGATTTTGCTCTAATATTTGGTCACGAAAAAGCAATATTTAAAAAAATTAAAACAAAAATGTAATCATTCCATTCTCTTGCTAAAAACCCCATTGTTGTCATGTAAAAAAAAAGCTAACATTCAAGGCCTTGCATAATGTGATAAAAAATTACTTTTTTGCTTCTATCACATCTTTACATTATAATAATATTGCCAAGCTCTTCTAAAGTGTTCAAAAACTGCTTTCCTGATTTTCCATCATTTCACTTAATCCTTATAAATGCAGTGATTATTTCCAGTGTACAGAAAAAGAAAGAAATTTGCAGAATAAATGACTCATCAGTGCCGTCTAAATGTGTCAGGACTTGAACTGACATCTTCTGACCCCATCCTCCTAGTTCCAGCATGCCATGACTGCCTCTACATTTTCTAAATTAGACATCTTAAAATTGTCTCAAAAATGATTTCCTGGGTATTGTGGGGTAGAAAACAATGGATGAAGATGTGGGCAGAAGAATTTAATGGACAAAGACTTGACTTGGGGTGGTGAATTTACAATGCATTGTATAGATGATGTACTGGAGAATTTGTACCTGAAATCTGTATAATTTTGTTAAACAGTGTCACCCCAATAAATTCAATAAAAAGAAAAACAAAAACATTTTTAAAAATTATATCCTGATTTTTCTTAATTTATCCAAGGCACTATAGTGAGTACTTGAAATACAAAGTAAAATAGAAAGATAATGTCATGCAAGACCCTAGAAATAGTCCTATTTCTGCTCATGATCTTTTTTTTTGTATATATCTTTTTTTTAATTTTTATTTTCATTGTTGATCTTGTACAGTTTTCTGTCTTTTATTCTCACCCGAACCCGCCACCCCAGCCCTCCCCACCTCTGAAAATCTGTTAAGAGACCTTACCTTCTAGATGGTAGGCACAATTCTGAACTCTCTTCTAGTGAGCACTTGCTATATGCTAGGCACTATGTTAGGAAGTTAGAATTTTTTTAAAAATGGAAAAACAAAACACTATGTTCTGTGAGGTGCTCTTAAGAGTGTTCAAGGACCCCAAAAAGGAAATAAGTATAACTTTAACACAGTTTGGATCTCCCGGAGTGGAAGAGAAAAGTGAGACTGTAGGACTCAGACAGGAAACACTGACAGCGCTTCAGTGCATCTTCCTAGAATTCATGCTTTTGCATGTTAATAAAGCGTGTTTTTTTTTTCCTTCTTCACTCCACACATTAAAAATGATCTTAGCCTTCCTACTTATTTATATCACTCTACTTACCTCATGATGATTACTTTTAGGACAGACAGGAGGAGCCTTTTCACCAAAGGGCTATATTCTTTCATGGTTCTTTACTAACAATTTGTCATAAATAACTCAAAGATCAGAATGAGGGGCCATGAGAAATTGTGGGAAAGTAAAAACGGTAACTCTATGAATAATGTCATGATATCCACTAGCTATTTCTGCCAATGCTGTAACTATTAGCTTAAAATTGGTGTGAAATGTAAATTCTTAAATGCTATGACAAAAGCCTACTATTGAAGATATAATAGGTCTTATGGCTAAATCTGAGCCTTAGTCCCACCCTCCAGGTTTTCAAGCTGAAAGGCCCTTCATTGCTCTGTCAATAAAAGGGAGAGATAATTATGAAATATACCCAGAGCATTCTTCATACCAAAGAATTATTTTACAAGAGAAGAAACTCTACAACAACTTTACCTCAATGTGTGGGAGGACTTTACTCTCAGTCAAGTCCCCACTGGCATCTTATCTCACCTGAGGTGAGAAAAGGCTATTTCTGTGAAGAAACACTTGTGAAGGTCACTTCTAAGACACAGGTCCACAAAAAGACTGAGTTGTAAGTATAAGGTTACATAGTGAGCACTCTTCCTCACATTTTACCACCATAGTAAAAACACTCCAGAACAATACAGCAGACTACTGGTGAGAGGCAGACTGTCTCTGATGAGGAGTACTTAGGGAAGCTCCAAGTCAAAATGTCAGACAAAAGCAGGAACACTTGAGAAATCTGAAGCCTTCAACAACTATTCTTACAGCACATTAAGCAAAGTACAACTATTAAGTAGATGAACTCAAATTATCAGAATAATGACATTTTTACCTTAGATTCTATTACCCAAGATAATTTATCTCACAGAAATGAACAAGATACATCTAAAGACAAGAAGAGGCTCAGTCTAAAGATGTAGCAGGATCAGAAAAACTCAAAACTGACGCAGATGTTACAATTAAGAAACATGGAATTTAAACCAACTATGATAGTATGTTAAGTATGTTCATGGAAAACAGACAACATGCAACAAGAGATGGAAATTCTAGGAGATGCTAAGAAACAAAAAATATTGTAGGAGAAGTGAAGAATTCCATTGATGGGCTCATCAGTAAACTTGACATGACCGAGGAAAGAGCCTGTCAGCTTGAAAATAGGTCAAAATTACTCAAACTAAATAGTTTATTTATATAACATCAATTTGAACAATTTATCTAATTACATTTTTAGATCACTCCATCTAACAACAGTAAAATCATTATTCTGAAGTTCACATGGATCATACAGCAAAATAGACCACATTCTGTCTGGGCCATAAAACTTTTTGAAGAGCAAATTTATGTGATGTTATAATTTGACAATGAGTTATAACTACAACACAAATATCACAATTTATGAAATAATAAAGTGATGATTGGAGTTTTTAAATTAAATTTTATGCTTTTCAATAATTACAGTTCAAAGAATGGAAAGCAAAAATCATCTTAGTTTATGGGAAAATATTTGTATAACAATATATTTGAAAAATGACATGTACAAATTATATAAAAACCTGTTAAAATTCAACAAAATGAAAACACTTCACCCAATTCAAATAAATAAATATCTGAACATAGGATATATAAATAACAAATACACATAAAAAATAATGTTTGATAGCATTTGTCATTAGAGAATTGCGAATTAATGCAACAATTACATAGCATTACATATCTATATAAATAGCTGAAATTCTAATACCTGATGATACAAACTGCTGACAATAATGTGAAACCACAGTAATTCTCATTCCATTTCATGGAAATACAAAACATACAGCCACTCTGGAAGGCAATTTAGCAAGCTTTTACAAAGCTATACATATTTTTATCATATGACCCAGCAATTACGCTATCCTTTATTAGGATATTAAAAATTATGTCAACCCAAAGGATGCATTCTAATGTTTGTATTATCTTTATTCATCATCACCAAAAACCAAAAGCAACCAAACTGTTCTTCATAGGTGAATGAATAAGCAAATTGTACATCTATTCAATAGAACATTATTCACTGATAATAAGAAATTAGTTATAAAGCTACCAAAAGACACAGCTGAATCTCAAAAAAATACTGACAAGTGAATGAAGACCATCTGAAAAAGCTACATATTGTATGATTCTAATAATATAAGAGTTTAAAAAACTATATGTATAGCAAACAGATTAGTGGTTGCCAGGGATTTGGGGGTAGGAAGGGATAAAAGAGGTGAAGTGCAGGGCATTTTGAAACTACGCTGTTGATACTATAATCATGAATAGTAAACTTTGAGACTCCTAGAACTTTACAGCACAAAGAATGAACCTTGATATATGCAATTTAAAAAAGAAAAAAGGTGTTTAGGAGCTTGGGTATTCCAGAATGGAATTCAGAATGCAACAAAATAAAATTACCAATGCATAAAACGAACTCACTTAGAAGTAGGGGCAAAAAGGTAATTGACTTAATTAACTTAAAATTAGTGGAATCTGTAAAACAGTAGGTAAAATAGCCAGTACAAAAGACCATAATCTAGTTGATAAAGTTGTTTTCTGTGGTTGTATATCAATTGTGAAACCACTACATATGTATGCAAAAATTTAAATATTACATAAATGGGTGGTGGATAGTAGGAACTATTTTTTCTCACGGTTGAAGTGGGAAATTACATACAAGAAAGAGGAAGAAGCTAGAATGACACATGTAGTAATGGATTAGAGTTGGTTATGTCAATAGGAGCATATATTTAGCTTAAGAGAGATATATATGGTTACATGTTGAAAAGTGTATGGCCACTTATTGTATATACGTTAGTTATACACACATTTCTTTGTTCTATTAGTTGGTAGGACTTAGTACGAAGAATAGCCAAGGGGTAATGAAAAAATATAAGCATTGGTTCCTGATATCACTATCCAATGAAGGATAGTGATATGACTCATTCTAAGACTACAGAAATGACTCATTCTAAGACTGTGCCAGAAAAGATATACTACTATGTGCTTGGCATTCTGTAATGTTAGAAATTACAAAAGTATTAAACACACATACACACAAACACAAATGGTATATTAACGGGGATACCAGAATCAACTGAAAGAGCTCCCAATGGCCAAAACTGGAACAATTTAAGCAACAAAATAAGTAGTATTGGATTATATACCAAAATATAAAATAAATGTCCATGAGTCCATACTGATATTAATAAATGATTAAGTAAATAATTAAATGGAGGAGTATAGCGTGCTCACCCTTGTAGAATTCCAAATAATTTGTATAAATACTCTTCCCTCCAAGTGTGAGAGCACAAATCCTATTTCTCAAGCAGAGCTTGTGCATGTTGACTTCCTTTCAATGAGAACAATGAAGAAAGAAAGGAAGAAAAATGAGTGTAAATTACACTAGAGAAAACTGACAAACACTACCTCAGCCAGGCAATGAAATTATGCTAAGTGAAATAAGCCTGTTAGAGAAAGACAAATACTATATGATTTCATTCATATGTGGAAACTAATGAACAAACCGAACTAACAAGGAAAATGGGGACAGACTCATACATGGAGAGTAGGATGCCAGTGGGAGGGGGAGGGAGGTGAGGGAGTGGAGGGATTGAGCAAAAATGAAAAAGGACTCATGGACATGGACAACAGTGTAGGAGGTTCTGGGGGGAGGGAGTAGAAGGGGATTAAATGGTAATAAAAAAATACAATAAAGATTACATAAAAATAAAAACATTTAAAACAACAAAATTTAATATCAACAGTGATTAGTCACTATAATAGTACATTCTTTGGTATTTGTGATGAGAATGTCATTTAATTTCTATGATCTTTCTCTCCAAACCGTATATTTTAGTCTACTAGTCCAATTACAACAACATTAAAAATCATTTAATATTAAGGAACATTCTAGAAGATACTTGACCAGTAATCCACAAGATCATCAAAAATAAGAAAACCTCTCTAAAACTGTTTCAGCCTAGAGTTGTCTAATGGGACATGAATATTAAATGTAATGTGATATGACCCAGACATTTCAATACTAAATATGTATTTAGGAAAAATGAGAACTTATGTCTGCCCCCCAAAATCTATAAAATAATGTTTATGTAAGCTTTATGAACAATAGTAGAAACTAGAAGCAAACCAAAAATTAGCAAAAGAACAATGGCAAGCTATGGTTTATTCTTACAACTGAATACTCCACAGTAATAAGACATAATGAATTATATACTATACAAGTAAAAACAGAAATAAATCCTTAAAACTTTATATTAGGTGAAAGAAGCCAGATACAAAAGAATTCATATGGTATAATTCCATTTACATAAAGTTTTACAACATGCAGTACAAAGGTATTTCAATTCAGTATCTATTTCAGTCTACAAAAGTACAACTTGAGTGGAGACTTCTCTGGGGTGGAAGATTGTATAGACAGAAAAGGGCACAAGAGCTCTGTTCATAAGGTTGTGGATGATCCATCTATAAAAATGGAAATAGGAAAATGCATTAAGTATAATTTTTATATATTTTAAAGTAGGCAAATTAAATCATAATTTATGAGAAAATAATTGTTTTTCTCCTTTGTTAAACAATGGGGAACATAATGTAGACATTAACTGAAATGCTGAAGACTAGAGGAAGAAAACCGTTTGTCTGTGAAGGAAATCCAGATGTCTGCTTTGATGACACCGAGTGTTAGAGCCCTGTGAGATCCACCTGTAGTTGTGGTGTGTAAAGCTGCAAGTCTGGGATGTCATAAGTCTGGAGAAGCAACTAAGTAGCTTCTGCAGGAGGAGATTTACCTCCATGGTAAATATGCTCTGTTCTAGGTTTATATTAGGAGCTCGAACCAACTGGAACAAAATTTTATTCTTTAATTATGAAGCAGCAAGGCATAATTACCCTCATTGGTGCAAACCAGGTCAAGTGCCTCACTTTTTGCATAATATAATACACTGTACCTACATCCTCAGACCTCTGCCCATTTTTCTGTCAACCCCCATGGGTAAGGGTTTATGCCTCTCTACCTGCAGCACAGACTACAATCATTTCCAACCTATTACCTTCTCTTGAAGATCTCTCTCTCTCTCTCTCTCTCTCTCTCTCTCTCTCTCTCTCTTTAAATCTATATCTAGTTTTAAAAATTGAAACAAGGATAGGTGAAATATGGCAAAATATTTTTTCTCATATATTTATCTTGAATGGAGCCTCAATAGTATTTTTAAAATAAAGCATTGAACAAAAGAATACAGTAGTTTTTCACGGCCAAGGTGTAGGTGGACACACTGTAACTCCTTGCACAATCAAAATTAAGGACAACAAAGATTTAGAAACAAGAAAACAACAGAACTGATAGAAAATTAAACTATACAGAAGTCCAACAACCATTCATCCAGACCAGTAAGGGGGCGGAGTTGCAGCAGGAAAAAGTGGAGATTGGAGGACCTGGGAGTGCAGGCAGCAGTGGTTGTCAGATCCCAGGCTTGCAGGTGGCGGCTAACAGATCCCGGGCACCAGGTGACAACTGTGCAGACCCAGTGAACCTGTGCAAGGAAGCTGGCTGACCAAGTGGACCCACATTTGTGCGTGCAGATAATCCAGGCGAAGGGGAAGCAGTGGAAGGGACTGGAATCCAAGAGAAAGCAGACCCAGCACCATTGTTCCCTCTCAGACCCCACCCCCCACATACAGTGTCACTACCCTGGAACTGGGCTGAACCGCCCTGGGGAACACCTAAGGCTCCACCTCTCACTACATAACAGCCCCAACCAGACCAAAAAAAGGAAAGGAAAAAAAAAAAAAAAAAGAAAACCAGAAATGGCTCAAACGGGAGAAGAGCCAATTCATCTAAGCGATGAAAGCCTCAGAGCCAATTCATCTAAACCCAATTCATTAGAGCCAATTCATCTAAAGCCTCAGAGCCAATTCATCTAAGTGATGAAGAGATAGCCAACCTATCAGATGCACAGTTCAAAGCCCTGGTGATCAGGATGCTCACAGAATTGGTTGATTTTGCTCACAAATTAGATGAAAAAAATGAAGGCTACAATAAGTGAAATGAAGGAAAACACACAGAGAACCAATAGAGATGGGAGGAAAACTGGGACTCAAATCAATGGAGTGGACCAGAAGGAAAAGACAAACAACCAAACAGAAAACAAGGAAGAAACAAGAATTCAAAAAAACAAGGAGAGGCTTAGGAACCTCCAGGACATCTTTAAATGACCCCTACATCCGAATTATAGGGGTACCAGAATGGGAAAAAGAAGAGCAACAAGTGGAAAACTTGTTTGAACAAATAATAAAGGAGAACTTCCCCAATCTGGCAAAGGAAATAGACTACCAGGAAGTCCAGGAGGCTGAGAGTCCCAAAGAAGTTGAACCCAAGGAGGAACACGCCAAAGCACATCAGAATTACATTATCCAAGATTCAAATGAAGGAGAGAATTCTAGAAGCAGCAAGGGATAAGGGGACAGTCACCTACAAAGGAGTTCCCATCAGTCTGTCAGCTGATTTCTCAAAAGAGAACTTCCAGGCAAGAAAGGGCTGGAAAGAAGTATTTGGAGTCTTGAAAGGAGAGGACCTACATCCAAGATTGTTCTGTCCAGCAAAGCTGTCATTTAGAATGGAAGGGAAGATAAAGTGCTTCTCAGATAAGGTCAAGTTAAAGGAGTTCATCATCACCAAGCCCTTATTATATGAAATGTTAAAGGGACTTATCTAAGAAAAAGAAGATAAAAAATATCACAGCAAAAAGACAGCAACCTCACAGATATTAACAACCACACCTAAAACAAAAGCAAACTAAGCAAACAACTAGAACAGGAACAGAACCACAGAAATGGAGATCACATGGAGGGTTAGCAACAGGGGAGTGGGAGGAGAAGAGAGGGGGAAAAGGTACAGAGAATAAGTAGCATAGATGGAAGGTAGAAAATAGACAGTGGCAGGACAAGAATAGTGTGGAAAATGTAGAAGCTAAAGAACTTATGACACATGGACATGAACTAAAGGTGGGGAATGTAGGTGGGAGGGGTTGTGCAGGGTTGAGGAGAATGATGGGGGAGAAATGGGTCAACTGTAATAGCATAATCAATAAGATATATTTAAAAATATAAAAAAAACAGTAGTTTTTCAGAGGATTATAGCATTCCAATATTTCAGTAAATATTTTAATAATAACACCTTTTTATTTTGTTTTCAATTCTGTTTCTTAACAGTAGAAATATTTTACTATACACAATGTGATTACTGTACCTGAGGTGGGTGTTTTGTGTCAGATTGTTTATTCTTTTCTCTCGTTGTTTCTGAATCAACTTTTATTGAAGTCAATGTGTTGACAAAGTTGCTGCTCGATGTGGGAGATGTTTTCAAACCCAATGCTGCAAAAATATGCAGAACAGAATTTTACTCTTTACTTTAATATAATTAACTAAATTAAGCATTTTTTAATGTCATGTTTAAGTGTTTTGTTAAATTGGAATATGTTTAATGTCAGGTTTAAGTGTTTTGTTAAATCAGGATATGTAAATAAATAAAAGTGTTTTTTATACAGGTAGTAACCGTGTTTCTATAACTCCTGTGTAGACAACTGCACCAGGTTTCTTGGACCCAATAGTCTCTTCTTAAAGAAGCTGAGATAATCTGTTTATAATATACCATTTCTCTTCTGAAAATATCCAAGTACTTTTTATCACACATAAAATAGAAGACAAGCCTTTATAACAGCATTTGAGCTTCACTGTGTTAGTTTCCTATTGTCATTATAACAAATCAGCACAAACTTGGTAGCTTCAAACAACATAAATTCATTATTTAGTGTTTTAGAGTGTATAACTCTGAAGTAAGTGCCACTGGGCTAAACTCAAGGTGCTGGCTGCCCTGCATTTCTTCTGGGGATCCTAGGCAAGAACTCGTCCCTTACCTTTACTAGCGGCTAATGCAGGGTGACTGCATTCCTGGTCTCATGGGCTCTTCCTACATTTTCAAAGCCAGTAACACATCTCTCTCTCAGATTGCTTCCCTTTGCTTCTCTCTGTGTATCTGACCTTTCTGCTTCTCTGTTATGAGGATCCCAGTGATTACATTGGACCCATTTGTATAATCTAGAAAAATAGCAGTACCCTTATAATATCGAAATCCTTAATTTAATCATAAATAAAAATTGCCTTTTGGGATGCAAGGTAACATATTCACAGGTTACAGAAATTAGCATGAAGACATCTTTGTGGGGCAAGGCAAGCCATTCAGCCTATATACATATATTTTGTTTCTCCCAAAGATATGGAAGCTGTACAAGAACATAGAATTATTTGCTATGTCCATCACTATCTATCTTTAGTGTTTTCTGATTTCCTAGCAAAATGTCTGAAATATAGTAGGTGTTCAATATGAAAGCAATAAAACATGAACAGTTTGTGAGAACATGTGAGCTCCTAGTGCCAATTACTACCAACCTAAGTAACTGAAAAGATAAAGATGGACTGTAGTCTATGAACACACACTTGCTCACCAGGGTTTTCTTACTCTTAAAAGAAGGCATTTGAGAATAAAGATAAATAAGAAACACTAGACCAGATTCTTATATTATGCTACAGTCCACTGATGCAGATTTAATGTAGGATTTAATATGCTGTTTCTCTATTTTACCTTCAAATATTGAATGCATGCCTTTAGCTGAAAAGACAACCTTTTCTGATCTCAGATTATTCCTATTTGATAGATGGCATGTCATCTCAAATCTCATTAGCAAATGAAAATTACAAGTTTTTTTAAAAAATCTTTATTATCCAGCTTTTTGCGCCTCTTTCTCACAGTAAGCCAGTTTCATATAAAAACAGCCTCTCAGATCAGTTTGAACAACTCCATCTTTTCTTTATCTGGTCATTTTTCCCTTTTTGAATTTCCTACAATAGGAAAGTAAATTTGTGCTGTATCAGGAACTAATATAGATATTCTGTGATATTTTTCTCAGTTTCTGTTCAAATACATTAATCCTATTTAGAGAGTAAGGGAAATACAAAATTAACATTTAATTCCAATAAATTATTTTACAAGGAAAGAGGTCAAGTTGCTTATGGGAAAGTAGTGTGAGTCCATCAACAGTCGCAATTTCATTGATGTGTAACTAGGATTTTTTCTCTATTTTGGTGTGTGTGATGGTGCAAATTTTCCCTTTATTTTGCACACTGCTCAAATTGAGATGCCATATTATAAAGCTATTTGCTTATTTTGCTTGTTTTTACATTGAATATAAACTAAAAGCAAATTGTTAATGGGATGAGCTTTTTGCATATCTTGTAACCCCTTACAGTATCAATATCTGGCTTTTTATGACCACCCACTGGCCAATGACATCTTCCACATCCTGGTCCTGTATGTGAAATGATATAAGGTTGACATAAATTAAGTCAAGGATAGTTTAATCTACCTTTGCACTGGAGGAGAACTAAATGTAATCTGTACTAAAAGAAAAGTAAAACAACAAACAAAACCCCATGAAATATTCCAACTAATGGACAATACTATTCCCTGTTTTCCACTGCTAACAATAGATTTTTCTGTAAGTTTGCTTCTTATTTCAATAATATTTAGAGAACAAATTGAGATACAGAGATTCTAATCATTTCCATCCTAAACTAAATAACTATTTATTTTATGAAACTCTTACTTCCATTATTATTTCCAATAATCAATGAGTTCAGAACTGATATTTGTATGGTCAATTTAACCCAGGGGTTGCAATGGGAAAGGAGTAATTCTGTCCCCAGAGAATATTTGCAGTCTCTGGAGATGTTTTTGGTTGTTAGAGCAGTGCTAATTACATCAAGAGCAGAGGCCACAGATGCTGCTAACTATTCTGCAATGCACAGAGCAGACCTCCACATCAAAAATTATTCATTTTAAATTGTCAATAGGGTAGAGGTTAAGAAATACTATTTAGACAAAGACTAAATATGCAAAATGCAATGTAGTTCATTACACTTATAAAAGTTTTTGTTTCCTCAAATGTTCAAAAAAGAGAGGAAAAAATCTCTACACAATTATATTTCAATTTCTTTTTTTTTAAGATTTTTATTTATTTATCTTTAGAGGGGAAGGGTAGGAGAGAGGGACAGGGAGAGAAATATAAATGTACGGTTGCCTCTCGTGTGTCCGCTGCCGGGACCTGGCCTGCAACCCAGGCATGTGCCCTGACTGGGAATCGAACCGCGATCCTCTGGTTCGCAGGCCCGCGCTCAATCCACTGAGCTACACCAGCCAGGGCCTATATTTCAATTTCTTGTTGTTGGCTTAGACCAGGGACAGAGATTTCTTCTATAGTTCATTATACATATGAAATAAAGCTGCTTTCAGAAGAAAATTTTGTTTTATGTAAAATTAACTGGAAAGTAATCAAGCTCTGAAATTAGTGCAAATACACAATGATAAACTTACTAGGGACTGAAAATGGTGAATTAATCTAATTTTTTAATATATTTTTAAATCTGTGGTTTTCTTTAAAGATTCTCTAAAGAGAAGTAAAGAACTCAACACACACAAAAGTACAGAATAGAACAGTAAGGGCAAATCCCTGAAAGTATTAGACTACAGTGAGACTTCCCATCATCAGTTGTGGGTCATTACCTGCCTGTCAAGGATACAGAAGTCGCCTCCCTCAACTAAACCCTTTAAAATCTAAGACCATGAATTAAACCCTCAAGCATGACAATATTTTAATTGTCAATTTGACCTAATGCTTACATTTTTATTTCAGTCTTCTACTTCTGGCTATTCTCTTTCCACAGGGACCATAATAATAGTCTCTCACTATAAAAGTTACTCATATTGAAATATGTAAATAAATACTAATATATGATGCTATTTTTCCTAGTTTTCTACAATATAATTCGAAAAGTCAGTGTTGACTTGGACTAACTATTGAACTACTCTTATTCCTGTTGAAGGGGTTCAAAATCAATGTCTCTATGTCATGTTTGTATAACAATCTCATTGTGGATACTGAAAATAAATTCCTTAAATTATTCATTAAATCTACTCAAAAATACTGTATTGGAAAGCTTTAAGAGCCAATCAAAACAATTTCCATTGTTTACAGTATATGCAAAGCATCATTTTCTGAGCAAAAGATATGTATTAGAATTTAGTGCATGTTGCCATCAGAACTATATTTTAGCTTCTAGTCACATACCTTGAATATTAATTAGTAAAAATGGGATATACCATGAAGAAGGAGGAGGTGGAAAAAAGAAAATAAGGAGAAGAAGGGAAGAAGAAAGAGGAGCAGGAAGGAGGAGGTGGGGGAGGAGAAAGAGGAAAAGAAAGAGGCCTTAATAAGTTTAGCTTCTCTTGCGTAGTAAAGTGTCTTTGAACTTAAAAACCCATTTTAGAATAATTTATTAGCAAATGCCTAAAAATGTGACATTAAGATTTTCATACCTAGGGGAAAAATTTACCATTGATATAGGTGGTTATCACTGAGAGAATGATGAGGTCAGTTCCTGACATTTTGTTTAGTATTATGCCAAATGTGAAAACACCTTAATTTCTATCCCCATAACTACTTTACCTTTGCATTTCTTTTACTTTCAAGATTAAATTAAATATAATTTCTGCCCAGAGATTCTACTTCAATCCCTCTCTTCTCTTTCTCTCTCTCTCTCTCCCTCTCACACACACATGCACACACAAACATTTTCAACAGTACACCTGCCAAATCCCAAAGCATTGCATTTTGTATGGTAGTAATCTCCATTTTATTTTACGAATTTTTTCCAATTGTCAGCAAAAATCTGATTTTGTTTTTTTTCATTTGGTATTACTTCTATGTCTCTAGTTCTAAATTCCTTCAGCCTTTAGTTCTTACCTATTGGAAGAATTTTAACACTTTTAATCCCCAACTTTTACTAACTAGAATTCACAACAATGTATTATCGATTCTAGGATACAATTGCCCTACAACCTAAAGCTGTCAGGAACAGGATATCTAGTATGTCTTTCGATTGTGAATCTGAATAACCAAGACCTTCACAAAACCCTCTCACACTGAAAACAGCTTAAATACTCCTATTCCAATTCCATTTTCATGTAGTATCCATAATTCTGTTACATTTTATTTTTGTGTTATATATCTATATCTGTATTTCTGTCTACTCATCATCTATCTATCATCTAACTATATTTCTTTATGAAAGTCTATCTGTGTTTTAAAAACCTTACCTCTTTTTCAACTTAGTCTTTTTGTTGTTCTACCACATGTAGGTTAAAAGAATTATTGAATCTTTTTTCTCTTTCTATCCCAGAATTTTTGTCTTGACCACAAGATCAAAATTTGTTTTTAACTCGATCCTCTATATTCCTGAGTTTTTTGATGTTTTTATTTCAAAGTCTGGACTTTACTTTGCATTCACATAACAAATTCTGAAGACTTTTTTAAACTCACTAACTGGTTTTCCTTTTGCTTCCTGACAAATGAGGCAAATCATTGATGTAAATTGTTCCAAAAAGAGGACTTCAAACATCTTCCTTGATGCTTAGCATTGTGATAACTTCAATTTTTTTTATCTTCTGAAAGTAAATATGTTTACATATTATTTTCCACAATTGTTTTATTTATTTACTAGACATAGTTTTTCTCAAATAAATTATGCTGGAATATATATACGAGTATATTGAAGCTTTGGTACCATTCCAGCTTCTTTACTGTCACTATGTAAAAGATTAAAAAATATCAAAGATAGCCTGCTGAGTGAACAATGGATTACTTATCAATTTAAATACTTGTACACGTAAACTGTGAATCCTACCATTGAAACTGCATTGGTCATTAAAATTACTTCAATTCCCTAACAAAGAGTGCCCCTTCTAGTGGAAAACTACATTATATTTGCAGAGTTGCATTTAGTGGGAGGTTCTTACCCATAGTGGATTCCAACCACATGATCTTGTCCTATTTTTGAAATCTGAAATGTTTGAATATTTTGGAAAAAAGTTTAATTTGAAAATTCCAGGTGGAATTTTGCTAAAAATATTATATCTTGCTCTTGGAAATCTACCTTCCATAAATTATAATATTTTGCATACTCACTGTTCTTAAAATGATGATGTGCAGCAAATGTTAGTTATACTTCTGATGGAAAGAGAGATGATCAGGATGTAAGATTGGTGAACCTAGCCAACCAGGTTGTGGCAGACAGATGCTTTGGTAATCTCGTGTTCACACCCTGATCACCCTCTCCCTTAAATGTGGGTGAGACCTTGAATATTGTAAAAGTGATAAAATGTCATTTCCATAATTAGGTCCTTGAATGTCACTTACTCAATTACATTGTTATATAAGACTTGGTCTAAGCTAACTGAAAAGAGAGATTCTCCTTGCTGGCTTGACGACATGTGTGTTTTGTTAAAGAAGCCCTTCTGACAAGGAACTGATGGAAGCCTCTGGGACCTGAGTGCACTTTCCAGCCCATCTGGAAAATGGTGGACCCCTCAGACATACAGGTGCAAAAAAAAAGAAGATTCCTTGCAAGATTTTATTTATTTATTTTTAAAGAGAAGGAAGGGGAGAAAGAGGGAAACATCAACGTGTGCTTACTTCTCACAGGCCCCCTACTGGGAACCCACAACCCAAGCATGTGCCCTGACTGAAAATTGAACCAGCAACCGATTGGTCCATATGTAGGCTGGCATTCAATCCACTGAGCCACACCAGCGAGTGCCAAAAAATAAGATTTTACCAATAGCCTAAATAAGCTATGGAGTGAATTCTTCCTGAGTGAAACCTGTTGATGATAAAGCAGCTCAATGGAAACCTTTCTTAAAGCCTGTGACATGCTGAGCAGGGAACCAAGAGGAGTTGTGCTCAGACGCATTAATCACTGATACTGTGAGATAATAAAACATTATTTTAAGTGACTTAATATTTGGTAAGTTATTAATAGTGATAAAAATCCCTTTACCTCATATTCCTGAGAGAAGTATGTAGTTGGGAGATCACTAAAGACTTTGTTTGACTTTGACCACTGAATGGTCTTCTGAGAACTGGGCTAGGAGATGTATCCACGCTGCTTTCCTCAAAACTATAGGCAAACAGTGGAAATAACTTCATCCAAAAGGTAGGCCAATGTTTTTACAATCATTCATGTTATAAAAGACTACATCCCAAGAGAGAAAAATCACAATGGAAGAAAGGGCAAACTAAAAACTCTCACAAAACCATAAAAGCTTCCCTATATTTGCAAGAATGTGTGTTCTTTTTAGCTCTTTGACCAGTGTTTCAGACTCCACACAATGACTCAGCTTCTTGTGTTAGAAAATGTGTGAGTGAGATTGGGTTTTTCTCAGAGGCTGGAATGGGTACACAAAAACATTAAACATTATTTCTGATTAATTCCCTTTTTTGATGAGCATGGCTTTAAGAAACATTTCTTAATTAAAGTTGTTTCTGATAACTTTGCCAAGTGGAGAAGGATAATTACACAAAATTATGTTTATAATCCTCCTGAATTCATATAAGATGTTTTAACTAAGATAAACTCTTTTGAGTAAGTAAATATAATAACTAAACTTCTCATCTTTGAGATCTGGACATAATATTTTGGCTTTTGATATTGCTCAACCTTGTATGTCCCTTTATACATAGAGTGATGATCAAGCAAAATAAAGTGCATTCCAGTTTCTGTGATGAATTTTTAAAAGCAAAGAAGTCATTGATAACATTCTGGTGTCACAAAGCTGGGAGAAATGGATCAGCAAGTGCCAGGATTTGTATTATAGGCCAAAAAGAGAAATAAGCTTAAAGGTATCTATCTGGTACATCAGGTGTGTTTGCATGATGCCTAAAAGCCAACCACAATTCTATGTTTTTTTTCAAGATACATAACTGAGCAATAGTCAATTTGGATTCCAACAGATGTCATGAACACCATATCCCTTGCCAGGTACACTGACAAAGAAACACAGCCAATGTGACCATCTTTTTCTTGGAGTAAGTGGTGGTAGTACTAGGGAGCTGGAGTATGAGAGGAAGAGCACCATTGTGGAAATAGATATCAGAATAATAGTTCTATCAGAAGAATAGTATGTGAATTGAATTACCTCCTTCTTTGTATACTGCACGTAATAATCTTGGTTTAGAAGATCTTGCTTTAAAAACTTAATATGATCAGAGGACATGAGTGTAGATTTAAATAGACTATTTTCAATACTTTAATTTTGTTCATAGCCATTAGAATTGTTACCTGTAGTAGAATTATTTTAAGTATTAAAGCCTTCACTTGACATGGTGTGGTTTGAAAACATGAAGGATATGTAAAACAAAACTTCTAGAACTATTAAAATTATTCTATTAATTGAAATCTAGGTGAATACCAAAGGTTTTTATTTAAATACATAAAATTAGCTAGGTAAAAAGGTAATATACACATGCACACATTATTATCATATATTATTCAGGATTGCAGGTACAATTAGAGGAAACTAAATGTGCATTAATAGCAGCAATTTAACAAGAGATAGAATATATAATTTAATTATTATTTTCAAGGCATGAAACACATTACAGAGTCAATGTCCTAGCAAGTGCAACTAGTTGTGTTCATCCAAATGTAGCTTTGGACCCAGGCGATTTTTTGTGTGTGACTGTATAACATATTACAGTACACAGAATGGTTAAAGAACATCACTTAAATTCCTGTCCAAGAATCTTAAGAATATTCTTACATAAGATAGAAAGTCCTATTCAACTGGAATCTCTTCAAAATATTATAGAAAATGGATAAAAATATGGGAAATCCTTAAAAGCAAAAAAAATGTGAAGTGGGTAGTAATGGAGATAAAAAATTCGGCGAAGTTTGAAAGCAAAGTTAAAAGATCAAATGAGAATGATAAACATATTTCCAAAAGTTAGAAAAAAGAATGGTGTCAACAGATTGTGCAGACTAGAATATTTCAAAGTTCAGAATACTTCAAAGAGGAAAAAAATTGGAGGAAGACCAAGAGAAACTTAGACTGAATATATGAGTATGAAATAAAGAGAGGTTATGAAAATTATTCTATTAATTGAAATCTGTCAATGGAACCTTATTACAGTGTCTTTTATTACCTAGTAAGTACCAATGGGCTTTTCTTTAAATAAATAAAATCAACTACCTTAAAAAATAATACTGTTGGGACAGTATTGACATTACTAGAATGAGTAATTGTGTTTTGATTCCAGCACTTGAGGGAAATCTGTGTAAGGACAGCTGTCTCATTTAATGAAAACTCATAAGCCACTATGCCAGGTTCATGGAGCCTCAGTGAAGTGTTGTAATACATGGAGGAAACTTTTTGGTGAAACAAAACTACACATATAATAACAGCAGAGCAACATACAATAAAGTATGTAAAGTAATCGACAGAGTCATCCCTTCTTAAATGAAAACTGATAAATAAGTATTACAAGACTATATAGGGGAAAAATTTGCTGCAAAGACAACACTAAGATAACCTGGAGAAACAAGCTCTTAAAGAAACAGATGATATTCTGGAAACTGTGTTTAAAAATAAGGCACTATTTTATATTTTAGCTTCAATACATAAAAATCCCGCAACATTTAAAAAGTTTATTTCCATGTTACATATTTTCTGCCCTGTGAAAATGTTTAAATTTTTTTGAGCTAAAGTAAAATGATATGTTAGATATACGATCTCCATAAAGAAAGAAAAAGAAATAAAGATAAAATAAAAGTTTAATTTTTATTATTTTAATTAACCTAAATATACCTGCTTGTTTGAGGTAATAATAATATCAATATGTCAGGTGATTATAACATAAAATTAAGTAAAATAATTAAATCAACAACTGAAGACAAGGATGGGAGAAATTGGGAATTATCTGTATAAAATAATTGTACTACCTGTATAATGTTGTATATAGATGAGATTAGATTAGTTAAAATGTGTATTGCAAAGTATAATCATAAAGAAAGTTTTAAAAATAAGTAGAATTGATATACTAAAGGAAGAGATGGAATGGAATCATGGAAACTCTTCAATTAAATGCAGAGAAGGCATGGGTGGAACTGGAGAACATTATGCTACCTGAAATAAGCCAGGCAGTGAGGGACAAATACCATACGATCTCACCAATACGTGGAACCTAATAAAAAAACAGACAAGCAAGTAAAACATAACCAGTGACATTGAAATTAAGAACAATCTGACAATAACCAGAGGTGAGGGGGGAGGAGATAATGTGGGGATGGAGGAAAGGGTGTTCAGGAACAACTATAAAGGACACATGGACAAAACCAAGAGGGGGTGGAAGGGGGGGGATGGCTGGTGTTGGGGGGATTGGTGAGGGGGTAGGTGCAGATGGCTGTACTTGAACAACAATAAAATAATTTTTACAAAAAGCAGAGAAGGCATACAAAAGAAGAAAAAACAAATAAAATTAAGAAAACAGAAACATCGTAACTATTAATACAACTATATCCATAATACTTTAAAAAGTTTTTTTTTTTAATTCTTACCCTAAGATATGTTTATTGATCACAGAGTGAGAGGAAGGGAGAGAGAGAAAGAGAAACACCGATTTGAGAAACATCAAGCAGTTGCCTCTTGTGCAGGCCCTAACAAGGGATCAAATCCACAACCTAGATATGTGCCCTGACCAGAAATCAAAACCATGCCCCTTCGTCATATGGGCTGACACTCCAACCAACTGAGCCACATCAGCCTGGGCTCAATAATACTTTAAATGTAAGTCATCTAAATACATCAATTAAAAGGTAGAAATCCTAGAAGCAGCAAGTGAAAAAAGGATAGTTACTTACAAAGGAGTTCCCATAAGACTATCAGCTGATTTCTCAAAAGAGACCTTACAGGTGAGAAGGGGCTGGAAAGAAGTATTCCAAGTCATGAAAGGCAAGGACCTATATCCAAGATTGCTCTATCCAGCGAAGCTTTCATTTAGAATGGGAAAGCAGATAAAGCGCTTCTCAGATAAATTCAAGTTAAGGGAGTTCAACATCACCAAGCCCTTATTACATAAGATGTTACAGGGATTTGTCTAAGAAAAAGAAGATCAAAAATATGAACACTAAAATGACAGCAAACTCACAATCATTAACAACCACACCTAAAGCAACAACAAAAGCAAACTAAGCAAACAGCTAGAACAGGAACAGAAACACAGAAATGGAGATCATATGGAGGGTTAGCAACAGGGGAGTGGGAGGAGGAGAGAGGGGGAAAAGGTACAGAGAATAAGTGGCATAGATTGTAGGTAGAAAATAGAGAGGGGGAGGGTAAGAATAGTGTGGGAAATGTAGAAGCCTGATGATTTATATGTACGACCCATGGACATGAACTAATGCAGGGAGGTATGCAGATGGGAGGGAAGTGAAGTGGGGCAAATGGAACAACTGCAATAGCATAATCAATAAAATATATTTAAAATAAATAAATAAATAAAGATAGAAATAATCACTGTTAAAAAAAAAAAAAAAAACAAGATCCAACCATATGTTCTACAAAACCCACTTTAAATGTTAATACTCATAAATGTGAAAAGTAAAAAGCTGAGAATGATATATGATGTTATCACTAATAAAAAAGAAACTACTACATTAGCTATAACAATTTTAGACAAGGCAGATATCACAGGAATATTATCAGGGATACTGGTATTAAGTAATTCCAAAGGGATCCATTCTCTAAGAAGCTATAATAATTCTAAATGTGTGTGCACCTAAAAAGTTTTAAAATTGGTGAGGTAAAAAAACTGATAAAAAATGAAAGGAGAAATAGAAAAATCTGTTACAACTGGAACTTCAATGCCCTTCTTTTAGTGATTGACAAATCAGTAGAATACAGTTTCCATGAACAACATTATTACTCTATTGAAAATAATTGATGTCTATAGATTATTACATCTAACAACAGTAGAAAACATTCTTCTGAAGCTCATGTGGAGCATTCACAAAAGTAGACCACATCCTAGGCCATAATACATATTTTAACAAATATAAGAAAGTAGGTATCATAAGAAATATTTTCAAACTACAAGATTAAGCTACAAACTGAGAACAGACAGATAACTAGAAAAAAACAAATATTTGGAGTGTCAACAACAGGTTTCTAAATAACACATGGGTCAAGAAAAAGTCTCAAGAGAAGTTAAAAAACATTTTGAAATAAATAAAAATGCAACTTATTAAAATGTTTGGGATGCGAAGAACAAAGTACTTAGAGGGAAATTTTAGCATTAAAATCATATATTAAAAATAAATGTTATGAAAGAAATTTACTTTCATAAGAAAGAAAGAAATTTTCTTTCTTTCAAAAGAAATGTTATGAAAGTCATTCACTGTACAAGAGAAAAATCTAATATAACTGACTTTTTATAAGAGAAGAAGAGACAGAGATACACAAACAAAAATAAATGTTGCAATGGAAGCAAAGTTAAGAGTGTTTCATCTACCAGCCAAGGGATGCCAAGGTTTGCCTGCAACACCTAAACTAAAAGAAAGACATGAAACGCATTCTCCCTTAGAGCCCCTAGAGCAATCATAGACCGGCCAACACCACGACTTTAGACTTCTAACTTCCACAACTGTCATAGAATAAATTTCTGTTGTTCTTAAGCCACCCAGTTAATGGTTATTTTTTTAGTGGTCCTAGGAAATAAATACACATGGAAGAGCACAAGTTGACATGAGTACTAAATTTAATTTGGTATCCTGTATGGGATTTTAGAAGAGCAAAATATATAAGGAAAATATTGAGAACTTGGGAATAATACATGAACTTTAGTTAATAATAATATATTAATATAGATTCGTTAAATGTAATAAATGAACTACATTAACATAAGATGCCAGTAATAAGATAGACTGTGGGATATATAAAAAGTATACTTAAAATAGTTCTGTAAATACAAACCTATTGTATAATTTTAAATGTTATGTTATTAAAATGAGATACAAGTACAAACATAAAATAGGCAAGAGTGACATAAATAATTAATGCACTCTAAGATATTTGATGATGTTATTGCTTGCATGAAAGAGGTTACAACAACAAAAAATGATGCAAAAGAGAAAGAAATAAACTTGGAAAATTTTTAAAAGATTGATTTAAAAACATAGGTTGTTTTTAAAAATATAGGATGTTTTAGAAGTCATTGGATGACTTCTAAAAATATTTTCCAGAATTTTGAGCCAAATGCTTGTATCCCCCAAAATTCGTATGCTGAAACCTAATCCCCAAGGTGATGATGCTAAGAAGTGAAACATTGGGAGGTGCTAAGGTTTTGAAGGTGGAGCTCTCATGAATGAACTAGTGCCTTCATGAAAGAGACCATAGGGAGTGAGCATGTGAGGACGCAGCAAGAAGGTGCTGAGTATGAAGCAGGAGGATAGCTCTCATGAGAAACCAACCATGATGGCATCTTGTTTTTCCTTTTTTTTTTAATTTCAATTGTTGTTCTTGTACAGTTTTCTGTCTTTTACTCCCAGCCCATCCCACTGCCCCAGCTCTCCCCACCCCCCTCCTATTTCCACGCCCCTAGTTTTTGTCCATGTGTCCTTTATACTTGTTGCTCTAAACCCTTCCCCTTTTCCCTGAAATTCCCTCCCCTCTCCCCTCTGGTGATTGTCAGCCTGTTCTCAATTTCAGTGTCTTTGGTTATATTTTGCTTGTTTGTTTGTTTTGTTGATTAGGTTCCTGTTAAAGGTGAGAACATACGGTATTTGTCTTTCACCGCCTGGCTTGTTTCGCTGCATCTTGTTTGAACTTCCTAGCCTCCAGAATGGTTAGAAATAAATTTTATTTATAAACTTTCCAGTTGTGGTATTTTGTTATAGCAGCCTGAACAGACTAAGGCAGTGATTAACAAAAAGGAGAGAAAATCAATGGAAGAAATTATTAAATAAATACTATAATGGAATTTCCCCTAGAGGAAGAACACAAATTACTATTGTGAAAGGATCTTACTAAGAGACAAGTAGAACAAATGTGGTGGTGGCGGGGAGGACTCCCTAGTTTAATACACAATACTTTAAACTTCCGAACATCACAAGTACCTTTGTAGAGATAGGTGGAAAAGGAGAGTAAGGAAGTCAGGGTACATGCTCATAAAAAATGGCATTAGGACATAGAGGGAATTGGGACCAAGGTCAACAGAGAGGCTCAGTAGCAACTCAAGATGGCATAACTTGCTTTTCTTTGTGTGGCACCAAAGTCCTAGTCTAGACCGCACAAAGATATCTATTGAAGGTCCTTTGTACACTCAGGCAATACTCTCACTCATCCCTCTCTCATCTCCTCACGGGCCAGATGCAGAATGTTTTGAGATATTTGAAACTTGGATTCTACAACAAACCTTTTTAGAACACCAAGTGATTTACAACTAACTTGGCAAATATATTGATAATCAGTCATTTAGTAGAAAATCTTTCATTTGCTATAACTATAATATTATAAAATAATATGCAATAGTATCCTAGATAACCCATCATATCAGGAGAAAGTTGGGAAGCAGATAATTATGAAGAAAACTGAAAATGGAGTTTAAGTTTTAAAAGTCACTTCAGATTATTGAGATTATTTCACATGGTAATATTTTAAAGGCATTAAATGCAGTAAATCAACACATATTTCAGGACACATGATAAAGTAAAGTCTAGAATTCTTCCCATTTGACATAAATTTGAAAATAATATTTTACTGTTTGTATCAACTAGATCAGCTAAATCTCTGCTGGGACAAACTCCAGACAAGTATCTTGATGTGTTTTTGTTGTCTTTGATCATTATACTGCTTTGACTCAGATTTAATATGTAGGTGAAGATACTGAATCTGTTAGTGCTTACCTATTCCAAAATGCTAATTATAATATTAAAAACACAACAATGAAGTTCTCTGCATGAAGTACATAAGTTTTATACTATGCCAAGTAGCCATCATTTTGGGGTTATATGGGAAGATTTTAACAAAGCATTATTGTAATTAGCAAAAAATACATGAGTCAATGTTCCAAAAAATTTGTCATTTGTTATGCAGAGGAATGGTACTTGCTGCTAAACAAATATAAGATCTGTTTATTTGATGCTTCCAATGGTTTAGACACTCATAAGAGGAGAAAGAAGGAAAGTATTTCAATTGGGAACATCAAACAATTTGGGAAAAAGTAGAAAGACTGCAAATACTATAAATATTGCAACTTGAAGAGAGAATAGAATACCTTAAAGAAAATTACTATTATGACATGTGGAAGCCAGAGATCTTGAAATGTTTAGAATGGTTACCTTGTTGGTTCTTATACATGGCCAGATGCTAACATAATATCATAGCATAGTATTGCATATGTCACATTATATTTCCCTCCTTCTGGTTTGTAAAGTTTCTGCTGAAAAATCTGGTAACCGTCTTAATGGGGATTCCTAGTTTCTGTTGTTGTTTTGTTGTTATTGATGATTGCTTGTTTGTTTGTTGTAGCTTTTACGATTCTCAGCTTTCTTAATTTTTTACACCTAATTATAATGTGTCTTGGTGTGACTCCCTTTGGATTTATGTAATTTGGAACAATCTGGGCTTACTTGATCTCAGTGTCTGTCTTTCCCCCAGGTTAGATAAGTTTTCAGCCATTATCCCTTTGACTAGGCTTTCTGTCCTTCCCTCTTTCTGTTCTTCTTCTGAGAGCTCTATGTGTGTATTGGTCTTCTCAGTGTATCGCATAATTCCCTTAAGCTCCTTAGCTCTTTTTTAGTGATCATTTCTTTTTTGTTCCTCTGATTGCATGAATGCCATTGTTTTGTCTTTGAGTTCACTGGTCCCTTCTTCCACTGATCTAGTCTTCTGTTGAACCTGTCTATTGAACCATTCATTTCAGTTACTGTATTATTCAGCTCTGTGATTTCTGTTTGGTACTTTTTTTATATTTTCTATTTCTTTGTTGAAATTTTTACTTTGTTCAAACATTGTTCTCCTAACCTCAGTGGGCATATTTATCACCATTATTTTGAGTTACTTAACAGGTAAATCTCTTATCTTTGTTTTATTACGATCTGTTTCTGAAGGTTTATTTTGATTTGGGGGACATATTTCCATGTTTCTTCATATTCTTCAACTCTCTGTGTTTCTACACATTAGATAAAACAACCACTTTTCCTAAGCCTAATTGATTTATACAGGAGATAAAACTTATGGCTTAGTTTACCCGACTTCTTGATTGTCTCTAAAACCTTTCTGATTGTCCAAGCTGCCTTCTTCGTTTTTAGTGGCTCCCAGTAGATGAGGATGTGCCAAGACCTGTCAGTGTCCCAAAAGAGAGTATCGCAATTCAGCACATATACATAGGCTGATTAAATGCCAGCCCTTCAGACCGCAGCTGTAAAAGTATGTAGTTGTGACTCTTCAAAGAAGAAATTGAGAGGACTGTTTTTGTTTTCTTCCTATGTGCTGAACCCAGACAAACAGCTGCAGGGGGTGGGATCCTAATATCCCTTAACAACTATTTCCTTGTTCGCTATAGTCCTATTCATTGGGAGGGGGGCCCACACAAAGCACACAAAAGTTTGGGAAGCTAACTGGTCACCCTGAGAAAGCACCTGCCCATTCGACACAAAAAGCAAACATAATCCCAGGGGAAAAAAGAAACACAATTGTTTGTCACTCACAGCTTCGGGCCTACACGCAGAGGGTTAACTGGCCTGCCGTGGCTTTAGTAGTCGCATGGCCCACGGCCTGTAGCAGAGAGTGTCTCTGTCTCTCTGACCTGGTGGAGCAGGCACCCCTGTGTTCAAGTCCTCTCTCTCCTGGGAGAATGCAAACTTGCAGCCTTAGTAATCACAAGGTCATGGCTATGCCTGCTTCAAATGCAGCCTCCAGGAGGAAGCCTGAAGCAGACAGCAGCTGGGAAAAAGATAAGTTACCTAAATTAGCAGACACCTGAGACTCCAAAGAATGGCATTTTTTATTGTTGTTCAAGAACAGTTGTCTCCATTTTTATCCCACCATGCCCTACCGCCCTGCCCATCCCCGCCTCCCACCCTCAAACCTACCCACTTTGGCTTTGTCCACGTGTCCTTTATACATGCTACTTGATGGTCCTTCCCCTGTTACCCCTCCCCCACCTCCCTTCTAGTAAGTGTCAGTTTGTTCTTTATTTCAATGTCTCTGGTTGTATTTTACTTGCTTGTTTGTTTTGTTGATTAGGTTCCACTTATAGGTGAGATCGTATGGCATTTCTCTTTCACGGCCTGGCTTATTTCACTTAGCATAATGCTTTCCAGTTCCATCCATGCTGTCATGAAGGGTAGGAGCTCCTTCTTTCTTTCTGCTGTGCATGGTATTTCAAAATGGAGCATGAACTCTAGGTACTGGCTTTTGTTTTGGTCTTGCTGAGGACAGCTGTCTCTGTCTGGGTTTTGTGGAAGAGATAAGCTATAACACGGGGAGTCTGCTTTTCTCCCTGATCATGCATCATCTGAATAAAAACCTTTTTATTCGGATAAAAACCTTTCTCACCAGCATCTGTCTCTAGACTTTTCCTTTTGTGGCAGCAGGCAGCCAAACTCTCATTTGGCTCGGTAACATTAGGATAAAGTACTGTGGTGTGCTAGACCAGAGTCTCTAGCTAGAATGTAGAGAAATGTAGTTTCTTGACCCTCAGTTTTATGACATAAACTTTTCTGCCAATAATAAGTATGCTTTACTGGTGCAGCATTAAGGGCTTTTATGATATGCCTCCTTACAACTTTTCAACTTTGATAATAAGAGCACGATTGTTGTGAATGCAAAGCCCTTTTCCCAAACAAAACCACCGCTGTCATGACCATCCAATTGAAAAGTCAGGGAGCAGCACTGAGTGAGCCTTTCATTTGATTTCAACCTTTGAATGCATCCCATGTATCCTTGTTGTTTCCTGGTCCATCAACAATCTAAGTCTGTGACCGCTACTATTTTATTGGGTTTCCTCTCACTTAACCTTCCTTTTTCATGTCAAGCACAATAGATATGTTGGTAATTATGTTTAACCCAACATTCTTACAGAATATCTTTTACAAAAGACTTGATGTTTATTATTATAAATCATACTTATTGGTTTAAGCCATGCATTGCATTTTATTTTTCAATATACTCTTTTTGGCAGTTAGGGGATATTATATTGGAAAAATAAGTTCTTATTTCCAGTTTTATTACTACTACTACTAGTAATAATAGTATTATAAATTATATAAATACTAATTATCATTTGCTTCTTCTGCCTCCAATATTTTGTGGAATATCTGTTTTATGGTATTAGATTACCAATAAATACATATCATTTCTATTATTTCTTACATCAAACACAAGTTATGATAGCATATCTTCAGGTAGATATTATGTTTAATGTATTAAATAAATATTCTCAGCTTTATGATTTCAATGTTTCTCAAGACAACTAATAAAATATAAAGGTTGCATTTATTTCTTCCTGATAAATTTTTAAAATATCAACTAAAAACAGTACACCAAAGAAGCTTCAGTGCTGCAAGGTATTAATTTAGAAAAGAGTTTTCGAAAGTATCTTTTGTGAAAAAAACACTTTTTAAAAACTATCCATTATATGAAGAAACAAATGATCTCTTAAATTAGAGTTTTCATTTTGTTTTTGTTTCTAGGTTGAATAAATAGTTATAAAAGAAAAAGAATTACAAAAGTGTCACCACCATTCTTTGTTAGGAATATATTTTAATATCACTCTAAAACACTAGCCCTCTATTAATCTTCAGCATCATAAATTAGAAAATATGAGAATACTGCTCCCAATTAAAAGTCTTTACTTTTATAACACAGAGCTACCTTCCCCAACTTTTAAATATTCTAGCAAAAGCAACACCAAATATAAAAATTCCACAGTGTAATTCCACAGAGAGATCTGAGATGTTGACTTGGGACTGACATCGCAGAGGTTCTAAGAGTAGTGGGTAAAATATTCTTACCACTTCCTACATTTCAGACAGATATAAAACTTTTTCAAGACTTCTTGTCTCCTGGGTAATATGTGAGCATGGCAGTTTCTTACATTTCCTATTCATTTTATGTCTCCCCTTCCACTTTACATTATATTTCTTGGACAGAAAGTTTTTTGACAATTGTTGACTCAGCTGAGATTCCTCAAAATAGAACTGCTTTCACCCATAATTAGCCATTGAAATGCCACTCTGCTTTTTATTGGATTTTCTAGTCACAAGACAAAATTCAGAAACAAGTAAATGTATAAAAGATTGAGAAGCTCAATATAACTCTAAAGATCCTCTATGAGTAGTTTGCTGACAGAATTACTTTGCAAGTTTGTCCTTGCCTCCCAATGTTCTGACATAGTGTGCCTGAACTATGGTCTGGTGCATTGGCTTGTAAAATAACATACAGGAAGAAAAGAGAATTCTCTACTGTTTATGAAGAACATTAATTAAAATGATATAGATGTGTCTCTGTTGGAGCCAAACCTTGGAGTCTGGCAAATATCCACTCCAATATTTGGCCATTTTATTTAGCAAGAGGCTGGCAATTGAAACTATGTGGCTTTTTATGAAAAATTTTTAAGTAGCTAAAATTGTGCTTTGTTCTAAGGTTTTGATTAATAACTTTTAATATCAATCTTGCTTTATAGAATAATGTTGAACATCATTTTCCCTTCCCATTTTCACTACCTTAGCCAACATTTTTCATTAAACACAAGGTTCACTAGCTGCTCTTACCAGATGCAGGCATAAATTAATTCATCCTCATGAAGAGTCACTCTTTAACCATATGCTCACAATAAAGTTAGCCAGTTTATTATGTGTGTGGCTGAAGAATTGTGGGAGACTTGAGGAACTAAAAACAATGAACAATTCTTACTATTCAGTTTTTTTTAGGAAGAGTTGTTGCTGATGATAGTCTTTGTGAAAACTATGCTTAATATCTGCAGAATATCTATCATCTATCTATCATCTATCTATCTATCTCTCTATCACCTATCTATCATTTATCAATTTGTCCTTTCCCTTATGTGCCTTCTGTGGACAGCTACATGGTCAAGAGAATGCACATAAAATAGAGGACGTGTGTGAGTTACTTTGCTTTGCAACTGCAGCTGTTTTAGTTCTGTCAGTCTTCCTGTCTTTATCAAGATGCTTTTTAAAATCACATTTCCTTAGGGATAACTGGATCTGCCATCCTTGGTTATCAACTTTTTATCCCATCTGTTACAGTTCCTATTATAGTTGCTGTAAAATACCACAAACAGTCTGGCTTGAAATGTGTAGAACTCAAACTATTTGACTTTGAGACCAAGCTTTCAAACCTTACTTAATTCTGCAGTATAGACAGGCACGAGACCTTTCCTAGAGTTGATTTGCAATGCCTACTTACTTTGCCACTCCTCTGCCTTAGTTGTGATTTTGGTTTTTCAAATTTATTTGATGTATAGTAATATTAAACCTATCCTGGGAATGAGAAAGCAACTATTTTACTCTCACCTGTCCTTCTTAAAAACACTCTGGGCAAGTCATTTCTCCCTCTTGAACATAAATTACACAATTAGAAGTATTAAGGTGTGATAAAATTGGCACTAACCTTGGGATCATAGAATATGGTTTTAGGTGACATTCTCAATGTCACAGGTATGCACTAGTTTTTTTGAGTAATTTGATTAAATATCCAAACTACTATTCTTGTTTTCCTTTGTTACATAGGGATAATAAAAATATTCCTGAAAAGGTGAGAGGGGAGTAACATAGGCTGGCCTTTACATCATGCAGCATAGCACAGAGGTTGGTACTAGGAGGATACTCAGTTAAAGGTGGTAAAATGAGATTTGGAAGGGGGCCTGGGAAGTCAGTAGCTTTTAGGTCTGAAATTATGCATATTGTCCAGGATTTTCCTGTATGTATTGGCAGAAAAGGTAAAAATTATATTTTCTCACTGTTTCCCACTTAGAGGTTCATTTAGAAATATAATATTCAGTTTCTTTTATATACAATACTATACAATACTATTAAATTAAAATAATTTAATTACATCTGAAAGTGAACACATTTATAAAAATTTACTAAAAATAACATAAAATGGAAATGAATTTAATGACTTTTTAAAAGAATTTCTAAAAGATCTGAACAAAATTTATGAAACCTGTGGGTAGTGAAATTAATTATGAAGTAAAATTTAATATTCCATTTGAAATAATTTCAATTTTTGATTTTTTAAGTATTGTATAGGAAGTGAAGAAGCCAAAGAACTTACATGTACCACCCATGGACATGAACTAAGGGGGTGGATGCTGGAAGGAGTGAGGGTGCAGGGAGGAGAGGAATAAAGAGGAGAGAAAAATGGGACAACTGTAATAGCATAATCAATAAAATATACTTTAAAAATATAAAGAAAAAGGAGGTATGCTCTTAATGCATGTCTCCAATGTCTTCACTTTAAAATATTTGATACTAGCTTTTTTAAAGGAACACTCTTGATTTCAAATGTGAATCAGATAATTTTTGTTTAAAAATGGGTGCATTCTTTTTGTTTTAGTCACGCCTACATTCCAAAGGGCTATGCTATTCATCTAAGCTGAGGTGTACTGCTGTACAATGAAGACAGGCACTTTTACTTATTTTTTTCTGATTAAAGTAGAATTATACCACCCAGAGTATACAAAATGAAAATATTAAATGTTATTTAAAATACTTTACTAAGATTTTACCTTTTAATCCATCCTCACCTGGTGATATGTTTATTGATTTTAGAGAGAGAAGGAGAGAGAAACATTGATGTAAGAGAGAAACATTAGTTGCCTCTCACATGCAATCCACCTGGGGATCGAATCTATACTCAGGCATGTGTTCTGAGTGGGAATCAAACTGACAACCATCTGCAGCATGGGACAATGCTCCAAACCAAATGAACCACCTGGCCAGGGGTTTTACTTGGAAATTTTATGCATCTATTATATTTCAGACTGTAAGTGTAGGTAAGAATATAGCAAACACTCATCTACCAATTACCAAATCAAATAAATTTTAAAAATTTCATTTTCCTGAAGTTTTTAAATAATGAATATTGAATATATTCATAATGCATGAATACAATGAATATAATGCAATAATGAATATATTGCAATGCATGAAATATTTAATTGTATTAAAAAACCCTCAAAGTAGATAATGTTATTGTTTCTGTCTAAATGAATTGGAAAACTTAGTCCTCCTAACACAAAGTACCCAGAAATAAAAAGCAACAGCTTCTTCAAAGGTTTGGTGTGGTTGTTAATGAAAAAAAGGTAAATGTCAAAAATCTAGAAATAGTCAGGGAAAACATTTCAATAAGGGTAAAACCCATTTGCCTCCCTTAATAGTTCACTAAAAATGAGAAAAATAAAAATTAGATAAGAACAAAGATGGAAAAACAGAATTAATATAAAAATCTAGAGTTAATAGCTTTGATTGAATTTACAGAGCTAAAGGCATACAAGTCCTACAGGAGAACATAGGCATAAAAGTCCTACAGGAGAACACAGGAAAATTTCAGATATTCAACACAGCAATATTTTCACCAATATGCCCACTAGAGCAAGGGACATAAAGGAAAGAATAAACAGATGGGATCTTATCAAAATAAAAAGCTTCTGCAAGGCTAAAGAAAACATCAGCAAAATGAAAAGGGAACCAACTGTATGGGAAAATATATGTGCTAATGATACCTTTGGACAAGGGTTTGGTCTCCAAAATACATAAAGAACTCACATGACTCCACACCAAAAAGACAAACAATCCAATTAAATAATGAGCAAAGGATGTGAATAGACACTTCTCCAAGGAGGACATACAGAGGGCCCATAAGCACATGAAAGGATGTTCAACATCACTAGCCATCAGAGAGATGCAAATTAAAATGACAATGAAATAGCATTTCACACTGGTCATAATGGCCATCATTACCAAATCAACAAACAACAAGTGCTGGTGATGCTGTAGAGAAAAGAGAACTCTAGTTCACCATTGGTGGGAATGCAGATTGTTAAAGCCACTGTGAAAAACAGTATGGAGATTCCTTGGATGAATAGGAATGTAACTGCCTTTTGACCCAGCAATCCCACTGCTGGGAATACACCTTAAGAATCCTGAAACACCAATTCAGAAGAACCTATGCACCCTAATGTCCATAGCAGCATTATTTACAATAGCCAAGTGCTGGAAACAGCCTAAGTGCCCATCAGTAAATGAATGCATCAAAAAATTGTGATATATTCACACAATGAAATGCTACACAGCAGAAAGGAAGAAGGAACTCCTACCCTTTGAGACAATATGGATAGAACTAGAGACCATTATGCTAAGTGAAATAAGCCAGATGGTGAAAGATAAATACCATGTTATCTCACCTATAAGTGGAACCTAATCAACAAAAGAAACAAGCAAGCAAAATGTAACCAGAGACACTGAAATAAAGAACAAACTGATGGTATCCAGAGAGAAAGGGGGAGTGAGATAATGGGGAAAGGAGAAGGGTTGTCAAGGAACTTGTATAATGGACCCATGGACAAAATCAATGGGATGGTAAGATTGAGTGTGGGAGGTGGGTGTGGGTAGGGTAGGGGGAAAGTAACGGGGGAAAATAGGGACAACTGTAATTAAACAACAATTTTAAAAAAAATCACATAAACTGACTAAAATATACAGAAATATTGGTTTACATAGAAAAAGGCAAAATTAAGACTCCAGAAGAAATTATCTTCTTACTTGTTTGTAATGCTATTTACACCTTCCCATTAATGATAGAAGAGACTATTCTTTGACCCCCCCCCCCGCAAAAAAAAGATGCCTCCTTATTTTTACTCCAACAGATACACTAATCACCATGTTTCAAGTAAAGGAAAATTAAGGTGTGAAAATCAAACTCATTTTTTTTCCTGAGAAAGTAAGGTATCGTAACCATGCAAATAGGTGCTTGCCCACTGGGCACCTTGAATCTACATGACTCAATAATTAGTGTTGAAGGAAACAGGTTTTTATTAACAGGGTTCTAACCTTAGGGGACTAAGACACTACTGCTTTGAGCTCCCTTCTCCCATGTGACCCAGAACTTCCCTTGCTCCCCAAAAGGTTACAAGCAAAAATGATGACCAGAAGCTCCCCATATCCTTATCTGTCCATCAGCTGGTCTTGCAAACAGATCTCCATCCTCTCTGGAATGTGCACTTCTGGGTTTCAGAGATGTCATCTTCTCACAGCAGCTCTCTCCTTCAGGATCCGGGGTACTGTTCTCAGCCTCCATGTAGTAGTTTAGGAAAATGTTAGCCATACTACACTGGATCATGGTTTCTCAAATGTTGGAGCCTGGGGAGGCACATGTCCCTGACTGGGACAATGTCTCAGGGGTGGGCTCCTATCCATGCAGGGTCTAAGTCTTAGGTGGGCCCCATATTTCCTGGTCTCATGTGTGCTGCCATCTCTTCCAGGAGTAAGGCCAGAGGCCCAAAATGTCCAAAATGCCAAAAACCCAGAGGGAGAGAGTTTGAACCAAGCTCTAAAGTCCCATACCAAGAACCCCAGTACCAAGAGAGGGACTTCTCCATATATGCTTCAGAGAAGCAGAAGTCTACAATTCATCAGTCACAGTTCAGCTCCAAGCATCTCTCACAAGCCTGCGTGCTTGGCCTTACAGGTCACTGCAATTTTGTCAGTTGTGCTATCATCTTCGTCAGACAGACCTCCTCCCTTCCTGGTGGCTCCCTCCTCAGACCTATCTGCAGACCTTCTCTGCAGAGTTCATCTGACGTTATGTCTCCCTTCCTGACATTCCGCCGGCCCTAATATAAATGCTGGGCTCAGAACTTCCTATATGACCTCATATCAGCTCTTTCTATGGTTCTATGGTGAGTTAGTGTCCACCATTTCTGTCAGTTCCCCATTGTCTTTAGCCTTCTTTCTGGTGCCATCTTTATTCATGGCAAGAGTTCCCAGAGACTCATAGACAGCTGGTGAGGGCATCAACCCCCCTGGCTATGTTATGAGTCACTGCACATTCTCACAGTCATGTACACAATTTTCCCCCAGCAGCACGCTTCTTCCCTTCAAGAAGGCATAGTTGTTATTTTGTTATTGTTATGCAATGTGCCTTAAATACCGTACTTTCTGCTATTCCCTACCTCCCTCCAATCCTTTCTGAAGGCAGGATTGTGGCTGTGATCCCCTATTATCAGGGGCCCATGATCTGCATGCACACTGTTACAGTATCCCACCAAGGTGAAAAGAATTCTATTATAGCAGTTTCATTAAAAATGAAACGGGAAGATCACAGGTTTAGGTCTACCATTCACAGCTGAACTGTTCCATTCACCAGTCATAAAAACTAAGGCAATGGAAAAGTAGATATAACTTATTATAACTACCAGAGTGAGATGGCAAAAAAAAAAAAAAAAAAAAATCATGGCAAGTATGTAAAATAGAAGAACTAAGTGTTTTTGTGCCTGGGGCACAAAGAGTTAGAGAGCTAAAGACAAAGAAAAGAAAACAAGGAACCTAAGGTCCATGTTATATAGGAATAATACAAAAAAAAAAAAAAAAAAAAACCCACAGTTTTAAAATGTGATATACAGCTCATGAGAATATAGGCTTTCAGGCAGAAAACAGGACTTTTGTCAATAGAAATTATAATTCTAGGTAAACCATACAGCAGATTTTCTCTTTTATGTTTTTTTAAATAAATATAAAACCATGTATTATTACATATTTTTGAGAAGCCTGAATCATGGCAAAGAAATACTAGATTAACAAAGAGAAGCATTTGCTGGAGGTGGAGAAGATAAGACAAAGCTTTCTTATTGGTAATTAAAACCCAAAGATATTAGTATGTCTCTTAAACATAATCAAAATGATATCTAAAAGTAATGAAAATAAGAGGTGTTATTATAAATTTAAAATATAATTTCCATTATTCAAGTAAATAAATAGATGGTCATAAATGAAATTCAAGAAAGTCTCAAAGTCCCTTGATCAATAAATTCAATAAAAATAAAAAATAATATTAAGACACTAAAAAAATCTCAAAGAGATAAAAATCCTAAATATGAGATAAAAGATGTAGAGAAACACTGAAGAAACTCTAATATTAAATTATTAGGAGTTTGAAAACCAGACCTCAGAGAACATAAAGGGGATATTATCTGAGCAAATGTGTGGCAGGTGATGGGTGATACACATATTTACAAAAAAATTTAAAAAATAAAAATAATTCTGTAGGGAATAAAAATAGAAAAGTTAAAGAGAAGATCATAAAAACATATAACATATCATGGATATCAGACTTCTCATTACCAAGTACAAAAAGCAAAGCCTTCAAATCACTGAGTTTAAAAAAAGAGTTCTTTTTAGTTTGTTAATGGAAGTGGGGCTCCATAAAGTGGAAATGGAAAGGAATATTTAGAGGCTTAAATATAAATGAAAAAAGGGATATCAAGCAAGATAAGCAAACTGTTGCTGACATTTTACAAATTTCTAAATTGCGTGAGGCTTGATTGCAGAGGGAAAACAATATAGAATTATTATAAAATTTTCCTTGTATAAGGAAATTTTAGTGTCACAATTAACATCTTAAAGAATATGAACATTAGTGGGACTGTGGATAATTTGCATATACATATTGCCTGAAAATGTAAATGGTATCTTTCTCTTCTCTTTTTCCCCTCAGATAACACCATATCTAAGCTAATGTTCATTGACTAGGAGAGCACTACAGGTCTATATTATACTAAGTATTGATTCTCAGGGCATGACTGTGCTTTGGAGATGGTGCTAATGTATGTATAAGTTGTTAGAGTGTCAGTCACATCTGGTGCTAAGGATTTGTTTGTATTTTGTATTTTGTAAATTGAGGGTCTGTGAGAATAGAATGTGATTTTTTTTTAATTTCCTTGATATTCTGGAATTTTAGCAAGTCATGATACATAAGATAATTTGGTTTGGATATACAAATATACTAAAAAGTTCCATTACTTTCCATTGATGAAAGATCCAAATAAAGACCTCTATCTAGAAATATAATGAGAACAGAGGACGAAGAGAGAAAAAGCAAGGATTTTTTTTTTACAAAATAATAATTTCTGTTTGAGAAAATTAATGGCATTTACTTTGAGAAAAAGGGCTATTTTCTGTGGGATCAAAAAGTGGCAGCAAATACGGGGGATTTTTGTCAGTGATATTGTAGTAAGTGCTCATAGAGCACACTACATTAATGTGCAGTAGAGGCATGGTTGGCAATTGAAAAAATAATAAGGCAAATGCTTATAAACCTAGTATAGTCTGGATTTAGAGGACAATGAATTTGAAGTATTATCCAAAATACATTTTAGAGTTTTGTTAGGGAAGATTCATAGAGGCCCCTAAATATCTTGCAGAGACAAACTTCCTCATTTAACTGAAACCAGGCAGGTTTATTAGAAGGAGTACCATGAAATCATTGGCACAACCAAGAGATTGCAGCAGTATCTCTGTTAGACTCTGGGCTTGAATAACAAACTTAGTGTGTTAGAAAGAGAAGGAAAGAAGATCAATCCATATCTTCCTCTTCACCGTGCTCACCTTTATAAAGACTGAAATGTCTAACCTTGATGTAGCGCTGTGTCTGTCAGTGATATTGCAGAGATCAGTGCCTACTGGGGTGGGATTGAGAACTCTGCATTCCAGATTTCTCACAGATTCTTTCCAGGACAAAAACATGAGTTACAAAGAGTTATAAACCATTGTTAAAAATTAGCCAGGGCAGTAATTCTCCCCCTACACACTGATGAATGCTTCCACTTGTATTAGGTCATTTAGGGTCTACAGGATCAGTTCTCTTCAAACTGCTTCTTTGTGTACCCTTGAGCATTTTCTCTCCTCTGACTGATGTTGTCATTGGAGTTCTGCTAAAGTTCTGTTCCCTCACTTCCTAAGGGGCCTGTGCTATAAAAAGTGTTCTAGTCTTGTCTCAACTCTTACATGCCTTGCTGAAGTTATTCCAAGGTCTGAGTATAAAGGTCATTTCTCCCCAGTTCAAATGCAGGCTCTAATTTTTGATAACAGAGTCTTAAATATTGGCTTCATTTGTTTTACCAACTTGGATACTGAAGTTAATTTTTATTAAACTCACTACTGGCCAAAAATGGAGGATTTTGAAGCACTGGGAAATTAACTTCTAAAACTGAGTACTTTATTGGAAAAAAATCCCTGACCTGGAACAAAAGTATGAATTTCTTATTCTACTGTTAAGTATATTTTTGGCAAAATTAGAGAAGCTTTTTCTGGCCCTTAAGTTTCCCATTTATAACATAAATGTCTTCAGCCTGGTAATTTGTAAGAGTACTTCTGACTCTAATATAATAGAAGTCTATATTGAAATTTTCCAAAATTGTTCAATGGAATATGTCATTAAAAATGATTCACTGTCAAATATGTGACACACAGAATTCCAACTGGTCCTCCTGGAGATCCAAGTTGCACCTTAGTCTATGAAAACTTTAAGAATTACAACAAGAAAGAACTTGTCTTTCTTCAATTTCTCACCTCCCAAGACATTTAATTATGTAGAATTCCCATTATCATCAATGAAACATTCTTGAAAAACTGTAAATCACATGTGACAAATCTTTTCTAGGTATTTCCCATTTCTTGACTCTGCCAAACAGTTAATGTGCTTTTTCATTAAATATCTACAAAAGTTTTCTGGACAATTGAAACATTCCCTTCACTTGTCATAATGAAGTAGCACATACTATGAATGAAATGGAGAATAATGTTTCTTTATTTCTACAAGCAGCAGGTGTTGATCAGGGACTTCACCATTAAGCAAAAGTAATGGTATAAGGATATGACAGGGCTGGCTTTGATAGACACAACAATTTACCTGCTTGTATTGAATGAAACACATACCCTTCACACTGACATTATTAAGTAATCCAATTATTCACAATTCCAATAACAACTATAAGAACATAGGATCTAATTACTAATTCATTTTCTTAAAACAATATTATTTTGTAATTCATCTGACCTTCTATAAACAGGGTCTGAATTGGTGAAGACTCTAGAGATAGAATTATACTTTGCAACACATTCATATTAAATGAATAGTTTTGCTTGCTGACTTCAGACTTCCATCCTATTGAAAGTGGAATTTATGGTTTTGATGTTGCAAAATTCCAAATTTAGGCTGGGTTCAGAGTTATTGGGCAATAAGGAAGAAGTGGGAAATTAAGATATAAGTTCTAAAATATATTGTGTCTTAACATAAGTAATTTATTAAAGTTTTTTCAAAATAATTAGGAACAGTGTAGTTTAAAATTCCTCTTATTATTTTGAAAATCAGCTCACTACCTTAAAATAGACCTTTCGAAGTGTAATAAAAAATAAAGCACTCAGAAACATGAGTCACAAGAACAAGTAGAGGAAGTTCTCCCCAAAATGAGAAATTTCTCACCTTTCATCTCACAAAGTAATCTATACACAGCTCCAGCTACCTACAATTTTGTTATCCTGGTGACATTATCATAAAAATATCTAAATTTTCACTGCATGTAAGAAAAATGTTAATAGAACCTCCATTTGGGAGAGAAAATAGGTGGTTACAAGACAAATTCTTAAGTTTTGGGGTTTTTTTTTAGGAAGACAGAGAACTGTGCATGTGTCCATACTCACTGATGGGTGTCTCTTTCCTAAAACCAGCCATTTCCCACCCTCACCTGCAATAGCATGCCACTCAACTCTGTACACCCCATACCTGGTAGGGAAAGAGGTATAATCCTGAATGAGTTAAGATTTTTATATTTTACCATTTTGAAGTTACTGAGACTTGAAATAAAAATTAACCTGATTCATAGAAAATAAAACGTGATATATCTACACAATATAGTTTTTATGATTTCAATTCTGTGGAATCTAATGAATGAACTGAACTAACAAGCAAAATAGAGAAAGACTCATAGATGGAGAACAAATGATAGTGTGGCAAGGGGGCGGTTAGTAGGTTGAAGGATTAGCAAAAAGGAAAAATAACTCATGGACATGGAGTACAGTGTGGTGATTGCTGGGGAAGGGGGTTATAAGGGGCCTGAACTGTAATGGAATGAATATAATAAAGATTATATACTTAAAAAATTAAAGTAAAATAAAATACACTCCTGAAAAGGGGTTTCTTCATCTCTTTACTAAATATTTTATATATAATATATGAATAATAAAACATTTTTACTTTGTTCATATCATTGGACATATTAAAATTTATAGCTATCTCTTAGCTACTACTTGCCATGCCAGATTGACAATAACCTACTCCTAGATTTTTGTACCCAGAGAGCATAGATTTGAAAGATAGCTACTTTTGAGAGTGTACATAGTATTACAGTACCCAGAAGGGGCAAGTTTGAGTATATATAGAAAGAAGCATGTGTGAATGCTTGGCAGTCATATGGGTAATGTGTTATACATATAATATTTGTCAAACTGTGGGTCTGATTTGATTCATCCTCTTCCACTATTATAATTTTAAGGAGCTATCAATCATATGGAAATGCCTGCTGCTGTTACCACATGGAGAAGACATTAGGCCCAGACTGGCCAATCTGAACATTTGAGTCCATGGCCTAATCATTACTTCAAAGATTGTCAAAGGGAAGCAGGGCCATTCAGGGTCTTGTGATTTTCCATGGAACACTGAAAGAACTTCAGTGTCCCATTCTTTTTAATTTAATTTAATTTAATTTAATTTAATTTAATTTAATTTTTATATTACTTTTTCTTTTATATTACTTTTTATTGTATTTCATCCATTACCATTTATCCCACATATACCCTCTTCTACCTCTACTGCTCCCCACACTCCACAACCACCACAGTGTTGTCTATGCCTACAACTTCTTTCTCTTTACTTTTTATTTTTAGCTTGATCCCTCTTCCTCTTACCCCCAGAGGTGTGAGCCTACTCTCTGTCTATGAATCTATTTTGCTTATGAGTTCAGTTTGTTCATGAGACTCCACGTATGAGTGAAATCATATGGTATTTGTCTTTCTCTGACTGGTTTATTTCACTTAGCACAATGTTCTCCAGGTCCATCCATGCTGTTGCAAAGGGTAAAATTATTTTTTACAGCTGAGTAGTATCCCATTATGTAAATGTATCATAACTATTTTATCTACTCATCTATTGATGAACACTTGGGCTGCTTCTAAATCTTGTCTATTGTAAACAATGCTGCGATGAACACAAGGGTGCTATATTCTTTTGAATGAGTGTTTTGGGTTTCTTCAGATATATTCCCAGAAGTGGAATTGTTGGGTCATAAGGAAGTTTCATTTTTAGCTTTTGAAGGTATCTCCATATTACTTTCCACAGAGGCTGTACCAGTCTGCATCCCCACAAACAGTGCACCTTTCTCCACATCCTTGCCTTCTGACAGGTGTGAGGTGGTATTTCATTGTGGTTTTAATTTGCATTTCTCTGATGATTAGTGACATTGAGCATCTTTTCATATGCCTATTGGCCATCTATATGACCTCTTTGGAGAAGTGTCTATTCAGGTCTTTTGCCCATTTTTTTTTTATTTTATCGTTTGTTTTTTTGGTGTTGAGTTTGAAAAGTTCTTCATAAATTTTGGATATTAACCTCTTATCAGATGTATCATTAGCAGGTATGTTTTCTCATTCAGTTGTGTCATCTTTCCATTTTGTTGATAGTTTCCCTTGCTGTACAAATCTTTTTAGTTTGATGTAGTCCCATTTATCTTTTTTCTTTTTTCCTTTGCCTGAGGAGCTATATCAGAAAAATATTGCTACTAGAAATGTCCCAGATTTTACTACTTATGTTTTCTTTATTCCATTTGAGTTTATTCTTGTGTATAGTGTAAGAAGATGGTCTAGTTTAATTTTTTTCATGTAGCTGTCCAATTTTCCCAACACCACTTATTGAGCAAACTATCATTAGCCCATGGTAGGTTTTTGCCTCTTGTGTCAAAGAAGTTATTTTTTACTGAAAGAGATAAAGTGCTACTGATGATTGTATTCCTTATGGAGAAGAATGTTTAGAAATAAACTTATGTATTATGGGAGGGCAAGTTAGAAAGAACTGAAGTAGATGAGTCTTTGAGATTCAAATGTGTTGTCTTAAATTAGCTGTTCCATGGCCTTAAAGAGCCATAATCTGAAAAATCCCTCCTCATTTAAAATTTTTTGAAACCTTATTTGAGTTGTTCTTTTAATCATTTAAAATCTAAAACACACATTAATAAGGTGCTCAGAATGATTATGTATCTTCTACATATTAACACAGTAAAAAATGAAGTTAGATCCACATGCAAAATTGCCTGCTCCTTTTCTATATCTACCAGTACTTTAAGGATTAAGCAAAAAAACAAAAACAAAAAACAGTCACAAAAATATAACAGACCCAGACAACACTATGGTGATTATCAGAGGGAAAGAGCGGTGGGGTAGGTAGCAGAAAGTACAGAGAAGATACATGATGAAGGAAGGAAACTTGACTTTGAGGGTAGTAAACACATGATACAAAATACAGATGATGTATTATAAGAATTGTACACCTGAAACCTGTATAATTTTATTAACCAATGTCACCAAAATACATTCAGTAAAAAAATCTTTCAAATAAAGTTTAGATTATACATTAAAAATGACTCTTGATGAGCAATTTGGTTTTAGAATTATTGAGCTCCATTTTGACTGTATTGTTTTACAAATATACCAGTAAAAGGTTACTAGTTAATTATCTAATTTGTTATATCTATTAATTCTGTTTACCTATCTTTCTACAAAGAATGATAATCACATTTCTACTTACAGGCTCCCTGGGTTGATTGAATCGGTTAAAGCTTACACAAACATTTTCAAACCTACATAGAATCCTACATACAATAAATTTATTATTCAGCTGTTTTAAAAATACGTGTTGAAATATCATTGGTAAAGTTTAGTTGTTTTTAAATTTAGGAATTTTTTTAAACTTTTTATTCTGTTGTCAATTACTTTCAGTAAACATATTGTCAAGACATTTTATTACTGTCAGAAAAGTAGAGAATGCAGAATTCTCTATCCTCACAACATGTAATAAAATGGTAATTTAATTGCCTGATGGTATGGGCTGATATTTGAAATGAATTTTTAATGCTCTCTGTGTACATTGATTTATATTTTGAATTATGATTTCAAATATTATCTTAGTGTGCAAATCCTTTAACTCTCATTTTCTTTGACTAAACGTGACAAGAGATCTAATTATAATACAAATCATGCTTGTTTATGTGTATATGTATTTTTGCCTGTAAGGAATTATGATTTAATTTGCTTTTAATTAAAAAAGTAATTTCAACACAAAGAATTAGAAAATAGAAGGAAATGGAAATAAAACAACTTGATCTTATAGGATGCCTTAAGGAAAAAAGCAAATAGTTTATCTTTTGTTTTTGCTTCAAAGCATAAAAAATGCTGTCTCACATGCTAAATGTTAAGAAATATAATGACATCTATAACATATATATTGTTTAGTTATTTTCTAATATATTAACAGATAATATATATGTAACTTATAATGAATATTTAGTGAAAATATATGTGCATGTGCACTTAACATTACTATATTCCAAATCTTATTGCTTCATTTCTCCTTTAAACTGGTTGTACATGTACTCCAATTTATTTAATATTACCTGTTTAAGTATTTTCTGAACACTTACAAAATTAAGAAATATACTCAATGTTATGTGAACTGGAGAACCATCTGTCATACAACGTTCCACAGAAAATACTACTTATAAAAAAAAACTTTATGTAGTTGTTCCTTCCAAACTTCATAAAATTTTGGGACATTCCTTATCAATCAAATTTTTCATAATGCTAATATGTTTAAAATATATTCAATGAGTTAAAAATACACTAAAACAGCCTTGGCTGATGTGGCTCAGTGTATTGAGCACTGTCCTGAGAACCAAAGAGCTGCTGGATGGATTTCCAGTCAGGGCACAGGCCTGGGTTGCAGGCCAGGTGCCCTGTAGGGGATGCGTAAGAGGCAGTCACACACTGATGCTTCTCTCCTTCTCTTTCTCCCATTCTTCCTCTCTATATAAAAATAAATAAATAAACTCTTTAAAAAGACACTAAAACATAATTTACAATCAACCACAATATACTACATCTTATATTTGTAATTCCGGAGGTTTTTTGTTTTGTTTAGTTTTTATATTTAATATAAGGAAACAAGATCTTCTTTGAGTACAATGTGAATAAAAATCATTGAAAATCAATGAAAACCCCATTCTGACTTTGAAATTTGTGCAATGAGTGGGTAATGCTTGCAACATATAACTAGTTTAGGCAAAATGATTAATAGGAGTAGTGGGTTTGGAAATGTTTATTATACCAACATTAAATGCTGTTACTACAATTGATACTACTTCTACTATTACTAGCCAACTCTGACATGGACAAAAAACTTTAATCCTCAAGAAACCACTATACCCTGAGAGTTAATTTATATGCCTTTTATGTATGATAAAATGGAGACACATTTATAGCAAAATGGCCCAAGTATTTGCATTTCAACTTAGTGTTCCCTCACTCTGCTTTCTCTGCTCATGAGATCAGGGAAGAAGTCTTCTGAGGGAGTTCATTAAGAGAAATCTCACTGAAAAAAAAAAAAACATAAAAAAAGAAACAATGAGGAAACCAACTTAAATTGGAAAGATACAGGGTACAAATAATTTAAGTTCTGGAGGAGGAAAAAAAATTCCAAGCACAGACAAGATAGCTACAGCAACACTAGAGGAATGTTTACACACAGTTCCAAATTCTGTTAATGTAAAAACAGAAAAAAGAATGCTTGAGTGGCCTTGAAAATGAGTAATGAGGATCAAAGAATGATATAAGATATAAATACTTCTCTAATGGGACAGAGTATGTCACATATGAGGGCAAAGACTGTATAGAGTGATGTCTATGGGTCTTCACTACTGGTTAAAAAAAACCCTCAAGCATTTCCAGAATTTTCCATGTTGAAAACTCAATACTAAACTGAATATTAAATATTTTTTCTAATCATTATAATTTATTATGATAAAATATTTCTAAATTCACTGGAGACCAAAGGTGTACCTATTTAAACTTAATCTGTATGTTAGCTTCTTGAATATATCTGTCATTATATCTTTTTTGAAAAACTGTTTATTCATGTCTTTTCCCATTCATTATTGGCAGGTTCATAAATGTTATTTACTTTATAATCTTTTCAGATAATTATTCCTTTTTTAAAAATTTTGTACCATATGAATGTACTACAAATTCAAAAATTTATGAACATAATTTAAATACAAATAAAGTCTTAAAAGCAAAATAAAATATATTCATGAGTATTAATGAATTTTCCTTATATTTAATAAGGATTATTCTGGTCTGTATTTATCTTTTAATTAAAACACAAACTATTTTTAAAATGTTTTTTAAAGTATTCATTTTTTCTTAATGATTTTTGATGTGTTTAGAGTGTCACCATGCAAATATATTTTTAACTAATTACATAAAATTTAAATTATTAAAAACATTCAGCCATGTAAAAGGATTCAAAGTTTAACCTAACAAAAACAACATTCGCATTCTACATATATTAAGATATAAAATACCTGGCTGGTGTGGCTCAGTGGATCGAGCACCGGCCTGCAAACCAAAAGGTCACCAGTTTGATTCCCAGTCTAGGGAACATGCTTGGGTTGTGGGCCAGGTCCCCAGTATAGAGCGCATGAGAGGCAACCACCCAGGAATGTTTCTCTCCCCTTCTTTTGCCCTCCATTCCCCTCTGTCTAAAAATAAAAATAAATAAAATCTTTAAGAAAAAAGGTATAAAATACTGCTAATATATTTACAATTGCATTTCTCTTCCATGAAGCCAAAAGTAGATACTCCTGAGTTTGATGTTTATCTTTTCCATTCATTGTGTGCAGTTTTATTATGTACATTTGTATAAATATATACGTATAGAAATTACTACCCCAAGCGACTTAAGATAAATATCTCCATTTGGAGCTTTTCAGACCATGACAATACAAATTAAATTCTAAGTCTATGTTGTTTATCTCTCAAACCCTGCCTATTATATCCCTAATGGGCACTGAAATTCAGTGCAAGCGAGAACGTTACCTTCATAAGCTTGCATTCTAGTGCAAGAGATGGACAGTAATCAAACAATTATGCAAACAAACAAAATAACTCTCAACAATGCTTCAAAGGAGAGCTACAATATGTTCAGGGACCATATGACAGACTTGATCCATAGTGAGCTCTGAGGGAGAACAAGGAAGAAGTACTGTGCTCCATACCGAGGTGATGTGATGTGGGGAAATAACAGGACACAGCTCTCTATTGGAAGGGAAGACTAATAAGCTGTGGGCAGATCCCTAGGATGCCTGCTTGCCAGGGTCAGTGGTGTAGTAGGTTGGAAATTCTGAGAGTATTACAATCTACTTCCCCTCGCTGAGCTCACTGTAGTTATTCCTCATGTCGATGTCCTACTTGGATAAAATACTAATAGATAGTTGGGCTCTGGAAGAAGATGGGAGCCTTTCACTTCCTCTCGAGTGAACTTCCTTTTAATTCCCAATTCAGTATCTATGGTCTGTGCTCCATTTTTCACCAATTCACCATACATTTTTCTTTTGAAAAATACCCCTTTAAATTTCAGACATCCAAATGAAACTTTTGCAGTTTCTGGTGATAATATAGACTCATTTTTATATTGATTGAGTTATAAATTTCAAAGCAAAATTCAGCTATACCAGGGAGTCAGGTGTCTTATCCCAGAAGTACCACCCTTTACATTTCATTCTTTAAAGCACTTAAAATGAAAAGCATTCTTGAGCTCAGGGAATGAGAGCAATGATAAAAACAGGAGAACAGGGAAATAAATCGATATTGAGAACAAATTAAAATCTGAAGATTGTCCTTTATCTAAATTTAGAGGACATTCTAAACAGAAACAAAAATAAAATAATTAAATGTCTCCAAAATAATCGCTTTATTGCTTTTCTTGTCAGGAAAGAAAAGTGATGCTCTCAAAGAAGCGGAAGCTATTAAAGTCCTGTAACTAGTTTAAAAAGAGCAGATAATAACCCGTTAGTGTCTTGGATAGTGATTTTGCTAAAAATTTAAGAAGGGGAATGATCTGAAGAAACAATTGCCTCCCTGGAATACAGGACTTCAATTTTAAATCATTTAAAGACATAAAAAGTTTTCCAAGCAACAATGACAAGCTAAGAAGAAATCTTACTAATAAAATGATCTACTATTATTGATCATTTAAAAATCAGCATTTCAGTTAGGGTGTGTCAAGTTTAGCTTGGATGCAAAATTGCCTGAAAGAAGGCAAATTCTCTGTGCAGTGAGGTGAAATTATGTAGACTGCCTATAAAACAATTGAAATGTCTTCCTTTTATACACAAAATTTCCCAAATAACATATCATCAATATAATATTTTTAAAACTGTTAAATAGCTTGACTCATTTCAATTAAAAAAAAAAGCTCTTATAACACCATGACTCAATAGAATTGACTTAGGCCATTCCAACTCCCCATGTTGCTTCATGTACTTCCTTGATGTGGGCTTAGAAAGCAAAGCTAATTCTGCATTTTCCATTGGAAATTGCAACAATCCTTCTTCCTACCACTAAAATCCCAGAACCCACTAAACCCAGAGATAGAGTTGACTGTTTTTGTCTCTGATCACCGCCTCTGCGCTATTCATAAACACCCATCATACCACTCCTGAGAGAAAGACCAACATATTCTTAATTTATGATTTATGAATGAATTTTTTGACTTCTGGAGTTCTGTTTATGCATTTATGTTGTTAAATTTAATCAAGATACTGTAATGACTTGGGAACATAGTCACAACAACAAAGATCAATTAAGTATTATTATACTTTATGATCTCCACTTTCTAGCCATTTTGTTTGAGAAATTTTGATTGACATTATGAGGGAGATTTAAACTATTGAAGAAATAATTAGCCCAAGTAGGATATGATTTGTCATTTTTTCTTGAGCTGAATTAAGCTATCCTTTAAGCATCTATTTTCTAATTTCTTTATTTGTATTTTGTATTTAGTTATTTTAATCCTAATTTCTGGTTAATCATTCAGTATACCAAAATATCACACCATTTACAAATATAAAAGTTATGCCAAAGCATCATTATGACAAATCCTTAAAACATCTATATTTTGGTATTGTCATAGTTCAATGAATTATGTATCCACTTATTGCACCTATGTTATACTAGAAAAAGATACCCTGAGTATATGAGCTTGAGCCTTGTCTTATTTTATTTACTTTAGCAATATTTTCGGACCACAGATATTTACTGAACAATATTCTAGAAGCTGAAGGTCAACACTGACAGACAAATTTTCCAACACCAGGACTCTTACATTTGAGCCTTGCACATAAGAACTATCTGTTTATAATAACATGCATTATTTATTGAGTGATTATAAACAGAAAAATCATTTTTAGAAAAATTTCGGTAGAAAACTAAATCCTTCTAATGAATATCTAATTAAAAGACACATGAGCAAATGTAATGAGATAAGAACAGACAAGTTATACCAAATTCTAGAAAACCCAAGTTAATAAGGCAGAAATTTTAATAATAAATTTGAAGTCTTTGATATATTTAATTGATGTTTCAATATTTTAGTATGTTTAACTTTTCAAATACAGTTTAAAAATTATTTTCTATTTAGTTTTTAATTTTTTCAAATATTGATTAATCCTGAAGCACTGTCCTGCTCCATATGAAGTGGAGATAGAGCTCTTCTTTTATCTGATCCAGCTTGATTTTCATCTCCTAGGCCTCCAAAGTGGTCTTGTTATGAAGTGCTTCAAATTCATCCCCACTATTGGCCAAACTAGTCTTTCCAGAAAGTGTGTGTTTGTCGAACCTTACACGCATCTGTGATCATTTACTCCTTTCTTTAACAACAACCTATTGCTGTTTTTATTATTTTTCAGGTTTAGGTAGATTGTTCAGAATCATTCTAGACAGTATTTACAATATTGAATTTTCTTGCTTTCTTCTTCAATTTAGTTAAAGGTCTTCATTTTTAATCTCTTAATAAATATTTTTGTTGTTTGTTTCTGATAAAATATATTACGTATATGCTTATTAATTCAATCCCCATTGGTTTTATGGGAAATATTGTTGCGGACCGTTCAGCCTGATTTTAGGAGTTGTAACCCTCACCCCATGGTGGGCTGTGTAAGAGCCAAGGGACCCACTTCATCTGGGTCTGTTCTGTCACAAGGACACGACCTACTAAGGAGACAAAGCTTATCTCCCTGGCAGGAGTGCTGCTTCTGCCTCATCCATCTCTGGCCCCAATGCTTGGTTGGCAGTCAATGATGGGTAAGACTCCTCATGGGAGGGGCAACCTAAGCCAGACACAACCACTTGGGAGGCCTCATGGAAAGACTGGGAAGGGGGGGGCTGCAGCAAAGAGGATGTGATGGACCCTCGCCCCCCAGCTATTCTGACATAGCCCGAGTCCTCATTTCTGTCTGGGAGACGTCTCCTGCTTCCTAATCGGCTTAATGCCTGAAACTGTGGGGGGCAAGCGGTGCAGCCCTGTGCCGGCCAGGATGGCTCCCTGGGTGATCAGGCATAAGAAAGAATTCCTAAAGTCCTGTGAAACCTGCTTTGCTAAGAGTGCTCTCATTTAAATGATAAGGGTCCGAGGAGGGAATGGATATGTCTCCCAAAGTTTGGCAACCTTCTTTCCTGACAGACACTGACTCAGATTAAGCCCTCAGATTTCTTTGAAATGTTAACCATTGTTTGATCCTTGCTGCCTGACATGCCTGTATTCCCGTGTATTTGAACCCAATAAAAGCCCAGTGAGGAAGGGGCTCTGGGTCATTCTCCTCTGAGAGTTTGACCACCTTTCCTCCCCAAGCAGTCATGTCTTGGTAGTTTTTATTTTCATCCGTGACGAACGGGGGGTTCTACAGGCGGAGACCCCCACAAAATATCAATTTCAATGTGCCAAATACCTTCAGCATCAATTAAAATAGGTATATTGTTTTAATCCATTAACATATAAGGAATAAATATCAAAAGAAACTACCTGTAAGTTAAAAGATAAAACAAAATATATAGCACATTATAATTAGTAAATAAAGGAAGCTAAGGTACATAAAATAAAAAATATAACATCACAAATTTGTAAACTGGACTAAAGTGCCCTAGATTTATCAAACTCAGATATTGGGTTAAGAATCACTATAGAAACATAGGTTCATGGGTTCATGTTTTTGCTAAAAATATATTGTAAAATAGTTCAGAAAAATTATGTATATATGAATATACATATATAATTATATATATAAATTATATATATAATATATACCTGTGAAAACATACACACCTCAAATAAAATGGCTATCTCTGATTTATCTCCAAATCCTATCTCATAACTTACCAGCTTCTAGTTATCATTTTGGATATTGACATTAATATCTCACAATAATTATGGTTCTTAAAAACCATACTGGGTAATAGATTCAACACAATCTCTTTCAAAGTAGCAATAACATATTTCACAGATACAGAACAAATATTTCAAAAATTTATATAGAACCATAAACAGCCTGAATAAGCCTCTGCAATTTTGAGAAAGAAAAACAAAGTAGGAGGGATCACAATACCTGATATCAAACTACATTACAAGGCCACTGTAATCAAAACACTCTGGTACTGGCATCAGCACAGACACATAGATCAATGGAACAGAATAGAGAGCCCAGAAATAAACCCATGTCTCTATGGTCAATTAGTATTAGACAAAGGAACAGAAGCGCAAGATGGAGTAAAAATAGCCTCTTCAACAAATGGTGTTGGGAGATCTGGGAAGGTACATGCAAAATGAAACTAGTCTACCAACTTACACCATACACCAAAATAAACTCAATTGGATAAAAGACAATATAAATTGTGATGCCATAAAAATCCTAAAGGAGAACATAGGCAGGAAAATTTCAGAAATCCCATGTAGCCATATTTCCACCCACATACCCCCTAGGGCAAGGGATATAAAGAAAAAAATAAACAAATGGGACTACATTAAATTCAAAGGCTTCTGCACATCCAAAGAAAATATCAGCAAAATGAAAAAGGAACCAACCACATGGGGAAGCATATTTGCCAATGATACTTCACACAAGGGTTTGATCTCCAAAATGTATAAAGAACTCACATGACTCCACACTAGGAAAACAAACAGCCCAATTAAAACATGAGCAAAGGACCTGAATAAGCACTTCTCCAAGGAGGACATACAGAGAGCCCAGAGTCATATAAAAGGATGTTCAGGATCAATACCCATAAGAGAGATGCAAATTAAAACCACAATCAGACACCACTTCACACCGGTCAGAATGGCCATCATAAACAAAGCAACAAACCATGCATGCTGGTGAGGATGTGGAGAAAAGTGAACCCTAGTGACTGTTGGTGGGAATGCAGACTGGTACAACCACTATGGAAAACAGTATGGAATTTCCTCAAAAAACTAAAAATGGAATTCCCTTTTAATCCAGCAATTCCACTGCTGGGATTATACCCTGTGAATCCTGAAACACCAATTCAAGAGAATCTATGCACCCCAATGTACATAGAAGCACAATTTACAATAGTCAAGTGCTAGAAATAGTCTAAGTGCCCATCAGTAAACGAGTGGATCAAAAAACTGTGGTACATTTACACAATGGAATTCTATGCAGCAGAAATAAAGAAGGAGCTCTTATACTTTGCAACAGCATGGGTGGAACTGCAGAGCATTATGCTCAGTGAAATAAACCAGGCACTGAAAGACAAATACATGAAATCTTACCTATAAGTGGAACCTAATCAACAAAGCAAGCAAGTGAGCATAGAAAAAAAACAGAGACGTTGAAATAAAGAACAAATTGACAGTGACCAGAGGGTTAGGGGGAGGGGTATAATGGGAGAAAGAAGGGGAACATGTACAAAGGACTCATCAACAAGGACAATGGTGTGGGATGGCCTTTGAGAGCAGGGATCCGAAGAGAGCAACTAGGACAGTGGGGGAATGTGGACAACTGTAACTGAAAAACAATAAAAAATAAATAAACAAATAAATTGAAACATAAGTTTCAAAATAGATGTGATATGCTTCCACAATTGACCCGATGCAGTTAGCTATCACCAGACAAACAAGGTTTGAGTGATTTTTACGGGAAGTGTTATTGTTTTTTTATTATTGTTCTGTTACACTTGTCCTAATTTTCACCCATTGCTCTCCCCTGCCCTTCTCAAGGGTAAGTATTAATACCCTATGAATCTGAAATCTCAACTTGAGTGAGAAATATTTTTAAAATATAAATATTCACTACATTTGGATTCTTCTTTCATAAAAAAATCAAATATTATTTAAAACAATTTTATTCATACATGAGTTAAGCCAGAGTGTTAAATATAAAAGCCAACATATATTTTATAAGATATATTTTTCTTTGATAAAAATATAGCTGTTCTTATGTAGGTAAGAGAGCTATTATGTAATTAAGGAAAGAACAGCTTGTAACAGTACAGAAACCATAACAGAAGTCTCAAACTTGTAATCAATGTGATCCTGTTCTCCCATTTGCCTAAAATTGATCCATTTATGCATGTTGTCTTAATATTCTATATAGTTTGATAGTTGCGTTAGAGTTTACATGTTAAACAAGCATTATTATTACTGAATATATTAAGATAAGCCATCCTTGGTTGATAAACTTCTACTGGGTGCCTCACATTTCTCGTCTTATTGGTTTGCATGTGAAACACATATGCAGTGAATTAAGTTCTTACTTTAACACATAGTTATTCATAAAGATTATCAAAAAATGTCTTTTTATACCTTCTCAGATACTTTCCAGATAGTGTGTCACTAGCAACCTCTTTTCAAAGGTACTTGGTAAAACAGAGTGATCAGGATCGCTTCTCCCAGGCAGCAAGTATGATGACAATACTAATAGAAGTTACTTTTCTCTCAGCCCCTTAGTGCATATGTTTGGGGGGAAATAAAAATATTTTAAAAATTTGTATTTTATTGACCCACAAACATAATAAAATATTTTAAATCAAAAATAAAGTAGTAAATATGAAAACCACATACATACACATAAATTGAATACAATATATATACATATATTTAAACTTTTAATACTTTTTATTGTTCCCTTTCATCTTAGAAATTATGTGGAAATGAAATAATTTGGTAATCCTATTTATAATTGAAAATGGAATTGTGTTCTGTGAGAAGTATATTTCATTATTTTTCTATGTATAAATAAAAAACTAAAAACATCCTGAACAAGTCAATAAATAGTAATTGGGCACTTTGGATAGTTTATTATAAAACCAAAAAAATACATATTCTTCATTCTCATTTTAGAATTTTTGAACTCAAAGTAATTTGCAATTACTTTATTTTTCCATATTTTATTACTTGAAAGGGACTTTTTCTTTACTCTCTGTCATTTTCATTAGTGATAACATTAACTTATTGAATTACTCACAATAAAAATTAGTAAATTATCAGAATAGAGATTTCTAGTTTTTACAATATGGCAAGCTAAAGTAACGTCAAAATCTCCTTGTTACAAATTTCATACTATACTAGTGTGGTGGGAGAAATATTCAAAACAGTACTCGTGTTCTTAACCCAAAAGAAGGTAAGTTTAGAGGTAAAATAATGAAAGGAGAAATTAAAGCCCAGGAAGTATGTAGGTATGAGGAACCAATTCAGTGGTTCTAGGAAGTAAGACCCAAGATAAAAGAAGAAAGGATAGTGGCTAAACCTGCTATGAGAAAAGGAAAATCTGCACCCTTACTGCATGCAGGTTGGAGTCTAAATTTACACCCCATTGTAGGAATCGCCAAATAAAAGCACAATTTTTACTTCAGACTTTGCGTTCTTACAGAGCACTCAGCACACGCACATTCAAAAAACTTTGGATAGAAGGGGAAAAATCCAGGCACACGTGGAAAATATTTCCATATGATCAATAGGAATGTATCATATGTATTTATCATAGACACTGTGCACAAGGTAGAAGTAAAAGAAGACTCACTATTAATTATGAACTCATTGAAAGAATGGGTTCAAGAGTGAAAAAAAGAAGAAGAAAGTGTTTGCTTGGATAAATAAATGACAAAATGATTGTGCCAAACAATAAGTACAGCCATTGCTCAGACATTAATTTCTGATACCATTTTGCAAATACAGGGAACTAGGATACCTTGGGAAAATAACTGCTTATATATAGGGATAGGAAATATACTAGATAAGCCTGGAACATATTGTGTTTCCAAAAAAAAAAAAAAAAGGAAAGTTTAAAACAAACTTACAAAAAAGCAAAACACCACACACACACAAAACACCATACACCAAACAGGGTATATCGAAGAAAGACAAGAGTCAACTGAAAATCCTATCGATGCCCAAAGCTGGAGAAATCTGAGCAAAAAATAATAATTAAGTAGTATTTGATTACAATCTAAATAAGTAACCAGGAATCTATACTGATAAAATAATTAATTAAATAAATAAACAAATGGAATAAACACAATTCTTATTCAAATAACTTTATATAATTTTTAAAGATAATCTGCCTTGGAAAATAAACAAAACTCCTACTTAAAGAGTCTGGGCTTCACATGGTGACTTCCTTCCAAAGAGTACGGTATGGAAAGAGAAGAAGAGGTGATTTTACAGTGTTACGGAGAAATCTGGCGAACAGTCCTCAGCCATGTAGGTGATCAAAGTCAACATCGACACTGAAGAGTCATGTTGATAACACGTATCAGGATATGATGTGATGAGAGCTGCACTTCACCTCTGTGGTCTTCCTTTCAAAAACATGTGATCTCAACCTCATCATGAGAAAAGGAGGAAAAAGAACATGAACATCAGACAAACCCAAATCAGGCTGCCTTCTACAGAAATATCTGACAAGTATTTTTCAAAGTTGTCAAGGTCATCAAAATGAGGGAAGTCTGAAAAGAGTCTGAGGAGACAGGAAGGCCAAATGTAATGTAGCACACTGAATGGGATCCTGGAACGATAGCAGGAATAACCAGAAAGGGCATTTGGTAAAGTTTCAGACAATATTAATCAAAGATGGAGTAAGGTTAAAAATAATGTAGCAGTATGGGTTTTATTTGCACTCTTATTCATGGCAAATATACTATACTGATATATTGATAATAGAAAGTACTGGGTGTGGGATATATGAAAAGTCTGTACTATCTTTCCAACATTTCTGTAATTCTGAAATTATTCTAAAATTAAAAAATATGCATATATTTAACAACTTTCTTGAATGCTACCTAGAGAAAGCATTTACTTTTGTAATATTTCATATCTTCATATATTTCTCCCTGTTGCATATATATATTTTATATGTTTAAATGTACAGGGTGGGGCAAAATTGGTTTATAGTTGTGAGTATGTGATACACAGTTTATTCTTGTATTATTTATTAATTATTGTATTATTTTTCACTTGAACAACTGTAAACCTACTTTTGCTCCACCCTGTATATCTGTTTATGTATATATTTACATACATATGTAAAATCTAAAATGGAATAATACTATATACATACTGCCAGGCAACTGAAATAGGCACCATTCTCTTTGCATCTCAAATCTTCCTTCAAAGATTGTCTTTCTTTTTCTTAAAATACTGCATTTTATTTTTACTGAGATACATCTTTTTTTTAATATTTAAATTATAATTAATCTTGCATTCATTTAAATGTCACAGTTTAATAGAGGGCTTTTACCTTTCATAATGAACCTAAAATACTGATGGAAATTACAATATTATAATTAACTAAATCTTAAATTGGATAAAACACTGTTTCTTTATTAAGAATCTGTTGATATTAGGGACTTCTGGCCAAGATGGAGGCGTAGGTGGACACACTGTGCCTCCTCTCACAACCAAAATTAAGGAAAACAAATATTTAGAAACAAAGAAACAATCAGACATGATAGAAAATTGAACTGTATGGAAGTCCAACAACCATTCATCCAGACCGGTAGGAGGGGCAGGGTTGCAGTGGGAAGGAGTGGAGGTACGAACCTGGACTTGCAGGCAGTAGTAGCTGGCAGTTCCCAGGAGTATAGACAGCGGCTAGCAGATTCCAGGCCCACGGGCAGTGGCTAGTGGACCCGGGCACGGGGTGGCAGCTGTGCAGACCCAGTGAGGCCTCGCAAGGCAGCTGGCTGACCAGGTGGTCCCACATTCACGGGGAGATAATCCAAGCAAAGGGGAGGTCTCGGAGGGGACTGGAATCCCAGAGAAATCGGACCAAGTGCCATTGTTCACTCTCAGACCCCATCCCCACATACAGCCTCACTACCCAGCAACCGGGCTGCCCTGCACTGGGGAACACCTAAGGCTCAACCCCTCACTACATAACAGCCATGACCAGGCTAAAAAAAGAAAAAAGAAAAAAAAAAAAAAGCCTCAAACCAGAGAACAAATCACAGCCGCAGAGCCAATTCCTCTAAACGATGAAGAAATAGCTAACCTATCAGATGCACAGTTCAAAGCCCTGGAAATCAGGATGCTCACAGAATTGGTTTATTTTGTTCACAAATTAGATGAAAAAATGAAGGCTACAATAGGTGAAATGAAGGAAAACACACAGGGAACCAACAGAGATGGGAAGAAAACTGGGACTCAAATCAATGGAGTGGATCAGAAGGAAGAAAGAAACAACCAAACAGAAAAGAAGGAAGAAACAAGAATTCAAAAAAAGGAGGAAAGGCTTAGGAACCTCCAGGACATCTTTAAACATCCCAACATCCAAATTATAGGGGTATCAGAAGGGGAAGAAGAAGAGCAACAAGTGGAAAATTTATTTGAACACATAATAAAGGAGAACTTCCCCAATCTGGCAAAGGAAATAGACTACCAGGACGTCGAGGAAGCTCAGCGTCCCAAAGAAGTTGGACCCGAGGAGGAACACACCAAGGCACATCATAATTACATTAGCCAAGATTCAAATGAAGGAGAGAATTCTAGAAGCAGCAAGGGATAAGGGGACAGTCACCTACAAAGGAGTTCCCATCAGTCTGTCAGCTGATTTCTCAAAAGAGACCTTCCAGGCAAGTAGGGGCTGGAAAGAAGTATTCCAAGTCATGAAAGCCAAGGACCTACATCCAAGATTGTTCTATCCAGCAAAGCTTTCATTTAGAATGGAAGGGAAGATAAAGTGCTTTTCAGATAAGGTCAAGTTAAAGGAGTTCATCATCACCAACCCCTTATTATATGAAATGTTAAAGGGATTTATCTAAGAAAAAGATAAAAAATATGAACAGTAAAAAGACAGCAAACTCACAGATATTAACAACCACACCTAAAACAAAAGCAACTAAGCAAACAACTAGAACAGAAGAAGAACCACAGAAATGGAGGGTAAGCAACAGGGGAGTGGGAGGAGGAGAGAGGGGGAAAGGTACAGAGATTAAGTAGCATAGACAGTGGGTAGAAAATAGGGGGAGGGCAAGAATAGTGTAGGAAATGCAAAAGCTAAAGAATTTATGACACATGGACATGAACTAAAGGATGGGAATATGGGTGGAAAGGGGTGTGCAGAGTTGAGGGGAATGTTGGGGGAGAAATGGGACAATTGTAGTAGCATAATCAATAAAATATATTTTTAAAAGAATCTACTGATATTAAACTGTTTAAGTCTTGCTTTATTATGTTTTGGTTGGATAATACTCTTTTTTTAAACCACATTCTTAATTAATTATTTGGGTAACTTTATAATGTAGAGTTATTTTTCTCATAGCCTTGAAGACATTGTTCCAATATCTTACTCTCATAGCTTAAGTTGGATATTCAATTGTCAGTCTATTTGTTATTCCTCTGAAAGCAAATTGTATTTCTTTCTTTCTTATCTCTCTTGTTTGTTTCATGTCACTGTGTCTAGCCATGAATATCTTCTAGATGTGATTAATGTGATCTAAATGTGAAGATTCTCCTCTTCTATCACTTTTGCAAAATTTCTAGTCATTATTTCTTTGATTATTTCCTTTATCCCCTTTTACCTCTTCTTTTAGAATTCCTATTAGACTGATTTTAAACCTTTACTTTTTAGTCTTGATACCATTTGGCTTCTCTTATTTTTATTTCTGTTTTCTCACATTCATTATCAAAGTTCTGCTTTCTCATACTTTCACTAATTTTCTCCTTATGTGCTATTTAAACCTGTGAGTTTTTAATTAAGTTACCATAATCTTTATTTCTTCATTCTTTTACAGATCTGCACTAACTCTTGCCATAGTATCCTCTTTTATATTAAACTTTTTAATTCTTTCTCTCATTTCTTTAAACTTTTGAAATACAGATGTTATCTAAAACTAATATATTTCTGAAAATGTGCTGAATAGTGAATTTTGAGAGAATAGGAAATTTTAATTTTAATGTTTTAATATAATATATTTCAGATATACTCAATAACAATGATATATATTTGTGTCTATTTCCTGATGATATTTAACATGTTTTCTCTCTCTTGTCTTTCACACTATTTAAATTCTGTTTTATTGACCTCATCAATACAAGTAAGTCTTTCTGAAGTATTTTTTCAGGGTAAGATTTTGTACTTCTAAAAATAAGTATTTCTTTTTAGATATATCTAGATCCTCAAGTAATTAGAATCATATGACACTTTTTAAGCTCTGTGAACTATTGGTAACTGTGCCTTTTTCAGTCATATACCCTTATAGGCCATAAGAATTTTCCCTCCAGTTTCATTAGTTGTTCTCAGACCCCAAAACCAACATTTTCCCTATTTTTTTCTCTTTTAGGAATTGAGTATTTGGTGGTGACATCCCGACTCTACTTCTCGTAGTCAATATCAGTTCTCTTCACACACCTTTTTCTTTTTTTAATTCCCCCTGCACTTACTCCATGTGGTGGTGTTTCAGTACTGTTCTGTAGTTGTTAGTGGCTCAGCAACAACCGCACATACTTTAATGATTCATAGATATATTTTGTTAATTATTTCTGTTGAAGATGTGATTCACATGTTGTTTCACTGTCATTCCTCATTGTTCTCTCCATTATTTAAAAGATATGATGGAAATCAAGACCAATTCTCTTGCCAGAATCCTGCTAAATGTAAGCTGCTTAATGTATCCTGCTAAATGTAATCCATTATTCAAATACATAGTTTCAAACATATATAAAAGGTATTAGTATAATATAAAGAACTCCCAAATACCCTTGATCCAGACTTACCTATTGGTAATCTTATGCCACAGTTGTTTTAAATTCTATTGCCTATCAATCATCTCTCTAGCTTTCTATTTTTGTATCTGGCATCCATCTATTTCTTCCTGAGGCATTTGAGAGTCTGTCACATACATTATATGTATATTCTAGGCTGTTCAACAGTTTTAAGGAAAATCTTAGAGATAATAAAGGAAAACATTTTTTTCGATAAAATGTGCATCACCAATTTTCTTAACAGCATAGAAGATGCTACTTTCACAAATGATGATGCTAAGTCGAAAAGAAACTCAATACATCACACTTTGATTGGGAGACAGTTTTAAAGATACCTTAAATTTACCTTGTTTGTATTTTTTATTTATATATGCATCAATGAGATATATAATTCAAGGTCCCAAAAATCTTTTTCATTAAGTATATAATAAAATTCTGAGTGAAAAAATATTTCATTAGCATTTAATTAGCAATAGTTTTACTATATTACTGATTTATAATAATTATATCTTCAACAAATAATAGCTCAGAGTTAATACAATATAGCTTTTGTAGAATCCACATCACTGTTATCGTTGCCAGGGACACAGCTTCCTTTGAGAACAACCCCTATTGCTGAGAGCAGCATATAAGTTTGATTTGGCCTGTGTCTGCCCTCTCCAGTTCCCTACAGATACAGAAAATTGCTCCAAGTTGTTTTTGCTGTGGTTGTTCCTTCTTATTCTCCTACTTGGCTTATGCCTATCTCATCTGATCACATAAATACTACTTTGATCACATAGTGTTCATCCGAGATTTTATCACGCAATGCCCTGAAGCCAAATATCAGACTACTACCTTGGCATGGCACCCATCACTCTATATTTTCACTTCACATCACAAACATTTTTAAAAAAAACAAACTGAAGTTCTTTTTTGTATTCCTATCACCTTAGGCTTTCTGCCCAGAGTAAATTTCATTCATTCTTCCCATTTCTGCTCCTACCTCTGTGATAGCATTCAGCAAAATCTGTCTCACATTTTCCACATTTTCAAGTTTTAGGAAGTTACCTGCTATGCTCAATATATCCAACATTTATATAGTTAAGGAGCATTTAATTAGTGAAATAGTACAGTTAAACTCAAAGGTGCTATTTTGAATAATCTGCCTTTACATTATGATATATCCCAAATTTTAACATACTAAACTTAAATTCTCTTACAAAAGAAAATATTAATGCGAATTTAGTCTGTTGAATTGATTAAAGTTTAAATTCCATATATGAAAGTGGATTTGACCTGCAAAGTACAAAACAGCTAATATTAATGATGTTAATGTCCCCTATCATTAAGACAGAAAGCTATTTAGCCTCAACTCTCTTCCCTTTATATCTCAATGGAATAAACAATATCTCTAAGACATTTCTTTAAGGTAATCCAGCCATTTCTCCTGACATTGCTCTTATATAAACATTTCTCTCTAGGACTGAATTAATATTCTAATTGGTGTCTCTTTCTTACACATCACATTACTTCCAATTTATTTTCCATGCACCCACCAATTATATATTTCTATATCTAATTTTTCATTCACAGATGTGAATGGCTCCTCATTTTAGTTTATTATATACTGCCTTATCTTTTTTAAACATTTTATTTATTTACTTTTAGAGAGAGGGGAAGGGAAGGAGAAAGAGGGAGATAGAAACATCATGTGAGACAGACATTGCTCTGTTGCCTCTTGTACACACCGAAACCGGGGATCAGGCCTGCAATCCAGGCATGTGTCTGGACCAGGAATTGTACCAGCAACCTTCCACTTTGTGGGACCACACCCAACCCACTCTGCCACACCAGTCAGGACCACTGCCAAGTTTTTAATTCACGGTAAGACTCTAAGTGACATGACACTCAACCTCATTCAACGTATGATATCAATACACTTTAACTACCTCAATAATTTTATTTCTTGTCTTTCATTTACCTAAAATACTTTTTTATTTTGAAATTCTACATATTCATTAAATATAAAAATCCATATAGCATGCTATCATCTCTATAAAAATAGCCTCATTTGACAAATCCATAATTTGTCTTCTTTATATTTGAAAATATTTTATGATATGTACGACATTTTGTTTTGTGTTAATATTTATTGCAGTTAATGTTTATTATCTTCAACCAACAAATTGCAAAATACTTTATGGCTTAAGATTTTATCTTGTATTTTTTCCTCCATAGTCTGCATCAGTAAAATTTCATGAATAAATATTCTTCTATGTGACATCCCAATACCTTAACTGTTACATCTGTTACATACCCATCACTTTTAAAAAAAATCTAAAAGATAAATGGCTGTTAAAGATTATGTTATGCTTCTGTCTGTATACATTATTTGGTCTAAAACCAAGATTTTACATATTTAAGTTTAAATATGCTAAGAATGGTATTTTTATTTATAAATAACTGAAAAATAATAATAAAAAAGGAGAATAATATTGCATGGCATTAGAAGATTATATGAAATTAAAATCTCACTGTTCATAACAAACATATAGGGGCACAGCCACATTCATTTATTTATGTCTTGTCTAGGGCTGTTTTCATGCCATATTACAGAGCTGGCAAATCTAAGTCATGGCTGACAAGCCTAAATTATTTACTCTCTGGATTTTACGGGAAGTTGGATGACCAATCTCCTGGGCGATCCACACTGCTCAATCAAATTAATACTCATACAGAACACCATAGAAAGCCCTTTTATTGACATACACAGAAAGCAAAATATTGGTATCAGTCAGGCAGTCTTCTCCCTGCCTGCTCTGTTCCTCCCTCCATACATACTTGGTCTTGGCATGTGATATTTTCCCAGATCTGGGCATCTTCCTCTTTGATTGATAAGGTTGATGCTAGGTCTTGTGTTAATGGCTCTCTCTGAACCTTAACATGGATCTGTCGGGTTTTATACACTGGACTTCCAGGAGACCTAAAGAAATAAGTATGAGGTTCAGGCTATCACAATGGATTTATTATCATGCTAAATGTACTGGATAATCTTAGCAGAACACAGACATTTTTTCTGTGCCTTACTTTCAAATATTATCAATTTAACACATAAACACTTTCTCATTAGCTTTGCTCTTCCACAGAAGTAAAGAGACAAAGTTTAGTTACCTATTACTCACCCAATGTATCATAGAGAGACAGATAAAAGTCACAACATCAAACTAAGTCATGTACACTAGTTAAAATGTATTTTTTAATTTAGGACATATTTTGCATGAAACTGCACACTCTGTAAACTCCAATTACTCAAAGTATAGCCTTATCCTGAATTTTATCAAAGGGGAGAAAAACTATAGCAGCACTGAATTAAAAGAAAATATACAAGGGGACATACTAATAATTTTTTTTACATTCAACCTCTATAGTTAAATAATGAGAAATAAAAATTAAAACTTAACTTCTGCTTTTATTCTACAGGAGTATATATGTATGTATTTCAATCAAAGTGCAGATTTTTACAAAATGGGATCAAATATATTTTTTTTTACCCTGGAAACATTCAGAGTCTATAAATGGACTCTATAGAACTTGGCTTTTTTCCCTTATGGAATGTGACTTTGACATCTGGAAGTATACAAAAAAAATCTTTGGCCCACAAGCATTAAATTGTGAAGGACTTATATAGACCATCACTCAACAAAATTGTGATGACTATAACATCTCAGCATAATAAAACTTAATGATAATGATTCATGACTGGGTCAACTTGAATAAAATACAGGTCAGTGGACCGCTGTGATGGAGGTGTTGGATGATCATACATTAAGAAGTATTAGAAAGGGAACCCAGCACATATTTTTGGAGGATAGAATGTTAAAGCCTTGCATACTGGAGAGGAATATACTTAAACATATTTCTAAAGACTACCATATTTTAAATCCATTAAAATAAAATAATAGTAGCATGATGGAGAAATTGAACAGTTAAAATATTCAGGGAACTACAAAATTAATTCAGCAATTAATTGAAGAAAGAGGGACGTATTCGTGCTGTACTAAGTTACTGTCTTTAATGGTTTCCAACTTCCTTTTCTGTGTATCTACCTTGAGAGAGTCTTTAACAAATCATAATCAGCCTCCCAAATTACTGGCATCCTAGCCTCAATAAATTGAAGCCTCTGTTTGACCTGCAGTAATTTATAGCAAATTCTCAGTAATCTGCTGTTAAAGATTTCTGGATCTTACATAAAGACATAAAAGTTAAATGTATCACACTGAAAATATGACCGTAGCTGAAGGGAAATTCATGAACAAGAAGACTGGTGTTTTACTAGCAAATGCCGCAAATTGGATTAAATTTCACATGCAACCAAACATTAAACATTCGCTACTTAACAGAGAAGTTAAAAGCACAATTAATCCCTGAACTAATGGGCTAATGAAAGATGGGTAAGCATATCAGTTCATTAGAGAATCATACTTAATTTTCAAACCAAACTTTAGCTTAAGTGGATTTAGGATATTTCTCCTTAAATGACAAGCATTTAAGATATATAATTTCTATGCTTAATAATACAAATATGCATTGCATTTCTACATAATAAAGTTACTCAAGCAGCACTTTTCTCCCTCTTTAGAGAGATCAGTGAAAAAATAAAACCATATGAAGTATTTCTACTTTCTCTTGGTCTATTGTATCCTCATACTGCAACATAGGACATAATTTTTTTACATGCTAGAAAGAGCAGAAAGAAGGCTTATAGATTATTTTCTTAGCATAATTGTGAGGGCACATATGCTTAGGGGAAATCAGCCTTGTTTCATATTAAAGGGTCTCAAATTTTAGTGTGTATAAGAATCATCTAGGGGTGTCCAACCCATGGTCCAGGATGACTATGAATGTGGCCCAACACAAAAATCATACATTTACTTAAAAACCTTTTTTAAATCATACATTTACTTAAAACCTTTTTTTTTTTTTTTTTTTGCTCATCAGTTCTCATTAATGTTTATATATCTAATGTGTGGCCCAAGACAACTCTTTTTTCTTCCAGTGTGGCCCAGAGATGTCAAAAGTAGACACCCCTGGTACGTAGCTTATTAAAACATAATGGGCATTTTTTGCCTCAACCCCACAGATTCTGATTCAGGATGTTAGGGGTGAGGACCAAAATTTCTTATTTCCAACAATCTTCCAGATTGATATTGCTGCTGCCTCATGAAACATGCTGTGATTAGGTCCGGAGATGCTGTTCTTCTATAATTCTGACAAAGTTGCTGAAGACCTTGATATTGCAATTCTGATATAGGTGCTTTTGTGTGTGTGTGTGTGCGTGTGTGAATGTACTTGTGCTTGTTGTCATTTACTGAGTGTTTCAAAAAGCTATATTTTATGTATTTTTTCATTTATTTATTTTATTGATAACATTGGGGAGACATTAGAAAAATTATAGAGGTTTCAGGTGTACAATTTTATAATACATTATCTATATATTATATTGTGTGTTCACCACCATGTCAAGTTTCCTTCCATCACCATTTATTTCCCTAAATCCTGTCCTACCTGCCCCCACCTTATTTCCCTCTGATAATTACCATATATGCAACTTTTAAAGAAATGGATATGTCTTTGTATATTTTGTTATTATCGTTATTTTAGGTTGTAATTATTTAGGTATTAATCTATATATGATACATCTGAATAGCAAATGTTAACCTTTTACTTTTTATACATTTACAGATATATTTTCAGTGTGTATATGTATGTGTGTATGAAATTAAAAACACAATCATAGCATAGTGTGCTAAAAATGTTTTGCTGATTGAAGTATAGATTAAAATTAAATTTGCCTGAAGCCTGCATCATATTGATATTTCAAAATGTCATTCAATATAGGAAGAACATACATAAAGTAGATTGAGTAGTAAAGATTTCACTTAAGGAAAAATTATTTTAAGTAAAACTGACTTTCTACACATCAACCAAAATATTAATATCAGATTATTTTGAGAAAGGGGAAAGTAGGAAGGCTTTATAAATATTTTGAACATGTATCTTGAGTTTTTATTTTATTAAATGCTTCAGTTACCAAATTCTAATATAATACTTTCCAAAAATATACCTCCAGAATGATTTATTGCTTTTTGATTCAAATCAAAATTATTTCTAACATTTAATACCCTAGTTTCAGAATCAAACAATATTGTTATTTTGCTTGTGACTGATGCAAAGCTATACATCATAGAAGTTTTGGCAATGCATTCCCCTCTTTTTTTTAATATAAAGTAAGAAAAAACATGTAATTATTTGAGTAAATATCAAGATTGAAAGAATTCCATACACCAGTGACATCTTGGAAATTCATCAACAAAACTTTAAAATTATCACACAAATCAATGTTGCAGAAAAGAGAAATATTAACTAATTTGTGAATTTAATTTTTCTCTGAATTAAACATTAAACAATGAAATGCTTAGTTACCTACTATGAAAAAGTAACAAGTAAAAATATATGAAATTAAATAAAATTTAATTGCTTAATTTAAAAATTAAATCTTTGAAAGTAGTTAATTTACATTTTTTGTATATTGTACATTGAAAACACTCATTTTTTTTTCTATTGGGAGAGGAAAAATAAATAAGAATTAATTTTACTTCCAATAAACTTAAATTCATTTGGTGACATGTATGTATGAAATGAACTAACTAACAATATGAGAAAATTCCAGAGAGATATCAAAGGAATGATTCTGCAAAGAATTCTTGGAGAAAATACAAGACAGAGATGATCTCTTTAGACTTGGCTGTAGATCCTAAGGAATTGTTGGTAAGATACTTTTTGGTAAGAGGAGGATGGAATTAAGATAAATGTGAATATGTTCCTGCAGAAATGGCATATATGACAAGGCCAGATGAGGTTTACATTGGCTATGATTCAGAAAAAAAGTTGTTTGAATTTTTTAAAGATTTTTCTGAAGGTTTCATTTAAGGGAGAACTAAGTTTGCCTAGAAAAGCAACGTGGGAGTTGTATGTAGAGAATCTTGAGATGAACTGTAATTTTAATTTCATCATTCAGGCAATGAGCAAACAATAGCGACATGAAGAAAGTATTTTATGTTAATGTGCAAAACAGACTACTATATGTCACAAAAAATAACTAGAATATAAGCTGCATGGAGCCTAGTATTTTGGTCTACCATATTCCTTAAAATAAAAGATTACCAGGCATTTGGTGGTGTTTCATGAATCTTTAGTATAGTTATTAATAAAGATTTTGTTCATCAGCATGTGATTCAGCAATCCTGATTCAGCAATGCAAATGGTTCATCACTAAATGTAAATTCATCATTATACTAAGAGTTAAATGTAAAACAATGTTCTGGGATAATAACATGAAGAGCTCTATTGACCTATTCCCCAGCAAAACAGATCTGGGAAACACTGTAAAAGCAAGTAGTTAGAGTCTCTGGAAATTGTCCTTAGGGGATATAGCAAATGAAAAAAAAAAAAAAAACTGTAAGAAAACCTAGGTTCTGTAAAATTTGAATCAAAACCTACTTACTCCCTCCCATCTCCCCAGCTCAGCTTTATGGATGTTTAAATCTTAGTGGGTCTGAGGAGAAAGATTGGGCTCTCCTCTAAGCTTCCAAATAAATGTTTTCATGTCACTATGAGGGACACATCAACATGAACATATAAAAGCATGAGGTAGAGTCCTGGCCGGTATGGCTCAGTGGGTTCAGCACTGGCCTATGAACGGAAAGGTTGATGACTGGATTCCCATGCAGGGCACATGCCTGGGTTGCAGGCCAGGGCCCTGGCTGGGGAAGTGCAAGAGACAACCAATTGATGTTTCTTTCACATACGAGGCAGAGAGTAGAGAAATAAACAAAAAAAATCCAATAACTAGTGGCTAAAAACTTCCCTAATGATGAAAAACATTAATCTACCTATATAATAAGATCAATAAGCTCAAATTAGGATAGACAAAAAGCATCTATACACATCATAGTATAAGTTGAAAAGCAAAGGAAAAGAGAATGTGTTGTGTGAAACAAGTGGGAGGGAGCCAAGATAAGATCAACTGCTGACTTATCATCAGACAACGGAGGCCGTAGATAAAATTATCTTTCAAATATGAAGGCAAAGAAATAATAAATAAACTCTCAGATAAAGAAAACTGAGGGAATTTAATGTTAGCAGACCCACTACACAAGAAATACTCATGGTAATTCTTCGCACTGAAAGCAAGTAACAATATGTGCAAATACAAGGAGCTCCAGGAAAGATACTTATAAAAGCATGTATGGGTAAAAAGTTTACAAACCGTGTATCTGATCAGGGGCTATATTTTGTATTCCTATGTATGCAGAAAATATGAGTGGTATAACTACATGATAAAAACACAACGAAATTAAATAATGGTCACAGTATCTCAACACACAGTTCTCTGAAAAAGATACACAATTGACTAATAAGCACTTGAAAAGATGTTCAAAAAAATTAGCCAACCAAAATAGGTAGATCAAAACCACAATGATGTAACACTCTATACCCACTAGGATGGCTGTAATAAAAATAAACAAGTTACAAAAGTTTTGGCAAGGATATGGAGAAATCAGGACCTACATACACTGTTGGTGGGAATGTAAAGTGATAGGGTTGTGGTAGAACACATACACCCATCAGTTCTTCAAAGAGTTAAACATGGTTCAACCCTTAGTTGACTTAGTTTAAGTTATAAGTATCATATGACTCAGCAATTTCATCCTTAGGTATATGCCCGAGAGAATTGGAAACATATATCCATAAAAAATCTTGCACACAAATGTTCATAGTAGTATGATATAAAAAGTGGGAAAAAATCCAAATGCCCACCAACTGTTGAATTGATAAATAAAATGTGACTGAAAGAAGCAATGGAATATCCATGCACTGGAATATTATTCAACAATAAAGAAAATGAAGTACCAGCACATGCTATAACATGGATTCACCTTGAAAACAGTTGACGATGTCAAAGAAGTCATTTACAAAGGGCTATATATTGTAGGGTTTCATTTATATAAAATATCCAGAGTATTCAAATCTATAAAAAAAATGATCAGTGGTTATCTACGATGGGTGTCCAGCCTGTGACCTGTAGGCCGCATGCGGCCCAGGATGGCTATGAGTGCAGCCCAACACAAAATCATAAATTTACTTAAAACCTTTTTTTTCTTTAGTTTTTGTTAGTGTTTACATATTTAATGTGTGGCCCAGATGACTCTTCTTCTTCCAATGTGGCCAGAGACACATCAAAAGTTTGGATATCACTGGTTTAGAGGGAGGGAGGACTTGAGGGATGACAGCTGATTTTCTATAACAAAATGATCAAGACATTCAACAAGCAGATTTTAAAAATAGGAAAAATCTGCCCTGGCTGGTGTAGCTCAGTGGATTGAGCGCGGGCCTGCGAACCGAAGGATCGCGGTTCGATTCCCAGTCAGGGCACATGCCTAGGTTGCCAGGCCAGTTCCCGGCAGGGGACATACAAGAGGCAACCACACATTGATGGTTCTCTCCCTCTCTCCTTCCCTTCCCCTCTAAAGATAAATAAATAAAATCTAAAAAAGGAAAAAAAAAGAATCAATATTTAAAAAAAAATAGGAAAAATCTATTTCACCTAACTGAAGGTTAATGGCTTGTGACACTGACTAGAGAGGTATAGAAGGGTAGAGCATGAACCCTTCTCAGGTGAACTTTTCTCATTAATGCATGTTGTTACAGCAGGACCAGTCTGAGTTCTTCCAAGCTCAGGTCCCCAGGTGGGAGTAGGGGGATGTGATGCCTCTCTTTCACAATTCCAGGTGGGACACTTAATCTTAATGAACCACATGAAAAAAATTTATTCTGATTAATCCAGCATAAGCCAAGGATCTGGAATAGAGTCAGCTCTACTGAAAGTACATTAAAAATGGGAGATTCTCCCACCAAAAAAAAAAAATTAGAAATATGATATTAATTTGTCCCAACAACCTTAATTTTGGTATATATTCAAAAGAATTTAAATCAAGATCTCAAAGATTATATATATATTTATATATGTATATATTCTCTCCAGAAAAAGACCAGCCATTTTTAATACAATGAGAACAATTTCTATAACATTAGTGTAAATCCAGCCATTGGTAATATGAAATTGGTTTGCATGACATTGTTGTAACCTGACGTCCAAGGACAACTTCACTATACTAGTCAGTGGGGACTTCTTCACTATACTAGTCAGCGGGGACAGTAGGTGCCATTGAGTGAGCATGTGTACTGTGTGGCCATCACATGCAAAATGACTGAGTGAGCAGAGCAACCAATCTGCATCAGATTTTATTTTAAGTTTGAACAGAAACTATTTGGATGATTCAAAAGGCCACAATTCTGTGTAACTGGTCATTGGCAGCTTCGTCACAACAGTGTGCCCACTCATGCATCATGCCGTGGGCAGTTTTTGGCAAAACATCAAATCACCCAGGTGATTTAGCCCCACTCCAGCCCAGATTTGGCACCCTGAGACTTCTGGCTTTTCCCAAAACTAAAATCACCTTTGAAAAGGAAGAGTCTTCAGACCATTGATGAGATTCAGGAGAATATGATGGGACAGCTGATGATGATTGTGAGAACTGTGTGAGGTCCCAAGTTGCCTACTTTGAAGGGGACTGAGGCATCATTGTCCCATGTACAGTATTTCTTATATCGTGTATCTTCTTCAGTTAATGTCTCTATTTTTCATATTACATGGCTGGATACCTCTTGAACAGACCATATATATAAAGGATCCTGGGAGTGAATATACATGCATGCATGCATACATATATATATATTTCGAGACATGCCATACATATATGTATGTATGTATATGTATAATAAATATACATATAAATGAATATATTTTTATAGAAATATAATGAATGTATATATATACATATATAAATGAATATATTTATAATATATTCACTCCCAGGGTCACTGCAGCACTATCACGATAACCAAGATACAGAAACAACCTAAGTGTCCTCTGATGAATGAGTGCATAAAGAAATTTAGTTTACTCCTGTAGTTATTCAGCCTTCAGATAAGAAGGAATTCCTGCCATAAGCCACAACATGGATGAATCTTATGGGTATTATTCGAAGCAAAATTATCCAGTTGTAGAAGGACAAATACTGCATGGTTACATTTATATGTGGAATCTAAAACTGCTGAACTCACAGAAACGCAAAGTGGAATGATGGTTGTCAGGTCCTGGGGTGGGGAAAACAGGGAGTTGCTGTTCGATGGGTATAAAATTCCAGTTATGCAAGATGAGTATGTTACAAAGATCTGCTGTGTAATGTGCGTGTGGTTAAGCATGCTGTTGTGTGCACCTACAATTTGTAAGGGAATAGACCTCATTTTGTGTACTTCTCACAACTTTAAACAATAGAAATTAAAAAAGAATGAGAGACGAGAGAAAAAATAACTAAAAATAGGTGTATTTTAATTGGTATATTTGTCAGATTGACAAAGTTTAGAAAAAATCAGGGGTTCAGAGCAGCATTACAATGGCAACTAAGTATCATTGTAGCTGCTCTGATTGACATTCCCTCCCCTCCCAGGACTCCAGCTGAGGAACAGCCTCTGTCTGACACTGTGGCAGACCCTTCTGCATGGCGTGGGCCCAGCTCCCACTCGGAGATGCACAGGACCCACGCCCACAGATAGGTTATCTCATGGGAAATCAGATTTGCAATATACCTAAACTGTTTTGAGACTTGCTTCTTTCCAAAACTCCCTCACCCTGCAAGTGCTAAACCTTGCAGGGACCAGTGTAACCGGCTCAACCACTTTTGCCTTTTCATTTGCTAATATCCTTCTTCTGTGATGTGATGAGGGGCATTGGCTCCTTTTGTTGTAACCAGACAGAGTGAGTGAGGATCATCTGGTAATGTGAGGAGATATAGAACAAAAGCCTGTCTTGGCGGAGGCCTCAGCTTTTGCTCCACTTGAGAGAAAAGCCATGCTGTTGTCCTTTTTCCTCCACTGGACTCGGTAGTACATGTGTATGTTTTATTTCATCCATAATTACGTGGACACTGCTAGCCAGTATCCGCATCATGAGACATGTCATTCTGTGTGAAGGAGAAAAGAACAAAAAAGTGTGCAGAGAAACATAATGTCTCTCAAATCTCCTGCTCACCCAAAATTCGGGCAAACTCACATTCCATTGGTCAAAGAAGGCTATAAGGCCTAGTCCAAAGTCCAAGTGGTGGAATGGATATTCCTTGGCAATGAAGTCACATGGCGGTGGGTACAGATGCATCACCAGCCCTTTTAAATGGAAGGGGGACACACTGTGAACAATGATAAAATATATCATATTTGCATTTTCTAATCTAACTCCAATTCTTTGATTAATAAAATATAAAATTAAATATAATAAAAAGCCTGATTTTTAATGTTCTTATCTATTTATATTACTCTTGTTGACTTATCAATGTGATTGCCTATTCTTTCGTATCTCCTCTGTGTCCTTCCATGTTCTAAATGCCCAGCAGTTTTTTTATTGTTAATTAGGCTGCCCCATTGTTTAAACAATTGAAATGCTCTTTATAAACTCAGAAATATAAGGGTATTCTAAGTGAAGCAGCAAGAGAGGAACTAATTTACTGTATACACAGAGTAAGTTTGTTAGACGCAGGGCAAACACCAGAATTGACAAGGTGGCTGTGAATCTACTTCAAGGAATTGTTAAGAGAGTCACTAATTAGTAGAAGATAAATGACTTTTCTTTAGCCTTTAAAGATTCAAAGTACATACACATACACACAGTTTCTTCCCCACCCCCCAGCACTTTTCATACACTGATACATGATTCAGGTTGCTATGGTGATATGCTTATCTCCATGGTGATTGATCATTACATCTATGTATGTGTCCATTGTGTCTTAATAGAAAAATTATAGATGCTACATCCAAGATCTGAATCTTCAAAAAGAGAAAACACAAATTCACAAAAATGAATTTCTACATAAAAAATCTTTGTTAAGTATTCCTAATAAGATTTAGAAAATTAATAGATAAAATGAAGCTATAGAAAGAAAGTACATGCTCTTGGAAAATGAAAGTTTCCAAATCAGCTGCAAATGTCAAAAAACGACTGCTCTCTCAGAATACACTTGATACAATTCAGCTGTATCGATCTCTAGGTAGTTGAAATAACCCCCATCTAAAAAATGAGGTTCCCGATTCTTATCCCCAGAAAGTTATCATAGTAAAATCTGTCTAGCCTCTGAAAAAAAGATTATTTCTACTTATATAAGTCATAAACATTAACTAGAAATAGCAATAAATTGAAAACTTCTGTCAGAAAAAAGTTAAAAAGGTAACTTCTATCCCTAGCATGATTATAAAAATTGACATTTGAATTTATATATAAAATACATCTTACATCTTTACCTTTGCAAAGAAATAACCTTTAAAAACACTGTCTTTGGATTCTGGTCAACATGTGGTGCAAATAAAAGCCATGTTTTGAGAAGGCAAATGCTGCTTTTTGTTAATAATTTAACACTTTAGGTATTTGCTTTAATATGTGTTTGTGTTTTTCTTAAAAAATTCTTTATTCATTTTGACAAAATAATTTATAAAATTATTTTAATACTCTGTGGTGCCTATGAAAATAACCTTCTTTTGTAAACTTAAGTTTAAATAAGAGCAAGGTAAATATAAACATCAACTATCTACAAACACAAAATAACATACTGAATATAAATGTTATAGTATTTTTGTCTAATTTTATAAGGTATGAAAAGAATAAATATAGAAATTTAAAAACTGCAATGAGATTAATATAGTTGATTTTAAAGATTATTTTTCAATTAAAATAATAATAACATCAGTAAAAATAAAGAAAAAATTAATGAAATAAAGGAATATGACATTCTGATGAGCATTAAAGAGCGAGAGTGACAGACAAGAGGACGACATCACTTGTGCATTAGCTCTGTCACATTGCCCATTTGGACACTCACTTAACCATGCCCCACACTCATTTATCCAGGGTTTGGTTGTGGATAATTTTGCACCTTTCAATATTGTATTTAAAACTGAGGTACATATATTGAGATATATGTAAAAATATTTGTGCATATGCTATGACTAGATTACTATTTAGATATTAGTCTTTTTCTTACTCTTAGAAGTATTGTAAATAGAAAGTTAACTAGTATTTTCCTTTCGAATAAAAAAATTTATCTTTGTTTATACATTTGGAATATCTATATACTTTTGATTAATTAGATATTTCTAATCTCAACAAAAATACAGATATAAATGTATAGGTTAAATTTATACATATAAATTTTAAGTCATATATTGTTTTATAGAAAATATCTCATCAGCAAAATGTCATTTACTAATCATCCAAAAACTATATAAATATTTAAAATATTTGTCCTGATTTCTTATGGCCCTCAATAGCATCTGTTGTCAGGGAACACTCAGAAACAAAGAATGATACAACTTTTAATGGTGTTTTTAGTGGGAAGAGTCTGTATTGGCCTGATTGGAGGCAAGCACCTGATTTTTCCCCTTATTTACCTGTTTTTTATCGAAGCAGAGTTAGAATTATGTATTATGATATCATCATTATGTATACATCCCTACCTTCAAAAGAACATATAATATGATTGAACATAATATCCATCAAATAATACTTTAAAATGGGATTTAAAAAAGCAACTTCTTCTATTTGTACTTCTGTCACAGTGGGTGGGAGTCCAGAATGTTATGAAATAACAGAAACCTCAATTGACTGCAGATATGGGGGAGATGCTATTGATCACTTGGCATTGTTCATACATTCTGAGTCAGTCAATGACCCGGTTAATGCCTGATACCAAGAGAGTCATTTGCTCAATGATGTTATAGCTCCAATATTAAAAACATGTTTCAAGTTGATCTCATCAGAAGTGGGACCAGATGAAAGGCTCATGATTCTACCATTTCTGTGATCTTGTCTTATTCCTTTACAGCCCCAAAAGACCGTGGAGATATATCTTAATGCTCACTATCATACATCGAAAATTTTTAATTAATGAAAAAATCTTTAATTACCAAAATTTCACATGCTAGAGAAGAAAAATATACATTCTTAACCTTCCTCCATGCACAGAGGCCAGTAGTCTGCCTTATACTACTAGATTTCAAGATCTTGAGACACAGTGATAACTTAAAAGTAATTCTGGGAAGAAAAGTGAAAAGGATGCCCATTATCCATCAATGTGGCTCTTATAACTCGCTTAATTCAGAGGAAAGGGAATTGAATATTTCTTTTCCAGCTGAGTTTATTAAATTGTCTTACATATTAGGACACTGTAACTTGAAACTGTAACTTGAAGTATCTGTATTCTAATTAATGATTCATTAAATTGGCTTTTATATTTTATTTTTGTAAAAACTCCCATTTTCTGTCTTTTATTATTTTGTGACCTTCAGAGGAAAACCAGCCTTTTAGTCAATTTTTGTCATCTGAGTGGCATTCACAGGGCTTTAAGATTCTGTGGTTCACGGCATGTAATCTAAGTGTCCTGGAAGCTACAAAAAACCCACCCTTCTGACATCTGTAAGAAAAAAAAAGAAAAAGAGAAGAAAATGTAGGACACCTCCAACTGAGGGCAACAGTGGGAAAATAGAAAGGGTAAGACTTGGATCATCTCAAACTGAAGCCCCATAGATTTAATACAGAATAACAATTAAAGAAAATAAAGGCAGATACCAATTCAGGAGCTTTCAAAAATGTCTGCCCTAAATTTTTTTTCACTATAGTTGATCTTAAAGTATTAGAATCATTCAAGTACTTGCTGAAATGTTCATTGTGTGCTCATGTGTGTAAGTATTTAACCTTTTCAGCATTATTTTATTCAAAGATTATTAATTTTGATTTGTTGAGTTTTCACTACCATTATTTTCTAAATAGTTTGTAATCTTATTTATTTATTTATTTTTCTTTTATTCAAGTTACTTATCATAGAAATATTAATTTTCAGAAGTTTATTTTCTTGTCACTGTTACAGGTATTATGGTGATTCAGAGAAATTGGCTTGTATTATTCATATTTTGAATAATTAATTGAGCAATTAATTATTTGTGAAATTGAGAGAATTGTGTAGAGTATAAAAAAACATGAGTTTAATTTCTCTATTTCTACTGCATGTTATGATAGTTCTCTTTGCTCATTCTGTTTTTTTGTGCTTTGCATATTTTTTAACACTTCCTTCCCTCTCTCTTTCTCACTTTCTTCTTTTTCTTCTTCCCTCATTCTCTCTCTTCCTTTGTTCCTTTCTGAGTGCTATTTATATAGAAAAATACATTATGGTTATAACCTCCTTGTGCATTTAACTTCTACAATTTAATTCTCACTTCATCCCCTTATTGAATACTTTTACCTTGATTTCAAAATACTTGGCATTGATATCATATGTTCTTTTTTTCTTTTGTTTCTTTTGTTTCAGATAGTTAGCATCTACCTGGTATGCAATTCTGTAAATTTTAAGTAGTTGAATGACCATTCAGAGTCATTTTAATTTTAGATATACATATTTTTTCTAGTAAATTCAGTGTAGGATTCTTTGATAGAGTTTGTGACTACGGTATTTCGTTTCATAATTGAATATTTTCTGTTTATATTAATTAATAAGAAATAGGTTTATTCTATCAAGTTACATCTTCTTTCAAAATATTGGCTTTATTCTTCATCTTTTAATCAATGGGATTGCACTTTTTTAGAAGTAGGTAGAAATTGGATTGTGTGTATGTGTCTGTGTTTTATTATAATAATTTGGAGAGTTCATAACTGGTTTCAGTTATATGGACAATTTTATTTAAAACTTTGTGTACTACACACATCCTTTTTCCTTCACAACTTCAGTAACTGCCACATCCAGCACCGATCCAATCATCTCTCACCCAGATTAGGGCAGCAGCCTCTTCACTGGTCACCTATGCTCACACTTGCCATTTTTCTCCTTTTTTCATTCTCAACACAGCAGCTAGAATGATCCTTTGAAAACACTGCTTCTTGTTCAAAGTCACTCTGTGTCTGACTGATCTCAGAACAAAGGTCTTGTTTAATCCCTCAGGCTTTATTTCGACTCACAAGTGAACCTTTTCAAGTTCCATCCCAACAACACAACTGGCTTCATTGCAGCTTTTATTTGTTAGCTTTCAGAAAAATGTAAGTCACCAAGTTGCCCTCACCTCGAATTGAGAAGGACTTTCAAAAGTCCCTCTTAACTATACTGGGAAGTGGCTTTCTCAGAAAATAAAGGTCAAAAATATCTATTTATATTCAAAGACATTATCTCTATAAATCTGTATGAAAAAAGACAACTTATTAGAGTACCAGAACTCTTTTTCATCTATTCTGCTTCCACCCTAACTGGTGTAATATCAAATTAGGGTAGTAAAATAAAATTTGGGTGCTTACAACCTACCCAGAAGTAGTTTCTGACCAACTAGCTACAAAATTCAATGTTCTAACAGTGTCCACAATTTTGAAATTCACTATAACAACTCAAAGAACTCACTAAACATGCTATACTTAAGGTTACAGTTTTATCATTAAGGATATACAGAAGGTGGTGTCTGGGAAGGTTTCAAACACAGAACTTCTGTGCCAGCTCTCCATTGGGTCAGGGCACGTCACCCTCCTGGCACATCTGTAGTTTTCCAAGCAGGTGAAACTCTACTGAATTTGGCATCCAGTTTTTGTTGTAGTTTCAAATAAAAGCATAACTGATTAAATCATTGGCCGCATGACTGAGCTCTACCTCTAGCCCCTGTTCCTTCCACGGAAGTCTGGCAGTTGAAAGTCTCAACACTTTCATCACAGGCTTGGTCTTTCTGGTGACCAGCTCCCACCAGAAACTATCCCAGAACCCAGCATGAGTCACTTCATTGGCATAACAAAGAAATTCTTTTCACTCAGGCAATTCCTAAGACTTTTGAAGTTCTGTACCAGGGAACCAGGGACAAAAACCAAGTATATTTTTTATCATACTACGCCTTTCTAACTCTCATGTTGTTCCCTTACCTTGCCAAAGCCAAGATAATGAATGACCTTATGTTTGCATCCAAAACATACATTGCAATGTCAGAGAATACTAAATTATAAATTTTTGACTTACAAATTTAACCTAATTTATTAAAACCCTGTCTACAATCAACAACTTTGTCAGCTGAAGTTGGTGGTGGTGAAAGTCAGGCTCTTCCACAAGATCATGAGGAAAACACTTCAAGCATCCACAGAAGACTGTGGTGTGGCAAGATGATTTATTTGGTGGAAATCTGCCCCTGGGTTTCCAATTTTTCATCTCTCTCTGTCCTACCATGGAAAAAGTCCAACCATAGCTTCAATGAGACCAAAGCAAAAGCCAGTGTCCAGAGTCTCTGTTTCATAAGTTTGTCCCTTGGAGCCCATATGGCTTACAGAGTGCCTTGTGGCTGCTAGGCCCAAATAGGCATGTGCTCCTGGGCAAGACAGAACACATGAATGCATGGGTAAGTGTGGGTCGCTGAGAGAGAGAGAGAGAGAGAGAGAGAGAGAGAGAGAGAGAATGCTTCCCCTGGGGTATATTAACTTGAGTTTGGGATTGATCAGGTGATTTTTCAAAATAACTGATCAACTTCCCAAACTTTTGCAGGGTTTTGATAGGTCAACCCCCTAGTTAGACTGATAGGCCTCTATAACCAACCACCTCCTCCTGTGCCCCCCACCAAAATTCAGTATCAGAGAGGAAAGAAGACTACTGTTAACCCCCTTGGTGAAACAATGCTGCGATCCCCTGGGGTGTGAAGCTGTAGCTTCCTGGTGAAGCAAACAGGTGCAATGTCCGTTTATTAAGCTCAATGTCTAATTTCTTTGGCTCTCTTTCTGACTAATAACTACTTACTTACCTATGGTAACAAACCTAAATACTGTCCCATAAAATAACTTTCATACTTGCTGGGACCAAGTACCATAAACACATTTTTAAGCCATAGCCATAGTCACCTTTAACATTACTAATATCAGCAGGTTTATTTTTACCAGTCAAATTTTATTGCGATTTTTTGTGTACAAATCTGCCACATTACAGCAAATTATAACCAGCAAGCAACTTGATGCTTTTCCCACTTTCGGCCACATTTGCCCATAGCCTGGGGGTCCTGCATGTGGTAAAATAACAGGGAGGGTAAATGAGCTTCAGATGTTAGAAGGGTTCTGTTGATCACACAACAACCATGACAAGAACATCAGGCACTTTGGGACATACTTCTGTCAAAGAAGAGGGACAGGAAGTATGATCCCTTCTTCTATGCCCTGTGGCAAGGTCATCGTGACAACCTGCAAAAGGACACACACAAGGAAATGCGTTTGGTGTTATCTTCTTGGAAACTTGTCTCATCCTTTAAAATGCCAAATAAGTCGTGTATAATTACAAAATTCTAAAATAACCAGATTATACATAATACAAAATTACATTTTTGGTGTGGTTCTGTGTGACCTATTGCACCTGATGAGTAGATATGATAAAAAGGAAACAATCTTCTAGAATTAAACAGCAATATCCTCAAGTTATTAGTATTGAAGAGAATAATATAAAATCCATTCTACAAATACATGGACGGTGAAGCAATATTCTAGAAAGAAATATTGTAAAATAACTGAAAGAACTAGTAGAGAAAAAAGAAAAAGTTTCAATTTGTTCTGGCTTATGGAGTTTATTCTAAACCTTTTGAATATCAGGCTTTCATGCTAATTAGTATTTTTAAATTCATCAATTCCTAAAAATTCCCAAGTATACTTAACACTTTAATTAATGGGTCAGACAAAAGAACATAAACCTCCAAGTGATCTTAAAGTATGTTCCAATGACTCCCAAAGGGAAGAGAAAAATTCATTTAATTCTGTCACAGTTTACCTTATAGTCTTCAGGTCTATATATTTTTATTGACTCTCTGATAATGCAGTTTAATTTATTATCTTTATCCAGATGCTTTAAGTAAGTTAGCATAGAACAAATTTGTGCTCAGGGACAATGTCCCTTGTCCTTCCTGCGGTCTCCCCGACCTGCGGTACACACGGCTGCATACCTCCAGAGAGCATGGCTGTTTTCGTGTTAGGACCACATTAAAGTCCCCTGTCCAATAAGAAAACATTCTCATGGTGAAAGTTTATTCTTTGTATAAAGAAAGTATCATCTCATAATAGGCAACTTTTTTCCTGATGGTGGTATTCGGTTTTGTTTTAAGGGAAATTTAAGAATGGTGAGTAGGCTGATTTGGAATAAATTATTTATTTGGATTATCTGAATCTCCTTGAAGAAACTCTTACTTGTATTTTTCATTGTTTATTCCTTTAGTAAACAAATACTTCTACAAGTCAGCAGTTTGGGATTATTTAAAATGTAAAAGAAAGACTCTCGGTGGTGATCTTAGGAGCCTGGGGAATATTCAACCCCTGGTTTTTGCCATGGCTGAGAAAAGTAATTTCAAATTCAAAAATAATAAAAAAGAAGAAATCTGTCATAAAGAATTCCCTTGTGTCCTTGTGAGTGGGAATAATATTGCTAACAGAAACCATAGAGAAAGCAGATGGAAAGACCATGAGATATTTTAAACAACAACAACAACAACAACAAAAACACATTAGCTTTAAAGATGGCAGAAATCACACCAGGAATATAAAAGGAGCTAAAGAATTGGAAGCTTTTATTAGGAAAAAGGTTTAACCCTTACAGATAAAGTTAGAACGTGGTGAAGGAGAGGAAAAAAGTCACCCCGAAGCATGCAGAGGGATTTAATTGCTTCTGATGGTTCAGGTTAGGACAGTACTTACAAAGAGGAAAAGTATGCAGCAGAAATAACAGTGAGACTATGCAGAGGGAATATGCAGGCGGAATGAGAAGCAAGAGAATGCGAGGAAAGGCAGGGCACGGGTGAAGGGAGAGGACCCTGGGGAGTGTGCAGGAGAACTATGCACAGGGATCTGCTGGAGTCCACAGAGATTTTATAGAGAAGGGAAAGGGAAGATCTGAGAGAAAAGATTGCAAGTAACCTTTCTGTGAGAGCTGAGATCCAGAAAAGCATTAAAGGCATTATCATCCAGGATAACATTTAAAGGCATTCTGGCAACAGAAAAATTGATTTTTTAAAAAACAAATGATTGCAAGTTTCCCCTTTCACGTCTGGGGAATCACCGCTCAATATAGCAGCCACCATGCACTGGATGGTCACTGTACGGTGAGCACAATGCTAAGGATTCAGCCTGCTTCTCATAACTTCATCTTCAGCCAAAATCTATGTGTCCTCAAATCTTGACTGATTTCCCAGAAGCGGGCATTGATCCACTTGAGTCTTGAAGCTAACTTTCATGTCCTCTTCAGCAAGGCAATATCTGTGAAAGCAGAGAGTGGTCCGGAAAAAATATTGAACCCATTATTCTATCTTTCAGCATAAAATAATGTCGCTCTGGCTACCTTGAATATAGAACATTATTACATCAGTGGGAAGAAGTCCTCCTCTGACTGATAGGATTTGGGGAAAGCCTTCAGCCTCTTGATTGTGGGAGGAAAAGGGAGAATTAGGTAGATTGAGGGGGGCAGACACATAGGAATTTTGTTTTCAGACTTGTCAGGGAGGACAAACTTTAGGGGGAGGGGTAGAAATAATTAGCTGTTTAGGAAATGTGAGAGTTTTGAAGGCTGTTGGCACCCTTCTAATCCTTTGGTGGAGTCTCCACAGACTGTCACTTTCCTCAAGGGACAGAGTACCTTGAAGCAGAATTAGTAGAGGGCAGCTACATGGCAAGCCAGAAACCAGAGTGCATTCCTACATGCTGTGAGTTGTGTGAAAGGGACCCAGAACTATTCGTGTGACCAGAAAGAACTGTTGGGAATACCTGTGGACCAGCAGATGTATGGAATTCAAAAGACAGGTGTGTGAGGACTTTTGAGTCCAGGGTTAAATGGTCAGGATTAAGGACTTCAGTAGTGGCTTCCAGAAAACCATGTTCTCAAAAAGCCAGATATCATTATGTTTTTCCCCAGGAGTCCTCAGTCTAGGAGGAGCCTGGACCAGGTTCCCCAGAGCAGCATCCAGCAACTGCACAGCACACTTTGTTAATACAAATACCTCAATTCTCCCCCATCACAATGTTAAAAAGGTAAAAAATAAAACAAAAAATAAAACAAAACACCTTCCATCTCCCAACAAACACCCTCTGAAACCAATATGCATGGGTAGAAGTACTTATGTACCAAGTGCAAACAAATTTTGGGTATTGTGACACTACACTTTAGGAATTGTTTCATTGTAGGAGTTTGTATCTATAATCATATTATTTTCCCTTTTAAATGGAAATGTTTTGAAATAATCTACCACTTGAAGGTTTTAATGATTCTACCTACAGAATGGTATTGGCTATCTTTTTTATTTAGAATTAATAATTTTTTAAACATTCCTTTCAGAATTTTAAATCACTTTTGGTATTCGAGTCAATCTTGGTATTTTAGTCAATTTTGGTATTGTATTTTTAAAATTCTCATCTAAGTTTTGTCTCAACTATAATTTCCCCCTCCTATTAATTTCCTTAGCTGAGTTAGTATGTTATTTAATTTTAAATTCTTGAGTTGATTAAATACTCACTAATTGATTATCCTTGCTCCTTATTAAATATAAATTTTATGTTATTTAAATGTTCTTTCTTATAAAATAAGACTGATAATTTTTGCTCAATATCACCATGGCAAAGAAAGCACATTCTGGATTTGTAGCAAATTGAGTTAAATAAGAATTCAAATTTAATATTTTAGTGGACATTTTTGATAGCCTCTGGCATAAATCATATCCCTGTTCCTCTCCTTTCAAAACGGTGTTCAGAAATTTGCAACCACATAGTTTTAAACTGAAGATGATACGGGCCATGCTGCCCGGGGATCTAGGGACCTTCTGGAAAGTACTAACTCCTTCCTGGGAGACTTGTCAGAGACCAGGACGGTGCAGACCAGGACTTCTTATAGAATGGTCTTTTTTTCATTCTTTCCCACCCATATTTCTCTCTCTCTTTTTATCGTTGTTCAAGTACAGTTGTCTCTATTCGCCCCCCACCACCACTCCTCCTACTCCAGCCATCCCCACCTCCCAAACTCCATCCTACACATGGTTTTGTCCATGTGTCCTTTATACATGTTCCTGAAAACCTTTCCCCTTTGCCCCTCATTATCCCCTCCCACCTCCCCTCTGGTTACTGTCAGTCAGTTTGTTCTTTATTTCAGTGTCTCTGGTTACATTTTGTTTGTGTGTTTGTTTTGTTGATTAGGTTCCAGTTTTAGAATGGTCTTTTTAAAGATTCCATAATCAAATATAATGTTTATCTAAGAGAATTGCAACCATTTTACCAACACTTAAACTTTTTAATGTTTACACCCAAAATAAATTTTTATTTATATTTTAATTGTTTACTTAGTACCATGCCAAGTATATGAATGTAGAACATTGACAATAATGGCCAGTTGGATTTTTCTGCCACTTCTGCTTTGTTTTGGAGGTGAATACTTGGAACCAGACATAACAGCTGGGAGGGGTAGGTACTTCAGTTTTATTAGTTAGAATCTTGCCACTGGTGTAATAAATTAAGTTGTGGCCACAAACCTTGCTACTCTGCTACTAAAAGCTTCATTTTTCTGTGTTTGTTGGGATAGCCTAAATTTATCTATGACTTGACGCTTCTGCAGCAGGCACTGTTGGCCTGTTTGGAACTATGCAATGAAGAGGCCACTCTATTTTGAAAGAAATCTGTCTTAAGCAAGTCAAGCTGACTTTCCACTATGAGGTTTTCATTTTATTTCTTAAAATTATCCCTGGAATTGAGATTTGCCCAGGCTGGCTAACCTTTGTGGTATCTCTGTAGTCCTGGACTCACTGGTAATAAGAGTATTTGGAATCCTTTCCGCATATACCCTGTAGTGCTTGTCACAAAGCAAGATTCAAGTCACCGTTTGCCTCTGCCCCACAGTTCTCCCTCTGCCATTTACGCCCTAACATCTTTTCAGGTCTTCTCTCCTTTGGATGCTGACTTCCATAGTCTTAAAGTAATGATACAAATATTTCCTGGTTATTTATACTTCTTCAACATTTACATAAAAATTTGATCACAATTAGAAATCGAATAAATGGGTGCACACTGTGATGTTGATTTGTGTACACAGTCATCTTTTTATCCAGGAGTGCTACCAATTAACTGAAGTGAGACAATTCAGTGCTGCCATTGGTTATTTTACATCCATGTATGTCTACACAACCTGAGAAGTGGAGCTAAGATAAACATTTCTCAAGTAAAACTACCATCTGCTTTTATTGCTGTTTGATTTTTAGAAAGCCTCTAAGATTTAGCTATAAGAACAGACAAGCTGATGACTTCCCTCTTCCATATAAGAAGAGGATCATAAACAGAATTAAAGTACTCCCATTTTATAACGTTTTCCCCATGATGTCCTAAACAATAAAGCCTTACCAAAAGAACAAAATGCTTTGTAAATTCTCTTCTTTATAACAGCTGCAAATCAGTTCTTAAAGTATATTTGACCCTGAAAAATCATAGAAACTATCTTTTGATGCTGACATTGCATAACAACGTGATTCTCTTTTTGAAAGAGCAACTTACAAATATTGCAGTGGGTAATTGAATCTTAATCATTATTTCAGGAAATATAATCAATATTGGGCCTTTCTTATTATATATAGGACAATTATTCTTTTTTACTTCTTTCTTCAATTAAAATCAATACATTTGGGTATTATTTGCAGTAAAATAATTTTATCTATCCATACAGATGAAATTTAGTTCAGCATAGCTTTCATATAATCTCTTGTATTAATTTTATACCATTGCATAACAAATGACCACGAACTTAATGGCTTGAAACAATACTTATCATAAGCTCACAGTTTTCATGGGTCCAGTAACTGGGTATAGATAGCTGGATCCTCTGCTCTGAGTCTCATCGGGTTGAAATCAGGGTTTTGTCCTGGGCTGCAGTTTCATCTAAGGCTCAGAGTTTATTTCAAGCTTGCTAATTTTTCTCAGAATTGAGTTCTTTGCATCAGTAGGACGAAGGCATTCAGCATCTAAAGGCTGCCTGCCACTTCCTGCCATGTGGCTCTCTCCAAAGAAGAGCAGTTTATTTCCTTTCAGGACAGCAGAATATCTCTCAGGCTTCTAATGTCTTTGACTTTCAAAAAGTTATTTTAAAGAACCCTTCTGGGTGGTTGATTCTCATGCCCTTCTAGGATAGTCTTCCTTTTGCCTAAACCAGTCATCCAGTTGAAGAGCTTAATTACATCTGCAAAATCTCTTTTGATATACATAGTTATAAAATTTTAAAATTTCCATCATATTCATAAATTCTACTCATATAAGGGAAGAGTAGTATTCCAGGCATGTTCACCCAGACTGAAATAAGTATATATTATTTCATAAAACTTTAATATATAAAATATTATGTATTATCATGAAAGGATTCAGGTCGTGTTCATTGCAGAGGCAGGAATCTTGGGGAGCATCTTACAATTCTGCCTACTGCAGCTGTCTAGCCAATCGCTGGCAACATAAAGCTTGTATCAATTACATAAGTCACACACAACTGAAACTTAGAGAAATACGACTAAGAAAATAGCTATAATTATTTTTCAGGAAATGGGCATTGTGACTAATTGAATTGGACTTGAGATTAATTGAATCCTTATAACACCCTGCTGACTAGGTATTATTATTATTGTTATCATAATAATTATTATCCCTAAAGTTCAGAGAGGTTAAAGGTTGCTTTCAAGGTCAGACAGCCTTTGAATGGAAAAGCCTGGGGTAAAATTCAAATGATCTTATGCTGGTGTCCATACTCTTTCTGGATAAGTCCATTTTTCAGCCTCAGACAAGCCCTTATTATCTGTAGATAGCAGGCAGGAGGGAGCTATTGGAATGACAATTGTGGAGATGCCTTAAGTCTTGAGAAGAGGTGCAATAAGAGATGAGAGTCTAGAATATGAGACTCTCAATGGCAAAATTAACAACTTTCTTCCCTTATGGGAATAACAAGTGTGTGATTTGGAATTGTGGCAGGTGAGGTATAGATATAACAAGTAGTGACAGACTGCCATGTCATTCAGCTGGGATGCTTCTGATGGCCTGAGCATCTGTGCCCAGGATCACACTGGAGCACTGAGAAACTGTATCCCAACAAGACCCACCACATTGACCTTGGGTCACATTGCCAGCTAGAAGAACAGGCCACAGTGGAAACTTTTTAGAATGTGCTAAGTAGTGATAAATTCAGTAGTATGGCCAACACCAAAATGCACCCACAAAATGTACCACTTTATTTGTGCTAATAACCAAGACAGATTTACTCCTTTAAACACACGTTATGCCAGACAAACATTTGAAAAATGCAAGTACTCTAGAGAAATGGATCATTCCACACCCATTGAAATCTCTAGACACAAATTATTGCAGATACGCAGTATGTAATAGTTCAGACAGAGTCACGTCTCACACACTGGAAACTCAACATATCGGCAATCTGATGCACAGTGATAGCTTCAAACACACCACACTCTTTGGAGATCTTGATTTTCTTGTCCAAAGAACCCAAGTATATACCAGAAATCACATGCCCACCTCAATTTAGAAAGGGAGAAGGAGACGGACTGGGATTTCTTTGAGGCCATATCAGTCCAATTAGCAAATTATTCATTTTTTAAAGCAAAATAGCAGTCATTTATATATTTCATTTAAAATGAAAGAGTTGACCCACTTCAGAAAAGCTAAGTCCCCCCATGTTGAAAGGGGTGGGCAGATCATACATAGTGCTGGAGATCTTCCAAGCCACTATCTACACATTCCGTGAATGTCTACAGTGTTTCCTCCTAGACTCAGGAGAGCTGCAGAATAGGGGAGGCGCAGGGGAAGGCCCAGATCTCTGGATAATGACACCCCCCAGACTATCTCTAGATCAGCTCCTCCTTGATTTCTGAGATAATCTAGAAACCTAGATCCCTTTTGGGTGACACTGAGATCACTGTATTCCTGGGGGGAGGAGCCATGTTCTCAGATCCCTGTGCTGCTCTGGTCCTTCACCTTTTGATCTCGCTGAGTGTCCATGGGATCTTAGGATTGACTTGTCCTCCCACTTCCTAACAGAATGGGAAGGCTTTTAGGGGAGAGTTTTCTCATTTTCCTTTCTCTTTCTAAGGACTTTAGTCTGGTTTGGGGAAACTCTCTGGCCTCCATTCTATTCATTTATATTGTCTGTACTCCACCAGGCTGAGAGGAAATGTCCAGCTCCTGGACCTTCCAAGGTCACCGTAATAGGTCTGCTGGTCATCTCCCCTCCTGCACCACACTCATGCTGCCCTTGGGCATTATGGCTGCTGACCCAGGGACAGGCCCCTGGTCAGGTCCTGCTGCCGGTGCCGCGTTAAGAAAGTCTGTGTCCCTAAGCACAGAGTATTTGTGTGGAGCAGGTTATTGGACTCCTTCTTCACTAAGATAAGCAAGAGAGGTGGCCTCAGTCATTTCAGCAGCTAAGGGAAGGCTTCTGACACTGACCAGGTCTTGGTCACCTTCTCCATGGAGCTTCACGGCCTGTGCCGAGAGGAGAAATAGGGAGTACAGAAGGAAACAAGTGAGATTAAAAAAGGCTGTCACCTGGTTTCAAAAGCTTATCCTTAGAAGAATCTGTCAACTCATCAAGTCCATCTCCCAGTGGAGGCAGAAATCCCCCTACACCACCCCCACAGGGTTACTGCAGCTTTGCCTGGTCAGTCCCAGTTCCAAGGAGAGCACTGGTGTGGTTCACCAGTGAACACCCTCATCCTTTCACTTTATACAGTTGTCTTACTGCTTCTACAAAACAGATTCTTACAAAACAGATTGCTGGTCAAAAGCTATTTCCGTTTTACATTCTGAGAGTTACTAACAAATTGTGCACCTGTGTGCAAAGCATGCTGCAATGCCACAGATTTATACAAAAATCAGTTCATGGCTCAGATAAAGAGCTTTCTCATGGTTAAAAATGTCCCAAAACAGATCAGACTGCCTAAGTCCATGGTAGACTTCAAAGGCCATGTATTTGCATAAGTTATTGGTCACTTAAAAAGATTTTTTTAATTAAAATTTTAACAAATGCATATGATCAAAATTCAGACAGTGCCATACATGCTATTAATAAACTCTTCCAAATGCCCCAGGAGAGTTTTAGCACTTGTGTTTTGTGTCTTTTCTTTAAGGAAGAATAATTAATGTTCACACAAAAATGTCTATGCAAATGCTTTGTGTTTTTTTCATAATTGCTAAAAACTAGAAACAATTCAATGTCCTTCATCTGGTAAATGGTAAACAACAACAACAACAACAATAAAACTCTAGTAGAGCCATACAGTGGAATACTACTCAGCAAATATGAAGAATGGGGAGAGGAGGTATTTGCGTATGGGAGAAGAACACTAGAAATTAAAATATTTTAGGCATTTATTCATTTTAAAATATTTTAGTTATTATTTATTTGTAATCATATTATTTATTCATATATATTTGCATCATAAGTTTGAGATTTATTTAATATACCCTAGTGAGTATTCAAGTAGGAAATTATACCTATAAATTTTGAGTTCAGTGAAGAGGTTAGAATTTGACAGTATTTGAGTGAATAACCAACCATAAAAATAAATGAAGTTAAATCTGGAAAGGTGAGCAGGATCCAAAATGTACATGGATAACTGACCATTTCATAGACTATGTGCTTTTATCATAAAAAAAGTTAAAACATTTAGTATTCACAGGCTAGATTTAAAATAGAGATTAATTCCTATAAAAATTATAGACTTTGTCAATCAAGATTATCCACTTTATTGATTAAAACTATGTCAGGGAGAAAACTGACACTGTTTTGTATTTGAAAAATATGAATATCTGAACAGAAGCAAAAAGAATCCATATACATATACATTTCTAATCTTTCACTCTTAAAATTCTTGGAGGTTTTCATTTCCAGAGAGAGTTCACATATAGGATCATATTTCACCTCAGAACAACTCCTGAGGAAAGTTATTATCAATATAATTCTAGAGATGAGGAAAATGAAGTTCAGAGACATGGATAATTATCTTTTGAAGTGTGTCAGTGGCCAGCAGAGATTAGAATGAATTCAGTTCATTTAGTGCAAGACATACTGAGCCTCAACCATAAACCAGATGAACTGGAAATTTTCTGTTGGTTACAAACAGGATTAAAAAGCATCCATTTATCCTTTCGAGGGTGTTGCAGCTCCTTATCTGTTAGGGTTGGAAAGGACATGATCACCTGCACCCTCGAGTGTCATCAGTGATGAGTATTTGGGCACTCAGAGATCATACCCAAAATCCTCAGCCATCGACAGTTCCCAGTACATTTGGAGACTGCAACTTGGTATTTTGAAACCATAGCCCACAGTAGAACCAGTAACTCCTCCTCTACACCCACTGTTATTTACAGCAAGTTTTTAGCCCATAATATTAGGCGTAGGTAATTCTAAACAGGTTACTCCCTAGAAAATGCACTTTTGAAGGCACATCCCCAGAGCTTCTTATTCAGGAGTCTGAAGCATAGTCCAAAAATATGAATTTTAGCCAAGTGTACAGAAGAATTGAAACAGATGTTCTAGAGAAACCATATATTGAGAAATGCTGTCCTAGAAGCCTTTTTGCTTTCCTCACTTTGCTTTAGAGAGTAAAGCTAAACACCTGCATTTCAAAATAAGTTGCCTGCTAAAACATAAAACTGAGCTAAGTGTCTTACAGTGGTGACCTGTCATTGGCCTAATAAATAGCCTATCTTTTAAAATAAAATGTGCAGGTATATTAAATGGGATATTTAACATTTTCTCAATCATTGATGCCTAAGATCTGTCAACCTGTTGTTTCTACATTAGCCATCCTAATAATATTGGTCTGGTAGCAGGTACCATGTTAAACAACTTTTTCTGATGTATACCTTGAAACTTCACCCATTACAAAAATAAAATGAAACAGAAATCTCACAACCTGGTCATCAAACACAACCATCTTCAAATAAGGCCATTTTGCCTCAAGAAAGTCTCGGCAGTTTCTTGCTGAGTTTGCCTTTCTGACTTTGAGTGGATGTATATCATTAAACCTTTTAAAATAATTTAACTAATTATTTTAACCTGCATACTTGATGGCCCTTTCCATAACAGTATTAGTTTTCTAAAATTGTTGCTTATATATTTAAGAGACATAATTTAACCACGATCAGTGAATTGTGGAGAATTTCTACTTATTTATGATATTATGAAAGGAAAATGATTTGCCAGGGAACTTTCAGTTTAAACTGTACGAGTCAGGACAGAAATCTAAAACTGACTGTTAAACCCTTCTGTGTGCGTGCTGGTGGCACAGGCTTTTCATGACACACTTAACAGCTAATCTGTATACGTGAATTTAAAAGTTAAAAATTCATATCTGAAGAAAAACACATCAAGCATTCTCAAAAAACAGGTAAAACCAAAAGAGACTCATTTAATTTTATTATGTTGCTGGTCCTTTCAAGCTGTTAATGACTTTTGATTAAGTGCCACATATTTACAGAACATGAAAAACATTTATAATGCTGTATCACTTCATTTTTGACAGGACCGCGTAAGCCTTTCTGCCTATATTACCATTCACTTTTTTGTTTAGTTTTACTTGTAAAGCCATTCAGTTGGCGTAGCCAATAAAAATGTCAGAAGATAGCGGGAATGAAAATATAACCTATGTTTTTCTCCCATGCGGCCTTCCCATTTCTAGTGCACACTTCAGTTCTCAGTTTCGTTGAATAGAGTAACCACTAATATCTAAGCAAAACCATAATTTAAGTTGAATTGAAACAAATCACATGTTTTTTTTCCCTCTATGGTAAAGACTTAAAATAGAAAAGACAAAGAAAATATAAAAAGGAAATATTGGGTGCTAATAGTCAATATATTATCAAAATCTTTTTCCGTCATTAACATAATCTGTTTTCAGTTAATCATTGTGTTGTTAGCAACACAGTAGTGAAAACAGCTTGTCTTCCTTGTTTACCAATATAAGGGGTAAAGATATATCAGCAATTTGCAATTTCCTAAAAGTCACCTTCTGCAGGAATGAATTCCAATAATTGCATCTTTAATTTACATAAGAAAATGAGCTTCACCAAATCCACTAATAAAAACATTCTACAAAGAAACAGAATAGCTTACATTTAGGATAGGCAGTGTATTTTTACTAAATAAGTGCTCTGAATTAATGATCTGAGATTGGATCCCAGAGGCTGATTTGGAAATGCTCTAAGACTTTATTTTGTTAATGGCAATTTATTCAGGATGGGCTCCCCAGGAAGCAGACTATGGGATAGAAATTAGCTAGCAAGAGGCTTATTAGGGAGTATTCTTAGGATCTTTGGCACCTGTAGATGTAAAGAGTAGGGAAGGAAGAAAGCAAAATTGGGCCACAGGAGCAATTGAGCTGCAGTGCTCCCTCAGTGAAAGCTTCCTTTGCCAACTCTACCCAATGAGGAGCTTCGAAGCAGGAAAATCCCTTCAGTGTTTCCCAGAATTTGACTAGTGGGACCAGGCCTTTGCATTCCTCCTGGCTGGATGCTGGCCACCCAGGAAACATACCAGAAATATTTTAATACTTCTATTTTATTTTTTGTTCAGTTCAAATTATTTGCTAAGTTCCCTTGGAATTTTTTTATTTGCCCCAAATAAAATTTACAAATATATTGTTTAATTTCTCAGATTTAGAGATGTTTGGAGTTACTTTAAAATTCATCTGATGAGAGAATATCATTTTTTATTTAAATTGCTTTAAATTAAACGTCCTGCCCTGGCTGGTGTAGCTCAGTGGATTGAGCGCGGGCCTGCGAACCAAAGGATCGCGGTTCGATTCCCAGTCAGGGCACATGCCTGGGTTGCCAGGCCAGTTCCCAGCATGGGACACATAAGAGGCAACCATACATTGATATTTCTCTCCTTCTTCCTCTCTCCTACCCTTCCCCTCTATAAATAAATAAATAAATAAATAAATAAATAAATAAATAAATAAATAAATATTTTAAAAAAAGAATAAATAAAAACTAAATTTAAAATAAATAAATAAATTAATTAATTAAACGTCCTAACATCCGAATTATAGGGGTCCCAGAAGGGGAAGAAGAAGAGCAACAAGTGGAAAACTTATTTCAACAAATAATAAAGGAGAACTTCCCCAATCTGGCAAAGGAAATAGACTACCAGGATGTCCAGGAAGCTCAGAGAGTCCCAAAGAAGCTGGACCCAAGGAGGAACACACCAAGGCACATCGTAATTACATTAGCCAAGATTAAAATGAAGCAGAGAATTCTAGAAGCAGCAAGGGATAAGGGGACAGTCACCTACAAAGGAGTTCCAATCAGACTGTCAGCTGATTTCTCAAAAGAGACCTTACGGGCAAGAAGGGGCTGGAAAGAAGTATTCCAAATCATGAAAGTCAAGGACCTACAACCAAGATTGCTCTACCCAGCAAAGCTGTCATTTAGAATGGAAGGGAAGATAAAGTGCTTCTCAGATAAGGTCAAGTTCAAGGAGTTCATCATCACCAAGCCCTTATTATATGAAATGTTAAAGGGACTTATCTAAGAAAAAGAAGATAAAAATATGACAGTGAAAAGACAGCAAACTCACAGTTATTAAGAACCATACCTAAAACAAAAGCAAACTAAGAAAACAGCTAGAACAGAAATAGAACCACAGAAATGGAGATCATATGGAGGGTTAGCAACAGGGGCATGGGAGGAGGAGAGAGGGGGGAAAGGTACAGAGAATAAATAGCATAGACGGTGGGTAGAAAATAGACAGGGGGAGGGCAAGAATAGTGTGGGAAATGTAGAAGCTAAAGAACTTATGACACATGGACATGAACTAAAGGGGGGAATGTGGGTGGGAGAGGGTGTATAGGGTGGAGGGGAATGATGGGGGAGAAATGGGACAACTGTAATAGCATAATCAATAAAATATATTTAAAAAAATAAATAAAATAAATAAATTTTTTAAGAATTCCTTTATGACATGAGATGATCTACCTTAATGAATGATCCATGTGAACTTGAAAGTAATGTCTTCAACTGTCATTGTATAGAGTGTTCTTTAAATGTCAATTGTGTCCATTTGATTACGGTATCACTTAGTTCTTCTATATTCTTAAAGATTTTTTCTCTTGTTCTATTGACAAATAAGAATTTGACATCTCTGTTATTGTGGATTTATGTATTTCCATTTCAATATTTCAAACATGTTAAATGAATTTGCATATCTTCAAATATGTAATATATTTTAAATATATTTTTAAATTGTATTTTTATTTTGTTTACTAGTGTGTTTTTTTTTTATTTCAACTTCTGGATTTTTAATGTTAGTATCTAATTGATAAGACCAACCTACAATTTTTCTCTTTCTCATTATCTTCTTAGAATTTTTATGTTCTTTTTATTCTAGATTAAAATTAGTATCACTTTGGCATTTCCTCCCAGAAATTATTACTGTATTTTTTAATGTATCCAGAGTACAGTTTTAATACTGACAAATAAGATGCATTATTTGGGAGATAGTCAGTTCATGGCAGTTCTGGCAGAGCCCAAGTCGCTGAAAGAAATCTGGGAAGTGAATAGTAAACTTACCAGCATTTTCATATATTGTTCTTTAGTGTCATGAGTGACTTATTTTCATCCGTTTATGGAGCATTCATGGGCTATATCTATCAGAGTTAATGAGGGGCAGCCAATAAAAGGGATTTCCCAACCTCCTGGTCATAATAGGCTCTTTGTAGACATTGAGAAGAAGATTCAATGGCAGCTGGAAGGTGTTTTGAGTGCCCACTGGAACCTCTATTATTTGATAAAATGTGAAAGGGTTAAAGGCTTCAGAAGAAAAAGATTGCCTGATTTCCTTTTGCAACTTTACCTTTATATTTGCATCTAGTCCTTTTTAAGAAGACTCAATGCTTAGAGGATTGGGGGATTGAGCATGTTCAGTTCCTATATCCCATATTCTATATCCTATAATAATAGGACATTATTATATAAGGGAGAAAATACTAACCACTCACTATACAGGGTACCAGAATCAGAAGGCAGGTTTCCATTTCTACCATCTTACCATCCTACCATTTAGTATCTCCTGGGGTAATACTATTTCCAGAAGAAGAAAGAAATTGGGCTTAGAGTCACCACTCATGCTCTAAGAGTATCAGTGGTAAGAGAATCAGCTACAATGATGATGACACTTGTTAAGAAAACTGAAATGCACTATGTAAGAACCTCAAGTTGGCTGCCTCTAGGAATTATTTCTAAGCCAAAGAAGGCAATGATAGGCCAGAGTTCATTGTTTCCACATCAATTGGGAATTTTTTGTTCAATATTAACACTGGATAATCGGTAATGGCATTTAAAATTTCCAAATATAGTTTTGAGGGAACTGGGGCTCTTGGTAGCTCTAGAAATAGTAAACCCTTTGTTCTGTGGCTAAAAATACTTCTTACATGATATGGCTTAAGATATAAGTAAGAGGGAAAATTTAGGATGCTGAACTATCTCAAAGACAACTATTAAGATGTTAGAGGTACCTGTCTACAACTTAAGTATTGGTTCTGATAAAGATATAGAAATAAGAAAAATTATCTAACAAATAAGGATTGAATCCATGTATGGGTAGAAGATTACCTTGTGAGAGAATCCAGGTTAAAAAAGAATAGGGGAAGTAGAGACATTTTAGTAAGAATGAAGGAATATCTAAAAAGTAAAAATTAAAAAATGATGAGAAAATAATGCCAGATTGTGAAACATTGAATAAAAAGTTAATGGAGCCCTGGCTGGTGTGTCTCAGTGGATTGAATACCAGCTTGCAAACCAAAAGGTCTGTGGTTTGATTCCTAGTCCAGGCATATACCTGGGTTGTAGGCCAGGTCCCAGGTAGAAGGCACACAAGAAACAACCACACATTGACATTTCTTTCCTTCTCTTTCTCCCATCATTCCCCTTTCTCTAAAAATAAAATAAGTTAAACTGTTAAAAATAATTTATCAAAAAAATAAATGGAAAAATAAGTAGTTAATAACATGCCACAGAGTATTAGTTATTCATGATAACCAACAAGTGGAAATAACATAAGTGTTCATCAGTGGGTAAGGAAAGTGTGGTGTATACACATAATGGAATATTAGTTACCTGTAAAATATAACAAAATGTTATAATATGCTACAATATGGATGAACCTTGAGGACATTATGTTCAGTGAAATAGCATTCACAGAAGCACAAATACTGCATGATTCCATTTATAAGACTGATCTGATGTAGTAAAAATTATGAAAATGGAAAGCAGAATGGAAGTTGTCAGGGATGGAGGGAGGGACAAATAGGGAGTTGTATGTTCTATATGTAGCACTATATAGGCAGCAAGAACAAATTTATTGCTATAGACAACAACAACATGGCTGAATCTCATTAACGTAATACTGAACCAAAGTCCCTAGACACAAAGTACTTCCACTTGAATAAATATAAAAATAGTCCTGGCCAGTGTGGCTCAGTGGATTAAACACCAGCCTGCAAACCAAACGGTTACCAGTTTGATTCCCAATCTATGGCACATACCTGGGTTGCAAGCCAGGTCCCCAACAGGGGGCATGTGAAAGAGGGAACCACACATTGATGTTTCTGTCCCTCTCTTCTTTCCCCTCTGTCTAAAAATAAACAAAACAGTGAAACAGGCTTCTGACCACGATGGAGGCATAGGTAGATATACTTTGCCTCCTTGCACAACCAAAACAAGGACAACAACAAATTTAAAAGCAAAAAATAATCAGGAATTCCAGAAAACTGAACTTTATGGAAGTCTGACAACCAAGGAGTTAAAGAAGAAACAGTTTCTAGATCTGTAGGAGGGGTGGAGATGAGCAGCTGGAGTGGAAAGGATTCATAGCAAGGTAGCTGCTGGAGGACCTCGGCATGTGAAGGACCCGAGTGGGCTATGTGGCCCACATTTGGTCCCACATTCACGTGCAGGTAAACTAGGAGGAACAACTGGGGAGTGAGACAGACTGTGCAACCCAGGGCTCCAGTGTGGGGAAATAAAGTCTCAAAACCTCTGACTGAAAAAAACCTATGAGTGTTGCCATTGTGGGGTAAACTCCCAGCCTCACAGGAGAGTTCATTGGAGAGACCCACAGGGTCTTAGAATGTATACAAACCCACCCACCCAGGAATCAGCACCAGAAGGGCCCAATCTGATTGTGGGTAGCAGGGGAAGTGACTGAAAACTGGCAGAGAGTGGAGCAAGAGGCATTGCTCCCTCTTGGACCCCTCCTCCACATACAGCATCACAATGCAATGATGCGGGTTGCCCCATGCTGGTGAACACCTAAGGCTCTGCCCCCTCACTACTTATCAGGTACACTGACACAAAAAAAATATGGCCCAAATGAAAAAACAGATCAAAGCTCCAGAAAAAATAGAACTGAGCAATGAAGAGATAGCCAACCTATTAGATGCAGAATTCAAAACACTGGTAATCATGATGCTCACATAATTGGTTGAGTGTAGTTGCAAAAGAGAGGAAAAAGCAAAGGCCATGAAAAGTGAAATAAAGGAAAATGCACAGGGAACTAACAATGACAGGAAGAAAACTGGCACTCAAATCAATGGTTTGGACCAGAAGGAACAAATAAATATTCAACCAGAACAGAATGAAGAAACAAGAATTAAAAAAAAAAAAAAAATGAGGAGAGGCTTAGGAACCTCCGGGACAACTTTAAATGATTCAACATCTGAATCACAGGGGTGCTAGAAGGAGAAGAGGAAGAGTAAGAGCAAGAAATTTAAAACTTGTTTAAAAAAAAATGAAAGAGAACTTCCTCCAACCTGGCAAAAGAAATAGACTTCTAGGAACTCCAGAAAGCTCAGAGAGTCCCAAGGAAGCACAAACCAAGGCACATCATAATTACATTACCCAAGATTAAAGAGAAGGAGGGTATGTTAAAAGCAGCAAGAGAAAAAGAGATAGTTACCTAAAAAAGGAGTGCCCATAAGACTATCAGCTGATTTCTCCAAAGAAACCTTACAGGCAAGAAGGGGCTGGCAAGAAGTATTCAAAGTCATGAGAGGCAAGGACCTACATCTAAGATTACTCTATCCAGCAAAGCTATAATTTAGAATGGAAGGGCAGATAAAGTGCTTCCCAGGTAAGGTCAAGTTAAAGGAGTTCTTCATGACCAAGCCCTTACTATATGAAATGTTAAAGGGACTTTAACATTTTATCTAAGAAAAAGAGGAAGGTCAAAAATATGAATAGCATGGAGAAAACCAAGGGGAAGGGTAGAAGCAAGGGAGGGAAGTGGGTTTGGCTGGGGTTGGCAGGGAGTGGTGTGGGGAAAATGCAGACAACTGTAATTGAACAACAATCAGATAACTTAAAAAATCCAAATAGTAAAATGACAACAAATTTACAACTATCAACAACTGAACCTAAAAAGCAAAAACAAAAATGAACTAAGCAAACAGCTAGAACAGGAACAGATTCACAGAAATAGAGATCACATGAAAGGTTATCAGTGGGGAAGGAGAGTGGGGAGAATGGGGAAAAAGGTACAGGGAATCAGGAGCATAAACAATAGGTACAAAATAGACAGGGGGAGGTTAAGAGTAGTGCGGGAAATGGAGAAGCCAAGGGACTTATATGTATGACCCATGGACATGAACTAAGGTGGGGGAATAGTGGTGGGATGAGGGTACATGGCATAGGGGAATAAGGGGGATAAAAAATGGGACAACTGTAGTACCATAATCAATAAAATATATTTAAAAATAAAAATAAATAAAATATTTAAATAAATATAAACATAGACAAAGCTATTCCATGATGGCAGAAATATCAACAGTGGTTACTTTCGTTTTACTTTTTGCCCTGACTGGTATGGTTGGGTTGATTGGGCATAATCCCACAAAGAAAAGGATCATGGGTTTAACTTCCAGTCAGTGTACATGCCTGGGATGCAGGTTCAGTTCCCAGATGGGGCACATTCTAGAGGCAACCAATCAATGTCTCTCTCTCTCTCTCTCTTTCTCCCTCTCTCCCCTCCTTTCTAAAAAACGAATACATAAAATTTGTTTTTAAAAATAAAAAAAGAATATAGTTACAAGAGGAAGGGGTACTATGGTTTTTGTACTACTTTTAGTGTTGTATTTCTTCAACTGAGTAATGGTGACTGGTTTGTACACTGTAAAATTCAGTGACATTTATATGAAAGATATTCACAGAAATGTTATGGAAATGTCAGCTTTAAGTATTATAGATGTCAATAAGGAATTCTTAGGCAAAGGTTTATTCTGTGATTATTAAATATCATATGTAAAAAATGTATAACATATTAAATATTAACATTTAACTATTTGAGAAATGATCAATGTACATAATTCAGTTATGTACTCTGAGCAAAAATGACATCTAAATTTCAAATGTACTGTTTACAATGAATATATATTATTTTAAATTGATGGAATATTTTAATGGAGTACCAATCAATTGAGTTTAATTAAATTTCTTATTGACCAGCTAAACTGAAAGTTCTAAACTGGTTCATATTGCTGGGGGGGGGGGGGTGTTTGGTAAGAATAGAAATGTGTATTCCTTTTTCTTTTATTGGTCTGCTTTCCTAAGGCAAGTAGTAAAAGAACATGTACACTTGTGGTCTGCTTTCAAGGGTTTCAGAGCTGTGCTTCTCTGAATTGAAGTTTTCTGTACTTTTTTATGTATTTATTGATTCAGTTATGTTTTTTGTTCTTTGTCCACTGTGGATTTGTTAGGAAACTGCTCTATGATTAAGTTTATACAATATAAAAGGTTTCTATTTTCCAGAAAGTGAATTAGACAGTTGGTTGCTGGTAATTGCCTTCCCTGTGTGAATCCTCACACCTATCAAATTAAACCAAATTCAGGAATTGATTGGGCATGGCCACTAAAGACAAATTATTCCACTTACACCATTTTGCCATTGATAGCTTTAAAGAATTTCTTGCTTAAAACTGTGGTCAGCATAACATTTCTGTTTATTTTCTGATTTCAAATCAAATCAATTTTTTGTAGGGTACAAACTGTAGTTACTTTTTCTTTAGGAATAGCATATTTGCTCACAGAGATACTTATAATTTACAGATTTTTAAAATGATCATCCAGACATTCTAATTTTAACCAAAGTGTCTTCAGGTACCTTTTTCACTACTGTGATTACCAAGTTATTTTCAAATTGTACAATATACTGACATGAACTATGAAATTGTTCTTATACTAGAACAATCTGGAGTCATCCTTCTAACAAGAACCTTCCTTGGCTCACAGAGCAATCTCTCATTTCTTTACTGGTACTTTCCATGTAAGAAAACTATGCAAATATCAAGAAAGCAAACTTTTAATGGAAGACGAACATACAAGTTAGTTGACAACACTTTTTTTTTTACTTTTAATTATAAAAACTGAAAAGATAAAATAGATTTTCCATCTAAATCTCTTAAGTTGTGATTCTCAACTAATTTCAGAAGAATTCAATTTAATTCATGATAGAATTATTATACAAGAAATATGACCTTAAGGAGTTTTAGAAACAATACTGAAAAATTTAAATGGATTTTTGCTTAAAGCTTATGAAAATAACTCATTCTTTCAGATTTCTAAATCTCCAAAATATTTGTTTACTTTCTACAGAAGTAGTATACATATAAAGAAAAAAATTAATGTTCATGTTAATGGTGGCTTTATAGAAATCCTCTCATAAAAATAAACTCTAGAATCGATTAAAAATAATTAAAATATTGACTAATGTGGAGTTAAAGAAACTGTGGTTTTTAAAAATGAGGCTACAGAAAATAAAGATGATGTCAATAAACTGAAAGAACCTGGAAGTTTCTTTTGTCCAGGTATTTTCCCATATTTTTCCCATATCTTTTGCTTCCTTCCATATTTTCTTACTTCAATTGGAATGTAGCTATCATAACATTTAACTTGCTTAGTTACCCCTTTCAAATAGTTGTCTACTTACATTGAGAAACACATCGCACAATTTATGAATGACAGTTCTTAACTGTCAAACATATTTTTTTTAAAAAATGAAGAAAAATCAAAGCCTGTATTTACCCATGAAATTACTTTTTCTGTTCTCATTCATAAATTGCACAATTTATGAATGACAGTTCTTAACTGTCAAACATATTTTTTTAAAATAAAGAAAAATCAAAGTCTGTATTTACCCATGAAATTACTGTTTCTGTTCTCATTGTTCATATTGCACTTTCTACTCTCTTATCATATACCTTCAATCTGAAGATTATTTAGTTAATACTGCTGATGATAAATTCTTTTTGTTTTTCGATATGTAAACATATTTTCATTTCATCTTCATATTTGAAAAATACTTTACTAAATATAATGGCCTGGCTTGATAATTCTTTTCTTTCAATGCACGAAAATGTTGTCACTTACTGTGGAACTCATTATGTCTGATGAGAAGGCAGCTGAACTTGCATTGGTCAAATTTACTGATAGGTAGTGACTAATTTCTCAATGTTAGCTTTCTAAATGTTTTGTTAGTTTTTGGCTGTTAAATGTTATGCCAGGACATGAAATTGTCAAGATGTATCTGTTTCTATTTGTTCCACTTCTTAAATTAATATGTTTATAATTTTGTTACATTGAAATGTTTTTGGCTATTATTTCTTCAAATACAGCTTCACCTCTCATTACTTTTTCTTTTCTTTTCTTTTTTGCCTGAAATTCTAATGTCTCAAATGTTAAATCCTCAGTTACAGTTCCATAAATCCCTAGAATCTCTTCACTTTTTCAAACTACTTTCTCTCTGTTCTAATGGAAACATTTTTAGTGGTCTATCTTCAGGTTCATGAGTCATTCTTCTGTTATCTTTATGATTATAGTGATCCCACTCTATGAGATTGTTGATATGGGTTATTATTATTTTTTCTGCTTTAAAATTTTAATTTGGTACTTCTTCATATTGTCCATTTCTTTGTCAAGATTTCCTTTTTTTTTAATTTTTAAAAGATGTTTTTGGTAGCTTATTAGATGATTTCTATTATAGCTCATTTAAAATCCCTGTCTAGTCATTCCAGTAATAGTGCTATCTCACTGTCAGTGTCTATTAATTATTTTTTTCTCATTCAGCTTGAGATTTGTCTAGGTTTGGTCTGACATTTTGGGCCTGTATTTTAGATGTTTTGAGAGTTATATTTTGAAACTTTGTTTATTATTTAAACTTTCTATTTTGGAATGTACTCAACCTGTTTAGGATCAAACTACATTTCTCAGCCAATTTTTGTAGGCTGTGATTCAACTGTAATTTAGTTGTACTAAACTTTTTTAATGCTAATTTAGTCCACCCTGCTTGAGTCCTACCCAAAGGGCATGCTTCCATTTACACATAATTTCCGAAGCACTAAGTAGGTGGCAGGGGAGGAAACCTCTGCTCTTGTATGTGCAAGGCAGGAGTGATTATTAGGCATTCACTGCAGTCTCCATGACCACTGTGAGGTAAGGAATGGAAGGAGCAACATCTCATGGCAGAGGTGGAGGGTTAGGCTCCACTCACAGACTGCCGTGAATGGGGGCCACCTCCTTAATTAAGGAAGAACATGAAAGGCATAATTCTGGTCACAATCTTTACATATAAAATGTTTGGTTGGGAGGAGGAGGGATAATGTAAGCCATCTTTCAATGATTAACAATGGTGATTTTGACTCAGTGAACTGGTGCACTAAAAAATAAGTAGACTGAGTCTTTCAGTGACTGTGTATGTTTGAAGGGTATGCAATGGGTGGGTGGAATTCAATATGCAACAAATCCGAGTTGAGAACCCAGAAGACCATGCAAGACGTTATGATAGCTAGAGCTTTATGAGTTAAGAGCACAAGGAGCCTCCAAGACTGAAATATAGATAATTTCCTTAAAATTAAAACTGACACTAAGTAGTAAGTAACAAAGCTTGTTTGTGTGTGTTAGTTATATGGATGTCTTTCCTAATAGACATACATTTTTTCATTGTATATGGACTGTTACATAGAACATAGACCCAATATGAGTATCAACGTCTTCCATTTTACAGGCATCTCAGTAAGCAGTGAGCTGTCGGTAGTGGGGTAAAAAGGACACTTAGGATTTTGACAACTCCTAAGTGTATAATAGTCACTTGCATAGATACTTTAGTCCAGGTTTATACAATAGTGAGTTTAATATTTTCAATTACTCCTTCAATCAAAGAAAACTGATGTTAAAATATTATGATTTGACCTGGCTGGTATGGCTCAGAGCATTGAGTGCTGGCCTATGAATCAAAGGGTTGCTAGTTTTGATTCCCAGTCTAGGGCACATGCTTGGGTTGCAGGCCAGGTCCCCAGTAGGGGGCACACCAGAGGCAACCACACATTGATGTTTCCCTCTCTTCCTCCCTTACTTTCTCTAAAAATAAATAAATAAAATATTTAAAAAATTAAATATATATAAAGAAAAAATAATAATATGCCTTGATTTGCTTTTTATTGGGTCAGGGAAAACTAATAATATCTACCAAAGTATATGGAAAAAAGAGCTTCTGATAAATATTCATAATTTTAGAATATCTATGTAAGGTAAAACACCAGGTATAAACAGAGAGAAATGTTCTATAATTACTTAGATAATATCTCAAAAAGTTAAAGCACATATATAATCCTGAAGAATTCAAATGTATTAATACCACCTGTTTTTCCATCGTGTTGTTTGAATTACACTATCTTCACAATGTTTAAGAAAACAAAATGAAACAAAACAAAACAAAATTAATGAAGCCATAACAGTCTGAGTGTTTTCTTCTTAGGAGGTATGTTTCCCATTGCTTCTTCAAAGAAAAAAATAATAAAAAAATCTTGAATAGAGCATTACAATTATAGAAAATAAATGTTCTGTCATAGTTCCTGCTAGTATCAAATTCAGTTATATTTGGCTCATTTTGAGAATTTTCAGCCAACAGTTTTCTTTAGGCTCCATGAAATATATTTCCAGGGGTGGGGGCTAGACAGCAGGTTTTCTTGTGTTAGCATAGTAATAGTGAATATATTAAAATGACATTTGAAAATGTCAAGAGAATGCACTTTTGAGTACATGCATGCACACACAGTAGTCCCTTTTTATCCAAGGTTTCACTTTCCATTGGTTCAGTTACCCATAATCAAACATAGTCCAAAAATATCACATGGAAATTCCAGAAATAAATAATTTATAAGTTTTCATTGCATGCTGTTCTGAGTGCCGTGATGAAATCTCGCAGTGTCCCACTCTGTACTTCCCAGAAAGTGAATCATACCTTCTTCCAGTGTCTCTACTCTGCATACTTGACCATCAGTCATTTAGTAGCCTTCTTGGTTACCAGATCAACTGTTGCCATATCACAGTGCTTGTGTTAAACTGACCTTGAGTTTTTTTGATAATGGCCCCAAAGGGCAAAAGTAGTGTTCCTGGTAATTTACATATGACCAAGAGAAGCTGTGAAGTACATCATTTAAGTGAAAAAGTATGCCTGTGTAGGGAAAAATATAGTATATATAGAATACTATAAGTACTATAGTTACTATCCTTAGTTTCGGGCACGCACTGGGGGTCTTGGAACCTATCTGACATGTATAAGTGAGAAATACTGTAAGTGTGTGTTTATGCATTCATGCAGATATAAAATCTTTGAATCTTTGAATTACTCAATCTTTTAAAAAATTACTACTAGCAAGTTTCAAGAACCTGAAAGAACCTCAAATAACACAAGGTTCACTAATGATTTACTAGAATGTCTCATTCAGTGATAGTAAATGTGCATTTTTGTTTTTAATTAGTGCTATATTTTGTATTTTCTTTCATGAAACTAAAATAAGACATTCAAAATAGAAACAAAAAAAAAAAATCCAACCTGTGGCCATTTCTCCACCTCAGTTATTATCTCAGTGCTACAACCAGTCTCCCCTACTTATTAACCCTGCAGTTCCTTGTATAAAATATGTCAAACATTTCAAATGTGTAAGGAAGTTTTTTACAATAAACTTTTGTAAAACATATGACAGCTCTGCTATTCATTACCAATATTATGGAAAAGTCAATATTTTATGATGAAAACACTTTGAACTGTGTGGCTACCAACTAGCCATTTGCCTTTGGGTGAGTTACTATTTTTCTGCCTCCTGGTAAAATAAGAAGCTATTCTACACCATCTTTATGATTCTATGATTCTATGGTGCAGCCACGATTACTCCTAGGTCCATTACTTATATGAGTGAAAGATGTGGACATTATCCAGGGAAACAAACAATAAGAAATCACAGGCATTATACAAAAAATCAGAATGTCAAAGCATGCCAGAAATCATATGTTTCTATGGGACTAAAGAAGTTATCAGTGTGAAAAGAAAGGAACAACACAATATTATACTGAAATATAATGTGTTAGCAAAAGAAGTTTGTGTTGCCATGACCATTACTCCTTCTCTTTTATTCTAACTAGAAGCCAATAATTCATAGCCACGGTGAATACAAACCTTGTGTCTAACTAAAATTAGCTATGTGCATCATTGAAGGAAACAGCAGTCAACATTCTTTCTGGGCAGTTTTTGTCAGGATGGAATTTTTAGGCAGCATTCCCATAAATTCTGTAACTCTGAACAAGTGTTTGTGCATAATATAGAACTCAAATAAAAGAAGAAAGACATTTTTTCCTTAAGTCTAGGATGGTATTTTCTATGAATGCCTCATTTCCAAAGGGACTAAGAAGAAAGTGGTCCATATTATGGTCTCTTCTTTTTGCATGAAACCACACTAAACAAATATATATCAGTCTGAACAAAACAGTAAGGAAGATTATTTCCATATCTTTCTCCTAAGGCTAACACAGAAAATAGAATAAATTGTCTTGCAATCAACAACTCGTAATTAGGTCTTAAATTTTTGTACTGCTTTTGGGAAACGATGAACTTCTTTTTTGAGTTTTTAATGACAGGATTATTTCTTAATGGTACATCTGTAAATCAAATTTTTGGAAGATTTTTAAATTCATAGTTAATTGATACTTAGTACTATAACTATTTCATGGCACAACATTGAAATCCAAATTCATTTGGCTCAGGAACTAAGCAAATGATTAATACAGCTAGTGGTGGGGGAGGTTAGGGGATGTAGGGATTGAGCAGAAAGGAAAAAGGACACAAGGACATGACAACAGTGTGGCGATTGCTGGGGACAGGGGGTTATAAGGGGACTAAATGGTAAAGGACAAAAAAATACAATAAAGATTTAAAAATTAAATAAAACAAGCCCTGGCTGGTGTGGCTCAATGGATTGAGCACTGGCCTTTGATCCAAAGGGTTGCTGGTTCAATTCCCAGTCAGGGCACATGCCTGGGTTATAGGCCAGGTCCCCAGTGTGGGGTGTGCGAGAGTCAACCACACATTGATGTTTCTCTCCTTCTCTCTCTCTCTCCCCTGTCCCCTCTCTCTAAAATAAATAAATAAAATCTTAAAAAATAAATAAATAAAACAGCTTTATTTCTTATTTCCTTAAATTCACAGGAAACATTATGACCTTTTGAGGTCATTTGTTGTAGTTGGAACAATGTTAGTAACATAGAACATGCTGATTTGTATATGTATGTATCCATACATATACATATATGTTATGTACATACTTACCTACATAGACAAATATGCTCAGGCATATAAACATACATGTTTGTATATAAAATAAATAATAATAATAGTTGTTATTAAATGTTGGGTAATTTTATCAAAACTGAAGAATCAAAATGATATTTTATCTTTGTCTTTTTCAAGAAAGTATATTAAAAATTTCTATAGAATTGTCCAGATTTTATAATTATATGGTAAGATATGAGTACCAATAAATTTTTAAACATGAAAATTATTTTTATAATGCGAGAATGAAACAAATGTAATTAAAAATCAATGTAAAAATGTAGTTATTATTACATATTAAGTGAAATCTCATTGTGTAAAAAAGTATGACAGTAGAATTTTTTCTACTAGAAAGGGGCTCTCTCATTGTCCTATGTTCTGAGGCCAGACCATAGAGTTAGCCATAGCCCTCCTGGCTCGTTGTCCTCAAAGGATACCTTAGAAGCAAGAAATCGTGAAAATATTTGATACATTGAGTCTGAAAAATACATGAACTGCACTGCAGAGAAGAGAACTGAGATTATGGGTTCCACAAAGGGTTCTACTTCAGTGTAAACACTCTGGGAAAGGAGCACCCATGGAATTTGAGAAGGAACACTGTGGGGAAGCATTAAAAAATTCTACCATGAGCCCTGGCTGGTGTGGCTCAGTGGATTGAACATCAGCCTGGGAACTAAAGGGTCACTGGTTTGATTCCCAGTCAAGGCACACACTTGGGTTGGTGGCCAGGTCCCCAGTAGGGGGAGTGCAAGAGGCAACCATGCATTGATGTTTCTCTCTCTCCCTCCCTTCTCCTCTGACTAGAAATAAATAAATAAATATATTTTTTAAAATAAAAATTCTGCCATGTGTAAGTCCATTAAACAGAAACAGGCAGGCAGGGGAAGTTATATAGTATCCAGGAGCAAGGCAGTGGTGTCCAGGCACTTTCCTGATCATGTTGGAGAAAACTCCCTTTTAGAATAATGTACTTTCTCTGTGGTTCTGGGATTATCCAAAATGAGGAGAAAGCCCATATTGATTGAGAATGAACCCCTTCCCCAATCTAGGCATTTATGGTTTGAAACAGATTCAACTTCAAATCAAATTCATTTAAACCACTCAATTGTGGAGAATTCCATCCCTGTTACATTAAGAGGATGCAATGGAGGGTTTTATTTTATAATCATCCGTATATTTTAAAATTTTGGTAGTATAATTGTTCTAATCTTCTCTGTACCTGCTTTGTGTCGATGATACACCCATATCTGCAACTCTCACCTTTCCTGTAGCACAGGAAGAAGTATCCTTGCCATGTCGAAATTCAAAATGTTCTGATTATCGATTGCTACATAACAAATTACCCCCAAATGATGGCTTACTAAAACAATTATTTTATTCTCTCTATTAAATTCTGTGATTCAGAAATTCAGAGAAAGCTCAGCTAGGCAATCACAGTTTGAGGTCTCTCAACCAAATGCACTTACAGGAAGACCACAACTGTGGGATTCTAGCACAGAAGAGATGGCAAGCACCACTTTCTTCTCACGCAATCTGAGTCTCAACCTCTGAGTTTTCAATGCAGACTCTCATAAGGTAAACTAATTTGGGCTTCCTCAAAACATGTCAACACCACAGGATGGCCAAACTACTTACACGGAAGCAAACACCTTCGAGGGTAAGTATCCAAGCAAACAGCAAAGAAACCATATTGGCTTTCTCTATTGCTGAAAATCACCACAAAACTTGACCATTTTCAAGGGAAGGGGATATGAATTCCTGTTCTCCTTGAGAGGGGTTTAAAAGAATTCATGAACTTGATTTTTAAAGTGCAACAGAAAGGACATGTAGCTCACAGTGAGCAAGAGCAGTGGACTTTAGTTCTGTAAGAATCCAGGCCTCTCCCAAGCCAAGCATTTGTTCATTTCGGTGTGACTGAGAGATAAAGAGAGAAGTCTAGATAAAATCTCTACTTCTTCGTTGTAATGGAGTTAAAAATATGGAACATTTTTCTTATTATTTAAAAAAATTTCCTAACAATACTGCTAGCTATAGAAGTAACACTATTTTGCATAATTAAGTTGTCTTTGTTAACCAAAATAATATATTACAAATTCAATACATGTGCTCTGAATTAAAGGGTAATTAATTAAAACTTTTTAACACAAAAGGTCTCAAAATATTTGATTCTTTTTATCATTATTTAGCTACTATGCTCTCCAATTGTGCATTTGATTCCCTGCTTCTTTTCAATCCCTAAAAGACACAGCATTGAAATCATTCCTTTGTATTTCTGCTTTTGTGATTAATAGCAGTTAAAGTTGGTGCACAGCCACAATAAGTAGCAGAATTTAATTCCACAATAAAGTTTTATATTGCAAAGGTGAAACAACAGAAGGCCTCCTTTGTGGGAGAGCAATGTCAAGCAAGTAAATAATTTCTCTACAGTAAAAAATAGCTCAGCAATGAGTATTTGTCACTTCTTGTCAGAGGCGGGCGTATGAGGCATTCAGGCATAATTAACAAACTTGTCGGTTCCTACCCATTGTGCACTGACTGTTCCCTGGGTCTCTATCTGCCCAATAAATAGAACAATAACTTCAGCCTGGCCTCTGTTATTCCCTGTTCCTAACTACCATGCATATAATTAACTGCATTGATGGTTTCTCTGAGACATTGTTGCTTTTTCTATAGAGAAAGTATATGACAGTCATTTTTGGTTTTCTGCCTACAAATACAATGGCTCCTGTTTTGCACCCAGTTGTACCTCATTATATTTTGATCTTTGATTGTTTATTCTTGAGATTGGGTCACTAGATTGAGAGGTGTCATTTACTTCTCGGGAAACAAATTTTATTCACCTAATAAAAATATAGTTAAGACTGCATGGAATATGAGGGAAATATGATACAAAATCATGAGCTAAAAGAATGCAGAGTATTCTTTTTATGATGATGGCAATTGTGTAAAAGTATGTACAATGTGGGTAAATATGTAAATTTGAAAACAGTTTTCAGGAACACATCAATTAAAATGACGGACTCCAATAGTAGCACCGATAATTCATGGAAAAGAACCAAATCGTACAAACCATCGATAGGATTTTATATAAAATCACAGCACTGTATTAAGAAAAAGGACAACTCACAATGAATATTTTAGTGGTGATTGATTGACTTATATTGACATGACATCATTTTAAAAATGGAAAATAGAAGAACAGAAATCCAATTTATGGTTAATGTCAACCATTTTCTGTATTGTTGTAGGGTAAGGTCATTGAGGATGGCATATCTGCATAAAAAGTTAACTTTCCCACCTCATTTTATTCTTACAGGGAGTGGAGAAAAGTATTGGGAGCAACTGTCCAGGTCAATATAAATAGAAAGGATAAAGGAGGCTGTATGGACACAAGAGACAAGCAAGAGAGGTACTTTAAAACACATAGATTTGTGAACAGCTCACCCTTCTTTTCAACAAACACGAACTCTAAAATCAGAATAGTAGTGAGGATTAGTATTTGTACCCTTCTTTATCCAACAATAACAATTAGGGAGAAAGAGAGAAATTGCAAAATAGCAGGGATGTATGACCTCTACTTTCTTGCTCATTTTGCTTTATCATTCTTGCTTCTACATTGCAGCCATTCCAATATCACATCTACAGGAGACAATGACTAAAGAGTAGATAATTCCTGAACACAAATATTCTGTACATACATACATACACATGAAGAAAGAGAGAAATGCCATTTTTATTAAATCTTTCAAATTTTCTATATAAGGAGCCATTCCATAGTAAATGTATTTTCCATTTCCAAAGAGAAATACAGTGGATAGATTTATGTACATTAACTAAATAATCTTTCTAAGAGGGGGCTCAGTTATGTTTGTTTTTGTATCTTTGCATCAACAATGCCTAGAATAAATGCTAACATGCAGAAGATGTTCAAAATGCAATAGCTAAATTTAAAAAATGACACATTTTCTAGCATTTACACAGATACATCAAATACCAATAACTGTAGAACAATTTACAAAAATAAATTGCCACTGTAGGCAGAACTTATGATATGCATCTCAGCAAGTTTTAATGTCAGGTAGCCATTGCCATCACTCTGCATCTCTCCTTGTTTTGTCAAATGTTTTGCAATGGCTTAGCCACACTGGATGAAATACTCAGACACTGTCCAACCCAGTTACATAAGGAAGTATGGGCATATTAATTATCTATCACTGCAAGACATTATTAATTCAGAATTAATGACCTCAGCTTAAAACAACAAATATTTATTTCCTTACCCATTTTCTGAGAGCCAAGAATCCAAGAGGGTCTTAAGTAGGTGATTCAAACACAGGATCTCTCAGGGTTGGCCAAGGCTGCTGACATCTGAGTTTGATGAGTGTGGGAGATTCTCTTCCAAGATAAAAACCTACAGGGCGATTAGCTTGAGACCTCAGTTCCTTGCTCAGTACCTTATCACATAGGGCTCTTGCTGAGAGTTCTTCTCCATATAGCTACTTGTGCATCCTCATGACATGGCAGTGGCAGGTAATCTGGGAAAGAAAGGGAGGAGAAAGGCATAATATATTTTCTGTTTTAATCTTGGACATTACCCATTCTCTCTTCTGCCACATTGTTTGTTAAGACTGAGTTACTAAATATAGCCTACATTTAGGGGGAAGGGAAATATACTTCCTGCTATGAAGAAAAGAATTATCAAAATTCTTTGAACAGGCCCTGGCCGGGTAGCTTAGTTAGTTAGATTGTTATCCCAATACGCCAAGGTTGCAGGTTTGATTCTATGTCAAGGCCCATACAAGAATCAACCAATGAATGCATAAAAGATGTGGAACAACATGTGCTTATGGTCAAGATGGAGACATAGGTAAACAGGACTCGTCTCCTCACACAGAGCAAAAATTACAACTAAACTACAAAGAAACTACCACCCAGATTCATCAGAAAATCGAGCTGTATGGCAGTCAAACAACCAATGAATTAAAGAAGTAACATTCACCCAGACAAATAGGGGAATGGGGATGTAGACATATGGAGATGTGGAACAGGCAGTCCACACCTATGTGTAACAGATAAAAATTGGGAGGGATACCTTGGGAACCCCAGACCACCTAGCCCATGATTCCAGTGCCAAGAAGATAAGTGTCCATCATTTTTGGCTGTAAAATCCAGTAGGTATTGGGGCAATGGAAGAACTGTGAGATTCTCAGGTGTCTCCTCTTAAAGGGCCCAAAATGAACTTAGGACTTATGTAAACTCACTCCCTCTGAGCTCTAGCACCAAGGTAGCAGCTGGAAAGGCACCCACAGCTTACCACAAGAAACTTAAGTGTCTGTCATCAGGGTGAGTGCCAGGCAACAGCTTCCTCCTGAACAAAACTTCAAAGGCCAGGCAGTGGCATGGTCCTTTCCCTGAGCCCTCCCCCAGAAAGATTCACAGAGTGGCGACACCATATCAGAGACTCCATTAATCTGGTTCACGCAGGTTTCCCTGCCATGGCAATTATCTAAAGCTCCACCCTATCCAACTTACCAGTGCATTTTTCTACAAAAACAAAGAAGCAATACTACTAAAGCAAGGAGTCAAAGCAGTTGTACCTAATACAATAAAACAAACACAGGAAGGCTGCCAAAATGAGAAGACAAATAAATATGGCCCAAATAAAAGAACAAAACTTCAGAGAAAGAACCAAACAAAATGGAGATAAGCAATCTATCAAATACAGAGTTGAAAACACTGGTTATTAGTGCGCTCAAGGAATACACTGGGTACTTCAACACCATTAAAAAAAAAGACCCAGCCAGAAATGAAGGTCACACTAAGTGAAATAAAGAAAAATTTATAAGTAACCAAAAGAGAAGTACATGAAGCCAAGAATCAAATCAATGATTTGAAATGTAAGGAAGAAAAAAAAAAAAAATTCAATTAGAACAGCAAGGAGAAAAAAAAATTAAAAAAATAAAAAAGCAAGGATAGGCCGAAGTGCCTCGGGGACAACTTCCAACATACCAGCATTCAAATCAGGGGTCCTTAAAGGATGTGAGATAGAGTAAGAAATTAAGAACTTATTTGAAAAAAATAATGAAAGGAAACTTCCCTAATTTGATGAACAAAATAGACATACAAATCCAGGAAGCACAAAGTCCCCAAAAAGTTGGACCAAAAGAGGACCACACCAAGATACATCATAATTGAAATGGAAAAGTTTATAGATAGAGTATCTTAAAAGCAGCAAGAGAAAATCAGTCAGTTACCTGAAAAGCACTTATCATAAGACTGTCAGCTGATTTCTCAAAAGAAACCTTGCAGAAAAGAAGGGACTGGCAAGAAGTATTCAAAGTGATGAAAAGCAAGGGAGTATAACCTATCCTATCCAACAAAGCTATCATTTAGAATTGAAAGGCAGATGAAGTTCCTCCCAAACAAGGTAAAGATAATGGAGTACATCATCACCAAGGTGTTATTAAATGAAATGTTAAAGGAATTTATTTAAGAAAAGGACGATCAAAATTATGAACATTAAAAGGGCAACAAATTCACAACTATATATATATTTTTATATCAACTGACTATATAAAAAAAAAAAAAAAAACTAAGTAAATGACCAGAAGAGAAATAGAATCATAGATATGGAGATCATTTAGAAAGTTTTCCTCAGGGAGAGGGAATGGGGTAAAAGGGGAAAAAGGTTCAGAGATGAACAAGTACAAATTGGTAGGTACAGAATTGACAGGGAGATATTGAATACAGTATAGGAAATGGAGTAGCCAAAGAGCTTGTATGCATGACCCATGGACATGAACTAAGAAGTAAGTGGCGGGGGGATTCCTGGGTGGAGGAGGGCAAAGGGGGAAAACTGGGACAATTCTAACAGCATAATCCATAAAATACATTACAAAATAACTGGAATAAAAAAATAAATGTTTCTCTGTTTCTCTCTCTCTCCCCTTCCACACTCTTTCTAAATTCAATAAATAAAAACAACTAAAAAAATCTGTGAACATATTTTGAAATAACCAAAATAGGATCACAAGCCTTTTCAAGTTGTGTTGTTTTACATGCACATGTGTATATATACATGCATTATTATTTTGAGGACTTTTAAAAAATCATTTGTATTTTTGTGAAAGGTAGCTGTGCTGTGTGCCTAAGTGTAACTGTGCTGCCCCACATCAGAAAGGATGCCAGACATTCAAAAAAGAAAATACGGTCACAGAGAAGGATGAGGAGAGCCTTTTCACTAAAAGGAAGAGAGAAGTCCATATTATTGGGCATCATAACAAATGTACCTGCAGTTGCACACATTTGCTTATCTGCCTCCACTTCCGCTTCATGTTCTAGTCACTGGATTTTGATGAGAGTTAGTGGCCACTTCAAACCCATCATCACTCCCCAGTTCACTCACATACCAGAAGGAAGCAGCAAAATACAAAAGCTGAAGTCTCTTGTCCATGATTGCCAATGACTGACTGATGTCCTCACGATGGATGCTTTGTCCTTGCACCAGTGTTTCCCAGACTGACTGCATATGTCAGCATGGCCCCTGCCAGCCACGTTTGTAGTGAGCTGCAAGCCTGCCACCAACTATTATAAATATAGAAGGGCCTGTACTGGTAACATATTTAAAACACATGTAATTGACAGGATGAATCTTGAGTTTGAGAGTGCCCTGTGAAACCCTAAACAAATAAAAAACTAACTTGTAGAATTACCTGAACACGTGGTTGCTTCTAAATGCTTTGTGTTTATGAAATGTCTCCAGGAGACTAGGCAACTAGTGTCACCAAGTTTAAAATGTTGTGATTCTGAGAGTCTATGAAAATCCAAGCACCATAATATCAACCTTGGTAATATGCACATTCTTAGTTAGTTGTGAATATCCTCCCAGTGTTCCCTGACAGAATTTAGGAAGTGAAATGTTTTCATTATTTCCATTTCACTGCTAAAACTTTGTTATTTACCACAGGGGTCCAGACTGCTGCTGAGTCTTATTCCGTAATTAGAGATGTGTGAGGCAGAAAATAAAAGTCTCTCTCTCACTGTATTGAATAATTCTTGTGATGGGAAGTTCACCAAATTAAGGGTCTTACCCTTTATCAACTATTAGAGGAGAACTTGTATTCAGCACATTTTGGGGGCATTGAGAGTACATGGTCAGGATTCAAGACTACCATAAAATACTTCATAACTGCTTCTGTCAACCTGACAAAAATTACATAGGTCTAAGTGAAATTAATCTTATTTTATATTCTTCCCTGCTCCATGATTGTTCATGACTGATATGTGCACAAGTGGCCCTCACATCTCCGCAGTCCTGTGCATTTGGTTGGATTGTGGAACCAATTACAGCCTACCAGCTGTAATCAATATGTGGATGGCTGTGGTATGATGACCTAGAGCTTGGAAATTGTCTCTGTAATAACTTGTTATAGGAGAAGTGAGGACTCTGGATTCAACATAATACCTGGAGCACATTCTCATGGCTAGAACATGGCAAGATTGTCATCTAATCAATTTTTATTTTGTGGAATGCAGATGTTTTAGCTGGTTTTATCATGTAGTGGTGAAGTCCAATGACTTTGAAAAATCAATTAACCTTGCTGTACCTTGAGTCCTCCTCTATAAATTACTTACCTCATAAGGTAGATGTGAGGATTAGGTGCAGTAATGTCTCTAATTTGCTTATCTTGGTCCCTGATGCACAGTAAGCACTCAGTAAATAGTTTTAGATGTAATTATTATTTATTATTTTACTTTATTCAAAGATACCAGAGATTCGGGTTACAGAGGGAAATGAAGTGGCTAAAGAATGACATTTAATCATATAGTCAATCTTCATAGCTTTGAGGGATCTTAGTTGTAATTTATTACATCTTAAATAAACCATTCCAAGATTGTAGAACTTCAATACCTTTGCATGTATTTTAAATGAACGTGTGACTCAAATGTTGAACTATGGACTGTTGGATAGTCTGAAAAATGTTTGTTACTGGTCCACAGTGAAATGACTATAGAAATTGAGAATAATTCTTAGAACTGGATATAGCATTGCAACCTTGCCATGTCATTTAAGCATGTCAGGAGTGGACTTGTTGGATGGGGTGTGTTGTAAAAAGCATCAATCTGTAATAGATTCAGAAGTAAATAAAAACTGACCCTTCATGGCAAAAACTTGAGAAGCACTGCTTCAGAATAGATCCAAGCACTCCCAAGGCTTTTATCCAAGTGAATCCCAAACCTGGCCCAGTTTCTGTAAAGAGTTCAGAATGTATAAATGACTGCTAAAAATAATAATAATAAAATGTATAATTTTACATAGTTTATTATCTCAGAATTTTTAAGAAAGTAGCATTAAGGAGTCAATATTATAAGAATTCAATATATTGCCCTGGCTGATGTGGCTCAGTGGATTGAATACCAGCCTGCAAACTGAAAGGTCACCAATTCAATTACCATTCAGGGCACATGTCTGATTTGTGGGTCAGGTCTTCAGTTGGGGGTGTGCAAGAAGCAACCAATTGATGTTTCTCTTACACATTGATGCTTTTCTCCCTCCTTTCCTCTCTCTCTAAAAAAAATAGATAAATGAAAGAATTCAATATGTTAAGGGCTGATTACATAAATCAGTAATAAAACAAGGAAACAAGGGACAACCAGTTACTGTGTTCAAGTTTTCATGAAAGTATCGGCCAGAACTCTACCTAAAAATCACAAGTGCCCGGATATGAATGGTGTTGAATGTTAATACAAAACCATTCTAAGTCAAAGACTACTTGCTCCCTATCATTTCCAATTGTATCTAAGTCAAGATTCCCATATCTACAAATAGAGAAAGGAAGAAACCCCTGATTAAAAAGAGAAGTGAATTGGCAAGGACCTAATAAAGTCCTGAAAATGTGCTCTCTGACATTGACGGATGCTAACGTGCTGAGAGTATGAGTAAAGCATTTGCCACCACTTTGCTGCTAAGATGTTTTCAGCAAAATGTGCTCTTCACCTTAGCAAGTAAGAAATCAATTTTCTCTAGTATCTCCAAAGCATGCAATTTCTCAGTTCATATAGCTCATTTTAGATAAAATGCAATGGTCAATGCACCTTGTTCTTTCCAAGCACTAAATTAAAACCCATTCTTTCTATATTCAAAGCTACAATTTGAATGTTTTAGTAAGGAAAGTAGATATGAAAATTATGAATTAGGCAATATAAATTGATTGAAACAATAAGTCATAGAGTTTCTATTTAGAAGATTCAGGCAGAGGTCATTCAATGTCTTTTCTGAAATGAAGTCTTCAGGAAACTATGCCCTAAATCTAATCCTATATTTATTTTTTTTTTTGAAAGACACTTTTGCTTAGACTTCTCACTGACACCACAAATCATCAACATATTTAAAACTAAGTTCATCATTTACCCTCCTGATTTCCTCATTTGTTGAAGTGAAATCACTTTCTTCCATATACCAAGGCTGGTAGTCTCTGATCCATCTGTTTATGTCTTTCACCCTCGCTACTTATGTCTCGTTCATCACTAATCTGTCCATTTTTCCTTGGATATGTAACTTGGTTCATCATTTTCTCCCCACGCCTGCTACAGCAACCCTAGTTAAGCCTCCTATCTCTGTGGACACTGGCATCTTTCCTGGAGTAATGTTTCCATGGCTTCTGCTGCCTCTATAAAACAAGACCCAATTTCTGTGTTTTGTATGTGGTGAATAAATTTCGTGAATGTTGAGATGATGATTAGTCTGTGAGGACTCTATAAGATGAACCTGTTAATAATTAATATTAAAAGCTGCAGTTCCCTACAGATGTTAAATTAAATCTCAATATAAATGCCTCAGAGAAGATGGAAATGGAAACCGTGAAGGCAGGCAATATGCAGTGCAGTAGTACTTCCTGCTCCTCCAGAGCTCTTACTGTCTCTTGGAGCTCTCTGTCCTTTGAGGGAGGCAACTGTACATGTGGGTGCCATTTCATGGTGGTGGTAAAATGGAACCCACTCCATGGAGACAGACTGGGAGGCAGGAAGGAGAAGGCCCTTGTAATAAAGCACCACCTGAAGAAAATTCGAGCACATCTTGTAAACCAAAGTATATAGGTCTTTAAATATTCTTTGTATTAATTTATCTTGCATTATACTCTCATGCTTAGTACAATTAGGTATAAACCGGAAAAGAGTGATCTTGTGGCATTGCTGTGTCTGTAACAGGTGCAGAGAAGTGGCGCTACCTGGTGGCTAGTCCATAGTAACAAGTGCAATTAACCCATGGGAAGGAAGCTTTGGAGTTCCCTGGGAATTTCACCTTTCTTTACTAGCTCTAGAAAATCTATGTTTTAATTTCACTAACTGTAGTAAATTTCCTTCACACATGACTCCATGCAAAACTATCAATAGCTTCTAATTACCTAGAATAGTGATTTTTAAACTGCATTTTATGAAGTTATACCGTTCCATCAGGGTGACTTAGGGCCACCTGCAGAGAGGCTAGCTGAGAAGGCAGGTCTCTGTGCCTTACTGTTGCTTTCACCAGTTGCTCCCACTCTCTCTCTCCCTCTCCTCACCCCTCTCTCTTACTCCCTCCCTCTCTGTCTTTCTGATAGTTCGTGGTTCTGCATAACTTTGAAATAAGCTTTTGAAATGACACCCCACCAAGTAAAAAGCAACGACAAAACAAAACTCAAAAACCATTCACCAAAAGAGTAATGGCCAAATTCTTTAGCTAGGCATTCAAAACTATAAATAAGCAGAGGAAAATACAGGGGTGGGTAAAGTAGGTTTACAGTTGATCATATGTAAAAATAATAAATGATACGAGAATAAATAGTTTCTTTGTTTACCATACTCACAACTATAAACCTACTTCTGCCCCTCCTTCCATATTTGGTACATTGTACTCATTATCTCTTTTAAGGGTAGAATTCTATTAATCAAACACCTATAAAACCTTGTGTAAACAGTATTATTCATCGCTGCCAGATCACAACTTTGATTTCCTGCCTCAGGTTTCGTTCACATTACTTTTTTACTTGATGGGCTCTATCCTTTAAACTTATTTAAGCTTTGCTTTTGCTGCCCCTATCCAGTGTGTCCATCTTTTTTATTCCTTTGGTGTTTATCTTGCCACTTTTCATGTACTTTCTTGCTCTTTATGTCAAATAGGATATTATGTAAAAGCATCATGATTATTATTAATTTTCTCTTTCTAACTTTAGTTACTGTCAACTCTGGACTTTAAATTTTTACATGTCTGCCTCCCCTTTTATTTGGTGTTTTTATCTTGGAAGCAAATACACCTTCCAATATTTATACTGTGGTAGTCAAGCCTAGACTTTCAAGCTACATGAACATATATACAGAATAAATGTTTCATTAATTGACCTGAAAACTGTCATCTTTATCAGAGGTCATAACCACATCAGATTGGGTTTAGGAAGCTTAAAATGGAGACAAGTAGTACATGTGACCTTCAATAATATTTGGAATAAAGGCATTATTAAAAATAACATCCATGTTAATACTGCTTGGTGACTTTTTCAGTGTTACACATGAAGGATCTCTCTGCTATTCAATGAAAGTTCCCAGTTCTGATTTTAAGCAGTAGATGGTTCTTCTCATTTATGCTTATCACACAGGAAGTAGTAACACCCAACTCACTAAAAGAACAATGCTATTACGACAAAGACCTTAGATATAAAATATTCTGATCTGAGGTCATTGCATAGCAGCAAACAGCAAGGCCCAAAGCTCATCTGTGCTTGGCAATGAGGACTCTGAAGTCGGAAGCCCATGTGCCGGCACAGACACATGGAACAACATGTTGAAAAGTGTATAGGAGGTCTTCTAATCTTTGGGAAAAGAACCACTTTTCCAAACAGAATATTACTAAACTAAAATTTCCCCCTATCTAGTTTTTAAGGGTTATCTCTAATTCCTGATGAGGGATAACAGACACCAGAATATTATGTGTATTCTTTATTGGTAATTATAAATAAGTTTAAATACTAAATGATATAATTATAGGTGTATTTATAGCCATAATTACAGTCACACTTATAATTGCTATATATTTTTAATTATGATTAAATCTATGATTATAGTTACATTTATAGTTCTTGTTAAATTTCAAACATTATGCCATAAGGCTCTGTAACTTGAATTAGTGAGGCCCCAGTGTGGAACTAAGCACCTATAACATAGTAAGTTATACATCAATATATATGAAATAAAATAGTAGCTATCTTTACCAAAAGTGAACTTTATTATCCCCACTATAAAATTTTGTCATTCTGTAAAAATAAAGTAACTTGAGGTATTTAGAAAATATTGATATTAGAACAAAATGAATCTTGTTTATTTTCATCCTAAGGTCTAGTACCCAGACATACACAGTCAGACAAAGAATAAGTAAATAAATAATTTGGTCTTATCAAAACTTATTACTCTTGATAAGCTACATTTTATCCTAAAGAATTGATTTTTATACCACCTCCATGTGTTAGGAATCAATAAAAATGGTTAAATGAACAAATCACAAGACTCACAATACTGATATTAACATACATGTAGATAGATAGATAGATATGTACACTTTCAACAATAGGTAATGATTAGTACCAGTATCAGTATTCTTACTATTAATCTCTCTGGCAGTTCATGAGATTAGCTGTCTCATGGAGTTTTATGGATTTTTATTTATAAATAAATGTCATTCATCAACTCATATTCTATGAAGCAAAGTTCCAAAGTGCTCAATTTGTGTAATATAATACTTCTTTAACTATGCTTAATATTTCTAGAGGCCGCTGGAAGTTCCTGGCAAGTGGTAAAGATTGAATCAAAAGAAGGAGATGGGAGAGTATGATGACAGAAGAGGACAATTTTGAAAACAATCTTTATATGCCAGGTAATGACTATAACATTCCTGCGTGTAGAATGAAAAATAGAGGCATTTACTGCAGATGATACAAGGTTGTACATAGGACAATGATGTCTCAGTCCCCTTCAAATTTGGCACTTTGGAACCTCACACAGTTGTAATCACAATCAGCTGCCCTGTTGTATTCTCTTGAATCTCATTGACGATAGGAAATCTCTTCCCTTCCAAAGGTGATTTTAGTTTGAGGAGAAGCCAGAAGCCACAGGTCCCCAAATCTGGGCACATAGGGACTGAGTCACCTGGGTGATTTGATGTTTTGCCAAAACATTCTGCACAAGGTGTGATGCATGAGCGGGTGCACTGTTGTGATGACGTTGCCAATCATTAGCTGCCCATCACTGCAGCCTTCTGAATCGTCCAAATAGTTTCTGTGGAGGAATGTTGAAGCTTAACAGAAAATTTGATGCAGATTCATTGCTCTACTCACTTGGTCATTTTGCATGTGATGGCCACACAGTACACATGCTCACTCAATGGAGTCTACCACCCTCTCTGACTAGTACAATGAAATCATTGTTCACGCATGCACATTCCAGACCACTCTCCTTGGGTGACAGGTTACATCAATGTCATGCAAACCATTCTCATTATATTAACAATGGCTTAACTTTTTCCCAGACAGACCTTGAATATCATTAGCTAGTTTGTATGTATTGTGATTTCTCAATGTGTGCAATCACAGGCACAATGATGTGTGAAGATCTGTGACTTTTACCTACTTAAATGTGTTTATAGTTATTTATGTGTCCACCATCAGTCCTTGGACTGAGTAGAAATTCTGCCCAGCAATATTCTAAAGCCCTGGGTTAGGTAAAAGAACAAAATGCCTCCTGAGGACTGTTCTACAACAGGAGTCCTGTGTGCATTTGGGGTATCATCCAGCTGTTACATTTCTACTCCTATTTCCTTCTCCCCATAAATATGATCCCTGAGCACGGTCAGGCCTGCCCACTCCCACAGGCAAGGATGCCAAAAGGGGCCATCTATTTCCTTGATAGGAGGGAAGAGAACTGTAAGAGAAAATACATACACATTAATATTTCAGTAAATTATCTTCCCACATTGCAACTTATCATATGGATAAGTAGAACTGCTATTTCTCACTTTTCCTAGCAGAGAGGCAGCAAGGAATCCCAAGAAAATGCAAGATTATTTCCCCTGAAGTTATTCATGAGAAGAAGAAAAATACAGTATTCTGGGAGTTCATCTCCACCACAAAAGCTTTTACACAGAGGGGGAAAGGGGAATAATTTGATAATCCAAGCAATTCGGAATTTACATTTTAATTCTTTATTGATTCTAGTTAGGAATATTACTTTAAATACTTGTTAAGAACGATAAAAAGAGGGAAAGAGAACAGACTCAAAAACTCCTTACTTTTTATCTATCTCTCTACTTATTATTTCTTTACATAATTAACATTTGGTTTTGTAACATCAATATTATTTTTAAAATTTTCTGTAAACTACCTTTCTTCCCTAAAATTTTTGTTGATGATACTATTAGAGTACAAAAAAGAAGAACTTTCTTACTTTTAAATAGTATAGCTTAATATGTACAGTGATAAATTTTATTACTAGAACAACTAATGGAAGCAACTGTTAATTTATTACTGGGAAGCAAGCAACCTGGTGTCTTAATTTGGGCTATAGCTATAATAAGTGTCTCTATGCACTTGTGAATATTGAATATTTTTAGCTAACCAAATTATATTTAATTTCATCCTGGGATGGCGCTGTGGCTTGGCAACCTCTCGGTGACAGTGACAAACTATAGCAACAGAGCCAGCTACAAAATTGCCACTTACTAAACTCCTTGTCAATTTACTTCTGTGTTCTCTGAAAAGAGTGATTTCGTAGCTTTTTCTCCATAGCCCTAACGCCCTCTGTAAGATAAATACCCTCCTAAATGGTCACATATGTTTTCTTTTGGCCCACAAAATGCTTAGTCAATGAAATAAGCTACCATAGTTACTTTCCTTACTTGACATTAAATCAAATTTTGTGGCAAAGGAAACATTGAAGACCAAATTGTGTATGATATTCATAAAACTTCCATTATTTCAAAAGTCCTTTTATTTTCCCAAGGTCTTTAGAATAGTTATTTATTTATTTATTTATTTATTTATTTATTTATTATTTGTTTATTCATCCATTCACTCTTTATTCATTTAACAGATAATTATTGGATGCTTACTAAATGCCAGGCGCTGTGCTAAGCGCTGTGTATACAAAGATGAATGAGTCACAGTTCCTGCTCTCAAAGAGTCTACAGTCTATTGTGAGAGACAAATATAACTGAAGAATGATAGATACAGGGTGATTAAAGGAATGAGGATAGAAGGTGGAAGCAGGAAGAAAAAAAGTGTGACTAGCTAGCTCTGCAAGGTCCTAAGGATGTCAGGGGATGCTTTACAGAGGGGGATCCTTTCAGGTATGGTGTGGTAAGGTTTTAAAGGTAGTTTGGGAGTGGGGAGAAAATGTTGAGATTAGTAGTCACATTACACATATAAAGTTGTGAATAGCTTTGATGGAACTGGAGGACAAAATACAACTTAGAAGTGTTCATGAATAAGGTTGGAGAAATGAACAGGTAAAGAAAGGGCGTCCTTATAACATGTAGCACTAAGGAGTTCAAACGTTGTCCTAGAGGAGATGAAAATCTATTGGAGAATTTAATTTGGGGTAGGAGATTTAATATAATCTAATTTATATTTTTAAAGATTATTCTCATGGCATTGTTAAAGTTGTGACCAATTCTAGACGCAAAGAGACCAGTAATCAGAGTCTTAGACAGAGTGGGGTTTTTTTAGGGCTTCTTTTTTGTTACCTTTATATGAAATTCAACATTATTACCCCCTCTTCTTTAATATAGCTTTCTACTGTACATTACATAAAACAAGATTTTTTTAAATATATTTTATTGATTTTGCTATTACAGTAGTCCCATTTTTCCCCCATCATTCCCCTCTACCCTGCACACCCCCTCCCACCCACATTCCCCCTCTTTAGTTCATGTCCATGTGTCATAAGTTCTTTAGCTTCCACATTTCCCACACTGTTCTTGCCCTCCCCCGTCTATTTTCTACCCACCATCTATGCTACTTATTCTGTGCACCTTTCCCCCTCCTTCCTCCTCACACCCCCTTGTTGCTAACCCTCCATATGATCTCCATTTCTGTGGTTCTGTTCCTGTTCTAGTTGTTTGCTTTTGTTTTAGGTGTGGTTGTTAATAGCAGTGAGATTGCTGTCTTTTTACTGTCATATTTTTTATCTTCTTTTTCTTAGATAAGTCTCTTTAACATTTCATATAATAAGGGCTTGGTGATGATGAACTCCTTGAACTTGACCTTATCTGAGAAGCACTTTATCTTTCCTTCCATTCTAAATGACAGCTTTGCTGGATAGAGCAATTTTGGATGTAGGTCCCTGCCTTTCAAGACTTCGAATACTTCTTTCCAGCCCCTTCTTGCCTGGAAGGTCTCTTTTGAGAAATCAGCTGACAGACTGATGGGAACTCCTTTGTAGGTGACTGTCCCCTTATCCCTTGCTGCTTCTAGAATTCTATCCTTCATTTGAATCTTGGCTAATGTAATTACGATGTGCCTCATTGTGTTCCTCCTTGGGTCCAACTTCTTTGGGACTCTCTGAGCTTCTTGGACTTCCTGGTAGTCTATTTCCTTTGCCAGATTGGGGAAGTTCTCCTTTATTATTTGTTCAAATAAGTTTTCTACTTGCTCTTCTTCTTCCCCTTCTGGTACCCCTATAATTCAGATGTTGGGACATTCAAAGATGTCCTGGAGGTTCCTAAACCTCTCCTTGTTTTTTTTTTGAATTCTCACTTCTTCCTTGTTTTCTGTTTGGTTGTTTGTTTCTTCCTTCTGGTCCACTCCATTGATTTGAGTCCCAGTTTTCCTCCCATCTCTGTTGGTTCCCCATGCGTTTTCCTTCATTTCACGTATTGTAGCCTGCATTTTTTCACCTAATTTGTGAGCAAAATCAACCAATTCTGTGAGCATCCTGATCACCAGGACTTTGAACTGTTCATCTGATAGGTTGGCTATCTCTTTGTCACTTAAAGGAATTGGCTCTGGGGTTTGATTTGTTCTCCAGTTTGAGCCATTTTGGGTTTTTTTTTGGGGGGGGGTCTGGTCAGGGCTGTTACGTAGTGAGGGGCGGAGCCTTAGGTGTTCTCTGGTGCAGGGCAGCCCAGTTGCTGGGTTGTGAGGCTGTATGTGGGGGCGGGGTCCAAGAGGGAACAATGGCGCCTGCTCCACTCTCTCTGGGATTCCCATCCCTTCAGCCACTCCTCCTTCACCTGGATTATCTGAACCCGAATGTGGGACCACCTGGTCAGCCAGCTGCCTTGTGCAGCCTCACTGGGTCTGCACAGCGGCCACCCCGTGCCTGAGGTTCGCTAGCTGCTGCCTGTGCACCTGGGGTCTGCAAGCCACCACCTGCATGCCTGGGAACTTTCAGCTGCTGCTGCCTGTGTGACGGGGTCCGAACCTCCACTTTTTCCTGCAGTGACTCCGCCCCTCTTACAGGTCTGGATGAATGGTTGTTAGACTTCCATACAGTTCAATTTTCTATCATTTCTGGTGGTTTTCTTGTTTCTAAATATTTGTTGTCCCCAATTTTGGTTGTGAGAGGAGGCACAGTGTGTCTACCTATGCCTCCATCTTGTCCAGAAGTCCTCAAAACAAGATTTCTTTTAGCATTAACCCTATATCTCATCATGCTACTTCTCACTGCCATTCAATAGTTCTAACAATAAAGATAAGAAACATGACCTTAATGAAAGTAATAAGCAGAAGAATATTAAATAACAGAAAGAACAAGTAACAAAGAGGTTATTGGTTATCTTTATGAGACTTTGGTAAATAACTGGTAGAAGTTAATTGCATTATATACAGAAGTAATTGCAAGTAGTAAAACAAAATTTTGGCAGAACTGTTGACCTTTGCCTTATAAAATATTTCAACTTTCACAATTGGCTTATAGATTAGAAACATTAAACAAGAGGTATTTAGTTGCATGTATTCAAATTTATAATTTTATGGGACATTCATTTTTTTTCACTACAAACAAATATATGATCCAGAGAAGAAATTCCAAGTCCTATACTCTGTTTGTAATTTATCCATGGCATGTAACTTTAAAGAACACAATTTGTGTATAAGTAAAAATATTTGGTTCCTGTAATTACAGCAGAAATATATTGACTTCCTCAAATGCTTTTTAAGCATCAATGCTTTTGAAGGATGATTATGACTAGTTAATGCAGATTTTATCCAAGTAAGGGATATTTGACCTTGCCAAATAGTTTACCAAAAACTGTATTATAAATTTTATAAGAACAAAAATTTGCAAAAAATGTTTAAATAAAGATTAAATTATACTGCAAGTGTGATAGTACTAAATGCATGTAAAAAGATAAAAAAGTTACAAAAATGTTTATAATGTTCACTAAACGTTCTTACTCTAAAGTGAAGGTATCAAGAAAAGAATAATTTCTTTTTTTTAATTTTTATTTTAATTGTTGATCTAGAATAATTTCTTATGTAATAAAATGTGGCTACTCTGAAAATTACAATTTTTTAATCTGAAATATGAAATTATACTCTCTCTATACTGACTCTTACTAATTGTCTCATTAAACTCTAGTGAACATTAGAACTTACAAAGAGAAACAAGATTGGACCAAGTAAAATTGTTCAGATTAAAATTATTAAGCTTTGTAACACTAACAAAATATTAAATTAACACATTTCACCTGAATTTAAATTATCACCAATAAGAATACTTACAATCAAATATTTAATTAATAAAAATCTATTCAGATAAGCACCCTAATAAAAATGTGCAGTTATACAACGATCAATTCCAAAAACACTTTAATATGCCTGAAAATTATTTTATCAAAATGCTTTATATCATTAATAACCAACATTATCAAGCTAATATTTATTTGCCAAACAAATTTGTAAAGATGTAAAAGAATGATATGATGTGCTCCTTGTAATTCAACATCCAACAAGTTGGACTAGAAAGAGATATAACTTTTCTGGAGGGCTTTTCCCTAAAGAATTCCCAAATCTCCTACCCACCAATTTTGTGTCTGAGTATTTGTCTTAAGCCAAGCTTTGTTTTTGAAGTTCACAAATTAAGTAAAAATTTTATCACAATGTTACTTAAATTTTGAATATTAAATTAAATACTTCTGTTCCACAACCAGTAAATAATATTGTAGTTGTATATTTAACACTTTTTACAGTAATTTGCTACTTCTTATTAGTAAACAAAACTGGTTACTAAGTTATATGGATGGTATAGTTGCACTAGAATTTATTAAAATGTATATGCGAATAATATCTACAAAAATTATATATGATAAAAATATATATGTAAAGAAAAATAAAGGAGAAGAATGCTATACCAAAATTATGAAAGCATGCTTAAAAACAGTTGGGGGAGCCCTAGTTGGTGTAGCTGAGTGGATTGAGAGCTACCCTGTGAACCAAAGGGTCTTCGGTCCAAATCCCAATCAGGGCGCAAGCCTTGGTTGCGGGCCAGGTCCCCAGTAGAGAGTACATGAGAGGCATTAATGTTCCTCTCCCTCTGTTTCTCCCTCCCTTTCCTTCTCTCAAGAAATTAATAAATAAAATCTTTTTAAAAATTAAAAGAAAAAGCATTTGGTGGAATATCAATGAAAAATACAGGAAAAGAATCATAGGGATCATGATAAAGACCACAAAACCAGAGAAAATCACCAATGTGGCTCAGAGGCAACATACAACAATGATTACAAAATGAATCATTTAAGAAAAAAACAGAAATGGCTCATGGTTAGGAAGGGTCTCATTTATCTGTAAGAAAAAATGTGGATAATACACAGAAATGAAAGTTTTCAGATGAGAGCTTTGCAAAAGGTTTACAAGGGTAAAAGACCAACATGCTAAGTCTGGGGAGAAGGCTCCATGCAGAGAAATGTGGTAGGATAGGGTTTGTATGGATAATGCAATATCATGGCATGTTTTAGAGAAAGGAAGGATAAGGGTTATAGTAAAGGCATGTTACATTAAAAGATATTCAAATCAATTGTTAGTTTTCATCCAGATTGAAGAAATAATCATTAAAAGTTAAATATTTTATTATAAATAAGACATTTCCCGAAACGAGCACTGATATAAAATGGAATGAGCTGCCTTTTGAGATGGCCACTTTCCTGTGGCTGAGTTTGTTGCAAAAAGTGGAGTGAATATTGTTGGTGTTGCCGTAGATTTCTGTATTAGATAAGAGAATGAATTAGATAATTTTCACCTTTCTTCAAATTTGAAATTTGTTTGATTCCACAAAACATGTACAGAAAAAATTCTGATCCCAGATTGAACTAGATGCTTGACTTTCTTATTTCAGTTACAAAGGGCATAAAAATGTATTTCATTAAACATATGGTCTATAAAATCCTTTATTTATCCCCCTTATGAAGAGCTGAAAGAATAGAAATATAGTGCATGTCAAAAAGTAATATTATATTTTCTAACAGTTACATTGAAAAAGTTTAAAAAAGAAATTAATTGTATTAAAATGTATATAATTTATTCCAATGTGTCCATGAGTAATGAATACATAAAAGCTATTAATTAGCTATTTTGATTTTTTTGTAGCGAATCTTCAAAATCTGGTGTGAATTTTATGTTTAGAGAATACCTCAGTTTCATTTAATTTAATTGAGGTGTTCATAATACATTTGTATTAAAATACGTGATCTACATTTAGATATTTTTTATTGTGGTAAGAGTAACCTAACACGAGGTCAACCCTCTATGGATATTCAAATGCACAGTGCAGTATTGTTAACCATAGACATCATGTTATACAGCAGCTCTCAAATTTGTTTTTCTTGCATCACTGAAAATTTCTACCCACTGAACAACAACTTTCCATTTCTCCTTTCCTCAGCATTCTACTCCATTTCTACCAGTTTGACTAGGTTAGATCAGAAGAAAAAATCAGTGAATTCAAACATCATTTGGCATTACTTAGTCAGAGAAGCAATGAGAAAAAATAATGAAAAACAGCGAGGAAAACATAAGAAGGGCATACATTTTTAAAAAACTGATTCATATACCCAAGTGATTCCAAGCTTAAAGTTTCCCAGCTACTGAACTGACTATTAATTTTTGAAGTTAAGTTTAAAATATTTGAAACTAAATAAAATTAAAAATTCAGACCTTTAGTGTGTATATGTCCAAATCCATCAAGTTTTTCACATTATGTACAATTCTTTGTACATCAACAAAACTATTTAAAAAAATTCAGACCTTCAGTTGCAGTAGCCACATTTCATGTACTCAGTGTTTTAGTAGCTGTTTTTTATTGGAAAGAATAGGGCTAGAATAACTCAATAGTGACTACCAAGTAAAGTCATGAGGAATTTCCCTTGGTGGGGTTATGGTGACAAAAAAATTGAAAAGGAGGATGTATGTAGAGTGGAGTTGAAATGGGAATTATGGTCAAGAAACATTATTGCAGGGGAAACTAAACTCCTTCTCACTCCCCACACATGTTATTTTAACTCTCTCACTCCCTTTTATCTCTCAGTGGTATATATTTCTTATCTGGTAGAAGATATTTAGCCTGTCTATACTTTCTACAAAAGATCTACGAAATAGCTGACTTTGTTATTTCTTTTCCCTAAACAAATATAAAACTATTTATCTAGGAAAGTGTGAACTTTATTTAATGTAATATACCTGAGAAATCTGAGAGGTGGGGTAGAAGGAATGGTAGCACAGCAAGGTTAAGTATGAGAACTAGAAATCAAACCCAGGTCTCCTCAACACTTACTCATGCTGAACTTGTGATCAATACTGTGTCATGATACAAGATGGTATGCGTCATTGATCAGCCAGAGCCCAAAAGAGAAGGTACATGAGCAGTTAAAACTCTGGAGGTAACCACTAAAATTCACTGCACTCGTAACTGAGCAAACTGTTCACTGCCCACTGAAAGAAATTCTATTGCTGTAGTCGAACGATGGGAGATGACATTGGGAAATTTTATAAATTGAATGCCTGTTCTTGTACCATAGTATTAAAAATAAATCGAGAGTGCAAAACCAAGGCAGCTCTTTCTCTTCACTAGAGTTCTCTAAGAATTAGGCCACAAGACAAGAATAATTGCAAGCTGACTTCTTTATAGGGGAAAGAAAAATATGTGTGCTATATATTCACGCTCTGATTTTCCCTTCCACAAATGAGATTTGTCTAAAAAATTAGCATTAAAATTATATCATTGTAAGAAAATAGAGAGTTTCCTTCTCTGTTCTATCCTGTAGCTCAAAAGGCCAGCTGGGAATTTCCTTCTGGAACGTAATCACAGTTGCTTATTTGTATTCCACACAAACAATTCAGATTGTTAAATTTTGCCTCAAAGTGGCCTGAAAAGGAGCACCGGGGAGGCAGAGTTGGCCACGTACAAAAGCAGAAGTACAAGAATTGGCCAAATGCGGTTGGGCTTACATGAACAGACAGAAACAACACCTAATTTTAACTGTGCATGTTAGAGTCTGCTCTATGCGCAAGTGGAGTCTTTGGAGGAGAAATGAATACAAATAAGGTACTATTTAATAATTAAAATGATGAGAACAATTAGCAAATTTATAGGGCAAACATTGAAAAAATATTTTAATTGACTTTTAAGATGTATTTAAATATATCCTGCATTTCCTTTCCATTTCACTTTTACAGCCTTAGTTTTATGCAAGTCACTCTTATCTTATCAACAACAGCCTTCTTAAGAAGTCTTCTTGACATCACTATTGCCTTGCACTGCTCCTTTCCATACAGCCATGAAAATGCAAATTAATTAGGTTATAGCCAGTTTAAAACCTTTTCAGTGGTTTTTAATTATACTAGGAAACATTTTGAAACTCATTACCTGCAAGGCTCCTACTTATCCTTCAGGCTTGATCTCTTTTCCCAATCTACTTACACATCATACTAGAGTCACTACAGCTTTCCTTCTGACATTCAAACTCTTTTAACTGGTTCCTATCTCAGGCCCTTTGCACTTGCCATTAATTGAGATTGAACTACTTTTTTCTTACAAATTCTTGCGTCTCCTTCTCATCAGATAGTCTTAGTCCAAATGCCACCTCCTTGGCTTCTGACTGTTTTTTAAACTCCTCACCAGAGAATATGTTTATTGATTTTAGAGAGAGAGGGAGAGAGAGAGAGAGAGGGATAGACAGACAGACATTGATACGAGAAAGAAATGTCATTGATCGGTTGTGTCCCATAAACGACCCGACTAGGGATGCAGCCCGAAATCTCAGTATGGGCCCTGTCTAGGAACTAAACCTGAAAAGTTTGGGTGTATGGGACAAAGATCCAGCCAACTGAGCTACCCAGACAGGGCAGCTTCTGCCTATTTTATTCATTGCTAAATTTCCTAATAAGAGTCCAAAAGAATTTAAGTGCTAACTGACTAAATGATATCTAGAGATGCTTTAATAGAAATATATGATGAAGCAATCAAGTTACTACCTTTACATATGTATATTCTAAGCAATTTTAATTGTATTGTATTCATCAAAATATTATTGAAACAGAAGATATGAGTAGTTAAAAAATGGGTTCAAGAACTCCCTCCTCCCAGTGGTGTGTTGTATCTAGCTAGTACTAACTTGCGAAAGTTAATTATTACATTTCAGGAATTTTTTGTTTTGGTAGCTAAACATAGCTATTATTTAAAAAGTAGATTACATAAACTTACAATTAAACAAACTATATTAAAAACAAAAATAATAAGCAAATCCACCAATACCTAATTACTTTACTGTAGTTTACTATTATCTAAGCCAATGGTTAGCACAATTTTTTCATAAAGGATAGCAGATATTTTGGGGTTTGTGGACTCTACAACCTGTCGCAACTACTTGGTTCTATCTTTTCAGCATGTGAGCTGTCACAGATAACACATGAACGAATGGGTGTGGCAGTGTGCAAAAACCTTCATCTACAAAAATACGTGATAAGCCAGATTTGGCCTGCAACCCATCACTTGCTCACACCTCATCTTGATTCTTTAGGTTCCTTGACTCTATCATACACATACGATGGAGAAGTTCTAAAACAGTGTCCTACTCTACATCTCTTCCAAAATCCACATTCTGGGGCTTCATGCTGGTAACTTGATACTAGTCATAATGGTAGTATGTATAAATACTTTTGAAACTGAAATTAGTAATGCTACTTATCACTGTTTTATTTTCCCCCAGAGATCTGGTTGTTAAACACTACCATCGCATCATACCCTCCTATCATAAATGTTGGCAGTATTAACTGGAACTGACTACCACACCTCTAAGAAGTGTGTTTTTCTTAGGGCATCTGTGGTGCTGTCAGCAGCAGGGGCTGACATGAACAAGAAGGTCCTCGTTTACCTTTTAGGTGGCAACACAGCTATATGTTATAAGGTTTTATTTTAATTTTTTAATTGTTGTTCAAATACAGTTGTCTCCATTTTTATCCTACTGTGCTCCCACCACTCCCATCCCCACCTCCCACCCTGGAACCTACCCCCTTTGGCTTTGTCCATGTGTCCTTTATACATGTTCCTTGATGGCCCTTCCCCTATTATCCCTCTCCCCACTCCTCTCTGGTAACTGTCAGTTTGTTGTTTATTTCAATGTCTCTGGCTGCATTTTTCTCAGTTGTTTGTTTTGTTGATTAGGTTCCACTTATAAGTGAGACCACATGCTATTTCTCTATCACTTCCTGGCTTATTTCACTTGACATAATGCTCTCTAGTTCCATCCATACTGTCGAGAAGGGTAGAAGCTCCTTCTTTCTTTCTGCTGTGTATTATTCCATTGTGTAAATGTACCACAGTTTTTTGATCTACTTATTTACTGATGGGCACTTAGGTTGTTTCCATCACTTGACCATTGTAAATTGTGCTGCTATAAACATTGGGGTACATAGGTTCTTTTGACTTGGTGTTTCAGGATTTTTAGGGTATAACCCCAGCAGTGGAATTGCTGGGTCAAAAGGCAGTTCCATCTTTAGTTTTCTGAGGAAATTCCATACTGTTTTCCACAACGGCTGCCTCAGTCTGCATTCCCACCAACAGTGTTCCTTTCTCCACAACCTCACCAGTACTTGTTTGTTGATTTGTTTATAATGGGCATTGTGACTAGTGTGAAATGATTTTAAAAATACATAAAAGTAGCATGTTACGCCAATGACTAGAACAGAATTAGCATTTCAACTTCATGCAAAACTTGCAATATAGCATCAGTGTTAATATCCAAAAATTATTCATGAAGTACCACATACATTTAGTCTATATCTGCATAGAGGCTTCATTAGTAAACAAAGTAGCACTATGATATAAAGTAAAGCAGGCAAGAGAGGGAGGCGTAGTGTTGTTAGCAGATACCTTGAAGTGGGTTACAAATTTAAATTAAATGCCCAGAAAATTCTGCACTCAAAAGTAACATTTGAACAAAGGCTCAAATATGCTGAAGGAGAGTGTCCTGACTGGTGTGGCTCAGTTGGTTGGAGTGTCCTCTTGTAAACCAAAAGGTTGCAGGTTCAATCCCCAGTCAGAGCACGTACAGGAGGCGACGAATCGACACTCCTCTCTCTGTCTCTCTCTGTGTGTCTCTCCTCCTTTCCTATCTCTCTAAAATCAATTTTTAAAAATGCCAAAGGAGGGATTGTTTATATATGCACTCCAGGAGGGAGTGAGGAGAAGAGAAGGTTTTAGGCCAAGTGAGCAGCAGGTGCAAATTTCTTCTGTGAGAGCAGAAAAGCGTGTTCCAGCAACAACATGGAGGCCAGTGGTTGGAGCAGGGTAAGGGCGGAGTTGTGAGATTCTAGAGGGGTCAGTGACAAAAGACCATATCAGAAGTTTGGGCTATTGAAAGGGTTGGGACTTCTATTTCCACTGAGCTTGAAAGCTTTGGGAAAGTTGTGAGCATACAAGTAACTTGATCTGCCCTCAAATTTAAAGGAATCACTAGAGGACTGGGAGACGGGGGCAATGGGTAGAAAAACAAAAGTGCAAAATGTTGATAACTGTTGAATGCTGGTGCTGGATACATGGCTGTTTATTATATTCTTCTCTCTTGTTTCTGCATGTCTTAAAATTAAACAAAGGAAAAAGGATTGTATGCTGAAAATAGACTCTAGAGATATTGATACTTTCAAGGACACTGGTGCGAGGCTACTGAAATAGTAATGGTGAGAATAGTCATGTCTTAGATGAAATCAGTGGAAGAAATGAGAACTAAGATGGGGCCAGACTCTGGCCACATTTTAAACATAGAGTCAATAGCACTTACTGAAAGAATTAAATGTATTTACAATTTATTCTCATTTTTTCAAATTCAATGCACTGTTTATTTCTGCATTTTTCTTTCACCCTAGTATTTTCCCACTATTGAGACAAAGCTGATAATAATTAAATCAATTTTTAAACATAAAATATTTGTCATCTTTTTATTTTTTACTTACATTTTACATGGGGCTTATTTAACCTTTAGCAATGTGACTGTAATTAAAGGTGTTTAATGTACTTGGCGGTAGATGAGTCCCTCTCCTGTCCAGGTTTATGAATTCCAATCACCAAGGTCTCATTTAAGCCAAGAATTCCAGGCTATCACTACTCTTGAGAGAGATGAGTGTCTCTCTCAGCATTTCTCTGTGTTAAAATAACGCCATCTGTTTGTTAGCCAAGCTGTAATTAGACTTTCACCTGCACAGAAGGATGTTTGTTGGATTTTGCCATAAATTATGTCCACTTAAGGTGAGTTTCAATTTTCCAAAGGAGGAGCAACTGTTTCGAATATTGGTAACACTGAGCTGAACTAGGTCTATGGAAAAAGTTAAAGACATTAAATTAGTTTGTTCCCGTATATTAAAAAGAATAGTCAATTCATTAGATAGTTACTGCTCTCTGAAATATTATTTACTTGGACAAAATATGAAGGGCCAATGTTAAAGATATTCCATACTAGAACTTATCTTTGATTTTATATCTGATATATTCTCAAGATGAAACCTAGTTATAGAAAACTAAGGTCATATGAAAAATGTTAAGAGAAATACATAATAAAATATTTAAAAGTATACTAAGGTTAAAAAAGGTACATTACAAACAAAACAACACCAACCAAAGAAGTAACTGAAAGTCACAGGTATATGTACAAAAACGTAATTACTGTGGCTACCCTGGAAAGTTGAGAGGGAGGAGTTAAGTGTCTTAGTTGCCTAAGGGCTTTGGTCTTACTAACAAGTGTGGGGTAGAGAGCTGGAACTTAGATGGTTGAACAAAGCCAGATGCTTCCCAGAGAGAAATGGTAAAATGGAAATTCATTCTCCATCACTGGATGATGACAAGGAAGCATGTATGTTCCTGTCTGGACTCCCATTGGAAAAAGCAAGTTTCTTTTAAAATGTGTAATTCCACAGTGGTGTATCCATTATGTTCAGGAATGATTTCACAATACCCATTCAGGCTCTTAAATATGAGAAATTGGCACAGTGATTTGGTTGGTGATATTAGCAGAATGCTTTTAAGGAAGCAAATGTTGAGCCCACCCATAAGGACAGATGCTTCAGAAACTCAGTCCAGATGGAATACTCTCTCATCTTTTACCACTCACTGAAACACACATTCACAGTAGAAAATCACAAAAGGTATGAGGAAATAGTTTCTTATGACTGAGAGTCAGGAATAACAAACTGTAGAATCAGAGCTCTAAGATCTTCACATAATAAAGCAGCAAAGAACATAAGATGTAAATGAACTTTGAATGGTAATTGAGACTCAAAACAGGAGCTCCATGCTGAGAAAAAACAATGGTAAGATGTGAAAAAAGAAACAGAAAATGAAAATATAATCACTGAAAAAAGATAAACAGAATACTAATATAAAAATGGGCAACAAGTTATGAGACATAGTGTCTCATAAGAATGAGAAAGAATTGTATAAGCAACCGTGAAAGACACAATTGTTAAAAATTTTCCAGAATTGTTCACAAACATTAATTCTCAGAGTCCATCTACACTACTTTTGAACAACAAAATGAAAAAAACATATTTAAGATGTTACATAATGAACATTTAGAGTCCAAATGAGATTAAAAAATCTTAACAATGACAAAAATGTCAGGGAACTATATGTGAAAATAAAGTCAACTGATCACAGGTTTTCAATAACAAGAGAGACCATAATGTAGTGGAATAAGTTCATTAACATGCCTTTGGAAAAACAACCAACTTCCAATTCTTAATTATATATGTAAATTGTATATAAATTATATTATGTATGATATATAGTTATAAAAATAAAGGCAAACTGAGATGAAACCGTAGAGTGTAAGAAGCAACATGTGTTTTGTTATTTTCTGTTTGTTTGAAATCTTTGACATAAACTAAATTTTAATTTTAAGCCAAAACTTTCTGTGATTAATTAAACCAGTAGCAGCTTTGGTGACTGCTCTGGAAAAGCAGAGGTGTGGAGGCTGTGGGTGTTTTTCTATAGCAGCATTCCAGTCACTGACTTGGTGGGGTTAGAAACGCAGTTTTTAGCAGCACTTGCTGGTGGCAGGAAAAGAAAGCAACAGCAGTAATGGCTATGATAGTATGTTCTAGAAGTCAACAGTTCTCGGAGTTCTCAGCTTCTGGATCCTTTCTTGATACCTGCCTTCTAAGTCTCTAGTAAACTGTTTGTGGGTATTGCTCTGGGAGTGACTCCTTGAAGCCCAGTCTAGATTTTGCCCAGCTACTCATGTCCAGGATTTTGTAAATCTTCATTTCCAACTACACCACTTTCTGCTTTTCAAATACCAAGAGGACTGAGTGATGAAAGTTTTGAGAATATTCAGAGTCTGTGCCTTTCCTCTTCGAACTTGAACAAGCAGAAGGCTTTGAACTGATGCTGGGTCCCCAGAAAGGGAATGGTGCTGAGCTTGGGTCAAGGAATTAACCAGTGTCTTGCATTCTGACCACACACCCCCATGTTGTGTCAGGGGAAATGATTGCACTGTTAAATGATACATTCTTTACTGAAAACCTAGGAATGATTCCTTACCTCAGAAATCAAATAAATACAACAAAAATGCTCTCTCTCAGTGCTAAAGGTGGGAAAAGAAGAAATCTATTTGAATGCAGGACCTCACTTTATATTCTTACTTCTTACCTTGAATAGAACCATAAATTCACCTTGTTATTCAAATATTCCTGTTTTAATATGTTGTCACCTTCATTTCTATAAAAAAAATGAAGCATGAAAACAAGAACCCATCTGTCATCTGTGAGGGTGTTTTTCTAATGCAATCAATGTATCAAATGAATAAATGAAAATAAGAAACTGTAGGCTCCAAGAAGGTGTCAGCCTCCAGATATGTCACCCTGATTAAAAATGGCCATCCCTCAAAAACATTGTAAAGTTAAATTTTTATCTAATTATTGTAATTAGATATCTAATTAGACCAGGGATAGTCTAAAGAATATAATTTGGATTAATAATTTTATCCTACATTTTAATTAATATTTATCAATTAACATGTTGCCATGAGGCAGTTTAAGAAGGGTGCAGTGGATAATGCTCAGTTCATTTTATATTATCAAGTTCAAGTAAAAATAGAACAAAATTTGTATGTCCACGTTATTGTTTTAAGAGTTTATTATTTATATATTTATTTATTTATTTTAGAGATGGGGAGGGTGAGAGAAAGAGAGGGAGAGAAACACCAACATACAAGAAAATCACTGATCACCAGGGAACTGGCACACGATCAGGCATGCGCCCTGACCGGGAATGCCACTGGCAACCTTTGGGTTTTCAGGATGACACCCAATCCACTGAGTCACACCAGTAGGGCCCATGTTATATTTTTCCAGATGCTAGAAATTTATACTTATCTCATAAATAATCACCTTTGTTTGATAAAATCAATGATAAAAATGTATATTCTTTCAAATATAGTTTTTGAGATTCAATACTTCAGATTAAAAGAAATTAAGTAATTCAAATAAAGCTGTAAGAGAACGTGAGAGGAATGCGATGCTTCCAAGACTGTGGGTATTATTTCACTGAAATAGATTTTTTCAAAATAAAAGATGTATAAATGTATCAAACAATCCATCACTATGTTTTATTCATTACTCCATAAGATGAATATTAATATGAGCAACATATTAAATTATAATGACTGAAATAGTATCAATATTAAGTGATTATTTGCTTAAGACTGGTAGTACTTAAAGTTAATATATAAATAAATGAAAAAAGGAGACAGCATTATGATGAGGCAGAAAATCATGTGCTAGGAATAACATTTGTGCAGGTTTTCATGTGCATCATTTCAACTGGCACACACCACAGTCTTTCATGGTGAATATATTTTTAATTTTTCTTACTATTAATTACAAAAACTGAGCTATAGAGAAGATTACTAAATTATTTGAGCTGTAGATCAGATAATGGTAAAGCAACAATATAATAATTTTATATTTCCCAAACCTATTTTTTGTGTTCTTCTAAATGCCCTTCCTCCATGGCATGAATCCTTTGCTGATTTCAAAGGTGGCAGCAGTGACCAATGTGGAAAACATACTGGACTTTTCCTTTGGAACTGGGCTGTGACAAGAAGTGCCTGCCAGGAACATCACCATGTTTTCCCTAATCGTCCTCCTCCAGTGTCTGAAGACATGTCAGAAAATCATCTTCTTTGAAGATACTGGATGACACATGCTTCCAAAGCAGTGTGCTTTCAGATATTTGGGGTTTAGTTCAGCTGTCAGATGAGCTGTCTGATGCATTCACCTCAATAGCCAGGTAAGCTCACTTCCTTGAGGAAGTGTGTTCTATCCTGGTAGCCTGACAGGCCAGTGAGAACAGGAAAGGACATAAGAACCCTAAGATCACCTGGAAATTCTTCTCTGGGAAGACAATTTCAAGAATGAGATGTTCCAAGCAAATGACACCAAACTTCCCCAGGTGTTCCTCAATCACTGTGTTGTCTGTCAAAGGGATGATTTTACTCTTGACCTTGGCTTGTCCACATTTCAAAATGAGTTCCCAGATAGACCTCACATTTAGATATCCCTAGGTCACATAAGTTTTCATTATATGCAGTGTTTTTATTGTTTGGGGTCAGGGAGTTACTTTGACAAAAACACCACTGAAAATCTCCTTCAGGCGAAGCCTTGCATTATTAGTCTCTGTACCACTTAACTCACTCCATTAATCCTTTTGATGGGTACAGCAAAGGCCAAGAAATGTTCAACGAGCACTGCCGAACCATGAGGATTCACTTCTAGTCATCTGAGGCCCACCTTCTCACATTGTTACCACCAGGTATCATGTAGGAGCCACTCCAGTCTCTTAAACTTGATATCTTGTCCTTTCCTCTGCTCCTTCTTTTCCAAAAGTGCCTGCTTTGCCTGGGGCGCTTTGAGAGCCTGATAAGTCTTCCTCTTTTTCAGGAGATTTTCTGGAACCAAAGGGATCTTTTTATTTGCTCTTCCTCTGCTACCTTTCCAATGTTATGGCTCCCAAAACCTATTTTCTGTCCTATGCATTATATTGTTTTTATTGCCAGCTTTATCACTAGCTGTGTAATTTTAGACAGAGCACTCATATTCTCTGAAAATGAGGTTCATGAGATTAGTGATTGAACTCCACAAGAAGGAGATGTATGTGTCTCTAAAACTGGGGTTGCAAACAGAGTTGAAAGAGCAAGAAAGCATTCTTTTCCATGATGCAGCCTGAGAAACATCCGTTTCCTTGTGCCTTGTTTGTCTACAGTCTAAGAGAGTCAGGTTAACAAAGACAAACAACATGGCACCTCAACAAAGCTGCACCAGATGAATACTCATTAGGATAAACCAAAACTGCACTAGATGCAGGACCATACGTAGCACAGCATTTTGAACACAAGCCATTCATTTGATGAGAAACCGGACCAAAGAAATTATCCATATCCCAATAGAGTTATTCCTATGGAAAAATAAAGGCTAATAAGTAAAGGGAAGTACCATTATTTTGAGGATCTACTGTATTCATCACAAAAGAATATACAAGATCATCCAAAATAAATGTTACAACATAGTTTGTCATGTTACAAAGATACAGAAATATGTGACTTTTATAAAAAAAGAAATGGAAACTCTAATCAAAAAGTATATGAAATTTTAAATAATTGCAATAATGTGGAAAATTACATAATACATATGTAAATTCAATAGCTTTCTAATTGAGATATGTTTAAAAGAAAGGTAAAAGGATTATAGCTGCAGTAATAAAATTTTAAACATTTAAAATTACCATTATGATATATTTTATTTTATATAATAAAATATGAAAAATAATGGAATATATATGTGTATATAGGTGTATCTATACATCTCTATCTCTATCTCTATATCTATATATATTAGTTCTAGGATTCCATGTTCTTTATTTAAATATGAATATAATATATATTCAATTTATAAATAAATAGAGATTGATATACTCATATATAGAAATAGAGATAAAGAGGTAGACATAGAGATGTATAGATATATCTATCTATACTAGAATTCCAGGTAAGATTAAATTTTTATAATATTAACATTCAGAATTTTAATCAGATATTATGAGAACACCTTACTATAAAATGACAGGTTAGCTTTAATTTTATAGTTTAAGGAGAATAACTCACCAAAGTAGTAAGAAATACAACAAAAACACTCTTTATTGTTGTTCAAGTACAGTCGTCTCTACTTTCCCTCCACCATTCCCACCCATCCCAGCCATCTCACCCTCGATCCCACCTTCCTTTGGCTTTGTTCATGTGTCCTTTATACGTGTTCCTTGATTTGATCCTTCACATTTTTTCCCATGTTATCCTCCACCTCATCTCTGGTAACTGTCAGTTTGCTCTCAATTTCAATGTCTCTGGTTATATTTTGTTTGCTTGTTTTTTTGTTGATTAGGTTCCACTTATAGGTGAGATCATATGGTATTTGTCTTTCACTGTCTGGCTTATTTCACTTAGCATAATGCTCTCCAGATCCACCTGTGCTGTTGCAAAGGGTAGGAGCCCTTTCTGTCTTTCTTTCTGCTGCATAGTAAATGTACCAAAGTTTTTTGATCCACTCATTTACTGATGGGCACTTAGGTTGCTTCCAGCACTTCACTATTATAAATTGTGCTGCTATGAATATTGGGGTGCATGGGATCTTTTGAATTGGTGTTTCAGGATTCTTAAGGTGTAATCCCATCTGTGGAGTTGCCAGGTCAAAAAGCAGTTCCATTCTTAGTTTTTTGAGACTGGCACAGTGGATACGCCAGTCTGCATTCCCAACAGTGCACTAGGATTCCCTTTTCTTTACAACCTTACCAGCACTTGTTGTTTGTTGATTTGTTTATGATGGCCATTCTGACTGCTGTGCAGTGGTATCTTATTACAATACAAACACTTGTGATGTTAGGAATCACGCAAGAAATAGGCAGCAAGAGTAAATTTCCATCTAAAAAATAATCACATTATTGTTACTTTATGATGCCCTGAGCAGTATGATAAGTACTTTACATGTCTTATTTAATTTCAGTGCTTTCAGTTAGTACTTTTATATTCTTTGATTTACAGTTAAGAAACTGAGGATAAGGAATATATGACAAGAAATTCACTCAATCTGAGAAACAGGATACAAAGCTTTGATGTATAAACATGAACACATTTATCAGTTAGTATCCTAGCTATGAGGTAATTGAGGAAGATTTAGTTTTAAAATGTTTTATTATAAAAGTGTGAGCAAATAAAATGCAACCAACCCAGGATAAATAAGTACCTTGGAGGCTAGCACCATCTACAGCCTTTGCTACTCATTGGCCTAAGAGGGTGACAGGAGGAAGCATTTAATAAATATTTTTGAGTGAGTGATAAAAAATAAATAATTCCAAAGTTAGGGGAAGATGTAGAGGACTAGAGACTCAAATTAAATTCAGCACAATCTAAGGAATTTGATAGTATCTAAGATGTGTCCCACACATAGTCTGAAGGGGAGGCAACATATCTGAAACTGACATGTAACATTCTGATTATCTAATTAACCCAAAGACTGATATAACAGATTTTTTGTAAGAAATTTTCTATAGAAATTAATTACATTTTTGTTTCTCGTGCTTGTCACCTGCTTTAATAAAAAGCTATAAATGTTTGAAAATAAAGAGATAGGAGTTTGCAGGTAATATTAAACACTTTTCCTCCTATCATAATTAGATACAGGGGAATGCCAAATTTCTTCCATGGCTAGAGGCCCTTAAGTTCTACGCTCTGTTGAGCTCCATGAGAATGAATGTTATTAAACTCCATTTTTGCCAGTCACCTGGACAGTGACTTGTAGGCAATCCAAAGATGAGTCACAGAGCCCTTCTCCTTATCCAGGTGGTAATGTTTATTGCTGTTTCCAATGAACATAAAGAAGATGTCCCTGTTGTGATATCTTAATAGATCCTGTCATTCTCAGACATTTTGGTAACTGTTTGATTTAATTATTGGGTCTCATAAAAAATAAATTTTACACAGTAGTACTCCAGCCTGCTGTGCTGCTTCACTTCAAAATAACTTATGGCGATTAGACTCCCCTGTACAATATTGGTCCACAGCAGTAATAAAGTTGTCATCAAGAGGAGATGATAGACCACTTTGCATTGTTATAACTGCCTTTCTGTATTATAACTGTTTGCAACTTTATGAGGTCTTCGTAAACGTGATCAATTGTAATAATAAAGTTGTGAGACATTTGTTGCAGGTTGTTTTTCTCTGCCTCAAAATAGGAGTTGCCTCGCTTGTTGTCTAACATCTGTGATGGTACCCTTGACTGCCAGAGAGTTCTGGGCTATGAGAGGCCAACCAAATTAGCTTCCAGAGCTGCTCCCTGACTTCCAGGCGCTTGCTGTAGTTTATTCATATAACTATAAATCTATCAAGGTCAATCAAGAGAGGCATAACCTTTGTGCCCTACATAAACGAGGAAATACAAGTCAAGTAATTCATGTAGGGTCATTTTGTTTCCAATATTAGAAAGGTATGGCTATCTTATTATTATTCTGTGATTGACTTAAATTATTAACTGTTCTTCATTATACAAATAATATATAATAATGTGTCCATTTACTTGAAAATAATTTAAAAATACATATTGGCAAAAATGGTAATCATCAAAAAATCATCAGGAAAAGAGACTGTTCTACAACAATCACAGAAATTTAGTACAATTTTTTTTTAGACAGACAATTTTCATGATACCCGAAGTGTGGCATGTGATAAAAAGCGTGGAAATGTCCTTCCATATTTTTACAATGGCCTGAACCCTATTCCCAAAGCAGGACACCCACAGTGCAATAAAACCTGCCAAGACCAAATACCACTTTTTGTGCTATTTCAGTTTGTTTACATTAAACGTTGTTTTTATTTCCAGGAAATAATGTACTTTTCTTCTCCTGAAATACTTTACCACAGATCTATTTCAAACATTTAAAAAAATGAGTTAAAATGGGCCAGATTATTTATATTGATTCATTTATGAATACATTTATTTATTAATGTTTTTGAAATTAATCAAACACATTCATTTCAATAGCATCTGAAGTTAATTTTAATTTATAATTTAAATGCTGAAATTAATAAACTTTAAAGTCATGTACTTCAGGTTTTCATACAAAGTATTGCGTACAGTGTAATTAATTTACTTTGTTAATTATTGCAAATATCAAGCTGCAGTTTAATTAATCGATAATATTGTGAATTAGAAAAGGGTCAATTTACACATCTTTTACAGGTTTTTATTGATCAGGAAAAGTATTGGTTGTTTTCAAAATATCTATATTGATAAAACACTTTGTTTCGTATGTCTTAGTTTCTAAGCATATAATGTAAAAATAAATTTGAGCAAATTAAATATTATGCTTTCAACTAGATACCTGTTTTATGTCTCCCAACATCAAATGATTTTGACAGGAAATCACAAAATTAATAAGCAATTCATACCCTCAAAAATCAACACAGTTTTGATTTATTTTGTATTCATTAACCATCCATTGATTAATCTATGATAAGGATGATGAAAAAAGGTGCTCTCTTTAATTAGATAGATTTAATATGTCAGTGAGCTGTCTCCAGATTGCTAACCTATGTCCTCCCAAGTAGTTCTCTGATCCTTGTGGGCACGTTTATACCCTATGATTGCAAGATTAGGCCAGAAAAACTAAGATTTCCCAATAGTTATATAAGTTTATATGTGTAAGAATTCTGCTTGGGATTAGGTGAGTCATTTCATTTGTGACGTGTCTATTGTGGAATGTAGAAAAGTTGCTTAAGGTGCTGTGGTATTTTTGTACAATACAGCAACACTTGGTGGTAAAGAACATTGGGTTCTAGAATAAAGTCCTGAGTTCAAATTCTAACTCTGCTCCATACTCACTGGGTGCTACTTGCCAGAAGGAGTATAAGGCACAAATTAAGAAAAAAAAAATTCTGATCTTTTAATTTAAGTAAGAATGGAATGGAATGCTTTGAGAGGCAAAAAAAGGTTTTCGTCACTGAAGATGCATAATAAATGTCTGAGTGATTGTACGTAAGAGATGCTGAAGCAAGAATGAAAAACATCAACCTGTGACTACAGATAATTCTGCCTTATGGAGGTTGTGTGATTATTAGAGACAAAAAGTTTTTCCCACCCATCCCTTAATCATTTCTCTTTCCTCATCATTTTCAACTTAAGTTCTCTACATTCTGAACTCATGCTATTCTAAGTATCAAATTATTTTAAATAGATAGTAACTCCAAAGGTGAGGGGCAAGTGTGGGATAGTAAAAAAATTACTGCATTTTACATCCTTTTTATGAAATATAGACTTTCACAATCACTGTGAAAAGACAATTTAGCAATACTTAATTCTTGCTTTAATTATCTTTATAGATTATATTCTTTCATAAGCTCTACAAGTTCAAAAATGCAGATAATTTGGAGACTATCCAGGAAGAAACAATGAAAATGATTGAGAGTCTAGGAAATTGGCTGTGCTATTGAAAGAGAAGGAATCAGATAGACTGAGTGATAACAATGTGTATTTTCAAGTGAAATTTAAATGTATGCATAAGAAATATAATTAATTTTTCTTAATATTCTATGAAGACAGACAAAGAAATATGGGATTAAATTGATTACAAATGTAAGTATACACTAACTTTTAAAATGTGACATAAAAGTTGAATGTCAGAAAAAAACAAATTTGGGTTAGTAGTTTTCTTCATTTTGTTTAAAGAATTTCTTTTAAGAACAAGTATATCATTCACTACCTGACAAAAATACTAGAGGCAACCAAAAAAATTAACATTTTAGGAGCTCTACCAAAGTGAAGAGCAATGAAGTAAAAGCAAAAATAACAAAATCTCCCCTAAAATTGTAACTGAATTATGTGACTGTATCACTCAATAATGTAATACAACTGTAGAGGACAGTGTGCTGTGTGTTTGAGCCTGTGCTCACCTGAGTGGACATTTAATGCACATGTGGGTATGTGACTAAACCCTGGTTCAAAAAAATTGGGACCCGAAGTCAAAACTGGTAGCCCTGATCACATTTCAGTTTTAGGACATTTTTTTTGTTTGTTTTTTGTTTTCCCTGTATAAATTGTTAATTAAACTTAATTTTATATTTAAATTAATTTTTTAATTTTTAAAATTTGAAGATTTCATGTAAAAGTATAGGCATGTGTCATCTATGGGAAGAAAACTGTAGGAGAAGATGACATGTGGTCTGCATCCTCACATAAAAATGAGTGGGTGAGTTTTACAATAACATAGATTTATTCTTCTGAGGTAAGTCGGTGTTTTTTTCTCACCACGACTTTCTCCATCCCGTTTTTAAATAGTTCCTATTGTAGGTCAAAGCCTCATAGAGCAGTTCTAGTTTATTAATTTTTCTATGTGATCTCTGTATTCATTTTTTGAAATTCCTGACATTGTACATTTTGTGCTTTCCCATAGCCTGTAGGAGAATTCAGCACCCATTCCATCTGTACTGCCCACAAATTGTCAGGTTCTTGTCATTATATATTTACTGGTGGATGAAAAAAAATTCCAAAAGGTCAGTTGAAATATATTGGATCTTGAAGCATTGGGAGGTTAAGATATTACTATATTTCATAAACCTGACAAATTATATGGATTAATTATCCAACTGGCTTTTATCACCAGTTATACTTAGGTCAGATAGCAACTGGGAGAAATCATGTTATATGATTTCTCTGTCATGTTTTACTTAATGCTTTTCCCCAATTCTAATTTACTAAATAAATAACATTTGATAATCCAGAAGAAACAAATATATAAAAAGAAAGAAAACTATCATTTCTTGTTTTTATTTTTCTTATTTCTTAACAATATTCATATTTTAAAACCTATCATCATAATATGGTTATGTTTATAATCTCATTATCCACATTTTTAAAATGTACCAGACTTTTTAAAAAGATTTTATTTATTAATTTTTAGACAGAAGGGAAGGGTGGGAGAAACAGAGGGAGAGAAACATCAATGTGTGGTTGCCTCTTACACGCTCCCTACTGGGGACCTGGCCTGCAACCCAGGTATGTGCCCTGACTGGGATTGAACCAGTGACCCTTTGGTTTGCAGACTGGTGCTCAATCCACCGAGTCACACCAGCCAGGGTCCGTTAACTTTTTATTTAACCTTTCATATATGTCTATAGATATGAGCCACACTAGCCAGAGCAAAATGTACCAGTCATTTAACACATAATTAGCAGGTGTTTAATGGGCAATTACTAAGTCATATCATCTAGGTACTGGGTACAAACGCATAAATAAGCTGCTCTGCCCTCATTCAACTTGCATTCATTCTAGTGGAGAAGACACAGAATGAGAATGACAGATAAGTCAACTACATGATATGTGACATAGTTTAAGAGCAGAAGAGAAGACTATTAAATTTAGGGAAGGATGCTATAAAAGAGAAATATAAAACTTTACAAAGGCTAGTTGGAAAATAAGCTAACTTTTAACATAAAACTAATCTCTGAATCAAGACCTGATGGAATAAAAAGGGTTAGTTGCACAAATAATATTTAATTATATAATTGTTCAATATCACCTATTTTTACCATTTTATTACATTAATTTACCAAACTGAGCACTGCAATTTATTTTACAATGAATTTCTGGAATTTGAAATTCTTGTAAAATGTTGCAATTAAACACAAAAACAACAAAAATATATTTTAACCTGGGTGATGATAAGATGGGTAACTACGTATGTAGAGAGTCTTTCAGCTGCGTATCAGAAGTGTGTACTTTAAGTTATGTAGGTTATATCTCTATTAAAAAATAAAAACAGCCCTGGCTGGTGTAGCTCAGTGGATTGAGCGTGGGCCTGCGAACCGAAGGATCGCGGTTCGATTCCCAGTCAGGGCACATGCCTGGGTTGCCAGGCCAGTTCCCGGCAGGGGACATACAAGAGGCAACCGCGCATTGATGTTTCTCTCCCTCTCTCCTTCCCTTCCCCTCTGAAGATAAATAAATAAAATCTAAAAGAAAAAAATATTAAAAAAAAATAAAAACAGTGACGGAGATTACTACTGCTGCATCTCCATTATATCCCCTGCTATCGCCATCATCTCTGACCTCTACCCTATCATCCAAAGTTTCATTTTGAGCATTTATTATCTCTCATGTAAGAGAGACTTTACATTCATTATTTTATTTAATATTTATTAAAACATCTTTGAAATCGGCAGGGCTAACCTCAGTGTATATAATAGGGTGTTAAGATCCAGATATGTGAAGCAACTTAGCTAAAGTAACATGCACTGGGCACTGCTGGGGATAGAGTGGTAAAAACATTCTACAGGATGACTCTCTACACAGATCCTAAATGTAATAGATGATACATATATTAAAGTGTTATTAATAAATGTGTATTAATTAGTCACAGTATTTCTTCTATGACTATAACACATTTCCAGGTGTTTTTCCCTCACTCAGGAGTAGTGGGAAATAACCACCCAAAGCAGTAATTCCGTATCATCTGAAGACACTTTAATACTCCTCAATTTATTGAGAATTCCAAGGAATGTTTGCTTATGTAAGTTACATATACTGACATTTACCATATTAGGAATTAAAACAGACATTTTAAAACTATTTGCATTGAATTTAATTTTTAAGTAACACTATAATCCATTACACACCAACAAAAATTAGCTATTTTAGTGAAAACGACTGTATCTTCTAAAGCAGTAACTGTGAAAAGAGTGACATTGTTTTACATTTTTATAAATGTCTTTGATGTCAGGTTTCTGAATCCTCCTATTCGCTTCTGCATTTACTGGGTTTCAGTACCTCACACCATGAAGCTTCTGGACGACTCTACAGGCATAAAATAATGAGTGAAAAAGGCATTTTGCTATTATGGAGAAAGAAGTTTTGACCTCTCAGTCCTCCTGAAGTGGGCACCACACTGTTACAATTGCTGTCATCAGGAAAACCATGTGAGATATGGTGGGGAAAGAGAAAAGTAGAGACCAATAAATATAGCCATGGACTCAAAAGGCAATTTATTTGCTGCTTCCATGGGAAAGGGTTACTGGTGTCAAGTGAAATCTGGTGACTCAGTCATTAGAGGAAATCTGCTATTAATCACCCCCATCACCTTAGGGGTGTCACATAAACACTCCAGGGACTTTTCTTAAATTTAATCTGCATTGTACTTTTCCCATTCCCATTTAGTCCCCTTATACCCACCCTGGCAGCAATCACCACACTGCTGTCCACGTCCATGAATCCTTTTTCCTTTTTACTCAATCTCTCACCTCCTAACCCTGCTGGCTGTCATTCTACTCTTCATCTATGAGTCAGGGATGTTTAATGTAAAAATACCAGGTTTAAACTATACCTTCAAGCACTTTCTGCAAGGTGAAGATTCTGTCATTTTGCAAAATCAAGATGTTCTTGGGATTTCTTCCCACTGCTCACACCTGCAATATTGGTTCTATCTGGAAAGGCCTCTAGGATAGCTACTGCTTCTTGATGTGCAGAGATCTACAGAATAAGAGAAGAAGGGTGAAGGAATGGGACTAACCTTAGTCCCTAGAACAGCAGAATGCTAACCTATCAACAGCCAGCATTGGCTATTGAGCTCTTCAAGCTATCCGAAAGGGTGTTTACATGGCAGATAATTCACTGGTTGGTAGAGTAGAATAATGGTGCCAGGGATCAGGCCAGGCTTAATTGGAAGGCTTGTGGTCTCTTTTAATGCATGTCTACAAATAGCTTGTACTCATTTATCACTTTATACACTTACAAGTTTACCTGAAATTCTTATCCTTTTTTAATATATATTTGTACATACTCAGGTGCTTTATCCCTAATCCCCTTTTTTGAGCCTTGTTTAATCAATGAAGATACCTGTATTTCTAAATTATAAGTGTATTTCTAATAATCGTTGATAAAATACATAGCATTTTCTGAGTGATAGGAGTCCTTTTTTGTGCTTTAATGCATGTAGTGTACTTTTCTAATTTGTCTTATTTATAAAACATCAACACTTTTTAGTCAGTTTGTCAAATCACTATTTTTTTCCAAAAGGAAAGTTTGTAACAACATGGTAATGACACTACATATCATTATGTATTATAAAATGGAGTATAACCCTATTATCTTAGATGTCTTGAAACATATAATTCAATGAATATCCTTCTAAACCATCTGTCTGTTAATTGTTCTTGCTATAAAAATGATAAAACTTTACTAAACAGAAGCAATTGAATATGTACTATGTTAATACACATAAAACCCCACAATAGGGAACAATGGAAAGGCAGAAAACAAACAAAAGAGCAAGAAGATAAGTATAAAATGGATTGTGCTGAATGTGTAAAGTGATTTCAATACTGTCAAAACTAATGCTTGACTGGTTCTCCACATTTTTTAACTTTGTGGTATGGCCCTAGCTGAGTCAAATTTTCTTTGATTTTTCAAAAATTTTTGCAGATTTCTTGCTAAATGTGTTTATAATTGTTCCTTTCTTTGATTATTTTTCAACTGTTATGAATGACTTTTTCTTTCATAACATGAAACTAATTATCATTGGCATATAAGAAAAAATTATTTAGAAAAAATTATTTCTTATTACTTGCTGTTAAATTATGAATTCTTATTTTTTAAGTCTCCTTTGTTTGGTTCAATATAGACAATAACGTTCCCAGCAAATAAGAAAAATTTGCCTATATACTACTTATTTTGTTTTGAATGGCTTATTTTAATTCTTAACACTTCCAAAACTGTTAAATAATGAAAGATTTACAGTAAAAGCTAATCTTATTTGTTTCTCTCAAATTTATTTTCTCAAAATTAAGAGAATGTGGCCCCTCAGTTAAAATATCAAACTGAACACAAGGCAATAAATGGATTAAATGCTCACCTCTCTCATTCCCCAATTATTGACCTCTTTTCATAAATAATGACCTTTGACATTTGTGTCTTTTAGGATATTTTCATGGGTTATATATTTTTTCACTGCCTTCCATAAGAAAAAATGTGTCCAAATTTAGTTTAATTTACTCTGATTGCTTTTCATCTCTGCATGAATGTTCCAGAGGCAGCCAAATGTAGCTGGAGCTCATCTGGTCCCAGGCCACAAATCCTGGCTATTTTCTCAATACCCTATTTTATGGTTTCATCACCTGTTGTATTTCTCTACCTCTTTATTGTATAAAGAGATAAATAAAGTATACATATCTTAATTATGAGAATTAACTGAATGAATACATATAACATGCTTGGAAGAGCACCCACCAAAGAGTAAGCACTCTAACAGCTAGCTGTGTTTATCAATTCTCACAAATATCAGTGGAGTTCTAATGAGTTTACATCTCAATTCAATTCTCAGTTACTGCAAACCAAATTTAAATGTCTTCTTTCTACTGCCAAATAAAGACTATCCTTCTTTTGTGGACTACTCTAAACCATTTTTCTACAAAGTAGAGCATGTATACTCAGGAAAAGAGGTATGAAAGATATCCCATTGGAGTTCTAAAGATAATATTACAATTTATACTTACAGTTTTAAAAGTAGGGAATAAGTTAAGATCTATTCATATTTGATGTGGGATTTGACACTGTTGGCCACATTTTTTCTGAATGTCAGGAAGTCCCCAAGCAGGCATGGAATGCAAAGAGAGAGTTCTGAAAAGAAATTTTCCAGCACTGAGGGTTTTAGAAATAAGACTCATAGAGGAGAATGTGAGTATATGATCAAATAAATGTGCAGATTGTGCCATCTCCTTCTTAAGCCCAAACATCACAAAACAGAGAGTGGGCATGTAAACATTCTGCCAAAGAAAATTTTTTTCTAGGTAAAAGTGCAAACAAAGTCTTAGTATAACAAATAATACGGTAGAGTTTTCCACACATGGAAAAATCATAAAAACCTGCACATCCAGAGTGCAATGGCAAAGACTTCTGGGTGAAGATAAGTATTAATAATATAAGCAGGAGGAAATGAGGGGAAAATAATCAAGCTGACCCTTCTACTACCAGTCTGAGTTCTACAGCTGCCTCATTATTAGGAAACAGTAATGACCATACATTCTTAAGAGAAGATTACCAAACCTGAGGTTATTAGTACTATCAACAGGATGGACCCTTCCCTGAACTTATATCAAGACCAGAGATAGACCCTAATGGCTATGTGAAGCAGTTGGAGTAGCTGGGATCTATCAACTCCCCAACCAGCTCACAAGGACCAAGCTGGTAATCCAATCACTGATTTCTGATTTAACTTGATACTCAACTTAGTAAAAATGATGAAGTTACTCTTGCAATGACTTATATAATAGAAAAAGACAAAAAGCTTACATATTTGGGTAAATTCTTGATCTTTGTACCATTGTGATAGAGACAGAAATAATACACAGAAAGTAATATGGTGACAATTGATGATATTTAATTTCTTTGGTGAATACTGTTAGAAGAATCACAGAAAACACAGCTAAAGCCTAGAAGACCAAGTATTAGTACAAATGATGAATTTTGGAAGGCTTGCCCTACACATGAATAAAAGTACAGAGGTTTCTAGCATGGATCTCTTTAACAGATTCAATTCATAAATTTCAATAATACACTTCACAAAGAACTACATTTTGTAAAGGAAAGATTAACAGTGGAAATATATTCTCAACAGTAAGATATTTCATTAATGATTTTATGATAAAAGTGGGGTGCTTATAACTATAAATAGAGTGAATTGAAACCAACAGAACTCTTTTGGAAAAACAATTCAAAGATGGTAACATATGTGAAATTTATTAGTAGTCAAGGCACTATAGGAATAAAGATGAAGTGAGAAGGTACAAAGTGTTAGAGGTTATCACAGAAAATAGTTCAGTTTACAAAATTAAAATTTTCCAAATATGGACATTTCTATGGTAGTATGAAATGAGATAGGGATGACCATGAAAATCTTTTGTAGAGCACAAAGTTCACTGATATGGCATGGCGAAGTTCATAAAATACTTTTCAAATAAAGTGCACTTTTTTCTTTAATTTAATGAAGATGCATGATACAAATTTGCCCTCCTTTTCTCTGTTAAAAGGAATCTACCTACATTTTACCCAAAAAATTATATTTTTGTTTTTGTTTAGATTCACAAAGAACATTTAATGACTGCAAAAATTCTCACACTTTGCACAGTTTAAAAAAGAGCAGGAACTAGAAATTTATGAACAGTGTGATGAACCTATGTATACACGTATGTCTGCGCAAATACATACAATCAACCCCCAAACAACTCTGCAAATATTGCTTATCTCTGGGTGGTAGGACTATTGGTAATTTTCATCTTTACAGTATATGTTCTCTATTTTTCATTATATCTATAATAAGCACATATTGGTTTTATACTTGATTTTGAAATGTCTGGCTCATAAGTGGCTATGTTCTTGGCCTGCAGAAGGAATTGACATATTTTAAAGTTTGTTAATTTGACCTTGCTCTTACACAGATGTATCTGACCTGGACCAAAATAGACAAGGATGTACTCAACAAGCTCTAGCATTGATCAGAATTGGTCTGTTTAGGATATAATATCAGGTTTTTTTCCAATTACAGTTGACATTCAATATTATTTTATATATTTGTTTCATGTGCACAGCACAGTGGTTAAATAATGATGTAATTTACAAAGTGATTCCTTTGAATAATTCTCATACCCACCTGATACCATAAGCAGTTACTACAATATTATTGTCTATACTTCCTATGCTGTATTTTACATACTAATGACTATTTTGTAGCTTATTAATCCCTTCACATTTTCACCCAGTCCCCCAAACTCTCCCCACCTTGCAAACCTCAGTTTGTTCTTTGTATCCATGAGTCTGTTTCTGTTTTGTTTGTTTGTTACTGTTTTTTAGATTCCACAAGGAAGCGAAATCATACAGCATTTGGTTTTCTCTGTTTATCTGCCCCACTTAGCATAATATCCTCCAGGTCCATCCATGTTGTTGAAAGTGGTAAGATTTTATTCTTTGTTATGACTGAGTAATATTTCATTGTATGTACGAAATCTGTCTGGAAAAATTCCAACCATTCTTAATATAATAAGAACAGTTTGTGAAACATGGGTGTAACCTGGCAGCCAAGGGGAGGGGACTGGAATGCACATGTGTGAACAATGATGACTTCACTGTACCAGTCAGTGGGGGCGGTAGACCTGTTGAGTGAGCACGTGTACTGTGTGGCTATCACATGCAAAATGACTGAGTGGAGCAACAAATCTGCATCAAATTTTGCATTAAGCTTAAACATTCCTCTGCTGAAACTATATGAATGATTCAGAAGGCCACAGCTATGGGCACCTGGTGATTGGCAGCTTCATCACGACAATACTTTCATTTATACATCACATCTCCTGCAGAGCTTTTTGGTGAAACATCAAATCAGCCAGGTGACTCAGCCCCCTCCAGCCCAAATTTGGTGCCCTGTGACTTCTGGCTTTTACTAAAACTACAATCGCCTTTGAAAGGGAAGAGATTTTGGATCATCAATGAGATTCAGGAAAATACAATGAGGCCAGCTGATGGCTTTTGAGAGAACTGTGTGATGTCCCAAGGTGCTACTTTCAAGGGGACTGAGATGTCATTGTTCTGTATACAATGTTTCTTGAATCTTCTTCAATAAATATCTCCATTTTTCATATTATATGGCTTGATACCTTCTGGACTGACCTCATATGTACCACAATTTTTTTTTTATCCAGCTGAGTTGCTATTGATGGACACGAGTTCCTTTCATATCTTGGTTATAGTAAATAATGCTAAACATAGTGATTCATATATCTTTTCAAATTAGTGTTTTGGGTTTATTAGAATATATTCCCAGAAGTAGAATTGCTGCATTATAAGACAGTTTTATATTTAATTTTCTGAGGAATCTCCACATTGTTTTTCATTTTGTGTATACCAATTTGTAAACTTACCAACAGTGCATGAGGGTTCCCTTTCCTCTACATCCCTGCCAGTACCTGTTGTCTGTTGGCTTACTAATGATAACCATTCTAACGAGTGTCAGGTGATATCTCATTGTGGTTTTATTTTGCATTTCTCTGATGATTAGTGATGGTGAGCATCTTTTAATAAGTCGGTTGGCCATTTGTATGTCCTCTTTAAAGAAGGGTCTATTCAAGTCCTCTGCCTGTTTTTAAATTGAATTGCTTGTTTGTTTTTCAGTGTTAAGTTCTGTAATTTTTTTATAAACTTTGAATATTAACCCTTTATCAGAGATATCATTGGTAAATATCTTCTTCCATTCAGTAGATTGTGTTTTGTTTTGTTCCTCATTGTCTTTGCTGAGCAGAAGCTTTTAATTTCATGTAGTCCTATTTGTATATTTTTTTTATTTTCTTTCCCATTCATAAGGAGATATATTAGAAAAAAAATGTTGCTAAGAGCAATGTCAGCCCTGGCCAGTGTGGTTCAGTAGTTGGAACTTCACTCATTAGCCAAAAGTTTACAAGTTCAATCCCCAATCAGGGCACATGCCCGGATTTCAGGTCAGGTTCCCAAAAGGGGGCATGTAGAAGGCAACCACACATCAATGTTTCTCTTTATCTTTCTCCCTCCCTTCCCCTTTCTAAAAATAAATAAATAAAATATTACAAAATAAAGTACCTAGGAATAAACCTAACCAAAGAGGTAAAAGACCTGTACTCAAAAAACTACACAACACTGAAGAAAGAAATTTAGGAAGACACAAATAAATGGAAGCATATTGGAAGAATTAACATCATCAAAATGGCCATACCACCCAAAGTGATTTACAGATTCAGCGCAATCCCTATTAAAATACCAATGACATATTTCAGAGATATGAAACAAACATTTCAAAAATGTATATGGAACCATAAATGACCCTGCAGCAATTTTGAGAAAGAAGAACAAAATAGGAGAGATTACCATACCTGACATAAAACTATATTGCAAGTCCATAGTAATCAAAACAATCTGGTATTGGCATAAGAACAGACACATAGATCAATGGAACAGAATAGAGAGCCTAGAAAGAAATCAAAATCTCTATGGTCAATTAATATTCAAAAAGGAGGCAGACACATAAAATGGAGTAAAAACAGCCTCTTCAACAAATAGTATTGGAAAATATGGAAAGCTACATGCAAAAAAAAAAAAAAATGAAACTTGATCACCAGCTAACACCATATACCAAAATAAACTCAAGATAGATAAAAGACTTAAATATAAGTCTCGACACCATAAGTCCTAGAGGAGAACATAGGAGGAATAGTCCATGCAGCAATATTTTCAATGATATGCCCTCTAGGGCAAGGAACAAAAGGAAAGAATAAACAAATGGGACTTCATCAAAATAAAAAGCTTCTGCATGGCTAAAGAAAACATCAGCAAAATGAATAGAGAACCAATTGTATGGGAAAATATATCTGTAAATGACACCTCCAACAAAGATTTGATCTCCAAAATATATAAAGAGCTCACACAATTCCACTCCAGGAAGACAAACAACCCAATTAAAAAATGGGCAAAGGACCTGAGGAGACACTTCTGAAAGGAGGACATACAGAGGGCCCAGAGAAAAATGAAAGGATGCTCAGCATCAATAGCCATTAGAGAGATGTAAATTAAAACCACAATGAGATACCACTTCACACTGGTCAAAATGGCCATATAAATAAATAAATCAACAAACAACAAGTGCTGGTGAGGTTGTGGAGAAAAGGGAACCCTAGAGCACTGTTGGTGGGATTGCAGACTGGTACAGCCACTGTAGAAAACAGTATGGAAGTACCTCAGAAAACGAAAAATGGAACTGCCTTTTGACTCAGCAATTCCACTGCTGGGATTATACCCTAAGAATCCTGAAACATCAATTCCAAAGAACCTATGCACCTCAATTTTCACAGAAGCACAATTTACAATAGCCAAGTGATGGAAGCAACCTAAGTGCCCATCAGTAAATGAGTGGTTCAAAAACTATGGTGCGTTTACATGGTGCAACAGTACACAACAGGAAGAAAGTAGGAGCTCCTACCCTTTGAGACAGCATGGATGGATCTGGAGAGCATTATGCTAAGTGAAGTAAGCCAGGCAGTGAAAGACAAATACCATATGATCTCACTTGTAAGTGGAACCTAATCAACAAAACAAACAAGCAAGCAAAATATAACCAGATACATTGAAATTAAGAACAAACTGACAGTAACCAGAGATGAAGGGGAGATAACATGGGGGGAAGAGGAGAAGGGTCAAATCAAGGAACATGTATAAAGGACACATGGGCAAAACCAAAGGGGTGTAGGATTGAGGGTGGAAAGTGGGGATCGATGTGGTGAGGGGGAGTGGTGGTGGGAAAATGGAAACAACTGTACTTGAACAACAATAAAAAGATAGAAAAAAGTTAAAAAACATGTTTAGAGTGATAAACCCAATAATAATTCATATTTACCCTCAAAAGAAACATTCATCTAATCTGTTCTTTTAACTTAAAAGTGACATTATGGTCCCAAATGAGAAAGTAACTTTAAAAAAAGGAAAAATAAACCCATTCTGTGAATAGTTTACAAATGCTTGATAATTTGTTTTAAATGATTTGTTACTACAAAAATGAAGCAGATTTATAATCTATAAAAAGTCACATCTTTTTATTGTGGTTTTTAAACTTCTTAACAGCAAAAAATGCAATGTGTTATTTTTTTTACTTTGTAAGAAAAGTTTCTATATATCATTACGGAAGATTTTCAAACAGATTTCTTTCATAAAACTTTTCTTTTATGTTATAGGAAGAGAGGAATAAAATTAACCTGATTTCTTAAGTAGCACCAGAGAAGTATTATTACTATTTAGAGCTATGTCCTTTTACAGACTATCGTCAGTTATGACAGAATATAAAACCATGTGGAGAAATTCAGTTAACTTAGAATCGGACATGGCAGACAGTATATCTCAAAGCATTCAATCAATAATTTCAAACTACAAAATAAATTTAATGAAATTTTCTCACTAAAATTATTGAAGAGTTTTATTCCATTAGAGAATATAATAGATATTTTAAACATTTATTTGCACCTGCTTCAAAACATAAATAATATATTGCAATAAACTTGTACCTATAACATTCATAAATAAATATGCATATAATAAAGATGAGTAGTTACTTTGTAGTAATAGGATTATCATAAGGTTTGAAAAGATTCTGAGAACTGAGTATTTATGAATAGATGGTAGCAAAAGGAAGAGGGGTACCAATCATCTTCCTGGCTCACAAATGAATAGTGTTCTATTTTCTAGAGCTGCAGAATCCATGGTTCCGAGTCTGCAATGGAAAATGTGATTTACAATATCATTTCAAGATGGGGATAGTTTCAAAAGTAATTTCCGGGCCACTTCTGAGTGGCCCATAAATAAAACAAAAACTTGTTTGTTTGTTTTTTATGTTCAAAACTGTTGCCTTTACTAGAACATCATTCCAATTCCTCAAATTATGTTATCAGTTTTATAGTTTAATGTTGTGATTATTGGTGTTTTATTAATGTTATTGTCAGGTCATCAAGAGAATTTTAGTAATAAAAAGAGAGAATGAGCAATTGTAGGAAGGTCAAAGATTGGAGCATGGGGAGTATATATTAGAGTTTTATTGTTTTCTGTAAACATTTTCAGTATATTTCTGCAATGTAAAATGTTCAGACACTTTCTACAAAAACTTTCTGATCTGAGATAATCTTCACTGCATTAAACAAACTAAAAAGATACCCCAAACTGATTCATCTCAGTTAAGACTCATAATATAAATGACAGATTTCCCAGAAGTCATCAACTGTAGGAAAAACATTCATATCAGAAATACAAAGATTTTAAATAACATGATTTATCTTTTTCAATTCATTGTAATTACTTCAAAAATTAATGAAGATGAAATGTTTATATTTCATGAACATTTCTCCCTTTATCCCCTTTCATCTTTGATTTTGTCCTGTAGGGTGAAAAATGCTTTGATCTATGTTATAGATCTCTGAACTTTATAGAAGACTGATATTACATCATCCTAATGAGAAATCCACTCCAAACATCAAAAAAAAAAAAAAAAAAATAGACACATACCCAGGAGAAATAATCAAATATCAGACCCATGTTAGATTGCAGACTAATCAATTAAAATTTAAGTTTTGTAGACATATGTAACAGAATTACCTGTACAATCTTAAACATCACTTGCAGATCCATCCTTAAGCAAAGTAAGAAGTTAGAAGTTTGTCTAAGATAGCTTTCAATTTCCCCCTTTCGTGGCTTTTTTCACCATTCAAATGTTCAAAAGTCTTCATTTTAATATGACGTTTTCCAAAAGAGACAGTAATTAGAATCCAATTTCTTTTATGATATTGAATTTAAATTGAATTGGCATTAATTTGGAATCCAATGCCACATATAATATTTCATCATGTACCTATCAAAACCCTGCCTTGAATATTTTGCAATCAAACTTTAATGGTAAGTAGAATTAAAACTCAAAAGAAAATTAAACAACACCCTTAAAGTTGCAATACTAAAAATTACCAGATTCAGAGGTATAACCTCCAATTATTTTTCTCTCTTTCTAAAATTTCTTGTCACATCATTTGCACTCAATAATGTTTTGGGAGAATATTTTGGAGTTGTGGACTCTATTTGATTTGCCCTCAAATCATGACATGGCAGTTGATAAAATGTGAATACTCTTGAGTCTGACTACTCAGGTTTAAATAAATCCCAGCCATGACATTTGCTATCTATGTGAATTTGGGCAAATTTTACTTAAATTGTCTGCAACGCAATATCCTGAAAAGGAAAACATGCATAAAACATAATATCCACTCAAGGATTTGCTAAGGAAATTATAACATAATTTACATAAAACATTTAGCACAATTCCTGGCTCATGAAAATCATCCAAAAATCATGTACTTAAATGATTTATTAGACAAGCTTCATTAGAGCAAATGAGTATTTTTCTAACTGCTGTATCTCTAGAACTCCAAGCCCAGTTCCTGACATGCAGGAGAGAAACCCTTCTAGCTTTTTATAGAATAAATAAGTTAATTAATGAATTAATGAATCAAATAATTAATAAATGCAGTGTCCTGTCTACAGGAGTTGCTTGTTGAGGACAGCAATCTAATTATATTGGATTTTGAATGATCTCTTGTCCTAAATCTGTTTCAGGTGTTCCAACATATGGGTGCTCAATAAACATAATTTAAAATGTTGAAACTGATGTTTTTCAAGAAGAATCAGTGGACTTTCAGCATAGGTATTCCATTATTAAACCCTGGTAATTTCATCTTCACCTGCTAAAGATATATGTCAAGAGAAATACAAGATTTTTGAAAAGTTTATTAAATTTTATCTTTTACAGCTGCATGAAATAGAACTGGTTATTACCAAAGTCTATGTGAATCATTTTTATGATAGTGGTAAGTTGTACTTTTATAAGACCTGCATTTTGATATCACCTGAGTGACAATGTTTATTGTTATAGTATCCTGAAAAATCAGATACTAATGTTAAGTGTAAGAAATTTATATTTAGGAACATCTATTTTTAATTTATATTTTCATTAGTCAAATATCATTTTGAATTAACTGCATGCATGCATGCCTATTACTAAGGATAAACAATTTCTCCAAGTTTATGACAATAATTTTATTTTTACAACAAAAATATCTTTATTTGGCAATTGGCTAAATCTCAAAGCATCCCCAAATAGATGATTCAATAATAATATCTACATTTTGGACAAACATTACCTTAAAAGTTATTGACTTAATGATATAATTATCCAACAGCTTAAATTACTTAGACAAACATTTTCTAAGAAATTTATCTGCTCACCTTTAATAGGAAATTGTATGATTTGGGAATCCTTGGTGAGCAACTGATAATATCTGCTATGAAAAACCTCTGGACTACAATTAGTATGCATAAATTCTATGACATAGATTGTTAGGATCTCAATCATCCATAAATATTTCTGAAGCCTGCTCTCTCCCAAGGTGGTCTTTGTATCCACTTTTATGCTGAGTCAGAGTGGTCAGTCATTAATAACTGGTTGAGCTCCTGAATTTGCATAGGCATATGCATGCCTCTCTGCCCTTTCTTTTTACCACTAATTTGTATGAATCTACCTCTAACCAGAAACCTTGCATAACCGCTTCAGATTCTTGCCATAGAATGTAATCTACAATCTCAGCTACACACCTTCGGTAAAAGTCTTGGGAGAGATAGAAAATGTCAAAAAAGACGACTCACAATATAGGAGGCACATCCATTTATCATCATATTTCAAATTTCCCTTTAGGAAAATTTAGCTTAAGAATTATGTGAATCTGCACTAAAATATCTGGCCTATTGTTATAAAGTTGCTTTTTTAGCTTGTATTTAACAGTGAGGAATATTATAAGGAAAAGGAATATTTTTGCTACAGATCACCATGATGTAACAAGTGAAGTCTCTGGAACAAAAAAAAAGTTAATTAAAATTAAAAAGTTATAAAATAAATAATTAATTTTAGTTTTATAATATGTTTATGTATACATACAATAGAAATATATTTAAAGTGGTATATTTTATATGTATTACTTATTTACATGTATTATCCTTAAGATGTTTTATGTGTTTAACTCAGGGACTTATTATATCTTATACCTCCCCACATTTGGGGGGTTTTTTTGAGACCTCAGAGTCAAATTTGTAACCCATGTCATCAAAAGAAAAAACATTCATAGTATTTTTGTTCACTAACATTACTCCAGGTTTATCTTCTTATTGGTTTCCATTTATTGTGATTTTCCCTAATTTTCACCTATTTAATTGCATGTATTTAATTATATATTTAAAGAATATGCCCTGGCTGGTGTGGCTCAGTGGATTGAGTGCCAGCCTGCAAACCAAACGATCACTGGTTCAATTCCCAGTCAGAGTACATGCCTGGGCTGTGGGCCAGGTCCCCAGTAGGCAGTGAGGGAGAAGCAACCACACATTCATGTTTCTTTTCCTCTCTTTTTCCTCTCTTCCACTTTCTCTAAAAAATAAATGAATCTAAAAATGATCATACTTTAAAAAAATAAAGAAAGTACACATATAACACATACACAAGCACATACCAGGTTACAGGAGGCTTTGCCATAACTATATTGTCCATGGTCCAGCTATAGTCACCACAAAGTCCTTCTAGATTATCAAATACATACATTCTCTATTTTAGAGATACCTGACCTCTTAGTAACATTTATTTGTCACCTTATCACCTAGCCTTTGTGAGGATACTTCCTTTGGCTTTCATGCCTCATAACTTTCAGGATTTTCACACTTTTGCTCATATCTCTTAGACCTTCCCATGTTTCATTTGTGAGCTCTTTATTTTCTTATTCCTCTGTCTTTCTTCCTTTGTCAAAAGAAATGTTCAAATGGGACAATCACATCTACAGGAATAGGTTCAATCATTACCTGTTATCATTATTTAAGAAATCCAGATATCTGGATCAGAATTTCTTCTTTCACACACAACTGATTATTGGCATAAAAATCTTAGAGGATGAATGTATAAAATTAATTATCATCTTTTCTCCCCAAATCTGTTTACCTTCCCAAACTTTGTATCAAAGTAAAAGGTCCCAAGTCCAAACACTGAAAATCATTCTTAAATCAGCACTCATTTCACCACCAGTATTCAACCAACTACCAAGTTCTGACACTTCTAGTATATCCTAAACATTTCCGATATCTATGATCTATTTATCCCTCTCATCTATTGCAATTCAGGCCAACATCATCTCTCTCCAGCATTATAAAATGCCCTCACCAGTCTCTTGGTCTCCACTAAAGAGACTTTTCTCAATTTATTCTACAGATTGCAAAAAGGATGTGATTTCCCTATGCAGAATAGATGAAGACCTTGCAGTAGAGAGGAACATGAGAGGATCATACACTGATTGAAACTATTGGTCAAATGCACTGAGAGACTGTGGGGTGACAAAAAATGTCAAAGTATTTGAACCAGATCAAATAACGCAGGACTTTGTTGCCATGTTAAGGACTCAGGTCTTTATTCTAAGAGCAGCAGGATAGTATTGAAAGATTTCAACTAACTAAACAACACTATTTTTTGTTGATTATGCTATTACAGTTATCCCAATCTTTCTCCTTTGCCTAAACAACATTATTTTTAAAACAAAGTACTTAACTAACAGTGGAGTTCACTTTGTATCAGGGGTCTACAAAATAGAGCATGCAATCTGATAGATTACAGGGGAAGAAAAATTAGAGCTAATATTTAGGTAGTCTCATTCTTTTAATGTCCCATTTCCCATACTTTTAAAGTGGTGAATCAAAGGGCATATATTGAGGCATTGCTCAGAAATCATTTTCTATTAAAGGATGCATGATGTAAAAAGCATGTATTTGCATGGATATGGTGGAAACTGTTTACACAGCTATTTCATTACATAAATGAGGAGTCCATGGTATCTCATATTTTGTTGGTGATGACTAAGAAAGGGTCAAATAGATTAATAAAAGAAATATTTTTAAATATTTTTAAAAGAGTCCCGTCTTGTCCTAACCAGTGTGGATCAGTTGGTTGGGCACCATGCTACAAAGTGAAAGATTGCCCATTTGATTCATGGTCAGGGCACGTGCCTGGATTGTGGGTTCAGGACCCAGTAGGGTGCATACCAGAGGCCCCTGGTCAGGGCACATAAGTGAGAGGCCCCTGATGATGTTTCTCCCTCACATGAATGTTTCTCTCTCACATGAATGTTTCTTCCCCTCTCTTTTCCCCTCCCTTCCCTTATCTCTAAAAATAAGTAAATAAAAGCTTAAAATAAATGAGCCCCCATTTCATTATGGTCTAAATTAAATGGATTGCAATATCAACCAAACATTTTCTAATGATAATAAACATCACCTTGCACATTCAAAATTCAGGGAGGTTGAGATTTAATGATCCATGCCTTTTAGAGTATGCTTACTAAACTATTTTCGAAGTCAGAAAAGAAAGAATAAATTGAGAATAAAACTTGAAAATCTTATAAAGTTAATATTAACTTTTTTAAAAAAATTAGGAAAGTCACCTGATTCCCGAAGAAACAAAGAAAAAAAGATGGCAGAGTACCAATCGGAGTAAGCTGTAGGTAATGACTTCGAGTTCAACAGCAACAAACAGCCTTGTTTATTCCCTCCACACTGCAGTTGGACTCACTTTCTTTTTCTCTTTTCTATAATGTTTTATTTTTTATGTTACAGTTGTTGAGCTTATTTATCTTGATGATTACCTTGGATATCTACCAGCCATTTGTGGTTACAAATGTTCTAACACATCAAATTGCATAGGGACTTCAAAATGTTTATGCTATTACCCCTTTCTGTGGAATTCCTATAACGATATCTCCCATTTGACATAATACATTTATGTTTCTAAAAATTTCAAAAGGATTTGTTTTGACTTGTGACACATAATAAGAATTTTGAATTGTTCTTTCCAATCCATTTTAAATCATTTATGTTGATTTACAATGCAATATGTTTTAATAAATACACAGTAGATTATACTAACCCTGAATGAGAGAGGATAGATCTATTGATATCTTGAGCTTTATAAAAAATAAAACCATTTTAATAATGAATTTAGTTTTTATAAGATTATATTGTATCATGGGGAAAAAATCCTAAAAGATACATGTTCATCACTCTCTGGAGTGAGCATCAGGGAATGATATTCCACAGAGCACAAAAAGCACACTATATAAAAAGACTGATATTCACATCCATAAACTGACCAATATTTTATATTTATTTAAACTTTACACATTAAGTTCCTTCATTCATTATTCTGTTGAATAAAATAACGAACACAAAGAAAATATTATTTTTATATAATCATCATATTTCTGGAAGTACACATAAAACATCTGCTCTAAAACTTTCCCCCTTGTCTATTATTTTGATGGAATAAAAACTGCCTTTTAAGTAGGTGAAAGATTATAGCTTTATGTGTTCATTCTTCTCCCTGGAAAAATGCAACACATAGAAAAATCAGATTTAAGATTCAATTCTCCTGAAATATTTTCAAACTATACATAAAATGTATGTATGATATTTTCAGACTGTGTCAATATTTGAAAACTTTTTAAGAGTAACATTTATAGTTCTTCAAGAAGTACAGGAGAATCAAAGTATTTACAGTACTTCAAATTTCAGTTCTCTTTATGAAAATCAATATGAGCACAGAGGTAAACTACATTTCAGGAGCAGGCTAGAGGTTTGTCAGTGAATCTTTTCAAACTAGTCCCATTATTTTTCTGATAGCAAAGACATCTCAAAAGAAGCATGATATGGTCTATGAATACCATCAAACCTCTTTGCAGTCTTACAGTCAGCAATAGATGGTACATTTACTTTTTATGACAAGATTAGTACATTCCAAATGCAATAGTTATAAAAGTAGCTGACATAGTGAATAAGAAGGGGGAAGAAGAGCATTTTTGTTGGAGCTAATTTAAACAAACTAGACAGGGATCAGTTATTACCTGGAATAGCCAATAATTATCAGAAAATGCTCATATAGCTTGTGTGACCATTATCAGTGCCCTTTTATTAGACATTGTTTCCTAGGGGTATTAGATTAATTTGATGAAGATGGAAAATAACTTTCTCACAGAATCTTGGAAACTTTCCTGGGCTCAAGGTGCTTTCCAACAGTCTAGGAATAGGTAAAACAATACCTCAAACTCCCATTAAATGTGTAAAATTTGAAAAAAAACACATACATAATAATTTTTTCACAATATATAATTGTCTAGGCCACCTTCATACATCATTCATTATCACTGAACATAAACTTACAGCAATCAAAGAGTGTGCTTTTAGGAGACAATGCAAAAATAAAGAGCTCATTACCAACGCAAATTCCAGGTCAAGGACACTTGCCCACAAGATGGAGTTGTTTATAAGGATTTTCACCCAATATACTAACAGGACCTTACCCTGATTTGTCCAATCATTGTGTGAAAGGCCTTAAGTAAAGAGTCTTTGTGTTCTTACACTAAAGATATTGCCCACATATATATGATTTTCACAAACTAGTCTAACATAGATAAGGCCTTTTGAAAAACACAAAGTATCACGTCTGTGACAAATTTGATCTCTGAAAAATGAGCTACAAAAAATCATAAAATTATTTTAAGTGAAAGAGAATGCATTTGTTTTTAATGTGAAATTTAGCACTCTGGCTTAGAGCACTGTCTCGTTCATTAAAATTGTCAAATTCATGGTCATAGAGTTGTGGTAGCATTTCCTATTTCTCTGTTAACTCTGTATGGCAGTGACAAGCTCAATTTCCTTTCTAATAGTTGTAATTTCTGCTTTCACTGTGTTTCTTGGACATATAGTAAGAGGTTTATCAATTTTATTTTTTTCACATTAGGTTTAGTTAATTAATATTCCTTATCATTTTCTACCCTTAATTTTAATAGTTCTGCTCTGATATATTTTTAAATTCTTTCCTTATTGTTGCCTTGAGTTTAATTTCCTTCTGTTTTTCTAGTTTCTTTTTTTTTTTTTTTTTTTTTTTTTTTAAATTTTTTTAAATTTATTTATCTTTAGAGCGGAAGGGTAGGAGAGAGGGAGAGGGAGAGAAATATCAATGTATGGTTGCCTCTTGTGTGTCCCATGCTGGGAACTGGCCTGCAACCCAGGCATGTGCCCTGACTGGGAATCGAACCGCTATCCTTTGGTTCGCAGGCCCGCGCTCAATCCACTGAGCTACACCAGCCAGGGCTGTTTTTCTAGTTTCTTAACTAAGATCAATGAACTGGGATCTGTGTTCCTGTGCCTCTAATGTTATAATTTTTCAATAGAGAAAACTAGACAACATGAAGATATTTTGCCTTCCCTTTCATTCAATTTGAAATATTTTCTAACTTTTTTGTGAATATGTGATATTTATAGATGTGTTGTTTAATTTTATGTATTTTGGATTTTCAAGATATTTTTCTGGTGGTATTTTTTTCTTTATTTTTACTACAGTTTTTCAATTACCATTTATCCCCCTTATGCCTTTCACCCCCTACAATCACCACACTGTTGTCCATGAGTCCTTTTTCCTCTTTGATTGATCCCTCCACTTCCTAACACCCCCATAACTGTCAACCTGCTCCCTATCTATGGATCTCTCTCTATTTTACCTATTAGCTCAGTTTGTTCATTAGATTACACATATGAGTGAAATCATATTATATCTGTCTTCTCTGACTGGCTTATTTCACTTAGCATAATATTCTCCAGGTTCATCTATGCTTTGTGATCCTATGGTCACAAAGGATAACATCTTCTTTTCTATAGCCAAGTAATATTCCATTGTGTTAATTCACATAGTTGTTTTATCCACTCATCTACTGATTTGGGCTGCTTCCATATCTTGGCAATTGTAAATAAGGCTGGAATGAACATAAGGGCATTTACATTCTATTGAATTGGTGTTTTGGATCTCTTCAAATGTATTTCCAGAAGTGTAATCTCTGGATCATAACATAGTTCCATTTTTAATTTTATTGAGGTACCTCTGTACTATTTTCCACAATGGCTGCATTAGTCTGCATTCCCAGTAATTATGCATGAGGGTTCCATTTTCTCCACATCCTTGCCAACATTTGTTTTTGTTGATTTATTGATGATAGTCGTTTTGAAGATATAAGGTGATATCTTGTTGCTGTTTTAATTTGCATGTCTCTGATGATTAGTGACATTGACCATCTTCCCATATGTTTATGGGTCATCTGTATGTCATCTTTGCAGAAATATCTATTCAGGTCCTTTGTCCATCTTTAAATTGGATTTTTTTAGTGCTGAGTTTTATAAGCTCTTTATAAATTTTTTATGTTAACCCCTTATCAGATATATCAGTAAATATGTTTTTCCATTCCAGGAGTTGTCTTTTTATTTTTATTTTTTTTTTGGATGGTTTCTTTTGCTGTGCAAAAAATTCTAGTTTGATGTGGTTAAAATGTCTGTGCTATCCAAAACAACCTATAGATTCAATGCAATTTCTATCAAGATACAAATGCCATATTTCACAGAACTAGAACAAATATTTCAACAATTTATACAGAAGCACAAAAAGCATCTCATAGCAACAGCAATCCTGAGAAAGACCAGAGTTGGAGGAATCATACCACCTAATGAGAAACCATAATATAAGGCCAGAGTAATCAAAACAGCATGGTATGGGCATAAAAACAGACACATAAAGGCTCTCTTTTTCAAGGATGCCTGGATGATCGTGCTGTAGCTGCGCATTTCCCAAAGAACAGTGTTTTGGATGGAAGAAGGAACTCTGAGTGCAACATAGGATCAGGCTAGCCGGGCAGAGGGTGGCAGAGTTATTCTTCTTTGAGTGTTTTAAAGGGGATAGGCTTTGAAGCAGAAGCCTGCCATTCTTCCAAAATTATGTAGCTTTTGTATCTTACACTGTTTTAGTTTATAAACTAATCCTATAGAAATAAAAAATTTAAAAACTAAGGGGGAATGATAGAAGAGCTAGAGTTAAAGGTTTTAGCCTTAACTAATAGGCCTAAGTGACTAATGCATGTGGAAAGCTGTTGTACCTGGGTTGATCGTTATATTCCTGATTGTGGTATGTGTGGGATGCTAGCCAATGCTTCTCTTTCACATCAATGTTTCTCTCTTTCTCTATCTCTCTCCTGTCTCTAAAGCAATGAAAAAAATTTCCTTAGGTGAGAATAAATATATATATATATATATCCATGTATCTTTATTTAACTAAAAAGAAAGAGAGAGAGAGACTTTAGGCCCCAAGTCAGAGATAAACCTGAGTTTCAAACATATTTCTAGCACTCACTAGCTGAGCAAACTTGTCAAGTGACTTTCTTCTTCTGGACTTAAATTTTCCCACCACAATATGAGTAATTTTTTTATTGAGGTATAATGGATATACAGCATTGTATTAGTATCAAGTGTACCACATAATGATTCAGTATTGGTATGTATTGAAAAACTACCATCAAAATACTTCTAGTTAACATCTGTCATCATACATAGTTACAGTTCTTTATCTTGTCATAAGAAAAATTTTATTTTTTTTAAATTCTCAATTGAGGATATGCTTATTGATTTCAGAAGGAGGAAGGGGGAGAGGGGGAGAGAGAAGGAGAGAGAAATATCAATGCGAGAGAGAAGCATTTATCGGTTGCCTCCCATACACGCCCTGACCTGGGGTCAAACCCACCAGTTTTGTGCGTGGGACAATGCTCCAACCAACTGAGCCCCACAGCCAGGCCTGTCATGAGAACTTTTGAGAACTACTCTCTCAGTAGCTTTGAAATAGTACAGTATTATTAATTATTATTTATATGCATCATAAAAATTGATTTTTTATCATTGTCTAATTCTTTTAGCCATAGAAATAGTTTTGTTCTGAAATATATTTTATTCATAGTACTGTAAATATTTAAACTTTTAAATAAATTAATGTAAGAATAATATGTTTCATCATTTTAATTGAACATTTATATATTTATATTTAAAGTAAATTTCTTAAAAATAGTAAATAATTGGATATTTATTATTGTAGATAGTTGACTATTTATTATTCAATTTGAAAATTTCTGTCTTTTATTAGTGTGTTTAGACTGTATCCTTCAATGCAGGGGTGTCCAACCTTTTGGCATCTGTGGGCCACACTGAAAGAAGAAGAGCTGTCTTAGGCCACACATTAAATACATAAACACTAACTAAAACTGATGAACAATAAAAAGGTCTGTGTGTAATTTTCATGAGATTTGCCACCACAAATAAACAAAAAAGTCCTCATGTAATAACCTTAATTATGCAGTGACCCTTTCAATAATCTTTTAAAGTCATTGAGCAGGTCCCAAATTTGTGATCACTAATGCAGAAAATATACATATCTAAGTAATAAAAAAAATCATTGATTTTTTAAAATTTTTTTATTATAAAAGTAAAAGAGAAGATGGCAACATAAAACTAGTGGGATGTTTGACATTGTATTTAAAAAACTAGTGCATCAATCTCTGGTTTTATAGAAGTACTTGCAATTCTCAGTGAGTTCTCCAGTTGCTCATCAGATATTTCGGTTCTAATTTTACTCTTGATGCGTTTCATTCTTGAAAACAGTTTCTCACCAATGTAGGTGTTGCCAAATAACAATGCCATGAATAAGGTGTGACTGTGAAGCAAGGGGTACTTGTCTCTGGGAACATAGGACCTATGAAAGTCCAGTAAAGAGACACGATCAAAGTTTTCTTTAAGTTGAATGTCCGATTGCAACTCTATGCATTCCATTTGAACATTGGCAGGTAACATATTTATGTTGACTGAAAATGAAGTTGCAAATATAGCAAAATATTGATTATTTTCCCAGAAATTTTAAAATCTGTTTTCAAATTTTTGTATCAAATTGAAAAGCAAGGCTGCATATTTTTCACTGTTCATAGGAATGTGTTTAGCCAAAGTGTCAAAATGCATAACATTGTTTGCCTTAATTTCAGCTTGCCATAATTTCAGTTTCATTTGGAGTACTCTTATGGTTTGAAACATGGTATTGATAAGTTGGTTTTCACCTTGAAGATGCATGCTTAACTCATTTAAATGTGCAATTAAATCCACTAAAAATGCTAAATGTGTAAGCCAGTTTTCATTATCAAGTACCAGCACAAATTTTTTTGATACCATAAATGATTTGATAACATCGAAAATCATAAAATCTTTTCAGCATTTGTCCTTGGCTTAGCCATTTTCCAAAAAGTAAATGATGTCACTATAGTCAGCATCAATACTTTTAAGGAATTCCTGGAATTGGCAGATTCAATTCCTTGGCTCTTATGACATTCATAGTCTTGATGATTTGCATGACATTATCAATTTTTAAAGCTTTTGTGCATAAATTTTGTCAATGTACTATGCAATGATATGTCATGAAATGTGAGTTTGGGCAGCAATTGTTTCGTCTTCCGTTGATTTTACAAGTCCCTCTCTTTTAGCTACAATCACCAGGGCACCATCAATAGCTGTACTGGATATGTTAACAATGGACAAAGAAAATCACTTTAACATATTTTTTACTGCTTCGTATGAATCTCCTGGTTTAGTTATGTCTTTTGATGACACTAAAGAAATCATTTCTTCAGTGAGTTTATATTCATTATCAATACCTCTAATAAAAATGGCAAGTTGAGCCGTATCCATAGCATCAGTGCTATCATCCATCACCAAAGCATAAAATTTGAAATTAGCAGCTTTACTCTCGAAACTTCTTCAATAGATTTTCCAGTTTCTTCAGTTTGCCTGGCTATAATCTGGTGAGACAAACTGATTTTAGAAATATCTCCCTTTTTTCAGGGCAAATTATATCTGTCACACTTTCTATATGCATTGCTTAATAAATTCACCATCAGTAAGTGGTTTTGATTATTTTTGCTATTAAATATGCTACCACATAACTAGCTTTTACAATGGAATCTGACCAAATTATAACTTTTGAAAAAAGATTTTGTTGAGAAGAGAGACTTTTCCTCAATTCTGCTATTTCGTCCTGACCACACAATCCTTCACACGCACTGAATGTGGCAGCATGTATTTGCATATAATGCCTTTTCCAGTTATAGTCTTTGAAAACTTGCACAAAATAAGTAGAGTGCCTTATTATTTGCCTCAACAAAAAAAAAGTAGTCATCCGTCCACTTTTCAATGAACAATCTTCCCTTATTCATACTTTTGTGGGGTTCTTTTTTTCTTTTGAGACTCTGTAGAAGCCATGCTAGGATTAAAAAAGTAATAATACATAAGGAACTTTGTTTACTTTTATTATGCAAGTTAATTGATAGGAAAATAGCAAGGTGTTGGCCCTTCCACAGCCTTCTCTGCAGGGCGAGGCAGAGGGCCAATCGTAAAGCATGGCAGGCCGTGTGTGGAGGTGCAGCAGAGGTGTGGAAGTACCTTTGGTAATCAAATAAGAATGCTTACCTGACTTCTGAATAACACTAATCGCCTAATGTTGCAATGGTAGGTTGAAATGTTATTGATAACCTCTCTAAGTCACTGTGAGCCCATGCAATGTATCATGGTGTAAATTCTACTGTCAGAGCTTGGAAGAGAGAGCGCACTGGAAGCCACACGCCACGGTGACACTGAAGCCAGGCACGCAGGCAAATAGTGAGAGAGCACAACATTTATTTCATGTGACATTTCAACGTGTGATCACAAAAAAATCTCATACTATTTTAAGTAAATTTACGATTTTGTGTTGGGCTGCATTCATAGCCATCCCGGGCAGCGTGTGGTCTGCAGGCTGCAGGTTGGACACCTCTACTTTCATGGAATTATTGATATGCTTGATTAAAATCTATCTAACGGCCAGAAGTTTTAAAATAGTTTCAACTGTTCATGTTTGTTTTCTGCCTTTTGGGGGGATTAATTGATCATTATTTATTCCTCTTCACAATTGGCTTAAAATGCTTTCTCACTTTTTGTAAATCGAGTTAAGTGGTTACCCTAAGCTTTACAGTATGTTTATAATCTTATTTCTTTTATTGCCCCATTCTCATATGTTGGACTTCTTAACTGAGAAAGCTTCCTACTGAGAGTAAATAAACAGTTTTGTTTACACTTACTCAAAGGTTGAGCACTCATTGTGGTAATAAACTGTGAAAGTAACCATGCTTCCCAAAACTTCTTGGTATCAATAACAATGGTTAAGCTCAGGATTATCTACGAAGCACCTAGAACCCAAATACACCACCTTGAGAATAATTTTGGACAATACCATGTATTAGATTCCTGGAGCTACAAAAACTGAGTAACAAAAATTAGGTGAGTTTACAACAAAATTGCATTGTCATACAGTTGTGGAGGCTGGGAGTCCCTAGTCAAAATGTCAGCACAGTTGGTCCTTCTGCCTCTCTCACCTTCCGGTAGCCTCAGGCATTCCTTGGCTCATATGTGGTTCTCCCTGTGAAATCCTATTATCTTTCCTCTCTGCATGTGTCCCAAATTGCCTTTTTTTAAATAAAAACACCAGCCATAATTTATTAAGGCTCAACCTAGTCATCAATTTTTTTAATTATTTCTGTTAAAAAACTATCTCTAAAAAAGGTCACAATCTGAGGTGCTGAAGGTTAGGGCTCATATAGACATATATGTCTGTATATATATATAGACATACACACATACACATATATATAGTGGAGGACACAATTCAAGCCATAACAAACCTCTTCTTGGAATTGTGAGGTGATTCTCTACTTATGTAAAAACAAATAAAATGGGGAAATTCATAAACCTGAAGTACAAAACTGGTACTCTAACATAAAATTCAACTGACCAAACATGCATTAATATGTCTATAATTCTTTACTTTGGTTCTGCAGTGCATAGAATCATCATCCTCCAAAACTTAAATAGAAAAATAAAACCAAACAAAAAATATCCTCAAGATGTTTAGTAACTTCAAATTAGCTTTAACTAATTGCAAAATATAATGTGGAAAAAAAGAAAATTCTCATGAGCACATTAAATGTTTCTAAGACCAATATTAACACATACATATATGTATATTAAACATATTGACTTACATATTAACACTGTTAAAAGTTTTATAACTCTTCATTTTTCCAACAATAGTTTAGTTATATAAAATACGCACCACTTTCTCAATCAAATAGATTGTGTAGATGCTGATTCACCACACATTAATGGATGGACAGCAATATTCCTGCCTCCCAGGAAATAAGTTTTATTTGATAAGCTTTGACCCCTACTTTGAAAGAAAAAGAAAACTTTCACTCATCTGGTTACAGTTGAAAACTTTTGAAGAATTCAATACAATTTATGTCCAGCTTTGAGTCCTATTCCTGGAGTGTTTTTCAGCTCTTAGATTCATAATTCTACAAATGTCCTGTTGTTTCTTCACCCTGTGTGAAGGTATTTCTTCCAGAGCACTTATAACTAGCCTTATTATCTAATACAGTAGAAAGGACATAAAATCATTAAAAGAAAAATATACAATTTACTTTTCATTATTTTATCTCCAGAAATATAATAATCTGGTTCCATTCTGACTAGATGGCATTACTCAGAGGGAACTTTGATTTGAAGCTGCCTTTACCAGCCTAGCTGATTTCTGCAGTTTCTTACCTCTCAGTGTAGTTGCTCTACAACTTATTCAAGGGATTTGAAAAAAGATAATTGATAAAGAGAAGGAAAGAAGAAAGGGAGGGAGAGAGAGAGGAAAGAAGGAATGAATCCCAGCCCTTCTAGTAAATATGATCATAATGTAACACTTTTTTCTCTTCTCATTCTTTTCTGAGATTGATCTTTTACTCTCATTGTCTCAGTAGATCCCCTATTATCAATACAAAATTATTCAAGTAAAAATCTACTTTTCTATTACTCCAAAAGTAAGTTTGAAAGGTGTGCATTCTTGTTAGGTAAATGAATTATTTATCACTGAGCTTTATTTGGGTTTTGGGAGATTGGATTCTCTCACACAAATGAAAAGATGATATACATAAGAAGGTGTTTCTAGCCTACTTAATGTCTATGTTTATGGTGAACATTTTTACAGCCTAACCCAGCAATGTTAGGGGTCTCCTAATCCAGAGCTAAAAAGCATCTTTTATAAATGAAGCCGATGCATCCCCACACAGCTCACAAATGGTGACTTAAACTGCCCCTTGAGTTGTCTCGAGATGTCACATGATACTGCCAGAATACTCACTTTATTCTTTTCTGTCTGACAAAATTAGGACAATGTTTACTAGTTTTGCTAACATATAAGTTCTACTTGGACCACCTATTGTCTTCCTAAAATATCAGAGAAATAAAAAAAGATAAAGAACACTCTGCTCTTAAAAAATCCTACAGACCTCAAGATGTCAGCTCTTACCAGAGAAGCAATATAATCTGTTAGATATGCCTCAAAAGAATAAAGATTGACAAATGTTTAAAAGGTTAAGCCACCATTTCTTAATGTATGCGTTTCAGTTCTAGTTATAATCACAGTTTACTTGGACTCGCAAAACTCTTGGATCTTTGCCTCTTGCTCAACAGAAGACCCTGCCTGCCACTGTCACAGCTCCCACTGCTTAACATCCCCTGTTCTTGGGCCTTTGTCAGGAGAAGGTTAGGCTCTAAAGTGTCTACTGCTACAGGAGATACACAAGCACAAGAATCCAGGCCCTAGCCTTCTAGAATGGGGACTGTGGCTTATCTCTTCACTGTCAGTCTCAGATAAGAATTACACTATGAGTCATAAGATCTAGTTCCTGGAGCAGCTGCATGAGGGTAGTCAATAACTCAACTTGGAAGCATACTGGAATTAATGAGTCATGAGGCAAAATTTGATCATTCAGAGACAAGAGTTGGAAGGGGGTTAGCAGATGAATATATTTTGTCTTTTTTCTCCAAAGTGAACTAATGATTGAGAGGGAGGTAACATATGACTTGTTGAAGATGATGCACTTGATCTATCAAACGGCCATGTTTTCTCATGAACTGTGGCTAGCTCAGAAAGGCATCATCTTACATTTACTTTCCCTGCTGCCCTGCCTCACTTTCCTTTTGCCCTCACTTTTACTCCCCTGGGATTCCACCTTCCAAGAAAGCATATGCATATAGATTGTGCAGCGTAGGTAGTACAGGTATTATTGTCTTCATTTTGTAAATAAGACAATTGGATTAGTCTGTTCAGACTGTCTTAATAAAAATAACATAGACTGGGTAGCTTAAGCAACAAACATTTGTTTCTCAGAATTCTGGAGGCTGGGAAAGTCTATGATCCAGGCACCAGCAGATTCAATGTCTGGTGAGAGCCCACTGCCGGGTTCATTTATGACACTTTTCTTGCTGACTTCTCACATGGTAGAAAGGACTAGTGACCTCTCTGAGGCCTTTTTCATAAGACCACTAACCCCATTCTTGAGGTTCCATCTTCATGGTCTAAAGACCTCTCAGAGCTCACTTCCTAATACTACCACACTGGGGATGAGGCTTTTAACGTATACAAATTTGGGAGGAGGGCTCAAACATTCAGTCTATAGTTTCTAACAGAGGTAGAAAGCTGAAAATGCAATTAGCGGAAAATCAGTGTGTAGATTTTTCCCTTAAGGCATTTTTCTGTATATTATACAGCCTCCAAATATACATGAGCAAAATAGTTTAAGCAAAAAATCCAAAATCGACTTATAAACCTTAACAATCCAATTAATCATATAACCATAATCAAATTTACTGGAAAGCTATCAAAACTCCTTTTTACCTTCAGTATCGGAGCCACCTTTGCCTACCCCATCTGGTAAGAAATGAGTAGGAAGTTCACGCACATCCTCCTCTTTTACTGATGGCATAGGCACTGTTGTTTTCTGACATAATGAAAGGAAAGATCACACTCAGAGGGATATGATTACTCTAGACTCTGCTTTGTTTTCTCCTTGAATATAATTTCTGTCAAGAATCAGATGGCTTCTCCAGGAAGGGTAGAAATGCAGCTTGCGATATGGTTTTTAAGAGGAACCTCATATCATCAAGATTCCAGAATAAATTAACTAAGATAGCTAATTTACTCTTCTTGACAGAAAATTTCATAATCCACTCTACATTTTCTAGCTCTAACTTTGATTTTACTAACAATTTTGATTAATAATTACTCCAAATTCTCTCCCATATTTACTGTTGAATGTCTTCCATTCATATGTTTTTTGCTTAATTCTGACTGAAATGCAGAATTAAGCACAAAAAAATATGTCTATTGTAGCATCCAAACTTACTGTGATGTTCAAAGAGTATTCCTCTGGGACCACACCCATGATTTTGTTTTAGATACATCCAGATTTAGGGAACAAGTAACATCTTCTATTGTTCACTTGTTTGTCTGCTAAATTATAGCCATTTATGTTATATGTCTACAGCCTTAACAAATGACCAATGTTAATTGAGCTCCTACTATGTATTGAGCATAGAACTTGTATGAACCACCCAAAACCCTTTAAAGTACATAAATCCTGAGTATTCTAAATAAATACATGTGAAATACTAGCCAAAATAAATAGCATATATTTAAGTGTTAAATGATGTAGTGATAGAATTACTTTTTACCTCTCCATTGAATATTAACAGCCATTATTACTCTGCATTACCTAACAAACCCATTGGAAAAAAATCATCTACAAAGTCATACTAACCTTGAAGCAAAATGTTTGATTTTTGAGAAACAAGCTTTCATTTTCTGAAATTATCATTTTTAAAAGTATACACTAAGCAATTAGTACAAACAGTTCTTACAAAATTTTTGCCTAATGCAGTACTCTTTATGATCTTATGCCTTCAGTTCTTGATAGGCCACTTAATCATAATTTTTATTAAAATTCTGAAAGTATTTTGGGAGCAAATGTGCTCTAATATAAATAGATATTATCATGGAAACAATGTTATAATGGTTTTCTAAATGCAATTAACTGTATCAAAATGATGATGATGATGATGATGATGATGATGATGATGATGATGAAGAAGAAGAGAGGGAAATGGTGATTTTGCTTTTGTTTTGTTTTAGCTTTTACCTTGAGCATTATGCAAAGCCAGATCACCTCTATGGGCTTTACTTAGAACATTTTGTTGTCATTGTTTGCCTGGTTCATTTTGATTTTTTGATTTAAAATTGGTTGTGATAAAATATTAGTCAATTGTCAAAAATTGTAGACAATGTAATTGTAACAATATGTATTGAGGATTTAATACCATTTTTTGTCATGTATAATACACAATCTTTTGCCCAAATTTCTGAGGGAAAACCAAGAATGTGCATTCTACTTGGGTAGTACCTGAAATACCTTGTATCCATTTTTGTGTTTTGTAATTATTTGTTACATAAAATTTCTTGTGTTCAAAAATAAATGCTGGTATTCATTTATAATACAAAAACAAATAGCTCAATATAAATTAAAGTAATTAAATTAGAAAATTAAAAACAAAAGTTTTTTTTCCTAAAAGTTTGGGCCAAAAACATAGGTGCTTATTATACACAGGAGTGCATATAGTAACATATAGAGTATAGTTGGGTCAATTTAAATGTTTTCCATGATTATGTTTGGCCTTTACTGCAAATACTACCTGCTGTAGTCAGTTTTGTCTACTTAACGAGGCTATGGAGTGTCCAGATAATTGGTCAAACATTATTCTGGGCATTTCTGTGAGGCTGTCTTTAGATGAAATTAACATTTAATCAGTGCACTGGATAAAGCAGATTCCCTGCCCTAATGTGGATGGTCTTCAGCCAATTACTTGAAGAGGAAAAAAAAGCTAAAAATCCCCCGAGTAAGAGAAAATGCCTGCCAGATACCTTTGCACTGGGACATCAGTTTTTTCCTGTCTTCTGATGAAAGGTTTTTTCCTGGGTCTCAAGTCTGTGGCCTCTAAACTGAGAACACACCATCAGCTCCCTTCCTTTTTCTCCAGCTTGCTAACCTACCCTGCAGATCTCAGGACTTCTCAGCCTCCACAATCACATGAGGCAATTCCTCAAAATAAATCAATTTAGATGATAGATGATAGATAGATAGATAGATAGATAGATATAGACAGATAGATAAATACTCTTACTTCTTGCCTCAACTCTGAGTGACATTATTGTAAATTTCTAAAACATATGAATAGATTAATCAAATACTATACAAAGATAATATTTTTCTCAATTATCAAAGAATATGAGTCTATATTTAACTGACAATATATAACTTTTTTATAACTGATATTACAAATCAAATTCAAATTCAGATTCTTTGAATAAATAAGATACATAATTATACAAATGTGTTGTTTCCTCCTGCTTTTCCTAGTTATGTGACACAGAAGCCTTTCAATTGTGCTCAGCTTCAGGAAAAAGTTAATTTATTTTAAAGTTCTTTATAAAATATCAGAACAGTTTTTAAAAAGTAATTTATTTCTCTCGATTTCTTTGTTATATAAGTATATTTAATTTTAAAAATTTCCCAGAAAATATGTATTTTTGAAATACCTATGAATTATGAAAACATTTTTATATCCCTCAAATAAAAATGCATAGCCATATGCCACAGGAATCACAGTACAACTTTCATCAGCAATCACATTGCTCAGTCTCTAAATGTCAAACTATAATTGGCATTTAAGAAAATTGCTTCAGGATATATATCACATATCTTTTTAAATACCGGTTGATATTTTTAGTGATTATTTCATTACTACTAAATTGAGTACTAGTGTCCAATTAGACATTAATTACCAGTCTAAATACAGCTAATGCTCTACCCAGGATGTCACTAGGCATTTTAATTTTACTAAATGAAATGCAATGAAATTTAACTTTGCAGATTTTACATTTCAAACACTCCTTTAATTATAAAGGTTTATTTGAATGGAATAGAACAAATGCTCTCTAACCTTCAAACTCTGGTGAAATTAAACATGATATTTAGTGGAAACACCACGGGAGCTTCAAGGGGAAAGGCCTGAAAGATCCTGTAAGAAACCTCCCAGTGAACGCCAGAAAAATCTCTCCCCTGTTCAATTAGCCCCTGCTTCAACAACTCTGGCAGCAAAGGGTTCAATTGTTGCAAATGTCTTTCTTTTATTAAACAAAATATTCTCGTGGTAATTTCAATCTTTAATTTTACTTCTGCCCTTTGGAGCAGAGTAGAATAAATTTATTATCCCTTTTAAATATTTGATGATAGCTGTTCTATTATTCCCCTGCTTTACTTTCCCCAGGGTAGCTGGTATAGGTCGTGTTCATCTTCATCATTTTTGTTGCTCTCTCTTTAGCAATCAACATCATTCTTATAATGAGGACCTCAGACATGGGAATAATATAACTTCAAAGCCCTCTCAATTCACACCCTGTTTTTAAAACATAAAAAACCATATTCCCTAAAGAACCACCAGAAATACCTAAGAAGGCAAGAGGTAGGTGGCTTTGCCTTTTTTTAAATACCACAGTAACACTTTAAAAAATAATTTCTATTTTTAGGGACTTTTATAATAAGCCTAAATAGTAGGTACAACATAGACAGGGGAAGGTTAAGAACAGTATAGGAAATGGAGAAGTCAAAGAACTTGTGTGTATGACACGTGGACATGAACTAAGGGAGGGGCAGATGTTGGTGGGAGGGGTAGTACAGGGTGGAGGGGAATAAAGGGGAGAAAAAATGGGACAACTATAATAGTATAATCAGTAAAATACTTTTCAGAGGGGGAACTTTTAATTTGTAGGTAACAAATAAGATATTGCAATTCATCCTTGTCTCAGAATTTCGGCTTTGTATATTAAAACAATAAAATAAACACTTAAGTAAAAACAAATAGGAAATTGACAAACAAGCTAATAACTGACTGTGTGTCTTTTAGTCTGTAATCAAACTGCCCAGGAAACTTATATTTTGTCATGTCTTACTTAACCTCCTCTTCTTTGTCTTAAACATATCTTTATTTTGACAAAAAAAAAATAGATTTTTCTCTTCAAGTTCTTATTCTTGAGTTCTTCTTATATCTAAGATACACTAATACAGTTTTTTCAAGAAGGTTACATAGAAAGTAGTACACGTGCAGTGACCCCATGTATGTGAAAATGTCTTTCCTTTACTTTCAATCTTAAGTAGAGTTTTTATGAATGCAGTATCCTTTGGACACAGCCAATTTGAATGAGAGAAGAGGGAACAAAATGCCAGACTCCTGAAAATATTTATTAGTTCAAAAGAAGGGGAACAATCAAAAGTGTCAGATCAAGACACTCTGCTGTGACATGTAGCCGTCTCTTTTTTAAAGGACGTTTCTCAACAATGCCTGAAGGTCATTATAGCCATAAAATGTGATGACTCTGAAATCAGAAGATATGTCTCTGCTATAAAAATATAAATACGGCACTGAAAAATAAAATTGAGATAATGAATGGGGTACAGTTTACTATAGAAGACAAAATTAAACTCAGAGAACAAAGAGATGCATATGAAATATAAAATAGAGTAAAGAGCTAAGAAATTCAATATATAGATATTATAATTTTAAGGGAGAAAAGAACAGGTAGTGTTGTGGACCGTTCAGCCTGGTTTCAGGAGTTGTAACCCTCACCTCATGGTGGGCTCTGTAAGAGCACAAGGGACCCACTTCATCTGGGTTTGTTATGTCACAAGGAAGTGACCTACTAAGGAGACAAAGCTTATCTCCCTGGCAGGAGCACTGCTTCTGCCTCATCCATCTCTGGCCCCAATGCTTGGTTGGCAGTCAATGACGGGTAAGACTCCTCATGAGAGGGGCAACCTAAGCCAGATGCAACCACTTGGGAGGCCTCATGGAAGGACTCAGGGGGGCTGCAGCAAAGAGGATGTGATGGACCCTCGCCCCCCGGCTATTCTGACATAGCCGAGTCGAGTCCTCATTTCCATCTGGGAGATGTCTCCTGCTTCCTAATCGGCTTAAAGCCTGAAACTGTGGGGGTGAGTGGTGCAGCCCTGTGCTGGCCAGGACAGTTCCCTGGGTGATTGGGCATAAGAAAGAATTCCTAAAGTCCTGCGAAACCTGCTTTGCTGAGTGCTCTCCCTTAAGTAATAAGTGTCCCAGGAGGAAATGAGTATGTCTTCCAAAGTTTGGCAACCCCCTTTCTGGACAGACATTGACTCAGATTAAGCCCTCAGATTTCTTTGAAATGTTAAACCTGCATTCCAGTGTACTGGAACCCAATAAAAGCCTAGTAAGGAAGGTGCTCTGGGTCATTCTCCTCTGAGAGTTTGACCCCTTTCCTCCCCAAGCAGATCTTGTCTTGGTAGTTTTTATTTTCATCCGTGACAAATGGGGGGTTCTACAGGCGGAGCCCCCCGCAAGGTAGAGACACTATACTTAAAGCAATAATTGGGAGAGAGTTTTTATCTGAAGAAAATAGGCATTTTTTATAAGACAAACTCAATAAAAGAGGCTTCTGTGAAACATTCCTTATTGAATTATTTTAATTTCAAGATTAAAGAAATAAATCATGCATGTGCTAAAAATAAACAATGGAAGAAAAAAACAACTTAGGACAATGTTTACAAACAAAAGGCAAAAGAATCAGTCTGGAGCACAGCTATACAATGTTGAGAGAAAAATAGATTGTGAACTAAAAAGTCTCCACCCAAACATATTATTTACATGTATAAACTACAGGAAAACACCAAGTGACTTGTGTATCGTCCCCTCCAAATCCTCAGAGGTATTATGTAGGGCTTACTTGTCAAGCTTTTAGTCTGTCACTGGCTGATGAGCTAGAAGAGGTCTGTTTGCAGTGGGAATCCCTCTCTCCACATTCCCGGCCCAGTAAAAAACCAATATACAAAGAACTTACACGACTCCACTCTAAGAAGACAAGCAACCCAATTAAAAAATGGGCAAAGGAATTGGGCAGACACCTCTCCAAGGAGGACATACAGAGGATCCAGAGACACATGAAAAGATGCTCGATATCGCTAGCTATCAGAGAGATGCAAATTAAAACCACAATGAGATACCACTTGACACCAGTCAGAATGGCCCTCATAAACAAAGCAACAAACAGCAAGTGTTGGAGAGTTTGTAGAGAAAAGGGGACACTAGTACACTGCTGGTGGGAGTGCAGACTGGTACAACCACTATGGAAAACAGTATGGAATTTTCTAAAAAAACTAAAAATGGATATATCTTTTGACCCAGCAATTCCATTGCTAGGACTATATCCTAAGAACCCTGAAACACCAATCCAAAAGAAACTATGCATCCCTATGTTGATAGCAGCACAATTTACAATAGCCAAGTGTTGGAAGCAACCTAGATGCCCATCAGTAAATGAATGGATCAAAAAACTGTGGTATATTTATACAATGGAATTCTATGCAGCAGCAAGAAAGAAGGAGCTCATACCCTATGCAACAGCATGGATGGAACTTGAGAGCATCATGCTAAGCGAAGTAAGCCAGGCAGTGAAAGACAAATACCATATGATCTCACCTTTAACAGGAACCTAATCAACAAAACAAACAAACAAGCATAATATAACCAAAGACATGGAAATTGGGAACATGCTGAAAGTCACCAGAGGGGAGAGGGGAGGGAATTTCAGGGGAAAAGGGGAAGGATTTACAGGAACAAGTATAAAGGACACATGGACAAAAACTATGGGGGGGGGTGGAAATGGGAGGGAAGTGGGGAGGGCTGGGGTGGCGGGTTCGGGTGAGAATAAAAGACAGAAAACTGTACAAGATCAACAATTAAAATAAAAATTAAAAAAAAAAAAAAAAAAAAAAAAAAAAACCTTTCCCTGGAGCATTCATTATAACACGTCTACTCTGTTCTGCTCTACTAAATCGAACTGTGACCTGAGGAAAATGTTCTCTTTCTAATGCTAGATATTGTGGGTGGTATATTTCCCAAAAAGTTCTTCCTTGAATGATATATATGTAAATCTTCTATTTTCCAGTCTTTTTACAAAACTGTTGCCAAAGTGGAAGGTTGTTGCGGAAGGTTTGCTGTGCTTAGAAATGGCTTTTGCCTTTTTAATCTCTCTCACTCATCCAAACCCACCAAAAATAAACATGAAATTTGTGATTTGTTTTGATTTTGTTTTGTTTGACTATGCAATGCAGCTAAAAAAGAAATTCTCTTTCTCTGCACCTGTATCAACACTCATCTGTGTTCCTTGGCCTTTTCTGTTTAGACATTTCAGAGTTGCCACTTTGAAGGGGTAACAAATTATGCACTTGCCAGGATGGCAGATGTGAGCCAGGGCTCAATTTTCCGTATGACAATTAAAGAACTGACTAGAACATCCACACACCAAATGGAAGAAGGACACAATTTTTGTAAAAAGTACCAAATTAAGATATAACATTAAACCACTGGGCTCACTGAGATCAGATCAAGAACTATAGGCGCCCCCACCAGGTTAATGACAGCTTCTGCTCCCAACTTGGCAAGGTTTAGGATGTTGGCTGCTACCACAACAGGAGGAAAGAGGGCACTTCCGAGAGACTTGGCCAGCCACTAGGAGCATTTGGGAGCCCATGAGCTGGAGCTAACCATACACACCTATTTGTGTTAGGTCAGCACCAAGGAAATCAATATCCAAAACTCAATATTTCATTTGAATTTAAACAAAGGGATATCTACAAAATTTGTATATTAGCATATCTATTTTAACATACAGCAGGCACTTCAGAATATCTAGAAATATTAGATGTATATTTTAGATACTTTGGCCATGTACATGGTTGTGAGAAAAAATGTACATGCACAGCGATAGCCACAATAGGAAAATGTCTCCTAAGTATGAGCAGCCTGCGCCAGAGTCTGCTGCTCTCCTGACCACCTTCCGCTCCATCTCTTCTCACATCTGTGCTCTGGCTCCTCATGTTTCTTCTAGAAACGGTCTAACAATTCCGCCTCCAAGAATCATTTTCAAATGAATTTTTCTATGATCTTTTTTTAAGAGAGCATTTACAAGGTGATTTTTCTAACGTTTCTTTATCATATGTTTGTGATCATTTTAGATACAGAAGGTCTACATGTGGCAAAGTAAGTTTCTTTTTAAAAAGTTGGGAGGAAAGTTAAGGGCAGTTTTTCTTATTTACATTATACATACAAGCCATAAGAAAAGACCAGTAAATCTTCTCAAAGAGTGATTTGCCCTGCCCAGCATCTCATTTTTCTTCTCTCTGGGGCCTCACAGAGTCCAGAGTCCAACATGTGTCTGGGCTCCTAGGAAGGGATGTGGGCACACTGAGGCCCCACACTCAGTGGCCCGCCACGGCCATGGCGGGTTCTGGGGGTATGGGTCATGTTTTGCTGCTCATCCACTTCTTGGTGGGAGTACAAATTCTTTTTTTTAAAACAGCTCTTAGTTAAATCCAAAAATAAAACATTAAAGTAATTGTTTAGAATTTAACTTAATAAGAATATCAGCAAACTCATAGCTATTAAGAACCACACCTAAAACAAAAGCAAACTAAGCAAACATCTAGAACAGGAACAGAACCACAGAAATGGAGATCATATGGAGGGTTAGCAACAGGGGCGTGGGAGGAGGGGGGGAAGGTACAGAGAATGAGTAGCATAGATAGTGGGTAGAAAATAGACAGGGGCAGGGTAAGAATAGTATGGGAAATGTAGAAGCTAAAGAACTTATGACACAAGGACATGAACTAAAGGGGGGAATGTGGGTGGGAGAGGGTGTGCAGGGTGGGGGGAATGATGGGGGAGAAACGGGACAACTGTAATAGCATAATCAATAAAATATATTAAAAAAAAGAATATCAACTATAACAGTATATGGTATATCAAGGTGAGATATTAATATCAAGATAAGATCTCACAACTCTCAGATTGGAAGAAAGTAAAAATTTGATATCACCAATTATTGACAAAGATCAGAGATAGAGAGAGAGAGAGAGAGAGAGAGAGAGAGAGAGACTTTAATAGTCTATCACAGGAAGTGCAAGTTGCCAAAAATACTTTGGAAAGCAATTTGTAAACTCACCCTACAATTAAAAATGTGCTTACCTCATGATCAGAAATTTGACTTTGAGAGGTGTTCTTTATAGAAATCCTTCACACATTCCAATAAAAAAGTATACAAAAGGATATTCACTGCAACAATATCTACTAAATCAACAAACTGGAAGTAACTTCAATACCTACCAATATTTAAATGTATAAATTGTAATATTTTCATACAACTGAATGCTATACAGGAATGCAATTATTGAATGAGATACATATGTATAAATATGAATAAATCTCAGAAACAATTTTGAGTAATTGCAAAATTATATCTTTAATGTAAATTTTAATAACATAAATCAATATAAATTTGTGTATTAGCTTACTCTAGCTAAACTGTGGAGAAATTATGGGCAGCAGAGGAACAGTAAAAACAATAAAATATCAAGGTGGTAATGGAGGAAAAGGAGATTTGGAAATAATTCAAAGGTACATAAGTGTTTTTGTAGTGTTTATCGCTTTAAAAATATCTGTAGCCACTATAAAAAATTAGTTTTAATTTTTTAAATCTGAGTGATACTTTGCTGGATGTATATTATTTTACAGTGTAATTTATTGCATCATTGATATATGCCATTAACATAAGAATACTTACTTGTTCAATATAAGCAGTCAGCTGGTTTCCTCCCATTGAGTATGACTTAAAGGCTTACTTCAAACTTGTTCCCTTAGCCCTTCCTCTATCTTGCATGCTACACTGAAGAGGACCTTACTTCCTGGATTCATCACCCACATTAGGAGTCCTAGATATCTTGCAACAGTCTTTAGTTTCTTTAGTGATCAGTGGTCCTACTTCAGCCTTGGAGTAATGGTGGCTCCCTAAAGTCAGAAATTCTAATTTCCAACATGAAGTTGAATTAGAAACTAATGAGAAATAGCCAATATTAAAAGCAGGTGCTGACTCATGTTCAATATTTATTTTTATCCATACCTCATTTGAGGTTACTTTGGGCTAGGGTTTTACAGAATTCTGTTATGGAAGGGTTTAATAGGCTCTTAAAAATGTTTTTATTCTCTCAAGATCCAGACTTCTAGTTAATGAAAATACAGAATAATATAATAATGAAATCCATTCCCCAACATAGAGTCCAAGAAAAAAGTTCATAAAAATTCAGTGTCTTAGAAACAAGAAGTGTGATTGAAATTTTAGATATTGTTAAAGATTGATGACTCAATGTTTTGTTCACCAAAGATTTCAACAATACCATATGACTATTTTGACTGTCATCTCTTCCTCCAAGTACAGTTGTACCATATTTATATGTGTGTGTATACATATTCAGAAATGACCTTAAACAAAGGTGAGACAAGGCTTCAAATTGAAGGATATGATTAACCATGCATTATAATAGTTTAGAAATTTAAAAATCCAAAAATCAAACTCCTGTGATACAGATGAAGACACTGCATTTCAAAGAGGTCAAGTCTATTCTCAGGACGGCCCAGGTAGACGGTTGTGGAACTGAGATTAGGACCGGGATCCCTTGATTGCCAGATTTTTGAAAAACTGGGACAAAGCAGTCTGTCTGCTGTTTGAGCATGTAGATTGACTTTCACCACTCCAGTTGTGTGTAATCTCTCCTCCACTCATAACTGCCAGCATAATTGCCGAGCACATGAAGATCAGAGAAGTAAACTTAGATGCTGATCTCATTCCATACTTAAAACAGACGGAAATCTGTCAGCACTAAAAGCAAGTGATAGAGATTCCTTAACTCGAAAGTGAGTGCAGGAAGCCTTTTATGTTTAGAATACAAATTACGAAAGAATTGGCTTCATCCCATCCCAAAGTGGACTGACACTCTAGCTCCTCATCAATTAGTTTCTCAGAATGTTTTGTAGATGTGTTACTATCACTCATCAATGTCTATGATGTTTTCTATGCATGTCATTTAGGAACTAAAAGCTAGTGATTTAAGTCGTTTACATTACCCCAGGGGTTCATAACTACTCAGGCTGGAAAAATATGGTCCACATAATGTATGAATTGCTTTAAAAAATCAGTATAACAAAAAGTAAAAAAATTAACAAGTACAACTTATACCACCACCTGTATTATCTTCAGAGCTCCAGACTATAGTGTAAATGATAGAAAGTTAGACAATGGCCCCAGCTGATATAGCTCAGTGGATTGAGTGCCAGCCTGTGAACCAAAGGGTCACCAATTTGATTCCCAGTCAGGACACATGCCTGCATTGCGGGCCAGGTCCCCAGTAGGGGGTGTGCCAGAGACAACCACAAATTGAAGCCTCTCTCTCTCTTCCTCCCTCCCTCTCTCTAAAAATAAATAAATAAAATCTTTTAGAAAAAGAAAGTTAAACAATGTAATTTATGTGGTAAGCCAAATATAACTGGGCCAATTGTTTTGACCTTGAGATTATTTTTATTATTTTGGTTGTTATTTTTATTTTATTTTTTACTTGCATAAAGCCTAGGAAAGCACATGCAGCTCACAAACAGCTAGAAAATAGCTACCCATAAGATTACTATAAAATAAGAAGTGGTTTTCTAAGTCCATGTCGCCTATTGGGTCCCATCCCAATTTCCTCATTCAGGTTCAGCCCAAGTGACATCTCAACCTTTCTCAGGCCCTACCCATACTACTTTCTTCCTTCTTAGAATATGTGTCACAAGCATAAGAAGTGACACAAATTGATTTTTTTTAATATTTATTTATTTATTTATTTTTAGAGGGGAAGGGTAGGAGAGAGGGAGAAGGAGAGAAATATCAATGTATGGTTGCCTCTTATGTGTCCCATGCTGGGAACTGGCCTGCAACCCAGGCATGTGCCCTGACTGGGAATCGAACCGCGATCCTTTGGTTCTCAGGCCCGCGCTCAATCCACTGAGCTACACCAGCCAGGGCACAAATTGATTTTTAATTAAGCTTTCTTTTGTTAATTTCTTTTTTCATTTGTATAAACCCTTGCCTCTCCTGGAGAAGAGTTTGAGAGTATATATAATGTAGTACCTAAGAACATGGGTAATGGCATTCGAATGCTTGGATTTAATTCTTATGTGTGTGGTTATTATCTGGATTATCTTGGGCAAGGAACTGAGACTCTATCTCCATTTTATTAAAGGTTATATAGACAGAACAATAATATACTTCTTAAAGTTGTTTTAGGATTTAAGTAAGTTGATCTCAAGTGTGGATAAATTTTGCTCCCCAAAGGGTTTTTTGGCAATATCTGCATATATTTTTGTTTTGTTACATCTGGAGATGAGGGGTTGCTATTGGCATCTAGATGGGTGCATCTATTTGGCTCCCCTAATGGGTGGAGCCTAAGAACATTGCTGAACATTCTACAATGCACATGACAACCCTCCACAATGAACAATTTTCTGGCCCAAAATGTCAATAGTGCCAAGATTGAGAAATACTGGCTTAAATGAATTAATCCATATAAAACATGTAAGACTGGTATCTGGCATATAGTAAGGGCTCAATAAAGAATTAACAGGTATTTTTATGCTAATTTTATTGCTCAAACCATTAAAACATTGACTAAACTACACATCTCTTTTCTAGAGTTTCCTCTTTCTTTTGGCACCTTGTAATAACTCATGCCATTTTCTGTTATTGGAAACCTCCCTTATCTGTAAATATTTAGTTTTCATTTTATGTTTCATGCTATTTAATGTCTTCTTCCCATTAAAATTTTAAAAATTCTGTGAAATACTCTCAATTTTGAAGTAGGTAAAACTAAAGAAAGCATTGAAGGCCAATGAAAGATGTCACAAAGCTTCCTTTTGAAGAAAAAATGCATATCCATTATTAAACTATCAGATTAACTTCTGAAATGTCACAGCTTTAAAAACTGGATATGGAATGTTCTTATGAGGAATAAGAGAGAAATATTGGCATTTACTCCCAAATCACACTGAAATGCCCCTCACTTGTGTCAGATCAACAATTTGAAATGTAGGCCATGAACCTTTATAAATCGGATGTACATTTGTGATTAGGGACAGCTATAAAGGAATTAATGTAGAGTGCTATACACTCCTTGCATACATTTTATTTCATTGATTTCCATAAAAATGTGGAATATTAAATGGCCATAGGAATAACATGTCAATAAATAATAGAATGCAGTATAATAATTATTACTGTCAATTAGCTACAAGACTGCACAAATTGTGAAACAGCTGTCATCAAGAAACACATTTTAGAATATTCCAGGAGTTATGCCAACACCGATATGACTTACTCAATTCTACAATCATTTTCTATACAATAACTGTGTGCCTGCTTATATCACTTAACTGGCTTAAAAAGGGGGGGAGCATCTCATCTCCTTTCAAGGGAACACTGAACTATTTTTCATCACCAGATAGGATAGAGTAAAAGGAAGTGAGAATCCAATTTGTGTTTTGAGAAAATTAAGAATTGACTTCCCAAATATGATTGATAAAGCCTGCTTAAATCATTAATTGCATCATCACCCATCGACAAAACAATCACCTTAATGACTTAAATGACCAATGTGGGACCGGAGCCTAGAGTCAATCCATTTAATAATAGATCCTAATTTATTTTAAAAGTAAATCACAAACAATTACTTATTCACACTTGTCATTAAATAAGAAGCAAGGAATCAAAGTTCATAAGCTCATGGTAATATATACAGACATTGATTTCCACTAAATTGGAGGTTAAAAGTAGCAGTACACATAAAGCAAACCTCTCAAAGGTAATTGTTCCCATGGTGAACATCAGCGACTCAGCACTGAAGATTCTCCTCATCATAAGTGCAAGCAGTCTCTCTCACCTTTTCCCTTTCCTCCTGGCCTCTCCTCCTCCTACTTTTTCCTTCTCTCTTTTTATCTTTTATTCCTTCCAGTTTGTCTTGTTCCAATCTACACACACACACACACACACACACACACACACACACAAATACATATGTGTAATTATTCTATTTGTATATGGGTATGCATGTATAAACATGTGCATATATAGCACATATGAGTATATGCATGTATAATGATAATTATACATACATATATAACAGTAATTATATTTATATATAAATATAATCTACTTCCTTTATATAATCTACTTCCTTTATATACTTAATTATCCTCTCATTGTCACATATTCAGAACTAATAGTTTTTTCTTTCCATTATAATAACTTCTCTTGTCCTCTCTTTTTTGTAGCCATCTTTTTTGCGAAAGTATCTCTGAGCAGTCAGTGATGACAACTTTGGGAAATATACCTTCAGAGAGAATTTGCTTTTACTCTGTCAGTGTCTCCCAATCCAAGGCCTTTTCTTTTCCTTACCAGTTTTGGCTCAGTGTACAAGTCACAGGTTTACCTTTCTCACAACATTGTTACCCCAAGTTTTGAATCCCACAGCAGTGCCATTGGGGGCATCTCCCCCATTACTGGAGCTTGTGGCCCATACTTGCCTCTTCTGATCTGTCTCCTTGAAACTGCTGTCACCCCCACACCTATCTTACAACCTCAGTGGTCTAGCTGCTACCCTATTGCTCGTATCTGGCCCTTAGGCTCTATTATACCATTTCCTGACTATCTAAAACCCATCTGCTGGCTCACTGAATCACTCCAGGGAACTACAGGCCTGGCCCTTTGTTAATTTGTCCCTTTGTATTGTCATATGTGTATATCTGGGGGAGGGTTTCTGGAGAATTCTCCTACCTTTTGAGATAGCAATCACACCTCACAAATTGTGTGCTAGTGCAATTTTGCATCCTTCTCTCTTTAAACTAGTCACATATAGGACCAAAATTAGAGCTACCACCTCTCACTTTCTCTATCACAATTTAAATTCTAGGATGGTCCATTCTAAGGGCACAAGGATGGTTCAACATACATGTAAATCAATTGATGTAATATACCGCATTAACAAAATAAAGGATAAAATCATGTAATCATACAGATAGATTCAGAAAAAACATATGACTATGATACAACACCCATTTATGATTAAACCACTCAATAAAATGAATATAGAAGAAAAGTTCCTCAACATAATAAAGGCCATATATGATAAACCCTCAGCTAATATTATACTCAATGGTGGTACACTGAAAACTTTTCCTCTAAGATCAGGAACAAGGTAAGGATGTCCACTCTCACCACTCATCTTCAACAGAATACTGAAAGTCCTAGCCAGAATAATCAGGCAGGAGAAAGAAATAAAATTCATCCACCTGTGAAGACATCCAGTCCAGGACTTTAGTGTACCAGGAGTTTGTTTTATTACTGCTTCAGTTAAGATATTCCATGCGGCAATATTTTTGCTGGTATATCTTCTAGGGCAAGGGAAATAAAGGAAAGAATAAACAAATACAACTACATAAAATTAAAAAGCTTCCGTCCAGGTAACAAAAACATCATCAAAATGAAAACAGAACAAAACTGTATAGGAAATCATAGTTGCCAATGTACTTTGATATCCAAAATATATAAAGAACTCATACAATTCCACTCCAAGAAAACAATCCAATTTTAAAAAAATGGGCAAAGGACCCAAACAGAAATTCTCTAAGTAGGACATAGAGAGGACCCGTAGGCATGTGAAAAGATGCTTAACATCAGTAGCCATCAGAGAGATGCAAATTAAAACCACAATGAGATACCACTTCAACCTGATCAGAATGGCCATCATAAACAAATCAACAAACAACAAGTGCTGGCAAGGTCATGGGGAAAAGGGATCCCTGGTACACTGTTGGTGGGAATGCAGACTGGTACAGCCACTGTGGAAAACAGTATGGTATTCCCTGAAAAAACTAAAGATGGAACTGTTTTTTGATCCAGCAATTCCACTGCTGGGATTATACCCTAAAAATCCTGAAACACCAAGTCAAAAGAACCAATGCACCCTTATGTTCACAGCAACATTATTTACAATAGCCATGTGCCAGAAACAGCCTAAGTGCCCATCAGTAAATGAGTGGATCAGAAAATGGTGGTACACTCACACAATGGAATACTATGCAGCAGATAGAAAGGAGGAACTCCTACCTTTCATGACAGCATGAATAGAACTAGAGACTATTATGCTAAGTGAAATAAGCCAGACAGTGAAAACAAATACCATATGGTCTTGCCTATAAGAGAAATACAAAGAATAAAACAAACAAACTAGTAAAATAGGACCAAAGTCATGGAAACAAATACCAGACTGATAGCAACCGGGAGTAGGGAGGAAGGGATAAGGGCAGAAAGAAGGAGAAGGGTCTAGTCAAGGAAGAGATATAAATGACCCACGGATATAGACAACAGTGTGGGAGCAGGGGGTGGTGGGGAAAGGGAGAGCAATGGGGGAAAATTGGGGCAACTATAATAAAACAATAATAAAAACAAACAAACAAATAGTACTCAGATAAAAAGAACAACAAAAAAGCTATCCAAATTGGAAATGAATGAATAAAATTGTCACTTTTTGCAGATGACATGATTCTTTATATAGAAAACTCTAAATACTTGACCCCCCCCCAAAAAAAAACTAATAAAAACAATAAGCAAATACAGTAAAGTTTCAGGATACAAAACCAATGTACACAAATGTGTTGTATTCTTGTATACTAAAAATGAAATTTCAGAAAAAGAAGACATTTGCGTTAATGTATTGGAAGAACTAATGTAGTTTAAATGGCCACATTACCTAAAGCAATTTACACATTTAATGCAATCCCTATGAAAATCCTAATGGCATTTTTTAAAGAAGTAAAATAAAAAGTCATCAGATTTATATAGAACCACAAAAGACCCTGAACAGTCAAAGCAATCCTGAGAAAAAGGGAACAAAGCTGGAAGTAACACACTTCTCTGACTTCAAATTACATCACTAAGCAACAACAATCAAAGCAGCACGGTGTTGGCAGAAAAACAAATGAACAGACCAATAGAACATCATCGAGAACCATGAAATAAACCCACAGGTATACGGATAAATAATTTTTGACAAAGGAGCCAAACACATAAAATTGCCAAAAGTAAAAAAAAGAAGAAGAAGAAGAAAGCTTTTTCAATAAATGATGCTGGGAAAATTAGATAGCCATAAGCAAAAGAAAGAAACTAGACTACTGTTTGTCTCCATATACAAAAATTTACTCAAAGTGGATCAAAGACTTAAACATAAGACCTGAAACAATAATTACATAGAAGAAAACATCGTATTAAACTTATGGACCTTGGTCTTTGGATTTTATGAATTCTACCCCAGAGGTAAGGAAATTAAATAGATAAGACTATATCAAGCTAAAAAGCTTCTTTACAGAAAAAAAAAAAAAAACACAACACCAAATGAAACAAAAAGCAGCCAATCAAATGGGAAAAGATATTTGCAAAAAAAAAAAAAAACCAACTCTGAAAAAGGATTAATATTCACAATATGTAAAGAACTCATATAAATACCAAAAATACAATCCAATTAAAAAATGGGCAGAAGACCTGAGCAGACACTTCTCCCAACGAGACATACAAATGTCCAACAGATATATGAAAAGATGCTCAACTTCACTACCTATTAAGGAAATGCAAATAAAACTACAATGAGATGCCACCTCACATGTCTTAGAATGGCTATTACCAATAAGACATGTAATAACAAGTGTCGGAAAGGTTGTGAAGAAAAGGAACACTCATTCACTGCTGGTGGGAATGTAAATTGGAGCAGCCTCTATGAAAAACAATATGTAGGTTCCTTGAAAAATTAAGAATAGAATCACCATATGACCCAAAATCCCTTTTCTGAATATCTGCACAAAAAATTAAAAACTTTTATTTGCAAAGATATATGCACCATTATGTTTATTGCAGCATTATTCAAGGTGGTCAAGATAGGGAAACAACTGAAGTGTCCTTTAATGGATGATTATATAAAGAAAATGTGGTACATGTATGCCACGGAATACTACTCAGCCATAAGAAAAGTTGGAATACTGCCATTTGTGGCAACATGGATGGATCTTGAGAATATCATGCTAAGTAAAAAAAGTCACCCAGAAAAGGCCATGAACTATATGATTTTACTCATATGTGGAATATAAAACTGAAAGCATCAAATAAACAAACAAGCCCTGGCTGGTGTAGCTTAGTGGATTGAGCGCGGGCCTGCGAACCAGACGATCCAGGTTCGATTCCCAGCCAGGGCACATGCCTGGGTTGCAGGCCAGTTCCCGGCAGGGGACACATGAGAGGCAACCATACATTGATGTTTCTCTCCCTCTCTCTCTCTTTCCTACCCTTCTCCTCTAAAAAAATAAATAAATAAATAAATAAACAAATAAATTTAAAAAATTTATAAAAAAAAAAGAAAAGAAAGTTTAAAAAAAAAAATAAACAAACAAGAAAAACAAACAAAAATCTCATAGACACAGACAACAGGATGGCAGCAGAGAGAAGAGGGGTGGAGAGGTAGTAAAGGATAAGGTCGAATATACAGTGACAGAAGAAGATTTAACTTGGAGTGGTAGGCATGCAATGCAACATGCAGATCGTGCATGTCAGAATGGTATACTTTTCCTATTTCTTTAAAAATAATACCAATGAGATTTTGATAGGGACTGCATTAACTCCATAAACCACTTTGGGTTGTATGGATATTTTAAGTCTATGAACACGTTATCTGTCCCTTTATTTGTGTCTTCAATTTCTTTCATAAATATCTTGTAACTTTCAGTGTACATATATTTCATCCCCTTGGTTTAACTTATTCCCAGGTATTTTATTGTTTTGATGCTATTGTAAACAGATTTTCTTTATTTTTACATATTTTATCACTAGTTTGTTGAAACACTGCTGATTATTGTATTTTTATTTTGCATTCTACAGCTTTACTGAATTTGTTTATTATTCCTAATATTTATTTTTGTGGAATCTTTAGGGTTTTCTATTTATAAAATTTTAACATCTGCCAACAGAGATCACTTAATTTCTTCTTTTCTGATTTGAATACCTCTTATTTCTTTCTCTTGTCTTTTACTCTGGCTAGACCTTCCAGTATTATGTTGAATAGAAATACTGCGAACCTCTTTCTTATTTCCGATCTTAGAAAAAATCTTTCACATTTTTAAAATTGATTATGGTGTTGCTCATAATCTTGTTATGTATGTCTTTTATTATGTGGAGATACATACTAGGGAGGACCCCAAGAAACAGAATTATATTCTAGAGGGTGGGCCCACTGTAGTACAGGCTTCCCCCACTAGGTAAGTATTCTAGGACCCCATCTGATTCAATGAGCCAGCTGGCATTGCTGTGAGAGGCTGTGTTAGTTAGGCTTCACTGAATTTTTTGAAGACGCTTTCGAGGTGTTTGCCCATTACATGATGGGTGATTTATGAGCACACCTGCCCACACTGCACTGAGTGTTCAGCAGTGTTTGACCAAAAATGGTATGACCCCTGTGCCCCACTGTCCCTATTCACCCTATCTCACCCAGAACAACTTTTGTTTGTTTCCTCAAATGAAAAAAGTTCTCAAAGGGAAATGTTTTGCCAATGTGGAAGAGTTGAAACAAAAATGGCAGAAACACTAAAGGCATCAAAGTTGATGAGTTCAAAAACTGTTTTGAGCAGTAGGAAAAACATTTTAATAGGTGTATTGGATCAAATGATCCAATCACCTTCCTACTTGGAAGGTGATTGAAGTTTAAACATGAAAGAATAAATACACACAACACCAAAAAGACAAATAATCCAATTAAAAATGGGCAAAGGACCTGGATACACACTTCTCCAAGGAAGATATACAGATGGCCCATAGACATATGAAAAGATGCGCGACATCACTAGCCATCAGAGAGATGGAAATTAAAACCACATTGAGATATCACCTCACATTTGTCAGAATGGCCATCATAAATCAACAAACAAGTGCTGGAGAGGACACAGAGAAAATGGAACCCAAGTGCACTGTTGGGGGGAATGCAGACTGGTGCAGCTGCTTACAAAAACAGTGTGGAATTTCCTCAGAAAACTAAAAATGGAGCTGCCTTTGGACCCAGTAATTCCACTGCTGCGATTATACCCTAAGAACTCTGAATCTCCAATTCAAAAGAATTTACACACCCCAATGTTCTTAGCAGTGCTATTTATAATAGCCAAGTGCTGGAAACAGCATAAGTACCCATCGATAGATAAGTGGATAAAAAAACAGTGGTACATTTACACAATGGAATACTATGCAGCAGAAAGAAAGAAAGAATTCCTACCCTTTGCAACAGCATGGATGGAACTGGAGAATGTTATGCTAAGTGAAATAAGCCAGTTGGTGAAAGACAAATACCATATGATCTAACTTATAAGCAGAATTTAATGAATAAAATAAACTAATGAGTAAAACAGAACCAAAGGAATGGAAACATAGAACGTATTGACAGTGGCCAGAAGGAAGGGGAAAGTGAGATAATGATGGAAAGAAGGGGAAGGGACTAGTCAAATAAAATGTATGGATGACCCAAGGACATGGACCACAGTGTGGGCCTGACTGTGGGAGTGGGGGTAGGCTGGGAAGAGGTGGGCAAAGGGGGAAAATTGGGACAATGTAATAAAATAACAATAAAAAAATTTTAAATCACATTGCAAACTTTAAATATATACATTGTATGTATTACAAGTAAATAAATGAAATTTAAGTAAACTAAAAAAGAATAAATACACATTTTGTATAAATGATTTCTAGGATTTTTTGGGTATCCCTTGTACATTTATAAATAATTTTTGAAAACTCTTATTATGAAATTTGTTACATTTTGTCACGTTTTCTCTGTATCTATTTAGATGATCATATAATTATTATTCTTCAGTCTGTCAGTGTGGTATATAACATTAATTGATTTTCATATGTTGAACTATTTTTGCATCCAAAAGATAAAGCCTACATCATCGTGATGTATAATTTTTTTAATGGACTGATGAATTTAGGTTGCTAGTATTTTGTTAAGGATATTTGCATTTATGTTCATTTGGTTTGGAACCTAAAATTTTCTTCTTGTGTATTGTCTTTACCTGGTTTAGGTACAAGAGTGATGCTTGCCCAATAAAAATGAGTTTGGAAGTATTCATTCCTCTTAAATTTTTATGCAGAGATTGAGACAAATAGGCATTTATCCTTCTGTAAATGTTTTGCAGATAGCATCATTAAAGACATGTAGTCCTGAGCGTTTTTTATTTTCAAAAAATATTCATTAACAGAAATTTTCACTGTGTAAGAAAGTGGGGAAACCATATCTCAAAAATAGTTTAATACAATATGATATCAAACTTATAAAAATACCTATCTATAATATGTAAACCTCTATATTTATACGTCTATCCTAAGAGGAAAAAAACTAGAACTAAACTCACACATATTAATAGTTTGTTTGACTGAGTTGTAGGACAATGGTGACTTAAATTGTATTTTTTTATTTAAACTTCTTCCCAAAACTGCACTATTTTTATAGTAATGAAAAACACATTTTTTTAAAAAGGATCAAGTATTTGCACAAGGCCTTTGAGTAAGTGGGAAAACCTGAGAAGGACCATCCCCTATTCAAATTTCTCAGAGGCCACAGCCAGTTAGCTCAGTTGGTGAGAGCATCATCCTGATACACCAAGGTTGCAGGTTCCAACCCCAGTCAGAGCATGTACAAGAACCAACCAATAAATGCATGAATAAATAGAACAACAAATTAATGTTTCCCTCTGTTTTCCTTCTCTCTAAAAATCAATCAATAAAAAATTTAAAAGATGCAGTACATATTTTTTTAAAGCAAGTTGCTCAGAGGCACTTTTTGCAAATGCTTTTTGTTTGTTGAGAAGTACTAGATTACTGACTCAAACTCCCTAGTCATTATTATTCAGTTCAGCTTTTCTGTTTCCCCATGATTAATTTCAGTAGGGTGTTCTTTACCGTCCTGCTTTATTAATATAATTCACCTTCACTATCTAGTTAATGCTCATTCCAAAGCACAAAATTATGTTTATTAAAATCTTTAGCCCTCACTGGGTGGCCCAGTTGGTTGGAGCATTGTCACATGCACCAAAAGTTTGTGGGTTCAATCCCCAGTCAGGGCACATACTTGGTCCCATTCCATGTATCCAATCTATTATCTATTTTCCACAAACTGTTGAAAATTCTTTGCCTTTTACCAATTCTGAATTGTCTACCTGAATATGTTTTTTTTTTAATTCAAACCTTGAATTTCTACTTATCTGCTATTTTCAAAAAGATATATTATCATGTTTTACTTAAGATTTAATTTCTTCTACTCAAGTTCTTTTTTTCTACTAATAAGATACATTTATTTAAACATGAAACAAATTTAAGAGAAAAGAAAACATGAGTCTAGAATTTCTTTGGGGAGTACTTTTAGCTTTTTGTAATTTAACCTGATGTTTGGTACAATTTTATTTCCACTATACCTTGAACTCCTTTTATTTATTTTATTGTTTTGAAATATTTTTTTCTTGTTTTTACTTTAAATAATTTTTATTTTTCAATTACAGTTGACGTACAATATCGTACTTGTTTCAGGTGTACACCCCAGTGATTGGACATTATGTCACTAAGTGTTCACCCCAATAAGTCAGGTGCCCACCTGGTGCCATACAGTTATTACACGATTATTGACTACATTACCTATATTGTACAGTATTGCATCCCTGTGACCACTCTGTAACTACTGATTTGTACATCTCAATTTACTTTTCTACTTATCCCCAACCCCCTCCTATTTGTCAAATGTCAAAATGATGTGTGTATCTATGAATTTGTTTCTGTTTGCTTATTTGTTTATCTTGTTTATTTTGTGTTCTATTTCCATTTTTACGTTTTCTATCTCTTTAGTGAATTTATAAATTCATCTATACTTCTGTTAAATTCATTGAGCATTCTAATAACCAGTGTTTTGAGCTCTGCATCTGGTAAATTGCTGGTCTCCATTTTGTTTAGTTCCTTTGCCAGAATTTTGTTCTATTTTTTCATTTGGGCCATGTTTCTTTGTGTCTTCATTTTGGCAGCCTCCCTGTGTTTGTTTCTATGTATCAGGTAGAGCTGCTAGTCTCTTGGGCTTGACTGAGTGGTCTTATGTGCTAAGTGTCCTAGTGTCCAGTGACACAGTCTACCTGATCACCCTAGCTAGGCACTCTAGGTGCACCCACCCTCCCGTGTGGGCTATGTACATTTCTTGTTGTGGTTGAGTCTTGATTGTTGTTGACACCTCAGTGTGAGGTGAGCGATTTGTCCCAGGCCAATGGGCAAGGACTGGCTGGAACCACTGTGGAGGATCAGCTGTGCCAGGGTTGACCTCAGAGTGCAGGACTTACTTCAGTGTGGCTCTCATGCCCACTGAATTTGCCTCTTGATGTGTCACTTGTGGGAGTTATTAGGTGCTGCATCGACATGGTTAGAAGCTGTCTGCCAGGTCTGTTGGCTCTGGGGCCTCTCTGAAACAGCAGGCCAAGGTCAGCTGCCATCTGTGCCTTGCCTGGATATCCACTATGAGCTACAAAGCAATCTACAGATGGTCGCTACTTGTGCTTCATGTGAAGGTGCCCAGAAGAGGCCAAGCTGTGAACCAAGGCCAGTTGCTGCTAGTGTGAGGCCCAGAGTCACTTAATGAGATATACTGGGCAAGCCAAGGCCAGATTCTGTTTCTTAGAGATATTTTAGGAAAATCTGAAGCATGAACCAAGACAGGTCATTTGTATGGAAAAGCCACTGGAAAAATCTTGGGTCATCCCACAAATTGGGAGGGGCCAGGTCTCAGAGAACCACCGGGCAGGGCCAGCAGTGTTAGCCAGGTTAATGGAGACTCAGATATGGCAGGCTCGGAAAAGAAACAATGGCCTCTCCCAGCACCTGTGTCTGAGAGAAAGATATCTCTTGAACCCTCGCCCTGATGCTAGACAATTCAGTTCTTCCCCGTATGTCCCTGGTGCCTTTAGAGCTGGAGCTCCAGTCCTGGAGCTCAGAGTGAGTGAGTCTAAATAAGTTGGACACTTTAAGAGAAATGCTAGGACTCCAGAAACCCTCCATCTCACTCAGACACAATCCCTGCTAGATTTTACAGCCAGAAGATATGGGGATTCCTCTTCTGGCAGTGGATACCTGGACTGAGGCCTTGTGTGAGTCTGAGACTTTCTCTCTTCAGGGGAACCTCCATAGCTGAAATTTTTCTCCCAATTTTTATCCAGCATGTTTGAGTTTGAGACCAGCCCTATCCACTTCTTTTCCCCTTCTACCAGTCTAAATGTGGCTTCTTCTTTATATACTTAGTCATATGACTTCTGTTCACCTAGATTTCAAGTGGTTCTGAATGATGGTTGTTTTGTAGTTTAGTTGTCATTTTCATCTGATCGTAGGAAGATTTGAGTACTGCATTTACCTATACCACCATCTTGACTGGAAACTTTTTGATTTTTAATTACAGTTGACATACAATATTATGTTTCAGGTGTACAACTCAGTGACTAGACATTTATATAGCTTACAAAGGAATCACCCGGATAAAGCTAGTACCCATCTGATACTACACAGATTTTACAATATTATTGCCTATGTTTGCATGGCAAAGCCACTCAACTTAGGTGGGCCTGCAAGTTGAGTTGGGCTGCATCTCAGAGAATTACCATGGCAAAAAACAATGTTGAATTGATGGATACTTAGATATTGCACCAGCCTGCACCTGCAGGATGGGAGGCTGAACAAATAACAATGGCTTCTGCTGCACCATTGTTTCACTGTTGAGCCACGGGAGAAATCTGTCTTTCCAGACCTCACATGGAGCCAATTTAGTTTCTCTGCGTTGTGTCCATGCTTCCTGTCAAGCTGCTGCCCTAGCGCTGGAGTTTATAGTGAGTGAATCCAAGCATGTGTGATGGCCCTTTAAGAGAAATACCTGGAACTCAGAGCAGACCTCCCTCTCAGTCACAATCTCTGCTGGTTTTCCCAGCCAGGAGTTATGGGCACTTCTTTCCCAGTACTGGATCCCTGGGCTGGAGAGCCTGGTACGGGGCTGGAACTCCTCATTTCTCAGAAGACACCTCCACAGCCAAAATGTCCCTCCTGATTTTTAACTGCTCCACATGGGTGTGGGACCAGCCTCATTACATTTCTGCCCTTTCAACCAGACTCCATGTGGCTTCTTCTGTATATTCTTATTTATAGGCCTTCAGTTCAGCTAGATTTCAGGCTACCCTGAATGACGGTTGTTCTTTAGTTTAGTTGTAATTTAATTTTGAAGTGGTTGTGGGAGGAGGCCAGTGCTATATTTGGCTGCTTACTCCTTCATCTTAACCAGGAGCCTAATTTATTTCTCAATAAGCTATTCGTATTGCTAATTTTCCTTCTTTGTACCTAAATGCTGCGTGTCTGTAGTGGTTAATTTTGTATGCCAACTTGACTGCCAACAGGATACCCAGATTAAACATTGTTTCTGGGTGTGTGTTGACGGCAATTCCAGTTGAGAATAATATTAAATCCATAATTGCTGTAAGTAGATTGCCCTTCTCTGTGGATGGCGATCATATATAACACTGGTTCTGTTTCTACGAATAACCTTAACTAACAGCATCCATTAGCAGTTTAGCTGTCCATAAAGCATAGACACATTTTATTTTATTTATCTTTGTGTCCCCATTACCTAGCAAAATGTGGCCTGATGACAGTATATTATAAATAATTACAAGGTTGTTTATTAAATTAAATAAGATTGTTTATGTGTAAAAATTCCTTCACTGATTACTATGATTACTACAGATTTGAGCAGTCATTTGGATATGTTAGTATTGAACCAACTTCTTCAGTATTTTGTCATTCCTATTTTAGTACTTATCACAGATGAAGTTCAATACCCCTTATTATTTGCTCATCATGAACTGTAATTAAGAACTGTATATTTCCCCCAACTAGATCTGAGTTTTGATCAAAACCTCATGTGACAACAACCCCCCCAAAAAAAAGTGTTCACAAAAATTCTTCTTAAAAAGCACCAGAAATAGACAAAACAGTTTACATGTTAAAGAAAATGTTCTTTATTCTGGAAGAGGCTTTCGAAGCTCACTCTAAGAAGGACAAATTTGATACCTGTTCTCTAATCCCTCAGCATATTAGAATCAGAAAAACAGGAGGAGGAGATTGACTGGTGTCTAGAGACACAGAGAGCACTGAGAAGTGGCAGCCTAGACGCAGGAGCAAGCACACAGCCCTGAAACAATTTATGGGAAGATAAAATAGTCCCATAAACCTCAACAGTTCCTGGGACTGTCACTGTAGTAACATGGCACAGACCAGTAATAGATGTTTGTGTTTGATGATGAGACATCAAAATAAGAAAAATTATACTATTATGAAAAATGACAACTTAAGGGCAAGCATTTAAATTCTCTCTTCCCAAATTCTGACTGATAAGAGGCTAAGGAATATGTTAAAATTAATAAGCTCCCAAAGTAGTTTTTTTTTTTTAATTCCACATACAGAATCTGCTTTAAATAGTTTATCTTAGACTTGGATTCAGAGACTCCAAATAGAAGAAAATATTAAAATGACTCTCCAACTGTGATACAGTGTTTCTGTGTGGTACAGTATCAACAGAGGAGACTATGGTTGAGCGTTATTATAATCATTAATTTCAGACATCAGTGGAAGCCATTGGACAAATGGAGATTTCTCATTTGTGTGTGCGTATGCACAAAAATCAATAGCCATGGAAAACCCAAGGACAAATCTAGCAGTATCAAATGGAGCAAGGTTGATTTCTTCATGGCTATAAGTTTAATAATAAAAAATAAAGTTCTGTATAAAATCCAAACCAAAACAATAAAGAGTGAAAGAAAAAAGATACAGAAATTGGATTCAGTGGCTTTGAGAAACAAAGGAAAACACTGTGCAGAAGTGTTTTCTTCTGCAACAAACCCAGCTTATATCCCACCATTCACTCAATATGAATAAAGATCTAAAGGTCAGATTCCAGGAATATGGAACAAATATCAGACACAGATAGGCTACAGAATTCTTATTCCTTATATGGTCAATCCCTCAACAAATAATCTTCAAGTTTATGGAGTGCTTAATACTACATTTCCTGAACACCTACTATAGGAAAACACATATGGAGAAGTAATGTATACATATACATATATAATCTATACAAAATAGATTTAAAAGACTGATGATAAATAAAGAATGGCAAAGATCTAAGTTTTATAAACAAAGTGTTATGATGATAACTGTAATTATAGACTGTTTAAGACTAATGATAAAAATGGTGACTTAATTTAAATGCTAGTCATGACATTTACATTAACACAGGAATAAGCTAAGATCAGTATTAACTGGTATGATCTCTGATGAAACATGTAATATCTGGAACAAAAAATAACAGTACAAATTCGCTGATAAGACCTGGCTGGTGTAGCTCAGTGGACTGAGTGCGGGCCTTCGAACCAAAGGATCGAGGTTCGATTCCCAGTCAGGGCACATGCCTGGGTTTCAGGACAGTTCCCAGCAGGGGACACGGGAGAGGCAACAATACATTGACATTTCTCTCCCTCTCTCCTTCCCTTCCCCTCTAAAGATAAATAAATAAAATCTTTAAAAAATTGACTAATAAAAATATTCAATAATCATTAAATTATTTAAAAATAATGATTCCACCTGAAGTAGGATTAAGGGATGAAAATACTAAAGTGACAAGAGTTCCTAAGAATATGTCTATAACGGTTATGAATTATAGGAACATGGTATATGAATTACAGTTCGATAAGAATACAGGATAAAATATTCTCATTTCAGAAAAGTAAAATATCTCTTACAGAAGACCATTCTCTCATTTCTTAAAAAGAGGTCTTGTGAACTTTGGGCAAGCTGAAGAAATACAAATAAGATAATTGGCATTTTTTTGTCTCCCAAATTACTTTTATCCTTTCACATACCTAAACCTCTCTAGAACTTCCTCAAAAATGGGTGGGTTGGAGGGTGGAGGTGGGCAGTCTCCTTTTCATCTTAGTGAGTTTGGGACACAAGTACGTTTTCTTAATTAAAATAAAAGATATATTTACAAATACTATAATTCAAAAATTCTACGTGGTCATGTCTTACTGACTAGTACAAAACTATATTGGATTCACTCCACATTCTCCACCAAAACATTCAGAATTGTGTTTCCTTCTTTCAAAATAAACCAAAAAATATTTTTAGAAAAAAATGCAAAAAAACATTTTACTTTCTTGATCTTCTAGGAATAGTCATAGTTCTTTAAGAAAACTTCTAAAGTCAGAACAAGAGGAAAAGATTGAACAAAAAAACCATGACAGAGAATATAAGAAAATTTTCTTTGTAATTCAAAGAGGATATTATATTGATTTTAAGAAACAGATTTCAATAAAGTAGAAGAAATTAGAGAACAGTGAAAAGACAAACCATAGAGAATATTGAGCAAAAACAATATGAGAACAATTTTAAATACCATATTTTAATAATTTAATGCTGAGTACATGCCACTAGGCCCAGGGAAACACCCTCCCATAGGAGGCAATCCCATCCCATCATTAGATATTTCAATGGAAATCAGAAAATGAACTTCTATTACTTCTTTCCTATTTCTTCTTCCATAAAAAATTCCAAAATAAAAATGGGTACTTCTGAAAACTGTACGAGTTAGCTCAAAAGCAATTTAAGAATTTCTATCAAAATTAAATTTAAAATAAAAAATAAACAGAAATGGGAATTAAAATATGAGTTAATCTAAAAGATAAAAAAAATCTGTATAATTTCCAGAAGATAATGGCTTTAGGTATAATCAAATAATTCTTTCCTGAGATAATATTTAAATATTTTACTCTAAGGATCTACCAATGTCAAGACAGGAATATTGAGCAGAACCCTCAAATAGACATAAGCAGTTGAAACTCCTGAATTTGAACTTTAAAGTGAGGCAATAGACTTTTCTGCAGTGGCAAAAAGAATGGGCTGCAAATAGACTAAGGTAAAATGTTCTATTCTACTAGTCACTAGTTATGAGACATTAGGTAAGCCTACTTTTATTCATCTATATAACATGGGTATTTATAGCATCTACACCATTCTTTTTTGTTGTGAGAATTCAATGCATGAAGAATGTCAAATAGGTGCTGGAACACCTGAAGTAATTCAAAAGGCTGGTAATTCAACTTTCATGTACTCAGGAATCCCCCTTGCTCTTCTTCTCCTTGGTCTGTGTGTATGTATCTCTGTGTCTGTCTCTTTACACACAGACACACTGTACAAGAAAAATTATAAATATTTTAACTCAATAATAAAAACACAACATATTACAATTTGTGAAAAGAAAAAAATAGTGTTTAGAAAAAAGTTTTACTTCAAATGCTTATGCAATACAACAAGAAAAATATTTAAATCTGAAGTTCTACCTTATAAATCTAGGGGAAGAAAGCAACAAATTAAATCCAATGCAGGCAGGAGAAAGAAAATAATAAAGGTAAGAGCAGAAATCACTAAGATCATAAGAAGAAAAAATAGAAAAGTCAATGAAATTGAAAAATTTCTTCTTTGATCAATAATGATAGATCTCTATTAAGATCAAATAATAATATTCTAATTGCTAACATTAAAGTGAAAGGAAATTTCTATAGATCTTAAAGACATTAAAAGGTGACTAGTGGAATAATAGTAATGTAGTGAAGCCAGTGAATATTGTACTTTTCAAATGAAATGGATAAATTCCTTAAAAGACATAAACTGTCATAGCTTATTCACTAAGGATTAGAATTAGTGTTGCCCTAATATGAATACATTCAAAGATTTTACAAGAGAATCTGGAAACTACTAGAGACTAATACCTTTTAGAAATATTACTTCAGAACTCCTTAATGAAATATTAATAAAGTAAATCCAGTCATATATATATATAAACATGCATGATGACCAAATGGGATGTACCCCAGGATCACAAGGCTGGTTCAACATCTTAAAATTAATAAATGAAAATCACATATTAACACATTTATGAAGAGAAACCTTATGACTCTCAGGAGATACAAAAAGATGCACAAAATCCCTCATCCATCTCATCAACATAGTAACAGAGAACATCCACATATGAATACAAGGACTCAAAGAAAGCCCTACAGTTAGCAACACACTTAACAGAAGAAAGACTGAGTGACCTTCTTCTATGATTAGATAATTTTTAAGGAATCTCCACATAGTTTTCCATAGTAGCTGCACTATTTTACATTCCCACCAATGGAGTACAAGGGTTCAGATTTCTTCACATTCTTGCCAAGATGTTGTATTTTTGTTTTTTTCATAACACAATAATGGTATTTCCATACACCATACCAGTTGCCAGTAATATCTTGTTGTTGTGATTTGCGCTACCCTGATGATTAGTGATGTTGAGCATATTTTTATATACTTGTGGTCCAATTGTATGTCTTCTTTGAAGAAAGTCTGCTCAAGTCCTTTGACCATTTTCTAAACATTAAGTTATTTTTATTTTATTGTTTCATTTTTTTGTTATTGAGTATAAGGAATTTATTTTTTCAAAAGATTTTATTGATTTATTTTTAGAAAGGGGAAAGGAGGGAGAGAGAAAGAGAGGGAGAGAACCATCAATGTGTGGTTGCCTCTCCTGTGCCCCTTGCTGGGAAATCTGGCCAGCAACCCAGGCATGTGTCCTACACTGGAAATTGAACCATTGACCCTTAAATTCACAGGCCAGCACTCAATCCACTAAACCAGGCCAGCACTCAATCCACTAAGCCACACCAGCTATGGTGTATAAAGAATTTCTTATGTATTTTGAATGTTAATCCCTTATCAGATGTATAGATTGCAAATATTTTCTCATTCTGTATGTTTCCTTTTCGATCTATTACAGTATTTTTTTATTTGCTGTGCAGAGCTTTATAGTTTGATATAATCTTATCTATATTTGCTGTTGTTGCCTGAGCTTGATGTCATAACAAAAATAAAAATAAAAAAATACATTGCTAAGACCAATGTCATGAAGTTTTTCTGCTATTTTATTCTATGAGTTATATAGTTTCAGATCTTGTGTTTAACTTCTTAATCCATTTTGAGGTAATTTTCACACATAATGTAAGAAAAAGTCTCAATTTTATTTTTTACAGATGGATAAGCTTTATTGAAGAAAATATCCTTTTCTCAGTTTTTTCTTCCCAGCTCCAGCTATCAGCCTGCTCCTTATCCAACTCTGTCTAGGTGTTCTTGTTTCTCTAAGGGTGACATTCTCCCTGGTAGTATCATGTTCCTTAAACTTTACATATGAAAGTAAGTTTAATTAACGAAGTAGACATGTACACATTTTATGTAGGAAAGACGAACAGATGATACTTATATAAGGAACTCTTGTACAGATTTGCTGGAACTATAAATAAATATAAACTTCCTTAAGAAAATTTACTGATGTAAAATAAAATCTTTGTGTACATACACACACACACAAACACTTTGATCCTAGCTTCACTCATACAATTTTTATCCAAAGAAAATACAATGTCAAAATGATTATATAAATGGATATTCATTGAAGAGGCATTTTATCTATTAAAATGTAAAAATTTCTAATAACAGAAAAATTATTAATGAATTAGATTCATCTCTCTGGGAAAACTATTCAATAATTCAAGACTGTTAAAGAGTGTTTGATAACATGAACATTTCACTGTAATGTTTATACTAAGCACGTTAAACAAACTATTTAATTTCTGTAAAAATTACTCAAAATATACATGTATAGTTTGCGTATTAAAAAGTCTAGAAAAATATGACAAACTATTAAGATTAGTTAACTTGATGATGGGATCATTATTGTAGATTATTTATACTTATTCTCATGTACTTTCCTGTGTTTTTTCCTTAAGAATTGGGATTTATACTTATAATATGAAAAATAAAAATGCAATGTAAAAACAGATCTTATCATACTCAGCATATTGTTGACTAGCATGCCCTGACACCTGTGCCAGACTCAATCTTGCCCTGCTGGCCAATGGCGGCTCATGAGAATTCCCTGACTCATGTGAAACTTTTCTCCAATAGACAAGAGGAAATACTTATTAATAATTTGCATCGAGTTGATTGTTGAAACTCTTAGCCATTCTTTTTTGACATTTTCCCAATCTCAACATTGAAGTAGAAAATAATTATTGCTAAATACATCAAATAAACTCATGTTTTCAAATCTCTATTAAGTGTCTCCCATTAAAGCATCACAGGAGCGTTGATATTTTTATCTTAAATATAAAATGTTTAACGACACTGCTGGAAAATTATATTTTGAAAAATGCTCATCAGTTTGATATATCCTGAATGGACAGGAAAACAAAACTGGCATCTCATTGGTGCTTGAAACAGACACAGATGACTTCTAAATCAGTACTGTGTATTTTCATTTGGGGATTCCATTGTTTATATCATTTTGATGAATAATTAAAATAAATCTGTTATGCCAGTAATTACAAAAACCTGTACTTGGCTTTGAACAGCAGACAGTGACTCCAACTCTTTTAAAGAATATAAACTTACCTATTGTGATAGATGGAAGTCGTAGAAAATGCCCAGGTCTTTCCTTTAAGCCCTAAAGAAAGTAGCAATTTGGTATGTTGGATTCAATGGCTTGTTTACATAATCCATTTTCTTCAGATGTCCTAATTTATATTCATTTCACAGCTTCTGAAATTTACATATGTGATGGGGAAATTTAAGAATCTTTTAACAATCATACTGGCAAATTTAACTTGCATCATCAGGGAAAAACTATTTGTAATTGTGCAAAAATACAGAACTAAGTATTTGCAAAAGGTTCAATCTGCAACCATGCAGCTGTATCCACAAAGAGGTTCCTTCATGAGCATTTCTCTAAATTCTTTTTTTTAGTTTAGGTGGAAGGAAAGAACAGTGTGTTCAATTCAAATACACCTTTCACTCAAGAAACTTAATTAGGTTTTATGCTACATTTTGCAGATTGGCTTTACCATCTGAGGTACAACTTATCATGAACCACACGCACACACAGAGATTTTTAAATGAAAATTGTAATAGCCATAAAGAATAAATCACTAAGTAAAGCATGCCATTTTAGTAGCCTTTTATTGTGAATACATAAATGTAGTGAAGGAAAGCCACCAATGAAAATGATATTGAAAACTGAATTTAAAAGCCCTCTGAAAATTGTCATGTGTAAAACTATGATATACTATACTACTTTTATTGATCTCTACTTGAAAAAATAGGTAAAGAAAACTATTACAAATCATCAGTCCAAATGTAAGTCACTAATGACTCTCTAGTCTTAGATGATCAGTAGAGCTGAGCCATAGTTTTCCATTTATAAAATTAGAGTGTTGCTCTGGTTACCATCAATGTTTCTTTCTGCGTTCTGTTTTTGTTATTTGAAGTCTTATCTCTGCAATGAGTTACTCATTTTTTGTAAAAACTCTTTTTATAGTGCTTCTACAATGCCTAAAATTATGTGTTCATTGCTGTGGGTGCATTCTATGCTCTCTGCAATTGTCTGCTAAATCTAAACTCTCATAGTCAAAAATTTAAACAACTGAAAATGACTGGGGACTCAACACTTAAAAAATTTTAGCTTAAGGAAAAAGTTATAAGTCTAGCAAGTAAAGTGTACGTTAAAGCTTTTGTTTCAGAAACTACAGATAAGGCCCATCCTGGCTGCTGGGAAACAGCCGGCCTCCCCCTGGGGCACTGACAGAAGATTACCTCCTGGGGACATCTGAACCTTTGTTCCAGGGAGAGCAGACAACCACCTTCCCCTCTTGGGAACAGCTAGCTGCTGAGGACAGGAATGTTGCAGCTTCTGAATCTCCAATTCCTCATCACACCTTGTTTGTCCTCCCCCACCTCCCTTATAAAAGATCTGACCAGGAAAGAGAAGGGAAGATGGTTTGTTAGGGTATGAACCTGCCGTCTTCTCAGATTGCCAGCCAGCTGAATAAAGGGCCCATAACGTCAGTCACTGTCATTGCTTATTGGATTTGGTAGTGACAGGCAGCCTGAACACCGGTGTCTTTTCTGGTTACGAAAACAGCAAATAACACACCATGCTTGAAGGTAAGAATAAAATATTACATTAAATCAATAATGGCTGCTCAAAGCATTTATGAGACATATATTATTAGGTCATTAGCTTTATAATCATAGAATCTATTAAACTAGTGAGAGAATTATATTCATAATTGTTTCTATAAATTCAGCATTTCAATAAATATTTCACATTTGTAATTTTTCTATTCCATGGCTCAGTAAAAATAATAGCTAATGCTTATTAATTGTTCAGTCCATACTTGGAAAGAGTCTAAGCTGTTTATGTATAATAGGTCATTTAATCTTCACAACAGTGCCTTGAGGTACTTTTTGATATTCCAATTTTGACAGATAAGGAAAACTAGGCATTGAGGTTAAGTGGTAAGGACTGGAATCTTAGTCAGACATCATGATTCTCTGCTTACAAATTCTGTGTTATATTGTCTGACTAAGGAGAACAAACAAAGTAGATGGGCAAGAAACAAGGTCCCTCGGCTTATATGCAGTGGAAGTTTTCAACCTAAAAATAGAAGGGTAGAAACATAGACATGTATTTTGTTGTGTATAAAATGCCCTTCTTGCCCAAATTTTTGAAGGGAAAAATAAGGATGCATATTACACATGAATAGCACTAATTCCCATGTATAATGTGAATTATACATGGACTACTAAAACATAGGTGCACACTATACATGGTGAAATATGGTAGCTAGAATTTGTAAAATCATAAAGCACAGTAAGACATGAAAGCCAGAAAGATTCCCACCCCATAATGAATGAGTTTCTATTTGAATCACACAGTTCTTGGTATTTGGGGACATGAAGCATTTCATAGCTCTAAGTGAAAATGTCTATTATTTTAATGATAAATTATTCCCAATCCTGGGAGTAAAATACCAATGAGAAACACATTCTTTGACATTGATGAAAATTTCTCATGGTACCCTTCATGAGAAACTCTTCTTTATATATTTTGCAACTAAATTATGTAATGGTTGCTGTTAAGTGGGCAGATAAGCAGTGTTAATAAGCTGTTGATAAGTAACAGATCTTAATTTTAAAGAGACTGGATCAGTATAATTCACTGCTACAGATTCCAGCATGTATTTTGTTTTATTATTTGTGATATGGCATTTGGCACATATAAATACTATCTCAAATGCACTGCAGTGACACTTAGCATACACCGTTTGACTGCCTTTTCTTCCCTAAATACAAGAAAGTAGGTGATTGCTAGTTCTGGAACAGACAGCGGGAACTCTGAAGAGCCCGCCTGCCTGCCATTATCAGGTGTGTCAGGGGACAAGGCAACTCAGCCTTCATTTATTACAATTGTCACATCCCAGAGGTTTTGCTTGGAAGTGAATTGTTGAAGATTTAACCCTCAATGGGCTGGTATTTGTAAACTGGGCCTTAAGAAGGTGATTAGGGTTAAATGAGGTCATAAGTGTAAGGTCCTCATGATGGGATTAGTGGTTTAATAAGAAGAGGAAGACAAATTGTTATTTCTGTTGTGTAAGCCACCCAGTCTGCAGCATTTCATTATAGCAGCACAAGCAGGCTACTACAGGTGTTAAGTTTAGAACTGGGGTAAATACGAGAAATGCAATCAAGAAGGCTGGGATAAAGTACTCCTTGATTAACAGCCCACTGGAAAAAGAAGCTGGGCTTAGAAGGTTAGGAGGTGCAAACCAAAGTTGAACAATTTGAGGGTCTCTGTCAAATGTGCCAGGGCTAGGACAGTGACTAGGTCACTTAAAAAACGTTTCTGAAAGGCAGGAGCTGAATAAAATTTGTTGTAACACAAACTCAAATATCCCCTAGCTACAAGAGTGATTAAAGGTTCATGTTCTGTTCTCATTCAGTGACCCAGCTACTGATCGAGGTCAGAGAAAGCAAAGATTCCCCGAGATTCTCCCTGGGCCAGAAAATTTTACTTAGTTATCTCAAATACAACTTTTCCAAAGTACACATTTGAATTTATCGTTTATTTGTAGTGTACAACCTCCCGTAGGCATCATGATATATGAACCTCAGTCAGCACTGAAAAAGTTTTGCAAAGGTATCATCAGCTTCATAGAGCCTGAGTATTTTACAAGCTTCAAATTGTCAATATTTTCAAAAGATTACAGTTGGGGTAAAAGCTAAGGCAAATAACATGGTGATTTTCCCACATGCCAAATATTTCAGAGCTGTAACAAACTGCATTGGAGACCTTTTACCAAGCTTAAAAAAGAACCATTTAAAAATGTTAATGGTAGAGCTTTAGAATCTAGTCACTTGGAATTATGCTAATAATTAAAGTGATGGGCCCAAGTTTCAGGCAAAAGTGGCCTGACAACAGAGCCTACACACTTATTTTTATTCACTATGTTATCTTTTTTTTTTTAATTTATTTATTTATCTTTAGAGGGGAAGAGTAGGAGAGAAGGAGAGGGAGAGAAATATCAATGTATGGTTGCCTCTTGTGTGTCCCATGCTGGGAACTGGCCTGCAACCCAGGCATGTGCCCTGACTGGGAATCGAACCGTGATCCTTTGATTCGCAGGCCCGCGCTCAATCCACTGAGCTACACCAGCCAGGGCTCACTATGTTATCTTGAAGCAAAATGAAATACATAGAATTTCTCTGTTATGTGTTTGTGCATTTTATCATAAATTCCAAGAAAATCATTAGCATAAATACCACAGAGATCAATGTTTTACCAGAAGAATTACATTTAATATTGCAAAATGGAACTGCATTATTCTTCAGAGTCACTCAGTAAACTAATGTCTGCTCTTGTCGATGTTGTTTGATTTGTAATTTGAATTGTAAAAGTAGACTGAGTTTCACAGATGTAATAATCACTATTAAGATGTTAAGTGTCCCCGACTTCACCTACAAATCTCATGCAAAAGATATTTTCATTTTGTAGTATTAACAAACTGACTGTCACATTTATGCTGAATTTTGAAATGTACCAAAACAACATTGAAAAAAGCAAATTTGATGGTTTATACTACCTCATTTCAAGATTAATTAAAATGCTGCATTAAATAAGATTATACAGTATTAAATCCCAGTTATAAAAAAAGATGGCTAGAGCAGAAATAAACACAGATATGGTTAGTTAATTTGAAGTAAAGATTCAAAGCCAATTTAGTCGAGAATGGAACATCTTTTCAAAACTGGTGCAGGAACAATGAGATATGAATAGGCCAATACATGAACTTCTGTCCATACTTCGAACCATATACAAGAACTAATTCAAAATGGATCACAGATGCATATATAAAACCTCAAACTCTAAACCCATTGAAGAAAATATAGGCGAGAATCTTTGTAAACTTGAGTTAGATAAAGATTTCTTAGGCACAATACAAAAAGCTCACTCCATAAAAGAACAGATAAATTAGATTTCTTCAAAACAAGAAATTCTGTTCAAAAGATACCTAGTAGAATGACAAGCCATAAACGAGAAGAAAACAGTTGCAGATAATATATTTGATAAAAATATTTGTATCCAGAACATATGAATAACATTCAGATCTCAAGAAAATAAGAAAACAAACAAAAACTATTTAAAAATAGACAAAGAACTAAATACATACTTTATAAAAGTAGATACATGGATAGAAAATAAACACATAAAAAGATACTTGACATCATTTTCTATCAGGGAAATGCTAATAAAATCATAATAATATTCTAATACATAGCTAATAAAATGTCTAAAATTACAAAGACTGATTACATAACATCAAGAGATGGCAGGGATGTAGGGCAACTAGAAGTCCCACATACTGCCTTCTAAAAGCTTGTCCATTTTCCTACCTTAAGACCCAGCCATTCCACACCTACATTTCTTATTAAATAAATGAAAGCAATTTTCTGTACAAAGACTTGTATATAAATATTTGTGATACCTCTATTTTAAAAAGCCAAAAACTGGAAATTCCAATGTTCATTAACAGGTAGATGGGAAAATTAATTATAATATTCATACAATAGACTACTACTCAGCAATGTAAAAATGAATATTGATACTTGTAATAACATAGATGAAGCTCCAAATATTATGCTGAGTGAAAGAAACCAGATAAAAATGCATTCTGAATGACTCCATACATACAAAATTTTGAACATGCAAAGGTTCTATAGTGACAGGAAGCTTATCAGTGATTGTCTAGAGATTCCCAATGGATATGAGAAATCTTTGAGCTTCTTATACACAATCAAATCCATTATCTCTATTGTGGTGATAATTTCACTGGTGTAAACATGTCAAAACACTAAATTTTTCATTAAAATGTGCATTTTGTTGCACGTCAGTCATAAACAAACGAAACTGTTTAAAACAAATAAATGAAACATTGTACTTACCAGGGGCAACTCTCCTAATTCTCAATGCAAAACTAAGTATATTTATTGCTTTTCTTTTTTTTTTTTTTTAAAGATTTTTTTTATTTGTCTTTAGAGGGGTAGGGGAGAGGGAGAGAAACATCAATGTACGGTTGCCTCTTGTGTGTCCCCTGCTGGGAACTGGCCTGCAACCCAGGCATGTGCCCTGACTGGGAATCGAACCGCGATCCTCTGGTTCGCAGGCCCGCGCTCAATCCACTGATATTTATTGCTTTTCTGTTCAATACCTCATATTATGGTTGGCTTAAGCCACAAACACAATCTTGATTAGCAATTAGAATGGGTCCAGGTTAAAAAAAATAATGTTGATGGGACTTCTAAATCACTGGTTTTCCAGGGATAATGTGGTCCTCTCCACTCTGGCTTTCATGTCACAGACCTCCCAACAGGTGGACTTGCTTTCGCATACTGGTAGGTGTGGCTACAAATAGTCATGGAAATGTCCTACATTCTTTGTTGTTGCCCGTCCTAACTCCTTTCTTACAGCCATTAAACCTAATCATGTGCAGTGAATATAATGGTCTAATGTAACCCAAGAGCACTGCTGTTTGTTTTTGGGTTTTTTTGTTTGTTTGTTTGTTTGTTTGTTTTAGCAGAGTGGGACTTGCATTTGCTTATTTGGGTATTCCTTTTTTTTTTTAAGCGAGATATAACTGACATATAACATTGTGTTAGCTTTAGTTATATAGCATAATAATTTGATATACAAGTATATATATATTATGAAATGATTACCATAAAAGTTTAGCTAAGATTTATCATTACATATAGTTATATTTTTTCTTGTGAGAACTTATAAGATCTACCACTCCTTTAGCAACTTTCAAATATATAATACAGTATTGTTAACTATAGTCACCACACTTTACATCATATCCCAAGGACTTATTTACCCTACAACTGAAAGTTTGTTTCTTTTGATCACCTTCATCCATTTTGCCCACCCTCCAACCCCCACTTTTGGCAATTACTAATCTGTTCTCTGTCTCTATTATTTCATGTTTTATTTCCATGTGTGTGAGATCATGCAATATTTGTCTTCGTCTGACTTACTTACCTTAGCATAATGACCTCAAGGGCCATCTATATGTTGCAAATTATTTTTTTGCTATTAAACTGTATGAGTTGTTTTTATATTTTGGATATTAACTCTTTATTATATATATGATTTGCAAATATTTTTCCCATAGAACAGGTTGCTTTTTAATTGTGTTGAGAGTTTCCTTTGTTGTAAGGAATGTTTTGGTTTAATGCCATACCGCTGGTTTGTTTTTGCTTTTGTTGCTTTTGTATTTGTGTCAAATACAAAAATCACTGTGAAGACCAATGTGAAGGAACATACCCCTATGTTTTCCTCCATGAGTTTTATAGTTTCATGTCTTACTTAAGTCTTTATTCCATTTTGAGTGGATTTTTGTGTATGGTGTATGGTCCATTTCTATTGTTTTGTATGGGCTGCCAAATTCTCCCAGCACCAATATTTTCCCCACTGTATATTCTTGACTCCTTTGTCATAAATTCATTGACCATATATGATGGCTTTATTTCTATACTCTCTATTATGTTTTATTGATCTGTATGCCTGCTTTTATGACAATACTATACTTTTTTGTTTACTGTAGCTTTATAATATAATTTAAAATCAAGAAGCTTTATTCTTCTTTCTCAAGTTTGCTTTGGCTATTCAGGGACTTTTGTTGCTTCATATAATTTGTAAGATTGTTCTATTACTGTGAAAAATGCCATTAAATTTTTTTGAGATTTTATTTATTTATCTTTAGAGGGGAAGGGAAGGGGAGAGGGAGAGAAATATCAATATATTGTTGCCTCTCCCGTGTCCCTTGCTGGGAACTGTCCTGCAACCCAGGCATGTGCCCTAACTGGGAATCGAACTGTGATCCTTTGGTTCGCAGGCCTGCGCTCAATCTGCTGAGCTACACCAGCCAGGGCACCATTAAATTTTTGATGGATATTGTAAAAATCTGTAGATTGCTTTCAGTAGTATGGATATTTTAACATTAATATTTCTAATCTATGAGCACAGAGTATCTTTCCATTTATTTGTGTCTTTTTCAAATTCTTTCATCAATGTCCTATAGTTTTTTGTGCACAGGTCTTTCACCTCCTTGGTTAAATTTATTCTTAGGCATTTATTCTTTTTGATGCAATTTTAAACAAAATTGTTTTAATAATTTATCTTGGTTAATTATTAACACCTAGAAATGTGAGTGATTTTATTGTTAAATTTATTTATCTTGCAAATTTATTGAGGGACATTACATTTGCTGATTCAGATATTTCTTAAATAATAATTTCTACCACTATGTACTGTGTTCTTATTGCAGTTGAATATTTGTTCCCTTATGATTATTAGTTTATATGTTAACATGGCTAAGGTACAATCCCCAATTTCTTTGAGGGTATTGGGTAGTTATGATTAAAGTCTGCAATCAGGGATTTTAAGTAAAGAAAAATTATTCTAGATAATTTAGGTGGGCATAAGTCAAATCGGTTGAAAGATCTTAAGAACAGAGCTGAGGATTCCCTGAAAAATAAAATATATATATATATATATATCTGTCTGTGAATAGAAGCTGCAGGTACCAGCCAAAAGTTCCAGCCTGTCCTTTTTAGTGGACTTTGGACTTGTCTTACTAGCCCCCTACAGATTTTGGAATTGTCTTACCAGCCTCCACAATGATGTAAGCCAATTTCCTGAAATACATCTATGTAAAAATGATAAATACATATAGATAGATAGATAGATAGATAGATAGACAGATAATAGATAGATAGATTATATACATACATGTATATATACACATACATACATACATATATAGAAAGATATAGAATAGGTATATGGTAAGTATAGGTATAGAAATATAGGTATAGGTATAGATAGAGATATAAGTATAGAGATTTAGAGACATACAGACATAAACATAGACATAGACATAGACATACCGGTATATACATAAATACAGATATGTCCTATATGTTATATTTCTCTGGCAGAACCTGAACTGATACATTCCTCCATCTTCTAAATATGACAAATTTTGCTTAAACTAGTAATAGTTACCTTAAGTAATATGTACTTTTATACAAAGTAGTAGACCATAATTATGGTGTGTTCTGTGTTTTAAAAATTATCATTGAAGTTTACTATTTCAACTTTTTAGGATGAAATATGATTAGCTTTCCACATATATACTTCTTTACATCCAAATATTTCAACCTACCAAATCTAACAAAATCTTGGGTATATATTTTATAAATGTTAAGCTTACAGTATACAATTCTATTTTTGAATTTTGATAGAAATCATCCTCTCACAGCTTCTATTCACCTTCTCTAATCTGCATTGATTGCTCTCTAAGACTAATAAATGGTAATCATCCTGGGAATACTCAACACTTCTTTGTGTTAAATAATATGTCCCCTGGATTCTATATCTTCCTTTGTCTTCATTCAGCCTTTCATCTTGTTGAAATGTATGCTCTCACAGCATTCTCAAAAATAGTACGTGGTAGGTGCAGTTTTTTACTCCTTGAATGTCTGGAAATTCCTTTATTCTAAAATCGTATTTGATAGTTTAGAAGAGAAAAAATAACTGAAATTACTTTTTCTAGCAATTTTGAAGCATTGCTCCACAATTTGTTTTGCATACTGAATTGATGTCTAGGTGTCTGATGCTTGTTTTAGGGCAGGTTCCTTTATGTAATCTATTTATCTTTTAAAAAGTATTCTCTAAACATGTTTAAGCCTTCTCTTTCTTTCTTATTCTGACATTTCACAATGGTGTGCTTTGTTACAAATTTTATTTTGTCTTGGAAATGGGATGGAGGTGGGGAGGGCTAGGGGGGTGGGCTGGGATGGGAGTAAAAGAAAATTGTACTTGAGCAGCAATTAAAATTAAAAAAAGAAAAAATATTGTGTCAATTTTCAGTGGAATAAATATTTAAATGTAAAAAGTAAAACTGGATATTTTAAAAAATTGTGTAGATGAATGTTTTCCCCCATTTGGGCAACAAAGACTACTTAAAGTCAACAAAAAAAATCATAAGGAAAATACTGATACTTTTTTTATAAACAAAAACTTTTGGTCATAAAATATATAAATGAAGAACTATCGATCTGGGGAAAGACACTTGCTATAAATAAAATGGGCAAAAAATAAGTATCTAAATATATATTTACTCCTACAAATCAATAAGAAAACATGTAAATAACAAAAGAAAATTGGGCAAACATGAAGATGAAATCATTAATCATGTAATAAATTTAAATCATAAGCCTAACAATTGAGAGGACACATAATGAATTAGTCAATTCATGCTGTGAGTGATTCATTGCAGGAATACTTTATACTCCAGGGGAATTTCATTTCAGTTTTTCTGAGAAATATGGTTTAACCATTTGCATTATATAAGAAGGGGATGGGGAAGAGGAAACTCTTTTGCAGTTGATGTGGGAAAGGGTATAAAGTCTCATATGTTGTGTTCTAAGATTAATAGTGACTCATTTTTTCTTGCTAAGTCTTTTGGGAGATTCATATAATTTTTTATGAATAAGAGAACCAGATCTCATATTTACCCTTCTATATTTTTCTTAATATATAATTTATTCCTTTTAATTTTTAACTTTTTATTTTTGTTCAATTACAGTTGTCCTTTTGATTTATCTGCAAAAAGAGTGAGGAAGGGAGATAAACAGAACGAGATCAGTTAGTTATTCCACTTATTTAAGTACTCATTGGTTGATTCTTATATGTGTCTTGACCAGGAATCAAAGCCAACGATGTTGGTGCATCTCGGCAACACTCTAGCCACCTGAGCTACCAAGCCAAGGACTAATTCATCTATTTTTTAATATTTTTTATTTCAGTTTTATTATATTGGATCATTTGATTCCTTATTTTATCATGCTCTTAGGTGAATATTAACATGGCTTATTTTTATAAATTTTTTGTGCCTACTATTTTGGCTATAGCCCATTCCATAATTTTAAGTAATAGTACTGTCTTATTTGTATTTTCTATTCTATATATGCAGATTTTATTTCTACTTTAACAGACAAATATTTTGGGAGTTTTTAACAGCATAATTTGGACAAATGAAATTTTTTCTTAAATGACTCCAAAATTAATACATTTTATGTTATTCTACAGTGGTGAACCTAAAGTATGGAGAGCTGAAATTGCCCTTTTCGGGGTGGTCTAGTAAAATGAAAGATCGTGGGTTCAATTCCCAGTCAGGGCACATGCCTAGGTATAGGTTTGGTCCCTGGACAAGGGGCAAATAGGAGGCAACCAATTGATGTTTCTCTCTCACACTGATGTTTCTCTATCTCTCTCTCTCCCCGCCCCCTTCCCTTCTCTCTAAAATCAATAAGAATGTCCTTGGTGAGAATTTAAAAAAGGAGATAGCTGAAATTAATATTCTTTATCAAAATACCAGGAGTATAAAATTATATAATGATTATCATACTGCATAATTCTTTAGTAAAATATATTTTGCAGGCTTAGATATAATTTTATCTATCAATTTTCCATATTTTCTGAACAGCTAAATGTTTTGATCAACATTGTTAATCTTTATGACATACTTTTTTTATTTCAATACACTTGATATTTGTATTATTTTTATAACCACATTAACACAAATTGTTAATCAGTGTTTCTGATTTTGTTTCTCATTGCCCTGTCTTTGAGGCCATATTTTACTCATAATCCCATTTAGTTTTCCAACATAAGAATCACTTGAAGATATGTGGAGTGCTTGCATGTCAGGAATTTCTATACTTCACTTTGTACAAAAATTATAAACTGGCATTATATTTTTAGTCTATTCACGAACTTGTTCCTATAAAACACTTGTAAACATTTTTCAATATTTTATAACATAATACTGTGAAAAATTTTGAACATTAACTTAATTTTGTTTGCTTCTATAAGTAACTTGATCTTTTTATTTTTATTTTTTGATTATGTGATTGCAATATTTTTTCTGCTTAATTTTCTGTGAACGTGAGAAATTTGACTATGACATCTAGTTGTGAGATTTTTCTAGTCAACCTGTTTAGAATAAATTGTTTTTGCTTGATTTTACTCTGCATCCAGCTATGGACTACCCACTCATTGAAATTTTTACCACCCTGAATTTGGGGGTACTTTTTGCATTTCTGTTAAAATAATATCTCTTTTTAATATACGTTGGCTCATATACTGCTTAGATCTCCAGTTTGCCCTTCCTTCATTTTATCTTAATAATTACATTTATTTTTGTATCCTAATAATGTACCCTTACCTAATTTCCAGACCACTTATAGGTATTCCTTATTTTATGTACAGAAATGTAGACCTGTACACTACTGCTTAAACTAAATAAGTAACTTTTTCATACCTCATAAACATTTTATTATGAGTACTACATAACAGCAAAAATTCTAAGAGTCACTGTTTTGGGGTAATAATTAAGCACACCTTTTAGTCACTGTGGAAAACAAAACAAAAAAAATTGAATGACCTTTTCCTTATAAAATCACCTGGATATAGAATTAACATGTATGAAGCAATTAACCTGGTAATTAAAAGAGCCATTAGATTTTTGGCATCAAATTGAACAAAAACGGATAAAAACTAGAAATGCCATTGACTGTGTGGCCAACATCACAATGCTGACTCTAAAAATGCTTCATTTTATTTAACCTGAATGTTCTTCAGAATGAGCACTTTAACAAATCTAAACACGTTAAGTGACCATCATTCTTTACCAAGAGACAAGACATCAGCCCATCTTTGTTTTATACTTCTGGGAATTTCCTAAATAGATTTTAAACTCTCCTATAATCCACACCACTGCCTGCTCTTGTGGCCTAATTTCTTCAGAACCTTAGTTTTATTATACACTTGTTTCTGTCTAAATCTTGATTACAAAAATTATCAGAGTGTTCCTCTCTTCCTCCCACTCTCCACAACCAGAGCTCCTGGGGCAATGACTTGGAAGGATGTGGTTTAGTTCATTATTTTACCCTCAGGACACTTAAAAGCCCAAGGAAGATATTTGGAAGTGGGAATGTTCTGATTTCTTTAAAGATCTGGAGAAACAGGCATTTCAATGATGACTGCTTAGATATGTTTCCACACAAAATTATACAATTAACCATTGGAAATAGAAATCCAAATCACAGTGACTAAAGAGTGAATGAGATTTACTGAGCTCAATGTACTGCATGTCCCAAATAGAAACATTTCCAAATATAAAATGAACATCATTTGTATATCATATGGAGTTTATGTAGATTAAAACTATTCAATGAATTCAATGTATGTCATGCCTAACTTTAGGCACTATGGCAGGTGTTAGGAATTCAAATAACATGTAATCATTGTTTTAATTGACTTGCTATCTGTTATTACATATAATTAATATATATTACATTATTGCTAAGAATTATACTATAGAACATATAAAAGGGACACATGAGTTAGGTGAAAGCTGGCAGAGTAAGCTTTTATAGTACAGATAAAATGTAAGCTGAACCCTAAAATAAATTGTGATCAGGAGCAAATAAGATATCCCATGCCATTGGAGCACCATGTTGGACATTGTGGAGAAAAGCCAAAAATGTGAGGGTTCTGTACAGACAAAAAATAAAAAAAGAATTATTGTATTGAGCTTGTTTGGAGGTTCTAGCAGGGGAGCGCAGCTACTCGTATACCCTTGACCGAAGACCGGTCCTCTCCTCTAGTTGGGAAGGTCGTCCTCTTCGACCGAGCGCGCAGCTTCAGGAGGGACGCACATGGATCGGTGAGGGAGGAAGGGGACACCCGCCTAGCCAGCCAGATCAGCTGAATCAACCCTGGCGATCAATAGGGTGACAGATGTCGCAGCCAGATCGCCCTCACATCCAGAATTATTGTATTGAAAAAGAGGGCAGTAAATGGCAGGTTAGGAGTTCTCGGTAATTATATGCGTGCGTGCACACATGCACACACACACACACACACACACACACACAAACATCAGTTTTGACAACCAGGCATGGACTAGAATAGCTTTGTGGGAATTAGAGTCCATAGGATAAGTTCCAGAACACCGTTGGAGCAAAAATCCACAAACAGATGTATCCAAGAAAGTAAGAATAGTTTTGCTTTACCTGGGGATGTACCCCATCCCCAATGTGACACAGCTCAGTGCCAAGAAAGTCTCCTTCATCTGTGACTTTGCTTGTGGGGGAAAGTGAAAACACAGCAAGCAAGTACCTGGCATCACCCACTCACTCTACAGAACACAGTCTAAGAGGCCCACTCATTTCTTGCCTCAGACAAAATACCAAGGGGATCATCAAGCTAAGTTGTTTGAAGAGACTGGAACTAGAAAAAAGAAATGGGGCCTTACAGCAGCAACCAGAACTCCAAACTCAAGAGAAATCCACTAATCTTATTAACAGTTTCATGGACTCCATCCATCAAGACTCCCACTGCTAAGCCACATGGGATGCCTCACCTAAAGAACCTCCCAAATTGCACATGGGCACCTCCAAATTTTTCACATGCCTCCTCTTTTTCTTCCCTTACAACATCCTCCTTGAATGTGCCCCTGTGGAGTGGTATTAAATTAGGAGGAAAACTGGAAAATTTACAATTCATAGAAATTAAGCAACACGCTGTTGAGCAACCAATGTGTCAAAGAGAAAATAAAAATAAAAATCAAAGAATATCTTGAGACAACCAAAATGAAAGCATGGCATATGAAAACTCATGGAAAGCAGATAAAGGAAAGTTTATAGTAATAAATATCTACATTAAGAAAAAAATCTCAATTAAGTAACCAAATATTACATCCCAATGAATAAAAAAAGAATGAACTAAGCTGAAAATTTGCAGAAAGAAGAAAATAACTAATAACTTTTTGTAATATTCATACAAAAATAAATAAAGGACTAGAAAACAGTAGAAAGATTTTAAAAACTAAGAAATGGTTTTATGGAAAGGTAAAATTGACAAGTCTTTAGCTAGATTACCTTAGGAAAAAAGAGAGAGGACTCATATAAAATCAGAAATTTTAAAAAAAGACACTATAAATGATACCATGAAAACACAAGAGACCATAAGAAACCACTATGAGCAAATATACACCAAAAATTTAGATAACCTAGAAGAAATGGTAAATTCCTATAACCATACAATCTTCCAAGAGAGAATTGTGAAGAAATGTAAAATCCAAACAGACGAATAACCAGTAAGACAATTTAGTCAGTACTCAAAAATCTACCAACAAGGAAAGCCCGAAAGCAAATGGTGTCACAAGTGAATTATACCACACTTAAAATATATATAAGTCCATCTTTTTCAAGCACTTCCAAAAGTTTGAAGAGAAACACTTCAAAACCCTTATTTCAAGGAGAATATTATCCAGATACCTAAGTCAGACAAAAACACTACAAGAAAATAACATTATAAGTCAGTATCTTTGATGAATATAGATATAAAATTTCTCAATAAAATTCTGGCAAACCAAATACAATAGCATATTGAAAGAATCATACATTATAATAATGGGGATTTCCTGAGATTTGATGATATTTTAGCATATGCAAATCAATAAATGTAGTATACCACATTAACACAATGCAGAATAAATAAAATAATTATTTCAATAGATACAAAAATCACTTAAAATTCAATATCTGGTTTTGATAAATATTCTCAACAATTTAGGGACAGAAGAAATGTAAGTCATAATAATTAAGACTGTCTATGACAAGTCCACAGCTAACATCATATTCAATGGAGGAAAGCTGAATGGTTATCTTCTAAAATCGGAAAGAAAATACAAATGTCCACTCTCACCACTTCTGTTCAACACAATATTAGAAATCCTAGCCAGAGCAAATAGACAAGAAAAAGAAGACATCCAAACAGAACAAAAAAATTAAAATTGTCTCTGCATGTGACAATGTTATATAGAGAAAATTCTAAAGCATTTACTAAAAAAATTGTTAGACTAATAACTTTAGCAAATTTGCAAAATGCAAACACAATATATAACAATGACTTGCATTTCTATACACAGACAATGAAGTAACTGAGAAAGAAATTAAGAAAACTATCTTATTTACAATAGCATCTGAATACAAAAAAAAAAAAATACTTAGGAACAGATTTAACCAAGGTAGTGAAAGATGTGTACACTGAAAACTACAAAATATTTCTTAAAAATTGAAAAAGACACAAATAAATGAAAATATATTACATGTTCATAGATTTGAAGAATTAGTTTTGTTATCCAAGGCAATCCACACATCCAATGCAATCCCTGTCAAAAGCTCTGTGGTATTTCTCACTGAAATAGAAAAAAAAAAAGTCTAAAATATGTATGGAACCACAAAAGACCCCAAATAGCTAAAGCAATTTTTACTAAGAATAACATGGGTTGAAACACATTACTTCTTAATTTCAATTCATATTACAAAGCTAGAGTGCTCGAGAGAGTATGGTACTGGCATAAAAATAGGCATGTGGACCAGTGTAACAGAAATAGGGAGGCCAGGAAAATCCATCATACATATGTGTGTGTGTGTCCAGAAGGTATCTAGCCATGCACTATGACAAATACCATATGATCTCACCTTTAACAGGAGCCTAAACAACAAAACAAACAAACAAGCAAAATATAACCAAACACACTGAAATAGAGAACAGTGACCGGAGGGAAGGGAAGGGAAAAGGGGAAGGATTTACAGGAACAAGTCCAAAGGACACAGGGACAAAAACTAGGGGGTGTGGAAATGCGAGGAAGGTGGGGAAGGCTGGGGGTTGGGCTGGGAAGGGAGTGAAAGAAAACTGTTCATGAACAACAATTAAAATAAAATTTTTTAAAAATAGAGACATTGAAGAAGATACAAGATACAAGAAACATTGTACACCAGACAATGATGCCTCAGTCCCTTTCAAAACAGCACCTTGGGACCTCACACTCTTCTCCCAATTGCCATCAGCTGCCCTGCTATATTTTCCTGAATCTCATATGTGGTCTGAAATCTCTTCCCTTTCAAAGGTGATTTTAGTTTTGGGAAAAGCCAGAAGTCACAGGGTGCCAAATCTCGGCTGTAGGGGAGCTGGGTCACTTGGGTGATTTGATGTTTCACCGAAAAACTCTGCATGAGACTTGGTACATGAGTAGGTGTGTTGCCATGATAAAGCTGCCAATCATGATGAAGTTGCCCATAGCTGCAGCCTTCTGAATCATCTGAATAGTTTCTATGGAGGAATGTTTAAGCTTAGTGCAAAATCTGATGCAGACTCATTGCTCTAACCATTCAGTCATTTTGATTGTGACAGCCACACAGTGCACATGTTCACTCAGTGGCATCTACTGCTCCCACTGACTAATACAGTGAAGTCATTGTTCACACATGCACATTCCAGGCTACTCTCCTTGGCTGATAGTTTACATCAATGTCACACAAACTGTTCCCATTATATTAACAATGGCTGGATTCTTTCTGGACAGAGTATATACATATATGTGTGTATACATATGTGTATATATACATATATGTATATGTATACATCTCTCTATATATATGTACATATATATATATATATAGAGAGAGAGAGAGAGAGTCACTTAATTTTTAACGAAGTTACCAAGAAAACACAATGGGGAATGGATAGTCTGTCCACATGTAAAGGAATGAAATTGAACCCTTATCTTACACCACACAAAAAAATCTTACTTTATACCATTCATAAACATCAACTCCAAATGGGTTAAATGCTTAAACTTAAGACCTGAAACTGTGAAAGTCCAAAAACAATAGGAAATATCTCCTTAACATCAGTTTTAGCGATGATTTCTTGGATATGACACCAAAAGCACAGACAATAAAAGCAACAATCAATAAGCAGGACTACAACAAACTAAAAGGTTATTCACAACAAAGAAGTCAGTCAACAAAATGAAAAGGTAACCTATTGGATGGAAGAAAATATTTTGCATATGTGTATAACATTCAAAACACATAAGAAAGTTTTACAACCCAATGCAATAAAGTATAATAAATAAACAACCTAATTAAAAATAGGCAATGGACCTGAATAGATATTTCTTCAATAAAGACATACAGATGACCAACACATATATAAAAAGATGCTTAACATCAATAATTATCAGAAAATGCAAATCAAAACCACCATAAGATATCAGCTTACATCTGTTAGGGAAGGCTGTTATTTTTAAAAAGTGAAAAGATAATAAGTGCTGGTGAAGGTGTGGGGAAGAGGACACCGTTGTACAGTATTTGTGGAAATGTAAACTGATACATTCCCACATTTGGTAGTTTCTCAAGTAATTAATGAAAAACAATCTGGCAGTTACTCAAATACTTAAAAATAGAACTATCATATGATCCAGCAATCCCACTTCTGGGTATATAACCAAAGGAAATGAAATCAGTATCTCGAAGAGATAGTTCAGTTTATGCAGTATTATTTACAATAGTCAATATTTATTTTATTTTATTTAAAGATTTTATTTATTTAATTTTAGAGAAGGGGAAAGGAGGGAGAAAGAGAAAGAGAGAAACATCGATGTGTGCAAGATACACCAGTTGGTTGTCTCTCACATGCCCCCAACTGGGGACCCTGCTTGCAATCCAGGCATGGGCCCTGACTGGAAATTGAACCTTTAACCCTTCTGTTCATAGGCCAGCACTCAATCCAGTGAGCCACACCAGCCACAGCACAATACCCAAAATTTAGAAACAATGTAAATATCTTTTAACAGATCAATGAATAAAGAAAATGCTATTTTGATATATATTTTATTAAGCCATACAAAGAAAACCCTGCCATCTACTACAACATGCACACACCTACAGAATATTATGCCAGTGAAATTAGCCAGCTAAAGGAAGAGAAATACAGCATCATCTAACTTATATGGGAAATATAAAATTTTTTTAAAGTGAACACATAGAAACAGAGAGTAGAATAGGGTGGAAGAATTGGGAAGACTGATCAAAATGTATAAACTTTCAATTATAAGATTCATAGATTATGGAGACAGAACATATAGCATGGTGACTATAGTTAATAATATGTTGTACACTTGAAATTTACTAAGACGGTTGATCTTACATTTTCTTGCCACAAAAAAATGTAGTTGTGTGAGATAATGTGATAATTAGCTTGATTATGGTAATTATTTCACAATGCATAATACATAAGTCAAAACATTACTTTGTATACCTTAAATATATAACATTTTATTTGCCAAACATACCTCAATAAAGCTGAAAAATAAAGTAAAATCTACTTAATAGGAAAAACAAAGGATAAAGAAAGTATAAGAAGGAAAAACCATAATATGATTAACAATTAGGGACAAACCATAAAAGAGGTGGTATGCAATCTTTAGGACTGTGGGCTGTATTATTCCATTCAGAGTCGCACACTGAAATGTCTTTAGGGACCAGAGAAGAAATCTGAGTTTGTGAAGTTAGCGGTGTTAATCCATATTGAGTGGTAGAAACTGTGAAGGACTGAAGACTAAGACCATTTTTGCCAAAAATTCTCCACGTTCCAATGAATTTAAAATATAGTACGAGTCAACATAATTCTTCTTTGGCTACATTTACTCAAAGGCCAACAGATTGTATTCCCTACATGGGGCTCTGGGTAGCCATTGAAGAATACTAATGATGTCATCGTGCTAGCATGATCATCTGAAGAGCTATGCATTTCCGTGTTCACCAAGTGGTCATTTTAACAAGATATGCAGAGAAGATGAGGGAATGAGACAATGTATTTTGAATGCCTTGCATTGCAACAGGCACTGGGTTATACTTAACAAATAATAATATCCTTCTTCTTTCTCACCCTTTCTGCCTATTTGTAACATTATAGAAAGGAGAAATCAGCCAAAGGAGAGATCCATATTGATAGTAAGAATAGTAGCAGACTTCTATCATTGCAGTAACAACTTACCACAAACTTCATAATTTAAAACAACAGAAATTTACTCTCTCACAATTCTGGAGGACAAAAATGTGAAGTTAATTTCACTGAGAAGAAATGAAGATATCCACAGAGGTGTGCACCTGCATGAGGCTCTAATGGAGAATCTGTTCCTTGCATCTTTCAGCTTCTGAAGGCTGTCAGAATTCATTAGCTTGTAATCTGGTCACTTTCCTTCTCATCTTTTTCTTGTTAAATTTCTCTCGGAATCCCTCTTCTGAGGATACATGTGATTGAATTTAGGACCCACACAGATAATCCAGGATAGCCTCTCCATTGCAAGAAACTTTACATAATAACATTTATTTAATATATGGCATTAGTTTTAGGAGTTAGAACATGGGTATGCTGGCAGAGGTTAGTATGAAGCCCACCAAAAAGGTAAAAATATCAGATTGGAAATAAATGTAAATATTCAATGTAGAACTCAATCATCAAATCTTTTCTTTACTGTAGCCTTGTTATTAAATCCTTACTTTTATCTCACTGCAGACTCCTGCTCTCTGTACTACTGTGCAGGGGCCCCTGTCCTGGGCGCCAGATGTGGGGCGAGGGCTCCGCCCACAGAGCCCCATCCCTCCGTCACGAATGAAAATAAAAACTACCAAGACATGATCTGCTTGGGGAGGAGAGGTGGTCAAACTCTCAGAGGAGAATGACCCAGAGCCCCTTCCTCACTAGGCTTTTATTGGGTTCAAATACACCGGAATACAGGTATGTCAGGCAGCCAGGATGAAACAATGGTTAACATTTCAAAGAAATCTGAGGGCTTAATCTGAGTCAGCGTCTGTCAGGAAAGGGGGTTGCCAAACTTTGGGAGACATACCCATTTCTTCTTGGGACCCTCATCATTTAAATGAGAGCACTCTTAGCAAAGCAGGTTTCACAGGACTTTAGGAATTCTTTCTTATGCCTGATTGCCCAAGCGAACCGTCCTGGCCAGCACAGGACTGTACCGCTTGCCCCCACAGTTTTAGGCTTTAAGCCGATTAGGAAGCAGGAGACATCTCCCAGATGGAAATGAGGACTCGTGCTATGTCAGAATAGCCAGGTGGGGGGCGGGGGTGTCCATCATATCCTCTTTGCTGCAGCCCCCCGAGTCCTTCCATGAGGGCCTCCCAAGTGGTTGTGTCTGGCTTAGGTTGCCGCTCCCATGAGGAGTCTTATCTGTCATTGACTAACCAACCAAGCATTGAGGCCAGAGATGGATGAGGCAGAAGCAGCACTCCTGCCAGAGAGATAAGCTTTGTCTCCTTAGTAGGTCACATCTCTTGACAGAACAGACCCAGATGAAGTGGGTCCCTAGGCTCTTACACAGCCCACCGTGGGGTAAGGGTTACAACTCCTGAAACCAGGCTGAACGGTCCGCAACACTACTGTAATACCCTACAATTCCAAAATAAAAAGCAACTGGACTTTTGAAAACAACCTTTTGTTCACCCTGATTGGTGTGGCTCAGTGGGTTGGGCATTGTCCTGAAAAACAAAAGGTCATTGGTTCAATTCCCAGTCCAGCCACGTGCCCAGTGTGCGGTCCAGGTCCTTGGTTGGGAGTATGCAAGAGGCAACAGATCGATATTTCTCTCACACATCCATGTTTCTCTTCTCCCTTCCTATCTCTCTAAATATAAATATATGAAACTTAATGAAAACACAACCTTTTCTTCTACTTCTCAGCTTTATTATAAGATGCAATATCATTGAAGTTAGAAGCTGGTAGTAACCTAACTTAACTCTATTTTAAGGTGTCAACCTAAATATTATTTTATGGTGGAATAAATACAGCAGTTGCCTGTAAACATTCCCACATAATAAAATGTTCAAGGTTATTTGCAACAATGGTGATTTACATCACCTTGGCTGTGATGTTTCTGGGGCCTGGCTGACAAATGCAACAGTGGTGCTTTAGCTGAATAGACCATCTGCTTGTTTTTCCCTCACACAATGGTGGCAAGGGCCCCACTCTGCATGACAACACATCAAAGTTTCCTTAGGTCCTCCTGGTCACCCAGAGTGCTGAGAACCCAGACTGTTTTGTATTCATACCTGGAATTGTTTCCTCTGTTCACCACATTTTGAGGAACACCGTGGTTGGCAGTTTTACTAAACAATGGGGAAAAACGGCAAGGGCTAAAGAATTGCGGCACCTGTGTGATTTACAGAGGGAATCACAGAAAGCTGCGAGGTGAAGTTATAAGAAAAATGAAGGAAGCGTTCTGAAGCAATCTTTTCACTAACAGTTTATGGAAAGTTTAGTATTGCAGCTGTCCAGGAAGTCTAATTATTCTAGTCTCTGTGGATTTACAAAACCTACATGTGAATTATAATAAAGAAAGCCAGTGGAAAGACAGTACAAGACAAGTATTCTTTTTATTTCAGATATATAATAGAAGATTTGCATTGTAAAGAATTACACAAATTTAATAAAGAATGGAAAACAGAAACCTCTGATTTTAGTATCACATAAAGCATCTTAATAAAATGAAAATTCATAAAATTAAATACATAATTACTATCATAATAATAAAAGATGTAGAGTAAAAATATGAGAATGAGAGAAATTTAAATTTGTACACCATGAAGATTTAGAAATCATCAGCTACCATAAATGCATATTATAAGTTGATATGTACTTTATTACAACAGATAGAATAGAAGGCCACTTTATAAATTAATCTAAAATAATTTTTGGATGCAAAAGTATACTCATGTCAAAATATGAGGGTAAGTAGATATATGCAATATGTGAAAAATATGTCTTTATTAAGTAGGATATTTTTACTTTAAACCAGTTAAATGTGTTCTTGTCATAGTCTTTATGTTTAATGATTTCACAGTAAGAACAATTTCTGAAATGATTTAACAGGTAGTGATAAAGTAACTACTATTTATCTTGATTCTGTTTCTGTTCTGTACATGATTAAAATTTCTTTATATCATCAGAAAAAAAACAGAATCCGCCATTGTTTTTCATTATTTCCTTGTAGGCAAAAATGACTTTCTCTGATAAGTAATTATTTTCCACGGATATTTTACAGAGTAAACAGAGGCAAGATAAAAAGCTGAGAGAGGATCCCCATTAGTAGAGGGTCTGAGTATCTGGCCCATAGTATGAGGTCTAGCAGATTTGGGACCTGGTAACCTAGAGGTATTTGGTCTTGGGGCTCACCCGGAGGGAGAGAAACCCTGATTTTATCTTCATGGCATCTGATGCCAGAACTGAATTATGGAAGCTATAACCAAATCTCCAGTGAATTCAGCGTGTAATCAATTCCAGCCTTTTGGCTGAGTGGGTTTGGGGATCTAAGCTGAAAAACAGAGATCTTAGAATTTCAGAATTAGAATGCCGAAGCTCTGCTAGGAGAAAGGTTGACCCTTTGACTGAATAGTATAAATTCCTTGGAAAAGCACAATTTATCAATTTGAAACCATGAAAAATAGAAAACTTGAATAGCCCTATATCTGTTAAAGAAATTTAATTCGCAGCAATATTAATTTTATAAATTTCCTACAAAGATATTACAGACCCAGATTGATTCTTTGATGAATTCTATTGAATATTTTATGAGTAAATTACACCAATGTTAGGCCCATTCTTTCAAAAAGTAGAGGAAACCCATCCCAACTCCTTTTATGAGACTGGCATAACCATGATACCAAAATTACACAGTCATCACAAAAAAAAAAAGAAATAACATATAAATGAAATCATATGGTATTTGTTGTTCTCTGTCTGACTTATTTCATTTAGCATAATATCTTCTAGGTCAATCCATGTTGCAAATGGCAAGATCTCATTCTTTTGTACAATGAAGTAATGTTCCATTGTATGTATTTGTATAACATATTCTTTATCCATTCATCTGCTAATGGACACTTAGGTTGCTTCCATATCTGGCTATTGTAAATAATACTGCAAACAACATGGAGATGCATCTATCTTTTCCAATTAGTGTGTTTTGTTTTCTTCAGTAAGATACTGAGAAGTGAAATATGTAGTTCTATTTTTAATTTTTTGAGGAAGCTTCATACTGTTTTCCATAGCGGCTATACTAATTTATCTGCCTACCAACACTGCACTTATATATGGAATCTAAAAAACAAACAAACAAAACAATACAGAAACAGATTCATGCTATAGAGAACAGACCAATGGTTGTTAGAGGGAAAAAGAGTGGCGAACAAGAAGAGTGAAGAAGGTGAAGAATAAGAGATACAATTTCCAGTTATAATATAAATAAATCTTGGAAATGTAATGCACAGCACAGGGAATATAGTCAACAACATTTTAATAACCTTGTATGGTGTCAAATGCTTACTAGATTTATTGTGGTGATCACTTAGGTTTGTAAATGTTGAAAAACTTTATAGCTTAAACTTATATAACATTGTACATTGACTATATTTTAATAAAAAAGAATTTACAAAACTTTAATGCTGCTTCTGTCTTGAAATAACAATTTTGAGCATGAGGCATAGTTTTACTTTGTACTGGGCCTCACATAATTGTAAAAGGCTGAAAATTTTCTTTTTAAGATCAGGAGAAAAGCTACAATGTATACTGTCCTCACTTTCATTTTTATATTGTACTAGAGGCCCTAACTGATGTAATAATTTAAGGAAATGAATAAATCATGGAGAGATAAAAATCATTAAAACTATCTCTATATGAAGGTGGAAATTATTTTAGTAGAAAAAACAAAGACAATTATTTTTAAATTAATAGAATTATTGAGTGAATTTATGAATTTGGCAAATAAAGGGTCAATATTAAAAATTCAATTGCACTTCTGTATGCTAGCAGTAAACAATATGAAAAGGAAATTTTTTAATTACCATGTAAATTGGTATTGAACATAAAATACTTAGTAATGAATTTAACACCAGGTGTATACAATCTAAACACAGAAAAATACAAAACATTACAGAAGGTAAATAAGGGAATTCTAAATAAAGGAAGAAATAGACTGTTTGTGATTGGAATACTCAATCTTATTACGAAAAACAATTCTCAAATTTATTAATAGGTTTTTTTTTTTAGAAATTGACAGTGCATCTAAATTTTATAGAGAAAAAATGCATATAAAAAAGCCTAAGGATTTTCGAAAAGACAAAATTAAAGGACTTGCACCACTTGTCCCAGCAGTGGAATCGCTGGACTGATGATCCAATGATTGCTGAAGAAACACCAAACTGTTTTCCATAGTGATTGTACCAATCTGCACTCCCACCAACAGCGCCGCACTAAGGTTCTCTTTTCTCCGTATCCTCCCCAGCACTTGTTGTTCCCTTTTCTCCATATCTTCCCCAGCACTTGTTGCTTGTTGATTTATTAATAATAGCCATTTTGGCATGTGTGAGGTGATATAGCATTGTGGTTTTAATTTTCATCTCTCTGATGGCTAGTGATGTTCAGCATTTATTTCACAGATCTAGAACAAATAATTCAAAAATTTATATGGAATGAAAAAAAAAGACCCTGAAGAACAACAAAGTTGGAGGGATTCCAATACCCAATATGAAACTACACTACAAGGCCACCGTAATCAAAACAGTCTGGTACTGGCATGAGATTAATGGAACATAATAGAGAGTCCAGAAACAAGCCCATGTCTTTATGGCCAATTGATATTTCACAAAGGATCCAAGAACATACAATGAAGTGAAGGCAGTCTCTTTAATAAATGATGTTGAGAGAACTGGACTAGTACATGAAAAAAAATGAAACTAGACCACCAACTTACTCTATACGCCAGAATAAACTCAAAATGGATAAATCACTTAAATATAAGTCATGATACCATAAAAATCCTAGGAAAACATAGGCAGTAAAATTTCAGATACCTCACATCACGATATTTTTGCCAATATATCTCCTAGGGCAAGGGAAATAAAAGAAAAAATAAACAAATGGAACTATACCAAATTAAAAAGCTTCTGCATGGCTAAAGAAACCATCATCAAAATGAAAAGGGAAGCCCTGGCTGGTGTAGCTCAGTGGATTGAGCGCGGGCCTGCGAACCGAAGGATAGGGGTTCGATTCCCAGTCAGGGCACATGCCTGGGTTGCCAGGCCAGTTCCTGTCAGGGGACATACAAGAGGCAACCGCACATTGATGTTTCTCTCCCTCTCTCCTTCCCTTCCCCTCTAAAGATAAATAAATAAATAATCTAAAAGGGAAAAAAAAATTCTTTAAATAAAAAAAAAGGGAACGGAGTGTATGGGAGAAAATATTTGCCAATAATACATCAGACAAGGGTTTAATCTCCAAAATATGTAAAGAACTCAACACCAGAAAGACAATCTAATTTAAAAATGGACAAAGGACCTGAATAGACACTTCTCCACAGAGGACATACAGAGGGACTAGAAATATATGAAAAACATAAGGACAATGTGGTATTGAGGTAGAGAGTAATAAATATATCGAGTGTATAGCAGAAAGAGAACCAACATTTAATTTAATGGGGAAAGAGTAGTCTTTTCAACAAATAGTGATATATCAACTTGATATCTGTTTGGGGTTGTAAGGAGTAATTCTTAACCCTACCTAATACCCTACAAAAATATCAGTGGAGGACAAATCATGTACATAAACACTAACACAATAAAGAGTCCAGAACAAAACATAGGGAAAGCACCTATGAAACCAGGAGGTTGGTAAAGGATTTCAGGACACAAAACTAAACATAAGAAAAAATGTGATATATGATTTCATCAAAATTAAAAATTTCTATTCCAAAGATAGTATTAAATATTTTTTTTAAAAAATAAGCCAAAAACTAAAGGAGATATTCACAGTAAATATTTCTAACAAAAGACTAACACCCAGAATAGATAAAGAACTTCTGTAAGTCAATAACAGAAAAAATCAAATAGTTTTGAATAGATGAGATACTTGAAAAATTATTTTATGGAAATATGCTATATATCAATTTGGTGGTTTCATTTATGTATAAATTGCTAAAACTCAATAAGCCGTATGCTCAAAACCTGTGCATTTTATTGTATTTAATTTTTTAAAATAAAATTGGTTGAAAATGAAAGAATAAAAGAAATGACCTTATAATTCCCACAACTGTTAGAAATTATTTACATTTCTCTGTAGTTTCTTTCATACCTCATCAACATGCCTACAAATTACTTTCTAATATTACTATAGATACATTTTTACTCTGTGTGCCATTCACTTACCCTTAGTTGAGGAAAAAATAAAGAATTTTTTAGGTTTAACTCTGTTCATTTGGTAATGTATTAGTATTTACATTGCTAATAATTATAGACAACATTTTTGGGTGATCTCTTATTTTTCTTACCATATGCAAAATAATTTGCACACATTATTTCATTTTAATTCTCAATTCATTCTTTAGGGGAAAAAATCCTCCCAAACAAGCATATTGATTTTTGTTCTTTTTATTTTAAGAATTGAAATACTTAAAATTATTCCTTTGCCTCTGAAGAAGAAATATGCTCACTTTCTAATAAATTAGGATATACTATACTTTTATTAGCCTTATCTTCTTCATATTGATTGTTGTCTTTTTCCTGTCCTTTTTTCTAGAAACTATAGAAAACTGTCTGTGTGTATGTTAAATTCCAAGTAGAGGTGCATTTGCTAGAATTATTATCTGTAAACAACATAATCTCATTGAGCTAGTTTTAGTGGGGGAAAGACATATAAATAAATAAATCTTGTATAATTATTGCAATAGATGAAGAAATGGGTGCTAATCTAAAATTTGAAGGAATGATTTGTACAAATTTATCATAGAACTGATCGGAGAGATTGCTTCCTGTTCACTAATTAGAATCGTATTGGCTTGGGATAAGGCTCCAGTGATAGAGTATGTCTCAAAGCTGAAACTGCCATTGCTGTCCGTGGTTACAGAAAATAATCATAAAATTAACAATCTCATCCTGCTTGATTTTCCTTACATGACTTTTTCCTAACATCGAAGTAAATGAGTTCCATATGTACATATATCTGATTGGCATAACCTTAATCACAGATATGCACTCTGATGGTGCATATAGTGAATGAAATGGAAATTCAGGGGTTTGTGTCTCATTCATTCATTCGTTTCTGCTCCTATCCAGTTAATTATCTAAATTCAGGATACAGTAAGGATAACCCTTAAAATGTGTTGGTAAATTTCAAATTTTTTAAAGCATTTGCAAATGACAAGTCACAAATTCAGTGGAATTAATTCTTTGTATTTAACTTTCTTCCTTTTTTTTCTATTTTAATGCATTATTTTAGAGAATCTGCACTGTTCAATTATTTAATTTCACAATTTGTTGAGGTTTTATTTATGACTTATACATGAATGTCTTTTTAAAATAGTTCATAAGTATTGAGAACATTGCATATGACTTTTGTCAGATACAAAGTTTGACAGGCATACTGACAGCCTATCAATCTTCTACATCTGTCATTATTGTTCATGCAATCATATTCAAAATTTACTTTATCTTACTGATGACTTCCAGTAACTTTTCCTGGTATGTTTTTTATTGTTCATTAGCTGCCTGAAAATTCACTTCTCTCTTTGCCCTACTTAGAGGCTGTGGCTCATCTCTCTAATTTTATCCTTACATACCCTCTCAACTCCCTTGCAAACAATTTTATCCAATGTATTCACATGGTAAAATGCAAAACATGGTTAAACTTATCTCTCCATTTAATTCTGGGATTGTACACAAGCAGCTGAATCTATCCAAAGCAATGCTAAAGCCAAGACAATAGATCTTTCTTTAAAACTATGTCCATAGACAACAAGTAAGCCCTCAATGTTTTCAGTGATTGTTATGTTTTCTTTATCAATTCACTCTGTCTTCAAGAGAGCAATTTCATAAAATCTTGTCTTCAAACATCTCAAGAGATGATTTCAAATATGAGCACTTTACTGAGAAAATGCAAATATTTAGAAAAAAAAACTTCCTCATCTTAACTCTACCACATCCAGCATCCTCCCAACTTCATGCTCACACATTTCTGTCTTCCCTTAGGGTGACAGATTTGCATCCAGACTCCTCTTTAATGACAGTCTATTCTCTCCCTCTATTTACAGGTTTGGTTACAAAACATCTCTTTTTCTACCACTTTAACAAAAGCCTTTTTACTGGATCATTAACAAAACCTTGTAAACATATCTTTTTATTTCCAATCATATTATAAAAAAGCAAAAACTTATTATCTCAATGTCACCATCTAGCCAATCAACAGTCCATTTCTTTGCTACCTTTGAAGTCAAGTTCTTCAGAGAGTTTGCTACTCCTCTTCCTTTCCTATATTTTCTCCTCAACCTAATTGAGCTTTCATCCCAGTACATTACTAAACCATTTCCAACAGAGATTGATATGCAGTAAAATTAATAAATAGTAAGTATCAGGGCCTATGCTGTCATTAGCCCCTGTCAAGACCCTGTGGGAGGGCCCTTGCAATATTTTTCTATGGTCACATGTTTTATTTTATTTTTATTTGTAAAAGGAACATAAGTTAACAGCAATTGGCAAGGATAGCTCCTCCACTGCACTCACTACATTGGTGCTGTCTAGCCAAAGCCACAATTACTGCTTAGCTGGACCATTAAAAGAGCCTCCTAATTAATCTCTCTTTCAGTCTGATGTCTTCGATTAATTATACACAGAAAAAGATCTTTCTGAAATATAAAGTAACTGGTGTCTAACCTGTGAAAGGTTCTGGAAGACTAATGATTTTTCACAGTCATCCTTACTGGACCTTAATCTCCAGTTATTCCACTCTACTTTTCTTACTAAACCCAAATTGTCCTAGGGACAAGCTAGGAAACAAGAATCCTAGTCTCGCTCATTCTATTGATACATCCTGTTCCATGGTTAACATAAATTTTCCCATACCTTCTGAGAATGCTAAGCAAAGTTCTCAAAGAAACTGAACTTTGATATTTTCCAATCTACTCTATAACATCTTTAAGCTCCATATTCACCCAGAACATGTACGTTAAGAGTTGTTCTTACATTGTAATATTTTATAAAAGCTGTGTTTAGGGTCTTTAGTTGGCTTACTTCTTTCATACTCTTTCACTTAATGCTCCCTTGTGGCTTCCTATAACACTAAGGAAAAAAAGTACACCTTACAAGCAAGGTTGCTCATGACCTTCCTTAAATTTATTTGTTGCTCATTGTGTTAGCCACTCAGGCCTACCTGTTCCTCAGATAAACCAAGATTGCTCTCCGTAATGGCCTTATCTTTGCTGTTTACTGTGTCTGGAAAATGCTTGCCTCACAGCGCTCATATATTTACATGGCTTGCTCGCTCACATATTTTTAGAACTTTTATCAAATGTCACCTCCAGGGAGAGACCATATCTTAGCAATCTGTTGTTAAAAATCTAAAATGAACAGAGACCAGCCTTGAAAATTCCCTGAGCAGACAAAATCAGTTTAGTCAGACAAATAAAGCTTAATATAGCTTATTTTGCAAGACTCACTTGGGTCATTTCTTGTTTATGCCTCTGGATATCATAAGAAAATCTTGAACTTTTTCCCAAAGTAGATAGGAAGTAACCACGGAAAATTTTAATATTATAACCAATCACTGTAAAAAAATAAATAGTTGCTGTTTTATCACAATATGAACTGGTTTCTAAAAATACAGCATGGGGCAAAAGTAAGTTTACAGTTATGAGTACACAAAACAGAATTTATTCCTGTATTATTGTTTATTAATTATTGTATTATTTTTCATACGAAAAGCTATAAACCTATTTTGCCGCTCACCATATACCCCTGAGCCTCATTTCATGTTTTGGTTTGAGTTTCCTGTTTGCAAACTTTTTGTTGTGTGCATAATAAACTCTTACCAATTATTACTTTAGTGATTCAATACTCTTATTTCTGTTATTCCTAAGCCTTTGACACTATCTATGGTACCCCTCTACCAACCTTGCCCTGCCCTTATCTGTCACTTGTTCTATTACTCTTGTATTGCTAACATAGTAGATAATAGTATATTCCTTTATTTTTACTACTTGAGTTATTTGTTGTTTTTATTCCAATAGATGAGAACCATCAATTAAGAGATTTGCTTAGCCTTTTCATCAACCACATTTTGTATTTTTATCATTTGCTTTTCACAAATCAATAAAAAGTTGTTAATCATTTGATATTAAAAACTTTATGGCACTTATTTATGTATTTGAATTGAGCCCTTTACCCAGAGTGGCTGCAATGATGAAGACATATAAACAATGACTTCCACTGCCCATATAAAACAAGATACTCAAAATATATGCAGAAAATGAGAGGGACATTCAGACAGCTTCTATCTATCACACTAAGGTATGGCCCATTAATGATGTTTACACCCTAATCAGTAGGAACCTGTGACTATGTTACTTTACAGGGCAAAAGGGATTAAACAGAAGTAATTCAGTACAATGATGCCTGCTACTTTTTGTTAATTTGTTCCAGAACTTGTGATGAGTGCCGTAACAGACCAGTATTGAATAATGAAGCATTTTCTCTTGCAGTGAGACCTCATGACTCAGAAAAGTTCTGGCAAATGTGATGATTCCCAAGCAAGCACCAAGTGCTGAAACATATTTTTTTTCTAGTCAAAATGTGATGAGCTCAGGGTCTGATGAGATCTGAAGCTGACGAGTACCAGGGTATGACTATATTCTGATGTTACATGAGAACATTGACACAGATTATCCCCAGGTATGATATAGATGTGTCAAAGACAGAGGGAGATGTAACAACAGTCGTAGAAATCAGACTAGAAGATTGGAAGATGCTACCATGCTGGCTTTGAGGATGGAAGATGGAGCCTCAATTGGGAATGCAGGAGGCTTCTAAAAGCTGAAAAAGACAAAAGAACAGATTCTCCCCTAGAACTCCCAGGAAGAACACAGCCATGCTAACATGTTGATTTTAGTCCTATAAAACCCATTTTCTGACTTCTGACTTAACGGAAATGTAAGATAATAAACTGGGTTGTTATTAAGACTCTAAGTTTATGGAAATTTCTTACAGCAGCAATAGAAGACTGAAACAGATGCTTGGCAGTTCTCATATGTAAAGTGGCTCCTTCCTTTTTGATGTATGCTATCGAGAATTTTGCTTTCCTCTGATGATATGGTGACTTCCACGTCCTCCTTTTCTCTCTAGTTTGCTTGGTCTATGTTTGTCCATCCATTCATTGTTGGCTTCGCTTTATGAGAGAGCTGTCTCTTGCAGAAGACAACCACTTTGCTTAACAAAAGTGCATTTCTTAAAAATTAGAGAGTTTAGTCCAATAACAATTGTACCTTGATTATATGTGTTTGGCCTAAGTTAACTCATTCTATATTATTATCTTTGTATTCACATTTTATAAATTTTTTTAAATCTTTTTAATTCTATGCATCTATATTTTTTTACTCTGATATTTCTCTTTTCTTATTTTAATCTATATGCCATATAGTCTCAGCTCTTTTAAACTGAGAAATCCTTTAGTACCTTCGGGAGAATACTGAGAATCTCTTGTTTATTCTAGGAGTAATTATTTAAAAATCAGACAGTAAAATTTTTCAGAGAACTTTTGCATACATCATTTGATTCTCACAAAAATCCTGTAATGCAGGTAGGGACAATCTCATTATCCCTATTCTATAGACCCTTAGAAGTCTTACTCCTCATTAAGCCCCGTTCCTTATCATTACCGCCTTCACTCTCAACCAATTATTTCAAACAAGAACAGAGGAAACAATGGTATAATGATGTCCATGGAAAAACCTTCATTACTATGCTGTATTACCTCTTATAAACTTATATCTGGGTTTTAATTTGTTACTTTAAAATAACAGCTCTTGATGGTAGTGCTGATTCTGATGTGACTTTGGTTTGAGAAATGGCAGAGAATATTACATAATCACAGTGAAAGGGTATCAGAAATGATGATGGATAAGTCAGGATAAGCCAAAATAAGACCTATCATAAAGTTGCTAATGGGTAATTTTGCCGTAAAGTCATTTTAATTATGCTGACACATTCTCTGACACATAATGCTAATTGGACTTCTGTTCAACATATTTAGCCAGAAAAGAACATCAAAAGGAGTTTAAAGGTACATATCTTTAGAGAAAATGTTTCAGCAACTTTTTTATACACCACGATATCTAAATTTTAAATATTAATACAATTGTAGAAAGACCAGTTTTCTAATTACTGGAGTCACATCAGTAATGTAAGTGTTTATTCTTTCTATAGGGTAAAAAAGCAAATAAAGCAACACTTATTAGTGTCTATGAAGTCAGGTATTGTACTAAGTACATCTGTATACATTCTTATTTAATCCTGTCACAGTCAGTCCAGTACTTTTATTATACTCAATGTACTGTGGTGAAAAACACTTAAAAACGACCAAGAACAGAACACACCGCCAGCATGGCATTTCATATGACCTTTGGCTTCCAGAACCAGGTTTATCTGGAATACAGAAAACTGATATTAGATCTGACTTACTTCAGTATAGAATTCAATTCTGAAAGATATAAACCTCCCCTAGAGTAATGGTTGTCAAAGTGCGGTCCCCCTGAATCAGCAGTGTCAGCATCGCAAGGGAACTTAATAGAAATGTGTATTATTGTGTTCTGGCCTAGACCTACTAAATTCAGAACTTATGTTTTGCAAATTCTCTTGGTGCTTCTACATCTTCCTCCAGCTTGAGAAGTACTGTTCTGCTCTACATCTCCCTGCTTCACTTTCTTTTACCTTACAGATGTTGTCTGTCAAATCTCCCAAAGGGCAAAACTCCCATTACGTCAAATTTTGCTTTGTTTGTTGGGATTTGGGGGTGGGGGAGCGGTGGATCCTTATTTTTTCTAGACCTTATTTTGGCCTCAATATAGTGCATCTGAACCTCATTCTTTCCACTCCACGTTACCAAGTACCATGTTTTCTCCTGCTGAGAGCTCCAGTTTATGAGTTAGTATTGTTTGTTATGTTTACCTTTGTGGTGTATGAGACAGCCACGTGGGTAGTTAGGGGAAAGTTCAGCTGGGTCTCTGATGGTCACAATTTCTTGGTATTAAACATCTCATACCAAGGATAAAAATGTAGAGCATTTTTTTGTTTGTTTGAGAAAGTGAGGATGTTATACTTGGGCTGGTATTATTTATCCAATGTCCGTGGGGTACTGAAAATGTTTTTTAACAAAACTAATTGTGACAAACACATGCTAATGTGACTTGCAATCATTTTCGCTTCCTGTTACTCATACCTTGATGAAATTCTTTACCTGTCAGTTTGGACAGGAGCTGTGACTAGCCTCTAATCAATGGAATATGACAAAGGTGAGAAGATGTCACTCTCTTAATTTTGTTTGTTATGTATGATTTCATCTTATCTCACTGGAGCTGAAAACACTCTTTGCTGTCCTAATGAAGTAAGAGGACATTGGAGAGTCCATGGGGCATGAAACTATGGGCACCTGAAGGCAAACTCCCCTCAACAACTAGCAAGAGGCTAGAAACTCAGTCATACAGCTGCAAGAAATCAATTTGCCAGTAACTGAATGACTTTGGAAGTAGATGTTTCCTCATTTGAGCCTCTAGATGAGAATGAAGGCCAGCCAACATCTGCCTTAGAGACTGTGAGACCAACTCTGATCAAAAGGCCCAGCACAGCATGGCCAGACTCCTGATTCCCTGAACCTTTTAGATAATATATGCAAGTTATTTTAAACTGCTAGATTTGCAGTAATTTTATTACACAACAACATAAATTAATATCCTATTCTCTAATTTTTTTACCCTTGTTTCACACCTTTACTTTTTCTTGTCAGCAGCCTAAGAAGGGTAAAGGACAAGGGAAAACTTGAGAATTTGGGAACAGAAAACATCTTGTTTCTCTCCTATGTTACCTTCTCTCTTCTAGGTTTTGGCAGAAATAATTATCTCTGAAAGATCACAATTACACTGAGTGTTTCTCTCCCATTTTCCTTACAGAATGGGAAAAACAAATCCCAAATCTCAGAAATGTCTCTGCCTGATGAACTCTGCAGTAACTGCAAAAGACCTTTTCCCTGGGGACTTTCAGATCTTTCTTCCTGGCTGCCTAATCATCTCCTCAGTCTGCTTTTCTCCAGATGTGAAGCATTTTTGAGATCACGTCTCACTCGGTTCTCTTCACTGCTTCTGGGAAGGTTGAGGTAGAAACAAAGATTCTATTATTGCTGTATTTTCTCTCTCTCCCTGGCCACCATTTAAAAAAAATTGAATAAGTCTGTAACCCTTACTTAGTTTCAGTAATGCAAGTATTTTTTGCTAGTTTCCATCTTATTTTTTGTTCATTTTTTAGATGGAAAAATGTTGCATTTTTTTTTTCAAATATTTCATGTCTTGAAAATCCTCTTGCCCTCTGGCTTCCCTTTCCCTGAATCAATGGGCTTCAAAGCTGTGCAGGAAAGATGAAATGTCAGCTCAAGAAACAAAATAATTTCTCAACATTGTTATTCTGTCTTTACTCCTTGCAAAGCAACAATTTTAAAAGCCAAGCTTGAGGTTTTTTATTATCTTTTTAAATATTTTACAAATTCCTTGAGCTACCATTAACCTATCAAGAGCAATGTTTATATATTACACAAACCCACTAACATGAGGAATCTAAAATAGTCAAACTCAGAGAAGCAGAGGCCAGAATGGTGGTTGCCAGGGGATGGGCAAGGAAGGGAAACCAGGGAGCATGAAGCCAGTTATGGAAGATGTGTGAAGTCTAGAGATGTGCTATACGCATAGTGCCTGTGTGACAGGGTTCAGAACTCAGGATGCCCAAGAATCTAGGAACCCCCCCCCCCCACCAACCTGGCCTGGGAATATGGAAAGAGGAGGACAACTATTAAGAGTTACTTTGCATCACTATGGCAACGTAACCAGCTTCATATGTATGTTAAACAGTGGTGCCTGCCACTCAGGGCCAGAGATATGGGCATGACTTTAACTTGTGACCTGGGAGAACAGGGGATTGCAGTGTCTGTGAAAGTTTGGCAAAGGTTCCCCTGCATCATGGTGAGATGCCTGCTGGGCCTGGGAATGGCAGCTAAATGAAAGTAAGATATCGGAGGACTGGCAAAATGTAGCCAATTGTGGGAGGAGTTGGAAATTGGGTCAAGTCGGAAGCTCCAGGCAGGATTTAAACTAGGCAAAGCAGCCATTTGCTGTCTTGGACATGCAGGTTGAAAGAGTGCATTTTGGATTAAGAGCTGGATAACACGGTGACATGGGTGATAATGCTCCTGGGAATTACAGAACCTGCCTCCCCAAGCCTGGATTATTGGGAGAAGCCAGGAATGCAGGACTGAGACCTGGGGAATGCTATGCCACAGACATTTTTGTTTTGTTTTGTTTCCTGAAAGACAGTACCTCTGACTGGCATATTCTGAAACTTTACATTTGGCAAAAGGGAGGCAGGAGTGTGTGTGTGCATTTGTGGGTATTTTAAAGGGGGTGGGACTTGGCGGCAGAATTCTACCATTATCCTAAATCTGTATGACTTTTACATAAACAATTACTTTGCTTTTCACCAAATTCTGGCATTCTCAGTGGTGGGCACTTGGGTCCACACATCTGTTTCAGCAATGCATAGGCTGGTTTTTGTAACAGCTGTAGTTAACTGTAGCTATATCGTGGACTTAAAAATGTGTTAAGAGGATAGATCACATGTTAAGTGTTCTTACTACAAAAAAGGGGGGCCACAAGAAAACTTTTAGAGGTAATAAATATGTATTTTACCTTGATATGGTGATAGTTTCACAAGTACATGCATATTTTCAAACTCAACAAGTAGTATAAAGTAAATATATGCAATTTTTATATGTCAATTATACCTCAATAAAATTGTTTTAAAAGGCAAAGTTTATGAACTTAGATGTCATTTTTTCCCATGAGACAGTGCTTCTCAAAGTATAGCATCAGTATCACCCTGGAACTTGTTAGAAATGAAAAACCTTGGGCAATTTTCCAAAACTATTCAATAAGAAACTCTGAGAGAAGGGTCCTACAATCTGTTTCATCAAGCCCTCCAGGTGATTCTGCTGCACAGCAAAGATTAAGAACAGCTACTATGAAGATAGGTGATGAAAGGTGAACATCTAAGTGCTAAATATTATTTACATCTAGGTTCTAACATGACATAAAGGCAAAAATTCCAGGTCTTAACCCCGAGAGACTGTGGAAAGGAGAAGTGAGGCATTGTAACTAGTGGAAATACCCAGATGTATGTGAGGACCCTAAAAATACTGAAGTCAGTATCCTATTGTTCCCAGTATTGTCTAGAGTTTAGGTGGGATACAAGTCTTAGGAAAAGCCCCATATTTACTTAGTAATGTGTTTAAAATGGTGCCAGAGCAATAGAGCGTGTTTGGTGACAGAGATTGGTGAGATACATCAGATGGGAGGATGGTGCTGCTTCTCCATGGCCTGTGCATAGTATGCAAGGCACAGGTCTTCTTTCGCCCCCGCATAGGCATACAGAAATATGGACAAGACTGTCAAGGACTTGTGGTTGGAAAGAGGAGGCTGCTATGTGTGGTCATCTCCCTGAAAACAAATAATGAGAGATTAACAAACAGGTAGTCAATTGTCAATAGCATTGGACACCAGGACATACTCAGAGGCTAGACAAGACCTGTTATGCCTCTGATGGGGTCAGTGTGGGCAGGGGCTGCCGCCTAGTGTTAGAGCTACAGCACCTCCGCTGGAAACCTATAGAAGAAGGTAGAGTTTGCAGCTCCTCTTCCCTGCCAAGAGTCACTATGAAGACTCATTTCCACCACAACCAGGAACCAGTCCGTGAGAGAAGATAGGGAATAAAGATGGACTCTATTGGAGAACTTCATTTCTATTTATCAAAAAGGGAACGATTTCAAGTTAAAAGTATAATTGAACCAGTGTAACTGATTTATCATCGAGTGACAATTTCAAATACTTACCTCATAACCCCCTACCAGGGTATAGGAGAATAAATCAAACATATGAATTACAGAAAATAACGCTACATTTTTAGTAACAATATAAACTTGAGCTAAATTTTCAATTTTGCTAGATTTTGTTCATTTGTAAGAACTAGAATTTTCTATTCAACTTTCTTCTGCTGTCTTATACTGGCCATTAGAATGCTTTAATTCATTCTGCTTCTCAAGGACAAAACATAAAGTTGATTTTTTTTTATTTTAGATGAAGTGTTTTTTAATCCTTGTCATATTTTATGCAGTTGATTTAGTTTTAGTCTAACTGACAAATTTATTTTAAAAACTAGCTAAAATTATATACTCAGTTAATCAGATTATATTTATCAAATCACCTTAAAATATATCATTGAAGGAAAAAATAACTTTTATTAAATCACATATTAAGCTGCAAATGTTTCCTCTGGATTTTTAGGGCAAAATATTTTCTTGCAAGCTACAGTGATGAACTATAAGAACCTTAATTATTAAATCAGAAAAACAAAGACTGAAAGATACTGAATGGTTATGTTGTATCACTGAAACGGACAGTGATGTTGTAATTAGGGTTAATTTAAAGAAGATGCTCATCAGATATGGTTAATAAATCTTGGAATGGGCTACAGAGGCTATTTAATCTCCTTCCTAAATATAGATGAAGCTGTTGTTTCTTCCATTTTGTTAGGAAAAAAAGGAACATAAATATAAAAATTTTAAGTCAGAATTTGTGTTCCTGCACTAGCCTTCAACTCAGAAGGCAAGCCACCTGTTTCTGATTATTAAACAATGAAATAATTCCACCAACTAACAGAGAGCATAAAGTATCAAGACATCTCATAGTATTAGCACCAGTTGAAGCCACAAAAATATCAAGTTGGGTAAATGAAAATGTCCTCTCCTCTTTAAAAGCCAGAATTTTAAAGAGCTACTGCATGAGCTGTAATATTAGTACATGGGGGACAAATTTTCAGACTGAACCGTCCTTTGGGAAACAATAACAAAGACATTCTCTGTGTGGTACACGCAAGTAATGGCAGAGTTGACCTCATAGACAGAATTTTAAATATCCTTCCTCGTACTTCACCTGTATTGCCCTATGCTGGTGCCTGTCCCATCCTCTCTAGTCCCTTGCTTTCTTTGGTTTATTTCAGAAACAATCTGTAAGCTTGAGCCATAAAGTTTGCTCTGAGTACAATGAGCTTGCTCTCCAAATATAATGCAAGACTGCTAAGCCTCCACAAAATGGGAAATACTGTTACATATAATTTCTAGACTTCATTTTCAAATCGTGTGCTATCCTGCTCATCAGATTCCTTACACACACACACACACACACACACACACACACACACAGTGTTACTTTCAACTGCAAATCTGTAAGAAGAAAGTCACTGTTACACTGGATCTTTGGTGAATTCCCTGTAGTGGAAGAGCACATTTTGATCTGTGATAACAACCATTCAAATTCAATCTCAAATGGCTTTATTGAAGGTTACAAAGCTCATCACTTAGCGTATAGACAATTTATTTATTCTGCCACCTCTACGTTCAGTGGCTGAACTCACGTGCATTTGAAATATGGATATTATATTCCTTATCTTTGTGTATCTCCTTCTTATTGTATACATAAAATGATTTTGTTCACTTATATAAAATAAACTCACACTTAATAGAATAGCCCTCCTAAGTCACCAATAGCATCAGAATAGTTATTAATATGTGGCAATTGAATAATTTTTATCATTGTACATAAAGTAAACTATAGAAACTGTTGTAAAATGTGTCCTGGGATGTGTGTTCTGTTTACACTGCAGGAAATAATGCCAAGACAAAATTGAGTCTTCATAACCTGGAATGAGTTTCTTTGTTTGTTTTCCAGAGTCCCTGTGGGCTGGGCTGGCCACTCCATCCTACCTCATGACACTCAGAGAAAGACAAGGGCACACAGGGAAGTGACAGTAGGATGACATGACTCTCTCAGAAATGGCTGGAGTTGGGGCTACCAAGGATTTGCAGACCCTTCCCAAACCCAGACAGACCTCAGACCTTTCCAGGCTGCTAAAGGACCTTCCAGCGCAGGCAGAGGCTAGAAGGCAACTCCACTCACTTAGCCCAGGAGAAAGTAGCTTTGTCACGCTGCTCCCAAGCAAACTCAGAAAGGATGGTGTTATTGGTTGGGATGGCAATAAACAGATGGAAAACCACTATGGTACCTAAATAGATTTATGAAAGTCTTTGACTCCCAAAATATATGTCTTATTATTCATGCTAATAGTTGTTATAAAAGTTGTATGTATACCACACTCATAGAATAAATACTCTCAACAAAGGAGACCATTCCCATAAATTCAAAATAAAAATGAATATCATCTGTTGTTCTGAGTACACTCATATTTATTACATTTATGATATTTTATGAATAATCCTTATGACTCAAAATGAGTGTGCTTTTTTTACATCTCATGTAAGATCTATTTATCTATCTACCTATCTTCATCTATCTATCATCTATATCTACCTCCACTGATAGGATTTTATTGTTTTAAATATACATCATATAAACACAAAAAAATCTTTCTCTTTTTTGCTTGATTTTTTGTGACAATGATCAAAACAACAACATAAATGTTAATTTATCTATTTCTCCTCATATCTTTGATAGTTTCTTTCCTACATTTTGGAGGAAGCCTTTTAAATACATTGCTGTAATACTATCTTCATCATTTTTATTTTATTGATCTTAATATTATGATCACAAGTAAAGCTTTAATCTTAAATTTGTTATTCAGTTTCCTTTTCTAATCCTCTATTTTAATTTTCCTAGATAATTTTCATTTAAAATCTATTTGTTTAAGCTACAATGTATTGGATCTCATGTAATTGTCCAGTCTGAGAATGTCTTCACTTTGGTAAAGTTTAATCCACTTAACTTCTTGTGATTATTGCTGTATTAGAATATATCTGCCTGTTTAGTTCATGCTCTGTATTTTGCAAATTTTAATTTACTTCTCTTTTTTCTTCTTCACTGCCTTCAATTAAATATGATGAACAGCAAATTGCTGAACTAAAAATAATTCATTTCATCTCTATTCTTCTGATGTTTCTCCTAATTATCATACTTACATGTATTTGTCCTCTATCTATTTTAAAATATTTATAATAGTTCCCTAGACAAAAACATCCCTTAGCATACTCTCATGTCATTGTTTCCCTACCCTTGTTGATAGTTATGATATTTTAGTTCTGTGTATGTATAAGAGCAGAATGAGAGATTGGGGCACAGTTCCTTATTACATTTCTTTTCTTCTGCTTGTTCTTAGGCCTTCTCCTTATATCTGAAATACTGTATTCCAATGTTTCATTTTGAATACAATAAAACAGGTGTAATTATAAGATACAATTCATTTCCTTCAAAACATCATTTTAAAAAACTTTTAAAATATTACTTTATTTTCTTCTTTCACTAGAGCTTTTATTAAGAAGTTTTATGTTATTTTTTTTTAATTTTTTCTTTTAGATTTTATTTATTTATCTTCAGAGGGGAAGGGAAGGAGAGAGGGAGAGAAACATCAATGTGCGGTTGCCTCTTGTATGTCCCCTGCCGGGAACTGGCCTGGCAACTCAGGCATGTGCCCTGACTGGGAATCGAACCGTGATTCTTCGGTTCGCAGGCCCGCGCTCAATCCACTGAGCTACACCAGCCAGGGCTTATGTTATTTTAATTACTCTTTTTTGTTCTCTACTTTCCTTCTAGAAAATTTTAGCAAATCCATTTTTTATTGTGTTGTTCTTCCATTTTGCTATAAAGGGTAAATGTGAATTATTTTTTTCTAGGATGAGTGTCGATCTATAAATATTTTGCCCTTATTTCTTTCATATTTCTTTACATTTAGAAAATTCATGGCCATCATTGATTCAAATCTATCTTCCTTTTAACTTAATTTTTCTTATTATTGGATTTATATTTATAATATTCCTTCCATGCATCATAAATTTTTATTTTTTAATATTTTAATATTTTTAAATATTTTATTTATTTATGTTTAGAGAGAGGGGAAGGGAGGAAGAGAGAGAAGAAGAGAAACGCTGATGTGACAGAAAAACATGGATCGATTGTCTCTCATACACGCCCTGATGGGGACCCAAACCCACAACCCACGTGTGCGCCCTGATCAGAATTGAATCAGCGACCCACCAGCCAGCACTCTCCTATACCTGTAGCACAGCTTCTCATTTTGACATTACAGCATACCAATTCAATCTTTAGTGATAGTTCTTCTGCTATGTATTCATATTTGAGCTCTTTTAAACTATTATAATATTTTTGATTATATATTCTCAAGTACTTAATATTTAATTATTTGACTCCTCATTTTTAGAAATTCTTATTTATTAATGCTTATTCATTAATTTTACTTCATCTAGTATGAATAATGCTTCTTAGATTTCACAATTTTCATTTCCATTCAAAACCCATGTTTCCCTGGCTCCAACTTGATCAGTTATGTACACTCAAGGGAAGGGCCCAAAATCTCAAGCATAACTATTAGGGTATTGAGTTGATATTTAACACAATGAGAATCACCCCAGTGGTTTCCAAATGACTGTAACATGTGACCTTTCCATCAAATGTGTATGGGAATTCCAGTTCTTCTATATACATGCCAGTACTTGCTAGGACAACTTTGTTTTGTTTTACTTGTGTTTTGAATTTTTTTTGTTTGTCAATTTGCTTTATTTTGATTGGTTCTTTTCAATAAATATAATTTTTAATGGTGATGCGTTGTAAGTATTCTCTTCAAATGTTTTGGTTAGTTTTTAGTAGCCATTCTAAAAATGTACAATTATATCTCATGGTTTAAATTTGCATTTCCTTAATGACTAATGATGCCAAGCATCTTTTTATGTGCTTAATTGATATCTGAATATGGTCTCTGCTGCTTTCTTCAAATATTTTACCACTTTTAATTGATTTGAACATTTTTTTATTAAGTTTTGTGACTTCTTTATGTTGCTTGTTACAACTCCTTTATCACATATAAATAATGAAAATATTTTTTACCAGTTCATGTTTTGTGCCTCATTCTCTTAACATTACCTTTTACTTAGCAATGGTTTATAATTTTCATGAAACCCAATTCTATATTTTTTCTGTTATGAGTTGTATATTAGTTATTATGTAAAAGAGATATTTAACTAACTCAAAGTTACAAAGATTTATCCCTATGTTTCTCCAAAAGTTTTAGTATTTTAAGAATTTTTTTTAGGCCTACGATTTTTTGAAATTAATTTTTGTAGAGGTGAGGTATTAAAGCTTGTGTTTTAGTTTTGCATGTGAATGTCCAAATGTCCCATCACCATTTGCCAAAAATAATATTTTTTCTTCATTTGACTTCTTTTGTATGTATATGAAAATGACTTAACTACTTTTGTGTGGGTATATATCTATACTATTCTGTTTTATGGCTATGTTATTGCTCCTTTAGCCAATACAAGTGTCTTGATTATTTTAATTAGAGTCAGTCTTAAATTTTCATAGTAAGAATCTTATATCTTTGTAGTTATTTTGAAATAGTTTAGATTATTCTTATTCTTCTACTTTTCCACATTAATTTTGAACCAGCTTGCTGATTTCTATGAATAAATCATTTTTCAATTTCAATTGTGATAAATTTATAAATAATTTTTAGGAGAATTGACATTTTAACAATACTGATTTTCCAACCCATAAAAATGATACACCCATATCTCCACATTGATTAAGGTAATGGTAATTTTGGGGGGTTTTTTTGCCCACATCATTTGTAAACTTTAGGATACATATCCAACATTTGTTAGACTTAATACTTTAGTATAACGTATGTGCTATTTTAAATGGTACTAATTTTCATTTCAGTTTCTAATGTTCATTGTTAGGCATATATGAAAGAACTTACATTTTGCACATAAACTTTGTACCCTACAACTTTGCTAGAAAAATATTAGTTCTAATGTCTTTCTTGTAGATTCTTTGAGATATTTCCATGCAGAGAATTATGTTGATTATAAATACAGTTTTATTTCTTCTTTTCTATATTGTATTCACTGTACATTTTTTACTTGTCCTATTGCACTTTGAACTTCATATGTATTGTTAAATCCATGTTGAAAATCATGTACCTGCTATTAGAGGGAAAACATTTAGTCTTTTAACATTAAGTATGGCATTAATTATAGATTTTATAGATGCCCTTTACCAAATTAAGACATTTCATTCCTGTTTCTAATTCCTAAGAGTTTTTCTAGTTTCACTTGAAGAACTTGGCTTTTTTTTGAGTCCCTGATTGCTGTTGATTAATAATATCACAGCTCCTGTTCACAGAGCTTATATTCCACATCCAGTAGCCCACGGAGTCATCAGAAAGAGCTCCCATGGAGGCTGAGAGAACTCCATTCATTTGTAACCCTGAAAATCAGCCCACCTCACACACAAGTGTATTTTTTGTTATTGATGTTGTTGAACTCTGCAACATATAATTTAAATTGTTATATTTTTTCAGCATTCCATGGTTGCAGAGCATAATTTTACTCTTCCATGTTGCTAAAATAAAAAATTATTCTCTTTATTTTACAGGTTAAGAATGAAAAATCTAGTGAGTCTTTTTGGAGGAAAGTGAATGGAGTCTCCAAGAAGTTAAGAAATGTATAAAACTCAAATCTACCTGGTCTGAAAATCTATCTCTTTCTAGTAGTGCATGCATCATTATCTATGTAGGTAGCAATGAGCAACAGGTTGGTGGCAGACATGGCTTAGAGTTACATAATTTAATTGGGGGTTTGTATAATACTTTAGACTTATATAAAGGATCAAAGTAAATACTTCACTAATTAAAGCATCTTGTCAATTTTTAATAATTAGTTTTTACCTGGTCCAATCATAATTGAATTAATTTCATGCAATAGTAACACCAAAAATATACAGAAGACAAAATGAATGCAAGAAATAGCAAAATGTAAGAAAATAGCAGAAACCTAATTAAATATTGAACATTTCAACTATATATACTGATGCAGAAAGAAATATTTCCAATGACCATCTCTATTACAGTAGGAAGTTAGTTAGATCCTAACAAAAGAAAAAAGAATCACATATCTAATTAAGCTGGATTAACTAGGAAACAACAGCTTCACATAACCTCCAGATACCAGCTGTATCCTTTGCCAAACAGAATCACCAAGTGGGCAGGAAAGACAAGATCAGCTTTCTAATCTCCCCAGGGAACAACCAGGCCTTTCCCCCAAACTGGAGGGGAAGGATAATCAGTGAAGGGGAAATTCCTCTGCTGAGGCATGTGCAATAGGAACCAAAATGGTAACCATAGAGGGGAAAAGTCCAGCCTGGGAAAATCTGATAAAAAGACCAGGTAAAATAAGGGCATGAAATCTCAGAAGATCCAGGAAAGAGATTGGATAGTTTGAAAGAAAGCCTCCTCTCTCCCAAGCTCAAGGAAATATAATCAAATTTTAACAAAAGCCAGAAGTGCTCTCTCTCCCTCTCTCTTCAGCAGCTATGATGACCAAAGCACAGCATCCAATACAAGCCAATGAGAGAACAGAGATGTTGTTGGACTATTGGAGCCTTGGATGCTGCACTGATGGCACGATGCTTTGTGCCCTGGCCCTCCTCCAGGGCTTGGGGAGGGGGGCAAGTGCAGGCCTGTGACTCCAGAAGCTGGATTTCTTCCAAAACAAGGAAGAGCTGAGGCACTTGGGCATGGATGAGACACGGAGCATGATGGACCTGGGGCAGTCCTTTGTTTGCACTCCAGTGAATCTTGCCACTGTACCTTAAATGGGCCTATGCATGTGTCTCTGAAATGCATTTCCTGCAATACAGTGGAAGAATCCCATTTCCTCCAGCAACATCTGACATTTAATGTCTTCTTATGTATTGTAAATGCCCAGATGACCTTAGCTCTAGTTAGTTCTGTGAATCAATGGGTGCTTAAAAGAGCCAGAACTAAAGTTAAATGATGAGGAAGAAACAAGTAAACAGGTTTTTGTTTTGTTCTGTATTGCATGAAAGCCAATTTTACCTGTTTAAATTAATTCTGCTTCTAAATAAAAATCACTGACATTTCTAAATCCATGTTACATTCTGTTTTGTATTGTGATGTTTAACACAATATGAAATTCAAAATGCCCTTCTGCGGACTATACTTTGAAATATTTTAACACCTTAATGACTTTACAGTAAACCATAAAAATACTTATACATTAATTTTCAGAGCATTTAGACTACGGGAAGCTCGTAATAAAATGTAAAACACAAATTGTGATTACTAGAGCATAGTTTGTGTGTGTCCATGTATGCATAAAGAAGGGAAGGAGAAATGCTCTACCAAAGTGAATTTGTACAAATAATCATGAAATAGAAGAAAGGGAAACAACTAGGAACTTTCTTCCAATGTGTTACTTATACAGATTTCTTAACAGGGTGAAGTGATAACTAACAGTTAGGTAGGATAGGTAGCAAACCAAGGCAGGGAGGAAGAGGGCGACAGGCCTCACTGACTAACTAAGCAGCCCTGACCTGCTCCAATAATATTGTCAGCTGTTACAACGACCACAATAAACACCATGCTGACACTGGAAGAAGGTAGTCCTGGTATTCTGTGTATCACCTACATATCGTCTCCATTATCTGGGAAAGAAAGCTTTTGAAACTGTGTTTTTATCCCAAGGCCTGAAAGGCTAGAAAGGGCCCAAAGGAAGAAGCCAAAAAGAATACCCAAAAAGAACAAATTTGGGTATTCATACCACCCTTCCCTCCCGCCCCTCCCCCCCCCACTCCCCCAGGAAAGCCAGCACCACCTTTACCAGTCAATCCATGTGTAAATTCTTCACCCCCATTGACCAACTATATAACCCTCAGAATAAGACTCTGTCTGTGGACACCCTGCCTCAGGCCACCAAGCCTGGGGCCACCAGAGGACTTGCCACCCAGGCCTTTGGTCACACTTACTGTCACCACCCTTACTGTGCTTTGCCCTGAACCCATACCTTTCACTCCCCACCTTAGCTAAGCCCATTCTTTCCCATGAGAAGGGGTCACCTATAAACCCTGCTTGCATGCTAATATAATTTGCAGGCCTCCGTTTGTGCTGTTTTCATATGGTTATGGATAAAATAACTGAATTTAACAGATTTTCAGACCTGCTACTTTTATGTTTCCAATATTTTCCAGTTGCTCTATCATTCATCAATTTATCTTTTATCACCTGCATGATTAAAGGTGGACATTATATTTAATTATGTTTATTTCATAGACTATTTGAATTGTCATAATAAACATCAAAAATGGCCTAATGTAGGCTCATAAATAGAACCAAATGAAGATTCAGAATATTTACTTGCATGTAAGTGCCAAAGCAAGACGGTCTTACTTGTACATAGATTAGGTAGCCCTGTGAATAGGTGTACTTAGGAGGCATTCAGGAAAGATCCATGCTAGGAAGGATTTCATCCATTCTTTGACACAGTTCCTGCAATTGCCCACTTAGGGTAAAATCCTTGGGCTCAATACATTGAACTTTCTAAAACTCCCATTTTAAAAAATAAAACAGCTCTGGAAATTAGAGTAATGGTTGGGAATAGTGCTACTATTCATTGGGGCTTAGAGGTCAACTGATTTGATTATCAAATCAAATCATTTCAAATCAAATCAAATCAAATCCCATCATTTACTAAGCATTTTCCCATCATTTACTAAGCATTTTCATTCTAAGCGCTGAGGCACTGGGATAGTTAACTCTCATTTCTGCGCTAGTTCTTTGATCCCATCCCCCAAATGACAGGAACTTTTTATCTGTGTGATAACTGGTGCTATAATTCATGTCTACCCTGTGAAATATTGAAAATAGCCTGTTGTGTTCATATCCCCAACCATATTTATTCCATTTATGGCATTTATTTTTGTTCACACTCATTTCTTTATTCAAATTTAAAATGTATAACTGCTCAGTGGAGACATTTGAAACTTTAGTAAGTTATGAGTCTGAGTTCATAAGAATCTAAGAACAAGACTTGGTTTGGACCATGAGTAGCTGTATGATAGTGGTTATTGCATCTAAATCCAGATTATCACTCTGGTAGGTAGCCGAGGTGGCTAAGGAGGGACCCAGAGTCAGAAAGTCCAAATAAGGGCTTTTATTAGAGGGGAGACACTGCAATCTGGTGGCTGAGTCCAAACAGACTGCAGCAGCAGAGGGAGGAAAGAATGGGTTTTTTTAAAGAAAAAGTGTAGGGTGTGGGGTCCTGGGGGAATAAGAGAGGGATTAGTTTCTTTGTTCTTCTGGATTGTTGCCTCAAGCTTTCAAGACGTGAGTCAGGACAATGGTTTAGATAAAGGGCTGGGCTGTTCCCAGGCACCGAAGGTCAGTCTGACCCCTACCCTGGCCATTGTGGCTGGAGCCAGATGTGTGTCCTGCAAGATGGGAGAGAGCTTCCATTAAGCTGAGAGCTATCAAGCCTCAAGATAACTGAGTCATCAGTAGTTGGGCAGGTCAAAAAGCTGGCCTGACCTTTTCACGTTCACCTTGGGATGAGATGTATATGCTTGGGACAGGGTGGCATTTATCAGCCGTTGCCACTAAAAGTTGTTACATTGTAAAAATTATCTGGGAATGCCTCACCATTTGTAGTCTACAACAACTCATATCAAATGGAAATTTTTATATGCTTTGAAATAAATTTCCCTTAAAACGAAATAATATTTTAGAGGCATTTTGACTATTTCTTTATTGTAGTCTCATTTTTAAATCAGATAAGAGTATACTATTTCTTCTGTTGCTTAGAAAGACTTTTTAATATGATATAGTATATTTTAGTCAAATATGAATGTATTCTTCTTTGATATAGTTAGTACCTTTTATAACTATTGTTATATAAACTTCTTTATTTCATAATTCATCTTTTTTATTTCCCCCATTATTTTTAATTATATTAGGAAAATCTAATCACCACTGTTGTATTTTTCTCAGAAAAAAACATGTTAAGAAGAAATATCATTTTAAAATTAGTAATACCACATTTTTATAAATACCATATATTAGTGGTGATTTAAAAATAGGCTTATTTAGTAGACCAAAATGCTGTCACCCTAAAAGCTGCCTTTTGGGATATTGACTTTTAAGCTGTTTATTAACAAACAGAAAACTCAGAAACTTTGACCTTCCCCTGTTACTTACCCAAGAGATTCAGACAGAGTAACCTGCTTTAGGAAGGAGATTTTAGGGTGCTGTCTTAGCCTAATTGAGTTAAGTATGATAAACAAGAGAATTTCAGGCAGGTGCCTGGTACTTAATAACCCCTGTGTCCCATTGCTTCTAAATCACCTAGCGAGGACTCTCCCGCCATGTGTACCGTGCACTTCCTCAATTCTCTATGAATCACCCGGTCTCACTTCTGCAACCTAATATCCCCTTACACCCCTGCTTTGTTCTCAATGTCTTGTATACCCAATGTTGCTTCACTGTCTTTGGGAATTTTCATGGATTTATCATGTCTATATGAATTTCCCATGCATGTATTAAACCTATCCTGTTAATCTGTCTCTGGGAATTTGGTTATTGGCCCAGTGAGAAGAACTTAGACAGTGGGAAGAAAATTATTAATATTTTTTAGCTCCCATAGTTGTTTTAGGAAAAGAGTCACTTAATTATATTCATTATTTGTAAAAATTTTAGTTCGATTCTATAAATTCTTTAAAAGTCAGAAAAGACATTCTATTTTTATTAAGGCAGCTCCACTGCATTTATCAGAATACACACAAACACACACATATCTATACACACACACTACTCTGACATACAGAAATGTGAAGTACTTAATATGAATGAAATTTAAATTTAAATTCAATGGAAATTTTCTTCCCATGTTTCTGATGCCAAAGGGGTGAGTCCTTAGTGGGGACTTGAGCCCCAAGCCAAAAGGGTTTTAGCATCATTATGAATGAAATAAAAACATACACACGGACTACTGAATCCAGTGGAGGAAAAAGGACAACAGTGTGGCTTTTCTCTCAAGGGGAGCAAAAGCCACAGCCTCCGCCATGACAGGCCTTTATTTTATTTCTCCTCCCATTACAAGATGGTCCTCACTCACTATGCACAAGTTAAAACAAAGAAGCCAATGCCCCTCATCACATCACCAAAGAAGGATATTAGCAAATGAAAAGACAAAAGTGGTTGAGCCAGTTACACTGGTCCCTGCAAGGTTTAGCACTTGCAGGGTGAGGGAGTTTTAGCAAAAGCAAGTCTCAAAACAGCCTAGATATATTGCAAACTGATTACCCAGGAGAGAACCTATCTGTGGGTGTGGGTCCTGTGTATCTCCGAGTGGGAGCTGGGCCCACACCACACAGAAGGATCTGCCACATCATGCAAGAAAGAATTCAAGATCAAGCCATGAAATGAAGTGAAAAAGCAGATTGTATCGATCAGCGAGGACAAGCAAGAAAAGCCATTCCACATGAAGTATATCCCATGATACAAAACTTTTATAAAAATGAGGAAATGGGACACACACTTACATTTTTTGCCCAGGATGTACTTTGCTAAATTGAGACTGGTGGTAGGGGTACAAAGTGAGGATGTTCACACTTACCATTTGTATTCAACATTTTACTGGAGGTTCTAGAGAGTACAGTAAGGGGGGAAAGTTTATTACATCCAGATTGAAAAAATATAATTGTCTTTATTTACAGCTGACATGATTCCATATGTACAAAAGTTGAAGAGAAAATAAAACAACTACTAGAACCAACAGGTTTATCACGGTTGTGGAATTCAAGGTCAATATACAAAAATAAATTGCATTTCAAAATACTAACAATATAACTTGATAATAAAATTTTAAAAATCCCTTTAAAATGGAACAAATTTAACAAATGAAGCACAGAACATAAAAGTTACAAAACGTTGCTGAGCAACTTTAAAGAAGATATCAATGAATGGAGTGAGATTCCATGTTCGCTATAATTTTAATGAATTTTCTATCAAAACTTCCAAATTACCTATAATATGCATATGGAAATACAAACAACCTAGATTAGACAAAACAGTTTTGGAAAAGACGGGTTGGAGCTCTTATGTTATCCTAATACTACGAAGCCACAGTAATCAAGACCATGTCCAAGGATAAGCATATCGATCACTGGGAAGGTAAAAAGAAAAACAAACCAGTCATCATCGTCATCGTTGTCAAACAGCCCTCTTTAGTTGTTTATCTGCATTAGACTTCACACCTCTGTTCCAGGATCAGTTACAGTTTGAGTCTACCCCAAAATTATAAAATCTGTCCCTTGACCAAGGGTTTACCTTTAATCTCTGTATTACCATATGTCTCATTAGCAATTCTGGATGAAATACAGGAACAAAATCATGTGCCATGTGTAGGTCATAATTACTTCATGGCCTACAAAATGAAAAACCAGAATCTTAAAATGACGTTCCCAAATGCTAAATAGCTCTTTCATCCCAGAAGCAAAACAGTGATCCTTGTTTCATAACCAGTTCTCAAGTAAAACAATGCTAAAGGGAATCATTTACTTTCAATTTTTTACTTAGTTTGTGTGTATATGTGTGTGTTTTACCTTCTCTGAATTCTGATTTACATATTTCTACCAGCAAATGCACTTTTTCTTTGAAATTAATTTGCTCAGTCATTTTCACCCTTTAAATTAGCATTCCCATTCACTGAAAGGGTCAAGTTATGCCAAGATACAGAAAACAAGAGGAAAAAATGCTAACTAGAAAAGGTTAGGCCATGGATATTTCCCAGTTTCATTTTCCGTTGTGCTACCAACAAACAGAACATTCTGAGCCCATCACTCACAGGGAACTGGGCCACAATTGGTCCGTGATGAATAATGCAGGTGTTATAGAGGAAGAACTTGGGAACGACATACTGCCACTCTGAAGCTACTTTTCAGAATATTGATCTTAAGCTTTTTATTAAGAAACAAAAGACTCATAAAGAACATTTGACCACCCCCCTCTTTTCTGACCAAGAGATTTAGACGGGAAAACTTTTTCAGGAAAAAGATCTTAGTATACTGCCTTAGTTTAATTTAAATTAAATGTGATAAACAAGATGGCTTCAGGCAGGTGCCTATTAGCTAAATGCACACTGCATTTCATTGTTTCTGAGTCACCTGGCAAGTATTTTCCTGCCATGAAGTTTCCTCTCTTCCTCCACCATCTGTAAAGCGGTCATTCTCACTTCTGAAATCTACTACTTTATTCTCCCTTCTCCTTTGTCCAAAATGTCTTATATACACAATAGTGCCTCATTGTCCTTGGAATTGTCATAAAATAGTTATGCCTATGTGAATTTCCTACATATGTATATTAAACTTTGATTTTCTCTCTTTTTTTTTTCCTTTTAGATTTTATTTATTTATCTTTAGAGGGGAAGGGAAGGAGAGAGGGAGAGAAACATCAATGTGCGGTTGCCTCTTGTATGTCCCCTGCCGGGAACTGGCCTGGCAACCCAGGCATGTGCCCTGACTGGGAATCGAACCGCGATCCTTAGGTTCGCAGGCCCGCGCTCAATCCACTGAGCTACACCAGCCAGGGCATAAACTTTGATTTTCTCTTGTTAATCTGTTTCTGTTGATTTGGTTATTAGCCCAGCCAGAAAAACATAGAAGACAGGAGGAAAAGTATTAATATTTTTTATCCCCTACACTTCCAAATGTGAAGAGGACAAATATTTATGAAAAAGCCAAATATTTCAAGGGCAGTCCATTTGAACTTACTTTTATAATGTACAGCATTTAAGTAGTAATCATTCTGTGAAAGGTAAAAAGAACAATTTTATTGTTGCATTTGGTTTTACTGCTAATGCCTTCTCTGTCATTATAATGATAAAAGTAATAACAGAAAATCTGGCCTTTATTCTAACACTACAAGTTTATTTTCCTGGGTGGAGGAGTACAAGATGCACTTTGAAAAGTTACCTTAATACATTTGAGAAAATCATAAAAGTATAAGGTATAAATGCTAAATAGAAGTATTAATGGATTATTATATCCTCTTTGGCAAGATTTGCCATTATGAAATTTTATTTAAAATTTATAAAGAATAACTAAAATAATTACTTTCTATTTAGGTCCTATTTTGCATTGAGAACTCTTCTGGGTTATCCATTCATTTACTTTTGACATTTCTATGATGTTGATATACCAGTGTTGATGGCGGAAATAAGGCTCTTCCACAGGATCACAAGGAAAGCATACTGAGGACCCATGTGTAGGAGATTGTGGTGTGGCGAGATGGTTTATTGTTGTGGAAGGCTACCCCTCTGTCCACAATCCATCCAGCCAACCATGATAAAAGGCCAACCATGTCTTCAGCAAGTCCAAAACAAAAGCCAGTGGCCAGAGTTTCTGTTTTATCTTAAAACTTAGTCCTTTGGAGGCCACACAGTCCGACACAGGCCCCAGTACCTGCTAAACCCAAAAGGTTGTGTGCTCCTGGATGAGAGAGAACGTTTAACCACATGGGGCCAGTGGGCTACAGGTGGGTGAGGGAAAGCTTGTTTCTTTGTTCTCCTGGGATAATAACCAGGAAATTTTTTAAAGTAACCAATAGGCTTTCCAAACTTTGATGGACTTTGTAATGGGTCCACTCCTTAGTAAGACTGACAGGCCTCTATGGTCAAACATCTCCCACTCCATCCCCCAAGAATCTGGTATCAGAAGGGGGAAGGGGGAAGTGTTAATCACCTTGGCAAAACAAGGCTATGATCCCTTGGGGTGTGAAGCTGCAGCTTTTGGGTGAAGCAAACAGGCCTATGTTCTCCAGTTTATTAAACTCAATGTTTAATTCCCTTTGTCCTCTTTATTAACAATTAACTAACTATCCACAGTAACATGAACACCATTTGAAAAAAAATTTCTATTCATTTAAAAAAATGTATGACTACCCAAGAGGGGATATGACCAGCCTAACATAACTCTGCAAGAAAAAGTTGGAGTTGAAATTTAAATCCATTTTAATTTAAAGCAAATACCATTTTACACAGTTTCTATGTTGCAAAGATATTGAAAATACATGTAATATATATATATTATATATATATATATATTCTTGTTCATTCAGAGTGGTTCTCCCACTCTCATTTTTTATATTAATATCATTATTTTAACATTTATATATTAATTATATAGCATTAAGAAAATTACAGAAAACTAAAATGAAAAAATAATATTAAGTATAATTTAATAACTGGGGCAATTTTATTATATATAACAATTATTTAAGGTATCCTTTCATTAAAATATATAATCAGATATATAAATATACTCAGAATTCCCTTGTTTTAAAAAATAGCATATCATTTTTTCTCTACTTTTATTAAAAAATGTTAAAGATCATTTTGTCAAAATATATAATTAGATAATTGTTTTTTTAATACCTGCTTAGTATGTTATTTTATTTTTGTATCATTCTTTATTCAACCAATCTGTTATTAAAAGACACTTATGTTGTTTGTAGTCCTTTACTAATAGTACACCTGTCTTTTTTATTTTTTTTAACCAGTGCGTCATTGGAATGGTCTAATGGTAAATTGCTAATCAAAGTGTAATTGCATATGTAATTTTGCTAGATATTGCCATTTTTCCCCCAAGATGTTGTACTAGCTTGCATTCTTGCCAGCAATTATGACAGCGCTTATTCTCCTAGCCTTGCCATCAGTGTATGTTGTCAGATGTTTTAATCTTTTGTCCATTTAATATGTGAAAACTGTTTCCCCTATACTTTTTACTTTGCATTTCTGTTAATATGTTCCAGAGTGCCCATTGCATCATGTGATTAAGAGCTATTTGCATTTTGTTTTCTGTGACTAATCTGTCCATTCTTCTCACTTATTTCTTCTAAAAGATTGTCGTTTTTCTTCTTTTTCATAGTTGTTTGTATATTAGGATTATCAAATTTTGAATCTAATACAAATTTAAAAGTTTTTTATCGGTACATAATTTTATTTTTATTCCAATTATATTCACTTAATATATAATAAATATAATATTGTTTTTATATACATACCATTGCAAATTTTGATTTTTGTGTCCCTAGTTATATTTTTCCCCCGCACCCCCCCCCACCCTCACACTTGACAAACTTGGCACTAGTAATTGTCTCAGTCTAGAATCACCAGCTGCTGTTTAAAATTAGTGGTCAAATGTATCATGAGAAACTGAGTTTTTCCTTGGTCTCAAATAAATTATTTCAAATTGAACACTCTGTAGAAACACATGTATTTGAGGGTGACATGAGACCCCCTTGTCCCAGTTTGTGGAAAAGCACCCAAGTGTTAGACAGAGATAGGGTTCCAGATTTCTGATATTTATTCAAGGAACCTCAATTTCAAGTAATAAAGCCAAGTAATACCAAAAGCTACAGCATGAATGGTCTCTATTTTCAACTGTGCTCCATAATTAGCAGGAATTACTTCATCTGTTTTTCTTTAGAGCTGTTTTGTGTTTTCCCTTCAGTGCCATCCTGGATGATCCAGAGTGCTTTCAAATGAAATGCCCCTGAAGATCACTGGGCAGATACTGTTTGAGTGCAGAATCCAGCAATTATCTTCTAAGTACAGAAAGTCATAATTGCCTTATTCTACAAAGTCTTCATTCAAATTAAGAAAATTATTTGGACTGTTAATAAACAGTCAACAAGACCTTAATTAAACCATTTGCCAATAATTCTTTCTACAAGCTAATGCTCAGTTTATTGATTGGCTTTTTAAAAACCAGAATAAAATTTCTGTATTTGAAGTTTTGACATACTGTTCAGAAGTTAATTTTTTTGTTCCCTCTGAAAATGATTAGAGCAATCCTCCTTGTTCATGAGTGTAAATTTCACTTATCTGTGGCTCAGTAACTCTGGTTTCGGCTTCCTACCCAAAGCTACAAAATCACTTTGAAGAGTCCCATATAAGTAAATTAAGCCATCAAGTCATCAAGCTGGAAACGTCACACTCAGGAGGGCACTTCAATGCTTATAGCAGCTACTGTGGGGCTCCAACAAGAATTTCCCATAGCTGCATTTTTCAGGCTCAGAGATTTCATGGAACATAAAACTATACTTCAAAAATAAACTTTGTATTTTGAAAACAAGCCATTTCTTGTTTGCATAAGAAGTCCCTGAGTTTTGTTAGGAAAGGATTTAATGATTCTGGCTTATAAAAATACTGAGGAAATGATTACAAAAGTAACCTTTAAAGAGCAAAAGCAAGTTGGACCTTGGTTTTAACATTGTTTTGCTTGACTGGCTGGTTGCACAGAGTACCATTTTCCAAGCACTACTAACACAGGAAGTGATATATAAATGCTGAGAAATAATAATAGTAGTAAAATAAATGATCACAGTTGAAACAGAAATGTTGATATTGCTAACTATTTGAAATGAAGGGTTTTTATGATTTTGATTAAATTTAGTTTTAAATCCTAACCCTAGAAATTATCTCTCTCCCACCCCCTCTCCCTATCCCTAATATAGCTAGCCTTTCCCCTAAATAATCAGCAACCCCCAAGGCAGCAAAAGACAGATTTATTACCCTTACCTCACCACCAACCAATCAGCTCCCAGCATACCCCTGAACCCCCTATCCTATTTCATCTTATGTTTTTGCCCTATGTAATCTGTAACCTACTCACCATCGGGAAGTCTGGTCTTCAGAAAATTAGATTCCCACTGTTTGAATCGGCCAATTCAATATTATACTATTTTACTTTCTATACTGTCAACTCCACTTGTGCATTTCTTTGGGCAGGCAGACAGACTCAAACATTGGAGTCTTGATATTTGCTGAAAAATCACTGCTGGACTTGACTTTTTTAGTAACTTTAAAATGTGTTTAAAAAAATTAACTTCCACTCTGAAAGTCTTTCTTAAAAGAAAGGGTTTATTAGGCCATTGCTAGTAACATGTTTAAAAATGAGAAATAAATAAATAAAAACAATAAGAAGAAGACCAGTCCCGTGGCTGGAATGGCTCAGTTGGTTGGGTGATGTCCTGCAAACCAAAAGGCCCAGGTTCAATTCTCAGTCAAGACACATATCTGGGTTAAGGATTCGGTCCCGGTTGAAGTATGTGCAAGAGGCAACCAATCAATGTTTCTCTCCCTCTCTTTCTCCCTCTCTTCCCCTCTCTCTATAATCAATAAAACTTTGTTTTAATAAAAAAGAGGAAGGAGGCGACAAAGAAGACTAGTCTTGTGCGTGGAGTCTAAGCTGCCCTCGTGTAGTGGATCCATCCCTCACAGAATGGATCCAGGGTTACAGCGTCCCGCTGTCACTGGGGAGTCTTTGCCCGCCGCCAGGGAAGTGGAATTACAGCACTCAGTGCCAAAGACTGGTGAAAAGGAAAGGATCTATTTATTCAAAAGTTATGCAGACTTAGAGTAATGACTTAATGTCTTTGTTAAAATCCCAAAGTCCCTTAAAACACCCACAAACACACACGGTCCTTCCTTCCCCACTTGGCCCCGGCAGGCCAGTCTCAGAACTCTGAGAAGTACCATCCTCCAGAAGGAGGAAAAAAAACAAAAACAAAAACAAAAAACAAAGAAAACAAACAAACAAACAAAAAAACAGAATTACACGGCTCACTTCTCTTAGTTCCTCTTAGTCATCCGTGCTCAACTGGGCCAGTTTTCTGCAGTCCCCAGCACCATCAGCTGTGTCACCAGGGTCTCCAGTTCTTAATCCAAAAACCACATGGCCCCTTCTCATGGCCCACCAGCAAGAGTCCTTTCACTCCTTGCCTTCTCTGCAAGGTCTTGAACTGTCCCTGTCCCTACTCCTGCAGTCTCTCCTGTGTTCTTCTGAACCTCTAAGAGAAAGCTCTGCATGTCTGCTACATCTTGCTCTCCTGCTTCGTAAGCCATGCCGTAAAGGGAGCCCCCAAACCTCACAGTTATCCCCCACAGGCTGCTGTGCCTGGATTTAAATCCTGGCACAAGTCTCCCTCCGCAACCCCATCTCTGACTCCTCCCACAATCAGCTATACCTGCCCCACTTCCACATATTTTCAGCCTTTCTTGGCCGACATAGTAAGTCTGAGCAGGTGTGGCTCCACAACACAAAGCAAACTATCCCCAAGCTCTTGCCCAGGTGCTGTAACCAGGGAGCTGCCTCCCAGTTACATTAGGTCAAAGTCACTTCTATCTCCCTGGCTCAAAGCATGGCCACAACTACTTAACAAATCTGTGAAGCTAGCCAGCGGTTATAGCTTTATAAAATAACCATTTTTGCATATCAGGTATGAAGCTGGACAACTGTTGATATGCAAAATAACTCTCAATGGCCCTGTTCCCTGTGTCCCATCTCCCAGTCCAGACTTGTGGGGGTGGGGAGATCCTGTATTTTTATATTTCCTGGACACCCCAAGTTCTGGACTCTGTTTTAAATCCTTCACTTGGGGGCCCTGGCTGTACCCCATCACAGTTAAGAAAAATAACACAACTATTGCCCAGAGTTTGGCAAGTGTTTTTATATATTAGTTAGGGAGGAGAGAGATATAATCCATTTTGAAAAGATCCACATTAACTATAGATAAAAGGGATGGGAGAAGCTGAAGACAAGCTAGTCTGGAATAGGATAAGCAAAGTCTGCAAGGAAGAAGTGTTAGCTCTGATGGATTAGCTGTGGGCAGATGATTGGAAAACTTATGTATAAATAAGAAGTGGAGGTACCTAGGGTTCTACAGTGCCTGACTATTAGCTCTTTCGGATAATTGTGAAAAGAGCCAGCTGCAAATTAATTCTAAATTCAAACAGATGTATAGTAATGTGAGCAGTCTGTTGTCAGGGCTGGTCGACAGCTATTAACAGGCTACCTGCTCTATCTCTCTCTCAATCTCTGGCTACTGTAATTTTAACTTAGAACATCTTAGAAATTTTTTTCTCTTGTAAAATGTAAAGCTATTCTTAACTTTATAAATTATAAATTATACATCAGTTTATACTTATAATTCCTTTGTAATGAATGTATTCCATGAAAACACTTCTGGAGGTAGAACAGGAAAAGATAGAAGACCAAATAATGAGGGAAGAAATATTGATGTTGGGGTCCTATTTTCTTTTTGAGAGAGCTCTCAGCTCCAACTTTGAGCAATATATGATGTTGTAGAGGTCTAGAGTGAGTGTCTCTGGAATGTGCCACCCTGCCATACTGATTCTTTGGAACCAAAATCAATTAAAGCCAAACATACTTTCCTTTTTCTCCAACAGATTCAGTTTTAAGATCAATAAAAACCTGCTTCAGGAAGAGAAACTTGATATAATCACATTAAGCACTCACACCTTATACTACACAGTATACAGTATAACTATATACTGTAGTTACTATGCTTTACATTAGGTGCTTAGAGCTTCTTTATCCTGTACCTGGCAGTTTGCACCTTTGACCAACACCTCCCTATCTCCCCCACCATACCCCAGCCCGACAACCACCATTCTGCTTTGGCTCTACGACTCTGACTTTGTTTTTTGTTTGTGTGTGTGTTTGTTTGTTTGTTTTTAATCCACATATAAGTGATTCCATACAATATTGTCTTTGTCTGGCTTATTTCGCTTAGCAAAATGCTCACCAGTTTCATCCATGTTGTCACAAATATCAGTATTTCTTTCTTTTTTTATGGTTGCATAAGTAATACATATTTGAGTATTGTGTTTTCTTCATCAATCCATCCAACCATAGACATTTAAGCTGCATTATATCTTCACTATTATAGATAATGCTGCAATGGACATGGCAGTGCAGATATTTTGTTGAGATGCTGATTTTGTTTACTTTGGATAAATACCCAGAAGTGGGCTTGCTAGATCACATGGTAGTTCTATTTTTAATTTGTTGAAAATGCCATACTGTTTTTCATAATGACTGTAGCACTTAACATTCTCAAGTGTACGAGACTTCTCTTCTGTCTAAAACCTAGCCAACATCTGTTCTCTTGTCTTTTTGATAATAGCCAATCTGACAGGTTTAAGGTGATATCTAACTGTAATATGTATTTGCATAATGCAAAGAAAGTCTTTAATCAGAGCTACTGCAATAAGGAACAGAGGCCAGGACAAAAGTTTAAACTCATTGCTGTTGAAAGAAATAACTGAAGAGATTTTAGGAACTAAAGTGAGAAAATTATCATAGATGACTCATCTTTACTATGTGTATCCCCAAAGTAAAAGATTCATTTGATGTGAACCGTGAGAAGTAGTTTATCTACTGAGATGGGCACTCTATGGTCAACCAAGATCTCAAATTTTATAAATAATGAAAGCTAGTGGCCATTTGCTGACAGGGGCTTGTCAGGTACCTGGTATACTGGGAAGGACCTCAAACTGAATCCCTGCTTTCTGCATTATGCCCTGCTCCTTTATGCCTTAAGAGTGAACTGGTTTAAGTGAGTTCCTGGTTTAGTCTTTTAACCAATGAACTAAGACCCACCCTGTCCAATTGGTACTTCTCTATAATGACCAATCTGGATGGATAATAACAATGAGTCAGGGCTGTGAGGTTGGGACCAATCAGAAGTGTAAGAATTTAAGCACCATAGTCACATAAAATGACCCTAAATGGGAACATGGCCAACTTTTGCTAAAAAGGTGGGGTCCCCTTTGTCTTGGTGGAACACAATTTTAAGTTGCCACCTGAATCTTTGTCTCCTGCGTTGTAGCTCCTTTTGCCCAAATAAATGCATTGTATTCTTTATTACAGTCTAAAATTAATTTTAGTTTAAAACTATTTAAACTTAAAGAAAAGAAAAGTAAACGCTCCTATCGACAAGTTAGAGCATACCACCCACCAAAGCTGGGCTCACACTTTCCCACAGAGACTGAGAGGTTGGAGTGTTGTATTCCTTGATTACATTTCAAAGAAATGGTTCTCAGGTCCCTGAGAAAGATATTCCAGGTTTGTAATACTGGTAACAGGCTTTTGAAAAGATTTACATCTCAAAGGGGCAGAGAACAGATTTGTATTACAATTTTTCAAATTAAATGCTCTAAATAAACAGAAGCCAGGTATTTAGAATCAGGGCAAAGCTTGTCCAAAGATTCCTCAGAATGAAAGGAACATTAGACCATTTCAGTCAATGAATTCTGTTTAAAGCTAATGAAAGATTATTAATCAGAAACTAAGCCACATTTCAAACATACCTCAGGAACTATATCACTGAAGGATTATTTGACAGTTACTTTTAAAGGCGGCAGAATTATTTTAACTCTACTTGAAAACTTTTTATTGAAGCATTGTTTACAGTAGTAAATAATGAAAGCAACTAACTAGCAATTGGTAATAGATAAATCGTCATATACCCATACTTTCACATATTAAACAGCTATTTAAATGAATGTAATAGATTTACATCTATTTTTCTTAAAGGAGTATCCACGATGTGTTATTTCAGTTGCCCAGGACAAAAATCCTTGGAGTCATTGTTGACATCTCTCTCACATTCCACTCCCAGTTTTTCAGCAAAGCTGTTGTCTCCCACTTCACAGTATATCCACAATCTGATTACTCCCTCTCACCTAGGCTGCTACCATCTGGCCCAGCCATCATCTCTATTTGGACTACTGCAGTAGCCTCATCATTGGTCTCCCACTTCTAAAATGCCCCTTCTCCAAAAATATAGTCTCACACTGAAGTCAGAGTCACCTTTTAAAAACATGAGTCAGATAAGCAAGTCAGATAATATCACCATTTTGTTCCAAGTGTCAGTTGATGCCATGGGTTCTGGTCCATTTCCCTTTCTTCATCTTTCTGCTCCTTTACTTGGATCCTGCCCCACTGGCTCCCTTTCTAGTCCTCAAACTTTCTCATGACCCAGCATTTTTCACAGACTATTTTCTCTTTCTCAGTTGCTCTTATCCCAAATGCCCACCATGTCTAACTCTGCCACCCCCTGAAACTCTGCTAAACTCTTACCCTTTCATGGAGATCAACAGTTACCTTCCTGGTTTAAAGGGCCACCTGCTCACTCTTCCAATGCCCTTCCAATGCCTCTTATCCTGATGACATTCAGCATCTGCTAGTAAACATGTTATTTACTTATTTGTATGTTTAGAACATATTTTCTGTTCCTCCTCAGTAAAATGATACTTTCTCAAAAGTAAAAATCTGCTTTTCAATTCATGGTTTTGCATAGTACAGAGCCTGTTAAAGGGAATGAGGGGCAGTTTGCCACCCCAAAATATGCCTTTTGGAATATTGATTATTTTAGGCTGGTTTTTCCCAGGAAACAGAAGACTCAGGAAGTTTTGCTTTTTACCTCCCACTTAATTCCCCAAATGAATTTAAGACAGAAGGAAGACCTGTTCTATCTAGGAAGGAGCTATCACCATGGAAAATTATAGTTTAATCTGAATTAGGTGTGGCCAACAGAGAGGGTCTAGCAAGGCCTCTGTGATCCAAGTCTTCTGTGTGTCCCATTGTTTCTTATAGTCCCTGCAGACCTTTGTTTACTACATGTAACATGATTGATCTCCCTGCAAATTGCTTTATTTCTCTTTGAAGTTCCAGGCCAGTACCACTTCTCTTTAGTTGAGAATGACATATCTAACTCATTTGGCCTTACTGTCTTTGGATTTTTTATGCTTATGTGAATTCTCCATAAGTACATGTTAAAATTTGACTTGTTAATCTGCCTTATGTCATTTTAATGCTTTGACCAACTCTAAGAACTCAGAAGAGAAAGGAAATGATTTTCCCCTTCCCCACACTGGCACAGATGCTGCTCACTAAATGTTTGTTGAATACATGAATGACAAATAAGAGACTTTGTGTCCATAGTAAGGGGAAAACACCTCATGAAATCTCAAGCCATACTTGAATGCTCATCTATTTATGAGTATGCTCCTTTGGTAGTCTTGAAAAGATAACAGTTTGATAAGCACATGCCAATCAAAAACTTTAAAAAAATTATAGCTGTTCTATTATAAAAGTGGTTCAAGTTAATGAAAATATGTGTATTAAAATATAGGCATGATAAGTCTACAAATATGATTAATCATGATTTGTAGTATGAAAAACTAATTGCCAAGATCAAGGCAGATATAGATCAAAGAAGAAAAAAGTAAGAAACATCTTTTACTCTTACTATTTATTGAGCTAGAACTATGATCACATAAGTTATTTTTCAATAGAGTATCTTTGCTTATCAGACAAAATTAATATTTTTACTGGTTATTTGCATAGTTGAGAAAGGATTATTATATTAGGCAGAAAACTATTTAATAGTTAGTCTAGAGTAGAACATTGAATGTGTCAGTGCATTGTAATGACTCATTATTGTTTAATTATTAGATGGTCTATAAATTAAATAATAAATATAAATTATAAGTAAACTGAGGTAAATTTCCACAGTTAAGTTTCTGGAATAAGTGCATGTACTTTTACACTTTCTACTTAAAGTGACTTCCCTTAGAATGTTTTTTTGGAGGATGTGATAATTTATAAGTTGTTTGGTTTAAGAAACAAATGCTATGATCTTTATTAAACTAAAAGGCTAAATTATTTTACTTTACTTGCCTTCTTGTTTTGTTTTGTTTTTAAGATACGCATGTGAGCGCATGCATGAATGTGAGTGCATAACATTGGTCATAGTAAGCATGTTGGAGAACAGTGGTTTTGAGTTGCATGGATTATCTCCTCTTTAAATTAAAATAGGTAAATAAATAAAAAGCTTTACTGACCAACATTATCTACACCTTATTTTAAAATCACTTATTTATTCTTAAACTATTTTGTCTGAGTTAAGTTAACAATCATTTTTGATTGAGCTTACAAGAAATAAGATATGAATAAAGGTAAGAAATGGAAATATATTATGACACAGTAAAGCTTCTTTCTGAGAAAAGGATATATAAAAATGACAAATCTTATATTGTTGTTGAAATAACAATAAAGCAAGCCAATACTTCATAGCACCTGAGCCCTTTATGCATACCAAGGAGTGAGACAAACAGTTTCTCAGGCCTTATTGTAAGCCAGAGGTTATTTGCTAAGCAAGGACTATATGATTTGAACTGATTATAGTTTTTGGTTACAAACAAGAGAGATTACTCTTGTGGGAGTTGGAAATGAATGTCCCCAGAGTATGCAGATTATTTCCTACTGAAATCAATTAAAGACTGACCAACTCAGGAAGAGAATTCTACTTGCCCTTTTCCTTAATGAGATTCAGATTTCAAATAAGAAGGTTAGGGAACTTGACTTAATCACCTTAAGAATTTTACACTGCAACATTAGTCAGGAAGACATCAAGCATATTGGCCTAGAAACCCCAACCTTGTGTCTCATTGTTTCTGGAATGTCTAGCATAAGAATTTTCCTGTCATGTGTGTTTTGCACTTCCTCAACGACCTGTAAATCACACATTCTCACATCCAAAATCTAACACCTTGTCCCTCCTTTTCTCCTTCATCTGAAAATGTCTTATATACCCAATGTTGCTGCACTGTCTCTGGAATTTTTACGCTCATGTAAATTTCCCATGTGCACCTAAATTTTTATTTTTCTCCAGTTAATCTACTGTATGTTCTTTGAATCATTCGACCAGCCAGAAGAACTAAATAGGTAAGGGGGCCATTTCACTAGCCCGGACATTTTAATTAGAAAGGTCTTTGCTGGTAGAGTAGCGTACCCACTACTCCGCTCTGCACAGTGGAAGAAGTGACCTAGGATGGCACTGCAGGAGGAGCTGACCCCTGGAAGAACCTAGGAGCCAAAACTAGCACCACCAATAATTTTGATTGTCCTAGTCCTTCGAGCCATTCTCTCTACATTCAGCATCCAGACCTGGAGCAGGGGTCAGTGATCCTATCTAGGGCTACGGCCTAGGGAGAGAGCTAGGGTCTGGGTTCTTTGCCTATGCTATTCCGAGAAGCCACGGCCTCCAACCAAAATGCCTGAAGAGTGGGGTCCATAAAAGTAAAAGGAGAGGCCTCAGATAACCTAAATAATTTTTTAAAGTCTCCATATACTTTTATTATAAGCAGAACTCAATAGTGTGATTAGCCAATAAAAGACCACAATAAAGAAAAAATGCTAATTTTTTACCATCTCTCCTATAGTAAGCACTGAAATAGATATTGCTTGCTTTTTAACCAATTAGTTTGTACTAATTATTGCATTGTGGTTTAATATATTTTATATTATTTCTTCATCAGAAACTAAAACTTTAATTTTAAATAGTATTAAAAATAATTGAGCATAGGAATAGATTTACAGGAACAAGTATAAAAGACATGTGGACAAAAACTAGGGTGGGCGGAAATAGGAGGGAGGTGGGGAGGGCTGGGGTGGTGGGCTGGGATGGGAGTAAAAGACAGAAAACTGTACATGAACAACAATTAAAATAAAATTTTAAAATATGTATATAAAAAACACTATGGAGGTGACAATCACAATATATATAACAAAATTTATTTTAAAAAAAAGGAATAGATTCAGTATCGTAAACAAAGCCCTCTTGTTAAGAGGCAGTGCAGATATGATTGGGATAGCTTGGGACCAGACTGAGTTTAAATCCTGGCTCTACTCCTCGCCTATGTGTGAACTTGAATGTGTGTTTACCCTCTCTGTACTTCCTCCTGCTCATTTGTAAAATGGGACGAGTAATAGTCTCTGACTCAGGGGGTTGTTGTGAGCACTGAGATTAAAGAGTGCAACAGTGTCAGCCAGGAGTGGGCGCCACTCGTCCTCCAGCCACCGCGGTCACTGCTGGCTTCCACCAATAACCACCCGCAATCCACTTCATTCGCCGACTGTGTGGGGTAACACACATAATTACACATATCCCTTTTTTTATCATTTCAATACATGTTCACCTAGATGTCATTTTGACATCTGTCACAAAAAGAAGAGTTGTTATTTTATTTTATTTCCAGTGATTTTAGCTGTGGTCAGCTGGTACATTAGAGTTTATCCTCAAATGGAGGCAGGGGCCCTGGGTTCTGTAGTTCCAGTTTTGTTATAACCGGGTCGCACCTCTGGGCAAACAAATGACCTGATTTTACTAATTTATAAAAGGAGAAGTCTAAACTCTTGAACTTTTTTCCCGCATTTAAATTTTTATTGAAATTAATGTGTGTATGTATCTTATATCTTATCTATATCTATCTATACAATAAGACTTATAATGAAAACAGCAGTCTTCACCCCTTTTCTATTCCAAAATTCTGCTCTCTCAAGACAATTTTTTGACATTAAATTTTTTTCTAGTTTACGTCCATATTCTAATATACTTAGATTACTATTTCTTGATTTTTTTCAATGTTAGATATTTTCTTTGGCTTCCTAAAGTAGAAAATGAGGACTTAATGCTTGTACCCACTGCATTTGCCCTTCCAACACATTCTCTGGCCCTTCTTACTCCAGCCTGCCAATGTAGTTACATCACTGCATCCATTCTGAATATCGAGTGTTTACACTATAACATTCCTTGCAAATGCTATTCACACCTGGCACACGGAGCATGCTAAGATTATATTTCTTTGCTTCTATACCTTTTTATTTTCTTAGCATTAATACTTGGCTTTCCTTCCCCAATTGTTCAGTGTTGTATGTGCCTGTTATAATTCTCTAGATACTTTAAAAAAAAATTGTTGAATGTATTTGCAACAATGGTTAATAAAATTATAAAGGTTTCAAGTTTACAACTCTATAACACATCAACTGCAGATGGTGTTGTGTGTTCACCATCCAAACTCACATCTCTTTTTGTCACCATTTATCCCCCCTTTATCCTCTTCTATCTGCCCCCCTCAGCCCCCTTTTCCTCCGGTAATACCCATACATACTGTTGTCTGTGTCTATAAGTAAAAATCTGATCTTGAATGCTACTTAGGCATTTCTTAATGATGGTTCTGGAAGAAAAAAAGTTAAAATAGTCCTGAGAACTGAGACTTAATAAAATGCCAAAATGTGACTTGACTATCCACTAATAGTGGATTGAGATAAAGAATTTTAAAACACTTTTCCAAACTCACCTGCCAGGTGACTGAGCTTAGCTCAAATATATAAGTTAGAATACCTGGCAATGTGGATGGAGAGACAAGAGGCATCATTTAAAAACATCAGTCATATTAAAGGAACTAGGGGAAGTGGATTTAATAAAATGTTACTGGCCCTCTGCTTCCCAGAAGGCATTAGCCTTGCAGCCTGTGTAAGTGCATGCACAGTTCACTTTCTGTGCTGACCTTAAGCAATCCTGCCACCATTGCACCACAGCCTTGGGGTCAAAGCGTGGTCCCCCAATACCTGGCAGGCCCCTGGGGACACTGCCACACTGTGCCTCTGAGTGAGGAAAGTGAGGTGCTGAGGATTTGTCTGATAGGTATCATAAGCCAGATTCCTTAAAGTAAAATGTGGAAGGTGCCTCTGGCACCCTAGCACTTCAGTGTTTCTCATCCCAGGACTCCCTGCCACCTTGGTAGAACCCCAGGATAGGGATAAGAGAAAGGTAAGTGGTAAAATATATGAATAAAAAATGAAGTGATGAGCCCTGGCTGGTGTAGCTTAGTGGTGGATTGAGTACCAGCCTGAAAACCCAGAGGTCATTGGTTCGATTCTGGTCAGGACACATGCTTGAGATTGGGGCCATGTCCCCAGTTGAGGGCCTGAAAGAGGCAACTGATGGATGTTTCTCTCACACTTTAATGTTTTTCTCTCTCCCTTTTTCCCTCCCTTCTCCTCTCTCTAAAAATAAGTAAATAGAATCTTTAAAAAATGTAGTAATAAAATACTGACATTTAACACACACATGAAAAAACAGCCTCGAAATTAAGGGAAATGAGCCTTTAAGGAAAAAAGGAGGATAAAATTAAATTAATTCCATCAGAGGTTTGGTAAACCTAAACTTGGCTTCTAATGAAGTAGTAATCTCCTCTACTTGGATGGTTCAAGTTGTTATCTACATGCCTGTAATGGAATGATGTCCCTATAGAGAAGTGATTTTCTTTTGTTGTCTTTTGGTTTTGTCTCCTGATGCCCCTCCCAGAAAAGAACAGCCCTGAGTGTGCTTCCTCAAAGGAGAGATGTGGTGGGCAGACAGCAGAAATGCCTGCAAGTTTCTGGATTTCCTGTTTCTAGCTTTGGGAAAACTTAGGGAATATTTTCAGTATATACAGAAATGTCTAGGAGAACAGGTGTGTGGACAATGGTGCTTCTCCCTCCTTAACTAGAGAAAAGAAAGGAAACATAAAGGGTATTTACAAGAGGGAAGGCAGAAGGACCTTGTATGAGACTAAAGAGAATGGCACCACTAGAAAGAGAAAATGCCCGCTTGATCTCTCTAGTCACATGGTCTTGGATAATCCTGCAAAGATTTCCAAGTGCAGAACATTACAAAGCATCCAAGTGTACCTCATACAACCCCAAAGTGGTGTTAGAATAGCAGAGTGAGGTCCTGATTCTAAAATGACCATGTAAATAGAGGGGGAATGGGAACATGGACTCCACAAGAACAGGAAACTTATCATCTCTCTATTTCCCCACTCCCTAGAACATGTCAAGCCCATAGTAGATGTTCAGTCAATATTTGCTGCATAATATATGATGAGTAAATGTGGGAGAGAATGAGATATGCCTCACAGGAGCCCAAGGGGAACAAAAGACAGCCAGGAAGATAGCCCTCGCAGTGTATTCCTTTAGGCACCTATTTTTGAGGACTACTTTTTCCCATCATGTGCATCCACCTCTGCTTCAATGTCCCAACAATACATACGCACAAGGAATTCCAGTATAACCTCAAAAAAACTGAAGGGTGGAGAAATAGAGATTGACTCTTTGCTTTCTTCCAGAATGGGATTTCATACTAGAAAGTAACTCATTTATTTTTACAATTATGTGTTGAGCCCCTATTATGTGCCAGACACTGTTCTAGGCACTGGGAATATATCTATGAATATGCCACAGTAGAATTATTATTATTAATGTTTTTAATTGTTACTATTGGTCACATACTATTAAATGCATTATGGGTAATAACCAAAGAACCCTCAAGGTAGATATTATGATAACATGTGTTTTACAGATGAGTAAACTAAAGCACAAAAAACTGTTTTGCCCAAGGTCACAAAAACAGGAAAGGTAGACTGATGATTAGAACTTAATCCATGCAGCCACAAATTCCACATTCATAACCATGAACTTGAGAACTGAGTTTTACATTCTTCTGTATACTGATAACTCTAAACTATATCTCCTTCTAGGTCCTTTGTTTTGGGCTTAGCATCCCCACATCTAAATGCTTATTGGATGGCTTCAATTGCATGTTCCCTAGGTACCTCAAACTCAGTTCATATAATCAAAACTGAACTCAACAACTATGCTTCCAATTTTGCCTGGGTTTCCCATCTCAGGGAAAGGAATTCCTTTAAGTCTTGTGGGCTGCACCAAAAATCTGTGTGTCTTTTTTTTTTCTTCCTTTCCTACCCCTTACAGTGGAGCCCTCATCTAATCAAACACCAGATCCTATTGCTTCCCCCCTAATATCTGCTATTGGGCCACTATCATCTCTTTTTTGTATTATTTTAAAGGCCTTTAGACTTGTTCCTCCAACCCAAATTCTGCATTACCATTCCCACCACCCTGTCAAACTGACTTATGAAACAAAACTCTTGACCATTTCGCATCCATGTCACTATGGATTAAGTATCAAGACCAAGTTCCTGGACATACCATATAAAATAACTTGTGACATGGGGAATTGTAGCGGACACTGAAAAACCAGCGGTAAGGAGAGCTCTTCAGAACAATAGGAGCCCAGGGTTCCAGCGCGCAGAGAGCCGGCCGGGCGGCTGAGGCCCCGGGCCGGGCGCTTCGCCAGGCCCGCCCCAGGGCCCTGGGGAGGGAGCTGGGTCAGCCGCTGAACCGGCTGGAAGATCTCAGGGGCCACCGAGCAACTGCGGCAGAGCGAAAGTGGGTGCCCCTCGAGGGAGCGAAAGTGGGTGCCCCTCGAGGGAGCGAAAGTGGGTGCCCCACACCAGGTCACTGCTCGACTTTGAACCGAGTTTTTGTGGTCGCCGGGCGACTACGAAAGCACAGTCGCCCCAACCGCAGACAGAGGTGCATGTGAAGTGAGACAGCTGCATGAAAATAGGCACCCTCAGGGGACCGCACACGGTCTTGGATAGTGGTCACTCTTGAAAACATAGGCGCTGGCCACTGGAGACAGCTGTGGAGTGCCCATGCCAGATCACGGGCCCTGTGCTGGAACGCGGACAGCTCAGGTCCAAGGCGCAGGCACGAGAAAGCCGCTAGTGTGTAGGCCCCACTCAGGGGCAAAGACGGCTGCGCCCGAACACAGAAAGCCTCCCAGGGGCAAAGGCAGGCAACTGGGCACAACTGGAGAACCTAGCACACACCCATAAACTCGGAGAAGTGCGCGAGCACCAGGAGGCTCAGAACACACGCTGGAAACCCTGTAGGGAAAGGCGCCCACTAACGCTGGGACACATAGCACAATGAGGACTGAGTTCTGAACACAGAGAAAAGCAATAAGATCACCCCTCGGCCATTGCAGCCAGCAAGACCAGAAAAGCCGGCTGGGCAAGTTTGAAAACAACAAGAGGTTTTTTTGTTTTTGTTTTTGTTTTTTTTAATATATATTTTAATTTTTTAATTTTTTTATTTTTAATATTTTGTTTTGCTTTGCTTGTTCTTTTTTTTTGTGGCTGTTTATGTTTGTGTGGGTGTGTCTGTTTTTTGTTTTGCCAGTTTGTGTCTTTTTGTTTGTATGCCTATCTATTTATATGAGTTTTTAACTATTCCTTCTTCTTTATTTTTTTCTTCTTCTTTACTCCCCAACTCCTTTTGCCTCCCTTGAATTTCTTCTTGTCTTATTCCGTCTTCCTTTCTTTCCAATTTTCTCTCTTCTACCTTCCTCTTTTTTCTTCTTTCTTCTTTTTTTCATTTTCCCCCCTCTTCTTTTTTTAAATACCCATGAGTGAGACAAAACAAACAAACAAACAAGCCTGGAACTGTGGAAAAAAAACAGAGTTGGCCCCCAAAAGAGGGTATTCCAGCTGATGAGACAGTGGAAGCTGTGAACAACAGGATACCCGAAAGAGAATCCACCACTGAAACTCACAGATAGTCTACCACAGAAGATCATACCACAAACCCAGGGAGCCAGAACAGATCAATTTAAGAAGTTGAGGCTAACAACAAGAGTCTCACAAACAATGGGAAGACAAAGAAACAACCCCCAAATGAAAGGAAAGGAGGAAGCTCCAGAAAGAATGCTAAATGAAACGGAGGCAACTCAACTATCGGATACAGAGTTCAAAGCAATGGTTGTCAGGAAGCTCAATGAGCTCTCAATGAGCTACCATAAACTACAGGGAAGTTATGATGAACTCACCGAAAACTATATCAACATGAAAAAGGAAATAGAAATTATCAACAAGGGCCAAGAGGAAATGAAGAACACAATCTCTGAACTGAAGAACACAGTAGAAGGAATGAAAAGCAGAATCGATGAAGCAGAAGATCGGATCAGCGAGTTGGAGGACAAAATAAAATAACTTGTGACATGGGTCCCATTTGCTGTCCAGTCTTCACCTCTTAACTTTTCCCTCTTCAACCTTACTGAATTAATTGGAATTCATCAGATGCGTACTCTGCACCTTTGCAAATAATTGATCTATTTAAAAAAAATCCATCATTCCTTCATTAGGATAAAGTTTATTCATTGTTATGGTCTCAGTATATCATTGCCCCTGAGTTTTTTACAACTTCCCAAACTACGTTAAGTGCCCATTCTGTGCTTATTACTGTTTAATCCTCTGTCTTCTCTAGGCCACACGTTCCTTGTGGTCTGGGACTGTACCTGGTTAATGGTGACTTTATTTCCCAGCCTAAGCCTGCTACATACGCACACAATTAAAGTAAACAAACTGTTGACTGAATGACAAATAACTACATTAATTATTTCCTGCCAGAGAATGAGGAAGGAATAAACCAATCCAAATATGGGAGAGAAAATATTTTTACTAAACTAACAAGAAAAATGGGGACAGACTCAGAGCAGGAGGACAGCTGGGTAGGAGGAGGTTAGTGGGTGGAGAGATTGAGTAAAAAGGAAAAGGGCTCACAGACGTGGACAACAGTGTGGTGGTTGTTGGGGGCGGGGAGGGGATATAAGGTGACTAAATAATAATGGAAAAATACAATAAGTATTAAATTAATGTAATAGAAAGTATTTTAAAGCAAAATTTGGCATAAGAGGATTGTAAAATTAAAACTAGGATAGGATCATAAATCTTTCTTTTAATTTGCCAAAATACAAAGCTGCAGCCACAGCTGACTTTTCCTTGAAACACAAAAATAAGAACAGCTTTCGCTATTTTAGTTGGTTTTCTGTACTAACAGTTACTAGTAATTGGGAATACCAGCTTCTAAAGGAGCAAGTAAGGTTGATCAGATTAAAGCACTTCTAAATAAAGCTTGAAACAAGAAAACAGTTCAAAATATTCCTTTGTAAGTGCTTCTGGCTAGTTAGGGATTCAAATCTTTGGATAAGATCTGAGTATTTTATGCTGAAAAGGACTACTGTATAAAAAAAAGAACAAAACCTAATCTCCTTCAGGATAATAGGGATTTTATGATGATTTTGAAACTCTCTAGTTACATGAGTTTAAGATAAGTCACTTTATCTTCCTCATCTTTAAACTGGAAATAACACCTTTTTTGTCAGTTGCCAGGAATCCTATGAGGCTCAAATGAGAGCCAGACAGAGAGCTCTTGATAAAGTCCCGGGTGTGCCAACACATATAATGACGCCAGTTCTCCTACTTAAAGTCCTTGCTGCCTCGCTGTGTCCAGTGAGGCAAAGGAGAAATCGATGATTCTATGTGAATGTGTTTTAGGGATCTGTGTATCAATTTTAGTTGGCAGTGATGGGTGAAGCTGCTGAAGTTATATGTGCAGTGGCCACTGATGTTAGTCACCTTACAATGAGCAGAAAAAAATCAGCATAATTAAGAATTTTTTGGCCTATGCAAGAAATAATGAAAAATTCTCCAGCTTATGACAGCACTTTATAATGTCTTGAAGTAATTGTAAAATCTGTGTAGGATGAAAATAAGAGCCTCTACAAATGTTTTCCTGCCTCACGGGATGCCTGGTCAAGAGGCCAAAGTCCCACCAAGCCCAGGACCTGACTCTGCTGTATCCAGAAGGAAGGGGAAGTCTTTTAAAAATTCACTCAAAAGGTGCATATGAAATCTAACTCCATTGTATATATAAGTAATATTTTTCATTGTTTTAAAATACATTGAATTATCAGAATTCTAGGGAATATTATGCTTTCTTTTTTTGGAAAATTTAACAAGATTTTTCCCCACCATGTTTTAATGGCCATTCCTGATCATGATGTTTGAGATCCCCAAACCACTGTTCTTATTCTTTCCTCTAAAGCCCCAAATATTTATTCAAAATAATAAAAAGATAAATGCTTTCCTATCTGATTGCCGTCAGTCAGAAATACTTATTTGTTCTAACAAAGAAGTGCAATATATTTCAGATAGTACTGGGATTTTCAGTGGATTTGAGAAAATCTATATAGTAAATGTTATTCTAGATCCTTGGCAAATAATATAGCACATTACCAGAGCTAAACATTCTGTATTTTTTTTTTTAGTACCAACGGTCATTATTTTTCACTAGGCTGCAGCCAGTTTAGGTCAAATGACTTGGGTTTTATATTTTAGTAGAAAAATTTTCATTCTGTAAGATTACTAAAAAGAGCTTCATGATGTATTCTTAAAGTAACTACAAAGCCCTATTTTATGACATTAAATCTTGTTTAGGACCATTCAAAACATTGGGAAGGAAGGATTCACAGTGACATCAATAAAACATATCTTAAATGCTTCTACTATATAATATGTGGGGGGAAATTCCAGAAAAATAAACAAAATCAGTAATAGGCTAAAAGGAAAAAATGTTTACATTATGTTGGTTAGAGACAAACTTTTGATTTCTAATCCAGAAGGAAAGAGCACCCAGTTTTATAAGGAGGCCCTCACAGCCTACTAGAAGAGTCATGCTTTTATATGGAACATTGTAACATATTACCATGTAGGACATACTATAGCCACACTTAAAATGGGTGTGTAAATTCACCTATGGAAATGAGAGAAGAAGTGAAATTTTTGGTTTTAAAAGGTGGTTATAGGAGTTTTCTGGAGTGAGAAAGGTAAGGAGGACCACCTCTGAATAGCAAAGAGTATAGGAAAACACCTGGAATCATGGCAAAGATAACACAGATATTGAAAAATTTAGTTGATTGTTTATTCTAATGATAATAACAAATATAGCAATCACTACCAACAGTCATTAAGAACTTACTAAATTCTCTGCATACTATATACTAGTGATTGAAGGCAAATAGCATACTTCACAGAAAAAAATAAAAGAGAAATGGACTTTAGCAAAGCAACTCAAAAGCAGAGGGTTAGCTAGGCGCACTATAGTTCCCTGAGCTGGCAACATCTTCTAGAGAGACATGCTGAGGCCAGGGTACAGTACAGTACCCACTGCTCTAGGTTATGTATTAAGGCGGGGTCCCTACTATCCTGCCTCTCAACCATTTTGGAGCACCGAAATATACGAAGCCTTATGCGTTTGTTTGACAGGAGATGGGATGTAACTCACCTGTACTGATATGCCACCTGGTGGCATTGTGTAGAGAAGATTGTGAGCTGCCCACACCTGCTGGGAGGAGAATGAGCCAAGTCACAGCTTGCTTGATGCCATACAATCTTGAAAAAGCCACTAACACCAAACATCTTTTATTTCATGTAATGATCATAATAACCAATTCAGATTAGGAAAAACATTGAAGTTCCAGCTCTGCGATTTGTCACTTTGAACAATTTACTAAATCTAAGTCACAGTTTACTTATTTATAAAATAGGAATATTGCTACATTCATAATAACATTAGTTTGCTTATATTAGATTAGTGTTAGATGGAGTAGTATAAAATAAGTATTATATTAATAAATTTTTGAGGTATTCTTTGTTACTTATATCCCCCTCATCCTCCAGGGCCATATTGTACCTATGCATCTATCTTTAATAGTGAGGATTACCAGATGAACTTGTGATGAGGTGTGGCCAAAAAAAAAAGAAAGAAAAAAAAACATTAATCATAATACAGACATTTTGGGAGGATAAGGAGGAGGATATTTCTGTGTTTTGTTTTGTATTTAAGGGGAAAGAATTTAAAAAGGCTGCGATGACATGGAACTATGAATATTTTTCTAACCTGCAGGATGTGCAAAGCAAACTGATATTTGTACAACATTAAGACTTTGAACATCTAAGCCTACAACACAAGTGAGATAATCAAGCTGTGGGTTTGGAGGGACTGCAACACTCAACAGAAAATCTGGCAGATGCTGCAGACTATGATGTCCAGATCTCCAAAAGCTGGGGGCAGAAAATAGAGCAATAGCCTTAGAGACTGAGATAAAAGACCCAAGCCTGTACAATGATGATAAGTAATGTGGCTGCATATTTTCAAGGGCTTGGATTCTTTAGTATTTTCATTGCAAACCAGGGGCAGTATTGCTTACAATTGTTCGTTTCTTTGTTTTTGTTTTTCCACTTAGATAAAACTTTCTAAACTTAGGTAGGGTAAATACAAAAAGTAAAATTTGTTCTAAAAAAAATATTTTAGTTCAATAGTGAGGCAAGGATCATGGTACATGATGCAAAACAGCTTGAAATGTTATCAAGGATCCCTGTTGTTGTCCTTTAATCATTTTTAAATTTTTTTATTACAGTTGACATACATTGTTATATTACTTTCAGATGTATACTCCATGGATTAGTTATTATGCAACTTACTGATCACTCCAATAAATCTCACACCCATGTGACATCATACGTGGTTATTAGAATATTATTGACTATATTTCCTATGTTTTAATTTACCTCCCCATGACTGTTCTGCGACTACCAATTTGTATTTCTTAAGCCCTTCACCTTTTCCACATAGCCCCTAATCTCTCTTCCCATCTGTTAAAATGTTTTCTGTATCTATGAGTCTGTTTCTCTTCTGCTTGTCTATTTACTTTGGGTTTTTTTTTTTTTTAGATTCAATTGTTGGTAGATATGTATTTATTGCTATTTTGCTGTGTATATATTTTATTTTCTTTTTCTTCATCTTCTTCTTGATCTTCTTCTTGTTCTTCTTTTTCCTCCTCTTCCTCCTCATCCTCCTTCTCTCAAAGAAGACCTTTAACATTTTGCATAACACTAGTTTGGGGATGACAAATTCCTTTAGTTTTTTCTTGTCTGGGAAGGTCTTTATCCGTCCTTCAATTCAAAATGAAAGCTTTGCTGGGTAGAATAATCTTGGTTGTAGGTTCTTGCTTTTCATCATTTTGAATATTTTGTGTCAGTCCCTCTGGCTTACAAATTTTCTTTTGAGAAATCAGCTGACAATCTTTTGAGCTCCCTTGTAGGTAACTAACTGCTTTTCTCTTGCTGCCTTTAAGATTCTCTCTTTGTCCTTAACTTTGCTATTTTGATTATGATGTATCTTGGTGTGGATCTCTTTGGGTCCATCTTGTTTGGGACACTGTGCTTCCTGTAGTTGATTAGTTGTCTTAGTCCCACCTATTTGACATTCTGCCACAAAGTGGGAAATGAGAGGTTTTCTGCAAGACCTGGTTAAAGTCTTTTGGATAGGCATGAACTACCATTGATAAAATAGATAAATGCTTACAAAATAGAAATAAGGCACTGCTTTGTGAGTTTGTTTTATTATGGCCCAAAGAACTGTATGTATCTTTCCCAGTTTTAAATTTATTTTATTATAGAAATATGTAGCAGCATTAAAGTGCTAAAAAGTACAGGAGTGGAAGTGAATTGTGAATCTAATTAATATTTAAGCTTTTCACAGTTGCAAATATAAAGAAAAGTTCTTCAGGTCAAGCCCATTTTTATATAACTACTTTTTTTTCTGCAGTATTGTAGATGAAAACTTTATAATTATGTGGTGGTGTTTCCTAGGCATTTCTAATTTGCCCATTCTATTTGATTTTGCTTCCTTGTCTTGAATTTTACCTCTTGTCCCAGAACGTCACCATTATGTGTATCATCTGAGCAAAGAACTTCCTGAGAATAACTTCTCCCTGCCTCCTTTGTCTGGAAGTCAACAGGTATTTTTGAGCCAAGTTGCTACAGTATTCATTATGGGAATAATAAAAAATAAAATATATATATACAAATTAAAATTATATAGAAAATGGTTACAAAAAAAGAATATAAACTCAAATAAATACACATGTATTTTAATTTTGCTTACGCTAAAATTTGAATGATAAACTCTATATGACAAGGCTTAATTTAAAATCAGCTTTTCCCCATAACACTAACTGTTTTATCAAAATAGTAGAATTTTCATTAATTTATTTATAAAAGTAATATATCTCAAAAGAGAACACTTGCAAAATTAATATAAAATAAAAGCCCACACAGTACCTTGATCCTATCACAGAGACATGAAAGCTGGCACAAGTTTGGTTTGTATACCTTTAGTCATTTTATGTTCATAGATAAATAAACATAATGTAGATATGTTTACCTGTTATGTAGATAAACATGACAGATATGTAGATATATATAGATATGCACCAATTTTATATTTCAATAAGAAAATCATGGAGTAATATTCTTAGGTAACATGATATTTTAATTAAGTAATATATTATGGCCAATATCCCATAATGTAAAACTTTTCTTATAAGTTGATTTTAAATAACACCCAATATATCACAATTATAACTTATTAAGTTAAACATCTACTGTCAGACAGTTTCTATTTATTGTCATTGTAAATGAAACAGTAACTAATTTCCGTATATGTGTGTATGCACATGTATGTATTTGTCTACCTCTCTGATTTTTTGCTATATATGTGTGAAGTAATTACTGATCAGACTACCTATACCATAGTCTTTATTACTATACTTTTATAAAAATGGTGAGGTCCAAGAAGGCAAGTGTTCACTTAGTTTTCCCTCCAGGGGTGTCACAGCAATTCTGACCCTAGGCAATCTTCACATATTGTAGAATTAGTTTATCAACATGAATAAAATCTCTGATTGGTTGTGATTGAAATAAAATTAAATTTGTAGAAAATAAGTATCTATTTTGGTAAGACTTGTTAAAAATTCACACGGTGAATTTCTCCATTGTATTTATCTTTCAAAATGTCTTTCAATAAAGTTGAATGACTTTCCATGTAACTCTTACATATATTTTATAATATTTATTCCAAAGTACCTTATAACTTTCATAACTATTAAAATTTTGTTGTACATTGGTAAAGAACAAATATACTGAATTTTATTATTCATTCCAAAAGTTAATATGCATACTTTTAAGCTATTTGTGAAGCAAATTATATAATTTGCCACTAATAAATTGTAGCCTTCCTTTTTAATTCTTCTTTCTACCTTTTCTTTATCTTCTATTTTCTTTTCTTAAAGTTCTAATGTCTATAGTACATTGTTGAATACAATCAGTTTAGCAGGCATCGTTTCTCATTCCAGATTTTAGGCACTGCTTGAAAATTTTACTCGTAAGTGTAATGCTTTCTGGAGAACTTGGTATTTACACTCCCTTTCTCCAGTGATTTGTGATGTCAGCCCTGTCATATGTCAGTTCCATGTACATGTGGATCGGTTTCTTGTTTCATAATTCTGTTCCACTAATATACTTGCCTAACATTGTGACAATACCAAACTGTGTACTTATAATGTCTATCGTCAGTCTTGCTATTGATAAGGTATATATTCTCAATGTATTTTCCTCAAAAATTGCCTTAACTCATCAAAGGGCTCTCCTATTTCATATTAATTTTAAGATCACACTGCAATTTTTAAAAAACTCTTTCTTATTTTGACATTTTTAAAAATTATATTGAATTTATAAAAAAATAAGAATAATTTATATCATCAAAATAGTAATATTTTCTGTCTATAATTATAATGTCATTCTGTATAATTGAGTATACTTTTGTTTTAAAAATTGCACTTCTTTTATCTATTTCTTTTTACTTTCTAATTATATTATAAAACTATATTAAGTAACTGAGTTGAGAGCAAACATTCGATCTTGTTACAGATTCTCATACTGAAGTTTTTGTACTGTGATGTTGTGATTTCTAATAAAATATATATTTGGCCTTTGTCCCTGTTTTTTGGCACAGTGCTCCTGAAACCCTTGGGATTTCCTAAGTGACAAGGGTAAAAAAAAAAAGAGTTTCTTTTGCTATGTTAGTGGGTGACTTTTGGACTGCATCTAAGTTTGGGGGCTGGTGGCCCGGTGAACGAAACCACATGATTAGATGGTTGGAACTTCCAGTTTCATTATAAACTCTGCAGAGAGTAAAGGGGCTGGAGCTTAAATCAATTGCCAATGACCAATGACTGAATCAAACAGGCTTGTGTAATAAAGTCTCCACAAAATTCCAAGAACATTTGAAGAGTGTTGGGTTGGTAAATATGTGGGGAGAGCCTGGAAGTTCTGCACCTTTCTCATAGACCTCACCCTGTATATCTTTCCTGTCTGAATGTTCATCTGTATCATTGATCATCTCCTTTTATAATAAACCAGTAAATGTAAGTAAACTGTTTTCCTGAGTTCTGTGGTCTGCTGTAGCAGATTAATGGAACCTGAAGAGGTCGTCATGGAAACATCTGATTTATAGCTGATTGGTGACAACCTTGAAGTGTGATTGGCATCTGGGGTGGGCTAGGCAGTCTTGTGGACTGAGCCCTTAACCTGTGGGATCAGCTGCTGTCTCTGGGTGGATAGTGTCAGAACTGAGTTGAATCACAAGATGCCCAGCTGGTATTGCAGAGAACTGCATGGTGTGGAAAAAACTCCTACACATCTGGTTACCAGGAGTATCACAAGTAAAGTATTCTGTGTGAGCTGTAATGCAGACACACAGTCAAGAAACACAGAGGAGGGTAGAACTGTGTTTTGTATACACAAGGAAGAAAACTTCAGTTTTGTCCTATAGACATGTTAAGTGGAATATTTGCTCTTAGGTTGATGTTAGACTCACTTTGTTGCATTAATAAATTTCTTGTTTCCAACTCTTAGTCTAATTTCAATAGTAAAGGAGAGAAAGATATCTGGTCCTAAGATGTATACTTTTTGTTCCACATTGTTCCACTTTTAAAATTGGGGTGCATGATACAGTAGTTGTAATAAGACAGCGTTGTGTCCTCCTTAGCATATCAGTATATTTTTAAAAGTCAGAAATTAGTGTTATATTTTATTGAATATATTTGTTATATCAATTTAAATTTTCAAATGTTTTAATATCTGCTAATGTTAGGAAATTGTATCAATCAATTTTATTATTTGACCTATCCTTGAAATACCAGAATAAAACTTCTTAGTTATGACATGCATATGTATAACACACATTCATGTATATATGTATATAAGAATGATCTATATAATTTGTATTATGTAGTTACATAATTCATTTGTAATATTATATTTGCTATTCTTCTCCTAGATTTATACAGTGCAAGTCACTATTTTCTTATACTAGCCTTACCTAATTTGGGTATAGTATAGTGGTAGGCAAAATAATGGTTGTCCCCAAACATGTCCTTGCTTTAATCCCTGTGTGGTAGGCAGTTAGACTTGAGCAGAGCAAAGACAATAGGCCAGGTACAGAGGTCACCAGGGTGAACAGTTTTGGATGCCTAGCAAGGGGCAAAACTGGGAAAATAAAGACCTCACCCCCAGGTTAACATTTTCTCCCCTAGCATATTTAGATCCCATGCAGTTTAGATCCTTTGACCTTTCCTCCCCAAAGATAACATCTAGGCCTCAACTGTGTTTCAGCTCCAGGCCCAGAAAAACAGCAAAACCAGACAAGCAATGCCATGGCTGACATCAGGACCAGCTTCGTTAACTAATGACCTCCTGCTCTGGTGCCAACCACAATCCTGAAAGGACACACCTAGAAAGCTGATGAATATTCTATTGAGATCTTCCCCTGAGGCCTCCCCTAAGATTACCTCCTGCAAGAGAGAGATTGAAAACCTTCAAGACAAAAGACACGGCCTGGGCAATTCCCTTCCCCTTCTTCTTCCCCCATATCTCCTAAACTCTAAGAGACTCTATGAGACTTGCAACCACGGGAGCAATGGGCAGTGACAGCTGAACCTGTCTCCAAGGCCCTCTTTTATCTAACTTCCCAGTGAGCCAAAGTAGCCTAGCCTAGGCTCTCCTGTTGTTTCATCTATGCTAAGCCCTTCCTGTGTCACTGTCCTGAGTGTGCTTTTGCTTTGGCCAATAATTCTTTCTTGCTTTAGTGAACCTTGTCTCTTGACTGAAATCCTTCCTTCAGGAAGACAAGAACCAAGGTCTGGTTGTCTTTGCCAGCAACACCTTGTACTGTACATATACTATGTTTCATGGCAAAGGAGTATTAAGGGTGCAGATGGGATTGAGTTTACTAATCAGCTGATTTTAAGATAAATTATCCTAAATTACTCATGTGGGCCCAATGTAATCACTGGGTTTCTAAAAGATGAAAGAGGAAGGTGGAGGAGTCAGTTTTTAAGTAACATCATATGGGGGAAATCAACCAGACATTGCAGGCTTTGATCTTTTGTCTAAAAGGCATCAGGAGGCAAAGAATGTGGGAAGCCCCTAGGAGATGGAAAACACAAGAAAATCTATTCTCCTCTAGAGTCTCCAGGAAAGGAATTCAGCTTTGCCAACATCCTGATTTCAGCCCCATGAGACCCATCCCAGAATTCTGACTTACAGAACTGGAAGATGCTGAATTTGTGTTGCTTGGAGCAACTAAGCTGAAGTTATTTGATATTGATAAGAAAAGGATAACATTAGAAAACAAATATGAGTATAATTATTATATTAGTTTTTATGACACTGTGATATTTTACCCAATTTAAGTTATCATTCAGTTGTAAAATGCACCCTTATTTTATTACTATTAAAACTACAATTGTTGGTTAAACTCTGGCAGAATGCTTTCTTATTACATTAACTGTTGGATGCATCATAATTTCAAAAATGTTAACATATGAGCAAAAGTGAATCTTAGAATATTTGAAATATAACAGTTGTGAAGTTTCCTCTTCCTTTTCTATTCCTAATGAAATTTGCATAAAAAGAGATTATCAGCTTCTGAAACCAAAGTGGTGTCATTTGGAGGAAGGCACATGCTTGCTTATTAATTAATTGTATCTAAAATTTTGAATTTTTCTTCATGAACATCTGGGTGTTCATATGTGTGTGTGTGTGTGTGTGTGTGAGGGTATTTGTATGTAATTATGTGTAGTTAATATTTTATTTAATAATTTGTCATCTATATTCTAAAGAGAGGATAATTGTAATTTTGTGTGTATTTTTTGTAAATTTTCTCACTGACTTTATCTTTAATAGTTTATCTGGCTAGCAGCTGGCTTTATCTTGCTGGCCTGGTCAGTGTCTTTCACTCAGAAGCTGAACAGATCCTCCAACTCTTCTCTGCCTTAGGATTCTTATTCCTTAAACTCAGGTTATGTGTTCTAGCATCTTATAACTCCAGACACACATTACTTAATTCTTCTTGGATTTTTTTTTTTTACTTATAAATAATAGGAGTATATACGCAATTAGAGAGCTTAATTTCAATTGGAGATTGTATATGGAGGGAGATTGTGACAGTTTAAATGTTTATTTTCATTCATGTCATCAAATATTTTGTTGCACTTTAACTCTAAACTTCAGCCCAATGTGGCAAACATCTAGAACAATATTTAATCTAGTTAATTCAATCTCTTGATTAGTTGTATTTAATAACTCCCTTTTTTTCTGTAAGGCAGGAACTGAAACTCTGAGCACTAGCAAGGACAGAGGTAAAATTAAATGTCATGACTCCTACATGAAATGGTCAGAAGGTTTATTTCCACTAGAACTGCTGTTTGGCCTTGAAATGAGATGTGAGCTTGTGCTAGACCTAGAGATTGTCAAGACAGGCGTGGTGAAAATGTATGATCTAGTGAATTCCGAATACCTAGGATGGTAGAATTTAAATAAGAGACCAAGAGATTGCTGGTCATAAAGATTTCTGAATGTGGAAAATAAAGAGTTCAATGAGGTTAAAATAGTATCAGTACATGTGAGTGATGAGAGAAAGAAATGGAGGCTGTTTTATAAGAAACAGTCATGCTCAGTAGATTCGAGTTTTGCTGAGGTGGAGCAGAAATAGCACTGTGATGAGAAAGAGCAATGAGGTTGAGATGTTACTGAATTTTCAACTTGAATGATGATGAGGTCAAGATATGGGTGAATTACCAGTGTATTGCTGGGGAAATTATGAGTAGAATGGAGAGGAAAATAGAAAGGTCATCATGGTTATTGACTAAATTGTTGAGGTCACCAGTTAGAATAAATAAAATGTGGTCTGGGTTTGAAAAGAGGAACAATATTGAACAATGTTTTAGGTTAGTGAACTGAACTGACACTTCATAGAAAGAAACAAGTTCTGTCTTCATCCTAAGACATGAAGGGCAGGAAATGAAAGAATGATCTCTATCTGCTAGATATTTCCAAGAAAAAAAAATGCTATGAATTTTAGGATGTTTGGGTTCAGTTAATATAGAGAGAGATCTCCCATAGATTATAATATAAGACATTGTTTTTGCATACAACAGTGTCTTAATAACCTCTGTCAAATTATTGAATGGTTTATATATGTGTAAGTTAGACATTCTTTATATCAAACACTTCAAATTTTAGTTGGGTCTTTGAGTCCTTAATAGGTTAATCTTAAGAACAAATATCTATTTTTAAAGGTAAATGTAATATAATTAAATGTTCAAAAATTATGCCTAAAAATAAAAGAAATATTTAAGATCAAGATAAACAATTTAAAATCTAATGAGAAATATTGTTTTAAAAATTAAAATTTTTAATTTTAAAATGATTTTTTATCATCACCTGAGGACATTGTTTCATTGTTTTGAGATACAGAAAAACATTGATATAAGAGAGAAACATTGATTGGTTACCTCCCATATGTGCCCAGACCAGGGATTGAACATAACCTTTTGGTTACAGGACAACGCTCCAACCAACTGAGCCACAAAGGCCAGGGTAGAATTTTAAAATGACTTTAAAGGAGTCATTGCCTAAATGAGAAAAGTGTAGGGAAAAGTGGAAGGTGAAAAGATTGGGCATTCTTTCTTCATACTCTACAAAATACATTGGATATGGTAAGATTTTATTGAAACCAAAGATTTTGGCTAATCATATTAATCCTTTGGTAGAAGATATCTTTTCTTATACTTTTATTGATTAATGGCTTTCAACTCTTCAAAGAATGTTTATATGTACAAATTGAGACAAAGGTGTGAAAAGCTTAAAGCTTGAAAAATTATTGGTATAATTAATTATCAAAAGGAGCATTACAGTACCACATAGCAGTAGACTTGGAAGGAGAATCTGGGTATAAATAGTATTCATGCCTTCGTTGAGTAGGTAACATTGAGTCAATCGCATTATCCTAATTTTTCAGTTTTTTGTTAAGCAATATGGGAATAAAAACATCAGTCTCAAAGTAGAAAGATTCATTTAGAAAATGCATGTATAAGCATACCCTTCTTCTTCAAACCAATGACTTGTTATTACTAGGTGAATTTTAATCTATCTGAAGAGGATACACACTATGTGATCATAGAGAAAAATAGTATTTATATATTTGATATTCTTCTATAATAGTGCAGACAGAATTTTTATAAAGTTCCCATGGCAATTAAAAATAATAGCATGCTTCATATATAATAGGGATAATATATTTGTCTTTTAAAATGAATTAGTATACTTTTAGCACTGTATGCTGTTAGTTTGAATATTGCTATAAGTAACATGTAGTAAAGAAAGCAAGCTAGATCATCTATTTCAGTTGACAAGTATAAAAATAATAAATGAGGTGACATTTATCAATAATAAAGTTTGCAGTTAATAAAAGGGAATTTTATGAGTGCCAAAACATTATTGTGAACTACATCAAAACTTATTTCAATATTCACAGATAGTTTTTCTTCTTGGGAAAATTTATGTGTGTCTGTATGTGTTTATAGTTAGAAAAGGACATGTTCTTTCTTACTGCTGTTTATTTTTAGTGAAAATTTCCACTAGAATTAATGCTTCAGGATCGTTTGGGTCAGAGGATAGTCTCTTAGTCTTAGCATCCATTAAACATACTTCAGAAACTGCTGGGACACATAGAACTATAGTCTGTTTCAATCCATTAATGCATGGTCCTGACAGCTTAATGCATGTGACTTAGTTGAACTCTTAAAAAATCTCAGGACAGTTGAAAAGAAGAATGTCCTTAGTATTTGGAATGTTGAGTAAAATAGTATAAGAAAAAAATAAGAAAAGCATTATACATTTATTACTAGAAATATTTTATGTGTAAATAATTTATATTTTATCTATACATTTGTATATAACATGCTACATAGTACATAGAGTAAATTGAATGCCAAAGGCTCTTTCAACTTGATAATGTCCTAAAATTTCTGAACATCTGTACCTTAAAAGATAAAAAGAAGCATGAATTTTTACTTTTAAAACTCTAAAAATTTAAGAAAATACACTTTACTATCATCATAACAATTATCGTAACTGTCACTATCATGTGACTTTTCTAATGATTGTTTAACAGGCCTTGTGCTAGGTGTGTATAAAACAAACAACCAGACCAAAACCAGCTGGACCAGACAGCACGTAAATGAGAATGCAGACTTCTGTTTGAGAGTCTCCAATGGGAAGCATGGAGAGTGGGTGCTGCAAGTCAGGGGCAAAAGGGATGACAGAGACCCTTTGTGGGATAGCTTGAAGTCCCGCCACTTGTTAGCTAGGGTCAAAACATTTAAAATGACTCTTCCACAGCAAGCAGAATGGAAATTTTAAGTTATTTTCCTCTCTTAGTTCCTGGACTTTATATGTAATTATATAACTGTATTTAATGACATAAGTATAAGATACATTTATAAAAATCACCTTTCCATCTTCATTGTCCCATGCTATTTTTTTTTCTACTAAATTAGTATAGGTGATAGGCCCCTCACCCTGAAGCATTCATGAGTCAGTTTGGCATCATTCAGGGTATTCACTCTCATTCCCAGACCTTGAAACCTCCTGAACATGCTGACCCATGGTGGTCATTTCATTCTCTCTGAAAACTTTATTGTTTAATGTAGGAAGAAACTTGGACTAAATGACCCAGGAAGTCTCTCTGTGATTTAATTGTTTTTATTGGCATACTTAATTTTAAAAATTAATTATGAAACCACATGAGTGCTATGCAAAGTCTACAAAGCACCATTCAATGACTAGCCAGATGAAAAATGCAGCAGTAGCTTTTTTTTCTACCTAATTAACAAAATAAACCATAGAGATTTATAGTACAAAGTATAGGTCCTAAATAAAGTAACTCCACTTTTCCAAAATTTTTATTGAAATGATAATAGAAAATTTATTTTATTTAAAAAATTTTCATTTCTATATGAATGTTAAGAAGTTACCATATATTCTAGTTATCTATTGGTTCATAAAGGTCAACTCCAACCTTAATGTTTCAAAATGATACCAACCATTCTATTTTTATCTCTCATTGTTCTGGAGTTGAGTCAGCTCAATTATTTTCACTCAGAATCTTAAGTATCTTCAGTTGGTCACTGCAGGACTGGGCTCAGCTGAACACTCTACCTCAGATCTCTAGTACTTTGGCTGTGAAGACTCAAACATTTGATAAATTGAAAAAATAGGGGCCCTTAGGACCCCCTTTCTACCTGGGTGTTCTTTCCACATTGTCTCTTCAGACAAGCAGCTTTGGCATACCTGGACTTTTAAAAGGTGGCTCAACGAATGTCCCGATAGAGAGAGAACCTGACAAAAATTTATAACCAATAAATATAATCAGCTTTATAACCAATTTTCAGATCCACACAGAGTTCCTTGGACACATTCTATTCATGAGAACAATCAGGAAAACCTGTTTGGATCACTGAGAGTGAAATAAATGCCCCCTCTTTATGGGGATCATCAAGGCTCTGGAAGGGCATGTGAACTGGATAAATACATTTTTGGTAAATTCAATCTACCATTCCATCCTCATGCCTGCAGCTTCAAGTCCATGTCTCAGAACAATGTAAGCAAGACTGGATGAAGGAGAGAACCTACCAACACGTGATTTGCCAAAAAGAAAGCAAAAAACATACTTAAGGTATCAGTGAGGAATCCCCAGCTTTCACCAGCCTTCCCACATCAAAACCCCTCATTTCTTCTGTAAGAGATAGAGAAAATGGCCATAGGAAGAGGAATAAGATGAGAAGAAAAATGAGGAGGAAGAGATAAGGAAAGGCAATCAAAATTGTATTTTAAAAAGAGAAGCTTAGCGCAGGCCTGCGAACCAAGAGATCGAGGTTTGATTCCCAGTCAGGGCACATGCCTCGGTTGCAGGACAGTTCCCAGCAGGGGACACACGAGAGGCAACCATACATTGATATTTCTCTCCATCTCTCCTTCCCTTCCCCTCTAAAGATAAATAAATAAAATCTTTAAAAAAAAAGAGAGAGAGAAGCTGAAAATCAAGTGGCCTACAGAGCATCACGAATCAGGGTGCACTCAGACTTCAAGGCATGGGGGGCAAATCATACTGATTTAAAAAGAACAAAAATTATTATCAAAGAAATCCAGATGTGGATCTGGGCTCTGCAATTTTCTCCCTGCATAAGAACGAGGATGTCAGCAAACCTCTCTAAGCTTTTCTCCTGACCTGTAAATTGTAAATAATATTTATACTTACACCTTACAGACATTGTAGAGATCAAATGAGACAATACACAGAAAATGCCAGGCACTGATCACAAGAAGTGTCACACAACAAAAATCTGTTCAGTTTCTATGAAGAAGTAAGATATTTTGATGCAATTCTTCTCTGCACAATGAACAACAATGTGACAAAATTAAAACTTCACAAGCTTAGAGGCAAATAATATACATTAAATTGACAAAGTATTTCGAAGTTAGTAAAATAAAAAAAAAAATAAGTGTATGATTTTTAGTGAATCAAATGAAATGTCTGAAAAATCCCCATAGCAGATAATAGATGATTAGATACAGGTAGGTAGGTAGGCAGGCAGGTAGGTAGGTAGGTAGGTAGGTAGACCTTCAATAAAAGGTAAGGATTAGTATCAGTATCAGTAGTATTACTATTAATTTCTCTGGCAGTTCATGAAATTAGCTGTCTGATGAAATGGAAAAGATTGAATCAAAAGCAAGAGATGGGAGAGTATGGTGGCATAAGGGAATACGTTTTATATGCCAGGTAATCATTATTACATTTCTTCATGTAAAGTGCTATTATTTTCATTTTACAGATGATAGAACTTTAGTTCAGAAGGAATACTACAGGAAAGAAATACACATACACACCATGAACATTCACACATATACCCCACGAGCCTCCTATGTGAAGGAGGCCTTCCTCCTAGGAAGTTTCACTGTGATTCACATCTTTTGAATTTTAAAGCCTAACCTCCCTTCTCTTTCCTACATTACACCTCAGTTACAAGGATTGCCATAATATGCTAATGTCTAATTTAAAATGGGGAAACTCCAAGTTGCACTGATAAGATTTATTTTCTTAGTGTTTTCTTTTCATGCCATAATAGTATATGGTATATATTTTTAAAAGGCATGTCAAACAAACAATTATAACACCAACCACGCCACTCTCTGTGTAACATCCTGTAATAGATTATGTAATTAATTCTGGTCACCAGTAGCCACCAGTCACATGTGCATTTCCAAATGCAGTCAGCCTGAATTGTGATATTCTGTAATGTAAAATACATACCAGAATTCAATGGCCTGGTGTCATAAAAAGAATATGAAATGTACTCTCAATACTGTAATATTGATTATATGCTGAAATGTTAATATTAAATTAAATATCATAAAATTAATTTTACCTGTTTTTATTCATTTTAATATAGCTTCTAGAAAATTTAATCACATGTATCAATCATGTTATATTTCTACTGATACAGAAGCATGCAAAAGATTAGATTTATTTCTCAATTTTATGCTAGAAAACTGAGGCATAGGTACATTAAATTACTTGTTCACTCTCACTGAAAGCTGAAGGGATGGAAATTAGCCATCTCGTCTTCAGTAATATTGGTATTACTATTAAAACATAATCTTCTAAGCTGAAAGTGACCTTAACTATAGTCTACTGTGTCTACTAGTTTAGTACTTGATGAAATTTAGACTGGAGAGTCTATAAGACCATGTTACAGGTGGAACCAGAATTGGAATTCTTAGACAAATACTACTTCTACTTCATGATTCTATCATTAAATGCCACAAACCCTTTAACTTTCCTCTTTAGTTCTAACAACTTTAAGGCAGACTTGGAACTGCATAGGGAATAATAAAGTTAGGCTCAGCTAGTCATTCCCAGGTAGAACCACTTTCTAAGTTATTGAACTCAGTACTAGCTCATTAATAAGACAGGGCTGTAGTTTGGACATTTTAGCAACTCTACTCTCAAATATTACAATTCTTTTCCAGCTATACTGCAAAAGCTATCTGAAGCCTAAAGAACAAACCAATGAAAGACTAAAGGAAAACATTTTGACTTTTACTATAAAGCAGATTTCTTAAGGTCAACTTTCTTGGCACATTGAAAAGTAAAATGCACAGACCACAGTTTGAGATTTTATTTTTCTTTCTAAACTTTAGATTATATAGCAATGGATCTTCCTAGTGAAGAGACCTTTGCTTTCTTTTAGCATTTGTTGGGTAGAAGATCACTGTGTAGGTCATTAAATACCACTGAATATAACCTCGAGATGTGAAAATTAGTGTTTTACCATTTTAGAAAACCCAGTACTGTTAAAATATACAGGGAGCCAAGATATCGTAGTAATAGGAATTCAGGTTTAAAACCCAGATGCTGCACTGAGGTCCTTTTGGCTTTTTTATTTGGTAAGCTAAATAAATGTTTCTGCATCTTAAGTATTTTCTCCCTCTCTAGTGTGTTGTGAGAATAAAATGAGACAATATTGAATTTATGTAGCATATTACCTGAAACAACATAGGTAGTCAAAATTATTTATCAAATATAAATATATTTGCATTTGTATTTACCAGCTGCTTATCCTTGGTTAAATCACTAAAACTTGAATGAAGATAATAATGGTACCTTCACCAAAGGGTTACTCTGGGGATTAAATTATTTAATAGATATAATATTCTTAGAACAACATCTAACAACAGTATGTGTTTAATAAATGTTAACTTTTTATCATTACTATCATCTTAATTTTAATATTATCTTTTATATATTAATTAGGGCCTGTTTATAGAAATGCCACCACTTCCAGAGAGAAATGCAATATGCATTATAATATACTCACATTTATAAGAATTTATATCACACAAACTAGACCAATTGAAAATATAATTACTTTCAATTTACCTTTATTAGTGAAACAACAGCCAAAGAAGAAAACAAATTTAAGTTTAAATTTAAACTTCAAAAATGTAAACTTTCTCCAAATTTAAGAACACTATTTGCCTTCTTAAAAGAGCAAGCAATGGAGCCTCAGGTGCCTTAAATTCAATATTGTGCTTTAATTAGTGATTTACAACACAGTCCTAGGAAAACCATTGATTCTTTTCTCCTAATTTACTGTTTGTTGCATTTTCTTGTTACATTATTTATTTGGGGCATCTGTTGTTTGTATACCTAATATTTCTACAAGTACACTATTTTCTTGATCTGTAATTTATTCTCATCAAAAATTGTCATCACTTTTCCATCTTCATGCTAACAGTTGGACACCACTGACTTCATTATGACAAACCTTCTCAAGGCCATTGTTAAAACCAAGAACAGGACTGACTCATTACCTAATGGCATTTCTTAAAACTGGAGTTGTTAATAGTCTCTATCATTAATTGAAGCAACACCCATTTAGGAGACATATTGTTTATGCCAAACTAATCTATTTACAAAAGGTGAAACCAATGTTAATGATTTGATCAAATTAAAATGAAAATGGCTTTTAATTGAAAATGAGTAAAATAAGAAACAGCAAACATGATTTGGGCTTAATATATAAATGTTATATATCTACAAATACTAAATCTTCCCCAGATGAAATCTTATAAAGCTCAGTGTTGCATAGGGAAAAAATCCTAGATGTGTTTCTTTTAAATATAATTAGATTGAAAATAACTTGATTATAAATAAATTAAGAGAAGTAATGAAATTGCCTTAAGTGTTCTAAGTAATTAAACTGCTGGGTCATGTATTTTCATTTACTTAAAACTAAATAATTGTTCAGTCTTTGAAGTGGTATATATTTCTAGTTTTCCATATTCATAATAACCCCTCCTTTTTTATTTCAACACAGGAAATTGACTTTTTTCTACTGCCTAAAATCTATACAGAAAATTAATCTAGAAGTTACTATACCAGAATTTACTGATTTGTTGAAATAACAATAAAATGCTGTAACACTAGAATGTAACCTTAATAATTGGACTTTACAGCAATGGAAACCTAGAACGTTTTCTGAGGGGAGTATAAAGTGATTTCTAGAAGGTAGAGAGATACTGCTGGTATTCTTGGTCCCTAAAAGTGAGAAAATGATGGCTACCTATCAAACCACTGGATTTTTATTTCTTCCTTCTAAAAATTTATATCACATGCCTGTCTTCCAAATGTTATTCTTTGTATATCCAGGGAGATGATATTATCTGAGTTGAGAAAGACACTAAATTAATGTTTTTACATTATATTTAACTAGAATCATGATAATTTATTAAAGTCAGAGAATCTGCTATGGAAGAGTTACAATAAGTTTTCCTTAGAATGGTCAGAAAAATGCTCTGCATATGTGAGGTTTAAGTTAAGATTTGACATATGCATTGATTTTTAACTTGCTGAATGGAGGTAATAAAGGGGTTTGACTGTGGTGTGTTAAGTATGGATAATTTAAGAGTAGGAAAGGCCCATTGAAGATCTCAAGAGAGGAAAGAGAATGTTGTTTCAGTTTTGGAACATCTCCAACCACAGTAAGGAGAATGCATTTTACAGAGACATTATGTTTTAAAGGAAGCAAATTATCAGGCTATTCTAGTATTCCAGGTGAAAGTTTATATGGACTTAAACTAGGGTTTTGATAGTATACATGTAGAGAGGTATACAAAGTCTGGAATTTTTCTAGAGGTAGAATCAGGAGGATGGCCAGTAGTTCATTGAATATAAGAAACTGAATGCACTATGAAACCATATTAATAGCATTACTGGTAAAAAATGTGGTCTTGACCAGATGATTCTTATATTAGTTTTAGTTATGTAGCAATTGGGATACTAGGTCCCACAAAAATAGAGACATTTTAAAATGTTGCATTTGATTTTAAAACATGGAAGTTGCTGCTGACTTTAAAAATGTCAGCTTTTTAAAAAAAAATTTAGGGGAGAAGCATTAAATCTTTCATCATTAAATATGATGATGTAGGGGTTTTTGAATTATTATTTTTATCATTGTTCAAGTACAGTTGTCTCCATTCCCCCCACCACCACCATCCCAGCCATCCCCACCTCCCATCCTCTATCCTGCCCTCCTTTGGCTTTGTCCAAGTGTCCTTTATACATGTTCCTGAAAATCCTTTCCCCTTTTCACCACATTGTTCCCTCCCACCTCCCCTCTAGTTACTGTAAGTTTGTTCTTAATTTCAATGTCTCTGGTTATATTTTGCTTGCTTGTTTGTTTTGTTGATTAGCTTCCACTTATAGGTGACATCATATGGTATTTATCTTTCACTACCTGGCTTATTTCACTTAGCATAATGCTCTCCAGATCCATCCAGGCTGTCACAAATGGGGGGAGCTGCTTCCTTCTTTCCGCTGTGTAGTACTCCATTGTGTAAACACGCCACAGCTTTGATCCACTCATTTACTGATGGGTGCTTAGGCTGGTTCCAGCACTTGGCTATTATAAATCAGGCTGCGATGAACATTGGGATGCACAGGTTCTTTTGAATTAGTATGTCAGGATTCTAAGGGTATAATCCCAGCAGTGGAATTGCCAGATCAAAACGCAGTTCTGTTTCAGTTTTCTGAGGAAATTCTATACTGTTTCCCGCAGTGACTGCACCAGTCTGCATTCCCAACAACAGTGCACTAGGGTTCCCTTTTCCCTACAACCTCACCAGCACTTGTTTGTTGATTTATGATGGTCAGCATCACTAGCCATCGGAGAGATGCAAAATAAAACCATAATAAAATACCACTTCACACTGGTCAGAATGGCCATCATTAACAAATCAACAAACAAGGTTTTGGAAACATTTTTTTTAGGAATCAAACTTTCTGACTCTTGTATACAAAGTTTGTCTTTTTTTCAACACATTACAGAAGGTTCCCTCTAGCTTTAACGCTTTGAGTAATCTGGTAAGTAAAATACTATAATTAACAGGAGAGAGCCTTAATTACTTTGAAAATTCTGATTATTGCATTAGGTTGCTTGGAGAAGTGGGTGTATAAGATTGACTTGAAGAATCTGTGAAGAGGGAAAGGCAACATTTAACAAATCTCACATCTGTGACTTAAACTGGGTCACAGGTAAAATATTATCTCAGTAAGTAAAAAATCTTCTTGAAGAATCTAAAACAGATCTACCTCACGCTGTTTTCTGCCATATAATGCAATTGTTCTGCTTCGAGCATAAAGAATTACTGTTACAAAGCAGAAATGAAAATCCTTTGCTGTAGAACAGCACATCTGCTTCCCCTGCGCATAGCAAGACACTTCCCACCAGCATTTAAAATCCACTGTGATTATTATGGTCAGTTCTTACCTACATTTTGAAGTTTTTAAATTTTATTTTGGAAAATAATCACTCCCTTTACACGTCCTCTTTATGTTATCCCTCCAAACCTTATAATCAGTCCCATCCTGTCCTCATTTTCCTCATGTTGGTGGCTCCATATGACATTTGCACCAATTATGGACTTTCCAGAATGATGTGCATTTTGTGAAGAATGAAAATGTTAGTAATATGTAAAAGTAAAACTTTAAGAGTAGAATTGGAGGTGGGTTGAGGAGGTCTTATTGTGGCAGACAGTTATGCATAGCACTGTGGATAGGACAATGATAATTGTGATTAAAACTCGAGGAGCTTCTGGCACTTTCATTAATTCCTGGCCCCAGAAGATGAATACGGAACTTCTTTTAGAGTATAATCCATGTGTGCTTTTAAACATTTGTGAAGATATCAATTCTTTTTTCAATGGACTGTCAGATCTGTGTATTTGTATTACATAATATTTCTACATTGGCTCATTTTTTACTTTAACCTGGTTTCAGTTTAAATATTATCTCATCTGAAAGTCCTTTCTTGACCAATTTATTGGACAGGCTTTTCCTTTCCACCTGAGTGGGCTGAATGTTGGTCCTCCCTCCAAAACGTATGTCATTGTCCTAATCCCTAGAAACTATAAATGTGACCTTATCTGAGAAAAAAGTCTTTGCAAATGTAATTAAGTTAAAGATATTGAGATGACATCTTCCCCGATTTCCCAGGTGCACCCAGTGACAAGTGTACTTACTTGTAAGAGACAGGGGAAGACAGGTCGTGTGAAGGTGGAGAGAGAGATGGCTGTTACCAATGACAAGCACAGGACACATGGAGCTGCGAGAAACTTGAAGAGGTTAGAAAAGATTCTCCCCTGCCGTTTCTACAGGGATCACAGTTCTGCTCACACTTTGATTTAGGATTGTTGGCCTCCAGAACTCTTTATGACTAAATTTTTTATTGTTTTAAGCCACCAAGTTTATGGTTGTTATAGTAGCCCTAGGAAACCAATATAACCACCCTATCTAAAATAACACTTTCTATTTTCTCATGTCCTTTACTTTTCTCAAATGCATATCACTATATAATATATTATTTTATGTTTTTTGTTCATTTTTACATGCTTTATTTCCCCTGAGTAGCTCCATGTGGGCAAGGACATTGTTTATTCACTTCTGTATACCTAGTGCTTCAACAATATCTAATACATAGAAGTGATTCACAACTTGAATATAGAATGATCAAGGGAAGAACAAAAAGAGAGGATGAAGAAAGAAGGAAAGAGAAAAAGGAAGAAGGGAAGTAAGGGAGTTAGCAAAAAAGGGAGAGGGAAAGAAAGTAGGAAGGGGGAGAGGGAAGGAAAGGAAATGAAGAGAAGGGTAGGGGAAGGGAGAGGAGGGGAAGGGAAGGGAAGAGAAGGAAAAGGAAGGGAAGGGAAGGGAAGGGAAGGGAAAGAAATATATGTTTAAAAGATTCTTATTCAACCTTTGCAAGTCTCTATTTGGAGTTCTATAAGAAAGAGAAAACAACTCCAGATGGCAGACCACTGAACCCCTTAAAACAGAACCAATTGGGAAGTGGCTGCTTGGATTTGTTTGTCACAATTATTGCTGCAAGGAGAGGCATCGTCCAATAATTCTTGGGCACAATCAGCAATATCAACCCCAGCTGCTCAATGGACACTGCTATTCAGTTGTTTTCCTCCCTGCTTCCAAGTCACGCAGCAAGGACAGTGTAACAACATCTGCTTTCCCAGTGTCTCTCTATTATCCTTGTCATTCACACAGCCATGGTGACAGAGTCACTACTTAGGAGCGGGTCTCAGGTGGGCTTTTTAGATTAACAGAGACAGGTGCAAAAATCCATACCAGTGACACCATTTTTCAAACTGAGTTTTCTACTCTGCAGGGGAATATGGGACAAGGAACAGAGAAGTTTCGATGGTAATGTGGTGTGGCTACATTCAGCAAACACTCCCAACAGTCCACCTTCCCGACTCCAAATTCTGCACTTTTGTATGTGTCATAGTCCAGTTGAGACTGTGGGCTTTGAATTAAATCGAGACCAAAATAATTTCTTCCTTTCCAAATTGAAAGAGTGTATTAATAAGTGAAGGGGCTCTGGTTTAAAATTGGTAATTGTTTAAGACGTAGAGGTCATAAAACCAAGGATGCATCCCTGATCAACTGGTTGATTTCTTTCAATTGCTGCCTTCAAAATTTAATCATTTGTGCTTGACATGTTATATTCATAATACACTATGTAAATGTGCTGATTTTCTTTTCTTGGCTTATCTTTTATTTATTAGAGCTCATTTTAAACTACCTTTGTAAAATGCACTATACTTGAAATTAAGAAAATTTATTTTCTATCTTAAGGCTGAATAATATTCCATTTGCAAGAACATGGATGAATCTGGGGACATTATGATAAGTGAAATAAACCAGACAGAAAGAAAAACACTGCGTGATCTCATTTGCATATGGAATCTAAAAAAGTACAATATGTAGAGGCAGGGAGTAGAATGGTGATTACAGAGGTAGAGAAGTAAAAGAAATGAGGAATGTGGGAGAAAGGGCAGTCAGTTGTAGTTATAGAAGATCAATAGTTCTAGAGATGTAATGTACAACACAGTGACTAGAGTTAACGCTGCTGTATTGGATATGGAAATTTGCTAGGAGGGATTTCAGGTGGTCTCATTGAAAAAAGATGACTGAAGAAATGGATGTGTTAATTAGCTTCATGGTAGTACTTATTTCACTATGTTTATATACAGGGTCCTTGCTTTAGTGTGGTTGGTAGAGTAATAATATAGGTGTAATAATTTATAGTTTTAATTTGAACATTTCACCTAAACTGTCATATGGTATGCTTGAGTGTGGTACTGTTATATTATAGAATCGCATGCTTATGATTTTGCAATAAAAGATTTTGCAATAAAAAAGAGGCATTATTTATGCCAGACCCCTGTACATGTATATAGATAGATATCCTGTTATACAACTTAAATACATAGTTTTTATTTAAAATTTTTACATTCAAAAGATTAAAAAATGTCATGTTTTTATTAAATATATTAGTCATTTTGGTTAATAAAATTATATTGGTTTCATCTATACAATTTTATGATACATCTTCTGTATATTGCATTGAGTATTTACCACCAAAAGTTATATTTTCTGTCACCATATATTCGATCCTTTTTACCCTTTACTACCTTCCTTTCCCCCTTCCCTCTGGTAACTACCATACTGTCGTCTGTGTCTATGAGGTTTTATTTGTTTGTTTTTCTTGTTTGTTCATTTGTTTGCTTTGTTATATATCTCACATATGAGTAAAATTATATGGTTATTGACTTTTTCTGCATGATTTATTTCACTTAGTATGATATTCTCAAGATCCATCCATGTTGCTACAAATGGTACTATTTCATTTTTTTCTTATGGCTGAGCAGCATTCCATTGCATGCATGTACCACACCTTCTTTATCCAATTGTTTATTGAGGGACACTTCAGTTGCCTCCGCATCTTGGCCACAATAAACAATCCTTCAGTAAACATAGGGGCGCATATATCTTTGCAAATACATGTTTTCAACTGTAATTAAACAACAATAAGAAATTTTTTTAAATGTTTTCAAGTTTTTCAAGTAGATACTCAGAAGAAGTGTTGCTGGATCAGATCGCAAGTATACTCTTATTTTTTTGAGGGAACTCCACACTGATTTCCATAATGGTTGCAGTTTACATTCCCTAGTTATTAAAATCATTGACTGTATTTTCTATGATATACTTTACATCCCTGTGACTATTTTCACCCGGTGTTCATTATAGCATTATTTACAGTAGCAAAGATATGGAAGTAATCTAAGTGCCTATCAATAGACATGTAGATAAAGAATGCAGTACAGGCCAGCACTCAGTCCACTGGGCCACACCAGCCAGGGCAAACAGTACAGTAGGTTGCTTGGGTCAGGAAGAGTCATCAAGCAACAAGTATAAAAGACCCATGGACAAAGACAATGGAGGCAGGGGGAGGGCAGGGGATTGAATGTGGCCAGTGGGGGTGAGCAGAAGGGGAGAGAAATGGGGCGGGGGAATAGGGACAACGATAATTGAACAACATTAAAAAATAAATAATAAAAATTAATATAAAAGAAATCAGTACATATATACAATGGTATTACTTGGCCATAAAAAATGAAATCTTTCCATTTTCAACAACATGGATGGACTTAGAGAGCATTATGCTAAATAAAATAATCTGATATATTTTCTATTAGAGATTTTCACAGGCCTAGTGGTGGTTCAAATGTACTCTATAATTAATTTTATTTTGATGTGGGGAGGAATCATGCTGGAATCTTTTTTTTTTTTATCATCTGTAGGCTAGTAGATAATATGGTTAGGTACCAAAATAAATGTGATTATTTGTTTCTTTTTGTTAGTATGTGAAAAATAAGATTTATTAAAACTGTTTAAAGCTTGTCAATTGCTAAAATTCTCGTGTGCAATGATTTACAATTAAATTAATGCAATTGGAATATATAATCTATATATGGCTAAAATATAGCCTTTGGGAACTCATATTACATACTTGTTCTGCCAAAATAATGTTCTAGTCATAATTCTATATAAATCTGCGCCCACAAAATATAAATGTTTTGTGTTCAATTGTGTTGAATTCAGAAATTTTGTTGTGTGTGTTTTTTTTAATTGTTTGTTGGTTAGCATACTACAGCTTCTTTCCCCCCATCTCACATAATATATGCAAGAGGAGTGCCAAATTGTGGCACCTGGAGTTTTATTGATTGCTTATATTCACAATTGGCTCAATCAAGGGGGTGTAGAGGATGAAAAATGACAAAAAGAGTAATAAACAATCAAACAGCCAGAAACCATCATTAGCTCAATCTCTTCCTATTGACTGAAGATCTTACTTTAGTTAACGAGGATATAGATTAATGATATGCAAGCAGCTCATCCTTTGTTGTTTTTCTGACTAAATTTGGAGGAAAAAAGCCAACCTAATTATAAAAACTGATGGAATTATATAAGTATTTTGCCAATTATTTCTAAGTGTCTTTTAAAAACCTCAGTTGTCTGGAGCCCAGGTGCAATGGGAGTGGGGGCAAAATAGCATATCTCAAAACACACTAAGCTCCTTTATTTTAATGAGGACATAGAACATCAGGGCATCTCTGATCAACCTGACATGTGATGTAAATAACTAAAAATTAGAATCTGCATGGATATTATACTCACAAATCTCTTCTGAGTTCATTAGGCACCCCAAGATGAATAGCGTTGCAATGCTTTGCATTTTTGGTATGATTAGAAACTTACTTATCCTGCTCAGTTACTTTTTCTCCTATTAAAAATATTTTCTTAGCAGTTATAGTAGTTGCTCTATGAAATAATATTAAAGGTCTTCTTAGAAAACACTTTTTGAGGATCATCTTAACTTTTTAAGATCTTGCCTTACCCAAATAAGAAAGCAAAGGGCACACATACACTACCTACACATGCATATACACAAAGAGTCTTTTGCTAAAATTCCTTATATGACAAGGGGAAAGTTAGAGATTAAAACCAAGTTTTCTTCACCCTGCCAGTGTCTTCTCCTTTCTACTAAATGAAGTGATATGAGAGCCCAAAGCCTTTCTCAGTCTGGCTTCAGCTGCCTATGCCCAACCAGCAGCACCGTCTCCATGCATCTGACCCTGCTGGCATGCAGTAGATTTAGCATTGTTGCCCTTTTTCCTTCTTTGTTTCCCAAGGAGCTGATTCTGTAAAATACATCAGCATACCCTTTGTTTTTTTAGTTGGATACCACTAGTTAGAGGAAGCAACACAAAATCAAATGTAGACAGTGAGAAAAGTCAGGTTATTTATTCTACACCCTGCCCCCTGCACTCCCCTCCGCCCCCTCCCAGACGACCGTTAGGACAGTGCTGTGTTCCTGTTGTTCTTCTGCCCAATACCTCTGGTGCTGTAGAAAGTTCCTGTTCTATGTCTGCCATGTTTGTAAATTCCAGTCTCATTTTCCTTCTTCCTCTTCAGGGACCATGGCTTCTGCTGTTACTGGTCCCTGGGTGCCTCATCATTCTATTCTGTTTCTCCAAATCTAGCCCACATCTCTGTAAATGGGTGCTTTACTAAGTTCCAGTCAGTTAATTATTTTCAGTTAATTCTTAGTTAATTCTTACTTAAGTTAATGTGCCTTGTTTCCTTCTAGGAATTTGGCCTCTAGATTGCTTTTAGAATCACAGCACCTGTCCTCTGACATCATTTTGTTCATTTCCATTATGAAAACTTTTAGAACCCAGTTTAATTATCTGTTTACATATCTTTCTTACACAATAGACCCTAAGTTCCTTAGGTAATCTGATGATTACCCTTAGGAACTTACACAACATATGGTGAATGAATAAATGTAATGTGAATGAATGGCTGCACAATTGTAAATCTGTTTCGTGGTGGCCCATTTCAGCTAAAAAAAAAAAAAAAGGCCATATCAAAATCCTCCTTTATCCGAGACTGGTGCTTGGTTTTAAAATAGCAAGACCATCACTGTGTGATACAAGTGACAATAAGTCCAGAAGAAAGCAGCATTTGCTAGCATTAAAACAGAAATTGGTGCCCCAGGCATCCAAGCCGGTATCTGGGAAAGGCTCATAAAAGAAATAGATTAATGCCAGAATGTAATAATACATATAACATTGCCACAGTCTATGAATGGGGTTTATCCAGGACTATGTTTCAGTAAACACCAAAATAATTAATATGTATGTTCTACTTGTCATCTTCATGGTTAAACAGTATAGAGAACATTTGTCTTGGTCATGGGTTCTTGAGAAGAGGGGAACTCTCTCACACAAAATTGAGGGGTGTAGCAAAAGATTCAGAATGGCTGCAAGATAAATCCTACTTCTTGGTGTTTCCCCATGGGGCAGGTGCACAAAAGGATGGATTAATGCAAGTGTTACCAAGTGGTCCAATTTATTAAATAGGTATAATGTTTATCCCAATGTGCCACAACTCACCCAAAGTGTTATGAAAATCTTGTAACTACTGACAAATCTCAGATGCTTACAGTGATGTGTTTATGTACATAACTAAGAACAGCTTCATTCCTCCAGTCACTAGAAGCTGTAAGCTGTTGTCCCAATGAGCAGTCATGGTCAATGGCAGAAATGATATCTTCATAAAGACTGGGGCTTCCTTCTTTCTATCCAGGTCTTGTGCATTATAGACATTTCCCTGAGACAATGGGTAACAACCTCACTAGTCAATGTCAAATTCTCCTGGATTGATCATCAGCAATATGAAAGCAGGACTTGATTTCAACACGTTGTTTACAGGTGGATTACCGGCACATCACCATTCTTTTTTTCTTCATTCCTAAAGAATCTTGCTTTGAATAGAGTAGTCACCTCTCTCTCTGAGATAGCTTGGAATTATAGCTCATCTTTATCTTTAGTAGTGAGCTTTATTAGTCTAAGGGTAATTTCTCAACTAGGGACAGCTTTTCTTCAGGACATTCAGCAATGTCTGGAGATATTTTGGATTGTCAGTATATATTGGATTGGATATTTTGGATTGGGGAGGGGTATATTTGTGGGTAGCATTTGAAGATACTGCTAAACCTCCTAGCATGCATCAGAGACCTCCCCACTAAAAAAAATTATCTGGACCCAAATATCAGTAGTGTCAAAACTGAGAAACCCTAATCTAAAGAGACTCCCACTTTTTTGACAGGTGTTGGCTTAGGAGTGAGCATATGACCAAATTCTGGCCAACGACTTAAGAGGAGAAGTTGAATAGTCAATCACAATTTGGATATCCAAAAGAACTTAAATTAACATCAAAAGAGGATATTTCATGCTGAAGTTCAGAAATTGGACCTAGGTTAGAGCAGAGGCCCTAAGTGAGATGACTTGAGCAATGGAATAGGAACTCTGTATCATAAGGCAGTTTCTCATTTTATTATAAAGTGTGGCCATTAAACACTAGCAGCTACAGTGGTTTTTTATTCAACAACAGTTGTTCCCTATTGTTCCTTATTAACAGAACTTTTATTATCCCAGACACAGTGTTGATTTAAGCCAACTATGGTAGATACAATATTTTTTCCAAGAACATTTTTCTCAATCACTCTTACAGTTAGGAATAACCACATGACACAGTTCTGACCAATGAGAAAAACAAGAGCCTTTTCTCTAAATACTCCCTTCCTTCCCACTTGGGATACTGATATGAGAGCACATTGTCTGGATCTGCAACATCCACCTTGGACCATGAGGTGGCCTGTACAAGTACCAAGAGGGCTGAAAACAGTAGTATGGAAAGATATAAATTAAGACTCTCGGTTTTTGATGATACAGTGAGACCACGTGTTTTGAGACTTCTTAGGAAGTAAACAAGAGAGGTTATTATTTTTCATCATTCTGTTTCCTGGGCCTGAATGCGTCCTGCTTCATATAGAAGGGGCCGGAGGTAACATCAGAGACATTTAGTAAAACCCATCCCATTGTTTTAAGATGAATGACTGGGAATGGCAGCAGAAATTTAAGATGCCTCCTGGTAGACACAGAGTGGCATCAGCTATTCCCAATTTACAAGGAGTGAGTCCAGGGGTGTTTTCTCCATAAAACATTAGAGTGAGAAGGACTTGGCTCCATCAAAGTGAAAGATACTGCCTTACACCTATGAGGCAGCGTGAGGAGGGTGCTGTACCAAGACACTCAAAATGTATGCATAAGAAGAACAATTTAAAGATACTAATTCTGCCAAAATTAATCTTTAGAAAAAAGTAAATTTCAATAGCACATTTTCTGAAATCTTGCTTTATAATTCTAAATTCTATTTGGAAGCATAAACATGTTATCTAGAACAAGTAAGCAAAATTTGTGAAGAAAAATAATTTGGCTTTGCTCCACAAGACATTAAATAATTTATACATTAATAATAATAAAGACATCAGTGCTCACATAGGAGTATATAGATATATAAAAGAAAATAAAAGGCACAAAACCAAAGAAATCTCAATAGTCTATAATTTAGTTTATATTGCACCAACATTAAATTTTTCATTTCATCAATTGTGCTTATGCTTCCATAAGATGTTAACACTAAGAAAACTGGGTAGAGGCTATAATGAGAAATATCTGTGGCACATTTGCACTTTAATTTTAACACTTTATTATATGATAAAATTATGCTTTGAGTCATTAAATCTCTAACTAATTACTTACTATAGATAGAATAGCTATTTGTTGATAAAAATGAAAACAAAGATGTTCCAGTAATAACTAAAGACAAATCCATAAAAATAAACATAAATGTTTTTATATAAACCTTAAACTATATACAAGCCTTTTAGAAAACACTATAAAGAAAAATAAAAAGTAAACTGAGAAAAATTTTCAATATATATGAGAATAATTAATAATAACTTTAATACATATATAATTCTCCCAAATTTTATGGAAAAGGTGAACTACATGTGGAGAAAAAGACTAAGAATGTAAAGAGTAATTATTCTAGGAGAAAAATAGAAATAGCCAATTTTACAGACAATGGTACAACTACCCCTAGTATAACAAGGAAATGCAAATACAGTAAGTAAAAATATTTTTAACTATAGTGTTAAGAAGTTTAAAAAGTATAATAGTACTTCAGTGTTTGAAAAGGTATGAAGGAAAGACACTAGAATACATTGCTAGAAATAATTTAAATTAGAAGACAATCTGGAAAGTTGCATAATGTGACTTAAATAGTACATTCAATCATGTTTTTATCCTTAGGAAATGACTGACCAAGTAATTAAAGACAAATATATGTATATATGAATATATACATACACATACAAATTAGATATATTTATAATGTATACATAATATGTGTAATATATGTACATTAAGTAACACACTCAAATACATTAAGTTGCCCAGTGACCCATAGCTTATAAATGACAGACATAGATTTAAATTTAGATATGAAATACAGCTCTAAAAAATGGAAAAGAAGACATCCAAGACTTATTTTCTTTCATTTCTTTCTTTCTAAGAGTTTCATGTAACAGGAAAGCCCCCTGTAACACAGAGGCAGATATGAACCTAAGTGTATTTGATGGGAGTAATTTTAGTCAGATTCCAGAGATCCATGAGCCCTAAAAGTTTAAGAGCACTGGTCTAAACCAAGAGCCTCATCATCATCATTTCCTTGGCTGATAGCAATCAACTGCTTGTTGATATCTTGCATCTGGCCCCTCCTCCTTCTTTTCACCCTTTTGTTGCATCTAAAATGTTCACCCTCAAACAGACCCAGATGCCTCTCTGCTTCTCCAAGACCAGATCAAAGCAGTTATTTCTCTGAGGCCAGTGCAACAAATAACTGTTGACACACAAAATGCTAGAGGCCAATTAGAGAAAATCTCTTCATTCATTGAGTCAGGGAAAGCACTCAGTTGCAGTTTGCTCTCATTTACCAGCAGTCAAGGAGTCCTATTTATGCTTTTTGGGAAATGTGAACACAGCATTCATTTTGTTTATCTGTTTGCTTCAAGACATATGAATAAAAGGTATGAAACCTGTAACAAGCTATACTCCTCTCTGAGACTAGGATGAAGTCTCGGCAGTGCCAACAAACTGGTAAAGATTTTATCTTTTCAACCTAACCTGACCTTAGTTCCCAGCCTTTCTCCTCCCAGTCCCCTACACCTTTGTTTTTCCCCAGAGCAAAATTATAAACTAAAAGGGACAAAATAGAAACACTTAACGTTTGACATATGCAGGCTATTTCTTCATTAATGAAAACCACTCAAATCACTAAATTGTATCAAAGCAAAGTGCTGAAAGCAGCCATATGTTAATTGAGTAGACAAGGAAATAAGATTTCCTAGATTTTGCTCTCAAGGAGGATTAAGCTATGCGGCTTCTCAAGGATGGCTTCTAAGTGACTTGACTGGCAAACTCTGTGGCATGCTTAGGCTAGTACTCATTTATATTAAGACAATGAGACCCTTTATTTCTAGAACTTATTCCCTCTCCCTGCCCTACTCACACTCCCTAACCAGGGACTAGGTAACTACAGCAATGTCCTTCTGTCCCTTCTATTCCCTTTTTTCCTCTCCTAAACCAACCAACAAAACAATAAATAATCAAAACCAACAAACAAATAACTAACGAATCTTTTTCTCTCCAAAAAAACTCCTACAACTAATTTCCTCAACCCATTCTTAAGAATGACTGAAATTCCCACAACCCATTTTCTTCATTTCATTGTTTCAAGGAGAGTCTCTCTCTTTACCTCTCGGGTGCTCACATTCTCTATTCCAATCAAAATCTATTCTCAAGAAAAGACCAAGAACCCTTACACTAAAATTGAAATGACTACCAGCAATTTAAAAAGATACATTTTCCAAAAAAGGATTTGCCTTTTAGCAAACTTCTTTGGAGATGTATGCCCAGTGCCCATCCAGTTTTCAGGATATAATTAACTTTTTGTTGAATTGAATTCACATATAGTTCAGTGAACAAAATTAACGATTTCCAAATCAAAAATAAAATAAAATAAAATAAAAGGAGTCCTCTTCAAATATTTTGTTTCCCTACTGAAAAGTCTTTAAATTGACTCAAAAAGCTTGAATTTTTTTAAAAATTGTACTTTAACATATAAAGTCCATTCTCTTACAACCCATCCTATAACTTGCAGCCTTTTTCTGGGGTTTACACACAGAGAAAGCTAATTTGGACGTTCACAAATGTGAATGCCTTGCTACATAATGAAGTAAATATGGTAAACAGTACAAATAATTGATTCAAATATTCTCATTCTTATAAAAGCAGAGATTTCTTTCTACTTTTCTTGGGTTAAAATGACACTTTCTCATTTAGCTGGCATTTGACTTAAAATGACCTACAGAGTAAGCTATGTTCCTTTCCATGAAAGTATATTGATCAAAGGAGAAATTAAATATGTGTGGAACTGTGGGGCAAGAGCTGGGAGGAGAGAGATGTCATGGATACAGTTATGCAAATGTGTTACTCTAAAGTAATACTGTTAAGGTCATTTTGTTCAGACCCTGAGTATCGTTAATTCTAAATACATATTATATTTTAATCAAATTACCTACTTCACACTCTTACCAGAGAAATTTACATTCTGACTAAATTTCGAGGGCAATTAGAATCCAGCTAAGCTCCCAAACATAAGTATTAGGAAACCGTCCTGAATTATTCATGTTAATTATGCTGAACTAAACATTGGAGGTAGGAAAATGTATTTCCCACTGAAATATATTTGCCTTAGAGAGATTTCTAAATTGATCATAGTTTCCTTTCCTTAGACTTAAGGGCCCCTAAGATGGTCAGAAACTTGTATAATGAATTGAATCCCAACCACCATCATGCTTTGTCAGCATAATCAGTATTATCTGAATCAATTATGCATTTCTCCTCAGTTTCATAAATAATCATAATTAAGCCCCAGTATAAACCAATTATCAATCATTGTGGCACATATCTATTTGGATTATATACAGGAAAAAAAGAAATATTTTTGGTTCCTTTTTATTTTTGTACATACTTTCTACCCAATATAATAAACTTATAATACACAAAACACATATTATTCAGTATTTTTATTTGTTATTCACAAATTTATTTATTCATTCAGTTGTTCAACAAGCTATTATTGAACAACAACTAGGTGTCAGGTATTGCACTGGGTATTTTCTCCTTGTTTCAGGTTAGCTTTTGTGATTTGTTTTTAATTGTTTTTTGTCTGGTTGTGCTAATCACCATTCTTATTTAATAACATACTCTCACTATTTTATCATTTCTCTCATCGTCTGTGTCTATACCCCATTTCTAACCTCACCAGTTCCCTTACACAGATCCACTCTCTTTGTTTATAACATGTATTTTTAATCTATGAAAATGCATTATTTAGTATTATCTTAGGTACACATATGCTGTAATGTAGTAATTGGTATTAAGCTATTAGGCTCATTTGGTTTCCTACTTTTTCCCTCTATATGACAGTTCACGTGTATTTGTTTAGTTGCGTCTAACAGCTGTGTAATAGCCAAAGATAGGCATGTTCCACTTTTTGTTTATTTTTTGACGTATCGTTAATTTTAAAAATCTGACATGGGAACAACCTAAATGTCCATTGACAGATGAATGGATAAAGAAAATGTGGTAATATGCATACAATGAATATTATTATTAAGGCTGAATAACCTTAAAAAAGGAGAAATCCTGTTTTTTTGATATCCTACCTGAACTTGGAGGACATTATGCTTAGTGAAATAATCCAGAAACAAAAGAACATGAATTACATGTTCCCACTTAAATCAGAAATAAAAACTAGTCAAAATGTTCATTCCACTTTTTATCTTATGGACACCAAGGATGACTTCAACTCTATTAGAACAAACAAATCCAAGATGATCACCAGGAGAATGCTTCAATGTGTCAATAACATAGTTTCTTTGTGTTACACAGATAAGACAGAATTAAAAATTATGTATTTCATTGTCTAGGAAAAGCCCAATTATTTTAAAAGGTGATCTCACTCATTAACAATCCTACAAGGACTATAAAAATTTCTCCACTACTGCTCAAGAAGTTGTCTATCCATTTTTTCCAATATAAACTTGAAATGTTATCTCAGTGTTAGTTTAATTTGTATTTATATGATAATCATTCAAATAGAATATCGCTTTAATTGATTTTAGCACTTCTGGTATTTCCTTTAAGGCAAATTATTCACTCTTATTGTTTCCAATTTTAATTCTGTCAGATATTTTGCATTTTTATTGTCAGTGTCCCAAGTTTCTCAATTATCTGTAACCAATTCAGGTGTCTATTCCACTCTGTCACCAAACTTGTTTTATTTCTATCAGAATTAGAGAGTAGGAGGGATTGTCCTAGCAATGTGAAATGCAGAAGGGATTATAGGATCTTTTTCTTAAACAGACTTTGAACCAATCCTTCTATTTTTAAGCTCATTTTTGTCACTACTCACAAAGGTAATTTGTGCTTCAAAATTATGAACCTTTGGGTGTAAATCCCACTATAACTATTAGATTGCTTAATAAATTTGGTTTCTTCAAGTTTAGGATTTACTTTTCTCAGGTCTAATAAGTTATTGCTACTGTGTATTGACTTTCTAGCTTCTGACATTTTTTGCTGGATTGTCTTCAGTCCTTGAGAATACGCCTTTAAAAAAATCCCTTGTCATCTAGTAGGTAGCAGAAAAGAGCTAAACATGCATAGGTAATCTGCCATCTTTAACTAAATCTTCCATTCTATTTCCAGTTTTTAACAATTTGTGTCTCCTGAACTCTCTTTAGTTTATTATTTATTGATTAGTTTATTCTCACCTTTATAGTCTGGAGAAACTAGCTCCATTGCAATTTTTTTCCTTTAAAATATAAAGAATAACATATTAATCTTTCCCCCACAAAATTTTGACATTTTACTGGGTAACAACAGGAACTTTTCTATCAATGATGGTGGATGAAAGTAACATAATCAAGAAACTTCTTCTAGATAACTCTATAATGATAAATAAAATATACACAAACAACCACAATGCACAGTAGAAGACTACATAAACCCTGAGAGATTTGGTAAGTTATTCAATCCTCTCTGCGCTTCACTTAAAGTCACTGGGAGGGTGGAATGGGGTATGGGCAAAGTAAATAGGTTACTTTAATAATTCCAAGATTATTTATTTTGTAAGATACACAGAAGACTCAAATGTATTTTTGTTTATTGAATGTATTGGTATAAAATATGCACAGAAATAAAAACATCTAAAAATGATGTACAATTATTTAAAGAAGATCCAGCTCATATTTTTTTCATGATTGGGTCTGAATAATACCAATAGATTTGAAAAACTTCTAATGTTACTTTACTAAAAGTTCTAAAACTCATCAAAAAATAATCTCTTTTACACACAATTCCAGCTTAAAAAAAAAAAAAAACAGGAAAAAATGTTCTGGTGTTCAAGGATCACTGAAGTACACTCTCCAAGTTCAGTCACTCCTAGGACTTCAGTCCAGTTGTTACCCTAAGTGATTTAGTCATTAGAAGTCAACATTCCTTTAAGACCTCGCTGAGGAAATAGAGGACTAAGTGTGGTGAAGTTACATATTTTAGTTCCAGAAGCCCAGTTGTGCCCTCCTTCTTGTAAATCTATCAACATTTGATCAAATAAAAAGGACACTTCAGCATAGAAATTATTGCCTGATAGATGTTTCCTTTTGCCTTGCAGAAGTCCAACAGCTCACTAGAACAGCTCCTTTCTACCGCATTATGACCATATCTTTGTCATCATCTGACATGAAAGCAAATTACTGCCACTGTAGAAAGGAACCAGAATGTAACTACTGCAGCATTAGCAGTTCTGCTGTGAACCTTGTCATTTTGATCTAGTCAAATTTGCTTCCACTAAAACAAATCAGTATCTTCAGAAATCTTAATTGGATGGGTGAACATAAGGAATACCAATTAAAATGTAAATCCTTATTTCTAATCTTGAAAGGTATAGTTTCCACATTTGATTTCATAAATATTTCAGATAAATCATCTTCCTTGTATTTCTACCTCACTAAATAAAACTATTTTATTTGATATCGTGGGAATCCAAACTTCTAAAAGAGACCTAAGGTCTTAGGGGAATTCTTTAAAAGATATCTCTGAGACTGTTACCTCAGTGAAAAAAAACCTAAACAGGTTCAATACTAAAGAAAAAAAAAGACAATCCAAATATCTGAGTTCAGAGGGCAGGAGTATTGCTGAGATATTTAAATACAGAGGATGTGATCTCCTTTATTCAAATACAAGTAAGAATTTCTCTCTACTGACTCTCACCTTACCAATCTCTCATCTTTGTTCCCAAAATGAGAAAAAAAGTTAATTTGCTAAAGTCCTCTGGGCTGGTAAGCCAGACAAAAAGGTTTAGATCTTCTCAGGTGGTAGATGTATTGTAAAGGTGACCTTTTCAAGAAATTTTCTGAATTTATCACTTAAATATGGGAAGCCACTGTGACCATGATTTCAAGCAAGATTATCAGGCTGTTGTAGGTGAGAAACTGCCATGGAATGCCTGGCAGTTTCAGCCTAGTAGGTGGAATTCCTTGGGAGTTTCAGAATCACACTGTGATGGGTGCCGCCTACTTCTCTTAAGAATAGGTCCTGTTCTGATGACCAGTACCCCTGGTTGCTGCAACTCAGTGTAACAGGCTACACGAGGCCCTCTTCTTGTTGCCCCCTCCCTGAAGGGCAGAGGAGGTGAACAGAGGTGGATTCACTAGATGGAAGAAAGGGTTTCCAAACAAAGCTTGATTACTGGAGAGCTTTAGACCAGAAAACTTCAGGTTCGTTGGTTAATATGTAATCGTTATCATCCACATGGAAAATGGTGACATGATTCTGAATCAGTGAGCCAGAGGATCAGAATAATGTTCTCAAAGGGATAGCTGAAGCCTGGGGCAGATGATTTGAAGGAGGAGAATAATGTGTTGCCACTCAGCCAGGCTTTACCCATTTGTCATCCCAGAGGGGAAGAGTGTCAGTAAGAGCATGCCAGGCCTTTTAAGCACCAGCTTCGTTCTCTTATGTTCAAGTTGAAAGATTATACAAAATCGTAGTTGTCCTACATGTTATTAATGAATTAGTTCACTTATTTAATAGCCATGCAAACATATTTTAAACAACCACAATTTATCAAGCACTGAGATGGTGCATTAATATACAAATAAGACTAAAATAAATCCCTACCATTAAATAACACTATATCTCTGGGGATAGAGATGTGTTATACAAAACCATACTTTTCCTTATAAAGTAGACAAAAATTAATCATACCAAAAGTAATAGAAAATTTGAGATTATTCACAGTAAATATGAAATTTAGAGGGAAATCCCCATTTGAATAAAATTAAATAAAATATTAGGAAAGATGTTGAACACTTCCAGTGGTGTTTGGCAAATTAATCCAGCATGGGACGCATGAGGTTAATGCGACATGCAAATCTAGTGCATTGCTGAACCTATTTCTTTCTTTTATTCTTTAATGAAGTCCGGTGTGCATGTCTACTTTAGCCCATGGATCTACTTTGTGTGAATAGTAATAATAGCACCACGTTTCAACACATTCTATTATATTGCACCTGTTTCATTCCATTATTTTCTACCCCATCATATCCTATTGCATTTTATTAAATTCTGGCCACAGCACACTAAGTCGATTTAATAACCCAGTAACATGTCATAAACCATACTGCTCTAGAATTTGTTTTCTGCATCTCCTGTTTGGTAACACATCATTCTCTCATCACAAGGTTATTTATACAGTTCCAAAAATCTCTGGAAAATGGGATTTATTTTACAAGAAAGGTTGGATAGCACCAGAATCCAAGGGATACTGACACACTCTTTAAGAGCTTCTTCTTTTATAGAGTGCCAGCCATAAACTAAAATTACCTAAGTATTGGAGCTGAAGTTATACTGGGGACAGTTAAGAGGTGAGGAGGGTCACATCCTAAAAGCCAAAACTGGGTTTTATCAGCTGGATTTTGCTAGCAAGTAAAAACAAATTATTGCAAATCTTGTCATGTTGTTCTGAGGATTTAATTAATAATAACCCAGCTCTAAGCCCTTGTTCTTCACTTTTATTATATAATATGCTTATCACTGAATTCTTATGCACCCGTACTGTACCTTAGCTCTGTCCTTTGATGACTGATTGGAACCTGACTTACCTACTAGTAGGCTACACCAGACCTCCCTACATTTCTAAACAATTGTGAGGACATTACATTACAATATTTACTGAATTGTTATGACTTATTCTTTCTTTAAGGGTAAGGCATTTATCTATAACCCTTCTCCTACTACACCAGAGTTCATATAATAACTGCTCAAAAAATATGTATTCATTAAATGATATCAAATCATGCACATCCACCAAACTAATAACCAATCCAAGTAATATAATGCAATTGATGAGATGCCTTCATTTTATTCTCATTCTATTCTTGTTTTATATTATTCTTTCATTTCCTAATCCATATAACAAACTAGTCACATCTCTTTCTGGATATCTTGAATTATCCTAAATTCATTAATTGCTAAATAAAACTTGTCTTTCTTTCTACCTCATCTCTAGTTTTTTCCTTATTTCAGAAAAGATACATATACATAATCTATCCAGTTGTGCAAACCAAAAAACTAAAAATTACTCTTGTCACTTCCCCTCTCCTCACCTCTCCTATCTAATGCACCACTTGGTTCTATGATTTAAACTCCAAAACATCAACCAAAGTAATCTGCTTCTCTCCTTCTCCACCAATACCACTCTCACTCAGGCTAATGCTGTTTGTTGCCTGGGTTGCTTCTTTACACAACCACCTTGTCCATTTGCCTCTACTTCAACTCTCCTCTAATCTGTTATTCATTCCATATCCAGTGTTATTCTAAAACACACACACCTGAACATGATTACCCCATGCTAAAAACCCTGTCCACTCTTCTTGGGATAAAAGGAACAAGCCCTTAACATTTCCTGTGTGGTGTTTTTTAACATGGCCACAAAGTCTTTCACAATTATCTCATCAAGACCTGGAGTCAGTATTTCTCTTCTTGAACCTGGGTGAGCTTGTGACCCAACTGACTACATTAGAAGTGACTACACCCAACATACTATATTAGAAGTGATACTGTGTCACTCCTAAGACTAGATCATATAGTGTGACACAGCTTTCTTGGTGGTGGAACACTGGTTTCTGGAGTGCTAAGCTGACAAGTAAGAAGTAGAATGGACCTACGACTAGCCTACAAAAGAGGCTATATGTAGATACACTTTAACACCCCCAGCTGATCCCTCCGTTAGCCATCCGAGGTCAGTTGCACGATATGAGAATGGAGAAACTATCTTGAAAGTGGATTTTCCAAGCCCAACCATTTCAGCCCCCATCTTTTCAGGTAATTCCAGACATCAGGAGGCAAAGGAGGGCCATTCTCACCATGCCATTTTTTAAATTACTGATAAACAGTGGTTTTGAGCATAATAAAATGGTTACTGATTTATGTCATTAAGCTGTGGATGGTTTGTTATGCTGTAATCAATAACTGAAATAACCTGAAAGTGCATATAACGTATGGCCCTTATCAAGCCATCGTGTCATCTAACACCATGTTCCTCTTCATTCTCTCCCCTCTACACAGAAAGACAATCTCTCTGGGTCTTGAAACTGGAATTCTTCCTTGAACCATAGGGCCATGGAACGTGTGGCTGACTTTGTGTTTCTCTTTTTCCTTTCACCTTCATAACATTCAAATCTCAAGTGTTAAAAACTTTCTCTTACTTCTCTCACTAGGTCATACCCCCAAAATAGCTTTTAATAGGTCTTGAATCTCCTTTTAACACTTACGAAATTAAAACTTTATATTTATATGTATGACTTCTGTATTAATGTCTATTTTTCTTTTCAATGCTTAGTTTCAAGTGGGAAGAGGTATCTATTTGTGCTGAGTATTGAATACTCAATGTTCAAAATCATGTCCCCTGAAACTATTACAGAGCCAGACAGGTTAGGTCCTTAGTAAAGATTTTACTCCTGAGGTGTAAAATGTTAGCAATTTTTAGACAAAAGTATGTATTTGCCAGTTCTAGGAGGGAAATTTGGAAAAGAAAAGAGAATAGTATATGTGTGAATTCTTGCTTCTATTTAACAGAATTACTCTGCCAGGCTCTTTGGAAAGTAAACATACTAAGGTTGGAGAAAAGAATAATGATTATCTTTTTCCACACCTAAGCACTTTCAAATTTTAAGACAATGAGCTGTTTTGATGTTCAGGGAATCAAGAAATGAAAATTATATTTATTGTACACTTACTGCTGAAGCAAGCAATCTTTTTAAGAGCTCCCCAAAGGGATTATCTCTCTATTACAGATAAGTAAACAAGCTCAGAAAAGTAGATAGCCTGCCCAATGAGTTGAAGGTTTATCAATTAGCAGAGCTAAAACTTTTCCAAAAGCCAGTTTCTTTCTGCCACACTATACTGACTCCAAATCAAGGGGCTAGCAAAGAAAAAGAGAGGAATAGTGGTTTTATGTAATTGTGAGAATCAAACACAGCACTTTTGCCCTAGAACTAGCATGTCATTGGCTTTTCCCATAGCTCTGTAACAAAGTCAGAAAAGGATTTGGGAAAAGAGGGGGCAAGGAGGATAAAGTTCATAATGGTATTCCCTGATTACATAGTGAAAATACTAAAATCCGGTATATCTACAACACCAATATTTTCTCAAGTAAATCTAAGTACATCACCTTCTATGAACACAATTTTAGTAGGAAAAATGTGCCCTTAAATTTGAGTGCTATTTAATGAACCACTGAGTACCACTGATACATGTATGTCAAATAAGAAATTATTTACAAGTTAAATTTGAAGTTAATTCTCAATGAAATATAGTGGCAAAGATTTAACCCCAAAAACAAATCTGATAAATAAATATCAATTAATTAAAGAAAAACTTGGTTTAAAATGGCTTCTAGACACCAGTGCAACATCTTTTAACATTCAACTAAAGTGCTTGGAAAACAGAGCCAGAGAAGATGCACATTTAAGATTAAAAACTAGAAATAACAATAAACCTGTTATCAGAGTCCAAAAAGAATATCATTAACCTGAAAGCCAAAGGAACTGATTGGACAACTCATTCTCTGTCCACCTTATCAGAGAGAGAGCAAACCCTGTAATTAGAAAGTACAGAGCAAGAATTTTGATGATTGTGTGAACCTTGGTTCAAAGCTTCATCTATCCAACAATAATATAACTATGCCACTATCTCTTGATTGTGGGGGCAAAATGACATCCTTCACTCCATCAACATACCTTTTTCATAGACAATTAGAAAAAAGATAAAAGAGAAGATGCATTTAATGGTCTTCAGGTGGCAGAGAACCAAAAAAAAAAAAAAAAAGAGCCTTGGCAGCACCTCATGAGCGAAACTAAGTTTTGAGGGAGGTTATGTGCTTTGATTAATGCATCTTAACTACTAAGAGTGTCATATAAAAAGAGAGTGAAGGAGAAAAATTCGATCTTGGGTCACTAAGACTACACTAGATGAAAGCTGAACAGACGCTGTTTTTTCCTGGAAACTGGCTGAGAGATGTGCCTACCTTTAGCTGTTTTCCAGCTGTACTTCTGAAATTATTAGAATTGCACCAAATGCACAGAGAGAGAAGCCAAGGGCAAACCACACAATCTTTTGGGGCCATTATAGGGTCTGGATATATTTTTCTCTCACTTTCTCCTTCCCTCTGCCTGAAGGATGAGTAAACAGGGTAAGTCAGTATGCAGAAAGACTACATTACAAAGAAAAGGAAAATAATTCTGAAGATTAAGAGCTCTCAATATGATTACAGAGAATTTTAGAAAATTTTTAATATTTTCAACAGAATGTAAGAAAAGACAGTCTCAAAGATAAAGAAACAAAAAGTAAATGAAGAAAAAATGTAGAATCAATACGAAAACAGAAAATAAAAAAGCTGAGTAAAGACTTTTTTATACATTTATTAATCATTTGTATTTCTGTTATGATCAATTATTAAACCAAAATACCTTTCCATTTTCTCTTTTAAAAACATTTTTATTTTTGTTATATATCATTTACTTATTTTTGTTGTTAAACGATTTTTGTATTGCACTAATAGAATTACAAAAATGAAGTGGTACTCTATTATAAATGTGTTAAGTAAAGAAAACACTGTTAATATTTATTAATATAAATATTTGGTGGTGGAGTCCTTAGGGTTTTTTATGTATAAGGTTATGCCACCTGCAAACAGAGGTATTCTTAGTTTTTGTTTGCAATTGGGACACTTTTATTTCTTCTTCTCATCTAATTGCTCTGATTAGGATTTCCGGTATTATGTAGAATATAAGTGGTAAGGGTTGATACCTTTGCCTCGTTCCTGATCTTAGAATGAAAACTTACAGCTTTCACCATTTAGTAACATGTCAGTTGTTGGTTTGTCATACAAAGCCTTTATTAGAATGAGGCATGTTCCTCTATTACCAATTGGCTGAGAGCTTTTATCACTAATGGAAGCTGAATTTTGTCAAGTGCTTTTCTCTGGCTGTTAAGAGAATCAAATGGTGCTTGTCACTCATTCTATTAATGTGGTATATCATATTTATTTATTTGCATATGTTGAACCATTCTTGCATCCCAGGAATGAATCCCACTTGATCACAGTGTATGATTCTTTTATTGTGCTTTTGAATTCAGTTTACTGGAATTTTGTTGAGAAATTTTGCATCTGTATTCATCATTTTTTTTTTCTTTTCTTTGTATTTTATTTTCTTTAGTGTCCTATTCTGGCTTTGGTATCAAGGTAATTTTGGTCTCATAGAATGAACTTAGGCATTATTCCTTTTAAATAATTTTCTTGAAAATTTTGAGAAGGCTTTGTATTAATTTTTCAAACATTTGGTATAATTCATAAGGGTGTCCATCTGGTCTCTTTAATCTCCTTAACAATACCAGATCTTTTTATTTCTTCATGCATCTTGGTAAGTAGTATTTTTCTAGGAATTTATCCATCTCTTGTAGTTTATCCCATTTGTTGACGTATAAATGTTCATACTAGTCCTCATAATTCTTTGTGTTTCTGTTGTGTTAGTTGTAAACTCTCTTCTTTTATTTATGATGTTTTTTGAACCAACTCTCTTGTTTCTTGGTTAGTCTAGCTAAAGGTTTGTTAATTTTATTTATCTTTTCCAAAAAAAATCTTAGTTTCATTGATTTTTCTATTTTCTTTCCAATCTTTATTTCATTTATTCATTCTAATCTATATTATTTCTTCCCTTCTGATAACTTTGGCCAAGTTTTTGTTCTGATTTTTTGAGGTGTAAAGTTAGCTGGTTTATTTAAAATCTTTCTAGTTTTTTGAGGCAGAATTTTTTTTAAATGTTTATTTATTTATTTTGAGACAGAGGGTAATGGAGGGAGAAAAAGAAGGAGAGAAACATCAATGTGTGGTTGCCTCTCGCACATCCCCACCTAAGGACCTGGCCTGCAACTCAGGCATGTGCCCAACTGGGAATTGAAATGGCGACCCTTTGGTTCACAGGCTGACACTCAATTCACTGAACCACACCAGCCAGGGCATGACGTAGGCTTTTATTGCTATGAAATTTCCTCTTAACACTGTTTTTGCTACATCCTGTAAGTTTAATATGACGTGTTTTTGTTTTACTTTATCTCAAGATATTTTCTACTTCCCTTTTGATTTCTTTTGGCTTTTCAGGAGAGTGTTGTTCAGTTTTCATGTGTTTCTTAATTTTTCTCTTTTCCTTCTGTTATTTGTTTCTATTTTCATGCCATTGTTGCCAGAAAAAAAAAAAAACAGATATGACTTTTTAATCTTTTTTAAATTTGTTAATCCTTGCTTAGTGGCCTTTTGTCCTATAGAATGCTTCATGTCTAGTTGAGAGAAGTTTGTATATTTTAGCTGTTGAATGAAATATTCTGTATCTGTCAGTTTGATCTATAGTGCCATGCAGGTTGAGAATTTCCTTATTAATTTTCTGTCTAGATGAACTATTCATGGTTGAAAGTGGGTTGTTATGTACTCCAATATTTTTTTATCCTCACCTGAGGACATTTTTTTCATTGCTTTCTAGGTAGAGAGGGGGAGAGAGAAACATCAATACAAGCATGAAGCATCTATTGACTGTGTCCTGTATGCACTGAGACTGGGCATCACAAGCACCCAGACAGGGGATCGAACCCAAAACCAAGGTGTGTGATCTGACCAGGAATTGAACCTGCAGCCTTTTGGTTATGGGACAATGTTCCAACCAACTGAGCCACACTGGCCAGTTCTCTACTTTTATTGTAGAGCTATTTCTCCCTTCATTTCTGTTAATATTTGCTTCTTAATATTTAGGTACTTTAATGTTGGGTGCCCATATATTCACATTTTGTATATTCTCTTGACAAAGTCACTATATATCACTATATAGTGACTATGTTTCCTATGATAGATTTTACCTAATATCTATTTTATCTAATACAAACATAGGTGCTCCTGCTTTCTTTCGGTTACCATTGACATGGAATATCTTTTTCTTCCCTTTGTTTTCAACCTGTGTGTGTCCTTAAAGCTAGAATAAGTCTCCTGTGGGGAGAATATTCTTGGACTTGTTCTTTTTTTTTTTTTAACACATTCAGCCACTTTGTGTTTTTTGATTGGAGAATTTAGTCTATTTCTATTTCAGTGACTATTGATAGGTAATAAGTATTGTCATTTCATTATTTTTTTCTGACTTGTTTTTAAGTTTCTTTATTTCTTCCTCTTTAAATGTCTTCCTTGGTGATTTAATTTTTATAGTGTCATGCTTTAATTTTTTGTCTTTATCTTTTGTGTAACTATAACAGGGTTTGTGTATGTGTATGTGTGTGTGTGTTTACCATGAGGCTTACATAAAGCATCTTGCAGACATAGTCTATTTTAAGCTAATGTTACATTCAATCACATACAAAACTTCTACACTTTTACTTCTCCCCCCACCATTTATGCTATTGATATCATAATTTACATTTTTTACATTGTTCATTCAATAATAAATTATAGCTATAGTCATTTTAATATTATTCTTTTAACTTTTGTACCAGAGATAAAAGTGATTTACACACCATTTCATATTAGGGTATTCTGCAGTTGACTGCATAATAATCTTTACCAGTGAGTTTTATGTTTTCATGTTATTATATAGCATCCTTTCATTTTTATCATTAAGAACTTCCTTTGGCATTTCTTATAAAGTGAGTCTAGTGGTAATGAACTTCCTTAGGTTTTATTTGTCTGGAAATGTCTCTATTTCTCCTTTATTTCTCAAGCACAGCATTGTTTGTTGTAATACCCTTCATTGTCAGATTTTTTTTTCTCTTTCAGCACTTTAAATATATTAAATCTCCCCTGGCCTATGAGGTTTCTGCATAGAAATCTGCTAATAGCCTTATGGAGTTTCCTCATATATAATGGGTCATTTTACTCTTATTGCTTTCAAAGGTATCTCCTTGTCCTTGACTTTTTAACATTTTGATTAAAATATTTCTCGAGGTAATCTTCTTTGGTTTGATCTTGCTTGGGGTGTTTTGAGTATTTTGTACTAGGTTGTACATATCTCTTGCTAAGTTTGGGAAATTTTCACATGTTATTTCGTTAAATAATGTTTCTACCCCCTTTGCTATCTCTTCTCTCTCTGGGACTTCTATAATGTGAATGTTCATTTGCTTGATGGTGTCCTATAATTCATGTAGGCTATATTAATTCTTTCTCATTTTTTTTTTTTTTTTACTTTTCTTCCACTGCCTGGTTCATTACTTTGATCTATCTTCAAGTTTGCTAATTCTTTATTTTGACTTTTCAAGTTGTTTGTGGAAGCTCTCTGCTGAGATTTCTAGTTCTGTCGTTGTATTCTTTTAGCTTCTGGATTTTTGTTTGGTTCTCTTTTATGTTTTCTATTTTTTAATTACTTTTCTCATTTTGTTTTCTTAATTTTTGTTTAGTTGTTCTGTGTTCTCCTGCACCTCACTGAGTTTCTTTAAAATGATTATTTTGAATTTTTTCCTCAGAAAATTTGTAGATCTTTATTTACTTAAGGTCAGTTACTGAAGCTTTAATAGTTTTATTTGCTGGTTTTATATTTGCCTAATTTTTTATGATTCTTGTAGCTTTACCTTGGTGATTGTGCACTTGTAGGAGCAAACAGTTCTTCAAGTGTTCATATACTGGTTTTAGCAGCTAAAGACCTTCTCTTATCTGTTACTTTAGCTGTTGGGGTTGCTTCCAGAATTGCACTGTGCTAAGTTGAAGCTGGTTATGATGATGTCACTTGGTGGGCAGTGGGGTCTACTGTTGGCAAGCTTGTTACCAGGGACTAGGGCAGATGTAGATTCTCTCTGGTCCCTGTGTGGATGGGACTGTTTCTAGTCACTTGTTCAGTTGGGTAGTACTGGAATAAGAATATGCTTCATGTTTCACAGTTGGTTCCTCAAACAGTAGGGTTATTACCTGTTGTGCAGTTCCTGCCAGTTCCCTAAAATGGATGAATTATGGTCACTGCATTCATCCCTGGGTGTGCAGAACTGGACCTGGATTATGACTGAGAGAGACTGGAATCAAGGACTGTTTGAGATTCCACAACCCAGACTGATATCTGCAGACCTGGCTCTGAAGGCATGAATGTGCATGTCTCCCACCAGGTTGCTGAGCAGGTTAGACTGGTTCCTGACTATGACTGGAGGGAGTGGAGACAAGTAGAAGGGTCTTTCTGGGTTTTCAAAGGTATAGATGGGAGTGTCTCCCACTAGTTCCCTGGATCACCGTACCATTTGTAGACTATAGCTAAGAAGGGCTGGAACTGAGCATAAGTTTCTCTTGGGACCTCCAGGAGCATAGACAAGAGAGTTTTCCACTGGATCGCTGGACCAGCAGGTCTATTGCTTAAATGCAGCTGTGATGTGCTAGGAGCCAAGTATAAGGCTCTTTAACATCTCCAGATGTGCATCCACACATATGCCTTGTTGGGTCCCTGTGCCAGTAGGACTGGTCACAGATTGTGGTTAGAAGAGGCTGAAGCCCAATAGTGGGTCTTTATGGAATCGCAAGGGTTGCAGATGGGAATGTCTACCACTGGAACCCTGGGTCCTTGGGATTCCTGGCAGATTGTGACTGGGATGAGCTTGAGCCCAGTTACATAGATCCTTTAGAATCTACGGTCTGACTGTGCTTGGTTGGCTTACTTTCAGGGGAGCTTGGACCACAGCCAAGAGGGGCTGCATCTGGTTAATGAGCCATGTCAGGGCCTGCAGCCTGTTCTAAGTGTTATAGGTCTGTTACCTGGTGCACAAGTGGGTGTAAGTTCCTTCTTTGTTCCTTGGAGTATGGCGCTGGTGACAAGATCATTGGAAATGGGTGTGTCATTGACTTCTCACAGGCACAGAGTTGTTTCCAGGTCTATAGCTGAAACCATAGTTGCTGAGTCAGCTACCTGGGCCTGAGACTGCCTTTTCAAAATGACTCTCCTTGGTCTTGGACTGCACTGGAATTTCACGGACTCTTACCTGTTCCCAAAGTTCCTGTAAAGTCACTTTTGTTTGTTGATGGATATCAAATTGTTATTGTTGGGGGCAAAGGGAGATGTACAAGGGACATCTTATCCAACAGTTTTCATGTATTTTTTAATCACATTGTTCTTATATAAATATTTCCTTTTTTAAATTAGCACGTTGTTGTGATTATTTTTATAGATTTTTCATATCATTTGTTTAGTTATATTTTATATCTCATTGAACAGATAGAAATTTATTATTACCTATTCTTCCCAAGCATTATTTATTGAGTGGCCAGTATGATGTAGGCACTTTTCTAGACATGTAATATAATAGCGAGGCAGCAATAAAATACAAAATAAAGTAATCCCCCAATAAAGCACCTCTATCCTCATAGGGCTCACATGAAAAAGGAAAGTCATTATGAGTCAAAAAGTGGCAAGTATTATGGAGAAAAATAAATAAAAGTACTAAAAATGGTAGTAAGAGGAAATGGTATGGAGTTGATATTTTTATAAAGAAGACCTCACTGATAAAATGATGCTTGCAAAGAGATCTAAAGAAAATGATAGAGTAAGCCATGTGGACATCTTGCATGAAACAATTTCAGGCAAATGGAGGTTCTTGAAAAGAACGTGTCTTTAGCATATTGCTCAAAATCTATGTATAGTAACATGTAAGGTATATAGTGAAGAAAATAAGTTTACAAAGGTAGAAGTAGTGGATAGTATGTGAGTTCTTGTAAGAATTGCTTTTTTACTCAATAGGAAGGCTGAAGCCACTGGAGGCAATTAAGCATGTGTGTGACAAAATTTAACATTTTAAAAGAACACTGTAGCTGCTAAGTTGAAAATAAATTTGAGGAAGAAAAAGAACAGTTAAGCTACTATTAAAATGTAAGAGGTTATGGTAATTTAGACAATGTAGTAGGTTAGACTGATCAGATTTTGTATCTATTTTGAAAGTAGATCTAACTTAAGCCTTAACCATGGAATGTAAAAGGAGTCAAGGATGCAGAAAAATGAGGCAGGATTAAGTTAGGAGAGTGTATGAAATAGAATACAGAATACAGTGCTAGAATAGAGACATCTGAAATAGTGGTTTAACAAAGAGAGGGGCTTATTCCTACCTCACAAAGCATTGCAGGGGAAAGCCCCTCAGAGACAGAAAGATGTTTCTGCTCCAGGAGTAACTGTAAGATCCAGATTCGTTTCAGTTTGATTGCTGCATAATTTTCCAAATGATTGTCGTGTTTCTCATGAGTGAAACTTACTCCCATATTGCAAGCCCAGCCCATAATAAAGGTATTAGGAAATTCCAGAACAAATAGACTCTTCTCTAAGGAAAGGACATACAGATTGAAGACAAAGCTTCTATTAACATTCCAGTAGCCACAGTTTGATTACAGCAGAAAGAAAAGATTTTATCAAAATACAGTTGAATCTTGAACAACATAGGTTTGAACAGTGCAGGTCCACTTTATGAGAATTCTTAAAATAAAAGTTGAAAAATTTTCTGTAGACTTGTGGCAATTAAAAAAAAAAAAATCTCTCAGCCCTGGCTGGTGTGGCTCAGTGGACTGAGTGCCAGACTGCAAACCAAAGGATTGCTAGTTCTATTCCCAGTCTAGGGCATATGACTGGGTTGTGGGCCAGGTCCCCAGTAGGGGATGTGCGAGAGGCACCCACATTGTTGTTTCTCTCCCTCTCTTTCTCTCTCCCTTCACCTCTCTAAAAATAAAATAAGTAAAATCTTTAAAAAATACTCCCTTAAAAAAAAAACCTCTGAAACCGCACAGCCTAGAAACATCAAAGAAAGTAAGAAAAAGTTAGGTATGTCATGAATGCAAAAAAATATGTAAACACTAGTCTATTTTATTATTTACTGACAAAAAATAAGCACGAATCTATTATATAAAGTTAAAATTGATCAAAACTTATGCACACAAACACAGACCATACACGATGCTATTTTCGGTCAAGAGAAATGTGAACAAATGCAAACATGCAGTATTAAATCACAACTGCATAACATTAACTGTAGTATATACTGTTCTATTATAATAATTTTATAGTCACATCCTGTTGCTATTGCAGTGAGCTCAAGTGTTGCAAGTATCCATTTAAAATGTCGCATAATGCTAATATTTGGGAAAGCAGTTTGTCTCTACAATAAATTGCATAGTGCAGTAAAAAGTGATCTCCTGCAGTTCTCGTGTGTTTTTCATCATCTTTAGTGCAATACCATAAACCTTGAATAACACCATGGGGCCCATATGAAGTGCCAATAGAGATGCTGGAAGTGCTCCCAAGAAACAGAAAAGTCATGGCATTACAAGAAAAAGTTGAACGGCTTAATGGGTATCATAGATTGAGATCTGAAGCTTCAGTTGCTCACCACTTGATTATAAATGAATCCAGTGCAAGGACCATTGTAAAAAAATAAAAGGAAATTTGTGAAGCATCACTACTGCTATAGCAGCAGGCAAGAAAACCTTGAACTTTTTATGAAATACCTTTCATCTTGTATTGAAAATGCAGCTGTATTGGGGTGCAGGATTGCTATAAGAAAGGGACACCTATAGACTCAATATGATTCAAGAAAAAGCAAAGTCATTATATGGCTACATAAAACAGAAGAATGGTGAGGGACCCAAAGCTAGATAATTTAATGTCAGCAAAGGCTGTTTTAATAATTTCAGAAAAAAGCTCAGCCTTAAAAAAATGTGAAGATAACCTAAAAAAGAAGCTTCTGCCAACCAAGAAGCTGCAGAATATTTCCCAGACTCATTTAAGAAAATCATTGAGGAAAAGGATATCTGCCTGAATAGGTTTTTAATGCAGACAAAAGTGCCCTATTCTAAAAAAAAAAAAAAATGCCACAGAATACATGACTTAGTAAAGAAGAGAAGTGAGCACCAGTCCACAAGGCAGGAAGGGGTTGTTTTGTGCAAATGCAGTCAGGTTTATGTTCAGGATTGCCTTTATCTACAAAGTTGCCAACCCCTGAGACTTAAAGGGAAAAGATGAGCACCAGCTGCCAGTCTTTCAGTTGTACAACAAGAAGGCTTGGATAAGGAGAGCACTTCTTCTGGATCGGTTCCTTGATGCTCTGTCCCTGGTGCCCAGAAGTACCTTGCCCTTAAGAGATCGCCTTTTGAAGTTATTTTGATTTTAGAGAATGACACTGGCCACCCAGGACCCCATGAGTTCAACACCAAAGGTGTCAAAGTGGTCTATTTACTCCAAACACAACATTCATAATTCAGACTCTACATCAAGGGGGTCATAAGGACCGTTAAAGCTTATTATGTATGGTACTTATTAGAAAGTATTGGTGATCCTATGGAAGAGAACACTGATAGAGAAAACGTCATGGAAGTCTAGAAGAATTAAATCACTGAGGTTGCCACTATTGTTATAGAAAAAGCCATCTCTCCAAAAACAAATTTCTGCTGGAGAAAAAACTATGACCAGATGTTGTGCATGACTTCACAGAATTTACAGTGGAGCCAATTGGAAAAATCATGAAAGAGATGTGGATATAGCAAAAAGTGGGGGGGTGGCACATAAAGAGTTTTAAGATGTGGATCTGGAGAAATTCAAGAGGTAATAGACACCGCCCCGGAGGATTTAACAGAAGACAACTTGATGGAGATGAGTGGTCCCAAACCAGTGCCAGGAGATGAGGAGGAAAACCTTGAAGACACAGAGCCAGCAAACAAACTGACAGTAGACAGTTTGCATAAGAGTTCTCATTATTCAAGACTGCTTTTGATTCCCTTTATGATATGAACCCTCTATGGTTCAGGCACTGAAACCAAAACAAACAGTGGGAAAAGAATTGATGCTGTAGAGAAACATTTGAGAGAAATGAAAAGGCAAAGTCAGAGAGATATTAGCATGAATTGCTCTAAATTTACAGTGTGCCTGCCTCTCCTGCTTCCCCTTCCACCTCCTCCATCTCTTCCACCTCTGTACACCTGAGACAGCAAGATAAACCTTCCTCTTCCTCTTCCTCCACAGCCTACCCTATGTGAAGACAATGAGCATGAAGACCTTATGATGATTCACTTCCACTTAATGTAAATTATCATCATGCATACAGTTAATAAATTTATCTGTTGTGCATGTATGAGTCTTCATGTGAAAATCTAATAACTGTGCAGCAAGAACTGTATAAGATGTCCTTACATCATCATCATTGATGAAGTATTCCAAGTGCAGAGAACTGTGTGAGAGATGTGTGTGGAAGTGGATAGCTTATCCTAATATGCCCATAAGATGAGTGATATTTCACATGAAATTAATAATGTGTTATAACTTACATAACTTATAACTGTTTTATAACTTTTTTCTAAAGAATTATGTTACCATATGGTAACATATGCCTCACTCTCTCTGTCTTTCTCATAATTAGAAAAACTGTGTATCAGCCTACTATCACAGTTAAATATTTAAAAATATATAACAATGTTTTAATACTGTATTACTAATGTGATGGTAATACTACATGACATAAAATTTTATAACCATTCATTAGCATACAGGCTAGGGTACTGTGAGGAAATTGTACCAATTACATTAGGCTACCATAAAGCAAGAGTTCTGTATCATGTAACACAATATTTTTAACAGTTTCCTGTTCATTGTTTTTAAAAAGAAACAACAATGGAACAAACAAAGTGACATTGTGGTGAACACTGAGCTGATGTGGCTGATAAGGGCTATCTCCCAGGTTGTTTCAGGGAACATCGGGTGCACTCGCAAGGAGGGTGGCTCCTGCCTCAGCAGAGATGGTACTAGGGTGGACATCGTAAGAGCTGCAGACCAGGTCTGAGCCAGTGCAGCTGGCCCTGGCTCCAGAAAAGGCCTTCCAAGTTGATGCTGCCCTTGCTACAGTTGCCACTGCCTATGCCACAGCTCTGGCTGAGGGTGTCCATTTTGCATGTTGGAGTTACATCTGCTACTCTAGCACAGGCTAGTCCAAAAGATACATGGCGTCATAATTCTCCAGCATAAATTCTGCTGGGTCCTCAGTCTGACCTGGCATTAGATCAGCTCATCTTCTGAACTAACTTGGCAGGCAGAACCCTGGAGCTCCTCTTTTCTGGGCCAGGAGCCTGGCATTCTTGGCATTTGAAGACTCCTTCCCCAAAGAGAAAGGCCTCACCTCCATTCTGTCTTCCTTCCCATCATCTTCATCATCTTCATCCTCCTCCTAGTTCTCTTAGTCATCTTCTTCCTCTTATTTCTCTTCCACCCAGTCTTCCAAGACATCTTTCCCCTTTTTGTCTTTCTTGACATCATTAAAGCTCCCCTTCTCTTCCTGCTGCTGGGCTTCTCCTGCAGGCCTGGAGCTAGAACCAGCTGGTTTGAGACTCCAGTGCAGCCTGTCCAGTGTGTATGCAGACTTCCCACTGGGGGAGGTCTCTGAGCCCTCCTGTACCAGGCTGATTTTTCAATTCTGAGTAAAAATGGAACAGATGTGCAGCAATTTCTCCTGCTCCTCAGCTGGCAGAACTTGCCCCATGGCTTTGAACATGAGCTGAAGAAAATGGAGGCTGGCTCCTCAATGTGACTCAACCACCAAGGGCCAGTCAAGGGAGGCAGAGCAGCTGAATATCCTCCAGCTCTTCCTTGCTTTTCTTCACTGGACTGCAGAAAATCAGTGAGTATCCTGTCCAGCCTTGGTGTCAGCGACAATCAGTTCAACAGTGCATCTGATGATATAGTTGGGCCAGATCCCACTGTCCCCCAAGGCTGACAACTTGGGGAGCATCCTTTCTAGCAGAGCCTGTGTCAAGGCCTGGGAATGCAGGCCCCTGAGCAGGGGCTGCCAGAATTGAAGAATGGCTTTGGCACCAGAATATTATTAAAGTCCATGTTTTCTCTGTAAAGCTACTAACTGCTCAAATGTGGGGATGAGAAAGCCATCACCCAGAAAAGTGTCCAGTGTAGCTTCCCTGTTCTCCCGTGTAATGCCCTTGAGCTCTGCCAGCGTGCAGTCTACAGGTGGGGATAGGTGATTCCATGCTTTAATAGACTGAGGTAAATGCCTAAATTTCTCCAGCACCTTAAACTACTCCATTTCATATGATACCAGTAGTCCTTGGGCTCTTTCATATAGCTTTATACGTTTCTGAGCTCTTTCCCAAAGCCCATCAATAATGTCTGTGTCACCCCGGCTGTCTCCATCAGCCCTGCCATCCAGTTCTGCACCTTCCCCCACATTTCAGGCTTTGGTTTCCATTCCATAATGTCATCAGCAATATTCTTTAGATCCTCTCAGTTGTCTTCATCTGCCTCTACCTGTCTTCCTCCAACTCCCAGGTCTCTCTCTTAGGCTGTTTCCCTCTTGATGGCACCAGTAGGTCTTCTAGAGTCAATGCAGGACAAAAAGCAACCTCTGTGACAATCATTTATATGGGGCACTTTCTTGTGGGTCAACTCATGGCAAGGTTCAACAATACAATCTGGAATGTTCACCTCCTGAGCCAGGAACTTGAGGGGGACCCTGACAGACAGTCTTCCTCTCCAAGATAAGAGTCACAAACCTAACCAATCCCGTGCCACAGAGCAGTCTGAGTTCATCCCAAGCCACCAGTTACAACCAAGAGCTTAGAGAGTACCAGCAGAAGCCACTGCCAGGGGTTCATTGCCTCACCTGTTTCTCTAAGCTGTGATGCCATTCAGCACTTCCCACTGCAATTTATGGCCACACAAAACAGATACACTGTCACCTGATCCCACTTAGGTGACTACGATGCGTTGAGCCCACAGGAGTAACAACATTTTTCTCTTTGTCATACTTCCCACCCCACACAGTCCACACACAATTCATCCCCTGAGAACCCAGACCTGCCCCAGAGCCGGACTCCTACCATACACTTGGCTAAACACCAAGCCTTGTGTTGCAGAACTCAGCGGAGACTTTGGTTCAACGTGCTTGCCTCACTCCAAACACTCACCGCACCAGCAGCCAATGGGGGAGAGGGATCCTGATGCAAGCCCACCTCCCAGTGTTAGCCTAACAAATCAGAACCTGAGGACGGAGGACTTATGGACCCACCAACTGAGGATACCACCTTGTCAGCTGGCACTGTTTTCTCAAGGCAACTTCACCAGCTACAAGCATTTCTCCTCATGGTTCCGCTAAGTCTCTGGTTGAAAACGTGTCTGTGTCCCAGATCCGGAGACATGTGTCTGGAATACAGGAGGAAATTTTAGTCTGCGCCCCCTGGCAGGCAAAGGAGGGATTGTGGTTATTCTATGTAATCGAAATTCACTTATATTTTCATTGCTACAAATCAGCACCTGACCCAGTAAAACTCTATGGACACTGAAACAAGGCTACAAAGCAAATATCTAATATCTAAATATTTAAAGTTGGGTTGAAAAACATGCTGGGTTTTTACGTGTGAACAATGAAGGGCTCAGAATGGTAACCTCTAGGTTTTCTTCCATAGCTGAAAATTGTAAAAATTTACTCTGCCAGCGTTCCACAGCTTGGCTGGTTTCACCATCCACAAAGGTACAAACGTATAGTAGTTTTTCTAAACAGTTCCTGGGGATTCTGCTGCTCTGGGCCGGGGGGGGGGGGGGAAGCAATTTTATGAACGCCTTCTGATTTTACAGGTTGGCTAAAATGTTTTCAGGACCTAACCTCGCAGAAGTTATTGTGTAATCTAATACTGGAGAGAGAACTGTTGCTAGGAATCTGAACACCACTGCTGTGTGTAGGCTCTTTCTTCACTTTGCAGCAACAAATTCCAGTTTATTCTCCATATGTGCTTCTCTCTCCAGCCAGCTTCTCCTAAGATGCAGTCGGCCATGGTTCTTGAATGACAGTTACTCTGTCCTGAGTAGTCACACCAACCAGTTGGCCGTGTATCTGCTGGAAACCAGGGATACCCTTTCACCTGCAGGATCTCACAGCTCTGGAAGTCAGAAGTCCCAAATCAGTATTATTTGGTTGAGATCAAGGTGCTGGCAATCCTCAGTCCCTCTAGCTGCTCTCGGGGAGAATCCGTTTTTAGATTTATTTATCTTTAGAGGGGAAGGGAAGGAGAGAGGGAGAGAAACATCAATGTGCGGTTGCCTCTTGTATGTCCCCTGCCGGGAACTGGCCTGGCAACCCAGGCATGTGCCCTGACTGGGAATCGAACAGCGATCCTTCGGTTCGCAGGCCCGCGTTCAATCCACTGAGCTACACCAGCCAGGGCGGTTCCTTGTCTTTTCCAGCTTCTGGTAGCTATTGGCTTTCCTTGGGCCTAGCTGGGATATCATTTTCTCAGGCCAACATCCCCTCTGAAATCATGAGAACTAAGTGGGTCCCCCATTTTCTGTCTCATTAGCACAATATGCCTCTATTTTCACAATCATGATAGTCATTTGCTTAGTACCTGTTTCCTATAATTTCCCCAAAACCCTGAATTCAGGGAGTAATAAATGTTATCTGTGGATTTTCAACTGTGCTGGGGATCAGCTCCACTAGCCCCACATTATTCAAGAGTCAATCTAGAGTCCCTAACTATACAATTATGCATGCAGCCAAAATTCAAGCATTTCTGTTCCCAAACAAAGACAGAGAGAATGAACATCAGTAGACAAACAGTGGTGTTTGCCACAAAAATGAGACTGAAGATGTAATATTTGAATCTATATGCTTTGGGATAATGTACAAACTCAGAATACTAAAATTATTTTAAAATATGTGTAAAGAAAAAAAAAGTCTGAGTTCCAGGGCTCTCCAATATTCACAGACCAGGAAAAGGAGACAGTAAAACATCAGACAGGAGCCAGTGAGGAAAAAGGAAAATAAGGAGAGATGCATACTCAACACAAATCCGTTCACTTTTTGTCTAGTTGTGTACAAACCCCATGCTGTCCAAATTGTGGTAGCTTTGTGGTAGGTTTTGTTCATTGGTACAGCAAGACTTCCTGCCATGTATATTTGTTTAAGACTGCCTTAGCTATCTTTGGCCTTTGAATTTCAATATGCAAGAAATTCTTTCATAGTTTGAGACTTACCTGACCCTATATTTTAACCACATTCTTAGAACTAAACACATTCTCTCTTCCACACCAACAAATGTCACTACAATTTCAGTCATCCAGTCCTGTTCACAGCGTCCCTGAATGAGATCCTTTGTTTCTAGAGCACTGCATTAGCCTCTTGTGAGGGTCCTGGTTTCCTCTTCCTTTTTACACCAGTGTGGGTTTGAATGTCAGCCAGCACAGTGATTCCTTTAGAGAATCAAAGACACCAATTATCAGATCAACTACAGATGTCATATTTCTTTATAACTACTTTTGTAACCTTATATCTGCTAAATAAAAAGGAAGGTCAGCCAAAACATTGAAATATAACACTGTTACCCATAGTAAAAAACTGGAACTGAGCAGAGATTATTAATAATAAGCCTCAAAAGACATAATTAATTGCTTAATCTAATGGCCCCCATTAATTATAAGACCAAAAGCTCAGCTGAAATTACAACCTGACTTGGAATCTCAGTAGACAACTTTGCTTTATCCTACTTTAAGACTCCTAAAATACTGACTCAAGCCTTTCTTGATTAGAATATGTGCAAAATAAAAAATTAGGTAAAAATCAATTTCTTAAATGTAGCATGGCAACATGCTATCTTTCAAGAGACCATGTGAAGGAATTATTTTAACTTTTTGTTTTAGGAATTTTTTTTATTCACACGCAGTTGTAGGAAACACCGCAGAGCTCCCGTGTGCCCTTACTCAGCTTCCAACAATGGCAGCATCTCACCAAGCTCTAATCCAAAGTCCCAACCAGAATACCGTTATCCCTACAATCAAGATTCTAATACCACTAGGACCTCCGATATTGTCTGTTTATAGTCACACTTATCTACCTTCCATACTCACCCACCCGGGGCCTGAAACCCTGGAAGTCATTAATATGGTCTGCAGTTCTATATTGTTTCGTTGTAAGAATATCATATAAGTGAAATCACACTGTGTGTAACTACATATATATGTATATACATTTACTAGATAACCTCTAGATTGACTTTTCTCCACACAGCATAATTACCTCCAGATTTATCCAAGCTATTGCATATAAGGAAAGTTCATTACATTTTATTGCTGCCAGAGTGGCCGTATCATTTTATGTTCTCACCAGCAATTTACTAGTGATCCAGTTTCTCTGCATTCTCACCATATTTGATGTTGCCACCATTTTTTAAGCCATTTTTGGTGGTGTATAGTGATATACCACTGTGGTTTTAATTTACTTTTCCGTAATGATGAATGATGCTAAATATCTTTTCATACGCTTACTTGCCATCAGTTTGTCCTTTTTAGTAAAATGTGTGCTCTTATCTTTTTTACATTTTCTAATCAGATTGGTTTTATTTGTTCATTTTACTGTTGAGTTTTGAAAGTCCTTTACATATCTCAGATACAAGTTCTTTGCTGAATATGTGGTTTGCAAATATTGTCATCCAATCTGTAGCTTATCATTCTATCCTCTTCACAGGGTCTTTCACAAAGCAAACACTTTTAATTTTGATGAGGTCTGTAATGTCTTTTTAACTGAGGAACATGACAAGAGTCTATTCCCTGGAGTTTTCTTCAGTATTTGTGTTTATGAGGTTCTATATGAGGTTCACAAGTATTCTTCTGTTGGTGTCATATTTGGTAAACCAATCATCCAAGCTGAAGTGTGTGTAGTGGTTATTGTGGTTTATCCTTGAGAAAAGTCATCTGCATCTGTTGATTATAAATTTTAGTACATTGAATTAATTCTTCACAGTGTTTACAGGCCATCTTAGTCTATAAAAGAGCCACATCATGAATATGAAATAAGATTTCCACATGTATAAAGTATTCGGTGATCAGCTTTTTCATTGTGTACAGTCGTGACCTAGGTAATGCAGTTGAGTCTGACAAAATTGGAGTTTATTTGTAGGGTTGTGGCAGAAAAGTAAGAAAGCACTTCTTAAACTTTTACAAAATTACTTGTCACGTATACTGACAATTCCCTACTATGTATGAAAATAGACAGTGTGAGTCTAGGTGCCTGGCTTTGCTAAAGAATGCTGACCAGAACTGGCAACTGAGTTTGTGGGGCCTGGTACAAATGAAAACAAGGGCTCCAGGTTTAAAGTTGTTAAAAAAATTCAAGGTGGTGACAAGCAGCTTAAAACTAAGCCTAGAACCCTTCTCAGCAGGAGCACTTCTGCTATTTGCACAGCATTCTCAGGAAGCTGGTCATAATACTAAGCATAGACTCTCTACTGTAAAATGAACTCTGGAGATTACTGAGAAGATGGAATTGGAGTTGGCACTATAGGGAAGTAAAGAAGAACAAACCTATTAATATCTCTTAATTCTTGTCCCAAGGGATATCCTTACCTATGTGTCCATTTGATAAATGGAAAGGAACATTGGTGGGGATAGCACAGGGGAAAACAAGTCCTTTCTGGAGGTATAAACATATGATGGGTCACAGTTTCTTTTTGTTTTGTTTTGTTTTTGTTTTTGTTTTTGTTTTTGTTTTTGTTTTCCCATAGAGTATGGGGCTAGTAATCATAAAGGAATAGGAAGCTCAATTAAGACTTTCAAGGATTTGTGTATGAATCCCACATCTGAGTGATCTTTGTCTCAGAGACTGTGTGGGATATACTTAAGGTCTATACCAATAGGGGAAGTATCAGGAAGTGGGTTATCAGCCTGGGCCATCAAATGAGTGGGGTTCTTCTTCTTCTGGGATTTCCAGAAACCATTTTGGTCACATTTGAAAGCACATGTGTTAAGCATACTTCACAAATCTTATCCCACCAGATTAATGGGGTCAGGAAGGCATTCTGACTATTTGAATGGGTTAAGGAAACAGAAGAAGAATGAGATAAAGATAGAATTTGAAGAGTGATTAAAATTGCTTCCACTGAAACAGTACACCAAGGAAAAGGTGGCAGAATTAATGACTGAATTATTGCTCATTTGTCCACTAAGAAAATGATCGTTTGTCCCTGCAACTGTACAGATGGTTTCTCTTTAGAACATAGTTGTAGTTGTGGGCAGAAGGAAATACTACTTCTTTGGACAATCCTCATTTATGAAAAGAGTATAGGTTTCTTTTTCCATGGGTATTCTATTTCTTTTTCCATGCTATTGAACCAATGCTGGGCAAATATTGGGTCAGCCAAAAATCCCTAAGATGATTTTTTTCTGTAACATGGTTCTAGTATTGTTTAGTTGTTTTTAACTTCATTCAAAACTATTTTGTTAGATCATACTGTGACAGCTGTCATATCAGCATGCATTTAAAAAAACTATCAAAATTGGTGAATTTTTGTGTAGCCATTTTAATATTGAAGATAGAAGAAAATACGCATTTTCAGTATATTATGCTTTATTATTTCAAGAAAGGTAAAAATGCAACTGAAACCCACACAGAAAGATTTGTGCCATATATAGAGAAGGTGTTTTGACTGGTTGAATGTGTCAAAAGTAGTTTGCAAAGTTTCGTGCTGGAGATTTCTCACTGGGTGATGCTCCACAGTTGGGTAGACCATTTGAAGTAGATAGTGATCAAATTGAGACATTAATTGAGAACAATCAATGTTATGCCATGAATGCAGGGGATAGCCAACATATTTAAAATATACAAATCAATGAAGTTGATGGTGAAAATAAAAAATGTGTTTTTTATTTTATGGAAAAAAACTAAATGGACTTTTAGGCCCACCCATACTTTTCCAAGGTCACTTTCCTTACAATACTGTCAAGTGCACTTATCTATTTTCATCATAGGGATGCAGTTTGTTTCATTAGTCATCTAATTGTTTAATTGGAAGAACTACTAGTTTTGCCTGGAGTTTTTCCTTCCTGTGATCAATTCCATCCTCATGTTTTGGCTAAACCCCTGTAAGTCACCTGAAGAAGAAGCAGAAGGCCAGGCAATGTTCTGTCTTATTTTAATGATGCCAGAAGTTAAAGAGGGCAGTGGGGATGCCTTTTCCTTTTTCAGTCTTGAATAGTTCTTACACATTTGAGACTGACCAGATGGTCCCTAAAATCAGGAACATTTCTGTTTTTCTTTGTTTATAAAATTGGATTTGGGACCAATTAATATTAGCAGTTAAAACCTTGGGGAATCACAGTAAGGTGATCCTATCCTCCTATTTTAATTCATATATGTATAGAATTAGTTAATTCCTACACACACACACACACACACACACACACACACACACACACGTTAATGCTAGATCAGGGTAGACTAAATCTTCTCTGAGTATGTTTAATTGGCTTTGTCTGTCCAAGTTGAAACCCTGTGGGCTGATTATACCTGTGCTTTTGAATCCTGAGAGGTTAAAATGGAAATCGGCAGCAGCAGTCATCCTGGAAATGCACAGCCTCAAGCTTGCAAAGCTTTCAAGTCCTGCTGAGAATCCAACAGCTGGAGTTCAAAAGATGACCATTAGCTGGGAAGTATGGGGCAGTCCTTGTAAATAACAAATGGTGGAATTCTTTTAAATTTTGACTTGAACATTTCTAATTTAGTTGAAATAGCCAATGAAAACAAGTTAACATTAAATTGGATATTGAATTTGATGTTTATGATGTTAGCTACCATAGTAAAAATTAATGTTTCACTAACATAATCTATTATTTTTTTCCCAAAATTAAGGTATTAATAGTGATAGTAATAATGATGATTTGTAGAAGAAAGTAAGCATTGAGAATCTTTCAGATAAATATCACTCTAAGGTTTGTTGGACAAGCATGGGTCCATTAGATAGGTAACAACACTGGTAATATATCACATAAAATCATCCTACAAAACCTCTCAGAAAACTAAGTCAGAGTCATATTTATTAACAGTAACAGTATGTATGTTTGCCTGAAAGAAAAGTTGGACAAGTGCTTTACAGAAAAAATAAAAGAACATTATTAATCAACTGAAGAAAACTAACTAGATGTTCAGCTATAGAAAGCCATACTGTTATACACATCAGTTATCTTTACGTAAATCTGCAGATTCAACATAATTACATACAAAAACAAGAAACAATTTTTCATAGGATCTAATCATATGATTTATTGATATAAATGAATATGGAAATTCAAAAGGCCAGGAATGACTGTGATACCCCAAAGAAGAACAATGACAGATGAGGACTTCCCTGCCAAACGTGATGACAGGTTATTCGTCGTTATTAATCAACTATAACAACCAAGGCAGTAGAAGAGCTAAACAGGCCAGTGTAAACAAGACAAAGCACCTGCATAGTAGTGGAGAATGGCATTATTTGCAGATCTGATCATGGTCCCAGGAAAATTGATTATCTGTAAAAAAGGAGGAATTGGTTCCAGTTCCACACTTACTTTAAATGTATAAAGCAAGACTGTAAACCTTTAATCTGATAATATAGAAAATATTATAGGAGTCTATTATGATCCGAGTAATGATGGAAAGTGATTCTTCTCTACAATAGAATAGAATAGTAGAAACTCTGACCTAAATGGAAACATCCCAGATTTGGCTTTTAATACTCGCTTCTAAATTTTACAAATAGTGTAAATGAGGAGCATAGGCACGGCAAACTGAATTGCTTCTGAGCCTCACAAGAAAAGAAACAAAATTCTTGTAGATTCCTGACACCCCTGACCCAAGTATGTCTTGATTTTCAAAAGTCCACCAAGTGCCTGTTTGTTTGACTACACAAATAAAAAGGAAGATTTCCTGATAGAGGAATATATAACTAAGCATTTTAATCCTCCCCAACAAATGTTTCTAAACAGGTTCTAAGAGAAGGGGTTAATCACACACACCAGGTTTGGTGTGTTTCAAAGGAGGGGGCATCACGGAGAAAAACAACAGTGCCTCACCACTGCTCTGGTGGTGCTTTGAGTTCCAGTCTTTTCACCTTCTCTTCAGGATCATATTCACTTTTCAGACTCAAAACAGCTGCTCCCTGCATTCTGTCCAGGTTTTATAGTTTCATTCAGCAGAAGAGTGAGAATAGAATTTGCATGTTCTTTCTTACCTGGAATAAGAGCTCTTTTTGTATTTCTATAGCTTTGATAATTGGACTTTTGTTTCATTGTTTTCTGGAGCATAGAAAACCAATTAGTTTTTTTTTCTTTATTGATCATATTGATATATGTTCAATATTGATTGATATATCAATATTGATACAGTGCTTTCCTGTTGCAATATAGCAACAGGAAACTTGCTAAACTGCCTTATTCCTGCTAATATTTGTAAAACCAAGTTTTCTCTGTATACGGTCATATTGCATACAACATGGCAGTTTGGTTTCACCCTTTTAAATTTTTATAGCCCACCTTTTTTTTTGCTGTTGTTATACTGCATTATCAGGGACTTTGGAATAATGTTGAAGCCTTGATACAAGTCATTACTGTCTTATATCTGATTTGAAAATGAATGACTAATATTTGATTATTAAGTGTAATATTTGCTATACTCTTTTCCATTTCTAATTTGCTAAAGGTTTTTTCTATCATAAAGGGGCTTGCATTTTGTCAAATGACTTTTTACATTCTTTGAGACTATCTTTTGTTTTTTCTAAACTCAATTAACATTATAACATGGTGATTTCAATAATTGGGTTTTATGTCAAATTAACCCAGAATCCTGGAATATAAATATTTTGTCATTACTTTTTTATATTTCCATACATATTGCTTGGATTCATACAATATTTTATTTAGCATATAAAATTTGGGTTCATGAGGAGACTGGCTTAGTTTATATTATTTTATAGTATTGGACTAATTTTTACATAATACTTATATAAAAATTATATGTGTTATATAAAACTCTTAAAAATCTTATATGATATAAATGATATAGTATTTTATAATCTTATAAAATGATCTCATATGTAAGAGCATTTTATGATCATATATAACTTATATATAAGACTATAAAATGAACTGGAGAGGCATTTCTTTTCCTATTGTTTAGACACGATTGTGTAAGACTGAAATAATCTGTTAAGGCAGTGCTGCATAGTACTCCCTGATAAAACTGCCTGTGTCTAGAGTTCTTTTTCTGGGACTGTTAATTAATGATTTGTGTTTCAATGTTCTAGGTTTTATGCATATCCTAGAGCCAATGTGTAAAGCTAGCTTTAGACATAACTGTTAAGCTTGTAGGATGTTTTTAACTACAAGAACTTAAAGTCACCCACCTTTATGATCTCTGCTATATCTGTTAATATATTCCCTTTTGGTTTCTAAAATGTTGTTGAGCATTTTATCAGTTTCTTGATTAGTTGTAATGGAGTTTTCTTTATTTTATTATTTTTTTTCAAAAAACAACCATTAGCTATTCTGATCCTCTTTATTATATATTTCTCTGATACTTAAGTTTTTACTTTTATCTTTATCACCTCAATTATGTTTTAAAGTCAATTGCTCTTTTTTCAATATTTTGATTCTGACACTTTATTAAATTTGATCATTCATTTTTTCTTATGCAAGTATTTTAAAATACTTGCATAAAACCACTATGTATATTTCTCCTTAAGTAAAATTGAAGTTGTATACCATGAGCTGCAATACATATTATTGTCATTATCATTTAGTTATACAAACATTATTTGTAAGTGTTGAATATGTGTGTGAGAGAAATGTATGTATATTCTTTGATTGTTGTTAGCTGAAGATTTCTAAACATAACTGTTAAGCTTAACTGCACTGTGAAAATTGCATGGTGTGTGTGTGTGTTCTGGTATTCTCTTTCCGAACTTCTCAATTACTGGAAAAAAAAGTGTGGCTGATTGGTAGTTTTATAACTATTTACATTATGTATTTTGAGGTTACTTCATAGATCCTTGCTTCCCCCAACCTTATGGAGGTATGGTTGATAAGTTAAAATTATGTATATTGAGGCTGTGCAGCACAATTTTTAAGGAGTATAAATGTTACAGAATGGACCCGGGAGGGGACAGACAAAATACTATTACCAAATGGACCCCTCTTCTTCTCCCTGGGTCCCCCTGTACTAGGTTAGCCTTGCCCGCTGCCAGCAAATGACATCTCTCACTGTCAGAGACTGGTGAAAAGGAAAGGAATTATTTATTCAAAGGTTATACAGACTTAAGAGTAATGACTTAATGTCTTCATTAAAATCCCAAAGTTCCTTAAAACACCCACAAACACACACAGTCCTTCCTTCCCTTCTTTGCCCAGTCTGGGGTACTGTATCTCAGGAAAAGAAATAAGTCAGTGGTTCAGGTAGCGCCCCCCCCCCCCCCACCCGGTTCTTCCCAGTAATCTGTGCTTGTCTGGCAGGCCTCCCAACACCACCAGCTGTGTTACCACCTCGGTCTCCAGTTAATCCAAACCCACGTGTCAGCATCTCATGGCCCACCACCGAGTCCTTTCACCCCTTTCCTTCCCACACAGTATCTCTCCTGCATTCTCCCAAACTGCTAAGAGAGAGCTCTGCATCACTGCTACATCTTGCTTCCCAGCTTCCTAAGCTGCGTGGCAAAGGGAGCCCCAAAGCCCCATAGTCCTCCCTTTCTCCAAAGTCTCACACAGGCCCTGTAACCAGGGGGAGCTGCCTTCCAGTTACATCTTGGATAGATGTCACTCCATCCCCATTGCTCAAAGCATGGCCGCAGCTATTTAGCATATCCACGAAACCAGTTAAAGGTTATAGATATGTTAAATGACCATGCCAGAGGTTAGCTGCAAAGCTGTTGCTATGCAAAACATCTCTTAAAAGCCCTGCTCCGTGTGTTTCATTTCCCAGTTCAGACTTGTAGGGGTGAGGACACCCTGTATATATTGTCTAATATTTCCTGGACACCCTGAGCTCTGGACCCTGTTAGAAATTGCTATTTGGGGGCCTCTGTATCATAACATTTAATACAGGTGTCAATTGTGAAGTTATTTCCACAAGTTGATTCACACATCCATCACCTCACATAGTTGGCATCCTATGAAATACCTGCTTTTGTGCATTCTAGACTTCTGGCATTTTATACGCATTACTTTTGTTTCTATGTAATTGATCTTCTATTGGATTGATTAAATTCCCATTTTCATTTCTTTCTAAAGATTCGATTCATTTACTTTTAGACAGAGGGGAAGGAGGGAGAGAAAGAGAGAGAAAAACATCAATGTGTGGCTACCTCTCATGCACCCCCTACTGGGAACCTGACCTAAAACCCAAGTATGTGCCCTGACTGGGAATCAAACCGGAGACCTTCTGGCTCAAAAGCCGAGACTCAGTCCACTGAGCCACACCAGCTAGGGGTCCCATTTTTATTTTTTAAGTTTTACCGCTACATTTTCGAAAATTATATTCTTCAATATTTAATCTTGTAGTGGTTATTTTAAATTTTATCATGAATATTTAAATTTATAAAGTTACAATTAAATTAATACTTTATATCCTTCTCTCAGAAAGTAAAAGGAGATTATAATATTTTAACTCTGATCAGCCCATTCCCAAAAGCACTCTAGAGATTGCTCTAGGCTCTTCCTTGTTTCCTTACTCACTCTTGCATCTCAAATCTTCCTATCAGTTAGGAATTGCTTTGGGCTACTGGTAACAGTGAATTGACTACAGTGACTTAAACAAATCAAGAGTTTATTTGATCAAGTTAAAGAAGTCTGAAGCTTGGCAGTCCAAAGATGTGCTTGTGGTTCCACAAAGTCATTAGTGACTGTTAAAGGAAAATTGCACTGGACAAGATGCACAGACAGAAATTGATTTATTCCAATAATACTGCCAGCCAAAGAGGAAAGAGCACAGATCAGGTCTGGATACTCAGGCCTACTGAAGCAAAGGACAGGAGAGTGTATTAAGAACTGGGGTTGGAGATCATAGGCCATCTGGATTTGCTAATTACCTTTACCCAAAAGAAAATTAAATATTCTCCTCTCCTCTTCCCAGGAGGTAGGTTTACAATTTGGAACAAAGCCCCCACTGAACTTGGGTTCCTATACTTCCACAGAGACTGAGAGATAGGGCTCTTTTTTTTTCTTTTTTTCTTTTTTTGATGTTTACACTTCAAAGAAATGATTCCCAGATCCTAGAGCAATTCCTAGAGTCTTAAAATTGGCAAGAGCCTTTCAGGAGATTCAGAAATATTTCAAAGGGGCTGAGAAAAGATTAGTAATTATAAGTTTTCTAAAGTAGATGTGCTAAGAAAATAGAGGGTCCAGTTTATAGCCAGGAAGAAACCTGTCTAAAGTTTACTCAATCTGTGGGGAACATTAAGAACGCCTTGGTCAGGATTCAGACTTTCTTTGTTTTTGCCAACCTGTCTTTAGTTTGTCGCTTCCATTTTCGAAGTCACAAGAGGACTGCAGGAGTCCAGCCACTACACTTGCATTCCAGGTTGTAAAGAAAAGGATAAAGACAGGCAAAATGGCAGCCCTCATGCTTGAGTCAGTCTTCTTAAAGAGAATTTCTAGAAGTCCTACCTGGTAACTTCTGCTTATATTCCCTTGTTCATTTTTTAAAGAAGATTTTATTATTTATTTTTAGACAGAGGGGAAGGGAGGGAGAAAGAGAAGGAAGAGAAGAATCAATGTGTGGTTGCCTCTCACATGGCCCCTACTGGGGTCCTGGCCTGCAACCCTGGCATGTGCCCTGATTGAGAATCGAACACTCAACCCTCTAGTTTGCAGGCCAATGCTCAGTCCACTGAGCCACACCAGCCAGGGCATCCCTTGTTTATTTTAACCTGAAAGATTGACTGGAAAATGTATGCTTTTAGCTATGAATAAAATCAGCCCAGAGTAAAGTGAAAGCTATGTTTTAAAGAAGATGGTGAAATGGGATCTTGGATAATCCAGTAGTGTTTGTGACAGCCCCTTCTTAATTACTCACATCTTTACATGTCCTTCTTCCATTCTGTACGTATTTCCCTGTCAAAAGGTACCAACCCAGTTTCTGCATCTGGTAATTACATCCAGCTCAAAGTCCAGGCAGTGTGCTACCCTCTCCATCAAGCCTACAAGCAGCCCCTGTGGTCTGGTAAATTATAAAGACATCTGCTTTCCCACTTCAGGACATCAAACATAAGAATGAAGAAACATAGGAGGAAAATAAGTAGATATAGTAAAAACTTCCAGTGGGAAAAGAGAAAAAAATAGGAACCATACAACCATCTCTGGACCATAATAATGAACCTATCGTGTTTGGAAGGAAGAATGAGAACCTTTTCCCAGCAAAGAAGTGCATTCTATGATTAAACCATCTGGCGACTCCTGGTTTTGCTTTAGCTTTCCCTGCATGGCCTCCGCTCTTCCATCTGGGAGGCACTTCTGCCCTTTTCCTCTTGTGGTCACAACAAGAGGGGTGTGGGTGAGGTGGTCCTTTCTGGAGGCCATGGAGCTTCAGCCCCTTCACTGCTATTGGGGGAGGTTTGGAGACCCTAGATTGTTCTGGTAATTTGACACTGAGAAGCTAGTATAAGCCTGGCTTAGATGTTCTTTAGAAATATTATTTCCTCAAAACTTGGTAAATTCTCCATGTATTTATTTCTGATCAGACATGAGCTCAAGTAATGATAGCCAAAGATCTTGACTAAAGATTTTTTATTAAGGCTACAAATTCATCTTTAATTACTGACATCAATGTTCTGCCTATTCCACTAGCTCCTAAATTAACAATGGCTACTTTGAGACTATTTAAAATAATAAGCTCTGTAACAAAGTAATATTGTTAATCTGAACATTGCCCCTATACTGTAATATTAGGTTAGGCTGTAAGAAATTTGAACATTTCTTTGAATAGACTCTGAAGTATTTATAGTTTTTTAATTATCCCTGTTATATTCTCCATGTCTTTGAGGATGGAGCCCTTTTAAGAAGGGCTATGGAGCCCCCGGTACCTCATCTGTGACATGCAAATAATCCCAAACTGCATCCTAGCATTTCTGCATTTTGTGTGCTTTGAGGTTATACACAAACAAAAGGGATTATTTACTCTGAAATACAGGCCAGTTCAAAGAGCAGCAACAAGAGAAAGAAGAACTGTTACAGAACAGACCTGGTGGGGGGGAGGGGTGGTAAATGATATATTATTACCAAAAGGACACCCCCTTTTTTCTCCAGGGGTTCCCCCTCTCCACCTACTAGGTTCGCCTTGCCTGCCACCAGGTAGAGACATCCCTCAATGCCAGAGACTGGTGAAAAAGAAAGGAATTATTTATTTAAAAGTTATACAGATTTAGAGTAGTGACTTAATGTCTTCATTAAAATACTAAAATCCTTTAGAATATCCACAGATGCACACAGTCCTTCCTTCTCCCTCTGCCCAGTCTGGGGTACTGTAGAAGTCTGTGATTCAGGCTCCCAGCACCATCAGCTGTGTCGCCTCCATGATCTCCAGTTAATCCAAACCCACGTGGCACCTTCTCATGGCTCACCAGCAAGAGTCCTTTTACCCCTTTTCTTCCAGGCAAAGTCTCTCCTGCTTCCTAAATCATGTGGCAAAAAGAAGCAATCCAAATCCACGTGGTCCTGACTCTCGCCCAAGCCACAGGGTCCTCACTCGCCAAAGCCAAGTGGTCCCCTCTTGGCATGCCTGCCACGCCTGGGTTTAAATCCCAGTGCCAATCTTCCTCTGCAGCCTCATTTCTGACTCCCCCTACAATCAGTTACCTACAAGCATTCCTGTATTCTTCCAAGGTTACTGGGTTGCCATAGTAAATCTCAGCAGGCATGGCCCAATGGCATGGAGCCAATCATCTCCAAGCTCTCAGGCAGGCACTGTAACCAGGGAGAGTTGTCTCCCAGTTACATCTTGGGTGGAGGTCACTCCCATCCCCCTGGCTCAAAGCATGGTCACAGCTATTTAACCTATCTATGACACCAGTTAAAGATTATAGATATGTTAAGTGACCATGCCAGAGGTTAGCTGCAAAGCTGTTGCTATGCAAAACATCTCTCAATGGCCCTGCTCCATGTGTCCCTTCCCCCAGCTCAGACTTGTAAGGGGAGAGGACATCCTATACTTATATTTTTCTAATATTTCCTGGACACCCTGAGTTCTGAACCCCATTACAAATCTCTATTTGGGCTCCCCACTGGCTGCACCCTGTTACAGAACTGCAAACATTTCAATTTTTAAAAACAATAGAATTTATTTTAGAAATTTCTCCTTTATCTGTAGTATTCTAGGCAATTAATGAAAAGTATAACATTTCATTTAGATGTTTTATAAAAATACTTTTAATATAATGGTGATGATGGCAATGATAAATCTCATATCTAGGCACTGTGCTAAGAGTCTTCTTACACAGAATGTGTAATTGAATTATCATGACAAGCAGCGGTCTCATGTTTTGAAAGATGACTGCTAGAACTGATATGGTTCAGGTTCAAATTTAAGTTACTTAATTTTGGTACACTTCAGATGCACTTACATGAAAGTCATGCCTAAAGAAACAAAAACACAGGAGATTTTACAGTTGACACATCCTGAAATGCTTATCATTTGTGTCCATTTTTGTTGTTATTTTAATTTTAGCCATTTATGCAACACTTTGAGACCTCATGATTCTCTAAGGGCTTTTTATTAAAATCCAACTAGTGTTAACATTTTACAGTGGACAACTCTGCCGGCTTCAGCTGTCACTGCAGCAACAAGATGTGTATTAACCATGACTTTCAAGCCAGAAAGTTTCACATTTGTTTTGACAGCTTACAGTGAATTTTCTACCAAAGTCAATTTTTTCGTGAGAATATTACAAGGGAGTCCTTGCAAAGTAGAAAGTTTGGGGACCTTTTGATGTGAAAGCTTGCCTTCTCTGTGTGGAATAGCATTGTGTCACTGACCAAGGCTGATGTCTAACAAATGACCTACTTTTAAAGTCCAGCTGTTTTTCAAGGTGCTCTTTTTGAGGTTGAGACAGCCAAATGTTGTAGAAACGACAAGCAGAATCTGTGTCTTGTAAAGCATAACCTGTGCCAATGATTTTCTTGTCACAATTCTTTTACTACAGGAAGTAAAATGCAGGCTAATAGAGACACATAGAGAAACATGGCATGATGATGCCAACGGTAGAAAGCACAAAAAGGAAACACAGAAACATTTGACTACACGAGGAGTGAAAGAGTGAATGGTGTGTGAGGGTGTGTGCGTGAGACATACACACAAAAGTGCAAATAATACGCAGCAAAAATTAGTTGCAACATTTTATATAAACAAAATGTTTCAAATCCATTACTATCAGATAATTTATTCAGTAAGTATTGCGTGCCAAACATTGAGCAAAATATTTTTATACATTATTTTATTGAGTTTTCATAACAACCCAATGAAATAGGTGGTATGACTTATCTTCCAGTCCCCACCCCCAAAATTATCCATGGAAGCCCTAACCCCCAGCACAGCAGAATGTGACTTCATTTGGGAAGAGGGTCCTTGCATGTGTAATTAGATAAGATTAGTTCTTTTAAGCTTTGGTCCTGCTAGAGGAGGGTGGGACCCTAATCCAATCTGACTTTGTCTAGTAAAAGAGGAAATTTGGATTCAGAGGTAGAAAAACAGTAGGAATGCCATGCGAAGAGTGGAGTTGTGCTGCCAAGAAATGCCAAACCCTGCAGGAACCCATCAGAAGCTAGGACAGAGATCTGGAACAACCTCTTTCTCTGCCCTCAAGAGGAATCGACCCTGCTGACACCTTGATTTAGGACTTCTAGCCCTCTGAACTGTGAAACAGTGTTTCTGTGATTGCTATTACCCAGACGGTAGCACTATGTAATGACAGTCCTAAAATAACTAATACAATAGTTACTATAATTATCCCTATTTTGTAAATCAGTAAACTAATGCTTGAAAAGTATAAATAATTGTTTATGGCCATACCATTAGTACATGATTAAATGGGTGTTAGAAGTAGCTGTTTTGTCTAATTTTAGAATAAGGAAAAGAATATTCCAGGCAGTAGGACAGACAGTGAAAAACTATGGAAACAAGAAAAGCAAGGCATTTTTTTAGAACTGGAGGATAATTTTATATCTAGATCAGGGTGAAAGGGTTGGAGAAGTGAGTGGAGAAAGAGCGGAAAGCAATGGGTCTACGTGAGATGACTCTTCTATGCAATATTCAACCACCATTTCCTGCGTGGTTGGCAGTGATTTTCTTGACACTACTTCATGTTCTGAGGAAGACTTCCAAAGTGATTTTCTTGGTCCCATATTTAATAAGCTGATCCGGGTGCTATTAGGGGCATTGTTCAGACAGTTCCTTGGCTGGTAACCTCTTGTTTGTTTAGTGTAAAATCCCAGTGTTGTCTCGTGCAGACATCAAATGGAGAGTAAGTCCAAATATTTAGTTACAATTCTTAGCCTCTGAATTCTTAATGGAACCTTCTCTTCCCCCCTCATTTTGATATTTCTGATATCTAGGTGTAGACACTATTGTCATTCAGCCTTTGGTACCTGCCTAATTAATACCACCAATAACTAACTTTCCATTTTTTTCTCCCTGTAAACTTTATACAGTCAGTCTGCAAGACATTGTTTGGCTGAGAACTTTTCAGCATGTCTCACACACAAATTGGTATAATTTTACATGCTTTGAAATCAATTACCCAAGGATATTTTTCTCTGAACAGCAGTGCAATGTTCCATTTCTGATCTAAGCATCTCCTTGTATGTTTCCCCATTTTTCATAAATTGCGACGTGTACTTTATGTGTATATTATCTACCTAATAGAGTGGAATGGTAACAAAGAAAACCAGAAAGCACTCTGTGAATGTAAATAAAAAAAAATACTAGGTTGTAGCTAAATTATTTGTGAGAAAAGTATTTAAAGTTAACCAAAGGAAATCAATAATCCTACAAGTAAAAAGACATAGGAAATAATAATTGGTTTTAGAAATTTACTGAATTGCCAAAACATTTAAAATATTTAAATAACCATTTCAACACAATTTGTGGTAGTCAAATCTTCATTCAAATATATTTTAAGTTATTCAGAAGGTAGTTTATTTAAGGTAGATGTCAAGTTCCTGGAAGCAATATTTATTCACTCAATTCCTCAAATAAAGGCTAGTCATACGATGTATGAGGTTCAGGGATATAGTAAGGAAAACAAATCCTCCCCGCACAGATTTTACAGTTTACCCAGGGAGCACCCAACACACAAACTTATCAATAAGGTTATTACTGATCGACAAATTGTGATATGCTGAAAATGAACACGATGATAAAATAGCAAGGAACTGGTAGATGTCTCTGTCTCTTTAGTTGCATGATAAGGGACAAAAAGAATATAACAGGCCTAGACATTCAAAGAGTTAGAAGGAAATAATTTTAACCAGTTTTCTCTTGCTGCTTAACACATCATCAGCACAAATTTAGTATCTTAGTAAAACACTGATGTATTAGCTCAAAGTTCTGTTGGTTAGAGGTCTGACATGCTCAACTGCTTTCTCTGCTTAGGTATCACAAGTTCTACATCAAGGGGTTGGCTGTCTGGACTTTTTCTCCAGCCAGGAAGAGTGCTTTCAAGTTCATTCAGGTTGTTGGCAGAATACAGGTCCTTATGGCTGTAGGTCTGATGTCTCCTATTCTTTTCTGGAAAAGCCTTCAGCTATTCTCAGCTTCCAGAGGTCACCTGCATTCCCTCTGATGTGGCCCCTCCATCTCAACTTATCAAAATTTAAAAATGGAACTGCTTACGACACAGCAATTTCACTTCTGGGAATTTATCTGAAGAAATCCAAAACACTAATTCAAAAGAATATATGCACCCCTATGTTCATTGTAATGTTATTTATAATAGCCAAGATATGGAAGTAGCCCAAGTGCCCATCAACAGAGTAGATTAAAAAAAAAAAAAAAAACCTGTGGTACATCTATACAATGGAATATAACTCAGCCAAGAAAAGAATGAAATCTTACTGTTTGTGACAGCATGGATGAACCTAAAGGATATTATGCTCAGTGAAATAAGTCAGTCAGAGAAAGACAAATAACATGTGATTTGACTTATATGTGAAATCTGAAGAACAAAAAAGTGAACAAACAAAACCGAAGCAAACTCATAGACACAGAGAGCAGACTGGTGGTTGCCAAAGGGAAGGGGTTAGAAGTTGGAGGACTGGGAGAAAGAGATGAAGGGATTAGGAAGTACAAATCAGCAGCTACAAAATAGCCACAGGGATGTAAAATAAAGGACAGGAAATATAGTAAACAATATTGTGATAATTATGCATGGTGCCAGGTGGCTACTGGAAATATTGAGGATAACACTATGTAAAGTATATGATTGTCTAACTACTAAGCTATATACCTGAAACCGATTCAAAATAATCTTAGAAGTAACCTGTAATTTAATTTTTTAATTAGAAAAATTTAAATGCTATGATAAATCTATTATTCAAAAGGCTTGGTCCCAAACAGTGCAGATTTTTAAAAGCCACAGTAGAGGGAAAGTTTCCTAAAAAATTATACAGATACTCTTAACACACAAACAAGCAGCAATCCTAGAGATGTTACTCTCTAACATTGGTCATGAGACCCTGATACCCAGCAGCAAATCATCTCAGGTAAGAATGAAATGAGCAGCCAGAGAAGCAGGGGCATCTAAGAAACTGAGACAACAGAAACCCTGATATCACCAAGGCAAGGTTAATTCTTCAGTTGTATTTGAATTTAGGTCTTGAACAAGGAGATATGGAAACTTTTTAAAATGTGAAAATGTGTTTATTCACAATCCTTGAGAAGTTACCATTCCTTCAAAAACTTCTTTATGAACAAAATGCCAAATATTTTACTATAGTAGCTTGTGCCAAGCCAAAAATATATATCTGATAAATTTCTACAAGTTAAAATAGAACTGAATTCCTTATAATTGCCTGTCAATTGCTACTTGATATGTCACCTTCCAACCCCTCTCACTCCCATCCCATCTCACTTCCCCCACACCCACCTTCCTAGTCCTATCTTTCACTATTTTCCCACTCACAAAATCTCCTCCACTCTCGCCTGGTGAGTTCTCACCCTGGCGGCTTGACCCGCTTTATTTTTCCCCACAGCATCGCATGGTTCACACTCTGATATAGTACATATTTAATTCTGTATTTATTGATGTTCATCCAATTAGAACAATAATTCCATGGGAACTGAGGTTTTTATCATGGTCTGCAGCACCTAGAAAAGGACCTTACAAACAGTGGGCCCTTAATAATTATTTAGTGCATGACTTAATCTTAAAAATGGTGACAGCCTAATCATTCTAAATTGACCCTTCTCTCTCACTTTATGGAGTAAACAGCTCCAGAAATTGTTCTAGAAAGAAAGCTAGACTATATGGACCTCAACTATCTGTAGAATCAAGATCGAGGTTTCTTCAGCAAGGAAACCACCCGGAGCGCATCCCTGCCTTAGGCAGCCCTGCTACCCCAGGGACGCCTTTCCAGGACAGTTGCTTACCCACAGGCATATTCTAATAGATTTCTACCATGCTTGTATTATCCTTGGGCTATCGTTCATAGTGACATCATTTAAAAAAGTTTTGGTAAAAATTATATACAGAAATTATTGTACATAATTTTATATTTATAAATTTCTGGTTGTAAACAATCCTCTGTGGAAACATCATGGAAAGGTCAAGTGCACGGGTATATGACCAAGAAATAAAATAGAATGAAATGGATTCTTCTTTCTATCACGATTAAACTACTATTGATTTGTTTCAGTCCTTCAACTTTGCAATATATCAACCTTGCTGACTACGGATGATTGATAGGTCCCACATAATATGTATCTTAAAAGTGATTATTGTGAAGAGGGCTTAGTACACAGGATTTTATGTGCAGATTCAAAAGAGTTTAGTGCTTTATTTAGCTCTTTAAGGTTACAGGAACGAGGAAACCCTAGGTTACATTATGAAAGAAGGCAGAGAATGTAGACAGCATGAATATCAAATCACAGCTTCACAACTACTCTGGCTCTGAAATCCTGAAATGTATAATAGATCAATAATTTAATATTATTGGAGACTTTGTTTAAGTGACTAGACTTGCTCAGCGATTGTTTTTCCTGTAAGAAAAAATATGGTAAGAAGCACCCAGAGTTGGACAGTGCCTCATGCCACACTGTTCAGAGATGCTTAGCTCCCCTTATTGTACATGGTTGCATTTAGCTCAAACTCACATTATCATTTCAGTAATCTGAAACCAGAGTAGATGTACTCGATTGACTATATGATTAAGTATCTACAGAATAAAATACATTGCAATATCATATAAAAATTACTTCTTACATTTCCTTTCTCAAAAGTATCTGATAGGCATTTCATGATCTGCCCTGTGTAGCTCAGGACCATCTTCAGTAACTTTGGGTGAGGAAGTACAGGAGCAACAAGTACAGTGGATAGGACTACCAGGCACTCAAGAATGAGGAAAATGAGGAAAGGCTAACCATCATGAAAGAGCTAAATCATAAAGACAGCATTGTCTTCTCTGGTCACTGTCAATTTTTTTCTTTATTTCCATGTCTCTGGTTCTATTTTGCTCGTTTATTTATAGAGGGGAAAGGGGAGAGGGTAATGGGGGAGGGAAGGGGGCAGGTCAATTCAAGGAACATCTGTAAGAGACCCATGGACAAAGACAATGGTGGGGGAGATTGAATGTGGGAGGTGAGGAGTGGGTAGGGTAGGGGAGAGGAATTGGGGAAAATGGGGACAACTGTAATTGAACAACAATAAAAAAGTAAACAACAGCATTCTCTAAAACGTTCTTACTTGATTTGCTTGCAAAGAGAACTATAATCATGTTTCCATATTTAGCTGAGGGTCTCTTTGTTCTATCTTTTTATCTAGGACATTGTGGGGCTCTTGTTTAACTCATAACACTATCAAAAATATTTTTAAAAGAAGAAAAAATTAATTTAGAATGATTGAGCCCACACCTTGCCATTATTCACTCATGCAATAAGTATATATTGAGGGACTCATGTTTGCTCAGGTGGGGCAAATGCTCTCAAGTATCCACATATAATAAAAGGAAATGACGTTTTGGCCTGGAGCCGTGACTTTTCAGAGTTATGCCTCCTAAATATGGAGATGGAAAGGAGAATCTCCTTTTCCTTAAAAAATAGCTTACCATGACTTTTTTTGCATAAAAAATAGGCATATTACCAAAAAGTGACTTAAGAGAATCTACCCTAAGACCACTCACTCTGAGAGCAGAGAGATAGTCATCTTTCCAGTTCCTCAAAGAAACAAATCACTATTAATACAAAAGTAGGCATCTGTTGTTTTCTTTCAGTCCAGTATTATACAGCAAAAGCTGACCAGTTCTGGGGCAAATGGATACATGTCCCACAGCATGCATGTAGATGTTGGTATGAATCTTCTGATTTACAGGCAACAATTCAGCATGTATTTGCTCACAACAATTAAGAACGATGAAGTCTAGATCAGCCTTTCAACTACCCTTAAGTAAGAAAAGATGGTTGCCATTACTCTTCCATGGCGGAGCTATTGAAAAAGGAAAGCTGACCACTCCCACTCCTCCACCAAATTAGCCAAAATTGGTCAAGGTTGCTCGTGCCTCAGCTACACTGGATTTGCAAGTCTAATCATAAATACACTCACATATAATGTAGTCAATGAAACGAGCACTATGGAAGGTTTAAAAAGTCCTAGGGATGTAGGTTTAAATTTGGTAAATGGATAACAACCCCCAAATTCATCCTCTTCCAATATATTGCAAAAACACCACCGAATACACTTAATAATAAGAAAATACAAAACACCAAAAACAGATGAAAGAACATCAAGAGATAGTAGCAGTTATAAAAATAGTCATGAGAATGTGAAGTGTTGGGAATATAGTCAGTAATATTGTACTAACTATGTATGGTGTCAGGTGGATACTAGACTTAATTGAGTTGATCACTTTGCAAGTTATGAAAATAATAAAGTTAAAAAATAAGTATCTCATTAAAAAAGACAGCATGGCAGAATCTTGGAATAATTGCAGGAAATATGTAAGAGAGGTAGAATTAGAATGTGAAAAGTTTATGTAATCTTCAACCTTTCTCTGGCTAACCTGCATGAAACACCAACCGCTTTTAAAAAACAGACTTTCTTCAGTTCAGAATTTGCAACGGATTCTTCATTTTCAGTACATATTACTCATCACCAAAACACCTCTTTATTTGAACTTGAGTGAGTTTTGGCACTTTACAACCCAAATCCCTAACTAAAGCATATTCTTGCTCTTTTTTTTCCCCTTGTCTTTAATAGCTCTCACCTAATGGTATAAAAATTTGAGTTTCCTAATACTGTGTGTTATGTGCGCACAATTACACACAGCACTCACGGCCTGCAGGGACAGCTCTAATGGCCTGCCCTGATTCACCCTGGGCTTCTGCAGTTCAGAGCGAAGAAATCTGGCCAGTCCACCAAGGTGAACTTGCACGGGAGAATTGAATACATTGCAAAGCCCTCTCACCCATCTTGTTCACTTGTCAGACAGCTTTTCATTTTTCGTGACTCACCTCAGGTATCATATTTTCTGGGGAGGCTGCTCTGACAAGCATCTCAGACACCCCACCCCACAAACACCTGAATTATGGTAGCTGCCCTGTGCTGCACCTTAAAAATCACAATGGCAGTACCAAGATCAATGACTAACAATTTTGAGTGCTTAACATGTGCCAGGCAGTGTACTAAGCACGTTACACGTGTTGCCTCACTCAGTCTTTATCCAAACTCCATGAAGTGAGATTATTTCACAGATGAGAAAACTCAGGTTTCAAGCACTGTACTCAGCACTTTACATTTATTGCTCCATTTTATCATCATGGTGATAGTTTGGAGCTGCTGTGATCCCTACTCTAATGATGAGAAAATGAATGATCATAGGACTTAATTGTCTATTTCCTTGCTTAGTCTCCATTATATCTATTACAGAATGCATTCAAATGGAAATTATCTGTTTATGTGTCCATCTCCCTGGTGACACAGTAAGTTCAAGGATAAGGGCTGTACCTTGTTCAGTTTTGAATTCCAAATGATGTGCTAATAAATATCCACTTGTAAATGTGGACACTTCTTTGATGTGAGCCCTAAGAGCTTTAAATTTTAAATGTGTTTAAGTAAACAAATTAACACAACTGTTCTTCCTCTAGTGTTTCTATTTTGTTACCACGTCGCTGTCTTCCCTGCAAATGATCCCCAGGGGATTCTCTTCTGGCGATCCAGCCAAAGTCAGGGTTGACTGCTGTTGATGCCCCTGCAGGTCTTGGAGCAGAAACTCTGCTCTTCTGGAGCTCAATGTATCAGTCTTTCTTGCTCCTACACCCACTGAAGGACTCTGAAACCATGGCCATTAATGCTGGTTGCTCCCAACAATCCATGCGGTTCCGCACTGCTGCAGGTAAAGCTGTGATACGGGGGAAGTAGCAAAAGCTCATGCTACTGACCACTCTAAACCTGCCTCTGAGAGGCTAGAGGAAGCTCACCCCATGCAGTGGACCTCTGCAGGCTTCCACAACCTTGGCCTCAAGCCCTCTCCTCCAACAATACGGAGAGAAAAGGAATTCCTAAAGCATGCCTTCAGTGTCCTCAGATTACTACCTTTGCAGCATGGTGAAGAGCAGGACCATCATCCCTCTTCCAGGCAAGTAAGTGTGTGATTAACACTGACCCCGAAGAGGAATTAAAGAATATTAATATAATTTCAAATGCTTCCATTTTATTACCACTCACCTTGTCACAGTCATATAAAAGTGGTGGAGATGAAGGGAAAATGACCATACCTAAAAGCATATAATGAAAGTTAATGTGAAGAACGTGTTGGCAGACTACTAGCTACACGGCTGTCATGAAGCACAGCCCTTTTCCTGTAAAGCACAATGTGGGTGATAAACCACCAGGGCACTCCCACGCTGGGAGTGATTAAATTTTGTCACTGGTGCCAGGCGGCATTAATCCTATCGCCTCAGTGGCAGAAAACACGTCATCAAACTGTCTGCGTGTCACTGAATTTTTCTGAAGTGCTTTTCCTTTCAATCTCGATTGGACATCTAAATCTTTTTTCTACATGATAAACAAAAATGAATGGATGAAAAATGGCTTTAAATCTCTTTCCGGTAACCATGGGCATTTTAATCTTATGAACGAAGCTAGGCTTCTCATGCACTCAGAGTCTATAGGGACTGACTTATAAATTAAGTGGTAATGCATTGATCTTTGCTCATTACTTTTTCGATAAATCTCTTTTGGTGAGTTATCTGCACACTAACCGCAGAAAGGCACCTTTTTTTGTGTCTGAAGTCTGGCTCTCTCCACAGTGCAGCAGTCAACAATGCCCCTGTATAATAGATTACTATGGACTTTTCTGTTCTTCCAACAAATAATCCTAAAACCCCTTCACACATGTGTCTGATTATTTCTAGGTCACTTGTAGATATTTTTAACAACATCAAAAAACTAAGATATATTTTATATACATATTTAGTCAATGTATTTTTACATTATAATAGACTTTGGATTTAAAGAATTCACATCCTTTCAACAATTTGTATTTTTATCTTCTCAGCCAAGTCATTTTATTTTCGAAGTAAATTGTGTAGGGGTTTGTTAAACAGATTTAAAATTCAAGGCACTACTGCTTTATAAGTATGCAAATAAAAGATTGAAGGAGATAGATGTTCAAATTGAGACCAGGAAGTGCTAGGAGGGAAATCTTCCTTCTTCCTTCTGTTGTTTGGGAAGGAGAAGGGGAACTTAGTGGTTTTCTTTTTTTCTTTGTTTCCTTTCTTTCTTTTTTAAAAATTTGCATTAGGTTGCTCTGATATGACATTTGATATGAACACAAAGAGCTAGCTGTTGGTCTTGACTTCCAACAAATGAATGGAGGAGTATAGCAGTTCTTGGTAAAGTCCTTTATAATAATGGTTTGGTTTTTGTTCCCAAATGTATACCTTTTGCCCAGTGTTCTTATCCCTTGCTGTGGGGACTTTATTTTGCACTCATGCAGATTTTGTTACAAGTTTGTTTTACCTAATGAACTAACATTATTGCTTTTTCTTTTAAAGGATTGAAAGAATAGTCATAATATTATAGGTGGCTTAATGTTGTTGTATTACTTTTTCATTCAAAGACTCTAGCGGAGTCTGTCTCACCACCAAGCCCAGTGTGGTTCATGTGACTCTGAATCAATAATTTTAGGAAGATAGACAAGGGGAGCAAAAAGTTGATGTCAGCACAGAATATACTCAGCAACACCTCCAAGGAGAGGCAGCAGCTTGAAGAATGACATTCATTCTCTCTGCTACTTCTCTTCTCTGCATTTCTCATCTAGCAGACACAGCAGACATTGCTCAACAGATGAAAAAGTGATGAAAAATATGTAAGAATCGGAATTAAAAATAAAAAAATCACAAAATTTAAAGTATGTTGTAAATATTCTTGTTATACACTGAGGCCGGCTCAGGTTGACATAAAATTATAATGAAAGAAACCAAGGACCTCGGAATTTTCATTTAACTTTGATGGATGTGCATTTATTCAATATCATAGATCATCTAAGTGAGAAACCCAAGATGTGATTTAGTGCATCTTCCAGGTTTGGGGAAAGACATAAGGGAGTAGAGGAGTCACTTCGTTGCATATAGTATATTAGAGATAGGTACTAGAGTTTGGGGCAAAGATTCTACTTAATGTAATATTAATTTGCTTTTTAATCTCAAGTATTTGTCTCCCTTATGAAACTTACCAAAGAAAAGATGACCACAGTCTGAGACAGAAAAAAAAAAATGGATATTGGCCCCCGGTGCTCAGAGCTGAGATTCTTTAGTCCACATTTCCAGGGACAGAAAAAGACAAATGGACCATTTATATCCATTCATTCAGTCCACAGTGACTCTTCGGGGCCCACTCTGCAGAGGAGACTGATTTAGGTACTGAAGACACATGGAGAATCAAAAGGAGACATGGGCTCCACTCTTTTGTGCTGCTCTTCACCAACCTCTTCCTAAATGGAAACTCCAATTGCTTTTGCCTAACCATATCACTCTTACCATTATTCCTCACCCTTAGACAGGATGTCAAGTTTGGAATGAGAAGTAAAGAAAAAAATCCAAAGGATTTCTTCAACACCCACTAGAGTCCACTTCTAAATGATTAAGAGGAAAAAGAGCAAAGATAGAGTCATTGCAAGGAGCCAGGCATAGTACTGACAGCAACAAATGCAAAGAGGTTAAGCTCCTTTTCTAAATGCCAAAAACTACAAGTTGGGTGAAAATATGAAATTAAACCAGAGGCTATTTAATATCATAAAAAGCAAGAGACAGAGATTGCCAGAGAAATACTAAATGAAAAAATAAGTGAAATCATTAAGTTCAAATAAAGTTGAGTTCAAATAAAATGCATATTTGTGAAAATATCATCAATATATTAACAAAAAGAACAGTATAAAAAGTAAATTCATGAATAACATTGCATATTTTTGACATAAATAAAAGAAAAATTGATGGAAATGCCAATGGCAACAGATAACAATACTCTTTTATTAGGTACTTTCACCATATGTTACTCAGTCATCATATCATCTACCTAATCACTCAGGAAATATATCACCAAAACACACTTTATAGAAGAACTGTGTTAGGCATTGGTAATGAGCAAATCAGTAATGGCCCCTGTCCTGTGGGGTTTAGAGCTTAGTGGTTGAGACATACACTAAGTAATTTAAAAAAAGGAAAAAATTGGGGCAAATTGGGAATGAGCAAGAACAGGATATGAGAGGTAGTATGAGACAGGGAGACAGAAATGGCCTCTCTGGAGAAGTAAAATTTAAGAGACACCTGAAGGGCAGTTACAAATCACACAGGTGAAGAGCCAAGAACAATCCTTCCAGGAATAAGAGCAGCATGAGAAAAGGCTAGAAGAGATCATGTGGCTAGAGTACAGGAGAGTGGAAAGGTGAGATTAGAGTGTTAAATGTGAATCAGATCATGAATGCCATATGAGGCACTGGGAAGAAGTTAAAATTTTAATTCTAGTGCAACATGAAGCCGTTAGAAGGTTGAACAGGTGGTTGAGTTTATACACTATATATTTTAGTATCATTCTGGGTACCACATGTGGAATGCGCAAAAGCAAAGCAAGGCTGAAGATAAGGGCACTATATGAGACCTACTCATTAGTCTAGGTGAGAGACATGAGCTAATAGTCACAGTTTACAGTTCAATGTGAAATTAACACAAACTAGTGATATTTCAGACATACCAAGTAAGGGGGAAAAACACATTCACACCATCTTTTTGAGCAGTGATGCCATTAGTGAAATGGGAATTACTGGATAGAAGCATGTTGAAGTTAATCAAGGATTCACTTTTGTATATATTAATTTTGTGACACCTGACAAATAGAGAACTAAAATGCAGATCCAAACACAAGGGTGAGGTATGACATAGTGACTAAATGTTTAAGTCATCAGAATTTATTTGGTATTTAAAACCATGGAAATTGATTACTAAAGAGAGAATAAACATAATACGAGAAGATAATCCAGAATGGAGAATGAGCAGCTCCAACTTTTAAAATTCTGCAAGGGAGATTGAGAAAGATGACCAGGAAGATGAAAGCTGAGAGGCAAGAATATTCCAAGGAGAAGAGATGATCAACCCTATAGAATGCTTATGAGAAGTCAAATAAATCCATAATTGTGAAGTTCTCAGTTGTCATAGAAAGACTTAAAAAGAGATGCTGTGGATGATTGCTAAGGATGAGAATGCCTTCAGTCGGCCAAAAATTCTGATGACTCCCTTAAAGAAAGAAGGCATATGAGGTTAAGTTGAAAGGGGAAAAACTAAAATTTGAAACTTTCATGAAAACAGACAACTATGAATGGTGAAGGAGTCTTCTAGAGTTCTCCGAGCTCAGATGAAATGGAAAGCAGAGGTAATTCTTAAAGCAACCTAAAATCTAAGTTTAATTATATTAATGCAACTGGGTAAGAATCCATCTCCCACCCCCTACCTTGTTCCAAAAAGCAGTAAGAAGCAGGGGCGTGTACGCCTTAGGTAACAATAGTAAGTATGAGTGCTTGGGATGAAGAGACAAGGCTGAGTCCACTGCCATACCCTGAATGAGTTTGAAGCTGATTCTTCTCCTGACACAACAGGTAAGAGGCCAGCCCAAATGACTTTGATTTCAGACTTGTGACACCCTGAGAAGAAGACCTGATTTCTAACCTAAAGAATATGAGACAATAAATGGGTGAACTTTTGGGTCCCTTATTTTGTGTTGATTTGTTACACAGCAATAGAAAACTTACACTTGTGTGGAAGATAGCCTTTCCCTTCTCACTGGAGGCAGGCTGCTGTAAACAAACAACAGAATCACAGTAGGCTAACTGGAACCCTAAGAATAAGATGAGCACACAATAAAAAATGCCAAATATTTCAGACAAGTCATCAAGAAAGAATGGTACCTAGACTGAAAATCAATAACAAGAATAACAGCTGAGAAAACATGTAGGTTAAGTGAGCAGGCAAAAGAAGACTTGAACATAAGTATAATTCTTAAAAATACTCAGAATTACAAGAGAGAATAGAATACCCACCACACAAGAAAAAATTGTTTTAGAAAGTACAAATTAGAGATCTTGGCAATGAAAATGTATGATTATTGAAGTGTTATTGAAATAATCAGGAAAGTTGGACTAAATAGTGAATGTGTACATTTGAGAACAAATTGGTGAATTGAAAATATAAGGGTAAGGAATTCTCCACAAATGTGAAATAGGAAAAAGGTATGAGGGAAAATAAAACTTAAGGGACATTGAGGAAGCTTCAGAAGTGCCAAAAGACAAAACAGAGTAAGAGGCAAGGAAATATAGGAAAAACAATAATGAGAGGAAGCTTCTCAGAGGTTAAAAAAATGCAAGATATTTCCTATGGAAAGAGCCACTTAGTGTCATTAAAAAGGACGAGAAATATATATATTAACCTAAACATAGTATGGAAAATTTCAAAATAACAAGATAATGAAAAATGATAAAAAGCTTTCACAGTATGCAAAATCAGACTAGAATCTGATTTTTACAGCCTTAATACTGATGGCAAGAAAATATTGAATGGAGTAATATCTTTAATAATATACACAGAAGCAATTTTGAAACTAGAATTCTTCTATATCTATTTAAGCAATCATTCAAGTAATGAGTCTAAATAAGTGCATGTTTGGAACTGCCATCATTCAAACATTCCGCAGAATATTATGTGCTAGGGTAGGAGCGGAATATTCCACAGGAAACACCTGATTTCTAATTCAAGTAAAACACCTGGACTGTGCTGCACAAATTCAGACAAAAGGACAGCTTCTAGCAAGGCTAGCAAATGAAAAGTTTTAATGTCCAGAAAAAGTAGGCATTCATTCTGGGTGATGTGAATATTCTGTGAGTTTTGGGATTATTATGTTATATGGCTTTCTCAGTGAGAAGCTATGTTTATTTGCTGGTAACAGATGTCTCAAAATAGTACCTTAAACAACTTAGTCTCTCTCTCTCTCTCTCCCCCCGACCCTGTCTTCTTGGAACTATCTATCTATCTATCTATCTATCTATCAATCTATCTATCTATCATCATCATCTATCTATCTACCTACCTACCTACCTATCACACATCTGGAGAGAGAGACATTGTCCTCCCTTCTTTTCTCCCTCCTTCCTCCCTTTCTTCTCCTCTTTCCTCCTTTTTCTCCCCCTTCTCCCCCTCTCCCAAAACATCTCTTACACAAAATAAATCTGTAAATACTTGTAGCTTCCCAACATGCTCTTCTTAGGTTGTAACTCCTGACCTATCCTTTTTATGTTCCCAAGATGCCAGAAAGAATGTCCAGGGCAGAAAGGAATATAACAACTGAGTCAAATTCTAATAAAGAGAATGGATATTGGGTGTCCCAAAATAGTGCAGCATTGGTGGTATAGTCATGAGCATAGCTGCCTTCCAAAATAGTAGTAATGTTGTTTTGGGTGTTGATGATTTTCAATGTTAGAAAAGCAAGGAACCCACAGCCCTATACTTTTTCTGCCTAGAGCACATTTCATTCAGTTCACATGAGTTGTCAAGATCACTGAATTTGGGAAAGGCCTATGTGAGATGCAAAGAAGAAAACAGTGTGCCGCATCCATCAACTTAAACTCTTACATTTATATTCTCTTCCCTGCCTGTTTACTGTGCCAGGGTGAGGCAAAGTGCAAACAACCCTGAACTCTCCAAGTCTTTTCATTTAGCCTGGAGCCTAAGCTCCATTTTCTAACTTAGCTCTTCCTCTCTAAAAGAATTTCCAAAGCATGAACTTCAACTTAATAAAAAAAAAAATAATAAGAGTAGTGGATACAAGAAGCATTAGTAGAAAACAAAAAATAGAAACAAAAACCTAATGAAAATCAAATATGTCTAAATACATGTTCATCATTTAAAATCTAATGTGGGGGGAAAAAAAACAAACACCTGGAACTAAAAACATGGACCCCAATGATACAGAACAAATTTATAGTAAGTGGTTACTACTGGAGATGAAAGTAGAGAAATGGAATTTAGGAGGGAATTTTGGTTATACGTAAGAAATTATCTCATACACACATAGATATAACTATACAACTATAACCAAAATAAAAAATCATTAACATAGGTATATTCTCATTTTATGAATATTGTCATAGTAATCTCTAGGTATATTGATTCTTTATAGTATTTTAACAACAAATAAAAAAGGGAAAGCTTCATAGGCAATTTAAAATGCAAAGTAAACATTATGATTCTATTTTGCTTTTTCCTAACATGTTGGCAAAAGATGTAAGCAGGGATTCAGAATTTAGGTCGTGTAAATTTAGAGGAAGCGAGCGTGTCTGGTACATTTGATATAGCCTTTTTGAAGTTAATACAAAAATATTTATTCTAAGACTTAGTAATGTACAAATGTTTTAATCTAGAAAATCCACTTCTGGGAGTTTATCCTAATCAAATAATGAGAAAGCATAGAAATCAAATTATCAAAATGTTAATTCTATCCCCCCCCCAAAACATGGAAATGCCCTAAATGCACAAAAAGAGGGAAAAAATTAACCATGGATCACTGATTCAGTATAATACACTATAATCTTTAACAATGAAGTGGTGGAAGTTTGCATTCTCACTGAAACCCTTATCTGAAAAAGATACAAAAAATATTAATAGAAATTATCTTCAGATGGTGGAATTTCAAAAGCATTAATTTATCATTTTAGGGGTTTTTTTTTGTATTTTCTAAACTCTACCAATAATTCTGCACTACTTTAGTTGTATAAAAAATAAATTTATTAGCAAAAATTAACCTTTTGGAATTCAACTACATTTGGAACAATGCAGTCATTTCAGTAAGTTTTACTTGTGCAAAAATTCACAGCCTACAAAAGTTAAACATAAATACCTCATTTAAATAATTCTTTTTTGAACAATTCTATTTTATGGTGTTTAAATTTTATTTAAATAAATACTGACCATTTATTTAAATTTTGATTAGTATATATTTTTTACTTTGGTATTATAAAAATAGACTTGATCCAGCGATACTATATTAACTTTGCTACATTGTCATTAAAAGTACAATTTTATCCCATTTTTAAATGGAAATTTTATTCATTTAATATTCAAAGTCCTGTCTACCCCATTATTAAAGCACATAAGGCCCAAATTAAACAATGCTTGCATATGTCAGTATTTCCTATTATATAACTGGGAAGTGTTTGCCAGCAGGTACTAAATTCTACTTCTTAAGAATTCTATCTAGAGAGCTCCATAAATGTGTGCAAATTTCCTATATGTATATTTTAAATGCAAATTTCAGTGACAATTTTATGAACAGCTGTAGAGTTCAAAAGAAGTGCATTTTCTAATTCATACTATCTATATGCAAAGTCACGGAAAATATCAGATGTGATATGCTACAGCTTGTTTCAGTAGAATATGACCATTTATATTTATAGAGCACAGCACCCCCTTTCCCAAGCACTTCTTAAACCCAAAGATAAAAGTTAGTTAGCCTGCCATTACAAAAGAACCATCTTAGGAATGAAATAGTGTCTTCCCCTCAAACATAAAGCAATAAGCTGCTTCAAATTGCAAGAAAGAAAGTATGTCTGATCAACTGCGAGAATTTTTAAAAGGATGAAATGAGTGTAAATTTCACTGAAGAACCAATGGCTGGGTTACTGATTGAGTACCAGACTGGAAGGAAAAGAGCACTGTGTGTTTGTCCCAGCTCCAAAAGTAGGAATCCACGGGGCCATGAGCGAGCCACTCAACTTTGTTAGGTCTCTCTCTCAAGAAGGAAAAAAAAAAAAAACATAAAGTAAAGAGAGGAAACTAATCAGTTCCTAAAATCCAGTCCAATTCTGCATTCTGTGATATAAGAAAACTCTTCTGGTACCTAAGCTGGCCTTAGCCACAAGTAGCATATGCTGACCCTAAGGGAACGAAATAAAGGGAAGGGCAAAGATGGAGACAGAACAACGTCCCTTTCTTCTTTCAAATTAATGGAATGACAGGGAGAAAATAATAGAAAGAAGAAAGACACTTTATTGTAAAGAAAAATGTATTGACCACACATGTCCTAGATTTTCTTTTTCTAGATACCTTACTTTCCATTTTTAAAGTATTTAAGAAATAAATATCTACCAAAAAGTATGTATTAAATGTGTATTGGGATGCTATAGGTGATGGTAGGTTTCTTCTGAAATAGGATCTTCTACCAAGCATAGTGTGATCAGGGGCAGCTAGACAGTGTGGACACTAAATGACACTAGTGAACTCACCTCGCTCCAGAGGCATACCCTTGTACACAGTCTGCCATAATGCTGGGAAAGAAACTAAAGCTAGACAAGTTCATACAAAAAATATATATAAATGTGGTTGATAGTGTGGTGCAAATATCCTCAATCTTTCTTGTTTCACAGTCCTTAGTGTCTCAATAATTGTTTCCTGGAAACCCTAGGACAAAAGCATACCTACAATTCTATGTAGTAAGAAGCTGGGTTCAAATAACTTAACTCATGTCTTAACAACTTAATAGCTATTTAAAAATATTACACAAATTGAAAGAAAATAGACATACGTTGAAAGAAAAATAATATTTTATTTAATTTTTCTATAACTGTGGTTACCTACTGACAGGATGTATGCACCGAATGGGCACTGCGCAGCTTCTTAAATCTCAGAATCATATGGAACGCTCCCACCCTGGTTGCCTCTTCTATGTTGATTTTCTCACAGTGCTTGCTTTTAATTGCTGTATTCACAAAAACAAACAAACCAACAAAAAACAGAACAAACAGCAACAACTTAAAAAAAAACTCCACAAAGGCATGATGCCATTGAAAGAAATAGAGCACAATATAGTATTGAAATTGATAACTATTTCAATCTAGTAGTTCCTGTTTCCTGTACTGTTTGACATGTGGCAAGTATTTCCGTGTTGCACTCTGTTTTGCCTGCGAGATTTTCTGTGGGACCCGGAGTACCTTGGTATACATATGGGGAACTGAGAATTCAATGGGGTTTTATTGCTAAATGTGTTTAGCATATAATCCTCCTTGCCTTTTGGGGTTATCAAATTCTTTCTTGTATCACATTGGTCTTTTCCTCTCTAATCTAAAATGATTTAGAAATTTTCACCTATAAGTATCCACAAACTGTAAGACTTAAAAAATGAAAAATAGTTTCCCTTTTGCCCTCTTAGTTCATCTGGCTGGTCAAATATTCAAAATGACACAAGACAGTCTAACATGAGGAAATAACCAACTTTTGTTGTATATGTACATATAAGGGTTCTATAAGAATACAGACAGGAGGACAAATCAAATCCGGCAGTTAAGAATGATATGCCATCTTGAGCTAAGGAGAAAGGGAGGTTGTGATTTGGGATTTCAATGGTCAGGTAGGCAATTCACATGGAAACAGAAAAACAAATGTTTGCTGGGCCTTCAATAACAATGGGACACAGAGAGCACTTTGACCAAAAGTGCTTTGCTAGCATATACCGTGTTCATAGATGGGAAGAATTAACATAGTTAAAATGTCTATGATACTCAAAACAATCTATAGATTCAATGCAATTCCTATTAAAACCCCAATGGCATATTTCACCAATCTAGAACAAATATATCAAAAATTTATATGGAACCAAAAAAGACCCCAAATAACCTCAGCAACCTTGAGAAAGAACTAAGTAGGAGGGATCACAATACCCAATATCAAACTATATTACAAGACCACTGTAATCAAAACAGCCTGGCACTGGCATAAGAATAGACACATACATCTACAGATAGAAGAGAGAGCCCAGAAATAAACCCAAGTCTCCATGATCAATTAATATTTGACAAAGGGGGCGGAGGCATAAAATGAAGTAAAAATAGCATCTTCAGTAAATGGTGTTGGGAGAACTGGACTAGCACATAAAAGAAAGAAAGAAAGAGAAAGAGAAGGAAGGAAGGAAGAAAGGAAGGAAGGAAGGAAGGAAGGAAGGAAGGAAGGAAGGAAGGAAGGAAGGAAGGAGAGAGAAACCAGAAGACTGACTTTCACCATATACTGGAATAAACTCAAAATGGATAAAATACTTAAATATGTCATGACACCATAAAAATCCTAGAGGAGAACATAGGCAGGCAAATTTCAGATATTCTACATAGCAATATTTTTGCTGATATATCTCCTAGGGTAGGGGAAATAAAATAAAAAATAAACAAATGTGACTACATCAAATGAAAAAGCTTCTGTATGGCTAAAGAAACCATCATCAAAGTGAAAAGGAAACTTACCATATGGGAAAACATATTTGCCTTGTCTGATACCTCAGACAAGGGTCTGATCTCCAAAATATATAAAGAATTCGCACAACTCCATTCCAGGAAGACAAACTATCTATTTAAAAAATGGGCAAAGAACTTGAATAGACACTTCTCTAAAGAGGACATACAGATGGCCCATAGACATATATATGAAAGGATGCTCAACATCAGCACCCATCAGAGATACAAATTAAAACCACAATGCAATACTACATAGCAGAAAGAAAGAAGGGATTCCTACCTTTTGCAACGGCATGGAGGGAATTGGGGAATATTATTCTAAGTGAAATAAGCCAGGTGGTAAAAGACAAATACCATATCATTTCACTTGTAACAGGAATCTAATGAAGAAAATAAACTAATGAACAAAATAGAACCACAGGCACGGAAACATGAAACAGACTGGCAGTGACCAAGGAGAAGGGGATAATGGTGGAAAGAAGGGGAAGGGACTAATCAAAGAACATGTATGAATGAACTGTGGACACGGACAAGAGTGTGGGAATCGACTGCGGGAGTGGGAGGTGGGATGGGCAGAAGAAGGCAGAGGTGGGGTGAAATTGGAACAACTGTAATAGAATACCAATTTTTTTTAATAATTAAAAAAGATCAAATTTTTACAATTCTTTAAAAAAGTGCTTTGCTAGGTTACTCCCTGCCTATCAACACATTAGTCCATATTAAGCTATAGTTATTTATGATGATAGCACCCTTTCTGGAGTTGGTCCTCTATCTAAATTCTTTTAGGCAGTTGGGGGTGTAGGGTCTAAGTTGCATCCTGAGTTCCATGTTTCTTAAAAATAACCAGCTTACAATAATATCACAAAGAGGCATACTTTTAGGTGAGAATCTCACCTCCCCTTTAAAAACCACTGGTCAGAGTATCACAATTTCTTAGATAAGAGTTGCAGCAGATTTTCAATGATCAGAAACTGAACAAGACTCACATTAGGAAAAAGGAAAAAGGAAGTAAAGTGACTAGGCAGACAGACTGAATAGAAAGTAGTAGGGAAGCAATAGACCTTGGTAAAAGAGAGGGGACAAGAGTCTTCCAGCCCCTAGCATTCTCTTCGTCACCCAGAAAGAAACACACCCACACCTGCAAGCAGTTCATTATTCAGAGACTAGATGGTGGGATTAAAAAATAAACAAAAATAAAAAAGCTTTACCCCTTGCCTAAATTGGGACTGCACCTAATTACCAGAGATAGGGCTCTGAACCAAGAGAGCAATGAATACAACACCTTGATTACATGCATTCCTTGATTTGGTGGCTAGGGGTGGAGGGTGCATAATTTGTTGTGGAGAACAGAACCTTCATGTCACTTTTCTGGCATATGATTTCTCCAAGTAACTTGGTATCTGAAAGCTGAAATTAATCATCGCATTGTTACTTGTGAAGTTAAGGGAAGAAAGGCAGAGAGTTGGGCTAGTCATGAGAGATACGTGCATTCTGGGCCATCAAACTTCTCCTTGACTTACTGCAAATTTTACCTCCATGGAAAGTTGGCAAATATTTGGTTGATGTGCCACTTCTCTCCAAACTTGGCAGTGTCACTAATCAATCAGGGCATGATTTCTCATTGAGCCTTGAAGGAGCCTTACAATCAATCATTCCCAATATACTATGCCAGACAGCGCATCTCGACAAGTTATTTAGAAATCCAATCTACTTTCCAGCTCAGGCCAACAATGGTGGCATTGCTCCTATCCATGAAATCCAGCACCTTTACCTCAGTACAACTCTGGGTACTTCATTATTTTTTTCTCTGAATCCCATTTTTCTGTGGTTCTCATGCCTTTCTGTATGACAGTGTTTCATTATATGAATTAAAATCACTAATTATGGTAAAAAGCAAGTTGGCATGCTAGTGGTTTCTGAGGGGTGCTTCCACACATTAGGCATTGAACTAGCCAGTTTAACTCTGATGAAGTGACCTTAATGTTACATCCTGGAATGACGACATGGTGGCACCACTCTGCTGACTGCATCTTAACGATCAGAAGGGATTTAAGTTTGGGGTTAACTCTGGATCCAAGAATTGATCCTACCCTCCTCAATTCTGGAAACTCAATACTCAGAAATTAGTTAACTATGTCAAAACTCGGGTGAAATTGTCAGAATCTGACAACCTTTGTTCATAATAAGAAATATAATAACCTTGTGGAATATTAGTATATCAGTCTGTCTTCTTTCCCATTGGAGAGCCTCCCTTAGGAATTTAAGGAAAGACTGTAAGATCCCTTAGAAAGGATTTGGAAAAAAGAGCAATTGATGTAGCAAACAAGTATTACCTAGTCCAAATCAACCAGATGCTGTCTTTGGCTGGTCTCTCTTTTTTTGTCGCCAGGCAGTGCAACAGTAGAAAACTTCTCAAGTTGCCATCTCACATCTTTTGGTTTCTGGGTAGGATCCTAATCTCTTCAAAAAGAAAGCTTGTATAGACAGTAATCTCAAACACATCTTGACTCCAGAGGCATTTGCCTACAGCAGGCATTAGGACAATCTGAAAATGAAAATATTCTAAATAGACCTGAGATGATGTACCTTCCGATCCTCAAAGCTTCTACATTCCCATGAATTATTTGCAAATATTACTTGCATTGAATATGCACAGCTAGAACTACAGTTTTTGTTCTGTAGTTTTTGTTTTGTTCTACAGTTTTTGGTCAGTGTTTACATGACATGTTTAGTTGCACAACTTCAAGACACATTTCCACTGTCCATTGATATATTATGCACAAGACCCAGCAGGAATGTTTTATTTTTATTAATATTAAATTTTAGCTCAGTCTTTTCAACTTTAAATGTATGGAACCTTGTCCATTAATGGAGTTCATTTTCTCCACTTTAAAGGTAATTACCCAAGGAACTATCCACATATATAATTGTCTTATATATAAGCAAAAAATATGTTCATTTTCTGAAATGCAATTACCATAAGTTGTCAAAACATTTTAGTTTATATAAGGGATTGACAAACACTTTCTGTAAAGGGTCACATAGTAAATACTGTAGGCTTTGAAGTCTGTACAATTTCTGTCTCAACAAGCTAATTCTGTCATTGCAGCACAAAAGCAGCTGAAGATAATACAGAAATAAGTAGGTATAGTTGTTCCCAGGAAAAGTTTATTTTCAAACAGGCAGTGGTCTGGATAAATAAACATATTACATTTTTTATTCATTCACCCATCAAAAGGCACTCATTTTTACTCCATATATTAGCCATTGTGAATAATGCTAAAAGGAGCATGAGAGTGTAGATGTCACTTCAATATAATAATTTTGTTTCCTTTGGATACATACACAGAAGTGTAATTGCTGGGGCATATGGGAGTGTATTTTTTAAATTTTTGAAGAACACCCATACTGTTTTCCATAATGGCTGTACTAACTTGAATTCCTACCAAGAGACTACGAAGGTTTCCTTTCTCCACATCCTTGCCAACACATTTTATCCTTCATCCTTTTGATAATAGCCATCCTAACAAGTATGAAGTGATATTTCATTGTGGTTTTGATTTGTATTTCCCTGGTCATTAACAATGTTGAGCATCTTTTTATTTATGTGTTGGATATTTGTATATTTCCTGTTGAGAGATATCTATTTTCTGTGCAAATGCTTTCATGTTTTTTATTCAAGCCATTTACTTTCTTTATGGAGTTTAAGTTCTTTATAAATTTTATATATTAACCTCTTACCAGACACACAATTTGTAAATATTTCTCCCATTCCATAAGTTGTCTCTTTAATCTGTTGATTGTTTGCTTTGCAGAAGCTTTTTAGTTTGATAAAATCCCATTTGCCCATTTTTATGTTTGTTCTCTGTACTTTTGAGGTCATATTTAAGAAATTATTGCCAAGATAAATGTCAAGGAGCTCTTCATCTATGTGTTTTTGTAGGAGTTTTATGCTTTGAGTTCTTACATTAGTCTTTAATCCATTTGAGTTGATTTTTTGTGGAGTGAGATGAGGGTCCAATTTCATTCCTCTGCATGTAGATAACCAGTTTTCCCAGAGACTGTCCTTTCCCCATTGCGCATACTTAGCTCATCTGTCAAAGATCAATTTACCATAAATGCATGAATTTATTTCCAGAGTCTCTATTCTGTTGCATTGGTATATAAGTCTGGGTGGGGTTTTTGTTGTTGTTGTTTTTGTTTGTTTGTTTGTTTGTTTTGTTTTGTGATGCATCTTTGGTTACTATAGCTTTGTCATATATTTTGAATTCAGGTAATGTATGCTTCCAATTTTATTCTCTTTGCTAAAAATTGCTTTGATTATTCATGGTCTTCTTTTTGGTTCCATATGAATTTTAGTATCTTTTTATTTATGTGAAGAGTACCATTGGAATTCTGATAGGAATTGCATTGAATCTGTAGATCACTTTGGGTAATACAGATACTTTAACAATATTAATTCTTCCAATTCATGAACATAGGATATCTTTCCATTTACCTGTGCATTTTTCAATTTGAGATCATAAGTTTCTTAACAGCTATCTTCCCCAGGATACAAGCACAGTTTTCTCTAACCCTACAGTGTTCTGCAATTTTTTTCACATCACACCATGAATAGAAATCACCATATCCATGGCATACTGGGGTAAAATCTGAGACCCTTTGCTACTTAAAACCCAGCTGAGTGCCTTGAGTGATCAATATGTCAGGCCACCAATAAATCCATCATGACCCACCAGAGCTCTATAGCATACTGGTTAGAGAAGTCTGCTCCAAGGTTATGGGAAGGATTAGGAGAGAGGTTATTACAACTATTAGAATAAAATATGAATTCTCTGATTACCAAATATGAAGCAAATACTTTTCCCAGGATTGTGATATGTCTTATTTTACTTTGTACATTTCATCAGTTCCCATATGGAAATTTTATTTTAATGTTGGAAAACCTATTAATCTTTCTCTTTATAGGTTAAGAGCTAAGAATCTTTCACTATTCATCTAAATATATTTTAGTACATTTATTTTTATTATGTATTTAGATATACATTAAATTTCAAACATATTCAGAAGTAATAGAAAAAAACAGGATCTAATGGTGATTGCCCCCCCAAAAAAATACCAGACCAACAGTCTTGTCACCATTCATTGAATAATTCATTTCAACCACTAATTTTAAATGCTGTCTACTTTACACAGATATGAACATGTTTTCTGTATTTTTATTTGTAATTCAAGTTCACTGATCTACCTATTTACTTGTGCAGCAATAGCATACGTGTACATTTACTTTGGTTTTATAACAGATTTTGATATCTTATAAAACTAATCTCTATCCAGTTTGATTCGTATTAGTCTTTTTTCAAATATTTTCTGATAATTCTTGTGTATTTAGAAATGTAAATATTCTTATAGTGACTTGGGGTAAATTCCCTAAAATTATTCAACTGTTTATAAAAAATATAAGTCACTTAAGAGGGGCTAAGAGCTCTCTGTAGTGAGTAATCCTACAGAAATGCAAAAAATTATCTCTCCATTTACACAATTCTTATATCTCTCAGTAAAGTGGTATGGTTTCAAAAGTATTGTGGTTTAGCTCATTGTTTACTACTATATATCTTATATATTGATGGATTATCTAGCTATAGACACAGATGGATTATTCAGCTATTATGGTTCTATTATTATTGTTGGGCTTGGACTTAAGTTCTATCCTATCTCCTGTAAAAAAAATTGGGCAAATTCTTTCTTCTTATATTTTGTGTCACACATTTATCTGCACAGAGGTGAGAATGTGAGTGGCAAGGATGCTGCTGAGTACCATCTGGGATTGTGATGAGCATGAAGAAGTCCTACTTGGGTGCTCCACTTGACCGTACAATTTTATGTGGACAGGCATTCGTGGGCCTGCATCTAAAACAAGCAAACATAAAAACAGAGCAGAGCCACACATTTCCTAGTCAAGGGCACATTTTCATCAATTCAGATTTATACATGGAGATTGCAAGAAAACTTCCTTTTGTGTTATGTACATGTCATAAATTGCTTTTTTAGTTGCTTATTTTAAAACATGTAAGAAAACGAAGAAAACTTTCGTTCTGGGTTTTTCATAAAACCAGGTTGAAACAGCCACACTGGTAAGCAGATTGCTTAACTCCAATGTGCCAAAATAATGGCAAATGATGTATTTGAGTGTATTTATTTTAAAATTACAGACTGTCAAAAATATTAAAAAGAAATGTGATCCAAATAATCACAATGTTTTCCCCCTAATTGTCTGATATAATAACGGGGCTTAATGATGCTTGCTGTCAGATGGGATTTTTTAAGAATTCCTTCCACACCTATATCTTCAAAGGCAGGTTTTAAATCCCAGGAAGTGCATGTTTAACTCTGTAACTTGTGTTTGTGTACTTGTGGCACATCAGCCAGAAGCTGCAGACACCAGCAAGGCCGCACCTGTACCCTTCAGATTCCCTGTGTTCTGGCCAACTCCAGATGGCCAGGGTCTACCTCTCACTACCGGAAAATTTTGTTTCTCTGCATCTTTAAAAGGCTCCTTTCCTTCAGCGATAGATCGAAACGAGTGGCTCTCAGGGAGCTAAGTATCCTATCTCCCTCACCCTTGCAGTGATTCTAACACATGTATTTTACATATTTCCAGAGATTCCCCACAGGATTAAGCTTGTTTGGGGCTTAATGTAACACACTCTTTTAGGTCTGCCTTACCTTCCAAGTACATCACTTGTTAATTCCTCCATAAGAGTTTCCTGAACTTCTCAAAAAATTGCTAATACAAAATAATTTTCTTGAAAATTTTTGAGGACAATTCATTCTACTGTTATGATTGCAGCAGTATTGTTGAAATAAATAGCTGTCCTTTTTTTTCTTTCTGGCAGACTTTTTTGGATTTTACTAAATTTGTTTAGCTTTCTGTTGATTTCTCTGCCTTTGATAATCATATATACATATATATACATATATATCAATCTTCATCAAGGATATGTTTATTGATTTGAGAGAGAGAGGAAGGGAGAGAGAAAAAAAGAGAGAGAGAAACGTTAATATGAGGGAGAAACATCAATCACTTGCCTTCCATACTTGCAACTTAATTATTTGTCCTGACTGGGGATCAAACCCACAACTTTTTGGTGTATGGGACAAGCTCCAACAAACTCAGCCACCTGGCCAGGGTAATAATCATATATTTTTAATTTCTAACACTTTTCTTTTTGTTCTCATGTTGTCCCCATTCAACTAGCATCCATATTTTTAAAGTCATAGCTTCTTGCTTATCTCTGAAGATACTAGATTTTTTTAAGTATCTTCTAATGTGTGAATTGCCCATTTTTCCAGGATCTGCATTGGGCTTTCTTATTTTGGCCTCTTCTGCATTTTCTTTTCCTTCAGTTGTAACTGCTCATTGGCTATCTGTGAATGAAGGCCTAGATTGATTAAATTCTGGAAGGATTTCTTTTTTTCATATATAAGAGTTCTTTCCAACCACCTTTGTAAGATATCAAGGATTCATATCAATTGTCATGTCCACTGATTGGGCATGTCACATGGAAGATGCTATGTACATCTCCTTGCTATGTCGTTTAGAGTTTTCTGTGTACATTAGTTGAGTATGTCATGCAGTAGGGGTCTCTGTACACCACTTGGGCTTATTACATTACAGGGCTCTTTGTACCTTATACACTCACTGAACATGCCATATGGCACGTGGCTTGGATATATAGTAAGGATATGTTCCCTGGTTGGCAACATCATGTGGGAGCTTCTGTGCATGCTGGTTAGGGATGTCATATGGAGGTTTCCAAATATGTTAATTGTGTGTGTCACATGTAGTTTGTTTACAGGTCACCACTGGAAAGAACCAAGCTGGCCAAAAGTACGGACAAATTTAATCTGTTGTGTTGATGCCCAAACCTAAAGTGCTTGTCATTCATAGATAAATCATTAAATTCCTTAAAAATAACAGTGCTTGGTATTAAAATAAAATATTAATTATTAGTAAATAATATTAATGTTTAACATTTAAATATCAATTCTGAGATTAAATATTAATTCTGACAGTCATTCTTTCTTTCTGTGAAAATAACTTGTGGGGAATAGAATAAGGGCCTAACTAACACAACTGAATCTATAGCTTTCAAATTATGCAAATCTAGGAACTTCTTGGAGACACAGCTTCCATCTATGCCACTGTTGTCCTCTATGTATCTTCTCAGCCACTGTTTCCTTCATTTTTTTTCTTGACATTAAAATTGTATTCAATTTTTGTCTTCTTATCAGGATATTTAATCTACTGATAGTCTCCCCACTTAATTGTCAGCATGATTACGGTTCTGTTTCCTTTTCTTAGAAAGACACTATATCATGGCTTTAAAATTAAGATTGTGGCTTTAAAACCAACAGGGGGTAGTATCAAGATGGGAGGTGGGGGTGGCTGTGGTGGAGGGGAGTTGTGGGGGGGAAATGGAGACAACTGTACTTGGGCAACAATTAAAAAAGTTAAAAAAAAGATTGTGGCTTTAAATTTAAACTCAGACTCTGACATTTATTCCTGTGTGACCTCAGAAAAGTTATTTGACTTTCATATGCCTTAGTTTTCTCATTTGTGCATGATAAAAAAATAACCTAAAGGATACTAGTAATGCTTATCTCAGAGAGATAATAGGCATACTTATCTCAGTAATTTAAAACTCATTAAATACTTAAAATATTCCCTGGCACATAGTAGACACTGGATAAATGTTAGCTATTGTTATTCTGTATTATTTAAATTATGTGATTTAAATAGAATTTTGAGAAGAAGAAAAAGTTTGCTAAACACACCAGTAGCATGAACCACAAAACAATGAGGTAAATATTAAGTTCAAAAATATTCTTTTAAATGAATATTTTAAAAAGCATAATTCAAATCTGAACATAGAACAAGTACACATCTGTACCAGTTTGTGAGTCTGGATTGTTAATCAAACAACTGAATATCAAGTTGCTTCTTAGAGTTACCCACCTTACTATACCATGGCTGAAATAATGAAATTCTAAGATTTTGTAATGAAATTCCAAGAGAATTATTTAACAGCTTCTCATTCTAATTAGATCAAAGTTTACTAAATTCCCAGTTCTGACACTGAGTCTTAATGTTGAGATTCAGGTAGTTCTTAACAAACAGATCTGACTCCGTTCCTTTCCTATTTATATTAAGTTGGTTAAACTTTTGCACTTGAAAAATCCTAAGCTATTTGTCACTCAACTTGTGACATACAGTAAGATTTTGTTATTGCAAGCTCTGTAGCCTTACAACATTACATTGGCATATGCGTTTTTTTCCTGAAATATTCATAAAGATATGAGCTTTTATTTTTTCTACTGAACACATTTAAATACAATTAGAGCACAGAAGAATAAACCTTAGCATATGTTTTCATTGATTTTTTACAAATACATATTTAAATATTTTTTTCTCATTTCACAACATTCAAAATGTTACCCTTCTAAAGGGATGACAATGTTCAAGTAGCACACGTTTGTAATTACATTATTTTAAATAAAAGAGATGATTTTTCTAATCTGAGTTTTAATTAGACAGACCTATAGTAACCATTCTCCTCAATGTAACATCATTAAAAATGGGAAATATTTTTTTTTCCTAAAGAGTAAAAAAAAGAAAAACATCAGGAAAATGTTATAATCTTTTTCAGTAGGAGCTATTTTAGGCAAAAGTTGTTCTGTATGCTGTTTAAATCTTTTAGTTTAAACCCAAGATTCTGATACTACAACAAAAATTACCATAACATTTAGCAAGCCAAAAGCATCTACATTTGAATAAAATCAAAGAGAAAGAGGAAAGAAAGAAATGTGCAAAACGCTGTCATCTTTTTAGCCCGGGTTTAAAGAACAGTTTCATCACATCAGTCCTTTCTCTTTAAATAGTGACAGCAGCAGCATCGCCTTTCGACTCAGCATGAAATGAGCATGTTTTCCAGGTGGCCTTCATCAATGGAATAGCATTGAATAGAAATTTAAATTTGCCAGGAAGTATAGCATTTCTCAAATAAGTAATCTATACAATTGACATGCTGCCAAGGAAATAAGAAGGGAAGATATTAAAATGACACATAACCAGGATCACCATCATCAAGCATTCCAACATCTTTTAAATGAGCAAACTTAATGATAATGGAACTAATTTTACCAAATCATCTCGGGAGAGGAAGATTTATTGTATAAACTTTCATTATTAACAGCTAGAATATTCTGAAACTATTTACAACTAAGAGATAAGCACAAGGAGAAAAGGTAGGTTTTAACATACAGCAGAGAATGTGGAAATAAAGCCCCTGATACAATAGAGTCCCAGTATAATGGCGTTAGCAATAGTCAACTTTACAGTTAAGGTTACAACTCAATTTCATATCCCTGTTTCATTTGCTCATAAAAACTTGGTAGAAAGTTCTTCAACATTAAAACTTTTCCTACTTGGTTCCAAGTAAATCTGCATGATAAACATGAATGTTTTCCAGCTTTAATAAAGTATTTTTTTTCCTTTCCTCAAGGACAGTTCTCCAACACAGGCACTCAGACAGAGTGAACAATGAGGAATTTAAAATTCACAAATCCCCTAAGTTTGTATTTATTATAGAGTTCTTTTTAAACAGCACCTGAAGTTTAGGAAATTTAAAAATTTTATGGCAAAACACTGGTCTTCCAAAATGAACTAAGTTCTAAAATAAACATTATAACCATCTGAAACATACTCGTATCTTAACTAGAAAGGAGCTGATAACGTGATTGTGGAAAGCTTAACAGACTCAGGTCACAGTCTGCACACCACTCAAGTCATACAAAATCATATCCTTCCTAACAGACCTGTCCTAGAAATCCCTTCTGTCCAGACTTCACCCAGAGATTCTTTGTCAGGGAGGCATTGTTGAGTTTTACGAATAAAACAGACCCTTAATATTTGGCAATATTACTTTCCATTTCTTTTTATCAAATGACCTGCTTCAAAATTTATTTGATATTCCAGGACATATCTACCTGTGCTCCAATTATAATATAAGATTGTTTTCTAAAAACTGATGATACCATTCAAGACCTTTGCCTACTTTGAAGGATTGATTAACCAGGAGTCACAGCCCACCCACCCAAGTGCGCTTTTAGAAATATATGGAGATCTTAACTTGAGGAGTGGAGTAGAAAGGGTATAGCTTGCTTTTGTTATATTTTAAATTCTTACCTGAGGATGTTTTTTGATTTGAAAGAGAGAGAGAGAGAAACATCAATTAATTGGTAGCTTCCCAAATGCATCACGACCAGGGATCAAATCCTCAACCTTTTAGTGTACAGGATGACACTCCAACCAAATGAGCCAGCTGGCCAGGGTGCTAGCTTCTAATAAGTAGGAATAAAGGATCTTAATTATCTGGCAACATTCTGCAGTCCCTCAAAATGAATTGTATTGTCTAAAATGTTAATAGCATCTCCTTGAGAAATAATAATCTACATAGTTTTTACAAGAACTTGATAATCTAGGATGTTATTCATGTTAGACCAGCCCAACTAGACCAGTCCTAGATGCCTTAGCAAACTAGAGTTGTGAAAACATATTGTACAACTTGTTACTGAAAATGTCAATATAGCTGTGGATATCAAATCAATCTCAAGGAAATGCTTTGAAATAGTTATCTGACACTTATATTCTGTTCCCTAAAACCTTTGGCTATTCATAAATAACATATATATACCATATATACATATTATGGTTAAAATGAAATTTATATATTATAAATTTTGTTTTATGATATATATTATATTATAATATAAATGAAATGTATATATTATAAACATATAAAATACATATTATAAACAAAATAAAATGTACATATTATAAATATAATATACATAATATATAAAATGAGTTCAGGAATATATGTACTTATTTTTTTATTATTTGACATATATATGCACCCTATGTTCATGCAACATTATTTACAATAGCCAAGATATGTAAATAAATTCGGTGTCCACTGATAGATGAATGGATAAAGAGGATGTTTTATATATGCACACACACACATACCTCCACATACAATGGAATATTACACAGCAATGAAAGAGTCTTGCTCCTAACAACAACATTGGTGGATTTAGAGGGTATTATGCCAAGTGAAAAAGTCAGGCCAAGAAAGACAAATGCCATATGGTTTCACTTATTTGTAGCATCTAAAAACAAAGCAAGCAAACAAGGCAAAGACAGACTCATAGAAACAGAGACCAAAGGGATGTTTACCAGAAAAGTAGGGGTGGGAGAATGGGTGAAAAGGTGAAAGGGAAAATAGTCAATAATATTGTGATAAGTTTACATGGTGAGAAATGGTTGCTAGAATTAGGAGTGGGTAATCACAATGTAAGGCATAAAAATGTCAAGTTACTATATTGTACACTGAAACTAATATAACCAATATAAGATTATATACCAACTACTTAAAGAAAAAATATATAAGGGAACCCTAGTGCACTGTTGGTGGGGATACAGACTGGCACAGCCATTATGGAAAACAGTATGGGATTTCCTCAGAAAACTAAAAATAGAACTGCCTTTTGACCCGGAAATTCCACTGCTGGGGATTATATCCTAAGAACCCTGAAACGCCAATCTAAAAGAACCTGTGCACCCCAATGTTCATAGCAGCACAATTTAAAATAGCCAAGCGCTGGAAGCAACCTAAGTCTCCACTGGTAAATGAACGGATCAAAAAACTATGGTACATTTACACAATGGAATACTATGCAGCAGAGAGAAAGAAGGAGCTCCTACCCTTTTCGACAGCATGGATGGAACTGGAGAACACTATGCTAAGTGGAATCAGCCAGGCAGTGAAAGACAAATACCATATGATCTCACCTGTAAATGGAACCTAATCAATAACACAAACAAGCAAGCAAAATATAACCAGAGATGTTGAAATTAAGAACAAACTGACAGTACCCAGAGGGGAGGTGGAAGGGGATAATAAGGGGGAAAAGAGGAAGGGTTTTCAGGAACATCTATAAAGGACATGTGGACAAAACCAAGGGTGGGCAGGATCAGGGGTGGGAGGTAGTGGTGGCTGGGGAGGGGGGAGAGTTGGGGGGAACATGAAGATAACTGTACTTGAATAACAATTAAAACAAATGTATTTTAATAAAAAATACATTTTAAAAAACTTGGGGCATTCATAAATAAGATGAGGGCAGGTACAAAAAAATCCTCACTGCAATTTTCCACTGGTGTTACTAACAGAGCACGAAGGTGGTAAGGAAGAGGGGGAGGGGCTGCAGGCACTGCAGTAGTCTGCGAAAAAGAAAACAGTACTTTCCACATATCAAAGGTGACAGGGTTGATAAAGAGACTATTCTTTTAGGGTATGGACTTTGCTGCCTGACTTTCCCAGGTCCAAGTCCCCTGTTCTGTTGTAGAATACAAATGACATGGAGCAACTTCCATGAGATGGAACTTGTAATAGATACGATATATGAGAAAACTTGGAAAGGACGAACCAAAGTCTAGCTCGCGATCCTGCATCCTGAGAAAAGTGGTGATATTAGGAAAGAATAATAGGTCATGCTTACTGAATGCTTACTCTGTGCAAAGTGCTAACACATTCATTATTTCATTTGATTCTCTCAACTCTGAGAAGTTTTGTGAGGCTTTTAGACACAGGGGTCATGAAAAGTAAAGAGGTGAGATAACTTGACCAAGGTCACAGGATCTAGTACATGACAGAGCTGATTTGGACCCAGGTCTACTTTGACTGAAACCAGAAGCTCCCGGATGCTACTCCAGCCTTCCTTCTTGGAGAAGATCATGAGAAACTGTCACTGAAAGATGCAGCATTATGGTCATGAGCAAACAAATCAGCCCCAAGTCCCAGAGAGAGCCCTCCCTGGGCCTCCATTTTGCTGGGGAAAACAAGTAGATTTTGAAAGGAATAGAACTGCCTAAGTTCACCCACAGTGGTGCCAGACAGAAAGCCAGCAGGGGGGTGAGAACTTGTCACTGGCACTGCACTGTACAAAGAAGGAACTTGGACAAAATATCTGCGACACCATGGAAATGTGCTGGTCAGCTCTCCTGTGCGTAAGCATAATTGACTGAAAGCCCCAGGAGCTGCCTTTCTGAATCAGCATTGCATTCAGAGACATGCACTATTCCTAGCCAATGACTGAGCACTAAAGGAATACCAATGCAGGTCCATTTTTTGTGAGACAGGGGAGGCCTTCACCAGCAGACTACTTTGGCTTGAGGACTGCTGATTGGCCTGGCCAAAGTCACTTAGAAATATATGGCAGTTTGAGAGTCTTCCGTCTTCCTGTCTGTCTCGCAGTGGGATCAGACCTCCACTGAGACTGTGCTTTGAAAGTTTTCTCCAAATTCTCCAGCATTGGTTCCATTTCTCCTTCACAGAGGTTTCCCTTAATAAATACCTTACACATCTAATTCCATCCTGGGGTTTGCTTCCCAGAGGACATGAGGTAGCAGTCGCAGATGATCCAGAACCTCTAGTTAGATGGCTTTTCCAATCTCAGAGAAGAAACGGTGAAGACATGATTCCTTCAGTAGGACTGTTAGTGACTCTGCCTTCCCCGAAACTCACTTATCTTGGGTATCTGAAGTGCTGATGGAATAGGACGACTATGAAAAGGAAATAAAATAGAGATCAATAAGGTAAAGATTATAGTGTAAGTCAAAAGACAAAGAATTATAATTAATGTTTTGTTTGGTGCAGGGTATAATTGATGTCACAGAAGTGATTGTATAATATGCAGGAGCTATTGAAGGGTTCTCCCCAGGGGACAGAGATGAAAACTATGAAAGAGCAATCATATCATGAAAGAGAAAGACCAAAGAGCCAACATGTGAAGTGGCATGTGATCATGAAGAAAAGACCTGAACTAATAAATAACAAAGTAGAGCAAAACATTCCTGAGCTGAGGAAAGAACTAGTTGTAGAGATGAAAGGGTTTAACCAAACTTCAATTAAATTTATAAAAGGAGCACCTCAACTGTTCTAATTTTTCAGTCTAGTCCTTATCTTTCAAGCAACAGACTCTTTTCACATTTCTAGAGGCTTTTCTCCATTCAATCACCCTTATATTTTCAAAGTGGGGGTTCAGACAGGTTTTGTCCAGCACTGTGTGAATTATAGGGAAAACAGCCTCCTGACTCTTTGTAGATTCATTCTTTGTCCATGTCAAGAGAGGCAAAGTGATGTTAATTACCAAATTTTTCTCTTCTTCCCATCAATATCCCAAATGACCTTTACAACCAGGTAAAATAATTTGTTTACCAAGTAGAACATTTGGCAACTGAAGACGAGTGTAATAGCCAGGCTCAATACATAGGCACTAGTTATTACTGAAGCTCTTCATGGGATTTATATTTGCTGCTTGCTGACTACCTCCTAATCAACCCCCCACCTTTGCCTACAGTCAAGATTGAAATATGCTTGGGAACATTTGCATCAGTTTCAATGTCCAGTTGAGAAGAATAGGTGGGCAGATAGAGGAAGGGACATTACAAGGAATGGGAATGTACTCCTGTCCTAAAGGGTGAGAGGGTTCTCATTTACTTTTGTTTGTTTGCTTATTTATATTGTTTTGTTTGCTTGTTTGTTTGTTTTTACTATTTAGGTAAGCTGAAATTATCTGCACCAGTTTTCTATCTAGATGACAACTGCTAATTTAAAAAGCCCACTACCACGAGATTCCAACTTAAATGGCATACCTTATCTTTATTCAGCCATCCATCTTACAGGATTTCATGAGATTTGAAAGGCGTCAGGTTGTGAGTGTAACAGACAGGAATTTTCATTTCAAACTTATAGACCATAGCTGACTGATTAAGCAGAAAAGTAGTGGAGATGTGTGAGAAGTTGACATAATAGTTGGGAAGCCTAGAGAACCAAGCCTAATAGTAGGCTTCCAGTTGTCAACTATCACTTCCCGTAAAGGCCACCAGAAGAATTCATTAGACCTACAGCAGCAAGAGAAAAGACAACCTCGGAAAATTTTTAACAGTTTCTCAGAAGGACAAAGTCAGGGGCAGATACTCATTGGATACTTTTAATACAAGTGCTTCAGTGCCTGGAATTGCTTAAAATTGGGTACGGCTTATGACAAAATAACTTCTGATTGATAGGTACTGTGAGGCAAGATGAGTCTTGAAGAGGGGTAACCTTTTAGTCTTAATGGAGTGCGCTATTTTCATTGCTTTTATTTTATTTTTAAGCAACTATTTCTTGGAGCAAGTAGCTAGGTTATTTTTGTGAGTTCTCAGTACCAATTAACAAAAGGACAAGAAGAAATGCCTGTTTAACAGGAGGGAAGGAAAATGTGTCTGGCCCCAATACTGATTAATCAGGGATGGAAATTTATGTTGGTTTCCATTTTCATAGTATTTATGGCACCAAAAGCATGCTTCCAAATTGTCCTGATAGAAATATATGACTCTTCTTCCATTTCACTGAGCAATGGAATAAACCCAATGCAATTGCCTCACTGAAACCACTTCTATACTAGAAACTCTGGAATGCAGGAAATCACTGTTATTACCAAAAGCCAAATATATGTGCCTCCTGCAAAAATACAAATTAAACTAAACTAAAATAAAATCCTCCTTAGAGTCGTTTACTACTTGACAAAATCAGAGGTTAGCTCTCAGATTTGTATCTGAGAGAGATAAGTCCAAGAGGCAAAATGTTTGGTTGTTCTGGACTTTATTGGGAGGATTTGAACATAAAAGATTATACATTTGGTAAATACATCCAGCATATTCAAAATATATGATAGGCAAAACGTACGACAAACAATTCCATTAGGATTCATCCCCTGGATGCCCAACAACAACCAACACCCTTTCTCCATGCTTTAAAAAATTGATAATAGCATGTATTACAAAAACACAAATTAATCATTTCTAGTATTATTCAGCTATCTCATAATAATGAAAAGGGTATAATTTACTTTGTGAATGGAGAAAGATTTAAATCACATCAGCTATTGTATCCAAATCTAAGTCTGAATGAATCTCTGGATGATAACTGTTTCTCCTTCTGCTGTCCCTTCTGATCTTAATTTTCTGTCCCACTTCGCAAACTTTAAAGTTAATGGCACCAACACATGCTATACGAATGAGTTGGGGAAATGGGTGAAAAACAGGATTGTGAACTAACATGTATAAATATGTATATAATACATAAAGAAAGAAAATACAAACATTTCTTTCTGCATGACTTGCTCCCGCCACTGCCTTTCCACATTCCTTTTGCCCTAAGCATGCCAAGTTCTTTGCCTAAAGAGTTGTATTAGTAAGGGTAAAGAGAGGCTCCTGTAACAAAAAGATCCAACAATAAGTCACAGACCCAAAGATATTAGAAATCTTTCTCTCTCTTTATGAACAAACAGTACAGAGTGTTCATTGAAGGTGATCATCTGGTAACAGGTGGCTTCCAAGAAGATCCAGTCACTCCCATTTCTGCCCGTCAGGGAGGGAAAAGTGGGGAGTTCAGAGTACACGATTTCCTTTTGATCAAGTGACTCCATTACTTTACTGACATTACATTGGTGAGAACTATGGTTGGGAAATAATTACTCTAAATGCATAACCATTCATCCAGGACAAAGGGAAAAATGGCTTCAGGGAGATAACTTACAGCTTCCACTACATAAAATGACTCAGATCTTCATTCCTGAGGGGTTTGTGCCCTTTGTGATTCCGTCTGCATTTGCAGCAATTTTCTATTCCTATTGATCACAAGACAAAACTGAACTAGAAAGTCTCCCCCGCACAGCTCTCAGGCTCAAGATGTACTATTTCCTGACCTCATTGCACAGCATTATTGCTTTTGCCCATTGATAATCAGGCTCATTCAAACATGCCACTCATCATACTTAACTCCTTTTCACTTGTTCATCAGGTGGAGCAAGAAGCTCAGAGAACTCAGGAGGCAAGCTCATTCTTCCAATTAAATTGAATCATTGCTGTGTCCTATAATGAAAATTGCCTTCTCGTAGGGACTGAAGCAACTAAGCCAGCACTGCCCATAGGTGCAGAAGTTAGAAATAAAAATTTTGTGAGTTACTCAATGTAATAATGAAAGGAAACACTCCCACTCTCAGTTTATTTTACTACTCACTGCTTCTTCCATACTCTTGATTACTACAGGAAAATAATTTTTAAAAAATCAAACATATGCCTGGCCTCACCAACAAAGTCTTTCATAAAGTGTTATGAATGAGTTTGTGATCCAATCTTTTCCTCCTTCCCCTTCTCCTTGAGCTTGAGAGACAGAAACTCAGGTAAGTGATTTTTCTATCAAGAATCAAACTTTCCTCTATGAGGCTGTTCTACTTCCTAGACTCGTCAGTAAACAAGGAGTTAGGATGCCTATGTGTTTGGCTCTTACTACACAATGTGTTTAGCCAAGCTGCGCTTATCAACCATAATGATGATATTTGCTGCTCCATCGGCACTTATTCTTCCACGTATCCAGTGGGCTCTACTTTAGGTTATACAATCCAGTCAAAGCCACCATCATGCCTTTTCTAGATTATCAGAAAGCCTCTCGCCCCCTCCATCCACTGCTTGCTCCCTTGAATCCATGCTTCACACGCAGCCACAGTGATCCTTTAAACATAAGTTAGATCATGCACTACTATTTTCAACGTTACCCGCAGATATTCCCCCTGCTTCCTTCAAGCCTTTCCTTGATGATACCTGAACAGTGGGCCTTACTCTGACCAAATGGTATAAACTAATACCTCTCCCAACTCATATAAAGATTTTCAACTTTGGAATATTTTTTTAAAAATATACCATGTTAAAATTGAAATTTTATAAGGCTCAAAAAAAGAAAAGATATGTAGAAGACAGAGAAGGTAATTTTCATGTATATATTCTATAAAGATTTGTTTTCTTCTGCTTGATTACTTAAACATTTTGGCTGTTATAAAAACAGGCATATATATGTGTATGTATATATGTGTATATATGTACACACACATATATATGTGTTCTCCTACACCCTCATCTTATTTTAATATTTACTTTCAAATAAATAGGGCTTATGTTTGTGTCTGCATCTCAGTATGCATATACCTCCTCCTAGGAGAACAATTTTAATTTTATAAAGAATGTATCGTAGCAGAGGGTTAGATGACATCTCCTTGCCAGAGTTAGTGGTATAATTAAAAAGTGTATGAGGCAGATAGATGGCAATTGACTCCCTGTGGTTCCCTCTAATACAGATTCTCTAAATCACAGGCCTTGGCTATGACTACAGCAGTGTGCTGCCTTCTCCCTAACTACCTTCTTTACAATTGCACGCACCATGCAGGGGATGAATTTTCCCTTATTAGCTGCAGGAAAGCAAGATGTAGTACAAGGCCTGAGTTCCATTTTGCACATTTTCTATAATCTGAGGATATATAATAAGATAAAAATTTCAAATTCAGCGAAGAGGACAATCGTTATGCATTCCCTATGAAGTTGGCTTTAGAAAGTAAAATGACAGAGTCTTTCAAACAAGCTAAAGGTACTCATTTATCAACGCAAGTGCTTTGGATATCACAGCTTAATGGAATGTTGCCTAAACTGAGCTGTGTCAGTGAGAACTGTCAATTCATAGCAGAAGAAGACAGAATTGATTGCTGGTGTTGAACATGAGAGCTATAAAGCCCAAGTCACAAAGGCAGAGCACCAAAGCTTACATCTTAGGAGAAAACCTTGGGGAAATGACCAAGAAAAAAGTGTGTCAGCATTCACTACAGTTGTACAAATACATGACACAGGACTAAGAATCTACACTCTCACATATATAAACAATAGATACACTGCTAAAAGCAATATTATTCCTAAATACTGAAAACAACTTAAGTATGCATCCATAGACAAGAGAGAAATAGTGGTGTATTCGTTCAATACAATTATATATAGCAGTTAAAGTCGATGAATTAGAGCTATATACATTAACATAAATGAATCTCACAAACAATTGTAAAGAAAAGTAATCAGACCCAAAAGAATTCCTACTGTGTGATTCCATTTACAGAAAGTTGCAAAACAGGCAAACCTGCAACATTGGAAGGTTGGACAGTGTTTGTCTTCAGGGTGGATGTTGTGGTGGTTGATACCTGGTTCTTGACTTGGGTGACGTTTATATGGGTGTCCACTTCAGTATAATTCAAAGAACTGTACATTTTTCTTTGGTTTATGATTCTTTATGTGTATTGAACTTTAACAAAAAAAGTGTTAAAAATGAAATGCATAAATCTCTTTGAAAGGACAAAGTAGTAAAGTTCTAGCTAACAGAGATTTTAATGGTGGCCCTATTTAACCTAAATTGTTGCTAATCACAAGCTAAATAAATAAATAAATAAATAAATAAATAAATAAATAAAAATAGTACTCTCTCAGAACTGCATTAATATAAAATCACAGAGGAGAGAATTAGTTTGTGGCTAGAGTCACTTTTGCCTGCTAAGAGAATGAAAATTCCTCTCTAGGAAAGGTACCTCATAGTTGAGGGAAAAATCAGCTGTTTTGAAAGCAGAAAGTAAGGCCAGCCCTGGATGTAGAGTGGAAAGAGACAGCAAGAGCAAGCTGATTGCTCTGCCTAGAAAAATATCTGAAATGGAACTGGGGAAGTTTAAAAGCTGACATGTGGGAGGAGCAGATGAAGTGAGAGATACACCCAGGGTCCTTGTCTCTTCAGTAAAGTTTTATGCATACAATTTGGGCTGTGTTTCCACCTAGTTTTATATGAGTCAAAGGAAAGGAAACAGCAATGAGACGTATGGGATGGTCAATACTAAAAAAAGTTTAAAAGCACAAAGGGGAATAATAGAGTGCTAAAAGTAACTAAGAGCAACATAAGCCTTATCAAAACAACAACAAATAAACCCTTGCACCACTAAGAAGTGAGTGGCCCTTCTAATGTGAGACAAGGTGTGGGCCATTTTATTTAAATTTTACAAGACAGGGTAATTCTAGCAAGCTGGCAGATTGTAGGGACATGTGGGTTACCTAAACATCTGCATAGCATCTCTGCAAATATAACACTTCTTACATTTCATACTGTAAGTCAGTTATTATAAACCTTGTTTTTTACCTAAGGATATTGAGACTCGGGCCAGCTAAGAAAGTCAGCCTTTCACATGAAGCTAATATGTGATAGAATACAGATCACAAAACCCTATATGCTGCTCAGTGCCTTGCCTCATCTCAAGAAGATTAACAGTTTCCTAAGCCTATTTCATGGGAACTAAATTTAGTTGTCTTTAATCTACGAATACTTTATCTTATTCTTTAATTGGGTTTAGGTATGGTACAAATTCCATTTCATTCTAGCTTTTTTGATAATGCCTTATGTTTGATGTACAACAAAAACAGAAAATAATTTTTAAAAAGAAAATTTATTAATTATTCTCAACATTCAGAGACAATTTATAAAGATATGAAAAAATAGACTAGTCTGTCCATCACTCTAGGTCTCATCTTCCACAGTATTGTTCTAAGAGAGCAAGAAAACATCCCCACTCTTTTTCACTAGGTCACTCCTTCAGTGCTAAGATCACATGTTAGTGAGAACATCAGTCCTTTCCGTTAAATGTTCAGTTGTTTAAGCACTTAGACCTCCTTGGAAGTGGTAACAGATTCAGCAAGCAGCCATTTTAGTAATGAGGGACTTGAGTATTTACTAGAAACATAGAACAAGGTCCAGTCCTTGAAGTGAAAGAGACTTGGGTTAGAAGACTCGTTAGAAAACCAGCCCTGACAATCACTGTTTTACTGGCAGCAAATTAACTTCTTAAAGGTTCAGTTCCTCTGTTCCTTAATTATAAAAGGAGGATAAAAATGTCTACTTAGAGAGATGTCATGAAAATTCTAGTTTATGTAGTAAAGCTCCCTAACATAAAACCTGGTGCATGAGAAGTGCCTGATAAGTAGTATCTATAATAGAATCATGATGGCCCTAGGGTTCTCTAGGAAGGTGAACTACAGCTTGTGGAAGAATCTGGCTCACCTCCTGCTTTTGTAATGACACACCCAAATCCATCATTTAGGTGCAATCTGTGGCCACTTTCCCACTACAACTACAGAGCTGGGCAGTGTGACAGAGACAATGAGCCCACAAAACTGAAAATATGTACTATCTGGCTTCTTACCAAAAAAAAAAGTTTATTTCTAAGTTATCAGGAAGAACCTTGGCAGCTAAGCCCTGAAAATATCAGCCTTTGATGTTAGAATTTTGTTTAGAAGAGACATTGCCATAGAAAGGATAAATTTATACTGTCCTAATTTTAAAAACTTATTGAAGTTAGAAATAATAATTATTACTGTATAATAATGGCCAGAGATCTTGCAAATTTTTGGCATTAGCATAATAACAGCCAGACATTAGTTTGAATGATCAAGCATAGCCATTATTACTACTGAAAAGCCCAAATGTACTGAACATATAAAAATAATAACGTAGTGTTTTCTTTCTATAAAAATAATGAGCTTTGTGATTATACTCTCTGATCATTATTAGCAAAAGATGTATCATGAAAATAAAGATTATCTACAATTTTTGTTTGCTTAATACATTAAAATGTTATAAAATTTGTTAGAATCAAATTTTATCTTTACTGTTTAATAGCAACAATAATATTAACAATAAAAATTCATTAAGTGCTTACTCTTAGTCAGTCTCAGAGTTATCTAGTAGACTAAGTCTTCACTTAGCGTTCAGGAGGAGCAGAGTTTGCCACCACAAAATATGCCTTTTGGGGGATATTAACATTTTAAGCTGGCCATTTTTAAGAAACAAAGCCTCAGAAAAAAATGTTGAACTTCCCCCTAATTGTTTAAGAAATGTATGTAGAGGATCTGCTCCAGCAAGGGAGCCGTTGTTATTATCATCATCATTGATAAGTATAGTTGAACATGACCTAGGTGTAACAAAGAGGAACCTAGCAAGGCTTCTTTAATGAAAGCCCTCTCTGTGTCCCATTGTTAGATGGCCCAGCAAACATTTATTTCCCAAACCGTTGCTTTCCTACTTTCATGTGAGTTGCCTTTCTGCCTTTCGAAGTCCAAACCACAACTCTCTTACCTCCTTAACTCAGGATGGCACATAAACCTTAACTGCCAGATGTGTCATCAGGTCTCATATTCTAATGGAAGCCACCTACATCTATACACAAATAAATTTGCTTATTTTCTCCTGTTAATCTTTCACATGTCAATTTAATACTTAAGCCAGCCAGAACTGAAAGGGGAAAGAAGGAAAATATTCCCCTCCTTCATAACATCATCAACAGGTCCTGTGATATTAAGTAAAACGGTGTATATGGAAACCAAATTTACCATAGACTGATAAAAACAGGAGTTAAGGTCTTACAACATCTCATCAATGTTGTAACAAAACAACATTGAATGAAATGATATTATATGAGGACCTTATGTGATCTGTTAATTCAATAGATCATTATTCTACCTGATAGATGGAATACTGATATTTATTTTTATGTCTCTCGAATATTTTACAGTGGCCTACTGTGTTTTATAATTAAAAATGAACTAAAACACATTTTACAAATGGAAAGGAAGACAAATCTGGCTATCTAAAGTTGTGTATCTTACACCTGTCACCACCTTAGTCATTAAGATACTTTAGGGAAAATGTTAAAGACCATCAAAGACAAAAATAAAGGAGAAAGAATGCCAACAGTAGAGTTACTAGTGATAAAAGAGCAAATGGTAAGAATAAAAATAAACAGCCTAAGGAAGCAGAAAGTAATAAGTTAATAGTAGTAGTAGCAATGATGATGATGATGATGATGATGATAATAAAGCTAAGAGGACTCCATGTGAGAAAAAGAAATTGGACATTATACACTATCTCAAGGGCAATAACCAAGTAGAAAAGGGAAGGAAATTAAAACAGAATTTATATAATCACAGTGAGTTTTAAAAAGAGACCCATGTTGTTTTGTTTTGTTTTGTTTTTGCTTCATCAATAGGTACAGCAAGAAGCTAAATGAAGGTAGAAGAAAAAATTTTCAGGAATCACTTTAGTAAGAACATGATTGATGAAACCAATTTGAATTTGGAAGGGAAATACATTATTTTTATGCTTGTATTCCACTGAGATCTGTCATATGGCTAGAAGAATGGAATATGAGATGTGTAAACTATACTTGAGAATAACTTTTATATTCTACATGGATAAGAGAAGAGAAAGATGGACAAGTTTCATACAGCATTATCAAATATTTTTCCATTCTAAAGAAAATCTTAAGTGGTTTTTTAGAAGATGACAAAGAGGAGAAACAGGTTTACATTAGCCAATAGCTAAAGGGGTAAACTTATCAAATTTGCATTGATGAACCAAAAAAACAGAAGTGAAAACTAATGTGGGGCACTGTCATAGCTTCAGCACTGAGAATCCCCTAAACCCTTCACTTTGGGGCAAACCCTTGGCAGTCTGGTCCGATCGGAAGAACTGAGAAAGGACAGGAACTACCAATACCCATATTTAGTCTTAGTAAAGAGATCCACTCGGCAAATCATCTGCTCCTTAACCGAGATCACCTAACTCACAAAGCCTCTGACCTAATGCCCAAACATGCAGATCAAAAACCCTTTCTACTGCACAAAGGCAAGAGAGTTAGAGATCCCATGAGCATCTCTTGCCCACAGTAATCTGGGTGAGAAAAGGCAATTGACTGGAAGAACTAGTGATTAGACAAAAAAGATAATATAATCAGAATCAAAATATGAATCAGGTCAGCCCAGCTCCAGAAGTGTGTGTGTTTAATTCCTCTGCTGTACTGTCAACAGAAGCAACAACAAAAAGATACATTTTTAAAAACAGATCTTCTGGGACACCAGGCTGAGTTTTAAGAAAAAGAAACAAGAAAGAACTTTTCTCTGAGGCACCTTAGACTTTTTATAAATTATTATCATTCATGGTACTTAGTGATTTATTTTTTAAATGATAAAATGAGAGACTTTTAGTGTTTTTATTTTGTAAGAGATAGAACTCATAACTTGTCAGAGAATGTGAGCATCATATTGTTTAAAAATATTGGAGGCATTCAAGAATGTAAAGCATTCTAATTTAATAGATATGCCACACGCACGCACGCACGCATGCACGCACAGAGGTCTGTCCAGAAAAAGTCCAGCCATTTTTAATATAACAAGAATGGTTTGCATGACATCAGTGTAACCTGGCAGCCAAGATGGTGGACTGGAATGCACATGTGTGAACAATAACAACTTCACTGTACTAGTCAGTGGGGGTGGTAGAGTGAGCATGTGTACTGTGTGGCCTTAGCATCCAAATGACTGAGTGAGTAGAGCAATGAAATGGCATCCAATTTTGCATTAAGCTTAAACATTCCTCCATGGAAAGTATTCAGATAATCCAGAAGACTGTAGTGATGGGCAACTGGTGACTGGCTGCTTTGTCATGACAATGAACCCACTCATGCATCATGTTTCATGCAGAGTTTTTTGGCAAAATATCAAATCACACAGGTGACTCAGCCTGCTACATCCCAGACTTGGCACCCTGTGAGTTCTGGTTTTTTCAAAACTAAAATCACCTTTGAAAGGGGAGAGATTTCAGACCATTGATGAGATTCAGGAAAAAGCAGAGGACAGCTGATGGAAATTGGGAGAATTGTGTGAGGTCCCAAGGTGCCAACTTTGAAGGGGACTGAGACATCATTGTCCTGTGTACATGTTTCTTGTAACTTCTTCAGTCAATGTCTCTATTTTCATATTACATAGCTGGTTACCTTCTAGATAGACTGTGTGTGTGTGTGTGTGTGTGTGTGTGTGTGTGTGTGTTTCATTCTATTGAAATATATATGGAATGTATATATTGAATATATAATATTGAATATATTCTATACATATTGAATATTGAATATCTATTCAATATACATGTTGAATATATATTTCATTCTATTTCCTTCATTCAGAAATGATTGACTACCTGACTAAGGTTATAATACAGGCCCATTTATGTTTTCAATAAAGCATAATCTTCAGTGCTATATTCACCACAGTAAGTAGATGAACACATGAAAGTTGTTTTTCCCTGGAACAAAAATCTCAAAACCTAGTCAGAAATAAAACATACTTGAAGAAAACCTGAAGAGCAATTTTAAATCAACAACACATGCAAAATATGAATCAGAACACATGATATAGTCAACATACTACTTGACAAAAATCCCTTTAAAATAATCACAGTATAGTTACCAGAACAATGTGAAATACTGCGTGTCCGATATTCTAGTGGTCACCCCCAGTCAACGACCTGAGGCAAAATGAATAGAGAAGACAACTGACTAATTTATGTTTTGTTTCAGGCATACCAAATCCTAGAACTGAACATACCCCATGAGGAGAATTAGTGATTTATGCCCTAAAGAGGAAATCAACTTGATTTTGTCATATTAAAGCTTACTGCTTACTTCACCATGTACCTCTAAAGCACTCATCCAACCTCCAACTCTTTTCATCATCACTCTGTATTTGTGCCTAATTCTCATCAATGCCTTTCTATAAATGGTTAAATTATTTCCCCGAGAAAGCTTCACTCCCTAAAGCTTAATAAAACTCAATCTGACTTTCCCATTACTAGAACTTTAAGAGGTGTAATGAGGATTCTGAGTAAAATCAATTGTGTGCTGGCTGTGCAATTATTGGGATCTTTAGCATATATGCAATAAGTAAATAAGCACTGAAGAGTCTTACTGGGAAAGGATTCAAAATAAAATAAATGAGAGAACAATTGAGGAAGCAGATTATTTCTCACCAGGTGTTGTGGAAATATGGAAGCACATTGTAGTTTTTTTTCATTTTTACTGCTTATTTTCTGAAACAATTTGAAAATGCCCCAGGAATGACATTAAGACAAATAATTTACACCAGACACAAATCATTAAACCATAAGCAACTTCATTAAGTAGCTTCCCATTGGTACCCTGAACTAAAACAGCTGGCCTGTTGGTTGAAGAGTGAAGAAAAAACTAAAATTTCTTTTTGTGACCAAACCTTCCCTCTCAGATTTATAATGAGTTCCTTTATTTAAAGTTGCCTGAGGAAAACAAACCAGCCTAATTCATGCTGATAATTGGGGTCTGAGGAAATTCCAATCAGATGTTTGTTTTAAAAAGGTACCGGATGCTTTATGGTAGTAATAATAATTATTATAGCTAGTATTTACTGAGTGCTTATGAAATGCCAAACTCCATTCTGAATGTTTTATTTGTATTAACTTACATAATCTTAACAAAAATTCTATAAATATTATCAGGGTTAGCTAGGTAATTTAAGGGGCCCAGTGTAAAACAGAAATGTGGAGTCCTTTGCAAAACAGAAATAAGAGCATGCAAAAAATGTGGATTTTTTTCTTCATTAGTCTTTCTCTTGATGTGTCATGGAGTTTCTTATTTGCTCTTTATTTCTGCACTCTCTCACATATGGGGAGTCAACCCTAAATAGTACTATCCTCCATTTAAGGACAAGACAACTGAGGAGAAGAAACATAAAACATTCACATGGACATGACAGCTGACGCAGAGAGGCCTCACAACACAATCAGAGCCAATGAATGTGATGAGACCTTGTAGGGAACCTGGGAAGAAGACTCTCTTTTTCATTGGACTTGAACATGGGAGGATAGGAGGTCTAGAAGCTGCCATCACCACCGTCCTATCATGCAAGGCTGAGTCTAAAAGCAGCGAAGGAGGAGACACCACCAAAAGAAGGTGGCAGAAACTGGATCTGTGAGATATGTTGAATTCCTGCTCAAAATACATCTTTCTTTGGATTCTTGGTTACATTGGCCCATAAATTCCAGTGGTGGTTGATTCTAGCAAGCTTCAGCTGAACCTTAGGTTTTCTGTAGGCAGAAAAATGTTCCCTTCCCTCATAAAAAAATGTCCAGGTCCTAATCCCCAGAACCAGTGGATATGTTTTTTCACATGTCAAAGGGACTTTGCAGATGCAATTAAGATAAAGACCTTAACATCAGAAAATTATCCTGAGTGATCTGGTGGACCCCTATGAGAGGGTCCTTATTATAGGGAAGGTGGTCAGTTAGACTCAAGAAGGAGATGTGATGAGCAAGACAGAGGTTGGAGTAAGGAGATCAATTTTCCCCTAGAGCTTCCAAAAGACCCTGCTAAATGAATACATTTCTATTGGTTTTAGCCACTAGGTTTGTAGTAATTTGTTACAGCAACAATAGAAAATTAACACAGCATCCCTTACAGAAGGAGTCCTGACACATTTATACTAAGATACAGGCTATGGGATTTAAATATTTATATTTATTTAAATATAAAATTTTAAATCTGGAGAACTTTCTGTCAGCAGCACAAACATAAATGTGTTCTCTTTTTTTCGTGTCCTTCTATCAAGATAAACTTCCATAAGGTGGCTATCCTTATTTGCCATTTCACTATTAGTATTAGATTATAATTTTGCTCACAGCTCAAGCTTTTTTTCTGTTCTAAAGTATTGTCTGTACTCTTAGACCAAGTTCTGATACCCAGTGACGAAGTCACTCTGAGAGATTCTAAAGTTTCAGGAACTGACCCATTAGAACAGGTAGTCTCAACCTTCTTTTGCTCCCTATGCCCCTGAGAAACGATGCACACACCAGAAACAGTAAATTTTAAGCACATAGGCCTGCTCCCTTCCTGGTCCTATTGTGAAACTCATCATTAGCAATAACCGCTATCTATTTGGCTACAGAAGAAAAATTCAGGATAAGCTTGTATTTGGACTCTTATCTTGAGTGTTAACCAAACCCATGCTGGTAGTATCTAAAAGACTATTGCTGGAATCTCTGCTGAAATATATTTTCATCAAGATGCAGAAAGTTCCCAATAAAAAGAAAAAGTCATCCTCAAGGAAGCACTCCCTATGAGTTGCTCAAGTAAAGAAACAGTTCTGATGACAGCATGGAATGTGTCATTGGGATTTGTGCTCTGGTCCAGCCCCAGGGGATAGGATCCAGTTCTGCCAAGGAAGAAGACCTCTAGGATCCAGTGCTGCTGAGGAAAGTACGACTCTAAAGAAGAGTGAAATGGCACAGCTGTATTCAGAAGAAATAAACATGGGAAAGTACAAATGTAAATCAAAGCACTGGCACTTACACTAGAGATTCAGTCTACAGCAGAGAGTCTTACAGCTCTCAGCTTTGCCATGCTGATGGCTGAGGTGCCTCAGCTCTAGCATGATGGAACCAGGTTCTGGGAGGAAGGGGTGCCCAGGTCACACAGATCCATGAGCAGGAGCCAAGGTAAGACAGTGAAGGTAAAGAAGCCCAGTTCTTTCTATAGAAGACTGGGCGGGGGGTAGCAGGGGATTTGAAAGGTTTCAGCAGTATTTGATGGGGAAAAGAGCTAGAAAAATATAGCTCACAAAGAAGAACTGCTTACAAATAGCAGCAGCAACATAAGAGTGAAGTGTGATTACCAAGGAAGAGAACTGCTCTGTCTACTCCAAGGGTATGAATGGATAAAGATTTTTGAAACTGAGGGAGAAGAATTTGTCCAGACTCAGTTAGAAACATTGCATAGTTCAGAGCAGAGGGGGAAAGTGGCAATGAGTAGGTGTGTATTGCTGAAGCCTGGCTGGTGGTCATGAGATAAAAAGGGTGGAAAAGATTAGTTAAGGATTTTCTTAACTGATGTGTAAAACAAATTTGTTATCGTCAGTAATAGTGAGTTAACACCCTTGTAGTCACAGATCCCAGAGCAGCACACACTGGACACTAGGGCCACGTCTACTAGAAGCAAAGAGATATCTTACCAGACAGTGAAAGAGAACAGAGATCCAAGAGCCAGTGCTGTCTGAAGACCGAAACATGGTATTTGTTCCTCTCTGGTTTGTTAGCAAAAGTTTCCTTTTTGACCTCATGGATACTTAAAGTACTTTTGCAATTAAAAAGAAACCAGGATTGCTGGATCATAAGACATTTCTAGTTTTTAATTTTTTTAGGTATCTCCATACTGCTTTCCACAGTGGCTGCACCAGTCTGCATTCCCACCAACAGTACAAAAGGGTTCCCTTTTCTCCACATTCTTGCCAGCACTTACTTGTTGATTTATTGATGATGGCCATTATGACTGGTGTAAGGTGATATCTCATTATGGCTTTAAATTTCTCTGATGGCTAGTGATGTTGAACATCTTTTCATATGTCTATTGGCCATCTGTATGTCCTCTTTGGAGAAGTTTCTATTCAGGTGGCTTGCCCATTTTTTAAAATTTGATTGTATGTTTCAGAAGAAAATTTTATCCTCTTTGACAGCATGGATTAACCTGGAGAACATTATGCTAGGTGAAATAAACCAGTCAGAGAAAGACAAATACCATGTGATTTTACTCATATGTGGACTCTAATGAACAAACTGAACTAACAAGCAAAATAGAGGCAGACTCATAGACAGAGAGCAGGTTGACTGTTCCAGGTTGGGGTGTGGTTTGAGGGTGGAGGGATCTAGCACAAATGAAGAAGGACTCATGGACATGGATAACAGTGTGGTGACTATGAGGGGAGGGGTCTATCAGGGGGATAAATGGTAATGGAAAAAATACAATAAAATAAAAATATGATAGGTAAAAAATAAACTTAAAAAAAGAAAAGAAAAAGGAAGAAAGGAAGGGAGGGAGGGAAGAAATCAAGATGATCTTAAAGTTCCCTTCAGTTTAAAAACTTTAAACAGACTCTCCTGATGATAGGCCCCGATTTCCCTTTTCTTAGAGCATTTACTTTAGAAAAATTATCATTGTAAATATTATGTTTTGCCCGTTTGAGATCTAAATCTTCTCTGATCCAGATAATGTCTTCCTCAAGGTCCTAGTAGTCATCCCTTTGAAATTTAATTATCAAGAAGGATAGGGCCTCTATCTGCCAGGTTCTGAGGGAGGGTGGGAGCTGAAATTTGATGAGAGACAATTAGCAAACACGGATGGTCTAACAATATTGACCAACCTACCCATTAATGTACCCCAGTACTTTTCCATTAGCTCATCCCAGCATTTAAGTTCTCCCATCTTTTGTTTCAACAGCATTAGGTTAAATGTTTCTCCCCTGCTGAAATAGTCTTGACCCCTATTAATCTTGAGTAAAACCTTCTTTGCTTTTTAACTGGTCTGGTGTGAAGTAAGAAAGTATTTTATTTTATAATTTGGAGAAATGGGGTCACACTTTCCATAACTTTCACTGTGTCCTTAGTCCCCTGTATTTACTCTGTCCTTATCTAATTGAAATATTTCCTGGGTTTATCCTATCTGTTTCTCTTAAATGCTACAAGAACTGCATCTTCAAAATGATTATAAGAAATAGAAATAGACTCAGGCCACATTTCCACCAGGCAGAACCCTCGGGCTTCTCTTTCGTTCAGCCCTTTCCCAGATTGTCTGCCTGGCCGGACATTCATTTCTTCAGCAATTATTGATTGAGCACTGGCTCTATGGTGTGTGCTCTCAGAAACCTCAGGTATTATTCACCAAACCCTAAGTAAATTCAAACTAAAGTACCTACTTTTCAAGATTAGGCTATTCCATAACCTCTCACAGACATATATAATTTTACAAAATAATTTCTATTTTTAAAATTTATTGTTGTTCTGTTATAGTTGTCGGCCTTTTTTCCCCATTGCCCACCCCTACCCCACCTACCGACAGACAATCTCCACCCATTGTCCATGCCCATAAGTCCTGTACTCATCATGTTCCTTTGCTCGCCCCTTCCCCTTCTTTCCCCCATTATTCCCCTCCCTGACCCCTCTGATTACTGTCAGTTTGTTCTTTATTTCCAAGTCTCTGGTTCTATTTTGTTCATTTGTTTGTTTTGTTGATTATGTTCCACTTATAGGTGAGATCATATGATATTTGTCTTTCACCCCTTGGCTTATTTCACTAAGCATAATGCTCTCCAGTTCCATTCATGCTGTCCCAAAGGGTAGGAGCTCTTTCTTTCTGCTGTGTAGTATTCCATTGTGTAAATGCACCACAGTTTTTTGATCCATTCATTTACTAATCCATTCATTTACTGGGCACTTAGGGTGCTTTCAGCACTTGGCTATTGTAAATAATGCTGCTATGAACATTGGCGTGCATGGGTTCTTTTGAATTGGTGATTCGGGATTCTTAGGGTACAGTCCCAGCAGTGGGATCACTGGATGGAAAAGCAATTCCATCTTTATTTTTTTTTAGGAAAGTCCATACTGTTTTCCACAGTGGCTGCACCAGTCTGTAATCTCACCAACAGTACACTAGGGTTCCCCGTTTCTCCCCAATCTCATCAGCACCTGTTTGTTGATTTATTAATAATGGCCATTCTGACCATTGTGAAGTGGTATCACATTGTGGTTTTTATTTGCATGTCTCAAACAGCTAGTGATGTTGAGCCTTTTTTCATGTGTCTCTGGGCCCTTTGTATGTCCTCCTTGGAGAAGTGTCTGTTTACATGGATGGATCTGGAGAGCATTATGCTAAGTGAAATAAGCCAGGTGGTGAAAGACAAATACCTATGAATAGAACTAATCGACAAAACAAATGAGCAAGCAAACTTAATCAGAGACACTGAAATTAAGAACAAACTGACAGTAACCAGAGAAGAGGTGGGAGGGGTTAATGGGGGGGGGAGAAGGGTTTTCAGGAACATGTACAGGGGAGGCATAGACAAAGCCAATGGCAGGTGGGATTGAGGGTGGGAAGTGGGGATGGCTGGGGTCGGGGGAGTAGTGGGGGAAAAATGGAGACAACTGTGCTTGAAAAACAATAAAAAATTATGGGAAAAAAAAGAGAAGTGTTTGTTCAGGTTCTTTGCCCAATTTTTAATTGGATTGTCTTTCTGGTGTGGAGTCATGTAAGTTCTTTATATATTTTGGAGATCAAACCCTTGTCTGAGGTATCATTGGCAAATATATTTTCCCATATGGTTGATTCCCTTTTCATTTTGTTGATGTTTTCTTTAGCCATGAAGAGGTTTTTCTTTTTATTTTGATGTCGTCCCATTTGTTTATTCTTTCCTTTATATAAAGGAAGTATTGAGATGTACTGGTGAAAACATTGCTGCATGGGATATCTGAAATTTTCCTGCCTATGTTCTCTTCTAGGACTTTTATGTTGTCACAACTTATATTGAAGTCTTTTACCCATCTTAAATTTATTTTGGTGTTGGGTGTAAGTTGGTGATCTAGTTTCATTTTTTTTGCATGTACTTGTCTAGCTCTCCCAGTATGATTTATTGAAGAGGATCTTTTTACTTCATTTTATATTCCTGTCCCTTTGTCAAATATTAACCGACCATATTGATGTGGGTTTATTTTTGGACTCTCAATTCTTTTTAAAAACTTCTTCACTGAAATGTGATTGACTTTAAAAAGCAATACATATTTAACAAATACAACTCAGTGCATTTGGGAATATGTATATACCCATGAAACCATCATCATCACCAAGGCCATGAACATACCCCCCATCTCAAAAAGTGTCCTCCCATTCATTCTCTTATCATTCTCATTGATTTCTGTGTGTGTCATTAGAGCAATTAATGTAAAGTATGGCTTCTTAACAAACGTTAAGTATACAACACAGTATTGTTAGCTATAGACACTGTGATGTTCAGTAGATCTCCAGAATTTATCTTGCATGACCGAATCTTTAACCCATTATCATAACCTCTCCATTTTTCCCTCCCTGAGATCCTGGCAACTACTATTATACTCTCTGCTTTTTGTATTTGACTATTTTAAATTTCACATATAAATTGGGTCATATGGTATTTGTCTTTCTGTGTTGGCTTACTTTACTAGGATAAAGTCCTCCAGACCCATCCATGTTTTCAAAAAAGGAAGGATATCCTTCTTTTTTAAGGCCGAATAATATTTCATTGTATGTCTGAGTATATACACATTCTTTTTATCTAGTTATCCCTTGATGAAGGGGGCATTTGTGTTGCTACCATATCTTGGCTATTGTGAATAATGCCATAATGAATATAACAATGCAAATACTACTTGAAGATCCTGATTTCATATTTTAAAGTAATAAATTCTTAATCTAGAGGAATGCATATGCAGCTGGGTAATTAAACAAGCCAAAGGCCAGAGGAATATTTGAGAGACATGGTGCATGAAATACCTACCTAGAAACATTAAGCACATAGCCATGTGCTTGATCCTCCCCACTAACTGGAGATAATATTATACATTATTAAAGATGTCTATGTTACTGGAAAAGGGTCTGGAACTATTTTTCAATAATTCATCATGCTTTTTAACTTATTCCTCTTATTTTCTATAACTAGGAAATGAAGGCAGTTATTAGCTTGACGTGTTGCTAATTAAATCAAGTTTCCACAGTAATGCAAGTCAAAAATATTTTCTCAAAAGAAAACCTTTAATAGGCTATCATTCATGTTTAAGGATTGCAATAAGAGAAAAAATAAAATGTCATTTTATAAGAGGAAGATAAAATTCTATTGTGTTCAAGTATTTCAAGCATAAAACCTTCTGAAATCCACTGTCATCTAATAGCTGTGCTCCATAGGAGTAAACTGTTTTCTGTTTGAAAAGCAATTAGCTCTTTGAGACCTCAAAGGAGGGGACAATGTTATTTATCACTCATCTTCTGGATTAGGCCTGAGGTGTTTATGGCTATAATACATTCAATCATCCCTCTTTGGGGTTATTCCTACCTTTAGAAGGCATTTTGAAGTTTTATGACAATATTTTATCCAAGGCAAAGAAAAAATGAATTGTAAATATTTGGGTATTTCACACTGATAGTATCTCTGTGGTTTCAGCAAACAGCCCTGGCAAGCTTCCCCATATAATGACTGTACTCTAACACAAATCCTAATCCCACAGTACCAAGGGCAGTGGAGCAAAACTTTTTAGTGCTATAATGAACCCCATCTATTGCCATTCTTTTAGAGGCTTAAACAAAATAATTTTTCACTTTTTATGTCATTATTATAAGCCATTGCAACATGAATAAAAAATTAGTTGAGAAAGAATTTTGGTATAATACCGTGATATAATACTTTGATATAAGACCATGGAATTGGAAAGGCATAAGTAGTAGAAAACACATCCCAGCTTCCTCACTTAACCTTTGCATGATCTTGGGCAGTGTTAGTAGACAAAGGACCTGATGCTAAGCAGGTCTGCCTGGGGCCAGCCTGTAGCATGTAGGCCCTCGACTTCGTGCAGGAAAAACTTCACAACACAAGACCAGGTAACTACGAGGTACATTTGTTAAAGCTGGGGACAGTGAAACAAGGAAGGGCTTAGCATAGAAGAAGCAACAGAAGAGCCTAAGTGGGCCTTCCTTGGCTCTCTGGAAATGATATAGGAAAGACATGAGCTTTGGCAGGACTGCTTTAGCTCACTAAGTCAGAGAAAAGGAGGCCTTGGGGACAGGTTCTGGGAATTAGCCCAGGAGGAGCTGTTGCTGCCCATTGCTCCCTGGTTGCAAGTCTTGAGGGGTCTCTTATAGTTTAGGAGATGTATGCCTGTGGGGGAGGAAGAAGGGAAAGGAGAGGAGGTAGGGGACAGCTTGGGCTGTTACCAGAGGGAGAGCATGTGCTGGGTCCTTTGCCTTAAGGCTTTTCTCTCTCACTTGCAGGGGAGAATTATAGGTGAGGGTTTCAGCAGAATATTCATTGATTTTCCAGGTGTGCTCTTCCCGGATCATAGTTTCTACTAATGGGTCAGCACCAGGGCAGGCAGTCATTAATCATTGCAGTTGGTCCTGGTGTTGCCCACATGGTTTTGCTGCCCTTATGGGCCTAGGGCTGAAATATATCCGAGGCCTAGATGTTTTCTCTAAGAAAGTGACCTTATATATCTGGCTATAAGTTGCTTGGCAAGTTTATTCAGCTGCCTCAGTTTCCCTATTCCACTTGCCAAGAAATTTGCATAGCTTCTTACTATGCTGCCTCAGGTAGGTTATACTCTAAGGCTGTTTTATTATCTACAAAAGATAGCTTTTAACACCTACCTCAACATATTTAGAACATCTAGCACAATGTAGGTCTTATATAATTATGTAATTAGCAGTTCTTATTGTTATGTTGATCAGGTAAAGTTGATCTGAGGTTGTCACCCCATCATAAGAGAAACACAGGGTTGGAAAACAATGCAGGCCATTATCCTATTAGTAAAAATACTGAACTTCACAGGAAATCTATTTTGAGCTTTGCTTCTATTAAAAGAAGTAGAATAGGCTCAAGAATTCAGTTTCCTCATGATATCAACCCTGTCATTGGGGAAGTTAGGAGATCAATTGGTCTAATTTAATAATAATGAAAAACATGACTGATCTTGAAAAAATATACTCACTTCAAGGTAACATGAAATCTATGACTTAGGATCATTGACAAGAAAGCCAGACTAAACATGAGTTACAAGAGAAAATAATTAAATCAATAATATTCAATTTAAACAATGTCTTCTCTGTCTTGGCAACATGAATGTGATGAAATCTTTGAGGATAGATTGAAAATATAATAGAGTGCTCAATGGAATAATAGCATAGCTGGGTTTTGTGGGCAACAGATAAAGCAACTAGGACAGTCGAGTCTGCCATAGTCTCAAAAGAAAGTTTCTATTGCTATACCTCCAACCAGAGGACCGGGTCCCTTTAAGACCGAAAAGTCTCGATCTATTCTTTTATCAAAACACATGTTAGTGGAACTCATCTCAGAAGTTTTAATTAAGGGTCTTGGATAGCAGTTAAGAGCACCAGCCCTGTTACCAAACAGGGTGAGACCTTGCTCAGTTCTCATCCTCACTCAACCACTTACAGGACACAGGACTTTAGACAAGTTTCTTATCTTCTCGGACTTAGTTTTTGGGTTTTTTTTTTTTAATTTTTAAATATGAGGAATTTAAAAGCAGAAACCAATCCCAAATAGCTGCTTTGTGTATTGGAGTTAATATAAGAGAGCTCTTAGAACAGTACCTGACACATAGTAAGTATTTTTTTTCAATTTAGCTATTTTTACCTTTTGGTTTTTCTTTCTGCCCTTGTCAACATCCACCTGGCATCCCTGGCTCCCAGGCAACTAGGACTCCCAGCCACACCACTTCCACTGTCTTGTTACCCTAAACAGAGAACAACTCAGACATTCCTACAAAGCCTTCAACAATTTTTAAAGAAGTCCACGGCCATTTTTTTCTTTGGTTTATGCCCTGCCCATGCTTATATTTATTTTTAAATTATTAGGTTTGGATTAGCCAATCACCTAACTAATTTATCTATGAGCTCAAACCATATCCATCTCTCATCTTGAACCACCTAGTCTATACCTAGTTTTCACTATAAGCCCATTTGACCAAACTGTAGTTAACCTCAACCCAACATATCTGAACACTTATTGAATCAGGAACAAGACTAAATGCTTGGAAATCAGAGTAGAATAAGCCTTCAGGTACCTAGGTAAGAAAGTAGGCAGCTGAAATTAGCTATATACACAGACAGGTATTTGAACTGTACAGATCAGCTTCAGAAAACTTTGAGTTACATGTCTGTGTATAGTGAGACTGCCTGGTCCAAAACTCCTGTTTCTTAGGATGTCTTGCTTTGCATAGCATGGCGTATCATTGGGCAGATTGTGATTGCCCAGAGATGATCCGGCTCCAGGGCAGCCAATGCACAGTCTCATTAAAGGAAGGAAAGAAGGAAGGAAAGAAGGAAGGAAGGGGAAAGAAAGAAAGAAAGAAAATTACAATCTGTGCAATATAAGGAAAAAGAAATTATTTGGTCCAATCAGTCTCCCTTGTTAACTGAACCAAGAATATTTGGATCCATTAGTGATAGGAGGTAAAGTGGAGGATGCTGTGAAAGAGAGTTGTATGCTATGGCAAGCTGTGTTAATTATACATTAATCACCTTAAGTGTTTAATTGCTGAAAGGCCTCACTGGACTCAAAGGGTTTATACTCATTCAACAGCTTTATTATAGGCAAAAAGTGCATATCAGCAGCAGAAAGTGAAAAGTATGCCTTGAGAGGGGCTGGCAAAGCTTAGAAAAGAGCCCTTCTTTGTTTGGATTGGGCCACACAGAACTCACTCTATCTCCGGGTCTGCAGTCACCACTGGTATACATGCAAAGTGCCTCAGCACCAAGAAGCCCACAGAGATCTCTTAGAATGAGCTATCTGACCAGATTTTACCATCAAAATGCTCCTGACCCAAATCACAAATCAAATTATTAGGACTAAACAACGCTGACAGGTTGGCATATCCTTTTCAATGATACATGATCACAGCCAATCATGTAGTTTTAGTTACAACATTCTATAGTGTTAGCCAAGGATCAGTAGCTCTGGAGATAAGCATGTCATCAATCAGCCCACTTGAGATTTTACCTTTAGTACGCATATGTGTAAATTATAATTGAGTAGAAAATATGAGTAAAAGTAGAAAGCTATTCAATAAAAAAAATAGCATAGATGAGGTAGAAGCTAAAAGTAAAGAAGAGTGAGCAAGAAGTCGGGTGTGAGAGAAACATTTTTAGGGCTTTTTCCATCTTTAATGACATTGCAGATCTCATTTCATTTTCTCTTTATTTCAAATAAGCTAGGTAAGTACCTGTTCTTTAAAAAAAATGACAAAAACAATTCTCTACTTAGGCCTCTCTAGAAATAGCAAGTATAACATCTCTGATCTGGGTTTCTGAGACAATTGTTAAGGTTTTATAAAGGCTAAATAAGTCACACCCCCTCCATTATAAGTTCTTAAGTAACACAGAAATTCACAGACATGAGAGAAATAAAACTATTGATATTAGTTTATGTGGTGGATCCTGGCCAGCAAGATCCATGTATGTTGTGGCTACTCAAGAAAAAATACACACGGACAATAGAAGTCCTGTGGAGAAAAAGGGATAGCATGACCAGACTTTTATTGTATCTCTGGGTACATTACATGGAGGGTAGTCCCCATTTAGTATGCACAGGTTCACTGCAGGGGATTACCTTTTACAGATAACAAAGGAAAGAATGTTGCTAATTACTTCAAAGAGAAGGATGTTGCAGACCAAGGGGAAATGTGGTTGAACTGGTCACACTCCATACTTGGGAGATTTAGATCAGATTTTAGGAAGTTGCAGTAAGCCCTTGCTGCCTCAACTCAAGGTGAGGACGTTTTAGCAAAAACAAGTCTCATAGCAGTCTGGGTACAATGCAGGCCTGATTCCCCATGGGAAAAACCTCTCTGTGGGCGTGGTCCTGTGTGCCACTCGCTCCCCACTGGGTTTCCATGTGGAGGCCGAGCTCCATGCCATGGGAAGCAGTTCCCTACAAGTTTACTACAAGGAAACAGGGAAGTAGAACAGAATAGAATGCGTACTCTCCCAAGACGACAGTTTCAAAAGGAAAAATCCAGAAACATTTGAATTAAGCCTTTGTCAGTCTCAGCAATCACATAACTCAATTGCTCTTTCTTAGTAAAACATGAGTTAGAAATCAAGAAAAAGACTCAAAGCATTGTGGTAACTGAAATCTCACAGATGCATGAGAGAACAGGGGTTAACATTTCCACAACAGAGGAATATAATTGGCATGGTAGAAAATACTGGTGATCTCTTAAAGTATCACAGACCGGACCTTTACCTTTAATTGAAGTTCTCTGTTTTTCTCTTCCCTGAAAACTGCCGCCCACCTGTGGAGTTTCCTCAAATTCATTCACACAAGGGTCCACTCTAACAGAAGGGCAAAGAGCACTCCAATCCACCCCGAGCAATTTACCTTACGTAGCAAATCACTGAAAGTGAAATTCTGGTTAATGAGGATGGCACCACAATTCTTATGGCAGCTAAAAGTTCTCGGAGTGTAGAGTGCAGCAAGCATTTGCTCACAGAAAGCAGCTTGACACTCTGTACTTTTGTAGCAAACACAAAACTAGTTCCAAACTCAATTCACTGAACATTTAAGAATAAATCAGCTTCCCTTCACATTAGTCCCCCATTTATCTCTGTGCTTCCAAGATTCTTTCTGACACCACAATTAGGGAAGGTGGAACACTGAAATAAAAGCATCTGCTATAGTCATTTCTCTTCAGTTAGGAATACAAATTATTAGGAGAAATCCAGAAGATTGCCTGCAGTGACATGTCTTCGGGTCCCTTGCTACAGCCTCTTTTCACAGACAATTCCAAAGGCACTAATTGGCTCTCCCAATGTGCCAGCCCTATACCACACCAGAATTATTCTGGTTGATGTCCATGTTGAGAAGCAAAAAATAAAGTTGTGATTTTGAAAGTGAATGCACATGTTAAAGAATATTCACAAAAGAAAATGTATGCAATGTAAAACTGAATCATTTATGAACACTGATCTAATACTGAATTCCTAGTTCAAGAAACATCTAGAATCAAGATAGGAGGTTAAAGAAATAGGATAGTGCTAAAGTTTTCCTTGCAAACAGATATAATTTCAAAGATACTGTTGCATTATTACAATTAATAATGTTACACAAATAGCTTAAATTGTTTTTTAAATATAACTATAACTTAAATTTAAAATAAAATATATAACTTTCTAAAATTTATAAAGGCAAACATAATATACTTTATGCAACAAATTAAAGAAAACAAAAGAAACAGCAGACCTGATTTTACTGACCCCTCTGCTTTGTGGTGGAGGCTAGAGTCTGGGTGACCTGCAGGGAGGGAAATCTCCATTCCTACATCAGCATGCTCTTCATTCCTTTGCAGAATCCAGCCTGGGCCCTTCTGTGAGCCTAAATCCAGCTTGCTGAGCCTATGAACAGTAAAGGCACTTAGAGATCCGAAGTCCCCATATCCCACTGCTATAAACTTTCAACTTGCCTTTCTTATCTATGGTAAATTTTTTTTTTTTAATTTCTCTCCTGGTTTACAAATACTTAACTTTGCTAGGCACTTTGCAGTTTATTATAGTTTGGTTCTTCACAAAGGGTTTTTTAGCAGTTTTTTCTTTATCCAGCTGTAAGCTTTCTCATTAGCCCAAAGCTCATGAGACTTCCATGATCACATATTTTACCCTGTGTTAGCCACTAACTTTACAGTCACTTACCTTTCCTCCAGGAAGTTTGAAAACATTAACATATTACACTAAATAACCCCCCTTTGTTTTGTTGTCATTAATTCTACTAAATTGCAGTAGTGCTGATGTTTCTTTTCCCCCTCCACATTTCTGTTCCCATTTTGTTTGTATACACCATGCTTATTGATGTTATACATAATACAATAATTGTTATAATTATAAATCTCTTCTCAGTATTTCCAGTAATTTCTTAAGACCTAGAAAATTTTGCCCTATGCATCCTGTTTTAGATACGTACATATACTCAAACAAAACTAGACACAAGCAGGATACAAAACCAGATATACAAAGTACAGAGTTTTGAGATAAAAAATAGAACATACATATATAAATGTAGAAAATAGACTAAAAATAACATATTTAAAATTATCTTGTTGTTATTTTGGTAGTAAGATTACCAATTCTTTAAAATCTTGTTCTTTGCCTTTTAATAGTCCCAGATTTTTCATAGGTATTATTACTTCTACAATATAAAATATTATATAATATATAGATAGATATGATATGTAAATAGATACAATATTTAAATAATGCAAAATGTAAATAGCTTTATATTTCTGAATAAGTCCTGAAATAGGTTATTATAAAACATTACATAAAATTTATTGTATCATACCAGAAATAGAGTGAGCACATTCTCTAGAATGATCCAGACATATAGTGCTTTAAAACTTAGAACAAAGTCATTCCTATAATTCTTCTTTGAACATTCCTTTTTCCTGCCTATCAACATTCACAGAAGAATAAATACACTCAGACTTGTTTTTCTTGTCTGCCAAAATGTTAGGTGTATGAATTCTAACTTTTATGAATATCATAAAGCATGCCAACATTAAAATACATTCAAATTAGTTTCATGTTTCAGGCAAAAAAGAAAAAAGAAAAGAAAAGAAAAGCACTCTCAAAGAGCAGTCTTAACTGAAAAGCCTTTTGAATGTGGCAATGTCATTAACTGATGTACCAAAACAAAATCCTGAATTATTGGCTACCCTCTAGCCTAAAGAAAGACATCCCATACTGTGATTTATAATTTTAAGTGGACTAAGCAATCTGCCCTCCCAGGAGAGTTGAAATCAAATCCATCACAGACAGTTAAGGTAACCCATCAATGCTTCTAAGAAAAATACAATTCCTCAAAGTAGGTCGAAACAACTTAAGGACATACACCTACATAAAATATGGTCATACCTTCTTCTCATTTTGTGGAGACACAAATTTAAATTATCATAGTCACAGAATACTTTATTGCCTAAATGCAAAGAATAAGCAACCTGTAAAAAGCAATTCTTCTTCTCTACCGAGAAGTCTACTATTGCATTTTAATAAAGAGCATTAAGACTAAGATCTAGGTTGCACATATCAACTTCTTTTTGATGTCAAAGATAAATTACCATTCCAAAGGGACAATAGCTCTGAGTTACACCACTGAAAAAGAAAGAAAATAAAAGTTTTTAGAGGTATCATTTATCCATGTGGAAGTAATATTCAAGTTAAGATTTCATGGCATTTCTTAAGGGACTAAAAACAAGACTCATGAGGTTAAGAGAAATAGTCACAAAGAAATACTTCTCAGAGTCAGAACCCTTCCTACCACCAGCCCAGTTCTCTTAATGAACTTGAAGGTCACCGCTGCTCCCCCAGACTCGGTCCATTCCTCTCATTCGCTCTGCTCCACCTATTTAAATGTTAACCATCTTTCAAGACAAAGGTTAAGACAATTCTTCCCTGAAGCTATTTTCTACAACAGCCCACAGAGACCTTTGCCCTCTCTAACTCCTTACGAACCTCTCATTGGAGCCCAGCAGTCTGTGCAGATGGAGAGATCTTTGGTTTCTATGTACACACTAAGCTTCGTACACTTCTCTAAGGCAAACATTCTTTGTATTTCTGTGAGTCCCAAGTTATGAAATAGACTGTTTCTGACCATGTGGTAGCTTCCAGCTATATCTGTTATCTCCCTTCCTATTCATCCGTTCTCACTCAATCTTTCCATTATTACCAACTGGCCACCACATCTCAGTGTCCAAGACATCAGGAAATGTCAAGAAAGAAGGGAACTGAGGTCACAGTTCAACAAAGGTACTTGGGTCTCAGCCTCATTCAATAGGCTTTCCTCCAAAGCAGGTGAGTGTGATTGGGAAACACATTTCTGGAGCATCTAATTAACACTGGTAAAACAAGGAAAGCTTTCTGGTGGAAGTTTTAGATTTTTCTCTGCAAACAGAAGATGAATAGGGAAGAGTGTTAAAAAGAAATGTCAAAAGATATAGAGAGATAAGAGAGAACTCCACAACTCTTGCAGGGAAGGGGAAAAAGTTCACCACTGCTCGTTACAAAGTACAAAAAGGGAAATGGCAAGAGACTGAGTCTTTGACAGGTCACTAGTGTTGGGTCATGAAAGACCTTATGTGCTCTTAGGATTTTGAACTTCAATACTAAGGGAAATGTAAAATCATCATTCCAGCCACTTTATGGAAAATTCACTGAAGGGCAGTAAGGAGCAACTAGAAGAATATTGAGCAAAATAACTCCAAAAAAGTATACAAAGTGGTAACAGAAGAGTATCTTGGGGGACCCATTAACAATAATGCCAGAAATTAGAGATTAGAAGAAGAAAACAAGGATCTAAAAAAGATTTAGAAAGAAGCAATCAGCTTTGGCCAGGTAGTTCAGTTAGTTGGAGCATCGTTCCATACACCAGAAATGGCTGTTGGTTTGATTCCTGGCCAGGGAATATGCCTGGGTTGTGGGTTGAATCCCCAGTCAGGGCAGGGCATGGCCTGGCTGCAGTCAGGGCATGAAAGGTAGGCAATCCATCAATGTTTCTCTCTCTCTCATCCATGTTTTACTCTCTGTCTGTCTCTCTCTCCCTCTTCCTCCCTCTCTAAAATCAGTAAACATATCCTTGGGTGAAATTTTTTTAAAAAAAATAATAATAAAATAAAGAAAGAAGCAGTCAGAGATGCAGGAGGAAAAAAGTATATTGTCACAGAAACTTAGAACTATGTCTTATACAGAGAAGTAATGAGCAACCTGGAGCCCAGATCTTGTTTTATTATTTTTTAAACACATTGATAAGAGCATGTCAACAATATAGGAGCAAACTGAAAGATCTCCCAATGACCAAGAGGGAAAATTTTGAATAAGAAAATAAATACTTTTGGATTAAAACTCATAGTATAAAATGTATATCCATGAATTCGTAATGACAAAAATAAATGATTTAATAATTTAATGGCAAAAAGTAGGCCCGCTCTTAAGGTATCAGCTGCAGATAGTGACTTCTTCCCAAAGACTTTGGTCTGAAAACAGAGAAAATAAAGAGTTTGTTTACAATAAAGAAACCTTACAAACAACACCCCACCAGGTGATTGAGGTCAGCGTGGACAGCGATACATCATATTGATAGCATGTATCTCGATGTCATATGATGAAATAGCACTTTGCTTCTGGGATCCTCTTTCCACAGATCGATAACACCAGCCTAATCCTGAGAAATCCAAATTGATAGACATTTTACAAAACACCCGAACTAAGGTCTTCAAAACTGTCCCCAAAAATAAGGGAAGTCTGAGAAACTGTCAAAGCCAAAAGGAATCTGAGGAGACATGATGACTAAGTAAAATGTGATATACTGGGTGAGATCCTAGAACAGAAACATACACTAAGGAACAACTAAAAAATATCTGAATTAAGTTTGGACTTTAGTTAATAATAATACATCAATTCTAGTTCAATAATTATAACAAATATTTCATACCACTGTAACATAATAACAGGGAAAGCTGGGTATGAATTTTATACCATCTTCACAAGAATTCTGTGAATCTAAAACTGTTCTAAATAAAAGTTTATTTTACCAATGATACCTCAGACAAGGGTTTAATCTCCAAAATATATAAAGAACTTACATGACTCCATTCTAAGAAGACAAGCAACCCAATTAAAAAATGGGCAAAGGACTTGAACAGACACTTCTCCAAGGAGGACATACAGAGGATCCAGAGACACATGAAAAGATGCTCAGTTTTGCTAGCTATCAGAGAGATGCAAATTAAAACCACAATGAGATACCACTTCACACTGGTCAGAATGGCCATCATAAACAAAGCAACAAACAAGTGTTGGAGAGGTTGTGGAGAAAAGGGGACCCTAGTGCATTGTTGGTGGGATTGAAGACTGGTACAACCACTATGGAAAACAGTATGGAATTTTCTACGAAAACTAAAAATGGATCTACCTTTTGAGCCAGCAATTCCACTGCTTGGATTATATACTAAGAACCCTGAAACACCAATCCAAAAGAACCTATGCACCCCAATGTTCATAGCAGCACAATTTACAATAGCCAAGTGTTGGAAGCAACCTAGGTGCCCCTCAGTAAATGAATGGATCAAGAAACTATGGTACATTTACACAATGGAATTCTATGCAGCAGAAAGAAAGAAGGAGCTCCTACTCTTCTCAGCATAGATGGAACTGGAGAGCATTATGCAACGCAAAATAAGCCAGGCAGTGAAAGACAAATACCATATGATCTCACCTTTAACAGAAACCTAAAAAACAAAACAAACAAATAAACAAAATATAACCAAAGACACTGAAATTGGGTATTTGGGGAAGGGAAAACTGTACAAGAACAACAATTAAAATAATTTTTTAAAAAATGAAGTGTATTCAACCATGCCAAATGCAGCCAAAATAAAAGGAAGATACAGACTGATAAACATCCTATGTCCTTTTTTTTTTATTTTTTTAACATCCTATGTCTTTCCTGTCTTTGGTGATCTTGCAAACAGTCATTCCAAGGTAGTAAAAAGTAAGATTGGAAATCTTATTTTCTTTACTTTGGAAAGTAAGATTAAAGCACAAAATAAGAAGAAAGCCAAGGGGCATATAAAAAATTATTTCCAGATGCCTAACTCTAAAAGAATGGAAGAGTAGAAGCAGAAGAAGAAAATGAGATCAAGAGAAAATAACTTTGACAAACAAGCAAAATATAACCAAAGACACGGAAATAGAGAACAGGCTGACAGTCACCAGAGAGGAGAGGGGAGGGAAGTTTGAGGGAAAAGGGGAAGGGCTTAGAGCAACAAGTATAAAGGACACATGTACAAACACTAGTGGGGTGGAAATGGGAGGGAGATGGGGAGGGCTGGGGTGGTGGGCTGGGATGGGAGTAAAAGACAGAAAACTGTACAAGAACAAGTAAAATAAAAAAAATTAAAAAGAAAAAATAACTTTGAAAAGACAATAGAGAATTAAGTTTTTCAAACATTGACCTTCAAATTAAAGTACATAAAGGCTAAGAAGCAGTAACTTCCAAAATACTTTTGATGTTGAGACTGTTGCACCTCCCTCAATTTAAATCAGCCATTCTCCATACATGGACCATGGGTTGTTCTCCAGGCATAAGACTTTGAGCCTGAGAATAGTGTGCAGGAAATTTGAACTCAGGATCAGTATATGCAAGGAAGGCAGAGGGAGAAGTTAGACTATGGGATAGATACAACGAGGACTTGATCAACCCTGCAGGGAGCTCTAAAACTCAGATGAAGCCTCAAAGATGTCCCACATTGCAGTATAGGAGTCAGGCCTTTATACTTCTTCATATACCAGTCACTGAATGCCAGCTAACAAAGGAGGGACTCGACATTAAATGAGGCAGCCAACTCTGGTCAAGGGCTGGCTACAGAAAACTGATGGCAAAAAGCAGTAGCTTAGAAGTTGGGACACAGCCTTTACCAGGAATGAAAGTATACTAAAAACATGTTTCTGTGGGGGAAAAAAGAAGTTGGGACGTAGAGGACTCTCAGTCCTAAAAGGGGATCTCTGCAGCATGTCACAGCTTCTACAATACAATCAGGTGGCATTCTTGCTACCCTTGTTTGATTTTTCCGAATTTGCCTGACCTGCCTTATATAACAATGTTCATGGAGGCTGCAGATGTCACCTATTTCATTTAAATTTAAATTTTCATTTTTTCCTCTCATACTTCTCTGTGCTTTGAGGTGACTTCTGAGAGGCCTTTGTGGAGAGCAAGCTACTATGTTTGCACGGGAGTGGGGTTTAGTAACTGATCAGCCAAAGGACTTGATACTTATGCCAGAGAAAGTAGGCAGCAGGCCCCAGTCACTTTACTGTGAAAAATTGTGTAGCTTTAACTTTAGAAGTTATTACCACCGCATCCTACACAAGCCAAATTCCCCCAGAAAAGACTTATTTCAGATAAACTGTTAACTCAATGTCCATAAGGACACAGTGTGCCCAGTGAAGGCAATTAAAACAATGGCTTAAGGTCCACTCATGGGCACCATGGGCTCCATTAGTTGCACTGAAGTAGTAATTTTCTAAAAGATACCACAGAGGCTCTTAGAAGTCTATTGACCTTCAAAGAATGAGCCTTTCCTCTCCATTCACTTGCAGATCAGATATAATGTAACTTATTTTGGCTTATGCCACAAGAATAACAGCAGATCTGCACTTAAGAAGTAGCTTAAATGAGTAAACGGATGATTAAAAAATAAGCAAACTTGTCCCTCCATCACCATTTATCTCCCTTTTACCCTCTTCTACCACCCCCACCCCCCTTTCCCTCTGTAACTACTATACTGTTGCTGTGTCTATGATTTTCTGTTTTGTTGTTTTTTTCTTGAGCTTAATTCCTTCACCTTTATCAGTCAGCCCCCACAAACCCACTCCCCTCTGATAGCTGTCAGTCTGTTCTTGGTATCTATGAGTCTGTTTCTGTTTTGTTTGTTAGTTTATTCTGTTCATTAGATTCCCATATAAGTGAAATCATATGATGCTTGTCTTTCTCTGACTGGCTTATTTTGCTTAGCATAATACTCTCCAGGTCCATACATGCTATCTCAAAAGGTAAGATTTTTTTTTAATGGCTGAGAAGTATTCCATTATGTAAAGGTACCAAAGCTTTTTTATCCACTCATCTACTGATGGGCACTTGGGCCTGCTTTCAAATCTTGGCTATTATAAATAACTGCAATAAACATAAGGGTGCATATATTCTTCTGAATTAGTGTTTCATGTTTCTTCAGATAGATTCCCAGAGTAGAATTGCTGGGTCGTAAGGCAGTTCCGTTTTTAATTTTTTGAGATAACTCCATAAAGATGTTGTATTACAGAATAATACATCCGAAACCTAAGTGATTTTATTAACCAATGTGACCACAATAAATTCAATAAAAAGCAACAAAAATTTTTAAAAATAATAAAGGTGTAAGCTAAACACTAGATAACACACCATGGAAAAATATTTCTTTTAATCTTAGCAAAATTAGTGCGTTAGTCAATATTGCTGTTCCTGTGAATAAAGGACTTAAGGCTAACTAGTAATACAGACAATGGTTAATGAAAGGCCAGTTGCACATGGACCAGAAAGTGCATAAATTTTAACTTTCAGGGCTCCCCACTGTCATCCTACCCAGGTCCCTCCCAAGGCCCTATGATTAGTTTCAAGGTTTTGTATTCTTTCTCATAAAGAGGGCCCTTAAAATTGTATTACCCTAACCGCAAACTTGATACTACCCTTAATAAACACTCACAAACATACAAAAATCTAGTACTATTTGAAAAGTTAAGGAATATTTGTGGCTTATGGTAATTTCCACCTCTTCAATCTACAATAGTTACACTTCTGAGGTCCTGAAATAAAAAGTCACAAAATACGCATCTGTCTTATGAAACAACTAACTGGACACTTAGAAATGTCATCAAGGCAGGCAAGTTTCTCACGCAGGTTAAAAATTGAAAATATGCAAAAATCATTTAAGAAAAGCAAAAGTAATTTTCAAACTATTACTTTCTGTTTAAGTAATATTTAACTGAGCACATACTATGTATGGGCCAGGTACAGTACTGACCTTCAGCAAATAAACTTTAAAGGACCAGCAGAGCTCAAATGGAAGGAAGCATTTTATGCTTGAAGTATTGATAATCAATATGCAAAATTACTGCTTCAACAGTTGAACCTGTAGTTTTTGTGAATTTAAAGAGGAAAAAGATAAAAATGTTTCTAAAGAATCATCTATTTGCCATTGGATTTTTTTTTTTTTTTAATCAAAACTCGATTATATTTATTAGAGTCAACATATATCAATATAAAATTGTTCTGAACAGATTGCTGTAAAAACTTCTAAATGCTTGCTTGTGCTGATCATGCGGACTGGGAACACCCTGTGGGCCGCCATGGTTCCCTGACCCATACTTTAAAGAGCAATATTCTAGGCCAGGGGTTCTTGATGGGGTTAAATTTAAATCTGTCATCTTGTTAGTTTTATATTTGTTCCATCTGTTTTTGTTTTTTTATTGCTGTTGTTGCTTTTGGGTTGGCTGGTTGGTTGGTTTTTCCTTATGTAATCATAGAAGTTTAGGGCTCCATAACAACAGTTCTTATATCTTTGAGCTCTTTGGCCTTACATACCTAGCAGTTGCACTCCTTGTTGAGGGTTAATTACTTTCCAGGTACTATTCCACATGGAGAATGTGCCAAAGGCAATGGAAAGGAAGTGGAGTAATAATAAGTGAAACATTCATTCATTCAACAAATGTGCCTTGAACGTGGCATCTACAATGTGCTAGGCGCTTGTCTTAGTCCTTTCAGGCTAAGATCAGTGTACTCACTAGCAAGGCTGGTTCTGGCCAAGACTAGATCGCAGACTGCTGCCTTCTTGTTGTGTCCTCACATGATGAAAGAGGACGTGGATCTAAAGCCTTTCTTAGAAGAATTTTTTGTTCATGATGGTACACTTACAATTTAAGCACTTCCTAAACGCCTCACTTCTTAATACCATCATATTTGGGTGTTAGGGTTTCAAAATATAAATTTGTATTGACTCATACATTCAGACCAAAGAGTGCTGGACATACGGCAGTGTGTAGGACATAGCCCCTGCCCTTCTGGTCACGTCTGGGAGCCAGACAATAAGAAATGATTGCAATCCATCAGACTAAGTTTCATATAAGGGGATGTACAGGATATTCTGAAAGCACATGAGAGGAGAATGCAGCCCAGGGTTAACAGTGTAAGTCCAATGAAGACTTCCCAGAAAAAAAAAAAGATCTAATTTGGACCCTAAAAAGGTGAAAGAGAACAAAACTGTTTCCAGGAATTAAAAAATAGTCAAGATATTCAGAAGCTAGAATGGAGTGGAAGAGGGTAGAGGACTGGAATATAAATACAAGCCAGGGCATCAAAGCCATACCTTTCCCAGGAGATTGAAAACGAACTAGGACAAGAAGAAGAAAGATTTCATGGTCTGTATATGGAAGTGGCCCTGATTTCACATCTTATCTCCAATAAAAATTAGGTGATGTGAGCCAAGACATATTTTTTTAACTTGCCAAAGACTTAGTTTTTTCATCTGTAATGGATGAATAATAACTTATTAAACAATGTTGTGTGAAGCAAATAAGATAATAGATGGGAAAGCACTGTGGGAAAAATGTATAGACATGCTCTACAACTATAAGGTGCCATTACTGCATAAATGATTGCAAAGTGCGCTTAGGAAATGACATGAACACTGAAGACAGAGTGCAGTGATATCCAAAGGCTACTCAACCAAGAGGATCGATGCTTTCTTCAGAGCAGCTGATGCATGGTCGAGAACGAAGTCTGACAGCACAGCCAGCGCAGTCAGCACTTCCCTCAGCCTCAGCGCACAGCATGGCAATGCAACTGGGGCTCTTTACAATTCCCACAAGGCCCAAAGATATGTAGAAGGACTCTGATTGCTGAATGCACACACTTCACTTCACATGCACACACATTGGAAAGGTTATACATGAAACTGTGAAGGGTACCTTTCTGAACCAAAAGGATAAGCCTGATGACCATGTTAAGAAACAATAATTATAACAGTGAATTGAAGAATCATCATTTTGAAGGTTTTCTGTGTGTTAGGAGCACTCATAGAAGCACAAACACTTACACTGATGGTGATCCTATAAGGTTGAAATGAATATTAGCTCCATTTGGGAAATCTAAGGCTTAGACAAGAAAAGTAACTTGCCCAATATCATACCACCAATAAGCATTAGATTTGGTGTTTGAACCCATTATTCATCTGACTCCTGTACTGTGGAGAAGCTTATTAGATAATAAGATATCATACCATAAAAAATATAGAGATTTATACTTGTGGATCAAAATGGTGTCACCAATGTAGCCAGTCCCAAAGTATCATTGTTGTGTCAATGAAGACAAGAAACAAACGTTTAAAACTCTCAATACCATTAAAAACAAAGATGCATAGATATGATAGTGCTAGAATCTAGGAAGAATATTCATTCAGTAGAAGAGTCTATAGCTCCTGATGTGGAAAAATTGACCCAAGCTGTGCCTGATGCTATGTAATGACTTATAGAATGAAATTTGAATCAATCCAAGTTCAATCATGCCTTACTGCTCTGAACCTCTTTTGAGGTCTAAAACCTGCACCCCAAACTTGTATCTTATCTTAATAGATAACAATGCATATAAAATAATTCTGTAAACATAAAGCATTTGGATTTTAGGTAGACATCAGGCAAGTTTTTCATGTTAGCCTTGTGGCTAAATTGAAGAAATGTGAGCTAGTAACATTAAAGTGTAATTAATTCAAAAGTAGACTTAATGAAAAACTTTTAATGGATTAATAGTCATGTGCAGTCCATCTGAATCACAGTAGCTGGTCTCTGTTAAGATTCTGGAAAACAAAATGTTTGCCAAACCATGGAATGGCATCTAATGAGCAATAAGAGCTTACTAGTTTGATAGCAGAATCGGTATCTTCCAATAGTAGGTAATATGAAATGTTAATGGGGACAAATGAGGTTTTCTGCTCTGAGATTGAAAATCTAAGCACAGCAGCACAGAATCACTGACAGTCAATTATCCATATCAAGGACTCCACTTCAGAGAACACAGTTGACAGGAAGCCAATAGGCCTCAACAGGCCACAGAGTAGAGATATCAAAGTCGACAATGACAATTCAGTTACCTCAATGGATTGACAGTGTCCATGACCTGGAAGCAAAAAGCTCACTCTCACATGCAATAGTGTGCCCTGATCAGTGTTCCACCTCAATGACACCATTGAAAAATTAGTCGTTCGAGAACAGGTTGATCAAGGACTGAAGACCAAGTACCTGATTAGAATGTCAAGATTCTAGTGAGGACAAAAGATCTTTAACACTATAAGCACCAGGAGACTCTCCTGCTCCTTTTGGTAATAAATATATCTTCCCATCATGGATAAAAGATTTTTGGCAACGTTGCAGTGGGAGCAGAAATTGGGAGGACTTGAAGAAGGCATTTAATAGTGAGTGAGCACCTGTGTAAAAACCCTGAAATTCCTCCTCTAGGCAAGCTTTGAGACCTCGCACTGACTGCTCTCATGAGGCTCACAGGCTCCAGGGGCTCAGTGAAGGCTTCTAAGTTACACAGCTGTCTCCACTTCCTACATTATCCGGAAACCCTAAAAGATGTTGCACATAACAGCAAAGTTTCGTAACATGAGGCATTCAATAAATATCTGATAATAAGTGAATGAAAGTTCTTAATTCTTCAAGGAAAGGGGGACAGAAATGTTCTTACAAGGCTGTCTTAAACAGAGACATTAAGATGCTAACAAAACATTGGTTGAGTATAATAAAAATGAAATTGATACGATAGGAAAAGGTTTAAACTAGAATAACTTTTCTATTCTGAGATTCTTGAACATCACAAGTATCCCTAATGACTCTGAAAGAAGTTCTGAAGAACAGCACACACACAAACATCCTCCCACCTACTGAGCCAATAATAACTATAGGGGGCTTCAGAATACCTCCATGCTTGCCATAAAATCTCCTCTGTACACAAAATCTCAGCCCAGGTCTCTAGACTTCCCTATATGATTTTCTCATAAAGTTTGAAACCAGTGTGTCACATTTTAAGATAACCTTCGATGCAAGAGATTTCCCTCTGAAAACATGTTGAAAGATTGGATGACTTAGAGGATGTATTAGAGTTCTCCAGGGAAACAAAACTAATAAGGCATATGTGAAGGGGAGAGATTTAGTTGGAGAAATTGGTACCTGTGATTATGGAGGCTGACAAGTGACAAGTACCCAGATCTGAAGTCAGTTGTAGGCAACCTGGAGACCCTGTGGGACTGACGGTGTTGTTCTAGCCCAAATGTGAAGGCCTGGGAACCAGGAGAGCTGATGGTGTAAGTTCCAATCCTAAAACCAGTAGGTTTGAGAACCAGAAAAGGCACTACATTCAAACCTCAGTTTTCAAATGTCTTGGCTCTTGAACAATTCAGTTCTGGACCAAGTTGTTCATGGAAAAAACGTCTCAGTTGTGTAACAAACTTTGGGTCTTGATTCTCTGACAACCCTTCCATGCTGATACCTGTATGATCAGTCACATGTCTCTCATGCGACAAACAAAGGAGATTGTGTTGTCAAACAAATTGCTTCTCAAACAATTTTCCAGAACAAATTAAGTTTGAGAACCAAGGTTCCACTGTATTTTAGCTGGAGTCCAAAGTGGGAAAAAAATGATGTCTCATTTCAAAAGCAGTCAGGTAGGAGGTGTTCCCTCTTCTCTGCCAGAGGACCAGCCTTTGTTCTATTCAGGCCTTCAGCTGATTGGATGAGGCCCACCCAGATCAGAGAGGGCAATCTTCCTTGGGGCGTTCTTGTCCATGATTCTGCCAATCTTCCTTTCACAGTCCACAATTATCCCATTGAAAATATACCCTCGGGCCATAGCTGGTATGGCTCAGTGGATTTGAGCGCTGACCTGCAAATCAAAGGGGCACGGGTTTGATTCCCAATCTAGGGCACATGCCTAGATTGCAGGCCAGGTCCCCAGTAGGGGGCACGTGAGAGGCAACCACACATTGATGTTTCTCTCCCTCTCTTTCTCCCTCCCTTCCCCCTCTAAAATAAATAAATAAAATCTTTAAAAAAAGAAAAGAAAATATACCCTCTGGTAAGAAAATGCATTACTACTGATAGCTCATTTTGATTTGCAGTCTTTGGTTTTCCTTAGTCTTAGGTAGACAAATGCTAATGGCCAACTTTCCTTGTAAAAAAGGTAGGGTTTGTGTGGTGGGGGAGAGGGATATATTGCCTTAAATGCATTTCAAACATTAGTAGAATTTGTTTTGTGAGGGGAAAGGTTCTTTTTCTTCATCCTCTCAGCAAGGCCTGATGCCCACACTACCTGTTAGAGCCTGTCTGTGGATTATTTAGTAGCTTCAAGTTGTATACTACCTCAAAAAGATCCCATTAATCTCTTATATTCCATGTCTACCACTATTTTATTATTTCCCTTTGTGGCATAAACCTCTCAACTTATACTTGGTGGCAAGATTGAGACCAAAACTGACATTTGATACCAAACATATTGGCTAAACCTTTTCCCCAAGTTATCAGATCAGAAGAATAGTCAGCCTCAAAAAAACTCAAAGCTTCCATAAAAGCTTTCCAACCTTAAGGTCTTTCTTTCAACCTAGTCCTAGAGGGATTTATGCTTGCAAGTTTTATCTCTCTGAATAAAAATAACTGCGAAGTAAGCAGTATCTAAACAGGGTACACAGAATTGGAAAGAAAAAAATAGAAATTAGGAGAACTAAGAAATGAGACTTTCAGGGAAAAGGCTAAGCACATATGTTATTCAAAGGAAAAAAGCAGTTGCTGTGCCTCAGAAGAAAACCTCTTCAGGAATATAAAAGCAATGCCTACAGCGGTACGACGAAAAGTAAAGTACTGCTGATAGATGTCCTTGATGCTTATTAAAGTAAATATTATCTTCCTTGTTCAATTTTAAGAGGAGAATTCATTTAATTTTAGGTAAGGTATTTTTTTAATTCAATTTCATGACACACGGCATTTAAATTTATGTAATATAAAATGCTATTAGGATAGCATATTTGGCTTATTATCAGTAATGTTCCCAAACATCATTTATTACTGAAAGGTGGATTTCCTAAGCAATTAGGCAATGGAGCATTCTAATTAAAAAATTAAATCAGTGTTCAAATAAGCATAACCAAATAATAACTGTAATCCTCTAAAACACATTAACGGTTAGAAGAAAATCTGGTTTTTATCATATCTTTAAAAATCTCATCATCTCTAGTGAAACTACTCTGAAAATACATTCAGAAATCACCTATTGGGAGACTTTCTGAGTAAGAACTTTGAATTAGTGGATCTGGGTGTGCCTTTGACTTCTTCTTGGTGAAAGACAGAAATGACCATGGTGGTATGCCTATCTGGCATGGGAATGAAGGGGCTCCAAGGAGTGGAAGTGTGATCGGGGTAGGGTTGGAGAAGAGGGTTTCTGAAGTCCCCTGAAACAGTGATTTTCGCAACTCTGAAAGAGTTCATCATCTACCTCATCATAATTACCAAAGCAAAGGTGTGTTAAGTGGGACTGGGTAGAACAATCATTGAGGGCACGGAAGACTCTAGAATTAGACTGCCTGGTTCCTGCTTCCACCACGTATTAGCTGTATGACTTTAGATAAGTTATTTTGCCTTCCTGTAACTCAGTTACCTTAAGGGTAAAATGGGAATAATACTACCACTACTCCAAGGGTTATCATAGAGATTAAACAAGCTAATACACGTAAAGCTCCAGAATGGTACCTGACACGTGGTAAATGTTCAACAGATCTAATTTGTTCATTGAATGGGAAGATGGCATACAGCAAAGGGCTGTGTAGGGTCAGAGTGACAATCCTGGGCTTGCTACTTAATCCCGTGTGACTTTGGGCATGTTATTTAACTTCTCTGATCCCCTATCTTCTACTCTTCAAGTAAGGGTAACTCCAGCATCTATATCACAGGTTGTTAAAAGGACTGAATGAGATCATGAGGGCTGACTTCCCAACTAAGGAGTCAAGTTAAATGTGAGCTCCCCCAGGAAGGGACAGACACATCCCCAAATGTGGCACCAGGCCCTGTGCTGTCTGCTCTGCAATTAACAAAGACCTTTAATGGTGTACTACTGCCTCTTTGCCCTTTTGTGTATGGGAAATAGTCAAGGAAATTTTATTCACCCTTCTTTTCTTTCTCATGAAGTTAAACGCAAAAGGCGGTGCTTCCAAAGACCTTCCAGTGATATGCGGCTGGTTTGTCACGTACTAAAGCTTTCAGCTGATTATACTCAGGCACGAAAGGCAAAGGCCCATGTGTGTTCATCTCATTTTCTTGGCTGAGTAAATTTAGAGTTGATAAAATGTAGTCAAATGCAAATGAATTAATTGCTTGTGCCTCGTGGAAAGGAAATGCTAAGGATTGTGCCATCTCTGCTTACCCTCTCCCACTACACTCTTTAAGAAGGTGACATTGCTTGCAACCAGGCTCACCTTCTGCCAGATATTGCAATATGGCACCAACTGAAATGGCACACTATGGTTCTAAAGCCCACTGTGTCTCAAACCAAACTGACCCAGAAAATGCTAGGACACATTCTGACCTGGGCATGTGGTAAGGCTTTGGTTTGCCTAATCTCACTGCTAGTGAGTGTAATTCTGAGTCCTCTCTGTCATTTGGACACTTTCTCTGCAGAGGAAACACAGCCAGGCCTTCCCTCACAGGCCAAATCTTGGTCAGTGAGATGGAAGGATTTCAACTATGACCAACTCAGGCAAGGTTCAAACAGGAAACCCATTTTGGGATTTGGAAGAAGCCCCCAGTCTTTGCAGTCTACCTCAGGGTTTCCTCAGTCTCTGATTCCCTTTGATGTTTTCAGGCAACTTAAGCAGGCGAAGAGAAGGGATAATTTTTTCCAGAGAATGTACGTATCAGCTAACTATGGCACAGAACAGGATTTGGCAAATTCTGCTTCCTTCATCTGCAAATGTGAAGTCGGTGCCTCTTGTCCCTGTCTCTACCTGAATCACTGACTCTTCACCTGGCTGAAGTCTTTTAAGGAGATTTCTAGCCATGCCTGCCCTCCCATCTAAGTTACATCTTATGGCTATATACTATTCCCTGTGGATGACAGGATTCTAGCTGTCCCTCAAGATTCTCACCCTTTTCTAGATGTTATATATAACCCCAAGGATCTTTGAATTTGATGAGGTACTCTCTTCCGTGATGTTCTGTTCTGCAGCACATTTCATTTTAAGAGAGGGAGATTATCTTGAGTGGGTGTGACCAAATTGGGATAGCCCTTAGAAGGGACTGGGCTCTTTCTGAAGAAAGAGAGTCAAAACAGGGGAGGCACTCAACATGGGAGATTATCTACTGCTGGCTTTGAAGATGGAAGAGCCAAGTGGCATGACACGTATCAGAGTGGCCTCAGTTTACAGCCAGCAAAAAAATTGACCTCGTTCCTCCAGCTGAAAAGCATTGAATCAACCCCTTAAGCTTGGCAAAGAATCCTGAATTCGGATGAGAAGGCAGCCCAGTGATGCCTTGAATCTAGCCTTATGGACCCTGAGCAGAAAACCTAGCTATGCTCTATCTGGATTTCTGACCTACAAAACTGTGGCCAAATAAATGGTTATTGTTTTGTGCTGCTTGAATTTGTGGTAATTATGCAGCAATACAGAACTAATGCACACCCATAGGAAGCTATACTTACCTTTCAGAAACTTATCTAAGCTCCATGAAGGTAGGAGCTGTATCACCTATTCATTATTCTGTCCCCAACACCCAGCTGAGTGACCACAATTTTATAAATGCTCAATAAATGTTTGTTTGAATAATTACACATATTAATCCATCCTTTTAAATCACATTATGCTCAATTAAATAAATCAAAGTTAGAGAGGAATGCTGTTGTCATTTACATTAAAGCGTATTATTTCCATTTCCATCCCTTACTTATGATCTAACAGGTTTCACTGATCTATTAATTTAAACAAGACTGAGACTGCTGATGCGCAGAGGCAAGGGACGGCCATCATCTATGGAGTAGACCCTGCCCACTCCTTGTGTTTGCTCCAGCCCTTACGCTCGGAATTCAAGTTTCAGACAGTAAAGTGACTGCATGTGGGTGCTCCAGGCTGCCTGTAGTGAAAATTATATATGATATTCCCTTGGAGAAACCTTGTTTTTTCTTCTCCTTCTTCTCCTCCTCTCCTAGCATCCTTTTTTCATCTGCCTTATGATCATTAACTCCGTCCCACAAAGGTATGTCCTGTGCATGCCTTCAGCCCAGCCATTGCCCAAGCTGCCCCACGTTGTCTTTCCACACAGGGTTGTCCTGCGTGTTGTTCACTGCATGAACAGTATCACCTCATTTACCAAGACCCACATCAAATGCCAACTCACTTTACGACTCTCCGAGGTCTTCCCTCATTATTATTTTATATAAAGCATTTTTGTTTAAGTGATGCCTGTTCTATAAGAGAGCCATCTGTGTACACACGTAGGAAATGCTGTCTGGACTATGAGTTCTTTGAGGTCAGGAACATGCCCCCATACCTAGGAGAGTTCTAGTTCCAATTAAGTGTTTATGTATCCATCTATCATTTTATCCGTGCTTATAGTTGAAATAATTTAAGGCTAAACCTTCAAAGAGCGTTGATGTGTTAAATAAGAAACCTTGCAAGCAGTAAGCCTTACACTCCGGTTTAAAGGGAAATGTCTTGGTGACACTGAGACTCTTGCTAACCCACTGTCGAAGGAGGCAAATGAACAGACATTAGAATGGACATTACAGAGTCTTGTCTGACTTCATTCATGGGATCGGATCCCCTCATAACTTGGAACAAAAATTTGTCAGCCCTAGAAATCTATTTAAAAAGTAAAAAAGTCCCTTTTCACAAGAGGATAGCCAAATTGCAGCATCATTATATTATATACCTGATGGGAATCAGGCAGTGAAAAAAGACCAGGGAGATAAACAAGTTGATGGAGATTGATGTTAATATATTTAGGCATACAATGTGGAAGAAAGGTCTAATTTTATATTTTGTAAATAGGCCAAAGCAATTTGATGAAATAACAAAAATATGTAACTTTTATTAAGAACGTACTATGTGTCAAATGCTTCACAGGCTTTACTTAATTTAATCTTCATGGAACCTCCGAGGTAGGTAAATAATATTATTTCTTATTTCCATTTTATAGGTTAGGGCAATGAAGCTTAGAAAGTTATACTTAGCCCAAGGTCACATGGCCAGCGACGGTCGGAGCCGGCGCTGAAATGCAGGGTGACTACACTATGTACTCACGGAAGGGAAAAAAGAAGTGATTCTACACCAATACAGGAGCTGCCCTGGGTGCACCAGACACAAGGAAAAGGACAAAGGGTAACCGAACTCAGACTCGAGTGCCACCTTATGGAGTCAGATGCTTGGTAAACTGTACCCCTTACCTTCTGCAGAGAATGGAACTAGCCTCTCTGGGCTAAAAATGGTCAGAGATTAAACATCTTGTTTTCCTTCCATTGTCCTGAGCCAGGGTTTCTCGACCTTGGCACTGTTTACGTTTTGTTGTGGGAAGCTGTCTTGTGCACTGCACCAAGCTGATGTTTAGCATCTGTTGCTTCTACCTACTAGAAGCCAGTAGCATGTCCTAACTAGCTGTGACGACAAAATTGTCTCCAGATATTTTGAAATATTACAGGCAGGGGTGGAATAGCGGTGGCAAAGTTACCTGAGTTGAGAACCACTGTCCTAGTCAAGTATTAAGACAAGAATCCAAGGTTCTGGGCTCCAGTTCTGTGAATCACATAATCTTTCCAACCCTTGGTTTTCTCATCTGAAAAAAATATTGGTACATGTTCTAACTAGGTTATAGGATTCCTATAAAATCAAAAATGCAAACTTAAAATTAGATCGTGTGTATTAAAAAAGCAGCAGCAGGAAAGGAAGTATTAGCTTCCTCTATGAATTATGCAGAATTTAGATAGAGTGGCAATGTGGGGAAAGCACAGTAATGGATATTGAAAAAGCTGAGTCCTATTCCTGGATCTGCCTCTAGCTACACGTTTCTTTGAGCAGGTCACTTTAGGTTAGCCTCTTGAGGCAGTACTGAAAATGTGTATTATAATTAACATTATTGTTATTATTATTAATTTGCCTTGCAAATTTCCTGCTTTACACAGTAATGGCCCATTTCTTTCAGAAAATTATCTTTGCCTTACCAGGTAAGTGGTCTTGATGGGGGCCAGCATGTGCCCCAAGCCTAGCCCATGTGCAGCCCTTGCCCAGAGCTTTGACCCCTGGTCAAGGGAGACCTGGATGGAAGCATTGCTTGAATACATTTCACCCTTCCTAAGAGAGACTTCCTGTGGTTTTGCCCTTTAGCCTTCCAGATTTGCCTTTTGTCGTGCCTGGGTTTCCACTTTGCCTCCACATCCATGAACATTCTTCTGTGTAAGAGCCTGCTGATTATGCCTCGTGGGGTAAGTGGAGACAGTCTGGCAGTCTGACACCTGGGTGAGGAGCTAAGGGAAGCAGTGTTCCCATAGCTTTGGAGGGACCTGATAACCAGTGTTCTCATAGCCTTGAGACGGGGTCTGATAAATCATTCCCATAACATGAAGTGGGCTCGCATGCACAGAATTATGTTGTGTTACATAATGTTCTGGCAGTTTTCCGGCTTTTTTCCCCTCTAGTACTTAAACAGGTAGGGACTTCCTGCTGGGGGAAATGACGATGAGAGACATGCAAGGGGACAGGTGCCACAATGGGTGCCATGCTGGGAGCAAGGGCCACGACATGAGACATGCAGACAGACACACAGCTTGCAGCGTGCATGGCTCACCCACCTGTGAATAAAGGCATGCCAGACATCCCGATGGCTCCATGAATATTTTGCCATCTGCATGAATACCATGAACCTGCCTGGCCTTGAAGGGTGGCAACACATGCCTAAATATGTATTCTCCCCTTCTTACATAGTAATAGCACTGAATATCTTATTTATCACATCACTATGTGGAATAAAACGTATTTCTCAGGTTCTTTAGGCATCCAGGTCAAGCTAATTAATCAAATTCTGGCTGATGGAGTGTGTAAACAGAATGAATGATGTATGCAAATCCCAAAAAGTATCCTCAAGAGGAAAAGGCATGCCTGTCCCCCGACCCTGTTCTTTTTCCTCCTGTTTGGAAGGTAGATGTGGCTGGAGTTTCAACAAGCATCTTGGACCTTAAGGTAATCTTGGAAATGTGAAAGTTTTGCATGATAGAAGGATCTTGGTTCCCTGTCCAGCGCACAGTGCCAGGCCTGGATTGATTATTTGTAAAATTATAAAACTTGAGAGGAAGATAAACTTCCATCTTGATTACTACGGTTGGTATTTCTGTTTTTTGCACTGACCCTAACAAATTCACCCTTTGCTTCTGTTGGTCCTGGTTACCATCTATTGCTAATGCCTCCTTCAGATGAAGGTGACAGAAAATTCAATTCAAACTGGCTTACACAATAAGAAAAAATATTGGCTTAGAAAACTGAAAAGTCCTAAGGTAGCCCAGGCTCCAAGCAAAATTCAATCAACATTTCAAATAATGTCAGTCACCAGAGATCAAGTTTCTCTCCCATCCTGCCTTCCACAATTTCAACTGCACTTTCAGTTTCCATATGTTGATTCCTTACCAGTTCCAGCAACTCTTTATGAACTGCAGAGAAAGGCTGAAGTAGTTTGAAACCTCACATTTTATTTTCACACCTGAGAAAGAGAAAGGATCCTCTGTAGTAACCCCAAAGAAAAGAGCCCTCTTGCCTTCTGACTTCCTTCCTCCCTTACCCCTTCCTCCCTTCCTCTCCCTCCCAATCTCGAAACAACAAAAACAATAACAAACCCTCAGAAAATATACCTTCACATTTTATTGGCTCTCACTAGCTTACCCTCCTGTCCCTGAGTCAATCACTGTTGAGAATAGGTTACAGCAGGAGTCCCCATTTCCTCACCCTCCCTCCCCCTCCACAGCCGCTGCCACAGTGGGTAGACCGTTAGGAAACAGGCCACACAGCAGGAAATGAATGATGGGTGAAAAGCCAAGCTTCCTCTGTATTTACAGCAGATCCCCCTCACTCTTATTACTGCCTGAGCTCCACCTCCTGTCAGATCAGCAGCAGCATTACATCCTCATAGGAGGGCAAACCCTTCTGCCAACTGCACATGCTAGGGCTCTAGGTTGCATGCTCCTTACGAGAATCTAATGCCTGATGATCTGAAGTGGAGCTGAGGCAGTGATGCTAGTGCTGGGAAGTGGCTGCAAATACAGATTATCACTAACAGAGAGGTTTGGCTGCACAAAGACCATAATAAATCAACTGTTTGCAGACTCATGCCAAAATCCTATCAGTGAGTAGCAAGTGACAACTAAGCTGCAACTGGTGGCCAGCTATCAAGCCAGAAAAATTGTCTTCCGTGAAACTAGTCCCTGGTGCCAAAAATGCTGGGGACCCCTGGATTAGCTATATTCATATACTTCTCTTAATCAATTCTCACTCCTGAGACTGGAAAGTGAGTCATTCCCACACAAACCATATAGCTTAGAATAGGTAACGTGGTTTCCCTAAGCAAAAGGGGGATGTATTTATCTATAAAATAGAAATAGCAATATTCATCTTGCTTACCTGAAAAGGTTGCTATGATGATAAAATCCAATACTTCAAGTGAAGGTGTTTTGAAAATAATGAATTTCTACATATATATGAGATACTATTATTGGTATTAGAAGCATTTCTCTCATGTTTGGGCTTTTTTTTTTTTTTTTTCCATTGAACTTTCTCAGAGTTTGTGCCACTACTTTAAGAGTAACAGCAACTTACAATTTTGTAAACTTCCCCACTTTTTGAAGGAAAACATTTATGATATTATAATGTAATCCTTCGAACTACAATTGAAAATATCTATTCCATTTCCTCTTATTGAAGGTTTGTAATACACCTATGGCATGCTTTTTATTTCCCTTTAAAGTTTTGGATATACCTCCAATCAAACTAATCAAATCAAACTTTTTGAGATAAGAATATAACCAGAGAATAGTGAGAAGGTGGTACTGTCCTCTACTCTTCGTCAGTCTGGGCTATTCATTTAAAATACAATTAAAGCCATATTACACATGGAATTAAAATTCTTTGATGACTTTCCAAACACTGGGGGGTAAATCCACACATGGCTTATGTGAGCCTGTGTTATGGGGCCCTGGCTACCCTCCACCTCCATCTTCCATCTCGTTCCCCTTTCCTGTGAGGCCATATTGAGCTCCTCTGGGCTCTTCATTGTGCCACAGTCCCTCTTGGGCCAGAGACTAATGTTCCCTTTGCCTATAACACCCATGCCAACTCTAGTGCTCCTGCCGGCACTACCAACAGTCCCACCAGTTTATTACTTCTCACAGTTCTGGACCTAGCTGCGATATCATTTTCTCAGGCCAACCTCACCTCTGAAATCATGAGAACTAAGTGGGCCCCCCATTATCTGTCTCATTAGCACAATATGCCTCTATTTTCACAATCCTGGTAGTCATTCATTTAGTACCTGTTTCCTATAATTTCGCCAAAACCCTGAACTCAGAGAGTATGTCTTTTTCAGCACTGTAACCTCAAAGCTTAGCACAATATCTGAAATATAATGGTATTAAATAAATATGCATTGAGTCAATCAGTTAATCAGTGAATCAACAAAGGCCCACCCAATTTTATGCCTAGAAATAAAATGGTGAAATATGCATAAGAAAATCTAATATCATGTAGCAACAGTTAGAAAAACTTTTGATAAAGGTTGCAGAGTATGAAGATATTTGAGCACTAAGTTATATTCCCAACATCTTCAGTTTGATGTGCTGTGTTTACATCTGGGATGCTCACCTTTTAAAATCTGAACATGCTACAATTTGTTTGGTTGCATAATGGTCTCATCTTTAAAAATGATTTTTTCTAATACAAGGGATTAAAGATTATTTTTTTTCTTTTGATAACATTTATCAGCATTCCCTGAGATAACTGATAACTCCCAGAGCTTAAAAGCTTAGTGCTAATAGTCATTCAGGGAAATCTTAAGATATCTATAATCCAGCAAAGGAAATCCAGCCCTGAGAGGTGGGATTTGTGTCTTTGTTCTTCTGTCTGAGGCCCCTATGGGAGAGCATGGCAGGGAGATAAATGTGGGAAGGTAGGAACAGGCAGTGCAGAACAGATCATAAAAGAAGTCTGGGGTGTTAACAGATTTTGAAGCTGTCATCAATTTCAGTTCAAAAGGAGATACTTTTTCTTTGTCAAAGTTCTGCCTCTAAAATAGGGCATAAGAGGTTTCTAACCCTAGGACAGAATCAACCATGATGGATGGATGTTCTTGAAAAACCATAAAGAGACAATGTGAATAGTAAAGTTGACTCTGAGCCTGATCTTTCAAGAGTCTCTTGGGACCCTTTAAATCTACTTTATAAGGGGAGTATTTTAGGTTGATTTAGTGAGATGACTAAAACTTAATTAGTTATCAAATAATTGCCTAATGGACCCTTCTTGAGATATTAAGGTTGAGCCACAGCTCTAGCTGCAATGCAATTAATGTTAAATTTTATAAGCCATAAAGGTAATAACAGCTCTACAATCAACTAAGGCAGGAAGATAATATTTAGATGATGCACTGACACCAAGACACCTAAAATAGGTTAATTGGCTGGCAATTAGTAAGGAGAGTGTCAATTAGCATTCTAGTCTTATATTATGCAAATGAAATTAGATTTCAATTAACAGTTAAGAAATCAAACAATTCAAAATGTATGGGTAATAATAGCAACTGGCATTTTTTCATAGAAGCAGAAAAAAATACTGTCCTAAAGGGGAGATTTTGATCTTGCTCTCAATGCAATAAGGTTGTCATTACATTCTCATTTCTGCACATGAATTTAGAAGTGCAGCCCAATATTTTAGAATGAGTGCCTGCAATAGCAAATGTAAGTTATAGCAGTATATGCTAGATTATATATGAAAAAAGAAACTCATGGTTTATTTAGTTCTTTCTCTCCTTTAGTACAGAAAGAAACTAGGACTAAGAAACTCTAAATGACTTGGTTACATATACATAGTTAATTAGAGAAAATACAGATTAAACCTTCAGAATACTAATCCCAGAATACTTTTTACTATATGATTGCCAATGGAAAAATTGTTTGCCATCAACTGAAGAGCATACATTTTAACAGTCTGGTATTTGTGGTATTGGGACTCATATCCATCTGGATCTTCCAATTGTTAGCTATGGTGACTTTCTCCATGTTACTTAACTTCTCTAAGCTTATATTTCCGAAGCTGTAAAATGAAATAAAGGACCCCCATTATCATTCTCTTGGAGGTATTTATTGAAATAAGCTATTTAGAGTTTGTCTCAGTAGCTAACACATAATAGCAAGCAGCCTCAAATCATTAGCTATTGTTATTAGTACTAGTTTCATAAGAAAATAAATTGGTATAATTTAAGTGACTCAGAAAAGTAATTCTCTACCCTCTCAGGCAGTCATATCTCTTAAAATGCTCTCATTACATATTTTTAAAATTTTTTATTGTTGTTTAAATGCAAATGCCACTGAAAACGGTATTACTTTATCTCATTGTCAGCTAACACTTTAGCAAGAATTAAAGTTCTAGTGGTAACTGAAGACAGAGTGTCCAGTGACTTCAGACTTCTTGGATGGAATGCGTGAGTAACTCAGAAGTAAAGAAAAATAGGGCTCAGGGATGTTGAAAAGAGAAATAGAAGGGCAATAAATGTTACTGTCATTATCATTTTCCCAAGGATGTCCTGCTGGGAAAATTTAGGTTGAAAGCTTGCCTCTAGGGGTATAACCATTGACATAGGAATTATCGAGTTTGGTGGTTTTGTTTTCAAGCTGTATAAGTACACACAAAGATAAATAGCAATTTTGGTTATTTTGACCAGTATAAATTGCTTGGCTAAAATCATCTGCAGTTGAGGCAAAGAGTATTGAGGTTGGTCATGCTTCTGTTTTTGCCTGAATTATCAGTGTAAATACAGTTTCCACTGCTGGCAGGGGTCTGATGCATTATAAATAACTTTGCCCATAAATGAAAGTGACAGGGGAGAAATGAGCAGCTGAGGTTTTGCAGTGTTTTCTCTGCAAATGTTGGAAACAGATCATTTAAAAACCTTGTAAAAACCATGACTTACATGATTGTAACAATGGATCAGGTTCAAGAAAAGAAAGAGGGAAGTTGGTACAAGGCCTACTTAAAGAGAGCAGGACATTTGGAAAAATGCATGTGTATCTGCATTTTCACTTGATGTTTAGGTTGTGCAAACTGGATGTTTTAAATAAATGTGGTATTAAGGTTTGTTTGTTTTCCAAAAATTGCACCAAGGTAAAGCAGAGCTTTTGTTGAATACACTGACAGTGGTAAGAGGGGAGGAGGGGGGTGGGAACTGTCTTAAAGAAGGTGAAGGGATTAGCCAGTGAACATATACGAGGGACCCATGGACATGGACAATGGTATGGGGATTGACTGTTGGAGTGGGGCGGAGGGGGGTAAAGGGGGAAAATTTGGGACAACTGTAATAGCATAAACGATAAAACATTTAAAATGAAATATGTGTGTATGTGTATGGTATTAATAAGAATTGCTTGTGGTTGCTTACTTTACTCTTTCAGCTTCCTTCAAATCCCTGCTTTCACCATCAGGTATTCTAAAGCTTCAAGTTTGTCTCATGCCACTTTTCTGGAAGTGCACTGTATCAGACATTCTGAGCTACATTCCTGATTTAAGCAACTGAAAGACATTAAGATGGCAGCCCCCCGTGGTCTCTGCTTCCTGATACTTACATAGTTGTGTAATCTCCTCACCTTTAGTGTGGACAGAATCTGTGAGTTGCTTCTCACCAATAGAATACGGCAAAACCCACTTTCGTGATTATGCTACATAAGATCATAACATTGATTTGGAGCAGATGCCTTCCCTTGCTGGCTTGGATGAAGTAAGTGGCCATGTTGTGGAAATCTGTGAGGCAATAAACCGAGGTCACTCTCCAGGCAACGACCAGCTAGGAAGTGAGGGCAGCCTCTGACTGACAACCAGCAGAAATTGAAGCCCTCCCTTTGATGTCACTCAGGGACCTGAATCCTGCTACTAAACACAGGAGCTGAACCAGAGGTCCTGCCCTAGTTGAGCCTTCAGATGAGAACTTGCCCTGGTTGTAACTGCGAGTGCAGCCTTGCAGAGGACCCCGCTAAGCTAAGTTTCCCACCGAAACTGTGTGATAATAAATATGTGTTGTTTCAATCCACTAAGTTTGTGATAATATTTTATGTAACCATAGATAACTAGTATAGTGATATTGAGTAATTTATTGTAAAATTATATTTTAAGTGAATTGTTGATTCGTCACAAACTAGGGAACCCACAGATCTGAATAAATTGAAAATAAGAACGTTAGGAAATAAACTAACCTTTAAGCTAAATTTCAATATGAGGATTTTTTTAATATAGCCTGGAAATGTTGAGTTTTGCTTTGATGTTGTATGGAACATTACAAGGAAAAAAGAAGTCTAGGGCTTTCCTAGATAGGGAAATATAATAAGGATAGCCTTTGGAAAAAAGCTAGCTACATCTGCTTTATAAGGAATAATAAGAAGTAAACAGGAAAAATGTAAAATAAGGAAAATTGCTTTCCTCAAACTCAGCACTTAGTGGAATAAAAACAGAAAAAATTCTCTCCTTAGAATTTATAAATGCAAGCCAGTATCATGTGGGTTTTTGATCCAAATTTATCTGAAAAATCTCAACTGAACAATTCAGTTTAAAGTAATCAAAATGGTTAGCAAGTCAGGAAGCTATCAGATTAAATGTCAAACTTATTAAGTAAATCTAAAATGAACCTAGGCATTAAGGAATTCTAATAGATAAAATTCCAAGGAAAGAAAGTGGTATGCAATGTAAAAATTATAAAAATACACACGGAAATAAAGTGCAATGGGGGAGAACCAGCAGAAACAATGCAGTGCAAACAGAAACACAAATATCTATATATTTATACAGATATAAATATTTTCACATAGAATATTAAATAATGATGTTTAATATTTTAAAAAATAATATAAAACCTTAAAATTATAAGCAGATAAAAAGTAAATAAGTATATCTGAGGATAAAAAAACAAATTTTCTAGAAATAAATCACATTCAACACATTAAATGAAGAAAGAATTAGTGAACTAGAAAATAGGTCAGAAGAAATATGAAATCTGTCCAGAAACATGAGGTCTGTCCAGACATGGAATATGAAAAGTAGAGACATTTACTAAAGAAGATACAAGAAACATTGTACATAGGACAATGACGCCTCAGACCCCTTCAAAGTAGGCTCTCGGGACCTCACACAGTTCTCCCAATCATCATCAGCTGCCTCATCATTTTTTTCCTGAATCTCATCAACAGTCCGAAATCTCTTCCCTTTCAAAGGTGGGTTTAGCTTTGGAAAAAGCCAGAAGTTTCAGGGCACTAAACCTACTATAGGGGGTCTGAGTCCCCTAGGTAATTTGATGTTTTGCAAATAAACTGCACCAGATGTGATCCATGAGGGGACAAGTTGTCGGAATGAAGCTGCCAACCACAAGTTGTCCATAGCTGCAGCCTTCTGTATCACCCAAATAGTTCAGTAAGGAATGTTCAAGCTTAACACAAAATTTGATGCGAATTTGTTGCTCTATTTGCTCAGTCATTTTGAATGTGACAGCCACACAGTACACATGCTCACTCAATGGTGTCTACCACCCCCACTGACTAGTACAGTGAAATTGTTATTGTTCACACATGCACATTCCAGTCCACTCTCCTTGGCTGCCAGGTTACATTGATGTTTCCAAACTGTTTTCATTATATTAACAAGAGCTGGGCTTTTTCTGGACAGACTTCCTATTCACAATGCAACCCAGTGAAGAGAGGTTACTGATGTAGAAAATAGAGTTAGACTAACATTATTACCATATTACACAATAAAAATAAAAATATTAGTATGAAATTAAAACAGTACTTTAAAAATACATGCCCTTAAATTCTTAAATTATAAAAGAAAAACTTTTCAAAATTTATGAACTGAGCATTCACCATATGAAGTTATAGAAATTACTTCAAATAAATCCAAAGAAAATAGAAAGTTCAAAGTCAAAAATTGATGAAATAAAAATAAACATTATAGAAAGGCTCAATAACTCAAAAGTAGATTCCTTTTGAGACATAAAAAGCTTGATAAAAAATGTTCGTTGAAATTGATCAAGTAAAAAGAACAAATAGTAAGAATAAGAAAGGCACATAACTATAAAGGTTGCCGGTGTTAAACATTTAAAGAATATAAAACTCCCACATTTTTGCAGGTGATAGAAATAGAGGAAATGCGCCTTTGTTCACTGTATGAGGCCAGAATAACTTTTATACTAAAACTAAACAAGAGCAGAACAAAGAAAATTTTGAGTCAGACTGTCTCATGAACAAAGTTGGAAAATTCCTCTGGATGTCATTGCCAAATTTGGCTAATTTCAGGAATCTAGGGATGATTTACCATCAGAACACTGAAAAGGCTACTTCAGCATATTAACATATTAAAGGAGAATAAATATGTAATTATCTCAGGTTGTGTGAATAAAAAGAATGGTTACAAAAAATTTAACCCCTACTTGTGACAAAATTATTCCAAGTTGGATGGAAGACTAATTTTATCTCACCCTTAGTCAGATAGAGAACATTGATAAGAACGGGCACACAAACAGTGCTACAGCCAGCTGGGTACGTAATGCCCACTGTTCCTATTCTATTCACCATTACAAGGATGACCTTTGAATGCAGCAAGGAAAAACAAAACAAGGATAAAAAGAAAAGATATTGAAAAGAAAAAATAAAAACAAGAAGTTGCCATTTGAAAGTAATTTAATTGTCTACATAGAAAATCCAAAGATAAATTATGAAAATTTATAAGCAAATTGTGTAAAATTGCTGCATTTGTGGTTAATCGATCAAAAATGTATAGCACTTCTACATACCAGCAGCAGTCAGATGTATTACATATACGTATGGTATGTGGGTATGAATGTGTGATATATACATCATAGATATAAGTCAAACAAAAACATTCTAGTCATTTATGTGAAAATATAAAACTAAAATATTTAAGAAGACATAAGTAAGTACATACAATAGATTGATGTCCATGCGTAGCAAGTATAAATAATATAATGACATCAATTCAACTCAATCGAGAATAGAGGGCAAAGGCATTCCACAGAAAGGGAAATACATATAGTTTATAAATATGTAAAACGTTTGAATATCATTAAAAAAGAATATTCATTCATAGCAAACACACCACAATTAGATACACTTTAAACCAAATAGGCTGGCAAAAATTACAAAATCTATAACTCAAATATTGGTATAGATGACAAGAAATGAGAAAACATGTTACTGATAAATGTACAAATTACTATAGCCAGTCTAGAAAACATTTTGATATTACCAACTGATGTTGAATATTTTCATGCTGTAAAAGCCAGTAATTCTACTCAGACACAGTTCTTAGGAAAAAACTATTGTATTTCATAGGTATACACCTTAGGAAAAATTTTTGCATGTGAATTAGGTAACACATACAAGAATGTCCATAACAGCAGTGTCCATGAGAACAAAACAACTTAAAATAATTTAAATGACCACCAATAATGGAATGAATAAATAGTTTGAGAATATATCCAATGGAAAAAAATGAATGGACTGCCTGTACATACATTAACTTGGTTTAATCTTAAAAAGATATTTATATATACATTTTAAACAATGTTGAGAAAGAGAAGCATATCTCACTGCAATAGTAAGAATTTTTCCAAAAATAAAGCCAAGTCAAACAACACATTGTTTAGGAATGCATACATGCGTATTAAAACCTGTAAAAATGACTGTGAAAATGGTGGTCACAGAATTCATGACTGAGGTCAAGACTGGGAGATGGGGTGGGGGGCATATATAGGAAACTTTAAGATACAAATAATGATTGATTTCTGAATCTGAATAGTCACAACCACATAGTCACTTTATAAATAGTTTCAAAATAATAAAAACATATTTGCAACCTCTTGTACATTTAACATATTTAAAAATTTTAGAAAGTTGTTCTAAACGTCTACACACTACCACATAAGGCAGGATGCATCCTTCTTTCTGATCCTGTCTCTTGGGCGGTGTGTTTCGAAGTGCTCAACTCTCTGAGCATGTAGTTGAGCCTATAATCCTGACAGGGGTGAGAGCTGGCTGTCTCTGGCCATTGCTGCCATCTCCCAGGCACTGCAAATATGTGAGTGGATGAGCACCAGAGCTGCCCTGCAGACCCTGGAGTCCCCCTCACCCCACAGCAATGGTATGCTCTGAAAAAAATTCAGAGAGTATATCCCCACCCCCTACTTATCTATACTCTGTCCCTCTGGAAATTCAAGTGTTACTTTGCCCAATGTCTCAATGAGTTTTAGTGAAAATAACCACTGAGTTTTATGCTAGCATTTCCTCCCTACAGTTCAACCCCAAAACTAAGGGATGTACCAGGGGAAACATTTGAATCTAAAGAAATTAATTTATTCTGATCCCCCTTGACACATATCTGAAACATTTATCCTTTACTGGACCAGCCACTTTGCTTCAGTCCCTTTCCCCTTGACATTCCTATTTTCCAGGGGACTTCAGTTCCCTCTGACAAGCACTCTCTCCTTTCATGAAAGATGCTCAGAGCTTTCTAAATGTTGCAGAACAAGTGTTTTGTCAAAAATAGAAACTTGAAAGATATCCATTATTTTAAGTAATAAAAACATCAAAAATATTCCAATCTTTAAAGAATAGACAATTAGTAAAACTAGTTATAATATATTCACATAATAGAATTCTTCCTCATGAATACTATGTAGAAGAATTTAAATAAAATAAAGGATGTCAATCATACAAATTTAAATATAAATGCAAGTTAAACAGTATGAAATCCTATTTGTAAGGTTATGTGGGTGTTATGTGTGCACCTGAGTGTGAGTGCATGTTTGGAATAATGTACACAGAGATATCTTCTTTAATTTTTTAAATATGTTTATTGATTTTCGAGAGAGAGGAAAAGTTAGAGAGAGAGAGAGAGAGAGAGAAACATTGATGTGAGAGAGAAACATCAATTGGTTGTCTCCCACATACACCCCAACTGGGGATTGAACCCACAACCTAGGTGTATGCCCTGATCAAAACTGAAACCCTCAACTTTTTGGTGTGTGGGACAATGCTCCATCCATCTGAGTCACACTGGCCAGGGCTGTACACACAGATATTAACAGTGCTTATTTTTGAGTAGTGAGATTATGGGTGATACTTTCTACATAGTTAGATTTTTGATTTTTAATTTTCTTTATAACAGTAATATTTCTTAAAGGTAGTAAAAGTCCACTTCAAATTCTTACAATCTGGTTTATGTATTTTGCTTTAATAAACACATAAAAATTAATGCTGCTTTATTTAAGTATAGTTCCTATTCTGACCATTTTTGTTATGTGAATGAAATTTGTTGAAAGAAAATTTGATAGTATAAAATTCTAAACTGTCAATCATATTCACCCAAAGGCTTAAAAAGAACATCTAATTTTACTGTTGCTCAACATAAGAAAGATATTTTTATTATTTAATTAAAAGACAATCTCAACTGAGATTAGACTAACAGCATCATTTCTACTTTTTCTTACTTTATAAAGAAGTGATTCATAGCACAAAAGTATTTTATTAACTGTGTTAACATTGATAATCAGATACTTTTGCTATTATCAAATATACAAAAAAACTAGTAAATTAGAATTAAGCAAACCTGAATATCAGCCTTGCCTAAACAAGATAATTTATATTATTATTGTTTTTTTGTTTTTTCTTTATTTTCATACTTTTGTTTTATTCTAACAAGATCTTAATCAACTCAAATATAGAAGACAAAAAAATTCTAAAGCAAATGACAACTGCAAACTCACACTCAATTGCATCCTTCTCAGGCCCAGTGGATCTAAGGAGAAACTGAAAAGCTTCAAGCTATGCACAGACACATTTGCCATCAAGCAAGAATGGAGGACACCATGTGAAAATAGAAAGAAGGAATAAAAAATAAAAATAACCTGGAATTCTAAATCTTTGCTCATTGATGTGCATTCAAGTAAATAGCCACCTTTTGGAGTAGTGTATTAGATGTGTCTCATGATACACAGCAAACCCTGCCAGAATTTCCTATTTACCTGTCAGTCATCACAGCCTAGCTGTCAGAAAGGACAAAGCTGAGAATTTATTTCCTAATTTGCCATTCCCCCAAATCACAGTGGTACACAATGTGCCTCCAAACCTGAGTGTCTGGTAATTGTTATTAAAAATGGCCTGATTTGTCAATATATGAGTAAACATATCAGAGAAACATATACAATTAGAAAAATAAAACTTGCTTCACTGATTATAAATACATAAACATTAAGATACAAATTAACAAAAATAAATAATGCTGTTCTCAGTGTCTCACAAATCACAAACTAAAATTAATTTAGGTATAGGATATACACCATTTTTACAGGTTTAATATCCCATTTTAAAGAAAAGTGTTTTAAAAGGGAAACAAGCTGTAGGATGGATATTCAATGTGGATCATAGTCAGTACTTGTACAGAGATGTCATCATCCCCTATTCACTAAGGCACTCAACAAAGTCTTCTTTTTGTCAGGCATTATGCTATATAATAGTTACACAGTGATGAGAAAAATGGAGAGGGTCCTTGCCCTCAGGTGCAGTGGAGAAGGCAGACTATTTTCAAATAAACAGATTGCAGACTGTAGTAAGTGTATTACAGGATGGGATCATTTCTTTTCTCACATGACTATTTCCGTTCTTTCACACTTCCATCTTTACTGCTCCCAGACTCAGCCATTTTTTTTTGTTTGTTCATGAGAGAGTATATTTGATAAGATTTAAAAAACATGGAGAAGAAGTTACAAGAAAAATAGTGATATCACTAGGCAGAGAAACATTGTTGTAGTGATTCCCTCTGAGCAATCTGGAAGGACCAGCACCTCCTCCTACAATGAAACCAAGGAGCTGCTGCATCTTACCTCCTTGGGGTTAGGGGCACAGAGCAGGACAGGGGTATAAAAAAGGTGGGATTTTCATGGGACAGAAGCAAAAGAAGAAAGACCTTAGAATGGGACTCAGATACCCTCTTAAGGTATGGACAACACAGTGAATAATCAATTTGTGCATCCTATAGTTTCCATGCAATGTTTTTTCCTGGTTTAAGGTCAAAAATTGCAGGCATACTTAAAGACATCAAATGCCTAATCAGAAAGTAAATGTCTAAGGCTGAAATTAATGGGGGAAAGCCAGAGAAATCTGGAAGATTCCTTTGAGAAAGGGGTGTTTCAGCTGAAACCTAAGAGATGAGAAGATTCCATCAGGCAAACAGCACAAAGTGTTCTTTTGTAAAAGTTAGAAGTGAGATAAAAACAAGTTTAGAAACTAAAAATGCTAGAAGTTGGGGAGACAGGAACAAGATGAGGTCACTAAGTGAGGCAGACCATACAGTGCCTTGAGGACTTTACTCTTCACCCTGAGAGCAATGGGAAGATTTTCAAGAGTGTGACAAGATTGTTGAGACATTATTTCAATATAATCATTCCACTGAAAACGAAGAGCACTACAGGGGGAGCTGTGGATAGAAAAGCAGGTAGGCAAAGCAGAAGAGACTATATAGTGTTGTGCAAGAGAGGTAAGGGCCACTTTCACTAAACGTGTTAGCAGTAGAGAAGAGGAAAGAGAGATTCAAGAGATATTTGGAGGTTAATTTGACCTAAGTGGGTGATGACTCGGGTGTATGGAGTGTATGTAAGAGAAAGGGAGGGCAGGAAGATGGTCCATCCCTCCTTGCATGTGAATTTGGATGAATGCTGGTGCCAGTAGATGAGGTAGGGGAAATGAGGCCAGAATAGGTTTGACAGGGAGATTTTCTGGACAATCTTAGACACACGGAGTTGAGATGCCTTTGACAATAGATATCCAAATTGAAATATTGACTCTGCAAGAGAATATTCATGTCAAGGTGTTTCAGTACAAATCAAGGGTGGAAACAGTTGAACTGGAAAATGTTTGAAATCTGGGGCATGGCTACTGTCCAGGCAGCAACTTCATATCTGATGCTTTCTATCAAGTAAAGAGGCCAACGGGGGAATAATCCAAGAGTTTCAACACAGGTTCTGTTCCCTCCTGTTAACTTTCCTGCCTCCCTACAACTTCCAGAATAACCTGCCGTCATTAAGGACTACTCACGCAGAGGGTTGTCTGAGACTCCAAAAGCACTCTTGAAAAAATCATCAGTTAATTCACCTGAAATTAGAGGCAGGACATGTTTGCTAAATATGATAAAAAATTGAACTAAGTATGTGCAAGAAACTCAGTTTAGGAACTGTAAGTAGATAAAAATATGGAATAATAGCAAATATTTGGTAGTTCTTCCTTAGTGTGGTATACTATTTCTGAGTTTTTTATATGTATTAATTCATTTAATTCTCCAAACAACCCCATGAGGTAAGTGAAATTGTTCTTTCCATTTTACAGAAGAGAAAATGAAGAAAGAGAGTGACTTTGTAGCTTTCCCAACTGTTAAGTAGCAGATTTGGGATGTGAAATCAGGCAGATTGGCTTTGAACCAATCATTTTAATCACTACATTATCATGCAAAGTAAGACCTGATAGACAAAAAACCTATATCAAAAAAATTCCAAATATAAAATGTATGATAAAATTTCAAAGCATCTAGTTCCTTAGATCTAAGAAGCTTAGAAGATTCATTGTATACACTATAGTTTAAATTGTTAAGTGACTATAGATATTTCCATCAGGATAGGCTAGCATAAGCTGCAGCAACAATCAACTCCAAAATATCAGACACTTAAAGCAAACGTTTATTGAGTATTAACACTACATCTCCAACAAGCATATCCAGGGGAGTTCTGCTCCTTGTCATCACCCAGGCTGGCAGAGACTTCCACGGTTTCTCAGAAGGGTGATAAAAAGCAGGAAATCATTCACAGGCTTTGAAAACATCCACAAACACCACTTTAGAACACACAAACACCACTATAAATTCTGACCACATTTCATTGCCTAAAGCCAGTTTAAATGGCCACACCCGACTTTAAGGGGATGGGGACATAAAAGGGATTTATTTGTCAAAATCCCTATAGACTCCTAGACTGAATTCATTATAAACTTTCGTGATAGTGTCTCCCATTGCTAGATGAGCCACAGCTGAAGGAGAAGATGATGATTCCCATGTAGAGTATTCCCTTCTCTGGAACTCACTTCCAGGCACAGCTCCTGAACAGAGGGTCTCAGAGAACATCACCTGCTTGGGCGCCACTGGAGGTCAGGAACCTTCAGTACAAAAGAAAAAAGTACTCTAACTCAAGGTGTAGTACTGAAGATCAATTCAAAGACAAGGAAAAAAAGATGAATGGAAGCAACAATGAATATATTAAAATGCAGAAAACAGCCCAGGCTGGGTACCAGGCAGCTCAGTTGGTTAGAGCAGCCTTCACTACGCCAAGATTGCAGGTTCAATCCCCAGGCAGTACATACAAGAATCAACCAATGAATGCATAACTAAGCAGAATAACAAATCAATGTTTCTCTCTGTCTCTAAAATCAACAAATAAAAAATTAAAATGCAGAAAGCATTTAGATACATTTAGTCAATGTATCTAAAAGGCCTTTCTCATTGCCAGTGACAGAACACAGTACTGTTGCCGTGGTCCTTAGAAAATCCTGGAGTAGATCGATCTAACAGGAGAAATTCAGCTTGGCTGATACCAAACTTTATGAGGGAAAAGTTTCATTTTACTACACCACTTCTCTACACTTTGAAAATCAGGGATACTTGAATGAAAGAGTCCTCACAATTTATTATTTTGGGACACACAGTCCCTGGGGTCATAGGGTCAGAACTTTCCTGAACATTATGGCCTGTGGTCCTTCTCTATCCAGTACCAAGAGGTCAGCAAACGGCAACAGGATAATACAAATGCTATTTTGCAACTAAGAGAAAGATTGAATAAGACTAAGCAAGTGCAGATTACCATTTAAAAACTTTAGGTGAGGCAGTCTTTACTTCTCACCCCAATTTTAAGTAAAGGGACAAACTAACACCTCATATAAAACTTCCTATTGAAAAGGCTAACTACATATTTAGTTGTAATAACAAGAGTGATATAAATATACTCCCAACAATTCTAAATAAACATATAAAATTAAGAAAGTAAACATAAGATTTCTGGTTTCTGATTCCATATTTAAGGACTCAAACTTAATAGACCAAAGTGTGCCTGCACATAGAGAAATCTGTTCTTCTTAACAAGACCTGCCTTCAGGAGAAACTAATTAACCAGAGCCTAACCAACTGGTTTTGTATCAGAGCCTACTGAATTGGGGTAAGGGCAATACCTAACTGCATCCTGTCTAGCCATTCTGGGTCACCTAAGGGGAGGAGAAAAAAAACACCTGAGAAGTTCACAGTCCAGAGACCCAGACTCCATAAAGGATGCAAACTTAATCAGAGGACAGTAGAATGCTTCCCCCCCGCCCACCCACAGCTTACTACCACATTACCGAAGGTCTATTTATAACAGTTCATTTTGCCTAGTACAAATCTGGCTATCAATAAAATGCTAAAAGACATATAGAAGACAAAAAAAAAAGACAGTTTGAAGAGACAGAGCAAGGAATAAAGTAGTCAGCAAGCAAAAAGAGAGAGTAATATAAGCAGAGCAATGAAAACCCAAAAGGAAAAAAAAATACTAAAAAGAAACACCAGAAATCAAAAATACTGTAACAGAAATAAAGAATACATGTGATGGGCTTATCAGTGAACTGAATACAGCTGAGGAAAGAACCTCTGAGCTTGGGTACATCTCAGTAGAACCCTCCAAAAGAGAAAAAGAAAAAGAATATCCAAAGGCAAAAGGTATGACCCATATATAATAATGTACCAGAAGAAGCAGAATGAAAAAGGATTAGAAATATTTTAATATAACAATATATTTATTATATATGATTGACATCTATAGACTATTCAGTGCAATATTAGAATATTCTTCTCAAGCTCATATAAAATATTCACCAAGATAGGCCATATAAAATAAAATATATAAAATACATCTTAACCATTTAGAAAGTAGAAATAAAATAATAATAATTGATAGTAATAATAATAATAATACAATGTCTACTCTCAGACCACAATGGAGTTAAAGTAAAAATCAATAACAAAAAAAATAACTGGAAAATCCCAAAATACATAGAGATTAAAAATACACTTTAAAATAACATATGGGTCAAACCAAATCTCAGGGGGAACCAATTTACATGAAATGAACTAAATGAAAATGAAAATGTGTTATCAAAATTTGTAGGATCCAGCAAAAGCAGTGCTTGGAGGAAATTTTATACTATTGAATGATATGTTAAAAAAGAATCTAAAATCAGTTATCTAGTTTTTCACCTGAGGAAAGATGAGGAAAACTAGATGAGAAAACTAGAAAAAGAATAACAAATTAAATCCAAAGTAAATAAAAAGAATTAATAAAAATTAGAGCAGAGATTAATGAAATTGAAAATAAAAAATAGAGAAAAATCAATGAAACCAAAAGCATTTTCTTTGAAAAGATATACATTTGAGCCCTGGCTGATGTGGCTCAGTGGATTGAATGCCAGCCTATGGACCAAAGGGTCACTGGTTTGATTCCCAGTCAAGGCACCTGCCTGGATTGTGGGCCAGGTCCCCAGTTCAGGGCATGCGAGAGGCAACCACACATCGATGTTTCTCTCCCTCTCTTTCTGCCTCCCTTCCCATCTCTCTAAAAATAAATAAATCAACTCAATTTAAAAAAAATAAAAGAAAGGATATAAATTTGTTAACCCTTCAGCCAGGCTAACTAAGAAAAACCTACTAATATGAGAAATAAAATGGGGAATATCACTACAGATCTCAGGGACATTTAAAGACCAATAAAGGAATGCTATGAACACTCTAAACTCACAAATTTGATGAAATGGGCCAATTTCATAAAAGACACAATTGGCAAAACTCATGCAAGCATAAATAGTTAATCTGAATAGGTATATATCTATTAGAGAAACTGAATTAATAACTAATAACATAGCAAAACAGAAAGTAGCAGACCCAGGAGATTTCTGTCATGAATTCCACCAAATATTTAGGAAAAATTATACCAATTCTATAAAATATTTTTCAATTTATTCAGAAGACAGAAGTACAGGAATACTTTTAAATTTGTTTTTTGAGGCCAGCATCATTCTAGTCCCAATATCAGGTAAATATATTTCAAGAAAGACAACTATAGACTAACCTCTCTCACAAACTCTAATAACAGTATTAGATAAATAAATATATTTCAAGAACGATAACTATAGATCATCATCTCTCATAAAGACTGATGCAAAATTCATCAATAAATATAAGGTGAGACCCCCCCAAAAATTGGAATTATCTTCTGGAGGGTGGGCCCCTTGTAGCACAGGCTTCCCCACTAGGTGAGTGCTCTAGGAACCCACCCATATCAGTGTACCAGCTGGGCTTGTTGTGAGAGATTGTGTTTGGCATCAGTGAATTTTTTTTGAAGACCCTTTCAATGTGTGTTTGCCCATTGCAAGATGGGTGATTTATGAGTACAACGGCCCACACCACTCAGAGTGTTCTGCAGTTTCTGACCAACAACAGCAGGATCCCTGTGCCCCAGGCTCCCTATTCACCCGATTTTGCCCCGAGCAACTCTTTTTTGTTTCCCCAGATGAAAAAAGTCCTCAAAGGGAAATGTTTTGCTGATGTAGAAGAGCTGAAACAAAGACAGCAGACGTACTCAAAGGCATCAAAATGGACAGCTTCAAAAATTGTTTTGAGCAGTGTCCATAGGTGTATCACACCAAATGGAGAGTACCTTGAAGGTGACTGAAATTTAAACATATAAGAATAAATATACAAATTTTTAATAAATAAGTTCTGGGTTTTTTTGGGGGGATTCTCCCCTGGTATTATCAAATCCAATGATGTAAAAAAATAGAAGAAGAAGAATTATACAATATAACCAAGTGGGATTTGTTAATAGTACCCAAGACTGGTTCAAAATTTGAAAATGAATCAATGTGTCCATCAATCAACAGGGTTAAAAATTCTACAGCTAACATTATTCTTAATGTTGAGCAAGTAGAAGCTTTCCAAATAAGATCAGGAACAAGGCAAAACTGTCTTCTCTTACCACTCCTTTCAACAGTGAACTAGAATTCCTACTTATTGCAATAAGATAAGAAAGAAAATAAAAGGTATACAAATTGGGAAGAAAGAAATGAAATCATCTTTGTTCACAGATGATGTGACATTCTATATATAAAATCCAAAAGAATTAATGAAAAATTTCTGGACCTAATAAACAATTATACTAAAGTTGTAAGACACAAGGTTAATATACATTTCTAAGTAAAAGCAATGAACAAGTGAAATTTGATATTAAAATGTGATATTCTTTATATTAGCACCCTAAAAATGAAAAACTTAGGTATAACTTTAAAAAATATGTTCAAGATATATTTGAAGAAAACAAAAGCTATGGCAAAAAATCAAATAACTAAATAAATGGAGAATCATTCCATTATCATGTATAAAATGCATCAATATTGTCAAGATGTTAGTTCTCACCAAATTGATCTATAGATTAAATGCAATTGCAACCAAAATCCTAGCAACTCATTTTGACACTAAAGTATATCAGTATAAGGTAAAAGACCTAGAATAGCCAACACAATATTAACTGGGAAGAACAAAGTTGGAGGATTGACACTACTTACAGTTATGTACGGTAATCAAGACAGTGTGGTATTGGTAAAATTATACAAAAATAGATTAACTTAGAGAACTTAGAAATAAACCCACATAAATATAGCCAACTGAACTTTGACAAAGGAGCAAAAGAAATGCAATGGAACAAAGATAGTCTTTTCAACAAATAGCTGGACATCCAAATTTTAAAAAATGTACATACAGACCTTACATCTTTTACAAACTCACTCAGAATGTAAAACACAAAACAACAAAACTCCTAGACAATAATATAGGATACCACTAACTGACTTTTTATATGGTAATGTCTTTTTAGATACAATACCAAAGAAATGATCAATGAAAAAAATAATTTATAAACTAGCCCATTAATATGAAAAATGTCTGCTCTTTGAGAAGCAAGGTCAAGAGAATGAGAAGAAAAACTAGACATACTATATGACAAAGGACTGCTATGAAAAACATACAAAAAATACTTAAAACCCAACAATAAAAAAGCAAACAATCTGTTTCTAAAATGAGCCAAAAGACCTTAACAGATAACTCACCAAAGAAGATATAATTATGACAAATATGCATTGATGAGATATCCTACATTACATGATATTAGGGAAATTAAAATTAAAACAAGAATAATATTTATTTATTATTTATTAGAATAACCAAAATCTGGAACACTGACTACAACAAATGCTATCAAGGATATGGAGCAACAAAAACTATCATTTGTTGCTGATGGGAATGTAAAATGGCACACCCACTATGGAAGGCAAGTGTGGCAGTTTCTTACAAAGCTAAGTATACTCTTTCTACATAATCAGGCGATCAATCATGCTCCTTGAAATTTTGTACTCAGAAAAGTTGCAAAGTTATGTCTACATGAAACCTCACAAAGATATTCACAGCAACTTTATTTATAATTGCAAAAAGTTGGAAGCATCCATGATATCCTTCAGAGGATGAATGGATAAATAAAATGTGGTACATCTAGACTATGGTATATTATTCAGCACTAAAAAAAGAAAAGAAAGAGCTATCAAGCTATGAAAAGACATGAAAGAAACTTAAGTGCATATTACTAAGTAATCAAAGCCAGTCTGGAAAGACTACATACTATATGAGTCTAACATGTAAAATGCTGGAAAAGGCAAAACTGTCTATGCACAGTACGAAAACCAATGCTTGCCGAGAGTTGGGGGGTAGGAGGTGGAGCCTAGGGGATTTTTAGGGAAAAGCAATTGCTTTTTACGTTTCTATAAGGAGGATTCACATCATTAGAAACCCACAAAATGTATAACACAAATAATAAACCCTACTGTAAGTAATTGTCATCAATGATAACAATGTGTCAGTGTAGGTTTATCAATTGTCATAAATATGCCACTCTGATAGGGACTGTTGATAATGGAGGAAGCTGTGCATGTCAGGGCAGGAAGTATGTGGAAAATTTGTACCTTCTGCTCAACTTTGCTACAAACCTAAAACTGCTCTGAAAAATGAAGTTTGTCTAAAGAAAAGAAAAGACCTTAAGATGACACAAGGAAGAGTTCACACCAGCAAGGCAGTGGAGTACAAGGCCCTAAATCCTCATTCCCCTATGCAGACACTGACCTAACAATGATACATGAACCAAATACCTCTGTAGGAAATCCAGATACAGGTTTAAAGATTCCGTACACTCTACTAAGCATAAATTTCACTGCATAAAAACATATTTGGAGAAAAATGGTCACTATCTCTAACCAGAAGCACACCCCCTTCCCTGTATGATGCAACATAAATGGGTGCAGGGCAGGAAAAAACTTCTAACTCACATCTTCTCCTCCCCAGGATGGAAAAGAAGTAAAATGTTAGTCCAACATTTAGACTTGCAGGTGAGCTTTCCTGAGGGACCAGTTTCCACCCTCCCTATATACATGTACTGACAGGAAGTGGGAGGTGTACTGGGGACTCAGAACAAAGGCAATTAAAGTGCACCAGATTATACAGTACCGTGGAAAGACAAGAGGTGAAGCTTTAGTACTGTGGATTATTACACCACCAGAGGGCCTGCAACATGGCAGAGTCACCAAGGGGAGAGCTAGGCTAGAAACCAGCAAACCTCATCAATTAGAACATTACAACAGAAACCAGAGTCCACAACTCCCCCCAAATAAGGCTTGAGAGGCCTTTTTTTTAGTAGGACTGAGTAGAAAAAGACACCCCCACCATGAAACCAAATCACAAAGAGTGGGAGAAGTGGCAGATTCTTTAAATATCTAAATCTTAATAAAAATAACAAGACATAAAGAAACAGGCAAGTATGGCAAATTTAAAGAAAAAATTACATCTCCAGAGACTGACTCTAAAGAGAAAAAGATGTATAAATTGCAGATAAAATATTCAAAATTATTGTCTTAAGAATACTCACTGAATCCCTTACTAGTCTGGCTCAGTTGGTTAGAATGTCGTCCCATCAAGTAAAAGGTGAGGGTTTTATTCCTGGTCAGGGCACATATCCAGGCTGTGGGTTTGATCCCTTATCAGAGCATATACGAGAGGCAACAAATCATTTTTTTCTCTCTCACATTGATCTCTCTCTCTCTCTCTCTCTGTCTCTCAGCAATGAAAAAAATGTTCAGGTGAAAATTATATAAATAAATGAATACTCATTGAATTAAAAGAAAACAGATAGATGACTAAACTAGATCAGAGAAATAACACATAAACATATGAGAACATCAACAATGAGATAGATCTGTGAAGATGAACCAAATGGAAATTCTACAACTGAAGAATATAACTTTACTGCCTGGACCACAGGTGGCAAACACAAGGCCTGTGGGCCGAATTTGGCCCTCTACTTTGTTTTATCAGACTTGGCACCTTCTTTCTACCCGGTGGCAGTGCAGAGCTCCTTGCCTCTAGTTAAGGGGCAGTTACATTTATACAGTCCTAAAATTACATCCGGCCCTTTGAAAACAACTGAGAGGCTAATGTGGCCCTTGGTGAAAATGAGTTTGACACCCCTGGCCTGGACTATCCAGGCAGAAGAAAGAATCGGTGAACTTGAAATGGTACTTTCTAAATGACTGATGCAAAGAAGAGAAAAGAAAAAATGAAGAACACTATGAAAACTTAAGGGACTTGTGGGATAACATCAAGCAGAACAACATATGCATCTTGGGAAACCCAGGAAAAGAAGAAACAGAGAAAGGGGCAGAGATTTGATCTGAATAAATAACATCTGAACATTTCCCAAATCTACAGAGACATGAGTACCTACAAATTCAATAAGCTTAAAAAACTCCAACTAGGACAAATCTGAAAAGATCTTCACAGAAATACACTATAATCAAACTTTGAACAATCACAAAGGAGAAATTTTGAAAGAAGCAGAGAAAAGTAATTTGTCATATACAAAGAAGTGCCTATTAGAATTTCGGTGTACTTATCAACATAAATCTTGTAGGCCAGAAGGGAGTTGTATGATATATTTAAAAGTAATAAAAGAAAAAACTGCTAACCAAAAATACTATACCTGGCAAAACTGTCCAAAAGTAAAGAAAATTAACAATTTCCCAAATAAATTCCAGGTAGTTCATTGTCACTATATCTACCCTATAAAAAATATTGAAGGGAGTTCTTCAACTTGAAAAGAAAGGAAGATAAACAGCAACACAAATCCATATGAAAATATATACTCCCTGATAAAGGTAACTATATGGACAAACATAGAAACCTGTAGTATTGTAATATATATATATAAACATAAAATTTTAAATCTGGCATAAAATTTAAAAAAGCATAAAAGAAAATTTTAAATCTATGCTAAGTATTTGCAATCAAAAAGTGACAATTTGTACAATCAGTAACATACAGTGGGGTATGGTAGATATAAAGAAGTATGGTTTTTACATGGGAATGAAGTTATTAATTTGAAATAAATTGTTACAACTTTACATTGTCTTAAAGAGTAGCAAAGGTAACCACAAAGAAAATATCTATAGAATACACAAAAAGAAAAGAGAGAAAGGAATCAAAACACATCACAGTGAAACACAAAGGGAAAAGAGGGGACAAAGGGACAGAATGCTGCCAGGCATACAGAAATATGCTGGCATACAGAATAAGCTCAGAGATAAAGCCTCATATATATGGTACAATGGTGTTCAACAGAGGCACCAGGACCACACAACAAGGGAGGACAGTCTCTTTAACATCTGGTGTTGGGAAAATTGGATATCTGCATGCCAAATAAAGACATCGGACCCTTACATTACCCTATACACAAAATTTAACTCAAATTTATAGTTTAGGTATAAAACTATAAAACTCATAGAAGAAAACATAGGATAAAAGCTTCAGGATATTGGGTTTAACAATGGTTTCTAAGATATAACACTAATAGCATACAGAGTAAAATAAAAAATATATTAAAAATTATATCAAACAAAAAATTCTAAATATCAAAAGGAAGCAATCAACAGAGAGAAAGGCAGCATACAGGACAGGAGAAAATGACAACAATCTTATGGGAGATAAAGGAGTATTATGCAGAACACATAAGGAATTCCTACAACTCAATAATAACCAGATTAAAAAGGAGTCAAAGAACTTAAATAGACATTTTTCCAAATAACATATACAAATGGCCAATACACACATGGGAAATGTTTGACATCACTAATGATTAGGGGAATGTAATTAAAAATCACAATTATTTATTTCTTCCCATCCAACAGGATGGCCAATATCAAAAGAATAGAAGATAATGAGTCTTATCTTTTTTTTTTTTACAACTCTTGGCAAGGATGTTGGGGAGTTGGATTTCTAAAAAACTGCTGATGGGAAAAAACTAAAAATGGATATACCTTTTGACCCAGCAATTCCATTGCTAGGACTTTATCCTAAGAACCCTGAAACACCAATCCAAAAGAAACTATGCATCCCTATGTTTATAGCAGCACAATTTACAATAGCCAAGTGTTGGAAGCAACCTAGATGCCCATCAGTAAATGAATGGATCAAAAAGCTGTGGTACATTTATACAATGGAATTCTATGCAGCAGAAAGAAAGAAGGAGCTCATACCCTATGCAACAGCATGGATGGAACTTGAGAGCATCATGCTAAGTGAAGTAAGCCAGGCAGTGAAAGATAAATACCATATGATCTCACCTTTAACAGGAACCTAATCAACAAAACAAACAAACAAGCATAATATAACCAAAGACATGGAAATTGGGAACATGCTGAAAGTCACCAGAGGGGAGAGGGGAGGGAATTTCAGGGGAAAAGGGGAAGGATTTACAGGAACAAGTATAAAAGACACATGGACAAAAACTATGGGGGGGGGTGGAAATGGGAGGGAGGTGGGGAGGGTTGGGGTGGCGGGTTCGGGTGAGAATAAAAGACAGAAAACTGTACAAGATCAACAATGAAAATAAAAATTAAAAAAAAAAAACTGCTGATGGGAATATAAAATGGTGAAATAATTATAAAAAACAACTTGGCAGTTTCTCAAAAAATTAAAAATAGGATTACCATATGATTCAGCAATCCATTTCAGGCACTTATCCAAAATAATTCGCAGAAGGATATCAAAGAGATATTTACACCTTTGTGTTCATCGCACTACACACAATAGCCAAGAGGTGTGAGCAGCCCAGATGTCCATTGTCAGATGAATGGAATCAGAAAATGTGATAGAAACATACGATGGAATATTATGCAGCATTGAAATGAAGAACATTCTGATAATAATGTAACACGGATGAACCTTTTGGATATTATGCTAAGTGAAATAAGCCAGTCACAAAAGAACAAGTACTCTATAATTTCACTTATAAAATACAGGGGTGGACAAAAGTAGGTTTATAATTGTTTCTATGCAAAATACAATAATTAATAACACAAGAATAAACTGTGTTTGTGTACTTACAACTGTAAACCTACTTTTGCCCACCCCTGTATTTAAAGTCGAAATTATAAAAACAGAAAGTAGAAAGGGCTGAGAAAAGGGGATATCAGTGTCCAGTTGGTGTAGAATTTTATTGTTGCAAGATAAAAAGTTCTAGATATCCATTGCACAATAATGTAAATATACTTAACACTACTGAGTTGTACACTTAAAAATGGTTAAGATGGAAAACTTAATACAATCTATTTTTACTACATTAAAAAAACAGTGGTAGAAAAGATGAAAATGTAATAAGGACATACTACATGAAATTCAACAAAAATTTGAAAAGAATGACATAAAGATTTTACTTCATATATATGCATATTTATATATACATGCATATACATATATAAGGTGTTAAAATAGACTCAAAACAGTTAGATAATCTGAAATAACCAGTTACCTGAAAAGATACTGAAAAATTATTTTTTAAATATATGAAAGAAAATCCACTCCTAGAAAGGGCTGAAAGCACATATGATTAAATGAGAAATTATTCTTAAATAGTCATGGACCAAAGAATTCCCATCATACATAAATTTATCCTGAGCACAAAAAGAAATAAAGCTTTTCAATTCATTTACTCAAGCTAGCTTAATAAACCTGTTACAAAGAACAATAAAAGAAAATTGTATACAAATCTCACATCCCAAAGTAGGAATTCTATTTAACACGCCAGTAAATCAAATCTAGAAGAATATTAATAGAAAAATACACAGTATTAAATCCATAGAATTGGTTTTTTTTGAAGAATATTTTAGCATAAGGAAATATGTTTATATAATTCACATAGTGTGATTTCAGATTTCCAAATCTAGATTTAAACAGATTGGGCTTCCACCTCCAGCTTCACCAATTACCGACTACGTGACCTTGGGAAAATTACGTAGTCATTCTGTGCCTCTGTTTTCTCACAGACCAATGGAGATAAAATATTATCTGTCTCACAGATTTGTTGTGAGGCTTAAATGAGATTATGTAAAGTACCTAGCCTGGAAAGTCATCAATAATTAGCTATCACTTACTATTAGATAGACAGAAAATAATTTTTGAAAAGCATTTGATAAAATTTAACATCCATTCCTGATGTTTTTAAATAATAAACTAGGAATAAAAGAATACTATCAGAGCCTGACTGGTGTGGCTCAGCGCATTGGCCATTGTCCAGCAAACCGAAAAGGTCACTGGTCCGAGTCCCAGTCAGAGCACATGCCTGGGCTTTGGGCTAGGCCCTCTGTTGTGGGCATGCGAGAGACAACTGATCAATGTTTCTCTCACAGATACATTTCTCTTCCTCTCTCCTTCCCTTCCCCTTGCTCTAAAAATAAATAAATAGGCCCTGACTGGTGTAGCTCAGTGGATTGAGTGCGGGCCTGCCATCTAAAATATCATGGTTCGACTCCCAGTCAGGGCACATGCCTGGGTTGCAGGACAGTTCCCAGAATGGGACACATGAGAGGCAACCATACATTGATATTTCTCTCCCTCTCTACTTCCCTTCCCCTCTAAAGATAAATAAATAAAATCTTTAAAAAGTTAATTTAAATAAAAATAAATAAATAAAATCTGTTTTAAAAATAAGAATGAATATCAGGAGAAAATAAAGATCATGTGTATTTGAAACACTAATGATTACATTTAGCAATAAAAAAATTCTAATACATTCAGGAATAAAGCAGGTGACCTTTATTACCCAGAGTTTTAGCTAAACCACAATGCTAAAGACACAATACTCAAGATTTGCCAAGTTGGCCCAAGACATCTAACACCACCTGCAAGGAGTTTGGGTCCAGTTCCAGAGTTTTCAGGAGAAGCCCACATATAATCACCCTCACTTCGGACACTAACTACTAGTTCAGAAGGGTCCCAAACTATAATTTACTAGAAAAAAATTCATGAAACTCACTGGAAAGTATTATATACGTGATCATGGTGGATTTCAGGGATGGTAAGTATGTTAATATCAGCCAAAAAAAAAAATAAATCAAAGTTAAACAGACTCATAGGGTAGACTCTGGAGAGTTGTAAGTGGGAAGGTTTTGTTATGCTCAGGAGGATCACCGGTTCCGCATCTGTGTGTGATGACACTCAGGGAGAGCCCCCAATCCAGGAAGCTCATCTAAACTTGGTGTCCACAGTTTTATTGGGGCTTCATTATCTGGGCATGATCAAGTGATAATTGGCCGTGTTGTAAAATTCAGTCTTTACCTCCCCACCTCAAAGATCCAACTGATGTCATAGGAGTAGAGCAAAAGGCCTACTCCTATCACTCAGGAAACTCTAAGGATTTAAAAGTTATCGCCCAGAAGTCAAAGACGAAAGTCAGATCTCTTTAGATAAGGCCACATTCTTTACCACATATCTATTTTTGCTGTCAGTTTTGTTCCGGACATTCCAATCAATACAATTATGGAGGTACAGATTAAAATATCTATTGTTGAAAAAATAAATTAATTAACTATTTATATATGACATCATTTTCTACCTTGAAGCCCTAATAGAGTCAATAGTAAAATTCAATCTATTTTTTTAGATTCACCTCCCAAAAGAAGTTATGATAAGTAAATAGGCTTAAAGCAAAAAAGAAAAACAAAACAAAACAAAAAAACCTCAAGGTTATTTTACCATCCTCAATAAACATATATATAATAAACAGGGGGGAGCTGACATCATATGTATTCCCCGTTACTTCACTTCATCGGTTCTCATACGCACAGTGGTTTTACGTGCTTAGGGTATATTTCTCTCTTGATGTACAATGTGTTTTTGGAGATTGATCAAATGATTATTTTGATTTGTCATGATTAAAATTTTAATACATTGTGAGTATAATTTATCATTAGATTCTTTGGAAGGAGAAAAATTTTCATAGATGTAATGTGCATTCTATTGTTTTCCTCTGTCTGCTTTAAAGATTTTTCTCTTTATCCCTTATATTATTATTTTTTTAATGTTTCTGAGATTTATCTACATGGTTGCACATATCAGTCATTCATTTCTTTATTTTTTAAAATCATTTTTATTGTCATTCTATTACAGTCATCCCAAATATTTCCCCTGTTGCCCTCCCCTGCCCATCCCATCTCCCCCATCCCCACTCCTACAGTTATTCCAGAGAGAGAGCAAGGGAAAGAGAGAGTGACATTGATGTGAAACATTTGCCTCTTGCATGTACCACAACGGGGGAGGAACCCACTACCTAGGCACATGCCTGGACTGGAATCAAACCTGTGACCCTTTGGTGTACAGAAGGATGCTCCACCAACTGAGCTACACCTGCCATGGCTCCTTATCTCTCGTTTTAAACAATTTCTTATGATGTGATGTGGTGTAGCTTTGTTCATATTTTTTTATACTTGGGATTCATTAAGCTTCTTGGGTATGCATATTTTGAGTTATTTTGTCAAATTTGAAATTGTATTGAAATACTTCTTCTGCCCTCTGTATTTTTCCCCCTTCAGAGATTTCAATTACTTGTTTCTTAGGTTGTCTGCAGTTGTCTTGGAGCTAACTGATGCTCTGTTCATTTTATTTTTCAGTATTTTTCTGTGCGCTTTATTTTGGATAGTTTATTTTGCATGTCTTAAAGTTCACTAATCAATTCTTCTGAAGTATATAATCTATTGTTCATCACAGACATAATTTTCTTCTTTAGAAAGTCAATTTTGGCCTCTTTTATATCTTCCATTTTTCTACTAAATATGTTCAATGTTGCCTCTACCTTTCTGAATATATTTTTACGTATTTTGTCCATTTTTCTAGTCATGTCATACAAGAAAAAAAATTCAGCCCCTGTTACTGCATCTTCTCCAAGAGTTGAAGTCCTGTATAACCAATTTTCTTTATTTTTTTCTTTAAAATATGTAGGATGTCTGTTTAGAAATGCAATTTGGCTATAACCTGTTGCTACTCATGTTCACGTTAATATCATTAAGTCAACTTAAAAACTTTACACTGTTTAATGTTCTAGAACAGTGAGAAAAATATATTAGAAGAACGTAAGTCCCCCTTAAATCAAAACATCATTAAGTTACAAGATGGTGTTGGAGGAAGTTTTAACAAAATTATCCAAAAATTTATTTGGAAAAAATGAATAAAATACAAAAAAAATTGAATATAAAAAGAAAAATAAGAGAAGTTACCAACAAAATTAAAGATCAGTGACATGGAACAGAAGGCCCAGAGACAGTCCCAAATAATGCAAGAGTTGAGCACAGTGAAAGGATGATACGTCATAAGTAAGTGAAGGACAGTTTATTTCGTACGTGGCACTGAAATGAATAGTTAACAATAATAAACTATTATTGATCTACCTCATACAACTAATCCAAATAAATTCCAGAATAAATTATGTAGTTAAAATTAACAAATAAAATATAAAGAAACTTTTTAGTTAGAAACTGGAATGTTAGTACATTGGAGAATAAATCAAACTGTAAATTCAAGACTTGCAAACAAAAGAATGTTAATATATTGATATTTGAAAACATTAAATAATATTTCTTCCTTCTAGAAAAATACATTAAAAATTAAAAAGACAAACTGGAAAATTATAATAGGTGGAAAAATAAATTTCTATAATAAAAGACAACCCTTATAAATCAATAATAAAGTTATCAAAACTCAATATAAAAAATGAAAAATGTGCATTTTCCACAATACATGGAACTAAAAATGATTAATAAATGTATAATTAATATGTATGCATTACTAATGCAAAATCAAAATTACAGGTTAGAAAGTACATTATTATCTCCAAATTTGTAAAGCTTAAAAAATATTCCCAGAGTGGTATAGGTAGTGGAAAAAGACATTCCTAGCATGCTGATAAAGCTGATATTTTTTAAATTTGTGGTAGTAGCTTGGCAATATATTTATTAAGATCCTTAAAAATGTTGTATCATTAAGCAAATTACAATATTATTCTTAAAGCCATTTAAGAAGTAGAGCACATGTATAATACAGTTTAAATAAAAAGAGAATTAAAAATTCATATATTATCTAATACACCAATTTAATAAGAAAATATATCCAGTGGCTCTCTCCAGATTGTGGAAGTACCACTGACTTTTCAGAAAACTATGTTACTTTTATCATCATAAAATAATTCAACACATGTTACTCATTAATCTATTATTTTTTCCTATTCCAATGTAGGTCCTCCTCTGAAGTAGTGCTGCAGGCTCTTTTCTGTAAGACGCCAGAATAAAGTAGCCACCCCTCAGAATGCTGGCTCCCATTCAGGAACGGAAAAGCTCTCTAAAGAACTCTGAGGCCAAAATAATTTCTCTTTCTCTCTCTCTGAGTCTGTCACTGTGAAGTTTAATCCTTCTGCTGATAGTCAGGCAATTTCAGGACTGACTTTTTGAAGCTGGACAGATGCTGGGGATAGAATTATTTTCTCTGGACAAAGGTTCCTCATTATGTCAGTCCCTTCAAAGCTACTGCTTCAGGATGACCTTGAAAGGAAACACCCTGAAGAGCCAACAGTTGGGTCGTTTCACTGGAGCATAGTTTTGCGGCGTTCGGTATGTAAGAGGTTACTTTATTTCTCAGACAGGGTGCAGCACCATCTCTGCACTATAAAATGAGTAGAGATGCTTATATGTGATAAACCTTTAAAGAAGTCTCAGCACTGCAGAAAAGTGTATCAACTCCAGGTGGTTCTCAAAAGTACATAGGTTAAATACTCAAAGAATGACCTTTAAGCGCTCAATTAATAGCCGTTAACGAATAAATGGAGAATGAATGAGTACTGCAATCTCCTGTGCCTGATATCTATTTCAGAGGGGTTTTTTTAACCCTCATTTCCTTCGGCACCACTTGGGAGATTTTTTAAAAATATAGTTTCCCAGATTCCTCTCCAGAAATATCACTGTGACTGGTCACAGAGGGACCTGCCACACCTCCACAGAGAGTGGCATAGGCTGCTCAAGTACAAAGGTGCTCGGGCATGGAGGCAAGTGGAGCTGGAAGTTCAGCCTGGGCTTTAGAAATAGGGTAAGTTTGCCCAGAAGAGGGGATCCTTTATTCCTAATCCACACAAATGTGTGCCTGATGGCCAAGCCACCAAGGACCAGGGATGCATCTACTCAGAGATAATGTCTTTTCTGTTCACACAAAGATGCACTATAAACTTCTATATCTCTGGGTCCAGGCATCAGCATTTTGTTGAACGTTTCCCAGGTAAAACTAACATGCAATAATGGTTAAAAACAAAGGGAGAGCAAATCAGCAGTTGCTAGAACTGAGCTCAAATTCCTTCCTGAAGAATCTTGTTCCTAACGTTCCCCTGCTTTCAGTTGTTCCCCTCAGTAATTTCTGAGCCTCTTCTCCACCAGCACACCTCCCCTCACTCTCACATGCATTGCATCCCTCCACATTCTTCCTATGAACTATAGTTCAATAGTTTTTATATAGCAGTCAAGAAGAGCATTTTGAATAATATATCTCACAGTATAGCTTGCAGACTAGACTGCAAGTTTCACATAAGTTGAAATAGGGAGAGCTGTGAATTCCCTCCAGCCCCGCCCTTATCACTTGGGAATGCTAGTTAGCCTAGGGAGGGTAATGGATGAAGAATCTATGGCCATGCAGCTTTGCAAAATTAGTTCATATTTGCCCATAAAACAGATATAATTCAGTTTAGTACAATTAAATATAACATATTTTGAAAGTCTTCTATGTGTTAGGAAATCTGAATAATAAAAATAAGATAAGATATAGGTGTTACCACCCAAATCCACACAACCTAGAGGTGCTACAGAGGAATTAAGGGACATGAAAGACTTCCTTTAGATGCCGCATTCAGTTTTCATCACCATACCTGGGAAGGCTCAGAAGAGAGAGAGAGAGAGAGAGAGAGATCAAAAGCTGGGAGAAATATGCACCACATGTAAGATATGTAAGTGAAAGGAAACCCTCACAGAAAACAATTCAGAAAGAGAGAGGAAATACAGAAAAACACTGTCATTTCAATGTCTCAACAGGTGAAGCCCTGCAGAAAAGTACAGAAACAGGAAGCATTGTGGTGGTTGTGTGTATTGTGCACAGGAGATTTCCAAAGCTCACTTTAATAAGAGCGAAGGAAAGAGAGAAAAGTGGGCGGAATTTATCCTTTCGTCAGGCATGAGCATGCCAAATGTGTTTTTTCCAATGGTGGAACTTGAACTAAAAGCTGTGCATATCTGCCTCAGGGTACAGATCTCTAAGGGAGACCCCAAATGTATCCATGCATGCTTGAAGATGTCTTGTGTTTACCTGGGAAATTCGGCAATTTTATTTTCTGTCTGAGGAAAAGGAGGTGGGTGATCTAAAAGAACTTGTTTGTAAAAAATATGCTCACATTCTGGGATTTTGTGTGAAACTATATACATATATATATATAAACTTCCCCAAACTGGAAGTAAACAAAAGTAAGAACTGAATATATTACTTCTGAATTCAGGATAAGAATATGAAAGTTTAAAATTAAATCAAAACACAGCAAAACCTACATATGGCTATTAAAAAAACAGTATGAATCAGAGAAAGGAAACATTATCCTATAGTCAAAAGAGAAATAATACCTCTGAATAAACTTGATACCGGAAACAGAAGAAAACAATTACCATGAGATACATTACACATTTATCAAAATGACTAAAATTAAAAAGACTGAAAAAAAAAGTGTTGATAAGAGTGTGGCACAACCAGAACACTCATGTAATATTAAGGACAGTGTAAAATAGTACAGCCACTTGGTCAAACAGTCTGGCAGAAAAATGAGATTATATTTCTGCAAAAAACTTTGCACAATATTGTTTATGGCGATTTCTTCATAATGGCTCCAAACTGAAAACAACCCAAAAATCAATAGGTTAATAGATTTTTTTTAAATTGCGGTGCAGTTATACACTGAGAACAATGCAGTTATACATTATCAACAAAAATAAGAACAAACTTCTAGAAAAAATCACTAGTGAGTGAATCTGTCAAACAATACACTGAAACCTTACAATAACAGATTATGCTCTATGGCTCAATTTGTATTAATTTCTCCATCAGCAAAACTAATCTGTAATGAAAAAAAGGGAGGTAAAGTTTATGTGTGGGACTTGGAAGAAACTGACTAAAAAAAGATATGAGGGAATGTTTTTGGCTGATGATAGGGCCTTAATAAAAATTCAATGAATGGCTGATTTAAGATTTGTGCATTTCATTGTATGTAAATTTAGCTTCAGAAACATAGGAAACAACCCCACAAGCTGCTCTGAAAAGCCATCTTTGCATTGTTCTTGTGTCCTGCTCTCCAGTAGCCACCTCCTCTACCTGAGGCTCCTGCAACTTTTTCGCCAGAATCCGCAAACTCTCACTTTAAAAAAATCCTCTGCATTGTATCACTGGTGTACCCCACCATGTCAGACGTGGCCATGGACACCAGCTCCAAGATCACCACCAAGGACTTAAAGAAGGAAGCTGTGAAGGAGGCAGAGAATGGAAGAGACGCATCTACAAATGGGAAAACTAATGAGAAAAAAACGGGAAGCAGCGGACAATGGGATAGATGAAGAAGAGGAAGAGGAAGAAGAAGGAGGATGTGGGTATGATGAGGAACAGGATGGAGACAAAGATGAGGCAGCCGAGGCAGCCATTAGCATTTAGGCAGATGAAAATGATTGAGAATGATGATGTTGACGCCAGGAAACAGAAGATCAATGAGGATGATTAGACAGCAAAAAAGGAAAAGTTAAATTTGAAAAATAAAAAAAGGCTGCTGTGACCTTTCATCCTCCACTTCCTGCTAAGAATCTCTTCCAGTGGAGTCCCACCGGCCAGCGCACCCGCAGGCAGCACCGCGTGCAGATGACACGCGCTCTCCACCACCCAACCAAAACCACCACGGGAACTTCGGGAACTTCGACAGGGCAGGGGAGAAAAACCAAAACTCCCAAGGCCCACCCAGCTTTTTTACTTAAAAGTACATTAAAAAGAAAAATATGTTTGCATTTTTAGCTACATTTCATTTTTAAAGATTTTATTTATTTTTTTTTAGAGTGAGCGGAAGGGATGGAGAGAGAAGCGCTGCTGTGTGGGAAAGACGTGGATGGGTCGCCACTTGCACTCCCCCAACCAGGACCCAACTGCAACCAGGCATGTGCCCTGACGGGGAAGCAAGAGCAACCCTTTGCTTTGCTGTTCAAAGCCCAACCAACTGAGCCCCTCCAGTCAGGGCTTATTTTCATTTTATATTTCCGTACATATTTTTAGGGGTAGCCATTTTTAATGATGTTGGGTTATCAAGATCAAACAAGCCTTTGAAGCATTATCTCTTCTACTTCTGACTATGCTTGTTGTGTGACCATGTTCATCATAACTCAAAGAAGAAAAATTCCTAGTAAAAAAATCAGAAACAACAATAAAAAGCAATCATAGTCCAGGCATGCCAGTAACTCCTTTTGCATATGTACACTACTTGGCTGTACTATAAGTAGTTGGTTTGTGTGAGACGGTTACAAGGCCAAAGATAAATGGCTTCATTTTTTTCCCTTTTTTTTTTGTCTATAAAGTTGATGTTTATTTATTTACTTATTTATTTGGACTATTTGATGCATGTGTGAAACAATGTTGCCCAACAATAAGCCAGAACTTTATTTTCGTCAGTTGTTCTAACACAAAGAAGGAGGATGAGAAGGAGAAGAGAAACAGGAAACAAATATTGAATTCTACTTAATTTTCTAGTTAGTTTTATGCATACTTTAGTGTTTAAGGATGAAGTGATACATTGTAATAGCTATCTATTCCTCTCTAACAAATCACCCAAAATGTACTACCATAAAAAAACAAATATTTATTATATTACAGTGTTTATAGGTGAAGAGTTTGAGAGCATCTTAGTTGCGTGGTTCTGGGGCAGGTTCTGTCAGGAAGTTGCAATCAAAATAATGGGAGAACCTGTAGTCACCTGAAGGCTTGACTGACACTGGAGAATCCTCTTACAAGCTTATTCACATGGCTGTTGGCCGAATGCCTCAGTTCCACACCAAGTAAGACTCTCTACAGCACCACCCATGACATGCTAGCTGGCTTCCCTTAGAATGAATCATCTAGGGAAGACTGAAGGGTGTAGGCTTGGTGCATTTCATAATCTAGCCTTTAAAGTTACACACCATCACTTCTGCTATAGTCTCTTCTATCAGTCATATTTGACCAAACCTAATAAAATGTAGGTGGGAACTGTACGAAGGTAAGAATACCAAGAGGTAAGGATCATCTCAGAGGCTGGTTACTATAAGGTCAGTGATGCCTGCAATTCACATTAAATCTTTAAATGTACCCCAAACAGATGAATTGATCAATGGATAAATAGTTGAAGAAATATCCTGATAGACATAATAGAAAACATATATAGTAAAATATTAACAACCGTGGCATCTATGTTGTAGGTGTATATGTGCTGACTGTACAACACTTTCAACTTTCCTATACGTTTGAAAATTTTTATGATAAAGTAAAATTTGGGGGAAATCACTTTACACTAAGAAAATATGAGGAGACAGGGCCTCCTGTGTCCTGTCTATAGACAAATCTATGAGAAAGTGTTCAGTGTGATTCGAAGGTGGAGATATTGAAGGATGATGGTTGATGTAAGACATAGATGCTGTTAAGGGGGCTGAATTGGGAGAAATGTTTCCACTGAATAACTGGGCTGAGAGAGTCTCAGAGTGGACACCTCCATCTGCTCCCAAGTTTCATGAGGGTAAGCAAAGCACCTCTCATGTGTGTAGGTACACACAGACCTCGGCCAAACAAAAGCTGCTTCAGGATTGGGATTCAGGAGAAGACAGCAGCAGGCTGTGTCACTGAAGCTGACATCCAAAGACCAGATGGGAATAAGGACATTTCAGTAGAAGCTGGCATAGATTACTGACAACACCTAACTAGATACAAACCCACGCTCCCTCCTGGATTCAAGTACAATCCGAAGGAGAAAAGGGTAGGAAGCGATAATGGTGATGAAAGTGAGAAAGAATAGCTAGAAACATAGAAGCTCATAATTCAGGGTGAGTGATTTTCTCTGGGCATTGGTATCTTAAATACTTTTATGAGTCTTTCAACTTTCAAAAGGGATAGGATTTTTTTGCATAATTGGCATTGACAATAATGTAATTTTTAAGGATATGATAGAAAAAATTGTGCAGAGAGGGAATTACTGTCAGCATTAATACAAATGTAGTTCTTTTTTAAAGGTAATATGACTTTTCCTCAAAAAATACATTTCAAATTATTTTCTTAGTACATAAAATACAACAAACCATAAAGTGCAACTCCAAGGTCTATATCTATGAGTGCCTGTTATTTAAAAAATAATGTGAATCATTCCATATGACTGTCACTCAGATTGATAGAGACAAACTGAGGCTCAGATGCATGTGTACCCACACACAGTCTCAGAGACTGAAACGTGAGGAAAAGCAAGCCCAGGATCACTCAGGAATGGGAAGCAACAGATACAAGCCCAAGACAGAGCTTGGGCTTTTGTTGTAGTTGTGTGTACCCTGCCTTCACAGCCTCTGCACAGAGTCTGGAGGAGAGACCTTGGCAGCAGGCAGCAGAAAGAACCACGTGCACACAGAACAATTCAAAACAATACATACAGGACAATGTGGATGCTTTAATTGCCCCTCCCCTCTAATTGTTAGCCATTTATATGAAACATCGACGAATCTGGGGTGAGAGGGTTGGTGGAGGGAGAAGTGGGGCTCAGGCTACTTCTAAGAGTTATCTCCTTCTGATATTATCTGCATTATACCAGCTGATAATACCAGCATTATCTCCTTCTGAGCATGCAATGGAGCCTCAGAGGTGATCCCTCCCCTATATTACCTTTGATAAAGTGCAGAGCAAGGAGGGGAGGAGAAGGTCACCTGAGCTGACCGGAGGGCAATGTGCCCATGCAGCTGAGAGAACACTCAGTCTCCGACTGCATGTGTTGTTCTGCTTTTTCCCAGGTGTGGCAGAATTTCCTGGAGCCCAGTGTGCATGTCCCTGGAGTAACTGAGAGAAAAACGTATCCTCACCAAGTGGATTATCCAATAAAAATAAAAATGTATGCATTATTTTAGAATCTCAATTTTTAAAATGAGATTCTTTTTTGTAAGATAATTTGCACATTCTGGCTTTCAGGTGCTGGTGTTAGAGTAGGCAGTTAGTTAGATATCAACAAAAGGGGAGAATGGAACCAGATATCTGAATAAGGCTGATTAAATAGGAAAAAAACAGCTTTACAGCCATCCCACGCAGGGAGTAACAGACATCATTCCACCAAACAGAGCAAAACATCCAACTTCGCCGGAAGGACAGCTTTTCCAGACTAAGGGTATACACAGCCGGAACCCAAATGGTGACCATAAAAGGGGGAGGGCAAAGCCTTGGAAAATCTGGGGAAAAGATCAGACAGGGGAGGGGCACTGGCCCTGGAAAATCCAGGAAAGAGATGAGCTAGGGGGAGGGCACAAGCACAGCCTGGGAAACGCCAGGAAAAAATCTGGGATCGTTGGGAAAAAAGCCTGCTCTTTTCCAAACCCAAGGAAATATAAGGAAGCTCAACAAAGACCTCGGGCAGCTGCTGGCCTTGATAATGCCCACTCTCCACCTCTGTGAGAGTGCACTACTTTTCTTTGCCTTAATAAATCTTGCCACTATCGCTTAAAACAGCTCCAATGTTAGTGTCTTTGAAATCCTTTTTCCACAGCACTGCAGAAGAGCGTGTTTCCTCCCGTAACACTAATGTTCCTTAAAGCAGGGCCTGCCTGTTGTGAAGGATGCCTGTTGCTTCAGATGCATCCCACCTTCTCACATCAAGACAAGAACAAGATCTCCTAAGGAGCCACGAACTCCAGCGTCTAAGGACACATTGAGGCAGCTGTATGTTCAGAAGATGAGCAATAAAATATTTTACAAAGACAGTTAAATTTCCAATTTAAATGATTTAGTACCTTCACTTTTTAGGTTTTCCCAAGGTTTGCTGATGACTAAAATTATGTAACGAAGCTTTCAAGGTTAATTAATCTCTGCACCTTTACAATAGCCTAGAGAGATAAAAGGCACAACGAAAAGGAGATTAATGTACAAGCAGATACACCCGTAGGAGTGCAGTCTCTTCCAGCCTTGGTGGTTTAAAGTGGGTCAGACTAGCATGAGGCCACCCGGGAGGGGGCAGGGTCATGAGCAGGCTCTCCTAGGGCAACTGTGTCCAAACCAATTCTGCTGTTCCTGCCGTCCCTCCTGAGATGCCTGCTGCATACCAGACTGCTGAGATTCAAAGTACCAGGCGAGTATGGGTGGGGGCGGGGGCGGTGATCACAGTGGCACTGAGGAGTCCTGAAGGGTCGACCTCTCAGAAACCACATTTAGTAAGGGATTTAAATGATTCTGAAAACTCTCTAAGGGGGGACCCGGGAAACCTCAGTCTCCATGTTGAAATCATGCAGAGGTGAAGTGGAAAGCTACTGTCAGCTGGTCAAACAGGTCTAAGGAGTGAGAGAGGAACTTTAAGGCAAAAGAACATTCTATATTTGTGACACAAAGCTGAGTTGTACCCACAGGGAATGTTTGTTATCCCAGATTCGAGTTAACAAGGTCGCAGATGTATTTGCTCAACTGTCACTATTACTTACAACAGGTAAATGACTGTGCTCATTATTTACCTATTGTCACTCCAGTTCACAACCACCTATGCTGCTCTGGGATGCTGGGGCTGGCGCTTGCAGTCTGTATTTCTCAGATTCTCTTGCTGGAAACCACTGGATTCTGTTTCAGTTCTGCTAACAGAAGGCACTGAAAACCAAAGGGGAGTGAAATGGGGAAGGAGAGAAGTTCCTCTGCCTTTTCCAATTCCTGCCAGCCTCATTCAAGAAGCAGGTGCAAGCTATTGATACTGGTGGATTATTGCTGATAACAGACAGGGCTGGGACTGAGACTTGATTCTCTTTGACCACAAATATGATGTGCTTTCTCTGATCCTACACTGCCTCTCCGGTAGGGAAACGGTGAGAGACAGCAACCTCAGAAAACCCTGAGAAGGATGAAGAGACTGGCTAGCAGCACTGGGTGCCAGAGAGAGTGAGGGCTGAGAAGGGGCTGCTGGCCATGGCATCTAGGAGGCCACCAATGGTCCCTAAGACAATAGAGTAGGTAGAGTAACTGGGGACTCGGAGAGGCAGCATTGTGTGATTGCTCCCACGATATTTGCCCCATCTTGTCACACCCTTGATTGCAGGTTAGAACCTGTAATTTGTTTGTGGCCAGTAGAATGTGGCAAAGGTGAAAAGACTTTGCAGATGTAATGATAGCCTTAATCAATTGGATTTGAAATCATTGAGAAAGAGGTTATCCTGGGTGGGCCTGAACTGGTTAGACAGGTGAGGCCTTAAAAAAGGAATGAAGCATCAGAGATAATCTCCTGCTGGCCCTGCAGAAGTAATTTGTTATGCAGTGATAGAAAACTAATACAAGGACAGAAGCCACACTTTATGTAAACACACACCCACACAGCCACAAGCACATGGACACGCTCATGCACACACTGTTCTTCCAGCTCCTGGCTGAGCAGAATCCTGACACCAACAGATCAGTCATTTGGAATCACGCTGTCCTTGCCCACCTGCCTGAGAGAGCTTACTGCCAAAGCCCAGCCAGCAGACCAGATCCCACTGTATGGGAATCTTATCCCAAAGTGTACCTGGGTTCACATGTCCTTTTAGAAGTCTGTGTTAGTTTCTGGTGATACCTTCTATGTTTCAGTCCCATGTTCTTATCATTACATCTTAAATAAAAAAAAAAAAAAAAAACAAGGCAGTGCCATCTGGGCATTTCTATTGCTGCTAGTTGTTATTTTTCTATAGACAAAAAAAAAAAAAAAAAGACTAAGCTGCTCTTTAATTCATAAAGACTCTCACTAAATAATAACAAAATATGTAAAACCTGTAAAAAGAGAATCAGCAATAGCAATATGGGAAAAAAGGTCATTTTAATTTTGAGGTCTCAGCAATTGAAATGGAAATTAATGGTGTTCATGAAGCTTTCCTACATGACTGGTTAGTTTGTTTTCTCTACCAGACAGCACTTCCCAAAGATAGACATGATGGCAAGAACATCCATGAAAAATTCACAAAGGGATACATAGCTGATACATAGTTACCTCTATAATAAACAAGCTGAAGCAGAAACTGGCATCATCATATACAGCTGAACTAAAACGCCTTAAAAAAGCAATCTAAATAACCTTGTCTCATCCATTTTCCACACCTTTCCTTTGGCAAGCACTCCGTGTCCCTGTGAAGCCTCATTTCCCCATCTATTGCCAAAGGCTACCATTTCATATCACACATCAAAGTGTGAGAAATGTCAAGGTAATAAAAACTGACACCGTGGCAAAGAGAGGGTGAGTCTCAGCCACTGTGGGAAAAGTGAGGTCAAGGTCATTCTCAGCAGAGCCGTGCATCATCCTGGGTTTTCCACAGCTGTGCCCCCACAAGAGCTGGACTCAACCAAATGCTTCTTAAATAGCAGCCACAGGACACCATTTGGGATTCAAAATGAATTCAATGGTAAGATAGGCAAAACAGTTTCTGTAATCTAAACCAAAATCACTCTTGACCTTGAAAGGTTTATTATGCATCCGAAATATCCCTGGCTTAATAAACTGATTACTGAGCCTTCATCCACAAACCTAGCCAAATGCATTCAAATCCTTCTTAAAGAAAATTGTACATTAAATTATTAATTTGGCTTACTAGCCACCCCTTGCAGAAACAGAGCCATATAATCAAAGACTCCTCGAGTCTGAAGGCTTTGGTTCTTGTACAGATCAAACTTGGGTCTTGGGCCAAGTCATGGAATTTCTTCCTTCAGTTTTCAATTTCAAAGAGTGAACTCTATTTCAGACCTTGAACTTATTTCTAGCTCTTCTGCCAGGGATTCTCTTTTGCAAAGAAAAATGTTGGCACCAGGTCCAAAAGGACACCAGGACTAGTGATGTTTGAGGCAATCAGAAATGTTCATTTGGAACTGACTGGTTTCAACAGTGAATTCACCAGCTCTCAGAGCCACTGATTAGATATTTATGTTTGCTCAGAGGCAAAATAACCCTGAACAAAGGACAAGTTTAGGGCAAGAAATTTACATTTTTATCTAGAGTGAGGAATAGCTCCTGACTGAAAATTTAGAGGTTGTATCTGGATAAAATAGCATGAAATAACAGTAGTGATGAAGGAAAACTAACCTGCCAAGGAGTGCGTACTTTTTAAAATTGGGTCTCATACCACCTTTCTTGTTAGTCTTTTTTTGCAGTGTTATTTGGTACTTTATTGGGACAGTAAATAGTATCAAACTTCTTGTCCTGGGGTAAGTTGAAATCTACATCCCTACATCTTCAGTACCGGGTGTAGAACAAGGCTCTGAAAAGTGCCCTATTCCTTGTCATCTATGGCAACTCACCATCCCTCAGTCTCCTGCCCACGCATGGTCTATGACTTCAGACTGCCATGTGGACAAGTTCATCACATCCCTTCCAATTCTGAATTAGTCCCTCTCACCAAACACCAGGTTCTTTGTTCTTAAATTAAGACTTATTTTTTAGAGCAATTTTAGGTTCACAACAAAATTCAGAACAAGGAACAGAGATTTCCCATAAACTCTCTGCCACCAGATGTGCTTAGCTTTTACCCATTATCAGCATCCCCCACCAGAGTGGTACATTTGATAATACTACTGAACCTACATTAATGCATCATCATCACCCAAAGTCTACAGTTGACATTGTGGTTCACTCTTGGCATTGTGCACTTTATGGGTTTGGAGAAACATATGATGACACATGCAGATCCTTAAGGTTTCCTACAGAGTATTTCACCACCCTAAACACCCCCTGTGCTCTTCTGCGTATTCATCTTCCCCCAACAACCTCCAGCAACTGCTGATCTTCTATTGTTTCCATAGTTCTGCCTTTTCCAAAATGTTATATAGTTAGACCTATACCCTACACAGATTTTCATATTGGCTTTTTTGTTTAATAATATGCATTCAAGGTTCTCCCACATCCTTTCATAGCTTGACAGTTCATTTCTTTTCAGCACTGAATAATATTCTACTGTCTAGATGTATCACAGTCTATTTATTCACTCACCTACTGAAGGACATCTTGGTTGCTTCCAAGTTTTGGCAACTATGAATTAAGCTGCTATAAACATCCATGTGCAAATTTCTGTGGACATACATTTTATAATCCTTTGAGTAAATATCAGGAAGTGCAATTTCCAGATCCTATGCTAAGAGTGTGCTTAGTTTTGTAAGAAACTGCCAAACTGTCTTCCAAAGCACCTGTACCAGTCTGCATTTCCACCAGCAATGAGCAGGAGTTTCTGTTGTGCCACATCCTGATCAGCATCCGAGAGACCTCTACGACCTCACTGAAATGGACTCATTTTTAAAACGTTATCAATATCAAGTGTTGGCAAAGATGTGGTGCAACTGGAACTCTCATATAGTGTACTATCTCATAAATGATAGATGTGTAAATTACTACAAACACTTTGAAAAATAGTTTAGCAGTTTCTTGTAAAGTTAAATATACACTTAACATATGATTCAGCAATCTCTTTTCAAGGTATTTACCCAAGAGTAATGAAAACATAGATCAACACAAATACTTGAACACTTTATTCATAATAGTAAAAAAACTGGAAATAATAAAAAAAAACTTTATCAACAGGTGAACAGACATACAAATGAACCTGTATTTCTATATTGGAACATTATTCAGCAATAAAAATAGAACAAATTGCAACATGCAAAACATGAATGATAGCCAAAATATTGGGCCAAATGAGAAACAACAGATGCAACCAAAAACCTATGCTATGATTCCACTTATGGGAGTTTCTGGAACATGCAAAATTAAACTACAGTGACTTAAAAGAAGATCAGTAAGAAGACCAGTACTGGAGGCTCACAGTAAGGGTTAGATGGACTACAAAAAAGCAAAGGGGACATATTTAGGATAACAGAAATGTTCTCTTTCTTGACTGGAGAAACAGTGACATGGGTGGGTGATGGTTATACAGATGGACATGTTTGTCAAACTAATCAAACAGGTCACATAGAAAAGGTGTACTTTTTAAAATTTAGACCAGTTGTTTATTAGTCAAAGTTATGCTTGAGCAGTTGTTTATGCTTGCAAACAGACACTTTTTAAATTGTGGTTAAGAAATATATAACATAGCCCTGGCCAGGTAGCTTAGTTGGTTGGAGCATTGTCCCATATGCCAAAAAGGTTGTGGGTTCAGTTCCCGCACATACCTAGGTTTATCCCTGGTCAGGGCACATTCAAGAGGCAACTGATCATATTTCTCTCTCTCTCTTTCTCTCTCTCTCTCTCTCTCAACCAATAAACATATCCTTGGGTGAAGATTTTAAAATACATGGCATAGAGCTTACCATTTTAATTATTTGTAAGTGTACAGTCGTGTGGCGTTTAAGGGCACTCACACTGTTGTATAACCATCATCACCACCATCTCCAATACCCTTCACCTTCCACAACTAAGGCTGTTTATCACTGAAGGAACCACAATGCTACCACTCTGAGGCTGCTTTGAAGGATGTTGATTTTAAGCTACTTATTAAGAAACAAAAGATTCAAAAAGAACTTTGACCTTCCCCTCTTTCCCTCACAAAAAAATCAGACAGATAAATCTGCTTCAAGAAGGAGCTCTTAGGAAGTTCCCCTTATCCTCAATCAAATTCAGTATGATGAATAAGAGGGCTTTACACAGGTGCCTGTTAGCCGAATACCCTCTGGGTCCCACTGCTTCTGGTCATCACCTAGCCAGGACCTTCCTGCCACATGTGTTCAGCTCTTCCTCGACTGCCTGTAATTTGCCCATTCTCACTTCTGAAATATAATAAATATCCATTCCCACCCTTTTCTCCATTGTTCAAAATGTCTTATACATCCAGTATTGTCTCATTGTCTTTGGAATTTTCATAAATTTATTATCATGTCTCTGTGAATCCCCCATGCAGGTATTAAACTTTGATTTTCTTCTGTTAATCTGCTTCTGATAATTTGGCTATTGGCCCAGCCAGAAGAACTTAGAAGGTGGGAGGAAAAATATTAATATTTTTATCCCCACATCATTAAAGAATATCTTTATATTCCCTTTCCCTACTGTTCTCTGTCCCTGGAAAGCACCATTCTGCTTTCTGTCCTTATGATTTTGAGACCTTAAGTATCTCATGTAAGTGTAATCATACGATATGTGTTCTTTTGTGATTGGCCTATTTTACTTAGCATGTCTTCAAGTTCCTTCCATTTTGTAGCATGATTCAGAATTCTCTTGTTTTTAAGTTGACTAATCGTCTAATATATATGTTATACATTAAAGTGATATACTAAAAGCTATACATATACAGATATTAGAATATATACACAGTAAATTTTGCTTACCAGGTCATCTGTAGAGGAAAACATGGGTCACTTCTACTTTTGGTCATTGTAAATAAAGCTGCTGTGGAAATGGGTGTGCAAACATTTGTTTGAATCCCAAATTTTATTTCTTGTGAGTGAACACTCAGAAGTGGAACTATTAAATTATACAGTAATTCTATTTTTTAAGTTTTCAAGTAATTGCCACACCATTTTCCACAGTGGCTTCATCACAGCAATGGATAAGAGTTATTATTTTTCCACATCTTTGATAACACTTGATTTTTCTGTTTTTGTTTTGTCTTGTTTTTTGATAACTTCCATTCTCATGGGTATAAGGTAATATCTTATTATGGTTTTAATCTGTATTTCACTAATGATTACTGGTGTTGAGCATCTTTCATGCTTATTGGCCATTTTGTATATCGTCTTTAGAGAAATGTCTGTTCAAGTACTTTGCTCATTTTTTTTAATTGGGTTGTTTTTTTAGTTGTTGCTGTTATTGAATTAGAAAAGCTCTTTATACATTCTTAACATTAATCCTTTATTGTAAGTATGATTTGAAAATATTTTTGTTTATTCCATTTGTTGCCTTTCCATTCTGATGATTGTGTCCTTTATTGCATAAATGTTTTTCATTTTAATGAAGTCAAATTTATGTCTTTTTTCTTTAGTTTCCTGTGTTTTTGATATCATATCTAATAAATTGTTATTAAATGCAATGACAAAGTTTTTCTCCTGTTTTCTTCTAAGAATTTTATTTTTTAGAAGATTTTATTTATTTATTTTTAGAAAGGGGGAAGAATGGAAGAAAGAGAAGGAGAGAAACATCAATATGTGGTTGCCTCTTACACACCCCCTACTGGGACCTGGCCTGAAACCCAAGCATGTGTCTTCACTGGGAATAGAACCAGTGACTTTTTGGTCTACAGGCTGGACTCAATCCACTGAGCCACACCAGCCAGGGCAAGAGAATTTTATAATTTTAGGTTTATGGTGAGACCTTTGATTCATTTTATGTTAATTTTTGTTTCAGGTGTAAGGTAAGGGTCCAGCTTCCTTTTTCTGCATGTGGATACCCAATTTTCCCAACATCATTAGTTGAAAATACTGTTCTTTCTTCATTATATTGTCTTAGTACCCTTGTTAAACATCAGTTTACCATATATTCAAGGGTTTATTTCTGTGCTTTCTATTTTATTCATTTGGTCAATAAGTCTGTCTTTATGCTAGAACCTAACTGCCTTGAGTACTACATCCTTGTAATAAGTAATATTGCTGAACTCATTTATTGGTTTTAACAGCTTTTATGTGAAATCTTTATATTTTTTTATATATAATATCATGTCATTTGTAAACAGAAATAATTTTACCTCTTTCTTTCTAATTTTGATGCCTTATATTTATTTTTTCTTGCCTAATTGCTCTGGTTAGGACTTCTAGTACTATGTTGAATAAAATGTCTAAGTCAGACATCCTTGCATTGTTTCTTAGAGGAAAAGATTTCAGTCTTTTATTATTAAGTACAATGCTGACTATTGGTTTCTATATATAGTTTTTATTTTAGTTTTGAATATGTTGAGATACTTTCCTTCTATTCCTAGTTTTACCATTAGTTTATCATGGAAAAGCATTGAATTTTGTCAAATGGTGTATCTGTATCAATTTAGATGATCCTACAGAGTTTTCTCCTTCTTTTTGTTAATGAAGTATATCATATTGATTTTTATAGGTTGAAATATTTTTGAACTCCAGGAAAAAATCCTATTTGGTTAGAGTATATAATCCTTTTAATATAGTATTGAATTCAATTTGCTAGTATTTCTTGGAGATTCTTTTGCATCACTGTTTATAAAAGATAGTGGCCTGTAGTTTGCTTTAATTGTAGGGTCTTAGTTCAGCTTTGGTATTAGGGTACTTGTAACTTTATAGAATAAGTTTGGAAGCATTCCTTCCTCTTCAGTTGTTGGAAAATTTAAGAAAAATTGATTTTTTTTAATATTTGGTACAATTGGTCAGTGAAGTCATTTGGTCCTGGGCTTTCCTTTGCTGGGAAGTTCTGAATCACTGATTCGATTCTCATTACTAGTTTTAGGTTGATTCAGACTTTTCTGTTTCTTCATATCTGGTCTCAGTAAATTGCACTTCTCAAGAATTTGTCTATTTCCATTTTTAAGTAACATTTTTTTCTGATATATATCCTTGGGTAAGGGAAACAAAAGACAAAATAAACAAATGGAACTACATCAAACTAAAAAGTTTTTACACAGCAAAGGAAACCATCAACAAAATGAAAAGACAGCACACTGAATGAAAGAACATACTTGCTAATGATACATCTGATAAGGGGTTAATATCTAAAATTTATAAAGAACTCATACAACTCAACACCTGAAAAACAAACAATCCAACTAAAAACCAGATAAAGGACCTGAATAGACACTTCTCCGAAGAGGACATACAGATGGCCAATAGATGTGAGAAGATGTTTAATGTCACTAATTGTCAGAGAAACGCAAATTATAACCACAGTGAGATACCACCTCACATCTGTCAAAATGATTATCATCAACAAATCAACAAACAGCAAGTATTGGGGAGAATGTGAAGAAAACGGTACCCTCATGCCCTGTTCAAAGGATTGAAGACTGGTGCAGCCACTGTGGAAAACAGTATGGAGTTACCTCCAAAAATTAAAAAGGGAACTGCTTTATAATCCAGAGATTACACGTCTGGTTATATATCTGAAAAAACTCAAAACACTAATTCAAAAGAATATATGCGCCTTTATTTTATTGCAGCAATATTTACAACAGCCAAGCTATGGAAGCAAGCCAAGGGCCCATCAACAGACAAGTGCATAAAGAAATAGACGGGGAAGGGCAAGAATAGTATGGGAAATGTAGAAGCTAAAGAACTTATGACACATGGACATGAACTAAAGGGGGAATGTGGGTGGGAGAGGGTGTGCAGGGTGGGGGGAATGATGGGGGAGAAATGGGACAACTGTAATAGCATAATCAATAAAATATATTTTAAAAAAGAAATGTGGTACATATATACAACAAAATATTATTCAGCCACAAAAAAGAGCAAAATCTTACCATTTGTGACAGCATGGATAGATAAGAGGGTATTATGCTAAGTGAAATAAGTCATTCAGAGAAGGATAAATGCCATATAATTTTACATATCTATGGAATCCAAAGAACAATAAAAATGAACAAACAAAACAAAAACAGACTCATAGCTGCAGAGAATAGGCTGACGGTTGTCAAAGGGGAGGGGTGGTTGGGGGATTAGGTGTAGAAAGTGAAGGGATTGAGAAATACAGATTGGTAGTTACTAAACAGTCATAGGAAATACCATCAATAATATTGCAATAACTATGTTTGGTGCCAGATAGGTACTGGAAATATCATGGAGAACACAATGTAAAGTATGTGGTTGTCTAACCACTATGCTATACACCTAAAACTAATACAAAATAATATTGATAATAATATTATTGTAAACTGTAATTAAAAAAATAAATTAAGATAAAAATAAATTGTCCATTCATCTAGGCTATCTAATTTGTTGATGTACAATTGTTCATAGTACTCTCTTATAAGGCTTTTTATTTCTGTAAACTTGATAGTAACATTTTTTCTTTCATTTCTGATTTTAGTTGTGTCCCCTCTTTTTTCTTAGTTAATCCAGCTAAGTCTGCCAATTTTACTCATCTTTTCAAAGAGCCAACTATTGGTCTTATTGATTTTCCCTATTGTTTTTCTAGTCTTTATATAATTTAATCTCTGCTCTTATCTTAATTTTCAAAATAGGTTTATTTTAATGTATGAAATTATGTCTCAATAAAGTTTATTTTAAAAGTAAAAAAGTAACTCAACCTCGTTCAGATCTAGTAAAATATTTTTGAGAGTTAGCAAGGGAGTAAATGATAAGCAAAGGAGCTGGTGGCTCGCATTTGAAACCAAGTCTTTGTCACTGGGTACACAGCATGGGTCTCCTGATAATAGGGGAACAACCCTCACAATCCTGTCTTCAGGTGGGATTGGGGGCAGGAAGGGTGTCCACAGAACAGAAAGTACAGAATTTAAGACACATTCATAACAAAGGCAAGGTTAACAGCTGTGTCTTCCTAAAAGGAAGATCTCAGAATGTGTAGAACTGTGTATGACATGACTGAGAATGTGCAGTGACTTCTGACATAGCCAGGGGGCAGATGCCTGTGCATCACTGGGGAAGGACTCTTGCCCTAACTAAAGAGGGCAGCCAAAAGAGAGTCAAAGACACTGGGAAACTGACAAAAATGGCAGGCCCTAACACACCATAGGAAGAGCCAGATATGCAGTCACATAGGAAGTTCTGAGGCGAGCATTTAAATGAGAGTAGGCTGAAGGTCAGGAGGGAAGCCATGAGGAGAGGAGGAGGTCTGCCTGGAGAAGACAGAGACAGAGCTGGTCGTGGTGCAGCAGACTTGTCTGGCCAAACACAGACACATGAGAGATGCCTGGAGCTGAATTGTGACCAGGAACACTGAGCTGCAGACTTCTGCTTCTCTAAAGAACGTACTGAGAAGTCACTGTCTTGGTATGGGGCGTCCTGGTATGGACTTTACAGGTTGGTGCAAGCTCTTTCCCTCTGGGCTTTTGGCATTTGGACATCTGGGCTTCTGGCTCCACTCCCTGCATGAACAGGAGTGCTCGTGGGACCAGGAAATACAGGGCCCACCATGGGCTTAGACCTTGCAGAGGATGAGAGCCCACTGCTGGAGGTAGGGTCCCGGGCTGGGACAGAGTAACACGGCACATGGTTTTCTGAACCACTACAAGGAGGTTGAGAATAACACACCCCAGGTCCTGAAGGAGAAAACAGCTGCAAGAAGATGGCAACTCTGAAGCCTACAGGTGGACCTTCCAGAGAGGATGGAGATCTGTTTGCAGGACTGGCTGATGGACAGAGAAGGATATGGGGAACTTCTGGGCATGGTTTGGGCTTGTAGCCTTTAGGGGGGAACAAGGGAAGTACTGGGTCTTTATGAAAAGGGTTCCCCCAAGGTTGGAACCCTGTTAAATAAAAACCTGTTTCCTTTAACACAAATTGTTGGGTTATATGTAAAGGTGCCAAGTGGCTGAGCCCCAGTTTGCACAGTTATAGCTTTGCCTCTCTCCTCAATGTCACAAGCATTTTTAAGCGGTCCTTGCCCTGCCGGTTGATATAATTCATTGTTTTTTATTCAGCAGCTGTTAAATGGCATATAGTGTTCTAGATACTTTCCAAATATTACTTCATTCCATTCTCTTTGAAGCTGCTGTTATTATCCTCACTTCGCTCATGGGCATAAAAACAAGATTTGGAATGATACACGAGCTCACACACCTAATGTATGACAGAGGCAAGTGCCAAGTTCACTTACATCTGACTCCAAATCTATGGTCTTTTCCCTTTTATCCTTTCTGAATTTGGTGTTTTGGAAAATAAAATACCAAGCTACCAAGCTCTGTGACTCCATCTAGGAATGTAAAGAGAGAGACAGAGACAGGACAGGAGAGACAGAGAGATATTAACCATTAGTGAGGCAGGGTTGTGGCAAGAGGCTCAGAAATGTGATACAGCACCCGAATGTGACATCAGCAACGAGACCCCCTAGATTCCACTATCAACACAGGCTGGGAACTGAAAAACCTTTTAGTGTCACTCAGCACAAAAAAATGAGCCCAAATGGCCCATTTTGTTTTATTTTACTTTTTACCTAACATGAATACTCCCTCAGAAAAAAAGATGTGCTAGCTGAGTTCAATGATGGCTACTATTCAACATGGAATTCCTTTTTGGGGGGAGTTAGCAGTGAGCCCCACCACAGGTAACTGAACTCTCTTATTCCAGGCATATGGCAGCCTGCACAACCTAAGTCCCTCTGACCCCACCATACCAGGATTCCTTTCATGCACAAAACACACTACATAAATGATAGCACTTGAACCTGGGAAAACTGATAGTCACTCTGTCTCTCCAACAGTGCCATGTGACCTCAATAGTCCAGGCTAGCCTGACCTTCACAGCAGGTCACTAGTTCTCTGCTTCCCGAAGGCTGGCGTCAGTGATCCCTGTTCTTAGAGAGATTCTGAACAGAAAGAACTGGATAATGTTGAAACTAAGAGTGTAGTGTTAATATTCCCTTGAGGGATATGTCTTATTTTTATAAGCTCCTACTAGCTACTTAAATAATTAACTCATTACTCAAGTGCATACTATTGCTTTAATAAATTTACTGTGCTGTGCTAAAAATATATTTAACTCATTAGTCCATCAAAATATTTAGTGAGCACCTACTGTCAAACTGGAAGAAAATATTTTTTACACATGAAGAGGTAACTGCTTCTCTCTCCCTCTCTCTCTTTTTGATAACTGCTTCTTAAAAGCAATAATTGATACGTGACTGATGAGCCCACCCACCATAAAGAATATAGTTGTTCAGATTAAGCACTTATTGTTCAAAGGAAGTTTTATAGCAGGATCCAAATATAGAAAACAGGATTCTGGGAAGCATCCCATGAAAAGTAGATTGCTATTTGCAAAGACGAAGGCTGAGTCTACTTGACTATAGATCTCTACTAGTTCTTCTCATGACTTCCTCCCTGAGGAGTACTTAAGGACTCCTAAAAACCAACCATGGCTTCTCTTTGTAAGTATTGGATGTAAATCTCGACCCCTACTTACTAGCTGCATGACCTTGGGCAGGTCATTTAACCTCTCTGAGCTTCAGGTGATGAATTTACAATTGAGGGTAAAATTAGCTAGCAGCTTGTTTGGGGGATTGAAGGACTACATGTGTACAAAAGGAACAAACAGTGCCTGGAAGAGAAAAGCCAGTCAAAAAACAGTACTTGCTTTTGCCTGTTCAAAATTTTTCTTTACCTAATGTCAAGGCATTGTAAATGTAAGGGGACAAGAGTAACTGAGTGGGAGAATCCATTCTCCGCCTGAGATCCATTCTCGACTTTACCACATAACCAGCTGTGTGGTCTGGGGTGAATAATTTTGATTTGCTTCAGTGGTTTCTCTGTGAAATGAGGAGATGGCCGTGAACTCTAAGGTTCCTTCCAGCTCAGTAATTCAAGACTTTGTACTGTTGGCATCATCCAGGGACTGTTTTCTCACAAAGAGCATCGAAGAAAGATGAGCAGCATTGATTTATGCTCCCTCATCGCCTTCTCCATTGCCCGGAGAGTGTCTGGAAAATACCGTTTTTCTGGAGAGTACTTTAGACTGACATGGCTTCGACTCAGGCGTCCGACCAGTAGTCTTCCGCAGGGTTTTCCAAATTGTCCCTGTGAGGCAGCAAGGGCACCACACCTTACCAGAGGGCAGGTGAGCTGGCAGGATCGTCCCCCATCCCAAAAGAAAAGGACTCTGGGAGTAGATACTTCACCAGCTCTCTGCAGCTGTGTGCAGAAAAGAACATGGATGGTGGATCTCCATCTTACACAGCGCAAAGAAACATTTTGCGGTAACTTTTCAACCTGAAGTGGGACTTTTCCTGAATAAGGAGCACATCCCTAACAGGTGGGGAAATACTGCCACCTTCTGGTTCTCTGCTTTTTTACACCAAGAACACTCCAAGGCCAAAGCAATAGACTCACTAAGGCAGCCTGTCTACATATATCATAAAATATCAATATTTTCGAATGTATCCATTCTGAATATATAATGAAATCTCAAGAGCCTTATGGAATAAAAGTTCAAAATAATTCCTCCGTCGATATCCAAGGTCACACACCTAAAAAAAGATATTGACTAAAATTAGTAGCCAAGGATATTTGAGGATTCCTTCAACAATAACTTTATTATCTCATGTATGTATACTAGGCATTTTTTAACATGTAGGGATATTTTAAGCACATTGTGTCTTGTGATGTTGAAAGAGCTTTACTCTACTTGGAACTTATTAATTCACTGTTTATGTATACAACAAGAGACAATAAAATTGCATTCTTGTTAACATTTCTGGCAGTTGGTACTATCAGAAATTCAGATTTGCCCTTATTAATTTACACTATTAGGCTCTGTGAGTAATCTTGCCCTATTGGAATGGTGCAGAGGTTAAAAGTTAATACAGATATAAATGAAACAAGCTCTGCACTTTTATCAGGAAAGTGGTTTGAGGCTAAGAGTTCAGGAGCAATTTATTTGAAATGGCTCTTGCATTTCTCCACCACGGACAGTGTCCTTTGGGTCTGGAGCCTTGTTTGTTTCCCCTCCCCACCATTGTTCAAGTGAGTGTGACCCGCACATGTGTCTACACGGATGTACAACATCGGATGGCAAAGTGACCATCTTCCCTTTCACCTTGAACTTTGGTCCATGATAGAAATAATGTTTAGATTCTTATTCAGGCAAATTATTTAGTTCCACATTGTGTTGCCTTTCTCCATTTTGAAGCTAGATTTTGGCTTGACACTTTCATAACCAAAAGGTCCATTGAAATGTTTCATTTGGCTCTGTTTGTTGCTCCATCTCTAGAATAACAAGAAGTAGAAAAAAAAACTTCTTGGCATTTCTAGCCAATAAGGCTTTTAAAAATATTGGTGTTCACTCTCAGATTACCCCATTTCATAAGCCTAATGAAGCGAGAAACACCCACCTCCACCTCCCCTCCCCCTGGCGTGCTCTCCCCATTCTTTCAAAAGAGACTATTCTCCAAAGTTGTTAAAACCTTTTTAATGCAGATGGAGATATGCTGCTGACATGGATGGAAAGAAAACCAGTGGTGCTGAGATCCCCCTTCCTCCACTGCAGAGCCTCCTCTGGGTGTCCCAACAAGATGAGAACCCTCTCTGGGGGTGGTCAAACCACTCACAGGACTCACTGCTATACACAGCCTTGAACACACACTGATCTCCTAATAGGTACCAGCAGCCTCTTACCAGACTAGGCTGCCTGCTCTCTACTTTGGGAGACAATGCAGTGGAAGGGACATAACCCAGACTTTGGAGAGCTGCACCAGGATTATACTTCTGCCATCTAACTGTTCTTACTAAAGGCACGAAGATAAGGTAATTACACATTCTGTTTTTGGAACACTTGTATGTCAAGAACTGTACCAAACACCTGGCATGAAATAGCAGAACTGATGCTCACACCAACCTCTCTATCATCAGCATCCCTTTATATAGGAGACTGCTCTGCATGGTGTGGGCCCCGCTCCCACTCAGAGATGCACAGGACCCACACCCATGGATCGGTTATCCCATGGGGAATCAGGCCTGCAATGTACCTAGGCAGCTTTCAGACTTGCTTTTGCTAAAACTCCCTCACCCTGAATTGAGGCCGCAAACATTTACTGTAAAGTAACTTCCTAAAATCCATGCTAGACCTTCCAAGGACAGTGTAACCAGTTCAACCACTTTTCCCTTTTCATTTGCAAATATCCCTCTTCTGTGATGTGATTAGCGACATCCTCTCCTTTGTTTGCTATAAAAGGTAACCACCTAAAGCGAACCTGTGCATAGTAAATGAGGACCATCATGTAATGTGCCCAGAAAAAGAAATAAAAGCCTGTCATAGCAAGGGCCAAGGTTTTTTCTCCTCTTGAGAGAAAAGCCATGCTATCCCTTTTCCTCCACAGGACTTGGTACTCCGTGTGAAATTCTCATGCCTCATCCACAATGTGAGCCAGGGTCCACATCACCTTTGTACAGATAAGGAACTGAAACAAAGGATAGGCTAAGTCATTTCCCCAAGGTGACAAATTTCAGAGAGGGTAGGGCCTCACACAAAAGCAGATCCAACTCCAGAGGTGGAACTTATTGTGTGACATGGCCTCCTCACCCCCGGGATCTGCCTGGCAAATAAGAAATAGAAAATAAATCAGAAGCGCTATGTTAGCCAAGCACATAGCCCAGCTTTGAGATATCAGACCTTCCCATTACTCTTGACCTTGCACTCTGTACAGAACAGGCTTTATGTGGATTGCTGGCATGCTTGTTTGCTTTAATGATACTCCAATAATACACACACGCATACATACACACCCTTGCACTTACTCCGAGCATTCCCTAGGGCTGCTGTCACGAAGTACCAGAAACTGGGCGTCTTAAAACAACAAAAACGTATTAGCTCACAGTTCTGAAGGCTCAAAGTCTAAACTCAAGGTGCAGATAGAGCCATGCTCTCTCTGACACTCAGTGGTTTGTGGGCAATTTCTGGCATCCCTTCGCTTACAGATGCATCACCCCAATCCTCCACCTTCATAGAGCATTCTTCCCATGTCTGTCTGCACATCACACCGTCTTGTGAGGGCACTCTTCATATTGATTGAGAACCTGCCTTATTCTGGTGTGACTTCATCGTAACTAATAACATCTGCAATTACCCTATTTCCAAATAACTTCACGCTCTAGGGTACTGGGCATTAGGGCTTTAATATATCTTGGGGGATACATTCAACACGTAATAAGAACCATCTCTCCTTATGCACACCCAGATGATCTCAACTGAGCCCTGAAGAACCTAGAACCAAAGAGACCTGGGTTAAATAGGTATGTGTCTTTGGAAAAGTGACTTAAGTGACTAAGGCCTAGTCTCCTTATCTGGAAAGTGAGGGTATTCACAGCACCCACCCCAGAGAGCTGCTGTGCTCCTTAAATGGAGAAAGATACACAGAGCACTGAGCATTGTGCCTGGCACACGGTCATGCTTCAGCCCCACTAGGAGGGGTGGGTGCCCATGCCTGGGTCCCCACTGGGGAGCACCACCACCAAATCGGCTCTCACCCCCTGGCAGACTGAGATGTGGAGACTTTAGGTAGGCAACCCTGTTCCCAGCCCTTCCTCCAAACACCTCTGCTCCCTTTTGAAAAAGAGTGAATGACACCCGCCTACCCAAAACACAGAGTCAGAATAATCACTGTGATTTAAAAGTTAGAAGTTTCACGAGCTTGGCATTATCCTTGGAGATTCAGCAGCTCAGACTATGCTGACTTGGTCTTTTGTCGTTGTCAAATCTGGCTTCTGTGACACGGAAACCTGCTGCAGCATGAAGCTATCACTGAAGCGACTGCAAGGCGAGGGAAGCAGAAGACGGTGGTTTCAACGTGCCTGCTGCAGAAGCCAGCAAGGAAAATTAACCCACCTCGTTCATCACGAGTTTGCATCCAGAATCTTCAGCTGACAGAAATGATAATCATTTGGTTCATTGATTCTAGGATTAATCACTGAAGTTAATCTTGGCATGTATTGATTCCATTTCTGCTGGCTGTAACTGAAGTGTTCAAATTACTTATTCCCACTCTGACAGCAATAGGTTCCACAAACAAAGGAAGTCAAAACTAAGCTATTACACCTGACAGCTCTGAACAGCCCCCAGTGACAGTCGAGATGGCGCACCCCTCAGCAGGAGGAGCCCCTGGCAGGGAAGGATCAAGCACCTGTTCTTGCTATTACATACATTGGCGTTTTACAAAGTTGATCCATCAGTGTCTAGAAGAATTGAAGGAAGCTTTATCTCAGAGAATCTCAGCTCAAAACTTGGCTGCAAAGGCAAGAAAATCACGGAGGCAACACAGTGAAACAGGCCCATTTCACCAACCTGACTTCTACCAGGAAACATCAGTATCTATTACCTTGAAATCCTCCGAAGTTTTCTGGTGCTGACCATTAGCCAAAAGAAGCTTCAAGCACAGTTTCCAAAGTGACAACATACTGTACTCACCCCTCACCTATCCTGTCACTTGATCGTCAAGACTGAGAAGCAATGGACTGGCTTTTATGGAGCATTCTTCTGTGTGGCCTTTGGAAAGGGATCCAAGGAGGCGAGCACCCCGGTGCTGTGGCTGACTAGTATTTCCAAGTCACCCCTCACAGGAGCACAGCTCAATGCTAGAAAGGGTACAGCATTGGTGGCACAGCTACTTTCACAAAAGGAAGGCAAAAATCTCAAAACATAGCAATAGTGAGCAAGGGCCAGAGTGATAAGAACGATGGGGGTGAAAGTGGATAATTATTGTGAGGGGCTGTCCTTCACTTTGCAGGATATTAAACAGCATCTTTGTCCTCTAGCCACTAAATGCAAGTGGCAGCACACCCTCCCTCCCCCGTTTTCACACAGAAAATGTTTCTAGACACTGCCAAATATCTCAAGGTTGGGGGAGGACAAAATCACCCCCAGTCGAGAACCATTAGTTTAACTTTACACATTTTAAAACTAAACATATATGGTAAAATTTCAAGGATAACTACTGAAATAGAAATACACTATACAAATTCCAAAGAGAGAAAACAATTTTTTAGGAAGCTCAGAATAAAGCAAAACACATAAAAATGGGATAGCTACACATCATTAAAAAATGATGATAGGAAACAAGTCCAAATCTGTTTATCATAATATAGGGTTTCACTTCCACAAAGGCGGCATGAGAAATTCTTGTCTTGAGGGGAAAAAAATCATAACTTGGGAAACATTAAATAAAAACATTTAAAGTAGCCCTGGCTGGTGTGGCTCTGTGGATTGAGTGCCAGCCTGTGAAGCAAAGGGTCACTGGTTCAATTCCCAGTCAGGGCACATGCCTGAGTTGTGGGCCAGGTCCCAGTAGGGGGCGGGGCATGTGAGAGGCAAGCACACATTGATGTTTCTCTCCTTTCTCCCTCCTTTCCCCTCTCTCTAAAAATAAATAAACAAAATATTTTTTATTAAAAAAAAGTTAAAGTCTCTAAAAAGTGTCCTGAGAACACACAGAAAATAAAACTATTTATTTAATAACATCTAGTAAATCTTGATGAAAACTTCAAGACTACGGCACTTGAGCCATGGTATGCTTTCTCCCTCCTCTTCCCCCCCAACTCAGTGTTACAAAGTCACAGGGAATGGGAGACTGTGTTATATGACACTTTGGGGATGCAATCAGCCAAATCCAAAATGTTAGAAATTTACAGGAAATATAACCAATAACATTGTAATAACTATGTATGATGCCAGGTGGGTGTTTAAATTAGCAAGGGATCACTTTGTAAATTATACAATTGTCTAACATTTATGAAGTACAACTGAAATTAATATAAAATAATATATTTAAAAAAAGAAATTCACAGGAAAAATGGCATTATTTCTCCAGTGTATAAATGACAAGTAAAAAACCAGACAGGCAATAGCCTGATTTCTCTGCCTGACCCATGTCGTTTCAAGGAATCTGATTCTATTTTCTACTGCCAGGACTGAGGGCTCCCCTTTGGCTCAGCCAACCTCCCAATCACCTCCTTTTGGTCCTGTGAGGCCTTCACAGGTCATCACCTCATCCAAGGAGTCCAAACAAATAGAACCAAAATGAATGTGCGGCCTTCTGCTAGGTACACTCTGTCCATCTGGTCAATTCAGTATGCACATGTCAGATTTGGAGTCGCTGCAAATTCTGAACCTTAATGGAGACAAATCTGAGAAACAAGCTAATAATCATGGGAAATGAAAGAGATCACCCAGAAGAGAGGAGCTGGAACCTTGGATAAATCCTCCTGAAACCCTGGAACATAACTACTTTCAATTGTGTTAGCTAATACAGTCCCTCTATTCACAAGCCAGTTTGACTTCAGAGGCCGTAGACCTTGCAGAAATCTTGCCATGGGATTTGAATGTGGGTCATGTCTGGAAGTAGAGACTGTACTCTAAACCAACAAACAATACCACTTCTCTGAGGAATAGGCCAAGAATGAGGAGTCGAGTGGGCCCTTTGTCATACACCAGTTTCCTAAGTGATCAAGTCACCACCCGTGTTGAGGGAGAGAAGAGCAGACATTCAAAGTCATGAAAAACACAGCTTAAGTCAACAGACGTCGGACTCGTTGTTTTCTTTGTTATTAATTAATACATGCGTTTGATACATTTTACGTTTTTTGTGCTCCTTGTGATTACGTTAAGTTATCGTATCTATTTTTCTGGTTATTTTTCATTCCTGTCTTCAGATTCATTCAACTGTTCAAGTACATAAATATGTAATCGCTTTCCTACTGTGAGGAAACAGGCAATGTTCAAAGTGTGGCTGACTCAAAGGCCAATGGCTGCGGGCTCTTCCCAAAGGAAGTCATGACCTAAAAGAGGCACAGACGCCATGTCAAAAAAAAAAAAAAAAAATCCTCAGACTGCGTCCTCACTTCCATGAAACTACTGCACACACAGGGAGACAGTGCGGATCCTGACCAGCGAGAATCACTCAGGCCTCACAGTTTGTCATTATTTTCCCACAAATTAGACAATCAGCAGATCCCCCAAAAGTGATATGATACATATGACATGCCATTTTTCTTTCATTCGGACAAGATCAGCCTGCACACTCACATTAGATACCATCTAACATGGAAAAATAAACTTTTACCTTAAAACAGGGCAATAAAAAGGAGAGGCAACGACATACAAATTTCCCTCAGTTTCTAGGTTTCCTCTGTTGTCAATAGTCTCTCTGACCATTCAGACCAAATTTTTAGCTCTGCCCTAAACCCTGGTTTGTTTTCCATTTCTGAGTCTTGTTTTGGCTTTCATGCCCCTAAGGTCAGAGCACATGCAGTTCTGATCATTTCATTCAGTCTAGTGATGACACTAAACTCCACCCCAACTTCTGAAAAAGAAGGTCCTGCCTAAAATATCTATCTCAACTCCTCTCTGTTCTGTAGACTTCTCAATCATTGTATAATAATTTATTTTACAGAGGTTGATTGGCTTACTCATTGACAAGATTTTCTAATAATTCAATTTATTTGGACAGTTGACCCTTGAACAACATGAGGTTTAAGAGCACCAACCCCCTGTGCAGTTGAAAGCCACATACAGCCCTGGCTGGTGTGGCTCAGCAGACTGAGTGTTGACCTGTGAACCAAAGGGTCACCAGTTTGATTCCCAGTCAGGGCACATGCCTGGGTTTCCTTCCAGGTCCCCAGTGAGGGGCATGTGTGAGAAGCAACCACACATTGATGTTTCTCTCTCTCTCTTCCCCTCTCTAAAAGTAAATGAAGTCTTTAAAAAACATAAAAGAAAATCCACATGTGACTTCTGACTCCCTGATGTTGACCAGAAGCCTTATCAATAACATAGTCAATTAACACATATTTTGTATGTTACATGTATTATATACTATATTCCTACAATAAGGTAAGATAAAATATTATTAATAAAATCATAAGGAAAATACATTTACAGTATTTGTGTGAAAAAAATCCACATATAAGTGGACCCATGCAGTTCAAATCTCTGTTGTTGAGAGGTCAACTGTACTTTATAATTTTCTACTCTTTCTAAGTGTCCTGTCCCTAATTCATTCTAAATTGTTATTTCTCAAACATTTGAAAGCCACAATACATTAATTTTACATCACAACCCTATAGAAACACACATACAAGGAAACAGAAGTATCATAGAACATTTGCTTTTACTACTTCAATTTGCTCTCTTATTGAATGTATTTAAATTCTGTTTGCAAACCACCAAACTGATTTCTCTACCCAGAATATTTTGACAAAACAGCTTTAAAGAATCTAACAAGCTACATAACAATAGATACCTCTTTTAAGATTTTAGTTTTCCACATTAACTTGGTTATTACTCTTTTTTTTTTTTTCTATTATTGACAAGGGGGTATATGGGAATCCCCCAAGTGCTATCTAAAATGTCTATCAAGTAGAGAGACAGTGTTGCGGTGCTGAGTCTGCCCTAATGTGCTCCTGTGTATAATGTGAACCCACGGTTTTGGCCCAAACTTTCAGGGGAAAAATCTTTAATTTTAATTTTTTAATTCAAATTTTTATTTATTTATAGATACTTGTTTTTTATTATACAGTATTTTTAGCATTTATCTTTTAACATATGATGGCACATGAAATTTTATGCAACAAATAATTACAAAATGCAAGAACAGATACAAGGTATTTCAGGTACAGACCATGTATAACGAGCATCCTTATTTTTCCCTCAAAACTTTGGGCAAAAAAAGTGTTCATTGTACATGTCAAAATATGGTATGTAGGTAACAAAATTTAGTTCATTCTATTAATATTCTACAAATGTTTCTGTTGATTTCCAGTTCCTCAAGATGCCCAGCTGTTCACAATGTTGTCACTGTCCCTTGCTTTTGAATCATTTTAATGTTGCTAGTCTTCTTCTTGCTTCTCCCCAATGATCCCATATTATTAATGAAATGGGCATGGAATGCAGAGGGTGATTTTTTTATCCTCACCCAAGAATAAATTTTTATTGATTTTAAAGAGAGAGAGAGAGAGAAAAGCAATGATCGGTTGCCTCCTATACGCACCCCAACCAGGGATCATACCTGTGACCTTTGGTGTAGGGGATGATGCTCCAGCCAGCTGAGCCACCCAGCCAGGGTGAGTGTGATTTTCATTTCCATAACCATTGCACATAGTAGCAAAACATTGCTGCCATAAATTTAATTTACAAATATTTCAGAAATTCTCAAATCCACAAAGTGGCTGCCCTCTTCTTTTTAATTTCATCTAACTAGATGTATATATGGTCCAAGAAATCTAATTAACATTCTAATCTTAATGTAAATTCTAAGAGTCTATCCAAAGGAATATACCAATATATTTCTAAATTATATTTAAAAGTAAATAAAAAGCTATCAACATCATTTTTGGCTTCTAGGCCACAGAGTAAGCAATAGTCACGCACTTGCAGCTGACTGGCTAAGCAGTGCTTCAAAGGGCTAGGGCTAACCATTAAGAGTCTAATAGACCCCAAGACCCTGATCCCTAGAGGTGGCTAGAGAGCCTGGGATGTGCAAAACCAGGATGAGATGAATCTCCAGCTCCATCTGAAATTCTTCAGTCACCCCTGGAGGGCCTGTTCTTCTGTTCTTAGTAGCATCTCCCCTACATTTTAATTTTTCCTTCCAGTCTCAACTTGCTTCTTACAATAACTCTCAGCCTTGGAATTAATCCAACCTTAGATTTTAATATCAGTGTTTCTAATGGCAGCTAACATGTGTTGAAGGTTTACTATGACTAGCCTCAATTTTAATTTATTTATATATATAAATTATACATATATATATATATATATATAGTATTGCTAATAACCCTAGAAGGTTGAAGCTATTAGTATCTCTCTTTTAAAGATGAAGAAACTGAGGCACCTGAAGGTTAAGCTAACTACTCAAGATCATACAGACACTATGTGGAGAACATAGACATAAATCAGAAAATGTGACTACAAAGACAGCAATTTTGACAATGACACTAAAATAAGTGCTCTTGATTAAAAGATTCTCAATCTTTCTTCTATTTACATCTATATATATCTAGACTGCCCTAGTGATTACAACCTACCTACACCTAGCTGAGATCACCCTTCAGCTTCTGTTCTAAGATTGGCTCTCTCCTATAGCCACTTGTACCTTTTTCCTAATCCTTTCCAACTCTTTCTTACTGGCCCTTCAATGTAAAAGGCCCAGCCTTTTATGGAAGGTCACATTGATTGTGTATCTTGTAACCCTTGCATCCCAGGGATAAATCCTACTTGGTCATGGTGTATGATCCTTTTAATATGCTGGAGGATTCAGTTCACTAGTATTTTACCCAATATTTTTGAGTCTGTGTTCATTAAGGATATTGGTCTGTAGTTTTCTTGTGGCATCTGTGACTTTTGTATCAGTGTGACCATGTTAGAAAGAAAAATATTACATGATCATCTCAATAGACATGGAAATAATATTTGACAAAATTCAACATCCATTCATGATTAAAACTCACAACAAAATACGTATGGAAGGAATGTACTCAATACAGTGAAAGCCACGTATAAAAAGCCCACAGCTAACATAATAATCAATAAGAAAAGGCTGGAAACATTCCCTTTAAGATGCAGCAAAAGGCAAGGGTGCCCGCTGTTACCACTTCTATACCACATAGTACTAGAAGTTCTAGCCAGAACAAACATACAAGCAAAAGAAATAAAAATAATCTAAATCAAAAGGGAGAAGTAAAATTATCTCTGCTAGCTGAAGACATTATAAGTAGAAAACTCTAAAGATTCAATAACAAAAACAGCTGTTAGAATTAGTAAACAAATTAATTCAGTGAAGTTTCAAAATCCAAAAATCAACACACACACAAAAAAATGCATTTCTACACACAAACAACAAGCTATCTGAAAAGGAAATTAGGAAAACAATTCTATTCTCAATAGCAACAGAAAGAAAAATTATTGATAGTTACTAATAAACTTGACCAAAAAGTTGACAGACCTGTATACTGAAAATTATAAACACTAATGAAGGGGGGAAAAGACACAGATAAATGGAAAGACATCCTGTGTCCACGGATTGGAAGATAATATTGTTAAAATATCAATATTACTCAAAGTGATAAATAGATTCAGTACAATCCCTATCAAATTCCAGTAGCACTCTTTACAAAAATAAAAAGTAACCTAAAATTCACACTGAAATATAAAAGACCTCCAAATAGACAAAACAGTCTTGAAGAAGAAAAACAAAGCTAGAGGCATCCCATTTGCTGATTTCAAAACATACCAATGAAACAGAATAGAGAGCTCAGAAAGAAAGCTACACATCTGTGGTTAACTGATCTCCAACCAGGGCTCCAAGAGCAAATAAAAGGGACAGGATAGTTTCTTCAATAAATAGTGCCAGGAAAACTGGATATCTATGTGCAGAAAAATGAAATTGGACCTTTATCTCATTCCAAATATAAAAATCAACTCAAAACGGATTAAATACTTAATCATAAAACCAGAAAGTATAAAACTATTTGCACTGCTGTGGGCAATGATTTCTTGAAAATGATACTAAAAGCACAGGAACTAAAAGCAAAGCTAGACAAGTAGGACTGCATCAAATGTAAAGCTTCTGCACAGCAAAAGCAACAGTCAATGGAGAGAAAAGGCAACCTATGAAATGGAGGAAAATTTTTGCAAACCATGTATCCAATATGGGGTTAATATCTAAAATATTAATATATGTGAGGAACTCAAACAAATCAATAGGAAAAATAAATCACTTGATGAAAATTTGAGCAAAGAACCTGAATATTTTTCAAAAGACACAAAAATGGCTAACAGGTATATAAAAAGATATTCAACATCAGTAATCATCAGGGAATGCAAATGAAAAACGAATTGACATACCACCTAACACTGTTAGAATAGCTATTTACAAAAAGACAAGAGTTGGCAAGGATATGGAGAAAGGGGAACCCTCGTGCACTGTTGATAGATATTTAAATTGGTACAGCAATTATGGAAAACAGTATGAAGTTTCATCAAAGAATTAAAAGAGAGAACTACCATATGATTCAGCAATCCTGTTTCTAGGGGATAAAGTGAAATATGTACCCGTAAGAGATAACTGCTCCTTCATGTCCACTGCAACATTATTCACAATAGCCATGGCATGGAAAAATCTAAGTGTTCATGGGTGGACAAATGAATAAATGAGTGAAGAAGTCATACACATATACATACACGCACATGAACACATATGTGGTCTGTCTACAAAATGGTTTTGCACAGCATGGATATAACCAGGCAGCCAAGGAGAGTGGACTGGAATGTGTGTGTGTGAACAATGACAATTCTCAATGCTTACATTTATTAACCTCAAATTTACTCCTAACCTTACCGAAAGTGCTCCGCCCTTTGAACCTGGTATTCACTGTCCTGTTCTAACTTTTCAGTATGGTCAGCAGAGTCAGGCAAAGTTGAGTGCTCCCTCCTATAAGTAGCTCCTTTCATTTCCACAATCCTCTCTGATTACTCCTTCCTGTTGACTGAAGACCGCTTTACTAACAGATCCTCCTTCCCTTTTTACACTGCTCGCTCCTTAACTATATTGGTGGCCTCAATGACCTGTCTCCTCAGCCTCTTCTTTTCTTGACATGAATACCAACCCATAGTCTCAGTGATCATTTTTAGGCTGCTAAGTCCAAAAATATGCAAAAGATCAGCCCCGGCTCCTACCTTTGAAACAAATCCATGTGGATATTTTGCAGGCAACTGAATCTCAAAGCTAAAATCAAACTCTCTTTCTCCCACCCTCCAAGGGCAGCTCTTGCCCTTGAATTCTCCATCTGGTATGAGACCACCATCAATTATTTCAATTATTGTCCATCTTAAGACAGTAACCCAAGAGTTCTCCTACTTCCTTCTCTCTCTCTCTCTCTCTCTCTCTCTCTCTCTCTCTCTCCCCCACCTCCCTCCCTCCCCCTCCACTCTGTTTTTCTAGACAGGCTTCATCTAACATGTCCCTTGAATCAGCCTCCCTATGGCCAAGAAACCAATAAGTGAAATAAGAAATAAGTGATGGTGCCAGGAATACACACTGTGTCCAACTCCTACTCTGAAAGCCCTTTCACAACTACATGTCCTGGCAGTGGAGGTTCTTAGAGTGTGCCAAGAACTGTGCTGACCACTTCGTACACTTAATTTACTCAAATCCTCCAATAATAAATTGAAAACAGAAAACTCAAGACAAGTTAAGTTTCCCCAAGTCATACAGAACTAAAATTCCAATGCGGGGCTTATCTGACACTGAAACTATTCTTAGTCACTGAGTCACACTGCCACTGCCTCCCACCATGCTAGTCAGAGCTTTCAGTCACTCTATCCTAACACTGAAACAGCAACCCAAGTGGGCTCCATACTGCCAGACTCTGCTCCACCTCATCCCTAAATCTATTCTTCATAGTGCCCTAAGACTTCACAAAGGAAATAAATAATAAAGCATAGCTAATTATGTCCTCCTTAAAAAAAAAGTAAAATCCAACTCTTTGGCTTGACATACAAAGCCACATATATCTTTTCAACATCCTCTCCCTACCTTTGGTTCCTGCCCTCTCTTCACTCCCAAAGTTCTAGCTCTAATGAAACATATGCCATTATTTGTACCAACTACATAGTTTCACTCTTCTATGCTGTTCCCTTTCCTGGGAAATACTCAGCATCACCCTTTACCTTCACTCTATTTGTTGTATTCACCTGTCAAAATCCAATTAAAAGTATCGCTGCAACTCTAGGATCAAGTCACAACTCCAAAACAAATTAAGTTTCCCCATCCTGGACACCTCACTTTATTTGTACATCCTGCATTGATTTATGTTATCACACCTTACTGCAATTAGTGTATACATACATCTCCCTGACCAGTTTTCTGACCCCAGCCCCTAATTCTTGACAAACACAGAGTCTCAATGTTTTAAAGCTAAAGGATAAATAAATGATGTGATCCCAGTTAACGAATTAAAACAACAAGGGCCAGGATGTTAAACTGACATTAGCAGCACCCAAGAAAATTGGTTGCTTATTCCAATTTGCAGAAACACACACTGAGAGAGATTGAGAGACAGAGAGACATTAGGTGGCCCAGCATAACACTGCCTCACTACTTTAAAGTGACTCCCTATGCTTCCAGATTCTGCAGGGAAGGCAGTAAAAAGAGCAATGAAATAAAATGCAGGCAAATTGGGGTCTGGTCTACAGAGCATCATGGGCAATTTTTATCTTCTTAACTAAGGCATTTAATCTGCAACCCTCAGTTTTCTCTTTTGTGATGTTGAGTGTCAAAGCCTACACCATGTCCATGAAAGGCCAAGGGGAAGGAGTAGGGGTAGGCAGTGATGCTATGGCTCAAAGTTATTTTCACGTGGGCCTCAGATAGCTACAGGGAACAGTCCAGAGCTCCTCACCACTGAAACACAAAGTGAGCAGCGAAAAGTAAATTACTGAATCAACACCAGAAGGGAGCAATGTGACTCGCCTTGCTCCTCCTCGCAGGGCAAATCCCCATTCAGGGCTAGCTCTCCTCTCAGGGCTGTCTTCGCCCCTGCCACTGCAGTTTCTCTGAGAACCATGGCCCAGGGAGAAAGTTCTGTTTCAAATTGTGTACAGAGGATGTAAGTTACCTCTAGCCTGAGCCCTGGACTGAAAACTGTTTCCCATGTACTACATGTTATTTGGCCAAAAGCTATTTGAAAGAAAGCCCATTGGCAAACACTCACAAATTAATTAAAATGGCATTTGGATCAGTCCCCACTGACTTGTTTTACAGATATGACAATGTGTGGTTTTGGGGATGGGGTGGTTTTGCAACTCTTTATAAGCGTTTGTATATTCATCAAAATGAATAAAGTCTCTTTTTTTTCTTAAAATTTTAATTCATTTTCATCCAATAGTTTGTTCTGTGTAGTGTGCAGTAGTTATTATATACACAACTGTGAACAACGAGTCAGAGCCTGTCCTGCAGTCCTAGGGGAAGGAGGTAGGTGGCGCTGTGTGAAGCTGGCTGAAGGTCAGCCTTTGGCCCTGACCGGTTAATGTTGGAGAAAGGCAGGCTGGTGCCCCTGAGATCCGCTTCAGAACGGCTACCCCTGCAAGTTTTCTCTCTCCTTTACTTCCCAGGGTTTCTTTTTTTTCCTCCCAATTTAGTCTCCATCTCCTTCGCCCCGTATCTCTCTTTTCTTTTTCCTGTTCCTCGTTTTAGAAAATCTTTTTGCCTTTTACGTGTGAATGCTGGAAATGTTTCTGCGCTCTTCCAAACGGCCACCAGAGGGGGCCCTATAAGCCGGCGGTCCAGTCTCTGCGCGCCCTAAAACGACCTTGGATTCGAAAGCTATAGACACCCTACCAATTCTCAATTCCCTAAACTTTCATCTCTCCCCGCCCCAGGGGGCTACCCTGCCGCTTCTCTAACCCTCACCCTATATTTTTCTCCCCAGCCCCCCAACAAGGAACCTTTGTTTCCGGCTTCGTAGACCGCCCACCTTGCTGGAGCCAAGTCCCTGCACGCTGATCTCCCCACTCTTTCAGCTTCCGATCCTATAGTCCCCGTCTTTGCCACTACGTGCCCAAATCACCAAGAAAAATGTCCTTGACGGCTGTCAAAAACCGGGGCGACTCTAAACCTGCGCCCGGGATCGTGGGCGCCGCCGTTCTCAGCCACTTCACGCCCTTCTCCGCGCCTCGAAAACCCCCCATTCTGCGGGCTTTAGTCAGCGCCCAGGGTCTGCCCGACACCCCACCCACTCCGCCTGAGATTTCTAAGTCCTCCAAGCCTTCCTAGAGGACGGCGCGGACCGCACCCTGGCGCCGGCCCAGCTCCCCCGCTCCGCCTGCAGCAGCAGCCTGGGCCGCGGGCGTCTTTTCCTACGCGAACCTCCCGCGCCGGCGGGAGCCCAGTGGGAAAGTCGGAGGTGCCACGGTCTGGCTCTCCAGTCTCTGACCACTGCCACGATTTCCACACTGGTCAGATTTCGGCCGCCCTTTGGTACTGCCTCCTGCTCCCCCTGTCTGCGATGCTCCAGGAACCCTGCCTCCTCCTGCTTCTTGGGCCCCTGGGTCTTTATTCTCAAAATCCGTCAAGGACGCTCTAACCTGCTCTTCCTGGAGATTTAGGCCTTGTTGTCCTTGTCCGAGGGTCTCCAGTCTTTTCCCCTAAAGGGAGAGGGCTGTGGTTCGCATCCGCTGTCAATGTTACAGCGAGTAGGCTGCCCTAAGTAGCCCTTCGGGCCAGCTAAGGCTCCTGGTGCCCCGTAGGACTCCTCCATCTCAGCGCTTCTCAGGGGCTCTCCTGGGCACCCAGGGGGCCTGGGCACCCTAAGTTCGGCTCCCCGCAGCCCCCCTGCTGTGCCCTCTTTGGTGTCTGGGCCCAACCCTAAGATGTCAGATGCTGCACCTCCACCCACGCACCCATCCCAGGAAATCAGTTTTCTCACCTTTAAAGTGGTATAGTAATGACTAACAAGGTGATTAGGAAGATTAAATGGGAGTAATTTGCACAGAGTTTACTGCAGTGCCTCACACTTGGTGAGTGTAATCTCTCCCTCCAGCACCAGGCGGCGCCCCACACCCACTTCCAGTTCTCTCCCAGGACACCAGCTCTTGGTCAAAGCCTCCCTTTGCTTACAAAATCCTACACGCCCACCTGCAAGAACTCTTTATCCTCAGAGCACGTTCCCGGGAAGATTTGGGGGCTTCAAGGAAACTTGGAACACACCCTCTGATTTTCATTCTCAATCTGATTCTAAGAGGAGACCACCCCTTCATTGTCTTTGGAGCTATTTTACAGCCGTGGCTGATAGTAATACACTGTAGATAATTCTTGTCTATAGACATGCCACCAAAAAAAAAAAAAAAATCTGTTGGGACAAGTGTCTCCCCTAAATCATTTGTAAATACACTGGTTTTGTAACCATTTGAAAATTCATTTTATACACAGCCCCTTTGACTTCTTTAAACCTCTTGTAATATCTGCTTGGTCCCCTCACTTATGAGTTGAATACAATATTTGACACATTTCATTTTATATCTGTAGTCATGATTTTACCTGTTTTAAATACACCCTTTAGCAGAACCTATGAGGCTATTACCAGTAATATTCCCCTTTTATGGAAGAGAAACCAAGACTGCAATTCAATCTAAGAGGAGATCTTACTTGGCTGACTCTTAAGGGAGACTCTCTTCATGTGCTTCTTCACAGGTCCAAGCCTTCTCTTCAGCAAAGCTACCTTTAAAGGACACCCAACAAAGCCCTGAGGGCTGCTCCCCTGGCCACTGAAGGAAGGCCCGTGGCTGCACAGGTGCTCTGTGTCCCATCCAACCCCCCAGACTTCCACATAACCCACACTCCAGCCTAACCTTCCCCAAGGCAGCCCTGCCTCCTGGCCCCCTGGGAGGATCCTTAGAAGAGGCCTGCTCTTTTTCTGCTCTCCTTCAATGCTAATCCACCCAGCTTTAGCCCTCAAAAGACTGTGTGGACCAGGGCTCCATACACCAAAGTTGCAGGTTCAGTCCCGGGTCAGACACATACAAGAAGCAACCAAGGAATACATGGATGGGTGGCAAAAACGAAGTTGATCTCTCTCTCTCTCTTTCTCCCTCTCTGCTTCCTCCACCCGTCCCTCCCTCACCTTCTCCCTCTGCCTCTTCCAACCTGTCCCTTTTCCTCTCTTTCTTTCAAATCAATAAATTAAAATGTTTAAAATATGTATTTTTTTAATTTTTTAAAGACTGTGCAGATCAGGGCCTCCAGAAGAGGGGACCCTAGATCACTGCAAAGATCAGCCACAGCCTGTCCCAGGGGCCCCTTCCTCTCTGCGGGAAGCACCTTCTCCTTCTGCTCAGGCACTGTGGTACCCACTCCATTTCCTGCTCACCGTCTCTTCCAACCCAGCCCAGCGCTACATCACATCCTCCCGAACATCACACCCTATGCTGTCTCCTAAAGTTCCATCCCCATTCTCTCCCCACTCCACTCCCAGTTTGAAACCAGGTTTGTTTGGCTTCTGACCCCATGTTCTTTTCTATTCCATGAGATGTAGAAGCTGGATATTGGTGGGGTTTGATCAGTGGAGCCTCGAAGATAGTCAATAATAATGACAATGATAACAGTAACAGAAGGGCAAAGCTGAACCCAGTCATGGGGGGTGTGAAAGGAAAGGGTCAAACAGCCCCGACCGCAGGGCTTGCCTCGGCACCCAGCAGTTCTGTGCCTCTCGCACGCCAGTGGACGAGAGTGTGCATTTTTCCCTCAATATTAAAACTTTTTTTGAATATAAGTTTTTTTTAACATAAAGGACTTATTGATAGAGTTACTCATAGTTGAAAATGTTTTTATAAAATTAATTTCTCTCTTCTCTCCATCCCTTAGTCTTCAGCTACAAATTGTAGGGAGTTGGAATACAGATAAATTCAACTCTCCTTTAATGGAGACTCCAAAAAGGCCCTTCAGTAAAGAGGTAAAAGAAAAAAATAGGTTTGATGTGCTGGATTTGAGCCCACTGACCAGGTGAATTGCCTTTGCCCACCACATGAAGGCACTTGGTGAACGTGGGTTCTAAGCTAATCGAAGGAGTGCTCTCTCCCTTGTTCAGGGACTGCTGAGGTTCAAAGTTCAGTTCTTTGCAAACGTTGGGATCTTACATCTATGTGCTACATTGACCGAGGCACCCAGGGGTCAGCTATATTACTTTTTCTATGAAACAGAAGAATCACCAGGCCTGGAATTTGGGAGAGACTCTGCAAAGCAGGCATGTGAATTCACCTGCACATCTGAGGTGGGGTAAGAACCCCACCTCGGAATCTCCTCAAATGGTTATCTAAACTCTGAGGACACAGTGTCTGGGAGTCACTCTGGACACCCGCCACGGCCTCGGAGAGGAAGCATAGGAGTACTTCACCTGACAGCCACCTCACGCTGAGCCAGACGTGAATTCTAATTCTCACTGAACTGTCTCTGGTAAATCAATGAAACCACTAGTAAATGTAGGACAAAGATTTATCATTACATACACGAAAGGCCCAAGGAAACAAGTCTATAAAGTCAATAAAACCATCTCCATCACCCCTGGCCTCCCAGTCCTTTTGGACAACAATTATGTTATTATCTTCAGCTGTGTGTGCCAGGCATTGCCGGAATCCTGTCTCAAGTGAAGTGAACAGATGTCTGAATTGCAGGTCTGTGGCCGGCTGCTCTTTTCTCAGATAATGAAGGAGACAGCAGACGAGGGATGGGAGCCAAGACTGGCATCCTGGAAGATCCGAGTGACGGGACTTCCTGGGAAACAGTGTGCAAAGTCCCTTCTCTTCCCCTGCACCTTCACCTCCAACTTCTCCCTAGGACAAGGCAGTTCCTCATGCCCTAGTTCAAGAGGAAATCACCCCTTATTTTCCAGCCTTGAGGTGCCTGAGGATAATACCCGCCAGACAGGGCCACTTTTGCCATAGGAGGAGCAACACAGGCTAGGCTGCAGGAAGGGGTCTGCAGAGGGAAGAAGAGTACACACAGGCATGCGCATGCACACATGTGGACACACACACCTCGCTCGCTCGCCCGCCCGCCAAAGTCCCAAAGGTCTTCTGAGTGAGAGACAACTTCCTCTTGGACAATCATGATACTTAGCCCTCAAATACAGATGAGAGATAAAATATACTTGGCAGGCAAGAGTGAGGCAGGGAGGACAAGAACATGCAACTGCCTGGGTGACTATTAATTTAGTCTCATCTCTGCTTACTTCTGGTTTGGGCCCCGACCTCTCTGAGAATCAGTTTCCTTATCCTAAAATGGAGAGGTTAGACTAGGATTGGCACGTGTTTCTGTAAGGACCCAGATAGTAATGTTTTAAACTTTGCAGGCCATACATTCCTGTTGCAACTACTAGGTTCTGACTTGGTAGCACGAAGAGCAGCCAAAGACAATATGTAACACAACGAGGGAGGCTGTGTCTCCAGGCCAGAGTTTGCCAGGCCCTGCGCCAGACATCTCTTAGCTCAGGTCAGCGTTTACAGCTCAGGTTTCAAATTAACTGAGCCCAACAGACTTGTTGGTCTCCAGTTCTGAGAGCTTCCCTCTGCCTCTTCACTTCCGGCTCCGACAACCTGTCTAGACTCAGAGTCCTGCCAAGAGTGGGAAGTTGCCCTTCTCCTGGTGGGCTCTTCTGCCCCACTGGAGACAGGGGTGCTGTTACTCACCGACGTCACCACGTGTATTCCTGGTCCTATCAGCAAATAGAGTTAGTACCAGCACACTCTGTTCACCCCAGAGCCAGCTCCACTGTGAATCCTGCTCCACCTTGCTCCAACCATTCAGGGTGGCTGGGACCACTGGCTGCTGTGCCTTGGCCCCTCCACGTGGGAAGAAGTCCTGCCCTATACTCCACGGCATCAGCTCCAGTTGCCAAACCGGACACCCCTCAGTAGTGTGGTGCTTCTATCTCCCACCCTGCATCTGCCCCGAAAGATCACCAGAAATGTGTCAACCAAGTCTTAAAATGTGTCAGTTATCTGGATTGAGATTCAGGTAAAAGAACGAAGGTAGAGCTTTTGATTACAGAACAAGAGAGAAAGAAGAGGTCGTTAAACCAGGCAAAAGCTCATTTATTAGAATTATTGCACAAGGTCAGAACTGGGCCAAGAGTGGAGCTAAGACACCCTTGAGACGCTGCCCCATGCTAACTCTTGCACGGAGAAGTCATGAAGCAGAGTGCCCGGGAGTCTACATGGGCATTAAAACCAGAAAGGAAAGCCCTAGGGCCTCACAGATCCTTAGCTGGGTTTATTGTGCCCTCTTGTGCTTACTTATGAGAAATGCAGGTTTCTGTCAAAAAAGCAATATTTTCAGAGATCTTTTGCATTCTCATTCATAAAAAATCACATAAACTGCATTATTTATCCCCCAGAGAAATTGTGAAAAGAGGAAGAAATTTTTTAACACATCTAAATCCAATATTGTTCTCAAATCTACATATCATCCAATTTTTTCTTCATGATGTCCATCTGGAGGAGGCCCTGCAGGCGTTGACCCGTGGGAAACAGTGGAGGCCAAGGGCTTTCCCTGCCGTCAGGAAGTCAACCTGCGACCCCGTGATGAGTAGACATGACTTGGGGCTCCGGCCGCACTGGGCTTCATACTGGTAATTTCTCATTTGTTATTTCTCAGGGTTTTTCCGGTGGAACACCAGCCCTCACAGCTCCCATCCCTCCTGGGCACAGGCCATCCATCACCAGAGCCGGCAGAGGTCACTCATCTCAGGGGGTGTGGGTGGGGTGCAAAGTAGGAAGCCTATGTCAGGAAAAAGGCTGAGCCAAAATTGCTGCCAGGTAGACTCCGGCCTCCTGGCCCACCTACCTTTCCCACCTGTGCTGGGTAGCTGGGTTGCAGGTGGTCAGGGCAGGAGGGGCCAGCCTTTGTGCTCTGTACACCTGAAGAACGGGGTGGGGGGTCAGGAGCAGAGATGCCACCGCTGAAAGCTGAGCAGTCCACACCCACCCCACGGAACCTAACCCACGGAATCCCATCCCCGGGCTCTCTCCCCAGGCTGCCTGTGGCACAGCCGCTCTCTGCTTCCCTGCCAAAACCACATGTGCATGCCTATACTTCTGCATCTCTCCTCACACAGATTGTGCTGGCTGGATATGTGCCCTTCAAAGCCAGGTTCAAATGTTACCTCTTCCTTCTGACTTCCCCTGATGGTCACTTACTCTCCTGTAGCCCCCGTTCTGCCACACACTCATACATCTCCCCTCTGTGGGTTCATAACTGCCCGTGTACCTGTTTACAAGACATGCATTGTTCTGTAGCTATTTGTCTCTCTGGTAGTCTGTGAGCATCTTGAGGGCAGAGACCACTCACTCATTTTATTTGGTGCTGACAGGAATCCACTGGGGTCCATTGTAGAAGAAAGCATGTGCTTTGGACCAGACAGACCTAGAAGCAGGTCTTGACCCAGTCACCTGGGGTGGTCATTGAAGCTTCCTATAGTCAATTTTCATGTCTGTAAAATATGACAGGAGCACCTTCAGGGAGGTTGTTAGGAAAATTAAGTGCAACAAAATCCACACAGTCTTTCTACACAGAAAGCAGTAGTTTCAATACCATCCAATTTAATCTCTGTTATAACAATAAGAAAACAAAACTAGAGGGAGGGTGTCTTGCCCAAGGTTACATAGGACTTCCAGCACCTGATTCTGAGGCCAGATCTATTAAACCAACTCAAGTCCTGTTCTTCTTGTGCTATTCTTTTCTCAAAAGCAAATAAAATCAATGCCAACACACTCTGCATATGATTACATCCTGAGTCTGTTCATGCTGCTATAACAAAATAGTGCAGACTGAGTAGTTCATAAAAGCAAAGACTATTTGTTTTTATGAACTATGCATAGTTACTACTCATAGTTACGGGAGCCAGAACTTCAAGATCAAGGCGCCAGCATGCCACTTTCTGGTGAAGGAGGCCTCTCCTGATCCATAGGTGGTTCTTTCTCGATATGTCTTCACAGGGTGGAAAGGGCTGGGGATCTCTCTCGGGCCTCTTTTTGTAAGACACTGATACCATCACATTGGGCGTTTGGATTTCAACATGTGAATTTGGGGGTGGGGAACACAAACAGTCAGACCATAGCACACTCTGTACTGTACCACCACTGATCGTCATTTCTTCTTCAAATAAAGTCGAGTTCAAATAAAAACAGACTGGCTGTTCCCCTTTTTCTGCCCTCTCTTCAGCAGGGCCTAACCCAGGCCCAGGCCCAGGCCCAGGCCCATGGTAGACTCTGAAACAAACTTGCAAAACTGTGAGTGATCCCGAGCCTCCTCAGGAGCCCTCGGCTCCTGCCTGCATCCACGTCATCATCCCATCCTGTACCAATCCTAAATCCACATGCTCCCCTAGTCCTGCTTTCTCTTCACTCCCACTGGCACTGAATTTATGCCCATCCATTTGTCATCTACACCTGTCTGGTCCCCTGAGCGTGACATTGTGGCAGCACAGACACCTAAGGGTGGACCTCAGGACATAGCAGATCCAGGCAGGTACTGTCCTAAGTGGCCAAGTGTTAGAAGCCACTTTTGAAGGCCAGCTCTGAGGGATAGCAACGTGGCTGAAAGAGAAAAGCAAAGTCGTGTGGGTAAGAGGCCAAGCTAATGCAAAATGGAGACGAAAAGTGTGCAGAAGGCAGTGGGAGACAGAGGCATTTGTTGTTGTTGGTGGTGGTGGCGGCGGCGGCGGTGGTGGTGGTGGTGGTGGTGGCATGGCTGTGTTACTGACCCTCCCGGGTCAGAGACCCAAACCAAGATCCTCTGCTCAGTGACATTCATGCCAATAGAATGAGACTGAGTTCAGTAAAGCAAAGCAGAAGCTTAATCCTTTGATGAAGGAATGGAGAAGTATGAGCTCATGCTCTAATGGTGCCTCCTCCCCAACAGGGAAGGAGCCTTCTGTATTTATGGACAGTGACAATGAGAAATTACGTTCTTTCAGGGACACGTGTTTATTCTTCTGTTGCACCCGGCCCTTTTGCACATGATGCCCTGACACCATCTCGGTCATTGTGCTCAGCACCTCGGTCTTCCCAGTCAGGAGTCCTTTTCCCTCACTGTCAGCAAGCTCAGCTCCTGACACAGTTTAGGTACTGAAAAATCTTTGAGTCCTTTTTTATTATCGTATTTATTGATTTCCAGAGAGAGAGAGAAACATTGATTTGTTGCTCCACTTACCCATGCACTCATTGGTTGACTCTTTTATGTGCCCTGACCAGGGATGGAACCCACAACTGTGGCACCCTGGGATGATGATCCAACCAGCTGAGCTGCCTGGCCAGTGCATGTCAGGGTCTTTTGGATGATAGCTCGGTGACAGCTGCAATACACCCACGGGCTGGTCTAATGGTAGCACAGAAATATCTCTATCCTAAACATTGGAGCAAACCCCAAGCATGACCCTGCCCCTGGGAAAGCTGTCCTCACTGCTCTAAAACAAAAAGGAAAACTCACTTTCCCTTGGTCATTAGAAAAGACATTATCCCAGATTTAAATAATCAAACTACTTCTGTTTCAGGGCTCTGAGGCTACACCTTGCTGGCAGTGAAGCCAGAACATCTCTTTCCAATCAGTCTTCAGTGTTTCTGGCTTATGAGCCAGAAATTTTCCCAGATGGCTGGCTCTCAGCCATCTCTTTGGGTGCCGAGCACACCCCACACAAGCAGCTAGGTTATTTCCTAAGCCCAGGCCTGATTCTGGAGCAGGGATCCCATCTGTGTTCAGGTTCAGGGCACGGGGCTCCACAGGCCTAAGACAAAACCACTGCATCCTGCAGTTCCCAGTACTCTTCACTGTTCTGGTCTGCAAAGTAATGGCAGGAAAGTGGGAACCTGAGGTACCTTCCACAGCTGGGTACCACCTCCCTGCTGCAGAAGCTCACGCACTGCTCTCAGAAGTGAAAGTGGCAGAGCTGCAGCACCGCACCCAGCAATCCAGACTGTGAGGTCCCCGCACTGCCATGGCACCTGCTTTGCTCTTGTCAGTCTCTGTGGGCCTGGCGTCCTCTGCCCCTGAGATGGCCAAGTCTGTGACCTACTAAAAAGTGAGGTCCAGCCAATCTTCCATTCAGCTTCTTGTGCCTTCTTTTGTATTTTCCAGTGATGTGTAATGAGTACTTATTGCTTATGCAATCAAGGAGCAAGCAATCAGTCATCACAAAAACCAAGACTGTTTTTAAAGACTACACTTTCCTGGAAACAATTTCTGATTTTCTCAGAACACACGCCCAGAATGTTTTGTAGAGGACAGCCCTCTGGAGTGGCAGCCCCTAGCATCCACTGAAGAGGGCAGAGGGAGTCACGAGACAGCAAAGGACTGGAGCTGGAGGACAGTTCTCACTCCAACATTGTGTCCAGTTGGAGAAGTCGTGACTAAAACAGCAGAAATACTAATCATTCAGTCCTGCTGTGTGAAGCCTGACCTTTGAAGAATGCCAAAGAGATGAAGGCATTTTTTGCCATAGTAACAGCAAGAAGCATGTATTGAAGTTTACAATGAACCAGGCAGTCTACCAAAATATCATGCTATTGAAGGTAACGTTCAGCCTGTGCGGTAGGTATAATTCCCCTTAGCTACTAAAAGACAGAACCTGTATGTGAACATCAGCCTGACAGATTACAAAGTTCATACTTTTAAACAATATGACATATTGCCTCTCATTTATATAACAAAGGGCTAAACCAGTTTGAACTCCAATACATGCATGCACACACACACACACAGATTTACCTGTTCACTAGATCACTAGATGAAGCTATGACAGATGATAGATATATAGATACATAGACAAGTATGTAGGGAACCGCTTTGCAAGACGTGGAAATGTAACTCAGCAACCAAGTGGAAAACCAGTGGGGAGTGAGTCAGCATGCAGGACCATGCCGGTAAAGAAGTTCTCCAGTGGGGAATCAGGCCTGCATTATACCTAGGCCGCTTTGTGACTTGCTTTTGCTAAAACTCTCTCACCCCGAGTTCAGGCAGCAAGCCCTTGCTGCATATCTTTAAAGTAACTTCCTGAAGTCTGTGCTAATTCTCCCAAGGACTGAAGTGTAACCAGACCTGTTACTCTTGTCATTCCTTTGCATTTGCAACATTTTTTCCTTGTCAATGTGTAAGAAGTAATCAGTAACATCCTTTCTGTTGCTATCTGTAAAAAGTAATTACCTAAAGCAAACCTAAATATAATGAATGAAAACCTTCTTTGACGTATGCTGTTAGAAAGCCAATAAAAGCCTGTCAAGGCAAGGGTCGGTGCGCTCTCCCCTTGAGAGAGTAGCTGTGCTGTACTTTTTCCTCCACAGGACTCAGTAGTCCATGTGAATGTCTCGACTCATCCATAACACCATGGACACTGTGGGCCGGTGTCTGTGTCACAAGTACATATTGGGTTGGCCAAAAAGTTCATTTGTTTTTTTTCTTTAAGATGGTTCTACTAGTTTTTCTGCATAGTTTTTGTTAAGTTCATTCAAAATAATTTTGTTAAATTGCATTGTGACATCTGTCATGTCAGTGTGGATTCAGAAAACTTATCAAAATTGGTGAATTTTTTAAAAAATACTGTATCTATTTATTTTTAGAGAGAGGAAGGGAGGGAGAAAGAGAGGGAAAGAAACATCAATGTGTGGTTGCCTCTCTCGCACCCCCAACTGGGACCTTGCCTGCTATCCACGCATATACCCTGACTGGGAATTGAACCAACAACCCTTTGGTTTGCAGGTTGGCACTCAATCCCCTGAGCCACACTAGCCAAGGCAAAATTAGTAAATTTTTGTGTAGCCATTTTAATATTGAAGATGGAAGAAAATATATGACATTCTCTGCATATTATGCTTTATTATTGTAAGAAAGGTAAAAATGCAACTGAAATGCAAAAAAAAAAAAAAAGATTTGTGCAGTGTGTGGAGAAGGTGCTGTGACTGATTGAATGTGTCAAAAGTGGTTTGCACAGTTTCATGCTAGAGATTTCTCACTGGACTATGCCCCATGGCCAGGTAGGCCTGTTGAAATTGATAGCAATCAAATTGAGGCATTAATTTAAAACAATCAATGTCATACCACATGGGAGACAGTCAACATACTCAAAATATCCAGGACAATAAAGTGATTGGTGAAAATGAAAAGTGTGTCTTTTATTTTATGGAAAATAAATGGACTTTTGGCCAACCCAATATAATCAACGGTTTAGTCCTCACCAAATCCTCACCAACTATTAAAATCATCATTTTAGTTGGGGTTCAACTTTAGAAATTCACAATAAGATGTAAATCACAGAGGTGGCCCCCTTTAGAAGAGTTTGTTTTCCATTTGGCATCGGATGCAGCCTCACTGGTCAGGCTGCAGAGGCAACGGCCAACTGTCCGGAAGAGCCAAGGCTGCAGCTCTGGACATCACCATTCTAAGGGACAGGGGCAGGCAAAGGTTCGGGATCTTGAAATAAATCACCGGATTGAAATCACCAAACTCCTCCCGGTTGACACGATACCTCCACTCTGCTTTGAACTCCTTTATCATCCAAGTTTTTCTGTAATATAAAAGGATCCTTTTCCTAAAGTCGAGTTTCAGAGGAAAAGATATTAATGAAGAACTCCCTAGTTTTCATTTTGAAATCCCATTATTCACCAGACTGAAGCAATTTCTTTCCAGTCCTCGAATTTAAAAAGAAATCAATTGTCTATTTGATTGCAGGTAACTACCTCTTTGCAAGAACCACCAAGCTATGAGTCAAACGAGCTTTGCCTTTTTCTCTTCCATTCTTGCTTTGTCTTCATTAAAAGAAAGACACCATGAACATGTACAATTTTCCCACTTTGCTGCTCATGCTTAATTGATTTCCGGCATGAAAAAAAGAGTATTATCCAGAAAAGGGAAACCTTAAGCTTCGTAAGTATCCCCTTAATAACCATTTAATCTTAAATTGTGTTCACAAACGCTAATTATCAACATGTTTAATTGTGCGATTCAATTTCTTGTTCTTTGACATAATGTTCTACTACCACATCAGCAGCCAAGGAACTGTCAAGAGTTCAGCTTTTTTACTTTCTACTCAAGGAAGCAAAATTGGTCATCAGTTCAGGCCTAGTAAATCAGAATCTGTCGGTGAGAAATGTGTCTCGGGATGTCACGGCCATTGCCGGGGTTATGAGATACAACCTCTTGCAGGAACAGCTCTGTATTAATTAATAAATCAAGGGAATTAATTAATTCAATTACCATGTGCAGGGAACTTGGTGTAGTTTCTGGGGGTCAGAGATGAGTTGAGATACCGTTCCTGCCTTCAGAGACAATTTACATTAGAGAAATGCTTTTCAGCTTACTAAGGCAGCCCCTGCCAAGAGCTGCAATACTGGCTTAAGCAAGCAGCAGTAGAGAGCAGAGAATTCTCCAGACTGAAAAGAGACAGAGGAGAGGGAGATGGGCATCCTAGGCAGAGGAAACAGCATGACCAGAATCTCAGAGGGGACAACTGTTTGAAGTATTTGCGGGGTGGGCAGAGCCCTGTGGGGCTATTGGAAGGGATATGCCAGACAGAGTCTCTGCAAAGCCAGTGTGGGATCAGAGTACAGAGGACCAGTGATGTTTTTGTAAGGGGTCTGGAATTCCTCACTTAGCCAAGGAGTAACTGATGTGCCCTAAAGATGAGAAATGATGTTACCTGCAATTTGATGACATCAGGCTCCCATTCACAGGTACTCCAGTCTGACCTCAGTTGTGTAGGTGATGTTTGTCACTGAAGCCTCAAGACTCTCGTTCCCCGATTTTTGTGCTATTTCTCTTCAGACTTGGCAGCCCTGCTCCATAGGAAGCCAGCTGGCCCCCCTTTCAGAACAGACTGGCTCTCAGCAGTTCTTGGTTCATCACCTCCAAAACAATAACAGAAAACAGCCCAGGAGCTCCTTACTTCTCCCTTTTCAAGATGCTTTTATTTCCCTCTTCTGGAAGCAGTCATCCCAGTATGCAAACAGCATGGGCAGCAACTGCCTGTGTGTGCGTGTCAGACAGCCTCAGTCTGCCCTCCAACTTGGGGAGAGTCAGAGGCAAAGCCAGAACTGCTAATGTCCCGGAGCTGAGACTGACACTCACTGCCACCATAGGGGAAGGGGGCAGAGGCAATGAACTGAGCACAAATGGAAGCCCAAGTGAGCAGAGATGAGGGACCTCAGGAAAGGAAAAGGGTGGACGAGGAGGCTGTGGAGCACAGTAATGAATTCACCAAATACTGTTCTGCTCTGCGAAGTGTTCCATGACATTCTGTGAACTATAGCTCGGATGTGGAAAATAAGATAGTTTTTCTTTGTCCGTGAATCTTTTCTTCTTGCTCTCAGCTGCTCATTCCCAATGGTGGCAGAAAAAGGAAAAAGAAAAACAAAACAGGAAAGCTTAAGCTTCCCAATCAAAGCTATTTCATTGATTTGTGGTTTAGAATTTATCTTCTAGGTAAATAGGTAATCAAGTTGAAACTGTAAAAAATGCATTTGCTTGCCCTGGCTGGTGTAGATCAGTGGATTGAGCGCGGGCCTGCGAACCGAAGAATCGCGGTTCGATTCCCAGTCAGGGCACATGCCTGGGTTGCCAGGCCAGTTCCCGGCAGGGGACATACAAGAGGCAACCGCACATTGATGTTTCTCTCCCTCTCTCCTTCCTTTCACCTCTAAAGATAAATAAATAAAAAATCTAAAAAAAGTACTTAAAAAAATCTTTAAAAAAAATGCATTTGCTTTTAGATAGTATTTATTTCTATTATTGAAGATGTATTTTTGTTGAGACTTTCTCATATTTGATAATATAAATATTTTGTTATGTTAATCACAGATAACTGGTTACTTAAGTGATATCTGTGTGCTAAACAGAGATAGGAAGAGATGGAAGGAGCAAAAGATATCTAATAGGCATGAGGTGCCTGGGTACTAAATGATTGCTGTACACCTAACAAGCACAAGACCTATGGGATAGTAAATACGCAGAGGCACTAAAGGTATATGAGCACTTAATATAGAGGAGGCCTTAATCCAGCTGCCCATTGGAGACTCTCGTTCTGGCTCTATGTGTCCTCTGCCCAACAAGCACAAATAAGACAAGCTAGCCAACTGTTCATCTGGCCAATTGGCAAGCTGAGCTGTTGACCAGATGTCCTTTCCCTAAGTCTTTTTGATAGAGCAAGTGTATGTCACTGGCCCAGGGTGACTTTCATCCGTGGGCCATTTGCTTGAACTTTAACTCTGGTCCTGTAGCCACATCATTAGTGGGGAGGCCGAAGTATGGAAACAGGACATATAGATACCTTGAATCCCAGGGTTCAGGTAGTGTGGGCCTTCTGTCCTACCTGCAGCCTTTACAAAGTATGCTAACTTACCCCATCTTTTCCTTTTGTTTTTTCTCATCATATGTTCCCATTGATTTAATGAAGAGTACAATTTGAGCATTTCTGTTTCATGGCCTCTGGGATAGCCTGGTAGTAACTGTGAGGCCATCTCAACATCAAGCTAATTTCCCACTCATTATTACTCAAAGTTTAAACAAACTGTGTTTTTCCTACTGACTGAAGAAGTCACTTTTTATCCTCCTTTCCATGCAGAAGGGTGTAGGCAAAGCTTGAGCAGTACCATGGCTACGGAGGGAAGGTTACTGGTCTACCTGCTGCCTGTGGATCTGCCCTGCTCCCCTTGTCTGATTTCCTGCTCCCCTAGGGTTAATTTTCCTCTAGTCATCAGGCTGTCACTTGCTGGGAAATCCTCATCCCAAACCCAAGGCTCCTCCAGTCCACCCAGGCCTCTCACACATCCTGTTCCTTCCACAGACACACAGAGGAGCCCCCAGTGAGGCCCGTGTTTGCCACCACAGGTTGAGGACATCTGGAGGCCCAGGTGAGGTTCATTTATCCAGATGCTTCCTTTTTCACAGGACATGGGGCTGTTCCTATGTCCACATGGACCATGGCCAGAGAGAGCACCACATTGGATAAGGTCACATTACTTTCCATCTTCCTTTTTCCATCTGAGATTTTTATCACCTTAGCCCTAAAAACAGCCCAGGCCAAGGCCTAGGGGAGTAGGGTACTTGCATTCCTTTTCAGCGCTCAGACATCATAGTAATTTAGTCTTTGCTTAAAAATTTAGTTTCTTTTTCATTTGGGGGAACCTGTTCTAATGTTTACACTGTATCCCCCTATGCTGTTTCTTAGGGTAAAACTCATCACTAAGACCTCCAAGCTTTGCCCTTAAATTTTGAAATTAATTTTTTCCCTCTTTCAGGAAACCTTAGACTGCAGGGCCATGTATTGTCAGGGATCTTGAGCTTCAAAGTGGGGCAGGGGTCTTTCTCAGTTGAGGCTGGATCTGTCTGCCCCCATTGCCCAGGGGATGCTACTGAGTCAGACACCTAGACAGAACATAAGGATGATCAGGAATACAAATACATTGTTTTAAAATCCCACTAATATTATCTCTTTCTCAAAGATATGCCTTCTGTTGGCATTTCAAACACAAGCACATTTAGCTCAATTAATTTAACTAATATTCCCAAGGTCCTACTGTGTTCCAGAAAATGGGTGAACCAGAAGGTCAGGTCCACTACCCTAATGGAGCTTACACGCTAGGAGGAGATATTGACCACAACCAAGTAAAAATGTGAATAATAAGGTATCATGAGAGATAAGCAAGATTGTTCAGCAAATAGCTTCAGAGGTTCACTCCTGGTAATAATGGAGGAGGTGAGAGACTGCTTCCAGTTTCCTCTGATAATTCCCTGAGGCCAGGGACCCCTTGACACTTGGGGTTTCCAACCAAGATTCTACCTAAAGAACTTGCACCTCAGCTCAGACTGGCTGGTGCCCAAAGCCAAAGACTTTACCCCACACTGTAAAGTCACTCTCATGTCCAGCCAATACAAAGGGAAAATAAAAGGAAGGAGCTTCCACAGGGGATGGAACAACAAAGGACTCATGAACCTGCCAACGCCCCTGCCTTTAAATGCCACACAACAGTATTGATATGAAGAGATAGGGTATGGGATAGAGAGTAACCAGGGGCTGGGACAGTGTACATGAGAGGAAAAGTCTAAGCGGGCTCACTGAACAAGCCACATTTTGGGGAGACATGAAAGACTGGAAGGAACAAGTCATGCAAGCAGCAGGAGGTAGGCACGCCAGGCCCAGCAAATAGCAAGTGGCAGAGCCCAAAGTTGGGAGCAAACTTGGCTTCCTCAGGATCCAGAGCTGGTAGATGATTAGAAGCAAGGTGATATGGCCCAATTTAGGAGCAAACTAAATCAGGCAGAAGCCATAGAAATGAGGTAGACAGAGTGAGTTTATCTGATTAAATTCTTTCAGAAGCCCCTCAGCTTCCACATAAAGAACAGAGTGAACATGAGCAGAAGGCAAAAAATTTGACTGGCAGTTAAAGTCCAGGTTCAAGGTGATGGTGTGGACAAGGATGATGGAGAGCAGTCGGCTGATTCTAGACCCATCGGGTAGGTAAAGTTGACAGTGGTGGACATAAGGAGCATCAAGGACCTCTGTCAGGTTTTGGCTTGGGCGACTAGGTACATGGTGATGTCACTTAGGTAACTGAGGGAGGCTGGGGAAGAGGCAAGTTTGAAAACACTAAGGTCATGGTTAAGATGTCTTGGAAAGCCATCTTTAAAATGACCTCTAGGCATCCACATGCTGGGGAGACACCATGTGAGGGAGCCCTTCTCAGCTGGAACCCCTGCAGGCCCCTGAGCATAAGTAGGAGCCCACTCTGTCCGGGCATCCATGACCCCTTCCTACCACAACCTGCTCCACTGCCCCTGAGGGCAAGTCAGCTGGCAGTTTGTACACGTGGCATCTCCTCCATGACTTCTCCTGAGCTTAGTCACCCCTCGCAGATTTCCTCAGACATGTTTTCTTTGTCTGCCTAAGTGGTTCATCATCAGGCTGCCCACTTGGCAGTCAGAGAGACCCTGTGTCTCCAGGCCTTTACCTGAAAGCAAAGGCAATGGCAGCAATCTAAAGTGAAAGCTCTTTCTCAACATATGGAAGCAGATTTTTGGATGTCCAGAGGACTTGGGACTGGGGGACTGGCTGGTCAGTTGCCATGCCTTGCCTGGGTGAACTGCCAGTAGAGGATTAAGTTCATATTTCAAATCTTGGGCTGTTTTCCTTGTCTCTTCCAGCATGTGGGAGAGGCAGCAATTATGTGGTAATAAAGAAGCATTGCCATACACCCTGTATTTATTAGGTTCCTCCTGCCAGAAATTCCCTCAGAAGATTCTCCCCTCCCTTTATATGGCCCCCTTTTATATTTATGATCTCAATGACCCAATGGGTCCTCTTACTATGTCAGAAAATGTATTACTAATTACTCCTTGATGATTTTCTAGGTGACTGATTTTATTTATTGAAACATATTACTCAGTGTCATCAGATTCAAGGCCCACAGCCCATGCTAATGACATGGCACTAAACTGGACAGGTCCAGTCCCGCTCTCCTGGAGCTCGCATTCCAGCAGGGGTCAGGCAGTGGAGAAATGGGCTAATAAAGGCCATCCAGATGGTAATGAGTGCTGTCCAGAAGATAAGGCAGCAAAATATGGTAGACAGAAGGTGGGAGGGGGTCAAATCATATTGGCAGGTTACAGGAGGGGTGCTGAGGAGGTGAAATTTGGATTAAGAAGGAAATAGCCATCGCAGGTCTGGGCAAAGTGTGTTCCAAGTCATGGAACAGCCAGGAAAAACTCTTCAGATAAGTGAGGTTGACTTTGGAATTATGGTCCGAGTGGCTGTAGCCTGCTTGGTGGTGGGGCTGCAGCCTGAGGTGTGGGTCACAGAGGTGAGCAAGCATCACATCTTGATGCTGCATATGTTCAGGGCACCCTAAGGCAGAAATCACATCTCATGTATTTGCCACCTTCCTGTGGATGAGATATGAAATAAATTCACACGGACTACCGAGTCCCATGGAGGAAAAGGGAGTCAGGGTGCTCTCCCACTCTCTCAAGGGGAGAGTGCCCTGACCCTTGCTTTGACAAGCTTTTATTGCTTTTCTAGGCACATTACATGATTGTCCTCATTTACTATGCATGGGTTCGCTTTAGGTGGTTACCTTTTACAGACAACAAAGGAGCCCATGCCGCTAATCACATCACAGAAGAAGAATATTTGCAAATGCAAAGGGAAAAGTGGTTGAACTGTTATACTCCATCCTTGGAAGGTTTAGCATAGATTTTAGGAAGTTACTTTAAAGATATGAATAAATGTTTGCTGCCTCAATTCATGGTGAGGGAGTTTTAGCAAAAGCAAATTTCAAAGCAGTCTAGGTACAATGCAGGCCTGATTCCCCACGGGAAAACCTATCCATGGGCGTGTGTCCTGTGCATCTCTGAGTGGGAGCTGGGCCCAGGCCATGCAGAACAGTCTCCTATACTTTCCCACAGGATTTAGCAGGGATTAGGCCAAAAGAAAGCATGAAAGAAGCATGAAAGACACAGTTGGGATAAAGCTGAACAAGATTTGAAAGGAATTGGAAAGGACTGGGTTAGAGCCATATAGCAAGTTACATAGTAGCTCCTCTTTGCTTTATATGTTCTATTTCAACATCACTGGATACTGTATTGCCCCTACACACACCTGCTGTGCTCTTGATGCCCCCTGCTTGGGTGATCTTCCCTCCCCACCCCACTCTTGATGGCTACCGCCTCCTCACCCATTAGGTTCTCTCAAAGCCACCTCCTCCAGAAGGCATCTGTAGCTCCTCTCCTCGAGTTGTGACAACCAAACATGTCTCCAGACATTGCCAAAAGTCTGTGGGAGGGGCATGGGGGATCACACCAAGTTGAGAATCACTGCTCTCATCCTGTCCCTGTTCCCATCCCCAATACACCTTTCTCTCCCCCTCAGAGGAGAGGGAAGGCAGAAGCAAAATGTTGGGAAATACAGCAGCCTACATGGAGTCTTATTGCATTATTACAAAGCAGTTCTAGGGTCAAACATGTCTTAAATTGGTGCAGCCTGCAACATTTAAGGTGCACAAAAGAAACAACTAAGGGAAAATTAGGGAAAAAGCAAAACCAGGAGACCCATTTAGAAACTAAAGCTCTCTTTTTGTACCAATCATTCCAACAATGCTGTTAAACTTCAGGTTGTTGAGCTCAAGACTACAATAAAGAAGGTAATTACTTTTTAACTAGTATTGACTACTAACTACTATTGTTTGCATGTTGGTGGATTGGTTGCTTCAATGGCCATGAAAATAATCGGATTTTGCTGCCTAGCCCTGATAATATTTTGAATTTATAACTTCTCACCAACCCACGTTCTGGGCAAACACCTGCAGAAGTGGGGCTCTCACCTGAAAGAGCAGCTGTAAATGTGCACCTAGAGGATGCGGAGGTTGAGTGGTTAGAAGCCCAGGTGCAGATGAGGGCTCCAGGGCTCTGCCCAAGGAGACTGGGTTGGGGAAGGCAGGGTCTTTAATTCAAGCCTGGCAGATGTGTTCAGGAGTCAGGCTGCGTTAATGTGCTAAGATGTTCACTCCCTTCTCCATGTTCCCTGGAGAATGAGTGTGTGTTCAGCCAAAGGTCCCTGGTTCTTCAGGGGAGCGGCCCCTCTAGGCCTTTGTACAAAGCAACATAGACCTGTGAATCTGGAATGTCAGCAAGCTTTTCCCTGGGTCTCCCAGTCTGTCTTTTTTGTTTTCTTATTCCACTACTGGGCTTTCTTTTCCTCCAACATTTTAAGGTTATTTGCTCTTTCTCTCACCTTCTGTCCCTCAAAACCCAATTGCAGGAAGAGCTCTGAGATGCTTATACCCTAACAAATTAAGAGCTGCTAATGGCTTAATACACTGTCCCTCTCAAATGAACCCATAAATTATTCTCCCATAGTAAAATGTATCAACTGGAGAGGGCGGAACTTTCTTTTTTCATTTTTTAAAACATCTGCATAGTAGTAGCAACATTTCATCCCTTTGAAAAGCCCTACTATCTTAAAAAAACAGACACACAATTAATAATTATATAGAGGTATGCTGTTTCATACTGCAGCCACTAGTCACACGTGCCTGTCGAGTGACTGGAGTCTAACTGAGGTGCGCTGTAAGTGTAACATACAACTGGATGTTTACGGATTATTGTAAACAACTGTAAACTGAATAATTTTATATTGATGATCTGTAAATATATTTTTTAAGTTTAGATATTTTCAGTTAAATAAAATACATTATAAAATTAATTTCACCTGTTTTTTTTACTTTTTTATCTAGTTACTAGAAAATTTAAAGACATACGTACATACATATGTACGTACATACATTGTGTACATACATAAAATTTAAAGACATACATACATTGTGGTTTGCATTTTATTTCTATTGGGCAGTGCTGATAAAGAGATGTGTACCTCATTAAACACCTTTATAATCACATTTCATCTGTAAGTGATTGAGGATTACTCCATTTTAAACAAATGAAATTTGAGATGAGCAATGTGCTCTTGATCACACAGCTGACAGCAAAGATCTATCCTGAGCCTGCTAATGATCTGTGGGCATCATCACCCCTGGATAAAACACCGAACTTAGGTCTCACACAGGCAAACTTCAACACAAAGCACCTTTTCCTGAAACTTCGTATTCCTTTTAAAGCAATTTTTATTTTTTTAAGTTGGAACAGCAAAAACAGATGGAGAAATAAGAAAATCTCATGCTCTGGGTGCTGGGAGGGGTTCTTCATACCTGGGAAATAGTTTTGTGGGACAATGATACAGAAAGCATTGGTAAAGGAAGCTCTGTTGTAGAACACTCCCATTGCCCCATTAAAAAAAAGTTTCCTTTTCAGGGAAAATAAATAACTGTGAGCTGACCAGCTGGTTATTTTGCTTCAGACCCTCTCCACCCCTTCCCAAGCTTGGCAAAAATTAATCACTCACATCTTGCATTTTGCTCTTACCAACTCTGAATGGAGACCTGCTTTCCTTTCTTTCCCCTAACAACTGCTGCAACCCACCTGAACAACGGTGAGGAAATAAGGTTAGAATGTTGCCCTCCCATCCTGAGGTCATGCTCACATGTCCTGCATCCTTGCCAGCACCCGTGGTGTCCAATTGCATTATAAAGGGTGGGACCACGGAGTGCAGGACTACAGAAAGGGTGGAACTGTGATCTAAACACTTGGTCAAGGAGAGTGAGTTCACCATCACTGAAGGTTCTTAGATTTTAGATTGAGTTGGTTTGGATGAAATTTAAGGTAATTTCCGACCAGAAGAGTCAACAATTCTATGGCAAAGGAATTCCACACAGGAAAGAAAGTTTTTAGACCTTTCTTCCAGTTGGTGGTCCCATCCACTTCCCATTCTCTCTGCCTTCAGCCATTGCTGTTGAGGCAACCACCTCTTGATGTGTCTCTTCCTGGCTCTGGAATAATTGAGTCTTAAAGGCTAAAGGTAAATGCAGCAGCTCAGGCAGATAAACAGTCAGTCTGGTAATAAAACTCAACAGAGATAGCTGGGTTGGAAAACATTAGATGTTGAATGCAATTTCAAAAGCCAATATATATTCCAAGTGAAGGCAGCATGAAGCTGAACACACACAGATAGCAGGCGAGCGACCCACCGTTTCCCACCTCTCTTGTTAAAAAAGTGCAACAGTGTCCCTGCAAGTTTTCATTGTAGTTTCACATTTTTGCGATAAGCTAACATCCTTTTTTCTTATTTTTTTTTCTTTTTTAATAACTGAAGGTTTTATTTGCAGCATGACAGGAGCAATAAATCACACAACCTTTATAATTGTTTACCTTATTTTGTTTGTCACAGACAGTTGAGTGTAGAGAATTTCCGGGGACCAGAGTTATCTGGGCGTCTGATGTCCCCTCACTTTGAAGTCCTCTGTACCCAGCCCTGCACTAAATACTGTGGGAGGTTCAAAAGACACATTCCTGCCCTGGAAGGGTTTTGACGTGGTTAGAGAGATGTGAACAGTGCAGAATAAATGTGGGAAAAGGAGGAAATGCGCACGGCTTCTGCCTGGACTGCTGCCTCCCATACCTTCTCACAGACTCAGGCTCAGGCTTCTCACTCCTCTCACTTAGTTCTGGCCTTCAACCCCCACACAGGTGCATTCGGGAATTATCCCAACAACAAAACTCTAAACCTGACCTTGTTCCTAATCTCAGTCTCACATTTCCCCCTTGGAATTCCTATCAACAACTTAAAACAACATATCCAAAATCAAAGTCATCTTCACTTCCCACAATCAGAGTTGTCCTCCAGGTGCAGATGGTACTGATATGTAGACTCTACCTGGGCTATATATATATCACCATCTCTGTGCACTTGGACAGCTGTGTATCATCTCCGAGACAGTTTCTTTACTTGCGAATTTGCGTTACTAACATCCTTCTGAACCCATCTCCTCTTTCATCCATATACTAAGAAACCAATGGAAAAATAATAAAACAATGAATCCAGGTGTCAGTATCAAGCATCCCTAACATTATAATGGTAGTAGTTTGGGTATGCATTCTCTTTTGTTCCTATAGTATTTTTAATACACACACTGTTAACTGGTTGACCATCTTAGCAGCTCGGTCACATTTAGCTCCCATTCACGTTGCTCCTGTACTAAGGTAAGCCCATAAAACTTATTCTGGATTCTTGATTTTAGCTTTAGCCCCAAAAGTATCAGACTGAGCCTGAGCTGTGCCCAGATCTTTTGGGTTCAGATATGTTTCAGTAACTATCTGGAAGTGCTTCAGCCAATCAGAATCTTATTTATTTGCAGGATACTGAGGAGTATCTTTTGGGAGAGAACTTACAAAGAAAGGAATAGGCAAACAAGCCTAACTCTGTCATGAAGCTGAAGCCATAAACGAAGAGAACTGACTCTGAAAACTGTCATTAGCATCACAGAAAACCTGCCCTGGCCCCATTGCTCAGCTCCATGTCTGCCCTTCAGGAGAGAGACGGGTGGTTGTCTCACCAAAAACAGAAAATGCCGGTTCAGTAAAAATGCACTGGAACAGTGGGGCTCAGGTATGAGGGGTCCCAAAATTGAAGGGGCTTTGGCATTGCCATGCAAATCCTCCCACAGGATACCACATAAACTGAGGGTCCATCTTTCTACCCTCCCCCCTGTCTGTGCTTCAAGAGTGACTTCTCCGTAAAGATCTTTTTAATTTGCTACTCTTACATCTCATTAAACAGTTAATTTGAAAAGAACATAATTTTCATCTTAAACATAAAAGAGGGTCTATAATTCTCAGAGAAGGAATAAATAAATTACTGTCCTGGGAATGAACTTCACTGGAGGTATTTGGATGAGATGGTGAACTTGACCTATGGCTGTGGGCCTCAGTGAGGCAGCATAGGTACCTTACACTTGTGGTCAAAAGGGTGTGGGAAGGAAGAGTGGGTATAGAAAGTTAGGAGACAGAACATGATTCAGAAGCAGTTAGGTAGCAGCAAATATTTGCTCATCCTAGAAAGAAGCCTGAATAGTAGATGTTATCATCACCATTTTCTAAAGGAAAATAATTAAAACTAAGGTTGAGATGACACGAGTAGTATTCAGACACACAGTTGGAGAGTGAACTAGAGTGTGAATTTTGGGATAATTACACCTAAAGGGCTGTGCCAGCCTCATTAGCCTCGTGCTGTGCAGGAAAAGTCAATGTTTCTCCTTGATTCTCAGAAGAATCTTGAGATAGTGCCTCCATTTTATCACTGATGAAACAGATGCCGAGAGGTTGTTACTTGACTTACATCAAGTAATCAGGATCTGTCAAAGCTCATATTTAAAGCAATTGCTGACCTGAAAACTCAGTTCTTTACTCATCTTCAAAATGTTCCTGTAAGTAGAACCTGGCGTGAATCTGGCTGCTCCCAGAGAAAAACAGCACCACATCTGTGGCACTCACTTGCTATTGGGGTAAGTTCAATGACTGCTGTTAAATCACAGCTCCGTGATGCTTTGCTTGTGTGTGCCTGATTTTATGAGGTGAAGGAAAGAATCTTAACACTTTATTTAATGCATATATAAAGTATATAACCAGAGAGACAAGACTACTTAAATTACCACAAACCATCCCCCTGTGAGATGATTAAAATGCATTTTGGAGTGCCACTGAGACACTGCTTATGAAAGGGAGAGGGGTGAATAATGATTACAGTCACTGAGCTGAGGATCTTTGCCTTTGCCTTGAGCTTAAGCCAAGAAGACCAAGGTAAGCATATTCTGTTAAGTACCGTAATTCAAACACCTGTCACTTTCCTGGTGCGTTCTCCATTTGGAAGCAACGTCCCTGGCTACCCTTTAGTCTCCATTAGTAGTGCTGAACTGTGAGCCATATCCTCTACAGAGGGGAAGGTTTTATTGATTCATGCTCACTCCCTGCAAGTTGAATACCTGCATTTATGAGCAGCTGACGAGGTACAAGGTCAATTCTTAAACCAGATGTGCTAAACCACAGGAGGCTGGAGAGCAAGTATCCAAAGATTCAAGTTCCTACTTTGGTCTTTCCCTCTAATGAAATAAAGCAAGTAGAGCTGTCCATCTCCTTCACTTAGAATAAAAATATAAATGTTCACCCCAACAGCCACACTACATTTTTTATAGAAGAAAAATCTTTTGAAGGAATTAGAAGGCAATTCCAGTTCTCCTGCTGTCCGTGAGTTATTTGGGCATCAGTTTGATACAGAGGACTTTGATTTTATACATATAAAATCCTATATAAAATATCCATATGCATATTTTATATGTATAAAATCCTAGTCCAAATGACCTCATGAAATACGGTTGAAGCTTGAGATGGAAAGCACTATGGAAAGAATAATGTTCCCGTCATCCATGTGCTTGTCCACGGTTACAGGTAAGTTTTCTCAAAACATTTTTACATCATCGGTCTCATTAGATTCTCATAGTATGCCTCTGAATGAGGAAGGGTCATGAGTGCACCATTTCTCAGGAGTGGATAGTTGACATCAGAGAGGTTAAGTCCAAATTTATTGATATCCAAGCAAGCCAAATGGTGTTCAGGATTTAGAACACCAGTCTTGCCCTGCAGAATTCTTTTCTGTCATCTAGACTGAAACTCCACCAGGTTAGAAGTCAGGAAACCTGGGTTTCAGCCTCAGCTCCAACAATTATAACCATGTGGCCTTGGGAAACACCCCTTTACTTATTCTCAGGAGTCTCAGTTGGCTCAGACTCAGGCCAGATTCAATGTTAAGGACTGAGATGCAGCAATAAGGAAGAAATCTGTGGTCTCTTTCTTTACTGAGCATATAGCCTAGAGTGTACAATAGGTATTGAGTAAGTAATTGCAATGATGTGCAGAGAATCGTATACAATGGAAACACAGAGCAGAAGAACATTTTTCTAGACAGTATTTCAGGAAAGGTATTCCAAAGAAGTTATTCATCAGGTTTAAGCTGAAACCTAAATGTTAACTAGTAATAAACTGTGGGATGTATAAAGGAAGGAGAAAATGAGTGTTTCATTCGGAAGGAGGAACCTGCGTCAAGTGTTTGAAGCTGACGAAAACATGGTGTGTTCACAGTACGCAAAGTACAAAGTCACACCATGTGACTGGTTCCATTCATGTCGAATACACAGCCAAACAAAGGTGGCCAGTGTTTCAGTAAGTCAGTGTTACCTGCTTAAGGAATCTAAGTTTACTCTTCAAGCTTCAGCACAGAAACTGCTGAACTTGGAATAGATTCCTCAGGTTGCCCTAGAGATAAATTACTCCTGCTCATACTGTCAGCCTACTAAGCTTGCCTGAGTTCCAGCCTTTGTTCTGTGATGTGCTCATGTGTTTATCAGGGGCTGATAATCAAGCTTTGAAAGTCTGCTCTTTATGACTAATAGCACCTTTCCCTAAGACTGCTGATATTTCCTTGTCTTGTCTTTGATTCCCCCAAATATGCAAATTGCTGGGCCTAAAACCGCTGGAGCCCCCAGACCTTAACATTTGTCCTCAGTCCATCCCTTTGGATGAAGAAAGTTGGTCTTTTGCACTTCTGTTTGTACCCATCCCTCGTGCCTATGTTTCTGAATTTGGAAGGCTGTCCTTTTCATGCGTTTTCTCTGTCCTCTTTATGCATGTTGACAGGCACCCCTTCCCACCCCAGGAGGATTTTCCAGAATATACTGCAATCAAGCTCTTGTGTCACCTGCAGCTGGACAATTGTGGGAAAAGATTGCACTGGAAAAATTCTTAAAACACATATTAAGTTTCCTAAAGCAAACTCACCACTCAAAATCTATGTTCACATATATGTGCACCTAAATTCACACATGGGGGTACATAGATATTACTGAGAAATCCCAATGATATTTTCAAGGCCACTAGTACAATTGCAGACAAGAATAACTTAGAGCAATTCCTACTTGCTCTCAAAAATTAATTATACCAATATTCTGTGCAGTAAATATCTTTGTATAAAATGACATTTATACTCTGCACAAGGCTTAGAAAAGGTAGCCAATAATCTGCTGAAAATTCCATTAGCAGAAAGCAAATAATATGCTCCAAAATTAATGAATCCATCAACTCAGGTAAAACCTTTCAAAAAGCTATCATGTCAGAGAGCAATTAATTGGATCTTTTAAAAATTTAACTCATTGCTACTGAATGCCAGGAATAATGGACAGTATTGATGATTTAAATAATTGCCTAAATCTAAGAGAAGTTGGAGCTCTCAGAATTTGGATGATTTATTAGAGGTACAAGAACGATATCAAGGTTTTTCTAGAAACAAGGAATTGATAGTATTGTACTTGTGTAAGTAAAGAGAATCTGTTAACGCTACTGAACACATTCTTCTTCCTAATGTCCATTAAGTTAATGTAGCTTAGCAAATAGCAACACACAGCCGTCGGTCCCAGTATTTGCCTGGTGTTTTTAATCCTCTCCACATGAATATCAGAAATCTGATTTTCTGGGCTGAAGTCTTCTAAATGTCAGATCCATCCCAATGGTGAATTAAATAGCTTAGAAAAAATATTTCCTCTCTTATGGTGCAAAAGTTAATGGTCTTGCTGCAAAGGCCAATATTCCTTTTTTTTTTTTTTCAATTTATACAGATAAAATAGGTTTTATTTTTTTTATGGTTGTTCAAGTACAGTTGTCTCCATTTTCACCCCACCACAATATTCCATTTTTTAAAATAGGAAAAAAGAAATTTCCTCTAAAAGCAGTGAACAACAATGATTAAGACCATAGGTTTGGCGTTTGGGTTTTAATTGTCACACTGTTACTTTTGAGGAACCATGACCAAGTTATTCAACCTCTCCAAAGTTTTCATTTTCTCGTGTGAAAAAGGAGGTAAACATAGCTGTCTCATAATGATGCTCTGGACACTAAATACAACAATTTATGTAGCACAGTGCCAGGCACAAAATTCATGCTGAGTAAGTGGTACCTATAATCAGAGGAGCTCCTGCACAAATTAGTTTGACAATTCCCTGACAACTGAATTTATGAGTAAAGTGTTTTCCTAAATCAGTAACATCTGAACACCTTTAAAAATAAATATCATTTTACTTCATTTAAAGCTATATGGAGAATACAAAAGGCTAGACACGGTTGCTGGCTTGATGCCCTCAAGAGAACACTAGTAAAGGTCAGATTGACTAATAGGTAAGCAATAATTCAGAGGAATCACTTCTCCGTAACTCACATCTGAAGACCATGTTTATATATTTATGTCATTGTGTTATGGGGGGAATCTGGTGAGATCCCTGGCAAGTGGGGAGGGACCCCTAAGGTGGTGCTGAGAGCCTTTCCAGGCCCCTGAGAAGGAATGGGTTCAGGAAGTGCCAAAGGCGGTGAGATTGAAATCAAAGTCTGCGGGTGATAGATTTCCATACCCGCAGGTAAGGGCAAACTAATGAGTGCCTCGAGGTGATGTCCCACCCTGGCCAGAGATGCCATGCAGAGCTAGAAACTCTTCTTCCCTCTTCTGGACCATTGTGACAAGGGGAGGGGCACACCTGCCAGGCTAGCTAGGATCTCCTAGAAAAAAGGGACGCTTCCAGAACGCATAGGATTTTGGTCCTGGATTTTTAGGAGGGCGACTGGAAACTTGGTCCTCTTCTGGTTCCCCTTGATCGCAGGGTCAGGGGCCTGAGGGTTCGGGGCTGGCGGACACTGGAGATCATGTGGTCTGGCAGTGACCCTAGGCCCCTCCTCGAGCTAGAGGCAAAGGTGGTGGCGGGCAACTGGCACAGTGCGATGCTCTGGCAAGTCCGGCTCTGCAGGGCGCACAGACTCAATGGCTAGCCGACAGCCAGAGGGATGTGGCGCAGATGCTGGATTGGCAAGCAGGAGGAGAAGAAAGGGTTTCATGAAACAAGTAGGACTCCCGCGAGTGCGCAGACTCCAGAAAGACGCCTGAATACAGATTGCAACCAGGAACCAGCTAAGCCGTTTGGATAGTTGTGCTGCAGCCTCCTGTGTTTCCCAAAGAACAGTATTTTAAATGGGAGAAGGAATTCTAGGCACAGCTTTGAACTAATCTGACAAAGGATAGTAGGGTTATTGGTCTTTGGGTGTTTTAGAGTGAATGGGCTCTGAGGTAGAAGCTCATCATTCTTCCAAAATATGTCACTTTTGAGTAAATGACCCCTTGCCCTTTTCACCAAATCTCTGCCTCTGGAGTTTGCCTATTGAGCAGCAGGCAGAAGAACCCCAATTACTGCTCAATACCAATACCACTAAAAATTATTGAGCATCTATTATGACACTACCAGGACCTGAAGATAATATTATTAGCTGTCATTTATTGTGTTATTATACTCATATGTATCTGGCATTGTGCTTAAGGATATTCGTTAATTATTTTAATTGCCACCCCAACCTCATGAGATGAGTCTATTTGATTTGGAGTTCAAGCCTTAATCACTGTGCCTCGTTGATTATTCTTTCCACTAAGCCACAGTCTGGGCTGTCGTGGAGACAAATGAGCATGGGTATCTGGAGGCCCAGGGGAACATCCTGAATAGGAAAGTGAGCACCATAACTTTAAAGCACATCACATTCTCTCACATAATTTCCAGCCTAGGAATCCTATTGAGAAGGCCAGCCCCATATTTTCTCTACTCCACACACCTGGGGTCATGTCTAATTTCAAGTACTCCCTGAGGGCTAGAGCCAGCATTCTCATCATTTTCTGAGAGTATGGTGCTCTTAAATTTGTGTTTGGAGTGTTCTGCTCCTTGACTCTCCTCAGTTGTTTTGGATTAATCTCAGCTTTGAGACATGCCATTTCTTTTTCACCTAGAACTTAGTTTGGGGTATCTGGTTATTTTACCTTCCTTAGCTAGTATTCCATTTTTACCTAGTCCTCAGGTTGGTGTCTGCATGTTGATTCTGACCTAACTGTTGGTCATCCTTTCAGTTAAAATATAATCTTATTCATGTCTCCATTCTCCCCTAAGCAACAAAGGTTGAAACATAAAGAGAAAAGGAAGAATGGAAAAAAAAAAAAAAAAAGCCTTGGATTGTATGCACTCTGCTTTGAGTATTTTCTAGGAAATTTCTTTTCTTTCTCTTCTTTCAACTTCAGACCATAAAATGTCAGGTTAAGGAGCAGAAGAAAAACTTCTCTGAGTTCTTGTCTCCAGCTAACCAACAAGATCAGATATCTGAAGAATTTCAGATCATCTGATGTTTTCCTCATGTTCTTAATCCTTCCTTAAACTACTCTCTAAAAATTGACCTTCAGAACAACCTCTCCCATAAAAACTGTTTCTGCATCAACCTGCATTGTCTATTCTGCTCTTTAACTTAGATCAAATTTCAGTGTATTAATACATGGTCAGTCCCCCTACTAGAATCAAATTAACCCATGGAACAAGGAGTAATTAGAAACAGCACTTACCAAGATTTACTAATTTTTGAAAGATTTTCTGAAAGAATTTTGTCCTTTTAGTAATTGCATTCTTCCCTGATAATTTTTTATACATATGCAAGTAATCACCTTAAGTGCTTCAGGCAAAGTGCTCTTTCTTCTCAAGCACAATAGAGGCTGAGCTCACAGAATTTAATAAATTATTACACTTTGAATAAAGACATTTAATTGAAAATGCCATGTGCTGATTATTTAAATATAATGGTTTCATGCAAATATGCAAGGAGCTCCTACTCTATGGGTTTTTATTTTGCAAGTAAGTTGTTTCTAATAGCCAAATAATTACCAACTATCTAAATAGTCAAATGAAAATTCTCTGTAATGGCTCCATTTTCAGATGGGTTTCATGACAGTATACTTTTCTCAAAGCCTGCTTGCAAATGATCTCTTTGGTACAATAAAATAAAAAGATGGCCTTCCCAAAGGTTATCTGAGATTTTAATATGGAGCAATAACTATTTTTCAGAGGGTATCTTGATCCATGTTCATGAAATTCCAGCATTCCAGCCAACAAGAGGGGTATTATAGAATGTACCTCAGAGATCTCTCCATCCAACATCCTCATTGAAAAAATTAAGAAACGCAGATGCAAAGAGAGGAACATAAAGTCATTTACTCAAAATAACAGATTAAAATTAAATAACATTAAAGTTAAAATTCAAGTCTTCTAAATATTTAAGGCATTATGCAATTAAAGGCAACTGCAGTAATTATTGAAATCATTATGAATAGATTAATTTATTAAATATACATTATTGTGTTTTTAATATTCTTCATGAATGCAGACTCATGCTTGTCCAATACAATATGATGGAGACAGGATTATGCCGTTTTTCAAAGTATTCTAATAGGAATGACAGCTTCTGCTTTGCCCTCTAGAAACCCTGCCCAACAATGAAAAAAGTCCTACTATCCTGATACCTTTGAACTATAGAAATCCAAGACATATGGAAAGGTTTTACATTCACGTTCTGTTTAACAGTCCCAACTGAGCCATCAGCCAATAGCTGGCATTTGTCATCATCTCTGAGGTTCAGTTCATTTGATCCTTCTTATGACTGAAGCTCCAGCCACTATCTGCTTGAGAAGCACAAAGGAAAAAGCAAATAAATAAAATCACAGAACCATGAGAAATAATAATAGTTATTTTAACCCCCTAACTTTGAAATAGTTTATTGTGCAGCAATAGGTAATCATGAGAGTAGGTAATAAAGGAATGACTGAAAGGTTTTAAACAGGAGAGTGATAATAACTCAGTTCATAAGTGAACATTTTGAATAGATCAGGCTCTGGGAGTCATATTATTTAGTCTTACGGTGTAGACCCCAGATGCACCTAGGTTTTAGACGAGGAAAATAGGGGGAAAATTTTGAGGCAAAAAATATGGTAAGTAATTGTTCTTTAAATTTTATTATATTTTATATTTAGTAGATATGTGTAACATGTATATGATCAAAAGAATGTTTTTTAAAAGTTCAAGTATACACTACTCTACTTAATAGTATATATAATTGCTAATATATTTAACTCTTCTTGTATCTACATTCCAATAATTTTCCCTTCCTTTCATCCAGAGGTAACAATTTGGAATTTTGAGTTTATCACTCTTATTTTAAATTTAATTTATTATGTATATACATATTCCTAAATGATATATTATTTACTTATGTTTTTATTTTTTAGAAACAAAAACTACAAAGTACAAAATTGTCTATATTTTGATATTTTTCCTATCAACAAGTTAAACCATACCGATGCCTGTAGTTGTGATTCACTCAATTTCACTACTCTAATGTATTCTACCACTTATTTAAACCACAAAAAATTTGCTCAGTTTTCTGTTAACGGATATTTTACTCATTTTTAGCTGTTTTCCACTGTAAATAATTATGCTATGAACATTCCTGTATATAAAACTTGGAGTATATATGAAATCTATACATCCTAGTGTGTAAGAAAATGCTAGTTTTCCCAAAAGATAGTATCAACTTATACTTCCTCCAGCATAAATATAGAGGACTTATTGATCCACTTTCTCACCAAAATTTTGGAACGTCAAATCTTCTTTGTGTTAATCTGGCAGGTGTATTATATTTCATTTTGATTTTAACTTGATTTTCACTGATTGCTCATGAGATTGACATGTTGTCAAATATGTATCGATCACTTTGCTTCTTTAGTGAAATGAATACTTAAGTTTCTTCACTTTTTTCTAATAAATGAGTTATTCTTTTTACTGTTGATTTATATTGTTAACCTATTCTAGTTATTACTCCTTTATCAACCATATGTATCTAAATCACTTTGTTTCATTTTTGCCTTACACATTTTCTTTTCTTTTTTTATTTTAATTTTAATGTCACTTTTAGCACTATTTTATAGTTTAAATTAAGAAATATATTCCTAAACCAAAGTCAAAAACATATTTTTTAGTATTCTTTTCTGCAGTTTTAAAGTTTTTTTTGTCCTGGCTGGTGCCGCTCAGTGGATTGAGTGTCAGCCTGAGAACCAAAGTGTCACTGGTTCCATTCCCAGTCAGGGCACGTGCCTGGGTTTCAGGCTGGGTCCTCAGTAGGGGGTGCACAAGAGGCAGCCACACATTGATGTTTGCTCCCTCTCTTTCTCCCTCCCTTTCCCTCTCTAAAAAAAAAATAAATAAATAAAATCATTTTAAAAATAAAGTTTTTGTTTTCACATTTATGTCATCAATTCTTCTAGATTTATTGGGGGGTTATTTTTATGTTTTGAGGGGTAGAATTCAATTTATTTTTCATTCATATAGATAATCAATAAACTCAAATCATTTAGCCTATCCTTCCTATTGATCAGCAATGGCCTTCCTTATTTCCAGTTTCCACATATCATAATTATGTTTCTGGACTCTGTCTTGTATTACACTAGTCAAATTTGCTACCCCCACATCTGTATAACTTTGTAGTAAAAACCTTTGTGTATGGTCAAACAAAATTCTTTACCTCATTGTTTTTCTCCAGAAATCTGTTGATTATTTCTTCTCCTTTGCTTTTGCCTATGAATATTTAAATTAGCTTACGAAATTATTAAGAAAACCCTATTTGTAGTCTACTTGCACATCCACTGATCAACATTATGAAAAGGAACACCTTTAGAGTATTGAATCCCTTCACAGACATGTTAGATTTCTCCATATATTTAGGTCTTCTTTATAATTTAACATTTTTTGTGAGAGTTTCACTATTTTTATAATATATATTCCTAGGTACTTTATATCTTTCTTCCTAGTAAAAATAGAGCAAAATATGACCAAAGGCACTGAAATTGAGAACAGTCTGTCAGTCACCAGAGGGGAGCGGAGAGGGAATTTCAGGGGGAAAGGGGAAGGGCTTAGAGCAACAAGTATAAAGGACACATGGACAAAAACTAGGGGGTGTGGAAATGGGAGGGAGGTGGGGAGGGCTGGGGTGGTGGGCTCAGATGGGAGTAAAAGACAGAAAACTGTACAAGAATAACAATTAAAATAAAAATTTTAAAAAATGGTATCTTTCTTAAGAATACTTTTGTAATTCTATCACTGGAATATAAAATTCAATTGGAATTTATACGTTGATACCATATTCTTGCTTGCAAATGCTCCTGCTGATTCTTACACTTTATTTGGAGATCCTTTTGAGTTCTATGTGGAGAAAACATGCACATAATGGTAATTGCATTTACTCTCCTACCATGTTTAAGTTTTCCGATATTTTTTTCTAAGTGTAATTTCTATAACTATCCCCATCCTCTATATTTTCTGGAGCTTAGTAGCCTAATGTTAATCGGAGGTTCTCAAAATGTTTTGATCTCAAGACACTTTTACAATCTTAATAATTACTGAAGACTCCAAATAATTTTTACTCATATGAATCACTGATATTTATACTGCTAGATATTGAAACAGTGCTTTTAAAAATACTTATTTACTAACTTGTTTTGATCATTTTTGAAAACTCAAAAAATGCCCATATAAGAATAACAAGTTTTTCTATCAGTCCATTTTTCAAGTAAGAATTATGTTCCATGAAGACCGTCATTAAAACTGTTACAAATGCATTTTCTCAAGACAACCATTGTATTTTATTAGGCAGACTTCCCATTTAGTCATATAGAATATCAATAGAAATTTATACAAGTTTGAGATATACTATAATTATTTTTTACCGTTTTATCAAGTTCATCAAAGATATCCTTCAGTAAAACATCATTTCTTGAAAGTGTATGGGTATGAAGAATACAGGTTGATACTACTGCCTTGATTAATGCTGCTGCATCAGAAATTTTGCCCATCTTTGCTTTTGCCCACTGTAAAATGACAAACAACCCTGATGCAGACACCGGTCAGCAGTGTCCACGTCATTGTGGATGAAATAAAACATTCATTCAGACTACCGAGTCCGGTAGAAGAAAAAGGACAGCATGGCTTTTCTCTCAAGGGGAGCAAAAGCCATGGCCTCCACCATGACAGGCCTTTATTTTATTTCTGCTCACGTTACAAGATGGTCCTCACTCACTATGCACAGGTTTACTGTAGGTGGTTACCTTTTACACACAACAAAGGAACCAATGCTCCTAATCACACGACAGAAGGATATTAGCAAATGAAAAGGGGAAAAGTCATTGAGCTGGATACACTGGTCCTTGCAAGGTTTAGCATGGATCTTAGGAAGTTACAATAAGCACTTGCAGGGTGAGGGAGTTTTCAGCAAAAAACAAGACTCAAAGCGGCTTAAGTATATTGCAAACTGATTTCCCGCAAAAGAACCTATCTGTGGGTGTGGGTCCTTGTTGCGGACCGTTCATCCTGGTTTCAGGAGTTGTAACCCTCACCCCATGGTGGGCTGTGTAAGAGCCAAGAGACCCACTTCATCTGGGTCTGTTCTGTCACGAGGAGACAAGAAGCTTATCTAAAGAGACAAAGCTTATCTCCCTGGCAGGAGTGCTGCTTCTGCCTCATCCATCTCTGGCCCCAGTGCTTGGTTGGCAGTCAATGACGGGTAAGATTCCTCATGGGAGAGGCAACCTAAGCCAGACACAACCACTTGGGAGGCCTCATGGAAGGACTCGGGGGCTGCAGCAAAGAGGATGTGATGAGCCCTCGCCCCCCTGGCTATTCTGACATAGCCCGAGTCCTCATTTCCATCTGGGAGATGTCTCCTGCTTCCTAATCGGCTTAAAGCCTGAAACTGTGGGGGCAAGTGGTGCAGCCCTGTACTGGCCAGGATGGCTCCCTGGGTGATTGGGCATAAGAAAGAATTCCTAAAGTCCTGTGAAACCTGCTTTGCTAAGAATGCTTTCACTTAGGTGATAAGTGTCCCAGGAGGAAATGAGTATGTCTCCCAAAGTTTGGCAACCCCCTTTCCTGACAGACACTGACTCAGATTAAGCCCTCAGATTTCTTTGAAATGTTAACCATTGTTTGATCCTTGTCACCTGACATACCTGTATTCCCATGTATTTGAGTCCAATAAAAGCCTAGTGAGGATGGGGCTCTGGGTCATTCTCCTTCGAGAGTTTGACCACCTTTCCTCCCCAAGCAGTCATGTCTTGATAGTTTTTATTTTCATCCGTGACGGAGGGATGGGGCTCTGCGGGCGGAGCCCCCCAACATATGGTGCTCAGGACAGGGGCACCCGCAGGTCCTGTGCATCTCTGAGTGGGAGCTGGGCCCATGCCATGCAGAAGGGTCTGCCACACACCCCTTTAGTATAATGACAGAAGTTACAACTGCACGGTCTTCTTGGAAGTGTCTTGAAAACCCCCATGGGACTGCAGATCACAATCTGAGAATGCCACTTGCAGGTATCAGGCTGCCATCTCAAAACTGGACTGAACTGAAACACTATTTCTCAGCCTTCCGACATAGAGGTGGCTGGAGGATGGCAGGTCTATTCATCTGCTCTTCATTCCATCCAGCTTTCCCACTGACTTACGTAGCTGCTGCAGCAGCAACTCCGAACCATCGCTCCTTCTCGTGGCTTCAACTGTTTCTTTTTCCTCAAACAATACATGGTTCTCACCAATAAGTCCAATTCCTATACCCACCCAATTTTTACGCAGTAATCTGTTTTCATTTAATCTTAAAATACAAAGTATAAAAACTACACACACACACACACACACACACAAAATAAAACATTTATACATATGCCTATCGGAGGGTTCTTGGCACATTGCTCAAAAATATATTATTGACATTTTCTTTATCTACCCAATGCCACATTTTCTTAATCATGTAACAACAGAATTTGTACCACAGGGCTACTTTCATTCCTGGAAGCTTTTCAGAACAGAAATCCAGTCATTATCTAAAGTCCACTTCACCTGTTCCTGGGCAAAGTGTTGGCCTGCTGAGGGGAAAGAAACAACAGCGGTGGCAGTCCCCAGCCATTGCCAGGAAGAGTCCACTACCCATGAAACGAAGTTCCTTGAGCCAAGCCCTTTCCAGCCATCTATGTCCTGGCTTCACAAGTCTGTTATTCACTTCAGGGCTCCACCCTCAAATCCATTTATGAAAGGCCAGTCTTTTCTGATTTAACCAACCATCAAAGAGACCTGCAAAACAGGTAAGTGGGAGCTGAGAGAAGATGAGAGCTATGGCAGGGGTTTACCTCACACATTTGAGGGGAGGATATAGGAGGATGCTAGTCTTCAGAGAACATAGGAGCTCTGAGACTCAGCTGAGGCCATCCTGGGAGGTCTCAGGGGTAGTAGAAACTATAGATTTTCCAATTATTTCCAGAATCATAGAAGGTGATAGATGTCACCAAGATCAATTTATTCCCAGGGGACTATCCAAAGGAAAAGATGAGAGGGAGAACAGAGGGTTCTCTGCATGCCCTCTCTCTGACTATAACTCTTTCATGATCTCTGATTGCTTCTTCAAGTCACAGACATCATGCTGTCTCCCGTGGCCCTCCCCAGCGTGTCCTGGATGCTGCTCTCCTGCCTGATGTTCCTGTCTCAGGTGCAAGGTGAGAGTTCTCTGCCTCTAGCACTTGTCACTGTGAATGCTCAGGGCCAAGATGAGGAGGAAGCCCCCTGTGTGATGTATATGGTAGTGGTGAGGTGTAGTCTGACACAATGAAACTGCCTGCAATTCCTCCATCATCACTTCATCCTTCAGCCTAACTCATGGTGGGAAGAACCACAGTGGTCCATTGTCAATGGAATGAAAGAATTTCCAATTTGTCAGTGGGCTATAGTTTGTATTGGCAGAGTGAAGAGAGAAAGTATGAAGCGTTAGGAGTGATACAAGAGGAAGAATAATTAGAGACCCAGTGAGAGAATAGTCAGCTCAGAGTGGTGGAAGTGTTGGACTTTTAAATAAAGGGGAAGAGTAAAACAAAAAGAGATGGTCCTTTATTTAATGCGGCTGGTTCAAGATCAAGAAATCGTGAAAGTGTTGGCAATGATGAGAAGTGGTCAAGAATTTGGTGTTACTTCCCCCAAAACTAGCCTCACAAATATTCCCCAAGGTCGCTTCCCAACACTGATTTACACTCTTAATTTCACTCCATCCCTCTCCTTTATTCCTTTCCACCCCAGGTGAAGATTCCAAGGAGGAACTTCACTCTTCACAGAGTAGCTGTCCCCAAGGCTCCTATGCCTATCATTTCCACTGCTATGCCTTGTTTATGAATCCAAAATCCTGGACTGATGCAAATGTGAGTAGTTACATTTGTAGTTAGAGGTGATAATGGAAAGTACATCAGAGACAGGAGGGGAAGGTGGTCTACATTCTCCAGAATTTTTTGAGGGTGAGAATGAGTATCCTCATCTTTTGCAAAAACATTTTTATAACCTCAGCCCTGTCCTACCTGCAGTGACCTCTCAACCTCCTGCTCAGTCTCTCTCTTCCCCACACAGATTGCCTGCCAGAAGCAACACTCAGGATTCCTTGTGTCTGTGCTCAGTGGAGCTGAGGCATCCTCCCTGGGCTCTCTGGTCAAGAACAATTTGAACACCTCCCCATACATCTGGATTGGGCTCCATGATCCCACACAGGTGTAATAACATCTCCACTCTGTCATCTCTGAAGCTGCCAGTCAGGGCCACTACCTGTGCTCTGTGCCTGCCCAAGAAATACCTTAAAGAACCCCAGTGCTTAGAGATCTGGATGGATGTTTGGAAGAAAGGGGGGACATTGAAGCAAGGTGACGAACTGAGTTCTGTGAAGGTCCGTAGTTTCCAGCTGAAATTAATCTGCCTCTTGTCAAGATTTTCATACAATTCAGACATAACATCTTTTAATTCATCTTTCAGAGCTTCAATCAGTCTACACATAGTGTGCTTAGGAATCCTAAATGAAGATACAAGTGCATTTTTCCTGGTAGAACAGACATTGTCTTTGAGGTTCAGAGGGTAATGATAAATGCACCATCAGCCACTAATGTGTTACTCTGAGTAGATTAATTGTTCTTTGTAATTATTGACTTTTGAATTAGCCAATAGGAGCAAGTTGTTAGGGAGAGTTTCCAGGAGGAAAGCGCTGTGACAACATTTGGAATAGCAGACCAAATTCCACAATCCTGAGGAAGGGATCAATATCCACCAGAGAGGATTATGCAAAAACTAGTAGTCATTCACCCTTACCTGGCTCCATTCTCTACTCTCTAGAGCTATGAGCCCAATGCAGGTGGATGGGAGTGGAGTAATAATGATGTGATGAATTACTTTGCCTGGGAGACCCTGCCACCGTCACAAACCCCACCTTCTTTGGGAGCCTGTCACAGAGCTCAGGGAAGAAACAAGGGAGCTGCATTCTGGACAGCCTTTCCATCCCCTGGTCCCCCATTTCTGAGCCTACCCTTCAAGGAATCTTCCTAAACTAGGAGATGCAATGTTGGTCTTTCTTCTCCCACCTCCTCTCATCTCTCCTTTCTTGGAGTCTCCTTTCCCGGGAGTGAGTACCTGGTGAAGTACCTTTGAATCATAGGCCAGAGTCTAGGATGCTTCTCCCTTGGGTCACAAGCTGCACCAGCCCCATTTACTTTATCTTCTCTCTCTCTCCAAGATATCTAAGATGGAAAAATTGTAACTGTAAACAGAAGTTACCCTATGTCTGTAAGTTCAAGGATTAGGTCAGGCGAGAGTTGGAGGCCTAAGTTTGGAATGCAGCTCATCGTGGGACCAAGTGAAGACCCAGCCTGGAAAGGAACATGTTCCCCACACCCTCAACCCTGACCTCTTCTTTTGGACCTTCCCACCTCCTCGCCCTCATTTCGAACTTTTTTTTGTATCAGATAGCCTGGGGACTCAGAGAGCGATAATATATATTTTACTTAATATTTGGGTACCTTTTTGTTCCACTCTCATAGCAAGATTCTGAGGAATAAGTTGGTGCAGAAGAAAATCTAGGTCTTACATCTGTTCCGTTTCATTCAGGCCCCTGGGAGAGCGAGTAAATGTGTGTCCCCACCCGTGTGTTTGTGATGAGCATGCAGACCCTGTTCACACAGGATCTATGTTGTGTCCAGACGAAACATCGGCCTCCCCACACTCCGCTGCACCTCCCCCCGATGGTGCGACACCAGCAGCATCAGCATGTTACTGTGAGCCTTGGAGGTTACTATGACAGCTCTTCTGAAACTGCTTGCCAGAGGAGTGTTTTTTTCTTGAATTTGTGACTTACCTTAAACCATAACTTTTATAAAATACAGTAAAATATTAATTACATGAACTCTGGTAACCATACTAATATGTGGAGCATTAGGAGTTGTTACTGTTCCTTAAAACAAGAAAAAAAATCTGAACAATTTGAAAACAACAGCTTGTCCTGGGCTAGTAACCCTGATTTCTGCAGAGACTCCTGAGTTCATGGAGCCCTTCTCGTTTCTGCTTACCTGGAGCAGGAGCTGCTGGAACCGTAAACTCTTAGGAACATTAAGTGCTAATTGTGACAAATTGCTGAATGCTGAGTGTGGACTGGGTTTAAAACTGAGAAATTCCAAAGGCTACAAGAATGTTAGGGAGGTTGCCACACTTTCACAGGTTTTACTAATGGAACCCCACCACATTCTTGTGGTGAAGAGAAAAATATTCTGAAGTCTCTCCAAATAAAGACAGCACAAGGAAAGAAAATTACATGTTAATGTCCAGCAGCATTATAGATGTAAAAATCCTCAACAAAATGTTAGCAAACCAATTTCAAAACATCATTAAAAGGCTCATACACCATGACCAAGTGAGATTTAGTTCTGGTCCAGGATAGTTCAACACATGCAAATCAGTCAAATAATATACGACATTAATAGAATAAAGGAGAAAAAATTCACAGTCATATCAACAGATGCAGAAAAAGCTTCCAGAATCTATGGTGTTGGGAACCACCCTGCCTGGTTTTAGAAGTTGTAACTGAAGTTACAACTTCAGTTGTAACTAAGGCTGAAACTAAGTTATGACTAAGGCTGAGTGAGTGACCTTTGGACCATAAGCCACTAAGGAGACAAAGCTTATCTCCCTGGCAGGGGCGCTGCTTCTGCTTCATCCATAACCGGCCCCCAATGCTTGGTTGGTTAGGGTAAGATTCCTTCAAGGGAGGGGTTGCCTAATACCACTTGGAAGGCCCTCAAGGAAGGACTGGGGGTGCTGCAGTAAAGAGGAGGTGATGGACCCTCACCCCCCGTTTATCCTGACATAGCCTGAGTCCCCAATCCATCTGGGAGAAGTTTTCCTTACCTCTTGCTACCTGGTCTTAATCCACTTAAGCCTGAAACTACGATGGAGAGCAGTGCAGCCCTGTGCTGGCTAGGGCAGGCTCCCTGGGTGATCGGGCATAAGAAAGAATTCGTAAAGTCCTGTGAAACCTACTTTGCTAAGAGTGCTCTCATTTAAATGATAAGTGTCCAAGCAGGAAATGAGTTTATCTCCCAAAGTTTTGTAACCCTTTAGCTGACAGACCCTGTCTCAGATTAAGCCCTCAGAGTTCTTTGAAATGTTATCTACAGTTTGATCCTTGCCGCTTGACATTGATTGATGAGCTTTACCTGTATTCCTAAGTGTTACGAACCTAATAAAAGCCATTGAGGAAGCAGCTCTTGGCTCTTCTCCTTTGAGAGATCAGCCACCTCTCCTCCCCAAGCAGATCATGTCTTGGTAGTTTTATTCTCATCTGTGGCATATGGATGGGGCTCTGCAGGCAGAGCCCCACCACACTATGGCACCACATCATGTCTGCAATTAACTGTAAGGGTATTATGTGCTCAAAAATATGTTAAGAGGGTAGATCTCACATTGAGTAGTCTTACCACAAAATGAAAAACCTATAAATAAAAAATGGGACACAGGAAAGTGTCCCATTTCAGAGATGTCAACATACATAATGGATATCTATATTTATTATCTTGGTTGTGATGATAGTGACATAAGTGTATATACATATGTCCAAACTCCTAAATTGTATATATTAATTATGTGCATTTTTATATACTAGTTATATCTCAGTAAAGCTGTGGGGGGGGGGGAAGGAGCATAAAACTAAGAAACTGTGGGACAACGCTTGTACCTAGATCTTGGTTTTAATGTCATTCTCCAAGAAAAAGAGCATGAACTTCTTGGAGAAATGGTTGAATCTAAGACAGAAGGTAATATATAAGCTGAAAGTGGGTCTTGCATCTGTGGAACACAGGATCCAGCAGAAAGAGCTCCCAGTGACCAAAGCTGGAAGTATTTGAACAACAAAAATCAGATGGTATTGGATTGTAACTCAAAGTATAAAGCAAATATCCATAAATATAAATATTAGATGACATAAATATTATTAATTATGTATTGATATTTGTGTAATAATATAGCATTCATATTTATTATATTTATGATAATGTATAATTATATCAGTTGATTAACATATAAGAAAAAACAAAAGTTTTTGCATAAAAATATCCAAGTAATATATGAAGCTCCTCTATGTTCATAAAGTGGGGTAGGCAAAGTGTCCCGCATTTTGAGTGTGAGCTCTACAGAGTGGTTTCTCTCCACAGAGTAAAGCACGGAAAAGGGGGTGGGGGGAAAGAATTCCTTTACAGTGGAAACCCCTGACAAACGTCAGCCAGGTGATTGAGATCAACAGGAATAGGGCTAAGTCTTGTCGCTGGTAGGTACCTTTGATTTAATACGATGACAATGACGCTTTATCTCTGCAATCTCCTGATTACAAAGTACGTGATTGCAAAATACTTGACTCTAGTCTGATCGTGAGAATAAAATATCAGACAAACTTCAATAAAAGGATATTAGAAGAACATAATGGGCCAGTTTTCTTCAAAACAGTCACAGTATCAAAAAACAAGGAAAGTCTAAAGAACATTAAGTAAAGAGTAAGGAAATATGAGTAAAGTATGTTTTAATTAATAATAATTCATTAAGTATAAATGTGATCCATTCACTGCAACAAATCCCATATTAACACAAGATGTTAATAACAGGGGGCTGGGTATTTCTGTAAATGTAAAACTATTCTAAAAATTCAAGTCTTCTGTAAATAATGAATTACTAAAAACCAAAATATAAAATAAAAAGTGTATATATTATGAGCCCATCTTTAAAAGTTTGGATGCTGTAGAACAAACTAATCTATAAAATTGCTATAAAATTTTCTAAAATCTTATTCTTGCTTTCTGACTTTGCCTCGCCATAGAGAGGACAGTAAACTGTTTGAGAACTAACACCGTTTCACATCCTACATGATTAGTTCTTTATTCCTATAGTTGCTGAGTGGAATTACTTTATGGGGTATTTCTAAAGAAAGGGTCTTGGTGGGTTGGTTTTCTGTCCTGTGGCCTGAAAACTTTCCAGCCTCAGTCAAGACTACAGCTGGAAAGTCTTGATATCTGGCAGGATTTCTATGACTAGTAATTGAAGGAATAAAAAATTGAATAAATGATACTTTATTTTTAAAAAAAATTTATTGTTCTTCAATTACAGTTGTCCCCATTTCCTCCCAATTACTCTCCCCTTCCCTACCCACCCTCCACCTTCTATAGTCAATCCTCCTGGCCCCCACTGTCTTTGTCCATCAGTCCTTTATACATGTTCCTTGCCTTGAGCCTTCCCCTTCTTTCCCCCATTATCCCCTTCCCCTTTGCCCTTTGGTCACTGTCAGTTTGTTCTTTATGTCCATGTCTCTGGTTATATTTTGCTTGCTTGTTTGTTTTGTTAACTAGTTTCCCCTTTTGGATGAGATCATATGGTATTTGCCTTTCACCACCTGGTTTATTTCACTTAGCATAACACTCTCAAAATCTACCCATGTTGTCGTGAAGGGCAGGATTTCCTTCTTTCTTTCTGCTGCGTAGTATTCCGTTGTGTAAATGCCCCACAGAAAAGCACCAGTTATATGAGTGAAAAAGATTTTCAATGAATCTGAAAATTTTTAGACCATGATACCATTCACTACCTCACTGTTGTCACATTGCCAACCTCATATCTTGTGTAAAAATAAAGTATTTGGTCAATTCCATCACCTGAAAGGGGGATGGGACCTTGGCCAAAAATTTTGATATGGGCCTGGAACAACTCAACATTGCTACATAGGTTGGGTTGCCAGATAAGATACAGGACTTTTAGCTAAATTTGAATATCCAATGACAAACAGTTTTTAATAAAAGTATACACCAAATAGTATATCTTTGCTTATTTTAGCAGATATTACATATCTGCCAAAGGTTTTCATTCCTAGGAAATAGATGAACTGAATACACAGTGTCTACTTTTATAAACTGGTGCTCAGCAAGTTTTCTGTTCCCTCCATTAGATAAACTTTCTGTCTTCAAGGAGGGAAGACCACCAATCACATCTGAAGCTTAAATAAAAGCACATCTAGTCTCCTATGCAGAAAAAATTTAATATTATTATCTGTCAAAGTTAGGGAGTATTTTCTCTTTATTCTCCAAAATAGTGCATATGGGATTGAAATAGGTTGTATACATTTTGTTGGTTTGATAAAAGTCTTCCAAAAACTCTTTTGACCTAGGAGATTTTTAAAAAATATAGAGATTAAATTGTGTTAGTAGTTATAGTAGGACTTTCAAAATTATCTTAATTTCCTCTAAAATAATTACTTTCCAACTCAGACATTAAAAAAGAAATAAAGCCCATTTTGGGGTTGCACAATAGAAAAAAAAATAATGACAATAGTTCCTGGCACCCTGTGGTCCAACTCCTTCACTGGCATTAAGCCAAGGGGAGCTTTCAAAAAGCCCACCCCTACCTTTGACAGAGTGTGTTAATGGTTCTCCCAAGGTCTGGGCTCCTTAAGTGACGACATCCTCCAATCTTGGGAAAAACAAATGAGTGAAGACAGATCTACAGTGTATTATCTTAACAAGTGAATAGTGCAACTGCAGCAGTCCCAGGCTGTTTCCATAGCTCGGTAAGTGCACAGTGCTTCTTGCTGCTTCTCTCCATCACAGCAAAACCAGGTCTTTATTAGTTATTGTCTTTGAAGTCTCTTACATGAAGGAAGAGGGTGGGATTCAGTGTATTTAGAAGAAATGAGAAGAAGGCATTTACATATTTTTACATATTTTTAAATAAATTGGCATATTTTTCCTAAATACAGAAAAAGAGGAAAATATCAAACTACTAGTAGTTCAACCACTTTTTATTTAGTTAAAAGTGATTTTCTCTAGGAGAGGGTCACACCTGTAGGAAAGTCTGTAGACAAAAAAGGGAAGTTTTGATATCAGAGGTAAACTTGATTCCTTCTATTAAAGTCATCCTTGCTGTATTTTTCACTATCATCAAATCAGGAATTTTTTAAGCAAAATATGGAGTCAGTGACTTAGTAGGAAATAACATTCTCCAAGGAAAATGAGATCCCTTTGTCTATTTGGAGTGATCACTCTCAGCACTATCTCGCCCAGAAGGTTAAATGCTTGAGCATGGGTACAAACATGTGGTGTTTTAGCTGCAAGATGATTTAAGAGAAGCCAAGCAGATGGAATTCTGCACACATCAGCAAGGTTGATATGGAAAGGCTTGGAGTATTCCCAAGGCTGATTCTGATTTTGGAACTCACCTTTTACCACCATGAGTATCCTTTGTTGCAGCTTTAACTCAACAATGGCTATCAAGTGGAAAAGGAATTGGACTAGAAATTGGCAAACCAGAGTTTCATGTTTGCTACACCTCTTCTCAGCTATTTATCTCTGTTATCCCTCATTATTTAAAAGAGACAAACTCTCAATACCCCTTCTAGCTCATGAAGGTATTGAACACCAGCAGGTATCGTCAAAGCAATTTCCCCAAACCACTTTTCCCATTCAGGTTCTTCTTATTCCCTCTTTTGTAAGTGCTTTGTTCCTGTTTTCCACCACTTTCAAGATTTTTGCTCACAATTAAAACCTTGAAATCCATTCCTGGTATTTCCAGACTAAGTATTTTATGGGCTTTTCCACTTGGATTAAATGATATATAATGACACTCTTAGCTCTAATGCTCTGTAGTATATAACGTACAAAAAAAAAAAAAAGTGCTTGGCAAAGCATTAAATACTGACAGTCTGCATTGTAGACCCAGGGCATATTCAATTGGGTGGCGATTTGTCTAGTGTCATCACACTATACCACAAATGACCCACACTCCTTTGTGCACTTAAACAGATTTAGGAGTGCACCATAAGGTTATATGCTTGATTCAAATCTTCATACCTTTGAAATGAGTAGATATGCAACTGTGCCTTCAGGAATAGTACATCACTACCACCACCCCCATCCAGCATAATGCTGAGCACAGGAACTCAAGTGCGAACATTTCCTAGTTCCCTTGACTTGCTCATACAAATCATTGTTGGCTCTGATCTTGAATTTTTATATCGGTACCTTCAATCCCAGCATCTTCTACCATTTTGCTTAATATATATGAATTTGATCTCGCTAGGGCTTTTCTTCTGTGCACTGGATTTGTCTCTGCTTCCCTGAAGCTCTGCATCAATTATGATACTTTGAGATATAACAGACTATCCAACCATAAGCAGCTTAAATAACACAGAGATTCATTGATTCACTTAAGAACTTGGGCAACAGGTTTTTTCAGGGTCCACCAGAAGCTCATAGATGTCAGGGCTTAAAGTGGACATCTTCATGATTGTCTTGGCCTTTCTCTCATCAACATGAAATAACCACAGCAATGTAGGCATCCTCTGACAATTCCCAATGCAGTAAAGAAGGGAAGAGCAGAAAACAAGACTTTCTTCTCATACTCTCTTTCTTATTATGGAGACACATTTTTTCTTCTAAGCCCTTGGTTGACACAATCTTGCATCTTATTGCCCAAAGTTGGGTTGCAGCTCTATTCTCAAATCAACCACGAGAAAAGACATTGTGATTACCATAATTTACTTGGACCAATCAGGATTTATTTCCTGGAACTGGATTTATTGCCTTTCATAAAAAATCAGGGTTTTGTTCGCAGAATTTAAAAAAGAATAGTTTCCATCAAGTCAATCAACATTGTCTACTACACCTAGAGCCACACTTAAGTTCTTGAGATACTGATGACAGAGGTTATTCTGCTAAATTCTTAGTCTTATTCATAACCATTCTGTGTCCTAGACCATTTAATAAAGTTCCTCCACCTTACAAATTCTCACACACCTTTCCACAAAGACGTCTAGGACAGGTGGACTGGCAGTTTCTCTCTTTCCTCCTCCTGTACCCATTTGACCCATTTAACCACCCATAATTGAAGCCTTCCAGACAGTCCAGGATTCTAATTCTCTTGACACAATTGATAAAGATGTTCCTGTCTCTTAATATTTTCATCTCTTATTTTCTCTCACTAAAAACTACCCTCCCTCAATTTGGGAAAGAAGATGGAGGTACTACAATTTGTATGAGCACCTGATTCTTAAATCTGGTATGAGAAATTTTGTGTAATATCCAATATCCAAATTCCCCATAATTTCCTGTTCCAGAGTCCATACTCCATTGGGTTGCCAACAGCTTAAAGGTACATTCCCTGGGGTAGGACACAGGCTTCTTTTAGGTTGCCTTAGTTTAAGCTGATTGGATATAAAATGCTGACCTTCATTCTAATTCACTAAAGCGAAATGGGATGTTTTTGGAAGGACAAAATTTACCTTAATGCATGCAAGAAGAGAGCATATAGCTGTGTCTTATGAAGGACTAGAGAAAGAAAGAACAAGTCAAAAAGTGAGATTACTCTATACTTCCTTTTCTTTCTTTATTTCACTGGGTTTGTTTCATAATCTTTCAACTAATTAGTTTCCTTGCACTTGGGATGCAAGCAGAGTAATCAAACATGGCTAACTCATTAGAATTCTACCAAATTTTTTACTCCAGTGGCTCAAAAGATTGTACATTCTCAATGAACAAACTCATTTTCAGGAGCATAACTGATTATTTTGGCTAGGACTGATATTCACCCCAGTTCAGTCATCTGGGGTATTATGGGAGATTCACTAACCTCTTAAGTAAGACCGGTGGATGAGATCCAGTTCTCAGAGAAGAGGAACAGGAAGTCACCCTAACATAATTTTACTGCTGTGAACAAAGACTTAACTGTTTCATTCTGACCTTGCCTTGTGTTCTGACCTAGAATCCCTTCTTTGGATACTGACATGTTGCCCCACGTACCATCTATGCTTTGAACTTGCTCTGCCCTTCAGATTTCTAGGAGTCGTCCACCTGGCTCTTGTGCTCACTACCCTCATTGCATTTATGCAGTCCTCATCTGTTTTGAGAACGATGTATTTAACCTATAGCTATTCTGCCAGTCAGTGTGAGTCAACGAACTGGACAAAATCTTTTCCTGACATGAATCAGCACATCCCCACAGGCTTCTGGGCCTCTGGTGATGCCTCTGTCACAACTTTTTCTGGACTTTGGGAGACAATCATTTGACAGCAATAGAAGGTGCAAAGAAAATCTGCATAAGAGGTAAACAGAAAGACCCTATTCCCTGTAATTTGGCAATTCACCCCTTATAGCTTTCATAGAGTTCTTCCTTCTCCACCTCCAAATTCCTACCATGAAACCAGACTTGTCCATTCTTCCTACAATTTATGTGCATATTTGGCACTTAAATTCGTGTACGGATTTTTTCCTCAATTTAAAACAGAATTACCCAAATCTCATTTCATGATCTATTCATAAATGGTTTTAATTTTGTTGCTTATCCATACTCAGGGAATACTCGTTCAATGGCTACATTAAGAAAACACCAAGTTATGCAAAGTTGAGCAGGTTTCTTTACTGTAGGGATTTGCCAAATCCTTGTAAGCAAGTGAATGAAAATAAAAGAAAGTAACAGAGTGGGCAGCTTATCAGGCATTTAGTTACAGGTTTTGTGTACATGCGTGCATATTTTTATTTGGGAAAAATACCTATTAACAGATTGCAAGGTAAATTCAAGGTTTTAATAGTTGTCTAAAGCACTGTTTTTCAAAATATGGGTTGCAAATTACTGGTGTTTGAAATCATTAAATCCATTTAGTGGATAAACTAATTTTTTTTCTAAATAAAATGCGACTAGAATAGAAAAGTCCACAGGATATTGCACAAAGAGGGTAAATACTGTTTTTTGAAATATTTATTTTAGTTATATAGTATGTTTATGTGATCAGAGTTGAGAAATAAAATATATTTTATTGTAAAAAGCAGTCCCAATTTTTAATGCCACTAGTATGAAGCAGCGATTTTCAACCAGTATGACACAAGAATTTTTATAATATGTAATACCTGACTATTTACTCAGAGGTACTGATTGGTCTTTTCTTAGATTGTCAAATTAAAAAAAAAAAAAAATGACAACAGCCAACACAACAATAGCCATCCAGTGTGTATGAATCAAAAGTATACCTATTTTATCATATCAGCAAAAAAAGTATATTTTTTGAGTGCCGCCGAATTTTAATAATTAGTTTATGTGTGCCATGAGATGAAAATAGTTGAAAATGGATGGTCTAAAGCCTATCTAAAGATAGGCTTTCAAGTAACTGTGTGAAGATTCAACAAATGGCCACTAGAGGGAGCGTTGGCCCAACCCAGAGTAGAGCACTAGGGAAAATGAGAAGCACCGGCCAGCGGCTTCTAACAGCTAGTTAAAAAAAGACATTAGGGAAAAGCAGTTTAATTTATTCCTACATCCTCTAAATTAAATATCTACTACAGTAGAATATACCACAGAACAAAGAGGCAAATTTCGCAGATGAAAATTCACAATACGTAAATAACAGAAGGGTCAGAATTGGATAGTTCCCCGGTGTCCCTAAGTAACTGGAAAGTTGGGGGGGATGTGGTTCAGAATGCTGTAGACGGGAAGAAGTCAGACAGAACTAGGACCCGAACGCTCCTTATGCCTTCAGAACGATGCCATGTGAATAACTAGAGAGTCATTTCTCTTTTTTCCTCTCTTGGCTACTCAGAATGAGTACATTTCCTATGTGTTTGGGACAGCTCCTCGGTGCAATTCCTGGTGAGAGGCAGAGTCACAGCTTCCAGGAAGAAGCAAAGGTGTCAAATATCCTCCACCTCCCAGTTTGTTACAGACTAGGGCCCTGAGATTTGGTCCAGGCATGACAAGGATGCCACAGCCAAGTAACGGTACAAAGAGGAGGCAGCAGAGGTCATTCACGATGGATACCGAGCTGGAGACCCTGCAGCGGCGGCAGTGAGGGTTCGTGGCTCTGGCTCACTCAGAGTTTAATCAAACTGCTCTAGCGATGTGATCTTGCCTGTACTTTTAGCAGCCAAATTTTCCTGGTTCCTTCTTGTCCAGAGCCCGTGTTCCAGGCTCCCAATGAATGTTTGGTTTAATGAAGAGCCTTTACATTTTGTTTGTTTTGATTTTACAGCTTCATCAAGCACATTTCAGGTGTAATAAACTGTATATATTTAAAGCATAACAATATTGACATACATATACATCCATGAAGTCATCAAAATAATCAACATAGTAAACATACCCATCACCGCTCAGGGTTTCTTCTCCCATCCCCACCTCTCACCTTCAATTTCACCAATTCCCATGCAACAGGGCAACTACGAATCTGTTTTCTGACATTATATGTAAGTATAATTTGTATTTTTTAGAATTTTATATAAATGGAACAATATATTTTATACTGTATTTTTTCTCTCTGGTTTCTTATTTTCAGCATAATTATTTTGAGATCATTAATATTATTGCAGTATCAATATTTCATTTATTTTCATTGTTTAGTAATACTATTGTGTCAAAATAACACAATTTCTCCATTGTTTGGTTGATGGACATTTGAGTGCTTTTCCATTTTCATCTGTTATAAATAAAGCTGCTGTGAACATAGTGTACGAGTTTATGCAGAGACAAATGTTTTCATTTAACTCGTGTAAAATCTTAGGAGTGAAATACCTGTGCTGCATACTAGGTAATACTTAACATTTTAAAAACTGCCCCTAGTTTTCTAAAGTAATTATACCATTTATCTAAACACTGGCGGTGCATGAGTTCCTGTTGTTTTGCATTCTCAGTGTGGTCCATCTTTCTAATGTTAGCCATTATAATAGGTGTGCAGTGATATCTCATTGTGATTTTAATGTGCTTCCCTCTGGTAATAAATCATGCTGAGAAACTTTTCATGTGTTAATATGCCATCTATGTATCTTTTTGGTGAAATATCTGCTTAAACTGCCCATTTTGTATTAAGTCATTTGTCTTATTATCAAGTTATAAGAGTTCTTTATATATTTTAGATAAAATTTTTTCAGAAATATTCAGAAATAGTTTGGAAATATTTTCTCCCAGCTTAAGACTTGGCTTTTCATATTGTTAACGGTGTCTCATGAAGAGCAAAACTTTTCATTTTGATCATGTCTAAATTGGTCCATTTCTTTTCTTGTGTAGTTTATAATTTTTAAAATTTTTATTAACTCAAGGTCACAAAATTGTTCTCTATATTTGCTTTCCCAAGTATTATAATTTAGAATTTTGTATTTAGATCTACAATCGATTTTGAATTAATTTTTAGTAGATGTGAGAATAGGTCAAAGCTAATTTATTTTACATATAGGCATCAAATTGTTTAGGCATCATTACTTAAAAAACTACCCATTGACTAACCTACTTAAGCTATTTTTTCCCTAGCTTTATTGAGGTATAATTAACAAATAACAATTATATATATTTAATATGTATAGCATGAGATGTTTTGATAAAATTGGAAGGGACCCAAGATAGAATGCAAAAGAAGCCAAATGAATTATAACTTTTTAAATAATGAATCACACAACCATACTGAAGATGTTGGAGAAAATGAACTAATATAAGTAACTTTAGAAAATAATATTTTTATGTAGAAAAGCATTTATTCCATTTAAGTACCTACACAGTTAGTCATGGAGAATAAAAAAGGCCTGCTGGTGAAAGAGGTCACCCAAAACAGATGGTATCAAACTAGTAGTCAGGGAAGGACTAACTCCTTAAAAAAAAAAAAAAAAAAAAAAAAAGCAGCTCTTATCCAGGATTAACTTAATTTTAAAAACAAATACAAGCTATCAATTCACTCTTCTCAACTTGACAGTCTACCTGTGGTAACTGTAGGGTAAAAAACATACATCTTTACAGCTTTGTGGTCCCCGGCTTTTTAAAAAAAAACTATTTCACAACCTCTCCAACACTTGCTGTTTGTTGCTTTGTTTATGAAGGCCATTCTGACTGGTGTCAAGTGGTATCTCATTGTAGTTTTAATTTGCATCTCTCTGATAGCTAGAGATATCGAACATCTTTTCATGTGTCTCTGGATCCTCTGTATGTCCTCCTTGGAGAAGTGTCTGTTCAAATCCGGACCCTCGTGCACTGTTGGTGGGATTGCAGATTGGTACAACCACTATGGAAAACAGTATGGAATTTTCTAAGAAAACTAAAAATGGACATACCTTTTGACCCAGCAATTCCACTGCTTGGATTATATCCTAAGAATCCTGAAACACCAATCCAAAAGAATCTATGCACCCCTATGTTCATAGCAGCACAATTTACAATAGCCAAGTGCTGGAAGCAACCTAGGTGCCCATCAGTTAATGAATGGATCAAAAAACTGTGGTACATTTACACAATGGAATTCTATGCAGCAGAAAGAAAGAAGGAGCTCCTACCCTTTGCGACAGCATGGAAGGAATTGGAGAGTATCATGCTAAGCGAAATAAGCCAGGCAGTGAAAGACAAATACCATATGATCTCACCTTTAACAGGAAGCTAATCAACAAAACAAACAAACAAGCATAATATAAACAAAGACACTGAATTTGAGAACAGTCTGACAGTGTCCAGAGTGGGAGGGGAGGGAATTTCAGGGGAAAAGGGGAACGGTTTAGAGCAACAAGTATAAAGGACTCATGGACAAAAACTATGGGGAGGTGGAAATGGGAGGAAGGTGGGGAGGGCTGGGGTGGTGGGCTGGGGCGGGGTAAAAGACAGAAAACTGTACAATATCAACAATTAAAAAATACTGATTAAAAAAAAACTATTTCATAGAAAGGAAAGAAATAATATGAAAACTGCTCAAGAAATACACTAACAAGCAAAGATATACGGGGAAAGAGGAATGTGTAGTTTTGACTTAACTCAAGAAATTGAGAGGAGGCTGGCCTACAGAGGAAAATGTGCATAGAAAACAATATTTTTGACTGGATACCTATGAAGGCCAAAGATAAAATAATTCTACACACATTGTACTCTAGGAAATAAGTTTGTTTCTCGCAAAGATATAGGATAGCGATATGAAACTACATGACATGTATACTAGAGTTGTGTGAAAAGTCCAGCCATTGTTAATACAACAAGAATGTTTTGTGTGACATCTATGTAACCAGGCAGCCAAGGAGAGTGGACTGGAATGTGCATGTGTGAACAATGACAACTTCACTGTACTAGTCAGTGGGGGCAGTAGACACTGTTGAGTGAGCATGTGTACTGTGTGACCCTCACATTCAAAATGACTGAGCAAGTAGAGGAACAAATCTGCATCAAATTTTCTGTTAAGCTTGAACAGTCCTCCGTGGAAACTATTCAGATGGTTCAGAAGGCTTTGGGGGATAATGCAATGAGTGCAATGCAAATAAAATTTTGGCACAAGTACTTCAAAGTTGATCAAGAATCTGTTGAAAGTGATCTATGTTCTGGAAGGCCTGCAATAAACAGAACACCTGAGAATGTTAAATGTGTACAGGCTGCAATCAACGAAGATCAGCAACTAATAATTTGAGAACTAGAAGTTGATCCAGGGATTCCAAAAACTACTGTGTCCAAGATTTCGATGCAGGATCTTGGCATGAAATATGTCATGGCAAAATTTCTTCCATGGCTTCTGCTACCAGAGCAGAAGGAACATTGTGCTGCAGTTGCTAATGACTTGATTCAAACTGTTACCAATGATCTAGATTTCCTTAAGAAGGTTGTAACTGAAGATGAATCATGGATCTACAGCTATGATCCAGAAATTAAGGTCCAGTTGTTCCAATGGAAGTCACCTTGTTCTCCACCACTGAAGAAGGCACAGCAAAGTCACAGCAAGATCAACATCATGTTAACTGTGTTTTTGATTGGGAAGTTGTTATCCATCACTAGTATGTCCCTCCAGGCCAAACAGTTAATAAGGAGTATACCTTAATGTTCTTCATCAGCTGAGAGATACAATTCAATGAAAATGGCTACAGCTATGGGCAACTGGTAACTGGCAGCTTCATCACAACAACACGCCCACTCATGCATCATGTCTGGTGCAGAGTTTTTTGCTGAAACATCACATCACCCAAGTGACTCAGCGCCCTTACAGCCCAGATTTGGCACCCTGAAACTTCTGGCTTTTCTCAAAATGAAAATCACCTTTAAAGGGAGTAGATTTCAGAACTTCAATGAGATTCAGAAAAGGATGACCAGGCATCTGATGACAATTCCTACAAAGGATTTTGTAGAGTGTTTTGAACAGTGGAAAAGATGCTGGAAGAACTGTGTGAGGTCCCAAGGTGCCTACTTTGAAGGGGACTGAGACATCATTGTCCTATATACAATATTTCTTGTATCTTATATCTTCTTCAATAAATGTCTCTATTTTTCCATAGTACATGGCTGGATACTTCCTGGATGAGTAAGAATTTCCTTCTTCTTTCTATTTATCTTAGTATTTGACCTTAAATTCTTAGTAAAAATGGGATGTTCCAGGCTTGATATTCTAAATATGGTTATTAGCATCATCCTAGAGCTTGTTAGAAATGCAGAATCTTAGGCCCTACCTTCAACCAATTGAATCATAATGTTCATTTAAACAAGATTTCCAGATTTAAATGCATATTAAAGTTTGGGAAACATTGTTATAGAGTACTACCTTTTGGATGAGATAAACTGACCACTGACTCATGACATCAGGCTATAGACCAGTCAGTGAAGCATCTTTTGGGGATGGGCTATAATCTGGGTTTATAGGATACAAGAGTGTCTTCATCTCAAAGTAATTAATCTTCCATTCCCTACTCTTCTCATCTATTCATAACATCTTTAAACAACCTGGTCCCAGCCATTACTGGGAGCATTTAATAAAAGTTCTCTGCTGATTGCCTTGAAACCATACAGCAGATAAAAGTAGCAACCTGAAGGGACCTGGTCTGGAGGTGGTCCATGGCAGAGCAAACAGAAAATGCAGTACATATGCAAATGGATGGCTGAGGAAGCAAGCAATGCCAGCAGGTTTCTGTGTGTGAAGACCAGAACCAGTAAAATGGCATTGATCCCATCAACTAGCACAAACTATGTAAAACAAAATGGAGTCACTAATGTCAATCAAGATAACTGCCAGTCAGCCATTACACTTTGGTTCAAGATAGAAATTACCTAAGTCATGCTCAACACATCTGTCAAGGAGACACATCTAAGATATCTACACCTGTGACCAGAACAGTCATGTCTCTAGAGCAGGACCACCCATAGATAAGCTCCTGGAGAAATTCCCCACTTGTCATCAGGGGTGCCAAGGCACTTAGCAAGAGACCCAGAAGGCAGAGTGCACCACTCCCAAGGGTATAACTGAGGCAGGTTTCAGAGCACTGCTGAGACAGCTGAGCTCCACACTCCAGGGTACTTCTCCACACCACATTGATCTCCCTTGGCATTGGCTGTCAGAGACTCTGCCCTGCTGGACTGATGTTTTCATCTGCTCTGTTGCCCACATGGCTCTGGAGATCCTTCCTTGCAAGACACTAACGGGTCCTTTGCTCACTCTGCTGTCTCCCAGACCCACAGACTGAGACTCTGGAATTTGGGTCTGTTATCCCCCAATTCTCTTGTGTGATATTATTACTGAGTATTTCTGAGTGATTAATATTGTTACTAGGTTACTATAGATTTGGATTAAATATGTATAATAAAAGCTGAGTAAACCTGCAATAAAAACCTAATGAAGAGCGTAGTCACCTGCGATGGCTCCCTGTTATTTTCAGGGCCAGTGTCACCTGTAGTACTGGTGGTCATGCAGATGGCTCCACACTTTCATGAGGCCTGGATCAGAAGACCCAAGTGGGGACTGAAGGCTGGCTTATAGGAAAGAATACACTGTGAACATATACTCTCAACACTGTGGAACATGCAGGCATCCCCTTAGAATTTTCAGAGTGACAGAAGGAGGGAACACTATAAAAACTTGGGTTTGAAAGAGTCAACTGGAAGGGGATCTTCGATCTCAGTGATCCAGGCGATGTTAGCTCATGTGGTAGTCATGTATTGGTGAGAAGCTGGCAGTCAAAGAAGCACAGACAAGCGGCACCTACCTCAGGAACTTTCTGATTCGGCATCAGGCTCTATTCTTGCTAATGGTACACTTGGTCTGTTCTCCATCTCTCTCTCTGAATTTGGCTCCCAGATTTCTCCTGCTACCCACTTCATTATGAATCTCTAGCTTCCACTGCCTTTCTTACCAGAATTTAACAGGCCATGTCCTGTCTAAATATGTGTTAAATTCTTTCCAGCCCATAGCCTCCTCTGGCTCATTTCCCTATTCCATTCCCATAAAGGAGCTCACACCAGAATCTGCATTTACCTTTCCTCTGTATCTCCCCCCACAAGGCCTACTTACGAGATTGCAAGAGGTAGGGTGGTGGAGGGAGGGGGTAATGGAGCATGTGCCAGAGAGGCTGGGCATGACATATGCTGCTGAGTTGCTGATTATAAGCGAAACTCACTCAGAGAAGACATAAGATTTCACTAAAGAACATAATAGCTTACTATTAAAACAACAAAAAGTAACAAAGCATATGCTTGTGACTTACAAAAACTGCTAATTAAACAAAATATGCACATGCTGGCAGCTTACTAAATGTGGTATGTCATCACTTAGATTTCTGGCGCCCCCAATCCCACTCTGCCCCCATCTGCCAACATAATCTGAGCTCTGCAGACCATACATTCCATCTGTTTATTCAACCCAGCAGTGCCAGCTCTCCCTTGGAAAAACTCAGGAATGCTTACCAAGAAAGACAAGTGGGAGATCTTTTCAGGAGATTCTAGTGGCTGGATCTCGGTACAAAGTGAGAACAGCTGGTGGTCGACTCTTGCCAGCTTCATGCTGACAGCTCCCAACACCATCAGGCTCCAAGTAAGCTGTGCTCTGGGAGGGAAGGAGCACTAATCAAAAGTGTTGCAAACTCAACACGGGCTCTTTATTTGCTCCCACATCCAAATGCATCTACATCCAGCTGCCAAGTTTCTAAGATGTATGGAAACCTACAGATTCTCGCAGGTAACAAACTACTTCCTCTACTGAACAAAAGTCATCAAGTGCTTTTCTCCTTCATGTTCCTGTAAAGTTTCTGGTGTTTCCATGATATTTTCCTTTTTTCCTCACCCTGCTTCCCACCACTATCAAAACCTTCTTCTCTTGGAATAAAAATAAAAACATCTCTGGCGAAAGAGTCCAGTCATGAGGTAGCAGGCCTAGAAGGAAGTAGGGAGTAGAACTTTCTAAAGAAAATTCCAGTAATAAATCCAGAGGATTCCAGGCACTGAAACACAAAGGTAAAACTGTAACCCACATTTTAGGAAAATAGCAACATGAAAAGATAAACTTTTAGTCTGGCCACTAAGTGACACCCAGCAGATCCTTCTCTCCAGATGTTCTTTCAGGAAACGTTTCAATCCGCTCTCAGAGTAGAAGAATCTAAGATCTTGAAACTCTCTCCTCCAGGAGATTCCATAGTCTTTCATACTCACTTGGCTCAGCTCCCCTCCTAAATGCGGCCTTTCAGGACCAGGGTGTATTAAATCATAGGAAAAAAAAAAAAAAGCCTTGTCATATTGTCTTCTTGATTTTTTGTCTCCTCCCATCTTGTACCATCCCTCCCCACATATGTGACTATATTTCTTAAATTAACATTACTACAGGCAGCCATTCAGTAATTATTTACAAAATAGTATCCTGAAACATTCTCCTATAGACAGAGAACAACTGGCATAATTTTTAAGATCTGCCTCAATAGTAATTCTATTACAGTTGACTGCTTCTGCTTAGAACTAGTAGTCTCATGGATCGTTTTACGCTTTGCACATACAGGATCTATAATTTATAAAAAAAATTTGGGTATTTCTTTAGAGTGGACACTGTTCTTATTCAAATATAATAACCAACACTTATCAAATGTTGCCCAAGTGCCAGATATTTTATATAGCTTCTGTATGTACCGATTTATTTAACTTCAAACTAATCCTACAAAGGAAGTGCTATTACTATCCCAATATTACACACATTGGGTGGGAAGGGACTCCACTACAGCATCTGGAGGAAGCACAGCTCTGCCAACACCGGGATTTTGTCCCAGTGATACTATCAAATGTTTAGCCTCTGGAAAGGTAAGAAAACAAATTTTGTTGTTTTAAGCCATGAGTTTGTGAAAATGTGTTAAAACTGCCATAGGGTACTAATACAATATATAACAAGCTGAAGAGAATCATATAAGACCCTCATTGTGTGTGTGGGTCCTTTGCAAGGTGTTGGACAGGGTGTGGGAGGCTAATAAAACCAAAGACTCCAGGTATGAAATTCACCATCTGCTTAGTTCACCATTTCAGGGTTCTCTGTCCTGGAATTGCATACATTTCGCATCCAAAATGCTTGAGGCATAGGCACATGGAATTTCTGCACTAAGAACTTACCCAGTCCTCTGCAAAGACCATTTCAGAGATGGGAAGTGACTACCATGGAGGAATCACAGATACTATTCTGAAAGATGACAGCAGATCTTTGGCAAGTGTCTGTGAGAACATGGCTCTCAAGCTGATGGCCCAATTTGCAGAAAGATCTGTAGAAAGCCTTTACCATCAGCAGCATTACCCAGTGCAAATCACACCCAGCTGGGATTGTTTAGGCAAAAAGAAGGTGGCTGAATCTTGGTGAGTCTACTCAGGATTAGTGGTTTATGATTTGGTACATTGATGGAAACATTTTGCTCAAAGGTGTCATTGTCTTTTACCTACCCTCATTCTTTCAACAGTAAATTGGTAGAGTTCATTCTACTCTCTGTAGCATGGAGTCATTTCTTTGGTGGTAGGCATGGGTAGAGGTGGGGAGGAATTTGGCTGAATCCAAGTGACTCAGCACAATTTCTCGAGGTTTAGGTGGTGCCTCCATTCCCTTTAGTCTCAATAACCTCTCAAGACCCACATCAGGAGGCAAGGGTTAGTAGTTCCATAAATTTAAACATGTCTACTAAGTTCAAGCATAAGTATCTAGCAAGATACAGATGTTCTCAAAGTGCCCCACCAGGGGGAAATATAGGGAGCTAAGACCTAAGGAAGGTCCAAGCAGCTGGACATGAGGCTGGGTTTTTGTAGTCATTGAAGCTTTTGTAATCACGACTTAATGTTTCAATTAAGGGATAAAGTGGCGCATATTCTTTCTCAAGGCTGCTGGCCAACCTGGGACTTCTTTAGAGTGTGTAAATAAAGCTTCATGTTTTCATTCCTTATCTATCCTCTTTTCACACCTTAGAGAAGTCTGTTTTGGGGGAGAAAGTGCTGCTTGGTCCAGCCCGTGAGGATCCACAGGTGTCTGCAGTAAATCTAAAAATTCCTGTTTGAAGAGAGAGCACTGGAATGAGGTCAAAAGCTTGAGAAGGGGCAGATTGGCACTCCTGCAGCCCCCTACCTTTCCCAGGCTCCCCCTTCTCAGTAGAAGTGGCCCTCTGCATTTCTGTCCCCTTGATTTTTTTGTTCTGCTTTCCCTCTCCACCTTAATAAAAGCCTCTGCCTGAATTGAGATTATTAAGATGGGTTTTTGAGGACAAAAGTCCCTCATCTTCTTGAATTGCTGGCCAGTTTCCTTCTCTTTGGTGCCTGTCTCATGAGTTTGGCCTTCTCAGTGACAGGTAGCCCGAAGCTGGGTGTGGGTCTTTTTGTGGTTAAACTTTTAGTGTAAAGTCAACTACCTCTGAAATGGAGTGAGGAAACTGAATACTTACAGGAATCATCAAGGAATATCCATTTGAAAGTCAGTAAATGCAAGCCAGTACAGAATTAAAACTTATTTAGGAAGAAAAAAATTAAACTAGATGTCCATAGAAACAGGGATGGGTAGCCCTGTCTGGGTAGCTCAATTGGTTGGAGCATTGCTTGGAGCATCACCCATACACCAAAAGGTTGTGCGTTCCATCTCTAGTCCGGGAGTGTCCAGGAGGCAACCCATGGACATTTCTCTCTCATGTCAATATATCTCTCTCTCTCTCTCTCTCTACCTCTCTTCCTAAAAAGTTAATTAAGAAACATATTAACAAAACAAACAAACAAGCAAAATATAACCAAAGACACTGAAATTGAGAACAGGCTGACAGTGACCAGAAGGGAGAGGGGAGGGAATCTCAGGGGAAAAGGGGAAGGGTTTGCAGGAACAAGTATAAAGGACACATGGACAAAAACAAGGGTGGGGGTGGAAACGGGAGGGAGGTGGGGAGGGCTGGGGGGTGGGCTACGATAGGAGTAAAAGACAGAAAACTACTTGAACAACAATTATAATTTTTTAAAAATTCAAAACAAACAAAAAAAGATGTAGCTAATCCCCAATGACAGAGAAAAGTGATCTTGGCCAGCTTAAAATAAAATTTATTATGTTCCTCTTAAAAACAAACCAACAAACAAGAAACTTACCCTTGGTTAAGAAACATATCCTTGGGTGAGAATTTTAAAAAAAGAAAAAAGAAAGTATGATGAGTATATCAAGATAAATGGATCATTAAGATACAACAGAATATTAAAAAGAAGCTTAATCAAATAAGATAAATCTTAACATTGAATAAAAAAGTCAGATGCAAGAAATTACAAACTACTTAAGAAAATGTATAGTGCTTTCAAAGGACATAGATTAATACTTTATATTATTTGTTCATTCACATGTAGCTTTAAAAAAACAAAATGAAAGACTATACAGAAAAATTAATTGTAGTATTTGCCTGAAGAATTCACAAGTTTTTTTTTTTTCATTTTATAAGGACTAAAATTTAAAAGAGAGAAAGGTGTTAACATTTTTATTCTGAGTGGTAGGTATACATGTGTTTGTTTAATTAGACAATTTATTTCTGAATTTATGAAAAAGCGTTATACTTTCTTGAGAGCTTATAACCAGGGAAAGATGTCTTTTTAAAAAATAAATAAATGATTCAGTCATATTCTTCAGAGTTATCAAAGGATGTCAATTGAAGGAGTCCAGTATATTTAGTGCCAAGATAAATTTCTCTTGCACAAATGAACTTTAAAAAATAATTAAAACAAAAGTATTTTGTGACATATTTTTTAATATGAGAGTTTTATTACTTCAAGAAGACTTCAAAAGAGCAATGACTTTTTTTCTGGGTATAAAATATCTAATACTTTAAAATGCATAAAAGAATACATTGAAACTTACATAATATTAGAGAGGAAACAGTTGCAAGATAAAAGAGGAAGATTTAGAACGAATAACAACTGGCAGTTTCCCATCTACATCTTTGCTGCCCCCAGATAGCTGTATATTCATAGTCATTCTTGTTGCTTACCTGTATGGCCGGCCAAATTCTACATGCAGGATAATAAAACCAAGGACTGTAGCTGTGCCCAGCGATGCTTTTTTAGAAAAGTCTTGGTCTCCAACCTTCAATATTTATCTTCTTATCCTCACAAGCCTCAAAGTTCTGTCCTCTGACCCCCTTCACAAGGTTCACAGGAGCTCACCTCAGGACTTTCCCATCAACTGTCCTCTGGGAGTTTTTTGATAGATAGAAAACAGTGTCCTGGACATCCAGTGTTAATGTGTCCCCAGGTGGAATAATTTCTTAACATGCCTCCAGCAAGACTGTGGCAGTTTCAAGGCTATGACTGATCTGTGATGCTACTTACTGTCCATCTTCCCTACCAGTTCACCACTTGCCACCCTTGTAATGGACAGTTTAGATTTCACATAGAGAGGTTATCTTCTTCTTGATTTAACCTTGGCATGCATGTGAACAGGAGTCTGTCTGTAGAAATCAGACTGGGGAGAATAGGAGCTAAAGAACTGCGAGCTGGACTGCAGCCTTTCCACAGGCTCCCTGTGCTCTGCAGGTGTGATATAAGGAAACCTAGTATAACAACCTTTTATACTTCAAAGGAAAACTCTATTTAATGCACAATTTATCATGTTCTGTGTGCGAGGTACTACCCTAGATTCCTTACAAACAGTAACTTGTCTGATCCCTCTAACATAGCAATGCAATAATGTAGGTGCTACGATCGAGCATGTATAACAGATGAAGGGACCAAAGATCAGAGAGGGTAAGTAACTTAAGATTAAATGGACACTAAATATTGGAGTTGAATGCATTTGAAACTGAGCAGTTTTGATTCACGGTGACTTTTTGTTTTATATTAACAAAACTTGCTGATCTCCCTCTCTTTAATATTTTATTTAACATATCTAGATCTCTGAGGCCTGAGTTATTCCAATAGGTAACCACCCATCATTAATCATTCTTCCCATGGCAGGAAGAGCTTAAAAAGTGAATAAATGTCCTGGCTGGTGTGGTTCAGTGGATTGAGTGCCAGCCTGCAAACCAAAGATGGCCACTCATAAAGGAGTTTGGAAGCATTTTCTCTTCTATTGTTTTTTTTGCAAAAGTTTAAGAAGGATTGATATTCTTTTTTAGATGTTTGGTAGAATTCTCAAGTGAAGCTATCTGAAAAACAATGGTTTAGAAAATAGTGGTGCACAATCCACCTGCAGTATTTTGTTATCAGACAGGATTTATTGAACACTTAGTAGACGCAGCCCTGTGATGAGGTCATATACATCAAATTGCCATCTGAATACATCAGGAGGCATCTAATAGATGCTGTCATGGGGAAACAAGTCACTAAATAGAAGAACCATCACTAGTGATCAGCTGAAGCAGGAAAGTGAAAGCACAAAGTCCAGAACCTCATTCAGGGTCCATGTTGCACTTTGGGTGATGGTACAAGAAGCCACTTTTTCCCTCAGTATGACTGGTGCCTGGTGGGGATGGCGCTGTATCTCTGAGTGCCCTTTGCAGATGTCTTCTCCCCACCTGATGGAAACCTGCTCCCAGGAAAGTCACTTTCCCAAGGGTCTCTGCACTTTGAAACCTTAATTCTAATGAGTGAATTAAAAACAGTTTCAGTGAGCAGAGCTGATGGGAGAGGTTTTGACTAAGGAATGAAGCCCTGCCTGGATTTGCAAAATCAGTCCAAATGGGCAGCCTCCTGCTGCCCCAAGGTCTAGGCCCTGACCTCCCCTCCTTCCTCACAAACACAGATCAGCAGTGGGCATCACTTCTGTTACAAAGACTGAAGAGTCTGGGGCAGAGAATGCACATTTTAGAATGTCATTTGCCTCAGAGTGTGACATTGTGAATATTCTATATTTACGCTGTTGAAGATGAGAAACCCCACCTCCATGGTACATTCTGAGTCTAAGCTAGGGGCCTGGAATTGGCTCTATGGGACTGGGATCCCCGAGTTAGGGACACCTTTGCAGGTGCAGCTTGGATGTTCTGTGTGATGATGGCCCGACTGGTGACCTAATGAAAAATTCTGTCTTTGTAACTGACTTGGCCAAAATGTCACAGGTTTAATGTCCTGTGAATAAAGCCTGGGCATTGTCATTTTAAGAGGCAAGGAGACTGATAATCAAGACAGTGGGAACATGTGGACTGCGGCACACCCATTTTCTCCTTTGTTCAAATCTATTATCCTACTAGACAAATTCAAAGCTAACAAAACAGATACCTCAGAGAGGAGATTTCAGGGTCCTCATACTTACTGACTCATCTACTGGCTTGTGAACAGAGATAACGAGCATTTACTGAATGGCAATGTTGCCCCAGGCACTATTATAAGAGCTTCATGTGGACTCACTCATTTACTCCTCACAATCATCCTCCCAGCCAGATCATTTTGTTTTGCTTTGCAGTACAAGGAGACACAGAGAGGTTAAGCAACTTGCACAGTTCACACAGCTGATAGGTAGAGGAGTTAGTATCAGAATCAGTCATACTAACTATGAAGGCTGTATGCAGTAAGTATATCATCCTGCCTTTCATTACCTCATTAAATCTAATTTATTATTATTTTCTTTAACCCTCATCCTAATGCTCTGAATCAGGTATTATCAGTAGTGTGCTGGTTTTAACAACTGGTTTTCTTGGGAAGGGGATTGCTGATCTGTACCATTTGTCAGTTTTCCTGGGGTACATGTTTCTACTGTGGTCAATTTCAAGCTACCAACGTGACACTGAAAAACATCGACTTGGGAAAGAGATGGTCAGTAAGTCTCCATCGTATGGAGTTTCTATCATACAGATACAATATACAAAAATAACTTTGAGACACTAACTTATAAATAGCTTCATAGGTAATAGTAAAATAATTGGAAAATTAACAGTAAAATAATTAGAAAATAGGAGTTTTGAGCATTTCTTGCCTTTACTTTTAATAAAATATCTTTACCTGTAAGTGAAAAAGCAAGCTGTAAGATAATTCCTACAACTTGTTTTTATTTTTGTACATATGTAAAAACTCCCCACTCCGTATGTGAATATAAGTATAAGATCTGTCCAGAAAAAGCCTAGCCATTGTTAATCTAATGAGAACAGTTTGCACCACATTGATGTAACCTGGCAGCCAAGGAGAGTGAACTGGAATGTGCATGTGTGAACAATGACGACTTCACTGTGCTAGTCACTGGGGCAGTAAATGCTGTTGAATGAGCATGTGTACTGTGTAGCCATCACATTCAAAATGACTAAGTGAGTAAAGCAATAAAGCTGCATCAAATTTTGTGTTAAGCTTGAACATTCCTCTGCAGAAGGTCACAGGCTACGGGGAACTGGTGATTGGCAACTTCATCACAACAATGCACCACCTCATGCATCATGTTTTGTGCAGAGGTTTTTGGTGAAACATCAAATCACCCAGGTGACTCAGCGCACTTATAGCCCAGATTTGGTGCCCTGCAACTTTTGGCTTTTCCCAAAACTGAAACCACCTTTGAAAGGGAAGAGATTTCCAGTCATCAGTGAGATTCAGGAAAATACAACAGGACAGCTGATGGCAATTGGGAGAACTGTGTGGGGTCCCAAGGTACCTACGTTGAAGGGGACTGAGGTATTATTATCCTATGGACAATATTTCTTGTATCTTGTGTCCTCTTCAATAAACGTCTCTATTTTTCATATTGCATGGCTCGGCACCTTCTGGACAGACCTCATATATTTGACTGAAAAACAGTACATGATTACATCAGGTCACTTCAGAGATGGGGATTGCCTGTGCCCAGAGTCAGATGGCCTATTCCTTATCATACCTCTATATTGTATGGATTTTTACAAAGTGTGCTTTTATGATAAAAATAATTTAAAAGGTGTTTTAAATGGAAAACTAGAATCTGGAGGTGATAAGTGACTTTTCCATTAATTAATGATTTTAGAGGTGAAGATAATTACAGTAATTGTAGAGGTTGAGGAATATTCAATTTTTCATTTTGTAAATAGCTTATTTATTGGTTTACTTGTTTGCTGTCTGTTTTTCCCACAAGAATGGAAGCTCTGTGACAGCTGACACCTAACTGCCTACAGGGTCATGGTCCCAGCCATCACTCCCCTAAACTAACGCAATAGCCTCCTCGCCTTTTACTGCTTCTGCTCCTTTCCTGTACATTAGTTTACTAGAGCTACTATAACCAAAGACCACAAATCGAGTGGCTTAAAACCATACATATTTATTGCCTCAGAGTCCTAGAGGCTAGACGTCCAAGACTGAGGTGTTGGCAAGTTTCTTTCTTCTAAGGCTGTGAGAGAGTCTGTCCTGTGCCTGTTCCCCAGTTCCCGGTGGTTTCCTGGCAAATGTTGGGAGTTCTCAGGTTAGTAGCTGCAACATTCTGGTTCTGCCTCTGTGCTCACATGACCCTCACCCCTCCTGAGTCTGTATCTCTTTTCTTCATATAAAGTTACAGTTATTTTGCATCGAGGCCCAGCCGTCTTCAGTATGACTACCCTAACTGATGACATCTGCAATAGCCCCATTTCCAAACAAGCTCACATTCTGAGGTACTGGAGTTAGGACTGCAACACTTCTTTTTTTTTCCTCTGGTGGGGAGGACAAAATTCAACCCATAGTGCTTCCTAAAGCCAATTCTCCATGGCGCTGCCAGAGTGAACTTTTAAAAATACAAATTGAGCCCTGTGACTCAGTGGATTGAGTGCCGGCCTGCAAACCAAAGGGTCACTGGTTCAATTCCTGGTCAGGGCACATGCCTGAGTTGCAGGCCAGGTCCCCATGTAAGGGATGCACAATTGTAATCACACATTGATATTTCTTTCTCTCCCTTCCCCTATCTAAAAATAAATGCATAAATAAAATCTTTTTAATAAATAAATAAATAAATAAATAAATAAATAAATAAATAAATTGGTTCACTCTCCTGGCTTCCCATCACAGCAAGGATAAAATCAACCTAGGGCTACATGGCTTCCTTCATTTGCTGCTTGCCTCTTTCTCCATCCACATCCCTCCCACCTCTTACCTTACTGATCTGAGCAATCACACTGACTATTTGTATTCCTAGAGCATTCCATGCTCCTTTCCCCTCTGAGTCTTTGCTGTTCCTCCTGTCTGGGATGTGTTCCTTCAAGTTGTGTGCCTGGTTCTCCTTCTCACTTCTTCCCAAACCAGGGCCACCCCCACTGAGAGGTCATCTGCCCCTAACTAGAACAGTGACCACTCCTGTTTCCTATTGCTTAGTTTACTTTATGAAGCTCAGTACTATGTGGTAGTGTATATTTTATTTGTTTAATATATTACGTGTCTCCTCACTAGATTGTAAACTCCATGAGGACAGGGAGGTTTTAAAATTTGATAGGGTTCACAAATATTTTTATTGACTTCTTAAGTAGGTTAAACTTTTGAATAGGCAATCATTTACATGGTTGAAAGTCAAAATGATATAAAAAGATATCTAGAGAAATCTCATTGCCATTCCTGCCTCCAGCTATCCAGTTTTCCTTACCCTGATAAGAAACCATTTGTATTAGTCTTCCAGTATTTATGAAAATATAAATATATTTTCATGTAAAATATATACACATTTGCATATATGTACACATATAGTCTTATTTTCCCACTGACACCAGAAATGTCATTATATACATAGCATTTCTTCCTTGAAAGTATTTCCTGGACATCACTGCGTAACAGTTTATAGAGAATTCCCTCATCTTCTTATAGGTGCATAGTATTCCCTTTCCAGGACATGCTATAGTTGGTTTAATTAATTCCCTTATAAACACTTGTGGCTTCCATCTTTGCTATTACCACAAACACAAGACAGAGATTTTTATGCTGAACCCCCCAGTCTTGAAGTCATTTTGCATGAAGTAGAATATCAGTAAAGAATGGTGGAAAGAATGAATTAACCAGTAGATCATAAGATGGTAGCAGAGTGGGAGGACCTTTCTCACATCTCCTTCCAGAACCAAACTGGAAATAAACTAAAGAAGGGAACAGCCACCTGAAATAAATAGTCAAAGACCACCTGAAAAAGAGATTTTTAACTAGGGACAGCCAGAAACCAACGAGAGACTGGTAGGAAGGGTGGAGACATGAAAGGAGATGGCTCGGAGCACCAGGCTGAGGTTATAGCACGGCTGTGGGAGCTTCCTCCTGAGAGGAGAGAAGCCTGGCCCACAGACTGGGCTCCCAAGCATGGAGTAGCACCAGTGCTGTGATCAGCCACCCACACAGCAACCAGCAGCAGTGAAAGGCATGAGATTTTTATCTGCTGAGGAGAGAAAGAACCCACTGGAGATAAAGCCACTATTTTTTTTTCTTAAAGGGGCCAAAACACAGGTTTTGTGTTTGTAGCCATTCGCCTTGGGCTTTGATGAAGGGACAATGGCATGGACTGCAGTCACACAAGGAGAGTCTGGAATGGGAGTCATTGGAGGAAAATGTGGGGGAGTGGCTGTGGGGATCTTTGTGCTGGAGTATACCCTGATACCACAGCACCACCTTTCTTGAGAAGACCAAAACGCTCCCAGGCAAAAAGCAATTACCCCACCCTATGGAATCTTGCTTGTCCCATCTTGCTTCTTTTTTTTTTAGGTCTGGTTTAGATTTTTTTCTTTTCTTACTTTTTTCCTCCCGTCTTGCATCACACAAACTTATTTTCTAGTTCTCTAGTTCTCTCTAAAACTAAGAGAACTAGAAAAACAACAACAAACAAAGACCTGAGTGAGTAAAAGGAAAGAAATAATAAAGATCAGGGAAGAAATAAATAACATAAAGACTAAAAAACAATTCAAAAATCAATGAATCCAGGAGCTGATTCTTTGAAAAAAAAAATAAACAAAATTAATGAAACTTTATCCACATTCATCAAGTAAAAAAGCGAGAGGACGCAAATAAATAAAATCATAAATGAAAAAGAAGTAACAACTGATACCATAGAAATGCAAAGAATTGTAAGAAAATACTGTGAACAACTATATGCTGAGGAAGTGGACAACCTGGGAAAATGGATAAATTTCTAGAAACATACCATCTTCCAAAACTGATTCAGAAAGAAGAAAACCTGAATACTGATAACAACTAGTAGAATCAAAGCAGTAAATCAAAAAATTCCCAGCAAACAAAAGTCCTGGACCAGATGGCTTCACAGGTAAATTTTACCAATCATTCAAAGAAGAACTAACACCTATCCTTCTCAACCTATGCCAAAAAAAATTAAGAAGATGGAAGAGTTCGAAACTCTTTTTATGAAGCCAATATTATCCTAATTACAAAGCCAGGAAAAGACACAACAAAAAAAGAAAACTACAGGCTAATATCCTTGATGAACATAGATGCTAAAACTCTCAACAAAATATTAGCAAACTGGCTCTAACAGCACATTAAAAAGATCATACACCATGATCCAGTGGGATTTATTTTGGGGATGAATGGTTACTACAATATTTGCAAATCAATAAATGTGATATATCACATATTTAAAATGAGAGACAAAAATCACATGAGCATATCAACAGGTGCAGATAAAGCATTTGATAAAATCTAGCACTCATTTATATAATAAAAACACGCAGCAAAGTGGGAATAGAGGGAGCATACCTCCACATAATAAATGCTATATATGGAAAAACTACTGCCAACATCATACTCAATGGGAAAAACTAAAAGTGTTTCCCTTAAGTTCAGGAACAAGACAGGGGTGTCTGCTTTCACAACTCTTATTCAACATAGTACTTGAAGTCCTAGCCACAGCACTCAGACAAGAAGAAAAAATACAAGATATTCAAATTGGAAAGGAGAAAGTAAAACAGTCATTATTCACAGACAATATGATACTGTACACAGAAAACCCCATAGGCTCCACCCCCCCAAAAATTGACTTAATAAATGAATTCAGTAAAGTATTGGGATACTAAGTCAATATTTAAAAATTGATGGCATTTTATACATCAATAATGAACTACCAGAAAGAGAAACTAAGAAAAAAATCCATTTAATATTGCAACAAAAAAATATAAAGTACCTAGGAATAAATTTAACCAAGGAGGTAAAAGAATTGTGCTTAGAAAACTATAAGACACTGGAGAAAGAAATTGAGGAAGATACAAATAAGTGGAAGCACATAGCATGTTCGTGGATTGGTAAAATTAACATCATTAAAATGTCCATACTACCCAAAGCAATCTATAGGTTCAATGCAATTCCTATTAAAATACAAATGGCATATTTCACAGATCTAAGCCAAACATTCCAAAAATTTATATGACACAAACAAACCAAATGATCCCAAATACCCTCAGCAATCCTGAGAAAGAAGAACAAAGGAGGGATCACCATACTTGATATCAAACTATACTATAAGTCCACTGTAATCAAAACAGTCTGATACTGGGATGAGAACAGACACATTGATAAACAGAAGAGAGAGACCAGAAATAAATCCACATCTTTATGGTTAATTAACATTTGACAGAGGAGGCAAGAGTCTACATTGGATAAAGACAGCCTCTTCAATAAATGGTGTTGGGAAAACTGGTTCACGCAAAAAGAAAAAGAAGTGAAACCAGATCATTAACTTACACCATACACCAGAATAAACTGAAAATGGATAAAAGACTTAAATATAAGTACTGATATCATAAAAATCCTAGAGGAAAACATAGGCAGTAAAATTTCAAATATCTCACATAGAAACATTTTTGCCAATATATCTCCTAGGACAAAATAAACAAATGGGACTACAACAAGTTAAAAAGCTTCTACACAGCTAAAGAAACCATTATCAAAATAAAAAGGGAACTCACTGTATGGGAATACATATTTGCCAACAATATATCAGACAAAGGTTTAATCTCCAAAATATATAAAGAACTTATACAACTCGACACCATTAAGACAAACTATCCAATCAAAAAAGGGGCAAAGGACCTGAATAGACACTTCTCCAAAAGGACATTAGATGACCAATAGGCATATGAAAAAAATGCTCAACATCACTAATAATCAGAGAGATGCAAATAAAAACCACAATGAGATACCATCTCACACCTTCCAGAATGGCGATCATTAATAAATCAACTAACAAGTGCTGGCAAGAATGTGGAGAAAAGGGAACCCTAGTGCACTGTTGGCGGGAATGTAGGCTGATGCAGCCACTATGGAAAACAGTATGGAATTTCCTCAAAAAATTAAAAATGGAACTGCCCTTGGACCCAGGAGTCTACTGCTAGAAATATACCCTAAAATTCCTGAAACACCAATTCAAAAGAACTTGTGCACTCCTATGTCCATAGCAGAGTTGTTTACAATAGCCAAGATTTGGAAACAGCCTAAGTGCCCATCAGTATGTGAGTGGATTAAAAAACTGTGGTACATTTACACAATGGAATGCTACACAGCAGAAAGAAAGAAGTCTTACCTTTCGCAGCAGCATGGATAGAACTGCAGACCATTATGTTAAGTGAAATAAACAAGTCCGTGAAAGACAAATTCCATATGATCTCACTTATAAATGGAATCTAATGAGCAGAATAGACTAATGAGAAAATAGAACCAGAGACATAGAAACATGGAACAGACTGACAGCTGTAAGAGAGGTGGGGGAGGTAGGGACTAGTTGAGAAAAGGTGAAGGGATTAGTCAAAAGACCTTATGTGAATGACCCATGGACCGGAACAACAGTGTGGGAGTTGACTGTGGCTGTGGGGGGTGGACTGGGTGGAGGGGGGCAAAAAGGGATACATTGGCACAACTGTAATAGCATAAAAATGAAATATTTTAATTAAAAAAAAGAATGAATTAACCAACTCTGATGAACAAAGGAGGGCATAGTGGAAAGGAGCCCGGGGCGGCTTACTGGTACGCAGAACTGCGCGGAGCTCCCACCAGGTGGCGCTGCAGGCTGCGGACGTGCCTGGACGGCGGTCTCCGGGCTCCTGCCGGTTTGCCAAAGCTGTCGCCGGACTCGGAAGGCTAGTCTTTCGACTTGCTGCCCTTTCGGGCTCTCGCCGCCGCCCCACTGCCCTCCTGCTGGCGCTCGTCAGCGGCTGCTGGACTGGTTCCGCTGGCGCTTCTGTAAGGAGGAGTTGGAGCTGACGCTCGTGGGGCTGCAGGACGTACGGGGCAGGACAACCTTCAGTGTCAGTGTCATCGCGGTGATGCCTTTCCCGCTCACCCGCTCACCCGCCCACCCGCCTCGGCTGCGGAAAAGCCGGTCGGGGCCCCTGCGCGCCATCAGGTGGGGGACGGGGGCGAGCGTGCCCGTCCCTCCCCGGACCGGACTCGGATGTCCCTTGTGTTGGTGGCTTTTGTGGGCAGATGAAGGATTCATTCCTGGGTGAATTTGGGTTTGTCACGAGTTTAAAGCTCTTGGGGGATTGAGGTTTTCCTGGGGCTGGCTTTGTGGGGGCTGCTGGAGGGTTAAGTCGAGCCGGTAGCTTCCCCGAAGGGTGGGACTTGGCCAGCCCGGCCAGACGCAGAGCTCCCGGGCGTGCTCCTGCCCGAATTCTGTGCGCAGCTTTCCCTTGTCATTCGGGTGCGGGTTTCACTCGTTCCCCGGGGCCGAGGTTAGCGGGTGGCTGCTGCGCTGACCTGTGGGAGCTGGGGACAGAGGGGCAGCCGATCTACAGCGGTGCCCCGCGTTTATTCCCCCAGACAGTGAGGGGGCGCTGCGTTTCCAGGACTCACGCCTTAAGCGGAGGCAAGACAGATCTGTAATCCACAGAAAGTTAACCACCTTGACAAATAGAGTTTGTTGGGGTGCGTTATTACGAGAGCGGGGCATGGACAGGACTCATTCCAGGCCCAGGGAATGGGTATCTGGGAGGGAAATCGCCCCGGGAACCCATATACAATGTGGTGTTTATTCAGCAGTGACTTGAGTAGAAGGATGATTATTGAGAAAGAAGTAAGAGCCAAAGATTCTCATTCGTCTTCTTTTAGAGCCCAGGAGTTGCCCTGACTGAGTCTTAGGTTGTCAGCATAAGTTTGAAGCTGTTCTAAAAAAAGATAGATGGCAGCACTTCCTCGCCTTGTATATGACGGCTGTAATCCGCACTTACTAGGTGGCTAGCTGTCCACCTGGTTTGGTTGCAGGAGTGATTTCCAACACAGCTCCCTTATTGGAGAAAATAGGTGACATGTGCCTCTCAGTCCTTGCACTAACGGAGCAACAGGAATGAGGAAAAGAGGTGAGCAGAAATTTCCTTTGAAGAATGTTGCATGTAAGTATAAACTTACCTATTTGGCTTTTTTTTTTTTTTTGTAATTTTTTTTTGTGGGGAGGCTTGAAGTGACTGATTCAACAAGTATAGTATGGTAGAATGTATATCTAATAACACTAAAATCAATAGGAAAAACTGGGCAAAGTCTCCACATTAGAACTCTTATATGATGTGGAAAAGATCAGCCCGAGTGCCTAGTGCTCAGTTAACTGTGCATTTTCTGATACTCCCTTCATACAAGAATTGGAGTCTCTTGGTAAATCCTGTCCTTTTGACAAGACTTAATTTATAGTGTAGGTAGGTGTATTACTAAAACAGTTGTATTTGTTGAAGAGAAACCTATTTTGCTGGGAAACCTAAAAAATCTTTAGTGAATCCTTGAGTGACCCAAAGCAGCATAGCTTAATATGATGGGCATGAACTGTGAAGTCACGCAGCCCAGGGTTTGCCACCAGGCTCTGCCACGTTGCTGCCTTCTATCCTCTTTCAGTCTCTGCTTTCTCACCTGCTGAGGGGAGATCATCTGTTTCTGACACACTATCATTAAGGAGGAAATGAAATGACATGTGCAAAGTGACTAGCATCATGCTTGCCCAGCATCATGGCTAGAAAAAGGATAACTCTTGGTATGATTTGTAGTGGTACCTCCTCTAATGCAGAAACTTTGTATTCAAAAAATATTGAGAAGGGAGTTAGCTGGGGTCATTTCCTTCTTTGAAGCTCTGTATGTGTCCAGCTGTGGGCTGCAGTAGTGGGTTGAGGGGTTGAGGCAAGTAGGCACATCCCCCACAAACTCATTTTTAAAAAATTTTGAACAACACAACTTCTAGAAAGCTGCTAAATTTGAAGTGAACCAGTAGTCACACTATTATTTTAATATTAGACTATTCTTTTTGAATTATAATGATATGTGTAGGTTCTGTTGAGAAAAAAAATCTTTACTATAATTGACTGTATTGGCTGGGATGCTGACAAACAAATGATGGGAGACCTCAGTAAAGGTCATACTTCTTCTTTTTAAACCTCAGACTCTAACCATATCTGTGATCTTCATAGAATATACTGGGGGTAGGAAAAGGTCAGTAATCAAAGGTGGTTTTACAGACTTTTAGATAGAAACAGTATGTCCAAAATAGTAAATTTAGCATTTTCTTTTTAAAAAATCAGTTGTCCTCTGTATTTTGTGTAAAATGTGTGTTTTGTGGACTCAGAAATGCAGATGAGTCGAGCAGTATGCGTTCATAATATGGGAACATTATGTGTTCCATTATGGGGGAACTTTTGTTCCTGCTGAACCAGTGACTTCCAGGGTATGAAAAGCTTCAGGTGAAGCCAATTTTCTTTGGGTAAAAGTCAATTCTTTTGTAAACATTAAGGCGTGGATATATCTTCTGCCTTAAAAGTTTCATAAATGTTATAAATGTTGTTTAACTTACTCAAATGGTTTGTGAACCCGAAATACTTATATGTATCATTTGGTCCATCTTGAAATTAGGCAATTTACTTACAGAGTTTCAATCCTAAAATTCATGTTCTTAAGGTTTTAAAAGTGAAATGATACTTAATGTTACCTGCTATTTTATGTAGAGGCACTTGATACACATCCTGTTCACTGCATTTTGGACGTTAGAAAAGAAATACCTCTAGTGGTTAATGTTCTGATTCACGTTAGGGAATGATGTAGCAAGTGCCCATCACTCAGTATTCTGGCTGATATTTGCAGAGTAAAGCATGAGCCCTAAACATGTGTTAAGCACTGAGACTTTAGGTGGGTTATAGGATAGTTAACTAAGAAATGTTTAACAGGATCTACTAAAACGTTACAGAATAAGTTGATAGAGTGTGTGTGATCTGTCACAGGGGGTCACGGCCAAGTAGCATTTAAAGCTATTCCTTCTTCGAAGGTATATTGAGCTTCAGGTTCTATGCTAAGTACTAGGGATACAAAGCCAATAAAACCTTGCCCTCCCTGGGATGTCCCACAATTTAGTGTTTGTTTAAAACAGTAGAGGAGGGTGTCAGTAAGCATGCTGAGATCTAGGGGTCAGAACCTGCGTCTGTGGACCACATAGCCTCCTGGACCCCTGGGAGAGAGAGCAGAAGGGAGCCCGAGGTCTCTGCTGCTAATTGAGGCTCCTGTAGCTCCTTACAGCAAAGGTGACTCTCACAGCATCTGGAAGGATCCATGGCTGAACTTGGAGCCCAGGCCCTGGGTGACGAAGACAAACTCCACTTCTCTGCAGGAACCTGATGGACCTTTGTGCCCAATGACATTAGAGCATTTCCTACCATTGGGAACAGTGCGAGTTACAGGGGACTGAGTTGGCCCTGTGGCAAGGAGCAGTCTGTCTCCCTAATGGTCAAACCACAACCTCATCCTGCCCTGGGGGCAAATCCTTGTGACCTTCATGCCTCTTGACTGTAAACTGTTAATGTGTGGTCCTTTTGAAATACTTGACATGTTGGGTATAATTAAACTGAAGATTAAGGTGAGTTACTGCTTTGTTTAAACTTCAGCTTGTATTGGTATTAAGAGAAGGGACTGAAAATGTAAAAGTCCAAGGGGGCCAGGAGCATGTTGTAGTCCCAGAAATGATGTTGCAACATGGGTTGGGTCCACCGTAGGTACCCTGAGACAGTCTCCTGTCAGGATCTGGACAGGAGATGGGCCACTTAAATCACCTCTGGTAGACAGTGACAGACTCTGAGTGTCTAGGAGGCACAGGAAGCAAGCTGTGGTGGGTGCTGTGCAGCCAGCCACCCACCCTTCTCTCAAGCTCTTTGAACCTGCCCTTCAGACCGTCCCCAGCCAGTGACCAAAGTAGCCGACAGGCCAGCCTTCAAAAGAGAACATGTTCCATTTAACACCCATTGGCCATCTTGCAAAATCTTTATCATTAAACCTGCCTTCTTGTGTATAAGACATATCCCAGTTCAGAAAGGCGCATCCCTCAGTGTGGTCCTTGCAGGACAGAAGCAGCTGAGAGCCCAGACCAGCAGAGCAGGCACAAAGGAGAAAGAGAAGTGTATTAAGAGTGGATTAGTCCTCCTTGTGTGACTTCTCTTGTCCACATCGTAGCTGAAATAAAAGAAATTCACATGGACTGTGGAATCCTGTGGAAAAAAAGGGCCAGTGGCTTCTCTCTTAAGAGGAGCAAAAGCCCAGGCCTTTGCTTTGACAAGCTTTTATTGTCTTACTGGACACAATACAAGAAGGTTCTCATTAACTATGCACAGGTTTGCTTTGGGGGGGGGGGTAGCCTTATACAGAAAACAAAGAAGAGGATGCCAGTAATCACTTCACTGAAAAGGGATATTTACAAATGAAAAGGCAAAAGTGGCTGAACCGGTTACTGTGGTCCTTGGAAGGTTTAGCATGGATTTTAGGAAGTTATTTTGCAGTAAATGTTTGCTGCAAGTCAGTGTAAACGGGTTTTTTGGCAAAAAGACACAAAGTGGCCTAGGCACATTGCAAACCTGATTTTCCACGGGAGAACCTATCTGTGGGCGTGGGTCCTGTGCATCTGAGTGGGAGCTAGGCCCACGCCACGCAGAACAGTCTCCTACATTCTCTGAGCAAGCTCCTTCCTTGACATTGGAGGGTGAAGTTTGCTCCTCCTACCTGGCAGGGTCTTGGTGTGAGTCCAGTCCCACAGTACCCTTCAGAGAGACGTTGAGGAGCTGGGGACCGAGTCACACCTGGGCTCGGATTTTATATCTGCCACTTATGTCGGTGTTCCTCTGGCAAGTGACTCATCTTCTGTGTGCCTCAGTTTCTTCATTTGTAAAGTAGGGATAATAGTATCTACTCGTTTATGTTGTTCTCAGACTCAACATTGTAATTTATGAAAAGAGAAGAGTGCCGGACCCAGTGCAGAACCTCAAGAAATGGAAGCTGTTTCACAAGTTGTTGCCAGGGTAGTACACTTGACCCTTGAACAATGCTGGGGTTAGGGGTGCCAACATCCCTGTAATAGAAAACCTGTGTATGATTCTTGACCCCCAACTCTTGAGTTGTCCCTCAGTATCTACAGGGCATTGGTTTAGGGACCCCCATGGACACCAAAACCCACAGATGCCCAAGGGCCCTGTATACAATGAGGAGATCAGTGCAGACAGTCGGCCCTCTGCACTCACTGACTCTGAACTCCGATCAAACACAGGTCAGATATTTAATGAAAGAAATTAGTAAGTTGAAACCCACGTTCTTCAAGGTCAGCTGTGTCATCATTACTCTTACAACTGCCTTTGTTACAATCCCCCACCGGCACTGTGGGGAAAGCCCACTGGAACCTGCAGAGCCTGTGCAATGGATGGTTGTTACTGGGTAGTGTCTAGGTTGTCCTAATGAAGTTCGTAATTACCCAGGACTTGCTGCAGAACAGCCACCCGGAGCTTTTGTACTCCGTGTCATGTAAACAACTCTGATTGGCTTCCTACAAAGTGGTGTGTGAACAACCTCGCCTGCTGCAGAAGCAGAATCCATTTCCATGTGAAATGTGAAAGGAGTCCTCTCTCCTAATTGCTGCTGTAATGAATCAATGTTAACTTGTACTTGAAGGTACACACAACAGAGTAGACATCTGCAGAGTTAAGTGCCATAGGCCACATGCGGGCACATTTACAGATGATTTTCTGTGCCTTCCCGTGTTCTAATGAGACATTTCTGGCTTCTCACACTTGGAGCCTCCCACTCTTCCTTTGTGGTTTCAGCTTTCCCCACCCTTGTCTTAGCTTCATCATTGTTGGCTGAGGTGGTGGTGAGTTAGCACAGTTATTCCCTCACCTCATCCAGCATTCCCTAAGGGCCAGCAACCTTGGAGGTACCAGCTACCAAGCCCATGTGTGTAGGCACTCCTTTCTAAGGAGCTGCCTAGAGCCTGGGAGAGGGAGGGCACCAGCACTGCCCAGGTGGAGACATGGAATACAGGGCCCTAAGGCCAAGGGACAGAGCCCAGCACTGAATGCTTCTCGACCTGCTCGGACTAGTGGCAGGCATCGCCTTTGCCAGGCCCTGGGTTTGGCTTGGGGGTGGGTCCAGAAGACTGTGACATAGCCCCTGTCCTTAGGGAGCTCACAGCCCAGTGACAGGGATTCTGTCCTTGACCAGAGTCTGTGCAGGCTCTCCTGAACTTTCCAAGGAGGCCTCCACTCTGGGGCTTCCGTGTTTGTCTCTGCAATCTCATTTTACCAAGAATCCTGCTGAGTTGGTTGAGCTGGATTCACTGATCCTCCATGTGTAATTTCTCTCCATTTCTGATTTCCTCACCCCCTTCCTCCCCAGGTCATCTCTGACCCCACTGACTTGCCTTCAGAAGCATCCATCTGGCTTGTTTTACCACAATCTCCTGATCCCGATGTATCCTCAGTAATTTTGCACCCACTGATCCCACCTGCTCCTCCCCATAAGTTCCCACTTCCTACACTGCACTAAGAGTTGAGCTTGGTTCTGTTCCAAAGTCTCTTTTCTCCTATTTTACTCCTGAATAAAGCTTGCTTTTATCACTTTACTGTCTGGCTCTGATTTTTCTTTGTAACTAGATGAAACATACAGACTGGTGAATAACTGGTTTAATCCCAAGTAGAATTAAAATCAGGGTAAAATATGAAGGGTTTCAAAAAGGATGAACGATGTTGATGGGTAAAGAGGCCAGTGATAACACCTGAGAAAGTCTAGAGCTGGAAACAGCAAAGGCAGGTGTTGGGGTAGAAGTAGGGGTTCTGCTGAGGGGTGATGCAAGGCACAGCCAGAGGGTGGAGGAAGCTGAAGGAGTGTTGGGCTCAGGTGATATTGTGAGCCAAGGAGGCATGAGAGGCTCTGCATGTGCATGCCAAGCCCAGGAGCCTGGGTAAGAGGGATGCTATTACCTACTCAGGTTGCCGGGGAGAAAAGGGACCAGCCAAAAGGCTGTTGTACTTAAAGGAAAATCATTCAGTCTGTGTGGATGTTGTAGATTAAAGAGGAAATCAGAGAGGAGTTGAGAGGAAGGAGCAATGAGGGCAGACGGGTGAGATGGAGAAAGATACATCAGAGACTAGACCCATCTTGCAGCCCACAACAACACTCACCCCAACTACTTTTGTTAAAATAAAATGCATCAGAATTGAATCTTCCTAAGTCTGAATTTCACCCTAGCACCTCCTCTTCCACCAGCAAAACTTTGATAATTGACTTTGATTATGACCAAGATTCAGGAAAAGCAAATATATTAGGTTTAATATAACATCGGTTTTGCTTTCTAATTTATTAAAATCAGGATTCGTGCAGGGCAGCTGAGTGTATGTTCTGGAGATTTCCACCAGCACATTATGTATCCCATAGGCATCCCAGTGGCCAAAGGGTTTTCTAATTCACTGTAAAAACTGTAGCCACGAAACCAGCACCCTGCATAGTGTAAATTGTGTTCATACATAACTCAGTGCCTTCCCTTTGTCCTAACTTCTATAAGTAAAACAATTCTAATTTATTTCTCTTTCCTTCTGTGGACAAACTATTTTTTTTCTTGTTTTAAAGGAAAGAATTCTAATTTGCTGCCTTGGAATCAGCTGAAGATGGACCTGGAACTTCAGAGTGGAGATTACGAAGTGAAGTTCAGCTGACCTCACATAGCAAATTAGGCTGCAGTCCACTTAAACTGCCAGCAACAATCAATTCAGCAACTGTGCTTACAGGACATTGGGATGGCACTGGGCAGGGTGGAGGGGCTTTTCGAAAAAACACTGAGTCCCTTGCTCCTGCTGCCATCCTGTGTAACGGAGCTGACTCTTGTCTGTCCGTTCAATTTGTCATCTTCTGGTTCCCACTCTAGTATCATCAGAAACTTGCCCCCAAGGTGGTGACAGTTTATATTTCTTGGCTTGTTTGACAGTGGGCAGGGGGGAGGGTGATAAAGTCAAAGGAATTGCTATTAAAAAATAATGTTAAAATGCTCTCAAGTGAGATCTGTGTGTAGTCAGAGGTGGGTTGAATTCCAAGATACATCTGTTTGGGTGGATATTATTTTTCTTTAATTTGAGGTCATTTTGTCTGGCACTCCCTATTTCCCTGGGCCAGTAATGGTTTTACTCATAAAGTGGCCCAATGCGTAGAGTAAAAGTCTTGAAGCAGGGAGCAGAGGCTAGCAAACCTCAGAGTAGTTGAAGGCTTTCCTGAGCCAGTTACATATGCTGTACTCTAAATGCCTCAAATACAGTGGAATCTGGCAAAAAGTTCTGGTTTCTTTCCCAGGAAGTTCTCAGTTATTCTGAGCTCCTGGAGGAGGCAGTGACCTGCCCAATTTTCTTTCTCTGTCTTTTCATCCTGCCCACATCGAGGCACGTGTGGTGGCCTGTAGAAGAGGTCACAGCACACAGTAGGGTGAGTGGGATTAAGGGCAGAAAAGGGATGGTACAGGTGTACACGTGTTAGTTCCCACACCCCGGTCATGAGTGTGATTCAGTACTAAACCACCCCACATGTCATGGAAGGTGAGGCGTTTGGGGGACTCTTGGAGCAATGCCCTGTGGGGGCCTGTTACCTGCACCCCTCCCATCTCTGCAAAGATGACTGGAACAGAATCTCCCTTTAGTAGTCAGCCTGTTGGACAAGTTAAGTGAAGCCCACCTGACTTAAAAGCAGGGTGCCATGCCTTGAATGTATTACAGGGGCATGGATTTGGTCACAGCACCTCTACCTTTACACCAGAACCCTCAGAACCGGGAGGATTGGCGGGGCCATCAGCAGGCAGAGTCTGAGCCTCCTGACGCACCTAGTTAACAGCACAAAATGAATGAAGCCTGGTCTCCCAGGGTGCTGAGGTCCCGCTGGGCCCACGCACTCCCTGAAATGCATGCTGAATTAGCACCTCCCTCCTGCCATCCACTCAGAGGGCTGAGAGCCGCTCTTCACTTGTTTATGTTTACCTTTCAGACAAGGAATTTAGTCCTTAACAAGAAAAACATAAGAAAAACAGATGATGTAAAAGAATAATAGATTTATATGCAAAAATAAATTGCTTCTGGAAACTAAAAACCAGGGCACAACAGACTGGGGTGAGCTCTGGCCTCCTTCCACTTGGCCTCTGTGCCTATTCAAACTCAATCATTTTGTCCTTCCAAACTTCAAGTAAAGCGAGTGTTGGATGTGCTACCCTTACTGAACGGGATTCTATAGCCTGTCCTCCCACCACGGAATGGCAGCGTTCAAAAGACCACTGTCTACGTCTGTGGGGCATATTACATACGGTCAGAGGGCAGCTCTGTCTCAGCACCTGTGGGGGCGACCTCAGCGCTCTGTGGAGCAGAGCCCGCGCCGGCCTCTTCCTCGGCCTCCTCGCCGTGTGCGCTCTGTGCTGGCCCAGCTCATCATCAGCACCCAGCTCATCCTCAGCATGTCTTCTCCGGGAATCTTTGCCACATTCCTAGGTCCATTGGCTAAAAAATCTGGATTCTCTCAGAATCTTAGATTCCTCTTCCCCCATGCATTGAGTTGAAGCAAACTGAGAAGAGGAGGGAAAAAAAGAAAATGAACAGGCTTCCCGAAAATTGTGATCCTCAGAGGCCCATTTTCCCAGGTGCTTCCAAGAGATGTGTTTTTTTTTTTTCCCCACGGCATTTTAGGAGCTGATGCCCCAGGCATGGCTGCAGCTTCAGGGTAGTAGCAGGGCCAGGAGAAAAGAGGGAAGGGTCACCAGCAGTCCCCACTGTGGCTCTGACAGGCCCCTTGTCCAGTCCTCCCCTCCTGCCCACGGAGCAGTGCTGAGACCCACCGCCTTTAGGGCAGAGCCGAGATCAAGGCAGGGACACCCATCAGTTCACCACCATGCTGGTCGTTCCTCAAGTGCTGACTTCAGTCCCCAGTCTGCCTCTGCTGCTTCCTTCCGAATCCGCAGATACGGGCTTTTCTATGCTGCCCGGAGCTCGAGCTTGTCATCAGTGGGGGCATGGCCGGCGGTGGACCTGCTCCATCCTGGTGACTCCAGAATGACACGTTCCCTTTTTTTAAGAAGAAGAAAGGAGAGGAAGAAAGTGAGCCTGGATAACAGGTAGACTTTCTTTAGAAATGAGTGGACAGTGTTTCTTTACTCACAGGCCTTTGAAGTGCTATGATAGCTGGCACAAGTTACTTTTATTTTATTCCTCTCTCTTGACATTTGTCCTGAAGAAGGTGGACGGAGTTGGCTGCACAGATATGAGGACGGGAGGGTCAGGGTGCTGTCCTGGGATCTCAGATGCATAGTTTGTGCCACTCTGCGTTTCCGAGACTCTCTCGCCGTGCAGTTCAGGTCTGGCAGGAGGCAGGGCCAGCTCCGAGTGGCTCCTGCAGGGCCTTCCTGACACCACTGTCCCTCTGCCCCACACGCTGCTGGTCTGTGCTCCTTGGCAGCGGAATGTGCAGGGTCAATTGGCCTCCAGGGCCTTTGGTGGAGTGGCGCCTTGGAGAAGGCCTGGGTCCCTGAGTCACTATGTGGAGAGGTGAGTCGCAGTGGCTCCCATGAGGGGAAGTAGAGAGCTCACTGGGCTCTGACAGTGAAAAGTCTGTATGACAGCGAGACATGATTACCCTGACTGACAGTCTTTGATGGACGATTAGAATTCTCCTGGCTTCACCACTCAGTAAGTGGACTTCATGGGTCACTCACTGTCCCTCATCTCCTTCAACCCCCTGCGGAATGGCATGCTCATCCCACCCACCAGCAACACCTTTCCCTTCTCGCAGCCCGGTTGAGAGGTAAAGTGGAGTCGTCTCTGGAAGGGAGAGCCTATGAAGACAAGGTATATTATTACCATAATTTTGAGAACCATTCTGCCAAACACACAGAAATATTATGAATCATCCCTTACCTTTGACAGAGCAGAAGTATCATTTCTGCTGTTGGGATGTGCAGATCATTAAAAAGCACACGTTCCCGCTATGGTGCATCCTTCCCTCTGATGATCTTGTGTCCCTGAGTAGCATCACTCACGGGCACTGTGACTGTGAGAGCCGCCAGGACCAGCCAAGGTGCTGAGAAGGTCTTTTATATCCTGTTAAATTTGTTCCTTGGTATTTTATTTTTATTTCTTGATGCAATTGTAAATAGGATTTTACTCAGTTTCCTATTCTGATAGTTCATTAGTAGTATATAAAAATGCAACTGATTTCTGGATATTTATTTTGTATCCTTCTACTTTACTGAATTCATTTATCAGTTCTCATAATTTCATGATGAAATCTTTAGGCTTCTCTATATACGGTATCACGTCATCAGCAAATAATGACAGTTTTATTTCTTCTTTCCAATTTGAGTGCCTATTGTTTCTTCTTCTTCCCTGTTTGCTGTGGCTGGGACTTCCAGTACTGTGTGGATTAACACTTGTGAAAAACAACATCCCTGTCTCTTTCCCAGTCTTAAGTAAAACAACTTCAGTTTTTGCCCATTGACTTTGATGTTGGTTGTTTCTCCTATGCGGCCTTTATTATTTTGAGGTATGTTCCCTCTATTTCTGCTTTGCTGAGAGTTTTTATTATAAATAGGTGCTGCATTTTATCAAACATTTCTCCTGTGTCTGTTAATATGATCGTGTGATTTTTATTCTTCCTTTTGTTTATAAATAGTGCATCACATTTATTGATTCACAGATATTGCACCAACCTTGCATCCCTTGAATAAATCCCACTTGATTATGGTCTATGATCTTTTTAGTGTATTGCTGGATCTGGTTTGCTAATATTTTGTTGAGGATTTTAGCATCTGTGTGCATCAGGGATATTGGCCTATAATCCTCTTCCTTTCTAGTCTCTTTATTTGGTTTTAGAATTAGGATAATGCTGGATTCAGAAAATGAGCTTGTGAGTCTCCCCTCCTCTCGAATTTTTTGGAGTAGTTAGAGAAGGGTATTTTTTCGTTCATCTTTAAAAGTGTTTGGAAAAATTCACCTGAGAATGTATCTGGCCCAGGTCTTTTGCTTGTTGGGGGTGTTTTGATTACTTCTTCAATTTCATTGGTCATAATCAGTCAATTCAGACTTTCTGATTCTAACTGATTAACTTTAGAAGATGGTATGTGTCTAGGAATTTATCTACTTTATCCAGATTGTCCAATTTGTTGATATATAGTTGTTCATATTATTTCTTTTCTTCTGCTCATTTTGAGCTTTGTTTTTTGTTCTTTTTCTAGTTCTCTCTAATTTTTATTTGATTTTTGAGGGAGAGGAAGGGAGAAAGAGAAACATCAGTTTGTTTTTCCACTTACTTATGCATTTATTGGTTGATTCTTGTATGTGCCCTGACCAGGGATTGAACCTGCAATTTTGGTATAGTGGGATGATGCTCTGACCAACTGAGCTACCCAGCCAGGACTCTAGTTCCTGAAAGTGTAAAGTTACATTGTTTATTTGAGATTTTTCTTGTTCCTTGAGGTAAGTTTTGGATGCTATGAATTTCCCTCTTAGGATTGCTTGCTCTGTGTTCCGTAAGTTTTGGGTTGTTGTGTTTCATTTGCTTCCAGGTATCTTCTGATTTCTTCCATGAGCTCATTGTTAACCAATTCATTGTTTAATAATATGTTATTTAGCCTCCATGTCTTTGTGCTTTTTTCAGTTTTTTTCTTATGATTGATTTCTAGTTTCATATCACTATAGTCAGAAAAGATGATCCACATGGTTTTAATCTTCTTAAATTTATTGATATTTGTTTTGTGTCCTAACATGTGGTCTGTCCATGAAAATAGTCCATGTGCACTTAAAAAAAAAAAAAAGAATGTGTATTCTTCTGCTCAGGATGAAATGCTCTGAAGACATCAATTGAATCCATCTGATCAAGTGCGTCATTTAAGGCCACCATTGCTGTTTTTTCCTTTCTGTCTGGAAGGCATATCTACTTATGTGAAAGCAGTGTTGAATTCTCCTATCAAGACCACATTACTGTTGATCTCTCCCTGTCTGTGCGTCAGGATTTGCTTTTTGTACTTAGGTGCTCTTATATTGGGCTCATAAGTGTTTACAGAAGATATGTCTTGTTGGATTGTCCCCTTTATCATTATATAGTGTCCTTCTTTGTCTCTTATTATAGCCATGGTTTTAAAGTCAGTTTTGTCACATAAAGTATTTCTACCCCAGTTTTTTATCCCTCTGCATGAAATATTTTTTCCATCACTGTACTTTTTGGGGGGTTTCTTTAGCCATATTTCTTTTTTTCTTTTTTCTATCCCTTTATTTTTAGTTTGTGCATATCTGTCATTATGAGATGGGTCTCTTGTAGACAGAATATATATGGGTTTAGTTTTCTTATCCATTCAGGTGTCCTGTGTTTTTCACTGGAGCATTTAAGTCTTTTACATTTAAAGTGATTATTGACAGGTACATATTTATTGATGTTTTATTCTTTTAACTATATTCCGTTTTTCTCCTCCTCCTACTTCTTGTTCTTTTTCTAAAGGGCCCTTAACAGTTCTTGTAATACAAATTTGGTGGTAATGAACTTTTTAAGTTTTATTCTGTATGGGAAACTATTTCTCCTTCTGTTTTCAACGATAGCCTTGCTGGGAACAATGGTCTTATTTGTATATGTTTTTGCTTTTTGTCACTTTGAATATTTTGTGCTAATTCCTTGTCCTGTAAAATGTTTCTGTTAATAAACCAGTTGAAAGATTTGTGGGTGCTCCACTGTAGGTAACTATCTTTCTCTGGCTGGCTTTAAGATCCTCTCTGTCTTTAACCTTTGCCACTTTAATTACAGTGTGTCTCAGCGTGGGCCTCTTCATGTTCCTTTTGGTTGGGACTCTGCCCTCCCTGGGCTTGGTTTTCTTTGTCCTTCACCAGGTCCGGGAAGTTTTCAGTTATTATTTCTTCAGCAGGTTCTTAATCCCTTATTCTTTCTCTTCTCTTTCTAGGACCCCTATGATGGAACATTGTTATAATTTATGTTGTTCCCAAGATCCCACAAACTATCCTCTTTTTTCTTAAATTCATTTCCTTTTTCTGTTCTGATTGTTTCTTCTACTTCATCTTCCAAATCACTTATTCCACCTTCTGCTTCCTCCAACAGACCCTTATTCCTGTAGTGTATTCCTCATTTCAGAGAGTGTATCCTTCATTTCTGACTTTTTTATGGTTTTTGTGTCCTTTCTCATGCTTACTCTTTGTTCAAGTTCTCACTGATTTATCTATTCTCCCTGAGTTCTTTGAGCATCCATCTAACCATTGATTTTAACGGTGTATCTGGTGGATTGCTAGCCTGTACTTCATTTAGCTTATTTTCTGGAGATGTCTCCTGTTTTTTCATTTGGGGCATGTTTATTTGTGTCCTCTTGTAGCATTTGTTTTGTTTGTTTCTGTGTGTTAGGTAGATCGGCTCTGACTTCCTGCCTTGGTAGGCTGGCCTTATATTTTAGGTGTCCTGTGGTATTCAGTGATGCAGGTCCGTATCACCTGAGCTGGGTGCTCCAGGATTGTACGGTGTGTGGGTTCTGTGGGTCCTTCTGTTAGAATTGAGTCTTGGTTGCCATGGCTTGTTCATGTGTGTTGTCAACCGTAGGCTGGGTGATTGTGACAACCACCCTGTATGAACAGCTGTGCCAGTGCTGACTACAGGGAGCAGAATTTCCCTTCACAGGGCCTGGTGCCTGCCGCGGTCTCCTGTTGGACATGCTGTTGTGAAGCTAACTGCATCCTGCTGTGCTGTAGTCTGAGGCTGGCCACAGGGTGCGTTCATTCTGGGGCTTCCTGGAGGGACTCTGGTGCTGACCTGTATCAGATGCTGCAAGTGACTGACTTGGGCAATCAGTTTGTAGCTACAAAGCAATCCACAGTGTGTGACTGCCTGTGCCGAGCCTGGTTAAGCACAGGGAGGACCAAGCAGCACACCTGGGGTAGCTTTTACCACCAACAGGCCCAGGGACAGGTCAGCAAAGGTCCCAAGGCACCCCAAGATCCTCCTCTGCCAGCCTTCACCTACTGGCTGCATCCTAGGCTCAGTCACTAAAAGAGTGTCTTGAGGTACAAGAGCTGTGTGAGGTAGGTTCTCGGTGAGTCACCAGGCAAGAGCGGGTGGTATTCACCAGACTGATGAGTTTAAAGCTTGGTGTAGTGCTGGGTCTCAGGCCACTCAGCAAATGTCCCAGGATGTACCAGATGTAGCCTCCACCTGCTTGGGTGCTTGTATACCTTTGAGTAGTGTACGGGGGACCCAGACCTGGCTTTTGTTGTTAAGAGTGGCAAGAAATACTCAAAACAGGCAGCATTCCAGGGCTTAAGGTGTCTAGGATCCGTAGTCTGAGATCAGGCGTGAGCACTCAAGGGCTCTGCAGAGGGTGTGTGGGTTGTCAGTGGTCAGGGAGCTGCTTCCTGCTGCGGGGGATTCCTGGGGCCCCGGGATGTGGTGGGGAGGAGACAGCGTGGCCGGGTCATGCGGCTGTGGTCCTGTCACTGTGTCAGGACAAATTAGTCCCTTCACGTGTGGCTGATTCTAGCAGCTGTCTTCCTCCGTTTCCTTCCTAAGAGAACTGCAGTTCTGTTGAGACGTCCAACCAGGTGCATGTTTCCTGGCTGCCCGAGCGGAACTCTCCCAGCTGTTGCCCCCACAGCTTGGGGAACCAGACTGGCGGAGTGCAGGGGAGGGTGGGGGGGGCGGGGGGGCGGAAGAGTTCCTCGGGAGTGCGGGGGTTAAAAATGCTTTCATAATCATCAAGACTTTTTTCTATTAATTTTTTGTCTGTGCCTGCTCCCACATTAAAACTAAGCAGCCATAGTGAATACTTAACACTCTCTCAGGGGAGCACAGCTCTGCCTTGCACCAGCGCCTGATGCCACCCGGCCTGTGACAGAGGAAACTGGAGGAATGAGTAAGACGCTCCTCTCCCATCAGTGTGACACGGCCCCGGCTGTGATTCTGTCTGGCAGTTGACTTCTGCTGGAGCTGTTAAGGCTTTTAGACATGAGAATGACGTGATCTGATTTATATTTTTAAAAAATTGCTATGATTTTTTTTATTTTAAATAATTTAAAATGTATTTCAATTGGAGTTGACATTCAATACTAGTTTCAGGTGTACAGCACAGTGGTTAGACATTTATATGTTATAACTGACTAGTGATCTGCTCGGTAAGTCTAGTTTGGGGTCTCTTTTAAAAGAGTGTTAATGCTATTCATCAGGGCTCCACCCTCATGACCTAATCATATCAAAGACATGCACATTTTATTTATTTTTAATAATGAATTGGGGTGACAGTGTTCTAGGTTCCGGGTGCACAATCGTATAATGCATCACCTGTGTATTGTACGGTGTGTTTTCCACCCCAGGTCAGGTCTCCGCCCATCACCATTTACTCCCCCTGCACCCACTTCTGCCTCCCCCTGCCCCTCCCCTCCGGAGATCGCTCTGTGAGTTGCTATCTGAGTGATGTTTGACATGTGTCTGGAGAGCACAGGCAGGACTTAAACCTGCGATTTTCAACCCGTGTGCCACCTCAGGCCCCCTGGTCGGCGGCAGGGATACTGAGAGCATGCAACGCCTGACTGTTCATTCAAGGGCACTGGTCTCTCCAAGGCTCCTGTCAGTGTTATTATTATCCTTTAAACTTCTTTTTATCCTGTTTCGCCTTTCTCTTTTCTCAGATGTTTCTTTCTAATGAGTCAACGATTACATTTCCTAAGTTCTGAAATGGTCAATAAGCCATAGAAAAAAACATTCTTTGACCTCTCTTTGAAACCATGTTGGCATTTTCATTTCACACCCTAAGGGAAGAGAAGACAGTGTCCTGACTGCAGAGTCAGGAATCGGGTGTTTCAAAATTGGCTGGGCGCTGCAGTGTGTCTCGGCACACCAGCTGAAAATCACTGATTTGGGCAGATGAAGAGGGTGAGGTGTGGTTCAGGTACAGAGAGTGGGGGGCACACAGTCAGGAGGCAGGAGAGATGGAGACCAGAGGCCAGAGCGCAGGCCCGTCAGAGGCCAGTGAGTGAGTGGCCAGGGCAGGACCACAGAAGACCCGGCAGAGGAGAAAGGGGACAATCCATCATGAAGAAGCAGGGCGAGAGGGGACAGGGGACCCTGGGAGGGGCAGAGCAAAAGGGACAGGGAACCCTGAGATAAGGGAAGGATAGGGAGACAGGAGACTCTGGAAAGGGGACAGAGCAGGGGGAGAGGGGACCTTCCATGGGGACGGTCAGGGGACCACTATGGAGGGGGCAGAATACCTTGTCACCTGACCTTCCTTCCCTATCCCTCCTACCCTGCCCCCTCCATGAAGGGTCTCCTGTCTCCCTGCCCTCCTTCTTCCATGGAGGTTTCCTTCTTGCCCCTGCCCTCCCCCTCCATGGAGAGTCCCCTATCCCCCCTCACCTCCCACCTCCATGGAAGGTGCCCTGTCTCCCCTCACCTCCCCCGCTATGGAAGGTCCCCTGCCCTCCCCCTCCATGGAGGGTCCCCTGTCTCCCCTGCCCTCACCCCTCCATGGAAGGTCCCCTATACCCCATCCGATAGCACCACCATGGAGGGTCCCCTGTCCCCACTCCCCTCCCCTCTCCATGGACTGTTCCCTCTCTCCCCTGTCCTCCCCCCACCATGGAGGGTCTCCTGCCCCCCCTCTATTCCCCACTCTATGGATAGTACCCTGTGTCCCCTGTCCTCCCTCCACCATGGAGGGTCCCCTGTCCCCCTGCCCTCCCCCTCCATGGAGGGTCCCCTGTCCCCCCTGCCCTCCCCCTCCATGGAGGGTCCCCTGTCCCCCTGCCCTCCCCCTCCATGGAGGGTCCCCTGTCCCCCCTGCCCTCCCCCTCCATGGAGGGTCCCCTGTCTCCCCTACCCTCACCCCTCCATGGACTGTTCCCTCTCTCCCCTGTCCTCCCCCCACCATAGAGGGTGCCTTGTCCCCTCTCCCCTCCTGCCTCCATGGGGAGTTTCCTGGGTTCCCTGCCCCTCTCACCTGCCCCCTCTGGGGGTTCCCTCTCCCCCTCCCTTGGAGGGTGCCCTGTCCACTGGCCCCATCCCCTCAATAGAGGGTCTCCTGTCCCAATGCCCTGATCCTCCATAGAGGATTCCCTGTCCCCTCTGCCCTGCCCTCACCATGGAGAGTCCCTGTCTCCCCTGACCTGCCCTCACCATGGAGGGTCCCCTGTCCCCCCGCCCTGCCCCTGCCATGGAGGGTCCCCTGTCCCCCCGCCCTTCCCCTGCCATGGAGGGTCCCCTATTCCCCCGCCCTGCCCCTGCCATGGAGGGTCCCCTGTCCCCCCGCCCTGCCCCTGCCATGGAGGGTCCCCTGTCCCCCTGCCCTGCCCCTCCATGGAGGGTCCCCTGTCCCCCTGCCCTGCCCCTGCCATGGAGGGTCCCCTGTCCCCCTGCCCTGCCCCTGCCATGGAGGGTCCCCTGTCCCCCCGCCCTGCCCCTCCATGGAGGGTCCCCTGTCCCCCTGCCCTGCCCCCACTATAGTGGAACCCATGTGCCCTTGGCCCTGCCTTCTTCCAGGATCCCCTGACCACTTGCCCCTGCCATGCCCCTTTCCCCCCTGACCTTCCTTCTCTCAAGGTCCCCTGTCACCCTCGCCCTGCCCTGTTCATGGAGGGTCCCATTTTTACTTTCTGCCTCTCCCAGGGTCTCCTGTTTACACTGCCTTGCCCCTGCCATAGAGGTTCCCTGGTTTCTCTTGCCCCACCTACTTACAGTCCCTTGGTCCTCATGTTCTGCCTCCTCCATACAGGGTCTTCTATCTATCTGCCCTGCCCCCTTCATAGAGGGTCACGTGTACCTTCTGCCCTGCTTCCCCCCATCCCCTGTCTGCCCTCTATCGCCTTGTTCCGGGAAGGCCCTCTCTCCCCCCTATCTACCCCTTCACAGAGGAACCCCAGTACTTCCTGCCCTGACCCACCCAGGGTCCCCAGTGCCCCCTGCCCTGAACCCTCCATGGCAGGTGCTATCTCCCCTGCCCTGCCCCCCCCCATGGCAGGTCCCCTGTCCCCTCTACCCACTCTCCTCCATGGGGGGGTCTTCTTTTTTTCTGCCCCAGCCCGTCACTCACAGGCCTCTTAGGACTTGAACTCCAGTCTCTTGTCCTCACGTCTCCTGCCTCTGGGCTGCGTGCAGGGTCCACTGTCTGCACCTGAAGCACGTTTCTCACCCTCTTCATCTGTCTAAGCCTTACCTGTGCTCTCAGGGCACGCGTCAAATATCGCAGATGTCAAATCACTGAGTGATCTTTAAAAAATAGAAATCAGATCTACTCATTCTCGCGTCTAAAAGCTCTACTGGTTCTGACAGCATTGTCAGCCCACCCGAGGGCCCGTTATTCTCCCTGCCTGCCCTGTCCTGCACTCCAGCCAGCCTCGCTGTCTCTGTCCTGGGGCCTCCTGCTGTCCCTTTGGGAGAGGCTTCCCCAGTTCTTCTTGGGTCCAGCTCTGTCTCAATAGCCAAGTCTGAGTTTCAATATGACCACATCTGGGGCATCCCTTCCTGAGCCTGCTTGGGAGTCACCCTGCAGAGACCTCAACCCAGCACTGCGGGCTATCATATGGCAACAGGTCACAGAGGTAAGACAGGTCACAATGGTAAGACAGGTCACAGAGGTAACCTAGCAACCGTCCCATGTTGGCCAGGTGGGTTGAGGTGACCAGGTGTTCTTGCAAGTGGGAAGTGAGTGGGAATGTGGGTCAGATATAAGGTGGAAGGGGCTCAACCTGAGTTGTTGGCTTTCAAGATGGAGGAAGGAACCACGACCCAAGGTTTGCAGGGGCCCTGGAAAGCTGGGGGTGGCTTTGGCAGGGACACAGAAGGGAACTGTGCCATAAGGAGTAAATTCTGCCAGCACCCCTTGAAGAGGGGACAGGGCCTCCAGGAGCCTCTGGGAAGGACCAGAGCCTGGTGAACCTGCCTCAGCTTTCTGACCCGCAGCAGCTGCGACCATTCATGTTGTTGTCTGGGCCACTCCGTCTGAGGTCATGTGTCAGGACAGCAGTAGGAAACCAGTATTGTCCCTGTCACTCCCCAGGCACATCCCCTAAGTCTGTTTTCTTCCTGGCTCTTAGTATCTTCCATAACAGTGCTGTTCTTGTTCCCCTGCCTGACTCCCAGCACTGGAAATGTGGAGGCCCCGCCCCTGAGACCCAGGCCCAGGGAGGGCCACAGAGGGGCTTAAGGCACACACGTTCTGATTCCATAAAGTTTTATTTTTGTAATAAAACTGATTTGTTAACAAATACATATGATTTATTCGCCCTCTTTAGAAGAACCCAAATAAATAAATTCAATAATAAAATATTTTTTAAATTTTTTTTTTCCAAATTTGTGTCTCAATTTTCGGTTCAGAAATGCAGCTGCAGCTCATGAGCTGCCCAGTGGAGGGAGAGGTCCTGCCTGCACTCCGGGCTCACACTGGGTTGGATTTGCCTCCTGTCCCTCGTCCCCCACAGGTCAGCCCTTGGGCCTCTTGTGTCCAGTGGGTGCACAGTGCGCCTGACACCTCGTCTCATGTTCACCTGCCTGGTGTTGTCTGCGGTGGGACTGGGAGACTCCCATCCTGGTGCTGCAATGGCCCTGGTGACCTTCGCTCTCTAGTGCTCTTAGTTCGTTTCTTACTTGGGGACCAGGAATTGCAGCCATTGGAGGTGGGGACAGCTCAGATGATGTTTGCACAAGGCCACAGGCCTGTTGGGTGAGCTGGTGTTCTGGAGTGGCCCTTCCTGAAGCACCCCCCCAATCACTGACCCAGTGCCTGGCCATGCTCCTAGATATCAGCTCCACTCCCAGCTCCCTTTGAGGGTCCTGGAGACAGGGTCAGGGACAGAGTGAAGTCAGGCATCTGGCCAGTCTCCTAGGATTAAGAAAGCGGATAAAGTGGAATCAGGAGAGTCTGAACGGACCGCCCACAGTGGAATGTTACTTCTCCTGGGCAATGCCTCCTGCCAGGAAACACCAGCAAGTCCAAGGCAGTTCTGCAGAGGGACGGGTTTTCCTTCCAAAGATGAAATTATGAAAACTAAGAAGCAGTGGGTGCCCTGTTGAGAAAACCCAAATAAAACTGTTCTGCTGAATTGGTTTTACGTTCTCTGCAACATGTGAACAGGTACAGGAAGCAGGAATGACGGATACAGGGGCAGATAATAATCATATTTTTAACTTAATAACTATATTTTTAACTTAACTTTCTGTTCCTTCTGCTTTCTCAGTGGGTGATGGTGTGAGTGTGGGTAGATCTGCCAGGCCAGATGGAGGTCGCAGGCCTCTTGCTGACAGACTGAGCGGGAAGGGTCACAGCCCTGAGTTCCGTAGGTTTACAAGGTACAGGCCCTAATGAATGATTCTCCCTTAGATATGGTCACGGGGGGGTTGGCACTGGGGACAAGCCGATTTTGTCTGTAAGCCTCCTTTCTCCAAGCAGCCCTGCTGCTGTGGGCTTCAGGAGCCACAAAGTCTCAGCCTGTGGCCATTGGCAGAAAAATGCTGCAATGTGACTCCTAGAAGCCACGCTGTCTCCAAAGGGCCCTGTTGTAAGCAGACTTGGGAAGCCTGGAATCCAGGGGCACACATGGGTCAGTGCAGAGAGCACCTCCCTGCTTAGAGGAGGCTGGTTCTCAAGTCATTGCCAGCTATGGTGAGCTGATATGGTGAAGACCTGAGGACCTTTGTTGGGGAAAGTGTGGATGGCTAATGTTCAGAATCCTTTCCACATTCGTTCATGGCCACAAGTATTGACTATTTATTAAGCAGAAGAGAATGAGACAGTGGTGAATCTTCTTCAGTACCCTCTTTATTGATAGTTTCTGTGTATTTTTTGAGGATACAAGAAACTTGCAAAACCTTCCTCCTTGCTTGAATTCCAACATGTATTCTTCATTTGAACTTTGCTTCTATTATCCATCTCATTCTTTCTATTTGGTACAACGTATTTACAGAAATGCAAGGACAGACCTTTTTTTTCAATTGATCTTTGAGTAAAAGTTGTATTGGAACTTTCATATTGCCCTAGAAAACAGTATCTGAGGATTTCACTCTTTTGTCTCTCTAGATACATGTCATTGTTCATGCAGTGCCTGCATTGGAAGGCTACGTGTTGGTGGTTCGTGGTGTGTGTTCGATCTTGTGTGGTGTGAGCCTAGGAGGTGGCACTGGGCTCTGGAGTGAGCTGGCAAAAAGAGCAGTTGGCAGCTAGTCATTCTACCTCAGGTGAACTCCCTTTTAGCAGTTGCCAAACTTGACATAGCATCTGCCCGAGGTCTTATGTGATCCCTTGTTTGGAAATGTGAGGCTACGTGAGAACTGATCCTTTTGCTGGCTCGGGGAGAGCAAGGTACGTGAAATGCCCTTAGCTCCCAACTTTTTGTTGCGTGGTTACTAACTTATCTCCATTGGCTTCAATATGAAACTGCACATCTAAAACTAAGCTTATTGTCAGCCAATATTCTCTCTGACCTTATTCACCTTGCATTTCTTATTTTTAATTTATTTTGAGAGAGAGTGAGAGAACATTGCTTTGTTTTTCTACTTATTTATGCATTCTTTGGTGGATTGTTAGATGTGCCATGACCAGGGATTGAACTCAAAACATTGGCACATCAGGACGATATTCCAACCAACTGACTTACCTGGCCAGGGCCATCTCGTATCTCTGTATGAGTGAGGAAACTGAATGACTTTAGGAATAGAGTTGTGGTCTATTGTTTGTATAGATAAGAATACATTAGCTGTACTCATTTTGCATGGAAAATGATCAAGCGCCAAAGACCCAACGTATTTCTAAATCTGCTCTTTCAGTAATACCTGAATGTTGTGAAAACTGAGTGATGAACATGGGTGGCTTGTTACATTATTTTCTCTGCTTTTATACATACTTACATTTTTAAGATCAAAAGTAAAATGAAATTATCCAAATGGGGAGCTCCCTGCTTATCTCTCCCCATCCTCATCATTGTAACAAAGGATTGTTCTCAGAGACTTTTCCTGCCTTTCTTCTCATAATTGGCCCTGTCCAGTGTTCTCCACATGAAGTGAGCCTGGTAAGTTCATCATAGGGATTGTGACAGGTTGATTAAAGAGGAATTTTACTATACTATTTGAGGCTTTTGTTCATTCAGATGAGTTGCCTTAGGAAAGGGGAGCTGAATAAATAATAACTTTCCCTTGCTAAGAGTGTCTGTTGAGAAGGGCATATATTTATTATTCCCTCAAAACACAAAGCACAAAACACAAACTGTGCTGATATAAATATGGCAAAAACACCACCAAAGGTAATACTTTGTTGCCAGGAGGGATGGCCCAATGAAACCTTTACTAAATTTTCAAATCCACTCTCTTTGCATGGCCCTAACTCCTTCTCTGTAAAATTTACAAGAATTCTTTTTGAGGCCACTGTACCTAGTCCTGGAAACAAAGTGACCTCAGTCCAAAGAACTATTAGAGCCTTTTCCAATTACAAATGAAGTTTTAAAACATGGTTTTCTGGTCAAACTGCAGACTTCCAGTCAAGATGGTGGCTAAGGTAAATGCGGTAGGTATCCCAGTCCTCCCACAACCATATCAAAATTACAACTAAACTACAGAACAAACATCATTCAGAACTGCCTGAAGTCTGGCTAAATGGAAGTTCTACAGCTAGAAATTTAAAGAACAAGCCACATAGCGACTGGTAGAAGGTGGGGTGATGGGGAACAGGCTGGTTCTTCACCCACCTGTGGCAGATAAAAATCAGGAGGAATATGTTGGCTGCAGAGGTCCCCCCTGAGGAGCAAGGGGCCCAACCCCATACAAGACCTCTCAGCCCAGGGTTCCGGTGCCAGGAAGAGAAGTCCCTATAACTTCTAGCTCTAAAAACCAAGGGAAATCGTGGCTGAGTTATGAAGAGGGCTTCTGGAGTCTCAGACGATTTCTCTTAAAGGTCCCACAAACAGACTTACTCAGTCTCACTCCCTCTGAGATCCAGCACTAAGGCAGCAACTTCAGAAGAACCAAGGATGTACGGGGAGGAACTGAATTATCTGCCATCAGGAGGAGGGCTGGGGGGGCAGCTTTCTGCCAGACGAAAGTGCTGACAAAGGCCATTTTATCTTTTCTGAGACCCCGCCCCCCCACACACACACACATTGCTGACAGGCAGGAGCCATATCTGAGTCTCCATCAGCTTGGTTCACACTGTTTGCCACACCATGGTGATTCCCTGAGACCCTGCTCCACTCTAATTATGGGGCCACCCAAGCTGTTTCCAGGTTTTTTCCATAAACTGGCCTCCCTTCCCTCATGCTTCAGATTTTCTTAAAATATCTTAAGCAAGTAGCATTTGTCTTCTGTGTACCCTATATCTCTTGCCAAATGGCACCAGGCCTGGCACCAGCCTTGGTTCACAGTTTGGCCTCTGCAGAGCACTTCCAAACCTGGCACAAGTACCAGCCATCTGCAGATTGCCCTGTAGCTTGTGCCAGGTGGCCCTGGTCAGACACAGGCAGCAGCTGACCTGGCACCCCCTGGGAGGCTCCAGAGCCATTGCACTGAGTAAACAGCTTCAGACCACACCAGATTACAACCCTATCATTTCCACAAGCAACATACTCAAGGGGTAGACTTCGTGAGCAACAAAGCCCTGCTAAAGCAATTCCTGCTCCAAAGGGTTAACTCATATGCAAAAAATTTCTCCTCTGCAGTCGCAGCTAGTCACAGCTGATTGGACTAGATGTCAGTGTCTCCCAGTGACACCAACAGCAATCAAGGCTTAACTACAACAGGACAGTGCACACGACTCACACTGGGGTGCACCTAGAGCCCAGCTCAGGTGACTGGAGGATTGTGCCATTGGACCCTACAGGAAACCAACTACATATGACCACTCTACCAAGTCCAAGGGATATAGCAGCTCTACCTAATACACAGAAACAAACATAAGGAAGCATCCAAAGTGCAGTAACAACAAAAAAAAATAGTTCCCTAATGAAAAAACAGGACCAATACCCAGAAAAAGAACTTAATGAAATGGAGGCAAGCAAACTACCATATACAGAGTTCAAAACTGGTTATTAGGATGCTCCAAGAACTTAGTGAGAACTTTAAGGAACTTAGTGAGAACCTCAACAGCATGCAAAAGGACATAGGAACCATAAAAAAGAATCAGTCAGAAATGAAGGATACATTAACTGAAATGAAGAATAATTTACATGGAACTAACAGTAGAGTAGGTGAAGCTGAGAATCAAGTCAGTGATTTGCAGTATAAGCAAGCAAAAAACACCCAATCACAACAGCAAAAAGAAAATGAATTGAAAATAAGTGATAGTGTAAGCAGCTTCTGGGACAACTACAAGCATACTAACAGTCACATCATGAGGGTGCCAGAAAAAAAAGAGAGAAAAAGACATTGAAAACCTGTTTGAAAAAGTAATGACAGAAAACTTCACTAACCTGTTGAAGGAAATAGACATACAAGTTCAAGTAGTGCAGAGAGTCCCAAACAAGACTGACCCAAAAAGGCCCACACCTCATAATTAAAATGCAGAGGGTTAAAGAGAAAGATAGAATCATAAAAACAGGAAGAGTAACACAGTTAGCTACCTATAAGGGAGCTCCATTAAGTCTATCAACTGATTTCTCAACAGAAACATTTCAGGCAAAAAGGTATTGGCATGAAATATACAAAGTGATGAAAACCAATGACCTATAAACAAGATTATTTTTCCCAGCAAATCTATCCTTTAAAATCAAAGGATTGGGGGGAAGGGGTAAGGCAGCAGTGTGAAGTAGAGAGGCAGCTTCAGCCAGCAGACTGGGCAGCCCCACATTCACATGTGATGGATAAAACTCAGGGAGACAGTTTTGAGTGAGTGCAGCCCCAGGCCAGACCATGCAGACCTGGGCTCCAGTTCCAGAAAACATGATGTAAACCCATAGGGGCTGGGGCAGTGGAAGAAGCTGTGGATACATGTGCAAACCCACCCAGCCTGGGAACCACAACAAGGACAGCAGCTGTAGGGGTGCCAGACACATATAGTTAAGTGGGTGAAGTGACTGGAAACAGGGAAAGGACCAGGTAAGCCCCTAGAAGTCAGCCTGCAGCAGCATTGTCCCCTCTTCAACCCCTTCCACACATACAGAACAATGATTGTCCAGCCCTGGTGAATACCCAAGGCTCCGCCCTATACAACTTAGCAGTTGTGCTGAAATGGTACACAGACACAGGGAGGCTGCCAAAATGCCCTGACTGGTGTGACTCAGTGGATTGAGTGCTGGCCTATAAACCAAAGGGTCACCAGTTTGATTCCCAGTCAGGGCACATGCCTGGGTTGCAGGCCAGGTACCCAGTGGGGTGACATGTGAGAGACAACCACACATTAATGTTTCTCTCCCTGTCTCTCTATGTCCTCTCCCTTTTCTCTAAAAATTAATTAATTAATTATTTTTTTAAAAAACGAAATATGGCCCAAATGAAGGAACAGAATGGAACCCCAGAACAACAAAAGCAATACAGAGATAGCCAACCTATCAGACACAGAATTCAAAACACTGGTGGACAGAATGCTCAAAGATCCAATAGAATATGGCAAAAGCATAAGGGAAAAAATTAGGACTCTACTAAAAGATATAAATCTACAGAAAACCAACTCTGAACGTAAGGAAGCTAGGGTTCAAAACCAATGATTTGGAACATAAGGAAGAAATGAACATTCAACCAGAACCAAATGAAGAAACAAGAATTCAAAAAAATGAGGAGAGTTCAAGAAGACTCTGGATCTCCAAAAGGGCCAACATCTGCATGATAGGTATACAAGAAGAAGAGGAAGAGCAAGAAATTCAAAACTTACTTGAAAAAATAGTGAAAGGAAACTTCCATAATTTGGTGAAGGAAATAATCATAAAGTCCTTGCTTCCTGGGTATTGTAGACTTTAAAGGCTATAACTAACACCTGAGAGGGATTCATGCGTAATGCCCCATCTAACTTCTGGAGTTTCCTTCTAATATATGGGGCAGTTTGTCCAATAAAGGTAAAATCCAGGTAGCACAGAGTCCCAAACAAGTTGGACCCAAAGAGGTCCACACCAATACACATCATAATTAAAATGCCAAAGATTAACGATAAAGAGAGAATCTTAAAAGCAGCAGGGAAAGGCAGAGAGTTACCTACTAAGGAGTTCCCATAAGACTATCAGCTGATTTCTCCAAAGAAACTTTTCAGGCAAGAAGGGACCGGCAAGAATGATACAAAGTGATAAAAAAAAACAAGGTTCTACAGCCAAGATTAATCTATCCAGCAAAGCTATCATTTACAATGGAAGGGCAGATAAAGTGCTTCCCAGACAAGGTAAAGCTAAAGGAGTTCATCATCACCAAGCCCTTATTATATGAAATGTTAAAAGGACTTATTAAGGAAAAAGAAGATCAAAACCATGGACATTAAAATGACACTAAACACAACTATCAATAACTAAATCTAAAAAACAAAAAACAAACTAACCAAACAACTAGAACAGGAATAGAATCATAGATATGGAGATCATTTGGAGGGTTATCAGGTGGGAGGTGCAAGGGGGATATTGGAGACAAAGGTATAGGGATTTAGAAGACTAATTGGTAGGTCCAGAATAGAAAGGGGGAAATGTGCAGATGGTGTTAAGAACAGTATAGTCAATGGAGAAGCCAAAGAATGAACTTATATGCACAACCCATGGACATGAACTAAGGGGATGGGGATCGCTGGAGAGAAGAGGGGAACCAGGTGGAGGTGGGCAAAGGGGGAAAAGTTGGGACAACTGTTACAACATAATCAATAAAATATACTTTAAAAAATGGGGTGCCTAAACAAGAGAACGTGAATATAATACAGGCCCTTCAGCAAAAAACAAATGAAGACCCTTCTGGATTTTTAGAGAGGATCTAGCAGACCTATAGAAAGCACACTGATGCTGATTCACAAGCACCAGAAAATGTGCAGATGTTGAACATGATATTTATTGGACAGGCTGGCCCAGATATCAGAAGGAAACTCCAGAAGTTTAGATGGGGCATTACACATGAATCCCTCTCAGCTGGTAGTCATAGCCTTTAAAGTCTACAGTGCCCAGGAAGCAAGAAAGATAAAGCAGGCCACGATGTTCTTAGAAAAAGGGTTGGTAAGACCAGAAGGAGAGGGGGGACCCTAAAGGGAAAAAGAGAGGCTCACTAGGCTCCAATCAATATTCCTATTGCAAGGACAAGGGCCATTGGAGAAAGGAGTGCCTGAAATTTAAAAGGGAAAGGAGAGATGAAAACCTCAGAGAAATGCTGGGAAAAAAAAAGGCAAGGGGAGTCTGATGGTAGATGAGGAGGCCCACAGACTCCCTTGGACATCTCCCAGGCTATTACTATTTACCACAAGAGCCACAGGTACAGCTGAAGGTGGGGAACAAGCCAATTTGATTTTCTTGTAGATTCAGGAGCTACATACACAGAGCTGAATACAAAAGTAACCAAGAAATGTTTGCATGCAGCAATGGTTACTGGAGTGACTGGACAATTACAAAAACAAGAGTTCTTTCAACCCCTAGAATGCCAGCTTGGGGATGAGAGGGTTGTACATAGTTTTCTCTCCCATTGGAACATGCTGTCCAGCTCAAGGCACTCCTGACTTGCCTGGAAGGTCCCAGACATGAACTCTTCCCCACCTGAGACCTATGAATAGGTTGATTGTACCGTTTGGGCTGTTGGAACCCCAGGTAAAGCAATTAATGTTCAAACCATCAGAAGTCAAAAGTCAATCTAAAAGAAAGGGCATGGACCCCATGGAAGGAACAGTACCCCTTCCAAAAGGAGATTTTAGAGGGGATTAAGCCAGTATTACAGAAATTCTTAAAATTGGGACTAATTCGATCATGCCAGTCTCCCTATAACACTCCCTTTTTGCCAGTGAAAAAGCTTCACTTTAATGAATATCGACTTGTACGGGATCTTAGAGCTGTATATGACAATGCTCAGAATGTTCATCCTATGGTGCCCAACTCTGATACTCCGTTGACTGTGGTTCCTAACATAGCAAATGGTTTTCAGTCCTAGACCTGAAGGATGCCTTTTTTCACATCCCAATAGATGAACAGGCACAACTTCTGTTACTTAAAGAAATAATTCCTAGGTTTGGACTTCCTCACAGCATTCAGAGAAACAATGGACCATCGTTCACTTCGGATATCTCCCAGAAGGTTGGACAGGCACTACAAAAACAATGGAAATTACATGCATCCTGGAGGCCTCGATCTATGGGAAAGACAGAAAATGAATCACATAATGAAGAAGACCCTGGCAAAAACATGCCAGCAAATGCATCAGAAATGGGACCAGGCACTTCCCATTGCTTTGCTCTGGATTAGGGTAGCACCCAGAAATAGGCTTAAATTAAGACTTTTTGAAATAGTTTGTGGGAGACCCTTACAAATTTTGGTTTTGGGAGCACCACCTGCTCCCACATTTGGAGAGCAGGTCAGAAATTAATACATCCAACATTTAGGGAAAACACAACTATTCTGCACAGGTTTGTGCATTGCAGGTCCACCTACTCATCTGATGAGGCCTTAAACCCATTCCAGCTGGGGGACTGAGTCTTACTAAAGACTTGGAAGACTCAAAGACCTGAATGGCAGCTAGCCAAGCAATGGACTGGTGATGTGCTCCTGACAACCGCTCTTCTTAAAGATCTCAGAATTAAGCCTTGGATCCAGCACACACAGATAAAATGGGCACCAGCTGAGGAGGGTTCGAGCTGTGCTGCTGTGGTTAATGCTGAAAAGGACAGGTGGGCCTGCACTCTGGAAGGAGATTTGAAATTTCTGTTTCAGAAGAAGACAGCTGACCCTGATGTAAAGTGACACTGTTCTTTTATTTTATTTATGTGTTGGCACATCTAGGGACTTCTGGATGCTTGATACTGAGTTAGGATATGGTCCTTACCATAGTTAACAAGAACAGGAATTGAAAATGAGTTATGGTTATTTCTGAATGAGTATAGAAAGTTGTGAGAGTTTTAACCTGAAACAAAAGAAACTTCAGTTCTCGGTTACAGTTACTCTTTGCTTACTTTCTGATCTTGTGGAGACTAGGGGGAACTTAGACACTGGGAATCTTCTGTCTTTGCTGCTTCGTGCACTTTGGACCTTGTCAGGGTTGTTTGTGGTACTGGTTGGGGTGAGAAAAATGTCTCCAGCATTTAGACTTCATGCCATTTGGACGTCATGAAGGTCATTTGCAGTACAAGTCAGGGCAAGAGAGCATCTCTTCCACTTGGGCTTTGTGCCATTTGGACCTTGTAAAGGTCATTTCAGTACCCGTAGGGGTGAGAAAATGTTACTACCATTTTAGGCTTTGGGCCACTTGGACCTTGGAGAGATTATCTGTGTGACCAGTTAGTGGGACTGGTTGGTGTGAGGCAAGATTCTAAGACTAGTTCCAATTCCCCCCTTTTTCTGAAACTCTGCCCTTGCTCTGTGTTTGTTTTAAAAAGAAATTGATGTTTCTGAAGGTGTTTCTGAAGATGTTTCAAACTTCATATTAAACTGGAAAATAACAGAAAATATAAGGAATAGAAATAATTGGGAATATTGGATTTTAGTGCATCTAACTGTCCTCAAAGTTTGTTTTCACATAGACATTGAACTAGTTTACATGAAGGATTTGTCAAATTATCACTGCTTAATATAATTCCAGCAAAGGCCTTGCAGCTGAACGTCTTCTCAGGAGACAGTCTTGTGGACTGAGAGATGGTATGGTCCTAATTTGAGAAGCCCTCTATCATCGACACCTCCTGACTCAAAGGTTTGGCTGGACTAGATGGTTGAGTTGGTGAAGTATGGGGTGGACTATCAGCTTTGTTTTGAAACATTTTTGTTTCTGCTGTATTGGTTTGGATAGAAAAGGCCCAGAAGTGTTAAAAGGTGGGAATTGTAATAATCCCTACCTTAGTTATTTAGCTGTTGTGGTTTTGATTGTGCCTTCTAACCCTCTTGCCAAATTCATCCCCTCCAGACTACAAAAAGGCCACCAACCTGTCCATTAATGCAATCCTTTGGATACCATGCACACTGCTTTTCAGGGACAACCAACTTACCTAGACCTTATAAGATTCTTCTCCCTCATGTGAAGACTCCCCTCTGCTCCAGACACCCATTTTTTTTAAGGTCCTCCAAACCAGGGCTAGGTAGGAATATGGACTTGGCCACCAGGAAGTAGTTACAGCAGAACAAGACCTTTATCCATTTGGCCTTGTAAGATTACAAGCACCCAGAGTGTTAAAGGGGGAGAGTTGTAACAGGGAAGCCCCTGAAATGAGAGAGGGCTTGAGTTGCACATGTGTGCATAGCTCTGGTAACCAGAGCAATGCACGCTGGTCATACAAGGGATTCTAGGGGAAGGATTTCAAAAAGAGTGTTTGGAAATGCCACTCCTTTTCGGATCTTCCCTCTTTCCCAACCACTGGGATCTGGAGGTCCTGGGCCCCAGCATTGAGGACAGTAAGAAGAGAGGGGAGGAGGCTCATATATGTCAGCAGCAGGCCCCACACCCCTCCTCTGTGTGGGCTCTTCAGACTAAAATAGTAGTTTTGAGGGTTTAATAGAGAAAAACTAAACAGGACCAAAATGTATGTGCCTCCTTCTGCTTATGGCAAGCTTAATTCAACAGTCTGAGTCCTATATTTCAGCGAAGAAGTATATTTGTCTGGTCCAATGACTTTGGTGATAATACTAGTACAGATTTTTGTTACATATTTTTGTTCTTGTGTTAATTTCAGTTCTTCAATCTGTGTAGTAGTTGTAACACAAATATTTAAATAGCTATTTTTGATGTCTATAGCTATTTGATGTTAATAGCTATTTTTGATCCTGGTAGAAGGATCACAAACAAAGAAAAATTTAGTACCTTGTTTTCTTTTTATTTTGTTTTACTTTACCTTTATTTTTTTTTAATCCTCACCCAAGGGTGTTGACTAGGGGGAGAGAGAGACAGAGACATATAAATCGATCAGTTGCCTCCTGTATGTGCCTCAACCAGAGATTGAACCCACAACTGAGGTACATGCCCTGACCAGGGACCGAACCTACAACTTTCTGGTGTATGGGACAATAGTCCACCCAACTGAGCCACCTGGACAGGGCTATTTTACTTTTTTATTTTAATTCTTTTTAAATTTTATTTTATTGTAGTAAGAACACAATGTGATATCTACCCGTATTGTCATATGTTCTTTGTAGTAAAATTTTTTTATATTAAAATTTGTAGTAAAATTTTTTGATATTAAAATATTTATGTTTTCATAGAAGGCTACCTGCTGATAATTAAAGGCAATATGAACTGCTAAATATCTTGGATCACATAAAAAAATTACAGGAATTTCAACCAGGAACATTGACTATTTAGTGGTTCATAAAATTCTGTAATTCAGGCAGACTCTAGCTAGCAACCTGTTTTTGACTAAATACTAGGGAGACTTATGACTTATTAGGAACAAACACATGAGTTAAGCCAAAATTTATATGCAGATGATGCAGATGAAAACCTCGTGTTCTTCAGTGAGCCTCATACTTAAAGGAACTTACTAGGTCGAGACCATTAATAGTTTTTAAAAAGCAGTGTATTGTTGTGATATCATAATTGGTGAGTCCAAAGAGATTCAAAGGATGTTTCAATACCAAGTGAGTCATTAAAGAAGAAAATGACATGCAATTTTAAGTATATGTGTGAATTATTTTCTATTAAGATTTTTTATGTGGATATTAAGTAGTGTTCACTTTGTCTTAAAGTATATCAATGGTGTATCTTATAATTCTTGACACTCTAGACTAAGTAAGATAAAGTATTATACATGGCTTTTGCCCCTCACCCCAATAACAGAGCTCTAGTGTGCTGGGCTGAAACATATGGCAAATCTCTTATTCCTAAATGAGTTGGACTAATATTCTTGCTCTGCTTAGACTCCCCATCACCAAAACTTGCTTTGATTGTTATCACCATTTGACTTCATAATAGGAAAAGTCAGCAGCAACTCTTGGAGCACATTGTTATATTTTTAGCTACTGCCCATTAGCAGAATGGCTTCATCAGCTGCTAGAACCCAGCAAATCAGAAACCCTTGGAGAAGGAGGAGGAGAGGATTAGATGGAGAGACAAGATAAGTTGAGAGGCAACTCTGAGGTACACACAATAGACAAGAGAAATGAAAGAATTTGAGAGAGTAGAAGAAATCTTAGGTTAGATTCACATAAATTGAAAAACTGGGAGAGGGTGTTTTAAAGGCAGGAAATAAATAGTGGAAGAAAAAACACCAGCATGGGGTGGGGGAAGGTCTTTAAGGGATCAGACAGAAAGGTTCATGATGAAATGTTCATCTATGCTTAGAGAGAGAACTCAATTAATTTAAACTCTCAGAATTACCCTGCACTCCAGTGTGGGAACAGCACACTGCTGTTTATTTTTTTTTTTAATTTTTATTTTAATTGTTGATCTTCTACAGTTTTCTGTCTTTTATTCTCACCCGAACACACTGCTGTTTATTTGACAAAATATTAAATTGCAGTTCAGAGCTAAAACATAAGCAGTATGTGAGCAGGCACTCTCTGTACTGTTAAATGTGGAGCAAACACATCCAATAACACAGTGTCTGTCACACAGATATTCAACAGTACCTATTGGATCAGTTTTGGTGAGAGTCTGGTGCCCTGAGGAGCTCCTACATAATGATGATGACAAGCAAAATAAAAATAAAAAACCTCATAGCCAACAGTATGCGATTACCAGAGGGAAAGAAGGGTGGGGAAAGGTAGGAGTTAAAGAGGAGATAAATAGTGATGGAAGGCGATTTGAGTTGGGGTGGTGAACATACAATACAGTATATAGATGATGAATTATATAGAATTATACACCTGAAATCTATATAATCTCATTAACAGTGTCACCCAATTAATTCAATATTTTTTAAAATATGCTGATTAGGCCCACATTGTGATACAGACTCATACTCACTAAGAAAGTAAAGCTGAACATCAGTCCATCTCTACTATGGCACTGTGAATGACTCTTAAGTGCATAACAGCCCTGGACAGGTGGCTCAGTTCACTGGAGCATCGTCCCATGCACCAAAGCATTGTGGGTTTGATCCCTAGTCAGGGCACATACCTAGGTTTTGGGTTCAGTTTCCAGTTGGGGCGCATATGGGAGGCAACCAACTGATGTTTCCTTCTCCTTCTCTCTGTCTGTCTCTCTCTCTGTCTTCCTCTCTCTTCTCTCTTGTGTGTCAGCAAGTTACCTGCTACCTTTCCTCAATATTCCTCTGGGCCATGCCTAGGACATATTGTCCCAGGCAAATCCTTTTTTAAGATCTCTGTTTATTGATTCTAAAGATGGCAGCATCATAGGAGGGAGCACATTCCACTTCCCCCTACACACAGGAGAAAAACCTAGCTGATCTATGGAGGAACAGAGCAAACAGCCAACAGTACCACAGCATATATGAAAAAAGGAGATCAAAACTTGTAGTGGACATTGAAAAACCAGACAGTAAGGAGAGTACTTCAGGACAATAAGGGCCCAGGGATCAGCACAGAGACCAGGGTGGCTGAAGCCCCAGGCCGGGCGTTCACCGGGTTTGCCACATAGCTCTGGGGAGGGAACCAGGTCAACCACTCCCTCCCCAGCCAAACAAGGTTTGAGCAGCACTGGAAGAGACCTGGTTGCTCGAAGTGGCACAGAGAGGAGCTAAGGTTTGAGTGACAAACATACAGGGGCTGTGAGCACCCACGCATAGCCCTGGGAGGAGTGCATGACTGAGCCCGTGTGACAAGAGGTGGTCATATGACCAGAGGCATCCAAGTGACCAGAGGCGCTCATATGACCAGTGGCGCCTGCAACAAGAGGAGGGGGCTTTGTGGAAGACCCAGAGCTCACACCCATGAATCTAGGGTGAGTGTGCACAACACAGGAAACCTATGGAGCCCACACTCATAAACTCCAGTTTGTGCACACGCCCTGTAGGAGACCCAGAGCTTACACCCATAAACCCTGAGAGTGCTCAATCCATAGGTGATCCGAGCTCAAACCCATAAACTCGGGAGAGTGCACGCTCCGTAGGAGGCTCAGAACCCACACCCAAGGCCCTGAACAAAGAGGCGCTGGCTAGCTCTGGGGAGAGTGCACGGCTAGTCCTGGGGAGAGTAGCCCAAAGCTGACTGAGTGCTGAATAGGGAGAAAAACAATACCAGTTGCCCCTCAGCCCCTTGCAGCCGGCGACACCAGAAAAACCGGTTTGGCCAGTTTGAAAACAGCAAGAGGGTTTTGTTTTGTTTTGTTTTAATTATATTTTGAATTATTTTTTTATTATTTTTATGTTTTTATCCCTCAGTTCATTTTGCTTCTCTTTACTTCTTTCTTATTTTATCCCTTCTTCCTTTATTTCCAATTTTATCTCTTCTTTCTTCCTCTTTTTTTCTTTTTTCATTTTTTTCCTTTTCTCTTTTTAAATACCCATGAGTGAGACAAAAAAGCCTGGAGCTGTGAAAGAACCAGAGTTGGACCCAAAGAGAAGGCATCCCAACAGCTGAGACAGTGGAGGCTGTGAACACCAGGATGCCCAAAGGAAACTGTACCACTGAATCTCACAGGTATTCTACCACAGAAGTTCACACCATAAACCCAGGGAGCCAGAACAGATCAATGTAAGAAGGTGAGAGTAACAAGAACAGTCTCACAAACAATGGGAAGACAAAGAAACAATCCCCAAATGAAAGGAAAGGAGGAAGCCCCAGAAAGAATGCTAAATGAAACAGAGGCAACTCAACTATCAGATATTGAGTTCAAAGCAATGGTTGTCAGGAAGCTCCATGAGCTCACAATGAGCTGCCAGAAACTACAGGGAAGCTACAATGAACTCACTACAAACTATATCAACTTGAAAAAGGAAATAGAAACTATCAACAAGGGCCAAGAAGAAATGAAGAATACAATTTTTAAACTGAAGAACACAGTGGAAGGAATCTAAAGCAGAATTGATAAAGCAGAAGATCAGATCAGAGAATTGGAGGACAAAGTAGGAAAAAACACCCAGAAAGAGCAAGAAAACGAAAAGAGGCTCAGAAAGAATGAAGAAGGATTAAGAGAAATGAAAGACAATATGATACATAACAATATCTATATAATAGGAATACCAGAAGGAGAAGGAGAAGAGCAAAGGATAGAAAACCTATTTGAAAAGTAATGATGGAAAACTTCCCCAATTTGATGAGAGAAAAAGTCACACAAATCCAGGAAACACAGAGAGTCCCAATCAAGAGGAACCCAAAGAGACCCACTTCAAGACACATCATAATTAAAATGACAAAATTCCAAGACGAAGAGAGAATCTTAAAGGCAGCAAGGGAGAAAAAGGAAGTAACACACAAAGGAGCCCCGATAAGGTTAGCAGCTGACTTCTCGATGGAAATGCTTCAAGCCAGAAGAGAATGGCAAGAAATCTTCCAAGTAATGAGAACCAAAGGCCTGCAACCAAGACTACTTTATCCAGCAAGGCTTTCAATCAGTATACAAGGCCAAGTAAGGAGCTTCCCAGACTAAAGAAGCCTAAAAGAATACATCTCTACCAAACCAGCTCTGCAAGACATGCTAAAGGGACTGCTTTAAGGAAAGGAAGGAAGAGAGAGAGAGAGAGAGAGAGAGAGAGAGAGAGAGAGAGAGAGAGAGAGAGAGAGGGAGAGGGAGAGGGAGAGAGAGAGAGAAACACAGGTATGAAAATGGCAACGAATGAGTACCTATCAATAATAACCTTAAATGTAAATGGATTAAATGCTCCAATCAAAAGACGTAGAATAGCTGAATTGGTAAGAAAGCATGACCCACACATATGCTACCCACAAGAGACCTACCTCAGGACAAAAGACCTACACAGACTCAAAGTGAAGGGCTGCAAACAAATTTTCCAAGCAAATGGACAGGAAAAGAAAGACAGGGTAGCAATACTCATATCAGACAAAATAGACTTCAAAAGAAGGACCATAAAGAGAGACCCAGAAGGTCACTTCATGATACTCAAGGAAAGAGTCGACCAAGAAGACATAAACTTTGTAAATATATATGCACCCAACATAGGAGCACCCAAATACATAAAGAAAATCTTACAGGACTTCAAGAAAGATATTGACAGCAACATAATTATAGTAGGGGATTTTAACACCCCACTGTCAAAAAATGGACAGATCTTCCAAGTAAAATATCAACAAAGATATTGTGGCATTGAACAACACTCTAGATGAAATGGACTTAACTGATATATAGAGAGCCCTTCATCCTAAAGAAACTAAATACACATTTTTTTCAAATGCACATGGAACATTTTTAAAGATAGACCACATGATAGGACACAAAACAAGCCTCAACAAATTTAAGAAAATTGAAATCATACCAAGCATTCTCTCTGACCACAAGGGACTGAAACTAAAAACCAACCCCAAGGGGAAAAACCCAAAACACTCAAAATCATAGAGATTGAAGAGCATGCTATTAAACAATGAGTGGGTCAAGAATGAAATTAGGGAAGAAATAAAAAAGTTTCTGGAAATAAATGAAAATAAACTCACAACAACCCAAAACTTATGGGACACAGCGAAGGCAGTCCTCAGAGAGAAGTTCATAGCAATACAGGCCTACCTAAAAAAGATAGAAACATTTCAAACAAACAACCTAACCCTATGCCTACAAGAACTCGAGGAACAACAACAAAGACAGCCCAGAGCAAGTAGAAGGAAGGAAATAACCAAGATCAGAGCAGCATTAAATGACATAGAGACTAAAAGCATAATTCTAAGGATCAATAAATCCAGGAAATGGTTCTTTGAAAAGATAAAAAAAAATCGACAAGCCTTTAAGGAGGCTCATCAAGAAAAAAAGAGAGAGGACCCAAATAAACACAATCAGAAATGAAAGAGGAGAGATTACAACTGACACCACAGAAATACAAAGGGTTGTAAGACATTACTATGAAGAACTGTATGCCAAGAAATTTGAAAACCTAGGTGAATGGACAAATTTCTAGAAAAATATAATCTTCCAAAACTCAATGATGAAGAAGCAGAAAGCCTGAACAGATCAATGACAGTTGATGAAATTGAAGCAGTAATCAAAAAACTCCCGACACACAACAACTCTGGACCAGATGGTTTCACAGGAGAATTCTACAAAGCATTTAAGGAAGAGCTAACCCCTATACTTCACAGACTATTCCAAAAAAATCCAAAATGATGGAAGACTCCCAAACTCTTTTTATGAAGCCAACATCATCCTAATCCCAAAAGCAGATAAAGACACAACAAAGAAAGAAAACTTCAGGCCAATATCGCTGATGAACATAGATGCAAAAATTCTCAACAAAATATTGGCAAACCACATCCAACAATACATTAAAAAGATCATACACCATGACCAAGTGGGATTCATCCCAGGGTTGCAAGGATGGTTCAATATTTGCAAATCAGTAAATGTAATACATCACATAAACAAAAGCAAAGACAAAAATCACATGATCGTATCAATACATGCGGAAAAAGCATTTGATAAGGTACAACACCCATTTATGATAAAAACACTCAGCAAAGTGGGAATAGAGGGAGCATTCCTCAACATAATAAAGGCAATATATGAGAGGTCTACAGCCAACATCATACTCAACAGGCAAAAACTAAAATCTTTTCCACTAAAATCAGGAACAAGACAAGGATGTCCACTTTTACCCCTTCTATTCAATATAGTATTGGAAGTCTTAGCCACAGTGATTAGACAAGAAAAGGAAATAAAAGGCATCCAAATTGGAAAGGAGGAAACAAAACTATCATTGTTTGCAAATGACATGATAGTATACATAGCAAATCCTATAGACTCAGTCAAAAAGCTGCTCGACATAATAAATGAATTTGGCCAAACAGCTGGATACAAAGTCAATATCCAGAAATCAAAAGCATTTTTGTATACCACCAATGAAACAGCAGAAGCAGAAATCAAGAAAAATAATCCCATTTGATATAGCAAAAAGAAAAATAAAATACCTAGGAATAAACCTAACCAAGGAGGTAAAAGACCTGTATGCAGAAAACTACACAACACTGAAGAGAGAAATTAAGGAAGGCACAAACAAATGGAAACATATACCGTGTTCGTGGATCAGAAGAACTAACATCATCAAAATGTCCATACTACCCAAAACAATTTATAGATTCAATGCAATACCTATTAAAGTACCAATGGCATATTTCACAGACATAGAACAAACACTTCAAAAATTTATATGGAACCATAAACAATCCCAAATAGCTGCAGCAATTTTGAGAAAGAAGAACAAAGTAGGAGGGATCACATACTGATACCAAATACCTGATACCAAACTGTAATACCTGATACCAAACTGTATTACAAGGCCACTGTAATCAAAACAGCCTGATACTGGCATAAAACAGGTACATAGACCAGTGGAACAGAACAGAGAATCCAGAAATAAACTCAAGTCTCCACAGTCAATTAATATTCAGCAAAGAGGGCAGCAACATAAAATGAAGTAAAAATAGCCTCTTCAACAAGTGGTGCTGGGAGAACTGGACAGCTATGTGCAAAAAAAAGGGAACTCGAGCACCAACTTACACCATACATGAAAATAAATTCAAGGTGGATAAAAGATTTAAATATAAGCTGTGACACCATTAAAGTCCTAGAGGAGAACATAGGCAGGAAAATCTCAGATATTTTACGCAGCAACATTTTTACTGATATGTCCCCTAAAGCAAGGGACCTAAAGGAAAGAATAAACAAATGGGATAGCATCAAAATAAAAAGCTTCTGCACTGCTAAAGAAAACAGTATTAAAATAAAAAGAGAACCAACCATATGGGAAAACATATTTGCGAATGATTTCTCAGACAAGGGTTTAATCTCCAAAATACAGAAGGAACTTACATGACTCCACTCTAAGAAAACAAGCAACCCAATTAAAAAATGGACAAAGACTTGAACAGACACTTCTCCAAGGAGGACATACAAAGGATCCAGAGACACATGAAAAGATGCTCAGTATGGCTAGCTATCAGGAGATGCAAAATAAAACCACAATGAGTTACAACTTCACACTGGTCAGAATGGCCATCATAAACAAAGAAACAAACAACAAGTGGTTGTGGAGAAAAGGGGGCCCTAGTACACTCTTGGTGGGATTGGTTACAACCACTATGGAAAACATTATGGAATTTTCTAAGAAAACTAAAAATGGATCTACCTTTTGACCCATCAATTCCACTGCTAGGATTAGATCCTAAGAACCCCAAAACACCAATCTAAAAGAACCTATGCACCCCAATGTTCATAGCAGCACAATTTACAATAGCCAAGTGCTGGAAGCAACCTAGGTGCCCATCAGTAAATGAATGGATCAGGAAACTATGGTACATTCACACAATGGAATTCTACACAGCAGAAACAAAGAAGGAGGTCCTACCCTTTGCAACAGCATGGATGGAACTGGAGAGCATCATGCTACGTGAAATAAGCCAGGGGGTGCAAGACTAATACCGTATGATCTCACCTTTAACAGGAACCTAAACAACAAAACAAACAAACAAGCAAAATATAACCAAAGACACTGAAATGGAGAACAGGTTGACAGTGACCAGAGGGGAGAGGGGAGGAAATTTGAGGGGAAAGGGGGAAGGGTTTACAGGAACAAGTATAAAGGACACATGGACAAAAACTAGGGGCAGTGGAAATGGGAGGGAGGTGGGGAAGGTTGGGGCGGTGGGCTGGGATGGGAGTAAAAGACAGAAAACTGTACAATAACGACAACTGATATAAATTTGAAAAGATCTCTGTTTATTAAAAAAAGATTTTAAAAGGTGTTATAAATTATAGGCTTATGTAAGGTATGGTAATTTTCAATAAAGCTTCAAAATGACGGAAACAGTAGAACTATTTACAAAAATAAATAAAATAAAATTAATGAACATGTCCTTGGGTGAGGATTAAAAAAAAGAGTGCATAAGAACTCATAACAAACAGGTAAAATGACCTTTAGTTTTTAAAAGCAAATAGGTACAATAAAATGTCTCTTTTTTTCATATCTGATATTGATAATTTGTATTTTTTTCTGAAATAGCCTTAACAAAAAGTTTGTTTTATTGATCTTTTTAAAGAAGCAACTTTTGGTGATATTTTTTTCTCTACTATGCTTTTATTTTCTGTTTCATTGATGTCTGATTTTACCATATTTCCATCCTCCTTCTTTCTTAGGATCTAATTGGCTACTTTTTTTCTATTTTCTTCTAAATGAAAACAACAAGAAAAATATCACACTGGAAAAAAAATGAGCAAACAGAAATTGCCAACATTCCGGGAGAGAGAATAGACCAGGTCTGGGTACTCAGTATCACTGAAATAAAGCAGGGAAATAGTTTAAGAACTGGGGTGAGGAGAACCCTAGACCATCTGTGTTTGCTAATTACCTTTACCCAGAGAAAAAATAAACTTAGTCCTGTCTTCCTTACAGTATAGTTTTACAGCTTGGAGAAAGATGCCCACTGAGTTAGGCTTCTATCCTTCCACAGATTTATGATTTTCTAAAAATTTATATTTAATTATAGTTGGTATACAATTTCTGTTAGTTTCAGGTGTATGGTATAATGATTTGACATCTATATACCTTAAATGTGATCACGATGCTCAGTCTAATAATCATTTGTCGCATGCAAACTTATTACAATATATTGACTATATTCCTTTCCTTTGGGTGATTACATTTCAAAAGGATAGCTCAGAGGTTCTTGAGAAAGAGTCCAGAAATATGAAACTGGTTTGAGGCTTTTTAAAAGATTTACATATCAAAGAGTCAGAGAAGGATTTTACAATTATAATTTTTCTAAAGTAAATGCTCTAAGAAGAGAGAAGTCAGGGACCTACAGTCAGAGAGAAGCCTTTCTAAAGTTTAGTCAAACCCAGGGGAACATTAAGTCCTCTTGGTCAAAATTTAGATTATCTTCTTTTCTACTGCATGCTTTTTAAATTATAATTTTCCCTCTAACACTACTTCAGTTGCAAACCACAAGTTTTAATATATTATTTTTTAAGTTCAAAATTTTCTAATTTTCATGTGATTCCTTCTTTGACCCATGGGTTGTTTAAAAGTTTATTGCTTGATTTTCAAATATTTCAGAATTTTCTAGTTATCTTTATTTTTTTATAAATTAAATTGACAGTGATCACAATGCATACTCTGATTTCAGGCCTTTGAAATGGCATGTGGTCTGTTATTGTAAATGTTTCCTATGCACTTAAAATGAGCTAGTGTTCTCCAACTGCGGGTTGTCCTACTCTAAATATGTCAGGTCAAGTTGGTAGGACATTGTTCAACTCTCCTGCACTCTACTGTTTTCTGCTTGTCTATCAATATCAATCACCCTTTCAATTTAGGGTTTGGCAAATGCCTTGAAGGAAGATTGCAGGGAGATGTTGAAGTTATAACCCTGTAGTTTCTGCCTCTCTGAGATTTTGTTCCTCGAATTCCCAGCTGATTGGACACCCTGAGTTTCAACCTCTGTCTCATCCTTAGTCCCATATAATGGCCACTTCCCACTTGGACTCATTCCTCTGTCCTGTTAACTATACTCATGACACCGTACTTGGACATGATGAATGGCCAATAAACATCATCTTTCCTTTTTAATAATCATCACCAGCATGGACTTTCTGAGGCCGAGAAGTAGACTCATGTAGTTTAGAAAGACTTTCTTTTTATGTGTGTGTGCTTAACAAGACTTCATGTACATTTATTCTTAACATGGGAAACATATAAAAGATTTTATACAGAATAAATAATATTCATTAAGCCAAAAGAATAGGAAGAATTTACATCCAGAGGTTTTTCCTTTTTTAAAAAACTATATTACCTTGAAATACAAATGTGGATTTTTGTCACTGAAAAATCTTTGAAGTTATTTCTTTTTTTTAATTGTGGTTTCTTTTTTTTTGTTGTTTTGTTTTTGTCTGTACTGGTAACCATTTTCTAAATCAAACCGTATGCAACCATTTCCACACCTTGATTCATGAAGCAAATTGTGAAGAGTTGCTCTCCCAAAATACTGCATGACTTTATATATCAGAAAATTGTACATTACCCTCTTTTGTTTTGTTGTTGTTGTTTGTATTTCTTTTCTTTTGGGGGGAGAGTTATAGCCCTAATGAAAAAATATATAAAATAAAATTTAAAAATCATTTAAAATTTGCCATCACTTTATAGTTACCACATCATGAAAAAGAAACTAAAAACTTTGTACTTAAAAAAAGAAAAAATGGAAGCATGTTTGATGTATAATTTCTGTATGCATCACAGCCCATAGGTGGTACAAAAAATATTTTTAAATGATTAAAGGCATTGTGAAGCTACATGTCTGAGTCTACTTTTTGGCTCAGTGGCTCTGACAAAAGAAAACTCTCACTGGCCACCAATTGTGTGCCAAGGCGGGAAAACGACTATCTGATGGGATGCTATGAGCTTGCTGGTAAGAGAATACAGTGAGCCATAGATTGGTACCTATACTAAAAAACGCTAAGTCCCTTGAGTTTGCTGCTGGACCCCAATTATATTAATAAGGAATTTTGGTTGGGAAGAAGAGAAAAGCATTTTGACAAGCTGGAGCAGCTGTGGTCAATTATTGGCTCAGAAACTAGAAAGTCACCATGGCCCCACATGGAGCTGTCTCGTCCTGTCGCCTTCTCACTCTCACCATAGTCATACACCTCTTCCTCGGTACCAGTCCAGCTTTTCCACTCTCTGCAGATGGGCTTTTTTTGCTCTTGCTTCCACAAGGCCAAACATGGTCTCATTCAACTGCCTGCCAAGATGACTGTTTGGTAAATTCAGATCTAATTATAAGAAGTGCAGACACTGTTGCAAATTAGCTGCAAATGTATTGCCTGTTCTCAGTTGACATGAGCATTTTAAGTGTTCAGAACAGAGTGAGTCTCCATCTCACTCAGGGAAATGGCTCAATGATATCAACTAAATTCCATTTTAAGCAAATAATTTACATGCCATATTTCACTATATGCCCAGTGCAATGGTGTGTAATCTATCTTAGTCCGACACTTCTTTAAGGAGTAATTAGAACAAGACAGTCAACTATTGTTCAGACCTTGTAGTGCTCTGCTCTTCAGTCTCAACCTAGTTGTTAATCTTATTTCATACAAACCCCAGGTCTGTTAAGAGACTCATCCTGCACTTTGTTTGAAAACTGATTCTGTAACGACTACTACAAAGCAGGTGCCCTAAACCTGTGGCAAACTGAGTGACGGATAGTGATGTTTGTTTTGTGCTGCCCTTCACCCTCTTATGAATTAAACTCAGCACCATTGTTCAGCACAGGGTCCCCTGAAACACTGACTTTCAACCCTGGAATATTACCTTCTCAAACCTGGATGTCTGTCACTTAAATTAATAAGACTCTTTCATTTGAAAGAAAATAACTACCTCAGGCCCTGATTATCTGGTTATACATCAGCCAATATGAAAAATTCAACTAATTTCACACTTACATTTTAAACTCTGAAGTGCATAATAAAGTGCTGTCTATATTTCCAGATAACATTGTTTATAGTTAAAGTTGTATTTTTAAAATCAGACATGTAAATTACCTTATTAAAAATATAAAACAGATGTGTGTAATCACACATCTATCAAACCAGTATTTTTCTCTACCTGGAGCAAGAGATGTTTAAAGTCAGTGTATGGGCCCAATGGCTCATTTCTCATCCTCATCACCCTTGAATAAAATTAGGTGATCCACTCCTTATAGGTTTTCATTAAAATTATTATTGTTTTCAGTTTCCAAAATAGTTTAGGAAATAATTTATATGTACAAAAAAGTGAAAAACTATCATTTGACCAACTGAAAACTTGTCTTCAGTGATCTTTGGCTAATTGGGCTTTAATAAGAAAAAGCTTTTATAACCTCTATCCCTCATTCTCCTACTTCAGGTAATCCTGACTCCTCTTAATTTTGTCCTGCTAATTCAAAGAGCTTTTATCCTTTTCCATACTTCATATGCTACTTGCCTCAGAACCAGGAAACAAACACTGTTAATGCCCATAGAGTCAGAAGAAGAATACCAATAGGACATTATAATACCAACAGGTCTCTGTAGCATTTTCCCAGCCCAGGGATCTCAAGATGTTTATATCGGCCATCAACTTTTTTTTTTTTCCCCATACATGCTTGAGTGGCACATGGAGAGATGAGTAATATCATCTGAATAAGGAGCAAGATTTGTCCATCCCTGAATCCTCAGGGGAGAGAGCAAGGCCAAACCTATGGAGATGATTCAATAAATATCATTGAAGGAAGAAAATCCTGGGAACCAAAAAACAAAAAGTAAATAATAAATATTGGTAAGGATGCAAGGATGGAGTGAAAGGGGAGAAGTGGACTCTTTCTTGTGTACCTAGAGTTTGAAATGTAGTACTTTGAGGCCTTTTAAGTGACATGTTAGAATTTGTGGTGCTTGGATATTCCCAACTACTTTCATAGAGTCACTCCAACTTGAGTAGCTGTGAAACAGACTGAAGCCAAGCTGTTGGGAACCGCCCTGCCTGGTTTCAGAAGCTGTAACCTCCTAAGGCTAAGGCTGAGTAAAACGGCCTTAGGGACATAAGCCACTTAGGAGACAAAAACTTATCCCCTCTCTCATATCCCCCTGCTTGGCCCTGGCAGCTTCCTCAAGGGAGAAACAACCTAAGACAGACACAGTCATGAAGGGATCATCAGGGAAGGACTTAGGGAACTGTAGAAAAGGGGTGATGGACCTTCACCCCTCAGCTTTGTTATAGCCTGAGCCCTCATTCCACTACATGAGGTCCCCTACTGTTTTGGCTACTTTGTTTCCCTGGCCTGACTCAAGCCTGAAAGAATGACAGATAAGGGGAACAAAACCCTATACCATTATAGGAGGTTCCCAGGGGACAATCCCAGGCCTAAAAAAGAATACATGAAATATGCTGAGTTCTGCTAAGAATGCCCTTAGGTTAATCTATGTTAGTTGTTTAGGCTTCAAGCATAAAATGAGTTTGTTTCCCAAAGTTTTATGGCCCTTTATCACTCTATTTATCTGACCCTGACTCAGAAAATGCCCTTCTAGTTCTTTGAATGTTATCTATTCCTTGATCATTACTGCTCGACAATGATTGATGAGCTTTATGTATATGCCCTGTATTCTTACAAAAACTAAACCCAATAAAAACCCAGAGAAAGAGGTGCTCAATGCCCTTCTCCTCTGAGAGATTGGCCAGACTTTTCTCTCCAAGCAGATCATGTCTTGGTAGATTTACTCTCATCCGTGGAGGCCAGGAGAGCTCTGTGGGATGGAAATCACCCACACCAAATTCTTGTTACTCAGTGCCTTCTCAGGAGTTACTGAATGTTGACCTTTATTAATCCTATGAATCTTATTCTTCTAAAATTACTTTCGGCACAAAACTATGCATCATCTAAAGCACACCCCATGGATTATCAGATTCTAGCCCTGTTCATTATTAATATCCTTGAGCTACCTTGCAACTCTTTGTAAGCTGCATGTAATGTATATGCTCCTGTCTAGTTGTTATTGGACTTCCTCCCCATCCCATCCCCACTTGGCCCGTGGAGGAAACAGTTCCATTTGCAATTCAATTCCCTGAATGTGAAATTCATCTCAACATTTCCTTTACCCATATAAATAAATCTGTGCTGTTTTCAGTTTTCCTTTGAATCAATGATAATTTCCATCTGGTTCCCCCATGTCATATGAGTTAAATAAAAATTTTAACCATGTTCAATCAGTATGACAAACTGATTTTATCTTTTTGAAAATCATTTTCATACAGTATACATTTCACAAAATAGCCTATGAGTATCTCATACTTAATCATTTTTGCTTTGGTCCACAAATAATTAAATAACATTTGGAGCTTTTTTGAGATTTCTCTGACATTTAAAAAAATGTTTACTTTATGTGTCAATTTGCTTTACTTCCTTGAAAAGCTAATGCATTACACTGGAGGGAAGTGACAATTTCACCATCTCAGTGAAGGCTGCAGTGCAGATTTCTTGTAGAGAGAGCTTGGGGGCAGCAGTTGTGTGATCAGCTATTTTTGTTGCTGTAGAATTTTTGTTTAGGGATGCATACCACTTCATCGATTCTCAGCCTTTCTATGATTCTGATTTATATGTTTAAAACTAGAAAGTGAGATGGTTCAATTTACCCTGGTACCATCAGCATCCCTCTTTTCCAGATTCTTTTCTACATCATTGCAAGGTTTGCTTTTTTCTCTAAATCTGTAAATCTTTTCTATAAATCTTTTTGTTCATCCACTTGTGAATACCAATACCCAGGAAAACTTTTGTGATCACTACTTCATGCCTTGAAACATGCCAAGTGCTAGAAATCACTTATCTCCCCTTCCTGTACTCTTTCACCTAGAGATGTAGTGGGTGGAAATAAAGACCACCAAATTAGAACTAACATAGACTATTCAAGCTTGCTATTATATAGCAAGGGAGCCACCTACCATCATTTACATTTGTCAGAGACTCAAAAGCAACTTGGGCAACAGGATAGCTTTGTAGGGGAAAACAGAGAAGGCTCAGGTATACATACCCTGATGCAAGGGGAAGAAGGGACATGGATGGGCAAGAAGTGGTGCATTTAATGCGATTCGTTTGGAGAATATATGTGGCTTTCTCTGGATGGTGCTAAATTGGAAGCCAGGGCAAAAAAAAAATACCAAGAAAATTAGCAGTCACTGACCAAGTCCTACTTAGAACCGTTATTTAGAAAAAGCTATGGAAAAATGCACACTAAACCTTTAACTTTAGTAAGCTGGGTATGTGGCACCTGGGAAAATGCTATTAAATTTTTCTTTATCCATTTTGAATATTTGGTTAAAATAAGCATGAATTGCCTTTATAATAAAAAGAAAGTTGGTGATTTAAATAAATAATAATAACAACCCTTATTCTAAGTATACACCATACTAACTTCTTTCTGGTAATCTAACTCATGAGCTATGTCATAAATTTAAGTCACATAAAAATAGTTTATTATATCAATAAAAATAATAATTATTAATTAATTATATAATATATAATTAATATTTATTATTAATTACATAATAATTGATAATAAATAATCATGAAAATAATTATTATATCAAATAATATACCCATATTAGTTATTTGAAGAGTATTTTCTTTTTTTCCGAGGAGATTTATATGGTAGGATGCTATTTTCAGATTAGTAAATCAGCAAAGGAATTCCATTATCTTAAGAACTATTTCCATCAAGGATAGTACTTTAATGAATAGTTATTCTCTAATGGAACTCTGTTGCCTTTAGTTAACTATTATTCACTCATCTATCCATTTAATCCATCCATCCATCCATCCAATAGTAATTGAGCTCCTTATATGTTTTAAACATTGTTTGATGCCTGAGATTAAAAGCCAATGAACAAGCAAACGAAGTATGGCATTTGAGAGATTTAGATTTTTCTGGATGTTAAAATATAAGGTGAAGAGATTAGCCAAAGAACATACATGTATAATCCATGGACACAGACAAGAGTGTGGTGGTGGCCGGATGGAAGGGGGAGCAGGGGCTGGGAGGAGGGGGATGTGGTGGGGGAAAACAGGGACATCTGGGGGTGAGTAGTGTCAACAGTAAAAACAAAGAAAAAAGTTGGAAAAATAAAACTTAAGTCATTGTTTTAAAATATATACATAAGATAATTTTCAAGAAAAAAGTAAAGTCATGAGTCATAAGATTACAATGTTAAAGATTTTATTTAACTCATTAATGAGAGAATTGGTAAGATGTTTCAACCAGTTAAAAGATGGATCTGTTATAGTGCTCTGAATATTATTGTTACTAGAACTCCAATGATTTTCCTTAAGTTCACCTGCCTTCATGCACTGACACAAAGAAATGCATGAGCTGGAGTTTGCAGTATAAACAGAAAAAGTAGTTTAATACAGACTGGCCAGTTTGGAGATGGAGAGCTTATATTCCAAAAATAATGACACCCTGATGGCATATAGATTATGGATTATATAGGGCAAAATCACAAGACAGCATGGGTTAGGGGTCATGCTAAGAGTTTATTTTATTCAAGAAAAATAAAACTTAATACTCAGGAATATTGAAATGAATGCAAATGGGAAACAGAATGGGTTTCCCCTGAGAGAAAATCTGCCAATGTAAGAAATTCATTTACATATCTATAGCCAAAAATTATTTTGCTTTGTTATCAGTTATCCACAATTTTTGAAGTTATAAAATAGTTCCCATAGGATCAGAGAACCAAAAATAAAATGATCTACCAAAGGTGTCCAAACTTTTGGCATCTCTGGGCCACATTGGAAGAAGAGTTGTCTTGGGCCACCCATTAAATACATTGTGACATGTAATCATAAAAAAATCTCATAATGGTTTAAGTAAAATTTCAATTTTTTTGTTGGGCCGCATTCATAGCCATCCTGGGCAACATGCAGCCAATGAACCACTGGTTGGACACCCCTGACAGTGCTTAGATGGTCAATGAAGCACAATTTTGTCCCTCCAGACCAAAGACAAACACAGAGCGTGTACGGCAGAGCTTGCTGTCTGCCCCTTCAGTGTTCTCCTCCAGCACTCCTCCCTGCTAACAGAACCCTGCTTAGTTTAGGTAAATACAGACTTCCCTGCTCCTGCCCCCATATACGATCTAATGATACTTTATCATTTCTCTTGACCAGTGATGAGTTCACAGTTGACCTTAGTTTTGCTCAATATGATGTAAGGGAAACTCTTCTATACCTATGAGAGTTCTAGGAAAGCTTTTTATTTCCTGATTTTTAAAAATTCAATGGCAGTTGGCATAGTACCACCTCTATTCCCTTTCCCCCTTTTGCAGATGAAATGTAGATGTAATTAAATAATATAATAGTTATATTATATTGAAACTGAGGATCCCTTTGACTCTGATTAAATTTAGTTTTAAATCCTAGCTCTAGAAACTTCTGTCTGTCTGTCTCTGTCTCTCTCTCTGTATCTCTGTGTCTCCCTTTCTTTGTCTCTGTCTCTCTCTCTTTCTCGCTGTCCCTACCCCTCAGGGACCTAGCATTTTCAACCCCCCAAGCAGCAGAACACAGTAGCCTTGACCACTAATGTTCAGGACCTCTGGCAAGCTAAAGTTAACATCTTTAACCTAGGCTATGTTTCAGCTGTTGAACACTAAAGCAGAACAGCCTCCTTGCTACTTCCCCATGAAACTGCACAGAGGGATGTCAGAAAAGATCTCAGAACTACCCTCAAGACCTGATGAAATGCACCCTTACTTCACCTGCGACCCGTCAGCTCTTAGCATGACCCCTAACCCATGCTGTCTTATGATTTTGCCCTATATAATCCATAATTTATATGCCACCAGAGTGTCATTATTTTTTGGATATAAGCTCTACATCTCCAAAATGGCCGATTGTGTGTTAAACTATTTTTTCTTTTTATATTGCAAGCTCCAGCTCATGCATTTCTTTGTGCCAGTGCATGAAGGCAGGAAGACTTAAGGAAAATCACTGGAGTTCTAGTAACAATAATATTCAGGGCACTATAACAAAATACCAGAGACTGGGTGGCTTAAACAGACATTTATTTCTAACAGTTGTGGAGGCTGGAAAGTCCAAGATCAAGGTTTAAGCCAACTTGATTTCTGGGGAGAGCTCTATCTCTGGCTTGCAGATGGCCACCTTCTTTCTTGCTGAATTCTCACAGGTAGGAGAGAGAGAGTAAAGTATCCTCTTATAAGGACACTAATCCTGTCACAAAGGCCCTACCTTTTTGCCTTCATCTAAACCTAATCACCTTCCAAAGATCCCATCTCCAAATACCATCACATTGGAGGTTATGGCTTCAACATATTAATTTTGGAGGCGTATAATTCAGCCCTTAGTAATAGCTAATATTTATGTAGCTCTTACTATGTGCCAAGTACTATTCTAAGTAATTTTCATATATTAGACCTTTTAATCACTTCAGTCACCCTGAAAATAAGTATTAGTTTCATTATTTTATGAATAAAAAGACTGATCCCATGGATTGATTGAATTAGCTAAGAAATAGTGGAGTTAGGATTTGAACCAAGGCTGTCTGGCGGCAGAATCTGTGTTCCCGACCATTGTGTATAAGAATCACAGAGGCCCTGGCCTGAACTTCTTTGAGCCATCTCCTTCCAGACTCCTGATTATGTAGGTCAAATAAACTATCAACTCAAACTGCAAATAATTAAATTTATAACCAGTACACCTTTCACTATCTAGTATAATTTGGCTATAGTTGTTGATTTTGTTTAGTTGTTTGTAGACACCATTTATCAGACTAAGGAATTTTCCTTTTGCAGGCTTGCTAAAACAAACAAACAAACAAACAAACAAAACAAAACCTGTCCTAAAAATTAGTTACAGAAAAGTTTGAAATTTAGGTTGATTATCTGCCTCCAGAGAAGATTTCATTTGTGTCTGCCAAGTACCTAGGGCCACCAACATTTTGACCACTCTAATCTAATTGTACAGACTGAACCTTTCTGGGCCTCCCAGTGATTGGAAGCAGGATAACAATGTGAGAACTTCTGGTTTGTGGGTTCTTGGGTGTAATTTGGGGGGTTTAACCTGAAGCCTAAGGATTTTACTCCAAGTTTTGACACCCCAGTGCTGGGAGGCTGTCATGTGTACCACTCTCATGTCTTTCCTGGAATTATCTGGTGGCTCCTGCTAAAGAGATCTCAACACCACACTCACCTCTCTGTGTCTTCCGCATCGTTTCAGTTATTATCCACAACTCTTTTAGCTCCGAAGTACCCTGAAGTACATTTTTTTTAAGGTACCACATTTTTTGCCCTGGCTGGTATGGCTCAGTGGATTCAGTGCCAGTCAGAACCAAAAGGTTGCTGGTTCAATTCCCAGTCAAGACATATGCCTGGGTTGTGGGCTGGGTAGCCAGTTGGGGGAATGCAAGTGACAACCAGATGTTTCTCTTCTTCTCTTTCTCCTTCCCTTCCCCTCTCTATAAATATAAATAAATAAAATCTTTTTTAAAAGTTATCACAGTTTTTACTTGTCCTTAGAGGAAAGGTGGTGTGAAGTACCATTATGGGAAATGAGTCCTTCTTTTCCATTTTCCCTGTATTCTAAGTTTCATCTGCTTTGACGTCAACACACCTCCCATACTTCTGAGGTCACCGTGTTCTTTATTATTAGAGTAATGCAGCTCAAAATCACATCCCCTGGGTGAGGCAAAGCTCCCCACCCTAGATATCTCTGTAAGTTTTGGAGGTGGGGGGGCTTCTGGTTTTCTGGGTTTTCTCTGCCATAACTCACATCCCTGCTGTCGCACAGCCCAGCAACTGTTTGCACATTGCCCCTGGCATTCAATACAACATCCCCATTCTGCATCTCATGCAATGCTGTGAATGCAAAGCTTTGGGTGCAGTCATTTATTACCAAATGGGTAAGGTAACAGAAAGGGTCCACTGAAGCATCACAGACACACATCAACATAGTTTACCAGCAGACCAGAGTGTCTTTGAAGTTCTTTATTCTTCCTTCCATGTAAGTTTCCCACTTGTCGTGCTCCTCAGCCACCATTCCCCTCCTTACTCTCCAGCCTTCAGAGGTCACATGTTCATTGGGTTCTCCTACTCCCTTCCACAGCTTTGTGGGTGCCTGATTCTTTTCTCCCATTCTAAATCTGACAGTCCCTCAATTTCCAAAACCCTGTTCACTTCTAATGGAGAGACATTTAAATCTCTCTCCAATCACTATTTTATTTTTTTAATGAAAGATTTTTTAAAGATTTTATTTATTTATCTTTAAAGGGGAAGGGAAGGAGAGAGGGAAACAAATATCAATGTATGGTTGCCTCTCATGTGTCCCCTTGGGAACTGGCCTGCAACCCAGGTATGTGCCCTGACTGGGAATCGAACCGTGATCCTTTAGTTCGCAGGCCCATGCTCAATCCGCTGAGCTACAGCAGCCAGGGCTTCCAATCACTATTTTAAACTAAGTCTGGGTCTAACCTTAACTTAAAAGATAGTTTTCAGAAAATGGCCAAATAATGACTCTCCTACAGATATCAAAATGAACACATTTTAAAGAGTTCAGTTAATTCATATAATATAAAGGAACTGGTTTGGAGGAAAGCTAAAAAGCAAAAAATATATATAAAGAATTAAAAATGTAAATGGAGGCAAAATGACTTTTCCATAGTGGAGAGAGAAGTCAGTAGAAACCTCACTGGACAAGACAGAGTTTGCTTATCCACAGTTACCTGCAATTTTAAAATTGCTCAAAGACAAGGAACAGGCCTGGAACCAGACTGCCCAGCAGGAAGTGCTATGGACTATGTATAGTTTTTCAATGAAGTGCAATTTTGTAGTACCTATCATATCTTAAAATTCATTAAGGAACCCCACACTGTTGAACAAAAGGTCATCAAGGCTTGGTGCCCTCCTTTTGGAAGTCAAAGCAGTAACCAATACTCTTAAATTGCAGTAACAAGTGCTCTTAAATTATACTTTCTCCTTTATTGTGATCAAAGTGGGAGGTAGTATCTGAGTATCAAGGAAAGCATATGATGTTTGATATGACTTTTTCCCAGCGAAGGCCCAGCGGGGGCATTTCTCCTTTTCTGTCTCATCTGAATTGTAAAATATGCCAGCTGCCTCCTCCCATTGTCGCTTGAATGAGGTGTCTGCTGACATCCCGGCTAGGTTGTCTTTCACCATCAGTGATTTATCTCAACCCATTAAATGTTGGCACAGATGATATGACATCCAAGTGTCAAGACTTTTAATTTCTCGCCTATTAAGGAAATGTGTCAGCATTTAAAGCAATGATAATGGGTAAGAGCCAAAAGGGGCTTTAAAAATCATCTAGTTCAATTTTGTGTTTTACAAATGAGGGAAATGGGGCCCCAGAGGGGAAGTGACCTGCCAGCCAAAGTCACACTGAGGGCTAGTTTAACGACAGGCGCCAGGACTCAGCAACGCTCTGCTGACATTCAGTCTATTTTTTCTTTTCACAGCTGTGTCTTCAACCAGCCACCTTAGTTCCCCTGGCATTCAACAGAAAGCCCTCCATCTCACCCACCACAGGGACCTTTTTCCTAATCCTGATGGTCTTGGTGCTTAGTTCTCATGAATTTGTATGCTAATTGCTGTTTAAATTAGAAAATGATTATAGATGAAGATCTTTCTACCTCCAGGGATTAGTATGCCTTGGATATAAGACTCTTAAAAAGCCCACAGAGTTAAAAGAATAAAGTTCTCGAGGTGAAATGACAGACTTCGTAGAGAATTTAAAACATCCTCAATTCTTTGATATTCTAGCATCAAAAGTTGAGATTTATTTCCTTCTCTTGATTATGGTTTCAGTGACTCAATTCTTTTAAAATGTACTAGAAGGGACACTGCTGACTTCCACTGCTTGGTCCTAGGAGGCCATGGGAATTCTGCATGGCTCTCTCAGGACACATGCTTTTGCAGCCAGAACTTCCATGGAGGCAGTTAGCTACCCTCAAGCTGCTGTGCTAGAATGACTGCGTGAAGAAACCACAGAGAGATTGCTGAAGGACTCCAGCTCTTTCTGATTCCATTCACTACTTGAACCATCCCAGGATACAAGTGGGAAAGGCTTAAAAATGACTCAGATTCTAAGTAGGGATTCAACTAAGCCTATTCAACACCCAGAACTATGAAAGGTAACGATAATAGCCACTGTAGTTTAAGTTTCTGATGGTTTGTTATGCTGCACTAGATTACCAAATCAAGTACTTTGAAAGGTAATGAAATGTTTGGGCTCTGGAAACCTGTCTAGCCCTAAACAAGATTGTTAAGGTACGGAGGAGTCTCTGGTTAACCAGCAAGCTGTCCCTATTTCTTTATCTTGATTGCACATATAAGAGCTCATTACTGTAATTCATTTTTCAACAGGAAAGACTGAATTCATGATAAAACCCAGACACTGACAAAGCAGAAGTCCCTGTTTTCCATGGAACCCTCACTGACAGTGAAGCCATTCTCCTCATTGCTTGGTGGAGACTCATAGAGGAGGGGTACGATGAAATAGACCATACTGGCCCATGAAATTTCTGCCCAACACAATTTTTTGATGTAAAAACACATCAATCATGTTGTGAATTAAAACTGGTTCAGGGCAATGAACTGACTTGTCTGAGGCCTCCCAATATTTCCACTGCTCATGGTTTTAAACATCCAGCCTTTCTTGTTTCTCTCCCATTAGACTTCAAAGATCTCCTGCTTTTTAAAAAATCTCAAGAAGATAAAAAACAGCAGGAAGCTTCAAATCTTCCTTTTGAAAACAGAATTTAAATTGTAAAACATCAGAGTTGAAAGTCTTCCTTATCAATGTTTCTTTGCTTTTTCTGTTCATTTACCAATTTTCTTTTTTTTTTTTAGACATTTCTAGAATCAAGCTTTTCAGTACTGGATCTCCCTCCTAGAAGGTGCCTGGACCTGTGCTAGGACTGAGAAGCACCTGTGCTAAGTGGGAATTCAGCAATTAACTTTAAAAGTTTCTTTTAGTCCCTGGCTGGTGTGGGCTCAGTGAATTGAGTGCTGGCCTGCTCATCAAAGGGTTGCAGGTTCGATTCCTAGTCTAGGGCACATGCCTGGGTTGAAGGCTAGGTTCTCAGTAGGGAGTTCATAGGAGGCAACCACACATTGATGTTACTATCCCTCTCTTTCTCCCTCTTTTCCATCTCTAAAAAATAAATAAATAAAATCTTTAAAACATTTTTCTTTTTAAAAAATTCTGAAGTTTATTTTTAGCCATAGATACTCAGAAGTGTCCTCTACTCACAAGAGCCTTTAAGCTATTTTTACAAGATACTTTATTGGTTTATGGTGAAAGAAGCTCAGCTTATTTTAAGTAATACAATTGCTATAATCACAATAGTACTTGTACAAGTAATTTCCATTGGACATTGTAGCCAGGAAGGAAATATGACTAACATTCTTTATTGGTGGTTTTTTAAATAGATTTTATGCATTTATTTTTAGAGAGAGGGGAGAAGAAGGGAGGGAGAGAAATTTCAATGTGTGGTTGCCTCTTGAGCACCCCCTATTAGGGACCTGACCCACAACCCAGGTATGTGCCCTGACTGGGAATTGAACCAGCAACCCTTTGGTTTGCAGGCCTGTGCTCAATACACTGAGCTACATCAGTCAGGGCTCGTGTTTTTTTAAATATATATTTTACTTTTTTAATCCTCACCCTAGGACTTGTTTATTTTTTATTTAGTTTTTAAATATTTTTTAAAAGATTTTATTTATTTATCTTTAGAGGAAGGAGAGAGGGAGAGAAATATCAATGTATGGTTGCCTCTTGTGCATCCCCTGCTGGAAATTGGACTGCAATCCAGGCATGTGCCCTGACTGGGACTCAAACCGCGATCCTTTGGTTCCCAGGCCCACGCTCAATCCACTGAGCTACACCAGACAGGGAAGGACTTGTTTATTGGGTTTAGAGAGGGAGGGAGGAAAGGAGGGAGGGAGAGGTGGGTGGGGGAGAGAGAGAGAGAGAGAGGGAGCGAGGGAGGGAGGGAGGGAGGGAGAGAGAGAGAAACAGTGATGTGAGAAGCATCGATTGATCAGTTGCCCCTTGCACTCACCCTGACCAGGGACTAAACCCACAACCAGGCATGTGCCTTGATGAGGAATTGAACATGTGAACTTTTGGTTTACCAAATGACATTCCAACCAATGAAGCCACATAAGCCAAGATTTAATAATACATGAACAAATAGACAAAAGCTCCTAAGAACTGCACACAGCTCTCCGTGGAGCCTTTCATGAAGTCTGCCAGTCCTCATGTTCACGGAGAAGTTTGCTCCAAGAGTAATGGCAGCTGCAGAGCTGGACCGTTGCCTTGTTACACACCTGTTACATAGGCCTGTACAGCTAAATGCACTTGAGAAGAAACTGATACATCTCCTAAATAATCACAAGATAATTCTGGCAGGAAAAGCTCGTTTGACACCAGGCTGCATGAATGTGAGTCTTATATTTCTGAAGTGAGGACTTCCATGGACAAGTAAGGAGCTAGAACTTCCCCTACCCCACCCATCAGCTAGATTCCCAAGTGGCTCAGCGTTGAAGTCTAACTGCTCTCTATACAGCACTTCTTCTAGGCCCTCTGGGTAGTTGTGTACTTTGTCAGAAAATGTACTATGAGATAACAGCCCAAAGAATGAAGCAAAGTACCACTTTTTTGGTGGAGTTTTTAAAAAGGTATGTGGTTACCTTGAGCGGCGTGGGTCATGAGCTGCAATGTGTCCTGGGTGGAAAAGTACAGCTGCCGTGGGTACGAGACAGAGGAAAGCTGGGTGGGAGAGGACCCGGCCTCGTCATTCCATGGTTCGGAAGAGCCAGACCAGGTGAAAAGGGGCAGAGAAGGTGCCAAAAAAAAAAAAAAAAAAAAAAAAAAAGGAGAAAGAAAGAAACACTGCAGCCAAGCCAAAAACCAATGAGTGTGGGGGGAAAAATGTTCCTGAATAACAATGTTTTTTTTTTAATATTTTTTAAACATTTGTATTTATTTCTTTTTAGAGAGAGAGGAAGGAGAAAGAGTGAGAGAGAAACATCAATGTGTGGTTGCCTCTTGTGCTCCCCCTCGCCTGTAATTCAGGCATGTACCCTGACTGGGAATTGAACCTGCAATCCTTTGGTTTGCAGTCCCACGCCCAAGCCACCGATCTACGCCAGCCAGGGCTTGAATAATAATGTTTTAATAAAAAAAAACTGACAAGTACATTTAAATATAAGAATTGTGGTTCTTTAATTTTGAGCTACTATATTTCATTGCAATTACTTCTCCATATCCAGAGATCACCAGTCCTCAGCAAAAGTGAGTTTTATCTCTGTCAGTTTTATTTTTGTGGTGACCTCTTTAAACACCTTATTGGTTCTTCAGCTCCCTTCTCTCACATACTTCAGTGCTCTAAAGCTTTCTGACTCTTCAAGCTTTCTTTGCCTTTCTGATCGTCTCCTTAATGTCCATTTCCTTTTCTTTTTTGTATAGCAAATTTGCTGTATGAATGGCAAGGATACTTTCTCAGCTTCAGGAGGACCTTAATTGATACAACTAAACTTAACCAGCTTCAGGAGGACCCTACTAGCTGTAGTTATTGAATCTTTCGAACACAGTGGTAAGTTCAGTGTTTGTTGGAAGCTCTTCTTTCCCCATAACTGTGAGAGAGGAAGATATGGTGCCAGTTTCTTTTAGTACTCTCTCCCATCTCATAAAGTCCACTGGGGATGAGGCCAACACATGGAAAAGGGCAGAGTAAACAAAGTCATAGAGAAACCAAGGTAGAGCCTTGATCTAACTACTCCTGAAGTACATCGTGATCCTTGTTATTTTTCTGTTATGTAATCAGTTAGTTATTGTGTAAGCTGGTATGAATTGTGTTTTCTCTTCCTAGCAACCAAAAGTATCCTGAAAATCTGTGGGGGGGCTCCACCCACAGAGTGCCATCCCTCCATCACGGATGAAAATAAAACTACCAAGACATGATCTGCTTGGGGAGGAGAGGTGGTCAAACTCTTGAAGGAGAATGACCCAGAGCCCCTTCCTCACCAGGCTTTTATTGGGTTCAAATACACTAGAATACAGGTATGTCAGGAGGCAAGGATCAAACAATGGTTAACATTTCAAAGAAATCTGAGGACTTAATCTGAGTCAGTGTCTGTCAGGAAAGGGGGTTGCCAAACTTTGGGAGACATACCCATTTCCTCCTCAGACCCTTATCATTTAAATGAGAGCACTCTTAGCAAACAAAACAGGTTTTCACAGAACTTTATGAATTCTTTCTTATCCTGATCACTCAGGGAACCATTCTGCCTGGCACAGGGCTGCACCGCTTGCCCTCATAGTTTCAGGCTTTAGGTCAATTAAGAAGCAGAAGACATCTCCCAGACGGAAATGGGGACTCGGGCTATGTCAGAATAGCCAGGGGACGAGGGTCCATCACCCCCTCTTTGCTGCAGCACCCCAAGTCCTTCCATAAGGGCCTCCCAAGTGGTCATGTCTGGCTTAGGTTGACTCTCCTGTGAAGAGTCTTACACGTCATTGACTAATCAACCAAGCATTGGGGCCAGAGATGGATGAAGCAGAAGCAGCTCCTGCCAGGGAGATAAGCTTTGTCTCCTTAGTAGGTCACGTCCTCTTGACAGAACAGACCCAGATGAAGCGGGTCCCTTGGCTCTTATACAGCCCACCATGGGGTGAGGGTTACAACTCCTGAAACCAGGCTGAACAGTCTGCAACAAAAATCGGTTGACAGTATTACATCTCTTCCTTTGCAAGGTCCAGGGGAGTTGCCATTTCTGGTAATATGACAGAGTCTGTTGTTTGGACCAATCTTCTGAAGAAAACAACTAAAAATGACAACCTTTAAAAAAAAAACATCTTCCTAAAAGTATCAACAGATCCAAAATAGTAAGAAATTATTAGAACAAAATCTAAATGAAATCTGGAACCTGAGCATTTAAACCACTGTCCTCCTGAGGATATTTGCAAAACAGGCAAAACAGTTCAAAACATGCATTTTGAACACTGTTTTGGGGATGACTAGAAAATTCATGAAGGCAGAATGAGCACTTCAAAACCCAGGCTCCACTAGATGTCAAATAGGAGATCCTACCTCTTTAAAGATGGAATCCCATAAAGTTGCCCCTTAAGGTGAGGGAAAACCATAAATAAACCCTCATCCAATCTCTGCCTCAAGGAAATTGCAAGAAAATGTTCCTTGGCATTGAACTGAATGAGACTATAAGCGTTATGGTGAAGGTGGGACCACAGCTGGCCCTTATCTGGATCTGTAGCCCAAATTACTATCACTTGGATTTTCCCTACTACCACCTTCCCAAAAGATAAAAACAAATTCCACAAATTCTGTAGCAAAATAGAACAACAAGGCAGACAGCAACGCATGATCATTTGTGAAGAAAGTGGTTTTTGACCTGGATGTGAAGTCCAGCTGTGGTGGTCATGGGCTTCTTATACAGAAGGGGCTCCATGAAGGATGACCTAGTATGGCCAACCAGGAGGGGCTTCCAGGCTGTGACAGAAAAGATCTTGTTGTTTGTCAAACGCGTAGGCCATTGCCCACATTCAATGACTCATTGAGAATGAATGAGATCATCAGAAGAGGATGGGGAAGGCGTATTAGGACCATGACATCCTCCAGCAGGACACAAAAGAGCGGCAGTGTTTTGGGAGATTTTCTTTTGGAACTTGGGATAGATAAAGAAATCTGAGTGGCAAAGATACTAGATTTTACCTGAGCCCTGTGCACTGAAAAAGAGTGATTGTTAAGAAATCCCCCCTCACCCTTTTCTGTTCTGGGAAATGGGTAACCAAAAAGGACCAGCCCTCGCTCACAAATTCCAGGATAAGGACCAGTCTCCATTCTCCTTCCTGATTCCCTTAACCTGTGGATGACATGGATGACTCCCTTGTCTACCTGCCTTGGTAAATCTTCAGGCTTCTTCCCTTTATTTAAAATGTTTATTATTAATGAATAGTCCTCCTATTGCAATAGCTTGAATAAAACAGTCTCTTTAATTATTTGGTGATTTTTGTCTTTCACAAATGGTAAATTGACTGGCTCCACAATTGATGCAAATAAATGATACTTGGATTTTTTAAACAAATTTCAAGATACTCAAAGAATAAGCTCATAACTGGAAATGAAGTACATCTTACCTGGATAGGAAAGGATATGTTTGCTAGAGATAGACTGATCTAACCAAGAGAGAAAAACCTTTCATCTAAACCTACATTTCTGTTAGTTAGTAGGAAGGATATCAGATTTGAAATGAAAGAGAGGAAAAAGAACGCAAGAAATGAATGGGAATGAGGCCAGCATTTGAATACCGTCTTCTGTGGTTAACTAGCTGTGTAGTTTGGGGTAAGCTTAGTGTAATTGCTGTTTCCCTTAGATACTTGGTTTACTCTTCCAGCCAAATCTTGGCTGTCAGCCAAGCCCCACATCTTCTTTTAGGCTTTTTCTGCTAGTGGGTGCATCTGGTCCCAGTCCAGGGCCCTCTCTTTTCCCCTTTTCAGTATGTCTATAAGCTGCCATGATTTGCCATTGAAATCTGTACTATGAAAATAAATTATTTAAAGTTTAATTCATAAATTCAGAGGAGTGGAAATGGGGCCTTATCAAGAATGAATGATCTAGTATTGACCTTGGGTTTCTTTTTTCTTTTTTCTTTTTTCTTTTTTTTTGACAGGAGAGACTAGATGGGTAGATCAGAGGTATGTAGTAGAAAAAGTGGATCCATCCTTGTCAAGGTCTTTGACAATGAGGCTCATGTAGATGTGATGGAGAAGGAAGGAAGATAATAAACTTCACTAGATGTGAACTAACAATCAATACTGTCAAAGAATACCAATGTAGACAAATGGTAGTTCAATGGAAAACATGCGCTGTCTACATATGGCACATCCATATTACAGACATACGGCAAAACCCTTCTGGGTTGTAAGAGTCTACCCTTTCATTGTCTTTAAACTATTTTGTTTCTTTTCTGAATTACCAGACATGAAATTTCTTACTTGTCCAATAGAGTTGTAAGTGACTTTCCACACTCCCATGCAAAAACCAATTTTGTCTCCACTTACAATGCAGTTCTTTTACTTCATATATATTTGTCATTTTTACCTTTTTCTCAGAACTGATAACCTGTACATCTGCCTGGTTCTCATTAAATAAGTAAAATGTAATCTTTTAGTACTTGTTTATTTTTATATCAGTATAAAGTCATAATTTTACCTTTTTTCTAAAAATTATCTTTTAACACTAATGGGAATTGAAACCAGTGACACTGTGTTAAATAATACTAGGACCAGGAGTATTTTCCTGCATTCGCAGGCAACTAGGTACACCAGAAAATACGTGTTCCTTGAAGACTGTGAGCCAATTAAAATAGCTTATGTATCAAGACTATCGAATTGTTCTTTAAGACTCTCTTGAAGATCCTAAACTCACAAGCCCACAGATTCAAAGTTGTTAATATCACATATTGCCCAGCTATGTCCATTCTCTACCATGCTAGACTTCATTTAAAATAATCCAGCTGAGGTGCCCAAAATCCTACAAGAACCCTTCCATACATTCCTCCGTTTGAGACACTGCTGGTTCTGTTTGTTACACAGATGCTCTCCCTTGCTGCAGTAAGTTAAAAATCCCTCTTTTGCTCATCAACAGATTGTCCTGTGTGTGTGTGTGTGTGTGTGTGTGTGTGTGTGTGTGTGTGTGTTCAGGCCAGGGAGACTGACAATGGAAATTGGACCATCAGCTGCTTTTACCAAATGACATATGCTAGGTGCCCTGATCTGGGATTATAGATTCAAGTTGCCTTTTTTTTTCCTTTTGCTTTTCTTTGCTCTTCTCTTCTCTCTTTTCCTTCCTTCCTTCTTCGCAAAAGTCATGTCAGGTCTAAGCTCCACACAAGGAATTCAGGTCAGTATTTGTCAACATCGAGCACAGTGTTGCACATATTAAATATTTTAAAAGTATTTACATGTGACAGATCTTTCTTACTAAAAAGCCAGTAATTTGAGGAAGAAGCTTTAAAAAAGTAAAATCGGACACAGTTTTAGGTTTATATGAATAAAGGATAAGTATGGATTAAAGTTGCAAATGTTTTCAGTACATTGAATTAGCAGACGAAATATAATTCATTTATGTATTTTTTAAATGAACTGATCAGATCTTTCTCCTGAGTGCCCCCAGCACAAGATAAAGGGGAGAGGTGCATAGGAAAATATTTAGCCCAATTTAGTCACTTTGGTTCAGCCTCAAAACTGAATTTTGTTTTTAAATGAACTCAGTCCCTTTTGGATTGGTGTTATATGGGATTCGAGGAGGGCATATTTGTTTTTACAGCAATAGGGGAAGGGTCTCTGCATCCCCTCTTTGTCTCTCACAGGGTGGCGAGCCAGTTGCATGCCTGGTGCCCTACACCAAATTTACCTGCAGAGCTCTAACCACCCAGAGAAAGTAATGACATGCAGCATCTCTCCTAGGGGCTCCCAGTCTGTGCCCCTATATCCCCAGAGAACAGCCATTTGCCCCTGAGTTCTCTGCCCTCCAAAACTCATCCCAGTGTCTGTCTGTATGTCCTCCCTCTGCCCTGAAAGTCCTCGCAGCAGAGGAGAGAACATGAGACATCTATGGCTCCCCTCAATCTCTTTATTTTCTCCCCACAGTTACTAGAGCTCAGAAGGCTTTGCTTCTACTTTTTATCCCACCCAGAATTTCCCTAGTGTAACATTTAAGAACAATTTCAAAACAGAGGGAAGGTAAAGACTTTTGAAGAGTATGTAAGTGTATACAAAGTATTTGAAAAAAATTAATTTTATTCCTCCATTTTATTTGAGAAAGTCTTCTCAATTGTGAGCTGCCTGAGGAGGCATCAGAGGGTTTTTTCTCTCTCACCTTTTGCAGCCCATCCTCTCATTTTAGGAAAGAAAACCAATCATTCCCCACCTCCGGCCAGTTATCTTACCATTGACCCTGGGTGTGAAACTCTCTAGCACTCTGAACGACAAGTGGATTCCAACTGGTGGTGCCACATGACACAAACTTTATTTGAGAAGGAGTTTTAGGGTAATCTGAAGACCACAGAGGGAAAAAAGCAAAGACTTTAGAGGAAATCAGAGCTTCTGTCACCTACAGCTATGCAAATATGAAACATGGCCTGACATCTAGCCAGATAACAAAAAATCTCACAAATACAGAATGCATTTGATGAAAGGGGAAAAAGGGGGATTATTTCTTGATTAAATAATATCTGCATAACAACAACTAAAATAAACCCAACTTTCTTCCATAATTCAGGCACTTTACCTACATTGTCATAATCCTGCAACAGTCCCTCATGTGCCTCTTGTTTTCCAAACCAGAAAGCTGAAGTCACCGAACTTCAGACCTAAGGCCAACAGTTGGCAGGGCTCCGAATCCAGCCAAGCCAACTGCATTGTGTCTAGGGCTTCCCTCCTCCTGCCTGAAGATGGGAGCTGGAGGGACAAAAGCAAGTGAGTCCAAGAGAGTCTGAACTTCCTTGCATAAGGCATGTACTGGGGTCTTCATGAATTTCAACCAATTTTCCGAAAGCACCAATTGAAAAAAGAATTTTTATAGTTAAGGACTAGCAATAGAGACACAGAAGAGACTCTGCCCTGGCTGGTGTAGCTCAGTGGATTGAGTGCGGGCTGTGAACCGAAGGGTCGTGGTTTGATTCCCAGTCAGGGCACATGCCTGGGTTGTGGGCCAGGCCTTCAGTTCACAGCGTGTGAGAGGCAACCATAAATTGATGTTTCTCTCCCTCTCTTTCTCCTTCCCTTCCCCTCTCTCTAAAAATAAAGAAATAAAATATACATATATAAAAAAGAAGAGACTCTCATTCAGGGCATTTTGACCATCATGGAAAATGTTGTATGGATCTGTTTCAAAATGAGTGAGTGAATGTTGCTCTGGGCTTAACATTTAAACAGGTGCAGCTACAGACAGAATCCAGAGATTCACTCAGCTGCTCTTGTAGGCCTGCTCAACATCGTTCAAATTGCAGATCTTGAGAACTGCCTTGGTGACGAGAATTATGCAGATGGCATAAGCAGATGAGTGTTTATATGCAGATACAAAACTTTATACACATTGAAGAAAATTTTGAAGTTTTTTAGAAAGCAGATAACTGAATCTTCCAATTTTTTGTTTTGGCTTTTGCAGAAGTTCAAAAACTTCTACATTATTTTTATGGTTTCTTATTTCATTGTTTTTTTTTCCCCCTGATCTTGGAAAAAAATTGAAGATAAAGGAATATTGAAAGAAGAACATAAAATTCTCCATAATTTCAAATCCCACAGTTAACTGATAATATGATCTTTTTTCTTTGTTTCTCTCTTTCTTTATTTCTGTGTAAGTATGTATATGCATGTACAGTATTAAAATGTTAAATTTGGAATTATGTTCAGACATGTATATTCATGTATTTGTAAAAATATATGTACACGTACTTTTTGTGCCCTCATTTTGTCCTTAAAATTATACCATAAACCTTTTCCCACGTTCTAAGGAAACACTATTTTTAAAGGCTATGTAATATTTCAGCATACATTTATATCACAATTCAAATAACCAAAACTCTATTGCTGAACATTGAAAACTTTGCCACCTGCTCAGTGCTATAAATAATAGAAAGAATCAGTACTTTCTAAAGCTGCCTCTACTTTTTTTAATCAAAGAAAAACTAATTTTAAATTACTAGGAAAACCCTGACCTTTGTGGCTTAGTTGGTTGGGCATAGTCCCACAAAGAGAAAAGTCACTGTTTCAATTTCCAGTCAGGGCACATGTCTAGGTTGTGGATTCAATCCCCAGTTGGGGCACAACTGAAAGGCAACTGATGGATGTTTCTCTCTCACATCGATGATCTCTCCCTCTCTTTTCCCCTCCCTTTCCCTTTTTCTCAGAAAAAAAAAAATTACTAGAAAATTTGTGAGAATACAAATATTTTATTTTGCACTGTTCAGTAGAGTATCCACTAGCCATATATGGCTATTGAGGTCTTGTTATGTGGTTAGTGCAATTTAGGAGCTGGGGTTTTCATTTTACTTAATTTTAAATTAGCCACAGGTGAGTAAAGACTACTTACTGTATTGGTCAGAGCAGAACTTGGGCTTTAAGTACTATTTGCTTGTATGAAGGAACACCCCCATCTTGTGGTCTTTTAGAATATTGCCTCTAAAATAGTTGAGAACTGTTCTTAGTTGCAACTTTGGAATGTTCATGAATCATTAAGAGTCACCTTGTAGATTGTATAAAGTATCTGCAAGCTTCAAGGCTGACATGGGTAAAAACACACAGGGCAAATGAATTCGCAGGGGACATTAAATCCCTAGACAAACACTAAGAATATAGGGTCGCCTTTTGGGTTGAGACCCTACTAAACAGCTAAAATCTCCATTGACACCGAAAATCAGGACTTTTATTTGTTCTGCTCTTTAAAAGTTTCTTTGTTTTAAAATGTTACTATAAACTCTTATCATCCTACAAGCATGTTTCATTTGTCTTCACCTATGTACGCTGATAGTGCCTATTCTACAAATCCACTCTTAATCAATCCTTCTCCCAAATCTAGCACACAATTCTCAAAATTGGCTTAACATATATGTGTGTGTGATATATATCATATATATTGGATATGTGAATATATATAATCATATGTGAGTATATGAATATATATTTATGTATATTAGGGTATATGAAATAGTTATTTAAAGGAAAATAGAATTAAGATTCTTCTTGTACCCCAACTAAGTTTGTAACTAATTGACTTTGTAACTAATTCAGCTGTATTGCTGATAGAAGTGTTTAAAAATGTGGTTTTGTGGTACAGCGAAGATGGAAATTCTATTACTTCACCCTAGAATTAGACCTTCTTACCAACGCACAAGCAGCTCTGGAAAACCATGGGCCTCCCCCTTTGGCAGGTCCCAGTAAAATTCACAGGACATGGTGCAGGCCAGAGGGTTACATACCATGGGCAGCTGACCCCAGAGAAAAAAAACGGATGATGGAGAAAGGGTGGAGGGTGGGAAGGAGTCTGCAATAGTAGCACGTGTATTCCACATTCTCTAATTGATAAGTTATTCTTCTTCGGTAAAAGGCCAGTGAGATTATTTAGGAAAATTCTCTTCTTCATAGACACTGGAAGACTGAGAAAAAGTGTTCACACTAAGGACAACAAATAGATGATATTCTAGCATGATGTTTGTGAAAAGTTTAGCTGTTTGACAAAGTAATTGGAGGTTTTACGTGAGAGCCGGTGGAAAGAAGAAAAGATCTTTATTCATCTTTGCTTAACTCTGCACATCATTGTTCAACTTCTTCAACATGAAGAGATAGTACATTAGGGAACTCAAATAAATGACTGTAAAAAGAAAGCAAATACTGATGGCAAACACAGTCTTCTCAAAATGATGCTTCAAATTGTCTGAGAGACTTTGAAAAGTCAGGGGTGACTTCTAGCTCAAAAAACAAAAGGAGCTCAAAAGCAATTTTTTATAAAATTGTTTAAAAGGCAATCGATTATAATATAAAAGAAAAAACCGATAACTGCATAATACCATTATAGCAATAAGTTACAACATAAAATATTTCATTCACAACAATGATAAAAAATATACAATTCTAATTGTAACTATTTGCCCTAAGGATATACTTACAGATGTACATAACCATGTGTCACGGGGCTATTCATCACAGAAAAATTTATAATCATTATAAAATGATGGTGATAGTAGATGCTTTTAAATGTGCTACCTTGGCAAAATTTCAAAACTGTTCCACAACTCTATGTTGTCCTCAACACCAAAGGCTCACTAGTCCTTGAAACAATAAATCCAAGAACAATTTTATGAGACCAATCTGTCCCTCTAGGAACTGCTATAGGAGGTGATAGTTTGTGTCTCTATGGACTGTAAGCTAACCATTTAGAGATAATTTCCTCTAGTGAGAAGAGATGCCAGGAAATCCACTTTGATTTGACTCTGGAGGTGAGCATACCCTTTGCCACCACCACATGTGTGTGGTCACTGAAGATAACCACTCTTGCAAGTGTAGGAGCTATAGGCTAGTGTTCAAAAAGGGGTTTAATCAGGCTTGTTCTAGGTCAAGAGATTGAAGGGGAAATCTGTCCAGCCGCTGGCTTGTATCTCTGGGAAGAGAAAAAGTCAGTGCCCAATTCCAGGATGGAGTCCTGAGAACTGACTCCGCATCCCTGCAAACGTCAAGGTCAGACACCTCCACCTGGTAGTGAAAACGTGGTCCTTCTATGATTTATCCTAGCACCAGGATCAGGGCTGCAGGCACAAATGCCACCAGACAGGCAAAGTAAGGGTGTGTATCAGGAGGGTTGTAAAACAGAGACAAGAGGTCTGCCATGAAAGGTGTTACCAAATAAACCACTTCTGAGGGTAGCGTTTTATCACTTGTGGCCACTGGTGAATCTTGATTTAGTAATCCGATTCTCTTTCAAAGAATCACAGCTGACTATGTAGAAATCTGGTCCCACAGGCATTCCCTGCTGGGAACTCAGGTGTTCCATAGCGTGGGGCAGGACTAGTATCAACAGTGATGCCACTTGGCAGTGAAGGACAGTTGGCAGCATAATCTGATCCAACTCTCAGTAGATGCTGAATTTTCAGTTAAAAGAACAGGTGGGTGTGGGGGTGAAATTCCATAGAAACTGCTAAGTTCTTCTAGCTGGCCTGATAATTAAATTAACATGAGACAGATTAATGGGAGAAAAGGCCCAAAGTTAATTTTACAATGTACATTTGAGAGTGGCATAATATGAGACCCAAGGAAGTAGTGGGCAGTTGAGGTGTATATGTCATCTGGAGCTAAGAAGGGGCTAGGGGGCAGGGTCTGGGGACTTGTGTCACATGTATGACACAAGAAAAGACATGACCACCTGGTCCATCAGCTTTCTTGCTCCAACACAAGCAGCTGGAATTGGGAGCAGCCAGAGCTAACAGGATGTTTCACTAAAACAGATTATCAGAGTATTTTCCCTGCTATTTAACATTCTCCTAGGCATTGTTTCCAGATGTGGGGCTGGGAGTCTCCTATCCCATCTAAGGTGGATCAAGAAGCAGTATACATAATGGAAAGCCTTCACTGGGTACAGAGGTCCAATGTGTGCCAGCTTCTCCCAGGCCCTCTCAATAACTCCGAGATACCCACGATATGTTCTTTCACATACATGCTAATAGTATGAGTCATGAAGTTAACATTTCACGTGTGCTTACCAGATCTCAGGCGCTATGTGAAATGCTTCAGATATATCAACATTTAACTTTAAAAATGCTATGGCATATGCATTACTATTGTTTCCATTTGCAAATTAAAAAAGTGAGATTAAGCTAGATTAATTAACTTGTTAAAGTTGAGATAATATTTGATGCATCCAGACTGCTATGTGCATGCTCTTTCTACTATACCAGTCTACTTCTAATCTGGTGCTTTTGTCTTCACAGAAGGCTAAGAAGCATAAATAAATTCAGCAAGAAGAAAAAAAAAAACAGTATCCAGGAAAACACTACCTACATAGAACAACGTCTGTTCAGTGTGGTTTTGAAGCATTCATATAGATGTCACAGGTTCCTCCCACCTTCCTTCCTTCCCTTCCTTCTCTGTTCCTCTGTTTGTCTGTCTCTCTCCGTCTCTCTCTTCTTTTTTCCTCTTCAGTTTGTGAATTTTCTCAAGGTACATTATGAAATGTCTCTTCTCAGACTGAAGACATAGCAAAGTGGAGACTATGTCTTCCTAATTATAAGACATCAGTAGTTAAGTGTGGGAATTTTACCTCTCTCGTGGATCTATTTTGATAGTCATTTGCTACAGGTACATCCTTTGGTCAGAAGCACTCTTTCTGCTAACTGACACTATGCTATACACCAATTGTTTCTCTCCTTGCTAGTCCCATACCCCGTTTCCCCACACCCAGATACGTGAATGCAGTATTGTTGACTGGTAAATGAGCTAAACTGACAGTTGGTGGCACTGCTTCTCAACCAAAATTCCTAATGCATAATCATGAGAAATTTTATTTTCCTTTACCACAAGAGGTGATCTAATCTCTCAAGACATAAAAATTGCTAGGGAAACAGGTTTCTGAACCCAATCCCTTAGAGACCACTAGGGTAGGTCTTGGAATCTGCAGGTTTAATTAGTGTTCCAAATAATTCCAATTCATGAATCACCTTTTCTGAAGTAAAGACATGAGTGAGCTGGCAGGGGTCTCAACTTGAAAAGAGGGTAAGATAAAATTGCCTTTTTAGATATATGTTTCTGATCTCAGAGTTTTGCCAAAGTGTTCAATGATATTGTACTTCTATCAATTTCTCAAATGTATATATGCATGTATTTTGCTATAGATGGTTGATAATAGATAGATAGATAGATAGATGATAGATATTGTCAGACAGTCTCAACCCTTGTAATGATTTCTTTCCCATTTTTCTGCAAAATCTAAATGAATCTGTAATTTCACCACACCTATGAGTGACTGAGATTTTTGTATGTGTGTTTATTGACTTTGTTCTAACATTTAAGTATGAACATTATTAATCACACTAAAAACTGATAGAATTTTACCACGAGCACTCAAATACCTACCGCCTAGACTCTACAATGAACATTTTACTTTCCTCGCTTCGTCAACGATCTATGCATTCATGAATCCCTCTATTATCTATCAATGAATCGTAGTTTTTGATATATCTCATTTCAATGTAAGTTGGAGATATCAGTACAACTACTTTACTATGTGTCTAGTAACTAGAGTTTCAGATTTGTTTATAATTTTTAATACAAAGTTTATATTAAATGAAATGCACTGTCTTCTGGGTATCATTCATTGAGTTCACATAAACACATTCACCTGTGTAACCCAAATCCTTGTCAAGATGCAGAACATTACCATCATTCTGGGAAGTTTCCTTGTGTGCTTTTCCATCCTCACCCCCACCCCCAGGGGCATTCATATATTAAGATTTTTACATATGAGCCTTCTTTTATTTAACAGGTCTTTGAGTTCCACTCATATTGTTGTGTCTATCAATAGGTCTTTATTTTTTATTGCTGGATAATATTACAATCTACAAATATCCTACAGTTTGTTTATCCATTATATTTGGTCAAAAACTGGGCTATTTCTAGTGTTGGGTTATGATTAATAAAACTGCTATGAACATTCAAGTACAAGATTTTTGGTGGAAATATATTTTTATTTTTCTCACGTAAGTAACTAGTAGAACTGGACATTTACAAAGTGGGTAGATAATTAGCTTAATAAAAAAATGCCAGGGGTTTTTGAAAAGCAGTTATGCCATTTTTACCATTTAGCATTCCAACCAACAACATATGAGATTTCCAGTTGCTCCATGTTCTCCGTAACATTTAGTATTGGCAGTCTTTTTAATTTTAGCCATGTTGATACGTATGCAGCTGTACCTGAGATTTTAGTAGAGTCAAGTGTCAGCCATTTATTGAATAAATCATATGGTTTGTTTTTTGTTTACAGCTTTCTATAAATAAATTTTAAAAATGTGTTTGAGTGTCTAATTTTATGGGTAGAACTACTATGAGATGTGTAGAAGGAAAGAGAAAAATGGCCCTCTTTCCTTAAAAAGTTTACAATTATTAACATATACAAAGTGAGACAATAAAATATAAGGCCTGTGTGACTAAATCTGACTCAACGTCAGATTTTCAAGATTTGAGTAAAGATGGTCATTGCCTGGGAAGTCTTTAAGCTGGAGGTTTTTACAAAGTGCTATTAGGGTTATAGAATAAAGTGAGGAATGAGGTTGACATTCCACTGGGAAAATAGCCAGAATGAGGCTCTACATTCAGGAAAAGCAGAGTATGAGAAAGATGAAAATGTCCCTTAACTCCATGTACAGACATTTGCAACATCCAATTGGGCTTTCGCAAATCTCTCAGTTCCATGAGATGCCCTGTCAAGGTTTGGTTTTCTGACCATTTCTCTTGCTATCTCTTTAGTATTAAATTATTTCTAATTTTTAATTTTACTCCACAAAATTCAAACCAATATCCCAGTGTACCTATGAGATATAGAGAACTTACCTTATATAAGAAGTCAAATGAATTCTAAATTCTAGTATGTGTTTCATATCATCAATATTTTGCTTGGAAGCACCATGGATTGCACGCTACACATTTGGGGGCTGTGTTCCTCCTGTAAGAGTGCAATTTCGTCTTTATTCCTCTTTAAGTGGGCTTTTCTGGGAGAATTCTCTCTACCAGGCTTCATGCTATTTTTTGTCAAGAATTTATTCGATGTAGCATGTGAGAAAATAAACTTTGCTGTCAGTCAGATACACCTGAGATCATGGTCTGGCTCTTGAGCAAGTTAATTAGACTCTCTAAACCTCGGCTTTCTCATGTATAAAATTGGGATAATAATAGAGCCCATCTTCCAGAGTTGTTGAGAGGATTACACAAGATAGAGCATATTAAGGGCTTAGGACAGTCCCTGGCTCATGAGAACTGTTCAATAAATGTCAGTTACTTTCATTACCCTCTTTGAACATGTTTACTGATTTCACCTGATCACTTCATTGTTCCTAGATCACGAATATTAAATGGGAAAGCACATACAGTGAGCATAACAGGCATCGTATTCACATGCCTGAGTTTGCTGATATATTTTTTTTCTATATTCCAGTGTGGCTCAATCTATGCTTCTCCTGATTGTCCTTCAAAACAATTGTTCATTCATAATTTTGGAATTTTTAATACAAAGTAAGGGAAGAGTCCTGGCCATTGTGGCTCAGTTAGTTGGAGTGTCGTCCTGTAGCCAAAAGGTTGTGGGTTTTGATTCCTGATCAGGGCACATACTTAGGTTGTGGGTTCGATCCCTGGTTCAAGTACGTGAAATCCTCAGTCTGGATGCATACTGGAGGCAACCAATAGATGCTTCTCTCTGGCATTGATGTTTCTCTCTTTCCCTTTTTATCTCCCTTCCTCTGTCTCTAGAAAAATGTCCTCAGGTGAGCAAATAAATAAACAAACAAACAAAGTAAATGAACAAATCTCACTTGTCTTATTATTAGGATAAAATATAGTAAAAATTTATGCCTGAAAAGAACATTGCACATGAAATTTAGATGAAAAGATTCTAGAATTATATGATTATGGTGGCAGGGCTCATGGGAAATCTTTCTGAGGTACAGGTAACTTTATTTCTAGCAACAGGCTCTGGTACAACATGGATTTCTTTCCCAAGGTACTAACATGGCCTTTACTTTATTAGCTGCAGAACCAGGCAGCTGCTCTGAGGGAGTGACCTGAGGGACTCTGTAACAAACTCTCTACTAAAACACAATATATCAAGCCTCCACCACCCAGCTGGCACACCGCCTGAAAGTGCTGAGGAACTCTCTGTTAAAATGAAAACAGAACTGGGAGGATTAACACATTCAACAGTCTCCAGAGCTCCTCAGGCCTCAGAGTAAACGTATAAATCAAATGAATTTCCCACTGACCTTAAGCACAAGTTTTTGATGGAGGTGAAATGTAAACTCCTCCAAGTTTGGGCCAGTTACCAGACAGGGCAAGAGTTTTCAGGATATTAATAGGAGTTAAAGGAGAAAATATTCATGAAAATCCTCTGGGTAGAAAGAACATGATATATAATATTCATTGTTATCCTTTTTGCAATTATTGCTTATGTAGAACCCTGGGGAGAAAATGCTTTTTAAAGAACTGAGATAGGAAATCATAAAAAAAAAAATGTCTAGCCCTGGCTGGTGTGACTTCTTTGGTTGTAAGATCTTCCTGTGACTGACGGGTCACAGATTCAATTATTTCTCAGGACACATACCTGGGTTTCAGGTTCAGCTCCCAGCTGGGGCACATAGCGGGGCAAGCTAACAATGTCTCTCTCTCTCTCTCTCTCTCTCTCTCTCTCTCTCTCTCTCTCTCTCTCTCTCTCTCTCTCTCTCTGTCAGATCAATGGGTGTATCCTCGGGCAAGGAGAGTATGTGTATAACTATGTATATTCAAAAAAATAAAGAGTAATAATTTGGCTTACCATTAATTTAGCATTTTAAGATTATGTTGTTCTAGCCCAACCATTATTCTCTTTGGTTTTTACAAAAACATATGACTTGGGTAGGCGGGTACTTCTATTCTCACATTATAGATGAGGATGTCAAAATCAACACATATGAGCCATCTGGTGCAGTATCTTTTTTCTCTGTCTCCCAGTGCAGGCAGAATAGCATGAGCAACGACAAGGAGATGACAAGGAATGTACAGGAAAATACAAGAAAAATAGTACTTTTAAATATTTGGAGCAAAAGAAGAAAGATTTGTTTTTTAACTAGGACAGCTGCAGTTGTGTTACCTTAACATGGAAGGGAAATCCTCTAACTCGTTGTGCTCTGACCCCCATTAGGGAGTTTTGTTGAACTAAGGTGTGATATTTGACAGACTGACTGTGAAGAGGCTACAAAGACAACTTTCGATTTTTTTAATTTTTATTTTAATATGTTCATTGATTTTAGAGAGGAGAGAGAAACATTGATGTGATTGATTGGTTGCCTCTCATATGTGTCCCTACAGTGCATCAAACACACAACATAGACAATGTATCCTGACCAGGAATGGAAGCCCCAACAGTTTGGGGTACAGGACACCACTCCAACCAACTGAGCCACACTAGTCAGGGAGACCTTAGTTTCATTAAAAGACTTTATGACCCATTACTCAAGTGAATAATACATTCTGAACTAGAATACCAAATAGAAATGATGAGAGAAGCAAGATATTATTCTAAGACCAATCATGTTCATGATATATAGTTCATATCAGGCTAACCCAATTTTTTATTTTGTTTTTTTGTTTGTTTTTGTTGTTGATAACAATGATATTAATCTACTGCCAATTGGTCAGGGGATCAAAGGAATTACCATATTTCTATAGACATGATAAAAATCTCAATTTATTTTGTGGTCAAGATGGAGACGTGAGGTATGAACAATAAATAAATAAGCCAGCTTAATAATTGGACAAAAGATGATATCCAAAGACTGGCATTTAATGAACTGAGGGGACGAGGTTTCTGGCTATCGCCACAGATTCCTGTCCAAAACAGTCCTAAGTCTGAGGAAGCTTAAAAAGACCCAGAATGCCATTAGCCCCACATGAAGATGACAATACAGGTGTCAGAACTCTTTGGATCTCCCATACTTTACTTCTCTCTTGCTTGTCCTCTTTAGGTACCCTGGCTCTGCTATCTACCTCCTTCTTGTTGCTCTGACAGCTTTCCTGTTCTTTAATGTTCTGGGCTTCAGCCAACTTCTTTTCCATAAGGCATTTATTTTGTAGATGGGTAACTTAGTGATAAACCTATCCTTCACTTTTGGTAGGATTCTAAAATTTCTACATAATCTCAACTAATCTCATGTAAACTCAGATGGATCGATATTTTGTATCAGTTTTAATAATTGTTACCATTATTGAGCATTTAGTAAATAGCAGGCTCTATGTTCAGATTTTTCCAAAAATATTGCATTTTTTTTACAGGAGCATTGAGATAAATGCTAGTAAGTCCCATATATCAACTAATCAAATCAGTGATGACAAAGAGATCAGAGGGACTGAGGGAATGAAGTCATGCTAAAAGGTTGATAATTAAACTCAATGATAGAGTGAGGATCAAAAAAGAAATTAGGACAGTTAAACTCATCTAGACAAAAGGCTGTCTAACTGGGATGAGTTCTGGTGAGGACAAATTAAGTTGGTAAAAAGATCTGAAAGTCAGGTTATACAAGGTAAATGACTAAACTGAAATAGCTAACCTAGAAGATCTGGGACAAAATGGGTGTCTATTTTCAAATAAGGAAAAGTTATTACATGGCGGGAAGGATTCCATTTGTTCATTGTATTCTGTACTGTGAAGCAAGATTATTGGAAGGTATATTTCAATCCAATATAACAAAATATTCTAATCAATTGAATTGAAGATGTAACATTCTGCTTCATTAATTCATGTTCTCTGGTCCTACATGTATTCAAGAAGTGGCTAAAGGGCCATTTGTCTGGAATTTGTAGAAGAAACTCTTTCATAGGGTGGATAATTGGCTTAGCTCAAGGACTCTCTAAGTGTTGGATTAAGCCCGCTGCACCCTCCCAGAATAGCACTGAATCACTTCATGAGATGCCCTTTTTCCTTTTCTTGCTATGTTTTTTATTCCTGTCAAGGAGAAAAATCTCTGATTGGTACTAATATATCTATCTTATATTCATTCCAGATCATTCCATTATTTTTTTTATTTCTCAAGATACTAATTTTTCTGTTTGTTGCATTCTTCATGCAGCCTATTTCCTCATGTGGTTTTAGGTGTTTTTTTTGTTTGTTTGTTTTTTAATATATGAGATAATCTTTAGGGAGATATGGTCTCCCTGAGATGTTTCATGTCTTCTGTTTTGCAAAAGTCTTCTTCGAGATTAGCTATGGATATCTTGATTGAGTGTTTTTGTGGGGTTTTTGTTGTTGCTGTTGTTACTTCTTTTCTTTTTCTTTATCTTCTTTTTTCTTTTTGCCTTTGGTAGACTTATTGATGTGTGCTTCATGCACCATGTACTCACGTAAATTCACACTCCACCCATAGATGAGAGGGTGAAGGACTGAGATTTTTATTTCTTGCTGGTGTCATCTTCTTCCTTATGTGAAAGTAAGTTTCCTTGCCACTGAACAAGGCAAAGTTTTGGAATTTTTCTAGTCTTTAAGAACAGTAAACTATTTAAATTTCCAAAGTTTCAGCTGGTTAATGACTTGTAGATGTCCATTTTCCTAAGATGCCAGCCAAGTTCCTAACTGATATATCTTGCAACCCCCCATGTCAGTTTTTCTTGCAATTCTGGCTTTGATTTTTCCTCTTTGATTCTCATACATGGATGTTTCCTTTTCTTTTCTTGAGTTGGCCATGTGATAAATTTTTAAAATTATACTTCATCCAGCATTTCCATGTGTTTTTAATGGGAGAAAAGGAAGGATTTACTGGTATGTGATTAATACATTGCTATCTCTGACTATACCTCCATTTAAAAAATACAAAAAAAAAAAGAAAGTGGAATTTAGGATTATGTACTTCGGCATAGAGTAATATCTGGCTAAAATTTGATAAATGTGTCTTCATTTTGATATATCTTTACAATATCATGATTTTTGCGATGTCGTAGGTTTTATTTATGTTATCTAACAGCATAATGAGATAATTCCCATATCATACAATTTATCCATTTAAAATACATAATTCAATGTTTTTAGTATATTGACAGAGATATGTAATCACCACCACAATCAATTTTAGAATATTTTCATCACTCAAAAAAAAAAAAAAAAAAAAGAGCCCAGTACACATTAGTTATCACTTCCTTCTCCTTCCATTCCCCCATCCCAGGATTTAAACAGCCAAAAAACTACTTTCTGACCCTACAGATTTGTCTACTCTCTTCAGTTCATGTAAACGGAATTATATAATCTGTGGGGAGGGGTCGTGTGTGAATGGCTTCTCTCACTTAGCATAAGGTTTTCAAGGTATACTTATATTGTAACATGTCAATACTTTACATCATTATGTGGTCAAATAATATTTCATTGTATAAATATACCACATTTTGTTTATTCATTCATCAGTTGATGGACATCTGGGATTGGTTCCACCTTTTGACTATCATGAATAATGTTGCTATGAACATTCATGTACAATCTTTTGTGCACACATGTTTTCACTTCTCTGTATATATACATAAGAGTGAAATTGTCACCTGCAATTTTAACTCTATTTTTGAGGAAATTGTCAGATTGTTTTACAAAGTAGCTGCACTATTTTAAATTTTCATCAGTAATTTGTCCAATTTCTCCACACCTTTGACAACATTGTTATTATCTGTCTTAATAATGTGCATTGTAGTGGGTATAAAATAGTGCCTCGTTGTGGTTTTGGTTCGCATTTACCTGATAGTCAATAACATTGAGCATATTTTTATACTTATGGATGATTTGCATGTTTCATTTGGAGAAATGTCTGTTCAAGTTCTTTGTCCATTTTTAATTGGGTTACTTGCTATTGAGTTGTATGTTTTTAAAATATATATAGGATTTGCAATATTTTCTCCCATTCTGTGGGTGGATTATCTTTCTCTATCTTGAAAATGTTCTTTGGTGCACAAAAGTTTTTAATTCTGATAAAGTCTAATTTGTCTATTTTTTTTTCTTTCATTGCTTGTATTTTTGGTGTTATAGCTATAAAATCATCAAATCCAAGGTCATCCAGATTTACCTTCATGTTTTCCTCTAAGAGTTGTATAGATTTTACTCTTAAATTTAGGCCTATAATTCATGTTGAGTTAATTTTTGCATATGGCACAAGGTAGGGGAATTACTCATTGGCTCTGAGCCTCATCTTCTGTGTGGACTTTGGAAATGGTATCACTTTTACATTGTCAGTGAGTGGATTGTTTCAATGCAAGTTGCAGTTTTCCCATTCAATTTCTTCTTGGGAACTTTTCCTGGGATGTCCATCGTCAATTTAACACCATCTCTCCTAGGCTTCATAAATCTCAATTCTCTTGTGTAGGGGAAAGTTTCATGTGCATATCCTAAGGGATTCTTTGGTGCAGCATTTGACCCAACACTGTGATATCCTCCCTTTGATGCTAATCATGTACATACCAATGCAAATGATTGACTTGGATTTATTTTGTTTTTATCTTTAATTCAGGAGGGAAAGAGAGGAGGCTCTTCCTTCATTTGGCTGGTTTGATTTGGGCACTAGCCCCAGTTTGTATTAATTTGTCTGGAGGATTTTGCACAGCTACCCAAACAGGCTCTGAGGAGGAAAGAAAAAGTTTTACCATAACAAATAAGCGGAAAGACAATTATTTGCATTTACAGGGCTCACACAAAATGGAATGATCCATCAATTCTAACAATAGACTGTAGACCTTTAAAATATAAGCTCCATGATAGCAGAGATGTCATTGATTTGGTTCACTGTATGTCTTGCAAATATAGCAGTGCCCATCATTTTGTAGTAATTTAATAAATATTTGTTGGATAAATGAATAAATTACTACTAATAATAGAATTTTAAAACAACCAGCTCTAAATATAAAAATCGGTGCACAAGCTACATAGGCTTTCTTTCCCTAACATGATGTTTAGACACTAGTATATATTATTTTCCATTTACAATGAGTGTGTGAGCTCTGCACCTTCCCAAGGATGGGCCTGGGCCTCGACCCTCCTAGGAAGGTCTATTGTGGGGATTGTTCAAGGACCAGATTTACCTTTGGGGTGGTGCCTTTGGTGTCAGATTCAAACTGTTTTGATCACTGGTAACTAAATTTTGGCTGACTTATTATTTCAGTTCCTTTGGCTTACATTAGTTAAAGTGTCATGAAAATGACCAATGATAGCACTGAACTGCTTAAGTGACTTTTTAATATGGTTGGTTGGTCTCAGCCCCAAATGCTTTTTCTAAGGTCCTGGGCTTCCCCAGATATGTATCCTGGTCTTGTTGCTGTGCCACCTCTCTCTGCAAAGACCTCGCCCCAGATGTCAGGAATGCAGCCACAGCAAACTTCAAGCCATTTTTGAGCACAGGGGTGCCGACAACTTCAGCCTGTTTCTTGATTCCTGTGCCCAGTCTTGGCTGTCTTCTATCACCCATTGTTATGCTGAATATTGTAGTTATTGCTCTATGGAGCTAATATGATTTTGTTCAAACTTCAGTTTCTCTAAAAAGATTCCAATGTTGTAGAAAGAGCCCAGGACTGGGAAATATGAGTCCAGGATCTCAATCCCTGCATTGTCCCTTGGATTAGTTTTTTATCATTGCTGAGACTCATTTTCCTGCTTGCTTGAGGGAGTGGGCAAGATGGTCTCTAAAGTTTTATGTGGCTCTTACTCCTGAGACTCTACGCTGGACCCAGTGATGATCCAGATCAGGATATACTGCTCCATTTACCATTGCTAGGAAAAATGGCTCTTTTATCCCATCGGTGGTGTTTAATTTGCCTTCTGTCCCAAATTGCTTTCCTTTTCTATAATTTACAGCTGAGTCTCTATGCCAGGCATTGACTGTTTTATAAATATATAAGTATATTTATTAAATATATAAAATACATTAAGCATAGAAATTTATGTTTATATAAATATATATTTATAAATTAAAAATAAACATACATATAAATTTTTTTTTCTTTCTATCACCTGCCAAACTGTCACACAAACCCTCAGGAATTTGCTATCAGTATCTTCCTTCCCTCTATTCACATTTCTAGTACCAGCAATGGGACCTAGGGGCCTTTTTTGCTCAAGGATTGGGGTGAAAAAACAGAAAAAGGGATGAGGAAGAGGGGAGATACAATAAACATCAAAGTTATTGTTTCAAAGATGGTTTACATATCAACACTCTGTTGGTTTAATTTTCTAAAGCTAAGGAGCCACAGTAAGTGTGATTCCAAAGTAATGATTCTTTTCCTTCAGTAGACAGGGAGGAAATCACAATTGACCTCAAAAGCTAAAGGAGAAGGAGGTGTTCACAATTTCTTTGACACTACACTTGCTAATTTCTAATTACTCTAGCTCCAGCTGGGGCAGAGCAGAGGATGAACAATGTTTCAAAGTCTGAAAGAAAAGAGGGCAGACTCCGTGGTTGAGGGTGTGGAGCTACATCATCCTGCAGGTCAGTTTTCCCTGAACCCTTCTACAGAAACCAACATCAGGTGTAACATAGGTGCGCATTGCCTTTTATTGGCCCAGAAAGCTTTCAGGGAGCACTTGGTGAACTACAAGCTCACTTACAGTTCATAAGACCCCTGTTAGAAGGGGTTAGAGGGTCAGAAGTCATAAGTCATAAGGTTAGAAGTCATAAGACCCCTGTATGATCATCCACTTTCTTAAACTGAAATTTTACAGTTTACTTCAGACCCCCCGGTTTCTTCCTCCACCTGGCCGGTCTTACAGGATTATTTTTCCAGTTTTTAACTTTAAATTTAAAAGTAATTTTAGACTTACAGAAAAGTTGCTAATGACTGTCAAATAAGTTAAACATGAAAAGATATTTTAAAGAGTTAAGTACCATATTTAAGTTTCTGTAAAGTTGACTTTTGTCCAACTATGACTATGTGAATATCTTCGTAAAGGTACTTGTTTGGGGGCATTATAATTATTTTTACGTCTTCTCCTTTAGTATGGGTTGGCCAAAAATTTCATTTGTTTTTTTTTTTCAGTAAGATGATTCTAGTAGCTCTTAGTTGTCTTTAATTCAATTCAAAACAATTTTGTTAGATTGTATTGTGATAGTGTCATATCAACATGCATTTTTAAAAAAATCAAAATTGGTGAATTTTTGTGTAGCCATTTTAATATTGAAAATGGAAGAAATATGCAACATTTTTGCATATCATGCTTTATTATTTTAAGAAAGGCAAAAACACAATTGAAACACAAAAATAGATTTGTGCAGTGTACGGAGAAGGTGCCGTGACCAATCGAACATGTCAAAAGTGGTTTGCAAAGTTTCGGTGCTGAAGATTTCTGGCTGGATGATGCTCCATGGTCAAGTAGAGCAGTTGAAGTTGATAGCAATTAATCTGAGACATTCATTGAGAACAATCAATGTTATACCATGTGGGAGATAGCTGACATGCTCAAAATATTGAAATCAATAAAGTTATTGGTGAAATGAAAAATGTATTTTATTTTATGGAAAAAATTAAACGTACTTTTTTTTACCAATCCAATAGAAAGTCAAGAGTATATCTTATTTATTTCTTTATCTTTAATGTCTTCTAGCAGAGTACCTAAACTTTAAAAAGATTAATAGGAGGGAAAGTTTACTGGAGTGTAGCATATTCTAGGGGGCACCCTAGATATATGACCCAAGAGCCATAATATTAGGTACTATCAGTAGCAGTTTTGAATGTCACCTTTTGTACCAAAGGAACTTTGCAAGTGTGATTAAATTAAGACCCCTGAGATAGAGAGATGGCCCTGGATTATCCAGGTGGGCCCAAAATGTAAGCACAAGGGCTGTCATAAGAGAAGGCAGAGAGAGACCTGAATATAGAAGACAGGCATATAAAAGAAGCAGAGAGAACTTGAAGATGTTAAGGATTGCTTTGATGACGGAAAAGGCCATGAGCTAAGGAATGAAAGGAACGCAGCTCTGGAGACTGAAAAAGGCAGGGAAGCAAGTTCGACCCCACAGTCTCCAGAGGAGCATGACCCCACTAACACTTTGATTTTAATTTAATGAAACTGATTTCAGACTTTTGGCTTCCAGAACTATGAGAAAATAAGTTTGTGGTGTCTCAAGTCACTAAATTTGTGGTAATTTTTTACAGCAGCAATAGAAAACTGTCACAGAGCCACCTGGAGGCATGGGCCAGAGGCAGTGTTTACTACTGACCAGGTTGCCCTGGGAACATTATCTAACCTCCCGGAGCCTTGCTCTCCTCATTTATAAAGTCTAACTAAAAATTTAGTCACAGGGTTTTTAAGTTTTTGAGACAGTATAAGATAATATCTTGTTTAGTATTGTCCACTAGTAACATACTGCAAATCACATATGTGATCCACATACATAATTTTACATTTTCTAGTAGCCACATTATTGTTAATAATATGTTAGTAAAATTATTGTTAATTTTACTAAATTAACAATTATTGTTAATAATAATTGTTTTTTTTTTTTTTTTTTTTTTTTTTTTGGGATCACCAGGGAGCTTTTATTTTTATTTTTTTTTAAATATATTTTATTGATTATGCTATTACAGTTGTCCCATTTCTCCCCCATCATTCCCCTCCACCCTACCCACCCTCTCCCACCCACATTCCCCCCTTTAGTTCATGTCCATGGGTCATAAGTTTTCTAGCTTCTACATTTCCCATACTATTCTTGCCCTCCCCCTGTCTATTTTTTTCCCATTATCTATGCTACTCATTCTCTGTACCTTTTCCCCCTCTCTCCTCCTCCCACGCCCCTGTTGCTAACCCTCCATATGATCTCCATTTCTGTGGTTCTGTTCCTGTTCTAGCTGTTTCCTTAGTTAGCTTTTGTTTTAGGTGTGGTTCTTGATAGCTATGAGTTTGTTGTCTTTTCACTGTCATAGTTTTATCTTCTATTTCTTAGATAAGTCCCTTTAACATTTCATATAATAAGGGCTTGGTGATGATGAACTCCTTGAACTTGACCTTATCTGAGAAGCACTTTATCTTCCCTTCCATTCTAAATGACAGCTTTGCTGGATAGAGCAATTTTGGATGTAGGTCCCTGCTTTTCAAGATTTCAAATATTTCTTTCCAGCCCCTTCTTGCCTGGAAGGTCTCTTTTGAGAAATCAGCTGACAGTCTGATGGGAACTCCCTTGTAGGTGACTGTCCCCTTATCCCTTGCTGCTTCTAGAATTCTCTGCTTCATTTGAATCTTAGCTAATGGAATTACAATGTGCCTTGGTGTGTTCCTCCTTGGGTCCAACTTCTTTGGGACTCTCTGAGCTTCCTGGACATCCTGGTAGTCTATTTCCTTTGCCAGATTGGGGAAGTTCTCCTTCATTATTTGTTCAAATAAGTTTTCCACTCGTTGCTGTTCTTCTTCCCCTTCTGGGACCCCTATAATTCGGATGTTGGGACGTTTAAAGATGTCCCGGAGGTTCCTAAGCCTCTCCTCATTTTTTTGAATTCTTGTTTCTTCCTCGTTTTCTGTTTGGTTGTTAGTTTCTTCCTTCTGGTCCACTCCATTGATTTGAGTCCCAGTTTTCCTTCCATCTCTATCCGTTCCCCATGCATCTTCCTTCATTTCACGTATTGTAGCCTGCATTTTTTCATCTAGTTTGTGAGCAAAATCAACCAATTCTGTGAGCATTTTGATGACCAGTGCTTTGAACTGTGCATCTGACAGGTTGGCTATCTCTTCACTGCTTAGAGGAATTGGCTCTGGGGCTTTTATTTGTTTTCTGGTTAAAGCCATTTTTGGTGGGGTTTTTTGGTTGTTCTTGCTTTGGTTTTAGTCTGGTCTCGGCTATTACGTAGTGAGGCGTGGAGCCTTAGATGTTCCTCAGGGCGGGGCAGCTCAGTCGCTGGGTTGTGACGCTATAGGTGGGGGCGGGGTCTGAGAAGGAGCAATGGCGCCTGCTCCGCTCTCTCCTGGACTCCGGCCCTTTCCGCTGCTTCCCCTTCACCTGGATTATCTGCGCACTCGAGCGTGCTGTTACGTAGTGAAGAGTGGAGCCTCTGGCACTCCCCAGTGTGGGGCAGCCCAGTCGCTGGGTTGTGACGCTGTATGTGGGGGTGGGGTCTGAGAGGGAGCAATGGCGCCTGCTCCGCTCTCTCCTGGATTCAGTCCCCTCCGCCACTTCCCCTCCGCCTGGACCGTCTGCGCGCTTGAATGTGAGACCACCTGGTCAGTCAGCCAGCCGCCTTGTGCAGCCTCACTGGGTCTGCACAGTTGCCCCCCTGTGCCCAGGGTCCACCAGCTGCTGCCTGTAGGCCCGGGGACCGCCAGCCGCCGACTGTGCACCTGGGAACTGCCAGCCGCTGCTGCTTGCGTTCCTGGGTCCGCACCTCCACTTTCTCCTGCCGCGACTCCGCCCCTCTTACCGGTCTAGATGAATTGTTGTTGGACTTCCGTACAGTTCAGTTTTCTATAAGTTCTGGTTGTTTTCTTGTTTCTAAATATTTGTTGTCCTTAATTTTGGTTGTGAGAGGAGGCACAGTGTGTCCGCCTACGCCTCCATCTTGGCCGGAAGTCTGTTAATAATAATTGTTAACAATAAAAGGTTAAAAAAGGTAAAATTATTGTTAATAATATGTTTTATGTAACCAAATACAGTTGACCATTGAACAACCGAGGTTTGCACTGTGCAGGTCTACTTACATGCGTATTTTTTTCAATAAATATGTTAATTGCTTGAACATTTGAGACAATTTGAAAAAAATTACAAATAGTGTAGCCTAAAAACATGACAAAATTATAAGCCATTAGGTATGTTATTAATACCTGAAATATATGTAGATATTAGTCTATTTTGTTACTATCATCAAATGTATACAAATCTATTATAAAAAGTTAAAATTCATCAAAATGTATGCACACAAACACAGACTATATGCAGCACTATTCACAGACCAGGTAAATGTACACAAGCATAAAGATGCAGTATTAAATCATAACTGCATGAAATTAACTGCAGCACATACTGTATTACCTGAAGTAATTTTGTACCCGCTTCCTGTTGCTATTGCAGTGAGCTCAAGTGCTGTAGCTGCTTAAACTGCCTTGTGACATTAATCATCTGTTCATGACCGGTTTGTCTCCCCAGTAAATTGCATACCACAGTGAAAAGTGATTTCGTGTGTTTCTCCTGTATCTTACATTGTGTTTCGTGCAGTACCTTAAACCTTGAACGATGCCATGGGACCCATTTAAGGTGCCATGGGCTATGCTGGAAGTTCCCCCAAGAAGCAGAGAAAAGCCATGACATTACAAGAAAAAGCTGAATTGCTGGTTATGTACCATAATTTAAGGTGTGCCTGCAGAGGTTCACCATTTCAAGATAAATAAATCTAGTATGAGGACCAATGTTTTAAAAAAAAGGAGATTTGTGAAGCGTAACTGCAGCTATAACAGCAGGCACAAAAACCTTGCACTTTTTGTGAAATACTTTTTTTCAATCTTGTATTGAAATTGAAGTTTTTTTCTGTGTGCAGGATAGCTATAAGAAAGGCAAACCTAGACATTCAATATGGTTTGAGAAAAAGCAAATTTGTTATATGACAACTTAAAGCAAAAGGAAAATGAAAGATCTAAAGCTGGAGAATTTAAAGCCAGCAATGGATGGTTTGGTGATTTTAGAAAGAGGTTTGACTTGAAAATTGTCAAGATAACAGAAAAAACATTTACTGACCAAGATGCTGCAGAAGTGGTCCCAGATGCCATTAAGAAAATCATTGAGGAAAAGAATATCTGCCTGAACAGGTTTTTGATGCAGACAAAAGTGTTCTGGGGGAGGAGGGGATGCCACAAAAATGTGTGAATTAGTAAAGAAGAGAAGTGAGCACCAGGATATAAGGCAGGAAGGGATAGGCTGACCCTACTGTTTTGTGCAAATGCAGTCAGGTTTACAACCAGAACTACTCTTATCTACAAAGTTGCCAACCCCTGAGACTTAAGGGGAAAAGATGAGCACCAGCTGCCAGTCTTTCAGTTGTACGAGAAGGTTTGGACAAGGAGAGCACCTCTTCTGGATTGGTTCCTTGATGCTCTGTCCCTGATGTCCAGATGTACCTTGCCCGTGAGGGACTGCATTTTAAAGTTCTTTTGATTTTGGACAATGTACCTGGCCACCAAGAACCCCATGAGTTCAACACTGAAAGTGTCGAAGGGGTTTACTTGCCCCAAAACCCAACATCTGTAATTCGGCCTCGAGATCAGAGGATCATAAAGACCATTAAGGCTCATGATACACAGTACTATATGGAGATAATTATTAGTGCTATGGAAGAGAGCCCCAATAGAAAGAAAATTATAGTCTGAAAAGATTACGCCATCAAAGATGCCATTGTTGTTATAGAAAAAGCCTGAGAGCCACTGCACCCAAAACAGTAAATTCCTACTGGGGCAAAATTGTGTCCAGATGTTGTACATGACATCACAGAATTCATGACAGAGCCAATCAAGGAAATTATGAAAGAGATTGTAAACATGGCAAAAAAAAAAAAAAGACGTGCTGTGGGATGAAGTTTCAGGATATGGATCTTGGAGAAAATCAAGGGCTAACAAACACAACTCCAGAGGATTTAACAGAAGACGACTTAAGATGAGTGCTCCTGAACCAGTGCCAGGCAATGGTAAAGAAGACCGCGAAGAAGCAGGGCAGAAAACGAATTAATATTAGACAACCTGGCTGAAGTGTTCCAAATATTCAAGATGGCTTTTGACTTCTTTTATGATGTGAACCTGTTACAGAACACAAGGCCAAGGGTGGTACGATATACTATTACTGAAAGGACCCTCCACTAAGGTTCACCTGTCCGACGCCAGAGGAAAGACGTCTCTCAATGTCAGAGATTTGTGAAAAGGGAAGGAAATGTTTATTTAAAGCTATGCAAACTTAAAGTAGTGACCTAATGTCTTCATTAAAATACAAAAGTCCTTTAGAATACCCACAGATGCACACAATGCTTCCTTCTCCCTCTGCCCTAATTTGGGGTACCATATCTCAGGAAAAGAAGTAGACTCAGGCTTCCGACACCATCGGCTGTGTCATTGGCCAGGATCAAGCCACATGGTTCTCCTCTGCAAAGCTGTGGGAGTCCCCACTCTGGCAAAACCACATGGTTCTCCTTGGCAAAGCTGCAAAGGGGCCTCGACTCTACCAAGACCACATGGTTCTCCCCTTCACCAAAGCTACGGGGATCCCCACTCTGTCAAAGCTGTGTGGTTCTCCTTGGCAAAGCTTCAAGGGGGTCTCCACTCTGCCAAAACCATGTGGTTGTCCCCTTAATGGCTGCAGCATCTGGGTTTAAACCCCCAAACCAATCTTCCTCTGCAGTCCCATTTCTGAATCCTCCTACAATCAGCTACATTTGTCAGCATTCCCATATCCTTCCAGCTTTACTGGACTGCCATAGTGGGTCTGGGCAGGCATGGCCCCATGGCTTAGAGCCAATCATCCCCAAGCTCTCACGCAGGCGTTGTAACCAAGGGGAGTTGCTGCCCAGTTAAGTCTTGGGTGGAAGTCACTCTCCTCTCCCTGGCTCAAAGCATAACCACAGCTATTTAACATATCTATGAAACCAGTTTAAGGTTTCATAGAACCATGGCAGAAGTTAGCTGCAAAGCTGTTGCTATGCAAAACAGCTCTCAATGGCCCTGCTCCATGTGTCCCATCCCCCAACTCACACCTGTGGGCGGGGGCGGGGGGTTGGCGGTGAGGACATCTTATATATTTTTCTAATATTTCCTGGAGACTTCCGGCCAAGATGGAGGCGTAGGCGGACACACTGTGCCTCCTCTCACAACCAAAATTAAGGACAACAAATATTTAGAAACAAGAAAACAACCAGAACTTATAGAAAATTGAACTGTACGGAAGTCCAACAACCATTCATCCGGACCGGTAAGAGGGGCGGAGTCTCGGCAGGAGAAAGTGGAGGTGCGGACCGGGGAACACAAGCAGCAGCGGCTTGCATTTCCCAGGTGCACAGGCGGCGGCTGGCGGACCCCGGGCACAGGGGGGCAACTGTGCAGACCCAGTGAGGCCGCACAGGGCGGCTGGCTGACCAGGGGGTCCCACATTCGCGCGCATGGACGGTCCAGGCAGAGGGGAAGTGGTGGAGGGGACTGAATCCAGGAGAGAGCAGAACAGGCGCCATTCTTCCCTCTCGGACCCTGCCCCCACAAATAGCATCACAACCCAGCGACTGGGCTGCCCTGCCCTGAGGAACACCTAAGGCTCCACCCCGAATACGTAATAGCTGCGAACAGACTAAAACCAAAACAAAACACCCCACCAAAAATGGCTCAAACTGGAGAAAAAATGAAAATCCCAGAGTCAATTCCTCTAAGCAATGAAGAGATAGCCAACCTATCAGATGCACAGTTCAAAGCACTGGTCATCAAAATGCTCACAGAATTGGTTGATTTTGCTCATAAATTAGATGAGAAAATGCAGGCTACAATACGTGAAATGAAGGAAGACGCATGGGGAACTGATAGAGATGGAAGGAAAACTGGGACTCAAATCAATGGAGTGGACCAGAAGGAAGAAATTAACAACCAAACAGAAAACGAGGAAGAAACAAGAATTCAAGAAAATGAGGAGAGGCTTAGGAACCTCCGGGACATCGTTAAGTGTCCCAACATCCGAATTATAGGGGTTCCAGAAGGGGAAGAAGAGCAACAAGTAGAAAACTTATTTGAACAAATAATAAAGGAGAACTTCCCCAATCTGGCAAAGGAAATAGACTACCAGGACGTCCAGGAAGCTCACAGAGTCCCAAAGAAGTTGGGCCCAGGGAGGAACATACCAAGGCACATCGTAATTACATTAGCCAAGATTCAAATGAAGCAGAGAATTCTAGAAGCAGCAAGGGAGAAGGGGACAGTCACCTACAAAGGAGTTCCCATCAGACTGTCAGCTGATTTCTCAAAAGAGACCTTCCAGGCAAGAAGGGGCTGGAAAGAAATATTTGAAATCTTGAAAAGCAGGGACCTACATCCAAAATTGCTCTTTTCAGCAAAGCTGTCATTTAGAATGGAAGGACAGATAAAGCGCTTCTCAGATAAGGTCAAGTTCAAGGAGTTCATCATCACCAAGCTCTTATTCTATGAAATGTTAAAGGGACTTATCTAAGAAAAAGAAGATAAAAAATATGACAATGAAAAGACAGCAAACTCACAGCTATTAAGAACCACACCTAAAACAAAAGCAAACTAAGCAAACAGCTAGAACAGGAACAGAACCACAGAAATGGAGATCATATGGAGGGTTAGCAACAGGGGCGTGGGAGGAGGGGGGGAAGGTACAGAGAATGAGTAGCATAGATAGTGGGTAGAAAATAGACAGGGGCAGGGTAAGAATAGTATGGGAAATGTAGAAGCTAAAGAACTTATGACACAAGGACATGAACTAAAGAGGGGAATGTGGGTGGGAGAGGGTGTGCAGGGTGGGGGGAATGATGGGGGAGAAACGGGACAACTGTAATAGCATAATCAATAAAATATATTAATAAATAAAAATAATATATTTAAAAAAATATTTCCTGGACACCTTGAGTTCTAGACCCCATTCCAAATCCCCGTCTTGGATGCACCCTGTTACAAACCCTTCTATGATACACTGAAACTAAAGCGAACAATGGAAAAAGAACTGGTGCCATATGAAAATATTTTTAGAGATATGAAAAAGCAACAATCAGACAGAAATTATGATGTATGTCCATAAATTTGCACCATGTCTGCCTGCTCTCCTGCCTCCCCTTTGACCTCCTCTGCCTCCTTCTCCTCTGCCACTCCTGAGACAGCAAGCCCAGTGCTTCTCTTCCTCCTCGGCTTGCTCAACAGGAAGATGAGGATGAAGACCTAATGAATAGTAACTTATTATCATGCTGTGCAATTAGTAAATTATCTGTTGTGTATGTGTCTATGTGTAACTGTGTAGCAAGAACTGTGTGAGATGCTTTTGTGTCATCATCGTCACCTAAGTATTTATTCATTGTGCAGAACACTGTGTACCAGACTTGGAGTAGACAGCCTACTCCTACCTAGGCATAAGGCAAGTAGTATTTTATTTAAGAATTAGGAATGCGTTAGTTTTCTTACTGTTTCATAACTTTACTTTCAAAGAATTACATTACACTATGTATGCCTCTCTCTCTTATCATTAGAGAAACTGTGTATCAGCACATTATCACATGTGGGTTTTTTTAAGGTTTTATTTATTTATTTATTTACTTATTTTTAGAGAGAGGGTAAGGGAGGGAGAAAGAGGGAGAGAAACATCAATGTGTGGCTGCTTCCCAGGTGCCCCCAACTGAGGACCTGGCCTGAAACCCAGGCATGTGCTCCAACCGGGAATCGAACCGGCCACCCTCCGGCTCACAGGCCGGCACTCAATCCACCGAGCCACACCAGCCAGGGCTCACATGTGTTTTTTAAATGTAAAAGTGCTTTCAATGCTCTATTGTGAATATGACTAGTAGTATATCCCATAAAAATGTTATAATGATTCATTTATTTGTGTGTAAGTTAGGTGACTGTGAAGCAATCTTATTAATTATACCAGGCTATCATAAAGTAACCATGTTGCTGTTTCTTCATCATCAGTTCATAAGTCATTATACTGTAAATAAATATGAATTTCTTTTTTACATTTTTATTTTTGATGTCTAGTGTTAGTAATGCATAAAATATCTACAGTGTTTTGTATCATATCAGACAAGATTGATGTAGGTTCTGACAAAAGACTAATCTTGTAAACAGACTACATAAAATTATTTGTGTACTGATAAATCCAGAACAGTACTATAAATGTATTTTCTCTTTATTATAATTTTCTTAACAACATCCTCTTTTCTCTAGATAACGTCATTGTAGGAAAACAATATATAATACATATAATATACATACAAATATGTGTTAATTGATTATTTACATTATTGGTAAGGTTTTTGACCAACAGTTGGCTATTAGTAGTTAACTTTTGGGGAAGTCAAAAGTTACACATGGCCTTTCGACTGTGTAGGAGCTCAGTGTTCAAGAGCAACAGTATGTTTAAAACATTATTTTGAATATTCCATAACATTAACAAGTAATCAATATATGGAATATTAACAACATATTTTACATTCTTTTTCTTGTCCAGTGTCATTTATACCTCCAGCACAGTTTAAATTGAACCAGGCACCTTTCACACACAGCTAGGTCTAGAAGGTGCTAGGTAGTGATTCTGACCAATAGTCAGAACTTAATAAGTAAATATTGACAGTTATCACCAAACTTTGAATACCTTCACGGACTTCAAAGCCTTGTTGTGAACACAAAATGAGATAATGTATGGAAAGGACTTGACAAAATGACTCCTGGCACATGCTCAGTAAATAGCAGTTATTATCATTATAGACACGGTAAAGTCTTACCTCAGTGCTGGAAGCATGCAGAGCTCAAAACTCTAGTCCCACCTTGCTTTTGTCAGACCTGGAACCCGATGCCTGTTGCCAGCAGTGATGCCGTCCTTTCCCCCATATTGCTGGACATCTCCCATATCATCTACATCTCTTGCCTGGTCTCTCTGGTCTCTGATCTCCAGACTTCACCAGCCTAGACCATTTCAGTCTCATCTAGTCCCAGGTGTAAATTCAGCCTGGGCTTCTTTTCACCCTTCATGAGCTCTGGTAGTGATAGATAATGATGGATTTTTTTCAAGAAGCTGAATTTCAGGAACCTAATCAACAAAACAAACAAGCATAATATAAACAAAGACGCTGAATTTGAGAACAGGCTGACAGTCACCAGAGGGAGAGGAGAGGGAATTTCAGGGGAAAAGGGGAACGGTTTAGAGCAACAAGTATAAAGGACACATGGACAAAAACTATGGGGGATGGAAATGGGAGGAAGGTGGGGAGGGCTGGGGTGGTGGGCGGGGGGGGTGGTAAAATACAGAAAACTGTACAATATCAACAATTAAAAAATACTGATTAAAAAAATAATAAAAAAAATTTTTTTAAAAAAGAAGCTGAATGTCAATGACTACTTTGTGGAAATACAGCAGGATTATGTTTATATGAACAATTTTAATATCAAGCCTCTTCTTTATCGTCTCCCTCTTAATTTTTTTTTTTTCACAGCGATTTAAGCAGCTTGCTGTCTACAGCTTCCCAACCAGTCTCTAGCAGAGACTCACCTTGACATTCCTGGGGCTGGAGCTTCTTTAGAAAACACAGGCAACCAGTTAGCCTTCTGATTTAATGTGGCTCTTTTAATCTCACAGACTTTAGACTCAGACAGACTTAATTTGAAGTCCTGTCTCTTCTACAAACTAGCTGTGGATCTTTAGAAAAATTACCTAATCTTCCCAAGATTCAGTTTCTTTGCTGGTAAGATGGCAATAATGGTATCCTTGTGGGGACTAAATAGAAATAATAAATGCAAGGTACCTGCCACATAATCAGTTTATACTTAATAAATGATAGTTATCTTTGTGAGTCCATTTTTTAAATCAAGTTGGATTTTTGTATTGTTGAGTTTAGTATTTAGTTTCTACCGTAGCTGTCATTTTTGCAATAAACCGAGTATCCAATAGTGTTTGAAATTTTTGTCAATGGGGCTGGTCTTAATTCTTGGGCTTTAAATTTGGGATGAGTTCTCATTGGAGCCAAGGAAGTTTTCATCTGACATCAAAATAGAACACCTCATCTTGATGTTGATCAAAGTATGTATTTTTATAACTCAGTACGGTAACTCAAATCTTCAGCACGATTACTGACTTTCCGCAGGCATTCCTTTGGAGCTTCCAAAATGGAATGGGAACTCCTGGACCTTCTTCCTCAGTCTCATCCTCAGCCTTCCCTGCAACCCCCTTTTCTCAGACAATTCCTCAGACCTTGCACCAGCAACTAACTGAAACCTACCTGAGGCAATGAGTTGAAGTGTCAGCTTGTAGAAAACTTTGAAGTTACAGTCTATGTATGCTGAATGCACAGGAATTAATTCTCTTTTCATTACACCATACAGAACTTTAGATCTTCCTGTCCAATAGTTTCACTTAGATCTTTAATCTCTCTCTCTCTCTAGGACTAAGAGCTCACCTTCACCTCGTGCCTATTGGTCTGAGTTGCTGATACCCCACTAACTTTTGCCATCCCTTTTTTTTTTTTTTTTTTTTGACAGTTGGTTCTTTGTCCCCATCCCAGTCTTTTGTCTACAAATCCACATGTAGGTAGACATCACTGGGAATGCAGCTGCCTAGCACCTAAGTATTTCACATCAGCTATGTTGGCCATGGCTATGGTCTATTTTACCAGCCTGATACTTAAATTCCTCTTGAGCAGACTACATCCCACTGACAGCCCTGGTAAGAACTTCTGTGACTGGAAAAGCTGCCTAGTTTTGCCAAAAACTTCCCATCATTGTATCCTTTACCCTCTATATCATCACTCTGTATTGAAGATAAAATATTTCTCAGCCCTCAGGCTGTCTAAGTCACTTTCGTAGTAAATAATATGCTGTTTATAGTCTATTTAGCCTCTCCTATTGTTCAGGTAGACTTTAAGGAATTTTTTAAAAGCCCTGGAAAAGCAAATACCTTCCTAGAACCTGTCTCCATCTTGGGGTCCAGTACATCCTCCCTCCTGAGGACTTAGACTGCTTTGCTTATGGGTCTGGGTTCCTCATATCTCTTACCTCATACCTTAATGCCCTGCTATACATACCTGGGGAAACACCTGGTTCCCTCTAGACTTACAGACATCCTGCCCTTGGCCTATTTTTACTGGAATTTACTCTCAGAGGGCTTTATCAGCAGAGGTGTCAGGATCAGAAATAATATGGATATGTTAAGCTTCATTTATGCAAAGAGACTTGGACTCAGGAGGCTTGAGCCTCACCTACAACTCCCTGACCCTGGAGCATCTTCCCTGGATCTGTGTTAGGCTGTTCCCGTCTGAAAGGCCTGCTGACAAGTCACTGGGAAAACTGCTTAATAGCTGGTTTATAATTTCTACTCTTTCTCCAGACTTGAAGCCTCTGGAGGCTTTTGACTATCTTTAACAGGATTCACCTCAAAATTATTTTTTATTTGTGATACCAAGTGTTTTGTCTTGAATTGAATTCAGATGTCTTCTGTGTGTTTTTCAATACTGCCAAACAATTCTGCAACACCAGTGGGGTGGTGTATAATTTAACTCAATCCTGACACTATCTGCCTGGAGATAGCTTCACATTCCACAGGGAAAAGGTTTAGGCTGACATGACTTCCTCCTCTCCCTTCAGATGCAACTCACGAGTCCAGGTAGTTATCTGTGCTTCTGATTGATTGACTACAAATCTTATATATTGAAGATTTTTAGGACCCCTTCCTCAAGTTATATTAATTTGCTAGAGGGGCTTACAGAGCTCAGAAAAATATTTACTTACTAAATTACTGGTTTATTACCAAAGGAAATAAATTAGGAATAGCCAGGTGGAAGAGATGCACAAGATAGGTACGTAGGGAGGGGCAGGAGCTTCCAAGTCCTCCCCCAGCGCCTCACTCTCTCAGCATCTCCATGTGCTCACCAACTCAGAAGCTCTCTAAATTCTGTCCTTTGGGGATTTTATGGAGGTTTGTTACATGGTCAGGATTGATGAGATCATTGGCCATTGATGATTAAACTCAATCTCCAGCACCTCTCCTCTCCTGGAGGTCAGGGGATGGGGTTGAAAGTCCCAACACCCTAAGCACACATCAGGTTTCCATGGCAATCAATCCCTACCCTTAAACACTTTCCAAAAATCACCTCATTAACATAAACTCAGGTGTGATTGAAAGGAGCTTATTATTAACAACAAAAGACTCTTTTTACCTTCATGACTCTTACCGCTTAGGAAATCCCAAGGGTTTTAGGAGCTCTCTGCCAGAAACGAGGAGGAAGATCAAATGTAGTCATATGTTGCTTAACAACGGGAATCAATTTGAGAAATGCTTCATTAGGCAAATTTGTCTGTGTGTGAACGTCACAGAATGCACTTGTACAAGCCTAGACGGTATAGCTTATTGCTCTGAGGCTATAAACCTTCACAGCATTTGAGTGTGTTGAATTCTGGAGGCAACTGTAACACAATGGTAAATATTTGTATATATAAATATAGAAAAGGTTCAATAAAAATATGCTGCAAAAGACAAAAAAAGTGGTACACCTGTATAGGGTACTTACCATAAACGGGACTTGCAGAATGGGAAGTTGCTTTGGGTGAGTGACGAGTGAAGGTGAAGGCCTGAGACATTCCTGGACATGACTGTGGGCTTCATAAACACTGTACACTTAGGCTGCACAAAATTTATTTAAAATTTACTCTTTCTTACAATACATTAACCTTAGCTTACTGTCACTTTTTAAAAGATTTTATTTGTTTTTAGAGAGGGGGAAGGGAGGGAGAAAGAGAGGGAGAGAAACATTCATGTACATGAGAGAAATGTTGATCTGTTGCCTCTTGCACAATCCCACCTGGGGTCCTGGCCTGCAGCCCAGCCACATGCCCTTACTGGAAATCGAACCCGTGACATTTTGGTTTGCAGGACAATGCCCAGCCCACTGAGCCATGCCAATCAAGGCATAACTTTTTTATTTTATAACCTTTTTAATTATATAAACTGTTTGACTATTTTGTAATAATAACTTAAAACCTTAAAACACAAAAATATGTACAGCTGAACAAAAAGACTTTGTTTTTTCTTTTCAAATTTTTTATTGAATTTACTGTGGGGACGTTGGTTAATAAAATTATATAGGTTTCAGCTGCACAATTCTATAACACATCATCTGTGTATTCGATTGTGTGTTCACCACCCCGAGTCAAGTCTCCTTCCATCATCGTTTATTTCTACTATACCCTCTTCTGCTCCATTTTTTACATCCTTATCCTAAAAGTTCTTTTTTCTATTTTTAATTTTTTTTTACTTTCTAAAATTTCAAACATAAGACACACACACATTAGGCTAGGCCTACACAGGGTCAGGCTTATTAATATCCTTGTTCTCCACCTCCACATCGTGTTCCACTGCAAGTTCTTTAGGGGCTATATAACACGTGGAGCTGTCGTGGCCCACGTTAACAGCACCTTCTTCTGGACCACCTCCTGAGGGAACTTGCCTGAGGCTCTTCTTGAGGAGGTGACACTGTTTTCAGAAATATGTCTATGGTGGTTTTTTAACCATAAAAAAAATAATAATTTGTTTACAAATTATTTGTAAACAAATAATGCACCATGAATATTCCTCTCTACTAACAAAAACCTTTCAGTGTTAAGTGTTTACATTTTCCAACTTTTTAAGGAGCTTATTGGGGTCTACAAAACTTCATCTAAACCCTTCACTGTAATTTCATCTAAACCCTTCACTGTAATTTCACTGTAAATTTTGGGGGGGTTCTTTTTCATCTCCTGCAGTTCCCTTTACTCTTGCCTCTTTTCAGCTCTGCTTTCCTGTTCCAAAAACTCTGCATTAGTCAATGTCTCAAGAACCACCACTAGAAGCCTCTCAATGTCATCCTCATCCATGCCCAGGTTAAAGTTATTTGCACTTTTGCAGCCTCCTCACCCTTGGCAAATCTTTGGCAGTCATGAACAAATTTCTTGAGGGTCTTCTTCTAATAGCGGAGTCAAGGCTTGAAAAATTTTAGCTTAAGGTAAAAAGTTGTAAGTCTAGCAAGTAATATATATGTATGTTTACTTACTTATCTGTTGTTTCAGGAACTACAGATAAGGCCCATCCTGGCTCCTGGGAAAAACAGCCAACCTCCTGGGGCTCTGGCTAGAGATTACTGCCTGGGGACAAACTGGAGGCATCCAGGCCTTTTGTGTTCCAGGGGAGCAGATGACTACCCCCCACCTTGGGAACAGCTAACTTCCAAGGACAGGAATGTTGCAGCTTCTGAATCTCCAATTCCTCATCACACCTTGTTTGTCCTTCCCCACCTCCCTTGTGAAAGATCTGGTCAGGAAAGAAAAGGGAAGATGGTTTGTTAGGGTATGAATCCACCATCTTTTCGGATCGCCGGCCATGTGAATAAAACTCCCGTAAAAGATTCAATCGCTGTCGTTTCTTATTGTATTTGGTAGTGACAGGCAGCCCGAATGCTGGTGTCTTTTCTGGTTACACTTCTAGATGTGATTCACACTATCCTTGGTGACATTGTTACAAAACAGACCTAGTGGTTATGGGGTCCCTCTGTCACTGTGGATTCTTTGCCCGCCGCAAAGGAACTGGAATTATGGCTCTCAATTTTGGTGAAAAGGAAAAGATCTATTTATTTAAAAGTTATACAGACTTAGAGTAATGATTTGATGTCTTCATCAAAATCCCAAAGTCCCTTAAAACACCCACAAACACACATAGGCCTTCTTTCCTCCCTCCCTTTGCCCAGTCAGGCTAGTCATAGGTATCATATTTCAGGAAAAAATAGAAGTCTTTGGCTCAGTTAGCTCCCAGTTCTTCCTAGTAATTGCTGCTCAGCTGGCAGGCCTCCCGAAGTTCCCAGCACCATCAGCTGTGGTGCTGGGATCTCCAGTTCTTCATCCAAAACCTCATGGTACCTTCACATGGCTCACCAGCAAGACAGCTTTCACATCCTTCCTTCCCTCCCTACAAGGTCTCTCATGGTCCCAGTCCCTAGTCTTGCATTGTCTCTCCTGCTTCCTAAGCCACATGGTAAAGAGAGCCCCCAAAATGCATGGTTCCTGCTCCTGCATGGATGCTGCACCTGGGTTTAAATCCCAGTATGAGTGGGGTTCCTCTGCAATCCAGTTTCTTACTCCTCCCACAATTGGCTACACCTGCCAGCACTCCGGTATTTTTCCAGCATTTCTTGGCTGCCATAGATAGTCTGGGCAGGTGTGGCCCCGAGGCATGGATCAAACTATCTCCAAGCTTTCATGCAAGTGCTATAACCAGGGCATTGCCCCACCCCCCGCCACCCTCCCCCCCTTACTACTGTGTCAAAGTCACTGGCATCTTCTTGGCTCAAAGCGTGGTCACAGCTACTTAACATATCTATGGAGCTAGCCAGAAGTTATAGATATGTAAAATAACCATTTTTGCATATCAAGTATGAAGTTGGCCCACTGTTGATATGCAAAATAACTCTCAATGGCTCTGCTCCCTGTGTCCCTTCCCCCAGTTCAGACTTGTGGGGGTGAGGATATCCTCTATTTTTATATTTCCTGGACATCCCAAGTTCTGGGACCCGTTACAAATCCCTCTTCGAGGAGGCCCTGGTTACGCCCTGTTACAATTTCCCCCAAGCCCCAAAAAGATCCTTAATTAGATGCAGTAATCTTTACAGAATTACATCAGTGTCTTTCTCAGTTGCAGCAACAGCCTGGGCAAAGGTGTTCCTCAGGTAGTCAGCCTTACAAGCTGTTTTAACCCCTTCATCCATTGGTTGGACAAAGAGGTGGTGTTTGGAGGCAGAAACACCACTTTGAGATGAAGTTCACCAATAAAAGTAGGATGTCTGGGAGTATTATCGATGATAGACAAAATCTTAAAAGCTATTCTCCAGGTAACACCTCTCTATTTCTCTGGCATAGGAATTTAGGGGGGCATCTTGGAAGAGGAGCAGGATCATCCATGACTTACTGTCCCTGTGGTAACAGGCAGCATTAGCTCACTGACCTGCTTGAAGGCCCTGAGGTCTCACTGTGCCAGATCACAAAGGGTTTCAGTTTGTAGCCTGTGACACGGCCTCCAAGCAAGACTGTTATCCTGTCCTTAAAAGCCTTGAAACTTGGCATTGACTCGGCTTCCTTATGAATTAAAGTCTTTTCAGGCATCCATTTCCAGAAAAGGGACATTTTATCTATTTCGAATGTTTGCTCTGGGAAGCAATTTTCCTCTACAATCAGCCTATGTAGAGTTTCCAAAAAATTCTTAGCTGCTTTCACATCAGCACTCATGGAATACCACTCACTTTCACATCATGTAATGAATAATGATTCTTGAATTATTTAAACCATCCAGAGCTAGCAGCAAATTTAACATCATAGTTAAACTTAACTATGATGACAAGGTCTAGTCTTTTTTTTCAACGTTGCAAATAAACTTTTTACTTTTGCTGTGACCATTACCATGCTGGGAAGGAGATGTTTCTGTATCTGGTCTTCAGTTCAGGTCATTAGAGGTTTCTCCATGTCTGATATGTACCCTCCTCAAATTTTTGTTAGTCTTATTACCTTAATGCATCCAATCTTTCAATGGCTTCTGTCACTTCATCCTTGTTCTTCGAGATCACAGCTACGGTGAAATGAGTTCTGCCTGACTGATGAGTAAGAATCATCACTGATTTTTCCATCTTTGTAATCCTTAATCACTTTTAATTTTGTTTTCAGGTCAATCACTTGATAGGCGATTAGAAGTAAATTTTGAATGCTTAGGGGACTGTGAGGTTAAATCAAGCACAGGAGAAATGACGCAATCAACAGACGCGGTAAACAGCAGATGTGTGGACCTACTGCGGCATAACACAGCATACTGTTTTTATAGCAAACGTTTTTTAATAAGGAGTACACTCTAAACTAACAATACAAAGTATAGTACAGTAAGTACATAAACCAGTAACATAGTCATTTATTATTACTTTTAAGTACTACGTATGGCACATAATCGCACGTGCTATACTTTAATACCACTGGCAACGCAGCAGGTCTGTGTACCAGCATCACCGCAAACACGTGAGTAATGCATGATGGCTATGACATCATTAGGTGATACATTTTTCAGCTCCATTATAATCTTATGAAACCACCTTGGCATATGCAGGGTGTGTTGTTGATCGAACCATTTTTATGCAGTGCATTACTACAAATCTTATTATTATAATCACAGTATCACAGGATATTAGCCAAGCCTGCCTCTTTACTTTCCCTCAATCTCTATCATCCTGCTTTGTCTTCCACAAAGCTCAGTTCACACACAGCGGGTCCTGAAGGCATTTGCATTCTTGGCTTTAGGTTCAATCTGAATAGATTGTGCCCCTCCATGTTTATGAAAATAAGAACCACCCTAGGCTTATTTTACAAATAAAAATGGGTTTATTAAGGGAAAAAATATTTACTCGGAGATCAAAGTACTATGTCTGTGTAGCAGTGGTTAAAATCAGGCAATTCTTCCAGCTTCTGTTCACTGACATCTCTTTCTATTATAACAAACCAACAACTCAGCTCTGACCCTGTGCAAAGCCGCCCAGGCCCCAGAGGCCAATACCTGGGGGGTGGTCAGTGAGAGAAGTGCTGTGATTTTACATAATTTTATTGTGTCTGCAGCTCTGAGGCAGGCTCTGTTACTGATCTGTAATTCAAAAAGCCTGCTTCTTCTGTTGCAGGACCTGTCTACCCTCTGGCAGACAGGGGAGTACCTCATGGATCAGGGAGTACGCACGGTAAGGCAGGTGCTCAGAGGGCAGTTTCTGTCATGGTGGTAGCCTCACACATCCCCACGTTTTGGGACTGACACACGCAAATGATCTTCTCTCTTTAAGTATGGGCTGTATTTAGTAACTCACTCCTAACAAATAGTCTATGGCGGAAGTGACAAAATGTCGCTTTGGAGATTAGGTTACAAAAAACTTGGGGCTCTCTCTTGCTTTGTCTCTCTCTTAAATTCCTTGTTCTGAGGGAGGCCAGTTGCCATACTTGATCAACTTTATGCAGAAGAGCACAAGGCAAAGTATTGATGAAGCTCTGAGGCCTGCAACAGTCCCAGCAGCACCCACACACGTGACTTTGGAAGCGGATCCCCTTTTACCTGGGTTGTGAGGTGACTGCAGCCCTGGCTGACACCTCAATTACAGCCAGTGAGAGGTCTTGAGCCAGGGAACCACCTAAGCCACAACCTGCTTTCTGATTTACAGATGTACTATGATATAGTAAATGTTTGTTGTTTTAAGCTGCTAAATTGTTATGCAGCAATACACACACTGTCAAATTGATCTCACATTAACCTTTCCTTGGTAGACCAAGCGCCGCTGATCCTGAGAAACCATGTCAGCAAAATGAAACTTAATTTTTAGGTTTCATGTCTTTGTAAATGTTGCATCTTCCCAGAAGTTATACTATCAAGGTTGCCAGTCCATAATAGCCAAGTAATATGGGTGATCACACATTCCTATGTAACCAGAGATAATCAGGTATTTTTATTTTTTCTCTTTCTTATTCCCTATTATTTATTTTATAAAAATTTCCTGTTTTCCACCATATTCTGTAGTTCTCCAAGCTCTTGAAAGTGGACACTACCACTTCATAAAGTGTTAAGGTTTCTTTGAATCACCAAAATTGCTGTCTTGAATCACTTTAATAATACTAAATTAGTCATCAGTTGGTGCAAGACCCAGGCACATATCAGAAGTATGGAAAATATAATGGAAGTGGACAATACAAGAATAATGCAGTCTCACTTCTCAATTGTTCAGGTGTCAGAGTATAACCAACCAAACCAGAACTTGTCCACATAGTACCTGCATGCATGACCCAACAATTAGTGCTGAAGGAAACAGGTTTTATTTATAGGATCCTAACCCTGGGAAGGCTGAGATCACTTCTACTCAGAGCTCTGTTCTTCCATAAAATCCAGCACTTCCCTTGCTCCCCACCAGCCTATAAGTCAGAACCATGCCCAGAAGTTCCCCACAACCTTATCTGTTCTTAAGTTGTCTGCACAAACAGGTCTCCATCTTTTTTGGAAGGTGCTTTTGTAGGTTTCAGAGTCACCATCCTCTTGCAGCCGCTCTCTCCTTCAGGATCTTGGGTACATTGTTCTCAACCTCAATGCAATAGTTTAGGGGAAACATGTGTTGTATTACACTGGCTCACAGTGGAGTCCAGGGAGGCATATGTCCCAACAGAGTGGCTTCTCCGTACCTCCTTCAGAAAAGCAGAAGTCTGTAGTTCAGCATTCCCAGTTTCTTCATTTCAGCTCCTAGCATCTCCCTCAAACCTGTGTTTGGCTAGGCAGATCCCTGCACAGCTCCACCAACTTTGCTGGGTCCCTGCACAGCTCCATTAGCTCTCACCATACCACCTTTCCTTCTGCATGGTTTCTACTCACTTCTTTCAGACCTCTTAGCAGAATTTCCAATACACCCACCCATGTGGTGGAATCTACTTCTTCCTTACTACACCAGGCCTCATGGTAGAATCCCCTTCTTTTTCTGGCTGAGCTCATTTAAATGCTCAGTCTGGAACTTCTTATGTGACCTAGTATCTGGCCCCTTGTAATGTGCTACTTTTGCCAGTTCCTCTGAATCTTTTGGCTTCTATCTTCAGTTAGGGCAAGAGTTCCCTGTGACAAAGGAGCATCTTCCTCCCCTGGCTATGTCGTGAGTCATTATACTCTCTGAAAGTCACACACACCTTTTTGCCTTGGGTGGCAGCACAGCAATCAACTTGCCATTGTTATGCAAAATGTCTCTGGATGCCTTATCATCCACTTCCCCTCTTCCCATCCAGGTTTATGGGGGTTTATGCTCTCCCATTTTCAGGGACCCTACTTTGCTTCCCATTACAAGATGTCAGAGAAGAGAGGTCAGGAATTCTATACAGATCAAGTTCACCACAATGGGGATTGCATAGATGGAACCTAGCTCTCTTCATTACTCTCTACCCAAGTTCACTCTTCAACATCTTATCTTTATGCTCAGGGAACAATCATCTTATCAGATCCCCCAGAACACAGAACCTAGAAATTATAATCTTAAGGAATAAAGAAAGGAAAAAAAAAAAGGACTATTTTACACCTCAAGTTTGATACTCTCCCCTGACTTGAGATACATTGGATGGAACAAATTTTATTTTGATATATAAGGGAGGACCAAAACCCTGTAATTGATTTATAAAAAATTGTGTATTTATTCTTAAATGTTTAAACTTCAGTCACCTTCCAAGTACTCTCCATGCACTACACTTATCGAGATATGTTTTCCACTGCTCAGTTTTTGAACTCTTCGTTTTTGATGCCTTTTATTGTTTCTGCCACTTTTTGTTTCACCTCTTCTACATCAGCAAATTGTTTCCCTTTGAGGATTTTGTTCATCCAGGGAAGCAAAAAAAATTTTGCTGGGGAGGGATCAGGTGAATAGGGAGGGTAGGGCATGGGGGGATCATGCCATTCTTGGTCAAACACTACCGAACACTCAGGACAGGGTGAGCAGGTGCTCTTGTAAATCACCCATCATGAAATGGGCAAATGCCTTGAAAGAGTCTTTAAAAAAATGCACCAAAGCTGAATGCAGCCTCTCACAACTGGTACACTGATACAGATGGGTTCCTAGAACAATCACCTAGTGGGGGAAGCCTGTATTACAAGAGGCCTGCCCTCCAGAAGATAATTCTTGTTATTTTTGTGTCCCCACCTCATAGTAGTTGCATCTTCTCTGTAATAAAATACCTCATTTAATTTGTTAATTTGTCTAATAATTTTATGCTTGGGATATTTTCCCCATTTAGAAATTGGTTAAATATTAACCTATAATTTTTGTAGTTGTTTATATGGCTTTAATTTTTATATTGAAAACACTAATATAACTAAAATTTTTTAAATGCACAATAAAATATAAGGATATACTTTAATTTTTACCCTGACTTAGATGATTTTCTAGTACTGTTTCCTGAGTAATCCAAGTTTCTTCATTGCTCTGGAAGGTTTGTTTTGTTTTATTTTGTTTTGTTTTATTCATACATAAAGCTTTGTATTTCTAAATTTTTCTAAGGTTTCTTACACATTTTTTTTCTGTTGCATGAAAAGTGGCTATATATTCCTGAGCAGGGACCATTCTATTTCTATTATTGCAATATTATAATAAATTCATATTGATTTTGTTGTAAGATATATCCTGGTACCCTCCATTGCTCCAATTTTTGAAAAATTTTCTCGGTTATTGTCAACTTTCTACTTTTTTAATGGATTTAATTTGGTAGAGAGCTGAAGTGATAATTAGGTCTTTTGGACCAAAAACCTGATTTTTTTAATCACTACACAATATTAATAATTCTCACTATCCTCACCATTTAACACAGAGAAAGTAAGACAGATGGAATGTGTCTGTTTTAGGATAATACATATTATAATGCCTTTTCTTCATGCCATTGTCATGGAGTACATTTTTATTGGATTATTCCAAAGGCACAGATTCTAAAAGTGACTTGGGGCAATTTACTTAACTTATCCACTTCAGTTTCTCAATCTAGAAACTAAGGTGGTTGGTCAGATGATTTACAAGGTTCCTCCTGTGTCTGATGTAGTCTCTAAGTCAACATATTTAGAAACGGAAGGCAAGGAGATGACATGCTCTTGGGTTTGGCCTGGGCAAAGGTGGAGAGTGGATTGCGTGCAGTGTGGGATTATTTACTGAAGTTAATGAGAAATGAACACCGAATACATTGAGGAACACAGAATTTTTATGTATTTATGCAAATTTACTAATTAGCATGGGCAAACAAGAAATAGATATCCAGGGAAAGGCTGGTATTTGTTTTCTCTCACTGGTGCATGTTAATGATCAAAATAAGATTTGTAAATCGGCCTGTATCTCTCTTCCAAGGTTAATATTGTAATTTGGTGAGTTTTCAAACAGCCTGACTTGTATTACTATATTGGCAGGCTGCCAGTAACCCCAAATCAGTTCACCCTTATCCAGTACTTGCAAGACTGATGATGAACTTGGTTACCCTCAGGGCTCATCTGGTGGTGGGGAACAGTGACAGCAGGGCAGAAGCCACTCTCTTTCTTTGAGCTGCAGATTTTACTTTGTTTACATTCATTTGTCCAAACGCTCTTTAGGCAAAGGCAATATCTGCCTTTATTGGTAACAGTCATATACAGAGATAACATGTCGGATGGGTTTGGGGGGGTTGTTTGTTCGAAGTGAAAAAGACCCCCTTTGTTTATCGAGGAGTCATGACTGGGGTTGACAAGCAGTTTGTTAGCTGTCATCAATGCCTGACTGAACAGAGGAAGAACGAACACCTTTGTAGTCTGTAGCTCCTTTCAGCACCCCATTAGGACAAAGATATGAAAGTTTCAGACAAGGGCTCTCAGCTTAACTTGAAGAAAAAATTTATATAATAGAAATAATTGAGTTGGCCTCAGTTGGAACAGGCTGCTCCAGACTTGAATAATTGCTTAAATATTGTGATCAAGCAGTTGCTGGATGACTACTTATTGTAAAAGCTAAAGAGAAACATCTCAAGGTTTATTAGGGGACCAAAAGGTCACCTTCCAATTTAGAGACTCTGTGACCCTATTACTTTCTGTAGGGCAGAAAGTGAATTTCACTTGGACTAATTCTATTGCATGTATGTCGGTATTCTAGAGCAAGGAGGAATGTCTGCAGCAGAAACACCTGCGTAGAAAAAACCAGGGAACAAATCCATGCATTAACATGACAGATATGTAGAGGTGTAATGACAAAGTTATTTACCTGCATTAAATAAGTTATTTTACCTTTAATAAAGTGACTAGAACCCATAAGTAGGGAAAACATTTTCTTAAGTCCCACAATTGTTGGATTAGCCAAAAAGTTCATGTCATTTTTTTCATAAAATAAAAGGCACATTTTTCATTTTCACCAATAACTTTATTGATTTGGATATTTTGAGTATGTTGGCTATCTCCTGCATGGTATAATGCTGATTGTTCTTAATTAATGTCTTGATTTGATTACTATCAACTTTAACTGGTCTACCTGACCATGGAGCATTGTTCAGTGAGAAATCTGTAGCATGAAACTTTGCAAACCACTTTTGACACGTTTGATCAGTCACAGCACCGTCTCCATACACTGCACAAATCTTCTTTTGTATTTCAGTTGTGTTTTTACCTTTCTTGAAATACTAAAGCATAATATACCAAAAATGTTGCATATTTTGTTTATTCTTCATTACTAAAGTGGCTACACAAAAAATTCACCAATTTTGATATTTTTTAATGCATGCTGATATGACAGCTGCCACAATATAATCTAACAAAATTGTTTTGAATGAAGTTGACAACTAAGTGCTACTAGAGCCATCTTATAGACAAAACCAAATGAACTTTTTGGCCAACCAAATACTAGAAAGAATTATCAGCCTAGAAGAGAGATGTATGTGTAAGGTGAGGACAAGGAAGATGCATTAGACAAGTGACTCCAGGATAGTAGTTCATGATTTCGCTGAATCACTCTCTCAGATTCTAAGACCTTAACAGGACCTAAGAGAAAGACATTGGAATTTACATGACAAATCAACTTCCCAAGAGATTTTATGTATAACCAGTTTTAGAAACCTATATTAGGTGGCTTCAGGTTTTCCTAAGATTTATAATCTCAGATTATTTTAAGTAAAAAAGAATATTTGTTTTCAGCACAGGTTGCATTTCACTACAGGATGCCAGTTTAATATGGAATTTTATGTAATCAATGCGTCAGATGCAGCTAAGCATCATCAATCATAATAAAGAAGCCTCTCACTTAAGGCTTGGCTAATTATTCTTGCCATCCACAGATCGTTGTTGTACCTCAAAACCAAGTGAATATTTAGATTCCAACTCAGGGCTCCCAATTCTAGATTAACTAAGTAGAAGATAAATTATAGATAACACATTGTTGATGCATCTGGAATGATGAAATTAAGGCATTAGCTCTACATTAGTTTTCCCAAATAGTGAGCAAAAGTAAAACAAATAAGAAAAATACAGATGGCTGAGTTACGATTCAAGTATATACATAATGGGCCACAGCCCAGAGATAGGGTGAGATTGCAGCTGAGATGGTGGTCAGGGAAGACACAAGGAAACCAGGTATTAAAAGAGCAAGAGCATAGCAAGAGAAGAGGGGTAGGAAGACAAGTCTTTTGAAGAGGGAAGTTCCAGGAAGAAGTAGGAACAGCTTGGCATGATCTGGAATCTACAGTTGCCTAACTGTTGCAGTTTACTGTACGTGAGTGTATTTAAACTCCCTTCTGTTGCTTAAAATTAGACATACATAAAGATACTGGGATTTGACTGTTGATAATGTCCACATAATTGAATTAGGATTGTTACTTAGATTTATTCCATACTCAGCTAGAAGTTTGGGACCTAACACTGCTCCAAGTGAAGAGCAAATTAATTTTCCAAACTAGCTTGTTGTATCTACTGAGAAGGAAGGCTCCAGAGACAAACTGCTGAGCCCCAAATTCTATTACCTTACATCTCTCTAACTGAATACTGTAAGTTGTAAAATGCAGATAATACAGTTATCTTATAAGTTTATTAGAAGATTGAGTAAATGAATACATGATAGGTCCCTAGGTGAGCAACTGCCACTTCAGCACTTTCTGCTACTAGTTGATGGTGGAAGGGGAGACAGGTGAGGTGAGTGATGGAGATGAGGAACTGTGACACTGCGTGTTGGGTAGCTCCTGGTTACTGGGGGAGGAAGATGCTTATCATCGACTATGTGAACTCTTTCCAACCATTGCATCCTCCCACCATGACAAACAAACATAGACATTTCTCCATCCTCAATGGCAAGCCATTGACCAGTTTCTAAGTAAATGCATAATTCAGTCTATTCTCCCAATCAAGAACTGTTATTTATGTTTGTATCCTCAATGGCTGACTCATAGTAGGCAGTCACTAAAACTATGAAATTGAATGATTAAATAAATAAATGAATGAATGACTGTGTGAAAATATAGTAAAACTCTATCATTAAACCAGATTATTATACCAAATGCAGAGAAGAAAAGTAATGAATTACTATTTTATTACCTACAAGTTCTCTATCTTGGTGTGCAGGTTATGACACATTTGATCTGAAAGTGATATTGAAACAAGTTGTTACAGATCACATCAAATATTTGTTCAAGAAAATGTCTCTGTCAAAGTTCCCCTTGAAGGTGGCTAAGCTGACAACTGCTATATGATATCTTAGAAAATATATGTTTACTTTTTTATAATTACACAGCAGTGCAAATGACAAGCAACAGCAGAGCAGGGGAGAGGCGGTCAGAGAAACCCTCCTTGGAAAGGTGCAATGCAAATAGGGTATTGAAATGTGGGTAGGATTTTAAAACTGTAAAAATAATTTTAAAAGACTGATTTTTTAAAAATGAAATAGCTTATGAAATAGGGGACATTTTAAACACAGTTGGATAGTTGAAATAAGAAATTATTGTTCATTTTTTTAGTTGTGGTGATAATACTGTATTTACATCATATGGAAAAGTCCTTATTTACTAACATACAAACTGACATATTTATTGATGGAATAATTGGTATTTACTTCAAAATAATCCAGGCTGGTAGAGACAGTGGCCTAAAATGACTGGCCATAAATTAAGGATCGATTGATTGTTTCAGCAACTCATACATGGGTCTTCATTTTCTATCCTCTTCATTTTTTAATATATCTGAAAACTTCTATAATACATGTTTAAAAATAAAAATAATAATTATCAATGTGATGCACGTGTGAACACACACAAACAAAAATAACATGTTGAAATTTCTGGTTTTTGACAATGCCAGTTCGCCTATACTTTACATTGCCTGGCCTATTCTGTAAAAGGCACTCTATGCAACATCACAGATACAGAGTTCCAACTGAAAATGCTCCAAGGATAGCCCAGGTTATGTTCATTTGTTCACTTGTTGGTTTGTTTGGGGAAAGCAGGACTCATAAGTGATGTGTGGATGCAATTTCCATCATGATTCATAAGTGCCTTGACAGCAGTGCAAATGACAAGCAACAGCAGAGCAGGGGAGAGGCGGTCAGAGAAACCCTCCTTGGGAAGGTGCAATGCAAATAGGGTGTTGAAATGTGGGTAGGATTTTAAAAGAAGACATGGAGTGACTGAGCTGGGGAAAAGGGAAGGAAGGATCATACCACTCCAAGAGTGCATCAAACAGGGCCGGAATTAAAAGGTAAGTAAATAAATAAAGAAGAAGATGAAAAGGACAAGTACTGAGAAAAAACAGGAATACAAAGTGTTTCAAATTATTCTGAACTATCAAAGAAAGAATCTTGCATGATGCCTGTATCAGTTTTCTAGGACTGCTGTACCACAAACTGGTTAGCATAAAACAAGAGAAATTTATTTTCTCACAAATCTGGAAGATAGAAGTCAAAAATCTTGGGACAGCAATGCTCTTCTCAAAAACTGTAGTGGAATCTTTCTTTGACTTTTCCTATTTCTGGTGGTTGCTAGCAATCTGGTATTTTTTTGACTTGTGGCTAGCTGCCTGACTCTAACCTTTGTCTTTATCATCATGTGGCTTTCTCCAAGTTCCTCTTTTTTCACAGGGCTGCCTTGTTATAAAGATACCATACTGGATTAGGGGCCCACCATACTCTAGTATAATCTCACTCACTGTAATTTAACTAATTACATGTGCAAAACCCTTAATTTTCTGATGTACTGGGATTAGGACTTCAGAGTATTTTTTTTTGGTGGGGGGGGGGTTGGGGGGCATTCAACCCATAAAGCAGAAATCTTTTCAAGAGGAAGAGAGTATACTATAGGACTGGTCTCTTGAAGCAATTGGGATATTTGGGCTCTATTCTTAGTTTGTTCATTTCTTGTCCATGTGACCTTAGGCAATTCTCCTCGTTCTTCGAACTTCTGAAACAGAACTACCTGTTTTATACAACTGACAGACTTCTTGGGGGGCTAAATAAAATTATGGTGTGAAAGCACTTTGGAAATCTTGGAGCCCTGGGCTATAACTCTGTAAAGTGCTAGTATTGTTATTGCTAGTATTATTAAAGTGCTAGTATTATTGATCCTTTTATGCACATGTCATTCACTGGCCTCTACCAACAAGACTGGAAACCCCAATAATTGGGACCATTTTCTATGTGTGGAATCTTTGTTTCTAGAACATCCTTGATTGAATGTAAAAATACTGTCCTAAAAAGAGAGAATAGATGGCTCAATGGAGCTGTCAAGCACTGGCAGTCCAAGAGGCTTAATGAAAAAATAGGATTCGGCACAATGCTATTGAGAAAATACCAATATTTCTCTTTCAAGCACTCCAGTTTCTATAGGGAGGGAATTGTGTACCTTGTCCCACAATGGGTGAGTCCTACAGGGCTCCCTTCAAGCTTAACCCAACTTCTTCACAAAAGACTACTTAAGCTGGTTGGTTAGAATTTCAGATGATCAGTGAGTGTTAGCTTTCCTAGGCAGTGACAAAATAACTTGAACCTGTATTTTGAATTTTTGTTCCCTCTGTTCTTCTAGTTACAGGTGTGAAACAGCAGGCCTTATGACTCTGACAGCTTGATGGGCAACTCAGGGTTTCCCAGACAGGGTAACTATCTAAATAGGTAAGGCTTAAGTCTTAGAGATGGGGACAAGGATGAAATCCCTAGTTTTAGAAAGTCCGCAATACCAGGGAGCCCTGCATTTTGCTAGTTACTGGTACTTGTCTGGCCAATAACAAAACTGATACATTGGTCCCCATTGGCCACATGCTCTTTGCACTCATACTCTTTATTCCTTAAATTTCTGTGGAGAAGGGGAGAGCATATTAGCCTGCTCTACTTCACCCCCAACTCTTTCCTCTACACTTACTGCCTCAACTTCCAAACAGTAAACACAGAGCTAAGTGACAGAAGAAAATTTCAAGATTACAATAGTCTAGCAAACTCGGGGCAGATCCCACCCCAAGAATGAATCAGTAGAAAGAACAGGTTTTGAGGTGACTTGAAATAGAGCCTGATGTGAGTTAGCTCTGGTGTGGCAGGGTCATGTTTACTTCAAAGAAGCAAAAATCCCGGCAGTCAGTAACTTGCAAGACACACATCTGGAGATTTGATTTGATTTGACTTTATTTATTTACTTTAATTTTTCAACAGAATTTCCAGGAGCCTGAAGGGGTGGGGGATGGGGCAAGAATGAGCTGGGGTCAGAGACGTGAGGAGGAGGGTGCAGAGCACGGGGTCAGGCCGTGATGAGGCTGTGCAGATTGCCTACCTGCAGTACCTCCCACCTTACCAGTTTTCAGGGTGACATAGGAAGGACAGCTGCAGGGCTATGGTGAGGGACTGGGAAGGAACATGGAGAGTGTGTGGGAGCACCAAAATACTCTGGGAACAGACTGGGCACTTTCAACAACAGGTGCTTACACAGCCGATACAGGTAGGCAAAAAGATAAACCTGTGCTTAAAAACTTCTATTTGGTCAGTTTTGAAACAACAGTCAAATCAGGATGTGATATATTTTGCAAAATGAAATAGTAAAGATAGGAGGAGAAGACACCTAGGAATTTCTCCATTTGCCAATATTCTTGGTAGGTTTTTCCAGTTAGTCATTTATCCATATTAATTTAAAGTTCTCCAGAATAAACCAGAAAACAAGGTAAGCCATCCATCAGAGCCTCTCTTTCCCTTGGAGCTGGCCTATTGGCCATGGGTATTGTACATAAACTCTGAGTGCAGCTGTCGCTGAATCTGACAGCCAAAAATGCATTACCCACTTTTTTTTCTTCCTCTTAGCTCAGGGAAATATTGTCCTGTGATCTCCCTCCCACTCAGAGGCCACCTCCACACTTCCTCCCTCTGTAGTACGAAGCAAATCTGTCCATAGTCTGAGCAGGGCCACAACACAGGAGCCACTTGTAAAAGGAGTGGATGCTGCCTTCAAGCAAAGCAAATTCTCTATCTCTGCTGGGAAATAATCTAAAATTACCTCAGAAGTATCTGAGAAAACCTGGGTTTTCTCCATGCCTTGGTTACCGCTGCTTCTTCTTTTTGTGTAGTCATTTGGGCCTATTGAGCTGAGAGAATTTGCAAAATAGAAATAAAGGCTAGACACTTCCAGTTAAGATTGAGTTGTGGGTGAACATGGCTTTGCCTACTCACACAACCACATCAAAATTACAACTAAACAATAGAACAACCATCACTCAGAACCATCAGAAACTGAGTTGAGTGGAAGTCTGACAAAGCAGAATTAAAGAAATCACATCCATCCAGACTAGGAGGGTTGCAGATGTGGAACGGCTGGTCCCACATTCACATGGTGGATAAAAATTTGGGAAGGATATCTCAGGAGTGAGGACCCCCAGCCCAATATCAGGGTCCCCAGCCCAGGGTTCCAGTGCTAGGAAGATTAAGTCCCCATAATTTCATGCTGCAAAAACTAGCAGGGATTGAGTCAATGGAAACAATGTCTGGATTCTAAAGGAGTTGCTTTTAAAGAACCCACACATGGACTCACCTACTCAGACCCACTCCCTCTGAGCTCCAACACTTGGATAAGCACTAGCTGAAAAGGCACTAGCGGCACACAGAGACAAACTGATATGTCTGGCATCAAGGTGAGAGCTGGGGGATAGCTTTCTCTTAGATGGAAAGGCAGGCAGAGGCCATTGTCCCTTCTCTGAACTTTCCATTCACACAGTCACAGAGCTGGAAGGTAGGTGCCATATCTGAGACTCCAACAACCTGGCTAACACTGTTTGCCCCACCCTGGAGATCCTCTGAGGCTCTATTCCACACAACTTACAGGCCCACCCAACCTATTAGCAGTAGCTTTTCCATATGAATGACTGGTCTTGGCTTGTGCTTCACTACTTCCTAAATCCTCTCAAACAAGTAACAGCCATCCTCAGTGAGCCCCCAGCCCCCATACCTCTTACTAAGTGGCCCCAAGCCTGGCACTAGCAGCAGCCAGCCTAGATTCACAGCTTGATTTCACCTGGAAACCTCCACTCCCAGTTTAAGTAGCAGTCATCTCAGATTGCTTTATAGCTCAGGAGGGGTGGCCCCAAGCAAAACACAGGTGGGAGCTGACATTGGCCTGTACCACCTGGGAAATCCCAGAGCCTACAGACCCAGGGGACAGCTACAAACCAAGTCAGAGCACCACCACCCCACCCCTGCACAGCTGATCCTCCGTGGAGGGCAGAGGTTGGTGGTCAGGGGTCACAGCCAGTTCTTGCAGCTGACTGGCCTGAGTAATCCCTCCCATTGATCTGCCAACAGCAACCAAGGCTCAACTAAAAAAGAAGAGTGTACTCAGCCCACATGAGGGCACACCTCAAGTACCCAGCTTGGGTGCTAGGGGAGGCTGTGCCACTGGACCTTACAGGACACCTACTACATTAGGTCATGCCATGACAAGGAGTCATAGCAGCTCTACGTAATACATAAAAACAAACACAGGGAGGCTGCCAAAATGAGGAGACAAAGGACATGGCCCAAATGAAAGAACAGATCAGAACGCTAGAAAAAGAACTAAATGAAATGGAAACAAGAAATCTATCAGGTGCAGAGTTCAAAACACTAGTTATAAGGATGCTCAAGGAACTTAGTGAGGACCTCAACAGCATAAAAAAGATTCAGTCAGAAACAAAGTATACACTAATTGAAATAAAGAAAAATTTACAGGGAAACAACAGTAGAGTGGATGAAGCTGAGAATCAAATCAATGATTTGGAACATAAGGAGGCAAAAACAACCAATCAGAACAAGAAATAGAAAAAAGAATCCAAAAATAACTAGGATAGTATAGGAGCCTCTATGACGACTTCAAGCATTCCACCATTCACATCATAAGGGTGTCAGGAGAAGAGAAGGAGCAAGAAATTGGAAACCTATTTGAAAAAATAATGAGGGAAAGCTTCACTAATTTGATGAAGGAAATAGACATGCCCAGGAAGCACAGAGTCCTGAACAAGATGGATGCAAAGAAGCCCACTCTAAGACACATCGTAATTAAAATGCCAAAGGTTAAAGATAAAGAGAGAACCTTAAAAGCAGCAAGAGAAAAGAAGTTAGTTACCCTCAAAGGAGTTCCCATAGACTGTCAGCTGATTTCTTAAAAGAAACTTTGCAGGTTAAAAGGGATTGGCAAGAAATCTTCAAAGTCATGGAAAGTAGGGACCGACAGCCAAGATTGCTCATGGCCAAGATGTCATTTAGAATTGAAGGGCAGATAAGAGCTTCCCAGACAATAAAAAATAAAGGAGTTCAACATTACCAAACTATTATTATATGAAATGTTAAGGAGACTTAAGACAAAGAAGATCAAAACTATGAACAATAAAATGTCAATAAATGCAGATCTATCGACAATTGAATCTAAAAACCAAACTAAGCAAACAAAAACAGAGACAGAATCATGTATATGGAAGCGTTTTGATGGTTGCCAGATAGTAGGGTAACGAGGGGATTAAGAAGTACAAATAGGTGGTTACAGAATAGCCATGGGGATGTAATGTACAGAATAGGAAATGGAGTAGCCAAAGAACCTGTATGCATGACCCATGGATATGAACAATGGTGTGAAGATAGCCTGATGGAGCGGGGGGTGCTAGGTGAAGGAGGAAAAGGGGAAAAATCAGGACAATTTTAATAGCATAATCAATAAAATATAGTAAAAAGAAAAATATACAACTCTGAAAGCAATAAAGAAAAATATATCTAAAAAAAGAAATAAAGTTTAGAATCATGAAAATTTTAAAACTTATGTAATATGGCCCTGACTGGTGTGGTTCAGTGGACTGAGCTCTGGCCTGCGAACCAAAATGTTACTGGGTTGACTCCCAGTCAGGGCACATGCCTGTGTTGCAGGCCAGGTCCCCAGCTGGGGGCATGCGAGTGGCAACTGATCAGTGTATCTCTTCTCTACCTCTCTTTCCCATTCCCTTCTCCTCTCTCTAAAATTAAATAAATAAAATTCTTTTTAAAAAAGTTATCTAACATGATGCCAGAGTCAATGATATCATGAAAAAAATTTGCTATTTTTTTAACTTTTTTTTTCAATGAATACTGCATTTGTTGCCTCCATATAAACCCAGAAAGTTTGTCTCCGGGATACCACATTCCAGAGCTTAATATGAGAGGAGTTCTCATGCCCTGAATGGTTAGTGTCAAATATTATGATTTTGATTCTATAATGTATTATATTGACAAATACTAGCCAGAAACTTGCCATAAACCCAGTCACAGGCTGAACTCCAACACCACCCCCTACCACAGTCACAACTGAACATTGGTACCTACTCAAGATTTAACCTTAAGCCAAGTTCCAAGGAACGAGAGGGGACATTGGAATTGTTACGGTGGTTACTTTATATGACATTTATTCATCACCATATTTTCTTGTAATGCCTATGAAACATGGCAAAGGACTAGTAATATCACTGATAATGCCAATCTGTGGATAAATTCACCTTAACCATGTGTTGACAGTAGGATTGAGAAAAGCGAGCAGTTAATATCTAGGCTTGTCAGTGTAGACAGGAAAGAGGCAGGAAAGGACCTTGAATCAACTTGCTGTATATCCTGACATCAGGGACTCAGGAAGCAGTACTGATCAGGAAGTTGTCTGCCACCCACCACCACTGCACTGAAATTGCACTCCGGGGCATCCAGAACTATCTATTCCTCCTCAACACTTCTAAACCCCACCAACACTTCTAAATTTTTATCCACCTGTCAAACAAGTTTTTAGAAACACAACAATGGGGAGAAAGGCACCAGGATGATCTGCACTGTACAAGATTATAAGATGTGAGGTTAACAATAGGTGCAGTGGACACCTGGACACAGGCATCATTCATTAGGGGGCAGGTTCAGAACTAACAACAGTGGTAACCAGGAGCACATATCACATATTAAGATGCAAGGTTAGCGTATTAGTCTGATCAGCTGCCATAACAGGGTACCACAGGCTGGATGACCTGAACAACAGGTATTAGTTTTTCATATTTCAGGATGCAAGATGTCCAAGATCATGGTGCTACCAGAAGTTTTTGTTGAGGCTACAAATGACACTTTCTCATTGTGTCTTCACATAGCATTTTCTCTATGCAAATACATAGAGGAGATTCTAGAGTCTCTTTTCTTATAAGGGTATTATTCCTATAAGATTAGGATCCCATCCTTTTTAACTCATTTAAACTTAATTACCTTCTTAAGGGCCCTATCTCCAAACATAGTCGTATTATGGGTTAAGACTTCAATTTATGAATTTGGGGACACAACTCAGTTCATAGTATTCTCCCCCATTGCCCTACAAAATATATGTTTTTCTCACATGCAAAGAATATTCATTTCTTCCTAATAACTTGAAAAATCTTAATTCATTTCAGTGTCAATTCCAAGTTGAAAGACATTTAAAATCGGTATTTTTTCTATTTCTGCCAAACTACCCTCCGAAACACTGTATGGGGGAACCTTTATGTCTGCATCTACAAAAGCCCATCTCCCCAGATGTTCACCAATATTATTAAATTTAGCTATTTGATAGGTGCTAATATAATTTGCATTTTTATTATTGAGGTGGAACAATTTTTTAAAGGTTTATTTTCTCTTTTATCAACTTCATATACATGCCCTTGACTCTTTTTTAAATTTTAGAATTGATTTTCATATGTTTATTTGCTTAACTATCTTAATGCATTAATGTTTTGAGAACCTATTATGTGTCAGACATTGCGCACGATGTTTAAATTAGGTACTGGTGAGAAACGAGGTATAATTCATCCTGAGGCAAAACTCATTTCCAGCTGTGTACCTGTGAACCCAAACAAGTTATGTGCTTTCAAAATACCATTGTAAACAGGGATAGCACAGACATTCCCAATCCAAAAGAGAGAAATCTGAAAGAAGGAAGAGGTGATGGGTCCCAAGCAAGTCTAAAACATAGCAAGGCAAATTTCATAAGGTCTTAAGCATTGAGAATAATCAGTCCTCTTTGGCATGATGTGTCACGTTCACAGAGGTGTGCCAGTCCCCTAGACTAGGTGCAGAGGCCCCTCCCCACCATAGACTGTGCAGGAAAACCTTACCCCCAGGCATTGCAGCATCCTGACCAGATGATCAAAAGAGGTGGTCCCACCCTCTGAAACCGAGAAATAAATGGTCTTGCTCCCTGGGGCTGTGGTGGGAGTGGCAGTCCTGATCATCTCATATTCACATCTGAGTCCCTCTTTTTTTTTTTTTTTTTTTTTGAAAGACAACACATGTTCAATACCAGAGAGTTCTATTGTCCCAGCCTGTGGAGTTCCAGAAGTCTGACAGCCTTCTTTCATTCCATTCCATTTTCTCTGTTCTCTTTAGTCCCAATTGGCAGGGTTCCTGTTGGCGTAATTCCATCTGATTGCTGGATTCAGCTGAGATGGCTGGTTAAAGCTGAGGCTATTCTCCTTATGGAGTGACTGTCTGGCCATGCTCGTGGTGTTTATACCAGAGCACATTTTCTCATATTTTGCAATATGGATATACAAAAAGTTTTCCAAATCTTCAAGTTCAGGTCCATTTTTACTTAACAATTCTTTCAAGTTACCTTATTTTCTCATATTTTATTATAAGTTGTAAAGAGAGACCAGGCTATATCTTCAAAATTTTGAGAAATCCCCTCTGTTTAAAATCTATGTCATGACTCACAGGTTTTACCTTTCAAAACAAACACTAGAACGTAAGTTAGAAAGTTCTCTGCCACTTTTTAACATGGACCACTTTTCCTCCACTTTCCAGTAACATGCTCCTTACTTCCATTTGGCGTCTTGATACCTGATTGGTGCGAGAGCAGAGGGGAAGGGCCTGGAGGCAGCGGGGGCCAGGGTGGGGGGGGGGGGTCTGCATCCCTTAGGTGAAGGGCAAACAAGCTGGTGCGGTGCATGACGTCAGAGTTCTTTACCTACCAGGCTGAGATGCAGCAGAAGGGGACCCTGCCTGCAGTCTGCACCAGGCTGGTGAGAGTGACTGACAAAGTGAAAAGCCCTCCTACTCCCTTCCAGAACTTGGTGGTGGGGGGAAGTGCTGACCTGTCCATCTAGCCTGGGAAAAGGGAAAGATTGGTTGGGAAGTGGTTCTTTCCAAATGCATGGAAGGTTGTACAGGCAGATTTAAATGGAGGGAGGTCAGAGTCTCCCCCTTCCCTTCCTCTTGGATCCACACACAGAAAGGGGGGCTGGGGTGCTCACGGGACCTGGAAGGTCTTGGAAACCATGTGGTGATGCAGTGGGCACTGAGCCTCATGGACATACCCCTGCACTCTGCTGCTGCAGTTGGCAGCAGCCCAAGGCCCCAGGCATGGGACTCCACTTGCAGCCTGCAGCGAGGGAGCTTGAAGTTGAAGAACAGATAAGAATGGAAAGTGATCTCTGAGCATGGTTTTGGATTTAAGTGTTTTGGGAAACAAAAGGTTCCCCCCCCCCCCCCCCCCCCCCCCGTATTTTGCAGAAGAGAGGAGCCTGGAGCCAGAGAGTCTTCTGTCTTCCCAAATAGTACAACACTTTGAGGAAGACCTTCTTCCTCCCCCACCAGTCTTTGTCTTATGCCTGTGTTTGGTGATCAGCAGCTGAACCCTACTTTTGTTCAGTAACAATCTCACCAAAAGCACGTCTAATGTCCATATTTATACCAACATTCTGTTCTTGATGACATATGCATTTTCAAAGATAAAACAGTTTGTCTTTGTAGCTCTTCTCTCTTCTTTCTGGGTTCTGATAAGAATCACCTTTATCTTCCAAATTTCTACCAACAGTCCCTTCAGGGCAATTCTAAGCTATTTCTGGCATGTTCATCAAAACTCTTCTAAAGCCTGTCCCACACATTTAAGCATTTGGTGCAACAACATCCTACTTCACAATAGCCAAAGTCTGCATTAATCTGCTCAGAGTGTTATAAGAAGAAACCATAGACTGGGTGGCTTAAACAATAGCTAATTATTTCCTCATAGTTCTGGGGGTTGTTATTCTAAGATCATGGTGCCAGCAGGGTTGGTTTCTGCTAAGAGCTCTTACTTTGGCTTGCACATGGTACCTTCTGGATGAATCCTCACATAGCCATTTGCCTGTGCATGCATGGGTGAGAGAGAGAGAGAGAGAGAGAGAGAGAGAGAGAGAGAGAGAGAGAGAGAGCTCTGTTGTCCCTTCCTCTTCTTATAAAAACATCAGTTCTGTTGGAGCTAGGCTCCACACTTATGGTCTCATTTAACATTAATTTCCTCCTTAAATGCTCTATCCCCATATTAAGTCACATTGGGAGTCTCAGCTCCAGTCTATGAATTTTTTTTTTGGTGGAAAGGGGTGGAGAGACACAATTCAGTTCATAGAAGTTATCAAAAGGTAGAAGCAGAGAAAAATAAGCACTGGAATTGTTCAGCTGACTAATTTTTTCTATATTACCTCTGGTAAAACACAATTGTTTCAAATTAGTCAGTTATATATAAACCACCTTACAATAAGAGATGAGGAGACCCTGGGAAGATTAAACTATTTCTGCCTTTGGAAAATGCTTTCTAGACTTATGAACGTGATTAAGATTAGCTATAAATGGTTGTCACCGCAGTTTAGGATTAGCTGAAGGGATTTAAAAGTTACTCAGGTGTCAAAGAGAAAACATACTTCCATTTGGCGTCACTGAACCTGACTACAGAGACTCGGCCTGTATGAAGATGAGAAAACAGAAAATAACATGAGGCCTGCAGGAAGATCTCTCTCTACGGAAGAATGATCTAAGCATTCAGGAGAAAAGCATAGCAGAAAGAGGTTTTAAAGTACAATTGTTTTGTTTTCTCAGTGGAATTCTGGAAAGCATGTACTAAAATATGGTAGAGGGGTTCGATAAACAACAGGTTGAAAATTTAGTTTGAAATTAAATAATATCACAGTGTAAATCTGAAATGCCCCAAATAGAAATGTAGAAGGATAAGAGAACTTTAAATTCTATAAGAGCCTTCTTTTTAAGTAAACCGGAATCAAAAGTTACTATATTATTCTTGAATCTGAAAAATATTTTTTAAACGTACGTTTGGGAGTTTTATGAAACTTATACAATCTTTAATTTGGTGGTTCTCAAAGTGTGAACCCAAGACCATCAGCATCAGTATCACCTGGGATATAATTAAAAATGCAAAACCTCAAGTCCCACTGCAGACCTGTGAGATAAAAAATCCTGGAAATGTGTCTGGGCAACCTGTGTTTTAAGAGTCTCTGCAGGCGATTCTGATATATCTTGAAATATGAAAACCACTGTTCTTAAGTAGAATGTGAAACTTCATCAAAATCAGCAGGTAAATTCAATCTTCAAAATTCAAACAAAATCCATAGCACAAATATATTCGTTACTCCACTCATCATTCAACAACTATTTGGGTGAACTCTCATGCCCATACAACTGCACTAGGATACTTCAGTCACAGACCAGTCTATAAGCCCTGTGGGAAAATTCAAACATTGAAAAGCAAAGTCATATGAAAAACAGAATCCATAAAAAAGATAACATTATACGGGATCAATATTTTTTAAAAACTGAAACACTAAGATTCTAAGATGGGCTAAAAACAAGATTTAACACTTACCACTTAAGAAAGGCACACCTGCAACTGGGAAGGCTTTTCAGGAAAATACAAAAAAAAAAAAAAAAATAAGTGGATGGGACAATGTTATTTTAGAGAAATAAAACTCAGAACCAAAATAATGCCTCTGGAATAGAGGAGGGGAACATAGGCACACTCGGAGCAGGCAATATTCTAAGGAGCTGACTGTGAGAGCTTATGGAGTGTGATATGATCGGGCAAGGGCCAGTTGTATCTAAAGGGCTAAGCGCTGGGGAAAAATCCTAAATATCCTGTGTTTTGTCCTGCTGGCGGTACAGATGACTATTGAAATAGTACTTGTAAAATACGTTTAAGATATGCGTTAACTTTAATAAGGATTATAACTAGCTCACAAAGCCTATGGTTTCATGGATATTGTTTAAAATAAGGCTAAATGAAAAAACGATTTAAGAGTTATTTTTTAATTTATTTATCTATTTTTAGAGAGGGGAAGGGAGGGAGAAAGAGAGAACTATCAATGTATGGTTGCCTCTCATGTGGCCCCCACTGGGGACCTGGCCTGCAACCCAGGCATGTGCCCTGACTGGGAATCGAACCAGCAACTCTTCGGTTTGCAGCCCACACTCAATCCACTGAGCTATGCCAGCCAGGGCTAATTTAAGAATTATGGAGCAAATGATATTGTGTCCTAAATCTGTCCTAAATTCTCCTGAATTTGAGATAATGAGATATAACTGTGATGCATTTTTTAAAAAAACTGAAGTTTAATTATGATAATTGAAGTTAAATCACCAGATTGAATGAATTTATCCATTATTCATCACTCAGTTCTTTGAAGCTGTAAGAACAAAACCTGCCATTATAATCCCAGAGATCAGAATGGTGACTTTTTTCAGAAGCTATTAGGATCTAAGGAATACTAACCTTCATGGTTCCTATTCTGCTGCAATCTATTTTTGTTTTGAAATTATCAGTATGTTGTGTTCTATGATCACTTGCATAGTAACACAGTCGTAAACTGAGGGTGATTCTCAGGAGCCTGCTTGAAGCTGTTCTATCAGCTCAAGTTCAATGCTGTTAAGCAAAGGAGAGAAATTCCTAATAGCTTCACACAAGATACTGCCTCAGCCTATGAAAGACCCTGTTTTGTGTATAATGCAGCATCTTTGTCCTGGTCATGGCCCCACCTGTTGTGCTACTATACAATCCTCACACTGAATTTTTCATTAACTTTTTAAAGCATTTATACTTGGATAAGGAAGATGTGGCCTCCCATCCACATCAAAATGCTTCAAGCATAACATTACTGAACTTTGTGGAATTGTTCTAAGGAAAAATCACAATCTCAATTTTATTTGCAACTACTTAAAACTTCTCTGATCCAAATTGCCAGTTGGAGACAAATTCACCAGTCACCATAATATTAGCAACAGATTTCATGCAACATATGGAGGAAAGCCAGAATATTTCGCAAATCTGAGTCAGACAGCTCCAGTGATTAATGAAGCATAATCTATTTTCACCCTAGAGCTGAGCTGAAATGACATTCTCAAGGAAGGAACTAGAGAGCAGTTCTGCACGGTGCTAGGACAGCCTATCAAGACTGTTGGAGGAATGGAAATTCTCTGCCTAATACAGTCCAGAAATCATAGATTCAGAGAATGTCACACCTGGAAAGACCTTAGATCCATCTTGGAAATGAGGACACTGTGATCAATGCCTTGTTGAGGTTAAGACAAGCCTAAATCTCAGGAGACATTCTTTTCTACTGTTTAGTAAATGCTGCCACTCATTTGGAGAAAATGGCATGAACACAAATGTCAAAGAGCCTTGAAGCAGGCAGAATTTTTCCAAAGCTGAGGGTTTGGCTGAACAGGGCTGAGGTCTGTCTGGAAAAAGTCCAACCATTGTTAACATAATGAGAATGGTTTGTGTGACAGTGATGTAATCTGGCAGCCAAGGAGAGTGGACTGGAATGCGTAGGGATGGTAGACATTGTTGAATAAGCATGTTTACTGTGTGGCCACATTCAAAATGACTGAGCAAGTAGAGCAATGAATCTGCATCAAATTTTGCTTTAAGCTTGAATATTCCTCCATGGAAATGAAAAATTCATTTCCAGAAGAAGGCCGTAGCTATATGGGCAACTGGTGACTGGCAGCTCCATCACAACAGCATGCCCACTCATGCATCATGTCTCATGCAGAATTTTTTGGCAAAACATCAAATCACCTAGGTGACTCAGACCCCCTACAGCCCAGATTTGGCACCCTTCAACTTCTAGCTTTTCCCAAAACTAAAATCACCTTTGAAAGGAAGAGATTTCAGACTGTCGATGAGATTCAGGAAAATACAATGGGGCAGCTGATGGCAACTGGAAGAACTGTGTGAAGCCCCAAGGTGCCTACTTTGAAGGGAACTGAAACAACATTGCCCTATGTACATTGTTTCTTGTATCTTCTTCAATACATGTGTCTACTAGTCACAGTACCTGGCTGGATACTTTATGGACAGATTTTGTATATGATAACAGAATTTTACATGCTCAAATTAATTATGCCCACATAGAGGAAATGAGGGAAAGTTATTTTCAGAGTCATGATGAATTCAATTTTTATTTTTTGCATGATTATTCGAATTGTAAATTAGGGAAACACTTATGATAGTCTGGGCATTAGCAGTCTCTGAGGGAAAAAAAGGAATGAAAGTAGAATTGGTGGAGTTACATTTAGTGGGAGCAACTCTTACATAAGCAGCCACAGGCAAAGAATATTGTTTAATGCCTTGGTTTATTGTTTAGAGAGCTGGAGTGGTCTGCCATATGTGTTTTTTCACTTAGTGTGGTCATGAATAAGAATTTTTTATTAACAAATTGAATAAACACATAAAAGTAACAGACTACATCTGTAATGGTTTTTCTTGGTGTCCTTCTTGTACCATCTCACCCTTACCACTTTGGTACCTGTCACCCTGACTTCCAACTGCCAGTACCACCATTTATTTGCTTCTTTGCTTTAGTGCCTCCTGCTTTAGCAACCTCCATAGCGGAGCTACATGTTGGGAAATTGATACCCCTTAGGAACATCTCTCAAGCAATGACTTTCTGGATTTGGAGAACAAACACTCAAACTTCTTCTGCAGTGGAGATAACTCTGATACATGTTTCTACACTGGTCCCACTGGGCTTGAGCTTTAATTATCCACCCACAGAGGTAATGTGTTTGATAACAAATCCTCCTTGATTTTCTTACCTTCCCTTTATCACTTCCTTACTCTCCTACTAGTATTTTCAGAGTATATCTTCAGTAAAATACTTGACTCAAATATTTCTTTGAGAAATCACATCTGTGAATATCCAAACTAAGAAAATTGGTACTAAATGTGGTTGCAAAAAGAGGTTTGTTTTTTAATTTTTATTTTAATTGTTGTTCTTGCATAGTTTTCTGTCTTTTACTTCCACCCCAGCCTACCACCCCAGCCCTCCCCACCTCCCTCCCATTTCTACCCCCCATAGTTTTTGTCCATGTGTCCTTTATACCTGTTGCTCTAAACCCATCCCCTTTTTAAAATCAAATCTTGAAAATGGATCACTTTCCAGACAGTTGGCAGCAATGATACCACTTATGGTGGTAAGTGAAGGTAGTAATAATCATTGGCATGCTGTCACATCAAAATTACTTGTGATAAATTGGGTGATAGGAGGTGAGTTGATTTACCTAATATCTTCAACATTTGAGAGATTTGAAGAAAAGCCTTTTGATTAATGGTAAGTGTCATTAGTTCCCCAGAGAAAGGAAACCCAGGCTCAAATTATACAACTCGGGGCATTGCATGAGAGCAGTAAGGTTCATGACAGAGTATAGATATCCTCATCTCTTATAAACCAAGGAAAGACTATACTGAAAATCAACCCCAATATTTGAACTTAATATCTGATTCTGAGAGTAATTTGGTTACAAAGAAGGTAAATTCATAGTCCAAGCAGGTCTCCTATGGTAAAGTCAAGACCCCGATGGGAAGAGGTGAAATCTGAGATCTGAGATGAAGATACCTGACTAAATGTTCTTGAGAATCTTTAGCTCCCAGATTCTTCTGCAGCAGAAGTGTTCCATTTCTCTTGATAGAACATAGCAACTCTTCTTGCTTGGAGACCATGAACATACTTTATTAATAGATGACTTAAAGGCTAATGCTTGCCCTCCTAAAGATAGGCCTTCTCATTAATAGATCAATAACCACTGTCAAGTTTTAGCTTGACGTGCCTGAGAAATATTCTATCACTCACCAAAGAGCTGTAGCAGAACCTCAAGAAAGTACCTGGGGATGAATCTCATGGATGCTAGACTGGTAATGGGGTCAGGGTATCAAGCTGAATAAAACAGTTTATTGATATAGGGGCATCCGACTGTGACTCCTGGTAAGCCCCTGGAAATAATACTAACACATTTTTTGAATGACTTTTAGAAGCTTGGGGAAAAAATAAAAAGATGATCTACAATATATGAGATGGAGATGCCAGAACTTCTCTACAGAGTATAGAGGAAGGGTTAAAAATCTCAGAGATAAGAACATTAGAATGCATTTATTATGTAAGACAAGAGAATCAGCTGATTAAGTTCCTCAGAAAGCCTAAGACTCCCATCTCAGGTGCACTAAGGAATGCATCAGTGAGGGAGGTGACACCAAAATCAAGAGCTTTGGTGGTGGCTGTCATCTGTAAGCCCAAGTAGGAAATTCTGCTATGAGCTGGTCTACTTAGTTGTACCATATATAGGATAAGGACGCAGATGGGAAGAGATCAACTGGCTATTATTAGCAAAGGCAAAGTATGAGCAGGCTCCACCCAAAGGGCCCCTGCGGCTGCCACAGATGAGAATAAGTCTACCAAGACATGATCTCCTTGGGGAGGAAAGGTGGCCGATCTCTCAAAGGAGAAGGGACAAGAACCTTTTTCTCAATGGGCTTTTATTGGGTTCATTTTGCACAGGAATACAGGTAAAGCTCATTGATCATTGTCAGGAAGTAAGGATCAAACAATAGATAAAATACAAAGAACTCTGAGGGCTTATTTTGAGTCAGAGTCAGATGGCTAAAGAACCATAAAACTGAGGAACAAACTCACTTCTTGCTTGGACCCATATTTAATGGAAAGCATTCTAAACAAAGCAGGTTTCACAGGATTTTACATATTCTTTCTTAGGCCTGATCCCCTAGGGAACCCACCCTTTCCAGCACAGGGCGGTACCCACCACCAGCATTGTTTCAGGCTTCAAGCATTGTCTCAGGCTTTAGTCAAGCAGGGGAAGTAAGGCAGCCAATAGATTAGGAGACTTCTTGCAGACAGAATGAGGACTCAGACTATGTCAAAGCTGAGGGTCCATCACTCCATTTTGCTGTAGCCCCCCCAAGTCCTTCCTTGGGGCCTCCACATGATCATGCCTGTCTTAGGTCATTCTCCCCTTGGGGAATCTTACCCATTATTGGCTAACCGATCAAGCATTGGGGGCCAGTTATGGATGAAGTAAAAGGAGCAGAAGTGGCGCCCCTGCCAGGGAGGTAAGCCTTGTCTCCTTAGTGGCTTATGGTCCAAAGGTAGCTCACTCAGCCTTAGCCATGGGGAGTGGGGGAGCGGTTACAGCTTCTGAAACCAGGCAGGGCGGTTCCCAACGGCAAAGGAGACATCATTGCCATAACAGGCAGCAAAGTCAGAATGACAGTCTCTAATCAACAAGGATCTATCTGTAGCAATGGCAAATAGACCTTGTTGTTTCTACTAATGAGACAGGCAGTCAGCAAGAGTACTGGTTGACTTACTTAACCAAAACAAAATCAACAGCTGATGAGTAGAAGGTTACTGTTGACTATGTTACTGGAAAAGTCACAATTCCTTACCTGGTTTTTAGATATCTGACTGTTCTGACTCAGAACCCATCAGTTGAAAGGGTCTCTGGCTCTGCTTTAGAAACATCCCTATAACCACACAGAGATAATGCAGCAGTGATTTCTCCAATACTTTCTCAAAGGAATCCCACAACATTCAGCACTTTCAAGGACTATTGTATGTATGATCTAAGTTGTCATTTCTATCGGGGATGTATGTGAGAAAAGGTAATGACAAATGGAGGTCAATTAAAAGACTCTTTTAATGGTTCCATGGCATACAACTGTGTTGGTATCAGGTGGCCCAAAGTGCCATCACATCCTTCACCACCCAAGGAGGTGAGGCTGAATTGAAATGAGACAATAATGGGGCAGCGAGGAGCATGTCTCGAACATATAGAATTTATTGGACCAATCTAGTGCTTTTTGTTTAACAATAACTATAAATGGGAAATTGAAATAGGATGTCAGAACTCTCAAGGATGAAGGTCTGGGTTATGCTGGACAAGTAATTAAGACTTGCTGAAATACTGGGAGGATAAGGGAATTCTAGAATGGGTTGTTGAAGAGAAATATGATAAAAATGTCAATTATAATCTTGGGACCAACTACAAGAGCACAAGCAAGAATTTAATTCCTTCCATTAATCCTCTTTCTTTATATATGTGTATATATATTCATATACATGAACATATTATTAATTATACTGCAATTATTATTAATTTTGCATTTATAATTATAATTATTCATATTATCAATATAATGATTATTAATCATATTAAATCACTAACAAATATGAATGTATATATATTATTTATATAATAATAATCAAAACTACCTTGAAGAGTCAAGGACAAGACAGAGTAAGGTGATTCAGAAGCAAAAATAAACAATACAAGACGGTTATGCCTCAATATTCCTAGCAATCTCTTCGGTCTATCATCTTTGCTTATCTCTAATCTTGGCTTAAACTGGCATGTTCATCTCATTTTTTTCCTAGTGAAAGGAGACTATTTTACCAATATGGAAATATGTTCCGAGTTAGCAATCTGAGAGAGAGAGAGAGAGAAATTAAACTTCATATTTCTTTTTTAAAAAATCCTCACCTAGGAAGATGCATGGGGAACTGATAGAGATGGAAGGAAAACTGGGACTCAAATCAATGGAGTGGACCAGAAGGAAGAAACTAACAACCAAACAGAAGACGAGGAAGAAACAAGAATTCAAAAAAATGAGGAGAGGCTTAGGAACCTCCAGGACATCTTTAAACGTCCCAACATCCGAATTATAGGGGTCCCAGAAGGGGAAGAAGAACAGCAACGAGTGGAAAACTTATTTGAACAAATAATAAAGGAGAACTTCCCCAATCTGGCAAAGGAAATAGACTACCAGGACGTCCAGGAAGCTCAGAGAGTCCCAAAGAAGTTGGACCCAAGGAGGAACACACCAAGGCACATTGTAATTACATTAGCCAAGATTCAAATGAAGGAAAGAATTCTAGAAGCAGCAAGGGATAAGGGGACAGTCACCTACAAGGGAGTTCCCATCAGACTGTCAGCTGATTTCTCAAAAGAGACCTTCCAGGCAAGAAGGGGCTGGAAAAAAATATTTGAAATCTTGAAAAGCAGGGACCTACATCCAAAATTGCTCTATCCAGCAAAGCTGTCATTTAGAATGGAAGGGAAGATAAAGTGCTTCTCAGATAAGGTCAAGTTCAAGGAGTTCATCATCACCAAGCCCTTATTATATGAAATGTTAAAGGGACTTATCTAAGAAAAAGAAGATAAAACTATGACAGTGAAAAGACAACAAACTCATAGCTATCAAGAACCACACCTAAAACAAAAGCAAACTAAGCAAACAGCTAGAACAGGAACAGAACCACAGAAATGGAGATCATATGGAGGGTTAGCAACAGGGGTGTGGGAGGAGGAGAGAGGGGGAAAAGGTACAGAGAATGAGTAGCATAGATAATGGGAAAAAAATAGACAGGGGGAGGGCAAGAATAGTATGGGAAATGTAGAAGCTAGAAAACTTATGACCCATGGACATGAACTAAAGGGGGGAATGTGGGTGGGAGAGAGTGGGTAGGGTGGAGGGGAATGATGGGGGAGAAATGGGACAACTGTAATAGCATAATCAATAAAATATATTTAAAAAAAATAAAAAAATAACCCCCCCCAAAAAAAAATCCTCACCTAAGAATATGTTTATTGATTTTAGAGAGAGAAGAAGGGGGAGAGAAAGAGAGAGATGTCAATGTGAGAGAGAAACATCTATTGGTTGCCTCCCCTATACACCCTGGTCAGGGATTAAACCCACAAGCAAGCCATGTGTCTTGACTGGGGATCAAACCTGAGAACTGTTGGTTTATGGCACAATGCTCTAACCAACCATGCCACCCAGCCAAGGCAACTTCTTATTTATGATATCCCAATTGACACACAGCTAAGAATTCCAATATCTTAATGGTCTAACCAAACTCCTGGGACCAGTGATTTTTGCCAAGCAGATGGCATACAATTACCCATGAGAGAAATGGGTGTCTGACATAACCAGGTAAGTTTGTGGGGCTTGTTCCTCACTTTCTTGTAGAACAAATACAAGCATTTCAAGCTACCTCTGAGAGACTACCTCTTGGCTTCACACATAAGATATGATAGAAATGCCTACTGAACTGCTCAGTACAAAAAGACAGTGACCCTGAGATTCCTTCAGTTCTTATGTGGTGTAAAAAGAGTTATAGTTTCCTGGATACTTTCAGAAGGCAACTGGTTGAGAACATCAGCACCTGAGAAGTAGGCAGTAATCCCATGGCAAATGCTATATAGCACTGACAGCCTTAAACCAGGAGTTAAATGGAGATTATAGTTTAGAGGAGGCATTTGGGACATCAGGCAGAAGTGGGCCCAAGATGGCAAGCAAGGACTACTGAGGCTAACCAAATGGAAGGAAGCGACACTACATTCACCAGCTTCAGACCTCTCAGCCTGAGTGGCAAGCAATGTTCTCAGTGACCAAGGAGAAGGAACATTTCCCAGAGGCCTTCAGGGTCTTTGCCTCCTGGCAAAATTCTACTGTGACATTTCCTGCCTATGCTCTACAGTTTTATCCTCCTGTGCTTTTCTTGTTTGTGCCCAGCTCTCTACTGAAAGTTTTTCCAAGGGTGGTCCTCAGACCACCTGCAGCAATGTTATCTGGGGTCACGGGTGAAATGCAGACCCTCAGGTCCCTTCTACATACCTATACAATTGGAACTTCTAAAGGTATAGCCTTGGAATCTATACTTTTGGAAACAAGATGCTCAGCATAGGTGACTTTGATACATTTTTCTTTTGGCTATTTTAGTAAGGAATAAATGTCTCCGTTAGTAATTTTGGCTGATTATTTTTTTTAATTACATCATGATAATGAAGCCATGATGGGGGTGGTGTCTATATGAGTTATAGGAGCATGTCTACATCTGAAAGCCACTGTTCCCAGGAGGTGGCTTATTCCTGCTATACACACAGGGTTAGAATCCCATCAAATGAGATTTTGTGACATAACAGATAAGGAGAACAGGAAATTCCTGGAAAGGCTGACAGAGAGCAGTTTACTGGCCCTAGCACAGGGAGAGCAGAGACGGAAATCAAAGTGGAGAGAAAAAAACGTATTTCTTATGAAGTGACCAGTGTGATTGATTAGCTTTCAGTATGTATATGTAGAGAGGTGAGCAGTTGGTGAAAGCTTTCCAAAAAAATTTTTTTTTAATTATTGGAGTGACATTAGTTAATAAAATTGTATAGATTTCAGGTATATAATTCTATAATACATCATTTGCATAATGTATTGTGTGTCCACCACCCCAAGTCTCCTTCTGGCACTCTTTGTCCCCCCCTGTACCCTCCCCCTCCCACCTCCCTTCCCTCTGGTCATCACCATACTGTTGTCTGTGTCTGCAGCTTTTGATCTCCTGCAGCCTGACTACAGAATCACAATAGTGGATGGAGGCCGCACTCAGATCTGGGCTCTGGGCACAGAGCCCAGCCTTTGAAGTGCTCCCACCCTCTCCACCTTGATTCTAACACAGTGAGGAAGGCAGCCATGTCTCCAGGGCAGGTCAGACAGGCCTTGAAGTTTTCAGTCTCAGGACTTTAACAGAGATGACCTTGGGCAAAGTCGTAAAGCAGTTCAAGCTGCATTTTATTGTCTCCTCATCACTCCTTCATTCAATCTACATATCAGAAAATAGCAGGTACATTTTCCTACTCCTTCTAATTACAGAAGGCTCCCCAACAAGCCCTCATCAGCTCTCAGTAAATGCGATGCTGTAGATTTTCTCCTTATTAATCAAAGCTGTCCTGAACCCATTCTGTCAGAGCCTTATAGTTAAATGAATTCATACTGGTCTCTAGTAGCTACTGATAATAATAACTAACACTATTGAGGGCAATTATGTACTAGGTCCTCTTTTAAGGGCTTTGCCTCTTCGCCTTTTGGGATATTCACAATAACTCTATCACAGGGTTTGCAATCTTTCTTGCTCAAAATCATTTAATGAAGGTGTTGGAGGAAAACCTCCAAAAGTCTAAATTCAGGATCAGTTCTGAAGAACTTACACATAGCATTATTCAGATTCACAAGAGCTTTAATAGGAGAAACCTACATACATGGGCATAATAGCTGCTTGCTCCCAGTGGTGGCCAGCTGGGAAGAACCCACACACCTCCCAGGATGGGGTATCTTTTTTATAGGGGGTTAATAATAAAACTATGTGGTGGGTATTCCTGAAGACCTGCCAGAAAGAATAATACGTGCTTACATTAACAGATAACAATAGGCAGTTATCACACTCTATACATTTGTTAACCACCTTCCTGGGGGCATTATGTTTATATTTGGGTGGCATTCCAGTTTCTAGGTGGGTAGTCAGCCAAGCCTGAGGCTACAGAGGGTTAAGTCTCCGACATTTGCCAGACACCTTTACTGCTGGAACCATATTGCATCTCAGTGAGTTCCCCTACAGAGGCAACTTTATTACTAAGGATAGGGCTCATTTGGCAACTAAGAAGGAATTATGATGATAATTTTCTAAAAACACCAGCCTTGCTTCCCCCAAGATTTCAGATCTCTTCCTGAAACTTTCTGAAGGTGTCCTGTTTATGTGCCCCCTCAGATATAAAAAGGAAGGAATAATAATTTGAACAAAAACTTTAGTACTTTAATGGTCAATTAATATTTGACAAAGGGGAAAGAAGCATGAAATGGAGTAAAAATAGCCTCTTCAACAAATAGTGTTGGTCAATCTGGACAGCTACACGCAAAAAAATGAAACTCGATTACCAACTTACACCATACACAAAAATAAATTCAAGGTAGATAAAAGATTTAAATATAAGTCATAACACCATAAAAGTCCTAGAGGAAAACATTGGTGCGAGGGACCCTGTCCTGGGCACCAGATGTGGGGGGGCTCCGCCTGCAGAGCCCCATCCCTCTGTCACAGATGAAAATAAAAACTACCAAGACATGACTGCTTGGAGAGGAAAGGGGTCAAACTCTCAGAGGAGAATGACCCAGAGCCCCATCCTCACTAGGCTTTTATTGGGCTCAAATACACCAGAATACAGGTTTAACATGTCAAAGAAATCTGAGGGCTTAATCCGAGCCAGTGTTTGTCAGGAAAGGGGGTTACCAAACTTTCAGAGACAATCTCATTTCCTCCTGGGACACTTTTCATTTAAATGAGAGCACCCTTAGCAAAGCAGGTTTCACAGGACTTTAGGAATTCTTTCTTATGCCCGATCACCCAGGGAGCCGTCCTAGCCAGCACAGGGCTGCACCACTCACCCCCACAGTTTCAGGCTTTAAGGCGATTAGGAAGCAGGAGACATCTCCCAGATGGAAATGAGGACTCAGGCTATGTCAGAATAGCTGGGGGGCAAGGATCCATCACATCCTCTTTGCTGCAACCCCCTGAGTCCTTCCATGAGGCCTCCCAAGTGGTTGCGTCTGGCTTAGGTTGCCCCTCCCATGAGGAGTCTTACCCGTCATTGACTGCCAACCAAGCAATGGGGCCAGAGATGGATGAGGCAGTAGCAGTGCTCCTGCCAGGGAGATAAGCTTTGTCTACTTAGTAGGTCACATCCTTGTGACAGAACAGACCCAGATGAAGTGGGTCCCTTGGGCTCTTACACAGCCCACCATGGGGTGAGGGTTACAACTCCTGAAACCAAGCTGAACGGTCCACAACACATTGGCAGGAAAATCCCAGACATTCCACACAGCAACATCTTCACTAATATGTCCCCTAAAGTAAGGGACATAAAGTAAAGAGTAAACAAATGGGACCTCATCAAATTAAAAAGCTTCTGCATGGCTAAAGAAAACAGCATTAAAATGGAAAGAGAACCAACTGTGTGGGAAAACGTATTTGCCAATGATACCTTAGACGAGGGTTTGATTTCCAAAATATATAAAGAACTCACATGACTCCACTCCAGGAAGACTAAATACCCAATTAAAAAATGGACAAAAGACTTGAACAGACACTTCTCCAAGGAGGACATACAGAGGGCCCAGAGACATGTGAAAAGATGCTCAGCATCACTAGCCATCAGAGAGATGCAAATTAAAACCACAATGAGTTACAATCTCACACCAGTCAGAATGGCCATCATAAACAAATAAACAAATAAGTGTTGGAGAGGATGTGGAGCAAAGGGAACCCTAGTGTACTGTTGGTGGGAATGCAAACTGGTACAGACACTATGGAAAACAGTAGGGCATTTCCTCAGGACACTAAAAATGGAACTGCCTTTTGACCCGTCATTTCCACTGCTGGGATTACACCCTAAGAGCCCTGAAACACTAATTCAAAAGAACCTATGCACCACAATGTTCATAGCAGCACGATTTACAATAGTTAAGTACTAGAAGCAACCTAAGTGCCCATCAGCAAATGAGTGGATCAAAAAACTATGGTACATTTACACAATGGAATTCTATGCAGCAGAGAGAAAGAAGGAGCTCCTACCCTTTGCGACAGCATGGATGGAACTGGAGAGCATTGTGCTAAGTGAAATAAGCCAGGCAATGAGGGACAAATACCATGTGATCTCACCTTTAACTGGAATATAATCAACAAAAGAAAAAAGCAAACAAAATATAACCAGAGACATTGAAATTAAGAACAATTTAACCATAGCCAGAGGGGAATGCGGAAGGAAGAGTGGGGAGAAGGGTTTTCAGGAACTAGTATAAAGGACACATGAACAAAATTAAGGGGGATGGTGGAAGCAAGGGAGGGAGGTGGGTTTGGCTGGAGTGGAGGTGGTTGGGGAGAGAAAATGCAGACAACTGTAACTGAACAATAATAAAGTAATTTAAAAAAAACTTTATATTAGCTCCCTATAGAAAACGTTGATAAATCAAAAAAAAAAAAAAACATAACAACAATAAAAAAATAAAATCATACAACAAAAACAAAAAACAGTTGGTACTTTAAAATCATTTCTGTATAGTACATAACACAGTGTCCCTAGCTCAGGTTGGACTCATTCATCCAAAGATTTTTTTCCAAACAAGAAGAGATATGCCGTCAATAATATTTATTGTTGATATGTCAGACACAGTATTGAGGCTGAGGTATACAGTGGGTGAGTAATGTAGACATACTCCCCGTCCTCAAGAAATTTTCCATCTAGATAAAAGAGCCCTTAGGGTACTTGATACAGTTCCTTCTTACTTTATATAGTTGTGTCTAAGTTGTATTTTTCTTTTCTTTTATTAAACAGCAAATGTAATGTTCTTTTTATATCCATTTATTTCCATTATTTCTGTGTAATTTTGTTTTTTCTGTCTTTTCTATCATCAGATGACTGAATTGTTTTCATGGAATTTTTAATAGTTAATTTTAATTTTTTACATTTATTGAGATTATCAATCTCTGCACTAATTTCTATAAATGTATTTCAGGCATTCTCTTTCTTGACAATTAAAATACATTTTGCTGCAAGGAGCAGATGATTGTACAAACATTTACTTGGATGAATGTAGCAGTTATTAATTTACAAAAAAAAACATGAAGGTAGGTGAATTCCAGGGCTGGTTTAGCAGTACCATGATATCAAGGTACTAGCTTTTTCTCTCTGCAGTTTACTTGTCTATCCCCTTATGGCTACATATTAGCTGCTCAGTATTAAGTATCAGTAGCATACCACCACATCTAAAACCAGCTAGTACAAACAACTAATACTCCTATTGCACTTTGTATCAGGAATGTTTCAGAAACTTTACAGATACCAACTCATAACAATCTATGAGATAAACATCACTATTATCTCTAGTTTACAAATAAAGACTGAAGCATAGTAACAGCTCGTTAAAGTATTATAATTAAGAGAAAGGGCAGACTGCTCAGAATCCCTGAGAGCAGTTTACACACACTCCCTCCCCCAGGCACTGGATTCCATGGACTCTTTTCTGCCTGAGATTTGAGTAGCTCAGAAGCAATCTACCCCTGCTATTTTATTCTAACCGCATTTAGGGTTCTCATTTTTCTTGGTTTTATTTCTCTGTACCCATGTTTTCATCTTCTTTCTTTTTCTGGACATTGCTAATATTTCTAGGCTACTGATAAGCTTGTTTACAAGTGCTGCTACGGATTTCTTTTATTTGAGCCTGTAATTTTTTTCCGATATTTTTAGAAATTTTGGATGAGTAAGAAGGATGATCTATGTTCTCAGTCAGCATTTTTTGAAAGAACTCAACCCTGCTCATTTAAATATGAGGAAATAGGCCCAGAGAGACTTCGCTCTTCAGTGGTTAGGTAGATTAACACGACCAAGTGAGCTACATGCTGGATTGTCTGTGGTGTTCCATGGTCACTCACTGAGTTAGAAGCAAGAGAAGACTTCCAGTCTGGGTCTCTCTACCTGAGCTATCCCATTTTATGTCCAAAAAGTAAACTCTGATACAAAATAAAATAATTCCTTTTTTGTTTAACCAAAACATCTTTAGCTTATTTATTCCATAGGAAACTTCTAAATTGGCATAAATTATAGATGATCTAAATTACCTGTAATCTTAAGTCTTAGAGCTTTTTCTAGCATTTTAATATATAACAATGACATTCTTTTATGAATTGATATTCATGATTATTGTAGACAAAATTTGAATCCATGAACACATTTCATTTTAACCTGACTTACAAAAACATTTAATACTACAATGTGAAGTTTCTCCATACCATTATATGAATCTTTTTTATTTTAATTTTTATTTTCATTTTAATTGCTGTTCATGTGCAGTTTTCTGTCTTTTACTCCCATCCCAGCCCACCACCCCAGCCCTCCCCACCTCCCTCCCATTTCCACGCCCCCTAGTTTTTGTCCATGTGTCCTTTATACTTGTTGCTCTAAACCCTTCCCCTCTTCTCCTGAAATTCCCTCCCCTCTCCCCTCTGGTGACTGTCCATTATATGAATCTTTTTAAAGCACCGTATTTAATGACTCCATGATTTTCTATGATACAGATTTAATAAAATTTTAACCAATGTATTTTTGTCTGTAGTATATGACAATATCAAAATGTTGATTTTGTCTGAACCACTACATAGTCTTAGGTACAAAATTGGATTTGTGCAATAGACCATCACTTAAGAGTTTCATAGCATGGAGTCAAAAGTATTTAAACCCCTCATTCACATCAAGGATAAATAGAGCTGAGACAGAGGAAACAGAAGACAAACAAGATGGTTTCCTTCTTACCATTTTTTAAAAGGGTTTTTGGGGGGAGGAGCACCTTCTCTATACCCTCACTGCCACTTGGGAGGGCTTGTCTTCTTGACAATTTCTCTGTCAATTGGTTATGTTGAGCACCTTTTCACAAACCTATTGACCATTTGTTTATCTTCTTTGGAAAAATATTTCAGTTCTTCTGCTCATTTTTACCAAATTTTCGGGATATTAAGTTGTATGAGTTCTTTGTATATTTTATATATTAAACCCTTATCAGATATATAACTTGTATGTATTTTCTCCCTTTCCATAGCTTGCATTTTCATTTTGTTGACGGTTTTATTTACTGTGCAGATTCCTTTAGTCTGATGTAATCCCACTTGTTTATTTTTGTTTTTGTTACCTTTGCTTTTGGAGTCAAATTTTAAAAAGGTCAAGGTCATTATCAGAGAGCTTCTCCCCTATGTTTTCTTCTAGGGGTTTACAGTCTCAGATCTTAAATTTAAGTCTTTAATCCATTTCCAATTGATTTACCTTTATGGTGTAAGATAAGCATCTAGTTTTATTCTTTTGCATATGGCTATCCGGCTTTCCCAGCACCAGTTATTGAAGAGACGATTCTTTCCCCCATTGGGTATTTTTGGCTCTTTGGTTGTTATTTAATTGATCATCTATGCCTGGGTTTAATTCTGGGGTATCTATCTGTTCCATTGATCTATGTGTCTGTGTTTATGACAATACTATACTGTTTTGATTATAGTTTGAAGTCAGGAAGTCCAACTTTGTTCTTCTTTCTCAAAATTGCTTTAGTTGTCTAGATCTTCTGTGGTTCAATACAATTAGTATATTTTGTTCTATTTCTGTGAAAAATGTCATTGGAATTTTGATAGGGATTTCATTGAATCTGTAGATTGCTTTGGGTAGAGTAAACATTTTAACAATATTGATTTTTTCCAACCAATGAGCACAGAGGCTCTTTCCATGTGTTTGTGTGTTCTTCAATGTCTTTGGCCAATGTTATAGTGTTCAGTTACAGATCTTTTACTTCCTTCATTAATTTTCTTTCTACGTAATTTATTCTTTATATTTGATTTTCTATAGTTTGAAGTTAATTTTATGAGTGTAGTATTTTGGGAATTTATCTTTCTTGTTTTTTTCCTGAACTTTCTGGATTTGTGGTTTAGTGTCTGCCATTAATTTGGAGAAATTCACAATCGTTATTGTTTCAAATATTTCTTCTGTTTCCTTCTCTTTCTTCTCCTTGTGGTATTATCATTATGTGTATGCTACACCTTTTGTAGCCACAGTCCTTGGGTATTCTGTTTGTTTGTTTGTGTTTCCATCTCCTCCCCACCTCACACACAGTATTGGAGATTTTTATTGATAAATCCTCAAGCTTAGTGATTATTTAGCATATTTTTATTTTTAGCATTTTTTTTGTTTTTTTATAGAATTTCCATCTCTCTACTTACATTTCCAATCTGTTCTTGCATGCTGTCTACTTTCTACATTATAGCCTTTAGCATATAAATTAATCATCTTGAATATCCTGTCTGATAATTACAATATTACTGCCATGTGTATTTTTTGTCTTTTAGTATACCATGTAATTTGTCTTGACGGCCTGATAGGACAAAGTAAAGGGATTACCACAAATAACCCTGAGTAATGTGGTAATAAGGTGTAGGGGCAGCAGAAATATTCTATAGTCCTATGATTAGAGCTTCTGCAGTTAAAATTCGCGGAAGCGTGGGGGCCATGAAGTTTTTAACTCTCAGACTTGTTCATACTAAGCCTTTCTTACTGAGTAATTCATCAATTACAGTTCAGATTTCCAGGCACTGGTTTCTATAGTAGTTTTCACATGTTAAGTCTCTGCTCTGGTAAGTTGTGACTTCTTGTATCACCTGTCTCTCCAGCCTTGGGGACAGTGTTTGCCAAGTGTCCTCCCCTCTCATGAATTTAAAAAAAAAAAAAAAAAAAAAACTGTTGAATTTTCAATGGGTTCAGCTTGTTACTCATTGTTAGGATGGAGTGGTGACCTCCAAACTCCTTGCATGCAGATCAACAATCAGGATCATTTCCTGGAGAGCTGTGCTCTGGGAACCACCCCAAAGGGGAGAAATGGGAGTGCCTCTCCCTCTATTTACAAAGAGAGAAAGGCCCCAGTGGGACAGTGTGGAGGGCTGAGCTGTTTTCCTGAAACAGGGAGGGCAGAGTAAACCAGGGCTGATACCTACTTACAAGTTTAGTTGACCAAAGGTGTGAGCACAGTAAAGATAGCTGTATTTCAAGGGCAGTATTATCAGACTGTGTCAGAAGAAAGAATGACTATGATACAGTCTAGGCCCAAGAACACTGGCTAGAATTTACATCTTCTCCAAGAATAGCAACTGGAGAGACACTAAGACTCCAGATATTAGCTCGTGTGGGCCAGCCTGGGAATGACTAGACACACAAAAATATACCAACACATCATAAAACAGGTAAGTTTTCTCATAGAGAGGGCTTTTCAGGTCACATAAAGGTACTGAGGAGAAAACGTGACCTTAAACATCTGCCAGACTCAGACTGTGTCACGCAAAATTATAGCTGTATGAATCAATTGAGAATTTTCCTGCTTTTTTATTATCTTTTCCCATACCCATTTTAACTCTGCGGTTAGAAGATGGGAGAAAGAACCATGTCCTCCTTCTTCAGCCTTTCAACTTCATGAGGCTCCAGCTGGGGGAAGGGAGAATTTAATTTCTGAGCAAAACTTGGATTATAATACAAGACAACATATTCTCATTGCTGTATTGAAATTTTTTTGTGATTTAAAGTAAACACAAAACTTTTTATTATCAGCATAAGCCAAAGTCTCATAGTACTTTCTAGTGTTTGATCTAAGGCAAGAAATGAAACAGACACAGTTTTAAAAGGAGGGAGAGACAAAGATTGAGGTACTTTTTGGCTCTATGTACTGAATCCAGTGTATTTGCTCTACAGTATTTTCCTTATAAAATTTTCTTGTGAAAATCTTTTTGTATATCCTGCATATGTTTCTTAAAAGGAATTCCTTGAAGTGCATTTTCTGGGTCAAAAGTCATGATGGATATGAAATTTTTTCATAATTATAATCAAATTATCTTAAAAATATGACCACTTTGTATTTCCAACAGATATATATGGGAATTCACTTTTTTATCTGCTTACTCATAAGTTGCAATTTTTGTATATTTAAAAGTGTGGCATATGTGTTTTAGTTCTCATTGCTTTAGTTATGATTAAGACAATAAGTTCATTAGCTATTATAAAGCTTCTCTTTTGAATTGTATAGTTTTTGCTTATTTTTCATTAGATGTTTATTTTATTCTGAATACTTTGTAACAGCTTTTTTATACTAAGTATATTGATATTAGTCTGCCAAATATATTAGAATATTTTTATAATTAAATTTTCAATCATCTTTTCATATCTACTGTTGATTTATTGGTCACCTAAAATTTGTATTTAGTCAAATCTATTGATTTTATTTTTAATACTTCCTAAATATAAAGTCCTTCCTTCCGTGCCTAAAAGAATGTGATTTTAGTCTATATTAAATGTCTCATATTTTAATGTTTTTACATGTATTTCATTTATCTCAACAATTATAAACTAGGAGTCCTCTCCCAGAAAAATGAGGTAGTGGTCCAAACACAATTTGTTAATAGTCCTTTGTTTAGACACTTATTAAAAACTTATTAGGTTTCATGTGAATTTGAGTTCTCTTTTAGGGAAAAATATCTTAGAGTTATATATTTCTTGTGATATTATTCTAATGTTATTAGGTTACAATTTAAAAGACAGCTATATACTTTATAACATCTAGACTATATCAAGGGGTTATATCTTGCCTAGCATATGCTCATCCATCAGTCTGAAGGCATACAAAAATCAAATTTTATTTACTTAGCAAATATTTATTGAGCTCATGCTATGTGTCTGGCATTGTGCTGGGGGGTCCAGCAGTGAATCCATTAGTTTAAAAAAATCTCTGCCTTCAGAGAATTTTTATCCAGAGGGTGGGATGAACAACAAAAAAGATAATAAGAAAAATGTTAGAAGGTAAACCCTGTTAAGGAAGAAAGAAGCAGAGAATTGGACTAGGGAGCATCACAGAGAGAGGTAGTTCACAGTTTAGAAAAGTAAAACAGGAGGCTGGGCAGGATAAAGATGGAAAGGAGGCGAGTAAATGAACTATCCAGGTATCTGGGAAGAGTGTTCTGGGGAGAGGGAACAGAACGTGTTACCACATGGATGTGAAAATGTATGAGATTACAAACACAAAGAGAAAGGCCTGAGCCGAGCAAGGAGTGCATTCTAAGCTATTGTAAGGACCCCATTTCAAATTCTTTGTTATTGTATTCAAGTAAATCTGCATCCTTTTTCATGTATTTACTTGTTTGTAAGTTTATCTCATCTCTTCAGTCTGCTGAAAAAGAAGAGCTGTGCTACAATATCCTCCTGATGCTATGGTTTTGCTGATTTTTTTTTTTATTTTTCTATAAGCTTTTGCTTTATATGTTGCAATGACATTTAATTGGCAAATAAAATTAAGCTAAATAGTATACATTTATCATAAATTTTACCCTTCATTAATAAAAGGTAAAGTCTTTTGTCCAATGTAATATTTTTCCTTGACATCTATCTTGTGTGATACTAATATTGCCACCTTTACTTTCTTCTTTTTGCAACTGATTTAGCTGAATGTTAACACTCATTTTTAATCTTTCATCTGTTTGTTTTATTTGGTTAATTGTAGGGGACCTGTTTGTTTTAGTCTGTCAAATGTGACTCAGCTCTGTATGGAAAACCTACAGAAACAAGGTGATGGGCAGGAGCCAGACCATCAAACCGAGTTTTCCCGTGGGAATCAGGCCTAGAAAATGCATCCAGACTGTTATGGCTTGCTCTTGCTAAAACTCCATCACCCTTGTCTAAAACAACAAATGTGTATTGTCTATCTTCGAGGTAATTTCCAAAGCCTGTGTGAATCTTCCCAAGGACAGAGCTAATCAGCTTGCCGCCATTCCCCTCTGCATATTATTTTCATTTCTTTGATTGTACCTAAAATGTAGACAATAATATTCTATGTAATAAATAATAAATCCTTCTTTGATGTAAGACCCAAGAAAAACAATAAAAGCCTGTCTAGGCAAGGGTTGGGGCGCTCTCCTCTTGAGAGAGTAGTCGTGCCGTCCCCTCTTTCCCCACAAGATTGCTGTTGCCTGTGCATTTATTCTCATCTTCAGTCATAACAGGTGGACTCTGCTGGCCGTAGTCCACCACATTTAATTATTATTGTGTTTTGATAACTTTTGCTACTTTTTTTCTCATCTTTTGCTTCTGAAGTTTGTTTGTTTTTTTTTTGCTCTATTTTCCCTTAGTGTTTAGAATCTGTGAATCTTTTCCTTTTGTGTCAAGGATCACTGTAATTAAAAGAGACAATGTCCTGACTAACCTGTTTCCCTTCCAAGAGAAGGAAGCAGAACCAGAATCCTTTACGGCTTTTACTTTTCCACTGTGGTCGTCACGGGCCACATATATATACTTAGCATCTGGGCCTGCACATTCACAGACCTGCACATGTGTGAGTACACACACATGCACACACATACGTATTTTACACATCTGGAATTACACTCATCCCTCAATTCTTTGCTTTGGTGAGAATGGGCCTTCAGATCTGTGACCAGATAATTATGAATCTTGGTCAGATCTTTGACCTGATTTTTTTGTCTGCTCAAAAGACTCATAGTAGAGTCATTTTTGTTCTCCTAAATCCTTACTTCTTTGGGTGATTCTGAATCAAACTCACTCTTTCTACCTTGGCTTTTAACACGATGACAACAGCAGCAGCCCAGAGATGTCATGCAGTTTTAAAAACATTGTAAACAGTAGACTCTTCTTTTTTTTTTTTAATTAAAATCTGCTTATCATTTTTATCCTGTTGAGTGTGTGGACTGCTCTGACTTGCCTCTTTGAATTCACACAGTTGATTAGAACTCTTTCTTATTGTGCTGGCTTATTAAAATCTCACTCCCTACATCAGTCATGGTGGCCCCTACACCAAAGGGCAGATTCCTGGGTGATAAACTTGTCTTGAAGTCAGGACATGGCCTCGGGGCAGGACAGCAATGAAACCTAAGGGGTCTGGGTGCCTGAGGGCCCCCTCACTAGTGGCTTTCTCAGAGAAACAGGAGGTTTGTATGTTTCTTTGGATCATGCCCTATGCTTACTTAATCTTACAAGAGCCCTGTGAAATAGATGTAATCATCTCCATTTTACACATACCCACAGACCTCAAATATATGCAATTCCAGTCCGTTAAAGGCAGATCTAGGATTCAAACCTATGCTTGCAATCTTCCCTAATGATGCTTTTAGGGAGAAACTACAGTGCATTGGGACTGCCTGTCATCATTAAGTAGTTACGTATATTCCGTTTTTGAGCTTTCATGAACTCAATTTACTTTATTTACTGCGCCATTGTCTTTCACCCCCAGGGGGATAAATAAGTCCCTTGGGTTTGAAATGGAAAGACCTAGCTTCTATGACTTATAAACTCTTGATTTTGAGTTAAGAATGCCATTTTTTTTTTGTTTGTGAAATAAGAAGTTTGACCCAATCAGTGATTTTCAACATCTGCTGTGATGTGCTCTATGTGTGGGAGGTGTGAGGAACAGCTAAGGTAATCTGCTCTGGGCTGTTGTTCTTTGATTTGTTAGAGACTCTGTGCATAAGGTTTCATTTGAAAATGCAGGTTTCCCTTCTGCAGTGTAGAAGGTTGGGGCGGTGGGTGGGTGGGCTAACAGCTCTTTAAGAGGAATCCAGGGCATTCAGGCTGTTATAGGACAAAGTCCATGCCGGCTCTAGCTCCTCCTCCACTGCTAAACTCTGGTTTCAAGGCAGCTGACATGGGTAAGGAAATGAACCAAATGAAGGGAAAGGATATAGGAACTGGCAAGAGCGAGGGATGAAAGATCAGTCCTAAATGCAACCCCAGGGACAATACTGGCAATTACCAGTCAATTCTAAACTGAGTAATATACATCAACTTAGTTTTTATCTGTATTCCTAGGGAGAGACTTGGATGGAAACAATGAGCTGGGGTATTGTTTTAGAAGTAGAGAGGGCAACAGAGGCAACAAAAGCATCTCTTCAAGGCCAGTAATAGAGAGAGGGCTTATGTATAATTCAAAATCCAAAAATAATGTGTCTAAACCCAAGATGGAAAAAATGAGTAATTATCAGAGCTTTTGAAAGTGCATTTCATTAGCTATGCAAATTGAAAAACTTAAAAGTCCTGGTTATATTTGTTAGGTGACATTGTTAAATCATAATTTTCTGCTTGGATAGAAAATAAACACAAAAAAAGAATCCTAACTTCTTCTAGTAAGAGGACTCATTCTGCCTACACAGTAATTATTTGCCCTAAAGTTACATTTCCCCATCCTACGCTAAGTTTGTCCAAGTTGAAGCATCAGAAAATATGTCATAGAAGAGCAAAAACAAGCCCAGGTCTTCTGTTGTGGCTGCAGTAGAGGGCAGACCATATGGTATGGGGTAGAAAATGTACCCAAGTCAAGGGAACAGAGAAACCCAGAGACATACAAGGTCTGAACAGGGTTTTCCTGCAGGGACATTTGCAGACAATATAGGGATTTTGTGATTTTAGGGACGTCTGCCGAGAACTGAGTATTGAGAGATGAGATAAGGATAAGTTCAGGGCAAGAATTCACAAACACTTGTTGTGGGCCCTTAATCTTAATATGTTTAGTGCTATCATTTTAAATGATACAATTCTGAATTCTTTACTCTTGCGTAGCCTTTGTGTTTTTTACTAAAGTTCTTTAAAAGCCCTGCCTCCTTTCAATGCATCCATGAGATGCACTTCACATATTTATTATGCAACCTTCTAAGGAAAGACCTAAGTAACTGGGGTTTTCTGCTCAGTACATATAAAGCAGTTTAAATGGCAGAGGTGGAAGTCCTAACAATTTGCTGCTCAATAGGATTGGAGGTGGAGAGAAGAAAATTCATCTGAAAAGCTTAAGGGTAATTCTCACTGTTCACATGTTCTTCCTCCCCAGTGACTCAGGTGGAATCTGTGCAGGTGTGCCTGAAGTCTCCCCAGGTTGTTCTCACACATACCATGAACTTACAGTTAATTATTACTGCAAAAGGGACAGGCTGTGACATATGTAAGCTGCCACCTCCCTGAGCACAAACAACATAAAAAGAATAGGTCTGCAGTACAGAGTTTTAGAGGTTAACCTTAGGGAAAAGAGCCTGACTGTGGCAACTGTGTATATGCCAAGAGAACTTAAAGGAAACTCTAGAAAGGATGCATTGAGTCTATCTAAACAAAATGACAGCTTTAGGGCCTTTCCTGTCTCTTGATTCCCTCATGTTCTCAATGACAGTTACAACAACTCTGAAGATAATGAAGCTGATGGTCACCCATTTAAAAGACTTGCACTGAGCCTGAGCTAAAGTCTACTGCATTAGGACTTGCTCCTGTAATATTGATAATGTACGTTATGGGACTGAGGTGTCAGCTTAAGGTTTCCTCTTCAGAGCAGCCTTCCAGGTAGACCCAGTATTAAGTGGCTATTCATCCCCCTTCTTCACATTCATCACTTTAACTTCTTTTATATTATTTATTGCAGTTATTAATCTCTAAAAATGAACTTGTTCAATTCTCTTCTCAATGAAATATAAATGCCCAAAGACAGGGCTCTGTTTGTCTTAAATTTCAGCATATCAAACCATTCCTGTTACATAGTAAGTCCCTATATGAGTTTTCTAAGGCTGCTGTAACAAAGTCCCACAAATTGGTATATTGAACAACAGGAATTTATTTTCGTACAGTTCTGAAGGCCAGGAAGTCCCAAGACAAGGTGTCATTAGGGCTGTTTTTTGTTTTCTAAGTCTTCTCGTCTTCTCTCCTTGGCTTGTTGATGGTGGTCTTCTCCTTCTGTCATTACATGATCTTTCTTCCATTGATATCTGTCCAAACTTTCCCTTCTTAAAGCACATCAGTCATTTTGAATTAGGACCCACTCTAATGATCTCATTTTAACTGTATTACTTTATAAACTCTATTTCCAAATACAGTAACATTTTCAGGTACAGGGGATTAGGACTTCAACATATAAGTTTAGGGGCAGGGATCAACACAGCCAATAAAAGTCCCTAAAAATAGTTGTTAAATAAATTAACTAATGAATACATGAATGAATGAATGGATGGATGGGTAAATGCCTTCACTGGACTTTCAGAAGAATGTGCCAATGCCTTCTAAAGTACATTTAAAATTGTTAAAGAGGATGATTATTGAAGGAAATTGTTATCAGCATTAGTCATGAGGGTCACTCAACACTAATGTATCATGACACTTAAGCCCACACTTCAAAACACACAAAAGAAAACCTAACTGATTTACAAGTGGTCTTGCTCATCTTGTCATGGAAATGGAATTACATGTAATATCAGAATCAAACTGAGAGATTCAAATTCAGTTGTCATCCTTGTTTACCACTTTTCCTGCTCTATCCCTGCAGATTTTTTTAAACAGAAATGTTCATTAACGGAAGCAGAACTAATCAGGAGAAATAGATGGCCATGTAAAAGTGGACAGAGACCTACTTGGTCCTTTAGGCTGTTTGTTGGAGCTCAGTTGGAGATGAAAAGGAAAGGAAGCCAAAAACTTCCAATTAGAAAAACCAACCTATTTTTGTCTTTGACAACTTCTTCTCTGTAACTCTCACTGAAATAACAAAAGAAATATAAAAATAAGAGAAAATCATGAAATATTATATATATGCAAGAAACATCAGGAGAGATTTTTGACAAGATAAAAATCAGGAGAGACAAGACTAAGAGAAACATCCAACCTTGAATTTACCAACATGATGGAAGAGACCATCTAGACAGTAATGGCCAGAGACCCTCAGGGATTCTCTCTATAAATACTGGCTTGGAGCCCCAAAGACAGAAACAAAAATGAACTAAAGGCAACTGATGGAGGACAAATTCAAATTGTGCAGTTGCAGCAAGGAAGTTGAGGGAGATTTTCATTCTTTTTCCTTACAGTTTAGATTTATTTATGTTTCTATCATGTGGACCAATGCTGTCCTTGTCTGATCAGCAACTTCACTCCTATCCCTTAGCAGGTGACAACAGAGGGGTTTCTTCAGCTACCCACAGAGGGTGAGTCATACTTCTCTCTTCTTCCTGCATATAGGGTTTTGACCAGTGCAGTCCCACAGAGCACCACCCACGGAAAGATCTCACAGTAGGGCATTGGTGATCTGCATTCACAATCTTGATGTTCTTAGTGATTTTTATTTGTAAATTTTAGGCTTGTAAATAAATTCAGTGGGACAATTGAGAACATCCTTGGAACCTGGAGCTCTGACTCACATCAGTCCTCCTTCTAGCCCCCTCCCCATTTTCCCAGGATCTCAGTTGCTCACTCTTCTGCCCCTGGTTCCCTGCCTAGCCTCCTTCTTCTTAACTGCACCCAGACACTAGAATATTCAGGTGCATATCAAGATTGGGTATGCATGCCTCACCTGCATCTCTAGGTGGGACAATGGCTGCCCCACCCTGGCCTGGTAGTTTCATGGTGCCTTAGACAGAAGACTAGGCAGAGGAGCTTTTCTTCCACCACTGATTTACATATCAGCACTTTAGAGGCTGAGCGTACAATCCTTTGAGGGTTTCCCTTCTATTGTGGATTGGGGAAGTAGGCCAATGGTCAGGGGCCATTGACTTCCCAGCCCCTGGCTGGAGCACTGTGCCTTGTTCTAGCAACTGGTTGTCATGAGAGGAATCATGGGGCAGAGCCTCAGGTATGCACTCATCTAGCTAGTACTGAGGCAGGAAATTAGAATGGGCAACAAATGCTTCAAGCTCTATCCTTCCACTTTTCTGTCTTTGCTGGAACATGACAGACATGACCTTCACTGACCCCCATTCCCCTTCCCTAGTTTCCTGTAGTTGAGACAAATAAGACAAAAGCTCTGGACCAGATGGCTTCACAGGTGAATTTTACCAAACATTCTGAGAACTAACACCTCTCTATTTCAAAAAATTCAAGAGAAAAGAAGACTCCTGAGCTCATTTTATGAGACCAGCATTATCCTAATTCTAAAACCAGATAAAGACACTACAAAGAAAGAAAAGTATAGGCCAATATCCCTGATGAACATAGATGCTAAAATCCTCAACAACGTTAGCAAACTGAATACAGCAATACATCAAAAAGATCACACATCATGATCAAGTGGGAATTATTCTGGGAATGCATAAACAAAATCAAGGATAAAACCCACATGATCATATCAATAATTGCAGAAAAAGAATTTGATAAAATTTAGCACAGATTTATAATAAAAACTCTCAGGCAAAGTGAGAATAAAGGGAACATGCCTAAACATAATAAAGACCATATATGACAGGGCTACTGCCAGCATCATACTCAATGGGCAAAAACAATAATAGTTTTCCTTAAGATTTGGAATAAGAGAGGGATGTCTGCTTTCACCTCTCTTATTCAACATAGTACTGGAAATCCTAGCCATTTCAATCACACAAGAAGAAGAAATAGAAGGCATCAAAATTGGAAAAGGAGTGAAACTGTCTTTGTTTGCAGATGACATGATATTGTTATGTAGAGAACTCTAAAGATTCCATCAATAATCTACTAGAACTGATAAATGAATTCAGCAAAGTAGCAGGATGCAAAATTAATATTCAGAAATCAGTTGCATTTTTATATGCCAATAATGAACTATCAGAGAAGGAAATTAAGAAAACAGTCCTATTTCACAATTCCTTCAAAAAGAATAAAATACCTAGGAATAAACCTAACCAAGGACATAAAAGACCTGTACTTGGAAAATTATAAGACACTGAAGAAAGAGGCTGAAGAAGATACAAGTAAGTGGAAGCACATACTTGTATCTTCTTCCACACAATGTTTTTGGATAGGAAGAATTAACATCATTAAAATGTCCATGCTACCCAAAGCAATCTGTAGATTCAACGCAATTCCTATCAAGACACCAATGATGTATTTCACAGAACTAGAATATTTCAAAAATTTATATGGAACCACAAAAGGCCCTGCATAGCAATATCAATCTTGAGAATAAAAAACAACAGTTGGAGGAATCATACTACCTAATAGCAATCTATACTATAAAGCCATAGTAATCAAATCAACATGGAACTGGCATAAAAACTGACATGTAGATCAATGGAACAGAACAGAGAGCTCAGAAATAAACCCACACATTTATAGTCAATTAATATTTTACAGAGGAAGCAATCACATAAAATGACCAAAGATTATTCAATAAATGGTGTTGGGAAATTGGAAAGATACATAGAGGGAAGTGAAGCTAGACCACCTTCTTTCACTGCACACAAGAATAAATTCAAAATGGATTAAAGACTTAAGTGTTAGACCCAATACCATAAAAATCCTAGCAGAAGCAGAAGCAGTAAAAATCTCAGACAATGTTCAGAGCAATATTTTATCTGATATATCTCCTCAGGCAAGGGAAACACACAGACACAAAAATAAACAAATGGGACTACATCAAACTAAAAAGCTTTGGCAGCAAAGGAAACCATCAACAAAATAAAAAGACAGCCCACAGAATGGGAGAACGTATTTGCTGATACATCTGATAAGGGGATAATATCCGAAATTTTTAAATAACTTATAAAACTTCACACTAAAAAAACAATCCAATTAACAAATGGGCAAAGGACCTGAATAAACGCTTCTCCAAAAAGGACATACAGATGGCCAATAAATATATGAAAAAATACTCATTGTCACTAATCATCAAAGAAACGCAAATTAAAACCACAATGAAATATGACATCACACCACTCAGAATGTCTACCATCAATAATAGAACAAACAAGTTCTGGTGTGTATGTGGAGAGAGGGGAAACCTTTCACACTGCTGGTGGGAATGCAGATTGGTGCAGCCACTGTGGAAAGCAATACGGAGATATCTGAAAAAATTAAAAACGGATATGCCTTTTGACTAGTGGTCCCACTTCTGGGAATATATCTGAAGGAGCCCAAAACACTAATTCAAAAGAACGTAACACCCCTACGTTCATTGCAGCATTGTTTACAATCACCAGGATGTGGAAATAGCCCAAGCAGATGAGTGGATAAAACAACTATGGGAGATTTACACAATGGAATACTACTCAGCCTTAAAAAATAAGAAAATTTTACCCTTGTGGTAGTATGGATGGACCTGGAGAACATTATGCTAAGTGAAATAAGCCAGTCAGAGAAATACAAATGCCACATAATTTCACTCACATGTGGAATCTAATGAACAAACTGAACTAACAAGCAAACTAGAGACAGACACAGAGAGCAGGATGACAGCCATGGGGGGAGGGTGGTTGGGGTGAGGATGGAGCAGAAATAAAAAGGACTCATGGACATGGACAACAGTGTGGTGATTGTGAGGTTGAGGGGGTATAAAGGGAATAAATGGAAATTGAAGTGGAAACAAATGCAATGAAAAGAATAATACATATTATTCTTTCTCATTATCTACCTCTCCTGGTAGAAAGCATGCCTCACCCTGAAAAACAGCTTCTTGAATCCTACCTGGGACTTTATTTTCATCCTTGTGGGAGCCAAAAGCCTGTGTGGTTAGTGGAAGGTGGGGAAGCTCTTCAGGACATCTGTTAGCTGGGCCGTGTGTGAGACACAGCAGTGCCCAGCACAGACTTGATGCCTCCATGCCAAAAAAAACTGGACATTTCTGCAAACAAGAACAAATTTAATATACAATGCAGCCAAGCCAATTGTTTGAGGATCTAATAAAAACAAATCATTTTTCCTGGTCCCGCTACTAGATAAGGGACAAGATACTTAATGTCCCTGGGCTTAAAATTTGGGGCTATAAAGATTATAATCTCACAAAGTGATTTGAACAATACAGTGAGCATTCTATTGTTTTTATTGGCCCATCATTTATCCCATGTGTTTCTGGCTTTGTGCTCATATGGCCTTTCCTTGGTGTATTCACGCAGAGATCCCACCAGGAGGACTCTACCCCAAATTTAATTAATCTAATCAGTTCTCCTAACTGACTTCAATTTAATGATCTCTGACAGGTCCCACTCACCAATATCACCATGTTGGAAATTAGGGTTTTAACGTATGAATTTTGGGAGGACACAAACATTCAGTCTGTGTAAGCTCCAAGTGGTAATTAATATTCTAATGAAGATGAAGTAGAAGCTTCTGATCTCTTAGACCTCAGCCCAGAAATTGGCCCACTTAATACTTCTACTCTATTCTATCAGAACAGTCACAGAATCTGACGGTATTCGATGGGTGAAGACATTCATCCCACCACTGAATGGGAGGCGTGTCAAACACCTGTGGCTTTTTTTCTTTAATCAGTCACATCATATTCAACTCTATCACTGGAATCTTAATCAGTCAGTCCTTCACAAGAATACGAAAAAGCTAAACATGAGTTGCTAAACTTCCCAGAATTGAAACAGAGTAAGAAAATAATTCCTTTATTTAAGCCCACTTTTTAAAAAATTGCAGCCTTAAATCTTTCGTCCTGACATATCAAGATATCAGTTTGTAGCTTTGTTTTTTGTTTTATAATAGATTTTAGGGCGTGGCCAAAAAGCTACATGGCTTTGGCCTGATGAAGTGAGGCCTGTCTTTCTGTGTCAGTATTATGGGCCAAATTCCATTTTCCTAGGATGGCATCTAACATCCGAAAATTCAAGAAAATCTATTTTGTTCAAATCAGGCCTCTGCTTCCCAGTGTTTTGTCATTACTGTCTGTGGTTCAGGACAGCGGACGACAGCTCCCTCCTCCTCAGCTTCCTGGAGCTGAGCTGCAGAGGCTGATTTCTGACAGAGCCAGGAAAAGCAAGGATGTTATTTTCTCCCATTCTTTTTGGGGGCTGTTTTATTTTGTTGTGTTTACCACAAAGCAAATGCAGATTTAATGATGAAGATGACAAAAGACGTGGGTATTTGTTAATAAGAATGGGAATTACATCCTCTTTCTGATTTTCTATAAATACATGTGACAAACCGTGGGCTCATTTGTTGGGCTGGTTAGACCACTGAGGACAGCGTTATCTGCACGTTAGTCGTACTCTGTGCTGGGGGAAAAAACTATAGCGTTAAGTACAATATGATTCAGTGAAGAATGAGAGTTCTGGAGCCAGACTGCCTAGATTCTGATTGCATTGCTTACTCGCTGTGCAAACTTGGGGAAGTTATTCAGCCTCTCTGTGCCTCTATTTCCTCTTCTGTGAAGTAAGGGTACATAATATCTGTGTCAGAGGATAGGAATTAAGTAAGACAATACATCTAAGAAGCTCAGAGGAGTGTCCTAAGCACTCAGTAAAACAGTAGCAGGTATTCAAGTAGGCTTTCCCTAACTTCTGCCATAAATTGGTAACTAACTTCTATTAGAGACTGGTAAACCCTGACAGACTAGAAGCTCATCTCCTATGAGGTCCTGACCACAACTAAAAGACGGCATTTCTGTTATAGGGAAACCAGAAGAGAGCGTAAAGATGGAGCAGAGAGGTCAGGTTCATTATGTATACAGGATACCCTCCGTCTTCTCCTAAAGTACTCTATACCTGGGTCTATCTTGTTGCAGTGTAACTTATAATGAACTACTCACTCGGCATTCAGACTCCAAAATTGCCAGTTACTTGTCTTCTCCTATTCTCCCTTTCTTCTACTTCTTCCCTGAAACCATAGGTTTAAAAAAGCATTAATCATTATGGCGTGTGAACAACATGTGCTGTAAGATTTGAAAAGCTCCCATTTACTCTAATGCGTCGCTACCAGCCTCCTTTTCTGCCCTTAATTCCAACCTTTCTCCCAAGCAAGTGACACACATAGAGACTCACTAATTTGTCAAATGGTCTGACTACATCGTTTGAGAATACCTTCCTCCAGAGGCAGTGACTTGGACATTAAGGGGAATTTGGCCTATGTGTCATCTGTGCTTTTATTTCCTTGCATACTTATTCAAAGAAAAAACTGTTTATCTGTGCATTGCCACAGTACTTATTGCCATGGCAGCCAAGATCTTATATTACAAAGATGAAAGAGAGAAAGAGAGGGAAAGAGAAGAAACGAGAAGGGAAGTTGATTAATAACAGGATTGAGGGATTAAGGAGGAAATCACAGGTCCTTGGAGCAATGTTTTGTCTAACCAGGCAACTTGGTAGGTAGAGCTCACCTGTGAGGGAGGAAGATTGGCTTTGTCTCTCAACTCATCTTGGAAAAAAAACAAGGAGGTAAGACAAACTGTTGGAAAGGTATTTAGTGTTCTATAGGAGCTCAGTTGTCATCTTTTTTGGTTGGTGCCCTTTAAGAAAGTGATGGTTCTTTCCTCGCTTAATTAAAGTTTGGAATGGTTCTCCTCCATAAATCATTACAGCTGCCCAAGGAAGCAATGGTGGTGAGGGGTAACTAAGGTTACACTGAATTCCCTGGGGCTGAAAACTGAATGCTATTCACTGGAGCACTGGAAGGACATTTTCTTTGGTGATAGCTGTATTTCAGCCTGCAGTCACTGAGCACTGAGAGCCTTCCAGCTCAGCTGTAGCTGGCTGGTTTGCTTTCAAAGGCCAGCTGGAAGAGAGGAGCCTGCACAATTGCAAGGACTGAATGGAGTGAAGCATTACCTAGGTGATCAATGTAATGCCAGATTGTCTCTGGACTAAAGATGAAGCTTTTTAAAATTTCCCTGTTAATTCTCCCAGTGTGTCTTTAGAAGCAGGGGTGTGGTAAGTACCAGCACCCCATTTCCCAGGGTAGGTCACTGAGACCCAGATGCAAAGGGATGTTTTCAGAATTACACAGCAAATGAATGGGGAAAATAAAAAGAAAAATAATGTCTTAAATTTTGGATGAATCGAAACTCAGAGTTCACAAATTGAGCTTTTCTTCTCTGAGCAACTCTGGCTTCGGTGCAAGCATTTAACAAAAACTTTGGCTCCCGTCATCCTTCCCTTTGTTCAGGTGGAGCATTCGTGAGTGGGGGCAATGCCCTGGGTCTGGTTAGCACTACACTGGGTGGAGCACTGGCTTCTGGTTAGAATTCTCTAGTATAATAACCTTTGTTTCCTCTCAACATTGCCTGCTTTCTGCAAAAACCCAGATGTCATCACTTACCTGCCTGAGCTCTTTGTCACCTTCTCTTTCTTTCACACTCCCACTTTTCTCTGATTGATTCTCCCAAAGCTTTCTCCTAGACTATTTGGCAGCATCTCCCTCAGTCATGAGAATCTGGGGACCTTCTTGAGTGAGCTCTCAGAGCTGACCTCCTTTTAGAAGCATCTATTTACATGCATGAGACTGCTGATGACATCAATGTTTTGCAGTTTTGAGGCACATTTGGGGTTTTACCCAGAAGATGCACAGAATATAAATGTTTTCACGAGGTGTGGGGGCCAGTTTTTGATTCAGGAGGAGAAACGTGTTTGAAAAATGTAGGAGCATAAATTGAATGCTTCATTTCTGTGAGCATTTTTCATTCATTTATTTAATACAACTGCATTAAGCAACATGTGAAAAATAGTTTTGGTGCTGAGAAAATAATACTACGGCCCCCTTTCTCTAGGAGTTCATTCTCCTGCTAAAGGGGAAAAGCAACATCTGGCAAATATATTATGAATCAAATAAGTAATGTAAACATAAGGATTCGATTTTTGTTTTAATCCTCACCTGAGAATGTGTTTATTGATGAGAGAGAGAGAGAGAGAGAGAGAGAGAGAGAGAGAGAGAGAGAGAGAGAGAGAGAGAGAAACATCAATTGGTTGCCTCCCGTATGAGCACTGACAGAGGTTCAAACCCACAACCTAGCTACCTGCTCTGATGAGGAATTGAACCTGCAGTCTGTTGCTGCTTGTGACTATGCTCCAACCAACTAAGCCACCCGCCACAATGCCACAGTAAGGATTCTATACAGAAATTCAAATGCACTGAGAATGGAAAAGTTGAGGGGGAAAAAACATTGTAGAGAAAATTATCATCATCGGTGGGTAAAAAAAAAAAAGAATTAACACAAGACCATTTATGTAAATAAAAGTACACACTTATACATACAAAACAGTACTTTTTTAAGGGACACATGGGTTTAATCACAACAAACACTTTAGTTTGGGTGCCTTTGTATAGGGAGATAAGGAAGTGGGAGTGAGAACAAATAGAAAACAAAATAACAGGAAGACTTTGCTTGAATCAGTGATTATAAGATGCTATGAAATGCAGATAACTCAGTTTCATTCTTGATTTTTAGTTTCAATAGGAGTAAGAAAGATAAGATAGAAAAAATAAACAAAAGCAGCAAATTCCAAAAAGCTCATGTTTTCAACAAATGAGCAGTACTTTGTATAAATATGATCTAGGGGACTGAATAAAGGGTGATGGTGACCTTCAAAATGGCAGCAGTCTTTGGCTGTTGTTCTAGAAAAAGATATTGTCTATATGAAGGAGCTCATCATTTCGCTGGGCGGGGCCAGCTGCACACAATTATCTACTTAGTTCTGGGAGTGAATTTAAGGGGAACATTGGCAATCTCGACTGTGTTCTCATAGTGATTAAATTATTCAAAGATAATGTGAGAGGAAATATTAAAGGAACTGGGAACATTTGTCCTAAAGACATGAAAAGGGAAACATCTGGCTTGTACATAAGTACTTTCAAACCACTGAGTCTGTCTGAGGGAAGAGAGCTGCCATTTCAAGGTTGCTGCCATGTTGGGGTCTTCCGAGACCTCAAGAGTTTTACGTTTATCAAGGTAATCAAAACTTTCTTAAAGAAGTAATCTGATTGGAAGGGGAAGCACGTATCTGCCTTCATGAGGCAAAGAAATATTGAGAAGGCATCTCCCCACTGCTTCTGGTTTTATATACCAGAATGAGATAGGTTTTAAAAGGAAATACCCTGATTGGGAAAATACATGAATAATTCACATAAAGATAAACTAGATTATTTTCAGGACACTTCCTAAAGATAACTTTGATTAAAAGAGAGAAGTCTCCAGAAAAACAGAGCCACAGAACCAAGAGGAAGTATAGCTAGATGATGATGATAGATGATAGATAGATAATAGATAGATAGATAGATAGATAGATAGATAGATAGATAGATAGAGCAGGAATTAGCTCACTCAATTATTAAGGCTGACTAGTCCCAAGATCTGCAGTTGGAAAGTTGGAGACCTAGGGGAGCTGGTTGTATATTTCCAGTCCAGTCTTAAGGCCTGTGATGTAGGAGAGACACCCTAGTCCAAACTCCAGCAGGCATAAAGCCCAGGAAAAGCCAATGTTTCAGGTCAAGCCTAAAGGCAGGTGAAAACAATGTCCCAGCTCAAGGCAGCCAGAAAAGAGGAGTTCCCTCTCACTCCCAGAAATGTCAACCTTTTCATTCTTTTCAGGGCTTCAGCTGATTAGATGACCCCCATCCACATGAGGAAGAGCAATCTGCTGCCATAACAAAATGTCATAGACTGTGGGCTTAAACAAAAGTTATTTTTCACAGTGCTGGAGGATGGGAAGTCCAAGATCAAGTTGTTAGCTCTCTTCCTGGCTTCCAGATGGCTGTCTTCTCATTATGATTTCTCATGGTGTAGGAGGGACAAAGGAAAGGAGAGGAAGAGAGGGAAAGAGAAAGAAAGACTGTTCTGTCAGCTAGCTAGTGTCTCTTCTTCTTCTTTTTTTAATTTTCACCCTAGGACATTTTTTTCTCTTCCTTCCTTCCTTCCTTCCTTCCTTCCTTCCTTCCTTCCTTCCTTCCTTCCTTCCTTCCTTCCAAGAAAGGGAGAGAGAGAGAAATATAAATTGCACCCTGACTGAGGAATTGAACCCACAACCTAGGTATGTGTCTTGGCCAGGCATGAAACCTACAACCTTTCAATTTATGGGATATGCTCCAACAACTGAGACATGCCCGCCTGTGTGCTGGTGTCTGTTCTTATAAAGATACTAACTCTATTGTCAGGGCCCCACCCTGATGACCTCATTTGACTTCAGCTACCTCAATGTAGGCCATATCTCTAAAGAAACATTGGGCTTCAGCATATGAATTGTGGAGGGAGGGAGCAAAATTCAGTCTACCACCACTACCTAGCACAACTCTCAAAAAAAAAAAAAAAAAAAGAACAAATATTCTAATGTAATTCTCTTTTCTCCAAATCATGCATTTCCTACTCTGGCCTTTTTTTTTTATTTTTCCTTTTCCTGAAACAGCATAAGAATATGAAACAGAGACCTCAGATTAAATATTTTGTAGATTATTGAAAGGATGAAGCTCAGTAATGTATTTGAATTTTCTATAAAATTTCACTTAAATTTTACATGTTGTTTCACAGCCTGTATTTTAATTCAACAACACATCATGACCAATTTTCTATTTCACTAATGTTAAACTAGATAACTTTAGTTGATGCATATTATTTTAATTCTATTTGTGACTATTCTATGTTTAACTAGTCTCCTCTTCAAGGATATGTCGCCAGTCTCTTTGCTATTATATCTGATGACACAATGAACATTGCCAAACGCCACACATGCATTTTGCACTTGTGTATGTATCTTTGTTCACCTTCATGGTCAGGTTTGACCCAAATTACTAAAAGGTCATCTGGAAAATTCATAGAGTTCCATGTTTTCACGATTCTTGATGGATTTTGTTTCATGTTCTTTGTGTTCAGTTATTTCATGTCAGGAACCATTACTTTCTTCTCCAGATAGAGCCCACTTTTGTCCTTTCCTCCTAGCACTTCCTTCTGCAGGTAACCTTGACACTTACCTTGCTGAGAAGAAATTTTGTTATATTCTGAGAAGTCAGTTATGCAACTTGCAAGCTTTTTCTTTAAATAAACATCCTGAATTGGGAGAATCAAGTTGCTGCATTAGATTTCATGTGTTGTTAATACAATTCAAATTAAATGCCAGCTCTAGGCCAAAAGTAAAAGATGCAGGAAGCAGTGCCGACTCATTCCTTTAGATCATCGCAAAAGGTGCTTTTCTCCACTTGGCTGATTTTCTTGTTTGTTTGTTCCAACCTTCACACACACACACACACACACACACACACACACGCAAACGTTTTTTGCTTTGTGCCTATTTTTCTACCCATGCACATATGTTGCACAAAGTTACTTCTTTTTTTTAATTTTTTAATTTTTATTTTTTAATCAGTATTTTTTAATTGTTGATATTGTACAGTTTTCTGTCTTTTACCCCGCCCCCAGCCCACCACCCCAGCCCTCCCCACCTTCCTCCCATTTCCACCCCCCATAGTTTTTGTCCATGTGTCCTTTATACTTGTTGCTCTAAACCATTCCCCTTTTCCCCTGAAATTCCCTCTCCTCCCTCTCTGGTCACTGTCAAACTGTTCTCAAATTCAGTGTCTTTGTTTATATTATGCTTGTTTGTTTGTTTTGTTGATTAGGTTCCCGTTAAAGGTGAGATCATATGGTATTTGTCTTTCACTGCCTGGCTTATTTCGCTTAGCATGATGCTCTCCAATTCCATCCATGCTGTCGCAAAGGGTAGGAGCTCCTTCTTTCTTTCTGCTGCATAGAATGTAATTTAAAAAAGAAGCTACATTTTATTAATTATGTTATTACAGTTGTCCCAATTTCTCCCCTTTGCCCCCCTCCACCCAGTATCCCCCACTCCCTCAGGCAATTCCCCCATCATTGTTTTTGTCTGTGGATCATGCATGTAAATTCTTTGGCTACTCCATTTCCTATACTGTACTTTACATCCCCGTGGCTATTCTATAACTACTTATTTGTACTTATTAATCCCCTCACCTCTTCACCCATTCCCCCACACCACCCTCCCATCTGGCAACCATCAAAACACTCTCCGTACAGAGTTACTTCTTAAAAAGCTCTTTTGCTGGCAAATGCTGATAGTTGTAGCTGATTAATACCTGAGGAACAGAATAAGCTATAAATCATGGATTTTGACAGTAATGCAGGGAAACTATCCTCCATCCCCACCTCTGTATATTCAAATTCCACCAATTTTCTATGACATCTTCTCAAGGATCTCTTAAATACCACCTGGATTAAGCAAGTATTTAATTATATACTCTGCCAAATGTTTTCATCCCATGAGTCTTGTTTCCCTCAACAAAATTGTTATTTTCCAAAGGCAGGAATTTTGACTTCTCTTTTTTTCTGCCTTGCCTTACACTAAAAAATAGTAAATAGTAGAACTTTTATAAACACTTTTTAAGAGATTGCTGTGTGAATAGTGGGGAGGTAAAGAGGAAGGTGTTGGCCTTAATTCTATACTCAGACTACATAAAATCTAACAGTGGCTTCAGGATGTAAACATATACAATTTTAAAGAACTTTCCTCACAGCAGAGACAAGTAACTAGTCATATTGTCTATATCCAGTTACAGAATAGAGATGCTGAATTATCTGACTTCCTGGATCATAGTGCTTTTTCCTCTGATCTTTTCATCTTCTAACACTTTTACCTTCCCAAACTTTCAAAGCATATCCATCAACATGTATAATGGATCATGAAAGAATTGAACAATTTGCAAGTCATAAAAGAGCTTTTCTGCTGGGATAGTAGAAGTTCCATATGAACTGTGACTTTTGCTGATTAAGCACACCTATTTTTCCTCATTTACAGCTCTCATTTGCTCATGCACTTATTCAATGTACTTGTGCACCTGAGCACCTACTGTGCACCAGGCACTGTGCTAGGCACTGAGGATACTGCAATACATAATTCAGACGAATACGTATGTTCATGCAGCTTACTGCATGTGTAAGTTGAATAAAATATGTATATATACACATACATATATATGATCTTCCTCTTCATTCCTGCCTGTGACCAAAGAGAGTAATGCTGCCTTTGCAGTATTCTCTTTAGAGCATCTTTCCAAACAGGACCAAATATCTCTGTGCTTCCAGAAACTTAGAAGGGCATTAACCTCTTAGGTTCTAAACTAGTACTAATAGTGTTTTCCTCCTAGCTGCCTTCCACCTAAGATGTCATTTGTTTTGCCTTCTCAATTGGTATCTTCTCGCTCTTCCTCTTCCCATAGGCCCCAAGGGCATAAGTTGGGTCTTTACATTCTTCTTGCTCAGCACTGCTAATTCTCAACCATTTTTTTAAAATCACCCTTAGAACATCTTCTTTGCTGCATATCATTCAGCCATTTTCTTCTCTTCCCTCTCTACTCATTGACATTGGTTTCTGTCTGCCCTCCACCCTCACTGAGAACTGGGGCATCTAGAACATGGAAATGCCCTCTACTGTTAGTTCTGCCTTGGTCTTGAAGGCTTATGGTGTTTTGACAATAACCTGCCCTCAACACCAGCTTTGAAATTCTTTGAGGAATCTTTGTCGTCTATTGCAGCCACTCACATTCACTAACATTTTGGATCTGGTCATCACCTAGAAACATTCCACTTCTGAAATCTCAGCCTTGTGTCTCACCTTCTGACCACAACCCTCTCTCTTTCTTACATTCTTTTACATTTGAACAAGAGTTCTGAAGGAAATTCCTGAAAGACCAATTCAATTATGTGATGTTGTCAAGACCTATTGTCTTCAAATCACTTCAGTGTCCCACTTTTTCCTATTCTCGGTGAATTCTTGTGGTTCATTTCATTGTTTCCTCTCCTTTGGCCTTAAAGCTCTTTGTCAGCTACCCTGCAATAAAGCCTTGTTTTAGTACAGTCATTTAGTTTTTCTACACCTATTCTGAGATGCTAAAGAAAATCATATAACCATGCAGATTGGAAACATTACACATTCATCCTGTACCAAAATTCATCTATCTATTATCTATCTTTACTCATTGCTTCACACTAACCCCTTTCTCTGATTTTTTACTCTTTTCTTTTTCTTTTTCTTTTCTTTTTTTAAATATATTTTATTGATTATGCTATTACAGTTGTCCCATTTCTCCCCCATCATTCCCCCGACCCTGCACACCCCCTCCCACCCACATTCCCCCCTTTAGTTCATGTCCATGTGTCATAAGTTCCTTAGCTCCTATATTTCCCACACTATTCTTCCCCTGCCCCTGTCTATTTTCTACCCACTATCTATGCTACTCATTCTCTGTACCTTTCCCCCCTCTCTTCTCCTCCCACGCCCCTGTTGCTAACCCTCCATATGATCTCCATTTCTGTGGTTCTGTTCCTGTTCTAGCTGTTTGCTTAGTTTGCCTTTGTTTTAGGTGTGGTTCTTTTTTTTTTTTTTTTTAAGATTTTTTTATTTATTTATCTTTAGAGAGGAAGGGTAGGAGAGAGGGAGAGGGAGAGAAATATCAATATGTGGTTGCCTCTCATGTGTCCCTTGCTGGGAACTGGCCTGCAACCCAGGCATGTGCCCTGACTGGGAATCGAACCGCGATTGTTTGGTTCACAGGCCCGCGCTCAATCCACTGAGCTACACCAGCCAGGGCTAGGTGTGATTCTTAATAGCTGTGATTTTGCTTTTTTCATTGTCATATTTTTGATCTTCTTTTTCTTAGATAAGTGCCTTTAACATTTCATATAATAAGAGCTTGGTGATGATGAACTCCTTGAACTTGACCTTATCTGAGAAGCGCTTTATCTGTCCTTCCATTCTAAATGACAGCTTTGCTGGAAAGAGCAATTTTGGATGTAGGTCCCTGCTTTTCAAGATTTCAAATATTTCTTTCCAGCCCCTTCTTGCCTGGAAGGTCTCTTTTGAGAAATCAGCTGACAGTCTGATGGGAACTCCTTTGTAGGTGACTGTCCCCTTATCCCTTGCTGCTTCTAGAATTCTCCCCTTCATTTGAATCTTGGCTAATGTAATTACAATGTGTCTTGGTGTGTTCCTCCTTGGGTCCAACTTCTTTGGGACTCTCTGAGCTTCCTCGACGTCCTTTGCCAGATTGGGGAAGTTCTCCTTTATTATGTGTTCAAATAAGTTTTCCACTTGTTGCTCTTCTTCCCCTTCTGGGACCCCTATAATTCGGATGTTGGGACGTTTAACGATGTCCCGGAGGTTCCTAAGCCTCTCCTCATTTTTTTGAATTCTTGTTTCTTCCTAGTTTTCTGTTTGGTTGTTAATTTCTTCCTTCTGGTCCACTCCATTGATTTGAGTCCCAGTTTTCCTTCCATCTCTATCGGTTCCCCATGCGTCTTCCTTCATTTCACGTATTGTAGCCTGCATTTTCTCATCTAATTTATGAACAAAATCAACCAATTCTGTGAGCATTTTGATGACCAGTGCTTTGAACTGTGCATCTGATAGGTTGGCTATCTCTTCGTTGCTTAGAGGAATTGACTCCGGGGTTTTCATTTTTCCTCCGGTTTGAGCCATTTTTGGTGGGGTGTTTTGTTTTGGTTTGGTTTTAGTCTGGTCGCAGCTATTACGTATGAGGGGTGGAGCCTTAGGTGTTCCTCAGGGCGGGGCAGCCCAGTCGCTGGGTTGTGATGCTGTTGGTGGGGGCGGGGTCTGAGAGGGAAGAATGGCACCTGTTCTGCTCTCTCCTGGACTCCGGTCCCTTCCGCCGCTTCCCCTTCACCTGGATTATCTGCGCACGCACGTGTGCTGTTACGTAGTGAGGGGTGGAGCCTCAGGCGCTCCCCAGTGTGAGGCAGCCCAGTCGCTGGGTTGTGACGCTCTAGGTGGGGGTGGGGCCTGAGAGGGAACAATGGCGCCTGCTCCGCTCTCTCCTGGATTCAGTCCCTTCCGCCACTTCCCCTTTGCCTGGGCTGTCTGCGTGCGTGAATGTGAGACCCCCTGGTCAGCCAGCTGCCTTGTGCGTCCTCACTGGGTCTGCACAGTTGCCCCCCTGTGCCTGGGGTCCGCCAGCTGCCGCCTGTGGGCCTGGGGACCGCCAGCCACCGCCCGTGCACCTGGGAACTGCGAGCCGCTGCTACTTGCGTTCCTGGGTCCGCACCTCCACTCTTTCCTACCGCGACTCCGCCCCTCTTACCCGTCTGGATGAATGGTTGTTGGACTTCCGTACAGTTAAATTTTCTATAAGTTCTGATTGTTTTCTTGTTTCTAAACATTTGTTGTCCTTAATTTTGGTTGTGAGAGGAGGCACAGTGTGTCCGCCTACGCCTCCATCTTGGCTGGAAGTCCTCTCTTTTTATTTTCTTAAGGTCAAATTCTGAGACAGCTTGTCCACTTCATTGGAAACAAATTAGTAACTGGATATAGTTACTCATCTATCTTCTGTTTGATCTCCAAATCTCTACAATCTATTTTCAGCTTCTATCACTTCATACAGGGCTTTTCCAAAGGTTACTCATGATCCTATTACTCCAAACCAGTCTGTGGCCATCATTCTGGTTATTGCTACAATATTTAAACACTTCACTGTTCCCCACCGCCCCTGCCCTGGAAATCTGGCTAACTTGATGTCACTCATCTATTCCTCCTCCCAAATGTGACAGCTTTATTTCACCTTCTCCCCAGGAGAATCCTTTCTGCTTTTCTTTTGATTATCTTTCCAACATAAATGTTCCTACCAAGTTCTTTCCTAAGCCTATAACTCTCATCTCTATATACAGAATCTATCTTATACATACAGATGCCAAATACCCCTTATAGGTGCTAATATTCCCAAATTTTATGTCCAATCAAAACTCTCCATAGCTTCAGCTCCATCTGTATGCTGGGCATCTGAAGCTCCAAAAATCCAAAACTAAATCCCCTCTTATTTCCTTCAAATATTCTCCACACATATTTGTCTCTGGTGCATATTTGTTTCTGTTTCTGATATTAAAATAGGTTTTGAATGAGTAGGCAGAACATTGAATTCAGAATCACTGAGCAACTTATTCAATATAATAGTTCCTGATTGTATACAAATCTCTCAACATAGATCTTCATTTAAAGAGTTTAGAATAGCTATGGCTGGTGTAGCTCAGTGGTTTGAGCATAGGCTGTGAACCAAAGGGTCACCAATTCAATTCCAAGTCAGGGCACATGCCTGGGTTGTGGGCCAGGTCCCTAGTATGGGGCGAGCAAGAGGCAACCACACATTGATAATTCTCTCATTCTCCTTCTCTTCTCCTCTCTCTAAAAATGAATAAATAAAATCTATAAAACAATAAATAAATTAGGAGCTTAGATTAACTCAGTTATTCATTATTCTTCCTTAACAGCTTATCCAATAGTTTGGTTTCGAACACTGCCTCTGAGTTAACCTTTATTACACATTGTCGCTAGGCTGGAGCCCTATAGTGTGGTGCTTTCCCCAAATGAGTGGAGTAAGTCAGGAGTGGAGCAGGCAACACAGCTGCGTTAAGGTTCCCTGTATCAGGCAGGGTTTGATACTTGTCTTCATAGCCCAGGAGCACTCAGAACCTTGCATCTGAAACTCACAGGTAAGATTTATTTGGATGTATTTAGCAAGTGATGGAAGAATCCAACCCTTGGAAATACTCTTTTAGTATGTTTAGCCTGTAAGCACTATTCTGATTGTTTAGTGCCATTGGCACAGACTACAAGATGCAAAATAGGTGAAGCAGCTAATGAGTTAAGAAAACTCTGATTAAGTTCCATGAAGACTCAATGAGCATTGTCCAGGTTAATTAAATTTTTATAGATTAATTCTCCTTTCTGGATTCTAAGAGATTGTTCTGTTTCAATGCCCACTGCCAAACCAACGATGGAAGAAATTAGAAAACCCAAACTAAAATAATTGTTCCTGTTTTTCATCTTGGGGTTCACAATGCACAAGGCAGCAAATATGAGATGAGTAGGGAAGAAATAATAACTGAATTTTAAGGTTATGTGGACACTTCAATAGCAGTACAAGATAAACTTCCATCCTAATCATAAATCATCAAACAAATTGAGGATTTATGGGCTCTAAAGTTTGGAGAAATTTTCAAGAACTGAAACAAAATTCCAGATAATTTGTGCTTCCCATATACTGAATAAGTACATTCTAGGACAGCCCCAGTGAGTTAAGTCACACTGGGCTTGAGCTGAGGCCACTTTAACAATCTTCCAGAAATTAGGAAGCAGATGTGGAAGATAAATATGTATTTTTTAAATTAATAGATTTTTGTTTTCAGAGAATGTTTTGGCTTATAGAAAAATTGAGTGGATTATATGGCTAGTTACTACACTCCTCTTCACTCCCCTCCCCTCCATGCACACACTATTAATGCCTTGCGTAATAACAGATAATAGTGTGATATATCTGTTATAACTGAAGCATCAATATTGATACATTATTATTGACTGACGACCATAGTTTATATTAGGGTTCATTGTGTGTTGTACACACTATGGGTTTCTGACAAATGCATAACGGCATGTATCTACCATAATAGTATCACACAGAATAGTTTCACTGTCCTACAATTCCCCAGTGTTCCAACAATTTACCCTTTTCTCCCTCCCCCAAGCCCTGGCAGTAACTGATCTTTACCCTATATCCATAGTTTCGTCTTTTCAGGATCCCATAAATTTGTCTTTTTCTTCTTTTTAATTATTATTTATTGATGAGAGAGACAGAGAGAGAGAGAGAGAGAGAGAGATTCATTGTTCCACTTATTTATGAATCATTGGTTGATTCTTGTGTATGCCCTGACCAGAGATCAAACCCATAATCTTTTGGGATGATGCTCAAACCAACTGAGCTACCCAGCCAGGGCCCAAGCATCATAGATTTGAAATCCTACAATATGTAGTTTTTGCAGACTGTTTTCTTTCACTTAAGGTTCCTCCAAGACTTTTTATGGCTTGATAACATATTACTTTCTATTGCTAAATAATATTCCATTTTATGGATGTAGAACTATGGATTTTTAACAGTAGGCCATAGAATCCTCTGGGAGCTAAGAAACCCCATCCAGGGATTGTGTACCTTTCTTCTGTCTCCAATGGGGGAGGACGTGCAGAATTCATTGACTTTGGGAAGACAGGTTTCTATACGGCAACCACATCAGGATGTAACTGGAAGAATTCCTTCTGTGTCTCTTCCTCAGTTGATGTGCCATCACAAGCTCCTTCTAATGAATCACACCAAACCAGAAGATTTTCCCTCTTACATGTCTTAAATTTTGTTAGATCCATATGTTCTTTTAAATTAAAATCTCCTGTATACTAGTAGTTCAGTCCCTTATCACTTCTCCACAAACTATTATAATATTCTCCTACCTGATCTCTCTGCTTTCAGCCATGTCCTCCTCCAATCTATGTTTTTCATTGTTTTTAGAAAGATTTTTTTCTAATACAGAACCTTTTGTCACTCTTCTGCTAAAATCATTTGATGACTCTGCTCTCCCTTTGCATGAAGTCCTGGTTCTTCATCATCTGGCTCTTCTTGCCTCTCTAGATTCATCTTTGGCTATCCTCTGTCTCATGGTTTGCTCTTTGGCAGCACCATTACTTGTGTAACATTTTTCCTGACCTCTGTGACTGTTTTACTCTTCCTTCTTTCTAAAATATCACTCTGTGACCCCTAATTGACATCACTTGACTACGGTCTTAGCTGAAATATTACTTGTGACAAGATGTCTCCCATGAAGTTACTTTGTCTCATTAGTCTTTTGTCCCAATTGTGTTGAGTCCCCTGTTCTGGATTGCAATAAACTTTGTGCATGTCTCTAGTTTTGTATCTGTCTTATTGTGGCTTACTAGATTATCTATTTCCATATCTGACTTCTACACTAGATTCTAAGATTCATAAGGGCAGAGACTCATCACTGTTAATTTCACCAGCCCTGGAACAGAGATTGATACATAATTCAATATGTAGATGCTATTTAAATAAATGAAAGAGTACATGTCCAAGGCTAAGCTGTATCCTGACCAGTCACAAAGTAGAGCTCCAGTGCTTGAAGTTCCTGCCTCTTCGGTGAAGACATCATCTTGGAAGGTAATCACAGTTTGTCCAAGGCCATTCCTGGGCAGAGGGACCTGGAATGGTTTGCAAGAACCCTGATAAGCATTGAATGTTACGTGTCCCTGTCTTTTTGTTAATACAGTTGAACTCACTGAAACAACTAAAGATTGTTTTTCTCTGTTTTTAACTTGGCATAGACAACACTTTCCCACTGCTCATTTCTCACTTCTCAAGTTCCCCCCGAGTACAGTCAGAATGCAATGCCTGTGAAGCTGTCTCGGCATAGACAACTTGAGTCATTCCTCAGTTGGCAAACTTGGGAGTCAGAGGAGTGAGATATGGGCTTTCTCATTTCTCATTAAATAGGAAGCTTTGCCTTGAAAAGTAAATTTATTTGAAAAGACGAGTGAGATCCAACTCTAACCCACATCTGAGAGAGTTATCATGACAATACCTTCTTCTCATGTTTCGCACTCCTCTAAGCTCTCCATCTCTGGCTCAGGTTCCTCCTATTCATTTTCCTATGGCCAGTGCTGGGCAGCCGCATCTCCCCTTTCCTGGGAGAGGCTGTTTTTCTTCTCTGTGTTTAAGGTCAAACCCGACTGGCTCCGTTCACTCATGAAATAAAATATCAGACTCCCCTTTTCCCTCTGTCACTTGACTAAAGAGTATCTACAAGGAATGTGGGAGAGGCAAAGGACAGTTCTGGTGTTTTTATCTCATTTCTTTAGTCCTTTCTTGCAAGCGTTTGGGGCATCTTTCTCTTGTCGGGAAATACTAGCTGTGTCCTCAGTGAAGATTGGGGTATCTTGATGACAGGGCTATCTAGAAAACCTTATAACAAATGTGACTACGTAATTCCTTAGGACTGGAAGACTGTTTTTTGGTATTTGTTTTTCTTTTTGCTTCTTTGTTTTTGTGGGAAAACGCCCTTTCAAGTCCTATGTAAATTAGATTCATATTTTCTGGTTGCTAAGTAAAGAAGGGAACTAATATGAATTGAGTGCACATTCTGTACCAGGTACAAAGCTCAGTAATTTGCATAAGTAGCTATTATTTAAATTTCCACAACAACCATAATAATAATTTATCAATGTTTATAAAGTTATAATTTTGTGTCAGGACCTATGTTAACAGGTTTACTTGTACTATCTAATTTCAGCCTCATGGTATAGGTACTTTTAAATTATCTTTGTTTTGTACATTAGGATGAAACACAAAAGGAAGTTATTCAACTTGCCTAAACAGCAAAATGAATAAAGGAGCTCTGAGGATTGACTCCAGGACCAAATAAATCTGTGCCCAAATCCATAGGTAATATGCTATACTGCATTTTGACCACATAGATAAGAATTACTATTATTATTCCCATCTTATAGCCCCCCTAAAAATACAATTTAAAAATAGACAAAAAGCCAAGGTAGAAAATCAGCTTTGTCTTGTCCCCAAGTCTAGTTCTTTAACACACATCATGATGTAAAAGACTAGGGGTCTTGATTTAGCATCAGATCTTGTTGGTATGGGACTGTGTGATGACATGTAGGTTAGGACATCAATACACAGTGTTGTTGCATAAACATGTGGGGACAATCTCTCCAACTTTCCTCAATCCCAAGGTCACTTCACTTACTCACAGTAAATGTTAGTGTAGAAAAGGAATGGAGAAATTGGCACAACCATCCTAGAACAGTATCTGGATCTTCAAATTTTTTTCAATTAGTAAAAGAAAGTGAATTGCAATGCAATTTTCACTGTGATGTTTTCATTTACTTTAAGAGATTAAATTTCCAAGGCTTGCCTAGGTGAAGCAGGATATTGACCCTGGGGGAAGTCATCTGTAATACAAATAGGCTATTCCTGGGGGCTGAATATGCCTGGATTGTGGACTCATGAACTAAAGGATTAATTTATATTGGTTTATATTAGCTTATATTAATTTTTCCTATAGAGAAAGGAGGACCTTCCCTTTGATTTTTTTTCCAATAGAGAGCACTATTGTAAGAACTCAAAAAAAATCAGTTTTAAGAAGTCAATATTTATATCTCTGTGGTTGAGCAAAATCAATATAAATAAACTGAGTAAACCAGAGTCACAAGTTGTCAGAGCTCCAGACCACAGGGAAAATACAGACTCTTTTTAATGTGGCACCTGAGGGCATAAAGGGTCTGGGCAGCGAGACACCGGACAATGAGAGGCCAAGTGATGGCTTTTGTGAATACCAACTGGTAGTACCTGATACCTGTATGAATGAAGTGTAGAGTAAAATCCTCAATGATATTTCCAGTTTTGCAGAGAAGTCCAAAACCTCTTGAGTATGACAAACCACACTTCCAAGGAAAGACTACTGAAGGGTTTTCTACTAAATCTCTAAGTGGGACATGCTGGTAACCAGGAAGTCTCCAAGTGAGCAGGTGCACAACAGTGCACTTCTGGTTACATTACAGAAGGAGTAAGGGAAGAAAATGTTAAGTCATTTCAAAACAAAAACCGAAGTGTACTGAATTGAAAAAAATTAACAAATTCTTATATGATTAAATTTTTTTCATGTGTATGTATGTAAATTCAGGTGCACTGATGTGAATTAGAACCTCAACCTCAACTTTGGTAACTCTATATTAATTCATCTGTGAAAAATATGTCTCTATTTTTAATTATTTTCTTCTTTCTTTTTGTGTCCTCAATATTATCCCCATAGATATCCACTCTTTTTATTTATTTTTTTTTAGTTTTTATTTATTTATCTTTAGAGAGAGGGGAAAGGAGGGAGAAACAGAGGAGTGAAACATAAATACAGTGAGAGATACCTTGATCAGTTGCCTCTTGCACACCTCCAACTGGGGACCTGGTCTACAACCCAGGCATGCATCCTGACTGGGAATCGAACTGGTGACCATTTGAGCACCACTCAATCCACTGAACCACACCAGCCATGTCCATAGATACCCACTCTGAAGTAATTAATTTACGTATTGGTATTATCTCTACAATGAATTACATTTCTGAGGTTCGATACAATTTTTCCAAGATCTATTTGTGTTGATATCACTCTATCCATCTATAAAAACCAATCCATAGCTAGATAGAAATCGAGAACTTTTTTTGGTGGATGTAAAACACTTCATACTTTCAAGATAACAGGTTTTTGATGGACACTTAGGCTCTCTCAAATTCTTAGCTATTGTAAGCAATGCTGTGATGACTATTCTTGTTCATTCATTTATATTTCTGTGTATCTGCATGAAAAGTTACCTAGATTTTATATCCAGTATTAGATATGTACATATTTAATTTTATTAAGTACTTTAAAGTCACTTCAGAATAGCTCTACCTGTTTAAAATTCTTGTTTTGACATCCTCAGCAGAACATGATTTTATCTGACTTTAATAATTGCCATCAGATGGGTATAAGGTGGTGTATTATTATTGTTTTAATTTGTATTTCTCTGGTAATTAATGAGATTGGGCATCCCTTTACATGCACATTAGCAATTTTTGGTTTTGCCTTTTGTGGATTGCTTATTCACATTCTGCTCAGTTTTCTATTGAGATTACTACTACCTTCCTTTTGGTGATTTTAGATACCTTGTATATTCATCCTTTATTAGCTATATGTTAATTAATATTAATATTTTATTAGTTATATAAACATTTATTTTCTAACATATAATTATTTGCAACTTAACTTTGACATATTCAAATTCATAAAATGTTTCCTTTTATGGATTTTGCTTTTAGTTTCCTATTTAACCTTTTTCCTTTCTCATCTATATTTTCTTCAAATGGTTTTCTGGCTTTATCCTTAACATTTTCACTTTTAATCTACCTAGAAATTATTTTTTATTTACTATTTGGAGTATAACATTTTACTTTTCTTCACATTGCAAGCAAACTTCTCAATACCATTAAACAATTTCCTCTCTACTTCTTCATGTTGGCTTCACTACTGAATTGGGAGATCCATATATGTGGGTATATTTCCGGACTTCCCAGACTATTCTTTTGGTCTGTTTGTCTTTCTCTGCCCCATGTTTATACTGTTTTAATTGCCTTGGCTTTGTAATAGGTTGTAGTATATTATGGTGCTGATTCTTTTTGAGAAGTTTTCTTTCTTCTTCTTCAACTTTTACTTTTCCGCATGCATTTCATGACCAGATTGTCCAACTCACCTCCCCACCCTCTCAGATTTCAAATGGAGTTGAAGTAGATTTTTGAGTTAATTTTAGAAAAGCCAACATTTTACAATATTAAATCCTCATTTTCACAGATCTGGCATATCTCTCCATTATTGCAGATTTTAAAATGTCCTTTAATAATATTTTGTAATGTTACCCATAACATTTGTACATTTTTATCGGTTGATTCCAGTATGCTCTACATTTCTACTGTTGTTATCTTTTTCCTCAAATACATCTACTAATTAGAAAATGTCAATGTAAAAAAGTGTTATTGATGGGTATATGTTGGTCTTTTATCTATTAGTCTTTTTTCTAATGTATTAATAGTCTTCTTCTCTTGAGTTTTCTATTTGAAGAGTCATAATATATGTAAAACACAACTGTTTTGCTTCTTCCTTTCAGGCACTGTCTGTCACTTTGTGGGACTCATCTGGCATTGGTTAGACAATGGTGGTAAAATTGTTGCCATCTTCCCAACTTTAAGGAAATGTTTCTAAGCTTCTTGATGTTGACTATACATTTTTGTAAATACCATCTATGGGTGAGAATGTTCACTTCTAAGCTTTTCAAAGAACTTTTCTTTTTAAATCACAAGTAAGTACTAAATTATATTATATGCTTTTTGTATGCATGTTTAAACCATCCTTATACTTTCACCATAAATGCTACTAGTTGTAATGTAACAAAAGATCATTCCTTGCCTGCCCAGTTAGTGGGTCTTGTTGTCCAGATGGAAAATAAGAGATGAGGAGGATGTAACTGATTTTCGTAAGAGAAAGAATGTCTCTTTCCTCTAAAGAGATAACTGAATGCTGAAATTGAGATAGCCAAAGCCAGTGTTACCTGGGTGTAAAGGAAAACTTCAAGGAGATTAGAAAAAGAGGATGAGAAGCTGGAGAGAGCTATACTGTGATGAATGAGACCGAGAGAAGTATTTTTAGGAGGATTGAGGGAATCTTCCAAATGCCTTTTTAAGTGAACTTGCAAAATATTAACTGTTTGTTATTTACTTCTGGTCCATAGACTCGTGTGTTCCTTTAAAGTAGCCATCTATGATGAGTCTGGGCCACAAGGTGGTTCAGCCTTAGTTCACTCGAACCTCAGCTTGGAAATTCTGTTTTCAAATGGGCGAGTTTAGGGAATAAGGCAGGCAGAGCAATTATAACTCAGATATGTGGATCAACCAAAAAAGAAACACTGCAGCAGAGGCTCTAGTCATCAACTCCTGTGTATGATTTAGTTTAAATTACTTAATTGCGGCTGTAAAATGAGATGATTTCTAAGAGCTTGTTTGGTGTTGATGTTCTGATGCATGATCATCTCTCACTAGTAGTCAGAAGCTGACATAGTGACACCGGCTGCAGACTTGGCCTCTAAAGACAGTCTGTCCCAGCTGGCTCTTTGTAATTAAGCAGTCAGCAGTCTCCTCCCACAGTCCTAACGTCCAATTCAGAGTGATCCTCTTTTCCCAGGGTTCAGGATCTCAGTGCTCTCCTGCTCTCCTACAGCTGCCTCAAACTCTCCCTCAGTGTTCACCCCACGTCTGCCCACCTAGACTCCCACTGGGGACCTCACAGCACGTGTCCTCCAGCAAACCTGGTCTGCTGTCTCATTTGCAGAAGCACTCTTCAATTGCTGGGCACGTGGGTTGAATCTGGTGAATCGTCTCCCATGGAAGCATTTATACCTGAATATATTCATGCATTATCTCCCAAGGGTGATGCTATTTTAACTAGGCATAAAGTTCTAATCAAAATATAAAACTTCAGTTAACAGAAAGAAATAGTACTAGAAATATATACTGGGCCTGTCACCCTTACGGAAAATTTGCAAATCATATCACACAATCAACTCCATTTTGCAACTATGTAGGCTTTTATTATTATGTGAAATTACCTTCTGACCCTTCATAATACGGATGCTCTGTTTTTCCTAATGGAGACTCAGGTATAGTCTGACATAGCTGTACTTGATCAGTCTCGTTCATTCATTCAACAAGGATTCAGGCATCAGAATTTTTGCTAGGTACCTGTTAGGAATTAGACTGTGTTTACATTAAAAGCCAAACGACAGTAAAGTGAGAAAATTATTTCTTAACCAGGGTTGAGTGGTCTATATTTGAAGATCAGTCCAGGATGAAGACTGAAATCCAAGCATTGTAGATAAAGCCTTTGGCAAAATAGATGTCCCATACCTGTCTTTAGTCTCACCCTGGATCTCCCTTCACAGTGAAGAGTATTTGGCTGGATTATTGTCACAATTCTAATAACCCTGTAGAAATGAGATGAATAGGTCATGTTGCAATGTCAAAGGTAAGGAAAAAAGGTCTGTTTTATCCCAACAGATGTTCCTAGCTTAAATCCAATTACTCTCATTCCTTTATCCCCCTTTCCAAGATTATAACCTGTTTCCTTTTTTTTTTTCCCAAAACCTAGCTAGCTGCTTAACATCCCAAATGCAGGTAGCATTAAACCTTATCTCTTTGTAATTAGTGTCTGTGCACAGAGCAATTAATTAGCTTACAGCCTTAGCCACTTTTCTACCTCACTCAAGGAACTAAAGGACCAAAATGTTAAAGTCTAGAGAAAAATTACTTCAATGACTTTGATTAATTTTCTATAAACCATCCTCAAGCACTTCAACAGACACAATACCTATGCCTTCACCTCCCTTCTGCATTGTATAGTTGGGATTGAAATTGGATGGGCTTCACAGGTATGTGTAATTCCTCATGAGTTAACAGACTGGTATAATAGTTTGAAAGACCACCCCCCTTCAAGTCTGTGGTTTCAGAACTTTCTCTAAAATCATCAGTCTAGTCATATACCACCATTAATGTAAGATGTGTGTACAAAATATAGAGTATTTGCTAATAAGCATATAACATTAATAGTGTCAATATAAGAAACATCCAAATCTATAGAGAATTTTTATGAGTTTATTTGAGCCAAACTGATGACACACCAAGAAGCAAGATGTCAAATGCTCTAGAGAATGAGTTTTTCAGTTTTTTTATACCATACATTGGGAATCAAGAAGGGAAAGTAAATAAGATTGTATAAGGTTGGGAGAAAGCATGATGCAGAATAATGAATAAGATTATGTGCTCCCTTGAGGGTGGTTATGCCATCAAGGGGATTTGAGAAAGAGAGTTTCTCTGGCACTCGAAAGCCAAGTTAACAAGAACAATAGACAGGGTTTGCTTAAAGCAAAGATAAACATTTTTGCCGACCTGGGGCATGACTACCCACCGTGACCCTCCCAGATACGAATTTATAGTTAGATAATCCTGCGAGGTTACTTTTGCTCAGATTTATTACAGAACTCTTTTTTCATTGATAGTAGTTAAGGTTCACTGAACATTTACTATGTGCCAAGAACTATGCTAAGCACTTCATGTGTATACTATTTCACTGCATCTTTATAATAATCCTGTAAGGTCAGTACAGCTATTATCCCTTTGTAGGTAGTTATGGAAATTAGCTGCCAAAGAGGCAAAGTAATTTAGGTAATAAGATTTTTAGCTATAAAGTAGCAAAGCTAGAATTCAAAATCAGGCAGTCTGACTCCAGAGCTTATGCTCTTAACAAACTCATCTCACTAACCTCCAACACACTGCCACACAAGCCTGCAACACCACATTAGCTGATGTGGGAACAAGGGGAGCTCAAGGAAGCAGAGAGCGAGGCCAAGGGAATCTGACAGAGACATACAGGGCAGTCTTTGTGGGTCAAAAGGAAAAGGGACAGCATTGCTGTGAGGCCTGTCTCCAAGCCCCGCCCCCCGGGCTCGTCCTTGAGTGGGACAGTAAAAACCTTGCCTGGGGAAAAGGAGAGAGTTCATAAATCCTATCCTATCAAACAAGTAACAGCTAAGAAAAATTGGACAAATGCTGGAGATGAACTCTCCTTGAGTAGCCCCTTAGAGATAAAAAAAGACCCAGTGTGAGTTCTTGAATATGCAGGAAAGCACTTGCCTCCCTGTCCAGTATGGTTCAGTTAGTTGGAGCATCTTCCCATGGACCAACAGGTCACAAGTTCAATCCTGGGCAGGGAACATACCTAAGTTGTGGGTTTGGTCCCCAGCTGGGTATGTATGAGAGGCAGCTGATTGATGTTTCTCACATTGATGATTCTCTCCTCTCTCCCACCCTTCCCCTCTCTCTAGAATCAATAGGTATGTCCTCCAGTGAGGATAAAACAACAACAACAAAAGCTTTTGCCAATGCCCATCTCAGGTGGTAATCAATAGGTCCTGAACGTAGACCAGAAGTTCTTAGAACATAGACCAGGAGTTCTTAGGTGGACCCTTTGCTGAGCATGGGGCATCATTCTCTCCTGTTAACCATTTTGAGGCATAACCATCATTCTCCCTATCCTAAGGTCTTCCATTCTGCTTCAGTTTTTTCCTAGACTCTGCCACTTCTGTCTCACTCACATTATCATGAGATGTCTCCCCAAATCAACCACAAATTTTTCAGGTCTGAAAGGTCTCAGATATGTTTTCCACTATCGCAGCACCTCCCAGAGGTGAGAGCTGGAACTCTTGTGGAAGCTGGAGAAGTAGACGATATCTTATAGAAATGACCCCCAGGAACTTTTACCACACAGACAGTGCTCTTGGGATAGAAATTGTTACTATATTGGACGCAGAGAGAATTCTGCTCAGTGGTAACTGAAGGCTGCTCCAGAGAACCTCTCAGACAGAATATGCATGGGCCTGACAGTACACAATTCTGAATGGCAAATAAAGGAAGCTCTGGGGAGAAGGTTGTGGTGATGTCACCAGAAAGGGACTGAGACTGGTCTCAGGTAGATCTGCCCCAGCATGGTCTGGAGTGTGTGGGTTCCTGACTTCATGTAGGAAAGATTTCATGACACAAGTCCAAGTGATTCTGAGAGTACATTCATTAAAGTTGAGGACAGTGAAATAAAGGAAGGACTTAGGATGGAAGAAACGAGAACACAGCAACAAGAGTGGGCCTAGGCAGAGCTGCTTTGACCCTTTGAAAATGTGCAGAAATGAAGCAATCCTAGGTGGAGCTGCCCTGGCCCTCTCTGGAAATGTGAGTAGAAGAGTCAGACCGAGGTGGAGCTACTTGTCCTTCTTCAAAGAAAGTCACAGAGGCAGAAGAAGTGAGCTTCGCTGGACTGCACAGGTTCAGAAAACAAGTTACAGAGGCAAAACGAAGGCCCTCGGAGACAGATTCAAGGGGTGAGCCCAAGGGGAGTTGCTGCTGCCCGCTGCTCCCCTGGTTGCAAGTCTCACATGGACCCTTGGAACTTAGGACAAAGAAAGCAAAGATGTATGCCTGCGGAAAGAGAGGGATGGGGTAAGGGCACCCACATGCTCAAGACAGTGTGTGTACTGGATCCTTTATCTTAAGAGCTTTTATCTCTTTTTTTAAGTCAGGAATTTTAGGGGAGGTATCAACCACAATATTCATCAGTTTCCAGGTATGTCCTCTGATAAGCTGATGTATCAAAATGTGTGCATAGAGGGATCAGCATCATTCTCTGGTCAGTTTCAACATCAAAGAATGTCACCAGAAAGGGATCAGGACCAAGGCAGATCTGCCCCTGCATGGTCTGTAGTGTGTAAACTATTTGATCCTAAGTGTCCTTAGTTAGAGAAGGTAAGACCTTACGATTTATTAGCCAGCTGTGAATTACTCAGCCTTGCTTTACTATCTGCCTCAGTTTTCCTCATTCCCCTTGTCAATAAATTCTCCTAGCATCTCACTAACCTGCCTCAGTACAATATGCAGTTATATCAAAGATTCCGTAGCAGTCTGGCTTGGGAAAGTGAGACCGCAGTAGATGACTTCCGGTCAAGGACAATTTTAGTGGAGCTTCCTCTCAGGAGCATGGACCAAAATCTTGCATTGGTCTACATCTTCTACTACACAACTTTAACACAATTTTGTTCCAAAGATAAGAACTCCTTCCAAGGGCCCCAATTTGACTCAGTGTGATCAGTTCAGTTTGCATGTTGCTTTACTGGGGATTACTCATATGGCATCTCAAAAATGAGATACAGTTATTTTTCTCTGAGAAAAGATTTACCATGTACCCTCTAGATATATCAGTTACTTGTGAGTACCCAAGCCCATGAACTAGTTGATGCAACATTAAGTCATCATTCAAAGACAAACCCCTGCTCTTGAATATGCAAAGGTCACATTATGCTCAAAGGCACATTTTAGCAAATGGAAATGAATTAGGGCCTGTTGTTCTATCCTTGCTATGAATTCCTGAATCAGGAAAAAAAAAAACAAATAGGATAAATCACTTCATTAAATTACTGCTCTGAGTGATAGGTGAACCCTCTCACCCCATTGGTCTCTCTCTCTCTTTTTACCTTCTGAACTTAGTGGTGATTATGATTTTCATAAGGTAAATTGACCTACTTTTCTTCCTTTTTTTCCTTCATTCACTTGACTTTTTTAAAAGTTTGGTAGCTATATTGAGATATAATATAACACACTATACAATACCTATTTAATTCAATGGTTTTAGTATAGGCAGAGTTAAGCAACCATTATCACTATCAATATTAAAACATTTTCATGTCTGCAAATGGAATCCTATGTCCACTATCAGTCACTCCCTACTTCTCCTTAACCTCCCAAGTGCAACCACTAGTCTAATTTGTGTCTCTTTGCAGTCGTCTGTTTTGGACAGTCCACAGAAATGAAATTCTATAATATACAGTCTTCTGTGATTGACTTCTTTCACTTAGCACAATGTTTTCAATCCATGTTATAACCTGTATTCATCCATGTGATAGCCTGTATCATTCATTTATTGTTATGGCCCAATACCACTTCATTGTTTTAATATACTATATTTTGTTTCTTTATCATTTAATGGACATTTGGGTTCTTTCCATTTTTTTGCCTATCATGAGTAATGCTGCTATAAATATTTGCATATGGGTTCTTTTATGGACATATGTTTTCATTTCCCTTGGACATGTGACTAGAAGTGGAGTCATTGGGTCATACAGTAATTCCATGTTTAACTTTCTGAAGAATGATCAAAACAGTTTTCCAAAGTGGCCTAACCATTTCACATATTCACCAGCAATTAAAGCAGATTCCAATTTCTTCACATCTTTACCAACGTATTTATTATTTGCCTTTTTGATCATAGCATATTTTTAAAATTTCTTGATATCTTTTCAAACACAAAAAAATTTAATTCTGATGAAGTGCAATTGATCTATTTTCTTTTGTGTGTGCTTTTCATGTGTGCTTTTGATATTATATCTAAGAAAGTTTGGCTAACCCAATGTCTCACAGCTTTACTCCCAAGTTTTCCTACAACACTTAAAATTTCAGCTTTTACATTTAGGTCTATAATCCATTTTGAGTTAATTTTGTTTGATGTAAAAAGAAGTCCAATATTTTTTCTTTTTATGTGGCTATCCAGTGTTTCAGTGCCACTTGTTCAAAAGATTTATTCTTCCTTTGAACTGTCTTGGCATCCTTGCCAAAAATATACTGATCACTAATGTAATGGTTTACTTCTGGGATGACATGTCTATTCCAATGATCTATACTGAGGGCTGTCCAGAAAAAGTCTCGCCATTGTTAATATAAAGAGAATGATTTACATGAAATTGATGTAACCTAGCAGCCAAGAAGAGTGGACTGGAATGCACATTTGTAAACAATGATGACTTCACTGCACAAGTCATTGGGGGCAGTAGATGCCATTGAGTGAGCATGTGTACTGTGCGGCCATTGCACTCAAAATGACTGAGTGAATGGAGCAACAAATCTGCATGAATTTTTGCATTAAGCTTGACCATTCCTCTGTGGAAACTATTTGGATGATTCAGAAGTTTGCAGCTATGGGAAACTGGTGATTGGCAGCTTCAACACAACACGCTCACTTGTGAATCACATTTTGTTCAGAGTTTTTCGGCAAAGTGTCAAATCACCCAGGTAACTCAGCCCCACTACATCTCAGATTTGGTGCCCTGAGACTTTTGGCTTTTCCCAAAACTAAAATCACCTTTGAAAGGGAAGAGACTTCAAACCATCGATGAGATTTAGGAAAATACAATGGGGCAGCTGATGGCATTTAGGAGAAGTGTGTGAGGTCCCAAGGTGCCTACTTTGAAGGGGACTGAGGCACCGTCGTCCTATGTACAATGTTTCTTGTATCCTATATGTTCTTCAATAAATGTCTCTGTTTTTGATACTATATGGCTGGTTAGCTTCTCAACAGACCTTGTATATCTAACCTTATGCCAATGCCACATAACTTTTGTAGGAAATTTTGAAAGTGAAAAGGGCATATGCTCTAACTTTGCTCTTTTTCAAGGCTGTTTATCTATTTTGATACCTTTGCATTTCCATATGAATTTTAGGACCTGCTTGTCCATTTCTACTGAAAGTGGGAATATGTTAAATATGCAAATTAGTTTGAGTATAATTACCATCCTCACAATATTAAGCCTATCAATCCATAAACACAGGTTATCCTTCCATTTATTTAGGTTTTCTTTAATTTCTTTCAACAATGTTTCATAGGTTTCAAGATACAAGTTTTGCACTTCCTTTGTTAAATTCATTCCTAAACATTTTATTGTTTTTGACATTACTATAAATGTTTTTTTAATTTAATTTTGGATTGTTCATTGTTAACATATAGAAATACAATTGATGTTATATATTGATCTTATATCTTGCAAACTTACTGAATTTGTTTATTAACTATAATCAGTTTTTGTGCATCTCTTTGGATATTCTATGTATAAGATCATATCATCTGCAAGTAGAGAATTTTTAATGCTTTTTTCAAATATGGATGCCTTTCGTTTTCTTTTTTCCCTCTAATAACCCCAGCTAGAACCTTCAGTACAATGTCAAATAGAAGCGGCAAGAGCAGACATCTGATCTTATGGAAAAAGCATCCAGTCTTTGACCCTTAAGTATCATGTTAAATGTGAAGTTTTCATTAGATACCCTTTATCAAGTAGAGGAAGTTCTCTTCTATTCCTAGTTTTTAAAAGTGTTTCTATTATGAGAGGGTGTTGGGTTTACCAAATTCTTTTTCTGGAAGTATTGAGATAATAATTTGGTTATTATTCCTTATTCTTTAGTACAGTGGATTGCATTAAGTGGTTTTCACAGGTTGAACAAATCCTCCATTCCTGAGATAAATCCAACTTGGTCATGGTGCGTAATTCTTTCTATATGTTAGTGGATTCAGTTTGCTAGTATTTTTTGAAAATTTTGCATTTATATTTGCAAAATATATTCATCTGTAGTTTTATTTTATTGTGATGTCTTCACCTGGTTTTGGTTTCGGGGTAATACTGGCCTCACAGATTGAATTGGGTCATTTAACTTTTTGCATGAACTCCCTTTATCCAGGAATATAAGAACTTTTGGGCAGAGTCAAACCCAAAGCCTTCCAAACCAGTCACTTAATAAAGGCGTGATGACTCAAACTGACTTGGCTGCATAGTGAGCCCTTTCCATTATAGGTCTCTACCAAATCCCGAGGAAATGGCTTAATTTTTCTCACTCAAATTCAACTTGGTTTCTCACTCTGAAGTTTATAAAACTTTGAGTGTCTCTGACATCATAACTTTGGTTGGAAATAGAGCAAGTTGATCATTTGTTTGCCTTGATTCAAATTCTAGCTCTCCTAAAATTTATCAAGATTTATAAAAAGCCTTAAAATTTGCCACATATTTTAATCTTCTCTGTGATTTTATCTTACTGTAATAATATAATAGACATTCAAAAATGAATTTAAAACATCAGAATAAACAAAGAATCAATAAATAAATTTGTTAATTTTTTTAAGCATCCATATAGTAAATGGAAAATGATGCAGCATTATATAGGCCATTATAATAAAACATTCTACTTATTCATTCTGAAATATTTATTAAACACCTATTATGTGCAGACAAAAGATAAATGTTAGGTTAAGAACCTTTTTTCCATATTAATGATATGAAGTAATTTGTATAAGTTCTTATAAAAAACAAGTCTATGTAGTCTGATATACTTGATTTTAAATATACATATAAAAAAGGATATATATATATATACACACTTATACAATTTATATCTAACTCACATATATATTGTAATAGCCAGATATTGGACTTAGAAGTGATGATTTAATTGCTTTCTTTATCATTGTTTTTCCTGGAGCTATCATTCAAAAACAATCAAGTCAATAAGGTATAAACAATAAATCTTTAGGTAAGGGAAGAAAAAATAAAGTATTTTAAAGGATTTGTCTTGAATGTAAATTGACTTTTTTCTTACTGCAGGGTGACTATTACCCCCACTTATTCCAAAGTTAAGCAGCTTCCAGTTCAGTTTGAATTAAGGAACATCGATTGATCTTGTTGATTTCTAGACACTGGCTCTGCTCCCTCATATAAAGAGATGCATGTGTCATTAGTATGGCCACCAAGGTGCTCATTATTGACAAAAAGATATGCACACCACAGGAAACTATGAAGGTCTAAGGAGTCATCAAATTATGCTCTGCAGGCTAAATTAGGCTGCCACCTGTTTTTGTAAATACACGTTTATTGGAACAAAACTATGTTTTGTTTTGTTTTGTTTTGTTTTGTTTTGTTTTTGTCTGTAGCTGCTTCCCTGCTAAAACAACAACAGAGTAGAGTAGTCATGATAAAAACTATGTGTCCTGCAAAGCCTAAAATATTTTCTATGTGGCCTTTTACAGAACAACTCTGCTAGTCTCTGCTCAAAGAATTCTAGTACTTCTTCATATTCATCTGAAGAAATAAAGAAGGTATTGGTCTCTCCATTTGGACTTCAAGCTTGATCTAACAAGGGTCAATAACAGTTACGAGTTTTAAAATATGAGAATAATCCTAATGTAAACTGGGCTAATGTAGAATAAACAGCCACTTTGAAATTAAGTTTTTTCTGAGGAGGGTGATTTCTGAGGCCAGTACTGAAGATAAGGAAATGACACTGTTTAGTAAAGACAAGAATCCCTCTGTAAGAAGAGAGAAAGACCGAGGAAAAAGTACAGATGTGGAATTTAAGCAACATTCTACTCATCTCTTTATCAAGAGGAAATTAATATGGACCGTATTCCAGGCCCATTAGGCATTGACAAGGAAATTCTGTTCCATGCATCCTTAAGAGATCCAGGCTCTTACCCTGACCAGGGTGGCTCAGTGGGTTGGGCATCAACCTGCAAAGTGAAAGGTTGCCAGTTCAGTTCCTAGTCAGGGCACATGCCTGGGTTGTGGCCCAACAGGTCCACAGCTGGGGATGTGTGAAAGGCAACTGATCAAAGTTTCTTTCACACATCGATGTTTCTCTTCCTCTCTTTCTCCTTCCCTTCCCCCCTCTCTCTAAAAGATAAATAAAATCTTTAAAAAAGAGAGAGAGAGAAATCCAGGCTCCTTCTTCCTGTGGCTTTTTCTCCTTCGGGCCCTCACCATTCTACTCCTTCAGCTGGCACACTTAAGAATATGTATCTAAGAAGAGTGCACATCATGTCCACTTACACCGCATTGGCAGTAACAAGCCTAAGGTCACATCTGATTGTGAAGAAGCTAGAATGGACGTCTAGCACTTTGCCATGTTGTCACATCACCTCTCTTTTCATTTGCATTCGGAAGGGTTTAGGACTCAGGACTCGGGTTAAGGCCACATTTGTATCCTTTTCAAATGTTTATCTGATTATCCTTAGCCCAGTGACTTCTCTTATTTACTATAAAAATGTCTCATTAAGAAAATGACTGAAGTTGCCCCTAGTTACTAAGGTAGTGGGATAACCACAAAAATATGAGAATTCTTTTTCATGTTTCATATACAAACCCTCTGATACTTCTTGAGGTAATAAACATAATGTCACCCTCCATATTTTCCCAAGGGTTTCTGGGAAAAATGAAATATCAGAATACTTAAAATTCTCTTCCTACAAAGTTACCTGAATTTGAAAATTGTTCACTGTTTCTCTTGAGACACAGGAAAGTAAGATTCTAGAAAAAGCAAGAAGTGGAAAAACGTGAGGTGAAGAAGAGAAGGACACCCACCTGGGTAGGCCCAGGGACCACGAAGGACCTCAGCTGCTGGTGATTCCATTTGTCAGGAATTTCAACAAATCACTTTATTTCACAGTGACTTTGTGTGGTTTTCTTCCCTGCACTGACTGGCATTACTTCTCAGTGCCTTCATTTTTTTTCCAGTAAATACTTACCACATAAATACTTTTGGTATTTTCAGGAAATGAAGGAAGACAAAGTTGCCTATTACCGTGCAAATCAAGCCACCTGGGGAGCTTAGGAGATGGCAACCCCAGGGAACGGACAGCTTCCGCCAGGCCCAACACAGGAAAAGTGCGCCTACCCCTACCCCTCTCGGCAATCTTTGGAGAAGACACAACAGATTTCTCCTAGTATGTTCCTTCAGGTTTCAAATTATTTAATCCAGATCTTGAGGAAAAGGGCAGTTTCAGAAATTGGAGGACTTGGAGCAAATGGATTTCCACTGTGATATACATTACATTTCTGTGTGACTCATCCTACATAACGAATTGTCCCTAGGCTAAGGGAGGACCTGTGTGGCGACCTGAAGTTTATTGCACCTCAAACCAAGTCCTAGATAGTATAACTTCTTCCTGGTACTTAATGCTATAAAAAAATATAGTTTGGCATGATGTAAACCCCAGGATCGAGAGGAGTCAGTAAGTACCAAGCAGACAGAAAGTGAGACTCTGCCTTTTTGGATCTGCTGAACTCTTGCACCCAAATTAGGAGGCTGCCTTGTAGATGCTGGGATCTGCTGGCAAGTCCTGAAGAACACACCATACATGAGAAGGCCACCGCTTTGCAGAGAGGGGTTAGGAGTGCTTGTCAGGATCTAATGCAGAAAGGAAGGTTAAACTTGTATTTGCCATTTTCAGATAAAGAGAGCACCATCCTTAAAAAAAAAAGAAAGAAAAGAAAACCTCATGGAGGTGCTCACAGTCAAAATATCCATTTTTTTCCCCTCCAGGAAAAATAAAGACACTCTGAAGTATCAAACATCTAGGCAATTTAAAAGAGTTAAAAAGTCAAAATTTTACTAAAACACACTAAAGACTAATTCTGTACCAAATTTGAATGTAACATTTTTTCCCTGATCCCTAAAATACTTCAGGTTCTTAGAGTATCTCAAGATCATTACTATCGGTAACACTATAACATTTTTGGCTACTATTATCAAGTAATTATAACAACATTTGTTCAGTACTTATTATTTGCCAGAAACCATGCTAAAGGCTTTAGGTGTTTTACCTTATTTAATAACACACCAACTTTTATGAGTTACATATTAATTTTAATACTCCAATGTTTCAGAAGAAATTATTGAGGCTTAAAGAAAGCAAGCAACTTTCTAGGGAAAACTAGAAGTGTTTGTTGACTTCTAAGCCACTGCTAGTAACTAGTGTAGAAGCTTTCATGTAAGGCATTGTCCCTTGTTGCAAGAATCTCAGAGTTGCTCCGCTGAGATGGGACTTGTATGCAGTAGAAATGGATATGAGAGTGGGTCAGGGCTGAGCAATGGGGAGTTATTGGTGCCATAGGAGTTGAGAGAGAAATGTTGTTAAAGAAGGCTAGGCGTGTTTCACAAAACAGAAGGGCATGAGCTAGACTTAGAGATGGATTAGGTTTTCTGTTTGATGAAATCATGACAGGAAACCCCTCTGCAGAATACTTTCTAATGATCTGTTATTTAACTAATTCTTTTGAACATACTGTGAAATAAAAAGAAGAGCTTTTTATGATTTTAGCATCACAGATAAAAAGCCCAAGGTCAAGAAGGGACAGTGTGTGCCCGTGTGTACCTTTGTGAGGCAGCAGAGACAAGATGCAGGTGGGAGGAGTGACCCTCCGCTATTTCCTTCACCCACTTTGCCGACACACATACACAGCCCAGAAGCACACATACGCATGCACGCAAGGCCTCAGAACAGTAGCCCCACAGAAAGTCCTTGATTTCAGCCATAGACTCCAACTGGCCACAGGGCTTTGGCAGACAGATAATATCTCAGAGGATGTGTTATCCCCAACTGTGCCACCACTGAGCATTTGAAGTCTATGTCTTTAGTCTTTTCATTTATAAAAATTACAGTGAAATCATCATTTGGAGATGAAAGGGCAACTGTGATCACAGAAATTAATTTGGGAACTGTTAATTATTCAAAACTGCAATAAAGCTGTTTTAGAGGCAGGAATTGCCATGGAAATGATCCCTGAGCCTGAGACTACTCCCCTAAAGGAGACTGCTTCAAAAAGATAAAGTGATTGTCATGAACAAGGGCCTGGGAGACTGAGAAATTTCCAATCACTCAGTGAAGGGTCTTTTAGGCGCTGATGGGCTGTGAGATGCTGCCATGTTAATTTCACTGTCTTGCTATTATTTCATTGAGGCCCTAAACTGGCTTTGCCTGACCTTTTTGTCATTAATGGTGGTGTTTCATCTTTATGTTTATGCAAATATCTGTTATTAGCAGAGGAATCGTTTGGCAGGAATTTTTCCTGGACATCTTCTCATATCAGTTATTCATAGGAGAGTGGATTGGTGTTTGCACTGTTAGTTTTACAAAACTCTAACATTCAAAAATGCCTTCTGCACAGATGTTTTTCCAGATGTTAAATTTGCTGGTTGATCTGATTAGTAGAGAAAGAAGGTAGCTGTGGAAACTTGGAGTATCCTTACAGAAAGGCATATTCTTGTCCACATCAGTGAAGAACAATATTTCTCAAAACACTTTCATATCCATTTTCATTCAATTCTCACAGTCCCCTTGAAATGTTGGGAGGACAAACATATTTATTGTCATTTGACAAATGATAACACTGGGTCTCAGACAGGCTCAGAATTTACTCAGGGTATAACTGAGAGGAAATGGTGAAGGTGGAGTTGGACTTGGTTTCTGTCTCCTCGTCAAGTATTCTTTCCATCTTCCCAGGATCTACCCAACCATTTCCCTGTAGCCTACTTTTCCTGGTAAGTCATTACTTTTGTGTTTTGGTAGAGATGTTTCCAAGTTCCCACAGCTGGTTATTTCCCAACAAATACCTTCTTTTAGCCTTCAAGTCTTTCTTCATAGGCTTTGAGACATTTACCATGGTAGGAAAAGGTGAAGTAGCATAGAGGACAGATGGGGTTCAGTTGTGCCCCTGTCCCTGAATCTCAGGTCACCAGCATGTTTAAACTGCCTCATATTTCCCTTCCTCCTGCCACTCCTGACCACAGGGCAGCACCCTGTCAGCCACCTCTCAATGGGATAGTAAGTTACTCCCCCTTTCAGAAGCATTCGTATTCTTTTTTTTTTTTAAATAAGAGTACTTTTTAAAAAAGAATCTCCTTTTTAAATTTTTCTTTATTTTTTTATTTTTATTTATTTATTTTTAGAGAGAGAGGAAGGGAGGAGAAAAGAGAGAGAAAGATCATTGTGTTTGCCTCTTATGTGGCCCCCACTGGGGACTTGGCCCACAACCCAGTCAAGACTGGGAATCGAACCAGCAACCCTTTGGTTCACAGCCTACACTCAATCCACTGAGCTACACAAGCCAGAACAGAAGTGTTTGTATTCTAAAACCAATTTCTCACTTGGAAAAAATGAGATTTAATCTAAAGATCAAGGAACTATCAGCCATCAGTCACATCATGGTTTGTTTTATATATTAAGGGTGAAGAATTTACCTGGAGATTTCTTTTTCCTAAAATTATACCATAAATGGGGAAATTCAAGACTAAGGAGCATAAGGAAATTGCCCAAGGTTAAAAAGCTAGTATTTGTAAGAGTGAGTTTAGAGGATGAAGGCAAATAAAGGTGTATACTTAGGGACAGCAAACACTGATGGTTCTCTACCCAGCATCCATTTCTATTTTCTTTTCTTTTCTTTTTTTTTAAAGAGAGATCCATAATTTGTTTTTCAGGCATATAAACCTCTCCAGGTTTCCATGAATTTCAACAGAGACTGTTTCTAGCCTGAATCCTGTTTAATCTAATCTAATGGTGGTCCCATTTTTAGAGATTGGTTTGGGATTGTGCATAATACAATCTGATGATATTTTGGAGGAAGTGCCCTGGGGGTAGGGAGTTAGGGGTTTCTCAAAGTTTTTCCTTACTTCCTGGGGAATGAAATTGGCACTGAAAAATGGAGATGCTACTGTAACAAAAGCCTAAAAATGTGGAAGCAGCTATGAAACTGAGTAAAGGGTGAAGGCTGGAAGAGTTTTGATGCGTATGCTAGAAGTCTAACTTGCCATGAAATGACTGTGAAGGACATTCTGGTAGGGGTCCAGATAGTAAAGAGAGCTGTAAAGAAAGCCTCAGTCTTCTGAGAAAATACTTGAGTAATACTGAACAGAAAGTGAGTAGAAATATGGATGGTGAAGCCCATTCTGATGAGAACTCGGATGGAAATGAGGAACATTTTATTAGACAATAGAGGAAGGGCCACCCTTGTTATCAAGCGTTACAAAGAAGTTGGCTGAATTTGTGTGTGTGTGTGTTCTAGCGTTTTGTGGAAAGTAAAACTTGCAAGCAATAAACTGTATATTTAGATGAAGCTATTTCTAAGCCAAGTTTTGAAGATGTGTCTTGGCTTCTCCTGACTGCTTATAGTAAAATACAAAAAGAAAAAAGTACTTAAAATAACATTTTTAGTCAAAAAGGAAGCAAAACTTCCTTTTGGATTTGGAAACACTATTTTCCAAGACAATGGATGAGGAGAGAGAATAACATATGCCAGGATTAGATGTCCCTTGTTTTTGCCCTCCCCTTCAACAACAATTTGCCATCTATCCACAGGCCAATATGCCTTTGTAGTAATTGTGGGGATCCACACAACATGCTAACAGGGAAGTCTCACCCAGCCCTGCATCGGGTAATAGGCAGTCTGACCTCAGTCCTGGCAACGCAACCTGCAGTGGCCCATGAGTCAGCTTCTCTCAGGCAAGGTCAGGGAACCCCTGGAAACAATGTCTTAGACAATCACCCACAGACAAGACAGCCTTTCCAGAGAAGACATTCTAACACATCATTGGAGAAAACAAACAAGCAAACAACAACAACAAACAGTGACTTTGGATGCACTCAGAGGGTGAAAGGAACAGCTTGACTTTATCCACATCAACACTCTCCGAAGGCACAGTTTAGGATCAAGAAATATTTCAGCCATGATTTCTCCCATGGGGGAAATGAGAAACAACTAATTTCTACATGTTATAGAAAGATTTCGTAACTTTACTAGATTTGATTAGTTCCAAAAGTTTTTTGGTTGAGCCTCTAGAATTTCTACCTATAAAATAATATCTTCTGCAACAAACAATAATTTTACTTCTTCTTTTCTTATTCGGATGCCTTTTATTTCTTTGTTTTGTTGATTTCCTCTGCTAGTACTTCCAGTTTGTGCTAAATAAAATTGGTGAGAGTAGGTACACTTGTCTTCTTTCTGATCTTAAAAGAAAAGCTTTCATTTTTTTTTTTTTTTAATATTGAGTACGATGTTAGCTATGCGTTTGCCATATATGGCCTTTATTATTTTCAGGTGTGTTACTTTGTTACCGAATTTGTTGAGGCTCTTAATCATGAAAGAATGTTACCATCTAGTGTTTTTCTTTGTCTCTTGTTACTGTTTTGGCTTAAAGCCTATTTTATCTGATGTGTCTGTACTATCCAAAAACATCTATTGGTTTTAAAGCAATCCTTATCAAAATTACAGTGGCTTTTTTATTAAAATAGAAATAAAACTTCTGTGACACCATAGAAATCCCAAACAGCCAAAGCAATCCTGAGGGGAAAGAAGCAGAGCTGAAAAGCTACATGAGCCAAAACAGTCTTATACTGCCATAAATACAGACGCAATCCTGTTAGGATGGTCATCAAGAAGACAAGAGATAACAGGAGTTGGTGAAGCTGTGGAGAAAAGGGGGCCCTTGTACACTGTTTGTGGAAATGCCAATTGGTGCAGCCGCTGTGGAAAACAGTATGGAGGTTCCTCAAATTTTAAAAATAAAACTACCATACAATCCAGTAATTCTAGTTCTGCAGATTTATCCAAAGGGAAAAAAGCTAACTCAAAAAGGTGTTTTTACTCTCACGTTCATTGCAGCATTATTTACAATAGTCAAGATATAAAAGCAACTTCACTAATGAATAAAGACAATGTGATATTTCATACATGCAATGAATATCATTCAGCCATAAAAAGAAGGAAATCCTGTCATTTGTGACAAGATTTGGATGGATGTGGAAGGCATTATGATAGATAAAATAAGTTTGAAAGAGGAAACAAAAAACATGATCTCACTTATATGTGGAATTTTTCAAAAGCTCATAGATGCAATGAAGTGATTAGTGATTGCCAGAAGCAGTAGGTGAGGGGTGGGGAAAAATGGGTGAAAGAGTCAAAAAGTACAAACTTCTATTTATAGCCCTGACTGGTATGGCTCAGTGGATCGAGCACCGGCCTGTGAACCAAAGAGTCGCCAGTTCGATTCCCAGTCAGGGCACACGCCTGGGTTATGGGCCAGGTCCTCAGTAGGTGGCACTCGAGAGGCAACCACACATTGATGTTTCTCTCCTCTTTCCCTTTTGTTCCTGCTCTCAAAATAAATAAAATCTTTAAAAAAACTGTTTTAAAAAACTATTTATAAACTAAATAATCCATGGGTGTGTAATGTACAACATGGTGACTATAGTTTGCAATATCCTATTGCATATCTGAAAGTTGCTAAGACAGTAAACCTTAAAAGTTCTCATCATAAGCAAAAAATTGTAATTTTGGTAATGGATGTTTACTAGACATATTGTGATCATTTCACAGTATATACAAATATGATTTATTAATTATGTTGTTCCCATGAAACTCACGTAAATGATGTATGTCAATTTCACTTCGTAAATTCTAAAAAGTAAAATTTAAAAAAGAAGGAAAGAGTCTTTGGAATGGGACGACATAGAAGAGGAGCCCAAGCCTTGCTCAGTGAATGCTAAAACTGATGTCATTTTGGCTTTCTTATTAAGTGAGAAGGAAGATTTCCTTATCGTTTAAGCCAGTTAAGTCCAGGTGTTCACTTCTGGACAGAAAAAATGTCTTAAATGGTATCCTGCTGTTTTATAAGATTTCAGAATTCTTTCAGTGGTGACATACAACATAATAACACTTGGATAGATGAAAGATAGAACATTTTGTTACGTAGAGTTCTGAATGAGAGAAAGCTGCCAGGAAGAGACACATAAGAGGTTGTGGTTAACGACAAATGTTACAACTCAGTCCTTGAGTTTGGCTGAGAAAAAAATCCAGAGCCAAGAACTCAAATCACAATAGAGAGTAAGCAAAGCAAAATGCATCTGAAAGAAGCGAATCCAGCCACTGCTCAAACAGCTGCCCTGGGGTGTTGGCAAGGGCTCTCTTTCTAGCAAGAGAGACCAAATACTTCCTTTTTAAGCTGATTTATCAGGGCCTGTCCCATCATCTCCTGTCCTTATATTGGAGAGTCACATGAGGCATTTCCAGCCCCCTTGTTCTTCCTCTTAGGGTGTCTACTCCATGATTAGCGACATGCTGGGAGCAGGGGTGGGCAGGCAGGGAAGCTCCAGAGAAGGTCCAAACCACATAACCAGCAATATGACATGTCAAGAGATCTAAGCCCTGTGACCAGCAATATGCTAGGGGATAGAAGGTCACCCTGGGGGTGAGGTCTCACCCTACAATACTTGTTTTTTTCAGTTTTTCCCATTGCTAGGTACCTAGGGCTTCTCACCCTGGGTTTTTCACCCTGGGCAACCTTCTGTACCTGGCCTATTGTTCCTGCTCTGCTCACATCTGTCTAAATGCCTGCTCTAACAGTTGGCCTCCAGGGTTAAGGCAGCAGCAAGCTGGAGTTGTAGGGCACCGTTATGCATGACGAGTGTGGCAGGGTTGGAGTTGGGTAGGTTTCTGATTCCCCGTGGATTGGCTAAGTTGAATATTTTTTCTGACTCCAGGCACAGGACTGTCCCTAGTTGTGTGGCCTCTGGATATAGAGGAATTAGTGTTACATGTACGGAGGCTCTGGAGTGTCTGGAGTGTGAGAACCTGATAAGGGGAAATTGTTCTGGGTGTGAACTTAATCAGCTGCTCATCAAGGGGACCTGACCAGCCTCTGACCAGTGCCTGAAAATTGGACCAAGACAACAAACTTAAAAACAAAACTATATTACACTGAGTCAGAACAGTAAGAAGCTAGAAAAATTCCTTAGCAAATAGAATGGGGAAACAGAGATAGCTGGTCAAGCAATTTACAGCAAGATATATACAGTTCAACTGCCTAGAGATAACATCTAGGTCTCAGTTGTATTTCATCTCCAGACCCAGAAAAGCAGCAAAGCCACAACCAGCTATAGTGATTAATGAACGACCCCTTTCCCTGGTGCTGACCAATCAGTAAAGACCATACCCTGAAAAGATACAGCCAGAAAAGTCAATGAATATTCTATTGAGATCCTCCCCTGAGAGTTCCCTTCAACACCCAGCCTTTAAAAACTCTCAAAACCAAAAACCCAGTGAATGCTCTCCTTGCCAGGAGTACACCGGTGCCTTTCCCCTCCCCTTTCCCCCTATTCTTCCCTCAAAGGTGTGCACCTCCTAAGCTCTAAGGGCCCCCATGAGACTTGCAACCGAGACTTCCAAGGGGAGCAATGGGAGCGGCAGCTCAGCCCAGGCTAAGCCCCTGCACCTGTCTCCAAGGCCCCCTTTTCTCTTACTTTCCAGTAGCCAAAGTAGCCCGACCTAGGCTTTCTTCTATTGCTACTTCTATCCTAGGCCCTTCCTTGTTTCACTGTCCCCAGCTTTAAGAAATGTCCTTTAAAAATCACCAGTACTTGTGTCGTGAAATCTTCCCTGCACAAAGTCCAGAACCCACACAATACTGGCCAGCCCTAGGCAGACCTGCTCAGGGCCAGGTCCCCTTTCTGATAACAATGGGCCTGGAGCATGCACGCACACACAATACATACATATGACAGTGTTAACCTAAAAACAAAAGGTCAAAACAAGAGGCGCATAACATTTGAGTATCAAAAGCACAGCTGTTTGGAAAGCAGTGATTCAAGCAGAAACCCAAATGTTCTGATTAGAAGGTGAACACTAGGAGTTTTTATGAGAAAGGGAAGAGGAATAACTACCTGAATAGAAGAAAGGAACGTCTGTGTTAACAAGCTAAGGAAGGAATTTCCATACATGCAGATAATCTACCATAATGATGCTAATTCAAAAGAATGTCTTTAGTTTTCAGTCCTGTAGCAAAAATAGCTACTTTCCTGTTAGCTTTGCAAACACTTGTTTGGACCGCAATGCTGTTTTAGGCCCAATCCAAAAGTTGTTTTGCCAAGTTTCAGTTTCCAAAGGTTTGAGGACTAAGACATGCTGGGCAGTTCCTCTTTCCTCTTGCTCCCGGACAAGGGGCCTGGCCCTAAGCAGGTCTGCCTAGGGCCAGTGTGTGGGTTCTTGATGTTGTGTAGCAAAGATTTCACAGCATAAGTCCAGGTGACTATGAGGATGTGATTATTAAAGCTGGGGACAGTGAAACAAAGAAGGGCCTAGCAGAGGGTAAGCAATAAGAGAGCCGAGTCTGGGCTGCCTTATCTCACAGCAATGTCAGAGAAGAAGGGGATTTGGGGACAGGTTCAGGGAATCAATCTGGGACAACCTGCCAGCTGCTCATTGCCTTAGAGTCTGGGAGACATGTGCCTGTGAAGAAAAAAGTGGGAGGAGAAAAAGGAAAAGGAATGGTGTGGGTTGCTCCCCAGAAAGAGAGAAAGCACCCTGGGTCCTTTGTCTTGAGGCTTTTATCCCTTTCTTTCAGGTGGGAGTCTTAGGGGAGGTCTCAGGGGAGGGTTTCAGTAGAATATGCATCAGTTCTCCAGGGGTGCCCTTTCAGGGTCATGGTCTCCTCTGATTAGTCAGCACCAGGGCAGGGGGATTTTAGTCATTGCAGTTGGTTCAGGCATGGGGTTGCTGCATTTCTAGGCCAAGAGCTGAAACACAACTGAGGCCTAGATGTTATCTCTAGGGAGGTGTGCTTTTGTATCTGGCTGTAAAATGCTGGGCCGTTGTGTTCAGCTCTCTGTCTCAGTTTCCCATTCCACTTGCCAAGGAACTCTCCCAGCTTCTTACTATCCTGTCTCACTCTGGGGTGGCAACTCTGACTCTATTTGAAGTGGCTCTATTTATATTGTGTTTTATACCAGTCATTTTTAGGGAAGAATCTCTTGAATAGTTGGTATTCAGAAGTCACCCTTCCCGCCAACTTTACAGCATATCAGGAGGCAGTACAAAGAGAAGTCACACTTCACACTGCTGAGAATGAAGGCACAACCTGAGGTGGAGACACCTACAGTTAAGGAAATAAGTCCAGGCTCAGCATGGACTGGCCCTGCTGGTAAAGTGGAGCTGCGTAAATCCACCAGCTTTCAGTAAGTCCGAAATCCCTGGCTTTATGAAGCTGATTTTCAAAGCTATCTTCTGAAACATACAGAAAGGTCTCATTTTTATTGGAAGATTTAGATAAGAGTTAAGTTCAAAACCTCCTAAAATCTCCCTGAGACTGCTGACACCGAGGAGAGAGATTATATAAAAAAAGAGGGGCACAGATCTACGAGAAAAAGGAAGGGTGTATCAATAGAAAAAATCAAAGATGGTTTCCCCCAAAGCTTCCTAAAGCTTAGATCTTATAGACAATGAGATTACTTTTTCAAACCCCTTTTAAAGATGTGTTCTCTTGGAATAATCATTCAAATTTAGTCTACCAAAAAGCAGAGAAAAAAGCTACAAAAAGAGAGATGGAATCTGCAAACTCTACCTATAGAGATACTGAGAATCCATGTAAGACTAAGAGTGTCACTAGTGTGACTAGCGTCACTAGTTTCACTGTCTTCTTCAAATAGCATTTAACAATTTGTCTGTACCAATGAGATGGATCTGTGGACAAAAAAAAAAAAAAAAAAAAAAAAGGCGGGGGGGGGGGGTGTTCTATGGACAGTACCCTCCAGCATAATCTGATCATAAATTCCTAACTAGGCAGTTTGAGGTGGGTAGTCTTGCCCCAGGCATATAACTTTTTAGTAAAAGTGACACAGGGAAATCGGACCAGATTGCTGGGCAGAAGAGAGACTGAATGAGAGAAGGGTCACAGGAAACACAAGAAGTGGGGGTGCTGAAGCCATGTGCTGTTAGTATGGTGCGTGTCAGATTTCCCTCACCCCAGGTTAAGGCAGTGCCACAAGAGGCTGCATTTCCTGGGTAAACAAACCAGCACAGTAGTGTCTCACTGCCTCAGCAACTGAGCTAGTGCAGTGTGTAATGACAGATGCCCCACCCTGGGCAGAGACACCAGAGGGGGAAGCCTTGCACAGAGTTTGTGCAGGCTGGAGAGAGTGATTGACAGAGGGGAAAACCCTCCTACTCTCTTATGGAACATGGCTGCAGGGGCAGGTGCTGATCTACCAGTCTAGCCAGACAGACAAAATGACAGATTACCTGGGAAAACTGGATGGCTCTGGAGCACTTGGAATTTTGGGTTGGGAGGTTTAAATGGAGGGGGCACTGACACTTGCCCCTACTCCTTCCTTTCACTCTTGCTGTTGGGAGCTGGATCATTCAAAGACATGTGGGCTTGGGAAACCATGTGGTCTGGCAGTGTCCCCAGGCCCCGGGTGTGGGAAGTAGCAACTGTGGCATGGCTGGACAGGCCGAACATACACAGACTCCAGAAAGATGCCTGAAGCCGGACGGTTGCCTAGAGCAAGCTAAGCTGCCTAGATGGTCATGTAGCAGCTGCCTGTGTTTCCCAAAGGATGATATTTTAAATGGCAAAAGGAACTCCAGGCACAGCCTTGAATTAATCTGGCAAAGAGTGATAGGGTTTTTTCCTTTGGCTATTTTAGAGGGGATGGGCTTTGAGGCAGAAACCCGCCATTCTTCCAAAATTGTGTAGCTACTTAGTATAAGACTCCTTTCCTTTTTCACCAACTCTCTACCTCTGGAATTTTGCCTAGAGGGTGGCAGTAGGCACCAGAATCCCACACTACTATTTAGTAACAGAAGCTTTTTCTTTAAGAAAGCCCTGTGCATTTTTTCTGTGCGTCTAGGTTAACAAATCTTTGAAAGAAGCCCAACCATTCTCAAGGGAGCACACAATCTTGTCAACTATCCTGTAATCCAATCTATGCCTTGCCTTCTCCCACCCCCATATAATCTTTTTTAGTCCCCTCCTTCATTTCAAATGCATAAAAGAAGCTACTAAACTGTTATTCTCTGGAGCATCTGTGATCTTGCTTCCCAGCAGATATCTTCAGTTTGGACCAAATAGAATTTATAATAATTCTCTACAGGTTTGGACATTTCTTATACCTACAGGCCCTATACACAAAAAGATACAACTAAGCTCCTTCTCCAAGTGTCTATAATACCACATAGACACTGTTCCAGGTAAGATCATTCAGGAAAAGTTTACTGAGCACAATATTCCCAGTACACTGTAAAATTATATCAGTGGAACCATATTGCTCCTCATGTCATGTGGCCAGGGTATAAGAGCACTGGTGTTTACCACAGCACCATGTCACCCAGGCAGACACCCCACTCCCCCCCACCCTGGGTACCAGGTTGCTGCCTAGCCTCTCTTATTGCACCTTGTGCTTCTCTCACTACACACTTACATCTTGACCCCTTCCCCTTGGGTTTTCTGTCAGCATTAAGTGTAATGTCCTAACCTGGCATGTTTAGGAGGTATGTCTCTCTGCCATCCTTTGATCACTAGTATATATTTGATGATATGTGAAAGGGAGGGGGCAAGTATCTGGCTTCGTTTATGAGCCCCAAAGGATTCAGAGCCAGTATATTACTAAAGGTGGACATCTATGATAAAGACATAGAATAAAGCTGTTGGATTTTTATAGGGACCAAGCACAGGAACTTGGCTGAAACAGCATGAGCCTTCATATATTCATTAGTTTATAATTTAAATTTTAAAAATATTTCAGTTATATTTAACATTCAATCTTACATTAGTTTCAGGTGTATGCACAGTGGTTAGACATTTATAAAACTTATGAAGTAATCCCCCAATAAGTCTAGTTCACCACTTATCTGGCATGAATCGAACATAATGCTGCCCTTATGGACTGCAAAATTGAGCAAAGTCTGCTTTAACATTGAACTAAGTAATAATAAGAGGGGTCTGTGATATGAAAAGGAAAGGACAGCCGAAGTGCTAAGGGAACATGATATTCATGAATGAAGAATATTGCAAAACAATATACCAGATATCTGGAAACTAGAGGAGAAGATTTGAAGAAAAATTTAAAAATTAATCAAAGCTTCTAAACATTTCAGGATCCATAAAGAGTGCTGGGGCTTATTATACTATTTACATTTTTAGAAATTGGGCAATTAAAAATTTCCAGAAGCCACTTTCCACCTTTGTAAACTTAGATCCTTTTCTACATTTGCTTCACCTTTCTACTTTAGGGAAGGTGACAGAGGGATATTCCAGGAACGCTTGAACACTTGTTTTTCCTGAGCCAGAAGAATGAGCTGACCATCCTGTCCAGGTGCCGCACTAATCATGGAGGGAGAGCTGGTCCCCTACAGTAGGGGAGAACTGGATTCAGGTGACCCAGACTCCTATCTGCTTCCAAAACATGTTGACTGTGTTATTTCAAACATTTTCTTCTTGGATCTTGGTTTTCTTGACTATAAAATGGATAAATCCTGCCTTACATCCCTCTGCAGGGAATTCCACATGTCTCTTGTGCTTAGGTTTGGGCATCAGTTTGAAAAGGAAATGTAATCTCACTATTGTCTATAATCTGTTTCTGATTCTGTCATCTTCAGAGGCATACTCTAATATATAACATACTGAGAAAATCTAAATGTTAACCTAGTGCCAGGGATTGCTCTGTAAATGCCCTTTGATGGACAAGTATAATTCTAAATCTTCCTTGAATGTGGTTTCGACTGGACTATTAATTTCAAAATCCAATTCGTTGTCATAACCCTTAGATCCGAGAGGCAGAAAGGCTGAATTTCTTGGGAATTAGAAGTAGCCTAACAATTCACATTAGCCCAAGAATACAGGATTGCACAAAGGCCCCTGTCTGAATGTTGGCCTTTACTCTCTTACCCACCTGAAAGCCTAATGCTTTTGAAAAATCAAAGAATTTTATTTCCTTAGATATCTAACATTCTTAAGCTCAGCCAACTTCAATGTTATGGCTGTAACAGAAAGTTCTGTTATTTCCTTGGTACCCCTTCTCATTTGCTAAAGGTTCCAGTCTCAACAGGAACCAAGAAGTAATGCTAAAAACATCTATAGGTGACATGACATGGGTGTAGCAGGGAAAGGTGTCTTATCATCCATGTCAAGAATCTCTCACCACAGCAGACTGTAGTTGGCCTCAAATTTGGGCATTTAAGAATTTTTTCCTGCTGATATGCATACGTGTCACCAGAATTAAAAAGAGAGGGTTGGTAAGCTGCCCATCTTCCATTAGCATTAGCACAATTCTGACTGGCAAATGGCTAGACTTCTCCATGGAAAGCACTCTGCACAATCTGAAGGCTTGTAGGACAGCGTAGGACAGAGGACTTGGCGCACATCACAGAGATTACCCAAGGAGGGGGACGTGAGGAGGCACACCTAGGAAAACTGCTCTTGGGGCTCCAGACAGCAGGATAAGGAGTTGGCCCAGAATGAGAGAAGAGTTGCAGAGGCAATGGAAGGGCAGCAATGTAAAAATGCTTCGTTCTTAGAATATTATAGGAGCTGCTAGGTCCAGAAAGATATATATTTTCAACATAATTGGATTTAACAAAGATATATATTATCACCTTAAGCAGAGTTTAATCAGGCACCCAAAAAGATAGAGTGCAGCTAGAGTGTTAGGTATGTTGGCAGCTAGTGGAGGGAGAATCTGGAGAGGTGGTCAGATTACACAAGACCTGTACTAGTTTCCTGGGATTTCTGTAATAAATCACCATAAGCTGGGTGGCTTAACTCAACAGAAATTTATTCTGTCACAGTTATGGGGGCTAGAAATATAAAATCAAAGTGTAGGCAAGGCCAGACCCCTCTGAAGGCTGTAGGAAAATATCTGTTTCTTCGTTTCTGGTGATTGCCAAAAATTTTTGTCAGTCTTTGGCTGGTGGCAGCATAACATCAACTTCTTTCTCCTTCATGTGACATTCTTCCCTCTGTGTGTCTCCATCTCTGTATTCAAATTTCTTCTTGCAAAGGCATCAGTCATATTGGATTTGGGCTGGCCTTGATTTAGTATAAACCCATCTTAACTTGATTACACCTGTACAGACCCTATTTGCAAATAAGGTCACACTCACAGGTTCTGGGTGCACTTGAACCTTCTAGAGGCACTGTTCAAGCTAATACAGGGTTGGTATGGCCAGTTAAGAAGTTGGGGCCTCGGACAGCAGGCATGGACCTTACTGCTTTAATGTGGTTGTTCACTTAATACCACAGTTCATTCCAGGGATGGCAATATAAATGGACATCATGCTTACTAATCACAAGCCTAAGAATAAGCATGTGGATATTTATTTGCCAACTATAAATAACAAGCGTGGGAGGGAATGAAACAATACAATTTGCTTGTCTAAAATGTGAGCAAGTGGCAGAAAAGAAAAAGGTGTGTGTGGGGTGGGATTCCTGGAAAATGTGTACTCAGGCTGTGTTTGCCTATGGCATCCCCCACCCCAGTGGCCAGTGTTTCTGCACTTCTGATAGGCAGCTCAGAATCTGTCTTGATTGCTGTTCTCCCAGTGTCTGGATTTCAGTTTATCCCTGCTAACTGCAGCATCTTGACTAATAGTAGCTTAAGGCATCTCCCTCTACAGTCTCTGTGTTTAATAAGAGAACTTAGAGATTCTAAAGCCATAATGAGCCAAAGGAAGTAATATCTCATTGGCAAAGTAGGAATACGGGGAGGTAGTTTAACCATGCTGCCTTCCCACATAGTACAAGCACAGGTGTGGATGCACCTGCCAGGTTTATTTAAGTGGGTTGGGTTGTGATGAATGATTCCTTCCTTGACAAACCCCAGTCCCTAATAACCATCTCTTCTCTCTGCTCTAGCTTTGGCTAGAGTCCCCTGAGTCATCTGTCTAGAGATTCCCCTCCAGAGAATCCTGAAATTTCCCATTGTCCTGCTATAATCCCAATGGATCCTTTTACATGGACCCAGCTTCTCACAGTGGATCCCAATGGGGGAAGTGAGGGTGGCCTGTTTTTGCCTTTCTATATTTTCTTTCCAACTCCCAGGAACCTTGGTCCCACTGCAAAGGAGTTGATAGGAGGCAGCAGGTCAGCTTCTCCTCCGTATTCTGGAAAATTTTCAGGCTCTGCCATTTTAGCCTATAAATAAGTCTTTCAACATTACCCATGTCCTCAGATATTAAATCATAATGGGCCCCAAAGTTCCTAGGGCCACCTATCGAAACAAAAACACAAAAAGCAAAAAGCAAATAGTAAGCCACTGGATTATTGAATGAGGAAAAAATATATGGATGATGATTGGAATTTAAATTGATTTCAGATGCACTAGTTATGCTAAGACACATAGTCACAATGGAATAGCTAAGTAGACTTGTCTGATCCTGGGTTGTGTTTTACCTAAATACATGTCACAAGATGTGTCATCTCTGTCACAGCTCTCTTTTGAGATTTCATAACCCTTCTGAAATCAGTGCTTATCCTTGGGGATTGGTCAGGGATTCTTGGCAAGTAGCCATGGAGGTGACTACCATAGCCTGCCTCCATCCACATTAATTATTATTGAAATAACCAATAAAACATGAAAGACAAATATAGTACAAGAGTATAATAGAATGAAGGATAATGTTTATACACATACCAGAAACAGAATATCTGTCAACCTGAGCAATAAGTTGACACTTTGAAGTGGGAAGTGGTGGGGGAGGTCCAGGGTGAGAGAGAAGAGAAAACAGTTCTGGAAAAAAACAATGTGATTGGGAAGAAAAGAAGAATAAATCCTGGTGGGCAGCATGCGCCTTCTTCACCAAACCTGTAACTTGGAATGCAAAAGACATGCTGAGTATGAAAGGTAAAGAGGAGTTTCTCCTAGGAACCTTCAATATCTCTCCCCATGGGGACATCGGCACTCAGACCTCACCAGTATTGTGGAAGAAACTTTAAGATAACATCTGAGGTGGAATTCCATACTTTAAAAAGGGAACTAGGCACGGCATGGGGAACCCTCTTTATAAAAGTGGTCAACTGTCCTACAGAGCTAAAAATATCAAAGAAAGATCCATCTACTCCATTACTCCAAGACTGGTTGATTCAGAAAAAAAGTAAAGTTTGCTTCTGAAATGCATTTGCTTTGAACAGGGATTGACGCTGCATGCCCACCTGTACAAATATGATCAAGACCCTCATCTTATTTCCAACTTGAACCTGAAAATAAACCAGCTTCAGGATAGCATAGATTCTTTTTCCTTTCAATTACAGTTTATATTCCATGTTATTTTGTATTAGTTTCAGGGAATATAGTCAATAATATTGCAGTAACTATGTTTGGTGTAAGGATAGTATAGATTCTTGATTATAGAGAAGAACAAACAAAGACAAATGATATAAGGTATTTCAAAGCATTTCTGTAGCTTGAGAATGAAAACTCACCAATATTCCGAGGATCTGCAGGATATTACTTTTGCAAAAACAAATTTATTGTTCTAAACATTTTCAACAAGTTTCAAGAGAATATTGGTCCTGTAAAATAGAAAAGGCCAACAAGGCTAAAAGTAACTAATCAGAATTTGAAAAGAAACACAGCAGACAAAACAATTGAGAAGAATGCCTTGAATAATAGTCAGAATCATATATATAGGGAGAAAAAATTTTTAAATGAAACTGTATTAGAAAAAATAAAACATATTCAAGGGCCACAATCTACATATAATAGAGCTTCCTGTAATAGTGAACAGAACCAATGAAGAAAAAATAATCAGAAATATAAAAATATTCCTGATTTAAGCAACACTGTGATCTCAAATGAGAATATTCACCATGTTTAAGACTAGTCTAAATAGACCCTAGCACAGTTTTTAAATCACATCAAGATCAAGTGAGTCCTACACAAATCCAGAAGAAAAGTTAATGAAACAATTTACTTAGAAAGAAAAGGAGGGTGGTAGACAAAACTTAGGTTTGTGGGAACTTCTCTGCACTAACACGAAGCATTAGAATTAAATTGAGTAACAGGTAAAAGGTTTGAAGACACAGTTTGTAAATCAAGAATCATTTAAACAGCCAATCTTTCATTTCTCTGCTCATAACACAGAAAGGAATTATGAGATAGTTAAAGGGTCAACATATTTTACCCAACTGCTTTTCTTGAAATCCCTGCACTAGAATTCACTGAATCGAGATAAAGAATTCAAAAAAATGGGGCTGTAACATGTTAGGACAATGGCAGAACAAGAAGCCCTGGATTATTCTTCTCCCCAAGGACACAATGATTCAACTATACACAAAACAATTTGCTTTGTGAGAAATCCAGAAACTAGCTGAGAATCTCCTGTGTTCCAGTTGAGTGCAAAACCAGCCACAACACAGCTGGTAGGGATATATGAGACAACATCTCACCATAAACCCTACCTACTGCCCATGCCAGGCAATCAGGAAGAAACACTTGGGTCACAGCTTCTCCTTGGCAAGAAAAGGACCAGACCATATGCCCAACATTCTGACTTTCCCGGAGACTGCCCGAGGCACTGGCTCCTGTTCTGCCTGTCTTGAGTGTTGAAGTCACTGAAATACTCTAGTCAAATACACAACAGCCCAACCTCTTCGCCCCCGCCTCCCATCTCAGCACAAAGTGAGTGGGGGAAAAATAGCTTTCAGCTTCTTCCTCAAGAGGGAATGAAAGAACAAGATGTGGAGAAATTGGAATGCTTGTATATTGTCAGTGGCAATGTAAAATAATACAGCCTTTACAGAAACAGTATGGAGGTTCCTCAAGATATTAAAAATAGTATTACCATATGATCCAACAATTCCTCCCCTAATAAAAACTAATAAAACTCGAGCCCTGGCTGGTGTGGCTCAGTGGATTGAGAACAGGCCTGCAAACCAAAATGTCACTAGTCCAGTTCCTAGTAAGGGCACATGCATGGGTTGTGGACCAGGTCCCCAGTTGGGGGTGTGTCAGAGGCAACTGATCATATATCTCTCACACATCAATGCTTCTTTTCCTCTCTTTCTCCCTCCCTTCTTACCACTCTAAAATAAACAAAATCTTAAAAAATACTAATAAAACCCCAGTGACTGACTCTAAAGACAAAGTATCAGCATAATTTTCTTAAAGAAATTCAGTGAACACTGTTTCAGAAAACACAGACAATTAAATAAAATTAGAATAACAAAATAAAAAGTTTGAGAAAGAAATAGGAACCATTAAAAAAACAGAAGTTCTAAAATTGAAGAATATGATTACTAAATTTTAAAAAATCAACAGAGAGCCCCAACAGTCATCTTGATTAATCAGGAAAAAAAAAAAACAAAAAAAACTAGTGAGCTTGAAAATATGTCATTTAAAATTCTGCAGTCAGAGGACTTAAAAGAAAAAAAAGCAAAAAACACCAATGCCAAATCTGGTATATCATTAAAACAAGCAATTTATGCATTGTTGCCATCCCATAAGGAAAAAAGAGAAAGAAAGAAGCAGCAAGTTTATTTAAAGAAATAATGACTGAGTACTTCCCAAATCTGGGGAAGGATTTATTTATTTATTTATTTTGTGTATTTTATTGATTATGCTACAACAGTTGTCCCACTTTTTTTCCTCCCCTATATCCCCCTCCACCCCAGCCCCACCATCGGCATGCCTCCCCCTTAGCTCATCTCTATGGGTGATACACATACGTTCTCTGGCTTCTCCATCTCCTATACTATTCTTAACCTCACCCTATTTTGTACCTATCATTTATGCTTCTTATTCCCTGTACCTTTTATCCCATTCTCCCCCCTCCCCCTCTCCACCGATAACCTCCACGTGATCTCCATTTCTGTGATTCTGTTCCTGTTCTAGCTGTTTGCTTAGATTTTTTTCTTTTTGTTTTTTAGGTTCAGTTGTTGATAGTTGTGAGATTGTTGTCATTTTACTGTTCAAAGTTTTGGTTTTTTACTTTTTCTTAGATAGATTCCTTTAGCATTTCATATAATAAGGGCTTGGTGTTGATGAACTCCTTTAACTTTACCTTGTCTGGGAAGCACTTTATCTCCTCTTCCATTCTAAATGACAGTTTTGCTGGATAAAATAATCGAGGTTGTAGGTCCTTGCTATTCATGACTTTGAGTACTTCTTTCCAGTCCCTTCCTCCCTTTAAGGTTTCTTTTGAGAAATTGACTGATAGTCTTATGGGAACTCCTTTGTAAATAAATCTCTCCTTATCTCTTGCTGCTTTTAAGATTCTCTCCTTATCTTTAATCTTTGGAAACTTAATTATGATGTGTCCTGGTGTGTTCCTCTTAGGGTCCAATGTCTCTAAGCTTCCTGGACTTCCTGCAAGTCTATTTCCTTTGCCCAATTGGGGAAGTTTTCTTTCATTATTTTCCCTAACAAGTTTTCAATTTCTTATTCTTCCTCTTCTCCTTCTGGTACCCCTATGATTTGGATGTTGGAACATTTAAAGTTATCCCAGAGGTTCCTAAGGCTCTCCTCATTTTTTTTTTTTTTTTGAATTCTGTTTCTTCATTCAGTTCTGGTTGAATGTCTATTCCTTCCTTTTGTTCCAAATTATTGATTTGAGTCCCAGTTTCCTTCTTGTCACTGTTGGTTCCCAGTATATTTTGCTTTAGTTCACTTTATGTAGCCTTCACTTTTGCCTTTATTTTGCAGCCATTATTCAATAATTTCTATGGGCATCCTGATTACCAGTGTTTTGAACTCTGCATCTGATAGGTTAGCTATCTCCTCATTGCTTAGTTCTTTTTCTGGAGTTTTAATCTGTTCTTTCATTTTGGCCATATTTCTTTGTTTCAGCATACCTGTTTCATTGTAAGGTGCAGAACCTTAGGTGTTCTCAAGGGTGGTGCAACCCACTTGTCTCTGTTGTGGCACCATATGTGGTAGACAGGTCCAACGGGGGACAATACCACTTGCTTGCCTCTGCTCTGCTTTAGGTCACTTCCTGTGCTACCTACAAGCAACTTGAGCCCTTCTGGTGCTATTTCCAGGGTGGGTGGGCTTGTGTACATTCTAGAATCCTGTGGGTCTCTCCAAGGAACTTTCTGGGGCTGGGAGTTTCTCCCACAACTGCAATCCCCATAGATTTTTACAGCCAGAGGTTTTGTGGCTTTCTTTTTCCTGGGCTGGAAACTTGGGTTACAGGGTCTGTCTTACTCCCCAGTTGTTCCTCCTAGCTTATCTGTACATGAATGTGGGACCGCTTGGTATGCTAGAGGCCACCACACCTGCCCAGACGAACACCTTGCTACATGCCCACTTCTTCCTAGGTCCCTGTCTCCACCTCTCCTACCAGTCTAGATGAATGTTTCTTTCTTAATTCCTTGGTTATCAGACTTCCATACACTTCAATTTTCTGGCTGGCTTTTGTTTCTGGCTGGCTTTCTGGTTGGCTTTTGTTTTTGAATTGGGTGCTGTCCTTCTTTTGGTCATGTGAGGAAGCAAAGTATATTTACCTACACCTCCATCTTGGCTAGAAGTTCTGAAATCAGGGGAAAGATTTAGACATCTAAGTTTATAAAGCTCAAAGATGACTTCAACATTTCAACTCAGAATGATCTTCTTCAAAACACATTAAAATAAAATGGTTTAAAATCAAAGACAGAAAGAACTTTAAAAGAAAGAAAAGAACAAAAATGTTTCTCATATGAGGGAATCCCCATAAGGTTTTCAGTGGATTTCTCAGTAGAAACTTTTCAGGCCAGGAGGATAGGATAATATATCCAAAATGCTGAAAGGAACTGCCAAATAAGAATATTTTATGGAATATAGTCAACAATTTTATAATAACTGCACATGGTGCCAAGTCAATACTAGACTTACTGGAGGACCCCTTCATACATTACATAAATGTGTAACCACTGTGCTGTACACCTAAACATAATATGAAATAATATTGAATGTCAAGTGTAATTGACAAATTAAAAATAATAATAACATAAAAATACAAAAAGAGTAAATAATTTAAACCTGAAAAAAAGAATATTTTACCTGGTAATTGGTCTTTCAGAAATGAGGAGAGATGAAGACTTTCCTAAACAAAGGGAGTTGAAGAAGTTTACCACCACTAGAACTGCATTGCAAGAAGTGATGAAAAGAGTTCTTCAAGCTGAAATGAAAGGATGCTAATTAGTAACTTGGAAACATATGAAAATATAAGACATACTGGTAAAAGTAAGTATATAGTCAAATTCATAATACTCTAATACTGTAATATGGTGGTGTGTTAACTACTTCATTCTAGTATAAAAGTTTAAAGGTCAAAAATATTTACCATAACTATAGCTACAGTGATTTTTAAAAAAATTAAAGATTTTATTTATTTATTTTTTAAAGAGGGGGAAGGGAGAGAGAAAGGGAGAAAAACATCAATGTGTGGTTGCCTCTGGAGCGCCTCCTTCTGGGGACCTGGCCCACCCCCCAGGCATGTGTCCTGACTGGGAATCAAACTGGCAACCCTTAGTTTCACAGGCCAGCACTCAATCCACTGAGCCACACCAGCCAAGGCCATAGCTATAATGACTTTTAATGGATACACCATATGAAAAGAGAAAAATTATAATACCAAACATAAATATGGAGGAGTAAAAAGTAAAAAGAGGCTTTTTTGTACATGAATAAAGTTGTTATAAGTAAAAAAATAAACTATTATATCAATAAAATGTTTTAAGTAAGTAAATTCTATAGTAAATATACACAAGATAAAGAAAATGAAGAAATGTTGATAAAAGAGTACCGGAAGTACAAACATTCAGTCATAAGATGAATAAGTTCTGGGAATCTAATGTACAACATGGTGATTCTATTTAACAGTACTGTATTATATATTTGAAAGTTACTAAAAATTGATAATTACATGATAGGAGAAGGTAGTAACTAACCCTATTTTGATCATCATTTTGCAATATAAACATGCATCAAATAAGGGGGGGATTGAGAAGACAGTCTAAGGCTGAGCCCTAAAAGTCACAACATCTAAAGGTGATTGCCATTAGAATGAGATTCCATAGTAAGACGCAACCTCACAGATGCAATCACCAGTCTACCACTGATGAGTATTGTTACCACAGAGTGCCTGCTGTACGTATTTAGTGAAGGCAAGTGACCAAAGATGTGGTGTTACCAAAGCCACATCTTACCAAGATTCAAAGTGAGGAGACTTTATAACATGGTGGGTTTTTGAATATTATTATGTTTTTTTTTTGCAGTTTTTAGAATGCTTTTATGGTATATGTTTTCACATTTGATAATCACAATAAGCCTCGAAATTATCGCACATATGATTTATACTTTGCAGATGAAGAAACTGTGGCCCTGAAATTTTAAGTGAAATGCCCAGTTTCACACAGCTCACAGATCCAGGGACAAGGCTTAAAATCATCCTGATTCTGTGTTCCAGTGAGAAAGAGGAGAGAGAGTGCTGCCCCAGGCTACCTGATTTACAGCATGAGGGGAAATCTTTAAAAAGTAAAATAAAACAATGCTACTCAAGCTTATACCTGTGGGTTTTCTGGCTTGGAAGACTGAGCTTAGGCTCACAAAAGATGATTTTATGGATTCTGGAAAGCTTCTGGCTCCAAATAAAATGTTTCCTGTTAACTAATTGTTATTTGTCATGTTATTTTTACCAGGGGTCTTCTGAGTTTGCAGGTAGTCTTGCTTTATTCTGCTTTGCTGGGTCTCTTCTAAAGATTCGTGTTTAACTCTGAGCATTACATTTTAATAACAACATGGATAAACTGGTAGGGTGTTCTACATGAGGTTTGGGGGGCTGGAACTTGATCTTGGGACAGGGTCATCTCTGGGTCCCTTTCATGGACTTTATGACAGAGTGAAATGGATAGGGAGAATGCCATTTACAGAGGAAGAGAAAAAAATCCAGAGGTACCTGAAGAATATAAGAGAAGGATGCTCTGTTTATCATGGTTAGGTGCTGACAAAGATGAATAGATAGAATGTGTGTGTGTGTATGTGTGTGTGTGTGTGTGTGTGTGGCTTTACTATGCATCTCAAATATATATATTAAAGATAGATAGATAGATTGATTGATTGATCCAATATGTGTATGTCAAAGATGGAAGAATGGGTAGCTAGATAAAATAGCTAGCTAGCTAGATGATAGACAGATACCAGTTGGATAAAGAAAAATCTTTCTACCCACAAGATGACTGGAGGACTTTGGTCATATTCTCCCAATCAGTGATGAAGAAGGCAATGGAGAAAATGCCTGTGTTTGCTACCTACTCTGACCAAGAACAGCAGAGGGTCTTTATCTCAGGCAGTTGGCCACAGCAGTAAACTGAGATTAGGAGAAACAAGAGTATCAAGAAATAATAACAGCCCTGAAATACGAAACAAAATCATTATCATGAATGTAAAGTATTAGCTAGAGAAAAGAGTAGGATAAAAGGAAAAGAAACACATGAGAACAAAACCAGAATCTTGTAAAGAAAAGGATTCTAGAGGGTAAAAATCACAATTCTTTAAACCTTCAAATAATATATATTAAGTGATTAATATTACAAAATGGCTACCATGTACAGTAAATGCATGAAGTAGTATGTTTTTAATCTCATTTATTCTTCATAACAACCTTAGAAAAGTAGCTATTATGAATTCCATTATACAGATAAAGAAACTCAGGCTGATACTCATCACAAAACTGCTGGGTGACTGAGTCAGGATTCACACTCAGGTATCACTGACTTGAAAGACAAGTGCTTATGTCCTCTACTGAGAAAGCAAATGGAATATAATGAATGTAATAGTGAACAGGATTCAGTCCTTAGGGTGCCAGCAGCCTAGAAATAACAGAAAAATAAGTGAGCAATTAAATGTGGTATGACCAGAATAATTAATCTGTGGCTGAGAAATATTTTTCAGGACTGTGAGATTTTCTAACTGCCCATTTCTGATAGGATTAGTCTCTGAACTTTAAGAGTCTGAAGAGACAGCAAATAAGCAGAAAAACATGAGGTTTATTGATTAAGCCCTGGATTCAAATTCTGACTTCACTCAGTGCTACAGGGCAATTATCCAAGGATCTCAGGTTTCTGCACATTAGGTTTCTTCACTATAAAAAAGTGAATGTCTTTCTTATAGATTTTCTTTTCAAAGAGGCTCACACAGCAAATAGTCTTAAAAGACACCGAGTCTCCCTTTGAAGTAAAGATTTTGATGCTTACTCTTCAGTATAATATAGATAATGTCTGTCTTTGGAGAAAAAAGCAGACATGCTTACTGAAAATTATAAAATATTTATGATTTCTATGTCCAGGTCTCTTTCTCATAATGTAACCCAATGATTTGCAGAGGTGACCTTGCCATGGTGGTAGAGCCTGGTGGGCAGGAAGGCGTGAAAACTGACACAGATGCTGACATTTGGCCTATTGAAATTGCTTTAAAATATGAACTCCCTTTCATCTCTGACCCGAGTCCCATGTCTTCTTCCCATGTCCAACTGTGGGAAGGCACCTAGCTAGCTTGTAGATAGAGTACAATGTCAGACCCTTCACCATAGTTGTTATGAGCCAAGGGATTTGGGCCAAAATTTTTAACCTAAGTATCAATCTTTTTATCCACCAAATGGGGGATAATACATGTCCTAATATCATACAGATTAAATAAAGCAACCTAGGACTTCCAGCCAAGATGGAGGTGTAGGTAGACACACTGTGCCTCCATGCACAACCAAAAGAAGGACAACAACAAATTTAAAGACAAAAAACAATGAGAACTGTCAGAAAAATTGAACTGTATTGGAAGCCTGACAACCAAGGAGTTAAAGAAGCTCTTCCAGATTGGTAGCAGGGGAGGAGACAGGCAGCCAGGTGGAGAGGACTCACAGCAAGGCAGCAGTTGGAGGACCAGGGAAGGCAAGGTGGCAGCTGGAAGACTGGGTGGTCTGCCATTCTTGTGCAGATAAACTGGAAGGAACAACTGGAGAGTGATAAAAACCAAACAACCCAGCGTTTCAGTGCAGGGAAGTAAAGCCTCATACCTCTGATTGAAAAAACCTGTGGGGGTTTGAAGTGGCAGTGGGAGAAACTCCCAGCCTCATAGGAGAGTTCATTGGAGAGACCCACAGGGTCCTAGAACATATACAAACCCACCCACCCAGGCATAAGCACCATAAGGGCCAAATTTGCTAGTGGGTAGCGTCACAGGGGACTGGAAACCAGCAGAGAGTGGGGCAAGTAGCACTGTTCCCTCTTGAACCTCACCACATACAGCATCACAACACGGCAACTAGTGTTGTTCCACTCTGGTGAACACCTAAGGCTCTGCCCCTTACTATGTAACAGATTCACCAAGACAAAAACAAAAACAAACAAACAAACAAACAAAAAAAAAAGGCCCAAATGAAAGAACAGATCAAAGCTCCAGAAAAAAAACCACTAAGAGACGAAGAGATAGCCAACCTATCAGAGGCACAAGTTCAAAACACTGGTAATTAGGATATTCACAGAATTGATTGAATATGGTCACAAATTAGAAGAAAAAATGAAAGCTATGAAAAGTGAAATAAAGGAAAATGTACAGGGAACCAACAGTGATGGGAAGGAAACCAAGACTCAAATCAATGGTTTGGAGCAGAAAGAAGAAAGAAACATGCAACCAGAACAGAATGAAGAAAGAAGAATTAAAAAAAAAATGAGGAGAGGCTTAGGAACCTCCAGGACAACTTGAAATTTTCCAACATCCAAATCATAGGGGTGCCAGAAGGAGAAGAGGAAGAATAAGAAATTGAAAACTTATTTGAACAAATAATAAAGGAGAACATCCCCAAACTGGCAAAGGAAATAGACTTCCAGGAAGTCCAGGAAGCTCAGAGAGGCCCAAAGAAGTTGGACCCAAGGAGGAACCCACCAAGCCACATCATAATACATTCCCCAAGACTAAAGATAAGGAGAGAATCTTAAAAGCAGAAAGAGAAAAGGAGACAGTTTCTTGCAAAGGAGTTCCCGTTAGACTATCAGCTGATTTCTCAAAAGAAACCTTGCAGGAAAGAAGAGGCTGGAAAGAAGTATTCCAAGTCATGAAAGGCAAGGACCTACATCCAAGATCACTCTATCTAGCAGAGCTATCATTTAGAATGGAAGGACAAATAAAGTGCTTCCCAGATAAGGTCAAGTGAAAGGAGTTCATCATCACCAAATCCTTATTATATGAAATGTGAAAGAGAATTATCTAAGAAAGGGACTTATCTTCTAATAAAAAGAAGATGAAAATATTAATTTTGTTGCAAAATGACAACAAACTCACAGTTATTAACAACCGAACCAAAACCAAAACCAAAAACAAACTAAGCAAACAACTAGAACAGGAACGGAATCACAGAACTAAAGTTCACATGGAGGGCTATCAATGGGGGAGTGGATGGGGAGAGAGGGGGGAAGGTACAGAGAATAAGTAGCGTAAATGGTAGGTAAAAGATAGACAGGGGGAGGTTAAGAATAGTATAGGAAATGTAGAAGCCAAAAAACTTATATAAATGACCCATGGACTTGAACTAAAGGGGGGAATGTGGGTGGGAGGAGGTTTGCAGGGTTGAGGGAAATAAAAGGGGGAAAATGGGACAATTGTAATAGCATAATCAATAAAACATATTTAAAATAAATAAAGCAAACTATGTATAGCTTATTACCTAATACATGGCATATTATGTCAACATTAGCTAATCTCTGTGTGGGAGTACTGCACTGGGATGAGAAATGCTGAGATAACTAATATAAACTTAGACTTTTGCTGATGCTATGGACAGGAGTTATTTGACATCAGAGATGTCAATAGACTTTGAGTAAGTAAAAGTCCAGCTCCAATTGACCACTATTGTCTGCCTGGGTTGCTGTAATGAAACAAACTCTAAAGCTACATCTGGGCTGACTAAAAAAGACTCCCTGATAGACTAGTACTTTCCATTATAGGTTTTAATGAGAGAGTTAGTAGATATTCAGCAAATGTGCCTCCTGGGACAAGATGTTATTTTATGTCTCTTCTACTCCTGTGTTTTATTCTGTACCACAACCTTTCATCTGTAAGAGAAGACATCAAATGCAAATAACTCTGGAAGAAAAAGTACAATACTTTAGTCACCTTATTTAGTAACATATGTGTACATTTTCAATTAGTTACCTTAAAGATATTATCAGGACGGTGCAGTAGTTACAATTAGACATGGCTGTGGGTGCTTTATTAAGATTGGTTTGTAGTTGTACTGGTGCTAGCAATTGCAAATGCATCTCCAGTCACAGAGCATGTGATGTTGAGTATTCCCGGGATAAACATTAACTTGGAAATGTACAAGTTACTGGGACCTGAGTAATGGCATATCTAGAAATAGCATATTGATTTCGCTGTCCCAGATACAACTTCCCCACTATGGGCAGTATTGCTAGGACGATTGATCAAGCTGTCTTCTTCTTTTTCGTTATGGTGACAGTCATGTAATCCTGTCCCTAAGGATAGGTCTACTAAAACCAGACCAAATGAATCCACTGTGCCCAGTCAGAGACCAGTACATAAATAGTCTCCAAGATGTGAACCCTACGCCTCTACCTTTATTTTAAGCACATTTGCAGTGTCTTCATCTGTGGTTGTAAATACCTCTGTAAAGGGAAATTTGGCAATATGTATCCTAACAGACCCATTTAGATCTGACAATTCTAGGAATTTATCCCGGGTAAATAATTGCAGATGTATACATAGATTTATGTGCAAGATAATTCATTATGGTATATTTAACTTCCGTTAAAAACTTAAATTTCTTGCTAATGAAAATAGAAAAAAATATGATAAACCATGTGACATACTAGTCATTGAATGTATATATTTGACTAAATTGAATGACAGGAATCTCTTCTGATTCAATATAAATGAAAAAAATTAGGAGTTCCAGCCAAGGTGGAAATGTTGGTAGAGACACTTCACCTCCTCACACAATGGAAAGAAGAAAACGACCAATTTAAAAACAAAAAACAACCAGAACTACCAGAAAAATCAAACAGTATGGAAGTTTGACAACAAAGGAATTAAAGAAGAAACATTCATCCAGACCGGTAGGAGGAGTGGAGATGGACAGCTGGGGTGGAAAGGATTTGTGGCAAGGTAGCAGCTGGCAGACCTGGCAGATGGAGGCAGCTGGAAGACTGGTTGGTCCCACATTTGCTTGTGGATAAGCTGGGAGGAACAACTCAGGAGACAGACCACACAACCCAGTGTTCCAGTGAAGGGAAAATAAAACCTCAGAACCTCTGGCTACAAAAACCAGTGAGGGTTGTGGCAATGGGGGAAAATGCCAGTCTCTTGAAAGCGGGAGAAATGAGCAAAGGGAGAGAGATGAGCAAGCAGCATTGTTCCCTCTCTGATCCCTCCATCACATATAGCACCACAATGTGGCAAAGTGAGTTGCCCTGCCCTGGCAAATACCTAAGGCTCTGCCCCTTAACATGTAACAGGTGCATCACAACAAAGAAATATGGCCAAAATGAAAGAACAGATTAAAACTCCAGAAAAAGAACTAAGCAATGAGGAGATAGCCAACCTATCAGATGCAGAGTTCAAAACACTGATAATCAGGATACTTACAGAGATGATTGAGTACAGTTGCAAAATAAAGGCAGAAGTGAAGGTTACACAAAGTGAACTAAAGTAAAATATACAGGGAACCAACAGTGACAAGAAGGAAACTGGGACTCAAATCAATAATTTGGACCAAAAGGAAGAAACAGACATTCAACTGGAACCAAATGAAGAAACAGAATTCAGGGGGGGAAAAAAAAAAAAAAAAGATGAGAGGCTTAGGAACCTCTGGGATAACTTTAAATGTTCCAACATCCAAAACATAGGGATGCCAGAAGGAGAAGAGGAAGAGTAAGAAGTTGAAGAGGAACACACCAGGACACATCGTAATTAAGTTTCTAAAGAGTAAAGATAAGGAGAGAATCCTAAAAGCAGCAAGAGGTAAGGAGAGATTTATTTACAAAGGAATTCCCATAAGACTGTCAGCCAGTTTCTCAAAAGAAACCTTATAGGGAAGAAGGGACTGGAAAGAAGTACTCAAAGTCATGAATGACAAGTACCTACATCCAAGATTACTCTATCCAGCAAAGCTGTCATTTAGAATGGAAGGGCAGGTAATGTGCTTCCCAGATAAAGTCAAGTTTAAGGAATTTATCATTACCGAGCCCTTATTATATGAAATGCTAAAGGGATCTAAGGAAAAGTAGAACACTAAAACTTTGAACAGTTAAGTGATGACAAACTCACAACTATCTACAACTGAATGTAAAAACAAAAACAAAAACAAACTAAGCAAACAGCTAGAACAGGAACAGAATCACAGAAATGGAGATCATATGGAGGGAGATCAATGTGGGGGAGGGGCAAGGCGGAAATGGGGGGAAATGTACAGTGAATAAGAAGCATAAATGGTGTATAGAAAGTAGACAGGGTGAGGTTAAGAATAGTATAGGAAATGGAGAAGCCAAAGAACTTATATGTATGACTCATGGACATGAACGAAGAAGGGCAATGCTGGAGGGAATGGGAGTACTGGGCAGATGGGGAGACAGGGGAGAAAAAAGAGTGGGACAACTGTGATAGCATAATCAATAAAATATACTTAAAATTAGATATACATAATCATAATTATAAGAAAGAAATAAAGGCTTAAATACAAAAATATAAAATGTCCATAAATATGATGTGTTTGGGAGAAATAGTTAACTTTTTTTTCACTCCAGGTGTGGACAGTGTCTGGTCTATGGAATACCTCTGTGGTCTGGACTCTGCTTTGGAAGAACTGACTATGTACAACCCTCAGAAATTAAAGTGTACAGTCTAAAGTGGGTTGTTTCCTGTGCCCTTTACTCTTACAGCTTCTTCTAGAAATAGCATATTGATTTTCCTGTCCCAGATACAAGTTTTTCACTATGGGCAATGTTGATAGGCTATTGATCAAGGTGTCTTCTTTCTGGTCACAGTAGCAGGCACATGATCCTGTCTAGGCCAGCTGGACACTCTCTCATGCATTTGGATCATGAAAAAAAAGAATGACAGGCATTAATATTGACCTGACCCCTATAACAGTGGCCTGAAGGAACAGACCATTATTTTTTGCTACCAAAAATCCTGTTGCTACATTGTCCTCATTTTTCTGGACTCAATATTTCAGCTGTTCCATTAACCTTCATCTAACTTTCTGATGTGCTTTTGTTAATGTTAACCAGATTTTCCTTCTGTGTCTTATAATCAGAGTCATAAATTAATATAGTAAACAGATGAACAGTGTGCTATGTATGTGGTTGGAGTTTTAGATCCAGGACCGGTGAGGTTCTGAGCACTCCCAGGACTCCAGTCTTCAACCTCCTTTGCTTCCGGGTCTGAGTTCTGTCTTCATTTTTTGTTGCAAGTTCTCAGTCCTGGGATGCTGCTTAGAAACTCAGCTCCCTCCCACCCCTTTTTTCAGCAAATACATTGCCCAGAGAGGAAGTCCTGTCTAGTGTTTGCCAAAGGAACCCAACCTGCAGAGCTCTTTCTGTAGTAGCTTCGGAGATGTCCGCACTGATTACCTGCAAGGGTGGCATTATCATTAAAAAGCAAGGAAATGATGTTATTGGAATTCATTTTCTATTTCAGTGCAAGAATCATTCGATGCTCATGTAAAATAAATTGATTTTTTTTCCTAGTGGGAATTATTGTTCCAATGCTTGAAATTTTCTATTCACAGGCTTAAATTCAGTTGATATCACAATCTCTAAATAACTGTGAAAAGTCTCACCTTGACTTTTTTTTTTCATTTTGGAAAAGTTTGGTACAATAGGTCCTAAATTATACAAGAACACACTGAAGCAATGATGCAACACAATAGGATCTTACCAAAGGAGTTAACTGTAAACACTACAATGCCTCAACCAGGAATGATTTTTCTTAGTCCTTTCATCCATTTCTATCTTAAAGCTTAGTTCAAAATTCAACCCTTCTAGAAAGCTGACCGAGCGTAATGTAAATAGAAAAAGAAAGAAAAATCAATTTTGTATTTGATAGACAGAACCAGGCTAGATATTTCTCAATCTCTTTTGAACTGTGTAATTTTTGTCAAGTTGTGTAACCTCTCCAAGAATCAGTGTCCCAACTACCATCTATCTATGTATCTGTCATCTATCTATCTTTTTATCTGTATAGCTACCTATAATAACTACATAAATATAGATATAGATATATAGTTATGTACATTTTTGTGAGAATTAAATAAGGTAATTTGGATAATATTTGCAAAAATACATCGTATATGGGAAGGGGAGCAAGTATGCTGTTCATAATGACCGCGGCCTGTCTGGTGGGGTTGTCATTATGGAGAGGACACTTGCCACAGCCCATTTCAGCAAGAACCTATACATGGAACAGTGGTCACTAGAAGGACTTGTGTGGCTAGAGCAGAGAAACAAGTAAGGAGAAAGGTATAGCTGGCTCAAGTTACAGCCAAGATACATTCAGAAAATGTCACAGGCAGCACAGTATGAATCCCATTCATAGAACCAATAAACAAAAATGGTAAACTGTTCATTTGGACTCCTATAAATGTAAGTATTCTATCAATGAGTGTGTTATTTTTTAGACACCATGTTTATTGTTTTGCTTGCATCATCTAATTTATTCTTCATAATAACTCTATTTAGTAAATATTAATCCATTTTTCAGATGGGGAAACTGAGGCTTAGAATGTTTGAATAATCTGGTCAAGATCTCAGAGTTTGAAAGTGGCTGCACTGTTGTGGGAAAACAGTTTCTTGATCTCTGCACATGGCTCTAATATAAACAACGAGCAAAATCTGAGGGTAGAATCCATCACAGACCTCCCTCAGACCTACATTTTCAGAAAAGGATAAGCTTTCTTTCTCTGACTGGCTTATTTCACTTAGCATTATGTTCTCTAGGTCCATCCATGCTATGGCAAAGAGTAAAATTTTCTTCTTTTCTTTATAGCTGAGTAGTATTCTGTTGTGTCAAGGTGTTACGGAGAAATGAAACGATCCAGACGCAGGGAGTTCACGAAGCACGACTCTTTATTACACGCGTGGTCCCAGAGGAGGCAGTCTCCAAATTCTGGGCCCTGATCTCAGGGAAAAACTGTTCTTTTAAGCATCTTACATCCTGTCTTCCGCAGCAGATGTGGTCGTAAATTTTAACTCCTTTTCCCCCTTTTCCTGATTTATTTCTTCCTCAGTCAAGGGGCTCAAAAATAGAATTTGTATCCTACCATAATTCTTTTCACATCAATGGGACTGATATCTCAATGGGACTTTGTATCCTGCTATTATTTCTTTTCTATATCAAAGGTACCATAGCTATTTTATCCACTCATCTACTAATGGACACTTTGGAATCTAATGAACAAATTGAACAAACAAGCAAAATAGAGACAGAGTCAGAGAGAGCAGGCTGATAGCTCTTGGGGAAGGGCACTTAGAGGAGGGTGGCGGGAGGGAGCAAAAAAGAAAAAGAAAAAAAAAAGGAAAAGAAAAGGGAAAGTTATCCACTGGAGCCAGAGAGATTTAGAGGGCTACCAAGATGGCTACCAGCACTGGGATTTTGATGCTTGCAGTTCTCTTCCCAATTCCTTCAACATTTCAAACACCATGGCCTGAGCTAAAACCTATGGCTTGCTGTTCATGTTCCCATGTTTCCACCTACAGGTAACTAGGGCATGCATAATGTTAATTGCCTGGGTCATAGAGGCTCCCAAAATACTTTCACTTAAATATTGAGGTAAATTGAGGCAAAAATACTTTAGTTTAGCATGAATTACTCTGATAATGATTTTCATTTGCCTCTGTCTTTTCCATATACAATGGTCTTTCACTAAGACTTTTTTAGGAGAATTTCTATACTTCCTTGATGTCTCATTAGCTCCTCATCTCCCTCACACTCTCCTTACCTGTTCATGATTCTATACAAAGCAGACATTGCCGTGCCCCTGCCCCTGCTCATGGTGTATGGTGTGTTAACTTTGTTGTAAGCCAATGAAACAAAGCAAAAAACTACAATTGGCAGAGTCAGATTACTTGTCAAAGATCACTTAATATCAATGCTATATTAAAAGTCATGATATGCAAAATGAAAATTGCTCTTAGCGATATTAACTGGTTCACCTTGCCCACAATTTGATATATCATGTTTATTGATAGTGGAGCTTTTTCTGCACATTCTGATTGCACAGTGGGCAGAATGCAGACAAGGGTGAAATGTAATGCAAAGGGCATCACAGCATCAATGGGAAAAGAGATTGGGAAGAATATTTCAAAGAGGTTTAATCATGTGTGTAGTCATTATTCTCTCAACAAGTATTTATTCGGTGTCTCTCACATTAACAGCATTGAGCAGTTTTTCTTGAAGCACTGTAGCTATCAGGGTTAAGATATCTGTGATATTCGTTAAACTCACTTTTCTTGGTTTCAACTTAGAATTTTTATTCAGTCTCTGGGGTTAGGGCCAATGAATTACCTCCAAGTGATTCTGATTCACTGTAAACTGAGAACTATTGTGCTATGTATAGGAAATATAAACTATTATGACTGTGGAGAAAAATATAAGCTGGTTACAACTTGGGATAATTAAAATTCTATAGATTTGAGTATAGTAGACAATATTGGCTCTTGGAAGTCAAGGAAAGAGATTAACAAAAAAGTTTGAATGAACCAGGAAAGCACCAGATCTGGAGATAAAGGACAAAAAACAAAGCAAAACATATGTTTGAAGGCATCAGAGTTTTGATTAAGAAACCAAGAACTGTGGAATGAGAACAGTAGAAAGAAGGGAAGCCCAACAGTCTGCATTTTGCTTTTACCATCAGGATATTTGCTTAATCTTTTCAAAAAATGAGGTAAAATTTCTATAACATAAAATTTATTAACCATTTTAAAGTATACAATTCAGAAGAATTTAGTACATTCATAATGTTATACAATTATCACCTCTATTAAATTCCAAAACATTTTCATCGCCGTCAAACAGACCCTATACAACTAAACAGTCACTCCCCATCCACAGTCCCCAGCCCTTGGCAACCACTAATCTACTTTCTGTTTATACAAATTTACTTATTATATTTCAAATTAATGAAATCATAAAATATGTGTCCTTTTGTGTCTGGTTTCTTTTACTTAATACAATGTTTTTAAGGTTATCCATTTATAGTGTGTGTTAGTACTTCATTCTTTTTTATGACTGAATAATATTTTATTCTATGGACATAGCACATTTTGTTTATCCATTCATCGGCTGATGTTCATTTGACTTGTTTCCACCTTTTGACTATTGGCAACCATGCTGCTATGAACATTTGTGTGTAAATATTTGTTTGAATGCTGGTTTTCAATTTTTGGGGGTATAAATGTAGAATAGTTTGACTATACAGTGACTCTATATTTTTCTTTCTTTTTTTAAATTACCAAACTATTTTTCAAAGCAGCTGCACCATTTTACATTCTTCGCATCTTTGCCAACCCTTCTTTTTTCTTTTTTTTTTCTTTTAATTGATAGCCATCCTAGTGGGTGTAAAGTGGTGTTTTATTGTGGTCTTGATTTGTACTTCCCTAATGATGAATGATGTTCATGTGCTTATCAGCCATTTTTATATCTTCTTTGGAGAAATATTTATTCAAATACTATGTCCACTTTTAATTGGGTCATTTACATTTTTCTTACTAAGTTATAATACTTCTTTATATAGCCTGGATACTACACCCTTATCATATACATGAATTGTAAATATTTTCCCCTGTTCTATAGTTGCAATTTTACTTTCTTGGTATCCTTTGATGCACAAAAGCATTTAATTTTGATGTCCATGTTTTTCTTTTGTTGACCGTTTTTTAGCATCTTATATTTATTCATTTTTAATATGAGGCAAGAGGCTAAATGCGAAGAAAAAGCAGCTAAAAAGTAAAGCTAAGTTTTTTTGCATTCTTACTGCTCTTGAGAAAAAAGAACTGGAAGTAGAACCCCCAAAAAGGAGGCTGTTAATTTGTGGCAGACAATAGTTAAATTACGGTAGACAAAGACTATAGCTCAGCTCAGTCCTTTATTGGCTAATATGAACAGCACCAACTCTAGTTGCTTGGCAGAAAGAAAGTGAAATAAGTTCTACAAAAAGATAGCACCATTCAGAGCACTACTCCATGCACAGGAAAGGCGGACAATCAAAATTATCATGAATCCCAAGAAACAGGGCCAGAATTTAAAAACCAACAATAGAAGTGACACATGTGAATTCTAGATAAAGATATCAGACAAAGACTTGAACATAATTGTGAGTAAATATCTAAAAGTTGGGTGATGAGATAGAGAAGTTTACTAGAGAACTGGAATCTGTTTCAAAATAATCAAATGGAAATTCTAGAGCTGAAGAACACAATGATTGAAACTAAGAACTCAACAGATCCATTTAAAAGCAGATTGACCACAGATGAAAATACAATTAGTGAACCAGGAGATAAGTCAGTAGAAAATTCTCAGACTAAATTAGAGAGAAAAATACAGAAAATTCAGAAAATAGCATAAAAGATATATAGGACAAAATGAATTATAGTCAAATGTGATTAGAGTCCCAGAAGAGAAATAGAAAGATGGGAGAAACAATGTTTGAGGCATTAATGACCAAGAATTCACCCAAACTGAAAGACATATAATCATTAGATTTACTAATGACTGCAAACCCTGAGTAGGATAAAAATCAAGAAAATCATACCTGCGAATATGATAGCAAAGCTGCTTTTAAAAAAGAACAATCTTAAAATTAGCCAGATATCAAAGAAATATTTGCCTTTCCATGTTCATTGCCACATTATTCACAATAACCTAGATATGGAAACCACTGAAGTGTCCAGTAATGGATGAATGGATATACATATGACTATAGTTCTGCCATGAGAAAGAAGGAAATCCTGACATTTGTAACAACATGGATAGAACTTGAGGGCATTATGCTAAGTGAAATAAGCCAGAAAGAGAAAGACAAATACTGCATGGCATCACTTATGTGTGAAATCTATATTTAAAAAAATAATAATTGAAACAGAATGGAAAACTTGTTGCCAGGGGCTTGGGGGTGAAGAAAACAAAGAGGGGTTGGTAAAAGGTATAAAATTTTCTCTGTGAGATGAATAATGTCTGTGAATCTATGTATGGTGAATGTAGCTGATAACACTAGATTGTATGATTGACATTTGCTAAGAGAGTAGAACTTAAATGTTCTCACACACAAAAAAAGATAAATATGTGAGGTGACAGATGTAATAATTTACTAGATGGGAGAATACTTTATAACATTGTACATACTTATATCACTGATCATAATATGCACTTCAAACATTTTACAATACGAATTGTCAATATACCTAAATAAAGCTGAAAAAAGCAACTAGAAGGAAGAATACACAAATCTTCAAACAATCAACAATAAGACTTATAGCTAATTTCTGAATTGTGGAAGCCATAAAAAATAAGTAATAATATTATAAAATTGAAATCCTATAACCTAGCAAAAATACCCTTATAAAGAGAAGGAGTTATGAAACCTCTTGAAATTACCACACAGATAGGATTTCTCCTTTGCAACAATTCTGAAACCTGGCCTCGTACTTGATGCTAGGTCAAGGCTCTCCTTTTACTTACTCTTCCGTTGGAACTCATTATCTTGGAGTCATAATACTCTCAAAAAGGAAAGATAGAATGAAATTTGATGAGGACAAAAGACACTTTTCTTCTTAAGGGACAACCTTTGAAATTCTTGATTTTATATTAAATACTCCAACCATGAGTACAATCTTATTCCAAATAGTTATTTCTTTGTGTCTGGAAAGAAACAAGACACTGTTGAAATTTTTCTCTTAAAAAATTTAAAAGATCAGGTGAAAGGAAACTATGAAGAGTCTGATTGGTAGAGGAGCTTAACAGAAAGTTTGAAGGCCAAGAATCAAAAAGTATTACTTTTGTGAAAGCAAAGCAGTTGCAAAGTTAAGTCTAAATATTCTCCATTTATAATTACAAACAACTTTATTTTACAGATAAGTAAACAGAAACTCAGAGACTTTAAACCACATGTTCAAGGTTATTCAGCTATTTTGTGACAGAGATAAGAACTGAACACAAGTTATCCACTCACTTTCCAGTGCATCACTCAGAGACTCCTAGGTAGCGTGACTCATGTTGCTGAAAGCCCCCTGACCAAAAGCATCTTCCCTAGAGAACTTGCAGTGCAGCAAGGATTCACGTGAGTCCCTACAGGGTGTCTCCTAAAGGACACAGTTACTGTAAATCTGTGGGTTGTAATATGCTAAGTTATTAAATCCCAATAATATTAGATAATTTATTTCCCTGAATTACTTAACTTTCAGCTTTTGAGTATGGCTTGAAAGAATGCAACATAAGGCAGATAATTGTTGATACAGAGGAAATGGGGTGATGAAAAGACTAACTGGAAAATTGGTGTGATATGAGGCAGGGGTTTGCATAATAAGGCCAAGTATGAAGTTGCTAGGACAGGTGTGTTATGACATCTTTGGGGATATTAAAGGACCTGAAACTTAATTCTAAAGAATTTTTGTGCATTTTATGTTTTTCAAGTTTTAATCTTCCATAGGTAGCTTCATATGTCATGAGACCCAGTCTCATTAGAACTTAGCACAGGGCCCTAGTAAGACACCTCTGGTGAGAGAATCCTTATTTCAAAATAATCTCTGAGATTTTTTATGCTTTTCTAGCATCCACATACTTACATGCCATAAACATACCCCATGATGTTCCAGGCAGGGCAATGACATTCACAGCCAACCAGGTCAATGGACAGCAAGATGGCTAATGCTAAACGAATGCAGAGCCTCTTCGTGGGAAGTCACCTAAGAGCATCGTGATATTTGTGTTCACAGGTTTAGCAAAGATGCTTAGAGCTAGAAGAGTATCCACTATCACTTAGTCCCTATTCTCTCACTTTCAGAAGAAGCCTGGAGCCCAGATAATGTTAAATCATATGTTTGTGTCAGAGAGAGGACCTGAACCCAGAGCTCTTGACTCACTCTTAGTTGAAGATTCTTTCAGCAGTATCAATTTAGTGGTTCCTAAGTGTGGTACAAGGACCCCTGAGGATTCCCTAAACCTTTTCAAGAGGTCTGTAAGATCAAAATATTTTTATATTAATGCTAAGGAATTACTTGCTTGTTATACTTTCTTTTTCTCCCAAGCATATAATTAAACTTTCTAGTATCTACATGGCATGTGATGACATTTTCATGCTTGAGTATTTTTGTGATTTAATTTTTTTCCAGATTAATTTATATGTCCAATATCAACAGATACGATTTGGAGATCCCTCAATAATTTTAAAGAGTGTCAAGGATCCCAAAACTAAGACATTTGAGAAACATTGCTATAGGTGAACAAATGTTATTAAGTTGTTATTATGACTAAGGCCAGTGTGGAAAGCTTTCTTTGCCCTCAGAACAAAAGGTTCTATTCTCCTAACATTGGTGTAAACTGTTCCTAAGAGGAAAAGGCCTTATATGATTGTAACCGGTAACTGATTCACAGAAGAGATAGGTTAAGAGGTGGGCTTTAAAGGATGAGAATTTCAACAGCTAGTAGTCTGGAAGCAGAATGTTTCTGGATGAGGGAAAAATATGACATACTCAGAGGCAGCAGATCAGGGAACACATTCTGATAGCAATCCACTCTCTTATGAAGAGAAGCAGCAGTGGGGAAAACCAAGAATGTGAGATGAGACTAAGGTGTGAAGAGGCTTGAGAACCAGACAGAAAACCATGGACTTTTTAATTCTGCAGATGAAAGAAAAACAAATAAAGTCTTCACTATAAAGAAAATTATTAGTAGGCAGAAATTACTAGCAAGGCAGTCTTCTTAAATCTTTCTTCAATTATATTACTAATTAAGAGTAAATTTTTTTTCAGGAGAGTATATAAAAAGTCAAAAGGAACTGTATGGGGATGTGGATAAAGAAACATACCAAAATATAATGGTCAAGATCTATCTCTGATCCTGACCAGCTACTGGACACCAAAGCAAGCGTGTTTACCTCATTAGGTACCAGTGGCCTCCCAAGTCACATAACAATAATCTCCACATACTCCCCACAGTTCTTTTGAAAATACAGTGAGTAAATAAATAGCAGTCAGTCTGTGAAGATTATAAGATGACATATAAAGTCATAAAACATAGCTATCAGAGTTTGTGTTGTCAATTTCAGCAAAAGGCATTGAAACAAGTCAGGCCAGTAAATATTAATATGCACAGGCATAAAGAAATCATGGGCTCTTTTTGTTTTGTCAGTGAACAGAAAGGGAGCCACCTTTCTGAATATCATGCCTTCTTTGGGAAGATCGTGGTGAAAAAATAGAATAATAATAACCTTTCTTGATTCTATATTGAGATCTATAACAGAATGAGTACATTGGTTCTTTAAGAGATTCTTCTAATTGTAATTCATTTAATTGGATTTTTTTGATAATATGTATGCATGTTAAAGATTTAGACAAACAAAAAACAACATGTAGTTAAAAGTATCCTTAATTTAAGGATATATCTAATTGGGTAAAGAAGTTATGGTTTATCAGAATGAAGTCCTATAAGAAGTTTTCTTTTGGGCAGAAGAAATGGTAACAATATTAGAGGAAGGAATGGGAAATGGAAATGTGGATTATGGGTCTTTGATCCTTTCCATCATTTTTCTAGGCCTTTATAGGATGACTATTTTCTTCCTCTATCTATTAGGGATTATGTTATGTGGAATTAAGAAAGAAGTTAGCTGGTCATATTCAAGGTTATCTGTGATTAACCAAAAGAATCCTTAAGAATAAAAAATTTGTCTGTAGAATAGCAGCATGGTGGTCAGCAAATGTCCCATTTTGAGCTTGCTCAAGCGTCTCAAAGTAAGCAGTGATTATACCAGGTCAGCAGTGGTCCAGCTGGTTCTAGCATTATCTTTCTTGCTAGAACCCATGGTCTAGTTCTGGCAAACACTTCCACTCATCCAGCATCTCTTAATGCACCCACAAATATTGCAAAGTATAGTCATAGCTTTTGAACATCCGGACATCACCCAACTATTTTGATGAGTCTTTCAAGGCCAAATGTTTGTGAAAGTAGACCAAGAGGTTTCAACTGGTAGCTGGTGAATGCACCTCTGACATTGTAGACTCCCTAGAAACTCAATGGGATTCTCACTCCCCTAAAGAGGTATAGTCATCACTAGTGCTATTTTCCAAATATTCCCAATTCTGTTTCTATGTGCATGGTAAGATTACACTTGCCAGGTCCTTAGGCATGGTCATGAAATGTGAGCAAAATAAACTTTAATTAATTCTGGGCAGAAGCTGTGATTACAAGTGCACGATTTGGCACAGCAATTTTTCCATCTGCTATGGTGACCACACCAATCCAGACAGTGGCATTTCTGTCAGCCTGTTCCTTAGCTAAGGATGAAACACAGCAAAACATCCAGCTGACAGAGAGTGGACATTAGATTGCAGGAGAAAGAAACACCTTTGTCACTGAGATTTAAGGGCTATTTGTAACCACAGCATAACCAAGCCTATCTTATCAGATTGATAGGGGCAGAGGTCAGCAGACCAGGAGATGAAGTCAATGCCATGGAAAAACAGGAGAATGGTTAAGGTCAAGTGGGAAAATAACACAGAATTTGACATCAGACCAATTTAAGTTGTAACTTCTCTACCACTTCCTAGCTATGTGATCTTGGGAATGTTCCTTAACCCCTCTGAGCCTGTTTCCTCATCAGTTATTTTGAGAAATAAATTAAAATATGTAAAATGATTTTCCCAGTATCTATCACATTGTGGGTATTTATTACATTTAATTTAATCCCCCATCTTCCCCCCACACATACACAATCACCCAAGATCACACCTAATAGAAAAAATCAAAACCTCTTATATTTATAATTAGCCATGGCTGAAACTCCCCTTCTGACCACAGGTTAGAGAACATTGCTGAAGCAAGGATTTTCTTTTGCTGCTCTTAATGCCCCAGGGTCAAGGTTCCTAGATAGATATTTTGTTGTGTACACTGTACAGGTGAAGTCATTATGGGCCCAAGGAGCAGATGAATTATACAGTACAGTTGACCACTAAATCAACACCATGCAAGAGGCAATCAGGACAGGCAATCACTCTCCTTGGGCCAGGCTAGAATGCAAATGAAAGGGAGTGAGCAGGTCAAGGAAGATTGAATGTTACTGAGAAAGTCAGTGAAAATAGCTGACACCTGCCTGGTGCAGCTCTCAGATCAGCTTCCTAATGTGACTTTGATCTGGAGAGGAACCATTAAATCTGAAAGTACCTTGAATACGCATGGGGTACCACCTTGCCACAGAAAATCATGGATATCAAAGCCTTTTACAGCGTAATGTTTTGGAGAACAAAAAGGAAACTATCAGCAAGCAATTTTCAAAATATGCACATGAGCTAAGTTGATTGGTAATGAGGGAGAATAAATAAGAATGCCCCAACTATTCCCTAGCAAGATGATTAGACCACAACTAGACAAGTATTCATGAAGGTTCACAATTGTGTTAACTTAGGTTTGTAGAATGACTCATGAGATGCCCCTTTTGCCTTTTTTCTTCCCCACTATATATTTCATGAGTGGTAATTTATAATATAACTGCTTTAAGTACTGACAAGTCTTTTGTCAGTAGGGACAGTCTTGTATGCAGATATACAGAAAGGTTGTTATTAATAGGGTTCTGTAAAAACCTACTCATTCAAAATATAAATTTATCTTTTCCTAACTAGCCTAACGTTAGTTTATAAAACTCTTTGGGTGAAATAATAACCTCTTTGCTCTTTGAAGGAGTAAAACATTAAACAAAGTCAATACTTTGGTAGGAGTTTAGGTTGCCTTTTGGAAAGAAGCTGCAGAACCCTCAGCTGCTTTAAGTAAGACAAAATTGAGAAGTAAAAGTTTCAAAGACAGTTCACTTTTCAGGGGCCCAGCTAAGACTCGGAGTACTCATTCTTTATCAACCTCAGTTTTATGTCACACATAAATTTCACAAGCAAACTAGTGAGTGAACTTTTTAAAAGAGGGGTGAGGGGTAGTAACTTAGGTAGAAGTGGAGTAAGTGAAAAATATTTAACTTTCATTTAAATTTTGTATTCTACTTTTGTTCCTTTGTTTGCAAAGTACATGATTTTAGACTTCTCTTCAAAATCATCTCAGTAGCTTGAATCTTGTGCCAGATTTATATTGCAACAATTCTTGGTATGTATAAAATATTTGAATAAATGTTTGCAACCTGCAAATAAGAATGCAGAAGGTGAGAAGATGAGACCAGTTCTTTCTGTGGTTGGAGATGAGAAAGAAAATGAAATGCCTCCTTTGTGGTTCTTACAGCCAGAGCTGTGTTTGCTTTGTATCCTCTTTCCCTTACCAAGAGAGTCCAGGGAAGGTCATGCTTCCTGGGTCTTATAAAACGTTTCAGTAATGGCAACTGTAATTCACACCTTGATTTAACCTGGGTCACTGGAGAGTATGATGGATTGTGATTGCTGCACATTCAAAAGCTTTTTTCCAAGGTTACCTAGTGAATGTTAATGTTCAGTTCATTCACAGCACTTATGAGGTAGAGGACAAAGCTTTATTAGGTATTCTGTAGCTTTAACCAAAGTTAGAAGATAATCTGCACCCTCAGGGGAAGCCTCAAAATTTGCTGGAAGGCAAGGGTTATGTTTGGCTCAAACATTGTAGGTCTCATGGAGGGCTAAGTAAGGGCATTTCTCAAACATGTCATTATATAGGCATTGAGTGTACTTAGGAGCTCTGCAGATGGGCACAAGATACACCATCTGCAAAAAAGCGAGGCAGATTTCTGAAAGACTAAAAAGCATACATCATCCCGCAATATTCAGAATTAAATTAATTCAATTAATTATGATGTTTTTACACAAGTGGAACACAGCCTGGCTAGAAACAGGGATCTTTGCCTTGTATTAGGGGAAATGACCTAGTTTTCCATGTTGGCAGGGTTACTTCGGTGTGGGTTGTCTTTTCCTAATTATGCTCTTCTGTTGCGCATTTCTCTGCCAGGGTCCAATGAACGCCAAAAGGATGAAGGAAAGGGTGAGCTGTTTCTCAACATGAACAGGGTTTAGAACCCTTATTTATTTTGGCCAAAAGCTGGTTAATTCTGGTTTGTCTAATATGTAGGAGATTTCAGAAAGAAAGCTGAAAGCAATATCCTGTCCCCAAGTACTGGTACAAGACTCTAGTTGTATGGGACTGTAACTAGAAGTCAAGACAGATAAAAAGTGTCCATTCATTCACTCAACATTCAATATCTAATATGTGCTGGGTACAGAGGAGGATATTGGCCTTGGCCTAACATCCGTTCCAGGAAAGAGGATCAACAGCAGATATTTTCTTACTTACCTAAAATATTTAGCATTTCAGATATAGTTGAAATGAGAAGAAAGATGAAGAGTACTAAGCAAGTGCAAAGCACAAGTTAAAATTCGGTGGTCTAAGGTCTCTCTGAGACATTTAAGAAAAAGAATCTAAAGGAAGTGGGAGAAAAGAACAAGCAATTAAGGAGAAAGCATTCCTGACGGATGAAATTGCAGGCCAGCCCAAAGGCCCTGAGATGGCGATGTGTGTGTGCCCTTCCATTCAAGGGACTGCAGGGGGGGCTTTGCAGTAGAGTGGTTGGAGTGTGACGGAACAGGGGCCTGGCCCTGAGCGGGTCTGCCCAGGGCCAGTGGTAGTGCGTGGGCTCTTGATTTAGTGTAGAAAAGATTTCACAGCACAGGGTCAGGTGACTATGACGATCCATTTATGAAAGCTGGGGAGAGTGAAACAAGAAGGGGCTTAGCATGGAGGAAGCAACAGGAGAGCCTAGGTTGGGCTGCCTGAGCTCACTGGGCAGTCAGAGAGGAGGGGGCGTTGGGGACAGGTTCAGGGGATCAGCCTGGGACAAGCTGCCAGCTGCCCATTGCCTTAGAGTTTAAGAGATGAGTGTTTGTAAAGAAGGAATTGTGGGGAGAAGGGAAAGAGTGGCGTGGGCTGCTGCCCGGAGGGAGAGCACATGCCCTAGGTTCTTTGTCTTGAGGCTTTTATCTCTTTCTAGCAATCTAATGGGAATCTAAGGGGAGGTCCCAGTGTAGGGTTGCAATAGAATATTCATTGGTTTTCCAGGTGCAGTCTTTTAGGGTCCTGGCCTTTGCTGATTGATCAGTGGCAGGGCAGGGGTCTTTAGTCACTGCAGTTGGTCCTGTATTGCCCACCTGGTTTTGCTGCTTTTCTGGGCCTGGAGCTGAAATACAGCTGTGGCCCAGGTGTTACCTCCAGGGAGGAAAGGCCAGGGGAGGTAAGGTTATCCAGGTGGTGAGGTTCTTCTTTTGCCAGTTTTGCCCCTGCTAGGCACTCGGGGCCTTCCCCTAGTGACTACCTGCACCTGGCTGTAAATTTCATGGCCATTGTGTTCAGGTACTTCCCTATTCCATGTGCCAAGAAATTTTCCTAGCATCTCACTATCTTGTCCCAGGAGATGACTCTGGAAGCTATGATGAGGAGATTCTGTGAGAATTTCTAGACCAATGAAGATCTCTGGCAGAAAAGAGTATCAGGGTCTGGCTTTCCTAAGTGTCCAATTGAGAATCTAGCAGAATGAGCAAAAAGGGAGGCAAAACAAGCTCTTAGAATGCTGTTGCCATAATCCAAGCCAGAGATAGATGAGCTATAGAGACAGAGAGACCAGGTTGGCATTTGCTTTGACAGTTAGAAATTATGGTCTATGGGGCAATAGTAATAAGAGGATAAGCAGTTTACATGAATGATTGTGGGGGACCCTGTCCTGGGCACCAGATGTAGGGGCGGGGGGCTCCGCCCGCAGAGCCCCATCCCTCCGTCACGGATGAAAGTAAAAACTACCAAGACATTTTCTGCTTGGGGAGGAAAGGGGTCAAACTCTCAAAGGAGAATGACCCAGAGCCCCATCCTCACTAGGCTTTTACTGGGCTCAAATACACCAGAATACAGGTTTAACATGTCAAAGAAATCTGAGGGCTTAATCCCAGCCAGTGTTTGTCAGGAAGGGGGGGTTGCCAAACTTTGGGAGACATGCTCATTTCCTCCTGGGACACTTGTCATCTCAGGAAGAGCACTCTTAGCAAAGCAGGTTTCACAGGACTTTAGGAATTCTTTCTTATGTCCGGATCACCCAGGGAGCTGTCCTGGCCGGTACAGGGCTGCACCGCTCACCTCCACAGTTTCAGGCTTTAAGGCAATTAGGAAGCAGGAGACATCTCCCAGATGGAAATGAGGACTCGGGCTATGTCAGAATAGCCAGGGGGTGAGGGTCCATCACATCCTCTTTGCTGCAACCCCCCGGAGTCCTTCCATGAGGCCTCCCAAGTGGTTGCGTCTGGCTTAGGTTGCCCCTCCCATGAGGAGTCTTACCCGTCATTGACTGCCAACCAAGCAATTGGGCCAGAGAGGCAGAAGCAGCACTCCTGCCAGGGAGATAAGCTTTGTCTCCTTAGTAGGTCACATCCTTGTGACAAAACAGACCCAGATGAAGTGGGTCCCTTGGGCTCTTACACAGCCCACCATGGGGTGAGGGTTACAACTCCTGAAACCAGGCTGAACGGTCCGCAACAAATGATCTCAATAATAGTGTTATACAGTATACAGCTGAGAAAGTTTTACATCTCAGTTTCTTTATCTAGGTATGGGGAAAATAGGACTGTTTATTATACCTACCAGGGATATGGTGAAGACAAAGTGCAATAATCCTGACACAGAATACATGCTCAAAATGAGATGACTGTGGTTATTGTTATAGGATTTGATTAGAACAGACAAAATTATGTCCACATACTCTACCTACCTATAAATGTGGGTTCATAAAGCTGGTATTTTTCATCATTCACTTAATTCAGTTCTAAATCAAGGAAAAGAGTTAACACAAATCTGAGAAGCAGACTTTCTACATTTAATAAAAGACTCCTTTAGACAAACCTTTTTACAGCTTTTGCCTAAAGCAACTAGTACCTCCATTCATCTGCCCTGTTATTTGTCTCCTATTCTTATTTTCTCTTCAGAGCCGTTTCTTTCAAATCCTGGAATTCTACTTCTTCTCACTCTTCTGGGATAAAGTTTATGGTTCTCCCACACTGCCCACAATTCCCTTCTGCAATAAAGCCTTTTTTATAGTGTCATACCATCCTACCCAGGGTATCATCCAAGTCCTCAGCTACTCCCTAGATGGACACTGTCTGTATTTCCTCACCTGTTCATATTGTCTGAATTATTTCCTCTGGAATGGCTTCCACATTCTTGTAGACAACACTGAGTCTTCTCCATAGATTCTCCATACCATGGTGAACTCCCTGAACTTGGAAATGAAAATACGTTTTAGACATCTTCATCAGATACACTACAGGCTTATTATGCAGGGAGGCAGCTCTTACACAAAGGTGCCAAGAATGAAATTCTATACCCTTCCCTCCACCCAGAAATAGGGAATGGGCCTCTGACCACTCAAGGTAGAGTAGTCAGCGTAAAAACATTCACCATCAAGCAATTTACTAACAATAACAACAGCAATAGCAATAATGGTTTTATATCAAGTCGCTTATGCCATAGGACATAAACAACTTAGAATCTTTGTTTAGATAAAGTTCTAATGATCTAAGGGCAAAATGATTTATGATTTTTTATTTTTGTTTTTGACTTTTCCCTGAAAGGACTGGATGATGTTGCCCTTGAATAAAATTATTTTCCTGACACATTCATTCCTAATATTAGATGGAGGATGACCTTTAACCCTACCTATTAAAGATTAAGCACAGAGACTGGCTGGCCACTAATACACTCACTGCTAGACCAACTGCTAACAAAGCCACAGACTTTGCTCACTGCTTGGTTAGGTGCTGATGGAAATAAGGGAGTTGAGAAGGAAAAATGCAGGTGGCTCTGGGTTGGCCTCTACTCTGGTCAATAGCATCAGTCCTATAAATGGCTGAAAGACAGAAACTACTAGGACCTTTAGATTCAGAATTTCCCTGGGGAAAACACGGATTCCAACCCCCAGGTGACTTCAAATATCAGCCCAGAACAGTGTGGTCCCTATAGGATTCCTTAACCACACACAGTCCTCAAACACTGCCAGCTGCTGCTGCTACAGATTCCAGAGCCTGTTGTCCTCTTTCCTTGGTTTCTAATATGGTCTTGGTTTAGTCAAGGCATACCCACAGGATGGCAGCAGCACCGAGTGTCTAGCCCACTGTGTACACTAATGCTCCCCAGTGCCATGCCCCAGGGGCCACCTGCTCAACAATTTAGAGCAGCTTCTCCAGGTAGATGTATTGCCCCAAACTTCTTCGGGCATTCAAGCCTCACTTAACTCAAACATTCTCACATTTCCCTCCAAACAACCTCTCCTTTTGTCAGATACACCAATCTGCTTTTCTCTTAACACTTTGTTGATCCCCACCTCCATCCTCATCTACTTCCACTGGGAGTATGCTTTCACCACTTACTTAAATTCTGTCCAACACTCAAGACACAATTAAGGCCCATCTTCCACATGAAACCTCTGGGAACACTCTAGTCTTCAGGGTTATTACAATTACAATTGCTGCTTTGCAGTTTAGTAATTAATTGTCTTCTCCCTGTCCGCCTCATCTTAATCTTATCTATGGGGTTGAGAGATGCTTGAGAAAATGATCCAGGTACTTCACTGCTGCTTTGCTCAATTGTAGGCACAGAGTTGATGCTCAACTTTGTGGTCATACAGTTGGGCCAATGTCTTACACAACATGAAACAGAAAACAGGATTTTGACTTTAGTATTAGTGAATGCAAAGGTATTTTGTGCTTCTTCTTATAATCCTTATGCTAGTCCAAATTCTCCACACAAAAAGAAAGAATTAGTCTCCCCCATTTGCTTGCTAAAATTGTAGACTAATTCAAACTCTGTTCTATGCAAAGACAGACTACTTGACTTTCAGAACTGAATGGTAGTTCTGAGATGATATAATCTAAACCCTTAGGAGAAAACTGAAGCCCAGAGAAATAAAATTTCTTGATTTCCATCACAGAGATGGTAGGATGAAGACCAGATCCTAAGCCTTTAGAATTCCTAGCTAGAACTCCAGAATGAATCTCACACATTGTTCCTTTGCATGTTCTGTCTTTGGAGTCTGGATGGTAGCAACAGAAAAGAGTTCGACAAGTACTGATACCTTCTGAAGATGCTCTATGTGCTTGCTCTACATCCCGAGCTCCGTGCTAGGGCTTGAGAGTCCAAAGAGAAGAGGAAATAAAAACAACATGAACTGCACTTTACACTCAAAACTCTCTATTCTTTTCTAAAACAATGTTCTTAGCATTTTTAAAGTTTTTGTCATAAAACACACTGAGAATATCATTAATATTATAGACTTAAGAAAAGGCATATGTGCATAAACCAACAAAAAACTGTGCATAATTTCAGAGTTTTGCAATGCTCTTGAACCTCTAGGTTATAGCTCCTGTTCTGAAACCCTGGAAAGCTTTCTCGCCACATCTTCAAAAGTAGAGCCTTGGTTTTATAAGTTTCAGAGTCCAAGTGATAACCCTCGCCTTTTCTTTCTCCCTTTTGAGTGGCTGGAGGTGAGTCTGCAATCACAGCTTCATCTCCTCCCTACATAAAAAGCACTTCCCTGAGAACCTCAACTCCAGATGTCACACTGGATGAATGGCTCAATCAGGGCTCAGCAGGGCCCAGGTCATGCTCTGAGCTGATCGGTTTTTCTCTGCCTAACCCTTGCCACTCAGAGAAGCTTCCGTGTTTTTCTGCCTTTTTGGAAAATGCACACTCCCATTAGGGTCCAGAGAGCAGAATAAGTTCTTTCATCATTTTAGCAGGGCTTGGGAGGAGCAGAGGCAGCTGGGCCTCAGACAATTCTGGTGATAGGATTATAGGTATCCTAAGCGTGGCTCTGGAATAAATGATGAAATGAAAGGAGGACTTCTATCTGAAGCCATATATCATAGAACTTCCTCAGGCAGGAGAAAGTGAGAGACAGATGGTGATGAACAGGCAAATGCACCATAGGGACAAAGCTTGAGTGGGAGGGTGTGAGGAGGCAAACACCGCCGGCAGCAGTAGACAAAGGGAAAAAGCCCACGCTTCGGAACTTACGTGTGGGAGTCAGGGTAGGAGATAGAAAATGGGACTAAATGGCAAGAGACTAGCTCTCACAAAGTGTGGAACCAAGAATAGCCTTTCCTTAGCAAACAAGAGAAGATCCTACCCAGTAAAGAAGTTAATTGATGGGAATCATCCCGGATAATATTACAGAGACCTGTACATATGCTTTATAAATTACCTTACCTTTTATCCTTTAGAATTAACTTGACCTTATCCTTTAGAAATTACAAAAATGAGGCCCCTTTGAATGGTCTTCCGGGAATGTGTCCAAGTCTTCTGTGTGCCTGAGGTCATCACATGCTGGCTGCGTAACATAATCAAGCCTCCATCAGTGAGAAAAATCTGGAAGATCAGCCTTTTCTTTCCTGGGCACTAACACACCAAGGAGTAGAAACAGCACACTAGTGGGGCCTCCTACCTCTTATCAGCTAGATGCTGCACTATTTCGCCCAGGTGTGAGCACTCGGTAGTGCTCCCTCTCTTCCAGCTGCCTGGCACCAGATGCCACCAATCAGGACACTAAAGGGCCACGCAGTACAGTGGTCCTCACTCTGCCACTGCTCAGGTCCCACTCCCATAGTACATGATGCAGTTGTCTAGACATGGGCTGGGCTTCAGCGGTTTTAAATGCCTTCCATTTGATTCAAAGGGCTGAGAACATCTGGTTTAGAATCTCCAGAAACCATCAACTTTCTGCATTCCTTCCTCATTCTAATTTTTTTCTTTTTTAGACCTACTTGGCAGGTTGTGTAGAAATTCTTTCTTTTCTGTGGCTAAAAAGAGAGAGGAAAAAGTTTCTGATAAAAAGTAAAGAAAAAGTGAGATTCTGAGTCAGGGAAGGGGGATCAAAACCAGCAACTGAATATGACCAGAAAGAAAAGGAAAGGGGTGAGGAACAAAAGGCATAACAAGGGGCTACATTTTAGGTTCAAGTCTATCAATCAAGGATACATTAGACCATAAAGAGTCTCAAAGGCAAAACACCAGAAAATGACAAAACAGTTATCTTTCCCCAAATAAAGGGATGTACTGTGGGGTGGTGATTATAGCCAAAAACCTATGAAGACCTTGAATGTTCATGTGTCAGAGGCCAACAGAAAGTATGGCATCTCCCTGAAGGATGTACAAGGAGAAAGAAAGGTGGTTAAAATACAACCACAATGGCAACAAAAACATGTACTGCCTTCTGACTTCCACATGTTCAGAAGACAAATGACTCCTCAGTTTATGCAACTGGGAAATGTCATTCCTTGCAAATGAACAGCAGCATCACACAGGAACCTAGTAAAACATAGTATGATGAATAAAAAGGACAGCATAATCCTTGGCAAAATATATGGCAATATGAAAATGTTTTGCAATAAATTGCAATAATGGCTAGCAGTTTGAATTAGAATAGCAAATACTTTGTTATAGATTACTTACATTTTCTTTTTTATCTCTCACATATCAACAGCAAATACCGGTTTGAGACTTTTATGGCCCCTTCTGGCTAAAGATTGCACCTTCATCACTGGAGAAATTTTTATCAGATTTATTTATTAAGCCTGCATCTGCAGTTGACTCTATGCAATGTACAAACTTAAATAAATAAATAAAACCTCGTTAAAGCAGTCCTGCCTTCAGAGACCTTACACATTATGGTAAATATTCTGCTGACACATACAGAATGCTTTTCAGCTGTGATTCACATCTGGGGAAGAAAAATATGCCCTTTCCTGTAGCAGGAAAATACCTCAATAATTACACAACTGAAACGAATGACCATGCTCGTCAACTTGGCATTTCTCAAGTACAGAGCAATGGAATGCAGAAGGGGACGCAAACAAGTCTAAAAACTGGGCTTTGCCCTAAATGAGCCCACAATCTGGTTGGGAGGAGAGGAGGTAAGCACATACAAAAAGATGAGTAATTCCTACGTAGCATTTTCAAGTCGTCATCGAGTGATCCAGACCGTAAATGCTGCAGTGGTTTGGAGGATAGTGCATTCACCAAACTAGGGCTGTTTTACAAAGTAAACTGTGTACACTGAAACTAAGAAAAGAAAACATTACAATGAAAAGTTTTATGGCATCCAATTATACCTACTATTATATTAACTTCTTATAATAACCCTTTGAAGTAAGTATAATAATCTCCAGCTTATGGGTGAGCAAATTGAGACTCCAAGAAGTTAGGCAGTTTCCCTGAAGCCACACACATTAAGTCTCAGAGCCAGGACTCAGGATCAGTACCAGTGAAAGTACATCCCTGAAGTCCACAATGAACATGTTTTAAAGCAGATGGCCACAAAAGGACACTGTTTATGCATATCTTCTGGCTGAAATGAAAGGCAAGACCCTTTCATCTTATTCAACCTGTTCTTCATCTTGTTTTGCTAATCCAGTTGGGAATATCTAATGCTCATAATAGAATTACCCACTTTCTCCACTTGCCAAGTTCATGATTATTCAGTAGCAGCAGCAACATAAATAGTGGGAAAACTGCTTGTTCAAATCAAATCTCACTTGAAAGTCCAACGCAGAACATGGCACACTTTTTCCTGTCTCTGGCTCTCTTATTGTCTGAGATTAAAATTTCTGAGAGAAGTACCAATGTTCATCAGTTTGGTATTTTGGTGACTACAAAATAATCATATGCACACACACACAGTAAAGGGGTGATTACAAACTCTAACACAGATTCACAGACTGAAAGTGCAGGAAGGAACTAAATATTTTCATAACTTTTTCCAGGGGAAAAAGTTTTATTTTAAAGTTTATTTATTGATTTTAAGGAGAGAGAAAGAGAGAGAGACAGAAAAATATTGATTTGTGGTTCCAGTTATTTATGCATTTATTGGCTGATTCCTGTATGTACGCTGACTGGGGATTGAACCCACAACTTTGGTGTATTAAGATGATGCTCTAACCAACTGAGCTACCTGGCCAGGGCTCCAAGGGGAAAAGTTTTTTAGTCTCCTGGGAGTTAGCACTGTTAGACTAACTATATAGTTGCATATATAGTAATAAATAGAGCTATATATATAGTATATAACTATATATAGTATATATCTATAGTATATAAATATATATATATTAATCATGCTTCTTTGTTCTTACATTTAGACAATGTTCTCAGGAACTTGCATTGGCTCTTTAAAGTTTTAGTTTCTGGAGATGATGTATATTTTTGTCTCTTTCTGTGTCTGTTGTTATTTTAGTAGAAATTTGGGAGGTGATCCATCAGTGGCAACCAGCCTGACCATTTCAAACTGAAATCCAGTGGACATTTAGTTTAATTGCACCACAAATGTTTTCAGTTCATGAGATTTTCCTCCCGTCAAGCAGTTCCCTTCTTCCCATTAGACATATTTAGGTGCAAATAGGTGACTTGGTGAGAAATGGAAAATGATTCATTCCATACCAGTTTCTAATATGACAGTGGTGAAGTCAGACTCATGTCCTGCATGCCAACCTGCAATCCAATAAAAATTTAAATTCTTGAATTATTAACAGAGAGCAAGGAATGAAGAGCAGAATGGAGACATTTATAATGAGGTGACAACTCCCAACATAACAGAGTTACTCATTTTTGGACCATCCCGTATGCATATTCCCTGCAGTTTTCATAGCTTGTAAATTGTTTGTCACTGGGACTCATTTTGAAACCACTTTACTATTTTATTCCCATTTGCATCAACAGTCAGGGCAGCTGTGGATACCAACATAGAATAAAAAAAAAATAAGTAAAGCTCAAGCTTTAGAGTCAGACAAACCTGGATTTGAATTTGGATGCTGACTTTGATTTGCAGCATGAGAGCTGATGATGGTCACTGCCCGCAGAAACAGAATTGCTTCAGTTGACCAGATCTCACTTTCCTAGCATCCAGCCCGCTCTTTCTCATGCTAGTTGTCTTTCCATAAGCATCCTTTTCTTTGTTTTTTATTACAGAAGTAATACAGATTAATTTTATATACATTTAAATACAGATAGGCAAAAGGGAGAAATTAGCACCAAGAATGGCTATAGTCAACCTGGAAATTTTTCTATATGTATTTAACTGTACATGAATATGTTCTATACTGTACAAAATGAATCCCATTGCAGTACCTTGTATTGGCTTTTTTTTTAATTTAACAATGAATTATAAATACTATTCCACAAGAATAAATATATGACTACATGCATCATGAAAGCATATTATTTCATTATATACATATATAGTTTTTTATTTGTTATTTGAGGTAAAACATACCTGGGAATCTCCAGAAATGAAGTCTACAGGTTCTGGACCCAATTCCAAAGCGTGCATGTGTGTGGGTGAGGGAGGGTCCCCACATCAACAATTCTGACACCTATAATTCACCTCACTTTTGACACTATCTACCTAGAAATAGCATCATATCCCACATGTTAAGAATTCAGTCTCACTTCCCCCCACATACACTTCAGAGTTCAGTTACAGGTTCAGGTGGTCACCTGTGCTTCTAACAGGAGCTATAGATCAGAGAGGCCTCCTCTTTAGATATTATTAATTTGCTAGAGTGGCTCACAGTGTTACTGAATAGACCCGTGGGGGAGGGGCAGATACTGTTACCAAAACAAGCGCCCTTCCCTGGGGTCTTTCTGTACTATGTTTCTTTGCTTGTTGCCCTTAGGAACTGTGGCTCTCAATGCCAGTTTGGTGAAAAGGAAAGGAACTGTTTATTCAAAAGTTATACAGATTTAGAGTCATGGCGAAATGTTGCCATTAAATATCTCAAAGTCCCTTAAAACACCCACAAACACATACAGTCCTTCCTTTCCTCCTTTGCCCAGTCAGGCCAGTCAGGGGTACTGTATCTCAGGAAAAAAAGAGAAGTCCATAGCTCGGCTAGGCTCCCGGTTTCTCCCAGTAATCGGTGCTCAGCTGGCAGGCCTCCCGTGGTTCCCAGCATCACCAGCTACATTGCCAAGATCGCCAGTTTTTAATCCAAAACTACATGGCACCTTCTCACGGCCCGCCAGCAAGAATCCTTTCACCCCTTTACTTCCTGCATGGCTCTCATGTTGTCCTCTTGCATAGTCCTGCCTTGTCTCTCTGCATTCTTTCAAACTGTTAAGAGAGAGTTCTGCATGGTTGCTACATCTTGCTTTCCTGCTTCCTAAGCCCCATGGTCAAGGGAGGCCCCTCTCTGCCCCCAGAACCCTGTGGTTAGAACCCACGTGGCTGCAGTGCCTGCGTTTAAATCCTGGCATGAATCTTCTTCCTAATCCCATTTCTGACTCCTCCCACAATCGGCTACACCTGCCAGCACTCCCGTATTTTTCTAGCCTTTCTGGGCTGCCGCAGTAAATCTGGGTAGGTGTGGCCCTGTGGCATGGAGTGAACCATTTTCAAGTTCTCAAGCAGGTGCTGTTAAGGGGAGCTGCCTCCCAGTTACATATGGATCAAAGTCATGCCCATCTCCTTAGCTAGCTTTCTATTGGTAAGCAAAATAACCATTTTTGTATATCAGATATAAAGCTGGCCAGCTGTTGATCTGTAAAATAACTCTCAATGGTCCTGTTCCATTTGTCCCATCCCCCAGTCTAGACTTGTGAGGGTGGGGATAACCTATATTTTTATATCTCCTGGACAACCTAATTCAAATCCTGGACCTCATTTCAAATCCTTCATTTGGGGGTCCCTGTCTACACCCCGTCACAACAAGACTTAGAGAAACCTTTTACTACTAGATCATCAGTTTATTATTAAAAGGTGCTTTAAAAAAAAAAGACAATAGACCTAAAATGGAATTTCTTATGTTAAGCCCCATGGCACAAAACCGAGGCCTAACTTAATTACAGCTTTGGCTTTCCCAGAAATGAAATCTTAAACCTGTCAATCAGGAATCTCCTGATCGGTTAGTGAGGTAGCCTGCCTGAAAGAAACCTGCCATCCTCTACAGGAAAAAAAAAAGTTACAGTAACCAATCTGCTTTTTTTTTTTTTTTTTTGGCCTAGTATAACTTCCTTATTCTCACTCCCCTCTGCCAATAAAAGTCTTTCATTTGTAACAACTCCTCAAAGCTCCTTTCTATCTGCTAAACTGTATGCTGCCTGATTCAAATCCAATTTTGCTTAAATAAACTTAAAATTCTAATATGCCCCTGTTTATCTTTTAGCAAGATATAACTCGAGAAGACCCAGACGGAAGGGATGCATAAGGCAAGGCATGTGGGAAGGGGTGTGGAATTCCATACTTTCTCTGAGTGTGGCATCTCTCAGAACTTCCATGAGTTCGTCAGCCTGGAAGTCCTCCATGTTGGTCATCCTGTTGGATTTTATGGAGGCTTCCTTATATAGGCATGATTGATTAAATCGCTAGCCAGCAGCTATTGATTGAACCTGTTGTGCCTCTTCACTCCCCTGGAGAGGGGGCTGGTGGACTTAAAGATCCAACCTTTTAATCTCAAGGTTGTCTCCTCTGGTGATCAACCTCTATCCTTAGGTGCTTTGCAAAAGTCACCTCATTATCATAACGAAACACCATTATCACTCTTATTATTTAGGTAATTCCAAGGGTTTGTGGAGCTGTGTGCCAGAAAAAGGGATGAAAGTTAAATATGTATTTCTTATTATCAATAACAATATCACAAAGCCTTTACTTGTACACTTACCCCTTAGTCTTTCCTGGGTGGTTATTCTCCAAGCCTCCATAGAACCTAAAAGGCCTCACAGCACTTATCATATTGTGTAATTCCTTATTCCTTGTGTCTATACACGTCTGTCAATTTAGATTAAAAATAAGTTTAACACCTAACCAATTCCTGACACACAGTTGGTAAAGAGGCAGCAGCATTTGGCACTGCAAAATATGTTGCTTTAGGATATTGATTATTTGATAATTTTTAAAAAGATTTTATTTATTTATTTCTTAGAGAAGGGAAAGGAGAAAGAGAGGAAGAGAAACATAAACGTGTGGTTGCCTCCTGCACCCTCAACTGGGGACCTGGCCCGAATCCCAGGAATGTGCCCTAGACTGGGAATCCAACTGTACACCCTTTGCTTCACAGGCCGGCACTCAATCCATTGAGCCACACTAGCCAGGGAAGGATATTGATTATTTTAGGTTGGTTAATTTTAAGAAACACCAGATATGGGAGAAGCTCTGAAAATCAAGTACAAGTTACCATTTGTGAAAGCATATTTGCATTTGTAAGGAAAGTCTCCATTTTTAAGGGAGTTTCCTTCATTGTGTAAGAATGGCCTTCACAATCAATAGAGAGGGCTCTGGCTTAAATCTACATAACAATCTTAGCTTTGCTGGCTGTACTTTTTCTGGTAACCTCCCTTAACTGAGGATTCACCTCCAACCTCAAATTTCTTCTTTAGCTGAAGCGCTATTTAAGGTAATGGCTTCCATTATTTCGGCAAGGTACTCAGTTTTCCTGAATCACTCCCACATATGCGGAAGACATACATGTTATTAAATATTAATTTGCTTTTCTCCTGCTAATCTGTATCATATCAATTTGATTATACCAGCCAGAAAAGCCTTGAAGGGTAGAGTAAAAGTTTTTTCTCCCCAACATGGGTTTTCTAACATATCTGTTGAAATAAAATGAATAATACCTCTCGGGTTAAGATCCTTCCACAAATATATTTTCACACATTTCAGATAATTTGCTTGAGTGAACATTTGGAACTGAAATGGTTGAGTCACACAGATACAAATACTAAAGTTTTTGATTTACAGAAAGTGTTTCTGTCACTATTTCTGGGCAGGATAAACCATGCCCAGATTTCTGCCTTTTCCCCCCTTATTCTTGTTATCTTTCTGTAAATAAGAAAAGAAAGGAGATTTTTTTTAAAAAAAGGACAAATTTAGGAAAAGAAGTAGATACTTTTCTTCAATTCATTCTCAACTTAATATACAAAGTAAACATAAATTCTAAAATTTATGTACACTAGTCCTCAAAATATCAATTTTGAGGATCTCCAGCCCCCCTAGAATCTCTTATTTATACAATTGAGACAGTTGTGTTAATGTTGTTTGTAAAAATTGCTGCTGCAATTTTACTGCATCACTTTGTTCTCTCCATAGGGAAATTACTAAACAACTTCTCATAATCTCAAAACTGGACAGAAATTTTGTTGCAAAATAATATAGAGAGAACATATTATAAAGTACCTCCCAGGCACTTATGCCTGAGCATCTTGTTCAGAGAAATGGTTATTGCAGGGAATAAAATTGCAATAGGGCTGAGAAATTTCTGTTATTTTCTTTTTTCATGACTGAGAATGAGTGAGTTGTCCCAGGTTGCTCAGGGACAAGAAGTTTGTAACTCCAAGGCAGTATTGTAACAGGGTGCAGAGTGAGGGACCCCTGGAAGTAGCAGAGCATATTCCCCACAAACCGTGATTGGGGAAGTGTATGATAAGACAGTTAAGATATTTTGCATAACAATGGCAAGTTAATAGCCCTGCCTTTCTTGAAGGAAAAGGTCTGCTGCCCAGGGCAAAAGGTGTAAGTGACTTTGACAGCATTCAGGGACTTGTGACTTAGCCAGGGAACATATACATCACCTGCATGAGAGACAGGGGGCAGATGTCCACCCTGGAAGTTGTTAGGAACATTTGCCCTAACTAAAGTTGGCAGCTGAAAGGATGTAAAAGATACATGGGAATTGGCAAAAATGGCACAGCATTGGAGGGGCCAGATATGAGGTAACATAGGAAGTTCCAGGCTGAGCATTTAAAATAAGGGCGGGCTGAGAGAGGAGGAATCCATGTGGTCTGAAAGGTGTAGACAGGAGTCTGCCACGAGGTCTGGTGTGTAAGAGGAAAGCCACATGGTTTGGAGTAAGAGCTGCTATGAGGTCTAGAGTAAGAAAGAGAAGGCCCACCGGAAATTTGCCTAGAGAAGATGGCGGCAGAGCTAATGGAAATCTGCAGGGACCTGCCTAACCAAGCATGGATTCATGATTGATGCTTGGAGCTGAACTGCAACCAGGAAGGTTGAGCTGCAGACTTCTGCTTCTCTGAAAGATGAACAAAGAAGCCACATGTGCCTCCCTGGACCCCACCATGACACGCAGTGTAACATGGCACATATTTTCCTGAAACATTACATGGAGGCTAAGAACTATGCACTCCAGATCCTGAAGGAGAAAGCTGCTGTGAGAAGATGGTGACTCTGAAACCCACAAGTGCACATTCCAGAGAGGACGGAGATCTGTTTGAAGGACTGCATAAGAACAGATAAGGATATGGGGAACTTCTGGGCATGGTTTTGGCTTATACCCTTTTGAGGAACAAGGGAAGTGCTGGGTTTTGTGGGAGAACAGGGCTCTGAGCAGAGGTGCTCTCAGGCCCTTCCCCCAAGGTTGGAACCCTGTTAATCAAAACCTGTTTCCTTCAGCACTAATTGTTGGGTCATGTGTCAAGCATCATGTGGCCGAGCCCTGCTTTGCTCAGTTACAGTGTCATTATTTTGCCTTTTATGTCTATGCCTCTTCCACTTCATAAAAATGGAAAATTTCATGTCTTTGGAACACTTTGTCTGTCATACTAACTTGCATATAAAGAAATACAATCATAGGTAGCAGTTCTTTTCAGTCCAGAAGCATACAGCACAGAACATATGATGAACCAGTAATGAGTTTGTGAATTCAGTCTTTCTACTCAGTCTAAATGCATATTTCAGGCCTTGATTACCCTCCCATCAGGGTTTTTGCTTTTATTTTTCTTTAATTAAGCAAGCAACTATAAAAAGGCAGAATTTTAAGGGCTTATAACACCTGGATAATGGCAATTAGATAGTGAGTGCTCCAGAGATAGGGGGCAGGTTTATTCATGGTAAATGTGAGACCTCAGTCTTGGAGTTCAGCTAAGAAAGAATTTAGAGGCAAGAACTGTAGTGAAAAAGAAAGTTTACTTAGAAAGTCATAGAAGTAGCAGAAGTGAGCCATCTGGGCAGCATGACTCAGGAAACAAGTTACAGAGTCAAAAGAAGGGCCTTGGAGCTTGGGAGAAAGAAAGCAAAGGTACAGATACACCTGAGAAAGAAGGCACAAGCATACTCTAGACTAGAGAGAAAGAGAATGCATGCTGGATTCCTTGCCTTAAGAGTTTTGTTTTCTAAAGGCAGGAATTCTAGGAGAGGTCCCAAAGAAGTATCTTCTGACAGAATATTCATCAGCTTACCAGGTGTGTCCTTTCATGGTCATGGTCTCCACTGGTTAATCAGTGCTACGGTAGGAGGTCATTAGTCATTGCATCTGCACCTGATGTCAGCCATTGTGTCGCTTCTTTGCTACTTTTCTGGGCCTGGAGTGAAACACAACTGATGCCTAGATGTTATCTCTAGTTTGACCAAAATTCTGTCCCTGGGGACAACAAACTGAGGCTTTGTTCCTAAGATCTTCTGATGTTGACTAGAACCTCATCATCCCAAGGACTCAATGATTAAGGGAGTGGTCCTGCAAAGGCTTGTCTGGGAGCTGTATGGGGCTATTCTCTGACCCCCTTGTTCCTCCCCTAAGGGGGTCTAAACCATATGACCAACTACACGTGTGGAGAGGAAAGGTCACCCTGGGGGTGAGGTCGTAGCCTGTAATAGCTGTTTTTCTAGTTTTTCTCATTGGCACCCAGGATTTTTTTGCCCTGGTGACATTTCATATTGGCCTATTGTTCCTGCTCTGCTCATGTCTGTCTAACTGCTTATTCTGTCAGGTTCTCAACAGGAAGAAGTACCTGGTCTATAAAACAGGCAAATTAGAAGGTAGTTTTTAACATTATGAATGAATTCACTATTTTGTGAAAATTGCATTGATGATTTAGTAGAAGAAACTCCAAACTAGAACTCAGTATACCTGAAGTGTAAAATAAGAAAGTTGCTCAGGCCCCTTTGAATTTATATTATATATTTTGGGGGGAGGAACAAACTTTTCTTTACTTTCAAGGTACTTCTGGCTATTCTAATAATAAAACATACTTCTGAAAGATCAGCAAAAGAAAATAACCAAATTTAGTACGTACATATGTATGGGAACCCCACATACAGGAGAGGTTTGGAGACAGAAAAGGAACATAGGTATATAAGATACCCTAAGCTAGAGATGAAGTAAGTTACCTTGGGGGCTTCAATGGGTCACTGCAGGTTGATAAGAAGAGCAGATGCTTCATAAATAGAAATTTGTTCTGCCCTACAGATAGAGCCAAAGAGGTTATCTCTGATAATCTCCCATATGGGCAAGGGCCCTAATTCAAGTTCTCCTAGGTGGTTAAAGGGACGGGCAGATGTTCCTCTTAAGTCTGAAGCTAAAACTACCTTTAGCTCAAAACAGTCTGTGTACATAGAGGCACATCTTGGGGTGACTCATTCTGGACCCCCACATATTATATTTCACAAGTAGTTTGAATTTAAAAGGGCCTTAGAGGTTACAACTCCCTTATTTTGGTAATTTGAGAAATTCCTAGAATTTGGGAATTCTCAAATTTGAGAAAAACCAGTAAGCTTTGACGATAGTTGGTATTATAACATAATTTTATTTGGTTTTCACAGAATTTTTTCAAGAACAGATTGAGAATATTAGTTAAAGGAACAACTGAGAGTTTATTTATTTATTTACTTACTTATTTATTTTTAGCAAGATGTTAAATAACTTTCCCATGAAACCAGGGTGAATACATGGAAGCTTTCAAGAGTTCTTAAACAACAGAGAAAGTTAGAGGTTAAAAGAGCCTTGGTGGTCACCCACTCTGCCTTCCTCAATTTATAATTAAAGAAACTGAGACCCATGTACCCAATAATTCATGTCAGTTAGTTAATAAAAACCAAGCCTAGAGACCAAATCTTAAAGATGTCTGGCCAATGTTCCTTCAGCACACCTCAGTGTGCCCTTCCTTAGTCAGTGAAAACAAGATTTACCTCTGATATGATTGCCATCATAATTTTTAACTTTCACTAACATATTTGCATCTTCATAGGTTTGATTCAATTGGTTAAATTCTATCAAGTAAACTTGAAGTAAACTTGGGCGGCACCTAACTGTTTAATGCCACGACTTCGCTGCAGCGCCCGCTTGTTTCATCGAGACGCTGCTGCTCGTGCAGTGAAGATTTCTAAGTCAAGCAGTGAAGGCTACATCGGAGACATTTGTAAAAGAACTTCATATCTCGGTTGAGAAATAGCCTAAGGTTTCTTTTTGATGAGAGATTCCTTTTCGTTTTGAGGCTCCAGTAGTATGCGACTCCTCTCTGTCTACATACAGGTGATGATCCAGTGCCCACAGCTCTCTGGGGCATAATAGGTGACTCAACAAGCATCTTTCTGTTTTAGCTGAAGTTCCTGTTTTTAGAGGTGATGAATTGGAGTTGCCTGGTTGCAGAAATAATCACTTCTTTCTCTTCTGGTAGCTGCCATTGTGATTATACTCCTAGCAATGCATGCATGTTTGACTTTGTGTAAAAGACTATTATAGAAAAGGAAGATTTGAGTTACATCATTTCTGCAAGCAGACTGGACCATTAAGTGGAAGTCACTGAAGAAAAAGAACCTGAGGCCACAATTAGGAAGAATTTTACAACATTTAAAGCTGTCCAAAATGAAATGAACTACCTTGAAGTTTAATAAACTTCTTTTCACTGAAAATATTCAAGCAGAGCCTGAAGGACCACCTGCCTGAGATATTATAGAGATGAAAAGAAAAATAACACATTAATTGAGAGACTGCACTCAACTTTCTAACTTAAATATGCTAGCATTCTATGAGTTTTTCTATTTTAAAAAGGTTAGATACCAAACTATCAACAAATACTTTTTAATCTCCTCTGGTGAATTTAGATACAGGAGTAAAAATAGTAGATGCAGAGTTTCTTCCAGAATACTGTTCATCAGTGTCTTAGGTGAAAAGAATAATTCACCTAAAATGCTTAGAGAATGACATAACTGACATATGAACACATGCCAAATTAGATAATTTTATCTATAAGTTCTATAAGATCTGGAGAAATAAGAAACATTATTAAATGGAAAGGTTGGATTTCAGAATGAACCTTAACAAATGCCTAGGATTTAAGTTTAGAAGGAATTATTGAAGAGCTAAAAGACTAAAAGGAGGGATTATTAACTATTATATATAAATAAGAATATGGATGCAATAAGAAAGTTTTGAGGTACAAGGTCCAAGGCAGTAAGCAGATGTTTGGGGAGGTACATTTTTACTTTTTCATTTCCTGTCATATAACATGGCAAATGGATGTGAAAGAACATGTTCCTCAGACACTTCTCCAAGGAGGACATACAGAGGGCCCAGAGACATATGAAAGGATGCTCAGTATCACTAGCCATCAGAGAGATACAAATTAAAACCACAATGAGATACCACTTCACACCGGTCGGCATGGCCATCATAAACAAATCAACAAACAACAAGTGCTGGTGAGGATGTGGAGAATAGGGCACCTTAGTGCACTGTTTGTGGGAATGCAGACTGGTGCAGCCACTGTGGAAAACAGTATGGAGTTTCCTGAGACAACTAAAAATGGAACTGCTTTTTGACCCGGTATTTCCACTGTTGGGATTATACTTTAAGAACCCTGAAACACCAATTCAAAAGAACCCATGTAGCCCAATGTTCATAGCAGCACCATTTACAATCCCTAAGTGCTGAAAGCAACCTAAGTGTCCATCAGGAAATGAGTGGGTCAAAAAACTGTGGTACATTTACATGATGGAATACTATGCAGCAGAAAAAAGGAGCTCCCACCCTAAACAAGCCAGGTGGTGAAAGACAAATACCGTATGATCTCACCTGTAAGTGCAACCTAATCAACAAAGCAAAGAAGCAAGCAAAATATAACCACAGACATTGGAGTAAAGAACAAATGGACAATAATCAGAGGGAAGGGGGGGTACTGGGGGAAAGGAAGGGAAAGGGTTATCCAGGAACAAGTATAAAGGACCATGGGCAAAGCCAAAGGGGAGTAAGATTGAGGGTGGGAGGTGGGGATCAGTGGGGTAGGGAGAGCAATGGGAAGAAAAAGGGAGACAACTGTACTTGAACAACAATAAAAAAATAAAAATCAATTTGTTCCTGAACTAGTTTGTCACCTGCTATCTTTTAAAAAAATTTATTGAGAAATAACTGACAAATATAATTGCATATATATAAAGTATACAAATATAATTGCATATATATAAAGTACACAATTTACAATGTTTTAATATACATATAAATTGCTGAATGATTACTGAGATCAAGATAATTAGCATGCCCCCCACCCCTGCTATCTGGACACTAAGCTCCAAGTGCTGTCTTAGTTTTTAATATGCAACAGCCATAACAGCATCATACCCAATTTGATGTTAGAAACCATCTCCTGAATTCTCTGATTTGAAAAGCCGTTTCTTGTCAATCAAATACACCAGTCCTTGGCTGAAGCTGTGTGTATGGGGGCTGGCTACCTTTCTCGATGCAATAAATAGCACAGAGAAAAGCTTTCTTGTGTTTGCATGGCACCCTTATTTACGATGGTAACAAGCGACCGTTATCTTTGAAAGTAGGACGGAGAGTGAGAGGGGAAAGTAGGCACTATTATCCAGGCCCACGCATAATCACTGCAGTTCAAAGAGTGGAGAGGGCAGAAAGAAATTGGGCAACTCTACAGGCTGTGCATTATAATGAATGGGAAACTTAGCAACCAAGATCGACAGAGGGATGGAGCCCTTGGCCTTACAACCTCCCCAGGATATACTGAAGTTCGAAGGAGTGCATGATAAAAACAATCAGAGTAAATTTCAGGGCCATGTTTCATGCTGCTTTAATTAAAAAGCCTTTCATCACTTCCAGCTTAAATATCTCTTCTCTCATTCTTAAAATGTAACTACTGAATCTTCTAGTGCTTTCACAGGGGTAGTCAGGAAAATTTGGTTTTCATTTTCAGGCTGAACAAGGAAAGTATTTCATATACTTTCCCTGGTAATTTGAATAGATATTTCTTCTCTCTTTTTCACCCCATTCTAAGTAATGTATGTTATTTTAGATATTCAAAACCAACTAAGATGTCAAACACTTTGAAATAAAGGTTATAAGGAATGTAGGAATCAGAACAGCTCTGATATACACTAAGTGGAATAAATATAAACAATGGATGCATTAGGAGGCACTTAGGATACTCAAGACATCTTAGAGGAAATTACTTTGATATCTTTAAAAGGCAGAGAAAATGTGACTGCGAGGCTGTTTGCTGCTCATGCACTTGTTCTGCACAGTCTCCGTGCATTTGTGTGAACTTACCCCATTGCTCAAAACCCTGTTTTCCCAATTTTTTCTTGTCAAAATTCTACCCAATCTCAAATCCAGTCACCTTGTCTCGATGATCTCTAATCTCACTGCTTATTAAAGAAAAGACCAGACTAGCTGACATTCATATAAGTTTGTGTCATAAATGTGGCCCAGTGTCATATAAAAGTCACACTAAAAAGCCTTTGTTATTAAAAAAATGACAATGCTAGTACTACAAAGATGATCACATTTCTTGAGTCTTAGATAGATATACTGTATTTAGAATTAAATGTTTATCACATACAGCTATGGAATTTAGTATAAAATAGCATTTATTTGCATAAGCATGGAATTTTTATTACCCATTTACATTGTGCTTTTTTACTTATAAGTTTCTTATTCCTCTTTGAAATGGATCATTCTTCCATCTGCCTGAGTCATAGTCTCCAACAAAGAGAGGTGTCCAAGAAAGCTGAGCAGCTTATATGCTGGGTCTCGGGATGTTGTCCATATGTAGAGACGTCTGCACCATTCTTCCACAGACATTAAGCTGGAACTAGTAAGAGAGACCAGAGGCACGCCACTTGTCAGCAGCTTTACCATTCATAAAGGTTGCACTCTCACTTTGGAGTAACCCCTACAGGCACTTCACTTTTCCACTAGTGCCCCGTCTTCTAGCTATGTTCCAGCCACAGTAGGCTACTTGGATAAAATCCCAAATATCAGAAGATACACCCTTAAAAGTGCTTATCTTATGGTCCCCAAAGCTGGCTGTCTATCAGAATCTCCCGATGAGCATTGTTGCCTCATTTCTAAGCATTCTTTCTATCATTAGAAGGTTTTCTACAGATGAGCTTTGCCTGGATGCAGACACTGCTTGCTAAAATGGGAGTGGTCAATGCCAGACACTCATTTTCCCAGCCTCCCTTGCTGTCAGGTGCCAGGGCACCTGACCTAGGAGCTGCCAACAGCCACACCCACTCTAGACTCTCAATTAGGCTTCTGGAGAGGCAGATAAGAGAAGGCTGCTGGAGTAGCACAGCTGTCGGTGAGGGCAAGGAGCTGCAATGTCTGGGAAAAGGTGGTAGGGCAGCAGTTCTGTGCTGTGGTTGGAGTATTTTTGCAGGTGCCTTCTGAGCTGCAGTGCTGTGAGGATACAGTATATTTTTTAAAATAGTTTTTGAGGTAAAATTTACATGCCATAGTATTCACCCCTTATGTGTACAATTCAATGGTTTTTTGTTCACGTACAGAGAAGCGCATCAGCACAATCCAGTTTTAGAATATTTCCATCTCCTGAAAAGTACCTCTTATGTCTATTGCAAGTTAATTCTGGTCTAACCCCCAGTATAGGCAACTGTTAATTTCTTTTCTTAATAGATTATGTAGATTTGCCTGTTTTGGATATTCACATAAATGCGACTATGTAATCTGTGGTCTTTTGCATCTGCCTTTTTTACATTGACATATTTTTTAAATTGATTTTACAGGTAGAGGAAGGAAGACAGAAACATCAGTTTGTTGTTCCATTTACTTACGCATTCATTGGTTGATTCCTTCATGTACCCTAATCGGGGATCAAACCCACAACCCTGGCACATAAAGACGATGCTCCATCCACCTGAGCCACCCTAGTAGGGCTAACGTAGTATTGTGAAGTGTCTCCACGTTGCAGTATGCATCAGGACTTTGGCAGTTTCTGTTTATTCAAGTAACAGTTCTTAGGCATTTCAGTTGTTTTCACTTTTTGGCAGCTATGAATAATTCTGCCTTTGTACAAGTCGATCAGACAAATTTCTTCTTAAGGCTCTGAAGTAGATTCTCCTCCTTGTAACAAAGACTTCTGATGGAGATGAGGATGCTTTCAAAATCATGATTCCCTGGAACCCAGCCACAATCCTCACTTCTGGGACACAGGAATCTTCTAATTATCTACCCCTCAGCAGTTAGCATGACTTAACTCAGCGAAACAACTTTTGGAAGCCACTGGCTTAAGAGAGAATCCCTTGCCTCTTTCTCCCACCTCCGTGCCTGCAAGTATGCACATATTCTTTCCTCCTCTTAAAATACTCTTCCCTTCCCATAACATCCTCCTGTGTAAAGTTCATCAACATAAGTATTCTTTGTAATAAAAATTTAACATATCCTTTAGTGTAGAACAAATATTCCTTCCTCTGTGTTCCCATAACAATCTCTGTGTCATTGATTAAAGCTTGCCTTATTTAATTATTTTTTCTCAAATTTGGCCTTTTCTCTCTTCTTGTATATTGAAACCTAAAAGCTTCAAGGTCAGAATAGCTCCCCAAAATTATTTCTCCTGTATTATAAATTCATTCCCACCTATGTATTTGCTAACCTCAACTTATTTAATGATGTGCTGTATTTCTGTCTGCCCTATTTGATTTGCAGTTCCTTGACAAAGGGAGTCGTGTCTATCTTAGTAGGTGGCACAATCTTCTTGCATTCACCTGTATCATCTAGGTATTTTTCTTTAGCAGGTCCATTTATTCCTATTGTCAGCTCCTCTCCCCAGTGATACTAAGGCAACTGATGTATGGTCATCACTTAGAGAAACATTTGTCTAAAAGAATGCTAGAGTCAAAAATGCAGTTTCTCTACCACACACTCCCTTATAAGTAGGTTGTCTCTGTTTTAGTTTTTCTTTAAAAATAAATTACCCTGCTTTTCTCTTGAGAAAGTCTCTGTCTAAGTTCGCTGGAGATCTGAAGAACTGAGATCTTTTCTGAGCTCCTGGCCCAGTGTTCGAAGTCCTTCTATCAGAAGGGCAGCCACCTGTCTTGGGTTACCTTGCTGGGCTCTGTGCATGGGCTTTGATTCTGAGCACTCAGAACCTGACGTTCTTTCTCTTTTTCTCTCTTCCAACCTTGCTATGACTGCTCTTCCATTGATCTATTTAATAAGTTCCCCATCTGCATTTTCTCTCATCAGGGATTCTCTTCTCCATTCCATAATTGCTTCGTGTCATCCTGGGTCACATTTCACCATACGGAGCCAGCATGAAAGACGAAAGATCATGGTGATCTTTGGGGAAGTCAACATTTGGAAACTGGATCTAGCTTCAGTCCTTGTTTCTAGAGGCACAGATACATGGGCCAAGTGCCAAGTGCAAGGGAGCACTGTTCTCACAGTCCCTGTTTCAGCACTGCTTGGCACCAATGCTTTCAGCTAGGTAGTTCAACCAACCGGGAATTAGACCAGCTGCTAGAGGTAAGTTTGGAAACTGTCCAAGGAAAGCAGAACTTCAGACACCTGAGCTGATAAGAGGTGCAGAGGTCAAGACTGGCCACAGCGAAGGCAGGGCCGATGGTGCTCACTGACACTGAAGCAGATCTTCCAGGAAGGCTCTGGAGCTAGAGAAGATCTGCACTGGTAGAATAACCATTGAGAAATAAAGATGATAGTAAATCTGTGAAAATACCTCAAATCAGGTATGAGAGAAGGGGAGGGAGAAATAAGAACCAAATATAACCACAGAAACATATGGAATGAGCATTTTAGGCGATAATAATAAGCCATAAGATTTGCCATCTTGAAGCAGTTTTGGGATCCAAAACTGTTTTGCCATCTTAGTCTTTTGGAGAGGAGAATGAGACCATTCAATCAACATTCTAACTCCATCAGAACCAGCCTACAAATTGAAAAATTTAAAAACATAATAGTGGAGGTATGTATTTCTGTTGGATAACCTATGTTACGCTGCTAGGAATCAATGGAAAAGATTGCAGTAACTTAAAATAGGAAAGACTTATTGTAATTCACAGTATCAATCCTTTGCATGTTGCATGATGACCTTGTTCTCTCAGAAACTCAGGCTGATGGAGCAGGTTAATATTCCAGGAGGGAGACTTCTGTAAGGTCTCAAATCAGCAATTAATGGCTCAGCCTAGAACTCACGCAGGACTCTTCTGTTTCCGACTCGTATTTACATGGCTTCATCCAACCAAAAGGAATCTGGAACTTGCCCAGAATGTATAGAACTAGAAATATTAGATGAACAGTATTCTTGTCCACACCCTTCAGTTTTCAAAATCACTTGCAGATTTAAAAAAAAAATAATGAATATAAAACAAGGTTTCAATACAAACACAGGTGTGGAGTTTTATGAATAATCTCTTTTTTCATTGGTGTCACTGTAACTGTGGTTTTCAAAGGCTACATCCGAGATTGCCCAAGTGCTGTCCCACTCCTACTCCACATCCTTAGGCTCTGGTCTGCCTGCAAATATTCAGGAGAGCAGGGGCTGACAGCTACCGTATTTTTAGGACTATAAGACACACTAGATGATAAGACGCACCCAGGTTTTAGAGGAGAAAAATAGGGGAAAAATGTGAAGCAAAGATTGTGATAAAATATTTAGTAACCTGTGACCCTGCTCCACTGCTGCCCCCACCACCACAGCGAGACAGGTAAGCCACATTCTGACTATAAGACGCACCCCCTTTCCCCCAAATTTGGGGGGTGCATCTTATAGTATGAAAAATATAGTACTTCATTTTCTGATCTCATGAACCAACTTTTGGGCCCTAAAACACAGCTACCCTCCTTTTTCCTCCTCTCCCCTGTTTCCTTTGCTGCCCCCTCCCCACCTCTAAACAGACCATATAAACACCTCACCAAGTTTCCAATTTTTTCTGGTCTTAATCTCAAGAATATTTTTCCCTGCAACAGAAAAATTCATCTGCATTTATTTATAAATAATCAACCTTGGCTCCAGCTGGGCTGGACACTACCAAATTTAAACTTACTTATAGTTTGGAGCTATGCATTGCACAAATGCATAGAAAGCCTAAAATTATAAGAATAATCTTACTTGGAAATTCTCCCAATTGTAACATATACAGAGATATCTTAAAACTATTCTATTTTAAAGAAGAATTTGGGAGAACACACTAATGCAAAAATAAATAAAAGTGTATATTTTGTTTTTTAAAAAATTGCCATGATGGTCTGCATAATTGATCTGAAGTAAATATCTCACTTGCAATAAAGCATGCCAATTAGATGTAGAATTTTGGTCCATTGTGCAGCTAAAAAAAATAGAAAAGCAAGCCTAACATTTGATATATCCAAGGGCTGTTTGCAGCCTCAAAGTCAAGTAAAATAAAATATCACTCACATAGGTCCTATAACCTTAAATTTTCATGACACTAGAAATATGCAAATGAGCCAATGCACTTGACAGATAAAAACCCTGGGGTGGGGTGGAGGGATGTCTGTAGTACTAAGCAATGTTCAGAAACAAGACAAAAGAGAGACTTTTGAACATTTTATAAACTAAAAACATATTCATGCTTAGTAAGTATATGTTTTGTGAACAGTAACTTCTTGTCATTTTCAGTTTCATAAAAAATGAAGGTACATTTATAAAGTAGAAAGTTTGTTTTCTCCCACACTTGTGTATGTCATGCACAAAAAATGAGAAAGCTATTCTTGCTCTGCCAGCATACTTTGAACGGTGTGAATAAGCTTGTTTGGCATTTTAAAACATCCAAGAAAGAGTGGCATGGATTTAAATGTCCTGATATTATATTGTGGGTCAGCTATGTGTTTTAAGTTTTCTTCTGCTTTGAATGAGGCTAAGTTAGAGGAAAAAATGTGTTTATTCATCCACAGAGTAGTAATCAATGGGATGCTTTCTGTTATTACACAATTATACAATCAAGTGATAATAATTATGTAAAGTAGCTAATTATTTTCATGATCACTACAGAATAAGCATTCTAGGAACCTACATCCATTTTCTTAAAATGCATAAAAGTCCAATTTTATAAACCATCAAAGTCCAATTTTATAAACCATCAGCAAAACCACTTTTTTTTTCAACTCTGGGAAATACATCTGTTTGTCTTTGCCCTCTGCGTATCTTTGCTAACTCGGTCATTCCCTATTCTTCAAATTGACAGGGACCAGAGAGAAAGCCAGCTGGGACCTTGAATAAGAGGTGTGTACCTGGAAACTAATTAAGCTTGATTTATTTCTTTTGGCAGCACTTTGCATTTTCTTTTTCAATGTTTTATTTAAAACTTGATTGCTTAAATAGCAATAAACAAGCAACTAAGCAGAGCCGAGCTGATCATGATATTGAACTTTATCTATTTATCATCAGTGAGATACATGATCTGTGATTCACTGAATCATCACCCACCTACTCAACGGAAACCATCAACAAAATGAAAAAACAACCCACTGATTGGTAGAACACTTTTGCTAATGATACATTTGATAATGTCCAAAATTTATAAAACTTACACAACTCAACACTAGAAAAAAAACAATCTAACTTAAAAAATGGGCAAAGGGTCTGAATAGACACTTCTCCAAAGAGGACATACAGATGGTTAATAGACATATGAAAAGATGCTTGACATCACTAATCATCAGAGAAATGCAAATTTAAACCACAATGAGATATCACTTCACACTGGTCAGTATGGCTATTATCAACAAATCAAACAATGTATTGGCAAGGATGTGGAGAAAAGGGAACTCTTGTGCACCATCAGGAGAAATGTAGAGCAGTGCAGCCACTGTGAAAAACAGTATGGAGTTTCCTCAAAAAAATAAAAATGGAACTGCCTTATGACCCAGTGTTTTCACTTCTGGGAATATATCCAAAGAAATCTGAAACACTAATTCGAAAGAATATATGCACCCCTATGTTCACTGCAGTATTATTTACAATAGCCAAGATTTGGAAACAGCCCAAGTGTCCATCAGTAAATGAGTAGAAAAAAAGCTATGGTACATTTACACAATGGAAAAAAAGAAGGAAATCTTACATTTAGAGATAGCGTGGATATACCTGGAGAGTATTATGCTAAGTGAATTAAGCCAGTCAGAGAAAGGCAAGTACCATTTGATTTCACTTACCATATTTTTGGACTATAAAATGCACTCCCCCACCCCCAATTTGGGAGGAATAATGGTTGTTAATGCTGCTGTTGAGTTCTGTTTACATTTACATTGGTGAAATAGTATGTTATTTATGTTATTAAATATTTTACCACATCTTTTGCTTCAAATTTTTTCCTATTTTCTTCTTCTAAAACCTAGGTGTGTCTTATGGTCCGAAAAATATGGTATATTTGGAATCTAATGAAGAAAATAATCAACAAAATAGAAATAGACTCATAGATACAGAAAACAAACTGACAGCTGCCAGAGGGGTGGGGCTTGGGGGGCTCAGTGAAAAAGGTGAAGGGAATCCTGCCTGGGTGGCTCAGTTGGTTGGAGTGTCATCTAATATACCATAGGCTGTGGGTTTGAAACCTAGTCAGGAAACATACCTAGGTGCAGGTTTGGGGCTCATATGGAAGGCAACTGATTGGCATTTCTCTGTCACATCAATGTTTCTCTCTCTCTCTCCCCCTGTTTCCTCTCCCTCTAAAATCAATAAATATATCCTTGGGTGAGGATTTTAAAAGAAAGGTGAAGGGATTAAGCAAAAAAAGGAAAACAACTCTTAGACATAAATGACAGTATGGTAATTACAAGAGGAAATGGAGGTGGGTGGAGGAAGAAGAGGGTGTAAAGGAGATAAAAGGTGACAGACTTGACTTTGGTTGGTGAACACACAATACAATATACAGATGATGTGTAACAGAATTGTACACTTGAAACCTATATAACTTCATTAACCAATGTCATCCCAATAAATTCAATACATTTTTAAAAGAGTGTAATCTAGAAGATAAACAATAAATACATGTGTACATACATATATATACATACATAGATTTACTTCAGGCCTCAGACTTAGGGAATCAAAGAAATAAGGTCAGAATTTTCTCCCTTCAAATTTTAGTTTCAATCCCACCTTCACCATTAATCTCTCTGTGCTTACGTCATCTAGTGAATTTTTTCCTTTGTCTTAAACTCCAATACTGAGTTTATAGTTTTCTTATAACACATGGAGGGTACTTAAATAATATTTGGACACTGTTCATTGGACTCAGAGTAAGTCCCCACCCAAGCGACCCCTGTTAATGCTTATGTAATAACCAGCCTTGATTCCCTTATATGCAAATAGGAAAGATGACTTCCAAACTGCTGTGGAATCCAACCTTGACAAGGTCAACAACAGAGCTTCCTAAACCAGAGCTTCCTAGAACAGAAATGGCACTTGAGTCCTTAAAAGTGAAACAATCACCCTACTATGCTTGTGTCCTCTGAGAAAACTGAAGGCCGACACACCTTTGTTTAGTTAATAAACAAAAGAGTATATCATTGAATTAATTAATTGACTAATTCATCAGTGTGAGAAATAGATGGTCTTAAGGAGGAGTACAGAGAGGAAACCAGTGACTAAACAAGTAGAAGAAGGAGAGGAAAGGAAAAGACAAAGACTGGAAATGAGGAGGGCCCTGATTCCCATTTCAGTAGACACCATGGCACCTTTTCTTGCCATTCCTCTTCCTTTCTTCAGCCCTGCTTGCCTTTTTCTACATGCTGTAGGACTCTACCCAGCACCATGATTGTCACTTCTGCTAACATTTGCTGAATTCTTTCTGAGTTATTTCATTTAACACTCTCAATATATATAATAAACCAATGAAGGGGACCAATGGGTGAGGTTGTGTCTTCACCATACATGAGGCCTTGGGGCATGAGAATAAGCCTCTAGAACTTCTTAGTATATCTGAGCAGTCCTTGCTTCTTTCGGTGACCTAGTATCAGCACCACATAAGAGATGTTCCAAACTTTGTCACCATTTGCAGACCAGCCTGGAAGAGTGCTTCTTCTGGCCAACCACTGAGCCTTGACCTGCTGAGTATTAAGAGGCTTGCCTATGATAACTGAAAAACCTGGGTTCAAATTTTTGATTTGCCTCTTATTTGCTTGGTAACTTTATGTTAAATATTTAATTCCTCTGAACCTCCATTTCCTCATCTATAGAGTGGAGATGATGATAAATTTTATCTCTGAAGGTTATTGAGTAGATTCAGTTTGGTAGTTTACATAAAGCACTAACACAGAGAACAAGCTCTGTGGGTGGGAGCCCTCCACCTTACTGTCACAGGTGCTCCGCTCGGATCTGCCATGCTCTGCCTTGCTTCATTGTGAAGTTTGCATTTGACTGGACCTTTCCTTTCTGTTTTCGGGGGAGGGAGATTCATTGAAGAAGGAACCTTTATTCAGTGACAACAGCTCAACAGCAATAGCAAGGCCCTGTGAAAAAAGCACAACTGTGAGGCAGCCCTGGGCCCAGGCCTCTCTTCAGCCTAGTTCTGCTCCGCTCTGCTCCAGTGAGACCTCTTTGGTGTTTCAGCACTAGCAGGGGAAACACGGTCTTCAGTGGAAAGTGCTAGCCAGACCTTTTCTTATACTGCACTCTCATCTTCCTAAATGTTAGATTTGTATTTTCTTAGCTGGTCCCTCTTTGCTAGAGCTGCCACAAAAAATACCACAGACTATCGGGCTTCAACAATAGAAATTTTATTTTCTCACAGTTCTTGAACTTAGAAGTCCCGGGTCAAAGTGCTGCCAGGTTTATTTTTTCCTGAGGCCTCTCTCACTGGCTTTCGGGTGGCTGCCTTCTCTTTGTGACCTCCATGGCCTTTCCTCGGTGCACATGTATCCACGGTGTCCTTTTGTGTGTCCGAACATCCTCGGCTTTAAAAGGACACCACAAAGATTGGGTTAGGGCCCCGTGCTTATGAATTCCTTTAACCTTAAATTACCTCTGTGAAGGCTACACTAACACTGAAGTTAGGGCTTCCGTATTCAGTCAATAATGGTGCCTTTTCCACAGGTGTTGCTGAATAACACTTGTTTGGTCAATGGGGGAAGGTTTTTGTTTTCGGGGATGGAAGTGAGAGTGGTTCTCACACTTCAGAGAGACTGAGATTCATGAAAGTGTCCACTAACATGACAGATGTCCAAGTTCATATTCCTCGAAATTCTACCTCAATTGCTTTAGAGCAGGGTTCAAGGCTATGGAATTTTTAACAAGCATCCCTAAGACAAGGGACCTTCAAAAATGCTCAAAAATACACTGAAGTATAAGCTGAGTAAAACCTAAGAAAAGCATTGACCTCTTGTCTGAAACCCACACTTACTATTTTTGGAATCACAATTTCGAGTTTTTTGAGGGACCCAGGAGAAAGTATGATCTTGTTAAGAGGTCTGTCATCATTCATTCAAACAAATGTCTTTTTCTGTCTGTTAATTTTCTTGCTAGAGACGTAAACAACTGAAATCTTTTCTATCTTTATTTTTTTCTAAAAACTAATCCTCTTCTCATATTTTCCTCTTTGGAAAGAAATCTGCTTGCTTAGTTGACGTATTTTATTCTAACCAACTGTTCTTGAATGCAACGGAAATCTCAGATGATGTCATATTTTTCTCAATTTTGCGGTCGATTCACATTTCCAATCCATTCTTACCTTATTATTCTTAATGATTTCCTATGCAGCAGGAACTATTCCTTTAAATTTCTGAAAGATAAAATCATCAGCAATATAAAGCAGTTTTTTCCTTCAAGTAAACAGCTTTTAGTTAATGGCATTTTGAGGATTTTTCAGAGGCTGAAGCCAACTCTGAATACATGTATTTCAACCAAGAAAACTTCACCTTCATCCTTTGTCCAGGTTGCTTAATGAAAATTCTGACCACCCTGGCCAGTGTGACTCAGTTGGCCTGGAGCATCATCTAGTAACCGAAAAGTTGCAGGTTCAATTCCCAGTCATAGCGCATCCCTAGGTTGCAGGTTCGATCTCCTGTCCAGGCACAGGCAAATGTGACCTCCAGTCCAGGTGCGTATGATCCCAGGTCCAGGTACATCTGGGACGCAACCAATCAATGCTTCTCTCTCATATTAATGTTTCTTTCTCTCCCTTCCTATATCTCTAAAAGCAATAAAAAAAATGCCCTTGGGTGAGGATAAAAAAAGAAAAAAAATCTGACCTTACCTTTGGACTGCAGGGGGAAGATAAGAATGAGGATATGATAAAAACTTAGGGAAACCTTTTCCTGACCCAAAAGCTCACTGAGGTAATCTCATATTTAAGGTTGGGACCAGTAGGAAAACAGTATTTGTCACATGTTTACTTGAAGTTTATCCAATCCTCATTCAAGCGAGTCAAAGGAGGCCACTCGTGAGACTGGAATCCCAGGTAGCATTGCCAACATCAAAGAACACCATGGATTTGATGTTAGTCCTCTATTGTTATCGGTAGGATTAGGCTTGGAAAGCAAAACCAGTTTCTAGAACAGAGGTCAGCAACTATGGACCATGGACCAAATTGAGACAACTACCTGTTTTTTAAATAAAGTATAATTTGAACAAAGACACACTCATTTGTTCATGTATTGCCTACATCTTCTCTCACACTATACTGGCAAAATTGAGTAATTGCAGAAGAGACTATGTAAGCACAAAATCTAAAATATTTTCTATCTGGTCATTTGCTAAAAAAGTCTGGCAGCCCCTCATCTAAAGTAAGTTCTTCCAGCCATATGAAAAGTGCACATCAGCATCAGCAGGATGAAAGATGCTCACTGAAATAGAGAAAATTTCTCTTCCAAGCCCTGAATTTCCAATAACAAGCTGGTTGCTGATGGCCAATAGCATGGATGTCCCTTTTATGTTTCCTTTGGTGCTAGAACTCAGCCTACACCTATTCTCCATTGCAGCCCCCAACCACTGGGTCAGTTGTTTTATATCAGAAATTAATTTAAATGACAGCAAAGCCCTGCTTCCTGCAGGATCACCTCTCCTGTCATGCTTTTCCCTTTCATTCCCTGATTTCTGTCCAATCCTGCAGGGCTGTCTAGACTCCCAGGCACCACCTTCCCTGCTTGGGGTCAGTCAGCTCCTCCTGACTGACAAAGGGGAACCACTGACCTATGCCATTTAGTTCCTTTGCTGATAGAAATCCTATTATCCCAGTGCAGCTTTCCACTGTGGTCTCTAGATGCAGGTGCACAGCTTTGCATTCATGATTAACATGAAGGTTGAGCAAGCACGTTTGTTTACTCACCAATGGATAGCTCAGGTGGAGAGATACATCTTTACATGCATGATATCTGCATTCAGGGCCAGACTCTGGACACATTTTTTTGTTTGTTTTTTCATCTCCCTCTGACAATCACTGCAATTATTCTGTGTTCATTCCCTGTCACCTGAAGGAGATACTTAAGCGTAGGACCACTCCTGGCAACGCAGCTCCTCATGCTGTATTTTGCATCAGCAGTGAACTTTTACAGAGTAAAATGGTGAGAGACCCTTCTAAGAGTGAATTCTTATCAACAAGCCTACTGCTGTGGCTGGTGTTTGGAGTATTGTCCCATAAACTGAAAGGTCACAGGTTTGATTCCTGGTCAAGGTACATACTTAGGTTGTGGGTCTGAGCCTCCTGGTTGGGGTGCGAATGCAAGGCAACCAATGTTTCTCTCTCACATTGATGTTTCTCTCCCTCTCTCCTTCCCTTCCCCTCTTTCTAAAATCAATAATCATGTCCTCAGGTGAGGATTAAAAAAATAAAAAGCCTATTTCACTAATAAACTAGCTAATGTTTGGATAATGATTAGGTGATAGAAAGTTCACAATTAAAAATATAGGTAAGGGTTAAAAAGAAATAAGCACTTTAAAAAGTGTCTTGAAATTACATTGATTTAAAAACATAAACCTGGAGGTAGAGTTAATGCATGACACTGAAATCAAATATACCCTCTGCCTACAGGTGTGTAAATCAGACCCCTTACCTCATCATACTAACACCCTTCTGGCCCTGTAGGACATGCTTTTAAGGCACAATGACACCAAATAGCATGTATATCCTACCTCTTTGGTCAAAGACTGACTATTCACACAGTTTATCAAATGTCTGAGACAACGCAAAGGCCAAACAAGACACTTAGGCTCTGTATACTGGTCCATAGGCTTGGACCTCAGTTCAGACACACACCACCACTTATTTCAGTAAAGTCAAATTGGCCGCTGTGAGTGAGTGGGGGTCTGTGTGGGCTGTGCGAAGGCTGCAGGTGTTTGTACAATAAAACTCATGAAGAACATGACAACAGTGACAACAATGATGGTGCTAACACTTATTGACCATTGCCTCTGTGATAGACATGGTGCTAAGGGTGTTACCTGCAACACTTAGTTTAATACTCACAACCTCCCTTTAAGGTAGGTATCATCACTAACGCCCAAAGTAGAGTGGTGGCGAAGGCTACCAGAACATATGGCCCTGTTCACTTCTTTGTCAAGCCTTCTTTTCTAAAGCCTTCCTTTTTAGATGTAATACTGACTTTTTCACTTAAAATGCTACAGGTGACACTCAGAAGAGCAGACTTTCTAGTTATTCCATAACACCTCACACAAATATGAATCCACACACTTTCACATCTCTAGTTCCATCCCAAGTGTGCCGCAGGAATAACACTCTTGGTGCATGCAGAGAGGAGTCCATCATCTAACTCTAACTTCATGATTCATAATCCTAAAGAGGGGGAATTTCATCAGCTCTGGAAGGATTCATGCATAGCAATCTGAGGAACTTAGAAATGTGTTTTCATAGGACCTCTGATATGATGGAGTAAGAGATTTTCTCTGTTTTAATTTACACACTTCATATTCCATATACATGCAAAAGATAAAACCGTTAGAAACTGGGCATATCAGGAGTCTGAAGTCTCCAGGTCCTGGCAGTATACTCTAACAGTAAACTCCATGGACTTTGATTGAAAGCATGATTACACCAAGTCCTGACTCTATACTACTTACCACATGATGGACTTGTCTTTACTCTTCCTGATTCTGAGGTTTTGCATCTGTACAATCGGAAGTTTTGATTGTGAAACTTTCATGCGATAAACAGTCTGAGCACCCAGGATATAGTGGGCACTCACTTAACCAGTCACTAATTTAACCAGAATTATTATGCTTTGTATTTATAATATACCCTAACAGTAGTTCTTTTCTGTTTCCTAAAATGTAGTGTATGTATCCATGAACTCCTGGTTGAACCAGGTGTTTGGTAAGTTTTGTTTTGTTTGCTTTTTAACATCATTCTAAAATTTCTGCTTTAGTGGGTTCAGCACATAATTAAATCTTTCATTTGTCACTGGGTTTCTCACAGGACTCTAGTCACATGTATCTGAGTTTTATTTCATATTGTTGTGCACTGGAGAAGAAGACCATAGAAAAGATTAGGTTTGACTATCTTCTGCACTAATGCAAAATTATTGAATTTTACATTTCTAGTTAAAGCCCAAATATAGATTTGTTCTCAATTGAACTAATTCAGCGGGTATTTTAGAAATTCTTTGTGTATCTTAAGGCCATACTGGTGCTATAATGGGTATAAATAAACAAACAAACAATCAATCATACACCCAATTTCTGCCTGGAGGAACTCTGACTTTAGGTGGATACACTTTCCCTCAATTAACAGGAGTGTACATTTACAGCAAACCATTGAATTGGGAGGAAAAATTTCAATTCATCTCTTATCAGTACCTTACACTCCAGGAGGCCCTAAGGATCCTCATGGATTACCCCTGCCAGCCAAGGGGTGTAATTTGTTATAGCAGTGGTTCTCAAGTTTGAGTGTGCCTTAGAATCACCTAGAGAGCTTCTTTTTTTTCTTTAAAGATATTATTTATTTATTTTTAAAGAGAGGGTAAGGGAGGGAGAAAGAGAGGAAGAGAAACATCAATGTGTGATTGCCTCTTATGTGCCCCCTTCTGGGGAACTGGCCCACAACCCAAGCATGTGCCCTGACTGGCAATCCAACCAGTGACCTTTTGCTTTGCAGCCCGGCACACAATCCACTGAGCCACACCAGCCAGGGCTAGAGAGCTTCTTTAAAAAACAAACAAACAAACAAACAAAATGTATTTCTAAGAGTTACCTGCAGACTTCTGATTCATTAGGGTAAGACAAGACTTTGTATCTCTAAAAACTTCCCAGATATGTTAAAAACACCGGTCCAGTAACCACATTTTGAGAATAACCACATACAGTGAAGAGATGAAATGTTCTTACCTCTGCAGCATTTATCTTTCAGAAGAACTATCCCTTTAACAATCAAGTGGGTCTTTGTTTTTAATAATATATTTTTCTATTCCTCCAAAATCTGAGCACTGCTTGAGACACATTCTTTAGATCATTTTTCCCTTCTCTGTTGCCGAGCAGCCTCCAGTCTTTTTGCCTCGTCTCTGTTCAGTTGGCTCCCATGTCTCCATTTCCAATTCTCACATCACCGTGAGATCTGGATCTGGAACTCCACATATTATTAGCAGGAATTCATGGAAAAAATAAACAAATGAATGACTAAACCGATGGATGAGTAGATGTGCAATGCCTCAAGAACAAATTAAAGAACCAGAACTTCAATTTGAAGTTCTCTTGGCTCCAAATCCCTTCTGTTAATCCAAATTAACTATAGAAATATATACTCTGTAACTCTCTACGATATTTAATGGGGATATGGGAGAAGAGGTGGGGAAGAGTGAAATTGATCTGCAATTACTGTAATTGTATAGAAGATTTGGGGAACAAGCAGATCTGTGACTGAAAATTTGCACAATGGGATATGGGTTAGCTGTAGGAGACTGATTTATCTCTATGCCCTTTTTACCCTGATTCCCAAGAGTGGCTGCAGTTTATATGAACGACTTACCTTAAAATATGCTTTTTCTAATTGCTGCTGCTTCCTGGAGAAATGACAGAGATTAGTACCATCATTAAACATGTAAAAGATGTGGGTTTGATAGTTTCTATCGCATGCCCATTAAATTTGTCTCTTTAAACCTCTCCTTTGTGCCTCAGAGTTATATTAATTTACCTTGCCTCAGTCATAATACAGTTTTTAGGAACCTTGATTGCTTTGACATTCCAACGAACATTACTGTGTTTATTACGTTGATAATGACATGCAATTATGAGCCTGGTGAGTAGAAATTAATATGTATACTAGATTTCCTACTCAACACATGTGTCTCAGAGAGCAGAAGGAAAATAGCCAAAAGGACTTAGCAGCCTTACCTTAGGTACATTTTTAGAGGCCCAGTGGTTTTAGGTCCTTCCCAAATAAAGGAGGGGACATCCTTTCACTTTCAGATATGGATGACAAACTGTACTTTGGAGTTTGAGATCTACTTTTCTGAGCAGCAACTAAGGCAGAGATGGCACAATGAAGGTGTGTGGGAGTATTAGTACCCCATGGGCTGAACTTTAACCAATGGAAAATGGGGCGTCAGAAGGAGCTGAGCAGGTAAATTCTTCCTCATTTGTCCCTAATTTGATTTCTCTGCAGTGCTGCCAGTGACAATATATATGCTAAATAAAAAGCCAACTCAAAATCCTGCTGGCCTTTCCTTTTTCGGAGCTCATGGTGAAGCCGTAGCCAGTGCTGTGAGGCAGTCCATGGCAAGGCTTTGCATCTCTCCTGACTTCAGTTTGCTCTTCACTAACCCCCTCAGCCCTGAACTGGAATCCTCTAAGTAAATTCTTAGCACCTTAATTCTTGTTTTAGCTTTTTCACACTAGAGGATCCAGCTGTACTACTCATCGTGTAGGGTTTATTCCAGAAATGCAAGAATGACTTGATATCAGTACATTTATCACTTTTAGTAAATTAATTATAAAAGATAAAAAGTACAATTATCTCCAGAAAATAATTTTCTGAAGTTATGTTTTTATGTGAGATTTTTAGAGATGGAATTTTTTTTAACTTGATAAAAAATTATATACGAAGTCTAGAGCAAACATTACCCTTGAAACTTTGAACACCCTTTCAAATCAGAAGACAATGATGCTCACAATCTATGTACACTATGATTGTGAACATTTAACGCAGCACAAAGGGGTGGGTCCAATGCCATAAAACGAAACTAAAATAAAAGCAAAACAAAAAAAGAGAGAGAGGGCTAGGGAGAGAGGAACAGGGGTGGGGAGAGAGAGAGAGAGAGAGATGAGGATAAGAAAGAGAAGTTAGAATTATTTGTTGATGATATAATCATTTCTAGAGAATTATTTTCCAAGTTTGCCAATACAAACTTAACTTACAAAACTAGTGTTCTCTAGTCCAAAAAACAACTACAGTAGCAAAAATGAATAATTATATAGTTATTAAATGAATGCATGATCTTAACAATAAAAATGAATGGCAAGAATTATAAATGGAAAATATTAAAAAATAAAGGGTTATATCACACCAATAGAAGGGATGATAATCTTTTAACATTGTCAATTTAGCCTTCAATCAAACTATAGCTCAGTATAGTTAAAATTAATGTTCTAGCTGAATTTTTGACAAATTTTTATTCTGAAAATTTATATGGAAAAATATAAGTTCCACAAACAGCAAAGGAAGACAACTAATCCTGCTGGATATTTAGACATTACAACAGAGACCAGATGGTACTTATCCAAGAACAGTTAACAAAGCAAAGGAAGAGAATAAAGAACCAAGAAATTGACCTGTGTTTAAAAATGAAATATGGGGTAAAGATGGAACCACAAATTAATGGGGAAAAGATGGATTATTTAGTAAATAAATCGTGGAAAACTGTCTCACAGAGCAGAATATATAAAAATGTAAAAAATTGTAAAAGTAAAATTATGGAATTAATAGAAAAATACAATAGTATTGGGTCTAGGGATGAGAAATGTCTTCATAACATGAACAAAACTAGAAGGTAAAGTTTTATGTTTCTATTAACATATTACAACTATAGACAAAATGAATAGAAATATGAAGATTGGAAGGAGATATTTGCAATCTCTAAAACTGACAAAAAAGAGTATTCTCTAGAACTACACTAATACATAGTCATTAGCTATGTATGGCTGTTTAAATTTGAATTTAAATCAATTAAATAGAGTGGCATTCCCTCAGTTGCACTAACCACATTTTAAGTGCTCCCTAGCCACATGAGGCTAGTGGTTACCATATTTAACAGTAAAGATAGAGGACATTTCCACTATCACAGAAAGTTCTATTGAAAAGGCAGATCTAGAATATACCAAAAACTCATGCAAATCAATAAGAAAAGGCTAGAGACTCAAACAAAACAAGCAATTCATAGATAGAGAAGTCTAAATGACTTTTGGAATTTGAACATATGCTCAAGCTCAGTGAAACCGAAGGAAGAAAATTAAAACAACGTACCAATTTAGAGACAGTAGACAGACAAAAATTTTAAAGTGGATAACAGCAAATCTTGGTGGTAATTTGAAGAAATAAGGACTTTCATGCAGTGTTGGTGAAAGTGTGAACTAGTACAACCTCTGTGGAAAGCGATGAGCAACGTTGAGTAAAATTAAGAATATCTGTGTCCCAGCACTCACATACTTAATTGTATATACTGGAGAAATTCTGCAAGTCAATGAGATACTAACAGTCCTGGCCCTGGACCTTCCTTCTCTTGTTTTGAGCTGGCTCAGCAGGTCTGAGTACTACAGCCAAAGAAGAGTGTGATTCCACTGCTGGGCTCTGGAAGTTCTGCTTCTCTAATAAGATACCGCTGGTAGACTTTACTTGCCTCTACTCTATAGACACTTAGAGCATTACAGAGGCGGGCCTCTCTGGAACACTAGCCATGTTGCATGCAGGCTGCCTGTGCCAAAGCTAAGCTATGGGACAGCGGGTGTTCAGGAAACTGTCTTCTCTCCACTTCCATACCTGTAAGGGTTTCCCAAGTGAACTTCATATACCTTCATTGCACAGTACTGTAGGTATGTGTATGCGACACATTTTAATGAACTAGGTCTATATGGGGATCTGTGGGAAGACATTTATTTGTATTTTCAGAATGGTAGAAGCAATATCAGTGCCTATTACTAGGGGAAGTAGATAAGAAAAATGAGGTCGAAAATAATATGTTATCTTGCTGCAGTCCAAAGCAAGAAACTATTGGTTCTTCCTGTTCAGCCATAGATTTTAAAAATTGTATTGAATCAAAATAGTAAGGAGCAAAATAAGTTCTAGTAGCTGATAGAATTATATACATTAAACCCATATACATATTCCTGCATATTTTATAAGAATACATGTATATAAAGAAGCATGTATCAAACAGTTTTGAGTAAGCAGTGTAGGAAAGCCAGAGTGTGGTTTAGAAATAAAATGAAAAAGTAAATTAAATTGTGAAAAAGAGGATTTACATGGACTTATAATTTTAATGGCATGATAATAAGAGGAGTATGCAAAACTCAACTGTTTGCTCCTGAGGTATCCAAAATCATGGGCATAAAAATAATTAATTTTTCTAATGAGTTAATAATAATTAGTAAAACAACGAAATGAATGGCATAGGGCTTAATCACAGAAGATTCTGAGCCTCCATTCCTGTGAGTTTTAAAGTAACTAGAGAAAGAGCAACACAGTTTAGAGTGACAGAGAAATTGGTAAGTGGAGAAGATTTGAGGGAAAAAAGTCACTTCTGCATTATACATACTGTATTCGGGGTACTGTTACAACATCCTAAAGAAACTGAAGACACAATTTTTATTTAAGAAGAAAACTATACTTTGAAACTGAAAATAGAGAATTTCATAAACTCCAGATTGTCGAATTTGTTGTTCTATCGATCAAGAAGACTATAAAAAGATAATGAGCTCAAGTAAAAGGACTGCCAGATGAGAAGCAAAGGTAGGAGCACAGAAGGAAAGGAAGCTGCGGGAGAGGCCCAAGGGGGGAGGGATATTAAAACAGGAACATGACACCGTATAGCTTCCAAAGCAAGCTATATATACATATGTATGTATATATGTATACTATGTTTTCTCGCTTCCATGTGAGGAAACCAAATATCCTTTTGAATGTTGTGGTTGCAATAGAACAACATTTTTCTGAGTATGCTTTTCCTCTAAATTATAAGAATGATACATCTTTTAATTTGGGATGCAGTGTTTTTAGACATACGTCCTTTGTCTCTCACATTTAGAGAGAGATATAATGCTAGACTTTGGATAAATACAGCCTCCTACCAGATCTATAGCACTAAGGCAGTGTAGCTTTATTTTAAGCCTATTTCCCAATGCCAGATGTGACATTATCTGGTCAGATTAAGGTAGGATCTTCTTCTACCACATGTCTGGTTTTCTAATACTAAATTGGATCCACCACCTCCAACCTGCACTGCTACTAGGGTTCTTACTTGTTTCTTTCCTTTCTAAAAAATTCTACTTATGCATGATTGCTTTCAGGGTACAACATGACATCCAAAGTTTTGCCATATTTTTTGGAACAAATGTAGAAAAAGGACACCAACATGTATTGGTAACATCAAAAGCAGAGAGCTTAAGCATGTAAGAAGAGTCACCAAGTTCTTTGATCATAGCTTTAGGTCCATAGTCAGGATGTGGAGAGTAGTATGATCAGAATATTTTCTCTTTTCTCAGGATGGCAAAGACAGTATTCTTCTAGCCCCCCAGAATCAAGTGAATGTTGGTATACACATTCACTAAGCCAACTCTAATGATTTTGGACTGACAGAAAAATTTTTCCTGAATTCTTCCATTACTGCAGTTATTTTAAGGTTTGGAATATGTTATAAAGAACTTTTAAAAAAAAGTATGCATTTTATGTATATGCAAAAATTGCTGCCAACCAGCCACTATTTTAAACCTGATTCCAATGTTAGGAAATATGGTCCTTGAGTTCAGTGGAGATGCCAACTTTGGAATTATCAGCACAGAGATAGTGCTTTTAGTATTGTGGCAGACAGAATTCTAAGACCATCCCCTGTGATTATATTATCTGGGCCTAACTTCGTCAGTTAAGCCCTTTACAACAAAGTCTGGAGATGAGGGACTCAAAGCAGCAGACTTTCTTTCTCCTACTAGCTCTGAAATGACACGAATCCCAACAGCCCTGAGAAAATGAAATCTATCAACAACAAGAGAGAGATTGAAAGAGACACCAAGAGTCAGAAGATATTGCAACCCTGACTGACAATTTGATTTCAGCCTTGAGAGTCCCTGAGCAGAAGACCCAGCTATGCTATGCCCAGACTCCTGACCTGCGGAGACTGTGATAATAACAGATGTTGTTTTAAGCTGCTAAGACTGTGGTAATCTGTTACATAGTCATAGAAAACTAATACAGGCAGTGTGAATGGGTAACCTGCCTGTGGGAGCCAGTAGGCAGGAAGACAGAAACAGAAGATCAAGAACAATATCATAGAATTTAAGAAGAAAAGAGTTCCAGGGATAAAAGGTGGTTAAGTTCAAAATGCTGCAGAGATATCAAGATGAATGCAAATTGGATCTGACAAAGTCATTAAAAGAAAGGTCACTGATACATCAGAGTCCAAAGGCTTTACTTGCCAATTTCCAGTCAAAAAGAATAATACCATCTGCAACACTGAGCTCCATCAGCAGCAGTGGCCTAGAGTGTAGAGTAACAATCAAACTCATAGGATACAAAAGGCTACACCCAACTACAACTTTACTTAGCTTTAAAAATGATACATACCAGACCATAACAAATTATGAGCAACACAGGATGACTCAAAAATGCAACACTCAGCACCCACATGGGCATAACAGAAAAGGTTGAGTGGATATGGACTGTTCCATCTAGGGAGATGAAATTTTGGGGGTCTCTGCAGCTTTTCTGCTCTGCTGGTCACGTACCTCCTTCAAGGGCATCCTAACAGCACACAGTCACTAGGGCAGCTGAATATCATCACCACCAGTTACTGACTACTCAGTAATCTGTGTTCGCAAAGAGGTAAAGATATTTGTCCACTGCAGAGTAACCTTGATCATGTTTTCATTTATTTTAGTTCTGGTATGCTCCTGTGAAATCTTTGAGTTATCATTGCAAGAAGGATTTGACTGAGGCAAAATCCTCAGACTGGAGGAAATGTCATGTGCCAGCCTTTCCTTCTGCCATTCCAAACAGAGGAGACACTCATAGTCATAACTCAGTGCCTGGATGCTTTCTCTGGAAGTTTCACTCCACCCACACTCCAGTATGTTTTTCTATTACTATTTATTCTTTATAAGTATCATGTTCCATCTGGATAGTTTCAGCTGGATAACTACTCTGATCCACCTTAATTTCCAGGACCTTCTCTTACACTATCACACACGGCCTGCATTTATAATAGCCAGTATCTTCAGTTCAAATGTGCACACGTTTGTTCTGCCCCAATGTAGAGCCTCCAGAGGGTGGTCAAGATAGTAAAAATAGTAAGAACTCTGATGCATAGCCATATTGCATATGTTGCCTAATGCAAGGGGATGATGCTGCTGTGGGGAAAATTGAAAACTGGAAAACAATTCACCCAGTACTGCTTAGACCTTTCATGAAAAAGCTACAAGATTATTTGAATTTAATGTCATTTTAAAACCATGAATTGTAAGTGACACGCACTGTGGGGGATGATTCTCGTAGGTGGCAAGATGACATTACCTTCTAACTACTTTCAGGAAGACAGTTCTTGGCTAATCCTAAGAACTAAGGTAAGAAAAAAATAGATCTTCTTCCTCTGTTTCTCTTAGTGTACACAACCTCACACACACACACACACACACACACATACTATACACATATTCACATGTATTCTGACACACATATGCATAATATCTCACTTGACAATCCCACAGATAATCTGTCATGATCTCACCCTCCACACAGTGCTTTCCTCCAAAATAATAAATTATTATTTTAGGAGCAGAATAGACCTCCCTTAACTTACACAATCATTAGATAGGAAGATTCTGGGTCGAAGGCCCACGCCAGGCAGAGACCTGTCTGGGCGCATCCCAGACTGGGACTGCCATCCACCAGGATAACTCAGAAAGCTAGTGTTACCTCAGCCAGCAGAAAAGTCCAACAAAGGGCTGTGCCCATCTCAGTTCTGCTTTCTTAAGGAAATACTTCCATTCTAACAGGAATTTGCCAAACTGTTGTGTTGGCCAAAAAGTTTGTTTGCATTTTTCCACACAATGGCTCTAGTAGAGCTTAATTGTCTTTAATTTCATATGAAACAATTTTGTTAGATTGTATTGTGAGAGCTGTCATTATCAGCATGCAATTAAAACAAACATCAATTTCTGTGGTTCTGTTCTTGTTCTAGTTGTTTGCTTAGTTTTCTTTTGTTTTAGGTGTGGTTATTAATAACTGTGAGTTTGCTGTCATTTTATTGTTCATATTTTTATCTTCTTTTTCTTAGATAAGTCCCTTCGACATTTCATATAATTAGAGCTTGGTGATGATGAACTCCTTTGACTTCACCTTATCTGAGAAGCGCTTTATCTGCCCTTCCATTCTAAATGATAGCTTTGCTGGATAGAGCAATCTTGGATGTAGGTCTCTGCCTTTCAAGACTTCAAATACTTCTTTCCAGCCCCTTCTTGCCTGTAAGAGATCACATGGAGGGTTAGCAACAGAGGAGTGGGAGGAGGAGAGAGGGGGAAAAGGTACAGAGAATAAGTAGCATAGACGGTGGGTAGAAAATAGATGGGGGAGGGCAAGAATAGTGTGGGAAATGTAGGAGCTAAAGAACTTATGACACATAGACATGAACTAAAGGGGGGAAATGTGGGTGGGAGGGGGTGTGCAGGGTGGAGGGGAATGATGGGGGAGAAATGGGACAACTGTAATAGCATAACAAATAAAATATATTAAAAAAGAAAACAAAACAAAAAAAGCAAACATCAAAATTGGTGAATTTTTATGTAGTCATTTTAATATTGAAGATGGAAGAAAAGAAGCAACATTTTTGAATACTATGCTTTATTACTTTAATAAGAGTAAAAATGCAACTGAAATGTAAAGAAAAAAGATTTGTGCAGGTAAGGAGAGGTGCTGTGACTGACTGAAGAGGTCAGAATGGTTTGAGAAGTTTCATGTTGGAGATTGCTTGCTGAAAGATGGTTCACGCACAGTCAGGTAGAGCCGTTGAAGTTGATAGTGATCAAATCAAGGCATTAATTGAGAATGATCCATGTTATACCATGCAGGAGACAGCCAACATACTCAAAATATTCAAATCAATAAAGTTATTGATGAAAATGGAATATGTGTCTTTTATTTTATGGAAAAAACTAAATGAACTTTTTTGCCAACCCGATGTATATGTGTTGTTTATAAACCATGTACTCTTTGTCTGTCAAATGCAATGTTCAGGACATTGTTTGTTATGAGCCTTTCTGAATCCACCAGCACTCTGATCCAGCTTTGGTCTTTTTTACACTACTCCTGGCCTCATGTATTAGACTTTGAGTTTGCGTTTTGTCCTTAACAGCTGTCATCAAAAGTGATTGGCTTCTCTGACCCCCCCCCCAAGTCTAATCAATTGTATTTCTGCCTGACTCTGAAGTTTTCCCCATCTTCTTGCATTGGGGTTACTCTATACATGGCTTGAAATTCTGGAATTTTCCTTTCTTTGATCACACGCCCAGTTCAACTTTAGAGCCTGGACGTTTGACATGTGGTGAATTTTGAGAAAGCAGTTTTCATAAAGAGATTGATAACACAGAGAGCACGTTGCAGAAGGGAAGCTGGATGATAAAGAGCTTAGAAGTAAATATGAGCCACCTATTCCAGAAGAATGACATGAAAAAGAAGGAAAGAGTGAGGGTCAAACCTATGGAGTCAAAGGGGCATCAGTCATGACAACGGTAGCTCCCACTCATGGGTGGTTTCTTTATGCTAATCACTCTCCGAGCAGATTTCACTGAATCCTCAGTAAACAGATCAATAACTCAGTTGAAACAGATTTTACTAATTACCTTTTACAGATGAGGAAACTAAGGCTAAAATCTGTTAATTTATTTGTCTTAAATCTCTCAGTTAACAAGTGTCAGAGCCAAGAGTTGAACTCAGGCTTGTTTGTATCTTCTCGAAGCTCATAAAATTGCTAAGCAATATAACTAAATGTTAAGAAATATAAAATTTAGTAAAACAGCCAGTGTGGTTAATCAAGGTATTCTGCATATGGAGATATTCTTGAAAAATTATTCCTTCTTTCATCTTTCCATTCAGTATACTATAATAAAGTTGAAAGCAACGGAGTAGATTTCTTACATCCATGAGTTATAATCAAACTGAGGCTTGAGTCATGACTGCTAATGAGCCTTAGCTTCCAACAGGTGGTAGAGGAATCAAGAGTGAATCTCAGAAATTTCTTACACTTACTGTAGATATTATAAAAATGGGCCTGAGGACCAAAACTGGAAGATTAATGGACTAAAATAGAGTTTCCTTAAGTGTGCTGCTATGAACAGTTGTCAATGAGTTGTCAATATAGTATATATTATACACTATAAGTGTAGATATACTATATAAATATAGATATACTTATAGTGTATATCATATACTCTAAGTATAATATATACTATATTCCCCATAAGTATAATAATTCTGTGAAATTGTGTAGTGTTAAAAGTTTGTAGTGATCTAAAAATGGTCACAACGTCTCTATAGATGCTCCTATAAAGAGTAGATTTTGTATCTTGGCAGGCCTTATAACGTGCAATAAAATGTAGTGCAAATGATTTTAAACAACACCTGAGCCAAAACAAACTGATCATTAGCTTACCTTTCACCCCCTTGAATCCCTCCGACACCATGTGAAAAAGTTGAGCTAGTCTATTTGAGGCTGAGGTTTGCCGAGAGAGAAGCCAAGATGCTAGCTGGCACCAACTGCCAGATACGTGGATGGGAACATCTTAGAGCATATGACACCAGTCAAGCCACCAGACGATCGTACCACATGCCTGACCATAGACAAGACCAGTGATGAGCAGCACAGCTGGCCCAGCCCTAATTGCTGACTAATAGAGTTGTGAGCAAATACAAAGTCTGTTGTTTTATGCCACCAACTTTCCAGTTAGTTTGTTACACAGTAACATATAACTGATGTAGCTTAGTTTCAACCTTGCACAAACTGATTTGACCTGGAAACAATTATTTCATTACACACTTAATTAATATCTCAAAAATATACCTTCAGGAATGAGGAGGTGAAAGTTTTTATCATGATGTCATATAAACTTAATTAGCCACTTTAAGGGATACTATTTGAAAAGTAGAAGAGAGTTGGCTCCTTACTAAAAAAATCCTCAGGAGAAGGATTTTTTGTTCTGTTGTTCTGTTATGTTTGCATGTAAGCCTAGTATCTGGAAAATAACCATGCTTAAAGTGTTTCTCTTTCCAATGGAGCATCAGACATGGTCTTCACCATCAATAACTTCATGGATCCATCTGTTCCTACCTTTTGAAGGTAAAATTTTCAGAAATCTAAGTGAGTATGAAATATCAGTCTTACAATCAAGGAAATTATATGTATCATTCCTTGGAAATAAATGTCAAGATAGTCGAGATATAATTACTTGCTTATCTTTTGTAAATGGCCTCAAACTTCAACACTATTTTATTTCATCAGCAAGATTTGTTATAAATGTCTCATCATTGAAAAAGCAACTCTCTTGGATTATTTTGTCATTCTTTTCCAGGACGACTTTATATTTAATTAAGTCATTTTCTTCCACACACTGACACTCTCTGTGCTCCAGCAGCCTAGTCATTTCCCTCCACATCAAGAGGAGGGATATATACTTCCTGGCTTCCTACTTTTCCTTCCTTCCTTCCTTCCTTCCTTCCTTCCTTCCTTCCTTCCTTCCTTCCTTCCTTCTTCCCTGACAAATAAATCAAAATATTTCCAAGTTAAGAGCATTTCCATTTCTAAACAAATTTTGCAGCCCGCTCCAAATCCAATTTCCAATTTCAAAACGTTACTCCAAGGATTTACTTTAATCTTTTCCAAACATAAGTCTGCTGTTTACAATGACTTTAATGTGTTAACATCTCTGCAGCATGATTGGCTGCAGTTTTCAACAGGGAGGGTGTGTTTCCATCTAAATAATTTAATTTGCTGGAGCACCGGACAAAACCTCGTGCTCCAAAATGTCAGCTCCATCACATCAATCATTGTGTATTCACTCAGTCGGATTAAAGCTTTGTGTTTTTCCAGCTTCATATAAAAATTCATTTAGCTTTAGAAGGGATTAACTCTTGTTAGCAACCACCTGGATTAACAGTTGAGGATATATTTGACAGCCTCATGCGAGCACGGGTTTATGGAAATAAGGTATGGATAGGAGAAGGTTACAGAATAGAATAAAAACCTTGCACATCACGCCCAGGGAATTTTTAGGCAGTTCTATTCCTCCACCTTACCTCAGCCCTCTTATTCACAAACCATTTAAAAAACTGAGCCAGTTTCTGCCTAAAACATGAATTCTCACAAGATTTTCACCCCATAACTTTAAGACAACACATAAAATGATCTCATGACACACCAGTAAATTAGTTCTGGTGTACGCCTTTGATTCTGCCACTGATGTGGAACTCTGCAGTTCAAAACACAGTTTTCTACACACATTCTTTTTCTACCAGAGAGCTATGCTGTAAATATATTCTAGGATCTTCAGACTTGACATTATAAAATATTTTGACTGTTGGACAGCATGAAAAACCAGAAGAGAACTTGAAGAATATTAACTTGTAGCTTTAAAAATATTTTCAATTGCAGTTTGGTATTTGGAGAAGATTAGAGTAAAGCTTGTTACTAAGTTTCTAAAGTTTAGGATTTGGATCTCATGCTAGAGACAGAAGTTCTCATTTTAGTCCAGGAGATGGGGAATAATATCTCTACCACAATTGGAAGCAAATCTTTTTGTAAGATTGTAAATATGGGTATAAAAGGCAAATATAGTTTTTTCTTTAAAAGGCCAGGGCTTCCTCTTGTTGATTAAAACAGTATAAGAAAAGGTAAAATGGCCTACGACAAGTGCTAAGTGTTCAGTAGTGGACTGAATTAGCAAGTGGTTCAAAGAGTTTATTGGGACACTTGTAAAAGAGTAACTGAAACCTTAGATCTCAGCATTTTCTATTCTCTTTCCTCTCCTTATCCAAATAGTGTCTGGTATTCAAAGTTCAGTTGGAGCTCCATCCTCAGAATAAAATCTTCTTTGAATACTCCAGCCCACTCTGATGATCCCCCTCCCTTTAACTTGTACACTACATTTATTAAACACCATTGTTGTGATCTCCACTATGAACTAATTTATAAGTATTGATCTTATCTCTAAGAACAAGAGCCCCACATGGTCAGGAACTGTGTGTTGTGCATGTGCATGCATGTGGAATTTTTCCCACCAGATGCATCGATATGTCACCCCCTGCCAAAAAATCATTGCCAGGTCGAACAGATGTTTGACGTTGTACCAGGCATTTAGACTCTCAAATTTCCTTTCTCTCTCCATATACGTGAACAGCAAAACTGCTCTCTGCCTTCACAACATGTTGTGAAGATTAAAAAAGAATATTGCCCTTGATTTTTGTGTTAAATCCATAAATGCAATTGCTTAATGACCCATAAATAATTTCCATGTTGTGAGGGCTTGCTAGCATGTTTGATACACACAAGTTATTGACTGCAGTAATGGTGGATGAATCTTATTGCTCCCTGGACTTAGGATGTATACAGTGTGCATTTGTATTGAATAGGCTATATCAGAAAATTAAGATTAATCATATATACAGGTTATTTACAAGAGCTTTTATTAACCCCAAGTGAACACAATAGACTTATGATCCTAGGCAAGAAAACTGGATACCATTCTGTGAATCAGCTCCAACTCCCACTCCTTCAAGGGGCAGGAAGGCTCACAAAGGCAGACTGGTACTTAAAGAGCTCCATGCCGTGAGAGAAATGCTCTTTTCCAATTCGTCTCTAATTCCAGCCAGACTCACTTCATGCTTTTTGTTCCTTCATTTCCACCTGCTGGCAATACTGACTAGCTGTGTAACCTTGGGCAACTTATTTTTTCTATAAAAAAATTCAGTTTCTTATTTCAAAGAATGATATTTTTAAAGTGTATCATACAAGTATAAAAATTATTTAAGTCATAAATGAGTATATTGGTAAGATGGTGGTGCTAGTTCAAAAAGCATTTGAAGACTGAACATACATATACATACATATGGCTAAAATAATGAGGTTATTTAATAATAATGTATCATTATTAATCAACAATTATAAAAACATACCACATGAATATAAAATATTAACAATAGGAGAAATTGAGGTGGAGGAGGCAGAGAATAAAGTTTAAATAAGATTGTGAAGTTAGTTAGAAAACTAGTTAATGTCCTACAGGACAAAAAAAATTGTATCCTTGGGGTTATCCTTTTTAGGAAAAACCATTTGCATACCTAACAGACACAAATCAATGAGTTAACATAACTTTTCAATATCAGTACTTTAACCAAATAGTAAATAGTAAAGACACAGTTATATTCCCGTAGATATAATCTTAGGCTGCCTATTAAATAGTTTCTCAGTAGATACTAGAAGAACAAGACTGTCTTTTACCTCATTTTTAGATTTTGGATAACTTTTTAAGAAATATTTTATTGTTATTCTATTACAACTGTCCCAATTTCCCCCTTTGCCTGCCTCTACCCAGGCCACCCTCCACCTCCATGGTCAGTCCATACATATTGTCCGTGTCCATGGGTCATCCATACATGTTCTTTGACTAGTCCTTTCCCCTTCTTCCCACCATTATCCTCCTCTCACCTCCTTTCTGGTTGCTGTCAGTCTGTTCTGTGTTTCCATGCCTGTGGTTCTATTTTGTTCATTAGATTCCTCCTATCAGTGAGATCATATGGTATTTGTCTTTCACCAACTGGCTAATTTAATTTAGCATAATATTCTCCAGATTCATCCATGCTGTCACAAAGTGTAGGAGTTCCTTCTTAACCCCTTCATTGTTGTTGCTATTCTACCCTTCCATCTTGGCCTTCATATTTCAGGCATGTTGCAACTTCAGCCACAAACTCCTACTGGGCTTCTCAGTTTTCTTTATATTCATGGATGCTCCCTAGCCTGGTCCTGAAATGACCCTCACTTTGGATTATGGTTTTGGCATTGGCAATCCAGGAGCACTCCTCTGGTTCCAATTCCTTGTTGGTCTAGCATCCAACTTTAAAATGTGACTCAGGGTCCTGGGAAACTGCTAAATCAATGCCTCAAAAGAGGGACAAGAGACCACAGGAGCCAGGAACGCAAAGAAATGTAGAGAGCATAATTCTATTAAACTTACCTCCTGCCCTGCCTCTACAATCATCAGCCTTTCTCTTCACTCCAGGAAACTATCATGGACCAAGTATTGACCAAATGTGGTTGGAACTGAAATCAGTTGGCCATGCTAACTGTGTTAATTTCTTAGGGAGAGCCTGTGAGAAAAGCCAAACTGACATTGGACATTTAGTGAAAGATGCAATAACCCTGATAGATACAAACTAAAATGATCCTGAACTGCCTGAACAAAGAGACAATAACAGAGTTTAGACTCAATCTCATAGCTGACAAGTTAAAGCTGTAGGTTTGAGGTCAAACAGCAATTTGCATCCTGATTTTAGCAACTATTAGATATAAGCTTGGGCAAGTTCGTTAACTTATCCATGTTTGTTTTCTCATAAATAAAATGGGGACAATAATAGTACCTAGGATTAAATGTGCTAATGAAGTAAAAAGCCCCTGGGATATAATAATCACTCAATCATCTCAACATAGTTATAAGCTTAATCTTGAAAGACTGTTCACTCTCTCTGAGCCTCAGACCTCTCTTCTATGTAACAAGAATAATACTCTCTTGACTGCCACTCAAGGTTCACGGGAGGGTCAAATGCAGTATGTTTCTCACAAGGATTTGGGGATGCTAGTGGTGTCATTATGCAACTGAACTGGTAACCTGGAGTAGCAGTTTTTATCACATAAACATGAATACCTTTGGCATACAAATATTACATTAGTCTTCAAACAAAATGAGAAATCAATTGGATGTTTAATTTGCAGTGTCCTTTAAGGCTGTGCCATCACTCCCCTACTCCCTCAATTTCCCCAGAGGAAAGAGATTTGCTCTTTCACCTCAGGAAATACTTGTGTAGAAGAATTTGAAAGGCAGTAATTTATTAAAAACAACTGAATACTTGGCAAATACTAAGTACTCCTAGATACAGTATCAGAAAGCAAAGAATGAAGTATGACTAATACCATGGGCAAAAATAAGTCAATTTTTTTCCCATAACTAATGAGAGCTGTCAAATGGTAGCAACTTTGGAGGCAAGTGAAAGACAAATTGCTTACGGAAGAGCTGAGATGTGAGCAAATGTTGGGATAGACTACAACAAAAAAAAGTAGCCTGAGAAGACAAAGGCTAAAAACAAAAACGAACAAAAAACTTTGATATTCTCTTGTGATAATCACTTGAACCCTGAGTATAATAGGGCTAGTGAACATTTTGCAGAATTAAATCCATGAGATTTGTTTTTCTCACAGATGTGGCTGATAACTCAATGGTGCAGTATATTATAAATATTGTTCTCAAGCCATACACTGTATGGTCAAACACAATAGAGTATGTGGCTTATTTTCATGGATCCACTAGAACCCAAGGGTTTTCTTGGGTAAAATTATCAGACAATTTCTTCTCTAATCAGCTCATACTCCACTAATCTCACTTCTTTTTCACCGTTAAAAATTTCTTGATGTGATTTCCATACTAATCATTCAACACCACATCACTAGGCTCTCTATCTTAAATGGGACAGGGTGCATACAGGACAAACATTCTGTCTCCGAAAATGTCCATGAATGCTGAACAGCAAAACTCAGGCCTGCACGGAAAACAATTCAAGAGGGTTTAAGGATACTGCATTTGACTGTATGTTCTCTCTGTATAACGTATATTTCAGATGCCATACCAAGTAAAATAAGACAACCGAGAAGAACAGATCAATTTAACTCATTTGAAAAGCAGGCAAACTTCTCTGTTGTTCCCTAAAGTGTACCAGGTCCTTCCATCCGTGACATGTGTGGCATTATTTCCAGACCTCTCACAGTCTGGATCATACTCTTAGGGACAAATTCCTGGTTGTCAAAGTTCTTCTCAGAGAACATATTTTTTATTGTAATGAAACTTTAAATAATGTACTTATGAATTTTTGTTGTATTAATGCCGCGGTCAGGCCACAGTGGGTCTAAGGGTCCCCTCGAGGTGAAGGTAGGAGTCGGCGCGGAAATCAGGCAACTACACAGCTCAAGGCAGGTGATGCTCTGAAGACGTTTATTGAAAGTAAGGCTGAAGCTTTTATACTATTACTGTTGCTATGCTTCTTGGTCTGAACAGGAACTTGGCTTGTTCCTGTTGCCTTGGTTAGGCTAAACAGAAAATCATAGTTTAACATACAATGACTTTATAAATGAAAAATAAGTATTTGACTTGCCAAACAGAGTCTCAGTGAATTCTTTTGCCTGTGGTTAATGATTGATCCATGATCTATGTCTATATCCTGATTCTATTCTACTAAAATGTTATGAAAGACTAAGTGCCCTTTCTATTATTATGTGTTCCTGTAAGATTATTTTGTTCTACTTACTTACAATGGGTGAACTGATTTAAGTCTTTCTGATTAATTTTCTTCAGCCAACCATCCTTCATTGTCTTTAAACAAATATGGACAGTCACCAAGGGGGACTTTGGCATGTTAGTCATTTCATAAAAGGCAGACTTTGCCAAGGAACATGTTTTCTATCCTTATTGACTATTCTTATGCCCTCAAAATAGGCTCCTGTAAAGGACAATGGGTGAAACAGTTTTTCTTTATTTTCCTTAATGACCAAGTGACTATGGGAGGGGGAATTGGAGTAAGCTGTGGTTGCATTACCTCTGCTTGGTGTAATTCGGTCATGAATTGTTTAATTGGGGGTTTTCAGGGGGAATTCTTTGCTAACTTAACTAGTAAATTGTTCGTACAATCTGGACACGCAGTTACAGCTGATTCAGGAGTGGTGGTGACTGAGTCTAGTTCTGTGGAAGCTGGAATCACATCCAAGGCTTGCCTATCGGTTTCATTCTCATGTGTCTTATTCATCTTTCCCAGGCTGATCATATATACAATGAAAATTATTACTCCTAGAAATATAATTCCCATACTACCAATGATCCCTATGCCACATCCTCTTCCCGGAGGACGCCTTCCTTGAAGCTTCTCTCCCCATATCCGGACCTTGTCAGACAATATGGCTGGAAGAGGATGCAGCATATTAACATCCAGAAAAAAGCCAGTCAATATTAAAGATAGATAGAAAATATAAGACATTATGAGGTCAATTCCCCGTGTCTTTCACTTTATGATTATCTGGTTAACCAAAACCAGATCATCCACTGTTGCAAAATCTGAGAAGAAAACATACAAATTGGCATTAGAGAGAAGTTTAAAGAGAAGAAGCCATGGATTTAAGAACAGGATAAACGGTAGCTAGGAAAATTTATCTTAGGTTATCTTTTATTTTCCCTTCTCTCTATTTATTGTGCAGGGTATATTTTCCCCTTATAGAATGTAATGTTCATGAAAATTTAAAATATTATTGGTAATATGCATTTCATCTTCATTTCTGAAAGATACTTTCTCTGAATATATAATTCCAGATTGACAGTCCTTTTCTTTAAACACTATAAAGATGTTATTTCACTTTTGTCTGGTCTCAAAGTTTTTGATAAACTTATGCTAATCAAAATTGTTCTCCTACAGATAATATATCATTTTTCTGTACCTTCTTTTCCAAGAGTTTTTTTTCCTTCTTATTTTTAAACACTGTGAATATACATTTCTGGGACTTTTTTTAAGTTTCACCTATTTGGAATTCACTGAGCTTCTTAAATTTGTGTCATTCATCAAATTTAAAAAGTTTTCGGTTGTTATTTCATCAAAAATGTTTCTATACCACTCTCTCTTCTTCCTCTGGGACTTCAATGACCTGATTAGTAGACACTTTGATATTATTCCATAGATCTCTGAGTATGCTCAGTTTTATTCAATCTTTTTTCCCTCTGGTTTTACTACTGGATAATTTATAATGATTTATCTTCAAGTGATTTGTTTTTTTCTTCCATTCTCTATTGAGCCTATCAGGTGATTTCTTTCTACTATTGTACTTTTCAGCTTAAATGTTTCTATTTCGTTGTTTTTTTTAATAGTTTAAATTTATCTGCTAAAACCTTTTATCTTCCATTTACTTCAAGTGTATTTACATTTACCTTATTAAGCATCTTTGTAACACCTACTTTAATCTCAGAGTTGGCAACTAATAAATGCTTATTTGGTTTTAAAATTCAGTTTCATTTTCTTATTTTTAAATGTTAAATGATTTTGGATTATATTTTCATCATTTTAAATACAATGTTGTATAAATGCTAAGTCCTGCTAAAATCTTGTACAGAATGTCATTTTACCTTTTGTGTGTGTGTGTGTGTGTGTGTGTGTGTGTGTGTGTGTGTGTTGCTGTTTTATTTTAGGTTCAGGTAATGCCTCAGCTTTACTGTGCAGGGTTCTATCTCAGTTTATTTTATTTTATTTTATTTTAATTGCTGTCCAAGCCCAGATTTTAAAAGCTTTGCTGTTTTCTTGATCTAACCACAAATGTCCCACTCAGGGTTTCCTCTGGACCTGGGACGGTGACTTAAATCTTAATTTAGCTCTAACAACCTCTGCTACACCGATTTTGGTCAGCCCTGTGCATTGTAACATTATAGTTGTAAGCCCAGGATCCACACAGGTTCGTGTACAGAATTAGCTGATTTCCTTCTTCAGTCTTTCTCCTTACTAGAATCCTTCCAGCATTGCCTGGCCTTCAGAAACTGATTCCCCCAATTCTTCTGACAGGACAGAAGGGGATTTACTCAGAGCTTTAGCCTCACGTGCTGCCACTTCCATGCAATTTTGCTGCTGGGTCCTATCTTCTTTGGAAAGCTGGGAGCAAAAAAAAAAAAGGAGAAAAAGGTTAACACATGGTTTCCTTCCAGCTCCATGGAACACAGCAGTCCTTTTGACTAGTTCATCTGGACAGAAAAGGAGGATTTCTCTCAGAGCTTTTGCTTTCAAACAGACCCATGACTGGGCTCTTCCATTAACTTCAAGCCAAAAGAGATAATAAAATGAAAAACACCCAAAACAGCTCACTTCTCCAAATTTTTACTCCCTGTAAAATCTATCTGCTTTTTTCTCTTTTTTAGTAGACAAATATTGTTGCTTTTCCTATTTTATAGAGAGCTTTTAGTTATAATCAGCAAGGGAAATATGCTTTATGAGCTTACACCAACTTGGTCAGAACTGGAGATAAGCAGTATTTAAAAACACAATTTTATAATAAGATTCTAACAAATCAGTCATCTCTGTGGCTGTGAATTGTTGAGAATTAAATGGAGATATTTATCTAAAAATCCTTGTGAATGATAAGTGAAGGTCAGAGAGGAAGAGGAGAAAATTAATTTGATTCATGGAATTCCAGCCATCTGTGTTTTATTAAAGATTGGTATCTTTCATCTCAGTCATGGGAATTTGATGGAAGTTCCTACAGGATAACCATTGTTGAAGTGGTAAGGCATGTGATGTAATCAGGATGTAAGAGGTATTTTTCTGGCACTTGGGCACGAGGAGACCACTAAATAGAGTGGCTATGAATGCGAACTAATATACAATCTTCCTCTGAGGCCACGGGCCAGGGGAGGACTCTGGGAATCAGGTGGCATCCAGAGCAGTGGCCCAGAGCCCCTGGGACTCCAGTCACCATTAAGTTATACAATAACGCTCCCGCTTTTCTGTGTCAGGGGATTACACGAGTTTTCTATTTTCAACTGGTAGTAGAATTATTGTTTGCAACTTGAATTCTAATTGAGGAGTTACTATCCCTGCCAAGGCAGTGGTTTGAAACCAGGGGAAATGTATCTCTGGGCCATGTGGCGATATCTGGACACAACTGGCAGAACGGGAGAGGGGAGTGCTGCTCACACGTGGTGTGCAGGGGCCAGGGGAGTAGCCAAACTTCTCACAATGCATGGGGCAGTGCTCCACTGAAACCTTCTCTGGCCCAAAATGTCAGTATTGTCAACATTGAGAAACCTCTTGCTGGAGTGAGCAACATTCAATGCCTCTCATCTCTATAGAAGTAGTTGGCAGAAAACCAACAAAATGAAAAAGGATATGATATCCTGGCAAAGCAAAACTGGGGAGACAATGAAAAGATTGGTGGTTGCCAGGGGCTTGGGGTGATTGCCAGGGGTGGAAGAGAGCTGAATAGGCAAAGAATGGAGCATTTTTCAGGCACTGAAAATTCTCCATATGATATTGTAATGATGAATATATGTTATTATACATATGTCTAAACCCACAGACTGTACAACACCAAGAGTGAACCCTAAGTTAAACTATGAACTTTAGGTGATTATAGTGTGTCAGTGTAGTTTCACCTTTGGTAAAATATGCGCCATTCTGGTGACTAATGTGAGAGGCTATGCATATATTGGGACAGGATGTATACGGAAAAATCTCTGTGCCTCCCTCTCAATTGTATTGCAAACCAAAAACTGCTCTAAAACAATAAAGTCTTAAAACAATTGAAAAACAAAGTAGGTAGCACATAGAGTAAAAAGCTCAACTAAAATAGGATAAGGGCACCATTCCCAGAAATATGAAGCTGGGAGCCAACACTTCACACAATGTATTGAAAAGAAACAAAGTTTTTGCAGAATTCTAGCAATAAAGGTGATAAATAGAACCTTGAACAAGTGTAAAAGATAATTATAATTTTCTGCAGAATATAAAGACTTTGTAATACAAAACTGACATCCTATAACAAACAGGTATGAAACAAGTTCCACATGGGAAAGAAAAACCTGCAAAATTTAACAGCGCAAGAAAGCGACACAAAACCAGCCAAATCAACATTAATTCTTTATGGGAGGGAACCGAGAATACCGTATGTGTACAGGCTCATAGACTTCCACAATTAGTACTGTAGAAGCTTCAAGATAGTTGCAAATTCTTTGACTGTCCTTGCATTAAGAGGTGGGCTCCATGTCACCTCCACTTAAAATTCAAAGGGCTTCATGATTGTTTGACCTGTGGAATACAGTTTCTGGGCTCAGGCTTTAAGTGACCGATTCCTTCTACTTCTTATAAATTGAAACACCTTTTTTAGAGCCCAGATCTGCCCTGAATGAATTCTAATTTACCCTAAAAAAAGTTTGCATGTACTACTCAGTAACACCAAATGAGTCCAGTCTTCCATCCATCCCCAGCAAGGTGGCAGACATGAATGAAACCATCTTGGACCTCTGTCAGTTAATAGCATGGAGTGATCTTTGTAGACACCACATGAAAAGAATCGCCCAGCTGAGCCCTGCCTACATTTTCTGATCTACAAAACTGTGATATAATATTTGTTGTTTTAAGCCATCATGGTTTTAGGTGATTTTTATGTAGCAATAAAAGGAGAAAAATATGTTATAAAGTAACACTTTAAAGAATGCCTGTCTAAGAACATACTGATATAGATACATGTGAAAATTGAATGGACTCTATCTGACCATGAAATATCCTCATTCTGAGAAAGAAAACAGCAGGCAAGCAAACATTCCACCCTACAGACGGTTTATTTCAATTGAGGTGAGCTGTAGATTACAGAATTATAGCATGGCTCATGACAAGAGGGATAATTTTAACCTAGAGAAAAGACTAAAAACAAAATTAGGCCCCCACCGAGTATGGTAACGCTGCCAACTTAAATCAATTTTGGGTCACACTTTTTTTGTCTCGAATGCAGACACATTGGGAAATTCGTTCATTGCAAAGATACTCTATTATTCTTCTTTGTAACTCTGTCTTTTCCACCTATAAACTTTGCCAAACTTTGTATCTTTGATCTTAACAACAACAACAACAACAACAACAACAAAAGATAAAATAAAATAAACTAACAAAAGACAAAAACAAAAGACCAAAAACCTATGTTTTTACACTTTCCAGAGCTGTGATTTGTTCAAGGAAGGGAGCATTACCCTAGCTTGTTTGCACTGATAGGAGTATTGATTGTGTGCTCCAGGAGGTCAAGGAGAGAGCAGATGCCAGAGCATGGGAGGGAAGAGCGTGGGAGGGAGCCAAGGAGGTGTAACAGTGAACCCTCCGGGGATAATGACTCCTTCCTGCTTTGGCCTGTCTCCTGCAACAATAACCCCACGCCTGCAATACATTCTCATTTGATCCACTCGGTATGCACAAAATAAGTTCATTCTCTCTCCTATGAGGTATTCAAAATCACATTTTCCTTGAGCTTTCTCTCTACAGGCAAACATTTTCAGATCCTTCAACTATTCTTTAAGTCCTTTTAACATTTCAGTTACACTTTATTTTTCAAATGTGAGGCTCAAACTGAACCAGCCAGTACACAAGAGAGCAGCATTAGCTCCTTCCATTTTCTTGGCCATGGTGCAACGTTGAACGCAGTATGAGACTGGTTTTTTATTTAATGACCACTGTAAACCAATGGGAAATGAAAGTTATCTTACACCTTTCACTCTGTTTTCCCCCATCGGATCTGTAGGAATCTGAAAAGGCATCTGAGTGAGGACTTTGTTCTGTGGGATGTTTTTGAAGGGCAATGTGGGGAAAAGGTGCAACGAGACCAAATTCAATCCCAGACACTCATTTCTGAGGAAAAGGGCTACTTCAAGCACAAGGGTAGTTCTTTCAACTTCTGTTCCATAATTTTCATGTGAGCCAAAACATAAAAGGAATAGTTTGAAAGAAAAATCGAATTAGTATTCATGGCTGTCTTAAGTAGCCATATCTAGTGGCAAGCAAATTTTTATTTAACTAACATAGGCTTAATTTTGTAGGAAAAAAAATGAATAGTTCAGCATTAATGGAGTGTGTACTCTATAAATTCAAGCAAGCCAGCATCAAGACAGAATGAAAACCTCTTGCCTTAATGGAGTGGGCAACCGGTAGTAAAATTAAATCTCATTTCTTGTCAAGTTTAGATCTGCTAGGTGGGGTGGAGTTGGGGGGTCAGATGAGAAAAACACTATATATACACACACACACACACACACACACACACACACACACACACACATATATATACATACATATATATATATGTACACACACACGCGCGCGCATGCGCACGCACACACACGCAGGGTCCAGCAGAAAAGTAAGGCTTGCTTGAGTGTGGTTGGCAGGGTGCATGAATGTTTTGCACGAGATGGACAGCAATTTGAACATTTCACCTAAAATGTCATAGGGTGTGCTTGAGTGTGATGCCATTATGTTATAGAATTACATGCTTAAGATTCTGTAGTAAGAAAGGGCATAATTTGTGCTGGACCCTGTATATATACAATAAGAAACTCTGTTGCTGCTATTTTACTCACTCTTTGGCCAAAGATAAAAGAAAAAAAATTACATGAAACTATAGACTAATCTTGCTAAGAATGGATTAGCAAGTATTTAAAAGACCTCAAAGTTTCTTTAATCAGCAGAAAGGCACAGAAAGCCTGTTCCCAGATGTGTGTACACGCATGCACATGTACATTAACTCTTTGTTTCTGCTAGCAATAAAAAAGGTGTGGATTCACTCTAAAATTATGAATGAATATGCACTTATACTAAAGAAATGTGCTTGTATAATTGTCTTCTTTATAAAATCTTACTTCATGTACAAAGTATAATACTGTATACTAAAAACTTAACACTCTAATATATTATTATTATTAGAAATAAATAATAATAATATTTTTCTTTCCCAGTAGTCTTCATTATGATTATAGCTTCTAATGGAAACTCTAGGTCTCTGTTAAATGAACAACACATCAGTGGATTGACAGCAAACACATTAGCAAAGGAACAGTTAATAAATAGGCTCACTGATCATGTGGAATGGTTATAAATTCCATGTGGGAAAGTTTAGTGTGTCATTTAACATACATATTGAAACTAAAAACATTTAAATGGATCTTAAACTTTTCAATGTAGCCAACTGTACACAGTGAGACCACTATGTCCTGAGATTTTATGAAATAGATTTATAAAATATTGTAAGATCTTCTGAACAAGCTCAAGATATAGTAATTTTTTGGAAGAGACCAAAAGTTTTTGGAGCTTATTGAGTAAATGTGATGGTAATGGTCTTGAGTTGGGTTCCTCGGGAATAAGACCTAGGTTTTGATACTAAAGAAGACATTTCTATGTAACTCTTTAGCTGAACATAACACCAGCTTATTTTAAAATATTGAACAATAGTAATATCATTTGAATGTAGCCTGCTTTGATGGGCTAACAATTTATATGACTACATTCTGAATTTTTCAATATTGTGATTATTTTTAACTTAATCTTTATTGTGTTTTTCATTGCCATTTAGTGTCCGTATACCCCCATTCCCCCAGCAAACACCACACAATTGTCCATGTCCATGAGTCCTTTGAGATTATTTTTAGTGGCTTCTTAATATACCCAGACTCATAAATGACAAAGCCAAATCCATACTTTTCTATTTAAACAAAGGTAGTACCAGATGGCACAGACAGTTAGGAACAGGCAGTTCATTAGCCATGTGGTGAAGAAAACAGTCTCTGTTTGAGTGAGCCATCGACTGCACCATCCTGTTATCACCCTCCATGCTAGGGTATGCATATCAGCATCATGCTTTGTGTGATGCAATTCTCTTACCTTTCTGTTACCTGTAATAGTACTTTGTCTCTTTTGTCCCACTGAGTAAAAAAATATGTTATGTTAAGGTCTTCCATAATTTCTTCACTCAAGTCAATGAATTTTTATAGTGCTTTTATTATCTGCTAGGCACTCTTCTCATTTCCTGAGATATAGCAGTGAACCATTTGGATAAGGTTTGCCCCAAGCAGATTAAATCTTAGTGGTGGGATTCAGGTAGTAGGCAAATGAACACAAACAACTTCATCACAAAGTGTGTAGTAAAAGTTATAAGCATTATGTCACTAAAAGGAATAATGGTATTGCTATTCATTTATAGTTCTGGGTAGAACTATACACAAATGTAGAATTGCTACACTTTATTCCAGGGATATCTTCTTACTGGACATTTGTTCTCAGCAACAATATTGATGGAAGGTTATAGGGTATTTTTGTAATCTCTTTTCAAAGGCTGTTATATTACTAAATCCTCATTAATCTCATTTAATACATTTTAATAACTTTTAATAATCTTTACTGATGTCTGATTGGCATTCTTTGAATGATTCTCTATCCAGGTATTTCACTGTACTCTGTCTGAGTCCATTTGCTTCACTCTCCACCGCACCCTATGATCTATGAAATCAAGTGACTTCAAGTCTTGCAGCCTTCTGAGAACGTGATTCTCCAGCAGTGGGGGACCCAATCTGCCGAGAGCTGACTCAGGGAATCCTCTCATCCTAGACTTTCTCATAATTATTTCTCATAATTCTGAAGAAATCTTATGCCCACTGGTTGTTGTTGCCCAGTCATACTCTGAACTTCAGCCACTACTGTCTTCTTCAGCTCCTAGTGTCTTTTCATCCACTTCTTTCTACCTTTTTTATTATATTTCCAAAGGTTTTCTAGAACTTATTGCTCTGTTTCCCACAAAATAGTCTTTTAAAAAAAATCCTAAAGGAAGTACTAACTCAAAGCAGATACTGTTTATAATTAATAAATCTTTGCTGGATCCTTGAGAAGAAATGAAGAGAATTACAGAACAAGACAGTTATACATCTAACATCATTAGTCCTAAGTTCTCTCACTTTTCTAACGTCCTGTCTTCCTGGGGCTCCCTTCCTCAAAACTTACAAAATCTACTTCATATCTTTGTTTTTTTGTTAAACTTAAGTTTCCCCTTAAAACAGATCTTTCTGGTCTGTTCTCAAAGCACCAAGGATCATTTTATACTAGGTCATGCTATTTTATTATACAGAACAAGAAGTTTAGCTCCCTTTGTGTTCCTTGACCAAAAAGTTTAATAAATATTTTCCTTAATGGAAGAGTAATTTTCTTCCTGGTGTGAACACTATAGTTTCCCCAGAATATGAGAATGACACAGTCAATTGTTTTCATTGCTTTAAATAGCAAGTTTTCCTTTCTGCTATCATGGCTTGCAATGCCTTATTGTTCTAAACACTTCTGTGCCCTTTTCTCCTAGTGTTTTACACTGGGAACAAAGGAGAGAAAGCAGGGAACGAGCAGAAAGTAAGCTGGAACATCTGGCAATCACTGGAGACAAACCCCAGATGTCCTGCTTGCCAGGGTACAAAGGACAATCACCAATCAAGGAAGTTCTGTCCTGGGACCACAGGCTAAAATGTACAGGTAGAGACATTAGATACATTATTTTAAAAATCATCTAAGATGAGACAGCAACATGCTGAGAAAGGGCCAAGCTTTGGGCAAATGGGTTTAAAGGAACTATGGAAAGCAAACCTCAGCATGATATAGTGCTGACAGTCCCTTAGACCTCACAGCCAGCCATGAACAGTGTTGAAACAAGTCATACCCCATAGGCTTATTTACAAATGGATTAGGAGGTAACTATGCTTCTATGGGGACTATTAGAATATCCAATAAACCTAACACTAACCCTTGAGTATACTGGGGACAAAAAGCATCTCCAAGCCTACTAGTTAGTGGAGTAGGGATAAATGAGTGAACCAGCCTGTCATAGATACCATAGATATAAGATGGTGTAGATCAATGCATTCAGTTGGCCTTCTGCAACTGCCAGCTCCCAGCTATGGATCAAAAACAGTAGAGGTGTTTATTTTCAAAGTCTGCATGTAAGTAGACCCAAGAAATTCAAACCCATGTTGTTCAGGGGTCAACTGTATTCTTATCCACAATGACTATCAAGGTAGATAAACTAGCGTGTTCCCCAAATTGACCCTTTTAAGACCTAAAAAATGCTTTATTGTCTGTACAATCAAAGCAAAATTTAAAGACACTTCATTTTTGACATTTTTAATCTGTTCATTTTCTGAAGAGCCTGACTTCCTCACTTTTTAGAAATAAACCTCAGTTTTCTCATCTGTAGAACTAGAATAGCTTAGTATCTAACTCAGAAGGCACTTTTTGAAAAGAAATAAGATAATATGCTTAAACTTACAGCCAGCTCAGTATTGATATGTAGCTTGTCAATAAATATTAGCCACCATCTCATCAACATCATCATCGCATTATATCACTTTTACAATGTTCATTTACTTGAACTGGATATCTCTAGTCTTTCCCGGTGATTTCCTCTAGAAATCATAATTCATTCTGAAATGACATGAGGACTCCAAGTTAAACAGAATAGTATGATATTCACTATGCATGAAACTACCCTTGTAAAATTTAGGGATATTAGAAAACTATGAAGGTAGATTTTGTGCAGTAGAAAACATGCAGATTTAAACTGAACAGAATTTTCAAGGGTTCAGACTTCAAAGTTCCAAAACTCCAAGTGTGAATGTGGTTTTAGGTCCACAGAAGGACATAAAAATATAACTAAAGGATAATCCAATAATACAATGGAGCAGTAAAAAGAACCTTGAATATACAAAGTTTAACAAAGATGGTGTTAAAAAGAACATCGTAGCCCTGGCCAGGTAACTCATTTGGTTAGAGAGTCATCCCAATACACCAAGGCTCCAGGTTCAATCCCTGGTCAGTGTACAAACAAGAATCAACCAATGAATGAATGAATGAATAGAACAACAAAATTCATGTTTCTCTCTCTATCACTCTTTTCCTCTCTCTCTCCCTTCTTCTCTCTCTCTCTAAAGTCAATAAATTTATTTATTTATTATATTTTATTGATTATGCTATTACAGTTGTCCCATTTTCCTCCCTTCATTCCCCTCCACCCTGCACACCCTCTCCCACACACATCCCCCCCTTTAGTTCATGTCCATGTGTCATACTTCTAAGTTCTTTAGCTTCTACATTTCCCACACTATTCTTGCCCTCCCCCTGTCTATTTTTTACCGACCAATTATGTTACTTATTCCCCAAACCTTTCCCCTCTATCTCCCCCTCCCACTCTCCTGTTGATAACCCTCCATGTGATCTCCATTTCTGTGGTTCTGTTCCTGTTCTAGCTGTTTGCTTAGTTTGCTTTTGTGTTTGTTTTAGGTGTGGTTGTTAATAATTGTGAGTTTGCTGTCATTTTACTATACATGTTTTTTTATCTTCTTTTTCTTAGATAAGTCCCTTTAACATTTCATATAATAAGGGCTTGGTGATGATGAACTCCTTTAACTTGACCTTATCTGACAAGCACTTTATCTTCCCTTCCATTCTAAATGAAAACTTTGTGGTATACAGCAATTTTGGCTGTAGATCCTTGCCTTTCAGGACTTGGAATACTTCTTTCCAGCCTCTTCTTGCCTGTAAGGTCTCTTTTGAGAAATCAGCTGACAGTCTGATGGGAACTCCTTTGTAAGTAATTGTCTCCTTATCTCTTGCTGCTTCTGGGATTCTTTCCTTCATTTTAATCTTGGCTAATATAATTATGATGTGCTTTGGTGTGTTCCTCCTTGGGTCCAACTTGTTTGGGACTCTCTGAGCTTCCTGGACTTCCTGGAATTCTATTTTATTTGCCAGATTGGGGAAGTTCTCCTTTATTATTTGTTCAAATAATGTTTCCATTTGCTCTTCCTCTTCCCCTTCTGGTACCCCTATAATTCAGAAGTTGGAATGTTTAACAATGTCCTGAAGGTTCCTAAGACTCTCCTCATTTTTTTTGAATTCTTGTTTCTTCCTTCTTTTCTGTTTGGTTGTTTCTTTCTTCCTTCTGGTCCACTCCATTGATTTGAGTCCCAGTTGCGTTCTCATCACTATTGTTTCCCTGTATAGTTTCCTTTATTTCACTTAGTGTAGCCTTCATTTTTTCATCTAATTTGTGACCCAAATCAACCAATTCTGTGAGCATCCTGATCACCAGTGCTTTGAACTGTGCATCTGATAGGTCAGCTATCTCTTCATCACTTAGTTGTATTGGTTCTGGAGCTTTGATCTATTCATCCATTTGGGCTATTTGTTTTTTCATCTTGATGTGCTTGTTACGTATGAGGGGCAGAGCCTTAGGTGTTCACCAGGGCGGGTCAACCCAGTGGCTGGGTTGAGATGCTATATGTGGGGCAGAGGTCAGAGAGGGAACAATGATGCTTGCTCCACTCTCTGTCAGATTTCAGTCCCTTCTGCTGCTTCCCCTGAGCAAACTGGGCCCTTCTGATGCTGATTTCCATGTGGGTGGGTTTGTGTATGTTCTAGGACCCTGTGGGCCTCTCCAACAAACTCTCCTGTGAGGCTGGGAGTCTCTCCCAGCACCTCAACCCCCACAGTTGCTTTCAATCAGTGTTTTGAGGCTTTATTTCCCCAAGCTGGAGCCCTGGGTTGCGCACTCTGTTTTGCTCCCCAGTTTTGCCTGGGTCATCAGTCTGGATGAATGTGTCTATTTTAACTCCTTGGTTGTCAGACTTCCATACAGTTCAATTTTCTGTCAGTACTGAGTTTTTGTTTGTTTGTTTTTAAATAGCCGTTGTCCTTATTTTAGTTTTGCGAGGAGGCACGGTGTGTCTACCTATTCCTCCATCTTGGCCGGAAGTCCAATAAATAAAAAATTTTAAAAAAGAACATCTTACAATTATGTCTGCATGCCCGAAGATTACAAATTTAAAGTCTATTTATAAAGCCAACTGTTCTTTATTTCTGGAAAGTATTATTTAATATATTTAAGAATGTTATTCCTTAAAGGCTTTACACTTTTTTCACACTTTTCTCAAACAATGAATGTAAGAGGTGGAAAATGTGATTTTTCAGCAAAGGAAATGCAAGTAGAAGAGGTCAAGTGACATGTGCAGGATCACAGAGCCTGTGAAAGGCAAAGGTCGCCAGCTGCAAAGCTGGGACAGCATCAGCCCATGTCTTCTTAATCCTGTAAGTCTCGGTCTCTGCCTCTCTGACTGATGATGGTTTAAACTATACCAAAAGGGCTATAATTCAGGAAAGTTGTCCAAATGTTCTTGCTTCAAAGGCCCATGGGACAAGAGGAAAATATTTTTTCTGAAATTGTAATATATCAGACATCAAGCCTTCTTATTATAGTTTAATCATTTAATAGCTTTCATTTTTCCAAAGCTGCTCATTTTTGCTGGAGAAAACCGGAACATTCCATCATGAGAGATAATTTGCTATTAACCCTTGAATTGCTGGCCTTTAAGCAGGTGAAAATTGATAATGGCTTGAGTTTAAGATAGCATCTTCAAGAATTAAACAAAAACTCTACAATTAAACTAACACTACCACCTATCATTTCACCATTAAAAACTCCTTTTTGGGGTTTTGAATATATGTAGTTGAATACTAAGTACACCCCTAGACCTTTTGCATATACTGTTTTGTTTAACCCTCACTCTTCTCTAAAGAAAATATTTTTATTTCTATCTTGTGTATGGAGAAAGTAAGGCATGCAGGGGTTATATGGCTTGCCCCGGACTGCAAAAATCCTGTAAGATTGAAATACCTATGGAAGGAAGGTACTATTTCAGCTCAGGTAACTCAAGCCCTCATCACATTACTTCCCAAGGTTGAAAGAAAGATGACATGTTTCAGACATGAAAGGCTATAAAGAAACTATTATGTATAGACCCCATTATACTGTATGTGATATTTTATATGTCTTTGATGTATTAAAATAGTAAATTAAAAATGTTATTTTTATCATCATATTTTTATAATTTCTGTGAGGATTTCCATGTTTATGCCCCTGTGGAAAAGAAGACAAACATTGCTGGAAGGCTGAGATTTTCCCCAGTGCTCTCGGCCAAGGACATAATGTGTCCTCAGACAAGTAATTGGTATTATGGGGTGGGGCTTATGCAGACAGGAGAGCAGATAGAGCTTCTTTGGGGCTGGACTTAGAGGAGATCAGATGTGTAAGTATACACTTCCTCACTGTAGGCTAAAACTTATACCCACCATGTTATCCTAATGCAATTTACCGAACCCACATTGTGTCAGACACTGTTCTAGAAATTGGCAAATATTATTTGCTATTAATAATAACCTCAACTACCATATCAGTCAGCAAAATTTAGGTAAAACTGAGGTAGGAAAAGACTCCAAACCTAATGACATACATCAACAGCTTATTCTTCATTCATGCTCTAAATTAACACAGATCAACGGTGACTCTGCTTCACATTGTTTTGTTCTGGAATCTAGACTGATTGTTCTGAAAACTAGATTAAAAGAGCACCTTCTGACTTGAAAATGGCAAGGGAGAAAGAGACATGGAAAATGATGTCTTCTTCTTCTCCAAGGAGGACATACAGAGGGCCAAGAGACACATGAAAAGATGCTCAGCATCACTAGCCATCACAGTGATGCAAATTAAAAACACGAGATACAACTTCACACCGTCAGAATGGCCATCATAAACAAACCAACAAACAACAAGCATTGGAGAGGATGTGGAGAAAAGGAAACCCTGGTACATTGTTGGTGGGAATGCAGACTGGTGCAACCACTGTGGAAAACAATATGGAATTTCCTCAGAAAACTAAAAATGGAACTGCCTTTTGACCTGGCAATTCCACTGCTGGGATTATACTCTGAGAACCCTGAAACACTAATCCAAAAGAACCTATGCACCCCAATGTTCATAGTAGCACAATTTACAACAGCCAAGTGTTAGAAGCAACCTAGGTGCCCATCAGCAAATGAGTGGATCAAAAAACTATGGTACATTTACACAATGGAATACTACACAGCAGAAAGAAAGAAGGAGCACCTACCCTTTGCAACAGCATGGATTGAACCGGAGAGCATTGTGCTAAGTAAAATAAGCCAGGTGGTGAAAGACAAATACCATATGATTTCACCTTTAACAGGAACCTAATCAACAAAACCAATAAGCAAGCAAAATATAACCAGAGACATTGAAATAAAGAACAAACTGACAGTAACCAGAGGGTAGGTGGGAGGGGATAATGGGAGGGAAAGGGGGAAGAATTTTCAGGAACATGTATAAAGGACACATGGACAAAATCAAAGGGGGTAGGATTGAGGGTGGGAGGTGGGAATGGCTGGGAGGTGGGGAGTGGTGGAGGGAAAATGAAGACAATTGTACTTGAAGAAAACTAAAAATAAATGAATGAATAAATAAATAGAAAATGATGTGTTTTTAAGCTTCTTCTCAGGCATGACACATAATAGTTCTGCCCGAATTTTATTGAATGAATAAGTCAGATGGTCACCCCTTAGTTTTATAGGGTGGAAAAGCATAATCATCCTGCAGGGAAGGGAAGAGAGAAAAAAATAGGATACAATAAAAATACCATCTACAGTGCACTATTTGGTCATCAGTTATTTTCCCCTCATACATGCAGAAGATGCAGCTCTCTCTAAGAAGACAACCTGAAAGTCCCATTTAGTCACTACAGCTAGAAGAACAAGATAGCTAGGTGATGCAGAATTTTGTCAATATAATGTTTGGATGTCACACCTCTTGTAAACACAAACAGATTATCTTTCCTTACAAACCCAACCTGCAATTGTGGAACAGAAATGGCATAACTGCAACAGAAACTCCCATATGAAAAGGTGTAAGATATAAGATACATAGAAGTTACTGGTTCACAGATCCACAGCACTGGGAAGATTTTCTAATGGGTTCCTAATGTGAAGATGAGGAATATTCCTGAGGAAGTTCTGATTCTGTTATTAGCATTTTTATTTTTAATAGCATTCCTCAACTTTTCACACACATTTTTTTCTTTCTCTACCATAGACTGACTTTTGCCCGGATGATGAATAGTGTCAAAATCTCCAAAAATAGCTTATAGTACTGGATGTGGAATGGGATGCCAAGTTTAACATTCAACAAATAGGATTGTGATTAGCCACAACTAACACATTTTGATCATGACAGTTTAATGGCTGAGAACAGGGTAGCTCAATGAAGTTCATTACCTCATTCAAGGTAAGCTAGCCATAAGCAGGATTCCAACCCTAACTCCAAATCTATGTCCATTCCACTACATAATGCTTCAACTACATGAAGAAATATCATTAGTTAAAAAGGGAGAAGTTCCTTAGAGTCCGAGTGAACTACCAGTTGGTTACACATGCTTTTACAGTGTTAGTTGGAATTGTCTAGATTTATGTTTTGATTCTTTTTTTTCTCTTCTAGCTTTTGGTGATGTGCTGTGTGAATGCTTTGGCCTTACTTGGACACTTCCATTTTCTTCATTTAACTATTTTTGTGCCGGAGCATTAAAGAAAGTATAGAATTTTTTCCAATGGGAGGAGATTGGAAGCACTAGTCGATGAGAGTTCGCAAGGGTCAGACTGGGAAAGTTTCAGGTTCAAAGATCAGCTGCCCCTCCTCACCGGCAGGTTCCCACCTTAGTGCCAGCTTCACAGATTCTAGGGTTTATTTTCACCTAGGAAGTCCATGGTGTTGCCAGGAAGACATCAAAGAGAAATTTATCTTCTGTCACAGTCTTATCAGTGGCCAGCTCTGATACTCACTCAAAGATTTTTTGTACTTTCATCTACTCCCTAATAACAGAGTCTCTGTTTTGACCAATTTAATCCTCAACAGAAAATTATATCACTATTTAAGTGGGCCTCTAGCCAACCCTAATTGGTCTACGGGAAACAAATGGCAAAGTTGGATAAAGACAACCTGGACTGTTCCTGTTTGTCAGCAAGGCTGTTTCCAAATAGGAACTGGAGTACATGCTTCAGCTGCAGCTCGCACAGAGGCTGGTGCCAGCATGCGGCGCGAGGGAAACCCAGCCAGCCTTCAAAAGATTCTTCCAATGGCTGGATTCCAGCCCCCAGTTCACAGCTCACTCTCCTTAGCACCAGCCTGATGTTTTCATAGGACTTGCTTCTCACTTTGATAGTATTTGCAAATCTAGAAACACTTTCAAATCATTGTTTCAGTTTGAAAAAAAAAAAAATGTGTCCTTAGTAGACCTAAATTCTTTTATTTATATTCAAATGAACAGGGGTGGCAGGGGACAGGTCATAAATAAACTACTCCTGAGACCTACATGGAAGATTTTCTCGTGAGAGTAGGATCAAAATTTCAGCTACAGCAGGCCAGACCTCAGATAACAGGGAAGACCCCCACCAAGGGTACTCCTGCTAGCCACCCTGTACCTAACAGACAAATTTAGCTGGATGCTGCTGTTTGCTGCATTGCTTACTTTGAAATGATTTATAGAACCTCAAGCCTATGCTAAAAAGTATCTTCTATAATGTGTCTGAGCCCAATGAAACAGATGTACTTTTGAGGATTGTTTCATTCCTCTGTACTGAAAAATTTTTCTGCAAATGACAAATTCACTCTATGCCTCAGAAGAAAAACATCTTTTGCCCCAGGAAGAGAATGTAAATTGATTCCAAGACAGAAAACATGTAACCAGAAAACTTGCAATATTATTGGGGAAACAAGAAAACCATTAAAAAGAAAACAAAACTACAAGAGGCAACAGAATGTAGATATGTTAACAAACAGAATGTGGATGTTTCCATTGGTAACAACCTCAGGGAGCTGGAGTCTGGGGTAGCACCCAGCATGTCTGCCTGCCAGAGAGACTACGTGGGAGGCAGTGGCGAAGGTGGGGGTTGGGCTCAGGCCTCCCCTTTTGCCTGGTACCACAAAGACTGCTCTAGCTTCTCCCGAGTGAGCTGAGAATACGCAATGTACAGTTCTTGATTTATGTGCTTAAAAAGGACATTTTCCAGATACTAACAAGTTTATTACAAATTGAACTAAGCCAGAGGAGAGGGGAAAGGCATATCAGAAGGTCTAGGTTAGTAGTGCCTTAACTCTTAAGTGCAGTGGAAACAACTGGGTTGTTTGTGAAATAAAAATTGTTGAACACACTTGGAAGTTTCTGGTTCAGTCAGTCTGGAGTGGGTGGCACCAGGGTTCTGCATTCTTAACAAGCATCACAGGTGACTCTGAAGTAAGGGTTCTAGGCTCCAGATAGATCAACACTGGTCATGGTTACTACAGGTGACACTATTTCCACCTGCATTAAAACCAAAGCATAGAAATGGGAGAAAGGTCAAGAAGCCAGAGAGGGTCATCAAACAGGAGAAGGGGAGTTGGTATGAGTCAAACTTCAAAGCAGGTGATTGGAGATTTTCAGGGAATCAGAAGATAATAGTTGGAGCAGGTGAGCAGGATTTCCTGATAAAGCTCCCCAGGCTCGGCTGGTGTTGGTAGTGCCTCCCAGGTGAAAGGTGTTCAGGAGGCTGATTATATTTAAAACAAGATTCAAAGGATGGCTACGTTGAAATCACCTAGGGACTTTAAAAATACTGTGCCCTACTTGCAGAGGTTCTGATTTAACTGGCCTGGGGTGTATCTCAAGCAGGGGGATTTTCAGATGATCCTACTGTGTAGTCAAACCCCGATGTAAAAGGTTAGCAAGAGCATATGCACCATGATTAAATAATCTTGAACAGCACTTCTCAAGCTTCACTGTGCACACAGCATAAGCGGGGATATTGTCAGATTCTGATTTGGCCAGCAGGAAAGGCCCTAGAGTCTCTATTCCTCAGTGTTCTGGCAGTGCTGTTGCTGGGGGGCCACATTCAACACATTGAGTATTGAGGATCAGGAAAGCTGCAGTCTCTTACTCTACTCCAGGGGCGGGAACTTGTCAGAACTGCAATCGTCAGCTTTCACTCTACCTACCAAATCAGAAGCCTCAGTGGGAGTGCTGCATCTGAACAAGCCCCCCAGGTGGTTCTGCTGCTGCATGCTCACGTTTGAGAACCCCTGCTCTGCTCCAGAATGCAACCATCTGTCACTCTTTACCCTCACTGAGCTGGGTCATGAACACTTCATCCTCCAAATGCAAATGAACCTTCCCTACTGGGTCATCAGGGATTTATACAGAAAAGGCTTTGGTTCTCTTTCTCCATCCTGGCAATTAAAAGCACATTATTCCTGCATGACCCCCAAATGGTAATAAATCCAACACACTATTTGTTCAATCACTGAGCCTCACAATCTCCATACAATAAGGGGGCTGAGTGCTCTCCAGGGTCATGTGGGTCTCTGACAGCATGTGATCTTACCACTCTCCAGCTAGAGAGGCAATGATGGTGTTTGTGCCTTTGTCCCTGGACTCCATGCAGTCCACCCCATGTTGACTATTCCTATTGTGATATCCCTTTTAAAGGAAAGAACGAGAAGAGCAATAGCATCAGCAAGCCTCCAGTGCTGGGCAGCAGTCACGCAGTTCTTGCAAAGTCAGCAATCATGAAGAGCTACTCGAAGCTCACAGTGGGATGCAGAGGCAGAACTCTGCTGAGAAGTCCAGACTCCCTGCACTTCCCTGGTGGGCAGGAGGCACCCTGAAACTTATAGGGGTGAGTGCAGGGGAGTCCCTGAGAAGCTGCCTTTCCAGCTTTACATCATATTGTGCGCTAATTTTCAGTCAGTGTTGTTAAAATCTAAGAGCCTAGTGTGCACACAGTCCTGTGAGATAGGGTGACCAACCATTCTGGATTGCCAGATAATGTCCCACTTTTAGCACTAGAAGTCCCACACTCTGACAAAGAGGATAGTTGGCTACACTAGGTCAGGGATTTTTTTGTTGGCATTATTGATATTTTTGTCTAAATAATTATTTGTTGTGAGGGTCTGTCCTGTGTACTGCTGGCTGTTTAGTAGCATCTCTGGCCTCTATCCATTAGTTGCCAGTAGGACTCCCTGAGTTGTTAACGTGCAAAATGTCTCCATACCTTGCCAAATATCCCCTGGGGGCAAATTCATCTTCAGTTGAGAGCCACCATCCTAGATTTAAATGACTGTGTAATCTGAAACCTCCCTAGGCAAGTATTTTTCAAATTTTAATGTACATAAGAATCACTTAGGGTTTGGATGGACATTTCTCCAAAGAGTACACACAAATGGCCAGAAGACATATAAAAAGGCATTCAACATCATCAGTCAGTCATTTGGAAAATGCAAATTAAAACCAAAATGGGCTGCCACTTTACATGTACTAGGATTGCTAAAAAAATAAAGAAGATAATTATAAGTGCTGACGAGGATGCAGCAAAATTAGAACCAGTATACACTGTAGAGGGGATTGTTAATTGGTGTAGCCACTGTGGAAAACAATTTGGGAAGTCCTCAAAATGGTAACATAGAGATATAAGACCCAGCAATCCCACTCCTAGGTATACAAGGTCTGTCCAGAAGGTATCTGGCCATGTAAGATGAAAAACAGTCATATTTATTGAAGAAAATACAAGATACAAGAAACATTGTACATAGGACAATGATGCCTCAGTCCTCTCAAAGTAGGCACCTGGGGAACTCACACAGTTCTTCCAAATGTCGTCAGCCACCCCATCATATTTTCCTGAATCTCATCAATGGTCTGAAATCTCTTCCATTTCAAAGGTTATTTTAGGGACAAGATGGTGGTGTGGTAGGAGGGAGCAGATTCCACTTCCCACTACACATGGGAGAAAAACCTAGCATACCTATGGAGGAACAGAGCAAACAGCCAACAGTACCCCAGCATACATGAAAATAAGAGACCAAAAATTGTAGCGGATGCTGAAAAACCAGATGGTAAGGAGAGTGCTTCAGGACAATAAGGTCCTAGGGACCTAAGGTACGGGGACCAGGGCTGCTGCAGCCCCAGGCCCAGCACCCATCGGGTCTGCCACAGGGTCCTTGGGAGAGAGCCGGGTCAACTGCTCCTTCCCCGGCCAAACAAGGTTTGAGCAGCACCAGGAGACACTTGGCTGCTTGAAGTCACTGAGAGGGGAATAAGGACTAAGTGGCAAACACACAGGGGCTGTGAGCACCCATGGAGTCAGTGGACACTGGTTGGGGAGAGTTAAGAGTCACGCAGTGACAGACCCTGGCACCGATAGTTACCAGTCTGGATGGAGAATTGGGTTGTGCCAGAGGCCAGGCTGTTGTTCAGAGTGGCAAGATTGAGTAGGAGGAATTTCGCTAAAAGAAAAAGTGAAAAGAAAGACACTGGGGAATTCTCCTGCAGCAGCCACTCCGGCTGGCCAGCTCCCCATCCAGCCAGGCAGTGATCCCGAGGTTGAGTGGAAGGCCCTGAATACCCCCATTGCACTGCGAAGGAAGGGTGCGCTCCCAAACCTGTGGGACCGAGGCAGCTTGGCCAAGTGAGGCTGAGTGCACTCCCACACCCCAGCCCACAGTGGTAACCCCGTCCTATACACCCAAAGCACCGGGAGAAGGCACCAGGCTGTGCAGATCAGGAGAGGAAAAAAGCTATACCAATTGCCCCTCAGCCTGCTGCACTCAGAAAGACCAGAAAAACCAGTTTGGCCAGTTTGAAACCAACAAGAGGCTCTTGGGTATTTTTGGTTGTTGTTGTTAAGTAATTTTTTTTATTTTTATTATTTCTTATCTTTGAATTCCTTTTTCCTCTCTTTCCTTCTTTCTTGTTTTATTCCTTCTTCCTTTCTTTCCAATTTCATCTCATCTTCCTTCCTTCTTCTGCTTTTTTTTTATTTTAAATACCTACAAGTGAGACAAAAAACCTGGAACTGTGAAAAGTCCAGAGTTGGACCCAAAGAGGGGGCATCCCAACAGCTGTGACAGAGAGACAAATTTCATTTTGCTATTACAGAGAACCTGCAAGTTATTGCATATTTGTATTATTATTTTTTCCATTATTCTTATATCTTTTATTTTAATAGTATTTTTGTATTCTTCTTTCTGTTTAGTCTTGTTTGTTTGGCTGGTTATATTGTATCATTTGACAGGTTTCCCCTGTTCTCTCTTTCATAGTGTATTGCTAATTTACTGTCCTTCAGTTCATTAGTGTTCCATTAGCACACTACTCAAGGTCCTGTACTCCCTACTCTTGTTATCTAGATCTCATAGATCCTGTCATATGATGGTGGCTCTAATATTATTGTAAATAATAGCTGTTCCATACAATTGTAAATACTTCACAACACCCCTCCCAGATCTTAGCCCACTTCACGGTTTCCTGAACTCCATTACTGTAGTGGTTAACTCTATTCTCTCACATACTATATCTATTTACTATCTTTTACTCCCACCTTACCTCAGAATCTGACCTCCCACAACCTCACTGCTTTCTAGATCCAACTTACGATCCTTCCCTACCCAACAAGAGTCTCATCTTCTTTCTATCCTTTATAAAAAGTGGCTAGTTGGGTGGAAGATCACAGTTAACAATATACATAGTCAAAGGATCTCCTATCTCTTCTCTACCAGCTGCTACTGTAAATATCATAGAATACTCTTTTGCTGTCTTAAATCATTTTGCCTTCCCCCCTCCAATGCTATAAACACTGAATGGGTCAAGAATGAAATTAGGGAAGAAATCAAAAAGTTTCTGGAAATAAATGAAAATGAACTCACAACAACCCAAAACTTATGGGACACAGCTGAGGCAGTTCTCAGAGGGAAGTTCATAGCCATACAGACGTACCTAAAAAAGATAGAAACATTTCAAACAAACAACCTAACCCTATGCCTACAGGAGCTCAAGGAACAACAACAAAGACAGCCCAGAGCAAGTGGAAGGAAGGAAATAACCAAGATCAGAGCAGAATTAAATGACATAGAGTCTAAAAGCACAATTCTAAGGATCAACGAATCCAGAAGCTGGTTCTTTGAAAAGATAAACAAAATCGACAAGCCTTTAAGGAGGCTCATCAAGAAAAAAAGAGAGAGGACCCAAATAAACACAATCAGAAATGAAAGAGGAGAGATTACAACTGACACCACAGAAATACAAAGGGTTGTAAGTAATTACTATGAAGAACTGTATGTCAAGAAATTTGAAAACCTAGGTGAAATGGACAAATTTCTAGAAAAATATAATCTTCCAAAACTCAATGATGAAGAAGCAGAAAGCCTGAACAGACCAATAACAGCAGATGAAATTGAAACGGTAGTCAAAAAACTCCCAACACACAAAAGCCCTGGACCAGATGGTTTCACAGGAGAATTCTACAAAGCATTTAAGGAAGAGCTAACCCCTATCCTTTACAGACTATTCAAAAAAATCCAAAATGATGGAAGACTCCCAAACTCTTTTTGTGAAGCCAGCATCATCCCCAAACCAGAGAAAGACACAACAAAGAAAGAAAACTTCATGCCAATATCGCTTATGAACATAGACGCTAAAATCCTCAACAAAATATTGGCAAACCACATCCATTAAAAAGATTATACACCATGACCAAGTGGGATTCACCCCAGGGATGCAAGGATGGTTCAATATTCGCAAATCAGTAAATGCAATACATCAAATAAACAAAAGCAAGGCAAAAACAATATCAATAGATGCGGAATAGCAATTGATAAGGTACAGCACCCATTTATAATAAAAACACTCAGCAAAGTGGGAATAGAGGGAGCATTCCTCAACATAATAAAGGCCATGTATGAGAGACCTACAGTCAATTTCATTCTCAATGGGCAAAAACTAAAACCTTTTCCACTAAGATCAGGAACAAGACAAGGATGTCCACTTTCACCACTTCTATTCAATATAGTATTGGAAGTTTTAGTCACAGTGATCAGATAAGAAAAGGAAATAAAAGGCATCCAAATCGGAAAGGAGGAAACAAATCTATCATTGTTTGAAGATGACATGAGAGTGTACATAGAAAATCCTATAGACTCAGCAAAAAAACTGCTAAACCTAATGAATGAATTTAGCCAAATAGCAGGCTACAAAGTCAATATCCAGAAGTCAAACACATTTTTGTATACCAACAATGAAACAGCAGAAGCAGAAATCAAGAAAAAAATTCCATTCAATATAGCAAAAAGAAAAGTAAAATACCTAGGAATAAACCTAACCAAGGAGGTAAAAGACCTGTACTCAGAAAACTACACAACACTGAAGAAAGAAATCAAGGAAGACACAAACAAATGGAAACATATACCATGTTCATGGATCAGAAGAATTAACATCATCAAAATGTCCACACTACCCAAAGCAATTTACAGGATTCAATGCAATACCTATTAAAGTACCAATGGCATATTTCACAGACATAGAACAGACACTTCAAAAATATATATGGAACCATAAACAACCCCAAATAGTTGCTGCAATTTTGAGAAAGAAGAGCAAAGTAAGAGGGATAACAATATCTGATAGCTAACTGTATTACTAGGCCACTGTAATCAGAACAGCCAGGTACTGGCATAAAAACAGGCACATGGACCAATGGAACAGAATAGAGAGCCAAGAAATAAACCCAAGTCTCTACCATCAATTAATATTCAACAAAGGGGGCAGCAACATAAAATGGAATAAAAATAGCCTCTTCAACAAGTGGTATTGGGAGAACTGGACAGCTACGTGCAAAAAAAAAAAAATGAAACTCGAACACCAACTTACACCATATACAAAAATAAATTCAAGGTGGGTAAAGGATTTAAATATAAACAATGACACCATTAAAGTCCTAGAGGAGAACATAGGCAGGAAAATCTCAGATATTTCACGCAGCAACATTTTTGCTGATATATCCCCTAAAGCAAGGGACATAAAGGAAAGAATAAGCAAATGGGATCTCATCAAAATAAAAAGCTTCTGCATGGCTAAAGAAAACAATATTAAAATAAAAAGAGAACCAACTGTATGGGAAAATATATTTGTGAATGATTCCTCAGACAAGGGTTTAATCTCCAAAATACATAAAGAATTTACACGACTCCACTCTAAGAAGACAAATAACCCAATTAAAAAATGGGCAAAGGACTTGAACAGAGGACAAAGGACTTCTCCAAGGAGGACATACCGAGGATCCAGAGACACATGAAAAGATGTTCAGTATTGCTAGCTATCAGAGAGATGCAAATTACAACCACAATGAGATACCACTTCACATTAGTCAGAATGACCATCATAAACAAAGCAACAAACAGCAAGCATTGGAGAGGTTGTGGAGAAAAGGGGACCCTAGTGCACTGTTGGTGGGATTGCAGACCTGTACAACCACTATGAAAAACTGTATGAAATTTTTCTAAGAAAATTAAAAATGGATCTACCTTTTCACCCAGCAATTCCACTGCTAGGATTAGATCCTAAGAACCCTGAAACACCAATCCAAAAGAACCTATGCACCCCAATGTTCACAGCAGCACAATTTACAATAGCCAAGTGCTGGAAGCAACCTAGGTGCCCATTAGTAAATGAATGGATCAAAAAAACTATGGTACATTTACACAATGGAATTCTATGCAGCAGAAAGAAAGAAGGAGCTTCTACCCTTCACGACAGCATGGATGGAACTGGAGAGCATTATGCTAAGTGAGATAATCCAGGCAGTGAAAGACAAATACCATACGATCTCACCTTTAACAGGAACCTAAACAACAAAACAAACAAACAAGCAAAATATAACCAAAGACACTGAAATGGAGAACAGGTTGACAGTCACCAGAGGGGAGAGGGGAGGGAATTTCAGGGGAAAGGGGGAAGGGTTTATAGGAACAAGTATAAAGGACACATGGACAAAAACTAGGGTGGGTGGAAATGGGAGGGAGGTGGGGAAGGCTGGGTCAGTGGGCTGAGTTGGGAGTAAAAGACAGAAAACTGTACAAGAACAACAATTAAAATAAAATTTAAAAAATAAAAATTAAAAATACCCCCCAAAAAAGGTTATTTTAGTTTTGGGAAAAGGCAGATATCTCAGGGCACCAAATCTGGATTGTAGTGGGGCTGAGATACCCAGGTAATTTGATGTTTCACCAAAAAACTCTGCATGAGACATGATGTATGAGCAGGTGCATTGTCATGATGAAGCTGCCAATCACCAGCTGCACATAGCTGCAGCCTTCTGAATCATCCAAATAGTTTCATCAGAGGAATGTTCAAGCTTAATGCAAAATTTGATGAAGATTTGTTGCTCTACTCACTCAATCATTTTGAATGTGATGGCCACACAATACACATGCTCATTCAATAGTGTCTACCACCCCAACTTACTAGTAGAGTGAAGTCATCATTATTCACACATGTGCACTCTAGTCCATTCTCCTTGGCTGCCAGGTTATATCAATGTTGCACAAACCATTCTGGTTATATTAATAATGGCTGGACTTTTTTCCAGACAGACCTCACATACCCAAGAAAATGGAAAACTTTTGTCCAGACAAAAACCTATATACAAATGTTCATAGCGACATTATTCACAATAGCCAAAGGTGGAAACAGTGATAACATTCATCAACCAACAAATGGATAAACAAATGGTACATCTATATAAAGGAATACTAAACAGCTACAAAGGAAAGATACAACATGGATGAAACTTTAAAACATTAGGCCAAGAGACAGAAACCAGACACAAGATAGCCTTTATTGTATGATTTTATTTCTATAAAATGCCCATAACAGGCAAATTCATAAAAACAAAAAGTAAATCTGCAGTTGCCAGGATCTAGGAGCAAAGGGAAGGAGAATGATGTGTGACCGTAGAGGAATATGAGGTTTCTTTTGAGAGTGACTAAATGTTCTCAAATTAGATTGTGGCAATGGTTGCACACTTTTGTAAATATACTAACCCCCTGAATTATATGTTTTAAATGAGTGAATTTTACGGAATGTGAATTATATCTCCACGGAGCCGTTATTAAAGAAAAGAATTACTAGAGGGTCTTTATCAAGTGTGATTTGGATTCAGTGAGTCTAGACTGGGGCCTGATTTTTCTGGGGATCACACTTAGAGAAACCAACCCCTACATCAGGGGCTCCCTAATGGCCAGCATCAGAATTATCTGTGAATTTGCTAGGAATCCAAATTCTCAGACTTCACCCCAAACATAGTAAGTCAGGAATCCCAGGGGCAGGGCACAGTAATCTGCTTTAATAGGCTCTGTCAGCCATGGATATGTGCCCCTGTTCGAAAACCACTGTCTGCACATCCCACCCTGATTGGCTCTTTTCATCTTGTATGCATACATCCTTTGAGGGAAATATTTATTTTTACTGAGAAATGTATTATTTAAATAAAGCATTAAGTTTAGTATAAGTCTTATTACTTTAAGAAATAAGACTTCTAGCTAAAGAATCTTCCATATGAAAATATTTTATCCTTGCATTTTGGGAACCCCAGCTTGGCCCTATAACATTTTGTATATTATGTATAATATGAGTCCATTAAAAGCTAAAATCACCTTGCTTCAAAAGTGCTAAGAAACAAAACACACATGGCTTTTTCTTTGCATATTTCTGTGCATGCTCTAGCATCATACATATGATATCCACTAACAAATGCTACTTGGCATAGCAAAGGGAAATACATGGAGAAGGCATGCAGAAAGGAAGAGAAAGGTAGAGCTTGGGAGAGAAATGAAAGACCGGAACACTATCTTTCTCTGGGATAAATTCCCAGTTCTGAATCAGTGGCCTGGGGAGACTTATCTCTGGGCCATAATATCTTTTCTGTGTATGATGACTCAGTACTTGAATGTTCCTTTCATGGGAGGAAAAGAGACAGCCTATTTTTAATGCTAGGCATACTGTTATTTTATTACAAAATGTATTTTGTTTCGTTTATTTACTGTGTATTTTCCTAGGGAAGACTGGGATGGTAAAATAAAGCTTGAGTTCTTGGGGATTTAATTCTGCAGAGCCTGATACACCTGGAAGCTCAGAAACAGTCATCCATGCACCTAAGGGTCCTCATAGTCTAAGCGAGACATGCACTTCATTAAGTCATCCTGAGCTCCTTATTCACTAGAGGGGCTTCTCCTGGTCTGAAGAGCGGATGTGCTTCCCTGCATCTCTAATTTACTGCAGCCAAGGGCTATAGCCTTGGAAAGACACAGGTCCTTCTGCTGATTATTTACTGACAGCCACACTGGAAGGTAGACTCCATAACACACAGCCTGGCATCCAGCTCCAAGGGGCAGCTCCATGCCTTGCCTGCCCCTTCTAGTCTTGTGGCTCTCCATGGACTGCCACAATGGGATTCAGATGCTTCACTTCCTCAAAACACAGACTCTATAATTTAATTCATGCAGACAAACTCTTAGCACAGGTTATGGTACGGAGTGGTTTAGTGCCAAGCAATGTTCTTCTTAGAACCACCTCTGAGAGAAGATTCCATCCAGGCCCCAACTGCTGTGGAAGTGCTCACACACCCTAGATGGATCAGTTTATTTCCCAAGCAAGTGTTTCCTTGTCCAATGAGCTCATCTAATCTAAATATAAGTTGTAGGTTGTCTCATATAAAAACTGTTACTCTTCCTGTTGTCCATGAGGTACCCATCTCTTCCCTTATTCTGTGGCTAAATACCACCTCTATCAGAAACTGTACCAAACTCATCTTTGCCAATTATCTCATACGTAGACACTCTACAACTCAAAACATTTCCATGACTATTGTGTTGTTATACTTTTATGCAGTGTGTTTTTTTATATTGTAAAATTATCAACACAATATGTTCCAACTCATGATGTGCTTCCATCATGTACATACTTCCATCTCAGTGAAGAATGACATCATATCCCCCGGTGTCCCTGGTGTTCATATTATTCAAAACATGAGCAAGTCCTATTAGTTCTACTTCTAAATACATTTGGGTCTTCCCTTCTCTTTTTCTCACAGCCTCCAGTACCACTTTATCTAAAACACTCCCATCTTTTACCTGGTAGCCACCTCCAAAGTGGTGGCCACTTCCAATGGCCAGCTATAGGAGGTCCCTACTTTCTCCCCATTTTAATCCATTCCTTTAAAAATATGTATCAGATATTATTCGCTAGTGAAAAGCACTTCCATGGTTTTCCATTGTACTTCGTGTCAAATTCAAAATCTATTCCTGACATTAATCATTAATATATGTTCCACAAGGAAAGAAGTTTGTCAGTATATTTTACTATCTTCTGATCCTCAATGATTAGTGCAAATAGCTATTATAAATTAAGTTCTCTATAAATATACATTTAACAAATGAATCAACATATATATTTTTGTTCCCCATAAGATCCTAAAGAATAAGAATCGTTCTATTTATTACTCAGAACTCCAAAGATGCATATAGTTCAGCTCTTATGAAAACACATGCTAATTAATAAACTGACATAAAGATCTCTCATTAAGTTGTCTGGGCAATAATGCAAAATCTAATCCTTAAAGCTCATTCTGTTTCTTTGCTCTGCTTTTTCTCTCTTTTGAAAATCTTTATAAATATATGACTTCTCCAGTTACAAAATGGCTTATGACATAGTTAAAGAAATTAAGAACTAGTTTATCTAAATCCCTAATCTGTCTATGTGGTTAAAATGAATGTGTTATTAATATTGTACACTTTAAAAAGGATCAGGAACCAATTTTGGGGGGTGTAGATGAAAAAATATAATAAAATCAACCCTTTGTTTTTTCTTGCATCCTTGATTGTAAAGTAGAAGGCTCAAAAGGGACATTCCCAAGCTGAGCATGATACACTTTATCTGCAAGGACAATAAACACCCTTGGATTCTATCTGATTGTTTTGTACATTAATATGGGTCATGTTGTAAGAGGGTGAATTCAAGTTCAAAGCAGGACTTGGCCTTCTGGCAGCATTCTCCCATCATCCCCCATAGAACTCCCACTTCCAACCCCACGCACATTTGTGTTCCTGCTTCTCAAAAACTGTGACAACTATTTACTGATCCTCACTCATTGGGATTAAAATATCAGAAGTAGGGACTCATCTCTTCTTGATATATTTCACCCTAAAGTCCTGTTAAAGGAGTTAGGGGTAGGGTGTATTTTCTATTACTTTATCTGTCTTAGTGAGAGAGAATTTGACTAATTGCAGGATTCAAAATCTTCTTGATACAGTTTAGTTGTCCCATATGCATTTCTTTCAGATTTATAATATATTTTAAGCAAAAGTATACTTGCTATCTAAAACTCAAACATACTGTGGTAGGCAACTGCTGACTGGGCTGCAATAAGTCTCCACCTTCCTGCTTTCAAACCCTTGTGTTATGGTGGCTAAAAATAATAACTAATGAAAATAATAATATTATTTTTCTTTTGCCTTTTAAATTCTTCTAGCTAGGCTAACAATGAAATTAACACAGATTAACAGGAGAAAATCAAATTTTTAATGCATGAGCATGAGGATTTCACATAAGCATAAAAATTGCGGAAACAACCCTGGTTGGTGTGGCTCAGTGGATTGAGCACCAGCCTGCAAATCAAAGGGTTGCTGCTTCGATTTCCAGTCAGGGCACATGTTTGGGTTGCGGGTTGGGTCCCCTGTTGGGGGCTTGCGAGAGGCAGCCACACAAGGATGTTTTTCTCCCTCTCTTTCTCCCTCCCTTTCCCTCTCTCTGTAAAAAAAAAATAAAATCTTTTAAAAAATTGCAAAAACAGCGAGGCAACATTGAGCATGTATGACATTTTAGACAAACAAGAAAGGAGAGAGGTGATGGGATATTAGATTTCAGAAGTGAGAATGAGTGATTTACAAGCAGTCAAGGCTGGGTGACTCAGAAACAATGGGACACAGAGTTTTAACTGGGTCCCTGCCTGAAGCCCTCTTATTTACCATACTTAATTCAAATTAGGCTAAGGTGAATATCCTAAGTTCTCCTTTCCAAAGCAGGTTTCTCTGTCTGAATCTCTTGGGCAGGAAAGTGGGGAGGGTCAAGGTTCTTTCTGAGTTTTGTTTCTTAATAAAGGGCCTAAAATCAATACCCCTAAAAGTCAGCTTCTGGGTGGCAAAGCTCTGGTTCCCTTCAGTGGAACCCCTTCCCTTGAGTATAAGCTGGACCTAGTGGCTTTCTTTTTTATAATGAATAGTGTACTGCAACGATGATGGGCTGTCACTGCATGATTAGATGGGGAATTTTAGTCTTGTGCGTGCGCTCGCTCTCTCTCTCTCTCTCTCTCTCTCTCTCTCTCTCTGGTGAAGCAAGCCAGAGACTGACTTGTGGCAAGGAACTTAGGGTGGCAGCAACTCGTGAGGAACTGAGCCCTTCAGCCCACCAGCTCATGAGGAGCCATGTGATTGAGCCACATATTCTGCCAACCCTGCCTGTCCAGCCTCCCCACCCCAGTCCCTGTATTAGGAACCTACTGGTAGTTTCCGAGCAGTCTTTTCTGCTCTAATTAGCCCTAGTGATCTTTGGTTTCCCAGGCACTCTAAATGTAAATGTGGGTCAGACAATGGGTTGTGCACATATCATCTGCAATACGGTTCAAATGAAGTTGAGAAGAGCATGAATATCTCTCCGAGGGAAAATGGGGTGTGGAGGTTAGGTAATCACTTAGATCTTTATGATTAAAGTTCTATTAGTTTTGTTAGTTAGTTTTGCTTACCTCTGTCTTGAAGTTGCTATGTTAGAAAAATGTAAGAAATTTAATCTTTGTCTGAAAAGGTAATTTACTGATTTCTTTTCCCTGGAAGAAGGGACTGAGAAAGTGGGGCTGAATCTGGCTAGGTTCTTCTAAAGGTCAACTACATGTATGCTAGAGTTTTATCAGGGTAACTTAGGACTTATCATACGTTGCCAAATAAAGCAGTAAATTGTTTTTGGATATGCCAGACTGGCATGGCTAACAGATAAATCAGATATATGGTTGTAGGGCAAATTGAGGCTGTCTGACTTCCTCACCCAGGTGTCTGGGTAACTAAGGGAAGCAGTGTTCCCACCCCCTTGAAGAGGCCTGGTAAGTAGTGTTCTTATAGCCTTAAGACTGGGTCATATAAACTGTTCCAGTAATATGAAGTGGGCTTGCATGCACAGAATTATGCTATGTTATATAATTTTCTGGCTCGAAGCAGGCTTTGTTTGCCTCTAGTACTTAAGAGAGTAGAGGTTCCATGCTGGGGGCCATGCTGGGGAGCAAGGGACACACACTGTATGCCACACAGAGGGGAGAGATGACATGCAGAGACTTGCTGAGACATACAGAGAGGCACATAGCTTGCAGCATGGGTGGCTTGCCCATCAGTGAATAAAGGCATGTCAAGCATCCCCATGGCTCCATGCATTTTCTTCTGTCTCCCCGAATCTAGAGTGGACCTGGCAGGCCTTGAGAGGCTGCAACACAATGGTTCTTTGTGTCTCTTTAATTGCACCATAATTCTTTGATGTTCCCCCACCCTGATCCTCATGTCTTCTGGAAGGTAGAAAAATTTCCAGACTGCCTGAAATACAAGTCAGAAAGTTTCAGCTTCTAAAGGACACAAGGGCTTAACTAAGGAGGCTGGCTTTTTAAAGACTGGGTCAATTTGCAAGGTGCATTGTTCTCAAAGCAGAGAAGTCAAACAGGACCCAAGTTTTCAAAATTCTGATCTCCACCCTGATACTGATTTTTTTACATAACCTACAGCCAGTTGTTGAACCTCCCACAGTCTCTTCTCCTACTTAACTGTGAAATGGAGATGAAAATTCTGAGCCTTAAAGTGGTTCAGTGGTAATTAAAAATATCTTAAAGCTTTTGAAAGGGTGAAGTGATAAGCGTTTCTTTGTATCTTCTATCAGGTGTTATACTATGTACTATTTAGGTGAAACTTAACTTCGAACATATCAAGTTTCAATTTTGACCTAATCAACTGTTAATTAGTGGTTTCAAAAAACAACTGTGGGACATCTGAAACAGCTAACAGAAGTTGCCACATTGAAAACTCATATTCACCTACTCTGCCTCAGGTGGTGTCTTCCCCCATAGTTCCTTTCACAAACCCCCTTCTCCCAATCTGATAGTATATGGAGTTTGATTAAAATTTAAAATATTGTCCTTTCTGTGATTTAATTGCTTTTAGGCAAATATAGAATATATATTTTGGAATTTCTTTTAACAACCTAAAATAAAACAAGAGCAATTCTGACTTCTATTAGCTTCATTTCTTAAATTACTGTTTTATTTACAGTGTTTAATTATTCCTGCCCAGTAAGCCAAGTAAATTCTTTAGGTGCTAGAGAGAAACCCACAGGCAAGTTCACAAAGAAGCTAGATAGACCTGAAGAGCAAGGAAAATTTCTGACATGTCATTTTAAAGCAGTATGGCATAAATCCCAGAGGTTAATGAACATGCCTTATTTGCTGTTATAGCTGAAGCACCTAACACAGAGTTTGGACTTGATAAATGTTTACAGAGTACATTAGATTAATAAATAAAGGACTGGGTTGTGTTACAATATTCCTGGAAAATACTGGAATAATTTGAACCCTCCGAAAGGTACCCTAGAGTAACCCCCCATTCAAGATTGGAAAAGGGAAAGAAGGCTCTGCAGGGATTTTCTCCAAACCCCCCAGTTTTCTAATTATTTGTTTCACCAGGCAGGATTTAGAAGAAACCTCTGTTCAGGAAGCTCAGTAAGAGATGCAGAATTACTGTAGAAGAAGTCGCGCACCCTATTAGGGGATACCACAGTACTTCCTTTCTAGCCAATTTGCTTAGAGAAGTATAAACCTCTTTTGCATGGGAGCAGAATTACATTATCCTTGGCCTCACATAAAGCTTAAGTATTTGCCAAGGCTTTCCAAAGCCCTCTGCTGGCCAATTTCTTTAGATGATGGAGAATGGATTCCATGTGGCTACAGTGCTGGGGTAATACAATGTGCAATTGATATTTAGTATTCAAAAGGACTCCAGCTTCCATGCTAAGCCCTGAGAATGAGCTAGGTTGAAAAGGACAGTGTCACCTGGAAATCAGACACAAAGATAATGCTGTAGCTGATATAAAAAATAAACTGAGAAATATTGCCCAATTAATGATGAATTTATGTCGAAATCCTCTAACATCAAATAAATTCTATACCAAGAATCGAACCATGCTTTTGGTTTCCTTTAATCCACTTTTTAAACTACTGTTTTATTTTTTCCTCCAAATATGATTACAGACTATAATCTGTCCATTAATTTTGTATAAAATCTGTATTTTAGCTCTGTAATAGCTTTAACAGAGAAAAAAAGTGCCTGAAAATACAGAGGCACAGTTTTAAATAGGACAGCCAACATATTCCCAGGGATCCACTTATACAAAAAGCCAAGTAGTATTATAACTTCATAAAACATCTCAGTGGACAGTCAAGAGACATTGTTTTGAGTCCTGGTGCTGTATTATTTAGCTAAAGGCCTTCAGGGAGTTCGTCACCCTTCCTTGGGCTTTCTTTTCTCATAGGGAAAATGAAAAGGCTATACTACCCAATCTCCAAATTGAACGGATTGTCACCAGTTTGCTCTAAGTCATTCTTTTATTTTCTTAAATTCTTCTTTAAATATATTTTATTGATTAATCTATTATAGTTGTCCAATTCCCCCCTTTTATTCTCCTCTGCCCTGCATACCACCTTCCACCCACATTCCACCCACCGCCCCCATGAGTTCATGTCTATGGGTCGTACATATAAATTCTTTGGCTTCTACATTTCATATATTATTCTTAACCTCCCGCTGTCTATTTTCTACTTACTATTTATACCACTTATCCCCCATACCTTTTGCCCCCTTCCCCTCTCCCCTTTCCCACTGATAACTCTCCATGTGATCTCCATTTCTTTGATTCTGTTCCTCTTCTATTGTTTGCTTAGTTTGGTTTTGGTTTTGGCTTTCTTAGGCTTAGTTGTTGATAGTTGTGAGTTTGTTGTCATTTTACTGGTCATAGTTTTTGTCTTCTTTTCCTTAGATAAGTCCCTTTAACATTTCATATAAAAAGGGCTTGCTGATAATGAACTCCTTTAATTTTACCTTGTCTGGGAAGCACTTTATCTGCCCTTCCATTCTAAATGATACCTTTGCTGGATAGAGCAATCTTGGATGTAGGTCCTTGCCTTTCATGACTTTGAATACTTCTTTCTAGCCTCTTCTTGTCTGCAAGGTTTCTTTTGAGAAATCAGCTGAGAGTCTAATGGGAACGCCTTTGCAGGAAACTCTCTCCTTTTCTTTTGCTGCTTTTAAGATTCTCTCGTTATCTTTAATCTTTGGTAATGTAATTATGATGTGCCTTGGTGTGTGCTTCCTTGGGTTCAACTTCTTTGGGATGCTCTGAGTTTCCTGGAATTTCCTGGAAGTCTATTTCCTTTGACAAATTAGGGAAGTTCTCCTTCATTATTTTTTCAAATAAGTTTTCAATTTCTTGCTCTTCTTCTTCTCTTTTGACACCTCTACGATTCAGATGTTGGAATGTTTAAAGTTGCCCTGTAGGTTCGCAAGCCTCTCATTTTTTAAAATTTTTGTTTCTTCATTCTGTTCTGGTTGAATGTTTATTTCTTCCTCCTGGTCCAAATCATTGATTTGAGTCCCGGTTTCCTTCCCTTCACTGTTGGTTCCCTTTATTTCACTTAGTATAGCCTTCATTTTTTCATCTAATTTACAAACATAGTCAACCAATTCTGTAAGCATCCTGATTACCAGTGTTTTGAACTGTGCATCTGAAAGGTTGGCTATCTCTTCATCACTTAGTTGTATTTTTTCTGAAGCATTGATCTGTTCTTTCATTTGGGCCATTTTTCTTTTTCTCTCAGCATGCCTGTTAAATAGTAAGGTGTGGAGACTTAGGTTTTCGCCAGGGCAGGGTAACCCACGTGACTGGGCTCTGGAGCTATATGTGAGGGAAGGGTCCGAGAAAGAACAATGAGGCCTGCTCAGCTCTTTGCTGGCTTCCAGTCCCCTTCACTGCTACCCACAAGCAAATTGGGCCCATCTTGTGCTGATTCCTGGGTGGATGGTTTTGTGTATGTTCTAGAACCTCCCCGCGGGTCTCTCCAACAAACTCTCCGGTGAGGCTGGGAGTTTCTCCTGCTGCCACAACCCCCACAGGTTTTTCTAGTCAGAGGCTTTGAGGGTCTATTTCCCGGCACTGGAAACCTGGGTTGTGTGGACCATCTTGCTCCCCAGTTGTTCCTCAGTTGTTCCTCTCGGTCTATCTGCATGCAAATATGGGGCTGCCCACTCTACCAGCTGCCGTCTTGCCCACTGTGGTCCTCCAGCCACTGCCTTGCTGTGAGTCCTCTCCACCTCGCTGCCCATCTCCACCCCTCCTACTGGTCTGGATGAATGTTTCTTCTTTAACTCCTTGGTTGTCAGACTTCCAATCAGTTTGATTTTTCTGTCACTTCTGGTTGTCTTTTGTTTTTTAATTTGTTGTCATCCTTCTTTGGGTTGTGCAAGGAGGTACAGTATATCCACCTATGCCTCCATCTTGGCCAGGAGTTGGAAATAAGTCATTCTTTTAAATCCTCACTCACTGAGGATTTTTGCATTATGTTATACAAATGTGTTTCCAGAGAAATCTGCATTTCATCTTCATGCTCATTCCTGAAGTAATGCAACTTTATGCATAGTATTCCTACTCTCTTTCCAAAAGACAAGGTAGTAAAACAAAGAACACCTGAAGAAAGAAAACCAAAGTGTGAATGGGGTGACTAGCAAAGAAACTGCCTAATGTACTGGGGCTACAAAGTGATCTTCAAGGTTAGGTACAAGTACCTTCTAATTAGTTCCTCAGGCAGTTTACCCCCTGCTGTCCAGAATCTTCCTTCTGAATCCCACCTGCAGAAAATGTCAAGGATACTGCGTTTCAAATCCCAGACGTGCAACTCAATAGCTGTGTGACCTCATTTGAAAAGAGAGCAGGAGACCCAACATACTGGGTACATGTGAGGGTTGGAAACCACATTTTATAGAAAAGTGCTTGCACAGTATTCAACTCACAATAGATGACCAGTACATTTGAATCTAAATTGAGTAGCCTCTGTTCCCATAAACACATGTAAACCACAACTTGTACTGTAAGAATTTTTGATAGCATCTATCTGACTGGAGGAGGAGAAAAACATTAAACCTCTATCTCACAGCCCTTTATATATAATAACAAATAGTTTTTGGTCCCAGCAGGTATTTGGTACTTTGGGGGTGGGCCAAGGAGGGGGTAATAATTTTGACAATTCATGTTCTGATGTTAAATTTCCAGAAATGGTAGGAGTGTTTTGCTAGATTTTCTTAGGTAGTATTAAGGATATTTCTACATGCAAAGAACATAAACCTAGACTTTATAATGATAAAAATAGTTGTTAAAATTCTCATAGTCCTGATGAGGCCCTGGTGAACCTCAAATAAGCAATACTAAATCCTATTACATACTATTGTGGATTTTGGAACAGAAGAACACTTTCTCCATATTTTCAGATCTTATTTTCTTTTCCTCATAAGATCATTTATTATACAATATCTACAGTCTTTTGAACAGTTTCTTCAAATTCTGGTAAAAGGCCCTGGACCTTCAGTGTGACTTTCAGAACAAAGTAGTCACAGCTGAGACCAATGGAGAACAGTTGGTAGTTACAGCAGCACTTGGCATCTATGAGTTCCAATATGGGGAGGTTAGAAGAGGTTGACAGAATACAAAGTCTAGTGATTCTGAAATAAGCAATGTTCAGAAATAGGGGAGTGCAGTAGGTAAGTGACAGCTTTGGTTCATGTCACATGATTGTGACTGCTCAAAGATACATATGGCTAACTTCCTATGCCATGAAGAGTTGATATCCAAATGGCTCAATGAAAATCATGACTTGAATTTTCAAATTTGGTATACCCTGTGGTTTCAAACTTATCAGAAAACCCTTTAAAAATGTTGAAGTGGGCCTACAAGAGGTCTATGTGCATAAACAATCAAGAGACCTTATTGGAAGTAAGCTGTCCTTAAGATGATTATAAAAAACATATATTTGATGCACTCTCAATAGGTTCTGATTGAAACAGAGGGCCAGTTTTGAAACTGAATGATGCATTCTACTCATGTTGGCCCTCAAGACAGTTCCTGTGACTCATTCTTCAGTGTCTTTAGAAAAGACTGGCACCATAAAAAAAAATTCTAGAATGAAAGGTCTAGCACACAAAAATCTCTACAGGAAATTGACGGTCTAGCAGAATCTGAGAGCTTGTTAATTATGTGAAGAGGAGGATTATTTTCCCCACTTCAATATGAGAGAATGGAACCAATAATAAATTGAAAAGTATATCATTTTTTGGAATAGAATAGAGGTAGAAAATCTTTTTTTCACATACCATACAATTCACTCATTCATTTTTTATTGTTGTTCAATTACAGTTGCCCACTTTTCCCCATTGCTCTCTCCTCCCCCACCCACCCCCCTGCTCCCACAGTCAATCTCTACCCTATTGCCCATGCCCATGGGTCCTTTATACATGTTCCTTGACTTGCCCTTTCCCTTCTTTCCCAGTTATCCCCCTTCCTACTTTCCTCTGGTCACTGTCAGTTTTTTCTTTATGTTTATATCTCTGGTTCTATTTTGCTCAATTGTTTGTTTTATTGATTGTGTTCCACTTATAGGTGAGATCATATGGTATTTGTCTTTTACCACCTGGCTTATTGCACTTAGCATAATGCTTTCTAGTTTCATCCACATTGTCATGATGGGTAAGAGTTCTTTCTTTCTTTCTGCTGCGTAGTATTCCATTTTGTAAATGTAACCACAGTTTTTTTGATCTACTCATTTACTGATGGGCACTTAGGCTGTTACCAGCACCTGGATATTGTAAATTGTGCTGCTATGAACATTATTCTTTTGGATTAGTGTTTCAGGATTCTTAGGGTATATTCTCAACAGTGGAATTACCTACTCAAAAGGCAGTTCCATTTTCAGTTTTCTGAGGAAATTCCATATTGTTTTCCACAGTGGCTACACCAGTCTGCATTTCCACCAACAATGCACAAGGGTTACCTTTTCTCCATATCCTCTCTAATACTTATTTTTTGTTGATTTGTTTATGATGGCCATTCTGACTGTTGTGAAGTGGTATCTCATTGTGGTTTTAATTTGCATCACTGTGATGGCTAGTGATGCTGAGCATCCTTTCAGATGCCCCTGGGCCCTCTGTATGCCCTGCTTGCAGAAGTGTCTGTTCAGGTCCTTGAGGCAGAAGATCTTATGTATAGAGGTAGAAACATCTCTTAGGGAGCTTGGACAGAATGAGCCGTATGCCAATATCAGAAGCAAAATGCTGGTACTGGAGATACCACTAGTGGGCTTGGATGGCCTTAACCTCAAGCATATGAGAATCTGGGTTGGTGAATCAAGACTTTTTCCATTGTAGGCAACAGATATCCAATCAGACAAGCACAAGGAAGAGAAGGAATGCGTTGGCAGCTACAAAGATAACTTATGAAACTTAAAGGGAGAAAGTGCCACTGATATTTACTGGATCAAGGAAATAAAAGACTTCAGAAAACCATTTTTCTATTTTTACATTTCTTCTTTTCACTATGCTTTGCTTTTACTCTCTCTACAAAATGTCCATTTCTGTTTCACCAAGAGTATTGTGGAAAATGAGGACCACCTTTCTGTTTCATACCAACTTCTAGCTCCAGAGTCATTAATGCACCAGCATCCCAGTCACTCAAATAAAAATTTTATATGAGGGGGAAAAACTAATTTTGAGTGCAGATATTCCAACAAGTATGTACCACACAAATATTTTGTATACTGGTTTCTTTCAGCACTCATTCAGAAAAATTATAGGGGAAGGGGAGATACAGAGATTTTACAGTTCTGTGGGAGATGTCTGAGACTGAGCAGAAACTAAGGTGACACTCCATGTATTTTAGAATGATGCCTCAGAAATATATTCCATAGAGCTGAGGTCCACTAAAGGTAAAAAGTTATTAAAATTTTTCCTTTTTTATTATCATGAGTTAAAAAAGAAATTTGATACCAGTCTTGAAATAGTGTAATTACTATTTAGATATTAGAAGGTTAAAGAAGGGAATAAATATCAGATTCAGCATTAAAAAAGCATGCCACAGTCCAGTTGTGTGCAAGTTATACATAATCAAAGCGTTGCTCTGTGTACACTTGACCAGCCCTCCCATACTTTAGATATGAGCTTCACTGTCTTTTTTATGTCAAACATTATAAATGTACAGACCCAGGCATTGTCTAACATGGTCATTCCTGTAGTAACAAGAAAAGGTCATATTGCAGGTCACAGAGAATATATATTACAAAACTCTTCCATAAAATAGAGCTCATTTTGCCAAATTTAATTTTATTTGAATCAAGCCATGGTCAACAGGATAAAATTATCCTGAAATCATAGAATACTGTATTGGAAGTGACTTAAAAGATGATCACTTCAAGTGATTACCAACCTGTTCCAATATGAAGAGCCCTTCCTAAGATGAAAACAAACAAAAAGAACATTATTATATGCAGATATGGATAGTTTCAACTGTGAGATCACATTACAACAAATAGCTATTACATATTAAGAAATGCTTTGGAAACAATTTTATTATTTAAATATACTTGAATGTATTTTGCTTAAGTGAGTGAATCATTAAACAATTTTATACATAAAACTTGAAATTCTTATTTGGAATTGAGACTTTTTAAAAAAAATCCGCACCCAAGGATATGTTTTTTGATTTGAGAAAGAGAGAGGGAGAGATCAATCAGTTGCCTCTTGTATGAGCCCTAACCAGGCAGGGTGGGGATTGAACCCATAAACTATGTATGTGCTCTGACTGGGAATCAAACCAGCAATATTTTAGTGTATGGTATGGCACTCCAACCAATTACCTGGTCGGGACCAGAATTGAGACCTTTTAAAAATAACTCTGCAGCCCTCAGGAACCTGTGGTCCACAGGTCAGCAATCACTGTTTCTTCACACAACCCCACACTGTAGCAGAAAGCACTGGAGCAAGAAAACTGGATACGTTTCATAAGGTAAAACATTTTGATCATCTGTAATACCAGAACTGGAATTCAATTCAATGGGCAAAGATATATCACTTCAAGACTCTTCTATCTGAATCAAAGAATAGACTTCATTCTTTTTATCTTTAAATATTATTATTTGGCTTTCATTTTATTAACATATATGTATCTCAAATACATGCATTTCAAAGACATATATCTCAAATGTATGTATATTGGATTCTGGAATACACACACACACACACACACACACACATATATACACACACACATATATATACATACACACATATGTATAATGAAGAATGTTATATTTTTTCTACAACCCAAAAATCATAATCATTTTTCACTGAACAATATCCTATTTCTCTAGTAGCAAAATGGTTGCATCAATAAGACCTCAAACTTTCTAAAAGTCATTTCCTCTGCCCTGTACTGGAGGCATTTTGAAAACTATCAAAGATTACTCCAAAGATGCAGTCTAACATTGTCAGTGTTTCAGCTTATTACTTCTTAATGTGCTTTTCTGTCTAGTTGATAACACTGAAGACATTTTACAAGAATAAGAAAGCAATAGAAAATAATATATTCCTTGTTTGCTTAGTTTGTTTTTCAGATTCAGTTGTAGATGGATTTGTATATTTTTGCCATTTTATTGCTTATAGTTTTGATTTTCTTCTTTTTCTTAAAGAAGTCCCTTTAAAAATTCATGTAATAATGGTTTAGTGATGATGAACTCCTTTAGCTTTTTTGTTATCTGGAAAACTCTTTATCTGCCCTTTGATTCTAAATGATAGCTTTTCTGGGTAGAGCAATCTTGTCTGTAGGTCCCTGCCTTTTATGACTTTGAATATTACTTGCCAAATCCCTTCTAACCTGCTAAGTTTCTTTTGAGAAATCAGCTGACAGTCTTATGGGAACTACCCTGTAGGTAACTAGAACCATTGATACAGAAAACATTCTGTTGGTTGACAGATGGGAAGGGGGTGTAAGGGAATGGGTAAAGTGGTGAGGCGATTAAGAAGTACAAATAGGCAGTAACAGAATAGCCATGGGGATGCTAAGAATAGGAAATGAAGAAACCAAAGAACTTATACATATGACCCACGGACATGAACAAAGGTCGGGGATTGCCTCAGGGAGTGAGGCATACTTGGTGGAGGTAGGTAAAGGGGGAAAATCAGAACAACTGTAATAGCATAATCAATAAAATATAAATTTTAAAAATTATAATAAAAAATATATAGTCCCTCACCACCCCCCAAAAAGGTGAATAGGTAGCTAAGAAGGCAAAAGTGCCCTCTGTTGAGACTTACGAGGAACTTATAAGTCTCCAAAAGGGAGGCCAACAACTACACTTTGTACACAAGGGCACTCCTCCAGGCCTCAAACCGGTAGACATATCCTCAAATGAAACTTCAGCCTCTGCTTGGAGAAAAGAAATGCCTCTGCCCAATTTAATTTTCCCTAATATTTCCTGCCAAAGCACCTACATGCTGGTAAAATATAATACATAATTTACTTCTGTAATAGAAGTAATTATCCAAATATGGTAATTAAAAGGATTTTTTCCCTTTCGAAATGCAAATCATCTTGCCCCAATATTTTTAGCTCTACTTTACTACTTGGTTCCAAATTTGCAAAAGTGCACATCATCCTAGTCATTTACATCAACCATTTGGTAAGCTGCATTCATCTCTGCTTCTTTTTTTTAAAAAAGATAAGCTGCATTTAATGCCTGTCCTAAATATTATAGAGACTTCAAATGTCTGAAGGGCAGCATGGTAAGGCTCCACTAGATTGAATGAGGGTTGTCCATATTCCATTCATAATGATTCCTAATGCATTCTTCATTATCATTCTAGTCACTCATTGAGTTCCATTCTAACTTACATTGATTCTATTTCACAAGGAGTCTGGGGATAAGACAAAGAAATAATTAGGTAGTTTTTCAAAGGATAACCACTGTCACCTAAAATCATTAAAGGGGAATATAATATCTGCTATCCTTTACCATATCAAAACTAATTTATAACTAAATAAAAAATCAGCACTCTGAAACATTAAAAATTGGAATATTTAGAGTATTTGGAAAGATATAACTAACTGAAACTGACTGTTTTTAGGAATGCCTGTATATAGTCATGATTTGGTGTAAATTCACATCTGTCTTGGATATCAATTATGTTCCAGGAATAGCTGTAGCTCTGTGCCACATCTCTGAAAATGCGTGCTTTTAAAAATTAATGTCCTATATAAATACTATATGCACTGTGGGCATATTCCTACATTAAAGCATTGCTCTGTGGAAACTGATTTTAGTTTTAAAGAATTCAAATAAGATGGGTTCAGGGCAACAGAAAATAACAACAACAAAAAACAACTTTGCCTAAAATAAATGATGATGTATTCTTATCAGTTTTAAACAGAAAATTTAAGGAAGACCCCTGGCTCTGGTATTTTAATTCAAGTAATTGGCATGTTATGAATGTGTCAATGAAATGTATAAACAGAAGCAGTTAAGATTCACAAGCTGTTAAAAATGTGTGCAGATAGAAAAGTTAAAAGTTATCCATCCTCTGTAGTCCTGCCAGAGCATCTACCTGACCAGACGTCACTCTGCTCAGAGCAAGTGACACGTGACTCTTTAACAAATTAAGTATGGTTGGTTCTTGTAAGTGGGAGGTTCAGATATTTCTCTTTCTCAGGTGTGGATAATAATTGACAGGACTGACATGTATTATTTTTTTAAACTAAAGAGGAGGGTGGGTTCCTTTATGTAATCAGAACTGGAGGCCAGCTTCATATTTAGTCAAGCTCTTCCCGCTTTCAATTCCAAGAATATTACGGGTGAAAAAAACCTCTTGTATCCTTGGTTCAGTGATTTGCAAGCTGTATTCTTTGGATTTGCGTCAGAGGCATTGAAGGCAGGAACAAGAGAGTGAAAGTAGTTAGACTAGATTCGTTCCTGCAACATCATCCAAACAAAATTAGTCTCCCTAATAATGGGCTTCTGTACAAGATAATAAAGATGCTGATGTTAAAAACAAGCATAAAAATCCATTTTTTAAATTATTTTACAGATGAAATAGTTTAGTTCCAGAGGAAAGAAGTTGTACAAGGTTGATTAAAGTTTTAGAAATAGAACCAGGAACAAAACCTAATCCTAGGTCATACGGTGACTGAGATGGTTTCAGGCATGCATGTTATTCTCCATGGTCCTGAGAGTTTTCATTTTCAGGATTCCTCTTTATGTACTGTAATGTCAGTCCTGAGGTACAGTGATTCCCACCCAAATCTCCCATTGCTCACACTTTTCTTTGCTTTATTTTAAATTTTGATCTGTGAATAATTTTAATCTCATATTGCTCCAAAACACACTGACTTCTGATTTATCTTTTACAATTTATATAGTTAATTTCATAAGATTTGACAAGCCTATCACATTTCCAGTGCTAATAATCTCTCCTCATTCTCTTTCCCTCCTCTCATTTTCTTCAACACACATGCACACATTCTATAATTTCATAACTCCCCCATGTGTCTTTCATGGGTCCTGCTAGTATTATAATCTAAATAAGAAATTAATATATTGCACTATTGGAAATCGTGAGCGATTACTTTAAAAGAATGTGCACACTTTCTCTTAAGAAGCTTTTGAAAATGACCTTTATAAAACATCTTAAGAAAATCACCCTGCTCCAGGACCCTGCCCCAGTCTTGAAGTCTTAAAATATTACCACATTATCTTTAGATCTATCTTTCCAGAATGGACCTACATTAACCAAGCTCAAATAAAAAAATAAACATTCTGGAGTTTAACTAAATGAATCTACATGGCCAGGCTAGAGTTCCGGCATCGAGACTCATAGAAAAAGCTTAATCAGAATCAATTTGCCATTTTATTAATTTAAATAAAGAGAAACAAATTGTCTTGAAAATGGACTCAGATCTTTCTGGGCTCTGTGAAACATGGCTGCAAAGCAGACACTGTACAGATGCAGGCTTATGACTCTGAGTTCATATTTTTCTTGTTACTCTGTAATACTGGGGAATTTCATCTACATACACATCATGTCTACCAGGCAGTGCAGTGGCAGAGACTGGGTCATGCCATCTGCTCATCCACAGACCTAGCACAGTACCTCAAATGCAGAGTGTGCTTAGTACATGCCATTGAATGAGGAATGGCCAAAAAGATGATTTAAAAGCTAAAATGGCTAAAAATAAAGGGGATGCCAGACTAAGTGGGAATGGAAGGGAAAGAGACTGAAAAATTATGTTTATTATGCATCTGAGAATGTAACTAAAAATTTCTGAATCTGAGGCAAAAAATTCTTCAGTCATATTTACTTCATTTCCATAGTCAAAATCTAGATGATAGGAATCGAGTTTTTTTTTCAGGTTGTGATACATGCAGAGAATCTTCTTTATGCACCAACATATCTGTTCTTCACTATACTGTACCAGAACTCTGGGCTGATTCAGCCAATAGAAAGCACAAGCAAGTGATTAGAGGAAGGGAGAAGAGTGAGGCTATTTTATTTATTCCGGGAACTCCCTATTGCCAAGGGCTGGCTATGTCTCATGGACAAAGGTCTCAGTTCTTGTCAAGCCATCCTCTCTCTATACACATTTCTCTATTTCCATGTTCTGGTAAATACAACCTTCATGATGTCAACCTTCCTTTAATAGTTCCAAGGTACTCTGTTATCCTTTGTTGGTCTCTCTTTCCTGCATGCACCTTTCTAAATAGACTGTTTTAAAATATTCTGCAGAGAACTCAGTTTGTATATGTGATTAGCTTCTTACTGGGACCCTGACCCATTGAGAGGTCAAGGGAATAATTACACAAAAGTCCCCCTTGGAGAGAATGGTCATTTCAACTCTGACCATTTCCTTAATATAGCCTATAAGATACTCATAGTTTGGGAGACTGCTTTGCCATGTACAGTATTTTGCACTTTTAGATAATGTGACCCATGTTTTCTGTATTGAGCTTTGAAATGTGAAGAAGCAGGGTGGATGGGGTATGAATTATAGATTTGTTAGGCATCATAACCAGGGCAGCACTTCAAAACATAACAACTCAAGCCTGGAAATATCTCACAAATGTTGAGGGCATCTTGGGAAAGGATTACAATTCTAAAAAGTAACTTTTTTCTCTCAAGGTGAGTGGGTCACAAAACCACTAAATCAATTAATCTACAATATCGCCTAATACGGAAACTGTCTTTTGCTCAAAAAAGGCCCCCCTGTAATGGTCAAAGAGAAACTGAGATTTTTTTATTTAACACACAAGCTGTCCTTTTATTTTTTTACTATAGACCATAATTAAACTTTTATAAATTCAAAGGTTAATACAATCCTTAAGGCCATTTTATTTTTATTTTTTCAATAATTAAATAAATAAACATTAAATACAACCACAAATCAATTAGAGTTATTTAGTATGGTAGTGTCTTAGGAAGTTTTAAAAATTGCATCTTGTTTGGTGCTACATTAAAAGAAAGGAAAAGTGGGTATTATTTCTTTAGAGTAAGCTTTGACTTTGTCAGATCTCTCCAAAGCAAATTGCTGACTCTGCAGTAGTCTATAACAGGGGCTCTCTATTGTCCCCAGTTTCAGCCTGTGTTTTGGAAAAGAGTTTTTGCTGCTCTTGCAACAATTGCAATCTAGAAACGAAAATGACATTTGCCTAGAATGCTGAAATGGCTGGTCCTGTGGTCTCTGCCCCAGAGTTCTGTCAGCAATGCAGTCATCTCATGTTTTGTTTGTTTTCTTCCCCACATGGAGAGTCAGAAAAGAAAAATCTAAAAATGTGTATAAAGAGGGAATAAAAACAGTTGAAAAGGTTACAGTGTTAAATAATTAGAACCAAAGTGTGTAGTTATAAACAAATTATTTTGAAATAACAAGCTCATTACATTCAATGAGGAATAAAAGAGGTTCCATGAAATGATGTCCTTCTGCAAACCTATAGCAAACATCGTGTAAGATGTTTATTTCAATTCTTAAGTTTCTAAGTCCTATATTTCACAATGAAGAATGCCTGACAGATTTTTTTCATAGGAAAAAACTGAGATCTAGATTTTCAAACATGAAGGGAAGATGATTGTAAATATAAGTAACTCAAGCCATTTATGGAAGAAAAAGCTTTAATGTATTTTATTCTGTTATGTGTTACATGTGAAACTTTGTCAACTCTTATATCACATGTCCAGTGAAACCAAAGACAAGCCCAATTATAAGGTTCTTATGAAAAATGTATGTTGAAAATTAGCCTCTTGGGAAATCTCAGTGATATTTTTCCTACCTAACCTCTTTACTGAACCTCTCTCACGGTTTCGCAAAATGGGGCAGGGAGAAAGAAAGAGAGTACAATAGGTTGACTAGGTTTAAGAACGTTATATTGTCCATTGGTTTAACTGAGAAAGAGTTGATGATAGGAAAAAATAATAAACCCATTGTTTGCTTTCTTCTCTCTCTCTCTGAGCCCAGCCTCCTTCCACACTCAATTAGCATCTGATCCTCAGATCCATTATCCTGACCTAAAACGGCCTGAAGCGTAGGAGTCAGGCTACTAACCATTATAGGCTTCAGGCAAACATGCTGTTTCCGGTACTAGTGCCTCTTCCTCACACTGAGGAAGAACAGTCTAAAATTCAGTTATAGTCTTTGTGCTGAAAGTTTCCAGAGCAAAGCTTAAGCTCTTAGTAAGGACTGGTTTTGAAGATTAGGGCTAATGCCTCAGCATAAAATACACTGTTACTTTGCCCATTATAGAAAGTTTCTGGTATTTCCTCAGAACTTTTGGGTGTGGTTGCTTCCCGTGTCTTCACATAATTTGAATATTCCTGTGTTGCTGGCAAAACACTAAACAACATCATTTTATTAGTTATCAGGTCATGAAGCTTTTTCTTTCATAAAAATGAGTGTTTTGAAGAACAAATAATTCCCCTAAATAGTTTAAGAACAAGCATGACTGGAGGGAAAAGTGTGAGTGGCCTGGGCCCTTTCCTCAGTGTAGTTTTACTGGATAGCAGTTACCTGCGTAAACTAGTGACATTTTTTTATTAGAAAATTTTGAAGTGGTATCACAAAATTCTCTCCTTCACTTATTTTTTTCATCACAATAGGATTGTGGATAACGATGTGGGCATTCTCTGGTTCACACTGGCACAAACCTATCAAAAAGCCATTCTTTTCCTTGTCTTGACAAGGTGATGAGCTGGTGCCCTTTGAAGTGCAAAAGAAAACAAAAGTTATATATTTTTTATTGCTTCAGAGTCAAAACTTTCTAGTGAAAATGCATTTTTGACTATAACTTTATATATTTTATTTTTCACTTCACACCATGATACAAATACAAAAAATGTTTGGATGCTCCTCCTGCTGAACTAATTTCTTTATCTATTGTACTTTTCTTTAGAAAAAGATTAATAGTCATGTTTACAAAGTGGTAATGTCCGCTGTGAAATTTGTTCCCCTACCATCTCTAAAAATGCAGGCCACATAAAAGCTTCTTCCTGGCTTATAGATAATTCAGAAAATAGCTATATGGACACTGTAATTCTTGCTTGTGAAACACATGTGGATGGAAAAATTGAGCTTTAATGCACACTTAAATGCATTAACAGTATCTAAAACCTGACAGAATTTAAAATATAATTACTACATCCGAAGTGCCTTTAAGATGAAAATTTCTCACAATGATTCTATTCTAAGCAACACAGAAAGCAGCTGAATAATGAATAAATTTGAAGCACAAAATTATATATCTCAAAGAATTTTCAAGGTATGACATTCAACATCTAAGACAAATGTCTGCATCATAAAGAAAAACAGTTTGATGTTGTGAACTTCTACTCTTAGTTCAAGAAACAGAAAATAATGTGGAATACTTTTAAGATCACTGCTAGTGTACAGAAACTGTTATTTTCCAGAAAAGAAATGCTTACAAAGAGAATACTACTTAAGTATTGTGACTTAAAATGTTCTTTATTCAAATAGAGCAACATTGGAATATATCCATTTTCTTCAACATGGCTCAAGGGAGCAAAACTTCCCTTGCCTGAGAAATGATATATCTGTAATTACCTAGGACAACAAATATATGATTTTTAATCCCTTTAGAATGACTCAGAGTTTTATTCATGGGAACATCTTGGGAAAGAAAGATCAGAAATATGGTGAGATTTATTTTAAAATCAATCAGAATGGCAAAGCCAGCATCCCATATGCTCACTCTGGCAGCTCTGATTGCAAAGGCAGAGTCAGACCCTTGAACAAAATCAAGGAGATTTACTGGTTATTCAGTGCCTTTAGCATTGGTCCTTTTGAGTACTTCTCCTTGACACTCCGATGCCTTTGGCTCTTGATTTTGCCTCAATTACTTAGATCTACTTCTCCCTTTAATTCCTTGAATATATATTTTTTCTGATTACTCAACTCTTAACTTTAGCATCCTTCAGGAATCTATTTGTTGCCTGTTTTATAACAGTCAGGAATTACATTACTTATAAACTTGTCTATTTGATTATTGCTGTTTGATATGTAAGCTTCACCAGAGTAAGAACCTGATCTTTCTTTCCACTCATATATCCCATGTACCTAGGACAGCATCTTCTATTGGCCCTTTTTCAGGCATTAATACTCTGCCGACCTCATCATCTATATCTTCATTTTCATTCTCTCTCTCAAACTCTAGACCCATATATCTAACATCAAATTGAATATCTGTACCTAGGAATCTTATATTGGTTTTAAAACACTATGTTAAAAAGGAATTGATTATATTCCACATTCTGCTCCTCATTCAACCTAGTACTTCAAAATTTTTCTATTGTCTATATCCATTTTAATTTTAACATCTGTTTTATCACTTAGGACAGAAACTGGAAATTATTCTAAATTTGTTTTATGTATTTCTCCTACAGTTTTTTTGTTGCTAAATTATCTTCATTCTGTTATCTAAATACCTTCCCTGTCTACACTGCCACCACAATAGGTCAATCCCTCACATGAATTAGGGCTGTCTAAGTAAACTTCCGGCCTCCACTGTTCCTTCATCCTATTCATTGTCCACAATGTTGCTTGAGTGATTTTTCCTGTTCTTTACCCTCCTTATATCTGGGCTGGCCAGCTTAGTACTGGATCTTTGAATAAAAAGAATTCAGATTCCTCTCCACCCAACCCCCTGATTACTACTCCACAGGCTTCTCACACGATCTATACCAGGAACATCAAGCTGCACTATTTATATTTTCCCCAACATGCCTCACTTAATCCTAATGATTGGTAATTTTTTTAAAGATTTTATTTACTTATCATTAGAGAGAGGTGAAGGGAGAGAGAAAGAGAAAGAGAGAAACATCAATGTGTGGTTGTCTTTCGTGTACCCCACACTGGGTACCTGGCCTGCAACCCAGGCATGTGCCCTGACTGGGAATCAAACTGGTGACACTTTGGTTTGTAGGCCAGAACTCAATCCACTGAACCACACTAGCCAGGGCTAATGACTAGTGATTTTTATCTACAAAAGCAGAGTGAACAGAAATGGCTTAAAAACATGGTCTAAATCAAATTTCATTACCCTATGAAACTTGCCTATATTAAGATAAAAGTGTTCTTACTCTAAACTTTGGTTTTAAAAGTAAATAAAAGGACAATTTTTCTTGCTGATGAATATAAACTCTAAATTCTCCCCTGCTTTTCACTGGGATCTTTTTGAGAAAGAACATTTGCCTAGCACCATGCAAATGTCTATGCTGTGATACTGAAAAATCTCATCTTTGACTAGGCTGGTATCCAACATTTAAGTGCATAATGTGAAGGTTTTGATAAAGTTTATATTGATACGATGTCTGGGTGTCTTTGGAGAAGAAATGGGAGCCAGTTGGCTCTGTCACCACATTGTACAAATGCCTCTAAAATCAACACCATTGCACCCATTACTCATTTAGTCAAGACATGGGTGGGTAACCCTTCCAGAGCTGAACGATTAGCTGGGGCCAATACACCTCTCTGAGAAGGAGTTCAAGGTAACATACAGAGTCTAGCTGCCCACCAACACTCTCAAGTTAACATGTGACCATATGGAGAGCAGAAACACAAATGTGAAATTAAAATCTAACACTAAAAAGTGGATAAAATCAAATTAATAATATAAAGGATACATTTGATGGAAGAAAAAATATTAAAAAATAATAGAGAATAAACAAAACCATTTTAGGAGATAACTTACAGAGATCATTGAAAGAATGGAAAAGTAGATGGAGCAAAGGCAGTATTCAATGTACAATAACAACAAAAAAGGTTAAATACAACATTTTGAGTTCACAGGAAGGAGGGACTTTCCAGGAAAAACATAGCATGCGTGAATTGTGTGAGTATTGCCAATTTTTAAAATTTCAGTGATTGAGAGTGTTACAAACACCAAAAGGATAAACTACTCCTAAAATAACAAAACATTAGATTGTTTTCAAACTTTTATGTCATAACAGTAAATTTTAGATAAGTGTGAAGAAAAACTTACTGAGATATAAAAGACAATAGTTATGACTGAAGAATTTTCACATCTTGTCAAGTTGACATCATTTAAAGACTACAGAAAAAAAATGTCAGATATGTAAGGTCTCAAGAAGCATACCACTCTCAAACACTTCCTGGGGGGAAATAACTCGAGGACATGTCTCACTTCAAGATCATTACCTATAAATTTGAAGAAAGAATGCTCTAGGTGCTATCTTTCTAGCAGGAGCTATGAAATGACAGGCTCCAGAAAGAGCTGATGTAGTTTGGCTCACATGGCCATTTTTTGAGGACTGTTTCAAGTGATAAAAGTTCCTCATGACCTTGATACTTTAAAGGACTCCCTGGTTACACAATATTTTTCCAGCTAAATTTGGAGAAGCAGCCAAAGTGGATGGCACAGAAAAGTAAACCCATAAGCTAAATGAATGTAGGAAACATGTCTCTTCTGTTCATTGCAGCACCACCAGTACCTACACAGTGCTTGGTGCACATAGGTACTCGTTTAGTAGTTTCGGTTTTATGATTGAAAAGTGAGGGGTGAGAGAAACAGAGGTGTATCTCCCAGCAGCAAGTTTTTTTTTTAGTAGAACTCAGCAAATACATATTAGGTGTCTACTCTGGGCTAGGCACTGACTAGTGTTAAAAAGCCAATAAGTAAATACATAAATACAGATAGAGTCCATGCTGCCTCTGTGTTGTTAATTTGTCTCTGGTTGAAAAGTTCACCGCATTGGTAGTTTTTCTGAGTGGAAGCTGGGTGTGTCTTTTCTTTGTCAGCCTCCACAGTTTGGAACGAGCAACCTAGGTGTTGCATCATTTTAAAGTGATTAAGCAGAGAGATTAGCTGGAATTTCTGTGTTTACCAACCAGTATTTTCTGGATGGAATGGGTTCTCTATCCTCTCTAGGACCAGGTTATATAGATTTCAGTTTGGGGCCAAGAAGAAGACTGCTAGCATAACTGTACAATAAATTCTGGTTGATGTACCTATAAACGTTATGCTTAGGCATTTGACACTTTTGTGAGTCAACGTATCTTGTGGCAGCTTCCTCATAAAAATGCATAAATTATGTTCAGCTTTTGCCAAAAGGCCAGCCACCAAGATGATTCTTTCTTTGGATCTGATCTTATATAAGTAGGACCATTGACCTTCCTTTTATAGAATAGTAGAAATGGAAACAATCTTCATGGTTTTATATAAAGAACAAAACAAACAAACAAAAATAGAAACACACTTAGAAACAGAACAGACAGATGGTTGACAGAGAGGAGGGGAATTAGGGGCTGGCTGAAAAGGTGAAAGAATTGAGAGATAGTAATTGGTAGTTACAAAATAGTTACAGGGATGTAAAGTACAACATAGGGAATATGCTCAATAATGCTATAATAACCATGTATGGGACCAGGTGGGTATTGGAAATATCGGGGGGAATCATTGTGTAGAGTTATCATTGTCTCACCACTGTGCTGTCTGTTCATGTAAAACTAATACAAAATAATATTGAATATAAAATGTGGCTGAGAGATAAATTTCAAAATAATAAAAAGAGAAACTAGGAGCTTATAAAACTAATGTTATCAAAATACAGTATGGCTGGGATTAAACAAGCTCATGATTCTAAAAAGGAGAACATTTGAAGATGCTAAGAATATAGAGTAACTGGACCTTTTATGTCCCAAGCTTATAACAAAAGGAAAACTAGTTAATTTGCAAAATCACAACTGTTCTTTTTTATATCAGAGAGCCAAGGTTGTAGGGCAACTAGCTTACCCAAAATATAAAGGAAAAAAGCATCTCTGAGAGAGACAGGGCACGAGCATTAGTTTACCTGAAGCAGACAGGCAACAACATACCAACTGAGGAAAAGAGTCAGGTAAAATATTAAACAAACGGATAAAGGCCAATAAGGGGCCAGTGTGAGAACATGAAACTTCCAGGAACCACAGACATAAGAGGAATTTGCATCCACTCTCAGGCTCACAAGAAAAATTAGAGATAAGGTCAGAATTCCACTTTCATGGTTCATACCTGGAGGAGAGAGAAACAGCAGTCATTGCAGACACAGCATGAAGACGTGGAAGACCTTTCTGCAGTGCCCCCTGTAAATAAATGTCTTCAGTTGCTTAGGACAAGGCAGCAAACCTTGTTACCTTCGTGATGCAGATGAAGGCCCATTGCAGCTGGGAGAAGAGAATAAATCTCAGTACTCCTGCAAGAGAAGTAGAAATATAACATGTTCTGGGACCAAACCATTATATATGTCCTACTTCTGGGAAGGGGCAGGACCACTGGGAAAAACCCATCTCCAAAACAAAGAGATCTAATGTCTCTGTAAGATTTATGCTGAACCAGATTGACAAAGCACACACACCCCTACTTGCTCTCTATGACTTAGGCTACCAAGCATCGTAACAAGTAACAGCAGTGGCAGAAGATCCAGAGCATAGAAGGAAACCTTCTCTGAGATATGGGTACAAAGGGAAAACTAAAGATAAAAGTGCAACTGAACTTGAGATAAATCCTTTTTGCAAATCTGCCCCTTACACCATACATGAAAATCAAGTCAAAATATAAGACCTGAAACCATAAAACTCCTAGAAGAGTCCAATCGCACGTGTGAACACGTGTGTGTACAGTGAAATGACCCTTTCACTGTACTAGGCAATGGAGTCTGTAGGTGCCATTGAGTGAGCATGTGTACTGTGTGGCCATTGCATTCAAAATGACTAAGCAAGTAGAGCAAGGAATCTGCATCAAACTTTGCATTAAGCTTGAACCTTCCTCTGTGGAAACTATTTGGATGATTCTGAAGGCTTTCAGGGATGATACCATGAGTGCAGTGTACACAAATGTGAGGCACAAATGCTTCAAAGATGTTAGAGAATCTGTTGAAAGTGATCCACATTCTGAAAGGCCAGAAACAAGCAGAACTCCTGAGAATGTTGAACATGTATGGGCTGCAATCAACAAAGATCAGCAACCCAGGTGGCTCAACCCCATGTACAGCCCAGATTGGGCACCCTGCACTTCTGGCTTTTTCCAAATCTAAAATTACCTTTGAGAACAGGCTGACAGCCACCAGAGGGGAGAGGGGAGAGAATTTCATGGGGAAAAGGGGAAGAGTTTACAGGAACAAGTATAAAGGACACATGGACAAAAACTAGGGGGGGTGGAAATGGGAGGGACGTAGTGAGGGCTGGGGCAGTAGGCTGGGGTGGGAGTAAAAGACAAAAAACTATACAAGAACAACAATTAAAATAAAATTTTTTAAAAAATAAAATACAATAAAATTACCTTTGAAAGGGAAGAGATTTCAGACCATTGATAAGATTCAAGAAAATGCAATGGGGCAGTTGATGGCGATTCCAACAAAGGATTTTGCAGAGTGTTTTGAACAGTGGAAGAGATGCTGGGAGAACTGTGTGAGGTCCCAAGGTGCCTACTCTGAAGGGGACTGAGGCATCACTGTCCTATGTACAGTGTTTCTTGTATCTTGTGTCTTCTTGAATAAATGTTTCTATTTTTCATATTACATGGTTGGATACCTTCTGGACAGAACTTGTGCGTTAACATTTTTATTGTGAAAATTATTTCACAATGTATACATATATCAAAACAACATTTTACACATCAAATTCAATTTTTAGTTTATAAATAAACATGTGTGTTATAAAACACATTAAAGTGATGAAATAAAAGCTAAAAACTGCCATCCAAGAATTCTGTGCACAGCAATAAATCTTTCCATAATGAAGAAGCAAAGACTTTTTCAGTAAAATAGTGGGGGACTGTATTATGTAGTTGATTTTCACTATAAAAATGTTAAAAGAGAATCATCAGACAGAAGTAATATCATTTTAAAAAGTTGGAACTATTGAACAAAATGACATAAAAGAAGTTAAATCTAAATTTTGCTTTTTCTTACTTTAAGTTTCTAAAAGAGCACTGCCCAACAGAATTTCCTGTAGTGATGGAAGTATTTATTTCTGTGCTGTTAATAAGGCTAGTCACACGTGGCTGTTGAAGACTTGAATTGTGCAGGTGTTACTGAGGAAGTGAATTTTAAGTTTCATTTAATTACAATTAATTTAAACTTTGTCACATTTGGCTAGTGTCTACTTTATTCAATTGTGCAGATCTGAAAGAAAACTCATTGTCTAAATCAAAAAGAGTAACAAGGCATTGTGATTACAGCATACATTAAAGTAAATACACAGCAACAATAGCACAAGTGATGGTTAGGAGACATAAGGAATATATTACTTGAAGCTTCACACAAAAACCTGTATGAAAATGCTTATACCACCCCCTGAAAAGGAACAACTCATATGTCCTACAAATGGGCAATGAATAAACAAATCATACAACAAAATAGTAGTCAGCAATAAAAATAAATGAACTACTGAAAAAAATGACATAAAGATAAATCACAAATAAAATATACTAAATGAAATAAACCAATGTCAAAGTCTACACATTTCATACTTCCAGTTATATGACATTTTGGAAAAGACAAACTATATGTACAAAAAATGATCTGTAGTTGCTGGGGGTTGCAGATGGGAAAGGGTTTGAATACAAAGGGACACAGAACTACTATACACTAAAGAAGTGCATTCTGTAGCATCTTAATTGTACTTTTAAAAGTGTAAAGCCCTGTTACAGTAAAGGTAATAAGATTTGTAAAACAGAATGATCATTATATATTTTTTATTTTTAATTTTTCAATTGTAGTTGACATAATATCTTTCAATACATTAGTTTCAGGTGTACAGCATAGTGATTAGACATTTATACAACCCACAAAGTAATCACTTCAGTAAGCCTAGCACTCATCTGACACCATCCAAGTTATTTTATTATAACATTATTGACTATATTCCCTATGCTGTACTTTACATGCTCATGCCTACTTTATAACTGGAAATTTGTACATGTTAATCCCTTCCCCCTTTTCACCCTTTCTCCCAACTCTCTTCCCATCTGGCAAGTAACAAGTTGTTCTCTGTATCTGAGTCTGTTTCTGTTTTGTTTGTTCATTTATTTTATCATTTAGAGTCCACATTTAAGTGAAATTACATGTCATTTTTCTTTCTCTGAGTTTTTTCACCTAGCATAATACCCTCTAGGTCCATCCATATTGTTACAAATAAGAAGACTTCATTCTTTTTTTTTACATTTTTTATTGTTGTTCAAGTACAGTTGTCTCCATTTTCCCCCCACCACACCCTTCACCCCAGCCATCTCCAATTCCCATCTTGAACCTACCCCACTTTGGTTTTGTCCATGTGTTCTTTACACATGTTCCTGAAAAAACCCCTTCCCCTTTCCCCCCATTATCCTCTCTTACCTCCCCTCTGGTTACTATTAGTTTGTTCTTAATTTCAACTTCGCTGGTTATGTTTTGCTTGCTTGTTTGTTTTGTTGATTAGGGTCTACTTATAAGTGAGATCATACATTATTTGTCTTTCACCACCTGGCTCATTTCACTTAGCATAATGCTCTCCGAATCCATCCATACTGTCCAAAGGGTAGGAGCTCCCTATTTATTTCTTCTGCATAGTATCCCATCGTGTAAATGTACCATAGTTTTTTGATCCATTCATTTACTGATGAGCACTTAGGTTGCTTCCAGCACTTGGCTATTGCAAATTGTGCTGCTATGGACATTGGAGTCCTTAGGTTCTTTTGAATTGGTGTTTCAGGATTCTTAGGGTATATTCCCAGCAGTGGAATCACTGGATCAAAAGACAGTTCAATTTTTAGTTTTTTGAGTATGGAAACAATTCCATACTGTTTTCCACAGTGACTTCACCAGTCTGCATTCCCACCAACAATGTACTAGGGTTCCTTTTTCTGCACATCCTCTCCAACACTTGTTGTTTGTTGATTTGTTTGTGATGGCCATTCTGACCAGTGTGAAGTGATATCTAATTGTGCTTTTAATTGCATCTCTCCGATGACTAGTGATGCTGAGCATCTTTCCATTTGTCCCTGGGCCCTTTGTATGACCTTTTGGAGAACTGTCTGTTCAAGTCCTTTGCCCATTTTTTAATTGAGTTGTCTTCCTGGAGTGGAATTGTGTGAGTTCTTTATGTATTTTGGAACTCAAACCCTTATCTGAGGTATCATTGGCAAATATGTTTTCCCATGTGGTTGGTTCTCTTTTTATTTTAATATTGTTTTCTTTAGCCATGCAGAAGCTTTTTATTTTGATGAGATCCCATTTGCTTATTCTTTCCTTTATGTCCCTTGCTCTAGGGGACCAAACATTCCATGTTGCTGCATGGAATATCTGAGATTTTCCTGCCTATGTTCTCCTCTAGGACTTTTATGGTGTCACAACTTATATTTAAGTCTTTTATCCATCTGGAATTTATTTTTGTGTATGGTGTAAGTTAGTGATCAAGCTTCATTTTTTGCATGTAGCTGTCCAGATATCCCAACACCATTTGTTGAAGCGGCTATTTTTGCTCCATTTTATGCTTCTGCCCTTTTGTCAAATATTAATTGACCATAGAGACTTGGGTTTATTTCTGGGCTCTCTATTCTGTTCCATTAATCTATGTGTCTGTTATTATGCAAATACCAGGCCATTTTAATTACTGTGGCCTTGTAATACAGTTTGATATCAGGTATTATGATCCCTCCTACTTTGCTCTTCTTTCCTAAAATTGCTGTGGCTATTCAGAGTTGTTTATGATTCCACATAAATTTTTGAAATGTTTGGTCTATATGACACCATAAAGGACTTCATTATTTTTATTTGAGAAATATTCCATTGTATATACATACCATGTTTTCTTTATCCCTTTGTCTATCAATGGACACTTAGGTTACTTCCTTATCTTGACTATCATAAATAATGCTGCAGTGAACATAGGGGCTCATATATCTTTTTGAGTTACTGTTTTGAATTTCCTCAGTAAACACCCAGAAATGGAATTTCTGGTTTTATGTTAGTTGCATTTTTAATTTTCTGAGGAAACACCTTACCATTTTCCATAGTGACAGCACCAATTTACAATGCCATCAACAGTGCATGAGGGTTCCCTCTTCCCAACATCCTTGCCAACCCTTGTTTGTTGACTTATTGATGATAGCCATTCTGACAGATGTTAGGTGACATATCATTATGGTTTTAAGTTACATATCCCCAGTGATTAGTGACATTGATCATTTTCTTTTATGTCTAATGACCATCTGTATCTCCTTTTTGGAGAAGTTTCTATTCAGGTCCTCTGCTCATTTTTTTAAATCATATTTTTTGATGTTGAGTTGTATAACTCCATTATATATTTTAGATATTAACCCCTTATTAGATGCATCAATGGTGAATATCTTCTCCCATTCAGTAGATTGTCTTTTTGTTTTATCGATGGTTTCCTTCATTGTGCAAAAACTCATTAGCTTGATATAATTTGTTTATTTGTTCTTTTGTTTCAATTGCCCTGGGAGATGTATCCAAAAAATATATGTACTACTAAGAGCAATGCTAGAGTGTTTACTGCCTATCTTTTCTTCTAGGAGTTTTATAATTTTGGGTCTTACATTTAAGTCTTTAATCCATTTTGCATTTATTTTTGTATATGGTATAAGAAAGTGATCCAGTTTCATTCTTTTGCATGTGTATGCCCAATTTTTTCAACACCCTTTATTGAAGAAACTGTCTTTATACCATTCGTGCTTGCTTTGTCATATATTAATTGACCACCTAGATGTATGTTTATTTCTGGGTTCTCTATTTTGTTCCATTGATCTTTGTGTCTGTTTTTACACCAGTACCATGCAGTTAAAATTATATAGCCCTGTAGTATAGTTTCATGTCAGGTAATATGAGATATTTAACTTTGTTCTTTCTCAAGATTGCTCTGGCTATTTGGGGTCTCTTGTGGTTCCATATAAATTTTAAGATTGTTCTAGTCCTGTGAAAAATTCCATTGTTATTTTGGTAAGGATTACAATGAATCTATAGATTGCTTTGGGTAGTGTGGACATTTTATTGGTGTTAATTTTTCCTATTCATGAGCATGATACATCCTTCTATTTATTCGTATGTTTTCAGTTTCTTTCTTCAGTGTGTTATGTTCCCCTCCCTGGTTAAATATATTCCTAGGTATTTAATTATTTTTGATGCTATTCTAAATGAGATTGGTTTCTTAATTTCTGTTTATGACAGTTCATTATTGATGTATAACACTGCAACTGATTTCTGAATATTAATTTTTTATTGTGCTACTTTACTAAATCCATGTATTAATTCTAACAGGTTTTTTGTGGATGGTTTAGAGTTCTTCCTGTACAGTGTCATGTCACATACAAATAATGACAGTTTTACTTTTTCCTTTCCAAACTGGATACCTTTTATTTATTTGTTTATTTTTGTCTGATTGCTGTGACTAGGACTTCCAGTACTATGTTGAATAAAAGTGGTAACAGTGGATGTCTATATCTTGTTTCTAATCTTACAGAAAAAGCTTTCAGCTTTTCACCATTGAGTATGATATTAGCTGAACATTTGTCACATGTGGCCTTTATTATGTTGAAGTATATTTGATCTAGTCCTAGTTTGTTGAGAATTTTTATCATAAATGAATGATGGATTTTGTCAAATACTTTTCTGCATCTATTTGATTTTTATCTTTCAATTTGTTTATGTGGTGTATAAAATTAATTGATTTGCAGAAGTTTAACTAGCCTTGAATTCTAGGAATAAGTCCCGGTTGATCATGGTGTGTGATCTTTTTATTGTTCTGCTGAATTTGGTTTGCTAATATTCTGTTAAGGATTTTTGCATCTATGTTCATCAAGGATATTGACCTATACTTTTTTTGCATGTGTAGTGTCTTTGGTTTTGATAGCAGGGTAATTCTGGCCTTGTAGAGTGAATTTGGAAGACTTCCTTCCTCTTCAATATTTTGGCCTTAATGACTTGTGAAACAGTCATTAAGGGAAAACCCCACACAACTACAGTAACCTCAAGGGGACTTCTTTGTTAACCAATAAGAATGAAAATGTATGAATTGGACACTGAACAAAAATGACCCCTAAATCTAGTAATACAGTTAAAGACTCCTGTATAGAAACCTCTTTTTTTTTTTGGTTTGTCTCAGAATCTCCCATAAACGTTTTTACTTTCAAATCTTTTTTTGGGACCAATTTTTTTTTTCTTAAACCTCTGTGTCACACACTATGGGAAATGCCTGTCTGAGTTGTGTTCTTTTCATATGTATGAGTGTAAATATAAAAATATCCTACTGGAGAAAAAAAAGGACCAGAATCTTGTCTCCTAGAAAAAGATGTGATTTTTTTTCCCCTTCATTCTAGGAACAAGTCCAGGGGGAAGAAAAGGTAGGAAAAGTGGAACAGGAGATGACAAAAGTTATTCTCACCTATTCAGTATTCTTATCTAATAAAATTTACTATATGCTAGAACTGAATAAAGCACATATGATTCCTTTGTTTGTGGAGTTTGCATTCTCATAGAAAGCATAAAAGGTCAGGCACATATCGAAATTCCAAATGAAAAATACCATGAAGCATTGTCAATTCTATGAAAATTTTCCCTTGGTTTGAATATTGCCAATATCTTTCAAGTACTATGATTTTGAACTTACTTTATTTTTCACATTTGAATATACTTTTTACTTCATGTAGGACTCTTTACGCTCAGCAAAATAACTTGCTTATTCTATTATTATGTACATAAACCAAAATGTACCTTGAATCTGATTGAATGTTAACAGTCCCTAACCTATGCTGCCTGTCCATTACTATCTAGATAACTCAATATAATGGAGAATACTGAGGTATAGAAAAGAAAATCTGAAATAAGAGATGAAAGACACTTGACCAATCCTGAATTGAATGAATTTTCTGTACCCCATGCAGTGGCAAATTCATTTCTCTACAGAAAATTTAAATAGCTGAATTCAGCAAATCAAGATTGCTGGAATTATGCCATTTATATGTATGGAAATAGTATACTATTAATATTTATGGGATTAGGTTTCAACATATGAATTTTGGGAAACATGAATATTTGGGAAATATTCAGTCTATGGTACAGTAGCAATGAATTTGTCAGAACTCTGGTAGCAAATTACATTCGAGTCTAGGTATCACACAAGAGTTATAAAATGGGGTAAAGACATGGCTGATCTATAGTATTGCCAACTTGACTCCTGCTTCAATCTCTAGATCTTATTTTCCGAGATCTCAGCTCTTGTTATTTCTCTTATTTCAACTTGTCACCTTCTTCCCTGAAGTTGTAGCTACTAGGGAGTTTTTTGTCTTACCCTGTGACAATTTTGCTAGTCCCTCATAGTCTCAGCTATCTTCCCCACCCACTCAGGTCACATGGTATAGTCACCTGTACCCAACAAAACTCAGTGCCTCAGGAGACAAGTGGAAGATCTCAAGCCTTTCTCATGCCCAGAAATCCAAGAAAATATTGTCACTGACCTTTTTATGACCTTCGCCATGAATTCTTATACTAGTCTGCTGCCTTCAAATTATCCCACCTGAAAGTACAGAACAAAAATAAATTTTAAACCTACATCCCCTACATATCAAAGGGACATCTATCATGATACCCCTTTGACAGTTTCATAACTGTGAGAGAATGAGTTCCATGCATCACATCTAACTCCTCCAGATCTCTGGGGTGTGTGCATGTGTGTGAGTGTGTGTACATGTGTAAAGGAGGGAAAAATAAATGTCTTAAAAACATGTTTGCCTGTTTGCATTCTCTAGGCACTTTTTTGCTGTTTCACAGATGGATGGTGCCTTTGGTGGCCCAGAAGTTAAGAATCTGTCATCATTGATCATCGGCCTCTGAGCTTACAACTCCGTCTGGAGTTAATTGAGGCCCAGAGCCTCTACAAATGGATGGATGTAATCAGAACAGAGAGAAACAAAATATGCCAGTTACTGTTTCAAGTCAATGAGCAAGGATTTATGTAACCAGTTTCTTAAACTAACCCAACTGGCAGGATGCAATCACAAAACAACTTAATTTTGCCCCCTCACTCTTCTTTAATTTTGTTCAGAGAGACGAATTTTCCCCAACAATGAAAATTCTGACATTGCCATATCTTTTAAAGTTACTTTTAAGAAACATGAAACCCTAAAATTATTTCAAGACACAAATCTTAATCTCAAATTTCTACTTAAACTGTCCAAAGCCATACATAAGTAAAGCTTCCAAAGTCACATAAAATTGCAATTACTTCCATGCATTCAACTCAGGACTGCTGCAAGTGGAAAAAGAATGGGGGATATATTTATTTCTGCTGTATTTCCAAATTCTTCCTCTTTCAGGTAACAAAACTTTTGGGGTTAGAGCTTGGTGGCAGTCAGTCAGAAGAGATCAGCTAGATGCTCGTCAAACCCATTTCTTTTTCCTGAGCATCCCACTTCTCTTCTTCCAGATTGAGGCATATGATTAGTTTTCCCTGATGAAATTAGTTTTCCCATATGATTAGTTTTCCCTAAGTGGAAGTGATGGGTCACTAGTAGTCTGAGGTAGTTAAGATAGGAGTGTGTTGGGTGTAATTTCTGCATGCTTTCTTTCATTCCTTCCTGGCCAGAAGCTGAAAACCTAATGGGACACTCTAAGACTGAATCAGTAAATGAAAGAAGGCTGATTTTCTCAATCACCAGTTGGAAGACTGCCTACCTAACACCCAACTAAACTATGATGGTGATGAGAAATAAGCCATTATTGTATAAACCCACTTAGGTAGGGGCCATTTGTTAGGCATGGGGATAATGTACCCTAATTAATCCTGGGAGGGAGAAAAATAAAAACTAGAATAGTTAAAGTTGGTGGGAACAAATACGATGGTTCATAAAACAGAACCCTTGGACATTGTTTATATCTCTCACTAGCAGTAGTTTTGACTCAGATGATACATTCTTCTCTCACTGATAACTTATTTGTTCTACATCTTTTGAGAATCTGGGATTATATTTAGGTTGTCTTTTCTGATATTGGTCTTATATCTAAGATAGTACTCACTCAACTTTATCTCATGCATGGCCCTAATCCGTTCCACTGGCAAAAGGCACATATCTTTTGCTCCTGAGAGCACACAGGTCATCAAACACCATCATCTCGCCTTCATCCCATTCATCCCACCTTCAGAGCATCTTTCCAGTTTGCTTTTTTTCTCCTGGATTTACCGAGTAAGAGTCAGACACCAGCCTAATGCATCTGCTTCACTTAAAGAGAGACCCATCAGTTGCATGTATGTATGTTTTTTTCTATATTTTGATAAGTTTTTTGTACTGAGAACAGATGGTATTTAATTTCTCCTTTATCATGAATATCTGGTCATATTTCATCAATGCTATGTTCCTGAGGCTCATTGAAAAAAATACATTTAAAATTATTAAAGGTGCCTTGTTTTCTGTGTTAACTCAGTGTTCAATGAAATTCGTGGGCCTTCTCTCTCGACTTAAGCTGAGGGATGGGATCCCAAGCCCCAGTCCTCCAGATAGGTGGGATTCACAGCATGCCAGGAACTCCCCGCAAAAGTCCTCTCCTTTTCACTGTGAACCCTAGACCTCTTTAAGTCAATGTGAGGTTGCAGAATTGTGGAAATATTTTTCTATCTAAACCATTAGAAAATTTCCATTTTAGTCTGGTACCTCTCATTGGAATGTTATATCCATTGTATTTTACTACCTCCGGTGAAAGTTCAGATAAAGACCATTACACTTACCTGGATGCAGAATTCTAGAGCTCCCAGCACTTCCACTCAGAACTTTCTAGACACTGTTGGATTATTTTCTAACATTTCATATTATGAATATACAACCGAGTTCCTGGTTGATTCTTCTCCCCCCCATCTATCTCTACTCTCTTTATCTTTTCTTTAATGTGCACATTTAGAATTTTTCCATGTTTTAATCAGAATTTTTTAGTCTGAAGATTCAGATTTTTCTTCAATTCAGGGAAATTGTCTTTCATTATTCTTCAAATCCTGATTCTATTATATTCAAATGGTGCTGTCTTTCTGGAAATTCTAGTATATTGATATCAAGACTCTCGGATATATCTTCCACATTTCTTGCCTTATTTCTGTTTTATTTTCTTATTCCTTTGAATTTGTAGATAACTCCTCAAGTTAATTTATTAAACTCTTTGTTAGCAACATTCATTCTGTTCATTGTGTCTGTTTGTGGTTAATTTCAGAAATAATGTTTCATACTAAACATCTGATAATTCATTTTCTTTTTTTTTTTTTAATTTTCATGGCAATGTGGCATTTTCTAATGCAACAACCTCATTAAAAATAGCATTTTCAGTTGTCTTGAAGCTTGCCCTGGTTTACTACATTAATCCTGTCCTTTTCAGGGTCATTTGAAGAAAATGTTATCCCTCTCCTCCTATCAGCTGATGATCCTTTTCAAAGTCTAATACTAAATATTTTATTGTCTGTTTATATACCTATGTCCAAATTAATGTGCTTTATGCAGTTTTTAATAAGCCCAAGGCAAATGGTGATTATCTTTTATTTCACTGAAATTATTATAAGTAATTCCCAGAACTGCAAAGATCATACTAACTTTTCACATGAATTAGTTTTTTTAAAAAATGTAATTATGAATAAAGGGAACACTAAAGAGCTACTTTCACCAGTCCCTGAATAAAATACAATTATAATACTTTAATCAGAAAAAATTAAATAGGGCAGACAAAATCATTTTGGGTAAAGTGTTTCTGAATTTCCCCTCTAGCAAATTGCATTCTGAAAGTATGTTTTCTCTAATTATATGTAAGTGAAAAGACAACAAAATGATGCTCTTCTTCTCCTCCTAGTCCCCTCCCTCTCTCTGCTGCTTTCTCATTTTAACAATGATAATAATCAAGAGGAGGCCACTTTGGCTTAATTGTAAACAGGACAGATCCAGGTGTGATGAGACAGTGAGAGAAGATAGAAAAAGTTTCTTTTCCTGAGCTAACACAGAAAGAAAAAAGTAGTTACAAAACTGTATTGGGCTCTTAACATTTTTAAGGGGATTAGATCTCATGTTAAGTGTTTTTAACACAGGAACACATAAACATACACAAACCCAAAAAAGACATGAGGAAACTTTTGGAGGTGACAGGCATGTTTATTACCATGATTGTGGTGATGGTTTCAAGGGTGTTTGCATATGTCCAATCTTATCAAAGTCTATGCATTAAATATGGATTTTTTTGGTATATCAATTATACCTCAATAAAGCTTTTGTGCTATAATGGAAAGATGATGATTGTGATAATCATAGGTAGATAGATAGAGGATAGATAGATAGCTAGATAGACAGATAGAGATAGACTTGGAAAAACTTAAAAAAGAGTAAAAAGAGAAAACCCAGGGGATCCAAGATGGCTGCAGAGTATCTGGAAGCTCTGTCCACTTGCTCCCAGACCTGGACAATTCTTGCAGCTAAACCACAGAGCAATCAACTTGAAAATCCAGCAGAGAGTAAGTGAGAACATGTGTGAGTGAAGGCGTACATGGACAAGAGTCCAGGAAATGTGTGTGATTGGGCAAGAGTTCGCCTGCAGGACACTCAGGAGAAAGCAACACAGGTTCTCCTAATGGAACTGCTGCCACCACTGCCTAACCCAGCACTTCTGGCTGTGAAGATTTGGGGCAGTTATGGATCAGATCAGGAGCTGCCAGATCTAGGGGTGGAGAGTAATAACTGGGGAGTGCTGGCTGCAGAAACAGTGCAACAGGAGTAGGCCAGTCTGAGACTGAGAATCACTGGAGGGAGAGGGGAGAGTACCCCACTGCTACCCAGTGTTATAGTATTGCTATAGAACTCTTCCCAGCACTATGAGGAAGAGATCCAGAGAGAAACTTTATCTAAAACTGTTGCAGGCTCTGGAAGGCTGTGGCTAGCTCCCACTGAGAGAGACTTTGTGATACTGGGGAAAGGAAAGCATATGGAGAACAGGTCCCCCAAGTCTCAGTGCCACAGTGTTGAAGCCACACAGAAACTATTTTAAAAGAGGAGCTGAGGTGACTTGAGACTCTGCAGGGAACCAGTGCTCATGTGCATGTGTTCCCATGTGCAGTGGCTCTGAAAACGAAGAACTTGGGAAAACGGAGGGATAGAGTCACACTGAAGGGACTATGGGATCCAACCCAGCCTATACAGAGGGGAGGGTTCAGGCCCAAGTCTCCTGTGAGAGAGCAGCAGGCTGGGGAAAGGATGGCCAGGAGCTGAACACCTGAGATTCACTGCAGCCAGGCAGGTCCCCTTCAAAAAAAATTGAAGTCATATCAAGCATCTTGTTGGATCACATTGACTTGAAACTAGAAACCAACCTTGGGGAAAAAACTCAAAAACATTCAAATACATGTAGACTGAATAACAGGCTATTAAATAATGAATGGGTTAACAGTGAGATCAAAGAAGAAATCAAAACAAATGAACATGAATATACAACAGCCCCAAACCTATGGGTCACAGAGAAGGTCGTCCTTAGAGGGAAGTTCACAGCAATGCAGGTCTACCTAAAAAGCAAATATCTCAGATAAACAACCTAACCTTACATCTACAAGAACTAGAGGAATAACAACAAATAAAGTCCAGCATGAGAGGAAGGAAGGAAATAATCAAGGTCAGAACAGAATTAAATGACATTGAGACTAAAAGAACAATTCAAAGGATCAATAAATCCAGGAACTGGTTCTTTGAAAAGATAAACAAAATTGACAAACCTTTAAGCAGACTCATCAAGAAAAAAAGAGAGAGGACCCAAATCAATAAAATCAGAAACAAAAGAAAGTTACAACAGCTGCCACAGAAATACAAAGGATTGTAAGAAATTACTATGAAACACTATATGCCAAGAAATAGGACAATCTGGGTAAAATGGACAAATTTCTAGAAACAGACAATCTCCCAAAACTGAATTAAGAAAAAGCAAAGAGCCTGAATAGACTGATAATAAGTAGTGGAATTGAAGCAGTAATCAAAAAATTCCTGGCACCCAAAAGCCTGAACTGGATGGCTTCACAGGACAATTTGACCAAATTTAAAAAAGGGTTAACTCCAATCCTTCTCAAACTATTCCAAAAGATTCAAGAAGAAGGAGTAATCCCAAACTCATTTTACGAGGTCAGTATTATCCTAATTCTAAAACCAGGTAAAGACACAAGAAAGAAAGAAAACTATAGGCCACTATCACTGGTGAATATAGATACTAAAATCCTCAACAAAATACTGGAAAACTGAATCTAGCAATCCATTAAAAAGATCATACACCATGATTAAGTAGGAACGCAAGGATGGTATAATATTCACAAATCAATAAATGTAATATACCACATAAACAAAATGAAAGGACAAAAATTGCATGATTATATCAATAGATACTGAAAAAGTATTTGATAAACTCCAGCACCTATTTATGATGAAAATACTTAGCAAAGTGGGAATAGAGGGAGCCTACCTCGACATAATAAAGGCCATATATGAGAAAGCTACAGCCAACATCATACTTAATTGGCAAAAACTAAAAACTTCCCCACTAAGATCAGGAACAAGACAAGGGTATTTGCTTTCACCACTTATATTCAACATAATATTGGAAGTTCTAGCCACAGTGATCAGACATTAAAAGAAATAAAATCATCAAAACTGGGAAGGAGGAAGTAAAACTTATTATTTGCAGATGACATGATAGTGCACATAGAAAATCCTACAGTCTCCACCAAAAACTACTGACCTTAATAAATGAATTTGGCAAAATAGCAAGATAAAAAGTCAATATTCAGAAATTGAAGGCATTTTTATACACTAACAATGAAATATCAGAAAGAGAAACTGGGGAAAAAATCCAATTTACTATAGCAACAAGAAATATGAAATACTTAGGAATAAACTTAACCAGGGAGTTAAAAGATCTGAACTCAGAAAAGTATAGAACACTGAAGACAGAAATTAAGGAAGATTGAAACAAATGGAAGCATGTACCACGTTCATGGATTGGAAGAATTAACATCATTAAAATGTCCATACTACAGAAAACAATTTGTAGATTCAATACAATCTTCATTAAAATACCAAAGGCATATTCCACAGATCTAGAACACATATTTCAAATATTTATATGGAACCAAAAATGTCACTGAATAGCCTCATCAATGTTGAGAAAGAATAACAAAGTAGGAGGGTTCACAATACATGACATCAAACTATAGTACAAGGCTACTGTAATCAAAACAGTGTGGTACTGGCATAATAACAGACACATAAATTGATGGAACAGAATAGAGAGCCCAGAAATAAACCCAAGTCTCTATGATCAATCACTATTCGACGAAGGGAGCAGAGGTATACAATGAAGTAAAAATAGCTTCTTCAATAAATGGTGTTGAGAAATCTGGACATATACATGCAAAAAAAAATTAAACTAGACCACCAACTTATGCCATACATCAGAATAAACACAAGATAGACAAAAGACTTAAATATAAGTCATGACATCATAAAAGTCCTAGAGGAAAACATAGACAGTAAAATTTCATATAACCCACACAGAAATATTTTCACTGATATATCTTCTAGGTCAAGGGAAATAAAGAAAAAAAATAAACAAATGGCACTGCATCAAATTAAAATCTTCTGCATGACTAAAAAAACATCAGCAAAGTGAAAAGGGATGCAACTATATAAGAAAACATATTTGTTAATAATACCTCAAACAAGGGTTTGATCTCCAAAATATATAAAGAACTCATATGGCTCAATATCAGGAAGACAAATAATTCAATTAAGAGATGAGCAAAGGACCTGAACAGACACTTCTCAAAGGAAGACATACAGAGGGTACATAAACATATAAAGAGTGCTCAACATCTCTAGCCATCAGAGAGATATAAATTAACCCATAATGAAATATCACCTCACACCAGTCAAAATGGCCATCATTAACAAATCAACAAACAAGTGCTGGTGAGGTTGTGGAGAAAAGGGAACCTAGTATACTTTTGGTGGGAATATAGACTCATGCAGCCACTGTGTAAAACAGTATGGTATATCCTGAGAAAACTGAAAATGGACCCGCCTTTTGACCCAGTGATTCCACTGCTGGGATTATACCTTAAGAATCCTGAAACACTGATTCAAAAGAACATATACCCCCTAATGTTCATAGCAGCATTATTTACAATGGCCAAGTGCTAGGAAAAGCCTAAGTGCCCATCAGTGAATGAGTGGATGAAAAAACTGTGGGAATAGTATACTGCAGAAAGAAGGAACTCCTCCCTTTCACGACAACATGGATGGAACTGGAGAGCATTATGCTAAGTGAAATAAGCCAGGCAATGAAAGACAAATACCATACAATCTCACCTTTAAGAGGAACCTAATGAACTAAACAAATGAGAACAATAGAACCAGAGGCATGGAAACAAGCAACAGACTGACAATGACCTGAGTGGGGGGGAGGGGGGAGGGTGGAAAGAAGAAGAAGGGACTATTCAAGAAATACATATAAATGGACAAGAGGGTAAGGACTGATTGTGGGGGTGGGGTTGTGGGGTGGGTGGAGGAGTGCAAAGGGGGAAAAATTGGAACAACTGTAATAGAACAACAATGAAATATTTAATTAAAAAAAGAGAGAAAACCCAAACGGAAGTGGTGCATTCTAAAGCCCCTCTGTGTTACTGGCTCTGTCCTCTGAACACACTCCAGGGAAGAATCTGTTTGACTGGATAGTTAGAAAATTTAGAAGAGGAAGAGAAACAACTGAAGTGTAGGCTGGTGTTTTTCATATGAAAGAGATCAAATGTATGTTACCTAGCAAAGAGAAATCTTAGCCCTACACTAGATTAAAACCAAAGTAAAAATTATGCTTTCAGTTAGCCGAGCTGAGGAGATCATGTTTGTTGTGGCATTTTTATTCTTCTTCACAATTGAAAAATAGTATGTATTATTTGGAAAAATGATACATTATTATAAACAAAAGGGACAGAATCTGACTTTAAGCTCACTTGGTGGTCATTGGCAGGATTCAGCTCCTCAGGGTCTGTTGGGCTGAAGGCCTCATTTCCTCAGTGATTGGTCATCAGAGGTTGCTCTTACTTCCTTGTCAGATGTCCCTGTCCCTAAGAATGCAGAAAGATCCGAAAAGAACATACCAGCAAGATAGATTTCAGTCTTTTATAATCTTCTAATGAAAGTGACATATCACTTTTTTCTCCATGTCAAGCAAATCACAAGATACAGCCCACAGTCAATGGAAGGGAATTACCCAAAAGAGCAAATATTATTCCAATGCCCCTGAATTCAACACAGTGGGATGTTTAATTCTTTCACTGGAAGGGGTACCACATATAGCAGACCTAAAATATAGGGTGAAGAGCAATATGATTTGCCTCTCTAAACCTCTTCCTCTTTGTTAATTCATTAGGCTGAAATTGGGGTATGGGTGAAGGTCTACTTTTAAATCATGGTCTTGAGTTTTTGATTATTCGATTGAACTGGACATATGAATTTCTGAACTGAGAGATAAAATTATACTTTTTTTTTTTTTTTTTTTTTTTTTTTTTTGCCCAGAGTAACTAGAGGGCCTTCCATCTAATAGCAATCAGAAAGGTCTAGGGCCTCCTACAAATTTCGCTCTGGGGAATGACATAAATCAGCTCCATAAAATACATTTAAAGAGATAGTAGAAAGCTAAGTTGTATCATATCCCATGAGTCCACTGGCTCATTCCTTTACTCAGCAATCTTGTCTTGATTACCTATTTTATGCGCGGCTTATTCTAGGCATGAAAATTAATACACAAATTAATAAAGCAGACAAAAGTTCCTGTCTTCATAGAGCTTATGTTCAAATGGGGTCAGGGAAGACGATAGACTCCAAAAGAAATAGTTTAGGTGAACAGCATTTTAGATGGTGTTAGATCCTATAGAAATAGGTAAAAGGGGGAAGGAGATGGAAGATGCTGAGATTTTCAGAGGTATAGAAATTCCCCTTAAATAAAATGAAACTATGAGTCATGTAATTATCTGAAAGGTCATTCATTGTAATATTTATACATTCTTCAAAGGAGCAATTTTAAACATCAACATAAAACACCAAAATGATAACTCCAGCAAGCAAGAGATACCTACATTTAAGAACAAGTGGATAGTTTGTTTGGAAACAGTGCCTGTTATGGTTTTCATGTGCGGTTATATAGATTGATGATTCCTTTTCACATACCTTGCCTTGACCGCAGAGCATGGTGCATTAAGATAAGTGGTCTGACTCCTACCCCTGGACCACACAGAGAGATGAATACTAAATGTAAGTTTTTCCCTTATATATTGCTAGGAACAATGAAGTAAAAAAAAAAAAAAATCCTACTCCTTTTTTTTATGTTTCAATACAGTTGGTTTTTCTGGAAGTAGGTAATCCAGCTGGGCTTCCTCTAAAAGAGTCAGTTGCCTAATACAGAAGAGGAAGCATCTCTGTCCTGCTCCTCAGGGTTGCTTTTATCTGTGGGCTATTTCCTGTGGGCTTTCCTAAGCATAGCAGTTCAGAGGAAACTTCTCCAGGAGCTTGGCAGGCAATGGTGAGTCTCTAATACCTTGCATTCCCTCATCATCATCCCTCTTATCTTGCTCTTGCTTGAAAACCATTTAAGATTTCCATTAGTTGAGTGATACCCTCTATAGTTTCTCTTAAGGAGAATAGAAATTTCCTGTCAGCATTGCCTGTGCTGTCTTGACAGGAATTGGAGAAAGGGGGAGATTCTATTCCCTATTATAGGCCATCCTCTTTTTTAAAAACATGATATATTGCTGTATGAAAAAAGCTGGAAATGGAACAGATATGCCACTTATCTCCACCTCTTTTTCCATCTCTGTCTCTAGTTAAATGAAGATTATAGATGGATATTTATACAAATAGGGCAGATGGTTAACAGTTGTTACTTTGTGTAATGGGATAAAATGGTTCTTTTTTTTTTACAGCAATTTGTATATTTAAATTTTCCTACTATGGTTAACCAATACTTTTGTACTAAGAAAACCTGAAAATTTTGTTTTAATTTAAACAAACTACAGAATCACAGCATGCAGTGAGTCTGGGGATTATGTGTCAATAGAGGGACTATTTAAATGAAAGGTATACAAAGAAATCAGTCATTTTTGAAGATTCACTTTATAGTGTTGCCACTCAAGCTTAACAAAATGTTTCCACATAGTACTTTAACATACTATCATTATGCACAATAAAAACTTATTTGGGGAAAATCATAAGAAACTATATTTTTATAATGCTGTTAGGTTTGCAAATTGCTTTGACATTTTATTTTATTTGATCATCCTAATGACCATAGTAAAACAAAGTCAGGATTTTTTTTAACCTTGTTTGAATGAACATTGACAACAGCAGACACTAACAAGATATTGTTTTCTCTACTCATGACTTTGACCTTTACACTTGGATAGACTGGATGGTGGCATTGAAGGAGCTAAAATTCCTTAGCAACTCAAGTAGCTTTTCATTCCTCAGTATAGGCAACATTGTTATTTCAGACCCAATAATCTCTTTTCAGGTTTGGGAATGTGATTTTCATGGGAGAAGTGTCATACACACTCTTCTCCCTAAATTGGATGTTAATAATGTTCTGTGTTCTGTATATCTCCTAAACTATCTATAGTTGACCCTACAACAATGTGGGTTTGAATTGTGCTAGTCCCGCTATTTGTTGGGGATTTTGAACTGACCTTCAAAGTTCAACACCCATTGTTCAAGGGTCAACTGGTGGTTCTGAATCAATGTATGTTTAGGGTGTGAATGACTATAGTTTTATGCAGATTTTTGACTTGCAGTAAGTTCCTCTAATGCCTGCATTATTGAAAGGTCAACTGTATTTCCTAGAGGGAAAAATATTAAATTTAGAGAACCTGATAAATTTTTCTGGTGACCGTGTTACAAGTTGAGAGTGAGATAATTCTTAGCCATTGAAAGCTAAGGAATCAATTTAGAATCATTAAGACTCAATTTTATGAAAAGCATGATTTAACAGAATTTGTATCTATAGACTGAATATTCAGTCAGATTAACATTTGTTTTGTTGACATAATTTAAATATGCAGTAATATTTTTAAGACTGTTTTGTGGCAACAATGCAAGGAAAAGTATTGTAGTAAATCATGTCATTTATATATAAGTAGCATCTTATAAAGAAAGAGCAGGTATATATTTACTTCATAAAATTTCCACTTAATTATCTAGATTAATAAGAAGTAAAATATTAAGAGTAAATAAATATACCACTATTTTTTTCATTTTAACCAATAAAGATTTAACACATTCACTAACATGTAACTATTCTTAAGTACTTGGGGATTTATACAGTTACTGTTTTCATGGTCTTGCAGCAGTAGGTTTGATGATGAATGTGAAATCATTGAGAGGCTGGTAACAAGTCTAGAGGACAGAAAGGTTAGGGATATTATATACATTGCAAAATATCTTTAGTTCTTCAATCTTAAATGGACGTGGTAGAAGTTCTCCTGATATGGACTCCATTAAGTCCATCCTTTCCATACACACGTGTTACTTCTCACATCAGAAGCAGAGACTAATTGCCCTAGCTTTGAACCAGGGATGGCCTGAGGAGCTTGCTTGAAAATAGAATATAGTGGGCCTTCTGGGACTTCTAGGTTTGGTTCATAAGTCTTGCAGCTTCCTCTGGGGCCTCTGAAGTATTCATTTGGACTGTTCCCTCTGGGAGCACAAATGGCATGCTGGGAAATGCCCTAGCCTCCCAGGCAGGCAGTGTGCAAGAACTCCAGCCCCAGTCATCAACAAACACTGAGTGAGAACCACCTGGCTGAGCTCAGCCAATCCGGAAAACCACCAGAGAGAATAATAAATGGCTGCTTTAAGCCACTACGGTTTGGGGTTAGGGGTAGTATGTTGTTATACAGCAATAGGTAACTGGAAAAGTGTGGTATGAATATTAAGTAAATAATACATTAAACACTAAAGCAAAATTCTCCAAAATGAAGCAAAAATCGTACCTGGGCTCTGATTTTGATACTAAGTATTTAATAATTTGAGTATCAGGTAACATATTTTTTGATCCCATTTCTTCATGTTTAAAGTGCAACATGGAGATATCAAAAGGAAAGGCAATTCAAGACACGTGGCCCTCTGAAAAAATTTTATTTATTCTGCAGTGAAGGTCAATAAATGTCTCACTGACTCTGGGCTAAAAGTATACAGTAGATCATTAAACAGCTAGTTTTTGAGGATGTAAATTATTACTAGGAGCCAATATAAGTTGTCAATGACCATAATCTGCTCCAAACAACTTATTTGAATATCTAACAGACTTTTTAAGGTGGTAAGCATGTGTAGAAGACATGGTTCATCCGATAACACTTGGCTCCTTCAGAATCTTGCTGGATTCCATTGAAGCTTTTGCCTAATTACTTAGGATATTTCTACAGGGCCCTCAACAATTTCCTAAAACTATTTTTAATCCTGTAGCATTCTTCCTTGGACTCTGCTCCCACATTATCAGTTTCATCACTTTCTTGTCCCTGCCTCCTGGTCCTGGCCCCCTTTGCAGGGAATGCACAGGCCTGCCCTTCTCATCATGATCGTAAGTTTCAGTTTATGCCTTGATCTCCACTCTGTGCTCTGCTGTTTGCTTGCTTAATATTCTAGGACTAGAGCCCAAATCGCTCATCTGGTGGCCCAGTCCTTGCCAATTTAATCAATAAAATTGCTGGGTCTTGTCTTCAATACTTTCAGCCACCCTATGGAGACCTGCTTTAATATTCCTAGATCTCAGTACTGCTCTAGCTGACTATTTATAGTATCCAAACTTTCTATGACTGGTTGCTCTTTTAGCCCTCCTATAAAAACAGAACTCGGGCTTGTATGAACATGCCAAAGTTTAGCATATTTTTGTTTTGTTTTGTGCCTTGAAACACCTGTTTGTCCATGCTGCATGTAATTCTGCATCTGGGCTGGGTTTTCAGTTTCCTGTGGGGAGTGGAGCTTTTCTACTTACATGTAGCCACCAGTCATTGGATGGCTCACATTCAATCCTGAGACTTTGATGGCAAAGACAGTGTGAATCTACAGGGCCATGAGGACCCCCAGAAAAGAGCTCCCACTTTAAGTAGCATCAATATGTCATATATTTAGTACTTTGAGATTTTAGTTGGTGTTTCACTCCCATTTCCAGTAATTTCTGTTGAGAACATGACCATTCACCATTCAGAAAACTAAACAATGAAGAATCTATTGTCATATGGAAGAGTTATTACAATAGAATGCAGGAGGAGAAAAAGAGTATAATCACTGGTTATTCATGTTTTTGAGACACAAAGACTTGAACTTTTGGAGCTTCTTACATTTAGGCCTTATGCTTTAAAGTTCATGCCAGAAATAATGCATTTTGAAGAAGATATACATATTCAAAGGCTCTTATTTTTCTGTTGGTCTTGAAAAATTTTACAATCCCTTGGAACAGAAAAAGATGATAGAAGAACCAGGTACATATTCTTCGTATAGGGAATCTTATAAGAGCAGGGGTTTTGGATACACTTCCTAGCAGAAATGTGTGAAAAGATGTGTGAAAAAATCCTCAAAATGATAGAGGAAGTAGAAAAGATATGAGAATAATTTACAGTTCACTAGCTCATTTTTAAAAACAATATTTTGTTTATTTATTTATTTTTAGAGGGGGGAAGAAGAAAAAGAGGGAAATATCAATGTGTGGTTGCCTCTCATGCAACCCCTACTGGGGGCCTGGCCCGCAACCCAGGCAAATGCCCTGACTAAGAATTGAACCTGTGACCCTTTGGCTCCCAGCCCATGCTCAATCCACTGAGCACTAGCTCATTTTTCAAAAACATGTGATATGTGTCTACTCTGAGCACTGGGCAGAACTTTTCATTTCTTGTAAGTTCATTATTTTATTATCTATTCTAATTAGTATGCATTTTATTTGTAGTTCAGTTTGCATATTGTTGTCAAGGCCATGACAAAAATAATGATAAAAAGGGAATTGTTATGACTATACTGGAAATTCTAACCAGGACAGTTAGGTAAGAAAAATAAACACATGCATTTATATGGTAAAGGAAGGAGTAAATTTATCTCCATTTATCAGTGACATAACCTGGCATATAGAAAATCCTAAGAAATTCACACCAAAAAATCTATTAGAACTAACAAGTGAATTTAATACTATTGCAGAATAGAAGATCAATATATAGAGAAAATCAATTGTACTTCTATACAATAACAATATAAAATCTGATAATTAAATTTAAAAAATTATAATATAATGAGAAAGAAACTTAGGAATTACTTTAACAATGTAAGTGCAATATTTGCATTCTGAAAACTACACAACATTTTGAAATAAAAGAAAACAAATATAAATATATTCCATATTTATGCATCAGAAGACTTTATAATAAAATGGTATTTCCCAAGTTGATCTGCAAATTCAATACAATTCCTTTCAAAACTTCAGGTGTCTTTTTTCTTGTAGAAATTGATGAGCTAATCCTAAAATTTCTATAGAAATATAAGGACTCTAGAGCAGCCAAAATGATGTTTAACAAGGACAAAGGTGGAGGACTCACACTTCTCAACTTCAAAACTTACTACGGAGTCACAGTAATTAAGAAAGTGCAGTACAGCTATAGGAGAGGCATATAAATCAACAGATTAGAATTGATACTTAATTTAATGGCCAGTTGATATTTGACAAAGGTGCTAAGACTATTTAATGAGGAAAGCATAGACTTTTTAACAAATGGTGCAGGGATCACCATGTATCTATCTGCAAATGAAAGAATTTGGATTCCTTACACACTTTACAAAAATTTACTTAAATTCTATATGACATTTTTAAGGAAAATTATAAAGCTTATATATTCTGGAATGTAACAGCAACAAAAATATAAGTAAAACTATAAGAATTTCTGAACTTCGGAAAATTTCTCTTTACTATGAGTAATATTAGTTCTGAAAAAATTCCACTTAGGTATATGTAGAAAACTGATGGCCTATGACCCAATCCAGCCTTCAGATATGTTGGGTTTCAGTTTTCTTTGTTGTTGTTGTTGTTTTAAGCCTGCCTCGTTTAGGCCTACAAAGGGTTTTAGATTTGAATTAGTCGTCAACATTTTAAAATAAGGAAGTTTCTCATGAAATACTGCAGTTCCATAGCTCAGAAGCTCTGGCAATTTCAGCCCACAGTCCTACATGTAAGAAGCTAGCAGGAGCTGAGGGTCAGCAGTTTCTTTAAACGAGACATGTGTCCTCCCTTTCAGCACAGCCCCCAACATCTCTGTTTCCCCAACACCGTAGCTGAGTGTCAGTTACTAGCTGCCATTTATTATCTTATATATTTCTGGCTTTATTGATTCAATTACCCCTTGTGTCCTTAGATCTGAGCTTATCATATTTCTTTTAGTTGCCATGTTGATATTGACCAACTCTTCTTAGCATTTGTTTTTGCTGCTGCCACCTTCTGTATCACCTGTCATCAAGAGTCACCAAATGGTTGGTTATTAGATCTCCGTCCCTCCAGTTCTCTGCTCTGTACAAATGATGTTATATCAGATGATGTCATCCAAACTTCGTATGACTTACAATTCCCAATGTCTTGTAAAATCACCACCTTTAATGTCCTTAAACTAGACGAGGCACACCCATGGCCACTGAATCTTCTCTTACTGCGGTGGAGTTAAGCTATATCCTTCTAGGAGGTGCCACAAAGCATAAAGGTACTAAGGGTCTCCAAATGCCACTTAGTCTGCCTAAAGTCCTCTCCCTTGCCTTCAGCAACCAATACTTTTCTTTTCAGTCTCATCTCAGGAAACAACTCTTCCAGGAATTTTATTCATAATCTGCATTTGCATGACATCCATCCAATTCTTCACATTGTATATCACTATCCGGGTAGTTTGGACACAAGTAACAGAAAATCCACTCCAAACTTGCTTTAAAAATAAGAATTATATTGGTGTATATAAAACTGAAAGGTGGGGCAGATGCATTCAATGACCCCAGTTTGTTTTTTTCGTGTTTTGGTTTCTGAAACTATGCCTCTCTTTTTACCTTGATTTTGTCTTAAGGATGTACTTCTTATAGTGGAAATAGCTGTGGAAGTTCCTGGTTTCACCTCCATTTACCATGATGTCTATTAAAAGAAATGGAACACTTAAAACTTAGAAAACATTTTCCCCTAAATACTCAATAAATCTTTAGTAGTCTCATGGCCTAACTTGAGATGTGTGGCCATGTCTTTAAAAACAGATTGAGGCTAGAAGAATGCCATGTCTTTGTTGTTATATCTAGATTCTTAATTCAATTTCTGTGGGAAAGAGTAGAAATTATTAGTCTTGTCATGATAACTACCTGGAGTTTGGGATGGAAAATTCCCCCTTATCATATTAATTATATGGAAATAATGGAAAGTTGAATGAAAACAGGAGAAGGAGATTAATAAATAGCAAACACTCAGCAATATTCACCACAATCAAATGTTTAGCCACCACACATTCACACATATCTTTCCTCCTATACATACCTTGCAAGAGTGACATGCCCAGGTGACAAAACATAGGATTCTTTCATCCATCTTCTCCCCTCAGGTCCAGATGTAGCTCTTTCTGGTTTGCTGACACTATTCAACTCAGCATATTGTGGTGGTCAGGGAACTGGATGCTATTAGTAAAACAAACAAGTAACAACAACAAATAAAAGGAAAGAAACTTTTGTTGAAATGTGGGATAGGAGACATTGGTGTCACAGGGTCATAGTAGATATCATGTCTTCTTGGGTGGGAATATCAGGTACCTTATGATGTGCAAGAAAAGTGACAACCTTGGTCAGCCAAACTGAGAGTACCTACTTACACTTTTAGGATGTGTCTCCTTTGTTCATTTTTATAGCCATACTTAAATGGACATTGCAGGGTATGTCCTTTCATGAGATGATGTAGCATTTGCACACCAGTCCCAGCTGGTACACATTTGAAGGTCTGATACTATTCTGGGTTTGAACAATCAAAGACTGTTTAGAGCTAGGCTTTGAATTTTAGGGGCAGTACAACTCCTTTAAAAAGTTAGTAGTTTTTCTTTTGCTTCCCCAAATTTGCAAAAATGGTAACCACACACAATAGTTTATTTGGTCAGAGTCTGATTCTGATCATTTTGTTCTCTTAGTGACAAGTTCTGTGTACTTCCCATTTCCTTGGAAATTGAATGGCATCTTTTTCTTGATCTCTGTCTTAGAACAGTTAAAAAAACAAACAAAGTGAAATAGCACAAAAACTTTCATAATTACCCCCAGATAAATCCCATCTGCATCTTCTTAATGGGAGGATTAATAATTTCTTCAGTTGAAAATGCTTAGCAGAATTTGCTTGAGAGAAGACTAAGGAGTTAAGCTCATTTTTTCTCCCAATCTTGTCACCTTATACGTCTCTCACCATCCTGCTCTGTCAGCAAAAACCTTAGCTTGGGGATTGAGGTTTGGCATTCTCAATCCTATCAAACTCCACATTGGTAGATTTGAAATAGTTTGAATTTAAGTCCATGGAAAGAAAAGAATGATATTTTCTTCCATTTTTGTCTCTCTTATTTTCAGGAAGTGTAATTTAAAGTAAGCCATACCTATCTTATGGACCTCACTAATGGCTGGAAATCTAATTCAATATAGTTTGAATTCCTGATCTCTTCTTCTCAATCACCCATATTACACCCTCTGTAGAACAAGGTCTTTGCCTGTGGTAGGAGAGGTGTCATTTTAGTCAACTCTTTTATAACTATATCACAAAAATCACCAACTTTTTAGTCAGGGATAAAAGAATTCTTTTCACTGATCTCCTTCTACTTTGATTCAAAACCACACACTTGGTACCAATTTTTTTAAATTTTATTTTTATTGTTGTTCTTGTACAGTTTTCTGTCTTTTACTCCCATCCCAGCCTCCCCTTGGTACCAAATTTTGCATCAGCTAGGATCACTATACCTGCAAGTAATAGAAAATTTAGGTCAAACTATGTTAAATAACAAAAAAAATTAGATCACGTAACTCAAAGTCCAGAATTCAGGTGAGCTTCACAAAACCACCATTTCTTGCCTAGACTAATGCACTAGCCTGCTACCTTGGGTCTATGCTTCTGAGTGGGTTCTGTAAGTCAGTTTTTATTTTAGTAGTTATAGTGACCTATTTAAAATTAAAGCCAAATTATGTTACTCCCCTGACCAAAATACCTTAATGGCTTCTCATCAAAATAAGAATAAAATCTTTAATCCTTTCTATAGCCTCAGAATCTCTACTAATGTGCCCCACGGATCTGTCCAGCTTTATCCCCTGCCGCTTTCCTCTACCCCACTCCGGTCTTACTGTTCCATTTTGATGTGCTTTCAATGTCACAAGCTTGTTCCTACCACAGGGCCTTACTATTTGCCACTTCTTATGCCTAAAACTCTCCTACATAAAGCCTTGTAATCATCATCCACTGTACTAGAGAAACTGAACCAATAAAATAGATAGATGTAGATAGGTAGATGATAGATATAGATATAGATATGGATATGGATACAGATATGGATATGGATAGATGAGATACAGAGATAGAGAGTGTCCGAGGTGCTGGCAAGTCCCAAAGCTGTAGTGTGGATTAGAAGTCTTGAGACCCAGGACAGCTGACGGTGCAGATGAAATCTAATGGAAGTCTGCTGCAGATTTGCTTCCTTCTCTGGCTAGCTGGTCTTTTTATTCTATTCAGCCCTTTAGCTGACTAGATAAGACATACCCACATTATGAAAGGCAGTTTTTTTTTTTAACTTAAAGTTTACTGATTTAAATGTTAATCTCTTCCAAAACATCCTTCATGTTGACACATAAAATTAATCATCACACTCACATACTTTTTCAGATCTCTGTTTATCACCTTCTCAGATAGAAGCACCCCTTTTAAAATGTTCTACAACTCCCTTGTCTATCTTGTTACTACACTTTACTTTTCTTCATAGCTTTTATCAATACTAAAATTATGTATTTTTTTATTTTTTATGTCTTCATTAGTAGAGTATTGATACTATTATTTACTATAGCTATATGGAATACAAAGAGTATTTCTTGTATGGTAGATGCTTAGCAAACCTGAATCAGACTTTTATTCATCTGATAGGATGAAACACAAAGTCTTCTTATCCAGAAGGAGATGAATTATATACAGAAATAGTTGCTAGACTGTTGTAAATCATAGTAGCTGCACTATATATTTGCCTTGTGTCTTACCCATACCTTTTCTGCTCTCAAATGCTGGTGATAGAAGACTACAAAGCATATCCCTTAGCCTTCCTTCCTAGCTGAACTATACTTAGATATTTTCCTGAAAAGACACTAGCAGAACATCAGATAGTTGGAGGAACAAAGACGCTATTATTCTTTCCTTTTCTTCTTCTGACAGTACTTTTCAGCTTCTACTGCATCCTTTCCATCCATCAGCAATTCAGCTTCAGCTTCAATGGCTGCTGTTCCATAGTTCCAGCGTGACCTACAGAACCCTTTCCTATAATTTCAGTGCTGTTTAGACATTACCCTAACAGGGAAGCAATGAATGTTCTTCTGAGCTCTTATCACCATCTGATTCCTTTTGTTCACCAGGGACCAGATGAAGTAGCTAATTACTAATTACCAATCTTTGGTGCACCTAATTTCTGTTCATTTTTATTTCTCTCAGGCTTTCTAATAAATATGTAATAATATTCCTGAATTAGATCTCCAAGTTAAAGTTCATTGTTTGAAATCATTAGAGTGCCTTTTGTTTTGGGAAGTTCCAAAAAAAAAAAAAAAAAAAAAAAGAGACTTCATTTCTGTGGTTCTGTTCCTGTTCTAGCTGTTTGCTTAGTTTGCTTTTGTTTTAGGTGTGGTTCTTAATAGCTGTGAGTTTGCTGTCTTTTCACTGTCATATTTTTTATCTTCTTTTTCTTAGATAAGTCCCTTTAACATTTCATATAACAAGAGCTTGGTGATGATGAACTCCTTGAACTTCATATGGAGGATTAGCAACAGGGGCATGGAAGGAGGAGAGAGGGGGAAAGGTACAGAGAATGTGTAGCATAGATAGTGGGTAGAAAATAGACAGGGGGTGGGCAAGAATAGTATGGGAAATGTAGAAGCTAAAGAACTTATGACACATGGACATGAACTAAAGGGGGGAATGTGGGTGGGAGAGGGTGTGCAGGGTGGAGGGGAATGATGGGGGAGAAATGGGACAACTGTAATAGTATAATCAATAAAATATATTAAAATAAAATAAAATAAAATGAAAACCTTAAAAAAAAGACTTCAAAGATGGAATTCTTGAATTGGGTACCCTATAAACACTTGAATACAATGATGACCTTACTACCAGTGGAAAATGGGTTATTGCAAATCCCTGACATGCAGGGGCATCACATTTACCAAATTGTGTTCTGTCATTTTAGATGAAAGGCCTACTGAAGGCAAGGCTCTGGGAAACCAAGTGGTTAATGCACTCAACTGCTATGGTAGTAATCATGACTACAAATGCCATGGGGACAGGGTTTTTTTGAGACTGCACTTGATTGCTTAAAGGTAGAAATTGACAAACCCAAGGCTTTAATCATTCAGTTAAAGGCAGGTCAGAGACTCACAGAGTATTTATTATGCTCCTAAAACAATCTCTTAATTATTGTAGCTTCAGGGAAGCTCCCAAATCTAAAAATGAAAATTACTGAATTACAATGTAAGTTGAATTCATTACTTTACTAAGTATCTTATGTGAAATTTAGAGTACATTATATTATGTGAAATTTAGAGCATTCTTGGAAAAGAATGAAACTCTGGGACTTGACATAGGAGCATCTGAGTAGATATCAGTTAATCTCAGGACTACAGATCTCCTTGAACTTCCATTGCTAGCAAAAGTAATCTCCCATAATAAAAGGCTATTAGGGTGTGTGTGCACGCGCGCGTGTATCCTGTTGTAACCTCCCATAAATAAGCTGCTTTGTACCCTGGCCTGGTGGCTCAGTTGGTTGGAACATGCACCAAAAAGTTGTGGGTTTGATTCCCACTTAGGGCATACACCTAGGTTGTGGGTTTGATCGTTGGTCAGGGCACCTACAGGAGGTAACATATTGATGTTTCTCTCTCACACCAATGCTTCTCTCTCTCTCTCTGTTTCTCTTTCTCTTCCTTCCTCTCTCTCTAAAATCAATAAACATATCCCTAGGGGAATATTTTTTTAAAAAGAGAAGTTGCTTTTGAAGTGCATTTCATTCCTAAAATGATCTCCACCATGCCATATTGCTTTCAGACTTACAATCTGAATCAGATTTTGGCATAATTCAGGGAACGAGTACAAAATCTAATTCATGGGAACATGACTTATATACAAAAAATAATTGCAAGATTATTATTTTTTCACTCATTAACTTAAACTTGAGGATTATGTGTAGGAATGGATTGCAAGGATTTTGGAACAAAGGGCAATTTACAGAAATTCTGTATTCAATGTTCTTTCTTAAGCAGAGAGAAGTGGCTCTAATGCGGCCTGTATTCAATGATGTTGAGAGTATAATTTCCCTGGCATAATAAAAACATACTTTAAGGCTTAGAGAGATAGAAATAACAGAATGTACTAACTATTTGCAACTTTGTCCTCTCTCAATATGTTCGCCAAATAAGCTCAAAGAATAACCCCTTTATTCTGAGAAATACATCAGTAAGGGAAGTACCAGAATGCTCAAAAACTCTTGTGATTCAAGAGGTGGATATAAGTACAGCTCAAGCAAGATTGATTTTGAACTGATCATAGTGGGCTAATTATCCTTTTCTTCTTCTTTTATATGTTTTTAGAATTATCCATAATAAAATTAAAGAAAACAAGTTTTGTCATGTCTCTCTTTTGCTGGCTGGCATGACACTGCAAGAGGCAAACTTTAAAACTGGCGCCTTGATTTTGGTGGAAATGATGGAATTTCTGAATGACAGAAGTCAGTGGCAGTGCATAACTCCTAGAGAAAAGATTTATGCAGTGGCCTGGTCTGAGGGAGTCATACAGACAGCAATTTCCTAGCCTCTCCAGTACTTGGCCAATGGGGTCATGTTCAAAGTAGTGCAGAGGTTCTTGAAAGGCTGCAACAACATGGACCTTCTCGTATCAAAGTTACTTGACTACCATCCTTGCCAAGGGCACAGGAGCCAACAGCGGAAGTCAAACTTAGACCTGAAGGCACCATTCCTGAGGAAAACCAACCAGCCAACCACCTGGTATCAGATTGATTGCCTTGGACTTCTTCCAGTATGAAACAGTAAATGATTTTGTCCTTACTGGAACTGAAACTTTTTCTGAATATTGGCTGTGCTTTTCCTCCTTTCAATGCCCCTTCTAGCACCAACATCAGGAGACTTCGAGTGCCTTATTTGTCATCAAGATATTCCATACAATATTGCTTCTGACCAAAGAACTTATTACAAAGTAAAAGAAGGGCAAGGATGGGGCTATGCAATTCACTATTACTATATACTCCTTGGCTCAGAAGTAGCTGCCTTGACAAAAATATAGAATGTCTTCTGGAAGTATTGGATATAATGCCAGCTGAGTTTGGAGTATTTTCCAATACCATGTAGTATCAGCTTCTACCAGACACCAATACTTTTTTTTTTACCAATAATTAATTAATTAAACAGAGAAATTAACCACTCACTTAATTTTTCCCTGTGTGTGTAACTTTTGGCTTTGTTGGTTGAGAGGTCTTATTTCCATAATGAATATTGTTTTAACAAGAGACATAATTCTTTCATTGACATAGAAAGTATATCTACCACCTGGTCATTGTGGACTCCTCATCCCACTGAACCAACAAATAAGGGGCTGCTGTGATTTCTGGAGTGAGTCATCCTGGTTAGCAAAGAGAAGTTGGATTACCACTCTATAGAAGAGACAGGCAGAGTTATGCCTGAAATCAAGGTTTCCTGAAGTGTCTTTTAGTACTTTTATGTTCCAAAGGAAAAGTTAATGGATGTCTAGACAACTCAAACAGACAGCGGGTACTCAGATCCTCAGGAGTGAAGATTTGGCTTATTATCACTCGGTAAAGGGCCATATTATCTGAGATCCTGGCTGAGGGTAAGTAAATGTAGAATGAGCACCAGATAGTGGAAATTACTTAATGGAAGGAGAGGGAGAGGAGAGAGAGAAAAGGGGGCAGATAGAGGAGACAGATCTAGAACGTAACATATATGTACATGCATTTAAATGTTAACTGTTTTTCCCTTTTTTCTTTTTTTTTTCTTTTTTAAAGAAAAGAAGTAAATGACAGGCTAAATTTATAATTTAATCTTTTACGGACAAAATATCCAAGTGGACTTGTTACTTAGAATGAAATTCTAAGTGTATAAGTAATAAGGCTTTCTGTTTTACACTTTTTTTCCGAAATGTAAGGTTATCTTTCATTATGCAAAGAGTAGTTGTTCATAAGGAAAAGCATCACATTATTGTCATTTTTGTTGTATTAAAACTTAAGGTAGGTAAGAAGAATGAATATAGATGAAGAATAGACAAAGGGTTGAATGTGTTATCTGCTTACTTTCTCTCATCTTCTTACACACCATTCTTTACTTTTCTCTATAAACCGTGGTGAGAAGACAGCATATTAAATTTTCTAGGCTCCATTTTCAGCTAGCTTCTTAAATTATACCCATAGGAGACACTGGGAAAAGATTATCAAGCAGAAAGAAGGCAGGCACTGTTATTACATTTCTCTTTCTCTTTCTTTATGGCAGTATTTCTGGAAACAGATGCACTTCTTCAAAGACCATGGTTTCAGTAATAGTGCCCATCCTTTTCATGGTTCCAGCACTAACTCAGATGGTCCCTCCTTGGTGACACTCCCAGCATTACAGCCTTATAAAACAAACAAACAAACAAATACACTCTTCCTTTATGGAAACAACTCACTCTGGAAAGAGTAGACACTTACTGAAGTTGCTAATCTTTGGCTTACTTAATAAGTATTTTCCCTTTCACTCTTTCTCTTTCACTCTTCCAATATTTCCAGTACCTGTTCAATCAATTTTCTGTATTAAATCTTATTTCTTTGAACTATCTATAGAAATTTATGTTTTCCTATCTGGACCTGAAATGATATAATTATGAAATACTGTTATTTCCTTGTCTAACACCCATCTTTAAATTTTTTTTTAAGATTTTATTTATTTATTTTTAGAGAGAGGAGAAGGGAAGGAGAGAGGGAGAGAAACATCAATATGTGGTTGCCTCTCATACACCCCCTACTGGAGACCTGACCTACAACCCAGCATGTGCCCTTACTGGGAATTGATACAGTGACCCTTTGGTTCACAGTCCTGTGCTCAGTTCACTGAGCTACACCAGCCAGGGCCCTAACACCCATTTAAAAATCAAAGAAAGGTGGACATTTCTTTTATTAGCTCTATTGAAAAGACACTTATTTCTTGTAAGCCACTGAACACTTCTTTTTTTTGTCCTCTATGTGTAGATTTCATCGTATGTCAATTCCTAAATCAAACCCTAAGTCCAGAGAATGAAATGGGACAATGAGCTCAGGCCTGAACTTCTGAACCAATGCCCATGACAAAGTTGATAGGAAAGCTTTTAGACCAGGCCTAGTCTTGGAGCCAGATGTGAGGCTAACCTCAGCCAAAAGCACCTGGGCTGCATGGTGGAGAAGTGCGCACCTGTTAGAATGGGAATGGAGAAGAATGGATAGGGCATACCAATATTCAGTGTGCTCTATAAGCTCTCATTACATTATGCTGCACCCATTACTTTACTCGTCAGTTTGCTTCATTAAACTGAGAACTGTGTTTTTTATCTAGATAATCAACATTGAGAATTGTGACTGCCACCTAATAGGCAACTGTTAAAAGTTTTTTGAGTGGATGAATGAATCAATGTGCCAAAGCTTTTGGATATTCTTAACAAGGATAATGTTAAATCTCTAGTAAGAACATCATGATAATGCACAATGCAAACAGGCTCTTGAATAAAAAAAAAATGCTTGTGGAATTAAAGATCTGCTTGTTCAGGGTCCTTAATCTTTCTAAATCATCAGACCACTTCTTGAAACAAAATATTATAGAAAATGCATGTGTGCATGAATTAGTATGTTTGTACATAGAATAAAGACTGTAGATACATCTCAGAGAGTTCAAATCTTCTTCGATGGAGCGCTTGATATTTCATGGTTTAAATTCCTAATGTTTGTAATATGTTTTGTTGCACATGATACAAGTTAAAAAAGAAATAAATCTGTTTCAGCCACCTCAGAGCTGAACTAAGAACTTCGTGGTTTGACTCTTGGAAAGGAGCTCTTTTTCTTCCATCACCAAGGAGGTGGTAGAGAGCTGTGAAGACCAGTGTGGAACCTGGAGCCAGACTGCGTGAACTGGAAATTTATCTCCACAGTCTACCAACTCTATGATCCAGTGCAAAAACTGTATCCAGAGACTTAAACACAAAGGTGCTTTTTGTGTTATACTCAGGGAAAAACCCTTTTCAAGAAATTCCTTGTTTCATATTTCCATCTTCAGAATATGGGTAATATTAGTGATCTCCTTAAATGTTACTATGTGGAAAGATGTTAACATGGTCCTTAACACTAGCAAATGCTCTGCAAGTGGTATCTATTATCATCCATCATCAAATCATATTTGGAAATCAAATGTGGTAGAGAGAAGTCAGTCAGAAAATCGTATCCCAGTACTTTTTCACTGTGACAATCAAGATTGTTTACCAAATATTTCAGGTTTCCTGTTATCCAGGCACATGGTAGTTGTGCACGTCAAAGCCCATGGTAGTGATGTGGGTTTTGTGACCAGTTGGGATCCAATGCACAAGTTACTCCTGGGCCAGACCAATTAATTGCTGTCCTGCAATAATGATGGATTAGATTCCAAGCAGTGGCTTGCAGTTAGTTTGGGTCTCAGAAAGAGAATGACATAAAACAGAGTTACCACATGACCTTCTGAGATTTGGGGGTTTGTTAACTCACCATAACCTAGTCCATATGAGTCAAACAGCAAGTGACTATTTCCATGATTCTGAGAAAAAAAGCACATTGAGTCTCAGTTTCTCTATCTTTCAGATTAAATGTATTTTCCCCAGAATCTTGTAAAAAAATTATTGTGGGAATTACTTTTAAAATAACTTCACAATGATGAACCAGGCAGCCGTAATTTTGGTTTGTGCAGTACGGTTTTCCATGCCCTTCCTCAATGTCTGTTTGGTAATCGTTCCTCTTTCTGCAGATAGACACAGGATTGGGAATATGACTGAGAATATCCCATTCCTGTGGTCACAGTAACTGGTTTGTATATGAACGCAAGGCCCCACCAAGGTCAATCAATATTTTTAAAGACTCCTGGATCTAGCTGAGCCTCACTGATACACATTTTACACTTCCTTGATATGGGAGCCAGAATTTCCCTTTTGCTCCAACTAGTTTAATTTGGACTGCAGTCAAGTGTTGTTGAAAGAATTCAGACAGTAACTAGTCCTCCTCAGAGCAGAGTTTGAAAAATGTTGTTCAGGATAACAGTTGAGAGTAAAGTGATACACTTTTAAAATTTATTAAACAGTAGCCTGAGCTTTCTCTAAGGGAAAATGGGTCTAATAGGGAACCTGAAGATGAGAGTGAGATATTTAGTATGAGAAGACACATTATCGGGTATTTTCCTTTTTTAAAAGAGAATTTCAAAATTAAAGATGATGGAAACAGGTAAAAATATACCAAGGAATAATCTTATTTTAATGTCTGATTCATTTATTCATTCATATTACAAATAGTAATTAAAGAAAGAGTGCATTTATTTATGGACAACAGTATGCTGGAAACTTGACAAATACTTCATTTCTGTCTTACACAAAGTTAGGAAGATAGAAAACAATTGCCAGCCATTTATAGATTGTGAAACTCAGTTTCATAAACATTAAGTAATTTGTCCAATGTCACAAACTAGATAGAATATGGTAACACTGGAATTTGGAGTCACTTATAGGTGCCAGTCAATGAAGTTACTTCTTTGTTATTTTTTACAGATAAGGTAATTGATACAGAATCTCTATATATTAGTTTTATATCACTGCCTCCACAAATTCCCCCAAACTTAACAGCCAAAAAGAAAACACATTTTTTATTTCACAGTTCAGTAGTTCAGAAGTCTAGGGGCTTAGTCTGGTTTCCTTGCTATGAGTCTCACAAGACCAATATTAAAGTGTTGACAAGTCTAAGTTCCTTTCTGGAGGCTCTAGTGAACAATTCATTCATAGGCTTGTTCAGGTTGCAGGCAGAATTCATTCCTCTGTGGTCGTAGGACTGGGGTCTCTCTTCTTGCTATTTGACAGTTGTTCTCAGCCTCCAGAAGCTGCCCTCATTCCCTGGTTTATGGCCCCTTTCAAAGCCAGCAGAGCCAGTCAAATCATTCTCCTGCTTTTCCATCTGCCTCATCTCTCTGATGAATCTCTTGGCTCTTGCCAAAGACAAATTCTCCACTTTTAAGAGCACATGTGATTACATTGAGCCCATCTGGATAATCCAGGGTAATCTCCCTTTCTCAAAATCTGTAATCCTAATCACACCTGCAAAGTTCCTTTTGCTAGGTAGCATAATATATTCACAGGTTCAAGGGAATGAGGCATGGGGATCTTAAGGGGTTCATTATTCTGTTGACCGCATTCTATCTATATAATGTTGCAGCTGAAATATTTCAAAATGCACAAGGAAGAAATTTTATATACTTGACCTGTAAAGAACTCACTATATTTACTTGCAAACATAAAAATCATGTACACATACATACATACATGCATACATACTATTGTACTATATACACACAATTATCTGAAGGTACAAAGGGTAAATATACTTAAAAAGGAAAATTAGGGTTGATAGGATAAGTAGAAAATAAGAATTATAGAACAAGTTATATACATACATATATATGTAATGAGAGGAGTACATAAAAATAACAAAAGTGAGAGTTTAATTGGCTGTTTTTTAGGCAAGTGAAGAAATCTACTGCTAGATTTGTGAGAACAGACTCAATCATGTAGGAAGAAATCCTGAGGTACTACTCATATGTAACAAATACCGTAACAGAGTCTGACATATTTCAAAGGTTCTTAAAAAGTGAAATTTATATATTCTCTTTATTTATAATTCCAACAATTGGAAGCAACCAAATGTTCTTTAGTAGGTGAATGAGTAAGCAATCTGTGAAACATCTAGGCAGTGGAATATTAGCACTAAAAAGAAATGAACTATTAAGCCATGAAAAGATATGGAGGGAACTTTGATGCACGTTACTAGGTGAAAGAAGCCAATATGACAACTGACAGTAAACAGAGGGGAGGGGGAGAGGGGTAATGAGGGAAAGAAGGGGAAGGGTTGTCAAGGAACATGTATAAAGGACCCATGGACAAAGCCAAAGGGTGGGTAGGACTGAGGGTGGGAGGTGGGAATTGGTGGGGTGGGGGAATGTGGTGGGGAGAAAATGCAGACAACTGTACTTGAACAACAAACAATTAAAAAAAAGCCAGTATGAAAATACTATGTACTGTGTGATTCCAATTATATGATATTCTATAAAGGGCAAAACTATGAATATAGTAAGAAAAATTCAGTGGTTGCCAGGGGATGGAGGAAGAGAAAGATGAATAAGCACATAAGGTTTTAAGGGCAGTGAATCCATTCTGTATGAGGCTGCAATGGTGGATACATGCCTTTTATATATTTGTCAAAACCCACAGAATGTGTAAGAATGCACCTTAGTGTAAACTATGGACTTGGAGTGATAATGATGTGTCAGTGTAGGTTCATTGGTTTTAACAAAGGTAATGCTGTGGTACAGGATGTCAATAGTGGGGGAGGTTTGGCCTTGGTGGCAGCAGGGGCTATATGGAAACTCTGTACTTTCTGCTCAATTGCTGTGAACCTAAAACGGTTGTCAAATATAAAGTCTATTTAAAAAATGAATTGCTCAGGAGGACTTGATAGAGAAATTTCAGGAGCTGACAGACTGAATGAGGGTTCCAGTGTGCAGAGACCTGACATTTAACTGTATAAGCACTAGGAATGATTTTACTGAGGATTGCCAGTATTGGTTGGTGTATATTCTAAACATCTGGATGTCATATTATTGCAGGTTAAATTGCATTTTAATTACATATTATATATTTTTCATTTGCACACAATAATGTACTTTTAACAACATTCTTTTTGTTTTTCATTTATGTTAGAATAAATCTTTAACATGAGTGAGGGAAGGAGGAAGCTGCTTGTTTTTTTCTGAGGGCTGTATATGTTTATGTCATTGAAATGAAGGACAACACTTAAATCAAGAAAACTGAAAACAGCCAGACCCATAAAACAGTTTCAAAAGTAAAGAAATAAAGATAAAAAAAAATATCACCTTGGTTTAGAATGGGGACAAATAAAATGATAGCTTTTCAGTATCCAATGATAAACACTATTTACACAAGCGTGTTTAGACCATTATCAGAGAGAAATAAATATGGCTAAAATAATACTCAATTTGTAAGTTTCCATAGGGTATCTGGGAGTTGCAGTTCCCCTTTATTCAATACATAAGAGTTAGTAAATTCTTTGGAGGCAGAGAACAAAAATCTTAGCTGCCATCTGCCTGCTGGTGACTTAAATGCATTGCCTCAGTAATTTGTTATTACTATCTAATTGACAGAAAACAGTTTGGTGCATTTTGAAGGAAGAGTGAATGAGGCCAAGGATTTGAGAAATACGGGATGGCTTTTATGCTGTTATTTTGATTAACTAAAATTTAAAGTAGTTGCATGGATAAAGCCTTATATTTTAAAAGTGATATTTAAAGGTTTTAAAAGTCACTACAAAACAAAAAGAAAGGAAAGAAATCTTACTTTGACAAGACAGCAATTGGTCTAAATTAGTTTTTTTCTGTCTGCTGCCAATTAAAACATAGTTGTAAATTTAAGCCTAATTTAAAACAATACACAAAGCTAAAAATGAATCCCCTCAACATTAAAGAGATGAACTTGCCTGATAACTCTTCGGCCTGTGGTTTTTAGTTTATCCCCTACAGCCTGACTAGAGAATGAAAAATCACAGTAACAACAAACAACAAACAACAACAACAACAGCCAATCCTTTATAGTATTCTACCTCATTTAACTGAGACTACTTTACACTTTCCACATTCTTGGACCATTTAAAATCAGAGGTGTCCTCTACCTCCAGGAAGATACTGTGTAGCAGTACTATAAAGTATCCCTATTTATATTCAAGCCCCTCCCTGGCGAAATTATCCCCCTCTTACCACTTCAGAGCCCCGTGATGCATCCCTAAATCTTACCTAATTTTTCTTCAAAGTCTAGGTGAAAAGCCTACTTCCTTCCATCCTACTCCTGGTACGCTCTTTCCTTATTCCACTCTGATCACATCTTCTGGCACACACAAATCATTTGGCGCTCAGCATTTCCTTCTTGAAGCACATCCTGTACCTTCTTTGGTGGCTATCCTGTTTCTATAAGCTGACTAGGGAAAAAGCTTGGTGGGAGGAGCATGCCCCACCGCTGTCCATGGTCCTGACACATCGCTGTGGGCTTTCAAGGTTTTTCTTAAGCCTAAATCTGGTGGCTCCTATTTTCTCTCAGAAATTTTTAAATTGGTAAAGTGGTGGTGAAAAGAAAAGTAAGGCAAGAAGATATTGGAAGAGAAAGAGTAATGGACATAGGTAGAGCTCTCATGATATTGCCGGGAGAAAATAATACACTTGGGTTTGACGTAATTTTCAAACAATTGCAGATACCAGTTTGAGAACCAGAGGGGGATATAACATAGCTGACATAGCCAATGAAGAAGGAGTGTAAAAAATGTGTGCATTAAGTGATATAGAGTCGTACAAGTATAGGCATGAGAAAACACATTGATGTTGTTGGTGGGCAAGGAGACCAGACAGGCAGCATGCTGTGAGCGCAGCATCACTTGTGTCAAACCAAACTGACATAGGTTTTGTCTTCATTTTCCTCTCTTGATTAAAAAAAGTAACTTGGAACTGTAGCAGAACAAAGATAACTGTAACTTATGTTCCAGAATGAATGCAGCTGTGCACCGCTTCGGTTCTAGCGTTTCTCTAAGTTACATTTCACTAACATCAAGCCCCAGTTGATGGTAGTGGGCAGACCATATATACTCCCTGCGATCTGTATTGTTAGTTCCCCCAAGTAAAGTGTAATCTCCGTCAGGACCAACACGAAACATTAAACATGTTTGGATATCTCAAAATGCAAAAGTAGGGTGCCTGGTACAAATTAGAGGCTCAGTAATATTCTTGCAATCAATAAAATAATCACAATGCCTTCCACAGAGACAGTGCTCAACAAAGCCTTCTTAAATGAGTAAATGCTCCGTTTGTTATAAAACTGCCATCCTCTTCTAGGTCCTTTTAAAGTCCAATCCTCCTTCCCTTGGGATTTCAGGTCCCAACAAACCGGCCTCCTGCGTCAGTCACTACCTCCGCTGCACTGGGGCCCTGCCCTCCTCCTGCCACGTGCCAGTGCTCTACGCTGCTCACCCTTACTCCAACTCTGCAAACCCAGTCCCTTTCTCCCGTGTAGGATCTCTCTCGCGCCGGGTCTCTGTCCCGCTGCTAGTGCTTCCCAGCAACTCAGTTCCGGGTCCCCGCCCGCAGGGTAACGCGGTTGTCATGGAAACGGCACCTGCGCCCTTCAGCAGTGCCCCTTGGCCACAGTCCCCTTCCCCCACCTGCGGCGCGAACCCGACCGCGCCTCTCTAGCTCCGCCCCCGCCCCGCCCCACCCGCTTAGCGCTCCTTAGGCTGCGCGCTCTCGCCACCCGCCTACCCCGTGCTTCCCCGCGTCCCTGGGAGCCGCGGGGGCCGCGGGGGCGCGCGAGCTAGCGGCTGCGCCTGCGCACTGACTGCCTCCCCTAGCGGCGATCCGGGCCGCTGCCGCTCGCACTCCGGCAGGACGCGGAGTGGGAGGGGGAGGGGGGAGAGGCTTCGCTTCCAGCTTCGAGTGAGGCGGAGACCCAGGCTGGCGGGCGGAGCAGGAGGCACCGCACCTCGGCCAGAGGCGGCTGCAGCAGCTGCTGCCCTTGTCCCCGCTGCCGCCTCTCCAGCCCTTCTGTGATTACCCCTCCAGCTGCTAGGCACCGGCGAGAAAGAGGAGGAGGCGAGAAACTCCCACCGACACACAGAGGTGAGTCCCGAGCAGAGCATCCTCCATCCTTGCCTGCCTCCCTCCCTCCCTGCCTCCCTCCCATCCCCTCCATCCTCCCCTCCCTCCCGGCTCTCCAACCCTCCCGCCCTCATCCTTCCCAACATCCCTCTCTCCTCTCCCCTCCTTTCTGCCTTCCAGCCTTTCTTTCATCCCTTTCTTTCTCTCTCCCAGCCCCACTTCCTTCCCACCCTTTCTTTCTTCCCTGTCTTCCTTTCAGCCGCTTGCCCTGGAGCGCAGCTCTGCATCCTTTTCCTCTTGTCTTCATCTCTTTTCCCTCCTTTCTTCACCCCTTCCGTGGTGGCAGATCCCTTGCCTGCTAAACTGTCCGGATTCAGGGGCTTCCAGAAAATTGGACACATATACTGGGATACACTCCTGCACAGTGGATGCCTTGCATATGCCTATGTTATTTGGATTAAGGGTCAAGTTGGAAAGAGTACTAGGAACTGTACGGAGAAGAGGCTCGAGGGAAAATCTATGGATCTGTGCTGTGTTAGTGGGGGTGGGGAGGGTTGTCACTTTGACATGTGGTCAACAAACCCCTCTACACCTCTGTAGCAGTTTCTTCTTTCCTCCTGGGAATTACGTATTCCCAGTGTGTGTCTCACTAATTTAAAATCCAGCTTTCACTGCTTTGATTGTCCCTATGAGAAGCCACGAGGAAAGAAGACAAGAGAACAAGAGAGAAAGAGGGGAGGGGAGAGGAAGGGTGGTGGTAGTGGACGCTTGTGTCCTTTTCCTTAGGCCTCTTTGAATTAATATTTTCAAACCACCCGCCTAACATTAGGCTTGGAATTGAACCCGTGTGTCCGTAGTCCTGCCTCTACTTCAAAGGCAGAAACTCTCTAAACTTTAATGCGTGTACCCACATTATTATTTATGGAATGTTTTCATCGGCACAGAAAACACTAAGGTAGACTGATTTGGGAAAATAGGAAGCAGAAGGATGGAAGAGATACACTTTGTTCATTATGGGTTTATTTCTAAAGGATGGCAACAGATAGGTAGTTTTTGGAGTAATGAGGTTATACTCTGCAGGCTATATATATATATATATACGATTTTGATAGCATTAGCTGCATTATAGCCTTTAGCAGTTGACCTTACACTCTCTCGTCCACCATACATGAATTGTGCAGGTGTTTGAAGAGAAACATGCTTTGTGATTCTCTTTGTGGTTTACATTGATGGCAAAGTTGAATTAGCTTTGGGATCATTATTAACGATTTAAAATTTCACTTGTTTTTGCATCACGTATTTTACTTAGCTTTCTTTAGCTTACACCCCAATCCCTTCTGTTATATATGTTAATAGCAATTTGGCAGTTTTCCTTTTTGCAAGCATGGCTGCTGAAAAGTTTATTTATATTTGGCGGGACTACGATGCCTCGGAATGTTTAGTATATTTATCAGTCAGAAAGGTCAACGAACAGTATAAGTACAAATAAAAATGGAGTCTTCAGAAGCCTGTAATTTGCCCTATCGTCTCCTTAAAAAATAATCTTAATATCTGTAAAATAGCTGTTTTGTGTTTAATGGTTGTGTGGGTAGGGACTGAAATTAATGGTGGATTCACTGAAGCTGCCGGTAAAAAACCTATTCTGTCCAGCAAATTATTGATTTTTTCTTTTTCTTTAAATTATGATATGCCAGTGGTGCAATATGCACTTTTGCATTTTATGAGAATATGAAGCAGGAGTTGAGATGAAGAGAATTACCTTTCAAAGTGATTGAGTGCTAATTTGATTAGGAGCTGTTACAGTTAATCATCTGAATCAGTTTTTAGGAAGTGTGTGATATTAGGAATGATGGACCCACCCCCTGCCCTAACTCCCCTTGGTAGGAATGCAATTCTATTAATGGCTTGGCTGACTCCGAAGCTATCGTGGTAGAAGTTTAGTTCAATTATGGGTGTTAGCAACATCTTGATACAGAATCGCAGTCAACCCTGTCTGTATTTGAATGGTTATGTTACTTAATAATGGACACAGTTGTAGATGAGAGTGTGTGCTATTGTTCTGTTGATGATATTCCTTTTTCTGGAATGCCATGAAACTAGTAGAAACTCTGAGAGTGATTATGTATGAAATTAATAAGTTAGTCCTATCCTAATGTACTTTCGGATGACTTTTCCCTTCCAATATTTCTACTGCTCTTTGTGGGGCTTCATAGATGTGAGTGTGGGGAGGAGGCAGCTCCCCTGTCAGCCTGCTCGTTTTTTATTGCAGTTTGCTATACAGAGAAATGTGGGCATGTGTGCGCCTCAGTTTTTATTACAATACTGTACTTACTAGGAATAGAAAGGTACCTTTTATTTTTCTTCTTTGTAAACATTCATCCACTTAGTGAAAACAAAATATACAAGGTTATTAAATAAAATACTTGTCTACAGCATGATTTTGAGAAAGATGAGTAAAATTAATAAAATATGAAACAGGAGAGGAGCTAATGTCTTACAGAAGTAGCCTGCTACTCTGACTATATTCCATTTTACAGATAAAGAACAACTTCTGATGAATTTCATTTCTATAGTTTTCTGCCTTTAGTTTAATGGAACTTTAAGAATGTATAGTACAAATAAAACCCAACAGAACATTTTGTGCACCCCATAGGGAATATTCTAGAACATTGTTTGTGCTTCCCTCACTCAGAACTCTTAAAACCTGTCTAACCCTATGCTAAGTGGAATGAAGTACGAAAGAAGTAAAAGACACTCTCTTTCTTAGCTTACATTCTGGTTGAGGAAAACAAGCATTTGCATGAGGTCATATTTCACAGTAGCAAAGAATGAGATCTTTGGAGAGAGCTTTAGGTTTAAGTACATGCTCTGCTTAAGTAGTAGAGTGTTGTGCCTTTGTATACTATTTAAGTTTTTTTTCCTTATCTACAAAATGGGAATTATGGTAGCATCTGATTCATGCGATTGCTTTAAGGGTTAAATGTGGTAAGCACAGTACTTGGTACAAACAAAGCATGTATTAAGTAAGCATAATTATAATTATATTTAGGAGAAATGGTTTAAAAACAGTCCAAGACCATATCTGATTATGTGCTGGAAAGAAACGAAGACCAAATGTTAGAGGAGTTCTAAAGAGGATCGATGTTTCTGTAGCCAGGGAAAGATTGAGCTTGGACAGAGACTCCTGGGAAGAATTTCATGCAGAGTGGGTACCACAGCTGGCAAAGCAGAGAGGGAAGGAGCCTGGTGTGTTGGGGAAGACTATTACTGAAATTTTGGACATCCTGGTAAGTGTATTAAAAGATATTAAATATATACCGTCAGAGCGATTACACTGTCAGTTGGGCTAAGACAACTTCTTGTGCAAGGTGCATTTTATGACAGAATGAATATGCAGCTACCCAGAGGAGCTTGTTTTTTATCTCACCCAAAGCTCCATCCCAAGACACTGAGGAATCCAAGGTCTGTGTCAAAGGGAGAACCAAAATTATTGCTTTTATCCTCTTATTTAACTTCAAGGGGTAAAGACAACTTGACCTTTTTAAACAACAAAGATTTAACATTATGAACATTATGATAAATATGATTATCACAACCCTGTCTTATTTTGCCTTAACCCATGAATATTTCAGGACTGTGTCTTAGGGAATAATAACCAGGATTATTTTATGTTGACATATATGAAGCCATTGTTTGTTAGGGTAATTGTATTTTCAAGAACTTTATGTTCACTTTGTTGTTGACTTTACTTAATACCAGAGCCCCCCACCCCCCCTTTTTTTTTTTGGAGGTGGGTATTCAAGGTCATTAGTGATTCCAAATGGGTTATACGCTTTCAGGTGTTTTACTGGGAGATGAAGGTGGGATGAAGATAGAGCATCTATCTGGCAATGTGCACTGAGCAAGTTAAATATCTTCTTAGTATGGGGTGGCAGTTGCTCATTGCCTAAGTCTGTTGGTAAACCTTTATTTTTGGTTGCTGTTCATTAACTGTTTTGAAATATACATCCATGAAATATATGTATCAAATAGCATAAATGATATAATTAAGTTATCTGATAAAAAAAGGATTTCCAGAAAGTTTTACCTGCAGGTAACAAATGTCATTGTTTATAGTGCTCATGTTTAATCCATTTTAAATAGACACAATTTCATTGCTTTCTCCAGCATGGTGCTTTTGTTATATTTACTATTTTGTAGTTCTAATAATAAACAAAATTGGCTTCCTGAATTTTATCTTAAGATACATAGAACCTGAATGTATATCGGAAAGCCAGCAGTTTAACAGGACATAAACTGTAGCATTTTTATTTTATACTTTGATATTTTGAAGTCTGATGTTTTGAAGATTCAGCAGATCTAAATAAAACATTTTCAAATGTATTTGACTACAGGTATGTAGTCAATTTCATATTAAAACACCAGTGATTTTTGACAAGCTTTACTTTTAGACAGTTTCATTTTCCTCATAAATGAATTTTACCTTGGATATGAGTTCTAACTCAACCACAAATATGCATTCTATAACTCTTTGAAATTATTACTTATAACACATTATAAAAAAATAATATGATAGTCTGACTTTATAAAGCTTAATTTTATAGAACTCTTATGACTTTTTGTTTGAAGGCTACCTGAGTGTACAACTATTAGACTGCTATTTTTCAGCTGTGAAGACAAGGTGCATTAATAGGAGTGAGGTCAGTAATTGTGAACAGAAAATGGTGGCCACACAGAAAAGTAGAGTAAGGATGAGATGAAATGAGCTCATTTTGTGTCATCTTGAACTGAAAATTTATAGCTGCCTGTTTATTTAGGGGTTTTCTATATCTTTGCTGTTCTGCTGATACAATCCATGTTGTAGTTGTTTTAAAACATACATATATATATAGACGTATATATGTGTATACATATGCATGCTTTTTCAGTTAACAGTCTTTCAAACTAGATCACAGATGAAAACATATATGTAAAACCAGGTGCTGGTTTTTCAGTGTCTTGCTGTTTTTTTATTATCTTGCTATTTTGTTTGCTTGGATTTTGGGGAGGAACCAAGTCATAAATACCTGTTGGAGCTTCCTGATTGGGACAGAGGTCCAGAGGAGTCAATACCCTAACTTGCTCCATCATTCCTACATTAAATAAGTACACATGCGATTGATGTTTGGGTAAAATAAATGACTTATCTGTATAAGATCCCAAGGGCTGTAGAAACATAAATAGGACACTTTTGATACGTTCATGTTGTGTAAATTGGGCTGATGTTGTTTATTCCATATCTTCAGTAAATCAAAATCTTTTTTTCATGACCCCTTGGTGTTTCACAACTAAAGCGATGAACTCTTGATGGAGACATGTTTGTTCTTTTACAACCTACACGGAAACAACCATGACCCTCCATAAAAGACAAAATGGTATGATGGTCTCATCTGATTTTATTGTGATTAGACAATATTTTGGTGAGAAGCCAGTCACTCAAGTGTATTTTAAATTCACAGGGCTTGAAGTGGTTGGTAAATATCATTAATCCTAGTTCTAGGAAAGGGAAGCTCACAATTCTTGAAAGTTTACTGTGACTCTTCATTTTTTCTTCAGGTATTGATACCTACTGGAGTTATTTTACAAAATACGTCTTTTTCTCTCTTAAATAGGCAGAAATGGCATAAAGAGATCTATACAGAACTCATCAGGACCTGGCTGGTGTGGCTCAGTGGATTGAGCGCAGGCCTGTGAACCGAAAGGTTGCTGGTTCAATTCCCAGTCAGGGCACATGCCTGTGTTTTGGGCCAGGTCGCTGATTGGTGGTGTGTGAGAGGCAGCCGGTTGATGTTTCTCTCACACAATGATTTTTCTCTCCCTCTCTGTCTCCCACCCTTCCCTTCTCTGTAAAAATAAATAAATAAAATCTTAAAAAAAAAAAAACCTCATTGGAAAAAAGTCTGCATTTAAATTTGTCTCCCTATTCAAGTATATGTTCCATGTATTTTAAAAATTACATTACCTGGCATGAATTCATTCAACAGGAATTTTTAAAATCCCTGCTCTGTGTAGAGCATTGGGCTAGAGATTATACTTTTATAAAAGCCATGAATGAGGAATCAAGGCACCTGTGTTCTTCCTCTAGGTTTTCAACCAACTGATTAGTTATCTGACTAGACAAGCCTCAAATTCTCTGAAACTTAATAACATTTATTTTAAGTGACTTGAACTAGATGATCTATAGAGTGTCGTCTAGTTATAAAATTGTATAATTCCACATGTAATTTTTCTTAAGAATTTCATGGCATAATGACTTATTTCTTACTAAGTCCCATTGTTTTTTTTTTTCTTTTGAAACATAAACTGCTTGCTACATGAGCAAAACCTTCATCTTCAGTGCTACATGCTTTCCCTTTTTCAAGAAAATTTCAAATTTAGCTTCACAGAGCCTCTGGATCAAGGGAGAGATAAGAAACATTTCCCTTTCTTATTTTCCCATACTTCCTTCCTTCTCTTTTTTGAAATCCTTCCTGAACTGAAGGTACAAGTCATTTGCTACCTTCATGTAGGGCCCAGCCTAAAGTATAGTTGGCCTGTTTGAGTGATGTCACTGTCTTGGAAAGACTAAATGGCATTTATTCATTTAGAATAAGATTTTTATTTAAGAAATTATATATACTCTAAGGTTAATATTTTGTCTTGCTTATCCTTTAATCCTATCCTATAGAACTGTGTGGTTGTCATTCTTTCTACCAATTCAGCTCCAAATTCCCATTAAAATTTTTGTAATCAAATTTGCTGATGTTAATTTTATGTATAATGAAGTACACCCATTTAAAGTACTATTGTGTGTTGACAAATATACCTGTGTAACCACCACTGCAGTTTAGATATAAAATATTTCTGTTGCCCCAAAAATTTCTCTTCTGCTTGATTTGCTTTTCATTTCTATACATTAGGTTTTCTGGTTCTAGAAATGGATAGAGATTGAGTCATATAATATGTACTCATTTTTGTCCTCTTCTTTCATCAAGCATAATGTTTTTGAGATTTGTAAATGATTTGAATATATAAACTTTGAGAAGAAAATGCAGGGAAAAAATCTTTGTGATTCAGGGTCAAACAAAGATGTCTTATCATGCAAAAGACACTAATCATAAAATTATAAGAAAAGGGTAAATTAAACTTGATCAAAATTAAAAAGAAAACTTGAAAAGATGCATGATTTGCTGGAACTGTGTATCTCTGTACACCTGAAAAAGGACTATTCTAGTTGTATGTAGCACTCTTGTATCTCAGTAAGAACACAAACAATCCAACTAAAAATGAACAAAATATCTGAAAAGATATTTTACACAAGAAGATGTAAAAATGACCAATGAACATATGAAAAGACATTTAACTCCATTATTCACCCAAATAATGAAACTTAAAAACCACTCTTTGATACCATTGTACAAACACTGGAATGACTACATTTAAATAGACTGACAATATCGAGTTTTGGAGAGGATGTGAAGTAACAGAAGCACTCATAATTTGCTGGTGGGAATGTAACACCTTACGAAATACTTTGGCAGCCTCCCTGAATGCTAAAAATACTCTTACCATACAACCCCAAAATTCCACTCCCAGGCAAAATTAAAACATACGCACAAAGACTTTTACCTGAAAATTAATATCAGTTTTACTCATATAAGCTTCAAACTAAAACCAACCCAAACTTCCACCAGATTCCCATTTTAAAGTTATTTGTTTGAAACAAAACAAAACTGCTGCTATGTTTTTTTTTAAGAGATGTGCTATTTACTGTGTGTAACCTGGCAGCAGAGGGAATACATTTAAAAATATTTGTAAACATAACAAGAAATCCAGAGGTAGGAGGCTCTATGCATTAGACCTAGGCATAGCTTCTCCCCTCTGCCCATCTGTGTACTCTATGCCCTCCGTGTCCAGACCTCAAACTCAGCCAGTGGTGTGATGGCTGCTCTTCTAAGTATATCATCACACAGCATCCATGTCTCTTCCATAAAAATGAGGCAACTTTTGACAAAAGCTTCCTAACCTCTAATCTCACTCGCCAGCACTGGATCACATAGCCTTCCTAGTCCAGTCAGCAGCAAGGGGGAAGAGGACACGATGAACAATAGGCTTAGACTAACCAGGGTCCCCCTGCAGGGGCTGGGGTTGGGGCTGGGGCTGGGGTCTGGGTGAGCTTTCCCTGAAGCACATGGCTGTGTGGAGGAAGTGAAGGGGAAAAACGAGTTGATGGCAGTTCTAAGAAAAAGGGAGGGGTAGGAAGGTTGGGTAAGTAAACAGCAGTGTTTGTTACAATTTGATTTAGAAACATGCCTGATGTTGTCAAACTTGTGGCAAAGAAGTTGAAGTGCAGACTATAAGCATAGATGGTGGGTAGAAAATAGACAGGGGGAGGGCAAGAACAGTGTGGGAAAGGTAGAAGCTAAAGAACTTATGACACATGGACATGAACTAAAGGGGGGCAATGTGGGTGGGAGGGGGTGTGCAGGGTGGAGGGGAATGATGGGGGAGAAATGGGGACAACTGTAATAGCATAATCAATAAAATATATTAAAAAAAAAGAAGTTGAAGTAGAAAGCTAGGTTTGTAGGGAAAGAGGAACAAAGACATTTAGATCCTAGTTCACAGCCTGAACTGGAAGGGGAGAGAGTCTAGATCCACGGGAATAATTCAAAGTGGGCAAGCATACAAATAATGACAAGCAGAGCTGGGCACATGGGGGCCATGGAGTTGGGACAGGAGGCAGAAGTCCCTGCTGGCAGTAGTCCGGGATCCAGGCAGGCAAACTCCATTGCAGTTTGCCCATCTGTGAAATCAGGACCTCAGGCAAGAAGATTTTCTTTCATATTTTGCTGTTAAGGCAGAAACTAAAACAGTAATTATTCTCCTTTTCTAAGGTGTTCTCAATCACTTTAGATTCTAACTTTGTCAGGGATGGGAGCCATACCTTGTCTTTTTCCCTAATATTTCTATTACAATTCTGGGCCCACATTACTTCCTTAATAAGTGCTAACTGATTGAATTAAGTCTCTGAACTCATTCTGTCTTTGAACAAACCCTGCAGATTTCTGGTTAAACAAGTTATTAAAACCACTGTTTTGGGAACGCAGCCCTGGATCTATATGTGAGTAAGATATAGTAGTTCTTGGCCTCATGAATTGACAATCTAGAAGACTGAAAAGTACCTGAATGGTTTAATACCAGAAAGAACCTGATACTCCACAGTAGCATGGGTCTGAAGCCCAGGCCGACATAGAACCAGAAGCATTGCTGTAGTAATGGATGGGAGAGAGATGGAGGAAGCGATGACTTTTTATTAGTACCTTTTAATTCATCCCTGCCTTGGTCTGGGAACTGGGACAGGACTGAGCCAGCAGGACCACGGGATTAATGAGCGCAGCAGTGGGAGAGGTGAAATCACAGCCAGGAGCACTGAAGCTGAGACTCTGCTAACTGCTCTGGAGATAGCTGAAAAGTGGGATTGGAGTAAACAGAGAGGCTGGGGGAATATTTTGACATTCTCTGCATAGGGGTATCTCAAGAATGCAATAATGAAAGATGCATTGTTTCAAAAAGAGCATATTTGTTTTTTGAACTTGCATCAATACATGTCCATTGTAGAACATCTAGACAATAACAAGGGAAAGACATTTGAGAATAAAAATTACTGAAGTCCAACTCTCCAGTGAACATTTAGTGAATTTCTAGTTATTTGTTTTTGTTTTTCCCCTAGGACTATATATATATACACACATAGTGTGTGTGTTCTATTTTCTTAAGTAAACATATTGAGCATTTCCTAGGGTAATAAAAGTCTTCTTCCACATTAATTTCCATGTAACACTACATTGATTGGAATGTAAGTTTCTAGTTTTTGGCTACCTACAGAGATAAAATATTTGTGCTATCTGCCTTCAAATATGGGCTGTGTCATGGGCAGGAGGTTAACTTGGGAGGAGACCCAGGAGAGTTCCTCAAAGGTGTAGGTGGTCAGTGTCTATATATTGAGATTTTAAAAAATATTTATTTAAATGGTAACATGGTATTTTGTACCTCATTTTCACTTCACATATAGCTTAGCTGGTAACATGAATATACACACTGTTGTTTTTCTTTAAATGATGCCTCTTATTTTGTAGTGTGATTGTATTATGATTTATTTAATCCTTATGTTTTCATACACATTAAGTTCCTGGTATTTTTCTATTTTAAACAATGCTGTGGTAAATATCCTTATACAGGTTTCTTATCCACATGTACTAGATTTTTTTGTTGATTTTTTTAAAGTGTAGACTGATAATTATAATTTTGGAGTCATAAGGTATATGCATTTTAGATTTTAGTAGTTGATGCCCAATAGCTCTTTGAAATAATGGTAATAATTTACATTCTACCAGTAGATCTGGAAGTACCTATTTCCTTACCCTTTTACCAATACATGATTAATTTAAACTTAAAGAAGTTTACCAATGAATAGGTAAGAGTGGTATCTCTTTGTTATATGAATTTGTTTCTCTGATTTATAGAGAGGTTGATTCTCATTTTCTTTCATTTTTTTTTCCTAATGGCCTAATGTTTTGTGTGTGCTGTGATGAGTGTGTTAATACGTTTACCTAGGTTTTTCAACTGGGTTATTTATCTTATTATAATTTACAAGACTTACTTTTATTCTCTGGATATAAAGAATTTTGTGGTTGTTTCTGAAGTAATGATATACCATCATAGCTTACAGTATGTTGTGATACCTGGTAAGTGATGTCCCCCCTGCCCCCACAGTTTCTTGTCTCTTTTTGTACCTTTTCTCTAGAAGGATATGATAACTAGGTTTTCATATTTCATAAATCACACCCTTGGTATTTTAACTGATACTATATTTAATTATAGATAATTTGAGGGAGAAGTAACAACTTTCTAATTTATAGTCATTCTGTTGGCATGTTTTTTTGTATGAAGAAAAAATGGATGATACTGAAGGACATAAAAACAAATGATATTTATTAAGAAGACACAGTTCATAGTTCACATATATATGTGTATGTATATATATACACATATGTACACAGATATACACATATGCATGAACATGATAATATGTTACTCATATTTTTCTTCAAATTTTAAATTAAATTATTTTTCTTCTATCTTAGATTTAGTGTGAATAATTCCTCATATGTGAAGTATATTGTACTGTGGTCTAAACACACTTTTTTGTTTTACAAATTAGTCTCAGTATTTGTCTCATCCTTAGTATCCCAAATGTTACTGTATTAAGACCAATGACACCAGTATATTTGTGAACCTTTCTCTTTGGAATAAGCAGTGTATACCTGGATTTCTTATACTAACTTCCAAATGTTAACTGAGGCCTTTTCCAGGCCTTTATGTGTATTTTTAAAGTGATGTTTGGTGTGGGACTTTTCAGTGGCATGGCTGTGTCTTTGCTAGAGCTGGAACTGAGCTGAATGAACAGCATTCCAATGGTGGTGCTAACATGCTTACAATGCTCATGATGTTAATTAAACTTTCAAAAGTTTCTCTAAATGACTTCATTCTTTGGCTATCTGATACTTTAAGTATTATTTTGTCATATTTCATATTGCGGCTGTTATGTTGAATACCATCTTCATCCTACATTCAGCATTGCTTTCTAAGAAATGTTTAAATACCAAGACTGCAGCCTGTTCTACACCACTAAGAAGCTTTGGAAGTATCCTGTTCTGGCCCAGAATTTATTTTTTGGTGACTAGATCTTTTTCATACTTCTGGGGAAGGTTAACTTTGGTATTATTTTCATGATCTTCTTTTATCATAAAAAATGGTTACTTTGAATGAAAATCTTTCCATGACTCTGCAAATTAAGAAAACGGGCAAATTGCCTTGAACTAACTATAATTATTCATCTGGTCTAGGCTTTATGCATGCATATCAGTATTGATTTATCATTAATGAACCCACCGCATCAAAACCCTGTGATCCATAATCAGATATTGTAGATGATATAAATTTGCTATTGAAAGCAGGAGTTTTCTTTATAGAATATTGAATATGGATGTGAAAATAGCAAGTGGCAAGGCATAGAATTGTAAGATATTTTTTATTAGTGCTGAATCACTAAATCTACTTTATGAAAATGTGGTTAACATTATATTAGTTCTGTCTTTCCATAAAGAATTACTCAAATAAGTATGTTACAATGATACTAATATCCAGAGTTTGAACACAGATTTCAATGAGCAGCATATAACTATTTTTTGTTCTGGCATGTTTAAATAATTTGAGATCAATTTTTCTGATAAAATTATCTTGACACTCGGCTGCCTTGAGAGAGAATTTCCTGTGCTACTGTTGTGATGAATAGCTGATCTCTTAAATCCAGGTGTGTCACGTTTTATGGTGGTTCATCTTAACTTACTGTTGCAGAATTGTTTTCAACTGAAACCAATTAATATATAAATATTCCTTTTCAGTAGTTTATTTAAAATGTTTTATTTAAAATTATAGGTATGTGACATTATAAAAAGTTTTCTCAGGTGAAATGTTAACTTTAAACAGATTTTATTTCTATCCTTATTATAATTATTAAGCAATTTGTACTGTTAGTGTTTTGCCTTTCATTCAAAAAAGTACAGATATTTACTAATATGGAAGTATAGGAAACTTGTATACTGAAAATTTCAAAACATCATGGAGAGAAATGGAAAGACCAAAATAAATGGAACAACATCAGTTGTTCACAGATGGGAATACTTAATATTGTAAAGATGGTAGCATTTCCCAAATTAATCTACAGATTCAGTGCTATTACTATCAAAATCCCAGCTGCCATTTTTGCCAGTATTGACAACCTGATCCTCAAATTCATAAAAGAAGCAAGAATAGCCAAACCAGCTTTAAAAAAAATTGAAGGATTCACACTTCTGAGTTTCAGAACTTATTACAAAACTACAGTAAGCAAGACTGTGTGTACAGACATGAGTGTACACATGTAGATAGGATTGAGCATCTGTAGACAAACCTATAAGTTTATGGCCAGTCCCTGCCACCCCCTGCTTGCCGCCAGCAAGAGTGACGAGACGATTTAATGGGAAAAAGGGAGTCTTTTCAACAAATGGTGCTATGACAACTTGTATCCCTTCCCTCAACATACATATATATATATGTATATGTATATTAATTAAATATATCACTTCCCTCATCCCACACATATATATTTTAATATAAATGTATATATTTCAAAAACCCTTAAAATGCACATAGACTTAAATGTAAGAACTAACTGTAAACTTCTTAGAATAAAAATTGATTAAACTTCTCATGACCTTGGATTAAGCCAATAATTTCTTTGTTGTGACACCAAAAGCAAACACAGCAAAAGAAACAAAAATATAAATTGGACTCCATCAAAGTGAAAAACTACTATGTATCCGTTGGTGATAAGAGATCAGGGAGGGTAAGGGATAAAGAATGGCCGCTGGATTTGTTACAAAGAAGTGGATCCGTGTTGACCTTTGCCAGAGTAGCTTTAGGCCAGTGGTCAGCTCAGAAGTGTGAAATAGTATTGAATGGAGGCAATACTAAGAAGAGACAAACTAGAAGTTTTGAGTTTCAGAGTTGTTTGGTAGGGTTGGGTGCTGAAAGGCAAGGGAGGGGGCAGTTTAAAGGGAAGGTTTAGTTCAGTTTCGCTTTGTTTTAAGTCAAACTAGTGAGCTGGAAATCATCCTAGGTAGGGAGTTCATTAGCAGCAAATCAGTGTCTTAAAGTAGGTAGAAAGCAATGAATTTTAGAATGTTACCACTTTTAAAATTTGTGTTTCATCTGCTCAATTTCTGTTATTTCTACCTTATTGTAAAGTCCAAGTTAGACAAAACTTGGTGGATGGAGGAAAGACCAAGAGGTCATTTATGCCTTGTTTTATATAGCAGATGGATTGCTAAAGCCGTTTTATAATTGCTAAAGCCGTTTGTAATCACCTTTTGCTGTCATAACCATTAAAGAAGTTATGATTTAAAGAAATCCTTTTGTTACATTAATGCCACGACTTGTTTTTATTTGTCAGTAAATAGGTATTTTCCTATATCTTGCTTGGAGAGAAGAGTAAATGACTTACATATGTTCCTTGTTCCATTCTTTCATTTTACTTGTGTATAACAAATCAATTTATAAGTGTTGAATTGCAAGACCGGTTAAGTTCTTAATTCTTACTTTGGACAAAAGTGTTGAAAACATGAAGAGTTTGTCCTCAGATATGAACAATAGATTGGGTTTCCAAACTTGGGAAATAATCATATGTTATGATTTTACATTTGTATACCTACTAATTAGGAAATTGAATGATATTTCCATAGCAACAGAAGCAGTCTCCTTGCACACTTGTATTATGCCTGCAATAATACACAACAGAGTGTCCAAGAACATTGAACCAAGGTCCAAGACAGGCAAGGTGTGTAAGTGTTGACAAATGAGTATGTACAGAGGGGCGTTATTAGATTTCTAAAAGTGATATTTGAGTCTCTAAAATCATATTAATAATTTTTATTATTTTATATTAGTAAATATTTTAAGTATTAACCCTCCAAATGAATAATGGTATTGAAAAGAACAAAAGGACTTTCCCGAAATCTGTCACATACACTGAATTTGGTAAATGACTTCTCCAGCCTAAAGAATTCAACCACCGTGTCATGGTGTGCTTAGATGCTGAATGAACCAATTTCTCCATGAGTTATTGTATTGCAAAGTCTTACATAATTTTTCTAAGATCATAACTTTTTCATTTTATCAACCAGACTATATTAAAGAATATAGTTTGGTAATTATGATATGTAGCCAATTAATAGGTAAAAAAATTTTAAATCTAACTTGTGAAAAACTGCTACAAATATAACCTAGGAAAAAATCTTCATGACTATTTAATTTGATGCTGAGTGGGACAGGCCTTTCTAAGTATAAAAAAATGAAGAAATTTAAAAATAAACAACTGATAGATTAAATATGATATACATTTTTAAATAGTAAAAAAAGGACAAAATAAAGTAAGAAACTATACGTACAAAAGATTTGAAATCTATGATGAACGAAGTCTTTATCTATTTCTTGGTTAATGAACTCAGTAAATAAAAAGCCCCAAATAATTCTTTCAAAATAAAAAGCTATTTTTCCAATGAATAATTTTGTTTTATAATCAGGAAGAAAGAAAAATTTATAATCAGGAAGAAGTTGTGATAAATAGCACATAAAATTGGGCATTTTGCAGTTGTGCACCTTTTTACATCATTTATTCCTAGATTTGACCTTATATACAGTGACATAATCTTATATATACACTTATTTTTTAATAAGCAATAATTTATCTCAGATATAAATGCTAACAGAGTTTGACTCTCAAGAGATAGATCAAATGTGAAGAGAGATAGAAAAGGCACCGAAAAGATATTTCCAGAAACAATTAAAAACAGTGACAATAAGTTAATAAAGATTCATTTTATATTTCTTCCACGCTCTTGTGTGGCTGCACAGTGTCATCTTTGTTGAAAAGTTGAGAAACTGTCTGCCCAATTGTAATGATTAAGACCTCCTTTGCCATAAAATATCTCTATAATGTTGTTGGAACGTTTCAAAGGACTCATAAGTGAATAGCCCTCAGGTACTTTTCTGATTTAGGCATTAATCATGTTGACCAGGTGGTACTCAGGCTTCCTGAAGAGAGGGAATGTGGAGAGATAATTTTCAGAGAGACATACCCATGATGAGTGGCCTGAGCTTATAGGGACTGAGCAGTGACTGCTGAAAGGGAAAGAGAAACTGCCCAAAAGTCAGAGATACAAAAGAAAACTTCAGCTGAATTCACTCTAGCCTCACTTTCCTGAGCACCTAGGTTTTTTGTAGCTTAGTTTGTCAATAGCTGAGGGGTAGAATTAATCAGGTGAGAGTGTGATCACTCACTATTCTGTTAATTTTGACTATATGTTCATCCCAATTAAGATTCGAACTCTGCCCTGGCGGGTGTGGCTCAGTGGATTGAGTGTGGGCCTATGAACCAAAGGGTTATCAGTTCGATTCCCAGTCAGGGCACATACCTGGTTGCAGGCCAGGTGCCCAGTAGGGGGTGTGCAAGAGGCAACCACACATTGGTATTTCTCTACCTCTCTTTCTCCTTCCCTTTGCTTCTCTCTAAAAAATAAATAAGTGAAATCTTAAAAAAAAATAAAAGATGTAAACTCTATGGTGTGTCACTATCCAGATTAGTAGAAAGTGTGGGTAGATTTAGTCAATCTTAGCTTCTCAACAGGCCACCCTAACTGGTATACAGCCTCATAATGAAACAGTAAGATCTAAAGAGACTCAGATATTCCTGATACTGTAGTACCATTTTAAATCCCACAATTATGACAAATATTTTTCTCATGTGATAACAGTAAATATGAACAAAAATTATAGCAAGGTTTTCTGGGTGATTAAATTAACATACGCATATAAGTATCTGTAAGGAGAATATGTGTGTGTGGGGTCACATTTACTTTCAACTCATCCCTGTCTCATCAGCCTCAGGGATTTTAGTGGTAGTTGCCTCCAGTCTCCCTAGTTGCCTTTTGTTCTTTACCTGGGATTCTCATGTTGCCCACTTCACTTTGTCATTGTTGGGTGAACTGAGCATTCTTTTCTGCAGTGTCTCTACCCTTTTTCTGTGCATGTGGAGGGCAAACAAACAAACAAAAAAAAACCCAAACAAAACAGAAACAAAACCCAAACAAACAAAATGCTGAAAGTAATTCTGGTGCTTAATTGAAGAAACTTTTTAATCAAATGATTTGACCTGCTTGTTCCACCTTTCTGCCTTGTCATGAAATGTCTACCTTTTCTAGAAATTAGCAATGCCTTGCACTGAATGCTGCTGATAAGCCAACTTTGTTTCTTATTGCTTTTCTCCAGTTTTGATGTTGTGGGATTTTGTCGTGTTTTCTCTTAGAACGCTCTGCCCACATTCTGTTCCTGCCTTCTCTCACTTCATGTTCTTTGTCATGCTGTTATGTCACATTTAATCCCTTTATCCTTTTGCTCCTGTGGTGCCAGTTTCTATGTCTGGATTTTTTTTCAACATTTTCCAATGACAGTGAGAGGAGTCATGTATCTGACCTTAGAAAACCCAGCTTGAGTAGAAGAATCTTTCTGGCAGGGCAACTAAGGTATTTGTCTTTTAGGAACCAAAAGAAACCAAAGAAACTGATTTTGTTTCTTTTAGGAAGCAAATCAGTCTTGGTGACCAGACTTTATTCTTGCTCAAATTAAAGGGTTCCTTGGCAGCAAAGGTTCTTTGCTGCGCTGCCCATGTTGCTGCCCGTGCCCCCGCCCCATGAAATTAACACTTGGGAATCATCAGAATCACTTTTACTTTTATACCATAAGTACTTACCATGCCAGTTACATTTACATCCTGAAGAATGTAATGATTGCTTTCAACACATTGAATTGCTCCCTGTGTCTTTCTTTTCCTCTTGAAAAGAAGTTATGCATACATCTTATCTTGATACCAGTAAGGTTTTAGATAATAGGGTTTTATACTCTTACATTTCATACTTAAAGTTTAGGATGACTTACATATGCATGGTTTGGTTCAGCTTTCTTCAGTAAGAAAATATAACAATTATTGATTCAATTTTTGATAAAGGTGTAATCATGTTCAAACCAAGAGAGACAGTGGTTATTTAAATTTTATTTACTTCACATGCAGGTGTAAAATCAGAGTCATAAAACCATGCTTTAAAATACAAAGATATATTTTTTAAATTTAAATTTTATTTTTAGATTGCAGTTTATATTTAGTATTATTTTGCATTAGTTTCAGGTGTATGACATAGTGGTTAGATAATCATACACTTTACAAAGTGTTCCTGCTGATATTTCCAGTACCCACCTGACACCATACACAGTTATTACAATATTATTGACTCTACAGGGTGGGGCGAAAGTAGGTTTACAGTTGTGAGTATGAGAGTTTATTCTTATATTCTTCTTCTTATTATTATTGTATTATTTTCCTTGTGAACAACTGTAAACCTACTTTTGCCCCACCCCGTAATCCCTAGTGTTGACTTTACGTCCCTGTGACTATTTTGTAACTGCCAATTTGTCCTTCTGAATCCCTTCACCTTTTTTCACTCAGCCCCCCAGACCCCCTCACATCTGGCAACTGCCAGTCCTTTCTCTGTATCTACGAGACTGCTGTATCTATGAAACACCAAGATAATCTGTGAAAACCAAATAAGGGAGAACACACATCTAAAAACAATTTTTTTCAAGCTCTATAGCATGAAAATTATGGACATAGATTCTGGAAAGATGGTGCTACAGTCGTAATTATATAACAATGAAAGAAAATTGCTTGAACAAAGAAGTTGTCAGAGTGTACTTTTAACCATGACATATCAAAAAAGGTATCTGAGAACCTTATACTTACTCTACTTCTATTGTCTAAAACTGTTATATTTATTTATTTGTTTTTGAGAACTTGAGCAAGCCAGTGTTGAGTATTTGGTCATGGTATATTTAGTTGCCCTTAGCAATAGTGAGGAACTACTTTATTGGAATAGTGATGCAAAACACTGTCGAAGCACAGTGGATTGAAGACATGTTGAATGAGGAGAGTGGGGAAATAGAGAATATGGCCTTAATATTAAGGGGATTTTGTGAGTGGAAATAGAGGGTGGGCTGGGAATGGTGTCATTCTAGAGGAATGGAGAACATGAGCAAAACCAAAGGTGCTCAGAGAATGCGGAGAGGTGAGGAGTCTTGTGTAGTTGACACTTAGATCATATGGGGTCGGAGTTTGCTGAGAAAACGTTGGGAGCATATTATGGAGGTTTTTGAATGCTATTCTAAGGAATTTGAGCTTCGTTTCTATGCAAGGAGAAGCTAACGGGTTCCAATGTTTGAAGCGTGACATGATGACTGCAAAGTGAGGATTATAATTGGGAAAGGTGGTGGCAGAGAAATAATTAGAGGCTCTTGCAGTAAGTCAGGTGACACATTATGAGGACCTGAAAGAGGGCTGCGTGCTTGTGGAATAACCTGGGAAAGTTTTCTGCTAAAATCAAAATCAAGATCGATGAGTGTAAATGCAAGTTTCTCTTAGGCATGAAATCATGCAAATAATTACACAGATAATGGTTAAGAAAAGACTAGCTAGGCAGGCACAAGTACAGCAGAGACCTGGGAGTCCAAGAGGACCATATGGTGAATGTGAGTCAGCAGTGTTGTGTTATTAAAAAACAGAACTAACACTATGGGGAAATATATTAATAGGAGTGAGGCATGCAAAAGGCAGGAAGTAGCCTTTCTGTTCTATTCATAATTGTTCAGGCTTTTACTTTTCTTGTAGACTCTCTTGGTCTTTATGTTTTGAGAGTTTAGAAAGTGCAAAGAGGCCCGGAGAAGTCCCATTCACATGCTACAGGAAATAGGTGAATTTGTAGTCCTGGGTCCTTGGGATAATGTTGTCAAGGCTAATTCACAGAAAACTTCTTTGATCTTCTGAGAGCCATTGGTGCCATGGAAGTAGTTAATATGAGTTCCAGCTGAGAGAATTATGCTTCCACCGAGTTCCTCTACAATATACTACATTGTTCATGGTTCCTTCCCATTTTTATTTTTTAGTTTTATCCTCACTCAAGGACATTCTTTCATTGCCTTTAGAGAGAGAGGAAGGGGGAGAGACAGCAAGAGGGGAGAGAGGTGAGAAAGGAGAGAGAGGAGAGGGGAGAAACATGGATGTGAGAAACACCCATAGGCTGCCTTCTGGTATGACCCGGACCAGGGACCAAACCCACAGCCTGGGTATGTACCCTGACCTGGACTCCAGCCTGCGACCTTTTGATCTGTGGGACAACATTCCAACCAGCTGAGCCATCTGGCCAGGGACCATTTTTATCTTTATCCTAGTAAGTATTGGGGGTTTATTAGGAGAGACAGAAACAAGGAGGACCAGAAATGCTACATCCTTGTTACCCCACCCCCGCAAATTGGCTGTGCTTGCCCTCAGTTGTCTAATCCTGTGATCTCATCATACTTTTATGGACTCCTCAAGCCAGGCAGTATTAAAAAGTCTCTGAAATACAGAGCACAGCTTTCTGGGCTCTCACTCCTGCATCAATAAATGAGGCTCACCATAACTGCCTGGAAATTAAGGGGCCTGTAAATTCCCAGGTCGTCCACTTCTTTGCTTGGTTAATGACAACATATTTAGAGCTCCCGCTTAGTGTCACTTTTCAAGGAAGCTTTCCCTGACTACCAAGTCCAGGTCAGGTTTCTTGTCATATACTTTGACAGAACCTATCTTTTTCTCATAGTGCTTATCATGATTAGCAATTATATACTCATTTGTGTAATTATTTCATAACACCTTCCCTCCACAGCAGATAGCAACCTCCATGAGAACAGGAACTATGTCTACTTTTTCTTGCTCTTATTTCTCAAGAGTGTGCATGAATTAATAATTATACCTGTGTCTCCAAAGGGAATGAATAAGATAAAGAGAAAAGCAGGAATTTGGGCTGTTCAGAGGGAGGCAGCACATCTTAATGCTTAAGGGTGTAGACTCTGTTTGGGACCAAATACTGGCTCTGCCATCTATTAGCTTAAGGCCGTTACTGAGCTTCTCTGTGCCTCAACTGTTTCATCTATGAAGTGGAGATGAAATACTACCTGTTAGGGTTGCTGTGAGAATAAGAAATGTGATATTTGTAAAGTGTGTTAAATAGTGCCTGGCAAAGGCTAAGTACAATATATGCCCTGAAAATAAATAGAACAGAAGCAGTTTTGCTACTTGAGCCGACACACTCTCCATTTGGACTACGTTCTCTATAAGTCTCCACAGCTGAAAGTATATACTGATCTTCATTGCCTTCCTTTTTTGTAAAGATTTTACTTATTTATTTTTAAAGAGAGGAGAAGGGAGGGAGAAAGAGAGGTGGAGAAAAACTGATGCCAGAGAAAAACATTGATCTTTTGCCTTTTGTATGTGCTCTGGCCAGGGACTGAAATCAAACCCCAGGCATGTACCATGACTGGGAATCGAACAGGTGACCTTTTGTTTTGCAGGGAAGACACCCAACCAAATCACAATGGCCAGGGCTTCATACCATTCGTATGATGTTTTATACTGAAGTCTCCTAAAATGTCACTTGCTTTACACTGGGTGGCTTTCTGTTATTTTAGCTGATTCACAAGGTAAATGATTTTGTAAATGATATTTATGTATTTATTTAGCTAGTAAACTGAATAGATGATCTTCTTATAAAGAAGCTGAATTAAATACTTTTGTGGTAAATATATTAAGTGAATCAACTACAACTTAATTTTCTTAAATATTAATAAAGTTACATTATTGAAGTGACTTAATTTTCTTAAACAATAATAAAATGATATTTTAATTAAAATAATAAAATTTAACAAATATTTATATTTCTTAAATATTAATGAAATATATCTATATTATTTTAAGTATAAATTTTAAAAATATATTTGATTCTGTGAGTTTGCTTTGTGTAGATTCTAGACGCTGTTTAACTCATCAGTGGTTTTTTTTTTCCCCCATGAATACTTTTTTGAGTATTGACAATTTCGCCAACTTAGCACAGGTTTGACCAGAGAGGCTGCTTCAAGCATTTTAACACTGACTAATTAGGAAACTAGTGGCTTCTACTTAATAGCTTTCTGATTGGTGTGATTAAATGCGTAATTTTAATGCTGTATTGAACAAAAGGTTTTGGTTTGTTTACTTGTAATTCTGCATTTTGTAACTTGTAAAATATCCATGAGACATGGCCTCAAGGGACATTTCTTTGTTGTGTTTTAAGTCTAAAATTGTAACTATGCTTATCTATGTGTGTGTGTGGTTTTTTTTTTTTTCAGTCAGCATTTTCAACCTTTTACATTTAGGACAAAGTGTAAACGTATACTGGAGAATATGCTTAGTAACAAAGTGGATATAGTCAGTCACCATTTAGGCCAAATTCTTATGGTTTAGGAGTTGATTAAATAGATAATATAGTGCCTAGTTCCTCAGTTTACTAGAATGGTACGTTAGAGAATATCTGAAATTTTCATTTCCCTAATCTTCACAATTTTTATGGAATATTGCACCTGGTACTTGTGGTGATAATGTTTCCTAATGCTAGAAAATTAATAATGCTATTTAACAGAAAACTTTCTGGCTTTTTAATTTTCCCATTGGCTTTTAAAAAAGCTGTATTTTACATTTCTACAGCTGTATTATCTAACCTTTTAGACTGGAAATACTGTGTATTGTGTGAATGTTCTCAGCGCTGTTGGGGTTGCCCCTGATGACCTGGAGGGTTTGGTCTGCCCACTGAGATTCCTTAGTGCGAGTGCTAGTCCCCATTTTCCACCCCCTGCTTGGGCTCCTGTCATCAGTCTTTCCATGTCAAAAAGAAAGAAATTTTGGGTACATAATCAACAACAAAAAAGCAGACAAAATATAACCAGAGACATTGAAATTAAGAACAATCTAACAGTAGGACACAGGGACAAAACCAAGGGGAAGGGTGCAGGCAAGGGAGGGAGGTGGGTTTGGCTGGGGTGCGGGGGTAGTGAAGAGCGGGGAATGCAGACAGTTGTAATCGAACAACAATAAAGTAATTAAAGAAAAGAAATTTCGTTTTAAAAAATGAACTGTGTGTTATCTGACATAAAAAGGAAAAGATTCATCTAAAAATAACAATTCTATTTAGGATTCATACTGGTAAAAGTTTTGAGAATTTAAGCAGCAAATCTTCCTTTTGCTTTTTCTATTTATTATTTGACTTTTTTTGTTTTTGTGAAGTAAAAGTACTGAAATTAAGTTTCAAACTTTTAAACAGAATGTATCCATTTTTAAAATGTGTCTTGAGCTTTGGAGAAAACTCCTACATTCAGATCTCGCACCATTGCACTGAGAAGGTTTAATGAGAATTTCTAAGCTCTAATTTACTTATCTGTAAAATGAGGTAATAATACAAACTTGCAGAGTTGTCATAAGGATTAAAGATACTGCATATAAAAATTCATAGCACAATACTGGAAACACTTTTATTAGCTTACAAATGTTAGAATGGAATGTAGGTGTTTTGGAAATCGTAACCATATACAGTTATTCTAATAAGATAATCTCACTATCTCCTAGTAAATTGGTCAAAACTGTCAAAAACAAACTTTAAAAAATATTTTTAATTTTTTTATCATGATGCATTTCTGTTCTTAATGCACCATTAAGAATTCAGTAAATTCACTGAATATCAGAATAGTTTGTTATGCATATTCTACTATTTTAAACATTGTGTCTAATTCTTTTTTCTTTTTTTTTTGAATTTTAATTGTTCAAGTACAGTTTTCTGCATTTTTCAACCATTTATAAATACTTTGTTTTTCTTTTTTGGCAATGTTTTTATAGACTTCAACTTACAGTACTTGCTGAATTGTCTGAAACAAATCTGGCTGTTTTATGTTGTAAAATTGAAGAAAGTTGTGTTTATTTTTTACCTTGCTTTATATTTAAAAATAATAATAACTCAGATATCTAATTTTATTACTTAATCACATATTCATGTATTTTTATTAAATATCTTCATGAAACTTTGCTAAAAATATTTTTAAGGTTCATTAAAAAAAAACAAAACTATATCTAAAAAGGACAAAGAAGAGGTCATTATAGGTTCGATATCTTCACTCAAAAGGATCATTAAGATTTTTTTTACTTTGAAATGTGAAATGAAAATGTCATTCCAATAACCAAGTATTATTTTACTTTTCTTAAGAAGAATAATATGCAAATTTTAGTGCTGTTTTCTTAATTTGAATACAAGGTAAAATAGGCAACTATAGCTGGCTAATTATAAAATTAGCAATGGGAAATAAAATTTCTGACTTATTTGTTAATTTTGACTACTTTGTTTTGACCATTTTCAACCTGTTAAGTTGTTTTCAATAACTCAGCTACTTCCATTTACCTGGTTGGACCTTTCTTACTGCATTGGTTTTACACTTGACTAGCAAATGAACAAATGACTTTATTGATGACCATATGTGAAATGCAATTTTACAACAGAAATGATTTCATAAGCTACACAATATTGCAGAACCATTTGGAAAGAACACATTGTGTCTATCTGTTTTACCTGGTCTATTCTATATCTTTATCATGAAATCAACATTCCATTAATATCAAATTGGAAATATAAAAAATTAAGTATTACTTAATTTAAATTCCTTGTTATAAAAATATTAAAGTAGAAAAAGACAGCTTTTATTCTTGGACCAGGACAAAGCTGAACAAAATCAGTCAGCAGGAAGATCCAGGTTTAGAAATTTTTCTGCAGATGGGGTAGTTCTAATACAGCAGTTGAGTCATAGGTTAAGTCCTGAAAATTTAGCTTATAACCTCTTTAGCTTAAGAGCCAAAGCACACAGTGACTTTCTTGGCATGAGAACCTATAAATATAACTGTCCGTTTTGTAAGTGAAACAGGTGAAACATTTTTTTTTTTTTTTGGATAAAGGGAAAAGGTCAAAATTGAATTTAGTTGTTCCATCAGTTGGGGAGACTTCTGGGATTAGAAGATAACTCTCATAGTTTCTGTGTAGAATACCACTACAAAGAGGTCTGCTGTGGCATAGAAGATATACAAGTTCATGTGGATTTGTTGATAAGTGGCTTTTGGTCATTCAGGGGCACAGCTAGACTAGGATTTAGTGGCCTGGTAGGAATGTATACAACTTCAAAGCTATTGCATGTTGACGTTAAGAGGGTGAAAATTCATGGCGCCTGGGTTGGAGATGGATCACTTCTTAAATTTTGTGAATCACACGAGAAAAATGCTTAGCAGGTGTTGAGTCTAAGTGACCAACAAAAAGATACATTTTCTTGTCGTCCCTTGCTTGAGATCATCAAGATAATATACATGTCTTGATGAATAGTATAATGTCTTATTTACAACTGTGTAGCTAAGTTTCTTTATACATTTTTGTTTAAAGTGTACAATGTCAATATGAATCTCAGACTACGTAGACTTGTAGACTTTTTTCCTAGTTCCGTATACCTACATATTTAAACTGAGCTTCACAGAATAGCTCTGTTGCAAAGATAACATACGAGCCTCCATACCCATTGTTATATTCTTTCTTTAGAAACAGGGAGAAATGGGACAACTGTAATAGCATAATCAATAAAATATATTTAAAAAAAAAAAAGAAACAGGGCATAGAGAAATATATGTCCCAGGCTCCCTTGCAGCTAGATGTAGTCACTGACTAACTTATGTCTAGTAAAATGTCAACTGAGTGATGTGTGCAACTTCTAGGCTCTATGTTTAGAGAAAAGAAGCACGCCTCCACTTCCCCTTCTCTACTACCTGGCAGAGGATTGAAAGCACAAGATAGAAGCTGTCTTTTGAGTATACTAGAGCAATAAGATAGAAGGAGTATGTCCATAACAGACTAACCAACCATATCATGTATGACTGCTTACATTATGAGTACTTACATTCCAGATGTTATATAACAGAGAAAAACCCTGCTTAATCCTTTGTTGTAGCAGCTGACCTGTATCCTAACTATACTGAATATCTTAAATACTAATACACTAAAATAATGAAATGATGAAAACAACACTTTAGTGTAGTTGGGGAATATTGTTTCTTTTTGATTTTAAAAATAATGTTAAAAATAGTTTATCAGAAGTGAATCAATAAACCCACTAGGGGTCAGGGATCTATACTAACTTCTGATTGTGGTAAAGGGGGGAAATGCGTGCGGCAGAAGTGAAGTAAAAACTCTTTGAGATTATATGACTACTCAAGCAAGTTTAAAATAGGGTACTTAATATGTACTAGACATTATTCTAAACTATTTACATACTTGCTCATGTAATACAACAATTCTGTGGGGTATCACCATTATTCCTGTTCATGAGAGGAGGGTATGTGTTATTCTGACACAGAGGAGCTAAGTAACATGTCCAAGACGACCTGGTTAGTTAGGGAAGGAGGTGGGGTTTCAACCTGGACAGTCCAGCTCAAGTCTTTGCTCTTAGTTATTTTCACTTTATGAAGATAAAAGACAAGTTTGAGAAAGAAGGGGCAGCTTATGCAGTATTGTGTTTATCACAGGAGCAAAATGACCATAACTATTGCACAGATATAGATTCCCACTCAAGTGGGCCCTTTCCCAGAACTGTCCAGTGTTTTCCCTAGGGCCCAAATGACAGGGAATTACTGTGTTCTTAAATTCTCAAGAGCTTTTAAAGCCATGTCTCAAAGAATAGGATTCTAACTATGACATACCACAAAAATTGAGAATTCATGGGATGTTTTCCTAGCAAATTGCATCTAAGCTTCTGTGATGATAAACTATGGTAAATAATTATTCTTTCAAAAATATTTAAAATTTTACTCAAAGTATTATTACATAGTTCTGAATAAATAATAAAAAGGAACTTCTTTATACTCCTTTTATTTACTACGTCCCTTCTGTTCATTTATTTATAGATGCCCTTTCAATTCTTGTTTTATGCAAATATATTTAAAATGTATGCAAGAGTGGTATTATAAATGTGTTTCCTTTGATTGCTTTATGTTTCCCTGTTGTTAACCCAAATGTGGTTTCAAGCAGATACATATAACAGATTAAATTTATTAAGGGTTCCAAAAGGGGAGCAGTCAAATAACAATTGCATACAAACTCACTGGATATTATTTCTCAACTTTTGTTGCAAGAACTGTATACAATGCTTAGTCTTCTCAGCAACAACATGCCCTGCAGTCATATTTGTATTTATTTATCTTTCTGGAGACGATAATAAAGCTTGGTCATCTTGGAACAACTTTCCACTTGATGGTTCCTTCTCAGATTTAAGCCTTAAGGCATGGTCAAAAATGCTTCCAGGCCAATTACTTTTGTAGGAATTTATAGAATTTTTGAAGAAAGAAAAACTGATTTGTTTGTTTACTGAAATGTATTGTGTGTGTGTTTGTGTGGTGTGTGTTTCCAGAAATAGTTCTCTAGTGCACAGTGGAGATAATAACATGATTAAAAAGATTTCTACATAGATGACATTTGCAGAGCTTCTCTCAGGAATGATTTCTTAAATGCAGAACAAACTAATTGCTCTTGGTGACTAATTTTCTATATTCAGTATATCAATCAGTGTTTTCTGTAATATATATGACTCTCCTTATATATATTAAAGTCATTAATAAGAGAAATCTAAGTTAAGAGTTCTGGCCGAAGGTAGTTCCACCTTGATGATGTTTGTAGTTCTCTTTCAATATATATTATTTGATGCTCGATAAGGCAGTTCTGGATGAAATCTTTCCAACATTGACAACATTTGGATAGTTCTCCATATGAACTTTTGATGCAAAATAGGGCAGATTTACTGTTTCTTCATGATTTATTCTTGGAAGTTTGTATGTTTCTAGGAATTTATCCATTTTTCTAGGTTGTCAAACTTGGTGTGTAATTGTTCATACTAGTTTCTTATGATTCTTCGTATTTTTGTGATATCAGTTGTAACTTCTCTTTATTTGTGATTTTATTTATTTGAGCTCTCTCTCTTTTATCCTTGGTGCATTTAGCTAAAGATTTGCCAATTTTAGGTTTTCAAAGTACCAGCTCTTAGATTCATTTATCTTTTCTATTGCCATTTTAATCTCCAACTTATTTTCAATTTGATATAATACTAATTTTGGACTTTGTTCTTCTTTTTATAGATCCTTTAGGTGTAAACTTAGATTGTTTGTTTGCGATTTTTCTTGCATCTGGAGGTAAGCCTGTATCACTATGAATGGACCCTCTTAGATTGCCTTTGATGTGTCCCTTTTGGTATGCTGTGGTTGCCTTTTCATTTGTCTCAAGGTTGTTTTTTTTTTTTAATACATTTATTTAAGTCCCAAAGAAATTGGACCCAAGGAGGAATACATCAAGGTACATCATAATTACATTACCTAAGATTAAAGATAAGGAGAGAATCTTAAAAGCAGCAAGAGGAAAGGAGATAGTTACCTACAAAGTAGTGCCCATAAGACTCTCAGCTGATTTTTCAAAAGGAACCTTACAGGTAAGAAGGGGCTGGAAAGAAGTATCTGAAGTCATGAAAGGCAAGGACCTACATCCAAGATTACTCTATCCAGCAAAACTATCATTTAGAATGGAAGGGCAGATAAAGTGCTTTCCAGATAAGGTCAAGTTAAAGGACTTCATCATCACCAAGCCCTTATAATATGAAATGTTAAAGGGACTTATCTAAGAAATAGAAGAAGATCAAAACCTATGAACAATAAAATGACGACAAACTCACAACTATCAACAACTGAACCTAGAAAACAAAAACAAAAACTAAGCAAACAACTAGAACAGGAGGAGAATCACAGAGATGGAGATCACATGGAGGTTTATCAGTGGAGAGGGGATGGGGGGATAAATGTACAGAGAATAAGAAGCAAAATTGATAGGCATAAAATAGGGAGAAGTGAGGAATAGTATAGGAAATGGAGAAGCCAATGAACTCATTTGTACAACCCATGGACATGAACTAAGGGGGAGGAAATGCTGGAGGGTGGGGGCTGCAGGGTGGAGGGGGGATAAAAGGAAGAAAAAAATTGGGACACCTGTAATAGCATAATCAATAAAATATACTTTAGAAAAGAAAAAAAAGAAAAATTATTTAAACTTTGGCATCTTTGTTCAGCCATTGATTATTCATTAGCATGTTGTTTAATCACCACATATTTGTGAATATTTGTTTCTTCTAATAATTTCTAGCTTCACACTATTACAGTTGGAAATAAAGCTTGATATGATTTCAATCTTCTAAATTTATTGAGACTTTTTTTTGACCTAACATAACTATGTGTTTATTGCCAATGGGTTAATTTTCTTCTGGTTGTTTTGTAGTTCATCTCTCTTTTTTCTCTTGCTCTCTTCCCTTGTGATTTTACGACTATGTTTAGTGTTACGTTTGGAAACCTTTTCATTATATTTTCATATCTACTATAAGTTTTTGTTTTGAGGTTACCAGGAGGCTTACATTTTAACAGAATCTATATACACACATACACAGGATGGGGCAATGGTAGGTTAACATCTGGGGGCACACAAAACACAGAGTTTATTCTTTTATTATTACTTATTAAGGTATTATTTTTCATATGAACAACAACTGCAAACTTACTTTTGCCCTACTACATACATATATACATACATACACACTTAACAATGTATACACACAAACATAGTTTAAGTTGATAGCAACTTAAATTTGAATGTGTTTAAATTCTACCTTTTATTTCCCCCCTGACATTTTGTTTTTATAATCAAATTCATGTCTTTAATTTTGTATATCAGTTAGTTAATTATTGTAGTTATATTTTGAATGCTTTTGTCTTTTGTCCTTTATACGTGACTAACACATTATATTTACTATATATTTGCCTTTTCCTGTGAGATTTCTACTTTCATACATTTTCTTGTTACTAATTAGGACCTTTTCTGCTCCAAGAAGTCCCTTTTTACATTTCTTATAAGACTGGTTTAGTAACGATAGACCTCTTAGCTTTTGCTTGTCTGGTAAACTTTTATCTCGCCTTCAATTCTGAGTGATAACCTTGCCTGGTAGAATAGTCTTGATTAGAAGTGTTTCTCCTTCAGCAGTTGAATATATCATGCTACTTCTGCCCTGCAGTTTCCAATGAAAAATTTGCTGATTGTCTCATGGGGGTTCCCTTATATGTAACACATTGTTTTTCTCTTGCTGCTGTGAAGATTCCGTCTTTATCTTTAACTTTTGGTATTTTAATTGTAAAGTATCTTCTGTGGATCTCATTGTTTTTATCTTACTTGGATTTCTCTGAACTTCCTGGATCTGTATGTCTGTTTTCTTCCCTGGTTAGAGGACTTATAAGCCAATGTTTCCTCAAAAATATTTGTGTCCCTTTATCTCTTCTCTTTTTGGGACTCCTATAATGTGAATGTTACTCTGCTTGATGTTCCATAGGTCCTTCAACTGTGTTCATTTAGAATTTTTTTTTCTTTTTGTAACTCACTTTGGGTGAGATTCACTTTTCTGTTTCTACATCACTGATCCTTTTTTCCTTCTTCATCTCATCTACTGTTGAAGCCCTCTAGTGTGTTTTAGAGTTCAGTTATTATGTTCCTCGGCTCCGTGACTTCTGTTTGCTACTTATATTTTCTCATTGCTGAAGTTCTCCCTGTGTTAATCTCTTTTTCTCCCAAGTTCAGTGAGCATGTTTATGACCATTTATTTAAACTCTTCATCATGTGAAATACTTATCTCCATTTCACTTTTTTTCCCTGAGGTTTTAACGAGCTCTTCTGTTTGGGACACATTCCTGAGTTTTTTTCATTTTCCCTGATTCTCTGTTTGTTTCTATGTATTAGGCAAAGCACTCACCCCTTCCTGGTCTTAGCAGAGTTGCCTTGTGTAGAAGATAGCGCTTGCTAGTCAACCTGGTCCAAGCTCTTGGTTGTCTCTTGAGATTCTGTGACTGTCTCAGCAGCTTGATTTCTTCTTTATAGGTCCCAGTTGTTGAGGGTATGCCAAGATCTGGTGATGTTCCAGAGAGAGGGATCTCAGTGAACACCCAGTTGCAGGCTGATTGAAAGCCAGACCCTCAGGCTGAGGTTTTAAAGTGTGCCAATATATAGAGTTCTCTGGGACCACAATTTGTAAACCCTGCTAGACTGTACAGCAGGCAACCTGGAGGTGTCCCATGACAGTTTAAAAAACTGGGGCTCTAGGCAAGTATAGAAGCTCCATTCTGGAAGGTACTGGCGCACTGTACCACAATGATGGCCTCTCCCAGCCTAAGTTCAGTGAGAGAACCTTTGTAGCCTCTAAATGTGGGGCAAGCCTGAATCCTGCCCCTTAGGCTGTAGATCCAGGACAAGTAAATAGGCTTTTTTCCCCTTAACATTATGATAGAATATATGCTACATAATTTAAAATATAATTTTGTACACTGTATGCAGAGAACAGTGGCATCAATAATAAGGATAGTTTGAGGTGTTACCTTCTAATGGGACTGACACATTTAATTATTAAGGCAGTTTTGCCATGCTCATTAGTAGGCAGTGGGTGTTTCAAATAGCCCAGTGATTCTGGATTTAATGTGTTTTTAAGTTGTCAGGATTCCTATATGAATACCTCTAAAAAAAGTTAAAAAAAAAATAGATCACTACGAAAGGAGATTCAAGTCACCTCATACAAAGCATTAGATTGCTTTAGCCACTGTATTTAATTAATCTGCTGCTTAAAACAGCCTCACAAAAGTTGTGCTTATTTCATAACTGGGAAAAATGGTGATGCTTCCATTTCGGTCATGATTTTCTTATTCTTTTTTTTTTTTTTAATGGCTTTCCCTGTCCTGTCCAAAAGAGTCATGAAACAGAAAATTCAGAGAGCGAAATGGATATTAAATGTACTGATATTCAGTAACAGGGTGCTTTAAAGACCATATAAAAATTATTTAATTCCAGAGGCCGAGGCCAGTGTCATGTCACACAGCTAGTTAATAGTTGAGTGTAGTGGTTGTTTTTTTTTTTCTTTTTGTCTTAACACCTATTCATTTGTGACTCTCATTTTTGTAAGCAAATTGGACCACAAGCAGCACAGTTATTTAAGCTATGTAGATGACCACAAAAAAGTTTGTTTTATTTTTTTTTGAAAAAATTTACTTTTGCATATTTTCAAAGCAAAAGGTGAAAACTACAGTGTAAGGACATACATTGGAGTACAGAGTAGCTAAGAAAACACTCAACACTGCCTGGCTTATTTCGCTTAGCATGATACTCTCCAATTCCTTCCATGCTGTCGCAAAGGGTAGGAGCTCCTTCTTTCTTTCTGCTGCATAGAATTCCATTGTGTAAATGTACCACAGTTTTTTTATCCATTCATTAACTGATGGGCACCTAGGTTGCTTCCAGCACTTGGCTATTGTAAATTGTGCTGCTATGAACATAGGGGTGCATAGATTCTTTTGGATTGGTGTTTCAGGATTCTTAGGATATAATCCAAGCAGTGGAATTGCTGGGTCAAAAGGTATGTCCATTTTTAATTTTCTTAGAAAATTCCATACTGTTTTCCATAGTGGTTGTACCAATCTGCAATCCCACCAACAGTGCACTAGGGTCCCCTTTTCTCCACAACCTTTCCAACACTATGATCTCACCTTTAACAGGAAGCTAATCAACAAAACAAACAAACAAGCATAAGATAAACAAAGACACTGAATTTGAGAACAGTCTGACAGTGTCCAGAGTGGGAGGGGAGGGAATTTCGGGGGAAAAGGGGAACGGTTTAGAGCAACAAGTATAAAGGACTCATGGACAAAAACTATGGGGGGTGGAAATGGGAGGAAGGTGGGGAGGGCTGGGGTGGTGGGCTGGGGCGGGGTAAAAGACAGAAAACTGTACAATATCAACAATTAAAAAATACTGATTAAAAAAAATTAAAAAAAAAAAAAAAGAAAACACTCAACAATCTGCACTCTGGGCCTTTCTCTCAGGTGTTTCCCTCTGAAGGGTGGGGGTGGTGAGTGCTGGGAGGGAAAGGTGAGGATGAACTTGGCATCACCCTAAGCAATAAAAGAATTTTACTTCAAAAGCTCCCATTTATGTTGTAAGTTTCAGTAATTAATATGGGTTTATTACTACTTTAGAAGAGGCAATCAGCCATGTTATTTAAGGAATTCTTGTTTGCCTTAACATTTTAACTGCTCTCTTGTTTGAATTGTTTCTGAATATAAAATTTTATTCTCATACCCTCAAAATATTTTTTAATGTAAGAAACATATTTATATCAAACTACATTTTGTATCATGGGCAGAATTCTGCCTACAGCATTGACTTTTTATTCTTAGTTTTGCGTTGTTTCAACTTGGCAACAGCATTTCAGGTTTGCCATGGTCAACTAATATAATAATTACTCATAAGATAGAGAAATGCTAATATTTCAAATGCACCTCGCTGTTACTCATTGACCTTGACTAACAAAAGAAGAGTTCATGAAGTTCCTTTCAAAGACTGAGCTCAGTAAGTAAATAAATATGAAAAAATGTAAATCTTTTCATTGGCTATTTTGAGAATTTAATTTCTCATTCAGATGAAAGAAATTCACTTGCTCTGACACTTTTCTGGTTGTATAATTTGGTCTATCACAATTTTTGCAATGGTCTCTTTTTTGAAGACAATTATTGTCAAAATACATTAACCTCAAATTTCAAAGAGAAATTTAGACAAAGTCTTATTAGACTGTAGTCCTTGCTTGTATTTTAATTTACCATTGCTGGAGTTCCTGCAAAGATGGAAGCATAGGTAGAAACCCTTCACTTCCTCGCACAACCAAAAGGAGGATAATTTACCATTGCCTTCTTTTTCTGATTAAGTAGTGTATTATCTTTTTTAAAAAATAGAAGGTTTTACTGGCCTATCATTAATAGAACAAGTTATAAGAGTACTTTTTCTAATAATAATGATAGATGCTGTGGTCTCAATGTTTGTGCCCCCCCCCACTCCTACATTAAAATCTTAATCCCCAATCTGATGGTATTAGAAGGTGGGATCTTTGGGGGTATATAGCTCATTAGTTCAGAGCCCTTGTGAATGAGATTAATACCTTCATAAAAGAGGCTCCAGAGAACTTGCTTATAACCTCCATCACGTCCCCACAGACTGCTGACTTCTCCCACATGGGAGAAGTCAATATAGTCTATGACCCAGAATAGGGCCTTTACCAGAACCTGACCTAGCACTGTGATCTTGGACTTCCAGCCTCCACAAAGGTGAGAAATAAATTTATCTTGTTTATAGGTTACTCAGTCTGTGGTATTTTGTTCTAACAGCCTGAATGGACTAAGACAATAGGTTTATATTGAACTGTCTTGATTCTCTCATTTAATGTGGCCTGCCACCATTGACAAGATTTCATGCATTTGCTTAGAAACAGGGTTACAAATGAGGAGTGGAAATATTCCTTCACGTAACTCAGTCTTGTTCACTGAAGATTTGTAGTGGCAACCTTGACCTCCCTGGAAGAATGCACCACTGTGTGTAGTGGCTTGACTAGCATTTTTGTTCTTGGTTCACCATGCGTCTGAATAGCAGAAGGCATGGCTGATTTTTTTGGTCTAGGCCATCTTCAGACACATGGTAATGATGGCTTCTCATTGTGCTTGAACCGAAACCAGTGCTCTGATGTATTCCTAGTTATATTGCTGTGTAGAAACTGGACACTCAAATGATGTGTACGTATTCTGAAGGTCTCTAGTGTTCAAGCCTGCCTGTCTTTCCTCTCTGAAATGCAGTTCCTGATACCCTAGCTATTAGCCAATGTAAAGGTACCCAAGTGTTTAAGATCCCTTGTTTTCTCACATGTAAAATAGTGTAATGCAATGGAATTTGAAGCCAGACAAACCTAGCTCCAAACACTGACACCTCTATATATCTTTATTGTGTAACTTCTCTTTGAGTTTTAGTTTTTAAATCTGGAAACTGATATATATATAATTTGGTTTGAGTTGTAAGTGATTAAGCAGTGTTTAGAAATAATCATTTTTTTCTCAGAGGCAGTCAATAAAATTTTCTTGACTTATGTAGTGTTATGTACATAAAATAAAATCAAAAGGACCTTTTGAGTCACTGAATTTATCTTTCTTAATTTTCTGGATAAGTCACCCTATATGGATGTAATGTATCTGATTCTTAATGATATTCAGAGAGAAGAACTCTCGGTGTTTTTGCACACTCTTATAGAACCTAACAGTATTCATAGTCAGAGATCTTTCTTCTATCTAACCTAACTCTCTGTTGCTACTGAAATTTAAGCTCATTTTCCTTGCACTGTTCCGGGTGGAAACATCCAGAGAGAATAGGTCACTTTTATGTTTATTATACTTAGAATAGCTCTTGATACATAAATTTAAATAATGGCTTGATTATTCTTGAGTTTTTGTTTTTTATTAATTTTATTTTAATTGTTATTCCCATACAGTTTTCTGTCTTTTACTCCCATCCCAACGCACTGCCCCAGCCCTCCCCACCTCCCTCCATTTCCACCCTCCCTAGTTTTTGTCCATGTGTCCTTTATACTTGTTGCTCTAAACCCTTCCCCTTTTCCCCTCAAATTCCCTCCCCTCTCCCCTCTGGTGACTGTCAGCCTGTTCTCAATTTCAGTGTCTTTGGTTATATTTTGCTTGTTTGTTTGTTTTGTTGATTAGGTTCCTGTTAAAGGTAAGATCATATGGTGTTTGTCTTTCACCGCCTGCCTTACTTCACTTAGTATAATGCTCTCCAGTTCCATCCATGCTGTTGCAAAAGGGTGGGAGCTCCTTCTTTCTTTCTGCTGCGTAGACTTCCAATGTGTAAATGTACCATAGTTTTTTTATCCATTCATTGAGTTTTCTTTATAACCTAAACCTTTGCCTGTAAGGAGAGTTTGGGGCCTCAGATCTCCCTCTAAATTTTGATGTGTGCATTTATTTTCTTGCTCTATGATGTCCTTGGTAATTATCAATAAGAAGCACTTTGTTTCAGAAATTGGGAACAGAGTGTTAGGAGAGCTCTGAATGTTGCAGTTTCAGCTCCTGTCCCTGTAAGACTTCGTGGAAGAGTTAGTAGCACGGCATATTTCAAAATTAAATATAATTCATTTTTTAGGTTTCCTTAGTTTCAAAAAATAACTGGTACTTATAATTTGCCTGTTTGCTTCTAAACTCATCACATTTCTAGTGGTTTCATTTGCATTCTAGTGCCTAAAATTAGGATCTTTTACTCCCTGGGTAGGAAAGACTTATAGAACATATTAAACCCTTAGAAAATTATGGTAAGTTCTTGAGTTGTGGTTATCTTTTTGCTTTCAAAATGATGGTTCTGCTTATGGCGGCATATTCTACATGAACTAGGGTAACTGTAATTTCCATGATATAATTCCTTTCACTCCGAGTTTCATATGTACGAATTAACTGGCTGCTTTGCAGTTGTGTCTGCAGAAGATTGGCTTCCTCAAGTGGCAGTCACACCTATTACTTTGTTAGCATACTATTGTGGTTCTACACTTAATTAAGTGAAAACTTTCAGTTCACTAGAATTGCCTGTTTAGCCATGCATAGGGTTTTCCTGGTTCGGCTTGGGCTTCCTTTTGTTTTGTTTTTAAATATGAAACTCAAATCAGAACATTATACAGATGTTTTTGAAGTGTTTACATCTATATATCCACCTGTATAAGCATTCACACAGAGACACTCCTACATTTCAGACCAGAATGTACTCATTAACATATTTTAGTTCTGTATAGTTTTTTCTCATGAAATTTAGATAATATTCTTGGTATGCTTGGGTAGTTTCCTAGGCTGGTAAAAACTTAGTTCACAAATAAACATTCCCATAATTGTTGCTAACTCACCATTAAATGTGGCACTACTGTGAAGACTGATTTAGCCATTTAATGATGATAAATAATGTCCCATTATTAGCTATGGCTTAATCAGCTGTCATTTTTGTATTGAGAATGCCATCTTAGTGAACTTTTTCTTCTCTGATAAAGCTCTGAAGAGGTACAGAATTCAGGTTTTATGAAAGTATTAGTTATCTATTTATCTATGTTTATTGATTAAACATGTATTTAGGTGCCATTAAAATTTAATGTAAGATCTGTGGACCTTGAGAAAGAACATACCTACCAAGAAGGGTTCCTAGGGTCTAAATGGACTAAAACTAAAACCAAACAAAAAAAAAAAAATCTGAGCATAGCAGCCATTTCTACACATGCAGTTTGAAATGCAAACTGCACTTCAGGGAGAACCCTGCACTGAACTGCCTGCCTGCACTTTGTTCCTGTCATGAGGCAGCCCTTATAAGGAGTTCCTGGAATCCTATTTCAACCAATAGGACTGAAGCTTCCTCTATCCAGTCAGTGCTGTGCAGCTCCAACCATTCAGAATGGCTCTATTCTGGCCAATCAGGACAGTGCCTTTTGGATCAATTAAAGTACAAGGATTTGTAGTTCTTATTTGCATAAAGATGGGCCAATCAGGGACCAGGGGCAGGGGCTTCTCTTTATTTTAGCCAGTTCTCCTCTGACTTGGAGAGTACACTCTACCTTCCACCAAGACTGAAGACTCTGTTTCCCTGGCTAGCTGAAACACTGAAGGTGTCTTGCTAGAGCGGGGCAGTGCAGGCCATGGAGCAACCCAGAGCAGAACAGAACAGCACAGCACAGCACAGCACAGCACAAAGCGGAACTGCATAGAGCAGAGCAGAGCAGAGCAGAAGGAGGAGCAGAGCTGTCAAGACTGAGAGGGACTTGGGCCCATGGCAGCATCCTAGCTCTACTCTTTTCACAGCCAATGCTGTATCACAGTTGAGCTGCCGTACACTGAGTAAAATTTTCTTCTTCACTGCACCCCAAATTGGGGGTTCCTGTTGGCACTGAGTTGGTGCCAACCACCACTGGTTGACAGATGTAATAGGAATCTTACCATCCCTGCAGGGGCTTGTGATATAAAAGGAAAGATAACAAATATAAAACATCTATGATATAGAGTACAAGAACTCAGTTCCACATAGAGCTATAGAAGCTTAGAGTATCAGGAAGAGCTAATTTCCTGTTTGGGGAATTGCACCAGTTAGGACAGGAAAAATGACAAGGATTGGGGCACAAGAAAATGGCATAGTATGGGGGATATTCTAGCCAGAGAGCAAACTGTAGACAAAACATATGAAGAGAGACTTAGAATTTTTATGAAAATTGTGAGAATTGTTCATTTTGATTGGTGCTTGAGTAACGGTGGTAAATAACAAAGAAGTGTGACAGTGGAGGCTTTGAATGCCAAACTAAGGAGAAAATTAATTTCCATTGTAGATCCTTTGTTTAGCATGTTGGAGGTACTGAGTAGATAGATGGCTGTATTCATTCTTTTACTCTCTCTTTTTCTCCCTCCCTCCCTGTGCCCCTCACCCCCGTGTCTCTCTCATTCTCTCTTGCCATCTTTAGATTTGTAGCTTCTTAAAGGTTTATCCTTAGTTTTCATATACTCAGCACTTATTATTATAGATCCTAGACTATATTTTGATGAGTGAATATTGAATAAGATTGGCTTTTACTCTGTAGGTCATGGAGAGGTCGGGCATGTTTTAGGATAGTAGTTGGGAAGCTGAAATTTGGGAAAATTCACTTGGCATTATCGGATAAGAAGCATTAAAAAGAGCCGGTATTGGAGTTAGACTGTCAGAGGTTGTTCTGCTACTATGCCATTGATTTGTACATCTGGTAGTTTATGCTAATTACCTGGAAATTTTTCAATCTGGTTGACTTTTAGGTCTTAATCTTTGTATATTATGTTTGTGGAGTGGTGCCAAGGATCTGGATTTTGACTGTGATATTTACCAGGTCTGGGAACCACCAATATAAGTGAGATATAATGAGGGACAGCGTCATTTTCCTGTGGAACTTAAGGACAGGAGATGCACTCATAAAACATTACAGAGATGTAGTTGAATAAACTTGGGAACAAATTCTTCCTAAAGAGGAGGGAAAAATCAAAACTGACACTGGGCTTTAAAACCTGAGGCTGGGAGAATGGTGATGTCTTCACTGAAGTAGTGGTGTTTAATCGTTGTTGACAGAGATGACTAATTGCAGGTTAGATAGACTGAGGGTGTGGGCAGGAGTAGGAGGACATCTGTTACCTCAGTCCAGCAGAGGATTCCAAGGTTGCTTGGAAGTGAGGAGAGGACATAATGGGATAAAGTGTTTAAGGTTGATTTGTTTTTATTTTAAATTTTTTTATTATCATTCTATTATAGTTGTCCCAATTTTTCCATTATTCTCCCCTACTCTGCCCCCTTGACCCATGCTCCCACAGTCAGTCCTCACCCTGTTGTCTTTGGGTCCTTTATACATGTTCCTTTACTAGACCTTTCCCCTTCTATAAAAGTGTATAATAGTGATTATGATGATGACAAAAGAAATAATACAAATTATTGTAAAAACTACCATTTGTGTGGCAGGCCACTGCTAAGAAATTTACAGACAGTATCTCACACCATCCTTACAAAAACATGGGGAGATCTACAATTTACAGAAAAAAAAATTGGAACTCGGAGAAGTTAATTTGCCTGTGATCGAAAAACTGGTGAATGTGTGGTATGTAGGTTTTGATGACTCCAGTACCCAACTCATGCTCCAAGAAAACCTTTGTGCCTTAGGGACAAAACAGTGGATAAAGATCAGCTACAGAATTTTTTACTTAGTTGAAAGAGAAAATGAGAACTTGGAGAAAGTAGTTTTTTTTTTGTTTTGTTTTGTTTTTTTTAATGGCATCAGAATCTTCAGAGAAGTAAATTTGTTTCAGAACTTGGGGAAATCAATTTGCTTTGGCAATTCTGGAGGTTGTTAGCAACCTCTGATATTAGAAATTCAGTGAGATGGAGATGGAAGAAGACAAGTAACGATATATGAGAAATGTGTCTTCAGAGACAGTAAGAGGTTGAATGTAGCATCTCTATCAGCAAGTTGGTGGTTATGGAAACGAGAGAAAGGGCTTATCTGTGAAGGTTCAGAGTGAAAATGTCTATACACTTTCGACATATAGAAATAGTCTTGGAAGAATCTGGTTGTTTCATAACTCTAAAAGTGTTATTGAAATTGGCTTTTATTCAGGTTGCTGGATTCGAAGGGTGGGAAAAACAATTGGAGGAAGTGGCAAATGTGGATGGTTGGATGGATCATGATGTGAGTTTGTCTCATTTATACTCTTGCTAGTATGAAGAAAAGATGATGGATATTGCGAGGCAAAAGAATGCAGATTCTTTAAGCTTCTCAATTCCAGAGAATAGAGTATGAATGTAGTAGAAAAATTATTTATAATAAGCACAGAATTACCTAAAGAGCCATAGGCAGAAGCTGAGTTGTAACTATATCCTAGAGATGATACCTTAACTAGAAGGAAATGTTAAACATCAGCTGTTTACTTAACTTCAGGGTCAGACATTTGTGGAGAAACGTGCCAGATTTTACTGTGTATTTTGTCCCAAATTTTATCTTTCTAATACTAGATTTTTCATTTTTGTTGAAATATAATTAATATATCACAAAATTTATTCTTTTCAAATGTAGAATGCAGTCATTTTTGGAATATTTGCAAAGTTGTGGAATTATCACCACTATCTAATTTTAGAACATTTTTCTAACCCTGCAAAGGGACCCTAGCTCATTAACAATAGATCTCCATTTCCCTTTCCAGCCAGCCCCACTGTCTGCATAAAGTTTTTACAGATTTACCTATTGTAGACATTTTAATGTAAGTGAAATGATAAAATGTGTCTTGTTTTTTTCTTACCATACTGTTTTCTAGGCTCACTCATTTGTAGCATTTATCAGCACTTCATTTTTTTTATGGCTGAATAATTTTCTATGGGTACATCATAGTTTATTTGTCCATTCTTCAGTTGATGGACATTTGGGTTGCTTCCGCTTTTTGATTATTTTGAGTAATGCTGCTATGAACATTAGTGTACAAATATTTTTGTGAACATACACTTTCATTTCTCCTGAGTATGTATATCTATACCTAGTAGTGGAATTTTGATCATATGATAATTCCTTGTTTAATTTTTGAACAGCTGCCAAACTATTTTCTAAAGCCAGTGTACCATTTTAGATTCCCTACACTAATGTACGAAGGTTCCAATTTTTCCACATCCTTGCTGACACTTGTTATTGTCCATCTTTGTGGCTACAGCCACCGTAATGGGTATGAAGAAGTACCTCATTGTGGTTTTGATTTGTTTCCCTACTAACTAATGATGTTGAGCACCCTTTCATGTACTTCTTAGCTATTATATGTTTTCTTTGGAGAAATGTTCATTCAAATCTCCCCATTATTAATTGAGCTATTTCTTTTTTTATTATTGAGTTGTAATAGTTCTTTGTGTGCTCTTGATATTAGACCTTTACCAGATATATGATTTGCAAACTTTTCCTTCTATGTTGTGGATTATCTTTTCATTTTTTGATGTTACCCTTTGAAGCACAGACATTTTTAATTTAGATGAAGTCAAATTTATATGTTTTTTTTGTTTGCTTGCCCTTTTGGTGTCATAAATAAGAAACAATAACCTAATCCAAAGTAACAGAGAATGAACTCAAGGACTCATGGACATGGACAACAGTGTGGTGATTGCAGCGGGGAGAATGGTATAAAGGGACTAAATGATAATGGAAAAAAAACAATAAAATTTCAAAAAATAAAATCACAGTGATATGCATTTATGTTTTTCCAAGAGTGTCATAGTTTTAATTTTTATATTTAAATCTTGGATTCATTTTTAGTTAATTTTTATGTTTGTTGTGAGATAGAATACAACTGCATTCTCTGACTTGTGGATATCCTGTTGTTTCAGCACTTTTGTCTGCAAAACTCAGTTGACCATAAATGTAAGGATTATTTCTTGACTCTCAATTCTGTTTCATTAATCTGTATATTTGTCCTAATGCCACTACCACATTTTTTTGATTGCAATAGTTTTGTAGTTTGTATACAAGTAATATTACCTCTAATATGAACTACTGTACCATTTATGATTCCAACTTAAAGTTTGTGTTTTGGATAATATAATAAGGTAGAATCATCTGTTAGTTTATGTTCTTGGTGACCTAGGCTGAAAAGTTAATTTTTTACAGTCTCCCTGACTGAAAACATGATAGAGCTTTTCAGCCTCCAGTTTCTCTGAATGGAGGTGGAGGAAGAGAGCCTAGCTAGAGGTTACCAGTCTAAACAGAAATTGATGGTTATTACCATAGAAAATCTAGAAAAAATAAAGCATTAGACAGCATTTCACATCTGTAATTTGAACAAGATTTGTTACTAATTGTACTATAAAAGTTATTTTAACCTTAACATTTTGGAGGGTATCCTTTTGGAAGCACATATGTAGCATGAAAAGAGAACCATATATATGGCTGCACTCTTGAAATTACGCACATGCAAAACTCACTATTGAGTAGCGTATCACTTTTCCTTTTATTAATTTGAAAGAATACATCTAGATACAGTGGAATTGGATGTTAAAAAACCTGGAATCCTCATTTGATGCTAAAATTCTGTAGTGTCTGTGTGTGACAGAGCAAGAACAAGAATACGAATGAAAATTTTCCAAGACATTGCTTATTTCTCTGATACGAATGTGAGTAACACATATACCAACAACATATGCACTCACATACCAATCATGCGTTTATTCATGGCGTAGTACACTGAGTGTGAGGAGCCAAGTGCAGATCCAGCTGACATGATAAGGTATGTGATTCATTGTATTTTGAAGATATTGTTTGCTTATGCATTTGGAGAAAAATTTCATCTAATAATAAAGATCTATATTTTTTATTCTCTCAATATTATTTTCTTTCCTGAATGTGTATCTCATACATACTTGAAAAATATATTCATTATTCTTATAAATTTTATGGTGGGATTCAGAGTTGTTTGGTCTGGATAGATACCCACAGAGCTTTAGGTAATAACATACCCTTTATCTCTGTAGGACAAAAATTGGCATTTTAAAAGTAAAAGTTATATTGTACAGGTAATAGTTGAGACCATACACTATGGTTAATTGTTTCTGTTTGAAATTTATTGTGTAGGGAAGGGTGTACTTACACTTTCTCTCAAAATTATTACTCATCTCCAATGGGTTAGGAGAGGGTCAATATTTGGTCAAAATGACCTTATTATACTCTTAAGAGGAAAATAGGTACAGATGTATAACATTTAGCACTAATTATGTAAACAGTTATTTCTACATATAATTTATGAGTTTTTGTTTTAAAATCCCATCCAAAATGTGAACAAGGCTTTGAGTCACTTAGTGTTCTTAAATGCAAGTCATAATTATGCTATGGAAACTCACCAAGTATACTGGTGTAACAGGTATTTAATTTTCATTAATTTGGAAAAGAGCGTGATTTGCTAAATTATATACTGGCCATTCAAACTCATATCAGGTGCAGTCAGAGGCTAGGTTGAATGGTACTTCTCTGCCCCCAGCCTGGAGTGTTTGTTGGTGGAGAGCATGGCCAGTGTTCCTTCCTTCATCATGATGGAGGCCAACTCCCAGAGGCCTTCCTGGAGCACAGTCTGATTAGACGCACCAGTGGTGATGGTGCAAGAAGCATCTCTTTCCCCTCTACCCAAGTTTGGTCCTGCTACATGTAGATTTATGTATAAATCACCTACTTTCAAACATTACCTTGTTATAGATAGGGAGGTGATAAAATATGCTTGCTGAATTGATGCTCTGAAAATATACTATTAAATTTCATTTTATTGCTTTTATGATGGAATTTTGAACTTTTTTAAAATGAGAATCTCAGGTTCTAATTCTGTGTTACTTAATATTCCATAATATAACATGTATGCTAGTGGAAGACCGTCTCCAAAAGCTGAATTGACAACTGTCACTCACTACTCACTGACACATTTTAATAGAGGTTCCTTAAAAGACAGACAGAATATTTTTGGCTGGGAGAGATGAAGATGACTGGGTTTTCTTTTTAAAAGGAGGAACTCACCCATTCTTAGCTTATTTTAGAAATCCTACTCTGTGCACCATGCATATCTGCATTGATTTTCATGGGACAAAAGTGAAATTCATATCTCGGCACAGTAGTCTATTCTATGACACCTCTTATTACACCATTTTTAAAAATGATGAGCTCACTTTTTTTCTCAAGTGTGCCTACATTTGACTTAATATGTGGGGCAAAGAGCAGAAACAATACATTGTCAATATTTCTCCATTCCTTGGATGTATTCTGCATTATTTTTCTCTTTTACTAAGGAATTCAAATATTATACTAGTGATGCTTACAGCTAATAGGTCTTTCTGGCTCTTTAAGTATTTATTCAGTTGAGCTGTTTAAATGAAGCACTATTTTTACTTATTTTTTTGTTTATTTTCTGCCTCTCCCAATAAAAAAGTAGACTCCGTAAGTTCAGGGGCTTGTAGTGATTATAAAGAACCTGGAAGACCATATTAAAATGTAACTAATGTTTGTCTTGTGAGCAGTGGGCTACAGCAAGGATTTAAGTGGGGGAATGACTTGATTAAATTTACATATTTAAAATACAGGTAGAGCCCTGGCTGGTGTGGCTCAGTGGATTGAGTGTTAGCCCGTGATTCAAAGGTCACTGGTTCAGTTCCTATTTGGGGTACATGTGGGGTTGTGGGTCAGGTCCCCAGTAGGGGGCACATGAGAGTCAACCACACATTGATGTTTCTCTCCCTCATTTTCTCCCTCCCTTCTCCTCTCTCTAAAAATAAATAAATAAAATCTTTTAAAAAATAATAAAATACAGATAGAGTTTGGAGAAGGATCTTGGTGGCCTGCTGGTGGGAGCATGTCTGGGTTCAGGGAGAGGACTTAGAAAGTTGATACAAAAAGAGATGATGATGGCCTGTCTTAAGATGTTGGTGGTATTGGAAAGTCATGGAGGAATTTATGTGATATACAGGTGGCAGAATCATGGGAGTTGGTGCTTTATTGATATGTGATGAGTGTGAAAGTAACAGTCAGCTGGTGGTGTCATGCATGAAGAAAAACACATTTTTCTTTTCTTTTTCTTTCTTTCTTTTTCTTTTTTTAGAAAACACAACAAATGTGACTGGAGGTTGTCAAGAAGAAATATCCAGTAGGTTATGGAGATAAGAATCTAGAACTCAGGGGAAAGATCTATGCTGGAAATAACAGAATTTATCAAAGCATACAGAGATAGCTGTGGAAGGAGATTTTCAGAAAAAAATAAAAAGACTAGAGGACTGAGGGTAGGGCCCTGAAGATTTCTGACATTTATGGAATAAGCAGATGAACTAGAGCCCAAAGAGACAAAATGAGGAATAGCCAGAGAGGTAGGTAGGGAACCAGACAAAGGGAGTGCCATGAGAAGAGCATTTTTGGAAGTTTGTAGCCAACAGTGTAAGGCATTACACAGGAAGGCAGGAGAAGATCTCTGTTAGACTTTGATGAAAGCAGCACTTATCAGGGCTCTATTGTGTGAGTGTGGCCTCCAGATGGTCATAGTTAATGCTAGCCACCAGCTTTCAAGATATTAAAAATCCTCATCACAGTTAGTTCCTGATAACCCAATATAGGTTTTGTCTTCTGACCATTTCTATTTTTTTCTTTCTTTCTTTTTTTTTAAATTTTATTTTAATTGTTGTTCTTGTACAGTTTTCTGTCTTTTACTCCCGGTCCCAGCCCTCCCCACCTCCCTCCCATTTCCACCCCCCCTAGTTTTTGTCCATGTGTCCTTTATATTTGTTCCTGTAAACCCTTCCCCTTTTCCCCTGAAATTCCCTCCCCTCTCCCCTCTGGTGACTGTCAGCCTGTTCTTGATTTCAGTGTCTTTGGTTATATTTTGCTTGTTTGTTTGTTCTGTTGATTAGGTTCCTGTTAAAGGTGAGATCATGTGATCTAACCATTTCTATTTTTTAAAATTTGGAATTGCAAAGAAAGACCTTTCTCATATTGCAGAAAAAAAAGATAAATGAAGGACCATCTTTTCTTCATTCATCTCCAAATACATTATTCTCAGGAAAAAAGTATTCTTTCATATGAAAAATAATTTCATTAAGGAAACAAATGGAAATTTTCATAATGTTGCTAACCAAAGTTATTCTCCACTTTTATTTTCAGGGAAGTCAAACCTGTAGTATATTGAAATTGTGTCTTGACATGCAGAAACCAAAAGATGAAATGCTGACACACTTAAATGATTTCTTTTATTTTCCTTTCTTGATGTGGACTGGGCACAGACAGCCAGACAGTCGTATGATATAGTTATGATTATTTGGATGAAGAAAAGAGAATATTTTGCATGAAATGATGATAAAATGCAACTGAAAAAAACTGTAGGAAAAATGGAAATCCAATCCTAGTATTATTTTCTGCTCTTTCAGTTTGGTGCTCTATATAATTCATACTTGCCCATTGTGATGAAATTTAACTTACATTGTATTTGGAAATTGAATTCTACTTTAACTTCTTGTCTTTAGAGTTCCTTTTGTACTTAAAGTTCTTACAAAAATTCCATGTTAAAAACTGAAATAGCATCTTTATGATTTGTTCTAATCAATTAAACACATGATAAAATGTCAGATGCTCAACAGTGATGAGAATTTAAATGAAAAGAAGATATTAGACCCAACAAATACACATTTGGATAAATATATAGAAAAGATATAAAACATTCAATAAAGTAGATACTTTTTAAACTAAAAGTGAGGAATAAAATTATTCTTTTTGTAGACAAGAAAACTCAGTTGGAAAAGGAAAATCATTTTACTACGTAAATACCTTTGCAATTCCACGAAGCCAATTTCATGAAGTCCTACTGTTTTCTTTTTTTAACTTATTTGTAACTCATTCTCTTTACCAAAGGTGTTTCTTCCCTTTTCTAAAAGATGGGATTTTCCTTGATATTTTTATAAACCATAATCTGACACTTCTGGGTATTTTACAATATTTTAAATGTTTTTACACTTACTGGATATACGACTGAGTGTGACTAAAGCAGGCTACTCCACCTGAGCCAGTCTTTCAGTTTCACATTTTATGCTACTGCTCAAGAAGGAAGGCCTCTCTTCCTTATGTACCATCCACTTATAACTTCCACATGCCCCAAAAGGTAAGGGCCAACTCAGATGTTGTTGCGCTGGCATAGCCTTTACCTGTTATCCCAGTCAGAAAGAGTTAAACCTTCCTCTTTACTCTGGTTTGATGATTCCCCTTCCCAGTCAAGTTGAGGCAGAGGTGTTTGGTGCATCCTTAAGGCCTGTGACTGGTCCTTCTTGGAAGGACATGGAAGGTGGAGCGAAGGGATGAATTCCACAATACAGCATTCTGGGAGGAAGTCAAAATCAGGCAGTGACCCTTCAAGCCTAGGTGGTTAGGCTTTGAGGGGCAGTGCAAACTAGAGTCTCTCATTGGGACAGAGCAAGTGGTTTTCAATTGATAGGGATAGTTCCTGAAAATAATCACTGAGGCAGAGAAGACTATTAGAAGATGCCTGCAGACTTGGTGGGGCAGAAGGTAGGTATATACCCTGAGGTATATACCCTGACCTCAGAGAATATACCAGATGTTTTTTTCAGGTATCATGTAACACTTATTATAATATTCCACTTACATATAGTCATTTGGTAAATTCTTATTGTACTTTATAAATTATAAATGTCTTCATAGCCATGTTCTTATTGTAGTCTTCTTTGTATTTATTCCTCACTTAATATAATGACTGGCACATCATAAGTGCTAAATATTTGTTTCATTTATTGAGTAAATGTCGAACCCATTTTATATTTAAGTATGACATACATTTCTGATTTCATACTAAAAATTCATTCATCATTTATTTAAAAAATAACTATTTACTGTCTTGGGAAATACACAGAAAACAAAATTATTGCCTATTTTACCACCTAGAGGAGAAGGCAAACAGTAAGATACTGCCACAGTTGTGTTAGCTCTGGTGATAGGTTTATGCACAATGCATTATGGGAATAGCTATACTCTCAGGAAGACGTTAAGGTCAAATGAGCAGGGGTCTACCAGGAAAGTTGTGGGGTGTGACTGCATGTGAATGTGGGGGAAATGGTGTAGTAGGTGAATGTACTGGGGATTGAGGAAAGGTAGGAGAAAGCATATGCAGAGAGGGGTCAGATCCTGGTGAACGGCGTGTGAAAGAATTTGAATTTTATTCTGTCTTGAGAAGAACTGAAGAGAAGCACTGAAATATTTATGAAGGGGTTCCAAGTACATTTCTTTTGTTTTTCTCTGCTTTATCTTTCACCTAATGTTTGGTGTGCCATCTCAGATGTCCTTCTAGGAATCTATTAGGTCTTACAACATGAAGCCATCCAGGAACTGATGGAGGACTTGATACACTTGGCACAGTATAATCAGTAAAGCCACTTAATGGTTGGGCTGTACTGGAAACTCCATTTCCCTATGTAATACTTTATTTGGCAAATTTATTTATTTATTTATCTATCTATCTATTTATTTATTTTTAAAGTTTTTCAGCTGTCTTCAGTTTTTCATTTTTTAAAAAGATTTTATTTATTTAATTTTAGAGAGTGGGAAGGGAAGGAGAAAGAGAGGGAGCGAAACATCAATGTATGGTTGCCTCTCAAAGGCCCCCTACTGGGGACCAGGCCCACAACCCAGTCATGTGCCCTAGACTGGGAATCGAACCAGCAACTCTTTGGTTTGCAGGCCTGTGCTCAATCCACTGAGCTACACCAGCCAGGGCTCCTTTGGCAAATTTAAATTCAGGATCAGCCAGGGTTAAGCAACAGACATACACTAAGACTTCTTTTTAAATCTATTACTGTAAAAGTAAAACAAATTACTTCTCATGCCAAGCTTTTTCATATTTGAATGTGTTGATATTTATTGTGGGACTATGTAAGCCATAAGTTTTAAAAACACCTTTTATTACTTTCTAAATGATCACAGCTGAACAACAGTGTGACCATGTTTATAATGCTAGTTAAACTGCAATAATGTCCTCCACAACACAGTAAATTGAAATCATTATGTATCATCCTCACATTATAATAGCATTACCTTATAAATCTTAGAGATTCCATTCTATATCTTGACTCATGCAAATGTTAAATCAGGACTTTCATGTGATAGTAAATTTATATTAGAGTGTGTTAGTGATACTGTTATTTATAATTAAGGACAGAACTTCAGGGTTTTCACAATTATCATTTGCTCCTGAAATCTAAAGAATGATAGATTTACTTTAACATTCATTAGTATTCTGGATATTTTATTCTTCAGAAATTTTAAAGATCTAGAACCATATAAGAAATCTTGCTATATTTATTTCAAGTTATGGCAGATGAATGTTGAAATGACCCAGAGCATGTAGTTGTCTATCCTAACCTATTATTCTTGAGAGGTCTTCAGGAACATAGCTCCATCATTGTCTTCAGTGGGTCGATTCAGTGTGTATTTTATTCCCCTAGCAGTCAGTTTTTCTCCTGACAAGATACTAATATCTTTTAAGTATCCTTTGGGCAAAGTCTTTGTATCATAATCCCAGGTGTTTAGCAGGTATCCAGAAATAATTTTTCCTTAACACATTTCTGTGACATGTGATGAAATAGCCTCGTTGGAGCCTTTGCAAGCATGAAAAAGATTTTCTTATAAATAATTGCTGTTTAAAATTATATCATCCATTTTGGATAATTAAGAGCTCGATGAAATTTGCTGATTGTCACCTATCAGTGTAGAAGAGTATGACAATATTTGTAGATCATACTGGAAATACTTGAGGCTAGATATAGAATTCAGACCACTTTAAAACATTGAAAAAGCAAGAAATTTTGGCAATAAATTTCATTGGGAGCATGTTCATGGAAGCACACTTTAGAATACTAATTAGTAATACATATGTAAAATGACAGCAACTCACTATATGTTAGTAAGTGAAAAAGATCTAGAGATAATAGTGGACTAAAATTGAACATGAACTAGTCAACTCTTTTCTTTTGCATAAAATGTATATATTAAGTGCTATGCAGAGTTAAAAAGAAAATGGAACTATAGTGCTGCCCTCAGAGACCAATGAACTAATAAAAAATATATATGCAAGCTCCAAACCATAAAGTGCTATTCTCATTCATGCTCAGAGGTAATTTCCCTGCCTTTCAGTGTCTCTGTGTGACTGGTTTAAAGGACCAAATGTAAAAAGATTTTGCACTATTTTATATCGTCACTGATAACAACCCAGTTCTCTCTCTTCTGAGTTATCTCCTTTGATGTATAGCATGGGGAAATGTGGGTCATAAATCATTAGAAGCACTTCACTCTAGAGGATTATGCATCATCATATGCTACTTGATTTTTTGGATTAAATTTTTCAACATTTTAAAAGGAACTGGGTCTGCTTTTTATTTTGTTTTGTCATGGTCAGTAATAGAGGTCTCACTTTGGAAATTGTATCTGTCATTCTTATAGTCAAGCAAGCTTTAAACTTTTGTCTTTAGCTCCCCCCACCTCACCCCTCATTAATATATTCAGTCTGTTACATGGAATTTTAATATCGGAACAGAAAAGCAACTTTAGAGGTCATACAGTTCAGTTACCATCTGAGATATGAATCACTGTGTGGTGACTGTCCAGACTGTGCTTCTAGTACGTGGGGTGACAGGTAGCTTTCTAGGGCCTTTCATATCTTCCTTCCTGGTATTCTCTCTCTCTCTTTCCTTTTGTCTTTCCAGCTTTTAACCTGGTTTTGATCATTATCATGCACGGATGTCTATGAATAGCCTGATCTTTCTCCTCTTGGTTTTCTTCCCTGGAATATCTTTACACCATCATCTGAATAAAATTCCTAAAACACTTTACTTTTACCATATTGCTCCCTGGCTCAGAAACCTTCAGTAATTCCCTGTAGCCTGCAGGATAAAGTTGTAACTCATTAACTTGAAATAACGTGGTCCCAACATATATTTCTGTTTAACTTCACCAGTCCCACTTCCCCACTCCACCCTTTGAGCTTTGTGGGTCTGCTCACTTAGACTGAAATTCACTTGTTCTTGTTGCAGTGCTGCTGCTAATGCACTTTCTCTTGTCTCCCCCTCCTTCACGACTAACCCATTTTTTTAAAATAATTTATTGGGTTGGCATTGGTTAATTAAATTCTATAGGTTTCAAGTGTATAATTCTGATATACTCTATATACATATAGTCACTGGTTGTAAACACACAGTGCCATATATATATATATATCTACTTCCATATATCAAATCTACTTCCATCAGCAGGTATTTGACCCCCTTTCCTTTTTACTAACCCTCCATCCCCCTTTCCTCTGGTAACCACCATACTGTTGTCTCTGAGTTTTTGTTTATCTTATTTGTATATTTGTTGCTTTTAGTTTTATATCCCACATGTGAGTGAAATCATATAGTTCTTACCTTTTTGCATCTGACTTATTTGGCTTAGCATGATATTCTCCAGATGCATCCATGCTGTCACAATGGCAGTATATCATGGCTGAGTGGTAGTCCATAGTGTATATGTACCACACCTTCAGTATCCAGTCCTCTATCGAAGGACACTTTGGTTGTCTCCATGTCTTGGCCACTGTGAATAATGCTTCAGTGAGCACAGGGGTGTGTGCATCTTTGCGAATAAATGTTTTCAATTTGGGGGGTAGATACCCAGAAGTGGGGTTGCTGAGTCATATGGTGACTCAATTCTTAATTTTTTGAGAAACCTTCTTACTGTTTTCCATAGTGGCTGCATCAGTTTACATTCACACTGTCTCCGACAGCCTCATTCTGTTCCAGAACAGCTAGTGGGGTCCCACCACTTGCCTCCCATAAGCAAAAACTCTGGAGATAGAGTCTGATGGAAAGGAAAAGTAATCCTTTATTTAAAGTTATATACAGCTTGGAATTATGGCAGATTTCTGCATCAAAACCTGTTTCCTTTGTAAAGCCTCAGAGAAAATCACCCTACTACCTTCTGCCAGCTCAGTTCAAGGTTGCACCAGGAACCTCTCCTCCTACCTAAAGTACTGTCCTTTTCTTCCTTTGGAGTCTGTACATCCAGGCATCCTATCCGCGGTGTGCTGTCCTCTCCCTCTGGCCACTGCCCTCTGGTGGTCTGCTAAGCCCCATCCTGCATGTTAGTGTGGTAGGTCTGAGGCCCTGCCTGGGGTGGAGCGGGTGGAACAGTAGTGATGGTGGGAATTGCCATCGTCAGGGCAGCATCTGGTCAATGGGCTGCTGACCTGCGGAGAAAGGGCGTGGGCCTGCCACTGACAGTCCTGGGCTGGAGGCATGTGGGTGGCAGACGCTAATAGAGCCCGCCCTGGAGGAGCGCATGGACAGTTGGCAGGTGGCTGCCGCTGATGGGGCTCCCACAGAAGAACACTGGGCTGTTGGCAGGGGTCCACCACTGATGGGGCCTCCTGCTAGAGGAATGTGTAAGTTGTGGTGGGTGTCTGTCTCTGATGGGGTCTACTGCTGGAGGAGCATGTGGGCAAGTGGCTGCCACTGAGGGTTTCCTGCACGGAGGAGGGGTGTGGGGAGTGCTGCCTGGCCACACCGCCTCTGGGGACTAGCACTCTCCGCAAGCCTCCTCCCTTCCCTCCCCTCTTACCAGCCTAGTACGCAGTGTTCCTGGCAGGGCAGATCCTGGAGCGTGTGAATAGGAGCATGGGGAATGCTTCCAGGTGATGCAGCTCTCCCAAGGCCCGCCAGTTTGAGAGCCTGAGCCCCAGCCGCAGACCAACCAACCAGACCAAAGGGGGAGCAAAAGCACACGTTTTCCATGTGCTCTTACTATTAAAAACTGCCCCTATTATTGTCCTCCCCACCGCTGCAGAAGTAGATGGCAGAGTGTGTCCCTCCCATCCAATCACCTCCCTAGCCCCAAATGTCAGCAATTAGGGCTTCTTTTCTGCTGAGTCATGAGTGCATTATCCCGGCTGCTGGGGCTGCCCACGCAAGCCGAGTCCTTTTGGTGCATTTTTACCCTGCCCTATTTCCCACCGGGGCCCCTCCTCCATTAAGCCACTGGCAATGAAAGACTGTTTCTTTTTATCTACAGACTCTCCAGTACTTGTTTTTGTCTTGTTAATTCTAACAAGGGTGAGGTGGTATCTCATTGTAGTTTTGGTTTTCATTTGTCCCACAGCCAGTGAAGTTGATCTTCTTTTCATACATCTGTTGGCTATTTGTATGTCCTTTAGGGAGAAGTGGGTTCAGGTCCTCTGCCCATTTATTAATTAGATTGATTTTGTTGTTGTTGCTGTCAAGTCGTATGAGTTCTTTAAAGATATCGACCCCTTGTCAGAGCTGCTGTTTGCAAATTTTAAGACCCAAGTCAGTCCTTCCCTTTGGTAACTCACTCCAGACCACTGCCAGACCTCTGACTTCCTCATGCATTTGGTGCTTCACCATAAGCTAACTTGGGACACGTCTCATATTGTATTGAACTATAATTTGTCTTTTGTACTGATGTTTAATTTTTTGCATTTTTAAACTTGACTTTCTTCCAGATTTATTTTGAGAGGACATGGTGTAGAGCAGATGGTTTTTAAATGCATTCCACCAAACCAAAGGGATTCCTGAAAATGGTGGTGGAGGGAGGGTGAGCAGACTGGTGGTACCTGTGGTTCCCACCAGCTTCAACCTGAACATCACTGCTTCAGTCTGTTTTTATATCAAACTTCCATATTTTATTACTTTTTAGAAAAGCTTCGAGACTAAGGATATTCAAAAACTATGGATGTGGAGGAGCCCAGACTTGGAATAAAGAGACTGGGTTTTATGTCCAGTTTTAACTCATTCCTGTCCTCTTCATTAGTTTCCTCATTAAAAAAATTGAAAGGTTAGTATATACCATGTTATATCCCTTCCACTGTAAAAGTCTCCAATGCTAAGAAAAGTAGCTTCATTAAAATATGGTGACATTTTATTAATTAAAAGGAAGTATATGGAAAGGATATATTTATTTAGACAGTTCAATTATGCAGTTGCTTACAGTTTTTAGTTGCTGTTATGGCCAGAATGTTTTACATATGGCACATTAAATACATGATAATTAAATGTGAAAAAGGCAAATTATGTTTTACTTTTTCTTTTTGATCAAAACATTATATATGGCATTTGTTTGCCTTTTGCTCCTCTGTGCCACCTGCAAACTGTTCATTAGCATCACACCAGAAAACCTTAATATAAGCTTTAAAACTAAGAAAATTAACTCTAGACACTACAGAATTTGAAAACAAAATGATTACTAGGTGTACAAGCAGTTTAAAAACCTGAAGGCTAAATCTCTGTAAAACTATGGAATGTTTTTTCCTATCAAACGTTTTTCCAATATCCCTTTAAAAGTCGAAGGCCACCATAAATATAGGTGTTGTTTTTGTTCCTGCGATGTGTAGAGCAGACAAGAGATAGCTGACTTGTTTTACTTGTCCTTAACCTCAGGTCTGCAAGTATTTAAGGACATTGATAGTTGGCACCAACAGAACATTCAGTTTGAAAAGTGGAAGAATTTAAAGCTCAAAATATACATAGTCTGAGTTATGCCAGGAAATTACAACTTGCCTCAAATTGTAGCCATAGTGAAATAGATCCGAGCATGAACATCAGCAGATACTGGTGGTGTATTTTTCAGCATGTTTCAGCCACACACGTAAGTCTGTAGACAAGGAAAAAAGATTTTTATAAAGCTAAATGTAGAATCAAGATTTTTCCAATTCCTGTTTTAAACTTCTATTTTGTGAAATGAAACATAGAAAACTATTAGCACAAAAATATTAAAATGCAAAAAGATGTGTATAACTATAGCATAAGATGTTTAAATTTGTCATGAGGAATAGTATCCTTCACATTACAGAAAACAAGGCACGTGTTTTCCATGTTGATAGTACTGCGACTTGGTGTTATAAGTGCTTCTGCTGCTGGTGCAGCATTTGTCACAATTTTGGATATCTTTGGAATTTTGGCATATCTCTTAAGCAGTGTGGATCTCTGTCAAATTCTAAAAAATAATCCTTGATTTTTACCATTTGCACTTTCTCCTCAAGCAAGTTCATCTTGTCTAAAAAGAGAATTACGAAGACAGCAATGACAACTTGGTTATTGATGATAATTTTAAAAATGTTCATAGTTTCTGTCAGGAAACAGGTCAGTGTGTCTTTCATAAGCTTTCTGGTGAAATTCACTTTGCAAAACAGGGAGTCATTGATGTCATGGTGTGGAAGGAAGCATTCAAACCAAAGTTTGCTTTTTGGTCTTTGACCACTTACATCAGTCATTTTGAAAGGGACATATTAAATTTCAAAGCTGTACTTATTAATATTTTGGTAAGTCTTCCAGAAAGGAGAATATCTTATTGTTATGGAATGTAAAGTGGCTCTCCACACCTCCCTTTGATCAAGGAATTGTTTTTTCCTGATTCACCAAGCTGAATGTATCCATGCTATTCCTAGGGATTCTGTATGCCTCTATCCGCCCATAGGCTCTTGTAGAAGAAAGGCATTGAAAACCAAATCCGAAAAGCCAACATTTTCACCATTCCCTGAGGTGCCATGAGTGATCAGGTGTCCATGTCACTCCCTCAAGAATATGAAGCTTCTCTTGAAATCTACCAGTACTTTTACATTTTGATCACCTTATAGTGGGGTGGGGCTCCTCACAGGCGGTCCACATTGGTTTCAGGAAGGTGCACTTGCCTGTCTGGCCTGTGCCCAGCAGCAGGATTTTTACAACCTGCATCAAGTACGTCCTTCTTTTCCCAGGACAAATGTTTATCCATCTCCTTGGACTTCTGCTCCTGCTTCGCTTCACCTCCCATGACCACGCAGCTGAGTCGGTGTATGGATAGCAGAGAGAGACAGGAGGTCCTGATGAGTTATTTTTTACTCAAAAATTATTAACCGCTGTGAAGTCCGCTTGGAATGCAGTACAAGAGCATCTGTTTTGGAGTAAAAGATCTGGACTAGAATCCTGGCTCTACAAATGGGAAATCCTGGCCAAATTACTTAAATTTATTGGATCTTAATTTCTTCATTTCCAAAATAAAGATTACCGTAACTATTTTCCGGGATTGCTGCGAAGAGCATGTGCAAACATTAGTGTAAAGTGGTTAGCCCAGTGCTTGGCGCTTAGGTATCTGGGCTATATCACCTCCTTATTTTTCTCTGTAATTATCTTTTTCTGAAAAGACTTACTTATGAATGACTTTGGACATTTTTTCATTAATCAAACACTTTAAATATAGAAGTTTGTCACCATTCAGTCTCCGAAAACATTTTCAAATCAGATAAAAAATTTGTTAGTAGTGGCAATTTCAATGTAATAAATTGCCAATGAAGATGTTGAGATGTCTCATTCTATTTGCTGTGTTAAAAAATTCAGCCATATTTACTCAGGAGAAAAAAGGGCAATTTATTAGAAAGGAATGAAGTAGACTCATAGGGAATGGACATTTACTTTATTTTTTATATTTTGTTTTGATGGTTACATCAGTATCAGTTTTGAAAACTCAACATACTAAATATACTTTTTGTTACTTATACCTTAATTTTAAAAAGCAGCCACATTACTTTATATATTACTCAAAAAGGTGTATCTTCTTCCTTAGTTTGACTCCGTGTAGAGTCCCGAACAGAATGACCAGGTATTAGTGTATCTGAAATTAAATTTGTGGGGAGGTGCATGCTCACTGGTAGATGACTTAATGCATTTTTGGTATTTGCTTTTCTTGTATGCTAAAACCTACAACCTCACTGGGCATTGAGCCTCTTGTAAAATATATTGGTCAGTAGTTTATGGAGTTTAAGTAAAAAGCCTTCAGCATTTTTAAGTTGCTGTTAAAATGAATTATAGTATTTCATTCATAAATGAAGAAGGCCAGAGATATCCTTGTTCTCTGTTACTTCATTATGCCTCATTTAGGAAAGGAATGCCTACTAAAAACTATGAAAGCGTAACTTCTACTTTAACTTGAACTCATTTTACTTAAGTTAGTGAAAATGTGAGTGTGAAAGTTTGCAGCCATCTTCTTGTAGGTTTTATATTTTAAACTTTCTGTCAGCTTGTTCGAATTCATTATTTTCCTCTTTGATCTTACTGCAGCTCAATTTAAAATGTTCATGTGAAAGCCATAGTCCACTTGCTTAAGGCGTGTGTTTTAGATAGTATTAAGATATTACGGGCACCTGGAAGTCCTGATAATTGGACTTCATTGTAGCATTATTGCTTACCGCTTCCAAGTAGTCACTAAATGTTTAATGCCTTCCTCGTTCTTTGAAGAAATGATATATATTTAATTTAATTTTTTTATTAAAAATTTTTCTTTTCCAATGTTACATTAAAGATATTTAATTACATCAAAAGGTATTCAGGAATTTTAAAAATACATAAATATTTTAGCCATGTTTCATAAAAACATTAATATCAGACAAAGATATAGTTTTTATTTAGAAATACTATGTTAGGTCATTCTGCAGTGACATGAGATACTGGAAAATAAATGACATTTGTTCTTGTAAGGTGGAGGAAGTCTATTATAAATTATTTCAGGCTCCAAGAAGTTACAAAAATAAAGTAGCATAAAATTTTGATTAAGGAGAGAATTACTTCATTCAATTCTAAACCATTTATTATAGATACCCTCAAAATTATGTAATCTAATTAGTGTATTTATTTACAGCAAACTTATTTCTTATTGAATCTATTGGGGGGACCTTGGTTAATAAAATTACAGGTTTCAGGTACACAGTTCTATAATATATCATCTGTATATTGTAATTACTTTTTAAAATTAGTTTAGTGCTTTACAAATATTGATTTCCCCTCATGATTTTGAAATCCAGTTAGGTCAGGTATCTAAAAGTAAGTGGTATTTTCAGGTGTTACCAATTCAATAGGGCTGGTACTGTGTATTAATGACAGTTTTGCTTCATGTAGTCATGGCAAGCTGAATACATTTGTTCTTCTGAAAATGGGAGAACCTAAATTTAATTCAGTCACTACAACTGGGAAGGTGATATTGCACTCTTTTTATCTGAAACTTTAATGTAAGTAATAACTTTTTATAGATATAGTTGATAAATGTAAGTGATAAATGTTGAACAGATTATTTAAACAAAGCCTAGGTATAATAACGTTGTCACTGCTTCAAACGGGAGTAGTCATTGCAGTGTGAATAGCTACCATGTGGGAATCCTCAAGTTGAATGGTGTGTGCAGACAGCCCAACATATAGTGCAGGGGTGTCAAACTCATTTTCATCCGGGGCCACACCAACCTCGCTCACCCTTGCCTTCAAAGGGCCGAATGTAATTTCAACTCCTTAACTGTTAAGGAGTAGTTACATTTAACAGTCCTAAAATTACATTTGGCCCTTTGAAGGCAACCTCGAGGCTGATGTGACCCTGGTGAAAATGAGTTTGACACCCCTGCTATAAAACACGCAGGCATTATTCCAGGTGCCAGGAAAAAAAGAGATAAGCAGATAAAAATCTGTCTGAACAAAGTTGCCACAAGCTTGTGGGTCATCTGACATTGGAAACTGAAAATGTAGTAGCAAATGCTGTGCTTTCAGATGTAACAACATTATTTACCATTATTTCCATAAAGGATAGTAGTTCCAAACTGGGCCTTTGATTAAGAGATGCCTATTGTAGCAATCCTATCATTTCCTGTGTAGATTTGGAAAACCTGTGTTTTTTAGAATCTGCTTCTTGAGGTCCAACTTGGAGAAATTTCAGAAATTCACCAATTCCTCTCTCATCTTTTTCTAGACACTCATACAATGTCTTTATTTTATTATCGAGTTTATCAAATCCCAGTATTCAGAACTATGCCTGGCTCCAAGAGTCATTAAGTAAATGTGTGTTGAAAAAGTACAGAGGGAGGTGGGATTGAGTGCTAACTAGAGGACATGTGACAAAAATTAGGCAGAATTGAAAAGTTTCACCTTCTCACCTCTAGAGGGAGAAAAATACCACCATGATGATGGGATTTATATTTAGCCACTTTGGCAATTTCCCAGTGAGTTAATGATAGGAAAACACACCTAATTTAATTATTGGCTGTCATTACTCTCATGGAGGGCTTACACTTAGAAACTGACACTCTGATTTGTAAGGATGCCAGAGGGTTTAAACACTGGCAGCTGTGAAATATCTTCCATATCGGTTCAAGGGAATCTCAGTGGGCAGTGAACTTAGCAATACTTTCAGCGTTTCAGGAAAGCTAGTGGCAACTGTACCTTTATTTGGCATACACTTATGAGGATCAACTAAATCAACAGTTTTCTTCGTGTTTGCATGGAATTTTGTAAGCACAGCCTGGTGATACTTTGGAGTTGATGGCAATCACAGTTTGGTATTGACCTCTGTCACCGATACCTTTAGATACTTTTAAAGAGAAATACTTTGTTAACTAATTTAGGTTTTTAAATGGAATCTTTTTGTTCATTGTTGGTGAAAAGGTTTGGAAAAAATTCAGTGGTGAAATTGGCTCTCCATCCACTGTCTCCTTACCTGCTGTCAGTATTACCATTTGCTTAATGAATGTAGTCAAGACAAGAATGTTGGAAAATTCATATTGAGGAAGCAGAGATTGAGTTCAAATTCTGATGTTGAATTATCAAAGGCTGCGATAGGCAGCATGATGGTCCATTTAAAAGGAAAAAATCAGTTATGCTTTCTATTAGTTTTGCGTCACTGCTATGAGAGACTACAATACACTTAGTGGGTTAAGCAGTGCAAATATATAATCTTAAATTCATGTAGGTCAGAGGTTCAACATGTGTTTCAACAGACAAAAATCAAGGCATTGAAAGGGTTGCATTCCTTCTAGAGGCTCTAGGGGAAAATCCATTCCTTTGCTCGTTTGGGTCGTTGTGCACATTCACTTGCCAGAGGTTGTAGAGTTGTCTGTATTTTCTTGCTAGCTAGCAGCTGCAGGACACTCCCAGCTTTAAGAGTCAACTACAATTCTTGGCTCATAGCCCCTTTCCTGGATTTTCGAAGCCACAAACTGTAGGTGGGAGTCCTTTTCACATTACACCTTTGACTCTTCTGTCACTACACACACCTCTTTCTGAGGTCAAGCAGGAAAGTCTCTATTTTTGAGGATTTGTGATTAGATTGGGCTCACCCTGTAATCCAGGATTATCTCCCGAATTCATGGCCCCTAACCTGTAACTGCATCTGCAGAGACCCCTATGCCATGTAGGAGAACATATTGACATGTTTAGTGGAGGGATCAATATTGTCATTTACTAAATCATTCTCCTGGGAAGAAAAAGGCCACATAGTAGTTCAAATGGATTTATTATCTTATTCCAAATTATATGTAATTAACTTTCACATTTTTTTCTTTTATAATCTAAACAGGTCTGTTGTTATTGTTTATAAAATTACAGGCACTATGCTATCTCTGCTTTAGGGGGAAATTACTAAAGGTATACTAATTACTTATATATATACTATATATATATATACTATATATATATAGTATATATATATACTATACTTATATATAGTATATATATATATACTAATTCTCTTCATATATATATGAAGATGTATAGTTGAATGTATCAGTGTGATAACCAAATTAAGAGAAATAACACAGACCATAAGCAAACTTTGTAACCTTTATTATGATTTAGCAGTGGTTAAGAATGTAGGCTGAGCCTCCTTGACTATTACTAGCTACTTAATGTTGGAAATTTCTTAAAAATTTGACTGCCTCAGTTTTCTCATGTGTGAAATAGAGATTATAACCACACTTAGTTAGCTTTGTCATGAACAGTAAATGTGTTAATGTATGAAGTATGTAAAACATGGCCAGGTGTGGGATAAATGTTCAAAAATGGTTTGCTCTTACAATTTTAACTTCTAAGTATAAATATTTTCAAGCATATACAAAATAGAATTGCTTATATAACTAGCTGGTTCTTTATTTAATAATTAACTACCATATATTCATCACCTACGTGGTAAAATTATACAGACTGCCAGTTTTTAAATGTCTCCCTTTTTTGTGTGTTGGTTTTTTTCTGAATGCTCTAAAGCGTATCATTTCACCCCAGTGTGCAACTATGTGCATCTTTTAAAAATAAGGAATATGGGCTTTAAAATTATTACCAGGGAGTCATCTCACCTAACAAAATTAAAATAATTGCTTAGTTGCAGCTAATAATCAGACTGCAATTAAATTTTCAATATTCTTTAAAAATATTTTTCTAATTATTTGTTTGAGTCAGAATTCAAACAAGTTTCGTATAACATTTGTTTTTACATCTCCTAGGCCCTTTTTTTTCTTCTCTCTTTTTTTAAGGTCAGGTCTATTAAGGTATAGGTTACATTTAGTATATTTTACTTCTTTTGTGTACAGCCCTATGGAATTTGGTAAATGTATACAGTTATATAACCAATACCATAATCAAGTTCTCTCATGCTCCTTTTATTTTACTTTCTCCCCATATGATTGTAACAAGTGATCCTTTTTTATATCTGTATAGTAGGATTTTCCTTTTTCAAAAGAGCATAGAAGTGGAATCATGCGGGATATAGATTTTCGAGGCAAGCATCTTTCACTTTACATAATTATTTGAAATTTGCCTTGTTGTTTCCATGTCAGAAGCCTGTTCCTTTTTCATTGCTGAGTATTATTCCATCATGTAGATGTTGCAGCAATTGGTTTATCCAGTCAATCTGATGGACATTGGAATGTTTTGTCATTTGAATTGTTTTGGGAGTTTATGAGTAAATTTGATATAAACATTCATATATATATTCACAAAAGGTGTATATATATGTGTGTGTACATATAAGGTGTGTATATATACATATGTATACATGTATATATGTGCATGTATGTATATGTGTATATATACATATATGTATATATGTGTGTATATATATAATTTTTTGGTAAATATTCAGTAGTATTTCCTGACACTTGATGAGTCACATGGTAAGTGTATGTTTAGTGTCATACAAGACTGCAAACTCTTTTCTAGTGTGGCTGCCCATTTTGCATTTCTCAAAGCAATATCTGAGAATTCTAGTTTCTCCACATCTTTGCCAGTGCTTTTTTTCATTATTTAAAAAATTATTATCTAACCGTTCAAAAACTTATGGAGTGGAATCTCGTTGTTTTAATTTGTATATCCTAATTACTGATCTGATGACCTTGAGAATCTTTAAATGTACTTGTGTTTCCTACCCCTTTTTTAGACAAGACCAGTCTTTTCCCCTCATATTTTGTTTTAGTAGACTGTTGAGGGAACTAAAAATTTTGTCAGGTTCTTTCTTCATTCTGTTGTTTCACGTTGTCCTTGATCTCCATCATTTCTATAAAATGGAAGTTAGCTTGTGAAACTCTATCATAAGTCACGTTTGTATTTCTGGTGAGATGCTTCGCAGGCTGTCTGCTTCTCATTGCGTTGCTTCAGGAAGCACATGCTGTCTGACTGACATTGGGTTCAGTTGCAGCAAAGTTGTTCTCCATTAAAGTTGTACACTGAATTTTCAGCTGATGGTTTGATCCCTTTACCTTTACTTGAATTGGTTATTTCATTAAGTTTTACAAAATATTTCTATTTTTTCTTCCTCTGTATTTATTACTTAGATGTCTTCTTTAAGAAATACATTTTCTGAGTTACTAGCGTGACCTGGTTTCCCTAAAGTAGAGTTGATACAGAGAAGTGAGAATCGCTATCTTTTAGAATAAGGAGTTAGTTTCCCTGAAATGTTCGGTGATAATTAGTGGGTGGTCACAGAGGGAGGGTGCTTTTTTTCTTATTGTTGTTTTACTCTTTAAGTGTCATTATGAATTCAGGGATTTTATGTATTCACTGTGTTTCAGTGATTCCTATTTATTTCAAATTCAGGTTAGGTTAATGAAATTAAAAAGAAAAGTGTAGGGGTTCATAGAATTTCATACATATGTGGACCTAGTTTCTGGACATTATTTTCCCCTGGTTCTGTCTATGCACACACCATTCTTGCATCCATAAAACCAGTAGCTTCAGAAAAAATAATATCCTGGTAATTGTGAACGGGGGTTGATATAAATTTTTAAATTGAAGACAATTGACATTGTTATGACACTGTGTTTCTATCCAAGAACACATTATTTCTTAGTATTTTTCAAGTCTAGTTTTGGATCTTTTAGGAAGGTGTTTAAATGTTTTACCTGTGTAAGTTTTTCACATTTCTAAGTTTTTAATCTTTTTTTGTTGCTGTTATAAGTCTTTTTGTTCTATATTAGATTTCAAAATATATCTTTTAAGTGTATGCTTTTATGTATGAAGGCAATTATTTTCTGTATGTTAATTCATGAATTCACTATTTTTCTGGTATCTCTATTGTTTGCATTAGCTTTTCAATTGATTTTCTTGGTTTTTGAATTATTTATTTACAATGAAACATTCTGAACTTTCCCCATTAAGTAAGACTTGGCTCTTATTGTGACAGTATTGTAATATGTAAAGAATGGAAACATGGAACTGTTTTAATATCTGACACGAGGTCTGTCCAGAAGGTGTCCAGCCATGTAATATGAAAAATAGAGATAGTTATTGAAGAAGATACAAGAAAAGTTGCACATAGAACAATGATGCCTCAGCCCCCTTCAAAGTAGGTACCTTGGGTCTTCATACAGTTCTCCCAGTTGCCATCAGTTGCCCTGTTGTATTTTTCCGAATCTTATTGAGGGTGTGATATCTCTTCCCTTTCAAAGGTGATTTTAGTTTTCAGAAAGGCCAGCAGTCACAGGGCACCAAATCTGGGCTGTAGTGGGGCTGAGTCACCTGGGTGATTTGATGTTTTGCCAAAAACCTCTGCACGATGTATGATGCATGAGGGACTCATTGTCATGATGAAGCTGCCAGTCACCAGTGGCCCACAGCTGCGGCCTTCTGAATCATCCAAATAGTTTTTGTGGAGGAAGTTTCAAGCTTAATGCCCTCATTACAACACTGCCTTTTCCACTTCTCTGCTGCGTAGTAAATCTTCAGATATTAGGAAACTGTCAAGGGTGCAGCATTCTTTTGATTATATTCTGTCTAGAATGTCACCTTCTAAAACCCTGGGCCCTGTTCTTATTTATTGTCAGTGTTGTCAGCCTTGTGGTTGGATGTGTTGTATTCGTGGTCTTGTTCACTGCTTCTTATTCCCCTCTCCAGCCTCTGGCAAGTTCCCTATTTATTTAACTGCATATCAGTGTTTTATTCCTTATTTCATCGTTCATAGTTTTCTTTTCCAAAAAGACTTCCTCTTTTAAAAAAAGATTTTATTTATTTATTTTTAGAGAGAGAGGAAGGGAGGGAGAAAGAGAGGGAGAGAAACATCAATGTGTGGTTGCCTCTCAACATGCCCCTTACCGGGGATCTGGCCTGCAACCCAGGCATGTGCCCTGACTGGGAATCGAATTAGTGACCCTTTGGTTCTCAGGCCAGTGCTCTGTCCACTGAGCCACACCAGCCAAGGCTAAGGCTTCTTCTCTTTAATTGTTTGTTTGTTTGTTTATTTTAGCAATTCCATTTTGTTTCTTGTTTTGTGTGTGTGTGTGTTTTAAGGGTACAAGTTCACTTGGACAAGCCTTTATACATTGCTTATTATATTTTATATTTAACTTCACATCAATACATTCTAGTAAGAGCAGATTCTTAGCTTTGGATTGTGCTTTCTAGCCAAAGATTTATTTGCATTTATTTTAACATTTTAATATTTTTTGTATTGTAACATATATCTTGAGTTCCCAATTGTTGTTCCCAGTTGTCTTGTAGTTAAATGAGATCTTTGAAGTTGATAAACCTTCCCATAAACTGATAAAAGCATAAACTCTTACAAAATGGAAAAAGTATTTTTATTACGTATATGGATTTTTATGCAATAAATAGTTGTACAGAAAATGTATGGAGTTAAAAGTCATATAACTTCCCTGAGAGGAAAAGAGATGAGAAGTACCAATCATTATACAAATATTCAGTCTTTCCTGTACTTATGTAACACTCTGAATGTATAAAACTTGGAGGCTCTTGAGCCATGAAGATTGACACACAAAATATTTAGAAAGAATACTGGCACTTACCTAGGATAAATACCCCATGGGGGGCACAGAGAATAATATATATAGTCAGGTGGATATATGTTCTTTAGTCTGTGAAGATTCAGATAGATTAAAGAATGGAAGATGAATTGAGAAAAATAATAGAACTGTCTTCATAGGTTATTTGGAGGGCTAAATGGGTGATGGGTGGAAGGGATCAACAAAATGCCTGGCAAAAAGTAAATGCTCAATAAATTTTAGCAATTAATAGCACTAATGAGCAATGGGTTGTGATCTGGGAAGAAAGACATTCTTTTCTAAAAACTGAGGAATCTAAGGATAATACAGGGTTGAGCCTCCAGTAAACCAAGCCTACTCTCCAGAAGTAGTTTTGGGTCTGTGCCACTGCTTGTCAGGTGATTAGAGAGTCAGAGTCCTTTTTTTTAAAAAAAAAAGATTTTCTTTATGTAGATTTAGAGAGAGGAGAAGGGACGGAGAAAGACAGGGAGAGAAATATCCATGTGAGAGAGAAACATTTATTGGCTGCCTCTTGCATGTACCCCAACAGAGGACTGAACCCCCAACCCAGGCATGTGTCTGCAACAGGAATTGAGTTGGCAACCTTCCGCTTTGCTGGACAATGCCCAACCAACTGAGAGACACCTGTCAGAGTTATGTGTAATAATATATGTTCTATAATTTTAGCCTGGAAAAATTATTTACCATATATATTTTTATTTTAAAAGAAATACCTGCTAAAATTTCCTCCTCACAGTACTCATTGGCTTATAAATTAGAAGCATATGCTTTGTTTCCTAAATTTAATTTTTATATAATCAGTAAAATTGTCTAAATTATCTCTAGTATTGTCTGTTTTTTTTCCTTACCAAAGTTCATTAACCTCCATTACCATTTAGAAGACAGGAAACATGTTATTGGGAAGAGCCGTGTTTCTTTAAGATTTTTCCTAGACTAAGCTTAGCCAGAAAAATGAAAAGATCGGAACTCGCCTCAATATTATGAAGAAGAAACTGAAATAAGTTCTAAATAGTTCTCATCAATTAAGGAAAGAATGATGTTCATCCTGAGCCGTAGCTGTTTTACCGTGGCAATTTCCAGATTTCCCTGCCCCGAGATGCCAGTTTACTGCTAAGACTATCAGGAGTGGAAACGAAGTGATGTCTATTGAAGGTGTAAATCAAATTGACAAAATTCACTATCTCAGTGACCTGCTGGAGTCTTCTAACTTCTCTCTAGGAATTTGAAGATGGGTCTTTGCAAGAACAAAAATGTGTTTAGTCTTCAAATTTAATTGGAAAGCAAAGCTTAGTACTCCCCCTTGTAGGTGTACACAGTCAAAGTATCACTACAGATCACACTTTGCTTTCTTAATTGTTACTTGGACCTCTGAGTACTTCGTTCTTCACATGCCTACCCCAACCCCTTCGCCCGTTGTTATTATCTATTATCAGGTCATTTTCAGTGTTTTTTTTTTTTTTTTTTTTAAGTTTGACTGCAAGGGAATAAGGGGTAAATGTTTCTTTCTATCTTTTGTTTTTTAGTTTCTTTTTAAAATTATAGTTGTTCAAGTACTGTTATCTCCATTTCCCCCCAGCACTGCCCCCCACCTCCCACTCTCGATCCTACCCCCTTATATTTCCTTAGACCTAATAAAAACAGGTTGCATTTGTTACACCTGCTGTAATTGCTGCTTTGAGAAGGCTTTTCCCCCCAGACTTTGTTCAAACACACATGCTTAATCATTCTGTGCTGAATCACTCTGTACTGGTCCATATTTGGCAAAAAAAAAAAAAAAAAAAAAAGAACTTTTTTCTGTTTGTATGTTTTTTTGTAGTACTTCTCAGGGAATATGAATATTATGACATTTGAAAACAATTCTTCAGCTTCTGTCATTATTTCTTCAAATATAATGAAAACAGAAAGTTTGGCTTTTTGAATGTTTTCAGGTACTCAGGAGCCATTTGATATTTTCTAACTTAGGGGAGATGCTTAATATAAAATATCAGTATGGAGAACCCTGCATGCCAAAGGAATGACTGGGCGGCAAAATATCCTTCCTTTATTCTTTTCTATCATTTCATCAGTTTGATATATTCTTTAATACATTATAGTCATATTTTAAAATGTATGCTTTTGTTCTTTAAAAATAACCCAATATGACATTTGCTGTTCAGCACAAGACCCTTTCTAGTTGTGATGGAGACCTGTTTATCTGGAACATGTGACCTTTGACTTTTTTCTTGATATAGGACAACCAGAGCTGCAGTAAACATTGCAATATCAGCAGTCTGCTTTTTTTAAAAAAAATAAACACATATTAGATGAGGGAAAATACTGTATTTTTAAAAAATGATTTAAACCTATTAATATATAAAACTGGCTTGCCTTAATTTTTGGTCATTTCAGATGAAGGTGATTTTGCCTAAATAATCAATTTCACCATTTTGTTTTGCTCTAAGTGCAGGGGCTGAATGTAATGTGTTATTCTATCTCCTGCTCCCTCTCTGTTCTACATTGTGTTTATTTTGCTTTATGAGACATGGGACATATACTGATGTTGGTATAGAAATTCAGAAGTTCGGCAGAAAAATAGAATAAAGTTAATAAAAAGGCTTTTATTGTTTATAAGATGCAGACTATCATAAGATTCTATCATCAGTTAATGTGATAATTTGAAAAATTTCTGTGAAATTTTCATTTGAATTACCTCATATTGGATCGTTTAACCTGTGATTTTGGTTTGTACCAGAACACTACTGGGAATGACTGCATCAAGTGAGACAATTTATGTGAAAGTGGGCTGTCAGTAAAATGTGTTTTCAAATGTTCTTGTGAGGAATTCTTCAATTCTTTTAAACTTCACATCATTGTTCTGCTTGATATATAAAATGTGCCAATGAAATTTATTATATTGTTTCTTTCCATCAAAATCATAGACCTCTGCTGCTGTCAGTGGATCAGGTTTCCATTCCTGAAAGACCAACAGTTCTGAGGTGATACAGGTTTCCTCTCTATCTCTATCTCTATCTCTATCTCTATCTCTATCTCTATCTCTATCTCTATCTCTATCTCTATCTCTATCTCTATCTCTATCTCTATCTCTATCTCTATCTCTCTCTATCTCTATCTCTATCTATATATCTATCTATATCTATCTAATCTATAGATACAGAGAGAGAGAAAGAGAGTTTTTAAAAAGATTTTATTTACTGATTTTTAGAGAGGGGAAGGGAGAGAGACAGAGAAGGAGAGAAACATCAATGTGCGGTTGCCTCTCATGTGCCTGCACGGGGACCTGGTCTGCAACCCTGGCATGTGCCCTGACTGGGAATCAAACCAGTGAGCCTTTAGTTCACAGGCTGACACTCAGTGTACTGAGCCACACCAGCCAGGGCAAGAGACTGGTTTTGCTTTATGAACATTAATCTGCATTTTATGTATGAGAAGCATATTCTTACAGTATGTTCTTATAGAGTTTCATTTTACTGGTTGTTTCCCTCAATATTGCCTTTTTCCTTTTACTTCCTTTTTAATTCCCCCCAATGTGGTCATTAGAACTGGTTTTGCATTTCTTTTCTGGGTTTGAAAGTGAGATCACTTATCTTTCTCCATCCCTGTCTCACTCTCAACTCTTCTCTGCTGTCTGCTGAAAGAGCGTGAACCCATGATTTGCATTTTGCAGAAGTGCCATGTGAGCAGTTGATCATGCATGGGAAACTTCCTTTGTGTATATGGAAGACTGTTTTTAGCTTGGACTGTTTTTTTCTTAAACAGTTTAATTTGTCCTCATATTCCTCCAAGTTCAAAAAGCTAACATCATACACATACACACACACACACGCACACGCACACCCTGATAGCTCCCACTCCTGTAGATGCAAACGCCAACACTTGCTTTTATAAGTCAAAAATCTTTTTTTAATGCAAAAAGGGACTTCATTAGTTTGTGTAACCATGAAGACTGAGAGTTGCATGGCTTCAAACATGGCTGAATTCTGGCCTGTCTATCTCCACCTCATGGGCTTGCATTTTCCTCTGTGTCCTTCATTCTCAGGTTCTATGTCCTGTTTCCCTTGCTCATCATACCTGGCAGCTTCAGCAGAAGGAAAATGCCTCCTTTCTAAAAACTTCAACTATATCAGAGCCAATTTCATTGGTGTTGATTGTTGTTAGCTGGACCACATACTATTTGGAGGCCTATCACTGTGGCTCCCAAGCTGTGATGCTCTAATTGGCCAGGCTTGGTCACATGTCATGGAGGAGGCCTTAGCCTTATCTGAACCATGATGATTGAAGGCAGAGTAGTAGAATTCCCTGGGTACAATTACCAAGAGGAGAAACAATGATGCCTATTTTCATCATTCTTGTTAGATACGTGCATATTCTAGATTTTTACATTTATAAATTTCATTTGGGGCCCCAAATATTTCATTTGAGGCTTTTGGAGGATTTACCATCACGGTAGAGCCAGGAGCTGATTTGAGTTGTCCAGGGAGCCAGATACAGCTCTTGAGATCTTAGGGAAACTTTTAGGTCCAAGACTGAATGTTGGGGGAGAGGAGGGGCATATAGCTACTGCTGGAATGGGAGATTCCTCCTGAAGGGGATACACAGCTTATGCTGTGTAAAGATGTGCTAATTTTTGTATGGATCTAAAGAAAAAGTCCATAACTCATGTAGCAAAAATGAGATAATTGTTGATTGTCTCAGGACACCTAGATGATCTGATTCTGCATCTAACTCATTTTTTTTTAAGATTTTATTTATTTTTAGAGAGAGGGGAAGGGAAGGAGAAAGAGAGGGAGAGAAACATCAATGTGTGGTTGCCTCTCACTCGCCCCCTACTGGGGACCTGGCCTGCAACCCAGGCATGTGCCATGACTTGGGAATCAAACTGGCTAAGCTTTGGTTCACAGGCCGTCAGTCAATTCACTGAGCTACACCAGCCAGGGCTAACTCATTTTTTTAAAACCTGAATCAAGTCCCCTCTCAGCCTCCTTCCTGATTTGCAACTCTGGCACTGTGTGTTCACTTCCATTGTACAGGCTTTCCTCCCTAAAGACATATTTCTAGGCTGTTCATCTTTTCCCCCTATCATCCTGCTCTTGGTTTCTCTTCCTTCCCTGTTCCTTGATGACCCACTCTTGGGCAATTTGGTTGAATTGCTGACCCACCATCTTCTGCATGTACATTACCTTCTTTATGTTTGTGCCTCACTTATATAGTCCAATTCAAACACTTATCAGTGCTTCTTCTACCTTCTTGCTTCTTGCACCCATGTGAAGAGCACTTTGGAAGAAATATCCTGCAGCGATGCAGGTCAGCTACACCACAAATCCATGGCCATCAACTCCAGCTGAGCCTAGTGGTGCCCTTCTTTACTCCTTTTTATTTTTAGTTTTGAGATCCACAAGCTTCATTTTAAAATTATTTAAAAAATTTATTACTGTGGTAAGAACACAAATGAGGTATGCCCTCTTAAATTTTAAGTATACATTTTGTTGACTTAGATATACAGCAGATATCTAGACATTATTCATCTTGCTTAACTGAAATTTTATGCCTGTTTTTTTTTTCATTTAAGTACATTTTTTCTTGCAACTTTTCTCTTTAGTTTATATTGTTTTTTGTTCAGTTATGAAATGGTGGATTATTGTCTAACTTAGTAATTGAAATAGGAAGAGGAAAATGTAAAATGTCGTAAAACATACATTCAGAGCTAGATAACTTTGTTCACTGAGCCTAAGTGAGCTAATCTATTAAACACAATCTTCTCAGAAACAGCATGAGGAGTCTACTAACTGATACGTAGGATTTCCTCATTGAAATAAAAGCAGATACACCAGCTAACCTAGAAGCAAACTGAAGTACAAAGAAGAAAAATCAATTAGAAGAATACCCCAGTTTCAAGAATGCATGCATTTAAATGTAGTCCATCTACATTTGAAAATTGATAGTTGGCACAAGATACTAAAGTCTCCCCCCAAACAGAAATCATGAAGTAAGATTGGGGAGGGGTCTCACTTTATGATCTTGGTATCAAATTGCTTAGTTCTCCACTTGTGAATACACTTGAACTGGTAGGTGTGGTTGCAGTTGGAGAGGATCCTGAAGCTGCACTCCCTGAGGTTGGCTTTCATCTAGACCACCTCCGTGCAGATCCCACATACATGTCTTTACTGTGCTGGGCAGCAAGTGAGAGCTCCTTGTCCTTCTCATGGGCCTCAATGCAAGATTTTATTTGTTGCGATCTCTGGGTAGCATCCACTGGATGGAGGACCTGCAGCCCACGCATATCACAGGAGTCTCTGTGGAGATACATGCAGTTCTCCCTGCATCGGCTCTCTCCAAGTGCAGCATAGGGGCATAGCTGCTGCTTTGTTTCTACTGCCCTTTGCTCCTTCTCTGATTCTTTCTTGGTCACTGAGCCCTGCTGGGATGTTTCAGTACAAGAACAGGTAGGCCCTGGCTGGTGGCTCAGTTGGTTGGAGCATTGTCTCATGCACCAAAAAGGTTGCGAGTTCGATCCCCAGTCAGGGCACATACCTAGGTTGTGGGTTTGATTCCCAGTCAGGGTGTGTACAAGAGGCAACTGGTTGATGTTCCTCTCTTTCTCTCATTCACCCCCTTCTAACACTAAAATCAGTACAATTAAGAAAATATCCTCTGGTGAGGATTTAAAAAGAAAGGTGGGGTAGTACAGTCACAGTAGGACTGCCCAGGAACAAACTCTGACATTCACAGCCTTCTGAACCTGCTCTTGCAGTAGCAAAGTTGGAATTTCTTGTTTCAGACTTGTCCATATTCATTTCAACAATTGGTCCAAATACTGATGAGAGATTTGAAGAAGCAGCCAGGGATGTTTTTGCATTTAGATCTGTAGCAGTTGCTTCTTCTTATTTCAGTAGTTTGCTAAGTTCACATCTGCAGCAGTCTCCATAAATACAGCACCCTCACTGAAAATACTTGAATACTACACCGTATGGACTGTCAGAGAGGTCCTGTGAGTAGCAGCTGTTAACTTCTTCCTTACAGACCCCATGCATGAAATACAAGGCTGGTCTTGGAAGAAGACAAGATGACATGGGTATTTTCTGTGCCACGTGAGAGGTACTGAAGGGTTTTTGACAGGGCAAGAGGTATGGGGCACCCATTGATTATTAATCAATAATAATCCTCATTTCCCCCTCTTCTCAGCCACTGACAACCACCATTTCACTCCTTGATTCTATGGATCTATTTTAGATGGCTTACACCAGTGGAATCATTTTGTATTTGTCTTTGTGTGACTGACTTATTTCATTTATTATAATGTCCTCAAAGTTCATCCATATTGTCACATATTTCAAAATTTTCTTCTTTTTGAAGCATGAATAGTATTCCAGTGTGTGTGTGTCATTTTCTTTTTCCATTCATTTGCCAGTGGCCAGTTGGGTGGTTTCTACTTCTTGGCTATTTTGAGCAGTGCTGCAATGAACACAAGAATGCTAATAGGTCTTTGAGATCCTGATTTCAAATTTTGAAAAAATATACAAAAGTGGATTTCTGGGTGTGATGTGATATTTCATTGTGGATTTGCATTTGCATAATGGTTAGTGGTGTTGATTACTTTTTCATACATGTGTTCGCCATTTGTGTGTCTTTTATTGGAGAAATGCCTAGTCAAGATTTTAACCCATTTGTTAAATCAGTTTTTTATGCTATGGAGTTGTAGGAGTTCTTTATCTACATGGATTTAACCCCTTATCAGACAAATGGTTTGCAACTATTTTTTCCCATTCTGTAGGTTGTTTGTTTATTCTGTTGATCATTTGTGTCCTTTACTTTGCAAAAGGTTCTAAATTTGTTTTAATCCCATGCAATGATTTGAAATTATGTGATTTTTTAAAAAAAGTCTATTTATGTACACCTTTAATGGTATTAAAATCCTATAAGCAAAGGCAGGTAGAAGTATTGATCAAAAAGAGTATTAAACCAATACTCTTAGGTTTAATTCATATGACTCAGGAGGGTGATTTTAACTTGGTTTGAGTTAAACACCCTCTTGATAATGGTTATGTCCTTAGAGTTTGGAAGGTTGAGAAGCTGCTTAGTTTGATGTGGTTTCGGTTGTTTGTTTTTGTTTTCATTGCCCGTACTTTTGGTGTCATAGCCATGAAGTCATTGCCAAGGCCAAGGTAATGAAACCTTTCCTCTATGTTTTCTTCTAGTAATTTTACAGTTTCAGATATTATACTAAGTCTTTAATCCATTTTTCTCTAGTTCCTTTTATTTGTTCTTTATTGGTCTATACAAAATCATTTCCTATCGTTTCTCCCCAAATGCCTCAACTAAAACTCACCTTTTTGTTTAGAGCAGCAATTATAGAACAGAGATTGAGAGTGAGGACTCATTACCTAGACTTGCTTTGCAAGTTGTTTTGTGATCGTGGGTAAGTAATTTAACTTTGTCTCTGTTTCTTCATCTATAAAATGGGGGAAATAATAATATCTATCTGATGGGGTGTTGTAAGGATTAAATGAATTATTGTTGGTTAAAAAGTACTCAAAATAACATCTGACACATTAGGAACTAGGTATGTGTTGATTATTATTACATACTTAAAATCACTGATGATTCAGGCTTTTAGGCCATATATCACTCTTTTCATCTTTCATACCTGTGATACTGAAAACAACTCATCCACTTTTATTGATTATTTTTCTCATTCTCAGTAATGGTGTGTAAAAAGATTCTATTTCTTCATGTTTCTTCCTGCCTCTGGTCTAGTTTTATATTTATCTCTTCATCCACATCTTCAGTCTACTCCTTTATGTGAAATCTGTACCCTGAGCCTATACACAAAACAATGTTTCTCTTATTCTAAAACCAATAAAAACATCATCATTATCATCATCAGCATCTTCATCACAAACAACAAAAGATTAAAAGGGAATCTCTCTGAAAACATACAATAAAATATGTAAAAACATAAATTAAAATAAAAACAGGAATCTCTCTGTGATAACTTCTCATATACGAAGGGGCACTCAAAATAACTCCGAATTATCTTCTGGAGAGCAGGCCCCTTGAGGCGCAGGCTCCTACCACTAGGTGAGTGTTGTAGGGACCCATCTGTATTCGTGTACCAGCTGGTGTTTTTGTGAGAGCCTGTTTTTGGCTTCAGTGAAATTTTATTTTAGACTCTTTCAGCATGTTTTCCCATTTCATGATGGGTGATTTATGAACACACTAAACTGAGTGTTTGGCAGTTTTTGACTAAAAATGGCATGACCACTGTGCCCCACCCTCCCTATTCACCTGATCTTGCCTTGAGTGACTTTATTTTTTTGTTTGTTTCCTGGGATATGAAAAGTCCTCAAAGGGAAATGTTTTGCTGATGTGGGAGAGGTGAAACAAAAAAACGGCAGAAGCAGTAAAAGACATTAAAATCAAGGAGTTAAGAAACCGTTTTGAGCAGTGAAAAAAATATCCCAATAAGGTATATTGCATCAAAAGGACAGTACTTTGAAGGTGACTGAAGTTTAAAGATGTAAGAATAAATACACAATTTTTTATAAATCCAATTTTAGGGGGCATCTCTCCTTGTATTTTCTGGACCAGGGATCAAACCCACAGCCTTTTGGTGTACAGGATGACACTCTAACCAACTGAAACTCCTGGACAGGGCTCTCGTATAGACTTTTTTTTTTTTTTTTTTTTTTTTTTTTTTTTTTTTTTTTTTTTTTAAGATTAGTGTTCCTTCATTGCAGTCCTTTCTGGCTATAGTTGCAATTTGCTGATACTGAACAAAGAAAGCAAAAATTACCTGTCACATTCAGAGGTTTTCTTTCTGTCCTTCATTCACTATGACTCTCTTCTAGATTCTTAGCTAGTTTGGACTGTCAGGACCTAAGTTCTCAGGCTCAGCCTTCTCACTCTCACCTGATTCTGCACCAGGTTCTGACCTTGTCTCCTTCCTAGGTCTTCCACCCATTTCCTAAATATATACTTCCACCCACATCCCGTTTTTCACCCTGATCCTTACTCTGTATGTGTTCCCTGGGTAATTTAATCTATTCCCATGATTTACATACTGTTTACCAGATGTGCCAGTGACTCACAGTTCTCTATTTCAAGCCCAAGACTCTCTCCTGAGCTTTCAGATCTCTTTCCAACTATTTTGTAGATGTGAACCCCCATAGGCATCCCAAATTCAGTACATCTAAAATTAAACTCATTGGAGTACCAACTTTTGCACTGCTCCTACATTTCAATCCTAGTGGATGCATTTAGCATCAACTCCAGAGCACTGACCAGAAACATGGTGTTCGTCTTAGAGTCCTTCCTATTTTATATATTCAACTTATGAATCCCTATTTATATCATGATACTTATAACTCTCTCTCCCATCTCTCTGTTTTTCTCAATCTTAATTCTTACTGCCTTACTTTAGGCCTTTATTTTTCTTTGCTGAGCTATCACAAGAATTTTTGAATGGCTTTTCTTCCTGATGGCACCTGCTCTCCAAGACAGTTATATGAGGTCTGTCCAGAAGGTATCCAGCCATGAAACATGAAAAATAAAGATATTCATTGAAGAAGTTACAAGATACAAGAAACATTGTACATAGGACAATGATGTCTCAGTCCCCTTCAAAGTAGGCTCCTTGGGACCTCACACAGTTCTCCCAATCACCATCATCTGTTCCATCATATTTTCCTGAATCTCATCAACACTCTGAAATCTCTTCCCTTTTAAAGGTGATTTTGGTTTTGAGAAAAGTCAGAAGTTGCAGGGCACCAAATCCGGGCTGTAGTGGGGCTGAGTCACTTGGGTGATTTGATGTTTTGCCAAAAAATGCTGCATGGGATGTGATGCATGAGCAGGTGCATTGTCATGATGAAGTTGCCAGTCACCAGTGACCCATAGCTGTGGCCTTGTGAATCATCTAAATAGTTTCCGTGGAAGAATGTTGAAGCTTAATACAAAATTTCAAGCAGATTCATTGCTCTGCTTGCTCAGTCACTTTGAATTCCATGGCCACACGAGATACATGCTCACTCAATGGCATCTACCAATCCCACTGACTAGTACAGTAATGTCATCACTGTTCACTCATGCATATTCCAGTCCATTTTACTTGGCTTCCAGGTTACATAGGTGTCTTATGGATCATTCTAGTTGCATTAACAATGGTTGGGCTTTCTCTGGACAGACCTTTTACTTCTAGAACTTTAACCTGATTGTGTACTATTTTGCTCAAGCATATATTTTATGATCCAAATCTTGTGTTATGCATTATTTTTCACCATCTAGCCTCAAACTTTTTTCTAAGCCTCAGTTCTGGTCAGAACCCCTTAATGAATAGATGGCACAGATCTAGTCCTACATGTGATGCTCTTGTCTTTGATGCTAAGTATGTTTAGTTTTTGTAAGAAACTGCCAAACTGTCTTCCAAAGTGACTGTATGATTTTGCATTCCCACCAGCAATGTTCCTATTATTCCACATCCTCATTGGCATTTGGTATTGTCAGTCTTTCAGATTTTGGCCATTCTAATAAGTGTGTACTGATAGCCCACTGTTTTGGTTTTCATTTCCCTGAAGACATATGATATGGAACATATTTTCCCATGCTTATTTATCATCTGTATTTCTTATTTAATGTGGTGTCTGTTAAGGTCTTTTACACATTTTTAAAGCAAATTGTTCATTTTGTTATTATTGAGTTCTAAGGGTTCTTTGTGTATTTTGGAAAATAGTCTTTTACACATATGTGCTTTGCGAATATTTTCTCCCAGTTGTGACTTGTATACTTTTATTCTTGATACTGTCTTTCATAGAGCAGAAGTTGTTAATTTTAAGGAAATCTGGCTCATCAATTCTTTCTTTCATGAATTATGCCTTTGGTGTTATATGTAAAAGTCATTGCTATACCCAAGGTCATGTAGGTTTTCTTTGCATTTTATATTTAGCTCTGTGATGACCCATTTTGAGTTAATGTTTGTGAAGGGTATAAAGTCTATGTCTAGATTCAGGGTTTTGTTTGTTTGTTTGTTTGTTTGTTTGTTTTGCATGTGGATGTTCAGTTGTTTCAGCACTTGTTGCTGAAGAGACCATTTTTGTTCCATTTTATTGCCTTTGCTCCTTTATCAAAGATCATTTGACTATATTTATGGGAGCCTATTTCTGGGTTCTCTATTCTGTTCCCTTACTCTATTTCTTTATTCTTTCCTTAGTCCTAGACTGTGTTGGTTAGTGTAGCTTTATGGTACACCTTGAAGTTGGGTAGTATCCGTCCCCTGACTTCATCATGCAGACATGGTAGCCACTACACTAAGGAACAAGGCAGATGGCCCGCCAACTTTGTTTTTCTTCAATATTGAGTGGGCTGTTCCATATCTGAAATACTTTTGAAAGTGTATTATGGTCATGAGCAAAACAAATCTGTAAATGTTTAGGATAAAAGCAAAGAAATATGAGTAAATATTTAATCTGCTGCTATATGTATAGTTTATCATTGTCAAAAGGAAATCAGCTCGTGGATAATATTTTATGACCATATAATGCACAGAACTAAATTTAATTTTACTACTGATTACCCAAAGATTTTATGAAATTTATTAATATTCTGATTTTATCTTCAGTAAGGCTCTGGATATTATTGCTAAGTGGAATTATGTATTTGAACTGAATGCCCTTCTACAGCATTCTTAAATAAAATTGGAAGAGTATATTAATTATCAGAAATAATGGAAATTAATACTGTATCTGGATTTTTCAGACACAGAAAATCAGACCTAGATCTTTCAGACCTAGAAAAATCTGAGAATTTTTAACAAAGATACTTCAAAAAAACATCTTATTCAGGCAGTGTATTTTCTTAATACTAAATGAAAGTGTCCTTTGCTACTTTTACTTTGACTTTTTGAAAGAGCATTCTTCTTAGAGCCTGGTCAGATCTTGGAGAGATGTTAATTAAATTCCAAACCGTGTCTTATGAAGAACAATGGAAGGATTTAGCCTGGAGCAAAGAAGACTTGGGGGAGTAGAACAGAGAGATTGGGAAGTTTCTCCACGTGTCTGAAGGGTCATTGTGTGGAAGACAGATTAGACTAATTTTGGACTATGTTCAGAATTCAGATTAACAGCTAATTATCTTAATTCCCCATTTATAAGGAAGGAATGATAATAGTTAGATTTACACACTAAATTAAACTGCACCAAAAGGCAATGAGTGAGCTCCTCACCATTTGGTTATTAATAGTAGGTGTGTGACTACTGGGGGTTGGATTCATGCAAAAGGCTAAAGTTTCATTTTATACAGAAATAAACATGTACAAATTATGTTCAATCTTGTGATCAAATAAATATGAAAAGTCAAATACTATTTTTATTTCTTAATTAGGAAAAATTAAAATGTGTGTGTTTGCATACATACACACATCTCCAGTGTTAGTGAGGATGAAAGAAAAGAATAACTCATATTGTGATGGAAATATGAGCCCATCAACTTTTATGTGAGAATATTTGTCAAAAGCCTTAAAATATACTTTTGGAAGAAGGCACATTCTTACTTATCACAGTGTTCTTTGAAGTTGGGCTCCCAGAAGCATACTCTGAGATTAGGACTTCATGTATTTATTCAAGCATTGTACTGGGGTGACGGATAGGCAAACAGGGAAAGTAGGAGCGGGGAGCATGACCACAGGCGAAAACTTGGAAGAGGGATCCTTAGGAAAACTAGAATATGAGTACCCAGCAGGACTGCCCCTACCTGAGACTGGGGAGCTGGGCTTTCATGCTCTATTCTGTCAGTAGTTGGTAAAAGGATGGGGTCATGTGCAGGCATAAAAGTCTCAAAAGCCTGAGAAAGAATCCACGAGAGAAGAGTTGCAGGTGTTAGCTGGTAGAAGCAAGAGTTGCTAACACCACAAAATTAGAAAAAGGTGGTTCAAGAATATCGGCATAGAACACTGGAATTGACTATTTAAATATGCACCACCTGATAAATACCACATTAAAAAGAAAACAAAAATGTTTAACCGTGGGTATTGAAAAACATGATACTGATAAAATATAAACATTGTATTTATGTGGTAGTGTGACAGACAAGACTTTTCTTGGCATGGAAGCTCTCAGAATAAATATTGTGCATGATTTAAAACAATATAAAACACTAGTTATGTAATCAAGGGGATTCGTTAAATATCTGTAGCAAAAATGCAACTATAATGGTCAAAATCATATATATTTTTTTTGAAATCGGGAGAAAGTGATGCCCACTCTACTCAAGAACATGGCCATCATATCGAAACATGCAAATTGAAATTTATAAGAATCAGAAACAAAACTGTTCCTTAGTAAATGATAATAGTTTTCTTAATTTTTTAAAAATACAGATAAACTATTTGAACTAATTACAGAAAATGGTAAGGTTCCTGGTTTTTAGATCAACGTAAATAAAAGCAAAACTTTCATAGAATGTGATAAGATGAATTTGAAATTCATAAAGATGAAAAAATTCCCAAGAATAGTCAAGATTTACTTTTCCATGAGATTCCGGCCAACATGGAGGCATAGGTAGAAACCCTTCACTTCCTTGCACAACCTAAAGGAGGATAACAACCAATCTAAAGTCAATAAACAACCAGAAGCACCAGAAAATCAAACTGCATGGAACTCCAACAACCAAGGAATTAAAGAAAGTCAACCAGACCAACCAGCTCTGTAAGACGGTGGACAGAGAGAACCCACCACGGCAAGGCAGCGGACTGCATGGGCAGGGCTGGCTGAATGGGAAACAGACTCAGAGCTGACTGTAGACTACGGCACAGGCTGCCTTGTTGGGAGAGACTCCCAGTCTCACACAAGGGTTCGTTGGAAAGTGGGGTTAGAGATGAACAGGCGAGCTGCACTGTTCCCTCTCTATCCCCTCCCCCACAGGCAGCTCTGCAGTGCAGCAAGGAGGGTGATTCTGCTTGCGTGAGTACCTAAGGCCACCCCGCCTTACAACTTAATGGGTGTGCTGAGACAAAGAAATGTGGCCCAAATGAAAGAGAAAAACAACCCCCCAGAAAGACAGCTAAGTGATGAGGATGTAGCCAACCTATCTGATGAAGAGTTCAAAGCCCTGGTAATCAAAATGCTCATAGAACTTACTGAGCTTGGTGAGAAAATGAAAGAATGAATGAAGGATACCTGAAGTGAAATAAAGCAGAATATTCAGGGAACCAACGACAGGAAGGAAACCAGGACTCAAATCAAGAATTGGGAACAAAGGGAAGAAATAAACCCAACCAGAACAGAATGAACAAACAAGAATTCAAAAAAATGAAGAGTCTTAGGAACCTCTGGGACAACTTTAAACATTCCAATATCCGTATTATAGGGGTGCCAGAGGAGAAGAACAAGAACAAGAAATGGAAAGCTTATTTGAACAAGTAGTGAAGGAAAACTTCTCCAATCTGGTGAAGGCTATAGACTTCCAGGAAGTCCGGGAAGCCCAAGAATTCCAAAGAAGTTGGATGCAAAGAGGAACACACCAAGGCACATCATCATTAAGTTACCCAAGATTGAAGATAAAGAGAGAATCTTAAAAACAGCAAGAGGAAAGGAGAGACTTACCTAGAAAGGAGTTCCCATAAGACTGTCAGCTGATTTCTCAAAAGAAACCTAACAGGCAAGAAGGGGCTGGAAAGGAGTATTCAGAGTCATGAAAGGCAAGGACCTATATCCAAGATTACTCTATCCAGCAAAGCTTTCATTTAGAATGGAAGGGTAGATAAAGTGCTTCCCAGATAAGGTTGAGTTAAAGAAGTTCATCATCACCAAGCCCTTATTTTATGAAATGTTAAAGGGTTTCTTATCTAAGAAATTGAAGAAGACCAAAAAATATGAACATTAAAATGACCACAAACTCACAACTATCAACAAATGAACCTAAAAAAGAGAAAAACAATAAAAACAAAGACTAAGCAAACAATGAGAACAGGAATAGACTCAGAGAAATGGACATCACACAGACGGTTTTCAATAGGGAGTGGGAGGGGAGGAATAGGGAGGAAAAGATACAGTGTATAAGAAGCGTAATTGGTAGGTATTAAATAGACAGGGAGAGGTCAAAAATGGTAGTGGAAACAGAGAGTTCAAAGAACTTATATGTACAGCCCATGGACATGAACTAAGGGGAGAGAATGCTGGAGGGTTGCGGGGTGCAGAGCAGAGGGGGGATAAAGGGGAAAAAATTAAGAAGACTGTAATAGCATAATAAACAAAATATACTTGAAAAAATAAATAAAAGAATTACTTTTCCAGTAATGGAACTTTATTTTAAAGCTTTAGTGATTAAGACAGTAGGATATGAGTGCAAGAATAGTCAAATAGACCAACGCAACAAAAAAGCAAAGGAATGAACCTAAATATAAATGAATGACATTGCATAGCTATCCAAAAGATTGAGGAAAAGTGCTTAATTAAATGATGTTGGGACTTCTGGCTGTTATAAAAAGATAAAATTATATCTACCACATATCAAAAATTAATCGTGGATGGATTAGAGACTTACTGTTACAAGTAAACATTTTAGAGAAAACTTAGAAGGTAGACTTTGAGTCCTGAATTAAGGAAGGATTTCCTACACAAGACAATACAGAGTGTAAATGGTAAAATTGTATATTCAAGTATTTCAAAATCTAAAACTTCTGAATGATGAAAACTAAAATCACAAAACTAAATGAAAGAAAAACCTCAGTTACTAGAGACAATATTTGCAAAACACGTAACTCACAATGAATTAAAATTTATATGAAGACTTCCAAAGTAATCATGGAAGCAATCTAATAAAAATGGGCTAATTTTACACACGCAAATTTATAATAAATTAACTGGCAATCAGCACAATGCAATTTGCAGATTATGATAAACTAATAAGACTGGAAAACCTAAGTGTTGAGAAAGATGTGGTGAAACACTAATTTCCTTAAATTATTCATGGCAATGCAGATTAATACAGCTGACTTAGAAAATAGTTTTCCAGTGGACTGAAGGTATATGAACCTTGTGATCCTGTAATTGGGTTTCTAGTTATATACCCAAGGTACAGGAGGCAAGAAGACACGTATGAGCAAACTGACTACAGCAGCTTCTGTAATAGTGAAAATGAATCGTGTTCCCATTTAGAGGATGGGTGGGTTATCAAGTGGGGATTACTACTTCTGGTTAAGATGGAGAAATAGAGACCAGATTTAGCTCATGCCTTAAAATACATGAGAAAACAGTTTTCAAGGCACCTGCTGTTAGGCATCAATGTATACCGATCCTTGAGAGATGGGCAAATAAGGAGATGAATCATAATACTGCCTACCTTACTACTTTGGCAGAGTTTTCAGGGCACAGTGAAGGAAGAGGAAAGCAGTCAGACTTCCTGCACTGAGCAAACCAAGATAAAATTATGGGAACACTGAGGTACTGGGCATAGTGCTAGAAGGTGAGAGCTTCTCAGAGGGGCAACTCTGGGGATCTTCAGAGAGCTTTCTTGTAATCAGCTGAGTACTGATGAATATATAGAGGTGGGCAAAAGTAGCTTTGTAGTTGTGAGTATGTGAAATACAGAGTTGATTCTTGTATTATTATTTATTTATTATTGCATTGTTTTCCATCTGAACAACTGTAAAGCTACTTTTTGCCCACCCCTTTATACATATGTGGAAAAGACCTAAGGCTGAGGGAAGAACCAATGAAAAGGAAATAACACCTTGTTTACACCATCTAAACTGGAAAATACCATTACTTATGAGACGTTGGTCATAAAACTGAAGATGGGCTTACCTTAGTTTGAGGCAATAACCCCAGATTGACCAGCAATTTGATACTGCCTAATATATCTTGAAAGTAAGACACAAAAGGCTGAAACTGTTTCAAATAATAACTGTGTCCCACTGTCATATTTTTTATCTTCTTTTTCTTAGATAAGTCTCTTTAACACTTCATATAATAAGGGCTTGGCGATGATAAACTCCTTGAACTTGACCTTATCTGAGAAGCACTTTATCTGCCCTTCCATTCTAAATGACAGCTTTGCTGGATAGAGCAATTTTGGATGTAGGTCCCTGCTTTTCAAGATTTCAAATATTTCTTTCCAGCCCCTTCTTGCCTGTAAGGTCTCTTTTGAGAAATCAGCTGGCAGTAAAAAATATGACAGTGAAAAACAGCTATTAAGAACCACACCTAAAACAAAAGCAAACTAAGCAAACAGCTAGAACAGGAACAGAAACGCAGAAATGGAGATCACATGGAGGGTTAGCAACAGGGGAGTGGGAGGAGGAGAGGCGGGGGAAGGTACAGAGAATAAGTAGCATAGACAGTGGGTAGAAAATAGACAGGGGGAGGGCAAGAATACTGTGGAAAATGTAGAAGCTAAAGAACTTATGACACATGGACATGAACTAAAGGGGGGAATGTGGGTGGGAGAGGGTGTGCAGGGTGGAGGGGAATGATGGGGGAGAAATGGGACAACTGTAATAGCATAATCAATAAAGTATATTTAAAAAAATAATAATAACTGTGTCCCAGAACAAAGCTCAGGGATGTATATAGAAATACAAAATAACCAGCATTTAAAAGGGGAGAATTCATATTGTCTGGCATCCCATCATAAGTTACAAGGTGAGCAAAGAAGCAGGAAAATATGACCCATAATGAGAATAAAAATTAATCAAAATTGATTGAGAATTGACATAGATGTTAGAAGCAGTAGACAAGGACACTATTACAGGTATAGCTGTACTTCAGACGTTTGAATGGAAAACATAGAAGAAATTTAAAAAGACCAAAACTAACTTCTAAAGTTTAAAAACTATGATTTTTTTCCCTGGTTGGGTGGCTCCATTGGTTGGAGCATCATCCCATACACCAAAACGTTGCAGGTTTGGTTCCTGCTCAGATCAGGGCACTTAACTAGGCTGTGGGTTTGATCCCTGGTCATCAGCAGTAGATTGATGTTTCTCTTTCACATCACTGTTTCTCTTTCTCTCTCTCTCCCACTCTTCCCCTTCCTCACTCCCTCCCTTTCTCTCTTTCTAAAATCAGTGAACATATCTTTGGGTGAGGATTAAAAAAACTGATTTCTGAGATGAAAAATATACTGGATGAGATATTAGATTAGAAATTATTGGGAAAAAAAGATTAGTGAATTTCAAGACATAGCAATAGAAATTTTATATAATGAAACAGGGAAAAGAAAAGCAGCCAGAGGGGAAAACATGCATTACACATAGCACAACAAAGATAAAGACAGCATATTTCTCACTTGAAACTATATATGGAACAGTAGAGTACTATCTGTAAAGTCCTGAAAGAAGAAGGAAGAGAATCTAATCTAGACTTCTATACCTAGCTAAAAGATACTTTTAAAATGAAGGCAAAATAAAGCCATTTTATACATACAAAAGCTGAAAGAAATCAGGAAGAGTTGGACCACCAGTAGAAGACATATCAAATACATATTCAGGATAAAAGGAAAAGACACCAGAAAAAAGTGTGCATCAACATATAAATGAAGGGCAAGGAAAATGGTAACAATAAGAAAGTATAACTTTTTTCTTGTTAAATCTCTTCAAAATATCATTGGATGTTTCAACAAAATTAAAACAATGCTATATAATTTATCAAATATTTAAAAGTGAAATGTATGCTAATAGCATAAAAGGCTATCACACTAGAAATGTAAAGTTTTTATACAATGTGCAGAATTATATAGTATCACTTGAATGTGTACTGTGATAAATTAGTATCATTTATAATTGCAACAAAACATACAATTTACTTAGAGACAAGTCTGACAAAAAAATGTACATGGCCTGTTCACAAAATACTACACATGATCCTGAGGAAAATCATGGGTCAAAATACTCAGTATCATTAAGATGTTAAATATCTTCAAGTTGGAATTGGCGGATAAAGTACAGGACTCCTACTTAAATTTGTTTTGTGAAAAAATTATAATTTTATTTTGATTATATCCCTTTGTGTTTTTATTTGCTAAATCTGTCAACCCTACCTGAAATTGATTCTATGTGATCTCAATAAAAATCTGAGTAAGATATTTTGAAAAACTGACAAGTTTATTCTAAAATGCACATGAAATTCCAAGGATTCAGAAAAGCCAAAATAACTGAAAAGATTAAAAAACACTGATCAAGGAGTAACAGTATGTGACTTCAAGTCTTATTATAAAGTTACACTAATAAAGAATGCAGTATTGTCATCAAGATAGACAAAGAGATCAGAGTAAAAAAATAGAAACTCCAGAAATAATGTTTGTATGATTAACTGATTTTTGACAAAAGTGCTAAGGTAGCTCTTAGGAGAATGGATGGTCTTTTCAATAGATGGTGCTCAAACATTTATAAATCTGTATACCAAAGAATAACCTTTAATCAATAACTCACTCTACATAACAAATTAACTCAAAATGGGATATCGTATTTTGCTGTGTGTAATGTGTACTTTTTGCCCAAATTGTTGAGGGAAAAATAAGGATGCACATTATACATGGGTAGTACTAAATTTATATCTGTGTGAATGTGTTTAATTCTTTTGTTTATGCTTATGCATTAAAGTGTAACTCTAGAAAGTAATAATGATATCTGTATGCAAAATAATACCCTGGGATATGGTTATAATTGGTTTTGATGATTTTTTAAAATTGAATTAAAAGATTAAAACAAGATTTTTTTCCTGAAGGTTTGGGACAAAAACATGGGTGTGCATTATACATGGCAAAATATGGTAGTCTGAATATAATATGTAAAACTCTAAAATGTCAGAAGGAATTTTAGGAGAAAATCTTTGCGAACTTAGATAAAACACAAAAGCACAGTTCTGGAAACGAATCAATAAATTGGACTTCATCTAAAGTGAAATCTTTTTTTTTTGAAAGGCATTTTTACACGGTGGCCAGCCATAGGCTGGAAGAACATCTTTGCAAAGTATGTATCTGATAACAGACTTCTATCGAGAACATGTAAGGGACTTTTTATAATATGAAGTAAGAAAACACATAAACTAAGTTAAAATATGGACAATAGATTTGAACAGACTTCTCTAAAACAGATAATAGAAATGCTAATAAACACATGAAAATAATTTTAACATTATTTATCATTAAGGATATGCAAATTAGAACCACAATGTCACATGTACTATTCAAACAGCTAAAATTAAGAAGACTGATCTTACTAAGGTTTTGTAAGGATATGGAACAACTGGAGCTCTCATAAGGCGCTGCTGGGAAAGTTAAATAGTAAAAACACTTTGCAAAACAGTTTGCCAGTTTTTTAAAAGTTAAATATACACCTGCCATATGTTTATGCAAAGACTTGCAAATGCATGTTTATAGCAGCTTTTTGAATAATAACCAAAATTGCAAATAACTCTAATGTTTAACAGGTGAACAGAGAAACAAGTTGCAGTATATGCCTGGAATGGAATCATCCCCAGCAATTGTAATAAATTAATTACTGATACAAAAAACATGCATGAATCATAATAATTACACAGAGTGAAAGAAGCAGACAAAAAGGAACAGTTAGTTTATGATTTCATGTATATAAAACTCTAGAAAATGTAGAGTAACTTCTGACAGAGAGTGCATCAGTAATTGTGTAGGTAGAAGGGGTGGGGATGGAAATGGGAAAGAGGGAGGAAATTATAAAGCAGCAAAGGAAAGCTTGGGAGTGATGGAGATGTTGATTGTCTTGCTAGTGATTATGGTTGCACATATGCCAAAACTTAGCAAATTGTATGATTTAAGTATGTGCATTTATATCTGAAATAAAGCTGTTAAAATTAAAACAACATGAAAAATAGTGAATGCAGTTTGATTCTGAAGAACCAAAAGCACCTGCACACAAAACCATACACTGGATCTGTATGTATCCAACATAGATAAATCTAAAAACTATAGTAACTGCAGATTAATACATATAGTATACTATTTCTATAAAAGTTTCAATTAAACAAAACACTGCCATGCATGCCCAATGAACACATAGTGTCTGTTAAGTTCTGGAAATCACTTACTATAAAACAGGGTTGATAGCCACCAAAAGAAGACAGTGGTCACTCTTGGAAAGGGGAGGAGTGGAATGAAACTTCAGTTGTTTTTAAATGTATTTTTTTTTAAGATTTTTATTTATTTATTTTTAGAGAAAGGGGAAGGAGAAAGAGTGGGAGAGAAACATCAATGTATGGTTGCCTCCTGCACACCCCGCAATGGGGACCTGGCCTGCAACCCAGGCATGTGCCCTGACTGGGAATCGAACTTGTGACCCTTTGGTTTGCAGGCCTGTGCTCAAACCGCTGAGCTATGCCAGCCAGGGCTGAAATGTATTTTTTAATTAAAAATTTTTGATACACGTTAATACCTCTTTTGGGGATGGAGACATAGATAGGCTTCTACTGGGTTAATTTTCATACTTTGTGTGCTTGAGTCAGTTCGCATTCAGCAGTCATCCTGCACTTCATGCTACTCCTCGTGCAAGGGGTGTTTGTACAGGTGTAAAAGGGAGGCATCTGGCCCTGCCTTCACAGAGCCTCTCATCCAGGGGGACAAAGACATTGTGCACACGACTGAACAGACAGCTGCTTAGTTAAATTTGTGCAAAGTGCTATAAAACTTAACTCAGTCATCCTGAGAACGTATTTTGGCGGTACCCTATGTCAGGGGTCAGGAAAACTTCTGTGGATAAGAAGAATGTCTGCAGTGAGATGAGGTGGAAGAGCCTAGAAAGTGGGGCTCTAACGAGATGGGCGAGTGGACGTTCTGAAGAGAGAATTTGAAGAGGGAAACAAAGTGTGTGTTCATTTACATAACTATTTCTGCAGTTTTTTTTTTTTAATTTCACTTAATTTACTGTTGCAGAAGCAGTGTAGGCCTTGATATTATTAAGAATGTATTTTCTATTTTTATCTTGAATATTACAAGCCGATGATATAAATGTTTTAATTTTTAAATTAGGTTACTTTAGATTTTTGTCATTATGAGTTAATGAGTAGATTAAAAATCAGTATAGTTACATAGCCAAGCTGTTACATGTCACTTCTCTGTACCTCTCTCCTATCTAGTAAGACCACTGGTAGGCACCAAAGTTGAAGGAGGTTACTTGAACCTTGAAAACTCTGTGAAGTTTTCACTTCCAGTGAACCAAATGTTATTCCAGAATACTTTACAGTCAGGACATGTTCCATTGTACTGATGTTGTCATCTTAGCAACTGTTTTGTTATTTCAAAAAACTTGTGTACGGACAGTACCAGTAGAACAAGTGAATCCTGAGTGCAAATATTTCATGTGTTGAAGGCTGGCCCAAATGGTTGTTCTTCTCATGTATAGCATTTGAATAATCCAGATGGGATCAAGATACTCAACAGAGCACACATTTCATGTTTGCTTTACTGGTGACTAATGGGATGCTGTTTGAATTTTAATAAATGCTGAACTCCCTGTTTTTACAGCAGTTTCTAAATTAGAATCCTTGGCCTTGTTTTGGGGGCAGTATGAATTTTTTATTGTGATGTAGACTATTTTAATAATAAACCAACTATGAGCACCTACCTCATAAATCTTATCTTCTTAATATAGAGGTGACCCACATTTTGTGACACCAGTGATTCACATATTAGAATACAATGTGGTACACTCTTTAAAAAATTGTTCTTTTTTCATGCTGGAGGATTGCACATTGAATGATGTTTGGGGGCAAATTCAGATTACTGTTGAATAAATTCTGTTGCTCGACTTGTTAGTGGGGATGAGAACATGAAAAAAACATTTTCATAACAATTTAAAAACTAATTTAGGCCTATAATATCTACAATATTAATATGAAAATAACCTAGTAATTTAAAGAATAAATCAAAGTTGGAAAATGTTAAGAAAACCTAATGTAGATTACCCATTTTTAACTTTTACCATAGAAAATTGTGATTTAGCTTCTCTTTTGTTAGTTCCTAATTTGCTGTGAAGCATTTAAGTTAAATAAATCGTGGATCTATGATTTATAAAACTGAAAATTTGCATCCCTGGTCAGAGAAGTTAATCTTTATATTCTTGTTAAAGATTAGTGAAAATGGCAGATTTCTGTTGATATGATTTGTTCATCATTGCCTTCATAAATTTTTAGGTTTGGCAAAATATTTTAAAATATACACATTTAAGAAACATTCTTGTATAAAAATTAATAAATTTTTATTGGCCTACAGTGGCATTTGTTAGTGATTTAAATTAATGTTGCATGGTGTAAGATCTTTAAACCATTCTGATAAAATTTTCTTTTTGCATGGGCTTGACTTCAATAGGTTTCTTTACAAATAATTTCTAAAGACAATTTTTCTAATGCTCACGATGGCCACTCAATTTTGCTAAGATTAAAGCATCCATCATTTTATAACATTATCTAATGTTTGAAGCAATAAATGCCTGTTTACACACATGCTGAGTCATCGCTCTTTGTACAAATTAGAATGTGTAGTCAAGCTTCAACCTCATCCTTAGGAAGGTGTATCAGCCTCACAAACTTTTCTGGGATTAGTTATCACTATGCTATTTTCAGTTAGATTCCAAAGTTTTTTTAATGTGGACATAACATATTCTTTGTGGTGTCCCAGTTCTTTCCTATTTATTTTTTTTAATAGGAAGAGTCAGCTACAAGTTTGTAGGGACAGGGAAGGTAGTTCTATACCCTTAGTCAAGATCCTGTAATTCCTGATGTAAAATAATTATAACAACAACAACAATGGTTGAATCAGATCTACTGTATTCAAGATGAACTTGTGCTTGCTTTCTTGTATTTCAGGTAATGGGTCTTATGTTTGGCTTTTACTTGAAATACTTTAGGTAACAATTAAAGACCAAATGATAGAGAAGGATTATGACTCAGAGTAAGAAAAGCTAACATTTATTGAGGGATTACTATGTACCATATTCTTTTTTAAGCAACATATATGATTATCTCATTTGATATTCATAGCAATGTCAGGATGTTGGTGCTCTTATTGCTGTCACCAGTTTATTTTTGGGAAATGAAATATAGTCAGGTTAAATAACTTTGTCTAGGTTAGCAAACTAGCAGGTGTAGTATCTGAATTCAAACAAGAGCAGGTAGTCCAATTCCACAACCTACCCTTTTAAAACTAGGCTTACTGCTTGGTTTTATAGAGCTCTACTATTCATCAAATTGAGCTGTTATTTTAAAAATATACTGAGCTTTATCAAAGATACATTATTGTAAGAGATGAGTTGGTAGCTACATGTATGCTAAATTGCACTTTTTGAATATTCATATTTTTCCATAGGAAGTACAGGATAGAGAATCCCATTTACTCTAAACTTTATGCAAATAGAATTAACTAAATAGAGAGATACTAAATTCAATTTAGCAAGCAATCTGCTCTTGAAAATGTTGTATCAGATGTCCTAGGGATACTTCTGGAAGCTCTAGTAAAAGAGATAATGCACAGAGATGGAATATGATATACGTAATTGTATAATTGTGGTGGTGGATGTACAGGTTTGAAAAATATGGTGAACACTAAAAGCAGTGTCTTATCTACTCCTTTTTTATGTGTGTATTTATTTTTGCTTAGTCACAATATAAGGATAAGTTGATGTTGAAAAACAAGAAAATCACTATAAACTTGAAGAATTTTTGTGTGTTTATTAATTGACCAGACTAGAAAGTACTTTGGATTTTGTTGCATATATTCATTGTTCTGAAATATTATCAAAATTCCTTGTTTTGAAGATGTAAAAACCTTGTTTTAATACATGCAAACTTTTTTTAGGTAGTAAATGGTTATAAGCAGAGTAAAATCTCATTGGAGCCTGGAGAAAACTTATTTGGGACCCTCATTAGGAAAATAAATAAGAATTTGGAATATGAAAATAGAGATATGGATTTTTTTGGAATGAAAAACAGTCACGACAAAACATAAATTTTAAAAAGCTGGTAAATACCACAAATATCAGCTAACTCAAACTAAATTACATTCTTATTAACTACCTAATTCATCACAATTATACTTTTTTCTTTCTTAAAGTATATTTTATTGATTATGCTATTATAGTTATCCCATTTTTTCCTCCCATCTATTCTCCTCTGCCCTGCCCCCCCCACCAGCATCCCCCCCAGCTTAGTTCACATCCATGGTTCATACATATAAGTTCTTTGACTTCTCCATTTCCTATACTATTTTTAACCTCCTCCCATCTATTTTGAACCTACCATTTATGCTTCTTATTCTTTGTACCTTTTCCTCCATTCTCCCCCTCCTCCCTGCTGAGAACCCTCCTTGTAATCTTCATTTCTGTGATTCTGTTCCTTTTCTAGTTGTTTGCTTTGTTTGCTTTCGTTTTTTTCTTTTTAGGTTCAGTTGTTGATAGTTATGAGTTCATTGTCATTTTAATGTTCATATTTTTGATCATCTTCTTTTTCTTAGATAAGTCCCCTTAAGGGGACTTATATTTCATACAATAAGGGCTTGATGATGATGAACTCCTTTAACTCGACCTTATCTGGGAATCACTTTTTGTGCCCTTCCATTCTAAATGATAGCTTTGATGGATAGAGTAATCTTGGATGTAGGTCCTTGCCTTTCATGACTTCAAATACTTCTTTCCAGCCCCTTCTTGCTTGTAAGGTTTCTTTTGAGAAATCAGCTGACAGTCTTATGGGAACTCCTTTGTAGGTAACTGTCTCCTTTTCTCTTCCTGCTTTTAAGATTCTCTCCTTATCTTTAATCTTGGGTAGTGTAATTATAATGTGCCTTGGTGTGTGCTTCTTTGGGTCCAACCTCTTTCGGACTCTGAGCTTCCTAGACTTCCTAGAAATCTATTTCCTTTGCCAGATTGGGGAAGTTCTCCTTCATTATTTGTTCAAATAAGTTTTCAATTTCTTGCTCTACCTCTTTTCCTTCTGGAACCCCTATGATTTGGCTGTTGGAACATTTAAAGCTGTCCCAGGAGGTTCCTAAGCTTCTCCTTGTGTTTTTGAATTCTTGTTTGTTCATTCTGTTCTGGTTGAATATCTATTTCTTCCTTTTGTTCCAAATTCTTGATTTGAGTCCAGTTTCCTTCCCTTCACTGGTGGTTCTCTGTGTATTTTTCTTTGTTTCACTTTGCATAGACTTCACTTCTTCCTTTATTTTGTGGCCATACTCAACCAGTTCTGTGAGCATCCTGATTACCAGTGTTTTGAACTGTGTATCTGATAGATTGATTATCTCTTCATCACTTAGTTCTAGTTTTGGAGCTAGATCTAGATTTAGAACAGTTCTAGTTTTGGAGCTAGATCTAGATTTAGAACAGATCTAGTTTTAGAACAGATCTAGTTTTGATCTGTTCTTTCATTTGCACCATATTTTTTGTCTTGGAGGAGCCTGTTACGCTGTAAGGGGCAGAGCCTTAGGTATTCGCCAGGGAGGGGCAACCCTCTTTGCTAAGTTGTAGAGCTGTATGTAGGAGATGAACAATGTCAGAGAGGGAACAGTGTTGCTTGCTCCGCTCTTGCCCCTCTTTCAGTCACCTCCACTGCTACCCACAAGCAAATTGGGCCCTTCTGGTGCTGATTCCCAGGTGGGTGGGCTTGTGTACATTTTAGGATTCTGTGGGTCTCTCCACTGAACTCTCATGTGAGACTAGGAGTTTATCCTGCTGCCTCAACACTCACAAATTTTTGCAGCCAGAGGTTTTGAGGCTTTCTTTTCTCACGCTGGAACTCATGGTTGCGTGGTCTGTCTCACTCTGCAATTGTTCCTCTCAGTTTATCTGCATATAAATGTGGGACTGCCAGGTCTGGCAGCATTTGTCCCAGTTGCCTGGTCCTCTAGCCTCTGGCTTGCCATGAGTCCTCTCCGCCTGGCTGCCTATCTCCACCCCTTCTACTGGTCTGAATGAATGTTGCCAGACTTTCGTACTGTTTAGTTTTCTGGAAGCTCTTGTTCCTTTTTGTTTTTAAATTTGTTGTTGTCCTTCTTTTGGTTGTACAAGTAGGGGATGTATCTCTACTTATACCTGCATCTTAGCTGAAAGTCTACAATTACAGTGTTTTTTACATTTTTGACCGCATACCCTTTGATCACCTCTTCATTTTCAGAATTGTATAATGTTTTGTATATTTTTATTAAAAGTAGAATGATAATTTAGTCTTTTACATGGTTGACTTAAGTGTGTGTATGTATTACCTATTCAAATAAGTCTCTTGTAGCTTTACAATTAATCATTGATAATGTTATGTACTTTTATGAGATTATTTTCAAGTTTGGGCAAACCTCTTGGAGTTCCTTTTATTTATGAGCCATTAGATTTCTGGGAATTTTATGAGTAGTGACTAATTCTAAATACTCTTAACTTATGACACTGATTAGCTGGTTTGTGACTAAAAAGAAAGCATACTTAGGGTTTTTTGTAGTGTTTGTGGATGTCAATATTTTATGTAAAACCACCAAGAAATTTACAGTTTTCCAGCTTTGAAGTTCTGTCCTGCAGTTGGTTTCAAAGCAGTCAGTAAGGAGGATGGTGTCAAAAAAGGATTTCTTTTCTCCAGTTACAGAGGGAAATCTTTCCAATTAGGCCTCAGTAAATCCCCTCTCATATCCTTATGCTCAAAGCTGGGCCATGCATGCATGTGCACATGCACCCCCGTAGAGCAGTGATTGGCTGATAGGAATGGGCTGGGGAAGCCTTAAACCTTGAGGGATGTGCCAGGGCTGGGCACCTGGTGCTTGGGGCACAGAGCAGGGATTATGTCCTTTGAGCAGCAACCAACAATGTGTGCCATGTGCTTGTTTTAAAATCTTTTTCAGAAGATTCCATTTTGTTTGACTTTTCAGAGATGAGTTTTCCCAGTGTATATTAATTTTTTGTTTATAATTTCCCCTTATTTCCTTTCCCTTTCTTTTCTGTGCAAGCACTTATCTTTCTATGATAGTTATGGGGTTGCCTCCATCTGGCCCAATGTTCTGTACCAATTTTTAGGTTAATGGTATGCAATTACTTTTTTTTAATTTTTAAAGAAAATTTTGTTTTGTTATTTATTTATTTTTATTGTTGTTCAAGTACAGTTGTTTCTATTTATTAGAATGTAATTCCTATGCCACCAGGAGGTTTAATTTGCTGAGGAGAAAAAAGAAAAAAAAAATGCCTGAGATAAGCTCCTTGAATCCTGAAGATAGTGTATGGTCTTAAGGAGTTCTTTAATGGAAGTTCTACAGTACATGTTTCCGAAGTGGGTCCCTCCTCTTCCATTCTTGTTTTACTTCCCCAAGTTCCTAGAACATCTATCTCAACCCCTTCTTATGTCTCGAACCCCAAATTTCCATTCAGCAAATTAGGATGTTCAGTAAATTGGAACAAGAGTTCATTGAAAACCCCAACCCTATGTTAAAACAGGTGTTCCCGAGAGTCCCAGTGATGGGCCAGGCTGCCAGGGGCTCAGCTGGTGGGAAGGGATGTGCACACAAACGTGGGTGTTGGCATCGAGGTAAGAGTGCTGACCCCTGTACTCCCTTGGCTTTGAAGAGAATGAGCATGTTGTCTCCTTACCTGGTGATGAGAATTAAAAAGAAGAAGAGTTCTGCAGTGCCAGATTCTACACCGAGAGTGGTAATTGGGTGTGAGCCCCACCTGTCAAAGGTGGGCCCACAGTCGCCATGCTAGCAGGGCATTGGATCACACTGCACCAGTGATTCCTGAAGACTGGATTGTTTAACCTGGACTGCACTGTGCCTTGCTGCCAGGATTTATTGCAGTTTTTGAATTTTGTTACTTTTGTGTTTTTACAAATGCTGATTTTTACTTTACACCTTCAGTTGCTTTGACACCAGATTAGAATATGAAGCTTTTGCAACTCGTTATTTAAGTCCTCTTAATGTTGTAGGTGAGTGGTTGTTATTAAGAAAGCATTTGAATATAGCATTGTATTTCAGTAGGTTTGTCATGCTGCCATGGCCACTCTTCTAGTAAATGGTTCAGACAGTTCCTGCCTGTCATCATCTCACTGACTTAAAAAGCAGATGCATCTTATGTAGAGCCAGAAGATTTGCACAGCTATACAGGACGTGAAGCTGGAATTTAGCGGCTTTTTTTTTTCATTGCAGATAGGTCTACTTATAAAGAAAGAAACATAATATTCTTTTTTTATACTGACTCACTTGATTTTCATATTTTTGAGGCATGTTTTTGCAATTGAAATTATAGCAATCTATAGTAAGTAACATGAGTAAGATGCTATGCTTTCTGATTATTTTCCCCTAGTAAGCGAAAAGTATTTTCAGTGTGATGGGTTCTAAGTTGACTGTGTTGTGGTCTATGAGACTATAGCCACAACAGCAAAGGGTTTGTAGCCTGGATTTGCAGAAAATCTATTTACGTCACTGTGTGGCTTAATATCCTTCAACAGTTTTTATTGCCCGTTGATAATTTTCAAAATCCTGATCGTAGCCATTTCTTTTAGCCCCTTCCAGCCTTCTAACTTCCTCTCCCTCTATTTACCCTCTGGGCCGCATTTGTGAATTCCTTCCTGTTCTAAAGCAGAGTGTGCTTGCTACTGCTTCTGTGCCTTTGGCGTGCTCTTGGCTCTCTGGAACATCCTTGTCCTGTTCAATTTTCACCTGGAAAATTCCTACATGCCTGTCTAGACAGTGGAAATTTTCTATACCCCTCCCTCTCCATTCATGCATTTGTGTGCCTCTCACCACCAGTGGAAAGTAGTTGACTTAATTCAGGGTCAACACCTAAAACTTATTCATCTCAGTGCTTAATGTCCCCCTAACAGGGCACCTGACCAGACATTCCAGCAAATATCAAATGAGACATAAATAGGCTGATTGCTAAGAACTCTGAGCCAAGACTTATTCCTGTATTAGAAGGCCTGATGTAGAAAGATACTATTTACCCTTAAGGATGGGCCCTGTGGAAAAAGCTGTTTGAAGCAATCTGAAGGTTAAACTCTACAGTTTTGGTGCCCATGGGCAGGTGCTAGTGACGGAGAAAGACGCTCACATGGGACAAGTTGAGGGCATCAGATTGGGCAATATCAAATTGAGTGGAGTGTTAAAAATAAACCTTTGTGCACATGGCGGCTGCAGTAGGCAGGTCAGTCAGGTAATCAGTAGTGAATGACAAGTGACTAGTCTGCAGCCTTTCCAGGAGTGCGTCTGGAGAGCCCTCTACCTATAACCCCCTTTTCTTAAACGAATGAATGCAGTACTGGCACTGTGCTGACACTCAATGACTGCCTTTGTTTTCTACATTGTGGATAAATGTGACTTGTGAGGTTTCCTTGTGAAATGATGACTGTGTTTAAGAGAAGAATAGTCTGAATCCGTTTTTACAAAGAATGTTATGCTCCATTCTTTAGCCCTCTTTGGACAGCATAATGTCAGACATTTTTAAAAGGAAGAGAAAGGAATGAGGAAGAGGAAGAAATTGGAGTTCAGGAAAGAGTGGAAGGAAGGCCTGTTAGAGGCTGCTGAGTGACAGTTACCTCAGTTGAACTGAGGCTAAGTCTTTGTCACGAACTCAGCCCTCCTGGAAGGCTGTGACCATACCGGCTGCAGGAAGCCACCAGAGCACAGTGTGGTTGGCGGTGCCTACCAAAAACATTCTCTGCCTGCTGCATTACACATCACTGGAGGAGCACAGAATATTTGATTCATTAGGTTTTTGTCTCATGATTAAACTGGGGTGTGGATTTTGATGAGGAAGACCACAGATGGGTAAAAGTCAGTATAAAATCATGTTTAATTAATGTAGATTCCAGTGGTTACATACAGCAACATTTATGGATATCTGTGTGTACGTGTGTTAAAGTGCACATTTTTGTGTCCGTGTTCTGATAGCTGAAAGGGCTTAGAAACAATGAGCATACCTAGCATGCAGAAGCTGACTTCTAATACTGTTCTCCAACAAAAGGAACTAGGACTCCTTGGAGAAGTGGCTGATTCTAGTTTGAGCCAGAAATACAGCATGAGTTTAGAGCATCTCCTAGTGCCAGAAAGTGAGGAAATAATTAAATAAAAACAAAATGAAATTGGGATACATGTCAAAGGAACACAGGGGACAATTGAAAGAGCCTCCTGTGGCTAAAGCTGAGATAATTTGAACAACAAAATAAAGTAATATTGGCTTATAATGCAAAGTATAAAGTAAATAACCATAAGCACATACTGATATAAATACATGATTGAATAAATAAATAAATGGCGAAGAATAGGCAAATTGCTGATGCAGAAGAATTGTCAGTAATTTATGGAGCTCATCTCCCTACTCATTAGGCATGGGTTGCACATGGTGAGTTTCTTTAAAGACTACAGCGTGGAAAGGGAGAAACTCACTGAACACGTCTGCAGCCAGGTAACCAAGATTACCATCAATAATAGTAAGTCATGTTGACAGCTTATGTGATGAGAAGGACACTTTATATCTGTGTTCTTCTCAAAATCTATCACCCTAGTCTAATCATGAGTATACATCAGGTAAATCTTAAATTAGGGGCATTCCACAAAACACCTGGCCAGTACGCCTCAAAACTCTCAAGGTCATTACAAACGAGGAACATCTGAGAAGTTGCCACAGCCCAGAGGAGCCTAAGGAGACGTGACAGTGTAAGGAGACATTAAATGTAATGGCGTATCCTGGATGGAATCCTGGAACCAAAAAATGATGTTAGGTCAAAACGGAGGAAATATGAATGAAATATGTACTTTGGTTAAAACAAAAAAAATAACCAAAAAAAGACTTATTAAGAGTGGCCAAGTCGTGTTTTAATCTTCTCCCATCTTCACCAGTGTTCAATGTGAATTTAAAGAATAAATCTGCTTGTCTTTAAAAAATGATTAGTAACTCAGTGGCTAGAATTTCTTTTATTTTAAAAATTTTCGGTTTTGCCTATGAAATCTCCCGGTATATCTCTCATTTATATTTTCTGAAACTTTCATTCTTTCCAGGCTGGATACATTAGACTCTGAAAACACCATACAGAAAGAATGTAACCTCTTGGAATAAATTAACAGCTCTTTAAAAGAAGGAGATAGAATTGATGCAATGAAGCTTTAAACTGTGATGGAAATATGGATGTTTGATAAATGACATTTTTAACATCCCTTCTAGCAAAGAAACAGAACAGAACAAACATTTATCTAAATAATAATGATAAGAAACAATTTTTCAGTCAATGTATTAATTATGGAAGCTAAATATTTAAATATTCATTCCCTCACCCCTCATTTCAGTTTATTTCAATGAAAGTGGGGTTCAACATGGGCTCTGTCACGTATATTTGGCTGGCTCTGTCAGGGTGACAAAGAGACCTAGACACTTTCTGTGTCGGCCTGAGAGAGAGAGATGATGGAGACTTTTGGTAGCCAAGAGTGTATGGGATACCTCACTCCCACTCATGTATAAACTTAAAAACATTCCTTGAGTTGTAGAAGGCAACATTTTTAATGAGGCATTGTTCTTTCTCAGAATAGCATCTCCTTAACTGCCTACTAATTCTGTGACTCATCAATGATTGACTAAGCTAGGACTAACACTAGAATTCAGTAAATACTGTCGCAAAACCCACTTAATAGATTTTTATTGTTTTTAAATAAATAAACCTTTTAGAGGTGAATGTAGGAGATAGATGTTCATGAATCATATCTATCAGCATTTTGTTTTTGCTGTAAGAAAAGCCTTTGGTTGTTCTAGAGCTAATAATAGTATGTTAGCTATTGTATACTAAGAGCATTTTCTGACCCTCGTGGGTGTACTTGACATTTTTCTGATGGCAAGAAATTTGTGCTTATCCATTTCCTGTGCAATTGTGATTATTGCATTTTGTGGGAGACTTGGTTGCATGATTCATACAGTCTTGAGTACACACCTACAAAAGCAAGTAGCCCAGGAAGGGTTTAAAACAGTGACTTAGAAATGAAACCAATACCTTGACTTATTTGTCACTCTTTTGTGCTTCCAGGCTCTTATAAGACTCTCTCCTACCCCAATTCATCCATTCTTTCCATCCCAAGTAAATGATGATGAGAACAACATCCTGAAATACCATAAGCCTGAAATTTACATGAATCCAGACCCAAAAATATAATCATTGCAGATTTGGCAAATTCTTTTACATGTGCTTCTTAGAAAAATTATTAGAATGTGGACCTTTAATCTTAAAGTAACTCTTTCCACTATTGTAGACAAACATGCAAAAAATAGGATGCATGTATCCACTTTATAAATAAACTTCTTTTTTTATTCAAGAAGTTGAAATTGTCATGATTGACACTAAATTCAAGAAAAGGAAAATCATTTTAAGTTGAATAATATGGGAAGGAACTAAAAGATTAATTTCCCCATGATTTTACTTTGTTTCAAATTTTTCAATAAAGGATATTAGAGCTTTGACAGAAACTGTACCAGTCTGTTGTCTCAGGCATATCTTTAATAGTGTCACCATAATTTGGGCTTCATCAGCTGTGAAAGAATTCATGAGCCATATGGAAGACTCTCTCTCTTGCTCCCCACCATTTCTCTCTCCTCTCTCTGTCTCCCCACTTACTACATTCCTTATTGTTCTTCCACTTTGCAGGGAAACTCTCAGTGTATGTTTTAATTTCTTTGCATAACAAATGTGAGGGAAGATCTAAGCAAGTCTAGTTTGAAAAAATAAAAGATTATTCCCTGATTTCTGGGGGAAGATAGTTTTAAACAGAAACAAGACAGAGATTGGAGATTCAGTTGGATATGAAAATAGCTATATTCATTAAGTAGAGATATGCAAACAGATGTAAATTTGGATAATAAGGAAAGATACTTGAATTTCATTAGTTTTTTCTCTATAGTTAGCAAATATATCACTTTCTAAAATTACTTCCATTGTAATTCTCCACAATAAGCATGTAATTAAAATTGAAGAATGTTTGCCAGGTGAGAGAAGTTGTTGAAGTGAGCCAGGAGAAAGATTTGGAAAATGTGAAAAGAAGAGCAACTCAGAACACACTACAATTTAGAAGATATTTTAGGAAAGATAATGTGGGGAGGATTTCAATAAAGTAGATGCTGCTGGTTTAATACTAACCTGGAGAAGCTAAGTCACCAGGTGTTTTTAGCAGTGAGCATTAATTAGTTAATTCATTCAATCAGTATTTATTGCAAACCTATTGTGCTTTGGCTTCTGCACCAGATCCTGGGAGAATAAGTGCTGGGAACACAGTTCCCTGTACTTGCAGAGCTTATAGTCTAGGAGATAGAAATGCATCATAATTATCTACAGTAATGGCAAGAAGTATGACATAAGGTGGAGCATTACTGTATGGGTATGTGTGTAGGGTGGGGAAAGGGATTTCTGACATGGGCGTGGGGTGAGCTCTATGGCTCTTGCTCTTTCTTCAGAAGTTGGGTATGCATGCAGTTATGGTGGAGCATAATTACTGCTCTTAGGGCAATATGTGCCAGCTGCACTGAGAGTGGGGTAGGAGTCCCCAGTTCAATGCAGGTGCATATGTCAGGTGAGGCACACAAAAGGAGTACAAACCAAGTTCAGAAGGGTTTGTAAGAGTCCGCAAATCGCTGTGTTTGTGGAAACAACTCACGATTCTTTTCTTTAATTGTTGTTCAGTTATAGTTGTTCCAGTTTCCCCCCGTTGCTCTCCCCAACACTGCCCACCCCCTGCTCCCTCAGTCAGTCCCCACCCTCTTGCCCATTTCCACAGGTCCTTCATACATGGTCCTTGACTAGACCCTCCCCTCTCTTTTCACCATTATCCCTCTCCCCCCACCTCTCCGGTCACTGTCAGTGTGTTCTTTATTTCCATGTCTCTGGGTCTATTTCGCTCATTTGTCTGTTTTGTTGATTAGGTTCCACTTATAGGTGAGATCATATGGTATTTGTCTTTTGCTGCCTGGCTTATTTCACTTAGCATAATGCTCTCCAGTTCCATCTATGCTGTCATGAAGGATAGGAGCTCCTTCTTTCTTTCTTCTGTGTAGTATTCCATTGTGTAAATGTACTACAAATTTTTTTTTTGATCCATTCATTTACTGATGGGCACTTAGGCTGTTTCCAGCACTTGGCTATTGTAAATAATGCTGCTATGAACATTGGGGTGCATAGGTTTTTTTGAATTGGTGGATTCTTAGGGTATCAGCAGTGGGATCACTGGATAGCAAAAAGTGGAAAGTAACTTTAAGTAAATTCAGCATTACTAGAGTTTAACCATTGGTGGAATGATATTATAAAATGAAGTACACAGGAAGATAAAAGCTGATGGAAAGAGGATCCTATGGATCATGTAACAGAAGCCCAATCAATATGTGCTTGATGGACGAGTAATGAGTTGTGATACGATAATTGCTATAATTGAGAACTGAAAAATTATGGCTCGTAATAGTTGTAAGTAAGATACTTACACTTGTTTAAAAAAAACCTGTTAGTGTTTTCGTACCAAGGAGGTAGATACATATTAGTTGGCCATGATGTTGATATACTGAGGTCTGATGATCGTTAAAAATTATAATAAAATAGAAAAGAGAAACTTGGAAACTTTTGTTTTGAGTATATGGGTATATGTTTGTATGGCCTTGGAGGATATGGAAAATGGAAAAATGAATTCATTACTGTGGGTTGGTGTCAAAGAGTCGTGAAAGTCACTGTGATGGAGGGAGTCAGTTTCCTGGGTGTGTGGACATGCTGTGGAAAAGCCTGGAGGAGTATGAAGATCCCAGGGCCTAGAAACATCAGGGGCTCTTGCTCCTGAGCCTGGAGTAAAAACCACCAGTGGCCACACTGTTGACTGTAGTGGCCATGCTGACACCTTGGCTTCAGTCTCAAGGCTAATGCTACCTCACTTATCCAGGTACTTCCTTGGTGTTGTGCTATAGATAAACTGAGACTGATGGCTATCACAGTGCAGATATTTGCCCTTTGCACTTCGTTAATTCATGAGCTAAAGTCCCCAGTTGTGAAATCTTCAGAAATTCTTGTTGGGTGGCAGGTTTGGAGATTCCTAGGCTTTTTTTGGATGAGATCTGTGTTCCTTCCGATCCAGTTTGGGGGAATTAGGGAATGAGAGGTTGTATGTGTGTGTTAGGAGGGACATTTGACTCATTTCTTACTTCATCTGCTTTGATTAAATAGTGAGAAAAATCCCCTAGGAGGTCTGTTAGCCAGAAGGTTTATCTTGACAATCACTTCTTCAAACAGCATTTCTTACAAGGCAGTAAGTGGTCCTTAGGAGGTGGCCTTCATATCTTCAATGGTAATAGGATGTGCTTTGTGCTTAAATACAGAAAATCACATGGGGGAAGCAGCAGTCTCGGAACAGGGATTTTAGGTGAGGCTTTACAGGACAAGCAGTGTATAAATTTAATGTTTAACCTTAATTAGAAGTTAGCCCAGGGAATGGAGAATGGAGCCTGGAAAATGAAAGGTGCATGTTTTTGAGAAAAAAAAGGAGCTACACGTGCACAGGACTGGTAAAATTTGCACATGGTAACTTCAAGAAGTTGAGAATGGCTTTACTCTCACAGTGAACATATCTGACAGGTGACATAGTGAGATTTCTGGATGACAGAATAAGTCTGGGGCCAGTCATGACAGGCAGATGAGCAGTGGTAAGGAGTGCTGACTTTACCCTAAGAATAATGAGAAGCCAGTGAAGTGATTTAAGAAGCACAATGAGATAGTCATTTGAATTTTACAAAGCCTGCTTTAGCTGTAGCATGGAGAAAACATTGTTGGGTGTTGATTGGAAAAAAAGAGACCTGTTTGGGGATTAAAAAAAATCAATGTACAGGAGAATAGAGGTAGACCAGTAATGTTAGAAGGTATGATGAACGTATATTTAAATAGAGATCATCTTTATTTTCACATATTATTTAATGTGCATGCTGCTTTCTGGGAATGTATCCCATGGAAATAAACAAAGATCTTCAATGATGCTTACTTTTTACAGCATTGTTTGTAGTAGCAAAACCTGAAAACCAGAATGTCTCAGTAGAATGTTTGGATGCACCGTGCACATCCAAACTATAGAAGATTATGTAGCATATTGGATTTTCATTGCTGTGTAACAGTATTGCCACAAAAATAGGAGTGCAAAACCATGATGCATCCTCTGATGGTTTCCGTGCATCAGGAATCCAGTCATGACTTAGCTGGATCTGCTGTTTCAAGGTCTCATAAGGTTCCAATCAAGGTGTCACCTAGAACTCTTTCTCCTTGCAGAGAGAAGGACTCGCTTCCAGGCTCACCTGTTTGTTGGCAACACACTGTTTCTCAGGGGCTGTCTGATGGAAGGCCTCAGGCTGCCAGTCAAGGGTTGCACTCAGCTCCTTGCTGTGTGCCTTGCTGTATAGGGCAGCTCTCATGGCAGCTTGCTCCTTCAAAGCTGACAAAGGGAAGGCGTTCACAGTCCTATTACATAGTCACATGCACATAATCACATACACGTATCATCTTTGTTGTATTCTGATGCCTAGAAGCAAGTCATGTTCTGCCTTCATTCAGGCACAGTGATTATATAATGTATGAACACTGGGAGTTAAGAGTCTGTCCACTGCATATTTATAAAAAAGACTATCTAGCTTTCTTCTGTTGACCGGAAGGCATGCCAATTATATATTGCTAAATTGTGGAGTACTTAACTCTACACACTAGGATCTCATTTTTATGAAAAAGCAAAACCAAAAGTTATATCAATAAGTACATATTGTTTATCTTTGTATATGCTAGAAAAGACAGAGGAAGAGTCCATATGGAAAGTATCTTAATTAGATAGTTTTCATACATTTCCTAAGGGAGACAATGATAGAATGAGCTTGGGATAATATTTTTTACTTTTTTAAAACATGATTTTATTTATTTTTATTTTTAGAGAGGGGGGAGGGGAAGAGAAAGAGAGGGAGAGAAATATCAATGTGTGTTTGCCTCTCATGCACCCCATACCGGGGACCTAACTCTCAACCCAGGCATGTGCCCTGGCTGGGAATTGAACCTGCAACCCTTTGGTTTGCAAGCTGGTGCTCAGTCCACTGAGCCATACCAGCTAGGGCACATTTTTCACTTTTTATTTAAACGTTTATGCATTTTTACTAGTTGTAACAAACAGATTAATTTTAAAATGGTTAAACATTAAAATACAATTGCAAAGTCCAGGGAAACCACTGAAAAATAGAAGAATGAGGTATAGAAAAAGAAGAAGGAAAAAGAAGGAGGAAAGGAAAAGAAGAAGGAGGAAGAGGAGGAGAAGGGAAAGGAGGAAAGGGAGGGAGAGGAAGAGTTGATTTACATATAAGTGGACCTGTGTGGTTCAAACCCACACATTTCCAGGACCAACTGTATTTTTCAGTGTGTGGTTGGGACTCCATGTATGTGGAGGGCTGATGAGTATCTACATGTAGATCTTCAACTGACAGGGGTGGGAGGGGAGATGGTGCAGGTGCCTCTAAACCCCACGTGGTTTAAGGGTAAAATATAAAACTGATGTGCTAAGAAAGAAGAGAAACTGGAATAATACAAAATGCTCAGTTAAAATCACAAAAGGCAGGAAAAGAGTTGAACACAAAAATAGGAACAAAGAGTAATAGCAACAAAAAGAAAACAGTAATGACTATGGTAGATAGTACTCCACCTATATTAGTCATTTTTTTATATAAATGGTCCAAAATACCATTTAAAAGACAGAAGTTGTTGGAATAAATCAGAAAGGACTAGCCAACTATACAGGACACCAACTTTAAATATACAGATACATATAGATTGAAAGCAAGTATATGGGAAAAACAAACCATGCTAGCATTGATAAAAAGAAAGCTGGAGTAGCTATATTAATTTCAGATAAAGCAGATTACAAAATAAAAGTTATTAGGGTTGTTATTAAGAAGGCATTATATAAAGATAAAGAGGTTTGTTCTCCAAGAATGCAAAATTTTTTTCAATTCTAACTTTATTTTTACATTTATTTTAATTTTAATTTTTATAACTTTTAAACATTCCTAGTAGTTTTCCTCCATATTTCTAAGTAAGAAGTTTATACTGTTGTTTCTTCTTTTTAAATTTTTATTTTAATTGTTGATCTTGTACAGTTTTCTGTCTTTTATTCTCACCCGAATCTACCACCCCAGCCCTCCCCTCCTCCCTCCCATTTCCACCCCCCCCATAGTTTTTGTCCATGTGTCCTTTATACTTGTTCCTGCAAATCCTTCCCCTTTTCCCCTGAAATTCCCTCCCCTCTCCCCTCTGGTGACTTTCAGCCTGTTCTCAATTTCTGTGTCTTTGGTTATATTATGCTTGCTTGTTTGTTTTGTTGATTAGCTTCCTGTTAAAGGTGAGATCATATGGTATTTGTCTTTCACTGCTTGGCTTACTTTGCTTAGCATGATGCTCTCAAGTTCCATCCATGCAGTTGCAAAGGGTATGAGCTCCTTCTTTCTTTCTGCTGCATAGAATTCCATTGTATAAATGTACCACTGTTTTTTGATCCATTCATTTACTTATGGGCATCTAGGTTGCTTCCAACACTTGGCTATTGTAAATTGTGCTGCTATAAACATAGGGGTGCATAGGTTCTTTTGGATTGGTGTTTCAGGGTTTTTAGGATATAGTCAAAGCAGTGGAATTGCTGGGTCAAAGGTATATCCATTTTTAGTTTTTTTAGAAAATTCCATACTGTTTTCCATAGTGGTTGTACCAGTCTGCACTCCCACCAGCAGTGCACTAGGGTCCCCTTTTCTCCAAAACCTCTCCAACACTTCCTGTTTGTTGCTTTGTTTATGAGGGCCATTCTGACTGGTGTCAAGTGGTACCTCATTGTGGTTTTAATTTGCATGTTCTGATAGCTAGCGATATTGAGCATCTTTTCATGTGTCTCTGGATCCTCTGTATGTCCTCCTTGGAGAAGTGTCTGTCCAAGTCCTTTGCCCATTTTTTAATTGGGTTGCTTGTCTTCTTAGAGTGGAGTCGTGTAAGTTCTTTGTATATTTTGGAGATTAAACCGTTATCTGAGGTATCATTGGCAAATATGTTTTCCCACACAGTTGGTTCTCTTTTTATTTTAATACTGTTTTCCTTGGCCATGCAGAAGCTTTTTATTTTGATGAGATCCCGTTTGTTTATTCTTTCCTTTATGTCCCTTGCTTTAGGGGACATATCAGTAAAAATGTTGCTGCGTGTAATATCTGAGATTTTCCTGCCTATGTTCTCCTCTAGGACTTTAATGGTGTTATGGCTTATGTTTAAATCTTTTATCCACCTTGAATTTATTTTTGTGTATGGTGTAAGTTGGTGCTCGAGTTTCATTTTCTTGCACGAAGCTGTCCAGTTCTCCCAACACCACTTGTTGAAGAGGCTATTTTTACTCCATTTTATGTTGCTGCCCCCTTTGTCGAATATTAATTGACTATAGAGACTAGGGTTTATTTCTGGGCTCTATATTCTATTCCACTGGTCCACGTGCCTGTTTTTATGCCAGTACCAGGCTGTTTTGATTACAGTCGCCTTGTAATACATTTTGGTATCAGGTATTGTGATCCCTCCTGCTTTGCTCTTCTTTCTCAAGACTGCTGCCGCTATTCTAGGTCGTTTATGGTTCCATATAAATTTTTGAAGAGTTTGTTCTATATCTGTGAAATATGCCATTGGTACTTTAATAGGTACTGCATTGAATCTGTAGATTGCTTTGGGAAGTATGGACATTTTGATGATATTAATTCTTCCGATCCATGAACACGGTATGTGTTTCCATTTATTTGTGTCTTCCTTGATTTCTTTCTTCAGTGTTGTGTAGTTTTCTGCATACAGGTCTTTTACCTCCTTGGTTAGGTTTATTCCTAGGTACTTTATTTTTCTTTTTGCTATATCGAATGGGATTTTTTTTCTTGATTTCTGCTTCTGTTGTTTCATTGTTGGTATACAAAAATGCCTTTGATTTCTGGATATTGACTTTGTATCCGGCTGTTTGGCCAAATTCATTTATTAGGTCGAGCAGTTTTTTGGCCGAGACTATAGGATTTTCTATGTATACTAACATGTCATCTGCAAACAATGATAGTTTTGTTTCCTCCTTTCCAAGTTGGATGCCTTTTATTTCCTTTTCTTGTCTAATCGCTGTGACTAATACTTCCAATACTATATTGAATAGAAGTGGTGAAAGTGGACAGCCTTGTCTTGTTCCTGATTTTAGTGGAAAAGATTTTAGTCTTTGCCCGTTGAATATGATGCTGGCTGTAGGTTTCTCATATATAGCCTTTATTATGTTGAGGAATACTCCCTCTATTCCCACTTTGCTTAGTGTTTTTATCATAAATGGGTGCTGTACCTTATCAAATGTTTTTTCTACATCTATTGATATGATCATGTGATTTTTGTCTTTGCTTTTGTTTATGTGATGAATTACATTTACTGATTTGCGAATGTTGAACCATCCTTGCATTCCTGGGATGAATCCCACTTGGTCATGGTGTATGATCTTTTTAATGTGTTGTTGGATGCGGTTTGCCAATATTTTGTTGAGGATTTTAGCATCTATGTTCATCAGCGATATTGGCCTGAAGTTCTCCTTCTTTGTTGTGTCTTTATCTGGTTTTGGGATTAGGATGATGCTGGCTTCATAAAAAGAAGAATGCAACAATTTTTAACATGTATGCTCATTAAATTATGTGAGGGAAAAACTGATAGAACCACAAGGAAAAATAGATGAATCTATGGAATAGAAAACAGGGCCTAGAAATAGATGGTCATAAATATAGTCAGTTGATCTTTGGCCAAGGAGCAAAGGCAATACAATGGAGCAAAATAGTCTCGTCCATAAATAGTTCTGGGACAACTGGACATCACATGCAAACAAATGAATCTAGACTTTATACCCTTCAACATGAATCATAGATTTAAATAGAAAGCAAAGTATAAAACTCTTAGAATATAACAGGTGTAAACCTAGATGACATTGGGTATAGTTATATGGCATCAAAGGTACAATCCATGAAAGAAATAAGCTTGGCTTCATTAAAATTTAAAACTTCTTGGAAAAAGACCATATCAAGAGAATTAGAGGGCAACCCACAGACTAGAACAAAATATTTTCAGAAGAAACATCTGGTGAAGGACAATTATCCAAAATATACAAACTCTAAAACCCAATGACAAGAAAACAACAGCAAAGCCCGAATTAAAGAATGGGCCAAAGATCTTAACAGACTCCTCAAAGATGATATACAAATGGCAAATGAGCATATGAAAAGATACTCTACGCCATATGTCTTCTGAAAGATGCAAACCAAAACAACATTGAGATAACAGTACACACCTATTAGAATAGCCAAAGTCTGAAACACTTGCATCATCTAATTCTGTGAGGTTGTGGAGCAGTAGGAACTCTCATTCGTTGCTGGTGGGAATGAAAAACAGTAGAGCCGTTTTGTAGAAACAGTTTGGCACTTTTTTTTACACAAAAACTAAGCATATTCTTACCTTACAATCTAGCCATCTTGCTCCTTGGTATTAACCCAAAGGAGTTGAAAACTAATATCTATACAAAAACTTGCACAAAGATGTTTATAGCAGTTTTATTCATAATGGCAAATGTTGGAAGTAACCAAGGTTTCCTTCAGTAGTTGAGTGAATAAATAAACTAGAGTACATCGAAATAATGGGATATTATTTAGTGCTAAAAAGAAATGAGCTATCATGCCATGAAAAGACATGGGGAAACCATAAATGCATGTTGCTAAGTGAAAGAAGTTCATCTGAAAAGGCTACATTACGTAAGGTATGATTTCAACTACCTGGCATTCTGGAAAAGGCAAAAACAATGGAACCAGTAAAAAGATCAGTGGTTGCTACAGGAAGTAGAGGTAGAAAAGACATGAATAGGTTGAGCACAGAGAATTGTTAGGGCAGTAAAAAATATTTCTTAAAAATACTTAAGTGGGAAGTAAGTGTAGAATGTGGGGGAAGAGGAGCACTGTGGACAGCTAAGCAGGGCTGGGTGCTGAACAGCTGGTGCGGTGGACAGGAAGGCAGATTGCAGGATTCCAGTTAGGAAGACAACATTGGATAGCAGTTTTGAATAGTTGCTCTGGGGCTAGTGTGGTGAGTTCTATATGGAGAGGTCTGTGACGGGGACAGAGTAACGGAGACTTTTACAATAAGGAAAATTTCCAGAACGCTTATGGAAATATTATGTAAAGAAAAAATGTAAATGTTTAATAATTTTTTCTTAGACCCTCAACATTGGTTCTGAGCTTGGTACAGTTGCATAGTCAGATGCCGGTTTTCCAATATCGCCTGTCTCTGGGTCTTACCTTTTGCGTAACTGCTTCTCTTCAGAACTGCTTCTATGGAAGAAGTTTTGGGGGCTATTGCTCTGGGAGTGTATTTTGGCCTTATCACCTTATGAGGGCACCACTCAAACATGAAAAAAGTTTCCACAAATATGGATAGGTTTGCCATCAATAAAGGAAAAAAAAAAACAGTTTTCTTCCTACTTTGAAAGCCTATGTTTTCAGCTATTTCAGCAGTGCTACCCTTCTTCCTAATAAACCAGTTAGCGTATGAAACAGAGTTGTTTGAAATATGGTAAGGAGAGTGCCACAAACAGTAATAAGGCTACATATCCATGTTCTCAGAGGTACTTTAAGTTTGTAGCATCATCCTATAAATACCATATATAGTGTTGCCTGCCTCTTCCTCCTCGGGGCAGATTTCCCAAGAGTGCGTGACAAACGGAACAGATGAAGTACAGCTTCACCGTTTCAGGCCTGGGTCTACCTTAACTGCAGTCACATCACAGTTAAAGTCTGGCTTTATGTGCATGTGGTCAACCTCCTTGTTATGTCATAGAATTTTACTCTAGTGTATTGTGACAGTTAATCTTTTGTGGTTCAAATGATTTAGAAGTTTTTCACGTAAGTAACTCCTGGTCTAAACATAGTCTATTGATGATTCATTTTTGGAGTCTATTGTTAGTTTATGTAATGTTTAGCTGTACATCATGAATGTGTTAACATTTCTTGTTCAAGGTTTTTGATGTCTTAGAAATGTACTTTTAAATAGACATTCTGCTTAATGAGGGGAAACATACTATTTCTTGAATAGCCTTGATACTATGCCAAATCGTAAGGATGTTACAAAATGTAATGATGAATTCTTTGCTTAATAGGTTGAGTATATATTTACATAGGGTAGATTTATTAAAACAGAATGTTTGTGATTAGAAGTCATTCTTGGAAAGTCCTTGTGGAACTTAATTGATATTTAGATGTAGGATTTTCCTGTTTCAAAACCACATTTAATCCATAACAATCTAAACTTGGTGAGGTTGCCTGAAGTCAGGGAAGTCGTGAGTGGTGGAACAGGGGGATTTTTTTGTTCATGAAAATTTTATTGAAAGTCTAAGTATGCTTTTAAAGAACTAATGACATTTCTCTTGAGTGTGTTCCGGGCTGAATTATTTTTTGAGCCATAGGAGAAATTCAGATTATTCCTGCTGATTTCCTATTTTAGTCATGAATACCACTTATTTTGTGAAGTGATATTTTCTCCAGAGGACTTTTTTTTCTCCTGCAGCATTTAGATGACCTCTGACTTCACTTTTTGGGGGCCTTCATAAACTTTCTTATTAATTTTGTTTTCTTTAACTTTACAGTATTATTTCTATTCTCTCAGACTTTCTTTTCATGAGCTTTTACTCTCTCATCGCAGGCAGCAGCTTGATCCTCTTTCCCGTACAGCACAGCTGTGCCCCTCAGGCATATTTTGCAGAAACCCGACAACTCTGTCTTTGGACTAGTTGGGCGAACGGTGAAGGATATAATAAAAATTGATGTAAGCTGATCACAGCACTGCTGAGAACCCTGCATTTATTTCCTTTTGCACTGAAACAAAGTCCAGATATTTGCCCTTGTTTTGGTGCCCTCTTGTGACCTGTGCCCTTCCCCATTCTCAAGTCCCACCTTCCCTTCTTTCTCCCTCTCTGCTCCAGCCACATTGGCCTTTGTAGTTACCCGAGTATTATAACTGAACACAAGAGTCATGAGAATCATGCTTTATAAATGTTACCAGTGAGGTAAATGACTGGAAGTTGAATTTTGGAAGTGAAAGATACGAAGTTAACATTTTAAATTCAAAAGCTATAGCGTTCACTTACATTCAAAACAGTGCTCTGTGCAGAAGACTAAAGAGTGCTTGATTCCTAAACTTGTACTGATGCTTTTTCAGATGTTGTGATCTTGAGAACATTTTGGTGCTCTTTTTTTTAATGTTAGAACCTAGATTTGAGTTGATCATAGCAATAATTCCAGAGTTTGGGTAAAAAAAAGAACGTGATCGGGTGCTGAAGGCATCCACGATCAGGATGAACGGAACACCGGTGTCCTGGGAGATGGTAGAAGGAGGAAAGGCTGCTGAAGGGAAGCTTCCTGGGTATCTGCTTGTATGAGTGAGTGTATTGATCATGTTTTTTTTTTCTTAGTGTTCCATGTTTCATAAGGTTTTGACATCTTGGAGCTTTGCTAGTCCTGGGGATCCTGTACATCCCAGGGCTAGCTAATTCCTACAGGTAGTAAATGACATGCCTGGGAGCATGCTTTTTGTAGGTAAGCCAAACAATTCCAAGCTCATATCTACAACCACTTCCTTTATCTAATGTTCACACACCAAGCTGATCTTTCTTCTGCCCTAAATCACCCTGGGGCCGGGTACCAGAAAACTAAGGACTACTCCTGTAGTTCAGAGCTCACTATGAGTATTCAAACAAACCAATTCTAAACTTACTCTGGAAAAAAACAAATAAAAAAAACCCCACCTATTCTGACTTACCTATCCCACCTCAGCAATCCCTGCCCCTGGAAACCACAGTAGTGGCTCTGAGCTGTGCTCTCCCGTTTCCCCCCTTCTTGCCTCCTGACCCTGGTGTTTCTCCATGTGGCCCTGCAGTGCATGTCACGCCTCCTCCTCTTGGGAACTGTGCGTAACCAATCTTCTTGCAATAGCACTGACCTCTCCCTGTCATAACTCAGTCACCTCTATGAGTTAACGCCCAGGCACATCTACAACAACGAGGAGACACTGTGTATATCTAACCAAAAAGAATAGGGAAGGAAAATTAAATAGCTTGCCATGCAGTTATTTAACCCCAAACACAGTAACATAGAAAACTGATCTATAATGTCAAAGAAACAACAAGCACAACAGGTTGTTCAAAACAGTGTACATGCTGGTCCTAATTTTAAAGGGAAGCTTTCTATGATGAGTAGCCTAGCGTGAAATACTGCAAAGTGTATTGCATGAGTGGAGCTGATTTCTCTTTCTGTTTATATTTTCTGTTCTTTGTGCAATTTTTATGATCATTTTCTGTAATTCAAAGTCTAATTTGAGCGGCATCACTTACCTAACTTTTGCCTCTTTGGCATTAGGGTCTTGACTGGGATAGAGACACTGGAGCCTGGTTCCAGGTACATGTGTTAGATGATGCTGAGTGGAGGCATTCAGTCCTTTCTACAGCCAGAATATTTCTTTTTGAAATGGATGAGCTTGTCTCTAAACTGAAAATTATGTGCATTTTACTGCACACATTAAAAGATAAAGTATGAGTAATCTATGTACTTGGATAACAATTTCCACTTCTTTCTTTCTGCAAACTGGTTACAGCACTTCATAATGCAGGCTGAGGACCTGGCTGTGTTCTTTTCTCCAAGCTGTGGGATCCTGTTTTGTGCGTATCATGGCAGGGTTTTTGTTCTGTTCGTTTTTTTTTTATTTTGCATTGTGTCAGGGTCCTCAGTATCTCTGGTGTACTTCCTCAGCATTCCCTCTAACCACAGTCTCTCCGGTGGTTCTCCTTTTGTCCCATATGCTGTGCTCATAATGCTGTCTACCTTACGTGTTATCCCCTAATTTTGCTCTCACCTGCCTGTTCATCCACATGTCTACCATGTAGTCCCACATGTATTCTCCCCGCCAGCTCTGTGCTTGTTTGGCAGGATCTGTGTCCTGTAGGCTCACAGGAGGGACATGCCGCATTTCTTTTTTGTGGGTGGGGTAAGGTATCCTTGCTCTCCAAGCTGAAATGATTTTCCCCTCTGCTCAGCATCACAGAACCACTGCATGTTTTCTGGGAAGTACCTTAGCAATGTTTGCTCTTTAACCAGGGGAGTTGGCATATAGTGAACATTTTCATAAGTGCAGTGCTGCCATTTTAGATAATAGAGGAGTTGGTGACACTTCTTTTTCTTGAAAATTTAAGAAGAGCTTTAGGTAGTTTTATTCTATAAATATACAAGAAATCCTAACTCTCAGGTAACACCACAGGGTTTAGTAAACTGGGAAAATACTTGGGACTTAGGAAGTTCACAGCACCCTGATACCTTCCTCTTATCGCCTTGTATAGTCTTCAAAGTAAGAAAGAAACAGTTGGCTCGAATCTGAAAAGCTGAAGTGCTGGTTGGTTATTTTCTAAAATGGTTCATTTTCTGAGCCACTTACTCCTTCCTCCATCTGGTCTTACCTGAAACAGTGTCTCAGCAGGTTTTTCTAGTTGTTAGTTTTGTAATCCCTTGGTCAAAATAACAATTTTAGGTGAATTATGATTTCTTGAACATATGGGGTATTCCATTGAAGATAGATTTGTTTTATATCCCTTGAATTGTAATGCGCATATTTTTAAGCCTCTTTGATTTTCATGTTTCATCTGACTATGTAGCTAAGGGTATATATTTCTCGATTGTGAAATAGTCACAATAGTTTCAGATGCATGTGTTTTCTTTCAAATTTAGATCACTATGTAAGGCTAATTTAGTGCTTCCCAATGAAATATCTTAAGGTCTTTTTGTTAAACAGGGATTAGAATAACTATTATAATTTATAAAATACGGCTTAGCATAAAAATAACTCCAAGAAATTATAATCATTCTGTAAAGTAGAAAGCACCTAAAAATTCATGAGTCTAGAGTAAAATATGCTTCAATAAAAGTAGTGTGCAAAGCTGACTTATTCTAATTTTTAAAAATCCATCAAAATGATGATAAATACATTTCTTCTAATTGGTCAACAAATACCTCATGAGGATTAATAGTATATTCATTAGTATGCTTCTATTTTGCTGTTTACCTATGCTGGTAAATCCATCAAACTCACGATGGCAGATGCAATGTAAAAATCAATTCATGTGGCCCGAGACATGGCAAACAATGAAGGTCAGGGTTATTATAGTGAGCATGAGTAGTGTTTCTCAACAGGATTACTGTTAGCATTTGGGGCGGGGCATGCTTTGTATTGTAGGACTGTAACCCTGTACAACATTAGACAACCCAGGCCCTGTAGAACTTCACAATGGCTGGGACATTCCAAATGGCCCCTGGAAAACATTATCTGAGTGATACAGCCCCAAGTTAAGATCTACTGGTGGAGAGTAGGGGCTGGCAACCTTTTTTTGTAAAGGGCCGTATACTAAATGTTTTCAGGTGTGGGCCATACAGTTTGTATTCCGACTTACTCACTTTGCTATTGTAGCAGGAAGGCAACCATAGACAATAGAAAAAAGAGTCGCTGTTCTGACAAAAGAAGTTTCATACAGTTTTGACAAGAGCAGAGGTGGGCAGATTTAGCCTGGGGGCTGTAGTTTGTCAACCCCTCATGTGTATCACCAGCCCACCAATTTCCGCACAAGGAATGCTATTTGAAAACAGTAAGTAGTATTAGGTCCAGAGGGTATGGGCTGCAAATAATGTAAGATCATATTTATAAGCATACATTGTTTTACTGCACTTGATAGGTATTGCATTTTTTTTTTTTTTTTATAAACTGAAGACAAGACCCTTCACCACCAAAACTATTATGAGTTGCTTTATATGGTCTGGAACTGAACCCTCAGTATCTCTGAGGTATGCCTGTATTATTTGTACAGCCAGGGTGGTTTCAGTCTTGGCTAAGTGAATATATTATTGTCATAAAAGACCAAAGTGCCTTTCTTCCTTTTAACCTGTTATCTGCTGCTGTTGTCATTATCTCCTCCTATTGTCATTATCTCCTCCTGTTGTCACGTATTGGTAAAGCAGTGTCATGTGTACTTACAACTGTGCATAGGGAGAGTAACATGTCTGTCTGGCCTCCAGGAAAACCTTTCCCAGAACCCTGCCCCCACCCCACACACACATTGATGGGTTGTCAGATCTCATTTGGGGACAAACACAGACTTGAACTAAGAAATGCCAAGGCGAAAATTCCTATTATGTAGAACTGCACAAAATTGACATAGAATAATTATGATTGTCTTTCTTGGGCTGGAGAAGGATCTAGCTTTGACCCAAATCTGAGTATATACACAATACTTTAATTAGTTGAAATTGTGTTTAAGAGAAAGTTCTGCAGGCTTTGAGAGGTAAGTGGAGGAAGATGTGTTTTCAGTGCAATGTTTTTCATATTAATTTTATTATGCATTAAATATGTCTTCGATGCTACTTGAGGCCATAATTTTCCTTTGTTTTTTATCCAGTCAATGGGAACATTTCTTTCATTTCTGTCTTTGGTCAGAAGAGAGGGATGAGTGTGTGCCAGGGTCTACCCATCAATTGCAGGTTATCTCTCTTTAGTATTGAAGAGCCATTGTCAGCGCCTTCCTGCGAGTAGCCAATAATGCCAGTGCATAAAAGATAGTAAATTTGGTTAACGAAGATTACTTTGGAATCCTTAAGGAATCCCTTAAGCCCTCACGTAATCATACGTGGGTAGTCTATCATGTTTTGTATTATAAAAACTGAAAGTAATCTGTAGAAAAGCATCCACACTGAAATGTTATAATTACTTATTTTAGTACTAAAGGGAATACAGAAGTCCATCTGGTTCTTTCAGGCTCATAAAAGGTAAAGATATAAACAGAAACTGGTTTTCCCACTGTGTGTGCTGTGTTCCCTGCATTACATCATGGCATGCCTGCAGCCAAGTGCCTGCTCAAAAAAAAAAAAAAAAAAGCTTGCACTTGTCAGTGCTGATGGCTCTTATTCAAGTTCTGAATTTTTTTCCTGGAGCTTTTTCTGAATTTTGAGCTCAGTAAGCTGTCAGTACTGGGTTGAACAAGTACATTTAGATGCACCTATATTTACTTTAGTGACTGTTGAAGAATGACACTGCAATATTTTGTGGGTAAATTGGTTCAAGAGACTTTGGTTCACATCTCCCTCACATCATTTCAGCTGGGAAGTGGCTGCCTATTTGATGCCAATCATATACTTATGTATTTATTCAAGAAATATTAAATTTCTAGTCCTGACCTCAAGGATCTCAACATTCTAGTGAGACAAATGAATGAACAATAATATAGTGTGTGATTTATAGCACAGAGTGGAAGTATGATGTAATGTCAAAACAAGGATGGAAATGATACCTGAGCTGAGTCCTGAAGGCCAACTGGGAATAAGTCAAATACAAAACACAGGGAAGGAGCTTCCCTGTTGGTGGGGTGACAGGGGCAAAGGCTTGCAGGTGTCAGAGAATATGAAAGTGTGGAGAATAGATATCTGTTCACTAAGACTTTGGATGCAAGCTGGAGGAATTCTGAGCAACAAGTCTATCCTGGAGGACAGTAAATATCATTGCAGCTTTATCCTTAGGCAGTGGCAGTCATTAGAGACTCTCAGCAGAGAGGGATGTGGTCACATTCGTATTTTGTAAAACCCGCTAAGGCTGCAGAACAGCGGAGGAAATAGAGGGGCTGAGATTGAAGGCAAATGACCAGTCAAGAGGCCATTTCAATAATCTAAGGAGGAAATGATGAGAGCCTTGATTAAGGCAGTGTTGATAGAGAAAAGAAGAAGTGACATTTTTGAAATATTGGATATAGAATTTATTAGGGTCGATGAGCCTTTTGATGTAGGATGTAAGAAAAAGGAAAGAAGAAATGACATCTATATTTCTGATAGGGCTTTAGGTAGTGGTTCCATTCACTCACCTATGAATACAGGAGTTGGACTAATTTGGAGTGGAAGATGATGGGTTCATTTTCAAGCAAGGTGATTTAAGTGTTTAGAAACCTTGTAAATGGTTGTATATAGAAAGCTGGATTTGAGGCAGGAGCTCTGAGCTAGAGAAATAGATTCGGGAGTTTTCAGCATAATGTAAGACGTTGACATGAATGAGACCACCGAGAGATTGTGTGTATAACAGGGAGAGACAAGGGACGATGGGTATAGAAGAGAATGCCACCAAGAAGACTAAGAACAGGATTCAAGAAAGTAAAGGAAGACCCAGAGAGAGTGATATCCTTAAAGCCAAGGGTATAGAACAATGTTAATATTGTTAAATACTGCTGAGATGTCAAATGAGATAAGAAGTGAAAAGGGGCCACTGGATATTTTGAGGTGATATATTTATTTATTTTTATTTATATATGGAATATGTGATCATTATGTACTGGTAAGTTGAATACATACATATAAATACATGAGGTGAAAAAACATACATATCTAATTATGTATAATTTAAGAATTGATCTAAATCCCACCACCCATCATAACTACTGTTAAATTTTTGATATATATCTTTCCTGACTTCTTCTATATGCAAATACATTCTGTATTTAGATATATGCCTATATATAACAAAATGAGTTCCTACTATAGAAATATGAGATGCTGCATGCATTTGCTTGTCATTCATTCCCAGAGACCATGATGATCTTGTCCACATCTATCCAATTTTAGTACATAAGCTGGTGAAGCATATGGTGGCTATTGAATTAAGCCACCAGGAGATCATTTGTGACTTTGCAAGGCTAATTTCAGGGGAATGGTGAGTGCAGTAACCAGATTGTTGTGGGATGGGGAATGCGTGAGGAAATAGAATGAGCATGATAGACCAGCCCCCTTTCAAGAAGTCAGGCTGTGAAAAGGAAGGGAAGTGTAGGATATCAAGAGGAGGACAAGGGGGAGGTTTTTTTGTTTGGTTTGTCTTTTCATTTTTTAGTTGGATAAGGCTTTCCACTGACTAGAAGGAACCAGAAAAGAGGGAGAAATTGAGAATACAAAGGAGAGGCTGTGATTAATTTGAGGGAGGTTTTAATAAGGCAAAAGGGAGGGCGGGAGAACACTGTGATGAGTTTGCAGATGGGTCACCTGAGGTGATTCTGGTCACCTCAGAGGGAAAATATGGCTGATACCCACATGCGTTTATTTGATAAAGGCTTTTTAACTAGCTTGAAACAAAGAATTGCCATATTGAATTAGGCTCATTATCTGTCCACTTGTATCTTGAGAGTGGTACCGAGAGATCCATGTTAGGAAGGTTTAGTCTTCCCTGACAAACTGAAAGGTCAGGAACGGTCCCCAAATGCTTTAATTACCCTTAATAGTCCATTAGGAATTTATTATCCACATATTTCTGTGAAGCTACTCGAAGCTGTATATTTCCTTAACTTGCCTGCCCCTGAGACTTACTACCTGTGAAGTAAAGTATTTAACTTAGGTTAGTTGCATTGCATGTTGGAACATTCCATTAACCTTGGGAAAGTGACTTAATAGCCTTGGGCTTTAGTTCCCTTATCTGTAAGATAATAATGATAATATGCTTTAGCCTGTGATCAGGAGCATTCAATGAAATTTTTGTTGTTGTGACGGTAAATATCATGAACTAAATGGAAAGGACTACGACCTTGAAATGTACAGATTTAATGGAGCCCAATTTGCATTTTCTAAATGTCACAGTACATTTTAGTTTTGTATTTATAAAAATGTATCACCCAAGATTTTCTTCTGGCCCATAAGCCTAGAGTTAAATGCCATAGATGAGCAGAAGGAAATGTGGGTTATTGTTTTACTTTTTCATATGACTTTTTATATCAACAAGCTTAATGAGGTGATTTATCAGGGGGAATATACGCTGAGTACCAGTGGCGCTGAGATATCAATCCTCACTACAGAAGACTTCTAAGCAAATATAATTGCTCTAATGTGTTAGGACCTTTAAAGTCTGGTAATTCAGCTGCAACGGGCAAGGATAGCCCAGTGCAGACAAATCATCTCCCTTTTACTGGAGCTGCTACCAGAGGCACAGCAGTTCCTGTCACGTGAGGCCCAGTGAATAAGCCACTAAACGATGGGAAACTGAGAGAAGCAGGGGTATTAGGTTAATGTCATGTCTCTGTGAGTTTCTGCAAGTTAATTCCTTATTAACTCACTAGCACATGTATGGATTTAACATTGAATTTTAAAATAAAATACAATAATCCACTACAGCTTGCATAAAAACACAAGTCCTTAAGTACTAAGTATTCTTTTAATCACTAACAATTTAAAATAGCTCTTACCTAAACATCCGCTTTTATTTCTTCATATTATATCTTAATATTATGATTACTTTGTCCTCTTGACTCCCTATCCTGGAGTTACTTGCCTGTTTTTCCATCATCTTGCTTATTCTTCTTTTCAGCACGTCTCTGGCAGAAAGTCAAAAGGGTTGATTATTTCACATTATTTTGTTACACAATATCACTCCATCAATGCCTGCAAAATTTGGTGCTCTTGGTTACCTCACTATCACCTGATCTTAGTGCTGGTTGAATTGGAAGGTTAATGGCCCCACTGTTACCCATCCCAGCTGAACTCACTCTCTGATCACTCCTCTCTTGGTGGGGGTTGTGGAGTTGGGGTTTGGTTCTTGCTTTTCCAAAGGGATGAATGAGAGCAAGTCTCATCTCATTATTCAGCATTGATGTTTTCCATAGCACCTGCCTGCGCCTTGCACACACCGGGTGGTCAGTACATATCCGCTGAATGAGTGAATGAATGGCTGGATAAAGTGAAGGGAAGAAGAAAGAATTGGAGCATGTGAGATTTGACTTCTCTGCCAGAGTTTTGAAGGTATTCTGGGGAAGGAAAACCACTTTTTTTTTTCTGGTAAGAGGCATCTGAAGTCGTGCATTCTGACTTGAAAAATCTCTTTTCTGCATAAGAGCACTGACGGTGAATTTTTACCTATAGTCATTTTGTGTGTGTGTGTGGTTGTGAGACTTAAAACTTGTCAAAGAATGAAGTCCACAAGTATTCATAACATTTTTACTAAAAGCCCAGTGCGGTGGTAATCACTGTGAAGGGGCAGAGTCCTTGTCTTGGAGTGTTATCAGAGAGCACAGCATTTTTTTTTTTGTAATTTTCATTTTTTAAAAAAATTAGTTTATTGTTGTTCAAGTACGGTTGTCTGCATTTATCCCCCACCACCCCCACAAGGTTAGCCATCCCCACCTTCCTCCCCTGATCCCACACCTCTTGGTTTTGTCCATATGTCCTTTATAGTTGTTCATGAAAACCCTTCCCCCTTCCCCCCATTATCCCCTCCTACCTCCCTTCCTGTTACTGTTGGATTGTTCTTAATTCCAATGTTTCTGGTTATATTTTGCTTGCTTGTTTGTTATGTTGATTAGGTTCCACTTAAAGGTGAGATCATATCTGGAGAGCATTATGCTAAGTGAAATAAGTCAGGCAGTGAGGGACAAATACCATATGAGAGCACAAAATCTATATCAATCAGATAGAGATCAACACAAGGCATTTTGTATTTAAATTGATTATTATGTGGTAGTCATCCTAATTAGGTGGAATTCAGACAAAGGCAAAGTGGGCCTTGGGGACCAGAGGCATTTGGGGTTGATGAGGAGGCAGAAGGCTTCCTAAGAAGTACTGCGGGCCAACTCCCAGAGTGTGTGCAGTTGTTGCAGAAAGCTCCTCATGTGGGACTGGGCAGCGAATCAGATTCAAAGCAGATCTCATGAGTTTGTCAAAGGAAGCCCCTGGGTTAGTTTTTCCTGAGCAAAATTGACACCGAGTTTTAAAGCATAATAAATAAAAACTAGTGATTCAGTTTAAGTATTGAAACTATGTTTTTTTAAACTTACAAGCAAATAAAAGAAACTTAAATATAAATTTCCTCTCTAAATGAAACCAAGATATCATTTGTATTAGGTCTCTAGTAAGTATTACACAAAGACTACATCTAAAATTTGTCTGAAAGATATTTTTAAAACTATTACTCACTGGGAAATGGTCCCACATTAAAAAAAAGATTAAAAATTGATACTTGAAAAGAATTAGATATTTAGAGTATATTTTATATGTGCAAACTTAATCAAATATTTGTGATGGACCTGACACCCTATTGTATTCTACAGATGAGAGTAACAAAGTAAAACCATGATTTGTACCCTGATGAGTTTATGATCTGGTGGGTTATATAAAACTAATGATAATTTCTTAACAATGAGCCAGTTAGGAATAAAGTAAGATCTCCTGTTACTGACTATAGATCCAGGAGCAATTAAGGGGTTACGGAGAAGACACAGGTGAGAATGTCAGTATTTGGATAGTTGAGGAGAAGAAGGAAGGGGTCTGCTGGGGACATTGGGAAGTGGTGTGAACCCTGTGTTATATTGTGGTCCAAACCTGATTGGGGCAGAAGACTGATTTTAAGGAAATAAGATCTAACAGATCATGGTCTGTTAGAAAGTTGAGTGCAGGCCTTGCTACAAAGAGGACTTGGGACTTACTGGAGAAAAGAGTTAAGCAATCATCTTGGTCCCCTAGAAAAGGAATGCTTCGCATAAGTAATTTGGACTGAATTATACTAAGGAGCTAAAGATAATGAGAGCAATTTGATGGTTACTTTGCTGTAATCTGAATATGAAATGTTGAGATTCTCTTGAAGATTAGACTTATATAGCCATTACATTCTGTGAAAATCTAATTTACAGGAGGTTAGAAGGACACAGGGTAAATTACTTGCCAAAGAAGCTGTGTTCTTATTAAATAATTTGAAATTAATTTTGGACTATAATGATAATTCCTCAGAATATGTTGTTTGAAAATATTAATGGTTTATATTTTCAGTTGTTGAAATCTGAATTGCGTTGTTGCTTGAAATCAGGTGCCCAAATGTGAATTGCGTTGTTGCTGATGGATGACAGACAGGTAGAACAAGGTTAACCTTTGGTCAGGTATATTTTGAAAAACTGTCCTTGGTGGGACTTTGGAAGCCTTCACATTGCACATAGAGTAAGCACTGCCTACCTGGTTATCACTTATGTTCATACTTGAGTGGAAAACAAGCCGTAATTTAGGAGTAGATTGAATGTGTTTATGCTCCAAAATGAATTTAAATGATGAGGCTATGAATGTAGTGAAAAGCAAGGAAATGGATTTGACAGATACTAGCTTTCATTCTGAATTTCAAATTACTGAGTTTCAATTAACATTCTTCAGGAGTAGTGAATTTCTATTAAGTTAGCAAGTAGTTTTAAATTTTATGAGTATGCTTTTGTAAGTATAAAAACTCGTTTCAGTAAGATATGGCCATGGTGATTTCTTTTTTTAATCAGCAAGCTGTAGGCTATGTATTATTAGTCTAAACTTGTCGTTCTGAATGTCTTCGGGCTGAGGATCTTTCTTTGTGTACTCCTTTTTTTGGTGCAGTTTTGTTTATTCAGATAGAAGAAACAAGAGGCTTTGAAGTGCATGTAATGTTTGATACTTATTTAATATGTGCTTTAAAAAATTTAAGGTATTATTTAGTAGGGATTTATGCTTAGACATGAAGTGCTATTACAGCCTTTTAAAATTATTACAATTATATTTTGTTCAGCAGTGTTTCTTTGGGTGTTTTGTTAAAAGGTATGGGTTAACCATAAATTGAGATCTTGCAGGCATTTTAATACTTGGGGGTAGTGGTAAACTTCTCTTTCACAGTAGCAGAGATAATTGCCCTGCCCCCTTCCTCTGTAATAGCAAAGAACACTCAGAAATTACATATTACCTCAATTTTGAATAAAAATGTCCAGGGATCCTATAATTGCAGGAGTGACTTGCATTTAGATCACCTCTCAGTTCACTGAGCCAGGGCTTTGAATGGTTATTGTGTAGAGGACATACACAGACTCGTTATGAGGGGGGACCCAAAAACACCCAGAATTATCTTCTTAAGAACGGTCCCTTGTAGTACAGGCTTCCCCCATGGTGTGAGTGTTATGGGAACCCATGTGGATCAGTATACAAGCTGGTGGTGTTGTGAGAGGCTGCGTATGGCTTCGGGGATTTTTTTTTTTTTTTTGGAAGACTCTTTATTTATTTATTTTATTTATTTATTTATTTATTTATTTATTTATTTATTTATTTTAAATTTTTATTTTCATTGTTGATCTTGTACAGTTTTCTGTCTTTTATTCTCACCCGAACCCGCCACCCCAACCCTCCCCACCTCCCTCCCATTTCCACCCCCCCCCCATAGTTTTTGTCCATGTGTCCTTTATACTTGTTCCTGTAAATCCTTCCCCTTTTCCCCTGAAATTCCCTCCCCTCTCCCCTCTGGTGACTTTCAGCCTGTTCCCAATTTCCATGTCTTTGGTTATATTATGCTTGTTTGTTTGTTTTGTTGATTAGGTTCCTGTTAAAGGTGAGATCATATGGTATTTATCTTTCACTGCCTGGCTTACAATTATATTTTATTGATTATGCTATTACAGTTTTCCCAATTTCTCCCCTTTATTCCCCCTCCACCCCCAAAGCCTCCAGCATCCCCCCTTAGTTTATGTCCATGGGTTGTACATATAGGTTCTTTGAGTTCTCTTGTTTCCTATACCATTTTTGACCTTTCCCTATCTATTTAATACCTACCAATTATGCTTCTTCTTCCCTGTACCTTTCCTCCCTATTCCTCCTCTCCCTCTCCCCACTGAAAACCCTCCATGTGATGTCCATTTCTCTGATTTTGTTCTTGTTCTAGTTGTTTGCTTTGTTTTTATTTTCATTTTTACTTTTTAAAAATTTTTTGGGTTCATTTGTTGATAGTTGTGAGTTTGTTGTCATTTTACTGTTCATATTTTTTATTTTCCTTTTCTTAGATAAGTCCCTTTAACATTTCATGTAATAAGGGCTTGGTGAGGATGAACTCCTTTAACTTGACCTTATCTGGGAAGCACTTTATCTGCCCTTCCATTCGAAATGATAGCTTTGCTGGAAAGAGTAATCTTGGGTATAGGTCCTTGCCTTTCATGACTCTGAATACTCCTTTCCAGACCCTTCTTGCCTGTAAGGTTTCTTTTGAGAAATCAGCTGATAGTCTTATGGGTACTCCTTTGTAGGTAACTCTTTCCTCCCCTCTTGCTGCTTTTAAGACTGTCTCTTTGTCTTTAATCTTGGGTAACTTAATGATGATGTGTCTTGGTGTGTTCCTCTTTGGGTCCAACTTCTTTGGGACTCTCTGGGATTCCTGGACTTCCTGAAAATTTATTTTGTTCTCCAGATTGGGGAAGTTCTCCTTCATTATTTGTTCAAATAAGTTTTCCATTTCTTGCTCTTGTTCTTCTCCTTCTGGCACCCCTAAGATCCAGATGTTGGAATGTTTAAAGTTGTCCCAGAGATTCCTCAGCCTCTCTTCATTTTTTTGAATTCTTGTTTCTTCATTCTGTTCTGGTTGGATGTTTATGTCTTCCTTTTGTTCCAAATAGTTGATTTGAGTCTTGGTTATCTTTCTGTCACTGTTGTTTCCCTGAATATTTTGCTTTATTTAACTTGGGTATCTTTCATTTGTTCTTTCATTTTTCAATCAAACTCAATCAGTTCTGTTTACCGGAACATTCTGATTACCAGGGCTTTAAATTCTCCATGGGATAGGTTGGTGATCTCCTCCTCGCTTAGCTCTCTTTCTGAGGTTTTGCACTGTTCTTTCATTTTGGCCCTATTTCTTGGATCCGAAGAGACCTTGATAAGTTGTAAGGGGGTGGGGCCTTAGGAATTCACCAGGGTAGGGCAACCCTCCTTGCTACACTGTGGCACTGCCTGTGGGGGAGGGGCCATAGAGGGAACAGTGCAGCTCGTCTGCTCTTCTCTAGAGCACTTTTCAACAAACTCTGGTGTGAGACTGGGAGTTTCTCCCGCCACGGCAATCGCCGTAGCCCAAAGCCGCCTCTGAGTCTCAGTTTCCCCTTAAGTCAGCCCCACCTACCATCGCCCCACAGCCAGCCCCAAAGCCAACTCTGCCCAGCTGGTCCACTGCTTTGCTGTGGTTTTTTTCGATCTGCCCTCTTACCAGTCTGGTTGTTCTGTTTGACCGTTTCTTTAATTCCATGGTTGTCAGAGTTCCATGCAGTTTGATTTTCTGACACTTCTGATTATTTATTGATTGTTAGATGGGTTGTTTTTCTTCTTTTGGTTGTGTGAGGAAGCAAAGAGTTTCTACCTATGCCTCCATGTTGGCCAGAACTCTGGAAGACTCGTTTCAACACATTTGCCCATTTCATGATGGGTGATTTATGACCACACTTGCCCACACAGCCCTGTGTTCCGCAGTTTTTTACCAAAGATGGCAAGAATCCCATGCCCCACTGTCCCTATTCACCCAGTCTTGCTCCATGTGACTTTCTTTGTTCGTTTGTTTTCTTGGATGGAAACAGTCTTCGAAGTGAAACATTTTGCCGATGTGAAACAAAAAGCAGCAGAAGCACTAAAAGGCATCAAAATCGACAAGTTCAAAAACTGTTTTGAGCAATAAAAAAAAGTCTCAATAGGTGTATTACATCAAATGGCAAGTACTTTGAAGGTGACTGAAGGTTAAGCATGTGAGAATAAATACACAATTTTTATAAATAAATTCCATTTATTTGGGTCTCCCCTTGCATAGTCAAACTAAGAGGAAATGAGCTTAAATTCAGCAAAGTTGTGGGACTTGCCCATATTTGGGCCACTAGATTAGGCCATTTCCATTCTTGAGGTACCACCAGGAAGATTACCCAATAACCCTCTCTCCTCTTCCATTTACACCTGTTCTGTTGTAGGAAAGTATATTTGGGTGGGAATCAGGGTGTCCTTTATTCTCTTTGGGTATCTGGAGGATAATGAAATGCCTCCTTCACTATTTTTGTTTCTTAGTTTCTACTCCTGCCTGTGATGCCCACATTCACATATACTCTCATCAACTGTAAGAAAAAGCCCCTCTTACAATGGGGCACCTGAATATGAAGTACCTTTTTATTATTTTTATTATTGTTATTATTGTACAATAGAGAATTTGTAGTACTGTTGTACTTTAGATAAAATAATTGGAAGACTTACTTTTCTATCTCTCAAACAATTCCCAATTTAGAAACAAGCTTCCTTTGGGATCATTTATTCTTTATTAAGCAAGTATTTCTTGACCTCTGCTTTACATTCTTCACAGCGATCACTACTCTTGCAGTGAGTGTAACAAGAAAAGGTGTCTTCTCTGGGGGAGCTACTTGAACTTTTGGGGTGTGGTTTGAAAAACCATGTGTGATTTTGCCCCAGCTAGGTGGCTCAGTTGGTTGAAGCATCATCCTGTACACCAAAAGGTTGCAGGTTCAGTTCCCAGTCAGGGCATGTACCTAGGTTGCAAGTTCAATTTATGGTTGGGGCCCATACAGGAAGTAAGCCGTGTTTCTCTCTCACAGTGATGTTCCTGTCTCACCTCCTCCCTCTCTCTCTCTAAAATCAATAAATGTATCTTTGGGTAAGGATTAAAATAATAATAATTTAAAAAAAAAAGCCCATGTGCAATTTCGATGTGGCATTCCACTTCCCTGTTTAAAACACTTCAAGGCCTTGGATCCTCGAAAAGCATAAGAAACTTTCAGAAAGTAAGATAATGACAATTACAGTGATAAATATAATAACGAGAGGGGTGTTGTTAATCAGCAGTGTCAGCAGAGATGTTCTGTATCATCCTGATCATCGCTACCGGGCTGGCATGCACGGCTGTGGTCAGTGTTCACTACACTGATTCTCAAGGTGTTGCTCCTGGAACAGTAGCATCAGCATCATCTGGGAACTTATTACAAATGCAAAAAAACAAACAAACAAACAAACAAACAAAAAACACAAAAGCAGGTTTTTAAATTCACCGCAGACTTAATGAATCAGAAACTCTGTGGACGGGTCCCGACAATTTGTGCAAGAACACGTCCTCAAGGTTGTTGTGATGCACAGTTGAGAGCCACCTGCAAAAATTTACCAGAAACTTAGCAGCTGAAAACAACATAAATCTATTAGCTTGTAGTCTCTGAAGGTCAGAAACTCAGGTGGACTTGGATGGGTCCTCTGCCTAGCGTCTCACAAGGCTGAAACGGTGGTGTTGATGGGGCTGTGTATTTTAGTGGAGGCGATTGGAATCTACTTCCAATTGATGTCCCTGTTTTTCTGTTGACTGCCAGGCAGCACCTGCTTTAGTTCCCATAATCTACTGACATTCCTTTTCACCCTTTCCACATGACTCCTTGTAGCAATAGCAGATGGAGTCAAGTCCTCCTCACAATCTAAGTCCCTCTGCCTTCCTCTTCGGCTTCACCTGACATCTTTGATGGATCTTCCTCATCGTGTCACTTCTTTTACCCATGGACAGGAAAAACCTATTTTTAAGGGCTCAGTTTTACATCAGGCCCACCTATATAATCTGGGCTCATGTACTTATTTTAAGATCCAGTGGTTAGTAACCTCAATTATATTTGCAAAGTCCTTTTAACCATGTACTGTAACATATTCACAAGTGTAACACAAGGGGACCAAAATTTGGTTACTTTGAATAGCTCATCACAGGGTCTTTCTCTTGGCTTTGCCAGGGTTCTGTGTTTCTTACTCAATCTCCAGCCTCACGGCCAGCATCCCATTCTCACCATGGAGGACCAAAGGTGGCTGGAGGAATTGTAACTTAGGACCTGCGCAACCTTGCCAGGAAGTGAGGCCCCGTTTCCCATGAGCTCCACATGTGTACCAGATCACCTGCCATTTGTGTCCCTAATCTTATCTAATATTCCTTTGTGTTCCTCCTCCTTCTCTTTCTCCCTTGCTCTCTCTCTCATTCTCCAGAGGGGATGGCTCCTGGTTTCTTATTTCCATCTCTGTCTCTATCTTCCTGGCATGGGGTTCAGAGTCCCATGGTGATGCTGACATAAATTTAAGACTAGGGATTATTCTTTAGAAGCAGTAACATAGTGATTATGAGCACACACTCTAAAACCAAGCAGTTTAGGTTCGAATTTTGTGACCTTGGGCAACTTTTTCAATTGTTTTATGCCTCAGTTTTCCTATCTATAAATGTAAGATAACAATAATGCTGGGTCATTAGCCAGTATTATTACTCACGAAAGAAACAGTTTGAGTCATTGTTTCCATACCTCATTCTTGAAATGCTGAAGAAATTTAGAAAATTCTCTCTTTTTCATACCTCTCATTTTCTCAACAAAGCTTTCTTTTTAAACATCTGGCCTTGCAGGATCTCCGCTGGCCCCCACCCCAATGGGTGTCTCAACCTGGCTAGGGTGATGATCCGGCAGTCATCATTACAAAGAAAAAGAACATCATACTTTTTACATGCAGATATTTCATTGATTCTCAGAACACATTCATGAATTGTGTAAGGTTATTATCATCCTTGTTTTCCAAAGGGTGAAACTGAAGCTTAGATTAAATAAATGACTCAACATATTTTGTGTGGAGATAGGTGAATAAACCCACACTATTACTCATTTACTTCTTCTGAACTTGCCTATCAACAAAAGCTAGCTCAGTGTTGAAGAGAAAGTTCCATGAGGAAAATCTGAAGCTAAAGCCCTGGGGGGCAGGCGGGTTGAGGTGGCCTCCGGGAACTAGAAAGGATCCTGGACCATCTCTGGCAGAAGAACCATTGTAGAACGAATGGTAAGAACTCGGGTGAGGCAGAGGGTTCAAAAGACTTTTTCCAGGAATATCTGTAAAGGGGAATTTCTGCAGTAAATTATGTACTAAGTTAGTATTCTTGCCATTTAAAGGCATCCCTTGGGATGGCCAGCCTTGAGAAATTTTCTGTTTATCAGGACACTGACCAAGGAGACAAGGCATTTGAGCTTTGGCCGCTCATAGGGATCTTGTTTTACTCTTTTTGTTAGATTTTGCTTTTTTTCCCTGTTGCAAGTGGCAAATGGTTGCTAGCATCTTAACCTGTGCCTCTTCCTTACCCCCACAGAGAGAGTCCAAAAGTGCTAAGGTATTACCCTGTAGGCTGTGTGACCGCCCTTCATGGATATTTAGTGCTTTTCAAGAAGAAAATCTTCTCAGAGGTTAAGTAAATTGCTGAGAGCTTGTTTTTGGACTTGTAAAATTGATGTCTGGTTTTGCTTTTTCCAACTCCCTTTTTTTCACTCTTTTACTATGTTCAGTCAGTATTCTAAGTCTCCCTACCAAAAGCAAATAAAATTCATGCTTTAAAAAAAATTGAATCATTGAGAAAAAATGTATTTGCTTTACATAGAATGTCTTGTGAGCAAAATAGACTGCATTACTTGTACAGATGCGTGGTGTCAATTTGAGATGTGTTGTGGGGACAAAAATATTAATTTTCCTCCCACTTTCTAAGTTCTTCTAGCTGGACTAATAATCAAATTAACAAGGACTGATTAACAGGAGAAAATGTCCAAAGTTTGTTACATGAACGTACAGTTGGGTTGCCATCCATCATGAGACCCCATGAGGTTTTAGGCAGTTGAGGCTTATATGCCATTAAAAACAGAGGAGAAAGGGCAGTGATGGAGTTTTGGAAGGGGAAAGTCAGGCCATTTACAAGTAGGTAAAAAAGAACAGAACACATAGGACAGACAAATTCCTGCCAGGCAACCCAGAAACAACGGGACAGGGGAATCCAGTTAACTGGCTTCTCTTTGGGGCCTTCCTGTCTAATGCTAAACCAAATATGCTAAGATTCTCTCCTTGGAGCAGGTCTTTCCATCTTAATCTGGGATGGAAGGGGAGAGGGTCGAAAGTTATTTCTGTGTCTTTTGTTTTGTAATAATCAGCTTAAAAATCAATATCCCAAGAGCCATTTATAGAAAAATAAAAGGCTACAGACTTGATTTGTTCTCTTACTTTCTCATTTGAGTCAGTCTGGTCGTTCCACAAAGAGGGGTATAAATGTGGATGTCTGTTTTTAATGGGTGTTTCCTTATTCCTCCTAGATATAAAGCATTGCAAAAAATAAACTTGTTACGGAAAATAATAACAGTAACAATAATAACTAATATTTCCAGAAAGGCTTTCTATTGACTAAGTTATTTAGACAGAATAGTCATTCTGACTTTGCATTTGAGGCAAATGAATCCCAGAAAGGCTAGGTAATTTGGACAACATCACAGATTTGATAAATTATAGGGCTTTAAGTCAAACATCTATTTGACATCAATGTTTGTCTATTGCTGAATAACAGCTAATGACAAAAATCTCAGTGATATACAAGGTCCTTACAGAAGGTATCTAGCCATGTAATATGAAAAGTAGAGACATTTACTACAGAAGATACAAGATAAAAGAAACACTGTACATAGGACAATGATGTCTCAGTATCCTTCAAAGTAGACACTTTGGGATCTCATACAGTTCTGCCAAATGCCATTAACTTCCCCATCATATTTTCTTGAATCTCATTGATGGTCTGAAATCTCTTTCCTTTCAACGGTGATTTTAGTTTTGGAAAAAGGTGGAAGTTGCAGGACACCAAATCTGGGCTGTAGTGGGGCTGAGTCACCTGGGTGATTTGCTATTTTGCCAAAAATCTCTGTACAACTTGTGGTGCATGAGCAGGTGCATTGTTGTGATGAAGCTGCCAATCACCAGTTGCCCCTAGCTGTGGTCTTCTAAATCATCCAAATAGTTTCCAGGGAGGTGTGTTCAAGCTTTATGGAAAATTTGATCCAGATTTGTTGCTCTACTTGCTCAGCCATTTGAATGAGATAGCCACACAGTACACATGCTCACTAAATGGTTTCTACCACCCCCATAGACTAATACAGTGAAGTCATTGTTGTTCACACATGTGTATTCTAGTTCCCTCTCCTTGGCTGCCATTGATGTTGCACAAACGATTCTCATTATATTAACAATGGCTTGATGTTTTCTGGACAGAACTTGTACATCAGTGAGCATTTATTTCTTGATCCCATGTCTTTGGTTTGATTGGGAGTTGGCTAACCAGGCTTGGCTCCAGCTTCAATTCGGGTTTGCTTCATCTATCTTCCTTCCTGTTTGGACCAGTGGTTTCTCTGTGACTGGCATGGCACAAGACAGTAGCATAATTGGCAAGTCTAAGTAAGCCCATTTCAAACATCTACTTATATCATATTTCCTGAAATTCCGTTGGCCAAAGCTCAATATAATGGGGTAGGGAAGTACTTTCTTCTTGTGGAGGTGAGGGATAGGGGAGTGACTACTGAAGAATCATCCAATGTACTCTAAAAGCCAATGTGTTTTCCTTGCCTTCATAATTTATAAAAGTGTAAGTGGGATGGCATTCTTGTCTGGGAGTCAGTGATCTTGTGCATACTTGTCACAGGGGCCATATACCAAAGTGTTATTTCTACTTACTGACCACTGTTGCCCCATTTCTTTGCTGTAGAGGCTGTTTGACTCTTTTTCTCTTCTCTGCTATCATTTGTCCTTATTTGCATTCTGGAGGCAAAGATCATCTATGGATTAATCTATAAGGTTATGATTTTGATCCCTAACCTGGAATGGAATCAATTTCATTCTGTTTTTATGCAATTTCAGTTGGCCGAAGGCTTTGTTAGAGAAACGTTTCTAATACAAGGTCTAATACCTATAGGAGAAATCAATCAAGTGTGCCCAAATAGCAGGACATAAATGCTTCTTCTAGAAACAACAGATTACAAGGGTTATACCAGCTCAAATATTGCAGCCAAAGGAGCTTCTCACCTGCCTCTACCTGATGCTCGATAGCTAACATGAAGCTAAATGCTCCTCAGAGGCAATTCTACAGGAGCCTTAGATATCTACCTTTGGGGTTAGAGGTAAAGATTTTAGAGTCCCCCGTCTGTGCCATACTTTCAGTGTTTGCTAATTTTAAAAATAAACGAGGTAGAGAGAGAATCCTAGTTTTAGTTCAAACCATATCAAAATGTGCATGATTGGAAAAACTGCATTTAAAGTTTCTATGACTAGGTTTTTTCCTTCAACAATTTAATGCAGTATAAGTTTTCCTTGGTTTTTACTATTAAATTTCATCTGTGTCACAAGAAGGGCCTGAAAAGATTGTTCCCCAAAGGAATAAATTAAGTCAAGTGATTTCCCCAATAACTCTTGTATGTTTCATTTTAGATTTATAAGGCATCTGTGGCCTTCGGAACTCAAGGCTTTAACTCTGCTTCTTGGCTCACAGTTGGTGGGCGATCTTTCTGCAATGTCTCCCATTTCTGCTTGATGCCTGCTAGATTAGTGTCTCTGCTGTGATTGCCCCAGCTTTTTCGTTACTCACCTCTGCATCTTTTTTATGTCATTCATTCACAGTTATGCATTGGAGCATCCATAACAGATAGTGTGTGTCTTCCCTGGTCTGCCAGATTATACATATAAGCATGCCCATGTAATAATGGCAGTTCTCTACACACTATAACTCAGGATCTTTCACTGTCACATCAAATGATTTCATGACTATCAATCAAGCTTTGTCATAGGGTTTCCTTGTGCACCATCATTATTATGTGTGGGGGGCTTTGCCCACAGAGCCCCATCCCTCCATCACGGATGAAAATAAAACTACCAAGACATGATCTGCTTGGGGAGGAGAGGTGGTCAAACTCTCAGAGGAGAATGACACAGAGCCTCTTCCTCACTGGGCTTTTACTGGGTTCAAATCCACAAGAATAAAGGTATGTCAGGCGGCAAGGATCAAACAATGGTTAACATTTCAAAGAAATCTGAGGGCTTAATCTGAGTCAGTGTAGATCAGGAAAGGGAGTTGCAAAACTTTGGGAGACACACCCATTTCTTCCTCGGACCCTTATCATTTAAATGAGAGCACTCTTAGCAAACAAAGCAGGTTTCTCAGGACTTTAGGAATTCTTTCTTATGCCGGATCCCCGGGGAACCATTCTGGCCCACACAGGGCTGCACTGCTCACGTCAGTTTCAGTCTTTAAGCTAATTAGGCCCAGGAAGCAAGAGATAAGGAAGACATCTCCCAGACGGAAATGGGGACTCGGGCTATGTCAGAATAGCCAGTGGCGGGTGAGGGTCTATCACCCCCTCTTTGCTGCAGCCCCCTGAGTCCTTCCATAAGGGCCTCCCAAGTGGTCTTGTCTGGTTTAGGTTGCCTCTCCGTGAGGAGTCTTACCCTTCATTGACTAACCAACTAAGCATTGGGGCCAGAGATGGATGAGGCAGAAGCGGTGCTCCTGCCAGGGAGATAAGCTTTGTCTCCTTAGTAGCTCACGTCCTCTTGACAGAACAGACCCAGATGAAGTGGGTCCCTAGGCTCTTACTCAGCCCACCATGGGGTGAGGGTTACAACTCCTGAAACCAGGCTGAGTGATCTGCAACAATTATGCCATGCATTATTCCATCAGTTTGAAAAAGATCTTCAGGGACCTTCTCCAGAAACCTGCAATAACTGTGTCATAAGTACTGGACCAAGATCACTTAGTTCTGGCTTTATCAGGGATGAAGACAATCTGTGTATGTAGGAAGCATTTGGCACCTTCATCCTGCCACAGCACAGGAAGGTGTGCTGGCCAGCAGGAGAATTGCATGCAAGTCAGAGAGCTGTTATATAGCAGTTGGTGGTGTGAATGGGAAATAAGCAAAGTATTTTTAGGTTTTTGGAGGACAGGCAGCTTATCCATGCCAAATGTTGTAGTTGTGAAGGAACCTAAATCTAAATTGGTCCATAGGTTGGATCGCTACCCTTAGTTTATTTAAAACATGGCATTTGGAGAGAGGTAAAATACCAGCACACTGTGTCTTTGCCTTTTTTTTTTTTCTGAGGCAAATTTGTTGAGTCTATTTGCAAAAGGATTTGCTGTAGCAGGGCAGTAAAGAGGTATGTCCCTATTGTGATAGACCTTCTTTGTAGTGTTAATCCTAATAGAAATAATCACCTATATTGATTTATAAGGATGGAATTGAGTAGAGACATTGATTCAAAAGAAGAGGATAGCTATGAACAGTTTGATTTATGATAGTATTAAAGCAAATGATGCAGCTTCAGTTTGTACAACCTAAGGTTGCATGCCCAGTGGTTAGTTGTTGAAATATATTTAGCATAGAGCTGTCAAGTTCTCTATGAGAAGCACACTCCTGGTGGAATGTATAATTTATTTTGTTGAGGCCAGGACCATATTTTGCGCTTGCTGTGTGGGAGGCTGCTACCTGCATATCAGTGGTTCTTTAGAAAGGGCTGCTTTAGAATGAAATAAATAACCATATTGGACACTAATTTTATGAGACAAGAATGTAAATGCAGCAAGTAATCAGAGAGCAAGTAAACCTAATTTCAGAATCATTGCCACTCGTTTTGCAAGTTATCTTTCCTCTGTCAGAGAATGAAACACAGCTGCTACAGGGAGTATAATACTATCAGTGGTCAGTTATGATGTGGAGAGAGCACAGTGATCTTTTGTTACGAAATGGGGTCCCTCATCTGGTGATCGTGGTGGGTTTGCAGTGCTTCCTGAAAGTCTTGGTCTCTCAGAGTGACTCTAGTGTCCTTTTCCCAGTTCTCTCTTAGCTTTCTCTGTATTCCTCAATTACAGCTTGGGCCACACTGAGGCATAGGGGTTGCTTGCCTTGGTTGTTTGTACCTTGAAACCATAAGCTCCTCCAGGACAAGGTCCACATGTTTTCCAGCATGGGTGCATGGGTTTGTGTACTAAATATTCACTGAGTGACATATTTCAGTGTCAGTCAGGTCCCAAGGGTTTGTCTAATGCAGACAGTTGCCTTCAGGAATCTGTACTTTCTTATCTGATTCCAACATCATCACCTCACACAGTTCTGGTCCTGATTCCCCAATGTCTAACTTGACAAGTTTGGACCAGAAAGATAATCCTCAAGTTATTTTCTCAGTTTTGGTGAATTATTTTGAATGCTCAAGGTCACAGATTCTTTCAGTGATTATTTTTAACTGACAATGTATGTTTCCTTAGGGAGCATGACTTCGGCAACATCACCTATCATTTTAAAATGGGACCCCAAAAGTTTGGAAATCCGGACTCTAACAGTGGAGAGGCTTCTGGAGCCACTTGTTACACAGGTAAGGGGTGTGTTGAAACGCTTGGTTACAAGTTTATGTTACTGCTGTGCTACGTGCGTATGTTCCTGTGTGACAGGTGGACATTCCTATCATGCCTGTCCATGAACTTAGAAATTCTTAAGAGTGAATGAATCATGTCGCAATGTTGATTATTGCCTGAACTATGGACAGTTTTCTTGCCCGATAGAATTTCAAATGCCTTTTAAAAACTCTTCACAGGAATTGTAAGATTAAGTTGATGAGCTAATTAAAGACGGGGACTTGGTGAAGGGGACTCTAATTTGAAGTAATGAATTCAAAGCCTGAATAAACCATTCTTAGCATACTTTTGGATGCTAATGCACAGTTTGGAAGAACTGTATCAGCTACTGCAGAGCAAATATTATTTACTGGATTACTTCTTTAGTTTATAAGGGAGATTGCATCATGATGGAATGATGACATGTTCCATTTTTGGGTTGTCACCTTGCCATAATGTGACAAGATGACTGTCACACAGAAAAAATATTTTCAGGATTTTTATGTTGTGAAAGTTAACTTTAGTGTCTTGTGAAGCATAGTCTTTGCTATATTAACTTAGAAATTTGTGAATGTAAAAATTCAACATTTTTTGTAGAGAAATATTATATTTCAAGGTGTATTTGCAGAGAAATATTATACTAAATTAAGTAGAGACCCCTCAGTTTGTTTTCTACAGCTAGAAAGTACCATAAACTTATATAATGGTTTAAAGCTTCACAAATTTATCCTTCCGTGGTTCTGAAGGTCAGAAGTCCTAAAGTCAGGGTATTGGTAGAGCTGTATTTCTTCTGGAGGCTCTAGCAGAAAATTCATTTTCTTGCCTTTTCTACTTTCCTGAGGCCACATGTCTTCTTTGGCTGCTTCCTCCATATTTAAAGCCAGTGATGTAGCACCGTTAAATCTTTCTCTGACCTCATATGATTCTGCCCTCATATCTTATCCTGTCTTCCTCTTAGAAGGACCCTCACTACTGCAGTGGATCCACTCAGATACTCCAGAATAACCTCTTCTAATGTCCTTAACCAAATCACATCTGTAAGGTCTCTTTTGCCACTTAAGGTAACGTATTTGCAGTTTCTAGGAATTAGGACACGGGCATCGTTGGGGGGTTCATTATTCAGTTTATTATAGCCTACCCTCTGCCCTCCACAAATTCATATCCTTTCCACATGCAGAACATTCACTACATTCCAGATCCCCAAAAGACTCAGCCCACTATAGTGTCATCTCACATCTACATTCATCAACTTGAAACTTCAATTTCAACTAAATCATCTGCATTAAGTATGGGTAAGGTTCTGGTTTTAACACATCCTCCAGGCAAATTGCTCTCTATCTGTGTACTGTGAAACTATTAGATAACAAATTATATACTGCTAGAATGCATTGGTGGGGCAGGCATGCTATTTGTGGGAATAGTAACAGACATTCCCATTTAGAAAGGAAGGCAGTGAAAGGAAAACAGAGTTAGCAGTCTTAAGAAATTTAGAAATCCACCTGGGCAAACTGCAGATTTCAAAGCCTGAGAATATATCTCTGTGGCTTGATGCTCTGCCCCTCGGCCTGGTTCTCCCTCCTATTAATTATTATCCCTTATTTTTAAGGATAGCACATATTTTCAGCAGTGTGTTTCTATCAGTGCTCTTCCTGTCAGTACAATTTTGAGAGACCAGCCACCATTTTGAATTTTAGCCTTTTTCTCTTTCTTTCAGTCCAAGCCTGTAGTGTTTCCCTCTACTGATACAACATTCTTAAAACACTTGTGGTTCTCCCCTGTATGTGTCTGAGATTCACTCTGTTTAAAAAAAAAAAAAAAAAAAAAGGCTACATCAGAGAACTTTTCTGGACAATCTCAAATGCTTTTTTTTTTTTTTTTTGCCTCTGCTGAAATGGCTGAAGGGATCCGTGAATTGCATTCCTGATCTCTTCAAAAAGGCACTAACCAAACATTAATCAGGCACAATTGGCTTTCTCTACAAAGATAGTAAGTCTTCTAATGTTAGCACCTTTTGCAATCTGTGTAAGCTAAGAATTGTGCAAATCATTAATTCCAAGTTCCTTTCAGCCTGACAGCTTTTCCCTCCATTTATGTCTTTCCTCTCACATTTTAATATGAGCAGCAGAAGAAACCAGGCCACTTCTTCAAACACTTTGGCAATCTCAGCTGAGTTTTTTCTAAGTTCATCACTTACAATTCTGATTTCCACAAAAATGTAGGAAATAATTCCACTAAGCTGTCTGCCACTCTGTAGTAAAGATTTCCTTTCCTCCAACTTCCAATACTGGCATGCATTGTTTTATTGTACTTTGCTTTATTGCACTTTGCAGATACTGTTTTTTACAAATTGAAGATAAGACCCTCATCAACAAGAAAATTATGACATTCTAAAGGCTTGAATGATTATTTGCATTTTTAGCAATCAAGTATTTTTAATTAAGGCGTGCATATTTTTATAGACGTAATGCTATTGCACACTTAATAAAACACATTATAGTGTAAATATAATTTTTATATGCACTGGGAAACCAAAAACTTTGTGTGATTCACTTTATTGCAATATTTGCTTTATTGAGATACTCACATTATTGTGGCAGCCTGGGGCCAAATCTGCAATGTCTCTGAGGTATGCCTGTAACATGTTCCTCATTTCCTTCTGAGCCCCCACCAGCATCTGCTTTACCATTCCTATTTCTGCTAACAGTCCATTTATAATTATTTAGATTCCGTAAGACAGTATAGGCTTTCTTTATTATGTTCCTCATCAGCAGGGTCTTTAATATTCATATTTTTACTAACAGCCTGCTTCAGGCAATCTAGGATTTTTCTATCATGATTCCCAAAAATCTGTCCAGCCTCTGCTCGTGATCAATTCCAAGCCCACTTCCATATTTTCGGTGTTTGTTATAGCAGCCCTCTGCTTCTCGGAACCCAAATCTGTATTTCCCAATTGCTTCTATAACAAATTACCAAGATTTTAGTAGCTTAAAACAGCACAAGTTAATTATACAGTTCTAGAGTCAGAAGGTCTAAAAATCAAGTTGGTAGGGCTTTCAGGAAGTTCTTCAAGTCTTTAAGGAAGAACTTCCTTGCTTTTTTCAGCTTCCGAAGTGCACCTGCTTTTCTTGGTTGAGGCGATGTTTTCCCCACCTTTACAGCCAGCAGCATAGCAGCTTCCGTTTCTCTTTCTGACTTCTGCGTCTACCATCGCACCTGGTCTCTGATTCCGATCCTCCTACCTCTCTCATATGAATACCCTTTTGATTACATTGGTACTACCCATATATTCTAACTAATCTATCTCGTGATCTTTAACCTAATTACATCTGAGAGTTTTCGGCCATTTAAAGGAACATATTCACAAGTTCAAAGGATTAGGAAGTATACATTTTGTATGCTATTGTAGAAACATCTTATTAGATTTATGTACGTTTTTTTCATTTGATTATAATCCTTGTTAGGATGATGGGGTGGCTCAGTTAAAGGCAGACTGCCTTTCCCTAGCTTCTGAATTTTCACTTCCTGTTTCATATTAGTATATTTCATCCTATCATACAGATTATGTGAGACGATGATTAAAATGTTATGCCTGGTATAAAGTAAATCTGAGTAAATGTAGTTTTCATTTTTCTTTTTTTTTTGGATGGCTATATAATCAGACTCATAGTAGTCATAAAGCAATATACATAAGTCAGTGAGAGGAATAGGAGTGAATATGGCGTGGGCAAGCACAATATTATGCATAAGCTTATTTTTATTTCTTAAAATTTTCATATTTATTTATACTTTAATTTTGTTCTTGGGTCATCTAAAGAATAGCACATCTAAGATTACAGTTAAAAGTTGTCTTTTCCATATATTTTTCAGTCCAGTTATCCACAAGTGTTCTGACAGATTAAAACTGCATTTAAAATATATATTAAAAGTAAGGACAGTAAACTATTTCATATTTGTTCACTTAATGCAAGAGAGTGCTTAAAACTCTTACTGAATTCTGCACAGTGACTTAGCACTGCAACTGATTTTAACATCCCTTCCATATCTCCTGATAGCTCCATGGTTTCTGTTTCTTCCTAGTGCTCCTACTCTGATTTAAAAAAATCATTCTTTTAAAAAAATGTTACTTTTAAGACATCTTCTCTATATATTATTTTCCCACAATATTATGGCTATGCTATCAAAACTGCACATTCCCTCCCCTGAAATGCAACCTTATGTGACAACCCATGGAGGATATATGAATAAGAAGGAAGAGGTAAGCAAATATTAGATAAAAACTCCATGCTCGACATTCAATCAAAATGTGGACGAATCACAAAAATTAAACCAAGTCTTTCATTGTATCAAACACACACAAACACACATACAACTTTATAAATTGAATAAAGTTTGTATCAATAGTGTTGACACAGTATGCCTGTAGCTATCGTGCAGTGGCTGATGAAGATGGATAAGGGAAGTAATAAATATCAAAAGCTAAGGGTTCTCAGTAAAATTTATTCACTGTTGTAAGAAAATTACATCAGGAATTTACTATTGTTAAGTATTTAAAATAGCCAACAAAATTTTACCTTATTTCAATCATAATGTATATGAGTTTGCATATTTATCTTATTATGTCAAAATGGCAAGATTCCTTCTCAATGATTTTTACACTATAGAAGTCACAAAATTTCAAATGATGAGAGATTTATCTTAGGAAGTTTAGTTTTTGAAAAAGATGCTTGACATTTTTTTTTTTAATTCAGAAAATTAAAACTTTGGAATGGCTCACATTCCATGATACTAATTATTAGGAAGCTAAAACATTTTACCAGCCAATTTTATTAGACAACTTTAAAAAATTAGGAAATTAAAAAAGCTCTTAGATAACTCTTAAATCCAAAGGGAAATATCAAACTACATATGGTAATGAAAAAGGTGATCTCTTCCTAATAAAATATACATACTCAGTAAAAGCTGTGTTCAGTACAGAATTTTAACCTTAAATGCCTTTATTATTTAAAAAAAGAGATGAAAATAAACTAAGTACTTATCTTTAAATTAGAACAAACAGCTTTGCTGGAAAGAGCAATTTTGGATGTAGGTCCCTGCTTTTCAAGATTTCAAATATTTCTTTCCAGCCCCTTCTTGCCTGTAAGGTCTCTTTTGAGAAATCAGCTGACAGTCTGATGGGAACTCCTTTGTAGGTGACTGTCCCCTTATCCCTTGCTGCTTCTAGAATTCTCTGCTTCATTTTAATCTTGGCTAATGTAATTACAATGTGCCTTGATGTGTTCCTCCTTGGGCCCAACTTCTTTGGGACTTTGAGCTTCCTGGACGTCCTGGTAAAGCGCTTCTCAGATAAGGTCAAGTTCAAGGAGTTCATCATCACCAAGCTCTTATTATATGAAATGTTAAAGGGACTTATCTAAGAAAAAGAAGATCAAAAATATGACAGTGAAAAGACAGCAAACTCACAGCTATTAAGAACCACACCTAAAACAAAAGCAAACTAAGCAAACAGCTAGAACAGGAACAGAACCACAGAAATGGAGATCACATGGAGGGTTAGCAACAGGGGTGTGGGAGGAGGAGAGAGGGGGAAAAGGTACAGAGAATGAGTAGCATAGATAGTGGGTAGAAAATAGACAGGGGGAGGGCAAGAATAGTGTGGGAAATGTAGAAGCTAAAGAACTTATGACACAAGGACATGAACTAAAGGGGGGAATGTGGGTGGGAGAGGGTGTGCAGGGTGGGGGGAATGATGGGGGAGAAACGGGACAACTATAATAGCATAATCAATAAAATATATTAAAAATACTAAAAAAAATAAAAAATAAAAAAAATAAAATAAATTAGAACAAACATAAAAAGAACCTAGGTAAACAGAATTTAATAACAATGAAAACTGGAATCACTAAAATAAAATGCAAACATTAAAAGGATTAAAAAAATCAATATTTGATTCATTTTTGAAAGGCCAATAAAATTCCTCAAGGCACAAATTATGAAAAATATGTAGAGTAAGAATATATAGGATTGTAAATGACAAAGCAGGAAAAACTCAGGGAACAGATGAGATTAAAAGAAGTGTAGTAGAATAATATTACATGTGATACTACATCAATGAAACATGGAAATCAATCCAGAGGAAGAGAATAACTTCCTAGAAATATTTAAATTACCAAAATTTATCCAAGAGGGAGTGCAAAACTGAAATAAGCCATGTAAGTATTAGAAAGCTGTTTAAAGATCTGTTATCGAAAAGCATCAGAACAGATGGATGCATAGCTGATTTATTAGACCTTTAAAGAACTCATAATCTCCCCTGGCTGGTGTAGCTCAGTGGATTGAGCGCGGGCCTGCGAACCAGAGGATCGAGGTTCGATTCCCAGTCAGGGCACATGCCTGGGTTGCAGGCCAGTTCCCAGCAGGGGACACATGAGAGGCAACCATACATTGATATTTCTCTCCCTCTTCCTCTCTCCTACCCTTCCCCTCTAAAGATAAATAAATAATCTAAAAAAAAATTAAAAAAAAAAAAAGAACTCATAATCACAAGGTTATTTAAACTATTTCAGTTACAGGGAAAGATAGATAACTACTTAATCATTTTTTAATAATCATAATTTTAATATTAATAATCTAACATACTTTAAAATGACTTTTTAAAAGGACAATAATGATTCTATCTCATTTCTGAATTTAAATGAAAAAAAAACTGTGCGAAATATAGTAAGCAGCATTCAGCAGTGTATCAAGATCAACATATATAGGAATTTTTTACAGGAATACAGTGATAGCCTATTATCAGGAAATAAATAAAAATATTTCAGTGGGTAAATGGATTATACCATTAACAGAATGTTGCAGTTATTTCTACTAAAAACTCTAAATAGAGATAGGACCAAACTTTTTTTTTTAAAAATATTTATTTATTTATTTATTTATCTTTAGAGGGGAAGGGTAGGAGAGAGGGAGAAGGAGAGAAATATCAATGTATGGTTGCCTCTTATGTGTCCCATGCTGGGAACTGGCCTGCAACCCAGGCATGTGCCCTGACTGGGAATCGAACCGCGATCCTTTGGTTCACAGGCCCGCGCTCAATCCACTGAGCTACACCAGCCAGGGCGGACCAAACTTTTAAAATAAAAGAATGTACCACATGAACATGGGAATAGACAGATAAAACCCTATTTTTATGATATGATTATATACCATTAAAATTAATGTGAGAATGGGTTAGGTGGCTAAATATAAGATAAATATACAAAAAATAGTTTTCATCTATTTAGATCAGCTAAAAATTAAAACAGGAAATTATAGTTGGCCCTTTAGCAACATAGGTTTGAATTGTGTCTGTCTACCTATCTGCAGATTTTTTTCCAATAAATACCTATACACTTTTTCATCTGCAGTGGAGAGTTTATAGAAATGAAGGGCCAACTATATGCATTGTCTATGCCATTTTATACTGGGGATTTGAGCATTCCCAGATTTGGAAGCAAACTCTTGCAGGTACAAAGGGACAACTTAAGTTTTAGGGAAGTCAAAAGTCACAGATGGGTTTTTGACTCTAGAGGGAAGAAGTGGAATTCCTAATCCACAGGTTGTTTTGGATCAACAGTTAATCCACAGATCAACTGTATTATCCTTATAACTGAAAAAATTTAAAAGGCCAACATTTTTCATATATGAAATACACACTAATTTTTGAGTTTTTTAAATGTGCAATTTGAAAACCTCTGCGTCTTTACTTGTTAGGAAGAGAATAATATATATTAAACAGGATTTAAGAATAAGTAGTGAGCATCTGATTTAGGAATTTACCTTATTCACATGTAGTAATATTTAATTGAAAGATTATAAAGTATTTTATTGTTTTAAAATATTCTTTTATCCTCTAATATAAACATTTCTTAAATTGCTATTTTTACAGTATATATGTACATATGTGTATATATACATATACATATATGTATTTATATATACATACATACATAACTAAGAGTACTTATTATTTTGGAAGTAATTCTTCAATTGAGGTTATATGATATTGGGTTGGCCAAAAAGTCTGTTTAGTTTTTTTCCATAAAGGGAAAGATACATTTTTAATTTTTACTGAAAACTTTATTGATTTGGATATTTTGAGTATGTCAGCTGTCTCCTGCAATTGGCTTCTAGTGGGTAGAGGCTAGGGGTGCTGCTAAATATCTTGCAGTGCATAAGACAGCCCTGCAGCAAAGAATAATTTGGCAAAAGTGTCATTTGTACCAAGAAACTTCACAAATCACTTTGACACCCTCGATCAATCACAGCACCTTCTCCCTACACTGACAAATATTTTTTGGCCATTTCAGTTGCATTTCACCTTTCTTGAAATAATAAAACATAACACACCAAAAATGTTGCATATTTTCTTCTATCTTCAATATTAAAGTGGCTGCACAACAATTTACCAATTTTGATAAGTTTATTTTAAATGTACGCTAATATGACAGGTGTCACAATACAATCTAACAAAATTGTTTTGCGTGAGCTAAAGGCACTAATCACTATTAGAGCCATCATGTGGGGGGGGGGGGAAACAAGACTAAATGAACTTTCTGGCCAACCCAATAGATTGTTTGACAGTTATTGTGTCTGCTGCTTCTGAAATAGGAGTTTAATGGACTAGTATATAGTCTGGAGTTAGATTAATTTCTCTTTTGGGATTATGTTCAAAATGTTGATGTGTACCACCAGATAGTAGTGGCACTCTCCTTGTTATATGGCCGGTGTGTTGGCATGTTTGGATACTTGAGTAATGTATGGAGCCCTTTTAAACAAAAAAGAACAAACAAAGCAAGATCTACCCAAATCCTAGAGTCCATGTAAAGTATTATAAATGTGGGAATAGGTATTCACATATGTTTATTCTGAAGAAATATACAAAATCAGTACCAAAAAATCACAAAACAAAATATTGAAATTAACATTAACTTGATGGATAGTATTGTTTTGCTGACTTAAATCATTGCGTACGATGATTGCATGTTGTGGTGCTGACTGCTCTGGCTCTGTGTATTGTGTGTGTGCCACTCACCACCTTGGGCCATGGGATGAGTCAATTCGTCCTACATCTTCAGGGCCAACTACTGCAAATTACAACTATTGAGTGCACCAGGGCATCATTCACCCTTGTTTAACATTAATTTACTTGCAGTTAGCAGGCATTGTCTGCCTCTGTTCCCTTTTCATCACCTTAGGACAATGAAAGTTAAATGATAAGGCATTACAGTTTTGAAATACAAGCTAACTATATTAACAATGACTCTACTAACTTATCTTCCATCAGAATTTTTACTTTCAATGATTTCTAGTTTAAATGCTGTTTTTTTTTTTTTTTTTTTTTAGATATAATAATAAATCAAATTCCACTTAGTGGAGAATACATGAGTACTCTATATACTACCCCAATTTATTACTTTCTTTTTCTTAATGAAAAATGGTGGGTTGTGGGGTTCCCCCACATTTTGCTAAAGCCCAGCCCACCAATCCCGGTTTCTGTTTTACATGTAATGCTTTGAGGCTTGCACATAGGAGTGATCCAATCTGCTGAACTAAATTGCATTTCTTCCATTAGATCTTGTCTTTGCTTGTCCTTCTGGTCTTAGTTGGAGCCCTTCTTCAGTAGTATGGAACTGACCACACACAATTAGAACCTCCAAAGAGAAAAGGGGGATAGGTCCTAGTGTTTCTTGAGTAGTTACCATGTATATTTCTGATAATATCTTAGGTATTGCCAGGAATTCAACCTGGTAAAGTCAATATTATTTTCTCCATTTTACAGATAAAAAAAGAGAGAGACTGAGATCACATAATAAAAGGCCTAATATGAATTAGACTGAGTAGTAGATTGCAGCTCCCAGAGGAAATATGGGCTGAAAATATGTAAATGGTCAGTTGCCTAGTACATCAACCACAGAGAATGTGTAGAGGGAAATGGAAAGAGAGTAAAGGAATAAATTGAAGGTGTGGGGCGGAGTGAGCTCCCAATATTGAGACAGAGGGAAAAAAAGCAAGCAGAACAGAACAAAGTATTCTTACTCTCAGGATTTAGTACCTTGTGTTGTTGGCATCACCTCCTTCTTACCCGCACCAGCTGTTTACTGTTATGCCAACATAACCTAAACAAATCCTTAACTTTCAAATGAATACATTAAAATGAAAATAGAGCCACAGGCATGGAAACATGGAACAGACTGAAAGTGACCAGAAGAGAGGGGGAGGGGAGAATGTAGGGAAGGATGGGAAGGGACTAGACAAAGAAACATGTATGAATGACCCAAGGATGTGGACAACAGTGTGGGGATTGACTGTGAGAGTGGGAGGTGGGATGGGCGGAGGAGGACAAAGGGGGGAAAACTGGGACAAGTGTAATAGAATAACAATAAAGATGATTAAATTAAAAATAAATAGCTACCAAGAAACAAAAAAATAGAAAATCAATATTCCTATTAGATGGATAATGCATAGGAATATTCACCTTTAGCAATAACTCCTTATTTTATTTTGTTAGGCAATAAATCCAAGCCTTAAAAGTATTTTTCTCTTGTACTTTCTATTTCAGTGAATAATTATAAACTATTTAAATAGGAAAAAGGGAAATTACAAGTAAAATTAAAGTAATGCCAAGAAGAGTAATGATTTTTATGTGCTTGGAACAGGACAATTAACAAAATCTTATGCATTCTAATTCAAAAAATTAAAGGGAGAAATTGTGGGAGGTAAGCTAACAAAATTGCTCATAATTATTTTGGAAAATACAGAAACCTTCTCTGAGGTGGCAACCAACAAACCCATTACACCAAGCATCAGAATGTCTAGGAAGTGAGACAATTGCATTTACTCAGGAAGTTCTCAACTAACAAACTAATTAAAGCTTGTCAGAGATCTGAGATAAAGGATTGGGACATGTCAACATACCTTTCTGTTTCTCCTCATCACATTGAAAGTACAAAAGGTATGCTTGTTTTCACACAATTAAAAAGGAAAGAAGACCAGGAAAAGTAATGGAGACTCTAAGCAGCTATTTTTCTTTCATTCTCACATAACTCTGAGTCCTTTTGTAACACGGATATCTTGGCTTCCTGGCCCTGACTTCTCAGTCTTTGTTTCCCTACCTTGGATTTCTGTGTTTTTGTTTTTCAGGGCTTAGTCTTGAGTCACTTTTCTTTCTTCTGCATTTTCTGCTTGGGTGATTCTACTCTTCCCTGGGCCCTTCGATGCTGACAACACTCAGATTTGTCTCTTCAGCCCACACCTTTTCACCAGGTCCTTTTCAAGGAGCCCTGTTCTCACATTCAAGGTTTCTCCTGGATTGGTTTCTCTTTTCTCAGATCTGCTCTTCTTACTTAATGAGAATCTCTCTCTCTCTCTCTCTCTCTCTCTCTCTCGCTGTCTCTGTCTCTGTCTCTGTCTCTGTCTCTGTCTCTCTCATCACTAAGGCAAGACTCTATGCTAAGCAGAGCTAAAATACAATTTTTGGAGCAACTCAATTGTAATTCTTTAGTAGGTTGTGCTGCCTTTTAAAAATTAATGGGTTTACAAGAATGTCATTTCCACTGGTCAGTTTTTTTTTTTTAACAGTAATTTTGTGCTTTGTCATCATGAATATTGATAATTGTTGCCATATTATTATCTGGGCTTAGAAAAATGAAAGTAGAAAATATGATTGATTTTTTAAAAGATCTCCTGCAGCATGTTAGTTAAATTTAAAAATGAAAAAGATGTTTGAATTACTTGAAAATACAAAATATAGCTAATATTGTAAATGTACTATGGAGCCCTGCGGTAATGGCTGAGATGGTAATTTTATTCTAAACTGCAGTTTTCAATGGCTTATTTAACACGAATTCCCAATTTACACTGTTGACTGAAACTTTTCAAGCTTGTTTTCATCCCCAAGGGGAACTTTATAGAAAGATGAGAAAAAAATCCCTTTAGTTGACTTATTCAAGCATGGCAAAAATGATTTTCACTCAACTGTTAAAAATTCATAATATTTTGTGGCTTGTACATATTTAAATGGTTTCTAAAGTTTATTCTTCACATAAGCATATTTCCCAGAAAGGACAGGTACTGTAGTTCAATAAAATATTCAAAAATTTAAAATAGCTAAACACTATTGAAAATTGAAATTTTAATTGTGTAAAATGTTTTTTCATTTAACTGATGTCAGACCAATTTTGTAGGCAGATAATGAAAGGATGCTAAATTTAGTTCATTTTCTTTTGCAAACTTCTCTCTGTCAAATAGGTAGAGAGCTTTTAATAGCAAAACTAGTGACTAATTTTGACTTGGGAGAGTTAGTATTTTCATTTGTATTTTTTGTCTTCATTCTATTTATTATCAGCTTTTTTTACTACTCTCTCAGATACCCATTAACCATGAGTATCTAGGTATTACACTTTGTGTGGCTTCCATGAATTATCATTGTTGTTCACAAAGTCATTGATGACTGACTACACACATTTGGGGATAGTATTTGATAACTGCCAGCATAGATTTTCAGATGTTATTTCAAAAAACTTTACATTAGTACTGAAGATGATAAATTGATCAGTAGCCTAAGGCTAGGTAGAAAGGAAATGCTGCGGGAATATACATGAGTGAGGCAGACATTTTTTTCTAGACCTGGATTTAGAGCAGGAGAGGGTTTTAGGTGTATCTTTTCATCTTTAGTGTTCTCTGATGGTGCAATGGCCCTCATCTTTTAGTGGGGAAATAGTATCATTTTATCAAAGATATAATTGACATATAACATTATATTAGTTTCAGGAGTACAACATAATGACTTGATATTTGTATTTATTATGAAATGACCATCATAATAAATCTAGTTAACATTCATGACCACAAATAGTTGCAATACTGTTTTGTGATGAGAACTATTAAGTTCAACTCTCTTGGCGACTTTCAAATATACAATGCAGTATTATTAACTATAGTTACCACACTGTCTATTACATCCCTTAAATTATTTATTTTATAACTAAATGTTTGTATCTTTGACCCCCTTCACCCATTCACCCATCCCCCACCCACTGCCTCTGACAACTACCAATGTGCTTTCTCTATCTATGTGTTCATTTGTTTTTATTTTCCCCCTAAGATTCAACATGTAAGTGAAATTTTGTGGTATTTGTCTTTCTCTGTCAGATTCATTTCACTTAGCATAATGCCCTCGACCACCATCCATGTTGTCACAAACGGCGAGTTTTTATTTTTTATTATGGCTTAATAATATTCCATTTTTTCTGCATGCCGCATCTTCTTTAATCATTCATCCATTAACGGACACTTAGGTTGCTTCCCTGTCTTGGCTGTTGTAAATAATTCTGCAATGGGCGTGGGGGTTGTATATATCTTTCCAGTTAGTGATTTCAATTCATTCAGATAAGTACCACAGCAGAATTGCTGGATTATATAGTAGTTCTATTTTTGATTTTGTTTTTTAGGAACCTCCATACTGTTTTGTATGGTAACTGTACCAATATATATTTTTACCAACAGTGCACAAAGGTTCCCTTTTCTCCACATTCTCACTAACACTTGTTATCTCTTATCTTTTTGATAATGGAAGGTGTGAGGCGATATCTCATTGTGGTTTTATTGCATTTCCCTGATGATTAGTGAGGTTGAGCACCTTTCAGGTACCTGTTAGCCATCTGTGTGTCTTGTTTGGAAAAACAGACATTCAGATTCTCTGCTTATTTTTTTTAAATTGGATTGTTTGCTTTTTTGCTGTTGAACTGTAAGAGTTCTTTGAATATTTTGAATATTAATCCCTTACCAGACATATAATTGGCAAATATTTTCTCCTATTTCATAGGTTTCCTTTGCTGTACAGAAGCTTTTTAGTTCAATGTAGTACCACTTGTTTATTTTTGTGTTTGTTGCCTTTGCTTTTGGTGTCAAATCCCTCAAAAATCATTGCATGGATTGATGTCAAGAAGCTTACCTCCTAGGTTTTCTACTAGGAGTTTTATGGCTCCAGATATTACATTCAAGTCTTTAACCTGTTCTGAGTTATGGTAATTTTTGTCTGGGTAACATAGTTGTTTAGTTTCATTCTTTCATTCTGTCCAGTTTTTCTAACACCATTTATTGAAGAGGTTGTTCTTTTTCCAATGTATTTTCTTCTTTTTCATAAATTTATGCACGTATATGCATGGTGTTATTTCTCATCTTTATTTTTCCACTGAGCTGTGTGTCTGTTTTTATGCTAATATCACACTGATTTGGTTACTAGAGCTTTCTAATATAGTTTAAAATCAGGAAGTGTGATGCCTCCAGCTTTGCTCTTCTTTCTCAAGATCGATTTGACTGTTCAGTGCCTCTTGCGGTTTCATACAAATTTTAAGATGGTTCTATTCCTGTGAAAAATGCCATTATTATTTGACATGGATTACAATCTTCATTCTTCCAATTTATGAACATGGGATATCTTTCCATTTATTTGTGCCTTTAATTTCTTTCCTATCATCTTACAGTTTTCTGTGTAACAGTCTTTCACATCCTTGGATAGGTTTATCACCAATTATTTTATAAAATGTTATTTTATCATAGTTTAGAACGTATGGGTTATAAATATTATTCTTGTGGGTAATATTATGATTTTAAATTATAACTGCATTTTTTTCTTTTTGTAACACCACCTCTATTGGATTGTTATCATCCTGTTTCTCATCTTTGTGTATGCCTGACTAGGTTTGTGTTACTCTCTTAATCTACTATTTCTCTCCACAAACATGTTTTATAACTTGTGTATCTTTTAAGACACCATCTATAGGAATGGATTCTTAACTCCAACCCAGATCCTGGTGACTAACACTGCTCCAGCTGTGCCAACACACAAGTCTCTCTTTTCATTTTTACTCCATTACCATGTCTGTAAACAACCATGGGGAGACTGTAGAATCAGTGATTTTGTTCATAGTAAAGGTTTTTAAAATTTTTTTAATGAAACATAGTTGTGAAGGCAAGATGATGAAATGCATATAAAGCATGTCCAATGAGTTGGAGACATCACAGCCAGGGCTCAGGAAGCACTAGGGAGGTACCGTATTTTTCGGACTATAACACACACTCCCCCCAACAAATTTGGGAGGAACAATGGTTGTTAATTCTGCTCTTGAGTTCTGTTTACATTTACATTGGTGAAATATTATATTATTTATGTTATTAAATATTTTACCACATTTTTTGCTTCAAAATTTTTTTCCTATTTTCCTCCTCTAAAACCTAGGTGCATCTTATGGTCTGAAAAATACGGTACTCTGCAAGAGGTTTAAATAGCAGAAGGTCTTTGTTTTTCCTCTCTGCTAATAAACTTGTAATTTGGGGGAAATTACTCAAAATTTTAAATATGAGAGTATAATATAGTTTTCATATATTGTTTTTCAGTTCCTTTCTACTTGAAGCAAAATGATTGATTTAAAACACCCTAGTTCTCACACACCATAAATGAGGGTGGCTTAAGAAACTGAGCAAACTGTTGTAGGCATTTACTAGAATATGTGGAATAGCCAGACTCACGTTAATCTCATTCTCCTGAATTGTGCTACCTTAGCTTTCCACTTTCGCAATTATTGTCTGTCTTTGAATTTTAGTTAAGGAAACTCATGTGTACAGACCCTCGTGGTCTATTACCAGCTAATCTACATATACCTGACACCTAACTTCTCCTGGGCTCCACTGATACTCCCCCGAAATAGAGATAGAAAGGTTGTGTCTTTGTCCAGCCTGGGTTGCATTAGAGACTTCCAGATCCTCGGTTCTGTTAGAACTTCAGAGAATGTAGTAATTCCCCAGAATTTGAGGGAGTAAAAATCAATGAAGAACAAGCCAGCATTCAGATACAGGAGTGCTCATTTTGTACCACAGCATCATGTGGTCAGACAGAGAAGGGGCAATCAACACTAACATTTTAAAGTTCCCAGTAAATTGCAGGTTTGATAGTTCCCAGAGTTGAATGTATATAAGATGGCTGTATTTTCAGGCATCCTGAAACTTGTGGAAAGCCATCTTCAAGATCATTATTTTTAATGATGAGGAAATAAAATTGAAAAATAAAATTCATAGCAGTTTTTCAATTAATAGGCCTGTGAGAAGAGGAAATAAAGAGTAATGTAGGAAAATAAAGTGAAATAGTTGAGATTTAAGCTTCGTTAGGAGATATAAGAGCATATGAGGGAATTTAAAACATTAAATTGTTAATGAAGAGTAAGCAAAGTGATAAAATGTTTTGGAGTAATGTGAAATATTATATTAGAAAGGAGCATGCAGAGGGCAAACTTATAAATGAGAATAGTTTATGGTTTTCTACCTTGCAACTTGAAAAGCAATGTGGCTCAAATTAAAACTGGTCCATAAAAAGGAATAAATATAGGTAACTTGGTCTTCTCTAGAAAGATATATTTTTCCTGCCTGTGTTACGTGGGACATGGTGACTGGGAAATTCTCTAATGTCTGTCTTTGAGTGACGCCTTTTTTACCAATAGGAGCCATTTGTGATAGTTATTTTATTTATTTTTAAGGTGTAGAAAAGTGGAGGGAATGAAAATACAATATTTCTGATATTAGAAAATTTGTGTTGAGAAGGGTTTCCACCAAAGCTGTATTGCAAAGGAACTTTATTTTCTCTCTTTTTTTCTTCCAGTTTTCCCCAGAAGCAAATTTATCAGTGCAGTTGGTATAAATCCAGTGTTTATTGGTGTGGTGCTTTCATTATCTTGGATAAGCAAGTTCACCAAGGCTAAAGAGTCTTAAACAGTTTTCGTTGCCATATTCATGAAGATCTTTAGCTGAACGTAATAGAATACCCAGATGCAAATGGCTTACACAAGAAGGGTTTCTTTTTCTCATGTGCACTTGAGTCAGTTTAGCAGCTGAACAGGGCCAGGGCTTGGGGTCACATGTCTTACTGTTTAGCCTTATCCTCATGGACATGGAAGGGCTGCCTTGCAAGAATGATGTTTTCCTACAGAAACCTTTAGAGATGGAGGAAGGACTGAGACTCAGCCTGAAAGTCTCCTTTTTAATCAGGAAGTGTCTGAAGAAGGATTCTAAGGGAAGACAGAAAGACTCTTAAAACTAACGATTCACTCTTTCTCTCCTTTAGGCTGCACCATCCCTAAAGCACAGTTCTTCAAATATAAATTAAATCACTTGAACAGCAACTGAAACCAAGTTGGCCTAGATTGAATGTTTGGAATTCTCTTCAAGTTAATGTACGATCTCTGGTAAATCTTATGATTTACTCAATAAAGTAGCTCAAAATGGACAAGCTCTGCTGGCAGCTTTCATGTTGTAGAGTAGCTCTTTTCGGGCCTTTGTAAATGTTATGTTATTTTGTTTCTAATAAATGCTTTTGAGAGAGATCATTGAGGCAAAACCATTGGGCAGGTTCCTTCTTTCTTTCTTAGTTGTTGTGGTTGTTGTTTCCTGGGGTGTCTTTATTCACTCCCAGAGAATTAGGTAGACTTTATATTTAACATGAATTTCTAATAGTTTGCCTTTTTTTTAAGAGGGCTTGATTTTGCCAGTTAGTATCCATTTAGAGTTCTTTTGAGTAAACAGTCTAACTTAAACTCATTGGGAATTTGTTTACTGTGTTTACATAAGTCAGAATCTATTTCTGTGCTTATTGCAGTTTTTCAGGAATGGGTCAAGTCCACAACCTGTATAATAAGAAGGCATACAACAAGTAAATTATTAAAATGGATTTATAATTTACCTATAATGCTGTATTGTTTTATAACATAAAAATGAGTTGCCCTTTGTATGCTGATAGCAAGTTCTCTTATTACTAACTAATCATGTAGAAGTATAATCAATCTTAGCATGCTGAGTGGTTACTGGATATTGAGTTATTTCCTGAAGATATATATTAACGTATTCAGCTTTCATAGCAAATTAAGCACATTCATGAAAACTATAGAGAGGGGTGATGAAACTTTAATGCATGATCTGTAGTATTTTAATTATCCATACATTATTCTGAAATCCTTTACCAACCATTGATAAAATTTATAATAGTAAAAACTTGAATTTATCTTTCTCTTTTCTGTCATTTTGGAAAATCATGGAATTTCTTTCTCATTTGTTTCTAGCCAGCTGGACTTTTAGTAGATTAGTGATTTAAGACATTTTAAATGGCTGCATCAGCTAATTTATTTCCCATACCTGTATTTTTTAAAAAGTTTTATTGAGATGTAATTGATACACAACACCGTATAAGTTTACAACATAATGGCTTGACTTACATATATTGGGAAATTGTTACCACAATAAGTTTAGTTAACAAGTCATCATCACATATAGATATAAAAAAGAAAGAATTGTTTTCCTTGTGATGAGAACTTTTAAGATTTATGTTATCTTAGCAACTTCTGAATATACAATCCAGTGTGTTTACAGTGTCAGCATGTTGGACATTGTATCCCTAGTACGCATTTATCTTATAACAGGGAGTTTGTACCTTTCCACCACCTTCTTTTAAACTGTTCATTTTTGGCCCTGGCTGGTTGACTCAGGGATTGAGTGCTGGCCTGAGAACCAAAGGGTTGCTGGTTCTATTCCCAGTCAGGGCACATGACTGTGTTGCAGGCCAAGTCCCCAGCTGGGGGCTCTTGAGAGGCAACTACACACTGATATTTTTTCTCCCTCCTTTCCCCTTTCTCTAAAAATAAATAAATAAAATCTTTAAAAAATAAACTGTCCATTTTTTACCTCTTCCTGGTTTTTCTATTTATGTATCTTTATCAATCAATTATAATACTGTCAAGTGTCTCATTAACATTCAGCCTGGCTTTGAATCCAGGTCCAAGGGAATAAAAAGCAGCTCCTTGAATATTCCTTTCATTTTCAAGAAAGCATCCCGTTTACTTTTCACATGAAGGATATACACTTTGTGGAACTAGTGAGCTTTCCCCTATGCTACTCTTCTGATGATTTCATCTTCTGGGGGAGGGGTGGCAGAATAAAACTTTGCCTTTGAAAATAAATAACATAATAATACCAAGTTAAGTGACAGAAATATTGAGGAAAAAAATACTCGTTTCGGAACACAGATATAGCTACGAACTGTAGATTATGGACTTAGCATCTAGGTCATTACTTGCCTTGATGTTCTAGACTTGTAAATAGTATTATATGATCATTTAAGCCAAAAGTCCATAGGTAACTGGAGATAAGAATGAGAAGGTCTAACCATGAGGACTAGATCATCATATACAGATTGGGAAAGTGGGGTGTAATGTGTAACTGTCTGTAGCCCCCACCCTCACTCCCTACCCTGTAATCTCAGCACAAAAGATGAGGTGTGTAGGTGCTGTCTGTCAGGAGAACTTAAAGTTAAGACCTGGAGATCCACAGACAGATACTCATTCCATTAATAAGTTTTGAAATATTTAATTATTTTATTTTATTTTAGGTATTGCTGCATTTACAAGATATCTTTACACTTGACGTAGTGAAACCAAGATGATAGTAATTGTTAAGCTTATTTAATGAAGAATAATAGGAGAATTATTGGTCAAACAGGAGGATGAGGATCAGACAAATAGCAGTTGAAACCACCAAATGCAAATGTTCTTAAGTGTTTGCCTACTGCCACCTTCACTCTAAAATAGCATGGTAAAAAAAATAAAATTTGATCTTTTGAGTTAGTTTGATCTCTTAAGAGCCTGAATAAGTGCATAAATAAATGTAGCTCCATTACAGTACTTATGGCTTATCAATATTGGTGCCTTACTTTTCTTTCTTGTGAGTTCCTTAATAGATTTAAAAAAATATTTTTCTTTGTAGCTATATAATTTAAATTTTACAATAGTAATATCTATTTCTCTTTTAGTAAAAATGGATACATTGACACTGTGTTTTTTGATAATTTGAGTATGATTAATGGAAACCAGGTTTTGTGGTAAATGCTTTTAACATGGAATTCTGTATTTTGGTGTATATCACATTCTATTTGCTGACATTTTGAAGGTTAATTTTGATTTCAAGGTGCTGCATTTTTACACCCTGCCTTACTTTATAATTTATATTTCCTTTTCTACCCTCAAAAAAAAAGGAAACAAGCATTCTCCCAGTTTTTGCAAACATTTCAAAAGACATTATCAGTAGATATACCTGAATGTTGGAATATTTGTAAGAGGAATCTGCTCTTCTGCCCTCAACCCCTAGAAGCAAGAACTTCACTGCTAACTGCTCACTGCACAGACTGAGATGGTGAATGCACAGGGTTATCATGAGCATGCAGATGAGACAGTGCCTTGGGAGACATTGCCCTGTGAACTCTACTCTTAGGGAGTGGATGTTACTACCTGGACATCTGCTGTGTTAAAATGTCACAAATAGCATGAGGCCGAATAGAGTGAAGTTCTCACCGCAGGTCAGGGCTGGAATACACGGTGAGCATTTTGACTATCTTCAGGTCAGCTAGCTCAGATGAGTGATAGCACGAAACCATTCTGGGTTTTCACACTAGTGCCATGTTCAAGTTGCTGAGTACTTTTTTCCATACACTCTGCCTCTGAGGACCCCTTGTTTGCTCTTTTCCCTCCATTTATCTACCTTGAAAAAGGCCTAAGAGGATTAAAAGAAGCTCTTGTATAGTTTTTCTTTAATTTTTTTATTGTTGTTCACTTACAGTTGTCCCCATTTTCCCCCCATTGCTATCCCATGCCCTACTGACCCCCACATCCCACATTAAATCCTCCCCCCAACCCCATTGTCTTCGTCCATGGGTCCTTTATACATGGTCCTTAACTTGACCCTACCCCTTCTCTCCCCTATTATCCCCCTCCACTTACCCTCTGGTCACTGTCAGTTTGTTTTTTAATTCCAGGTTTTAAGTATTTTTATGGATAAAAAAAGAGGAGACAAAATTCTTAAGAAAGCATAAAATCAAGGCTAAATTTTAAAACATATCTTTAAGGAAAAAATGGCTTTTCAGCTTTTTTAACTGCCGGAAGAATCATTGAGAAACGAACAAGGTAGTTCCAGGGAAATGCTTGTGCTTGGCATATAGTAAACACTTAGTGCATTTTTGCTGCTCTTAAGGAAAGAGATGCCACATCACTTCTAGTATAAATTTAGGATAAATGAGATTAAAGTCAACAAGAGAGTTACCAAGTTTTTATAAATCTGATTCCTGCAAGTCCATTTAGCCACTGAAAGATGGAACTTCACATTGTGTTTCAGACGTGTGTCCATAGGTGGTTCTATCAAATAAAGATACAGTAGTTTCTTTTATGTAGGCTGACTAATCATACTTACATGTATAGTGGGAGATAAATGAGCATAAGGCTAGTGAGTTGATTTATAGCTTGTAAGAGCAAATTTAGTTTTCTCTATATACACATTTTATGACCTAAACACTTTCTGAACAAAAAGTTATTTAGAAAGTTTTGCAAATTGATGGGCATCAAAAGCCTGACAGACAAGATTGTATTCCTTGAAGGATAGCAAAATTCTTAGTCCCTAAGAATTCTTAAAGTATGGGGTTCTTAAAGTCTGGGTTCTTAAAGTATGTAGTTATACAGCCCTCATTTAAATATATACATTATTAGCCTTAGCACCATGAAAAGGTAATAGGAAACATTTTACTCTAGAGAAAACCAAACCAGATTTTGAGAAATTACTCACTCATGACTATTAATAATAACCAACATTGAAGCAGATTTAATCAAGTTACATAGAACAGACCATAAATATAAAAAAGTCCAGTTGTTTTCTTTATTTTAATTAGTTCTGAGGAAAGTTTCATTTTTATATAAATATCATAAAGGAAAGAAATTTTACAGTTGAACATGAACATTTTTGAAGGTATAAATGGAATATTATCATGTATGCCTTTTAAATATTTGTTTTTGTCATCATATAAGTAAATTTACATTTAGGAAAGTCAAAAATTCAAAAAATTCTCTGAGAAGATAGTAGAAAATAAAATAACTACTGAAACATCGACTTACTCAAATATTTTCCTATGTAAAAATTTCAACATGATTGAGATAAAAAAATCAATTTGCTTTATATCATGTATATTTACCCATTCCATTAAATATTCTTCTCTGTGACATTTCATAGCTGCCTGATATTATACTAGATTGGTCTTTGAAGATTTTGCTTAACCAGTTTTTTTATCACTTACATATTTAGGTTTCCCCCCCAGTTTTTCTGTACTGCAAATTATTATACTGTGTTAATGTGTTTTTTTGTCATCGTTCATTGACTTTACAGCACAGCAATGGACCTTATTATTCCTTATTTGTATCGCTTAAGCGTCATTAGTTTCTTTTTGAAGATAAAAGTATCAGTATTAAAGGTTACTTTTAAAAAAAAATTATTGATTGATTATCCAGGGAAAGGAAGGGAGGAGGGCAGAGAAAGAGAGAAATATCAGTTTTTTGTTTCACTTATTTATGCATTTCTTTGTTGATTCTTGTATGTGCCCTGCCCAAGGATCGAACATGCAACCTTGATGTGTCAGGAGAACACTTGAACCAACTGAGCTACTTGTTCAGGGCCAATGAAGTGTTACTTTTAACTTATCTTTTTTTTTCTTAATTTATTCCTAGATTTCCATGTGTCTCTATTATTTAAAGTACAAAAATATATAGCTCTTTAAGGGGATAAGTTAAATATATTGTATGCAGAGTACGAAAGATTTCAGAAATGTAAATTAAAAATTACATGTCACCGCACACCTGTGAGGATTGTTATTATAAAAATATTGAAAGATTACCAGTGTTGGCCAGGATGTGGAGAAAAGAGACTCTTTGGGCACTCCTGGTGGGAGTGGAACCTGATGTAGCCTTTATGGCAAACAGTGTGGAGGAGATTTAAAAAATTAAAAGTAGTACTACCATGTGATACAGCACTCCCACCTTTGGATGTTTTTCCAAAGGAAATGAAATCTTTACTTTAAAGAGATATGTGCACTCCCATGCTTATTGCACCATCATTTACAGTAGCCACAATTTGGAAACAACTGAAGTGTCTATCAACAGATGAATGTGTAAAGAAGATGGTATGTTGATAATATATAAAAGTATTATATATTATATATATGAATAATATTTAGTCATAAAAAAAGGAGATTCTGCCATTTGCAACCGCCTGTATGAATCTGTAGGACATTATATGAAGTGCCAGACATATAAATAAAAGTACTACATGATCTCACTTGAATGTGGAATCAAAATAGTTAAATAATTAGACATAGTGAGAAGAAGGGTATCTACCAGGAGTGGAGATGGGGGGGAAGGGCAGATGTTGGTCAAAGTGTGCACAGTTGCAGCTATGATGGATGAATAAGTTCTGGGGAGCTAATGTACAACATGATTATTATAATTAATAATACTGTGTTTTATATTAGAAATGTGCTAAGAGTAGATTTCAGGGGCTCTCACCACACACGCGTACACACACAGTAACTAAATGAGGAGATAGATATATTAATTAGCTTGACTGTAGTCGTTTTTTCATTATGTATATTGTTTTATGTAGACATTATATTGTACACCTTAAACATATATAATTTTATTACAAAAATAAAATATCTATTAACAATTGAATCTAAAAAACAAACTAAGTGAACAAGAACAGAGACAGAATCATGGCTATGGAGAGTGTTTTGATTGTTGCCAGATGAGAGCAGGGTGTGGGTGAGGAGGTGAGGGGATTAAAAAGTACAAATAGGTAGTTACAGAATAGCCATGGGGATATAAAATACAATATAAAAATGGAGTAGCCAAAGAACTTATACGCATGACCACTGGACATGAACAATGGTGGGGGGATTGCCTGAGGGAATGGGGGGTGCTGGGTTGAGGGGGGCAAAGAGGGAAAAATCAGGACAACTGTAATAGCATAATCAATAAAATATAATTAAAAATGTCAAGAGAAAAAGCTATTCATTTTGTTCTTTAAAATATTGACCATAGCCAGAAAGAACTATTTTACTTTTTATCCCCTGTGAATACAGAATAAGTAAATATTTTCTTCAATTACCCTTTCAACAGTTTTAGCAGAGTGGCACCATTCTTGTGAATTTGGAAATAAAAGAATGGTTATTTGCTTTTTATAGTAGAAAACACTTATCTTTTCTCCTAATTTTTCTGTTTCTTGTCTCTGTTTCTGTGTGTGTGTGTGTGTGTGTGTGTGTGTGTGTGTGTTTGTGTTTCATTATTTCTGTTGAGTGTCTGATTACTTCTATGGTCCTATTTTATTTGTGCAGTTGCAATCACTCTCACTTTTATATATTTGCTTTCCCTTTTTCCTTAGACTGTCTTTATCTCTTTTCTGTTTCATTTCCTAATAAGCCACATTCAAACTTTATGCTCATGTTTTCCCTTTCTGAATATATTCTTCTTTCTCCTTTCTGGCCCCAAATTCTAACTCAGCCACTACTTATTGAACAATGCATAGACCTATGTTGGAAGCTGTGGCCAGGTTTTTAAATTTCAGCATGCAAGGGAATCATTCCTGGAGCTCATTTAAATGAAGGTTGTAGGACATTATTTCCTGAGTTTCTGGTGGTAGATCTGGCATGATACATGGAAATCTGTGTTTTTATAAATTGCCCTGCATGATTGGGTGCATGAGGTACTTGAACCATACTCTGACAAATGCTATATTCAAATGAATTTGATACCTTAGCTTCCACATAGTTGTTTTTGGAGAAAGTTTCTTGAGATAGGCAGATATTGAACAGGACCTTAAGATATTGGTTTGTTTCAGAGAAGGCAGTAGTTAATGTCAAGGAGAAACATAGATGCTTGCAGACTCCATCTTTCGTCTTCACTGCTTGGGGACATCTCTGCATCTTCAATTTATGTGCCACATATTGACTGCCTTTGTCTGTGACTGTCTAATCCATAGGTGTGTCACTTTTCAAAGAAGTCACAGGCCAAAAAGAAGGGATATGCACTTGCTATGTGGCATGACCCTATAGTAAAGGATTATAAAAATGAGAATACCATATCTGATTGTACCCATACTTCATGTCACTATGACATACTATTTACCTTTAATGGGACAGATGTGTAATGGCTAATGAGCAGACTTGAAAGTGGTTGATTCCACAAAAATATCTGTTAAATACACTAAACTATTTTCAGTTGGTATTTTTTATTACTAGCAAACACAACTGAAATTCAAAAAACAATCCCCAGTCCCTAAAAGTACTTGGATACGGTAGCTATTTTCTAAAGTTTTGTATTTTATTGACAGTTAAGTTTCATCTTACCAGGAGTTAACACAGGAAATATTTATCAGGTTCCTTTGTTAAAAGGTACTTTGGATCATTCCAGTCATTAACAGAATATATTGACATTAACTTTCATATTTTGAAATATTTTGTATGGGACAGCAATTGTGTGTTTAAAACATAAAAAGCTCAGATATTAACAGTTAATTGTTTTCAGTTATATATTCTTTACTTTAGCTGAAATAATTAGCACCTATTCTTTGATGTAAAATGTGGGAAAACAATAAATGGGATGAACTGAAGTTTTCAAACTGAATTGATTACTTCACAATTTACTTTTAACTGAAAAAAATATTGGGAGAAATAGTTGCCTGATGCTTGAATAGAAGTTGAGGTGTATAACTGGGATTGACTCAAAATGTTAGAAACAAATTTCACCTAGTTTTATGGCTGTGGATGTTGCATTTTTTTCTTCTTAGAATATTAATGGACTTAGGATTCTTATCAAATGGGTGGAGAAAGCCTCTAGGTAGTGTTGAAATAAAGTAGTTAGTGTTCTGTTAAGACATATTCTGGACATAGTTCAGAAAAACTGGGGCTTAGGAATTAAGTCATTGCTCTGTAGATTTGTAAAAAACCAAATGAGCGGCTTTGTCTGATAGCTGAGCACTGTGCACAGACTACCGCTTATCTGGATAAAATTGTATTTGTAAATTATGTTTAAGCAGTAAGTGTTCCTTGTTCTTTACCAAAATATTGAATTGTGTTATGAAACCAAGGTACTTCGGGGACCTGCCACTTAAGAAACTGGGTGGAAGTCAGGAGACCAGGATGTCTATTTCATCCTACCATCTTAAGGGCCCAGAGCAGTCTTTGGCATATTGTATTTGTTTGTTTTTGTTTTACATCTTAAAAAATCCTGATGGGATACACATACTGTAAAATCACTATCTTAAATATACAGTTCAATGGTTTTAAGTATCTTTGTTGTGCAACCAGTCTCTAGAACTTTTGCATGTTGCAGAACTGAAGCTGTGTACTTGTAAACAGCTCCCCGTTTCCCACTCTCCCCAGCTCCTGCAGCTGCTCTTCTACTGCTGTCTCCGTGACTTGGATTACTTTAGACGTCTCATACAAGCTGACTCATACAGTGTTTGTCTCTTCATGACTGCCTTATTCCACCTGGTCCTTTTATTTTTGTCAATACTTTATAGTATTCCTTTTTCTAGAGGTCTCATTCCTAAACCTGATGTACTTATATCTTAACCTCAGTAGTCTCTTTTACCTTTCTTCTACTATTTTAAAAAAGGCCTTATAATAGCTTTAATTTAATAAAAATTATGGAATAAATGAATATTTCTCACTTTGTTACCTCCACAAGGGTAGAAATAGATGCAACTTCATTTTCCATTTTTCTATAACTAAATTTAACTTCTACTTTAAGCCCTCTTTCTGTCGTGGAGGGAGAAACATTCTTAGTAAATTTCTAGGTTCCCCCTAGGTTCCACTGGAGTCATATCTAAGTTCTTGGGGATTTGCACAGTGTTAGGATATTGAGTCCTTCTTGGGTATCATACTCTCAGGGTCCCTGTATGTGAGCGCCTCCTGCAAGAAGCCCATTGGCCAGCTGGTCTCCAGCTCTCACTGCCTGTATATTTATGCGGACTCTGCCCTCTAGCTTTCATTTCTCAATGGTAGTTTGAGCCCTGCTGCAGCCTCCCTCCCTGGCATCAAAATCCTGGAAGTGATAGAAGATACATAAATAAGTGATCATTAAGTAGCTGAGCTCAAAATCATGTCTGAAAGCTTTTGGTGGAACAAGAATTATTGAAGAATCTGCAAAAGGAGGGACTGATGGAAGAAGAAAATTGTAGCTCGGGATCTCTGCAGGTGTCTGTGGCCTGAGAATATGGGAGTGGCCTAAGTTCATGTTCAGAAGTGGGGGAAGCTGAGTTCAGGGGTGGTAGGCCTAGGCCAGCTGCGTTAAGAAGCCAGTTCATGGGAAAAGGCAGCCAGTTCACACTACATACCTCACACCCCTTCCCTGGGCCTGGTAGTAAGTGTGGAAGCGTGGTTTCAGGAACCAGGCAGGTATCCTTGTGTCTCAGCGCAGCTTGGAGGAATATGGTACATCAAGGTACAGGCGAACAGCTTTGAGCATCCCTGCCAGCAACAGTGTTCCACCACTGTCCCTGAATACTCTTTCCAGGTGCTAGCTAAGGTTGTCCCCCTCCCGCCGCCCCACAGAATCAGCATTCAGTGCAAATGGGACTTCAACTAGAAATAGGACTAGATAATTAAGGCTCTGCAAACATTTGAGGAACAATCAACATTATAAAGTGTAAAAAAAAAAAGCATAAATGAATATAATTTATAGAGATTATAAAGTATAAAATACACCCACAGTCACTCTGGGGTGGAAAAGATTCATTCTGAGATGTGAGAAACTGATGAGTTTTATAAATACACCAGGTACTTAGACTCCTGCTTCGTAAGGAGCTTGCTTTTTCCCCAGGGCTTTGCTTAGGAAAGGGAGGACAGGTTTCTTCTGTCTTTGGTCGGAGGTTCTATTACAATCTTATCCCCAAAACTGGGGTGACACTGCATGAGGTTTGCCCAGTACAGTCTGAGTTTACACCTGTTTTTCAGTTATAATTATTCATAGTGTCCCTTAGACAATATATGATATCGATTACTCAAGAATTCTCTCAGGAACAAGGGACAGGATTCAAGGTCTCTTTCCTCAAAGACATAATGGCCTATGACTATCTACAAGCCCACTTCTTGCCCTTAAAACTCTCTGTTTTCCTCCAGGCCGTAGAGTCCTGTGTGGGGGATGGAAAGATTTGGGATGGGTAGGTTCATTCTTATTCATCAGATAATCTGTCCAGTCTGTTGTCTGCTAAATTCTTTTAGTGGATCTCTTCTTTCCAACTGCTCTTTGCTAAGGATTTCCTAATCTAAAGCCATCAATAGATTCCTATGACCTAGGTTGTCCAAATGGGGAAGAGCCAACAGGAAAAGGAAGAGTGGTAATAAGACACGCACACATTAATATTGTAAACACTATCCACAATATCACTAGGTAGCCTTGTGGCCTTTTGGAACATCACAGAAGTCCTCTGAACTTTCATGTCCTAATCTAAAAATCACCAAAATCCTGAGTCTTTTCTTCTCTCGATAAAATTATCAAGCTTACGATGTGAAGGGTATTTGCAGATCAATTAGCTCAACCTTCCATATAGATCTTCTTTCCAAATATCTTTGTCATGTGATTATTCAACCACTGCAATAATATTTTAAGGAATGGAATAAATGGAGGCAATTAGAATAGCAATTTCTAAAAATTGAATTTAGAAGGTGTTTATTTTTTTAATTTAATCTTTATTGTATTTTTTCCCATTACCATTTAGTCCCCTTATACCTCCCTCCCTGCAGGAATCACTGTACTGTTGTGTACGTCCATGAGTCCTTTTTCCTTTTTGCTCAATCCCTCCACCCCCTACCTACCCCTCCAGCAGCTGTCATCCTTCTATCTATGAGTCTTTCCATTTTCCTTCTTAGTTCACTTTGTTCATTAGATACCTTACATGAGTGAAATCATATGGTATTTGTCTTTCCCTGACTTTTTTTTCACTTAGCATAATGTCACAAAGGGTAAAATTTTCTTCTTTTTATAGCCAAGTAGTATTCCATCATCCAAGTGTCCAATAATTGTTTTGTCCACTTATCTACTGATGGACACTTGGGCTGCTTCCATATCTTGACGGTTGTAAACAACACTGCAATGAACATAGGGGTCCTTATGTTCTTTCGAATTAGTGTTTTGGGTTCCTTTGGATATATTTGCAGAGATGGGATTGCTGGGTCAAAAGGCAGATTCATTTTTAATTTTTTGAGGTATCTCCATACAGCTTTCCATAGTTACTGCACCAGTCTGCACTCCCACCAACAGTGCAAAAGGGTTCCCCTTTCTCTATATCCTCACCAGCACTTGTTGTTTGTTGATTTATTGATGATAGCCATTCTGACTGGTGTGAGATGATATCTCATTGTGGTTTTAATTTGCATTTCTCTGATGATTAGTGATGTTGAGCATATTTTCATACATCTATTGGCCATCCGTACATACTTTTTGGAGAAGTGTCTATTCAGGTCCTTTGCCCACTTTTTAATTGGATTGTTTGTGTTTTTGGTGTTGAGTTTTATAAGTACTTTATAAGTTTTGGCTTTAACTCCCTATCAGATGTATTGGCAAATATATTCTATTATGTAGGTTGTCTTTTTATTTTGTTGATGATTTCCTTTTCTGTGCAAAAAATTTTTTGTTTGATGTAGCCCCGTTTGTTTATCATTTATTTTGTTTCGCTTGCCTGGGGAGATGCATGTGATGAAATATTGTCACAAGCAATGTCTGAGATTTTTCCACTTATGTTTTCTTCTATGATTTTTATGATTTCAGGTCTAACAGGTAAGTTTTTAACCCATTATGAATTATTCTTGTGTGTGGTGTAAGAAGGTGGTCTAATTTCATTTTTCTGCATGTATATGTCCCATTTTTCCCCATACCATGTATTGAATAAACAATCTTTAGCCCATTGCTTCCTCTGTCGAATATAATTGAATTTGGGCTTTCTATTCTGTTCCATTGATCTATGTGTCTGTTTTTATGCCAATACCATGTGGTTTTGATTACTTTGGCCTTATAGTACAGTTTGATATTGAATAGTGTGATTCCCCAAACTTTGTTTGTTTGTTTCCCCCCGCCTGAGGATTGCTGTTGCAATGTGGGGCCATTTATGGTTCCATATAAATTTTTGAAAATTTATTCTAATTCTGTGAAATATGTCATTGGGATCTTGATAGGAATTGTATTGAATGTATAGATTGCTTTGGGTAGCATGGGCATTTTAATGATGTTAGTATTTCCTGTTCCTGAACATGGTATGTGCTTCCACTTATTTGTATCTTTTTCAACTTCTTTCTTCAATATGTTATAATTTTCTTAGTACAGGTCTTTTGTACCCTTGGTTAGATTTATCCCTAGTTATTTTATTGTTTTTGTAGCAATTGTGAATAGGGTTGTTTTCTTAATTTCCCTTTCTGTTAACTCATTCTTGGCGTATAAAAATACAACTGATTTCTGGATATTAATTTTGTGTCCTACTTTGCTGAATTCATTTATCAGTTGTAGTAGTTTCTTGGTGGAATCTTTGGGGTTCTCTATGTGCAGTATCATGTCATCTGCAAATAATGACAGTTTTCCTTCTTACTTTCCAATTTGGATGCTTTTTATTTCTTCTTCTTGTCTGATTACTGTGGCTAAGACTTCTAGTTCTATGTTGAATAAGAGTGGTGAAAGTGGATACTCATGTCTTGTTCCCAATCTTAAAGTGAATGCTTGTGTTTTTTGCCCATTGAATATGATGCTGACAGTGGGTTTGTCATATATGGCCTTTGTTGTGTTTAGGTGTGTTCCCTCTATATCCACTTTGCTGAGAGAGTTTTTTTTTTTATCATAAATGGGTACTGGATTTGATCAAATTCTTTTTTTCTGCATCTATTAATATGATCATGTGGTTTTTATCCTTTATTTTGTTTATGTGGTTATTCACATTTATTGATTTGCAGATGTTGTGCCAACCTTGCATTCTGGGAATTATTTCCACTTGACCATGGTGTGTGACCATTTTGATGCATTGCTCTATTTGGTTTGCTAATATTTTGTTGAGGATTTTAGCATCTATGTTCATCAGGGATATTGTATGTAATTTTCTTTCTTTGTAGTGTCTTCATTTGGTTTTGGAGTCAGGGTAATGCTGGCCTTGTAAAATGAGCTTGGGAGACTTCCCTCCTCTTGAATTTTTTGAAATAGTGTGAGAATGAGAGGTGTTAGTTCTTGTGTGAATGTTTGGTAGAATTGATCTGTGAAGCCCTCTTGTCCAGGACTTCTATTTGTTGCAAGTTTTTTTTTTTTTATTACTGTTTCAGTTAGTTTCACTAGGTGCAATCTGTCTATTCAGATTCTCTGATTCTTCCTGGTTTAGTTTTGAAAGATTGTATATTTCTAGGGATTTATCCATTTTGTTCAGGTTGTCCAGTTTGTTGGCATATAGTTGTTTATAATATTTTCTTAAAACTCTCTATGTTTATTTGCTGCCATTTGCTATTACTCCTCTTACATTTCTGATTTTTTATTTGAGTGCTTTTTCTTTTTTTTTCTCGATGAGCCTGGTTAAAGGTTTGTCAATCTTGTTTATCTTTCCAAAGAACCAGCTCTTGGATTCATTGGTCTTTTGTATCTTTTTTTAGACTCTATGTAACTTATCTCTGCCCTGATTTTTATTATTTCCTTCCTTCTACTCACTTTGGGCTTTGTTTGTTCAAGTTTCTTTAAGTGTAAGGTTAGATTGTTTCCTTGAGCTTTTTCTTCTTTGTTAGACCTTTTGAGCCTGTCTTCTACAGAGATAGGCCTGTAATGCTTTGAATTTCCCTCTTAGGATTGCTTTGCCTGTGTTCCACAGATTTTGGATTCTTGTTTTCCATTTTCATTTGTTTCAAGGTATCTTTTCATTTCTTCCTTGATATAGTTGTTGACCCATTCATTGTTTAATAAAATGTTATTTAGCTTCCATGTCTTTGCATGTTTTTAAGTTTTCTCCTGTGATTGGTTTCTAGTTTCATACCATTGTGGTCAGAGAAGATGCTTGATGTGATTTCAGTCTTCTTAAATTTATGGAGACTTCTTTTGAGTCCTATCATGTGGTCTCTCCTAAAAAACATTCCATGTGCATTTGAAAAGTATGAATAATCTGCTTCTTTGTGGTAAAATGCTCTGTAGATGTCAATTAAATCCAATTGATCGACCGTGTTGTTTAAGGCTGCTGTCTCCTTGTTGATTTTCTGTCTGGAAGATCTGTCCATTGAAAGCTGTGGAATGTTAAAAATCCCCAACTGTGACTGTATTTCTGTGGATCTCCCCCTTTATGTCCATCAAGATTTGCTTCACATATTTAGGTGCTCCTATGTTGGGTATGTAAATGTTTACTACAGGTATATTCTCTGGTTGGATTGTTCCCTTTTATCATCATTTGTGTACTCTGTGTCTCTTAGTATAGCCTTGGTTTTAAAGTTTCTTTTGTTGGATATAAGTACTGCTACCACATCTTTTTTTTCCTTACCATTTTCATGAAAAAAGGTTTCCCATGCCTTTACTTTTTTAGACTTTGTATTTCTTGTATCTGAGACAAGTCTTTCAGAGGCAGCACAGGTATGGCTCTTGTTTTCTTATCAATTCAACTATCCTATGTCTTTGTTTGAAGCATTTAAGCTATTTACACTTAAGGTGATTATTGATAGATATGTATTCAGTGCCATTTTATTGTGAGACCATTTTCCTCTGTTTTTTTTTTCTCTTTCTGTCCTTCTTCTTAAAGTTAGTCCTTTAACATTTGAGGCAGTAATTGTTTGTTGTTAACAAACTCCTTTAGCTTTTTGTTGTCTGGGAAGCTCTTTATTTCTCTTTCAATCTTAAATGAGGGCCTTGCTGCATAAAGTACCCTTCGTTGTAGGTCCTTGCTTTTCATCACCTTGAATATTTCACACCACTCCCTTCTGGCCTGAAATGTTTCTGTTGAGAAATAAGATGACAGTCTAATTGGTGCTCCCTTGTATGTAACTATTGGCTTTTCTTTTGTAGCTTTTAAGATTCTGTTCTTTTCTTTAAGTGTTGTCATTTTAATTATGTTATTTGGTGTAGGACTCTTTGGGTCCATCTTGTTTGGGATTCTCTGAGCTTCCTGGATTTATGTGTGTTTTCCCCTTACCAGATTAGGGAAGCCTTTAAACATTATTTCTTCAAGTAGGATCTCAATCCCTAGCACCCTCTCTTCTCCTCTGGTATTCCCATGATGTTGATGTTGTTACACTTAATTATTGTCCAAAATATTTCTTAAGTTCTCCTCATTTTTTTTTTATTTTTGCTGCTCTGCCTGGGTGTTTGTTTCTACCTTGTTTTCCAAATCACTGATTTGATCCTCTGCTTCATCTAACCTACTGTTTATTCCTTCCAGTGTGTTATTTATTCCAGATATTGCAGTATTTATTTCTGACTAGTCCTTCCTTATGCTTTCTATGTCTTTTTTCATGCCGTCAAGTATCCTTATAAACATTATTCTAAACTCTCTACCTGATAAATTGCTTGCCTCCATTTCTTCTAGCTCTTCTTCTGGAGAATGATCTTGTTCTTCCATTCTGGGTCTCTTTCTTTGTCTTCCCATTTTGGCTGCTTCTGTGTATTTGTTTCTATATACTAGGTAGATCTACAAAGAGTCTGGTGTAGGCCTTTTTCAGAGGTTGCTTATGACTGGTCCTAGTCATCTTGTTTGGAGCTATCAGTGATCCACAGCATGTGGCTCCCTCTGCTTGGCCTGCTTGTGTACAAAAAGTAAAAGGTATTTTAAAAGGAATAGAAAATAATTAAAAAATAATTGAACACTGTGGAAAATGACAAAATGCCATTAAGTAACTATGTATTTTGGACCTATATAACATGGGAATCCTGTCCTGACACATTTAAGGCTTGTTGCAGCTCACTGAAGAACAAAAGAAATTAAATATGTGAACGTAAAAATGTGGCTTAGTATTTGACTCATAGAGAGTTCACAGTAAATGACAACTTGTTTTTATTTGTTGCTGTGGTGGTGATGGTGGTGATGGTTCTTGAGGATCTAGGAAGTAAGCTATCTGCAGAGAGCAAATTGTATAGAGGACACAGACAGTGATTTCCAGAATCAATTGCATTGTCCTCAAAGCACTCCCCTGAATTCTCTGGTTATGAAATAACCATTCCCAGCTGGTCCGGTCCCAATTTTAATGTTCCAGTTTCAAGCATCACATTTTAAGGTTGGAAAGACTCTCTTCCCAAAGTTTTTTGCTCCTGAAATCTGTCTGAGTCCCAGGCCAAGATGATTCTGTTCCCACCTGCTCCACTTGCAGACTCTTCTCTGTCTGACTAGGCCCAGTGAAGGAGTCATCGAACTCTACCTCTTGGGTTCTTTGCATCTTTCAAGGCAGAATTGTGGTCTCGATTATCTGGGATCATGTTGGATTGCATTTTCCAAACTTCGTATTTTCTTAGACCTTTGGGTCTTCTTGAGACTACTCCCTTGCTCTCTTCTCCACTATAAATGCAAAAGCCTCTCTCTTGCTGACATGTAAATCACAATGCACGGCTTATTAAAATCTATAGATATTGCCCAGCACTTTCTGCTTGTATGGAGAGCTGCTTCCGCCACCACTGCCTTCACGACTCTTTCTCTCTATGCTTCAGATTTTTATTTATTTTTGCTTCAGGTGTGTGTGTGTGTGTGTGTGCACATTAACAATCCATACTTTTATGGCTCTGCTTTTCAGAAAATTAAGATACAGAAATACATACTTGTAAATAAAGTAGATAATTTAAGAAGTGATTACAAACATTTATTAAAAAGTGGTTTTTGCTCCCAGCACATTTATTCCAGTCTGCTTTTAAGAGTGTTTCTCTGGAGTATTTAAAATATAGTTTAACTTTCTTTAAATGATTGGTTTTAAACCTAGACAATAATATATTGAATGAACACAAGTTATTTTTTTTTAGTTGGGCACACATTGCCCAGGCTGTAATCCACTGAGTGATAGCACTAAAGGTGTGTGTTAATAATAATGCCCCCCTGGTGGTGGTAACTACCACCCCTTCTTGCTCCTGGCTCCATCACTCTTCCCCACCATGTCCCCAAGGCCTTTCCTTGACAGCTCTGAGGTGACTCACACATTCATAGTGGCAGTCACTAAAGACGCCCTGCTTTGGGGACTCTGCCCTGATCCCATTCTTCCTGGCCCTCCATGTGCAGCAGTAAACCCTGCCATGCTGGTGCCACCACACCAGAGGCCCCTCTGTCACTGTCCACCTTGAGCTGCACCTCCTTATGGGTTTTGTTTCTGCTCTGTGGTGGCTGATAAGGCACTGGACCAGTTAGGGTGAATGTTTTCTTCATTTATGTTTTCCACTTTTGCCAGTGCTTAAACTCTCTCAGTGTCCTTCAGCCTTTCTCCCTACCACAGCACTGCAGATCGACAACATCTCCCCTTTGAGGTGTGTGGAGGAGGCTGGAGGGGGCGGTGAGTGTTTAATGTCTTGTCATTCTGGGTGAGTTCCGTGTAGGGGCTGCAGTGCAAAGAGAGGTTGTCATGTCTTCCCCCCCATCCCCCGCCTCCTTCCAGAAGGTGGAGATCTCCAGGAATGACACCCCTGGGCCTACTTTGCAGCTTTGCATTCAGATGGGGCTCTTTCTACACTCACTGTCAAAACTTGGAGATTCCTCCATATGTCATCCCAGGAACTGGATCTATTTTGTAATAAATTGGGAAAAGGGACTAAGCAACAGAATGGAAGAAAAAGCAATGCTCCGAATTCCTGTTTTGGAAAGTCTCCTGTTATTTTTATTTGGGGGGCTGACCCTTACTTATTGAGACTTGTACCATGGAACTTCTTAGTTTTGGTAGCCTTTTAAACTGGGCAGCACATGAAAGCCACAGAAAGTCTTGGGGCTTCAGAGACTTGTCTTGCTTTAGAATCTCATTCCTTTCATGAATAGTTACACTGTGAATCCAGCTTATTCATTTATATGGAAGAAGCAGGTTATTTGAATGTAATTTTTAGTTTGAGGCCAATCAGCAAAGGACCCTTCCTGCTGCAGATGCACCTGCTCTCCAAGCGACTTCACAGGAGAGGAGGGCACAATCTTCTGATGTACTTGCATTTCTTATCTTATTTTCCACATTGAAAAGAATTTACAGAAGTACAAAACTTTTTGTAAAAGATAAAGTATAATAAATGGACTGTAACATAAAATGAAGACTTGTCCTTGAACATGTCATACTAAGATTCGAAGCTACTGAGAGGTGGGACCTTGTGCCTTGGGTCTTTTGCTTTCTTTGTAACCAGGAGTACCATTAGGCATCAGGGAGGCTACTGATACAGAAATTCATCAAATCTATTTTATTGATTCAAAAGAGCTCCAGTAAAACTTAGTATTAGAACGTTCTCAATATAAGCATTTCTTCTAGAGTTGTTTGTAATGTGAAAAGTCAACATAGATGTGAAGTATTATCACCACTGCTATTGCCAAAGGATCACTGTAAAAGCCTGCAAGAAGGGAAACTAACTTTTTGATCAGGGCATAGCTTTTCACATGTTAGCACACTCGTCCTCTGTTCTGAATTGCTGCTGCATTGCAGAGCTGCAACCTCAGGCAACAGGGAACTTCAGGACAGCAATGGGTCAAGATGAGAGTAAGAAGGGAAGTTAAAAAAATGTAGTATAGATTTTGTATCATCCCATCTAAGTGTTAGCAGTTTTCTGTCAATTTTTATATTCTCTCCTGCCCTCTGCCCCAATTCTCAGTCCTTGGAGGCATTTCCCTGCTTCTGAAGATTTCCCCACTTTTTTAAAGCCTTTTCCCCCCTTTTTTTCAGAGGGACCTCCAACTGGACTACATCAGCTTAGTCAAGTATACAACTTTTGATATGTGTTCAAATTCAAGCTCTTCCATTTTCACGCCCTGGAGTTCTACACCAGTTATGTAATCTTTCTAAGTCTCTCCTTTCCTGTTCATGGTTACTGGTAGTGATAGGACAGATGTCAGTGGGTTTTAGGAGAGTTAAGTGGGATAAGCTCAAAATATTATCCAGATTGTCCACAAGTGTTGCTAGTGTATTATTAACAATCCATTCTGACCATTCAACTTAACGAATGTATCAAAACTATTTGCCTCAAATTTCTTAATATTTCAAATGCCTTGGTATTTTAGAATTATGTCTTCAGACATGATTATATGGTTCTGAACCTTCATTTTCTATTTAACTTAATTAATGTAGATATGCTTTGCATGCAAATGTGCAGGCATGGTCTGTACAGCTAATATAGAATATGCTTTGCAAAAAAATAGGTACTTCAGAGGCAAAAAGAAAATGTTGTTGGGAATCTGTCTAGCTTGACCGTGTAATCACTCGATTATTGACTGGCTATTTATGTGGACTGCTTGTCCTGGAGATCCTACAGTGTATTGACTAGTACGGTACTGAGAGAAAACTCTTAAAATTCTCTTCAGTGAATTCCAAAAAGTGTCTTTGAAGGATAGCAGGAGACTTTTGTTAGCAAGGAATTACCCTTTAAATTTGCTTTTTCTTCCAAGCTTCCTTGGCATTGCCCCTCTATTTTGAGCTCTATTAGAAGATTCAAATTAATAAATTCAGATGAGCAAAAATGTTAGAGGACTGGGTGTCTATGAATTAACCTCTACTTTCTGTTTGTCAAGTGAAACAATTTTTCTTTAAGCTTCTTACGCTAAACATTTGTAGCTAAGAATTTGCATTAAAAATCTGAAGCTAAATTGGTTTGGGTTAAAGTAATCTGCTTTCATTCTTTTGGCAAGACTTAGACTTAAAGCCTGAACAAAAGATGCTGCTGCTTCCACAATTTAAAAAATGCTCACAAAAATCTCAAAACATAAATACAACACTTAAAACATCCCAATGATCTGAAACCATAAATACATTATGAAGTATAAGGGGGAAATTCATGCAGTGATTCAGTCTTGAGCCTTCTTATGGTTAAAATCAGAGATGAGTTAAATAATTTAAAACAGAACTTATAAAATCTGTGCTTCTGTATTTTTTGTTTGGTTTTGGTGTAGGAGAAAATAGATGTGCTTTGTGATTTTTTGATCATTTATTTACATCTCTGTAAATTGACTGAAACTGGATATGTGTCTAAGCCTATATGAAAGAAAAGATAAGCTTTTGGTTCATTACTAGGAGAAATATTACTTTTCTTACTTGTGAAAGTATGCATATTGTATTATTTGTTTATTACTATTCATATGGTTTCAGGAAAAGTGGTTGTAGAAATTGTTAAAAGTGAATAGTATAAATGGCATTTTTAAAACATAGAAACATTTGACTAAACTTTATACATGTAGGTTGGTGATTTGGGGAATGACTTGTTTGATTCCTCACAGTTCAGTGAATGTGTTATTACTTACCTGCATTTGAAAATCTCCAGTCCTGAAATTAGGGTGCCCTCGGTGGGAGTCAGACCTCCCGAGCAGTCTCCCTGCCTGCCTAGGACTGGGCCCATCACAGGAGACTCTATTTCTGGTGATCAAAGCCCGCCCCTCTTTGGGGAACTCTAGTTCAGAGATTAGATCCTGTCATCTTCTTAGGTTCTTCTTAATGCTCCCTCTTCTGGGAATCAGTTATTTAGAATTATACTTATACAACTAAAATATACAGAAGCCATAACAATACACTTTGACCTTCTTTGACTTCCCTAGTGTAATGAGTCTTTAGGAGCCAAAGATAAATAATTTGTGATACCAGATCAGTATAAGCAACAACACACCTACTGGCCGCTTTTGTGTCAAATCTGACTGTTCTCCAGCACATTTGGTGGGAGAAGGGGTGTGCGATGAGTTTTCCTCTTTATATTGCTATGTACATCATAGGTACCTATTAGCCCCAGGAAGGCTCGCTCCGTAATTGCTAATTGTCTTCATCTACCAGGGGCCCTTCTTTGCCTTGTCAGTTTCTGCCATTCACTTTGTGGCTTACTTTTGGAGTTGGAATTTACACACCTGGAGAGATTCCCCACTGGTTGGAGGTGCTGCAGGTGCTGGGGAAATGCACAACCCTGATGCATACAGTTGCAGCTAACTAGCTATGTAGTGTGGTGGGTGGGAGAACCAGGCTTGAGGTTTTAAAAGCATCTGAGTCTTTGTTGTTCCAGGCACACAACTTGAAACCCAATTTCTCTGGGGACAGGGAGTGGGGCAGTAGGTGTCCCCAGAAAAGTGGACCTTGCTGTCAGTGAAGGAGAGTCTCTCTCATAGCACTCTGCCCCAAAGCTAGTCTTTCCTATTGCAGACTACCCAAGGGCAGGGCACAGTCTGAACCCATGGTGCAACAACCTGGTGGAGCTCAAGACTGACCAGGGTGGTGTGAAGAAGTGGAGGCAGGATGCAGAGCAAGTGAGAGCACGTGCAGCTGCGATGTCCTCAGGCCTCTGGCTGAGCGCCTACGATGACGCGTGTCCAACTTTTTTTGGACTCATCTATACATTGATTTATTTAGCCGAAATGAAACCTTTCATGAAACATCATTTATGCATACTCCAGGTGCTGTTTTCTGGCATTTTCTCTTCTTTCATCTACCCTGTCCCATTGTAGTAAACTTTATTCTGTGTAACCTAAAGGAAGTCTGACCTCAAATCATTACATCACTTTTGCAATCCACTAATGGGCTGTGACTTAGGCTTTAAAAAACAGTAATTTAATTTATATAAACACACACACACACACACACACACGACACATATAAATTAAATAGGTGAATAAAGTAATATCAATCAACACTGATAATAGGGATCTATTAATTTATTTTCAAGCAAACTTCAAAGGTAGTGTATGCAAAGTACTTGGGGAATACTCTGACATACAGTACAAAGTCATTTATTATTGGCTCTTATTTTTATATGTAAGCTGAGACAATTATTTGCATGCAGGTTTCGATGCTTTATAGAATAATTTGAAAACAAAAACAACACCTCCGACCAGTACAGTGCTTGTTTTGGATACATTGCATGAGAGAATTTGGCCCCTTGATTAGTATGTGCTGCTTCCTTTGTCATCAAATGAAGGTACACATTTCCGTTATGTCCACTGATGACAATGTCAACATTTCTGTTATGTTTTACCTTCTTTCTCTTGCCTGTGCTGAGCTCTTTTCTAGCCCTTCTTCTGGGCTCTGAGAATTTAATCCTCTGGCCCAGTTCTTCATGAGCTGGAGGACACTGCAATTAGTGCTGATGGAGGAGAAAGTCCTTTATTTCATGAGAGAAGGTTACTTTCTTTGCTCTAAATTTTCAGCTTTGTGGTGATAACATTTTTCCTATACTTTGACCAATGAAATAATATTAATAGATAAACTGACCTTATATAGACATATTTTGTAATTAAATATAATATTTTCTGCTAATTTAGTCTCTGAAGATACTACTTGATTCATTATGCTAACATTACTTGGAATTTTTGATATTTTGTTAATAAAGTAGGTTAGTATATAATTTGAGATGCCTGGAGTCATTCATGCATTTATTAATACATGTGTAATTGAAGTATGAATTGAGTGTCTGGCCTTATGGAAGTTATAGTCTCATTAATAGAGTCATGCAAATATCTTTGACATCTATTAAATTGACCTCTGTATTAGTGAAGCTAGCTTTCTATAACACAGAATTTGATTGTATTAACTGACTCAAATAAGAGATATAATTTTATTTTTCTCTCACATATCAGTCTGGAGTGAGGAATATATAAGACTAGTGGAGTGTTACTATACTAATTCAACATGTGACTTCCAAGTTGAACTTCAGTCATTGCCCTTTTTTAGCCATTGCCAAGATGTATACAGATGGGCCAGAACAGGTGTTCTCATGGAGATACCTGAAAGCTGCCCACAGGCCTTTGCTCACAACCCAAGGCCACACTTAGTTGCAAGGGAGGCTGGAAAATATACTCTGTATTGGACAAGCAGATACTCAGCTAAACTGCCAGTACCACAAAGAAGAATGAGTAAGGGAAATATGCTAGCATTCTCTGCCAAGACATCTGAAGGAGTAAATAGTAATTTAGTCAGCTGAAGGATGCAGGGAGTCAGAATTAGTGTATTAGTTAACTTGTAATTCATAAAAAGATATGGAAAAACAAATGGGCAGTTTCATAATGAAATATTGAAAATGCAGTGAGAGGGCATTCACAGAATACTGACCACTGACCTACTGCATATGAGGGGCATCTCTCCCAAGCTCGGAAGGCAGAATCAGAAAGACTTTCCTAGATGGAGAGCTGAAGAGGAGAGGGAATTTACCAGATGATAGTTGGAGAGGGGGGTCAGGGCAACGTAGGCATGGAATTCAAAGTCCTGACTTCAGAATGAGCAGGGCGTGATTCAAAAACTGAAAGAATTTCGGTCTTGACAGGTAAGCACATTGGAAGGTGTGACCAAAAAATGAGACTCTGAGAGCTGAGCTTGAGGCAGATCAGGCTTTACTTCCTGACAAGGAGATTGAACTTGATTCTAAAGGAAAGAGGACACTCTTGAAGAATTTGTGTAAGGGGATGGATAAATGATATTCAGAATTCCAAACCCAGCCTCAATTGTAGCTGCCATGCTGATACTTGGAGGCAAAAAAGAAAGGTGCAAATAAGAAAACTTCCTGATCAATTCTGGAGAATAAAGCTAATACAAATGTCTGCAATATAGCTTAGTGTTGCTTTCATATAGACTATTTAGTGGCAAAATACTTTATTAGGAAATGATAATACAGTTTCTACTCTATTTCTTATTCATTGATTGAACTGGGAAATGCAGAGACCCTGAGAAACAAATCAAAAAATACAACAAAATAAATAATTCTATAATGACCACAAAAATAGAATTCCTCAGCATTATAAACAGATTGACCAACAGAATAGAAAAGAGAAGGGCCAGAAAAAGAAATATAGTAGCTATTTTAAAAAATCTAACCGAACAGTGCAAGACATGAAAGTGAAAGTGGTGCCTTGATGGTCCAAGTGTCCGATCACCAGGTTTATGGCTAAAGTAGCCTTGGGAGTCTGGTGATTAATCCACGTGTGTTTGGTAGCCAATGACAGATTTCTCAGAGATCTCAATTTTAGTTTTAAGATGAACATAAATTTTGTAGATCATATTTTGCTTCTTTTAATTAAAAAGTGTGCCATTTTATCTAATATTTCTATTAAATATTATAGCAGGTAGGTGTCCTGTATTATTCTTATGGCTTTTCACTTAGCCTGGTACTGCACAGTGTGTTCCTGATGATACGCATGTTCCAATTTGAAAAATACTGATCTGGTCAACGCCTAAAGGGAGGGATGAGTGAGGAGTAATTAAAATCCAGGAGTGAGCTAGAAAAACCCCTCAAATGCCACTGTGTCAGTTTACAGTGAGTAATGGAATGGTTAAAAGCAAGGGAAATGTTTCTGTGGGTTTAATCAGCTTAGGTCTCTCTTTAGTTACCATATTTTTAGGACTATAAGATGCAACTAGGTTTTAGAGGAGGAAAGTAGGGGAAAATTTTGAAGCAAAAAAATGTGGTAAAATATTTAATAACCTGTGACCCCACTCACCCACTGCCACCCCCACAGTGAGCCAGCTAAGCTACATTTGGACTATTAGATGCACCCCCCCTTTCCCTCCCAAATTTGGGTGGAAAAAGTGTGTCTTATTATCCAAAAAATACGGTAATCAATAAGAGAAACATAATCTTGCAAATCACTTGCTTGGTTTGTGGAGAGAAATCATTATAACCGGACTCAAAATAGTCTTGTCAGCATGATCAACATACTCTCTGCTCACAGGCAGGATTATGTGGGAATCAGGAGGTTGCTTGGTAAGCATGGAATCAACAGTGTTAGGTGAAAAAATATCCGAATGCCTGCTAGGAAAGTAAATATATGAACACCTGCTAGGAGAGTGTGATGGCCCTGACTTATGTCAGATCCCAGTAAAGGTTTTTGTGTTAAATGTCAGTGTAACTTTCAAAAAGTCATCTGTACCCCACATTTCCAAGTTCCAAGGGTGCAGTAGCCCTCCAATGCCTATAAATGTACAAAAGGGATTTTGTGCTAAGAATAACAATATTTTAGGTATTGTTATAGTGTTAAACAGTGGCAGAAGCCTTTAACAGGTAATTTAAGCCCACTTATTTGCGTGTCCAGATAATTTTTCTTACTAGGTTTCACTTGTATTTGCACTGGCCAGAAGACACAGACTGGCTGAATCCGCCTTGTTTTGTTTGCTTTGCAGTGCATTTTTAACTAGGTATATCACGTGAAAATCACATATAATTATGGGTGCCTAATTACCATATTGAAAGAGTGTGCAGAGTAGACTGAGTATGAGTGACTCTTTTAACAAAAATTACTGAAAAGCTACATAAATATAAAAGCATTCTTTAAAGGCATTGTGACCTTGGAAAACAGTAACAATTCCCAAAATGCTGAAAAAAGAGGAAATGCAAACTTGAAAGATAAGTACCCAAACTGGATTTCACCTCTAGGTTATCTGGCAAGGCTTCATTCAGTTTTCTGCTGAAGGATGCATAGCCCAGAATAGACATGAATACAGTCTTTGTTGTGCTAGAGATGAGGAGGTGAATAGAAGATTCCCCTCATGAAGTGGGAATACCATGGGACAACAGCCACCTATTAATAAACTCAGTCCACAAAGAGTGAAACCATCTTGTTGTCTTTGTTAAACTGGGTCTCAAGGAGGAATAAAAAGTTTCCCTTGAAAACTCAAGGAGACCTTCAAGTCACAGTTCATATTATCCCTGTGTTCATACTCCTGTTAAAAAAAATTTAATAAGGCCCTGGCCGTGTGACTCAGTGGTTGGAGCATTATCTCGTATACCAAATGGCTGTAGGTTCTGTTCTACATCAGGGCACACACATAGGTTGCGGGTTTGATCCCTACTTGGGGTGCATACAGGAGCCAACTGATCAATGTTTCTGTCACATCAATGTTTCTGTGTCTCTCCCCTCCCTCCCTCACTCTCTAAAATCAATAAATATATCCTTAGGTGAAGATTAAAAAAATTAATATAAGTTGATCCCTAACATAAAGTAAGGATAATAGTGAACTAAGCAATTTTCAAAAACAGATTTTCTGCCCTGGCTGGTGTGGCTCAGTGGATTGAGCGCGGGCTGTGAACTGAAGGGTCACTGGTTCGATTCCCAGTCAGGGCACATGCCTGGGTTGCAGGCCAGGTCCCCAGCGGGGGCCACATGAGAGGCAACCGCACATTGATGTTTCTCTCCCTCTCTTTCTCCTTCCCTTCCCCTCTCTCTAAAAATAAATAAATAAAATAATTAAAAAACCAAAAAACAGATTTTCTGGGAAATGAAACTTTGTATCAGAAGTAAATAATTTCCAAGATATTTTTCAGGACATATTTCAAGAAATGATGTGCTTAAGCCAAAAAAAAATTAATGTAAACCATAAGCAAGAGCCAGTAGAAAAAACAGAAAACACAGGAGAATCATATTCATAAGAGCAACAGATATTGGAATGATCAGACATAAATATAAAAATAATTTCATTTAATGTTTTCAGAATTAAGAGAAGCTTTAAAATGTTAGCAATGAAAACGATATTAAAAAGCAATTAAAAGTAACACAGATAAAAAAGTGACACAGATAATACTTCTGAAAATTAAAAGTGTGTATGTGTATGTGTGTATGATGATTTAAATTAAAAATTCAATGGGTGGATTGACATATGCTCCCAAAGAGAGAATTAAATTGTTTCAGATGAATCCTCCCAACCAATAATAACTAAAATATTAAAAGCATTAAAAAAGTTGTCAGAGAGCAAGCTTTTGATGGGTCAAGATTTTGGAAAAAGAAGAAATCCAGGGGCATGGCCATGTTCTAGTTACAAGGTAATGACTAAGACAGTGAGGAGCTGAAAAGAGCTTTTGGCATTTTCACTGGTGTATGGGGACAGAAATTAAAGTTTAAGAACAAAAGGTCTGAAAGGTACCAGTTCCAGTTACTGTAGCTGCATACAAATCAACCCAAATACAGTGTTGTGGAACAACTATTTTATTACACTCAGATTCTGTGGTTCATGAATTTAGTGAGGTGACAGCATTGTGCTTACTCTCTGCTCCACAATATTTGAAGCTTTAAATGGGAAGATTCAAAGAGTGGGGTAATATGATGTCTGGGGACTGGAATCATGTGGAGGAGTATTCGCACATATGTGTAGGACATGATGTTGACTGTCAGCAGGAACCTCAGCTGAAGATGTTGTCCCAAACACAAGATGTCTACTGTTCATTTAGTATTTCTACATTGCCCAGTTTGAGCTTTCTTACAGTACTGTGGCTGAGTTAAAAAAATGAGAATCCTATAGAAAAGACAAAAGTACAAAGTATTTTTGTGATTTATACTCAAAAATAACATGGTAGGATTTCTGTCTCACTGTATTGATGTTGTCACACAGGCATGCCCAGGATCAAGAGAAATGGACATGGATTTTTAAAACCATCTTTGGAAAATATAATCAGCCACAGCACCGCACACTTTTCCCTGGGGTGTAGGAATAGATGAAGTACAGGGAAAAGACCTTAAAAGAAATGAAGCTCTTTTCTTTCCTGGTTTAAGATGACCTGTCTGTACCATGATATTCTGCTAACAACCAAACTAATTTCTCTCTGAAAGAAGACATCATCATCTATAACATCATATATATATATGATATATATGAATATATATATGATATATATGAATATATATATTCTATACTTAACACACAGGTTGTGACATGAAATAAAAAATAAAAAGGCATGAAAAAATTATTATCTGAAAGAAAGACAAAGAGATTAAAAAGTAAATGATATCAGATATAAATATTAGCATTACCAGACAGGGATATTAAAATACTGTATGTTAATGTGTTTAGGAAATTGAATAATAAGATAGAGAGTTATAGTAGAGGTAGGGAGTTATCAAAAAGAATATAATAAAAATTCAATTGCAAGTTGCAGTAACTGAAATAAATTTAATGAATGGTTTTAACAGTAGATTAGACAGACTTGAAGAAAGAATTTCTGAACTGGATAGTAAGTCAGAATTGATATTCAGAATAAAATGCAGAGATATAAAAGGAGAAAAATAGAGGGAAAAATTATGGGAGATAGGGTAAGAAAAAAAAGTTAGCATAGACATACCTAGTTTCCCAGAAGTAGAAAAGATGATGAACAAGACAAAGCGAATGTGTAATTGTTAAGAATTTTAGTAGAATGATGAAAGACATGAAGCCACTAGTTAAAGAAGTGTTATACATTTCAAGAAAACTGTATATAAAACACCAATAGTCAAAGGTAAAGAGGAAGGTTTCAGAACACTCAGGAAGAAAAAATGTTATCTTAAATGGATCAAGGTAAGAGATTCAACAGACTGTGCATTAGCACAAATCAGTGGAATGAACTGGCCAGAGCACTGAAACTGCTGTCCTTGAATTTTCATACCAGTGAGATGTTCTTCAAAGATAAAGTTGAAATGAAGACATGTTCATAGGAACAAATGCTGAGAATTCATTACCAGCAGATCAATACTAAATGGAAAACTTGGTTGTTCTTCATGCAGAAGAAAATTGAACTTGGCTAGAAACATAGAGATAAAGAAATGAATACAGAGCGAACTATAAATATGTGGGTAAATCCAAATGCATGTTGACTATGTAAAACTACTATAATGTCTGTGTAGGTGACATATGTAAAGAATTAAAATATATGAAAAAATAATAATGCATGTATTCACAGACATGCACACAAGGGTAGCATCAGCAATGAACTGAAGTTAACTAGTCTAGGAGTATTGCTTGTCCAGCTGTGTAGTAAAGGTAGCAATTTGTCCTATGTTCCTTTTATTTCCCTTACTTTTTTTTTGGTATTATTTCATTACTTTTAGTCATCTCTATGTTAGCCTGTTAGTTATACAAGGTATGGTTTACTTTTAAAGATACAGATTAAACTTTTTACAGTGAGTAAGTGGAATTAAAGTGAAAATATCTAGGCAATGATTTTTAGGAGTGAGAAAAAAATTTAAAAAATGGTTGGTACTAGAAATGGATGAAGTTTTCTTTTTTTTTTAAGATAGGAGAAAATATACTACGGTTTTTATAATATTTTCTTATGGAAATTCTCCAACATACAGAAAAGTTGGAAGAATCTAACAGTTGAATGTCCATAGCTTCACCATCTAGATTACATGCATTTTTCTGCATTGAATATCTATTGTCATTTTGTCTATTGTTAATTTATTTAAAATCAAGCCGCTAACACAGTGAACACAGTGCATTTTTCATCAATCGGGATGATTCAGAAGAGAGAAAAAAATATGATGATTCTGAGAGAGTGACATACAAGCATTAGGACAGTGTCCTAGACTTGTCACGGTAGGTTGGGATCAAACGAGGAAACGAAGCTGTTTATTAGTATTAGATGGAAGCATGGGAACCTTATCAAGACAGCAGTTACATAGGAGGAACACCAGACTGTATGGTCCATGGACAATGGTGGATGGAGGTGATAGCGAGTTGAAATGAAGCAAGTTCTTTTCTCATCACTTCTGTTTCTGCCAGACATACCCAATAAGATGAGAGGAAGATATTAACTGAGAATGAACTTGGATAAAAGGGAATTACATTAAATATTGAGGAAAAGATACAAAGTAATTATTGGAATAAACAAGAGTAGGATTTTAGAGCATCCCTGAGGACCTACTTGAAGTTTGTGATTGTATTTTCTGATGATATTAATATAGCAGGGTTAGGAAGAATGAAGGGCAATGCTTTTTTTCTCAGATATTATTATATTATTTATATAGAGTTTCACATACCAACATGAATAGCCTGATAATAATTCATTTTAGTGAACATCACTTAAAGATACAGAAAGGAGCCTCCTCTCCCCACTCAGACAAACTCCGAGAAGCCACAGACCGAATGCTTTCAGACAGTGCTGCCAAACAGCCTTGCCTGACTCGGAGACTCTGCGCTTAAAGCTGCAACTCCAAAGGTTCAATTTTAAGGAAGACGTTAGGTGGCCAGGAGTCAGGAAACATTTTCATGACATTTTTATGCTATATAACGTTCAGAAAGAATAAATGTTGAACTCTTCAACAGTGAAAAATACATTATGAAAGACAATAGTCAACCATTTAATTTTCTGGCATTGGTTGTTTAGACAGAGTTATCACTACAACAAATTCCAGCTCTTGTTTTAGAAGAATTTATTTTTAACCGAGGTAGGGGAAGGAGTGAGTTGCACTTTTTTTGGCCAGTTCTTAGAATAACTGTATATTTTATAAAACTTCTTTAAGCCTCATTTATATTCTTTTATGTTGGAAAATAATTTTACATGTGAACAGAGGATGTTGGAGAAGTGACAGATTGTACACCTCAAAGCATGTAGTGATCCTTGAGAGCTGGATGTGAGTGAGGACTTTTGGGAAGATGCCCTTTTTCTTCTGTGTAAACTTACATCAGTCATTGTCCTGAATTCTATCGCGCCCTCACATAAGAAACGGAACTTTAATAGAAAGTTCTGTTGACAAAAGTGGATTCTTTAAAACTCATTCTAACTTTAAGAACCAGTAAATTAACAATGGCAGGGAGTCAAGAGAGGGAAACATTTTCATTTACTTCATTGTGAATGCAACAGTGATTCATGGCAAACTCAAGAAATAAAACCGAAGCCATCTGTTGTTAAAGGAAAATTACCCATTTTACATCAGCCTAAAGCAGGGGCATTTAGTGGAATCTCCAGGGCCTTATAAACCATGCTTTCCTTCTTTGTTTGGTAACTTAAGCAAAAAGAAAAATAAACTCTTTCTCTGTTGTCTTTTTTAAAGGAAATATAGCCTTCGAAAAAGCACTGAATACATTCAGAATTTAACAACTTAAGCTCCATTCTGTTTCAGTTTGAAGGTCATGGATTTACTCACACTTATTTCCAAGTACGTGCTGGTGCTGTCATCCTGGCCACGCTTCAGCATGTGCAACTATTAACCTGCATGATTTAAAATAGTTCTGGAGCAAAATTAAATTCTTAAAATTGCCTTTCGTAGGAAGACTTTTATAACTTAATTTAGGCAAGTCAATATGGTCTTTGAATTAAGAAAAACAAGTTTAAATAGAGCTCAGATTTCTCTGCAGTAAACAAGCACTTGACACATTAATTGCTGTGTCTTCTAAGTCATTTCACACATAAGATCATAGGTTTAAAAATTATAAAGTTGGAGGGTCAGAGATGGTCAAGTCTGAATTCCCACTTTACAAATGAGAACATTTGTGACCAGCAAGAACTGGTTGGTCCAAGGTTACATAGCCATTTAGTGAGTTCTTAGTAATTTTTAGAGCACAGGGATATATCAATATGAGTCTTAACAATTTAAATAGAACTTAGCAAGTTTCATCTGAAACCTAATTTTGAAAATCTAGACTCACCAAGATGTTAGTTTAATTGAAGTGTGAAACTAGTTCCCCCGCAGATTTGTGCTGTCATTCCTGACAAACTTTGTAGAGCTACAGCCTGAAGTCAATCACGGCTACTTTAAGCTTTCATGCATTAAAAACAGAGTCAGTGATGCATCTCCATTCATTTTTAATGGTCCTCCCACGTTTTCTTCTGGAAACTGCCTGCAGTTCTGACAGTCTGTCAACACAACCGGTCAAGTTCAATTTCTTGCAGTTTCTGGGATATCAAGCAAATGTAACTAGAAATTACATCTCTGAGTAATTTCAAATGTGTTGGATAGAGAATAGTAGGGTAATCTTCAGGTGTGTGATGTGTGTCTGATCACGTGGAGAGACCGCCTCGCTCTGCTTTATTGCTGGCATCTCTTTTCCGGTGTACAGCCAAGAGTGCCGGGCAGGAGTGTATTCTCAAGCACATTTCCTCCCTGAAAGCACCTGTAACTTTGCCTGTAGTGAACCATTTCTTTGGTTCCTAGCGTAGGCCCTTCCAATCTTCCAGAGTACACCGTTTGAACAAATTAGTATTTCACGTTGTTTTACAGATTTGCAAGTTACACTGCACTTTCACTTGGTGTTTCCACCGAAACTCACCAGGCAGGTTTTCTTTGGACTCAGCGGTGTGCTTGCAGGATGGTGGTTGGGGCGGCCACTCCAGCTGCCACCCATAAGGGAGTGTAATCCAGAGAATTTCAAAACTATAATAAGATCATACAAAGTCAGTGTGCTTTTAATTATTACCATGCTGTATCAATTCTAAATGGTCTTAATGATGAAATACAACCCCCTCAAGAAACATTTATTTTTGGTGTGGAAGTTCTAAAGAGAATGTTGTGGTTCCTGTTGAGTTATAGTAATGCATTCATAAACTTCAAATGAGTATATTTTATATTTTAGGCATTATATTTCTTATGAAAGTTAATTGGGATAATTTCCAATTATGCAGTTGCTTTGTAGTCTGTGCGTTCAAGAGTTGATTAAGTTCTTATCAGTTTGGAAGTATTCAATTTCATTTAGAATGGAGTTCATGTCTCCGGAACCTGTGGTACTATATATTCTTGCACTCAAATAGTAAATTGGAAATATTGTAATTGTAAAGGTGAAGAAATAGAACTTTAGTCACTTTAATTATTTCACTGTATGTTACCACTTGGGGGTTTTATTTGTGTTTAAAACAATAAATAGTGACTCAGTGTGAACTATAAGATATAATATTTTCATTTGATAAGAGTGAATTTTAAATGATCGTACATGAAAAATAATTGTTTAGTGAAGACAGGGTGTCTATTCCACCTCCTTAGTTCCTCTTTGGAAGAATAATAAAAGGGCAGTTACCTCCCAACATCTTAGTCCTTTGGTAATGTGGGAGAAAGTAAGTAGCAAAGAGCAACATCCCAAAAAGAGAAGTGTAGTGTGTGTACATGTGTGTGCACATGTGAGAGAACGTGCATGTGAAAGTGGGCAAGGCCTGTGAAACACCATGGTAAAACAGTAAGGACACCTTCAATCCACTGCACCCTTTGTCTGACTCATGGACACTCAGAGCAGACTGATGTTTGCCAAGGAGAAGGGGCGGGGACTGGGTGATAAAGGGGAGGGGGTTAAAGCGTACAAACTGGCAGTCACAGAGTAGTCATGAGATGGACAGTGCAGCATAGAGAATATAGTCAGTATTGTGATAACTATGTGTGGTGCCAGGTGGGTACTGGAAATATCGGGGGGAACACTTTGTAAAGTATGTGATTATCTCATCACAATGCTATACACCTGAAACTGATACATAGTAATACTGAATTGTAACAGAGAGATAAATTTAAAAAGGAAGAAAATGTCTTTCATGTGGAGGGGAGTGGGATGTCCTAGAAAGGCAATCGTGCCTGGGAAAGGGTTGAGTGTAGGAACTGTATTCATCTGTACACACAGCTGACACTCAGGTAAATGGCTTTGCTGGTGTTAGGCTGTGCATGACGGTCTCTTTTTGTTCCCCACCTGTACCTGTTTTCTGCATTACAGCTCTATTAGTACATTTTCAAATGTCACACTGCCAGTGAATTTCAAGATGAAAGGAAGAAAATGTTAAAGTCCTGGTACAGATCGTACCAGTGTTTCTTTATCTGAGGCGTGTACTAAAGATTCATCATTCTTTCCAGGAAACACTGTATAGATGGTGCAGGAGGAGGATAGTTCTCGTGTAAAAAGCAAAAATTAAAGTTACATTCCAGAGAAATTAATAATCAAGAATAAAATAGTAGTATTTTGATTAGTCATTAAATAATTCAGAATTTTGATTTAAGGAGAGATCACATCAACAAATATCTATTAGCAGCAGCAGCAGCATGCAATATAAGCAAAACAACAAAAACAATGACCAAAATTGTTTCATTTAATTTATCATTATTTGGATTTTTAGTCAAATTATTGCCATTTTATAGGTTGTGAATAATATTTTTGTGTGACAACACAGGGAAGAAGTTTTCTTCAGCTGTGTTATATTTATTGTTTTACCAATAATAAAAACTATCATTTGTTTTTTAAAAAAGCACCCCCGTTTGTCATAGCTCTTGTCTGTTGCCACCTCCAGGGGAATGGAGGTCACGGATGTGGTGGAGGAAGGTTTAGGCTGTGATATAGAGAAGGTAGCCTTCCCTCTTACCTTTTACAGTAAAGCTGTCCACTGAGTCACCTGTCCTGCACCTTAAGTGAATATTTTGGTGCTATGGGAGAAATCTGCATCCATCTCTCTCTCTCTCTCTCTCTCTCTCTCTCTCTCTCTCTCTCTCTCTCGTATATATGCAATTCTAGCTGCATTTCTGTGTCTGCAGACTCTAACTCTGAGAATAAATCTTTTTTTCCTTTGTTCCAGTTTTCCTAATCCAATTGATTCTGCTTGACACAGATTTTTTTGTGCAACGATTCAATAAATTTTTGATGAAGAGCAAAATTATAGGTTCTCACTTTTGGTATTTAGAGTCCCTGAGGTTAGATTCCTTTTTGGCTGATGTCAGTACTAATGATAGCTATTTTATCAATATGTTATTTTGTGTCAAACACTATGTTCCTCTAGTGTGAACACATTTAGTTCTTATGAAATACATTTGCCAGATGAGAAAATTGTGCTGTAGAATACTTTGGCAACTTAACCTGGGCCACACAAATAGTGAGTGGTGGATCCAGGGCTCAGCCAGGTTTGATGTAGGGACCCATTGTCCTAATCGCTATGCTATACTACTGCATCCAAATAGCTATTTATTCAGTCAGACTTGTCTTTGTTGAAAGTCCTCCAACACCCCACTGGCTACTCTAACCTAGGTCAACATGTCATCGCAATATTCTTCAGATCTCTCTTCACCCATTTATTCAATTAGTATTCACTGAGAACCAAATGAGTACCAAGGCACGGGAGATCTACTGACAAAAATTCAGGCCAGGCCGTGCACAGTCTTGAACTAGGTACTGTGTCCCTAGTCCTGGGATGTAAAACTTTAGTGTGTCATAGGGCATAGACAGGGGCCTCCTGACAGACATGAGGAATTCAGGAGGGCATCTTAGAGAAAGTCAAAGGAGAAAGGTGAGCAGAAATCAGTTTGTCAAAGTAGGGTGTGAACAGAGTATTGTGAAAGAAGGGACAACAAAGCCACGATGCCAAAAGAACTCAGCATATGTGGAGTACTCCAACTGTTTTTTTTCCGTGAGATCCTAGACTGTTGTCAGAGTGAATTGGAGGGAGACTGAGGCACCCAGAGGGGCAAACCATGGCTGCGGTCCAAATGCAGACCACCATCTGCTTTTGTATGATGCCCTTGTTTAATTTCACATTTTTAATGGTTAAACAAAATAAAAAAGATGAACAACTATTCCGTGACATGTGAAAATTATGTGAGATTCAAATTTCAGTGCCTATAAATACGGTTTTATTGGAACACAGCCATACCCTTTTTTAAAATGCATTGTCTGTGACTGCATTTGTGCTACAACAGCAGGGCTGAGTAGTCGACTATGAAAGATGATACCATCTACACAGCCAAAGGTATTTACTACCTGGCCTTTACAAACGAAAATTCTGACTTTCACTATAGAGGGTGAGAAGTGAGGTGAGTGACGGACGTTGCTCTGGAGTCCAAGCATGGAGATTCCTGTCGCTCACCTTACAGGATTTCAATTTTATTATGAAAAGCAACAGAGGGCAACCGAAGGGTTTTAGGTGCCTCAAAATTTCTCAACTTCAATCTTAGTTCATTGGCTGCTTTTCATGTTTTCTTGTCTTGCTTTTCTGGGGAAGCACTATTACCTACAATAATTTTGCTTTCTCTGACTACTTCTGAAATTTTATGTTAGTAATTTAATGACAGCATTCATAGATAGCTCCTTTCATAACGTAGGACTTATGTAAAATGAGTGGCTTCCCATTTACAAATGGGGCTAGGAAACAGCATTTTCCATTGTAGACCCTCACTTTACCTTTGTTTCTGAGTCTGAATTATGAGCTCCGTTGGGATGTTAACTGGCGAGTCCTAAAGTAATGGGGCCCTCTGTCTCCTCCCCAACTCTGTGTACACACACGTGTGTGCCTGCATGTTCACACACACAATGCGGAGGTTAGTGGGTATCACTGGTCAAATTGTTTCCTTTAGAGAAAACACTTTATTTAGAGGAAGCATTGATGGAAGAAAAGCAGCGAAAACAGACTGAGAACAGCTGTGTTCAGACAACTATATTCTCAACGTTGAGGAGAAATCTCAAGAGTTTGTCATAGCTCTATGGGGACAATTCATCTTTCTCCAACTTAGCAGAGAGGCTATTTTCTGCTACATTTGACAGGTGGATTAGTTCTAATCTGAATGTCTATTTTGAAACATTGCTTACCCAGCAATTAAACATCTGGTTGAAAATACAGACAGGGAGTGGTTCAAAAACCTATGATTTGATCTGTGTAGCTTAAAAGAGTATGACAAATTATCAGTTGTTTTAAACCATGGTATAAGGTGATTTTAATCTGTTAAAGATATGGGCTGTTCAGTTTCCTTTTATGTGTTAACATGTCTGGTTTTTTGTCTTACCACTCGCCAAGTGAAATCTTCCTCCCTGTACCCACTCATTTGCTTTGGGTTGCTACAGAATAGAGAGAGACTTAATGAGGGTGCTAGGGTCGGTGTTTCCTTTGTTTTTTTTCTTTTTTACTGTTAAACTTTTAGAATGAACAATTCTTTCAGATTTTTGAAAGTCTCTTGCCTACAGATTAGATACATCTGCCAGTCCTGCTGTGTTATGTTAATTTTAAATTCTTGCTCTTCAGCGTTATTAAACATGGAGTAAGCTTGAATTGAATATTTATTTTAATGTTTAATTTAGAACCTACTTTAAGTATTAGCAAAAAAATTTAAGGACTTTGAAGAAAAATCATATTCTGGTGACAAAAAGAATCAGCGAGTAAAGTTTTTAACATTATAGATATTTTATATTCTAGTGCATGAGGAATCTGTGTACACCTGGTAAGAATTCCAGCATACATTTACATACATGATCCCTTTTAAAATTCAAAAGTGTACGTTTCAGGTCACATTCATAATTAAGTTTATAGTTAATGGAGAGATGATATACACTTGATAAAAGAAATTATATATGACATCTGGTTTAAAAATTACCCTTTCCCCACCATTGTCTTTAAAGAGGAAATATGTGTCCAGACATGATTCTAAAGGATCTTCCGGAAATAAAGTATGTCCAAGTGCTTTTCGATGTGAAAATAAAATGGACTTACCCAGTAACAAGAGTCCCAGGGGGTTGAGGAGATAAGAGTGGCCCCAGCAGGGACTTGAGAGAGGAAGACAATTTGGGGGATGGGCAGCGACACTCAGGACATAGTGTGCCTAATTCCTGGTTTCACACAGGCTTTCAGTGGAGATACTCTTGCGGTATTTTAGAATTGAGTGATGTACAGTAAGTTATATTTTGCCATTCTCTCACTAACTATGTGTTTATATAAGGTATTGTACTTATTTCAGCACTTTATACTTGTCCCAGCAGTTTGCTTTGCTCTTCCTGGAGCTCTAAGATATATTTCCTATGCTGGGCTTCACCTCCTTGATTGCAGTGTTGATGAGTCACCCCCAATAGGTAGGTGGGGGCATCTGTGTGATTATTTCCCTCTTCATCTCATTTATATTCATTCTTGTCTTTTTTTCTTTTTTATTGTTGTTCAAGTACAGTTGTCTCCATTCTCCCATCACCACATTCCCCCTTCCCACCCACCCCCACCTCCCACCCTCAATCCTTCCAGCTTTGGCTTTGTCCATGTGTCCTTTGTACAAGTTCCTTGAGGACACTTCCCCTTTTTCTGTTATCTCCCTTGCCCCTCCCCTCTGGTTACTGTCAGTTTGTTCTTTATTTCAAGTCTCTGGTTATATTCTGCTTGCTCCTTTGTTTTATTGATTAGGTTCATTCTTCTCTTTCATATTGAGTAAGAACATGTTATTTGATTTTTCCTTTAATGTTTTATAAGATCTGTGTTCTGACTCCTCAGTTTTTACATCCTGTTCAGTAATTTCAGATGTCTTAAAACTTTTAATCTTTGCTTCCATAAGTAGACATACAAAATGCTTTAAGAACTAAACAAGTTTATAAATGTTTTTATTTTATAAAATATAAATTATATTTAAATTTATATATTTTGATTATAAATTTATATAATATATACTTATGTACTATATTAAATTGAAAATATATCATTAATTATAATTATATATAGATATTATAAGGATATAAGGATTATTTTTCAAAGAATAAGAAAATAATCTTCAGAAAATCATATCATCACCTACTTGCCATTTCAGTGGTAACTTCTGTAAATTGATATTTGTGAAATTCATCTTGATAAAAGTACCTTTACACATAAAGACTGTTGCTTAAGATTAATTCTCCTTCTCTCTAAGGGATGACAGGACAGGTTAGAAATTATTGGAGGTTTCCTGGCCCGAGGTAATAATATACTAATTAACATGGTACAAAGTGATCTTTTTCTTTTTCAAACTGAGTGGAGATTTGGAGAAAGCCCTTGATATTCTTGACCTTTTATAGTTTTAAATGTTCACTTCTGAGGATTTACATTTCAAAGAGGCAGCTAGAGTGGGATAAAATTGAAAAATAGAATTAATCATATTTCTTCTCTGGTTTTTATACATTAGGGCAGGGCCTTTAATTACCATATAGTCTAGTGAAGTGCCACCTATGTCTTGAATCAAGAGGATTTTGACCCCATAAAGGTAGCAGCTCTTATATTTGAACCTGGGACAAGATGAGTTCTAATAATTAATCAAAGGCCATTTTATCTAGGGATGAAAAATTTAACAAAAATCATTTATAAAATCTTCTACATTAAGGTTATTTATAAAAGAGACAGAAGAAGAAGAAATAATTACTTGTTTAATAAATATGTGAAGGATATTTAGTATGAGTATAAAAGGTATTACACCAGGGACTAGGGCAACAGGGAAAAAAACTTTTCTGAGCTTCATGTTTTCTGTCAGTAAAATGGAGATAAGATGAATGTCTTTTAGGGTGACTATGGGGATTATAGGTAGAATATTACAAATACTTGGCACTCCAAATAAATGGTAACTGTGCCTGTTTGAGATCTTCCCACAGTGTCTGAAATATCTAAGTCACTGTGCAGACTGAGCTAATAAACATGAACTAGAGAGGGAGAAAAATTAAATAATCAATACTAATAAATACAGACTAAGGGCTTTGCATTTTTTCTGCAGGCAGTGGGCATCCATTGAAGGTTTTTTGTTTGTTTATTTTTCATTCTCATCGGAGGACATGCTTATTGATTTTAGAAAGAGGGGAAGGGAGTGAAAGGGAGAGAGGGAGAGAAACATGGATGTGAGAGCAAAACATCGATCAATTGCCTCTCGTATGCGTCCCAACTGGGGACCAAACTTACAACCTAGGTATGTGCCCTGACCAGGAATTGAACCTGCAACCTTTTGGTTTATGGGATGACCCTCCAACCAACTGAGCCACCAAGCCAGGGCCACTGAAGCTTTTGAGCAGGTGTAACTACCGCACTACGTTGAAGCTCGGCAGCCTTGGGAATAGCTTATATGGAGGGCAGAGACAAGAGGTGGGAAGGCAAGTGAGAAGATGGTGGCAGTGATTGCAATACCCCTGGTCAGATGTGATAATGGGGACTCAGAGTAGAATGGAGGGGACGCAGAGACAAAATGGAGGGAAGGGTTGCGGAGTTGGACCAAAGGAGAGATGATGGAAGAGATATTAAGGTCATGAAGTCAGAGGTGTTACAGCCACTTTGGCAGGCAAAGGGGGTGACTGGAAGGATAATAATGACATTAATGGGAACAGAAAACACCAAGTCAAGAGTCCTTTGATTCAGGTCAAAGGAAAAAACAGAACGAATTCTGATTGCATGTATCAGGCTTGAAGCTCCATAATGGTACCTGTTGGCTGCTGTCACTGGACCAGTCATTTTTCCTCAGGGTAGAGCTTCATCAAGAAAGAATTCCTACATTTGCCTCTCGTGAATTTAGAAAACCTTTTTACATCAAGTGAGATTGTGTTTTTTGAGTCACTCTGCAGAGTTGGTGGAAGATGATAGGAGCTGTGATTGTCTTTGAGCCTGACAGCTTCTGCGTGATATTTCGGGGAAGTTATTCCGAAGGTTCTTCTAATGTATTTCCTCAGAGCAATGGATGAGACCTCACTGTCATCTTATCCATTTAGAAACAAAATGCAACCTGCCTTGAGAGTGCTATTACTTTTATCCTTATTACAGCTATTGGTTGTCTTACTTATTTGTTATTTTATAATACTACATTTCTAATCTGCTTACATGGAGTTGCTGACTTAAACCATTTTGAGAAAATGCTCAAAACCTACTTTGAGAACCTATCTAGGGACACACATGAAGGACAGATCTCTATTGTCAGCAACAGCTTTATATTTATTAGTCATGAGAGAAAAATGTGAATTAATGTGTTTGTCAGTAGAGTATGTTTTGAGTGATAGGAGACATATTAAACCTAGTGAAAACATTTAGTATGAACATTCTATTTTTACTCTCTCAAGTCCTGTTAATAAGAGATGGCACAGAGGTGTTTGTACTGCTTGTAAATTATTTCCCGTCACGAGCTTTTCAACATGACGACATCGCTTAAGAGAAGACAGTACTCATGTGTCTGTATATTTGTGTCTGTGTGTCGTATGCACATGTGAGTCTGTCTGCAAGTACACACGTCCTCACTTAGTAATGTTAAATCCTCTATTTTCAGAGAAAAGTCTAGGAAGACTTAAAACCCCACATCAGTGGCTTTTATTATTATTTCTTTGTATGCCTTTTCAGTTTGAGCTATTGTTCATCCAAAGCCTTTATGGGCTGAATGTACCTTGAAGCATTTTCAGCGAAGGAGTACTTTTCCCATCATAATCACACGCAGTGCTTCTAGCTGAACAGGAGGTATTTAAAGAAAGATTTTGGATTATTGGTAAAATACTCTGACTTTCTCATTTTTATTTTAAAAGCTCGATATAATTTCTTAATCATTGTTAAGCAAAATGACATTCTCGAGAGACTTACTTTGGACTGTGTATAGCTGTAAAGTGGAATGATACCTCTAGCATAGTTTTCCCTTTTGTCGAAATGAGAAAACTGACAGTGGTCTCCCAACCTATTATTTGATTTATTCTTTATTTCTTTATCTAGTGGGCAGTGAGAAGAGACTGAAGACACAGTGGCTAAAAGACTGATGTTGGTACTGCATTTCGCTGTGTGTGCAGCCTCCTCGCTCCTTATGCTATCGCTTGGCTTGGATTTCAGATACACTGCAGGAGGAAAGTGTTTCAGGCCCCTGTGCCGGGTCCGATTAATCGCCCTTGAATTTTAGTAGGCCTTATTTCTCTCTTTCTTCTTTCTTTCTCTTGTCCTTTTTCTTTCCCTCTCACTCCCCCTGCCACATTACTTTCTGAAGTAAAAGGGAAAAGGCGTTGAGATAAAAACAAAAGACAAAGCAGGTATCACAGGTCTTCATAACTTCTCCTAATAATAGTAAATTGTTTAGTCTTTTCTACATCATCCTTTCTTCTTATTTTCTTAAAAATAAAAGGTTAAATGAGTTCATACAAGTAGGGCAGAAAGGAAAATGAGGTTCTGACTCACCAGAAAACCTTAGCTTGACAGTTAAGAACAGGAGAGGTTGAGAGACTTTTTCTGTCAAGAGCCAGAAAGTGTTTTAGGTGTTGTGGGCCACAGGGTCTCTGCTGCAGCCATTCCATTCTGCTATTGCAGTGAGAAATCGGCAGGAGGCACTATGTAAACAGTGGGTGTGTCTGTGCTCCCATAAAATTCATTTATGGAAAGCTAAATTTCAATTTTATATATTTTCGTGTACCTCGAGTCACCATTCTTTATCATTTTTAGCCATTTAAAAATGTATATATCATTCTTAGCTTGTAGGACAGTGCTATGCTTGAAGCATTGATATCAATGACAGTAGCTACCATTTACTGAGCACTTACTATAAGCAAGGCATTGTGCCCACTACTTGATGTCATCTCAACCCCTAAGGCAATTCTGTATTTGACATTAATAGCTCAATCATTAGAGCTAATTTAGACTCAGGGAAGTCAGGAAAACTTTCCCCAAATCACACCTTTGGTAAGTTGGAAGTCTTCTGTGCATCTCTTATTAGACATGCAACCTGAGAAACACTGTTTCTTTGGATTTTGATTGCCTCAGCTGTAAAATCCATGGGTCATTGCCATGCAGGTGTTGTGAGGCTCATCTAGTTCTGAATGTTCTAAAGAGTTGTGCAACTTTAGAAAAGAATTAGGACTGTTGGGCTAATGTACTTGTTAGTACTGGCTTTTCCTCCAGCTCTGGAATCCTACCTCCATCTGTAGTAGTATTACATTGGGGTAAGAACAAATGCTCCCCCAAACTGATGGGATTAGTTGTAAAGCAGTTTGTCAATAAGTGGAAGAGTGTTTACATTGGTGATGCAGTTGGTAAAAGGAGCTGCAGTACAGTAGGAAGGACAGCAGGGGGTGGAATGGGTCAGGGGGGAATACCCTAGTCAAGGGAGCTATCAGCTAGGTTTTAATGACAAACAGGAACTGGACTTGGCTGTGAGGTAGTCCTATATATTCAAGAATTATAAATAAATGTCAACATAAATTTCCAGTATTCACATAGGCGGTTGAATTGTTAATTCAATACATGTTTTTAAAATTTAAAAGAATTTGTGAAAGAAATCTCAAAGATATCTAAGAAATCATAGACAAATTGCGTATAGACCAGTATCTTATTTTGTCATAGTTTTCACACAAGAGGACTATGCTGATTCTAGAAACCCAGATTGATAAGATGAACTGAGATGCCCAGCAATATTTAACAACAGATTTTTAAGAGGGAGGTATTGGAATTCTTAGAAAACAACAGACTGGTATTCTGCTAAGGTTTTCTTTAAAAAAAAAGAAAGAAAGCAATTTAGGTCAAAATTATTTCTTTATTTTAATTGGATTTTTATGAGTCTGTCCCTATTTTTTTTTTTTTTGTTAGTTTATTTGATAGAAGCAGGCTGACAGCTGTGGAGGCATGACTGATGGAAGGATAGAGCAAAAACAAAGAGACAAAACTCATGGACACAGACAACAGTGTGGTGATTGCCAGTGGGGAGGGGAGGAGAGAGGCGGGAGGTAGAGGAGGGTATGAGGGAATAAATGGTGATAAATGGAGACTTGACTTGGGGTGGTGAGCACACAGTACAGTGTACAGATGATGTGTTGTAGAATTGTGCACCTGAAACCTGTATAATTTGGTTAACCAATGTCACCACAAAGAATTCAATAAAAAGGAAAAGGAAATTGGATTTTTAAAACATTAAATTGCACAAGTTATTACATCCCTTCTGAATCATTCATTCATTATATTATTTGGTAAGTACCTACTCAGTTCTGAGAACTGTTCTAATTGCTTGGAATATATTGATAAACAAAACTGACCAAGACTTCTGCAATTGTAGGTCTTACATGACCACAGTAGTGGATTCCTGGACCCCCAACTCTGCCAAGGGCTCCCCACTGCCTTTGCTGCTAGTCACTGCCTGGGACACAATGCCCTTAATAGGACATTGCACATGGCACCATTATAGAAGTGAATGAGAGGCAGATAACATGTCCATTTCCAACCCTGTTCATTTGAATTGTTTGCCATCACCACGGACAGGTTTATTAGGCTTCAAAGAAGTGCTGGCTTAATTAAAGATAATTAGTGTACAAGATAGTGGTAGGAAAACCTTTTAAAATGTATACTAAATATGACTGCTATCTAGGTTGAAATGAAAAGCACCTAAGATCTTTCATTCATTTCCCTACTTACTGGCCTCTGTCCCCTTCCCCAACACTCTAAGAGGACTGTGCTTACTTACATGGCCATGTATGAACAAAACAAAAGCTGCCCCTTTTTCTGGTTGATACTTGGAGTTTGGTAAGCAGAATGAGGGCTGAATTTGACCCTGATTAACCCTCCAACAGGTGCCTTTCTATAGACCATTAACTGCTGCATCCTAGATTGCAGACTGGACTTTCCTCAGTGTGACCATTTAAATATGAATTAGACAAACTGAAATAGTGCCCAGGAATTCCAGCAAGGCAGTCCATAATAACATTTGGCCAGACAGATGTAAAACACTGTCCATGGCAGTCTAAGAGAACTGTTGCATAAAAAAATGTGAATACATTTAGCACTGTTGTATGGTACACTCACATGACTAAGATGCTAAATTTTTAGCTATGTATTCTTCACCACAATAAAAAAAAAATGAACCTGTCAAGTGTGGATATAAAGCGGTCCCTCCTTACTGGAGATTTTCAGGTATTCTGCTTATTCTCCCAGTTGTCTTGCTGATGTCAACTGTGTTAGACATGGGCTGACTTCCAAGTGGTAAAATATGATTACTGTAGATAGTGCTGGCTCAACCCATAGAAAAAGAGAAATAAGTTTCTAACTGTCCCCTTCTCATCAATGTGCAGACAAGTGTGCATTTTATATGTCTCTCAATATCCAGTCATTCACCCAGCTGACTTTTAAAACCACCACTGTTAGGGGTCTAATTATGTTCTTAGACATTGATTGTCATGTTTTGTTGTATCTGTGCAGGGAAACGGGGTGAGGTAGAGAGAGAAAGCTTTCGTTATTCCAGTCATGGAAGTTGGTATGTAATTCATAATTAATGCCACTGAATTCTCTACTAGTTAGTCCACTTCTGGAACCTTATTTAAAGTTATTTTTCATATAAATTAAAATGAATGTTGATCACTTAGCATGCATATGTAGGATGACAAGGGTTTAGGTCTTAAAAACCACAAAAGAAGAGTTGAAGAACAAGGGTACCTTAGCCTAAAGAAAGAAGATAAAGGGGACCTTCTCTAGCTTCTGCACCTATGCGCAGGACTAGCCTCAGAAAGTATGTCTTCATTTAGATGTAAGACCAATGAATAGGAATATACACATGATGTAGCAATATGGTTGTGAATTCCAGAAGGAACACTTTTTAAGACATGAAAGTCATTTCTGTTTGTGTATGAGTACTGCAGAAGGGCAGGGAGGGAGAGTTACATCAGAGACTACTGTTCTGCACTAAGAGACTAAGTGTTTAGCACTATTTAAAATTTTTCACTATATAAATCTTATTTTGAAGAAGGTAAACATTAATTGGGGGAGGATAAAAACTACAGGCTACCTTGGGAATAAGTGAGCTTCCTGATTGAGGAAGATTCAAGTGGAGATTTCCATCCAACTCTTTCACCCTATTCTATTATGCTTCACTCAGCTTTTGTCAGTGTGAGGAGGTAAGAGATGTGCCACTTCTTTGCTACTGTCTTCTCCAGCAAGCTCATGGCACCCTGACTTCTGCATAGGGGCTCCTAAGAGAAGTGTAGTTCAGGCTGTGTGATGAGGCCATGGCAGCACCAGACAAAGCAGGATGCAGCAACAACAGTGGCCACCAGTCGCTACTGGAGGGATTTCCAGGTGGAGGAAGCGTGACCAGATCATTTCTAAAATTCCATGGGTCTGGGGTATATAGATAGTGATGGTTTGTATTCTATAATGTGTATTTATAGTTATGACTGATACCAGGACTGAAATGAACACCACTGGTCACATAGTAGGAGAAAATGTCAAGGTGATCACAAGGTCAGCGTAAAAGTGAGAGTTGTTGGTTGAAGAGTCAAAATTCATGGGAAGGCAGGCATCTAGGGCTAGCAGTCCAGGAGGTAGGACCAACTTCAGAGATGGTGCGGAAAGTAGAAGTGGCAAAACTTAGAGAGTGCATATTGTCTCAAGGACCTCCATCCTAGAATGCATGCAACGGTGGACCTAAGTCAGAAGACATTTGAAATCTGGCAGAGACCAAAGTCCTCAAGGTTGGAATGGGGTTTGGGTACATCCATGAAGTCCAGGGTGGATGTGTTCACCCTTATCAGGTGCCTTAGCTCTCCCAGGACTGAGGCCATCTGGAATCCCTTGAGGGCCATTTGGCTTCAGAACTTCTGGGTAAGCTCTTGGGTCAGGCTTGATGCTTGGAGAATAATTTTGTCCACAAAAAAAGAAAATAAAAGATACAGGATCTTTAAGAAGTAGAAAGATATTGTAGTAATAGTATTCCATTTTAGATAACTACATGCCATGGTTTATTCTCTGACACAATTTTTATTGCTTCTCAGATGAACAAGTGCACTTGTTAACTTATTAAGTTAACAAGTGCACTTATTAAGGTATCTGATCCAGCTTCATGATTTAAGAATTATCTCCTTTCTTAATAATAAAAGCCAATAGAGATCAAAGGAATTGTATTTGGTATACTGTGGGTATATGGGAGACTTATAATATGCCTACCTTAAATCTGACACCATTAATAAATTAATTATCAATGAAATTGGTTCATTAATTCTGAAATTTAAAATTTCCTCTGAGTCAGGTAGTAAACAGGGATAAAAAATGATCAGTCACCATTTTCTCCTGCTTTGGAATTGTTGCTGCCTTTCTCCATGAGTTTGATAGAAAAGAACACTTGTAATGCAGGCTGTGCCTTAAAGATGAAGCCTCCTGAAATGCGCTGTACCTAAAAGTTAGACCTCACTTCTATGGAAGACATGCCTCTTTCCGTTTGGAAATGACTTCTCTTGCCTTCTATGTGGATTTATAAAAATCAGATAAGGTAATGCATGCACACCTGAAGAGTAGCTATGGTTGTACTTTAAAGATTATACAAATGTATCACAAAGGTTTCTATCTAAATATCTGATGCTTTCAATGGAAAAGCTGGTGAATGGGCAACAAGTTTTTAGGGCAACTCCCCCCCCCCCCCCCCCCGCTCAACATCTTTTAACATTATGTGAGACCTACAAAGGGAAAGGCCAGCTGGAATAGTCTGTGTACATGTGCTTTATAGTGAGGAAATGATCTACAAACTAATATGGAATTTGAGACAAAATATGTAATTTAACCTCCCATTTGTTCAGAAAAGTATGATTTATGCCACACCATGCATCTAGTTGGCGCCCAGGTCTCAATCATTATGCTCAGTTCATGTATTTTTCAGTGTGATACTTTCTCCATTCTGTGTCAGGGACTTCACTCTGCCTGTGAGCTTCAGGTCACTTTTGGTGCGAGCCTTGCCTCACTGCATCATAAATTGCTTGTGGGTAGGAATGGTATTATCTTTGCACAAACCCTTATATTTATTTCCTAAATATTATCTGGTAAAAACCATTTTTAAATTATAGGCACTAAATAATTCTTACAGCTAACAGAAAATACCATAATCTTTTAACACCGTCATTCTATTGAACATATTCAAATTGGTCACTCAAATTTCAGAAAATTCTCATTATTAGATAAATATGCTATCACTACTGTACATTCTAGTTTTTAAATTCATATGTTTGGATGAGTTTTTGAAGCAGTTCCAACTTTGTTGAGGAGGTGTTGTGTAATATGGAACATGTTTTCTGTTTTCACAGTAATACTGTAGGTGTACTGAAAATAGGACCACACTTAACGAAATCAGGAAAAAAATGAGAAAAGTAATGGAAATAGAGTGCTTATAATACTCTTTCTTAGTATTTTAACACTTTTCAAGTGGAATTTCTGTAGCAGTCATTCACGTTTGAATTTGATTCACTTTTCTAAAAAGTAAATTGGGCAAATAGTTAGTAGGAGCACATGTAGTCATTTATTTAATATCTACTTAATTTTTTTAACACCCACTGTGAGCCATGCTGTCTGTGAGTCCCTGGGCATGTGATAATGATGATCAGCATAAATGATGTCTCACCACCAATAAGAAGACAAAATTTATTTCACACATTTAATAAGCTAACTACTAAAATGTGCAACCAAAGGTGTCAATGGGTGGGCTGGGCTGAATTTTATTGTCTGTGGTGGAAGCCTTAGTTGAATTAGTTTTGTTAGAGGGTGGGAGTGTGAGGTAGGGATCATTATGCTCTCAGAAATGTGCATGGAGTTCACATAAATAGGCTCCTAGCTGAAGTGTTGCCTGAACATCTGGAGCGGTTACTAGAGAATGGAAGTTTTCCACAATTATCTTAAGTGTATCAGCATGGAGTGGTACGTCCAGGTCCCCAGAGTTTTTGATCTCTGAGATTACCTAAGCTAACTCCCACAGTCTCTCCTGACCGTCCATCTAAATGAGCCCACGTCTCTTTGGTGCTGTTTCACTGCACGCTGTCCGTTTCCATTAGCTCGTTGGTTTAGGCTTGTATTACACATATATTACATTTACTTCTTTAATCTTCCCCACTACTAGATTCTAATGCCATGAAGACAGGGACAATGTCTGTTTTGCTCACCTGGGTGTACCCATTGCTCAGTATCCTGAAAGGCACACAGACATAGTAGGCACTCAATAAATATTTTCTGAGGCTGAAAAATGAGTTGCTAAATTTCAACGTCCAGTTTGTGGCTGATTATGATTATGTCATTGACAGTAATATTACTTTGAATTCAGATGCTGTTTTTCATCTATGAACTTTAACATTTCTACAAAATTGGAATTGCTTTTTATTTTTATTTTGAAGGAGATTATATATTAATGTAAAGGGAAGTGAAAATAAGTAAGTGTGACGAATTAAGAAAGCCATAGAATAAAGTAGACAAATGGGATATTGTAACATTTATAAAGTTCTTTAAAAAACGTTTTGCTTTGGTATTTCTCTAAGAAAAGTTTTCTGCTAAAAAGATAAGTAGAGTTAGCTGAGTTCCTTCTCCATTCCCTGAAGACTCACACAATTCTTTATCTCACTTGCTCCACACATCCATTGACCTTGGAGATTGTGGATTTTTCTTTTTTAAACAGATTTAGAACAGAGTTCTCTTGAAAGCCTGCTGCTTTGTTTGCCAGCACTTTCACCTCACCTCTCTAAAACTCAAGAAAAATGTTTTTGAAAAAGAGAATCTTTTTAGTTGTGTTATCAAAAGTCATTTTGGAACCTGGGTTGCTTTCCCTCCCCTGGCATCAGGGCAGCCATTGAGAGTTAAAACAGGGGTGGTGCATTGTAAGAAGAAAATGTGAACATGGGGGGAGATCAGGTATTATCTTTTGTATACCAGGTTAGAATTTTAATACCTCACTCATTGTTTAATTGACTTTATAATCCAAATATATGGAAATGTTGCCCTATTAAAAGAACTTGCAGTATCAGTTATGTACTAGCATGTGGTAAATATTGTTTCCAGAGCACTACTGTGCACTCAGTAAGAGGCTACTTCTTCATGAGCTACAACTGCTTGGACTCTGGTTCTGTGCAGAAGTCTGGGTTCATTTAAAAGAGGAAGATACCTGGACTGGTTGAAAGGAGAATGCATATAAGAACTGCAGGCCTGTCCATTTTCCAGATCAGTTGTAATAAGAGTAGAAAGTATCCCTGAAGCATAATCCCTGTCTTATGGATTGTAGAACTGAAGCTTACTGATAATGTACATGTCACTCTGTGTCCAAGAGATGGATACGTGTGAGTACTAGCATTCCCTGAGCCCCTGTTGTACTTGTTCCATTGTTTAGGCCTGGTCTTTGGATTAACTGCCCTTTCCTCTTATCTGCTGGTGAAGTCTTTGTTTGTACTACAGCCCCGGAGCCTGGGATCTGAATTCCTGTTGAGCCGCTGCCTGGCTTAGTGAGCCTAAATCCTACCTCCAGGTCCCTCAGCCACTGCCTGGATCTTGCCTAGAATGGGGAGATTGCTCTGCCCCATCATGACATCAGCATCAGCTACCTAGTTAGAGTATCAACAATAGAAAGTCTCAACTACCATCCCAACTCTGGACTGCCCACTGGGTGTTGCCTATGACGACACTTGTGAAACTTGTGCCCCCAGCCCAACATGGAGCATCAAAGACCCTAATGGCCCCTGACAACCTTAGCCTCTGTCTCCAATTGCCTTCTCTGATTCTCTTGCCCCTTCTCGGTTACTCTGGGTTCTATCTTGTGTGTCTACTCATATTGTGACAGTGACACCTCTGAGGGGAAGGCACAGAAAGGATGTGCTAGGGACTCTGACATTTGCGTTAGTGTTTATTGATCTGTGAATCCCAGGATATGTGCCCCTGTGCTTTTCTGCTTTCACTGGTGGCTCCTCTAGAAACCTTTGTGAGAACATGGGGGCTGTCTGCTGTTCTGTGTGTTTTCTCTGTGTGTTTCTAGGTATCAGGGGGATAAGGTAGACTCAGTGTTGTTTCCTAAAGATATTCATGTTCAATGCCAGCCCTGCTTGAAAGAAATAATGAGTGGGTTGTAGTGAGTAGCTCCCTGTGCTACCCACTCACTGGTGGTTGTGCTACCGTATCTGGCTTTCTCCTGCTGTGTGGTCAACAGCACATCAGAGCCACAAGGGACCATAGGAAAGCCTTAGTCTCATTGCATACATTTGACATTTTACAGAATTTAGGCCCAGAGAGTGAGCCACATGAGCTTTTGTTGTAATTAGAAGCTGTGATTCCAATTCCAGGATGATGCATACCTTTTGTATTTAGTATGCCACAGTGTTCAGTTTCCATGAATTTTATTTGAGTTTATGTCATAAAATAAAACATTTCTATCTAAGATATCAAAGTCCATCTTGCTATTCAAATCTGAAATAAAAGATGATCAGGCTAGGATGATGAGGAGAGAATTGAATATGGCTGCAAACCCTGGCTGTGCTACTTACTGACTTCTATGTGACGTTAAGCAATAATCCATCTTCTGTTACCTCTCTCTGTCATAAGTTGAAAATATTATAATTCAAAAATGCCTTTAATAACCTCACCTACCAACATCATACATTAGCCTAGCCTACCTTAAATGTACTCAGAACACTTACATTAACCTGTAGTTGGGCAGTTATCTGGAGTTTTCTCTCAAGAGTAAGTGCCTTCCTCTTTTTCTTACCAGAGGCAGGAGACAGAGATGGGTGTTCTGTAGACAGGATGGGTTGTGACAACACAAACATAATATGCTGACAACACAGTACACTGCAGTGTTGCAGAGTATGGTTGTTTACCCTTGGGATTGAGTGGCTGACAAGGGGCTCTGCCTCACTGCCACTGCTCAGCATCACGAGAGAGTATTGTACTACATATCACTAGCCTAGGAAAAGATCAAAATTCAAGATTTGAAATATGGTTTCTCCTGAATGCGTATTGTTTTCACACCGTCATAAAGTTGAGAAACTGTAAGTTGAACCATTGTGAAACTGTGTGTGTGTTTGTGTATATATATACATATGCTTCCTAGTTGATACACATACTATTCAGGAGCATATAAACTGCACTTTGATGGACCCAAAGATGGACTTGGATTTGTTGTGTAGTCTGGTGATTAAAAAATGAACTTTTAGGTTAGCCTTAATGTCGATAGTTAGGGAAAGAAGAAAGATGAGAAACGGAAGAGTAATTTTTGCCCTTCTCCATCTGAAATTTGATAACTACCAGAGATTTAGACATAGTTGATTTAAGTGATTATAATGCTAATGAGACAGTTTTTCAGGTTTGCTTCCGAGGAAAACTAAATATATTGATTTTTCTTAAGAGTGAGTCAGGCAAAAGAAGGTGCGTCTTATTCTTGATAATAAATACTTTGAGAGCAGTAAACATGTAGTATTTTATGTCCCTTATAGATGAAGTACATTTCATTATTCTTATTCCCCTATGTTAATATTGTGACAGTAATATGAAAAAATAAAAAAAATGGTGGTTATATCAAAAAGAAAATATGTAGGACTTCAGATGACATGTTTCAAATTTGTGACTGTGGGTTAAAAAATTCCTGGCTATTAAAAAGTGAGTCGGTTTTAAATAGTCTAATTAGGCACTCAGTTGTGTTGCTTATCTACATTTACAAAGAGCAAATGGAAAACCGGAAGTGATGACATGTTGCTTAATTAGTCTAAATAAACACCTGCCTTAGACTTTCTGGCTCAGCAAAGCCCTGGCTTCTCAAAATTACTAGCACATTGCTAAAAATATACTTCTTTAAAAAAATATAAGTATTTGATTTTAAAACTGTTGAACTATCCTCCATGCTATGTGAAAAAGTAATTGCATATGAATTATGCATTGCTAATAACAAAAATAGACTTCACAATTAAGCTAATTTAATGGTACTATACAGGTGTACTCAGTTTAGAAGTTCATAGAAAACATAAAGGTAAGGTTAATACTAAAGATAATTATGAGGAATTTCATGAAGTACTTGGATGAAATATTGGAGTGGTTCCCCAGGGATCTGAAGCTCTCCCATGAGCCCTAGAAAAGCTTCAGAAGACACCCAGTTTCTTATGAAAGATCCACAAAAGGAGATTTTTGATCTTCCTTTGTTAACTTGTTAGATTCTGACATCAGAATATTCATTGTTAAATTAATGCTCATCTATTTATTGGGTCTACTTCAGTGAAACAGAATAGATTTCAGATATTTATATATAAAACTTATTTACCATCCTGAGCCATGAGTTAAGAATTTTATTTTATTAACATTATAGAATATAAGAGTTTGAAGTAACTTAGAAATAATTTTTAATTGAGGGCTAAAAACAATGAGGCTCAAAGAGATTAATTGAGCTTCATAGCCAATAAGTGGCTGGCGTGGGGCTCAAGTTCAAGTGCTCTGGCCTTGTGTCCAGGACTCTTTCCACTCAGGGTTGTATGTTCTTTGTTATGTTTTTGGAGCATCTTGTTTGTTTCAGAGCCAAGTGGCTTAAATAAGCTATCATATTTAAAACACACAACATTCCTATGAGGTGTGTATAATTGCTCTCATTTTTCAAAATATAAAACTGAATCCATGGTTCAGTAATTTCTCACTCAGATAAGAAATGGCAGCCTCCAAAGCGTGTATTCTTTCCACTACCCCATGCCATCACCTTTCACTGACATTTCCCTCTGCAGCATTGCTTCAGTAGTGATCAACTAGACCCCATTTTGCAATTTCAAAAATGCCAATACAGTTTGGAAAGAGAAATGATATCCCGTATTAGAAAATGAGCTTTCTTTTCTGTATATTGTCCAAAGAACGGTTCAAACAAAGAATCTTGACAAGATAATTACAAAGTGCTCATTTTCCCCTTTGTTTCATTAACAATTCTTCAAACCTTGAAGTCTTTGAAAAGCAATGCCGAAGGAATGCATCTAGACAGTACGGAGGTGCGTTCAAGTGGAAGGTGGCATTCTATCCAGAAAGAGATGGCTCCACAGTAAAATGTCAACGTGGGTTTTTTTTTCCAAGTCATTAGCATTTTACCAGCACTTTGTAGTGTAATGGGAGAAAAGTAATGTTCACTTACATATCCAAATCAGAAAATGTCAGTAGATAATGTAATTATTTCTTTGATAAACATGGGAATGTTTTTTAAAAACGGGGTATATCATGAATGGTGTAATGAAATTGTGTAGCCACATCCATTTTTCTAGCAATAAAAATATAGTTTATTTTTTGTTTTAGAATTTTGGACTGTATATAAAATTAGGACAATATGTTTTGAATGCTGTCTTTAGGGAATAAACAGGCAGTGTCAGACAAATTAAAACCCGAGTTTTCCTTCTACGATAGGCTTTATGACCTTTGGCAGGCAGCTTTCTCCATGCTTCAATGTCCTTATCTGAGTAACAGGGATAACACTTTCATTTCCTCACCCTCACACACAAGTGCTGTGTGTGTAACAGGGGCCCATTGGGCATATTTAGAGAGCACTTACTATTTCGTAGTTGATTAAGGAAAGAACAGGTGGAATTATTCGTCATGATTTGTTTTGATTCTGGAGTAGAAACTAGTCAACAACAGAAAAGATGATAGTTTGGTAGGATTATTTTTCTTTTTGGTTGTGGAAGAAATGGTTTTTAAATACACTAGTAAGGAAACAGGTTTTTCCTCCACTCAGGAGGTTTTGGGTTTAAATGTATCCCTCTGTGTCTTGCTAGTATTATTTCCTCATTGTGAGACTTGACCATTGGTTCTGTTCCCAGAAATAATAATGGCTTATATATTTTTTCTTTTAGTATTAATTCCAGTTGTTTTATTGATGAGTTTACCATGAATCTAAAGATCCTTATCAGCACTTCCAAAAGGTGGCCTGAAATTTATGTTTAAAATATATCATGCTTACCAAGATTAGCATTTTAAAAATATATATCCTACGGCAAAAGCATAAAAGTCCAGGTAGCATGATGGGGATTCTAGCCTACGTTTTCTGCCCTGGGTGTGTGAGAGCGCGCACACGAAAAGAGGGTGATACGCTTAGTGGCTATACAAAATGTTTGAGGAAATGAACAATTAATTTTTATTTCTTAAGATGTTTATATCTCAAGCTTCCTGCTAGAGAAGTTTCTTTAAATATATTTAAAATGTTAGGTAAGAATAAAGAAGTTAATGCCATGTGTTCTTGCTTCTGAATAGCCTGATCGTTTCATTCTTCCTCTTTTTCTTTCTTTCTTTCTTTTTTTTTTTTTTTGTTAAGATGAACATGATTTATGCTAAAATCTCTTGGTGCCGTTAGAATAGGGGTTTTCATTTTTTAGGTGACTACAAGATTTCTTTGTTTTGACATCTGTTACTTTTGGAAGTTGCTTCTACTCAATATACTTAATAGTAACACATATTCACTTTAATAAACAAAATAATAAAGCATGGTGGTAATGTAATCAAATCACCTGTGTTGCAATTGTGATTTAATTGATGCTTTTAGACTTGCTTATTACGTGTCTTTGGGAGGCTTTTACTGCTCTAGTCATCTCCAGTGACTGCAGAATGTGGTCGATCTGTTTCTGAGTAACTTTGATTCCTCAAACCGATTAATGTGTTTTGCTGTATCTAGCACTAAGAGGGTGATACTCTCCAAAACACCATAATTCTGGTTTCAGCAACAATGGAACGTGTAGTAGCTTGTGTCCAACCACCAGACCTGTCTGATGGAGTGTTGTGTGCCTAATGGTAAGTCAGGTTTTACTTACCATTGTGGTTCAAAGAAAAGGGCAAAAGGGATAATTTAAGATGCTGTATCTCTCTCTCTGTGTGTGTATGATTTATTTTTCTCAATAAGCATGCATTTCTAAACTAATATATACATTAGATATACATATGCACACACACAAGTATATACTTTGGAGACAGAAGGACACACTGTGCATTGTTTTGGGGAATATAATTTGGTGTAGCCACTATGGAAAATAGTATGGGGGTTCCTCAAAAAAAAAATTAAAAGCAGATCTACCACCTTCGCTGGTATAGCTCAGTGGATTGAGTGTGGGCTGTGAACCAAAAGGTTGCCGGTTCGATTCCCAGTCAGGGCACATGCCTGGGCTGTGGGCCAGGTCCCCAGTGGGGGCCAAATGAGAGGTGACCACACACTGATATTTCTCTCCCTCTTTTTCTCCCTCCTTTCCCCTATCTGTTAGACAAACAAACAAATCAGATCTACCATATGGTTCACCAATTGCACTAGGTATTTATCCAAAGAAAACATTATAGAAAACACTATAATGAAAAGATATCTGCACCTCCATATTTATTTCAGCATCATTTACAATAGCCAAGACAGAAAAACTTGGGTGTCTATAGATGAATGAATGGAGGGATGTATTCAGCCATGTAATATGAGAAATAGAAACATTTATTAAAGAAGATACAAGATACAAGAAACATTGTACATAGTGCAGTGACTCCTCAGTCCCTTTCCAAGTTATGACCTTCTTGAGAAAATCTGGTTCACTGGTTACAGTTTAAATCAAGTCATTAGTAACGGCAGTATGATGTTCCTTCTGCTCTGGTAGCAGAAGACATGGAACAAATTTTGCCACAACCTGTTGCATGCCAAGATCCTGCATCAAAATCTCAGACAGTAGTTTTTGGAATCCCCAGATCAGCTTCTAGTTCTTGCACTGTCAGTTGCTGATCTTGGTTGATTGCAGCCCATACACATTCAACATTCTCAGTTGTTCTGCTTGATGAAGGCCTTCCAGAACATGGATCACTTTCAACAGATCCTCGACCATCTTCGAAGTGCTTGTACCACATTTTTATTTGCACTGCACTCTTTGCATTGTCCCTGAAAGCCTTCTGAATCATCTAAATAGTTTCCACTGAGGAATGTTCAAGGTTAATGCAAAATTTGATCCAGATTTGTTGCTCTGTGATGGCCAAACAGTACACATGCTCGCTCAACAGTGCCTACCAGCCCCACTGACTAGAAGAGTGAAAGGGTCATTGTTCACACATGTGCATTCTGGTCCACAATCCTTGGGAACCCTTGGGAACTCTTCAACTATAAGAATGAATACAATCTTGCTATTTGAGACGACATTGAGGGCATTATGCTAAATGAAGTAAGCCAGACAGAGAATGATAAATACCATATGATCTCACATATATTGAATACTTTTAAAATGAACTCATAAATACAGAGAACAGATTGGTGGTTGCTAGAGGTTGGGGATGGTGGTGGTCAAAATGGCTGAAAGTGGTCAAATTGTACAGACACTCAGTTATAAATTAAATAATTTATGAGGGCGTAATGTATAGCATGTTGACTATAGTTAATAACACTATACTGTATATTTGAAAGTTGCACAATAAATACGACTCTCCACACCAACATCTGGTATGAAGTCCTGGACTCTGCAGCTGGCCGGTCCTAGCCTGTGCCTGTGCTGGCATTTCCTCAGAGGCCGGTTACGCTGATTTACATCTCCCCATTCCATCCACCAAATTGTGAAACACTAAACAAATCCGTTTCCTCTCTAGAGACCTGTAATGCCTGTTCCTCCATCTCCTGAGTGTCTCACATTAAGTCTTACCTTGTACAAGGATTTTTCTTGTGGAGAAGTCAGAAGGAGCCACAGAACATGAGCGATCTGATATTCCCGCAGCCCATTATACATGCAGGGTTACTGAGGCAAGAGGAGCATAAGTGACTTATTGACCAAGACTTGCTGGAGCTGAGATTGCCGTGCTGTCTGTTCACCTCATTCACAAAGCAGCCTTCACTTGTCTCATTGAGAATTCAATGGGCACATACCCTGATGAGCAAGGAGCTTTAGTCAGATGCATTCTTTTCACATTTTGTTTAAATAAACCTCCACCTTTGTAGAAAGAAAGCTTTAGTCAGATGCATTCTTTTCACATTTTGTTTAAATAAACCTCCACCTTTGTAGAAAGAAAGGAAGAAAGGAAGAAAGGGAGAAAGGAAGAAAGGAAGAAAGGAAGAAAGGAAGAAAGGAAGAAAGGAAGAAAGAAAGAAAGAAAGAAAGAAAGAAAGAAAGAAAGAAAGAAAGAAAGAAAGAAAGAAAGAAAGAAAGATAGTTGCTTAGAGAGTACATCTTAAAAGTTCTCATCAAAAGGAAAAAAATGGTAACTGTGTGTGATGATGGACTTGATTTACTGTGGTCACTTTGCAATACACGGTGTCCAGCAGAAGTAATGCCTGCTTGACTTTGGTTGGTAGGGTAATAATATGAGTGTAATAATTTATAGTTTTAACTTGAACATTTCACCTCAAATGCCATATGATGTTCTTGATGTGATATTGTTATGCTACAGAATTACATGCTTATGATTTTGCAATAAAAGATTTTGTAATAAAAAGAGACATTATTTGTGCCAGTCACTGTATACATGTCAAATAATTATGTTGTCTACCTGAAACAAAAATGATGTTGTATGTCAATTATAGTTTAATAAAATACATAAATATAAACATTTAAAATAATGATGTAAACTTTAATAATATTTTATTCTATAACTAATGACTATAACTAATACAGTGATATAGTTAGTATTGGCTGTTGTAACAGATAAACCTCAAAATCTCAGAGTCTACACAGTAGAAGTTTTCATCTGATTACTTAAAACTGGAGAGTCTTTCTGATAAATATATCACTCTCCTCCAAGGTAGAATTTGGGGACTCCAGCTCCTTCCAGCTTGTGGCTTTACCATCTTCAACACCCAGCTTTCAAATTTGTCAGCCTGGGGCAAACGCATGGAGGAGGATTTTGATGGTGCAGGTTAAGAAACTCGCACCTCACCACTGCTCACCTTCCATTGCCTGCAATTCCGACGGTCAATGTAGGCTGGTCTTGTGACCAGAGGAAACAGAAGTTTTGGTAGTACCACAATGTCTTCTCATGAACAATAATAAAAATAATAAATGAACTTAGTTTTCATTAAGAACAAGTAAATATAAAATACATAGCTACAGTGGCCAAATTTTCTGTGTGCATAATCTTTTTAAAGTTTTGTAAATCATAGTTGCTTTAGGCCATCATTAGCTAACACCTCAAGGAAATGGGATGAGAGTCATTGTTAGTAATAATGGATGTAAATACATATTTTACCTTCTCAACTGTGATTAGACTGTCTTTTTTATAAATCATTTTTTGTTGTTCTTCTATTACAGTCATCCCAATTTCTCCCCTTTTGCCCCCCTCCACCCATCCTACCGCCCACTCCCACAGTTAATTCCCACACTGCCGTCCATGTCCTTTTTGTTTTTGCCTCATAATGTAGCTGACAAAGAGTTTGTGTTAAGAGTGGGAGAAGAGTTAACTTTGCATTTTCTGGCATTTCACTTGTGCCTGTATTTTTACTATCTTCAAGTTCAGTTTCTTTGCAGGGGTCTTTTTTAAAGTTTCTGGTCCATTTTGTGAGGCTCTGTGTGTAGGGGTGTGTGTGTGTGAAAATCAGTTAATCCTTAAATCTACAGAACCAGAGCTTATAATTGCATGAAAGTGTAAGGCTGGCACTGACAATTTCTCAGATTTATGTCCCTGTTCCCTCAAGGTACCCCATTTATGTAGCTCAAGACCATCTGATGTAGAGCAGGGGTGGTACCAGGATAAGTAAGCCTTATATGAAACATTAGTCTGGCTTCGTTTATTTTTTAAATATTTTCAGGCAAAAACCAACATAGAGTAGTCCTGGTATTTTTTTCTGCATCCCAGCAACTGTCCATTATTCCCTGTAGAGTGCATGCACTCTGGCTCGGAGTCCACTAACTTTAAAGCACGAATATGTCAAAGGAAGTGCTCTTGTTAAAGACCGCAGTAAAAAGTCGGTAAAACTGCAGGGAAGGGAAATCTTGGGTGACTGAATCCTTTAGTTAACATAATATTGAGTCAAATACATGTTTTTACTGTGCTTTCAGACTTGTTGGAACAGCCTGGTTTTATTTGTTTTAACTTTAGTAAATACAGAGAACTGAATCATGAACACAGTTTAGTCATTCTTTAATTTCAGGGGCATTCAAAACAGCATAGGGTTGCCGCAGGTGGGCACTGATTGTTAAAATATTTAGGATTTTTAAAAACAGAAACACCTTCTTACTCACTTAAAATTCCTGACTGTAGCAACTGCTCTTTCAGAACATGTCTGGCGTTGCTTCAGTGTCTTAATTTTAAGCATCATTTTTCACTGCTGTGAGTGTGGACGTTGAAAGTTATGCAGATTTTAGGTTCTCAGTAGGATCTTTAAACAAGTTTGTTTCTTTTTTCTTTTTTCTCCTTTTTTTAAAAAAATTATTGTTCAAGTACAGTTGTCTCCAAGGCAGGAACAAGTTTGTTTCTGGTTAGTGTTTGGTTTACCATGTCTTATCAAATCTAAATTATATATATATATTTTAAATACTTCTAAAAAATATAAAGTACCATCAAATATGTCTTTTAAATGAAATAGATTGTAGGATTCATCCTTATTTTGGGTACATAAAAGTGTGGGAAAAAAGGTTTATCTTAGGGTTAACAAAATACAATATATCCTTGTGTCTTTCAGCAAAGATTTAAGGAGCGTTCCAGGATATGTAAAGTACTAGAAGGTTAACAGACCTTAAAGGAAAGTGATTTTAAAAAAGACAAGCCAACTATAAGTATTGATAAGGAGGAAAGATTGGGACTAATACAGTAATAGTAATTACTGAATCATATGCTTTGGAGCAGGGACCACAAATTTGGGTTAAACTTTTTGACATCAGTGTGAAAAGGAAATATTAATTTATTACTCAAACTGTCCATAAAATAAAATCAAGCCAGTTTCTAGGGAGAATCTTCCATATTTTTGGTACTGAAATCATACAAAAATGTCTTTGTAGAATGTGAAGAATGATGTCTTATCAGTCATCTCAGAGTGCACACAGAGTGCTTCTTTTCCCCTCCGCTGAGGTGTGCGTAGCCTGCGAAGGCAGGAGAATTTGCACCAGTGTCCAGTACAACACCCTTTCTCTTTGCTTCTCTGCTTTACTTTAGTGAAGTGGGGATCTTATAATAGGTGGAGAGAGAGATGAGCTGAACTTCCTTCAAACACACCAAATGCTGTTTATTCCACACAAGCATTTGGATGGCAGTGAATCTAGACTATACCCCTTGGAGATTGAGAAATGGAACTCCCATATGCTGCTACTTACATATGAAACAGCATGCCTTAATGGAAAACTGTCGATTTAACATCCTGTAATGGAAATTGAAGTTCTTCTGAAGAACATGTGCCTAAAGAGAAGGATATCCTATGTGATCTTGGCTCACAGACAGTATTGAGATGCTTCCTAGGAAATAATTTGAATCACTTTTCACCTGCAAGATGAATGGATGATGCAGTACCTAATCGTTTTTGCTCCATAAATTACATCCACAGAAAGTTTAGCCTGGAAAAAAATGTAATATAGGTGTAATTGGCTACTTATGTTACCTAAAAATACATCAGCACCCAATCCTAGAATATCTATTTTGGGGTTACTTTCTGAATTTGGTATTATATTCTTTAGGGTAAAGTATTTGAGAAGTACATACAAAAGCAACTGAATGAGAAGGCTTGCCTTGTAACAAGAGTTGAAGGCGTGTTTGCAAAAAGCAGTAACTTGAGTGCAACACATATGTAGGCTCTCTTTATAGCAATAATTAACTAAAAGTTGTTCAGATCTGTTTTAGATTTTTCAATTGTTCCTAGAATAAACAACTTGATTTTGATAATTTTCTTCTCAAGTATTCAGCTTACTAAGGTCTTGCTTCTTCTTAGGCTACACAGTAATCAAAGCTCTGTGTTATGCTAGCTGAGTAATTATGACAAATGAAGTACTCCAGAACTTCACCAAGAGTAGAATTCACAACGACTTACTACTCACACCTTTAAAGAGCATGAATCTAGCAAAAGTAATGCTCAAGTTATCATTTTTTTATTTTCAGCTCTTGATGGTCTTTCATTGGTCTTCTGGAGATCAAATCATTGCTTGGTTGGCAGCATTCACATTTTCATGCTCTCACTTTTCTAAATTCCTTGCAATTGCTTAATAGAGGAGATGGCCTTCCAACCAAGAATCAGATGATCAATTCATCAACAAATTCTTTTTTGAGAACTCATGATGGGTCATGGTAACTAAAATAAGAGGAAGAGTTTACTTTTAGAAGTAAATTCTGTGTCTTTCTTTTGCTTTAACTGAGCTGCTGTTTCTAAAGTCAATAATCCATATATATCAGGTGTTGTATACAAGATGCCCTGGCCCAGACCTACATGAACAGAGGCACTGTAAGCTATGGAAATATGTCTTCTAGCAAGCACCTAGGTGATCCTTAGGCACGATAAAGGCTGATAATCATTGTCCTAGAATTCAGAGCTCCTCAGATTTTAATGTGCATTTGAATTATCTAGGAACCTTGTCAAAATATAGGTCCTCTTTTCGTAGGTCTAGAGTGGTGCCTGCGATTCTACATTTCTAACAAACTCCAGGTGACAATGACATTTCCAGATCTCGCTTTCAGTTGGTTGCCATATGGATGAGATTTAGTCAAATTATACCATTGCTGGCTTTGGGCAGATGTGACAGAGTTGCCAAGACAAAGTGCCTCAGCGTCCTCACAATTGTTTATTGTTTTTTGGGGAAAAGTATTGTATGCCTGTTGAGATCCTGGAAGCAGAGAACTGATCGAGTAGAAGGGTCATAGTGAGATAAATTCTCATATAATAAAATGCATTGCAAAAAAAAGAATGAAATTGTGTTGAGCATTCTTTTATTGCTATTGGCAAAAATGGAGGGTCTACACTTAATGACACTAAATGGCGAGCAGTCTATACCAGCTTGGATCTCACAGGTTTATATTCAGGTCATACCATCAACATATTTGAAAATAAGGTGCCCCACCTCTGGCTATTGCTAAGGTTTTTCATTGGCAAGGGTTCATTGAGACCAACATTATGTCAAGGTCCCAGGTCCTTTGACCATTTATTCTCTTATCTATGAGCTGTATGATTTCTTCTATTCTTTGATGAGAGGCAGAGACGTTGAAGCTGTATTTGAAGTGGATCTAAAGAGGAATCAAATAACCTTCTAAGCTGAGTTTGAGGAGCCTAAAGAGAGGGGGGTGTTCAAGATTAAAAGAGGAGTTGGCACAGCTAATGAAACAGCTCTGGAAGATGTGATCAGATCAGTTATAGGGGTAGTGTGTAATAGCATGCCTTTCCCCACATATGAGGGAGGAAGCTAAAAATGAGTACAGAGAAAAGTAAATTTGATGGTAGATAATGTCCTTTTTGAAGCTACAGGAGTTTGGAGAAGGAAAAGATTATTGCTAAAAAAATTAGGCAGAAAATATTTCTAGGAGGAAGGATAATTGTGTCTGTTTCACTAAATGTGGCCAAATGGTATGATAAGATAAAGCTAATTTGATTTTGACAACTTATTAAGTACCTTAGCGAGAGATATCAGTTTTAAAAGGGCTGTGCTACACAGGAGGTGTGAGGATAAAAGCAAAATTTACTGGGCTGATAAAGGAATGGAAAGAGGAAAAGGATACTTTAATATATGCTTCTCTTTAAAAAAATGGGCAGTGACCAGTAAACTCTGAACTATTTCAAAGCCTTTCCAAGTTTTGTCCTACCATATCTATTTAACCTTATTTCCTATATCTTTCACATATAGCCTTCTTCTCAAGTAGGACTGGTCTCATTACTGGCTTGGAAAACATCATATCCATTTCTACATGTCAATAATCATGCTATTACTTTTTGTCTATGTTGCTGGAACTTCTTGCTTTCTTTCTCACCTACTGTAAAGATGCACTCCAAAATTGTTAGAGAAGAAAGGAGAGTGTGTGGATCTTGAATGACTCTTGCCTTAAGTAAAAGTTGGTGTGGGAATTAGAAAGAAAGCTTGCTTGTGTAGGAGGGAGGCATGACATTCAGCCAAGAATTTCAACAGAATAACAGTCATTTAAAAGAGTCAAAAGTCTTTAAGTACCATCTACCCAAGAACTAGTGGCAGTCTGGATACCTAACCTTACACAAAGATACCTGTTACCTCCGGAGCCCCTATTGGCATGTCTCTTTATTATTTAAATCATCTTCTGTGTTCTTCCTTAAATTTATCATTTTCTTCATATAACAGTCTGTTTTGTACTATGGTCATCTCTCCTAATAACAAATGATGGTTATTATGTGATATTTAAAACCAGATTTTTCATTGGTTAATGCTGTTCTATTAGATTGTTATTATTTATCTATCATTTAGCTACCTCACTTTTCATTCTTTTTTTAAAGGTTTTTTTAAAAGATTTTATTTATTCATTTTTAGAGAAAGGGGAATGGCAGGAGAAAGAGAGGGAGAGAAACATCAATGTGTGGTTGCCTCTTGTGCACCCCCTACTGGTGACCTGGCCCACAACCTGGGCATGTGCTCTGACTAGGAATCGAACCAGCGACCCTTTGTTTCATAATCCAGTGCTTAGTCCACTGAGCCACAGCAGCCAGGGCTTACTCTTCATTCTAATAGTAGTTCTAATAGTTTGACTTTTAATTCTTTTACATTTTCTTGCTAAAATCATATTCTCTATAAGTGATGACATAATTTAGTGTCTGCCTTTGTAATATTTATCTTTTCTTTCTTTCTTTTTGTTATCTACAGTAGTGCCCCTTTATTCACTGTGCATATGTTCCAAGACCCCCAGTGGATGTCTGAAATTGTGGATAGTACCAAATCCTATTATGTTTTTCCTATGCATACATAACTATGATAATGTTAATTTATAAATTAGTCACAATAAGAGATTAATGCCAATAACTATAATAACAGAGTACACTTATAATAATATATACTGTAATAAGTTGTATGTATGTGCATAAAGTAAAGTGTGTGTTACTTGAACACAAGCAGTGTGACACCATCAAGCTGATAAACCCAGCGGGCTACTAAGTGACGAGAGGGCGGGAAGCAGACCCAGCAAGGATACGCTGGGCAAGGGTAGGGACAGAGCAGAGTGGCTGACATTTCATCATGACACTCAGGAAGACATGCAGTTTAAAATTTATATATTTTTTATTTCTGGAATTTCCCATAGAATATTTTTAGATATCTTTAGATGTGTTGATCATGGATGATGGAATCTGTGGAAAGCAAACCCTGGATTGGCGGCGGGGGTCGGGGCAGGACTGCAATTTGTTGGCTTTGTCTCCCAACAAAACACTGAGTAGCAACCAGGAGAGTTGACATTTCTTTATCCTAAACTGATTAACGTATGAACATTTATGGAACCCCATTGTTACCCTTTTCTTCCTCTTTTCTCCTTCATATACTTCCAACCATGAGTAAACGAAATCTTTGACTAAAAGAAGATTGAATTGATTTGCTTCATTTGAAAGTAATCACATTTTTCTTAGTGACTACCTAATAGTGTTTCATGTTTATTTTTTTTCCACGTAACTGATACTTTCTGTGTACTTGTTATTATGAGCATCACCTCAACAGTGCTTGTACCACAAGGTAGCAGAAGAATTGAAGTTTGTTCATCTTTATGAAAATGAACCCACGATATAGTCATTTAGCTGCTCTGGGAAACTTACTATCAGCTCCTACTCCCCAAAGCTGCCCATGCACCTAAAGTTAACAGCTCCCTCCCCCATTGGTTATTGTTTTTCTAATTTGAGAAAACTAAAAAGTTAAATCAAAACTGCTCAGAATTATGTAAAAAGTGAGAGTAAATTAGATATCAGTGAGAATAAGAACATTTTCCTTTAATAAAGAGCCTAGCAAAAAAGAACATCTAATGCACAGTATGCAGAATACAGACAACAATTTCATACAGTTCTTATGGAATGTGATTGGGGTGTTAAACATTGCTACAGCAGCAATCATATTACTATATATATGTGTGTGTGTATATATATAATTAACACATACCTTAAATTTATACAATGTGAAATGTAGTCAGTAAAAATAAAAAAATAAAGTTAAAAACATCTTTTTAAAAATTTTTGTTGATGCTATCACCGATGCGCCCATACCGTCCCCTCCTTTGCCCACCTGTTTGTTGGGTTTCCTGGGTTTGCTTATGTTTCCAGCATAATGTTGTTGCTTATGTTTGGAGTTTGGGGTACTTTAGGCTCCTTGAAAGTGCTGTGTTTATGTGTTAGAGTAAATCCTCATTACTGAGAATACTCTCGCACCTCTGAAAAGTAACTTGTGACAGGCTGCGTTTTTTCGAATGGTTGCCTCTTTGTGGGTGGAACTGAAAATTCTATAATGTGTTACATACTGAGTGCACACACATTTTACAGCTAATTACCATTATCTGACGGTCTTCTTCTCAAGGACTACATTTCTTTCATTGTGTGTAGTGTTTATACTTAAATGTCCTTATAGAGTCCTTTAATTCGCTGCATCTGATTAGCAATCAAAAGAAAGCTGACTTTGACAGCTCCCAACACTGAATCACACACTTCTTCAGTATCGGTTCTACCTGTACGCATCATCTTAGTTCACATTTATTAAGTGTGTTTTCTCTTGTGATGTGATCTCATACTTCAAAAATTGCCTGGACATTAATTGTGACTTTAATGATCGCATGGCTTGTTCTCAGATTTGCAGTTAACAGCAGAAACTATAGCATTTTGGAACTTTTCTGTGGACTAACTATCTTGATGACCTCCAATAACATCATTCTGCTAAGCAGGACAAATATCAATGCAATAAACCACAGAACCCACATGCTTATGAAGCTGATAAAAAATGCAGGATGCAGGGCTAAGAATAACCAGCAACTTTTGCTGAACAGAATGTGGAATCATTGCATTCATTTCCCTCCCAAACTTCTCATTGGCAGAAAATAAAGGTCCCGAATTCTATGAGAGATAAAAAATTGTTTAAAAGATACTAAAAGCTTTGTTAGACAATTTTTAAAAAAGATTTTATGTATCTGTTTTTAGAGAGAGGGGAAGCGGGGGGAGAGAAGAAGAGAAACATCCATGTGTGGTTACCTCTCATGAGCCTCCTACTGGGGACCTGGCCCACAACCCAGGCATGTGCCCTGACTGGGAATTGAACCAGCTACCCTTTGGTTCGCAGGCCGGCACTCAATCCACTGAGCCACACCAGCCAGGGCTGTTAGCCAATTAAATAGCTCTGAATATAGTGCCAAAAGAAGTTTGGCAGTTGAGATACGTATTCAAATTATGATGCTAGAAGATGAGTGATAATGCAAATTTGATTTCAATTCTGAAAGTTTTAGCTGGTTAACCAAATGTTGAGATTTAATTATTAAATCCCCTCCGATTAAATTTATCATTTTGTTTATAAAAGATGAAATGAGAAATAATCTTCAAAAATCCTTGGTAGGTGATGTATAAGTAAAGGGCATTGATAGTCCAGTGTTTATTACGGTAACTGCTCTTTTTGCCCAGCACTGGGAGTTGGTTCTCCCATCTCAGGGCTCAGAGGCAATTCCACATTTTGTTTTGTTCTCTTTCCTCCCTGAAGCTGGTATTCCAACAAATACTGTATTTGTCAATTTGTGAACGTGTAACTTCCAGGGAACTAGAAACTTTGAACTACAGAATGTCTGTTCTTTCTACTTATTTGCATACTGGACTTTTATTTTTCTGCCTTAAATAAATGACTTTATGTTTTAATTCATATAATTACACATTTTCCTTCAATTGAAGCTATGTGATGGGCATTCACGATCTAATAAACAAAGGATACTTAAACATGAAGAGATGATAAAATATTAAATCTAGACAGTTTTGCAGAGTCAGTTTACAGTTTTTTCTTTTATATTTCAGGTGACGACCCTTGTTAACACAAGTAACAAAGGCCCATCTGGTAAAAAGAAAGGGAGGTCAAAGAAAGCCCATGTACTGGCTGCGTCTGTAGAGCAAGCCACTCAGAACTTCCTGGAAAAGGGGGAGCAGATCGCTAAGGAGAGTCAAGATCTCAAAGAAGAATTGATTGCTGCTGTGGAAGATGTGCGCAAACAAGGTAGGCAGCGTAACATTGTTCAACAGAGATGTGTGTGAGTGAGTAAGCCGTGGGTTTCTCTCTAGAATCAGTGCATATTTGGTCTTTCCTTCCCCCCTCTGTATCTGCACTCGTCTTTTAAAAATATTTGCTAGAATTAGGTCCATGGACAAAGAGAGGTGTTTTTTGCAGTGGCAGTACAGCACAGCTACCCTCCAGGGCTGATGTTACTTCAAACAACTTCAAGTTGTTTTTTCTCAGTAGACGAAAACAGACTCTTGAGAACAGGATGAGAAGACCTCATGCTGATAGAGACAACAAACACCAGGATTTTAAATATGAAGGGAGGAGGAAATTAAAGTCGTGTAATAAATTATTGTTACTTTGTATGGTTCCCCAACTGATACTTTCAGTCACAGCTTTCTTCCAAAATCCAGCTCTCTGGTCATTGATAGATTGATCAATTATCTAGCTAACTAGTTAGCTAAAATGCTATTTATTCACCATGTTTTAAAATGTTGTGTTAAAATATATAAAAATTAAATGTGCCACTTACCTGTTTGTTAGTGTACACTTCAGTAATGTAAAGTATACTCACCTTGTTGCGTGAACTTTTTCATCTTGCAGAACTGAAACTGTGTCCCTATTACATGAAACTCTCCACTCCCCTTGCTCCCTAGCCCCTGGCAACCACTGGTCCCTAGGCTATCTTCTCAAAACATTTGTCTATTTGGCATCTTTAGCTGAAAATTCTAAGGCACCATGAAATTAAAACAGAAATCTTCTCCCCAGCCTGGCCTCCCTCCTGCATTTTTTACCTCTAATGGCCACACATATGTATCCAGTTGCACATTGCAGAAATCTTGGTATACCATTCTTGTCATTTCTCTCTTCTTCCAGATATAATCTACTATAAAGTTCTGTAGATTTTAACTCCTAAATATTTCTGAAATGGAGGAATTCTTATTTCAGTTATTTTTAAAAAAACATGTGTTAGCTGCCTTAGGGCCTTCATGCATGCTATTTCCTCTTGCACAGTTAAGGATAACTCCTTCTGCGTATCCCCGCTGAAAGTGCCCTTTCCCAGGGAAACCCTTCCTTCCATGGCCTTTTTCCTCGTCACTGCACAGAACGGTTTAATATTTGTGGGCTGACTGGAATGATAACTTTCTTTCTTGCCAAAGTACAAATCAATAAAGACAGAGACCATACCTCGTGTATTTCACTGATCGATGATTTGCAATGCTTAGTATTCATAAAATTTCCATAAACATTTGTTGAGAGTGAATAAAGGTATAGATGAACGAAAGTTCTCTTTTCTTTCTTCTTATAAACCTACCAACTCTAAAATGCACAACTGGACATTCAGACCCGGGAAGTACCAGCCCTCCTTCAGCTACAACCACCACCTTCTGCACATGGCCACCTTATCCCCCTGCAAGGTCACTTCCTTTACATGGTACTCATGTAAATGTTACTTTAATTTGTAATGCTAACACTTACGTATTTAATTCAATGTGGATGGAGTATGTTTGTGTATGTGTTTTAGTGATGTGTAACCTTATAGGCTTTTAAGTGTTACTGAAAACTGGTGTTCCTTCTGAACTACAGACGGACACTTGTTTGTTTTTATGCATCTGTAGCCTGGGTAATTTCTTTTCCTTCTTTCTTTTCTTTTTTTAGGTTGGCTGACATAATTAATTGCACACATTTAAAGCATACAGTCTGATAAGTTTTGACAAATGCACGTACCGTGAAACCATCACCACACTCAAGAGTGGGCTATTCCCAGTGGAGAGGGTTTTGACCTGCTGGTCCCCAGGCTACTTCCTCAAAGAATTTGTAATTTACAGTGATGTATTTTCCCTTTTAGTTTCTTCAACAACTTCAGCTTTCCCTTATTTTTTCCTTGCAGGAAGGTAGTTTGATACCTTTTGTAGAATTTATATTTTTGTTTTCTTGACACTTATACAAGATGGTGTTTTGACAGTTTTTGTCTAGACTGTCCTAGTTGTATTAGAGCAAGAACTTTTACAGATGCTAATTTAGGGCAACTTACAGTGGTGACTCTTTCTAGAGAATATTCTAAACTCCCCCTATATTGTTTGTATTCATTTCTTGTTACAGAAAAATCATGCATCAAAAATGGCACCTCCATGTCACCTGTATAGCACACACTGCCACCTGTCTCTTTCTCTGAACAGTATCTAGTTCAAGGTGACATTACTATATTATACAAAATGACAAACATTTTCCTGGCAAACCTCCTATCCCCTGTTTCTGTCACTCTTCAATATCTCCCATACCCTCAGTGACCTGTCCTGTGTGGAAGGTGCCTCTCTTCCCTGACAACAGCCTTCAGGCTCTCCTTCCAATCCTGTGCCCATGGGTTCTCTTAACTGCTTTCTTCCCCTTCCCAGCTCATTACTACATGATCTCCTTACACTGTTTGGCTTTGCCCAGTTTTCCTGTTTGGTCATTACCCAGGTTTTATTTACAAACAAGAGCATGACTTGATTTTCACAGACATGGGGAGAGAATGGAACATGAGAGGAGCAAGTGAGTAGTAGGACAGGAGTATTTAGTTATGGGAAATTTAAAAAAAAACAGTATTTTTCCTTCTATCAGAATTTTTCTTTCTAGTATATAAGGTGATATTCAGAAATTATGGAAAAACTCACATTGTAAAACAATTTCCTCCTTTAAAGTGGCTTTAGCATCCTTACATTCTTATTAAATAATATGTAGTGTAGGAACTGAATCTATTAGAAGTGGTCTTTTGCTATTGAATTGTTTTTGCTTTTTTAAATCAAATGATCAAAAGTAGTGCCACTTTAAAAAAATTCAGCATGAGTAGATGACACATGTTTTAATATTGACCATCTTCATTTTTGTATTTTTTTATCCTCACCTGAGGACATTTTTTCATTGCTTTTAGAGAGGAAGGGAGAGAGAAAAACATTAGTTAAGTTGTTGGTTTCTGTCCACTTAAGTGATATTTTAGAAAGATTAATTTGACAAGTTCATGAAAAGCTGACTGAATCAGACAAAGGTTAGACTCAGACATTGTTTGGGTGTTATTGTAATATTGCAAGAAAAAAACAAACTGTTGCATCCGCCGACGCGAGAAACAGATGTTCGGGAACTTTCAGGATTCAGAGATGTTACTTTTATTGGCCAAAAGTTTTAACCTGCGCAGGGGCGGACTCCCGGACTCCCAGAGTGTCCGGAGACACAATGCTCAGAAGAGCTACAGACGAGAGCCGCGCCTAACGCTTATAGATAAGCCTTTTTATAGACGCAAGCAAGCAAGCATTTCACAGAAGCAGATGTGGCTGTTAGCTATTGGCTATCTTTTAGCACGTGGGATCTATGCGTTGCAAGGTTTGAGGAATGGGAAATTTAAACCTAACCATCTCCTTAAATGGTAATCCGCCTCAAGTTCTTTGTTCTCTGTCCTTGGAGAGCCAAATCTCACAGGGACAGTCCTTTAGCTATTTTCCTGGTTCCAACATTCCCCCATTTCCTTTAACATGAATCAAACCCTTGATTCTTCATCGGTAGGGAGAATGGTATAGGGCTGAGACAGGACCATTAGCTTTACTACTTTTATTCTTTCTTATGCCTGATCACCCAGGGAGCCATCCTGGCCGGTACAGGGCTGCACCACTCGCCCCCACAGTTTCAGGCTTTAAGCCAATTAGGAAGCAGAAGACATCTCCCAGATGGAAATGAGGACTCCGGCTATGTCAGAATAGCCGAGGGGCGAGGGTCCATCACCATCTTTTTTGCTGCAGCCCCCTGAGTCCTTCCATGAGGCCTCCCAAGTGGTTGCGTCTGGCTTAGGTTGCTCCTCCCATGAGGAGTCTTACCCATCATTGACTGCCAACCAAGCACTGGGGCCAGAGATGGATGAGGCAGAAGCAGTACTCCAGCCAGGGAGATAAGCTTTGTTTCCTTAGTAGGTCACGTCCTTGTGACAGAACAGACCCAGATGAAGTGGGTCCCTTGGGCTCCTACACAGCCCACCATGGGGTGAGGGTTACAACTCCTGAAACCAGGCTGAACGGTCCACAACATCTCCCCCATTTTTAGATTGTTTAAATTAATTATAATTGTTAGGCCTGTGAAACTTACTATCTGCTATTTTCAAATGCAATCACAAGAAAACAATTCCCACATACATCATGAAGCACAAATAAGGATTAAAACAAGGAGGCAGCCAAGGGTTGCCATAACCCAAACTTGTAAATTTAGTCCAATGAAAAATGTTGCAAATGCAAGGGAACCATAAGAGTAACAGGTCTGGTTACACTTCAATTCTTGGGAGAATTAGCACAGACTTCAGGAAGTTACTTTAAAGATATGCAGCAAGAGCAAGTCAGAAAACATTATTAGAATCAGTAAACAACCAGTGGTATTCAAAGTCCCTTTAAGAAAAAGTCCCATCACTCTTAGGTGATGTTGATTGTCACTCCAGGAATGCTGGCTGGAATTCCACTGGAGTGTGATCACACATAGCTTGGAGAAGTCTGGATCAGGAGGGTCCAATGGGTGGAGGTGGGTGGTGGCCAGGGAAGCCTTTTCTGTGATATGGCTTCATATTCTTCGCCTGAAGTTCCAGCGATCTTTCTGCAGAGTAAATACAGACATACCCTCTTCCCCGAATTAATAGTTTAACTGGGCTTTTCCATTTTCCTTCTTACTTTCCTACACAATCCTATACTTTTCTTTCCTTCACTTCCTTAATTCTTTCTTTCCGGAGGGGATTCCTTTCCCCTTACAGGTCTCACATGGAGCACTTACAGGTCCCCAACGTGGGGCACTTCGGGTGGGGAATCTCTTCCCCTCTGATCCCTGGGCACTTACCGGTTTGGCACCTTCTTAATTGTTTGTGGTTCGTCTCCCCCCTTTTTTTTTTTTTTTTTGGATGCTAGACAGAAGCATCTTCTTCTTTTTTTTATAGATGATAATATCTCTTACCGGACCTGGGTGTAACTTGTTTACGTATATCTTCCCTTTAACTCTTTGAGCCCTCTTATGGCTTTCTGCTCTATGTTAATTACTATTTCTTTTCTGTCGGTCATATGGGCTCTGCAGCCCCTGTAAGGGCATCCCCTATTGTCCACTCAGTGGGTTTCGTGAACCACAGCTCAAGTCCTCTGAGGATGATGATGGTCCCAGGGATGAGAAAGCCAAGGAGCGATTCCCAGGAACAAGCGTCCATTCCTGACGTAGCTTGCCTGGGTCTCTTCGTAGCCTCAGGATGGGCAGCTTTGGGGAAGGCACCTCCGTAGATTCTGCTGCCGCCTTGGCTCTCGTACCTCGTATGGGGTGTATCTTTTAGCATTCGGGGTACTCCTGACTCATTATCTAGTGCCCTTGACAACTTTAGGGAGGCTGGAGAAGAAGGAGGGAGGAGACACCAGGCATAGCACGGCCTGTTCCCAGGACTGAAGCAGTTCCTGGGCTTCCAAAAGGAGGATTCAGAGTGTTAAAAAGACACATTTTCTCATTGTTTTTCTTCCTGAGCTTTTTACTGTCTGAGAGGGGAGAATTTCCTCTATCTCTCTCCTCCCCTATAACTGCCTTAGCAGCTTCTCTGTTAATCCTTTCCCTTTCTTCTGACGTGAAGAGGGTCTGTAAAATCTGCTGGCAATCATCCCAGGTGGGTTGATGGGTCCTAAAAATAGTCTCGAGGAGGGAGATTAGCCCCTGAGGTTTTTTTCAGAGAAAGGGGGATTCTGGTGCTTCCAATTATATAGGTCGCTGGTGGAAAAAGGCACGTAAATCAGACGTGAAGGAGCCCGCGGCACGGCCGGTGCGGCCGGTGCTTCCCGTAGCGGTAGAAGGGCGGGCTCAGGATTTTTCCTACGTCCCCCGAGGAATCAGGCGGGACCTGCACTGGGTATGGGGGCGGTGCACTAATGGGGTCAAGGGGGTCCTCTGGCTGGCCAGGCAACACTGGATACAGCCTGGGTTTGGTGGGGGCATCTGCCCAGGGCTTTCCCCTTGCCCCTCCTGTTCCCCTGCATACACCTTTTGATGTATCCTGGGCGTTCCGTTGCTATATCAACCCATACATCTATATAGACAAATTGGTCAGGGTGGGGAACCCGATACACCGTGGCCCGGACCGCGAATAGGATGGGGAGGTCGAAGGTTCCCTCTGTTGGCCATCCTACATCAAAGGCCGGCCATTCGAGTTGGCTGAGGGTCCGTAGGAATTCCGGGTCCGCCGTAACCTCTGGCCCTCCTCTGGAAATCAGAAAAGTTGTTAAGGAGGAAGTCTAGGGGGGACCCAGGTACCGATCCACTCTGGCCCATGCCGGAACTGGATACTCTTCTGGATTTTGTACACAAGGGGAGTGACAATGATAGTCAGAACGAAACAGGTGAACAGACACCACAACCTTCTGTCATCCACTCTTCTCTCAGACACAATAGAGCCGCGGCTTTCAAACATACAGTCACTCACACGGCGCTGCGCAACGCGGCGCGAAACCAAAACCTTAGGCGACTCTATCGCAACTCCCGAGGGCGTCCCCTCCTTGGGAGTCCCCTGGGTGGAATGCCGGTGACGTCTCACCTACCACCTCAGGGCTAAGCAGTCTAGACTTCCAGAACCATATGAGGATCCTCCCAATTACTCACCCAGCTCGAGCTGGCCCTTTCAGTTCCCGAACCAGCTCTCCACTGAGGGAGAATCTCGCTGGGGCCTCCAAATGTTGCATCCGCCGACGCGAGAAACAGATGTTCGGGAACTTTCAGGATTCAGAGATGTTACTTTTATTGGCCAAAAGTTTTAACCTGCGCAGGGGCGGACTCCCAGAGTGTCCGGAGACACAATGCTCAGAAGAGCTACAGACGAGAGCTGCGCCTAACGCTTATAGATAAGCCTTTTTATAGACGCAAGCAAGCAAGCATTTCACAGAAGCAGATGTGGCTGTTAGCTATTGGCTATCTTTTAGCACGTGGGATCTATGCGTTGCAAGGTTTGAGGAATGGGAAATTTAAACCTAACCATCTCCTTAAATGGTAATCTGCCTCAAGTTCTTTGTTCTCTGTCCTTGGAGAGCCAAATCTCACAGGGACAGTCCTTTAGCTATTTTCCTGGTTCCAACACAAACAATACTTTGAAAGTCTAGGATTGGGGTAGTGGCAAAGGGAACAGAAGTAAGAAACTAGATGTTAGAGGCATTGTAAAAAAAAGACTAAAAGAGTTGCCACTTGTTGAAGGGAAGAGAGGAGCGAACATTTATTCTAAGTTTTTGGCCCAGGACAACTTAATTGGTATATCTTAAGAGGTGACAGGGATGGACAGAGAGAAACAATTTGATTTTAAACATTGATGAATGAGGGGAACCACCTAGCAGATGGTTAAAGCTATGGAAATGGAACTTTGGGGAATCACAGGAATTTGGAAGTCTCTAGAGTTGATAAATGAAGCTTTCAGAGACAGAGCTTTCTTTGAGTATTTGCCAGTAAAGGGATAGAGAATAATAGAGGGATGCAGGTATAATTTTTGGAAGAAAAGCCAAAAAGATGGGAAGGTGGAACAGAAATAAATTAGATTGGGAAGGCATACCTCGAAATGTGACCAGAGAGCTAAGAGTATGGAGTTTTGAAATTCAGGGAAGTGTGTTGCACATGAGAAAGTGATCAATGCAGATGCTAGAGTGTTGTTGCAATTTTGTCAAATTCTTTGGAAATCCTGGAGGATGAACAGTAAGAAAATGCCTTGGATTTTGCTAAGAAGTTGTCATTAATTATATTTAAAATGTGCATTTTCAGGAATCTATGGGGACAATAGCTAAATATAGAGAAGGAATAGATACTGAAAGAACAGAGTGGATGGTGAAGTAAAGGATACACACAGGAAAGGGAACCGTACCCTTCTTGGGTCATCACTGAACTATCTCCTGCAAATGTTTCATTTTGCTCCTGCAGATATTTGGGACTCTAATAAGAAACCATGTGTTATAATTATTTTGTGTATTTCTGAAGCTTGGCTCAATGCCTGGTGCATAGTGAATACTTAATGCATGATTCAGGAGATTGTCACAGATGGAAGGAGAGAAATAGAAGAGTAATAGGAGAAACCTTAAGGACAAGCAAAGAATACAATTGCTTGCTTACTTATTTTGTTTGACTCCAATGAGAGATATCGGAGCATAGATCAATGGAGGGAGCCAGTGGAGAGAACAATTGTAGAAACAAAGGGATAAAGTCAGGTTGGTGTCATGAGGTAATACAGATGTGACATTTCTTTATCTAGAAAACTGGTAGGAAGTAGGGAGGAGAAATTACCTGAAAACGGATTTATAGAAAACATGAGAACCACAGCAGATTGGATGAAATTATCTCAATTGTTTTGAACTTAAAGAGGAGGTAGTTTTAATGGACCACGGATATCTGATATTTGACCACTATTGCATATTTTTTAAAAATATTTTTATCTGTTATTGGCATCTGTGTTGTTCTCTCATATATTTCTAAGGCATTTTATTTATTGAATACAACTGACTGTTATGCCTTCCTTGGATGCAGCTAAAAAGACAAATTTATAACAGGCTTTACTGTTTAAGAATTTTTTATTTAATTTGTTTATTTGGTGTGTAACTGCATCTGCTAGCAATGGGATGCTCACATATTGTCTTTGTTAATCTTCTGAGATTTAAAGTAGATCCAAAAGCTGTCCTTTGAAAGATAGGCACTGCTGTTCATGTTTATCAATTAGTAGATCCATTTAATGGTATAACACCATTTGGTTGTAAGCCATTTCATTTTTGTTCCCATACCCTCTTTCTTAAGCCATGGAACACTTGCTTGGGTTTCCTATCTTCAGCCACCAACCTTCTCTGATTGTCCACTCTCTGTCAGGTACATAGTGTATAATTGTTTAATTGTCATAGTGTTTCATCAACACAATTAAGACATGGCCCAGCTACCAAGACGTGTAGATAGAGAGGTGCATTGGCTTAACCCTACTTTCAGAGGGATCTCATGGAGCTAAGTGATAAGAAAGTACAGATAAAAGAGGTCTCTTCCTGACAGAACCATTTCCTCAGTCAAAGATATAGTCAAACCATCCACTGCCCATTTAGGCTTTTCTTTTTTTTTTTTTTTTTTTAATATATTTTATTGATTATGCTATTACAGTTGTCCCATTTCTCCCCCATCATTCCCCCCCACCCTGCACACCCTCTCCCACCCACATTCCCCCCTTTAGTTCATGTCCATGTGTTGTAAGTTCTTTAGCTTCTACATTTCCCACACTATTCTTGCCCTCCCCCTGTCTATTTTCTACCCACCATCTATGCTACTTATTCTCTTTACCTTTCCCCCTCTCTCCTCCTCCCCCACCCCTGTTGCTAACCCTCCATATGATCTCCATTTCTGTGGTTCTGTTCCTTTTCTTTGTTTTAACACAATCTCAAATGTGCAGTGATATAGTGATATCAACTAGTTCCACTGTTGTTATTTGTTTACCCAGTCAATATTTATTGAGTAACTGAGGACCAGTAAGCTGAGACAGACAGAACAAGACCGAGAATGAATAGTACAAGGAGAGAGAAAGGTGTTTTCACATTTCTGAAGAGAGATTAGCCTGTGCTTCCCGATGACCTGGTGGCTTTCGCCCCCTGCCCCACTTCAGAGGTGGGATGTGGTGCTGGCAGATTGAGCTGGTCCAACTGAAACTCCAGTCCATGTCAGTTGTCTGATCTCTTCAGCTGAGATCCGATCAGAGGCCATTTCCCTGCCCAACAAGCTTCTGCTGCCACATAGTGCTGCCACTTCCCCTCCAGCATCCCTATTAAAAAGCACCACAGTGGGAGGGCTCCTACAGCACTTTCTGTGAAATTTGCCTCTCGGAGGAGAGCTGAGAGTCTTAAAATGCTTCTACTGCTCCTCCGCTTGTCCCTCAAGTATTCCTAACTTTGTGCCTCTACCCTTTGCATCCTGAATGCTTGCGTGTCCTAGAGATATTGGACCTCCTTTTCTGTGCTGCTGACTACCCTTGTATGGGCAGTACTGGGTTTTGAGGTGGAGTCCTGTTGATCATGGGGTGAGATTTCACTCCTCTATGGTTGGAGGCTAGGTGAGCAGGTCTGCACTGACAGGGATCAGCTTCAGGGAAGGAAAGAATTCTGTGACAGAAAACGAGCATTTGAGAGGCAGATCCTAGGCTACAGAGGGAAAGAGAACTCACTTCTCTCTATGATCTCCCCTCTTTGAGCCTGGATTTTGCTAAGTCTAGATCCATTAGTTTTTAAAATAATATTTTTTTAAGTAATATGATAAAGTTCACATTTATCAGTTCAACTAAGGGCAGACCTTAAAGTTGCACTGGCCAGAGTCTTGGAGTGCAGCTGAGCTGGGGATCCGAGTGAGCCCTGCTGTGTCCACATGCTGCTGCTCACTGCCCTTCCCATGGTTGCTCCTCTCCTTCCACATCGAGGCTTCCTTTCCAAGTGTTTCTTAGAGAAGTTCACAAACCACCTGATTCAAAAACACCTGGGTGAGGATGGGAGATGTCCATCAAATTAAAATCTCTGGTTTAGCCCAAACCTAGAGTCAATATGGTGAGATAACACTAGAATGAATCTCTTTTTCTAAATAGTGCCCCAAATACATCCTAATGTTTTCAAAGATTGAAAATCACTAATAGTCTAAGTTCATTATACCTCTATATACAGCATCGTTAGTTATTTGTCTTTTTTTCATTGAAAATGATTTTAACATTGGCAGTACTTTTAACTGTTGCATATTTGACTAAATAAAACACATTTGTATGCCAAAGTTCGAAGGCCCAGTTGAGGGCTCAGTAATACCCTTTGTTAGTGATTTTCAACCTTCTGCATCTCATGGCACGTACAATCTCATTACTAAAATTCTTTGACACACCAACAATATATTTTTCCTTATCTGACCAAATGATAGGTATACTTGTGATTCATGTACACCAGATGGCCATCATCATGTTGTCTGTTCGTTTTTTTATTTAATAGTCTAAGGGAAAAGAGGTCAGTGCCCCTGACTAAATAGTCAGTTATTGCATGTTTCAAAAATATTTGTAGTACAGCGGTTAAAAATTTAAAAATCACTGCTCTGTGTCAACCTGGAGTTCTTTGCATGGCCCTTGTTGCAACATATTGGGAGATGATGGCAGATTCTATTCTTTCACCCCCCTCTGAAGCCCTTGGCTTTTTAAAATGCCATAATCTTTCACAAGAATAACAAGAGCCCCCATTTATTGGTCACCACTTCCTTCATAAGACATTTTGCATATATTCTCTCCACAGCATTCTGTTAGTCATTTGAAGTATTATTATCCATATTTTATATAAAGCATTATTGATGCTGAACAATGTTCATGTGCATTGATTGACTAAGTCAACAACAGCTATTTATTGAGTACTTATTATGCACAGGCATTATTTTGGGTTCTGGGAATATAGAATAAAGAAAAACAGACATTCTCTGACTATAGGACTATTGCACTCTGAGCTGAAACGGGCAATTAATAAGTAAAAAATGAAGCAGAGTGATGTCAGACTAAGAGAAGTATAATTTACAAATGGGATGACCAAAAGCTTGATGCATGAAAGAATCAATTCATGTAGAGCCTAATATTAAAATTAAAAAAAAAAGTCTCTGTGAAAGACAATGAAGACAAGCCATAGGTTGGGAGAAAATGCTTGTAAGTTACATATTTTATAAATTTCTTATCATAAAGAACTCTTAAGAAATCAACAATAAGAAGAAGAACAAACAATTAAAAAATGTATGAAGACCTGAACATACCTGTTATCAAACAAGATGCACAGATGGCAAATAAGCATATGAAAAAAATCCAACATCATTTGCCATTAGGGAAATGCAAATTAAAGCAACAATGAGATTTCACTATATGACTCCTAGAATCAATAAAATCTCCCAAATTGACAATAGCAAACATTAGCAAGGATGTGGAATGATAGATATTTTCATTCATTCAGACACAAAATGATACATCCATTTTGAAAAATGGTTTGACTTTTTTTTTATATATATAGAACTAATCCAGTTAACTCAAATCTAGGTATTTACTCTATTGAATTGAAAACTCAATCTACACAAAATCACCTAACCCTGTTTAATTTTTTAAAATAAACATTTTTTATTTTTTTTATTTTAACTGTTGTTCTTGTACAGTTTTCTGTCTTTTACTCCCATCTCAGCCACCGCCCCAGCCCTCCCCGCCTCCCTCCCATTTCCACCCCCCCAGTTTTTGTCCATGTGTCTTTTATACTTGTTTCTCTAAACTCTTCCCCCCTTCCCCTGAAATTCCCTCCCTTCTCCCCTCTGATGACTGTCATTTTAGAATAATTTTGGATTTTCAGACAGTACAGAAAGTTTCCATATACTCAGTTCACCCTATTATTGATACCTAACATTACTGATGTACATTTGTCAAAATTAATGATCCAATATTAATACATTGTTAATTGAAGTGTGCAATGATAATAAAAAAACACTTTCTGCTGATGAGCTTAGCAAAAATGGCAAGAGCAAACACCACATGGAGGCTGAAATATTCTTATCCCTCTACTGCCTTACAAAGAGTGGTAAATCATACCTCTGTATATATCGAATGAGAGATCTAGATTGCCAATTCAGGACTGTTTCCTTCGATACACTTTATTGAGGTCCAAACTTGTCAGCCTAAGTGAAACCATTCTTGCCTTTCACAGAAAAGATTTAAAGAGGCTTTCAAGGATATACAAAACACAGTAAGAAAGAAAATAGAAATCCAAGGAGAAAAAGAAAGAAAGCAAGGTCAGAGACTATATATAGAGGAGCAGGAACATGGCTAATGCAAATGCATATCGGTGCCCAGACATGCTGTGAGTGCTTGTCCACCCAGGGCAGACAAGGGGACAGGAGGGGCACAGTGGGGTGGCAGCAGACTTGGTTTAAAGACCAACTCTGCAGCTGTTATGCCGCATGTGCTGTGTGCCTTAAGCAGGCTACTTACTCTGTCTGCATGAGTGTTTGCCTGAATTAAGTGGGGGCTATCCCACACAGAATTTAGAGACTGTTGCGTAGAGCAAATGATGGGATGTGCGTAGAGCATTTGCCATTAGCCCTAGCGCAGGGCAGGCTCTAAAGCCTGGAGGCCATTGTCTTTATTGTTATCATTGTTATTGTATTTGCTACAACTGGGCTCTTACGCTTTCTAACAGACCAGTTGAAAATGTAAAGTTTTGTGATCTTTGTTACCACAATATACTATCTTTCAGGTAAACCACTAAATCACCTCCATTTCATTTGAAATCCACTTTGTTTGAAGGGAAATTCCTTAAACTGAACATCTGCCCCCAACCATGCATGAAAGGAAATAGTTTGCATTCTCACAAAAAGATAAAGAAAGAAACCTGGTTATCAAGCATTTCCTCTCTAATAGCTAAGTCTGTAATTCAATCAAAAATGCATTTGATATAAACATTTTGAATAACATCAGGGTAAGATTGTCTAAGAAGCTGATTTGCGGATGCATCCCTAATTATGATACATGCAGGCAATTTGAGGCAGCCCAGGCGGTCTTCATTAGCAGGGGTCCTGCAGAAACTGAGACTGAGGGAGCATGCTTCTAGATGGGATTCTGCTTTGGAAAACCAAATAAATGAGGCAAGGCAAAAAGCTTCTAAAACCAAGCTGAACCTTGTTAAGGGCATACTTATGTAAGGTCACAGAAGACCAGCCCTGTAGAGTGACTTATAGGCAATGGAAGAATCAGATCTCACAATGAATCGTGGAGATGCCACCCCAGCATTTCAAGGCTAAGCAGATGTCTTACCTATCTCAAGCTGAAAACAGATTTCCAGTTAAAATAGAGAGGAAATGAGACAGGAAAGGCTGAGGATGAATGACCTCTTTTTAAACAGAGTCAGAGCCTGATACTGTATATCTATTCTCATGTTCCTGTGGGTCACACACACACACAAAAGAGAGAAATAAAGGAAGGAAGGAGGAAGGAAAGGAAAGGAAAGGAAAGGAAAGGAAAGGAAAGGAAAGGAAAGGAAAGGAAAGGGGAAAGGAAAGGAAAGGAAAGGAAAGGAAAGGAAAGGAAAGGAAAGGAAAGGAAAGGAAAGGAAAGGAAAGGAAAGGAAAGGAAAGGAAAGGAAAGGAGGAAGAAGAGCCACTTCATCTCCCAAAGGCTAGTTCCTCTGCTGGAGCTCACCGTCCCTTCCTCTGTCCCCTTTTGCAGGAATGCACTTGAGTGATCATCCCACTCTGGAAATATCCGTTTCTTCCTTTCTATTGCAACAGTCCAAACAGCAGACAAATGTGTATATTAAGACAAAACAAAACAAAACAAAAATTTCCTAATTGCAAACCCCCTCCAACAACTGATTCACTTTTCTGTTTTTTTAATATAGAATTTTTCAAGGAATAATCCATACTCACTTATTCAATTTTCTTACTCCACAATCACTTTTATTTTTATTGTGCAGTATACTATATCCAGAACTACACCAGGAATAAGAAAACCAGAATGCAGCCCCTTCTGCTTAATAAATAAAACATTTCCCAATGCAGTAGAAGCTGCCTGCTTCTTCCTCAGTCTCAGCATTCCCTTCCCTTCTTGCTTGCACTGCCCAGCCTGGGCCAGGGAACCATAGTCCTGAATCTGGCTGTCCATACTTCTCATCCATTTTCACATTATTTTATTAGGAAAATGTTCAAACAGATGGCAAAGTTGAAACAATTTTACAGGGAGTTCCTATATCTGCAAAACTACAACCTAAATTTGCCATTAATATTTTGCCATACTTGTTCTATCACAAATCTATTTTCTAGGAGTTAAAAAAATAAATTTCCTACATATGAGTAGCCCCTTTTCCATCCACACTCTTCTGGCCCTCAGCTGACCACTCCATGGAACCTGGTGTGGTTGGAGCCATTGGGTTCAGCTGTCAGGCACATCTGGCCCTGTCTCCCTCTGCATCCTTGCTCAGCATCTCGATAGCATCACTTGGAGTTGACAACCACTTCAAGCCACCCTCTTTTCTCACTTCTTTTTGCTTCAGCAATACCACCTTCTTCACTTACTTCTTTCTGGTCCCACATCTTAAAATTCTAAATATTTGAATGTCCCAGGCTCGGCCCTAGGCTTTATTTCTTCTCCGTCAATGATCTCATTCTATATGCCCAACATGTCAAAATGTTAACTTGTGGACCTTGTCTGTAGATAATTCCATGTGATATTGCCTTCACTCAAAACCTTCCCTCATTTTGTTCCTCATTTAGAAATGGAACTAAAAACCTGGTTGCTTAAGTCAATAGCATGAGAGTTACTCATTATTCCTTTTTTCTGATTCCTCACATCCAAAGCCATGTTGTAATTTTAACAGCATAGCTCCAAAATGTATCCTAAATCCATTTGTTTTTAAGGCAGTATAGCACAATCATTAAGAGCACAGGTTATGGCCCTGGCCAAATAGCTCTGTTAGTTAGAGCTTCATCCCACTAGAACCCAAGATTGTGGGTTCAGTCCCTGGTCAGGGCATATAAAAGGATAACCCAATGAATGGCATGAGTGGAACAACAAATTGATGATTCTTTCTTTGAAATCAATAAAAAATATACATATTAAAATATATACAGGTTATGGAAGGAAACTATATTTGAAACCTGACCTCAGCATTTACTAACTATGTAATGGTAGGTGAATTACTTAATTTCCCACAGGCCTCAGTTTCATCACCTGGACAGTGGGAATGATAGTAGTATCTATTACATGGGGTAGTTGTTAACATAGACGAGGTACTTAAATCAGTGACTGGTACATAGTAAGCATTATATAAATGCTAATTCAAAACACTTGTTCAGAGAGGCCTTTCCTAACCCCTCCATAAAGAACAAAGTAGGAACTATATTCTCTGCCTCTCTTTTTTTTTTTTTTTTTTTTTTTAATTTGTAAGCCAACTAAAACAGAAGACAGGTACAGTATGTCAGTTAAGGTTCTCCAGGAAAACAGAACCATTAGGAGATGCACATAGATACTAAGATACTTATTTTAAGAATTGTTCACAAGATGGTGGGGCTAGGAAGTGGGGCACACTGGTGGGCTGGGAACTCAAACAGGTTGGTGCGGCAGTCTTAAGGCAGGGTTTCTTCTTCTGTTCTGGCAATTCTGTTTTTGCTATTAAGATCTTTCACCTGATTGGTTAAGGCCCACCACATTATTAATGGCGATCTCCTGTGCTTAAAGTCTCCTGTTACAGATTTTAACCACCTCTACAAAGGCCTTGTCAGCAGCACCTGTATTTGTGCTTGACTGAATCACTGGTTCATGTGGCACGGCCAGGTGGACACATTAAACTAACCATCACAATGGGTAACAGTTGATAAATGATTCTTTGTGAATGTGCAACAGTTGTCTATGTAGATGAGTGTGTGTGTGTGTGTGTGTGTGTGTGTGTGTGTGTGTCTGTCTGTCTGTATTTGGTGTTGAATTTCTCTTGAAAGACCCTTAATGTACCAAATGGAGGCTGTGGTATAGGTACCAAAGAGGGTTTCTGTAAGTACTTCTTGAGGACAGGGAGGTTCAGTTCTGACAAAGCCATTTGTATGACCTGATGAAAACCAGCCATTTTGTGTCACAGTTCTTGTTTGTCAAGTAGTAATGTCAGTCCCAGCTAATCCATAAAATTTTAAGAATTAGATAAATGCCAGAATGAAAGAATTTAAGAAAATATGAATAATTTTTCAAGTTGAATATGTGAATATTCAATTACTTTTAAAGACAATGTTTCCTTTGTGAAACTAGAAAAGAAGCTGGAAAGCTATATATTTCAAACAAATATTCAGATTTATTTTTGGTTTTGGTTAAATCCATGTTTTTTCATATTTCTTATCATTTCAGTGTAGATTATTATAAAGATTTAAAAAATGGTAGGATTTACTTGAAGTTATACTTTTAAAACATACTTCTAACAATCAGAGAACAACTCAAATTTGTTGGTGCTATTAAGCCAAACTAGCCTTAATCTAATGAATAAGCTGAACAAACAAGCAAAATAGAGACAGACTTATAAACAGAAGGCAGAATGACAGCTATGAGCGTGAGAGAGCAGTTAGGGGGTGGAGGGATACAGAAAAAAGGAAAAGGACTCATGGACATGGGCAACAGTGTGGTGATTGTAGGGGAAAGGATGTATAAGAAGGTTAAATGGTAATGAGAAAATACAGTTGAAAATTAAAAGTAATTAATGATATGTAAGTTGATGTATATTGTTGAAATAAAGTATTTTCAGTATTTGTCATTGCTCTTTGTACTTTTTTTTTTTAAATTGAGGTATAATTGGCATAAAATATCCTATTAGTTTCAGGTTCTCTTTGTACTATTTGTGCTTTCATGGATGGAATGAAATTTGAGCTCAAGGATGATTGCTTTTTTAAAACCATAAAACTATTTAATAACATTGCCTTTTTAAAAGCCCTTACAATGAGCACTGTATGTAAATGGGCTTCAGTTTGTTGCTTCTTATAATATATTATTGTTCACTGATGCAGATTCACATGGGAGTATTTAAGGGATGAAAGTTCAAAAATATTAAATATTTACACACATTACAACATAATCTTTTAGTATAAGCAGAAAAGAAAAGCTAATTGGTTTACATGATATTGCAGGCTCTGTGAACTTACTGCTTTGGTAATTTCTTAAATGTCACAACTAAAAATATTGACCTAGTTCTCTATGGGCTTCCATTGAAACAGTGGCAGTCATCTATATTACCTAATAAAATTAAAATGCAATGTTTAACATATAATTGTGACTATTATAATTGTGACTATAATTGTGTCTCTTTTCCATTCCGAAAGCTCTAAATTGCAAGTGGTTGCTCTTCTTGGTACAATAATCTCCCGTGAGCTCTGCTGGTTTTTGTTTGTTTCCCTCAAGAAAAGGAAACAGAATGGTGTCGCCATTAATTAAGCTGCGTTTCACTGCGCAGGTCTACTTTATCTCTGCTCTGGCTTTTCATATAAGAAACAAAATCTTCAAATGAAATGTTCTTTAACTCTCTTTAAAGCCTATATTTTTGTCTTGTTTTCTTGAAAAGAAAGAGGAAGAGAATTAAGACTAAATATGCTCAACTATGGGTTGGGCTTTTAAAATTTCGTTCAGCTTTGTTGACATATAACTGACATTCCATTGTGTAAGTTTAAGGCATGTGATGTAAAGATTTGATACACATATATGTTGCAAAATGTTTACCAAAATAAGATTAGTTAACTCATTCTTGACCTCACATCATTATTATTTTATTGTTGGTCTTATTGTCAGAACATTCAAGATCTGCTTTCTTAGAAACTTTCAAATGTACAATATATGATATTTAACTATGGTCACCCTGGTGTGCATATATTATTCCTTATAGCTTACCTTATAACTGGGAGTTGTCTCCATTGACCAGCGTTTCCTCATCTCCCCGTCTGTAGCCTCTGGCAACCACTAATATGCTCTCTGGCCTTATGAATTCAGCTTTTTTAGAATCCACATATAAGTGAGATTGTACAGTATTTGTCTTTCTGTCTGACTTACTTCACAGACCTTAATGACCTCAAGGTTTATTTATGTCACAAATATCAAGATTTTCTTTTTTGTAAAGGCTGAATATTATTCCATTATAAAGTATATATAATGGAATAGTATATATACATTTATATACATACATTGTATATTATATATTTTGTAATGGAATAAACACATACATACATACATACTGCATTTTCTTTATCCATACATTTATCAATGAACATTTCATTGTTTTCATGTTTTATTATTGTGAATAATGCTGCAATGAACATGGGAAAGCACATATTTCTACAAAATATTGATTACATGTCCTTTGGATAAGTACCAGAAGTAGATTGCTGGATTATATGGTAGCTCTATTTTTAATTTTTGGAGGAAACTCCATGCTATTGTCCATAGAGGATGCACCAATTTACATTTCCACCAACAGTGGACAAGTTTTATTTTCCTTCACATCCTTGCCAACATCTTTTTTGAATCTCTTGTATTTTTGATAATAGACATCCTAACAGGTGCAAGATAATATCTCTTTGTTGTTTTGATTTGCTTTTCCCTGATGATTACTAAGGTTGAGTATCTTTTCATATATTTTTTGGCCATTTGTATGTCTCCTTTAGAAAAATGTCTATGCAGGTCCTATGCCCATTTTTAAATTGGATTATCTGTTTCCTTGCTGTTGAGTTTTATGGGTTCCTTGTATATTTTGGATATCAACCCCCTATCAGACACATGACTTGCAAATATTTTCTTCTATCTGTAAGATACCTTTTCATATGATTGCATATTGAATTTTGATTAGTCATCCAAGACATGGTAAGGCCCCTGAGGAGCTTCCATTGCTTTTTTTTTTTTAATTTTTATTTTTAAATTAAAAAAATAATTTTAGAGAGAGAGGAAAGGAGGGAGAGAAGAAGAGAAACATCAATGTGTGCTTGCCTTTCAAGTACCCCATACTGGGGCCTTGGCCTGCAACCCAGACACATGCTCTGACTGGGAACTGAACCAGCTGGTTTGCAGACCAGCACTCAATCCACTGAGCAACACCAGCCAGGGCCCTTTTTTAAATTAAATTTATTGGGGTGATATTGATACTATTATACAAGCTTGAAGTGTACAAGTCTATGATATACGATCTGGGCATTGCACTGTGTACCCACCAAAGTCAAATCTGCGGTCACCATATATTTGACCCACTTTACCCTTTCCTACTCCCCACCTCCTTTCTCTCCGGTAACCACCAACTGTGGTTTGTGCCTATAAGTTCTTAATTTGTTTTTCTTGTTTGTTCATTTGTTGCTTTTAGTTTTATATCCCACATAGGAGTAAAATCATATGGTTCTTGACTGTTTCTGTCTGACTGATTTCATATAGCATGATAGGGGTGGCTGGGTCATAAGGCATGTCCATTCTTAATTTTTTGAAGAGTCTCCATACTGTTTTCTATAGTGGCTTTATAATTTTGCATCCCCACCAGCAGTAAATGAGGGTTCTTTTCTCTCCATAACCTCTCCAGCACTTGTCCAACACTTGTTATGACTTGGTGGAATGGTGGTGAGCACAGCTACCTTGCATTCTAATTTCGAAGGTAAGATAGATGCCAGAAAAGACATTGGGGAATATGTCAAGATATAAACACTTTTTATAAATATGGACCCCTTGCAGATGTGCCTCCTAACTCATTTATTTCAGAATCAGAAAACAGTTGATTACACTACTTAGAGGTTCTGACCTGAGGACAATGAGTAGATTTTGTGATTTTTTTAATTAGTTTTGTTTTGAATTTTGGACAACTGAAATTGAGCAACAATAAAAAATAAAAAGAAAAAAAGAAAAAGAACAATGTGAAGATAAATGACCTACTTACAGCTTTGAGGCAGGACCTGGTTAAGAATTAGCATACTTTAATTCACATTTATACTTCATTTATAACCTTCTCTCTCAATTAAAATGAATATAATCACTAAATTAATCAGGTACCTTTCTAATCTGCTCTTTTTACCTACACATTCAGCTTTCAAGGAAAAGATAAATTCTGAAACATGCAGTTATATGAACTTAATAATGATCTCAAATGCCACTTTAATATAGTTTACATATCAGTTATTTATACATCTATCTACGCAACTTTATATTACTTATTTTAATTCTGAATGAGTGCCTCTTGCTCTGGATGTTTCAGAAATAACTTCAAGAATTGTAACAAACTGTTTTGTTTTTTTTTTCTAGGATTAGCTATTAGTTTAGTGGAATTTTAATACATATGTACCTGTGCCAGTAATTTGGAGTCTTACTCTAGACAGTTTTTATATTTGTCAGATGCTTAAAAATAGTCCTGTTATTTGACAGTTTTGTGATTGGTAATGTAGATAATTTGCCCCCCTTTTCTCTTTCCTTCTCAATCAAACCTATGCCACTCATACTTTAGTTCTGTTGTGGTTTTTTTTTTTTTTTTACTTATAATCTTCAACTTGCATTTCTCTATGGTAAAAGCTCAAGCCAATTCTTCCACGTATAGAGTAAGATTGATGTTGCTATGTTTCTCGTTTGTTTCGCTGAATAATTCAACTTTATATTCATCTTGTATGGATCCTGATATTTTTCTTTCACACAGCAGAAATTGGTTTGAATTTATTGCACACTTTGATCCCCAATCTCTTTCTGTGTAGCTTTATCTCCACTGTCTTTTCTATCCAGAAAACAACTATTTTGGTGTTCATGACTTGTATGTTTTTTCACCTTCACTATCAATATTTTCTGTTTACACGGTACCTTTCTCTTTTATTTCAAAGGGCATTGCAAGGTAAAAAGTGGTGTATGCATTAGAAGAACTAAACCACATACTATTTGTTATGTAGGTTTCTAGCATCATTTTTCTATGTTTGTGCTAGTCATCATCAAACTTAGTATGATCTAGTAATATTATCCACTTATTTTATGATAAATCCACAATCACAGAGGTATATAATTTTTGATCTGGAAAAGAACTTGAAGGTTGCATCATTCCCTGGTATTCTAAAGAGGACAAACCTGATTCCCAGTAATTGCCCAATAGATGTATTAGATTCCACAACCCATTAGCGAGGATCAGACCTAGAACATGGACATTTAGGTATTATATTATTTTTCTTTATTGTTTTATAAAAATAATCAAATCAATATAAGTTAAATTTAAAACCTTTTGCTGGCTGTGAGGTACTTGGAATGCATTAGGACTCATATGAAGGCAACATCCCAGTCCACCCACTCCCTGCCCCCTTCAGCAATAAGAATAGTGAGATGTGTCAAGGGCAAAGTGGACAGTAGCATCCTGAGGGATACACAGTTACATAGGTGACTGTTCTGGTGGTCGTCGTAGGGGACATAAAGGACACTTTAACTTAGACTCCCAATTCCTACTCTCTGGTAGAGAGGAATTAATTGAACAATTTATAATAAATTGGTTGGCCAAATTTATGAATTACTTTTTACTGCAGAAGCCAAGTTTCATGTTAAAAATATTATCTTTTAGATTTAAAGATAACTCAGTAATTTGATTTTATTTAGCTACATGTTTTCAGTTATTTCAATAGAACAGAGCTACAGGCAGCACATCACTAATGAAGTTTCATTCAGCCACTGAAAACATATTTTGTGTTTGCATTAGCAATGAGTATGTGGAGAGTCATATTTGAAGTGATATACACACACATACACACACATACACATGGAAGTCTAGTTATTGAAACTTTTAGGCCAAAAATGCTGAAAAATTATGCATCTCTAACATTATTTAAATGACCTACAGCAGACTAAAGTGATAATGAATTGGGTACAGAGACAGTGATTTATAGTTAAATTTATAATGCACAATAGCAGCTATCAATACTGATGACATAGGATGGCAGACCTCCTCCTGGCACAAAGGTAAGCAACATTTGCTACCTTCCTCTGCAGTCAGTGAGGCCATGTGACTGGGCCATTTACAGTCCCAGCCCCACAACACTCATGCCATCCTCCACCTTCTGTCTTCCCTGTTAAATGAGGGAGAGAATACAGTGCAAGTCTCTGAGGCCTTAGGACAAAAAGCCTGGCTTCTTAAATAATCAGGTTTCCCCACCTCACACCTGTGCATCATTGGGCTGTGGCAAGAGAGAGAAATATATTTTTATCATGTTACATTTCTGAGGTTTTGGGTACTTTCTTCCAGCCCTTAGATCTGATGACTTGAACATTAAAATGAAAGTTAATAAAAATGCATCTTTAAGAAACAAAAACAATTCATCTCTAAGAAACAAGGATGGAATTTGCATTTTTAATAAGTTTCAGGACCCTTCAGATGAAACCTTATTGGTTCTCTGAAGGCCAGAATAAGCAGGTTTTGAGATTACAGAGTGGTCCAACAGAAAGAAGTGGTGACTGAGACCATTCCTTCCCAAAACTTTAAGACTAGTTATCTTCCCAGTGCATTTTTAAACTTCCTTTCTCCTAAGATAGAATAAAACCAGGATGTGATCCCAGGGAGTAAGGGAATGAGCAGACCACAGAGTCTGTCTGAGCAGAGGGGTTAATAGGTTTAGTACAATCCACCAAGCTAGGAAGAGATGGGCACCAACACCCGAGGTGGGACACGGTAGTTTTGCATGGAAGCCCTCCTGTGATATCTGTTATATATAGGTGTATATATTAGAAACAGCAGGAATAATTAGAGGTTATGGTAGGGGGTAGGTAAGAGAATTGGAAATCAAGGATTGGAGCTATTTTTTTCATTATCTTTCAACAAATAAGACATTTTAAATTTGTCCTTAAATGTGGTTAAGATGAAAGTAAAGTCTTTAGCTCACTGTTTAACAAACACTTGATGACCATTGGTTGGAATGATGCTCATTTTCTTTAAAAATCACAAGAGAAGAACAGACTATCTCTTCTATTTATTAAAACATTTTCAGAGATGTAAGTCACTCATACTTTTTCTTGGAACCATCCAAATTATCTGCATTCTCTGACTTCATATGTTCGAATATTCTTTTATGTAGGTGGTTTTAAAGTTGCAGTGTACCTTAAAATTGCCCGGGATCTTGTTAAAATATGAATTCCATATGCACATTGGGTAAAATTCTTTATTTAAGAGAGGGAGGGAGGGAAGGAGGAAAAAAGGAGAGGGACAGGAAGGGGGTGAGGAAAGATGCTTAAAGCTATTATTTAACTCCCAGACCAACTGTCTGTTGAGATCTCTCTCGGCATCCCAGCACATACTGTGCTCCCCAGAACGTACACCCATCCCTTCTACATTAAAAGTTGGCTTTAGCTGGGAATAGCATCTCTCCCCACAGGAATATGGCAGATTCCTACCTAATCCTCAACATGTAGTTTAAAGAACTAGAAATGCTTCTGAATTTCCACAGAGATGTGATCTTTCTCTTTTTGTACAGCCTTAAAAATTTGTGACTCTAACATCAATGGAATATTCCATTCCATTTGATGTTAATGTTACTTGTATCCTTTTTTTATTTTTGCCTTTCTACCATTCATAAGATTGTAATCACTCTGAGAATGTTCTTATTTGTGTACATTTTCAGTGTACACAATGCCCAGTATGCATTTAACAGGAACATATTTTTTATAATGAATTCATTAATGAAAGCTTATCCAACCTTCTTGTCATAAAGCAGGACCTAGTAGAAATTTGGTAACTACTTCCTGAAAACATGAATAGCATCACATTACTAAAATTATCAAATGTAAAAGGAAGTGTTGCTTCTTCACTTTAGGGATTAAGGTTTGAGAGAGAATATTAGTGGTGTTTTCAATAAATTTGTTAAATATGGTGCTTTATACCCACAAAAGTGCCCCCTCCAACCTACACACACACACACACACACACACACACAGAGAGAGAGAGAGAGAGAGAGAGAGAGAGAGAGAGAGAGAGAGAGAGGGAGAGGGAGAGAGAGAGACTGTAGCCAGTAAGAGCCCAGCTCAGGCTTTTGTGAAGCTGGTGGTAGGTCATGTGACTAATTCTTAAAATTTCTTTAAATTAAAAATAACAAATTTTGATTTTAGTTGGTCCTGGTCTTCTAGATTGTTAAACGTGGACTCATGTTGATGTCTCAGCATGTTGAGGACACTGGATCTTGAAACAAGGAGGGTTCTTTAATCTATAAATTTCCGGGAACAAGCTGGCCAAGATGTTCAAAGGCCTAAAGTACTCAAAACTGGGTGGCTCTGCAGGTCACTTCTGGTTTTGCTGAAGTAGAATCCTCTGCAACTCAGTTGATTTTTTTTAATCTTGTGATTGTTTTAACAATAGGGTCTAAAGCTAGATGGAGTCTCCAGAAACTGCTGGATTATATACCTGGTTAAAATTCTTTTAGAATCCTTCCTAATTTAGCTATTACTAGAGATTAACCAATACCACAGCTCAATCATTGAGCCTATCCAATAAGTATTTGTTTTGCAGTTGCCCTTAATCCTTCGTTATATTTTGAACTATGAGGAATAAGCCTCTTGGAAGCTCTTGTTATTATGGATGAATTGAAGAAAACTTTATACAAGGACCTTTTTGAACAGATCTTCTGGGTAATTAGGAATTTTATAAGGGAGAATATTCTGGCATGGTGCCATTATTATTCCTTCCTTTTTTACTATTACTTTTGTTGTACTTTATCATATGTTTTGATTTTAAGCAATTCTGTCCAGTAGAACTTACTGCAGTGATGGAAATGTTCTATATGTGTGCTGTCTGGTTTGGTAGCCACATAGCCACAAGGCTGCTGAGCACTTAAAATGTGACTAGTGTGACTGAGGTACTTGTAAATTTTTTATTTTATTTTATTTCACTTAATTTTAAATAGTCACCTTTTCAAACAGCCTAGATCTAGAACGATGGACAGCTTTCCCTCCAGGGGGATGGGACTACAGGTGGAGGCATTTTTGGTTGTCGAAATTTGGGGTATGTATTGTTCATGCACTTAGCAGTGTATCAGGGATGCTGCTGAATGTCCTACAGTGTGTAGGACTGCCCCTTATAGAAAAGAATACTCTGGCCCAGAATGCCAGTAGTGCTGAGGTTGAGAAACCCTGTCTAAGATTTTTTGGAGGAGATGGCTTTCTCCTTTCAGTGCCTGAAACTGAGCCGTATATATGTTATTTGGTTAATGGCCTTTAAACTACAGGGAAAAAAAGCCTGGAATAGAGAGACACCAAAAGCACTGAAGTAGATCAGTTTTAAAGAAAAATATAGGCAGTCAAGTACTTAGGAGACATACAATGAAAGTAATCATCTCTGTGAGCTTGCTAGAGCAGCAAACAACAGCCAGGCGCGAAAGTTGGACTGGCATGTCGTCAGCACCTGTCTAGTCCCAGCAAGGCTGATTCAATGGCTATAAAATTGCCTCATTTTACTAAGGCAAGTATAAATATTTAGCATTTCAAAATATGAGCAATCAAGCTTTAAATCAACAAAAAAGAACAAGAAGTATTAAACATTCATCTTCCCATGCCTGATTATTGAGAGATTTTTTGCTCTTTTTTACTCTCAGGTAGTTAAGCAGTTTTCTGTTTTCCTCATTTTAAAGTCGAGAGTAGTGAACCTCAGAAAGCTTATGTAATCAGCCCGAGTTCTGATGGCTAGTCATTATCAGCTTTGGACTTTAAACTCAGTTCTAACTCCAAAGAAAATGGAGTATATTCCTAACTGGTATACAATTATTAGGTTTCTAGATGAAGAAACCATTGTAGAGCATGTAAGAGAATTGCCAAGTGACATGTTAATGGCAAAGCAGAAGTTAGAATCCAGACTGAGCTGAATGGGTTCCAACCCCATGAACTGACTAATCACAACGTATTTGTCCTTGAAAGTCAAGATCATTTATATTTTGTTTTTTCTTTGCAAACCAAACTGCCTGTTATGTGGTAACTCATGGTGGGAACATTTGGGTATTGTACTTATAGTTTTTTCACATTGTTAGAGCACTTTCAGGTAACACAAAATTGAGGGAAAGTCGCAGAGATTTTCATATACTTTCTGCCCCCACACATACGTATCCTCCCCCATTATTACCATTGCTCACCATAAAAATATATACCATACACACACACACACACACACACACACACACACACACACACACACCATTTATATGGTATATATATTTTTTCCCAAGGATGAATCTACATTGACACATTCTAATCAGCTAAAGTCTATAGGCTTCACTCTTGGTGTTGTTCATTCTATGATCTTGGACAAAAATGTAATGATATGTATCCATAATTATAGTATCACACAGAACATTTCACTGCCCTAAAAATCCTCTGCACTCTGCCTGGTCATCTCTCTTTCTCCCCATCCTTCAAACCATTGATCTTTTTATAATTTTTCCCTTTCCAGAATGTCATATAGTTAGAATCATACAGAATGTAACCGTTTCGGATTGGCTTCTTTCACTTTGTAATACGCATTTAAGGTTCTTTCATGTTGTTCCATGTCTTGATTTTTCCTTTCTTTGTAATGCTGAATACTATCCTCTTGTCTGGATGGACCCCATTTTTTTTTAATCTGTTCATCCACTGGAGGATGTCTGGTTGCTTCCAACTTTTGTCAATTATGAATAAAGCTGTTATAAACATTCTTGTGCAGGCTTTTATATAAGGACATAACTTTTCAGCTCCTTGGGGTAAATACCAAGGAGTGCATGATTGTACTTATTTTTAAAACTTTTATGCAAACTTATTCCTTGTAGATGGCACTGAAATTGAAACAGTACACTGAAAAGTCAGAATTTTTTAAAGCTGATAGTAGGATCCTAGAACACAAGAGTGGCATGTATTCTGGAGTCATTAGCTTACCTGTTGATACACAATGCATTTTTAAATTGAGAATCCTTTTAGAGCCCTTTTTTTACATATACTAATTATATATAAAAGACATGACTATGATCACATCTTTGTAAAAATTCTGTTACATGATGTAACAATTCCATATGTTTTGTGGCATAATGAGTTTTCCCATGAGTTAACTTTTTTTTTTTTTTTTGGTGGGGGAGGTGGCAGAGGTGGGTTTGGTGGAAGAGCAGACCTGCTGTAGTGTGAAATCCTAGAATTCATTTGTCTGTCCTTTATTCCTTCTGTCCATCCTCCCTCTCTCTCTCTCTCTCCCTTCCTTCTTTCTTTTCACTAATCTGTATTAGTCACCTACAAGATTTTAGATGCTGAGCTAAACCCTGGAAATGCAAAGGGGAAGGATAGGGATCTTAATCAGTTTAATATTAATGAAACTACATTCACAAGGTCCTCTCACTCCTTAAACCTTCTTCCCTGAAGTTTCAATTTCTTAAATGTCCGTTCTCACAGCTAGTTTTTCATTCATGTCAAAAGAGTTAATATATATGCTAGGTTGTATAACAAAACAATGCAAAAATACAGTGCCCTGAACAAGACAACATAGCTTATTTTTCTCTTAGGTAATAACAGTCCAGAGTTGGATGAGTAGTGGAGGTCTGGGGGGCAGTTCTGCCATCCTGTGCATGTGGCTTACACTTACTGGTCCAAGGTGGCTGCTCCATTTTTTACCATCTCTCAGCCCGTGGTAAGAGGTACAGTGGCCAGGAAAACACAAACCTAATAGTCTAAAGGACATACATCACTGCCACTCACATCCTATTGTTCAGAACCCAATCATAAGGTTACACTAATAGCAGACAAAGCTGGGAAATGAAGACTCTGGCTGGTAGGCTATAGGTCCAGGTAATATTTCCAAAGGAAGAAGGACGTAGAGAATGCATGTTAAGGGCCAACCACCAACCTTTCATGTATCTGTTTTGGCAAGTAATTTCTTGATGCTTATAACTGACTATCTCCCTGCCTTGAATTTGAACATCATAAGTACAGGGAATGTTTGTTCATTTTTATGTGCCCAACAAATAATACCATGCTTGTCTCATATTAAGTCATCAGTAATATTAAAATTTAAAAGAAATGTTCAGAAGCCTAAATGTAGAATTTTTAGATGGTCTATGAAACAAGTACTATTTTAGGAACTTTACCTGACTCTGGGATTAGGTGGGTTTAGAATTTGCTTACTTATAATTTTCTTTCCATAAACTTTCCAATTCTATTTACTTCCAAAAAATAAATTAGAATAATATTTTAAGTGGCATCAGAAAAAAAACATGAAAAATTGGAAAAACAACACTGGAGTACAATGCACAAAACCATAAACTGAAAGTCACGTGAATATAATATGAATATAACGATTCACGTATATATGTAAATCTTTGTGAGTTAAGAATTTTTTTTTTTAGGTACAAGTCATAGAAATCCAACCCAAATTAGTTTAAGCAAGATGGGAGGTTATCTTATGGATAAGGAGTATCTTAGGGCACCCAGTGAGGAGCTGCAGGGGAAGTTGGAAACAAGGACTGAAATGCTGTGAGTTTCTCTGTGGCTCAGCTCTGTTGCTTTCTGATACATGCCCAGCTGTTTTCATGTTAATAACTATCTTTTGTCTTTCTGTTCATTCATAAAGCACTAGGTGGTTACCAACACAATCTGAGTTTCCACCAGAGAGAGCCAGTGTTAATTCATAACTTACTATGAGTTAGGATGGAATCTGAGCTGCTGTACGAAGGAGCATGTTGGGTCAGGCTCCCACCCTTTAGGGTGCATTGTTTGCTAAGTGACTGCTGCCAGCCCTCCCTGGGCTCCTTTGCAGCTCCTTTGCATCGTGACTTCACTGCTCCTCTGGTCAAGATCTGGTGAGATCCATTTCCCCACCCTGTGGATCTGAGCCTACCTGATGACTTGCTTTGATTAGCAGATTGTGGCAGAAGTGACAATGAGTGAGTTTCACACCCAAGTCTCAAGAGGCTTTATATCTTTTTTCAATAAATATATTTTATTGATTATGCTATTACAGTTGTCACATTTTCTCCCCTTTACTCCCCTCTACCCTGTACCCTTCCTACTACCATCATCTCTCCACCTTACTTCATGCCCATGGGTCATACATATAAGTTCTTTGGCTTCTCCATTTTCCATGCTATTCTTAACCTCCCTCTGTCTATTTTGTACCTACCATTTATGCTTCTTATTCCTTGTACCTTTTCCTCCATTCTCCCCACTCCCCATCCCCACTGATAACCCTCCATATTATCTCCATTTCTGTGAATCTGTTCCTGTTGTTTCCTTAGTTCATTTTTTTTTTTTTGTTGTTGTTGTTTTAGTCCATTTGTTGATAGTTGTGACTTTGTTGTCAGTTTGCTATTTGTATTTTTGGTCTTCTTTTTCCTAGATAAGTCCCTTTAACATTTCATATAATAAGGGCTTGGTGATGGTGAACTCCATTAGCTTTACCTTGTCTGTGAAGGGCTCTATATGCTCTTCCATTCTAAAGGATAGTTTTACTGGATAGAGTAATTTTGGATGTATGTCCTTGCCTTTAATGACTTTGAATACTTCTTTCCAGCCCCTTCTTGCCTGTAAGGTTTCTTTTGAGAAGTCAGCTGATAGTCTTCTGGGAACTCCTTTGTAGGTAACTGTCTTCTTTTCTCTTGCTGCTTCTAAGAGTCTCTCCTTCTCTTTAATATTTGGTAATGTAATTATGATGTGCCTTGGTGTGCTCCTCCTTGGACCCAACTTCTTTGGCACTCTCTGAGCTTCCCAGACTTCCTGGAAGTCTATTTCCTTTGCCAGATTGGGGAAGTTCTCCTTCATTATGTGTTCAAATAAGTTTTCAATTTCTTACTCTTCCTCTTCTCCTTCTGGCACCCCTATGATTCAGATGTTGGAATGTTTAAAGTTGTCCTGGAGGTTCCTAAGTCTCATTATTATTATTTTTTTTGAATTCTTGTTTCTTCATTCTGTTCTGGTTGACTGTTTATTTCTTCCTACTGCTCCAAACCACTGATTTGAGTCCCAGTTTCCTTCCCATCACTGTTGGTTCCCTGTACATTTTCCTTTACTTCACTTTTCATAGACTTCACTTTTCCTCTATTTTGCGACCATACTCGAACATATCTGTGAGCATCCAAATTACCAGTCTTTTGAACTCTGTATCTGATAGATTGGCTATCTATTCATCACTTAGTTGTATTTTTTCTGGAGGCTTGATCTGTTCATTTGGGCCATAATTTTTTTTGTCTTGGTGCACCTGTTTCATAGGCTTATATCTTTTGATTGTGCCATTTTGTAATGCTGGACTGAGAGAACGAAGGCATGAAGACCCTCAGGTTAAAGACTACATAGAAAAGGAAGCATAACCATCCCAGTGGAACCCAGCCCCTAGCCAACTCCCAGCCTCAGTTGCTAACTGTGAATGAGGATGGCCTTTTAGTCTTGCTGACGCTGTGGTTAAATGTGCCTGCAAGGGCTAATTTCAGAGGACCCGGCAAGTCATGGTAATAATAAATGGCTGGTGTTTTAAGTCCCTGAGTTGTGGAGTATGTTTTTTTTTTTTTTAAATGAAGCAATAGCTAACTGTGAAACCCTTCTTCTCGTCATTGTGCATCATTCAGGAGAAACACGTATTCGTTGAAAGTACTGTTATTACGAGAGCTTTCAGAAATGCTCTGAGAAGAAAGTATGGCTATGAGCAAAAGGGCAATAAAACTAAACTAAAAACTGTATTAAATCATCGGATATCCACAAAACAGGGTCATTAGATTATTTTTTAATGCACTCAACAGAACCATATTTAATTTGTATAAAGCCCTGGCCCAATAGCAGGTATTTTAAGCCTTATTCTTTTTTACTTTCACTCTACTTTCTAGCAAAGGGGATTATTTCCTAAGCTTTAGTGGCATGGGGAAAATTTCCTCTTATTGGGACATGCCGAACTTGAAAAGATGAATTATTCTTATAATTTAGCTTGCATCAGTAACATTAGAGGTAATGGCTATCATTAATGAATATTTTAAAGCCATCCATTTGTGATTGGACTATATATTTAATACTGCTGAGCTCATTTAGTTGAAACACTGCCTGGGAAGTGTTCATAGGACAGACAGCACTGGCAGCAGCTGCTGACAGATGGACAGAGCTGGGTCTGCCATCCAGGAGGGTTCACGAGGCATGGATGACAGTTCAAAACGCAGTTCTGATAGAAGTCACTGAAAGCCCTGGATTTTTAAAAATTCTGTTTTAAAGATTCTACTTTTTATGGATTGTAGTTGTAGAGGATGCAGAACATATGTTTATTTAGATGTTTTATTTGCTCTCTGTTTAATTTTCTTCTTTTAGCTATGCTGCCATATAATGATTTACTTAAAATATTGGGGCAGCATTCGTATTAGCATTTCTCAAGAGGCTACAAGGGTGGACAGAAACAAAGGATCGAAGAGGGTTGGATTTTAAGGGGAAGCTCAAGTTCTAGCACATTTTTAAAATGAAAACTGAGGCCCATTAGGATAAGACAGTGAGGCAGAAGGGATGTGGACTATAGGAACTTTAGGGTTTTCTAAAAATATTTTGAAGACAAACAGAAATGTAATTTTCTGCTGTTCTTTTCTTTATATTTACCCTTGAGTTTCTCATGTGGTGCCACAGGCTTCATGGTTTGCAACACCCCTACCTCCGCCATGAACCCAATGCCACTTCAGAATGGTAATGAAGCCTTTTTTTCTTGCTGTAGTTTCTAAATTTGCTACCTAAATTTCATAAATTCTCCTTCTAACTAAAGATTAGGAGGAACTTGAACTCAACTCAAACCACTCTCAAGGGTTAGTAAAGGTATGAGTAAGGAAAATGTCATCGAAATGTGTCCCCTGACAGTTACTAATGAATTCATAGTCATGCAACCGTGTTTCTGTCGTATGAGCTGCACATTTGGACAGTTGAAGTCCAGAAAATTGAGTTGAGCACAAAGAGAGGTATTCTGGCACAGGCTAATGAAGAGCAATAAACTTTCATTTAACTGGAATTTTAAGGTGTGAAATCATCACATAATTAAATTTGATTAGTCACTTACCACTAGTAGATTGTCTTTGCCTTCTCTACCCAGTCATATCACTGACTTCTTAGGGACAGTTCTCACTATTTGTCTAGTTTGTTACAGGTAAGGGCAAGGTTTCTGTTTTAATTTGTTTTGTTCCTATATATCTTCCTTCCTTACAATTTATTTCTTGAAAAATTTATTTCTTAAATAAATAATGAATACCAGGATACAAAAGGAGAAAGGTACGATGCGATTCTCCTTGGCATGATGATGCTGGACACCACCAAAGCACTCATGATGTTAATAAGTTACCTTCACGATAACTAAGGATTTCCCAAACTTATATTCTATGAAAAGCTACACTGAAGTACTAAGACAAGTCCAGTGCATAATAAGCAGGGGGAAAAAACACTATGTAACTTAAAAGCCATTGCTCATTTTAAGAGATGGCAGAGCCAGAAGCCATCATCAGCTCAGTGGGATAGAATCATTGCCGAATGAATCTGCACATCTAGGAACTCAAATCTATACATCATAAAATAATTCTAAAATTTCCACTGAACATCTTTCACCACTTCGTTACTCAGATTTCAAAAACAGTGGACCAATGACATCATGTTTTGTAGTGATATCATATAATTCTAAATTGAAGACAGATGAATGCTCCTATATTTCACAGATAATACATTGCCTGATTATGTAGCCTAGGGAATAAAAGAATTAGCTTAATCCCCCATTCTTTTAGTTATTGGAGCTAAAGCCACATAGAATTTGTTACATTGGTACAATTTGAATAGTTTCTTTATAAAGAGCTAAGAGCATAATCTGTGAGGAGCTCTTTACAAATATTGAAAATGTTCCCTTGGAGTAAGCTGACAACTTGATTTATGCAGGTTGGCCTGAAACCAGCCAGGAAAAAGCAAGTCTGAGCATCCAGCAGCCCAGCTTTCCAACCGGGGCTTTATTGCTGAGATTTAAGCCACACACAAACCAGCTGAAGAGGCGGGGACTTATCTTGATTGTAGAGTGGAGTTCACAGCAAAATAAAAACAGGAACTACTTACTATACAGATGGGCCTTGTGGGTCTCCTGCCTGGCGAGTCATCTAAAACAAAATCAGTCTGTCAACAATTGAGTGATTTCTGTGCTGTAAGAAGGGCCATTATTTACAAGTTCTTGTTCCTATGTCAATCAAGTTTTAAGTGTGTGTATGTACACGTGTGCATATATTTATTTGTATTTTCTACCACATTATGAGTAAGTCGCTATCATTACATTTTATTTATAAATGAGAAAGCTGGTACTTAGCAGAGCCAAGTGCTTTTCCAAGGCCACAGTTTAATAATCACTGGACCAGGTATTTGGAGGCAGGCAGCCCGCGTCCAGGGCCTGCTCACTCATCCCCACACTGTTCTGTGTCCAGCAGAGAGGCTGCTGCACTCTTGGTGTGGAACGCTTACTTGATGGGTGAGAGTAAGATGTGGAATTAAGACCCACCTTCCTCAAAAGAAGTCCCTGTGGCAGGGGAAAATAAGAAAAAGTTGGCCCTGGCTGGTGTAGCTCAGTGGATTGAGTGCGGGCCTGTGAACCAAACAATCGTGGTTCGATTCCCAGTCAGGGCACATGCCTGGGTTGCAGGCCAGTTCCCAGCAAGGGACACATGAGAGGCAACCATACATTGATATTTCTCTCCCTCTCTCTCTCTCCTACCCTTCCCCTCTAAAGATAAATAAAAAAAAAAAAAAGCCAGATTACTTAAAAAAAAAAAGTTGGTAAAGGGTATAAACTTTCAGCTATAAGATGAAGAAGGTCTGAGGAGTCAATGTAAAACATGACTAAAGTCAGTATTGTATTATGTAATTGAAATTTGCAAAGAGATATCTTAAATATGTTCACCCAAAAAGGATAAATATGTGAAGTGAAACATGTGTTAATCAACTAGTTGTGGGAATCCTTTCCTAATGTATATGTATATTAAATCACAGTGATGTACAGTGTGCCTTTATTTAATGTTGTCAATAGGGTCTTGGAAATTGTGGCTTTAAGCAAAACAGTGTGTAATGAAACCAATTTTACCATAGGCTAGCAGTTTTCCACCTTTTTCATCTCATGGCGCATATAAACTAATTACTAAAATTCTGCAGCACATCAAAAATGTATTTTTTGCTGATCCGAAAAAAACGTGGGTATAATTTTGATTCAGTTGCACCAGACAGTTATTGTTGTGTTGGCTGTTGTCATTTTTTAAAAAATTTGACAATGTAAGGGAAAAGAGGTCAGCACCCTGACTAAATGGTTGAGTAGGGCATATTTTAAAAATTCTTGCAGCACACTGGTTGAAAATTGCTGCCCTAGGCTAATTCATATAAACAAAAAGTAAGTTCCTATAGCATATTCTTGGTTATAAAAAATCACCAAACTTCTAAATAAAGATCCAAAACACCTTTAATATTAAACATGGAAATAGTGTGAGCTATGCATACATACATTTAAGGAAGATGAATAAAAATATGTAAGATCAGCTTTCTTAATTGCTAATTCTAGTTCAGGGTCACTGATGGCTGGAGCCTCTCCCAGCAGCTCAGGGCACCAGGTGGGCACACAGATGCTCATTCACACTGGGACAGTTAGACATGCTGATTCGCCTCATAAGCCTGTCTTTGGGGCATGGGAGAAAACCTGAGCACCTGGAGAAAACCAGGTAGACATGGGGAGCACATGCAGAGTCCACGCAGACGTGGTCCTGGCAGGGTATCGATTTTTTTCTCATCAACTTTACAGTGCACTATGTCGAACAAAATTAAGTTATTTGAAGACCTGCTATGCACTTTAAATACTTTATCATTTTAGTTGTTAATTATACTTAATGTAATTAAGTATAATTATATTCTGAAAAAAGAAGAAAAAATGAAGTGTGGGAAGTCAGATTTAATTTAATGGATTCTCAAATACCAAACTGATTTCTTCCTTAAGAGGGAAAAATAAAATTTACATTTTTGTTTCTAACTCTTTAAAACTTCTCCAGATGGGTTGACAGAAAGCTAACAAAGATGAGGTAGATAGACATTTGCAAAGAGGGTTTGTGCAAGTAGCTAAAGAGTCCATCAGCCCACCAGATTTAATTCGTTTCTGTGCTTGCTTTGACAGTGACAAGAAGATGAGTTTTGTAAAACTCAAGTAAACTCAGTAACATGTGATCATCAGATCTGTCCGAATCAAATGATCGTGTCTGATTGTTCACAGGATGGCCTTATTCATCAGTTTCGTGTTCCATTATATCATTGGGTGCTTTTTCTGCATGTGTCTACATTTTCTTGTTTAATCTTACCCATAATATTGCAGTTACATTCCTGAATGTTCTAACATTTAACCATTATTGAATTCTTGGGGAAAGAAAAAAATGTTTCTTGGTCATGATGGATATATAATCTGAATAATTATAGATATTTTAGTTTTTAATATTTTATTTAAAATGTTTGCATCCATATGGCTGTGTGAGATAATATTAAACTCATTTTCTTGCCTGCTCCCCCTTCTCACTGTGATATGTATCTCTTCGACAAGGAGTAGACAAACTTGTTTTTCTCTCAAGAGCCAAACATAATTTAAGGTTTGTGGGCTAAGAGTGAAAATTGGGTTATTATGTAAGTACTTATTAAACAACTACTTTAAAAGGTAAAAACCACTGTTAGCTTGTGCGCACTATAAAAACAAGTAGCAGGCAGGATTCAGCCCATGGGCCACTGTTTGCTGACTTCTCTCCTATGGTGTTGGCCCTACTTATTCCCTTGGTTAGAAAAATGAATGAATTCCAGCCAAGGGTAGGCTGATGCACTAAGCTGGGCATTTAGAATGGCAAGTGATCCACTTTGTTTATGTGTATGTTGGTGTGTGCTGAGTGTTCTAAATGGGCCTAGCAATCATCATTGAATGGTTATTGTCCCTGTAAATGCCCCTATAAATGCTTCTAAGACCAAGGGACAAGGCATTCCCTTTACAAGGTAGGTAACTTCACTTTACTTGTTTACAATGTTTCGAAAGTGAAGCAGATACTTATATATTAAAATACATGTTTCTATTTGTTTGACTTCTAATTTGAAAGGTATTTTCAGTGGGGAAAAACTGTCTTAGGAATTAAACTTCTCAAGTGATTTTGATGCCCACACAGTAGAACATAGCCTCCTGCTGTATTTGAGAATGGTTTTTACAAGATTTTATCTCCTCTAGCTGTTTCGGCCTGGGACGGGGAGTGGGGGCATGGCTGGACAAAGGCACCTGGCACACTGGTATCCAGTGGGGAAGTGTGATGGCCCGAGACAAATCTGGTGTCTGCCTAGAGGATAAAAGGGGCAGATGGACCTATAGACATGTTTCGTTCTTTCTTTTCTTCCCTTTGCTATGTAGGGGAAGAAATTAATCACCCCTTTATGCTTTTAGGTTCTTGCCCAAGAGCCCCAACTTGTAATAAAAGACATTAACAGGAAAAAAAACAACATGATTTGAGTAACATATATATTTCCTGTATACATGGGGTATAACTGAGAAAACTGAGTATATCTCTTGAAAGGGCCAAAGCCACCACCTTAAATATTAAATAGCATCTTTGGCTGGGACGGAAGGTGTTGGGGTTGGAGAGAGTCAGTTATGGGAGGTGACCAAGCAAGGCACAGTGAGTAAGGGTGAGGTTGCCATGAAGATTTAAATCTTTGATTTCTCTGTTGGTAAGAGTTTCTAGAGATGTGGTCATCCTCCTCTTCCTGGTACAGAGAGGAAGGCATCCTTACAAAAGGGAATTTCCCCTGTGAATGTCTCTTACAAAAGGGTAGAGTCTACTCAGTTATCAGAGCTTCACTTCTGTATGCTGTTTCTTAAGAGTAATCAGCCTCATGTGAATATTAATTCTGTATATGACACTATCTTGTATATTATACCTCAACTAAAAACTAAGAAATAAGTTCAGTCTAAAATAATTCTTATGCTGATGAGGGATACTTTGGAATGGCTAATTCTGCTCCCCGTTACCTATCCTCTTTAACTCTTACCTCTTACCTCTGGGTATTTTTCTTCCTTCCTCACTATTCTTTCTGCCCCCTGTGAAACAAGGCAAGACGACTGAAATACATATGTATGTGGTGGAGGTCGGGGGCTGACAATTATATGCTGGACTTTCCTGAATTCTTCATGCTGCCGCCGGTCATCGTTGAGGATGGATCGTCCCAAGTGGAAATCACCAGATGACAGTTACTCAGAGAGGGGCGTTTGAATGATTACCTTGAAAGATGACATTTACATGATGATCAGTTTGACTCTTAGATATCTGATAACTTGGGAGATTTCAAAGAATCTTAGAGACTGTCCAGCGTAACAGTTGACCTCATATATTGGGAACACAGATCCAGTTGAAAGCCTAATAAGAGCTAAGGACTCTCTTCGCCACACAGACACACAAACATACAGATATGCAACACACATGCAAGCACATCACATACAATATCAGAGTTTCATGTACTTCCTGTGACTTTTATTCTTGGAACCCCAGCTAAGGAGGCCTGATTGGGTCTAGTCTCCTAAATGGCCTGGGGAGGTTCAGACATGAATGAGCCCAAGCAGTCACTTCTCTTAGTTCACATAGGAAGACAATGATTTGTATTATTAATTATTTTAAAATTTTACCTTTACTGTTAACTCAGAAAGTCTTTTTGGTTCATAAAATTCATGCAACTTGTACTTGCCCATATTCAAATTTCTATTGTAAATATACTTATAATAAATCATCCAATATATAGTTTTCAGCTGGTACAATATATTACTTTTTTTAAGTAACTGAGATATAAAAACAATTTTTAAGGAGAGATAAATAATAAGGATGCTGTAGAAGCATCGGTATATATCAGATTTGCCAAAAGCAGTACAAGCCATGCTCCTGTGTGGTAACACTAATTAATGGTGTCTTAAATACAAGATAATTGATTTTTATATTTCACCCTTGGAAGAACAAAAAGTATCTGATAACTGCTGTATGTAAAAGTCTATGAGTAGGAGCTAAACAAAAGAAGAAGAAGAAGAAACTGCTTCTACAGAATTCCCATTCATGGTAACTCTGGGGCAAGTGCATGTGTACTATTTTTAATACTGTTTGTGTTTACACACTTGAGTATGTGTAATCAATACCTTTTCTGAAATGACTATATTTTAAGGCAAAACAGACATTATTTAGTTCAAAATCATAGGTTCCCAAACTTAATGATATTCAGCCAAGCTGGAATATTCATTTGAAACAATTTAAAATGTACAATAAGAACTGTAATATACTTCTGTATTGTTTCCTCTGTTATACGTTAATGGGAATCTAAAAATAATTAGAAAAATTACCACCAAATCCTTTTCCTTTTAAAGTTCCTCTGTTCAGTTACAAAGAAAAAGATGCCCTTTGGGATTTGACATTGGTACATGGATTTTTAGTGCTTGATGTGAAATAATAACTACTCAGTTACAATAAATTATTTTCTAATTTAGTGGCATCACATAAGTACTTGGAATTAAATGCCAGCCAAGTTTCTAAATTTTCTTAGGGTGTGTTTAAATAATTCTCTTTGTTTAATTTTATATGTAAATATTCATTTTGAAAGAAATTAGCTAATTAAAGGCACTGTTGCCTGCCTTCCTTTAAATGTGGCTTCAGCTTCAGATTTTCTTTTTTTTTAACTTTGCAGGAGAAAAAATTTTTTCTCCTCCCCCACAAATGCTGCGTGATGATGCTGTCTTCCTTCATGCACAGGGCGCCTGAGTACTTAATTGTTCAATCTCCAGTAAGAGTCACTTTGCCCAACAATGGTGCACCTGCCTCTAGGGTAAAATGCAGCAGCTGTTGAGTGGCAGAAGCAAACTAAGAACCAGTTTGGGGCCTGGCAGGAAAAAGAATGCAAATCCATTAGCGAGGAAGGGAAGGAGTCCGTGGTGTATAGGCAGTGGGCTTTTACATCTTGCAAATCTGGCTTTGTCACCACCACCACCACCATTCTCACTCACTCCACATCTTCTCAGGGCTGGATTTTTTTTTGTTTTTTTTTTTGTCTCTTATGCCTGTTTCCCTTCCTCTTTTCTAGGTAATTCCCCTAATTGTGTGCTACTGTGCTATGTAATTTTCAATCTGGACTCAGCTGTCAAACAGAGTTTCCCCCTGAATGTTTAGAATTAGTCTTGACATTTTAGGTTTCTCTGTCCACCCTGATGGACATTCTTTAATATGTTGAGTGGAGAAAGAGGAGCGTAGGGAAACCTCTGGGTTGCAGGGGCTGGAAACTCTGTGCCAGCAGGAGACCAGGGACAGAATGTGAGGCTCACAGAGCTTTCTAGTTAATTAGATTTTGTCATAAGATATTTGTGACTCAGCCAATGGCACAAAATGATTAGCCACACAGTCCTGGGCTGCAGGCAATTTGGTGGTGTGTCCAGTTGACAAAAGTGAAATCTCTACTCAGGCTATGGTTGCACGGCCCCCTTACAGTCATCTATTCCAAAACCCCTTTTAAACCTCCCCAGTGTAAATTCTTTTCTTTCTTCTCAGGACTTCTGTGGATTTTGGTCCTTATACTTAACAATCCACCACATACAATCTTGTGGCATTCCTATAAAACTCTGCAGGACAGTCCTGAGTGTGGAGAGTGGCTTACCCTCCTCACCTCCTAAATTTCATTTACATGTTGTTTGTTTATTTGTTTGTTTAAGTTAATGATTACTGTTCCTACCATGCTTGTCTGAAGGATTTTACTCTGTTCTCTTCTACCCCCATACTATCTCCCTCCATTTCTTCCCTTGCCGTAGGGCACACACATTTCTTCATCCTGAGTGAATCAAACAAGCACTACTGGAGAACAGAAAGATAGTACAAGGAAGAAAGCAAAGGGACTGTTTCCAGACACTGAGGTGCTTACACAGTACTCTAAAAAAAAAGCCTGACATTTCCAGCCACCTTGCCTAAGTTCCCTGCTTTGTAACACATAAACAGAGGTTGCAGCCTGGAACCCAGGTGCCCCTTTAAAAATAATGAACTGTTAAGACAGAAAAGCATGATATCTACCCTCAGCTTTTCCAGGGTTTACCATCTTTCTTATGATTTTTCGATGATAGTCCCAAGAGACAGACCACTTCCCCAGGTAAGAACATGAGTCTTCTGGTCTTCACCTACCACGAACACACACATGCACACAGGAAGCTTATTTTTGATGCATTTGATAGAATTTCTTCATTCTCCCAACCAAGTAGTAAGCATGGTTCCTTAACTTGCATGGACCTAACAGGGGAATTCACATAGCGGTCACCAAGTACTCTGGACACATGGAAGTATTCATTCAGCATTTACTGAGCCTTGCTTTGTGCATTTAATGGCAACTATGTCAAAAAGAAACATATTCTAACATTGTAAAAATGTTAAGCTACTGTGTTTGGGCTTTATGATTAGGATGGAGGTTTAATTTTCCTTGTGCGAGTATTGAAATAAGTGAATGGAGTAGATCAGTGTTTATGTAGATAGGAATGCCGCTTAACAAACAGTGAGCCTGCTGATTGACAGCTTCACCTACCTCTCCCTGTCCTCTCCTTCCTTCCAATGGCCAAGTCTGCGAAAAATATGCTTAATCAAAACAGCAGCTGACTTTATGCTGCTAAACGTTTATATTCCACAGGCTTATTCTTAGACCTAACATTCACATGCCTCTAATTTAAAGTTTATTGATGATTTATCCCCTCAACCCTAAGAGCCATAATTCTTCATAATACATTCCTGACCACAGACGCTTCTCTAGTTAAACTCACTCCCTTGGTAACTGATCTGATCACATGACTTCATGTACTAGCTCTATCCAGGTGACTCTCCCATTTATGTCTTTGGCCTCTTCCCAGAACTATAGATTCAAACATTTGACTGTTTATTACATAACTCTGTTAACAGACAGGGGCTTAGCCCTGAGTGGGTCTGCCTAGGGTCAGCTGTAGTGTGTGGGTTCTTGACTTCATGTTGGAAAGATTTTATAACATGAGTCCAGGTGACTATGAGAATACATTTGTTAAAGCTGGTGGTAGTAAAACCAGAAGGGGCTTAGCACAGAAGAAGCAACAGGAGAGCCTAGGCTGGGCTTCCTTAGCTCACTGGGAAGTCAGAAAAGAGGGGGCGTTGGGGACAGGTTCAGGGGGTCAGCCTGGGACAAGCTGCCAGCTGCCTATTGCCTTGGGGTTTAGGAGACATGTCCCTGTGGGGAAAGAAGTGGTGTGGGAAAAAGAAGGGCAAGGGAGTGGTGCTGGCTGCTCCCCAAAGGGAGAGTGCATGCCCTGGGTCCTTTATCTTGGGGCTTTTATCCGTTTCTTGCAGTTGGGAGTCTTAGGGGAGGTCTCAGGAGTGGGTTTCAGTAGAATATGCATCAGTTGTCCAGCGGTGCCCTTTCAGGGTCACGGTCTCCATTGATTGGTCAGTAGCAGGGAAGGGGCTTTTTAGTCATTGTAGTAAGTGCTGGCATCAGCCACTTGGTTTTGCTGCATTTCTGGCCTGGAATGGAAACACATCTGAGGGCCCATTGTTGTCTCCTAGATGTCATCTCCAGGGAGGAAAGGCCAGGGGAGAAGAGGTTGGAGGAGGGAGAAAGAGGTCCCTCTTTTCCCAGTTTTGTCCCCTGCCAGGCACTCAGGGACTTCCACCCTGGTGACCCTCTGTACCTGCCTGTAGATTGTTCTGCCACTGCGTTCAGCTATCTGTCTGTTTCCCTATTCCACTTGCCAAGGAATTTTCCTAGCTGCTTACTATTCTGTCTCAACTCTGTTAGCAGTATCTAATAGACATCTCAAACGTACATTCAAAACCAAAATCCTCATTTTTCCTTCTCCAAATCTACCCTTCCTCACTTTTCTGTATCCCAGGCCCAATTTCTCATACTATGTTTGGAATTCTCATCTACTCTTCTCTCTCATGCCTTTCATCCCTTCTGTCTTCAAACTCTGTTGGCTCCACTTTCAAAGTATATCCAGAATTCACATGTAACTTGCAATGGATTCTACTCACAACATAGCCTTTATGTGGCAATAAGAATGAACTAACACATCTATAGTAACGATATGCAATAATCTCACAACATCTAATGTTAGAAGAAACCAGATTTTGTTTATATAACTACAAAAGGCAAAACTAACCTATCCGTTAGAGATTATGTTGTATATTTTCCTTGTATGTTTATAGCATTTTTCCAAATCACTATTTTAGCAGCTTCTTAGGAAAATGAGAGCATATCTCCCTACTCTTATAGCACGAAAATCTAGTAAAGTGGAGCCCAGTGATTTAATCTAGAAGTTTTTGTCCATAATGCAAGAGGCATGGGAGAGGTGGTAAAAGAAGGGCTTAAGTAGGTTATTTGTTACTTACAAAAAAAGTATGCAAGTTGCTTAATTTGTTAAATAGAACAATTATCTCTATATTTGTTTCTCATTGCTACTGCAACATATTACTACAAATTCTGTGGCTTAAAATAACACAGCTTATGATGTTAAAGTTCTGGAGGTGATTAGTCCAAAGTCAGTGTGTTACAGTCAAATGTCAGCAGACTGGCTCCCTCCGTGAACTCCAGTGGAGAAGTTCCTTGTCTTTCCTGCTCTGGAAGCCACTGCATTCTTTGGCTTGTGTGCCTCCCCCATGTTTTTTTGTTGTTGTTGTTTTGTTTTGTTTTTTGTTTTTTCTTTGCAATGGTATCATTTCTACCTCTGCTTCTATCATCCCATCTGCTCACTCTGACCTCCTGCCTTCTTTTTTAGAATCTGCTTTATAATTACATATTTTGCCATGGATAATGGACACTTTTTTGCCCAAATTTTTGAGGGAAAAATAAGGGTGCACATTATACATGGGTAGTACTAATTTGTTACTGGTACATTAAATTTCTTGTATCGTAATATGTTCAAAAGTAAATGCTAAAATTCCTTTATAATACAAAAAACAAGTATCTAAATATAAATAAATAAATGATTGAATTTGAAACAATTAAAAGGAAAGATTTTTTTTTTCCTGAAAGCTTGGGTGCTCATGATATATGGCAAAATATGGTATATTTGGCCCACTTAGATAAGACAGAATAATCTTCTTTATTTAAGATCCATAGTTCAACCATACTAAAGGTCCTTTTTGCTCTATAAGTTAGCATATTCATAAATTCCAAGGATTAAAATGTAGATGTTTTTGAAGGGCCATTCATGTGACTACTGCAATCAGTAACAGTGCCAGCCTCCCTCACTGGAATGAGTGTGACAAGAGTCACCTGAGAACAGTGAAGAATACGTGTCAGCACGGTGGATTCTATCCCTCCTGCGTGTTACTGCAGACAAATAAGTTTGAGAACTTCTGCATAAAGGAGTTTGGAAACTTCATCTGTTAGGCGATGGTGAACTATCAATTTTTTTAAAGCAGATAAAGACTCTGATCAGTTCTATATTTTTAAGTAATAACTGGTAGAACAATGAAAGCTGTGTTGGTTGCGGATCAGAATAAAGGTGGTCAAAAGCCTAACCTCAGAGGGTGGTGATGAAATTGGAGATGCTTCAGTGTGGGTGTGGGGGAGTAAGAATGTTGAGAATGACTGACATTTTTAGCTCAGGTGGCTATAAAATGATGACAACATTAATAAGTTTGATTATATTCTGTTACCAATGCTTGTGAGACACTCCTGTACCAGACTCAGAACCAGAGTCTGTGTTAGTGCAGCAGAAGACATACTGTACTGTGATGTGAAAATATGTATTTGGGGGTTAATAGGAAAGGTTGGGAGATGCTTACTTTAGTGAGTAGACTCTAAAAAGTAGTTGATTATTTATATTATCCAGCCACGTAATATGAAAAATAGAGACATTTATTGAAGAAGATACACGAAACATTGTACATAGGACAATGATGCCTCAGTCCCTTTCAAAATAGGGACCTCCCACAGTTCTCCAAATCACCATCAGCTGCCCCATTGTATTTTTCTGAATTTCACCAATGGTCTGAAATCTCTTCTGTTTCAAAGGTGATTTTAGTTTTGGGAAAAGCCAGGTGATTTGGCAAACCATCAAATCACACAGACCCCCTGGGCTTAGGGGTCTGTGTGATTTGATGGTTTGCCAAAAAATTCTGTGTGAGTTGTGATGTATGAGTGGGTATGTTGTCATGATGAATCTGCCAATCACCAGTTGCCCATAGTTGTGGCCTTCTGAATCATACGAATAGGTTCTGTGGAGGAATGTTTAAGGTTAATGCAAAATTTGATGCAGATTCATTTCTCTACTAACTCATTTTGAATGCCACTGCCACACAGTACAGATGCTCACTCACCTGTGTCTAGCACCCCCACTGACTAGTACAATGAAGTTGTCATTGTTCACACTTGTGCATTCCAATCCACTCTCCTTGGCTGCCAGGTTACATCGATGTGGTGCAAACCACTTTTGTTACAGTAACAATGGTTGGATATTTTCCAAACAGACTTTGCATTTATATGATTGACATGGCTTCTAGGTGCGCAGAGTATATTTCCCCAGGCGATGACATTGAGCTTGGCCATATGACTTGCTTTAGCAAATGAGGTATTATTAAAAATGTCTAAGAAAAGAATTTAAATATGCTTATGTATTTGAACTTGTTATTTTGCACTTCTGTCACTGCCATATGAAGAACATTCCCAAGATAGTCATCATCCCTTCAAGTTAGGTGCTAGAATGAGTAGAGCTGTTTCAGTGCCCCCACAGCCTAAAGCAGAGTCTCCCCAGATGACTCACAGAAGCATGGATATAACCATTCTCATTATATAAATAATGGTTGGACTTTTTCTGGACAGACCTCATGTAAATACACACACACATGGCCTGTCATTAATTATATATAATTACATAGATAATTTCTGCATGTAATAGAATTAATTTGTATAATATGTAATAATATATGCAGATTGTTGCAAATAAGTTGCAAATTTATTATGCATACATTCATATACAAGATGTAAATAGTACATAGATAATTTTACACAAATGTGTTGCATGCAACTTTATACGTATATATGTATCTATACAAACATACATGCACATACTTTATTGAATTTAGTAACTAGGGTAGAATGATATAAATTGTTAAAAGTTCTAGATATCAGTGTTCTTTTTTTTAAAGATTTTATTTCTTTATTTTTAGAGAAGGGGAAGGGAGGGAGAAAGAAAAAGAAACATCAATGTGTGATTGCCTCTCAAGCGCCCCCTACTGGGGACCTAGCCCTCAATCCAGATATGCCCTGACTAGGAATCAAACCAGTGACCCTTCCACTAGGAATCAAACCAGTGACCAATCCACATATGCCCTGGCTAGGAATCAAACCAGTGACCCTTCGGTTCTCAGGCTGGCACTCAATCCATTGAGCCACACCAGCCAGGGCTCAATGTCATTTTAAGCACAGACATTGCTCGCATATCAATTCATGGAGATTCAAACTCGTTTGATAATCTTGCTTTGTGCACATTTCATACCTGATTTTATCTAAATTTAAGAGAAACACAAAGCCTTTGGAGGGAGAAAATCCTCCACATCACAAAATTGAGATGTGTTTTTTCTCTAAAGAGTTTAATATCAAATATAATTAAAATGATATGCCATGTTAATTGTTAGTAAGAATAGCTAATTCAGTTTTAATCTTATGGGCTCAGCACAACTCAGACTTTGAAATGTGTTAACTGATTAAATCTCACAGTCACTATCAGAGATAGGTATTGTGTGTAAAATGCATTGCAGAGAGAAGGTTGACCGATAGTAGATTACTAATCACCTAAGAGAACATGAGTGAGTTGGGGAAATGTTCGTGGGTAATCCTTGACATGAGACTTTATGGATGAAGTTTTACAGATCTATAAATGTGAAAGGCCATCAAAGGAAGAACAACATTGGAAAAAGCTGAGAAACTTGAGAAGGCACAATGTGTTGGAAATGACAAGAGTGCCAGATTTTAAAGGGCCAGAGGGAGAATGGCAACAGATGAGGCTTGTCAGAAACATGAAGGGCACTCAGAGGATGCTGCGGCTGTGGTGTAAGAATTTTGCTAGATATCATGTGGCTTGTGGGAAGACTGGAATTTTGACCTGGGTACTGAACTGATTCAGTTTGCATGTTAGCAGAGCCTTTATTGCAACAGAATAAAAACTGCCTTCTTGAGTGGCTTAAGGGAAGGTCAGGAAGACAAGAGGCATGAAGAAGGAACACTAGGGAGTCTGTTTCAATAGGTTAAGTGAAAAAAAAAAAAAAGGATGAGAAGTATGTCTATGAGGCAGTACTGGCAGTACTGGTGATTTAATAAAAAAGAAAAAAGGACAAGCATGAAATAAGCCAGTCAGAGAAAGATAAATACTATATGATTTCATTTATATGTGGAATCTAATGAACAAACTGAACTAACAAGCAAAATAGAGACAGACTCACAGGTGGAGAGCAGATGACAGCAATGAGTGTGGGGGGAGGCTGAGGGTGAAGGGACTGAGCAAAAGGGAAAAAGGACTTGTGGACATGGATGGACAACAGTGTGGTGATTGCAGGGGGAGGGGCATATAAGAGGGTTAAATGGTAATAGAAAAAATACAATACATTTTTTTTAAAAAAGCATGTGGTACATTTTCATGACAGGATTGAGAGCATGTAGTGAGTGGAAGTGGGGAGTGAGGAAAATGTGGAAACAGATTCTTGTCTCTGGCTAACTGTGGGGGCTGGGGCCACTCGCTAAGATTGTGACTGTGAGGGAGAAACTGAACTTCGGGGAAGATGGCATACACGTTTTGGATGTTTTGAATTTGCTAGACTTCATGGTCATCCAGGTGTACATGCCCCATCAGGCAGTTGAATATAGGGTGCTGAAGCTCAAAAGACATTTAGACTGAACAGGCACATTGGCAATCTGTGATGAAAAGGTGGGAGTTAAACTGTTGGATGAAGTGAGCCAGTTAGGGAGAGCAGCTCATGTGAAGAGAGAAAAGGGCCAAAAGAAGGGCAACTAAAGCAGTAGCTACATTGGGGGTGGTGTACTTTTGGAGCACAGAGGATAAATGACTATCATAAATAGTGACTTTGCAGTCATCAGTGTATCAGTGATTGTTGAAATCATCATAGTGGGTACAATGTCTTAGGTAGAATTTGTAGAAGAGAGTAGTAAATGGAACCCTGGGGAACAGGAAAAGAGGAATCTCAGCTGAGAACCGTGTAGGTGCTTTGGAAAAATTACCAAGCAGAATGATGTCAGAGATGACAATGAAGGGGGAACAGCTACAATATCAAAGGACCCAGAGAGGGTGAATGAGACTGTGCCCGAAACTTGCTCTTTGATGACTTAGAAAAGAACTGGAACCTTTGTGAGAGTGACTTGAATGCAGTGGGGAGGGTAAAATGCTGAAAAGTGTGGGTGTAGATGCATGTGGGAGTTGAAGATTATGGATTACTAAACTGAGGCATAATGACTGATTATTAAATAAAGGACCTCCAGACATTTTTTTAAAGATTTTATTTATTTATTTTTAGGGAGAGGGAGAAAGAGAGGGAGAGAAACATCAGTGTATGGTTGCCTCTCACGTGGCCACCACTGGGGACCTGGCCTGAAACCCAGGCATACGCCCTGACTGGGAATCGAACCGGCAACCCTTTGGTTCGCAGCCCTTGCTCTGTCCACTGAGCCACACTAGCCAGGGCCAGACATCTCTTGAAACTAACTTCAGTGTAATGTTAAAAACACAATGGGGCTATGTCTTTTAAATGCAATTATTTAGGAAGCAGATTGAAAGGCCAGGGAATTATTATTTGACCCAGGTAAACTGTAATTACGTCTAGGAATTTTAGAGAATGAATATTGGCAGGATCTGATTGATTAAGCCTTTTACATCTTTCTTTTCTAAGAATTGACTGAGTCTTTCATTTTGAAGTTATACAAACCTGCACATGTTGCACTGTGATTCCTGGTTTACAAAATACGGCCCATTGGGAAAAGACATAAAATTATCACAATACAATAACCGGTAGAATTGCAAAAAACTTTTTAAATAATATATTCAGCCTCTAAGTTAATCATCAGTCATAGAAGAGTCCATTAGAGGTCTGCTCATTGGCTTTTGCCCTTTTTTGGGATGTTGACATGTAAGAGGTCATAATTTGAATTGTGTGGCAAATAAGAATCTCATGAGGTCCTTGGGGTGCTAAAGTAAGTCCAGTGTCTCTCTCTGATTATTCTCCCAAACATCCCCTCATCTGGTCTCTCTTACCCTCCTTTCATCCTCTACTTCTAAAGGTTGTAAAAAAATTTTTTTAAATGGCACAGTAAAACCTCAATACTTGAACTTATCTCATTCCGGAAGGCTATTCAAGAAACAATTTGTTCAAAAACCAAATCTCTCTTTGTTTGTCTCCTAAGAGATGCATGACTCATCATCCAGGTATCAGTTTGAAAGGGTTGTCAGGTTGAGAACTGAAGTTTTGTTCCACAACCGAGATATTTTTTTTTCATGAACAATTTGGTTGAGAACCAAATTGTTGCAGATGGGAGATATTAAAAAACTGAGGTTTGGCTGTTCTTTCCTATAAAGCTATGTCAACAATAATAACAGGTCAGGATGGTAGGGGTTTTTTGTTTGTTTGTTTTTTAAGACTTTATTTTTTAGAACAGTTTTAGGTTTGCGGCAAAATTGGAAGAACAGAGATATACCAACTACGCACACACTCACAGCCTCTCCCATTATCAGCATCCACACCAGAGTGGTACATTTGCTTCAATTGTTGAACCTACGTGAACACATTATATTCACCCAAAGTACATAGCTTACATTACGGTCCACTTTTGATGTTGGACATTCTGTAGGTTTGGACAAATGCGTAACGCCATGTTCCCATCATTATGACCACCTACAGTGTATTTTCACTGCCCCAAAATCCCTTCGTACTCCAGTTATCCATTCCTTTTCACCCTTCCAACCACTGACCTTTATTTTGGCTCCATAGTTTTGCCTTCTCTGGGATGGTGTATAGTTGGAATATATATTATGTAGCCTTTTCCCATTGGCTTCTGTAACTTAGTAACATGACTTTAAGTTTCCTCTTGGTTTTGTCATGGTTTGATAGTTCATTTCTTTCTAGTGTTGAATAATATTCCATTATGTGGATTTAATTCAACTTCTTCATCTGTTCATCTTCTGAAGGGCATCTTGATTGCTTCAACTCTGGCTGTTACAAATAAAGCCTTCGTAAACATGCTTGTGAAGGTTTCTGTGTGGACAGAAATTTTCAACACCTTTGAGTAAATACCAAGGATTGAGATTTTAGATTATGTGGTAAAACGCTGTTCAATTTTGTAAGAAACCACCAAACTGTCTTCAAAAGTCCCTGAATTGTTTTACATTCCCACCAGCAGTGAATGTGAGTTTCTGTAGCCCTACATCCTCGCAAGCATTTGGTATTGTCAATGTTCTGGATGTTGGCTACATCATAGATAAGTAGTATTATCTCACTGTCATGTTTAAACTTTATTTGTTAAATTTAAATTTTTAAATGACACTTTGTATTCAATATTATTTTGTATTAGTTTCAGGTATATAACATACAGAATACTGGCTAGGCAACCATATAATTTACGAAGTGTCCTCATGATATTTCCAGTACCTGATGTGGTCTCTGGCTCATGGGGCCTGTGGCGTTGTGGCTGAGATGAGACATTCACACAGACTACCAAGTCCTGTGGAGGAAAAGAGACGGCATGGCCACTCTCTCAAGGGGAGAGCGCCTCAACCCTTGCCTTGACAGGCTTTTATTTCTTTTCTGGGCACATTACATTGAGGAGGGTCCTCATTTACTATGCACAGGTTCACTGGTTACCTAATCACATCACAGAAGAAGGGTATCTGCAAATGTAAAGGGAAAGTGGTTAAACTGGTTACTCTCGTCCTTGGAAGGTTTAGCATAGATTTTAGGAAGTTACAGTAAGCACTTGATGCCTCAGTTCAGGGTGAGGGAGTTTTAGCAAAAGGCAAGTCTCAAAGAGGCCTAGGTACAATGCAGGCCTGATTCCCCACAGGAGAACCTATCCATGGTCATGGGTCCTGTGTGGGCCCATGCCACGCAGAATGGTCTCCTGTAAGTACCCACCTGGCACCACATACAGTTATTATAATATTATTGACTATATTTCCTGTGCTGTACTTTACATCCCCATGATTATTTTAACTACCAATCTGTATTTCTTTTTTTCTTTTTTTTTTAAAGTGGTTAGTTTTTTTTTTTTTTTTAAGATTTTTTTTTTTTAATTTATTTATCTTTAGGGGGAAGGGTAGAAGAGAGGGAGAGGGAGAGAAATATCAATGTAGGGTTGCCTCTTGTGTGTCCCCTGCTGGGAGCTGGCCTGCAACCCAGGCATGTGCCCTGACTGGGAATCGAACCGCGATCCTCTGATTCGCAGGCCCGTGCTCAATCCACTGAGCTATACCAGCCAGGGCCCAATCTGTATTTCTTAATCCCTTCACCTTTTTCATCCAGATCCCTAATACCCCTCCCCTCTGGCAACCATTGGTTTGTTCTCTGTGTCTATGAGTATGTTTCTGTTTCATTTGTTTATATTGTTCTTTAGATTCCACATATAAGTGAAATCATATGGTATTTATCTTTCTCTGAGTGACTTGTTTAACTTAGCATATTACCCTCTAGGTCCACCCACCTATCACAAATGGTAAGATTTCATTCTTTTTTATGGTTGAGTGATATTTCATTGTATATATATACCACAGCTTTTTTACCCACTTGTCTCTTGATGGGCACTTGGGTTGCTTCCATAGCTTGGCTATTGTAAATAATGCTGCAGTGAACATTGGGGTGCATATATTCTTTCAGATTAGTATTTCAGGTTTCTTTGAATATGTTCTCAGAAGTGAAATTGCTGGGTCACAAGGCAGTTCCATTTTTTATTTTTGTGAGAAAACTCCTTACTGCTTTCCCCATTGGCTGCACCAATCTGCATTGTCCCCTCCATTTGGACCAGGGATACTTTTTCTCCACATCCCCGCCAACACTTACTATTTATTGACTTATTGATAATAGCCATTCTGACAGCTGTGAGATGATATCTTGTTGTGGTTTTAATTTGGATTTATCTGATTATTAGTAATGTTGAGGATGTTTTCATATGTCTATTGGCCACCTGCGTATCCCCTTTTGAGAAATGTCTGTTTAGGTCCTTTGCCCATTTTTAATTGAATTGTTTGATTTTTGGTGTTTTATTATATGACTTATCTATAAATTTTGGATATTAACTGCTCATCAGTTGTATCATTGGCAAATATATTCTCTCATTCAGTAGATTTTCTTTTCATTTTGTTAATAGTTTTCTTTGCTGTGTAAAAATTTAGCTTGATAAAGTCCCATTTGTTTATTTTTTTTCTCTTGCCTGAGGAGGTATATCAGAAAAAAAAATACTCCTAAGAGAAATGTCTGAGATTTTACTGCCTTTGTTTTCTTCTAGGAGTTTTATGGTTTCAAGTCTTACATTAAGTATTTAATCAATTTTGGATTTATTCTTGTGTATGGTGTAAGAAGGTGGTCTGGTTTCATTTTTTGTACATGTATCTCTCTAATTTTCCCAACACCACTTATTGTGTAGACTGTCTTTACCATACTGTATGTTCTTGCCTCAGGATAGTGTTTCGAGATATTAATATTTGTTTCATTCTTCCTGCATCCCCTACTCTTTGTGTGGTTGCTTCAGGATTAGTGTGATTGCCTCATTATGTCAGATTTCCGTTTCATGAGAATACATAGTCTTTGAAGAAATCACGTTGTTGAGAAAGAAAGGGGGTGAAATAGTACTTTTCAGAAGAGAGAGTATAATGAAGTAGGAATGATCTACTAGATAGTGTAGGAGATACAGGGCTGAGCCCCCTAGAAAGATAAAATCCATGGCTGTGCCCTAGCAGGACCACAAGAGGATAAGCCTTCCAGATGCTCCTAGGGGCTCCAGATTCCCAGTATTTGAAAAGATGCAGGCCTAAGTTCAGCCAGGGATAACGGATAATTTGAACAATGAGATGTCATCCTTCATAACCATATAACCAGAAGCCCTTCGTCAGGTATGTGGAAAAGACACCGGTGTTCTTTATAATTCTAAAGAAGGAGGAAGAGTGGTCTTTTGAATTCATCATTAAATTTCTTAGGAGCCATATTTAAATAAAAGTAAATAATGTAACTGTGGATGTAAGTTTATACCAACTGTTACAATTCTTTCATTTAACAATTTTTTTGTTGTTGTTCTAATAAGGCCTATACTTTCTCAGCCCTGGGACTATAGCCTTGGAGGTGACGGACATGCTCTGCACTCTCATAGACCTTGGGTCAAGAGCAGTTCTCCGTGGACTTCTCACACTTCTGCACATCTTGGGAGCTGTGGCACCAAGTGCCCTTTGTACCAGATTATTTTTTCAAGGATGTTTTATTGTAAATGGCTTTGGAAATAGTGTCTCCCTCTGGGGTAAAGGGCAGATTTGTTTGCGTCCTTAGAAGATAGAGATAGTGTTTCCTGTCAGAGCTGAGAGCAGGCATGCCAACTGTCTAGTGTAATAAAAATAATTGAAAATACCTCCCCTGGAACATAGAATAGGTATGTTTGTTATTCATAAAAGATGAAGGTTCCCCAGGCTGATTTCCTCTCCTGTAACACAAACCATTGTGGGTATGGTCATCATTATGCCCAGCCACATAGAGCTGTTGCCCCAAGAAATAGGCAGGCTCTTTTTGTAGCTTGGTAGTAGGGAAACACTTTAGAATTCTTCCTATCTTAAATTCTGCTGGCAAGGAAGAAGGAAGTAAATATAAGTATGGTGCAATGTAGTCATAATTACAATAATAGCTAACATTTATTGAGCATTTTCTATAGATCAGCCACTGTACTAACATTTGCATTTAAGCTCTCTTTTTATCACTATAATAACCAGTATGGTAGGTTTTATCATCTTAGGAGTCATCTTTAAAGAAAAAATTTCATTGATTTTAGGGAGAAAACGAGGACGGGAAAGAAGGGTAGAAAGAAACAGCGATTTGTTGTTCCACTTACTTATGCATTCATTGGTTGCTCCTTCTATGTGCTCTGACTGGAAGCTGAACCCACAGCCTTGGCATATCGGGATGATGCTCTAACCAAGTGAGCTACCTGGTCAGGGCCATCTTTGAAGATATCTTTAAGTAATTTGAGGTCACAGAAAATCTTAGGGCTAGAGTTCAAATGTACGTGTCATTCAAGAAGCGTGTGTTGTTGAACACTAGACTGTGGACATAACATATTTGAAATGAAAGGATTCGTACAGAGTTCACTGTTTGTAGTGTTCATTTTTCAAAGTACAACATGGCAGCTCCAATGCTGTGAAGTTTCTAATGAGGCCAGTGGAGGAGACGGCAGTCTTGAGTGTGACATGACTGATGGGAGAGGCCTTGTGCCCGCGAATGTCCTTGCTTGTTTTTAATGCTTTATTTGCTACCTTTCCCAACACTGATTCATTCCAATGAGTTGCCATTGCTATTGTTTTTGCATTAAGCTTGTGAAGTCTGAAAATAATGAAAGATCCCAGAGTTTGGGATCACCGTTCTTGTTCAAGATTGAACAGTATAAGGTTTTGTGATCGATATTAGAAAAATTATTTAATCCATCTGTTCTTTGGCATCTGAATCAGTAAAATGGGCATGATGATATCCATTACATTGTCAATTGTCAGTATTTATGAAATTCAAATGACTATCAATGATAAAAATGGTACATAAATATATTTTTACAATAACTGCTGGAAAATACCATATAATTTTATTAGGCATTTATTACATACTGTGAAGTAGTTGATACATTTCCCATCTATCACCACATTTATTTGTTTATTTATTTACTTATTTACTTAACAGAAATAAATGGAATATCTTTTATGTGCTAAGCTGGGTAAATTTTTGTGCATCATGGAGAGAAACTTTTGGGGTTGTGTGTGTTTCGTATGGTCCCAGTTTGGAGAAGATGGGCCTAACTGGAATATGGTGGGCATGCATCATAATATTAAGATGGGAAATGAGTGTTGAGAACTGTGAAGCATGCAGAATATTGGCTGACTGGTAAGCTAACACATTAGCTTGCCACAGTTTTGGACATGCTGGTAGAAGACAGAGACTGGGGTGGTAGGCTTTATTACGCACAGCACAGCAAACAGCATCTCATTCATCTAAGTTCCACTTGCCTCCCCCCATGGAATTTCCTGGGGGTGAGAGACAGAGGGGTTTATGCGGGCCATGCCTGCCATGAGATTGCATCCCTGCTGGGGGTCCCTAAGCTAAAGCACCCTGAATCTTTTAGATTGGACCATGTGCATGCCTCCCCTTTGCTCTTGAAGGAGACATTGTTTTTATTATATTGAATAATAAGCAAATTGCCCTCTGCCCTCTCTGTCTTCCAAGGCTTTCCACTAAACAAACATTTTTAACAGTAGTGAGTCAAAGGGGCACTTAGTACCTCTGTGCACAAGCTGTGCAGACAGAGAGAGACCCCTGTGGAGAAGTGTCTGCCCATATCCTGATGAAGGGAAGACGTCTTAAAGTAAACCTTAACTTTCTTCCCAATTTGGCTAGTCCAGACTATAGTACAGAAAATACAATATATGGATACAATCAGATTTTATCAGTGCTTTAGGATTGCATTGTTGTCTGGTATGGACTTCCTTAAATAAAACATCCTTAATCATTTATTCTTATTTATATTTACACCAGTTTTTAAATGAAGGGTTTGTGAAAGCCCTCTCCCTTACACTAATAAGCCTTTTTTTTCTGATTGATAATATAATTATTCACTGAGAGAAAGGTGATCTTTTACATTAAATACTCTGGTGGGTTTCAAAATGTGGTCCCAAGATCTTTAGCATCAGTTTTACCTGAGACCTTGTTAGGGAGGCATATTATTCAGTCCTGCTGAATAAGGCGGTCTGGGGTGGAGCCCAGTAATCTGTGTTTTAACTGGACTTCCAAAGGATTCTAAACTTTTGGTCTAATCCAATCCTTGTGGTTCCCGATCAGGAAACAGGTTCAGCGTACAATGGTACTAACCTCCCGGCCTTCTGGTGCCTCCTCTAGTGCTGTCGTCATTATACTGAGCTTCACACCAAGGACGTAATGGTTAGTATCCTGGTGGGTTTCAGAACTTTCCAATCCACACAGAAATCACAATTCTATGAGAACCTTCTAATAGTATATCAAAGCATTTTTTCATTCTTAATCATTTACATTTTTAAACTTTTATTTGAAAATATAACAAAATGCAAAATAGGAGATGAAGCACTGGGGTAAAACAGGTCTAATAAAGGTCAACTAATTTATAAAAAAAGGTAAGGGTTTTTTTTTTTTCACCTCACCCAAGACATTTTTTTTCATTGCTTCTAGAGAGAGAGAGAAAGGGAGAGAGAGAAACACTGATGTGGGGAAGAAACATCACTTGGTTGCCTCATGTACGTGCCCAGACCAGGGATCGAATGTCCGAACTGGGTTTGCAACCTGCAACCCAAGTATGTGCCCTGACCGAGAAATGAACCTGGAACCTTTTGGTTATGGGACGGTGCTCCAGCCAACTGAGCCACAATGGCCAGGGCAAGGCAAAGTTTGCATGTGCTCATGAAAAAACAGCAAGTTCATGTGAGGCATCTAGAAATTATGATGAGTGCAAACTGAGACTTCAAAGGTGACTCAAAAGCACTCTTATCACCAATTGAAGAGAGGAGACAGACACCTGAATGTCTAACAATGAAAGGAAATTTGAAAGCACTGACATGAATTCCTGGAAGACAAAGAGTTTGAATAAGACTTTGAGGATTTCTTTATAAAGCACACGGCTTTATAAAACAGGTCCTTCGCAGGGCAGTGCTGTCACTCGTCTTCACACCCTGAAAACATGACAGACAGTAGACCAAGGAGTCCGCAGTGAATTGCTGCGCTGTTCAAAGTGATGAGCGGACAGGTAGCAGGACAGCGCTAAACACAGGTGATCTAATTCATTCTTAAAGGAAAGTGGGTGAATTTCAGCAATATAGTCCATTTTATTCTCTTATTCCCTCTGGGGAGCCACAGCCCATATTTGCAATCTAACCATCTGACATTCTTGGAAGCAGGGACTCCTTTTCTAGGCAGCTCCTACCTGTGGCGTTGGGAAAGTAAAGCCATTGTTTGGGGCTCAGCTTTCTGTTCAAATTCCACTGTAATCTCAGACCTTATTTTTAGCCCTGTCAGCCCTCATTTCCTCTCTTCTTATATATGTTCATGTATAGCTAAGCACTGTACATACATATAACTAAATATGTGTCTAGATGCTTTAATCTTGCTTGCCGTCAGGTTAACATTAGTCCCGTAACCAGCCCGTTCCTGAGGTTCTGACCCTCATCGGGCTGGCCTCCACAAAGGCAGGTTGAAAAGGGACCTTCTTTGTACCATTTGAGGGTTTGTCCTCTAAAAGTTCAGTTTGTCTTCCTGTCCAGAAAGGCATGGAGGAGTAAGTCATGGGGAAGATACTGTGGGATGATCTCATTTTGTACAACCTATAAAGAATGCTGAAGAATCTAAGGTACCCATTATTTTACTGAACATAAAAATGATTTGGGGGTGTTAGGCTAATATGTCTTTGAAATAAATAAGGAAACTTAGAAAAGGAGACAGCAAGAGAACTATTACTGTAGCTTTTAATTTTTTTCCTTAAAATTGTTTAGCATCACTGAACTGAAAAGAGCCTCAAATTGATAGTTTTAATGTCACATTAGCATATCCTTTTCATTTTATAAACTATATTTAATTTATTTTTCCACAGGGTTATAGTAGTGATCATTATAAAAACATATTTCTTTCATCTGTCATAAAGACAGCAGCATCTTAGACATGGATATAGGTCAATAGTCATGTTAATAACTTACTCTGTGGAGCGATATAATAATGCCAGCTTTTCTTAGAATGGAAAAGTTCAGGGACATGGAACTGAGCAGTAAAGAAGGAAGAATCACATGATCTGAAAGGCCAAAGAACTGCTACTTTTCTCAGCTGTTACACAGGACTGCTTCCTATGGAACATCACATCCTCGTGTGGATTGAACTCTGACTTACGTCAACATTTCTGATTTTCCTGAGTGCCATTACTTTCCAATAAAATACAAGAGTGGACTTGTATGGAGATTGGGATCTGATTTTTGAAAGAAGACATATTTTATTTTTATAATAAGAGATTTTAAAGTAGTTTGGAAAGTTAGAAACTTTAAGAATTTCCAGGGAACTTGAACTTTACATTACGAAAGAAAAGGAGATTTCACTTTTGGTCCCTGGCTCTGCTCAAACTAGACACCAAGGATGAAACAGCCTGTTGTCATGAAGTGTGTGTGGAACCAGCCAAAGCCTTTTCTAGAGACTGCCCTGAATCATGAACCTCGAGCTCCCTGCTCTTTTCTCAACTCCAGGCAGGTGACTACTGCAGTGAGATATGGGAGCTCTCACCTCTAGTTCAGTTCTGATGATCACTGAGTGAAAACTGACACCCTCATTGATTCTTATTTGCAGTTAGTTTGCCTCTACTAGTGAGAATCTCTGCAGTACATCTCCTGTGTTGAAAATAAAGGAAATGCCAGGAAGAGTCACCTTGGACAGTCTTGACAGTGCTTCCCTCTTGGGAGGACTGTTTGGTGTCTTGGAGACTTCAGGGGAGCCAGTCAGCAGCTGCCAAAGACAAAGGGGCAATATCAGGAGGGAGGGGCTTCGGTTTTAGGCATGTTGATGGCAGTCCACAAAGCATTCACTGAAGTTTAGGCAGATGAAGAAGAGGGAGTGTTAAGGAATCTCTTCATTTTCTGATAACTTGCCTGCTGCAGCCACAGAGTAGTCTGATGCATGCTCCTTTGGGAATCCTAGCAAATGGCAGCTAATTATTATTTCGTTACAATGAGGTGCAGACCATTGATCATTTGCTTCTGGTCAGAAAGGCTCAGATTATTTAGAAATGGTATATGTGGGTTATGAAGATGGACTTCAAGGAACTGGTCTTTGAAGCACAAAAGATATTCAGTTGTTGCTTCTAGATTACTGTATCAGGGTAGCTGTGAGGGCATTTTACCCTAATGGCTAACATCTAGATTTGTGCTTTTTGTCATCCAAGCAAAGGTCATAGTGGGCAGTTTATTTGCTAATTGAAAACTTTCTAGTGAAGCTGGACAGAGTGCAATGTTGGTGTCTCTACATTTTAACTTATTTAAAGCGGATAAATTGTTATCAAACAGGACAAGCGAGTATACTGGATACTGCTTGTGCCCCTCCTCATGTCTTTCAGTCCAAGTTGTGGTGGCCGGCTTCCTGCAGATGTAACCAAACAGCAGCTGGATCACCTGCATCTGCTTTCTCTTGTTGTCTGCCCCAGGGGCATTTCTGCCACAGATGTCCAGAGTTCTTATGGGGAACCATGTAGACATTCAGAGTCATGTGTAAACCTTGAGTTCCAGGTCATTGATGTCCCTGCCAACAGAGGCACGGGAGCTGGTAGGTAAGTGGCTGCCTTGGGCCAACAATGGGTGCATCCACATGTCTTTGCACAGGTCCCCAACATTACTGAGTCCTAAATGCCCATGGGAATCAGCTTGAAAATACACCTTTGGGTTAATTTTCCCTAGTGCCTTGTTTTGCTTTTCCTAATTCTTTACTTACTCCAATTCTTCTGGAGATCACTTTCAGAAATAGATATATATCCCGCACACAAGCCCTTTCTTAGTGTCTGCTCTTTGCAGGAATTCAAACCAAGATACTTGCACTATAAGTGCCCCAGAAAGCAAACCCTAATGATGAGATTGTGGAAATGATATGAAAGAGATGATTGCATGGTATGTTAGGTAGGGGAGTGGTAATCCTAGGCATTCAGAAGTGTCACATATTTTTGTATTGTTTCACAGTTCTTTCAGAGTCTACAGACCTTGTCTGGGACAATTTCCTTGGTCTTGCATTTTGAGTACAAAAGTGAGACAGGTACCTTTAGCATTGGGTGGAAGCCTCAAATTAATTGTCTGACCTGTGGAAGTAAAAAGCCACTATGAGAGAAAACAAAATGTTACAAGTCTCTGACCCAGGATGAGATAAGTCAGGTAAATACTACTACCTCCCAGGAGGAACTGCATAAACCAGTGTCACCAGCAAAGACTTAGGTATGTAGGGCTTATGATTCCCATTCCTATTCTCATTTATTTCATATTCAGGCCCCTGAAACAGAGGAATCATAGCAAATCTGTCACTCTAGCTATGCAACCCACCAGATCCAAGAGTGCCATGAAATGTGCGATGGTTAGGATGATGTGTGTGTTGCCAGACGAGCTCTAAGAGGACTGCAGTGCCGACCCCTGTGGTCCTGGTGTGTACCAGTGTCTTCTGCAGCAGAGGGCTGACTTGGTCCCAGGCAGGGAGATAGTCCTGAAGGTATAAGAAGAGAGAGAAGAACCTGACATGCACTAGTTGAAAGCATTGAAGGCTTGTCATCAGGGAGAACCGTCCCCCATACACACACAAAGAAAAAGAATAAAAGGAGAAGGGGGAGGAAAATTAATTCTGAATTGTTGAAAGCTAGATACTTAAATTTCTATCTCTAAGATTTGTTACATCTATTAATAGATTATAATGAGATATTTTATGTGAAGGGCTAGAATTATGTCTGGCACCTAAAAGATACTTGACAAATATTAGCTTTTATTATTCTTACCATTTATTACTAATTATATTGAGTCTTTCTAATAAGTATTGAAATGAGTTTTATTGTAAACAGTCACATTCAGCAGCATAGATTATAATATATAGCTGGGAAAAATGCCACAGATTTCTTAAAGGACCTGTCTCCCAGGTACAGAAAGATAGAGCCTTAAACATAAGTTGTAACATCAGTTACTCACACAGAGTATTTCTTCCTCTATTCATAAAGTTAAGCTATAATTACTTCAAGAAGAAAGTGGTGTTGCCAAATGGGTAATATTGTCAGACAATTGAGCAATGTTAATTCATTATGCCAAATTTTATTTTTGCCTCTTTTGTAATCCTTCTTGGAACCCTGGTGAATAATTCTTGAGTTGAGTAATACTGAGTGTTAAACAGCATGACGGAGCTGCTTCTGGCCCACATTGTTCCAGTTAAGCAGGTGGATTATGGATTTTGCTCTACCCCAGGTGGCTCTCTGAAGCAAAGGACCACAGAGACTATAATTATAGGAGTAGTTGGGGATGCAGAGTGAAGCAAAGAGAATCAAATGATGGCAGGAGAGATGGACTTGCAAGATCAGTTGTTGGGTAAAATGTCTTGGTTACTTGCCTTTTGTTTGTTACTATTTATGACTTGTCAGTTCAGGTGACAGAAAATGCTTTTAAAATTACTTGTGGGTGTGTTCTCTTGTCTTTCCACTTTCTGTTCTTAATGTGCAAGAACAAGTAAAGCAGAATTATTTTTTAACACCAACTAATGAGATAAAATGGGATAAGAACTTTAACATTTTGAAAAGTCAAAAACTCAACAAAAGTAACATTCTGCATACATTTAATATTACAGATAATGCAATGTTAAATGTATGTTTTTTTGGTAATAGTGTTACTAGAGAGGTACTTACACTATTTTTTCACAGAAATTTTTGCCTTAAATATTGTTAATATCATTTTGCAAAGATTTAAAACTCCTTTGACTTGTCTCCTCCACTCATAGTTAAGTTTATGTTCTTCTTCATTCACTCTTTTTTTTTTTTTTTTTGCCATTCTAAAAAAAAAAAAAAAAATAGTGTGCTTGGGGCCCTGTCCAGGTGGCTTCAGTTGTTTAGCGCGTCAGCCTGATATGCCAAGGTTGTATGTTTGATCCCTGGTCAGAACATACACAAGAATCAACCAATAAATGCATAAATATACGGAACAACAAATCAACCTCTCTCTTCCTTCCTTCCTTCCTTGCTTCCTCTCTCCCTTTCTCTGTCTCTAAAATCCATAAGTAATAAAAAATTAAAAAAATTAAAAATACGATACTTCATAAATGCCTTAAACTATGGCATATCCCCTTATAATTTAGTTGATTCAGGATAGAAAACATCAGACAATTTGGTTATAAACAAATGTGTAAGTTTTATTGCAACTGGCATTTAAGAGAAAAACACTCTAGTACATTAACTCAAAGAATCATTCTGGTAGGGATATTTTGTAAGACAAGAAAATGATAAGATAATAATTCACAAATTATTATGTGTGACTGATTATTCACAATTAAAAAAAGAAAAATTCACAAAAAAAAGAGTCAGTCTGGACTAAAGGGTAACTGACCGTATGGTAGGGAAACTTGACCTTGGTTTGGGAAACCAGTTTTGTCACTGGTTTCCCAAAAGTTTGGTTTAAATCCATTGTAGTTCATCAGACAGGCGTTTAGAAATTATCAGGAATGCTTATGCATTCCTCAAAAGAGGTTAAAAATAAAAATCTTAATTTTCCAGATATGGAGATATTTTTGTTATGGAAATATTTTTTCATGACAAAATACATGATTTTTTCCAGTATATTTCTTCTTTTTTTCATAGAGTGACTATTCAGTCCCCACAGAGATTGTATGTATTCCTAAGTTGTCCATTTAAAAAATATATGTTTATTGTTTAATATGTATTTTACTTCTAGAAAAATAAATCAACCAAATTAAAAAAAAAGAAAAAAAACACTAGTTGATTTTGTTCAGTTGTAAGCAGAATCACAGTTATACTCTAACACTTTATCATGTTTGTACCCTTTTATTATTTTAGAAAAATGAAAAAAAAGCAGCAGAAACATAATAAAAGAAAATATATACTTTTTTTATCTGGAGCAGCTGAATTGTTGCTGCAGCAGTGACCAACATTTTTCTTTGATTTTAGTTCAAAGCAAATCTTGCAGTTAAAAGCTGCAGGGGCCAAAATCAATGACATATATCATGGAACATGAAAAGTGGATTATCCTAAGGATTATAACCAACTATTTTCTATACATTTAAAGAATAAAGTAAGAAAATATGCATAAATTAAGGTAAATATTAGACATAATTATCTATAAAAATTTAGACATGATTAGAGTTTGAGAAATATCTTCTTTGAAGATGTTAAAAATTAAAAAATGCAAGGTATAGCACTTTTTGAATGGTATGAAGAGGATCATTTTAATAAAATACCAAGACTACCTTAAAAGTTTCAGTTCCAGGCAGCAGAAGTGTCAGGGAAACCATGTGAGGGGCCATGACCCCTGTGGAGTCTTGCGGGGTAAGTGAGAATGAGCAGGGACATTGGGGCAGCAGAGGAGTGGCGGCAGTGTGACGTGTCCTGAGAAGTACACTAGTAATTGAGCACAAAGTGCATTTTAGGGTACGGCTTAGAAGATGCTGGGTGGATCAGTTGTAGCTATGAAGGATTTTTTGTTGGAGGATTGTCAAATAAGCACAAGAATGAGATCACCTCTCCTACCAAGTAATATGCTGGAGTAATAATAGCACTGGGGAGAGTTAGTTTGTTACAGAATTGACTTTGGCTAAGACCTCTGTTTGTAGAGTGCTGTGTTTTTCCAATAATAAAGAACAGTCAGAGGTCATCAGGTGGTTAGAAACAGAGGAATAGCCTATGAGTTTCAGAGAGCTGTAGATTTACATTTGTCATTTGAGCATGTTTATTCCTTATCAGTTTTCCATACAGTGTCAGTATAAACTATCTTTCTGCCCCTCTTAAAACCTTAGGAGTACATTACTCAGTAGCACTACACATGGATTCACACGATGTGTTGCAGAGGTTACCTCTGATTTTTTATGGGCGCTGAGTAGGGACTAAGGCCACTTATTAGAGCCGTGTGCCCATTGGAGGTTAATTTTTTAAACAGTGCCAGATTAAAGTTACTGAAAATATTCGAAATAAAGGAGTGAAGGAGCAGATTTGCATTTGAGGTAGGTAACTTTAGAGGCAATGCAGAGGATGTTTTGGAGGATGTGGGAGCGATGCAAATTTTAGAGGGCTTGTGCAGGCATCTAGATAAGGGAAGAAGAGACTGCTATGACGTTATTAATAAAACAGAGGATAAAGTTACTTGCTAAAAGTGAAGGGACAAGGAGAGAAGTAACTTGGAGTGGTTACTGAGAAGAATGGGAGAGGAAGGTGACTGGAACCTTCTAGGGCCTGTACTACTCTGTTCCTGTTGCCTCACTGCCAAGATGACCTTGGCTTCCCTGCCACCTTGGGGAAGCAGAGGGCATCATGTGCACACTTCCTCATCCCAAGTCCTCTGTATCTCAGGACCCCTGAGATCACCCCAGCCTCTCATGCTTATCTCCTCACTGACTGAGCCCATAGATGGAAAACTAGGGGTCTCATGGTGGTGATGCCTATCAAATCCCACCCCTTCCTCTTGCCGGAAGGTTACAGCATCACTGGATAGCCGAGACTGTGTTTTCATCTATTATCCCCCATTTGATTCACATAATAGATACACATTAAGGTTGAATCAAGTAGACCATCAAGTTTCTTTTCACATGCATCCTGCTTCATCCAACCCATGGGCTCAAGCATTCATTATCCTAAAACAAAACTCTACTCCGGAGTCCTGCCTCGTCCCTTCCAACTAACTCTCTCTGCCTCTCTTCCCTACCACATGGCTCTGAGAGTACATACACTTCACTACTCCACAAAGTCACCTTCACTCTTCAACCCTCCAGGTCGTCTTTTTTTATCATCATCCTAATGAAAATTGCTCTCATTTTGATCACCAAGAACATGTTTTTATAGAAATATTTATCTGTTTATTCATCCTGCTAGACTTGAAATTATTTTTCTCCTGTATTTTCTCATTTTCCTCTTTTCTCCAGATAAATGGTTTTTATCCTTTAATGTTCTTACCACCCTTTTCTCTAAAAAGACAAATAATTAAACTCCTCCTTTATTCTCTGGCTTTTACTTTTATGATATTTAAAATTGATGTTGGCTTGCCATGTTCCTTCTTTCTCCAGAGCATTCTGGTGCCTTCCTTTCCCTATCCTTTTCTTTCCCCAGGGTGCACCCACTTGAGCGCCACGTGCCACTCTCTCTCCCCTCCCCGACCTCTTCCCCCTTCTTCCCCAGGTGCTCTCTCTCTCTTTCCTAAGCTCCAATGGCCTTTCTTTCACTCCTATAACTCTTTTCCTAAGCACACTTGTAGCCCAGCTGGTTCATTTCTTCCATAGTTCACTTCTACCTCTGTGACTTTCTGAAAAAAGTTATCCTTATAATTTGGGGAAAAAAAAGTGATGTTTATAGAAGTTTAAAATCAAGCTTTTGGTTTCTTTGGATTGTTGCTAAATTAGCTTTTTGTTAAAATGTATATTTTTACATACTAAAAACAATTTTCTCATCTTAATTATCACCTCTTTCTGCTTAGAAAAGGTTTAAATTGTTTCTAATAACCGAAAATATGCCTTATTAAATTTCACTTGACTTAATGCACTGTTAATTCTCCCAGACTTGCACATTTATATCAGTGTTCAAACAATGTATTAGTTCCTTGAAAGTTTTTAAAGTTTCTTTTACAAAAATGAATTAAAGTGCTTGCATTGAATAAACAGCAATTACATTACATATTTAAGGAAGAAAAACACTAATATATTAAATTTTATATTGAAGTTATAGCTGCTCCTCTAGGTTTCAAAAAGTACAACACTTTTTCTTCTGTGAATTGTCAAAACCAAGATATTGTTCTGGAAGAGGAAAATGAAGAATATTAGTAGGAAATTTTACTTTTATAGTGTGGTAACTGGCTTTTCTGTTTCTTTTTTGGCCTTGATGAAATGTCTTACTTTGATATTAAGAGATTGTGATTGATTAACTCAGACTTGAAAATAGCATCATTTTTCTCATTTTTCAAGTAAGCTAATTGTTACTGCCATCTTCCTGTAGAGTTACCCTGATCTTTGAAATCAAGTATGCCTTTACAAAATTACTTTTTACATGGTTTTTAACTTGTAAAACATAGTTTATGATTGAAACGATGATGAGTGTTAAAGTTTTTGACAACACTTTTTTTAGGTGATAAGTCTTCAAATTCTCCCCCTCTATGATTGGGCCTTACTTGCTATGCTACTTTGTGCCCTCTGGAGTTAGAAATGCAAAAATAATTCTTGGACATTGCATGTGGGAAAGATAAAAGGTAGAGGGAATAGGAGTAGGAGAAGGAAGAAAGGAGAATTGGGTAGGGAGAGCCTCACAATGTGGGATAGCTAAGAAAATATCTTGGCCTGGCCAGTGGGAATTTCAATGCTAAAATTGCCCTTTAAAAGAGTTTTTCACTGAACAGAAATGGTCAACTCCCAGTGGCTGGTGAAACTGCTTGGAGAAAGCATGTCTTGGTTTGAAAGCTCTGGTGGATTCCAAAGCCTCCGCAGCTGGACAATGTCACCTGTTCCTGGCTCATCATTTTCATTATAGTGTCTTTCAAAGGGAAGACATTTTTATGTGTATGAAGTTCAGTTTATTGGTTTCAATGCTTTTTGGATCATGGTTTTGGTTCTGTATTTAGGAAATCTTTGCTTAACCCAAGGTTACACCACTTTTATGCTACTTTTCCTTGAAGTGTTACAGTTTTAAGTTTTTCATTTGGGTCTGTGATGCATTTTGAACTAGTGTTTACACATGGGCAAGGCTGGGATCCAGGTTATTATTTTTTATGAATGCATGTTTATTTATGCCAGCATCATTTTTTTAAAAGACTATCCTTTCACTATTGAATTTCATTTGCTCCTTTGAAAAAAATCAATTGATGATATATGTGAGAGTCTATTTATGGAATCTGGTCTCTTCCTTTGATCTGTGTGTTTGTACTTTTATCAACACCACAGTATATTCACTCCTGTATCTTTATAATAAATTTTGAAATTAGTTATTATGATTCTTCCAACTTCATTTTTTTCCAAAATTTTAGATATTTGACTTCCTTTGCTTTATATGCAAGATTTGAATCAGCTTCCATATTTAAAAAAAAATTGCTGGACTTCTGATTGGTGTTGTGTTGAATCTCCAGATTTGTTTAGGGAGCACTGACATCTTAACATTATTGAGACATCCAGTTTATAAACACAATGTATCTTTCAATTAGTTTAGGTCTTTTAAAATTTCTCACCTGTTTTCAACAGAAAACTGATACAAATCTCTCTATATATTTTGAAAACTAGACACAGATCTTATGCCTATTTCCTTAGATTTATACCTAAGTATTTTTGGAATTATTTTTAATGGTACTTAATTTTTTAAAAAATTTCCAATTGCCATTACTATTGTATAGAAATACAACATTTTTTGGTGCATGAATTATGTATCCTGTGACCTAACAAACCCATTTTTTTCTAATAGATAACTATGTTTTAGTCAAAGATAGTTTTATTTATGCCATTTCATTCTATTTTCTTTCACTTGCCTTATTGCACTGCCTAGGACTTCTGTTATGATGGTGGACAGCAATGATGAGTTCAGTCATCCATTGCCTTTTCCTTATGTTAGGGGGAAAGCATTCAGTCTGTTATCTTTAAGGAAGATGTTAGCTATAGGTGTAACATAGGTTTGGGAAATTCCCTTATGTTTCTAGTTTGCTAAGTCACTAACATGAAAGAACATTAAATGTTTTCATATGCAATTTAATTCTGTATATTCCAACAATTACAATGATCACAGCAAAAGGAAAAGGGAAAATGATTTCATAAAGACTTCATGGTCAAGGTTATTTTCTTTACCCTAATATATAAGAAACCTCATGACTTGACTCCTGTCTGTGTCCCTTTAACCTCATCTCTTGCCATTCCTTGCATGTACCTTCACTTGTTCTAGAACAAGAAATCGCTTGTATTTATCTGAGTGCTTCATGCTCATATTTAGCAATGAGCATGGTGCTAAGCCACCAGATTTTCAGAGAGGCATGAAGGCCTGTTCCCTCACCTGAGAGTACTGCTGGATGACAGAACTCAACTGTCAGCTCTCCTAGGAATTGCCTTCTAATGCGGAGAGCCACCTTGTTCAAAGTCATGCAGCCTTCCCTGGAACATCTTATGTCTAAAGCAGAGGTATGAAGACACAGGCCTTTTGTCTATGTAAGAAACATCCAAGCCTGTAGAGAATTTTTGTAAGAGTTACTGAGCTAAACTGACATCATATGCCAGATAACAAGATCTCAAATTCTCCCAAGAATAACAGTTTTGCAGCTATTTTTACGCATTTGAAATTAAGGAGGGAACGTAAGATTACATGGAGGTAGGGGAAAGCAAGTCAGGGATTGGCTTACCGGATAAACAAGATTATGGGCTCTCTTCAGGGTGGTTAACCTTATTTGAAAGGTGTGTTAACCTAGATGCACAGAAACCATGGATAGGGATTGCTTAAGAAAAAGATAAACCTTTTCTTAAAGTGCTATCTGCCTGGGGGCCTGGGGTGTGGCTACCTGCCATGACCCACACAGTTAGGAGTTAGTGATCACATCACCCTGTGAGGTTACTTACCATAGAAACCTTTTTTCCATCCAGAGAGGGATACTCACATTGCAGGACCAATTCTGAAGAACTATCTCAACTTCACAGATCCCCATCGGATCAGTTGAGACCTTGGTTTGTCTTCGTCACAGTTATGGTGACCAACAACTGGAACAAAGTTGCAGTTTGTCCACAACTGAGGGGTTTCCCAGGACCCAAAATTTTCAGTGCTAAAAGTGAGAAGAAAGTCAGGGTAAAGTAAGATGACTAAGTCACCATAAGCTTCATAGCCAACTCCTCTCTCTCCAAAAACCTGTTTTACTCCTTTTCCCAACAGGTGCTGATTCTGAGAAACTAGGGCACTTAACTTTCTTCATGCTAATTTCTGCCCTAGAACCTCATTGCAACAATGAATAAGAGAAGGACAAAAAATACACAGGCCAACTAGGAGGCAAATGCATTATTTCAGCAAGGTATGAGAGTGGCAGGCCCAGGACGGTGGGAACAAACTGGGAAGAGAAATAGACAGATTCATGATTTATGTTAGATGTCAAGTTAACACATCATATTGACAGATCAGATTATGTTTCATGGGTCATGCTTAGTGTTGGGCTTGAATAGCTAAGTGAATTTGGCATCATGTACTGAAATGGGGGATATAATGATCATTTAGTATGCCCTCTATTCAGCATGGGATGTATGGGTGGAGATTTCAACTAGACATAAAGTTCGAAAGCTCTGGAGACAGTGCCGTCCAGGTTCAAGTTAAAGTTACAGGAGTAAATGGAATCAGCAGAGGAAAGTGCAAGCAACATTTGCTGTGAAGCTTTCTTGTATTTTAAGTCCTTTTGAGAATCCTGATGAAAGCTCCGAACCCTCTCAAGAAAAAAGCACATTCTTGTGACTATTCTATATTAATGTTCTAGGCTTCTTTAACAAGTTACCACAAACTGGGTGGCTTAAAACAACAGGAACAATTGTCTCATGGTTTGGAGGCTAGAAGTCTGACATGAAGGCATGGTGGGGCCGTGTTCCCTCTGAAAGCTGCAGGGCAAGGTCTTTCCTTGCCTCATCCTTGATTGTTGGAGTTGGCATTCAGTAGGTGGTATCTTTTGACTCGCAGCTGCATTACTCCAATCTTTGCCTCCGTTGTCACATGGTACTCTGCTCTCTGTCCCTTTCTTCTAAGAGACATCAGTTATATTGGAGTACGGGCCCACCCTATTCTGGTATGACCTAATCTTAACTAATTACACTTGCAATAACCCTACAACAAGGTCAGGGTTAGGACTTCAACCTACCTTTTTATGGGATACAACTCATTCCAAAACAATATCATACCGTTTTAGGATTCAAAAATCCCTTGAAGCTCATCCTGCAAAAGGCATTACATAGAACTCACCACCATTTGAAGGATGACCATAGGACGAGTCTGATAAAAAAAAAAAAAAAAAAAAAAAAAACAAGGAGGAACAGGAAATGTAGGGGTTTGTGTCCACTTTCAAGAAGGCCAAGGGAAACAAGGAGAAATGGTGTGCAAGGGAAGTGCTGAAAAGGGTCCCTTGGAAACTAAACAAGTTTGTCTTATTGCCCGCGGGCAGCTCTGTTGGTAACTTTTCATGTATTATATTATTTACTCTTTACAGCAACTCTATTAATATTTTCATTTTATAAATGAGGAAATTGGAGTTACAATACCATCATTATAAAGACACACCCAACAATATATTTTATTGATTATGGTATTACAGTTGTCCCACTTTCCCCCCTTCATTTCCCTCTGCCCTGCACACTCCATCCCACCTGCATTCGCCTCCTTTACTTCATGTCCATGGGTCATACATGTAAGTTCTTTGGCTTCTACATTTCCTATACTATTCTTAATCTCCCCTGTCTATTTTGTACCTACCATTTATGCTACTTATTCCCTGTACCTTTATGTCCATTCTTCCCCACCTCCCCACTGATAACTTTCCATGCGATCTCCATTTCTGTGATTCTGTTTTTGTTCTAGTTGTTGGCTTAGGGTTTTTTTGTTTTTGTTTTTGTTTTTTTTTTTAGGATTGTTGATAGTTGTGAATTTGTTGCCATTTTACCATTCATATTTTTTATCTTCTTTTTCTTAGATAAGTCCCTTTAACATTTCATATAATAAGGGCTTGGTAATGACAAGCTCCTTTAATGTGACCTTATCTGGGAAGCACTGGTCTGCCCTCCCATTCTAAATGATAGCCATTTGGCTTTCTCTTTCTGTTCTTTCCCACTCTTCTTCATTACAGTCATTAATTAAACTCCCAAACCACTTGCTGGGGACCCTGTCCTGGGCACCAGATGTGGGGGGGCTCTGCCCGCAGAGCCCCATCCCTCCTTCACGGATGAAAGTAAAAACTACCAAGACATCTTCTGCTTGGGGAGGAAAGGGGTCAAACTCTCAGAGGAGAATGACCCAGAGCCCCCTCCTCACTAGGCCTTTATTGGGCTCAAATACACTGGAATACAAGTTTAACATGCCAAAGCAATCTGAGGGCTTAATCCGAGCCAGTGTTTGTCAGGAAAGGGGGTTGCCACACTTTGGGAGACATACTCATTTCCTCCTGGGACACTTATCACCTAAGGAAGAGCATTCTTAGCAAAGCAGGTTTCACAGGACTTTAGGAATTCTTTCTTATGTCCAGATCACCCAGGGAGCTGTCCTGGCCAGCACCGGGTTGCACCGCTCACCCCCACAGTTTCAGGCTTTAAGGCAATTAGAAAGCAGGAGACATCTCCCAGATGGAAATGAGGACTCGGGCTATGTCAGAATAGCTGGGGGGCGAGGGTCCATCACATCCTCTTTGCTGCAACCCCCCCCCGAGTCCTTCCATGAGGCCTCCCAAGTGGTTGCATCTGGCTTAGGTTGCCCCTCCCATGAGGAGTCTTACCTGTCATTGACTGCCAACCAAGCAATTGGGCCAGAGAGGCAGAAGCAGCACTCCTGCCAGGGAGATAAGCTTTGTCTCCTTAGTAGGTCACGTCCTTGTGACAGAACAGACCCAGATGAAGTGGGTCCCTAGGCTCTTACACAGCCCACCATGGGGTGAGGGTTACAACTCCTGAAACCAGGCTGAACGGTCCGCAACAACCACTGACTTTTTTTTTTTTTTTAACTGAATTATCCCATCTCATTTTATGGATTAAATGGATTCAATTCCTAATTATTCAAACCATAAAATATATAGTGGTCTCTCTCTCTCACCATTTTCTGCCCCTTTTCAAGTTCAATTGGTGACCAAATCCTGTTAATCTCCTACTGAAAATCTGTCCCTGGCTCTGCATTGCCCCCAGGAAGAGAAGGGTGTGATCGGGCCCTTAGCTGCTTTCCCAGCCTCCTCTCTCAAGTCGCACCCTGCCCCGCTGCAGCTCTCCTCCGGCCACACCAACCACACTGGACTGGCCTGCTCTTCACCCTTTTCTTTTGCTCTCTCTGTTACGGGTTTTCCTCTTCGCAGCTGGTGACCCCTTTTCTCATTTCTGCACCTGACTCACCCAAATCATGGTCACCTTCTCTTGTGAGATCTTCAATGAAGTCTTGTGTGGATCAAAGGCAAAACCAAAATGATAAAGACATGATCTTTGCCTCAACATGCGTGTGATTTTATGGAGATTTGAGGATATTAAAAGGATAGAGGACAAACAGTTACTTGAGAAATGGACAGAATGATGCTGACAAAGGATTATTATAGGGTGTTAAATAAGGGAGATAAACATCGAGCTGGAGGGCCATTTCCTCAAGACAGTATTACCATCAATGAAAATTAAGCCATCTCCCCAAAATGGGGCTTTTGAAAATGTGTGATGAAGAACTTTATGCTATTTTGTTAAAATTAAGTTTACCCTTTTGCATATTGGGCTTCAATTTTTAATTTGCTTTTTTCAGTAATCCTCATTAACTCCAAGGTTATTTACACAGTTATTAACTGCTCTGTTATTTTTCTGAATACCCTTTAACTTAAAAACAAAGGCAACAATTATAGAACCAAAGCTGGTGACAACAGATGTGATTAAAAAGTGCACTTTTTGTTTACTTTTATATTCCATTTTCATAATTTGGTATTAGGATACTGCCTAATGTCAGAATTGCCATATTTTGTGTTTTCTTTGAATGCGTGTTGTGAATTCTTTCTAAAATATTGTCAATGAGTTGATTTTAAGCAGGACTGAGGATCCTTGAATCCTAGAATCTTGAAATTTTACATTTATTGCCTGAGTTTTCTTTTTAGGCATGTTACGTAGATGTTTTTTGTTTTTGTTTGTTGTTTTTAGGTTTTGTTAACAGCTCTATTGCAAATTTTGTATCATATAATTGAGGAGCTGAAATGGAATTACAGACATAAATTGGTAGCTATCATTGCATTTCAAGCAAGCTTAATAGAGAAAGCATTGATTGCAAAAATATTGAGTATTGTTTTGGCCTTATCTGTGGTGTGCCCCCCTCCCCTCCCCCACCCCGTTTTCAGGACTGCACAGTGTTCTCATCTGGGTCTCGTGGCTTCCTGTGTATGCTGTTATTACGCTCATATATATTACACTCTCTTGAAATTATTTACTTACCTGTTTCCTTCTGTCTTCTCCATTTTTTTGTTAAACTCCTTCAATGAAACAGAAGAACACTTGCATTTTTGTATTTCATTAACACAGTGTTCAGGAACAGTAGGCACTTGAAGAATAAATTAATTAATTCCTGGAATTCATGCTATGTTGTGAATCTCTTAAGGACTTGAGTATCTACACGTGGGTTAAAAACATCACTCTGGCTGGTGTGGCTCAGTGGATTGAGTGCCAGTCTACAAACCAAAGGGTCACCAGTTTGATTTCCAGTCAGGGCACATGCCTGGGTTTTGGGCCAGGTCCCCAGTAAGTGGCACAGGAGAGGCAACCACACATTGATGTTTCTCTCCCTTTCTTTCTCCTTCCTTTCCCCTCTCTCTAAAAATAAATAAATAAAATCTTTTAGAAAATCACAAAAAATGACGATTCCATTAATATTTTAAGAGAAATGTAAGTGAAAGGTAAAACATTTAGAAGTTAAAGTGGAAGTCTGTTGGAAATGCTTAAAATGCCACAGGATTTTGGAAAGGACCATCTTTGTTTACAGCAATGAAGACTTATACTGTCCATCCATAGCTGTTCTATTATATTCCTTTTGGTACATGTAATAGCCATGTTAGTGCACCTTCTATTCCAAACCCTGTAGGAAGTGCAATTCATACACTATTGTGTACATTTCTGTCTTTCTCAGCATGTCTGGAATTTTTATCCCAGTGCACATGTGGCACTCAAAGCAAAGTTTATTTTTAAAGCCAAAGTTAATCACCAGGAAACACCGTGACAGCAGCCAGCACTTGCCCCATCAATGACAGACGGAGGCTGCAGGTTTCCCGCTTGGCCGACATCCTCATCTTTGGGGTTTCTTTCAAGTTACTCACAATTGGTGAGAAAAATAGGGAATCTTTTAGTTCCAGCTTCCCTGGGGTTGAAGTTATATTTGAGTTCTAATTTTGTATATAAGTGTGTATACTCCTAACAAATTATAACCATTGTTCATGTAATCGTATTATAAAGGGAAGAAGGGAGAAAAAGGGAATGGCTTGAAATTTACTATATTTTTGAGAGGTATGTCTGAAAAGTCTGTTCACTTTAACTTCAGTAAATCTCAAGCTCTTCAAAATGAAATAACATATTGGGAAATATTGGTGCTTATCTAGAATTAAAATTTGAACATAGAACCCATACTCTCTCATTCAGTATTTATTCATCTTTATTTTCCCATTATTAATTAAAATATTTACATGCGAATGGGTTTTTTCTAATGAAAAATTTATGGAAAATTTTTTTTTTGCAGGTGAACCATACATATTTTTTATTACTTTTTAAAATTTTTTATTATTTTTAATCAGTATTTTTTAATTGTTGATATTGTACAGTTTTCTGTCTTTTACCCCACCCCCAGCCCACTGCCTTAGCCCTCCCCACCTTCCTCCCATTTCCACCCCCCATAGTTTTTGTCCATGTGTCCTTTATACTTGTTGCTCTAAACCCTTCCTCTTTTCCCCTGAAATTCCCTCCCCTCTCCCCTCTGGGCACTGTCAGACTGTTCTCAAATTCAGTGCATTAAGCAAAATAAGCCAGGCAGTGAAAGACAAATACCATATGATCTCACCTTTAACAGGAACCTAAACAAACAAACAAGCATAACATAAACAAAGACACTGAATTTGGGAAATTGTTATTGATAGTGTCTTTTATGTATTTGCTAAGATGGATGGTTCCGTTTCAATTAATATGTGGATCTGTTCATAGGGTTTTAATAATATTAGTCTAACACAAGTAAAATAAATCTCATAGCAATGGCACAAAAACAGATCATTAAACATTTCAAGGATATTCAAACTTGTCATGATTAAGAAGAAAAACAAAACAAACAAATATAACTTAGCATGAACTATTAGCTCCTCTGTAAATTAAAGATTATTTATTCTTTTATTCATATACTTGTTATGCTTGAATTAAATGTATTTAGATACTGAATACTCTACCAAATGAGGAAAACACAAAATAATCTTAAGTGTATAAAAATAGTTGAACGTGAGATATATAAAAATTAAAGAATGAAAACAAGTACAGGATTTGGGATAATGACTTCCATGCATTCAATAGTCTATGTGTAATCTTTGACCCCTGCCCAAAACTTGACTGCTAATAGCCTCCTATTGACTGGAAGCTTTAGCAATAACAATCGATGAACACATATTTTGTATGCTATCTGTGTTATGTACTATATTATTAGAATAAACTAGAGAAAATTTTATTAAGAAAATCATAGGGAGGAGAAAAGCCACTTATGTGTTTAGGTACCATGCTGTATTTGTCAATACTGTAAGTTTACATTGCCTGCTTGGAAACAAAAAACCCACATACAAGTGTACCTGCACGGTTCAAATCCTTGCTGTTTCAGGGTCAGGTTGTAAGACACCATCTATACTGCATACCAAATACAGAAGAAGAAAGCAATACATGTAATTTTCCTGGGGAAAAATGATTGTGAACTTAGTTTTTGAAATAAGATATAATGGACAGAGAGGAAACCAAAGGGTTTGTTCCATGTAGAGATTGTAGAACAAGAGCCTGGTTTGGGTGTTACTCAGCTGGAATTTATTCTGCACCTACTGCATTGGAGAGAAACTTGAATTGATGTTTGCTAGACTCTGAAGCCTAGAGCTGTATTTTAGTCTTGTATATATTTTATAAACTAAAACTTAAAAAAAAGCATAGCAATGGTTAACTGAATCTTTAAAATAGATTGCTTTCTTTTACCTTTTCCACTAATAATTTGTTTTAATTTATTCTACATAAAAGAATATGATATTTTTGCTATTGTAACCACTCAGATGTTATTCTTCAAAATAGATTATCTGCCTATCCTTTGGTAGCTTTACTTCTGAAAGTTACAGTTATAGTAACGAGAGGTGTCTTCTTAGTTACTTGGGTATTGATATTTGATTTAAATGTTCTTCTTGGTAAATGATTAATGAAAGAAAATTCATGTTTAAGAAACTAGCATTATATTATTTCTCTACATATAAGAGAACTTCAGTGCTTTTAGCTCCTCATAAAGTTACTGTAAATGAGCTCATTATATATTGTGCTACTAATTTAGTTCAGTAAATATCATTAATTCAAAACACTACTTTAGTTAGGGGAAACAAATTTAAGCCTAAGGAAGTACTTCATTCCGATACGCAAATATAAATACTTATATTTAGCACAAAAATCTGATAGTATGGCACTTTCATCATGCTATTGCCTTAACCACCTCTGCTATTACTGAGGCAGGATGCATATTAAATGGCACGAGGACTGTGATAGCATGGGGGTCATTCTCTACATCTTCTCTCCCTCTGTCCTGATTTCCAGTTTGCCCCCAAATCTAGTTCATTTTGCCTCCTGAATATTTTTCAAATCATTCAGCACCTCCTAGTCCAAATCACTACTTGCTCTCTGAGCAAGTGGCCTCCTCACAGGGTGATCCGCATCCTCTCAGGCCCCTGTGGCCTTTCCCCTGTCGTGTCAGGACCCTACCCAGGGCACACACCTCATTACCTGGCCTCCTGATGTAAGACATGTCAGGTGTCTCCTTGTACTGTAAGGGTAAAGACAAAACTGCTGAGCATGGCTTACTGGACCATGTGTGATGTCTTTTTTTCCTGTTCGTTAAGATACATTTCATGTCATCCCTCGCCCACTACCATCTGTACTCAGATTGCAATCATCCGCTTGACCTTGACAAGCTCTCCTCTCCATGTGGTGGTATTTTGCCTGATCCAAGTTGTTCCTCCTTATCTTTGAGGTGTCTGTAAAATGTCATTTCCTCAGAGAAGAGTTCTTTGACAATTTTACTTGGGTCAGGTCCTCCCATTATAGCATCATTGCAGTGTGGCCCTTGTCCTCATCACAACTTTATCATCAGGGCCTAAGCCTCATTTGTCTTTACTTAATGGTTTTATCACCTGGCTATAGGGCATAGAAGAATAACAGGTAATTGGCTAATATCCCTTAAGTCTATGAATGCTAAAAAGGCTTTGCATTGTAAAATCTTATGAATGTAAACTATGAAAGCGATAGAACCAACCCATCTCATGGAGTATATGTATAGTATAGCTTATAAACAAGTCAAGAGAGACATATTTAAAAGTTCATGGACTATGCGGTCAAGCTCCTGTTCAATTGTAACCCTAAAGAATTTCATTATTCAACTACTAATCATGTTTTCCCTGTTATGATTTAGATGTTGTATATCTTGTTATCTACGTCAGAAAACTACATAGAAAATAAAGTCGCCTATCATTTTCAAACCCCACCCCCATCACATCTCCCATATGCAACCCATTCCTGGCTTTATATTTAGTCTTGTTTAGAGAGATTGTTTGCCCCTGAGGATTAAATTAAATGTAAAGACCTTTCAAGAAGCCAAATGGTACTAAGTCCAGGAAGCTGTGTTTATTTAGGAAAGAAGACAGAAGTCACACTTAAAAGAGGGAAAGGAAACAAGATAAGATCTTGAAAAGCAACAGGGAGAAATAAAACCAGTCAGAGTCATCTTTCTTTTCAAGCTATCTACCATGCTTCAGACTTGGAACATTTGAGAGCCCAAATAATTGTCTCTATCTCAGATTGCCCTGGAGTCCAGTTTTGATGCTGATAAATGTTATTTTCACAACTTGTTGTTGCCAGATATGGTTCTTCTGAATTACCCAGAGGCCAAACACCTTCCTCCTTCTTCTTTTTCTTTTCTTTTTCCAATTTATTTTACAGTTATCATGCCTCAAGCATGGGTCACTGTGGCTGGAAATAACTTTTAGTAGCTGAATGAACCAATAAATGAGTGTTTCTGTGGGCTTCTTTGAGGTTGGTGTCTTTTGAGCATCACAACCAACCTTAGGGTGAGACATCAATTTGCGAACAGTGCAAACCATGTCTTATATCTCCTGATTACTTTTCAAGGAATAGGCCCACTATCCCTATGCTTATTAAGTCTGGAAGCTACCTAATATTGCTAATACTCCTCTTTTCTCAAGAATCTAGCCTAGTTTAGTCAAACAGCTGACATTATCTTGGAAACTATGTAAAAGTGAAAATCTGTCTGAATGATCTTATACAAAAGGTTTTTAAAATAAAAACTATTCCACAGGGTCAAGTGAGATTAGACTCATATCCTACTTTCTATTGCTACTACTACGCCCAATAATCAACATGATGTGCTGAGATGTTTCGTGACTCAGATGAACAGTCTAAATCAGCAAAAAAAAAAAAAAAAAAATTGTATTATGTGTATTTTGCCTTCAGATTCCTTGGCCTTTGTGAATACTTGTGTTTTGTTTTTATATTTTTATGGAATACATTATTTTGTTTTCCTTGGATTCCTTGATTGTTGTTCAGCATTACATTTCAGCAGGTAGCCTGGCAGAATGGTGACAAGCTTTGGTGGGGGGGGTGGTCAGAAGACAAAGATGGAATCCCAGCTCTACTGCTCGCCGACACTATGACTAGGCCACTTACTTAACCTCTGTGTTGCAGAAAAGGATGGTAATAGTACCTATGTTTTTAAGTGAGTTAATGCATACAAAATGGTGTCTAGATTTTACAGAATGCTAATATATTGATATTATTATGATTATCAGTGTTATCATAATCATTAATATATTACATTCTTTATTATATGCCTATTATATGCTTAACATTTTGCAAGCAACAGATGATATCCATGAACTTAATAGAAATAGCTCCTACCCTCCAAGCCCTCCAAGAACTAAGGCCAAGTAAGCAGAGACAGATTTTAAACAAGTAAACAAAAAGTAAGGGGACGTGGAAGGTAAATGAAATGAATGAGGTACTAGGGTTGTGAATAACAGGAGGGAATTACTTCAGAGAGGATGGCCAAGGACTGCAAGTCTGAGGTGTGCTTTACTGTTACTTCAGGACTGAAGGAGAGCTGATTATGGGAACAGGGACAAGAGTTGCTTCTGAGGCAGAAAAAGCAGCCTGTGCAGTAAGAGTCCTGAGGAGGAAAGCCCTTGCGAAGCTCTAGTAAGTGACATGAGGTTGTTGTGGCTGAAATCAGAGGGAAAGAACAAGATACAGAGAAGCAAAGTGAGGTGGAAGGAGACAGCAGCAACCAAATCATGTATTCAGCATGGCGGGGATTCAGTCTAAGTTCCAATGGGAGCTATTACATGACTTTCAGGTAATGATGCTTTAACATCCTAGAAGATTATTCCGTCTGCCATGTTGGAACTGAACTGAAGAGAAAATAGTGAAGTACCAGTTCGGATTTTTAAAATACTCTAGGTGAGATGTAAGATGGTCCAAAATGGTGGGAGTAGTGATTAAGGAGAGTCTCAATTCTATGGAGTATGAAAGATGAGCGGGAAAAGAAAAATGAAAGATGACTCTTGATTATCTTGCTCAAGCAACTGAGATACCACTGCCATTACTCAAAGGAGGGAGACAAGGTGTGGATTAAGTCTGAGCAGTAGGAAAGAGGATGGAATGGAAAATTCATTGCAGAGTTAGGGTTAAGATGACTCTGTGATCCAGAAATAATGGTATAAATAATGTAAATTCAAAATTCATTGATAAGGTGCAGATGGTTGATATAGCATGCCCTAGGTATCTCCAACATTTAGAGAAAGACATAAATGTTTATTTCTTATTACTCTGGACCAGTGAGTGATTGCTTTATCATAATATAATGCTACAAATATCAAGATATCATTATATAATATTGCTTGGCTGTATATTATGTGATATTACAATATTATGCTGAGATGGAAGAACTATAAATGCTATTCACTCTCTTAGCCTTTGTTTTTTGGGGGGTGTCAAGTAAGTTATTATTAAACATATCCTAGATACAAAGTAACATATAGATAGCAAGTAAAAATAATTAGATGATAGAAATGCTAATCCATGTATCACCCTGAACATCTGTATTACTTAGTACAAAATAAAAAGAAAAAATATATGGTAATTAGTCAAACCCTTCAGGTTCTATAGGTGACCACTTGCATGGTACATTTCTTTCATAAGTCCTATTTTGAGAAAGAGTGTTGAAAGCTAAGTGACATTTATGCCCATTGAAGAATTTGATAAATGTTTAGATGAGATTATCTGAATGCAACAAGAGATAGAATGTATTGGATCAGAGACAAATGTCTGGACATTGTCAGGTACAAGTAGACTAGAGGGTGTTTATCTCTCATTATGACTTAGCTTTCCCCGCAGTTCCATGGTCTGGGTAATTAGAGTAGGGGCATTTATATGGATCTAAGAAAATGGTGGTTTGGCCTCATCCAAACTAAGTACTCAAGGCCTCCTGGAGTATCTGTGGCCACTATCATCTTTATACAGGCATTTTTGGGGGACCCATTGAGGAATAAAGCTCAGAATGTCCCTTGCTGCCACAAGTCATAATACCAAGAATGAGGAAAATGTGTGTGTGTGTGTGCAAATGTGCTTATAGTAGAGATTTATTGGAGAAATGTCAGCATCTTCCATTGCCTTCAGCCTTCTTCATTCTGTTCGGTGAGCGCTCTGTGTACTGCCTCCCTTCTGAATTTACGTGTGATCACCTCCAAACGCAAGCCTCAAGGAAAGAGAATAGAGACTTATTGGGACAAGCTTTCAATTGGGCTTAAAAAGTGGCATAATTCAATGAAAGGAAATAATCAGATCATGTCCAGACTCAGGAAGACAATGAGGAGTCATTAAATTGGCTTTTGAGTTTCTGTTCACTCTATTAAAGACATCCAAGCTTATGACAAAAGCCACATGACATTTCTCAAGGTAATTATATAATTTCTTAAGCATGGAAGACTTAAGTTCATACTGCTCTGGTAGCTTCAAAATAGTTTAAACAAAACTATCCACAAAACAGTTAGATTGTAATTTTTTTAAAAGGCAAATAATCAAGCAGGACATTTTGTTGAATGGAGCCGAAAGTTGGGCAAAGCTTTTATTGGCTTGCTGAGGGAAAACCAACAAGGAGTCATCCAGGATGTTAGCAAGCCTAGGAGAGTGGGGAGCCATTTCCTTGATACACAAATAAAACTGACAAAGCTTTCCTACAAGAGCAGTGGACCTGCTAGATGGCCTGGTAGTGTGCCAGATGGTATCAATACTGAAGAGACAGCCAGGATAAGAACTAGGCTTCGCAATGGACACACACATAGATATTTTTTTCTGTAGATAAAGTAACTCTGTTCCTGCTCTTGAAAGAAATATATATTTTTCTATAGCCTTGGGCACAATTATTTTTAGTCTTATGCTTCCATCAGAGAAACAATAAATTATACAAGCAAAGGAATAAGAGGAAAAAATGGTCTGGAATGAGTGTGAATACCAGCAACCCTATGCACGGTATCTATAATTAGGTTCTATCAAAACAGATTTGTATTAGTACATTATTTTCTGAAAACCAAATAAAGCATATATTTTTATATATTTTTTAAGATTTGTATTTATTTATTTTTAGAGAGCGGTGAAGGGTGGGAGAAAGAAAGGGAGACAAAAGTCAATGTGAGAAAGAAACATTGATTGGTTGCCTTTTCTACATACCTCAACTGGGGACTGAACCTGCAACCCAGGCATGTGACCTGACCAGGAGTCTAACTTGGTGACCTTTCGCTATGCAGGATGATGCACAACCAACTGAGCCACACTGGTTAGGGCTATTTTTATAACTTTTATCTGGTCCACCTAAAACATTATTATGTTCTGGATCTTAAAAAATGCTTTCTGTGCATTATTTTCTTTGTTGATCTCTTCCTGTGTAATTGCCTTTTAGTCCTACTGTGTTATATACATTGTGTTACCTTACTGAGTATAAGCAGTGACTTACCCGTATTTTTTGAACCATATGACACACCTAGGTTTTAGAGGAGGAAAATAGGAAAAAAAAATTTTGAAGCAAAAAATGTGGTAAAATGTTTAATAACATAAATAACATAATATTTCACCAATGTAAATGTAAACAGAACTCAACAGCAGCATTAACAACCATTATTCCTCCCAAATTTGGGGGTGGAGTGTGCGACTTATAGTCCAAAAATACAGTACATATGAGGTTAAAAGGAAGCTATGAGAGGGTAATAACCTTTTGCATCAGTTGATTTTTTATTAAAGATCTTGGGCATTTGATAATTTCCCCTTCAAGTTGTTATATTAAAATAAGACAAAGGTCCTTTATTTTTGGTATCTTATTTCTATAGAAAAGACAACACTTTCAACATACTGCTGAATGCTCTTTGCCGACTAATTCTAAGATGCAACATTTTTGAGATATAACCGTTGTGATTACTATAGTGTTGTATTTATGCACATTTATAAACTAGAAAATACAAAATAATGCAAATACAACTTAGTGCAGGGATCATATTTGTCATATTCACTGCCTGGCAGAAAATTACCTTTGTTGGTGACTGATTATGGAGAATTTACTTTTACTATATAGATTGATGGCTTAAAGGAGAAGGTGACTTTAGCTGGCAAGAAAGAATATGGAAAAAACTATGCTAAGGATCACTTGTGAAGTAATGCATTGCCTTTCAGGCAGCCAGTAAATCAAAAGGGAGGAAAAATCTAGCAAAAAAGGTGTCTGCTCTTGGCTGTGTTTACTGAAGATAGTGCAGAAGAGTCTGTTGAGTTTAAAGACACAATATTTGAAAGGAGAATATAAAAATTGACTACAGTTATGGTTTTCAATGCACAATTCCTCAACAAACAACATCTGAAAACTTGTTAGAAATGCACATTCTCCGTCCCACAACAGATCTAATGAATCGGAAATTCTGTGTTTGCACAAAGCCTTCCAGGTGATTCTGATACACACTTAGGATTGCAAAACCACTGGTCTGAACTGGGTCATTGTCTACATTGCGCAAACTGAAAGCGTCGTTTAGATTGACTGAAACTATCAAAAAGCTCAACCTGAGTTGCCTCTTTACTTGCTGGACTTACCAACGTGCTTCAGTGAAACATTTAGGACCCCTCCCCCTCCCTTCCCTGTGATTTCTTTGAGAGAGGCCAGCTTCTGCTTTAGGATGAAGACTGTTGAAGTCTGACCACCTCAAAAGAACATGCTATACTTATTTCAAGTAATTGAATCTTAATTTTGGTGATCAGAGATGGCTCTGTAGGGAGAAACAGTGGGAAACTGCTTATTCCTTATGTAAATAATCTACTCTTGTAAAATGCCTCCCATTCACCTGCTTAGTCATGTCTTTTTAACAATTGCAGGTTGTGTTCCCTTACATAGATGTCTTAAGATACAAAATGCTCAAAATAGTCAGGCAAAACATGCTAGTCTAAATATATACTGAGGTATATGTGACCTTATTGTATTATTTAATGATACCAGATTGATTGGAGTATGTCTGTTTTGTTGCCCCAGAAGCTGACTTTGAGGAAGGATTCCAGTACAAGTAATTAATTTTGGAGATGATCCCAGAAAACATTGACAGGGAACTGGAGGCAGAGACAGACATGGGCAGACAGCCAGCAACAGCTTCTCCTGCATCACAGAACCTCTGAAACACAGTGTAAAACTCATCTCAGAGTAATTCTACTGAAACATCTAAAGGGAACGGAATACTTGTGCAAGAAATATCAACTCTTGTCTGTCATTGGTTATGGGCCGGTAGTGCATGTAGAGGTGAATTATCTCTCTGCCACTTCTCCTCTGAAGTCCAGAGAAAGCCCCGGGCAGAGTCCTGCTGCTGACTTGGAAGGCGGTGCACAAGGCACAGGGTGGTTTTGGGGGATATGGACTGGTGCCCAGCATGCAGGGGAGTGGGTGAGTGAGTAGGTAGCTGGTAACAAGTTGTGGGCCAGTGGACACCTAAAAGGGGAAGTGGTGTGGGTAAGAAATAAAGAAATAAAAATTACAAAAATCAGAACCAAAACAAGAATCCTGGGACTCCCAAGGGAAACTTTTTTCTACTTTCCAATGCTGTCCAGGCATGATCTTGGCTCTCATCATCCTAGAGCATTTATTTAATGTTCACCTGCACTTCACCTTGTGATCCACCCCAGGAAGATAAAGAAAGCATTATGGCTCCTCCCCTGAGGTGCCTGACAAGCGGGTCTAGAAGCAGGAAGCAGAAAACCAGAGCTCCAGGCTTCCATTCAAAATGACAAATGCTGGCTGTAAAAAGGAAGGCCCTGGTGTTTATGGAGGCCACAAATTAAATTCCACCTGCTCAGGTTTGATCTGATGCCCATTCCTATTACCGTGTTCTGACACTTCCCAGAAAGTTACCCTGCGAGTCTCCAAAGGCATTATTTTATTATTCCGTTCTGCCAGAATACCAAGCTTACTATAATGCAGAATGTGTATGTTATGAAATATAAGAATTATTATTTCAAGATAATTGAAAAAGGCACTATAGTAAGTGGCTTGTCTTTGAGTGCTTTTAATTACAAAGGTGATGTATTGCCACTCCTCATCCCCACCCCTCTTTTTTTCTTTTAAACACATAATTTTGAAAACCATAAATCACTCTGTCGCTTTGGTCAATATGAACCTAACAGGCTAAATTACTATACTGTGCTTAATCGTTTTCAGGAAAAAAATCTGGTTTCTTCTTATAAATGAATTATAAATTTCTCAAGTAAAGTAGATCTTTATAATATCTATTAAATGTTGGGTCCAATACTTAGAGTAAAAATACTAAATAAATTTAGGAATAAGAAAAATAAGGAAAATGTTTTTTTTCTCCTTGAAGCATATCATAGTTACTTCTGAATTTTTTTCATTTTTCTCCTTAAGCCACCTTCAGAGTAATCATATTTATAATATTTTCAGGCCTTTTATCATTCTGCTCCTTAATGCTAACAGTTTAGAATTGGTTTTGAAACTTTTCTTTTTTTAGATAAACAAGTTATTTTTCTGTCTGTGTTGCTTTACATAGTTTAAGAACCATGAAATTTGTTTCACATTTTTGTCTTAATACAATTTGACCCTAAAATCATAGTGGACATATGATAACTCATTTCAGTAGCTTTCCAGCTTTTTCTTTATAAAGGTTGATGTGAGGTAATTGGCAATTTGGCTCTTTCCTCATGCCTCATTTCTAATTCCTCCTGTCACTGTACTAGCTGGATGCTTTTGTTCTCAGTGTTTATTCACTAAGAGTACACATGTTTGAAAAAATTAAAAAAACTTTACTAGTGCAATTTCAGTCTTCTATCCTTCAATTAAAAAAATAAAAGTTTGCATTCCAGTATTTCTTGTCATCTGTTACTTATTGTGACCTCTAATTCATTACGAATATTCCAGTAATTTCATGCATATGATTCACAATTTCTGCATTTTGTTTGATTTGGTTTTCTTTTTGATTCTTCACATTTCCAGTTTTCTCCAATGATCTTCTCAAGCATATTTTAGTTTTCTAATTTCTAAAAGCACTTGGCATTTTCTCAGGTTTTGGATCTACAGTAAAGTGCCTGTCATCATTCCCTAATCAGGCTTCTCAGTTTGGTCCTGTGCTTGCTAGTTCTGTGATGCACCCCAAATTCAACCTCATTCATCACTCTTGGCACATTTCTGAAATGGATGGCCTGCTTTGCCTATGGCCACATTCGATATTCAACAGAGTGTGAAAGGAAACACTCACACACTACCTAGAGGAACTTGAAAGCGTTCCATAGCTATTATCTGAAACAATACTTGATTACTCCCCTGTGGTGAGTGTCCTGACTTGGATTCAAGCCTCCCTCATCTTTATAAAGCATATACTAAACTATGCTCTTTACTGCAAGGCAGATTTGTCACATTAACAATTTGTCACTATGCTTTTCCCTTAACTGTCCCTAAGGAGCTTATTTTATGGCAGTCAAATTACAAATATGCTTTCTCTCGTAAATATCGCTTGATTTGCATGGACATTGGTTTTTGTCTTTTCTTTCCTTTCATGAACTTGGCCATTTTCTGGTGTGCAGTTTCTGGCCATTATCCTTATATAGATAGTTCAGGCATTGGTCGTATCTCGCTTTGTTTTGCTGGAAGAGGCCCTGGGAGAGACCGAGCATTGTTTTCATATGCATCTAAACCAAAGCAGGCCTGTCCGTGATTTCATTTCTACATTCAGTCACAGCACATGCGCTCCTGGGCTCAATGAATATTAAATGGAATAAGCATTTGTTGAAGGCTTCTTACATGCCCACACAAGGCCTTCCAGGTGGTTCTTCAACAGTGCCAGTAACAGATGTACCAGTGTCAACAGTCTGCCCAGCCATTTCTCCATCGACCATTGTGTTTATACAATTTTTACAAGTTTTAAATCTTATTTCATCTTCCGTTGCCTCTGATTATAGTTATCCCTTTTTGCTTGCTTTGGTCCCAGGAAATGATACTAATTTAACTGTTAGCCAACATTAAGACTGTAGGAAAGGTGAATTTGTCAACATTATAATGTATGTATAAATTTGGAAGCTCACCAAACATAAATAAGAAGTGGACTCTCTTGTGGAATCAGATTTTGAGAATTAAATAACTCAAAAGCTTGATATGTAGAACCCAGTTCCATGGATGTCAAGAGAGTTTTTAATGCTGTGACTGAAAATAGAGTTACATAAAAAGATATGCAGGCCCTAGGCCAAATAGTGAGCAGAAAGAGTCTGTCTTCTAATGTCACTGCCCCCAGCTCCACTCCTGCCCTCTGCCCCCTCTGGGAACTGGCCTAGGAGCTTAGTACCTCTTCACTTTACTTTCCCTTAACTACACAGGAATGCCTACGGTTGTCAGACTCTTTGACCCATGAAACGCAATGATCTCAACACTCTTCTCCCTTTTCTGACAGTGAATTTTAGTGAAAATCGTCAGTTAAGGACTCATCCAGTAATCGTTACCTCTCCCAGACAATATAGTCTTCAGAAGAAGGGATTGAAACTATCCCTGAGGGCGGGTGGGGAAAATCTTTCCATTTTCTAAGGATTGATTTCTTGATGTTCTTTGCATGTCACCCAGAAAAGTCAGTGCGCTCACATTTATGTGCACTGCATCATCCTCTTAGTGCCAGTTACGAACCCGTGAAACAATACGAACAGATGTTCTTGGAAGAGATCGCTTTCTCTTTCTTAACCCCCACCATAGAGCAGTCTTGCCATGAATCTGTGTATCCATTCGTAAATAATATATATTATTACTTGAAATTTTCTTAATATTTATTTACACTAGTAGTATTATCCTGGAACTATCATTTACCAAATTACATTTTTCTAACCTAACTAAAGGAACATAGTTTATTTTCTGTACTTCATTAAATTATTCCATTGGAGGCGCAGATTTACTATTTTACTATTGTTGGGCATTTGGGGCATTTCCAGTATCTGCCGATAATACACAGAACTGCAGTAAACAAATCTTTCTGTGCTTCTTAGAACAAGTACAGGATTGTCTTGTGGGAATATGCCTGGAAGTATAATTGTTAAATAACACAGCCAGTAAATAGGTGTAAGTTCTAAGAGCTGTTGTGGAACTAACCTGCTTTCCTGGGACAGTAACTGACTGGTTTGTTCTTAGATCTTTTATCCCCCTTATAAGCTGACTACAAGTGGAATTGCTGAGTCCTAGGGCATCTACTATTCACCTTTACTAAAGAGTGTGAAAGTAATCTCTAAAGTAATTGTAACAATTTATACTCCTCCGAGTAGCTTATAAGATTTCCTGTTTTCAACATCCTTGCTAAATTTCATCAGAGTGTTTAGTGTTTCCCCCCTGCCCAACCTAATGGGTACAAAATAGTATCTTACTGTTAATTTAAATTCTACTTCTTTTGTCAGGCTTTTCATCTATTTATCAGCCATTTGGGCCTGCTGCCTTTCATTTTCTTTGATTACTTTTCCATTGGGTTGTTTGTGCCTCTTCGTCTAAAATAATATACTTATGTTTTGGATATTCAAATTTTGCATTTTATGTATTTTTTGCAAATATGTACTCCTTGTCAGTTACTAATATTTTCAACTTGTTCATGTCTGTTTCTTATGTAAAGATTTTTAAAAATGATAATTTACTTTATTTTCTTGATCTTTTGTTTGTTGAGTGTTTTGAGTCCTGTTTAAGAAATTATTTCTTATTCCAATATCATAAATACATATTTCTAAATATTTTTCTAAATGTTTAAAATTTTGCTTTTATATTTTTTACTCTTTGATTTGTATTAGATCTACTTTTATTATTGTTCTTATTTATAGCCAGTATTTAGTACCAGTGGAACAGTTTATTTCTCTCCTATTTGTCTATACGTCACATTTGTAAGGCATTTCATTCTATCCTACTGGTCAGTCTCTGCGTACACACCACTTTAACTTAATTACCATAGTTCATTAGTGAATATTGATATCTGACAGGGCAAGACCGCATCCTTTTTTGTTGTTCTTCAGAATCATCTTGGTTATGCTTTATTGGGCCTCTGTTCCTCAGTCTGGTTTTTCATATCATCTTTTTAATTTCTCTATAACAGAATTTTGTTGGGATTTTGATTATGGTTGCATTAAATTTATAGATCAATTTGCAAAGAATTTCCATATTTAAATATTGAGTCATAATTATTATCAGGGTATATTTCTCCATCCTATCATGTGTGTGTTTTTTTCAAAGTAAGAAAGGTTCTATTTTAAAGACCAAACAAATAACAAAACACACCCAAATGCCAGTGAGAAAGTTCACTGGATTTTTTTAAATGAGCAAGCTGCACTCGAGTGTTAGTGGAAATCAGCACCATCCGAGAGATGCCCATGGCTGTGGTGGCACAAGTGTGGGAACGCCTGATGAGAGAAGCGCTACAAGGCAGAACAGCAGGTGGGCAGGAGCTTTCAGACCCTTCACGCCAATGTGCTCTGGTTCCGCTTTGGAAAATTAAAGTAAGCAGCAGGTCACCTCCCAAAGAACTTTACTGTCAAAGAACACTTGCAAAAGTGTAAAACAGATTTGAGGTGATTACTAAAGTTATACAGGAAAGTCAGTGGGGAAAAAGTTCGTGTCCTCAAAAGCCAGGTTTCACACAGTGGCAGGCACTAAATCTAGTTATGTGTGCTTGCACTAGAAAAGAAGAGAATAATCTTAATTAAGGCTGATCTCTTCCATGATATGTAGGAACTGTTGCTCATTAACTTCTCTGTCTTCATCTCCATCAGCTTTATCAATCATTCCCTGCAGCCCCTCATCAGTGATGTTCTTGCCCAACTCCTGGGCTATGCGTTTTAGATTGTTGGACGATATTGCCCCAGTTTTATCATCATCAAAGACCTTGAAAGTTTTCAGGATTTCCTCTTTGATATCTTTCTCAGACATTTTCTATGTCTTCGCAGTCAAAAAGTCATTGAAGTTCATTTTTCCTGTCCCTTCCTTATCATTTTCACTTACCATTTTCTTAATCTCTTCTTTCTTGGGTTCAAAGCCCAATGCTGTCATTGCTACCTGAAGTTCCTTCACATCAGTAGTCCCAATTGCATCAGTATTGAAGAAATCAAAAGCTGGCTGGATATCCTGTATCTGCTCTGCAGTAAGCTCTGGTTTAGGACTCACCCTTTTTCACTAGGCAGTTGATGCCCTGTTTGCCTTCTAAAAGTTAGAGGCCCTCCACAGAAGACTCTGCTGCCCGTTGTTATGGCAACCGGCATACACACTAACTCCTCCAAGTTCCAAATGCCCCTTCATGTTTTATGTATTTCAATACTTTCATAATTTCCTCCTTAAAGGTTTTTATCCTTTAAGTTAGTTTTATTCTTAGGAATTTATAGTTTAGGTTACTTTTGTTTCATTTTAAATGACTATAATGATAAAACTTTATAATGTTTATCTGTAAACATTTTTTTACTGCCTCAGGAACCTCATCATAAACATGAACCCTCATGTTGTACTTGGGTTTTGGTTGCATTTCTGATGAATACCTAATCAAATATAGTGCTGGTTGTTGCCTTGGAATTTGTTTTCCTGGGACAATAACTGATGTGAATTAGATTTTAGATTATTGTCCTGTTTTTATTTCTTCATATAGGTGTGCAGCAAGTAGAATATGTAGTGTGTATTTCCTAGACAATGATTGAAATACTAAAGATACCCTTCTTTCTAAGTTCTATTTCTTATCTTTATAAAATCATCACTTGGTCACATGTATAATCATCTGCCTTGACTTAACATTTTTTCCGTTACTATTTGTCATTTCAGTTTTCCCAGTAGCCTTGGGGAAAACTTTGATTACACATAACTACTTATTAGGCCTTAGGGATTTTAGAGGCAGATGTACATTAAGCATTATTGGCACTATCATCATTGGCTAGCATAGTACCTGATGTATAATGGATACTCAGTATGAGTAAAATTCAACAAATACCACCGGTATTATTTTTGGAATATTAAGGATAAGTTATAAGTATTACACCAGGCCATGATCTGTTTATAAAGAACTTTTTACTGCTTGACATTTATTGGAATTTTGGACAAAAATAAAAGTAAAAATTCCATCTGTGTGTGTCTGTTTGTTTTGGTGCATGTCACTAACCTGACGACTGACCATGCCATGGGGGGCCAGAGTCAGGGAACGAGGTCAGCAGTTGCTCTTCTCGGGCTCTAGCATACTGTGTTTACAAGTATTACTGAATTCATTGATGGATCTGTTTTTCATCTTTCAATCATATTATCAATGCAATTTTATATTTGGAATAGCGATGAAATTTGTGGTTAGAATCAGTCCACCAAGAAAGGCAGGGAAATTCCTAGAATAATAGTCGATTATTAGTTGATTAATAGTTGATTAATAGTTGAACATTTCAGTCATTTTTAAGTCTTCTTTGGAGTGACTACCATAGTTACTGAGTACAGTGAGCTACTGCATGGTTCATATCCCCTTAGGTTGGCTTGTTCCTGTGTGCACCCATTTTACTAGCTTTCAGGCGATATCACCTTGTGTATTTGTCGATGCATGCCACCAAGCTGACCCATGTCTTCTGCGTGTCTCGGGGAGAGTGAGGCTGTTAGAGGTGACTCCCCACGTTGACTCCACTGCTCACTCACTGCCCCGGCATCATTTCTAATATCATTTCTAATTGCAGCCATTACAGATCTCCAATTTTTCCATTTCTTGTTCCTTCTGCTTCCTGCCACTTCTGGCTCACTTCCCAGCCCTGCATGGAGGGGAAGGCTTTTCGCAGACAGCTCCCTTCAATCACAGCGTGACAGCCATTCAGAGCCTGTTGGATTTAATCTTTGGAGCATCAGATCCTCTTGACAGTATGTCTCTTTTCCTCAGCACTCAGGGAGGCTGCTTTTCACTCCTTAAATTGGTTACATGGCAACCCTGCCTACTTTTGGGTCAGCAGTCATGAGAGAAACTTGAGATTCTGGAAGGCTGGTACCTGAATGACTAAATTTTACTGTGAGAGTGAGTTTGAATGGCTTCTGTCTAAACTCTTATGGGCCACCTTGGAGGCTGATCTAACAACCAAAGCTGAGATTGCAGAATATATTAAAAATAGGTTTTAAAATTCAGTATTTTTCACAAAGGGAGTACATCTATTTCCTTTTATGTCAGTTCCTAGGGCTTCTGTAATAAGGTAAGTTACCACAAACTGGATTGCTTCAAATAACAGAAATGTATTATCTCACAGTTCTGGAGGCTAGACATCCAACATCAAGGTGTTGGCAAGGCCATGGTCCCTCTGAAATCTGGAGGGGATAATCCTTCCTTGCCCTTTCCTAGCTTCTGGTGGTTTGCTGGCAATCTTTGGTGTCCCTTGACTTGCAGCTTTAGTAGTTCAGTCTCTGCCACTGTCCCTATTTGGTGTTCTCCCCTTGAGTGTTTGTTATCTGGTCTCTTCTCTTCTCATAAGAACATCAGTCATATTGGATCAGGGCACACCCTAATTCAGTATGACATCATCCTAACTTGATTACATTTATACAGTCTTTCTTTGCAAATAAGACCACAATCATAGGGACTGGAGGTTAGGACTTTGATGTATCTTTTGGGCGAGGGGCACAGTTCCACCCATAACACACCATTCACCAATGCTGAGCATGATGGCAGAGGGGTGTAAATGGGAAGATGCGTTGTGTGATTTCCTTTTTTTAGATGTATATGGGGAGGATGTCAGGGACCAACATTTTTCTTTCTTGCCCATTCATTATCTTCTTACTCCCAGGTCCCCAATATAGTCTCCCTTCATGATTTATGGTTAGAAAGTGGGAAGAGGTATTTTTTAAAAAATCAATGTTTGAAAATACAGGTTTAGTCTATGGGGAAATAACCCAGCTCTTCCAAAAGATTTATGCTTTATTGTTCAGGCCTTTGTAATTTCCAAAGGAAGTTGGTTTTATTTTTAGAAAATTGCCAAGCTTAAAGGAAAAAGAATAATGTTATGCAGGATTTATTCTAGGATGTTTGTGATTAAGGCCAATTTTAAACATATATTATGATATTACTTGATCAAGTCCCCTATATTGATTGGTCCTTTCCCTGTTATCCAGAATAGTGAAAAAATAAGATTTCATTTAATAGAGTTATGCTGTATTTACTAGACTGATATTTTCTTAAGATTAGAAATGAATAAAATACAATCAATTTAAAAATTATACTTACTGAGCTCAGTTTAATATTTAATTGAGGATTTAAAAGACAGAATATTATTTGGGATAAAAAAATTACATAACCTAGCTTCTATAGCCAAGGGAATGCAAAGTAGATAGACAAGCAGAGCTTGTATTGACCATGAAAAAAAGACTGCAGGCAGGTGATGGGTAGAGAAAGCAGAGCAGGAGAGTGAAGGCAGACAGTCGAGTGGCATGCTTTAGTAAAACTAGAAAGTTTTCCATGCTGAAGTGTAGTATAAACCAAAGCACTAAGAGGCTATGTCTGAGTATTGGATAAGGGGGAAGATAATTGGTAGAACTTTTAAAAACTATATATTAGAGTTCTTGCTTTAATGTAAGAATGTACTCTGCTTAATGATTATAATAGGCTTCTCACGATATGACTAGTGACAATTCTTGCTCCTGAGTATTGGATGGATAGAAAGAGTATATAGGCATAGAAACCGGGGACGGACTGGGTACTCTTGTAAAGTTTTGGGTATTATGCTAAGAGTTTTGGTTAGGATAATGGCTTTGGAAATTGTGGGGACTGTGTAATTACTTAAAATACTGATGAGATCGTATTGGTAGTATTTTGATGTGAATTCCATTTAGGATCTAAATTTCAGATGAAAACAAAATTAGATGTTGAAGTCACATGTATGTTGGCAGGATAGATTCCCACTGCTGATATTAGGTACAATGTGAAAGTTAAAGACTACAAGCCATGAAACCATCATTAGACATCTTTCTAGAAAATATGCTGTTACAAGTGACTGCTACTTCTGCTTTGTCACTACCACTATTGGTTTTGTCACTTGGTATCATATTGTATTGTTTACTATGGGCTAGTTACAAACTGGGCTAAGTTATTTATGCATATTATTTCATTCAGTCTTTTAAATTCATTCTCTTCTGAATCTCAGTCTTTCTTCATGATATATACATTTTCATGGTTCCTTTAGTAGAAGTACTTGTCATTAAGCTATCTCATATTTTTTTGAAACTCTTCATTTTGCTCTTAGCTAAATATTTTAGCTAGGTGTACATTTATAGTTTGCCTTTTTTTAACATGTTGAAGATATTATGCTTTCATTTTACCATTGAGAAGGATGCTGTCAATATAATTTGTTCTAGTTGTTCTTTCTTTCTAGCTACACTAAGATCTTCTGTTTGACTTTCATTATCTTCAGTTTTACTATGAAGTGATCAGATATGGACTTCCTTTCATTTATCTCGGATGGTGTATTTTGGGCTTCCTGAATCAGAAGATGCATGCATTCATTGAAATCTGGAACATTCTCAGCCATGACCTCACAAGAACTGGCTTTTTCATTCTCTTTGCCCCCTTCTTTTCAACTCTGATTTCACTTTTATTAGAAAACTTATCTATGCATGTATTTTGCTTATGTGTAATTTCTTTGATTTTATGTTTTTTTATTTTGTTTTATTTTGGTAATTTCAGCTGTTTTCCACTTCACTGGTTTTCTTATTAGTTGTATCTAATCTATTATTTAGTCTTTCCTTTGATATTTAATTTTTGCTATTTTAAGAAAAATTAATTGGCTTAGAGCATCATTTTCTTAATTCATGTTTTCAATTTTTTATTTTCTATTAATACTTCAAAATATTTATTGTATGTTTTATATATTATAGTTCCATTATCTGAAGTTCTTTAATTATTAATTTCTTTAATTTAATTACTAAGTTCTTTAAGATCATTATTCTTCCACTCAGCACATCTGTAGTGTTCTATATTTGAAATGTATACTCATTTCTTTATGAAGTCTTATTTGAGAGAATCCTATGCTTCATTCCAAAAACATTTGATTTCACTTCTGACAGGGACCCCCAGACACCATCATTCTGAAACTATATTTAAAATAATTTATCTGATCTACTTTCCCAGTATATTTTGGTAGTATAAATGAGTTTCCTACGAATACATGAGGATAGCACTCTGGTTATAGAATGGCATTATTCATTATAAATGAGACCACCTGATTTTTTAAAACTGGTATAGCAAGTTTGGTTTGTTTGTTTGTTTGTTTTTTCCATTTCTGTTTGCCAAGGGATACATTATTTTCTAGTTATTCTTTTCACTGATACAGCACTTGAGGAATCAAAATTTTATTTTGTGTGGACAACATTAGAGTTCCACTCCTTGTGAGGGTCAAGACATTCTTCTTTCCCATGTGCGGTCATTAAAACCAGCCTCTTAACTATTGAGATTAAAGATAACTAAGATTGTTAATGCTCCAGATTCAATTTACCATTTGATTTCAAGGCCGCAGTTTGTTTTTTCTTTTGTTCAGGTATTCCCCACCAATAAGGATGTTTGCTGTGTTTTACATGCATTTAAACGTGTCTTGGAAATAATTTTTGCTATTCAATCTCTAACATCCTCTCTTTTAATTTTTTTCACTAGATTATTGACATGGTTTGTGATTTTATTCATTTTAATGATGACCTTAGAAAGGTTAAGTAATTTGCACAAGGTTACACAAGAAAAAAGATATGTCTGAACTGGAACTTAAACTCAAGAAGTCTGAGCCCAGATTTTTCACTGGTATGCTTTCAGAGACAAAATGCAAATATTTTAAGAGCTTGTCCTATGGATAATTTATTAATATTTTGCTAGAAGAGTATTAATACTATTAACATTTTCATTTTTAATTTTAGTTGCCATGTGTAAAGGTTAATAAGCCTAAGACTCGGAGGAGTTACAAGTTCTAATTGAAGGCAGCTAATAGACAATATTAAATTAATAGTGAGAAATGCTAAATGTGTACTTTTTATGAAGGTGGGAATTCAAAGGATTAAATCTGTCATGCGATGAAGTGCTAGTTAGTTTTTGTTGCTTCTTTTGGTTTATAATTATCGGGCATACATATGCATAATAGGTTCAAAGCAAACTAATCTTTATAGATGATTATTGATTTCTTATTCTACTATCAGTTGTGCTTTTATTTATTTATTTCCCAGAAAGTTCCAGGTTTTTTAATTTTTAATTGCATGTATTGGGGTTACATTGATTAATACATTGTATAGGTTCCAGTCTAGGGCATATGTCTAGGTTGCAGGCCAGGTTCCCAGTGGGGGGTCACATGAGAAGCAACCACACATTGATGTTTCTATCCCTCTCTTTCTCCTTCCCTTCTCCTCTCTCTAAAAATAAATAAAATCTTTAAAAAACTTACATAGATTCAAGTCATACAATTCTATAATATGTGATCTGTATATTGTATTGTGTTTACCACCCATGTCATGCCTCCTTCCATCAGCATTTATCCCCCCTCTACTATCTGCTACCTCTCCCCACCCCCATTTCCATCTGGTAATCACCATACTGTTGTCTGTCTGTGAGGTTGGTGTTGTTGCTTTTGATGAATCCCTAAAAAGAAACATTACGTATTATTTTCATGCTCAGTCAGCAGCCCTTTCGATCTATCTACGGTCCTAATGAAGAAACGGTGGCTGGAGGAGGCATCGCAATGCTAAACTTTACCGTCTAAAATAAGTCATGCTTTTGCTTACTTTTGGATGGTTGGCTACTTTCAAGTTAAAGAAGTTTCTGAAGTTGTCCCTAAATTAGGACAAAAAGGAGTCGGAATCACATGGTAGCCACAGTATCACTGGTCGGACATCTGGGAATCAGGATGTGCATGAGTGTTTGATATCTGATTTTACAATGAGAGGCATGGGCTCTCTTCCCTTTCTATATCCTTCCTAATTTATTTACCATTCATAATTTTTGTTTAAATATTGTCCTTGTTCTTTAAAATTATAGTACATGAAGACATGATTTTAGTGTCCACATTTTATTTTAAAGATCAGTTTCACAACACTGCCACAACATAACTGAAGACATGGGCTTTTGCCATTGGTGTTTTAAGCGTACTATTGTTGTTATAACCCTATTTTTGTCATTGTGTTTTTTGTTTCCTTTTGCTTGACATGTAACCATGCATATTATATGAGAATTGGTTAAATCCCAAAATCTGTAGTTAGACTTTTTAGGTTAGAATCCTCATTCTGTTACCTAATTATTTTAGCCTTTGACAAATTAATTAACCTTTATTTGACCCACTTTTCTTATCTATAAAATGGGAATAGTACCTAGCTCACTGAATTTTCACAAGGGTTAAATGAGTAAATGCTGTGCTTAGAACGGTATGTGGCACTAAATAGGCATTATGTCAGGAATAGCTGTAATCACTGTTATCATCATCATTATCATCACTATATTGTGTTTTAGATTTTTTTTCAGTAGACCCTTGGCTTGGAACAGCAAGGTTCATAAAATCACAGACTTTAAGTCCAGCAGCCTTAGATTCAAATCCTAGAGCTAAAGCTGATTTTGGGCAAATTAATAAGTGTTTTTAAGCTAAGCCATAATTTCTTTTTTCATTGAAATGGAGATAATGTTATCCATCTTATTGTAAGATAATATATGTAAAGTACTTATCATTGTGCCGGGTACTTAGTAGCCATTTTATAAATAATAACTGTTACTGTATTTTACATTAGTTTCCAAAATTGGAACGTGCTCTTAAGATCAAGTAGTCACCTATTCTTAGTCTCTGGGAAAGAAGGAGATGAGCTAAACGCAACTAGAAGTGAGAGGTAACATTAATTACATTGAGATCCACACAGAGTAGGACCAATAGCTTTTTGCAATGCTGCCATTTTTGGGAAGGATTTCAATCTGCATCTGTTGATTATTGAAAATTAGTAGGTTTGGGAATTCTCAAATGTAATTAAAATGTGTAGCAGCCTAGAAAGCAAAAGAAACCTTAAGGCTAAATTCTGTAAATGGTTCCATTTACTGGCTTTGCCAGCTCTTCCTGCCAAAGGCTTGGCTGGAGTATTTAAATAGGGCACACTTGGTGCGGGTTTATGTGACAAGCTTTCGCATGTCCATGCATTTATATCTGAAAAGATTCTTTATCTTGGAATTGTGTGAAGATAACACATGGATCTATTAAAAATTATTGAACCTACAATCTGTCTTGAGAATTAAATATAGTGGACTGTCCACTGTTTGTGTAGGGCATCCTAGAAAGGGTACATGGTAGTTTCATACCGGCCTCTTTTTCCATCTTAGTAACAGCCTTGGACCCAGGTAACCAGGTGGTGACCTCTGCATGGGCTCAGACTGAATCAGCCTGGGCTGCCATTGTCTCTTGTCCAGCGTGCCTGGATGACTTACTTCTTCCATCATAAACACTATCGGAAGATGGCTTAAAAGTTTGCACGTTAAACCAGGTAGTGCTTCTGTCTCTCAAATTCTTCATGCCTACAGGTTCTTTGACATTAGTATTTTCTTTTCCATCTTTCCTTTAAACTTCTTTTGATGTGAAGATCAACTTCCCTTCATTGCTCAAAACTAGTTCCCGTACTTAGCACAGACATCTCCCAGCAGTTCCCCAGGGCAATTGATGTTCAATGTCTCTATATCTGTAATATGCAGGTGATGTAAGAATTAAATATCATGTATCAATAGTTGCTTTAAAATTCTGTGTTAGTTTATTAATCATTATGCTGCCGTGCAGAGTGGAATACTAACTTCAGCATGATCAGAATATTCTCTCTCTATAGGCAGATCTACATGGGAGGTTAAATTAATGCTCTCAACATGAGTTTATTAATTTTTAGCAAGTAATGTGTTGCTAAGGAGCTGGGTACTTATCTTTACCAGCAAGGGTGTAGGGGCTATTTTTCAAGTACTTTATTAAAATTTCCCTCTTATGCTTTAAAAGAAATAAACACTAAGAAGTACAAACTGGGCCCCCTTTGCTGGCACTGGAGCCCAAGGATGGGTCCAACTGACTGAAGAATGTCCAAAATCTGACTTTTATTTAGTGCATTTATCCTACTTTTCTTCAGTTTGACAGTTGATTTATTGCTTTAAATTGTTATATTCTTTAGAAGAAATGATGTCTGGGGGTTGAAAAAACATTGAGCATATTATTTGGAGATTAAATTAGAAATTTTTTTAAAAAATAATTTTGTCCTTTGTTTCCTGACATTTTGTATATGATTTTGACAGAGCTAGTGGTTTGCATTTCCAATGGAAGGAAAGTAAAGGTTAAAATGCACTGATTTTCTTTTTTGTTTCTCTATTATTCTCTCCAATTTTATGATGTTAGTATGATAAGGTAGGATTTCTTCCCTTTGGATATCTTAGAAAAAAATGAATCACCTATGGGAAAGGGGTCCTAGAACCCTCAATCCCACTTTTCATTTAGGGCTTGATGTAAAGAGGATAGAGAGAGATGCTGAAATCTCACTGTTGTCCCAGACCTGCCTAGTATGGGACCAAGGAACTAATTGACAATGAGCAGTGCATTTGTCTGGAACATTGTCTTCTATATTTTGTCTTTTATCAATCTACCAGGGAGCTTGGTGGGGTGGCAGTGCGTAGCCAGTCTCTGCCATCTTTCAGAGACATGGCTAAAGCCACCCAAAAGAGGAATTAAAGAAAGACAAGTATCAAGTGGCTTGCTCAAGGTCATACAGCCAACTAGGACCAGAAGCTGGGGCTGATGACTCTGAGTTTTATTTGCTGCGATTTACCACTGTAGTTAATTTTTTTAGTAACCTTCTGTTTTTGATAAGATTTCACAAATTCACAACTGACTGTCCCCAAATTAGTCCATATAATTTAAGCTTTTTTATACTCTTTAGGCTGTCTTGAGACTCTGTTTGTGTACAAATACATTTGCATGTTACCATGGTATTTCAAATTTGTCATTAGTACAACTAAAAAATACTTGCATCACTGATTTCATATTAGCTGACATATAAATGCAAAGAAAAGCACATAGGAAGCATAAATCAAGGCACATTATATAATCTGAACCGTATAGGCTGCAGATAAACTATGCTTGAAATTGCTAGACTGTAAAATAGAAAGGCAACTTCTTCTAAAGTAGTCTCTAGCTAAATGAAAACACAGGAACAATCCTCATAATGAGAAGAGTTGATTATGGATAGAAAACTCTTCCACACATTTTAAAAACTAGAAACAAAGCAAAAAATGTTCCAAGTAATTGGTATCATGAACCTGGTAAACAGTGCTGCAAAATTACAGCCCAATTAAGTTATATCCATGGAGAAAACTGATTTTCCTTTCTGGTTCGAAAGTGAAAAAAAACAAAACAGAATGGTCAGATTTTAGGATTTGAATGATATAGTCTGCCTTGATTTCTCACAATAGTATATATTTGATATAGTATACTTATTTCAGAAACACTTTCATTGAACAATAACATTTACATGTCCATCAATATTTGTCTTAATTTTATAAAAATATTGTGACATTGGGTTCTGTATTTATCTTCTGTACTCCATTTTTCTCTTATGCTTAGCATATTACTGTTTACTGTTTCCAAATTTATGGTATTCCACTGTATTCGAGCCCAGGGCAATAATCACCTTTTTATGGAATATGACTCTTGCTATTGTACGTTTAACTGGTCTTTGTGAAGCCCTCATTTGTGAAGTATGCCATATTGCAGCTTAATGATTTTTCTGGCTACAACAATGCAAAATTGCCTTATACCCTCTCCTTGCAACCCAGGAAAAGGCTACAGCTGAAATATTTAAAATCCATATGCTTAATGATCTGTGCCTGCTGTAAGGTGGCGCATTACTGTCTCTAACTATGTTTAATAGCTCATAACATTCAATACACTTAATCATCAGTGACTGCCATTTGTAGTACTTTTGCATACTGAACATATCTTGATATGGGGAAAATTGCATTAGGACAGATTCAGTCACCTACCTTGATAAAGAATCCCGGGCCTGACCAAATGAGGATGCACCTTTCTCTTCAGAGCCTCTCTAGCCCTTGAGGCAGGGCAGAAACAAGGTCACGTGGTTATTTGGGGATTTTTAAAAAATATTCTATTTATTTATTTTTAGAGAGAGGTGAAGGGAAGGAAAGAGGGAGAGAAACATCAATGTACAGTTGCCTCTCACACATCCCACTCTCGGGACCTGGCCTGCAATCCAGGCATATGCCCTGACTGGGAATCACACTGGCAGCCCAGTTCGGTTCACAGGCTAATGGTCAGTCCACTGAACTACACCAGCCATGGCAGTTATTGGGAGATTTTAATAGCTAAGAAGGAAGTTTTAATTTGCTGGTGTCACATCATGCTTGGTGGTCTCCCAAACACTCTGGGGCTGTGACCAGAGCCCCTAATATGTATGTAAGGAACCTGAGATACTGGCCTCACCCAGCTGCCTGACCTCCATCCAGCAGGTCATTCTCCACTTGGCTTCTGTGTCTGTATCTGTGCAAGGAGAGTGAGCTGTTGAATGATGCAGGAGGAGGGCCCACCCAGGTCAGAAACTCTCCAGTCTCACAATGACTTCAGAGACAGTGGGTCTATCAGCCTTCCCCTATTTCCCATGTAATGTTTTATTTGCTCAGAGATCTTGGAAAAGTGAAGAAAGACAGAGTTCTCTGCCAAAGACTACCCTTGGTGGAAAGACAAGAAAAAGCAGCATTCTCATTTTATAATATTTTCATGGTTTTGACGTGGTTTGCATGATATGTGCTTTTAAGAAACATAAGTACATAAGGCTATCTTCTGAATTTCACATATGTAGGCCACAGATATCTAGCGTTTTGGTAACAGAAGCATCTGAACTATTCAGTGCTAGAAATAAGAGGGTCTGCATGAGGTGGCTTATTTAATGCAGATTTTGCTTGAGAAAATACATGAATGCGTTCATCATCCCTAAGCTGTGGAAAATTTTGATTGTCAATCATTTCCCCTAATCATGAGTTTGAGCCCTAACCACCCTGGGGTGAAATGCATACATTGCTCTCTCTCTCAAATGCTTGATTGTTTCCAAAAACGTTTAACAGTTCTTTCTTCTTGATCACAAAACTAAGGAGAAATGAAGGAGTTGCTTACTCCCACTAGCACTTGCCTTTCTCAATGTTAGAGCTTCCAGGCCATTTGCTGAACTTACAAGTCCAATTAAAAAAAAGAGAGAGGAAGAGAATATTCAGATTATTATTGTGAAATGTGTAACATTCAGGATTTCTTTTGTCCTTTCTCCCTGCTTCCGGGAGAAATTAACTTGATATGTTTCAAAATGTAAGGTACCGGGCAGGCCTTCTTTGGCTCCTCCCAATAGTTAAGTAAATGTACCTTGTCACATGTATATTAAATACTAGGAATAAAGACATCGATATGCTACGGTTATGGTCCCCACTCTTACAGTCCTGGGAAAGGGGAGGGGACTGAAAAGTATTGACTACGTAGGCACAGACAGCCATAAATCAGCCCTGCCAGGGAGTGGAGGAGCCTGAGAGTAATTGAAGAAATGCCTTTGTTTATTCAGTTCCCTTCTTTCCTTCCTTCCTTTCATTTTTCTTCCTCCCTCTCTCCCTTCCTTCCTTCCTCCCTGCCTTCCCCCCTCCCTTTTTCCTTAAAATACTCCACTAACCAAATAAAATAATATACAAGTCTTCAACTCATAATATATGTCCAGACAGAGATATGTAAACAGATAAGTTTAATACAGTAAGTAGAATTTAAAGATATTTCTAAAGCACTATTGTTAAAAGCATAGACTCTGCAGCCAGACTGGCTTTGAATTCTGGCCCCACCAGAATCACTTACCAGCTGTTTGACCTTAGCTAAGTAAGCATCTCATTCTCTTTTCTGTTTCCTTTGGTATAAATGGTGACAGTGTAAGTATTTATTTTATTGTGCAGTAATTGAATTAAACCATAAAAGGTTATTGGAACAGACCTTTGCATGCTGTGAATTCTAAATAAAAGAGAAATTTACTTATTAGGAATGAGATCAGAGAGCACATATCAATATATTAACTCCAAATAGATGCAACCTAATAGAATCTTAAAATGAAAGAAAACTTGAATTACCTTGTGGGCACCATCCTCTGGATGCAGGAACCAGCCTCAAACAGGATGTTCCTCAGTGTTTATAATGCGATGAGTTCAGAGGTCCTTGGCTTCGTCAATACCCGCTCAACTCATCCTTTCCTGTGTATCACCCAGTTCTGTGTGTTTCTTCTCAAAGGAGCGCTCACCTGTGTCTTCTGAACAGGAACAAAGAAGCATGATGTCATGTTGTCTCTGATAACATCGTAACTTCTGTGGCATTTTCCACATTGACCATTCATTTAACATTTTAGTTTGCTTTATCTCAAATAAACATCAGTATTTTACCACTATGCTTTGAAAATTAGCTAACTATAGTAGTAAGTGGCTTTCAAGCATCACGTCGCCTTACAGACTCCACAACATAATCAAAGTGATAAAACATTCAGGAGATATCCAGTTTCTACTCAATTTCCATCCTAAAATTTGGTTGGTTATTCCTGCACTGGCGTTGGGAGTGTGTGGCTCAGTGACAATGAAGTTTACGGAACAGAATTAGTGAAGACTGCAAAACTGTGGTCAGGTAATACACCCCACCAATCTTGTTTTCTTCTCTAAAAACAGGCTGCATTTTCTTTCATTGCTGTATAGGATCTATTTCTCAGTGTCCTTTAAGATTTTTACTTGAGAAAAATATGTGTGAAAAAAGTTCTGAGGCAGTCATGGGATATTGTGAAAAGGAAGCAAACCTTTGCGAAGAGGATTGGAACTTGTTTTTTTTCCTCTCATCTCCTCTAGGAATTCTGTAATGAGGGAAATTGCAAGAGTGTTAACGATGATATGCCATATAACTTATGTAATTACACAAAGGAAAATGTATGTAATTAGACAAAGAAGAATATGCAGTTATAATATTACATATTATAACTACTGTTTAAAAGTGTAGGCATAAGGAACTTTCTAGAAGACGGCTCATCAAATGTTCCCTGGTGGTTGTCTTTGGTTACTGGAATAGTGTATGCTATTTGATTCTCTTTAATTGTCTATATTTTCCAGTTCTCAAAAGGAGTAATCTTTATTTTATAATCAAAATAATGACAATGTAAATTACCACACAGAGTACGGTAGGTACATCGTAATTTTCCTATCTAGCCTCATTGGTCTTAATCTACTCTAGTTCTGGTTATTTCATTCTATTGGCTCTGTGCCTTGAATTTTTCCCCATTTCCTTTCTCACTGTAGCTCCTCTAGCTTTTGATTCTAGGAGACAAGCCCAGAGTCTGCCATTGCTGAAAGAGTGCAAAGACAGCAGAAGTTAAACCCTCGTCAGCATCTAGAACCATGGACTTTCTGAGTTTTCCATTCCTTCACTTTGCCTTCTTTGAACCTTGCTTTTCTCTTGTTTCTCACAGTCTTTCAGTTCACTTGCCAAATGTTTAAAGATTGCTTACACTGAATGCAGGGCTGCCTGTCAAAGGATGAGACACGTGACATTCATGTCATTGGTTCATGATCTGTTTCCTAAGTGACTCGTCTGCTCCCGGCACTCTGTTGTCTGCATGTCATTCCTCTTTTTATTTATCATTATTGTCCTGCTTCATTCCACATTTGAGTTGATATTATCTCAAGTTTATGCAAAATTATCTATCCATCCTAATGCCTTTAGGGTAGCATAAGAACCAGAACAGTCACTGACTTGAAAACCAAGGACTGGCCCCCTATTTGAGGGGAGGGATGTATAATCTGACTTAAAGCAACAAGCGGTAAGCATATTTGGGGCAGATGTTCTCCTGCTTCTAAATTATCATGTACATGAGGAGTAGAATCAACCAAAAAGTGCACTTTCATCTTTTAACCGGTTCACTGGCAATTCTTGTGCTGGAGAGGGTTTGGAGTGATAGTGGAGCAGTGGTATTGATGACAGGAATGCATCATCTCTAACTTATGTCCCTAAATTGCAGTCCATAAGGCAGCTGTCATCACTTCACCCTTAATTTACAGTTGAGGAGACTGAAACACAGAGGTTGATTCAGTGCCAAGCTCACGTGTTGATTAATGGTTGGGGTGGAGTTGAGATGTGATCCTAGGTCTTCATGATTTTAACAATATATTTCTAAATCCTTGAATTTATATATATATATATATAAAGCTTTTAGAATGATACTTGTATAATAAATCTTTATATAGAAGTATATACATATTAATTGTTATTATTTCCCTTCAGTCACTTATTTGGAGATGTTAACTTTTTTTTATTCCCAGCAGAGGTAAAGTTGCTTGAGCAGCCCAAAGCTTTACCATAGAAACAGTGCTCTGAGCTTAGGTCTATAAAGCCATGAAAAAGATGGAATACAGCAGTAGCTCTAAAAGAAACAGGTGAATCTGTTTTCCTCCCTTCACTGCTCCCTTCCCTCTCCTATACATGTTTGCTATTACTTAGCTAAAATTTTTGGTATTATAGAAAAAGCAGTTTCCCTGGGAAAATAGCTAATTTTATGCTGATAAACTTGCTTAACATTTTGTAATATAGATTTATGTTTTAATTCAGTAATCCTAAAACTGTAGGGGTATAAAACTCATTCAAGTTACAGCCGACTTTGGATTGCCTTTCCTTTTAAATCTTTAATAACATGACATTATTTGTCTCTGCTTAAAATGAGTTTTTAGTTTTAATTTAAATTGAATGAAATCATCTATTTATCAAAGAAAAATCTCAGAATTTAGCATGAGATTTCTTCTTGCAGAGTCACATTTGTTCATGTGGGCCTCCTCTCTCTCTCTCCCCCTCCCCCACCCCTCCCTCTCCCTCTCTCCCTCTCTCCCCCCTCCCCCTCCCCCCCTCTCAGATTTACTATTATCTCCTGAGCTTCTTTCAGGGGCGCCTGCTGCTGTGGGCCCCGAGTTGAGAGTTCTAAACTGATATGTGGCACTCATTGGCTTTGATGCAATATTGCTGACCAAATAAACGGTCAGCATCTGAAGTGCCATTATAATGACCCTTTATATTGAAACCTGAACTTGAAAGTTAGTTGGATCAGTCATGGTCCCCCACACACTGGGAGGAGGCACCTTTGTTCTGAGAGTCGCTTTTCCACAGTGCCGCTCCTCCTCCTCAAGCTATGGCTCTAGTAAACTTAATCTGCAGAATTTGGAATCACCCATGTGGCTCCCTAGCTTCATGTGCAGAATACTGTAAATGTCCCCTTTCTTTTTTTTAAGATTTTATTTATTTTATTTTTAGAGAAAAGTGAAGGGAGCGAGAGAAACATCCATGTGCTAGAGAGGAACATTGATCAGTTGCCTCTCTCACGCCCCCAGTGGGGGACCAGGCCAGCAGCCCAGGCTTGTGGCCTGACTGGGAACCAAACCAACATGTTTTGCTTTGCAGGACGACGCCCAGCCCACTGAGCCATGCCAGTCAGGGCAATCCCCCTTTTCTTTAAATAGGTATATCCATTCCACTTAATCATTTATCTGTGGTGATGTCTCAATATTTCATTGGTGTATAATGTTCTTTCTAGCTGCACTATACAGAGTGGGAATGAGCTAGTCTTTTCCTCCAGACCACATAGCAATTGGCTAATGAGTCTTTTCTGAGGAGCTGGGGACAAGGAGGAATCTTATGTAAGTCTGTGACAAGGGTGGGACACTTGGATTGAATATGTATCTTCTAACTGCCAGCCTCTATCTTAAAGTTTATTTAGTCCTCTAGGGCCATGCATCTTGAAAATTCACCATTGTCTCAATATGGTAATAGGTTTTTAAGTTTCTCCCCTTGTATTGATATATATCAAGCTATTTGTGTGTAGGCATAAAGAATAATTGCTGTTAGCTATATGCTCATTATAGATAGTAGTCGCTTTTCAAAATTCAGCCGTACAATATATTTCCTTATGTGCCCACATTTCCCAAGTACTCATATAAAAGTATCACTGCAAGTTTTTTTAAAGATTTTATTTATTTTTTTTAGAGAGAGGGGAAGGGAGGGAGAAGGAGAGGGAGAGAAACCCCAATGTGTGGTTGCCTCTTGTACACCCCCCACTGGGAACCTGGCCCGCAACCCAGGTATGTGCCCTCAAACCGATGACCCTTTGTTTTGCAGGCCAGCACTCAATCCACTGAGCCACACCAGCCAGGGCTGCAAGGATTTAAGTAACTGACACTAACGGAACAAATTGTGTTATATTCTGACCTGCCTGTAACATGGAAAGAGATGTGCGTGCGCGTGTGTGTGTGTGTTAATTTTTTCCTTGTTTCTTAGGATAACTTACTGGACACACACAATGACATAATTGACTTTATTTAAATGAACTAGATTTTTATTAATGGGTGGCAAGTAATCATTTCTGTAAAGAAAATATTAAATGAATTGTTTTACTCTAAATGAAATAATTGGACATGCTAACTCTACTCTTGTAGTTTATCGAAGCTTTTATGCCCCCGTGTACAATCTGCTATTCAAAGCTTCTTTATGCTTCTCCCAGTCCTCTCTGCCCCTGGTGCATATCCACCCCATTGACATGGGGGCAGTTTCATCCTAGTGCATGATCTTCCTTTCGTTCTCACTCCTGGGGTCTCTTTGTGTAGATATGTACCTGTCAATTGTGCTGTGTCAGTACTCACCACCAACTTCACCTTCTCTGCCTCTGTTCTTCACATCTAATCCACCCCAAGATCTGTTGTTTCTCTAATACAGGTTTCTTTAACATTCCCTTCCTTTCTCTAGCACTTCCTTCATCCTGGTCCAGGTCCTTATTACTACTCTCTCAGATTACAGCTGCATTTGCCCTGGTAACTGGTTCCTCTGCCTATCCTCTTCCCCTCTAGTTTATTGCATGTAACGTGGCTAAAATAGCAGTCTATTAATGTCCCATCCCTCCCTGCTGAGGACACAGTCCAGATCTCTTCCATAGCCTCCCAAGCACTGGCTTCCCTGTACCCCTTCCTCACTGCGCCTCCTCTGTGACTACAGTTTTCTCCCCCAGTCCCAATTTCAGAGCCTCGCACCCTGTTCATCTCGTAAGGTGCCCTCCCCACCTTGGTCTTCCTAGTAAACCTCTTAGTTCTTCCAAGCCTATCAAACGTGACAGCTTCCCCCCAGACTCACACTAAATGAGTAAATTACCCCCTTCTCTCTTTTGCCTGTATTTTTAATCATGTTTGTCATGGCATGTAATCATTGCTTTGTGGGTATGATTTAGAACCTGTTTCCTTATTAGATTGTGACTCCTTGAAACCAGAGAATTCTCAGTCACCTGTGTAATTCCAGAGCCCAGCAGGGTGTCTGTTACAAGTATATGTTTAATAAACATTTATGGATTAGTTCGATTGTCTTATAAATGTTCTCTATATTAGAAAAGAGGTTCCTAACAGAGCATTAGAAGACTAGATTTGGGTATCTCTATAGTCTATTATTGTCTAACTCAATTAAGGAGACAGTGTTAGTGAAGTCAAAGTCTTAAGTGTCATTCCTCTACGGAGATGCAGCTTTGTACCTGAGATGTCAGTAACCTCAACAAGCAGCCTAGTAGATGTTATCGGTTCCAAGAGACATGAAAGGTGAGAATGATTAAGGTAAAGGCAAATTCATCTCAACTATTAGACAAATTGAATTAAATATATTCCTTACCGATGCTAAAAGCACAGTTGCATACTCAATGTGAAGTGAGCACCTTGTTTTGCCCACAGCCCCTGCCCAAATGCGCTGATGCTGTTGACTCGAAAGGTTCAGCTGTGTTGAAAGTGGCAGACATATACTGCCTGATCACGGCAATCTTGCAGTGAGAACAATGACCGTCCATCCACAGATCCTTAGGACTGCCAGGCTCTGAGCCTCCTGTCTACCCACAGGCTTTCTGTGTTTGTCTTCCAGGCGAGACCATGCGCATCGCCTCTTCAGAGTTTGCTGATGACCCGTGCTCATCTGTGAAGCGTGGTACCATGGTGCGGGCGGCAAGGGCTTTGCTCTCGGCTGTCACACGCTTACTCATCCTGGCGGACATGGCGGATGTCATGAGACTTTTATCTCATCTGAAAATAGTACGTATGTAGAATTTACCAAAATTTGCTTTCTGTGGTGGCAATGTTGACCATGTATGTTGTAGCCCTGAATTGTGCGAAAGACAATTTCAGTGCTCACAGTATCACCTGGTCACTCACCTGGGTGGCATACCTCCAAATTGCTCCAACATTAAAATTATATTCAATAATATATCCAAAAAGCTATAGAAGACTCCCTTGAATTGTTTTCTTTCAAAACACAGAGTTTGGATTTCCCCCTTACTTCCTGGAGTACAAGACTGCACTCATTAAAGCTGCAGCGCTGAGCATGGGGTACCTGCCTTGGCCCTGTCTTGAAATTTGGAGCAGTGCTGGTCTGTTGGTAGTGCAGACTTGGCCAGCTTCTGGACAGCTGGCCAGATGACCACCTGTGCCCATCCTAATACGGATCACATGTTAAATATATTTTGTTACCTTCTCCAGCCTTGGCTTTATTTAGATATATGGATTTTGAGCCTGTCTTACTCTGGCAATAAGAAGGAGCCCCATCATACCTCCGTTGCTGGAATTAATCTTGTCACACCACGTCTGACATCTGTCACTCCTGGGTTGGGCTGTGACACTATGTACTTATTGTGCATTGTATGTGCCTTGCTTGTCAAGTGTCCTTGGTTCCTATTAGTTTTTTTTCCTAATTAAAATGGAGCTTTACTCTGTTTACAAAGTTTAGTGAACCCGGGGCCAAGGCAACATTCCCAGTCCTTGACAGCTGGGCCTTTCTCTGTTTTCCTAGTTATTGACTGGTGTCTGGTTGCAATCAAGATGGTTCAACCAGTTGAACTAAGATGCACTTCAGTGCTTATGAACATCGTCTGTATTCCACGCCTTCAGTGGATCTTATCCCTAGACAATCGGTACCAGCCCTGGACTGATCTCAGGTCTTAGATGATGGGATGTGAACCACACACTTTCCTTTTTGGGGAACCAACCTATTGCCAGCTTAGTTCTCCTAGTTCTGGCCATTCCTGACATATCACTTTTCCAATACCTACCCTCAGGGTCTCATTTTCTTTGTCAGTGGAGTGTACAATGAGGGGCAGGTGAGGTGGGAAGTGAATTATAATGAGAGCCTATTCTCTCACTTGCCATCTCAGATTTGTTGAGTAATTTCCAAAACCACAAGTGTTTTCTGTCAAAAAATCTTGGGCTGGATATTTTATCTTAGTTCACCCTGATAAAACACTAAGATTTCTAAGTTATGTATAAATTGTGCACCATTATAAAAAAACACTATGAAAAATTTCAGCATCTCCAACTTTAGTTCCATGTTCATAAATCACAAATTACTTTACGATTTCTATTATAGGTGCCTGAGGAGCAAAGAGACACATAGCAAGACTTGCTTGGGAGTTTTTCTCAGAATGTTCTTGGAGAATAGTTCCTCAAGAGCCCGGGAGGGGTCTTGCAAATAGGGTGAAGTAAGCAGTATAGGAAGAGTCTTAACCTCTTTCAGAGGACATTGAGTGGAAGTAAACATTATGATTGACCATTTGGCCACTGGAGTAAGACTACCTAGGTTTAATCTTGGTTCGATGTCCACTTGCTTGTTAGCCATGTTGTAACACATCATATGACCTCCTTACATCTCTGACACTTCCTCTGTTAATATGACCTACTGATAATACAGCCCTCAGAGTTGTGCAAGGTTCTAATACAGGAAATTCCTATCTGTGTCACAGAGTCGAGCACAAAGTAAGTGTTGGGTGAAGGGTGGCTACGTTGCCATTGTAAAATCCCTAGCTCCTCTTGCAGACTGCAGTGAGGGCTGGCCCTCCCCCTGCCCCACCTGTGCTGCATGTATCCTTTAAGCAATAAATAACTTTGTTCTCAAGTGTGTCCAAGAAAAAGTTTTTCCTTCCTTCCCTTTCACTTACTTAGTCTTCAGAGGCAACAGTTTAAGATGGATATTTCACCTGATGGACAATCTTCCTTACCAGGGAGAGAATAGGACTGAGGCAAAGAAGTTAACTTTGCATCCCGTGTATCATTCTCCTTTCTGCTGGGGGAGGCTCTGTTAAGCCATTCTTGGGGAGTGAGGACAGGCTACACATCCTCCCTGAACTACCCCAGTGTGGAGAATGCTCATGGAATCTGGGTCTATGAGGTGATGTAAGGGGCCAGTTCCCGCCTATAATCTTGCCTTTCTACCCACCTGTTTAGACCAGTGCTATTGAGTGATGATATCGAGCAGCCTGTTGTCAGTGGAGTCAATTGTGTTCTTTTCCCAACACAGCAGATTAAAGGAAGTTCAAAAGGGACGGGTGGGATTTAGCACAAACCCATGGAAAGGTCAACTCAGCAATATTAAGTCTCGTCAGACTGTCAGTAGTGAAATTAAAAATGACTGTATCAGTCTGCATTCCCACCAGCTGTGAATGAGGATTCCCTTTTCTCAGCAATCTCTCCAGTACTTGTTGTTACTTTCCTGGTTGGAAATAGCCATCCTGAAAGGTGTGCAGTGGTCTCTCATTGTTTTTTGATTTGCATATCCTTAATAGCTATGGCAGTTAAACATCTTTCTACATGTCTGTTGGTCGTTTGTATGTCTTCTTGGGAGAAGTGTCTGTTTAGGGAACCAATATCATCCCAATACATTTAAAACATTGAGTAAATGATTGTAGACTACATAACATGTTTTTTGTTTAATCTTGTACATTTTCCTATTACCATTTAGTCCCTTCTCCTCAGCAATCAGCACATTTTTGTCCATGTCCATGAGTCCTTTATCCTTTTTGTTCAATCCCTCCACCTCCTTACCCTCCTCCGTACTAGGAGTCATCTGCTCTCCATCTATGAGTCTGTCTCTGTTTTGTCTATTAGTTGAGTTTGTTCATTAGATTCCATGTATGAATCAAATCATATGGTATTTGTCTTTCTCTGACTGCCTTATTTAATTTAGCATAATGTTCTCCAGGTCTATCCATACTGTTGCAAAGGTAAAATTTTCTTCTTTTTTATGGCTGACTAATTCCATTGTGTAAATGCCCCTTAGTTGTTTTATCCATGCATCTACTGATGGACACTTGGGCTGCTTCCATATCTTGGCAACTGTAAATAACACTGCAATGAACATAGAAATGCTTATGTTCTTTTGAATTAGTGTTTTGGGTTCCTTCAGATATATTCCCAGAAGTGGGATCACTGGGTCAAAAGGCAGATCCACTTTTAATTTTTTGAGGTAGTTCCACACTGCTTTCCACAGTGACTGCACCAGTCTGCATTCTCACCAACAGTGCAACAGGGTTCCCCTTTCTCCACATCCTCACCAGCACTTGTTTGTTGATTCAGAATGGCTATTATCAACGCATTTGTTTTACTTGGAGTGCAGCCTCTGTAGTGAAGAGCAGTGGTAGAATGTTGCTATCTTGTGGGGCTAGTAAGGAATTACAGTTTCTGGTGCTATTACTGAATTACTTAGGCTGTGGTCCCTGGCACACTTCCAGTTCAGGTCAGTCAGGATTTCATATTATGAGGCTTTTACCTTGTCCCCCCCACAAGGACACTGTATTAACAATTCATCACAAACAAACAACATATATAATTCTTCTTAGCATTTTTGTTCTTTTCCATAGAAGCACATCCTCTTGTAAGCAAATAATTGTTGTCTGCTAACATCAATTTATTTGTTTTTAACTCAAGATGAAGAAAATATCTTTCATATTTTAACAGAGCAGATTAGAATTATCATCTACATCTTTTTCAAGGCTTTTTCCAAATTAAAAAAAAAGTTTCTTCATTGCATAGCTGATCAAACATGGATGAGAGAAAAGAGTGACAGGTACTTTCTAATCGTAGTGACTCTATTTCCGGCTGGCTCTGAAGCTTGAGGAACCCCCGGTGTGGGTGCTGTAGCTTCCTGCATGGTGACTGCTGAGTGGCTGTTTCCCCTTTAAGCATTGCACATAATATTTTATTTTTTGTCATTCAGACCACATGCCAAATATTTATATCGCTGTTCTTTCCAGATATTGATTTTTTTCTCATTTCTAAGTGACTTACAGGAATATAGAGGGAATTACCTTCTTATCAGAAACATATTCATGTTTCTCCATCAAAATTTCACTAAGTAGATGAAGAATAGTCAGGTTAGTCTCCAAAATACCCACCTTCATTTTCTGCCCTGAAACCAGATAAGTAATTGTTGGCGAGCTAAGTAATCCTGAGCAAATATCGCTCACCATCTAACAATGAGTAAAAAGTTGGGAACTCTGAAGAGGGGGTGTGATTTGGCAGGTTCTCTGCATTCTGTTACTGGAAACTTAAGTTTCTGTGGCTGCTAACGAGTTCATCTCTTCATTTAACGTACAGATATGCTAGTCATCCATATTATCCTACTTGTTTTATCTTGCTTGTATTTGCATGAGCTTTAATGTGGAACCCCATTTTAAGCATATTATATTTAGGGTTCACATGACTGCATATGGTTTTTGCTACTGTACCTGTTTCAAATTCCGAAGGCTAGTGATGGAGCAGTGTGTGACACAGTTCAAAGCTTAATGATCACCAAAATGGGAATTCCATTTTCCTGGGCAAAGCTAAAGTACTCATTTGCACATCAGACGTCTTTAAACATCCCTGAATGATAATTGCATTCATTGTCAAAGTCGCCCTTGCCAAGCACAAAGTGTGTCCTGCAATCACTGACATTGTGTGTTAGGATGACACGTGGCACTTCAGACTGTTAAAGGAATCTGTGTGATAATCAGTGATGAAGAGGGATATTTATTTCTCTAGCTTCTGAATTAATGTAATCAGATTATATTGTCAGTTTTTAGCATTGGTGGTAGCATTGCACATAAACACATCTAGACATATGTATGTCAGAGAAAATAATCACCTTTTTTTCCTATCCTCAGGCGAGGTCCTAGAATAACAATGTCCTTGATTATCTTAGAATTTCTGTGTAAGGGAGTGGATTAGAAATACAGAAAACAGCAACACCTTTGCTAGGAAAGGCAGATTTTTTTTAGTGGCTACTAAGAGCTAAATCTATTCTTGCCATTCCATTGTTTGGGGGCATTGATGACACAAGGTGACTTTAATATTTCCTGTGCTTTTTGTGACATTAGCATCAAATATTTTTGTGCATCCTCAGTAACTTACTATTTCTCGGTAGTCTCCCATTTAGTCTTACAGCTCTAATGTGGCTTTTGTATTTGAATAATAGCAAAAAATTGGTATAAAATATTCTTGTCTCTGATCATAATGGTAGAAATTACTGGCTGGGGATCTTAGTATATCTTTTCTATGTGAACTATCGTGCAGCTGAGTTGTTCAGAATTTATTTATGTATTCAGTTACCTTTTCAAGAAAAACTTATGGATGCCTACTATAACTTAACCTGGTCTTTTAAAAAGGGAATATACTAGCTCACCAAACTAAAAGTCAATAGGCAATATCTTCAGGCAAGGCTTGATCAAGGCACAGGATATGCTAAGGATTGAGTTTCTATATCCTTTCCTTTGGTGATGCCACTCTTCTCTGTTGGATCTTTTCTCGTAGTTTCAAGGTAGCTGCTAACTATTATCAGCCTTACATGCTCCTAGATTAAAGACAGCAAGAAAGAGGACATTCTGTTCCTTGATAGCTCACAAAAATTCCACAATCTTGCTAGTTCTATTGACTTTGGAATCAAGTACATGTCTCTGAGTTAATTATGCAGAGGGGGAATGGGATGAGCCGATTTCTTAATTTTCTCAGCACTTCTCCTTTTCCTCACCACTCCGCAAGCCAAAGATGAGACCAGTTCAACCAGAATGTAGGGTTGGTTAGCTGAGGATCGTATGAGGAAGGGGGAGATGGCAGAGAGTGGGAAGTCTCAGGATTGGCTCTCACCGAACTGAAGGAGACTTGCCTTTCTTTTTCCCAGTTGTTTGGACCTGATTGACCAGGCTAGGGTCACAGGCCCAAGCCTGATGCTGGGGGCTGAGGGTTGAGGGTGATTGGAAAGGAGTCGGCCCCATCAAAAGAGCGGGGGGCATTTACCATTCTGTTCAATAATGAGAGTGAACTACACAGTAACTTGAGCAGGGAAAGTTAACTCTAGTAGCAAATTAGAGTAACAAGGGATCGGCTAGTAAAGAAAACTGCAAGGAATATAGGGATGGCAGCTATGAGGAGTAGCCACTGCTCATGGGACTGAGGTTGAGCCTTCTGGGGAGATCCTCCACCCCTCCTCCCAACCACCACTGAAATCCAGAAGTCCTGAGTTCACTGGATGACAGAAGTCACTGAGGTGCCACACAAATGAATGGAACTTGCTGGACATATGTCCTTTAGGGTGTTGAGGAAAATTCATGGAGAGAAGTTGCCCTGAACGTATCCCACAGTCACCCAGGGCTGTGCTGAGGGGAACTGCTGGCGACTTGCTGTTCTACATGCTGACCGCCCCCCCCCCCCCCCCCCCCGCCGCAGAACCTGCGGAGGGAGCACACGGAAACCAGAACACAAACTCTGTGCTCCTTTGTTGCCAGTCCAGCACTCTCTACTGACAAAGCTTAACATCAAACCAAAGGGGAAAGAAATGCTATTTCAAGGGCCCAGCCAGCTCTGGCCAGATGGATCAGCCATTTGGAGTGTCGTCCTGCACACCAGAAGGGCACATACAGGAGGCAGCTGATCTGTGTTTCTCTCTCACGTGGATGCTTCTCTTTCTCTCTCTGTGTGTGTCTCTCCCTTCCTCTCTCTCTAAAATCAATGAAAAAGTATACACTTGGGTGAGGGTAAAAAACAAATAAGCAAATAAATAATCAAGTCATGGTTCCACATAGCAGGCAGGAATTATGAATTTGCATTTGATAACTGGCCTGGGGAAAGAATGTTTTACTGCTCAAAAATGTGGTGCTCTTGCCCACAGGGGTGTCCAATCCATGGCCTGTGGGCCACATGCGGCCCAGGATGGCTATAATGCGACCCAACACAAAATTGGAAATTTGCTTAAAACCTTTTTTTGTTGTGCTTATCATTTTTTGTGTATTTTTGTGTGTTTGTGTATTTAATGTGTGGCCCAAGACAACTCTTCTTCTTCCAGTGTGGCCCAGAGATGCCAAAAGGTTGGACACCCCTGCCAGAAGGAAGATGGATTCAGGTCAGGCAAAATATTTTAACTGCAGAAATCTTCACAAACCAAGGGAAGAACACAGGCAGGAGAGCCAGAGAGGGGAGTGGGGTGTTCACAATAACATAAGCGATTCTGTGTTGATGGAGCAGAGAGTCAGGTGAGAAGAAGCAGTACCACAGTTGGACAGAGCTCCAGACTGTACAGTGTTGTAGGTAATGTGACAGTTTGGATTCTGTGTATGGATTATGGGGAGCCATTGAGTATTAGTAGTGTTCTAAGTATTAGAATTAAATTTGTGATTTAGATGAGTATTTTTGGCAGTGATGTGGAGAAGGAATTAGAAGAGGAGAAAGCCCAGGCAAGGAGACGTGAAAAGAGGACTGAAATTCCTCAGGCTCATGAATGGGAGAAAAGCTGGGTGAAGGCAGTGGCGGTGTGTGTAGTGAAGAGGGGCCGTTCTGGAGCTGCCCCGGAGGCAGGGTGACTGGAACCTGGACTGACCAGACAAGGCAATGCTCCTAATGAGTGCGCGCTCATATCAGCTGATCAGTACCGTCGAAGGCCAGATCCTATCAGCTTTATACACTCATTCTTTCTGTGAAACTGAGGCAGCAGAGGAGTTAAAAGTGAACTCTGGAGCCAACGATCTGGGTTCAAACCAGGCTTCTGGACTCGCTTGCTGTGAGACCTCTCAGGCAGGATGTGGCACGGCTCTGACCTCAATTTCTTCTCTATGAAATCGAAATTTTAAAAAGGACTAAGTTAGATGTATGTACATTATGTAGAACAGTGTCTGGTACATGTTAAGTACTCAGTGACATTGGGGTAGTATCATTTTTCTTGCACAAGCTGAAAATAACTTTGGAAATATATCAAGCTCTATTATCATTGTACTTTATAAAACATGGCACTTAAAGAATAAATGACACTAGCATTTAATCATTCTTGTTTGCTGATGAAATCATTTGTTTTGCACTTGTCAACAAGGAAATAAAATGTAATCAGGAAAGTCATTTTCTCTTTAGAAGGCAAAAGGATAAAGGATGATAATGTTGGGACACCCATGGTCAAACCAGGATACATGGCTAAACAAGTAATTAAATGTTGGATCTAATATTCATTGATTCACTTGGATGACAACTACTTCCAAAAAAATACTTATTTTAGCTACAAACCTAGATCCTGACAAGGGAGTTGCATGACTTGCTTAATAGTTTCACCAATGTCACTTGAAATTCCATCTACTGGGTGTCAGTTGTAGGACCCTGGAATGAGGTCAGTCTGTCCAAGCAGAAATGATTATCTTGCCCTGGCCAGAGTGGTTCTGTTGGTTGGTCGTTGTCCCACAGACCAAAAGGTTTTGGGTCCGATTCCTGGTCAGAGCATATGCCTATGTTGTAGGTTTGGTCCCTGGTCAGGGTGCATACGAAAGGCAACCTACCAATGTTTCTCTCTCACGTAGATATTTTCTCTCCTTCTCTTTCTCCCCCCCTTCCCCATTTCCTTAAATAAGAAAGTGATGATCACAACAAGAATGACTTAAAGCACTGGTGTGTGCAACGAATGTCGACAGGAGCACTCGCTCACGCTGTCCAGGTGGGCAGGGATCAGACCCGTCAGTCAGTACTACTGCCATCCCCATATGCCTGCCCAGCTCCTTGTGGGTGTTTAATGAATAAATTAATTCTCAGACTGCTTTTTATATCAAAGTAAATGAGAGCAATTTAAATTGGGGAAATTAGAGGTCGATTTAAGGAGTCTGTCTCAAACAGTTTGACACAACTGTAGACTAAATAGTGGTGGCAGGCAGGCTTTAGGAAGAGAGGTAAGGGTGGGCTTTAAACAAGCTCTTAGAAGACCCAGACTGTACAAGTTGAATTGACAGGCCCTGAAATTAGTGAATATCTCTGCCCACTAATTGGGGAGGAAATTCTAATATTTTTTTCCAGAAGTTTCCGTCTTTTCAGCTGTACCTATGCACAGGCTTCTAATACTAAGGTCAGGAAAACCTGGCTGAACAAAGGTTCTCCCTTTGGTACGAGCCCAGCCTGGCTGTGGGAGGGGAGCAGCTGTCTATAGTCAGTCCAAGATCATGAGGGTGATGGAAGGAGGATGGCAATGTCAGCCTCCTGAAGGGCTCCCATGATTAGTTTATTGGGTACACTTTCCCAATCCGGGCGCCGGGGCCTCCCAGACCTCTCCTTCCCATGACACCTTCCGCATCGGCCCTGCCTTCCTCCTCAGGGCCAGCTCAGCAGCCTGCTGCCGGTTACCTGGCCCCAGTGCTCCTCTACTTCACCTGTGTCCCTGTCATCTGTAGACATTCCAAGAGTAAGATGAAGATTTTCCTCTTCAAAAAATCTAGGAAGAAATTTCTGCTTAGGCAGACACTACGCAGCAGTATTTAAACAGAGAGGTCAGTGTCTCTGTTTAAGGAGCTTTTAATTCAGGCCAGGCACTTGGCTAAGTATTTGTTACTTTATGTTTCTTTTTTCTTTTTTTAAAAATGTATATAATATTCCTGGTTTATTTGGAGAAAGGGTGGAGGGTCTTTGGCTATCATTTCCATTTCTGTAACATTTTTTTGTCTATTCATGTTTGCTATTTCTTTTTGTATCAATAGACATTTTATGTATTTTAGAATTGATCAATATCACAGAGGTTTCCAACTCATTAGCGTACAAGGATTCATTCAATTTCAGCTTTATGTATCTTATTGTTTAAATTGGCTTTTGTAGGTAACATGGTGTTGAATCTCTTTAAAAATCCAACCTGAGAGTTACCGTTTCCTAATTAGAGTATTTTGCCCATTTCTATTTAGTTTATATTTGGACTTAGTTGGCCATATTATTTCATACTTTTCATTTACATACCTTCTTTTCATTATTTCTTATCTCCTGTGAATCTTATAACAACCTCTTACAGTGTGTAGACACTGTCTTCACTTTGTTAATGAAGACAGTGAGGGTCAGAGAGATTGAGTTGCTTCCCTAAGTCACAGAACTGACCAATGACAGAGCTGGGGCTCAAACACAGACCGACATCACACTTACTGGCTTATGTGCCTCACTCTGGGTCCTGGGCAGGCGTAAAAAGCTCTTTTGTGTGCTTGGCATCTAGAAGTCAATTTCCTTTCCCCAGACAGCCAGAAAGAGAGAGAGAGAGAGAGATCACCAGCTCTATTCAAAAATAAAAACTTGGTTTTACATTGATTTTGATTTCTCACAAGTGCCTGGTGACTATCCTTCTCCATTTTGTCTCTTTCTTGACCGTGTCCCCTCAGCATTCTGCCTCTCTCTGCATCGTCTGTAGCTGTCTGGCGGCAGTGTGTGTGTGTGTGTGTGTGTGCCCACAGTCCAGCCTCTGGGCCCATTTCCCCGCTTTCTGGGTACCTCGGGTGGAATCTGAGCCACTATTCTATATGAGGACCCTCCATATCCTCTTCCTATCCTTCCAGACTAAAACACCGAGTATGATTAAGTCCTCTTCCTCACAGACAGACCCCATCACTGGTATTTCTTTTCAAAAGAACTTCATTCAATTAGAAACAAAATCAAACAGAAATCTGGATTCTTCAAAGAAAAACCACTAAGAAAATAAATTATGTGTAGCACAACAAAATATATACAAATTGGTCCAATTAACAAGGGGTGAGAAGCCTGTTTTATAGACATATATTAGAAAACAAATCTAAGATTTAGCTCTGTCTTAGACAATTATTTTCCTTTTCCCTGGAACCAGTTTTTATGTCCTGAGGAAAGATTTACAACTCAACAGCAGGAACAAATTGACTGCCCAGGCTGTCCCCTCCAGGCTGCTGTTGACAGCCACAGAAATGATTATAAACCTATTAGAAAGCAAGACCTCACCAGCCTGTTGTCTTAAAGATTTCAGGTAGGAGATTCTCATTGAACTCTAAAAATGCTTTCAGTGGGCCATTCTGTACCGTAAAGTGAACTTTGGTTTCAGTCCCTAAATAATATCCTAATACACAAAAGTCCCTTTTTAAATTATGTATCTTTCTTTTACTTGAGTATTTTTAAAGCTTGGATAGGAATTGGAAGAAGCTAACATTGAGGAGTTAAATCATCATTTTATATTTTTATAGTTAGGAAGGAAAAAAGATGTAGAATTTCCATAGAAGGCGAGAATGGAAACTTAATTTTGTGTGGATTCCAGATTACTACCATTCTAAAGAACTTCCCTTACTACAACTCTTTTCTTAATAAAATGAGTCAGCCTATTTAGGAAATTGAAGGGCATCATTTCTATGGAGTGGAAGTTTTAATGATATCCGTTATCACTGGTTTATATACACTCTTCCCTTTCTCCACTCAGTGAAACTTGATAAGGAAGTTTGGTTAGACACTGCTGCAATTATGTTAAGCCTAAACAAAGCTGTGTCTCTGTAGGTCAGAACTATGTCAATTTATAGCTTTCCAGCCACACTACTGGTCATTTGTGCTTGGGCACTGTCAAACAATGAATCGTCTGCTGCCCTTTGACTTGGTCCGAATTACACAAGCCGATGAGGGTGTTCTCTGCGTTTCTTATGCCTCTCTCAGAGCTGTGTCCTCTCTTTTTCTACCCCCTCTCTCAGAAGCCTGTGCTAGTTGCAGCCTGCCTGCCAGGTTCCCTTGATAAAGAACTTCTGATTTTGTGAACACATATCTGTCTTATGCCTTATTCACTCGAGATTGTGTTTTTGGCTATTTCTACTGAAAAATTTCTTGGTTATTTCTACAAAGATGCTCTCTTGCTGACAACGATGTAGTTAATCAGTTCACCGTAATATCTTAAATTTTAATTAAGTCTACAGGTATTAAAACCCTAAAGGGATACCAACTGTGGAAACCTTCACACCACGTTAAAGTTAGGATCACTCTGGAGGGGATGAAAGTTTAGTACCTCTCAAATCCTCAACTCATTTACGAAGAAATTTTTAGTGAAGCTCATATTTCAAGTCCAAGGCCACACTGGAACAACATCTGATGGCGGTTCGAAGGAATCTGGAAGCCCAGCACATCACTAGAGGGACATGCCTGCTGTGTTCTGCTCACCCCAGTTGATGCCACTCTTAGTGGCAACAACATGTCAAAACCACTGGCTTCTCCAGGCTAAGTGTGTCCTCTTTCCGTCGGACAGCAAGGCATAGACTCAGTTTAAAGTCATAATCCTGTTAGTCCCAGATTTAGAGATGCTGCCAAAATAAACGGTTGCAGAGTCGAGTGGTCTCCGTCTTCCAGCAGCCTAGGAGTTCCTGCAGGCTTGTTTGCAAACGACTTCCCCTTCTGGAGATTTCTAGAAATAGCTATAACATTCCATATTTTTAAAAAATGTATTTCCTTTATGTTTCTTCTCAAAATTAGAAGTTGTTTTCCCTAGCCAATTATAACTCAAATACAAACTATAGTATTCTATATGCTCCAAGAGTTCAGCAATTATTGTTTCTTATTCTTACAAAATATGCTGTAATCCTTGAACAGGTGTTTATTCTGATTATCAATGCTTGTTAGAAGAACTTTTTCCCTATTATTTAAATGTTAATGCGCATTAGTTTTTTTTTTTATACAAACTACTCTTTCTAACAATTTTAGTAATAACTAAATACTATTTAGTTATAAATGTTTTTGTTTTTATCACTTCAGGTGGAAGAGGCCCTAGAAGCTGTCAAAAATGCTACAAATGAACAAGACCTTGCAAACCGCTTTAAAGAATTTGGAAAAGAGATGGTGAAACTTAACTACGTAGCAGCAAGAAGACAACAGGTGGGAAAGATTTTGGATTCTGGGAAGCACATATGAGTTTCAGTAACCTTATGGTGTTGATGGCCTGACCAATGGATCCCCTGGCTATCAAATTAGCAGATGCCCTCAGAATCTGTGATCACAAAGGCTGCTTCCTGCTTGGGGGTTCTTATACCCTCTGGTACCTGGTTACCTAGGAGAGGTCTCGAGCCACCTGCTTCACTGGCAGGAACCCTCTCGCCAGCCCCACCACACTCTTTCCCTCCATTCTGGGAAATTCTCCCGAATCAAATAAAAAATATGGAACTGTAGTGTGATGCTGTGGCCACTCTCTGGCCACTACCCTCGGCCTTCACTTTCGTTTCCCAGCCCTGTGGACAGCACCATGCATATGCACGCTCAAGATGTGTGGGGTGCAGAGTAAAACTTTTATGACTGAGAAGAAGAAAACATGAAGGAAATTAAAGGAAAGGCAGAGAGAGGGGGCAATGAAGAGGCGAGTGAGTTGTTTTCATGAAGGGGGCTGCCCTGGGATTTTCCCTCTCTGCCTCCCCTTTGTCTAGCAACAGTACCCTCTGTTGTAGCCAGCTATAGGTATTCCTTAGGTGCCTGGAGAATTTTGTTCCCCCAAAGTGTATTCTTCTTTCTTCCTAGGGGAAAAAGAAAACATTTGCAAATGTGTACTCATCAGTTAAAATCATTTTCATTCATCCTCTTAACTGCTCCCAGAATCATTCCACATTTTGGGCAACTCCTAGTGATTTTTTCCCTAAGATTTTCTGTGATGACCCAGGAAGCTCCAGTTAACAAACCTTTGTCGAGTGTTCATTCTGTGCCAGGCTGATGTAATTGTGCTAGAATAAACTTGACTAAGGCCTAGCTCCTGCCCCTAAAGAGCTTACAATGCCCTAGCAATGGACACACACGTGATTTAGTTTATGTGCTGATTCTTAAGTACTTTAAAATTCTCGTTCAAGTAGAATCTTGTGTGGTAGCCCCAGTGTAACGTGGGTGGGAGTGAAGTTAATTAGAAGCACAGGTGTGAGACCCAAAACTAAAAAGTCACTGGCTTTTTAAACAACTGAAAAAGAATACACTGAATCTTGAGTTCAGTGACCGAGGGAGAGGCTGGGAAGGAAAATAGGAACCAGGGCTTTCAGTGTCTTGCAGAGTGTTTCTGTTTAACTGTGAGTGGATAGGATTTGAATAGTTCAAGGTTTGGGATCATGCCTCAGATTCACGTTTTTTAAAATCCTCACCTGGGGATATGTTTATTGATTTTAGAGGTAGAGGAAGGGAGGGGGGATGGAGGAGGGAGAAGGAGGAGAGGGAGACAGGAAGAATGAGAAACATCTGTGGGAGAGGGAGTACTATCAACTGGTTGCCTCCCGTCCCCATCCCCACCAGGAGTCTAACCCGCCACCCAGGTATGTGCCCTGGCCTGACTGGGAATGAAACTGGAAAACTTCTGGTGTACGTACAGGAGGACACTCCAAGCACCCTGCCAGGGCCAGATTTACATTTTAATATTATTCTATATGTTACAAAAAAGGGAGTGGTGTGGAAGAGGAGAAACTAGTCATGGTTTGAGAGGCGGCTAAAGTCATCTAGGTAAGCGTTGGTGGTGGTCTCAATTAGGGTGGTAGCGGTGGGAATGGAGAAAATGTTGGGAGTGGAAGTTTATTTTGAAAATGGAACACTTAGGACCTGCTGTTGAATTGGATGTGTGAGGTTAGGGAGTGACAGCAACCAATTCACTTCTAAGCTTCTGGTTTGAGCAAATGAGTAGATGGTGATAAATTTGCTGAGATCAGGGAGACTGGAAAGGGACCAGTTAGAGTTAGAAATAAAGATTTCATATTTAGATATATTGATTTTTGAGAACTTTGTCTGTGTAGAAATGTAAATAGAAGACAGATTCGGGTAGGAGATTGAAACGTGAGTCATCAGTAATTTTTTTTACCCATTTTTCATAATTTAACATTTAGATTGTTTTCAGTTTTTTTATGTGATTAAAGAATGTTTTCTCAAGTATATTTATAGAGATAATGAGAATTTTCTACTTGTCATCTCACATATTCAGAATTTGTTTTAGCATAGATACTCAGTAATGAAATATGGAACTCGGACCAGGTGTTCTGGAGGTTAACAAAGGCCCTTCATGATTGGCTGGAAGAAACCTTCTACCTTCACCACCCAGCTGACTGCCTAGTATAGATAATGCATTCACGTTTGTTGCCTATTTACCTGGGGCTAACAAATAATCCCAATTTAGAATTTGTGTAGGCTGGCATCTGTTACTTAAACAGAGGTTAGGTGGTTCAGTTATTGCCTATTGTTGGTTTGTCTTAACAGACCTAGATGTCAGACATAATGAGCTTGTCTCGGAATTATTGTGACCCACCAAAGAGAAGACACAGGTCACTGTTGCCAGGTCCTCCCTCTGTCGTGCACCAAATGAGAAAAGTGGAGTGTAGACCCAGGTGTTCATATACTAGGCAATGATGTTTGAAGCTGGGAAAATATTCTCCCCGAGATACATGCTGGCGTCCCCGTAAAGCTGAAAGTAAAGTGACTCCCCAGTGGTATTATTTTGCTGTCCAAAACTAGGAAAGCAAATCATCTTTCATCTACTATATTTTACTCCTTAAGCCCAATGATTGAGCTGCCACTGAAGGTGGTTTTTAAAAAATGAACCCTATTCTAAAAATGGTACAGAAGTGGCAGTCATGCACTAAGCAAAAATCAGAGTTTGATTTCCCTTGTTTGTAATTGTAATAAAGTTTGGGTTTTCCAACTGCTGATAACTAACTCCGATCCATGAAAGCCACTTACGTGTGGCTCAATTTCTGTGTTCTCTCAGCAACATGTATGACATGCCTTGCATGGGCCACATACTGTGCTGATGACTAAAGAGCCACTGTACAAGACAGACAGGGCTCCCTGACCCGTTAGAACATGGAGTGCAGGAGGCATCTAGTATAGTAAGCATACTCAAGTATGAGTGTTAAAGATAGGAGGAAAACACACAGAAAGGGGTGCAGCTCAGAGGGCTGGAAGGAGATTGGGCTCTAGGAGGATGGGTCACCTGAGGTGAAAGGCTAGGGTGGAGGAGGGACACTCAGGTATTTCACACAGAAAGAACCCCACATGTGAAGTACTGACAGCTAGAGTAAGGGTGAGGGAGCATAGACGGTTTCTAAAATCCAGTGTGGTTCCCACCCTCTGTAGCTCTAAGTTCTGTTACAAACACTTCTGTGGAAAGTGTCATGGATGTGACAGGTTTCGTGTTTGGCACACGCAGGAGCTGAAGGACCCTCACTGTCGGGACGAGATGGCCGCAGCCCGAGGGGCCCTGAAGAAGAACGCCACGATGCTGTACACGGCTTCCCAAGCCTTCCTCCGCCACCCAGATGTTGCTGCCACAAGAGCCAATCGAGATTACGTGTTCAAACAAGTCCAGGAGGCCATTGCTGGTATCTCCAATGCTGCTCAAGCTACCTCGCCCACTGATGAAGCCAAAGGCCACACAGGCATTGGCGAGCTGGCTGCTGCTCTGAATGAGTTTGACGTAAGCATCCTGGTGACATACACCAAGGGCCATACACTTCCATTGATAAAAAATGCATTGGGGATGCACGGCCACCATCTCAGTACATATATTGATGGACCCCCTTGGAGGCTTTTGGTAGTGTGATAAACCACATAATGAGTTTCTGGTGTTAAATAAACACCTTCAAGGTGGAAAGCATTTCTGAAAGAAAGGGTATATTGCCAACCAGAAAAGGGACCAGGTCCTGGGAGACACGGACTACATAACCAGCAGCAGGGCTGGAGGGAGAAAACTGTGTGTCCACCATCCTGGAGCTGACAGGGCTCTTTTATACAGTGAGTTTGGGGAAGAAACTCATTGTATGAGTTTCGGTGTAAGCTGTTTTGAAAGAATTTACATTGGCCACAGTTAAGGAGGGCAGGGGAAAGTGAAATGGGGCTAGTTCTGGGACAGGTGGCCTGTTCCTGAGGAAGAAGTGTTTATTCTTTTGGACTGGTTGTGGGCAGTAGTCCGGAAAGTTCACACGTAAGCAGAATGCAGTGGGGTCTGGTGGTTGGCTATTCCTTTTTAGATAAAAGCTGAAATAGCTGTCTGGAAGTTAATTAAAATCGTCAACATACATTCAGGAATCTGAGCCATCTTTTGTTGGCTCCTGGCCACTGACTCCATTAACTAACTCCTTGTCTCTTTTTCCCACCCTTCAGCTTGCTGTAACTTAATTTGAGACATCTCAGAATTTTTCTCTTATCACTGCTATTAGGGATTTGACATATTGGCAGAACCTAGTTTACTTACCTTTAAAGGAACTAAAAAGGGACTGTGAGGAGGGGCTGATCCCATGCAAGTATTACAGAAATCTTGGACACTATCAACTTTCCTACCTCTTGGGCTGTTTCAGGGACAGTTCATCATTTGGATGATAGGCTTTCTGATTAAAGGGACAAATGTCATGGTCCACTTAGGTGTACATTGCATTTCTGTTGTACCTGGGTGAAGAACTACCCTCGATCTTTTCCTTTTAAATCAGTGGCAAAACAAACTTGGTTGGTCTCTGATCCCGTGTGGGATCCTGGTCTCTATGTTGCCTCTTTGGGTAGCAGTACCTCTGCTATATTTTCCATGAACGACCCCCATTCTGCACCTGCTGTTTCTGGAGGTTGCTCCTTGGTGTATTCAAGGTATTAAAGTGAGTGGGAGGGATTCATGTCATCAGCACCCCGGAATGACAGCCCTTGCCATCCCTAGTCAGTATACAGGCTCACCTGTGAGAAGTTAGAATTCAGCTGAGTTTATACTATGATCACGTGGATTGTGAGAGCTACAAAGACTTAAAAATAATCAGTGTCTGCTTTCAAGGGTTATATTTTCCTGTAGGGGAGATGAGGGAGGTAGAATGTGCACAACACCCTTTAAGTGATAAACCACGATGTTACAGGAAGTCATAGGAATAAAAAAGGGCCCTTACCAGCCGTGCAAAAAGATGATGAGCTTGCTTTCGGGTATGTTGACAGGACTTTTTGGCAGGGCATGACTGGCTGGCTGCTAGAAAAGAGTGTTAGGAGCAAATGTTTATTAAAGATGGATGGTGTAATGTAGGAATATTTATAATACTTTACATTCAAATAACTCTGTAGTCCAGGATCTCTCCTCTTTCCCTTGTTTTTTAGTTAGTAAAAATACAGGATCCAGCAGAAGTAATGCTCGCTTGAGTGTGGTTGGTAGGGTAATAATATGGGTGTAATAATTCATAGTTTTAATCTGAACATTTCACCTAAAATGTCATGTGGTGTGCTTGAGGGTGATATTGTTATGTTACAGAATTACATACTTATGACTTGGTAATAAAAGATTTGATAATAAAAAGGGGCCCTTTATTTGTGCCAGACCCTGTGTGTGCGCGCGCACAACACACACACACACACACACACACACACACACTAGTCCATATATTATTCTCTAAAGTTTCTTGTAGGGATTAATTATGACAATAAATTTAAAACATTCACCACAGAAGTTGGGCCCTAATGAAAAATTATATTCACAAAGTTTGGAGACAACTGAAAATTTATTGGAACTAATAAAAGAATTTGTATGTTTTAAAATAAAAGAAGTCACTAGATTTCCATAATATAAAAAGAATAATGGGGAAAGAAATCCTATTCACAAAGTATCCGGTAAAATAATTTTTGACTTTATTTCACTAGTTAATTTAATATTCTATTATATGTTATAAATAATCCTGGTATAAGTATATAGTAACAATCCAAAGAGAGAAAATTATATTGTTTTACTGAAGAACAACTTAGGTTTTGGTAAATGGTGCCATGATCACAGGCAGGAAACTTGCCCCCATCAATATTTATCATTTGCAGACAGTCCCGGGAAAAATTTTAGGAGAGTTCTTTTGACACTTGACAGTAGCGACAAATTTTTTTGTCTCTTTTTTCCGATTTCCTGGAATAAGAATGGATGAGCCTATAAGAATGGAAGTGAAAATAAGTGGGCCATGCCCTCACATATTAAAGCATTATAATACTACATTAATTTTTAAACTGTGCACCAGAACAGCAGCAACAAAACAGCCTCATCTGTTAAACAGAATAGAAAATTGCGATCTCCATTACAAAATTATTTTATGAAATGGTGCTTTTAAATATGAACAATAGGTAGATTAGCCATATTTTGCCAAAAATTGAATATTTTTAATCATAGTTTAGTTTATGGTCAAAAAGTAAAGAATGAAACCTAAGGGAGGCCACAGTCATGCAGCAGCAGTCGCTCACGGAGCACCCTGGACCCGTCCACAGGCCCTTCGGCTGCTGCCACCTACTGCCCAAGAGCGAGAACTCCAGCTCTCCATGTTTTATCTAGACCATTTTTAGTCAAAGGAGCTTTTACTGAAAGTGAATTTAACAATTGAGGCCTCACTGAGAGTAATAAAAGTGGCTTTGGATTCATAAAACTTAAAGGCATGTAGGGAAAATCATTTAGTTATGTATGTCAAGATACGTTAACTTTTAATTGTTTTACTATAGTGACATTTTCTCATGATGCCCAATTAAGGCCTTAGGGCCTTAACAAATGAATATATATCAGCTGAAGATGTTTTTTATAACACATGATATATAATTCCCTAATTATATTTTATTCACTTCATGCCATTACATATATTAAACCAAGTGTTTTTATTACTTATTATATTAAGTATATTATGTTACCTAAGTAATTATATATTCTATCAGCTTAGTGTATTGAACAAATGATATTTTATTTTAAATGTATACTGGTTCTTAAGCTACATATATTCATATGGCATTATCTAATTCCAGAATTTTATTTCATAGAGCTTGACAAAAATCAACTTGTGGAGCTGTCTAAATTAGCAGGTTATAGATAATAATTTCATTTGGTGTGATTCCCTAAAGATTCTTATTTAGTAAGTGCAACTTCACTACTTTCTCAAAAGCAGTAATGCTAGTAAAGTATTACTAAATATTGCAGCATATGAGGTAATTAATCAGTTGTAGATGTTCTATCATTTCTGACACCGGCAAACGTAGCAGTCTGTAGTGATATTTTAATTCTTTTACTAAAAATGATATTCCATTTCTCTTCATGTTGTAACAGAATTATACATTTCTGTCCTACACTTGCATAATGAATAATTTGGTATTTTTTATTTCCCAGGCACATTGACTTGAAATTGATTTAGAATTCACAGGCATCTGCCTTGAATTCCAAATGCTATTCTCAGCTATTAAGCAAATTGATATTACATCAAGTGGGAAACTTCACTGAAACTTCCTGTGACTTACTTTTCTGGCAATACCCCTTCCTGAGGCTTGGTTTGGTAGCTTGCCATTGTAATGGAGATTTTTAGAAGTAAAGTATTTTTGAGGACATGAAGTGAAAGGAACCATAGAAATACAAAACATAATTTCATAGCATGGCTAACATGCTCTAATGTTGAATTTGAAGATTATTTTGTGTTAATAGCCCTCAGCATATCAAATCCAGTTTTATGGTAGGTAGGATGCAGAGAGGACTGAGTTTGATAGTTGATTAAGAATAAGGTAAAATTTTGTATTTTTATATTCATTTGTCTAATTTACAGGATTGATTTCTAGTGGGTAGTTATGATTATAGCTTGGTGTTTGATGACCTATTTTGTGGCACTATCCTTCTGCCTACATAAATAATTGATGTAGTGAGTTATGAAGCAAAAGAATGAAGAAGAACCCCAGTATTTCAACAACTTGAAACTGACAAGAGTACCTCTTAAGCTATAACAGGAAAAAGTAAAATAATTGCTAGTCAATGGAAAAATCACCCTATCATAACATGTGGCAGTTTGAGGTGGTTAATTTTATCTAATGAAACTATCTACTAAAGAATACTAAAAAGTATTTTAAAAAATCTAATGATTGCTCAAAATTAAATTATATTATAATGTCAATTTTGACTGCAAGAAAACTTTTAAGAGTGAAAGAGAGGAAAATTAGATTACTCCCACAGAATTCCCTTTTTGAAGCTTCTTTTGTAGCAGATAATGTTGGAAAAATGGCAATTAATACCATTCATGATTCAGTCCTTATAATCGGTAGCTATTTTCTTTTTAAAGTTAATGTTTTTTTTTTTTAATCAGATGATAAACACCATCTCAAATTCTCTAACTCCTTACTTCTGACCTTGCTTCCTTTATTTCCCATTTGTTCTAGGAATTTGCCTGATAAGTAATTTTATTTTTCTTGTACATTTAGTTCCATCTCCTCAGCCTACAGAAAAATGTATTTCTCTTATTCAACCTAAAAGTAAAATAAACTGTTAGGCTACCATATTTACCTATTCTCATATTTTACTTTTTTCTTACACAGTTCTTCAAGAAGGAGATTCTAACCCTTGTTTCCATGTCTTGGCTGCAGACTAGCTCTTACCTGTGTCAGCCTTGCCGTCTAACCCTCCTCTGCCCCTCCTCTGTGACACTGTGTCTGAGAGTCTCTAGGGACACCTTCCTTATGAAGTCTGTGTGCTTCTATTTTCTAGTTCTTAACTGCTTCAACTTTGGAAGGAAGGGCATTTATAATAGTATTAACCAGACTTCTTGCAAGATTTAAATATCTGTACTTGAGAAGTAGGACAATCTGGTCCCAGCCACCTCAAGCTGAAACGTCACCATGACATACCAACTTTATAGAAGTTGTCCTTCCTATTTTTACCTGCTTTTTCATACCCACCTCATTTTCTTACATTTTCTTTCTCTTTTTTCTTCTCTGTAAATATGTTTTCTTTTCTTGGTCTAATTATAATTCTCTTACTGATCTAGTGTTCAGTGGATGGGAATACTGCAATGTGAGCACAAGGAAAGATGAGACATCTGCAATCACAGGCCTATGGAGAAAGCCAGGATCTCTACCTGATAAGATTAGGGGGCCCAGGCTGACTGCCTCAATGAGAGAATTGTCCCGTGGGGAGCACCTCCATGCTCCAGCAGTCACCACCCAGAGGTTACGCCAACCTTGTGCCCTTCCCAGGGGTACACAGATATTCCAGGGGTGGGGTAAGCAGCAAGAATTCGGGTTTCAGAAGTCATTTCACAGCAGGACCCAGCCCGCTGTGGGGACATGGAGAAGAGCTTTCTGGATACTTGAGAGTAGAGTTTGGGGCCTAGGGTTGCAGTACAGCTCCAGGGGAGGTGGGAGTGAGTGCTCTATAGGTAACCCAAAGACACAGCCTCAGAGAGCTACGCTGAAGGAAAAGGTGAGTTTTTCTGTGGTCCCACTGCTCCAAATATCAGTCTTATACTTTCCGAATAGTGAGATAATACTTTTTCATTGTTACTAGGCACAGACTGATGCTTTTGTAGAAGTTCTGGTCCCTTAAGATGGCACAATTCTGAGTTCCAGCCAGCTCAGTGATTTTTACAGGGTTTCACTGACTCATGATCTCTGCATCAGGAAAGCAGGAATGCCTCTTTGGCCAAGTAAATTTTCACAGAGCACCTTGTTCAGCCCCTTCCCAGTTCTAATCTTCTTTTCTGCTGTGGAAAATCAACATAGTTATTTATCAGAAAAGCTTATCCCAGGCCTCATCTCCTTCTTTGATGTTCTATAGTCATTTTGACTGCAGATATCTGGGAACACCCATATTAGGATATGAAGACTATAAGTTTCTTACATATAGAATCAGGGTGAGTAGAAGAAAGGAGAATGCCCTATCAAAATACTGTAAACATACTGGTGAAATTTATGCAAGGTGTAGTTAGTCTTCTAAAGAATTAGCAAGCAGGAGGCCAAATGCACAAAAATGAAGGCCGGTAAGAAGGACCATTTAGCTTGTAGTAAGCAATTTCAAATTCTTAATTTAGGTACTAAAAAGATAGAGCAGACAAACTCAGCAATTTTCTTCCTATCTTAATGCATACCAATATTGTCAAAGGCTTAACATCTGTACAGTTATTATGACTTTTTCTTTAATACTTTAATTAGTTTTTCTTAATAATGGTGTCTTCTGTATTCCTATGAAGTAATTTCTACTTAATGGCCATTGGAAGTAGCCCAGGACATTGTAAAGAGCCCAGGACTTGGACTGGGTATCTGGATCTTACTCCAAGCTCTACAAATAACTGAAGTTATGTGACCTTCCCTTACTGAGATGACATCCCTAGGCCTTGAACTAAGGATTAGCCACAGGAAGGCTAAGATCTTTCATTGAGAGCTTTCAATGTGCCAAGTGAAATATAGGAATGAAGGTGTGCAAGACATAAAGGAGAATTGCTCAATAAACAGCTTGCATACATGCCGTGATACACACTTACATATATAGCATGAAATCACCTACTCTGTGTGTTTGTGGGATGAGGTTAGGAAGGGTGAAATCATAGAAGTGTTCCGGAGGAGGTGGTGCATGAGTAGCAATTAGCATGATGAAGTGTGAATGACAGTGTTTCTCAAGGGGAAAGAGCATCATTGCCTGTAGAAACCTGGTGGTAAGTGCATAAATTACTCAGCCCAGGGATGGAGCCCAGGGGATGAGGAGAACTCAGGCTTGGTGGGTGAGGTGGGGGCAGATCCTGGAGAGCCTTGTAGGACCTGCAAGGGGCTGAGCTTCAAGAGCATTGGAAGTTGCTAGTGATCTAAGTAGGGAAATGTATGGTCAGCTTTCTTTTTAAAAGATCCCTCTGTTTATTTTTTTAGATTTCACATGTAAATGAAATCATATGGCATGTGTCTTTCTCTCTTTTACTTAGTTTACTTAGCATAATGCACTCTGTGTCCATCCATTCTGTTACAAATGGTTAAGTTCATTCTTTATTACGGCCAAGTAATATTCCGCAAACAAAATAGAAAGACTCATAGACTGATGGTTGCCAAAAGGGAGGGGCCCTGTTTGGAGTGGGAGGTTGGGTGAGAAAAGGTGAAACAGATTAAGAACCATAAGTTGGTAGTCACAAAATAGTCATGGGAATATAAAAGTACAGCCTGGAAAGTATAGTCAATAATGTTGTAATATTGATGTATGGTGTCAGGTGAGTACTTAAAATATCAGGGGGATCACTTTGTGAAGCATATGATTATCAGACCACTAGGCCGTACACCTGAAACTAATATAAAATAATATTAAATGCCAACTGTAATTGAAAAATAAAATAAAGAGTCCCTCTGGCTGCAGGGTGGAGAATAAATTTCAAAGGGGCAAAGCCACAGGGTAACACGAATGATTTAGGGTGAGAGGTTATGAATGTCTGAAGTGTGTTGTTGGAGTAGGAATGGGAAGAAGTGGAAGGACCTGGACCATATGGGGGAGTAAAATAATAGGCCTTGAGGACTGACTTTGTATTTTCATGTATCAAAACAGTTCATTTTTTTACCATAACTTTTTGTTAATAAGATCTTTTTTTATAATCCCCATTATGAAATCTTAGAACTTTCAGTGCTTGGTGGGAATTCTCCCCCCCCCCCCCCAGTAGAACTTTCTTGCACAGAAGGTTTTTTTTCTGCCTTTTAGTTCACTTACATACCAACTAGTGTGATTAAATGCCTAGTGATTTATAAAGATATATATTTTAAACATTCTTAATCCAAATTCTACAACATCTAGCATTTTTCTAATCTAGTTAAAGGTATTCATGTTTAATTGATCTCCTAACAGTATGTGTTTAGTATGGTCATTTTTCTTTGTGGGGGAAAACCTATTAGACACAATTTTTAAATGGAGACAGGTTTTCCAATCTGGTAGCACATAGTGTCCCCATTCTCCGTTCTTCACCATATCTCCCTTTAATGCACTAATGCACTGCTTTCTGAATCTATATGCTCTGTTCCATTCTGGCAAATTGAAACAAATGGAAATTATCTTTTAATCCTTTCTAACTAGAAACAAGCAGTGGTGTTATGGTGTTATCATAGAGTGACATCTGGTGGCCAAATGGAACATTAAGAAATACTCCAGCGGGTGTTTACCTGTAAAGAGAGCACAGACTAAAGTACACGCTGTGGGCCCAAAGGGGAGGAATGTAAATGTGGCGGGGTGTAGTCTGCCCTCAGAGAACTTTCCGTTTGCTTATGGCACCCTTTTATATGCTAATGTTATTCGATGAAAGTCACCTTAATCCTGCTGAGAAATTTTTATAGCCCTGGGAAGGTGGTAAAGATGGATGCAAATGCAGGTGAGTTTCCTGGGAAGAGAAGCAGAGGCAGGGTGGAGAGTACAGGGAGGTCTGTGAGGAGGGTGGGACCAGGTCAGCCAGCATCTGGAGTCTTCCCTCCTGCCAGGCAAGACCACATCGTGTCCAGGACCCGTTTATCCAGTATGGTTATCTCTTGTCCAGAAACCTGATTCTGGGGTATTGACACTTCCAGCATCTTCTTGCTTCCAAATAGTCTCAGCTTTTTAAGATGTTATAAACCTAGGAGTATTTTCTAATAGTATCGTTTACCTTTCTCTTATGCTTTTTAAAAAGTAATTACTGCAAGAAAATATCCTAGCACAATCTAGTATTCTCTTCTGCATTTCAGTCAATAACTATGGAGTTACAAAAATTATTAAGCAAATAGACTGAGATTTGAAGCATTGTTTTTTTAATTGCAATTTAAATTCTTATTTGCTTGCCTCCCTGTTGTCTTTAATCAAAAGTATTACATTTTCATCTTGTTTTATTTTTTTTCCACAAAGGAAAAAGTAAGAATCTGTATTATTTCCAATGAGGGTAATTTTCTCCTTTGAAAATATTGACAGACTCTGTGTGTCTGAGTTCACCTTTATTTCACATAACTAGTACTAAATATAACAGTGAATACTGATGTAATTGATTATAATTATGATAATCATACATCAATATCATATCATCAGTCATCGTTGATATTTATATATTGTCTAAACATGTGAAGGCAAATATTTGATTATCATTTATTTATTAGTTATACTTTAAAATTAAGGAACCGAACAAGTCATTTTATGTGGTAAGCTACTTACTGGTCAAACTGGGGTTTATTAAAAACGTTTACCTCCTGCCAGTGCAACTTGGTGGGTTGGAACATAGTGCTGCACACCGAAAGGTTGCAGGTTCGATTCCCGGTTGGGGCCCGTGCAGGAGGCAACCAACTGATATTTCTCTCACATTGATGCTTCTCTCTCTCTCTCTCTCTCTCTCTCTCTCTCTCTCTCTCTCTGCCCTGCTCCCTCTCTTCTACTTCCTATCCTCTCCTTCCCTTTTTCTCCCATCCTCTCTCTCTCTCTCAAAGTAACCAATATTCTTTGTTCAGGATTCAAAAAAAAATAATACAATATTTACCTCCTTAGTCTTATTTTCTTTCCTGATTTCTTATGTTAGTCATGCTTGTCTTTAGCCTCCAGGTGAATCACCCCTACTCATGTGCTTCTCATGAAGAGGTGCTTAGTACTCATTTTTAAGATTTAGTTTGATTCAGTGGTAAAGTAAACTCACCCAGGTAAGTCCTGCCCTTCCTTCTAAAAATACTCATTTGAATTTCTCATCAACCCAGTTCCTTAACCTATTTCCCAAACTTCATCTCCAGCAGCATACCCTGGAAACTTTACCATAGCCTGTTGAGTCCCATTTTTCATTTTCCTAATGTGTATAATCAGAACAAAGCAGAATGTGTTCCCCGGTGTTCTGTTTTGTTCTGATTACATACATTCATCAAGCTAAAGATGCAGGAACACGGGCACCCACAGGTGCACACTCGGCAGTAAAATTGTGGGGCAGCTGACGCAACCGAGGGCATAACTGAGTCCTGTGCTGGTCCTGCTGGTTACGCTGGCCATGCTAGTGGACATCGGGGCAGCGAGGTGTAGGGCAAGCAGAACCACCTAATGTTAGATTCCAGCCACATCCCTCTATGCTTCTGTTTCTTCATGTATAAAATGGGATAATAATGTTGACTCCACATTAGTGTTGATAATCTCATGAGATCAACATTCATAGGGGTCTGATCCATGGAAGACCCTCATAGATGCCAGTCATTTTTCCCCTACCTCCCTTAACATCTTCTACCCAAAATCAGCCTTGAAGCTCTTCCCAAGAAAAGCCTTTGGGGATAGTTCCTAATTGAAAAGTTGTTAATGCCACTTGACAGTATCTATAATAACATTTGCTGTCCCTTATCTACCCCTGAATGCACAATAACCTTAAAAGAAGGTTTGGCCAAGACTAAGCAGTCTTGGAAGGTAGGCAGTTCTATATTATGGAGAGATTTTCAAGCAGAGATGAAATTACTACTCGGTCCAAGGGTGAATCTTAAAGTGAAAACTCATAAAGGCAGTGCTAACACTAAGTGTGTAAACTTCTACATTGTGTTATCTGGGGATTATCATTGCTTTACTAGCTTTTGAGGCAGTGAAAACCATCTTTAGCTGTATATCATATACCATATTTCTTCTGGTTTAGCTGTCTCTGAAGATTGGTCCTGGTACACCTGGAAGAAAGGGAAAGATTGACAGGATGGGGAAGAAGAATGAAATGCTGGCCTAGGTCCATGTTCCTGATTCATGCAGGAACCACACATACTTTACACAAATGTCTTTCTTTAAAAAAATTAGAAGATTTTGTTTATTTATTTTTAAGGGAGAAGTGAAGGGAGGGAGAAAGAGAGGGAGAGAAACATCAGTGTGTAGTTGCCTCTCACATGCCCACTACTGGGGACCTGGCCCACAACCCAGGCATGTGCTATGACTGGAAATTGAACCAGCAGTCCTTTGGTTCACAGGCTGGTACCCAATCCCCTGAGCCACACCAGCCAGGGTGTGAATGATCTTTCTATTCACAATTAATTAGTAAAACATGACACTGGTTTTAAAGAGTCTAATACAAATGATAAGGAAAAAATAAGGTGACATAGAAAGGCCTTGTTAAATCCTACATTTAATTGATATTCTACTCTTCTGTCACTAATATTTTCTTGAAAACTTCCACGATCAAACTGCTCAGTTGTGATGGAGAACAGGACTTCTCCCTGCCCTAGACTGAGGATGGATTTATATTTTCTAGAATAGAATGTACTCTTATAAGCCATAGGGAACTACTAGTATGTGGACGATTCAGAAAAGCAAAGAGTACTAATATTAAAAGACACTTTGTTTCAGTCTAGTTCATATAATCCAACTTATAAAAGTAGAAGTAGTTTCCTGAGGGATCAAACATTTTGCTGAAAGTCACACAGATAATTATTTTCATAACTAAGGAAAGAACACAAATCTTTTCATTTCAGTCATATTCAAAAGAATGGTGAAGGAGGTGTCATCTTCTCAATCTCCATCAACTCCCTAAAAACACCCCCAACTAACCATGCAATCTGAGGCAAACAATGTGCTGGCCATGCAGATGCAGCTTTGAGACAACTCCTGTCTCCCTCCCAGCCAGTCTCCTCTCCTATAACTGTGCCATGAGGAACTCCAGAGCTGACACTGCTTGTTCCCCGTGTCTGCTTTCGCTGGTCTTCTGAAAGGAGCACACACAGGCAGTGCATCTGCCTGGTTGAAAATGCCTACCATCATCTTCTATAGCCTTAATCATACTTAAGTTTGTTGTGATCACTGAGGGGTACGGTGATGATCATGTTGGTATTATTTTGTTGCTTTTGCTTTTTTTTTTTTTAATCACATTTCCACTAAATCTGTCTTTCTAAAAACCATAAATGTCCATGCTTCTCTTCTGCTCTGCTTACACGAAAGTGTCCCCACTCACTAGAAGAAGGCCAGCTGCTATATAAGGGCCTGGAGGCTGAGGAGGTCATCAGTCCTTGCATTTCAGTGGGGGGGGGGGGGGCGGGGGGCTGTCTTGTTTACCTCGTGGCCTTTCCTGGTGCTTGAGAAAGTCTGTAAGCTTTTAGTCTTCACAGGTGGCAGGGGCCTAACATGGCCCATGTAGGTTTCTTGTGAGAATTATTGAAAACACTTTGGCCCTGGCTGGGTTGGTTGCTCAGTCTGTTGGAGCATTGTCCCATACACCAAAAGTTCCCAGGTTCAACCCCTGGTCAGGGCACATACCTAGGTTGTTGGTTTAACCCCCAGTTGGGTTGCATAAGGGAGGCAACCATCAATGTTTCTTTTCCACATCGATGTCTCTCTCTCTCTCCTCCCCACCTTCCTCTCTCTCTAAAATCAATGAACATACCCTGAATGAGGATTAAAAAAAAAAAATGAAGACACTTTGTAGCGCTACTGATGTAAACACTAAGTAAATGTTAGCCATGGTGCTGGTGGAAAACATGCTTTTCTACCTTTTTGCACTAGAAGATATTTTTTAACCTTGAAGTTTGTGTTTTGGAAAAGCGATCTAAATTTATCTTTTTGGTTAAATTTAGAGATATTTGGTTAAAGTTAGAGATATTAATTTCAAGACTCATTATATTGTAAATTCAGTTGCTATTGATGAACTCCTCAAAATAGACCGTACAATTTCAGATATTTGCAATTGAAGGTTAGTACTGTGTTAGGGTCAGACTGCTGCATACTTGGAAGAGATTCATTACTGGTGAATTTGATGCTGGGGTATAAGGTATAAACCATTGTGTGTCAGTCTTTGGCCCAAAACCTTTAAACAAATTGTTTCCCAAGTCATTCCCAGTAACTTTCGTTTACCATCTCTTTCTTTTGTCCATATCAATAATCCTAATTCTTCAGTTTGTTCTTTGTTCTCATTTTTAGTCTATTATACTTTTTGTTTATGATGATAAATTTATAATTATGCAGATACCAGCTATGCATAGATGAATTTTACCAGAGAATAATTGCTACATGTTATAGAGGAGTCATCTCCTAGTGACGACTGTTGACATTCCTATGTAAGGACTAATTCATTTAAAATCAGCTCTCAGGAGGGGTGTCTGTATATAGGGATGGGCTGGGTCGGGGGTGGGATGCTTTGTAACATCTTAGCAACTTTCCATCTCTGTGCCCAGCTTACTTAAGCTTTGACCAGCCTTGTAACTTATAGTAAGGAAAGGCCAATTTTCTCATCCGTTAACTGCTGCCAGAGTGGAGTACAATACTCTGGGAGATAAATAGCTTTGGCAAAACCACCTACATTGTGACTGGTTTAAACCCATGCAGTTCAGACCTGCTGCCATGTCATGCAGGCCTTACACAGGCAGCCAGGTGCAGAATGGAGATAAGTGGTAGGAGCTTTGAGCCTGGAATTCTTATGTTTAAAGGGATGTCGCAGGGCGGATGGGGTATAAGGTAGAACAAGGAGTCTCAGTGGCAAAAAAAACATAGCCCTATAGGTAAAGTGGAAATGCCTTAGGGAATAGAGACCAAGAGGAGCATACTAACAATCTGTACTTCATCTTCCACAAACAGCACTTATCTAGGCAAGAAAGCTAACATCTGCCTTTTCTTAGATGATGGGTTGCTCGGAAGTAATACTACTGTCTTTCAGGCAATCCCTGACCTGTGACTTTCCACATGGAGTCTTTATGAACAGTAAAAAGAAGAAGCAGATGCCTATGTTCTTCATGTTTTAATTCATATTCCTTTGAAATGTATCCCATGAAAAATAGTATTTTATGGAAGCAATTTTACTTCTGGCACCTAACAGTGACTGGTGCATAGTAAGCTCTCAATCATTGTTCATCAGAAGGAAGAATGAATGACAGTATTTGCCGGGTAGCAGATGAGGCAAAATGAGTCTTTCAGTTTAGTGGAAGGGTTATAATTACTGTCAAAACTTACTTAGGTTTAAGGAAGAAGAAAGCGTATTGATAGTGCAAAATTGCTGATAATAATAATAGTGATGATGGCGGTAAAATAATGTATATTTGACCTTGCCATGTGCTTTGGCCCTTTGGTTTTAAATCAATATATCTCTTACCTTGCCTTTTGGAAAACTTAAAAGCCATCAAGCCATCTGCCTTAGAAATCTGCCAAGAAAACAGAAGTTTCTTGGGTGATCTTCTGGCATGCTCAGCCATCTTTTTACATAAACTACTTTCTCCAGGTGACACTCCCTTTGACTTTCATAAATAACTTGATTTTGCCTTGTCCCCCACGCTTCGACCATTACATCTTCATCTCCTTGACCCCGTCCCTTTACCCGCTTTGGTTCTCCCTAAAGGGGCCTCATTTGTCAGGACCCCAGGCACTCTGCACCTGTTTCTCCAGCCCCTGCCTCCCTCCTGAGGCCCAGGCCTGTGTCTGACTGTGTCTGCAACATGTTAATTTGGGTGACTGCTAAGCATCTAAAATGTTCTCAGGCTAAATCTAGTCTTTTTCCTCTGTCAAGCCTAACCTTTGTTCTTGTTCTATTTCTTATTTTATCTCAAGGAACTACCTTTCTGAGTATGGCTGTTCAATCTAGACTCTGATCCACTTTACTCTCCAGTTGATTTTGAAATCCCATGAATTCAGTTCCTTTTTCAACTCCTGACTTGGTCCTCTGTCCTTTATCTTCATGACCCCTGGTTTGTTCAGGCCCTTGTTTTTGTCTGGATCTTTGCAATAACTTCCTAACTGGTTGTCCTGCCTTCCTCCCAACTCCCTCCTCTACCCCCATATTCCATCATCTCTGCCAGTCTGGATTTTCCAAAATGCAAGTCAGGTATTATGTGCTATGTACCAGTAAAATGCCATCTTCAGGATAGACTTCAGAGTTCTTAGTGTGGCCTCAAATCATTTCAATGGGCCTGTGACTACCTGTGCCATCTCTTACCCTCTTTTTAATCACCTTTCATGTTATGTTCTGTGATAATTGACTATTCACTATTCTTAAGATGAAAAATTGCTATTTCATTCACTTGTTGCCTCTCGTGGTATTTTCTCTGGCTGAGCTAACTTCCTCTCTCTCTCTCTCTCTCTCTCTCTCTCTCTCTCTCTCTCTCTTCCCTAATAAATTTATATTCATCCTTATCGAGGTGGCTTATTTTTGAAACCTTCCTGAGTTCTCCCACTAACTAAACCACTAGTCATTCTATGTTATGATTATATTTTGTGCACTTGATATTAAACATATTATTCCGTTCCCAGTTTCTGTCTCTCCAACGTGACATTAGGAAGAGAGAGACCAGGTTGCAAGCATACTCCTATCTGCAGGGCTGCCACGGAGATGTAAAACAAATGTTTATTGAATGAATATAAGATTAATTTGCTCTCTGTTTTGAAATTACTGACTATTCAGTTTTTCCACTGATAATTTATTCTCAGTCTTCTAGACTGTTGCAATATGCCATATCAGCTTCTCCGCAGTGGACATCCAATCCCTTCATGAACATTCTTTTTTGTTCCATTAGACAACCATTATCTTCTCGACCGCATTAACACTTCCCAGGTACCTGTTATCCAGTGCGGTACAAAGAGCCTGTATAATTTAAATCATCATCAACAGATGTACATCAAAATCCAGAGTTCAAAAGAGAACATGACATCCTCATTAAGCACAAAGAGTACTTTTCAAGTCATGCTGTGTTTCTTGAAAAACAATGAACATATTGCACATTATCTTGGTGAGACACAAACTGTTTCTTTCCCATCTTAATTTGCTTGCTTGACGATAGATGGAAAAAGATAGATGAGCTTACACTAGAGGTGTGTGCATGTTCCTCGTGACCAATGAACCAATTTCCTTTTCATATTTGCAGAATATTGATACAATTATTCTTTCATCAGACAAGAAATTTGAGTGTATAACTAGTTTGTGAAAATCATCTAATAATTTATTAGGTTGATAACAACAATTAAGTCATAATTGCTGCTGAGAAATATAAATTGACTTTCTGTTTTAACATTTCAAACCAAAGATATAGAGTGTAAATAATTTCTGGGGAAAATTTTTGTTTCCCCTATTATAAAGCTTTAAAAAATATTCAACCATTGATAATCTAGTAGCTAATCATTCAGTTGATGGATTATAGGGTTCATATCCTATGTTCATTTTTAACCCCTGGCTGCTTTTCATTTTACTTTTTAAGGATATAATGAGGAAGAGGATTTTAGACAGATGTAATATGTTGGCAGGCCCATGGTTTCTTCAGCTATTTAAAAATGTAGAAGTCATTCTTAGCTCGTTAAACACACAAAATGGATAGCAGGCCAAGTATGTCCCGTGAGCCGTTGTTTACGTTGTGGTTTAATCACACCTGTATGTGAGACTTTCAAGTGTTTGTGGGACTTTTGTTTCTATGACACTGTTGCTTTCAGTAACACTTCCCTCTCCACACAAGAGCACTCTGCATTCAGATGCACACATTGAAAATGCCTATTGGTTTAGTGTGCACTGTATGGAAATTTAAAGTAGTTCTTTCTACAACATAAATAAGGATCAAGGATTTTACAGTGGTGGTCCACCAACCAGAAGATTTGTGCGCCTCAGCTAGTCTGCTCACACTGAAAGCAGAACTAACATTTATCATCTTGATACATATGTGTCTTGCCCTAATAATTCTGAGTCTCAAGCTCACTGAGCCACATCAAATACTAGTGTAGAACAAAATGTGTATTCCTAATTGAAGGGTCACCTGCATGCATTCATCTGCAAATATCACTATGGTACCCTGTTGCTCTCCAGAAATCTTTTGATAAAGATTTTGAAAAAAAGGGTATTTTTTGTTCATGAACCCTAAGTCTGTTAATCAGCAAATATTTATCAACCATTCTTATGAGAAGTACCCAGGTGGGTGCCATAGGATACTACATCTGTCTGGAAAAAGTCCAGCCATTTTTAATATAATGAGAACAGTTTGTGCAACATCAATGTAACCTGGCAGCTAAGGTGAGTGGGCTGGAATGCACATGAGTGCACAAATAACAACTTCACTGTTCTAGTCAGTGGGGGCAGTAGATGCCCTTGAGTGAGCATATATGTGCTGTGTGGTCATTGCATTCAAAATGACTAAGCAAGTAGAGCAACAAATATGCATCAAAGTTTTCATTAAGCTTGAACATCCTTCACAGAAGCAATTTGGGTGAATCAGAAGGCCACAGCTATGGGCAACTGGTAACTGGTAACCACATCACAACAACATTTCTTTTCATGCATCACATGTTGTGCAGAGTTTTTTGGCAAAACATCAAATCACCCAGGTGGTTCAGCCCCCTTACAGCCTAGATTTGGTGCCCTGCAACTTCTGGCTTTTCCCAAAACTAGAATCACCTTTAAAAGGGAAGAGATTTCAGACCCTTGATGAGATTCAGCAAAATACGATGGGGCAGCTGATGGCGGCTGGGAGAACTGTGTGAAGTCCCAAGGTGCCTCCTTTGAAGGGAACTGAGGGGTCATTGTCCTGTGTTCAATGTTTCTTGTATCTTGTATCTTCTCCAATAAATGTCTCTATTTTTCACAGTATATGGCTGGATGCCTTCTGGACAGACCTTGTATACCAAAGTATAGGAAAGCATTGTAATTGGTGACCTCCCCTTCCTTCTAAGCTGATAATGGCCTGAATAAAGGGTGGAGGATAGAATGACAGGGAAGAAATAAAATATTATTAAAAAAGAGTGATTTCAAATGACTTCTTGTTAATATTTATTTTTTCTATGTGTCATATACCATTCTAAGCTCCTTACATGTATTATTTGATTTTCTCAGCAACCCTATATTATAGGTACTGTATTATTATTACTTTGCAAATGAGGAAACTGAGACATTTCTTATTTAAGTAATACTGCTTAGCTAGAAGTTACAGCTAGAAGGAATTAGAGCCAGAATTCTGATCTAAGCTCTCCACCTCTGTACTACTTTACACCTGTCCTGTTAATATTGATGACTGAGGGTTTCTCATTGGTTCTAATTGTTTATCAGTGCACTAGGAGAATGGAGTGAGATTAGGGGTTCCCATTTTCTTCCTGCTTCTGTTTTTCCTCCAGTGAAAGGAGGGTGTTAGGCTTTGGAAGAAGATGAAGGGTTCATTCTTACACATGTTCTACTTGAGGGGGCTATTGGACCCTCAGCTGTCATGTCAGTGTCTAGTGTACAACTACAGAAGCAGAGTGGGTCTCGAGAGCGTGAGGACTGGGCATGGAACTGGGGTTCTTGTTTACAAGCTGTGCTGACTACGGCTTATGGGAGTAACTGAACCCTTCAGGAAGAAGGATATTGAGAGAAATTTGAGGACAAGGACCAGGAGTCATGAGCAAGGGAACATCCCTGAAAGGAGCCACTCATATATGTGTGTATCCTTCCACAGTGCCAGCTTTATTAGGGGGGACCTTTTCAAAGAGCCAGTAGGGTTACTCCCAGGTTACATCCATAAAGGGGGAGCTTACGTGATAGTGCAGTGGGAGTGTCCAGTGCAAAGTCATGATCATTGGCAGTGGCCCCATGTGAGAAGCAGGTGTTCGTCTCAAGCCAGGAAACTGGAGTTGGGGCACACATCCAGTGGAGTGGAAGTCCCGTTGGGCTCTGAGTGTGATTCATCTACAGCCACACTTGAGTATTGGGTGGTTGGAGCTCTGAGTCCTTATAGTGCACAGCAGGTGGCAGTCCTGCTCATATCAATGTCCAGGTGGAGTCTGTATCCCACTGTCCAGACTTGTGGTTTTGGGTGTTCCAGGCCCAATCCAAGGGCATTTCCATTACACCCTATTACCTCAGTTTTGGGCATTTTGCCTCTTGACATAACTTTCATGGCTGACAGTTATTCCATATTGGATTGTCAAAAGGTGTCCAGAAAGACTGCTCTGCTCCTACTCTGCACAGCGGGACCTTGGGAAACACCACCTGCTGGGGCAGATCAGGAAGGAGATCTGGAGAAGAGATGGGAGGAGAATCTGTCAGAGGGGTGTGAGGAGAACCTCAGCAAAGCAGGTCCCCTTAAGTGTAGTGAGGCTTAATTTAAAGAGTGGACAGTTTGAAATTGTGTTAAGTACCACACACAAGTTAAATAGGATAAAGACTGAATTAAAAAAAAAAAGTGGTTAATAATGTAGAAAGTTCAAAGAAAATGAAGAGATAATATGATAATTTTCTTAGCAAAAGAGTAAAGCAAATTTTTTTTGTTTTTGACTCTCTAAAGACTTGATTTGACTGAATGCATTTTGGACATTTGCTTTCTAATTTATCTATTGCTATAAGGCAAAGCTAAAGGGTGAGTACCTTTGCCCTACTTTATTTTGATTAGTTGTAAACATGTATCCTTGACAGCACTTGAGATCATGCTCAGGAAATACCCCACAGCAGCCCAGCAACACACAGGTAATATAATTGGGGAGATGAAACTCGATCACATCAGCCAGGAGGAATGTCCTGGAGCTGGAATTCCTCATCCCGTGTTTTTGTCTGTTACCATTGGTAAATAGCTGTCTCCCTAAGCAGCAGTTTTTCCTGTCGAAGGAAATTAATGTGAGCTTTGATAGATTTCTCTTTGTTATACTCAAAAATTAAACATCTAAGAATAAAAAGTGCTCTAAAATTATCATCTTTGTCATTTATTTCCAATTAAACTGAACTATTTGATTACAAATAATATCTTAGTGGATAAATGGCATAATTAGTTTATTTTTAAGTATTGGAGTTCTGTCCAGAAAGTATCTAGCCATGTGTTATGAAAAACAGAGACATTTTTTGGAGAAGATACAAGATACAAGAAACACTGTACATAGGGCAATGATACCTCAGTCCCCTTCAACGTAGTCACCTTGAGACCTCACACAGCTCTCCCAATGACCATCAGCTGCCCTGTCATATTTTTCTGAATCTCATTGAAGGTCTGAAATCTCTTTCCTTTTAAAGGTATTTTAGTTTTGGAAAAAGCCAGAAGTCACAGGGCACCAAATCTGGGCTGTAGTGGGGCTGAACCACCTGGGTGAGTTGATGTTTCACCAAAAACTCTGCATAAGGCATGATGCATGAGCAGGAACATTGTCCTGATGAAGTTGCCAGTCAGCAGTTGCCTATAGCTGCAGCCTTCTGAATCATTCAAGTATTTTTCATGGAGGAATGTTCAAGCTTAATGCAAACTTTGATGCAGATTCATTGCTCTACTTGCTCAGAAATTTTGAATGTCGTGGCCTCACAGTCACAGGCTCACTCAATGGAGTCTACTACCCCCACTGACTAGTACAGTGAAGTCATCACTGTTCACACATGTACATTCTGGTCCACTCTCCTTAGCTGCCAGGTTACATCAATGCTGTGCAAATCATTCTCGTTATATCAACAAGGGCTGCACTTTCTCCAGGCAGACCTCATGTACCAGAAACATAAAAAAATCACTAAGATACTGTGCAATTTTTAAATTAAGGCAAATCTAAAATGGAGGTTAGTATTTTTCTGCAACTTAAATTTTAAAAAGGTGATTAAAACTCAATATCCTTAGTATTTTCCATTCCAATTAGGAAATGTTACCCTAATTAGGCCAAGAGATAATTTTCATGTGAATATAGAGAGATTCTCACTGGGAAGGTCTGGCACAGAATGAGAAAGATGAGACTGTATCTCTGTTAATTGTTGACACACTACAGAGAGCTTAAGTGTTTAAAACTGAACAAAGAACATGCTTTTAATTTAGATACCTTAGTTATTTTTAAATGGTCTTGGTTTATGCTTTTATCTCAGACTTCAGTCTTTGAAATAAGTGTTTAAAGCATCTAGAGCCAGAGTTATGATCATGCTTCTTTGTTAGTGGATAGATGTCTTTCATTCTCAATGTTCAATGCCGTACAATTCCTTTCCTCTCTCTCTCTCTCCATCTGTAGTTATTTTAATGGGAAACCAAGAGAGCCTGTCTCAGGGGTCACTACTCAAGTACTTTTCACTGGATAACAGACATTTTTAAAACACTGTAGTGAATAGTTAATCAATAGGTATTGCCTTGGACTTGCTTTCGTTCTGTTTAGTTTTGGATTGTGTCAGTTCAGCAAAATAATACAATAAATAAAACTTAATGCCTTAACAAACCTTGATCCCACTGGGACTCTGTGGCCTTTTGTGACTTAGGTCATTTCCAAGGGCAGTATGAAGCTCTAAGCTAAGCCAAAGCTGAGGGATGATTCTTGAGGCATGCTTAGTCATCTTCAAATTTCATCTGGCTAAGCGTTACCTCCAGAACACGTGGCCTTGTATCTTTCTTCAGGTAGCCGGACACAGAAGGACTTGGGAATTTTATACTTTGGAGAAGGAGGAAGTAAGGAAGGGCTGTGGTTCCAGTGAGACATAAAACCCACCCAGTTATACTTCAAGACAGGGCAAACTACACACTTTGAATTTGCAGAGGTAAACAGAAGAATGGAGCGGTGTTAAAAAGTGCTAAAGAAAGGGCATGAAGGTGTGTGCACATTATTGGTATTCCTGGGAAAAGCTCGGAATAATTGAAGGGGAAATATGCCCTCACCTAAACCTGCATTTGTCATTTAGGCTTTCTGTCTTTCATTGTTTTAATTATTCCATATAAGAAGGTCATATAAGTTTAACTAATGTTACCTTCCTCTTTGAGATTCCTTTTTGAGATCTTTAAAAAGTGAAAGTGAATGACTGGATAAGGGCATGCTGACATTTATTCTTTCTTCTGCTCATTTGATTCGAAATAGTTATGTTGGACAGCAGGTGGTGAGGGTCTGGTGTTTATGAGCTAGAACAGCAGTTTATCATTTTCCTTAGTTGCTGTCTTGAACTATGAAGGCAGTAAAAACCCAGGACACACATCTCTTACAGGCTAGTCAAAAACAAAAGAAAAACCACAGGAATTTCTCATACCACTAGCATTTGCTTTTTCTGTGTTTTATAAGATTACATTTGGGAAAACAAATGATTAAAATCAGTCCATACCATTATCAATTTTTTTGTCTATTTTTATATTTTGAAAATTCTACATACATTTGAAACACTAAGTAGTACTCTAAAGGGTATAATTAACAATAAAAGCCCTACATTCTAGAAAGATTTTCTCCCAGTCTTTAACAAGCTGTTGCTTGGCTACAAAAGAAAAAAACCTTCACCTTTCTCAGCTGTTGGAGTGCAGTTAGATGCAACTCAGCTTTAGGATGGTTAATTGCTAGCCAAAGACGGACTCAGATATATTTGTTTTTCTTCTTGGTAGTAAAAGTGTATTCTCATTTCTGCTGACCGGTTTGAAACAGGTAAGAAATTAAAAAATAGGGTGAAGTAGCATTTTAGATCTTTCCTCCCTGGTTGTTCACTGTTTTTTATACTGTCTTCAAGCATGAAGGGGTCATGTACTGCTGCCGTTTCAGTGTTTGAGGTGGAGAAAAGGTGGTTGCGTGTATTTCCTCAGGGCAATTAGCCCCATGCCTGCGGAAGGTGCACGGGCAAAGCAATGCCGTGCCGTGTCTGGGTCACAGACTCGGGAGCTACATGCTTCCCAATCCTAGCTCTGTCCTTTGCTCTGAGTGTGTGTCTGGACAATTTATCCACCTCTCTGAACATTTTTATTTCTGTATCCAGTTAACATCTAGGTGTGTTTTTAGTGTGTTTTGTTTTGTTTTGCACTTCCTATTATGGTAAATTTGGTCTTCTAATTTGATATACCTTGTATATATGAAGGCAATTGATTTCACACAGGAATATAATCACCTTCATGAAAAAAATTAATTTGTAGTACTTTTTTGGCTGATTCTCATTTTTTCAAAATAAACAGTTGTAAAACCTGCAATCAGAAATAGTCAGCCCTTGGTACCCACAGAGGATGGTTCTAGGACCCCCATGATACCAAACTCCATGCACGCTCAAGTCTCTTATATAAAATTGTGTAGGATGGGCCTTATGCATCTGTGGGTTCCCAACTGTGGATCACAAATAGTTTTGATCCTGGGATGGTAAAATCTGCAGATGGAAACCCAATGGATACAGAGGCCTTCCCTCCCTTCCTTCCTTCCTTCCTTCCTTCCTTCCTTCCTTCCTTCCGTCCGTCTTTCTTTCTTTCTTTTTCATGTATACATTTATTTATTTAATTTTTAGTGCTCACCCAAGGGCATGCTTATTGATTTTAGAGAGAGGGGAAGGGAGGAAGAGAAAAGAGGAGAGAGACAGACAGACAGAAATATTGATACGAGAGAGAAACATTGATCAGTTGCCTCCTGTAGACACCCCGACCGAGGATTAAACACACAACCTAAGTGTGTGCTTTGACCTGACTCCGAATCCAACTTGCGACCCTTTAGTTTATAGCATGTTCTCCAGCCAACTGAGCCACACAAGCAAAGGCAGGACCAGCTGTGCTTATTTTTTTTAAAGCTGCATACAAGTGGACCCACACAGTTCAAACCTGTGTTGTTCAAGGGTCAACTCTAGTTTTATCTTTTCTTTTTTTAATTGAATTTATTGGGGTAAAATTAGTTAATAAAATTATATGGGTTTCAGGTATACAATTCTATAATACATCATCGCTATATTATACTTTATGTTCTTTTTTAATCTTAGTGCCATTTAGTTCTCTTTTTTACTTGTGATTTCTAGACTATTCAGAAAAATATTACATAATTTTTTATGAATTTGAAAATATTTTTGTTTCACCTCAGCATTAGCTAGGTTGCTTCTGTTACTCTCCATTGAGCCTAATGTGGCTTTTGGATTAAGATATTTATAGATAAATAAGTATGGTACACCCAGAGATATGCACATGTAAGCCCAGAATTTATAGCCGATAATTTCCTAGCATCCAAATTGAATGGACATTTTTGGCCCTGATCTTATTTATCTTCTTTGTAGAATTCCTTGCTGTTCTCCCTTGTCAGTTATGGCTATACAACCTCCAGGGTGTATTCGGATCTCTCTGACCATTCTTTATTGTGTCATCAGAGGGCTCTTTATCTGTTATACATTGAGGGTTTCCCAGTGTTGTGTCTTGGGCTCACTACTCTTCCCATTCTGTTATGTCTCCTTGGGAATCATATCCATTCTCATGGCTTTCATTTCTGCATTTATTCTGATGATCATAAATCTTTATACCTTACATGTTTTTATATACTTATAATTAACTTTCCACTGGCCTTTTTTACTTAAATGAATCATAGGCACTTTAAACCTGCCCTTCCTCATCTATCACAGTTGTTCAAGGCTAGCAAATATTTTCTTAAAGAGTCAGTAGTAAATATTCCAAACTCTGTGGACCATACAGTCTCTGTCCTAACTTCAACTCTGCCATTGTGGTGTGAGAAGAAGCATAGATGGTATGCAAAGGAATGGGTCTGTGTTCTAATACAAATTTAGTTAAAAAATTGGAGGCTGACATACAGGATATAGCTTGCTGATGCCTGCATTGCTGATGTTGCCCATGCTAGGAATTTAGCATTTATCTTTGACACTTCCATTCTCACAGCCTGTATCTCTCTCTCTAAATCTTACAGATGACGTTGGAAATCTGTCCCAATATATGCCCTTCTCTTAACCTATACAAACACCGTCTTGTACTCTCCCTATCTTTCTTCTGGGTTCTGAAGGCTTGGTGATGTCTCCTTTGCCTCCTACTTCTAGTCCTGCCAAAGCCACCTTCCCCATCTTCCAGGAAACCATCTCAAATCAAACAAGATTAGGCACTCCTACTTTCTTAAGCTCTGGGTAATTCTTCATCGTCTAAAGGGGTGTTCACAAAGTGAAAGCTTCCTAATTGCTGTGAAAGTCTCTGTAGGTCATAGCTGTAGGTCTCCTTGCCAACTTTGTCTCTTATTCCTTTTTTTTTTTTTTTTTTTTTTTTTTTGCCCCTTCAGATCCTTGGAGAAGCAAGTGCCAGGATAGATGGGGTCAGGAATGTAGGAGGAATTGCCTGTGAATGAAAAAGTGGGAGAGAACCAGCAGAAATACTCTAAGAGAGCTTTTTGACTACAGTGCAGGTCAAACACTTGCGAAAGGAGAGCAAGAAAAAAAAGTGGATTGTGTGCGAAGAGCCTCAACAGAGTTTTGAGAAAGTCTTGGTCAGGTCAGGCTAGCGGGGAGTCCAGAGCAGGAGCAGAGGTTGCCTGTTAGAGAAGTCTCCACTGGGCAGGAATGGCCTGCTTGTGCTCAGTGACTGACAGGGGCTCCCTGGGGTCAAGTGCAGGTCCTTGTGAAACTATTGTGGGTCTGCAGGTCCAGAAGATGGAAAGATTGGTTAGCTACACTCACATCAAAGTTTCTCTCAAAGGAGAGTTGCTTGGGGAACTCCATGGCACCATACTTGTGACTTCACGCTTTACCCTTCAGCTTCAAGGAACCTCTTCTTCTACCATGCTGTCTCTCAACTTAGCATTTGTTCCTACTTCCCATTCTGTCTCATGGCCTCTTCCTGCTCCCCACTTTGCTTGGACAACTGTTTGTTTGCTCTTGAAATCTTAGCTGAAGAGTTATAGTCTCTGGAAAGATTTCTTTACCTCCCACTGCCCAACTGTACAAATTGCTGTTACTGTCTTTTCTTAACTTCATAGGTATATTTTCCAAATTATAATTGGTTGCACATGTCTCTATTTTTGACTAGACAGTGAATGTGTTGAAATAGAGGATTATTCAGTCTGTGCCCTCAGACATTCCCAGTACCTGGCACCCATCTGTTGAATGAGTGGCTGTGCGCTTCATTATCCAACAGAAGGGCAAGATGATCCAGATGACAAACAGATATGTATGTCTTTATATTTGGTTCAAGAGAGTTTCCTAGTTTTTAAAGTATAAATACATGTTTATAAGTACGATTAATTAAGCTTATTTCAGCTGAACATCTGCAGTCTGATGCAGTGGAAGGCACACTGGGCTGAACAGGAAAAGGCCTGTGTTCAAGTCCTGGTGTCCTCATTTCCTAGATGAATGACAATGACACAACATCTTTGGCATCATTTGCCATTTCAGTAAGATGGGGACAGTAATATCAAGGTCCACTGAACTGTGGACCTATTACACCATCTGTAATGTGTTCAATTTCTTTTTTTAATTTTATCTTAATTGTTGTTCTTGTACAGTTTTTTGTCTTTTACTCCCACCCCAGCCCCCCACCCCAGCCCTCCCCACCTCCTCCCATTCTCACCCACCCTAGTTCTTGTCCATGTGTCCTTTATACTTGTTCCCATAAACCCTTCCCCTTTTCCCCCTGAAATTCTCTCCCGTGTTCAACTTCTTGCTCCTGCAGAGGTCTCTCTGCTGCCTCCAGTTGTATCAGAGCCTGCACCAAACACAACTCATTGCACCATGATTGTTCTGAACTTTTAGAACACTTCACTCCTTGTAGGGTGCCTGGACCATAGGTGTGATTTAACAATTGCAGCTTCTAACAATTGCATGTGCAGTGAGTACAGGTAAAATATATTATTCTGAGAGGTAGTTTTGAACCATAAGGTCTGCTGATTTACTTCAAGGTAAAATTATTACAGAGTTCAACCAGGGAAGTAATGGGAAATCAGTTATGTAGGACTAGACAGACCATTACAGAACTGGCTTGATGACAGAACAGAATCCTAGTTTCCTTTGCTTGGGGATGAATTATTGTGGCTTATTTCTTTAAGGCTGTGCTTCCCAATTGCCACTCCATAAATTGTAAAAATGAAAACAATAATTTTTAAAGTAAAGATGTTACTAAAATATAAGGTAAGTAAAATTACAAAACACAAAATGTTAAAGTCAAATAAGCAGAATGAAAATAGATGAGATAAAATAAAGTAAGTCTTATTTTTTAAAAAATAAAAAAGTAAGAAATGTAGGCCCATGTTTTTCAAATGAAGTAACATGACAATATAAGATGGAAATGAAAGATCAAAATGATAAAAAAATTAATGACTTTTAAGATTGCAAACAAGAGACAGATGTTTAAAATATAAAATCTCAGTGGACTAAAATAAGTCAGTATAGGTGGAAACAGCACAGAAATCCTCTCACAGGAGCACACCTTTGTCATAAAGGAAGAAACAGAGAGTCTTGGCCTGTCCTTCCTGGTTTTGGTGCTTAACATACTCCCTGAGTGACCAGGAAGGGAAGCGAGTTTTGATGCTGAAAGCTGCCGCTGCTATACCCCTTATGCTGCTGCTTCTGTGTCCCTTCCCGCCAGTAGAGGGCAGCCGCACAAAGAGGTGAAGCTTGTCTGAGCTGATTGAGGAAAAGGAGGCGATCTGTTTGCTCTGAAATGACCCAGAAGTGTGCTAGCAAAGAGAACCTTCCTAGATATTTATGTTTTAAGTCACTTCGGAATAATGCAGAAGCTAATACTCCTCCCTCACTTCGCTTTGGCTTTCCTTCTCTGTATGTCTTAGTCAGGATTCAGCTCTAAGGGTTTGTTTATTTTCCTATTACTTTAGCAACCGTCATCTTTTCCTCTGAGCCCCTGGCCTCATTTGCTTCTGTTCTGGTTTTTTGTTTTTTGTTTTTGTTTTTTTTTTTTTTTTGTTTCTTTGTCTGTGTTCTTATTCTTTTCCCATAGCCTAAACCCTGTTTAAGATCCAGCCAGTTCTCTGAACACATACACCCGCCCCCCCGCACCCCGCAACAACCCATATGGCCTACGGTTCATGGGCGCATACACACATTCCCCTTTACATGCAAGCACACGCACCCTCTCATAGATGAATACACACAGGCGATCCATACCCCCTCCCCAGACACGCATGCGCGCGCGCGCGCGCACACACACACACACAAAGAGTACATCTTCACTGCCCCTGATCTCCGTGCCTTCTCTCTCCCCTTAGTGGCTTCTCCCCTTCGGACTTTTCACAGCCATCATTGCAACATCCCCCTCGCCACCACAGGTGTAGACTGGACTATTGTAAATTTGTTTCTTTTTCCAGGGTGATTTTTAAAAAGGCTTTCACCCTATGATCTATAAATAATGAATGATTTCATTAGAAATGTGATGAATAGTGTAGCTTTTATGCAGAGTTTTTTAAGCTCAGTGTCTCGGTGCATTCGCTTTTCTGACAGCCCTGGGCCAAGGGAAGGTAGGAAGCTCATTCAGCTGACACTGCAAGTTCTCTGTTGCTACATTCCCCAAAGTGCGTTCCTTAGATTCTCATAGATAACGTGCGCATTTTAAAGGGGACCCTCTTTGCTCAAGTAGGTTTGGGGAATGCTACAGTAAACTGACTTCTTTAATGCAGAGCTTCCCAGAGCATTTCATGTGATAATTTGCTTTGGGCCACACAAGATTTCCAAAGCATATTTGGCAACAAAAACTTATTTTTTTCATCAAAACATTACATCTCCAAGCTAGTGTTCCATAACTTAGGAAATAATGTTTGAATGTTAGTAGTAATTTTTTCTCTGTTCTGCAGAGAAACTGTTTTACAATTGCCCTCATTGAAGAGTTCAAATCTACCTCAGTATACTTTCATCAAATTGGTACTTATTTGTATTTTTTTTAGTCCAAAGTATAATAAACAGCCAATATATGATTCTTCAGAGTCTACTAGAAACTCAAAACAGAACAAATAATTTTTATTGTGATTTGCATTTATAGGGGTTTCTGTGAGCGTGTTCTTTGAAAATCAGTAATCTTTATAAAGGAAAATAGTCTGACTATGTCTTGATGGAGTATTTTTTTAATTAAATTATCAGTACTCATGTATATTGCATGATAAAGATACCATAAATGCATTAACTGAAAAGCAGTAGAAATGAAGAAAAAGAGAGTGGGAAAGAGACAGAGGATTAACATGGATCCTACTGGGAAGGGTCATTGCAGACGCAGCTCTAGTACCAAGAGCAGGTGTAGCAGGAACACCTCTGTTCCCCTCAGCTCTCCTTTGGGAATCTCATGTAGTGATATACCATGCAAAGACATCCGTTGTCCTGAGGACTTCACATAATTTTTTCTCTTCTTTTTTTTTAGAGAGGGAGAGAAGCATCAATGTGTGGTTGCCTCTCATGCACCCCATACTGGGGACCTGACCTGCAACCCAGGCATGTGCCCTGACCAGGAACCAAACCAGTGACCCTTTGGTGCACAGGCCGGCACTCAGTCCACTGAGCCATGCAAGCTAGGGCTTCCCATGATTTTTTGAGACTATTTGGAAGGTTACTAGGGTGTAAGGCACAGGGTCTGAGTAACTGTATTTTGAGTTAAGTAAAATTATCCTCTTTGTAAGATCTAAGAGACTGCAGATGTGAAGGAGGTCTTCATGCCAAAACCTTCCACACAACAGGTTAGCTCCTTCAGCATGCCTTCATGCATCTAAACTCAAGAGGGGACTTTGATCAATAAGTAAGTTCCTGGGAAATCCAAGATTCCAGCAGACCTCAGACCTGGTCTGTGTTTAGTGGATTTCTTTTTTCTAAGTTGTCACCTGCTTGAAATCATTCAGGAGTTCCTAGTGTTTGTGCTGAAAAGATCTCTGTTAGAGATTCACATTTTACCAGAAATTAAGGAATCAGATGCTTCAAGAACTACCAGCTGTAAACATTCTAGGATGCTTTGGAAAGTTAAGGCAAATCTTCCTAGAGCAAATAGCCCAGACCTGTTTTGTAATTAATAAGCACTTATTTTGTATTCCATTAGGAAAAAATCACACAAGTGTCTTTTAGTCTCTCCACTCTGTCTTTAGCCCCAAGCACTCCAGTAAGAACATGATAGGTATTAAGCAAAGTTCAGGGGACCAGTTTGTTTTGGTCTGGCAAATATGACTCTGCTCTGTATGGAAAACCTACAAAAGGGAAGTGGTGGGCAGGAGCCAGACCTTCAAACCAAATTTTCCCATGAAAATCAGGCCTAGGAAATACATACAGACTGTTATGGCTTGCTCTTGCTAAAACTCCATCACCCTAGTCTAAAACAACAAATGTATATTATCTGTCTTCAAGGTAATTTCCAAAACCTGTATGAATTTTCCTGAGGACAGAGCTGATCCGCTTGCCGCCATTCCCCTCTGCATGTTATTTTCATTTCCTTGATTGTACCTAAAATGTAGACAATAATACTCTATGTAATAGATAATAAATCCTTCTTTGATATAAAACTCGAGAGAAACAATAAAAGCCCGTCTAGGCAAGGGCCGGGGCGCTCTCCTCTTGAGAGAGTAGCCGTTCTGTTCCCTCTTTCCCCACAAGATTGCTGTCACCTGTGCATTTATTCTCATCTTCAGTCACAACAGACAGACTCTGCTGGCCAGAGTTCACCACAGCAAAGGTATAACTACCAACTCTCATCTGCTTTTCTATTATATTTGTAGGCAAGATAATTGTTTCATGTATATATGAGGGGGTGTGTGTGTGTGTGTGTGTGTATGATAGGTATGCAGTATATTTGCATACTCTCTATATACTACATATCTATTGTATATATGTAGTATATATGTATACTCTCTATATACTATTTATCTATCACATGTGTGTGTATGTATGACAAACATTTAAGGACCAGTGAACATCAAAGGAAAAAGTAATAGAGAGGCAGTCCCACCGCAGGATCCTGGAGTTGGAAGACCCTTTCCCGTCACCATCAATCACTCTGGTCCTTGGACCTCTGAGTGCGCACATGCAACGGCGAGGAGCACCTCTTCTCTGCAGCAGGCACTCCACTTTCCTGACCTCTTTCCTTGTCTTGAGCAGAAAAAGGGTCTCCAGTGGAAGCCAGCCATTGGACAAAGTCGATCGTACCTCTCTATTTCATGCCATTAGTTATCACATATTTCACCACTCACTCCTTGGTGTACTGGGAATAATATTCAGGTTGTGCCCCTATCCTTCTGCGGTTTCTACTTATTTGGTTCTTTTCCTTCTGCACACCTTGGAACCTGGTATTAACGGGTCTTCTCTGGCCTGCTCTTCTTGTTATATTTGGTTTACTAGGATGCCGTTTGCTACCTATGTCCACATCTCCTGGACATTTCCCAGATCCTTAAGTTAATACATCTGAATTCTGGTCATGTATTTCTGTTCCCTACTGGTCACCTCCGCCTACACATTTTCAGGCTCACCAGGGGCAAAACTAAGCTTGAATCCTCCATGACATCTTTCTTTAAGGAAACATCTCTATTTTTCCCTTTGCCTAGGCTCCTTCAGAACAGTTAATTGTGACAAACACACACACAGCTCCTTTTGTAGAATACTTGCTTTTACACAAAAGATATTAGTTCCTAGTGGAAAAGCCCTGTGCCGAATGTGCCTGTTGGGTGCTATTTGCGCAAGTTTCGAAGGCACCCTGCTGTCGGGCTCTCGGCCTCTCCTGAGGTGGACAGGTGTGGCCATCACCACCAACACATCCTAACCTGTTAATTCCATGTTATGTTCTTGCTCTGGGGCTCTCCAGTCGTCCCATATCTGCCCCCCCCCCGCCCGCCAAAGCTGCATGAAATGGGCAGTCCTTGAAGGCTACACATTTTTTTAAAAACACTAAGCCACTGTTACCATCTCACTTGAAAACTCTTCAGTTGATATCGCCTTTGCCAAGAACACATTCTTCAAACAAGATGCTCTGTTTTCTCCCAGAAGATTAATTTAGAGCACACTATCCTTTGCAAAGTTGACCCTTTGTCAAGGCCACTTTCGGATTCGTCTAAGTGAATGGCTTCTTCCCCACAGAGAGTCTTGTCCTAACCTCAGATATTTCTGTGGTAGGAAGCAGGGTGCAAAGGCAGTCATCTCTTCTCTGCTGATTTTTTTTTTTTTTTTCTTTTTGGTACTACTTTCAGAATAAGATTATCCTGGATCCCATGACGTTCAGCGAGGCCAGGTTCCGGCCGTCCCTGGAGGAACGGCTGGAAAGCATCATCAGCGGGGCCGCACTCATGGCCGACTCCTCCTGCACACGGGACGACAGGCGCGAGAGGATTGTGGCCGAATGCAACGCTGTGCGGCAGGCGCTGCAGGACCTGCTCAGCGAGTACATGAACAACGTAAGTCCTGCGCCACCCGCGCTCACGTCGCGGTGGACTCTGGTGCGCGATCTGGGACTCTTGGTTGAGCGTGTACAGCGCGAGAAAAGGACGGGTGTTCCACAAAGATAGGTGAAACCAGAGAAAAGCTTTGGGAGAGTCTGATGTCGTCTCAGGTTGCATTTTGGTTTGGAAGCATGTAGTGGAAAGGAAAATCTTAGGAAACCTTTGGCTTTTTGCTTGAGTGATTTATTGGTCCCTTTAGTGGCTGGCGTTTGATTGAGGTAAAGTTTCAGTTGGTAAAAGGAGTTGGTTGATGGAAATAACTGAGGATACACTCGTGTCCTCTTTTACAAAGCACAGGATAGCTACAGATGCTAACCTTCGATCCTAAGAGGCATTAATAAGTGTGATAGCTTTTGAATGTTTTTGCAGGATAAGGTGGAAATGTTCTCAGTGCAGTAGAACTTGCAGGAAGGTTACTGATTGGTTGTGCAATCAGAAATTCTTGTGAGAGGGAGGGTCCCCGATTTCAAGCAGGTAGCAGTGGTGTCCACTTGTGTTGCAGCACGAATAACAGCTGTCCTCTCCTGCACTTACAAAATGTGTCAGTTCTTGTAGCATGAAGTCTATAAAAAAGGAGATAAAATCCGTATTCTTTGCTTTGAAAGATACCAAATCATGTTTGTATTGATTTGCTACATTTGTTCAGCCAAGGTGATATTGTTGATGCCCAGGACTTGGAACCATGAAAGACCTTGAGTTCCTTCTGTGCTGGTCTCCTGGGTGTGAGAGGATTTGGCAGAAAGTGGGAAAACGCCAGTGAAGTGAGTTCTGGGCATTACATATTGAAGGCCTCCCCTCTGCAGTGGTCAGGTAGGGGACAGGGACGTTGTACCTGCTCACAGCTTCTGAAGGCCAGTCTGGATCCTGCCAGAACACTGAGGCAATTCTGAGATAAAATAGCTAGTCCATGTCCCTCTCAACAGCCCTATTCTTTTCACCCATTCAGTCCCTAACTGACAGGAAGCCCATGGGTTAAGCCAGAAGTCAGCATTGACAGGAACGGTGCTGCTCCTGCTAGACTCCACAGAGAACTTTGAGCTATGAAGCTAAAAGATGTAGAATATCCTACACTATGCAACAAAATCTATTTTATTTTCATGAACCTTCAGATTCTTCAATTTTGGAAGACTTGCTCATTTTTAGGGTTCAAAGAATAAAGTGTGGATGCCTTATGTGGTGCCCAGCTGTTTATGGGGACCTCTCTGTGAGGCACTGGGCCAATACTTTCTGTGACTTTGGTCCACAGTGCTGTGCAGGAGAAAGCTAGAAATGTTTTCTGTCAGTGTCTCCCACCCTGCCTGAATCATTGGAATAGCAGATCTAACCAAAAAAGAATACCATAGAGTTTAGTATTCAGTTTGTTGTTGCTTTTAACAGAATAGCAACAGGCTAATTACTTGTATGTGGGATTTGGTTTTGTATTAACATGTGCTGGTAATCTTCTATCAAAGAAGAGTCATTGCCAAAGAAGGAAGTGCAAAGTGAAGAGATCACACTGATGGTTAAGATCTCAATATAAATCAATTCAGAAAAAAGGATGTTCCAGTGAATAGAAATTACAGGATGTTATTGAAGAAGAGTTGATCAAGATGTGACATGTGATTTTCTGTTTGGTGTACAGAATCCTGTCAAGGAGAGGTTTTTCTTTTTTAGTACAAACTCATTTAGATCAGCAGAGCTGATGGATTTTTGTATTTTATTGACTCCAGGTCCTTGTTTATCTTGTGATTCAGGAATATGTTAGATTTTCATTGAAAACTTGGTTTCTACTTTGATATGGTTACAGACAATACATTGGTGAATTTAGTGCTTAAATTTCAAAATGTGCAAATTCTATTTACATTAAACCAACAGGATCAAAAGGCAGAAATAAAACACCTCTTATTGACTTTTATTGGGTTGGCCAAAACTTCTGTTTAGTTTTTTCTGTAAGATAAAAGACACATTTTTTCATTTTTACCAATGATTTTATTGATTTGGTTTTTGTAGTACATTAGATATCTCCCATGTGGTATAACGTTGATCGTTCTTAATTAATGTCTTGATTTGATCACTGTCAACTTCAACTGGTCTATCCAGCTGTGGAGCATTGTCCAGTGAGAAGCGTTTGGCACAAAACTTCTTGTACCACTTTTGACACATTCAATTAGTCACAGCACCTTCTCTACACACGCAGATCTTTTTTTGTGCTTCAGTTATGTTTTTATCTTTCTTGAAATAACAAAGCATAATATGCTGAAAGTAAGATTGATTTTCTTCCATCTTCAACATTAAGATGTCTACACAAAAATTCACCAATTTTGGGAAATTTTTTTTTTTTAATGCACACTGGTATGACAGCTGGCACAATACAACCTAACAAAATTGTTTTGAATGAAGTTGAAGACAACTAAGCACTGCTGGAGCCATCTTATGGAAAAAACAAATGAACTTTTGGCCAACCCAGTATGTGAACTGTGTAAAATCTACTTGGACTTTATACTTCTTTGGTGATTTTAAGGTATCATTGGATTCAGCTGGACACGTTCCATAATCCTATTCATTTCACTCGTTTCTACTGCCATGATATTAATATATATGTATTTTGATACAGCATATACTAATATGAAAACACATACACATCTGTGTCCTGACAGAAAAGTCTCTTGTACTTAACACCAACCAATAAATTAGTCAGTTGTGCCAAGGCTATTTATAAGATTTTTTTTTTTTCAGTAAACTCTGAGAATAAAGGTACTGTCAAACTGCACCTCCTTAGACTTTCCTCTTGATGTGCTAGGCATTATCATTAGGATACACAAGCCATTAGATTGACAAGAAAAAAATTTAAAAATTGACATAACTGACATTTCTGGATTCCAAAAGTTTCCCGATCAGTCCCTGATAAAGATTCAGCTTGCGATGCTCACTCACAGGTGAAACTGTTCTAAAATCTTACACACGCCAAGTGGTACGGACCGGAGGGAAGAAGAGGTGTGGAGAAGAGCTGTGTACTAAATGATTAGGAAAAGGAAGTGCAGGGGGCATGAGCCGTGCTACAGCCACATAGATTACCCTGAGCTCATCAGTGTATCAGTCGTGTGTGAGACATTTCCAAAAAAGGTGCATTCGAATGCACAAGTGTGTATATGTGACTTGAAGATATAACAAACATTGTGTGCTTGGAAGAAACTATGGTGTGAAATAAAAGGGCTGGGCGAACAGAAGCACGTGGTAAAAATTATGGTGGAATGTGGCCGTCGGGAAAAGACGGTTGGGATAGATCAGGAAAGCTTGGGTGGCCTCAGTTTGTTCTTTCAAGTTTATAAAGTGGCTCAGAGTGGGAAGAGCCCTAAACATGACCCCTCTTTAACTAGGACACCATTAGTGTACGTATGTGGACACTACATTAGTGTATGTATGTGGACACTACGTACACTTTTCATTTTGAAGACTCCTTTTCAAAATGAAGTGTGGCCTTTGGAGTATTATGCCGAGTACTGTAAATATTCCAAATTGTAATGAACACATAAACTTTTCTCTGGACTTGTATCTTTATACAACTTTTTTTCCTGTGGCAGTAAAACTCTTTTTTCATCTCACAAAAATTCTTAAAAATGACCCCATGATAGGAAACAATTTAACATGTTACTTTATTGATAAAAAATTTTGTGATGGATTCAGATTTAGAATATTGTAGTCATTCAACAAATGTGTATTATTTCCCTGGCTATATTTTGTGGCAGGCATTGTTCTAGGCTCCTGAAGATACAGAAGGAAGCAAAATAGAGAAAATTATCTGCTCTCGTGGGGCTTACACTCTAGTTGAAGAAGACAGACAATAAATAAATAATTTGAGCAAGAGTTAATCTCAGATGGTGGTAAGTGAAACAGAAAACTATAAAACCTGGAGACAAGGAGCGTGGGTACAGCTGTAAGTAGGATGGCCTGGAAGGGGCTCATGGAGGTGAATACGTTCAGTCAAAGACCTTTCGGAGATGAAGGAGCAGTGAGGTGCTTGAGGGACTTGTGTGGAGAGGCTTGTGTGGCTATAGCCAGTGCGAGGGAGGAGCAGATGGGATCTGCCAGGTAACAAGGTGTCCGACTATGTCTTGTGAATCTTTACATAGAATTTGACTTTTACTTTAATGGAATGGAAGGGCATTGGGGCATTGGGCATAAAATACCATGACTTAGGAGTTAAAGACAGGGCATAGGAGTACAAGGGGGAAAGAGCAAGAGGACAGGTGAGCAGACACCGGGATAATTCATTGGAGGAGGGTAGCTTAGGCCAGTGGCAGCAGTAGAAGTAAAGTGCTCAAATTCCCACTGTATTTCAAACAAAATGTGCTTGAAAAGTAGACAGTGAGAGGAGTGTGTCATACAACCCTACAATGGCACTGCTCAGTGTGGAAGACACTTGCAGTGACCTCAGTCACACCAGTGTGGTGTCTTCGGCTGGTGTCTTCATTGGCTTTGGTTGCAGAGAAAATTATGATTTACTCAGATGTAGTAACAATTTGTAAATTGTTCACGTTTCAATGCCTGGATACTCTGCTAGACAGATTGCATTTGACAAGTGAGTTTAGTAGGAAAAATATTTGTTTCAAAGTTGTGTCACCAAAAATATCCAAGTGTGGTTCACGTTCTTATAAAAGACTGAAAAAAGCACAATACTTACACTAAGTACTAAAACTAGCTGCAGAACAGTAGGTAAATGCATCCCACTGTTACTTCCTGGTGCACGACTCATGGCTAGGCCTCAGGAAGATGACGCGGTGAGCAGATATGCCTGGACCTTGTGTGCTGTGGTGCAGCGCCACCCAGTTCAGCTTTCTCTGCGTAGCCTCTGTGCATTTCTCATGGTTATTTTTAAAGACTAATGCTCTTTCTAAGAGTAACTACTCTTTCCTAAGCAATCGTACAATTAAAGTTTGCCCGTTTGCACACCGATGGCAGAGAATCAGGTGGTGTTAAGTAATGATTTGCTAGTCTCTACTGTGTAAGAATGTGGCAGGTTATTTTTAATTGTACTTTTATAAATGATAAAATGATAAAGTGATACACATTTTATAAAATAATTTAAATCCAACTTTTCCCAGACATCTTGAAGCACCTCAGTGAATCTCTGGGGGGCAAATTGTAAAGCACTGCTGTAAAGCACGGGTTAAAAACATGAGGGAACAATGAGATGTGGGACCATACACACGTATTACGGGTGCCTGAAGGGTCGTTGTCATGGCCTTTCCTATAAAGGAGAAATTAGTGGAAAGGGGGTTCCTGGTGGATCTTATTTGTGAGAGGTTGAGGTCTGAAATGAGGTCCTTAAAGGCCATTTCCAGCCTAATTCTGGGGCTCACACAACGCCAAGGCTCCAGGAAACAACCCGTGTGAGTAAAGTGTGAAGTGAGGCCCAGGGCACAGGGAGCCCTGAAGTAGTGAGCTTTTACACTGTTTATTATTTTTTAATTTTTAATGGTGAAAAGAAATACATGTTCATTGAAAGGATTAGAAAATAGGGAAAGAATAAAAATTTATTTATAATCTCATCCCCTAAAAGGGATTTCATCCCCCTAAAAAAGATGTCATTTTTGTAATTTTATATGTATTTCTAATGTTTTTAAACTTATATGACAGATACATTTATACCACACACATGTATACTATGCTTTGAGGTTTAAAAAAGTGAACTCATTGTAATGCTGTTTTCTAATCTGTTTTCTTCCCTTAATATATTGTGAATATGTTACCATATTAATAAACATTCTCCAACCTTATGTTTACTGGCTACGTGGCATTGCATTATCTAAGTATGTAATAGTTCATTTAGAAGCAATTCACTTTGAAAGTGTCTTTACAGAAGAATGTTGGAAAAGTTATGCAGGGAAAACCTCACGTGCTGGCAATCTAGAAAACCGGTGCGGACCTAAGCATGGCTGAGGAGCTCAGTGAGACACAGCTTTACACTTTGTGTGCTTTAAAGGGGGTTTCTGAAGATTTTGTGCAATGACAATTTCATATGTAAAATTTTGATGCCTCAGGTTCTATTTAAAACTATCTTATGTGTGTCTTTCTGTAGTTTACTGATTTTCTGTATAAATTTGATTTTTGTTTATCAGGATTTCTCTAAGTTGGCTATATGTGATAGTACCAAGAGGGGTCCAGAACGAGTAACACACACAGTCAGTAGCTGGGTTTGGTCTGTGGCCCCAGAGGAAGCACAGAAGGCTTATGAGAGGAGTGTCATCAGAAAGATGACCTTGTCATGGAAATTATTATATTGCCAATTTCTCCCAGACAGGAAGGTAGGGGAAAGACTGAACAGTTGTTATCACTTAAAAATAAGGCTAATTATTGGTCAAACATAAAATTTGTTTCCAATATTATCTAGGCCTTCTCATTTCTCTATTTTCTGTTATTATGTAAAAGAGGGAGTAAGATTCACAAACGTTAGTGGAGCTGATAAGCTTCTCTATTAAAATTTTTAGTTTAAAACAGGATACAAAGTAATATTTAAAAATGCTTGCCGGCCATGTGGGAGGTAATGTTGCCCAGAGCTGCCCATAAAGGATTTCCACTTAAGGGGGGACTAAGAGTTGTCTTAATAGGATCGGTATCTTCATTCAAGGGTAAGATTCCTAATACCCCAAATTTGATGCCCTTGGTGAGAAAGTTTTTCTTGCCTTGTGTATTTGTACCTTTTCTTATCATCTTTCTACTGTCACTCTTCAAATATGTCCAGTGCCCTTATCTCTATTAATTTTGAGCTTCAAATCCATCTGTGCAATTATGCTTCTCATATAAGACCTTTGCTCTATGAAGAGAGAGTTTTAAAATTCCTTTTTAGTTGATATTTCTTACTCAGGCATTGAAAAAGAACAGTTAAGTCACCAACCCTTCCTCTGGGGTCTAAGACTGTCCTTTGAATCTATTCTCCCTAAGTAATCAGACTGGGACAGAAAATCTTTGGGTTCTGCATGAGATTGGCATCCTTGAATTAGGGCATTTGCAGTCCACTTGGCGACACTTCCAGGCAGTTGTCGATGTGACTCTCAGAGGTACCCCAGGACTAGTACAGAGTAATGAAAAGGTTTATTTTTTTCTTTGTCTTTTTTCTTCTTATATATTCATTGCATTTCTTTTCTAATGGTGTTCCACTGAATTTGCTGTAATGGGATCTCAGAAAGCCAAGGAAGTATTATAGAGGGCTGTGCTGGTTGGCACTGACTCAGGTTCAGGCAGTGGGACAATGTCCAACCCTGCTGGCTGGATACATTCCCTGGGGGAATAATGTGGATGCGAGTGTGGGAAAGGTTGTGCTAGGATCAAGCATCCCACAGAGCACGAGAGTGCAGTGCGAGGCAGCAGGAGCAGATCTGGACTTGCGGGTAGTTGGCTGGCGTTAGGGTGATGTGGACACAGCATCCACTGTAACTGTAGAGCACAAGTGTAGGTAACATCTAGTCCCCATGGGAGCATGGCAGATCTCCTTGGTATTAAAAATCTAAAGATAGTATAATTATCCTGGTGGGGGACTTAGGCCCTTTAAGAAGTATGTCATGCTGTACACAGGTTTGCTATTATTATCAGCCTGTGACACACACTTAAATGACTTATAGGATTCCAGGATATACAGGCCTAACTAGATTTGTTTCTCTTGTATCATCAGGGTCAATTCTCATTATAATCTCACATACCATCGGCTTGGTCATGAAAGGTGCTTCCTATATGAAACCTTCCATTTCCCCACTATGGATAGTTTAGCAGAATGATAAGCCTATGTGTTGTAGCTAGCTATCCCTAGGTTCAAATCTCAGTTTTATCACTTGAAAATAATATGACCTTAGGCAAGGCAAGTAGACTGACTGAGCCTCACCTTTCTGAACTCTTAAATGAAGATAATTGAATTCATCTTGTGGAAGCATTCAGGGATTAAATGACAGTGGCAGTCAGGAAACTCAGTGTCGACAGAAAAGTCACGTTTGTTTCCTTATTCTTCTCAATACTCTCATTTCTTGGTTCCATTCTATTAACCTCAAATAGAAGCCTTCTTCTATAAAATTGGTCTTTTTGGAGGAGTTTAGACAAAGTAAATGAAAGTGTCATTGGGAGTATCCTGAGTGGGGCTGGTGCTCCTGCAGATCCCTGAGCAGTCAGAGATGTGTCTGGCTGCGTGGCCCTACGCAAAGGAATACTGTGAACACCACTAGTGTCAAGGCCAGGAAACAAGCAAATGAAAGCTCTTATAAAAGGAGCTGAGTGTTAGAGACCTTGGAGAAAAATGACTGAGACTGTACTTCTTGGACACCAGAAGAGGAAACAATAGGAGGACCAGGCCTTTCAGGGTGAGAGGTTGGATGCAGTGCAGCTTGTCCGAGTTAGTAGATGAGATGTCTTCCTTTCCCTGGTCAATTAGGCTTCTGAGAGATAAAGGCTAGGTTCTCCATTAAACATGAAGCATCTCCTGTTCTTGTGGATCAGGGAGATGGACTGAAATTCCAAGAGTGTAAGCATGGGACAAATTACTCGCACATTATACTAATAATATGGCTTTCTCTGGCTCCAAAATGTGATGCAGTAAGCCTTGGGTTTTACATTTACTTGGAATGGTTCAGAGTGGTCACCTAGGGCATGGGTGTTATAAGCTTGACCAACAACACCTGGGCAGGCTGAGAGCCCTGCTGAGGTCATTTACTTCTATTGGGATTTCCTAAAAGTTGGCTGGGATTCAGCAATAAACTTATTACCTAGTACTAGGAAATACCCAATTAGCAAAAGTGAGGTCCAGTTGCTGGCAGTCTCTTGAGCAGGAAAATTTGGGGGAAACCAGTAGGCTTGGCACCAAAACGAGGCTCCCAGTGTTGGCTCTATACGGCATTAGGTCTGAGCAATCAAGGTCACAACTCCAGGAGCTCCCTGTTGACTTTTCAATGAGTGAAAAGCTGTACCGAGCAATCCGCGCCTCCCCCGCACCTCTCTCTTCGTCTCCTTTTCTCCATTTTCCTCCCTTTCTTTCTTTTGCCACCTGTGTGCCTGGTATAATTTTTAAAAAAGTCTTTTCAATGCATGGATGAACTCACAGGAATATGAGGGGGTTACTCAGAGGCAAGAAATGACCAAAAAAGTGATAAACTTGAGATAGGTCTGCAGATTCCTCCTGGCCTAGACTTGGGTTTTAAATAGGACATTGTGTGGAGAACAAAGGACAAAGTCTTTGACCCAGCTGGGTGGCCAGTCAGATTCAGTCACCTCAGTATAAAGCCTGCATTCTCAGAGGGTGACACGGTTAGTGCATTATCGGAGAGCATAAAACTCGGCTGCAGGGAGAGGCAATGGTATTGCCTGCTGTCTGGGCCTTTAAAGAGCAAAACAATAACAACAACAATAGCAACAACAAATGCTCCCTTGCCACCAAACATTTCTAATCACGTTCTCACCTTTACTGACTTTTGGGGTCTGAACCTATATTCTAGGGTGACATAAAGCTGACCCGGAATTTTATTTAAAGGCACTATGTGTGGTGGATTGCCAGGTACCTGGCAGAAGCAAACACCAATCCTTGCTGGAAGAACACACTTTAAACCCAGGCCTCAAAGAATTTTGATAGATAAAGTTACAAGGACCAGAAGGTGATATTCCAGAAGGTCTAAAGACAGAACGAAATAAGCCACCATAAAGGAGAGTTAGCAAAAACAACCAATTACGGATTAGACCCACAAGGTCTAAGGTTGGCAATTATTGGGTACAGATTATAAATTGTCTTTAAAGAAACTGGAGAGGGCACTGGATATGTGATGAAGGAACGTGAGACTACCAGGTTGACCTGGCAGTCTTGGAATCAGGACTGGGCGTGGCGCCGTACGGTGGAGAAATACGGCCTGCCCTGAAGGGGTAGGATTGGAGATCCTGCTTGCCAGGAGCCTGAGATGACAGGGATGAGAGAGCGAGGCTGACTGAGAGTGCCCAGTGAGGTGCTGCCAGGAACCTACTGAGCAGGAGCTGGTTCTCCCTTGTAGCAACTTCTTGGTTGGATGTTGCTCACCTTATCCCCAATAGACGAGTTTATAAGGAACTCTTCTTTGTGATGTAAAGAAATGAATTTATTAAAGGAAACAGGAGATGAAAGTGAAAATATTCCTTAACCACAGAGTCAAGTTCCATACTTAGAATTCTAAGGAGCTTTTCTCTTTCTCAAAGACCGCCCCCAACCTCACTGAGTCCTTGAAAGTTGTTTCTGAAACCTCCAAGGTCAATCAATATTATAAGGAAGAGCAACTAATGTTAGGAGACAGTCAGGGGCTGTCCTTGACTTAGTGAGTGAGTAGGGGTTGTTGACAGAGTTGACTGCTGCGTCATCAGATTTGGCCATCCCAGGGAAGACAGCTTGGACAGCACAATCCATCAATTGATCTTCCTTGAAGAGCCTCTCTGGTATGTCAGGGAAGACCTCACAGAACCATCAGGGAGAGCAGGAGGCTGTCTCCACCACCAAACCACTGAGCCTGGATAAACTTTCCCTTTGTGTTTCCAAAGGAGGCGGGAAACCCAGAACTTGGGAGTTCTTGTTCCTGACTGTGTTGTTCCAAGATAACCAACCAACCACAAAGGCCTTTATGCTTGGGCCTAATACCGCCTTGAGCCCTTCCTGGAAAGTTGCTTTGGTTTCATTTCGGAAATTGTTACACTTTAAGAACCAAGTGTTTCACTGGTGGCATGCCTCCCTATGATTCAAACACACCAGTCTCTTTGTTGCTTCAGCAACATTGCACTTAACCATCCGTCTAACAGAAACGTTCTTTCTCAAACTTTGCATGGGTGGCTCTTTCTCTTCAGTTTCAGCTCGAATATGCAGCTGTTAATCATATCAGCATATTAACTGAGCCTCTAGCACCTGCCAACCTCCAGAATTGGCCTCTCTTTGTTTGTGCTGTTGTGTCTGCTCCCGCATTGAAATTTAAACTCCCACAAGATGAATTTCCTTGTTCACAGTCCCCAGGATCTGGAGTAACTAGCCTGGAACAGTAAATAAATATTTTTGGACTGAATAAATGAATTCCTTCTAATCCTTCGAAAGTGATGTCATGATGACAGCAATAGGAAGAGGAGGAGGAAGAGGAGTAAATAGAAGCAGCAGCAGCAGCAGCATAACCCATATGTTTTGAGCTTTTGAGTCTCATATTTTGAAACAAAATGATTCATCTTTATTTTTTATTCTACCACATAGATAAAACTCTAAGTAAATTAGCTAAGGTTAACTACACTTGGCTTCTCCATGACTCACTTTGAAGGACCCAGAAATTTCCCTATAGTTAAAGCTACATTTTAAAGCCCTGGCAGAGGGTTTTAAATCCTTTCTAGAAAGGCCTAAACTGATCTTAATAACTATTAGTAGAGGCAAAAATAGTATGAAACATGTCACTGGTTGCTTGTCAGCTCAAAGAGCTCCATCTAGCAGCTTACTCTTAATTCTTCCCTTTTAGGTGTTTCCTCCGAGATGATCTGTTTGGGCCCGACGTTCAGGCACTGTGTGTGAGGGGCTGGGGGTCATGGGGCCATTGTTAGTGCCACAGAATTCCACAGGCTGAACTGAGAACTTTGGACATTACTGAACTCATCATTCCCAAAAAGGCATAAACAAGTCTGTATATGTACCTAAGAGATAAATTAACAGAAGAAAACTTAGACACTGTCTCCAGAGGGGGCCAGCGCTCTCTAAGTTTAGCAAGTAACCCCCCCCCCCCCCGCACCAAGTGATTTCTCTGAGTAGACTGGTTAGGGAAAACATGGAGCAATAGATCAGTGGGTCAAATCCAGGGTTGTTAATGCGATACAGCATGGGTTTAAAATGGGTTTTCTTTTTGTGAATGGGGATACATACTTTTACTTAAAAAAAGCATCAAATAAAATATCTCTAGGGGATGTCTTATTGCCCCATATATTCCTTCACCTGGACATTCAGGATTTCAGAGAAGAGTTTGTGAAACTGGGTGGCTAATCTCTTGTTTGAATTCTTTAGAAATAAGCTAGCAAATCTGAACCAGCATCTCATGCATGAGCTATTAATTGGAGGGTAGCTGCTCTTCTTCTAAGCTCACATCCCTCAAGCAAACCCCTCCTACACATCTGCTCCCCCACTGGGAAAAAGGCCGTTTATCATCCTTGGAAGGACTGTTCTCAATAAGTGCCAGAACTGAAATACTCAGTCTCCAACAGATTATTTAAAAGCCTCTTTCTTAACAGTTTAATTGCTGACTCCAGTTTCTACTAATTCTGCAGGTTTGGCTGCAGCTGACAGATTTATAGCATCAACTCAGAGCTTTGTCTTTGCCAGTTTACACCCTAAATTGAGCTTTTGTTCTGTTTTGTGGGATTTTTTTGTTTGTTTGTTTTTTACTATTCTACGGTATTGTTTTCCAAAGGAAGCACCATTTTGACTGACTTCCCTTGGGATTCTTAAATCTTTGTATATCAAACCCAGATAGAAGAAACTGAAAAACACACCTTCTAGGGCCCTACCAATTCTCAAACAACAATCTCCTGGGACTGAGCCTGAGTGTGTGTATGTTAGCAAGTTTCCTGAGGGATTTGTAGGCCTCCAGCTCTGTACCAGCCGTGGACCAGGCCAGCACCGAGCCAACATCATGAGATTCTAAGACAGGTGCCATAATTTTCATTTTCTCTGATTTTCCTCGATAGCATTTTCAGTGTGTTATTTATTATCTTTACCCTCTAAATGACCCTCCCACCCCCTGCCATGGAACCCGTAGAAACCTTGCAGGGATTTATTTGCATGTCCTTCCTCTTTTCCCCCTAAAATACCTCAGTAACACCATGTTGCCTGGCATGCTGTGTAGATTTTGTCTCAGTGAGAGGAAGAGGAAGACAGCACTGGCCTTTTTATTTTCAGTCTGCACACTTGGGGGCTAGGAGGCATCAGTTCATGGTCTGCCATCTGGTGGCTAATTTCACACTTTGAATCCCTGCAAAATAGAGAAAACAAATCCTTTCGGAAAGTAGCTGGGGTTTTTTTGTTTGTTTTTTAGTTTTTTAGTTTTTTTCTGCATCCATGAGACATTTACAAATAAAGAGGAATTCTCTGAACTTCATCTTATCATAGATAGTATATCTATTTTTCACCATTGGCCTGATTTTATGCTTATCTTTCCTGTTTGTTCCTTTCTGCCATCTATTAGCTTTTCTTTTACTATTTTATAGATTTTACTATTCAAAATCTATAAAACTGCATCCCTTCCTTACTTCTACTTTATTTATTTATTTATTTGTTTATTTATTTATTTATTTATTTATTTATTTATTTATTTTAGGGGTTTTTTTAGGATCTCACTGGATCACCATTCATTTTCCTATAGCTGCCGTTTTCTGATTTCAGGCCTTTTAGATGAAAACAAGCAACAAGATATCTGGAAAATATCAAGTGGTTAAGGACATTTTCGGGGATGTTACTGAAAATGGACTGTTCAGTTCATAGCTGGAACTGAAAATGGAATTCTGGTCTTCCTATTTCTTTGATTTCTTTTTCATCACTTTATGTTTTAAATTTTAATGTACTTACACATGGTATTGGGTTTTTGGCATTCCTTTTTTCTCCATTTAAAGTTCTGCACCTGTTCCCCAGTATGCCTTTCGATCCTTCAGGGTCAGTTAGATGATACTGTGGACACATCTTCCTTTTGCAAGCGTTTATAGATCCCAGTAGAACCCTTTAAAAATCCCAATGGAAAGCAGACAACAACAACCTTGTGAGACAGCCACCAGAATTTGCCCAGTGCGATTCAGAGGAGACACTTAGATATGAGGGCGGGGCATTCATGGAGTGGACAGCTGAACCTCATATTTCCACAGCTCGGACCCCCTGGCTTCAGTCTCTAGGCACAGGCTGCCACCCTTCTAGGACACAGCAGTAGATGTAATAACCTGAGCAGTCAGTACCCATGTGTCAACTGTCCCGTAATTGCCCCAGTATTCAGAGCAGTAGCTCTGCTCTTGATTCTGGAGGTCCATCCAAATGTCTGCCTTTTTTTCTTTTCTGAAAATAACCTGTATCTTGGATTAGGAGATAGCATCTGGGTGTCTAACTCCTTTTTAAATGGAGCTTCAAGTAAGCATCTCATTTTTTAACCTGACCTTTCTTCTTTTCCTTCAGAAGAAGCTGATGCCTCCGATTCCTCCATCTTTTAGGGTTTTGCAGTGTGAGTTGGGTTGTGCTGAGTTTTCCCAGCTGCTGGCTTAGGATTCAGCCTTGTTAGACTTGCTCAAAGAGTTGCCGCATTGTCTGCAGCTCCTGTCTTCCATTGTCTTTGTCCTTAAGGACTAATGCCTTTAACAGGAAATTGTGTTATGGTCACTTTACTGGGGTTTCAGAAAAGAGCAGTGATAAGGGTATGTGTTAAATCTGCTGTCTTCAGCCACACCTTTTATTTTAAGGAAGATTACAGGTTCCTTCCATGCCTCTATCCTGTGTCCATGTTGTTAGGTACTCTAACTTGGCCAAGGAGATGAGTGGAGTGAAGATGATCAAATACATTTTCAAAGTGAGTGAGTGTTTTAGACAGAGTAGAGTGACACGTAATGTGGTGGGGTAAAGCTTAGATGGGGGAATTCATTTGATATAGACACTCTGTTGTGTGTCAGTGTCCATATTATTCCTAACCAAAGCATCATATGGAGGGACCAAAAAATAACCGGAATTATCTTCTGGAGGGCGGTCCCCTTGTGTAGTGCAGGCTTACCCGCTAGCTGAGTGTTGTTCTAAGATTCCATCTGTATCAGTGTACCAGCTGGCATTATTGTGAGAGGCTGCATTTGGCTTCAGCAAACTTTTTTTAGACTCTCTGTGTTTGCCCACATCATGATGAGTGATTTATGAGGACACCAGCCCACACCACGCTGAGTGTTCAGTGGTTTTTGACTAAAAAACGACATGACCTCTATGCTCCACCCTCCCTATTCACCCAATCTTACCCCAAGTGACTTTGTTTTTTTTTTTTTTTTGTTTTGTTTCCTTGGATATAAAGTCCTCAAAGGGAAATGTTTTGCTGATGTGGAGGAGTTGAAGCAAAAAATGGCCGAAGCACTAAAAGGCATCAAAATTGATGAGTTCAAAAACTGTTTTGAGCAGTGGAAAAAAGTCTCTGTAGGTGTATTGCATCAAATGGAGAGCATTTTGAAGGTGCCTGAAGTTTAAACATGTAAGAATAAATATGGAAATTTTTATAAATAAATTCTATTTTGGGGGTCCCCTGTTATAGATATTGATTCTAATTTAGACTTTGAAGAAAGTGTGATTGTGCATACCTGTCTTTGTGGGTGATGCAGGGTGATTACAGAAGCAGAGCATTTCTCACATGATAATAAAGCATTCTTCAGAAACTTACTGTTTTTAAGTCTACCTGATGCTGTAGTCTTCTTAGTTACTGACTCATAGTAGTAGCATGCTTGCGAAACTACAGTTACATGTAGTTTGATACATGTCTGTATGTTAAGGAAAAACAAAAGCTGCTTAGTTGTTTTATTGGTTTTGAGACTACACTTCCTGGAGACCTAGATGCTTCAGGATCCCCAGTGGTGCGTGAGGGACTCTTGGTTCCCTCCACTCCACCTACCCACATACCTATGCTCCCTGAGCAGTTCTCATTCTCATTGAATTAAATATCTGGTTTCCTTTTCAAATTTATACTTGGGGAAAAAATCCTGGGGAAAGGCAGATTTTGAAAAAGAATATCTTTTATTTATATCCCTAAGACTTTTGTCAGAAGTAACCGGATAATTGACAGGAAAGTTAATTGTGGCATCAATTATTTAGGTATCCGATCAAGCTATGATTATACTCAGGGATCTGAGGTTATGATAAAATAGAGAATCCCAGATCTCTGCAGACAGACCTGTACCGAAATATCCAGATGACCACGGATTCTGAGGTCATCATCACATTGTGTCTCTCAGTCTATACCAGCTGCGTGAAACCTACCCAAACAAGAGAGGGTGGGCCTGGCCCACTCTCTGTCTCCGCCCTGAGTTTCTCCGCGGGCCTTGGTCTAATCTGACCTGCCGCCACACAGTTTCCCTCATCACCAGTCACAGACTCCATGCCATGCCCTTTAGGGAAAGAATTGCATGCTGATTGTAAGCGGAGGTACCAGAACTCTTGGCAATCACCATTTTTTTTTTAGAAATTATAATGGTTTCCAGTTTTTAGAGTAACATAAACATATGCAGCAGAGGTAAGTTAGAATGTTCTAAAACATCTCCATAAAACATTTTATTTGTTTTCTTTATAGTATATCATTTTCCTCCCTGATAGCTACAGATGAATTGGAGGCCTTTTCGTACATTGTAATGATAAATTGAATTATACCAATTCAGTTTAGCAGAACTAATGCTTACTCACTTGCTGGGTAAATCAAGCTGTGTATTTTCTTTAACACAAAAAGAAAATGATAATTAATAACCTTGGGGGTAATGTGTTAAATTTATTAAAGTTACTACAGTAACAGAATATATTTGCTGTAGGGCTACACACTGGCAGGGTGAGGGAAATTTTATTTCTTTAAAAATAAAATTTAGAATTGAGCATCTCAAACTGAAAACGTTATTAAGAATTTGCTGAATATCTGTTATGTTTTAGGAGTTATTCCAGGATATAATAATACAGAATGATATACAGTAGAACTAGTGACTTATTCTGGACTCTCTAGTGTTTTAAGACTATTAAGTTTCTTCTAAATAATAATAAAAATAGAAAGAGAGAAATAGGTAGATGAGACACCACTGGGTCAAGATACTGAATTATGCACAGCAGGGTTAGCACTTGAACTGTTTGGAGGGTGTGTAGGAATGAGACATATCACAGATGGAGAGGCTACTTCAGGTGAGGGGGATGCTATTAGGTAAAATTCATCATACAGATGTGTGTGGTACATTCTCAGCATGGGAAGCTAGCTTCATTAGGTAAAAGGACTTAAAATATACAGAACGAATTTTGCAAATGAAGACTGAGATTGAGAAACGCATGCTTTGCCTGGCTGGTGTGGCTTAGTTGGTTGGAGCATTGTCCAATAAACCAAAAGGTCATGGGTTTGATTCTCAGTCAGGGCACGTGCCTGGGTTGCGGTTTCTGTCCCAGGTCTGGGTGTGTATGAGAAGCAGCCAAATGATGTTTCTCTCCCTCTTGTTCTCCCTCCTTTCCCCTGTCTCTAAAATCAATAAGCATGTCCTTGGGTGGAGATAAAAGATACCTTAACAATAAATCAATACATGCATGTTTTATTTTGATACCCAGTTGTTTATCGACTGTTTCTTTCTCTGTTTGCTCTGGTTTGGTTTAGTTTGTACGTGGGAGTGATAGTGGGTAGCATTCGCAGGGTTTGGGGACAGCCACCTTGTCTTTAGTGCAGAGTAGCTTCCGAGGGTGCATGCTGGAGAGTGGAGGCACGGAGACTTGTGAGTGGGCTCTTAGAAAAGGGTGGAGTCTGAACTCGGTAGAAGTTCAGATGAAACTTCTATCAGTGGGGATGAAAAGAAGAAAAATAGGGTCAAGGGAAGGGGTTAGAAGTGACCTGATGCCTGTTTTCTATTTTTCTTTCTTTCTTTCTTTCTTTTCTTTTTTTGAGGAGAGGATGAGGGAGAAAAATATTGCTTTTACGTTCCCATGAAATAAACTTATTAACTAATCATTAAACTAACATGCGTCTATGTTGGGATGATCAAATTCATTGACAATGTTATCACCTCTCCCTAAAAAGCATTTAACAATGTTTAAAAGTCTGCCATATGTTGGTTTTGATCATATAATGTTAATATATAAATATGTGTCTTCTCCTTATCATATTCACACAGTAGACCATTTGTGTGTGTGTGTGTGTGTGTGTGTGTGTGTGTGTGTGTGTTTAACTTTTACAGCTGCCCAAAGTTTATGGTGTGACACCTGCTGTAGCCCCACAAAGTGCTGAGCTTGGATTCCGTTCCTCCCAAACCCAGGGTCCGTGAGCAGCTAGGTCTCTGGGCCAGTGGATGGCCTAGTGAGAGTGGGCCTGGCAAACTACCCAGTGTCTGCCTCTCAGGTGCTCATGCTCCACACAGGGTGTGGGGCATAACTTTCAAGATGTTATTTTTAAGATGAAAAACATTAGTTCTTTATAAGAAAAATTGACCTTAAAGAATATACTTATGTTTATTTGGGGTCTATTAAATTTGAATGGATCATTTAAATTTCTCAGAGCTATTTTGACTGTACACATGAAATTCTGTAGGAGGGAAGGAGTGTGAATGTGGGATTTCACAAAGATCTCAGACATACCCTTTCAGAAACTCAGGGATCTAAGGGTAATCAGCTACCTGGAATCCTCTTTTATGTTGTCTCTGCCCTCTGAAAGCTATGGTTTTTACTACCATGCAGTTTGTTGATTTAAGCAAGGTGATATCCCTATTAGTCAACAGTGGTCAAATATTTATTTGCTATGTGTTATGAGCAAATATCGTTTCTGGAGACCATGAGGACTGCATAGTTGAGCAGAAGAGACACTGTGTGTAACTTTGAGGAAATAATACCTTGTAATGTCCAGACATACACTACTATATTCATAATCTCTGATTTCATAGCTGCATTTGGAGCATTGTGGATATCCATGGCATAATGGGAATGAAGTATTATGTTCATTAAGATGAACTGATACAGATGAAATTTGATATGTTATCATTCAAGAAAAGGACTGTTACCTACCACAGTAAAACTGATGTATCTGCCTAATTTCCAATCAGCCTGAGGCCAATGTCATTTAGCATAGGTGACAGAAGCAGTTTCATATACATGAGGACTTATTTGTTAGAATCTGCCCCTCTTAGTGTGGTTTGAGATCTCCCTGGGAAATGGACTTTTTTCCCTTGGTGCACCATCAGGTAACACAGTTCAACCAGGGCCAAAACGAAAACATGGCCATTGTTCCTGTGTTCCTGACCTTGTTCTTTCTTAACAATTACAGACACATCCTAGAACCCCTTATTAAAAGTCTGACTTGTGACTCATAAATGAAAAATCTGCAATCACTACAACCCTACGTGGATTTACTAAATACAGGCCATTTAAGGGTAACCTCATTTCTTCCTTTCCCAGAGAGATGTGATGGGTACTGAGGTGCCAGAAAAGCCTTCAAAATGTTTTTAATGTCTTTCTGGGGAGCTCTGTGGGCATTCTGGTGGATTAGAAACTGATTAAATCATTGGATTCAAAAGTGGCTAGTAAATTGATTCCAGAGGAAGATTTATGGCAGTAATCTTCAAAAGGTTATCAGGTGGCAGAGACTCACAGCAGTGAGATTCCTGGAATGGGGGATGTTTCGATTATGAAAGACAGTGGGAACAGAATAGCTGTGTTCAAATATTTGAAGCACAATTATGCAAAATAAAAAGGGAGACTTATTTTCTAAGAGTCCACAAGTATAGGTAAGACAGCACAGAAACGTTAGGCTCAGTACACGAGCAAAGCTGTAGACTAGCAGGAGCTTGTCGTTGATGCTGTCATCTGAGAGCACCACAAGCTGTCGTTTCACTAGATGGTGCCCTGCACCAGACTGCGGGACCATTTAGCAGAGCAACAAGACACTCAAATGTGAGGTTGAACTTTTAGGTTCTCTTCAGCCCCAGAGTCAGCACTTCTGTAATTGTTTTAGAAATTCACCTGTGGGACTTGGGTTGCCCTCCTCACCCCCATCATCAAAGCTAATTATCTGTCCCTTGAATGCCACTTGTGTAGTTTGTTATACATGAAGCTAGTTCAAAAAATGAGAGGAAACTTTGAACTCTGAGATCATCAGAATGAAAATGATACTCAGCTCTACATTTGATTTCTCAGTCCTTGACAGAACAATTTTGTAGCTTATCTAGCATTTGGCTGCGTGCAGGGACTTAGGTAGAAGGAACCTGGATAAGATTTAGCAGAGATGAAAATAATTCCCCCTTTCCATAAGAAAGAATATGGACACTAGCTACATCCTTCTTCACTGGGGAAGACTCTGCCTTTGGTGAGTCAGCCTTGGGTTCTCCTAGATTTGCCTTTTCTCTGGAGACAGTGAGGACTGCTAGGGATTGATGCATCTTGTAGAACATGGGGCTGCTGTCAAACAGGGACTTCATTACTGTGAAACCCTCATGCCTGGACATCCATTTCAGATGTCTGCTGTGTACTGTGAGTTAGGCCACCAAGGCAGACTTCTTGGAGGCCAAAGGCCAATGGACTATTAATTAGTGATAATGATCCTGGGCAAGTTTTCTCCAAAGGCTAACCTGGCAGCTAGATTTTTCTGAGACTGAAAGACCCTCCTCATGTGGGTTCATTCATCTATGAACATCAAGTCTAATGTGGTTCTTAAAAATTAACTAATATGTACTTTTAAAATATGAGAAGTTGTTCCTATTGAATGTAGAATTAGATCTTTGGAACGTCCCTGACCTATTAAGAAACACACAGCAATAAAATATCAGGTAACTGTATAAAGCAAATCTTAGCACCTGCTTGCTGACAGAGCAGTTAGACTTGGAATTTGCCTTGTTATGTAGCACTCATGTGATTCGATATGTTAACTATAAAAATAATATGATTTTTTACATCTGGTGATTTTGATCAAAGAATTAAAAACATATTTTCACATTTTATACCCAATAAATTGGGTCACTTAAATATCTTGTACAATGCAACCTTAGACAATTTGCCTTGGTTTAGTTGTAGTTAAAAGACTCTCTAATTATTTGTAGTTTTATATAATTTCAATTCATTTTGTGATTTTTTTTTTACTAAATTAGTATCTTACAGATATTGAAAATATAAAATTTAATCAGGGAGAATGTGTTTATTAATTGGTTTACACCATTGTTCCTTAAAGTGTGATCTGAGGACCAATACTACTCCATAAACTGGTCATAAATTACTAGTCATAAATTAGTCATAAATTACTCATTGACACTAAGTTCAATAACAAAAATTGTCACTTAGAAATGTTTGTAGAATTTTTATGTTTCCACAACAATTTCTTTGAATTTTATGAACATTAATCAGTCTACAATAGATTGAAACTTAAAAAGCACTTCTTGCCATTCTTTGGGTTATACATAGTACTTCTTTCAGATGATAACATGAAAAGAGGAGAGGGAGGCAGGCAAGACACCCTCACAGGGGTAAACAGATGTTCTTAAAGGCAATATAGGTAGGCAGATCAGCTTAATGCTTTACAAGGTTCCTGATCCAAATACGACTTGAGGATCTTAGGTAGATCACATTCCCTCAGAATCCCTCTCTCCTTGCCCTATTCCATGATGCCAAAACTCCTCAGTGCTAATCTTTTAGAAAAGAACAGTTGTCTCTAGAAGGCACCATTTAATATGCATGTGGTCTAGAATTGCCCATTTAGCCTCCCTCATACATCTGTTTCTTTCCTGGGCAAGCTTATAGAGCTCAGGCACCTGAGGTCCTCAGATCCAGGGGGCCACGGTGGTGACGAGCCCCATCCACTTGGGGTCCAGGAGAAGGAAACCTCACTACTGCACACCTGGACTGAAGAGTGTGCATGACTAAGGCTGCCTGGAACTGGCCCTCCTCTCCACTTCTGTACCCTCCCTTGCTTTGAAAGGTACTGGCTTATTATAGTAAAGGAAAATTATGGAAGAAAAGAGAAAAAAAAAAACAGAAGAAATGGAAGGAGTAACATGGGCAAGAGCTACCTGCAGTACAGAAGAGGGAACCACTGAGTGAACGTGGTATTGGAGGAGTTATAAAACCATAGTTCAAGGCCTATAAGATTTTGTCTTCTAACCATGGACACCACACAGCCACTGATGCTGGAGTATTTATGTGTGAAACTTTTTCTTTCCTTTTTCATGTTTTATTAATTCTAGAGCAGTTGAATTTAACCTTTAGTTTTGATATTTATTTCTAAAATATTCTAGCTTGAATTTTTGGCACAAATGGGCCTCTTACTGAAAAGTATGCTCTGCCTGTGGACCTCACGACTTACAATACTAAAATAATGCTCAATATTGAGGATAAGTAAAGTGAGTTACATTTCATGTTGCTGTTAAGAATACTTAAGACTATCTTAAGTTTGAACTAGGTCCATTTTAGAAAATTGGCTGGGAAAGTAGGTCCTCAAACTTCATTAGATATATGAGGTCTGCCCAGAAAGTATCCAGGCAAAACAGAGACAGACTTATAGATGGAGAGAAGATGACAGCTGGTGGGGGGTAGGGGAGAAGTTAGGTGTTGGAGGGATTGAGCAAACAGGAGGAAGGATTCATAGACATGGACGACAGTGTGGTGATTGCTGGGGGAGGAGGTATAAGGGGACTAAATGGTATGGGAAAAAATAAAATATAGATTAAATTTTTAAAAAGAGGACAAGAAAGAAAAATAGGGACATTTATTGAAGAAGATACAAAATACAAGAAACATTATACATAGGAAAAATAACACATCAGTCCCTTTCAAAGTAAGCACTTTGGGACCTCACACAATTTTCCCAGTCACCATCAGCTGCCTCATTTTCCTGAGTCTCATCAATGGTCTGAAATCTCTTCTCATTCAAAGGTGATTTGAATTTTGGGAAAAGGCAGAAGTCTCAGCACCAAATCTGGGCTGTAGTGGGACTGAGTCACCTGGGTGATTTGATGTGTCGCCAAAAAACTCTCCATGAGACATGACGCATGAGTGGGCGTGTTGTCAGAATGAAGCTGCCAATCACCAGTTGCCCATAGCTGCGGCCTTCTGAATCATCCAAATAGTTTCCGTGGAGGAATGTTCAAGCTTCACACGAAATTTGAGGCATATTTGTTGCTCTACTCACTCAATCATTTTGAATGTGACAGCCACACAGTACACATGCTCACTCAGTGGCGTCTACAACCCCCACTGACTAGTACAGTGAAGTCATCATTGTTCACACATGCACATTCCAGTCCACACTCCTTGGCTGCCAGGTTACATCAATGGCATGCAAACTGTTCTTGTTATATTAACAATGGCTGGATGTTGTCTGGACAGACCTCGTATTGCATTATAAACTTGATAAATTACCCTATCTTCATCCTATCATTTTTAGCATCTCATTTCCTATTTCATGCTGTGGACATGAGAAGCCCTTATTGATGCCCAGACAAAAGGACCTTGAATGTGTCTACTATAACAGTGTGCACTGCTCCCCATGAACTCAGAAATGAAGTATGTGTTTCATGGGTCATTAATTTGCTATTTTTATGTACATATGTCATTTCCAGTTAGTTCCATGCTACCAAAGAGGATTTCGTACGTACACATTAGGTTAGCTCTAATTGGAGATTTTTGTTTGTGGGTATCTTTAATAATTAAAATGATCTTTTCTTGCTTTCTAGGGCTTTTGATTTCTGTTAGCATGATTACTAACACCACCATCATCACAATAGTATTTATTGAACAATCTTACTGTGAATTGGGTATACATTACCTGATACATCATAGATTTAAAGGCTTGGCATTAAAAGGGGTGTGATGAGGGAACTATAAATATTACATGTTATGTGGAGAGAATATTACATGTTATCACAGTCAACCTACCTAAGAACACTGTTAGGCTGGGAGTTTTACATTCATTTTCTAAATGAGAAAATTGAATCTTAAAGCATTTAAGCCACTAGCCTAAACTATGAGGTTGAAATTTAAACCCAGGTCTTTGGGGTTCTGGAACTCTTATTTTTTAAATGACCCCACCCCAACTGACTTTTAAGTATGTTTAAAATATTTTTGTTCTTGGTCTGTGTTTTAACATTTTCTGGGGTTTTATATCTTTAATGTTTTATAATTTTGACTGAATTACACCTCCAGGTGACATTGTATGTGACACATTTAAAGACCAGTGACAAATATAAAATAAAAATGTAAAAGGTCACATGAAGTAATAGAAACCACACCTCAGTGAGTAAAAGGGAGGTTTGTGTTTTAGTTCAGGTCTGTAGTAAGTTTTTTGGTCTGACCATAAATTTTGACAAATATCTTATTTAATCTATAAAATGAAAAATCTACATGAATTCTAAAATCTAACTTGAAAATTACATAAATCTATATCCAAAACCTTAACAATTTTGAACTACTTTAATTTTACCTATTATCAGAAAACACTTTTAAAGAAATTCTGTTTTCTCTGACTTTGAGTAGATTTGATTTAAGAAGATGAAAATAAACTTGGCCTGACTGCAAGAGCATAATCATGATACCAACAGCAGGAAAACAATGGCAACAACAATACTATGCCTCGTTCCAGATCTTGTGTTACCTTTAACCCTGCAACTCTGCAAAACTGTTATGGACTGAATATGCCCTCCTAAAATTCATACACTGAAATCTTACCCCCACAGAGTAATGGCATTAGGAGGTGGGACTTTCAGAGGTAATTAGGATCGGATGAGGTCATGAGAGTTGCCCTCATGAATGTGTATAGTGCCTTTATAAGAGACATGAGACGGCTTGCCTCCTCTCCCTGTTCTTTGCTGTGTGAGGATACAATGAGGGGTCAGCAGTCTGCAACCTGGAAGAGGGTTCTCACCAGGAATGAGCCACCCTGTCACTTTGATCTCAGACTTGCAGCCTTCAGAACCATGAGAAATCAATTTGTTGTTTCTGCTCTTTCTAAGTCACCCTGTTATAACAGCCCAAATAGATTAAGACATTGCCCCCACATTATAGATGAGGAAATTATGCTGAAATAAGCTCCTTTGATTAGGGTCACAAAATCTATTACCTGTGGGACTGAAGTTTAAACTCAAGTCTCCCTGAATTTCAAACCCATTTTCCTTACATCATTCCAAAGAAAGGTCTCACCTCCAATACTCCTTGAGCATCTGTAATAGAAGGAGACATGTCTCAGGGGACCGACTGGTTGCTGCTTCTCGGGTAAAGTTATGTCCAGTCTCTGGAACTCAGTATTAGATACAAGCAGACGTGGTACTATAGAGAGAAGCACAGTGTGCTCTTTCTCATTCTCTCAGGGGAAGACTAGGGCCCTTTGGGAGGATGGAAGGACCCGGCCCTGGGGTTTAAGGCCAATCTTATATTACCATGACTTACTATTACCGAAGAGAGATTTAGAACAAATGCAACAAGGTCTCACATTCAAAGATGAGTAGAAAATTTGAAGGAGTTTTCAAGAGGTATTTTAGGATAAATGTATAAATAGGCCCCCCAAATTATTTGGATCTGATTATGGGTTGCACAGATTCTTAACAAGTCACCCATCGAGGCTTCATGTCTTTGTTTAATGTTTTCTGGAGACAGAACAGAGTTAGCTCATCTCACTGATGGAAACCAGTCCTCCTCCCCAGCTAATAAGAATAATGAAAATAATAATAACAACTATTGTGTCATTGACAAGATACTCTATGCCAGCCTTGGTGTTAGGTCTTTTGCAGTTATTACTTCTTTTAATTATGCTAACAGCCATACTCGACAAAACAAACAAACCAGCCAAAAACATTATCTCTGTCTTAGAGCGGAGGAAGCAGAGGCCCAGAAAGTTAAACATCTTGTCCAAAGTCACATGGAGGCAGAACCACAATTTAGACTCTGGCCTACCCAGAACCTCTATTATATTTTTTTACTACACTTTTTATTTGTGAATAATTTCAAATTTACAAAAAGCTACCCAAAAATAAAAAAAAAAATTACAAATAACAACTGTATATAATCAAGTTTGCCTGTTAGCATTTTACTCCATCTCAGAGCACACAGGTTCCTGTAACACCACCCCCTGCAAAGGGAGTCCTTCCTTCATTTTTAGATGCCTGGGTTCATCTGGCCCAGGGCGGCCCACCTCATTCAATGCCCTAGCGAAATTCTAAACCTGAAATATCTTTGAAATTCCGTACTTATGTAAAAACCCCATGAGACAAATACATACGTCTTTCTGGAATAGGAAATGACCACCTATTTGAAAATTGCTCTTCTAAACTATTTCTAATTTTGCTGATTATTTTTCAAAGGATATGGGCAGAAGACTGGCCATGATAAATAATGCGTCTTGTATTTATTTGCCTTGTAGAGATTTCCTTTTTGAATGACTTTTTGTTTTTTCCTTTGTAAATTTGTTTATTTACAGAACTGTTGAGGTAAAAAAATGAAAGTGTCTTGATTGTCTTTAGATTTTCCAAAGATCTGTCCAGGAGAGGGCAGGCTTGCACACTGCAGCTGTTGCCGGTGCATTTAAGTGATCTGCATGCTGACCCTGTACAGCAGCAATGAAGAGAGATTTAATAATAAAAAAAATGCAAGCATCATTTTTATTTGGTACAGGATTTCTAATAAGACATCAGATTCAAAGGGATTATAAGAACAATATACTCTATTCAATGTATTTTAAGTGAAGAAAAAGCATTTATTTGAATCTGCTTTTCTTTGCAAGGCAATACTAGTTTTCTCAGTTTTTCTGAAGGTTCTTCTTTTTTCCTTTTCTTTGTAATGTTTTTTTTTTTCTCATACCAGCATATGCCCCAGTCATGAAGGTAATTTTAGTGGTGAATGCTCCTTGAAGGTAGAGTACTTATAAAGGTACAAGAGTTTATTTAGAGTTTACAGTACCATTCAATTGTTCTGTTGCTAAAAGAATAGTGAAAGTTCAGTAGTTATGCACCCACTTCCTGGCTGTGCCGTATAGGAGCATAACTGTATACAACCCACCCCTCCCCTCCTCCTGCCCGGGGCACTGCGGCCTTGCCCATCCCTCTGCCCACCTGACACCCTGGCTGGCCCTTCTATGGCACCTTCTAGTGGCTCTCTCTAGGAACTGTGAGTCCATCTCCCGGCACCTTTCACCCCATCTGGGTTGTAAACATCATTAATTAATTATGTTTAGAGAATTGTGATATTGTGATTTATAATCAGAAATAGATTCTTCCTCATTTGATGCTAGCACAGAGCTTCTAAAATCCTTGGAATTTCCTAAGTATGGAAAGCCAGAAATGTGCCTTTTGTTGTGTTAATGACATTGCCACTTTTGGAACTCACTGAAGGGTGGGGGCTGCTTGCCAGAGGGGCCAACCTCTGATTTGAGGGTTGGAACTTTCAGTCTCACCTGAGACCTCCAGGGTGGGCAGAGAAGCTGGAGATGGAGTTTAACCATCAGTGGCCAATGGTTTAATTAATCATGCTTTGTAATGAAGCCTCCATAAAACCCAAAAAGGACGGGGTTCAGGTTGGTCAGTATATGGCTATTCTGGGGGAGTGATGTGCTGGGAGACAGTGTGGAAGCTCTGTCCCCCTTTCCACATGCCTTGCTCTGTGTTTCTTTTCCACCTGAGTTATAATTTTTAATCTGTGGGAGGTGGTGCTGTCTTTGGGTGGATAATGTCAGAATTGACTCAAATCATGGGACACCCAGCTTGTGTCCAGAGCATTGCTTGTTAGTCTGCCCTGCCCCCTGGCCACCCACTCACTCTCTCTCTCTCACACACACACACACACTCACTACATTTGGTCCCGGAATCACCCTTCGGGAAAATTCTTTCCTTTGGACACTGTCACAGCCATTTTCCTTATCTTCACCCATCTTTCTACTTCTGGCTGGTTATGTTCAAGAAGTTTTACAGTGTTTCTGAGGATGACTGTCCAGTTTATGCAATTTGGAGCTGTCAAATGGCGAAACTAAACCCATTTAGTAATGAGTTTGATGTCCTTTATTCAAGGGCAAGCAGTCCATGGACTGGGTGAGTGCAGTGCCTCCCGGGCGCCGGGGTCTCTTCCTGAGGGATCTTGGGCAAGAACGAGTGAGTGTTAGAAAAGAGACTGTGGAAACAGGGCATGGCTGCCTGGAGGTCAGGGGTTTCTGCAGAAGGCTGGTGGGCCCTGTTTGAGGGGAAGGTGAGCTAGTTAAAGTGAGCTGGAGGATTCTGATGCTAGGTGTCCTTGCCAGGTGTTCCCCACACATGCTGTCTGACCTGGGCCTGGCCACGAAGGCAGCCTCCGTTTAGTGCGTCTGGATACAGGATTAACTTAAGGAGAGATCATTACTTTAAAAAGATTACAGAATTATGAATAAATATTAGGTACATCTTTGGAGATGACCGTACAGGTGAAGGGCCCTGAAGCTTAAAGTCCATTAACTTTTATTTCTCAACCCTCCCTGCACTCACCTGTTTGTACCCCATTTGTTCCTTACGTGAGCCACAGGACCCCCCAAAAGCCAACATTATAAAGCTACTCTCATTAACCTGGTTCCTAAGTTCTGGCCTGAAAGTACTCCCTCTTTATTTTGAGATAAAACTAGATAGAGTGGATTATGCCATCTAGAGATCTTTTCGTAATCTCTCCTCCCCTCACTCTCAATGAAATCAGATTCCTGTCCCACAAACAAGCATTCGGAATGAGAATGGATATGTTTCTTATTTAATTTGTTCTCTGTCTGCCTAATTATCAGGTTATAACAGTATTAGGTTGCACTGCATTTTAAGAATCAATTTTTATTTCAAACTCGTGCCAGTTCAGCTATACTCTTAAGTCAGGGCTCTCTGGCCTGACTACAAAACAAATAGCCACACAAAGCACTTTTGTAAAGGAAACTGCTGCCCATGTTCTAAATAGCAGGCTTTGAACTGAAAGTTGAGGAAGCAGCCTACTGGTAAGAACAGGCCAGCCTCCATGACCTGGGTGGCGACCTGTGGTTTCACAGGATGTTCTTCCTGTGGGGTCCCCAGGCTTTAGGCGCTGTGCCCTCCTCACTCCGATGGTTGCGGGGGCAGGGGGGGGGTCCCTGTCCTGGGCACCAGATGTGGGGGGGGGCTCCACCCGCAGGGCCCCATCCCTCCGTCACGGATGAAAATAAAAACTACCAAGACATGACTGCTTGGGGAGGAAAGGTGGTCAAACTCTCAGAGGAGAATGACCCAGAGCTTCTTCCTCACTGGGCTTTTTTGGGCTCAAATACACCGGAATACAGGTTTAACATGTCAAAGAAATCTGAGGGCTTAATCCCAGCCAGTGTTTGTCAGGAAAGGGGGTTACCAAACTTTTGGAGACAATCTCATTTCCTCCTGGGACACTTATCATTTAAATGAGAGCACTCCTAGCAAAGCAGGTTTCACAGGACTTTAGGAATTCTTTCTTATGCCCGATCACCCAGGGAGCCGTCTGGCCCATACAGGGCTGCACTGCTCACCCCCACAGTTTCAGGCTTTAAGGCAGTTAGGAAGCAGGAGACATCTCCCAGATGGAAATGAGGACTCAGGCTATGTCAGAATAGCCGGGGGCGGAGGGGGGGTGAGGATCCATCACATCCTCTTTGCTGCAACCCCCACTGAGTCCTTCCATGAGGCCTCCCAAGTGGTTGCGTCTGGCTTAGGTTGCCCCTCCCATGAGGAGTCTTACCCGTCATTGACTGCCAACCAAGCAATGGGGCCAGAGATGGATGAGGCAGAAGCAGTGCTCCTGCCAGGGAAATAAGCTTTGTCTCCTTAGTAGGTCATGTCCTTGTGACAGAACAGACCCAGATGAAGTGGGTCCCTTGGGCTCTTACACAGCCCACCATGGGGTGAGGGTTACAACTCCTGAAACCAGGCTGAACGGTCCACAACAGACAGTGTCTTGCCTTATCTGTACACACCTCCCATTACTTGGTATTTCCCTAAATTTCCTCGCTTTTAAAATCAGATGTAATTAGAAGGTTAATGATATATGACCATTTCTTCAAAAGAACATCAGTATCATTTGTCATCATTCAGAAACAGCCGCAAACATAAATACAAGGAAATGAATTGTAAGCAGATATTGAGGTCTGCTCCCTCTGTTAGAAAGGAAGATGAAGAAATGCTGTAGAGGCTTGAAGTAACAAATCGGAAGCTAAGGCTTTCTTCTAAACCTAATCAGAAAGTGCCAAAGAGAATTAAAAGGGGATCTCGTTTGTCCCTAAGTGATTCAGTGGTGCTTAGTGACTCATCCAGGTTCTTCTAAATCACCTTCAGAAACTGATGAAGAGGGTCCTTGCGTTTATTATTGTAGGAATTCTTCAGGACTTGTGAGATTCATTCTATTAGCCTATTACTGCATGGACATGTAAATCATGAAACATTGGGGAACATGTAGATTTTAATCTGTTTTAGTCATAATTTTTATATGTGTTTTACTCAGCTTTTATTGTATAATACCTCTTTCTCAGATTATTGTGTTGAATAAGGTCGACATATGTGAAAATACCTGGAACAGTGCTTGGTCCTCAGAAAGGCAGTCCCCTCCCTGCTGCCTCCTCTGCCTAATCCAGGAGGGGCTGAGAAATAACAGTGGGGTTGTGGGGCGGGGGGAGATCTGCTCCCTGCCATGCATTTCATTACGTGTAATACTTAAAGGCACATGAGCCCTTTGCTTTTATGCATCTGTAATTGTGTGAATAAAAATATACATTTTGGAGCTTGATTTTCAAGAACTGAATTAGTATCCATATTTCATGATATTTTTTTCACAGTTTCAGAAGACAGTATCAAACACAGTGGTGAGGATTCATTTGGTCTGACATTCTAAATATATCTCTCAGTGTAACATTTATACATGTGAGTATATTCACAATTTTGAAAATTTAAAGATATATTTGTGTGTGTTGGAGGAATTTTTAGCTATCAGATTTTATTATCTGACATTTTTAAAAAAGTGAATAAAAATTTAGGAGAAGCAAATGATCTATTCACATAAATAGATCATTATATTCAAATTACAACTCAAATTACAGGTATTAAATCCTAGTATTGAGCTTTCACATAAGGACAAAGCATTTGTTCTTTACATGAGATGGAGGCAGCCCCAAAGAGGTTGCTGTAGCTTTAAATGGCACTTGACAATTTTGTAAAAGTTTTATCTAGAACGGTTTTAGGCACAATGTGTAGTAACGTAGTTACTACAAGGCTGTTAGATTCATTGCCAAATAGTGTTCAGAAGCCAAAGATCAGATAAATTAGATTCTAATTGCGTTTTAGTGCTAAGATGAATACGTAGATAAGGTAGAACTAGTCGGAAACATGTTACTGTGATATAAAGCCTTCGGTTGTCTAAGGCTGTTGGGTTGAAGACCAGGCGGCCATCATCCACACAGGGTGTCATGGTGCAGCCCAGGGAGATTGATTGGCATTGGTAAGTGGGGAGCCTGTCATCCAAACTAATTCTGGGGCAGTGGAAAGCCACCTGTACTTTTAGTTGTATTACAGAATTTTACACACAGAATGAAATGAAATTTTATCAAACTGAGAGGACTTCTCAAACATAGAATTCATTGCTTTTTGTTGTTGTTTTTAAGACAAAAATTCAAGACACAGCACCAAGTTGTTTGTGTCTGAGTGTTGTGAGTGCCTGATTTTGTCGAGACAAGATAATTGCAGTGATGTTTAGAATCTGATCACAACCCAGACGTGGGTGTCTTTAAGATCTAATGCTCTGTGCAGGCCTAGTCATTCTTCAGTCCCTCTAGTTTTTTTTTTTTTCCCTTTATTTCATCCATTTACATCAGAATAAATACACTTAAATGATTGTTCTCTTAACATGATAAAAAAAATACATCCACTGAAATCATTTTGCTTTCTGTAGTATTTTAAAAATATTGTTAACATTTATGGATTCTTCTTTTAAACATATTAAATACTTTTCCCCTAAAAATGCTATTTGTCTTGGGAGTTTTATTTTTTGCATGTTTGTTTGGCTTATTTTTTTAATATCTTAATTATCTATTTTATGATTAGTCATTTTTCAAAAAACTCAATTAGGAAACTATTAGCACTAAAAGTTTAATAACAAGTCTAGATTTAGGTATAGGAAAATTGATTCGTTTTATATTGACAATGATCAGTTATAAAATGTACGGAAAGTAAATCCTGTGCACGAACTTTGTGAGCCATGATGGTTTATGGACACATGCACGTCAATGATTTGTAGAACACATTTCAGTAAAGGCTAAAATTGAGTCCTTTTTTTCCTCATAAGTTAGACAGAATTGAAAATTGCATCATGCTGTTTTTGCATTTAGGAGCATGAGCTTGTAGATCCTAAGGACAAATTTATAAGCATAGAAAATTTTAAAAGAAAATGCAAAAAAAAAAAAAAAACATCTCTAGAAACATTCTAGAATATTTCTGGAACATTCTGATAGTATTTTTAACATAACTGAAAAGTGCTCATTACAAATATAAAATATAAATAAATACCCATTTGATCAGTTGGGACTAACTTTTGCTTGGGAATACTCATTATCACCCCGCCCCACTTCTTCCATCCAAGCTCTCCTTTGGCCTCGGAGTCTGAACAAAGGCGGCAGTGCCCCAGCCGTCCGTCTGGCTAACAGCAGCAGCAGGTGGAGGCTGCCATGAGAACTCCCAGCCAGTCGCGGCACAGACAGCTATGGCATGTGTGTTGGCTGTCAGGATTTTCTGTCTCTCCGGCATTGTGCCACTTTCCTCTGGAACACCGTGGTTAATATGTTCAAGTGGTCTATGTGACAAGATTGTTTCATTAGAATCTTGTCCCAATTCCCAATTTTCTAATCTTGTCCCAATTAGAATCTTGTCCCAAGACTCCAGGGTTTATCTCACTTTGGTTCAGTGAACCTCTCTAGGCTGTGACCATCTTGGAAGCAAAGCAAGAAAGTCCATCTCCAATTCTGAAGAAATGCAAAATGGCCCAGGTCAGCTGGTCCTCTTGCACTCACCTATTGAACATATCCTGAGCACCTGCTTTTCGCAAGCCATCCAGAGATTGGTCCCCAAGCCACTTGCAGTCCATTAGAGGGGGACAGAGATTTTTTTTTTTTTTAAACCATGCTATTGGAGAAGTTAGGATGAAACAGAAGCACTGAGATATTAACAGAAGGGAAAATAATTTCCAACCTAAGAGACTCGCTCCAATGCCAAAACAGAGGACTCGGTGCCAACCATATACACACCTTTGCATGAGAGAGTATTTTAATCTGTGTGTATGGTGACTCTTATTAATCCTACCACCATGATAAATACTTATCAATTCTGAGCCCCCAAGCCCCAAGTGAACACCCTGTTATTTTCATGGAAAATGTGGAGGCTGATGTGAAACCCAGGACTACATAGAAGTGGATATATAGACAGTGCTCAGAGAAGGTCATTACATTGACTTGGAATGACCCAGATGTGTTTTCATGCATAGGTTTTACTTTATTAATGAGCCACTAAGATAGCGAGAAAACCTTGAACTAGTCTAACCACATCACTGCAACTTTGATTTTATGCAAATTACTTACCAAAAACTTAGGAACAATAAGTGACAAAATTTAGAATTTTTTACTTGAGGTGATCCCCCAAACTAGTATACTACCTTTGAAAACTTTAAAACACAGGGATATGTACCTTTTGCATAGAGTTCAAACATCAGTTATGGCTGCATGGATTTCTTCATACATAAACTTATCTTTTAATCACATTAGTGTTACTGGCCTAGTAGCAATGTAATGTATTTCATTTCCCTTTACAATAACAGTGGGGATTCCCCATGGTTCACTCTGTAACCCTTCACCGAGTTCCCACTGTAACATTTGTATAGGGCCCCATGGACAAGACTAAGGATAATTGAAACAGAGTAACACTCAATGGCCTCTACAAGGTTGTATGTGCAGATCATGTGTGCTTCAAGTGGGTTTTAACTATCTCCTGGATATTCATGTAGGAACTCAGGACACTCTCACTCTCCCCACCTATTTAAACACCCTCTGCGCAGTCTCACCCTTGCACTGGTCCTCTCACCTTGACTTCTATCTTCACCTTATTTCCTCTGTTCAAAATCTAGGCTTCGCTGTTGTAATCTCAGAACTCTTCCATTTATGGTTGCATTTGAGGAGATAAACAAATCTGTGTTCATTTAGTATGTGCTAGCGGGTATTCCTCTTAAGCTACACACTTCCATTTAAAAAGTAGGTTTAGAAATAGTGCTGTGTGCTAAAGGAGTAATCCTTAGAGTAAGAATTTCAGAAGCCACCACAAGCCTACTGAGGGGCATGTACTTGGACCAGCAGTCCTAATATCTGCATTTCTCAGCATCTGGGAAGCTGTCAGATTCACTTTCAATTCATTCTGCAGATCCCAGCGTTGTCCTTCAGTTTAACTACGAGGCTTTGTTCTTTGCACCATCATTCAGTAATAAACTTCCTCAACTTGGCCAGCTTGTTTCTTTATGACTTTTATTTCTCTATATCCTATACTTGAAATTGGCCTTTCGATGTGGCCTTACACTCATTTATTGGGCCACTATCTCTTATTTCTGCTTTGCTCTGGCTAGACAGAGTAGTCGAACTGTGGTCATGCCTTCTGTTCTGGGCCGTTAACTTCATTCGCAGACCTGCCCTGGGACACCTAGACTGTTGTTTCCTAACAAACACATAAATTCACTAAGAAACTGCTCCACAAGAAGGAGGACTCCCACTGAATAGGAATTGCATGGGTATGCAGGTAGTGAGTGACAGATGCTGTGTTTCTAAACTGCACTAGTGTCCTGAAAGAAGAGAAAAGGACTTTTTAAAAAGAGCTGTGGAAGTTGTTAGAGGTCCCATAGTCCAACTTCTCATACTGAAATTAATAAAAATATTAACCACAGCATCATTTGTTTAGAACTTACACTCCGGGTGTAAATCTTTTATTTCAGTTATCTCGTGTAACCGTCGCCCCATGAGTATAAGGAGGCACTGTTATTATTCAAAACTCGCATTTGAGAACACGGAGCATTAGAGAGCTTCACCAGTTTGCCCGGTGCTGTGCAGCCAGCCAGCGCCTGGGCCAGGATTATTCAGGTCCGTGCAGACTGACTGAGACTCCAACAGATCAGGAAACCTAGATCCAGGAAGGCTGGCTCCCCAGCGGCTGCACACGGTCTAGTCGGTCGCAGAGCTGGTCTAAATTACCCAGCCCATGAACTCTGTGGTTACCTATCGAGCCTCTCCGGAGGAAATTCTAGATTTTGTTTAGTTAAGAGATTGTTCTCAGTTTTCACATGCACACACACACACATGCTATGGGAAAGTATTATAGTGGTGGTACTGAAAGCATAGATATAAAATAGGGTGAGACCTGAATCCTAAAAAAAATTGTTTCTGCTAAGTGAGGAACCCTGTTGGTAGGAACAGAGGGCCAAGTGAGGGGCTCTGGTAGTAACACACCAGATAATACCCACCATACATTGTTCTCAGACACTGAGCCACATTTTGCCCCAGCCACCAACCCAGGAAGTGGTAGATCAGGATTAATTAGGATCTGTAGCTACCTTGCTACAGATTCCATTTGAGTTCCACGTCCTGTCCTTGCAGGGAGGAAAATCATGTGAGACCCAATGAAGAAATGAAAGCCCTGCATGAACTTGTCCATGGGATACACTGAGAATGTGAAGTTCCACTTGTGGACATATGGCTTCACTGAAACCTAGCTGATGGGAGAAGTCATGCAGAACAAATAACTCATAAAATATCTGGATTTTCTAGCAAAATCACTCTACAGGTCAGGAATCAGTTGGGAATGGCAGCCAACTGCTAAGGAGAGTGAGCAACACGAATGGCGATGACTTCCAAAGGACAGATGTTCATTTGTGTTTCATATAAAAATGAAGTCCAGAGGTAGACATGTTCTTGATGATATCCTTGATATCACCTGTGTCCTGGGCACCTTCCGTTTCTGAGCTCTGACATTTCAGCACTGGCTTCCGTACCCCAGCTTGGCTCACAGACTCAGTGGCAGTCACCGCAGCTCTGTCCCCAGTGGGAAAGCAGGAGAGTGTCTACCAGCTCGCCACCTGCCCTTCAAAATTTCTGCAGAGCACCAACCATCAAGAGCTTTCACAGCACATTGGCCATCCCTTTTTGTAAAGAAAGCTGAAAATATATAGGGAGGTAATTTTTTTAATCTGGGCACATTGCTACCCCCAAACAATATAGGTAAGGGCTTTATACATGGAGAAGAAGGGCCTGAGAATGGATATTGGTTAGAAAACTGGTAGTCTCTGCCACAAGGCATATGGAGATTCTAAAAAGGTGTCCAAAAATAAAAGTAACAGAAAATTAATAATACAAGTATGATGACTATTTAATATGCTTAAAGGTAAGCGATACAATATATAGATTATATTAATTTTTGTAGGATATGCTTAAGGATTAGACGTTTTTTTAGAATAGATTATCAGTTAAATTATATAACCTGCCAATTTTCATTGCATATATCTGTTCCTAATAAGAATATTGAAGCCTGACATTGCTTTGAATAGAGGAAACAACTCCCAGAAAAATCAGTAATGGGGAGATTTTGAAATCATCCCACCTGCGATCAATATTTATTGAAAACTGCTTAGTTGCCAGGCACAGGGCTGGGCACGGACGCCCTGGGAACACAACAAACACAGACTTCATGGAAACACTGGATGTAGCCAGTGTTTTTGAATGAAGATATTTTATTTCACTTAAGTTGCAAAAAAAGGACATTGGATACTTTATTCACTCAGTCTACAGTCCAGCGGTGACAGTTTCCCACATGCGTTCGAGTGCATAGGAGCTTACACAACCAGATATCTGTCCTTTCCTGTTACACTTTTAAAAGCTGACAACTGGTGACACCGACCACTAGGTCACTCTACTATAGTCACTGGGACTTCTGACAGTGGGTCACGGCACAGAAATCGGAAAGTACAAGGAACAGTGGGAGCAAAGCAGAAAACTTAAGGGCCAAATGAGGAAGTGAATGGTGAGCACGTATTTGAAATACACCAACATCTTAAGGGTGTGAAGAAAATTCTGGTGTATAAGAGTGAAACACTCAAATTATGTGCATTAATCATATGAAATTGCCACATTCAATAAGGAGAAAAGGGGCTCAGACAATGCCCTCCGTACATAGCAACAGTATCATTTAAAATTTCATCCAGCCTATTAAGGATTCATTAAAGACACTTTGTGAGCATGCATTTTATTGCAGGCACTGTGTTTCACGTACCCACATTTGCTTGCAGGCATATATATTGCCATTCTCAGAAGAGCAAAGGTCAGATGATGTCACTCCTTTTACTTTTCCTCAAAAATAAGCTTATTGCTTTTTTATCATTTGAATCACAAAAGTCATACATATTCCCTGCATTGGAAAATACAAAATTAAACAAGGCAGCAGAAAAGATTATATGATTGTAAGGTTATCATATATTACCTCATCACTCAAACACAACTGCTTTTAACATTTGATGCAAATCTTTCCAATATGTTTCCTTGCGAAGGTTGTAACGTTCTTCTCTACATGGTTAACATCTTGTGTGCTCAATGTTCAATGCATTTAATTCTCTCTTCCTGTCTCCTTTGTTTTTCATATGACAGTTTAGCTCTCCACATTAAATCAGCAACCACTAGATGTTTTGGTTTGTTTATTAAGTTACATCAGTTTATTCCTTTGAGTAACCGATATATGCCAAGTACCATGCTAAGTCCTAGAGATGAATAGCCAAATAAGTCACAACTGCTGCCCTCTGAGATTTTAGAGAAATCCATTTATTCAGCAGATATTTATCTGCATGTGTCCATTGTGTCCGTAGGCTGTGCTGGACACCACAAATCCAGGGTCCAAGGCGTCTGTCAGGGAAGACTTGCAAGGGACGGAATGATGCCTCTGTCATGCGAGACGCCCCCGCACACAGCTGCACGCAAGTTTCTGTGGAAGCAGGAAACTCAGACCTAGAGAATTAGGAGGGATGTGGTTCTAGGACAAGATAATGTCTGGACTAATGTTCAAAGGAGGTATGTAAAAGGTAGGAAGGGGCATTCTAGGTAAAAGGAAATCCATGACAAAGAAAATGAATAAAAATCAGGCATCCTTAGAATGGGCAGAGCCCTCTCCACCTACCCACTCTAATGCCCTCTCCTCCTTGATGAGGGAACTGAGGCCCAGGGAGGTGAATGTGCCCAAATTCACGTAACTGATGCCATCCAGAGTGGGAGCTAGAGACTTGTCTCAACTCTGCCCTCTCAGAGCGGGCGCTGTTGCTGGAGATAAAGGCTAAATTAAGCCTTTCCACTCCATTTCATGTTTCACATCAAATGAGAGGGTTGATCAACAACCCTTCATGATAACAGAAATATTTTGAGATCCTTTGGTTCGCTGTGTTAATTACACTGAGAACCGAACTGAGAGTCTTTTTCTTTGGCCTATAGGGGAGATGTTTTTCAAACAATATTTTTTAAATTCATACACCAAAATACATATCACAGTGATACTGAGATAAACAAATGCTTGGTATAGTCCAATAGCATAGATAGCCACAACCTTTGCTATAATTTCATTGTGCTTTTCCTTTCAGAGAGGAGGCTGTAAGATAGAGATGCATCTTCAGACAAGTTTATAACATGCAGCACACTGTGTTCTGAGACCCAAATGGGCCACCACTGTGTAAAGGATCCTCTTTTACTTTCAGTAAGAAGGGTGCCCGTTGGCGGCTTATAGTTGAAGTGCATCAACAGAGGCTTTTTTTGAAAGTCACTTCCAGGGTCAGCGCATAATAAGCAAAGACTTATATTGGTTTTTTTTTTTAATTTTTTTTATTGTATATAAATTCTTTATTGTCTAGGCATTATTTTGTATTTTTCAAATTATAAATGTAATAAATGCTTATTGTAAACAATTAGGAAAATACAGGTTGTAGAAAGAAAAAGAAATACCGAGAACTAGTTTTTACAGCAGTGGCCCTCATGCACAGAAGATACCGGCCTCCAAGGTTGGATATAGCATGTCCTGATGACCTGGGGGGAAAGGGGCTAATTTAGCTATAAGTGGTCAAGTAAGCAGAACCCTGTACTCTAAGAATTCTAATGCTTGCTTTTTCTAAATTTTGTTTTTTTTTTAATTTCTAAATTCTCACATTAATTATGTTATCCAGGGCTTAAAGTACTACCTTGTTGCATTTTAAGTCCTCCATACGTAGAGGTCATTTTCAGATTTCTGGGATAATACTTAGTATGTTAAAATACATTTACAGCAATCATTCATGAAGAAAAATTATCAACCATTCCAATGGAGAATCTGACTCCTAATGAGTGTTTTCATTTCTTCATCAGAGCCCTTCATTGGTGGTTTTGGAGAGGTTTGTTTTACTCATACATGGGTGGAATTTCTCCCTGCTTAAATTTAATAAGGTGTGTATCCAATGTGGTTCAAGATTTATTTTCCTTGTCTTTCTGAAATTAAAGATTTGGAGTTCTAGTTTGCTTTCTAAGGTTTTAAAAACAAAACCCTACCATTTCAATGATGGGAAGAGGAACTGATGTAACAGACAATTTTATAAAGCAATATTCCTCTTGTAAACCAATTGCCTAAGGGGGGAAAAGCCCCAGAAGTTTAGGATTTGCATAGCTATGGAATTAGTTCCATTAGTTTCAGTGTAGGTAAATTTCTCTCAACCTAAGTAAGTCGATACAATCTGTATTCATCAGGTGTTTGCTGTGTGCTGGATGCTGGGGGTGGGAGGGCATAAAGGCTTCATGGTGTGCAGACCCTTCCCACGTGGTCATCAATCCAGCGTGTAGAAAACGAGTGTGCAAAGGCCGCACCGTGAGGTGGGGTAAGTGCTCCAAAGGGGGAGAAAAAATGGAGGGAAAGGGGCCTAGCAGGACTTCCTGGTGGAAGCAGAGTTTTCTATGGACCTAAAGAGAGAGCTTTGATAAGTCTGTACGGAGGGAAGTTGGGAAATAGCAGGGCATTTGAAAAGAAGACAGCAACAAGGAATGGTGGGCCAATGGGACTGCAAGGGGCTTGGGTGACTGAGGCACCCATAGTTCCTGTCCCTAACCTGCAGAAAAGGTGCACCTGAAGTCTCTTCATTGCACAGTGCCTTATGCACAATCGATGCTCAATGAATATTTGCTAGATGAATAAAAGAAGTTTATAATCAAATCTACAGTCATTGGGGAGGTATTTCATTAATAGGAGTATGAAATCCCATTGGAGAGCAGTTGGTGACCTACCCTGATTTTCATTCATCTTTTCCTAGTGCACAGCTATATACCAAGGATGCTCACAGTAGTATATCCATGTAAGCTAGTTGGTGAGTTTCCATGTACCCCACCAAGTCTGCCTAACTAATGAAATTAAAATGTTGGTATCTCTTGTGCTGAAATATGAATGAGAGGAACCATGCCATTATGATGGCAGTATAATCTACTGGCTAACAGTAGTCACTTTCAAGGTAGATTGCTTGGGTTCTGTTCCTGGCTTTACCAGGTATGAGCTACATGACTTGGTTTATTCTGTGTAAAGTGGGGATAATGATAGCCTATTACTTATAGTTTTGCAAATTAAATGAATTGATGTAAGTAGAGGGCTGCAAACAGTGCCTTGGGACTGTGTTATTTTCAGTTTTCCTAAGGAGAAGAAATATTAACGTAAGAGAAGTAAGCTATGGCACTTAAAAGAAATCCTCGGTTATGTATTCAAGTGCAAGCACTCTACATGTCTATTGCAAGAAAATACAGAAAAATACTCTATAATTGGTAAACATATTTAATTTCAATGATTAGTCTGATATTTGTTATCAAGTTGTTTATAAATATGAGCCATAAAAGTTGAAGATTTCTATCCAAACAAAAAGATATGCCAACTTCAAAATGCAGATGAGTCTGAAAGAACAGTGTGCACAATGAAAGAACCTTTGCTTTGCATTTCAAGTCACAGTAGGACACCGTGTATACTTTAGATTGTAAACTACACAATTATTATGACCTCCAAGACCTAGTTTAGGTTTGATAAGGGAACATTATGGGTAGGTTTATTGCCTCTATAAGCGTGTAAACTTTTTCATGTTTAAAAATACCTCAGATGGAATAGAAAGGTTTTAGACTGATTGCTTTATGTGGAAAACATTAGCCTGTGTGTGTTACATGGAGGACCGTTTTAACGTTCAGAACTGGTGTTCAGATTTCAGGATAATAGCGATCATTAAGAAAAATGAGGAGATGGGTTAACTTCTGAAATACCTGAGAATACTAAAAAACAGGACTTTCAGATGCTGAATTTTTATTTTTTCATACTTTAGTGGTTATTTGAATATTATGGGCCAGATGTTTTTTGAAGTATTAACTATAATTGTAGGATTGACTTTGTTTAAACTTTTATTGAAGTATTTTCAGAGAATAGATTCCTAGGTGTCTCTTCAAGACATAATTATATGACTGAAAATGTAAATAGAAAAGCAAATATGTGCTTTATAATTACTAAGTGAAGGAAAATTTAATCTCAACTAAAATATAACTTGGCATTACAAGTAAGGATTAACATTATAACTTGTGATCAATAAAGATTTTGTGAAAGCAAACATGATTTAATGGTTGTATTAAGGAAAATGTAGCAACATCAGGAGAAGACATCCTATGCTAGAGAAAATTGTATTTATTATGAACAGAAAAAAACACACCTGCAAATATCTGCCCCTTTTTGTAAATTTCATATTGAATCTCTGGGGCATTCAATAGTGTGGTAAATGTAATTTGTAGCTCTTTACAATTACAGTCTAAATAGATAAAGTCTAAAGGGAGTTTGCCTATTTGATTTTCGAATCTGAATCACTTAAAATCCAATCAGGCCAACTGTTCAGATTTTTATTAGATAGGAAATACATCAATGGGCTCAAGATCACATTGTGTATCGAAAGAACGTATCTTATTTTACCACAGGCCCTGGCTCAGGGGTTCAGTGAGCTCGAGATTCAGCCCCATCCCAATAAAGATTGCTTACTGACTGCTTGAATTGCTATCATATTATACCCTTCGATTTTCAGTAACCAGTGTTTTATAGGCCAGCAGATTGCCTTTGATTTTTGAGAATTTGCAGTAACATATTGAGCTTAACAGATTTATGCGGGAATGTAAAATAAAAATAGTTAGCAGGCGCTTGGGATTTTAGTACACAGAGAGGATTAGGTTTGCAGATGGCTGGTGCAGATAATGGCATGGAGTAATTTAGCCATGTAAGGTAATCTGTTGTTGACAGAATTCATTAACATTTACCCGACACACACAGGTGTTTGGGCTGTGCCTTGACTGGGACTCAGAGCAAGCAAGCAGCGTTATTTGTAGTGTAAGTCTAAAATTTAAAATCTCTAAAGCGTGCCTGGGCTTAAGGATTTGTTTTAGGGAGATATTCTAAGAGCATGCCAAAATATACTATATGATTTATGCAGCCCCTCTGCCTTTAAAATTCTCATTCTTTGTTTGCTACTCCATAAAATGCAAGACATCAGAGAATGTTTAAAGTATTCTTACATAATTAATAGGTCTATTCTAGAAAAAGAGGCAGAAACAAAGAATATAGTTTCGTGCTGTAAGTCTCATATCCATTGCCCTATAAAAATAGTTCTTAGCCACATGTTATAATCAACTTTGGAGCTTATTTAGCAATACCAATGTTAGGCCCATACCCTCAGAAGGGCTAGATGAGACTAATGCAGAGCCAGGGTTAATGATCCCTGTCCACTTGATGCATTTACTCTCACAGGTAGAATCAGTGCCCGAAAGGCTGTTAGGTTTCTCTAGTCAAACTATCCTATCCACAACTGTCAGCCAATCCTCCAAAACAGTCTTTCAATGAGTTCTTTCACCTTCCTAGGAGTCTTAGGATATACTTAGCCTCTGAGGATACTGATGCCAGCTCTGTCAGCTCCAAACTCAGTTTCCTGAGACCTTAAACATGCTGGGCCACCTCCCCTGGACAACTGCCTTTGCAGTCGGGGCACATGCACTGGAGCTATACTGTAGCTGCTCATCCCAGGCCACAGCTGTTCTCATCTCTAGGCCTTTGCTCACAGCTCTGCCTCTTGTCACCCATTCAGATCTAGGTTGTCTTTGAAGGTCTGTGCACCTAATCCTTGGGATCCTCCTCACAACCCTTCAGTAAGGACCATGCTGTTGTGTTTGTATCCTCCTCGCTGCTGACTTTGAATTCCCACTATGTCTTTTCTTATATTGTTAGCTGATTGATTCACACATGTTGTGCCTTACATTTCTACCAAGTCAATCCAAGCCAAATCAGACAAGCAAAGCAGAACAAAACGAAATAATGAAAACCTTGCACAGAAATGGGCAGAGAGTACATGTTGAATGATTATGGTCAAAAAGGAGGTAAAACAGCTAGAACAGGAACAGAACCACAGAAATGGAGATCATATGGAGGGTTAGCAACAGGGGCGTGGGAGGAGGAGAGGGGGGGAAAGGTACAGAGAATGAGTAGCATAGATAATGGGAAAAAAATAAACAGGGGGAGGGCAAGAATAGTATGGGAAATGTAGAAGCTAGAAAACTTATGACACATGGACATGAACTAAAGGGGGGAATGTGGGTGGGAGAGGGTGGGTAGGGTGGAGGGGAATGATGGGGGAGAAATGGGACAACTGTAATAGCATAATCAATAAAATATATTTAAAAAAAGAAAAAATAAAAAAATAATAATAAAAAAAGAAAGGAGGTAAAACACACTGGTGAGGGTTGTAGAGTACTGTGAATACACAAAAAAATTGAATCAAACACTTTAAATATATGAATTGTATGTTACATAAATTATATCTCAGTAGAGCTGTCATAAAATGAGTTAAATTTTTTTTTAGTATTTGATTATTTATGCTATTACAGTTGTCCCAATTCCCCCCCTTTGTTCCCCTCCACCCCGGCCCCCCAACTGCCTCACACAATCTCCACACCATGGCTCATGCCCCAGGGTCATGCAGGCACGTTCTTTGGCTACTCCCTTTGAGTTAAAGGTTTTATGAAAGACATTTTTGTGTTGGTTTTATTTTTCTAGCCAGAAATAAAAGATAAAGCGTTCATATAAGATGGGGGTGTCAAACTCATTTTCACCAGAGACTACATCAGCCTCATGGTTGCTTTCAAAGGGCTGAATGTAATTTTAGGACTGTACAAATGCGACTACTCCTTAACTAGAAACAAGGCGCTCAGCACCGCAGCCAGGCAGAAACAAGGTGCCAGGCTGGATAAAACAAGGCGGAGGGCCGGACTCGGCCCGCAGGCCTCATGTTTGCCCCCTGTGGTATCAGAGCAACATTTAATCTTACTCTGGGCATGTCCGAGGACTGGGAGTCTGGGGTTCTCATTACTCTGTGAAACCTGAGAACATGGCCTGTGAACTATGGCCCAACACATGTTTTTGTAATGAAATTTATATATCATATATGACTGTTTTCTCAACTGCAAGGGCAGAGTTGAGTACCGGAGACAGAGGCTGTAGGTTCCTACAAAGATTAAAATATTTATTGGCCAGTCCTACCGAGAGATGGTTTGTTGTGTCTGGCTCCAGAATGTGTGTTTGAAGCCACATGGACTTGTACCATTTCCACTGCATACTCGTGAAGAGCTAAAATTCTTAACAAAGTTTTTCTGATAATAATCTTTTTTTTGTTCTTTGTTTTGTTTTGTTGGTGATGACTGAGGATGTAGCCCTGTGAAATTAATGTCCTAAAAAATGAAGATGCCCCTTTTCTTCAGAGTTTTTGTTAAGACAAGACATAGTATTTGGTTTTAAGGCATTCCGGGCCCTTGGGCTGACCTTTAGCCCCTACCTTCATCTCCTGAAAGGCAAGGCTTCCACTTCTCACCGCCTCTTCTACTAGGGTGCATCTCCCTGAAACTGCTCCCTTCACTGAGCCTCGATTGAAAATAATTTGTGTAATTTTCACCGCGAGAACGGGGACTGAACACTCTGCCTTTGCGATGACAGGCAAGAGACAGAGATGAACAAGACAGTGTGTGCCTTTGAGTTCAGCCAGCTTTTTTGAGTCCTCCACTTTCATCTTCACAATACCTGTACTTGATCTTCACATTGTGTACTTCCTTTTATATCAGCAAGGAAAGCCCACATAGCAGATGTTACCAAAATTTCACCTTTGAACCTGCACTTTTCCTAGGATGACCGGGGAAGTGGAGCTTACACACAGGGCAGAATCAGTTACTGGGTCGCCGTGTCCGCCCTGTAGTCTGATGCTGCTTCTGGATCATGGTTCTTCCTCCTGCTTGCTGTGTGGACTTGGACTCAGAGTCCTTATCTGTGAAATGAGAAACTACTAGAAACCAGTTCAGTGATGAATGAGTTATTCCACATGAAATTATTTCAACTTTGTCCTGGCTGGTGTAGCTCAGTGGACTGAGCACTGGACTGTGAAGCAAAGGGTCATTGGTTTGATTCCTGATCAGGGCACATGCCTGGGTTGCGGGCCAGGTCTTCAGTAGGGTGTGCGTGAGAGGCAACCACACATTGATGTTTCTCTCCTTCTCTTTCTCCCTCCCTCCCCCTCTCTTTAAAAATAAATAAAATCTTTTTTAAAAAAAGAAATTATTTCAACTTTGATGACTAGTTCAAAGCTTATTCATTAATTTGATTCATCTAGTTAGAATGAGGCCCAATATCATATGTTTTACATCCCCGTTCTCATTCTTCTAGAGTCTTATAAGGTAGCAGACTATGTGCTGATTTATAACCGGAACAGCAAGGGATATGACTTACCCTCAGTCCGTGATTATAAAGGATTAAATTTAGCTCTCCCACTCGAGACTACTAACTCACATCCATTCTTTCTTAACACACTGCTGACGCCCTTCTCTGTTATTCATATATGTCACAGATGTGGCTGTCACATAAAGGCCTTCCTGTTTTTAAAGCTTTCCACCTCACCTGACTGATACTCAGAATTTTCTGCTACCCGAATCATCTAAGCTCTTCAAAGAGCATAATTAGATTCAACAAGTTTTCCCTTGATGTGCTACTTCCTTGCAAGATTCAAGAGGCAATACACATGGAACAAAAAGAAAACTCTTGGATCAACTACCTTGTGCATACCTGCTTCATAAATTCTGAGCAGAAGTGTCTAAAAGTAAAGGTCCCTGGTGATTATGCCAAGATGCAAATAAGAAACTGTGTTTTCAACCATTTTTTTAAATTTGAACCTGTGGGTTCTCTGTATTCTCTATCATTGTTATTCAGGAGACTATAAGATTTATGAGAACAAACACTTTTTATATTTAACTTAAAATCTGCTGTTTCAGAGGTGGTATATCAACTTCAGAAGAAATGCCCTTCTTGAAAAAGCTAAAAATAAAAATCACATCCAGTTGTTTCCATGGATGTTACTTCAAACCTATGTTAGACATCATTTAATTCCAAAGTGAAGTTGCGCTTAATCTTAGCACACCAGTTTAAAGCACGCATTTTCACAGAGCTATCTGAGAGGTTTTACTACGGCAGGTTTTGCAGGGTGGGGAGCAGTGTTAAATATTTGGGTCACGACATGTTTAGATTTCCTCACCTGGGTAAAGGCTCCCCTCCCAGTTTTGCTACCTTCCCTTCATTATGGGCCAAGGTCTTCCTTCCCTTACTTTAGTTGAATATATTCAGCCTTAGAAGCCAGATACAGTCAGAACAACCGAAGGGGAGTTTTATGCTTTGCTTTTGCAGTGTAATAGGAAAGATCCTGAAACACAGGGAGGGGGCAGCCTTTTATTTAGTCCAATGTGCTTCCTGAGGCCTGCATCCTGATTCCACTGGTCAGAGGGTAGAGAAGGCTGCAGTAACAGGAGCATTTAAAACACGTCTGATTCTGGCCCTCACCCGCTCACTCAGGATTTCAACTCCCTCCAGTGCGCCTGCCAACATTCCTGGGGGTGTCCCGTGAGCTCTCACAGGAGTCACCTGCCCTCTGTTAGCAGCCAGTGAGACCACCAGCTATCCATCCCCACTTCCTGCCAGCCATCTGTGGCAGTGGAGGTCTCCAGATGCTGCCCACACAATTCTGTGGGAAAGTGCGAGACGGTGCCTCTCTCCCCTTTGGATCACATGGTCCAAAGCAATAGATTCTCCCCCTAGAACATCCAGGAAGTAAGGTTGGCATGTTGACATTTGACTTTAGTCCAGTGAGACCTTTGTCAAACTTTTGCCCTACAGAAATGTAAGATGATAAACTTTGGTTGTTATAAGCCACTGAGTTCGTGGTAATCCATTACAGTGCAAGAGAAAATGAATATAATTTGTGTGAAACGTTGATCTCATTTTTCTCTTTCTTGTCACAGAATTTGTCTCCTCATTCCAGGATGTTGAGAATATCTTCAGTCTTGTTTCATTATCTAGTGTGGTATCTTTCTGTGTAAGATGTATTCATGGATAGTTTTGTTCGGCACAGTGACCGTGTTGCTAATGCAGCTATTGGCCATATCAGGAACCTGATAAAAGACCAAAGATTTGATATGGCACTTCTCTTCCAATTAACATGGATGTATTATTCAGCACTGTTTGTGAATCTACCCACCTGTATCATTATCTGACTACTATTTACCTATCTTGCTGACTAAACAATCAGAAAATATTTGTTAAGTAACGTTTAAAATATAAATCAGCAGCATGTGTAGAAAAATTTGCCCTTCAATCTACCATCCTAGTAATTCTATCTAAAATTGATAACAATAGACTAAAGAAAATTTAGAACATAATTGAGAATATTTTAAAATTGAGAATATTTTAAAATCAAAATCCTAATCTCATTAGAACCATGCTTTATAGCCTGATAATTTACTCAAAGAGGAAAAAGACACCGGGTCATGAATTAATTATCGTTTGACTCCGGGGTGTGGGGGTGGGGGAGGCAGCAGCCTCCCTAGGAAGTGCTGCGTTGGCATGTTGATTATTTTAAGCTGAAGGCTGTCAAGACCCTGTAGAGTCAATAGAGTCTTTTACCTCTCCCTTAAAGAATTTAAATTTGGGCCTTACCTATGATAAGAGTGCTTACCAGAAATAATTTTTTATGACCTATGTACAGGGCAGGTCAAACTTCTGATTGCTGAACATACACTCTTACCGTCCTGCAAATGACCTGCCTTCTTCCTGAAGCCCTGGGCACCGTACCTCATCCTGAGCTCCGAATGTCACACGTGCCATATTTTAACTTTCTGTCTTGGGATCGCCCACATCTGTGGGGTCTCTGACAGTCATGTGTGTGCGATTCCCATGTGTGCATATGCAATTAAACTTAGTTATTTTCTCTTGTTAATCTGTCTTAATGTTAATTTAATTATTAGACCAGACAGTTTAGTTACTGTGGGGGAAGAAATTTTCATCTTAAGCCAGTTGGTGTTTTGTTTTTGTTTTTTTTTTTTTTGTTTTGTTTTGTTTTATTTTGTTTTGGTTTGCTTTCATATGGAAACGCAGGACCCCTGAAAGGGACAATCCTTTGGGAGTTTGGAGAAACAACTCCATTTATTAGTGGCCATCAGGTAAATAATTAGCTACCCTTTTAATAGTGCAATGAGGATAGCACTTAACTTTGCTGTGCATCTTCATTTGGGACATCAGGGGTCTTGTGGCCTCTTCTAAGCCATTTAAACAAGTGAAAGCCAGGGAGATTTGTTCTTTCTGCTGGGTCATATTTTTTCCTTCTGGAGAAAGCCTTGTGTTTTCTTCTAGGCACTTGGTTGGAATAAGGTCCATATCAATTTGTCTTAACTACTGAATGGTACTTACTATGTTATATGGTAAGCTATAAAGTTCTGTTCATAATAAATAGGTGAACTGCTTTCCCAAATCTGTTTCTCATTTAATTTAATTTAATGTAGAATATCCAAATTGGCTACATGATGCTAATTCATGTTGACAAGTTTTCCGAGTTTAGATTACCAATCCTTGGAGTGTGCCAGGTCAAAGAGGTTTATGGGAAAAGATATATTCATCATTGAAATGAGTAGAATAATTTAATTTTAGTTTCATTTTAATACTTAGCATCTTCATCACTACTTCTTAAAATCCACCAGAGACTAGCTACTCAAGTCATATTTTCAATGTCCTGACATAAGAAAAAGCCATTCTCTCGAAGGTTGTGGGAAAGATTGCCTTGCAGTTCTGCTGACTCAGCTATAAAGTTACAAGGAATATATCTCATGCTATTGAGAAGGGGCCAAAACGAGGAATTGATGCTTGAAATGTTTAGTTTAATTTGCATGCTGTTGCAAATTCAGGCAAACACAATATAGTTTATAAAACAGCTCTATTTTTTTAAGTTGCTATTTTCATTTAGTAACAACTGATTACTATGTGCTAACTAGAAGACACCTGAAAATAATATCCTTGTCCTGCAATTGATTCTACTCCAACTGCACTTGTTTAGGTAGCAAAACCATTTGCTACTTCTTGATAGTTTTTATTATTGGACTTAGCATCTAGTATTGAGCAAGTACTGAAGAATGCATCTTCTGTTAAAAGGTTGATTTATTAGTTTATATGTAAAAGAACACTGGAGGTTATAAAGGTAACAAAGACCTTAAACATTATATCGATTTTTTTCTCAGAGCTTTTTTCTTCGTGTTGTATTGCAGGGTAATAAAATTTCACTAGACCCATTGGATCCATAAAATCTGAAGTACAACCACCAACTGATAGAAATGAAATTGTTTGACTAGAGCAATAAGCAAGGGCTCTACTTTGAACTCTTAGCAGTAGGAGTCGTTTCGCTGGCCCGTGAGGGTGAATTATAGCCTGCCGTGCGTAAAGAACAAGCATGTATTTGCAGGAGCTCCCAATGCAGTAATCACTGGATGATGCAGTGACCTTTCCATGGCCATGCCAGCCTCAAAAAAAGATCTTTAGAAATGGAAAATCAACACCATACCTTTTTAATAGAACGTAGATGTTTTTCTTGCATGAATTAGATTGTCTACATATTTTATTACGGAGTAGAGTTGGGTAGGAAAATCTGTTTGCAAACTCAAGATATATTTTTAAAATAGAAAGGGTTTAAAAAGTGAGGAGCTGCAGGCTCATTGCGGCATGCTGTACTATTATGTGCCAGTATGGGATTTTCTGAGCTGCTCTGGGCTGGGCACTGAGCTATGCTGACTCTTGATGTGTGAGCTATCAGTTTATGCTGCCTGGGTCCCCTCAGCCCCAGCCCTGCCCCCTGCAGCTGCCTGCACTATGTTACGCAAGGCCTGAGGCAGGGCTCTGCATTTCCAGTCAAGCATAACCAAGGATCATTCTGGTAAAGAGCTCCGTGATCCATCCAGGCAAAGTGAGATATCTGGTTTCAATGGCAAGGGCTTGACAACAATATGTACGTTGGGGAATAGGCAGGCCAGATCTACCTTAAAGCTTCCCTGTTGCCATTCTTGTGCATTGACACAGACAGGACTAAAGTAGGGCTTTCCCTGGCCAGTTAGCAAATTTTTACTTAGTTCAAATAGCTGACCTGGAGTCTCAGCAGCTGTAAGTTAAAGGTCCTCATGAGTATCGTCTCGTATGTGGGGAAATAGAGTGGGAAGTAGATTCACAGTAACCACGTGTTGGTCTGTTTCTGGAGGGGAAAAAAAAAGCAATTCTGAGCCACTTGAGGCCTTAGAGCAAAACCATACTCCAGAAGAGTCACTTTCTTGTAAAGTTGCATCTTTCCCTTTTTGGAATCTAGATTCAAATTGTCTACATTGTTTTCCTGTTTGTCAAAAACTGAGGTGAATTAATTGGTCAATAACTGGAGATGTGGTTACTTGTTTTTTGTTTCAGGCATTTCATATTGCTTATTAAATATACTATTAACCCCCAACACGGTTGAAAACCAGCTGTGTTGGCAGGGAGTAGTGTCAAGAAGGGCTGAGTTCTGGCTGGTGGCGCCCTCTTGTGGTCTGATATATGTGATTGCAGGTCATGCTGGTGCCCACCAATAGAGGTTTGACTGCTCTTACAGTGCATTAATTCGCACAGATTTTATATTTCACATAATGCCTAAAATCTTGTATTCTCAATGAATATCTGATAGTACTTAATTTAATTTTGGAATTAAAATGCCTCACAGTCCCACATTTTTCTTAAGGCATATATGCGTTCATTTATATGGTATGTCTACCATCCTTGTGTAAGTGGTGTGGGCACGTGTCCACATCTGGCAGACCAGTGGTGCACGTTTGCATATCAGATGAGGGTGATGCTGATGGGGGGCTAGTTCGAGGGCTGCAGACTAGGTTAGCCCAGCATAGAAGGGTGCCTAACCCTGGGATTATAGTGTAATTCATGTGGGCTGCTTCATCCCACTTTGGGTGCCTTGCTGGATATCGCTAATTGATGACAGCTTTTAAAAAATGAAATTACAAAGTGTACCTCAGCTACTAGGAATCCTTTGTCACTCTTACTTCAGAAGGTCAGTTTAATGGCCTGTGAGCAGAGTTGTCTTTACGACCAGAAGAAATAGCCATGGCTACCACACCTGCCAGTTCAGTTACATTATCCCAGCAAAACTGTAGGCTAAATAGTTACTTTACCATAAAGTGCCCCCTTCTTTTGTGATCGAGGCGGCACTAAAGTATCTTACCTTAGCCCACGGAAAATTGCTACATGACATACAAAGTGCCGCTAAATCCCTGCCAGGAGGACCATTAAGAATTTGATCAGCAAGCACTGATCTTCCTGCCTGATGTCTAGCCCTGTTTCTATTTCTGTTTCTGTCTAGAGATACGCCTATCTAAACCTTTCTTGGTGATGGTGATTCCAGAAAGGTGAGGAAAAGCCTTTGAATGGAGCAGAATTTCGGATCAGACCGGTTACAAATACCCTGGTGTTGCAGTGCCATTGCCTATAAGACTGCAGGCTCTGCAGGCCGAATGTGGCTGGTTGATTGGTCTCAGAAATCCCACCTCTGGATTTGTCCCTTATCTTCTGTTCTTTTCTCACTTAAATTAGTTTTATCTTATTGAAAGGGGAGAGGAAATTAATGTGGCCTGAACTACTTTTATGGGCCAAGATCTTCACAGTCATTTAATCTAATCCATACAATGACCCTGAGTCGGGCATCATTAGCTCATTTTTCAGATGAGACAACGAAGTAAGGCTCATAGACTTTAAGGTCCTTCTCCATTGTCTTTACATTATTGCTTATATTTATTGGTGGCTGAGCCAACATTCAAGTCCAGGTTCAAAAAAAATTCATACTCAATAAACTGTATTATTTTCCCCCTTTTAACAAGCCATAAGAAAAAAAATTATTTACAAGCTTTAAAAAAATATTATCAAAATCTTCCCTTTGCTCTAGTAATGTGAATCTTTGTGGGTTCTAGTTTATGAAAGATGTGAATTATTTCGTGACTTTCTACTAAAGAATAAATTTGAGAGAGTTAAGGTAATTTTCCAGGTGATGCAGATAGATAAACAATGAAAGTTATTGACACATGGACAAAGCCAAAGGGGTTAGGATAAAGGGTGGGAGGTGGGGATGGGTGGGATGGGGTGGGGAGAAAATGGAGACAACTGTACTTGAGCAACAACAAATTTTTAAAAAGAAAATTATTGGGGGAAACATTGTAGATGGTAAATAGTGTTGTAATGCAGAGGGATTTGCTGTGAGCTCATCCTGTTCACACTGGGCCATCCCTCACCTGCACCCCCCGCTGCCCTCCAACCTCATCTCTCCCATTCATTTTACCTAATCAGTCTCAGAAAAGGCAAGGATTAGAGATGCGAAGCCCACATGATGACTCAAGGAGCTCTTTATTCCAGTCTCTCTAATCTAAAACAAGTGACACGGTGCAACTTATTTCATGTGTGGGTGTGTTGCCAACATTTTTTTAATACTCACCTGAGGACATATTCATTCCTTTTAAAGTAAGGGAGAGAAAGAGAGAGACATTGATAGGAGAAGCATGGATCCATTGCCTCTTGTACACACCCTGACTGAAGATCGCAGCCCAGGTATGTGCCGTGACAGGGGATCGAACCTGTAGCCTTTCAGTGCCTGGGATGGTGCTGCAACCAACTGAGCCACTGGGCCAGGGTGGGTTGCCAGTGTTTGAACTCAGCAAGCCATACTAAGTGGGAGAGGACACTTGACTGTAAATAAAATTCCATTTAAGTGTGACTTTTAGATATCAGCAGAATCAAATCCCTGAGCTTGAATGGCATTTCAAAGCATTGTTAATTCCAAGAATTTTTCCCTCTGTGCAAGACAGTCTTTGAGGAGTCATTTTCCCTTGCCTGTCTGCTCGTGATCTTGTGGCATGTAAATGACAAGCACTGCCTGTGCCACATCCTGGATGGGCACCCACTGAAGAGAGCTCAAGCCGAGTGGCAGTGGGTTTGAAACGAAACCTTTTCTGCCAGGCTGTGTGATATTGAGCATGCCTTGGCATATGCTAAACTGCCCCTTGGGGATGTTACATGGAGTATGTGGGTCAGATTTCTCTCATGATTAAAAAGTCTATACCATTTTCTACAACTTCAAATCAATATTTTATCTGAACTCCACCTTATGAATTCAACACATTGAACATGACTTTATCGCCTTAATTAATGGCTTTACACTCTTGGGACACTCGTTTATGGTGGCTGTTCCTGCTACATGTCGTTTATGGAAACCTACTTATAAGTTTTAATAATGAAGATACTGGTTCTTGAAACATATAAAAATAAAATAATTAATGGCGATAGGTAATGAGGTTATACACACATTTTTTTTTCCTTGCCCAAGGAATTCTAGGCGCATACTATTTGTTGTCTTTCATATCCAAAAGAGGTATTAGCAAACCAATAGTTTTTCTATAATGTTATTTTCAAATCATTAGTGAGGTCCAGGATCATATTTAAAAGGGCATGTATTTTATTTTTATTTTTCAGACTGGGTAGTTATTTATTTTGCTAGTAATTGGTGGTTAAGTCCTTTTTACTTATATCTTCCATACATAGTGTTGGAATCTTTACACCCACATCATTAATCTTAACAGCCCTCAGAAAAATGAGATACCTGTATTTATGGAAGGAAGAAAGGGAGGAAAGATGGGAGGGAGGGAGGGAGGAAGCAAAGGGAAAAATAAAAATTATTTTAGTTCTGCAACTTCCTAGAAATGGCCCTTTCCAAAGCAGCAATGACCTCCATCTTGCGGACTCAGCATGTATCTCTTTTGACTTTTAGCTGCATTCAAGCCAGGAGACTATTAGAAATTATTGAAACTCCCACCTTCCCTCTTTCCTCCCTCCCTCTTTTCTTTCCTTCCTGAGGCATCACACCCTCCTGTATTTTTCTGCTGCTGACTTCTAGATGTTGGAGTGCCAGAATATTCTCCCTCTGCACTCATTTCTTAGCTTGTCCCTTCAGTTTTCCCCCCAAGGCTTTAAATGCCTCCTGTCTGTTGAGGATTCTCAAGTTTATATCTCCAGCCCTGACTTCTCTGGGCAGGTGTGTGTGAGAGAGAGAGAGAGGGGCAGGGAGAGGGAGAGACTGCCCATTGGAAATCTCTAGAAGGTTGTCTAATAGGTAGCTTAAACTGTATATGGCTAAAACAATTGTTTTCTCCAGTCAAGCCTGTTTCCTCTCAAACTGGCTGTCCCCAGTCATCCCCATCTTGGTGCGTGCAACACCAGTCGCCGAATTTGTTAGCTACCAAACTGCACCTTCCTTTGCCTTGCACATTGCATGCAGTCCATCAGTGGGTCCTGTAGACTCTTCCTTCAAAACATTCCACTCTGGTCCTGTTCACCAGCACCGCCAGTGTCACCCCCTAAACTGCTAGGCTTCTCACTGGGCTCACTGCTTTCTCTCCTGCCTCATGGCTGTCAGTCTCCAGATAGCAGCTAGGATGACCTTTAGCAAATGCACATGAAAGCACATGTTGTTTTCTGTCCAAACCCGCCAGAATAAAATCTCAATGCCTTACTGTGATGGATCAATCAAAACAAGTCAGTTTATCCCATAATAACAAACCATCCCAGTGTTCTGAGGAATTACCTAAAAAGTTAAACATAAAATTACTGTACAACCCAGCAATTTCCTTGTAAGATATGTACCCAAAAGAATTGAAAACAGGCACTTGAACAAATACATCTACATACCTGTTCATAAAAGCACTATTTGCAATAGCCAAAAGGTGGAAATAATGCATATGCCCATCAACAGGTGAATAGATAACAGATTGTGGTTTAACTGTGCAATAGGATATTGTTCAGCTATTATATAGGAATGAACTGGTATATTCTAGAATGTGGGTGAACTTCGCAAACAGCATGCTAAATAAAAGAAACCAAACAGAAAAAGTTCGTGTGTTGTATGAGTCCTTTATGTTAAATGTCCAGAGAAGGTAGATCCGTGGAGTCAGAGTGCAGGCTGGTGGTTACCAGGTCCTGGGGAAAGAGGGGAAGCGGAAGCAGTGGGCGTCAGGTTTCCTTTTGGAGTGATAACAGTGTTTTGGAACCTGGTGAAACCAACATTGTGAATGTGCTAAATGCCACTGAATTGTTTACTTTAAAATGGTGAATTTTGCCCTGGCTGGTGTAGCTCAGTGGATTGAGCGCGGGCCTGCGAACCGAAGGATCGCGGTTCGATTCCCAGTCAGGGCACATGCCTGGGTTGCCAGGCCAGTTCCCATCAGGGGACATACAAGAGGCAACCGCACATTGATGTTTCTCTCCCTCTCTCCTACCCTTCCCCTCTAAAGATAAATAAATAAAAAATAAATAAATAAAATCTAAAAGGAAAAAAAAATAAAAAAAAAAATGGTGAATTTTATGTTATGTGAATTTTCCTGGCCAGAGCGGCTCAGTTAGTTGGAGCATTGTCCTGTACACCAAAAGGCTGCAAGTTCTGTACCGAGTCAGGGCACATACCTAGGTTGCGGGTTCAATTCCTGGTCAGGGCACATACTACAGGCAACTAACTGATCAATGTTTCTCTTACATCCATCTCCCTCTGTCTCTCTAGAACCAATAAAATTATTTAAAACATTTTAAAAACACCCCAGACAGAGTTTCTCTATATTACTTGCCCACCTATAGTCATGTTGCTCAGTTTTAGCTTCAGAACCCAGGCCAACAGAGCAGCCACTGTTTGTAACATTCCTGGGAAAACGGGTGGTGCGTAAGGACAGGGACTTTGTTCACTGCTGCTTACCCCGGAGAAAGAGCATTACTAGATTCCTCGAAACGTGACTGTATCTTAAATGAAAAAATAAAGTAACGAGTAACACAGTTTTAAATTAAAACATAATTCAAAATAAAATGCATGCACGACGACAGGAAAGGCCTAAGTGCCCGCTGTTCCGTTCTGCCTGGTGAGGCGGCATCTCTACCTTAGTCCCAGCACACGTTGGTCTCAGTCTGTTTAGGGAGTTGCGAGTGTTGCCCCAGTGCCTACATGGCATGTTCATTCTTTTTTTTTTTTTTTTCCTGTTCTTGTACCATTTTCTGTCTTTTACTCCCATCCCAGACCACGACCCATTCTTCTTTTAGACTCTGACTCCCTTCCTTGTCCCTGTCCTATCCCAAATGTCAGTAGCGAGCTTCTCTTTGCCTGATCTCTCTTTGGGACCACTCACAGCCCAGCCTCGCACAGCATCAGGTTGTGGCAGGGCTTTTGGATTTAACAATTCAAGTGCTCTGACCCAAAGAATTGCCGTCAGATCACAGACCTCTCAGCTTTATTTGACACAGTTAAACAGCTGCTTCCCCAGTACCCCCCAGTTTGAGCGTGCATGGATGAGATTAGTTCTGTACGTCTGGCTGCATTCTCCCTCGGTCTCTTGTTTCTCCATCCTCCAGGACCGTGGATGCTTTTCACTTTTCTGGATTCTTCCCTTGACACTGAGATCCTGGCAGCTTAGCTCCCAATCAGCCTTCCCAAGACAACTGGATCTACACTTGTCACTAAGCCTTGTCACTGCCTGGATCTCCCAAAGTGCCTATGTCTTACCCCCTATGTGAATGCCCTTGGATTTTACCTTCTTGCAATATTGGTACATGGCCCTAGTGGAACTGGATGTTTCTTCCCTGCCTGAATTTGTCTACCAGACATTGTGTCTTTTCCCTTGAAAAAGTGAGGAGACCATTTTTCTGTCCTTGTTTGTCCTGCCAAAGCCCTGCTTCCTCATTCCAGCAGCCTGGCATGTACAGGTTTGCCGCACAGTGCAGAGCCCTACCTTGCGGGGTGGAGGGTGTGGGGTGGAGGGCGTGTCTGGCACTGTTCACGAAGCTCCTGAGAGCCACATATCTTAATTCCCTGATCTGTTTCTCCCTTATTTCTGAGCAAAATGATTGTCTGTCTTTGTCTTCTTGAAAAACATTTCTTATTAAACAGCAGGAGATAACCTTGCTTTCCTTGGAAAAAAATCTTTAGAGATAAAAACTTTTTCTGAAACATTAGACTTCTAATTTCACATTTGTCAGTGTTTTGTGTCATAATAATAGTTGACTTTTTGGGGTGTATTTCATGTGTTAGAGAAAAGGTTGAGCATAATCAAATTTACATTCTTTTTTTAAAAATTTTATTTTAATTGTTCTTGTACAGTTTTCTCTTTTACTCCCATTCTAGCCCACTGCCCCAGCCCTCCCCACCTCCCTTCCATTTCCACCCCCCCATAGTTTTTGTCCATGTGTTCTTTATACTTGTTCCTCTAAACCCTTCCCCTTTTGCCCTGAAATTCCCTCCTTTCTCCCCTCTGCTGACTGTCAGCCTGTTCTCTATTTCAGTGTCTTTGGTTATATTTTGCTTGTTTGTTTTGTTGATTAGGTTCCTGTTAAAGGTGAGATCATATGGTATTTGTCTTTCACCGCCTGGCTTATTTCACTTAGCATGATGCTCTCCAGTTCCATCCATGCTGTGGCAAAGGGTAGGAGCTCCTTCTTTCTCTCTGCTGCATAGAATTCCATTGTGTAAATGTACCATAGTTTTTTGATCCATTCATTTACTGATGGGCACCTAGGTTGCTTCCAGCATTTGGCTATTGTAAATTGTGCTGTTATGAAGATTGGGGTGCATAGGTTCTTTTGGATTGGTGTGTCAAGGTTCTTAGGGTATAATCCAAGCAGTCGAACTGCTGGGTCAAAAGGTATACCCATTTTTAGTTTTCTGAGAAAATTCCATACTGTTTTCCATAGTGGTTGTACCAGTCTGCACTCCCACCAACAGTGCACTAGGGTCCCCTTTTCTCTACAACCTCTCCAACACTTGTTGTTTGTTGCTTTGTTTATGATGGCCATTCTGACTGGTGTCAAGTGGTATCTCATTGTGGTTTCAATTTGCATCTCTCTGATAGCTAGCAACACTGAGCATCTTTTCATGTGTCTCTGGATCCTCTGTATGTCCTCCTTGGAGAGGTGTCTGTTCAAGTCCTTTGCCCATTTTTTTTAATTGGGTTGCTTGTCTTCTTAGAGTGGAGTCATGTTAAGTTCTTTATATATTTTGGAGATTAAACCCTTGTCTGAGGTATCATTAGCAAATATGTTTTCCCGTACAGTCGGTTTTCTTTTTATTTTAATACTGTTTTCTTTAGCCACGCAGAAGCTTTTTATTTTGATGAGATCCCATTTGTTTATTCTTTCCTTTATGTCCCTTGCTTTAGGGGACATATCAGTAAAAATGTTGCTGCGTGAAATATCTGAGATTTTCCTGCCTATGTTCTCCTCTAGGACTTTTATGGTGTCACAGCTTATATTTAAATCTTTTATCCACTTTGAATTTATTTTTGTGTATGGTGTAAGTTGGTGCTCGAGTTTCATTTTTTTGCACGTAGCTGTCCAGTTCTCCCAACACCACTTGTTGAAGAGGCTAGTTTTACTCCATTTTGTGTTGCTGCCCTCTTTGTCAAATATTAATTGACTATAGAGACTTGGGTTTATTGCTGGGCTCTCTGTTCTATTCCATTGGTCCATGTGCCTATTTTTATGCCAGTACCAGGCTGTTTTGATTACAGTGGCCTTGTAATACAGTTTGGTATCAGATATTGTGATCCCTCCTACTTTGCTCTTCTTTCTCAAAATTGCTGCAGCTATTTCGGGTTGTTTATGGTTCCATATAAATTTTTAAGTGTTTGTTCTATGTCTGTGACATATGCCATTAGTACTTTAATAGGTATTGCATTGAATTTGTAAATTGCTTTGGGTAGTATGGACCTTTTGATAATGTTGATTCTTCCAATCCATGAACACGGTATATGTTTCCATTTGTTTGTGTCTCCCTTGATTTCTTTCTTCAGTGTTGTGTAGTTTTCTGCATATAGGTCTTTTACCTCCTTGGTTAGGTTTATTCCTCGGTATTTTATTTTTCTTTTTGCTATATCAAATGGGATATTTTTCTTGATTTCTGCTTCTGCTGTTTCATCGTTGGTATACAAAAATGCCTTTGATTTCCGGATATTGACTTTGTATCTGGCTGTTTGGCTAAATTCATTTATTAGGTCGAGCAGCTTTTAGGCTCAGTCTATAGGATTTTCTACGTGCACTATCATGTCATCTGTAAACAATGGTAGTTTTTTTCCTCCTTTCCGAGTTGGATGCCTTTTATTTCCTTTTCTTGTCTAATCACTTGGCTAAGACTTCTAATACTATATTGAATAGAAGTGGTGAAAGTGGGCAACCTTGTCTTGTTCCTTATCTTAGTGGAAAAAATTTTAGTTTTTGCCCATTGAGTATGATGTTGGCTGTAGGTCTCTCATATATGGCCTTTATTATGTTGAGGAATGCTCTCTCTATTCCCATTTGGCTGAGTGTTTTTATCAAAAATGGGTGTTGTTCTTTATCAAACGCTTTTTCCGCATCTATTGATATGATCATGTGAGTTTTGTCTTTGCTTTTGTTTATGCGATGTATTACATTTACCAATTTGTGAATATTGAACCATCCTTGCATCCCTGGGATGAAATCCCACTTGGTCATGGTGTATGATCTTTTTGATGTATTGTTGGATGTGGTTTGCTAATATTTTGTTGAGGATTTTAGCGTCTATGTTCATCAGTGATATTGGCCTGAAGTTTTTTTTCTTTGTTGTGTCTTTATCTGGTTTTGGGATTAGGATGATGCTGGCTTCATAAAAAGAGTTCGGGAGTCTTCCATCATTTTGGATTTTTTCCAATAGTCTGTGAAGGATAGGGGTTAGCTCTTCCTCAAATACTTTGTAGAATTCTCCTGTGAAACCATCTGGTCCAGGGCTTTTGTGTGTCGGGAGTTTTTTGATGACTGCTTCAATTTCATCTGCTGTTATTGGTCTGTTCAGGCTTTCTGCTTCTTCTTCATTGAGTTTTGGAAGATTATATTTTTCTAGAAACTTGTCCATTTCACCTAGGTTTTCAAATTTCTTGGCATACAGTTCTTCATAGTAATGTCTTACAGTCCTTTGTATTTCTGTGGTGTCAGTTGTAATCTCTCCTTTTTCATTTCTGATTGTGTTTATTTGGGTCTTCTCTCTTTTTTCCTTGATGAGCCTGCTTAAAAGGCTTTTCCATTTTGTTTATCTTTTCAAAGAACCAGCTCCTGGATTCATTGATCCTTATAATTGTGCTTTTCGTCTCTATGTCATTTAATTCTGCTCTGATCTTGGTTATTTCCTTCCTTCTACTTGCTCTGGGCTGTCTTTGTTGTTGTTCCTTAAGTTCTTGTAGGCGTAGGGTTAGGTTGTTTGTTTGAAATGTTTCTATCTTTTTTAGGTAGGCCTGTATTGCTATGAACTTCCCTCTGAAGACTGCCTTCGCTGTGTCCCATAAGTTTTGGCTTGTTGTGAGTTCATTTTCATTTGTTTCCAGAAACTTTTTGATTTTTTCCCTAATTTCATTCTCGACCCATTCATTGTTTAATAGCATGCTTTTCAACCTCCATGATTTTGAGTGTTTTGGGTTTTTCCTCTTGGGGTTGGTTTCTAGTTTCAGTCCCTTGTGGTCAGAAAAAATGCTTGGTATGATTTCAATTTTCTTGAATTTGTTGAGGCTTGTTTTGTGTCCTATCATGTGGTCTATCTTTGAAAATGTTCCATGTGCATTTGAAAAGAAAGTGTATTTAGTTTCTTTAAGATGAAGGGCTCTATATATATATCAATTAAGTTCATTTCATCTAGAGTGTTGTTCAATGCCACAATATCTTTGTTGATGTTTGGTTTGGAAGATCTGTCCATTTTTGACAGTGGGGTGTTAAAATCCCCTTCTATAATTGTGTTGCTTTCAATATCTTTCTTGAAGACCGCTAAGATTTTCTTGATGTATTTAGGTGCTCCTATGTCGGGTGCGTATATATTTACAATGTTTATGTCTTCTTGGTGGATTCTTCCCTGGAGTATTATGAAATGACCTTCTGGGTCTTTCTTTATGGCCCTTCTTTTGAAGTCTATTTTGTCTGATATGAATATTGCTACCCCAGCTTTTTTTTCCTGTGCATTTGCTTTGAAAAATTGTTCCCAGCCCTTCACCTTGAGTCTGTGTAGGTCTTTTGTCCTAAGGTGGGTCTCTTGTAGGTAGCATATGTGTGGGTCATGCTTTCTTACCAATTCAGCTATTTTACGTCTTTTGATTGGAGCATTTAAACCATTTCCATTTAAGGTTATTATTGATAGGTACTCATTCATTGCCATTTTCCTACCTGTGTTTCTCTCTCTCTCTCTCTCTCTCTCTCTCTCTCTCTCTCTCTCTCTCTTCTTTCCTTTCCTTAAAGCAGTCCCTTTAGCATCTCTTGCAGAACTGGTTTGGTAGAAGTGTATTCTTTTAGACTTCTTTTATCTGGGAAGCTCCTTATTTGGCCTTCTATCTTGATTGAAAGGCCTGCTAGGTAAAGTAGTCTTGATTGTAGGCCTTTGGTTCTCATTACTTGGAATATTTCTTGCCATTCTCTTTTGGCTTGGAGCGTTTCCATTGAGAAGTCAGCTGCTAACCTTATTGGGGCTCCCTTGTATATTTCCTTTTTCTCCCTTGCTGCCTTTAAGATTCTCTCTTTGTCTTGGAATTTTGCCATTTTAATTATGATGTGTCTTCAAGTGGGCCTGTTTGGGTTCCTCTTGATTTGGACTCTCTGTGTTTCTTGGATTTGTGTGACTTTTTCTCTCATCCAATTAGGGAAGTTTTCCATCATTACTTTTTCAAATAGATTTTCTATCCCTTGCTCTTCTTCTTCTCCTTCTGGTATCCCTATTATATGAATATTATTACGTTTCATATTGTCTTGCATTTCTCTTAATTCCTCTTCACTCTTTCTGAGCCTCTTTCCTTTTCTTGCTCTTTCTGGGTGTTTTTTTTTTTTTGACTTTGTACTCAAACTTGCTGATCCGATCCTCTGCTTCATTGATTCTGCTTTTCATTTCTTCTACTGTGTTCTTCAGTTCAGAAATTGTATTCTTCATTTCCTCTTGGCCCTTGTTGATAGTTTCTATTTCCTTTTTCATGTTGCTATAGTTTGCGGTGAGTTCATTGTAGCTTCCCTGTAATTTCTGGTAGCTCATTGAGAGCTCATGGAGCTTCCTGACAACCATTGCTTTGAACTCAATATCTGATAGTTGAGTTGCCTCTGTTTCATTTAGCATTCTTTCTGGGGCTTCCTCCTTTCCTTTCATTTGGGGATTGTTTCTTTGTCTTCCCTTTGTTTGTGAGACTCTTCTTGTTAGCCTCACCTTCTTAAATTGATCTGTTCTGACTCCCTGGGTTTATGGTGTGAACTTCTGTGGTAGAATACCTGTGAGATTCAGTGGTGCAGTCTCCTTCAGGTATCCTGGTGTTCACAGCTTCCACTGTCTCAGTTGTTGGGATGCCCGCTCTTTGGGTCCAACTCTGGTTTTTTCACAGTTCCAGGTTTTTTTGTCTCACTCATGGGTATTTAAAAAGAGAACAGGAAAAAAAATGAAAAAAGAAGGAAAAAGAGGAAGGAAGAAGAGATAAAATTGGAAAGAACGGAAGAAGGAATAAAACAGAAAAGAAGTAAAGAGCAGCAAAAGGAATTGAGGGATAAAAAAGATAAAAATAATAAAAAATAAAACAAAACACAAAAAAACAAAAACAAAAACAAATAAACAAACAAAATCATCTTGCTGTTTTCAAACTGGCCAAACTGATTTTTCTGGTCTTGCTGGCTGCAAGGGGCTGAGGGGCAACTGGTATCACTTTTCTCCTTGTTCTGCACTCAGTCAGCTTTGGGCTACTCCCCTCAGTGCCAGCTGCACTCTCCCCAAGGCTAGCCACACACTCTCCTCCCCTGAGCTAGCTAGTACCTCTCCGTGAAGGGCCTTTGGCATGGTTTCTGAGCCTCCTGCAGAGCTCGAGCTTTCCTGAGTGTATGGGTGGGAGCTGGGATCTCCTCCCAATTGAGCACACCCCGTATTTATGGTTGTGAGCTCTGGGTCTCCTACAGGGAGCGCGAGCCCACCCAAGTTTATGGGTATGGGCTCCTCGGGTTTCCTGCAGTGCGTACATTCACCCTAGGATCATGGGTATGAGCTCCAGGTCTTCCACACAGCCCCCTCCTCCAGTCGCAGGGGCGCCTCTGGGCACTTGGCCACCTCCAGTCTGAATGAATGGTTGTTGGACTTCTGTGCAGTTCAATTTTCTATCAGTTCTCGGTATTTTCTTATTTCTAAATCGTTGTTGTCCTTAATTTTGGCTGTGCAAGGAGGCACCACCTATGCCTCCATCTTGGTTGGAATGCTAAATTTACATTCTTAATAGCCCTTGGAGACAGGTACTGTGATTATTCTTATTTTTATTGACGATGAAGTAGACACAGGGAGGTTAAGTAGTTTTTCCACAGTCATGCTGTTTATTGTGACAGAACTGCTAGTGGAGTGCTAAGTGTTGACTTGAGAGGCCAGGTCTAATGACTAAATTATTGGGGCTTTTCTTGTATAGTTCCATGAACAAATGCTAAATTCACATTAAGATATGAAATTAACAAAATAAAATTCTGATGTGACCAAGGCACGCTAGGCAGCTGGCCGTGATTGGCGCTCAATATTTTGGGGACAACGCACTAAGCCAGCCATCCCTCCTGCCTAGTTTGTGAGCAGCATGCTCTAAAGATAACTCTGAAATTCAAGGACAGTGCATTGCATGCATTTGTTCTTGATTCTGCTAATTCAGTAAGCACTTTGCATGAGAAAGTGGCTAAAGAGAGGCCAGTCTTTTCACTGCTACATTTTAATAATGCTGTCAAAAAGAAGGAGTCAAAAATAAATGATGGGTCCCTTTTATCCTCCTTTTCAAATCCTTATTCCAGACATAGAAATGCTTCCAAAGTAAATTACCTGGAAGTGGAATTTTTTTGTTTTTTTCCTCTTTTTTTAAATATATTTTATTGATTATGCTATTACAGTTGTCCCATTTCTCCCCCATCATTCCCCTCCACCCTACACACCCTCTCCCACCCACATCCCCCCCTTTAATTCATGTCCATGTGTCATAAGTTCTTTAGCTTCTACATTTCCTGCACTATTCCTGCCCTCCCCCTGTCTATTTTCTACCCACCGTCTATGCTACTTATTCTCTGTACCTTTTCCCCCTCTCTCCTCCCCCGACTCCCCTGTTGCTAACCCTCCACGTGATCAAAGAAAAAGAAGATAAAAATATGACAGTAAAAAGACAGCAAACTCACAGATATTAACAACCACACCTAAAACAAAAGCAAACTAAGCAAACAGCTAGAACAGGAACAGAACCACAGAAATGGAGATCACGTGGAAGTGGAAGTTTAAGGAGACCACCTTGAGACATAGGAGGATACTTTGTTGGTTCTCTAGCTTAAAGCCTCCACACTATGACCGGGAGCTCTGAGCTTTCGGGAACCCATCTCTCTGTGATCTCTTACCCTCTATGACTTCCTTGGGTTGCTTTTTCCTTTCACTCTTTGCAAGTGATTATTGCAAGTACAATATTCATCTTCATACAATGAAATTAGAACAGCTTTTCAAGTTTTAAAACTCAGTGCAAGATACTGTCTGGTTTTGTGGTTTCTAAGATTATACCATGCCAAAAATGTTTCTTTCTCTCTCCCTCTCTCGCTCTCTAATTAAGTGCATTTATCAGGCATGAGCAAGAATTAACTTCAGAGTAGCTAGAAGTAACTTAATAGATAGTATAATTTGAAAGAGAACAAAGAATATCCCCACCACCTATGAAAGTGGCTGAATTCAAATCTCACTTCATTTGAGTTTGTGAACGGTTTGGCTTTCTTTAGCAAATATGTACATATTCTTAGGCATAGCATAGGGTTTGGCCCCTGTGACTTAAACCCTTTCTTGGGACTTGGTGAAGGAAGGCTGGCTTCTGAGAAGCATATTCTAGAGACAAGGAAATCAGACATCAGACAGGAAAAGGGGCTGCAGGAAATGAGAGAAGGACAATGAGGGACATGGGAGAAAAGTCTCCCCCAACAATCAAGAAACTTCACAATTGTGCCAGTGCCTTGCTGGATCAGGAGTGTGTTTGCACCCCACTGATAGGAGGGTGCCGGAGACCTTGTTTTCAGAAGTGACTTGGGGAAGAAATTCTATCTATACTTACTGTATTCAAGTACCTATGTTTCCTCTGGAACATAATTAGAAATATTTCTGGCCTTCTAGGTTAGGAATGTAATATAGTCAATAAATACTCAACCTCTTAATCTCCGCTGTACCTGGGTGGCCCAGGGTGCCCACTGTTGCCACCTACTGGGCTGCATGCTTTTCCTCTTAGGAGAAAAGGAAAATTGTTTCCAAGCTGATGCCTGGATCCACGGAATCTCTTTTAAGTATTGCCACTTCTATTTGCAACTGGGAGAGTTTCTCTAGGAATTCCATTCTGCCAGGTATTAGATACAATAATAATAGGTGGCAGACTATACTGGAGCATTGAGGGCTCTAGTAAATTACTGTGAGGAAAGCAATTTGACATCCTTTCATCCTTTGATGAAAGCTAAATGTGAAATCCAGGTGTAAGCAGCTAAAAGAATTGAAAGTCACACCTGGAGGGGGCGACCCGGAAGCGTGGCAGAAATCATGGCTCAGAGACCGGCCTTGAGGTGCTACTGCGATTTAACAACATTCTTTCTTTCCAAGATTAATACAACTGTGGAACTTCTTGGCCTTTGTTCATGGATCCTACCAGTTTAGCACGGACATTTACACAAACGGCTTCTGTAGTCTAACTGATTAGATGGGCTTGGAAATACTGGCCCAGGAATTCCATTTCTTCTGTTAGGAAAGATGTGCAAGTGGCAGGGAGTTTTGTCGGTCCGACTCGGCTTCATTATCATCTGCAGGCTCAGGCCTGACGAGTGAGGACAGCAGGCATGACTCCCACTCCTCTGTGCCTTCATTCAGCACTTCTATAAATCAAAAGCAAATCCACAGACATAGTCCCCTGACTTTCCACTCAGAAATATACTTTCTTTGGCCTCATCTCTTCTCCCTTCCTCAAGACACACGTGTAAAGTAATACCATCATTAATAGCATCATAGTTTCCTATGTTGTTTTTAATTGTTTTACATATTTTTATTTCCTGTCTGAAGTGGCATTTTTTCCCAAGAGGGAATCTTTGTTATCTCCACAATGCCTAGAAAATCCATATTAATAATAGGTAGTATTAGTTGCATGCTTGTCTTAAGATTGGTGCTGTGTTAAATACTTCACAGGATGACCTCACTTACTCCTTTCAACCCCCTATGAATTTGGTACTGTGGTTTTCCCTTCATTTTAAAGGTGGGAAATGGGGCTTTAGTGTCTTGTTCTCTCTCACAGCAAAGGGAAGTCAGAGGGATTTGAACTCGAGTTTGTCTTCCTGAAGAGCTATAGTGTATTTTTCTTTAATAAATATGTGTACTTGCTATCGATACCATAGTGTTATGGAACAAACTTTCCCAAAGTCTATGGCTTGAAACCACCACCATTTCATTTCTTTAGAGCTCTGGAGTTTGGACAGCATTTGGCAGGGAGTGCTCACCTGTCTGTCAGTGGGGTGGCTCTGCTGGGCCCTGAGGTGCCCTTCAGCGTGGTCTCGCCTCCACGGCTGACTAACCGGCTGTGGCCGCTGGCTCTGTTCTCAGCCGGCGCTGTTGTCTGGGGGCCTCACTGCTTCTCCATGTGGCCTCCCTTCAGGACCGGGCTGGGCTTCCTGCAGCACACAGGCAGGAGAGGCATAGGCTCCAAATTGGCACAGCGTGACCTCCGTAGCATTCTTAGGTCAGAGCAAGTCTCAGGCCTGGCCAGATTTGGGGTAATGACACAAGGACATGCCTCCTAGCAGGCATGGTTCACAGTGATGATTCCAATTAAGAGACTACCACACAAAGATAGCAGCATATTTTTTATTGTTTTTTTTTTTTTTTTTTTTTTGCTATTATCAAGGAATCCATGTAGTATAAGTTTTATTACCTTTGATCAGGCACTATAACTGAGACACAGAAGACACAATGTCTGCTTTTGCTCTAAAACAGTACCTGATATCCCAGAAGTTCAAAAAGAAACCAAAAACCAAAACCAAACCCAATCCAGCTGATGAGAAACAGGGATGAGTGGGCATGTTTAAGAGCGTCAGTGGCCACAGCGCTCTCCATTCTAACTTCCGTCACAGGTGCCCCTTTATTTTAGTCACTGGAACTTGTAGGTTTTCACAGTTGAGCATACAGTACTCAAATGTGTATGCACCCTTATTTCTGGCTGCAACTGAAGGAGTAAAAGTTGGATATGCTGGGGTTATGTTGCACGTGGAGTAGGAGCTGGGGGTGTCTAGATAGCGTGGTGGTTTGTTTCAAGAGCAGCGGTCAAGATTCACACAACTTTTTCTTACATGCAGGGCCTCCATTTAGGGAAGTGGATGTTCCGGTTTTGTTTCCAAAATAGATCGCGTATTTCCAGTGCTCACTGGCAAACACCAGGGAGAGTGGGTGAGAGGTGCCCTGGCAGCCCTCGTTGTTTACAGTCGGTGATATTGGTAGTGTTCACCCCAGGGAGAACTGAATGGCATCTAAGCCCGAAATTTCCACATCTTTGGAAAGCTGTTAGCTCCTCACCGCCTGTTGGCATGGTAACATGACAAGAGTTGTGATGTCAAAACCGTATGAACTCATGACTGATCTAAATTTATTCGGGAAACTTTTCCCATTTCAAATTTCCATTGAGAGGAAGAGAGACCACGTGGCAGCTTCATTCAAAAGAGAAAAAATAATCTATTTTTTCATTGCCCTGAAATAAATTCTTTATTTTTCTTGCCACGTAATGCTAAAAAGATTGCTGTCTTTCTGATGTTTCTGGCATTTTCTTTCAAATTCAGATTTTTTAATGTGTCTTTCTCCTTTTAATTTTTTTTTGTTTGTTTGTTTTCCTGGTCCCATTGAAATCAGGGTTTGACTAGCACTCTGTGGGCCGCACAGGCGAAGCAGGGCTGGCCCGTGGGCTGATGGGTCTCCTGCAGGGAAGGTGGACTTGAGGGAATGGCCAGAGTTGGCTGAAAGGTCAGGAGAGGCCAAGAGCTACCTCTGGGGTATCTGCAAAGCTGTAGGTTCTGGTGTTTTCATCACTTCCGCTTGGAGGAGCAAACCGAAGGCTCACCCGGATGAAGTAAGTAGCATGAAGCCAGAGGGCAAGACAGTGGCAGAACAGAGATTTATTGGGAAAAACTCCCAAGCCTGTTAACAGAGGAGTAGGGTTTACTCAAGTGAAAATAAATTAAAAACATACTTACAAAGCTCTATCCATGGGGAATTTCTTTAGAGAGGCTTTTGTTTAAATTTTAACATCAGTTTTTCAATCTGTAAAATGGGGGTAATAATAGAAACCTGCTGTGAATATAAAATGAAAACTCAAGTTAAAGACAGAGCCTGATTCTTGGGTGAAGAAGATAAATATAAATGCAGATTGCTCCATAGATAGAAGTAGATTCATGTGGAATTCGTAGAGTTCAGATGAAAAAATCAGCACATTCTTACTTCAGGCACCACTTTTTTTTGTGACTGAAGACATAGAACTTGACAATATTGCTGGACCTTGGCTGTTTCTGCTAATAAAGTAATTTTTTGCCTCTAACCAAATCTCAAACTGCCCGCACTTAAAGAGCATTCTTGAACTTCAGCCTTCAGCATTATTTCTCAGCAGAATTCATAGCCAAAGGGGAGTTTGAAGTTGGAGGAAGTTACGATTTTTTTCTGCTTAATGCCAGTAGACTCACATTCACATATATTTTTAATCAGATGTTAATTGAGGACCTACTATGTATCAGTCACTCTTTTAGGCAAAAGCTGAACAAATGGACAGAAGTTCCTACTGTTGGGGAGATTTTTTTGTTTGTTTGTTTGTTTTTAATGTGGGAAATAGATGATAAAAATATAAGGAGGTAAAACATCTGCAGTGTTACATGGTAAAAGTCCTACAGGGAAGTTGAGCTGGGAAGGAGTCGAACTGAGCATATGAGGTATCATAAGGCTGACATTTAGCATTGGGTAGCTCCAAAGGTGTCCCTGGAATGGCTTTTTAAGCACATATCTGGAAGAAGGAGCATCAGGCAAGGCGGAGGGAGCAGCAGGTGCTAAGGCCCTGGAGCTCAATGTGTTCAGGACTGGCTAGGAGGCCAGTGTGCTTGGGGCAGACTGAATGAGGGAGAGGGTTGAAGAGACGTCTTGTTTTCTGACCCTACAACACCCTTCCTGAGGGAGGCAGCACACATTAATCACCTGAAGTAAACGGAGAGGTAAGAAGTGACTTGCCTAAGGTTACACGAGAAGTTTAAATAGACCCAGACTTGGGGCTGTAGCCCTAGTGCCACTCCACTGCAACCTGGTCTTCAGCTGTTTCTTCATAACTAGAATCACTGTGGGTCACTACATCATTGTTCACTCTTCAGATGGATGAGAGAAAAACTTTGTGAGCCTTTTTCAACGGGGTGCATGTCTTTGTAACAATTCCACATAAATATAGTTAACGCCTATCTCTGGTATAAAAAGGCTTTTTGCTTGCTGCTCTTCACTAAGCTATGAGGATAAATCCAGGCAAATTGAACAGGAGATGAATGGTGGCTGAACAAGAATTAAACCACAGACTCCTGTACCTGAGCGGTGAATCACAACTGCATGAGCACAACTCAGTGCTGCAGAGCTCCCCGTCCTCGGTGCTGAGATGGGAGTCCTTTCTGTCTTTCCACTCAAGAGGGCTCCTCTCTCTCTGGCAGCACAAGGGCCTCCCAGCCTTTTCTTTGGCACAAGTTCAAAAGTTGCTTTGCCAGTGGATAAATGCTTTTTTTATTTTGTTCTTTATTTTATTTTATTTTATTTCGGATTTCTATACTCTTTCATTCTGAATCATAAAATTAGAAATAATTTTACTTTTTATTGTATTTTTTCTATTACCATTTCCTCCCCTTAGATTTTATAAGCATTTATCAAGTGCTTTTGTATCAGCCACTGTCACATTGTTAGATTTTAACCTCACAATGACCCTGGGAGGTATGTTAGCCCTGGTTCATAGGTAGTAAAGTCCTGAGAGGTTTAGTAAATTGTTTCAAAAAGGGAAAAAGCACAGTGCAAGAGAGCCAGCTAATCCCTTGGTGTGGTGACAGTGCTCATTTGTAGGAAGGTGTACGTGTTTGGCCAGGTTGTCTGCCCTTGGGGACTGTAAGGGCAGCACAGAGAACAATCACCCCTGCCCTCTTGAAGGAAAGAGCACAAAGCCTTACAGTTCTGTGATGCACTAGGTACACTGTGGATCACAGCCTTGCATTCTGACTAAACTTTCAATTGTGTGACTTGTTCTCATGGTTTATTTGAACGTATTAATGCATGAGTGACATGCATGCATTCTCACACACACACACACACACACACACACACACACACACACTCACACTCCACTTCTTGCTCTTCTTTGCTATGAGTGATGGAATTATATTCTAGACCCAGGGGTGATTTTGCACCCCAAGGATATTTAGCAGTTTGTGGAAGCATTTTTGGTTTTGAAAACCGAAGGGAAGGTTGGTACTGGAGTCTAGTGGTTCGAGACCAGGGATGCTGCCAAATAGCCTTCAGTGTAGAGGAAGCCCCACAACCAAAATTGCTCAGCCCGAGCAGTCAACAGTGCCTGTCTTAGCTTGCCTATTCTTAACAATACTGTGTTAACTAGAAATTTTGATTTGGAATCACTCTATATTTGTAGAAAATATTTTTGTTCTAATGTTAAAAATACGTTTAACTATGTGCATTACCATTCATGATGTTATAAACACACACCTATTAGGAAAAAAGGTAGAATATTTTTTTTCTGTTGTAAACAGCAATATAACCCCCTTTTTCAAAAATCTTAAAATTACTTGTAGTTTCCTACATTATTTTTCTTTTGAATTTTCTGTGCTTTCAGACTCAGTAAGCTTTGCCAGTCTTTGATGTGAAAACTTATCTAGCCAGAAGAAACAGTATCCTTCCCAGCCCCATTCAATTCATCTATAGGTCTTTACTGGGCACCTAGGTAGGTGCTCAGCCTTGGGTGAGGGCAGAGGGATGAAGGAGTTAATGCAGGGTATCCTTAGCTGAAATAACGGTGTGAGGATGCAGTGATTCAGGCCCCAAACAAAAAGTGCATTGTCCCCTTAGGGTCCATGTTCCGTATGGACACGTCTTCATTGGAGGTTGTGTGGGATATGGTTTATACCATTGAGACATTTTTCCTGTAAGAAAAGGATTTTCGTTGTTGTTGTGGGGAATTTATTTGTATTTATTCCTCAGTGGTGATGCTGAGGTAGACAGGTCATACATTTTGGCCATATGCATGCCTTGCCTAGGTTTCCTGAGTCAGAGTTGTAGGGAAGGCTCCTGGCCACGACTGTCAGGTCATCCTGGATTCTTAGGCACCTGTTACCCTTCCCATTTCCTCTGATGGGGTTTTGGGATTCATCAGCGATTTGAGCCTAGTTCATCTATCATCTCCGATAGTCAGAAGTTTGCATCTGACCTGTGTTAGGAGGACAACATCGTTCTCTGGCAGGGGGTCTATATCGTGATGGCTATCACCAAGGGACAGTGCCTCCCAGCCCCTACCAATAGTTCTGAACCTCAAGCATCCAAGCCTTAGTAACTAGGTGCCTTTTATGTTTTAGCTCAGCAACAAAAGACAATTTGATACCAGTCTAGTTAAGCCGAAGGAGGATGTTAGGGAAGACAAGAGTTAGTTTTCAGATCTGGTATTTGCTCCCAGGTCTTTCCTGCTCAGTTGATAACAAGTGCTGCAAAAGTTGACAGCTACTGGTGAGCAGTTGGAGAAATGCCTCTAGGTTTTTCCTGTTGAAAGAAGCTATTAATTTTGATGTCACTTCCTCCTCTCATCTTTTCATGGTGCCTCACAATCATCTACCAACAAAAAATGCTAACATTTATTGAGCAGTGCCAGGCACCATTCTAAATAGTTTGTCTATTACCTCATTTAATACTGATGCTTCTCAAATAGGAATACTCTTATCGTTATGTTCCTTTGACACATGAAGAAACTGATGCTTACAAAGTTGAAATAATTTATTCAAGATCAAGGATTTTGTAAATGGCAGAGCTCATCATTTTAAACCCAGGGAATCTGTCTCTAGATTCTTCTCACTTATTCATTATTGACTATTTTTTGATATAGCACTAAGGGCTGTATCTTGGATGAAAGTAACACCTTCTAGAAAAAGTCCGATGAGTGGATATGTGGGATTTGGAATGTCAGCCCCTCAGGGTGCCCTCATACAGGACGGAACACTCACTGATTGACCACTTGCTTTGTGGCCACTCATGTAATTGAGCAAATAAATTACAGTTAAATTTACTACATAAAATCTTTAGCCCCCTTATTTCCTAAAAAAAAGAATGTCAGAATTGGAAGGGGCCTTTGAAATTATTTAATTTTATTTGTTACTTTATTTATAACTACCTTATTACAGGAAACATTTAAAATGGGTTAATAATGAAACTAAATTATGACAGGACAAAAGGAAATAATGAAACCAGAAGACGAAAAATGATTGTAAGTATTTGAGAAAAACTAAGATAAAGTCAGAGATAACAGGGTTTAAGGCCCCACGCACTCATAAGTTCCAGACTACATATTTAAATATTAATTACTGGTGACTCACACAAACAAGGGAGGTTAGGCAGATGCTGTTCAACAATGTAAAAGCAAATCCTTTTCCTCAGTAGGAACTTAACTAGGAAACTGAAGAAGTCGTGGAAATTAATCTGAGCCTGCACGGCTTCATCTGCAGCTCAGAATGAGGCACTTGATGACCCCTGAGTCCTTCTCCATCTCCAGCTGTCCAGGACTTCAAGCTTACTGCGCACCTTCCAATTTTTAAGGGAGAAATTACCTGTGTTTTCTTAGATTTGTATTTTCTTTTTTTTCTTAATAATTTTCTAGTCTTTTAGACCCAGTAAGTCTCATTATTCTATATTATCTGTTTATGGCCATTTGACTCAATAAAGAATTCATATTCTAAAAAACTACAATGAAATATCTTCCATGGAGTAAGATAAAATCCTAGGATTTATTTGTTATTACAAACTGAAGCTGTATCAGAAATCAGGGGAAAGCATCTCAAATATGAGAGACAAATAGGACATTTTTATTCAATTTACTTGAACTATTTTATCTGCAACTTTTAGGAATCTAGATAGCTCACAAAGGTAGGCCCCATGTCTGAAAATAGATAGCAGAGCTGTAAATGCACAATAGCAGTTATAAAGGAGAGAAGAGGTTGTGCTGCAATAACAAACACACAGAATCTTGAAGGATTAATGATAGAAGCTTATTTCTCCCTTACCAAAAAAAAAAAAAAAAAAAGAAAAGAAAACAAAACAAAACGGTCCGCAGATCCTGGAGTCTCTCTGGGTAGCATTTTCTACTAGGCTAATTCAACATGGCAACGCCACAATCTCGAAAACCTAGGCTTTCACATTCCTCCGGCAGATAAAGTGGGCCAGGAGAATCCCATAGAGGCTTCACACCACCTTGGTCCGGAAATGGTGTTATTATTTTTACTCGTATTCCTTACACCAGAATTGGTCATAGCCTCGTCTATTTTTTTAAATGCCTAGGAAAGCAGGAGGGGTATAATACTGATTAGAAACATCGGTGCCTACCTCATTGATGTATTTTTATCCACAAAGCCCTGTAATTGCAAAAATTATGCTGCTAGTGATTCATTCCCTCTAAAATTACAGGGGTTATTACTGAGATTTCTGATTATTTTATCAATTTTATAATTAAACTTTAAAAACTCATTTGTATTATCATATTTACATTTATGTTTTAAGACCTCACTCAAATTATATAAAAATCATTACTAGTTATTTTAAAGATTCTTTTAGGTAAAAATAAAATGTTCAGAGAGAAGGGGGGTAGCTTGAATTGGTTTTATGTGCATTATATGTATGCTTTGTTAATTCCCATGAATTTAAATTGTTCATACTGCCTGTTTTAGAAAAAAACAAGCAATTAGAAATTAATTTAGAAACAAAGGCTGCATAATCATTGTTTTGTAGTGGTGCTTTGGTAAATAAGTAATTAGCAGAGAGCTTTAAGTTGCAGTGTAACTCATTTTCCATTTCACTCATTTTTTACAAATCAACAAAGAATCAATCTTTTTTCTTATCTAACCGTCAAACACCCTGGCTGTCTTCCTTGCTATATTTTGAACGGGCTCACTTGTTTTCACTAGTCTTTGCTCGGTATTAGAATTTGTAGTTGATGTGGCTCATTTATCAGCCAAGTATGGAGAGATTCTGAAAGATGTTTTGTCATTTTCCACTGTCAAAATGATGTATTCGCTTAGATCCTGGTTTCTTTGAAAGAGCTTGAGTTGCACTTATTTTGCAGGGTAAAGCATGAGAATAAATGATACACAACTAAGTAAACAGGAAAAATAAAACAGAGCTCAGAACACTGAAATCCAGGGAGCTTCATTTCTAAGCACACATTTTTTAGATTTAGAGGAGATCAAATAAAATGCCCATAGCTACTTTTTTAGGTTTGATCTATCACCTGCTCACTTCTGACTCTTACACCAGATACTGCAATTCCTGTGGACAGAGAGAGGAGAGAGAAGTCACTTCCTTTCTTCTTCATTGACCCATCTAGGCTCCATCTATAGGAGGGCAGCATGCCAGCCGTGGGTAGGACATGGGGCATCAAAATCAGGCAGACCTAGGATGCTGGAAGCAGTAAGTTAACATTGGAAAATTCTGTATTAGATCTTTTCTTTGTCCTACTGTGGATCCTGTGGATGTAATTTTTCAGCTGTTTTATTTGTCACTTGTCATGAAAATAGGAAAGGACAGGGATGTGGTACCTGGAACTTACTAACAGAATCTACTTATTTCCAAACCTCCAACTCTGACAATTATTACCAAAGACAGTTGGAGAGCACAGCCACAGTGCAAAATCTTTCTGTAAATAATCAAAACCACTATTAGAGACCCTGGAATAGCTAGTTGTTATTATATTTTACACCAATTCTATTAAGCAAAAGTTTTTTAACAATAGTTTTTTTACTCAAACTTGCTCCTTATTTGTTTTATAAATTTAGATGTTCCTGTTTATGTGTATAAACATCTAGCTAATATGTGTTCTTTCTGGAGAAATGTCATAGGGAGAAAATAATCCTAGACAAACTTTGGTTCAAAACTGGATCCAAAACTCAGAATTGTTTTCTGGTTTAAATTATTTAACTTTGAGCCCTGGCTGGTGTGGCTCAGTGGATTGAGTGCCAGCCTGTGAACCAAAGAGTTGCCAGTTCGATTCCCAGTCAGGGCACATACCTGGGTTGCAGGCCAAGTCCCCAGAAGCAACCACACATTGATGTTTCTTTCCCTTTCTTTCTCCCTTTTCCTTTCTGTTTAAAAATAAATAAGTAAAATCTTTAAAAACAAAAAAATAAATAAATTATTTAACTTTGAGTTTTAGTTTCCTCAGTTGGGAAAATAGGATAATATAATTTGAACTTCAAAAGATTGTTGTAAGAATTATCCTGGCCAGTGTAGCTCAGTTGGCTGGAGCGTCATCCTATAACTGAAAGGTCAAGGGTCTGATTCCTGGTCAGGGCACTTTTGTAGGTTGTCAGTTGGATCCCCGGTCTGAGTGCATATGGGAAGCAACCAATCGATGCTTCTCTGGCATCGATGTTTCTCTCTTTCCCTTCCTCCCTTTAAAAAGCAATTAAAAATGTCATCTGGTGAGGATGAGAAAAAAAAGATTACTGTAAGAATTAATTACAAAAACAGCAAAGTTCCCGGTTCATGACAGATTTTCAATAAATGTTATTCTTATTGTTCTTTGCTTCTCTTCAGCATAGTTTTCCCTACTTAATATAAAATGCATTTTAATCCTTATCTGAGATTATGTTTATTGATTCTAGAGAGAGAGAAGATGAGAGAGAGAGAGAGAGAGAGAGAGAGAGAGAGAGAGAGAGAGAGAGAGATACATGGGCATGAGAGCATCAATAGGTATGTGTCCTGACCAAAGGTTGAACCTGCAAACTTTTGGTGTATGTGATGATGCTCCAACCAACTGAGCCACCTGACCAGGGCTAAAATGCATTTTGAATAGCAACTCTGCACTTTGTCAGTGATGCTCCTTGGAGGCCTGTGGCAGTATTTTAGTTTGTCATTTGCAGAGCCTTCCTTTCGAGAGATTCTGCTTCCACTCACTGATCTCCATTTTAATACCTTTTACTAGATGTGAGATTAGTTGAGACAACATTATACTCTCTTTTTTTGTTGATACTTGCACAGATAGTTTTAACCTACCTTTTTCTACCTCTCTCTTTCCATCCTTGACCACTGCTATTTTATTTTTGAGGAGCCAGATCATTTTAGTGGTGATCAATAAATGTCAAGAGAATGGTTCTCAGCCTGGTTCTCTTTTATTAAATGGATAGCCATCAGTTTGGAATTGAAGAATTAGAGAAATGTAGAAATTATATGAGAGTAAATAACAAAATCATAAAAATAAAAATAAAGAATCTTTGGAAAGCATCTATCAACACAATAGTCCCTTCAGGGTTCTTTCAGCAGTAAAAAAATAATAAGAATTAAATAATCACTACTATAAAGAAGACAACATCTCCTTTTTGCACATAATTTATGTATGGATGGAGGAGACAGATAGTAAACAAGTGAGTCAAGTGAAGAGTAAATAATATAATCATTCATACAGACTGTGAAGACAGTGACCCAGGGTGAGAATACAGATATGACTGGAGTAGGGGGGATCTCTCAGATACTCATAGGGAAGGCCACAAGGCCTTGAAAATCAGAAGGGTGTAGACATTGAGAAATCTCTTGGAAATGTGTTCCCGAATGATGGAGCAGCAACTATTAAGACCCAGTGGCAAGAACAAGCATGGAGTCTTCAAAGACCATTAAGAAAGCTGGTGAGTCTGGGATGAATGAGGGGAGGAGGAATTATAACTGATGACAATCTCAAAATGAATTCTCTGTCTCTCTATTTCCTTAAACTCCCTATTTTTAAGAGAATTAAAAAATATATTTCCTATCTTAATTGCTTTGGGTTTGCTTAATTACTAGTACTGCACAACTATTGCATACTACCCACATTTAGGCCACATTTCTGAAAGAAAATATTATTGCACAGAGACTTTTTGGAACATGGTTCTTTTTAAGATGGGGACAACCTACATTAGGATGTCTTAAATCAGGTCATCATTTTATAAAAAACAAAAATCTCATTACTCTAAAATCTTGGTTGCTACTTAAGCTGTACTAAAGATTAGATTTGTCCTATGATGAAGACTTCCCCATAATAGTGCATTTAGAGTCGGTACATTCATTTCAATTTGGATTTGTAGCAGTTTCTACATATTAATGCAGGTAGATTTTGTTAATTGTCACAGAATTTTTATCTGTTCACAAAAGTGGGACTGACAGGGCCTCTGTTTGGAAACTGTCCTCAGAGAGATGCCCAAGGAAGCCTGGGATTTTTATTGTTGTTATTGTGATTGTTTTTTTCTATCACTTCATTTAGCTAGTTAGTTTTATTTTGAGAAGGGAGAGAAGAATTAATCATTGATGGGGGCATTGATCTAAGTCCTTCTTCTCACTTCAATATTAAAAGTAAAAAGGGCTGATGGTGCTCGTTTATCATTCTGGTCCCTGTTTTTCCATAATCAACTGCTGATTTTCCACATCTTTCTTCACAAACCATCCTTTCCATCTTCTACACCCTGTCACATTTACAAGGTACCCTTCCACTGATCTATACTTCATTTACATGACACCTCTGCCAGCGTGCACTTCAGGAAATGCATCTGGACTGAGAATGACACCTTAGCCTGCAGAACTTGAGAGGGGCATGTGGCTGCTAGTCAGTGCACTGTGAGGAGAGGGGCTGTGATCGGAAGATGCGCACCAGCGAGTTGGACTCACAGATACATCTTTCAGAATGTAATCCCGTTGCTGTCATCTCCTGGCAGTCCAGGCCTAGTGATATCCCTGCTCACCAACATGTGCACATTTCCATTCCCTCCCCTCCTCCCTCTGCTGAGATGGGAAGAAGAAGATCAAGAAGAATTAAAGGCAGTTAAGTAGATGGAAGCAGAGAAATAACCCAGGCTGCTCCTAAAAGAAGTTCCTCTGTCCACATGCTGCACTTAAGGATTTTTTAACATAGGATTTAAGGATTTTTTAATATAGAACATAGCAGATATGCTTTTCAACCTCGAGTTCACAGGATGAGCACCCATAAATTGGAACACAAATTGGATATTGCTGCCTGGAGGTAGAAGCTACTGGGGGTGAGTGCAGGCCTGTGTCTGCTTTTCCCGACTGTGTACTCCAGGCCTGGAGTGGTATGTGGGGTTTTGTGTCTCACGGAACCTGCTTCTTTTTCCAGTGTGGGCTGTCTGTCTTCCCAAACTCAAGACCATGATTCCCCACAAAAATCAAGCTCAGCACTGGCTCCTGCTCCCAGTCGGGGCTTGAAACTCTGGGTCCCTGATTCCTTGTCCTAAGTGTGAGCAGTGTGTCTTGGAGTAATGTGCTCAGAAACCTGCAGGGTCCAAGCATGAGAGGCACACTTCCTTTTTTCATTCAAATCCTCTGTTTGTCTCAAGCTTGCTCACTTTCCTAATTTTCTAGCATCTCACTGAAGCAGCTCGATGTGATAGGAAGACACTGTGAAGGCCTTGAATTTAGATAGAAATGAGTTCAAGCCCCACCTCTGGTTCCGAACAAGCTTTATGGCCTTACGTAAGTTACTCAGTCTTCTGGAGCCTCAGTATCCTTTGTCTGTGAAAAGGAAAGTGATAGTATTTAACTCACAAAGCGGCTGTGAGAAATAAAAATAACTTTGACACACAGTAGGGCTTCAATAAGTGGAACCTGCAAATTGCATGTGTACAGAGTCTTTCTACTTTGCTTGATTTAAGAATGTTAATGATACAAATTAAGTAAATAAATAAACAATTGTTAATGTCCTTTTCCCTACCTGGGATAGTAAGGATCTTTAAGGTACCTTTTTTTGAAATTTATTCTTTTTAACATTTTTTTTAAGATTTTTTTTCTTTTAGATTTTATTTATTTATCTTTAGAGGGGAAGGGAAGGAGAGAGGGAGAGAAACATCAATGTGCGGTTGCCTCTTGTATGTCCCCTGCCGGGAACTGGCCTGGCAACCCAGGCATGTGCCCTGACTGGGAATCGAACCTCGATCCTTCGGTTCGCAGGCCCGCGCTCAATCCACTGAGCTACACCAGCCAGGGCTCTTTTTAACATTTTTGAAAGTAGTTCTTCAACCAAAACCATGTCAAAAGTGAAAAGCAGTGCCCACCTGAAAGCACTTTGAGATGAGTAGTGGCAAGTGGAAAATACAGAGCATGCAACGATGGCAGACATTCTTAAGTCGTTTTTGAAGCTGGTTCAGACTCAGGTTCAGCCCTTTCTGTGTGTTAAAAGCACATCTTGCTCTGTTACACTGAACACAGAGTCGCCTGAGTCATTTCTCCAAACAACCCTACGTGGCTGGAGGGAAGTCATGTCAGACTTACTGAGGGGAGCCCATGGCATCCTCCATTCTCAGAGTCAATATCTGGAGACTGTCTCAGTTTTTGTTTTGGTCGACTGACGCCTCTATCACCCAGGGCACTAGACTCTGGGCAGGTTAGAAGTAGTGTTTTGTTTCATGAAAGTGGAGGGCATGAGTTGCCTGAGTTCTAATCCTGACCACACCGCACACCATCTATATGATGATGGCAAGTTATCTGAACACTCGAAGCCTCTGTTTCCTTGTTTGCGAAATGGTAAATTTCAGTCATTCCATCACAGGGTACAAACAAGTAAGAGCTTGGATAGTGCTGTCATCACCATCATCATCATGGCAGGCCAGAAGCCTGTGATGTTTCTATTTGAATATTTAGTGGTTGAATTTACTTTTTATTGAGTTTAGAGAGAGGGGGGAAAGGAGAAAGAGAGAGAGGAACATCTATTTTTTGCTCCATCCATCCATGCGTTCACTGGTTGCTTCCTGTATGTGTCCCAACCAGAGATTAACCCCCCACCCTTAGTGTATCCGGATGGCACTGTAACCAACTGAGCCACCTGGCCAGGGCCTGTCACAGTTGACTTTTAAGCTTGGACTCTCCATTGGCCTAGAAGGTGGATCCTTAGGTGACTACAACAGAAAAAGAAATAGTATATTTAGTTTTCTTTGTGTCACTGTTCCATGTGAATTATGTACCTATGTGTGTGTGTGTGTGTATTAATTCTCCATTTCAAGAGCCATAATAGGTGCTAGGCACTATGCTAAGAACTTGGTATCTATATTTTATTTTACCTAAAGTAATTCCGTGAGCATTTTGAGTATTTTTAATGGGTAATTTTACAAAGAGGACGCTAAAGCTAATTGAGGAAAGTAACTTTCCCACTGTTGCCAGAGTGGGTATTCTACGATTCAAATGTTTAGTGATTTTTTAAAAAAAAAGATATAAGTAAGTGGTCTGCTTATCTCTGTGACGCTAAGGAATGAAATATCAGTTAATTAGCTGGAGGCTAGGATAAAGTGACATGTTCAAGAAGGCTTCTATGTATAAAATATTGCATATCTAAGACTCACGAATCAAGATGAGAAAATAATTTTAGAAAAATATCCATTGTAAGTTGTTGTATTATGCAGTATGTTAAAGTTCTTTTAACTGTTTAACTCTTGCTAAGGATTTAGTTACAGGAACAACTTTGGTCTCAAACTGTAGATCATTGTTTGGCTAATTTCTAATGGATAAACCTGATACTTCAAGAATTCCATTATTGCTTTGGATCAAAGAAGACAGATCGCTACAAGTGATGGTGATACCTGTAAATGAAAGGTGATACCTCTACTGATGGTAGAGTATTCCTCAAAGGAATCCTTGAAATCTAAAGATTTTTTAGTTCAAATATTTTTTAAAACATTCTTCAAAGAAAACAATGTCAATCATATTCCCAGTGCATATTTCCAGTCTTTTAGCTTGCTCTTGGCTTTGAGGTGGAAATACAATACTACTTCTTTATGGAAAACACTTCAAAATTGGAGTGCATTTGAGAGTCTTTGAGTGATTAACCCCGCAGGGTTTGGTTCCTTCCTATATATTTCTTTGTTCTTCTCAATTTTCTGCAGAGGCAGGAGTCACATCAAAGTTCTGTCCTGGATTCCAAGCTGTCCAGGAGATGCATAGGGGACAACATGGTGCCATACCAGATCCCGTGGTAATTCCTTAGCTTAATAAATTAGATGGTTGCAGAGACTTATCTGCCTTTGCTGAAATGTTCATGAAGGCAGAGAAAATTTCAAGTTTTGTTTTCCTATTTGTACCACCAACATCTGATACAGATTTGAACTTGGTTATTAAATTCATGAAGAGTAGCACCTGAAAATAAGATCCTCATGGGTGTGGGAGGAAACAAAGATTAGATGCTGATACGTTCCTGAGAAGGGGCTCTGAGCCCTTCTTCCACCTAGGCTCAGAATTAGGGATAGGGCCACAGAAGGTCCTTGGATTGATTTGGGACGTATCTCATTCTTTAGGGAAAACTCGGGGAGCAGCACAACCCCAGGGAACAATGACTCTAAGATAATGTCCTCAAAGGGGCCTGAGGCAACCTCCCAGAATGTCTATCCATAAGGTGCAGAGGAACGTGACAATTTCTGCGCACCCCAGCGTAGTACGGAAGTGTTAAAAAGCCCCAGAGGACCTCCCCAGGTATCCTGTGGCCCCACCAAGACATTGAGAAATGCAGTAAACAGAGATGTTTAAGGAAGTTGCATCCAAGGAGTTGTATTGATGTGTGGTTGCTGAAAAAACAGACTCTGGGGTATGATTATTTCCACTCAAAATCCCCACTTCTCCACTTATTATCCACACCACAGTGGGCAAATTAACCTCCCTGTACCTCAGTTTCCTCCCTTGTAAAATGGGCATAATAATGATGTGTTAAGAATGCATCCTGGCACAAAATAAGAGCTTATAAGTGTTTGCTATTATTGTTACTACTGAATTTTATAAAAGAAAGAATACATTTTTTATGCATCCAAACTCAAGGATAGGAGACTAGCACCTCGAGTCTCCTGATACTCAAACTTGAATAAAAGAAACAAGTTATAGTGAACAGGATCTAAGTATTCTCCTGAATCCCATTATTTCTCACCTACCCCTTTTTTTCATGAGCTTTTCTTCACTTACTGGTTGAAATATTTCTGACGCATGGCCTGTTTTCATTACCTTGGGAAAGTGGCTTAGTTTTTCTAGGTCTGTTCTCTCATCTGTGACATGAGTGACACAGCAACTCTGCATGATTGCTGTGAGTCCCACACAAAATGAATCCGTGAAATGCATGCGTGGCAGGAAACATCGTTTCATAAACCGTGTGCTTCTACCATCACTGTGTGTGGTCATCTTCATTCCTATTGTACCACTAAAAGACAATGGTATTTGGAAGGCCTAATCTAGACTAGAAAGCCCATGATCAGAAAAAACGTTCTGATGGCCACCTTACACATTTGACAACTCTGGCTCCACTGTGGCTTCAGCTCCAGTGTGTCTGAAAGTCGCCTGCCTGTGACATGTCCCAGGGAGATGAGCTGAGGAGTGCTGCCATCTGCCTGTTGATTGTGGCTGTAGACTTGCCAACTCTGTGTGTAACTGAACCCAGCCAAAGCCCAGGTATGTTCTTAGTCATGTCTGATTTATTTAGATGTTTTGCTTTAAAATGAATGCCAAGGTAAAATTTGTTTTGTTTCTTTTGCTCCAAAAATGCCTTAAAAATTCAATCTCTGCGTCAGTGACAAGTATTGATATATTTTGCCATACAAGAAATATCTTCAGCTTCTAAGATCCAAAAATTCAATGATTTTCAGCAGACTTTCCTAAGATAATAATGTAATCTATCTTTCAGAGAATATTAAAGGCAAACCTTGAAGGCGAAGGTGAGGGCAAAGGCCCATTTATACCTCAAATTAAAAAGAAATTTTTGAGAGAATAGCATTTATATTCATTTGAATTTAACAACCTGTAACAGCAAGATTCATATTAGTGACTTTTTTACCCAAAATTTCCATTGACAAAAAGAATAATTATATTTGCTGCTTTGAAAGTTAGACATATGAGGAGGGACCCCTCAAAACAGAATTTATTTATAAAAAGTGTGCATTTATTCTTACATGTTTAAACTTCAGTTGCCTTTAAAGTACTCTCCATTTGATGTAATACACCTATTGAGACAGTTTTTCCCACTGCTCAAGTTTTTGAATTCATTGATTTTGATGCCTTTTAATGCTTCTGCCATTTTTCGTTTTACCTCTTCAACATGGGCAAAACGTTTCCCTTTGAGGACTTTTTTTTTTTTTTAATCAGGGAAACAAAAAAATCACTCAGGGCAAGACTGGGTGAATAAGGGGCATGGGGTCATGCCAATTTTTGGTCAAAAACTGCTAAGCACCCAGTGTAGTTTAGGCAGGTGTGCTGTAAATCACTGATCATAAAATGGGCAAATGTGTTGAGTCTTCAAAGAAAAAAACTCACTGAAGCTGAATGCAGCCTCTCACGACAATGCCAGCTGGTACACTGATAGAGATGGGTTCCTAGAACATTCACCTAGTGGGGAGGGGGGCGGGGGGGGGGGAAGGAAGCCTGTACTACAAGGGGCCCACTGTCCAGAAGATAATTCCAGTGTTTTTTTTTTTTTCTCCTCGTACTTAATGTTGCATATGGTGAAATGCAGGCAGTAAAACACCACCAAAACCGAAATATGTGAAGAAATGTGTACCGATTGATTACATTTGCAGTTTTATTTAGATAAATGATGATTTCACAATTATAAATGCAAAAATCTTTGTAAATGCCTGAATTGAACTTTCCTAGTTTGATATGCTCTACTAGGATCATCTTTTGAATATAATAGGAATATCAAGACTGGAATAATAAAAAGTCACAGCTTATTTGAATTCTTAAAGATACTCTTTGGATTTGTATCTTCTGAAGAGGGAAGGTAGGGCCAGAACTGAACACTGTCTCTTGGCCCTTTCCCTCCAACAGGAATGCGGAAGTGTCCTAGTCAAATTGTGAAATTGGCAAAATTTCATATTCATTACTCCTTCAGTCCCCCCTTTTTTTCTGTCATTTGCTTCTCCAGGTTCTCTTGAAAAGAGACCCAAGACTTTCCTGAAATTTAATTGAAGGGAAGAGAAGGAAAAAAATTATTAAAATCATCAAAGTGTAGCAAAGTGGTTACTTTCTAACTTCTTCCCCAGCTGTAGACACAAACCACAGAGGTTTGTTCATTTCCTCTAAGATACACGCTCTTAAATTAACTATGTCCACAAGAAGCATGCATTAGCATTGTGATTCTCTTGAAACCTGCCCTGGAACTCCAGCAGCTCTCCAAGGCTCTCTTCAGCTTGCGCCGAAGTCACATTTCTGCCAGTTGGCCTGTTTTCTCTCCCTCTGATCTTTCACGGTTGTTTTGTGGGATCCCACACAGGATGCAAGGTGAGCCACAGGTCCTGGCACATCTTCAGACTTTGCTTGATCTTTTACAAAGAACTGAAACCTGGCCAGGAGTTTTCAATTTGCTGCCCTCAGGGCATCTTACAATCTCATCATAGATGCAATATACAGTTGCATGAAGATGTGGAATAACAACAAAGGTAGTAAATGATTAAGTGGCAAAATGGCAAATCCTCAGGAAAGCAGAGTGGGAAGGCAGTGCCATAGGCTGGGGGTGGGGGCCCTGAGCAGCCTCTAGGACAGGTAGTGTGTGTGAAGAAGGGAAGGAGAGGAGAAGGGCCTTTGGATCCATGGAGATTGACTAAACAAAGGAAGTTCTGAGGGTGGAAACTCTCAGGAATTTGGGAGGCTGAGGGGCATATTTCGAGTAAAAAGAAGAGCCCTGGTAGATGACTCTGCCACCCACCAAGCTGCTACAGCTGCAGAAGTAAAGAAGCAAGAGGAGAGAGTTTATCAAGGGTCAAAATAACCCAGTGTCCACTATGACCAGTGTCCTATGAACCCAGGTCATAGATCTATCCTAGGGACATTCAGAATGTGGCCTTGGTACTTACATGGTAAAACAGGGTGACTATATTCAAACATGACATTCTGTGTTTACGTGCTGGACTTTGTCACTGCTTTCCTATTGTTCCCCATCTCATAGACAGTCACGTACACACTCTCACCTTCGGAGAGTGGCTTTCTGAAAATGACTTTGAGGCAACCACCTGTTTGGGATGGTTGGTTCACTGCTCACATGAACAACCAACTATCACACTCTCAATGTGGTGGCGAGCTTGGTGAACCGGCACTGCTGGGCCTCTTTCTGTCCCATGGATAGATACTTGAAGGCTTGGGTGGGGGAAGTAGAATGTAAGAAGAAGGTAGTTAAATTCAGAAAATAGGAAATTGATTTTTATTTTCAGAAACAAAAATAGCTCTGAAAAAAATGCAAAAGAAGGATTTTGCTATATTTTCTAAACACCTTCACTTGTGTTTGGCAGTCTACACTTGTTGCTCTTGTACTTAATATCTTTTCTCAAATAGTTTCATGTTGCAGCTCTGGACAGTTTGCAGAGTATGGGTCCAAATCTCACTGTGTGCATCCCCAGCCCCGACCCAACTCTCAAAGAACCAGAGCTGTCTCAGGAAGTGCCCAGTCTAGGCTTCCTCATTGATATTAAGCCTCACAAGATATAATTGGAGTAGAGGGGATGCAATCAGTAGAATCCATTGGGCACCAAAATATGGGGGGAACTGATTCTGAATATACCATTAGGACATTATTACACCAAATAATGCAGTTCTGGAAGGCAAAATTTAGAACCTTAAATGGTACCTGAATCCCTTGCAATTCAATTATCTCAGCTTGTTTCAGTGTCCTGAGAGGCAGCAATAATATTTCGTCCAGAATTCCTTTGCATTAAAATGTTTTGATACCTGTTTGAATAGCATTGCTTTAAAATTAATAAAATCTATAATGGTCACACAGGCAGGTATGATGTATGAACCATTCATGAAGGAATGTCCATTTTCAACTCCTTGGGGCTTATTTCTTTATTCCTCCTTGGGGCTTATTTCTTTTTTCCTCCAAGGGTTTGGCATCATTGAGGAAGGAGACTAGTCCCTTTGCAGTCTTCTAGCAACCGTATTCTAGAATCATTTTCCCCTGTAATGGTCAAATCCAGACTGTCTGCCATGATGAATGCAATCCAAAACATGGGTAAATGCAGCAGGATTCATTATTTTTTAAGTGTGCTATGCTTTGAAATATGCACTAGATTCGAACATAGATATAGCCACTATTTAATTAGATTATTTTACTTTACATAGAGTAATAAAACTATAGAAGAAAACTTGGTTTGTCTAGGGAGCCACTAACTTTTACTATTCATTTTTCATGCTGATCCTCTTTGGTATCAGTTCAGGATTTCTCTTTTTCAGGTTTATGCTGGAAAAAACATTATGTTTGGACACAAACAGTGTTTTTTGAGTCTAAAGGTCTCTTGGCTTCTAAGCTATGTAGAGAGTGTTGGGACAACAGCTCAACACCAAAGATGCTTGCGCTGCCATTGGGAAGTTACTGTTGTCCCTTAATGAGTCTTAAAATGTTATTTGCCTAAGTCAGAAGAATGTAGGATCTATTGAGCTCCCATTATCTTGTTAAGATGTGAGCACCACATGAAATTATTTCTGTAAATGAGACAGGTTATGTTACCAGGCACACTGCATATTCAGTATCCTAGTGAGTTACTCCTTTATGCAGGTTGAGGGTTGGTCTTTGGCCTGCTCCCTAAGAGGACTTACTTTCATTGATGACTAAATGAGAATACTCAACATAGTGCAGTTTTGAGACTTCTGAGGAGCCTTGTTACACCTGCCTAGTGGTCTGATGATGGAGTTCAATCAGGAAGATAGAGATTCTCAGCAACTGAGATTCTCAGCTTTCTTTTGAAATGTCAGATAAAATGGAGATTTCTGTCTGTTTGTTTAAGCTTGTTTGACCTTTATCAGAAAGCAGCTCTGGGCAGAGAATGATCATTTGGGGTCACTGTAGAGATTTTATTCACTCAGCCAGGGATTGACCCTTCCTGAAATACTTGAGGACCTCTGTGGGGTTCGATTCTCATGGCTCTTTCTATAAATACTTTACCTGGCACCTGCAGTGCAGTGTGCACCAGACATTGGGCCATAGTGATTACAGACATGCTGCAGAGAGCTAGCTGCCCCAAGGAGCTTAAGGAAATATGAAAACCTGCTTAGAAACCATCCAAGACAGAGCAGGATGGCTGCCATATGGCCCGTGCTGGCCATATGTGCTGCATGAGCTCAGTGCGGGGAGAGTTATGCTCAGCTGAGTGCCTCTGAGATGATTGTGCAGGAACGGTGGTATGCACCTTTGCTCCGGCAGATGGGAAGAAAGGACAGACGTGGTGGGAGTCAGAGGAAAATCAGTTAGAAACTCTTCTAACAATTTTTAGACATCTCTTTCCTTTACCTCTCCAGAAAGGCTGTCCAATTCATCACCGATTCTTCCTCTCAGGATCTCATCAAAAGGCCCCATTTTGGTACCTCACTGTGACCAGCTTGGTCCAAGACCTCATTGCCTTCTGACCGGACTACTGAAAAATCCTCATAATTTTTCCAGCTGCACTGTTTAGTACCAAATCATGTTTCTCAAAACACCTCTCCCACCATGTACATCTCTGCTCAGAAAGCAGAAACAGACCGAAGCAAACTGTGCAGGCCTCCTGCTCCTCTGGGGTCTGGCACAGAGTCCTGAGCCCGGCATGCCTTCCCGGCAGGCGCTCCAGCTGCAGTTTGCTCCTCTTGAATTCCCTGGCACTTTCTGGCTGCAGATTTCTTATTCCACACCATTTTGCATTCTCAGTTTTCCTCTTTGGAAACAGAATTCTCTCATCCTCACCAAAATGCATTGTCTAATTTTAGCAATTTTTATCCAGAAGCCACTGCCACTCGGGTCTTCCCAGCTGTGCTGGGCTCTCCGCAGCTCTGGTTCTAAGTTAGTCACCCATGTCTCTCTCTTGGGCAGCACTTCTGAAGTCCTCAGCCATGGAGGATCTAGGATCACTGTCATGCAGTGACTGGTCTTTCACTGGGACTGGTCAGGTACCTGCCTGGTAGGTCACTGTGCTCAGCAAAGAGAACTCGGCCTAAGAGACAATATTGTTCTCCTGCTTCAGTGAGAGGAAAAACAATGCTCGGAGTAGACAGCAGTGTGGGTGATGAATGGTTAACTAAGACTTTTCGTGAGCACTAAAATCCTAACTAAATATGATTTAAATCTGCTTATACTAGCAGAAAAGCGTTCTTACAGTTCTTTTGTCCGATTACATCACTTGCTACATTAAGTTCATTAGGAATATTAGGCAGTGAATAAAGGCCAGAGGAAATGAACCATTTTTAATGAATAAAGAATGGTATGGAGACCATTTACCAGCCAAGATGAATAGTAGCAATAAAATGCGGATTCATTTCTTTGACACTCTATTTAAATGCATTCCTGTTGCCTCTCCTTTTCAGAAGCTTGGATAGAGTGGTAATGAGATTTACAATGTTATTTGGAACTACTTTTTTTTTTGAAATATTGTAGTTGATAATCTCAAAATTCTTGAATTATAGACTATGAATACCATCTTGAAAGCTCAGCCTTTTTATCTAGTTGGGGTGAGGGGAGTATTTCATGCATCTTTCTGTTTCATTTAGATAACTAGTTGGCTTCATTCATAAATGGAAGGATGCTTATTCCAAGTCAGCTACCTTTTCAGAGACATGTGTTAAGCCTTTGCCATACCACTGACTTAGCGCCTGGGCTTCCTGTAGCCGAAGGCTTTTGTATAATTTGTGACTGAGAGAGATAAGTTTTTCCAAAGTTTAAAATCCTGCCATGTTTTCAAAGAGGTGGCCGCTGTACTTTTAAGGGAATTTTAATTTAACAGAGAAATGAAAGGAAAGCAGTCATATCTTTCCATCATTGCCTAACCCTTTTTAAAGTATATATTAAAATTCATATCATTTGGATATTCATGCCTGTGGCCTTCAAAACTTTTTCTTTAATCTGCTCCCTTCCTCAACCCCCATGAGAAACCACAGTGCAGATAGCAATTAAGAGACAGCTGGTTTCTTTCACAAAATGGGCTTTTTAAAAAGTGCCTTATAAAACACTCTCCTTGTAGGGAGTTCTGCTCCTTGGCATTTCTGCCTTCTCTGTAGGGTACACACCCACTAGGACATTAGTGATTAAAGGCAGTAGAAACTTGCTATACAGGGTTTCTTATTGTTAGCTTTCAGCTATCAAAAGCCAAATTATTTCTACCATCGGTATCTTTTTAAAAGACAAAGGACATAAAGGACAGCTGAGCCTTAGTGCTTTGTTGTGGGCTGAGTTTGGGAAGCAGCAGCCAGGTGATAGAGGCTCTGTATCTCACTCTCAAGTGAGCCTGCCTGTTCCACCTCGGAATTCTCTCTCAAGCTAAGGTCTCCCACATTGCTGGGCGCAGACCGGGCTGTTTTTACTGCTGCTCTTTTGTAAGCCCTGTGACTGCCCATCCAACATCTGTAAGTATCCTGTTGTGTTCCATCTCATCGCCAGAGCTGATTCCTAACAAATCGACCAGCAGCCTCTCTCCTAAATTACAGACTCGAAGTTGATTAATTTTCCCCTTGCCTACAGTGTGGCAAACATGATCTTTCCATGGTTTGGTCTTGCCTTTCATGGTTGGGAGACAGGGACGGAGTGGTCCTAGGAGAGCAATAGAGAAAATGGGGAAGAGGACTGAAATTTAAGAAAATTCTGTGCTTGACACTGTTATATACATTATTCTTTTTAATCCTATAAACGTGCCATTTAAGGAAGCATTATTTATCCACCCAGTTGTTCTCCATCCATCCATCCATCCATCCATCCATCCATCCATCCATCCATCCTTTCGTCCATCTATTCACCCAGTTTTTATTCACATATTCATTCAATAAATATGTATTGTACCTACTATGTGCCCAGCACCATTCAGAATCAGTCACCACTCTCATGTCACTTACATTCTAGTTGAAGAGATAGGCACTGAGCAAATATTATCTACAGTTTTATCATTTAAGTCTCCTGTGAGCAGAGGGAGACCACAGGACATTTTTAGTGATGCACCAACATGCTCGTGGTTGTGCTTAGGAAATTTTTAACTTGGCCAAGTGTACAGCACAGACTGAGAGGGGGAGAGTGAAGGTGGGGGCCCCTTTGGGAGGACATTGCAGTAATTCAGGTGAATTACTACAGTAATTTGGAGAGGACTATGGCAGTGGGGATTATGAGGAAGATGGACATTAGAATATTTATGGATGAAGAATCTTTGATTCTTGGCCACCGAAAGGATGTAGAGAGCAAAGTTGGAGGGGACTCAAAATGACTCTGCACTTTTAAGTTTAGAGAATTGGGTGTCTGAAGTTTCCTTCAAAACGTATTTTGGAGAGCTGTGGAGAATGAAATGGGATTTCTGTGCTGTCATATTGCCTGACGAACATCACATAATTAGAGAGACACAGCTATATCATTGCACACTGGTCTATGGCATTGTTTGAAGACGTGAAATGAGTATTTGCCGTTTCTGACAATACAAAGAGAGCCTCTGGTGCAAAGGTGAATTAACTTCTGCTGGGTGGTGGTGGAAGAGGAATGAAAACCAAATAGGCAAACAAAATAGCAATCACTGCAGAATTCTTGGATTAATAGAGCTTACCCTTCTAATATTTAGGGACAGCATTCTAAAAAACTATTTCTATTTACAATTTCTGATAGTTTTGACCTTATTTTCATATATAGCCTCCACTGCTAGCTACTTCATTCCACTTAACATTCCCTCCAAATCAATAATTGATATTGTACTTTCTGCAGGGGGTGAAGAGATAAGATTTTCAATTTTCCCAAAGCCTTAAGGTCACAAGTCCGTGGGAGAGGAGGGCAAATTGGTGACCTTCAACTCTCTAAGGAAGGGAGAAGTGCTCATTCCTAGTGCCCTGAGCCAACAAGGACCCTGCTGGACTGTGCTTCCTTTGCTTTTGAGGCATTTGTGGCAAATTTTTGAAGAGAATCTGAACAGAGTTTGAAGGGAAGAAGGAGGTGAAAAGGGGGAACAGGGGAGAATCAGTGAGTCAGCAAGTGACTCAGGTATCTGCCAAGGGAGATTTCAACATTGACACGAAATGCTCCCATTTGAGCAGGCTGGCATCCTGGGCTCAAAGTAGATGCTTCTTACCAGTAAGAGCATAGCGTTTCTAAAAGAGATCTGAATAAGGGTATTCCAGGAGACTGTAGCTAAGCTAGCTATTACCTTTGCACCGGGCGTGAGCTCCTTGCCTTGGTTTTAATTTTTTCCTCCATTTCACATGGCTTCTTTGTGTGTGTGTTTGTGTGTGTAGAAGATTTAGGCAGTGAGTAATTGAGGGTGTTTTCTCCCCAGAGTCCGTACTACACAACAGAGCTCCGCATTCATCACGATTGCCCCTCCAGTCAGTTGGATATTTAGTGAAGACTTCCTAAGTGAAATATTCCTCTGGGTTTTAGCCCAACTCAGAATTGCTTTTCTTTGCTCTGTCTTCCTTTACATCATAATACTCTGGCTGATCATTCTACTGTTTTCTTTTGAAGCTTGCTATAAATTATCTGTACGGTCAACAATATTGTACATTTATCTAAATGTTAGAGCTTTAAAAATGACATTTCTAAATCCAGTTTGATCCCAAAACGAATCTTTGAAGTGGAAGTGCATTTGTGTGTGTGTGCATACTTTGTTTCCTTCTCATTTTATAACAGAAGTAACAAAGGCTGACAATTTCAAGGATTTTTCTCCTGGGGATCAGGCTAATAATTGTCAGTGACGGAAATGAAGGCCAGGGCCATGCATGCTTAACCCAGAGTCCTTTGCAGTCTATTGTAAAGGGGGAGAGGTGATCTAGCTCAGCAGTTTGCAGTTGAGTTCTGTGGGCCCTGATGTTAAGGGACAATGACTTGAGGATGAAGGATGAGGAAGAGGCCTGGTGGGCACAGCCTCAGGTCCTTCCCATGCCCTGGATCCCATAACACCAGGGCGGCTCTGTGGTCAGCTGACTTCTTTACTGTGGTTTCATATACAATTTCAATTGGAAAACCTAAAATGTAAAACTATAATAGCTATAACTATAGCGAAAAACTATAATAGCTTTAAAATAGTTTAAAAACCACTGCAATAAGTTTTAGGACACTGCGCTTTTTTTTTTAACTTTCCATAGCTCTGAACATAAGATTCTGCTTCATTAAATAACTCACAATTTATTCATTTGTGAACATCTCTCTTATAAGCTGCTGATCCCACACAGAAATGTTAAGGTTTTAAACAACGTTGGTTTTAGATGTGCTTAATGATGACCCCAAAATACCCTGAATGATTCAGGCAGGCTTTATAATGTTGTTCGAGGAGCGCAGTGGTTGCTCCTTCACATTTGAGATATTCACAGATGGATTCACATCCTCAGCTAAGGATGCACTGTGTAGTGAGAATGCTCTTCAGAGTAACCTTTTAACACCCAAGCTCTGGTTTAAACAGGAGTGGAAGTGGGCATGTGCCATGTGGAGTACTCTTATGCTAAGGGCAGCATTGAGACAGCCACAAAAGTAGTTTTGATTTCACTTAAGCCATGGCCCAAGTTCAGAGAGATCGGCTCAGTTGGGTCTGAGTGAAGTTCCATCAAAATGAGCTTGGCCAAGTGGAAAATGGATGCTGAGTCATTGTCTATAATAGTTCCCTGACCTGGAGATCAAACATGTACATTATTGCTCCTTGTTGAATCCTAGGTGGTAATTTAACAAAAATACTTAATTATGAACCACAGGCTGTGCGGTAAAAAAGGAGAGGGAGGGAGAAAGGAAAGGAAGGATGAAAGAGAATTGTACTGTGGACTCAGTAGGTATTAGTGGAGGTTATTCTACACTGAGAACGGGAAGGCCGGGTTCTGGCTGGAATGCTGAGATCCATTAGCTGTGCTGTATCCACTTAATCACAGCTCCGTTCCTCTGTTCCCTGGCCTATCCAGTGTGATTTCCTGGCCATCAGTTTGCACAGAGCTGTGCTTTCCACACTCCTCAGTGGCATGCTGGTGCCCACAGGAGAGTGCCGGGCCCTGTCACACCAGTGCAAACCACCTGTTTGGCCTCCTCTCCCTTCAGTCCTTCCTCTAGAACTAGTTGCCCCTCCTACCTGTGTCTTTTTAGACATTCTGGAATGCTATCCCCAAATTTCTGTCATCACAAATATTTCCACATTTACTAAACATCCTCCCCTCACTTAGGCTAAGTGGCAAAATGTGTTTTAAAAGCTTCCCCTGGTGATGAGTGATTGTCAGAAAGGTGGTGACAAGAGAACTGCTATTAGCATCGCCACCTCATCCCTGGTTTCATTCAGCCCCATCCTCTTGGAACTGCATTCTCACTTCTGCCTTTCCTTGATTCCATTCTTGATCTTTTTTTAATAACTTTTATTTATTGATTTGAGAGAGAGGTATTGATTTGTTGTTCCACTTAGTTATGCATTCTGGTTGATTTTTTAAATCTTCACCCGAGGATATGCTTATTGATTTTAGAGAAAAAGGAAGGTGTGTATGTGTGTGAGAGGGAGAGGTGTGGTGGGGGGGGGGGAGGAACACCAATCAGTTGCCTCTAATATGCGCCCCAATTGGGGGATTGGAGCCACAACCTAGCTATATGCCCTGACCAGGGATTGAACCCACAAACTTGATGCTGGGACGATGCTCTCGCCAACTGAGCTGCTTGGCCAGGGCTTCATTCCTGATCTTAAAGATGAGACTAAACTCTGTGAGGTGTCAAGGAGAGACAGAAATACCTGCCACTGCCACTGAATGCTGAAATGGATTTGATTCCTGCAGATTTCGATTCAAAGCCATATGAAGAATACAGCTTCCTCAGGCCTGCGTGTCCTCTTGGATCTGAGGAGTGGCCACTGGCCTTGAAAATGCCTGGCTATAATTACAATTAGGACACCATTTTTATTAGCATAAGTGAAAAGGCAGTTGTGGTTTTTTAAAAAAATCTTTTAATTGTTGTTCAAGTACAGTTGTCTCCATTTTCTTGCCACCACTCTTCCCCACCCCACACACCCCCACCTCTCACCCTCAATTCTACCTGCCTAGGGCTTTGTTCATGGGTCCTTTATACACGTTCCTTGACAACCCTTCCCCTTCTTTTCCCCCATTCTTACCTCTTAGCTGTCCCCAACTACAGGAAGTAGCTGGGATTCTATGCATTCATTACACATTTAAAGAACTCTGCAAGGCCCAGTGAAAGGAGCACTTTATTTGAAAGTGGTTCTGTACTCAATGCTTGGTCTATGTGCACCCATTCAATCCTGAAGACTCTAAGCCACAGTTTTCCTATTTGCCAAACAAAGATGATAATATATCTCCTGCTTCCTGGGGATCAGATGAGAGAATGTATGTTGATTGTTTCCTAACTGTGCTCAGTAGATCCCTAGGGTGCCACGGAAGTCCCTGGAAGGCAGCTTTGGGGGACAGGGGAGGGATGAGCATGTGAGTCTTGGCTTCAGTATCACCCCTCCTCCCCGCCCCCAAGGACCCAATAGTTCCACTGGATTCAGCTGTAGGGCAGAATTTTCCAAACTGTGACCCAAGACACATTTGTTCTTCGGGCTCTTAATGGATATGATATTAAGCTAGTTTCCTTTACTAAAAATGGGTCAGAAAATAGAGTTTAAAATGTTTGAAAGATTTTTTTTTTAAGTGCAGGACCTTTCACAGCCTTTACTACACTGAAGCACTCCATGATTTCCTGGAAGAGAGAGGCCATGTGTCATCCTCCCAGACTTAGCTGAGTACAGCAACCTCTTTTGAGGAGAGTTTCATAGGACTGATATTTCTTGCAGACTTTGTTCCTGGGACATAGTAAAAGACAGGACATAATTTAATGCTAACTGTATGGGGTTGTGATATCGTGATTTATAATAAGAAGTATATATTTGGTTTTCATCCCTGGTGCAAAGCACAGAGCTTCTAGAACATTTGGAATTTTCTAAGTTCTGAAAGAGATCAAGGTGTCTTTCGTCATGTTTAATGAGGTGACTTTGGAACCTCACCAAAGAATGGGAGCTGTTTGGCAGGGTAATCAACCATGTGATGAGACAGGTGGGACTTTCAGTCCAACCTCTGGACCTCCCTGGGAGGAAGGTATGAGACAGGGAGGTGGAGGTTGAATCTATAGCTAATCGCCAGTGATTTAATCAATACTGCCTGTGTAATAAAGCCTACATAAAAACCCAAAAGGAAGAGTTCAGCGAGCTTCTCGGTTAGGGAACATACTTGGGGAGAATGGCACACCAGTAACTTAGTAAGTAAAATGTTTCTCTAAGTTCTGTGAGCTGCTCTAGAAAATTAATCAAACCCAAGGAAGGAGTTGTGGGAACTTCTGATTTATAGCCAGTGGGTGAGAAGCTCAGGCAACAACTTGGGCTTGCAATAGGTGTCTGAAATAGGACATAGGGAGGTTGAGAGAGGTGGGCAGTCCTGTAGAATTGAATTCTTAACCTGTGGGATCTGATGCTGTCTCCAGATAGTGCCAGCATTGGGTTGAATTGTTAGGACATCCAGCTGGTGTCCGAGATTGCTTGGTGGTGTGGGGAACACCTGCTGCCTCAATTGTGGAATTTGGTTTAGAATCATGTAGGGGTGGTCAGAGTCAGGAGAATAGCCTAGAGTAGGGTTAGTGGAGAAGGGAAGGAACTCATCCTCAAAGGAACCATGGAGTTTGGTAAAGTGGAAAGACAGAAAGAGACCATGAGCAAGACAGAAGTAGTAGTGAGAAAAATAAAAATAAAATAAAATATAAAATTATTAGCAAATAGCTACTGAGTACTTATTATGAGCCTAGCAGATAGATCGATGGTTTACTGCATTTTATCATTTTATCTTTTTAAGATGGGGGTCATCACCATCTCCATTTTATAGAGGAGGAGAAGAGAGGTTGAATAATCAGTTCAGAATCACACAGCTAGTAAGAAGTAGAGCTGGCATTGAACTCAGCCCATCTGACCCTAGACTACTGGTTCTTTATTACAAGATCCCTGCCCAGGGATATGGCAGAGGTTATGGCTGGGAGATTTGACTGGCAGGTGTGAGTGGTGAAAGTTGGAAATAATGCTGGGAAGACTGAGCAGCGATGGATCGTAGAGGCCCCTGAGACTGTCATGGAGCTCAGACTTACTATGTTTAGGGCCACTGCCTACAGTTATGTATGCATGCAGTTGAATAGCTGTACACTGCACAAGACACCCTGTGGAGGGGGCAAGTAGGAGCTATATCAGTCCAGAAGATGGGGCACATTAAAAATTTTGCATAACATTCTACAAGGGTTAAAAGTGGCCCTAATAATGCTAAATAAGAGAAAGACTTTTAAATCCCTTGTCCACCATTTCTTCCAGCAAACTTAAAGCAGACATACTTAAGAAGAAACTCTTACTTACTGGCAGCTGGCATTGCTTATGCCTCATTCATTTGACATTGTAGAAGTCACAGGAGTGCCTCCTCATGGTATGGAGAGCACCAGCCTGGACCCCCAAGGGGTGCCATGGGAGAAGAAAATCCTGGAAAGCCTGCACCCACAGAACAGTTTTGAGGGGAAAAAAGAGTGATTCTACTTACAGATTTTAAATTTTTTATTTATAAACCAGCTGAACGCTCAATTTATTTGTTCATATTATGTATTTAGAAATAATCCAAACAACTCAAGTTTATCAATATGTTTGTTTCATTTTTAACAGAAATAGCTAAGGAATTAGGCAATTTTTAGATTATTGGTTTTCAAACTAGTTCAGGTGGTGGAACATCTAGATTGTAATACAATATTGTGATATTTAATCATTGTCTATATTTAACATTACAAGCTAGGGCTATGTGTTACAGCGAAAGTATGATTACATTGCATGGAACAATATGAAATCATAGCCATGAACACTCATGTTCACTGAAGAACATGCTTCCACAGTCAACTGCTGTTGCAGTATTTCTTGATTACGTACCTGTTACTTATCACTTTCAAAATAAAGTAGCCTTGGATTTGCTGTAAAGTCAGCTAACATTTAAAGAAAAAAATATGGACTAAAAATTATTCTGACCATATTCAACTGTTATGAGGGAGACCAAATATATTCTAGCAATGTAACTTGGGTGGTTCACCTGTACACCATTTGAGTATCATAGTTCTACCAATGTGTGTTAGTCCATTTGGGATACTGTAACAAAATAACACAGACTGGGGGGTAATAAACAACAGAAATTCACTGCTCACGGTTCTGTCGGCAAGGAATTAAGATCAAGAAGCCTACATAGTCATTTTCTGGTGAGGGCCTTCTTCCTGGCACCTTCTTGCTGTGTCCAGACATGGTGGGCTGGAGATCTTTCTGGAGCCCTTTTTAGAAGGCACTAATCCCATCCATGAGGGCTCCACACTCATGTCTTGAATGACTCTCAAAGGTCCATCTCCTAATACTGTTCCAGCATTTCAACACATGGCTTTGGGGGGACACAGACATTCAGACCATAGCAATATGAGTATTTGTAAGAGTGTTTCAAATTCATACTGTTAATAATAATATTTATTATGTCCTTAAGATGTCCTACATGCTTTACATATATCATTCCAGAATCATCACATCCTTATGACATAGGTACATATGAGAAAACCGAGGCACAGACAGTTCGGATAACTTGTCCACAGCTCCACAGCTAATTTGTGAGAGCCATGCTTCAGATCAAGACTTCAAAGACTACGCTCCCATAAAACGGTTAGGTTTCAGTCCATCTGCTGCAGCCTGTGCAGAATTCCACTACACTTAAGAACCTGTTCCCAGGAATAGAATATCTAATGGTGGAGTTTCTAGGATGGATGTGGCACTGAGGCTTGGCAACTGGGCACCTCCTGTCCTGCATGTTCTCCTTATGGGCAGTGCTCTGCGAGGAGAAAGTTGAGGGCATCTTGCAAGTTGCTTTGACAGGTCTTCTGATTCCCATTGACTGTCCTCTCTCCTTCACCTGCCCTCCTTGCCTTTCCTGTGCTGTTCCACTCTGTTCTCACTGGAATCCCTATGCATACCTGTCTTGTTTGGCCTGACCTCAAAGTTGAGTTGAGATCTTTTTACCTTCCCCCTCACTCGCCACGAAGTCTTACCCGTTTGGGGTCCTATTGCTTCAGCATCACATTTGTAGCTAGTAATGCTGTGTTATCTTGTTGTTCATTAATTGGAGCTAGTAATGCCATATTATTACCACTCATATGTGAGGTATTTTTATTGTAATTCTCCAAGAATTTCCATATCTAGTCCCACTTGAAAGAATGGCACCAGAGATATCTTCAGTTCCTAAATTTCCATTAATTTCACATCTCGTTTACTATTGTTATTTATCTCTCTGATAAATTTGCTACTCTGTACAAATGGGAGGTACATCTAATCTAAGGGATTATTGTGAGGATAGAGGAGAAATTTTAGGTGTAGAGTAGCATAATAAATTCTCATATCTGAGAGGCTGCATTAATTATAAATGAATTGCAGTTCATTTTTCAAGTTTTTTTTTTCTTTTTCCAATTCTAAACTACCTAACCTGAAGAGATCATAAGTATCCCTGTATTTTACCAGCAAGAGGACCCAGAGTACACGTTTATGTTAGTTGCTTTAAATATGGTTAGTAGCAGAACCTGAAGGAAACCCACATTTCCTCAATCTCAATTTAGTGACTTAGGGGACACCAGTTTTTCTGTACTCCTAAAAACACACCATGCAAGTGTGTCCACCCTTGTTCACTCTGCCTGAGGGATTGGTTGGTGCTTGGGGTTGGGGGACAGGATCCCTTGCCTTGGCCAAGTCTTACAAAGATGCCTTTGAAAGCTCTCTGAGATAGGGCAGTTTTCCCTTGTTAATAAAAATACTTGGGTCTATATCAGCTTTCTCCAACCGTTCTTATTAGAGAACAGATTTTAGAAATTAAAAAAAAAAATCCTTATACTCTCCCAGAAGTGGGGGAAGGAGTGTGGGGAGGGAGGAATATATTCACTAACTGAGTCCTAGAAGGACTCTGCACCAACAACACCTTTTACTGGTATTGAAGGAAGTGAGTGTGATGGACGGACCGCCGTACTTAGAGTTAGTGTGTGAGTTCAAGTCACTCAGCTGGAAGACTCATGAAAAATTTCTCATCCTCTCCTCACTCTCTTACCCTGTGAAACTAAGCCTCATGCACACTTCACTAACTCACAGATTCAAAAGGAATGAGAGCATCCACTTGAAAATGCTTTATGAACTGTAAAATCTGTAGATCTGTGAGGTGTTCTGGATCGTGGGGCTCTCTGACCCAGATCCACAGCTTGTCAAGGTCCTGCTTCCTTTCTTCCTGTCCCAGAAACAGATGGAAGACCAGAGTCCTCTGACTTCTTATTTTGCCTGCATGGTCTGGAAAAGACCGTGAACTTTAAATGTTTTCAGATACCTCTCTGGAAGAAGTGTGGCATAGACCAGGCCATTTAGAAAGCACAGTTATTATTTATGTTTTCGCATCTCTCCCGCAGTCACCCCACTATGCTTTTCTGGAGGATTGTGGAGAGAGCCAGACCCCTGTGGTGAGGAGTAATGAGTTTCCTTAGCTTTTCTGAGAGCCAGCTCTTTGGAAAGCCAACCTTCTCCCCAAGCACTTACTACTAATTAAGAGGAGGGGTAGCAGTGTTGGTAGGTGTCTGCTGAAGCAGTTCTCCAAGCTTTTCCATCACTTGTGCATCAACTTCGCTTTCTCCTTAACTCTCTGAGTAGCCGTGCATGGGAGAAGCCCAGGAGACCAGGGACCTAGATTCATGGTGAGGACAGTGTAGCTGTAGGGACCCAGTCTGCCTTGTGATTAGGGTCTGCAGTCAGACTGCCTGGGTCTGACTCTCAGCCCCACTACCATCTAACCACATGTTAGGACACATCAGTTACCCTATGTAATGCTCAGCTTCACCATGTGTAAAACAGAAATAGCAGTGCCTCCCTCCGAGGGGCTGTCTTGAGTATTTGTAAATCATGCATGCTTACTGAAGAACTGCCTCTTGGTAGTTGCCCTTTGTGGCTATTGTAGTCAGTCCCTTATTCACCAAACAGTTATTGATCATCTACATTGTGCAGAACAAGGTATGGAGGATCCTACAGAAAATATTCCGGATTTTTAGGGACCCTCAAGTGCCAGAGGGAGCTGTTGCTGTTGAAACCAAATCAAAGAAAAAGACACCTCTAAAAGCCGTGGCCTTGGAAAAGACCCCCTTGGGTGGGATGGCAGATGTCTTCTTTCACCTTGCAGAGTGCTAGGCTTAGAGAACTGAGGGGGCAAGAAGGTGGCAGGGAACATGGCATAGTCGTATCCTTGTCCCAGTACACTGCTGAGGCCCTCTCGTAACTGCATTTTCCTGTAGCATCTGCTGTAAATCTGATAAACAGAAAAGGAGACCTTGAGCTTCTCTTTACACCTCCAGCTCTGCACCAGGGCCCCCAGTGTGATGATTTTACTATGAGAGCTGCAGCCTTCTGTTTTTCTCTTTCCCAACATTGTTTTAAAGCATAGCCATCCAAATGCCATTCCTCTTCTGAAGCCAATATATCTTTTACAGTTGGAGTTCGCTGCAATGTCTTTCACAGCTCGCAAGTCATTGGGAAGACTTGATATGTTCATTCTGCTAAAATATTGCTGCCTGAGGACTCAACTGTGAAATGCAGCTGTCTTGTGTGCTCACACTGAGTTATATTCTTAACACACATCAGCACACACACACGCACGTGCACACATATGCGAGTTATAAATGAAATGGATTAGAAAATGAATGTATGTTTGTTATGTAGGGGATTCTGCCTAATTATAGTTATTACTTATCCTGACTACCAATATTTCAAAGACACAATAGACAATAAGGATCTGAACTCCATACAGCTTTCTGTGTGTGTGGTGGGGAGGACAAAGAAAGGGGAGGGGAAGAAAGGAGGGAAGAGAGAGAGGAGATACATCTTCATCTAAGAAGTTATTTTACAGTCTGACCTCTTAAGCCATAATCTCCACACTGGAAGCTCACTATAAAGGAGGTGCTATACAGGACAGACTTCGGAAACAGACAATTTGGTTCAAGTATTGGCTTTGTTCCTTTATAAGTTGCATGAACCTAAGCGAGTTACCTAGATTCATAAAGCTCTACTACCTCATCTGTAAAAAGAAAGGCTACCCTCCTCCATTAACCTTTGTTAGAATAAAATGTGATCATATCAAATGTTCTTTGCCTAATGTCTGATAAACACTGAGAAATAGAGTAGTCCCCTGTTATCTGTGGTTTTATTTTTTGGAGTTTAATTTAACCACGATGAACCACGGTTAAAAATGTTAAATGGAAAATTTCAGAAAGAAACAATTCTTAAGTTCCGAGCAGCATGACGAAATCTCATAGCACCCCGCTCTGTCCAGCCTGGGACGTGGACCACCCTTTGCCCATGGTGTTCACCCTGCCTTCCGTGGCTGTCGTAGTTATCGGACAGACAGAGAGCACCTTCACATGACTTTTAGTGCAGTACAGTGTGATAATTGCTTGATTTTATTATCAGTTACTGTTTTAATCTCTTATTGTACCTAACCCATGAATTAAGTTTTATCACATATATAAATATAGCGATCATAGATACATAGGAAACATAGTGTCTATAGGGGTTGGTACTGTCCATGGTTTCAGGCAGTCACTGGGGGGGGCCTGAAACAGGTAAGAGGGAGGACTGTTGTAATATTTCAGGAGAGTAATGGAATTCTTCTCACCTTACTCACCGTTCCCTCTTAGAAAGCCATGGAGTTTCCTGATCTTAGTCTGACTTGCACCTCCCAGGGCACCTCTTGGAGAATGAGAACAGCTCAAAGTTATCTCTCAGCCACTCTCATTAACTAGCTTGTGAGCCAGTTACATTAAACAGTTTTTTAAAATGCAGTAGTTCCGAAAGATTTTGAAATCATCACTCATGTTGAGGATGCTCTTTCAAAGCAGTCTTTTAAAGAAAATCCCACATGCTTTGTTTGGACTGTGTCCCCTTGGAAAAATACCTACAAGAATAAATGTTTGCGACTGTTTTACAAATCTTTGCTCTTAATCAAAATTCACACAGAAATTGAAGAGTATCAAAATCTCTGTAACATTGAGGCTCTCCAAATATGGATTTTCAAGTGTAGAATCAGTGGCTTCATTGGGATTAAGGCTTAAGTGGAATGTTACCAACGTCATCTTTGCTATAAATCGAATCGCCGAGTTGAGCTTGGAATCGACTGCCTTTCTCTAGGGGAACCTCCCTGTCCCAAGCAGAAGAAATACACCCGTACAAACTCATTTCTTTAGTTCTCAAGGGGAAAGGACCTGTGCTTATTATTATTTTAAAAACCTAGAATACTTACTAAATGTAATGGAGTATAGAAACCTTCACAACATGGTTAATACTAAGAGAATTTGATTTCTATTTTTGACCGAAGACAGAGCGTGGTACAGTTCTAGGGTCCCAAAACTTTTTGCTGTATTGTCTTTTTTTTTTTTTTTTAAACAAAATTTTGGGCAGAACTCACAGCATAGAATGTATAACATAATAAAGAGTTGTTCTTGTATAGGGTGCATGCTTGGATCCCTATCTGCTTTAGGCTGTCTGCACCTCCTTTACTATCTATTCCTGAGTCACAAACTTAGAGTTGTAGGGCTTCACAGAACACAGTTGAAAACTGCTGGTATAGTGGAAAGAGAACCAACTACAAAACCGAACACGTGGGTCCCAGTGATGGGGGGCCAGTGAGTAGGTGAGTGACTTGGAACCTCCTCCCCACATGTGTTTTTCCTGATGAGAGAATTAAACAAAGTATTTCCATGGTCCTCTTATTCTCACATTCTGTTGTTTTAAGTGATTGGTTCCCATCAAGTGTTTAGTTTCATGTCTACATGTAGGGAGTACAGCTCTTGCATGTTCTTTTTTCTCCGTGCATGCCTTTAACGAATATTGATTTATCTGTTCCAGTATCTGTGTTAGGTGCAAAAAATGATTATTTAAAAATATATGTATTGCTTTCATTTTAAAGTATGTGAAGATGTGTTGCCTTGGCTAGTGTTGCTCAGTGGATTTAGTGATGGACTGCAAACCACAGGGTCACTGGTTTGATTCCCAGTCAGGGCACATGCCTGGGTTGCAGGCCAAGTCCCCACTTGGGGGCACACAAGAGGCAACAACACATTGATGTTTCTCTCCCTCTCTTTCTCCCTCCCTTCCCTTCTCTCTAAATATAAATAAATAAAATCTTAAATAAATAAAAGAAAAAAAGATCCTTAACTAAATTACATCTGCGAAATAAATATCTGAAGATGTGGTTAGCATTATTTTTTTTATTTTTTGCTTTGGGCTATTAGTGTTATATTAAAGAACTAACTAAGTATCCTTTGCAAAGTCTTTACACTTAGTACTCTAGTCTCTTTCCCTACAGAATGTATCTGGTACCACTAAACTTCCAGTTTGCATCCATGCACGTGTACATAATACATGTACGTGATGGCAAATCAAGTTGTCCGGAAGAGTTGGGTCTGGAGAGTAGCCTTTCTCCTTGCCCTTCTCCATGTGCCCCCAATTCTGCTTTCTCAGACTACCGTACTTCACAATATGTTTTTATTTCTTCTAGTGGTTATCTTAATAAGAAATAGAGACCTATCTAGTGATTCCCTGCTGTGAAAGATAAGGCAAACATAGGAATCTCTCCTCCCCTCTTTTCTCCTATTGACTGTTAAATAATCTTTCATTTCTTCTATTTATTGATTTTTATGTATAATAGTTATATCTAGTACTTTAGGAAGTATCTAATTCTCTTCTATTTAAGATAAAGGCACTAGCTTCCCTTCCCCTCATGCTATGTTCTTCATTTACTATCTTCTGACAGCTCCTGAGGCTGGTGTCTCTAATTTGTACCAGTTGCTCTCTAGAATTGCTAGAGCATGCATAGCTGTTACCCTGGGTCTTCCCTTCTGCTTCATATAAAAATGCCATGTTTGAATAAGATTGGCCACAGTGTTGGCTGCAGATGATGGGGTATTTCAGTCCAACAAAAGCAGCCATATACTGCTTCCCACCACTGGGGCAGTGCCTGAAGACTAAGGAAACATTTAGAGCAGGTACACTTTGTGCAGGTTTCTGTTACTGTAACCACGTAGTGCCTTCTAGCAATTTGGATCCTGTCTCCTTTCCTTTGTGAGCATTTTTGAAGGCAGGCGGTGTCTTATTGATCTCTGGGCTCTCACTGCCTAGCTTGATGCCAGACAGGGAGAAGGTGCTTTGTTCATGTTTGATGAACAAATGAGTGTGAAATGGTTGTGATGGAAGGAAGCCCAGCAGTTAGAGTTTCCAATTCAAAAGTTTTCTTTCATTGCCATATGTGTTGTCTTATTTGGTATGCATTCTGTCAAGATAATGGTCCGTGAGGGGTAGATGAAGAAAGTCTATACTAATTCTTGAAGCGAATCTTATTAAACAGTGTCTTGTTGCCTGTTGGAAGAAAGAAGCTCTCTTTCCTGAGACTCTGAGTCAGGCTATCAAAAGGCATTTTCCCACCAACATAGTTTCCTCCCTGGGGTCAGCAAACATTTTCTATAAAGGGCTACATAGTAAACATTTTAAGCTTTGTGGACCACATGATCTCTGGTGCAACTATTCAACTCTGCTGTCTTAGCATGAACGCAGTCATGGATAACGTGCAAATGAGTGAGCATAGCTGTGTTCCAATGAAAGTGTATTTGCAGAATCAGGTGGTGGGCTAGATTTGGCACATGGGCGGTAGATTCCTGACCCCTGTCCTAGCTTATGATCCAGAAGTCTCAGAGAGTTTTCATAAATTGCAACTTAGGCTTTCCTTACCGGCCACACATAAACATAGATAAAATAGATGAGCAGTAGAGATTCCTTGGCCTAGCAGCACTGAGTGGTCTTCCTCTTCTGTGTTTCTTGAAAGTCTCAAACACTCTCTAAAAGTTCTTCAAGTCCCCTGGTAGTTTACATTCTCAAGGCCATCTCTGTTCTGCACATTTAGGTCCATATTTGAAGTGTAACCCCTTTTGTGATATCCAAAAATGAACCATCAAAAGCACTAAAAGTGGGACTTATTTAAAGCATGAGTACAGCACTCTTTACTGAGGATTTAGAGAAGGGAAAATGCAATTGCATTGTAAAATGCATGTGTCTTCTAATTGAAGATTAACTGTTCCCAATTTTGAAATTTTCTTCAGCCATTTCATAACTAGCATGCATCCACTGGGCATTTCTTCAACATAGCCCTACACGTACACCAGCCTTCTTCCTCCGTATTTCTTCCTCCATGTTTAAATGTAAAACCAACCCCTCCCTGTGCTTCCTGCAGAGCATTCTTGGTTGCCTTTGCTGTCAGGACATCCATGCTGCCATGATCTCCTCTCTCACAAATACCACGTATCCAGACATTTCACCAAGTGAAAATAGTCCCCCTATAAATAGACTTTTATGGAGCTGATGGGTCAAACATTTTCTCTCTTGTTATATTCACATGCTGGCATCCTGATATGGCCATCCAGCATCCCCTTGGCTCATGAGAGTCAAAGCCTAAAATGCCTAGGACTATAAAACGTTTGCCTCTCAAAAACAAATCCTCTTTGCTGGCTCTTTCTCCAGAGGCATCTGATCACAGTTTGCCTTACTGGGTTTCTAGGTGCTTGTCCAGTTCAATCTCTTTGTTTCCAGGACAGATGCAGAAGTTTAGTAAGGAAAAATGACTTGCATGAAATTAAAACAGGATTTAAGATACAGGACCAGAACCCAAATCTAAACATTTTTTCCACAGAAAAGAATAGGATTGATCAGGTTATATGTCTACAAAATCTCTAGGTACCATTATTATTTTTTTAAATATAGTTCATCATTCACTGATGAACTATATGTTTAGTAGTAACTATTTAGTAGTAAATAGTAGTAAATATTTAGTTGTAACTATTATTTAGTATGTTTACTAAATCGCTGTCCTCATTATTTTCATAAATAATTCTTACAGTGATCATTTTTGTAATAGTTCCTAAAATGGGATATTAAAAGTAGTACAGGAGAAGCTGCAGCAGGAAAGGAACTGAGTGGATGTTTTTCTTTCTGGATTTGCAAAGGACATGATTCCAGAGGGTGGCATGGAAGAGGGATGCAGAGAGATCTCATAAAAGTATTTCAGTCTATGATCTCTTCTGTTTTTTAAAGCTTTCCTTATATTTTGAGGCATATATTGCCTATAATAAAGCCTTATGCTTATGTAACTATATTTTTCAAAGTGTTGCTATATGCTGTTATATATTATTTGATCTTCACCAAAGACCTTGAACCATAGTGAGTACACCAAGCTGTGAGTGGCCTTAAAAGATGACAAACCAGCCAGCTAGCTTTTCCTAGTGACAGCCAGATTGTACCCTTCATGTTTCTTCTGACTTCCACAATGCACAGATGCGAGTCATATGGTCTCTCTTTCTCTGCCCCTACTACTTTTTTCCCCTCTCCTTCTCTCTCATAAATACTGATTCACAATGATGAAAAAGAAGAGGACTTTTTAGTATCTACCTAATTTTTGAGTTCCTCTTTCTGAAAATGGATGCACTGCATGCAATAATAGCTTTGGAATTATACTAAATATTAAATTATTCAGCCAACATGGGCATTCTTTTTATGTTGACAATCTTTTTTCTCCAACCTGCTTAATACAGGAGTGCAATAATGGGAGGAATAATCCAGAGACTGCATGGTATGGCATAATCAAGAGTATTTCTAGTAAGCTGACTGGTGTAGCTCAGTTGGTTGGGCATCACTCTGCAAAGCCAAGGGTTACCAGTTCTATTCCTGGTCAGGACACATGTCTAGGCTACAGGTTCAGTCCCAGCCAGGGCACACACAAGAGGCAACCCATCTATTATACTCTTCCCTTCTTTCTCCCTCTGTTCCCCTCTCTCTAAAATTAAGTACATAAAATATTTTTACAGAGTATTTCTAGGAAGGATTTGTGTGTGTGTGTGTGTGTGTGTGTGTGTGTGTGTGTTTATGATCTTCAAACAAATTGGAACAAAAATTATTCAAGAAATCAATCACCTATTTCACCATATGGGGTGTGTATTTAACTTTTATAGGCAACTGTGTAATGGATGGACACTAATAGCCTGCTTCCTGGCCGGTTTATAATGAACAGTATATTCATTCTCATTCTCACCTTTTTTAATGCCTGAATTTTTTCCATATGTGTTCTGAATGAAGCTTATTTGGTGCTGTCCTGATAATCATACACCACTCCTTTTTTCTTTCTTTTTTCCCCTCTACTTATGTACCTGCTCACTTTGCATTTGAAATTAAACCAGCTCAATGCTATAATTGAAAGAGAAAAAGCTTCAGCCTTAATTACTTTCGGTAATAGATATGACAATGAGAAGGGCTCATTCACAAATACTACATGAAGCTGTGGAGTCGTCGAGTGCTGGTCTTGAAACTGTGAAGCTGTCACCCTGAAGCAATCTCTGATAGAGGCACTCGCTCTGTCCAGTCACAGCTGTTTCTCCATTATCCATAGTGGAAGGGGGTGAGGGGGAGAGTATGGTATGCCTCTGTGACATCCATAAAGTGTGGTCAAATAAATAAAGCATATGAAATTAGGAGACTTATGTTCCCTCCACTGCCTGTGCAATGGTGGACAAATAACCTTCTCTTTCTCATTGTTCTTCTCTGTAAAGCAGAGATGATCATCTATGTCATGCCTAATTGAGCACTTTTTATAAACACATACTCTGCGACTGAAGATGGCTAGGGTTTACTTCTTTGCCATCTAAATTGCTTCCTTGCTGAGACGAAATATGTGTTCAATGACTTTTATCTAATTTTCATCTCCACTTCCTAATGGCATCAAATGGCCAGAGGGGAAATGTAAGGAGGAAAGACAGATGCAAAAGGAAAGGCTGATCTACAGACTCGATGACCGGTGTCTACAGAATCCATATTTGCTTCACTGGGCTGCTTCCACTTTAGTAAAAGCCAAGATGGCACCCTGCAGCAGTTCAAATCATTTCAGCTTTGGGAAGCCTCTGGGAAGCAGCCAAACTGGGAATTGCTTAACCTACCTTTCTTCCTCTCCCTCCCTCCCTCCCTCCCTCCCTCCCTCCCTCCCTCCTTCCCTCCCTCTCTCTCTCTCTCTCTCTCTCTCTCTCATATAAAATCAGGTTCTATTGTTTAAGGAAGAATATCTGTGCATGCTGTGGCTGTGGAAAATGTGTGCATCGTAGAGCAACATTGTTTGAAATAAATGTTACATCATTAATTTACTCATCGACCTTTTGGGATCATAATTCAAACTGTGTACTAGCCTTGGCCTTGAGATGGCAAGCCTTGCTCATTATCCAGTGGAGGCTAGTCAGAGAGGTAGATTTTAAAGGTAGAGGGACAGGGCTTTTTGCTGAGTCAGTGTGGAGGGCTCTGATGCTCAGAGGTGAGGAGCATCCCGTCGGTTGTGGAGGAAGGGAGCATTTCAGGCCCTGCGCCACATGAGTCGGTGAGCATTCAGGACCTATGTCGGCCAAAGGCATAAGGTGGATTTCCCCTGTGTGGTCATCTATTTAACTAACAGCACTTTAAAAGATATTGTTAACTATTTGAGCAAATCAGTCCTGAAAAGAGGATGTGATTCCTGACCATCAGGAATAAATGTAGATGTATTATATTTACAAGCATATATTTATATGTGGTTGAATTAGGGGATCAGGGAATTAAGAAAGTCTCTGTCTCTTCATACAAATTGACAGGAAAAATAATTAACTTCTCTTTTACATTTGCAAGAAGGTTTTTCTTTTTCTTTTTTTCTTTTTTCTTTCTTTTTTTTTTTTTTGGTCTTTTGATTGGTTTGTTTTTTATTGATTGGTGTTTAATAGAGGGCCCAGTGAGACATTCTTAGCTAAATTTGTTAGGAGCCATTTTCAATTAAAGTTCATTTGTAATGAAGATAAATGATAATCTGAGTTAATAGGAAAGCAGTATTCACCATTACCTTAAAAATGATTTACACAGAGCAATTTAGGAGTCTTTCTAGTGCATAAATTAAGGTACCTCTATGATTAAATCCCAAACCACTAAAGCCCCTCACTTAATTTGATGTACAAGGTGAAATATCATTATAAGGAACAGGATCCCTGATCCTATTTAAAAGTGACTTCCTCTGAAAGTCTGCAAGGCACTGACCTTCGGCCGATCAGCAAAGAGCCATGGACTTGTTGGAGTTTGTATCCTATGGGATACTTTCCTCCCACCCCACCCCCAAATTACACAGTTCTCTTTCCTCATGGGTAAACTCTTTTCTGGAGTAGAAGGTTCATGGGAGGGTTGATGGAGTAGAGTCCTAGCACTGTCCATATAGTAGTCTCAGCATCTAAAACAGCATCTCCTACTAAGAGGTGCTAGTAGGTGTGCAGCAGTATTACTTGTATGCATGGATGGATGGATGTAGCAGTATGTAAATGAATAAACAAGTGGAGGAATAAGTTGATTGTTCCCCCATATATATATAAATTTACCTGTGTAAGTCAACTGGGGATGGTTTTACAGATATTAAACCTGGGTCTCACCATCAGATATTTATTCATCTGTAATTGAACTTGGTGTCAGCAGTGAAGGGGTTCTTTCCCCACACCATTGTCAAAGTAGAAATCAGTAGAGGCAGAGAAAGAGATTTTTAAAAAGTTTACTGAAAACAAGGTGGAGGGAAAGGGGAGAGGGAGGTAGCTTGATGCACCAAGTTGAGCACATGCTAACAAAAGCCTCATTCCCCAAACCGCGGCCAGGTCCTGACTTACATGGGACTGGGTTCTTTGTGCAGTTGCAGAGTAGATTTCTCTGCTTTCCAGGTTCCTGCTGTCAGCTGGCATCAACCCAGCACAGGCTCAGAGCAGAGCTCTTTGGGGCATGACTGCAGAGGAACTTTAAACTTATTTAGGAAAAGGCTTAGAAAAATATCTTAAGAGCATTCCCATCTGTTTAAGAGAGGTTCAGCCTGTTTTATTGGGTCTGGCTCAGCGATTGAGATTTTTAAATCTTCCCAAGTGATTCCAAATGTGAAGGTATAGGTGGAATCAAGATGGTAGCCCTGCCTCAGAAGGCCTGGGCTTCCCTTTCTGCTCAACTTTATCCCAGATACTGCTCTTCCACTGGACCCCACACTTAATATGTATCAGTTCTGGCTTAACTTTTTATGCAGTCTAGGCCAGGCGTCTATTTTGTCTACATTGTGAAATAGTTCTACCTACTATGAGATCTTCTGCAAGTCTTTTAACCTATTGGAACCTTAGAATTTGGAGCTTTAAAATTGTTGTAATGATGTCTTGGCTGCCTCACCATGATTTTATGAAATTCAATTAAGTGCAAATATTTCAAAAACTATAAAGTATTATCAAATCATTAAGCAATAATTAGAATAGTATAAATGTTATAGTAATGATAATTTTAGGGTCATAGAATTTGAAATAACTTTAGAATGGCAGAGGATTTAGTTTGAAAAAATCAGGGATGTATCCCAGATGTGTTATCTACTATTCCTAGTAAATATAACTACTGACACTCTTTGAACTTCAGTTTCAAGGATACCACCTGTCTCAGAAAGCTGTGAGACTTGGGTGAACACATGTGTGAGAAAAGTACTTTGTGAGCTCTATAACACTAGAAATGGAAGTTTGCTTTTGTTGGTGTAGTAATTATTTCTCCCATTCATAGAGTTGACTCCCATTACCTCAAAACAGTTAATTTTGTGCATGTCTTCCCAACTCCTAATTCAGTGACTTGAAATTGACCATAGTAGATTAGAGTACTTATATCACAGAAATCAGCAAATGGGACTTATTGGGGCTTTCTTTTCTCCTCTCTCTTCTTCTTTCCTTCCCTCCTTTCCCTTTTCCTTCCTTCCTTCCTTCCTTCCTTCCTTCCTTCCTTCCTTCCTTCCTCTCTTTTTATCTTACTCTCTCTCTCCTCCCTCCTACCTACTGCTCCCTCCCTTTTTCCCTTCCTTCCTTCATTCTAGTTTACCAGCACACTATTGCCTATATCTGAATATACCTAACCCAGCATTATGAGCATCAACAAGTCAATACTTAGTTAATACTGGGTCATTTGGAGAAATTGAGTCATGGTTGAAATCAAGAAAATAGCTATGGTTGGTGTATAACTCAATACCAAGTATCTTTTTTTGAGAACAGAATTTTTGTGCTTAATATAAATTGAAAATAGGCCAAAAGCTTCATTCAGTTTATTTTAAAAGATTTTATTTATTTATTTTTAGAAAGAGTGGAAGGGAAGGAGAAAGAGAGGGAGAGAAATATCAATGTGTGGTTGCCTCTCATGTACCCCCTACTGAGGACCTAACCTGCAACCTAGGCATGTGCCCTGACTGGGTATCGAACTAGCAACCCTTCGGTTCACAGGCTGGTACTCAATCCACTGAACTACACCAGCCAGGGCAAAAGCTTCAGTCTTTTTGTTTGACCTACTCAGACACCACAAAATAATGCCCCAATTCACTACAATAAAAATGAGGACCTTGTAGCTCACCAGTTCACTGAAGCCAGTCAGTCAGTTTAGATTATTCAAGCCAAAATGAGATTTGTTTCCTTTTTAGAAAATCTCTTCTTCCCTAAGGAAGTTCTATTTTCTTGACAGGCCATTTCTTTTTGTTTGTGGTTGACTGATTGCAAGCTTTGTCAACCATCACCCTGATGACATTTGGGCATCACTTGTCCTTTAGAACCAGCTCAGACACTCCTAAAGTAGTGTCCTTGCCATCAACACAGTGGCATGGAACATCAAAAGCTATTCTCTTCTGTTCTCTCTCCCTTGCTCTGATCTAACTAAGTGATGTGTTTAATTGGGTCCAAATACAAGATATGTCATAGACTCACTCTAGTCTCTAGGATCAGACACTTAACCCCTGTAGTCATACACCTTTTTATCTTCCAAGCCCTCACTCTCTCCTGAAATTTTAGCTGTGACAAGTGGCTCATAGGCAGGTATGGGTCATGCAATGTTACACAAAGCAAGTTTAAAAAAAGATAGAGACACTGCTCTCCCTTCTAGAAATTAGCCAGGTATACCATTATGTAAGGAGCTCAAACTAGAGAGCACAGTAATTAAAATAACAGTGGAATAATATCTTATGCAACACTTTGCAGATATGATATTTCCCTTTGTGGTATTGTACGAACCAAGCATATCTGGCAGTGGCATTAAGTTATTAGCGGGAGAGAAAGTGAAGGAGGACACCGGAATGGAGTCTTTGTGGAGCCTTCTTCTGCGAGGTCAATTGAAGGCAAATGACCCCAGGACTGCAAGATCCCATTCACTGGGAAGTGAAAAGGCAATGACAGGCTTTGTTCATCCTCTAAATCACTAATGTAGAGAAAATATGGCATCATGGGCATCTTTTCACCAGAAATGATCCAAAATTTCCAGATCTTCAAAAGGTACATGACTCAGGAAAAAGAAAAAGAAAGAAAGAAAAAATAGAATTATTGATGGGTAAACTCACAAATTTAATCAGTTTTGAAAATTTTGCATCTCTTATCATTGTTTTCCCTTCTTGTTCTTATGTTAAAGTTTCACAGTTTCTAATATTTAAAGTGAGTGTTAGTACTGGCTAATTGCTTTACTTAGGAAATTGTTGATGGTTAGTACTCAAGTTAATGAATTTTGAAAGCACCCAAAATGTTCTCTGAGTTCCAATCTATAAAGTGTGTGTATGTGTCTATTATTTCTGTAATTATTTCTTAATTAAATTTTCTACTGGCCAAGGGATTAGCAGTCATTCCCTTGGACTGTGGGTTCAGACTCTGTTTCTTTTAGGGCTTCTGACAATAGGCTGCCCCTTCCTGTTCTGTGAGACACCAAACTGTCCTAATGCTGAAATTTTATTCCTACTTAGCTCCACACCGCAGGCACAGTGTCCATTGAGGTTCTGCCCTTTTGAAGGCCATTGTCTAAGTTATGCCATTTATAGCCCTGATTTGGACTGAAATACATGTGGTTGGGAGGGTTCTTTTGTTCTCTCTTACTGTATTTCCAAATTGCTTCAGACTTTGTGGGGACTTTTTTTTAAGATAAAATACTTCCTAATAATAGAGGATTAGTTTACACAGTGACTCTTAATGGTTACTTTTGTGCAAATTCCTATACCAAGAAGTCCAAGACCTGCAATCTACTTTCTCAGAAATGTGCATTGACCTCTTACTACGTGTCAGACATTGAAGATATATTATAAATCATTGTCCCTGTCCCCAGGGTCCTCAGATATGTCCCATCACACCCTAGTAGACTCTCTCGCAGTCATGAGATGGCAGAGAACAAGGTGGGTTTAGGGAGCTGCCCGTGGTTTTAACCCCATGGCAGGTGCTCAAGGAGCATGTCCGGAACTGATGGGGCTCCTGGAGATGGGCAGGGAGGGGCTGAGTGTGGGATCACCCTTTTCAAATACTTGGGGTTAGTTCTGTTGTGAAAAACTTCAACTGGAGGTAATGAATGAATTATAAGTAGTGACAGGTGCCACTGCCAGGCCTGTTAGTCTGTATGTAGAGAGACACAGACATAGAAAGACCAGGAAGTCACAAAATACTGTGCACTATCGATCTGCTCTGACAGCCTCTGTGCTGGGAAGGAAACAAAAATGTCTTCCTCTTAGAGCTTACATTCAGGTAGGAGTAAGAAAGTAAAGGTGCAGTGTGCTCCTTAGTGGTTTTGCACAGGAGCAGAAAGACATAAGCAAGGAGGCAGGGCGTGAGTTGGGGATATGCTTGTAATTTAGATAAGATGTCTGGGAAGGTGTCATTGAGGAGGTGACATTGAGTAAAGACCTGAAGGAGGTAATGGAGAAAGCCATGAGGACCAACTAGGGAAAGGACATTCCAGACAGAAGGAGAAAAGCAAGTGTAAAACCTGGAGCAAGGAGCAGCTTGGTCTTTCCACAGAATAACAGGGAGGCCAGTGTTACTGGGCTGAGAAAAAAAGGAGAATGAACCCCGGTGGGTTCAGTTGCAAGGGAATGAAATGAATATCAAAAGTTCAGTGATTCAAAGACTTGGCAACCTAAGTATTCATAGGCAGAAAATGGGGTGACAAACAAATAAAGAGAAGTAAAATCTTTTCTGTGTTCTGTAGATCTCTGAATTAACCTTTTGGTCCTATGGAAAAAAATCTGTATTTATTTGTGTAGCTGGACAGTTAGTCTGACCATGGTTCACAGCTTCTGGCTGTAGGAGAGTTTTGCTAAAGAAAGAAACCAGCAACTAAAGACTTAAGAGTTACTTTCCACTCTGGATGCATCAGAGAGGAATGAATCATTTTTTTAAATTACAGGAGTGGACACCCCTTTCTTTAGTAACTACTTTTGAAAATTAGCTTTAATCTTTTTGATTTGAGTCACAATCATGGAACCGTAATTACTTAGAATAGTCTTATTTCCCATCTAATCCAACACTCACTTTATAGATGAGCAAACTGAGGTACAAAGCATAAATGAAACGCTATTATAAATGTATCTGTTTATTATTTAAATCACTATTCTGGTGAAAATTCTTTTGTGAAATGAACATACCCCATCAATTTATGTGTTGAAAGGTATTCAAAAAATTTTATGAAGTGTCCACTATGTATGAAGCTTTATCCTGGCATCTGGGGCTACAGCCACAAATAAGACAGATTTGGTTCCTACTTAATCAAAAATTGTCCTTATGGGGACTGAGGTTGAGAGCCGGAGGTGCAGACTAGAAACCAGTAAGTTGACACATGGGCAACATGCTTTCAGATGAATATGAGTGATGCAAAGCCAGTAAGAGTAAGATTAGTTCGACAGTGCTGGAGGTGTGGGTGCAGGCTACTTTAGAGTAAGCGACCAGTACATGTCACTCTGAGGTGAACTTTGACCTGACAGCAGCTAGATATGCAGGCGTCAGCCATGTGGAGACCATGGGAGAGGTTTTCCAGGCAAAGGGTACAGCCAGTGCAAGGGCCTGAGTTTGGTGTGATCAAAGGACAGACAGAAACCATGTGGTTGGAACACAAGGCATGTGCAGGAGTGATGTGGGGAACCAGCTCACATGAGGCCTGTTTGAGACAGTGGTCAGAGTCCATTTTCTTTTAATCCTCACCAGAGGACATTTTATTCATTGCTTTTTTAGACAGAGGGGAAGGGGTAGAGGAAGGGAGAGAGAGAAACATGGATCAGAGAGAGAGGCTTTGATTGGTTGCCTCCCATACACACCTGCAGTGGAGCTCGAACCCACAACCTAGGTACATGCCCTGACCAGGAATCAAACCCACAGTCTTTTGGTATAGGATGATGCTCCAACCAGCTGAGCCACATCGGCTAGGGCCAGAGTCCATTTTTTCCCCATTGAGAAAATATGAGAATGCTTTCAACAGGGAAATGATGTGATGTGGCTAATAAACTTTTTAGATCATTTAGTTTCTCTGTAGAGAACAGACTATGTTGGGACAAAAAAGGACATCAAGGAGGCCAAATGGGAGGCTATTTTACCAGCTCAGGCAAGAGAGGGTGGGGGCTTGGACTTGGGTAACATTGGAAGTGGAGAGGTGAGAACAGGTTGGATCCCACCTGTCAGCTTTGAGTCTCATTACCCATATAAGTTGATAGGAAATAATAAAAGAAGAAATATAGATTAATTTACTAACTTCATGTAAGGTGGTGTGAGGCTCACAAAGTGATGTGTGACTCATTCAAACACAGTAAAATGATTTAATATATAGTAAAAGCCCAGACTTTCAAATGGTTCTCCACGTGAGCCTGGGGTGGGATGGCCAGTTAGAGCTTAGATATCACTCTTGTGTCTGCTCTTCAACTCCAGTACTAAGCTGGGTTTTTTTGTTTTTTTTTTTAATACCTTCCCCCATATGTCTTGTTGCCAACTGGCATATAACTTTGGTTAACTCCGCGGTTGCTTTCTCAGCAAACCTGAATGTGAAGGGGGTGAAAAAGTGTGTGTGTGTGTGTGTGTGTGTGTGTGTGTGTGTGTGTGTGTGTAGTCTATAGTCTATATATAGACAATATATACATAGTCTCCCCCAACTCCTTAATTCCTTGGGACCTACAAATATGGGACACAAGTACCTTCCTTTCTGAGTTTATCATTCAGGGAAAATCACAAACTTCAAACACAGAGACCTTTTGGAGCATCAGCATGTTTTTTCTAAGTTTTCATGTTCCTGTTCTTTGTTAATGTCTTAATTTTTCCTTATACATTCCTAGAAACAGTGCTGACTCTGAGAGGCAGAATACTGGCCCCTCAAATATGCCCGTGTACTAATATTTGGAACCTGTGAATATATTATATTACATGGCCAGCAGAATTAGGGTCACGGATGGAATTAAGATTGTTCATCAGCTGACCTTAAAGAGATTATCTTCGATTTTCGGGGTAGACACAAGGTGATCACAAGGGTACTCTAACTATGGAAAAGGGAAGCAGAGGGAAGCAGAGGGAAAACTGGAGTCAGAGCAAGATTAGAAGAGGCGGCTTTGAAGATGGAGGAAGGGAGCAAAGAGCCGGAGATTCAGGAAGCCTCTAGAAGCACGAAAGGCAAGGGAACAGGTTTTCCCCTACAACTACCGACAGGAACAGGGCTCTGACAACATCTTGAGTGTAGCCTAATGAGACCCATTTTGGAGTTCTGACCTCCCAAACTGTAAAACTGTGTGTACGTTGTTTGTTTTATGCCACAGTGTTTTGGTAATTTGTTACAGCAACAACAGGAAATCAATACACTGGTATTCCACTATTATTTTCTGAGGAAATGAGTGACCTTTGAGCTGAGACCAGGTAAACATTGTTAATGGAAAGAGCTTCTCCAGTCCCCCAATTCACTTCACTTTTATCCTTTTTGAAATTTATTGTAATGGATACTATGACTGTTACTGCTGCTTTAAAAAAAAAAGACTTAATTTTTTTAAATTCTGGCCACACTTGATCACTACTAAGTGCCTTGCGCTACTTTAGCTGCTCACGTCATCGTTATTTTACAAAACTGGGAATTGAGGCATAATAGGAATCTGGGCTGGGATTCTGGCCCAGGTAGTGTGACACAAGCTTTTCAACGTACAGCGTCCTTCTCCCTTCGCACTGGTCCCACTGGCTGGCACCTGGCAGGCGCAGGGAGGTTGGGAGGGAGGTGAGAGCTGGTGCACCGCGTGGGCTCAGCAGCCTCAGCTATACCTTGTGTCTCTGGAGACCTTGCTCTGACTTCCATCTCAGGGGTCTCTCAGTTCCATGACAGAAAGGACTTTAGGGCTTTTCTTCAGACTTAAAGATAGTTAATTAACATTTAGAACCATTGGTCTAGTTTAGATGCACATTTCCTGATAAAAGCTTGGCTTACTAAGTTGCAAAAGTTAATGGGAGGCAAAAAGATAGGCAGAAAAAACTTATGTCAAGCAAGCCCAGCATTTTTTCCCAACTCACAAACTAAGATTTGTTAAAATTCTCCTAAGTACATTAACTTGACCATGGGCATTGTTTGAGGGAGGGGAAGCAACACTAAACACATGTGTTCATCCTGGTGTCTGCTTTGTTTATAGACTAGTGATACACAGCAGAGCATAAAAACACACTGCAGCTCATGACAAATGATAAAGGAAAGAGCACTGTGAACAATGAAGGGCTTTGGGAATGTTGTTTTCCCTAAACATAAAGGCCTGGGCCACAGGCACACTTAGCAAAGATATTCTCCACCAAGGAGAAGAGGCAATGAGCCATCATGTTCCCATGATGTGGGCGCCTCGTTGGGGTGTTAGCTTTGGCCTGTGGGAAGGGCACCTAAAGGGGAATGACGGGCCAAGTCTCCAAGGTGTCCACAGAGAAATTGACTGGTTTTAAGGAAACAAGATTGGAAAATACAAGCTGGAAACTGTGTGCTTTTTGGTAAAAGGAGCTTAAAAATCAATGAGGACACATTAATAGAAAATAAAGACTGAAGGAAAACGTGGATTGACTGAAATATAATTGCAATTCATTTAACATCTTCTGTTATTAACCCACATGCCATTTCCCTTCCAATACCACACACATTTAGAGATGATAATTTCTGTTGAAAAAAAAAAAAAGAAAAGAAAAGGAAAGGAAAGGAAAGGAAAAGAAAAGAAAGGAAAAGAAAAAAAATTCTAACTCTCTCCCAGAATATAACCAGGGTTAGCTCTCCTATCCAGTTCTCCTTGACTTTGGACACTGAAGGTTTGTAGTCTGTATAATGATGCCAACACAATCTTTAGTCAGTAAAGAAGAACTCAAAATTGAGAACTGTATGGTGGGAAAAATGTACATGAATGGAAGTTTGAAGTGAAAGGGCTTGTGGGTAAAAATGCTCTCATCACCTGGGGAATTCTGAGCAGATATCAAGGCTTTAATTCATTATCCCCAGTCCTCAAAGCCAGGCGGGCAAGGCCTGATGCAGAGAGTTTCAGCAAAAGAATTTACCAGATATATTTGTATTTGGTTCTCTTAATTAAATAATAAATAAAATAGACATATTAAATCCAGAAGCCAAAATATAAAGAGTTGATTTTATAAAAAAGAGAAACTTTCAGTATCATGAATTTAAGGTGAAAAACTGAGTGATGGACTGGGAGGAATTATTCATGATATCTGTGATAGATAAATGATTAATCTCCAGTGTATTTATAAAGTTCCTATAAATCTATAAAAACTTGAAAAGTGGACAAAAGATATAGAAGGCTATCTAGTGAAGAAATATAAATGGTCAACAGATTTGAAAAAAATGCATTCAGGTTCAATAATAAAGGGCAATACAAACTACAATAAAATAACATAGAATAAACACATTTAAGATATCCAATTATGTCAACAATGGGAAAATGACTATTTTTATGACAGGAAGTTTAATTATCATGGCTGTTCTGAATAGCAATAGACAATATCTGCAACAGTTTTTAGCTGTGTATGTCTTTTGCCCTCCGAATTCCATTTCAAGGCCTCTATCCCATAGATATACAGAGGCATACAATAGTGCATACAACACAATATTCATCTGGTCCTGTATCTGTTACGACATATATGATACAAACGTATAGGAGCGCAGAAGATAGAGTCTCAGGAAATATGCATCATATCGTGAAGAGTATTGGCTCTGGGGAGGAGAGTAAATATGGCAGATGAGATAAGAAGGGCAATTTCACTTTTTATTTTTGTTTTCTATTGTTTAAATATTTTATAATGAAAACATTTACAGACATTATAACTCAGCATGTATAGTCATAAACGTACTTTTAAAAATCTGTTTAGAAAATTGCTATATTTGAATAATGCTGATTGTTTTGGTTGCAGCTACCTATAGATTTTAACTAAGGGCATTCTAGAATAGAAGGGATTAAATAAATTTATGAATAACAACAGTGATTCCACATATAACTTATTATGGGACATTAAAAGAACATATTTGTTCTAGATGTAGAAAGTGAACCTCGAGGACATTTGTTTTGAAGGTAGCTAAATATGACAGCATTTTTCTTCCTTTCTTAGAAATCACTTAAACATAAGAAGAATAAAGAAAAAAGTTAACCCATTTTTCCTTGGCATTTTCTGAATACCATAGACTTTATAATATGTTTGAGGGAGGTATAAACTGAGATGGAGCCAGCGCTGCCTGAGGGAGGGAGAAGGAAGATGTGAAGAGTATCAGGAGGACCGCGTGGCAGCAGGTCTCGGAGGCTCCAGCAAAGATACACACTGTGCAGGTGAGATCCCGCCTTCACATGCCAACCTGCAGCTCTCGTTGGCCTCAATCTTACGTAAAGTATGACTAGACAGAAGGAGCACCTATTAACGTATCGATACTTCTCGATGAGGTGAGATTTATTGGGACAATACAGAGGCATGTTTTGATATGTCATCATACTTATATAAAGGTAAAAATATGTATATCTCCACAGATACTGAAATGAAAATTGGTCAAAATTCAACATTGGTCTTGATTTAAAAGATACACACCACTTAAAATAAAAATTCATGGACAGTTTTCCAGTGTGATAAAATGTATTAATCGTGGCTCAAAACCTGATTCATGAACAATTACTACAAGCAAAAGTCAGTGAAATGGTATACAAAATTAGTCTTAGAAAATCAATAACTTCCATGGTATAGCTCGTTAGAAGATATAATGGTAGAAAAACATTAAGTTAAAATAGCAACATACAAAAAATTGGAACTATGCCAAGATAAACACTTTATTTTGTAGAACCCCTATAAAGAAACTTCCAATCACTGCTGAAAATCACAAAGAAAGTCTGAAACTTACTGAAGAGCAATCCATCATGTTTGGATAACATAACAAAATAATATAAAGATGGCAACCGTCACTAAGTCAATTTATATATGTAACATGATATCGTTAAAATAGCAAATTTGTAAAATCGGATATTTTTACTTTAAAGTTTGTATACAAAAATAAGCAAATTTGAAAATGTAGGCACACCAAAAAGATCAATGAAGGTGTGTAGCAATTAGGAATTGAGTGTGTTGCAGGCATATGAATTTGATGAACAGATTTCAAGAAAAGAGTGGGAAATAACAAATAGTAGATCCAAATGTATATGAAATTCAGTGTATGAAAAAGGCATCACCTCAGTGAGGAAAGAGGAGATAATTTGATAAAGAAGGTAGCAGTTTAAAACACATAAAATTCGAGTTGGAGTGATATCTCAAGCCACATACCAGCATAAATTACAAACTAATGTAAACGATAAAATCACCAAAGTCCTACAAGAAAATATGGGCAAATTCCTTTAGGACCTAGGAGTAGAAGGTTTTTAAAAATTATGTCTTAAAATTAATGATTAATTTCCATTAAGCATTAATGAAAAAATTAATTATAACCATTTGAAAACAACAATCTTCTCCATGGTAGAAAATATCAAAAAAACAATAATAAATGGGGAGGATCTCCAACTCATCTAACAGATAAAGCTTTAATCTCCCTCATATAAAAAACATATCTGGAAATCATGCAGGAAAATCCTTCAGCCCAATAGAAAAACTGATAAAGAATATAAACAAATAGCCACTAACAAAGAAATACAAAAAATCTTAAACAAAGGGAAATTTCTCAGTCTCATTCTTAATAAAAGAAATGAAAATTAAAACTACTTTGAGATAGTATTATTTATTTTTCCTACTAGTCAAATTGGCAGAAATCCAAAATTTGATGTTATATGTTGTTGGTCAGACCATGAGAGAAAGGACTTCCTCACACAACGCCAAGGGGAGCATAAATCCATAGAACTCCTATGGAAATTGATTTAGAAATCACTACAAAAATTATAAAATTTCAAATGCATATACCATTTCGAGAAGTTCCATGCTTGGAATTTACTCTTCACATTGTGTGAAATGATACGTGAAAGTTTCTGTCATCTTTTACATTTAATAGCAAAAGGTTGGGAAAACAGTGTCTGTCATTAAGGGAATGGTAAAGTGTGGTGCATTCATTCAAGAAAGTATTACAGATACCTTGGGGTTGGGGACAACGTGGCCACTCTTCATGTGCTGGCGTGGATAGCTTTCCAAGGCATGCTGTTCAGAGAGTGCGCAGATAAAGAGGAGTGTGTGTAGTAGGCCACATTGTGGGTTCAAAGGGGAAGTAATAACCTATGTCCATTTGTGCAGGTTTCCAATGCTGTCCTTACCACATATATCTGGGTAAATTTGGTCAAGTTATATATTATTTGGGCTTCAATGGCATCACCTAAAAATGGAGCTAATTGCTCTGATCTAAAAAGTCATTGGACAGACTAAATGAGAAAAATGAACATAAAGCACTTAGCAAGACATTTGTTTATAATATGTTCAACAAAGGATAGTTATCAATATTAGAAGGGACAGTGTCTCCATTATATAACCTAAAAGAAACCTAAAAGACAACATAATACCTATTAATATTTTTATTTGTTTTAGCTCACCCAATGATTTTATTTATGTTTTTATATTTCATTAACAAAGGGCCTAAGTGCCTGAGGATTTAAGGAGGATAATATTACAACTCAAACATTAAGAGTTACAGATCATTGAGTCTCTGTCTGAAGTCAGCTATCTAAAACAAGCAACCAGGAAGTAAAATCTAATTTGTATAAAGTTTAATTTGCATGAGTTCTCAGAGAAACGGCCACTGGATCAAGTGAATTCTACCTGCATCCTATCAGCAGTCACCTTCAGTGCCAAGGAAGACACCAAAACACAGCATGTGGAAATCAATTTTTCATCTCTCGGTGAAGCTTGAACTGGGTAGCAACCAGCATGGTATTGTAAAGAGAAGATTGTGTGGGCCAATTCAATTTCCTCCTATGACAGAATGACAGGTCACAGAGATAGGCGAAAAGCAATAGATGTAATCTACAGGAGCCCCAGCAAGTCTTTTGATTCTGTTTCACATGACAGTCTCTTCAACACATTCTGAAGATTGGGTCTAACTCAGTGTCCATGGGACTGGTGGCCCCTCCCACTCTCACTCGTGTCACCCAGCCCTAGCAGAGTGCTTTATAGAACTAGTGCAACAATCTACTAGGACACTGGAGCATGTCAGGGATGGCAGAGAATCCAAAATGGATAGAGTGAGGAGGACATTAATGCAGCACCAGAGACAGAGTAAGGGGCATGGAGACAGAAAGAGAGAATGATATGTCCATTTCTAGGATTAGGGGACTATACACACACTGTAGGAAGTGAGCATGAGATAGGACAACAATGTTGATGGCTAGGAGCTTCTCATGATTAGATCATGATAGGAGGGGAACCACGCACCACTGTGTCCTCTGAAAGACACAGAAAACTGAAGGCAAAGGAGAATAGCACAGACATTCATTCTGTGGGCGGGGGTGGGGGGGCAGGCAGTGTATGTGAGAGAGAGAGGTTTTACTCAGGGGCTTTGTGTGAGAAAACATCAGGTTAGAAAGTTGGGAAAGGGCTCACACTGGGAAGTGTGTAGATGTAGGAAAGTTTTTTAGACATCAGTGGAACATGCCCAGTGATTATTATGGGACTAGGAAAAGGGGAAGGCGTGCTGCTGTTGAGCCAAAGATTTGAATATTAAGGCAGAAGATGGATGGACCACTTTGTCTTTTGCTAGCTCTTCTAGCCCGCACTCTGTACTTATTATAGAAATAGTTAAGGGGTGGGGGAATACATAAGGGCTCTCTGGAAAAAGCCTAGCCATTGTTCGTTCCTATAACAAGAATGGTTTGCACAACATTGACGTAACCTAGCAGGCAAGGAGGTTGAGCTGGAATGCCTGTGTGTGAACAATGATGACTTCACCGTACTACTGGTAGATGCAGTTGAGTGAGCATGTGTACTGTGTGGCTGTCATATTACAAATGACTGAGTGAGTAGAGCAATGAATCTGCATTAAATTTTGCCATTAAGCTTGAACATTCCTCCTCACAAACTATTTGGATGATTCAGAAGTCTGAAGCTATGGGTAACCGGTGACTGGCAGCTTCATCACAACAACATGCCTGCTCATACATCACATCTCATGCGGAGTTTTTTGGTGAAACATCAATCAACAAGGTGACTCAGCCCCCTTACAGCCCAGATTTGCTGCCCTGTGACTTCTGCCTTTTCCCAAAACTAAAATCACCTTTGAAAGGGAAGAGATCTCAGACCCTCAGTGAGATTCAGGAAATTATGATGGGGCAGCTGATGGCAACTGGGAGAACTGTGTGAGGTCCCAAGATGACTACTTTGAAAAGGACTGAGGTGGCACTGTCCAGTGTACAATGTTTCTTATGTCTTTTATCTTCTTCAGTAAATGTCTCTATTTTTCATATTACATGGCTAGATACCTTCTGGACAGACCTCGTAGGTCACACATTAGCTTTTGCCTTCATTTTGGACCATAACACAATAACCTTGTCAGGGTTGCCTTCTCAAAAGAAAACAGTGGCATTGTCCCATCCCAGGGAAATCATGATCTTATTCTTAACACAGTAAGGTAAATTTTCTCATTAGAAAATTCTTCATTTGCCATGTCAGAAACCATGTCCTCTTAATTGTGATGTTGTCAGTTCAATTAAAAAAATGATCTGTTCTGAACTCATTTTTGGTTACTGCATCATCATAATAGCTTGGTAATTTTATTACTACTCTGAGGCAAGAGATTCTTCTTTTGTTGACTACTGAGGAGGAAATTGTTAATGATGTTAATAGGATAATAATGTGACACAGACTCTTGGTAATGTGCAATCTTTGTGTGTGTGTGTTTTGGAGAAGCAAGTACAGTTACTAGAAAGAACAATGGTGTCATGATTTTATGACACCATTAGGCTGCCCTGACATCCACTTCTGCGGTTGCCATGAGGATTAAGTGAGGTAATGTATACACAAAGGCTGGGAAATTAGTAATAGTCTAATAAATGTTAGAGGTTTTTAGACACCTGATTTTAATTTTGACTTATTGTCTTCTTTATATATTGTTATTTGGTCACTGAGGAAATATAATTTTTCTTATGGTATGCTGGGCATGAAGGGATAACTTGACAAATTCATTCTTGATACTAATGAAATCATAATCAATTAATGTAAAGTATTCATTATCACAGAATAAGTCTTTCTGATGACATAAATTGGGCTTAGAACGGTGTCTGGAACATAATGCATTTTCATTAAATGTTTGTTGATATTATTGTTACAATTAGAAGGGTTAGGGAATAGACATGATATAAACTTGTTGTATGACATTGATTCCCCTTCACTCATGTAAGTTGGTCTTAAAAATCCAAAAACAGCCTAACTCACAGACTTCAAAATTCGCATTCCTGCCACCTCCTGCCCCCGAGAAACCTGGGGTGGGGAAGGTGGACTATGTCTGCTATTATTGATAGCCCTCAGAAGGTCAAGATTCTGCTAACAGGAGGCTAGCGTATTCTTTACAAACATTTGCCTTCAACATAGTCTCCTTGTCAGAGGGAAGATAAAAATGAGAGAGGGGTAGGAGTTTTTATAATTGAAACAAACAAATAAACAAAAAAGGCTTGTTTCATTCCTTGTGTCAGGCTTCCTGTGACTCAGAGAGTTCCAGTATCACTGGGGTATCGGGAATCACAGTTCTCCAGTTGATGATATTTTTAACTTGAATCAGAAGACATTTTTAACTTGAATAAAATTTTGTATTATTTTATCAAGGCATTGAAGCCAAAGTTTCTGTACTGTGAGGAGATAGTTTAAAGGCTGGGCAGTGCAGGGAGGAACATGTGGGAGAAAAGAATCAGGTAGCAGAGCCAGGAAGGGGGTGGAATAGTGTCTGTGAAAGAAGCATGTCTGGGGTTGTAGAGGTTCCAGAGACAATGAATGATGCGGGAGGGAAGTGGGAAGTGGGGTGGGGGTGCAGAATGCCTTCCTGGGTACTTTTTTTCAGGAGAGAATTTTATGAAATGAATTGTGGTGCCGTTACTCTTAAAATTCTTAATGTTAATTATCCCCCAAAAGCCCAGAGCCTCTGAACACTGAAGGTTTTGCATTGTTTGGTTACTAAGGTAGACAGAATGCCTCACCCACTCCTTTTTGTGCAGCTGCTATTCTGGAAGAATAACAGGTACCCAGTATACTGGGTGACCAATGAGGCAGCCACACAGCTGAAGAGAATCTAGACCAGAGTGATTTTGCTTTGGCTAAATAAAAAAATGACCCAGGAGCCCTTGCTGGTATAGCTCAGTGGATTGAGCGTGGGCTGCAAACGAAAGGGTTGCTGGTTCAATTTCCAGTTAGGGCACATGCCTGGGTTGTGAGCCTGGTCCCCAGTAGGGGTTGTGTGAAAAGCAACTACACATTGAGTTTCTCTCCCTGTCTTTCTCATTCCCTTCCCCTCTCTCTAAAAATAAATAAATAAAACTTAAGGAAAAAAAGAATGATGAAGGAGTGCCGAATCTTACAGGTGTTACTACCAGAGTTTCTTTTTATCCATCAATTTTCTAATAGGGCTCCGTGGGAAGACATTCTCATCCAGAAGGTGACTTCAGAAGGAAGATAGAGTCCCAGTCATATCATCTTCTGACTTCCAAGCTGAACAAAATGGGAGCAAAAATTTTGTCTAAAGGAGGCAAGGATCTGGGAGTGGCGGCTGACCTGCTACCCCAATTTTATCTGACTCGAAGGGGGATAAATCAGAGATATTGGCCCTCAACTCAGAGACTCCTGTTTTGGCCTCTAATGGATTCCAACAACACATCTCTTGATCTTTGTTTTATTATTTATATGTGTATTGTCTTCTGTCATTTTTCTGCGGGGAAGATGTGTTTTCCTTTGTGTTTGGAAACAGAGTGAGCCTGGAAATAGAACACCAGAAAGACGGAAGCTTCTTCTCATCTGAATTCAGGAGAACATGTTAGCATGATCCTTAGCAGGAAGTGGGCAAGAAAGCAGAGTGCATTTGCTTGGTAATTTTAGGACTAGATTTCTAATTTAAAAATAAAATAAAAGTAACATTCACTTTAACTTCATGTCAAACACTGAATCATAAATAAAATGCCCTATGTTAAAAGTAGATAAGAACATTAGCCCTGGCTGGTGTGGCTCAGTGAATTGAGTGCTGGCTTGTGAACCAAAGGGTTTCCAGTTCAATTCCCAGTCAGAGCACATGCCTGGGTTATGGGCCAGGTCCCCAGTAAGGGGCGTGCGAAAGGCAAGTACATGTTAATGTTTCACTCCCTTTCTTTCTCCCTCCCCTACCCTCTCTAAAAAATAAATAAATAAAATATTTTTTAAAAAGTAAATAAGAACATTAAAAGTAAACAAAAATATATAAAACATTAGATATGGAGTGTTTGCTGATTTTTCTACATGTCAGAGCTTTTCAGTTTATTTGGTTAAGCATTGAGGGGCCTGAACTCTTGAAGTCTATAATATTCTGTTGGATCTTTTTGGCAAATTTTGTATTTCCTGAACATGAGGTTGATTTCAAACTGTCAAACTTTCTATCATTTTGTACATTTTTATCTACTAACTTTATTATTTTTAACACAAAACAATACCCTTTCTGGAATAATGACTCTTAAATATCAAAGAGATTTTGTATTTTTCCAAAGCACTTTTCATTCTTTTATTTGTTTTTCTAAGTAGTTTTTTAATTTTTTCAATTACAGTTGACATACAGTATTAGTTTCAGGTGTACAACATAGTGACTAGACATTTATATAACTTACGGAGTGATCACCCGAATGAATCTAGTACCCATCTGACACAATACATAGTTATCACAGTATTGTTGGCTATGTTTCCTGTGCTGTACTTACATCCTTATGTAAGTACTTTTTTAGCTACCAATTTTTACTTCTTAACCCCTTCTCCTTTTTGACCCATTCCCTCAACCCTCTTCCTTCTGGCAACCATCAGTATATTCTCTGTATCTATGAGTTTGTTTCTGTTTGGTTTGTTCTTGCCTTTTATTTTTTATTTTTATTTGTTCAGGCCTTACCATTTTTTTATTTTATTTTTTAATCAGTATTTTTTAATTATTGATCTTGTACAGTACTCTGTTTTTTACTCTCCGCCCCAGCCCACCACCCTAGTCCTCCCCACCTCCCTCCCATTTCCACCCCCCATAGTTTTTGTCCATGTGTCCTTTATACTTGTTGCTCTAAACTGTTCCCCTTTTCCCCTGAAATTCCCTCCCCTCTCCCCTTTGGTGACTGTCAGACTGTTCTCAATTTCAGTGTCTTTGGTTATATTATGCTTGTTTGTGTTCTTGCCTTTTAGATTCCACATGTAAGTGGCATTTGTTTTTCTCTAATGTCACACAACCTGATACCCTCTAGGTCCATCCATGTAGTTGCAGATGGCAAGATTTCACTCTCTTTTATGGCTGAGTCCTTTTCCACCTGTGTTTAGTATATAAACACCACTTCTTTATCTATTCATCTATCGATAGATGCTTACGTTGCTTCCATATCTTGGCTATTGTAAATAATGCTGCAGTGAACATATGGATGTGTATGTGTTTTCAAATCAGTGTTTTGGGTATCTTCAAATAAATACCAAGGAGTGGAGTTGCTGGGCTCTTCTTTGTGTCTTCTTATAGTCCTTGTTTTAAAGTATATTTTGTTTGGTATAACTATTGCTACCCCAGCCTTTTTTTTGTTCTCTTTTGTTTCATTTTCATTTTCATGAAATATCTTTTTTTATCCCTTTACTTTCAGTATCTGTGTGTCTTTAAGTTGAAGTGAGTCTCTTATAGACAGCACAGCAAGGGGCTTGTTCTCTTACCCATTCAGCCTCCCTATGTCTTGATTAGAGCATCTAATCTATTTCAGTTAAAGTAATTGTTGATAGATATATAGTTATTACCATTTTATTATTCATAATTTTGATCTTCTTTTTAAAGAAATCCCTTTAATATTTCTTGTAATACTGGCTTGATGGTGATGAACTCCCTTAGCTTTTTTTGAAGGAGGGGTGTCTGAGAAGTTATTTATCTGTTCTTTGATTCTAAATGTAGGTTTGCTGGGTATATTCTTGGTTGTTCATCCTTGCTTTTCATCACTTTGAATATTTTGTACCAGTCCCTTTTGTCCTGCAAAGTTTCTGTTGAGAAATTAGCTGATAGTCTTTTGGCAGCTCCCTTGTAGATAATTACAAGTCTCCTCTTGATGCTTCTAAGATTCCATCTCTGTCTTTAACTTTTAAAAGTTAAAGTTAAAGACTTTAACTTTTAGCTTTATGATGTTTCTTGGTGTGGGCCATTTTGAGGTTATTTTATTTGAGACCTTGTGGTTCCTGGGTTTGTATGTCTGTTTCCTTCACCAGGTTAGGTAGGTTTTCTGTCATGATTTCTTCAAATAGGTTTTTCAGCTCCTTTCTTCCTCTCTTCTCCTTCCGGTATCCTGTGATGTGAATGTTGGTACACTCAAAGTTGTCCCAGAGTCCTCTTAAACTATCCTCATTCTTTTGAATTCTTTTTCTATTCTGTTGTTCTGGTTGGGTAATCTCTACTACCTTACCTTCCAAATTGCTGATTCAGTCCTCTGCTTCATCTAATGTGCTATCAATTCTCTCTAATGTATTCTTCATTTCAGTTATTGTATTCTTCACTTCTGACTGGTACTTTTTTATGTTTCTTTTCTCTATTTTAATATTTTTCATCTCTTTGTTAAAGTTCTCACTGAGATTATTAAACATCCTTATAACTGGTGTTTTGAACTCTGCTTCTGATAGATTGGTTTTCTCCATTTTGTTTAGTTGTTTTTCTGGAGATGTATCCCGTTTTGTTTTCATTTGGGACATGTTTTTTGTCTCTGCATTTTGGCTGCCTGCTTGTGTTTGTTTCTATGTACAGTGATACCTTGGCACTCATCATTAATTCATTTTAGAACTTGTGACAAATATGAAAACTGATGAGTACTGAGTGATGAAGCATTTTCTCTTGCAGGGTGGCACCATGACTCATACAAGTTCTAGAAAGCGCTACAAGTACCGAGCAAGTGCCAAATGCTAAAACATTTTTTTCTTGTTAAAATGCTCTGCTTACAGGGTTTGGCGAGTTCTGAAGCCGACAAGTACTGAGGTGTGGCTATGTTAGGTAAAGTTGCTACATCTTCTGATCTCGTTAGAGTAGCCTTAAGTAGTTGGTGATCCCTGGGGCCCAGTGGAACAGTCTCTGTGGTCACCTGAATCAGGTGCTTCAGGTATGTTCATTGTGTGAATTTTGTACACCCTCCTGCTCTAGTCAAGCCTTGATTGCCACTGGCATGTCCGTGGGAGGGATTGACCTTTCGATTGATTGTGAGAACTGGCTGTGACTACAGTGGAGGAGCCTTTGTTCAGGCGCTAACCATATGGAACAGGGTTCACTTTAGTGGGGCTCTGGTTCCTGCCCAGTTTGGCCTTTGCATGTGTCATTTGTGGATGTGGTTCAGTGGTGCTCTGGTGTGGTCTGAAATTGGTCACCCAGTTTTTTGGTTCCTGGGCCTCTTGGGAGGGGCTGTGGTGCAGGCCAAGATCAGCCACTGCCTATTCCCTGACTGGGGCCATTTTTGTGAGCTACAAAGAGATGTAAAGCCACTTATGTTGGACTTGGAGTTGCCTGGGAGAGGCTGAGCTGCAAACTGAGGCTGGCATTTGCTAGTACTAGGCTTTGGGCTGCTTAGCAAGAGGTATGGGGCACACCAAGGCTGCTCGTTTGGGGTTTGTGAACCTTTGAGAGATTTTGGGAAAGTCTGCAGAAGAAGCCAAGACAAGCCATTTGTATGGGGAAGGCTCCAGAAGGGGCTTAGATTTCTAAGTTGGGTGGGATCTCAGGAAATCACCAGGGTTGGGCAAAGGGTGTTAGCTAGATTTATGAAGACTCAGATTTGGTGCCTGCCTGCACCTGAAGGGGAGGGCTCAACAAAGGAACAATGGCTTCTACCTGCACTTCTGTCAGGCTGGAGCCAGACAATTCAGTTTCTTTCCATATGTCCCTGGAATAGCATCTTTCCAGCTGCTATTCCAGCTCTGGAGCTCATAGGCAGGGAGTCTGTCAGTAACTAAGCCCCCCTTGCACGGGCCCTTTAAATATCAAGGGAACACTTTGTGAGTACATAATTATCTAACTACTATGCTGTATACCTGAAACCAATACAAAAAAATGAAAATAAACTGTATCTGAAAAAAAAGAGTGAATGAAAATATATTTTTATATATTTTTTAAAACAGGAATTCCTGTCACTGCAGAAGCTCTCCAACTTGTTCAGCTTCTCAGAAGAAACCTCCTTAGCCCAGATATTGCTCCCAAGTTCAAACTGCCCCATGTGGGCATGGGAATAGTCCTCTCCATGTCTATGTCCTTCCCACCATTCTGTACATGGCTTCTTCTGCACATCTTTAGTTATAAGACCATTTCTAAGCTAGAGTTTAGGTTCTCAGTGATGGTTGTTCTATAATTTAGTTGTAATTTTGATGTCCTTTCTATTCTTTATATCTTTAATATTTTCAAAACACTATGGGCAGATTTAATTGATATTGGATAAATTAATCAACTAAGAAAAGTGCAGTGACCCTCCGAGGGCCACATAATGTGTTTATGCATTCTCAGATCTCACCTGTTTTTCTTGGTCCTTTTGGCCATTTGGTTACGCTGTTTTTAGATAGGTTCCTCATGTGAACCCCCTTGTCCTCTTCACCATTGTTCAAATTAATTCTGTTATTTATAGTGTTGGAGCCAGTTTGATGGTCCCTCTTTTTAAAAAGAAAGAAAGGAAAACAAAAACAAAATCAGATGTGTAGTTCCCTGTGATTATAACCCAAAGCCAAAAATAGTACCCCCACAGGCCAGTGCCAGGAGTGAGGGGTGCCAAAAATCACTCCAGATCTCTGTGAATGGCTAGTACTTTTTCATATAGTGCCAAGATTTTATGATCTCAATAGTTTTGTGGCTCAATTCAATTAAGGGTCATAAAATTTAATCTGTATACCCTTTTACCCAGCATTTTGTTTTCTAAGAATTTACCTTAAAGACATAATATAGATAATGTGTCAAAATGATGAATCAACAAGGATATTTATGATAAAAATAATTGGAAATTAATTTAAGGTCCAGTCACAGAAAATTGGTTGAATGAATTGTACTCAATCCATGCAATGGAATATCACACACTTCTTTAAAATGTCTCTATATTGCTTGGTTACCTACAGGAAAAAGTCTCCACAATGTTTTGAAAAATAAAAAAAAAATGCCATTAACAATATGATATATTTAGAATATGCAAAATTTGCAAATATTAATGATACTTATATCTCAGTGACAGAATCATAAGTGATTTAGATTTTCTTCCAAATAATTTTTAAAAATTTTCATTACATATAATGAACACTGAGGTTTGTTATAAACATGGAGAAGGATAAGAAAGGAGGCAGCATTTTTTTTCCTCTTTTAAAAGTTAGATGATGTGCAGGGGAGGGCAAAAGTATGTTTGCAGTTGTTTGTATAGAAAATAATACAATAATAAATAAATAATACAAGAATAAATTATGTTTTGTGTACTCACAACTGTAAACCTACTTTTGCCCACCTCAGTATTTGCAAGTTAAAACATCTCTTAATGGAAGTGGTGTGGAAAAAGAATATTTGGTATTTTTTAAAGTGTTCAAGAATAAGGTTATTTAATGGACCTGTACATAGATACAAATCTCTTTACTTTGTTCAGTTCATTAGGCCTGGGGTGGAAAGCCCCTAACATAAGTAACACATCACGATAATGCAGCAGCCTGTGTGTACAGACGTTACCTAGTACAAATCCGAAATGACCTTTCCCCTGACGTGACTAATGTTATTGCTGTTAATTAAGTAGCTTGTTTGGAGGAATAGAATAATTGAGAAATATTTTCAGTACATTCTTGTCTGTGAAGAGGATTGACTTCTCATAGTAGTGCATTTTTATAGAATGGACAGTACATAAAATAAATTAGAGGGTGAAACACTGTACTCAAAGCACTATTTTCATCTTTAATAAGACAGTTTTCCCTGGAAAATATAACTGAAGCATCACCCTTAGAAATGTGGGTTTGAGAGATTAGCATCATGGCGGTCCCTGGGAGAGAGAACAAACAGAACATACATTTGGAGAAAGCCCTTTCCGATTTCTCTCATGGATTGGAAATAATAGCAGTGAGTTGTTTGATCATCTATCTATCTATCAGTGTTTTTTTTTCTTAAAAGTTATACTTAGTAACTATCAAAGGAAAGGAGAATTGCCTCAAGGTATAAAGTAGCCTGAATGCTACTGCAGACCAGGTTTAATAATGTGTCCAGTTATCTTATCGGCAAAGGAAATTCACTTATTCAGAAGAAACATCAGTAAGATGGAGGTGAACGACACTGAGTCACACCTTTCTGACCACTTTTATCTGGTGTCTCCTCTCTCTGAAGCTGGGGTGGCAAGGCTTTTTCCAAAGGGTTAATTCTAGTCAATGAAACGCTGTGTTGAGAAGGATCCCAGGCTGTCTCTAGTGTGTGTGAGAAACTGGAGCCTGACCGATTAGTGATGTCTGTCCCACGTGTAGAAGAGCAACAGTGCCCATCTGACATATTCATATTCATCAACTCAGATCAAAGAAAAATCACTTTATAAATTAAGCTGGATGGAGTTAGAGGAATTTGCAGTGTGTTACAATGACTTTGTGATTGTTAAAGGCATAAGCTCTTGGCTTCATTGGCCTAACCTTTCTCTCACTAAATCCTTGGTTATAGAACTTTAGGGCATGTGAAAGGGCCTCTAGTTTGGGGAATATCGGGATCAGTTTGGGAGTGCAATTGCAGCTTTTAAGTCTATGTTTTGTTCCACAGAAGCTAAAGAAATTCACTCTGTAGTTATGATCTCTTTAGATTCCCTCAGATGAACTCAATCCTAGAGTCTTCATGGGCTGAATATAGAGCTCCCCACAGGTTATGAGACTGATTCCTTAAGACATCTCTGAACAATAAGCTGATGGTTTGGGGGGTACTTTAATGTTGGCAAAGGTGATGTTTCTCATTGTCTGCCCACCAGGTCATCCTCAGATGGTTGAGATGGACTCCCCATCACATTGATAGAGAAATGAATACCTGGAAAAATGAATAGGATGTCACATGGGCTGTCAATCATAGAAGCCAGGTGCAAGCCCATGCCTTTTCCCCGTTCCATGTTCCGATACTGATGGAAGAGAAGGGAAAACAGGTGCCCCCAGTACACAAAGGGCAGTAATACTTTGTTCATTTATGTGACTCTTAAAGTCACAGTGCTTTTATTAAATGCTGGGCCAAATTTCATATCCTAACTAGAATGTGCTGTGTGTTTGTGTGTGTGTGTATGTGAGAGAGAGAGAGACAGAGAGAGAGAACTCCCACATTTCAGTGGAGATAAGTGGGAGGATAAAGATAGCAAATAAATGGAGCTACTGCCCCAGTCATTAAAAATACTTTAAACATGCGTGTATTTGATCTAGTTCCATAGGCTTTTTCAAAAGCAACAGACTTACTGACTCTATTTAAAACCTATCAAGAAAACATTTTTTATTGATAATTTAAAAAATAAGTAGTAAAGGGCAATGATGTATTACTAGATGATTTTAAAACACTTTTGGGAAAACTATGGGTTTTTTTTGTAAGATAGGCAAAGAAGGTAACCACATACTTTTCACACACTAGAGGTCCAAAAATTGTTTACTTTTGTTTTTTGAACTGCATGCTTTGTTGTGTAATGCAAAGGGTGTCTTTACAAAAATATTTGCATTTATGGGCATGCAAATGCTGCTTTTGGGAAGAAAATCAAATGCTAAATGCATGTGGAATGCTGATTAGTTAAGATATTCATGTGATTATATGAAACAAATAATCATCTAAAATATACCCCATTATTAAAAACACAGATGTTAAAATAATTTTATTTCCTACTGATTACAAAATTCAGGCAGTATGGGCTTAAGAGAGGCAAATAGCAAACACTTTGTCTTTCCCTCCCTTTTCTGGGGCTGTTCTCAGATGCCCTGCTGACTGAGGGGTCTACTATTCTGGGAGCCCTTCAAAATTTTCATGTAATATGTATTATATAATAGTACATATATTATTTTATATACAAATGTTATTTATACATATGTGTGTATATGTATGTATATCATAATTATTATTGATATAAAATCAGTAGTTGTCACATGTGTGAAAGAGATCAAAGATCTTCGCCCTGTGTCAGCGCCTCAGAGGATTCTGCCCACAGCTTCACCGAGCCTCTAAGACTTCTGTCTGGTTTGGGGTGGAGGGTGTGGATGCTGACTAACTACAGCACAGTCATGATACGGAGAAGGCACCTGGTGGCAGGACCTGGGCTTTGGTGGGATGGGGTGCAGGTAAAAGTGGGGGGATGGGGGAGGCATCCTACTCAGGCTGAATCAGCAGACAGGAGGAAGATAGCAATAGCGTAGTGAAACAAATCCTAAATTCCCACCATTCAGTTGTAGTTACCATTGAATCCAGGCTTTTGGAAGCTTTGGCTCACCTCTGAGCCTCAGCTAACTGAAACTATAACACCTTTGGATTTAGTGCACTAGTTCCAAACAGTGAATGCTTGGTGAGCTCCTGACACGTGCTTGAGCATTCAACTGCCTACCTTTAGTTCTTTTATATTTGGGAATGTTTTTTTCTAAGCTTCCTAAATGAACTCATTGTACAAACATTTAGGAAAAACCTGAGCCCATTTCTGAGCATCCTTGATACCTGTTCCAGTTACTATTTCAGCTTAACAAATTACCTTCAAACCTAGTGATGTGAAACTACAACCATTTAATTTGCTCACAATTTTGAAGGTGAAATGTTTATAAGAGGCTCACCGAGCACTTGTATGGGATTTCTTCTGAGATTGCAAGCAGATGTCAGCGGGGGCAACAGTCATCAGAAGGTTCACCTGGGTTGGGTAACTGATGCTGGCGCATTCCCATGGGTGGCAGTTTATTTGTCTGCTGCTGGGAGCTGAGCCAGCCTGCTGATGGAACACTTACAGGGCTTCTCCAGCACAGTGGTCTCAAGGAAGCTGGACTTGGTAAATTGTGCCTAGCTTCTCCCAGAGCAGGTGTCCCAAGGAAACCAGGTGGAAACTGCATGGCCTTTTATGACCTAGCTTTGGAAGTAGGGCAAAGTCCCTCCTGCCATATCTATTGGTCAAAGGTGACATAAGTATACCAGAAAGACCCCACCTGTCAAGTTAGAACTTTTAAAAATATGCATGGGAGCTATATTTTAAAACTAGCACCATCTCCTTTTCTCAAAATCTGTTTTGTTTTTTTTTTTTTACTATTTTTAAAAATTACACTAGCTTATCACTTTTTTTTTTTGGTTTCCCTATATCTTTTTCGAGTTCCCCCAAAATACTATAAGAGGAAACTCTTAATGCTTTCTGTAACGAAAGTGTATTAATTGAGCTCAATATACTATGAGGACTTGACAAGAAACCTACCACACCAATTAAATAAGGGGGCAATCATGAAAAGTACTAACAAATCATTATCAATAATCACTATCTAAATCAAGAGTTCATTTCCCTATCCCACATCATAAATTCTTCAGTCTCAAATTATTTTATCCTCTTAAATGCCTGATGCCATTTTTCCCAAATTTGTTCAGAATAGTAATGCCACACCTTAAAATAGCAGCGCAAGAAGCACTCTTCAAATTTTACTTTGAGTTGCACCATCTGGATTGGGGGCTTAGAAATATATCTAAGTGAAATTTCATGAAGGCAGGCCATTGAAAAAAATGTATATTGTTAATCCTTGGGAAAACAATAGAATGGAAATAAGGATGGCATATTTTTCCAGTGTAATGAACCTCGACAGTTTTCCATTGTGGCTGCCAGAGCGGGCTTGATTGCCAGTTGTTAAATGAACCTGCATCTCGAAAAGTGGAAGCAGAGCAGCAGACAAATGATGTTTGCTTTAAAGAAAGCGATTAAACCATTGCAAATATCATTAAGGACAGTTTCACAAAGGCCAGTGTCCACTGCTTCCCCAGGCAGCTTGTTAACCGTCCTATATATGTACCACATCCTTAATACTTAACCTCTTAGGCCTCTAGAATCTGCCCTTTTCTCCTCATTTTTTTTTTTTTTTTTTTTCAGAAGAGAGTGGGTCACAAAGAGAGCCCTTGGCTGCAGACGTAAAGACAGGGATAATGAATGGAACATTTGGGAGTAATTGGGAAAGTTGCTGAGAAGCTGGCTGTTCCGTGCTTCCCCTATGCACCAGTCTGAGTTTAGGGTTGGCTTTGACTCCGTTGCATATTTTGGGAAAATTCTCTGGTCACTTGTCCAGGAGAGGTTAGTGCTGCAAATGCCTTAACTGAGTCACTCAGACTCTCAGGGTGTGCATGTCTTCACCCACAGGAAAAAGAAATCACAAAGATTCCACTTTTAGGTTCTCAGTAGATGAAACCTACAAGATAGTGTAATTGGAGAAGTGATAAAAGGTAAATATCCCCACAAATAGTTCACTTCTTTCTGCCTGAAGCCAGTTTCCCACTTTAGAATCACATATAGGTTAGAGCTTCGACTTTCAGATTTTTATACAACCTTACATTCAGGCAAAATCCTGTTTGGTAGCCTCATATATAAAGCAGTTTACAAATTGAGTTGCTCTAACAGTATGGGAGACCATTTAGATCCATCCATGCTCCAAGCAACCAAGGGTGCCTCAGCAACCAAGGTCTAGGATTTGTCCTCTAAAAGCCCCCCAAAGATGCTCTCATAGTCTTATCAGTTGAACAGTTCAATAATAACTTGACTTTACTGAATGAATATTTTCTGTCAGGCACTTTACATAATTTCCAGTCCTCATAATCATCCTGTAGTATGAGTATGATCAACACCATTTTATAAAGAAATTGTGGCTCAAGAAAGATTAATATTTACCAACAGATAAATGGATACAGAAAATGTGACACATGCATAGAATGGAATACAATTCAGCCTTTAAAAAAGGAAATTCTGCAATGTGTCAACGTGAATGAACCTTAAGGACATTATGCTAAGTGAAATAAACCAGTCACAGAAAGACAAATACTGCATGATTCCACTTATATGAGGAATCGAACATAGTCAACTCATAGAATCAAAGAGTGAAATGGTGGTTGACAGGGGCTGGGGAAAAGAGTAGGGAGTTATTCATCAATGGTGTAAAGTTTCAGTTAAGCAAGGCACTTTGAGAGGTATGTTGTAAAACATTGCATCTGTCATCAAAAATACTATATTGAACACTTGAAATTTTGCTAAAAATATAGACCTCATGTTAAGTGTTCTTACCACAATAAAATAAAATAAAGTAAAAGAAAAGAAAAAAAGAGCAAGCAAGCAAGCAAGCAAGCAAGCAAGTAATCATTTGCCCAGGGCAGGAGGGAGAGCAGGGATTTCAATCTAGATTCTCCTGACTCTGAAGTGTGAACCCCTGCCACTGAGGAGCAACGAAGAGAAGAAACAGGTCATCATGTGACAATGACAATAGCGCAGGCCTGGCATCAGGTGACCTGCCTCTAATCCTGGCCCCATCAGTGTGATGCAGGGAAACCAGTTTACCTCTATATTTTTTATATCTTGTTTTAATTTTTATATATCTCGTTTATATCTTGTTTTAATTTTTATATATCTTTTTATATCTTGTTTTAATTTTAATTTACAAATTTTATGAAAATATATTTAATGTTTTAAATTTTAAATAAAACTACATTTTAATAATTTTGAGATGTCACATGCCATAAAATTCACCCTTAAGTTTACAAATCAGTGTTTTTTAGTATATTCAGAGTTGTGAGACCATCACCATTATCTAATTTTAGAACATTTCATCACCACAGAAAAAAACTCCCTACTTATTAGTTCTCACTCCTTTTTCTTCCCTCTCCTTAACCCCTGGCAATCACTAATCTACTTTCTGACTCTGTATGTTTGCCTTTTCTGGACATTCCATGTCTGATATGTGGTGTTTTGTGTCTGCTCTTTCACTTAGCATAATGCACCTGACCTTTAGGCCACTGTTTCCATCTATATGTTTGGCATAAAGTTAACTCTCTTGAAAGATTATTGTGACAATAAAATAAATCACCTACACATAAATTAAAAAAAAAAAAAACATTTAACAGAATAATCAGCATATAATAAGTCCAAGAAATGGAAGCTCATTAGTCAAGACAATAACAATAATTAGATTAATAAAAATAAGGATACGGGAAAGGTTAGTGACAAGACCTGGAGATTAAAGGGAATGGAGGCCTGAGGGGAGTGTCGTGGGGAGGTGGCAACCTAGCTGAGAGAAGCTTTGTGTCTGTGTTACCTCATTTACTCTTTTGCTTAAGTAAGAGAAGGCAGGAGAAAGTAATGGGAGAGAATTGGGGACAACTGTAATTGAACAACAATAAAGAAAAAAAAGAGTTTCTCAACATTGGCACTATTGCCATTTTAAGCTGGATAATTATTTTTTGTAGACTGTTTAGTAGCATTCCTGGCTTCTATCTACTGATGCCAGTATCACCTTTACCTACAGTTATGACAACTAAAAATGTCTCCAGATATTGCCAAATGTGACCTGAAGGCAAATCAGCCCCAGGAGGCAATCTCTGACTTAGACCTTGTGTAGACCCTAGCCGGAGCTGTAGAATCTCTTCCCATCACCTAACGAAAGTAACTGAAGCCCCTGTGGTCAATGAAATGCTTTATAGGATGGCTCTGTCCAACACATGAGTCTCTAAATACATGTAACTATGTAAATTTCAATCAGTTAAAATTAAATAATTTAAGAATTACTTCTGCCCTCACACTAACCACGCATCAACATGTGCTTCATAGCTACATCTGCTGGGTGGCTACAATGTTGAATAGTACAGGATAGAATATTTCCATTATCACAGAAGGTTCTGCAGGAGAACACTGCTATAGGCAAAATTTTTCTAACCAAGTTCTTATTTTTAGGAATGAGAGATTCACACTTGTGATTCTTTAGGTATTAGGAGAGAAGGCAGTCCCTAGAATGCTCACTGCTGACTCTGTTAGCAATCAGAAGGCCTTCCTTTATTGAACACTCTCCAGCGTGTGTAAATAGGGAGCAGCCACTGGCCTACTGTCTGCTCATGGCCTTCCTGAATGAAGGAAGAACGCAGATGAGACTCCTTGGAATAAAAAACACAGACCCATTCATTTCCCCTTAAAGTTGGGAATAAGCAAATTTGCTACCCATTGGGGAAGCATTCGGGGTAAGAAGTCCTGGACCCAGAGAGAACCCAGGAAGTTTAGCAAGAGAAAGGGCTTGAAAGACTACAAGAACACAACTAGATAACCATGCTCAGGGTCAAAGTCTGAAGGGTGAGGGATAGCCAGATGTGGGTGCATGAGCAGTCACGCAGTCATATCAGCTTGTTACATAGATATTTTCCTTCCATTCATCTTATGCTACCAACAAAAGAGAGTTATTGAGGATTTTGGAGACCTGCACAGTTATGTTTTGTTACCCCTATAATAAGAAAAGGCATTCCATTAAGAGCAAGGCTCTATTTTATGACTGAAGAAGTGGTTACTATAAGTTACTTAAGGAGTATTGTAAAGAAAATATGGCTATCAGATTAAGCAAACAACAACAAACAGGTCACCCAGTTAAATGTTTAATTTCATATAAACTACAAATAATTTTAGTATAATTATGTACCATGAAATATTTGGAGTTTAGTCATACTAAAATATGCATTTGCTATTTACTTGAAAATCAAATTTAATTGGGAGACCCATTTTTTTATGTGGCAGACTTAAAAGAAATTTGAAGACTTGCTGATGAGAGAATGTACATCTTGGGATAGTGGGAAGGAAGGGGCAATGATGATGGGAAAAAAGATATTTAACTTAATAGATGTAAATGATTGAGTAAACATAATTCTTAGGTAAACTTGGTTATAACCAAAGCCAGGGAATGCAGTTCAGTCAATTATTGAGTGACTCTTATGTGTCAAGTATATGATGCCATAAACTTGGAAACCGCGATTAAGAAGAACAAGTAAATGCCCCAGAAGTTTGCTCTGTGGAAGAATCGGACATGCCCATTGATGTTTGAAAGAAAGTGTTATAAGCAAAATCTAAGTCAGTGTGCAATAATGACATAGAGGACAAAGTTGTTCTGCCTGGGGGTCAGAAAAGACCACTGCATGTGAAGTGATGCTTAAGTTGGACTTTGAAGACTGAAAATAAGGAAGCACGGTACGGTTTATGAAGGGGTATGTGTGATCACAGACTCAGCCATTGGTCAGCTGCGGTCAGAATGTGGGGTGTGGACACTGGAAGGGTAGGCTGAGATAGGGTAAAAGATGGGCTGGACTCCTATCATTAGAGGCTATAGCGTATGGCTGTGAAAAGGCCATCAAGCAGGGGAGAGGCAAGATCTAATCTGTAACTTAGGAAATGGCAATAGAATTTTAAATAGCCGTGTATTTGAAATGTGTTTGAAATTATGCAGTTAAATTTGGTAGTTAAATATTTTTTTAGTATTTCTTTTAAATAATCTTGTTTTGACCAGTTTAAGAGTTCATGTGTCATTTGCGGAGGGAGCAACAGAGACTCCGGTTAAGAGAATGGACTCTGGGTCAGATGGTGCTGGAACCGCACCTGGCCCGGCCGCCCTGAAGGAGTCATGTAATAATATCAGTCCTCATGTGAAAGATGGGGAGAACAGCAGTACACACCTCATGGGGCCTTAAGAACTTTAAATAAAATGATACGCATATAAAATTCTTACAATAAAATACTTGACAGTGGTAAAAAAAAAACCATAAATTTTGATAACAATAACTGTTTCCTTCTATATTTTTACCTATAGCTCTCATGTCTAACAGCTAATTTAGGACCTCTAGTCCCATTGAAAATTCCAAGCTCACAGCTATTTCTAGAAGCTCAGGAAACTGGCCACACATGTTCACATCCAGTCTGCTCGTGCCAGGCACTGCAGTGTGCTGAACCCCAGGTTAATGATGCATTTGTTCTGACATCAGAATTTCTTCTCTGTTGGCCTCTATTGTAGTCTTAGTCCCCAAGGGCTCCAAAACAGAACCATTGTCTTTGTCAGGAGTTCTCTCTTTAGTGTGTTTAAGAGATTAATGAAGTTGCTTCTTTTGAATTATTTTTTCTTCTTTTCTTTCTATACAACTAAGATATATGTCTGTAGGAGACCGTTCTGCGTGGCGTGGGCCCAGCTCCCACTCAGAGATGTACAGGACTCACACCCACAGGTAGTTTCTCCCATGGGGAATCAGGCCTGCAATTGCCTAGGCTGCTTTGAGTCTTGCTTTTCCTAAAAACTCCCCAGAATGGAGTGTAACCAATTTGACCACTTTTCCTTTTTCCATCTGCAAATATCCTTCTGTGATGTGATTAGCGGCATTGGCTCCTTTGTTGTCTGTAAAAGGTAACCACCTAAAGCGAACCTGTGCATAGTAAATGAGGACCATCATGGAATGTGGGGAGAAACCCAATAAAGGCCTGTCATGGTAGAGGCTCCCCTTGAGAGAAAAGCCATGCTGCCCCCTTTCCTCCACCAGACTTGGTAGTCTGTGTGAATGTTTTATTTCATCCATAATGACATGGATACTGCAGGCCAGTGTCTGCATCATATGTCCATTAGGAGCCCAGCAAAAACAACCAGTCTTCATGATTGCTCCTCCCCTCCAAAGTCCACAGCTATAATGAGTTTAGGCTTGTTACCACAACACAGCATGTCCCAAAGGACTCCTCTGTCACCTGACACAAGGAGCAGTTCCTTCTCTGCCCTGCCCTCCCACCCCCGCCCCCATGTAGTAACACGGAGTAGAAATATGAATGAAATAAGACTTTTCTTTACAAATTGACTCTGTCCATTTGAATTACTGTAGTGATGAATATTACTACAGATGGCATGTGGCAATGAAGATTTGCCTGAATGAAGATTTTCACATCTGATTGAAAATGCCCGTGCTGTCTTCTTAAACCACGAAGCCATGAGATATTCCTTAGAAGGTGAAGCTACACTGAGCTGAAGTATGAGAAAAGTTGCCCGGTGTTTCTCTTACTTATCTAGCCCATGTGTTCCTTCTTTTCTTAAACTAGAGCCCGTAGATTCAGTGTTTCCTCCTTCCAGCTGACCAGTAAATCACTGACATATGCGGCTAATCATTTTTCTCTTGAGGCATTATTTGCACAGTCAGCCCACCACATGTCCCTTGCATTGTGTGTCTTGCTCTCATGCCTGAATGTGCCATCTGCTGAGATATCAGGCCCCTGCTTCACAGTTCTGGGTGTATGAGAATTTAGTACTGAGAGGCTGCAACCTGAGCAAAAACATGCAAAATCCCTGAAGGGAGATGCCAGACAGGTTCACAAATCGCAGAGGCTCTGATGACTACTTCTTGGATCCAAACACTTGTGAAATAAAACATTTTATTAAAGTGCCTTATAGAAAATCTGACCCATTGGTAATTATTTTCTCAGAATACATAGTGTTGTTGAAAGTTCTCTTCACAGTTATTCTACTAGCAAAGAGATTTTGTAAAGAACACCAATTAGCAAGGTTTGAAAATTTTATGCAACTTCTAGGGTCTCACAGGTGGTCACCAATATTTATTTCTTTTTTTTTTTTGAAATGGATCTTTTTTTAATATATTTTATTGATTATGCTATTACAGTTGTCCCATTTCTCCCCCATCATCCCCCCCACCCTGCACACCCTCTCCCACCCACATTCCCTCCTTTAGTTCATGTCCATGTGTCATAAGTTCTTTAGCTTCTACATTTCCCATACTATTCTTGCCCTCCCCCTGTCTATTTTCTACCCACTATCTATGCTACTCATTCTCTGTACCTTTTCCCCCCTCTCCTCCTCCCACACCCCTGTTGCTAACCCTCCATATGATCTCCATTTCTGTGGTTCTGTTCCTGTTCTAGCTGTTTGCTTAGTTTGCTTTTGTTTTAGGTGTGGTTCTTAATAGCTGTGAGTTTGCTGTCTTTTCACTGTCATATTTTTATCTTCTTTTTCTTAGATAAGTCCCTTTAACATTTCATATAATAAGAGCTTGGTGATGATGATTAGTCATGAGAACATCTCTCTTTTGAGGTCCAGTTTCACCTTTTGAGTTGTTTCACCTTTGCTAGCTAGAACTCTTAGCAACAGGTCAGTCCAGCAATAGGTAATCTAATTCTCTCTTCTGAATTCTGTTATAGTGTGTGACTCAAGGAGAAAAGAATGGTTGGACATGTTTCTTATGGTTTCAAAACACACATAGATTCAAGCAAAGTATAGCAAAAATGGATTTAGGTAATGCTTCCTGTGCCCAATAGATCATTTATGTTTTAAATGTAAAAGCCTGTTATTTATTTCGTAGAAAAGTGAACAGCAGTAATCTTTCCCACAAAATGTAACACCCGCACATTTGTCTATAAATTTACATTTTCAGATATTGCAAAATTTCAGGGAAATAGCAGGATAGATTCAAAAATCAATTTAAAAAGCAAGAAAAACCAAGGGCTAGTTTAGGAAATAAATGAAGGTGAGTGAATAAGAAGGGACCGCGTTCACCACTGGCCGAGGCCATTGCTCTCCTCAGGTCTCTGTCTCAAGACTCCTGAGGCACCATGAGGAGGCGGGGCGCCCAGTGAAGCTCCTGCTCCTCAGCAACAGCAATGTGCCAAAGAATTCCGTTCCACGGGAACATCATGGTGTCCTCCATTTTCCAGCTCAGAGTCGCTTCCTTTTTTATTTATTGAAAATTTCATTTGCTGCAGTGCATTGTTCCCCTAAGCAAAGCCTTGTTCAATTAAATCCATTTCTAAGAGAAGTGGGTATTTTAAGTGGTTTATATATCTTAGTGATTTTTAAGGGCAACATGAGTATATCAAAGGTAGAGAAGGGTATTCAATTAGAATGTGGCCTTTAAAAACATAGAGTCATATGTGTTTGACTCATTCTGGGCTTTAAATATCATATCAAATACTAACATTTTCAAATGAAGGAACTAAGGTTGAAAAGTTGAGGCAATCTGTCCAACACTTGTTACCCTATAAAACAACAATAACAGACCAGATAATGAAACCCACTGCTTACATTAACCCATGGGGTCTCCAGTCCACACACAGATGTGTGTGTCACAGAGGTGTTCTATGTCTAAAATGCCAGGTAGGTATTGATTTCAGCCATATTGGCTTCCTGTGTCAAACAAGGCACCCACTGTGGACTATATGACTTGCTACCACTGATCATCTATTTGATAGAAGACCTGAATTCATTTGCCAGTTGAAATTGCAGGTTGTAATACATGCATCTTAAACTCTCCTATACGATGAATGTGATATCAAGGGTGTGTCGCTGAAGCTCTCCCCACTCCAAATGTAGTAAAACTTAAGTGAATATTTTTTGGAAAATGTTTTTAGGTGCAGACACCTTTAATAACTGAAGTAGTATAACTATGTGTTTACACTAATGAATGATCATTAGAAGAAGTCACTGTTGACCTGCCTCCTCGGGGGAGAGGGATTGCATAAAATAAAATTTTTCTGATCACTTCCTTTCTTGTGGTATATAACCAAGGAGACCAGTCTTAGTGCTGTAGCTAGACTTCCAGATGGGAAAGAGGATCTAAGGAGTTTTTGTGTGTTTGTGTATCTAGTAGATTTGAATTAAATAATAGTAGGTTAAAGTACCTAAGATTAATTTTTTAAAATTCCTTTTCACTGTGTACTTTGCCATTTACTACATTTAGATTGTTACCATGGATTTAGGCATAAGTAGGGACTTCTCATTGTATCCTATCTTTATACTCAAAAGCAAACCATATGTTATAGTTATCCATACTTATTCTAGCTCTTCAGGTTTAGGACAGTGGTCTTCTATCCTTGTTTGTAGCCAACACATCTAGGGCATTTTCAAGGTAAATTCCTCTGTGATGGTATATTTAAAAAGTGGCCCACACAATGAGAATGTGTTGCCAGTGGAAACAGGATTCTTTTTCAGAGTCATGGGAAATGCATTCAGGCACCCATGCATAGGAGGACTTGAGGCATAGTATAAGATTTATTGGAGCAAAATCAAAGAACTACCACCAGGGGCCAAATGTCTCATCCATGACCAGGTGGTTCAGCTCCGTCTCACTTTGGAAGAAGTCCTGAGCCTGGTGCCCACCAACAAGGGCAGTATCTAGAACTGTAATGCCAGCACCCTGAGCTCCAGTAGTCCAGCATAGTTTCTGCTTCTGGCTGCACTCCAACCTGATTGGTGCTATGCTTCAGCCCACATGGCTGCTACAAGGAAAGAAAATGAGCAAACGAACAAACCCTGGGCCTTTGTTAAGCTTTAATTATATTACCTTGGAGTTGTGAAGGAGTAAGCTTTATTTCAAACTAGCCACTCTTCTTAATTCTTTGTGGGCTTATGCTGGGCCCTCCCCTTATCCAGTCCCTTTTCTGGATCTTCCAGGATTCTGTGCCCTTATCCTGTCTGGTCTTTTTTTTCCAGATTTTCCCAGGCTAGACTCCTCCCCTTTATGTAGCCATTTTGGCTCCTACTGCCAGGCCTCAAAATTCTGGTTTATCATCTGGTTTCTGCTGCACATGCACTTAGTAAAAGGCCCTCCCCTGTGCCATCTTGTGCATGCAACCCAGCAAAGGAATTTCCCCTACTATTTTTATTCCTCCCCCATCACCTTGACTAATGAGTCAGTTGTCCCCTGGGGAGATTGGAAAGCTGTTTCTTCCTGCCTGCTTGGGTATTAGCACCATTTGGTGGAGGATGTGACAGTGCCCTGGAAAGTCTGTGAATGCTGCAGCTTCCTAGTAACACAGGCTTAATGTCTGATTCCATTTGCTTTCTTCCTTTGTTAATAACTAACTAGCTACCCATGCTAATGAATGCAGGTGAATAGTGTTGAGAGCACCTTATAGTGGAACAGTCTTTCAGAATTTACTAGGTAAATATCTCCATCCTGTGAGACATGTGTTGTTGGTCCCACTTTACTGATGTGGAAAATTAAGAAGTCAAGCTATTCCTTAGCGGGGTATAATTAAGACTCGAAGCCAATGGTTGTCCCTCCAGACTCAGTGCCCTAGGCCAGGACATGGATTAGGTGTCTACCAACAACACCTGTGGCTATCTTTGTAATGCAGCTTTCCAGGTTGTAATTAGTGCATAGGAATCATTTCCACAAGCAAAGCATGTGCTAAAATATTAAAATGCAGATTCTGATTCAGACTTAGGTCTGGGATTCTGCACTTCTAACAAACTCCCATTCTGTGCTGCCCAGAATTCCACACTTTTTCCAAGCTCTGGGACTGCTGCTCTACCAGCACACATTGGGTAGCAAGGCCCTTAGCAACCTTCCGTTGGCTCGGTGATGCGGCATGGCCCGTTCACGGCCCCGTTATGTTATGGTTTTCAGTGAGCACTTCTTCATGGTGATTAACTTTCATATATACATCTTTTTTTAAATTTTTTTCAATTTTATTTATTTTTTAATCAGTATTTTTTAATTGTTGATTTTTTTATTTTTTCAATTTTATTTATTTTTTTAGATTTTTTAATTTTTTTCATATATACATCTTAAATTGAGGACAAATATATCTTAAATTGTAATAGACTTCAATCAACAGAAATTGTTGTTTACAAATATTCATTTTAGAAAGTAGCACAGCAGAAATACATTTAGTTAAGTGGACCATACATTGGCAAATAGTGCTCTGCAAAAATTTACATCCTATGTGGCTGTAAACCAGAGGTATAAAGAAAATTAATGGCACATTTTCACTATTCACATAGTGCTGCTGCTTAATTCATGCAACCAAGACAGGGCTCCATTGGTTCTGCAGGTCCACTTCCCTAGCTCTGTCCAAAGTGGTTGGGTCTTAAGCCCTAAGACTCTGGAGAGTCTTTAATTTAATTGGAATAAAAACAACCTCAGCAGGGTTTGCATTAGCAATTGCTTTTGTCACAAATTGGAGAGATCCTAAACTGGAAGATCAAAACTATTTGTGAGTGGTTTTGAGAGTCTCTTAAGCTAAGGGGGCTCCAGGTTGCTACAGCGTAAATTTTACCTAAAGGAAAAATCCCAGGAACTCTGCTTTGCCGACTGTGTGGTAATGCCTTTGGCATTCGTTTTTGGCATGGAGGATCAGGTGGAGAGGGTAATTGCAGAAGGAGAGTATTAGGTGCAGAGCAGGGGGTAGGACAGATGCTGTGGGTTCTGGCGGACAGCTGAGTCTGGCCAGCCTGCTCTTAGTCCCACATCAGCATCCCTGAGAAGTTAGGGCCAGCGGGCCAGTGGGTGACTAATAACACAAGGAGATGTTGAAACCAGGGATTCTGTTGTCCTTTAAAATTAGGAAAGGAACTTTTTAAAAGTGGGAGACCCAGGGCTCTGACTGCTGTCCTCTGTTGCCAGTAGTGTTGTATGCTGGGGACAGAAGAGATGAACTGTTGTTACCTGTCATAAGTGACTCTTTAGTGATGCATACCAAGTGACATGGGTGGAGTACAGTTAAATCTTTCCTCAAGGTGGTGCATAAGAAGTATTTTAATTTGCAGTTTTCATCTTGATGGGGGATGGGATGGGGGAGTGGTGCTTTTTTCCGTAATATCTAAAATTAAATGAAAATACTTAGGTTATATGCTTTATAACTTATGGACCTGATTTTAGGTACTTTTGACATTTATGTCATATTTTACTGGTTTAAATTCTCTCTCTATGCAGTAATGCCTGTTTTTGTATCAACAGCACATGCATAGTGAGCTTTCAGCTTACAGCCCCAGCTTCTTCCCAGGCTTATGACTAGGAGTCAGGACTGCCAGACAATAGCCAGGATCTTGAAGGAAACCATGTCTTACTGGGCATGCTGAGGTTTTTTTTTTCCTTTCTAGATGCTAAAATTTAAAAATTGATCAGTTTCATATGAAAACTCAGATTTGTACCCTGTCTGGTGAACCAAAGGTTCTGAGAACCATAGGGTCGCCAGTTAGATTCCCAGTCAGGGCACATGCTTGGGTTGCAGGCCGGGTCCCGGGCGGGGGATGCACAAAAGGCAACCACACATTGATGTTTCTCTCCCTCTCTTTCTCCCTCCCTTCCCCTCTGTCTAAAAATAGATAAAATCTTTTTAAAAAATGAAAACTCAGTTTTGTGATGACTCTTGAAAACTGGAAGACCTACCTCCTAAACCTCAAGCCTTATGCCAACATTTTTTTTTATATTACAAGGTTTTTTTTTTTAAGATTTTTAAAATTTATTTTTAGACAGAGAGGAAGGGAGGAGAAGGAGAGGGAGAGAAACATCGTTGTGTGGTTGCCTCTTATGTGCCCCCTACTGGGGACCTGGTGAACCCAGGCCTGTGCTCTGACTGAGAATCCAACCAGCAAGCCCTTTTTTCACAGGCCAGTGCTCAGTCCACTGAGTCACAGCAGCCAGGGCCCAACAACTTTTTTTTAAAGGTAAAATGTTTCTATGGCTCCAAAGCCTCTGTCACTGTTGCAGTACTGTGCTTTAGGCTGGAATGCTCTGTCCATTTTTCTGCAGCCTGCCCTACACTCTTCCTGATGTTCCCTGCTCGGAGCCAGCATTTCAGTTTATGACCTCAATGCAGAACAGGCTTTGCAAAGGTGTGAATGTCCCCATGTGAAGTCTATGTATAGCGGATTCCTCTCCAGGGAGCAGCAGGTACCCCAAATAGATCCCAACCAAGTGCACATGCAAAACCATGTTTCTGGCTTCTGATCTCAATCATCTAAGCCAGAGAGCTACATGTGTAAAATGAAGTTTTCTGTAAGAGTTCACTCAGAGAGATATATTTATTTGTAGGTGGCTGAAAATTTTAAAACAATAGTGGTTTAAACAAAAGAGTGACATATTTTTAAAAGATTTTATTTATTTATTTTTACAGAGAGGAGAAGGTAGGGAGAAAGAGAGGGAGAGAAATATCGATGTGAGAGAGAAACAGCGATCAATTGCCTCTTGTACACACCTCGACCAGGAACCAAACTTGCAACCCAGGCATGCGCCCTCACCAGGAGTGAAACCGAATTCTCCCTTTATGGGACGACACTCAACCAACTGAGCCGCACTATCAGGACAAGAGTTACATTTTTTTTTTCAATGTGTTTTTTAAAATTGTTGATATTGTACAGTTTTCTGTCTTTTACCCCTCCCCCAGCCCACCAATTTTTGACCATCATAGAAATATAGATGGATGGTTCACAATGGGTATATGGGTCCCACCACCATCAGAGACCCAGAACCCTCAACATGAGGAGCCTACTTTGTGAACAGGGATGGTGCTCAGTTCCCATTGTAGTGGGGCAGGGCAGGGAAGAAGAAAAAGCAAGAGAAAGGCATGCTTTCTCATTCAAATGAAACCTCTAAGAAGCCTTATACATCATTTCTGCCCCCATCCCATTGGCCAGAACTGTCATGGGGATTTCTAGCTGTAAGGAAGGCTGAAAAAGAGTCTGAATTCTGAATGACCTTGTTCCCAGCAAAGGATCAGCAAGGAGAGAACAGATATTAGGTCATTACTGGTGATGTCTACAGGGACTATCTGGTTCTCAAATTTCCCAGAGAACTGCACACAGTGGACATTAGGTAAATACTGTAAGGGGAAGGGAGGAAGGGTGTTAAACCCTAGAAGCCCCTTACATTAAACTCGATTACCCATGCAGCAGTGAAACTGCTTGAACAATATGTACTTCCCTAGTTGCTTTATAGACTTCCATCACATCTTATCCTTATGCATTTGGTTTGTTTTACCACCCACTGGTAAATCAACCAAGTGTTAAATCCTGTGCAAGATGCTATGGGAGAAGTGAGACAGTGTGGCTCCTTTCCTTTTGAAAAAAAAAATGTATCATCTTAACTCTTTAACTTCACACATGAAGTCCAGTCTCCCAAGCTTACAAGTAAGACTGATGTTGGACTCTCACCATGATACTGCACATCTTGCAATATCTGCATTCACCAAAGTAGTAAACAGTCTGCACTGCTGGAGGAATCACGTGCAGTCATCACAGGCACTTCTGTAATGTGGTCTCCTTCCAGCCAGTGCATACAGGGACAGATTCCTCCAGCAACTAATCACTGCATGAAAAAATGAAGTAAAAAACAAAAACCTGCTCTAGGAATACACGGAGCTCATGCATGTTAGAAAATAAACTCTCATTTTTCCCAAGAAAATAAATGTAAGGTCCCATTCTATGTAAATCAGTTTACAAAAGCTGGGTTTACATAATGCTTTTTACACTTTAAACTTTTTGAACTTTCACTTTAAAATTAATCAATAAGCTGAAAAGAAGCCTACTATTAGTTTCTATTAAGGAAGACTGAAACATAACTCAAGATTAAAGATTAGATCTTCCCAATAGTTACTTTATTCAGACTGTAGAAAATGCAACCTAATTAATTGTTTCCTAGTCAGGGACAGAGAGTACAGTCATCATCTTATTGAATGAAAAGTTGCCCTGGAGTAACTTTCTGAAACAAACCATTATGATGTAATGCATATGCCTTTGCTTCTTTGAATAATAAAAACACATTTTAGGGCCTAAGTGCTACTTAAGGGAAAAGGTCTCTCAGCCTCTGGGGAGCAGGTACTTGAGGAGGGGCCTTGGATCTGTAGAGCATCCAGGCTTTGAGGATGAGGACTAGACCACTCCCTGGGTATCTGTGCCCCGTGTGTCCATCCCTCCTTTTACCTTTGGGCTCACGTTCACACTCTGATGTCTGAATTAGGGGACACTGAAGAATTTAAGGGGTTAATGATGCAGCCCATGTACCAGTCACTGCCCTTCTTCTGTCTCTGTATCATTTCACTCCCATCAGCATCTCCCACCAGCAGACAAAGAAAAGGACCAAGACTCGGGGGCTAGATCTCAGGTCTCAAGAAAACGTTTTGACCAACACACGTACATGCATGCACATATAGGTATGTGCACGTGCATGTACATGTATGCACATACATATGTGCACATATGTGTGTATGGTATGTATGGATTTGTTTTATGTGTTTTGGAGAGGCTATGATACTTTTATGCTGCATGACCCTAAATGGGACAATGTAATGAGTATTTCCTTGCTATGAGAGCTGATGCCATTTTTGTTTTTAACAAAGAAAAGAACAACACCTTTCATACCCAAAAAAAAAAAAAAAAAAAAAACTAGCTAAGGAAAAACAAACTCACCAAAAAAAAATAATAATAATAATAACAACCCAGTCATTCCCACACAGACATTTATTCATCCATTTATTAAAAAAAGAAAAAAATGATTAAGTATGTATAGTGAGTGGTATCTAGAAACAGTCATTTAATATCTTCCCTGTTTCCCAGCATCTGCAAGGATAACCTTGTCATTCTCAACATCTGCTGTGCGCATTCTCTGGAGAGCTGTAATAGATACTGGTCTTCTTGTTAGTCTGTAAAAGGAGTTATTTTGAAGGAAGAAGATTAAAGGTACACCATATAAAATATTGGAATACTAGAATAGTTCTTTTTAAGTTTTAGAGTTTTTAAATACTAGGCCATGTTTATGGTGCATAACTGGCTCAAGGTCACATGTAAATGGTGGCAAAGATGGGACTCTTCATATCTGATTCAGGTGACCAATTCTGCTCTGTTTTGGTATTTCAACTTGTTCTATGAGAGTTGACTGCATACAGGAAAGAGAAACATTAAAAATTACTTCTGTCCTGAAGGAGTCATACAATTGCCAATTCAACAAGACATGTTACTTCAAGGCATAAAAGCAACCTTCATTTTTAACTACATGCCCATGCCCATGACCATCCAGCCGCTTTGTATGGGGATTAGGTCCTGGGGAGCTCTTCCATAGAAGAGATTAAGCCTTAGAATCTTAAACTATCACAGCTGGAAGTGGAGATCTTCCTTCTCAATTTTTTCATTTCATGAATGAAACCATGATCACAGAGATAACATGACCTGTCCCAGACCCCATTGACAAGGGGAGCCCAGTTCTGGGGTTCCCTTTCATGCCCCATCAAACCATTTTCCCATAAAAAGTAATATTGAAGGTATGTCAACCAAGAAATGCATCTCAGACAGGTTTCTTGACTCTCCCACTTCATATAATACCTGGAAAAGATTTTTTAATTAACAGCTAAATGACTCTCTAATCAAAATAATTCATGCAACAGATTTTTTCTTTCTTCTTTTGTTTTTTTGCTCTTTTTCTTTGAAGCACTTCCAAAGTACCCCAATAGTATTTTGAAGTATTTACTAAGAAACTGCATTTGTACAAAATTACAATGAAAACTCTTGCATTAAGAATGCAGTCCTTTTAGCTTAGCTCATTTTCACACAAGCAGAGCTCATTGGTCTTCGGCCTGCACCCTATTTCCTGGCATATAGTCCAGTTGCCCTTGCCTGGTGCCCTTGTCACAAATTGCAGCAAGTCCCTTATGCAGGACAGAGTACTTGAGAACACCTGCCACACCAGGCATGACTGGTGGAATGAGGTGCTTACAACATACTGAACCTAGAACAGTGGCTGGCACCTGTTGCCCCATATACATTTTTGAATGAATAAATCAGCACTGAAACCTTGTTTTTGCCTTTGGGTTTTGAATCTCTGAATTTGGGTAAACAACCTCCTGAGCCCCCTGACTAAGCCATTAGCACCTTGTTTCTTTTATGAGTCAGGTTCACAAGGAGTCTCCTGGATTCTCTTGGTGTGGCAAGGAATATTTTAGTTGCTTGGTTACCAGCATGTTGTTAGTATGGTGGGTCTGTATCACTGATTCCATAATGATTCCAAGAGATTCAAAACCATTTCTGCCCATTAGTGTGTGAGTCTATCTTTAAATAAACTTCCTAGAATCAAGACAATGGCTGTGCACATGCAAATTACTGCTGTTCTTGTAACCATGGCAACACACTGGCTCTGATGTCTACTCCACCCTGTTAGCAATCAGCACAGAAGCCACTGGCTTAATAAGGCCTGACAAACTTAAACAATGGGGATTTCTTGCCTTAAGGCCAAGATCTCTATTAATTCCTAGTAGCCAGAAATCTGTGTTGCTGGCTTTCTGACCCTGCTTGGCATTTAGGAAAATAATTATCCACCGTGGTTTATTTTTACTCCTTAGGCTCAGCTCAGTTCTTCCCTTTCTAAAAGTCAGTCAATCAATTGATCAATTTGAGGATGAGATAAAATATTTGGATACTGTTATTTTCTCTATCTAGATGAGGATTTCTCAATTATGGCAGGTCTCCATGGAGGGAGTCGGGCGAGCAAGGAAGAGCCTTGCCAAGTGGAAGGGCACTGTGCTTCTCTGCCTCAAATTGGAGCACATTGCATATTTGATTCTGGCTGGTGTCCTCTTTCTTTGAACTCCCTGGTACAGGCTCCCTTCATAGGTTCACTGAACTCAATATACATCTGCTGGGACCACACTTGTTGGACAATGGGAAGAGAGGTGGGTCAAGAGTTAGAGGCTCCTTGCAAGGTCAAAAAGTTGGAGCCTTGGGCTAGGCTCCCACCACAGCAGGATAAAGGCAGACACAGCTGGAAAGGCCCCTGCAAATTATAGCTCAGTATCTGGTAGCAATTTTGCCACCTCTGGGTCTGCAGCCCATAACTGAAAGAGAATGTTGTGTCCAGTGCAAACCTTTCAACTTCTCCCATTTCTTTCAAGAGAAACTCCAAGCCCCATGAGCTTGCCTCCCTCATGCCTACCTCTTCCACTCATCATTTATCACTGTCTGCTTACAATACTCTGCCTCTACTATGAGGAGTTTTCCTCCCTCCCTCCCTCCCTCCCTCCCTCCCTCCCTCCCTCCCTCCCTCCCTCCCTTCCTTCCTTCCTTCCTTCCTTCCTTCCTTCCTTCCTTCCCTCCTTCCCTCCCTCCCTCCCTCCCCTCCCCTCCCCTCCCTGTCTCTGGACCTCTGTTCTCACTGTCCCATCAACCTGGAATCCTCTCCCCTCTTTCCTTCCTATTCATCTTTAAAACACACTCTAAATGCCCAACAATAGGACAGTGGATAAGTAAATTAGAATATGTGGTGGATTCTATGGTATGCCACCCATTCTCTCCTTCAGGGCCATGCCCCTCATCCCCAGTTGTCAGGAGTGTTGGCTAGTGACCATTCACAGCTGAGTCCCTCTGTTACCAAATAGAACTTGGGGTTCTGCTGCCTGCCACCACCCATAAGGAAATTCCAAAGGTAGAGGTTTGGTGAAAAAGGTTTTTTATTCAAAAGGTACACATATGGAAAAATGGCAGGTTTCTGCCTCAGGGCCCATTCTCTCCAGAACACCCAAAGAAAGAACCCTGCCAGCCTCTGCCAGACCAGTCCAAGGCTGTCCCTGGAGTTCCTTCTCCTATTCAAAAATACCGTCCTTTGAGAACCACGAGTGGCTGCAACATGATCATCCAGGTTACTGAGCTCGTTCCTGGTTGCAGTCCAGCTTCACACTTCTCCCTGGAGTCTGCACACATGGTCCACGCTGCCATGCCATGACTGCCGCATCCTGTAATGGGGCCCTGGGGCAGCCACCAACCACTGTGGCTGGCCATGTGCTAAAAGGCTTCCTTGTGCTAGCCTTGGGGCCCAGCACCTGCTGCCCAGTCACATGGCTTCCAGGTCCCGCATGTCTGTGCAATGGATTCCAGAGGAAGAGTGTGAGTTTCTACCTTCCTTCCATTTAAATCTCCTGGTGCAAACTTCTGTGTATTGTGGAAGGGTTCAGCTCCCCCAGCCAATCCCTTTTTCCAGGCTAGACTGACAGGTCTTAACTCCAGCACAGCACCTCCCCTTGCCGCCATGTTGACCTTTACAGTACATGTGCCCACACCCTCTGGTTCCCCTTCAATCAGACACTGGAATGAGGTAGGAGGGCTTTTCCCTTTGCCATTCACTCTTGCTAGCCTCATGCAGACTCAGCACAAAGACTTCCTCCCGCTGCCACTTTGCCTGGAGGCAGGGAATCTGTTGTCATGCACTGTGCTAGGTTGGTTGCACTGTGCTAGGTTGGTTGCCCCAGCAATGTAATGCTTCCATGCTGCCTTGGGCATTTCTTGTGGCCCCTCCCACCCCATACAAGATGCCAGTATCACCTCTGTTCTGTAAGCCTTGGATTAAAGGAAGCCACCTTGCCCAAGCTTACATTAGCGCATATCCAGTGACTGGTTCATGCAAGGATGCAGAGGTTTTGGACACTTTGCCTCTGTTTGGGACTCCTCTATTGAGCCACTTTAGATGAGAACTCTGCATGGGATGGGCTGAGGCATCCACTGCAACTTTATCACACACAAGCTCTCCCTCTGCCAGTCCTGTTTCCCTTGTCTCCTTACAGGCAGCCTTTTGAGAATCCTCACCAGCATGTAAATGACACTTGGTCTTTGAGTTTTGGCTAAGAAAGAATTCAGATCCAAGACTGATATATAAGCAAAAGTTTATTGAGTATGTTACAGAGGTAGAAGAAAGGAACTGTACAAAAACTGAGCCAGCTGGGCTGGGTGGACTCAGGAAACAAGTTACAGAGGCAAAAGAAGGACCCTTGGAGCTTAGGAGAAAGAAAGCAAAGGTAAGAGTCTTGAGGGAAGGAAAAGCTCAGAGTGAGGACAGATGGGTGGAGACAGAAAGTGAGAGAGCACACTGAGTCCTTCGTCTTAAGGGGTTTTATCTGAAGGTCACAGGGGAGGATGTCAATAGAATATTCATCAGCTTTCCAAGTATGTCTACTCAGGGTTATAGTCTGCACTGATTGGCTGACACTGGGGAGGGGGACAGTTATTAGTCGTCTCAGCTGATCCTGATGTCAACTATGGCATCACCCTATCTGGCCTTGCTGCTTTCCTGGGCCTGGAGCTGAAACACAGTTGAGGCCTAAATGTTATCTCTAGGTCTTAATGCTTAAGGGAGTGGTCATGCAAGGAAGTCATATGAGGCTATTCTCTGGCCCCTTGTTCCTCCTCTAAGGGTGTCTACAGCGTGACTAGTTATACCCAAGGGGAGAAAAGGTCAGAGAAGGGTCTGAACCAAATGACCAGTGATACACTAGAGGAGGATAGGTCATTCTGGGGGTGAGGTCCAACCCTACAATTGTCCATTGGTAGTCACCTGGTCTTTCCACCCTGGTGACCTTTAGTACCTGGCCTATCAATCCTACTCTGCTCATGCCTGTCTAACTGCCTATTATACTTCTGGCTGATCTAGTAACCAAGTAGACATGAGACAGAATAAGAGAAAATAACCAAACGTTATACATACATATGTATGGGAACCCCAGGTACATGAAAAAGTCCAAAATCCCATATGCTGGAGAGGTTCAGAGGTAGAAAGGGGGATTGAGGTTGACAAAAAATTCTGAGCTAGGGGTGAGGCAATGTACCTGAGTGTATGCATAGCATGGTGATAAGGAGAGATATTTATTAAATATAACTTTGTCCTGCCATATTAGTGGGTCTAAAACATTATTGCTGATTAGTTCTTACTATGGGCAATACCCCTAATTCAAATTCATCTCGGTAGTTAAGGAGCTGTAGAAGTTTCTCTCGATCCTGAATCTAAAATTACCCTTAGCTCAAAACAATCCACATATCATAGAAGCATATCTGGGGGGGGGGGGTACTGGCTCTGAACCTGCATACCATTTAGTAAAGAATGTTTTCTTCAACTTGACAATGCTCATTCCTTCTAATCATTCTATATTAAAAAATGCTAATGTTGTTTCTGGAATTTTTTTTGAATTTCTCTAAGTTAAATTTGGGAAAGTTGCATTTGAAACTTCTGGCAGTATCTTATTTTGTGTTTCTTCACTCTTCTAAAATTACTTTTATTCTTCATTCTTCTACAATTACTAAAAAGTACTTCACTTTTCTTAATTAATGGAAAATTCACTTACTTTAACCATTTTAAAGTGTACAGATCAGTCAGTACTGCCTTTTTACCCTGAGTTTGGCTTCTCTTTTAAGTGACATTTAGACAGTTTTTAACAAAGGTATTAACTAGTTCTGTTGAGCTGACTTTGCAATAATACTCCTTGGTAACACATTTACATTTCAATAAGACTTAACTCAAGAAACAAACTCCATTCTTCCATGGATTCCTGTCACTAGAGGGTATGGATCACATTCGTTGATGATATACATAAGAACCTTCTTAGGGTGGCCCCTGCTCATTCAGTCTTTCTCAGCATCCTTTCCCCTTAAGCTCTGTGAGCCCAAGGTATGCTGAAATATCCGTGCTTCCTCAAGAAAGCCACATTTCTCATATATTAGTGTATCTTCTCTTTTCTGCTTGGCAGATAGATGCCTGTGTATCCTTACTTGAGATGAGATCCAGGCATTTGGATACTCATGAAATCTACTTTATTCTCACCAGGCAGCACTCTTCTGCTCTCCTCCATCTTCTTCTCCTCCTTCTTTCCTTCCTTCCTTTCCTGCCCCCGTCCCTCTCCCTCTACTCTCTACCTCTCCCCCACTCTCTCCTCCTTCCTATTCTCTTGGAAACTTCATATGTCCTTAGTTCATATTCCATATTGGTTTGTAATCATCAATTCCATTACTGTGTCTAATAAGATTGTGAGTACTTTGAGCATAGGGACTATTTATATAATCGCTACTGTTCAATTATTTGGAAATATAATAGATACTCAAAAGTTACTAATGCAAAAAAAAAAGACTAGCAATATTTAAGAATCTCTGGAAGATTGGTAAAAAACACTTTTTTTGGTGGAATGCATCTTTAGACACCCTCATGTGGATGTCTACAATTAGAGATGAACAGTGTTTGCCTTGAAGCCATCAGAGAATAGGAAGCCAGAATGTTTGCACCTCTGGAAATTTTCTGAAACTCATTAGAGAAAAATGCAAACTATTAATTAGATACATATCATGACGATATGCATCTTACAGCATCGATAAACCTGAATATTCCTTCCAGCCTATTTTATTCATCTTATTCTTGAGCTTCAGTGCTGAATTTATATTTGTAACATCTGCTGTTTCCATCCCAGGGTAATAGACTACTTAGCATTTTATCATTTCCAAAGTATAGGAATTCACGCCGCCTATCCCTAGTTATTTGATGTGGACCTCCACTGAGGGCTCTCCAGGGAGGATCATTCTGTAGTCTAGACTATTATCATGGTTGTAGGCTATCAAACCAGTATATACACTACACTAACATAAAAAGAGAGAGATGTTTCAATTATTGATAACAAAGCAATAAAGAGGTGTGTAGGGATAGGGGAGGGATCAGGAGAGAAGAAGGGAGAGGGAGATGAAACAATGAGAAAACTACAATATCCTTAATGCCTAAACTTCCTGGTCCCTCAGTTCTCCAGGAAGAGCCTTCATCAGTCAAAGCTGATATGTGCTCACTCACCCCTCAGGGCTGGGTTATCAAATGTTCATGTGCATAAAAGTCATCTAGGGGCTTGTTAAAATGATGGATTCCAGAAACAAAAGCATTATTTCAAAGATATATTTATACTCCTATGTTTATGGGAGCACCATTCCTAATAGCGAAGTCATGGAAACACCTAAGTATTTACTTACGGAAAAATAAAGAAAATTTTATATGAGAGAGAGAGAGAAAGAGAGAGAGAAATATTTCACCATTAAAAAAGAAGGAAATCCTGCCACTTGCAACAATATGAATGACCTGGAGGACATTATGCTAAGTGAAATAAGGCAGACAAAATACTACATAGTATCACTCATGTGTAGAATCTTTAAAAAAAAGTCAAATTCATAGAAATAATTGTAGAATGGTGGTTGCCAGGGATTAATGAGTGGGGAAAATCAGGAGAGATTGGTAAAAGGGTGCAACCTTTAAATTATAAGAAGAAAAAATAAAATAAACTGATGGATTCTTAGCCATCACCCCAAATTTCTGATTTAGTTTTTCTGAGGTGGATCCTCTAAATGAGGCCCGGATGAGTCTGTTGGAGGGGGTATAATTAGTATGCCACACTTTTAGAAATACTACATAACCATGTCTGAGCCTTTCTGTATTGTTAGCTTTTTCTTTCTGTTTTCTTTTGCTAAAGTAGCAGTCACGTATTAGCCAATTTTTCACTGTAGATTGGCAATGTGGTTTGGGCTCAGCTAGATGATTCTTTCCCCAGTACTCCAGGGCTCACTCACAAAACTCCAGGCCCCTGGTAACTGAGATATGGAGCTCCATGGTCAGATTTGGCCTATGCACATGTCTGATGTTTGGCAGGCAAAGTCACTTCATTTCTTCCCCATGTGGTTCTGGCAGCAGGCTAGTGAAAGCTTCTGCATAAGGTGTTATCAAAATTCCCAACGTGCAAGCACTTTTCAAGCTTTGTTTTATCTTACATTTTCTAATGTCTCATTAGCCAAAATAAAACCCCATGGCCAAATCGAGATTTCAGGGGAAGAGAAATAAATTCCACACCTTGATGTGAAGTATGAAAAATTCACATTGCAAGGGATGGGAGGAATTACCAGGGCCAGCTTTGCCAACAGTTTGCCATATTTGCTATCTCAATAAACCAGTGTGTCAAGTAGTGGTTGAAGCAAATTTGATAAAGGATTAACATCTAAAATATAAAGCTGTGTAAATGCAAGTCTATCTTCAAATAAAAGCCTTTCTAGTGACTTGCATCCCTAGAAGTTTATTTTTTTCTTTTTGAGTAAAAAAATCATTGAATTTCTGTACAGTATAATTGGAATGGTCAGAATCTTGGAGAGATTTTATAAATTTATAGTCCTTGTTAATGTCATTTGCCATAAATTACTTGGGTGGGAAAACTCTCAGAAATCTGGGGAATATTAAGTAAGGGCAGAATATCTTTGCTCCACTGCTTTTCTGTAAGGAATGGATGATGTAGTGCTAAGGTTATAGTATCTACCTGTTTAGGTTCCACTCTGACATCCTTGAATTGTTTACCTTGGGCCACTGAACATATCCATATTTCCATACTACATAGGGTTATTATAAAATTTACATAGAATAATGTACATCATAAGAGCTTACAAAGAATGTTGTCATCATCATCTTTATTATTATCATTTCGGGAAAAAAAGGTGGTAACGTACCGTAGCTCTTTTTACTCACCTAAGAAATTGTCAATTACCTGTAGAATCTATGGTGAAATAACTCCTTTCCTCTTTGAAATTCCCAAATAACTTAATGATTAACCCAGATTTTTATTCCATTAGAACAGGAAAGAATGACTATGCCCAAACCCATTTCTATTTTCTAGCAGGGACTTGGAGGCTAGTGTTCCACCACAGTGTAAGGAAAAGTTACTCGTAGACAGCCTCCAGGATGGCCTCCAGTGATCTTTGCCTTAGAGTATCCATGCCCTTGTGTAACCATCCGCCCACATTGAATAGGGCTGATCTGTGTAACCAAAAGGATATTACAGAAATGAAGCATGACTCAGATGCTAGGTCATAAAAGACATTACAGCTCCTACCTTCCTCTTTGGGGCTCCTCATTCTTAAGAAAGCTGTCATGTCATGAAGCTACTCAAGCAAACCTATGGAGACTTCCATGTGTCTAGAACCTGAAGCCTCTTGTCAATGGCAAGTACAAACTTGCCAACCATTGTGAGTGAGCCAACTTGGAAGTGGGTATTTCAGTTCTGGTGAAGCCTTAACATGACTACAGACCCAACCAACATCTTGACTCTAACCTCATGGGGGACCGCAAGCCACAGGCACTCATCTAAGCTGTTTCCTGATTCCCAAGCCATAACTATGAGAGATAATTAATGTTTGTAGTTGCGTCAAGTCTTGAAGTTGCAGGGTGATCTGTGGTGGAAGGATGGGTAGCTAGTACAGTATTTTTTATTGGTTTTTTTTTTTTTTTTTTTTTTTTTTTTTAGTGAGAGAGAAGAAAGCCAGGGGAGGGGAGAGAGAGACAGACAGACAAACAGACATCTATTTGTCTTCCACTTGTTGATGTATTCATTGGTTGCCTCTTGTCTGTACCTGACTGGAGATAGAATCCAAGACCTTGTTGTATCTGGATGATGGCCTAACCAACTGAGCTACCTGGCTAGGGTCCAACTATAGCAATTTTGAGGCTAGGAGAGAGAGAAAGCATAGATGTACTAGCCTGAAGGGAAGAGAAAGACTCAAGGCAGAGGCTGAGGATTACAAAGAGTAACCTCACAGTGCTGTTTGTAGTCACGGTCCTGGAGGTGGTTTTCTGGAAGAGAAGCAGTGGAATTGAGCATGCCAAGTGCTTTGAAGTGCCTAGAGAGCCTGCAGGGAGTGGCGCTGGGTAACTGGGAGGTTGTGCTTTTCCTCTTTATCATCTGGGCCATTAACTAGAGCGAAGCTCTTTGTGGGAAACATGCAAATTGCTGAAAATGGAGTTGAACTTCCTCCATCTCTCTTTAACTGGAAATATAATTGCAACTCCTTGCACATCGCTACGATTTTTTTCTAATCTTGTCACGCTTTGTAGGCTCACTGCTTTTCATCTTGCTGTTTATTAAAATAGCCTGAGTCCTCTTTGATTCTGAAAACCCGAGTACGTGATTGGAGACTATTGCCAAATTACAATTCAGTTTTATTTTATACTATGGTTTTTGACTATTCATTATTTATTTATTTATTTTTAAACTTTGGAGTTGGGGTTGGGAGAGTGGGAAAGGAGAAAAGTAGGAAACAGTGAATGGCCAGTTGGAACCTTCTTCTGGGCCCAGGATTCTGGCACTTGCTAGAGCACTGCCATGGACATTTTATATGTTCTTCCATGAGATTTAGCCCCTGTACTCCTGACCAGTGGCAGGTAGACTGAGCCATGATCCATGGATGAAGTACTATGTCCTGGATTAATGATTTAGCCACAGTCATGTTTAACCCTATGGTGTGGTGGGTAAGAAAATTCTAATTTGCTCTAAATGACTTTATCGTGAAATTTGAGATGTGTACTCCAGTCTTCTTAACAAGGTAATTTTACATTTTAGTCTATTTTATAACCAGCGGGATGATGCCCAGCAGAAATAGTCCCTGGACTGTGTCCAAAAATACCCTATCTAAGGGTATTGTGGTTGAGCAGTATATTAGCTTCTTGTGCTTCTGTAACAAATTACCTCACCTTGGCTGCTTAAAGCAACCAAATGTATTCTGTCAGAGATGTGGAGTACAGAAGTCCAAAATCAGTTTCCCTGTGCTGAGGTCAAGGTGTCGGCAGAGCAGCATTGTCTTTGTATGCTCGAAGGAAAAATCTGCTTCTTGCTCCTTTCAGCCCTGGTGGCTGCTGGCATCCTTGACCATATCGCTCTAATCTTTGTCTCCCTGGGCAGTTGGCTTCTATCCATGTCAAATCTCCCTTTGCCTTTCTCTTAAAGACACATATGATTGCATTTAGGCCCCAACCAGAGAAGCCAGGATAAGCTCCCTATGTCAAGACCCTTAACTTAGTCATACCTGCAGAGGCCCTTTGCCAAACAAAGTAATGTTTGCAGTTTCCAGTGATTAGGATCTAATAGCTTCAGGGACCGTGGCTCCATCCACTACAAAAAGTTCACATCATTTCATCCCCAGCCCTGAGCCTGTCTCCACATCAATTTAGTTTTCTTCTTTCGAGGAAAGCTGTGCAGGAGTGCGGCTGTTAGTGGACCACAGAAAGGTGAACTGACACCCATTTTCCTTGAAAACTATAGGACAAAACACATTAGACAGAAGAATTGTGGCAAGGAAGGAGTGAGAGATAGCAAATCAAGTTCTGCAGAAATGTGGAGTGTTGGACACACAGTACAATATACAGATGATGTGTTGTAGAATTGTGCACCTGAAACCTATATAATTTCATTATCCATGTCACTCCAGTGAATTCAATTTAAAAAAATTCTGCTGAAATGTACTCCCTCCCCATTCTGTGTTCTCTGTTGTAGAATCCTGTTCTTTGTAGAATCCTGTTCTGTTGTATGCCTTCCTTTGTAACTTTCTAAGTTTTCATTTTGAAGTATAGATTTGGCTACCTGTTCAGAAATTGCAATCTCATATGTTGCAATCAAGACCTTGTCTGCTGTCATTGTGGCCCACGACAAAGTTTTGTTAACACTGGAGTGAATTTACTGCCCCCCCCCACCACCCTCTGGAGCTACCTGATATGGCATGTGGACATGAGATGAAAACCACTTGATGTATGGCTGCAGGTTAATAGACTTCTCTCATTCAGATGGATAAGTCATTACTGGTCCTTCCATTGAATAAATTGGAGTCATATCCCAGCTTACACTTAGTATGGGGGAGGGGAGAGTGGGAGTGAGACCAGCATTGGTTCTTTTCTACAATGCTCTTTGGCCTTTGTACATACTACTTTGTAATAGATGGGGACATTAGTGGAGTTGGAGAGCTGGTTATTAAAATAATTGCACACTTGGTATTAAAGGAGGTCATACATAAGATCTCTGATTTAGGTATAACAAGGGTTTTCCTGAATTTGGAGGAAACTTACAAATGGAAATAATGAAATTAGGTTCCTGCAAAGTTTTGTGGTTGGTGGGCAAAAGAGAGAGAAAGAACGAGTGAGAGAGAGAGAGAGAGGCAGGCTGAGACTAAGGATCAGGAGAAGAGGAAGTTCCAAATGGCTTGGCAAGAGAATCTTAAATATTGGCAGGTTTTGACCCTTTCCTCAGTCATGCAATCCTTCTTTAACTGAAACCTATGGAGACACACTAAGGGCCTCACATTCTCAATTCTCAATTAGAGAAACTGTGGCTTAAAATATGATGCAAAACCTTAGCCTGACATCTTAATCTCTCTCTAATCTAGTTCCATCTGTCTCTCTTAGCCTACTTTTCAGTCCTCCCACTGTTTTTTTCAGTCAAATTAGACTATTCAGAATTCTCTAGACTTCTCATAGTTACGGCTTTGCACAGATCACATTTTTTCTCTGAAATGCCACCCAATATCCTCCCCTCCTCTTTCTTGCCTTCCCCCACATCATGCCCCTGGCCAAGAGCTCCGAGCTCTGCTCCAGTTCTGCCCAGGCCCAGGTCCCTGGGCACTCCAGCTCTTAGTGCTTACTCTCCCTCACAGTGTCTGTAGCATTTAAGCTTTGAAAAGTACTTTTTTCATACCCTGCCTCTCTGTGTTGCATATATATATATATATATATATATATATATATATATATATATATATATATATATTTTCCCCCCTTCTGGACAAGAATATTTAAGATTTTATGTCTCTTTCTCCTATCACATCACATGTCTCTCAAAAACCTATGGACCAAATAAAGGAGTCCTATGGAAAATAACCTTGCAGAATGATCTAATCAATAAATTGCTAACTGGGCAGGTCATGGTGGGTAGGCATGTCTCTACAGTCAGGCCTATAACTTCTTTAGTGAAAGGGTTTAAGCCAGCCAGGCCTATAACTTCTTTAGTGAAAGGGTTTAAGCCAGCCCTATTCATTGTTCTTATGCATCTAGGATAACACACCTTTGACATACTGAGAATAATACCCTTCAAAGGGGGTACTAACCCTTAAGAGAGCACATAATCTTAAGTATCCCATAATCCAATTCCTGCCTCTCTTTCTCCAAACTTCCTTACATCTGCTCTGTAATTTCAAATTTATAAAAGAGGCTGCAAAACTGTTATTCTTTAGAGCATTTAAGATCTTGCTTCCTGGCATGTGTCGTAGGTTTGCCCCAGATAAACTCTTATAAAATTATATACAGGTTTGGACATTTCTTAGTTGAAAAATCAGTATGCTTACTATAAATAACAGAAAACTGCCCCCATTTTCCTCTGTGAAAGTTGGCAACAACAGCTTCCAAGAGGATGCTATTGGGAACTCACCATTCTCTTGTCTACTGTTCTACTAATACTTGGGCACAATGCTGGCCCCTCCACCTCCAGCTAAAAGTGCCTGTGATCAATGAGTTTTTGTGGGTGAATGGGGAGAGAAGAGAGAGTGAAGAGAGAGAATCTATGACTAAACAGGTAGGGTATAGGGCCAGTGTGAGCCTGTGGTGGTAGAGTATCTGAAAGACTGGCAAGAACAGAAATGCTTGATGTTCAACTGGATATTATTGTAAAACCCTTCCAACCCAACATGAAATCACCAGGTAAGTCCATTTTACACATGTATTCTATGAGTATGTTTTTGTGTGGAAATTAAGGAAAGACTGATTTTCATATTTGAATCAACTGAAGTGAAGCAATCATTATAAGTAGAAGACAGAGGCTTCCTAAAAAGGTAGAAATGAAATAGTGAGCACTGAAAATATTGGAGAAATGTGGGTTGGTGACATGAGGTTGCTGTCTGTCTCTTCTAGATCTCATGGGGATAGGAGACCTCAGGTGACATTATAAGGGATCCAAGGGATTTGGGGACTAATTAAAGGAAAAGGATATGACCACAAGGTGGCAGCAGCACACACAAGCCTAAATGGGCATTTCGAGGGCAGGTTTGCCTGGGGGGATTCCTCCAAGCAGGAGTCTATCCACAGGCTACTCCCTTGGGCAGCAACTCTAGAAAAGAAGGGTGTGGGAACTCCTGAGGAAAAGAGGGATCTGTGTGGTGTGGCTCAGCAGCTTGAGTCTCTGGGTCAGAAAGCTCTGAATGTAGCAGTAACTGGGGTCTTCATGACCTGGACTGTCTCATCTATGGCTATAGATATTGGGAACAGATTCCGGGACATGAAAAGTAGGAAGTCTCTAAATGGCTGAAAATATGCTTATTTGGACTATGTTTCAAATAATTTAATGTGTAAAACTTTGAGTTTGGCACCAATAGGCTTTTGAGCTCATGGATCTCAGCCAACAGTGGAGAAACACACAACCTGGGGACCACATACAGAGGCCATCTTTGATGCATACGTGTGAAATAGTTACACACACATGCATGCACAAACATACAGATGCATTCTTACAGACTTGGAGTTATACCATATATGGTATTTTGCGGTTTTCACAATATCTTAAATATTTTCCAATGTCACCAGAAATTATTCTAACACATTTTTAATGGATGCATGTTATTTCTTCACGAGCTTTTCCTATGATTTGCTGATCTGCTACTTCTAATATTTTCCTGTGGGTAGCCTAACATTTTTAATGTTGACCTCCAAATATGTGTGATAGAGCCTGAGTGTTTTAGCCCCAAACCTGTTTTGATTCTTTTTTAAAAATATTTTATTTATTTAATTTTAGAGAGAAGAGAAGGAAGGGTGAAAGACAGGGAAACATCAGTATGAGAGAGATCAATCAATTTCCTCTCATACGCAACCTGACCAGGGACTGAACTCACAACCCAGGCATCAGCACTGACCTGGAACTGAATAGGCAGCCTTTTGGTTTGTGAGATAATGCCCAACCAACTGAGCCACACCAGTCAGGGCCTGTTTTGATTCAGAACTCCATTGAGCCAATGCTTGAGCTAAGGAATCATCAGGAATTTTTTAAAATAATGTTAGAAACATCAGATTTCAGTCAGATTTTAAAATATTTATACATTTATATGTGTTGTATCTATTTATTTAGCAATATGGTTAATGGTCTGAGTTTGCAGATGTGCTGTAGTCAAAAAGCAATTGTGCTCCTCAAATAAGCGTATTGTGCAAAGAATACTCCATCATATTGGTCCCCTGAAGAATCCTAGTTTTAATGAAAGAACGGACCTCATCTAGTTACGTGTTACCTGTTTTACCAAATCACTATGACAGAAAACATTTCAATAGATCGTAGCTGGATTAAGAATGGCATTTACCCATTTTAATGATGCAACTAAAGCACTATTTAAAATCTTGACATTCATTTGCAAAGAGTGGATGAGCTAGAGAAGGTGGAGCAATAACACTGTGACTCCCACTTTCCTCATTGTGTGTTTGTGCAGAGCGGGTCACAGGAACTTTTGAATGGCAAGATGTTCCATAAGAACAAAAGCAGATCAAACAGCTCGACTCCTGCACTTCTTAGGCAATTGCAGGGTTGAGTAGAAATTTTCAGAGCTTTTTCCCTGTATATGACCATGTGTGTAATAGATCAGGGATGTCAAATTCATTTTCACCGAGGGCCACATCAGCCTCGCTGTTGCCTTCAAAGGGCTGAAATAATTTTTGGACCGTATAAATGTAACTACTCCTCAACAGTTAAGGAGTTGAAATTACATTTGGCTCTTTGAAGGCAACCGTGAGGCTGATGTGGACCCCAGTGAAAATGAGTTTGACACCCCTGTAATACATGTTGCTTAAATCTAAAGGGGGAAAAAAGGAGAAAGAAAGAAGGATGAAGTTTATTGAGTATTCTATAGCAGACAGTTTACAATATATATTTCCCCACGTGATTTAATGGAACCTCCAAAATAATCTTGCAATTTGTGTCTCCAGTGTTCAGATTAGAATACCTAGTCTCACAAATATTTTAATAACTTCCTCAAAATCCTGGCTGGCCCACACATGAAACTAGATCTGAGGCTCCTCAAAAATATGTGATGTTTCTTCAAGATTGTACGGAGAGTTTCAAATATCCAGAAGAGTCCACTAAAACCACTGTGTAGGTGGACAACCTCTGTCCTTGATTCTTCTCCACCACCTCATACGTATACCTTTTGTTTTTGCATTTCTACCCGTCTCATGCCCAATCCTTTCATTCAGGCCTCTGGCTGCCCCAGGAAGTTGCTGAGATAGAAGTGTGAACATACCTCAGCCTTTCCCTTCATTTCCCTTGTCAAAACATCCGTTTTCCTGTTCCTAAATGCCTGTTTGGTACCAGTGTTAATGACAAGAGTACCTATGGCTAGTTGTTAATAGTTGATAATATCATCATGCAGTTTCCACCAAAGAAGTAACTGTGAATGGTAGAAATCTCAGTATTTCAGCAGGTTGGAATAGCAGGATGGCTTTTGATATATACTCTGTCAAAACTCAGAGCATAGTGATTAAGTGCAAGAGTTTTGGAGTAGGTTCAACCTGAATTCTGATCTGGACTTTTCTACTTAACAGATGTTTTACCTTTGGCAATTTATTTTACTTTTTGTGTCTCTTTTACCTCCATTACAAAATGAAGGTGGTATAGTGTCTATCTCCCTGGGTTGTATAAGGATTAAATGATACACTACATGTAATTTGCTTAGCAAAGTGTACAGCACATAGCTCTCAAAACTTAACTGCTATAAAATAATATTTATGCATTCATGGTTATTTTCTGCTGAACTCACCTATATATTAGATCAGCACTCTAACATACTTCATTAACTATGCAGTGTGTATTCATCACCCTGCATATGTTCTTATGGACTTTGCATGGCTGGAGGGACTGTGGGGAAAGAGGAAATAGGTAGTTTAAGGAATTTGCTTTCATTAGCTATTGATTTAACTTTGGGACTATAAAAAAACAGATCCAAGAACTTTTTGTTTCCTTAGTATGTTTGGCTCCCCGGTAAGAAATTTTCGAGCCCTTGTTTAAACTGATCTGAATGACCCAAAGTACTCCTCAGTACAACTCCCACAGTACTCAAAAGGAAATCAGCAAGCATTTACTGAGGACCTCATCAGGGCTCTGCGCCAGTCCAGGAAATGGAGGTGGCCTCCCAGGAAAGCCTGGGTTCTCAGCTTTGCAGCTTGCCCCTGGAGCTTCCAGCCTTAAACTGCATTCCAGTTCGCATCCTTATATATATTTTTTGTAATTATGTTCCCTGTGGACTTGTCCACCTGCCCTCACTTTGTCCCTCCTTCTCATTATTCCCCAATTTAGTCTTGCCCATGTGACAGAAAGTAAATTACTGATTTAATAGGTAGAAAAACATTGAGCTGTGGCATGGGGAACTTTGTGGGTGATGAAAATGTTCTTATACTCACTGTCACGGTAGTTATGAGGACAAGGAAAATTTTAAAATTATTTTGAATATATGCTTAAGATGGATGTATTATATATATTTGTATAGCATAGTATATGTTTTACATTTTATAGTATGTAAAATATGTCAATAATTATGATTAAAAAATAAAAGGGAAAAATTTCAGTTGTCACACAACAAAGATCCAGGGTTGTAGCTGCGTTGCAAATGAATCTATTAATTATTTATTGCGAACATTATGCATTTGCTCAACCATTTATTCAACCATTCCTAAACACTGACTAGGTGCTAGGTCAAGTATTAGGCACATAGCCTATAGAGATCAAAGGTGACTTTGTAACCACTGCACAATTGCAGTTTTGGCACGGAGACCTACTAAAAAATGGTTACAAAGGAGGCTTCCACTGGGAGGATCAGTGAGGGTTCTTGGGAGGAGATTAGGTCTGATCTGAGTTGAGGGCAGAGAAAGGGTGTAGATGCTCTGGGCAGAGAGAACAACACTTACAAAGCCATGGCAGGGTGGTTACTGTGGCTGAAATGAAGAATATAAATGTGTGAAAGTGACCAACGAGGAACAGGAAAGTGGACACAGGCCATGTGATGAGGAACTTTGTGCTTTTGCCTATTTTCTGTTTGGAGTAAATTATGGATGTGAAACAGGAGGGTTGCATGCACTACTTATTGTTTAGGACAGTCCTACTAGCCTCAGTGTGATGCATTGATTGGAGAGGTCAAGGATGAGCAGAGCGACCAGTTAGGGGATTGCTGAAGAAATCAGCGGTGGCTAGGAATGAGAAGGTGGAACATTCAGGTCCTGGCCTCTTCTGGCTCTTTGGCATATTTACCAAATGTCTTCTAGTTCCATTTGGTGTTGCCTTTTTATTTTTGCTTTCAGTGTGTTTTATTTTTCAAGGGCACTTGATGCTCACCCCTTATCCACTATGCTTTCTGAAGTATGTCCTGTCTTCTGTGTTTCTTACTTCCTTTTTATCTTGTCCTCCACACAGGCCAAGGAAATGCCATGGTTTCCTTTACGTTTTGTAGGAAATATGAGTCCTATTTATATCTCCTCTGAAAGGAATGCTGTCATGGATGATTTCCCCCGTGGATGCGAAGAAACTAAGTTCTACGGCTGTTTTTGAGAGCATTTATGGTAGAAAGTGTGCTTACTCTTTCCACTGACTGGTGTTTACTGAGTGTCCGCTCTGTGTCCCAGATTCTGAGGTGCTGGTGAGTGTGATAGCTGGCTTGATGAATTATCCAGCACTTCCTTCTTCCCAACCCCACCATGTTCCCCAGCCACATGATTATTTTTCTCCCAGGTAGTTCTGGAGGCAAATTAGTCTTTAAATGAGGTCAGCCTTTACAATTTGTAATTATTGCTTTATTCTTTAATCTTTGAGAAGATCCCTCGGCTCTGTGGAATCAGGGTTTGATTAAAATAGTTATTTTAGAAGAGCCCTACGTATCACTGGGTTTTGTAATTTCACTGCTCTGGTTAGCCCGAAGGTTCAGGCGTGGAGACCTGTTCACCCAGCTTTCTCCAGGCCCCCTTGACAGTGTACTGAGCAGTGGACATGGTGGCATTGTAAAGGGGTAGCTGAAATACACTGATCTTGAATTTTATTTGGAGAAGCAAAAAAATAAAATTATTAAAGCAATTTTTCAAAGGAAAACACAGTTGGAGAACTCACTCTACCTGACTTTAAAAATTAGTATAAAACTATGGTAGTCAAGATAGTGTGATATTGGCAAAAGGAAAGACAGGTAAATCAATGGAATAATATAGAGACCCAATAAATAGCCCTGCACATAAATGGTCAAATGATTTTTGACAAGGACACAAAAATAATTCAATAGGAAAACAACACTGACCCTTACCTTACTCCATGAATAAAGATCAACTTGAGATGAGTTACAGACAAGAAGCTAAAGCTAGAACTACAAAGTTAGTTGAAGAAACCTTGGAGGACAGCTTTCTGACATTGGGACAGGCCAAGATTTCTTAGAGATGACTCAGAAAGCATGAACCATTAGGGGCATCCAAGGTGCTCCCGTTTGGAAAGGGCTTGTGCTGAGACCCCTCCAGATACAGCTTTCACTTGGTGACCTAGTCCCTAGACTTAGTTCTATCACTACTATTCATAACGTATTGCATGCATGGCCCAGTGGCCTTTGTTTTAAAAGCAAGAACTAAATGTTAACGTTGAAGACAAATCAGCTACAACCCCCCATATAAAGTCTAATCTCTAGTATATATCAAGTTTATGATAAATAAAATCTCTAAAATCAAGACACTGAAGTTGAGAGATATAAACTGTCAGAAAGAAAGCATTTATAGGCTCACACACCTTCCTAGCACCAGGGGGAGAGAAAGGGGAGGGGAGAGAGAGAGAGAATGAATGAGAGAGACGCTTGCCATGCTGCAGATACACGGGACATAGTTTATATGTGGGAGAACCAGTTAAAGAAACACTGTTAGAGGTGGGAAGCAATAAAAACAGTGCATTAATATGTTAAATGTTTGTAAAAAAAAAAAAAAAAAAAAAAAAAAGCATGGCCGGGTGAGGAGCAAATGCTTAAAGAACTTCCCTTTAATAAAAATGACATTCTTGGTTATATGACCCACAGCAAATCGTCTTCAGCTGCATTTTTATTTTGCAATTTGTGTTTGGTGTTTTCACTTGGAGATGCTCCCCTATTCTGTTTTATGGCATCCTTTGCATAAATTGCAAGGAGGATTGGGGCGTAAAACTGTCAATTCCCAGCAGCTCATAAACTAATGAATTTAAATTTTAAATGGGGGATTTTAAAACATGTGGGGGCTGTTTTCATTATCTGATGGTATGTATCTCCAGCAATAAGTGGCAATCTCAACACTCTGGGGAATGGCTCCCTTCAGAAACCAATGGTAACAAAATTCTTTCCTTCCTCCCACGCCTCCTTCTTTCTCTTTCTCACTTTGTTCCATCCCTGTAAAATATAAAACCCCAATGAATTTCACCTTTGCAAAAAGCATGATATAACTGGCAAAGAGACAGGCTAACCAGGCTACTCAACGTTTTCTCCAAATGCTGCACTTCCCTACTTCTACGCCTTTGGACATGCTCTTTTCTTTGCCAGGAATGTTGGTCAATATCTTTTGGGAATGGATTGGAGTGGGACATTGGTTCTTATCTATGTAGAGAAAAGGCCGGTCGTGTCATAATCACCTGGAGAATTTTCCAAATGCCTGCACCTCTCTTCTCTGTACTTCCTGCCCACCCCCATTGGGAATCCTGCTTTATAAAGTACCAAGGACCTACTGACAGGGTTGATGTTTTTGCACACTGGATGGAAAGGAAGAATGTATTTATTTATTTATTTATTTATTTATTTATTTTTTATTTTTAATCAGTATTTTTTAATTGTTGATATATTTTTTTAATTTTTATTTTCATTGTTGATCTTGTACAGTTTTCTGTCTTTTACCCCTCCCCACCTTCCTCCCATTTCCACCCCCCATAGTTTTTGTCCATGAGTCCTTTATGCCTGTTGCTCTAAACCGTTCCCCTTTTCCCCTGAAATTCCCTCCCCTTCCCCTCTGGTCACTGTCAGATTGTTCTCAAACTTAGTGTCTTTGTTTATATTATGCTTGTTTCTTTGTTTTGTTGATTAGCTTCCTGTTAAAGGTGAGATCATATGGTATTTGTCTTTCACTGCCTGGCTTATTTCGCTTAGCATGATACTCTCCAATTCCATCCATGCTGTTGCAAAGGGTAGGAGCTCCTTCTTTCTTTCTGCTGCATAGAATTCCATTGTGTAAATGTACCACAGTTTTTTGATCCATTCATTAACTGATGGGCACCTAGGTTGCTTCCAGCACTTGGCTATTGTAAATTGTGCTGCTATGAACATAGGGGTGCATAGATTCTTTTGGATTGGTGTTTCAGGGTTCTTGGGATATAATCCAAGCAGTGGAATTGCTGGGTCAAAAGAATGTTAAATAATAAATATTTGCAGTCACAAAATTTAACAAAATGATTTGAACCAGAAAAACTTTTTTCATCATCATATATCTCTTTCCCACTTTCTTTCAGCCCTTAACGCCATTTTGTTCTTTTTGCTGTGTTTCACCCAGGTCACTACACTCCTAAGAGACAGACAGACACATACACACAGATGCAGATATATACCTACACACTCCCAGACCTTTGAAATCTATTGCCATACCCCAGTAACCTGAATAGGAGCACTTTTACTAGCTCAGGAAATAAGTAAGCAGTCTATATTTGAAAATGAAGACTAAGCAGAAAAGAGTTGAAGAGGAAGAAACTAAAACACCAACCAATCGAATATTGTCACTCTGATGGTCAGAGAAACACATTGTCTTTTTTCTGTCTCTTGCAGCCCTTCATTTTATATTTTATTTTTTCCATAATATCAAAAGGATTGCAACTAAATGCAGGAGACAAAACATGAAGTTTTAATTTAGCCTTTTTTTGTTTTCTTTGGATTTGGTGGATATTTTATTGTTTTTAGGACCTGGGTATAGTGATTTAGATGTGTTTCTCTTCAGGATTCTGATGAATGGTTAATGTGCAGGTTTAGAGTAAGTATTGAACCAAATGGAATTTCTCTGTGTCATAATTCATAATATGATGCTATTGTATTCTAGTTTAAAATTTTAGAGAATTAATGAAATTTCTCTCTTTCTTTTTAAATAGTTTGCTAGAGTTTTCTATTTGTTTGTTGTGTGTTCTTTTGAAAAGTGTCCTGACAGTGACACTGAGGAGGGTTAGTCTTCGCTCCTCCGTGTTTCCCAGAACTTAGCATGGTGGCAGCATAGTTTATGGTATGCACTTCATACTGTTTTGTTCCATGAACAAATTTCTACGAGGAATTTACAAACTGAAAAGAATGATTCAAAATATTTGCCAGAAAGACTTTTTGGCCTTTGTTCATATTGCCCAGAGGCCACTGTTTCTTCCTTCCAGGCTCTTAGGTCAACTCTGGGCATATGACTTCAAATAAGAAGCCAATCTATTTAAAGTAAATGTTGGAGTGTTTTAAAGTCAAATTTAGGTGATTTTTTTCTTAAAAACTATCTTATTCCAAAACAGTAAAAAAAAAAAAAAAAAAAGGCTTAAAACACCTTTATTAGTTAACCAGAATATAATTTCTCTTCATGATCAAATTATTCTCTTTATTCCTTTCTTTGTTCTAGTTTTAAATCTCTATTAAGCAATGTAGTTTCTACTTTGTCACCTGGGAGACAATTAGATGGTCTAATCAGTATTCTAATTTGATCATTTTCAGCACAGGATGTGGGGGGCTCTAACAGACTGTTCATATGTTTTTTTTTACTTGGCAGGCCACTTCTTATGCTCCCCATTTTATTGCATTATAATTATTATTGGGTTATTTCTATCTTTTAGAAAAGTGGGAGGATAGCTTCTCTGTTTGGGAAAGTGACCTGATTTTTCCATCACTGAAGAAATATCAGGTTTTTGATCATGTCCCTTTGTTCCATCTCATGGAGGGAATGCACTTGAAACTTGGCCTTTCAAGATGGGATTCATTTTGATTTTGTGGAACTCTTTAACATTAGTAGACCAGGGCTGTGTACTTATGAACAGAATTGGACTTGATGTATACCCTAAGGTTCTGCTTGTATCAAACTATCATATCTTGCAAGTAGTCGTTGGGAATATTAAAACTATTTTTTTTCAGTACTAGTTTTGAAATTCCTAAATCAGAATGGATCTGGACGGAGGCATTTGGTTAATGGAATATCCCTGCTAGGTTTTGTGAATTGCCTCTGCAGGCTGTTTGGTTCCCACACTAGGAAACTGAGAATAATAGTTCTTTGAGGCTCTGAGTCACAGATGTGTACAGAAGAGAGAAAGAACCAATGGAGCTTTTGTAGTTACCTGCAGGCATCAAGACCAAGCCAAAGATGGTGTTTGGAAATTCCAAGTCCCCAAGGCCAGTTTGAATATATTGGCTAGATGTCAGGGGGAAAGGCAAGGTCAAAGAAGCATGAAAGAAGAGAAAAGCATGAAGAGAAGCATGAAAGAAGAAGGTCCTTCAGGTCTCTCCATTTTCAGTGAAGATGCCGTGGAAGAGTCATTTTGGGGAGCTCATTCAGAGTCACCAGACTTGCTAGAATGTTCTTATTTCCAGGTACGTATAATTCCATGTGGTATCATTAGAGGAAGGGGCCTTGCTTCTTCTTACTTCCTATATTATAATAGGCTTTTTTAAAACCAAAATCTGCATTGCATTTTTATTGTGGCTAAAAGGCAATTTATTAATTTTTAATATCTCTGTCAAGGTTCTATAAGAAGAAATTACTCCATGAGGTAGATAGGGATGCTATAGCAGTAGGATGGAAAGTGGACCATAATCTCAAAATAGTAAATGCTGGGCTGGTGGCTTTCCCACAGAGAGGTAATGTGTCTCAGTGAGACAAAACAGCATTTGTAGAAGAGGGTTTATTTGCAGCTTTTCACCCATTTCCTCCACACCAGCCCAATCTCCTGGGCTCTCCTTGAATCATGTCTGTAAATACCTCCTCAGGTGGACCCATATTACCAAGGACAAGATGAAGGCCTCTTTCTTTTCTCTTAATCTGTGGTTTGTAACGGGGTTTAGAATCAAGCCAGCAGGGAATATTGAGAGGTAGATGCAGGAAAACAAGAGAAATAAAATCACAGAACCAGAAAGCAGGATGCCAGCCCAGGATTCATCTGGTAGAAATGAATACCAGAGCCGTTCCTCTGACACTTCTGAAGATGCACCCTTGGTTAGACCTTTTTATTGACCCAGGGTACACACAGTGTTTTCTGCAGGCAGTGCATTTCGTTGGTAGAAAACTGTACTTTTTAGAAAGTCCATTTTTTTTTTTAATTTAGTTGACTTCACATCACTCTTTCAGGGATGTCCAACGCACTGGTCTTATTCCTTACATATGGAGGCGTTCTTCTAAAATTGGAGCATGCAATCACAGTTCATGTTGAATTTGTCAAAGATAACTTCAGGGATTATAATTAGTAGTTAATGGCTTGTTTAATTAATTAAAGGCAATGATATTTCTAGAAAAATCATGCTTTTTTACACACATCTGAGTTAGTATAGGGCAATTCTGCATGGGGTGCATTAAGTAACTTACAGAACTTCTAAGCTGATTTTGGTTTGTATTGCTTACTCTTTGGTTGGTATTTTCTGAGGCATTTCTATGAACAAAGGAAAGGAGATGGTCAGGGGAAGAATTGCTGATATTTTGTATTCACCTGCAATGTGCCATATGATATATTAGACACACAGGAATGAAGATGAAGAAACTGAATGCAAGTGCGGCTCCTGAGTCATGGTGCTCAACAGTATGACCAACAGAAGGGACATTTCAAGGCAGAGTTTTCAGAAGAGTTGCATTCCTAAAAGAATTAGATACCTGAATGATTGTTCTAAAATGTATTTGGGGAATAAATCCATGTCAAATTATAGGAGACCATAAATAATAGAAGAGGAATTCAGATATCAATGACAGGGGAAGCCATTGATCATTCCAGATGCATCAGTGAGGATAGGCTGCATCAATCTGAGGTAACCAACGTACCCCAAATCTCAACGTCTTGATACAAATTTCCTTCTCCTTCATACTCCATGATGAATGTGGGTTGGCAGGGGCTCTGCTCTTCATAGTCACTCAGGGGCATAGGGTCGTCATCGCATCCTTCTCCTGTGTTTCCTGAAATCCATGGGAGAAGGGGATACAATAAAAAATGCATTGGCTCCTAGAGGTTCCTTCTGAAAGTGCCAAACACCACTTCTATTCACATGTCATTGGCAAAAGTAGGTCTCATCGCCAGGCCAAACATAAAAGGGGGCATGGACATCTGATCTTACCCTCGGTGCAAAGAGAGAACAGGAACATTTTGAAACAGTTCTATTAACTTCCACTTTAGAGCATGAGAGTGAGATAATGATTCAAAACTAAGGCCAGGAGTGGTGCACATGAGGAACCCTCCTGAGTCATAGATCATGCTTGAGTTCCAAAGACTAGGAGAGTTTTAAAAGGCAAAATTTGTTTGAAATTTTAGAAGGATTTACTAAAGGCATTTTCACCTTTTTTTTTCTTGTTTGTCTGTGGATTTTGTTTTAAGTTCTCAGGTTTCACCTGTATTGATAAATTATCTCAGAGATATGTGGAGAGGAGTCTCTAGTGAATAAGCATAGAGCCTCCTCCTTGTGTTGGTTTCACTCAATATTTTTTTTAATGATCTGGATTACAGAGGGAGAAAAAGAGAGGAGTACGAGGAAGGGATGACATTGATTAAATCTACATGTAGCAAAGAGCTGGCAAGGAGAGTTAATTTAATGAGCACAGAACCCAGAGCAATCTTGATGGGGCATATAAGCCTATGGTTAAACTTAAGAGGAAAAAATAGCTCTTTATGTAGACTTTTAAAAACATCATCCGTAAGCGCAGAGCTTTGTGAATATCTGACTTGGAATCAATGATTATTAAATCCTTGTCTGAGCTTTTAGCCTGGTGTGAGTGATATAAGCCAATAGTGTGATCTGGCTATCTAAAAAAAACAAAAAAAAAACAGTGCTCATTTGATGAATGAATTGACCCAGATGTGATACAGATTCTGGTATTATTTAGTGCTCAAACATCTGTCAAACGAATGAATGTAAAGAAAGATATTTTTCCTGTTTTTCCGAAAGTAGCATTCACATGTATACACAGGGTGACATTCTCTCCCTCTACGGGGGGAATCTAGGTTTGTTCTAAATAATCCAAAATCATGCAGACACACATATTTCTATTTGTGCTGACTTGAACTTTATTTTTAAGTGAAAAGCTGAGGGATAATAAGCAGATTAATGAAGTGGTGGACTAAGGGTCATTATAAGACACGATTAATTTGATCCAGAAATTCTTGGTCAGAGACTCGACTCCTTGGACATCCTTGAGATATGTGGATCATCATTTGCAAGACAGCAGCACCGCGTCAGCAGAAGAGGCTGGTGCCCAGTTACTTGGGCTTTGGTTCTGGCTCTACCATTTACCAGCCTTCAGATCCTGGACGAGTCATCTAACCCATCTGGCATAAGTTACTAACCTAACCAACCTATTTAGGTTGTCTCTTCATCTATTTGTAAAGCTTGAAATGTGTGGGATTGGGAGCAGCTTGCCCTGCCAACCTCACGGTGGTGAAAGCCAAGGGAGATGATGCCCGTGAAAGCATTGGGTAAATTGTGAAGCATTGTTTAAATATAGGAAGCATTATAGTGACATTTTCCAAATGGTTTCAAGAAACTGATTAGATTGTGCAACATAAACATACTACTGGGAGGCCAGGATTATCAGGATTGTTATCAACTATTTTTCATTATAAATGCAGTGACCGCAATGTGTTTCTGGATGATGCTTTGAGGATTACTAACAGAGCAGCTATTATGAAGCACTCAGACCCACTGCCCCATGCTCTAATCCTATTCTAAGGCAGGCATACACACCACTTACCTTGCTACCTCAACTTTCCTTTGGCTGATACCAATAACCGTTAGGTCCATTATAAAAGGCACTCTGAACATTTGGGAAGGCATTTCACTGAGTCAGCAGCCACAGCCCTGCAAACTCCCTTCAGGGTGTAGACAATTCTGTGACAGCCTTACAAGGTATATCCTGAAGGGAGTGTGAAAGTCACAAAACTGAAGACCTAAATGATGTAAAGGTGCAGGCACTGTGTATTACAAATAAAACACATCAAATCAGATATTGTGTACTAAAAAATAGGTAGAAAAGGCAGGGCATATAATATATGCCTATTTGCAGTAAGAAATCCAGTTTCAGGCTAGTTACAAGCAAACCGGTCAAAACAGGAAGTGCAACCAGGGGGCAAGCTTGCATAAGTGCCCAGTGGGTGTCTCTGTGGGGCCAGGTCTGAGGCTATCTATCCTTCCTTCTGGTTGGAAGTAGCCTTCTTGGGGTATGAAGTTTCCTCAAGAACATATGACCAGCTCTCTGGAGTGATCAGGTGTGGCAACTGCAGGGAAAATGGAGGTGCTTTTAGGTAGCATTTCTTAAACAGTGCTGTGTGCTTGTGCATTGTCTGGGATTCTCAGATTGTTTGCATTAGGTCTGGGCTGGGACCTGGTATCTGCATTTGCAGCAAGTTCCAAGGTGATGCCCACATGGCCAGTTCACAGCCCCACTTGGATTAATAAGGGAGCTGCCTTATTTCCAGCTCTGGCATAAAGGTATGATATGGTCAGTCTCTTCCCCTTCCCCCACAGCCATTTAGGTACAACAAAAAATTATTATGGAGTTTTAAGAAGAAGTAAATGACTGGGCTGATGTAAGTATTGATCACTTTAGACCCTGCTGACCACCCAGTTCCCAGGGGATAGTAAGCTACCCTTCCCGTCTATAGAAATTCTTTGCCTCTTGGCTGTGACTCTTCTAGGAATGTAAGAACCCTTTAAACCTAAGAGTGTACCACTGGGTTCAGAAAAGCTAACTCCTCAGGATGTTATTATCCAAATACAGTTTTCCTGGAGGAGAAATAAAATTTCTTTTTAATCTAAAATTAATATGCATAATAACTGATGATAATTCTTGTCATTTAATGTGGGCTCTCTGTATACTATGTATTTTAATGAAATCTTCTTATTTAATGTATATATGAATCCTGTAATATAGATGCTATAAGTTTTTGTTTTGTTTTCTTTGTAATCTTACAGACAAGGAATCTAAGCCTGATGCCAAACCCAGGCCTCCAAACCATGTTGCTAATCTCTCTCTTGGTGATAGCCAGGGTACATTTTAACCTATGAATGCTTTGTCTCTTATTGGTTATTTGCATGAAGACAAACTAAGGGACCAGCATATATTTGTGGAATTAGTGGAAGTGTAAATATTAATTCAACAAGTCTGTGCTATATCTATCTTAGTGTTTTGGGGCTGCTATAGGGAAATGCCACAGACTAGGTACCTTATAAATAATAGGAGTTTATTGCTGACACTTCTGGAGACTGGAAGTTCAAGAGCATGGCACCAGCATGGTAGGGTGAGGGCCCTCTTTCTGGATTGTAGTTGGTGCCTTCTTCCTTTGTCCTCACGTGGTAAAAGGGGCTGGGAAACTCTATTGGCTCTCTTTTCTAAGAGCACTAATCCCATTCATGAGAGCTCCACACTCCTGACATTAGCACCTTTCTCAAAGGCCCCACTGCCTAGTACCATCACCTTTGGGGATTAGGATTTCAACATGAATTTGGGGGAGACATAAATATTCAGACTATAGTGATGCCTTTAAGTTGTTGTACTTGGAAAAGTACATACAGTTTTTGTTTTGTTTTTAAGGAAAGAGTTGTGGCTAGAGTAAATCTTGAAAGTTCTTATCACACATACACACAGACTGTAACTACATATGGTGACAAATAATAACTGAATTTATTGCAATTATTTTGCTATCTCTATATATACACATTGAATCATTATAGTGTATACCTGAAACTAATATAAAGCCATGTCAATTACATTTAAGTTTTAAGAAAGGGAAAATGTCTATTTGCCTTGAAAGGGTATATTGGCTCTGATTTTGATTTTGTTTTAAATTAGGGACAGGATGCATTGCACATAGATGCTCAATTGGTATCTATTCAATTATGGGAGAAAATAGAAAGAAGGATCAAAAGGTGAAGGGGTAGAGTAAAGTAAGAGCTGTCATTCTGATCATCTTTGCTATAGAAGAAGAAAGCTAAAGCCAAACACGTTTGAAGGATTCTGAAACACTGCCTGGCTTAAACAGCTCTCCACTGAGAACTGTGGTTCCCCTGTTAGCGCTCTTTTCCCTTTGGGCACACTTTCTGTGCCTGTGAGGTCCCTACATATGCTTGGACATTTACAACGGACACAGCAAATTGAAGATTCTGAGAAGGGGAGGACAAAAAATTCACTTTATTTAACCCAACTTTCTCCAACTTGATGTGACCACAGAAACTTTGTCCTGTGGTAGACCTGTTACCTCCCCAGGGGGAGCATGGAATGTTATCTGGGAAATGCTATTTTGGAGTAGATACTGTCCCTCTCCTTAGTGTTTTTTCCAAACTTGATTTCTCTAGTGAAGGAGACCTGAAAATTCAGGACCTCACAGTGTGGGTCAGTTTTTAAATTTTCCCTCCTAGAATTCCCTGCCTTTTGGGAGCAAAAGCGGGAAGGTCATCTGAAGGGGAAGGGACACCAGTGACAATCTATTTCTTATTTCACAAAAGGCTTTCCTGGGTATTGTGAAAAGCCAACTCCCAGGCCGAAGGACTTGGAGAGGGCACTGGCGTGTCAGTCTTCTTCCTGGTTCTCTCTCCTCATCCCTGCACCTCCCTGTGCTTTTATCGGGGTTCTTTGAACTCCACACTCAACTTGGTCTCCCAAGCTTTCCTTTCCTTGCTACTACCAAGATATATCCACATGTACTTTTCATGTTAAGGATCTCATTTCTTTTGACCCTGATAAAACAAAGAACAACTATCAAATGGCAAAAAGAAAAAGAAGGAGATTTCTCTAGAAGTGCTCTGAACCTCAGTTTCTGGCTCTATTTTGTAGGGAAAGCACCATTTGGCCTCCAACTACTGCTTTGATTATGAGTGTGGTGTGAACAAACAACCACCCTGCTTTTGTTTCCCTTTCTCTTGGTCAGACCTTGCTTTAGGGAAGATCTAAGGAACACTTTCTACAAAGTCTTCATCTTCCCAGCCAGAAGCCACAGGCTTTACCAGATGAACAAGGCAGTCCTCTTTGTCAAGTAAGAAGTATGGATCTCTGGGGCACTCCAAATTGGGGGACTTTTATTTCCCTTGAGGTCTGACTGCCTTATTCAGGAATGATGCCTTCAGATGTTTTCTATGACCCAGTGTTCAAAGGTAGGCATACTAGAAAACTGCTGATCTGTGGGGACCTTCAGGATGTGCTCAAGAGACGTTTAGAAGATTGCAACTTACAGGTTGAAGTGTAGAGGTGGTGATGACCACAGTGGCGAAAGAAAACGAGTTTTTTGTGTGGGAGTGTGTGCATTTTGCTTGTTGAACATACACACTCAATTTGTGTGCATGTGTGTTTGCAGGTGCTCAGTGTGTGTGTGTGTGTGTGTGTGTGTGTGTGTGTGTGTGAACCATGTGGCCAACGAGAGAGGAATTAGCTAGACAAACAAAGAATGAATAGACACCCTGCCTTCCACTATTACCATCATCGTCAAGGAGTATTGCACAGGGATGACTGTTATTGACCAAGTCTGGGAAGCTCTGTATTGAGTAGTAACTTGAATGCTAGCTGTTGTGCACTTGTTCTGAGATCCAGAGCATGACGGTGTTTGTGAAATACACAGCATGTGGCTTGCAGGGCTCTCTCCATATTCAGTGAAGCTGCGTGTTCAGCTCTTGAGCCTTATTCTAAACAGTGTGAATTTGTGTGAGTATAAGCTCAAAGCTGATGTAAAACAAGTCCAGGTATATTTAAGAATGGGCTTCCTTATTGTCAGAGATATGAAAGGTGGAATTGACAGCACCATAAGGCTAAAGGATCCATGTGTAGGATGGATGACTCCTTGACATAAATACAATAGAAGAAATACAAACATTGGATAATAAATTGACTTTTTCAATTCTTGAGTACACTTCCTCAACTTTTTCAGGTTGGATACTCAGTATTGGATGAATAGGATATCAGTAATGACTGAGGGAAGAATTATCTGCAGAGAGTAGTCTAAAATAAAAAAAAATATTGCTTTGTTTTAAACATTGGATCTATTTTGTATCTTCACAAAGCTCAGGAATTTTATTAGTATATATGAGTGGCAGAGAGGTGTAACCTCATCTAAACTTCAGCATTAGATTCCAAGTAGCTTCAAAGGTTTGATTAAACATACTTACAATAATTAGATTCCAAGCTTTTGGAACTCCAGCAGTTTCTATTTCTTTCTTTTTCTTTTTTTCCCTTTTTTTGAAGGATTCAGCATCTAATAAAGTAAAATAAATTGCAGGGCTCTCGGTCAGTGAATAAGCACTTTTGTAGCTTAGAGCTTCAATTTATCAATAGGTGTTGTTATTCTGGGGCTTGTTTTTTGGCTTTCTTTGAAAGTTTAAGGGTCGTTGTCCACCCACACATGAGATGTAGACCCAGTCTATTATAAAAATAAATAATTATTTTTCCAAGGTCTGCAGAACTAGATTTCATTTTGGAAAACTGGCTGGTATAATGGTTTGTGTGCTACCCTATCTGTCAAAAATGCTAAGACGTGGGGCAGAGGGAGGTTGCAAAATGAATTGGAGGACCGGTTGCTACCTGCAGGGGTTTGGGCTAGAGTCAGCATGCTACTCCTTGTCAACGACCTGGTGTAAATTTGGCTGGAACTGCACACCTGAGCTAGCACTAGGGCAGGGTCCTAGGGACCAAGTTGGATTAGAGAGGGAGGGTTTGCCTGGCACATCAGGACATCCCAAAGCAGTAAGAAGCTCCTTAGCTCTATGTCAGTGAAGGGATGGGGTAAGAGCAAGGAAGAAGCTAAGGGTAGTAGGTATTAGGGACAGTGGAAAATGGAGAAAAAAGTAACTTGAGGTCTAAGGTTTAAGCCATGCCTAATGGGCACCAGAAAGTGCTAGCCCTTAGAGCTGGAGCAGCCAGCTGGTTTAAAGAAGCAAGATGGACAAGGCAGGAGCATAAGCTAACTGATTTTTACAAAACCTCTGTAAAACCCCTGGCCATCCACATTTTTGTGTTAAGTTGAATTTTTTTATAATAATGTGTGGTTAAAAATACCCCAGTGTTTGTTGCCTTGCTTTTCCTTTTTATCAACCAAGAAGTTCTTAGTGCTCAGAAATGTGTTTGTTCATTGTTGTCTCTGACGATCACCATGAATTCTCCTTAGTAGAAGGGGTGTGTCTGTGTAAATCATGGTTTACCCTGCATTTGAACTGACTCCTTCTCTACTGCCTTGAGTACCCTTTGGTGGAGTCCCTCCAACCTTTTCTCCCTCCAGCTTCTGGTCACTAGAAACCATTAGGCAATGGCTTCTTAGTACCAGGCAGTTCAGCAGTCAAAGGTCTGCACAGCTGCAAATACCTAATTTCATAGAAGGTACTTATTGGTGGAAAAAAACTTGTATTCCTCAACAGCAGTACCAGAAACTGTTCTCTCTGTTATGAGTAGCATGTTAAAACAATGTTCTAGAGTCTTCTGGTCAAGATGGCAGCATTCGCAGACATAGCTTGCCTCTTCACACAACCTCATCAAAATTACAGCTAAAATACAGAACAACAGTCTCTCAGAACAGTCAAAAATTGAGTTGAATGTAAGTCTGACAACTACGGAATTAAAGAAACCACATTCACCGAGATTGGTGGGAGGGGCGCAGATGCAGAATGGGCTGGTCTCTCACCCTTGTGTGGTAGATAAAACCTCAGGAGGGATATCTCAGGAGCGATCAGGCCCAGCCTCACATAAGGCCCCACAGCCCAGGGTTCCAGTGCCAGGAAAATAAGTCCCCATCACTTCTGGCTGCAAAAACCAGCGAGGATTGAGTTGGTGGAAGAAACTTCTGAATCCCCAAGCAGTTCCTCTTAAATAATTCACACAAGGATTCACCTACTCAAAATCACTTCCTCTGAGCTCCAGAGTTAGGGTGGCAGCTTGAAGGGCACCAATGGCATACTGGGAGAGGCTGAAGTGTCTGACATCAGGGCAAGCAGACACCATTGTCCCTTTTCTGAGCTTTCTCCCATCAGAGCCATGGACCCAACAGTCTGGTGCCTTATTTGAGACTCCATCAACCTGGCTAACACTGTTTGACCCTCCTTGGAAACCCCCAGAGACTCTGCCCCACCCAATTTATGGGCCCACCCAACTGCTTTTCCATGTGAATGGCTGGTCTTGGCTCAGGCTTCACAACTTCCTCAACCCTATCAAACAAGCAACACCTGGCCTCAGTGAACTATGGGCCAGGCACTAGCAGCAGCCAGATTAATTTTACAGCTTGTCTTCACCTGGGAATCTCCAAGCCCAGCATAAGTAGCAGCCATTTCAGATTGCTTTATATCTCAGGAAGGGCAGACTGGGCAACATACAGGTGGGGTCTGTCCTTAGCCTGCACCATCTTGGTAAGCCCAGGACTAGCTCACCCAGTGGGTAGCTACATACCACTTTAGACACTGCCACCCTGCCCCTGCACAGCTGAACCTCCATAGAGGGCAGAGATTGGTGATAAGCAGTCACAGCCAATCCTTGCAGCTGACTGGCCTGGGTAAATCATTCTTATTGACCTGCCAACAGCAGTCAAGGCTCAACTATAAGAGGAGGGTGTACTCAACCCACATATAGGGCACATCTCGAATATTCAGCTTGGGCAATAGGGGAGGCAGTGCCACTGGACACTACAGGACAACTACTACTTTAGGCCACAGTACCAAGACTTGGAATCAAAGCAGCTCTACCTGATTAACAGATGTTGCAAACTCATTTTCACCAGGGGACACATTGGCCTCACAGTTGCCTTCAAAAAGCCGAAATAATTTTAGGACTATATAAATATAACTACTCCTTAATTATGAAGAAGTTGAAATTATATTCAGCCCTTTGAAGGCAACTGAAAGGCTCATGTCACCCCTGGTGAAAATGAGTTTGACACTCCTGACCTAATACATAGAAACAAACACGGGGAGGCTGCCAAAATGAGGAGACAAAGAAACATGATCCAAATGAAAGAACAAATTAAAACTACAGAGAAAAACTAAACCAAATGGAGATAAGCGATCTATCAGATGCAGAGTTCAAAACACTGTGTATAGGGATGCTCAAGGAACTTAGTAAGAACCTGAGCAGCATAAAAAAGATCCTGAAACACCAGTTCAAAAGAACCTATGCACCCCAATGTCCATGGCAACACAATTTACAATAGCCAAGTGTTGAAAGCAACCTAAGTGCCCATCAGTAAATGAGTGGATCAAAACACTATGGTACACTTACACAATGGAATACTACACAGCCAAAAGAAAGAAGGAGCTCCTAATCTTCGTGACAGCAGGGATTAATCTGGAGAGCATTATGCTAAGTGAAATAAGCAGGTGGTGAAAGACAAATACCATATTTCACCTATAAGTGGAATCTAATCAATAAAAAAAACAAACAAGCAAAATATAACCAGAGACATTGAAATAAAGAACAAACTGACAGCAACCAGAGGGGAGATGGTAGGGGATAATGGGGGAAAGGGGGGAGGGTTGTCGAGGAACATGTATAAAGGACACATGGACAAGCCAAAGGTGGGTAGGATCGAGAGTGGGAGGTGGGGATGGCTGGGGTGGATGGGAGTGATGGTGGGGGGGGGGGGTGGGAATGGAGACAACTGTACTTGAACAACAATAAAAAAAATAAAAAATAATAAAAGTATGTAACAGAAAATTTAAAAACTCCGGTAGGTATGGGCATGATTATGCCTATCTACTAAGCTATTATGCTATGCCACCTTCTGAGAATGATTATCAGACCATTTTTTGTAGTGACAAAAATGTGAATGAACAGTGGCAAAGTGGTTGGACAAACTACATCATAGCCAAATCACGTATCTCTTCAGCTAATTGACAGCTATTGTTGAGTGCAAAACATGCAAAAACATGTATATAAACCATTTCAATACATGTGCAGGTAGTATATTAATATGTATGTGATTGTGAGTAAAAACAATGATGTTGCTTAGCATTGCTTATCTGTGACTACTATTGTGGCTAGAGTTTCTACGAGAATGAGAAAAATACTAACCTAAACAGATAAAATATATTATAAAAGTCACATTTACATACACACACACACACACACAAATAAATAAATAAAATGATGCTAGTTAAAAAAAAAGATCCAGTCAGAAATGAAGGAGTCGCTAAATGAAATACAGAACAATTTACAGGGAAACAACAATAGAGTGGATGAAGCCAAGAATCAAATCAATGATTTGGAACATAAGAAAACAAAAAACAATAAACAGCAAGAAGAAAAAAGAATCCTCCCCCAAAAATGAGGGTAGTATAAACAGCCTCTAGGACAACTTCAAGGGGTCCAACATTTGCATTCTAGGGCTGCCAGGAGGAGAAGAGCAAGAGCAAGATACTGGAAATCTATTTGAAAAAATAATGAAGGAAAACTTCCCTAATTTGGTGAAGGAAGTAGACATGCAAATCCAGGAAACACAGAGTTCCAATCAAGTTGGATCGAAAGAGGACCACACCAAGACACATCATGATTAAAATGCCAAGGGTTAAAGATAAAGAGAGAATCTCACAAGCAGCAAGAGAAAATGAGGCAGTTACCTACAAAGGAGTTCTCATAAGACTGTCAGCTGCTTTCTCAAAGAAACTTTGTAGGCAAGAAGGGGCTGGAAAAAGTATTCAAAGTGATGAAAAGCAAGGGCCTACAACCAAGATATTCTAGCCATTACAGTTATCATGTAGAGTGGAAGGGCAGACAAAGTGCTTCCCAGACAAGGTAAAGCTAAAGCAATTCATCATCACCAAGCCATTATTACAGGAAATGTTAAAGGGACTTATTTAAGAAAAAGGAAGATTGAAACTATGAACATTAAAATCAAAACAAACTCACAACTATCAAGAACTGAATCTAAAAAGTAAAAATAAAAACAAAAACAAAAACCAACTAAGCAAACAACCGGAACAGGAACAGAATCATAGGTATGGGGATTGTTTGGAGGGTTATCAGCCAGGAGGGTGAGGAGGGAGAATGAAGGAAAAGGTGCAGGGATTTAGAAGCCTAATTGGTAGGAACAAAATGGACAGGGGGATATTAAGAATAGTATAGGAAAGGGAGAAGCCGAAGAACTTACATGAACAATCCATGGACATGAACCAAGAGGGGGGATGCTGGAGGGAAGTGGGGTACTAAGCAGAGGAGGGCAAAGGGAAAAAAATTGGACAACTGTAACTGCACAATAATAAAATATACTTAAAAAAATGTTCTAAATTCAGTAGAAGAAAATCAGACATGTACCCATCACCCCATCTCCTCATCTCTTGGATCCTTAAGGTTTCTCATGTTGTTCATTTGAGTGTGTGGTTTCAGATTCCCAGTGGATTTTCTTTAAAGTGATGAAATGCTTAAGGTAAGAAACTAGCATTGACAATTACTGTTCGGTAATATGAGAAGTGTTAATTTGTTTCATCTTAACACTTTTTTTTTTTTTTACCATGGAGGACTGTCCATCTGACCCCACTAACCTTTCCAGGAATAGAAGAGTTTTGCCATGGTTACAGATTGTTTTAATCAACAGTCTAGGAAACAATAGCAGCTACTTCCTACTGGCCTAGCTGTTGTCAAGGTCTCTTCTTGAGGAGAGTACATCTTTTTGTAGCTCCTATTGTCTTGACAATTTCTATCCCATCCAGAGATTTTCTTGAAAGGGACTAAGATTAATTTAGAAGTTTTAAAAAACAGGCATTAAAGGCCAGAGAAGCTATTTTTAAAATTAAATCTTTGTTGAGTAATGCACATCTATATTTTATAACCCCTGATTTAAAATGCTAACTCTAAAGATAAGAATGTATACATGTTTTTATTATATGTTCTTTATTTTATTTTATTTTATTTATTTATTTTTAGACAGAGAGGAAGGGAGGGAGAAACAGAGGGAGAGAAACAATGTGTGGTTGCCTCTTGCATGCCCCCTACTAGGGACCTGACCTGCAACCCAGGCAAATGCCCTAGACTGGGAGTCGAACCAGCGACCTTTTGATTCTCAGGCCAACATTCAACCACTGAGCCACACCAGCCAGGGCTATTACATGTTATTCTTAAAGGAATTGTTTTGATGCTTTTGGTTGTCAGAAACCACAGATTCCATAAGAACAAATTCTGATAAGGTAAGGTAATTTCCTTTTTCTATGGATTTTACTATTTATAAGCTGATTTGGACTCCAGAAAAAGCTAATGAGATCTTGGGTTGCATTAATAAGAACAAGATAAGAACAAGGAAGACAGAAGTTGTATGCCTGCCTAGTTACAGTAAACCAGAATGTTGTATTGAGAGAGAGACTGATAAACTGGGAGATTATCAGAAGAGAGTAAGCAGAGGTGAGAAGCTGTTAGAAATCATCTCTTGTGAGAAACACTTGAAGCAACTGAAATCAATCATCTTGGAGATGTGTTTACTTGGGACAACCTTATTAAAAACTTTTGGACATTTAAAATATTGCCATGTGGGCCCTGGCTGGGTAGCTTAGTTGGTTAGAGTGTCATTCCAATACACCAAGGTTGCAGGTTCAATTTCCCTGTCAGGGCACATACAAGAATTAACCAATAAATGCATGAAGAAGTGGACTAACAAATCAATGTTCCTTGCTCTTTCCCCCTCCATCCTTTCTTCCCCTTCCCCCCTTCTCTCTAAAAATCAATAAATTAAAAAAAAATAAAGATTGCCATTTGCAGGACAAATTTTATATTTTTTAAAAAGATTTTTATTTATTTATCTTTAGAGGGGAAGGGTAGGAGAGAGGGAGAGGGAGAGAAATGTCAATGTATGGTTGCCTCTCGTGTGTCCCCTGCTGGGAACTGGCCTACAACCCAGGCATGTGCCCTGACTGAGAATCAAACTGAGATCCTTTGGTTCACAGGCCTGTGCTCAATCCACTGAGCTACACCAGCCAGGGCCAAATTTAATATTTTAAGGGATCTCAGAGGGCAGTAGAAGTTCCAGTGTGGTGTGTGGTAACCAAGGTTTCAGATCCATTGAAAGAACTTTCAGCAGACTCATTCTTACTTAAGATCCTGGTGTATCCTTACAGTAACAGTTGCAAAGCTTAACTTAGGTTTTAATTCTCTTCAAAAAAAAAAAAACAAAAAACTGTTTAGTTAAACTATGCTCCGGGCATCACCTGCTAAAGAATCATAGGGTGGGGTATGGTGTAAGAGGTAAGACAAGGTAAACATTCAGAATCTTGGCCCAAACTCCAGACCTACTTAATCAGAGTCTTAGGGCTTGTGGCCCTTGGATCTGCTTTCTGACCAGGCTTTAATGACGCTTACTAAAGTTTTCAGACATGGTAGCTACCCTGTCCTTAATCTAACAAGCCAATCTTTCTACACATCATGCTTTCATCCCTGATTGGAGAGCTTACTGTTTGTTTTCTAAAGTCTGTGTTCCTCTCCAGTAGTTTCAAGGCCTGTCTTATCCTAAGATGTTTTTGCCAGTCACCATTTTGTCTGTCCTTCAAGTTTCAGTACCTTCATGGGGCTTCATCTAGCACTTGTACTTGATTATATTTGCTTTTCGTCACAAATCCTAGAATCATTCTAGTCAATATCAGAAAACTACTCTATTGCATTGTATATTTCACCGTCACTTGGGACATGCAGGTCTTTTTTCACCAAAGGTAATATAGGTACATGGTGCCTGAAGGAGCAGTTTAGGACATTGAGATCAACTCACCCTCTGAGGCCTGGATCTCGTACACCAGGTGACTATCGTGCAGCATGCCCACCACCACTGGTGGGATCCTTCCTACCTTCCGAGCAAACCCCTTCCACCTGCATCTCTGGATAAATTTGACTTGAGACTTTTCTTCATTATTGTGAGTGAAATCATCTTCTCTCTACTTCCCATTTGTCAGTCTAGGATTCTCCTAGCACCTTCACAGAACAAACTGAATGAATACCTGCTATAAAAATGCATTTGTGCTCCAGCTGGTGTTGTTCAGCGGATTGAATGCTGGCCTGTGAACCGAAAGGCGTCTAGTTTGATTCCCAGTCAGGACACATGCCTGGGTTTGGGGCCAGCTGGCTGGTTGGAGGCATGCGACAGGCAACCAACTGATGTTTCTCTCGTAAACCAGTGCTTCTCTTCCTCTCTTTCTCCCTCCCTTATCCTCTCCTTGAAAATGAATAAGTAAAATCTTTAAAAACATAAAATAAACAAGCAAACAAACAAATAAATAAAAATGCACTCGCATGTCCCTTTTTTTTCCTCCCAAGCCTCTTTAAATGTGCTCTCTTGATGTGTTTATGGGCCTTTTTGCTGGAATAAGTCTGATTAGAAAGGAGAATACCTTTTGGTAGGAAGTAAACTATCCAAGTGAAAACAGTTTTTTGATAACTATCTAGTGAATATCCCAGAGGATTTTAAACAGCTCAGATATCCCCCTTAGCATATTAACCACCACAAGAAAAAAGCTTTTCCAAATGTCCATATTGATGCCTTTTCCTTTTAGGATACATTCATAGCGGGCTTTCTAAAGAGCACTGTGATTGCCAGATGACAGCCTATGCTGTGAAAATAGGTTCTGTAAATGCTGAATTGATAACATTGAAACAGTTGGCACTCTACATTATTTTAATCTGCCAAACCATCTCACATTGACTCATGAAATTAAAAATAAATATCACACCTATGGCAATTTTCACTTGACTTGATTCTTCTTAAATTATCTTCTGTGGAGGGGGCTCTGCCCGCAGAGCCCCATCCCTCCATCACAGATGAAAATAAAAACTACCAAGACATGACTGCTTGGGGAGGAGAGGTGGTCAAACTCTCAAAGGAAAATGACCCAGAGCCCCTTCCTCACTGGGCTTTTATTGGGTTCAAATACACAGGAATACAGGTATGTCAGGCAGCGAGGATCAAACAATGGATAACATTTCAAAGAAATCTGGGGGCTTAATCTGAGTCAGTGTCTGTCAGGAAAGGGGGTTGCAAAAACTTTGGGAGACATACCCATTTCCTCTTTGGACCCTTATCATTTAAATGAGAGCAGTCTTAGCAAATAAAGCAGGTTTCACAGGACTTTAAGAATTCTTTCTTATGCCAGATCACCCAGGGAACAGTCCTGGCCCACACAGGGCCCCCCCCCCCCCCCACTCACCATCACAGTTTCACTCTTTAAACGGATTAGGCCCAGGAAGCAAGAGATAAGGAAGATATCTCCCAGATGGAAATGGGGACTCGGGCTATGTCAAAATAGCCAGGGGGTGAGGGCCCATCACCCCCCTTGGCTGCAGCCCCCTAGTCCTTCCATGAGGCCTCCCAAGTGGTCCTGTCTGGCTTAGGTTGCCCCTCCCATGAGGAGTCTTACCCGTCATTGACTACCGACTAAGCATTGGGGCCAGAGATGGATAAGGCAGAAGCAGCACTCCTGCCAGGGAGATAAGCTTTGTCTCCTTAGTAGCTCATGTCCTCTTGACAGAACAGACCCAGATGAAGCAAGTCCCTTGGCTCTTACTCAGCCCACCATGGGGTGAGGGTTACAACTCCTGAAACCAGGTTGAATGATCCGCAACAATCTTCTTCTGAAATGTTCATTCAAAAACCTAAAATAAGTATACTTGTTTAACAAAGGGTCTGCCTGGAGCCTAGTCCTGGTTCTTCTCCTAACAGCACAAGGAGGCATCATAGAGTAAAAAGGACTTGGCGGGTAATCCAGGTGCCATCCTTCCAGTCACCTTCTGAGTGTGTCACACTGGTTTTGACAATAGGCTGCAGAGGCAACACATCCCATTGCTGCTGCCAGATTCATCTAATCTGAACTGTTTTGGTCATGTCACTCTCAGGAAGTCTGGATGATGCTTTACCCTACAAGTCTCTAGTTCTCACAGATGTTCTTACTTTGACTCCTCCTGCAGGGATGGCCTGCCCCATTTCCTCAGATATCCAACCCTCGATCCACTAAAGGAATATGAAGAGGAGGATACTGCGCGATAAAAGGATGAATGAAGCACTGTGCTTTTTGCAGACACACTCGCAGTCAAGGGCAGGGAGAGACACTTCTAGAACAAACAATCATGGTGTAATGCCACGTAGACGCTAGTCCAGGAATAGGGCCGTTGGAGCTGACAGGGGGGGAGACTCCTACGTCAGTAGTTCTGTGCTGGAGTTTGTGTATGGTGCCCCACGCTGACATTGACCTCCACTCACACCTGATTGAGTTTTCTATTCTTGATTCTCATGGTCTCTGCACTAGTCAGCTGACACTGCTGGAACACAGCACTAAAGACTGGGTGACTGGACGGCAGTTTCTTTTCTCACAGTTGGAGGCTAGAAGTCCAAAACCAGGGTGTCAGAAATTCAGTTTCTAGTGAGGGCTTTCCTCCTGGTTCTCCGATAGCCACCTTCTCACTGTCCTCAGACAGCCTTTGCTTCTCGTGCACATGTGCAGAGAGGGAGTGAGCTGCGGCATTACTTCCTCGCCCTGTAAGGACTCCAGTTCTGTTGGAGTAAGGCCTTAGCCTTATGACATCATTTAACTTTTATTACCTCCTTATAGGCCTAGCTCTCAAATGGTCACGTTGAGGGTTAGGGCTTTAACATAATAATTTGGGAGGGGGACACCATTCAGTCCGTAGTGATCTCAGTGGACTGTACCCGACCATGCTTCTGCTGGGACTCCGGGCAGGTTTGTGTTCTCATCCAGCTGACCCAGCTAGCATTCCTCGATTATGTGTTTATCACTCTGAGCATCTGCTACTGATTTACATGTGCTGTTGTTTTCAGTTATACACACACCTGAGAGAGGCCTACTGTGACCCTGGGCAGGTCACATAACCTTTCTAAGCCTCGCTTCTCTAGCCTATAAAGAGTGATACTAGATTACCTATCTCACAGGCCTCTGTGGTGGGGGTGGGGAGGCTTGATGCAATAACAGATGCAAAGCACTTGACCCTGTTCAAGCATATACTTGGGGCTGGTCAAAAGTTGGTTCCCAATGCAAACCCTGTCTTTACTGCTCTTTTTCAGCTGAGCTCCTGGAAGACATGGAATGTGCTTTCTTCTCTCTAACTGAGTAAGGATGCCTGTCCCCAAAGGCTGCAGATGGAATGCCAGACTGAAGGCAAAGTGGGATAGTAGAGGACAAAGACCAAGTCAAGGGGGGAAAAAAGAGCAATGTGCAGGGACCATCTATTGTGCAGAGAGTCTCCATTCCCTGTCTGCAGCCAGGAGCACCGGAGAAACTTCTCTCTGAAAGCAGACTGTCCCCTGGTAAAATCCAGCTCTGGGTGTTTGCTTTTCTCTGGGTCATTTACCCTGAGTTGGAAAGATACAAAAAGAATTAGCACAGAGGACAGGAGGAGGGGGGGTTATATTAAGTTTCTGAGATACGATATTGGGATGCAACCATAATAACCAACACATTGAAAAGTTAATTCAGCAGGAGTAATTCAGAGAGGTAATGCAACTTATTTGTCACTGAGGAGGACTGCATAGCCAAGTGATTTCTTTATGCATTTTAAAGTGTTTTTAAACCCTTGGGTAGCTATAGTCAATTTTTAAACATGTTTTCTCATTAATTTTCAATTTGTAAATGCACATTGTACAGGAGTGTTTTAATCATCTGGGGAGGCTGCTTCACAGATGGCTCTGGTGTGACCTAAAATTCCAATGATTATAATGAATCAGAATGGATGATGATAAACTTGTTTGGAGATGTGCTGAGTGTCAACATTTTTACAGCTTTGCTGCTGTTCTTGAGAGTTTAGTGCTTCTTAAAAATGAAAGGAGGATGATTGTAATGGGGCTAAGCAGGGCCAGGAGTTGACTAAGTGAAATACTCGTGGTCAGCTCATCAGGGCCAGGAGTTGACTAAATGAAATACCCCTGGTCAGCTCATTGCTACTCTGTGTAGAATTCTTCCAGGGAAAAGACACCAACAGTATTGTTGGTACATCGAATGAAGTACACATGTAGAATGCTAAGTTGTCAGCCCTTCAGACCTACACATAGCAGGCCATCCCATGCCTCTGTTTTATTACATGTTGAAGTGCCAATTAAAATACAAGAAGGCTTAGAACTAGGTGCTCTTATGAATTAGTTAAGAATGGCCTGGGTACAGGATTTATCAAATGTTTAAACTATACCTATACCTGTTCAAGTTTGAATTTTAGAGGCATCTAAAAAGCCTATTTATAATCAGTAAATCCACTTACAAAGCCTTTATTGCTGCTTCTCTGAGCTATTATCTTTTGTGTGTTTTATCCCAGGCCTTACCAGGCAACCTGCATTCAGTGCTGTGTGCAGAAAATAAATGGGGTCTTGAAAGTTAGACACACATGCGGGCTCACTTAGTTTGTCTGTGGCCTTGAGCAGATTAGTCACTGTTTCTGAATTTTGGTTTTCTAAAGAAGGGGTAGAGGTTGTGAGGGAGAAACACATACATGTCATCACACAGCACAGGAAGTGTTCCACAAATTGTAGTTGTTTGTTTCTTGGTATCTTACTCTCCTCATTCTCTGCCGTGGGTGCCCTACCCCCATGCCAGCTCCTGCCCCTGCTGCACCAGCCTAAACCTGAGCTTTCCAAAGAGCCTCCACCATTAATCCCTGTTTTCTCAGATGAACAGTTCACAGCAAGGCCTGGCACCTGCCTTTAGCTGACAGGTGCTTGCGACATCAGATTGCTAATGATGCTGAGGCTCTCACAGGGGCTCCAGGAGGAGAGCCACAAGCAAAACGAAGGCAGAATGTTCACTGTCAGGTTGTGAGAAGCATTCCGGTAGGAGTCTCAGCACCAATGTGAGACATGAGACACATAAAGCTTGTCCTGTGGAGGTTCCAGTAGGGAAAAGTCACTTTTCATTCCCTAGTTTGAGTGCGTATTGATGTGGTAGCTGTGCTGAGTGTGGTACTTAGCACCAGCCTGCCAGAACTCATCTTCAAGGAAACTGTGAATCATTAGCGTTTACCTTTTCTGACTGTATAGCACTCTGACAGTGCCCTGTCACCTAGCTGCCCAGTGCCTCGCCTGTACCCCTAGCAAATTCTTCTAGAGGAAAAAAAATGAACATTCCATGAGCTTGATGTGAGTTGTCGAATGTGATTTTCTTCCCAGAACACTTTTCATTTTGATGAGGACAAAACAGAGTGAAAAAGCCTACAGAGGGAAACATGTCTTGGAGAACCGTGAAGGTTAGGGCGCAGAGTAGAGCAGCCATTGGGTAGCGGTGGCTCCTGGACTCTAAGAAAGGTGGTTCCACTGCTCCACTGTCCTGCTAGGGAGGCTGTCACCTGGGAACAGCTGTGTTCCTCATTCAGCAAATCTGTGTGTAGAGGCTAGTGTTTGAAGGTCAGAACCCACACCAACCAGAATATTGAATGAACTCTCTGCCCCTCCCACCACCCTGTTTCCCAGGCCAGCGGATTCAGAGAAAGTCCACCCTCAGTGGTGGTGATGATGGCTTGTGCTGCCACTCTCTTCTCTCCCTTGCCTGGCAGATGCTACCACTGCAGCACAGCCTACGTCCCTGTTGCACCTACATAGGGACTCTGGGTTCTGCCCCACCCCACCTCTCAGGCAGCTATTATTATCCTATTAGTGGAATGAAATAAATTTCCTTTCCTTGGGGTATGGTTTGCAGATTCTAAGTAGAGTAGTATTCTGAGAAAACACCATTGTCTCCCACTTTACCGATGGGAAAACTCACTTTAGAGGGGTCATGCGGCTTCACCAGGGTTACCCAGCTGGCCCATTGCAGAAGGACAGCTCCAAATGGAGTCTGATTCGTCCATGTCTTGCATTTTTCTACTGTGTCAAGCTGCCTCCCCAAACTCATAGCTTTGTATTGTTTTTCACATACTTAAGTAGATGTAAACCCAGAGATACTCCTCCTCAGGGTATGAGCTTTCAGTTCAAAAAGGGTTTTACTTAGTAGAGGACTTGGTGTAGTAACAAAAGGACTCATAGTTACCTCATTGTATTCTTATGCTTGAAAAGCTGCCTTTAGCCGATTAGGACCTTGATCAGTGAAATGAACATGCTGATTTCAATGATGGTAGCGTCTACAGGGGCCCAGCTTTGGATGCCCCATGAACAGTGTTTCATACGGCTGGCCATTTTGAAGGACGATTTATGGCCACACTTTCTGACCCCCACCCACCCTGCCAGGGTCCTCTCTGTTGTGCAGAGCCTCTGGTCCCCAGGCCATGGCTGTACTGTGACGTGGGGGTATGCTTTCACATGTTCAATATTCTGAATTCGAGGAAATGGCCAAGAGCAGTGTAACATTCTCTGCTCCCCCAAAGCCTTCTGCTTGGCATGGATATGTATGTTCTGCTCTGGATGTCAAGTTGGTGGGAGTGTGACTCTTCAACTAAATAACTCGACATAGGAGTGTTCATGGGAAGCTCCTCTGTGAACTGGGTTGGTATTCAGAGGTTGGCCAACTCTCCAGGGTTCTCCTGGCTACCGTCCCATGGTGGGGGGCTCTCTTTTCTTCCCTCACCACAGCTCCAGTTCTCATCAACTTAATATCTAACTTAAACCATTTCCCTCTCACTGTCCTTGACTAGCTTAGCCCCCATTAGCCCTTCCTGTCTCTGAATTAACATGCTATGCATTTTGACAAAGGTTGCTTCTTATGATTGGGTATGTGTACATTGCCCTATTCTAGAGGTGCCATTCACATTACTGTCATTGTAGATTTTTTGTTGTTATTACAGTGTTACAGGATATGATAGCAAAGTGCCTTGAAGTGGGGGCAATTTTGTTAAGTCACGCAAAGGTGCGATATTGAATAGTGGCAGAGATACTCACCAATTCCAATTGCCTAGACACCACTGATAGTTATCTTATTGCCCACTAGAGGGCACACACTTTGAGGCCTAGGAAGATACAATTATTTACTGGGTATCTGTTACAGTGGAGGAACCAGTATGGGCAATGAGTTATTATCTCACTCCATTTTATAATAATCACAAAGCAAAGGGATCATCTCTGCATTTTAGAGATTAAAAGCTAAGTAATTTATTCAAAGTCATGTGGTTGATATTGGCAGACCAGTGATTTGAATTCCGGTCAGCCTGATTTCAAAGTCTGTGTTCTTCTCTTTATATCCCGTTGGTCCGCAGTACACATGGCTCAGAGCTCATTCCTCTGAGGATCCTCAATAAATGTTATGAGAATTAACTGCTTACAGAAGAGCAGCAGAAAGCAGTCCTGGGGTTTTCCTGGTTTTGTTTTATTGTCTATGGAGTGTAGCTTCTCAGGGTGGAGGTGGCGAAAAAAGCACTGACGTGAAGCACCCAGACCCAGAGCTGAGAGCTGGTTGGAGGTATTGAAGTCAGGGCTTGCCATCCATCTCTGCATCCCTAGAACTTCCTCTCCTGCCCCTATGTGGAGATGACTGCAGTAGTGAGGATGTTGATGGGACCCTAATGAACACCAGCTGCACCATCTTAGAAACTCCCTGAAGCCCAGAGCCCATAGAGAGGAAGCTGTGGTTGAAACTGCATGTAGGAATAGCATCTAGAACTCTTCTAAACTCCTCATTATTCACTATCTCCCACTTAAAATGTCTAGGAATATGGTCCTGTGGGCCGCCTGGTGGCATCAGCATGCTGCATGGACAGAGGCCCCGATAAGGCAGGAGACTCACACATTTCAGCGCAGGTTCTGCTGCCTTCTATCTGGTGCTCCTCAGTGAGTTGCTTTATCTCTCTCTATGCATTCAAATGTAAGATGGGGGTAGTAATTTCTTCCCCACATTGTGAAAGGAGATCTTTATACCTGGAGGTATTTTGAAGGTTATACAATTGTATAGAATTATAGCTATACTTCTAATATTTCACCATTTAGTGACTATTTAATGACTATTTAATATTCATCTTCAACTGGACATATCAAGCTGGAAGAGAACTGAAGAAAGGCATACATGGCCCTTGTGGAAAAACTCGGATTCAAGTAAGTCTAGGTACGGTCTAAACAGGAAATAAATATACAGCATCGCATCAAATAATGGTGAGGATTTGAGGCAAGAAAGTGAGTAGGGTAATATGATGGAGCAGGGGGTGACAACCTGATGACCTGCAGGACCCCAGCTGGCCTGCCACCTGTTTTTGTACTGCCTGGAGCTAAGATTGAGTTCTACATTTTTAAATGATTGAAATTAAAACACTCAGAAGAAGAAGAATGTTTCATGACATATGAAATTATATTCAATTTAAATGTCGGTGCCCTTAATAAAGTTTTATTGGAGCACAGCCGTGGTCATTCAATAGCACAGTTGAGTAGTTACAACTGAGACCATAAAATGTTTACTGTTTGGCCCTTAATAGAAAGTTTGCCGATTCCTGTGACAGAGAGTGATGGGGGTATAATCTGACAAAGGTGGTTCATCATTATTATCATTTTGTATCTTCTAGCTGAGTAATCCCTTAACCCATTTTTGTCTCATTTGAACTACAGCAACTTTAAAGGCCATTTCCTGTTGATTTCGTGACCTGTTGGATGATCTACAGTCAAGTTTCTCTTTGTCTGTCATATCTGTTCAAGTATTTACAGCAAATTTTTATCCTATCCAGCTTCTCTTTGCCACCTACCTGCATTTTGCACACCTTATTCTGTTGTCAGATGCTGTGGGGCAACAAATTGTATTAGTCTAAGGAAAACATAATTATGAAAGTAAAACCAATGCAAAATAAGGTCATTTGCTGAACCAACTATAGATTATATTTGGCACACCTATTGTTTGGGATTTTCTGCCTCAGTGTCCGCCCCCCGTCAGAGAGCTCATCAGCAGCCAGCTGCACCTGGCATGGGAGCAGCTCCTCACATGGGAGTGTTGTGGAGGCCACTGGCGAATGATCAGCTTAATGCTGACAGACAGTCAGGCCTGTGCAGCTGACATCCTCAGTATTAGGTTTTGCTTCACATAGATGTTGGAACTTCTTCAGGCGGATTGCTGCGGGGGCAGATACACAATATTTTACCTAAGAGGGATAACACTAAAATTCAGTGAACAGCTGAAAATAGCAGGAAGTACATGCATTGCATGTGGAAATCTGGAGATGTAGCTCTCGGCCCTTTGGGTGCAGTCTGGTTTTATACTGTCAAAAATCTTACACACAACTTCTAATGACTGATATAATAATTAATATCAAACAAAGCTGTTTTTTTCACATAAAAGTTCTTAGCTTATTAGTCCTCTCATGAAAAATCTGCACAATCCATAGATAAAGTCACTGAAGAATCTTTACTCCTTCTGTTGTCCAATCTTTAGTTCACTTCTGCCAGTATCAAGGTTGGCCTTTGCAGTCCCTCTGACTGTCTTCATTCTGTTCCTGCATTCCTCTCTCTGTTTTCTTGAGGTCTTCTTCTTTATACAGGCCATGCCTGGCAAATCTACGTTTAAGTTCATCTTTCTTTGTATAATCCAAGGAACCATAAGCCATACCAAAGCCAGTTGCCTTGGACCACCAAAATGGGTTCTGAATCCAAGAGATGACATCTGGTGTGGTCTTATACAATTCGGCTACTTTTTCCCAAAATTCTGTCTCAGGTACTGTGACTTTCCCAGGGTCAGGGGCATCAATGACTGTTTATTTCCAATGGAGTAGTCTTTTGGTCATGAACTTCCTGTCTGGATACTTCTGTGTCATTCATGATGCTGGCCAATCTTCAAGCAACCAGAGAGGAAAAAAGGAACAAAGCTATTTTTAAATGTGTTAATCACCATAGCATTGACACACATTGGGAAAATAGCAGTACAGACATGTGAGTTATTTTCATCCAGTAAGCCATCCTTGGTGCACATATGAATTGGAACACTCACCGTTATAAATTGCAGAGGCCCCAGCAGTGTGTTGCCTGTGGATGAGGAGTCACCTGTTTGGTTCAGGAGACAATAAAGTACAGCTAGGGGGCCACGTCTGGCCCTCTGTGTGATTCGGTAAATTAAATTGTATTGGAACTCAGCCACATACATTTCTTTATATGTTGTCTACAGCTGCCTTTGCGCTACAGTGGCAGAGTTGAGTGGTTATGACAAAACATCTGGCATGCAAGCCCAAAATATTTAGTATGTGACATTTTTCAGAAAAAGGGTACTGACCCTTATTCTCAATTAGCATTTTCCCCAAGGATAAAGATGGTATTTTCAGATATTTAAAGCCCAGTGTATCATGGACACTTAAATAACATCTAATGTGGAATAAGAAAATATGACAAAGATATCCATGGGACTTGGGTATGTTAATTCCAAATATTATGAAAAATTCTGGATCAATAGAACCAGAGACTAAATAAATGAATGAATATATATATATACATACATATATATATATATATATATATATATATGTATGTATGTATATATATATCCCTAAGGCTTGATCCCTTAGCCTCTAGGGCCACCCATTTATTCAACCTACTTTAAAAAGTTGTTTTTCAGGGGAAATTCTCCCAGTGTTTATCAGTTTTATTATCTACATCATAAAGTGTTTTGAGTATCCCCTTTCTGATGGGCTCCAGGTGATGATTTAAGAGCTTAATAATTTGAACTTATAGAGTTACTCTCATCTAAATAACCTGAGTTGCTCTTCTGTCCCTGAGGTTTCTCTTTTGCTCTTCATCTCAGAGAAGGTGGGAAATATCTAGTAATCCGTTTATGTGGATACTATTTCAGATATACCCTTTTGCAATAGGAAATATGTTCCAATGGAAAACAATGTTGATGTCAATAAATCAAATCTAGAGTTTTATCCAAATACATTTAAAGAAAAACTGGGGTATATTCTTTTTATAATCATCTTTAAAACCTGAAAATGCAGCCTCAAATATATAAGTAGTGCTATATTTTATTTGTGCATATTAGACATTCCTTATTCTAAGTTCTCTATACAGGACTTATTTTCCACCCCCCCTGCCTGTATCTACTGTCTCTCTATCCAACTGCCCATTTGACACCAAAAATACTTCCCATATTTGGAGTAAGAATAGAAAAAGCAAAGAACCAACAAATGTTCTCAGTATAGTATTTAGTTAGAGTGACATGACTTCTGAGGGAAGAAGGCAGGCACTAATGCCAAAATTTAGGCACCCCATGAGAACTGGTATTTCACTGGGCTCCTGGTCCCAAGCCACACTTCCCACAGGACTGCCACTTCTAACCTGCCTTGTCAAAGCATGGCTGAGATTCAGGGGCAGGGCCAGACACCACTCTGCTGTGACTTAAGCTTGCTAAGGTGCCTGCAGATATCCTCACACAAAGCCTGATTTTTGCACCAAAGTTTCCATCAAAGGGATCTGTTCTCATCTTCTCATTCTCACTAAGAGAAGCCCTGCAGAAGAAATGTGTCGCTAAGCTTTCTGGTTGATCCGTTTTGCTTCCCTGCTGAGAGCTGACTGATCTCATAAGGTTGGCATCATTGGAAGCTGTGTTTACCTTTGGGAAATGGTCTTGTTCTTCCACAGTAGCCTGCAAAGTGATGGTAACAGGTGCAAATGTGAGGAGATCAGTGTTTAAGGTAGTAGTGGGTGTCTGGGGGCCAGCGTACTTACACACATGATTTGTTAGATAATGTAGTATGAATTGAGGCCTGCCTCAGCCTTCATGCTTTGTGAGCTGCCAGTTTTAATACTGTTCTGTTTCTGTCAAGGCCTTTACTAACAGTGTGAATCAGCCGTTGCTGGCCTGAGTATCATTCATTCAGTCATTCATTCATTTGTTCAGTCAACGGGTGAGCAACTACATTTGCAAGGCGTGATCCTGTGTGATGTGAGATATGATGTGAACTTAGAATAACAGGTTAAGAGGGTGGAATCCACACACAAAAGACAGCTTTTGCTTGATACTTGAAAACATTAAGGTAGGTAGTGAACTTCATATTGTGAAGATTGAACTATCAAGGAACTGAGAATTTGAAAGATTTTTAGGGCCATTGTATTCATTCCCTGAAGGGGAGAACAAAGTCTCCTAGAAGAAAAATACCGAATGAGTTGAACCAGTGAAAACATGATGATAACCTTAAAGCATAGTAGAGAGGGATGGAGGGAGAGAAGAAAGGAGAGAGAATCAGGTAGAGAGAAGCAACTACTCATAAATAACAAACATGATGCTCACTAAACATTTGGAATTGATGGAGGATTGTATAGCTCATTAGATGGTGTGTTATACAGAGGATGCTATTCCAAGAAAACAACAGTATGTGTAGAATACAACCATGCAAAAGGGCAAAATTCTTGGAACAAAATTTTTTTTTGGTTCATTAGGGTGATGAAAAAATGTAAGGGTGATTATAGCAGTTAAGACAATAAATTCAGAGTTCAATGATCAGGGTTTGAATTCTGGCTTTACCTCTTTGGACCTCTTTGAACAGATAACTTAATCTCTCTGTTCCTGTTAGTCCCTTCAATAGGGGTATAAAATACAATATCAATCTGCCTAAAATTATGGCTAACACATATTAAGGGCTCAATATGTATTTATGGTAGTAATGTTTTCACCAGTTGTAAAAACATGTCTTGTGGTATAGAACATGGTTTAGTAAACTTTTTTTAAGAGGCCAGATAGTAAATATTTTAGGCTGTGGGCTACTTGTGATCTCTTTTGCTACTACTCAACTCTCTTGTTACAGCATGAAAGCAGCCATAGACAATACATAAACAAATAGGCTTGGCTGTATTCCAGTAAAACTTTGTTTACAAGAACAAGCTATGGTCTGAATTTGGCCTATAAGCCATAGTTGGTGGGCCTTGTTTAAGAATATGGATTGTTCTAGAGATTGTGTGTTTGTATGTGTTACATGTCTGAGTGTGGTGAAGTCATTAACTGTCCCTACAGTAAAAGCTAAGGAAGAGAGTGATACATTAGATGTTAGAATAAAAAAGAGAAAGAAAGCTCTCTGCACAGAGTGGAGACATTACCAAAGAGTGTGCTTATGTGTGTGTGAGTTTGTGCATGTGTGTAAAGTGTATTTGTATTGGCAGAAGTGAGATGTAAATAAAGGCTACAATTGAAATAGTTTAGAGATCATGAGAACTTGCAATAAGATAGAGAAGAGAGGACATGGGGCAAAGGGTTTAGATATTTAGGACGGCAACCATGTTTCTTCTTGGGTGTCTGAAAGACCAACTGTTGGATGAATGGGCTTGCAGAAGATGCTTCTTTAAGGACAGGGGGAGTTTATGGGCCTGTCAAATAAATTTTCTTTTTTTTTTTTATTTTATTGATTAAAAAGGGGGCCAAATAGTAAATACTTTAGACTGTGGGCTACCTGTGATCTCTTTTGCCACTACTCATTGATGAGAGAGAGAGAGAGGGAGAGGGGGTAGGGTGGGGAGAGGGATTTGTTATTCCACTTACTGATGCATTCATTCATTGGTTGATTTTTGTTTGTTCCCTGACCAGAGGATCAAACCTACAAGTTTGGCATACTGGGATGATGCTCTAACCAACTGCACTACCTGGCCAGGGTTTGAATAAGTTTTCCTAAAGGCATGTTGAGGTTCATAAGAAACAGAGTCTGTAGATGTGAATGCCTATAGAAAGCATATCAATTCGGCTCCAGAGGATGCTAGAACAATATGTGTGCAAACACATTTTTTATCACTTATTCATGTATTAACATAAGACCAGAGAAGCTGGACACACTTGGAAGTTCTGGGTCTTGGGGAGAAGAAAATTTAAAAATTGTGGTTCCAATCTGTCAGCATCAAAGACTCTTTAACACTATTTTTCAAATGGAAAACTGTGTTTCTACTGGGAAGGTATTGACTTTTAGTTAGAAGCCAGTATAGTTTATTATCTGGAAGTCTGGTAGAAGCTGAAGATTGCCAAGGAAGTATCTTTATGTTGGGCCCTTAGCCTAGTGAGAAGGATCTTCTTTCTGTGAACAAGTAGAGAGGGAAAATAGAAAACAAGGTACACAATGCTCAGACTGAATTTCTTTTCTTTAATATAAGAACTTCTATGAAATAGCTCTGTTTGGCTTGGAGGGTACGTATTTTACATAAGTACCATCACCATCTGTATGTGGATGGTCTCACTAAACCCACCCAGGATTTCCCTCAGCTCTTCATAAGTTTTCATTTGGTGTTTTTTATTCAGTACAGATGGCTCATGTGTGCGCGCGTGCACGTGCAATGTGTCTTCAGCACCAGATTACAAAAATGACTTGCTGAAATGCACAATTCTGGCTGAGATGACACTGATCTTTTGATGTAGGTAGATTTCTGCTGATTTGTAGAAAGCTTCATGACCCAACCCCCTGAGAAGTCACAGCTGACTTTTCCAGGGCAATTGCCCAGAGGTGAGGGTGCCATCTGGGCCTTAGGAGACCATGGGTCTCTCCAGTTCACAGAGAGGACTGAGTAGGCAGCATTGACCATGCAGGTAGTCAGTCTCACTCTCCTAAGAACTAAATCAAAGGAAAGGTTCCAAATGAGACTTCAGCTCATAACCTCGTAATTCATGTACTATATCAGTGCATGTCTATTAATCGTGCCTCTGTCTCTGAAGGCAAAGCCTGATCCGAATTACCATTATTTACCTATTATATGTAGTGTGTAATATAACCCTGTGGGTGGCTATTATTTTTATTCACCCTCATTTCTGAGATAGGGTGATATATAGAGAGGTTGTTACATAGCTAGCTCATAAGTGGAAAAGGCAGGATACAGACAGAGGTTAGGAACCCAGACTCTTAACCAATTACGTTCTTTTTCTTTTCTCTTAACTTACATGTCATACAAGAGTCATTTTTCATTGTATCTTGTTTTGAGATGGCACTATTTTAAAATTGGTATTGTTTTACTGACCAAATCTCAACTCCAGGAATTTATTTTTACCTGAAAATAAACAGTTTTCTGAAACATCCTTTATCTTGAGATTACAGCATGCCATTTAAAATAATGGAGAAAAAATAGTCACATAGGGAGACTGAAGCTTTCTAGGGTGAATCATTATTGAAATGGAAGAAAACCTGGACTTTCTGAGATGGTTTGCATTAGCCTTGGAAGTTTCCCTTTTAAATAGCTCTTTCCAAACTCTGCCTTTCCAAATAGCAGAAATGAGAAACTTTATGAATTGCCTTGCATTTATGCTTTCTAAACTTGCACGAAGTCATGATTTGTTTAGGTTAATAAGACCTTGATTACAGGTATAAGCTCACAAGCATTGGCTGAAACTGAGTTCCTTTTGGCAAAATGCAGGCTGTGTGAAATTCATGAAAAATGCAATTATGTTCTAATTTACTCAATGCCACTGGCTTTAATTAAATTAGATCATATTTCAATGAAGAAAACTCTTGGTCTTTTTAACAAAGGAAACACAAGAAGGAAATTTACTATTTTTTAATATTAACTCAAAGCATGCTTACTCTTTAGCTGCTATTTAAGAAAGCGTTAGGGCAAAGTCAGCATCCCCAGCACAGAGGCCCCTGGGACCCATGGCAAGCCGCAGTTCCTGCATGGGCGCCCCAGCAAAGCCAGATTTGAAGGCTCAGTGAGGGCATCTCCATTCTTTGCCTTTATCTCCAGTTCTTCACCACTAACCATCTCACCTGTCTTTTCCACTTTGTATTGTCTACTTCTTAGGTTATAGCAAAGGTAAAGACTGAGTTACGCATAGACACAATATACTCCCTTCATTTTTATTAAATCAGACACTTCAGGTACTTTAAAAAACCTGAAGCCTGAAAGTAGGCATGTCCAGGGTTGTTTTAATTATGTCTTCAAACACTTAGACTTTTTTTCAACCTTAGTTCATAGGCTTAATCCTTAGGTTTGGCTCCTCGTGTTGGCTAAATGTCTGCTACAGTTGCAGGAATCTTATAGAGACCAAATTTATTTGTCGTGGAGGAGTATTCCCTGCATGCATCTGTCAGTGAGGAAATCCTTTCCTAGTATGTCTGCCTATCTGCCCCAGACATCCTGTTAGCCTGGATTGGGTCACATGCCTGTGACATGGAGGAAGGCTTGCAGAGGGGCGGGTGGGAGAGACAAGGAGCACGCAGATTCTTCTGTCAAAGAAATCATCTGTGGGAGGAAGATGAGGTGGGGAGAGCATGGCTATTAGATAAGCTGACCCCTGTGTCTGCCGTACCACTCAAAGGTCACCGTTAGTTTGGGTATGTTCACACAGGTGTGGAACTATTTGACAAGTGAATTTATGGTTCCAAATCATTGATCTTGTTGGCTTTAGAAATGTATCTGTCAGCTGAATTTATAAATGAGAGCAAATGGCATGTAACTATATTTGCTTCTTTCAAGGATTCCTTAAGCCTTGATATTTTCTAATATTCAATGTGAAATGATTCAGAATAATGTTTAAAGGAATTGGAGACAGGTAGTTATCTATAACTAAATTATTTCAGGCTGTAAGGGAGGAGGGATGAAAGTTCCGGTCATGGGAGTACCGTGATGACAATTCTTAATGATATCTCCAGTAGACCATGCACAACAATGAATTCAAAGTGCAACAATTTATGCTAAACAAGGTTAAAATGTGGCAAAGACTGACTATGTTTTAATGTGCCATAAGGAAATTAAAAGCCTCTGCCACTCTATAAAACACTAGCCTTTGGTTTTGACTGAAGTGCCCATTACCCGCAAAAGGTTTAGTCAATCATCGTGCTGATAACACAATGGGTAATTGCTAAGTGGCCCTGCATTGCCGTGGAGGGTCATTTTTAATTTCACTCTTTCTTGAACCAGACCAGAATTTCTCTGTGCTTCCTTAATAATCATTTTAATTTGTCTGATAATTTTCTGTCTCAACTAAATTGATAATAGTCAATAAGCTTTCATTCACTAAGAGTAATAGCTCAATATAAGGTTGCTTAGCTAAACATTTGTAAATAATTTTCAATATCAATTTTGTGAGCATGTGAATGCAAATCCGCTGCATTTATTTATTAGTTTATTTATTAAATTTTTTATTCCTCACCTGAGGACATGCTTATTGATTTTAAAGAGAGAAAGAGAGAGAGAGACAGAAGGAGAAAGAAAGGGGTGGGGGAGAGAGAGAGATCAGTTGCCTTTCGCATGTGCCCCAAACAGAGATCGAACCTGCACCCTAGGCATATGCTGTGAGAGGGGATCGGCCCAGCATCCTTTTGGTGCATGGGGTGGTGGTGCTCCAACCAGTTAAGCCACTCAGCCAGGGCTGCTGGGGGACTTTTTGTTGTTGTTGTTGTTGTTTGTTTGTTTAATTTTCTGAGAAATAAAACATTGTTTCTGGAGGGTGATATTCAGATTTTCCTGACATACCATGGAAAACTCCTGTGGGAAATGCTGTGGTCAAGCAAGGACACGGGTGAATAGAAACAGAAGGAACATTAGCTCTTACTGAATCCTACTCTCTCAGTTTAGAACTGATGAAATTGAGACTCATTTAGGATTTTGTTCCAAGATTCAGAGTTACATGGAGATTAGGCAGAGTCCTTTTAACTGCCCATCTCTGATTGCCTTTCATGCCTGTCACAGGGCTGTGGGCATGGCAGTAGCAATGACTGTTTGCTGTTTTCTTTTCCTCAGCAGCTAGGGAGTTATGGCCATGATTTTAAGGATCCTGTTGTTCATGAGTCATGTTGGCTAGTAGGACACAGTAACTGCCCACCACTGACTTTTCATTTCAGGGCTTCATTTCATTTTTCTGAGGCGATCTTAAACCTAGACTTTTCCAATTGGTGAAATGGTTGGTTCAAAAGAGGAACCACTGACATTTGGCTTAATTTCCTTGGCCCAGTTATGTCCCATGTGCCTCATTGATGGGCATCTTGGATAAAACTAATAAATAAGTTAAGAGTATGCAGTGTGAATCAAATGCCAGCTCTGGGCTTTTTCCACATGGTCCAACATAGCTGATGATGGCATCTATTCTCTGGGGCACATGGAGACTCAAAATGTATGGCCTGAATTTATAGAAAATGCTGAGGGAAACTGTTTCACAATTCTGATTTAGTTTAAGAGTTAAACTCTACTCTATGAGCTGCTCTAGGAAATATTCATCTCTTAAGTGAAAATAACAGAGTCTCAAAAGACAAACCATTGAACCATGCACCAAAGTCAAAAGTCTCGAATTGTAATTTTAGCTTTACCATTTATGTGACCTTAAATAAGTCACATACCTTTGCTATGCCTACTTTATTAATATGTATAATGGGAATACATATATTAGTTTTACCCTCTTCACATGATTTTTGAAAATGAAACAATGCAGGTGAAATTTTTGAAAATAGTATGGTACTATGAAGTCTAATGAATTAATACCTAGAAGAATCACACAGGAATTTTTAAAAAGGGGAGGCAGCTTTCCATAGTAGGAACCTTAGAATCACTGAGTGTTAAAAGGAACCTAAGGAAATCTACAATAACTCTCTCATTTTGTACTGATATCCAGCAGAGCTTTGTTATTCTCCCATGGACAGTGGCAAAACTAAATTTGGGACCTCCACCTTTTTGTGGCGTGCTCCTTCTAGAGCACCAGGTTAAATTTATCAAAGAGAACCTGTAAGAAAGATGAGTGGTATAATTGTAACGTGATCATCTAACTATGATAAAATGACCTGTAGACATTTGCTGAATATGAGTGAGACTATCCATTATATGGTCAACCTGGTGTGAAGTCCGGTGAGAAATAGTAAGTTTTGCTTATGTCCTGAAGTGGCTGTTAGTCCATGAGGGAGATCAGACAAGCCATAGGAAGGAGAGTAATGAAAATAATGAAGTCCAAGCTGCCCACTGAGTAAACTCAGTTGCGTAGTGAAGCAGGGTGGTATGATAAAGTGCTGGAGCAGAAACACTCAGTTCTCAGACTCACAGCACTGGGTGAATGACTTTAATTCCCTCATTTTACTGATAAGCATCATCTGGGACACTGGATACACTCATACATTGCCAAACTTCTTTCTTATAAGGAATTCAGTTGTCTGGTTTGGGTCTGAGAATCAATTAATCTCTCTCTCTTTCTTTCCCCTCTCTCGCCCTCTCTTTTCCCACAAAGTTTCTAAGTAATTTCTATTTGCAAGCATGTTTAGCAAACACTTATTTAATTGATATAATCTAACTGGGTCTATTTGTTTCTTGAAAATTGGGGGGGGGGTAAAAATAAAGAGCAGTAATTTTCAACTTGTCTCCCATGTTCACCTGTTTTGCATGTCGGTTTTCCACATATGACTTCTTTGTGGAAAGTTGCCCAAAGATTTTCCCCCCACATTTGGCAAAGGGCTGTGAATATAGCCTGCACTCAGTAAATACAAGTATCACTTTATGAGTGAGTTAATTATAGATAGATAATTATATGAATGTGATTAGATAGTTATAGTCTAGGATAGCCATCCATATCCATGCAAAAGTGTGCATGTGTGAGTATGTGAAGAGATAATATAGTACCTGCCCTTGGGTGCTTTATGATGACATTGAAGAGTGAAGACTCATACTAAGTGGTTGGAAGATGCAAGGAGAATATTTGTATTTGCTTCCTGAGAAGACTGTAGAGTCAGCTTATCAGCCACAGGTGTTCTGATCATCCAGGAAAGCAAAGCTGTCCTCTGTGCCTGTGGAAACCAAGCGAAAATTAGCCACCTCCAAATGGAAGTCTCAATTCTGCCATCTCCTAGTGTGGTTTGGTGTGTGCCCCACTACCACCTCCCTTCTGGGAACAAGGTCAGGAATTAACAAGGTTTATTCCTCCGTTGTGACAACAGTAGGGTGAGGCATCCTTCTTTCTGCTTAATTGCAAGCTATAATTTTATTTAACTTCTATAGGAGCCTAATATTGGGCTTCACCACATTCATTTCCCAGGTGTTGCTGTTTTTCCTTGCTATGATCTGTAGAATATGAAGGGACCAAGCTATCCTTATAATATTTCTGAGAGAAAACAATGTAATGGAATAGGCAAGTGCTAGACAGAATAGAGAAAGACATGTTTGATATGAGTTCAAGGATGGTCAGTATGGGTGGCGGAAGTATGGAAAGAGCAAGGAAGTGCATCTACAACTTGTCCTTGAAGAGGAGAGGTAGCATTTGAATTTTTAGAGGTGTACAAATAAACACTCCATGTACAAACAGGATTTGAAAGAAAGGGTTGAGACATTAAGAAAACACGATATTCAATGGGAGTTGTTGGAAACTGATCTGTACATAGCTGCACTAAACTGGTACCTCTGAACGTCTACATAATGTTAGTGAACAATGGTTCCTCAGATCCGATTTTCTCATTTATTGTTCAGTATATACTGGCCTTGCCCTCCTTTCTTTCCTATTTTTATGACAAAAGTACTCACAATGGACTTTGCAAAGAACTTTGAAGCCTGACAGTGAAACAAGCATTTGCGAAACCACCCAGAAAAGAAAAAAAAAAAAAAACAAAACAGAATTTCACAAGAATGTTATTGAATTCCTGTTTTCATTAGACATTTGCACAGGACCCACAACCACAGGGGGCTTGTGATGATGGATAGCTTTTCCATCACTCTAGTTAAATAAATAAATCATCAGAGGGAAAAACAGATGGGTACAGAATCTTAATAGGCCAATCAACTGAATTTAGGATGTGAAGTAGGCAAAAGTGGGCACCTCACTTATATTTGAGCCCTGACCACGGACCCAGCCCAGACCAGCAGTGACTTATCCTTCATTGCAAATTGAGACAGGCAGTCTCATGACACGCTGGAAGATGAATTAGAGGGCAAAGAAGCAGCCTCGGTACTTTACACATATTCCACTGTCCTCTGCCTCTTACTTCCATCCAGATATTTTAGAATATTTTTGAAAAACCAGCCACACTGTGAGAATAGGCCTGGCAGAAAATAGATCACTGAGAGAAGTCTTGTCGAAATATTGTGTTCCATTTTGAGCCTTATGCTCTAGATCTGTGTCCATATTCTGTCTCCACATTCCCCAGTCTCTGCCTTCCATTTCTGATTTAAATAGCCACCGCATCCAGTCTCAGGAGCCATCTTTGGTTTATAGGCATACCCTAAAGACTGTGCAGATTGCTTACTCATCTTGTGTCACTGAAGCCTCATCATGATCCAGAGATGTTATTGCCATCATTTTACCAGTCAAGACATTGAATTGATGACCTCACGTTTCATAGAGAGTTTCTAAAGCCAAGAAAGAATGTCTAAGGTTTGTACCACAATATGATACAGATACGAGTTTATATTCTATATAGCATATACTGTTTATAAAAGTACCTTTCTATTTCTCTCCATTATATAGTATAGTAAATACAAAATATTTTTATCATATATAGCATAAAGAATGAGGTCTTGTGAAGGAAATATTATTTGCTCTTTTTACCTGAAGTAATCTAGAACTGAACTCTGTTGAGTCCAAAAGACCTGGTCAAGTTGTGAATATTCAAGCTCAATACTTAAATGTATAAAACACCTATGTATTACTTGTCCCATGGGTTGACTGAGGTCCCACTTTTCTATTCCTCTGATTAAATATGCAATTGTGAGAAGTTCCTCAGAGATCCCTTCCAGCTTTGTATATCAGCAGGAGGGGATTGGGAGTATGTCAAGGTCAATGACAGCTTTGTGGAAGAAGGTGAATAGTACAATGAATAGACTTAGAAATGAAATGGAGGAACTAAGATAAGACAGGAGCAGTGGCCAAGGCAGAGGTGAAAATTGCCATGGCCTATTCAAGGGACAATTGGTGCTGATTTGTAAGCTCTGAAGAGAATATTAGTACCATTTCATACATTTAACAAAATGTTTTTGGAAAGAACATCAGTGAACAAGTTTGGAAGAGAACCAAATCCACATTTTGTTTGAAATGACTGAAGTAGAGCAAATCTGGTGCATCAACGTTTTAGAATTTTAGATCTGGTGTCATTTGACTCAAGTGACATTCTATAGCAGAGAAACCAGATGTATCAAGAAGGAATTGAATCGTGACCTGTACGCTCAGTTGATTGAGCACTGTCCTGCAAAACGAAAGGTCACTGGTTTGATTCCAGGTCAGGGCACAAGCCTGGGTTGCAGTGAAGGTCTCCAGTTGGGGCATGTGCAGAGGCAACCAACCAATTGATGTTTCTTTCTTGTATTGGTGTTTCTCTCCCTCCCCTTCTCCCTCCCTTCCCCCTTTCTAAAATAAATAAATAAGATCTTTAAAAGAGAGAGAGAACTGATCTGCCCTGTGTCATTCAGAGAGACAAAGACGAGCTAAATCCCTGGCTCCAGCCCTCAATCCCCTGCAGCACAGCACCCTCCCCACATGGAGTCAGAACAACATCGATAGTGTCCTTGCCCTAGGGACCCAAAAAGATAACAGTGAGTAGGATTGTCCCTGTTGCAAAAATGCAAATGAGTCTGTAGACAGCTCTTGGTAAGGGTAGGTCAGTTTTACCAGATCATTTCATGTCCTACATGTAGGTTAGGAACTCATGGGGCTAACCATTCAGCCTATTGCAGGAGAGGCGACTCTAAGGCACGTATGTAACCTCTGTCATCCTGTGCACAGAACAGGTCATAATCTAGACCCCTCAGTTTCCCATATTAGCCCCAGGTAGTGAAAAGATGCTTCTAATTAGAACCCTCAGAGAATTGGCTTCATTCAGTTGGAGTTGGCATGTAAAATGAAATCCATTTGCCATTTCTGCTCTATTGTCTGGTGGTAAAGTTGGAAATATCTACATGATATTCTTTATACAAATTACTTCTAATGTGTGTGACCATCCCCAAGCTCTGCAACCTGCCACTTAGGAAGTCTTTGTGAATGGCAAAGTGAAATCTACACTCGGGCCCACAATACCCCACATGCAAGAAGGGGAAGGCCAGCACATAACACACCTACAAAAACAGCTGGTACACTTTCATAGAAAATGAAGGCAGTGATCATGGAGCGCTTAGTACTGTGACTTCTCCACAGCAAGCTATCGAAAAGTATTAGCTCCCTCTTCATTTTTCCATCCTTCTATTTAGACTTTTGTCCTGTGTCCTGAGTTGTGCTGCTTCTGCTTCTGCCTCTTGGCCTTAATTTTTACATTTTTTCATGGTTGTTTTCTTTTCTCTCTCTTTTTTCCTATTTATTTATTTGTGAGAAGAAAATGTAATCCTTTTCACATGAGGCAGGCATTATAAAATTTCAAAAACTGAAATGTAAATCATGGTATCTGGTCAATAGCGTGAGTGCAGCAATTCATGAATGTTTGACTGGGTGGATGATGATATGGAGAGAGGTTTTTAAAAGCTTTTCAGCCCTGGCTGGGTTGCTCAGTTGGTTGGAGCATCATCTCATGCACCAGAAGGTTGTGGGTTTGATTCCCAGTCAGGCGCTCTTATTTTCCCTCTCTCTATCTCTCTCACTAAAAATCAATGGACATGTCCTCAGGCGTGGATTTAAAAAAAAATAAAAATAAATAAAAAATGGAAGCTTTATTATTGTTTGTCTCTTTCACCCTAATGACCTTTTCCATTCCTGCACATAAAGCAAAGTTAAGAAGGAATCTCAACAGTGAGGTCCCTCTTTCTTTCTTTCTTTCTTCTTTCTTTTTTCTTTCTTCTTCTTTCTTCCATTTTCCTGCTTCTTTGGGTTCCTAATGCCCTAACTCCTCTGCCATATTCATTCATTCATTCATTCATTCATTCACTCATCATTCCCTCCATCCCTCCCTCCCTCCCTCCTTCTCAGTTTATCTTCTTTTCTCCTCTCTTCATTCTATTTTGTTCTCTCCTCTCATTTCTTCATTCCTTTTTCTTCAACCTCCTCTGTCTACCATCTCAGGGTCTATCCTGTAGTACCTACCATTTTCCTCAGTGCTTGAGTAAATCAGTGTATAGATTCTTCCTATGGTCTTTCTCTTCTATTCCAGCACTCACATGTAAACATGAGGAGAGATGCTTGCAAAGAGAGAGAATGGACTGTTTGAAGAAGTCAAACAAGCTGAAGAAAGCCACCTGGGGAGTAGGAGGTGTAGAATCAGGGGCCTTGTTCTGTGTTTCCTTCAGCCCTTCTACTTACATGTGGCTTCTAGTCTCAAATGTGGGTTCTTGCTGTGATTCATCAGTTATTGTCCATGGCTTGTGTTGACCAAAGCCAGGAAACGTTCTTCGAGTAAACTGAAATGGAGGCTAGATTCCATTCTTTGACAAGGCTTACAAGATATTTACATTGTAAATCAGGGAGCTCTGGGCAGGACTATCTGCTCCCAAAATCAACATTATATTATAGCCAGTCTTTTTTACCATCAAAAAGCTCTTTTTTGGTTTGCTCTAGGAAGCTGCAAGTAACAGATTGTTAAATCTTAGCTGTATATATCTTGTTATTAGCTAAATTCCTTAGCTTACTGTTGAAAGAGAGAGAGAAACTCTAGCTATTCCTTTTGGAGTATCGGAGCAGAGAAAGACACCTCTTCAGGACTAGATATGGAAGCTGACATGAAAGTGACTAGCACTATGGACTGACTTTACTAGTTTCAAAATCATTAGTCCTACCTTTCAACAAGCCAACGTAATAGAATTGCAAATCTGTGTAGACAGGTGTGCACCCAAAAGCAAGGTTATAACCAAGCTTATACACATGAATAATTATTTTGGAAGAGTTTGAACACGGAATGTTTAAATATTGGACTCTGTCTCCTATCATGTTCTTTCTGCCCCTGAAGTACAAGAATAGACAATAAGGTAGAGGTCCATGACTAAATTAACAACTGAGATGGTTCTCTTGCTTGAGTGATTTTAAAAGGAGATTGCACTTGTGGGAGACAGAGTCAAGGCATTAATGCCAAATGTGTCATTTTGACCACTTACTGAAATGCAACTCTCTAGAACTGTAGGCTATCAATTAGTGTGGGATTTGCTGGGATCATTAGCCTAAGGGAGGGACATTTTTATTGGGAGTAGGGGAGCAGCTGTTACCGCTTTAGGATGGTATCTGTGGGAGAGTCCTTACTGGTAAAAAATCTGTAAAGTCATTGATTTGCTAAAATGTCAGTTTTATCCAGTGGTGTGTTTTGCAAACTCTAGGAATCAGGCAACTGTCATAGTTCTCTTTGCTCAGTGATTCTGAATATAAATACACCAATGAAAGTAGCCAGATTCTTCTCTGAGTGATCAAAAGATAGATTTTGCGGGGAAGCAAGACATTTCAGAAGCTACAAGGGAAAAACAAAACCCGAAAAACCTTAGGGTGTCAGCTACTGGCAGACATTACAGTTAGATTTGAAGTGTGTCTGGCAGTGCAAAGACTACAGCCAGTCAGGCTGTGCAAACATAAGACTGGAGCTTCAATGGCAGGAAGGGCTTTAATTGCAGTCACCCTAAATGTGTGTCTGTTCATTTGAGTGACTAGTGTTAGCTCTCAGCTTGGTACAGTGAAAGACGCTCAGCACTGGAGTCAGCAAGGGTGAAGTCTGCAGGAGGATTGCCCCTGCTGGCCTGTGTGCACTCAGTAGTCCCTCCCTCTCTAGGCCATAGCTTCCCAATGAATAAAATCAAGAAAATGATGTCTGCCCCTCTTCCACACAGGATATTTTTTTAAAGCAATGCGAGTTAATAGAAGGAGAGATAATGGACCAAATTTAAAGGTCTGTGCATAAGTGTATAACTTGTAGCCAATTCTGAGCATTAGAAATGTGTGTTATAGGAAATGGTGCCAATAGTGCCCACAAAGATCAGAAGTCCAAGTACCAGGAACAATCTGCCAAGTACAAATGGTTTCCTTTTCATATTTTCTTTTACTGTAAGCTCAGGCAGTCCTGAGGCTATGTCTTTGGTAATTATCTGTTCCATCAATATGGCTGCAGAAGTGACTTCTCAGAACTGCTGTTCCATGGGTAGCATAGTTTTGGACATAGTTTGCAGCCAGGCTTAGGAGTCATTACCAAAAGCTTTTTCCATGTGGAAAAGGAGAATATCTGAAAGCCCACTCACCTTTGTGCTTTTCTCCTGGGAATTGCCTACAAACGAAAATAGATGTGCCAAACTGTTCCTTAATGTAATACATGAACGGCGATGTTTAGGACAATGGAAGACAGAATAGGCACCGTCACATGATCTATACCACAAAGAAAGTGTGGATCTTCTAGGTGTTGTCAGTTCATGACAAGGTGTCATTACAAGACAGGATCAAATGTGTAAGAGGTTGTGGGAGACACACTTGTACATAACAAACAGGAGGAGCAACTGAAGTTTGCTGAGCCTCAGACCCTGATGCAAGTCTGACATCCATGGACAGACAGAAGAAAGGAGGATTATATAGGAAAAGCTGTGAGTTCCAGTACAGTTCTGAGAAGTCTCAGCCAGGCTTATGTGGGATGCCTGAATGAAGTCCTCCGGTGGAGTCCTGCACTGGGCAGAAATGACCTGGCTCTAGTACCTCCACCATGCTCAGTGGCTTATGTGTAAATGCCATGGTGGCTTCAAAGGAGTGACAGCTGGAGGTTGTCAGTCAACATGGCTGCTTATGGCAGGTTACCCTAAAGGGAGATCTGAGTAGGACACTTCCACAGTCATCGCACACATTACTGACACCTCCTGTCCTGCACCCAGGGCCCTATGTTGTCACCTCCGTGCACCTCTAGTGCCCTTGCTTTGTGCTCAGGCTACCTACTACGAGTTCAGTAACCCAGTCAACCCAAGCATTCATCAAATACCCTAGGCGCCACTCACTACTGCTACTGAATTTTTGCTAGATAGCAGGCACTATGCTAATACTTAAGTATCGGTACATTTCATCCTTACCACAACTCTCTAGTGGAACTAAAGAGAAAATCTTCATTTTGCAGATAAAACTCATAGGATAAATAATTAATGTGAAGCCACCTAGCTGTAAGTGGTGGTACTTTTATGCAAACCTGGTCAGCTTGGTCACATGACTACTCTATTGCACTTCCACCTATTCAGTGGACATTACCTGGGCACCTCTAGAGGCCTGGATACTATGCTGGGTACTGTGATTCTCAGGTGGAACATTGCTCTCAAGAACCTCATTCTGGAGGTAGAACTGAGATCTAAATAAAAAAATATGCACAGCTTAGTAAGAGAAATGCCCAGAGGATTAAGATAAATTAGAACTCAGTCTTGAATGATGAGAGGTCACCAATCTGATCAAAAGAAGAGAAATCTACATAGATCAATGAGCATTTGCCAAATTAAAGTCACACCAGAGAGAACCTGTGTCCTTTGATTTGTTCAGCTATTTTTCCATTCAGTGCCCTAGTCAAGTTCTGCTGTATTAAGAGAAGGTTTAGTTGCCTGGAAAGCTTGTGCTTATTAAAGCAGCCATTTAAAACCATTTCGTTGCTTGGAGATCATGTACAAGGTATAGTTTAAGTAATTACTACAAATAAATTCCTGGCATTTCTGAAGGTTTTACTATTTCTATAAACTGGAACACATTCAAGGTGATTCCAGTATAGATGAGTCTGTCATAAATTCCAACTATTTTTCATGAGGGAGAGAAAGTTACCACTAGTGCTCTAGGAGTTGTAGTGGGGGGTGTCTCTCACTCTCCCTATTGAAAAGCATCTGTCATGTGTATATATCAATGGGATAAAATGGTTGAAAATTACTGTAGTAAAAAGTTAAAAGTCATGTATACACAAAGCATGCATGTAAAAGTAGAACAAGATTAAATGGAAGGAAACACAGTCAACCTATGATGGCAGCAGTGTTTTCCAATATGTCCAATATGAGCATTATTTTTTAAATGTTAATGGAAAAAAAAAAGAAAAAGAATGCATGAACCCCACACTAATAGGGGCAGGGAATGAAATTCACAAGACAGGGCCAACTCTGGGAAAATGGACCAATGCAACTTGTGATTAAAAAATGATAATGATGAACGTACTTGTGAAAAAAAATATAGACCTATTCCAAAAGATTGCAATTAAAAATTGGTGAAACCTGAGGGAGCTATTTAGTTTAGTTTGTACCAGACTGACATTATACCAGAGTCAGGCTTCTAGTTTTGACAATCCCTGGGGTCACATCAGATGTTCTCCTCAGGGAGCAGGGCAAAGGGCAGGCAGGAACTCACTGCACTGTTTTTGTAACTTCTTGTCAGTTTCCTATTATTTCACAATAAGAAAGTTTTAAAATGGTAACAATGGGACAGAACGCTATCCATTACAGGGAATTTCATTCTCACAGAGGATACGTGTCATCATTGCACCTCTACTACAGAACCTAGCTCTTTAATGATGAGAAGCCAGGCATAGGTAGGGTCTTTCAGGACAGCCCGCTGATCTCATGGCGTGGACTTTATCCACCCATCTCTAGTTCTAGGCCCCGTGATATTTTTAATTATTAAAGTACTTATGTGTATCCTCTTACTTGTTCTTATACTTAAATATTCATGCATAGTCCTTCCAACAGATATCTTGTGCAGCACATTAAAAAATTCTTGTACATTTAACTGTATGTTCTGATTTATTGATATGACTGCTATTGTGACTTCTGTGGAAGAGAAGAAGGCTCAGCATTTGCTGTTAGCTGGAGTAAAGTATAGGGAAAAGAATACACTCATTGCTACTGACAGTTCCATGCTGCCAGCCTTATATGAAAACCCAGCTTTGTCCCTGCATACAGATGGGGGTGGCAGTCTCACATAAGCATGGCTTTGAAGAGTGGTAGGGACAAGACTGCCCCCCACCTGTTTCAAGGCTTCTTTCATGGGTCCCTCCAGATTAACCCCAGTTAAAATGTAAATGGAACCTAGGGAGTTCTAATTGATTCATTAAACATATTTATGATACGCTGGCCAAGAGCAAAGTCTGGAAGAAATATAACTCCCTCCTGGGATGGGCAGTGTTAAGATCTTACTTATCATTATCACTGCCTTATCATGAATTAGTTCTTTAAATCCATTTCAAGTAACAACCAACTATTAGCAGCACAAGAGACCCAGGAGAAAAAAGATGAGAATTGAGAACAGAACTCATGCAGATGCATGCTTTGGTGGGAGTAAAACTACAGCTGGCAAAATGTTGTATTGGGGTTGAGTGATGGGTATATGGGGATCCATTTTTATGTTATAACATACTGTTATGTCTTGTTTTGTTTATATATGTTTGACATTTTCTGCAGAAAAAAAACTTAAAGAAATAATAGGTAATTCTATATCCTGCTATACAAGGGTGGGCAAAAGTGGGTTTCCAGTTGTAGTATAAATAAATAGTGCAATAATTAATACACGATACAAAAATAAACTCTGTGTTTCACATACCTACAACTGTAAACCTCCTTTTTCCCAACTGGTATTGTCAGTGGCTGTTAGATATTATAAAAATTTTCAGAAAAGGTAAAATATGACTTTCATACAGATATAAAAACAAACATATGCTATTATGGCTTGAATTGTGTCTCCTCAAAAGATATATTGAAGTCCTGAGCCTCAGTAACTATGAAAGTGACCTTGCTTGGAAATAGGATTTTGAAGATATATACAAGTTAAGATGAGGCCATTAGGGTGGTCCCTAATTCAATATGGCTGGTGTCTTTAAAACAGAGGAAATTTTAGACACAGACACAAGGAAGAATGCCATGTAAAGATGGAGAGACACAGGGTAAAGTGGCAATGTGAATATGGAGGCAGAGATTGGGGTGAGGCAGGCCTGGGGCTACCAGAGCTGCAAACGGTAAGGAGGACCTGCCCCTGAAGTCTTCTGAGGGAATGTGGTCCTGCCAACAGGACCTAAATTTTGAACTATGAGAGAATAAATTTCTGCTTTTTAAAGCCATTCATACTGTACTTTGTTACAGTAGCCTTAGGAAACTAATGCACATGATATTATTTAAATCATTAATGAGGAACTGGTGACATATTACAACCAATTTAAAGAAGTCAAGCCCTGGCTGGCGTGGCTCAATGGATCAAGTACCAGCCTGTGAACTAAAGGGTTGCTGGTTCGATTCCCAGTCAGGACACATTCCTGGGTTGCCTGAAGGTCCCCAGTAGGAGGCATGAGAGAGGAAACCACACATTGATGTTTCTCTCTCTCTCTTTTTCCCTTCCTTCCCCTCTCTCTAAAAATAAATAAATAAAATCCTTAAAAAAAAGAAGTCAAAAATTTATATGGAGTAAAGAAATGTTGAAATAAATGTGCAAATGGAGGAAAATTAGCCTCTTCCACAGAGGAGCAAGTAAGTCCACTTGAATCTCTACTGGGAGAAGAGAATTTGGATGTGCGTAGACAAAACTTATTTTGCATTGCTATCAGTTCATCTGCAGTTTCCCGAGTTGATACACCTTGAGGCATGTCCTCTAGACCATGAGCTGCTTTTGAATGAACCACATACTTTTTCTTTTCCTTTCTTTAGTTTTAGTCATTAAAACTTTTTCTTATGAGATTGATTTTAACCCTTTAATACAAATGATCATTTCTTAAAGAGAAGAAAATTAAATAAAAATAATAAAAAATTAGATTTAAGACACAACATACTGAATATGCAGTATTTTGGGAAGTTAATTACCCACTCTCTACCTTCCTTTCTTCATTTGTGAGATGGAAATAATACTAATAATGCTGCCTATTAGGTCTACAATGAGGACTAAATAAGATAATGCGTGTAAAATACTTGACAATGACTGACTCAAAATATCCAATAAGTAATTCCCATTATTACTATTAGCTGAGAGAATGCTGGGAGAATTAACTGAAAGATTCAGGAAGAGCTCTTGAACATTATCAACTGTTATGCAACTACAGCTTAACTCTACAATCATATTACTGACTCTAGTATCAGGCATGTTTAAAAATGAAAGTAAGGTGGAAAGATTATAGAGTAGGGCTGCATCTGTGAACGCATGGCCAGGAAGGAGGTCTGGGGTGAAGAGAAAAAGTTAGCATAGGGACAGGGAGGGAAGAGGCAGGGAAGAGAGATTTGAACCAAGGTCAATTGATGGTTGGTCTGCAATTGTGCTAAGTGCTGACCCTTCTCTAAATCCTTTGCTTGGCATGATGACTGCCGTGATAGATGTGAAACTCACTAATGATCCAGGTTTTAATCCTTCTGAAGGGTTTCCCAGAGTTCCTTAATCAACTCCAACTCATTCATTTCACCTGGAGAGCTCTCTTCTGACAGTGGGCAGAGAAGGGTGGGGGTATTGTTGAGGTACACAGGTAAAATGAAATCAAAGCACACTTGTGATTGGTTGCCTATGCCACCCGTTTGTGAGGCCACCTTTGTCTCTGTCTCATTCAAAACAGCACTTTGGACCAAAAACAATCCCTACCGGTTATCTTTCCACTTGTGTCTCAAAGCCATGTCTGTGTCATTTGCTCTGGGTTTGAAATTGTTCCTCAGATTTCCTCCCTGAAGGAGTTTACAGACATTGTACAAAGAAATTAATTAAGTAGGTTTTGCATTTGCACAGTTTTAATGAATAAATGATGCTCTTATTTGTTTATCTGCTTTCTAATTATAACACAATTCAAAACATCATGGTTTTCTGCATCCCAACAGTGTTATTGTTATGGCAGTGTTATTGCACTCTCATGGTGCAGGTAATGTAATTTTTGAGATAGATGCCAGGTGCAGTATTCCATATTTATGAAAGTGGTGAGCTGCACATTTTTCTCTTTTCATGTACTGCTTATCTGTACAAGAGCAGGAAGTTAAATATAATGCTCTGCCTTAACAAGCCTAGAAGGGTGCCACAGGAAGCCTGAAGATTTGTGGTCTGGTGGTGGGAATGAGGCCCGGCTGATGTAATGTAGGGCCAACAGAGACCTAAGCCAGGACCGAACCTCACCACTCCAAGCAGCCACCATGCTGTGGACTGATAGATGGAGTTCCATCAAGAAGGCAGATGTCAGATGCTCAAAGGCCAGCAGGTCAGAAGCTCTGGGAGAGCAGCAGAGACAACAGAAAGTGGGCTTGGGACAGGAGACTGAGTCTCTGCTTTCTGTGTTCTAGAGTTTTTGAGGGGGGCAATCCAGATCACAGGTGGGGGTATAGAAAGCCCAGAGGTCTGCAGAAGAACTCTGCCTTGACTGAGGGCAGACCTGCCATGTCTCTTTCTCATCTCTCTCCTCTTAGGCTGCTGCACAGCATCACAATGCACTTCTGCTTTTGGCCAAAGGATAGTTGTGGTCTATACATTGGACCTGACTTTAGATAGGCATTGAGTACCACCTACTTTAACAACTGATAATGGGTGTCTCATGACGTGCCCCCCTGATGGAACCAGGCACTAGGAACACACTCCTGCCCCCCAACAATTTGCAGTCTAGACTACAGAATTGCTTTGGGAATTCTCTCTCCTTAATTAATCACCTGACTGCCTGGAAAGGGTATAGCCCTGGCCAGCCTTAAGGTCAGACACTGTGGGTATTATTGCTCACTGAGTACTGAGATCACATCCCTTTTCTCCTTGCGCATGACCTCTAACCCCAGGGATGAAGGGTGGTGCTATATAGAAGACACTCACTGTCCATTTGGATTGTTAAGCTTTGTAACCCATGCTAAAAGGTAGTGTGGTCTAGAGGAAGGAGGATTTTGAGTTGAAGCAAACTGGAATATGAATCCCCAATCTTCCCTTTTCTGCTGCGGGGTTCTAAGCAGGAGACCTGACCTCTCTGGCCTGTGTATCCTACTCTGTTCCTGGAGAGATATCCCTTGGTTCTTCCAATGGAAGGTGTTACATTTAGATGAGACACATTTGCTAAGCTCTTGGGCAGTGCCTGGAGCGAAATGAACACAGCACTGTGCAGACCTGGGCTGGAGGAAAGAGTGCTGTGTATTCATTGAGGATCTGGGGGACTGCTAAAACCTGGCTTTGTGAGTTGGTCAAAGTACGTAACTGCTTGCCCTTAGCATCCTAATTTTTTAAATGAGAATTTGGGCTACAGCAGTGGTCCCCAACCTTTTTGGCACCAGGGACCAGTTTCTGGGAAAACAATTTTTCTGTGAATTGAGTGGGGAGGGGAGACAGGAGGTGGAGCTCAGGTGGTAATGGTAGGAAACCTTTGCTCACTTGCGGGCTGCTCACCTCCTGCTCTTCAGCCTGACTCCTAACAGGCCATGGACCTTTACTGTCTTTAGTCTAGGGCTTGGGGACCTCTGGGCTAATTGTCTCTAAGGGTCCTTCTAGCAGGAAGATACTGAATTCATGAAATTCCATGGTCATTCATTGCCAGTACTAACTGTTGGATTTCTCCTCGGAAAAGTTAAGGTCCTTTGGTTTGAAATCTCCCTTCTTGCTCTTCTCCAAACCTAAGCCACTGTGCAGCTTCCCCCAGCATCATAACCATCTGTTCTCACAACCGACGTTCTTTTGTTCTGGCTTCTGTTCCCATGTTTTACTTCTCAAGGATTTTCTTTCCTTTCTGTTATTTCCTGTTCTTTTCTTTGATAACTTTTTTGGCCTATACTCTTAGGCCCCTTGGCAAAAGCAGGGCCAGTGATTTTCATATCCTTATTTTATTTTTCTTCACTCTGTTGATTAAACTGTACATTGGTCACATACCATGTTTATTAATGAGGCTACTAGTTAAGTGGTAATAAAATCTAGTATAATTGGCTGTTGCTCAACCTCTCCACTAGGCAGAAGGTCACTGAAACATACAGGCACATGCTAATTACATTAAAATGATGGCACCCACTCCTGCTTCCTCATCACTTCCCTCCCACCTTGTTTATTTTCTCTTTACTTACGTAGATCTTTCTTTCTGGAAGGCCATCCATGATGTACTCCAAGCAAAACAAATATAGAATGCATATTCTGTGAAAGAATTGGGCTTTCTGCTGGAGCTTCAGAGAAGTAAAAAAGATCTGTCTCTTTTCCTTGGGAAGTTTATGGTTTACTGGGGATACCAAGAAGCACACAGGAACCATTTCAGTCTATTTGGCAGTACAGCAGAGTACCATAGACTGGGTGGTGTGTAAACAAGAGAAAGCTATTTCTCACAGTTCCACAGGCTGGGAAATCTAAGGTCAATGCCCCAGCAGAGTCCACGTCCGCTGAGGCCCATTTGCTGGTTCACAGACAGCAGTTTTTTTGCTGCATTCTCCCATGGTGAGAGCAGGGGCAAGAGAGCTCTCTGACTGCTTCTTATAAGCACTAAAGCCATTCATGACTGCCTGCTCCATCCTTATGACCTAAGCACCTCCCAAGTCCCCAACCTCCAAATAGAATCACCTCAGAGATTTTATGTCAATGTAGAATTTTAAGGAGAAACAAACATTTGGTTTATAGTAAAGAGTTACATGCAGTCTGATTCATGCTCTGATAAGACTGAATATAGATATTTTGGGAAACTTGTCCTAGCCCAAGAGGACTTTAAAGGCAGGCTTCCTTCACTGTACCCTGAGTCTGATTAGGAGACAGGAGTTTTGTTCTGAGAGACGGACCGCTATAAGGGAAATTATAGGCAATTGAATTTGACTTAGTATAAGGATAAACTTTAAAACCATCAAGAGTTACTCAAATATAGAAAAAGCAGTTTTGGAACGTGGTGAGTTCCCCATGCAAGGAGATAATAAAATATTTGATGAGAACACTTGAAGAAGATTTATGAACTAAAAGTGAATTAGCAAGGTGATCTTGAAAATCTTGAATTCCTGAGAGACTGAGACTCACTGTACTGAGACTGAGCGAGTAATGGTAAAAGTTCCATGGAGAAATGTGACCTTGAGGTCCCATTAACTATGAGATGCCAGTTAAGCTACGAAGAGTAAGGAGGAGCTCACAGGTGATGAGTTAGGATCTTAGACTCTGGTAACTAAGAGACAGGACCGCACATATAGTAAACTATGTGGTGGATTTTGGAACACCCAGACCTTCCTAAGTTATCTAGCCATTCGCATAAACTAGAGCACTTCTGTTGGAGTTCTGTTTGCTTTCTAACACTCCAACATTCAAATACTGGATTGTTAGACAACAAAGGATTGTGAAAACACTGCCCTGGCCTCTAGGGTCTCATGCTGTTTTGCTGAGACCGTGCTCCACACCGATATGGCTTGTTAAGGAGAAAGAATTAGTTGTTAGAGCTACAGGCCATTCTGCTGTCATATGGGCAGCTGAAACCTTGGTTTCGTGTCAGCATCATAAAGGAGAGGATAGGCATGGAAAATGCATGAAAATTCATATGGGATTCCACCTAGTATCCTGGAAGAGTGCCAGACCTTCAGTTCTTGAACTCTGTTAAAATGCATTAGTATCTCACACTGCGAAAGAAGGACTAAACAATCAATTCAGCCCAGTGTCATTGGAGTGATCTTAGAAAACACTGAGTCTTAATAATACCTTTACTTAAACTTATTGTTTTCCCTGGTCATCTGCAATATGAACATCAAAGTCCTTAGTGTGGAAAATAAGGCATTTAATGATTAACAGCAAGGACGCTTGCAAACGTTGGACAGTTATATAGCCTCTCTGTGCCTCAGTTTCCTCATTGTGAAATGGTGATGGTTGTAATAGCATCCAGGTCATCTAACTGTTAGAAGACTAAATGTGTCCACACATAAATCAAGCATGTAGAACAGTGCCTAGCACGCAGATGTTATGAGTACTGGGTTTATCCCCCAGTTCACCATGAGCTCTCCGAGAACAGGGATCCTGTGCTTTGTGTGGGCATCTCAGTCCTGGCATCCCATGCAGTCCTGGCATAAATTATGCATGAGGTTTAGGAGCACGTGTCTGGAGTTGGACTGCTTGAATTCATGGTCCAGTTCCATCATTGGACCATCGGCACAGTGCTTAACTTACTAATCCTGGTTTTCTCATCTGTGACATGAGGAGGTTAAATGAGGTAATATGTGCAAAGCATTTAATTAAGCACAGAGCCTGACGCTAAAATCATCAGCTAATATTATTAGAGGTCAATAAATGCTTGCACAATATGTATTCAAATAGCAGACAGAAAATACCAAGATGTATCTATTTTCTTTTTGCTTCTCTCTGTCCCTCACTGCCGTAGTGGCCATTCTCTTCCCTGCACCTCAATTTTCATGTCACGTACCTAGGGATAATGCGACCAAATGCTTACTTCCCAGGAGGACCAGGAAAATAGATGTTCATGTTTATCACGTTGCTCTGAGCGACCTAAGGAAAACTGCAAGTGAAAAGTATTGTTCTCATCACGATTATTAATTGATCTCCCAACCACTCATCAGTTGGAATATGACTGATTCACAGGCTCCGGAGGAAGATTTATCACTTGCCTCTCCAAACCTATGGATGCGCTTTTCATTAAATGCAATTATCTCTCAGCAAATGCACACATCTCAAGTCCGCCGCCTCTTACTCAATGAAATCATTAAACCTCTTTGCAGCAAAGAGCCGTCAAAAGCCCCCTGATGAAAAATGGCCTTAGATTGGTATTTGGGTTTAATTATATGATATCTGCTCTTGGAGAGTTTCAAGGATGCTGTTCTGTTGTCTCTGCTCCATCAGTTTATTTATTCTCAGTCTCAGGTCTCTGGAATACCCTGTGTACCTGAGGTATTGCCCTGCACTAGCACAATGGCCGCAGAGCCACGAAGTGCTGTGGGATAGTCCCTCTGGTGCCCCTGTGAGGTGAACGGCCATTAACAATGCTTCATTCTCCGGTGGCCCAATCTTTGACTTCATGCGCCAATGCCTAATGGATGTGAAAGCTCTCTGTGTATTGTGGCTTAATGTGCTGGTGTCCTTGGTCAACGGATGTTTCCTAGAGCTTTACTCCATATTTATTCACAAGTCAAGTAAACATTAACACAGGGCAGTGAAATGTCTTCTCAAGTGATTTTGGGTAAAAGATGGATTCCTATCCCATAAAATATATTCTTCTCTTCCCCTTTCAAGAAGAAGCAGGCACCAAAAATGAGAAGTAGAAACATGGAAGCTAAGGCAGCCCCAAGTGCAATTTGAAACTGCTTGGGGGAGGGATCCCAGAGACCTGCAGTGGAAAGTTCTATTTTTCCAAATATTTGTGTGGAAAAAAGTCATTTCAAAAGACCCAGGAACTTACTTGTCAAAACACTGCTTCACATTTTGCTTGATAGAGAGAATTTAGATTTAAAAATGAATTGGCATGGTACTTAAGCAGTCACATCTCCCATTGAAATGTAGTTGTCATTAGCAATTGTATGAAGTATCAGGCAAGGGGTCTCACCCCTAACTGAAAGATGAAGAGACTGAGGCCAGAAGTCTTCTTGCTGCCTGTGCTCTTTCCATTTCAGGATGTTGCTTCTTTAGTTTCCTGTCATTTTTGCATCACACATTTTTTAGCTCCAACTCAAGTGTTTTGTACTTGTAAAACTATTAGCTATCTTGATGTATACAGGCAAAGTGAGGCAGTAGTGATGCTAACCCAGCTGGCTATGGATCTATGCACCAAGCAAATATCAACAATTTGAATGAGAGATTAGTAACATGAAATTGTAAGATGCAAAAGATTTCTAACTGAGCTTCCAGGGGTGGCATTGTGGTATCTCTTAGATTCACCAGGTAAAGAGACAGCCTCTTTCTTAACAATCTCAAAAGGGAGTTCATAAGATACCAAATCCATGCTATCAAACACATTTTATGTAAGTCACTAATGATTCACTTAAGTAGAAATAAAGGAAAACAATACCTTATCAACAATGCTGTTTTGCAGCAGTATATATACTTTGGGAGCTGTTCACACTTCCTGTATTGTCACTAGAACACATTCAGAGCAACATTGAGGGTCTCATTCCTGTCTGGGACCTGAGCGATCTCTTATTCTTGATTCATCCTGACTCTCTTTATCTGATTCCCTTTATTGTTTCTAAATTTAACGCAGGTCATTTCTTGTTAATCCAGGAATGTTTGTCTCTGTATCTGCAGTTAGTTGATCAATAGTCCTGAGATATTTTGCCTTAACCACACAGTCTTCATTAACTGCATTACTATTGTTAGTTATTTCTTTCTCATTCATTCATTCACTCATCCTTAAAAATATTTATACAATACTTTATGTCAGGGTTTTTTATGCTTCTCACTGTTAACATTTTGAGATGAATAATTCTTTGTTGTGGGAGACTGCATTGTAGGATGTGTAGCAGCATCACTTGCCTTTACCCATTAGATGTCAGTAACACTTCTCCTCTCAGCTGTGACAAACAAAAACATCTCCAAACATTACCAAGTATCTCCTGGGGGACAAAATCACCCCTGGCTCAAAACTGCTGCTCTATGTCAGTCACTTTTCTAGGCACTGTGAATACAGGAATGAACAGGATTTTAAAACTATACAACTTCACCCTGGCTGGTGTAGCTCAGTGGATTGAGCATGGGCCTGTGAACCAAAGGATTGCAGTTTGATTCCCAGTCAGGGCACATGCCTGGGTTGCAGGACAGTTCCCAGCAGGGGACGCACAAGAGGCAACCATACATTGATATTTCTTTCACTCTCTCTCCTTCCCTTCCCCTCTAAAGATAAATAAATAAATAAATAAATAAAATCTTAAAAAATGGATGATTTTTTTATTTTAAAGAAACTGTACAACTTCATACATTATAAAATGTTGACATAAGTAAATCTCTTTGGTTACTAGCCTATGTTCCCTGCCTCAGATAAATGGTCTACATAAAATCTACTATATGCCAGGAAGACCCACACAACTGTATATGGCAGCAAAAAGACATTTTCCAAATTGAGTTCTTCCTAAAAGATTCTTCTAGTCTACATTCAAAGTACTTTTTCATGGTGATTCATCTATTCACTCAACATATATTTCTTGACATTCCACTGGGTCTCAAGCACGTTATTGTAGTTGATTCCTTTTCTCACTTTGATTAGTGTTATCCATAACCTCCATCTCCAGCCACTACCTGGGAACATTAAAAGCTATTCATGGAAAGCACCATGATGCCTCCTAGAGTATTTCTGTTTAACTACTATGCGCCCAAACCATAGGGAATGCACAAGAGGTCTAGGAATTCACAGTCCAATTAAACAAGAACTTAATTAGTGCACAAAGGAAAATAATGGTATGTGTCCACCGTGTGACCATGAGCCATGTTGGAATTTGGGACATACTCTTCCAGAAGCACTGGGAGCATTTTCCCAGCACATCCAAGTCTACCAGCAGGGGTGCCCAAACTTTTGGTGTCTCTGGGCCACACTGGAAGAAGAAGAGTCATGTTGGGCAACACATTAAATACACAAACACTAACAAAACTAATGAGCAAAAAATGGTTTTAAGTAAATTTACAGTTTTGTATTGGGCCACATTCATAGCCATCCCGGCCTGCATGTGGCCTGTGGCCCTTGGTCCTGCTCCTGGTGGTTGCCACAAAAACTGATTGCTGTTAAAGTGTATATGACTCTAAAGAAAGGGTTTCTTTTTCCTTCAAAATTCTGCATTGGCAACTCATACAGTCTTAACTGGTTTTAGTTGCTGTGGTGGATTAAAGATTTCTGCAATTTCTTTACCTCTTTTCCCATTGACAAGTGAGAGTCTTTTCTCCCTCCTGTTGAATTCTTGGTTTGGAGATTGATAGAACGTGACAGACATAAATTGTGTGACTTCCAAGGTCAGGCCTTCAGAAATCTGCACTTTACTCACTGCTTTGGGATACTTCCTCTCAGAATCCAGTTTCCATACTGTGAAAACTTCAAGCCATGCAAAGGAGAGTTGAAGCTCTCTGCTTGACAGCCCTAGCTGAATCCTCAAACAACAGTGAGCCCCACCTGGCAGCCGTGTGAGTGAGGCCATTTGGCTTATCCCATTGTCCTGGAACCCCAGCCAATACAACGCAAACTTTCCTTGCTGAGCTCTGTGTGTCTAAATTGCAGAAATGTGAACAAATTAATACTGATTTTTGTGGCAAGCCACACAGTTATAGGGTAGATTGTTATTTAAGAATAATTCAGTAGGTAACCAAGACAGTCATTCCTAAAAATTTCTTTTCTCTGCACTTTCTACTTTCTTCTCATTAGGAATTCAAATACCTATTGGCCCAATAGATACCTATTCGCTGTTTCAGATGTAGAGGTTTAAATTTAGCTTCCCAGATCAAGTTTCCTCTATGCTCAATGAGTTTTCTTCCCTTGGTGTGGAGCAGGGGAGGTATTCTCTAGTACTCTCCAGCTCACTCCTCCTTGATTTGGGCTACCAATCCCCGACTCAAACTGGTTAATCAAAAAGATTGATTTTTATAGTTAAAGAACTAATTCATAATAATAAAAAAATAACAAGTGAAAAGAGAGCAGTCTCTTGTTTTTAATTACAGGGAAGTTGCCACTGTAGGTTAAAGGCTCAAGATTTATAAAAAAGGCAAATGGATACAAACAGTCCTGTTGGGAACCAAGGTCCTACCTGAGGGGTGTCAGGATCAGAAGCTGGCCACTCACTAGCCACTGTGAACTCCTGTAGGACCCCGTCAGCCTTTCTCACAAATGCCCCTTGTAAATCATTTTAGGAGCTTCTGAATCCCTAGCTTGTAGCAAAGTCCTGTTGAGATGCTATGTGTGCTTTTCTTATATGAAATATTGAATGGTCAACCTGAACTCCTTGTAGCAGGCTAATGCATTCTCTCCCCTGGTTTATTGGCAGTGTTTTGTGTGAGAGTCATTTATACCATGTGGTGGACTTCTCAGCCCTTGCTCCTCCCCCTACCCATCCAGTCCCCCTTATGATGTTCATTTGTCACATGCAGTATTGTGGTTCAGTAGAGAAACACAATTGATATGCAGTCAAATTGCTCCTGACAGAGTGGTTTTAAAAGCTTTTAGAGCGGATGTACAAGAGGAAGTTTTGTCTTCATGGAATCAGTGTGGCTCATCTGTCTGTATTACATGTCTAACAGTTATACTGAACAAGAATGACATTTTAAATAAGAGTAAGTACAGCTTAACTTTTTAATGTCATTCTTCAGAGCCAAGAAGTTGATTTTTTTTTTGGTTAATGTACATAGCTCAACTTATAATATAGGCTTTCTTTCATCCTCCCTTCTCTCTTCTGCTGCTGACGTCTGCCTCTCTCTATTTTCAGTTTAGTTGGTGGGATCTTTTTTTCTGGAGATATTTGGAGATTTTATTTTTAAAGAACACTGGCAGCTTGCTTTCCGCACAGGTGTAAAGGTAGCCAGTCCTGTCCGGATGCAGGGGACTGCAATAGGTGGCGTGAGCAGCAGAACAGGCTGGAGATGAAAGGAGGGGGAGGGTCATTCCTGTGAAACACAAGGAGCTGGATATTAAGTCAGCAGTCAGAAGGGCAAGAGAAACCCAGGGAACAGAAATGTCAGAAGATCATGAATCCAAGTGGTATGATTCAACCCTTGCAAAGAATCAGCCTCCAGGAGGCCTTTCGGGCTGGAGGCACGGAAATGCCACAAGCGCACACACATCCAGGTGAATAGTCCCAGAAGGAAGTGGTGCAGGTGGGAAAGCTGGGGCACAGCACCTGAAGCAGAGGGTGGGTCCTAGTACCTGGGCAACGTGTTCTGGTCACGGGGTTTCCTTTAGTGAAATGTAACTCTGGGTCTGCGTGGTTTGCCCAGGCTTTTTGCCAAATGTGGGCTTTGTTTCTCCAAGACTATGGAAGTTTATGAAGGTACCGTATAGACTGTAGTTTCTGTTAGGTTTTTCCATGCAAGAAAACTGTCTTTCAAAATAAAACCCAGAAACTTCCAAGCATGATATTGGAGAGGGCACATCCAGAGGAGGAGGAGAGGAGCCCAGTGGCCTCCCCTCTGCCCTGGTTTCACTTTAGCGGATCCTTCTCTCTGTTTCTGCCTCATGTGCCCTTCACCCCTCTGCTGAGTGGACAGTGATCTCTTTTACTTCATGCATCACATTGCTGAGAAAGCTGGAATTCACCAAGTCTAAATACATATGTGTGTGTGTGTGTGTAAAACTCAAAATAAATCTTAACATTCTGCCTTATAAAAGTTTCTGTTCCTGTTGCAACTTATAATACAGGCTCTCTGTGACTTACGATGGGGTTATGACCTGATATATCCATCCTAAGTCAAAAAATGCATTGAATACACCTATTCTACGGGACATCATATCTTAGCCTAGCCTACTGTAAATGTGCTCAGAACACTTACATTAGCCTTCGGTTGGGCAATATCATCTTGCAGCCACTGCCCAACATCAAGAGAAAATATTGTACTACATATAGCTAGCTTGAGAAAAGATGAAAACTCAAACTTTGAAGTAGGATTTCTACTAAATACATATCACTTTTGCATCATTGCATATTTGAAAAGTCATAAGCTGAACTGTCCTAAGTCAGGGACCATATGTTATAGGCTTTCTTTTTTTAAAAAAATTCTTACTGTATTTTTTCCATTACCGTTTAACCCCTTTATGTCCCCTTCTCCCCGCAATCACCACACTGTTGTCCATGTTCATGAGTCCTTTTTCCTTTCTGCCGGATCCCTCCACCCCCTAACTTCCCTCCCCACAGCACAATAGCTGTCATCCTGCTCTCTATCTATGAGTCTCTATTTTGCTTGTTAACTCAGATTGTCCATTAGCTTCTACATATAAGTGAAATCTTACAGTTCTTTTATTTCTCTGACTGGCTTATTTCACTTCGCATAATTTTCTCCAGGTCCATCCATGTTCTCACAAAGGGTAAACTTTTCTTCTATTTTACAGCCAAGTAGCATTCCATTGTGTAAATGTCCCATGATTGTTTTACTCACTCATCTACTGATGGACACTTGTATATCTTGGTGATTGTAAATAATGCTGCAAAGAACACAGGGGTGCTTATGTTCTTTCAAATTAGTGTTTTGGGTTTCTCTGGATATATTTATATTGCCAGAAGTGGGATCACTGGATCTAAAGGTAGTTCCATTTTTAATTTTGAGGGCTATCTCCATACTGCTTTCCACAGTGGTTGCAACAGTCTGCATTCCCACCAACAGTGCAAAAGGACCCCCTTTCTCTACATCCTCACCAGCACTTGTTTGTTGATTTATTGATGATAGCCATTCTGATAGCTGCCTCCTCTCTTTCTTTCACTGGTAATGTCTAAATGCCTCTATTCTCAGTGTAGTTGGTGGAATCTCTTATTTTTGAGATGTTTAGAGATATTTTTTACTTATTTACCTTGTTGTAGAGCTCACTGCTTCTAGATAGTGTACTCTTCCTACTGTAAGACATTTCTCTCTGTAGATGAATATGGGCACACACATATACACACACACACCATAGCTATTCAACAAGGCAACAAGGCACTCACATATCAACTTCCCTGTCCTCCAGCTCCTCCATAGTCAGTTATAATACCTCTTTTCTTCATGACAAAACTCTTCTGTATTCCCAGAGCCTGTAGTTCTCTAGGCATTAAGCAATGGGAATACCTTTGAATGTACCATTTGTGTAACCCACCTACGTAATTACAGGCCTGAGTGTTAATCAGAGAGTCCCTGAGTAGGCAGCCGATTCCTCTCCAAGTTACGTTGGTTAACTTTGCCTAAGGAAAGACCTTTACTTCTGGATTCAGGAAATAATCATTAGATTAAATAATAAGACTTTGAAATAAAGCAAAAACACAGTGCATTCACTTTCTGAAGACTTACTAGACAATGACCCAAAATACAGATGATTAATTACAATTTTAACACAATCATGATCTTGTTTAAACACAAAAATGTATTCTTGAAGGATGAGTAGTGAAAGCTGAAGCGTTCATTTCAAGCCCGTTCTTCCTCTTCCAAACATACCTGTCTATCCTGCTGGCTTCTCGGGTCTTATGCTGGTCATGGTCACCCCCAAACTCCAGAGGCTTTCAGAACATCTGTTCAGGATCTGATTAAAATTGTGAAGTGATGTCTGGCTACACCATGGAAAGCCTTTTTTGAGATGGCCACACCATTGCCACTGCCTCCACTCATATTGCTATGATGGTACCTTAATTTGCCTTCAACATTAAGGAACTGCTCATCACCCTAGGCTCAGCCTCTCTCTCCCTTTCTCTCCATCCTCTTCTTATTACTTGTTCTCAAGGCACATCCTTCTGACTTCTAAGTTCAAAGTTCCAGTCCTCTCTGAGACTCCAACTTGGACTTTCTGGCCTCAAGGCCTCACAGTTTTCTCGGCCTCATCTCTCTTCTTCAGCGTTGAGGACTATACAGTTGCTCACATTGGCCTCACATCTTCCCACTCAGGAAGGGAGGGAAACTGAGGTTCCTGGGTCAGACCTTTAGGGTCCGACTAGGAAAAGTTGGGGATGCTACACCAGGGAATTATGGCTTCTTTAGGTGACATCGAGTCTCTTTTATTCATGTGTGTTCAGTTCCAACCTGCAGTTTTGAGAATTTTCAGATCTTGGAACCTGTGTGCTTTGAAGAAGGAGTTACAACATCTCAGAGGACCATTTAGGGGAAAAAAAGACCACAAGGTATAATCATTGCAGCTAAATGAATGCTGGTGTTCGTTCAGAGCATTTTACCCTGTAATTGCCCACTTAAGGCGGAATGCAGCAGTGGAACAAAAATTTTGCCTTTTTAGTTTTTGTGGCTTCAGAAAAAAGATATTTATACTGACACTATACATTTTTTATTCAACTTAGAAAAATGTGCCACCCTTTCATTTTCATGCAGATCACAGAACTATTTGCTCTTTCATGTTAGATCTGATAGCAGGTGGTAGTCTGCTGGGGCACACAGAGAAAACAGTCTCCTCTGAGATTTATCTCTTAGAGATGAAGCTGAAAGCTCAGCCTGTTTTCCACATAGTTTACCCATCTAGGATCAACAGAGGGACAATCAGGGCAAAATTGAAGAAGGTGGGGGAGAAGCATTACTCTGTGGGCTCAATTTTCCTTTCCTACTCTCATGTCCTCTTCTCTATGCCTCTCTGCTGGGCAGTTTCCTTCCAGGCTTCATACCTTGAAGCTGCCCTGAAGTCCATGTAACCCTAACCTGTATTTCCCCTCCAAATCAATATGTTATCCCTCTTCTCCCACAACAGTGACAGTGAGATCTCTTTTTCCTTCCTGTCTGATCCGTCTGGATTCAAGTTCACACCAAACCCAGGCACACATCTAGGAATGCAATTCAGTTTTCCCAGGTGGATGGGCTTGGTTTTTCCTGAACTGCAGCCTGGTATGGGTTGTATATATATAGTTAAGAGCTTTGGGCTAGGAGTTCCAGCTAAAAAATAATTGTGAACTATACAAGTCACAAAATAGAATTTCTCTACTTTTAAGCCACTTTCAAGACTAATGGTGACCCACAAGTTTCTTTCCCAATTGCTTTGAGCATTCCCCAATGTTTCTTACATATGCTTCAGGAGATACTTGTCTTAGTAACACAGGATCTCTGCCATTGTCTCCCTCCTTGTTCCTTTTCACTGTGGCCCTAGCTAATGCCCAAAGTGGAACTATGCCACCCACATCCATGGCTTGCACCATTGCTATTGGCTGATTTCTACCCCATGGTTCCCACTGGCCCTAATTTCTGTGTGATGGCTAGCAGCACCTGATATTCCTGGCGAGCACTGTCATGCCTGATGTCTGGGGTACAGTTGCTGCTGCCAGTGGTACCTCCTGTATTGCCAACTCCAGTCCTCATCCTCCTGCTGCTTCTACAACATTTCTGCTGCCACCACCCAAATCCCTGATGCTGCCGTCACTGCAGCATCACTTCCCTTTGCTCTTTAATTGCTATACTTCCCTAAGCATCAGGCAAGAGTCCTGGGGGCTGGGCCAGCTTGCACTCTGACCTCTTGTATGCCTCTCTCCATGGAAAATGCAGGCTACCCACTAAGTAGAGAGAGGCACAGGATAGAATGCTATAAAAGGTAGTGAGCTGAGGTTACAAGAGTATTGGGGTATACTTTTTTCTCCTTTCTAGACAATCATCTTATAAGGTTATGAAAACATGATCCCCAAGATCTCTTCAAAATCTTCTAACCTATGAGGTTTATTCATGGACACCCAGGACCTATGGGTGGATGGCAAGAGGCACGTAGCATAAGCTTTGAGGTAGATCCAAGAGGAAATTCAAGGCATTGCATGTTTAAGTCTATGCACACTGGCATGACATGCATGTGCCCATGTGTGCATGTAGTTTCTGCATTTTGCATTACTGGTGCAAGTTTTTCAGAACAGGGGCTAGTCCTAATTATAATTCCATGAACCCCCAAGCATGCATATACTCTTATGCCAAGCCTTGAAATTCCCTAAATGTTTGAAGAAGAAATTTTTTTAAGTTTTTCATTCAAAGCACTTTTCATTATTAAAAGCTCCAAATGATTAGAAACAAAGTGCTTAATATTCTACAGGAACTCCACCCAGACAGCACATCAAAAGTTATGGAACAGACAAGAGAAATCAAAGAAATGCAAATGCATTAGATGTTGCCACCTTGTCTTTATTGTGCTTTAAAAAAAAATAAAAGCTAGAGAAAAGTTTTCCCACTGACATTAATGTGTTTTGTTGTTTTCAAAGTACCAGTAAGGTGGGGAGGACACTGGGGCATTGTATCCACCCAAGTCCTAGTTCTGGCCTCAGCTACTTTCCCTCTAGAATTCAGGAACCTTCAGGAAACATGACTGTTAAGAACTGGGTAACAATAAACCCCAAATAATTGAATTGTCTTATTTTGTCTGCACCTTCCATTTAAGAACTGCAGCCCCTTACATTCCTTCCAGATTTTTCTGGAAGTCTCCAGAGGATCTCAGCTGTGTTTCTAAAAGCAGCCACTGTGACAAACCATATGGACCTCCACCTTTCCTTCCAGCTGTGGTGAAGGCTCCAGGGACACCCAGTGCTGTGGTTGGCAGCCAGGTCACCAGGGTCCACTGACGGCATTGCCTCAGCTGCCCGTGCCAGGAGGGGCACTGTTTCTGTGGGTCAGTATGCATGCTGTGCTGGAGGTGCTGCTGCCTGAACGGGGAAGTGCTGCATCTTGACATTCCCAGGGGCTCACTGAGGTGTCTTTCCCTCCTGAGAGTGGCTTATGTTCCTGTTCTTTCTCAGCATGTGTCATCTGGACCCTCCTGAGCACCTTTTCTTCAGGGTGAAATCAAAAGATGTTCAGTGGTTTTAATGGATTAACAGAGAAGCGTAGACTGTTACCCTCCCAGGTGAGAGAATTCCTCAGACTGAATAAACCTCACCTGTGGTCCTTAACAACCGGCCCTGATGGTGCCAGGTGTTGGCCTAATTTGGAGGGAGGGAGCAGCCTTCCTGGCAATGGAGACTGCCTGATGCATCTGTGTAGCTTTCTCTTGTTTCCTCTTCTTCCACCCAGCTTCCTCCTTCCTGGCCTGACTTTCATCCCTGTGGACTAGGTAAGTAGCACAATATGAACCACATGAATGGGGCTTTATCCCAGTGCTAAAAGGAGCAAATGAAGTGAGGGACTTTGAGAGTGGTGTCGACAATCCTGAAGGAGAAGAAGAAACAGAAACCACACTCCGCTTCTCAGAGAAAAAGTGGAATCTTTTTTGTGAAGTTGAGATGTAGGGAGGATTACAGGAATAAGTAGTATCATCAGGTTCAAACTTCATGGTTCTCCTGAAATATTAAAATAAATGTAGTCAATTTATTGACTATAGGAGTCTATAGAGTCCCCTACTGACTCTCCACTTCCTAGCTGTGCAACCTTGCACAAGTTACTTAGCCTCTCTGTATTTCAGTTTCCTGATCTATAACATGGAGATACTATCAGTGTCTGTCTCACAGGATTGTTAGGAAAATTTAAATGAAAGAAGACCTAGAATTGTGCCTGGTACATAATTAGTGCCTGATAAATATTAGCTATGACTCTGAAACTTCCTATTGCAATCATTATTATTTAGACACTGCTACCCACACTTAGTTCTGTTCTTTACTTGCTTTGCTTATTTTTCCATGGAGAAAGCCTGTGGCATTTTTGGCTAAGAAGCACTTTTTTTTTCCTTATGGTATTTTAGAAAGATATACAGTGGCATCTCAGAAGGGCCCTTAGTGATTGGAAAGGTAAATCGCCTGTTGTTTTAATTAGAAGAGATATTTTCAGGTGGTGCCCTGAAAAATGAGATGATATTCTTGGAAGAGCTACTGTTAATGGGGAGACATCTTATCAAGGTGTGGGTTTCCACGATGCCAGGAGCCAAGTTCCAGGAATAAACTGATGCTCACATTCTGAGCATCGAGTGTGATTATGAGGGAAAAGGAGCCTGAAAACATCTGGCATTAGAGCAATTTTCTGAGACAGAAAGTTCTATTTCAGTAGCTTCTCTCGTCAGGTTAGTGGTTTTAGGCCTCCACAAATGTTTTGTGTTTTTGTCAGGATAGGCCAGATTGTATTTAGGAAACAACAAACCTCTAGTCCCAGTGACTTAATACCACAAGGAGTTATTTTCGTAGGGAGATGGGTCTTGGGACTCTCTCCTCCACATAAGAGCTCAGAGATCCAGCCCGATGTATTCTCTTCCTGTAACAATAGCTATTCTCAAACTTTGTAAAATTGTTTGTTGAGCTTCATCGTATTCTTAAAAAACATTGAGGATTCTGCCCTAGCCTGGGTGGCTGTTGGTTGGAGCATCATCCTGTAACTGAAAGGTTGCAGGTTCCAGTCCCAGTCAGGGCACATATCTAGGCTGCGGGTTTGATCTCCAGTCTGGGCACATACAGGAGGTGTATTGTGACCATTCAAGGCCAGACAGATTCAGACGGGATTTGGGCAGTTGGAAGAATATGCGCAGAGCTGCTGGGATGTCTGACATGCCTTTATTCTGGGGTGGATGATCCATGCATGCCGCAAGCTGTGTGTTGCACCGTGAGAAGTCAGTACACCCTTACATACTAAATGCACACAAAGCCGGTAAGGTGCCAGTAATGACCTTCAGGTTATGTAACAGAGCTTCATTCTACGCATGCAGGCCCCTACTCAAGGTTACATGAACACTGCTGAGTTATGTTTGCCTGGACATCTGGGTGAGGGACCCTGACTGACTCCATTTTCCCTGCAGGAGACAACCAATTGATATTTCTCTCTCTTCCTTCCTTTCTCTCTAAAAAAAGCAATGAAAAAAACATCCTCAGGTGAGGATTTAAAAAGTTATTCAAAAAAATATCAAAGATCCCAAGGCATATTTGTTATGTAGGTTATATATTCAGATATATACTGCATTACAAATTAAAACTAAGATTTAAACACATATATTTCTAAGTTTATTTTAAAAGCAGTGCTAAACTCTTGTGTTCTAATCACTTCCTATTCACTCCGTTGTTCTGGTGGGGATGGACAAACACACAGTACCTGCCCCTGGGCAGATGCAGCGAACAGCCATTTATTAGTTAAGTACACTCACTGCCTGAGGGGACGTGGATGCCACACACCTGGGAGCCTGTTCACCGGTTTTCTCTTCAGTGCTCTAGGCCTCTGCTGCCCAGACTGTCATGTAGAATCATCCAAGGATGCTGTCAATGCAGACTCTGATTCAGTAGTTTTGGGGTGGAGCTGAGGTTCTGAATTTCCAGGAAGCTCTAAAGTGATGCAGATCCTGCTGGTCCCGGGAGTGTCTGTTGAATTATAAGGCTCTACACCCAACCCCAACACATATTCCCTGAGGGACCGTTCCCCTCGATCCTTCCTTCACTTGCCTCTTACTCCAAAAGAGACGTTAGTCATGATTCAAGATGTAAATATGATAGTGTTTAGTTTCCTTACAGCTGCCCAGAATTTAATCGGATGAATTCCCCTTTTCTATTTTGCAGCAACTCTCCTAAGAAAATGTGCCCAGCATCTATATTTTTTCAGTTGCTTCATCCACTTTTAAATAAAACCTTTGGTTCCATCTTATGGCTTCAGGACGGTCATCTCTCCACTGTGGCAATAGAAGCTTGAGAGGATGGGGGAAGGCAGCTTGGTCTGGCTCTCACATCCCACTTCCACTTTTAATTCTGGAGCTAGTGGGCTAGAAAAAGAGAAGGAATAGACCAGCACCTCCTCACTTGACCTCATTGAGATTCCACTCTTTTTGGTTAGCCAGAATGCTATGCAGGTTCTCTCTCTGCGGGCTTAGCATAGACAGCATAGACATGGTGGGTACCATGTGCATTGTGGCTGAAGGTGCTTCCTTAAACAGCTCCCTGACTGCAGTGGTCTCTTTGTTCACATCTTCCAGTTAGTAGCATCCTTCTTTACCTTGACCTGGAGCTGTAGAAAGATTGAGGCTCCCAAATTCACCTTCTCAGGCCTTTGAATCTAGGCAAGTGCTGATGTTCTGCCTTCTCCAAAACAGGAACTCAAGGGAAGGGAGAGGGAGGATGCCTTCTTGGTCTGCACCTCCCCATCATGTCTTTGCCTCCAGTTCTTATTGTCTCACTCGGTGGTGTAAGGGTAGGTCTGGTAGTCCACTGGCTAAGTGTGTGGCAAAAGGAATAAAATGTGTCATTTCTTGTTGCAAACCCTACTGATATTTCCAGATTATCCTCTTGGCCTCAGGGTAGGAAAAAATGATTTTCCATCCTCCATAAGAAGGAGTAAGTGAAGAAAAAGCTGCTTTTAATGGAGACTGCAATTTCCCCAAAATGCTCTTGCTTTTCTGCCCACTTTGTCGCTGAGACTGAACAGGAAAGTGGAGGGAAGGTTTGTGTGAGTAACAGGTCTGCAGTAGTTCTCAGTAAGCCCAGTAGGAATGAGACAGCCCCAGAGGTATGGGTCCCTGAATTTCAGCTGTGGGGAACGTGTTCCATCTCAACAGTGGACTTTCAACACGATTGAAGACAACTGGAAAAATCCCAGATGACTTCCTGTTAGGTACGTGTATGCATTGCATCAGATCTGGTCATCAGTCAAGTGAAGATTCGTGACCTTTTTTTTTTTTTTTTTTTTGTTCGTTTATCAAAACCCTATCAAGCAGAGTGTGGGCAAATGAATGGTTTCTATTTTTTTCTCAGTTGTTCTAGTGCTTCTGTGTACACTGCCAGAATGAGGCCAAGGGAAGGTAGTTATTCTAATTTTCTAACACCTGCTGTGTCTGAGAATTTGTGATGCAACCATAGAGGAAAAGAAACACGATAAAAATGCTATCGTGTATCTGTGACTTTTGCTTTTATTTTGCACATTTGTGCTCACAGATGCATATCCCCTCCATTTACTGGCACCCCAAAACTCAGTTCTGCAGCTGCATAGAGAAGTGTGGCGACTGTGCTTGCCTCAGCTGGGTGCTGTGTTCCCTATTAGAACACCAGGCATAGAGACTGGGCAGAAATTGTAACAGTCCTTTTTTGCATCCATTGGTATCCAAGCTCTCCTAAAATCACAGGGTTTTTTTCTGTGCTATGTAGTTTGCTGAGCCTCTCATGAGATTTCAAATGAAATTGACTCATCCACCGTCTCTTCAATTGAGGTGCATTCAAATACAGATGTCAAAAATAACCCCTTCTACCTCCTTAATTATGAACCAAAGAGATGCAGTGAGATCATTTTATGCCTCTAACCACCAGTTTTCTGGATCAGTGGCCTTCAAACATTTTGACTCAAATGTACTCCCTGAAAGAATTTTGAAATACTGTGTACTATCTCAAACCTTTTGTTTTTAAAAATTTTGACATAATTGTAGATTTACATGTAAGAAATAATACAAATGATTCTGTATATCCTTTACCCACTTTCCCTCAATGGTAATACCTTCCAAAACTATAGTACAATACCAGAACCAAGATGTCGACATTGATGCAGTCAAGATACAAAACCTTTCTATCAACACAAGGATGTCTGTGGTGTGATGTCCTTTTACAGCCACAGTCATTTCCCTCCCAGCCCTGCTACCTCCTTAACTCTTGGCAACCATTCATCTTTTCTCACTTTCTATAATTTTGTCATTTCAAGGATATTATATAACTGAAATCACACACAATGTAACAGTTGGGGAGTTGGCTTTTTTCACTTAGCATAATTCTCTGAAGACTCATCCAGGTTATTCTGTGTATCAATAGTTTGACCTTTCATCTATTGAAGAATATGTAGTCATTTCCTGGCTTTGACTATTGTGGACAAAGCTACTAAAAACATTCGTGCCCAGGTTTTTGTCTGAACACAAGACTTCATTTCTCTGGCATAAATGCTCAGAGTGTTGCTGTATGTTTGCTTTTTATTAACAAATTGGCAGATGGCTTCCCACATTCTACATTCTCATCGCAATGTACAAAATGATCCAGTTTCCCTTCATCCTCACCAAAATTTGGTTTTCTCACTTTTGTTTTTCAATATTAGCCATTCTGATAGGTATATGAGATAGTGATATCGCAATGTGTTTTTGTTTTGCATTTTCATAATGTCTACTGATGTTTAACATCTTTTCATGTGCTTATTTGTTATTTTTATCTCCTCTGGTTGAAATGCCTCTTTATGTATTTTTCTCATTTGTAATTGGATTGTTGTTTTTACTGTTGAATTTTGAGAGTTTTTTACATGTATATTCAAGATATTAGTCCTTTATAAGATACAGAATTTTCAATATTTTCTATCACTCTGTAGCTTCCCTTTTAATCCTCTTAACAGTGCCTTTTACAGAACAAAAGTTTATAATTGAATGAAGTCCAATTTATCAATTTTTTTCTTTTATGAATTATGCTTTTGCTGTGAAGTCTGAGAACTATTTGGCAAGTCCTAAAAAATTCTATTTTCCTAAAGCTTTTTTATTTTCCCATTTTACATTTAAGCCCTGATATTTTATGTTAATTTTTTTGTATAAGGTGCAAGACTTAGGTCAAGTTTCACCTTTCTTTGCCTGTGGATGTCCAGTTGCTCTAGCATCATTAGTTGAAAAAGATTGAAAAAGCTATTCTTTCCTCATCGTATTGCTTTTGTGCTTTTGTCAAAAACCAAATGGGCATATTTGTGTGTTATTTATGGGTTCCCTTTTATGTTTCATTGTTCTATGTTTCTATCTCTCGCCAGTACTGATTACTGTAACTATAAAATAAATCTTGATGACAGCAAACTGATTCTTTTGAATTAATTCTTTATTCCAAAGTGATTTTAGCTATTCTATCTTTTCCTTTTTTATTTAATTTATTTAAATTAAAGACAAAACAAACAGCCCAGTTCACCCATTTCTCCTTGTCAGCCCCAAACTCGCTACCGTTCTTTGTCGTCTCACATACACTTCAGAACAATCTTATCAACCTCCACGCAACACGCTCCTGAGCACTTGTTAGAAATTGTGTTGTTAATGATTGTATCAGTTTGGGGAGAACTGGCGTCTTTATTATGTTGAATCTTCCAATCCATGAACATATGAGTCTTTTCTTAGATTAAAACGATATTTAGTCAGCATTGTATAGTTTCAGTGTATGAATCTTATATATGTTTTGATAGATTTATGTCTAAGTATTTATATTTGTAAGTAATTTTAAGCAGCATTACATTTTTAATTTCTTGGCAGATGTTTATTACTATTATATGAATATAATTATTTTGTATATCTTATATTCTATAACTTTACATAATAGTTTATTACTATTATATAAAATATAATTGTTTTGCACATGTTATATCCTATAACTTTGTTGAACTTATTAGTTCGAGGAGTCTTTTGTAGTTACCTTAGCATTTTCTGTGTAGGCAATCATATCATCTTAGATGTTCTTCCTTTTCAAACTGCATGTCTTTTGCTTCATTTTCTTGTCTTAATGCACTGGATAGAACTTCCAGCACTGTATGGAATAAGAGTGGTAAGAATAGACATCCTCACATCTCAGTTTTATGAAAAAAGCTTTTAGTCTTTCAACATTAAGTATAATGTTAGCTGTATAATTAAATTAATTATTCATTAATGTATAATATTAAGTTTTTTGTAGATATTCCATGAGATTGAGGAAGTTCCTCTTTTGTTTCTGAGACTTTTTATCATGAATGGGTGTTAAATTTTGTCAATTGTTTTTCTTCAACAACTGATATAATTATGCAAATTTTCTTCCTTGTCTTGTCGTTGTGGTGGATTACATTGATGATTTCCAAAATTAAACTAGCTTTTATCCCTATAATAGACCCACTTGGTATATATTTTTTGTATATTGCCAAATTGTATTTGTCAATGTTTCATTAATGATTTTTACATATATTAATGAAACACGTTGGTTTGTAGTGTTCTTTGTTTAATTTTTGGCTTCAGAATAATAATTTAATAAAATGACTTGGAAAGTTTTATATCCTCTTCTGTGTTCTGGACAAGATTTATAGAACTGGTTTTCATCCCTTAACTGTTTGGTAGAATTTTCCAGTGAAACTCTGGGACAAAAGAGTTCCTTTAAGACCCTCTCTTCGATCCATTACATTAAGAAGTATGTGGTTTTGTTTCTGAGCATGTGGAGACTATGCTGCTATCACTTTGTTATTGATCTTTGCTTTGATTTCACTGTGGTCAGAGAACACATTTTTACATTTTACATTTGTTGAGATTTGCCTTGTGACCCAGATGTTATCAATTTTGGTATATATTCTGTGCATACTTGAAAACAATGTATATTCTGCTATTACTGGGTGGAGTATCCCAGAAACAATTAGATCCTCTAGATTGGGCATATTATTTCATTCTTCTATATTCTTATTTCCTGTCTACTTGTTCTACCAGTTGTCAAGGAAAGAGCATTGAAATATTCAGTAATTGTTGTGGATGTGTGTATTTCTTATTTCAGTTCTATCAGTCTTTGCTCGCATGTTCTGCAGCTCTATTAATACACGCGCATTTAGGATAGCTGTGTCTTTTGGTGGATTAATCCTGTGGTATATCTCTTTCTCTTTGGTAGTTTTGTTTTCTGTGAAATCTACTTTATTTAATATAAGTATAGCCACTTTTGCTTTTCTTTTATTAGCATTTACTATGGTAATTAGCCCATATTATTACCTTAAAACTGTCTATATTGTTATATTTGAAGTGAGTTTCTTATAGACAGCATAAAATTGGGTAATATTTTTTAATCCAGACCTCCCAATCTCTGCCCTTTTTAACTGGTATAGCCTATCTACATTTACTGTAATTATTGGGATGTTAAGGCTTCATTTTATTTTTTGTTTTCTGTTTTTTACTTATTTTCTCTTTTCCTGCCTTTTTGTGTATTACTTAAACTTTTGAATTCCATTTTATCTATAATATGTCTTTGTATAGCATTTTTAGTAATTGATTTAAGCATTACTTAATGTGCACATAAATTATACAACATCAATTACTATTGTTATTTTACTAGTTCAGTGAGTTGTAGAAACCTTATCTCCTTTTATGTTCCTTAACTGTCCCCCATGATAATATAATCATCTTCAATATTTTTTGTGTATACATTTAGAATTACATTGCTGTTATAACTTTTGCTTCAACTATCGAACATAATTTAAAATTCTCAAGAGGATCCCTGGTTGGGTGGCTAATGTGGTTGGAGCACTGTCTGGTATACCAAAGGCTGCAAGTTCGAGTCTGGTGGGGGCACATACTTGGGCTGCAGGTTAGATGCCTCATCAGAGCACCAAGCAGAGGGAACTAATCAAAGTTTCTCTCTCACATCCATGTTCCTCTCTCTCCGTCCCCCTTCCTCTCCTCTAAAATCAAAAGCAGGTCCTTGGGTAAGGATTTAAAAAAATAATAAGGTTGACTTAATCAGATTATAACAAAATAAGTAAATGAAAATTAAAAAATACTCAAGGAGGAAATCCTATTGTATTTACCCATATTTTTGCTTACTATGTTGTTTCTTCCTCTCTGTCATTTTGAGATCTTTAGCCCTTCTTTTAGCATAGATGTACTGCGAGCAAACTCTCTTGTTTTATCTCCATCTGAGCATGTCTTGATTTCTTGTTCATTCTTAAAGGATATTTTCATGGGATATAAGATTCTAGTTGACAGTTTTTATTTTAGCAATTGAAATATACTGTGTACTTCCTTCTGGTCTCCATGGTTTCTGATTATAAATCTGCTATTATTTGAATAGATTTTTCTCCCATGGTAAAATATTGTTTTTCTCTAGCAGTTTTCAAGACTTTCTTTTCTTTTTCTTTAATTTTCAGAAGTATAATAATGGTGTGTCTTATTGTGACTCTCTTGGGGTTTTCCTGTATAGGGCTTACTCAGCTTCTTGAATCTGTAGGTTTACATCTTTGGGAAAATTTTTGGAAGTTTCCAGGTGTTTTCTCTTGGAGTACTTTTTCAGCCCCACTTTCTTCCCTCTTCCAGGGTCTCCAATGACGTGAAAGTTGAGGTTCCTGAGCCTCTGATGGGTTTCTTTACTCTGTCTTCCCCTTTGTTTTTAAATTTGCTAAATCCTATTTTTCTATCTTCTAGTTCTCCAGTTTTTTTTCTTTGTTCCTTCTATTCTGCTATTGATCCCACCCCCTGAGCACTTTGTTTTGGTTACCATATTTTTTCAGTTTTAAAAATTTTATTCAATCCTCGAAGTTTATATTTCTTTGATAAGGCTTTCTTTTATGTTTTCTTTGTTTCAAATGTGTTAATATTTGCTTTTTTGATGCATTTTTATAATGGCTGCTTTAAAAACTTTGTCAGATAACTCTAATGTATTTTTTCATCTCATTGAGCCATCTATTACTTTTTCATGGAGTTTGAGATCTTCCTGATTTTTTGCATGATGACTGATTTTTAATGGGAACTTACACATTTATTTTATAATGCTATGAGACTCTGAATATTGTTCAAACTTGCTGCTTTAGCTGCCTTTTTATGGTGCCACTACAAGAGAGGAAGTGGGAATTTCAATTGTTGTTGCCGGGTGCAAGTATTATAAGTCCAGGTTTCATGCTCAGCCTCTGTTCATACATGAGTGGGAAGGACTCCTCATTACTGCTGGGCAAGCTTTGGAATTTGGGCTCCTCACATGGCCTGCACGGACACATCAGTGGGAATAGCCTCATTCCCACTAAGTAATTAGGAAAAACCTGACTCTCCATAGGTCTCTTCTGATAGCACACCTCATTATTGCCAGGTAGAGTGGTGTCTAAACTCCCCACTAAGACCACCGAGAGGCAGCAGGTCTTGTTACTATGTGGGTCAAAGCCCTGGCTTCCTATATGGGCCCCTTTGATACCACCTTAGTATGGGTGTTGTGGTATCTCATTGCAGCCTCATAAGGGTGCAACTTTACTTCCTCCTCTCCTTTGCTGGCCTATGGAAGGGCAGACCACACTTTTTTGTTCGTTTGTTTGTTTTCTTAAAGTGTATAACTGGAGTAAAGTGGTTTTTGTCTAAAGTCTTCTAAATTTGTCTATATTACTGTACTAAGCTTCCTTTGGTTGTAGTATATAATTATATTGCTGAATTACATTTGATAATACATCTGCATTTCTAGACTTTTCATTATCTGGTCTTCTGGCTAGAGAGAACCAGCTTTGGGGGTGACTTTTTATTTGTGCCTTTGGTGTTTCACATTTGCCAGCTTCTTCAGGTCCAAGTAATGAGGGGGGGAAAAACAGGAAACTTACCACCGTATTTGTTCAGGTTCTGTAGCTCCTAGCAACTCTGCCTTTCCCCCTACCTTTCACACTCCATTGTATATTTTATATAAAATTCACATGGACTTCAGTTATAATTATCAGGAAAAATAAGAAAATGTATGTGCACTCTATCTTCCAAGAAGCAGAAGTCTATCTCAGATATTTTAAGTGATTACCTAAACACTTTAATCAATGTTTAAATATATTTTTTCTTATTACTGTAAGATTGAAAATATGTAATTTCTTACAGAGTAAAATAGGAGGAATTATTGTAATTGGTATAATCATTTAATGCTATTAATTTATCAATAGGCTTTTAGGTACATTTTAAAAATACAATCCACTGCCCTGGCCAGGTGGCTCAGTTGGTTAGAGCATTGTCCTGTAAGGGAAAGGTTGCAGGTTCTATTGTCAGTCTGGGCGTGTACAGGAAGCAATCAATCAATGCTTCTCTCTTGCATTTACATTTCTCTTTCTTTCTTCCTTTCTCTCTAAAAGCAATGAAAAAGTGTCCTTAGGTGAGGATAAATATATATTCCACCAAATCTGAAAGGAATCATGAAAATTTTTACCTCCATAAGTTTCATGCAATGTTGTAAAAAACAAATATGGATACATATGGTGGTCCTTCAAACATTCATTACATTTAAAAGAGTACATATCACATTAATGGCTTTGGCATTTCGAGCAAGGGACAAAATGCCCTCTTGTGGTGCCAAGCTACATGCTTTAAATGCTTCAAGAAAGTGTGTAGAAGGCAGAAAAAGAAAGGAATGCATATTGACTAGTTATTAATGGGAACTTTGCAGACTGTCAGGAAAACAATATTTAGGTTTATCATTTAGGTGGCTGGAGGTATTTCCATGATCAGGGCAAGGAAGTAATGATATTTAGGTGGGCTCAAAGGTGTGACATTCTTTGCAGCCTGGAAGAAGGATTATTGTGAAGAGATACAGTGTCTATTCTTGAGCTAATTAATTTTGAGAAAGGGTAAATATGGATGATGAGAACATGGAATTCCTTTCCTTATGATTGTCCTTGACTGTGGACCAGTGGGGTATACATATGCATGTTTGAAGATCATTGCTCCAAGCAAAGTTTGCTTAAGTGAAATATCCCTCTAGACTAGGCCTTTGGCTTTGAGATTAACTAAAGGCAGATATCTTTCTCTGTGAGTATTTAGAATTTGCCTTGAGTGGTGACCAGGGATGAGTTGTGATACATGAAATTTGCCTTACGATTTCATTTATGTATGCAGCTTGAGTTTTATATCTGTTAGAGAAAAAAGTCTGAAAAATAATTGTTCATAAGTGATCATAACTGAAATTTTAGTGGAATCCTAGGAAAGCTGTGCTTTCATAACACTGATAGAGACCAACTAGGGGTTCTATGACTGTTTGTAGGGAAACATTTGATCAATGTGTGTTTATGCGCTCACATTGCCAAAATACTTTTTCCTACTTTGTCTCCTTTGTAAATGACAAGTCTACCCCTGATGACACACAATAAATGCCTTGTGGAGAGAAGCAGGGAATAAATGTGTGTTTATTTTATCTCATTACATATCCGAGAGGGGTAACTGAGAGCGGTGTCTTAATCCATTCAGCAGTTGTAACAAAACACCACAGACTAGGTGGCTTACAAACAAGAGAAATGAATCTCCACACTTTTAAAGGCTTGGAAGTCCAAGATCAAGGTGCTGCAAGATTCCATGTTTGGTTAGAACCCACACTTCCTGTTTCACAGGCAGCCAAATTTTTGCTGTGCCCACACACATTAGAAAAGGGCTGGGAATCTCTCTGCAGCCTCCTTTATGAGTATTAACCCCATTCCTGAGGACTCCATCCTCAATGACCTAATCACCTTCCAATGGCCCCACCTCCAAATACCATCACGCTGGGGATTAGGTTTCAACATGTGAATCTAGGGGGATGCAAACACTCATGGTGTAGCAGAAGGTACAACGCTCAGCACTGTATGGGAGGAAGGGCGTACAGGTGTAGGCCCTTTACTCTCCCTTCCTCTCTCACTGTGGCCTCTCTGGATCAAGGCTGTGATGTGAACTGAGAGTCTCTGGCCATATGTAGGAACAAGACTTTTATCAAAGCTTATAGTTCAAAACAGGTATTAACGTGTGAGTGTATAAACAACTTGAAAGAAAGGAAACATTCATGAAAACTAAACAAACTAATTCTGTTCCTGACCTGCCCAGATAAACCACTTAGTTTCAGTAAGCAGTGCTCTGGCTTTAAATACATGGGCATAGCCTTGGCCCCTGAGGCTTGTCTCTGGGCTGGGCCTTCTCCTCCCCTCATCCTACTCCTTTTCCTCCAATCCTCACCCTCACCCCTTAGCAACCATCCAAGTTGTGCAGACACATACAGGGCAGGGGTAGGGGGAGTTTCTAGTCTGCAGAACACATTCTTTCTTCTAATTAATATTGCTTTGTAACCTTTGTTGTGAATTAAAATCCCTTGAGCAACTTTGTAAATTCCCAATACCCAGTACCTCCTCCATACCAATTAAAGCAAAGCCTCTATGGTGGGGCCAGGCATATGTGTTTCTCATGCCTCCTTAGGTGGTTTTAATGTACAGTGGGCATGAGAACTTGATGAACCAGACATTTCCAACCCAGTTGGTCCCACAAACCAATGTTTCCTCCCTCTGCAGACAAAGGTATGTGATTTCCCCTGAAGAACCTTAGACTCACGCAAGAGGGGCCCCTGTCTTAAGCCATGTGAGGGCTTTGCTCTGGCCCTCTCGTTGAGCTCCTCTCGATAGAATAAGGAATCCATGGAATCAGGAGATCTGATCTTTGGGGGCACATCCCCCCTTTCTACACCACAGCCTAGGTACCAAGACTTTTGAATTGACAGTCCAAATAGCCCGCAGCCTGCTTCTGGGGTCTGTTGGGCCTCTGCCTGTGGGTAGGCAAGCAGCAGAGCTGTGTCCCTTCAGGGCTGCCCAAAGTGCAGTCACTTATAGGGGTGGGCATGGGGGTAGATCTTGACCATTGGAGCTAAGTGTCTACCATCATGAGCACAAAGCCCCTTATGATGAACTATACTCTGGAGCTAGGCATAGGAAGTGACCGGGGCAAAGGCCTTGGGGCAGTGGATAGGGGTCAATGTCATAGGCTAACTTTTCAGGTGCTGCCAAGCACAACACTTTGAGAGGTTGAAGAAGTCCAAACTACAACCTGGCCTTCCCAGTTGTTATGAAAGTAGTTGTTGAGAAAGGAGGATGGGATGGATGTTATTTAACAGTTAATTTGCATATTTTAAAATGTGGTATTTGCATTCCCATGTTCAATTTCTGCAGGGCCTTGACAGTGTTAGAATCTGTTCCATAACTGCCCCAACTGGAACCACAGGCCCAGGAGACTATTTTTGTGGGCCTTTCAGGATTTGAAGGTGCTGCCCTGAAGAACGCTTCCTGGCTTTCTGGTACCTCGATCCTGGGACTAGCAGGGACCCTGCTCGGCTACAGTGTAGCCCCTTGATTCCTCTCACTGGCTCCTCATTGGCTTGGTTTGGAGCTGTTTCTGCCATTGTGCGGTCTCTTATATAATGGTCTAACACGTACGAGTTTCATGGTCTCACATTCTACATGGGTGGAATGCATGGGTTTTGGTGACAGATGAATATAATTTTAAGCCCTGGCTCTGCCACTTGCCATTTTCTACTTGTGCAACTTTAGGTGACTTTCTGGACTTTTCAACAGCTTGGCTTCTTCAAAATCTGTTAATCAGAGTCAGTGACACCTATCCCACGTGGGGATAGAGAAGACTAAATGAGGAAACAAATATGTAAAGGGCCTGGCACATGACTAGAGGTAGCAGGAACTCAGTAAATAATGTCTTCTCCCTCTTGAGTAATGACCAATTTATTTAAAAATAACAGTGATCCTTTACCTCCCTCATTTACATTTTCTGGACTAAATAACCAAATTATTTCCATTTTTCTTCTTGTGATACATTTTTCAACTCTTCTCAGTTCTGCATGTCTGTGTGTGTGTGAAGAGTGTGTCCTTTCTCTATCAAAATGACAACTAGCCTGCCATCAGGAGACTGAGCACTGCGAGATTTTTATGATCAGGAGGCTGTTCATATTTCTTGCTTTGCCAGTATCTCTTGCCCACACAACCACTGCCTTGTCTAGCTTTTTTTCTGCAATGAGCACAATAGAAATGATATGTGGGTAGGACCTGGTCACTGGCACTCTGTGTGTGAGGGCAGAGCGAAGCAGGATTGACTGCAGCCTAATGAAGTTAACTGCGTCCTATTACAACCCACTTTTAGTGTTTCACAGCAAGGAGGCCATAGCTCTTTGTTCAGTGCACTTACCTGGGCATATAATGGGCCATGCATAGCAAGTGTGTGGGACAGTGCTTGTCAGATGAAGGCATAAGTAAATGGCAAATAGTACAATGAGGACTTAAAACTCTGTGCTTAGCTTTGGCCTGTCCTAACAGTCATTAATGGCAAGCCACATATGGATTTGTTGAATGTTTCAATAAACTGTAAGAATAGTAGGAACAGATGGTGAAGAAATGCTATTGGGTAGATGGAGTGCTATACTGAGGCAGTTGCTGTATGTAACTGCTCTACATACCGAAAAGATTTAACCTTTGCTTCTGTTAGTTCCTCTGTCTATAAAGTAAGCCTATGATATCTGCTCAAACAGGGAAAAATGTTTAACAAAACTGGGTGCTCTAGCTGAGTTCTGTGAATTCTTGTAGATTTTTCTCAATATAAGTACTCATTAGCGGGCTTATCTCTGCCTTCATTGTCAGCCTGTGCATTTATACAGATGGGATACTATTGGCTCTCAGTGGCACAAGGGCCCATCTCAGTTCAGGCACTATAGTACTTGAGGGGAAACCAGGCCCTTAAGGCCCATGCAGGGACCACATGGAAGTTGTCCTCAGCTCCCATGAAAAATGTGGCTGCTGGTGTTCTGGCATAGGAATAGACATAGACATTCCATCACTGCCAAACGTCATGAACCCCAAATAAAGCAGAATGGAGCTTCCAGGCCATAGCTTACAGTTGGAAATGAAAAGCAGATTCCTACAAACCCCAAACTTTGGAGAGTGTGTATTAGTTAGAATACACATTAAGATGCTATAACAAAGAAGCCCCTAAATATGTGACAACACAAAGCTAAGGAAGCAATCTACAGCAGGGAAATATCCATGCCCCCAGGGTCTAGGCTGGCTGGTCTGACAGTGCTTTTCTCCATTATGAGTCCAACCATTGCTGCTCTTGTTGCTGTTTCCTAACTGTGGAAATGGGGTCACACTAAGGTCAAGGCCTGTTCCACCTGTAAGGATGTGACCCTGAAATTCCATACATCACCTCAACTTCTATTCCACTGTCCAAAACTTTGTAACACAGTCCCACAAAGAGAGGATGCTGGGAAAGATAATCTCCATCTGTAGGCCATATGCCCTGGTAAAGTTCATAAAAATGGAAAAGGAGAATATAGCTGGTAGGAGACAATTCAGTACTTCTGCTCATGGGGATCAATGGGAAGGGGCAGATATGTTCAAGTTCACTCATGTTTTGTGTGCATTCTAATAAAACACTTTGGTTACAAATAATGAGGAGGGGGAGAGGAGGCATTGTGAGAGTGCAAGCAGAGCATCAAGAGAAACCACAGAAGTTCACAGGCGGGCACAGCGGGATCGAACCTCACCAAGATTGTGATGTGAGATGTTTCCATGCTGAAGGCTATGCACTGAAGCAACTTGGCTACATCTGTCCATGTTTTTATTTTGTTTCATTTTTTTTACATTGTTTACTTTTTCCAGTCCAAGCACTGACTTGCTACTATTCCTCTTAATTTATTCTTATAGAAGAACTGCCTTGGGCCTCATTCTTACTTTTAACAACATTGTAATTTCTTCCTCCCTGGTAACTGGAAAATGGTTTCATTGTTCTGAATCAGGTCACACCTGAATCAGGTTCATTGTTCTGAATTATCAGGTCTGAATAATATTTTATATTATTAAAATACTATAATACCAGTCACTGGCCAGGGTATGGGGTTAGTCCTTTTAGCCAGGTCTATAGAAAGGCTAGTGCTCCCTAGAAAGAGTAGGGGACAGCTGCCATCTCTTATACACTAGCTCCCTGTACTCAGAGTAGGATCCAAAGACCAACAGCACCAGCATCACCTGGGAGACTGACAGACATTCAGAATCTCAGGCCATACCTGAGACCCGAGTGTTTGTCTCCTAGGGTTGCCTTAACAAAGCACCACACACTGGGCTGCTTAAACAACAGAAATGCATTGCCTCACGGTTCTAAGGGCTACACGTTAACAATCAAAGTGTTGGCAGGATTGGTTTCTTCAGTTTTCTGTGAGGCAGAATCTGTGCCATGACTATCTTCTAGCTTGTGGTGCTCTGCTGGCAGTCTTTGACACCCTCGGCTTGTGACACATCACCAAGACGGATGTCTGCCTTCATATTTTCTCAGCATTCTCCCTGTGCGCAGGTGTCCTTTCACATGGCATTCTTTTTATAAGGACACTAGTCATATTGGATTAGGGGCCCATCCTACTCTCGTGCGACTCATCTTAACTAATTAGTTCAGCAACGACACCATTTCCAGATACGGTCTTAGTCTGAGGTGCCAGGGGTTCATACTGCAACATGATTTTAGTGGGTGGGGGGCATGCAAGTCAACCTTTAACAATCACTGAATTAGGATCTGTACTTAAACAAGTAATTTGTATGCATGTTGACATTTGAGCAGTGCCCTAAAGTTCTTCAAAAGATGGCATGCCACCAACACACTTCCTACTATCCTGAATGAGTAATGACAACATCCTAAACTGGGATTCCTGGATGCTGGCTCTATTTGAGCCTCAGCTCTACCATACGCAGCAATGCCTCAGGCCCATCTTTAGCATTCAGTAAATACTTAGTGAATAAATGAAAAACTGGGCCAAAGAGGTTTTATGTCTAAAATGAAGATATCTGTAAAATACTATAAACATCATATGATTTATTAAATATAAAAATTGTGACTATTTGTGTCGGAGTTCAGTTAAGAGACAAAAACAGAGTTTATTTCAACAGAAAAAAACTTTAATATAATGAATCATTATCTGTCAAAAAAGAGTGACTGCAAAGGCATTAAAAAAACTTAAAAGGTTTCAAGGATGGGAGAGAGTATGCAAGGAAGAAACAAACCCATAAGCAGAGGCCTCCCCTCCCCAAAGTTCTGATGCTGACTTCACTGGAGGAGGTATGGACGTCCCCCATTGGATGGCAGGAGGGAGCTTTTATAGTCGCCCTGGACTAGAGCTGGTCTAAAGTCATTGGCCAGAAAATGCCCTTCCTTCCCCGGTACAGGCAGGTGCATGCTTATGAGTGGGGACACAGGAGTCTGCTTCCTTCCAGTGGTGTCTGCAGTGATGTGGTCACTGGAACTGAGGTCAGTCCCAAGCTCACAAAGGAAATGTATAAGTTATTGGATGCCCTGCAGTAAGAAGGTGAGAAAAGAGAATCAGACTCACACCAGAAACAGAAAGATTATCCCCTTCCATCTGCAATGTCCCTCCAGTGCCCGCTCCTGACAGGGCATCTTGCCTGTTGCAAAGGAGACATGCAGAAGGGCCCTGTCCACTATTGCACAACAGCTAATGCAGGATGGACTTTAGAGCTGCGAGCCAATAGATTGATAACTGGCACATGCACCATGCAGATATAAAGTCTTTTTCTTAGTACTAGTGCCAATGATGGTTTCAGGGAATAAGGGAAATAAAGAATGGAGAATTCCTAATGCCTTACCAAATATATAAGGAATTTAGTTACCTCAGCCTTTCTTTAATTCCCAAATATGTGCTTCTTTTGCCACCCAGATTACCTCCTGTGATTTCTTTTTACAGGGGGAGAATGAATTTTGAAGAAGTTGTTAACAAAGTTGTCACCTGAGCAAATCTGGATGATGGTGTCCACCTGTCCATACCCTTGTGATGTCATATCCAAAGCATTTCTAGGGACTCATGCTGCCTTCTGGGAATGGAATCCCTCCTCTGGACTGTCTTCCATGGGCGATTTGTTTTTCTGGGCTCTGGGACATTCCTGTCGTAACTGAGCTCATCTACACAATCCTGAGCCATCCCATTATCACCCTCTACTTGCCAGCCCTATGCAAATGGCTAACAAATGTATTCCTCTGGCCAGGTGTCTCTTCTGAACTCCGCAGAAGTCACCTTGAGGCTGACCTCGAATGTCACCTTCAAGTCACCTCAAATTCAACATATACAAACCGAATTCATTTATATCACCACATTTATCCCTAGTCTAGGGATGCTAGGGAATGAGAATGCTGCTCATTCTCTCTCTCTTTCTCTCTCGTTGGTAACTTGTTTTCAATATCTTTCTCACTTCTCTCCACTACCTTCTATATAATTTTCACTACCTAGTACTTGGATCATAGCCCATAAAAACTTTTAAAATTTGTTTACTTCTCTTTATCTATATCAACACCAACCAAATGCAAGATATATTACATATGAACTGGATCATCAAAATAGCCTCTCAACTACTCTATTAGTAACCACTCTGGTCTCTTTCCTAATATGAATATGATGTCTCTCTCACACATACACCCATACATATCTACTCATCCCCACTGCTTAAAATTTGTCAGTGACATTTTATTGCTCTTAGAATAAAGACAAAGCCCTTTAAGATGACTTCTAAATTCCTGGTCCTGTTCCCCTCTACCTCTCAAGCATGACTTCATCTCTCATTTTTCTGGGACCTCTTGCCACCACACTGGCTTTTTGCCAGGTCTCAACCCACTCTTTTAGACTACAGGGCCTTTGCGCAGACTGTTTCCTGTGTCTCAGATGCTCTTTGGATCTCATCTTAGCTATTCCTTAGTCACTCATATCTGGTTCAAATGCCCTATCATCAGCTCTCAGGACACCTTGGAAGCTCCATCTTCCTAACAGCACTTTTCAGAGTTCAGTCTTACATGTATTAGTTTGATTATTTGATTGACAATGTCTGTGTGTTTCTATACTGTAAGATCCACTTTGGTGAGACACACATTAGTTATTCCTCACTTTTATATCCATAGTGTTTAGCCCAGTGCCTTTCATTTAGGCAAATTAATAAATCTAAATATTGGAATTTTTGCACTAAAATTTTGTGCTTCAATTTACTCCCTGACTCGCTCATTCATTCCTTTAACAAGTATTTATTGAGCTACTGCATGTGTTTTCCACTGTATTAGGTACTTACAGAATGGAACAAAACAGACAAGACTCCTGCTTTCATGGTACAGTTATGTTCATAGAAAGGGATGGAAAATGTTGCAAGCACATAACTAAAAATTAGCAGATCACAGTAAGTTCAATGCACATAGTAAAATTGGGTGGCATGATTTAAAAAATGAGGATTGGATAGAAAATGGCTTCAGGGTAAGAGTCAAGTTGAGTGAGCCAGCTGGCCTCTCTAGGGAAGTACATCTGAGGGGACTTTCAGGGCAGGAGGGAGTCAGCTCCGTGAAGATGGGAGCCATGAGTTCCAGGCAGAAGAAACAGCCGGTGAGAAAGTCCTAAGATGGGAAGGGCTTTGGCATGTGGCAGGAAATAAGAAAAATCTCTATTAGATAAATTAGTAAAATCTCTAAAATCTCAATTTATTGGAGTGGCATTGGTTAATAAGATCATATAGGTTTCAAGTGGCCTTATCTATGTTTTTAAAGAAGGTAAACTTGAAAGCCTACCTTCTGTTCAATGCTGCTTCAAACAAATAAGTTTACTTTAATGCAATAAACATTCTTCATTGCTCACTGTGGCCTGATATTGTGGGTCATATTTAGTCTGCCAAAATGCATTGTACATTGTCATTCAGACACAAAATAATTTATGGCTAAAATCCCCCATGCATTTACATGAGTAAATTACTTGGTATTTATAAAGCTATATGATTGTTTAATTTTTTACTTTGCTTTACTTTTTAAATATCAATGCAACTTCAATTTTATATTTGTTTTTGATTAACCCTGCAATTCAAATATAAGAGATGGAAGTGTGTGTGGATGTGTTCAGAGTTCAGGTGTTTAGTGAGTATTGCATGGGATATCTTCGGGGAGATCTTAAATCATAGCAAATCATCAGTTTGTGAGCTTGTCTTTTGAAATAAACAAAATCCAGTGAGAGCAACATATGTTGAATGAGATGGATATGCAAATTGGATCTTACCACTTCAGAGTTGTATAATAATAGTAATATCCACAAAAAGGTTATTTTTTAAAAAGTGATCCAAAGGAAATTATGCAAAAAACATTGACTGGTGATGGCTTCAGGAGGAAAGTGTGGAGTCCTTTGGTGTGATTTCTTTGAAGGAGATCATGTTTATCTGCAATTTTACATTCTGCATATTTATTAGGAAATAATTTTAGCATGTCATTGGCAGATGCATATTCATTTTTGCTTGTACATTTACATGTTCATTAAATGTGATAAAGCCATGATGATGATGATACTAACATTAAGCTTGCATTATGTGCCTTCAATGCTCAGTGCTTTGAAGGCATTCTGGTATTTTTTTTTTTTTTACTTTAGTGAGACCATAAAATATGGAATCAGAGTTTCATATGACATCGTGGGTTTGATGATTTATAAGCCTTGCTTGAATCAGGGACCTATTAGAAGAAAGAGCAGTTTTCATGAAATATATAGTTTTAATACTGTGAGCTTTGTATGGAGATGTAAAGTGGTTTGAAAATGTGTGGACAAGAACAGGTATTTTGAAGACCTGCCTTAATACATAGGTTTTAGTTTGCAGTGAGCACCCCATGGATTGGGGCATGTCCAAAGAGCTTGGAAATTCTGTGCCTGGCTTTTGCATACTTTAGTTTTGTTTTGTAGGTTCTTTCTCATTGACAGTGAAAAGATGAATCTCAGCTTAGTCATTTTAATTTAGTGACAATTGAGTTTTATAATTCAGAGGCTTATAAAATTCTTCCCCTGTTGTAATTGGGAAAATCTGTTTGCCAATGATTTGCTTTATCTCATATATTTAAAAGATATGTAAACAATAACCTTAAAAATTTTGTCAGCACTTTCAAAGGGAGTTTGCCATAGGGTTCTATGTGCTTTTGTATTAACATTACTAATTGCTGTGTAACCAGTTACCCCAAAACTTAGTGGTTTAAAGCAAAAAATGTCTTTTATGTCTAAGTTTCTATGAGTCAGGAATGCAAGTATGGCATAGCTGAATCCAGTGGCTCAAGGTGTCCCAAAGGGCTGCAATTAAGTGTTAACAGAGTGCTACCATCATTTTAAGGCTTGACTGGAGGAGGACCAGTTCAAGCTAATTCATGCAGTTGTAGGCAGAATTTAGTTGCCCACTGGCCTAGGCCACCCTCAGTTTCTTATCAAATTGGCTGCTCCATAGATCAGCTCACAACATGAACACATCAGGAAGCAAGAGAAGTTGTAATAAGATGAAAGTCCTAGTTATTTTTTATTATTTGTAAAGCGTTTTTGTTGTAATACAATTTGTCTCCAAAAGAGAAAAAACTGACCAAACATCATTAATTAAAAAATGTGGTTACTGTGACATGTCTACATAATGCTGATTTTTGTCAGGTACACCTTTTTTTGTACAACTGGGTCTTCTTTAATTCATTTTTTTTATTTTAACTTTTTGTGTTTGTTTGTTTTTTTTTTTTTTTTTACACACTTCACCCATTTCTCTCAACCCCATTCCTCCCCTCTGGCAACCTTTAATTTGTTATCTTTATCTGTGAGCTTGGTAATAATAACCTAATCATGGAAATGACAGCTCATACCCTTTGCTATGTTCTATTCATTAGAAGCTAATTACTAGGTCTAGTCCACTCTCAAGGGGAAAGATTGTGTGAGTGCATGGAAATCAGGAAATGGGGGTCATTGGAAGGCAAATCAGGAACTGGCTAGAACAGGTGGTTACATTATGAAAGTCTGATGATTGAAAAGATTGTGACATTGCAGCGTAGGAACAGATTGTCCAAAGGATCCTTCATAGTCTTGGGCATGCTGATTGCATTGTGAATCTTTAAGTGGGAAGGCAGGGTGGGGGGCAAGGAACATGGTGGTTGCCTTTCTCAGTCTTATTTGTCCACTGAATCCTTTTGGTTGAAGAGTAGCATATTTAACTGTCCTTTCTCAGAACATTCAGAGAACATCTTCACTTGACACATGGTGCTGCTGAGTCTGGAATGTTGCCTTGCCATTGGCTGCAAACCATGGGGTCAGTGCAGGTCTCCTGAGGCTCTTTTCACTTTATTAAATTGCTACAGGTTTATTTATGCCACCACTATTTGTGATGTCTCTTGGTTGGCCTATTGCATCAGCTGCTGGCAATGTAAGTTAAATAAATGAAGATGGTGCATGACTTGCTGTTGAACCTGCTTACAGAACCAGCTGTGAGCCAATCATTGTATATATCTACCCCTAGTCAGTACTCTCCTTTCAGCCTTTGAAAATGGCAAAATCCAGCCTGTGGCCGATTCTGCCACCCTCATCTCTATCCTCCTCCTCCATCCCTGTGCAAGTTGAATTGTCACCAGTAACCACTTTAGAAAGAATAATGTTAGAATGTTCACACTTCACTTTTAAAAGGTTGTCAACTGCTGCTGGACACATCTTGACTCATCTTGACTCAATGTTTTTACTTTGGGCTCATGTCCCTTTTTAAAAAATGCATCTTGTATGGTATGGTATGGCAGCAGTTCATGTAGGGAAGGACAGCATGACTGTTCAGCTTGTTTTGGCCTTTAGTAGGCTGTGTACTTTGATCTTCTCACACAGAGGCCTTGACATCATGGACTGTGCCACGTGTATCCGCATCTCCCTGCCCAGTGCAGTAAAGTGCAGTGTACAGGGTATCTTTGTAAATGGGTTCCGGTGATTGTCACACTGAGAAAAATGGCAAGGGGTGGGGCATAAGCAGAGTTATTGTTAGGTTGCAATTACATGTCTGAATGCATGAAGAATGGTCCTTTGTATTGTAGACTAAAATTATTCATTTTCTGCCACTTGTGAAAAATATTTTTCATGTCTGTGAGGGCAGGAGAGGTATAGAAAGGGATATATAGACAGTTTCTATTATTTTCATGCTGGGCCTGCTTCTTTGTAGTACTTTTGAATTAGGGTAAATCTGTTCTGCATGTATGTGGAGGTGGGGGGGGGCGGGGGTTGTCCTTCCACACATCTGCACTTCTTTCCTCCTCAAAACTCCTGCAATTTTATTAGCCATTCTTTCTACAAAATAAGACTCAGTATGAGTCTTACAACACAAATCACCAGGCATCTAGAAGATGGAGACTGTTGGTGGAATATCACTTTAGTACAAATCTGATGCATCTAGAATGTTGACTAAATAAGGTATTAAAAACTTTAGTGAATGATAGTGCTTGGTCCAGGTACTTTTGAAATCTCTTTATTCATTAACAAGTTTAGAAGGTGAGCAGATGTTTCCACTTGCTCGTTATGGTTCATGGTCCATTCAGCAGTTGGTATTGTAATTTGCATATTTCTGTGCAATACATATATTTCATATGGTCCAATACATTGGAGGAAGAGGGAAATTTATAATAAAAACATCAGATCTCTGGCAGCAAACAGTATGCCTAGAGCTTGTGGTGACTTCAGCATTATCAGAATGTTGATAGCATTACATCTGTTGTGTCTGAAAAGTGCCAGGAAAGGGTGCTAATTTATAATGTAGGAGGAGGGCGGTGAAGAAAGATACAGTGATGAAAAATAGTACACAGTAGAAGATAGTTGACTCAATAGTAATTTGTTAAGTTTTATTCACACCATGTAACAAAGTGCTGTTACAGACTTCTGGTTAGGTTTATAAATCAACTATGTATGCTGTTCATCTATACTTCACGTGGAAATGGGGGACTTTTCTAAATAGCGCCTCTCCTTCTTGTCTTACAAAAGACATTTTTGTATTTCTAAGTGTTACGTTGTCCAGTCCATGTAGCTGAGTGCAGCAATGGAATAAAATAAGGCCTCTGGCTACCAGTGAACTTGTTAAGGCAAAGGGCAGGGCATAAGGCAGAAAAGTAGGGGGAAAGACAGCAATCAGAGAGGAGGAGCAGAGGGAAAGAGGCAGATGGTTGGGAACGATAGAGAAAATGATGCTCATAGTTATCACAGATGTCTCTCAATTTTTAAAACCTTGAATGTCTACATCTTTGAAAAGTTTAGACACTAAAATAAAACAATCTTTTCCTTTCATTTTTATTCCTTTTACCCCACCCTGCTATCAATGTGCATTTTTTTCTTTCCTAAGTTTTCATTGATAATATATGCTGCATGACTAATATCATGAAAGTACACAGAGTATGATGTGAAGATTATACAACAACGCAAGTTTACAGAATGTTGCCTGGGCTAGTGTCACTCACTTAGTTGGAGCACCATTCTATAAGCCAAAAGGTTGCAGGTTTGAATTCAAGTCAGAGCATATTCCTGGGTTGCTGGTTTGGTTCCCAGTCAGGGCGTGTGCAAGAAGCAACCAATCAATGTTTCTCTTTCTCTCTCTTTCCCTCCTTTCCCCTCTCTCTAAAATCAGTAAGCATGTCCTCTGGTGAGGGAAACAAAACCAAACCAAACCAAACCAAATCAAACCAAACCAAACAAAACAAAACATGTCTAGAAGTAGCTTTAAAGGCAAAGAGAGTTTGTTACCAGCCTATGGAATACTTTCAAAATCCTGAAAAGAGCTCCTGCCCCACCCCATTTTCCTTTATTACTGGCTGCTAGTTGAAGACAAGATTTTGGAAATTCGTGTCTTATTCCAAGGCTATGATCCATGATAAAATGCAAATCATATATTTGAAGCTGGCATCAGTTACTTATACACCTATAGTCTAGTATAAATGTTTCCTGTTCTCTCCTGAGTCTAAATTTTGTTAAGGAGAATATGTTGATCTGAAGATCCTTGCGAGGGACAGAGGTCACAAAATAAAAAATTGTGTGAGTAAAAAAAAAATTCTCTGCTAACTGCCTGACAATGTTCTCAGATCAGACTTGAGTGCCCCTTGACACTTTCAGCCAGGGACACAGTAACACATTACCACAAGTTGAGTGACTTAAAACAACACCAATTTATTATCTTACATTTCTGGAGGTCAGAAGTCTGAAGTGGGTCTTACTAGGCTAAAGTCAAGGTGTTTACAGGGCTTCCTCCCTTCTGGAGTCTCTACAGGAGAATCCATATTCACACCTTTTCCAGCTTCCTAAGACCATCCACATTCCTTGGCTCCTAGCCGCTTTCTCCATCTTCAAAGCCAACCGCCATGTGCCAAGTCCTTCCCACTCTGCCATCTCTCTTGTTCTCTGCAGCCAGAAAAGATTCTATGCTTTTAAGGTCTGTGGTTTATATTAAGCAACATCTCAATCTCAGGGTCTTTAATTTAATCACATCTGTAAATCCTTTTTGCTATGTAAGGTAACATATCAGAAGTTCCAGGATATGGCCATCTCTGGGAGAAGGAGGGCAATTATTCTGCCTAATGCAGGCACTAAGTAGAAAAACACTTGACACAATGTGTCCCATGCTGGTGGTTGCTTTTCATTAAACTGACTCGGTTAACAACGCTATCAGGCCTGGCCGGATATTTCTGCCTGTACTGAGGGCTATTTCTCTGCTCTGATTAATTGGGAGCAGTTGCCTTGTCAGCCTCTACTTCCTAACTCCAACTGAGCTAGCCACAAGAGAAATCTTAGTCAAATCTTTGATTCTTCCTCATGCTTATAAAATCATGTATTTTACCATTCCTGCCCCCACAGGACCCTTACATTTGGCAGCAATTATCAAGTTTTGCCCTCCCGGGGGCAGTCATTCATTGGCATTCCAAGACCTTCAGCAACAAATTGTCCATGCCTCTGTCTTTCCTAAAGAAGAAAACTAGAACTTGGGAAGGAAAATAAATTAGCAAAGATCATGCAAACCTAGATTGACAGATTCCCAGGCCTGGGCCCATTTGGCATCATTCTGCCACAGAAACGAGATGACTCAGCAGGGGCCTCAACCACGACAGCAAGCTTTGCTCATGGGCAAACTTTCCAGACAGAAGTGTAATGTCAAGTATGGAACATTTGTCCTAAGAAGAACTAAATCGGATGGATTTTGTCTGTTTGTTTATTAATCCTTAATGAATCCTTAGTTAATTGCAAGCCTTCATGTAAAGCATATGCTTAGCTAAAACTTTGAGGTGGAAGGGACCATGAATAATTTCCATGGATGGGGAAATCCATGGGGGAAATCTCATTAATGTGTTTAAGATCTGGCTACAGAGTTGTTTCCTTGTGGCTCCTCCGTTGAACAATGATGTCAGTGACAAAATACAGTATCTGGACTCCCACAGATTCTGGCCTGAGTAGTATCTTGGGAAACATCATATTTGAGTGTTTTGTGATGTCTGTTACTCTAAAATGCTGTTTTATATAGTGCCTTCATTTCTAAATTATAGGAATTTCTTTTGCAGCAGTGATTGCTTCTCTGAGAAATCTAGTTGCCTGGTTGTTGATATATTTTTTAATTTTTTTAAAGATTTTATTTATTTACTTTTAGAGAGGGGAAGGGGGGGAGAAAGAGATGGAGAGAAGACATCATTGTGCCTCTTGAGTGCCTCCTACTGGGGACCTGGTCCACAACCCAGACATATACCCTGACTGGGAACCGAGCTGGTGACCCTTTCGTTCACAGTTTGGCAATCAATCTACTGAGCCACAGAAGCCAGGGCCGGTTGTTGATATTGATTGTTCTTCCATATATGAGCTAACCAGGGAGGAGACAGAGCAGTCAGCTGATTTTCATGACCTGAATGCAAGTCATTCCAATCCATTTAATGTAGACCACAACTGTTTTGGTATATTGACCGCTAGGCTTTTAAATGCACAGTGGCCTCAAAACCTCTTTTACACAGTCATATTGTACACTGTCCAGAATATTAAATCAGATTGTGTTTTCTGGGACTACTATGCCAGGAGATGAGCATCATTGTGCTTTCATTGTCTGAGGAAATATGCAGACTGCTGATATTTTTAAAAGGTAGACAAATCCATAAAGGAGAAAGGTAGAAGGTATATAACTAGTTTAATTAGTTAGGTATTTATAAACTAGGTATATAAACCTAGTTTAACAAGGTTTAAGGAAAAAACCTTGATGAGATTTTACTGACCTTTCGTATCAACATTCCTACAAATTCCAGATCAATTAGATCCTCTCTGCCTTATCGACCAATTTCTGGATTTAGTAACTCTTATTCCTTCAACAAGCACTCATTCATTACTTAATATGTGCCAGAAATTGTCTTAAGGACAGGTGGGATATGGTCCCTGCACTCAGCTCAGTTTGGATAAGGAAGCAAGTCACACATCTTCCTATTGCGTTGCCCTTCTGCAACCCTCCTTCACCTTTTCCTTTATTCCTCATTGGTTTCCAATAGGAAAACAAGTAATACTAGAATATGCTCAGCTTCAGATGTGTTATCTTGATTCATCTTAGAGTTGAACCCGGGACACCAAGGACTATTTGATGAAAGTTGGGTATATATGAAAAGTAACAAAAATATGTTTTAAAACTGAAATTGCCTTACTAGGATGTCTCTTGGTGGAGAGAGAATTATTACTTATATATTTCATCATTTCAATGTACAATATAGTGACTAGATGATACTCTGGTTAAGGTATTTCAACTACAAACAATACCTAGTTTGTTTTCTTGAGAACAATACATAGTTTAAAATGTGGTTAATTTGCTGGTCAAGACCCCTTCTAGAAGGTAGTACTATTCAGAACATTAGGACCCAGTGAACATCTCTGCCACAACTCAGTCTGGTTAATGACTCTCCCCTAAATTTATACACTGAAAACATGGGCTTTCTCATCTGAAGAAGGAATTTACTTCTGTTGCCTACAATTATGAGTCTTCATGGAATCATGGAATTCAACAGCTACTTTGGAGATAATCTGATTTCTTACATTTTCCCAGAGATGAGGAAAATTTCTAATTTTACAGATAAGTATCAGTAAGTTTAAATCTGTACACAAGGTATACAAACTAAATACTGGCAAGACTAGAGTTAAAAACTAGACTCCTTCCTTCTCATTCAAGGCTGTTTCTACTCTCCTACAAGCCTTACATTTACCTAGGCACTTCATTTTTATCTTTAAGGGGATCTCTATGGCCAAATGATCATGATTTAACTTCATTCTGTTTTCCTTCCTTCTTGCCTTCTTGTCTTTTGTTGTTTACTTCTCTTCTATCTCATTAAACAGAAGAGTAGAAAAAAAATTTAATTGGTTCATGTACAGAACTTTTGTAAGAGTCCACCCCTTACTTACTACTCTCAAAAACATAAATTTCAATTACCTCCGGGAGTTCAGCCATGCGTCTACTCAGGCCTATCATGATGGGAAAGACTAAACTATGAATGTGTGGGGGAGGGAGTATTATGTATGCAGTGATGTGTGTGTATGTGTTTGCAAGTTAGTAAAGTGTAGATAGAAGTATAAATCACTGATAAGGAGGAATTTCATCTTGAAATTATTGTTTGTTCCTCAGTTGCCAGTGATCAATCTTCAGCTTCATTTTGTTTGTAGGTACTTTAATATTCATAAAACAAACATAAACAAAACCCCTTGACCTGCATTTTATGTCTTAGTGTTTTCAGTAGTAATAGTACACTGGTAATTAGCAAGAAGAGTTTTGATTCATATAAACCAGTAAGAAATACTAATTCATAATTATTTCTTATTTGGTAATCCCCTTCCACTTATACATACACTAATTGTCTGGTGTGATTCATAAGAGCATGGTTAAAATATCAACATTGCTGAAGGGGAAAGTAGCAAACTTGGTCTGGAAATCTGGACATTTGGGTTCTGCTCTTAGGAATTCCTTTTTAAAAAAAGCATTTTTGTTGAGCACTTGTATAAATCAGTACTCTCACTGACATCTGAGGGTGGAATTCTTTCCATCTCCATTTTACAAGTGCAGAAATTGAGCCTCAACGGTAGTAAGTGGCCTGTGAGGTCCTAGTAAGTAAAAGAGATGGCATTTCCTGGCTCCAAATCCCAGGACACTATCATCCCCCCTGGATACTGCTGCCTTCTTAGTCTGTGTTCTTAAAAAAAAAAACGCTTGGCTTTTGTGGGCCTTGGGCTTCATTAATCAAGTGGTGGAGTTGGGTTTTTATCATTTGTAAGATTCCTTATAGATGCAGGACTGGAAAAGGTCATTTTCTGTTTCATCCCCCATCCCCGACCCTTTTGACATTTACCTGTCCCATAGCCAGCTCTTAATCATTAAAAATGAAGATCGTACGCAAAGTAATGTCTGGCCATGAGGACACGATCTGAATGTTTCCATTCCGACCTCTAAATCAGTCTGCACATCTCTCCTGTAGAACAAGATCAAAGACTGATGCAGAGGGAGGGGCCAGGGTCTTTAATTATATTTTACAGCAATAGGTTTCCGTTAAAATTGTATTTTTCTACACCTCTGGAAAATTACATTGTAGATGAGATAAATGCAGCCTCACATTTAAATTAAGGTTTTCTTTAGGCTGATAATCTCATTTGCTGTTTAACAATTTTAATTCAAGTCATAGCAGTGTAATTAGTGCCCTCAGCCCATCACCATGTCTCACTGCTCCGTAGCTGTATTTACTGCTGTTAAGACAAGAGTACTCATGTGGAAAGTATAAGCCAACATACTAAATTATTAAAGGTGGCATACCTCAACAGACACTCCCTGTGCACGATGAATAGGAGGCCTTGCATCATTATGCCCAAGGAGTATTGGTACCATGGATGGCCAATGTGGAACATCACTACTTTTGTAGAGAGAGAAATTAAATTGAGATTTTGTTCTTATAGCAAATACACTAAGTTTAGCAATGTTTTAGACTCTATAATTGGAGGCAACTTTAGCATAATTTGATTTAAGAATCCTTCTTTATGTTACATAACAGATTACTTTTTCAAACTAAAATATGCAGGTGTCAGTGCTGGCAGCGGGGGTGAGGCAGGTAGGTGTGTGCCTGCATGTCTGTATGTGTTTATATTATAGCTTAAAACCAGAGCCAGACAGATATCTGAAGGAGGATGAAATAGTTAAAAAATTCTTGAGTTGATGTTCTATTTATGCTTGAGATGGCAGGTAACCTTTTGTTTATTTGATTAAAATTAATTTTATATATACTCTTTATTACTAATTCTGTAAATAATATATACTTGTAAGTGATGCATCAATTTATATGTATATTATATATGTATATATGCTTGTGGGTATGTGTGCATGTGTACATATAAATATATATGTTATTTAATTAACTTCAGACTTCTGCTGTGAAGGGTGAGCTATATTGAAAGTCAAATATAAGTGCAAACATATTTCTCATTTCTGGTACCTAAAATGGCTTTAATGAAGAAAACCTGTATTATCTTGCTTTTTTATATTTTAAGATCCTCAAGAATAGGGGCTTTATCAGTTTGCATTCCTTGAGATAACTAGCAGATTTACTTGCAGATTCTTAGGAAATGTTTGTTGAACTCAATTATGTAGTAGAACAGTCAACTGTTCCTGACAATAGCTTTCTAATGTATGAATGTTCTCCCGGTTTTATAGTCCGCCTATTGAATTCAGTATGTCTGCTTCTTTTCTCCACTCCAGTAGGACTATAAGCATATTTATAGACAGACAAATCTGTTGCCTATTTGAAGGAAAGTGTGTCACTTAGAACTTTTTTAGAGAACCGTTAGCAATGTAAATTTGACTTTCTTGCCTTAGGGGAGGAAAAAAAAGATCTAAGAGCATAGAATATATTCATGTGATATTTTGATTTGTGAATCTTCCTCTAACAAATTTGAAAGGTAGGCTTAAAGATTCCATTTAGGCAAAGATAAAATCTGTTTATTCTGACAACTCAAAGTCTATAGTCTTAATCCTTCTGATTGGCCTTTAATGACTTCCAGAGATAGTCAAGTGCCCATCCGATCCCACAGTCAAAACCAGAACATGTCTTTTAGAATCACATTACAATTTAGAAAATAAAAAAAAAATGCAAAACAGATAAGAAAAAAGTTCTTTGCCTTTTAAAGTGAAGAAGGAAACCTGTGTTTTTATTTCCTCCAATATTAGTGGAATGATGTGAAAGATATTGCCTGTTATTTTGCTAGCTGCTTAGAAATATCCTTATGTTGAAAACCAAGGTCACCAGCCACCTCAAAACTGTGTTGAAGACAAGGGCCAGACCTTTTAAAACCTAAAGCTCTTGAGAGAATGAATTTACATCATAACAAAACAGGGAATGAGAAAACACCAGTACATTGAATATTAATAGATTACTTTTATGTGAGGGCAGGGTACTAAAATCACATATTTGTGCATATTTTTATTTATATTCTACCTGACCTTGCATCCTATTTGTAAAATTTCTGTAATTATAAATTTTCCTGACTGGAAGAGTGTTAGAAACATACACCCAGGAGAAATTAATAAAGAATAATAATGTTTTTGTTTTCCTGCAGTTAGGCCTCACACTTTCCACCTGCTGTTTCTGTTCTTCCTCATGCCTAAGACTAATTATGCTCCTAGTTATAGAATATGACATGAATTTCAAGCCATCATTTCAGACAGTTCTACATAAGGTAAGCTACACTACTTCATCTGAACTTGTGCCTCACTGTCGTGACTTCCAAAGACTCTGCCCCACCGTATATCCAATCACAGGAAATTGCACTCCACAACCAAGTCTCTATTTTTATTCCTTTGCACAAAACAGATTTAGTAGAAAATGGAACCCTACTTGCTTTTACCCACTCTAACTTGGTTGTGGCATGACTGCCAATTTTCTAGCAACCTCAAAGCGTACTGTCTGGCTTTGATTTTGTTTTTAATTGACTGACTTTGAGTTTCACACAGCTGATAGAGAGCCAATGATCTTTCCTTCCTGAACTCTCCAGAAGCCATATGCCACCACCTGAGACCAAGTCACCATGTCACCATGACCTCGCTCTGAACCACTACAGTAATCTCTCCCTGCTTTCTCCTTTGCCATCCCCCAGTATGTTTGCTAGATTCTGGAAATATCACTTTAAAAGGTAAATTGGATCATGTGGATACTCTGTTCAAAACAACTCCACTGCTTTCCCAGTGTTCTTTACAGTTCTTCAACATGATCTTTTAAGTCTGTACGCAATACTGTTCCTGCCTAATTCTCCTGGGTCTCTTATTCCCTGGCTGCCTTTGAAACTCACACCCATTAGCCTTCTGCCTTGCCATATTTCCTTTGCATGCACTGTTTTCTATCTCTGAAGACTTCTCCCTTCTAAGCTCTTACAGTTAACACCTACTCATTTTCTCAGGGTTCTGTGAATGAGACCTGAAAAATTTCAAGGTGTACTTATTTCCTTGGTACACCCTGTTATTTTCTTTCTGGGGTTTCTATTCAGTCTAGGGTTTCTATTCAGAGCACTTAGCACAACTTGTAATTAATTATTTATATCTGTGTTTCTTGCTTAATGGCAGCTCAGATCGTAGAATATGTGAAGTTAGGGCCCAACCCACTTTGTTTTCTACTGGATACCCAAATCTTAGCAAATTGCCTCACTTGCAGCATAGACTCATCTGCAGACTTCATGTTTAAATGATTAAGTGAACATATTATCTGCTTAGATCATACATAATGCACTGCTACTTTCTCTCCTCTTCTAATAATTTGTTGCCATCAATTCTTATGTCCCAAGAAATTAGTGTGTAATGCCTTGAATGATCACAGTCCAATTGCAAGGTACATATTATGATTCCCATATCAGAAAAAGAGAAGTGACTCTGGAAACATAGTAATTTCTCCCAAGTCACAAAGCTACATGTGACGAAGCCGGAATTCTATTCAGAGTCTGTTTTTCTCCAAAGCCTGTGCTTTCCCTACCACAACTGGCTGCTCTTCCTAAAACCCATCATTTACTGCCCAAACAGTTTCCTCTCAGCTGATGTCTCCTCTTGAGTCATCACCAAGTACCTGTCTGCTCCCTGGTATCCATCAGCTCTTCTGCATCCAGTCAGCCCCACCCCTAGTGTCTTATTTTGACTTGAAATCATCTTATGGTAAAGGAACTCTGAGTGATTCAATCAGATGCTAGTTTAAATGTGTTGGGAACCGTTCTGCCTGGTTTCAGGAGTTGTAACTGCACCCCATGGCTAAGGCTGAGTGAGCGACCTTTGGACTGTAAGCCACTAAGGAGACAAAGCTTATCTCCCTGGCAGGAGCACTGCTTCTGCTTCATCTATATAACTGGCCCCCAAGGCTTGGTCAGTTAGCCAATGACAGGTAAGATTCCCTCAAGGGAGGGTTTGCCTAAGACAGGCATGACCACTTGGAAAGCCCTCAAGGAAGGACTGGGGGGGCTGCAGCAAAGAGGGGGTGATGGACCCTTGCCCCCCTGGCTATCCTGATGTAGCCTGAGTCCCCATTCCATTTGGGAGAAGTTTTCCTTTTCTCCAGCTTCCTGGTCTCAATCCACTTAAGCCTGAAACTATAATGGAGGGCAGTGCATCCTTGTGCTGGCTAGAGCGGCTCCCTGGGTGATCAGGCATAAGAAAGAATTTGTAAAGTCCTGTGAAACCTGCTTTGCTAAGAGTGCTCTCATTTAAATGATAAGGGTCTGAGGAGGAAATGAGTTTGTCTCCCAAAGTTTTGTAACCCCTTAGCTGACAGACCCTGACTCAATCAAACCCTCAGAGTTCTTTGAAATGTTATCTATTACTTGATCCTTGCCGCCTGACGTTGATTGATGGGCTTTACCTGTATTCCTGTGTGTTACAAATCTAATAAAAGCCATTGAGGAAGGGGCTTTTGGTCCTTCTCCTTTGAGAAATCGGCTACCTCTCCTCCCCAAGCAGATCATGTCTTGGTAGTTTTATTCTTATCTGTGACAGACCGGGGGGGGGGGGGGGGGGGCGGGGGGGGCTCTGCGTGCAAAGTTCCCCCACATACATGCTTGCATTTTATAGCCTAGGGACATGCTGCAGTTTTACTGAGTTAGGCAGAGCCCAGCCCTTCCTTATTCTGATCATAACTACTGCCTCGATTATCTGGTATAGAGTCTGAGAGAAAATAAGTCCCTGACCTGTAACATGGATGGGCTCACTGCCATCTCCTCCCTACATGCATCTCACCTGGTGAACATTTGTAACTGTTGCAATAGTTACTCAAATGCTAGTAGATTTCACACTATGAGAAAATATTTAGAGAAAGGTGACATTTTAGAGTACACATCTTGGGATTTTCAGTAATAATTGTTCTGCCCTCTTATCACCACTCAAGCACATGGATAAAGGCGTGTAATACCAACAAGCTTTGAAAGTGTTGCTGATGGTGAGTCCGTGACAGAATCACCGTTGTTAAAATTCAAACATGATACCAGAGCATCTACGACGCCTCAGGAAATGAGCTCGCCAGTTACCTCATGGCACTGTTCTGCTCATACCCTTGCTTGAGGTCTTTGCTCTTTCAGATTTATAGGATCATGGGAACTTCAGGAAGGGAATTGCTTTTAAATTGATTAAATTCTGGGCAATAACATCCATGAGGAGGTGAAAGAAATTAGTATTAATGAGGCCAAATTAGTTGAATCAGTGAAAGCTGAGCTCTGATGAAATACAACACATTATTATCTATAGACTGTGCCTTTGAAAGGGAAGTCTAACCTATGCTTAATAATCCATAACATTCACCTCTCATTATATGAGACTGCCATGTAATCTAATTTTTTTAACATTGCATTTTTCAAATTTCAACGTGAGACTTTTTAACCAACCAAATTAGAATCAAATTTACGTGCAAAATGCCATAAGATTGAGTAGTATATCCTCTCCTGAAGTTGAAATATGAAACATCAGTCATGGCTGAATTTGCTAATTTTATGACCCTATCCCAAAGTGCTTGGAAGAGGATTTATGTTGACTATATCCATGAGGCTTATTGCCCATGATGTCATTGCTCGTTATTGTGTTTACTGATGTATTTCTCATATGCCTAACATCAGTTATTTTTTCCCTTCAATGAGTTATTCTGTCCTTTAGAAGTATATAGTTCAGCAGGCCCGTGATAAACTCTTTAATTTAGAAAAGTTGAGGTGTCACTCTTATGGTTTTTCAACTGTTTAATCTAGCCATGTGGCTAGCAACTTGGAAATATGATTCTTGAATTCAATGAATTGGGGCTAAGATAATTTAAGGAGTTTAATGATTGTGTCATGAAGCATCATTGTTAATAGGACAGTTTAACTGACATTTTTAATATTATCTTTATCATGAACATTTCAATATTCCCGAGAGCACAGTGTCTCAGATTAATGTTTTAGCAGTAGCTGTACCTGGGAAGCAAATGCAGGATGAGGGAATGGGGAGTCATTTCAAAGGAGAAAAGGAAAGGAAAACATCTGAAGAATTGGATATAGCTTGGACCACATTGCTGACCATCTTAGTTATCATGCTGGGTCTTAGGAATTTTAAGTTGGAAATTTATTTAGCTTTGGCCCTTCTTGGGACAATGAGCTTAGTCAGAATAGTAAAGAGAGGTTCTTTATGGTTAGATATGGTTCCACAGGACAAGGTCATCGACAGAAGGAGACAAGGCTATTAATTCTTGATCAACTTAGAAAAAAATGTAACCAATATGGTACCAGGGAATAGGTGATATCTGAACAAGATCCTTTCTCAGGTTGGAAGATGGCGGAGGAGAAAGTGGAAGATACACTAACCTCCTCCCAGGACAAAACTGAAATTACAACGAAATTAAAGAAAAGTCATTCTGAATAACCAGCTGAACACTAGCTGGAGAGAAGTCTTATAACCAAGGACACATGAAGAAACCACTTCACCACAATGAGCCTGGTAGAAAGTGAAAAGGTGTGAGAGGGCTGGCTGGGCTCCTGTAAGTGGCAGCTGAAGTTCCGGAGGGATATTTCAGCATGCAGGGGTTTCCCTCTGAGAAGTGTGGGGTCTAAACCCCAAACCATGCTCCTTGCGTAGAGCACCAAAACCAGGAAAGGAATCCAAATAACGTCCCGCTGTGAAAAGCAGCAGGGTTTCTGTCTGCCAAGGAGAGAGGAGATGGCTAGACATGCAGAGAGCCTCTCAAAGGGCCAATTCACAAAATTTCATTTGCAGCCACTTCCTCTGGGCTCTGGCAGAGGGAGGGCAGAGTGGATTAGAGATATGTAAGGAGAGTCCGGGGTTGGTGGCTCTAGGAAGAGAGCTGAAGGACCAGCAATTGGGATCCTTGTGCTGTGTCATTACCCATACTACAGAAGCTAGCTTTCTTGGGCAAAGCACTCCCCTGAAAATTGCATCAGCTGGGAGTGAAACAACAGCCCCACCTACAGGAATACCTCTCACCCCAGTCTGTGTAGCTTAAGCCTGGCTGCTGAAGAGTATAGCTGGAGGCTATTTCAGAGACAAAGCCTAACAGAAAGCCTACAGGCCAAGGTGGATCTCTGAGAATTCTGAGACTTTAGCTAACCTCTCCCAGGTGTGGTGCTAGTGAAAGCCATCCTTGGTGTGCAGCCTGGTTCTTTCTGCACACACCCAGGCCCAGCAGAAGAAGCCCCAAGCTGTGGATCACCGATAGCTCCAAACAGGCTGCCCAGGGCCAGTCACAGGCAGTATCCAACATAGGGTCTGCACCAATCTTTGTAGATCTACCTAATACCTAGAAATAAATACAAACAAACAGCCAAAATAGGAAGACAAAAAAAAAAAAAAAAAAAAAAAAAAAAACACCCAAAAAACAGGCTCCAAATAAAAGAACAAGAGAATTTTCCAGAAGAAGAACTAAATGAAATAGAGGCAAGCAATTTATCAGATACAGAGTTCAAGGATGCCAGTACAGATTATAAGGATGCTAACAGCATGAAAAAAGACATAGATACCATAAAGAAGGACCAGTCAGAAATAAATAGAATATCTGAAATAAGTAATACACTGGAAGGCATAAACAGTAGGTTAGATGAAGCAGAGGATAGAATAAGTAATTTGGAAGACAAGGTATAAAAACCACCCAAGCAGCAGCAAAACAAAAAAAAAAAAAGAATTACCAAAGGGGGAAAAAAATGGTGAGAGGGAGCTTAAGAAACTTTTGGGACAAGATGAACAAGTCCCTTTCCCTCTCACTGTGAACAGACGGTAAGAGCTCATCAGGAGCTTACCAGCCTCTCTCCCAGACACTGAATCAACTAAGCCTTAGTGTTTCTGATTCCCTTGGATACATCCGGAAAGCTAAGCTGCTTTCCTGAAGACGATTTGAATGTTTTAAGCAATGTGACAGCCAATTTGCTACCCCTGGGATACCACCATTTTTTGTAGATTTTTCAGGGGGAAGTAAGAAATATTCCACTAGAAAATTCAATTAGAACCACTTTTCCATTTAGTCATTTGAGAAAGAAAAAAAGGGAATCAATATTTATTGAGCAATCTGCTATGTGCCATACAACGTGCTGGGCACTTTATACAAATATACAATATCTCAACATTCTCACAGCCCACTCTGTTATTCCTTTTCTACAGATGAAAAGCGTACTCCAAGCTAGCATATGATGAATTACTCAAGTTTGTAAGGCTCCGAAGAGGGGAAACCAGAAAGTGGATCCACGCCATGTAATTTCTAAATCTGTGTCTCTCCCCATTATCGTTATGTTTTGCTGCACTGATATCTGTAGTTCATGAAAAACCATCGTTCCCCATTTCACTTCGTATGAGAATAGTGTGCGCAGGTAGGCACATGTTGTATGCAAATTTGTGTATGGCCATGTTGAAGTGAATGAGTGTTTTTACAACCTTGACTTGTCTGTCGGTACTTTCCCCAGTGTCCTGCTGAATGCGAACCATGATTCCCGAAGAAATAACCATATTACATTTCCAGAGAAGTAAAAGGAGGGGCTTTCTCTGTTCCAAACATGGGCTTACTCAGCCTTTGCATTTAAGAATTTGAACATGTTTTACCAAATTCACAGGATTTCTTTTTTTAATCATAGAAAAGTGTTCGGCACACGTGCCAAGTTTCCAAATGTTCCAACCTTCAGGACCAATCTTGTGGTTAATGTATATTCATTTTCTTCTAGAGCTTTTTTTTTCAGGCGATGTTTTGCCAAGTCGTCGTTATTTTTCTAATTACCCAATTTTCTTTTCTCTGTTAAACACTAATTACAGAATGAGCCCAGAACTGCCACCCTTTTGGAGACAACATTAATCTCCTGCCCTCTCTACATTTTAATGGGCCTAATTCATCCCTATTATCTGCTCCCTTCACCACCCAAACTCGGCGAAGAAAATATTCTCAACTCTTTCACCCTTCTCATTACTCTACTGCTTTTTCACATTTTATTTTCCCCACTAACTTCAATTGATTCTGCATAGCACTGTTTACATTTGATTTTCATTATCAGTAGGATACACATATTACTATAAGTCTTCTCCTCCTTCCTTCTCTGTTTGATTTGCTTTCTATTGCTTCTTCCTCTCTATCCTAACCCTCTACATGCCTGGGATCAATTGATGGAGTAATTAATCAACCAGACATAACTCAGAACCTACCCTGAGACAACACGAGATATTGAAGCATCAATCCTGGTCTCCAGGAACTCACTGTCTGCATAGGGAGATGCACAAATAAACAGACAATTATAATAAATGCAGCACAGGCAACAACAATGCAATTTAGAAGATGCCGTGGGAACACACAGGAGGAGGTCCCACTCTAGCCTAGGGGACATGGGAGGCTTCCTGGAGTGGCTGGCATTTGAGATGGTTGTTCTTTCGATAGGTAGAAAAATGGGTGGAATCTCATAGTTAATTTCCATTCATAGCAAATTTGATAATCAGAGAATATTGATTTCCCATGCATTTTCAACAATGGAATATGTTCATTAAAAGAATGTTATAAGGTACTTTGAAATGCCCATGTAAAAATAGTGCATTAATTAAAATAGAGCAAAGCCCAACTAATTAGCCCAGCCATAAACTGGCTTCTAAGTGCCTAAGAAAAGAAAGAGCAGGCCCATGGAATAAAACTTGGCTTCTAAGTGACTAACAACAGAAAGAAAGAGCTTTCTACAAGTCCTGAGATTATTATACTATTTTTTTTTTAAGGAGAATTTTAATGTCTCTTTTCTTAGACATATCTCACATAATTCTGATATTCTTACTTTTCTGACATCTTAAACTACAATCAGATTAAAAAATAACCAAACCTAAAAGGTTAAGGGTTCTTTGAAGGATCATGTCTTTACTCAGAGAAAAGTCATCTAATGCCTTAATAATGAGAAAGAAAGCAAACAAACTGAAACTATAAAACAAGCTCTATGAAAACAAGCAGGCCCGTGGAATGAAAATAGCAGTTGCTATTTGGCCATCTCCGTAACCCGCAGTTGCCCCTGCATGCTAAAGAGCACAGTGACTGGTGTTAATAGAGAAGGGCTGGAGTGAGCAGGTAAAGGTCTAGTTAGATTCCAGGAGCTTTATTTCAGAAGGTGAAGATGTTGAGGAAACTTTTCTCAGTAACTGGAATATGATTTTCTTCTTAGCAGAAATACATGTTCATCACACACGGTTCACAGCGTGGATCCCCGTGCTGGTTGATGCCGGATGCTCAGGATTTTCATTTTTTGTGTTAACTTACTGGGTCACTCTTGCAGTTTCCCCAAAAGACAGACCCACTATTGAGAATCTTCGGGATTTCTTAAGGCTCTCCTCAAATACTAGGGGGCCCAGCTTGTTTCCGAAGGGAGAATAGTTTCTTGTGTCAACAGTAATCCCTTACCACTAATGCTTCATTGTAGCCTTTTAGTAAAGGAGAAATGCTTGCTTAAAAATCCAAAGTTCTGACATCTTGGGTATGAATAATAGCAGACACTAGGAGTTTGTATAATTGACTCAAGACAATGCATTTAAAACATTTATAAAGCACTTTATAGTTCATCAAGCAGCTTTAGATCTAGCCTTTCACATTACAATGAAGTATATTTTGTTCACCTTTCTGGTCACAGTAATGTATTTTAAGTGTTTCCTTTGCACAATTACCATAATATGACTCACCATTGCCTTTTACCATAATTATCAGCATACTGTTCTTAATAATACTAAAATCTATTATTTTTTGTGCTCACAGCATTACAGAATGTGGAAATGTAAGGAACTAAAGATCTTCAAGCAGATCATTACAGATGAAGACGTAAATTTTTCAAAATAGAATGTGTGTTCTTAGAGATTTATTGTGTTCCCAACCCTGATCTAAACATCAATACTGTGTGGACCCCAAGGAATATTTGACTTTATGCTTGTGTCTCTTTATTGGGTTGAGCACAATTTGAATCCCATGCATTAGTATGGACTAAACAGAGTATATTACTATTGAACATGTGAGCAGATAATTAATATGTAAAATATTACCATATCACATTCATTTAAAAAAAAAAACATCACGGTCAGTTTTAAAATTCAAGTGTTTGATAAGCTTCCTTGGAGAAGCAACAAGAGCATGGAGTTTTGCAGGGTGAAGAGAGAAAGGAGGAATCTGTATAAGGTGAGGGGTAGGAAGAAGCGGGTGCCTTTTAAGTCCATGTTTTACCATTGCTACCTGCATCTTGTACTCATTATAACTTTGTTGCCCCTCCCTCCACTACCTCACCCACCTTGAGACTGTGTTTTTGAATGTTCTTAAAAGTTCATCACATTTACTTGATATGATTTTTGCCTGAGAACATTAGAATGATAGACCAGTTTGGTTTTTGTTAATCACTGAAGGCTTTACTTGGTCATGATAGATTACTTCTAAATACAGAGTGTATTCTTCCTTTGCTGCTTGATATAGAAGCTGGACTGTGGAAAGGTTGGGGCTCCCTCCTTAAATGTTTCCTAGTAAAGACTGATAAATAGTCAGAAGAGGCACTGTCAGCATCTGAAAGCTTCTGTGTTCTATACTTGGAATTTGAAGATAGGATCCTTGCTCCATCATGTACATATCTGCTGTCAGACTTGGCAAAGCCACTTTATGTTTCCAAGGCTCAGTTTCATCATTTGTTAAGTGAAGGATTTTAATTTTCATTTTTTTCCTTCACAGTACTATTTCTGAAATAGCCATGGGAAACCAATAGGGGGTGTTTTATCTATCTATCTATCTATCTATCTATCTATCTATCTATCTATCCCTATATATATGTAAATATAATAGGGTGGGGCAAAAGTAGGTTTATAATTATTCATATGGAAATAATACAATTAATAAATAAGAATATAAGAATAAACTCTGTATTTCATGCAACTGTAAGCCTATGTTTGCCCCACCCTGTATATTTTTAATTTATTAAGTTTTCTGTGTTCATTTTTTCATTGAAAAACTTTAATTTTAGAGATTTATTATATACCATGTCTATAGGAAAGGAGGGGTGTGGAATGCGAGAAGGACTGGAGATGGAGGAAAATGCAAATGATAATAACTCTTTCAAGGCTGTTGGGGCCTTGGGCTTCCTTGCTAAGAAGCTTGAAATGTATACTGTAGCTAACAGGGAGATCAGATTTATATGCTGTAAGGACCCAACTGAGTCGAGATAGAGAGTGAAGTCAAGAAAGGTGAAATGGAGACAGAGAAGCATGGGAGGATGGTTAATAATAATCCAGTGAAGAGATGGTGATTTCCTGGACTAGGTCTTTGGCATTAGGGATGAGGAGGGGAGGAAGTGAGTGAGGAATAACTTAGATGTTGAATGGGCATGCCTTGCGACTTGATGTGGAAAATGAAGATGCCAGGGAAAAGACTCATTTCAGTGGGACAAGTTGAGTTTGAGGGCACACTGGTGGAGTGACTAGTTTTATGTAAGTGTTTGATGCATGGGAGAAGGTTTACTTTTAGATCTGGAATGTACTTTCAGATCTGGAACTGAACAGCACATCATGTATACATAAGGCTCTTTGCATCACTGAATTGATGAGCCCTTCCAAGAAGAGAAAGGACAAGAGCAGGTAACAGAATTCTGGGGACAGCAGAACTTAGGGAGCAGATAAGAAAGGAGCCTAAGAAGGAAACTGAGAAAAATAGCCAGCAGCTGCAAGGAAAACAAGAAGGGTAGAGTCACAGGAAAAGAATAAATTGGCAGCACTAACACATGGAAAGAGATCAGATAAAATAGAACTAAAGTCATCCAGTGGTTTGTGGATCTGGGTTAGTAGCTGGCAGAGAAGTCAGATGTATTTGCAGAAAATGTCTATTTCTGCTCTGGCTGGTGTAGCTCAGGGGATTGAGCATGGGCCAGTGAACTGAAGTGTCACTGGTTCGATTCCCAGCCAGGGTACATGCCTGGGTTGTTTTGTAGGCCAGGTCCCCAAATGGGGACATGTGAGGGGCAACCACACATTGATGTTTCTCTCCCTCTCTTTCTCCTTCCCTTCCCCCTCTCTGAAAAATAAATAAACAAATTCTTTTAAAAAGGAGAAAATTCCTAAAAAAAAAAAAGAAAGAAAAGAAAATGTCTTGTCCTTAAAGCAAGGTCCATCCCTATGCAGCAGTGATCTGCCAAAGCTTCTGACCTGGATTTAGTTAGAGAAGGGTTATACCTCCAAAAACATAATTCATTTCTTTCTCTGAAAAAACAATTATGACCTCTTTTCTAATCTGTTTTAATTTTTTAATTAATGTATTGAAAATTAACTAAGAAGCTAATTTGGTCATGTACAAATGTTAGGTTTTATAGATGGATAGATGGATGGATGGATGGATGGATGGATAAATAGACAGCTAGACAGACAGTAGCTACCAGACTATTTGAGAGAGGAGAGCTTTAGCTACTGCCTTACAGTACCATTAACAGTTATAATGAAAGCAATTCTCAAAACAAATCTACTGATGAACTTTATTTTCCTGTGTGAGTAGGTACTATAATCAACACTTACATGAAAGGTTCATTTATGGTAAGCATGACAACCTTTGAGAGGCAAGACTTCTACCTTTAATAAGTCATTGGGCAAGCAAAAATTCTGCTTCTAGTCTCTGGGCACAGAAGCATTGGAGCTTGAGCCTCTGATGACATTCCTGAGGATCCTGGTCTCAGGTCTAACTATTTGCCGTGTTGTTGCTATAGTTGTAAGCAGCATCCATTAAATACGTTAGCCAATACACAATACTGAACATGAATATTTTCACATTAATTAATAGGAAGTGATTTCACCAATGAATGCCCATTTCTAATATGTATTATGTAAAACCCCGATGTTGACTGAACTACTGCTAGGAGAAACCCTTGCAGTGACCATGTCTGGGTAGTTGGATTCCTGATTAAGGCAACAGACTGCCCCTTGGTTGGGGCTTAAACTAAAGAACACTCACAAAATCTCACTGTCTTTGCGGAAGGGACTTTTAAACTAAATGACAAACATTATATAGCAAGGCATAAGGAAGCCTGAGGCACCGTCATCAAACACCAAGAACATCTTTATGATAAATGAAAAGATCATTCAGAAACAGTATCTGTTTAACTCAAAACTAGCCTTTCAGGCTATTTTTATTCTGCCCATAATTTTGTGAAATTCCCTGTATAGCCAATATTCAGATCTCATTCTCATACGAACCTTTTTTTGTCAGAACCGACGCAGCAATAAAAACAGTAAGATTGTCGAATTGCCTGTAGCATACCATCAAAATATTTCACATTCATGGATGCACAAAGAGAACTGCCCTGATGCTGCGGCAGGCCTGCAAATTATCTTAATCAGAGTACCCTCAACTGACAACCTGGGGAGAGCTGCACGTGATGGGAAGAAACACTGCGAAGTCAGAGTGCTGGCACAGACATTTAATGTGCATATCTCTATTGGTTTACTGATTGCAAAAGTATTGGTATAGATATTATGGAAAATTAAAACATTACAGAAAAAATCAGTCTAGGAAATAAATATCCCCTGTAACCTGATCTCTGAAGATAACTGCTGTGAACTGTTTGGTGTATTTTTAGCAGATTTTTTTCCATGCAAGAATAAACATATGTAAATAAATATTTTTAGTAGGATCCTAATCATATATTTTATTTTACAATGCTTTAAACAATGTATCCTGTAAATATCGCCTCATCAATGAAGACTGTTGTTTAAATAACTACAGAATTTTCCATTTCTAGTGCCAAATTAAAGCCATCCTGTTCATTTCTTCTTTTGTACACATTCCTTGTGGCAGACAGAGTAGCTTAACTAATAAAGAAAATAATAATACCAATACTAATACCGATACCAATACTCACATTAATACTAATGAATACGTTTATAGACATCATAGAAGGAATATTTCTGGGAGGCCTGGTTTTCTCTGAGCTGTTCTCACTTTTTAAGGGCCCCACAAAGCAATAATGACCTAAATAAACAATTTCTGTGTGGTTTTGTGAGCGAATACAACAGAGCTGGCTGTCATACACATTGCCAAGAAGGCAAAGCTTGGATTACTGCCTTCACGTACCCACTCTTGCGTTGCTCTCCAAATCCATAACTCTGTCCGTATCCTCTGGGTGACAGCGGGGTCCCTTAGGGACCAGGGATACCATAGTTGAGTCTCAGCTTTTCCACTCATCAGCTTTGTAACTCTGTGTAAATTATTTAACCTCTGTGAGCTTTTTTTGGCATCTGTAAAATGGGCATAAAGTCTGCTCACAGAGGATTAAATGGAGGGCTAAAAAGACCTGGCCCAGGACCAGACCCCTAGTGGGTTTCAAAAAAATGACACCTTTTTCCTTGCTTTTCAAATTCAAACCTGTTCTGAGGGAGAGAGAATGACTTTTATTATATTAAGTACTGTCCTAGGCCTTGCTGAACACAAATTTCACACTCTTCCCACTAAACTTGTGATTTTCATTTTTTTAAAAACTATAGAATACTTTATAGGGTTGTTGTAAATTTGCTTTCCCCAAAATGAAACACGGAGCCTATGAGCAGAGCAGAGTTGCCTCGGTTGAAACTGGGAAAGTAGCAGGAGCTGGCCCATTGACCCTCTGTGCACCTGAGTCCCCTCGGCAGAGCGCAGCACCCCCAGAACACAGTGGGGAAACTTCTGTACAGGCCGTGATGCTTCTTCCAGGAACCACTGCAAAAGGGTTTCATTTATTAATGAGGGAGGCCATATAATGGGTTAATAATCCATTGTGACTTATCTCCTCACTGAGTTTATTCTTGCCTCATAATGACTTAATTTGGGGAAAAATGTTACTAAATATTATATATAACACCAATCAGTTAGAACTTATTTTATTTTTCTAATTTTGGGTTGGAGTTGGTGGGAGGTTGAGGCTTTGAGTGCTTCCCAGTATGTCCTTTTCCAGCCAATTGTGGAACACCCTCCCTGTCACCTACCCATCCATCTGGCTGTAGCAACAGAGAGGTGAACTGCTTTGGATTTCAAATGGAGAGAAGAAAAGAAAAAGGTTACATGTTTCTACCTTGCTCCTAAGGGAGCCCTATCAAGAAGATGAGATATAGTATCTCAAGTTAAAAAAACAACAACAACTGTGAAATCTCTCATAGAACAGGGAGGGAACTGGGCAGGCCTTCAGGACCTGTCCTGTGTTAATTGCCAGCAGTTTGGGGATTACACAAAGACCAGGCAATCTGTGTTTAAAGGGGTTGCCTTGGGGCAAGCATCACTTTAAGAACCAAGGTGTTAAAGCTGAATAGATAGGCGGAACAACAAAGTAGTTGAGAAAAAGAGCTCTGGATTTAGAAGAGCTTGGATTTGAACTGATATGATTAGCTCTGTGACCTTGAGCACATTTTTTATTCTTTCTCATGTTCAGTTCTCTGAACTGTAAAATGAGAATTGTAATATTATTTACTCATAGGATTCTTGTGATGGTTGAAAGACATAATGGATGAATAGCCCTTAGCCCAGAGCCTGGAATATCGTTAAGGACTCACTAAGTAGAGCTTCCTTATGCACTGAACTTTTCTCTCTGTTTGACAAGGTGAAAATATATTTAAGGAACTTAGTGTCATTGAATTAATACTATAATTTCTTAAATGCTTGGAATCACCTGAGGTATAGGATAATGCTTAGTAGGAACACTATTTAATTGTGGCATTTAGTAATGGACTATTACACACATTAAAACCTCAATTTAATATTATGTCGAATCATGTGCTAAGGCTCCACAACCAAATATATGATCACCTATGTATACTGCACTTAGGTAAGTTGGCTAGGTGGTAAATAATATGTAGTGGAGATGGTGAAATCCATTTTCAGGAGCTAAAAAAAATACAGCCAAGACTGAACCTTGACTGACTTACAAAGCAACCTGAGACATCTGCTATGGCATAGTTTTGAGCATATACCTCCTGCAATGCCATCTTTCAGTGCAATAATTCTATGCAATAAACTTTGTTCAGTATTCCACTACGTGCTCATGATTTTGCACAGTCAGAAAGGATTTAGCTGTAGCTATTTTTTTAAGCTATGGCTTTTTCATTCAAACAAATTATTGAGAATGTCCTGGATTTTAGGCACTGTTAGATACTATCAATGTCAACATAAAATATTCCTATAGCATTTAGTGATTTTTAAGAAAATTTCATTTACATTTTTCTCATTTGATTCTACCTTATTGAAGCTGTATAAGCTAAGCAAGGATCACAATTTCTATTTTGTTACTTTGCTGCTTTTGTTTTAAATATATACCACCTAACATGAAACTACTCACCAACACTTTCACCTCCTATGTTCTTGGTAAAACTTATTACACTGAAGAGCCAATGTCTATACTTTCTTCACCTGCACTCATTTGATATTTGTAATGTCTGGATTTAGAAAGGTCTGATTAATAGAAAATACATAATAATTAAGATTGAGTTTATGACAAAGCCTTACTTTTTAAATTTCTGTGATAATTTAGCTCTCTACTTTCTTAATCAGTGCTGTTGTTATTAAATCTCTTCATTTTCTCTACATTTAACTCCCATCAAGATAGGTTTCTCTATTTTTAATTACTGTGTTTTAGATCACCTGTTTATAGTTTTATGATTTATTAGATGTATGTTTATTCCTTGCTTCACAGTATTTTAAGTTAAAACAAAAAAACCCAAAAACCGGACAACCCCCCCCCCCCCCCGCCAACAAACAAAAACAGCCTCCAAAGTTGCGTGAATTTAATGCCTTGTCTTTGTTTCCACTGCAGTGATGGCGAGGGTACATGCTGCAGTTCTTCTTGTGAAAATATTTGTAGAACTTGCACTCTGTCCTCTACTCTGGCATCAAGATAGCCTCACACCTAGGACAAAAACTCACTATGCTTCTGCCTCCCGAGCCCCTTGAAATGATGTCAAATATTTTTGATGCATTTGAGAGTTCTACTACCTAGGGTTATAAACCATGTAAGATTCATCAGCTTTCACATGGCACCTACCATTTTTCCCCTCCTTGGTATGTCACCCAGGGCCCTGAGCATTGCTATCAAGCCTACTAGTGGTTTCTACCATTTTTGCTGCATCTCTGGGGCCTCTTGATACTGATTATTGGAACCCCCTATGTGCGTGCTGAAGAACAACCATGCACTCTCTCATTGAAAGGAGGAAGAATGGAGAATTTTTCGTATCAGTTTTTCATACGTGTATCTAAATACTGGGACCTTAAGGGTTTGTTAGCAACAGCATCTTTCTGTTCTTATAAAAGCCCACCAGGCCCATATAATTGTGAACAAATTTCCTGGGGTCTGGAAGCTCACTAAGTATAGAATTGCTGCTCTCTTTCAACACCTTAGGCCAGGGGTGTCAGACTCATTTTCACCAGGGGCCATATCAGCCTCGTGGTTGCCTTCAAAGGGCTGAATATAATTTCAACTCCTTAACAGTTAAGGAGCAGTTCCCTTTATACAATCCTAAAATCATTTCAGCCCTTTGAAGGTGAACCTCAAGGCTCATGTGGCCGCAGTGAAAATGAGTTTGGCACCCCTGCCTGAGGCTTTCTAACTGGGACCAGGTGCTCTGCCTGAAGTTCTCTCAGAATGTGTTCTTGCTGAGGGCTATGTCTCCAGTTTCCTTTGCAAAGAGACTGATATGAGCCCCTTCTCCATCACTCTATCAGAAATGCCCAGGCATGACTGAATTACACGCACTTTGACCTAAGTTGGGATGTCTTCCCTACAAGAATTAAAAAAAAAAAAAAAAAAAGATCCTCTGTCTCAGGTTATTATAGTTTAGTAGGGGAGATAGCAGGTACATAAATGATTGCAACACAATTTAGACAAATGCTGTAAGACAGCTGGGGAACTGTGTATTCTTTCTCTGTTAATTTTCTTAGGATGCAGAGATTATGGCTATCTTGGAGGAGCAAAGGGCTTTGTCATTGGGAAGGGGACAGGCAAAATGCACTTGAAAAGATGGACATAATTTAGATGTATGTAAATATGAAGAGATGAACATCCCTGTTAAAGAGAATACCATTAACAACAAATTCTGTCAGGACGGTGTCTTTGGTCCCCAAAGGAGAGCAATCAGGGAAAGGTTGATCACTTGGTGGGAGGAGCATCCGGAGGGCTTCCTGTGCCTGCCTAGGGGGTGTGCACTTGCTCTGTATGCCTTTGTTTTCACAAGCATTTTTAAAACTTCTGCCTTTTACTAAAAGAAAAACAAAGTGAAAAATAAACACATCTCCTCTTTTTAATATGATGTAATATCATGAGCCTCTTAATTGTGATAACGTGTCTTCTTATGAGAGATTTATTAGACTAGGCCTGACAGCATTTCTGTGTCCAGGCCTTCCTCTCTATTTCCCCTCTCAGCTTCCTCACAGAAGGAGTACTTAGGGAGACAAGTGAAGACTCAATTCCTCCAAAAATACATGACCTAAGTAACAATAGTGGCTTTGCTATACCGATAGTTTTCGGACAAGTCTGCTGATCTGCCTCAGTCTTCCCACAGAGATTTGCAAGTGAAAAATCTAAGAACTGTGAGCTCGTGATACAGATGTTGTTTCAGGAAAAATTACTTGGAACCCCTCCCTCCTGCCTCTTCACTTCTACTGGTAGCCATAGACCCTTTGAAGAAAAATCTAAAGGATTCTTGGGCTTAAGAAAAGTCCTTGATGTCTTCTAGAATAGATTTATACTGTATTTGATCAAATCTGAGAAGGCATCAATTGTATGATGCTCTATTATTTTACAATTATGAAGAAATTATACAATATTGCCTATTACTGTTATAAGACACCAATGATTATAGAATAGTTTCTCCTCTTTACTCTTCCCTTCTATTGAGCCTTCTTCCTTATTGTTTATTTTTTAGGGCTTTATTACCTTTAGGGCTTAGTTGGACTCAGGGCTTACCATGCAGAATTCCCCATCATTGAAAGAGGAACTGATAGACTTTTGACTGTCCCAGGGTTCTGATCTGCTTTCTTCTGCTGTAAAGGGTTGCATAGTGGTCCTGCTGTGGAGATCTCAGGTCAGCTTGCAAATTGGAAAGCAATTTTTCAAAATTCTCCCCCAAAATTGGGTCACACAATTCTCCTCTCCCTCAAGGGGGTCACTGTATCCCAGGACTGGATAAGTGAAAGATGACAATTTACCAATCTAGTGACTGTGTTAGAAAAAGCAGGCTGAGTACTAACCTTTTCTTTCCTAAGCCACTCATTCCTGCTAGGTTCGTTTCCTGGCATGCAGCTTCCTGTCTTCCATCTGTGCCTCTTCCCCGGAATCATTAAACATTTCATGAGAGAAGGAGTGAAATGGATCAGACACTGCACTACTCTGGTTCAATTCTCCTTGTCCTAGATATCTTATAAACTTCCTGAGCTACAAAAAAAGAAGAAGGAAGACAAGGAGAAGGAGAAAAAGAAGGGAGTAAAGTGGTATTGCATAGCTAAAGAGCATCCAGATTAATGGTCAAAGTGTGTGTAAGACAGATCGTTTTGCTAGACTGTTTTTAGTAGGTTTTTAATTTTTGGAATGTAAGCATTCGAGTTTAGTTACCTCCATTTGTATGGCTTTAAATGGAAGGAGGTAGGCATTTTACCCAAATCACTTTATCATAAATAAATCCAATGCTTTTGAGAAGGCTGACTTCCTGTGGTGCCCCAACTCCTGGAAGGCTTTGCACTCCCCACCATGGCCACCTAGCCTGCCCTTGGCACATCACCGTCATGGAGAGCGAACCAGTGGCAGTCTCCATTGCTCAAATTCAAACACTAGGTGTATTTGCCACTTGGACAATACATGGTAAGATAGGAAGCAGGAAAAAAGCATTTGTAACAAAAACCAAGCCCCCTAAAAAATCGGCCACAGGTACTCATCCCCCTAAAACATCTAATCATTTTAACCTGGATTTTTTATAAAATTATTTTTTCCTCTGCTTTATAGTATCCCAAACTACATCAATGTGGAAAACAAATCTCACCTTAACAATAAATCCAGTGTATAGTCATCTTAGTCTATCTGGTTTCATATTGTCTATATCATTCATCAGTCACTTATAGTGTCCCATACCAAACCTACTTTCTTTATTTATTATTTAGATATTAAATTTGTTGTTTATCTTATTATATCTGCAAATGGTATTATAATTGGAAAAAACAAGGTTGTGACTCAGATCTGACTTCTAGGGACTCAGATCCTAAAAATTAGGGTGAAGCAGCCTGAACCCTGAGGGGATGCAGTGATTAGGCAGCTGCAGAGAACTAGGATTCAGGTTTTCCAAAACCCAGGCCTAAGTTCTTTCTACTGCTTCACTCTGTCACAGTGAGTGCACTGTTTAGCTGGAGGGTAAACCCAGGAAGCTAGCTGGATTAAAGACATGCAAAACAAACAAACAAACCTGAAGAGATAGTGCATGCCATCTCTTAGAATCTATTGTGATTCTCTTTTTGGCAGTGACAACTTTATGCCTAAATCTCCATGACCAGAATCTCAAATCTTGTTACATGGCCTCTGAATGTGTGTGTGTACACATATATATCAGTGTTTGTTGTTTAGTTGTTATGGTCGTTTGTAAAGTAAAAAGGTGTTGAAATTTGAACAAAAGAGCATGAAGTTGTTTCTTTGGTGATTCCACCTAGACTGAGTCCACACCATGCTTTGGGAGTAAAGTAGCTTGGCTTGGTTTGGAACTGTATTCAGGAAAACCTCAATAACTTGCAACACTCATACAGCTATTTCTAATATCTGTTTTGCCAAATCCCGGTATTCCAATGTCCATATTGGCCATCTTACTATCTGTTCATTGAGTTAGTAAAGTCTATCATCTGTCCTGGTTTGAAGTTGGTGCTTCTCAAGATGTAACTTAGGTTTTCTTTGAGTGGTATTGATTTTTGTGTCTTTGTTTTGGGGAAAGAGCACTTAGTCAAGGCACAGAGTAGAGGAAAACATCAGAAGGCTGAGAGATGAGGGAAGAGCAGACGGCCATTGGTGAGATGACCTGCTCCCCCGCCATTTTTTGCATACTTTCCTGACAGTACAGTCTCCTTGAACAGCCATGTTACAGAATGTTCAAAATAAACCAATAACGGTTCAGGCTGTCTCTTGGAAAGGGAAAGTGACTGCTACTTAGAATAGCTCTTGAAAGCAGCTTTGCTTTCCACAGAATGAGCTACGGCAAGTTCACAGAAATTGCCACCCTGGTAAGAATTTAGAACTTGGAATCGGTGCCCATTCCTGTGGATTTGAATGTGACCGACCGATAACCTTGGAAAGAAACATTATTCCAGAATTCCGTATGTTGTGGTTTTCTAGACTCAATGCAATCATAGATTTCACACCTGGGTGTTGGCAACACTGGATGAGAAAGTTGATGCATGGGAACTGAGTGAAATGAAATCTACTGATAGACTAGGGACTGCCAGTTTCTGTCCTACCATCGGCACCCAGTGCTCTCAGTTGGCCTCTTGGCTGGCCCAGCCCTCAAGCCAGAGTACCAGCATTACCTCCTCACATCCCGTGGCTTGTCCTCATTCTCTTATTACAAAATGCCCATTGTCTTTTGTTCTTGGGTCTCTGGAGCGCAGGACCCTTGCTCACATCATAAAGAATATAGAAAACAGAACAGTCTCACCTCCTGGTTACCCCTCTGGCCCTCAGAGGCCCCACTGACCATCACCTGGTAATAAATTAATCATCACCTGTTAATTTCTACCAACCACATTGCCTACATGTGTCCACCCTTGTTCACCTCTCTTTCATAATTAATGGAGTATATCTTCCACGGTGTCCTCTGGCTGGAGGCAAGACTCTCTCCACTTCAGTCTGAGTCTGAAGTGGTATCTGCATACTCATGGTTTCTATCTCTTCACCCTATAACTCAAATCTGCCTCCACACAGTTTAGTCCACCACATCTGTGTCACAGCTGTACTTACTAATGCTCCCAGTGGCCTGCCTCATAGTCCCTAAACCAGTAGTTCCTCATCATTCAAGTAACCATTCCCACTTGTAAAGCTCTTGCAAAGCTCTCTTCTCCACAACCTTCTGGCTGCTGCAGATGAAATCAAGTTCTCCTTTTTAAGTGAGAGTTATGAAGATGGAAGGATCATCCATACCTTCTAACCCTCACTCTAATGCTGGGTGAATAGCCTACATTAATGCAACCATCCCCCTGCATCAGAATTCCCATACACTTCACCTTCCTGATCACTAGCACGTGGACCCTATTCTGTTGTACAATAGAATACCCAAGGGCATTTTGTTCATTGCTTTTAAAGAGAGAGGAAGGGAGAGAGAGAAACAGCAATGGGCTGCTTCCTGTGTGTGCCTGGACCTGAGATTGTAAGTGTCTGGACTTAACAATCCAGGGGGTCACACATGCCAATGCCTGGACCAGGTATTGAACTTACAGCCCAGGTATGTGCCCTGACCAGGAAGGAATCAAACCCACAATCCTTTGGTTACAGGACAATGCGCCAACCAACCGACCCACACTGGCTCAGGCATGCGGACTCTATTCTAGTGCATCAGTATCTTTCTTAAAGTGAATCATACAGTAAGATACATGGTGACTTCCCCAGTAGAGGACCGGGCTACTCCACTTTAGGAATATGTGTCACTGTCCCAATGACCATGTTTGAGCAGGTCTACTCCCAGAGCTCCACACTAGCCATGGCTTAAAATCAGAAAAAAATTAATTTAAAAAATTTTCTAAATAGTGGAAAAGGAAAATATGGTTACCAATTTCTCAACTCTGTTCTTTTTAATCAAAGCTGCAAATAGAAGTCCCACTTTGTGGAGAGAAATCTCATTTGTGTTTCCAGGCACTGCTTTAGGATTCAGAATTTAGGTTCTTCAGATTTATGACTGACTGATACTGTGAAATCAGTTGTTTCTGGCTGCAAATCATGAAATCAGCACCAAGTTGGCCATAAAAAATGAAGGTTTTATGGTAAGTGGTTTAAGAAAAATGCAGAATATGAGTCCTTTGTGATGTATATGCTTTATAGCAGCAATTCCCTATTTTTAATTTTTTTAAAAAAAGAATTTTCCATTGCTATGGTAGGAAAACATCTTGAAGTAACTTCAGTAAAAACAGCTATGTATATAGAATAACATATAATGGCTCTGTCAGAATTATTCTCCCACTAACTGAGGAATAAATCTGGGATGATGATTTTTTTCCTGCAGAATTAGATTTTATTAAAAGAGTTACTTTGTATCCCGTTCGGACATGAGTCAAAGCAATGGGACCCTACATGAATGAAAATAGTCAATCCCAGAGTAAGCTAGAACAGAATCAATTTCAATTTCCTTTGGATAAACTATTAATGTTTATCTGATGGTGGATCCCTATTGTTTTTAAGTGATAGCCTTAACAACAACAACAACAAATACTGATTAGATTCTAACGATAATTCTTGATCTTGCTTCAGAAAGAATGAGTAATAGGATCCTTTTCCTATGTAATGAATTTTGTCTGTATCATGGTTTTAATTGATCATTCTCAACATTAAGCTCCTCAAACAGTTGAATAATCTTTAACCCCTGTGGTGTCCATTATCAGATGAGGATCAAAATATTCTATCCTCACAATGGCCTTGAGCTGATCGAACATGCGTAGATTCCTGGGGCTAGAGACAAACAACTCCTTTGGTTAACTGCAGTTGGTCTCTCTCGATGGGCCTGTGGTTTCACTCTTTGTCCACCCAGGCAAATACATAACTATGACTTCATGAGAAAGGCATATGGGCATGGTTAGAACAGAACTCTCCAGAGAGGCTGGAGGCCATCCCCTATGATGGCTGGATCTTAAGAGGCTTTACTGGAGGTTCAAAATCACACCCACAGCAGCCTGGAAGGTTGTTCAGATGTGCTCATTAGTGGCAAGCTCCACACTGACACAGGGGACTTGCAGTATTACTGACAGTTTACAGGACCTCTGCCTGTAATTTTGTGTGTTCTTCCAGATCTACTTCACTGGGGCGACTGTTCAGGGGGCTCTGATTAGAACGACGCTCCTGGGATCGCGCCATATGCGGCCTGCCGGGCTGTGCACAGGAGCCAGGCTCACCCTGCCTGCACTTCCCTCCCGTTTCTCCCCACCCTGCTCTCTCCCTGGGCTTGAATTTTGGGGACTGTGTGGATCGGAAAGGCTTGCTGAGAGGTCCTGAGTGACACATTTCTCAATGATACAGCATGACCGTGGTGACCAGACTGGCCTGAAATTTGAATAAGTAATCAAATTACTTGATATAAAAATGTCCACTTCTCTCTCACATCCCACCTCCCACCTCTCCTCTGGATGCCTCGCTTCCCAACTCAACCCCAGGAGGTAGCGCACTGGTCCTGCTCTAACCCAAGCTCCTCTTGACCTTTACTTCCTGTCTGTAAAACCAGCCCTGGAAACTTTCAGCATGTTGAAGTGTGCGCATAGTGTTACCGTGGATGTTAGATATGGGTTAAAGGACAGCTTTAGCAGATTCCAAATACTATTCATGCACAGAGTTGTCAAATGGCACCCCCTTTTTCAGGCGCCATGGACTATTTGAAGACAGTGATTATCCATCCAAAGCCCCTGCTTAAGGATCTGTTTATTATTTTTTATTGCTCAGTTGATTGATACAGAGTAGTCTGATTCCACAATTATGGATGAATTGCTATGGGCCTGTGTTCTTAAGGAAGGATACTTTAGGCATTATTTATCAAAATAGTAAGTATTACTGCTTTTCTGAATGTTTACCGGGTGTCAGGTGCTGAATGATGAATTTCCAATGTATCTTCTGACTTACTTTTTCCTCACACAGTACTGTCAGGGAGATACTATTAACTTTATTTTATAAATGAAACACTAGAAGCTTGCCCAAGTCTGGCCTGACCCCCTAAGTTAATGGACTTTCATCTCATGTTACAATGCCCCTAAAATGACATTCCCAGGCATTAATTGACTTGTGCTATCAGATAAGCATCCTTCGCAGTAGAAGCACAGACAGGAGCTGATTTGTGACTTTGCTGATGGCACTTTCTGTCCGTGGATGTGAGCCCAAGTCATGCCTCTAGTGCTGATTAGCCATGAACATTGCTGGGCGCTCGTCATGTGCACAGGACAGCCTCTCCCGCTCCTTCAGCTCTCCCGCAGAGGTTCTGCCTCACTGGACTACAGATGTGGACAGGATTGATTGATGAAGAAACATAGCAAAGATGACATATATTACTTGCCTGAGAGACCCAGGAAAAACTTGGGCGTTTGGCTGTTTATTGATGTATAAAGACACAATCTCAAAGCTGTAACATCTATTACAGGACCCCAGTGAAGAATAACTATATGCTTTATTAAATTATTGTGTGGTCTAGAAACTGGTAATCTTGAAAAACTTGGAGAAAGGAAAGATGTCCAGGGAGCTTTTATCCCAAAATGTGCCCTTTGATATGTAGCTGGTGGTTTGATGGTTGGTCCACAGACATCATGCATCTGAGTTCAGAGCAGGCCAAGCTACTTTTCTGCCTGTCAAGACTAACTTGGCCCTGGGTGGATAGCTCACTTGATTAGAGCATAGTCACAATAAGCTAGAGTTGCAGGTTCAATCCCCATTCAGGGTACATATAAATATAAGAGTGAACCAAGGAATGCATGAATAAGTAAAACAATAAATCAACTTCTCTTTCTCTCTCTCTCTCTCTCTGCCCCCTCCCTCCTTCCTCTAAAATCAATAAATACTTTTTAAAAGATCAAACTTGGCCAGTCTTTTCATGAATGCACCAGTATTTGGGGAGATTATGTCATTGGTAAGATTGGCCATTATTTCCCTCAGGTCTTAGTGAAGGGGGCTGACCCTCCCCTGTCACTCCTTTAACTTGCCATTGAGGTGACAGAACATGAGTTCAAATCTTCCTTCTTCCTTAGATGGTGCTGAAGAGTTTCTATTTCCTGTGACCAAAGAACCTCAGCTGAGACAAGAAGGGGCTGTTTTCACCGTGGTTTACAGGTGATGCAACTGGAGTTGAGAAAGGTTGACTGAAGCTGATTTGTAGTAAGCCGGGAGTCAGCCTAGATTCCCTAATTTTATAAGCTTTGTTTTGTTTTCCATTTCACTTGCTGATTAAGTGACCAAGAAAGACCAATTCATCTACTTTATTCCTGAAACATTTCGTGGCCATCACCTGTCATATATGTGAGTAGAGACAATTACCGTTGATCTGCTTTTTAACATCCTTGACAAAAACTAAATGGGTTACAAAGCACCAGACTGAAATTCAGAAGTTGAACTGGTAATAATCACTATAGTTCTCTTCCTTAACTATCAATACAAAGCATCTTCTTTAAATGATTGGGACTTGCCAGCCCTGGCAGCAGCACTACAATGATTAGTTATCTGTAAATATACACCTGCAGGTCTGCACAGCAGGGCCCTCCAGCACAGAGCTGCCAGTTGGAGAAGCAACCCCATTGAAAAGCCTGTCTCTTCGGACCAGGAAACTTCTAGATCTCCCATCTCACATCAGTGCAGCTTTTCTGGATGATGGCTGCATTTCATTTTTGTAGTCCCCTCTCAACCCATCCCCCAAATTAATTTTAGCATATGACACATAGTCTCCAAATGTAATGAAAATCCACTCAGGCATTATCTGTAATATAAAGGACAGACTGAAACTTAATTATATTGACATAGATTTGAGCTAATGCTATCATATTTTACTAGAAAAAGCATCTCTTTAGGGGCGATTACAATTAGCACTCAGATTTGAAAAGAGCAGCCGTGGAGAAATAGCTGTACAACCCAATGGCAATAATACCTGCAGGACACTCATCTGATCAGGAACTGAATGTTGTCCTCATTCATGAAGGTAGTCAGACTACAGCAGGGCACCCCCTGCTGTAGGATTAATAACCTTGAAGAAGTGTTAATAACCTTGTGGAAGGATACATCTACTTCTTTTGTCTTTTAAATTACCATAGAAATGATAAATAAAACAAGGTTAATAACCTTGAAGAAGTGTTAATAACCTTGTGGAAGGCTACATCTGCTTCTCTTGTCTTTTAAGTTACTATAGAAATGATAAATAAAACACATGTTGCACAGTACTACTACCTTAAGAGGATTTTTGTAATCTTCTGCCACCCCCATGCCCAAATAAAGGAGATGAAAAGTCTGACTGTGCTTTAAAGGAAATATTACATATAGAGGAAGCATAAATGTCAGGAGGTGTGAGTTCTCTTCCTCCCACCTTCCTTTCTCTTTCAGCTCCTAGGGAAAATGCTTTCGTCAATATGTCATTAATCTACCTTTCATTTTGTAATCTTCCTCTGAGAAGAAGATTTCATGAGAAAAAGAAGTCTTTCTTTTTTCTTAAAGCTAAAAGCAGGGATCATGTCATTTTGAACTTGAATTGATACTACTGAGAATGGCTGAGCTGATTGGGGTCCTATGGAGGAGATTACCACGGCCAATGGCTCAAGCGGAAAGGTGAGGACTAGGTGATAGATAGGAGGTGTATTGAGGGCCACTGCCATAGGCCAGAGGAGCAGGGCTGAGTGTCTGGGCCACAGGAGAACTAACAGGAATGAAAGAGGACACAGTGATGGGTCATTTTATGGGGATTGAGAAGATGGTTAATATATTTTCTCTAATCCAGGAATTGATATTTTTTTCTATAAAGCTCCAGATAATTAATAGTTTCAGCTTTGTGGGCCAGTTCCTGCTACAACTTCTCAACTCATCCATAAAGCAGCCCTAGACAATAATATACAAACAGTTATCATTGTAATCTAATAAAACTTTAATTACAGAAAAGGTGGTGACTGATTTGGCCCAAGGATCATCTAATCACTTGTTTATAAAGTCAATTATTAAAAATAAGTACTAGATTAATTGGTACATGTTATGTCTGGTTCCAAGCCAAAACTCTTAGATTTATTAAAATTCAGAATGCACACAGATTCTAAAGATTATTAACTCTCTTTAAGTTCAGTTATATTTTAATGCTCATTTTTACCATTATTATTAATAGCATTGTAAATATCCAAATCTGCACATATGAAAACACATTTATTTGGTACATAGAGTTAAGTATAATGCACTTCTTTCTATACAAGACGGATTGCAATAATTAACCCTGGGTACCATACACTCTGAAAACAACAATGAAATTCTGTGTAAGCAGAGAGTGCAATACTGAACTAACAATTTTAGAAAATATTTCAAAGTATTGGGGCACATGTTTCTGCTCTTGAGAAAGTGTCAATCACTGCAGACACTGGTAACACAGTGGAAGCCAGCCAAGGCCAAGTGTGCATCCTTGTGGTCCATGAGTACAGTGGGTACAATAGCAGGTAGCTGTTGGCCTCTTCACACTAGTCAGAGAGTTCTTTGATTGTAGGAGGCAGAGATTCACTTAGGTTAACGCAGATTAATTGAGGTTTATTGTAAGAAGATTGAGATCACTACCATTTGCCTTAACCTTACGGGAACAGAGAAGGAGCTCTCACCACATCAGGAGAAAACTAGAACTGTAGTCCTGTTGAGGAATCAAGACATCTGGGTGGTAGGCCTCTTGGTCACCTCTCCTACATTATTAGAGTTGCACTATTAATGCAAATCAGTGGCTTTCTATGACTCTGTTTCTATTCTCATTGCTAGTTAACAAGCTCTCTTTCTGGTTCTTGCTTTCAAATTCACAAGGCAGTTGATACGAGTGGTCAAATCAGTGTTGGGCTGAAGTATGGGAGGTTGATGGTCTCTTCCACACAGTCATACTATCATTTAGCCTTTCTTTCCATCTTGTGTCTCCTCCCTCTCTCAGGCTGTGTAATCCTCTCTGTTCTACTTGAAAATAAGGGCTCAGTCACTTACAGTTAATTTAAAGGATGCTGGGAAATATAATCTACCTGTGTGTTCAGGAGGAAAGCGAAGTGGATTAGGCGAACAACATGTAAGTCTCTAAAAACACAGTAAAGCAGGTCTATAGATTATTGTCTCTTTTCACACACATGGCTCTGAACTTGTTCATATTCATTTGTCAATGACCATTAGGTCTTTAGATGTACAAAATCACTAGAAGTGAACTAGAACTTTCCTGGGCTCATTCCTTTAAAAATATATTTTTTTCTCCATGTCCAATTAGCTATATATATTTATATAAATATAAATTATATATGCGTGTGTATATATATATGGCTAATTGGAGATAGAGAAACCAAAATGGTAGGATTTTCCACACTACAAAATGCGATTCAGTACCTATATGCATTCTTTGCAGAGTTTATCACTACACAGAGAGAAGGAACTTTTTCTGAAACTTGTTTAAAGCAGGACAGCAGGAGCATATAGAAAGAAATGCACATTTTGCTTTTGTGCCATTTCAACAGCTAATACTAGCCTGGATTTTCAAGGATCTCATCCCATTTTCAAACCCTGTAACCTAATCCTTGGATCAGGGAACATGGCTGCAGGGATGTGAGTCTGGAATAAATAATGCAAGAGTGTTCATATGCTATATGGTTGGGTCAAAAGCATGGAGACTCTGATCCTAGCCCTGCTTTATTCAGCTTGGTGATCTTGAATAGGTTACTTCTTGTTGGTATTTTTTCCGGGGATTTGAATGTGCTTGTTTAAAACATCATTTTAGAGACACTTAAAGGCTGGCTGTTGTGATTTCTCCTTTGTGGTGCTGGGAGATACTAGTGAGAGGGTCACCCTTGTTCCTTTTTTGTTGTTGCCAGTTCCCAAGCAGGCCTGCCTTTCATGATGGAGATTCCTCAGGGGTAAAGTGAGGCTGGGTGTACTTTGCCAGTGAGAGTCCCTCTACACCTCAGCCTTGGGCAAGAGGACTTTGAATAGCACCTCTGACTATGAGATCCTCAGGATCTGTGCTGATTTATCATAAAGATGAGTTTTCAGAATGCTTTCCTGACTATGGAATGGGGGAATGGGAAATGAAGTAAGAAAAGGAAAGGGTAGTCTTGTGAAGATTCCATGTCCTGGCCAAAATGGTGGTGGGCTCAGTTGGTCCTGCCCTTCATTTAGGGCTGTTGTGCCCTTCTTCCCAGAAGCCTGTTCTGGGTACCACTGCTGACCATTGTTCTGGGTCTTGTGTCCCCTCTCTAACTCTTCACTTCTTTTTCTTGCTCCCCTTTGGCTACTCCACTGACCTGTCTCTTAAACCAACATCTAAGTGTCGTTACCTTTCAAGGACGCACTGCCTATGATGAGCATGGCTTCATCCAGAGAAAGAAACTATTGGTCCCCTGCCCCAGCCCTACCACTTTGGAAATGAAATTCCCTTTGACTGTGTGACCTCAGGGAGTCACATTACTCAAGGTCATGTGAGACACCAGAGCCAGGGGTTATAGCTACATGGTAGCAAGCAAGGGGCTGACAGAGGTTTGAACAGTTAAGGCCCGAGAGCTGCTTCCTGTGTGGAAAGCCTTCTGCTCTGCAGTTGCAAAGAGCTGGCCTTGACAGGCTGTTGCTGCTTCCCCAGGACTTAATTGATATAAGAAATAGCATTACAAGGAATTAATTAGAAGACTGTAAGGGTTGATAAGCATTTGCTACAGGCTCTTGTGCCTTTTCATTATGAAGCTGGGGAGAGGACTAAGGAGGGAAGCATGGGGGCCGTTTTATAGGCAGATGAAGGAGAGATTTTGTAGATGATGTGGGGAGAGAGGCCCCTGCATAATAATGGCTCACTCAGGGAAAATTCAGAGGCTCCCATGAGTCCCAGGCTCTTGTAGAAATAAGAACATGAGACAATTCCTGACAAGGCACTTGGCTTAGCTTTTAGAGTATTATCCTCTTGATTTATGAAACATGACTGGGGACTGGCATGTGGGTTAAGAAGCACTTTGCACTAGAAGAGAAATAGAGATGGAACAGAAGGAAGGAAAAAAGTCATCAGGGTAAGTAAAACTAGATATTGAGGCCACAAGACATAAAAGCAGGGAAATCATCCAAAGTTGTCGCAATTCTATGGAACTCATCCTCCAGTGACGTATTGCAGCCATTGGTACTGGCTACCTAGTAGCAGGAATGGGAGCAGAATGCTAATTTTGTGGACCCTGTGTTCCCAGGAGGCTTAATAAAATCCTTATTCACAATATATGTTAACTGTTATAAAAATGTGTAAGTGGGGACTTAAGATATTTCACATCAGAGGAAGATTTTTAACAGGATAACAATATAATTTTCACTCCATTCAGCCATCTCAGGATTGGATGATCAAAACTGTGAGAATAAGTGAATAGAGCACCTTCTTCCTACATCTTCAATCCATGTACGTATTTGGAGATTACAATTATGCTATCTTTAAAATGTCTGTTCGGGATGCAGTTCTTATGAGATTCTACTTTGATGTGATCTGAAAAGAGTGTTCTCATGCTGGAGATATTGTAAATGTGCTGGAAAACATTTTCCAGGAGTTGAGTTGAGACCTGAGTGACCATCCAGCTAGCTACAAACAGTAGATCACTGTTAGAAAGTCATTTATTTATTGTTCAGGTATGTTTGCATGTGCAGGTGGTGTGTGGTCATATGTATAAATGCATTTCTGAAGTTAAAGTAATATGACTATTCCTATTCCTATTTACCTCTCAGGAATATTGAGGGAACCTAGTAATGTGTATTTATTGAACACCCTCAATGAACTGAGTTCTGGTTCACTTCAGTGAGGGATATTAGAAAAGGAGGACAAAAGTCCCCTCCCTGCACTAAATGGGATATCTAAGACACATGTGAGGCAATAATACACAATATAAGTCATTAAATGGCCTTGGTCTTAGTGTATCTTAAAGAACATGCAGAATGACTTGAACCCAAACCAGATTTGAGAACTTGTATGCTGTCAATACCAATACTTTGCCCCTTCTCAGCAGCTTACTGTCTTTGATATTCTCCACTCAAATAGCTTACTATTTCTGTCTTCAGCCATCCGCACAGATGTGTGCACAATAATTTAACTTCCTTTTACCACATTACTTTTTCAACTTTTCTCTTCAGTGAGGTCCTTGGTCCACCTAATTTTTGTGGTTTGCATGCCCATTAACATGTATGCTTATTCATTTCATGTCTACATTTTTATTGTCTTTTCTCTCCACACAGCATAATACCCCATGGAAAAATTAATTTTTATGTTATAGCAATTTTTTTCCTGCTCCCTCATCATTAGCACTGTAGTGTAATTTATAGGTATTGATGCCAGAGAAGCTCGTGTGGGAATGTGTGGTCATTAAGAACTTTATGGTGAAGCTAAGGTTTGACCTGGATCAAAGATCCAGGAAGAGGGGAAGATTTGACTGTTCAAGAGTATTCATCTGCAATGTAACATATGGGAGTCTTGGGTAGGTTTTCTAAAGTAGCATCAGGGTCTGTTTCAGATGTAAATACAGATAGAACTCTGAGGCTGAGGGGCATTTTATGATCCAGACAGGTCCATGAATACCCTCCCCGCTTCTCTATAATGCCCTTAGTTCACCTGGCAAGGTTGGGAAAACAGGGGAGGCAGCAGGGGAAGCTGAGTTGTCAATTGAGGCAGGCAAAGCAGCTCTGGTTTATCCTGGTGACAGGCCTTCACCCTAAACGGAAGCTGGGTGGTACCAGGTGTTTCTGAGAAGAATCCACCCTTTTATATCAAAACAACCATTCACCCCAATTATACCCTTTGAAATCAACCCTCAAGAATGCCCATCTTGTCTTATCCAATCTGTTGTCACATTTAAAGGCCCGTTACAAAATAACTTAATCCTCAAAAATTCATACTCAACAAACTGGAATTTTTTTTTACGTGCAAATAATTTACTTTATAGAGTTTTTTTTTTGTTTTTTTTTAAGGGGAGTACTGTTAATGCACTGCTGTATTTGTTTACTCAATGAGCAGGAAAATTGAAGAATGTAGGTTAAATGAAAGCTTCATCAAAAAAATGTTTACAGTTCCTTTGATAAAGATAAATAGTCATCGGAGGCAGGGAAGAGGAGTGGTTGCTAAATGCATGGTAATTCTATTAATATAAAGCATTTTAGGAACATATCTATTTTATAAGGTATTGTTCAAGTCTAGATACAGTATTGATAGATTATATATACAGATATTATACATATAAATTTCTGCTCCATATAATACCCATGATTTTACTTGCTACTGCTCCCTCATTATTGACCCTAATGTCCTTCACACTATAGCATAAATTGTAGATGTAGATGTCAGATGAGCTCATGTAGGAATGTGTGATCATTAAGGGCTTCCTGGTGCAGGCATTTACAATATATATATGTATATACATGACTATATGTAATTTCTATTTTGCAAGATAGGATTAATCTTACAGGCCTACAAGTCTACGTTAGTGATGTTCAGTCCCAAGCATGGGTTGGAGCCTAAGCATAAGGTTAACTTTGCTCTAATGCCCTCATTCATCAAGAATCAAAACTACTTTAGCACAGTCTGTTGAGGAGAGTTGAATTTTTTGCTAATCTGAATTCTATTAGTTACAGATTCAAGATTCCTTTGTTCCAGGGGTGGGTGTTGATCTAAAAACCACCAGCCAGAGAAGTTAATCAGCAGCTGAAATTCACAGCAGTAAAATTATCATGCATCTTAAGTTTCTGAAAAAGCAAGAATGTTTTAGAAATATTGAGAGACAAAAGAAAAAGAGTTGAAAGCTGAATCACCTTGAAATTTCAGCCAGCTCGTTTCTATGAATTCATGTAAGAAAGAAATAATGTCAAATACAATTGAGATAGGAAAGGGTTTTATGGTTGAAATCTATTGTCTATTCTGGGACAAAATTCTGAACTTGGCAAATAAGTGTTTTCTCTCATGGACCTGGATTTAAAGGCTATTGTATCCAAGGATATTCTCTGTGGCATAACTCTTGCTGTTTGCACAACCTGAAAATGATCCAAAGCCCAGAGTTATAATTAAGGACCTTGTTACACCATAAAAGATTTTCAAATTTTAATCTATGACAACCCAATAGCAGTCGGGGCTTAAATACTTTATTGACCAGGCTGGCAGGCTGACTCTTCTGTTGGAGCTGGGGGCACCCTGCTCCAATTTATCTCCCCCACACTGCATATTTGTAGTCATAAATCTTTTGCTAAGCTCTTTGAACATTAAAAATAACCCAGCATTACTGGCTTTTCTTCTGGTGCTGTGAGAGCCAAATCAAAGGTTCCAGCCTCCCGTGGGCTTTTTATGTAGTGCTGGGCAGGGAATGTTCACATCCATCCTGGCCCTCTCTGTCTGAGTGTCAAATCAGAGGACAGCATCTCCCACGCAAGTTTCAGCTCCCTCCTCACAGATGCCTCCCTGAGCAGCAGCCTAGGCTGAGCTGGTCCTTGGGCAGGCTGCATCTGTTCCCTTGTCTGGATGATGACTCTGGGCAAGTGTGTCTTCTTGGTTCTGCAGGATCCCACTAGATGGTGCTGCCACCAGAGCCCCGCCACTGGGCTTTCACTGTGACCACAGGGGGACAGGCTAAGTGAGAAGCAGAGGTCTGGAAATAGTTTCTGAAGGTACAAAAGAGAAAGAGTTTCAGTATAGCCCTAAAAGCAGTGCAGAATTAGGCTCTAAACTAAATAGTGACCCCACAATTATGCAACAGGCTGCTTAAAGAAGAGAGGAATGTATTCCAAAGGATGTTATTTTATGAATGTTCTTCTTCTAACATGAGGGTGTTGGTTAATTGGGATCTTTCTTGCAGTGATGTTGAAAAAGAAGCTTTCTGGAAGCCATCCATCCCACAGGCACTATGGAGGATTGGGGATTCCTGTGTCTGTTCCTTTTCCCTTGAAGCTCTTTTCTAGATCTCTTAAAACCAACTTTATCAAGCTATAGTTGGCCTCCAATAAACTGCACATAAATTGTATGATTTGATAAGTTTTTCATAGGCATTCACCCGTGAAATCATCACTGTAATCAAGATGACAGATACAGTCATCACCTCACATAGTTTTCTGTGTCCTTCATAGTCCCTCCCTCCCACATCTCCCGCCCCACTCCCATCTCCAGGCAACCACTGATCTGTTAGTTGTCACTATAAATTAGTTTGTATTTTCTAGACTTTTGCATAAATGGCATCAAACAATATGTGCTCTTTTTGTTGGGCTTCTTTCCCTCAGCATAAGTGTTTTGAGATTCATTCATATCATTCTGTGCATCAACATTTCATTTTTCATTGTTGCTGAGGACTGTTCCACCCTGTGAACCCACTTCGGTCCATTTAGCCATTCACCTGTGCATGGGCATTTGCATTGTGTCCACTTTGGAGCTTGTACCAGTAAAACTGCTATGAACATTTTGTGTACAAGTCTTGGTATGCTTCTGTTTCTCTAGGAAAATAGAATGGCGGGGTCATATGAAAGGTATAAGCTTTTTAAGAATTGATTTTTTTTAATGGTTTTTATTTATTTATTTATTTATTTATTTTTAAATCAGTATTTTTTAATTGTTGATATTGTACAGTTTTCTGTCTTTTACCCCGCCCCAGCCCACCACTCCAGCCCTCCCCACCTTCTCTTTCCAAAGGAGCTAGATTGTTCTATATTCCCACCAGCTGGTTCCTAGTTCCTTCCCACCCTGGCTGACTTTTTGCAGTCCCCCCTGTTGTGCAATGCCTGTCTGGCTTTCATGGTCACCCACATCAAACACAGCCTCTTGCCTCTGGCCGCACACGGAAGAGTCAAGATTTGGGCTACACGAAGAGAAAGACACTGGACTGAGGGACAGTCATGACCTAACATCCACAGGAACTATCTGTTTTGTGAGATTCTAGAGAACTGAAGAACTTGTGTACTGTGGTATTACTCAAAATCATACAATAATAAAATAGTATGGATTAAAATTCCTGATCATTTTTCTATAAGCAGACAGGAAACACATTTTGCCTTTTATTTTATGGAACCCAGTAAATGTTATTAACATAAGAACATGATGATCAGAGATAGAAAAATGTGCTTTAGGCTGTTCTTCACCAAGAGAACCATGATGCTGGGTGTGGACATTTAGCCCAAATGCTGAGGGCAGGAATCCCTTTTTCATCCTCCCTGAACACAAATGACCACAAGTTCACTACCTCCTGGGAAGGCCTATCTCTGTAGTCAACAGTTTTGTTCATGGAGCAGGTTTTTATCGGAGGAGTTATTACTTGCTCACCTGGCAACGTGAAGTGATTCTGAATCAATTCACATAGCACAGCTCTATTAAAGCAGGTGATAGCATAGCATGAGGAAGCCAAGTTAAGCTTCAGAAAACAGCATTCTTTCTACTTCTCTCATTTTATACATCTTAGACTCCTGTGGCCAGGTAATATCTTAGAGATCAGCTGGTCTGCTAACTCTCAAATTATGTTCCCCGCAGCCAGGTTCAAGAGTGGAGGGAGGGAGAAAACCAGAAAACTAGAGTTGTTCTTTGTCCATATGCTTTACAAGTAGAACTTTTAAGTAAGAAGTTTCTTAAAAACAAGGGTCCCACTATGAAAGAGCCTGAGAGAGACAGTGAGAGAAACAATTATGTCTAATTCAATCAATTGAGTTAGGTGGGGAGCCTGAGACCTCACAAGGAAATGTGATTTATTCCTGCTTGAGGTCATACTGTTTTTTAATAGTAGAACTGTGGCAGGAACACAGGATCCTAGAAGTACGTCAGTGCCACTTTCGTATGACCACCTCTTGTCTTTAATTCAAGAGTTGCAAAATAAATAGAAAAGAATGTGCATGGTTAAATCTATGGCATGTGCTGTTCTGTCACTTGTACGATATAAGCCTGTCCCTCTTCATATCATCAAAATATTATCTATATATATATTTTTAAAGTAACAAAATAGCATTAACTTAAACCATCTGCTCTGAGATATTTATGGCATTTTTTGTCTGTTTACCTATGCTTAATTCTGGTGCCTGTTGCTGAGTAAAGAAACCCAAATCAGAACAAACAAAGAGACATGCCACCAGGTCTCCTGGGGTGATTGGAGCAGTGCAAGGTGTGTATGTGTGTGTGTGTGTGTGTGTGTGTGTGTGTGTGTGTGTGAGTGATTTTAGGGTGCTGTGGAAATCTCCTACATATTCCTTGGGAGGAGTGTGAAAAAGATCTTTGAAAGATCAGGATGATTGTGTAGACAAATTTGCCATCCCTATTTAGGTTGAAGCACCACGGTGCAGATAGGACACAGCCTTTAAATGGCAGAACAGTTAATTAGGTTGGCTGGATTCAGTGAGAGATCTGGTCCTTCTGCTGTCTCCAGAGCACCATAGCCAAGAGGGAGCACAGAAGTATCTGACAGGATATCCTACAGGAGCCTCCTCATCTATTCTCCAGTTATTTACCTGTAGTCATTCATGCATTTATCTAAGCAAGGTTTGATAAAATATGAGCAAAACATCGGGTATAACTTGGTGTAGAATTTCGTGTGCAGCTCTAACCAAACATTAAGATATTTATTATATATCGTATTACCTATTAAGTGATGTCGTCACTAAAATTGTAGGCTTATTTTTAAAGTTCTAAGATGAAGTTCAGACCACAGGCACATAAAGTCATTTTAAATAAGTATCCATAAAGAAAGACATATAGAAAGGGAATGCATATTTATTGCCAGACACTCTACTAGATAAAGTTATTTCATAATTTATCCCTTTTAATGTGCTCTTCAATTCTATATCATATGTATGATTACTCCATTCCTCAGGGAAAAAAAATAACTTTTCCAAGGTCCCAAACCTAGTCTTGCTCTAGGTTAAGACTTTGACCCAGGTATAACTTCAAGGCCAGTGACCTTTCCAGTATGCATGACAACAATGTTACATACTTGGTATTAATGTTTAGAGAAATAATAACCAGTAGGGGAAGATCATAGTTCTATATATAAAACACTGATTGTGGCTCTTTGGTGAGTTGTCACACAGTAATTTGAGCCTTTGTCCCAAAGCTTCAGTGTGAGACCAGACATGACAGTAGTGGGATCGGAAGGGGGTTGGGTACAAGGAGGCCTGACGGCGGCTTTTGGGTTCTCAGCTCTGTGCCCTACCCTTACTTCTCCCAGAAAATGAAGAACCAACTGCCCTTAACGTGGTGCTCATTAAGAAACATTGTGATTTCTTGTCATTCCCTCATCACATCACACATCTCAACAGAGAAGTGAGGGAATCTTCACGGAGGATCAGAGGATCTAACACATTTTCTTGGGGCAGCCAGATGGGAGATTTGACCTGTTCCTAAAGCTAGCCTCTATGCATGTGATAAAGCAGGAAATTTTACTGTATGGAGATGAGAACAAACAGAAAATTATGAAGTGCACAAGAGGATTTTCCACATTGCTGAGCCTTGCAAAGTGTTCATACTTGAGTTCCCTCTTTTGAATTCATTATCTCAGGGCGCCTTTGGTTTGGAAAGCCAGGGCAGCTGAGCTGAAAATGTGTGTTGTTACTTGAAGTTGGGAATAATCTGCAAAGGCTGCAGGGTTCAGAACCAGAGTTGCTCCTTGCAAATTCTTTGTCAGCAAACTCTGCCTCTGATTCTTGCCATTGGCAAGTGTGGGGCTCTGTGTAAGATGTTAATTTAAGGCCCTCCCCTGACCTTTTGTTTTAATATCATATATATTTGGAAAGCTTCCTTTATCTGAAGGTGTTCATTAGTAATTTTTCCTAAATTGGTATCACTTGCATTTTTACATTCTTTAATTTGAAAAGATTAATCGTGATGAATATTTAGATCACACCGATAAAGAATCCATACACGGCTGTGGGTTTATTACGTGATTTTCCTCTTAGTCCCATGGACTTGTCATTTCACATCTATCTCCTCCTGTGCCTTTACTGACATATTTCTTGTTCCTCCATCTCAGTCCTACCTGTCATTCAATATCTAAATCCCTACTCATTCTGTAAACTTTATGAAACCACTGAAGCCTAAAGAGACCTCTCTCTTTCCCCTAACTCTTTATGTGTTACTTTCTGTTCTATCAATACAACAGCTAATCAGATGCTTTATAATGTCTCTGTTTTTTATATGGAATAGCAATTTTAAATTTCTATCACTTTAACATTTTGCCTATTTACACATTGCCTCTCTGAGTGGAGCAGGCCCTCTTTCAGACGGGGGCTACTTATTCTCCCGTTTGACTTCGACCCTAGCACCAAGCACTTGCCATGAAAGGATTTCCTGAGTTGATGGATTGATTAATTGATAAAATTGTGCTACCGAATAATTATTCGCTAAATGTGAGAAATACACTAGTGGCTAAAAGATGTGGCAAGAGAGCTGATTTCAAGGCTCAGTTCATGAACAGCTGCTCGTAAGAGTTTGTTTAGTAGGGCTAGGAAGTGAGGGAGTTACTGAAAAGCAGGTATAAATTGCTGTTAACTGCTATTGTTTGCAATTTGCTACTGGAAGTAGCAAGGTAAATTTGAGTGCACATATATAATACAATTGTATTGATTAGACTGTCTTTTCCAAAGTAATTGGTGTAATTAAATTGACCTTTTGCCAGTGCAGAAATAACTTGTTTAATAAAAACTAAACAAATGAATTGAGCAAATAAACAGGACATTTGTCATAAGGCCTTTGTAAAAATTATGGCAAAGGTAAAGCACTGACCGATTGGATAGTTTTGTGCCCAAATGGATAAATAGTTCTTAGGAAACCAAAGTCATAGGACACACCATGAAACCCACCAAGTGCTGGGGAACCCAGAATCCCTTTGGAAACAGAAACCACGATGCAAAGACAGGAGTTGCTCAGGTGTCACTTCGGGGCATTTGCACATATTGCCTCCAGGCCATTGACACCTGTCTAGGATAGGACCTCTGAGACTCTTGAGACACCAGGGTACCTAAGACAGGAACCTAGGCTTCTGGAACCTTAATGGGTCCTCTGAAACACAATTTCACTTATTTCTGCTCAGGATTTTACACTTCAAATGGGAAACATTTCATTGGATACAATGGGATTGTTTGGTGATCTCTTCTTTGAGACAATATCACTCAGTGTGTTCTCCATTGTATACGGAGCCCTTACCAGAAGGGACAAAGAAACATGAGGCAGAGCCATCACCTGTGACACACTCACACTCTACATGACAGTTTAAAAAAATGCATCCTATTTAAATCTGTAAATCTTCTAAGTCTGAATCTCCAGGAAGGACAGGCTTCAGCATCTCCCCAATCTGTTGAATTATCAAAATCTCTGGCAATGAAAAGGTTGTAGATCCAGAATCTAGATTATAACAGGGAACCTGATTCTCACGAAACAAGGTATGAGAATTATTCTGAGGGTCCTTGGTCTGGTACATGACAGGAAAAAGCACAAAACATATTAAATGTATGCAGTATTCTTTTATAAGATGGTCAGCCTGGTGACCACAGGAGGAGACAGAGAGGCTAATGAAAACAAAGTCTATCAGACTCACAGGCTCTAGGGACAGGGGGCACAGAACACACACGGAGCCGTGTGGGGAAGCCGTCAGGTCAGGAGGCAGAATACAGGAGTGAGGGGAAGGTTTAAGCCCCTGCTTGTATAGGGGTTTCCAGGGTGAGCAGTTTAGATTTGGCTAGTTTGAATAATTAGATCTCTAGTTGAGATCTCTAGTTGACCAGCCCCTGATCCTGGGATGATTAAGGTGAAAGAACGTTGCCTCCTATGGTGCTTAGGCCAAGGAGAAGAGTATGGATCTGGATTGGTTAGTTTGTATATCAAAGGCATGCTCCCCCTGGATCTCTTGCTATCTCTAGAAATTGAATATTTCTGCAAGGAGCAATCCGTTCTTAGCTAGAAAGGGTTTTTTTTTTAAAAGATATCAAAACATCATAATACAGCAGTTTCCTGTTATCCACAAGAGGATACATTCCAGTACCCCCAATGGATGCCTCAAACCACTGCACACTATATATAATATGTTTTTTCCTATACATACATATCTATGATAAAGCTTAATTTAGAAACTAGGCAATTTTACAGATAGAAATTTGTTCTTACCATAGGTCTTCACAATGTCAGTATATGATTTTTTTTTCTTATTAAGTCAAGAACTCTTATCTTTTCACTCACAGGAAGCATTTTTATGGCTTCCCTCTGGCATACTTAAATTGCAGCATTGCCACTCTTGCTTTGGGGCCATTACCAAGTAAAATAGGGCGACCTGAACACAAGCCCTGAGATACTGCAATAGTCACTCTGGTTACCAACATGGCTATTATGTGACTAGTGGCAGGTAGTGCACACAGCATAGACATGCTGGAAAAAAGGATGATTCATGTCCTGGTGGGACCAAGCAGGAAGGCTTGAGATTTCATTCCGTCATTCAGAACAGCACACAATCTCAAACATGCAAATAAACTGTTTATTTATGGGATATTTTCTTTAATATTTTTGAATCACAGTTGACCCCAAGTAACTGAAACCACAGAAAATGAAACTTCAATGGAGATCACATGGAGGGTTATCAGCGGGGGAATGGGAGGGAGAGAGAGGGGGAAAAGGTGCAGGGAATAAGTAGCATAAATGGTGGGTAGAAAATAGACAGGGGGAGGTTAAGAATAGTATAGGAAATGGAGAAGCCAAAAAAACTTATATGTATGACCCATGGACATGAACTAAAGGGGAGGAATGCTGGTGGGAGGGGGTGTGCAGGGCAGAGGGAAATAAAGGGGGCAAATGGGACAACTGTAATAGCATAATCAATAAAATTTATTTAAAAAGAAGAAACTTCAGATAAGGGGAACTAATGTACACAGAAAATAAATTAAGAAATAAGTACATACATACATACATTTAAAAAACATTTTATATAGTTAAAATGTATACATTATATATTCTGTAGACAGAATAGCAGTTGTCTACAGGTGTGTGAATCTGAATGGGACAAGGAGTTACCACAAGGGGAACATGGTAAAAAAAGCCAAACTTGAGGTAGGCCAGACAGCCTAGCAACCAAGACACCTGCTAATGTTACCTAGACTTGGAATACAAAATCTATTAGTACTCTGTTGGCAAGAAATACAGATTTTCAAAGATGTATTAGGTTATACGTGATACATAATTTCAGGACAGAAATGAAGACCAAGGATGGGAGCCTAGAAAACAGGTACATTTTAAAAGCCAGCTTTAGGACAAGAAGGAAATGGAGAAGAAGAGATGGTCAAAGTTAGAAGGAATGTAGATGGAGGGACATATTGCAAAGGATGGAGAAAACTTCAAGATCTCAATGAAGTTCAAAAACTGTTATAACTCCAGACAGTTCAAATGATATAAGGTTGAGGAGCAGATGGCATGTTCTGCGTGTCCGCTAGAGACAAGGCATTACACTGAGAGATCGGGGATTCTCTGTCAGCAATGGCGATCGTAATGACCGTGTTTACGCAGTAACTTTGGCCAATTTATTTGGGTCTCGGTGTGCTCACTGATTAAGTGAGGAAGCTGGAGAGTTGACCCTTCACACATTTTCAAGCCCAGCCATTCTCTGCAATCAATCGTCACCCCAGTCTCCTGCATAGCTCCCCAACCCGACTGATTGTGGAGCAGCCTATCACCCCAATTCCAGACCATGCAGGATGCCAGGTGGTCTATCTAGATTCTTATCTTGAATAAGTCTAGCCTATATGACTGGAGATAGTTCAAAGCCTTTTTTGTTTTTCTTTCATTCACTCCTTCTAGTTGTACTCTTCTGGCTCCTCACACCCTACCAACCCCTCTCTTCCATTTTAGGACTTTCTATGATGGCTTCCCTGAGTTGTTTATGTCCAGCTTTCAGATCCCTTATAAAATTAATCTTCTTTGGCATGCAAAGACACTCATAGGCTTGTCTAACTTCTATTATGTAGGGAGATATCTAAGATTTAATAAGGCCTGAAGTCTAGTAGAAAACAAATTTAGAGGAACTAAATTGAGTCTTATATTGGTTAGATACCAGAAACTCCAAATAAATATCCCAAGTGGTCTTACGCAGCAGTTATTGAAATCTAGAATCTCTCACTGAAGGAATCTGCATGTTGTTAGAATTGTTAAAGCCCTTTTAATATTGTCACTCATATATTTCTTTTTTTGGTTGATTTTTCTGGACTTTGAACATCATATTGGGAACTGTGGCTACTCTTATGACCTCTCTATCCCTCAGAGGTATGGACTAAGTAGTCGGTGTCTCTGTCTGTCTTTATTATTTCAGAGGATCTCTCGCCATTCCTGTCATAGTCTCATTTGATGCCTGGCCCACTGAGCAGAGGTTCATCCTTCAGTTGGTTAGCAAGCTCTTGTCAAGATAGATGGAATTTTAAACTTCTTCTGAATTACAGCCTCTCTCCATCTGCTTTGGAAACAGCTCACAAATTCTTCTTGTTGTTTCAGATGTGATCATCAATCTCCTGCCAGAGGAATTTAAGAACTGTTATTTGTTTTTGGGTAGGAGAAGTTCTGGAGTTCTGACCCTTAATTTGTTTCTCACTCTTGTGCTTTGCCTGTAGCATCTGACTAAGGGTTTGCAGACTTTTCTTTCATTTCTTGAGACTCATTGCATTAAATTTTGTTGTATTCATGACTGTCCCATTTAGCCATATTTAGTGAATATAAACAAACACAGGCACATGGTAGGCAGTTCAAGTCTGCTATCTTCCCAGCATAGTGCACTTCCCTGGAGGGTATGTCCCTCGCCAGCTGCTGGTTAGACCCTTGACAGCCTGCCCAGCAGGGGCCATGACTCTGAGTGCAGGTGGCTGTAATTGGATGGCTCTCTTCACACTTCCAGTCGTGGTGAACATACATCTAGAACACAGGATATGGGCCCCCAGAATGAGGAGAGATGGGTAAAAGCTGTACTGGACCCAGTTTATGTAGTAAAGCAGTGAGGTTTAAGATGATTTTAAAATTTCTTTGGTGACTAAAAAGTCTTAATTTTGGGTTTTCCCTCCATTGGTACTAGTGAAATCATCAAGGTGAAGGGGAATTGTTCGATAAAAGTGGAAATTCATGTAACTTACCTGCTGAACATTGGGATGACACTTTCAGGTGGCAGGTGAGATTTTCTTGTCTAATAAGGGTCTAAACAGAAGAAGCCTCAGTGCCTTTCTTTCCTCCATCATCAGGCTCCATGAGCACACATGGTAATAATACGGGGGCCATTTCCACGGTGTGTGCTTGTTTCTACACAGTCATCTGGCAGGCAAGGCAAACCAAACCTAAACACAGAGAGACTCTGTGTCAGCATCCAGGTTGGCACTGTGATTTCACTTATTCTTTCTCTGACCACCATTGCAGAATTTTTATTTATTCTTTTTCATTTCATTTATTCTTTCTCTGACCACCATAGTAGAGTTTTAAAGAAACTGCAGAAGCATTGACACTAGCTGGTTTTTGTATAAGGCATTCACATAGATTTGGGCATTCACGTAGATTACTCATGATCACAGAGCTAATTTTCCCACCCAGGGCCAGAATTCAGGCCTCTTGCCTTCCCATTGCAGCTCCCTTTTCCACATTGCTGTGCAAAGGGAGTCCTTGGGAAATGATACGAAGGTCCTAAGATATTATTTATCAAGGAGTTAGGAGTGCAATCATTGTTACTGACCATGTCCTATGTGCCTGGAACTTCCCTCAAGCTTGCAGGTAGTTTTAATTTAATGTTTACCCACAAACTCTAAGTAGGTACCATTATTATCCTCATTTAAAAACAACAAAAAAAGGATATTGAAGTAATGGGTCTGGCCTGGTAGCTGGTTCAAGGTCACGTGATAAGTCATGGATTAAGACTTCAGATATGGATCTGTGGATTCTAAACTACATGTTTTTAATTACTGTACTCCACTGCCTGTAAGCATCCTTGTATGTTATACATAGCTGTGATCATTTGTGAATGTAGTTTTGTAGTGTGCTTTTTTCATTAAGCGTTCCTTGTTATTAAAAACCATAAGCATCCTTATCATTAGCAACTCTTTATAATCATGATAGTAATAGTTTTAGAATCTTACTTCTGTCACCTGGCTTCATGTTGCCTGTTTATTCTCTTTCCTTGATGTTTTTCTTCCATTCTTTTTTCGTCCATATTCCATTGTATTTTTATTAGTTTCTAAAGAAATTTGCAATTAGACATCTTGGTTTTATTATTATTAGTTCTTACCTTAAAATTAAAAAAAATAAACTTACATTTAATCATCAGTGGCAGAAATTGAACAATGGCTCCCTCCCCATTTCCCTCATATAAAGGATGAGTATTCGTCATCCCCTTTCTTCCTGTCTGTATGTTTAACCTGAGATTTGAAATATTTTTCCAACCATGTTATTTTTATCGCAGGATGCAATCATTCTCTTTCTTTCCATCCATGTATCTATATACAAATAGATATACACTATTAACTCCTTGATCTGTGCATGTGTATCTTATAAGAAGTTTGTGATATGTTAAATTCGAATGATTATAGGGAATCCATGTGGAAGTGCCTAGGAGTCAAGTCTAGATTGTAGATACATTCCTTTGAGGATCATTAGCACATAACTCACAGTGGCATGCTGTAGAGATTATGAAAATTTTTCCAGGGAGTAAGGTTAAAGATAGAAGAGAAGACCACTGAGGGTGGGATTCTAGTGAACATCAATATTTTAGAGACCAGTGACAGGGGATGAGAAAAAGTGGTCAGGGGAACTAGAGGAAAATTGAGGGGAATGAGCCACGTCATTCAATGAAGCAGAGTTTCAGGAAGGTAGAATGCTTTGGCAAACATACCTGGAAAGGGCCCCCTAGATTTGATGTTGTAGGCCCTTAAGGACTTCAGGAAGTATAATTCCATTGGGATAATTAGCATGTAGGACACAGAGTTGTGACTGAGGACAAAATGAAAGTTGCTGAGGCACCTACTCTTTTTAATCTGTGACATCAGTAGGCTGGGCTTCTGGTACTGGCTCTGGCACATGACCCTGGGTAATACTTAATCTTTCTAAGCCTTAGTTTCCTGAGCTGTACAATTTAGGGAATGTATTGCAAAATGTCTAGATACACTCCAAGTCTAATGCTGTGTATACTATGACATTGGCAGGTATTAATCTTTCAAGTTCCCAAGAAAAAGTACTTCAAGGAAAAAACATTAACCCTAAAGTGGTTTTCAAGTCACAATCCAACTGAGTCTTAAGGGAAGTCAAATATCTGGGTTTCTGAATATTGTTATGGATATTCTAATAATTTTTATACCTTAATCATAATCATGAAAGATTAATAAATCATATAAACTATATCCTCTTACTATCTCATCCATCTATTTACAAATAAATTTAAGCAAGTCCTCATGGATCCCATCAGTTTAGGGTTATGGGAGCCTGCATCTCGGTGTCCATCTTGATTATTCACCAGCTATTATGACACCTGGCCTCTTCCTTAAACTTTGTATTTTGGTTTCTTTGTTTTTCAAATGTAATTTGTTCAGTACGAATGATCATGACAACAGCCAAATCAGTACCACAGAGTTTGCTGGAAGAGTGCAAAGCCTTGACACCCATTTCTGTTTGGTATGCTAGCAGTCCAGTCACTATCCCTGTTCAGAAGTGCCCCTCACCTCCTCCCAACTTCCCTAGTTGGAGGAATGAAGTCCCCACAGAGAAGACAACCTTGACTGAACACCAGACTGTGCAGTGAAAAAAGAAAAACAAAACAGGAAGACTCAGGTGGACTCCTACTGAAACAAACAGACTGATTCCCTCCATTACATTCTAAAGAAAGCCAACCAAACCAAAGCTAACTTTCCACAGGTGGTGCTCTCTCCCCAAGAGTTAGCTGAAATCTTCTGATTCAATGGACTCTCTCTCTCTGTTATTGAATGACCGTTTCTGAATCCTTAGAAGGCTAAGAAGGAAAGGAAATGCCACATAGTAAAACCTGGTTTGACTTCTGCATCAATCTAGTTACCTGGGAAATATTTAAGAGTCATTAAAGATAATAGCTTTTCCTCTTTCTGGTTGAGAATAGCCAACATTCACAAGGAAATTGCCTTCACATTTTTAAAGTGCCAGTCTATTAATAAATTTATAGATAAAATGCCAAATTGTAAGTGGCTTTAGTTTTTATCTTTTTAATTAATTTTCAGTCAAAGGAAATTGATCTAATCCACATCATTGCTTACAATTTGCAAAATTTTGTTTATATTGTATTCAGACAAGCTTTCTTGAATCCATTCCTCTGGGCACCTTCAGCGTGTTGCTTGGGCCACTGTACGTTGCAATAAATTTATATATACACCTCTCTGCTTTCCATTGTGTTAGGAGCTCTTAAAGAGAAGAGACTAAGTCTTATTTATTTATTTACGACCTCTTAATATTTGGAATAGAATTTGTGCATTGGAACTGCTCAATAAATAGTTTCTGGATTACTAGACTCTGAGGAGGGGTTAGCATTAAGAAGCTAATTTAAATACTTGCCCATTGGGGTGTATGCCAGATTCTTTATGCCTTTACTTTTCCATTTAGTGACACCCTTACCCCCACCCAATTTATGAGGTGCTAGCTACAATCTTCACTTTGCAACTTAGTTCTTTAGAAATCAAAGTTCTTGGCTCAGCCTCTTGGGTTGGCCTGCCTTTTATAGGTGCTGTAAATTTGATCATCATTAAGGGCTGTTAAACAGCATACAGTGATAAAAATAATTCCCTTTGCTGACATTAGGTGTTTTCTAAAACAGCTCAATAAATTCTGGTCAACAGAATCTCTTTGTGATTTCAAAAGTCAAAAAGCGAACTGTTGACACGTATCTGGGAAGATAGAAAATAAATTGCTCCTAGTGCTTTCTCGTATGACTAGTGCTTGACTTTGTCATCCCTCTGTGGTGTTATAATAAAATGTATGCAAAGTCACGAGGTTACCAGAGGCGCTGTAGGAGGTGACTTGTTTTCAAGGTGATGTATCTGCAGGAGGCATAATGGCTAGAGTGGGTGGGAAAGGTAAGTCGATGACTATTGCAAAGAACAGTTGACTTTAAATTGTATTTAGCAGGCTCTTGGGAAGAGGAGTAGTGATACTGGTAACTACAAAGAAGTTTTGGCCTTAAAATAAGACCTGAAAAACTAGATACTGACATATTTCTCTTTTTTTTCATTCACTTTCTACTCCAATTGTTCCTGAATATAGTTGCAAACTCCATTTCCTCAAACTACATGTTACATCATCATTCTCTTTACTGTCTGTTAAACCCAATCAAACTCAAAGTAGAAAACTACACCAAACTGCAAGTGAGAAGACCAGGTATATAGTTTCCCTCTGCTTCTATCCAGACACATAAACTTGGGCAAGCTACATACCTTTCTGGGGCCTTTGTCTCTTCTTGAATAAAAACAAAGAACAACAACAACAACAAAGTTTTCACGGGATCATTAAAATCATTTCTACTTCTAAATTCTACTCAGATATCTCGATTGGTTTTCAATCCTGCTGTTCCTCTTGATCATTCTGCTTTTCTGGCCTGGTTTCCAAGTAGTTCCAAAGAGAGTATATTTGGATCATTTTGTGCCCATATAGTATTTCTAAAGCTAATATTTGAATCATTTTAGGTAGAATCTGGGCACTCCAGTTCCATGTTCTCCCTCAACTTGCATGTTCCTCATTTTCCTTATCTTCCAAGCCCTAGGAAGGGGTTAAATGTGTTTGTCCATCTATCTGCTGTTTTTTGCACTTGGTTAATTTTAGTATCCCTTTCCCCATTTCTCAGACTCCTCAATCTACTCTCCTCAGCTTTTTTTTCTTTGCAAACTTTCTCAACTAATATCTCTCTTTCAAGATCTGATTTGTTAACATGTCTTTCAAGACTCTATATGAGTTATGTATTCTGGGAGCATCATTGTAGATTGAACTTTATAAAGGACATCACTTTTAATCAAGACCTGTAGGATCTAATCCCAGGTCTGCTCTGACAACAAGGCTATTAGAGCTTTGGGCCTCAGTTTCCTACTTCTGTATAATGTTTAGAGATAAGGGTGGGGAATGAAGTACATCAGAGAATGTACTCTAATACATCTTCATGAGCAGGTAGAGAATACATACCAGCAAAGCAAACCTGAGGTAGATTATAAAGTATTGGCAAATGAAAGTTAAAGATAAAGCCTCTCATCATTACTTATTTTTTTAAGATTTTATTTATTCTTAGAGAGAGGAGAAGGGAGGGAGAAAGAGAGTGAGAGAAACATCAATGTGTGGTTGCCTTTCAGGCACCCCCTACTGGGGACCTGACCCGCAACCCAGGCATGTGCTCTGACTGGGAATCAAACCAGCAGCTCCTTGGTTTGCAGGCCAACAGTCAATCCACTGAACCACACCAGCCAGGGCATTTATACATTTTTTGTTAAATTGCTTTATCTGTCTTGACTCTTGACTCACATATATTATGGGCATGCATTGTTCATTTTATAAGCCCTGATAACACCTACCACATGCTCTTGCCCACATTAGTTTTCAGTAAAAAGCTTGCTGAAATTTGCATTGAAGATGACTAGAAATTAAGAGTTGAGAAGAGTGAAGAAAAATAAGAAGGAAAGAATGGAGAAAATATAGTTAAAATAGAACATGAAGCCACTGTAAGAGAGAAGTCAAGGTGTGGGATGCTGGTCCCTGGTACCTATACTGATCTGGTCCTTTGACTCCACAGTAGAACACAGAGTTCCAGTGCTGAGTTAGCTGTCATTTGACCCAGTGGTCTCCAAAACAGGGAGCCAAGGTGGTAGACAACACCTTTTTACTGTATTATAATAACTGAGTATTTAATTATGTGTTGGAAACAGTTCTGTGTATGTTCATATGTGTTATAAACATAATGACTTCCCATTTATAGAAGTAAAAGCATTTTCTTATTAAATTTTAACAAGTATTATAATAATTAAACCATAGGATAGATAGTCTATGGATTTAGCAAAAATCATGAAAGTGTTTTTCAAGTTACTAAGTTTTGGAAAATCTCTGTTTTTCAAAAGAAGAAAGTGACTTGGCAAGGATCATAGCTGAGTGATTGGCAGAGCTGGCCAAAACCCAGGTGTAGTAGACAGAGCATGGGGACAGGCTGCCACTACTCTCTATATGGCTGGGGTGGGTTTCATATGCCTCTTCCTACTCTGCTGTTCATGTGGACATGGACCACAAGCCCAAACTCCTAGGGTGCCCTGAGCATGAACAGGGATATGCAAGGGCCCTGGCATATCGTGGGCGTTCCATAAATGCATGTCTCCCTTCCCCACATGCCAGCCTTCCTGAGTCACAAATTGTTTCCCCCCCAGTGTTCTATGTTTGAGCACATGGATTTCTAAACTCTTTCATGATTCGGAGAATATTAAGATATGTCTTACATTGTGTTGTCCTTTCAGAATAGTTTCACCCTCAGTATCAATTTGATTCCTCACATGAACCCAGAGGGTTAGGGCAGAAAGCCTTCTTGTCCCCTTTTCCATGTGAAGAAAGCCACTGTGTGCCCCATAGTCACTCCATCATGCAGTCGGGGCTGGGGTGCCTCTCTCGCAGCTGACTGCTATTTCTTCTCTTCCCCCCTTCCCCTCTGAAAGAAAAATGCACACTGATCTAAGAAGCCTAATTGCTGGGTTTCAGTCCTATATTTATATTTTATAATGCTGATTTCTTTCAAATTGATTTTCTAGGCCTTGTTTGTAATGAATTGTCCTGGGAGACAAATGACTTCACTTGTTTCAAGAAGAAAATGTGTTTATCAAACTTTCGTGCCTTTTCTTTAGATTCAGTATTCTTCCACCACCCCCTCCCCTTGCATTTTTTCATGTCTGAATAAAATGACTCACATTTTTCTGGGGGAAAATGAGGCTTTTAAAAGAATGCTACATTAGCAATCTAAGAGGTTCACCATTATTCCATCAAGGAAAGAGTGTGTTTGTTTAGATAAAGTATGTGTGCGTGTGTGTGTGTGGTTACACTGTAGTACAGCAAATATAATGTGTGTGTATATATGTGTATATATATATGTATCTATGCATATTCTACAAGGGATTTTTTTTTTACATTTGTAATTTCAATGGCATTAGCAGGAGTGAAGTACCTCTGTTACTGTCTTTTAACAGGATAATGCTAGGACTGAGTTTCACTCATAGAAGACAATTATTTTTCTGCCATCCTTCTCCCACACAGGTGGGATGTTCCCAAGAGCTCTGGACTCCTGCTTATGCCCACTTTTTAATACATTTGTGTCAGCAGTAGTGATGCCTTACTCAATGAAGCTGTCTCACTGTGGATAGAGAATGCATTAGGTACAGCAAAAGCTTCAAATCACAGTGAGCTGGCATGGCCCACTATGTATAGCTGGTTGCCAGCCATTCTCCCCATATTAATGGGCTTCCTTTGCCGATGGACAAAATGAAGTGTTTTGGAAAACCATTGAAAGTCATGGCTATTGTTGCTGCCCTCAGCCATACAGTGTAAATTCAGTTTTCACCCTCTGGGTCAGCAGAAATTGTTCTCAAGAGCATATGTGTGGGCACTATCTAGCCAGCACCACTTAGTCACACGCTCCTGTATTTTAAGTATCACACCCAAGTCCATTCACTGATGGGTGTTTCAGTGGTTCATTCCTTCAGGCTGCTTTTGTCTCCCTGACAATTGAGACAGCTGTGACACATTTGAATACAGAATCAATAGAAACTAAGAGAACATGGCAAGAAATAGCCCCGCTTTTTCAGAGATATCCAGACTCTGTCAAGAAACTCCTTGGAACTTTGTTGCTGATACATCTTTCCTACTCCATCTACAAGAAACCATACTTCTCAATAGAAACTGGCTACCTATTCAAGGACCCCTTCCTAACTTCACCTGGGAGAGTGATTCACTTAGGACATCCCTAGAAAGTGGTCATTCATCCATAAAGCAGAATCACTCAGATCCTGAAGAAGGCCAGGCCCAACACTGGGGAGCTCAGCATGTCATAAACATGTGTCTTTGTTAAGCAGCAACTTCACAATTTTGCTGAAGCCAGACTCAGGACAGACTTCTGCAAACTTGTGAGTATTCCATAAATATAACAGCAACTATTATGCTGGCCTCTGAATGAATAACAGCATTGGTTGCTCTCATAGCAGAGGATGCTCTATCTGTCCAGAATGCCCAGTGTGTTCAAGGAGGATTCAGTTCAATGAACATTCTTGAGGCTTTATTTTGTGCCAAGGATGTCCTCACTTTAATAGTACATATGGCTATGATCCAGTATTTCATCTTTAGCTAAAGTGGACATATCATGTGTAAAGACAGAGTCTGTGTGCCCTGGAAAGTTCTGAGGAGTCATATACATCAGTAAAAAGGCATTTTACTCATCACTCCAGGCTTATCTTCAGTATGCTTTTAATTCTTTCCTACCTAGACTTTCTGCCTCTTTAATTCTGAGGTATTTGTAATTAAAGAAACATATATGTGTGTGTATATACATACATGTGTATATGTGTGTGTATAGTAATTTGTAGTCAGACATCTTAATTGTTATACCTAAAGCTACCCTACATTGACTGTATTTCCATCAGCAAGTCATGGAACTAATCTTTAAAGTGAAACAAATAATTAGACCCACCCCAGAGCATAACCATGGGGAGCAAATTTTGAAATGACACACATGATGAAAGACTTTGTAAAACATAAAGAACCTTGAAAATGTTAATGATTGTCTTTTTGCTGTGGGAATGGGCAGACAGAAAAGAGGACTATTCATCATATTCCATGGCCTGGGGGTAGCCACCTGACAAACACAGTGCAGAGGGAGCAAGCTGAAAGGCAAATCGTCAGAGGAGTTCCAGCAAACACGTGGTGCATAGATCCCAGAGGTCAGCGAGAGTACCCAGATTTGAATGTGTGAGAGGATCCAGTGTGAAGCTGTGCTTACCCTAACCTGGCCAGCCAGTTGCTAGATAGGGAGTTACTGTGCATGATGCAACTCGGTTCTAAGTGACGCTTGTGGATAGCTCTTCTCCTCTAGCGTTCACTCTCCTGGGTGCATTACAGCTCTGCCTCTGGCATTCTCTCAGGGACAGGCAATAATTAGACAAGAAGAACAGATGTTGGTGTCTATGAATATAGAGATGTTCATAGTAAAGTCCACTTCTTGGCAATTGGAAAGTACAGTTCATTACACTGCAACTTGCATTATCAATTTTATTTGACCAGAATCCTAAGAATCAGTAATCTTATCTGTGGTTAAATTCAGCATCTTCACATACAGTTGTAGAGATTGTACATTGTGTAAGGTTAGGCAGCCTCATGCATGCCGTAGCCATCACAGATTTGTGTATTTATCATGACAAATTCTCTAGCATCTTTTTCTAACCATTGAACATTCTAGAATGTGTCTAATAAATGGATGTAAAGTAAGGTGCTGGACGGGCTAGTGTAAAGGATAAATTTCTCTTCCTTTAAAGAGCTTTACCACTGTTAATGTGAGCCCCGTATGTGAACTCTTCCTACTTTGGACAGAGTGATAGTTCATCCTTCTTAAGCCGAAGTGAGCAAAACTTCCTTGTAATAATCTGCAGGTTACTCTGCACTAAGAAGTTGAAAGCTGTTTCTAAATAAAAACAGATTCAGTATCTGAGAAGTCAAATTAATTTGGTCACTATGTGTCTGCAGAGCCCTGTTCCAAGGAAAGTAGGATACAGACATACAACTGTGCAAAGTGGAACACAAACATACGGCTAGTGCAAAACAGGACACACTTCAGGGTTTCGTGAATGTCTGAAGATGTGAATGGGCATGGCAGGGTTTGGAAAGGAGGTGGTGGTGGTGTTTGAACGAGAGAGGCTGAGGCAGGCTTGATTAGGGAGGGGGCAGTCATCTGTGGTCAACAGACCATCTCCCTCTTTCCAGACCCCATCTGCTTTCAGAAGAGCACCTGGAACTCTTCAACATGCAATTCTACATTTTGAGGACTGTTTCAAATGCAGTGTCTTTAGGGGGCATTTTCACAAATAACACAGCCACAACCTGAAGGGAGCAGAGGAAGCCCCACACAAGCCACAGCTATGGGTGGTGAGCCCTCGCTGATTGGGCCAGGATTCCTCCACAAGGCCAGAGAATACATGGTACATTTGACAGGCTGGCAGGATCTTTGGTGGAGAGGATTCTGCTCCTGCCTCCTTATTATCTCAGGGCAGTTAGTAGTGCCTGTTGTAAATGTCATTAACGTCATAATTAAGTCTACTGCTACAGAAGAGGTCCCCAATGAAGGAGGGGAAGTGCTCTGTTTAATGTCTACTTATCACATTCTCAGTGTCAGAGCCAGAATGGAGCAGGATTCAGGGCTTCTGAAACCCTTTCTCAGCCTTTTTGTTACCCTGGGATAGTCTATAGTAGCTGCAGGTGTGCTTGGCTCGTGACCCTCATTAGACCCTCTCCATTAAGGCAGGAATCCTGACTCCTGATTTTCGCACTCAGTTGTGGCTAGACACCAGGAAGCTGCTATAAGTAGCATTATGCAGATTGGGCTGGCCCATTTTGGGATGTTTCCCAACCCAGACATCATCCCTAACTAACACTGACCCCATTTATTCCACTGTTCTCTGAAAGTTACAGTTTTGGGAAGATGCAAGCACAGCACCATGGAGAGGGAGATGCACTGAGTAACTGGCTCCTGACATCTGAGAAGCCAAACCTCCTGCAGTACATTTGATCTTCCCTGGATTCTTGCCCAGCCTCTGATGATGTCCACTGCTGAGGGAGGTTACAGGGGCCTCTGAGATGCCTCAGGTAGTGACCCACTGTGCACTTCTTTTAACAATGGCCTTCTGACCTGACACTGTGCCTCTCCCATGGGCTTGCACCTGAAGGAGCTGTAGTGAGGTCCTAAGTGCCCAGCTCTGCCCCTTGGCTAGAAGGCTCAATCCACTCATCAGATTCCCTGTGGGCCCCATAGGATGTTCCTGAGACACTTGAAACCCCAGAATCTTTTTGCTACAATCTGTCTCAATCAAGATGTATGTTCTCCTTTTTAAATTCCACTTCTTTTCAGCATTGCATGGCAGAAAGAGGGATTAAGCTATGATGTAGAAGATACCCGTTTCACGCTTCATTCCTCAACTGTTACTACATAACAGTGGATAAAGGATTTACTTCTTTCTTCTTATTAATATTTCTCCTGGATAAATCACAGAGCTGATAAGAGCATCAAATGAGATCATGACAGTGCACATGGCTTGAAAATTAAAAGACATGTTTTATAATCTTGGATCACAAAGCATTATGTGTCCAATAAGAATAATAATAACTGTGCCCTGGCCAGCTAGCTCAGTTGGTTAGAGCATTGCCCTGATACATTAATGTTGTGGGTTTGATCCTGGGTCAGGACACACACAAGAATCAACCAATGAGTGCATAAATAAGTGGTACAACAAATTGTTGTTTCTCTCTTTCTCTCAAGTCAATAAATTAAAATTTAAAAAAGTATTTAAGAAAAAGAATAATAGTAACTGTCAACTTTTGAGCCTTTACTGTGTTCCAGGTAGTGTGTTGAGTACTTTTCACACCTTATCTCTTTTAACCCTTGTAGCAACCCCATGTGTTTTGTACTATTTTAATTCTAATATTATCCCACATAATTATGGGGACTTCCAATAGTTAAAAATGTCCCTAGTCTTCCAATTTTGTGACAGGATTCACTCTTGAGCCTGCACTCTTAACCTCACACTATGCTATTTCACAATAATGTCACAATTCATAATAACATTAAACAACCATCTGAAAGACTGATGCTCTTCCGTTAATCTGACAATGAGAAAGATGAGGGAGGGCCTGCTGCCATTATTTATTTTGGAGAAATGTTCGTGGGGCCAGAGCACTGTTTCTCAAGAATTTTAATATCCAGACACATCCCGGGGCTCTGTGTTTGCCTGGGGGCTCTGGAATGGAGCTGCTGACGGAGGGCTTTTCTAGTTTTGTGATTCCTGGTGTTTGCACAAAGCAGAAGCTACATCTGTTTTAGCTAATTGAAGAAACTTCACTTTTTGGTTTTTGTTCATCATGGGGCTTTAAAATAGCAGCTCTGACCTCACATAAACCCATGCAAGAAGGCAGGAAAATCAGGACTCAGACATAGGCCGGAGGCTGGGAAATTACTATCAGGCTCTCAGATCAGGAAAGCTAAGTCAAGGATGCAAGACAGCTAAGAGCAGAGCCAGCTTACATCTCACACTGCAGTGTGCTCTGTTTTTGTCTATTTATTGGCAATCCTAACAGATGAGAAACAAGTCTTAATGGGTAATTGGTAATTAAATTAAATATTTAAAGACATATGGCTCACTTTTTGAGTTGTACCTTTTCCTGATGTCTACCCAGGCATTCCTCCAAAATAATCAGGCGACATTTGTTTTTCTGCCAAGCCCAGGGCAGGTGCTGGGGACCACCTGTTGAAGAATAGACACAGTTCTCTGTTCTTGTGGTGCTCAGAGTCTAGTGGCCCATCCAAGCGCCTGGTGGCACCACAGACACAGTCATCCTGGGCACTGTTGTCTATGTTTGCAGTATTTGCTTTCCAAACCTTGCTTGAATCGCTTGGCTTTATGTTAATTGTTCAAAGCAGGATGCAATATTTGCTCCGTGGCTCACAGAAATACAGCTCTTCTCAGATGGCACATTCACCTACAGAATCAGCGAAAAACTTAGGTGTGCATTTGCTAATTTTATACTTTGTGTATGCTGCAAGTGTCAGTCTAGTTTTTGCTGGTCAGACACACCTTGTAATGTGCTTTGGTTGTTTAAGTCCTAGGAATGGCTTGGTTACAGAAACCTATAAAAGTTTATTGACTTCTGCTTACTGGCTTAGGTTGTAGGTGAGAACATACCCTCAGAAATTAGCTTTGCCCTGTTTAATGACTTCATTAAAGAACAGTTTGTGTGCTCTCAAGCACTTCCTAATATATTTTAACACCAGCTTGTTGCTATCATGAGCTATTTCTGTATAGTAGGAGTGGCAGTTTGGCTTGCTTAAATGGCCAAGATTAAAAACAAACAAACAAAAACTTCCTGAAATTGGTTTCCCCTGTAATGTCCAGATATTTGAGGACCTTTACTAGTAATTTGGTTAGAGGTAATATTTAGAATATGCTAGAAGCCAACTCCATTGCTATAAAGAGATCACTGTATTAACCATTATTTTTTCTAAGAGTGAATAAACAGTGATTGCTCACAGCCATTTGAAATTAAATCTGTGGTTTACATAAAACCAAAGGCAATAGATGTTGATGAGTATTTATAGCTATTTATTAGTCCATATCTGTCAACAAAATAACTGAATTTTTCCCTATACCTAAATAGGGCGTTTTAGGAAGACTTAACTCTTTTGTGGTTCCTTAAGACATGTTATTACACATAAGTAATGAAGTGTACATAACACTGTGGGATCTACTAAGCTAATTAATTACTATTCTGTTAGTGCATTGGAGTCTTTAATTTCTTTCTTTTTTTTAAATTTTTTTTTCCTTTTAGATTTTATTTATTTATCTTTAGAGGGGAAGGGAAGGAGAGAGGGAGAGAAACATCAATGTGCGGTTGCCTCTTATATGTCCCCTGCCGGGAACTGGCCTGGCAACCCAGGCATGTGCCCTGATTGGGAATCGAACCGCGATCTTTCGGTTCGCAGGCCCGCGCTCAATCCACTGAGCTACACCAGCCAGGGCCAATTTCTTAAAAGGTAATTTAAAAATAAAACCAATAATTTTTGTAATTTATAAATACATGTTAATTTTGAAAAAGACAGGAATATATACATATGAATAGGTACCAAAATATTAATAGTAGTTTTCTATGTGAATGAATTAATGGGTTTTTGAAACATATTTTTAGAATACATATATGTATTCTAAATACATGTATGTATTCCAAATACATATATGCACATATATGTATTCTAAATACATGTGTGTGTGTGTGTATATATATATATATATATATATATTAGAGAGAGAGAGGAAGAGATTTGTCAACACCCATTTCTACTTATTTTACACTAAGTACAGTACATGTTAAAAATATTTCCATTTTTTGAATTCTCCCTGAATATAAATTTCACTGGCTGCACAGTGTTCTGTTCTACAGATGAACCGCTAACCAGTTTCCAACTGCTGTGAGTCTGGATAGTATCCAAAGGTTCATGATTATAACAAAGCTTGTGTAAGCACAACATTGTGAATGTATCTTCTGTACAAGTTTGTCAGTGATTCCTAATGGGAACGTCTTAAATCAGAATTGCTGGGTTTAAGTGTGTCTGTCTCCGGTGCTTCTTTCAGTCCTGGCTTTCCCTGAGAATTTCGCAGTTGGCTGTGCTGTGCAAGGTTGCTGAGACCTTGGAAGTGGTCCTCAGACCTCTGTCTACCTTTTCTTCCACCATCTGCACATACGTACCTCATGTCCCATTGCCTTGGAGCTGCTTTCTCTTTGTGAGGGAGGGTTTAACCAGGTAGTTAAGTGCCGCAATTGACCATATGTAGAAATGTCAGTGTCAACCCTGCTCTCTTCTTGGCTGTCATTTGTTAGCTCTACTAATTGTCAGCATATTTTCAGCTCAATCTTCCAAAAAGTTCTTAAGAGCTAAAAGTCAGGACCATTGGCAGAATTTTCAAATCCCAGGAAAAAGACTACCTATTGTGTCCCCAACAACAGTGTTGACAAATTTTAAAAATGACAGTCATAATAACAGCTAACAGAAAATCACAGCGTGTCAGACTTGCATCACCTAACCAGACCTTAGAGAAGGGAATTTCCTTAGAAATTAGTTTCAGAAGACTCTTTCAACTGTAGGCGGGGAGAGTGCACAATTTCTTAATTGGTTTCTTGATCCCGGTAGGAAGTTCACATTGATTTTCACTTACTGTTTGTTTCATTTGATGGGGGGTGGGGGGTGGGATGAATTAAAAATCTACAAACCCACAGAATAATAGATATTATAATAGGTATTAGTTTGTTGAAACTATTCTGTGCATGGGCAAAATAAGGACCAGCGAGGTTAGGGTACTTTTGTGTGGTGAGTTTCATGGTGAAACCAACCCTAAAGTTCAATCTTCACTGTGCTATCCTCTCTCATCACCTTGTGTTTGATAACCACATGTGGCTAATGCTACCACAGTTACAGAAATGTTACAGAACATTTCTATTATCACAGAAAGTTCTGTTGGACAAATCTACCTTTTAATCTCCAGTCTAATACTGGTTCCACTGGATACGCTACTGAAACAGCCACAGTGTACCTTCCAGAGCAACCCTGGTTACTGTAACTTCATATGCAAACCCTTTATCTTTTGTTAAATTTTTTTAAAGATTTTATTTATTTTTAGAGAGAGAGGAAGGGAAGGAGAAAGAGAGGAATGAGAAACATCAGTGTGTGGTCGCCTCTCATGTGGCCCCCAGTGGGGACCTGGCCCGCAACCCAGGCATGTGCCCTAACTGGGAATCGATCTGGTGGCCCTTTGGTTCACAGTCCAGGCTCAGTCCACTGAGCCACACCAGCCAGGGCCATATGCAAACCCTTTGAAAGCAATACATTCCAATGATTTGAAATCATTGTATCCAAAGCCATGCCTAGGTTTATTAAAGCATATTGTAACATCACTGTGTTTAAATTATCTGCACCTGATGCATAATTGCCACCTTAGGTCTTTTAATATGCATGTTCCTTAATTTTGCATTTTTCTTAAACATACCAATTTGCACTTAACCATAAATAATAGTGTGCTTAGCTCATACATGTCGCTGAAAAGCCCTTTAGAAGTAAAAGATTGCTTACTTAATACCAAGGAGTGTTCTGGAGAACATCAAATCCCTTGATAGATATGCTTGTTGCCAGAAGGGTTTATTTCCTTTTGCTTGTAACTAAAATAGCATCAGTTATATTTTGCTCTTTTACAATATTGGAGAAAAAGGTTATAGCAAAATGATTTTCAAATAGTAATTGCATTTCCCAGTTTACCTATTTTCATAAATGAGTCCAAAAAATTTAATCTGGACTTAAATATGAGAGCTAACAGTATAAATATTTGTATCTTCCCCACTCGCACAAGAAGGCGTTTGCCTTCGTTCCAGCTACAAATGTACCAGAATTTCTTTTATGCTCTAACATTCACATCTTTCTTCATTTGATTTTGACTTTACTCATTAGCAAAAGAGACATTTGTCTAGAAGTTGGGGTTTCAGTGGCTTGAAGGCCCAACAATGCCCTCGTTAGCGATTGAAGTCTGGGACTCCTACTGTTAAAAGTTTCTTCCTATTAAAACTGAACTATCTCTGGAGTAGGGTAATGTGATTAATAGGAGATGATATTGCAGCTGGGTCCTGAAGGATATGTGTCAATTTTCTAAGTAGAAACTGGGAGAGAGGACAGAGATGTAATAAAGACATAGTGATATCTTCTTTGGCAGGGGATGGGGGGCAGCATTTTTTCCCACATGGAACTCAAGGTGTATAAAAGACAACACTGAGAATAAACTTGAAGAGATAACCAAAAACTAGATTAAGAAGGATCCTGATGGCATTTATAAGGCATGTGGATTTTAGTTTATAAAAGGGAAGGGCACAGGAATTGTTTTGGGCAGAGGAACGTCATGAAAGCTTAGTACTTGTGAAGGGTGCCTCCAGCAACAACACGAAGGATGCACGAAGGATGTATTGTGGCTGGCATACCAGCTAGGCCTTTGGTGGCCAAACCAAAGCCAGGGATTTCAAATGTCAGAACAAGGTGGTGGCAATAGCACTGGGGATTGAAAAGTACACAAGGATTCAGGAGACATTTAGACAGTACCCAGCCTTCCCTTCTTTACCTATTTCAATTCAAGAGTAATGATTCAGAGTCCAGTCCTTGAGACCTTTCCCAAACTTGAGAGGTGACCCAGAGCAGCCCTTCTCTGCCTGCTACAATTATATCGACTGCTGCTCCCACATTTCTCATTTAGCCCAATTGTTACGTAGCCTTCTGTCTTGTTACCTCACTTTTCTCCTGGAGGTGTCTACTCCCAGCCCATGTGTAAGTTCTAGGAGTCTGAGACCTTGATTACCTTTCTTTGCTGCCCTCTGTAGACACAAACAGCAACTGAGGTGAGAGGAGGCTGGAGTATTGTTTACCCAATATGATAAGTCACTGGAGCTTTTGAGAAGTAAAAACTCTTTGGTGCCAGCTATGGAGCATCTGATGAAGTAGTTCTAGAATGCCGTCCAGATATTTGTATTTTTTTACTTTCAGCTGATTCTGATGGCCAGCCACATGTATTCAACTGTGGGCAGGGTTCCTCATTCTGACTTTAATTTTGTCTGTTTCTGCGGTCTTAACCAAGACACTTTACTTACAGGGTCTCCTGTCTTCCATTTGAGAAATTATAGTATTGAAGTAGACAGTGTCTGTGGTCACATCAGTCACAGGATTTGCCCAGATGAGGTTGTGTCCTGGGTCATAACTAATTCCTCATCCTGGGATTAGAGTCTGTATTACTTTTCCCTGAATGCATTACTTTGCAGTCCCTCATGTTGATATTTCCTGTCAGCCTCCCTGGAGGGGTCCTCCTGCCTGGGGATTCTCCGTGTGTGTGTGGGGGGGGGCGCTGTGTGGCCACACAACCAGAGAGAAAGGAATGGCTGATGCCACCACCCACAGGCAAGCGTGGTTGAGAGTTCTATGCAGAACACCAGATGGTGGTAGGTGGCAAACTGTGTGTGTGGAAGGGGGAGGTGCTCTCTTCAAAATCCTGTGGGCCAACGTCAGCTGTGCCCTTGCCTCTTGCCAGCTTCTCACCTACACAGCCTCCTTAGTGCCTACGCCATGCCTCAGGTGTGCTGTAAGCTTGGTGATTTGTTACACAATTTTCCTGTGCCCTCTTTTTCAATAGGGAACTAGTAGGAATGTTCCTATGCTACCTTGACAGTCAGCTTCTTCTCCCTTAGCTACTACACATAAAGAGCCAATGATGCCCAGCATTTATATATCTCCTTCCTGACTGTACTTCATGGGAAAAAGTTGCTTTGGAGCTTTCAGTGCTGAACTGGACTGTTACATGAACCAAGGGGTCATCCACTCATCTATAATGAGAGACCTGGAGGCCAGGCTTCTCCATCAGTGTCCAGATCCTGCCACCTGCTCCCAGCACAGAGCTGGCATCTATCTAGTCTGCTCTGGATGTCTTGCTTCTGGAGCAGGAGCTCTCACTTGGGATCCTGCAAGAAGCATCCATAGTACGTAAGGAATTGACTTCTCTTTTATGAACCTTGAATGGTATTAGTTATGTACCATCCCTGGGAGAGTTGAAAAAGTCACTCAAATCACTTTATGTGTGTTCTGAGGATCAAGGAGGATCTGGACTGAGAAAGACCATGTCTGGCTCCCCAGGACCCCAAGGGTCACCTCTTAGGGCATAATTCCCTGAGGAATATAGTCATTCATACTTCATGGACTGGTATTCCTGAGGGTGCACTCTTCATTCTTCTTTCTCCCCTCTTCCCATATTCCCACATCTTCCTACAAGTTCTCAGAGAATAGAGCATATGGGAAGGGAAGATGTTTATTAGATATGTTAACTTCTGTGAACAGCATTCGCAGAATAAGGTACGTATAGCAGGGCAAAGAGTAGAACTAGGGATGAAAAACTAAAAGGACTGAGAAAGAAAGTTGAGAAAAAGACTGGCTTATTCTGCAAAGAGCAAAGGCTTAGACCCAATACATGACACATGTTCTAACCTATAGCCTGGTTGGATGTTATCTGGCAACACTCTCATTTTGGAACCACTGGTGGGATCTGAAGCTAGAATGTTAAGGCAAACAGATACTGTCCCTGCACTCATGGAACTTGGAGTCTAGTGGGCAAGCATATTGAATCAAATAGCCACCCATATGTGTAATTGCAAATGACAATATGTGTGAAAAAGGAGGGTACTAGCTGCTATGAGAACATAAAACAATGAGTCTGAGCAAGTCTAGGGAACTGAGGTAAGCATTCCTAAGAAAGGTAATTTTGAAAAAAGACTTGAAGGGATGAGTAGATGCAAAATAGGTGATGAGGGTCAAGGGAAGAATGAAGTGTCCCGAGCGGAGTAAACAGGTGGTTGAGTAAGTAGATTTTTCAGTGAGAGTTGAAGAGCAAGAGAAAGGAGGATAAAATCGCTTGATCTTGTGTGTGCGTTGGGGTGGGGGTGGGGGGAATTGCTTGTTTGTTTTGTTTTTTATGGCCAAAAGGAATGACTGAAAGGGATTGCTTTAGTGCTCATTATCAAATCCAGGTAAAATTTAAAATTGAGTTTATACTTTAAAGTGTCTTCAGTCTGCTCTGGAAAAATGGGCACTAGGCCAGGATCTGAGGAAGCTATCAGCCCACAGAGCCCAGGTCTTCTTTTCTTTGGAAACTTGTGCCACATTGAAAGTTGGAGTGACAACCTCTGCCCTGAAGGTGGTATTCATGCCAGGCACAGTTATACACCCAGCCCTGGGCCCCAAATGCAAGCACAGACTAGCACTTTTAAAGCAAGATTATAACCTGAGAGTGGAGAATGGGTGGACTATAGAATGCTCTCAGTTCTACAGAGGTCTCTGCTTTCTTTTGTGGTGTTTTTGCATTTGCAAACCTGATCTACATCTATGTTTATGTCATCTGGTATCTGCACACCACCTCCATGTACAGGTGACAAAACCGTGTCACAGAAAAATTAAATGACTCATTTTTTACCAAAGTTTATAGGCCATATTCTCTTCCATTGTCCTCATAGACTCTCATTCAGGAGTAACCCTCTAATCAGGATTCATTTAGAGAAAAACAACAAGAAAAATGAAAATCAGAAAATCTAGAAAGACAAGTCTAAGATAAGTTTCGTCTAATTTCTTGTAGGTGCCCTACCAGCTCCTATGTAATGGAAATTTATTTTCTCAGGAATAATTCCATGTGGCCTCATAAGTCATCAAAGAAAGATTTAATTTAGTTTAGTCCCATTAAGTGTATTTTATTATACTATGAATCATCAGTGTGGGATACATATGACAACTTCTAGGAGGCTAGAATATCACAATAAAAAGAAAAATCATTTTTAGCTTTTTATATAAACCAATGACCATTGTATTAGAGTCCAATAACAGAAACTGATAACATGCCAGAGACAGACACTGGTGATGTCAGAGACTCCTTGGCTAGCCTGCAATTATTTCCTAAAAATTGTGACTTTTCTCGAACATCTTTGAAGTAGCAAAGTACACACAAGTGAGAGATCTATGTATTTCCACACAGCATGAGGTAAACAGCTGTCTTGGAGAGAGCAAGTAAGCTTTCATGGCTCTAACATAGAATCAAGACTTGACAAATTGTACCATTTGGTTTGCTAGAAGAATTTAAATTTTTATATTATAATAAAAGGATACCTGAATTTTAACATCACTTCTGCAATTTAGATACTTGTGAAAATGTCAGCATTGTTCTATATCAGTATTTTTCAACATTTTTCATCCCATGGCACACATAAGCTACTTAATAAAACTCTGCAGCACACAAAAAATATGTTTTGCCAATCTGACAAAAAAATAGGTATAATTTTTATTCATTCATACCAGATGGCCATTGTTGTGTTGGCTGTTCTCATTTTTTTTTAATTTGACAATCTCAGGGAAAAGAGGTCAATGCCCTTGACTAAGTAGTCAGGTATTGCATGTTTTAAAAATTCTTGTGGCGCACCAGTGTACTGTGGTTACCATTTGAAAATTGCTGTTCTACATCATTCAGACAAAACGGTACAGTGATATGTTTCCAAGTCCAGCAGACTTAACTATAAAGTTTCTCGTTTTTTCAATATCAGAAATATATTTATTTATAATAGCCATGGTAGCTATAAATGGTTCTTCTACTTTAAACTGAAAATTCTGAGTATTCTTTTTCATCAGACAATATGGCGCATCAATATTTTTCTATGCATTCTTGTTAATATTAATTTATTATAATTAAGATATTTTTACAAACTAAATTACAGTGTTCTTTATAAATTAGTTCTATATCAACTTGAAATCCAAAATCTCCTAAAATTTTCATAGAATGTTATGAGCTCCATCTGTGTCAAACTTTTCAGCAACCAAGGCAGCTCTGACCAGCAAGAGTCTCCACCTAAAAATCAAGCATTGTAAGCAAGATGCTATAACCAAGGTCGTAAACCAGGGGCTGAAAACAGACTATGGGCAGGTCAAGTCCAGGTGTATTTATTTGACTAATATAATTGTTATTTAAATATAAAGATGAATTCCTTCAGACAGGGAACATATTTTTTTGCCACAGACTCCACCACTCCCTATTCTTCACTTTGCCATTTTCACTCATTTATGCTTCCTGCCTAGCCTCTGGGGGCACCTGAGTTTGTGATTCCCCCTGTTTTTATTTTGCTAAGTCCAAACTATACTCAACTCTGTGGTTATCTTTGTTTTGTTTTAATATATTTTCAATATTCTATAACTTAAAAACTGCCTGGCAAGATAGAAAAAAGAAAACTTAAGAGATTTTTTTCCAATACTACAAGGACTTTGTTGCCACTGGTAGAGTGCAGCGCTTAGCCATCTCTCTTACTGCAACAAAGAACTGATCGCCTTTTGTGTCACAAACTGCAGACCTATAACATGTAAAGTAACTGTTTCAGATGGAAGCCACAGTCCTCCTTTACAGAAGAAATATTTTGTACAGAATTCCGTAAAAGTTTAGCTTGTCTTCATAGAGTTCTTGATGCCTTTCTCTGATTTATGTGACAGTTTCTTCAAGTCATTGTTTTTGAATGTGACTAGAATTGGCATAGCAGAGGTGGTACTGTAATTTTTGGAGGGTAATATACTTTTCAAGTTTGATAGTGCCAATCTTAGACAACTTGGCATAACCTACCAGGTAAATGGGTTTGAGGCTTCAGAGGGGAGCTTCCTTAAGAAAATATAATTTGCAAAAGGTCAAACACAGAGAAAAAGTATGGAGAGGACATTTACATGATTGAAGTTACTACTACTAACCAAAGAATTTAATAATTAAATGCTAGCTATCCTGGTATATTTAGATGGTTGTTTATGTGATTTTGGCAATGCAAGAATTAGAGCGAGTGGGTAAGTGGAGGGCAGAGAAATGCATTTGGAAGCTACTGCCAAGAAAAGTTATCTTTGAAAGTATAACCGCCCCCCCCCCAACAAAACACAAGGTTGTACTTGCACGCAGTTTCTCGATTCCAGTCTATCCTCCAATGCAAAGTGCTCCTCTAGTAGACGTGGACTATGTTGCTGCCAGCAGAGTGACAGAGGTTTCAATATGATGGGAAGGCATGTGTCCAAGGGAATGAGTTTATACCTAACAGCAAAAATAGAGCCTCTCTCTACTCCTCGTTGGACCATGTAAAATTGAGAAATATATCTGTGGAGCGTGTGATGGTGATGGTGGTGATGGGATATGCATGTGTATATACATTCATATCGGGACAGGGGAATGTCTTCAGTTAGTTAAATCTCATAATGGGCGATAAGAAGAAGGGCCTTCCAATGACAAATTATAAGTCATTGGACAAGTTCATCCTCAAAGTGTCATTTTGTTTTTTCACAATGTGGGAGTCTGAGGAATAACTTCCTTGGAAGGTTGTCTGGATGACAAATAACACCAGTGTAAATAATAAACATTAAATGAATATTTGGGAGAAAGTCCCATATAAGAATAAGATTAAAAGAAAAAACAGCCTTGGAAATTCTCATCTAGTAAATGTTTTATGTCAGACTGATCTGTAAGAGTCTTTTCAACAATGCTGTCTGCCTTGTCGATGGAAGGTTAGACCCTTTAGATGGGATCCCACTGCATTGGAACCACAGAGGACCTCTGGGGGAAAGACTTCCTGAAATAGCATTAGTTATATCTTATCAGCAAGCATCGTATGTTGATGCATAATTACTTATCATTACTGCAATACATCATTTTAAAAGTATTTCCCAACTGTTTCTTTTCCCCTTACAAATGTATTATTCATATCTATATAAATAACAGTTCACTGAATTCATTTAAAGGAACCCATTGATTCTAGTAAATTATTAGACATATGTAACTGTCACTCAGGCAATAATCTTGAAACACCCCACTCAGGATTTCTGGAAACTAAGGATGAAGGATGAATAAAAATACCATTTCATCTGCTAGACAATCTCCCTGCGCCAAATAATTTGGAACTTGATTACAGAGTTGGTTACATTTTCAAAATGTGATTTCCAAAGGCCGATAGTTTAATTTAAATCTGTCCATGTTTATTTCCTCCAAAGACCCTCAGTGGTGGTTGCAAATTGCACCTTTAGAACCACTGGCTGTTAAGGACCCTAGGGTTACGTAGAGGGGATCAGGAGTAGAGAGGGAAGTGGGACGAACTGTGGTCCCCTCTTCTCACTCTCTCCCACCTTTCTATGCCCTTCTTTAGCGCTGGACTAGCCCTGAACAACTCCACGTTTTCACTCACAAATAGATTGTCATATAAAATACAGGATACCCAATTCAATTTGAGTTTCAGGTAAATACTTTTCTATTTTTTTAGTATAAGTATGGCCCATGTAATGCTTGACACACATTTATACTAAAAATAATTTATTGTTCATCTGGCATTTAAATTTAACTGGCTGTTCTATATTTATATTTACTAAATCAGGTAACCCAACTATTTTGTCAAGATACTTGTTTGGAAACTGTATCAGAGCTCATCTTTTCGAAGGTCTAACTATTTTCATTGGAAAGCCCTAAAGGCCAAACTCGTCGAGAGCTCCAAGAATGAGTATTTTGGTAGAATGAGGGACATGTTCGAAAAGTGGTCTAGAGAGATGTTTCAGCTGGGGAAGCCTTTCTGTTGCATCTAAATCCAGAACTTATAAGTGGCAAGCATGGAGTCCTAGCACTCACAAGCCTGTAAGAAAGGAGGGGAAAAGGGAGCCAGATTAAAACAAAGTAACTGTTGTATTTTATTTTATTTTCTATATTTAATTGTAAATATTAACCAACGTGGGTGAAGAGGGAAGAAAGTTAACTTGCCAACTCATGCTTTCAGTTATGCAAGCCAAAATTTATGGACTCATTTTTGACTCCTCTATTTCTCTCCAAATTCAAATCAACAATAAATGGTAGCTCCACCTGTAAAACATGGCCAGAATCTGTCCACTTCCTACCATAGCCACTGCTAACATCCTTGTCCAGGACTCCATCATTCCCCACTGTAATTGCTTCCATGATCTCTCTCCACTTCTACTATTGCCCTTTTCAGTTTACTCCCACACGGTATCTTGATTTATCTTATTGAAACCGTTAGAGGCATCACTTCAAACCCTTCAGTGGCCTCCGTCTTGCTCAGGTGAAGTCCTAACAGATGTGTATAAGACTACCCCGCATCACTCTATCGGCCCTCTCTGAGCTCAGCTCCACGACGCCTCTGCCTTACCCTCTTCCTTGTCCTCTTTACCAGACACCCTGATCCCCAGAGATCCGCCCTCTCAGCTCTTGCAAGGTTGCATTCAAATGTCTCATTCACAGCATCGCCACCCTCTTCCACCCATATTTTTATGTCTTACTTTTTCTTCATGGCATGTTCCATCACCTATATTCTGTCTGTTCCTTGTTTATCTTGCTATCATGCCTCTCCCATTAGAGTGTACACCATGTGAAGATGCTAGACTTTGAGTTGCTGCCCTTGTTTATTTTGGTTCTTGCTATCCTAGTGCATAGTGCCTGGCATGTGGAAAGTGCTTCATGCATATGTGTTGAAGGAATAAATGAATCATTAACAGTTTTAAATACATTTTATTCTTTAATTAGATACCTATCTGTAAATAGCAGGTTCTTGGGGGAAAAGAGATTTCGGACCAGTATGCTGTATTGGAAGATTTACATTCTGCAGGAGATTTGGGACATGATGGCGAGAAACAAAAGCAGCCAGGACCAGAGGAGGGATGGATGAGCAGGTCAATGTGAGGGCTTCGCATGCCTGTGGAGGCACTATGTTAGGGGCACTTTACAGTTTGTCCAAGGACTGGCCTTTTGCAAAACCAGATTCCAGAAGTATCCATTTGTCTCAAAACTGTGAAAGTAGTTCTCTACACAATCTTCATGCCGGGGCTCTGATGCCATCACCAGGATCTTGGGAGACAATTAAGGTCATTGAAAGTCGAGTCTTCTCTGGGCCATGGGGATCATTTCCTCATTGTCTTAGGGTAACTAGTCTCCTGAGGGTCATTTTGCCACCCTTCTTTTCTCTCTTCTCTTCTTCATTATCCTCAATTTCCCATGCCCCTTACAACATTGCTTCCAGGAAGATCCTCCTAAGAAACAAATCAAGCCATATCATTATCCAGCTTTGAAATTGCCATTTTTCCCCAATTGGGAATAAGTCACATGATTCTCCATCCTTGTTACCTTTCAGTCCCAACCGTAGGCCAGCCACCTGAGCTTCCTCTGTTCAGTTGCATATTCTTTTTCTACTCTCCAGAATGGCCGTCATTGCCTAGAGAACTTCTCAGCTCTCAAAACTCAACTCACAAACCACCTCCTAGGTGATTTTTTAGAATTTTTCCTGAAAGCATGTATTGGTCTATCCTTAAAGATCTCAACGGCACTGTGCATATACTTCTGGCACAGCACTTAATTGTATTATAGTGATTTGTTAGGATATCTGTCATCCTAGCAGACCAGGAGAGCAGCTTTGTATGTCTCCCACCAAGGAAAGCAAATAGAAAGGATCGAACAAGTGCATATTCGATGGGTTGTCTTGGAAAGTTCAGAGAAACTATCTTCTGAACACATTCTTTCTTCTGAACATAGAGTTCTCTACAGCTAGCCCCTGGCTTGGCTTGGCTTCGTCCTTCATGAGAACCTCCCCCAAGTCAAACCCAATAACCATTAGTTCATTTGCAGGCATGTTGACTGAACCCTGTCCCAAAGCTAGGAAGGGCAAAGTGTTTTTTTAAGGGTAGCTCTTTTGTTGTCGATATGGAAAGGCAGGTTACTAATCTACCTTCTGCTTACTCTTAGAATTTGCCACATTGGTCAAACCACATCATTATGATACCAGGCTTTGAGAGAAAGTCTCCTTCATTTTAAGTCTTTGCATGATTAAAGTCTTTCAATTACCATTCAATTTAATTAAATGGCTTTTATGATTTAATTTTAGTGAGGGGGAAAAATGATCAGTCATTAAAATGATGATGGAATGATGTTTTTTTATTATTTCAGTAGATAACAGGAAAAAGCCTTTGAGATAAGTTTTGTAATAAAAAACCCTTCTGGTAGTCAGTAAAGTGTGTTATCACTAATGAAAAAGGAGTTGTTGATATTGTTAATTAATAAGTGATGAATTAGTATGGAACAACCTGACACCTCATTTAACCCAATAATACTACCCCAGGAAATTATAGGGAATATTGGCCTGTCACTCACTCTTTACAGCATATTTTCTTGAGAGAACGAGAGATGAGAGCAAGAGCAAAAGAATGAATCAAGTTGTGTGAGCTTTAAAAGTGAAAATTCTCAATTGCAGTTTTGTTAGTACTCAAGCAAAAACTAATTGGTTAAAGAAAATGCATGATCTATGTTACAGCATGTTGTAGAAGTATCATAATTTATTTAATAGCATATATTTCCCTTTTTTAAAAAATTAAGAATTGATACTCTAAGTTGATGTCATAATATTATCTTCATTGTAAATTTCAGGAGGTTTTTCCATTCTCATCAGTGACATTCTTTAGGATGCTAAATATTAACTTGCTAATAGAGGGGGGAAATAAGCAATTAATGTCAGGATTCTTTTATGAGCAAAACTATTTTAAGTGTGTACCTTTTTAATACAACCTACCAGATTTTTTTTTTTCTGATCCAGTAAAAGATAGTCTAATAACCAAATGATATTTAGTTATTTGGCTTTAGGTTCTGGCACCAGTTCCCCCAAAATTGAGTATTCTGCAATTCAATTCAATTCTGATACTTAGAATTAACTTAGAATTAAGTATCAGAATTAGCTTAAATGCCACAAGTGTAGGGCGAAGTTCTTAGCAAGACCTCCCCATCTTCAGACACCAGCCATAAGTTTAGGGGCACCTGCACTTCTGACCAACTGGCTAACCCACGACCCCATCAGTTCAATAATTTGCTAGAACAACTCAAGTAATTCACTGAAAGTACTATAGGTAGGGTTATAGTTTTATTATAAAGGATACACCATAGGAACACCCAGGTGGAGGAATCACATAGGACAAGGTCTGGGAGGGGCGGGGATGCAGAGCTCCCATGCCCTCCTTTTTGGAACCTGGCAGGTTACCCTCCTGGTGTGTGATGTCTTCACCAACTGGTAAGTCCTTGGTCCAGAGTATTTATTGGAATTTCATTACATAAGCACAATTGATTCTCCCCAGGGATCAACCTGCCCTGAAGTTTCAACCCTCTGATCATGTAATGTTCTTTTTGATTGCCAGCCTCCATCCTGAGCTATCTAGGAGCCCCATCTTGAGCTGCCTAATTAATATAACAAAGACACTCCTGTCACTCAGGAAATTTCAGGGATTTGAGAAGCTTTTTGCCTGGAACCAGGGACAAAGACCAGATATGATTTTGTTGTTGTTATTGTTTTATTATACCACAGATTTGTTTCATAAAAACATCTTAGGTTTGGCTTTTTTGTGGTTATTCAGTTAGTTCAAATGATATTTTCTAGGTATCCCTTTTGTGTTTATAACCAACCTTGTGATGAAGTGAGGTCAGGGAGTATAAGAAGCATGTTTCCAGCCTGAAGGTCTATTTCAGAAGGCCAGATCGATATGGAGATATCATGCTACTAAAAACGATCCCAAGCACATTGCATGTATGCTCTCATTGTATCCTGGTAACAGCCTCATAAAGTGGTCCAGAAAGGTAAAGAAAAACACATGGTTAGAGTCCAGCACAGGCCTGTACAATTCCAAAACTAATTTTTCCTCTCCAGTCCACATTATAATGTAGATTGGAATTGATTTATAGTGAGAGGAAAAGGGACTGGTGTTGTTGGAACTAGTGGTGGTGGAAAGAAAAAAGGAAGGTCTTGTATAAAAGGCTGGACTTCAACCAGGCCTTGAAGAATGTGTAGAAATTAGATCCTAAAAAGAGAAGCCAGAGGGCCTTCTTGATGAGAACAAAATGAGTAAATGTGAGATAGAAATAAATGTGAGATATTGATGGAGAAAGTACATTTCTTTCCTTGAATATGCTTGTTACAGAGAACTCCTGGAATTCACCTATTCATTGAATTCTGCATTACTGCTTTTAGTAGAAGATTCTCTCTTGCCACCAGGCAAGTCAGCCTTCTGACACCTTCTCCTCAGAGCTCTCAGTTCTGCTCTCCATAAGACTGTCATCAGACAAATGAAGGTTTCTTTTCTGGCCCCTGAGAGTCCGCTTTCCACAGGTTAGTCCAACCCAGTCCTCGCCTACATTCTTCACACCACATGGTTCTGAGATTTTCTGTCACTGAAGCTGTCTTTCTGATTTGGTTGGTGGTTAAGAAAGTCTGTTGTGACATCAAAGAGATTTAAATCTGAGGTGCTACCTGCCATTTACCAGGTTTATAAGTGAATTAACATCTTCAAATCTTAGATTCCTTTTCTATAAAGTGAGCATATTGATAACTGCCTCAGAGATAGTGAAAATTTTATGAAGTGAGACAGTACTCCAAATAGAATAAGTATTCAATTTATATGATCTATTATTAGGGTAATGTATCAGTGAGCATTTTCTCTTTAAAAAGAAAACCTTACATTTAATAGCCTAAAATAAAATAAAATAATTTATTAGCTCATTATTCGGTGTGCTGGTACCTATGGCTGGGTTCAGCCTCAGATCTGATGCTCCTCAGTGGGCTCACTTGTGTATTTGCCATCTGCTGGTGGATGAAGGTCTCACTCGTGTGTCTGGTGTTCAGCTGGCTGCAGGCTGTCTGGTTCTGGCCAGATGTTCTCATCAGCCATCAGGCCAGCCTGGATTGCTCCCATGGTAGAGGTCTCAGGATTCCCATGAGCAGCAAAGGGACCCATCCCTATTATGCAAGTGCCTTCTAAGTTTCCACTTGTGTCATGTTTGCTACTGCCCCATTGGCCAAAACCAGTCCAGGATTGGTATGGAACAGCAATGTCAAAGGTCATGGATGCAGGGACAGTGAAGAATTATGGCTAATCTTGTAAGCTACCCCAGACTATTATTCTTTTTCTAAGAAAAGTATTTTAAAGGCAGTAGTGAAAGATGATTACTCTGTTGAAGGCTGAATTTGTGTTTATCTCCTGGGACATTATTAACTTTGTACTTCACTGTGTCCATGTGAGTATGAGTGTGGATGTATGGGTGTGTATTTGTGTGTGTGTGAGAGAGAGAAAGAGGGAGCAAGAGGAAGAGAGGAAGGAGACAGGAAATTGACAGGTAACTGGAGTGGCCCACCAGGAGAGAAGATCACTAAATCAAATGGCCTTGGTGGTCTCGTGCCTCATCTGGGCAAAAGGAACAGAGGAAGGCCTTCAGCTCAGGCCTGTCCACCTCCACGGCTGTCCCAGCCTGGGTGTGTAAAGGAGATCAAAGGTACCAGACATCTCAGAGAGTTATATTTCCTCCATTTGTCCCTTTATGCTGCAAATATGAGTTGCGTACTGTCTCCAGGATTGGTACTAGCTTGTTTGCACTGTCTCCTGTGGATCCCACTGCTTTTTCTTTCAGTGATCATAGACACACCAGTTTGCCTATATGGGCATAAGCTTTCTCAACTATTTAATGAGGGCATTAGATTTAGTAATCTAAAGGAATCTTTCATCGGTGATACGTACAATTTTACCATATTATACTCTTTCATTTTTCCCTTTAAAACTTACACATCTTTTTTCCTGACTCTTCAGCCCCCCAGCTTGTTGCTCCGATGTCATCCACCTATAGATGAGATGGCATACTCAAAAAAAAAAAAAAAACCCAAAATAAACCCACATTTGAATCAATGGAATCTATTTCTGTGAGTGTGTGACCTCTAATAGACTCTTACATTTTATCACATAGGATTCTTGAATTTTTTTTGTCCGAGTAACATATGATAGTCAATACACTGAGATTTCTCTGTCATGACTTCCTGGCCTGATGAAAGTGGGAGGAGGTTTGCTTACCTTAAGGTAGGGACTGAGTTTATCTTTCTACTTACACCTGTTTTATGATGGAGACTTCTGTCAGATTTGGATTAAGAAGAATGGCATTAACTAGGGGATGTTGGGCATTGACTTACTCGCTCTGTGAATGTCAGTTTTTTTTCATCAGTTCAACAATTCTTACCTAAATATTGTTTTTACAAGGAGTAAATAACATAAGGTTCTATAAATACCAAGGTCAGAGTCTGCTCCTTTGTAGGACTTCAAGTAATGTATGTTTTCCTTTTCTACCTTCACCTCCTTGCTGAACTGACCAAATGGGATCATGTGCGCAAGCTGCAGCATTTTGTAACTCTGGAGTATAAAACAAATAATGGATTATGATTGCTGGCACCAGCCTGTGCTCTAATGTCTAGAAAGTACCAGATTGTCATTGCTCAGAGATACCCACCTGGGTTAGAGGTAGCACTGGGGATGGACTCAGGTCTTTGTCTCCAGTCTACAGCTTTGTCTACTGCTCACTATCTATCCACTACCTTGGGGAGGTCAGCATGTCATAAGTGGGCTTATACATATCACCTTAAGGTCTGGAGCCTTGAGTAATGCAACAAAAACATAGGCATCTACACTGGGTTCGTACCCTATAGGGAAGAATGCATACATTTAGATAAAATATTTCTGTGCAGTGCTGCTTAGCATACCAGCGGAGTGTCTAGCCTTGGTCCTTGTAGTATCTTGAGATAACGTCTCCCTTCCCATTATTTCTTTACCTCTTAAAACAGAGAGCAAAGTTTCACTGTTAAAAGACTCTCAGATATTTCTGAAAAGCATTGATAAATACAAAGGGTTGTTTATTTCCTTTGGTGAGTGGGTTTTTTCCCCTTGAGAGGTTTCTTTCTGAAATGGGCATGAAAGCACCATCATTTCTTTTTGCCTTCTCAAGAGAGTCATAAAAAGCTATTGGCTATTAGCTGAAATGACACACCTGGGTTCTACTGATCTAAGGGGATTTGGGATTCTCAGGGCGGTCAGAGATTAATTTTACATGAGTTATATTCAGAAACATTCCTGAGTGTTCTATCAGTGTCTGCATAATTAAGACAGTGCATTGTCAAGGCCCAGGCCAGGGTTATGAGCTCATTGGAAATTCAAAGACTAAGTCCACCCAGCATGTTGGATGCAAGACTATTAATGAAACATTTCTGGAGGTGAAGTTATTGGGGCTCAAAAAGGGCAGCTTCTGAATCAGTGGGAATCTATGTGATCTTCCAAATCAGCCTTTGGGGATAGAAAGAAGGAGAAAGAGAGAAATGGGAATGAGCATCTTACAAATGGTTTTAATATGAAATACACAAGTTAAGTTTAAGTGGAACATGAGAGTTTGGGCTTTAATCACTAAAATGTGTCATTAAATGCTTTTAAGAAGTTAATTTCTAAGGAGTGGACATTGATGTCATGAGTATACACAATCAATGGGCAAGTAATGAGAGACCTGACATGTGAGACCTACATCCAGAGGCTGTAACCTCACAAATGCAACACCAGAGATGAAACTTACAAATATTTAAATTGAGTTTTCAATGAATATTGTTTGATAGGCTACGGAAGTATCCACATTTATGGCATTGCTTCAGTGGAAAGATGTTTCATGAGTTACAACAGATGGTAACAGGTTGTATCCACCTACCCTTGACCTCAACAGCAGCTGTGGGAAGCTGGAAAGTGTGTGTTTGGGAAGTGTGTGGGAAGAGGCGGAGGCACAGTTATGCAGGAAGAAGGATATTTCTCCAGTCATTGCATATGTTGCGCATTCAGTGAGAGGAAAGGATAGAGGAGGGTAGAGGAAGGGAAAGGGAAGGAAGGGGAGAAATAAGAAAGAGAAGGGGAGGAGAGGGAGAGGAGGAGGGAAAGAAAAGGGGACTGACCATTAATAATTATTGAGTGATTAATTCGAGGCCTCATGCCCAGTATTTGCATTTGCATTGTCTCAATTTCCCTCACTATGGCACAATGAGTGTGCATGGAATAATCTTATTCATAGCAACACAAGTGGAAGGGATTCTGCCTTCATGTTCCAATAGCAGTTACAGCAAGGGGCATTGTGAATCCAGCAGGCCTATCCAAGTTCTTACTGAAGATTTTAATGCCTTAATAAAGAGTTCTAATTTTTAGAAGATGAAAATGGAAAACAACAATTGAGTATAAAAATAACAAGCTATCTTACTGGGGAGTTAAGATAGATAGTACAATACTGCCAGATCTTACTCTCCTTCGAAGGTACAAGTAGCCCCTTCCCCAGGCCACCCAGTCTCAATGTGAACAGTCAAGGAAGAAGGATGACAATTGCAAAGGTGTTGGCAAAAGTTTCCAGTTCTGATCCCTATCCAGAGTACTTCCTCCAGCCTCCTCCTTTCCCAAGACTAATCCTGAGCAGTATAGAAGTGGTGGCCCTGAGCCCCTCTACTCCGCTGTTCAGTAGCCCTAATCAATTTCCCCTGAAGTGCTTATTTCCTCTTCAGTGCATTCTGCTTGGCCTTTTCACTGTTGTAAAACCATCAACACTATTCCTTCCATCATTTCTGATCTTCAACCACATTCTTCTCATCCTCTCTGAAAAATCCCTCAAAATCCTTACAAAGGAAGACAATTTAGCCCTGTACCCTAAGAGATAGTGTTTCTTTTCTGCCTCCTTAATAGTTCAGCTTAATTATTTTGCTTTGTAAACTCTCCAGTGTTTACCCCATTCCATCTAAATTTTTGTAGCATCAGGTAAGATGCTTATGGTTGCAAGTAGTAGATTCACTTATCTTCTATGACTTGAAAAATAGTTGTTTATTATCTCACATAGAAGTAGGTCTAGAGGTTGATGTCCCAGGCTAGACATTGGCCATGGTCATGCCCTCTGAGAGCCAGTCCCCTGTTTCTTTCAGCACTATTACCTCACCTACCCTTGTGCTTATTCATTCAGGATGGCTACACGTGGCCCAAAAGGGAGGGAAGGGCATTTCCTCCTACACATCCCTTTTCTTTCTAGGAATAAAATATTACTGAGAGGTTCCCTAGGAGACACTTATCCCACTTGTCAGCCATGGTCTGGCTTCAAGGAAGCTGGCAAAACCAGCCTATGACCTTTTTAGCCTTTACCATGGCAACAGATACTGCCATCGTGAACAAAGAAGACAGGGAGTGGCTGTTGGGTAGATTGCGAACAACATCTACCACATTGGTATCTCTCTTATTACAATTTTCATTCTCACACTGGGTCTAGGGGCACTGAAGAGGGCATCCAGTGAATGTATACTAAAAAGTATATGTTCCCGATGACCATCAACCAGTGCCTCCAGATCAAGCCTGGGTATCTTAACACTTTTATCTCAGTGATTTATCTTTGCTTCTAGGGCATTTGTAGAGAGGCTGAGAGTCACTTTTGTTTTTGGGTTTTGTACAAGAGTCACCATTTGGGGACTCAGTCATCAATCCTAGTATGTTCCTATATTTTGCCCCAGTGGGCCCTGGGTTCTCATGCAAACAGATAAAACTCAGACAAGCAAGGACTCCCAGTGAGGATGCAATTCAGTGTCTTCTCAAGGATGTTTATCACACACTCAAAGTTTGATGGGGAATTAAATGATCTCCTGATTAATCACCAGACACAAATTTATAAAAAATACTAGTAACATTTTAGCTACTCTGTTTGCATGGTATTATGCAGGCTTGGCTTCTGTAATAAAAGTTGATGTAATGGGTATAAAATTTACTTCCCAAAAAGAGTAAAATTTACTTCCCAAAAAGAGTGAATATTTCACTTGTTTTTGATTTCTTTGATTTCTTTTTTTGATTTTCAAAAAATTGTACCTATTCTACTTGAAGCTTTTTCTCTTACTAGGGAAATTAACTTTTCAATCACTCTAAGGATTCCCATACCAGACCTAACCTTCTCAGTCCACAGGGCCTTATATATTGATCCAGAACTCTCAGTAATGGTGATCTTCAGGCCATGTGATCTCCACTTACCTGATTGTCTGTGGCCATGTGATCTCCACTTACCTATTGTCTATGGTTTCTTAAAGACAGCCAAAACTGCTGTTTCATGATCTGTTTGGTCACTGGAGTCTTAGCTGAGGATGGACCCATGACACAGCCTCATTTAGACACCCTTCATTCCCCCATGAGATCCTGCCATCTCCCCAGATCCCATCTGGTTGAGAACATATTACTCTTCTAACCTCAGAAGATATTTTCAAAATTTGTCTCTGCTCCAGATGTTCCAGTGACCCCCTTCAAATGCTTCCCTTTATTTAGTAATGATTCCATAAAATCTCCCCTCAGGAGGCCTTGGGAAACATTTCTCTGGACTCTATTCTCCTTCTAACAATGAGTATGGGGGAAGAAATAAGGGTGATTAGTTGATTTCTCACTAACCCACCCATTCCTTGAACTGAGAAAACCCTCTCTTTTTGTTGTGTCCTCAGAGTATTTTGATATACCTGTGCTATAGTATACATCCTTTTCCACCTTTGGGTGGCACTATATGGTATGGACATTGTACTTGTCCTATTGGTTAGTGATCCCTTTGAGATCAGGACCATATCTTGCTGCCTTTGTTTTATTGATGGTGCCTAGAAACTAACTGAATGGATCAGATACAAATAACTTGATCCCTAGCCATCAAAAGTATGTGATGGGACACAAAACATATATGCCCAGTATATAAGTAAATTAATAGTATTGGCAATGAAGAAAAGATACCCCAGGGCAGTCCAGAATGGTAAACATGGATGCTGAGGTCAATCAATGTTCTAACACCTGCTTGGGATAAGAAGGAGGACCACTGTGAACTGAAGACATCAGGAAAGGCTTCATAGATGTCTTTGGAAATCAAACTGGACATTGCATTGTCATAAAAACTTGAATGAGTATAAAGGAAAAGAAAAGACAGAGAAGGCATGGGGATATGGAAGAAAACAGAAATGACTTTTAGCATCTGTGGATTGGTTTGTACACACCAAAAAGACATCCTAATAGTGCCTAATGATTTTATCAAACCTTACAACTTATAAAGTACTGTCACATATACTGTTTTATGTGATTCCATCTAGTTAGGTCCATAGAGTGAAGTCTACTCTATTGAAAATATCATTCATTGCAAGGGAGATTCACTGTGCACACAGTCAAAACACACTTTAGTGGTAACAGATCTGTTTGTACCAAAAGTAATCATGGGGGAGGGGAGGGAGAGGGAGATGCTGAAGATACTGAAACCAGAAAAGACACCAGTGTTTGGGCTGCCTGTTACTACCAAACCCAATAAGCAATGACAGCAATTGAATCTTCACGGTGCTTTATTCAGATGACTGGTGATCTGAGAAGACGGAAGGTTCATAACCTAACAGACCATCTTGTCTTCTCTTTCCAGACCAGACATTTTATAACAGGACAGGGGGTGGGGGCGGGGTGGGAGGGTGGGGGTGGGTGTGGGGAATAAACAAGGTGCAGTGAGGGCTTTGAGATTCAGGGGGGATTAGGTAGAAGAAACTGCAACATTCCTGTCCTGGGCAGTTAGCTGCTCCCAGAGGAGGGTGGTGGTCTGTCTCTCCCTGGAACACAAAGGCCCGGATGCCTCCACTTGTCCCCAGGCAGTAATCTTTAGTAGTGCCCCAGGAGGTCAGCTGTTTTCCCAGGTGCCAGGGTGGGTCTTATCTATAGTTTATGAAATAAAAGCTTTAGCATACACATTACTTGCTAGACTTACAACTTTTTACTTTAAGCTAAAATTTCCCTAGTCTTGAGTCCCCTATCAATACCAACTATAATGATACCGGTTCCTAGAGTCCTACAGGCTGAGGACAAACAAACACAACAAAAAGAAAAACACACAGTTGATGATGTGCGCTCCATTCATACCTCTGATCTGGGATACATGGAATCTGTGTTAACCAGGTCCAAGTTCAGTGCAATGCAAAGGCATTGTGTTTACTTAGTGCTTCCTTCCATCAGAGAACACAGCCATGTGGGCTTAGGCATTTATTTTCTTATTTAACGACTTCATTACCATCTGAAGATTCAGACTTTATGCTCAAACCATCTCCCTCACCAAGCCTGTTTACACTGAAAACCTAAAAGCTCATTTCCAGGCTCTCACCCTTAGTTGCTGCCCAGGATCCCCCCGGTGACAGCGTCCTGAGTAATGGGTATTTACCTGAAGGTGAAATGAACAGTGGAAACCTCATGACCTCCTTAGCACAGGGATTGAAACTCTCTTAGCAATCACCACAAATTTATGTTTGCTGTTGGAAAATTGCTTTGGGAAATGATGTGAATCAGAGATGTAAGTTTTCCGTCAAGATAAACTTTAGTAGTGAGCAAATCAAAATTTGGAGAAAAAGAAGAACTGTTTGTGTTTTATCTCATTTTTATTAACATTCTTTAATATTTGCCACAGCCTTACTCTGTGAGCCAAACTGCCAGTGGAAGTGCTGGACTACAGAGAAGATTCAGGAATTTCTCTAGAGAGGATTCTTTCAGTCTCATTTTACTAACAGAAGCTGTTGATAACAGATGTGCTTCAAAGATCTGGCAGTCTTTAAAAGAATTAAGGTGGAAAATAAAACCCCTAAAACCCCACCACACAGACACCAGGAATCAGCTGCCTCCGGACTGGCCCAGACTGTTCGGATTGTTTTCAGAAATTGCTGTTATACAGTCTGCACAGACGGTGGAGTGCTTGGACTAGGAAGGGAGGGCAGGAAGCTTGGCAGAGCACCAGCTCAGAGCACGATTCTTTTTTTCTTTTTCCCGAAAAGCTGAGCCTGGTAAAAAATAAAAACACAAGCAGACCCTTTCCCTCTTCCCCATCTGTTTTTATCCTAGTTCTTCAGGGTTGGTAGCCCAGGCAGGGTAAACCAGTGGAGCCCAGCAGATTGCTGGCTGCTGAATGTATTCCTGGTGTTGCTGCAGTTCAAGGCTGCTGGGCTGCAGGGTCCGAGCACACTGAGTCTCGTTGGCTGACAGGTAGGGGATCACTGCAGTGGCCTGTGCCAGGGCTCAGAAAAGCCACCCACGCACTTTCGATGGCAGTGATATGCTGTGATAGGGGATTATCATTGGACCAAGGTCAACTTCTGCCCATACCTTCTTCCAGAATTCTCAGTTTAAGCTCTCAGGTCATCCACCAAGCATATGCTGCTAGAAAGAGGCCTGCTCAGAAACAGAGGACTGGGAATTGAATCTGTTGAGAGAACTGGGAAAAAAACATTATATTGAAAAACACTAAATAAAGGCAATCCCCTAAGGCAACTCTTGGGGTACCTCTGTGAGGGGATCATTGTAACCTCCTTAAACAAAGTATTCCAGCTGACTTTGACTAAAAGAGAAGGGGCTATGTCCCCTTGTTCCCACTTACTGTAGTTGCTAATCGGTACCCCAGATTCCCCCTCTATGGAGATCAATTTTTTATTACTAATTCAATGTTCTCTTTAAATTAACCTCTTGTAGCCACTTCTCAGAATCCATTTTTAGAGTATACTCTTTCCTAAGGCCTTTCAATTTTTTCCTAGTCTGTTTGTATAAACACCGGATGGGAACTAACATTATTTGAGAACTTACTATCAGCTAGCACTCTGACAGACTCAACAAATATAATCTCTGATAATCTTCCCAAGAACCTGCAAGACAGCCATTGATATGTCCATTTTAGAGATGTAGGTGCCAAGGTTCGTGGAGCTGAAATAATTACCTGCTTAAAGGCCATCCGACCCACTTGGGTCCAATTCTGTGCTAGATGATGAGGGGCGAAGTCAAATGAAAGGCGGGGCCCTCTCTCGAGAAGCAAACAGTCTAGTTGCCTTCCTGCTACGTATGCTCTTAACAGAGGAGTCATGAGGGACTTAATTCAGAGCAGTGACTAACAGCGGGAATTTCAGCTCCTGTGGAGGAGAGTTTGAAGCATGTGGCCCTCTGAATTCATACTGTGTGGGTGGCACCCACATGCCACCATCCTCCTCCATCCACTGCTTGAATCTTTGCATACCTCACAGCTTTGGAAGTTGTCACTTACATTATCTCATTTGATCCTTACCAGATCCTTGTGAAAAAGGCTGAAAAAGGATTATGTCTGAATTTTATAGACAAGGGAATTGAGGTCCAGAAAGGTGGTGTTTTATCTAAGTAAATGGCAGAGTAGCACCTGTTGAGTGGTGTTGAGTGCAAGAGGGGGCTGATAAGACTGAGTTCCCCAACTGAAACTTGGTTTTCAAATAATCACTGAGTTTCAGTTCTGCAATATTGAAGTACTGGACCACTTTGACCTTCTCGAAGTCTTGAATTGGTGACCTGCCATCTTGCTTTAACGTTTTGCTGTTGATTCTTCCCATGTTAATCAATGTCTAATAACTCAGTGTTCCTCAAACATTTTTATCTCCCCCAAAGAGTTTTTTTAGACATTCTCCCCAATTGCCCCCTCACTTTGAAATGTTTATATTACAGTTATATTATATGTCTATTTACAGACACACAAGAAGTAAGGTACTTTTTTTTGCCCCTTGAGAATGAAGTTTTACCCTCTTGGTTCATTATCGCTACCATTGAGGATGCATAGTGTAACTCATAACTGTGAATTCAGTAAAAAATATTTTTAGAAGAAGAAGGTAGAGGAGGTAGAACAGAAGAAAGAGGAAAGAAAGAAAGAAAGAAAGAAAGAAAGAAAGAAAGAAAGAAAGAAAGAAAGAGAGGGAGATAAGAAGGGAAGAGAGAAAAACAGCAAACCAATAGTAAGATAAGCCAGCAAAACACAAAATACTAAACTGAATTGTATCCTCAATTTCCTAACAGCTACAGCTTTTTCTGGTAGTGTGATTCATGTGGTGGGGTTCCCCTTTGGCCAAAGTGTACCCATTATGCCTGTCCAAAGCCAGGGAAGGGCATTCTCTAACTAATCTGTGAATGAATCACAAGGAAGAGACAGTAGCTTGAAAATGACTCACCTTTCAATATCTAATTTTCTAGATATAAAGTAACTAGCGTGTTCCCTCTGACTAAACATAGGCTAGGTGTTGGGTTGGCCTACAGGGAAGGTAGAAGATTGATGAACCCATAACTTTACTTGTGGATGAGTAACGAAAAAGAGAATGTATTGGAAATTACTCCTACTTTCCTTCCTCTTCTTAACTCCACACCCTGCCTACCAAATCAACTAACTAGAGGGAAAACCCAAAATCACAACTACAGATGAGAGAAGAAAGGCCCGGACTAATGGAATTGACTTGCACAAGTCCAAGCAGCAAATCAGGGGCACAGCTGGAACTTGAATTCTGCCTCTGGATACCTGTGGCCCTTGTCCCAAAAGAGAGCGTCCAGCTCAGACATGGTCTTTTGTCACTTCGCTTGTGCAGCACCAAGCTGGAGCTGTTAGTGCACAGAGAAAAACCATCTTTAAATAAACCCCAGCAAATCTGTTATAGCTGAAGATGTATGCTTAGTGTCCCAGGGGCTAGAATGATTTAAAACCACTGATATTAAATAAGAGTTTGGGAGCTGGATAACAATCGCAAGCTATGTAGTAGCTTTCCACCTACTCTCAGGAATTGACTACGGATAGCAAATAGCTCAGATGTGGAAATGAGTTCTGCCATGTCGCCAAAGACCCATGCAAACAATGTGTCCTCGAGCTGGCCAGCAGCCTTTGGTTCCTGTGGAAACTGGAAGAGAGTGCCAAATCTGCACTGGCGCATGAATATGCTTGCCCAGGCACACGTGTAATCCAGCGGTGGGTACATTCACCAGGCCTGCCTGACCTCAGTGGTAAAGCCAAACCAATTAAGAACCAGAGCAAAGTCAAACGTGAGTATAGAGAGGCCAAGGTCTGGGCAGTTGCAAAGCTATGAAGGAAGCCACGTGTGCCTGTGGTACCTCAGTCTGCCTCTTTAACCTCTTGTTTTAAACGCAGTGCTTCAGGGACTCAGAGTTTTGGCTATCACTTTATCACAGAAGAAAAAGAAGGTAACATGGCTTTGGAGTACAGCAGCCCTGTTCAATTCAGACCCTCCCTAGCTGTGTGATCTTGTTTTTGTTTTGTTTGTTATTAAAAAAAAAAAGTTCTAACCTCACCTGAGGTCCTTTTTTCATTGCTTTTAGAGAGAGAGGAAGAGAAAGAGAGAAACATTGGTGCAAGAGAGATTTATCAATTGGGTGCCCTCCCATACGTGCCTGGACCAGGGATCAAACCCACAACCCGGGTATGTGCCCTAACCGGAAATTGAACCCACAACCTTCTGGTTATGGGAGGATGCTCCAACCAACTGACCCACACCAGCCAAGGCTGTTTGTTACTTTATCTTTTATTAAATTAAAAAAAAAAAAAAAAAAAAAAAAAAAAAACACTTGCCAAACACCTACATATGCCAGGCACTCTTCAAAGCACATTACTAAGAATAACTTACTTAGTTTTCAATAATAACTTATTTCTCATAACAATCCTATCTCCATTTTATAGGCAAAGGAACAAGGATCAGTTTGAGTTAAGGTTAAATAACTTGCCAAATTCACTCAGAATTTGAACCCAAACATTAGCCCCTACTAAATACAATTTATAATAATCAATCCCCTGGCCAGGGGGATCGTTTCCTAAATGGATCAAGGTGAAGGGGAGGCCTCTTCTGTGCATGTCCATGGTAAGTCTGGTGGGCCTAGACTCTTAACACAGACCTTGTCTGATGCTTCACCTTCAGGCTCCATTGTTCTATTTTTCACTCAAGGCATATTTACTTAATCCCTGAACAAGAAATACTGTGTTAGTTTGATTGAATGAGTTGACCAACATAGTTAGAACTAAAAAATACCTTCAGCTATATTTCAGTTACAGTATGGTTTCTCCTTTGCTTCCCTACAGTGTGTTTATTTTGTTTTTATTTAATCTTCATTATTTTTAAAGTAGTGTACACAAAAGGATCAATATAAGAAACTCAGATAAAAATGATCTGGACAGTAAGCTGAGTGAGGCTGAATTCCAAGAAGGACCATTATTTCTGAAATAAAATACACACACAGAGAGACTCAATTGCAGGGAAATGCAGATTTCACCACAAAGGCAATCACTCTGGAACAGGCAGTGAGACAAAATCACAGAGAGCTTAGTCCTTTTGCAGCTGAGGGACAAATGACAGGATTGCCTTGGCCAGCTAAAGACAGATTGCTGCATTGTTCTATTAATTGTGTATAGCTTGGCTTTTCCAGACCTTTCTTTCTGTGGCAGACCAGTCCAGCTCTCACTCACCACCTTCTCACTTTTAGCCATGGCTGTGTTCTGAATCTCTGAGGTAGAGGCCCCTGCCACACATAGTTTACTATACCGAGAATCTTTAATTAAAGATAAATGCACTGATGGTGAACACCTAATAATACATGGTTTTTGAAGAGGACACTTGTTTAAGCAGATACAATACATTAGAAAATTCAGTCTTGAACATGGCTTTAATATAAGCCCTGTGAACTGTTGACAGATCTAGTCTTACACATGAGTAATGGCCCACAATTTTTTTTTTTTTTTTTCGTTTGAGGGCACAAGGATGGATCTCTGGTCCAAATGCACATCACCCAGCTATCCCGGTACCTGAAATTCTAGCATTGGCACACTTTCTTTAGGTTATTTCCCACAAAGATCCATTGTGAGTTGCACAAATGTAAGGATAGAATTGTTGAGACCATCCATCCATCAGTTTTCTACTCAGATTCAGTTTTCACATTCTTGAAAGAGTTGCTGGCAGAGGCATAAATGTCAAGTGGGCTGAGCAGAAAGGGAGCATTTTGGTGCCGGGGTATTGGGAAAGAGTTGTTATCTTTTTAGATGTCTCTGAGGCCTTCTGGTCTGCTGTGGCACAGGGAAAAAAAAAAAAAAAAAAGCAAGGCACAGGGTGGGGATGGGACACAAAGGGGCAGTGGTGTGACTGGGTTGCCAACTGCTGTCCAGTTGGAGAAGGATGGGGTGTAGGAACATGTGCACAATGCATTCTCTGGGATGCCTCCTGGAAGATGTAACGACTTCTGTGTTTTGAGCAAGGCCAGCCCTGTCTCATAATGACACAACAAATCAGAGGAGGAAAGGGACACAGTGGAGGAGGATGGACACAGAATTTAGAAGAGGCACTTCTGCGTCCAGGCATGGCAGTGGCATTGACCTTGGGCAAGCTACTTAACCTCTTCTGATGTGAGACTTGTTGTCTTAAAAAATGCGGGACTGGTCTGTGTCTGTCTTGTGAGACTGCCAGAAGAATTAAAATACATAAAATAATTAGTTGTAAATAGCTCTTTGTAAACAATGGAGTGTTCACAAACAGATTACAGCACAGCTCTGGTTGCCTATCTTTCTTACAGTATCTGCCCTACCCGGTGGAGTCACGTGGGAGCAGGGCTTCCTCATTCAAGACTCACCTTGTCCAGCCCAACCCCCAGCCTGCCATGTATTTTTCAAAAGCTGCAGCCAGACTTGCGGTTCTTGTAGATTACTGAGCTGCACAGACTGGGATTCTTGTGGCCAACTGATTCTCAACCTTGGCTGAACTTCAGAATCACCTGGGAAGTTTTACAAGTCTCCTCACCAAAGCCACACTCCAGCTCAATTAAATCAGAATCTCTTGGGGAGGGACCCAGACATCAATATTTATTAAAGCTCCCAAGGGGTTCCAATGAACATCCAGGGTTGAGAAACAGTCTCGTAGCTAAGTGAAAGAAAGAAGGATGCACCTAGACAATGAATTATTTTTTCTCATAATGCAGGGAGAAAAATGACTTTCCAGTATTACACTGAGAAGAAGCAAATAGCCAACCTGGTAGATCAGAATAAAGAAATGACTAAAAATGGTGGACGAGTCGAGTTGGTGTATTACAGCTACTTATAATGATTATTTGAGCAATATAAAGCACAAGTGTTAAAACTCCCTCTTTTTTCCTCTCCCCTTCTCTTACCCCTTGCCTTGCCTTTTATTTCCCCCAATCTCTCCCTCTTTACTTTCCTCCTCCTTCTTTTCATTTTACAAAAGGGCTCTGAACTACCCACTTGCTCACACTGTAGTAAGTTATTTTAGGAGCCTTGTACAAATGTTTCTCTGCACTTCTCCTCTGCCCCCCGCCCCTACCCCAGTGGCATTCATCATCTGTTTTTTAACTGGGCCTACTCCATGGCACATCCCTGTGCCTGCATGCTCTCACACGTGGGTGAGTGTGAGTGTATCCTCTCTAGGATTTCCTTTCCTCTCTTCCTGCACATTCAAAAAACCCTATTTTTCTTCCCACACATGCCTGCACTTTCTCGTGTTTTTCAGCATGCCCACCTCTTCTCTAAGGCCCTGTCTCTCTGTGATTTTTTTTCCTACCTTTTCTCATTCCTATGCTGGCAAGCTTGATGAAGCAGAATTTCTGAGGAATGGGAGTGCAGGGGAATTTTAATTTTCTGGTTAAGTGGCACTATCTTGAAAATTATCTCAAGTTTTATTGTTGTGGGGCGGGGGGGGGGGGGGTATGGTAACATCAGGAGACCAGAACTAGAAGGATTCTTAGGGAATACCTGGATGAAAACCCATGCATAGGATGCTTTCAGATGAACCCAAGCCCAGTGAGTAGTAACACCAGGTTTAAAGGCCACATCTTCTCAGTTCTGGACCTTGAACTCCCAGAGCACATGCTTGAACTGACCTGCAGAAGTGTTGTGATTAACCAGGACCCATCAAATGTGAATTGCCTTTTGTTTATTTAGGTGACCTCTCCAGTTCTGATGAACCACACTAATCTATGTTGCTTCTCTGGCACCCAATACATTTTAGTTTGTAAGGCTTGCATCTCTAGCCCATCCTGTTTCTAAGATCTGAGATTATTTTCCTGATTAGTATGCTCACCCTACTCATTAGACTAACCACAATGATTGATTGATTGATTTTTAAAGAGAGGAGAAGAGCCCTGGCTGGTGTAGCTCAGTGGATTGAGCACGGGCCTGCGAAGCAAAGGATCGCGGTTCGATTCCCAGTCAGGGCACATGCCTGGGTTGCAGGCCAGTTCCCAGCATGGGACACACAAGAGGCAACCGTACATTGATATTTCTCTCCCTCTCCCCCTCTCCTACCCTTCCCCTCTAAAGATAAATAAATAAAAATCTTTAAAAAAAAATAAAATAAAGAGAGGAGAAGAGAGGGAAAAAGAAAGGGAGAGAAGCATTGACGTGAGACAGAAACATTGATTCTTTGCCTCTTACAGGGGCCCTGACCAAGGAGCAAACCTGCAACCCAGGCATGTGTCCTGATCAGGGATTGAACCAGTGATTGATCTTTCGCTTTTCAGGATCATACCCAACCAAACTAAGCCACTGATTTCTTTTTTAATGGAAGCCCATTCCCATCACAGAGATGAATAAGGCTTGGTGGGAGAAGGAGAGAACACAGGCACGTTGGCTAAATTTTTTCAGGCTTCAGAACAGCTCCTGCAAGAAATATCAAGTGTCTCATTTTTCTTCTGGTTAATTAAACATCTACTGTTAACTTGATTTTTTTCCCTGCACCTAAATGAGATATTGCTTTATTAAAAAGTGGGTCAAATGAGGGTTCTGACAAGTTCTGTCCCAGTTAATTTTGCCATATGTTCCTTTGGAGGCATGTGCTAACTGCAGGTCCTCTTGTGGATTAGCAACCAACCTGAGGGTTTTTAATTTAGACTTCCAGTTCTCTGGCAAGGGAGAGGAAGATTAAAAGAAAATCAATCTAAGAGAGCCAAAACCTAACTGGTCAGAAAGGCCACCTCCAGCAAAGCTGGAGCCCAGCGTGCTGGTTCAGACAGCCTCATTACTTTAGACCATGGAGCAGCGGTTCTCAACCTCGGCAATCTTGAAATTTAGGGCCAAATTATTCTGTTTGTTGCAGGGGTCTTTTCTTTGCATTGTGGGGTGTTTAGAGGGATCCCTGACCTCTACCTGCTAAATGCTAGTAGCATCATCTATCCTACCCCAAGCATGAAAATCAACAGTATTTCCAGATATTACCAATTGTCAGTTAGGTGGCAAATTTGACCCTGGGTGACAACCACTTTGTCATAGAGACATAGCCCATTTAATGGCCAAGGAAGAAATAGGAATAAATCCCCAACAGTTATATATAGTTGCCCAAACTTGGCACTTCCTGAGTCAAAAATCCTCTGGTTAGAGGTCGGAATGGATAATTGTCTGGATATGTCTGCTTCTGGAAGCCTGTGAGAGGTCTCCTGTCTTGCCAGAGTGCCACATTACCCAGATACCAGAAGCCAAACCAAAGTCATGAGAATTATAGGATGCAAACATTGGCCCCGTGTCCTCCAACAAAAATCTGGTGAGCATGTTTCCTGTAGCCTGGCCAGTCTGAAGCTCTTTGCTGGTGAAGGAGCAAAGAGGGCAAGTGTTCAAGGAAAGAAGAAGCAGTGTGCAGTGAAAAGGGCACCAAACTGAATATCAGGGTTCCTAATTGCTAGCCGGGCGACTTGGCACAAAGTACTCAGCCTCTCTGAACCTGAGGGCCTCATGTAAAGGTAAGGTTCCTGGTACCTCCCTTACACATTGAAACCTACATTGTGGCTCCTGTACCAAGGAATCACTCAGTGAATTCATTTCCTCCATCTCATTTACATCTCCAACTAAACCTTAAGGATGCAGTAGCCGGGCCCTTCTCTTTGAGTGAAAACCAAAGACCTTCAGAAATGGTGAAGGCCAATTGAGGAAAGCCCAGAGTCAGTGTGCCCAGTCAGGAGTAAGAATTTTGCCTCCTGGATTTCTGGGGGGAAAATCAGAGAAGAGCATTTTTTTTTTTTCACCAAAAAAAAAAAAAAAAAGTATTACTTAACCCTGATGTGGAACTTGTTAATTAGGAACATGCTCTCAAAAGAAAGCATTGCCATCTGCTGGCTCTTACCACCAGGGAGCAGGGGTACTCTCTTGTGGCATGAGGAGCCCAGATCTCCCAGACTGCAAAGCACCTACCAACTCATTAACTAATGCCTGAAAATGCCCTCAGCCATCAGCCCACTCAGTCCTTTATACCATAATTGTGACTGAATTTATCAGGTCCTTTCCTGAGTGAAAGTTTGATCATGGTAGAGCAAAGTGGAGGGTAATTAATGCTGGAGGGTAGTTATTTCCTGAGCTAATTCATTTCTGTGGATATATGTGGATATATCAGTATCTATAACATGTATGTGTGTGGGGTTATGGTATGTACAAGTGTGGGGAGGTATCCCTAAACTTCTGTCAAAGTATATTTCAGAGGCCTGTTTAATAGTCATATTCCTGTTACTTGACATTTCATCAATGGCAAATCCAAATCAACCAGCATAACCACCTATCCAGAGGAGAAAAGTAATGCTTATTTTGAGATCCCTGAGCCATTATAACACCCATTGTCCAAAACAGATAAAAAGTCTGGTCTTTTGATAATGTTCTCTGTGAGAGGGGTGTCTGATGCCTTTCATTTTACCAAGAAACATGAGCCACCAGTGCCCTCTTCTATGTGGCAGATCCAGTAGGTGCCGAACTTGCTGATGAGCCAATTAATAGAACCCAGAAACACAGGTGGCCCCAAGACCCTCCAGTGATCTGTGTGCAGTTGCTTAGGAAACTTGAGAGAAACACCAAGTGGTGTTTGCCCCTCTAATTACTTATACAGACGCATAAATGCGTTGCTGATGCTAAGTCATACCAAATGGCTGCCCTCCTGCATGCAGGGGAAAGGTAAGTCATTCATACTTGGAGGAGCTTAGGAAAATATAAAAAACAGATTTTTAATTTTTTTTTTCCTATCACTGAATAACCTTTCCTTTGTGGTGGCACCTTTTCAGCCCTGGATGCCCAGTACGTGTGTGGCACTGCTGGTGTCAACTCTTGTGGCTGAAGTCTGTGTGTCAGGGCGCCTCTTCAGTGAGTGACAGCCGCAGGATGGGCTCACTTAACCTGCTCCGTCTGATACCACCTGAATTTCTACCAGGGCTAGCACTGGAGTGAGAGTATCAATTGTCATTTGAAAAGACTTTTTTTTCTACATAAATATTCAAGAAAATCCTCTATAGTAGGGTTGAACTTTAATAAGCTGGGAAGGTTCTGCAAATGGAGGGTTAATTTATCCTGAATCACCAGGAGATATAGCAACCCTGGCCTTAAATTCTCTTCAGATAGCACAGGATAATGAGATTAGCACCCTCTGTGGGAAGAACCAAAAAAAGAGGTGCTTATACCTTTAAAAATGAGATTCTCTTTTAAATGCTAAGTAGTTTGCTTAGAGGGGTCAGAGCAAGTTTCATGAAGCTTAAAGATTAATTAATTTGAGAAAGAAAAGATTCCAAGTGTCACAAAACCTTAGTTAAAACTACCAATTCCCCTTATTCTTGCCTTCTCCCTCACCCTGCCATTCTCTAGACCAAGAGTCACAGGGGCATGAAATAGTGTGAGCTAAACACCTCTGTTAGTGTAGGAAACATATTGGCTTGCCTACAGAGATACACAACTCAGAGACATACATGCACACAGGCAAAGTAAGAACACAGCTTTCTGTGGCGATCGTTTGCTCTCCAAGTCTAACATTGCAGATTTCCCTGTGCAGTGGTCATTCATTATATTTTCATGGATTTAAGATCTTCTACATATGTGGTAAACTAGTCATATGGTGGGGGTGGGGGGTAGCAGCAGCAGAAAACAAAGCACAATTATTTTCTTACTTGTTTCTCGTGGCCACATTGAAAAAAGAAGAAGAATGAAGGAAAGGGGGAAAAACCTTGGGGATAGGAGATAAACCCTGCAGCTTCCAATATCCATATTTTTATTGGGTAGGGGGACCTGTGGTTCTGATGTTGGCCAGAGGGCTTTACTTCTAGAAGCTTCCCCTGTAAGCACACCAGCTCAGCCCTTAATGCACTACGTCAGAGCAGCTTTTGGCACTGGATTCCAGTAGCTTTCCTATGAGATTAAATCAATGGGATCCCAGGCTTCTTTCAATTGCCACAATTTGGGGATTTTTTTTTTCTCCTGACAAGGTATGTTGTTTTTTGGAGAACACTCTTCAGTGGGGTTTAACTTTAGATGTGAGATACATCCCCAAAAGATCCTTGTTTCTACTAGCCCTGCCATCCCTGTGATACGCTATTTAAAACAGCAGACCCAGGTGATGGTGCTGAGATCAAATCCAGGACCCCTCCTCAAAGTTCTCAAACACGTCTCTTGGAGAACATCACCAGTCTAAGTGGGTGTTAGGTTCACTGTATATGTCACAATGTCCTGTTTTAATTAGAAACAAAGCAAGAAGCAGTTTCCCAAGCTGTTTATGTTGGGGAGGGGCCTGTAGCTGTCTCTCAAGGCTTAACATCTTAGAGATATTTGCAAAATATTTCTTTTGAAAGGAGCTGTTAGAAGCAGTACTGTTAGGCATATTGGTTTCTCCTTAAGTAGAACAGAAATCTGCTACCAAACCTCAGTTTAAGTAAATCTCCTGGAGATGCCAATCTGCATTTCAAACAGCTGATCCTCTTTAGTTGGGTGGCTGGTGGCATTTGCATTTTGGGAAATGGTGGTGTAGGTTTTTCCAACCTTCTTCCTGCTGTTTGAATTTCTCGAAAAAGAAAAAGAAAATGCTACTCTGTAGGATCATTCAGAAGGGTGAGCCACCTGAATTTGAGAATACTGGACATGGACAACATTGGTTTCGTGCTCACCATTTGCCATCAATGACAGTTTACTTCAATCATACATTTGCTCACACTGTTAGTGAGGGAAAGACCCCTCCCATCCAACACACATACATACTCTTCTTCCTTCTCCTCCTCCTTTTCCTCCTCCTCTCCTCTCCCTTCCCTCCCCCTTCTCCGAACCCACCAAGTGATACTACTTTTCAATAAACAATCTAAATCTCAACAGTGAATCTGGAAACCTACCTATTAAGGGTGGGAAGGGGAAGTCATTAATCCCAACACAGAAAAAAGTAAAACAACACAGGAAAAGCAAGCATTACACAAAAAGGCAATCTGAGAAGAGACAGCTTTTGTCCTGGATTAACAAATTGATCCCATTTCAGTAAGGCATTCCATCAAACGCAGGGTCAAATGATGATCTCCCCACCACCACCACCCTACCCCACACATACCACTTCTGCATCACATCTGCCCCCAGTCTCCTGCTAGGAGGAGACTACCCAGTAGGCATTGATCATGAGGCAGGATTTTTCTGACGGTTCCCCATAGTAACTAGGAGTGTGCTGTCGCTGCTGAGAACCTCAGCTTGCTGCATTCTTAGCAATGTGCTCCAGAAAGCACAGCTTTCATCACCAAACATTGAATTCCGTCTGATTCCCCTCAGTCAGACCACAGAGAGCAGGAGCTAAGGACCGCTCTTTCAGAGAAGAGTAGGGAGAAGGACACAAATGCTACTAAGTCTGATGACTAAAAGGCATAAGAGAATTATGAACTAGTGGCATTTGGGGGTGAGATTTTGAATTGATTTGAAAGATGGTTATATTGAGTCCAAAACAATGTTTCTTGTTAATAGGACAAGCTGTCTGGCACTGCCTTTTAAAAGCCATTTGCAATGATCCCTGCTTTCAAGGCTGAGCGGATACTTGGTCCACCTTGCACTTGCTTTAAAGTGGTTAGATTGCATTGCACCCCCTAAAAGTAATATAAAGGGTCTGGCTTTTTTTTTTAGTTCTCAGTCATGTGGAGAAAATCAACCTGATAGGTTCTGTTTGTCTTTCTTAATATTTCCAATGGAGTCTGACTACTTTGCTCCTGAATTTAGGGTTCTTCCTTTTGGCTGCTAGCCACCCTGTTCCTCCTGCCTCCACCCCTCCACCCCCACTCCCCCCCCACACACACTCAGCGGGAAGGAAATTTTAACTGTTGCTTGTCTTTTAACACAGGTAACAACTCATTTAGATTACTCCAGTCTGTAAAAACTGTAAATGCTATTTTATTTTAAACATTTTAGTTTACAAAAAAAAAAAAAAATCAATGATTGGTACCTTTTTACACTCTCAGATTCCTGAATATGGACAGATCTTCAAAGGGAGGAAGGAGTTCTCATATGAAATTTAAGATAGACTGTCCTGAAGGTTGTGGGGTGGATTTTTGTTGTTTTATTTCGTTTTTGTTTTTAAGACACAATAAAGCCAAAATGTCATGTCTCTGGGAGCAATCCCCTTACAGTTTCAGTCAAGGAGAGTTATCAGAGCAAAGACAAGGAGACCCCAGCCTGGCGCTCATGGGCCTGCCCCGGCTGCCCAGGCGTATTTGGTAGCGCACGGGTGAGAGTCACGGGGACGGTCACACCTCGCATTCCCTCGCGGGCTGCTGGTGGCAGGTACACGAGCCATACTCATTGATGATCACCAGGGCTCCCTCAATATGGTTGGGTTTGTAATCAACGTAGTATTCCTGGGCAGACATGGCAGCCATCTGATGCATGGTCTGTTTCTGCTTTTGCTTCCTGCGCTGCGTGACAAAGCACTGTCTGAGCTGCCTGAGGCTAGCAGGGAAACACTTCCAAGAGACATAGAGCACCAGGACCACGATGAGGAAGGAGAAAATGAGGGCCATAGTGCCTGTGACTACCTTGTGGATCTGCACAGCGTTCTCGGCGTGTTCGCCGCCAGGGAGTGCCACAGTAGCCGGCTCTGGAGTGCCGTCGAGCTCCCCCTCCCCGCCGTCAGTGAGCGTGGTGGCCGGGCTGGCAGGGGGGCCCAGGTCACTGCGGTTGGTGACGGCGGAAAGCAGGTGGTCGCTGGTGGGCTCAGCTCCGTCCTCACACAGGTGGAAGGCGTACACGGCGTCCAGGACGTCCTCGCCCTGCGCGTACTCCGGGCTGGCGCACTGCAAGTTGCCGTCGTAGCGCCCTTGGAAATTGCTGAGCCATGAGGCCAGGGCGCACACGTTTCGCCCGCAGTCCCATAGGTTCCCCGCCAGGGTGATGCTTGTTAGCGACTTCCAGGAGTTGAGGATCCGGGGCTCAATGTAGGTGAGGCGGTTGGAGTCCAGCTGCAGAGACTGCAGGTGCGGCACGGTCTCGAACACATGGGGCTCCATGTACTCGATCTCGTTGCCCGACAGATCCATTTTCTCCAGGTTCCAAACCCAGTCCAGTGAGCTAACTACAATGGCCACTTTATTCCTCCTCAGGCAGAGCGAGTGCAGGGAGATGAGGCGCGGGAAGTGGGCGAAGTTCACCTTGATCAAGTCGTTGTGCTCCAGGTGCAGCTCGGTGAGCTTGAACAAGCCGGCGAAAGAGTTGCGCGCCAGACTCTTGAGCTGATTGTATCCGATGTCAAGAAACTTGAGGCTGCGGCAATCCTGGAAGATGCGCACGGGCACGAATTGGATGGCGTTGGCTCGCATGTGCAGCGTGGTGAGCTTCCGCAGCCCATGGAAGAGGTCCGGCGCCAGCGCCTGCAGTTTGTTGTACGAGAGGTCCACGCTGCGCAGGTTGGGCATGGGCCGGAAGGTGGTGTTGGCCAGTTGGGTAATCTGGTTGGAACTCAGTGTGAGTTCCTTAACTCGGCGCAGTTTCTGAAAGGCGTCCCCCTGCACCGAACAGATGTGATTGTGATCCAGATAGAGCCACGTGAGCTGCATTAACCCCGTGAACTGGCCGGCGCGCAGCTCCGAGAGGCTGTTGTAGCGCAGGGACAAGCCCAGCAGGCCAGACAGGTTGTGGGGCGCCTCGGTGAGGTTGAGCGCCTCGCAGTACAGCAGCCGCCCCTCGCACCGGCACAGCTGCGGGCACCCGCTGGGGGCGGCGGGCAGCATCTGAAAGCAGGCCCCCAGCAGACACAAGACCACCCCCGAGGGCCTCCTCAGCATCCAGTATAGACAGAAACCGAGCAGCAGGAAATCCATTAGCGAGAATCTTTCCAGAGAGGCTGGAGAATGTCCATTGGAAGTGCTCGGTCAGAAATCTACATCATATTTTATTCCGAGGGAGAGGAAGCGGGGGAGGGGGAGAAAAGGGCAAAAATCAAATAAATACATTAAAATAAAGAAGGATTCCCCCCTCCCCAAAGCCACACATTCACCTCTAAGCATGCAGAAAGCTGGGCAGCATAGAAAGTTCACAGCCACGGAAAGATCAAAGAGATGGTGATTTGGTCCATGTTAGATGCTGCAGCAAAGAAAAGGGAGGGAAAAAAAATCTTCGGGAAAGAATTTAATTAAAAAGTGTCTTACCCACCCTTTTCCAGAGAGTGACAACCTCCATTCAGCTGCTCCCTTTGTGTGCAGGCTAATTATATGCAGGGCGAGAGAAGACCCCTCTGTGTTTCCGAGGCAGCCCCGGTCCGCGGCCAGCGGATCTGGCAGGCGCACAATGTCTCACTTTGCTGCTCGGCTCGGGGCTGCAAGGGCGGCTGGCGAGGCGGGGAGGCGACTTCTAGGACCCGCAAGTTTCCCAACTACGTGCTGGAGCCCGGTCTTCGCCTTCCTGCCGCTGTCCTTTCCCTCTGCAGTTCGAACTGTGACGTGGTGGGGGGGGGAAACTCCAAAGTCGGGGTTTGCGACTCCCCAGGATTTGACAGTTTGGTTAATGTCCGTCATTGGAAAGAACCACTGACCGGCGCTACCTTTTAGTCCTCGGAGACAGCCTGCCATTCGCGCCCGGGGCGGCTGCGGAGAGCGGGCTCGCTCATGCTTCGCGGACCGCGGGCAGCCGGGAGGCGAGGGCGGAGGCGGCGCGGGCGGCGGTGCTGCGCGGGGAGCGGCGCCCAAGCTCCTTCCCTCCGCCAGGCGGTGTGCGGTGCGCGGTGCGAGCTTGCACAGGCACCTACTGCTCACTGAGTGTCGTAAGCTGCTCACGATTGTGCGTCTTCCCGGAGCACCTCAGACGTGGGCAGATTGAAAAGGGGTGGCATAAAACCAACATTTTACCGAACCGTTAAAGTAGTATATGTTCTTTGATGGAATGGAAAACACTTTCAGCCTTTTGCCTATATTTCAAAAAAAGGGGGGGGGGTGTAGGTGGGATGGAGGTATGGGGCAAGCATCTTCAGCAGCAAGATATTTCCTAGTGGGATATCGAAGTATTCTGTTCTCTCCCCCTTCGCTTTTTGGGATAGTCTCCCTCCCACTTTAAAGCTGTCTGCGTGTAAGGGATACGCAGGGAAATGTAGAGAAATCAACATTTGGTTCTTTGCTTTAAAACAGCAACTTGAGAGAAGGTAGAGGAGCACAATGACTACGGGGGGGGGGGGCGCGGGGGGGGAGGGGGAGACTTGGCTAAGATTTTTTCCCCCTTAGGCTCTGGAGTTCCGCAGTCCGTCAGTCTTTTTAGGTGGTGAACAGCGGACTGCTTTCCACGGGTTTGGCAAAGCCATCCAGGTCCTGGTGCTATGTGGCCCAGAGTGGCAGAAACGTAGGTCTGTTTACACGGAGTTTTGCCTGAGATCCCGCTGGGGCTTCCACAGTCTCCATACATATCTGTGGGGTCTGTGGTGGCTTAAAAAGGATTCTGCTGTCTGTATGGCACCGCACTGGGAGGGCTGTGCCTGGCAGGCTGCTCATGGTGATTACAGCGCCCTGCAGTGCACCCCATTCCAGGGGAGTGTGCTAGAGAAGGAGCTGAGAAGTGGTACTTTAAACCATAACAATGCCTGCCCTCCTCCATACATACATCCCTAATTAAACTTGGAGACTGTTACTAAATTGTCTCCTAAGTATGAAGAGAAGTATTTGCTGGATTATTTTCGGTTATAGTCATTAATCGATGGGGTTCTGATAATGAACTCTCTCTCTCTAGGGTTTGCATTGCTATTTTGAGGGACCTGTTGGCCATGATTTTTGTTGTTTCTTTTTTAATCTTTAGAAGATGGCAGGGAAACTCTGCTGGAAGTGAGTGTGGGCAAACCTACCTTCTTGACACTGATGCCCAAGGAGGTGGCAGAGAGACTCAAATGTGAATCTGCAGCTCCTCTTTGAATCCCCATCACATGTGCCTCTCAGGAACAGAAAATGAGTGGGCATTTTGTGTAGCAGTGCTCACTTTAATAAGAATGAGCTGAATTACCAAAGCTTCCAGGTTGTATCAACTTTGAGCAAGTAACTGGATTGCTCAATAGCATCCAAACAGAAGATACTGACCAGTGGAATCATGATCACCAAAGACTGGTGGTACTTTTCAGGAAAATCCTATGAACAGGGGCATGAATCACTCCATTCTGTATTTAGAGCTCTGCCCTGATCATTCATCCCTGAGATGCATCATTTCATTGGAAGGAAAACAAACTTGAAATGTCCTAGAAGTCACATACTGTCTTAGGATCTAGAAAACACATTAGAAAACCAAACCCTTAATTTTGCATATGATGAAACTGAGGCACAGAGACATCAGATGGTTACCCAAGGTCTCACAGCTTGTTACTGAGTACGGATGGGTTTTTTGGCTGTCCCACACCAAAGTGGGCTTCTTTGTTTGCCATTCTTGATGGTTGTCATCTCCATCACTCTTGCTTCCTACCTAACTCTGGACTGGTTACCTGAAGGTTTTGTCCTGGCACCACCATGTGGCTGCGGAACACTTTAACAGAAAAACAATTCCACCAGCAAGTGTTTTCACTTCTTGCCAAGACAATTATTCCTGACAGCAGGCCGGCTGATTGAGCCATAAACTCTAAAGGGTTGGAGAGGAGGGCACGCAGGGGTAAACACTGGCCAGCCATTCAGCAAGTAGTCTGAGTACAAGCCACCCAATCCCCATGGCTGCTAGGAAGAGTATCCTCCCAATTCAGGCAGCTTGGCAAAGTGGTGATGGAGCCTGCCAAATGGGCAAGAAGAGGCCCCACTTGGATGTCACTTGATTTGTAGAGCTGGTACAGAAAGGCAGAAAAGAGTTGAGTGCTGGCAAGAAGGAAAGAGAATAAAATTAAATTAAATGCATTATTTTGTGAGTTTTTCTTCTAAGGATGCTACTCAAAACATAGAGAATGTGTTGAGGCTGTAATTAAGAGATATATATCTTTTCAAATTATTTTGTTGCAGATTATTTCTGCATGATATCTTTAAACCTTTCCCACCTCTAATGTGGCAAGTCTGCATCTTTTCTACTGTTTTAAACCCCTTGGCAGAACTGTATACATTAACAGATTGAAATGAGCTTTATTGAAATTTAGTTATTCTAAGTCATCTAAGTTGCAGAATCCCAATTTATTATGTATTTAAAGCATACCAGCACTGATTAAATCAATGCAAATTAGGTTAAATAAGAACAACACGAATCAAGTATTTCAGCAAAGTTGAGTAGAGAAATGACAACGTTTGAGTCCCCACAGCAAGCTGATATGGCTATTTTTCACGAGTTTTAGTGTCATGCTTCTTACGGTCCAGCACACAATTTTTTTTTTTTTTTTAAGAAAAGAAAAGAACTCATCTACAGTTCTGTTTTTTCTTATGTTTGATCATCTTTCTTTACCTGTCTTGTAAGAACATCTGATTTAGGTTATGATGTGGCTGAACATTGTATAGTGTATGATGTGTGTGTACTTGATCAAGCTCTTCTTTTGGAATAACCACAGGTTTCTATCCACAAATGTCTCTCCTTTAGTGTTAGATGCTGATGAAAGGTACTTTATAAGCTTTGAGGCCACCGTTTCCATTTTTCATATTTGTGTAGGGAAGGAGCTTGAGTCTATCTTGCTGAGCTACCATAGTGGCCAGGCATCAGGGAAACCACCCCAAGCTAGCAGGCCAACATGTGATTGGTGACTGGGGTAAGAAAGGATAAGAGTCTTGAAAAATGTAGATTCAGGAAATAGGAAGGCAATCTGAGGTACATGAAGTGTGAATGTGATTGCCAAAACATGATCTGGAACATGAGGAGATAGAAAAGCATGCTTTGTGCATCTGCAGAGGCTGGGCTTAGAGCTTGGAGGAGATAGGGTGATTAATTCCTCCTCTTCTGAAGCTTACAAATTCACCTTTGTATGAATAAACCCTCCTGCTTTTTCTTGGTACTTCATGGTGGGGTAGGGGAGGCAGGGGATGGGTACATACAATTTTTTTATATGTCTTGCCACTCACATATTATCTCAACCGACGGTGGTTCATTTTAGTCAAAATAGCTTGTGGTTCATTTTAGTCAAAATAGCTTGTGAACCTGCAAGGGGTGCAGGTAAAAAACAAAAAACAAAAAACTGTGAAAGGAGCATGCATTCTCGGGGTGGGTTTTCCATTGCTTGTCTTGGGAAGTGTTCAAGGCAAAAGGAATTCAAGCCATAATTTTGATTCTCTGTCATCGCTTGCACCAGCATGGACCTTGATCTTTATGTTTCCATCTTTAATTTTTAGTAGCAGTAAACCATGGCTTTTCTTTAGAAGGAAACACTTAGAGGAAGAGGAGGAGGGTGGGAATCACAATTTCAAAAGGAGAGAATCAACTCTGTTGTTTTTGTGGGCACACAGCATACAGCCCAGCCCTCATTTATACAGTGCCTCTGAAGATGCAAGGGGTGGGGTTTGAGGGGGGAAGGGTGAGGGCCCTATGGCTTCTCACAGGAGGTCCACCGAGAAGAATCAAGTTAAAAGGGGAAGCTAAAATTTTCTTAATAAACTTTATCCTTCTCTTAAAACAAGGCAATAATGTGGATAGCACTGAGGAAGCATTTATCATGTGCAATGCATAATGTGAACAATGGGAGTGAATGGAAGAAATGCATCCAGGAACCCTAGGTAGGAAAGTGAGTTTGACACGGAGGGACTTTGCTGATAATCTTATTTATATTTTGCTCAGTGCTTGAGAGTAAATGTCTCCAGAACATACAAATGAGAGGAGCTGACAAACAGGTCAGATGGGACCAGGGCTAAAAGGCTTAGTTGAGGGAAATAGACAGGAAAGGCCTTCATTGAAGAAGAGAGTTTGGGAAGTAGTTTTGTTGTTGTTGTTGTTGTTTGTTTGTTTTTTGTTTGTTTTCCCTTTATTTTAATTGTTTTCCTTGTACAGTTTTCTGTCTTTTACTCCCATCCTGGCCCACCACCCCAGCCCTCCCCACCTCCCTCCCATTTCCACCCCCCATAGTTTTTGTCCATGTGTCTTTTATACTTGTTGCTCTAATCCCTTCCCCTTTTCCCCTGAAATTCCCTCCCCTCTCCCCTCTGATGATTGTCAGCCTGTTCTCAATTTCAATGTCTTTGCACAATGGAATTCTATGCAGCAGAAAGAAAGAAGGAGCTCCTACCCTTCACAACAGCATGGATGGAACTGGAGAGCATTATGCTAAGTGAAATAAGCCAGGCAATGAAGGACAAATACCATATGATCTCACCTTTAACAGGAACCTAATCAACAAAACAAACAAACAAGCAAAATATAACCAAAGACATTGAAATTGGGAAGTAGTTTTAAGGACTCAAGATGTAGGTGCAGTGACAGGAGGGATGAATATTGTGAAGGTGTAAGTACAAGTATGGGCACTGGAATGCTTCTATTATGATGAAGAGATTAATTCCTTTGCCCTGGGTAGTGGGGAGAAGGTAGACAGGAACAAATGGAATCTCTGCATTGGGGAGAGGAAGTTGGTAAAGGCCTTCCAATGGTATACTAATTTTTTTAGTTAGAGATATTCCTCTAGTTTCTAAGGCTCAACACCTTAGAGTTATTTTTGACTCTTGTAATAAATACCTGGGTTAGTTCATGAGGCCTCTCCTGCTCTCCTGGGAACCACTGTGCAAATTCCCTCTGCACTGCCTTAATGTCTGATTGAATCATATTCTTCTGAGCTTCTGGCTATACCCTCTCCATCATGGCTTACCTTCATTGTAGCTATGCTTCAAGGTTGATGTTGAATTCCCCCTGTGACTTCTTAACCATTCCTTATATAAAGTGATCTCTCATTTTTCTCAGCTCAATTAGCAGCTTTCTTTTACTGATCATGTTTCCTCTCCTGTTCACTTTACATGAGTGTGACAGTAATTTTTACTTCCAGTGTTTTAGAACTCGATGCACGTTAACATCTTGGAGAGTAGAAGTAAAAAGGTCTCAAGTAGGATTCCTGCTTTGCCATTTTCCATAGGTTGGATCTTACAATATATAGGTCACATCATCATCAGTGAAGCAGGGCTAAGGATAGCTCTCTTAAAGGAATCTTGGGGAAATTCATTGAGATCATGTATATTATTAGTGTCTTGTGACTCAAAGTGTAAGCCTGGAATGAGCAGCCTTGGAGCATGTTAGGAACACAGAATCTTGGAGCCACCATATAAAATCTTTTTACCATTAGCCCCAGGTTAAAATTAAAATCTGAGAAACATTCTTTTGAAACATTAACAGAATATAACCTGGAAAAGTAGTCTATGTACCACTGATTCCCTAGTTTTATAATTGAGAAATCGAAGGGCCAGAAATGTCAAGTGATTACCCAGGATTGGTGGTAGAATTTGGACAAAACACCTTCTAAATGTTGTTCTCTCTCCTATTAGATTTCAAACACAGATTATAAAATCTATATCTATCACACTACCTAGCACTTAGTGGGACTCTTAATAAATTGGTTTTCTCACTGGAACAGCAGGAAATATAGAGCTGTTGTGTGTGCAAGCTTTAGGCATCCTTCAGCCTAGCTTAATCCCCGATTTTCTTACCGCTGCCAATTTGCATGTATTTCTCATGCACATTCAAGTTTTACCTTTTTATTATAGAAAAATGAAAAAAATAAGAAAAGAAATTTAGAATGCAGATGAAGTCACCTAAAATTCAACCACCAAGAGTAAAATTGGTTTAGAGTTTATCTATTTCACATATATTTATATTTTCTAAAAATCTGATACCATTATACATATTACTTTGTAGCTGTTTTTTCACTGTTGATATTTCCCCATATCAAGAAAATGAATGGATAGGATTACCTTAAATAGCTGCAAACCATTCTATTTTATTTATTTCACTCATCCCCTCTTGTTAACCAATTAGCTTGTTTCTCTATTTTAGCTATTATAAAATGGTGATGATGAACATCTTATACAAATACCACTATGGACTAAAGATCGTGTCACCCCCAAAATGTGTATGTTAATACCCAATGCCCAGTGTGATGGCATTTGGAGATGGAGACTGTGGGGGTGATTAAGTCATGAGAGTGGAGCCCACAAGGATGGTTGTAGTGTCCTTATAAAAAAGACTTTTATAAGGACACTACAGAGAGCTCTTGGGCTCCTTCTGCCATGGGGAGACACAATAGGAGGAAGGCTAGGTATGAACTTTGAAGCAGGTCCTCACTAGACACCAAATCTGCAGGTGCTTTGATTTTAGACTTCCCAGCCTCCAGAACTGTGAAAAATAAATGATTAGTATTCAAGTCACCAGTCTACAGTAGTTTGTTAAAGCAGCCTCCATGAACCAGGACATAAAGCTTTGTATGTTTGGGCAAGTGTATCCTTAAATTTTCATTTTAGAAGTATAAGTGGAGTTCAAAGAATAGGGACTTTCAATACAAAATGTGCCAAACTCCCCTTCTGAAAGATTACATACATTTCACCCTCAGCAGCTCTTTTGCTACTTTCTCTCCTTGATAAACTCCACCACATCACTAATAGAAACATCTTTTGGTTCTCTCTCTTTCCTCTGGCTTGGGTACTGATGGCGATCCCTGCCTGAACTTGCTCTCGGTGCCTTGGAACCACCCCACCTTTCCATTCCCATTGCCTCCCTCCTTCCTTTATAGGCAGTCCCCGCTGCAGATGGAGGGTTGTCCTTTGGGATCCTCATTGTTTCTCCTGGGAGTTTACGAGCATTTCATTCCTTTACCTTATTAAGTGGCATGCCAGCCATATTGTTTTCACAAAGCTATTAATATCTGAAAATAGTTTAATGTGGTGTTACTTAAGATGCTCTGTGGGGGTAAGAATGTTCAAATATATTTGTAAAATGCACAGACTCTGCTCTGTTCTTTGATATTCACAGTACACTGTTTATCTCAATTACAGGAAACCTTGTTTTTCATGTTTTTTTTTTAAGGTTTCACCCACTTATTTGGAATACCTATCAAAACCAAAATAATGTGCCAGCACAACTTTGGAAACATTTAATTGCAATACATTTAACTTTATTTTGGCTTCTCACCACGTCAAGAGTGATTCTAAGGTTTGGACTTTAAGCACCATAGCAATATGCTAGTGCAAGAACCCGCTTTTTTGTTTCTTCTTTTCTTTTCTTTTCTTTTCTTTTTTTTTTTTTTTTTTTTTTTTAAGATTTTATTTATTTTTAGAGAGGGGAAGAGAGGGAAAGAAACATCAATGTGTGGTTGCCTCTCACATGACCCCCACTAGGGGCCTGGCCTGCAACCCAGGCATGTGCCCTGACTGGGAATCGAACCTGCGACCCTTTGGTTCGCAGCCCGTGCTCAATCCACTGAGCTATGCCAGCCAGGGCACTTTTCTTTTCTTTTCTTTTCTTTTCTTTTCTTTTCTTTTCTTTTCTTTTCTTTTCTTCTTTCTTTCTTTCTTTCTTTCTTTCTTTCTTTCTTTCTTTCTTCCTTTCTTCTCTTTCTTTCTTTTTTTCATTCTTTCCATCATGTCTCCAGAACTTATGAGGATAGCTGGACAACTACAGTTCTTCTGTTTGGTATTAGAATGTCTTACTTCCTTATCCCAGCTACAAATAATTGGACCAATTTAATTCTGTAGTAAATTCCATCTCTGATATATCTTGACATTTAATTATCTTATTTTAGAGAATTTTCCAGATGCTGCTCATTCTTTCCTTACAGATAAAATAAATAAGGACAGACTTGATATTTTCTCACTTTTAAGACCTTCTAATACCAACCTCTAAAGGTGTGGAAGAAGGTCACATATGAAAGACTGCATATACAGAGTATCGGAATTATCACATAGCACCAGTAAACATACCTACTCTTCATAGTGCTGCCTGGCACTGTTCTCTGGGTTTATAGAGATTCTTACTGAATTGAGTTTATTCACTGGTTTGAATTCTTACCTAGTTAATAACCTAGAGAATCTGAGCTAAATATAAAAACTTCTATTTTATTTGAACATAAAAGTACAACATATTAACCCAGGAAGGTCCAATCTTTTGAAGTTGAAGTCACAAAGATTAATACCATTTATATGTAGTCTCCTTTTACAGATTTATTTTGTGTAGAAAATCTCTCATCATCCCTAAGCAATGAGCCTTCTGTGGTGAATTAACCTGCCCAGTTGGGTGCATTTATCTGTTTATTCAAATCATCTCCCATTCTCTGGAATCGCTTCTTAATCTTCCAAGGCACCTTGAGAAAATCTTTTTAATTATTTAACATAAATGTCCATTGCTATTCTTTTTTTGTTTTTTGTTAGTGTACCTTACATGGAGGCTTAGCTGATAAGATAGAATTAGGTAAAATGTGGTGTCTGCCTTCAGTGTTCTCAGATCTGGAGTGGAGGTGATGAGTAACAAAACAGTATGATTCTTGCTGTGGCAGAAATGTAAACAAAGCTGTGTTTGGAAAAACTCCTCTAGTGCATTGAGCAAGGCCAGTCAGAGGAGATGCGTAAAAGGAGGAGGAGCTGACCAGATGGACAGGTGAAAGCCACTCAGTTCAGTAGACAAAGTCTGAAAAAATACAGGGGCCTCTGAGATGCTTAGGACGTGTGAAGCACAGGCAGGAGAGGGAGAAGAAGGAGGAGAGATGAGAAGGGAGTGTTAGCTTAGCGCCAGATTGGGTAGACTTTCAACCTGGATTATGATTTCCAAAATGTGGGTGCAGGGAATATCATTGTGAAGATAACCTCCAATATGAAGGAAGGGAAAAGGACACTGAAGGCAAGGAGGGCGGTTGCAAAGCCACCATGTCTGCCCAAGTGTGAGACTGACTATGTAAACATTAGAAATGAACAAGACAGCCCAGGTACACTGATGGCTTTGTAGTGGGATTGACAGTTTTTAAATGGTACTCTAAGGAAAAAGAATAATTTATAATGATTTCAATAGAGTGGCTTGATCTAGGGAAGAGGAGAGGCAAGTTAGAGTAGGAGGTGAAAGTAAACTCTGACCTTTAGAGCTAAGAATAAACAAATGGAGATAGGGATAGAGATCACAGCTGGCCGTAGAGTTTACAGATCTCTGGAATGCACTCGGTGGTGGTATAGTGCTGGCAGTACATGCAGATCACCGAAGAGAAAGATTAGAATATAGCTGACCTACAATCAGAAGTCTTCTCAGTCCAACAAGGTCCCATGGGTGTGGAAAGCAGGGAGTGATAGGGCTGGTGCTACCTACGAAGTGCATGTTTTTATCAAAGGCTTTCAGTTTGTAATTTTTAAGAATTCTATTAGAAAGCATGTGATACTACAGACTGAATTCAGCTTGTGGAACACTAGTTTGCAAAGTCTTTAGTAGTAATGATTCTGAACATGGAAGAATTAGGAATGGGCAGAAGAGGTAGAGGTTGTCTCAATAAGAAGGACAGTTTAAAAAAAAAAAAATTGAGAAACCTGCCCTTGTCCACAGTTTAATATATGGCATGGCCAAGAGACTGTAACTGATATGTGTGTTATATGGCTGAGAAACAGAAAAAAATGTGGTTGAGAAAGACAAGTATGAGAGCAGCCAGATGGTCAAGGATCACAAACACAATGCAGGGGAGATCCCCAACAATGTGTAAACCAGCAAAGGACAAGCGCAGCAACTGCGCTGCAGATCTAAGGACCACATCACTGACTGTGGGATGTCAGATGCATCCTTCCCTCAAAAGGGTTTGTCATTGGCATCTCGATCAGTGTAAGATTCTTCCTTTGTGGATGGGCCTTGCATTGCCTCAAACATGAATGAAAGTGATAACTGGAAATCCAAATCTTTCAGAATGAAATTCTGTATTTGCATTTTAGCAGAAGAATCTGAGACATTGACTCACTTACTGAAAAGAACTTTTGAAATGTGTGACTCTATATTAGGCTAAAAATTATTCTGCTGTGTACAAGCTGCGTGACTAGGTCATGTGGCTTAACTCTTAGCAGAACTATTCAACACAGTAAAGTAAGACATAAATACATTTAATTAGAAAAATATTCCAAATTCTGTTGCAATGACTTCTTATATCAATTTCTATCTTATGAGGCCAAAATTATACCACATAGGATTGAAGATAAGAAGAAAAATAATCATAAGCACAAATAGCATTGTGTGTCTCTAACTAAACTCCAACAGCTGTTTCTTTAAGTGTTAGTTTCTATGGTAGAGACTGCATAAACTATAAGCAAACAAAACTTGGTGGTTAAAACAACAGTCATTTTATTTAGTTCATGGTTCTGTGTGTCAGCTTTCAGAAATTCTCTGTATGGGCCAGGTTGACTATGCTCACTCTAATGATGTGGCCACTTGGAGAATTAGCTGAAGACTGGATAACCAAGGATGGTTTCACTCTCAGGGATGGCAATAGGCAGGCTGTTGGCCAAGGCCTGACTGACCGGCTATAGGCTTGCATGTGGCCTTTCATCCTCCAGCCAGTTAGCTTGGGCACAATTGCATGGTGATTGCAGGTTTCCAAGAGCAGCAAGACAGAGCAAGTTCTAGCATATAAACACTTTTCTAGTCTCACCTTGTAGCAAATTGCTATTGTCTGTTGGCCAAAGTGAATCACATGGTCACCCTGACTCAAGGAGCAGAAAAACAAGCTCCATCTTCTGGATAAATTCTTCGGGAAGAATTTATGGCCATTTTTGCAGGTTAAATAAAGTAGTAATGGCTTAATGTTACCATAACTTTAAGTACTAAATGCTCTTAAGTGATTTTTATTTCTCCAGCCATATGGCCCAAACAGTGTGGCCCATAAACACCATGGACCAGCAGCAGGGAAGGATTACTTGTTCTTTGAAGCAAACCAGAGCTTATTAGAAATTCAGGATGTCAGGCTCCACCTGAGATATACTGACTCAGAATCTGCATTTTTACATGACCCACAGGTGATTCATAAGCTCAATAAGGTTTTAGAAGCACAATATCTTTTTTTCTATTCCTCACAATTCCATTTCCTAGGTTTGTATGTTTTCCTGTAGAGTGATATATCTTTGATTTTTAAAGGTGCCGGAACTGTCTCCTTCAGCACAACTGAAACAGAACAAACACAGGTTTCAGCAGTAAAACAGGTTGCTTCTCAGCATGAATAGCTAGAGAAAGAGAAGGTATAACATTTTCCCACTCAATTGTCCTTTGACTATAAAAATAGAAATTTAAAATTACAGTGCATAAATATTTAAAAAGTATTGAATTTAACTAGGAAGCACCATTCAGAAGATAGGGCAGAGTTTAAAGCAGAAATAGCTAGTTTCTACTAGCTGATCTTTTACATTGCTGAACAATTGCTTAACTGGACCTTGGTTTTCTAAAGGTTGAAATATTGACTCTTCAGTCTGTATACCACATGTTAAACATCTCTAGGATGTGTATACATCCTTTATACAAGTAATAAGACCAGCAGACTTATTAAGCATCTAGTGTGTGCAGGCCACTGGTCTAAACCCATATGAAGTGCAAGTGTATTATGGTTTGTTAAATTCCCTTCACTTCAGGATGCAGAGGGGAGGGGAACCTGAACTTTTGACAATAAAAGTTTATTTCACCAGGCTGAGGACTAACAAGTGGCATCTAAAGACTTGTAGATTATGAGAAGGAACCTGGTCAACATCCAGTGTCCTCCACTACTTTGCTTTTTACTTCAAGAGTGTACAGAAGAAGAAGAAGAAGAAGAAGAAGAAGAAGAAGAAGAAGAAGAAGAAGAAGAAGAAGAAGAAGAAGGAGAAGAAAATGCATGAAAGGTTAATGCTGTTATTCCCTGTGAAGATTGCTTTGAGTATATTCTTCTGGGATGGGATAACTTGTTTTTTGAAGCACTGAATACTATTTTAAATGTTTATACTTTGGGGCTCTGTTCTTGTCAGTCAGTTCACCAGTAAGTAGTTCATAGATATCTGGTGAGCATTTAACATACGCAGCATATTCTAGGTCTGGGTATCTAGCAGTGAGCAAGACTGGGTACCTTGTAAGAAAACAGGTAAATAAAATAATTTCTGGATACGAATACACTAGGGAAAATTAAAATAGAACCACACAGCAGAGAGAAATTGAGGGGAGGAGCCAACTTTACTTCAGGTTAGGCAAGGCTTCCTTGAAGAGGTGACATTTGAGTTGAAACCTGAATAATAAGTATGATGCAGCCACTTAGAGCTCCAGAAGCAGACAGAATATCAAGTGCCAAGGATACTTCTAAGGACAAAGCAAACCCCTGTTCAAGAGATTGTGAAATGACTAGCATGCAGGATTAAGGAGGATTTTGAACAAAAGATGTACTTCCTTAAAGGGTCAATTCACCTTTTTATAAATCTGCACTTCACAAATGTTCGCCAGCATCCTCATCAGCTCCATCAAACCTTGGAGTGACAGCTCCGTCAAACTTTAGAGACTGATTTACTCCATCTCAGGCACTAAACCAAAGCACTTTGATATATTAATTCCATTGATTTCTTGACAGTTCTATGAGATTCTGTCATTACCCCAATATACGTGAGGAAATCAAGGCACAAAAAAATCTAAGCCATTTCCCTTAACAGAGCTGGTTCTGATGATAAGTAATTTTTTTCCATTCCCTAGAACCTTGTCTGGGGCAGGTAAGACAGCTGGGTGCCAGTCAGCCTTTGACTCTGAAAAAGGTTGATCTTCTACAGTCTACCTTTTCCCTGGCTTTCATCTAGAGTAGACCTAGCAAAAGAGAAGAGGAGACAACTCTCCTCCTGGATTCCCACCCCTCTTGGCCCCCTTCTACCATCTGTTGCTGTTTGTGTAGAAAAAGAACATAAAAGAATACCAACTACCATGCACATTCAGCAATCTCATTTTGTGTGTGGGAGTCTGGATTCATTAACAAGTTCCTCCAATTCCCCCTGTGCTTACAACACCAGTCTACACATAACCCAGTGAAATCATGGGAATGGGTGATGATCAGCTGCATGATGGTGAGACGTCAGCGTCCAAGTGCATCATCTGCTACTTCCTAGTTATTGTCTTCTGGTTCAGGGACATTGTTTTTTCAACAACCTCAAAGTAAATAATGCTTGTTTCACTATTTCCCTGGCCTCTACATTGCCCCTTCAATTCTAATCCATAGCAAGTCCCACTTCCTTTTTTATGGTTTCCATTGTCCAGACTATTCACTTATCCATTTACAAGTCCATATGTCCACCATACATTCAACCACCATGTAATGAGTACTTCCTCACTTTCATTAACTGTGTGAAGTGCTGGAGCATATAAAATATTGGGAGAGTATTTCATTTTTTCAAAAACAGAGATCACATTCCCAAAGTTCATATTAGTCTCTCTCTTCTTTTGGACCCTTACTTATCTAAAAACTAAGTGCTCTATTACATACTGTATAAATTGGCCTCTAGCTGTTTTTACTGCTAACCATTTTTTTTTGTTTTTTTTTTTCTTTTCTTTTTACAGCTCCTAAGTTGAAATTTCTCAAGAGTAAAATTCAGATTATATTTCTGGTGGACTAGAGTGACCCAAACGTAGAGTTGGAATATCCATGTTTAAATTCTGGTTTTGTTATTGACTAGCTATGTGGTTTCAGGGGTACAGGCCTTCTCTATTTAGATAATGGAACTTGGATGGAAGGATTTCTAATGTCTTTGCTAGTTCTAACACTCATGAATCTGTGAATTGTAAAGTATCTACCAAGGCTGGAATGGGAAGGAAACATTCCATATAAAGGTGTCAATAGCATGTTTCAAGCTTCTAGTTCTAATCTATTTATACTGTGGGTGGTTTTCTAACTGTAATGTAACTTTGCCACTGACCTAAACACTAAACCAGAGTAAATATAAAAACAAGCAAAAAATCAGATTGGGCCTTTCTTGTGAAGCTAGCTAGGCCTTGAACGGGGTCTTCAGCTAGGCAGGGGTTCTTTCCCAGCCTGTAGATCAATACAGACAGGAAATATAACCTCACACCAAGACAACTCCCTATTTCTACCTTTACTGGGTTGCTGTATCTTACACTAGGCATTCAACAGCAGCAGTATCAAGATGGTCCTAGAAGAGGTTTTGATGTATGTTTGATTGAACAATTCACAACTGATGATAAAGGAAGGTAGGCTGTTGGGGTCAAATCCTGTGTTTTACAAGCTGCTGTCAGAGGGAGATCAAACCCTCTCGTAGATGGGAGCCTGGCCTGACTGCAGCCCTTCCTACTCCAACGGTCATCTTTAGCTCTTTTGACCATACCCATAAGCTAACTATATTCAGATAGTAAGAATCCTGTATGGGTAATCATTTTTTAAAATATATAAAGCTCTAAAAGAATTTAAATTCATCTACTGGATTTCAATATAATTGCTGTTTCAAGGAAGTCTACAACTGTGAACTGCTGTTCAATGGAATTCAACTATTTCCTTTCAATATAATTGCCTAATAAGGGCTGATGGATACCAAGCAGTTCTTTTGTTATAAACAGCAAAATAGTTGTTTGACAAAATGAAATTGGTATATTGTCAAACTGGCCACATCTCTTCAAACTCAAAGAGTTTGTAGTCATTGTGAATATGGTGAAGGCTTCAGAAATCTTTTTTGAAATCCAACTCTACTGCTCAGGATAGTATACAACCAATGTGGAAAGCAAAGTACTGTTACCTCTGAGGGTTTTGCTCTTTCCAAATCCCTGAGAGCTGAAAAAGACTTTGGTGATGTGGATATGGAAGACTCTATCTGGGTGTCCATTTCCAGCATTCTTTCTACTCTGATGCCACGGCCACCTAGAACAACATTCCAAAGCTATCATATAAGAATTCGTGATTTATATGGTAAACCGAATGGCATTTTACCACCTACCTAACTACAGCGGTGTCAGCAGGGTTAAAATGAGACACATTAAAAGCCCTCCAGAAAGATTTGGTGTTCTATATAAAGACAGTAACAACTCATGCATCAGGCCTTGGCTGCAGCAAGGAGTCTCCTCTTGTAGCCTGCTGGTGGGAAATGAGGCGATTTGTTTGAATCTGGATCCAAATTGTGTCTCTACATTTCATCTTATTAGGGAGGTAATGTATTTGAGGGGACCAGATGGGAAGAATAACTTTAAGAATACTCCTAAGCAGCTGAGTCCACCAGAGTATGCCAACATCCACATTCATTCAGCCATTCACTTATCTATCTATCTATCTATCTACCTACCTACCTACCTACCTACCAATTGATCTGTGTATCTATATGCTAGCTACTGTAGCAAATATAAAAATAAGTTTGACATGGTAGATTCTTTGACATACATATAAAAATGACTAAAAAACTATGGTACATTTACACAATGGAATTCTATGCAGCAGAAAGAAAGAAGGAGCTTCTACCCTTCGCAACAGCATGGATGAAACTGGAGAGCATCATGCTAAGTGAAATAAGCCAGGCAGTGAAAGACAAATACCATATGATCTCACCTTTAACAGAAACCTAATCAACAAAACAAACAAACAAGCAAAATATAACCAAAGACATTGAAATTGAGAACAGGCTGACAGACACCAGAGGGGAGAGGGGAGGGAATTTCAGGGGAAAAGGGGAAGAGTTAGAGCGACAAGTATAAAAGACACATGGACAAAAACTAGGGAGGGTGGAAATGGGAGGGAGGTGGGGAGGGCTGGGGCAGTGGGCCGGGATGGGAGTAAAGGACAGAAAACTGTACAAGAACAACAATTAAAATAAAGGAAAAAAAGAAGCAATATAAGAAAAGTTTATAATTGACATAACATGGAAGAACTCGATAACCTACCAAATAAATACTTACCATAGTTAGATTAAACCAGAAGGGCCTCTTGGAGAAACAAGGAAGCTCAATTTTAATCAAGAGGTTGGTGATTTCACATGGGGGTGTGGTGTTGCGAAAAGGTATTTGATGCTTCTCTGAACATGGCTGGTGGTAAAGAGATCTAGACCAAGTCTGACAGGGGGAAACAAATACTCCTAGGAGAATATTAATACGACAAAGCGCAGATTCTGGGGAAATGCACATAGAGATGAGGTAAGAGAAGTATATTAGAACCAACCAGTGGTTTGACTTGAGTATGTTATTTCTTTAATGAACAGCATATTTTAAAATCTGTGATATATAATGAATTAATAAATTGTATGCAATGACAACCATGGATAATTGTGGGATGCATTTTTTTTTAAGTGTTGTTGTGGGCTTTAAAAAAGTCTGTCTTTCAAATATATAAAAAGGGTGTATGTTCTAAATCCTGTTAGTGTGACTAGTTTTGATTTTTGTGACTGTGTATACATGGAGTCATAGGCTCTGATGGATGATAAAATGTTAAATCGCCAGTGGTGGGAAATATTAACGTAAGTTTAGCGTTTACTGTGACTATATTTAATCAATACCTTATTTCTGCTAACATGTTTTGCGAGGCTGGCTCTGTCATGGTAGGTAATCTATACCCTAGGAAAAGCTATAGCCCTTCTGAAGGTGCTCTGTATTTTGTTTTATTTTATTTTTTTAAAGGTGTAGTAGGCTTCAGAGAAGATGGATATTCCTCATGCTTGGGAAACAACAATGGAACAAAACATGATTTTATATGTGGTCATAATTTTTTTAAGATGATATTTGAGACATTCTTGATACGTGTAGAATTTCACAGAACCACTTTATCAGAACACGTAGCTCATTTTTTTTTCTTTCTAAAGAGCAAGTTAATTACCATCTGATGAGCTTGCTTCATTCTCTTCCTTCAACCACCAAGCTTTTCAGATGGGTTGGAGGCACTAAATCAAACTCAGTCTCCGCCACTGGCAGTAAATTACCGAGGGCTGTTACAGTGGCTTCCTTAAGCCCCTCCATTTGTATGGTGAAAAACAGACCCACCTATGGGTACCTGTGTGTTCTGGAACCGGAGGGAGACTGTGCCTTCCGCAGCTCACACTCTGCACAGAGCCACTTCCCGGAAAACCGGACAACCTATTTACCATTGTCATAGTAACATACACACTTTGGGCCCACGTATACTTAATCCCGAGAGGCACTTGTTCCCTTGCCTGGGAAGGTGTGCTCCCTCGCGGCAGGGATGGCTGCCGCCCCCGGGCTCCTGCAGCTCCAGGCGACGGTGGAGGCGGCAGCGGCGGCGGCGGCAGCAGGCTGCGGACACATGGAGGATAGCGAGGCCCCAAGCGCCCTCCCATCCCAAGTGCAGACGCTTCCCTGCACCCGCCCCTGTGTGTGTTACCATGACAATCAAAAATGCGTGTCAGGGGAGATGAGTGCCAGTGCCGCCTTGCGCGTTTTCTGAAACCGAGTCACTTTTGCTAGTTCGTCAGCACGTGAGATTCTCTCTGCACTCAGTGCCAATTGGGGGCCAACCCCCCAAACCAGCCTGGGCCACCGCGCAAGCAATCCAAGACAGTGTGGACAGGTCAGGCTATTTCCCTGCCCCGCGAGTAACCGACAAAGGAGAAGCTGCCTTCAGCCTCGTTCCATGTGTAGTCGGCCACCTGCCATTTCCAAAAGCTACTGAATGGCATGCTATTTGGGAAAAGGCAAAACTGGGGTCCCCGTGAACAGGAAGAGAAACTCTGGTTCTTAAAGATGAGTTAACTTCTTGGAAAGAAGTGGGTGCCCCGCGGCATCACCACTGCCCGCCTCCAGGCTCAGTGCTGGCACCAGCCCTGTTACTGCCTGCTGGTTACATCTTTCCCCTTCTTCTTTGCATGTGGCTCAGAGGCTCCCAAATCTGACTGTGCATCCTCACCCCGGGAGAGCTTTCGGTTTTGACTTTCACTGAGGCTACAACATACTCCCTCCCTCCAGTTTCTGTTGTAATAGGGAACAAGCCATGGAATCTGTACTTTCAGGCAGATCCTCAGGATAATTATGATATGCATTCAAATTTCGGAATAATTGCCTAGATCTCTCCTTTTTCATTTCTAGTTTCCCCCCTTATCTCTCCTCCTTCTTGCTTTCTATGTTTCAAATTCAACTCTTTTCTCTCATCACTTTCTCTCTTTCTCTCTCTCCCTCCCTCCTTCCCTCCCTCTCCCTCTCTCCCTCTCCCTCTCTCTCCTTCTCCCTACTCCCTCACCCCCCATCTTAAAGCATCTGTTAAAGATGCAGGCACTGTTCTAGATGCTTGGGAGGTTATGATCTCTGCCTCCTCATGGCAGGCATTGCTGGTCTCTCATCATTGACCTTTTCTTTTGCCTTTCTCCATACCTGCCATCTCCTCTTCACTTTCTCTCTATATCTTCATCCTGTCCCTTTTCCTTCCTTCCTTCCTTCCTTCCTTCCTTCCTTCCTTCCTTCCTTCCTTCCTTCCTCCCTCCATCCCTTCCTTTCTTTATCTTTTCTTTCTTATTGCTACTTGTGATTCCATTTGTATTGCTTAGCACCCCAGATGTCACATAGGATTAAAAGGTGCTGGCATCTAGCTTGGTTTCCAAGATACGGATTCTTCCCATCATAGCTTAGAGAACCTTTTTAGATCACGAAGGGCGAAGCTAAAGTAGGAAGGTAATTTTTCCCCCTCCTAATCCTTTGCTAATTACATGACATTTGCCTTTTCTAGAGCTCAGGATGAAAAATAAGTCAGGTTACTCTCAGCTAACGTTAGAAGCATTCTAGTTTTCATACTGTTTAACAACCTCTTTATTCTACATGCTTTCCTTAAAGTTGCAATTAAAGATTCTCCAGTCAAAAGAAAGCATGTAAAAATGGGACTTGCATTAAAAGAAAATACAGAATAACCTCTGTGAATTAATCCCCTTTATTATTCAGGCTGCTGTTTTAAGCAAAGATAGTCTTTTGAGCATGAACATCATAAATTGTTACAGATTTACCTGTTCCAAAGTTTCAATCATAGCTGTGTGACTCTGAGTACAAAAGACCTTGAGAACCTCTCTCCAAAGTTAGGGGATTAGCTGTGGTCTGAAGGAGTCTGCAACAAAGAGACATAAACACTCCCTTGTTCCTTATGGGCTCCTCCAGGCAGCAGGAGGCCTTGCCAGTGTCTTAGCTGCAAGCATAGGTGGGATCTGAGGGCGTACTGCCCCGCCCTGAGCTCATTTCCTCAGCCTTCCGGGAGGATTGAAAGTTGAGGGCTGCAATCATCAGGATCTCCAACTGCCTCATGGTTCGGGCCTTAAAATATTAACTAACTTAAGACTTCATGTACTTCCCAATCAGCCAGCTTACCAGCAGCTATTTACCTAAAAACTTTCTATGTACAATGGTTTGGCAGTTTTGAAAAATTAAAAAAAAAATTGACTCCCAGTCCAGTGCTCTTGAACTTTGAGAAGACTGATTTACATGCAAAGAAAACTAAATTCTTTGCTTAGTTTCCCAGAACACTTGGAATAAAATCATGTTTTTTCACAGGACCTTGAGGCCCCAACTCATGTGGGTCTTGTGTACCCCCGTTACTAATCTTTTGTCACCACCCACCTTGTTGATTTAATTACAGCCTTATTTCTTCTTTTGATTCCCACATTAATGCCAACTGATTCTCTTTGAGAATGCCCTTTCCCCAAATGCCTATTGGTTTGGTTTTAGAATAGTCATCTTCTTGTCACTCAAGTCTCAATTTAGCAGTCACTTCCTCAGAAAAGTCTTCCTTGACACTCAAACTAAAAATAAAAGTATCAGATTATTATCATACCACTGTTTTAGTCTTCTGCCATGGCACTTACCACTATGGGACATTTTCCTATTTGTATAATGTTTCCCTTCATCTTCCATTAAGATATAAGCTTCATCAGAATGGGGGTCTTGATACTTCGACTGCACCTAAAAGAATTCAAGACATCAAAAATATGTTCAATGAATGTTTGTCAAATGAATAAATGAATGAAAGGTTGTTTATGTTATTTGCTAAATGAGGTGTTCAGATATGAAACACTAATGTTTCCAGATGAGGGAGGAATCACTCTGGGCTAGACAAAAGTTAATTAGAGAGGAAGGGACACCTGACTTGGACACTGATCATACATGGGAGTTAAAGCTACATAAAGTAAGATGGGTTTCGTTCAGGTAAGGGAGAATTTGCCAATTAAATGATCTAATCCATGTTGGCCCAAACCAGTTATTCAAGAGTGGAGGAGTCCCTTAAATTGGTTTCCTCTTCTGATTTCAAAGTTGCTTGCTGTTCTAACTCTGTGAGTCTGAAAGCTGGCTTTGTTTTATATTTTTTCCCATCAGGGTACTTTGGTATGGCAGTGGCTGCAATGGGAAGAGCATCAGAGAAAACAAGTTTAAGTAACTGATTCTTTCTCTACAATACGAGAAGGGGGAAAACATTTTCCCTTCATTGGCAAAGATGGTTATGGCTGATTAATCAAGCCATTAGATACTGTTTTGCTACATTCACTAGAAGCAATGATGGCACTTTAGCTTGAATATTCATGTTATAAATACTATATAAATTTGGAATGCTTATAGATTCACAAAATTTGAGAGCTAAAAAGGGCCTTAGAGATCATTTAAACTCTGCAGACCATCCTCCATACCATTTATAATTTTACAGCTTGAAATACAAAGGCCCAGAGTAAAAAAATGGTTGACTAATGGTTACAGTAGCTGATAAGCAAACTGAGATTGTCCACCTGGACTTTCTGACTCCTTGTCCAAGTGCTCTTTATACTCAACCTAAGTGAGCTTCGTGCATTTGGTCATGTTACATAAGCACAAAGGAAATCTGAGATTTTAAGCATACTTATAGAAGAAACCCCATCAATTTCATGTTCAAAGTTGCAGCAGTGAAAGTGAGAAATGCATGTCGAAAGCACATGCTGGCATTTGAAAGGATTTAAAGTACAGTCATTATCCCTTTTAAAAGTATGCAGAGTGCAAGTTTTAGGAACAGGGGACACCATTGTTTACTTCCCCCATATATTTTCTACATTACCCAAAACTGCCATGCTTAAATCATAACATGCCTTCTCTCTTTTTTTTTTTTTTTTTTAACTGGCAGTACACTGTGCATGCAGATTTACTATTTTGACTACTGAGTTTTTCTCTTGCAAATAGTGAGCGCCAAATGTCATTCTTTCCATCCTCCAGCAGATGGCAACTCCAGTCTTCCTTCATCTTACCTATTTCTACACTTTGACTGCGCCCTCCTCCACCCCTGCTCCTTCAGAAGTCCATCTTTGTGGGTCACTGAGGGTTGTATGGACAAGTGACTCCATTCCTTTGTCTTTGGAATCACCACCTTCAGCATCTGACATTAATGTCCAATCTAAATATGCCCAGAAATAACAAAATTACAAATTAATCATCAGTGTGAATTTTTTTTTTTGGGGGGGGGATTTAAGAAGATTTTATTTATTTTTTATTTTTTTTATTTTGAACTAGTTTTTATTTATTTTTAATTTTTTTAAATCAGTATTTTTTTAATCAGTATTTTTAAATTGTTGATATTGTACAGTTTTCTGTCTTTTACCCCGCCCCAGCCCACCACCCCAGCCCTCCCCACCTCCCTCCCATTTCCGCCCCCCATAGTTTTTGTCCATGTGTCCTTTATACTTGTTGCTCTAAACCCTTCCCCCTTTCCCCTGAAATTCCCTCCCCTCCCCCTCTGGTCACTGTCAGACTGTTCTCAAATTCAGTGTCTTTGTTTGTATTATGCTTGTTTGTTTGTTTTGTTGATTAGCTTCCTGTTAAAGGTGAGATCATATGGTATTTGTCTTTCACTGCGAATTTTTTTAAAAAATAGGAAAAAAGAGAAGATAAGGGTTAGGGTTAGCATTGTTTCCATTTAAGAAAACAAAGTATCTTTTTAAAAAGAAAAAAGTAGTCAATTTCTTTAGGTTTAGCTTTTAAAGGAGGGCAAGTTTGATTAGATTTTCTCTAGTCATTGGTTAAAAAGTCATAAAAATCTCCAAAATAACACCCAAGACTGAAATCGTGTCACATTTCTCTTGACTACATTTTTTTGGTCTCCTGTAGTCCAATCTTTACTATTCTTCCATCCTGTTTACACACGCCCTTTCAGTAATCAAAATTGCTGAATCTAGTACCCTTATTTCTTTCCTTTTTAGAAATTTTTTCTTCAGGTGTATTCTTCAGGCGTTGCTGCAAAGACCTTCATTTATCTTGTTCTAGTCTCTGTGCCCTACACCCACCTCTGCCCCTACAACCCAGATCCTGAGGACTTACAGAATTGCAGGAGTTAAAACACATCCTGCTGTCAAATTGTAAGTCTAAGGGCTTCTGGAAGAAATCAATATAAAAGAATATCAGCTACTCTCTTTTCAAAGGGAGAACTGAGCCCCTTTGGCTGGATAGCTCAGTTGGTTAGAGTGTCTTCTGGAAATGCCTAGATTGTGGATTCAACCCCTGGTCAGGGAACATAAAAGAATCAACCAGTGCGTGCATAAATAAATGGAACAACAAATTGGTGTTTCTCTCTCTCTCCTTCTCTCTCTCTCCCCCTTACCCTCTCCCTCCTTCCCCCTTCCTCTCTAAAAATCTATAAATGAAGAGAGAACTGAGTGATCTCAGGCCTGACAAACAAGGTCTCTTAGATGTGCTTGCTAATTTTAGGAATGTCTGATTTGTAGAATGGACTTGTTGGTCTTACAAATGTTTCATGGAGGAAACTTCTGCCTGCTCATCCTCTTCCAAAGAACCCAACCAGTTTCTTTGCTTTGAAGTTGAAGAAAATTGGTACCTCGATATGTTAAGTACCAGAGGGAGGCTAAAGTCTACAGGAATGCAATAGTAACAATAATGTACCTCTTGTTGAAAAAAGAGGTATTTTTAGCTTCAGAATATTCAGAGTATGCATTCCTTGGTTGTTACTGTCATCGCGTGAAAACATGAGCTGATGCTGCAAATACAGTCCTTGAAAACCACAGATAATTGTGGAAATCCAAGACTGTTATCATTGACAGCCACTAATGAAGACAGGAGAGCTTACTTCAAACCAACCAACAATTAGCACTGACAATAGAAGTGTAAATAGAGCCTTAATTAATTAATTCCCTAATTGTCTTGCTGTACCATCCAGACCCTTGCTTCAACTTTAGCTAGAACATATGCCAGAGAAGACTTGCTTCTTTCAACTTTGCGATAATCACTTGTCCGTGTACTCAGTATGGACAACCATCCGAACTAGAGATCTTCCCCCCACCTTGAATGTATATATGCGGTTTCATTCTTGTGTTTCTTTCTCTATTTCCTCACAATTCTGATACCTCAAAATGTTTACTTATTAATATGGATAGCTTATGTAGCATCTATGATTGGATGCAATTCATAATTAATATAAAATGGAAAATGATCAGTTGGTAATTCTGGAGTGATGAGAACTCTCTGGACTCTTCCTTTTGCTCTTTTTGACAATAAGTGCTTAGTTTTCTCTATCCCTTGGCTGATCCCCAGTCCAATCCCAGCAATCAGAGAGCAGATGGATTGCTTTTGGGAGTTCTGTGATTTTCCATCTTTCTCAGGAAAGGATGTTCAGTTCCTTCTCAAAGCACCAATAACAGTTCCATCTATTCTCTCTCTTAAATGAGGTAGCAACATTGGAAACTTTAATGCAGTTACTTCAAGTTATGTGATGTTAAAGGGGGATGTGTATTTATGTATGGCAGAGACATGCCTACCAGTGGGGGGTGGCCAAGCTGAGGGGCAGACTGAAAACCCCACTGAGCAGGAGAGAGAGGGAAGATGGGAGGAGGTCTGGAATGTTCCACTGGAGATGAGTGTAGCCCAGAGAATCAGCACTGGTGGCTGGGGTAGGATCAGCTGTGACCCTACTACTGAGATTCTAGTCTCAAGATGCTTATCTGGTATCGGTAGTCCTGGCTCACAAGAGTTGATCATGTACAGAATTTAAATCAGAGCTTGCTTAGCAATCCTGTCTCTGAGAAAGCCTAAGTGGAGATACCCTTTCTGTATGTGGGTGCATTTAATGTATATGCATATCTATCTATATCTATACATACAGATATACATAGATATAGAGAGATACACACACACACACACACACACACAATGTTGTTGAAGTTCCTTCTGATTACCTTGCATATCATAGTTAATAGAAATATTTGTGAAAAGTTACTGAGAATCACACAAAGGCCATTTGTTCCTATCTGTACAACATGAAGCAAGTACCTGCTGACTTCCGTTTACCCTTTAATGGATAGGTGTCCATTGGGCCATGTAGGTGAGTAGCTAGCCCATAGGTACCATGTACCAAGATGTTACTATTTTGGAGAACTAATGTTTTGTTTGAGGAAACAAGTATATTATAAACAATGAGAAAAACATTCTAACATTATAGAAGTAAACCAAATGTGTGGTGAAGACAGAGGAGACACGGAATAGTCCCATTGCACTCATTCTCTCTCTCTCAATAAAAGAAAATGTTGTGTAGCTTGTTTCAGACTTAAAGAGTATGCAGAAATTTGACTGGCAAAGAGAAGCTGAAAGAGCCAACACAAGGGAATAAGGAAGTCACCATATGGCCACAGAGAGCAGGTGGTGACAGATTGGCCAGACTGAGCGGAGGGTCTGTGTTAGGATGCAGTGGGAGGTAAGGAGAAATAAGCTAGGACAGGTTGCCTCGTCAGGCACATGTGTGCTTCCCTCCTCATAGCTGATTATGTAGATTCTCTACACACATGCTTTATTTTTTATTTGGCTTTACCTGCCTAGATATAGATACACTCTGGAAACCCAGAGAAACCTTTCAATCTGCTTGTTAAAGCTGAGAATTGATTAGCAAGCATGACTTTGTAACAGTAACTACTGGCTCCATCTCTTTATAAATCCTCCCTTGCATTTTCAAGGTGCCCTACCTCCCTCCTTGTGATGTTACACTACATAACCCTTCCTTGGACTCCCTGCACCTGACCCCTTCCTGTGAGAACCACAGAAGCTGGCAAACCTCTTCAGTTTGGTTGGATTTTTCATTATAAGCTCTGACGGCCTTTCCACCAGTGCCCTAGTACCAGCAGTTAATTTGTTCTGAATTTGTTGTGGGACTACATTGTACTAAGCAAGGGGCCAAAAGTGTTACATGTATTAGCTCTCTTAACCTATATAACCATCCTCAAACATAGATCAATTTGATGCGTATTTATTGAGAATCTAGTATGACAATGCATACGATGGTGTTAGCAGCAAAAAATAAAGACATGGACCTTGCCCACACATAACTTATGTTTTCCTAAAAGCATACTTCTAGTGGCAGAGATTGAGTCCTGATGAGGGGAAAAAATTTGTCCTAGATTAGAAATTTGGATGTAGGTCTTCGAGAGCCCCAAATTATCATTATTTTTAATTCCCCTACTGCATCTCCCTGTTTTTTCTATTTTTTGATATAAAAATTAATTAAAAATTAATTATTCTCAGCAATTGTTCATGTGAAGGCAACTGACAATCAGGCCATCTAAGCCAGAGTGAGTCTTATGTTGAGAAATTATTGCATAAAGTAAGGAAATGTTTCTCCATGTTGTGTTCCGTGCTGGATGGAGTGCTAAGCCTTTCAGGATCTGCCTTCCAGGGTCTTGACAGACCAGGGGTCCATGCCACCAAGTGACTTGTTGTTCATTATTGCATTTAATACTATGGCAACGACTCCACCAGTGTCTTTATTAACACTTGCTCCAGGCTAGCATTTTCCCCCCAGGTCAGTAATGAGTTTGAAGGAGTGGATGTGGAAATGAGATTTGTTCTCACCAGTGGAGTGAATTATGTCTTGCTGGGGCCTCCAGGCTAATATTTCAAATTTGCCACAAGGTACTTCATCAAAAATTCTATTTCGGTTCCAAAAGGACCAAGCATGCCTATTAACAAATTCTGAGCACGCCTTTGAATTGTATTTTTTTTTCTTTCCTTCCCTTGGCTCCATCCACTGAAGGCTTTAGGAATTAGCAGTTTGTGAAAATGGTCCATTTCCATGGGCCAGTAAAGAACACACCAAAAAAGTGCAGCCCCTTTAACTAACAAAGCTGATTCTGTGACAACTGAGGTGAAGTGAACGCAGAGCCACCTCAAGTGCATCACAAACCATGCACTCTCACCCTGCACAGAGGCATGGCGCCAGCCACACTCGTGGGACAGGATTCGTTCTCGCTGTCTTTTAAATCCTCATACCTCAGTTCGGTTGCCAGGGTTCATTTTAATGCCATTGATATTTGTGGATTTAACTCTCCGGTTGAACCTGCAACATCCCAAAGAAGCCAGCTGCAGAAATAGGGCTGCACATCAAAGCACTGGCTTTCCAATAATAGACCTTCCCAGAAGTCCTAGATGGTCAGACAAGATGGAAACCACAGGTTACTTTAACAGGTGTTCTCTGTGGTGCAAAAGGGGGAGACAGCATTTTGCACGGTGCCCACCGTGCTCCAGTCCCTTGACAACTCCCCCCATCACTTCTGCTCTTTCCCAGATTAAGGGTTGTATTCCACAGCAATGGTGCCCAGCTGTTTTTGACCCCATTGTATGATGGACTGAATACTGACTGGCTTGAGAACAGAGTGGATGTCCTCACTTTTCCTTCCTAATCCCCATTACATGTACAGCATCGAGACCTGCTCCTTTCTGAAATACTGGCAGAAGTGGTCATAAGTTAACACTTCCTAGAGCTGGAGAAAAATGTTTCCATCGATTCCATTGCAATTCTTCTCCTTCTTGACTCCAAGTTGTTTTGTTTTGTTTTGTTTTTTAATTTTCTTTTTAATCCATGCATTTGGGCAGGTGCTATCCTCAATTTGAGGTGCTAGTCCTATACAGAAATACACCTGACTGTAGTAAAGTTGTTGCAGGACACTGTCCTGCAGAAATACATTTGGTGAGGTGCATTTTAGAGAGGATTCCCAGCCTTGTTCTGATTGCCCCATAATGTAACAAGCAAGAATGGCAGTCTCCTTCTCATATACATGTGTGAATTTAGTTTTAGAACTCATCATGCATATAGAACAGTGCTTTTCTTTAAACAAACAGAGAGACAGTTTCAGATGCTGCTGGGCAGGCTGTAATATATTAAGTCATTGGCACTTTAAGTCAGCCTCTACCTCCCGTGAAGCAGGCAGCCTCTGGATCTTCAGGTTGCCTGTTTTTACTGCCTGTTAATTGTTAATAGATTTCCAGGGGTAGGTCATGATGGGTAAGCATCAATCCTCCATTTAGGAAGGTCTGAGGCTGTCCCTCCTTGTGAAAAGGCAAGTGATAAACAAAAATGGGGGAAATCTCAGCATCCTCACTAAAAATATCAAACCCAGTCATGCTTCTGGTAGTAAAAGAACAATTTATGATTGAGAGAACAAACTTGCACAATAAAAAAGGAGAGTCAAATGGGGAAAGCAGAGAGAGAAAGAAGGCCTTAAAAGATTGTGGAAAGAGAAAACATTTAAGAAACCAAAGCCATTTAGATGAGCTCCAGGTAGGGGACAATAGGGATGTAAATGTCTTCCTTGTTCCTGAGACAGAGAGAAAGAGAGGGCATTTGGGGTGAGCTTTTTCATAATTCTGCTTGAGAATATGTATGCTAAGAAGCTGTGCTTCCCTGCATGTTAGAGAAATGGATGTATTGGTTCAGGGTTCAGTAAACTACAACCCAAAGCCAAATTCAGGCACTGCCTGTTTTTATAAGGCCTGCAAGCTAAGAATGATTTTACATGTTTAAATGGTTGAGAAAATTCAAAAGAAGAATAATACTTTCTGACTTGGGAAAATTATGTGGTGTTCACATTTCAGTATCCATAAATAAAGTTTCCTTGGAGCACAGCCACGCCCACATGTTTACACATTGTCTGCGATTGCTTATTCATTGTCTGTGGTTGCTTATTCAGTAAAACAGCAGAGAAGACGTGTTGCAACAGATACTGCGTGCCCTGCAAAACCTAAAGTATTTGCTGTTGCCCCTTATAGAAATGGTTTGCCACCCCTTATACTGATGCATTCAATTGGATTAACTGGGAATTTATTTAGACAGCCTTTTCACCAGCTCGCCTGTCTCTGCCCTGTCTTCTCTTTGCAGAAGCTAATCCCCTTACCTCCATGTCCATTTGTCCATGTTCCTCTAATAGCTGGCAGGGCTTAACTTCATGACGAACACTGTGCTAGGCTCTGTGGTGATAAGCCAGATGAATCCAACCTGGTCTCTGCTTCTGAGCACTTACAGTCTAGTTAGGGCACAGGAGAAGAGCAAGAGAAAACCTGCACATGTGGAAGAGGTGTGCAGGGCCAAATAAATGGTAAAGAAGGATCCATATTATAAGAGGATTGAGGAATGAAGGCATGGGATTCTGAATCTCATCTGTTCCTACATAACACCATTGTCCAGCTAGCCATCTAGCTGGCCATCTTCCCTGACTCTTTGTCTCCTGCTGCCTCTGACAAGGAGGCTGGAATTGCAATGCAGCCTGCCTGGTGTTCTGTGGGAAAGGTACCCTTGGCAGTTCTGTTCAATCCATGCGGCCAGTGGTGCCGTCCTGCTTCACCTTTGATCTTTTAGCCATCAGACTGAATTCTGTCGATTATTCTTTCTAAATAGTTTTGAGTGATCTACTTAGTTCCGTTTTTGATGTTTCCACTCCAATGCAGGCACTATTGTTGCTGGCCTGAGCGCAGAAGCAGCTCTGTTGATTGGATCCCTTACATCCATGCTTTCATTTGCTCTGTTTAAAACTCACATGTGACTATCTACTTCTCTGTGGATGACGCTTCTCACTGTTTCTATACTTCTTACATTATATCCCAAACCTGTGGTCTCCCTGGAGAACCCTGAATAATCAGTTTCAGGTATCTCAGCAGCTTCATTTGTACCACTTTAGTCCATTTATTCTAGCCACACAAACATCTTACAGTTTCTCTGTGGTGAATATTCATTTTCCAAACCAAAATAATTCATTTTCCTAACCAAGAGATATATAATTAGGTCAAGGCAACAGATTGTACCAGGACAGTTCCAGGCAAACCCAGACATAAGGTCATCTTTACTTTCTCAGACATGCCCCTTCTTTCTCACCTCAGAGACTCTGAGTGTGATTTTTCTTTCCCAAGGAGTTCCCTCACAGTTCTCATTCTTCAGATATCAGCTCTCATGTCCACAGCTTCAAAAGAGTCTTCTTATGGCTACACAGGTTAAGTGAGGTCCTCTCATTATTCACACTAGGAGCACCTTTGCAATCTTCAAATATATTGATGGATAATATATAATTGTATTATAATTCATATTATCATTTACAAATCAGACTAAGGTAACAATTGTTCTTTCACTGACCAGGATGGAGGGGCTTCCCAGGATGTGAGATTTTCAGTGCTAAGATCTGAAAAGCCCCAGGTCACCATGTGAGAATATTAGTCCCTCAGCATTAAGGACTGTATTGATCTTGTCCATACTGCATCCAGTTAACCTAGCATAGTGCCTTGTAAGTTATAGATGATCAATACATTTTAGTTGGTTCCATGAGTTCAGGGGAAAAGCAATAAAGAAGAAGACAAGAGAGGTGACATTCATGTGGTTTTGTATGGTGATTACAACCAGGAGGAAGGTACAAGGGGCATAAATGGTAATGGAAAAAAATACAATAAAAAATAACACAATAAAAGAGTGCCTTGTATATTGGTTCCATTTTAGGCTAAAGGGTATGTTCTAACAAGATAGGAGAAAATTCCCATAATAAATCTCTTCCCACTATTAAGTGATATCTGGAAAGGATTTGAAGGTCATTGCTGTGAATGAATATTTATGTACCCCCTGAATTCATATGTTAAATCCTAATGTCCAAGGTGATATTAGGAAGTTTTACCTTTTGGAGGTGATTAGGTCATGAGGGTGGAGCACTCATGAATGGGGTTAGTGCCCTTATAAAAGAGACCACAGTGAGCCTCCTTATCCCTTTCAAAGTGTGAGGACAAAGGGAAATGACATCTGTCTATGAACTAGTAACCAAGTCTCACCAAACACTGAACCTGCCAGTGCTTCGATCTTGGACTTCCTACCCTCCAGAAGTGAGAGAAATAAATCCCTGTGGTTTATAAGCTGCCCAATCTAGGTTATTCTGTTATAGCAGCCTAAAGGAGTAAGTCAGTTATTAACAGTGTGGTGTGAATAGCTGTTGTAGTTGCATGTGCTACTGATTTCAGAACCAGCTGCATTTTTAATAAGAAACAGAGCCATTGGTCAAATGATTAACTCAAAATGACAAGTATATTGACCTGGAAATGGGGGGCATGGTTTGGGGTAAAGAGGGGAGTAAGAAGGAAAGTCCAATTCCAGACTGGCCCCAAATACCCACCTTATATGCGGCTACCCACTCTGCCTGGGTGTGGGACTTCAGGACTGGGGGTTCTGAAAGGGCAGTGAGGTGTACAATCACATCAGAATGGTTTGGGTCTAGCCCCATGGGACCGCAGTCCAGTGGTTTTCTCTCAGGTTATTCAGACTGGTCTTTGCTAGCCCCACATTTGGAAAGGTAATTCCCACCCACTGTGCTTCCAGCACCTGTGATTGGCACCAGATGAGACGCTTGTGCTGGGGGAGATGAGATGGTCAAATGGAGTGTTAGAGCTTCCCAGCTGAGAAAATGTTGGATAACAGGATTCTCAATGTTTCAGCTACATAAATTCAATAAATGAGAGCCCCAAATTTCTATGAATTGAAGGCATCTGACCATTCATCCATACTTGTTTCATAAAATAATAGATTATTCAGTGCAAAAAATACACTGGAGATTCTCATTTTGCAAACAGGAAAACCGAAGGCTATTGAAGGAAGGAAGGACCTGACCACATTCGATAGCTCATTCATGCCGCACTGGGACTTGGACCCAAATCTCCCACTCCTGTACCTGCATTTTATCATGAAAACTGAAGACCTACAGAACAGTTTTAAAAAACTGTACAGTCAGTACCTGCATACCAACTACCTCAGTTTTACCCATGTTGTTACATTGCTTTATCACTTACCTGTCCATCCTATTTTTGAAGCATTTGAAAGTAAGTGGCAGATATCAGTACACTTCACCCCTGAAAACTTCAGCATGCAGATCATTATTTGAGTTTGATATTTATTTACCATTATTTTGTATGTAAAATGTACACACGGTGACATCAACCATGAACATGATTTTTTTCTTTTTTTCTGCTTCAAAGATTTTGAAATATGTTGCATTTTGCTTAAATAATCATTTAAAAATAATTTGCTCTAGAAGATGTACTTGCTTATTAAAAAAACATTTTTATAGGAAATAGATTTGTCCCATCACATCATCAAGCTATAGTTGTTTTTAAAAATTTGTTGGGGTGACATTGGTTAATAAAATTGTGTAGGTTGCAGGTGTACAATTCTATAACACATCATCTGTATATTATATTATGTGTTCACCACCCCAAGCAAAAGAATCATAGATAGAGAATAGACTGACAACTGTCAGAGGGGAGGGGAGTTGTGGGGCTGGGTGAAAAGGTGAAAGGAATAAGAAAGAAAATGTATAGACCAGCTATGGTTTTAAAAGGAGGTTTTATATGGTGCTGTGTTCAAGTTGTTGCTAGGAGGTGACTCCACGCATGCTTTAATTCATGGGTGATGAAGTCTTGGAGTCAAGGAAATGCGCTGGAGGGGGAGATGAGTGGAGATATTCAGAGAACACATGAAGGTCACCGAACCTAACAGAAAGTCAGCATTATTCCAGCTCCATGCATCCCCGGGCACCTGCTCCTATCCCCACACTCTGCATCTTAAAAAGGCAAACAACCTGGAAATTTCCACCTGGGTGGGGAGTGGCCTTATGAAAAAAGGACAAAAAAAAAAAAAAAAGTCACCAGATTTTTTCTTCTGCCATAGGAATGCTCTATTTGACTAAAATCTATTTTTTTCCCTTTTCTGCTCCTATGGAAACAAATCAGAGAAACTAGAGCAGTTTTGAGAGACAGATGCTGAAAAATGGTACTCCAAGCTCTCTTTCCCAGCTCCCTTCCCACATTCTTCAGGGTGTGTGAGGAGCCCCTGTTCATGTGCGCACACGCACATACACACACACACACACACACACACACACTGCTCCTGGTTGGACTGAGGAGACAGAATATGGGGAGACTTTTCATCACTAAAATTGTGGTTAGCTAGTGGTTCAGTACTGTCTCCAAGTATAATGGGGACTAATAGCCTGGAGAAAGGGGAATCACGTTAACTGCCAACTCCTCATTTCAAAAAGTAGAGATAAATCCCAGGAGGACTTGGTGCAGCCCCTTCTAGTAACCAAATTCTCCACGCACCCCCACCCCCCCGCACAGGAGGCCTGTCAGTCAGAAAAGAGGACAGCAGCAAGCTGAAGACAGCTAAAGGCCTACACCCCCATCGGCTTCAGGGAGCAGAACTTATGGGCAACAGTAAAATTGGAAAGGTGTTATGACCTGCTTTTATAGCAGAGAAAGGGGAGGGAGAAAACATGGAATGGTACTATTCTGGAAGTCTTTCTGTGGAAGATCTAGAAAACCATTTTAGAGAAAACAGAACATTTCAGAAGCAGCTGGGCCTTCAGCCAAGGCAGATGGTTTAAAATGAGGAATGGGAGAGCAGTGAGAACAACATCAAGTTGCTGGCAATAGAAGCACCTCATGAATGTGGTGATGGCCATGGGAGGTGGAAATCCATCGATACTGACCCAGCATTTTAAAAGCACCCATTTCGGCCTTCTGTCTCAGGATCTGAGCCTGACCAGTTCCAGAGACTTGCATTCATCACCTGCTGGTGTGGAAGCAACTCTTTTTTTTTTGCCAACGAGGTCCATATTCCCTACTAAAATCCTTGAAAGTGAGTGGTGCCAACTCATTGTAGTCCTGGTGGTTTTTCTAATGATTTGTGAGAGCTAAGCTTGTGCTGAGAATTCAAATCACCAGGCAGGGAAGAAGGACTGTATAGTGTTTGGATAGGGCAGGGTCCAAAGACATAGAACAACAAAGGAAAACATTTAAAACTGAAACAGAACATTCGCATTAACAGGGATGCACATTCTATCTCTAATTACAATCAGAGCTGGCTATTTTTAGTGTGCTTTTGATGAGTCTACTTCATTTCACTTTACACCAGAATGACACAATGAATGGTAGTAGCTAAAGAGATAAATCTCCATGGAAGTATGTCTACCGGGAGTGCTAAGGCTGACATATGGTAGGTTTTTTTCACATCTACAAAGAACACACCACTTTCACTGATAATAGAACATAACTATGTGTGTATGTGCATGTGTGTGCACACATGAGTATTATAAATATCAACTGAGTTTCACCAATCAACTCTTTATCAAATTCAAAGAATAAAATATTTTATGGTGAGATTATTACCCCCTAAAACATGACTCAAAAACTCTGAGGTACAGCATGGAGTCACTAAGCTAGAGTGAGTATTAATGAGAACTCTGTTATGGGTTTCAGCAGACAGAATACTTGACTTTTATGGGAAGTTGGTGGAAGAGGGGGCAATTTTACATACTCAACCATAGAAGAAATAATAAAATACCGTAATCTAACTCTGCAAATGTATTCTATATAATATGACATGAGTACCTTGGCAAATCTTATTCCCACTCTGTAGCAAAACCTAGAATTACCTCTTTCGACATGCTTTTAGAAGTTGTAATTCCCTCCAAAAATAAGTTCATATTTCCCTTTATAACCCAATGTAATGTTCGGTGAGCCTGGTTTTTACCTGCTCCTTTAGCTAGTTGGCTTCAAATACCTACCATGGGTTAGGCACTACTAGAGATGGAAAGGAAGAGTGAGGCTAGATGCAGACTTCAGAGAATCTTAATAAGGACATGAGAGGAAAGTGTTAGAAACCAACCAGTAAGAAGCAAGATCAGACAACATATGAATTTGAGCTGAAGGAGATTATTTGGCTTGGAGCAGCCTTAAGATGTTTGATCTTGATGTTTCCTATCAGCATGATCTTTAGTGACTCTTTTGCATCCTTGGGGAGCTGATTTTCAAGACATTATTAACGAAGGATGATATCTTTACATTGGGGAACTACCAAGTTATTAATGTAGCCTCTTGTCAATATCGTGCTTGTAACACGTATGGTGATTGTTCATCAAACATGCAAGTAATTTATGGGAAAATGCATAAGATTCTGGGGGGATGTCTTTTTTTGACTGACAAGGTGAATCTGTTTTATCATTTAAAACCAACTACAGATGTCAGTATTTGCTAGATCCTATATGCACATGGATAATAACTATAATCCACCGAGCAGTCCTGTCACTAGGGTCGTACGACCTATGATTTCCAAGCCAGGTTTCGCATCCGCATCTCCTAGGGAAGGAACTCCTGAACCTGCTCATCTGCGTGTGTCATGCAGAGAAAAACCAGTCAAGGCATAACTTTCAGTGGAGTCTCCTTGTCACTTATACCTGCAGCTTTATGGTTTTAAGAAAGGCCTTTGCCAAAACTCTGATTATTGTGAGTACCCAATTTTACAATGGTTCACTTTTCAGAAGGTTTTCATATTCGTAATTTTCTTTAATCTTCATAGTTCATCACTGGAAGAGGACAATTACATCTTTTCCCCTTTTACTTCTGACAAAAGAGCAGTGGTATGATTAGTGGAATGTGTACTTTCCCAGAAGCCATGTGTGTATGATGAGTCAGTGCTTTTCCTCAGTGTGAAAGCTGCTGGCCCTCTTCTTTTGGGTGTATGTGCTTAACTCAAAGTGTCTAGAACTAATCTGTAAATTCTCTTTTAAATGTTAATTGTGGTATTGACTATTTTATTTATCTTGCATGAAGATTATTTATTTAAACTTTCTAATTTGATAGAAATAAGTTTTTTCTGCTTAAAAAAAAAAAAGAATAGTTGAATGTATCAAGATGATGTACAGATAGCTCTTTAGCCATGCAGTAGAGAGAGCCTCCCCATTTCCTGACCTCAGGCTTAGATTCTCCCTCTGTCTCTGGTGCAAGACCTGAAACTGCTGTATCTGATTGGTCTCGCTGACAGTTGGATATAGGACTTGTGAACCAAGTTACAAATACTTGACTTTTTTGACTAGCAATAATTTAGAAGCTAAATAGAAAAGTTGTAAAGCTATCAATAGATCTCTACCTTATACCATATGCAAAATTTACTCAAAATGAATCATAGATCTAAATGGAGAAGTTAAAACTGTAAAAATTATAGGAAAATTATAGAAGTAAACCTTGGTGACTTTGGGTCAGGAAATGGTTTCTCAGATTATATCAAAAGCATATGTGGAAAAGGTGGAATAGATAAATTGAACCTCATCAAAATTAAAAAATGTTTAAGCCCAAGTGATGCTATCAAGAAAGGAAGACAATCATGGGAGGAAAATATTTGCATATCATATGTCTGATCATAGACTTTTATCTAACAGTAAAGAATTGTTACAAACTCAATCATGAAAAGACAAATAGCATAATTATGAAATTAGCAAAGACACTTTGTGGAGTGTTTTCCAATATCAGCAGCCAATTCTCCATCTCTGATACCAAAAAGGTGCCCAACAATTCATTTCAGACGAGATCAGGCGTGTTCAGGGTGGTATGGCTGTAGACTCAACAATTCATTTCAATTCTGGTACTATCTACCTGGAGTTAGTGTTATATCCCACAGGTTAAAAGACTCAGTCCCACGAGACTGCCCCCACTTCAGGTTTCAAGACACAAGTCTTGAGCCGTATGGGATACTGCTAACCAATCACCTATAAATTGGGGGTTTCCATAACCCCTTCTTCATATTTACTAGAATGGCTCACAGAATTTAGGAAGCCACTTTACTTGTGTTTACTAGTTGATTATAAAGAATACAAATGAATAGCCAGATGAAGATGTTCATAAGAAAATTTCCAAAAGAAATTTTGGAAGAGTTTCTATCCTTATGTGGAGGAAGAGTTTCTACTATCCTTATGTGGAGTTGGGGCAGCACCTGCCTGACCCATGGCTGTGTACACCAACTCAGAAGCTCTCTGAATTTCATTGTTTAGGGATTGTTATGGAGATTACATGACATAGCCATGATTAATTAAATCTTTGGCAACTCAACGTTCAGTCTCTCTCCCCTCCCAATTTTCAGAGGTCAAGTTAAAAAATTCAATAATCTAATCTTGTTTTTGTCTTTCTTGGGTCACCCCCCACCCCATCATGAAGCTATTTAGGAGTTCCCAGCCACCAGTCACCTCATTAGCATACAGAAGACACTCATCACCTTGAAGACTCCAAGAGTTTAGTAGCTCTGTGCCAAGAACCAAGGAGGAAGACCTTTGTTTTCTCTTCTTCGATACCACGAATTTGAATAGATATTTGTCCAAGAAGACTTGCAAGTGGCAAATAAACACAAAAAAAGATGCTCACATCACTAGCTGTTAGAAAAATGTAAATCAAAACCACAATGAGTTATTACTTTATCCCCACTAGGATAATTATAATAAAAAAAGGACAATAAAATGCATTGGAGAGGATACGAAGAAATCAAAACCTTCATTTATGGCCAATGGGAATGTAAATTGTGAAGCTACTTTGGAAAACAGTTTGGTAGTTCCTCAAATTGCTAAATATAGTTTCCATGTGACCCAGTAATTTCACTCCTAGGTATAATCCAAGAGAAATGAAAACATGTTTACACACACAAAAAAAACCTTGTACATGGATGTTCATGATAGCATTGTTAACAATAACTAAAAATTTAAAAGAATACAAATGTCCATAAAATAATGTATAAGTGTGGTATATCTATGCAATGGAATATTATTTGGCAATAAAACAGAAAGAACTAGTGATGCAAACTACAACCCAGGAACGTTGAAAACATTATGCTCAGCAACAGCAGCTCATCACAAAGGACCACATGTTGTTTGATTCCACTTAACTGAACTATACAGAAGAGACACATGCAGAGACAGAAAGTATATTAGCAGTTGCCTGTTGGCTGGGGCAAGTGGAGAAATGAGGAATGACTGCTATTGGGTAAGGCATTTCTTTTGAAGGTAATAAAAGGTTTCTAAAGTTCAGTTGTGCTGATGGCTACACAACTCTGGTACATGAATTATATCTCTGTACTTTTTTTTTTTTTTAAATCAACAAGTGATACCTCCTGGAGTTGGGCCATCCAGACAATAGATAAATAAATATTTCTAAAATTAAGTTTCCAAGCACTGCAATTCTCTTTTGCACTTTGGTGAACTCAGTGAACTAGAACTTGAAGTCGAGCTCTCCTTACAAATAAATTAGACTAGTGCTATAAGAGCTAATTTACAATATTGACAAATTGCCTTTGCCAAGTAGCAAGCAGTTATGGTGATCTTGAAATTAAAGCTGAATTATAATGCTAAACTTTATTTGAAAAGTTTGCGGGTTTTCCTGCTTATATAAATGGTTCATTTTTGAGCAAATACCATACTTAATACACCCAGAAAATTCAACTGCCACATAAAATTCTTCTATTTTTTCCTTTTGTATAAAATTTCCAGTAAAAAAATGCAGAGCCCCACATCTTTTGTTTGTGTATTTTATTTACCTGGTTAATGTCTTAAGAAACAAATACAATAAGTTGTATTTGCAGAGTGTATTTGTTTTACAGCCAGCATAACAAAGCACAAGAAACTGGATGGTTTCAACAACAGAAATTTATTTTGTCATGGTTCTGGAGGCTAGAAATCTGATATCCAGCTTTTGGCACGGCTGCTTGCTCCTGAGGGCTGTAAGGGAGAATTCATTCTATCCTCTTCCACCTCCAGTAGCCTAGGATGTCTCTTGGCTTATAGATGTCTCTTCCCCCTGAGTCTTCTCATCATCTTCCTTCCATATATGTGTGTCTCTATCTCCAAATTTTCCATTTTTATAAGAGCCAATCATATTGAATTAGGGCCCACCCTGCTCTTATCTTAACATGATCAATAAAGTCACATTTAAAGGTACTGGAAGTTAAGAATTCAACATCTTTTGGAGGGCTATAATTCAACCCATAACCCTAAATCACATCCTAAGATTTATACTTTTTAAACATTCTTTTGACATAGCTGAATTTGTGATTTTTATTAATGGCATTATTGGATCAGGGCAAGAATGAATGTTCTCTAAAAATCATCCAAGTACTAATTGAAATTTGTGTATGCCCTTTGATTAACTTTGTCTTTTTACATCTGATGACTTTCAACAAACAACCACATGAAAAACCCCCAGTGTTCTAAGTCCGCAGAGAAAAATAATGAAAATGATTACATAATTGGGAAGTTTGATCATCCTCTGGTTTTGTGTCTCTTGTGTCTAGAACATTCCTTTTGTGGATTGCCAAGGAATATGTGTTTGTTACTATTTTTTAGATCATCTCAGCCTGTGGATTGAAGATAAAGAACACAAGTATAAAGCAAATTTACCATATTCACACTGTTATTTAAAATAAAAATAGGACTTGAACCTACAAGTGTTTTGAACCAATAAAATGAATTACCAAAAGTATAGGCAGTGATGTTATTCTTTAGCAATTTGCACTTTGGCTAAAAAGAAATCAAACAGAAATCAGAAACAAATGAAGATAGGCCTGTAGAGAAATGTAAATTATATTTTTTGTGGGATCATTCTCCTGAGCATAAAAAAGTTCTGTTTCTTTCTCTCTCTCATACACACATATTTAACCTCCATTTCTCCCAGCTATTTTTCTCATTTCTCTGTCCCTTTGATTGCAACGTTCCCTAAAAGAGGATTGTTTCCAGTGTTGTTCTTATTTTAGCTATTTTTTTCCCCTTTCCCATTCTCTCTTGAAGCTTCTCCAATCAGGCTTCTACGATGTGCTCTCTACCCCAACCTGCTTTTGTCAAGGTCATGAACAGCTACCACAGGCCCACTGCCAGTAGGCAACTCCTGGCCCAGTGCTTCCTTGCTACTCTAAGGTTGGCACACTTGGTCACTTTCCTTTCCTTGAAAGACGTTGTTTCTTGGCTTCCAGAACACTACAATCTCCTGCTTTTCTCCCCCTTCACTGTCCTCTTCCTAGACACTTTATTGGGTCCTCCTCATCTCCCCGATATCTTAATTCTGAAGTGCTCCAGGCCTCAGTCTTTGGACCTTTACCTGCACCTGCACCCACTCGCTTGGTGATCTTATCCAGGATCAGTCCTTAACTATCATCTGTGTGCTGCCACATCTCTGTGTTCAGCTCGAACCTTCCCTTTGAACTCCACACTCCTGTATCCCACATTCACACTCTGATTTTTCACTGGCATTTCACACCTAACCTTTCCAAATCTGAAATCTTAATCAGCCCTCTATTCTTCATCTTTTCACATCCAGCAAAAGCCTCTCCATTCTCCTAGTACTTTATTTCAGAAATGTTAGTATTCTCTCCTTCTCTCACATCCCATGTATAACCCATTAGCAAATCCTGTTCTAAACTGAAAATGTATCTAGGAACTAACTGCGTCTCACCGTCTTCCATCACTATTAAGTTTCCATCATTTCTCAGCTGAATTTTTAGAAAAACCTCATGGCCCTCCCGGCTTCTGCCTTTGCCATGCTTTCTCCAAGGCCAGTCTCAACACAACAGCCTGGGCAATCCTTAAACAATGAAAGTCAGGGTGAATCGCTCTCTTCCCCAAACCCTCCGGTGGCTTCCATCTTATCTACAGTAAAAGCCAAATCATGACGATGGTCTATAGCTGCCACAGGTGACCCCTGCCCTTCTCTCTTGGGTCTTATTTTCTGCTCTCTCTTCACTCAGCTCATGGCACACTGGCCTCCTGGCCATTCTTCAAACTTGTCGAGTTGCTCCTGCATCAGGGTCATCTATATCTGCAGATGCCTGTGTCTGGAAAGCTCTGTGTTCCTGGCCTGTCCCCCTCACCCGTCAGTCTTTGCTCATTGGGTAGCTTACTAGTAAGGCCTAGACTGCTGATATGATTTTCCACTCCCAAACACCGAGTTTCACTGCTCTTCCTTTCTGCTTTGTTTTTCAGTGTAGCACTCATTGCCATCAGGTATGCTCTCTTGTTTTCTTATGTATTAATTGTTGAAACACCCTCCCCCGCCACCGAAGAACGTAAGTTTTTAGGAGATAGGGATATTTGTCTGTTCGTTCACCGTTCTATTCTCAGAGCCTGCTTCACTGCCTGACATACAGTAGGAAGACAGTAAAACAAAACAAAAAAAATGAATAGTAGAATAGTTCTTAACCTTTTCTAGTTCATAGATCTATGAACTGTTTTAAGATTTGACAAAACTTATGGAGACTTTTCCCAGAAAAAAAAAAATTGCTATCCACAGACAGTTTGCTACCTAAATTCTAAGGTTAATGAATGCCCTCAAACTTAAATTCCGAGGTTAATGAATGCCTTTGAATCCACTCAGGGGCTCTGTACCTGCCCAAGAACTCCTGGTTAATCCTCTCTGGCCTAGAAGAAGGGGCAAACGCGAATGCACCTCCGCTGTTTTCTGTTGGTGGCTGCCACAGCTCCTAGGACAACTGTAGAGATTTCCCTAGCTGATTCTGCACCTGGGCACTTAATTTCGCCAGCATAGTTTTAGAAAGGTCAAAGTTACTTTTAGAAAAACCTTCGAAGCTTTCCATGCATACCCTCTACCCCACTCTAACTTCTTTCTTTTTCCTTTCTGCTCTCTCTTCCCAAGGTATTTCTCTAACTTCTGTAAACCTCAAAGAGCAAATGGCTGCAAGATCATAATTAGAAGGAAGATTATGTAAAGGGCCAGGCGTGAAATCATTTTATTCCTTGCCTTCCCTTTAAAGTTCTGCATTCTTTCCCTAAGGAGGTGCCCTCATGGATTGAACAAAATGGCACATTTTCTGCCAAGAAGTTCTGTGATAGCAGAATCTTGCCCTCAGCGCTTCCCAAGGAAAGCAGCCTCTGTGAATTAAGGATTTATGGGAGACCACGTTTCCGCTAGAAGGATTTGAAGATCTGGACTTACACACTGGGATCCCAGCTTGATTAAAGGCTGCAGAGAAGCTGATACAGTAAATAGTCTTTGCTATCGGTGGACTCATATTTCCTGCTACAGATAAACCAAGCCTGGGCTATAAAGCAATCAGTGAATCCTGTAGTGGCTGACTCAGCACTCTGCTCTCTACTGTGCTGGCACCTTCTAATGGAAATGGCCTCAACATCATAAATCCTGTTCACTTCAGAGTCACAGGACTTGGGGATGAGATGAATCTAAGTTAGATTAGTTCATTAGTTCCCTCGTGTAATACCTGGTCTCTTTCCCACACTCCGCTATGTCTACGGTTTTATTTCTCTAAGCCCTCATTGGTGCCTGTTATCTAGAAAGCCAGCTGAAGCCCTGGGACAAGTGTAGAGATTTCTAAGAAAGGTTGGTCAGGGTTGCCCTGGGCAGATTGCATGTCTGAGTTCCATATACCTGCAAATGTCAGCACCATAGGAGAGGGGCAGTCACAGGAAAAATCCAACCTGATCCGTTTATATTTGACTTGGAAATTCATCATGTGCCTCAGATTCTTGTTAATTTTTCATGGTAAAGTTTTTGGGGTGGGGGATGGGCAGGCTAATAGTAAGAGAAGTGTCCGTTTTTTGAGCTCATGTTGCATAATGGAAATTAGTAACTGTGTCTAACTATCTATTTCCATACTGCGGAATAAACACTGTTTCAATTTAGAACTTGATAATAAAAGTGTGGTCCTAGAAGAGTAATATCAACCTTCTTTGGGAGCATCTTGGATAGTAGATTCCAGAGTCCTGTCCCACGCCTAATGAATCAGAATCTACATTTTAACAAGATCCTCAGGTGATTTATTGGTACATTAAGGTTCCTTTTTTTGTTTTTCCAAAATGGTTGGTTAAAGCCTTGGTTCCCCAAGAGGGATATACACTGGAATCACCTGGGGAATTTTTCAACCATGGGTTGATATCTGGGTTTTACTGTCAGAGAGCCTGGTTTCATTGATATGGGGTTCAATTTGTTCATGTGGGTTTTCGAAGCTCCCCAGGTATTTGTAACGCATAGCAGTTTGCCAGCTCCTGGTTTAGAGCAGAACCAGATGCATCTCCTGCACAGGTGGATAATTAAGAGTTGATGATATTTACAAGACTTTTAGTTACCTGGCATTCTACCATCCACAAGTCTCCTTTTGAATTTCATCAGTTTATAGGTTATTAGTTGTATTCTGAATCACCAAAGAAAAGTCATGACCTATTTAGTTTGCCATTTTGTCTATTTTATTTATGTATTTGAAAACCAGTAGATTAGTTCTGCTTTATATGCTTATTCTAGAATAGTCACAGTTTTGTTTAATTTGAATCTCATTTTCTAATATGCCTTTAAGGGGAAAGGTATGGTCTAAAGTTGTCCTTTAGGACTTCCACCTGTACTAAGCAGCGGTTCTTATCTCTCTTAAGGAAGCAGGAGCTGAGATTTCGAAAGGATAAGTACCTGCCCAGATACACTGCTGGCCCTCGAAAGGCCAAAGTTTGAATTTGGAATTTGAATAGGCCTATCTAATTCTTAAAGGGCATGTTTTTCTACTCCACCATGTTTTCCCCCAAAACAAACAAACAAAAAAACAAACAAACAAACAAAACTTAGTTGTGTCTAATTAATAGCAACTTAAAATTATGATTATTTTATTTTTGTGCAGCATTTTTTATATGTAGCATTAGAATTTTTCATGTAAGCCATTCCATCAATCACAAGTAAGTAAAAACATTGTACGTACTGTGATTCTGTTTTAAAATAGTAATGACGCCCTGGCTCGTGTGGCTCAGTGGATTGAGTGCTAGTCTGTGAAACCAAGGGTCTCTGGTTCAATTCCCAGTCAGGGCACATGCCTGGATTGCAGGCCAGGTCCCCAGTAGGGGGTACTCCAACCATATCTTGATGTTTCTCTCCCTCTCTTTCTCCCTCACTTCCCCTCTCTAGAAAAAATAAAAATAAAAAATAAAATAAATTTTTAAAAATAGAAACAAATAAATAAACAAGTTAGGGGAGATGAGGATGGATGAGAAACACAGGTTTTGAGATGTTGGTTAGGTATCTTGGGTAGAGTCATTTGGAAGAATTTCCAAGAAGCCAGTACTTCACTCAAAGTTGCTACTCTGGTCAGATAAAGGGAAGGGGCAGAGAAAGGACAAGTTCTAAGAAAAGAAAGGGGAAGGGCTGAGATCAAAAATACTAAAATGTTCTTTCAGATTATAGAGAGCAGCAGATGGCAAAATGTAAAGGACAGACAGATTAACTTGCTGGGACTTTTGCTGTCCACTTCATAGCCAACCGTAAAAGGCACTTGGATCAATTGAAAAAGCCTTGACTCTGTTAAATGATAGCTTCCAGAACATGCCATCTGTGGGCCCTGTCTGTTCCTATTGCCTAATGAAAAGTGGAATTGTTCTGCCTGAAAAAGCAGATTCTTTCATCTGGTTGTTTTTCTTATTCTTTTGAATTCTTTTAAAAGATGGAATTTGTATATATCTGCGGAGGACCTTGGCTTCAAAACATTTTTGCTCTCACTAGTTTCATGTCTCCACAGTGTCACATTGATTTTTACCAACAAGGCAGCTTTCTTGATTTGTAGATTCATTTCTTTATTGGGGATGGGTGTTTTAGACATCATAAAAGATTCTAAACATTATATGAAAATTGTAGGAAAGAAAAAAAGACATCTGTATATGGACTTTTGCCCCAAATTCTAATCACCATTTCTCCTCTCAGTCACCATGGTTACCTTTATTTCTCTAGCTCCCACTGCCTCCCTCTTTATCTTCACTGGTCATCTTGATTAACTCCCTAGATACTATACTCTCTCTTGTTTATTTTTTTCTTCTCTCATTTTTCCTCCCTTGGGTTGCCACTTTTCTCTATTATCATTTTTGATTAAGAAGTTTTCTCTCAACTTTTTACACAGGGTGGGAGAAAAGTAGATTTACAGTTATTTGTATGGAAAATAATACAATAATTTATAAATAATAATACAAGAATAAACTCTGTTTCATGTACTTGCAACTGTAAATCTATATTTTCACTTTCCTGTATTTAAAACTGTGACTGATGACTAGCCCATGGAGTAGATAGAAATTAATTTTTGTATAGACTATATTTATAAAAGATTCACTGAAATAATTAACAACAGCAAATTCTAAGAGGATGTTTAATGTATAATAGTGTATGAATGGATCTTAAAATTCTATAGAAGCAGTGAATTGACCATGAGAGTGTGCTTTGGCATTTCAGTGGGTAAACTGTTAGTATGAGGAACTATTGGGGCTTTGCATGAAGTGTGGAATCCTCAGTCCAGCCCACTAATGCCAGTAGTGCTAACCGAATCATTGGCCAAGTGAGGGCATTCACACAGACTTCCCACTGCAATGGTAAGTCTTACTATATTGATGCATTCTTATTCATTAGACTCTTTAAACTGATACCATCATTTAGATAGTGGCCCCTTATAATTCATTCCAAATTCTTAAGGTCACTATAAAATTGTTATATACAAACATACCAGTGTTGAAGATCAAGTGCCAGGCCATTGTTTTAAGACACAGCACATAAAACATTAATTGTTCTTCAAAGCAAAAGAACTTGCCTTGGTTACATGGCTGCTATCCTCCCATCTTCTCACTGAACCATCCCAGCAAGCCCCACAGTTCATACAATGGAGCGATTTGTAATGTGAAGAACATTTTTCCACTTTAGAGTGGAAACTTTAATGACAGTTCAGTAAGCGAACATGTAGAAGCACTCAAAGCCAGCCTGGGCACTGGTGTTGTCTGAATGATACTGGTGAGGTGACTGCTTCCCCAGAGCCTCAGCACCCACGTCTCAGACTGCATCCGTGTGTCTGGGCTTTGGGACCCTCTGTGATCATTACTGTGGGCCTCAAGCACAGGGAAGTTCTTCTAGATGCTTGAATGCAACACTTTTGCATTTCAAAACAAGGGACTTCAGTTAATCACAACTCTAATGTGGCAATGCTTCTGGACACATCTCCAAATAAGGCGTAATGGAAGATTTAAACTAACCCTCTAGATGACCTGAAGCCTAAACTGAAAATGAAACAAAACAAATGAGTTTGGTCATTATTCATTCCTATGATGACCTTGAAGAGTTATTTACATGCATTTGGTTAGAACGTGTATGACCATTGAGAAGATAATAAAAGAAAAATAAAGAAAATTGATTCCCATTGTGGTAGGAGTCAGGTTAAAAATGAAACTCACGTGCACACATACACATGCCACACAATTCAGGTGAAAATGTGGTTAAATTTGATAAACGTGGGTACCACAAATGACTTTTTTCCCCGTGTAGATGAGAGTGGCTCTTTGAACTAGGAAATAATTTGTTGTCAGGTGAATAGAGCCTAAATGGGATATTTGCCTATAGCCAGAGGAAGGGATCCATAGCCTGGGCAAGTCAGTTTATGATTCCCTGCTGTGTCTGAGCTACAGATGGAAATAAAATCCCTCACTGCCCTGAGATGAATCAACCTACAGTTCACAGTGGCCACATTCCTGGGAAAACAGCTTGTCAGGAGAGAAGATTAAAGAGGACCATGTTTGACTCCACTGCTGCCCAATTGGTGAATTATATTTTTAGAGCAATCAGCTTAAATCCTAGAGATTGAAAATGTGCTGTTGCTCACTGACTGCTTGAGTGATTTGGCATGAAATTTAATTTGCTTTCACATGCATGGGGGTTAAGCAGAGGGATGTTAATTTCACATTTGAAAGTTTCTATATTACTTTGGAAATAACTACATTCTTGGTGTTAGAGTTTCCTTCCCTTCCCTTCTTCAAAATAGTCATGGTGCTCTGGCCAAACTCAGTTCTCTAGTATACTAGTTTGTGCTAATTTTTTTTTCTATGCTTCTCATTCTTTCTCACTTTAGTGTTCACATTAATTAATCACTTACCATGTACTAGGCCCTTACTTAATTGACCATGTAATCAACATTCAGCATTTAGCATCTCAAGGTTATAGTTGAGGAAAGTTGGCACTCCTGACCCTTCCTGTCTGACCTTTTCTGTATTAGCTGTGGCACAAGGGAGAGCTGCTCCCACAGGACTCCTCATCTTTTCCTGTCATGTCTGCCTTCCATTCACCCTTGATTGGAACCCTGATCCGAGTTGAATGAGCCTAGTTGCACGGGAGAGTTTAAGATCAAGGTCCCTAGGGTTTTGTTTGTTTGTTTAATTTTTACTATGTAGGGATCCAATTTTCAGGAAATATGCTGGTCCTCAAAGTCATATTACTTTAAAGTTATTTATTAGATGTGAATAAATTAAAGCTGAGCTAAGCCAAAAATCTGCAGGCTGAAAACAAGAAAGTGTTTGCCAGTGAATCAATGTCTTGAACCTACCTAGAGCACTGAGATCACTGAATGAGCCATTTTCTATCCCTGAGGCTAGTGAAATGTAATAGATAAAATGTCAAAGCCAGAGTCCTGCCCTGCCAAATAATCTGTGAGTGCCCAAATAATTCCAGTGGTTGGGGTTTACAAAGAAATGTAAACTCAACTCCATTTGATCATTGGAATGCTGATTAGTAGCTGCCATTGATTCATAGAGTGGGTCTGATGTTTAGTAATTCCTGGGCTCTGCAACCTTGAATTAAATTCGAATGGGATGATTGCTTGCCTCCCCCCATCCCCTACACACAGATCTTTTTGTAGTTTATCACTTCGCATGTTGAGTGGATGCTGGCATGACTTACTATTTAATAGGTTATGGAAATATGCCATTTATGGAAATAGTAGTTACTAAGTACTATTAAGAATCTCAGGGGGACTATGTGTTTCATCTGATTAAGCTGTTTTGAGTTTATTATAAGACAAATGTATCTTCAGTTGATGACATTGCATGGAATACCAGGTAATGGGCACATTTTTAACTTTTCCTGATCATATGGTCTGTGCCACTGTAATTTCACACAAATGATGTCGAATCTAGAGTTTTTTTTTTTTTTTTTTAACATCCCAACAAAGGACTCCCTTTGAGGAAGTAAGTTCATTATTTCTACTAGAACAGTGCATGCATAGGTGCTTGATAAGATAAAACTTTCTAAATGAATGTTCAAGAGGGTTAAATGTGAGTATATCTTCTCCAAAGGAATCTAGTTTCTCTCTTTCATTAAATTTAATCTTTATTGTATTTTTTGCATTACCATTTAGTCCCCTTATACATACCTCCCACCAGCACTCACCACACTGTTGTGCATGCTCATGAGTCCTTTTTCCTTTTTGCTTAATCTCTTCCCCCGCTAACCTCCACCCACCGTGCCCCACTAGCTCTCATCTACTCTGCATCTAGGAGTCTATCTCTGTTTTGCCTGTTCAGTTTGTTCATTAGGTTTCATATATGAGTGAAAGTATATGGTATCTGTCTTTCTGTGACTGGCTTATTTTGCCTAGCATAATATTCTCCAGGTCCATCCATACTGTTGCAAAGGGTAAAATTTTCTTCTTTTTTATGGCCAAGTAGAATTCTATTGTGTAAATGTCTCATAGTTGTTTTACCCACTCATCTACGGATGGACACTTGGGCTGCTTCCATATCTTGGTGATTGTAAATAATACTGCAAAGAATATAGGGGTGTTATGTTTCTTTGAATTAGTGTTTTGGGTTCCTTGAATATATTCCCAGAAGTGGGATTTCTGGGTCAAAAGGCAGATTCATTTTTAATTTTTTGAGGTATCTCCATACTGCTTTCCACAGTGGCTGCACCAATCTGCATTCTCATTAATAATGAAAAATGGTCCCCCTTTCTCCACAACCTCACCAGCACTTGTTGTTTGTTGATTTATGGATGATAGCCATTCTGACAGGTGTGAGATGGTATCTCATTGTGGTTTTAATTTGCATTTCTCTGATGATTTGTGATGTTGAGCATCTTTTCATATGTCTGTTGTCCTCTTGGCAGAAGTGTCTATTCAGGCCCTTTGACCATTTGTTAATTGGGTTGTTTGTGGTTTTTTTTTTTTTTTTTCCGGTGTTGAGTTTTGTAAGTACTTTATAAATTTTGGATATTAACTCCTTATCAGATGTATCAGCAAATATATCCTCCCACTCTGTAAGTTGTCTGTTTATTTTGTCGATGGTTTCCTTTGCTCTGCAAAAACTTTTTATTATGATGTAGTCCCGTTTGTTTATTTTTTCTTTTGTGTCCCTTGCCTGGGGGAGATATAGCTGATAAAACATTGCTATGAACAGTGTCTGAGATTTTGCTGCTTATGTTTTCTTCCAGATTATGTTTTCTATGGTTTCAGGTCTAACGTTTTAAGTCTTTGATCCATTTTGAATTTATTCTTGTATGTGGTGTAAAAGGTGGTCTATTTTCATTTTTCTGCACATATCTGTCCAATTTTCCCAACACCATTCATTGCATAAACTATCTTTAGCCCATTGTATGTGCTTGCTTTCTCTGTTGAATATTAATTGACTATAAAAGTGTGTGTTTATTTCTGGGCTCTCTGTTCTGTTCCATTGATCTATGTGTCTGTTTTTATGTCAGCACCATGCTGTTTTGATTACTATGACCTTGTAGTATAGTTTGATATTAAGTAGTGTGATTCCTCCAACTTTGTTCTTCTTTCTCAGGATTGCTGTTGCTATGCAGTGCCTTTTGTGGTTCCATATAAATTTTTGAAATATTTGTTCTAGTTCTGTGAAATACATCATTGGAATTTTGACAGGAATTGTGTTGAATCTATAGATTGCTTTGGGTAATATGGATATGGCATCCTTGGTTAGGTTTATTCCTAGGTATTTTATTCTTTTTGAAGCAATTGTGAATGGGATTGATTTCTTATTTTCCCTTTCTGTTAGTTCGCTATTGCCATATACACATGTAACTGATTTCTGGATATTAATTTTGTAGACTGCTACTTTGCTGAACTCATTTATCAAATCTAGGAGTTTCTTGGTAGAATCTTTCAGGTTCTCTATGTAGAATATCATGTCATCTGCAAATAAAGACAATTTTATTTCTTCTTTTCCAATTGGGATGCCTTTTATTTCTTCTTCTTGTCTGATTGCTGTGGCTAAGACTTCCAGTACTATGTTAAATAAGAGAGGTGGAAGTGGACATCCCAGATTTGTTCCTGATCTTAAGGGGAACCCTTGTATATTTTGCCCATTGAGTATGATGCTGACAGTGTGTTTGTCATATGTGGCCTTTATTATGATTAATTATGTTCCCTTTATTCCCACTTTGCTGAGAGTTTTCATCATAAATGGATGTTAGATTTTATCAAAAGTTTTTTCTGCATCTATGGATATGCTTAGGTAGGTTTGATCCTTCATTTTGTTTATATGTTGAATCACATTTATTGATTTGCAAATGAGCCTCATTGGATCAAAGAAGGTGGGGGAGTGAGTGGAAGCTATGCTAACCTCCTCCCAGGACCAATCTGGAATTATAACAAAATTGTAGAGGAATCATCCAGAATAACCAACTGAACACCAGCTGGAGAGAAGACTTTTATAACCATGGAAGAAACCATTTCACCACATCATGATTGGCAAGGAGTACAGAGGAGACATAAGAGGGCTGACTGGGCTCCCATGGGTGGCAGCTGAAGTGCTGGAGGGATATAACAGTGGTGAGGGAGTTTCCCTTGAGAAGTGTGGGGTATAAACCCAAAGCTGTGCTCCCCGGCCTATAGCACCAGAGCCAGAAAGGAACCCAGATAACATCCAGCTGTGAAAAGCAGCAGGGGTGCTATCTGTCAGGCAGAGGTGGCTAGAGACACAGAGAGCCTCTTAAAGGATGAAAGCACAAAATTTTGTTTATAGCCACTTATACTGGGCACTGGAAAAGGGAGGGCGGCAGAGGGGCCTGGAGACCCTGAGGAGAGTCTGGGGTTGGTGGCCCTGGGGAGAAAACTGAAGGAACAGCCACCAGGATCCCTGTGCTGAGTCATCCCCCATACAGCAGAAGCCAGTACTCTCAGGCAGAGCACTCCTTTCCAAGTGGCATCAGCCTGAGGGGAAGCAACACCCACACCCTCAGGAATTACACTGTCCCACCCTGTGTTACTTAAGTCAGGCTGCTGATTACACCTTTATTAGATTAATGACTGATCAGTTTAGCGACTATTAGTTTTTCAACTGAGGCTAAAAATACAGAGCAGCCAAAACGGGAAGACAAAAAAACAGACCCCAGATGAAAGAACAAGTAAATTTCCCAGAAGAACTATATGGAATGGAGGCAAGCAATTTATCAGATAGAGGATTTACAGTAATGATTATAAGAATACTCAACAGCATGAGAAAAGACATAGAAACCATAAAAACAAAACAAAACAAAACAAAACAAAACCCAGTCAGATACACCATGATCAAGTGAGATTTATTCCAGGAATGCAAGGCTGGTACAACATTTGCAAATCAACAAATGTGATTCACCATATAAACAAAATGGAGGATAAAAAACACATGATGTAGTTAATCTTGTTCCATCAAAATATTCAGGTCTTAAAATATCCTGATCATGGCCAGAATGAGTTCCCTCAGCCATTGTTATCATTCTCCCTCATTCTCCTTATATATTTTCAAGTCTCTAATAAATAGCAAAATAAGCTGTTGGCAGTAGGGGTTTGCTTTTTAAGCAATAAGAGAAAAATTCAGCCATGACATTATAGGACTAGCTATAACTATTAATAGTGAATTAATAGCTTAAAAAGCTATTACTATTTTCTATCTAAATGTAATCGTGGTGGTTTGTCATAAGTGTGATAAAAGTATAATTCTGTTTCTTTTTTCAAATGTTTGACATAGCACTCTGGCTAGTATCTTGTTAACTTTCTCTACTTTCTAGTGTAGCCTAATAATATATTGAGCTACAGTATGCCCAGTTACAGTGAATAGGTTTAAATTAAAATATCTATAACACAAAGATCATGTGTCCCCTAATTGAAGCTCTTTATTCCTTCCTGTCTCAGTGGTAATATTTCTAAATAAGTAGTAAGGAGACAGATGATCCAGACCTTCCTCCGAAGGTCTGGATAGTTATCAGATGACCTCAGAACAAGGCCATCCAAATCATTATGGAACAATAATTATGCACCAGTTCTACCTAGTGCACTGGGCTGTTACCAAGATTGAATGAGATAACCTCAGTGAAAGTGCTTTATAAACACCAATGGCATTAAACTTTGAAAATGTGACATTATTTAGTGTCCTGAAGCAGCAAGGTACTAAGTAATCTCAGTGGCTTGAATTAATATGGTCTCCAAAAGAGCCTAATTTAGGAAATTCCTTAAATGTGAAAGAATTTCATTCCCCATGTAGCATTAGCTGACTGGCACAGTCTCTCTGAGTTCTGGGAGGTATCTTAATACCTAGAAAAAAGGGAGGTAGTTGGCAGGGTGGATGGAGTAAATGAGAGGAAGCCTGTCTGCTGCAAAGAGCAGCCCTGAGTGTATGGCTGCAGCAATTAACCACTTACACCTGAACCACTTTTGAAGCTTCCTCTTCTTAACCTTTGACAAATGCATCCTTTGCACTTTAGTTGTGGCACCCTTGCTTCAAGAGTATTAACGCTTTATTGAAAGAAACAGAAATGAGAAAGTCATAACCAGAGAATACATGTGATAGATTCTAGAAGGGGGAGTTTATGTAGGAGGAAGGGGGTGGGTGAGGAGAGGGGTATGCTACACAGAGGAGGAAAGGAACATATAATTATGATGCTTGATTAGGAAAGCCTTTTCCCAACGTCACCATGACCAAACCACATCCACTGGGCACATAACTAGAAAAGGCCGTGAGTCACACAACTCTCTTGTTCATTGCTGCAAACAGATGCATGTGCAATGTTGTGCACAGTTCTGGGACAGAATTTTAAGGGGGCAGAGGTATGAAAAAACAAAAAGAGAATCACCAATGTTGTGAGGGCTGTGAAAGTAAATGAGATAAGAAAGATTTGGAGGAACTTTTAAGAGAGAAGTCTTATAGAGGATAGAATATCTGTAGTATAATTATTTGAACCCATGCCTTGGGCATGGGCAGAATTATAGGGAAATGTATTTCCAAGGAAACATGTGGATGATCTTTTGTATGAAGGTAGTAAAGTCCACATCAGTGGTTCTCAAACTCAAGCACTGAGGCTGCTGGTCTAGGGCTATACTCTGGGTTCTGAGAGTCTAGATAACCCTTGGTACTCACCAGAGCACTTCACTTATATGTAAGAGAAGCTGCTGGGGGAGGGGGAGATGGGAGTCAGGGATGGGAAGGCAGACAGAGAGGCTCAGATGTTCTTTCAACTCTCAGACTCTATTACCCTGAGCTTCAGTGGATATTGCTTTGTTGACAGCTTCTTATATTACCTAAATCATCACAGGTCTTTCCCATTGTTGGTGGTTCTGTACTTTCATCAGTACACAGAGAGTTCATTTAGTGCAAGAGTTGATGTTGTTTATTCATTTGTCTCTACATGTCCAGGGCACTGATGTAGACATGGTGAGAGCTCATTAAACATCTGAGAAAGCCTATGTGCTATTTCATCTGGGATGTTTTAGTTTCTCTACCAGTTATGGGTCATTTTGCAATGACCCTCCCTAATAGTAGCAGGTACTCCTATATGTCTACCACAACTTCATCATCTTTTATATCCTTACTGGTAACACCATCCAGGTTGTCAGTGTGCTCAACTCAGGAGGAAAAAAAAGTTGATTTTCTAGACTTCCTTGCTGACAGAAGCGGCCTCACGTCATAATTCTAGCCAATAAGACATAAGCAGAAGCCTTCTGGGAGAGATATTGTCTTTCTGATAAAAAGCCAGCTTGCTATTTTTACTTTTCCTGTGTCCCCTTCCTACCTGAAAGATGGACACAGTGTCTGGAGGTTCTGCAGTTCCTTTGTGATGATGAGGACTGGAGCTACATTCTGAGGATTATAGAGACTCTGACCTCTTTGCATGCTGCACTAGCCTTGAACAGTCTCCTAAACAACTTCTCGTTATGTGGGAAAAATAAACCTCAACCTGTTAAAGCTGTTCTTTTATGGGTTTCTACTACATGCTGCCAAAGAGTCCTGACTGATATTCTAAAGCGATCTCCTCCATGTCATGTAAGTGACCTGGGTAGTTGAGTTTCTACAGCTAAACATTGTAGTTTATCATTAGCAAAGAAGCTCCTTCACATATGATGATAGACTTGTTTTCTTTTAATATTGGAAATATGTTTCTTTATCTTGAACTCTTATATGATATTTTTGAAGTCTTGTTTTTAATGAACATTAAAGGGACATTCTTAATTAGGCAGAACAATTGGTACTTTCCTGAGGTTAAAATAAATGACATCCAAGAGAAGTGAATATTTCCCTGCCATGGTCTTTAATACTGGGTAAATTGTACAGTCACAGTGTATACCTTTTGACTCCCTGTTCAAAGATCCCATTTTTTTACTTCATCCATTTCACTCTTCAGTTTAATCACTGTTCTCTGCCGGAGGCTTCTTTATCTTTAGTAACTCCTTTCTGTCAATTATGCAATAGTTTGGCCCTTGTTGGCTTTTGTTTCACTTTGCTTCTTTTCTCTCTGCAAAGCAGCATACAGAGCGATAAGATAGGAAACACACCTGCTGTGTCCTGTGCCTGGTTTTCTTCTCCAAAATAGCTTTGGCCACTGAGTAGTCATAAAAGGAGTTGGCTCACTGCAGAATTTAAAAGCCAAGTTGGTGGATTTAGCCTCACATTGGTGCAAAGGTGACTTTTGCATAGATAGTGAAATCTGTATTTGATTTGAATGTGAATAGGGGGTACCAGGACTTGGTGAGGACATCACTATACCTGGAGTCAGGTAACCAGGAACTCCAGTCTGCTGATTTTACCTGCTAATCCTGAAAGTGATGTGGCTCTGGGCCAATCTCTTAGCTTCTCTGGGCCTTAGGCATAAAAGGAGTGGTATCTAAGACTTCTTCCAGCTCAGACATCCTGAGCTGTTCTCTTTAGATGAACATTGGTATGTGTGTGTGCCCCCAGGATGAACTAGGCATTGTCCTAGTGATGGTGATGCAGTAGTGAACAGTACAGAAAGAAGAAGGCACCAGGGGTTAAGAGTCCAGAGAATGGGCAGGACCAGGAGGAAGACTATTGTAAGGGAGGGAGGATGAGATTAGAGAGAAAAATGGAAACACTGAATAAAATATGCCTAGATTCCACATTTTAAGTGCAGACTTCTTAGTCAGCTACACTCATTGATCTCACCTCCCAGGGAATCTCAGAGCATTTCTGCTGGTATCATTTTTCAGCACTTATCTATCACCTGTGTTAGGAAATCTCTTTCTGAGCATTTTTCTTGACCTCTTAAGTAGATGGAGAACACTAAGAGATCAGGTACTTCTGTATGTATAGATGCATCAGAATGCTTTCTGGCATGTGGTATTAAATAAACCAGGCAAGTGCTTTAGATATCCTTGATTGCTGTTGGCAGTCAATGGGACAGATTTACCCCCAGGCCAATAGCCTGTAACAATCGGCTGGGACCATAACCACTATGGAGGATTAGCTGGGCAGGGGCCTGCCCCACAAAGTAGGACTTACTTCAGTTTGGCTCTGGTTCCTGCTGAGTTTGCCCCTTGAGTATGTCACTGTGGAGCTTGTTGGGTGGTATTTCCACGTGGTTTTAAGCTGGCCACTGGATTCACTGGCTCTGGGGCCTCCTGGGAGGTGCAGGCCAAGTTCAGCCAGCTTGAGCTACAAAGTGATCTGCAGCTGGCTGCTACTTATGCTGGGCTTGGAGGTGTACAGGTGAGCGCAAACTGTGAACTAGGGCTAGTTTCTGCTATTGCTACTTAGAAGTATAGGGGGTGCTGAGGCCAGATGCTGCTTGTTTGAGAGATTTTTGGAAAGTCTGGCCAAGACAGGCCAATTGTATGGAAAAAGTACTGAAAACAGCTTGGGTGAGCTTGAAATTTGGGGGTCGGGGTCTCAGGGAATCACCAGGGTAGGGCATACAGTGTAAGCCAGGTTGATGGATACTCAGATGTGGTACCTGCCTGCTGTCTCTGTGACAAGGAGCACTCATCAGAGGAACAATGGCCTCTGCCTGCACTTTTTTTCAGGGAGAAAGATGCCCCCCAGTACTCTGGCCACTGAATTTTTACAGCCAGAAGTTATGGGGACTTCTCAGTACCAGAACCTGGACTGGGGGTCTAGGTGTGACACCCCTCAATCTACAGGGGGGGATCTCTGTAGCTGAGATACCCCTACCAATTCTTATTCACTACACGTGAGTGTGAAACCAGCCCATTCCGCATCTCTACCTCTTCTACCAGTTATGATGTGGCTTTTTCTTTAAGTCCCTAGTTGCAGTACTTCTATTCAGCTGAAATCTATTCAGATTTCAGGCAGTTCTGAATGACAGTTCTGTAGTTTAGTTGCAATTTTGATCTGGTTGTGGGAGGAGGTGACTAATGCTGCCATCTTGGCCAGGAGTCTATAGACAATATTTAAATTTATGCAGTAGTTTGAGATCAGTGGCATGTGAGCATGACAAAAGTTAGCTAGGAGTGTTAACTTTCAACAGGTTGACCACCCATAGCCAAATACAAACCATAAATTCTATGCAGGCAGTACAAATTGTGGCAAAGTGAAAGGGCAATTAATGGGTATCTTAAACTACAGTGGTTTTCACTCACTTAATCCATGGCATGCATTTATCTCCACTGAAGGGTCCCCTCTAACTTGATATACAAAGAGGAATTTGGAGTAGCTCATTTTTAGGAAGGAAGGAAAAGAGTAAGTAAGGGGAAGGAAAGTAATTGAAAAAGGTAGAGTGATGTTCTGCAGATACATTTCAGCCATTTCTCTCTATTTGGTATTTATGTCCATACTGCACCCTGTCTTCGTGAGTCATCAGAGGGTGGGAAGTCTCCCTTACATCTTTATCTCTCACGACACCTATCAAGTTGTGAAGAAAGCAGATGCCTCCATAAACAGGAGTGAATTGGCTGTTGAATAGAGCCGTGGACTCTTCCTTCCTCCCCGATTCCCAGTGTTACGGTGGCAGCATATAGAAAAATGGAGCATGTCAGGGTCTTCTTACTTCTTGATTCTTGTATACTGAAGACAGAAGAGCCATTATGATTCTTCTAGTCAAATCCTGCCATTTTGCATTCAAGTACTGAAAATAAAAGCCAGGGCTTAGCAATCAATTCTGGCTTCAAGTCTTGAACAAATTTATTATCTATTCTGTTCATGTAGGTAATACCATCAAACACTTACCTTCACAAATTGTCGACAGCTTCTGTCTGACCCAGGTTTCTGCCAGGAGAAGCCATCTCTAAAGTTGATTTTCTAATTGACACTTGGTAATACAGGGTACTCTTAGGAAATGGGAGAGCAGAAGTAAAACTCATCTTTGCACATGACACAGAGATAAAGATGAATTAGGGCTGCCTAATTAATTCCTGGTCTTCATAAATGTAGGCTCTGTGAGGGCAGAAATTTTGTCCTTCTTGTCTATTCCTTAGCTGTGTGGACTGAGCAACATCCTTAAACTTTCTGTGCCTTTTCATCTATAAAATGTGGGCACTGTGAGTACCTATTTTATAAAGGTGAGATGCAAAGGAATTCAGCTAATGCTCAAAAAGTGCCTAGGACAGTGTCTGGCACTGAGTAAGCGTTCAGTGAACATTATTAATTATTGCTTGCTATTGTTTCAGCCTTACCCTGTTTTGAGCACATAAGAGATACAGAAAAGTATTTCTGTTAAATAAATATATGCAGCACTTCATTAGTAGTCCTCTACTTTTTTGTTTAGCTTATGATCCCTCAAAGCATTTTCGGAAAACTATATGTTTCCTTGTACATCTTTAAGATAGCTAAAGTGTTTCATCCTGAGTCTAATTACTTGCAAAAGATGCAATTTCTAGTGCTTTGTGTATGTTAACATTTTACATCACTCTTTTAAATATATTTAGTGGAACAGAAATATCACCATCATTCATTAAAAACATGAGCATATTATTGTATAACATTCTCACCCATTGCATCACTTCTTTTCCTCTTTGGACAGGCATTCCTATTCTATCCCATCACAGAAGTTAACAGTAAGGCAATTTATTCCTAGGCTTGAGGGTTTTCCCCCCTCCCTGAGTTTTAACCCCTCAGTTGCTCTAGGACCATTTATTGAAAAGACTTTTTTTTCTGTACTGTATTGGTTTGGTGTCATTATTAAAAATAAAGTGACCACACATGATGAGCAGCTCAATGTATGCACTTTACTTGGTTCTGTTGACTTTCCATCAATATTTATGCCACTACCTTAATTACTGTAATTTTATAGTAAGTTTTAAAATCTGATAGCATATTCTTGAAGAATCAACTGAATTCTTCAAGATAATTTTGGCTCTTCTGTTTCTTTGTATTGACATATAAATTTAGAGTTAGATTATCAATTTCTACCACAGAAACAAGGTGCTCTGATTTTGATTGGGATTGCATTAAATCTTTAGACAAATTTGAGGAGAACTGACATCTTATCAAGTTTGAATCTTATCTATGAACACCATAAGTCTATACTTTTGTAGTTTTTAATGTAGTGGTCTTAAAGATCTTTCAGTAAATTTATTTCTAGGTATTTGATATTTTTAAAGCTATTGGAAAAGGTGGTGGAATAAAATATTTAAATTGATACCTATTTTTTTCTAGTGAACCATAAGGTTGTATGCTAAAAAGTTTATCCTGGATTTAGCTATTACTAAAATAATTATTAACACATATTTTTTTAAAACAACAATATAACTTATGGTGAATGATTATGAAACAGTATATTCCTTCAGAATACATATTATAAAGAGATGGAGGCAGCAATTATGACAATTTGATTAAAATAGCTGTGTCTTTTTTTCACATTCATCAAATATTTTAATACTATTGACAATTTCTGAAAAACTTTCCAGAATGATTAAGGCATCAATTATGCTAGGCTCTAAAGGAAAGTACTGAAAGTTATACATGAAAGAGTCACACAAAAGGTCCTTTTGTTGCTTTTGGACTCCGTATAACAAACCAGCGTGAATTTTCCCTGTAGCTAAACGGCATCTTTATTTTTCCAAAAAAGTGAAAAATATTGAAAAGGCAACTCCATTGTGATTTCTTCTGAGGAATTTAAATTCTTTCTTTAGCCATAGCCCATCCAAAGGAAGACTTTTCTTGTAATTAATTCTTTTTTTTTTTTTTAACAAAACTTACTGGGGTGACATAGGTTAGTTAAATTAAATAGGTGTCAGGGGTACAATTCTATAATCATCATTTATATATTGTACTGTGTGTTCACCACCCCAAATCAAGTCTTCTGTCACCATTTATCTACCCCTTTACCTTCTTCTACCTCCCACCTTTCCCTCTTCCCTCTGGTCTTTGTGAGGGTCTTTTTTTCCCCTTAATCCATTCATCCTTTTAGCCTGGGCCCTCAACACCCTCCTTTTTATAGCACACCAGAAATTTTCACATTTCAGAACAATGCATTTTATGGTAAGATGCAGAATACGTGAGAACTGTGCTTTTCGTAAAATGGCAGAATGGTGAGCACGGAAGTGAAAAAGAAAAAGAGAACTTTAATTATGGGAGCATCTCTAACAGACTAAGTTAAGGTAAGAAATTGCATGGACTTTAAGGATCTGGAAATTGTTCCCTTAAAATTGTTCTTCAGCGTATTGCATGATCAACTTTACATATTCTTAGGTGTACCTGTTCTTGCCCCTGCTGGAAACCTCTCCTCTGGAACAGAAGTGCAAGTAAATTAAGGTGCTGATGCTTGCAAATGCTTTAAAAAATGAAGTGAAGAGTCCATTTGTAATAATGGCCTTCTCACCTATTTGTTTTCTGATGTGATTTCTCATGTCATAGGTTTCAATGTATAACCCCCCAGTCTAAATGAGTTGCTAATTTGAATATATTACAAGTTCCTATTATGCTTATTTATACTTGCTATTGATTATTATTAAGTAGCATTTATTATTAGTTATAAATTATTGAACTTATTATAGTGATTTTTTAAATAGTTAACCTGCAAACATTTGATTATACCCTGGGAATGGATAGACACATGGAACTCAAGGCCTTCCCCACCTGTGCCCCAGATGTCCCTCATTGCTCAAAGCTCTGTTTTGTACCCCCAATAAGGACAGTGTAATACTAATCTCTGTAGGCTCCAAACCGATTTTTAGCAGATGGAATATCACCCTGAAGCAGCAATGAATGTTTATTAACCCAAATGAGGCCAGTAGCCAGGCCTTTCTAGTAACTCATAAAAGTTATCTGAGTATGAAGAAATATAAGTGCATTTCTTTTTTTCTTTTCTTTTTTTATTGTTGATACTATTACAAATGTCCCCAATATCTCCCTCTTTACCCACCTCCAGTCAGCCCCTGCCATTCCCCTCCCCTGGTCTTCACCACTCTGTGCTCTTTGTCCAGGGGCTGCTTACATGTTCTTTAGTTAATCTACTCACCTTCTTTTATTCAGTCCCTCCCACTACCCTCCCTCTGACATTGTCAGTCTGTTCCATGTACCCTTGCCTTTGGTTCTGTTTTGTTCATCAGTTTATTTTGTTGGTTAGATTACACCTATAAATGAGATTACATGGTATTTGTTTTTCTCTGACTGTCTTATTTCACTTAGCATAATAATCTCTAAGTCCGTTCATGCTGTTGCAAAGAGTAAGAGTTCTTTTTTTATTTTTGTGTCTTTTTACAACTGTGTAGTATTCTATTGTGTAAATGTACCACAGCATTTTTTTATTCCCTCATCTACTAGTGAGCATGTAGGCTGTTTCTATATATTGGCTATTGTAAATAGCACTGCTGTGAACATAGGAGTGCATATATTCTTTCTAATTGGTGTTTTGGGATTCTGCATATATTCGCAGCAGTGGGATCACTGGGTCAAAAGCCAGTTCTATTTTTAATTTTCTGAGGAAACTCCATACGGTTATCTAGAGTGGCTGCACCAGTCTGCATTCCCACCAACAGTGCACTTGGGTTCCCTTTTTTCTTTGGAGAGAGGAACTGGCTGAAGTTTGGTCCCTTCTGTGTCACAGAGACTGGGAGACTGGGGCTCTGTCTTCCTGGGTGATTGCAATGCAAGGAGATCATTCCCAGGTCCTTGAGAAAGACACTCCCGGATTGTAAAGCTGGCAAGACTTATTTAGCTTTTAAAAACATGTATATACATTTTCAAGAGAAAGAAAAAGAATTTACAATGATAATGTTTTTTAAAGTCATCTAAGAAAAAGGGTAAGCAGAGGGCGGATTCTCTTCTTTTTAACAGAGAGAACTTTTTTTTTCTTTTTCAAATTGTTTTCCTGAGACACTTTAGGAAGCCACTCAGACTCCCTCAATCTGTTTCCTCATCTGAAAAGGGGAAGAATAACACTAATGACAATTATTTCTCTTCACAGAGGGCTTAAATAAAGGAACTGTGCTGAACTTATTTGGCATTTTTAATGGTGAAATAAGTAGATATAATATACTTTTACTGGTATTAAGGTACATGCAAACAGTTAATCTAATATTTAATGGGTACTTATATTTTTTCATTTAATTTTTTTCTATTATTTACACTATTATACATACCCCCATTGCCCTTCTCTTTGCCCACTTCTACCCAGACTGGTGCCACCCCTTCACTCTGGTCTTCACCACACTGTTATCTGGTATATAAGTTACACATATACTTAAAAAATTTTAATCTATTATATTTTTCCCATTATGCTTTATTTCCTTTATACACCCTCCCCCAGCAATCACCACACTGTTACCCATGTCCATGAGTCTGTTTTCCTTTTTGCTCAGTCTATCCACCATTTAACCCCCGCAACCACAAGCTGTCATCTGTTTTCCATCTAGGAGTCTGTACCCATTTTCCTTGTTAGTTCAGTCTGTTCATTAGATTCCACAGATGAGTGAGATCATATGGTATTTGTCTTTCTCTGACTGGCTTATTTCACTTAGCATAATGTTCTCCAGGTCCATTCATACTGTTGCAAAGGGTAAAATGTTCTTCTTTTTTCAGTAGAATTCTAATGTGTAAATGTCCCGTAGTTGTTTTATTCACTCATCTACTGATGGAAACTTGGACTGCTTCCATGTCATGATGATTGTAAATAATGCTGCAAAGAACATAGAAGTGTTATGTTCTTTCAAATTAGTGTTTTGGGATCCTCCAAATATATTCCCAGAAGTGGGATCATTGGGTCAAAAAACAGATCTCTATTTTTATTTTTTTTAGGTATCTCTATACTGCCTTCCACAATGGCTGCACCAGTCTGCATTCCCACCGACAGTGCAAAAGTGTTCCCCTTCTCCACATCCTCACCAGCACTTGTAGTTTGTTGATTTATTGATGATAGTCATTCTGACATACATAAGATGTTATCTCACTGTGGTTTTAATTTGCTTTTCTCTGATAATTAGTGACTTTGAGCATCTTTTCATATGTCTATTGACTAACTGTATGTCCTCTTTGGAGAAGTGTCTGTTTAAATCCTGTGCCCATTTTTAATTGGATTGTCTGGGTTTTTTTGGTATTGAGTTTTATAAGTACTTTATAAATTTTGGCTATTAACCCCTGATCCTATGTATTGGAGAATACAGTCTCTCATTCTGTGGCTTCTCTTTTTATTTTGCTGAGTTCCTTTGCTGTGCAAAAACCTTTTAGCTTGATGTGTCCCATTTGTTTATTTTTCTTTTATTTCCCTTGCTTGGGGAGGTAAATCCAAAAAAAAAATCTCTATAAGCAATGTCCAAGATCTTGCTGCCTATGTTCTCTTCTAGGATTTTTGCAGTTTTGTGTCTAACATTTAAGTCTTTGATCCATTTTGAATTTATTCTTGTATGTGGTGTAAAGGTGGTCCACTTTCATTTTTCTGCACATATCTGTCCAATTTTCCCAACACCATTCATTGCATAAACTATCTTTAGCCCTTTGCATGTGCTTGCTTTCTCTGTTGAATATTAATTGACTATAAAAGTGTGTGTTTATTTCTGGGCTCTCTATTCTGTTCCATTGATCTATGTGTCTGTTTTTATGCCAGTGCCATGCTGTTTTGATTCCTATGGCTTTGTAGTGTAGTTTGATATTAAGTAGTGTGATTCCTCCAACTTTGTTCTTCTTTCTCAGGATCGCTGTTGCTATGCAGTGCCTTTTGTAGTTCCATATAAATTTTTGAAATATTTGTTTTAGTTCGGTGAAATACATCATTGGAATTTTGACAGGAATTGTGTTGATCTATAGATTGCTTTGGGTAGTATGACATTTTAATGATGATAATTCTTCCTATCCATGAACATGGTATGTGCTTCCACTTATTTATATCTCCTTCAATTTCTTTCTTCGCTGTCTTATAATTTTCTGTGTACAGGTCTTTTGCATCCTTGGTTAAATTTATTGCTAGGTATTTTACTCTTTATGAAGCAATTGTGAATGGGATTGATTTCTTAATTTCCCTTTCTGTTAGTTTGTTATTGGTATATAAAAATGCAACTGATTTCTGGATATTAATTTTGTATCCTGATACTTTGTTGAATTCATTTATCAGATCTAGTAGTTTCTTGGTGGAATCTTTGTGGTTCTCTATGTAAAGTATCATGTCATGTGCAAATACAGTTTTACTTCTTCCTTTCCAATTTAGATGCCTTTGATTTCTTCTTCTTCTCTGATTGCTGTGGGCAGGACTTCCAGTACTATGTTGAATAAGAGAAGTGAAAATAGACGTCCTTGTCTCGTTCCTGATCTTAACGGGAACACATGAAGGTTTTGCCCATTGAGTATGATGCTGACTGTGTGTTTGTCATACTCAGCTTTTATTATGATTACGTATGTTCCCTCTATTCCCACTTTGCTGAGAGTTTTTATCTTAAATGGGTGGTAGAATTTATCAAATGCTTTTTTGGCATCTATTGATATGATCATGTGGTTAATATAAAGGAGTTTGTTAACACAAAACCAGTACTGCAACAAATGTTAAAGGGCTTGCTTGAAGAAGAAGAAGAAGAAGAAGAAGAAGAAGAAGAAGAAGAAGAGGAGGAGGAGGAGGGGAAGGGGGAGGAGAGGGGGAGGAGGAGGAGGAGGAGAAAACACTGTGGAAAACCATCTAACAATAAAATGGCACTACATAAGTATCTATCAATAATTACTTTAAATGTAAATGACTTCAATGTTCCAACTAAAAGACATAGGGTAGCAAAATGGACAAGAAAAAAAGACCTATATATAGGCTGCCTCCAAGAATTCCACCTCAGATTGAAAGATACACACAGACTACAAGTACAGGGATTGAAAAAGATATTTCATGCAAATGGAAAAGAAAAAAAAAAGCTGGGGGAGCAGTACTTACATTCAACAAAATAGACTTTAAAATCAAAGCTATAGTAATATACAAGGAAGGAATAACATAATGATAAAGAGAATAATTCAACAAGAGGAATTAACCCTAGTAAACATTCACACACCCAACATAAGAGTACCTAAATATATAAAGCAAATCTAGATGGACATAAGGGGAGAGATTGGCAAAAAAAAAAAAATATGGTTATAGTTGGGGATTTTAACACCCTACTTACTTCAATGAATAGAACTCCCAGGCAGACAGTCAACAAGGAGACAATGGCCTTAAACAACACACTAGATCAAATGGATTTAATTGATATCTTCAGAGCATTTTACCCCCAAACAACAGAATATACGTACTTTTCAAGAGCAAATGGAATATTTTCTAGGTTAGACCACATGTTAGGACACAAAACAAGTCTCAATAAATTGAATAAGATTGAAATCACATCAAGCATCTTCTCTGACCATAATGATATGAAACTAGAAATCAATCACAAGAAGAATATTGAAAAGCATACAAAGACATGGGAGCTAAATAATATGTTATTAAACAATGAATGGGTCAACAATGAGATCAAAGAATAAATCAAAATATACCTTGAAACAAATGCAAATGAGGACACAACAGTTCAAAATCTGTGGGACATTGGGAAAGCAATCCTAAAAGGGAAATTCATAGCACTACAGGTCTATCTCTAAATAAATAAATAAATAAATGAACAAACTAATAAATAAATAAAAACAAGGAAAAGCTCAAACAAACAATCTACCTTTACACTTAAAGGAACTTGAAGAACAACAAACAAAACCTAATGTGAGTAGAAAGAAGGAAATAATAAAGATGAGAGCAGAAATTAATGAAACTGAGTAAAAAAAAAGTGATATTAAAGGATCAATGAGTCTTAGAATCAATGAATCCTAAAGAGCTAGTTCTTTGAAAGATAAACAAGACTGACACACATTTAAAGACTCATCAAGAAAAAAGAGGAAGAACCAAATAAATAAAATCAGAAATGAAAGAGGAGAAGTAACAACTGACACCAGAGAAATAGAAGGGATTGTAAGAAAAAATTATGAACAACTATATGCCAACAAACCGGACAACCTGGATGAAATGGATAAATACCTAGAAACATACAATCTTACAAAACTAAATCAAAAAGAGTCAGAGAATCCGAATAGACAGAGTACATCTAGTAGAACTGAAGCTGTAATTAAAAAACTTGCAATAGCCCTGGCTGGTGTGGCTCAGTGATTGAGAGCCATACTGCGAAGTAAAGGGTCTCTGGTTCAATTTCTAGTCAGGACACATGCCTCCCCAGTGAGGGCCATGTGAAAGGCAACCACACATTCATGTTTGTCTCCCTCTCTATCTCCCTCCCTTCCCCTCTCTCTAATAGTAAACGAATAAAATCTTAAAATAAAAAACTTGGAGTAGATGGCTTCACAGGTGCATTTTACCAAACTTTCAGAGAAGAATGAACACCTCTCCTTCTCAAACTATTTCAAAATATTTAAGAGGAGGGAATGCTCCAAAACTCATTTTATGAGGCCATCATTATCCTATTTCCAAAACGATATAAAGATACTACAAAGAAAGAAAATTATAGGCCGATATCCCTGATGAACATAGACGATAAAATCCTCGACAAAATATTAGCAAATCGAATATAGCAATGCATAAAAAAGATGATACGCCATGATCAAGTGGGTTTTATTCTGAGAATGCAAAGTTGGTACAACATTCACAAATCAATAAATGTGACTCATCACATAAATGTATATGTTCTTTGGCTTATCCCTTTACCTTATTTCATCTAGCACCACCTACCTGCTCCCTGCTGCTATTTTTAAGTCTATTTCAGGCCAAGAATTCCTAGGAGGAAGGAAAGAAGGATGGAAAGAAGAAAGGAAGGGGGGGGAGAGAGAGAGAGAGAGAGATAAATAAATAAATAAATAAATAAATAAATAAATAAAGTTTCTGTGTTGGATTTCAACATTTAATCTCTCTCTTGTGTCTTACTCATAAAACCAGTTTTTATAAACTTTGCCTAGAAGTTCCCTTGTTACCAGTGTGTTCCGGTTCCATTGTTAAAAATAAATCTCAGTAAATTCATAGCTGGTTTAATCTCTATTAAGTTAATCACAAAGATAAACATATTTTAGGGAAATATATTAAAAATACGTATTCTAAATAATTAGTTCAGTTAAAAATAATGCAAGATACATTTTAATAGGAAAAATCAATATAAGTATGAGAAAAGAATTTAGATTTGATGAAAAGTAACTAAAGAAATGTTTTATTTCATGGCAAGTTCTTTTAAAAAACATTAAAATTTTTTTAAAAAGCTGATGCCACTACTTGAATCCAGAGTTAGTTCGATTTGACATATTTGACATATCATGTATTAAAATATGAGTAAAACAAAAATGATTAAGAATAGCTCCATGGTAATGCTAACTATAAAGCTAAATTGAATAGTCAAAGAATTTCAAGTACTTTGCATACTTTCCTAGGGCTCTCCAGTAAATCCAGGTTAGGAAAATGCTCCATTGACTGAAACAAAGCATTGAGGTGGGGCTTTGTTTTGACACTAAACTCATCACCTTGTTATTTAATCATTGGTGACACCAAAATTATATAAACAATGTGTCAAATCCAAGTTACCCTGTCCCATTTGCCTGGGGGGTTCTGTACTGAAGATTGATTCCTGCCATATTTTTGTGATGGTGCAGGTGAATGGGTAGGTACACATACCAATACACCATGTGGCTAATATGACCCATTGAATTGGAAATTAAATGCAAGCTAGAAATTATTCAGAGCAATATAAAATATTTTTAAAACTTGTTATAAATCTTAGGCAGGAAATGCATTTTCATGAGACCAGTGATTAACCCCAGAGCAAAATGGAATTTCTATCAACTATTCATTAATCCCATTTCCCTTCTCCCAACACCAGTAATTGTCTGCTGGGTTCCCATCCCTGTGCTATGCAGTCGTCACTCACCCAATTATGGTTAATTTTCTTGTGTGCAATGGGAGCAATAACATCCTCTTAACAGTTGCTGAAATGTGTCATCCTTAAGTATTCCATAATATATTTTCTAGTTCTGTTTCTAAGATCAAATTTGTGTGTAGAGGATCAAGTTGAATACAGTATGGGGGTGGTTTCCTTCCTTTCAGGTCCTTGGAGACCCTTATTGGATTTAAGTTTTGCCTCAGGAGAAAGCTGTACCACTAAGATTGCTAAAAATAACTGTGTTCCTGTCTTACTGTTTTGCTGCTTCACCAATGAATCTCTAGGTGAAAAGGCTTTGGAAAATAAACTTTTGATGGTTGCTTTATAAATTGCATCTTCCTGATCACTTCAAGTTTAATAGGGAAGGTCAATTTAATTTTTTAAACTGCCCTTTTCTTCTTTCTTTCTCTTTAAAACAATTTACAAAAAAAGATGATGAATATTAAAGGGGATGCAAAACTGACACATAAACTCGGTGCCTGGTTTTGTTGTTCCGGAAAATATGGTGTAAATTCAGTATTTGCATCTTAAAATTAAGTTTCCTTGGACTTCTATGTTATTATTCGAGAGAAAGGAAACGAATATTTTGTTATCTGATTGTTTTCTATTTGTCAGTGGCTCCTAATAATTTAGTTGATTAATATCTTCTCCCTGGCATTCTCCACATATCCTAAACCCCCCACCCAGATAATTGATGATCTTTACATAAACACTTAAAGTATTTAAAGGAGCTGACTATTTAAAATTAGCCTACAGAAAACCATTTTCTTAAACAAATAATCCACTTATAATCACCTCTGCTTCCTCTGCACGGATCTTAGTCATCAGTCTTTTCTTAAAGCAGAACACTTTTTATCTTTTTGAAGCAAGTGAAAGATGCCCTTGCTGTGAATCTGGGCTCTGGAAGCTAGAAGCAGGAAAGCACTCGGGTTTATCCCTAAGGATGGGATTAAGTGCAAGAGTAATGGTTGGATTGGTTTGGACATGAACTAACACTCCATAATCCCAAATCATTTGTGGGTTTAAGCCACATTATAACATCACTTCCTCCCTTTTATCTGCACACATGGCCTTTTGTCTCTTCCCTATAATTAACAATGATACCCATTTAGTGGTGGTGCCATCTTTACCATTTCTATTAAAGAATTAATATTGTGTTCTACTGACATACATGGAATATTGTAATCTGCTTTACCTCCAGGGTGTAACTTCCAACACTTCCAGTGGATACCTGAAAGCATAGACAGTACCGAACTCTATGGTATTTTTTCCCCTACAGACATACTTATGATAAAGTTTAATTTATAAATTAGGCCCAGCAAAAGATTAACAATAGTTAATAAAAAAAATAGAATATATCACAATGTACTATAATAAAAGTTATGTGAATGTGGTCTCTCAAAACATCTTATTGTACTATACTCACTTTTTCCCTTACAGGAAGAACCTTAAGGCACTTCTCTTTGGCATATCCAAATTGTTGCATCAGCACTGTTGCACTTTGGGACCATTATTAAGTAAAATCAGGGTTATTTGGACACAAGCACTGTGATACTTCAACAGTCCATCTGATAACCAAGAAGGGTGCTAAGTGACTAACAGATGGTTAAGGGGGAACTACTTTAGTCCCAAGAAAATTTATGAAATGTCTATCTACTCAACGATTCCATTTTTTTAACTATGAAATTTAAGGAACCATTTTAAAGCCAGTTGGAGATCAGCTTTCTTTCCATGAGGAAATGGGTGGTACGCACCTACTGTTCTGTGCCGCCAACGCACCTGCAAGCAGAGTGGAACCTGAGGCCCTCTTATGACTTACTTTAGTGGGTGCAAAAAAATAAATCTCATTCTGTCAAATTTGGCTCTTGAATTTTTTTACATGAAATGAATTTTTTACATGATTTTTAAAAAATGTGCTCCTCAGAATGATTGAGCCACTACATATAAGCTCACTATTTTCACATTTTAGCAAAAACATTTCATTGAACCTTTTGTCTGTATCACAGTAGTATGGCTTTTTAAATCTCTAATTTATTATCTTCGTAGTATTTCTAATTTCTAAGATCATTTTGGCCTGTAGTTTTAAATAGATGCTGTCTAAATATAAGGAACATGAGATTGTATAACTGTTTCCATAAAAGAAAAACTTACATTTACCATTGTACTTTAAGAGGAAATAATGCTTTAATTAGTTTTTAGATGAAAGGATTTCTGCACTCAGACTGTGTTTGTAATGGCATTTGTAGAACAATTTTCTCCCTACAGTAGCATTGTAATTAAGACTTTCAGTGAAATCTGCAGAGGAGAGGAGTGTGCTTTCCCCTGGTCTGCTGTTGTGGCCTCCCCTCAGGGCCTGCTGCTGCTCTGTCCCAGCCTTGCACTAATACCCTGTAATTGTGTCTCACTTCTTCTAATTAAGCTGACAGGGAACCCAATGGTTGTCACTTATGTCCTTGAGCTGAAAGGTGACAGGATTAGATGATGGCATTTCTTGCATAGAGCACTTAACATGCCAAAGAAACACCCCATTGCCAGGAGACTGTTAGCACTGCAGGGAAGGCCCAAGAAAGGATGTCTGCGGCTGGCTGTGCCTCTGGGGTGGTAGGTACTTGAGAGAGTTAGAGAGACCACAGAGAACTTCCTGTTCGTGGATGGGCTCCCAGTGTGCTCCTCTGAATAGCTGTTCCTTGAGATTTTAATGGGCATGACAGGGGAAAAAATGTCTTTGTGAGCACAGTAGATGTTGGAAAATAAGGGATAAATTAAATTAAACAGTGTTATTTTGTCTATAACTGTCATATTCTCATTGTAAAGTTAAAAACAAAAGGTGGTGTGGTGGGTGTGTATATGAGGGGCCATGGTATGAAGTATTTCACAAACATACTAGAGAATTTTTTGAGGCATCCCATTGATCACCTTTTGAAACTTGCATATCTAGCCAATGGAGACCATCAATCTTCTGGTTATTTTGTGTTAGGGCTCTCAACCTTGATGGTAGTGTAGGTGGGTCTCCGTAATGTTGGATCAGTCTTTCTAAAAGTACCCCATTAAGTCTCCTTCTTTATCACTTCTATATTGCTCTGGTATGTCTGGTAGCATGTGTCAAATCTGTGTCAAATCCTTCAGATTGAAGGAAAATGAAAAAGTGGAGAAGCCCTTCATTGTCACAGAAGCTTTTCCTTCCATTGGGTGCACTGCTATACAGTATGTTCCTGTGGTGAACTGCACAGGGCACAGGTTTAGAACCTTCAAATGACTAGTTAAAAACAAAATTCAACTGAGTACATTTGAAGACCTAAGTGGTTTGATTAAGCAATTTATGCATCAGGTACATTCCACCTAGCAAGGAGGAAGATGCTCTGAATGGTTGTAACAAATGAAAGGACTTTTTTCCATTTCTTAAAAGATTTTATTTATTTATTTATTTTTATGTATTTTAATGTTTTTTAAATATATATTATTGATTATGCTATTATAGTTGTCCCATTTCCCCCCATTTATTCCCCTCGGCCCTGCACACCCCCTCCTACCTGCATTTCCCCCCCTTTAGTTCATGTCCATGTGTCACACATATAAGTTCTTTGGCGTCTACATTTCCCATACTATTCTTAACCTCCCCTGCCTATTTTCTACCTACCATTTATGCTACTTATTCTCTGTACCTTTTTTTCTTTCCCCCCCTCCTATTTCCCCACTGATAACCCTCCATGTGATTTCCATTTCTGTGATTCTGTTCCTGTTTTAGTTGTTTGCTTAGGTTTTTTTCTTTGTTTGTTTGTTTTAGGTTGGGTTGTTAATAGCTGTGAGTTTGTTGTCATTTTACTGTTCATAGTTTTTATCTTGTTTTTCTTAGATAAGTCCCTTTAATATTTCATATAGTAAGGGCTGGTGATAATGAACTCCTTTACCTTGACCTTATCTGGGAAGCACTTTATCTGCCCTTCTATTATAAATGATAGCTTTGCTGGATAGAGTAATCTTGGATGTAGGTCCTTGCCTTTCATGACTTCAAATACTTCTTTCCAGCCCCTTCTCGCCTGTAAGTTTTCTTTTGAGACATCAGCTGATAGTCTTATGGGAACTCTTTTGTAGGTAACTGTCTCCTTTTCTCTTGCTGCTTTTAAGATTCTCTCCTTATCTTTAATCTTGGGTAACTTAATGATGATGTGTCTTGGTGTGTTCCTCCTTGGGTCCAACTTGTTTGGGACTCTCTGAGCTTCCCGAACTTCCTGGAAGTCTATTTCCTTCACCAGATTGGGGAAGTTCTCCTTCATTATTTGTTCAAAAAAGTTTTCAATTTCTTGATCTTCGTCTTCTCTTTCTGGCACCCCTATGATTCTGGTGCAGGAATGTTTAAAGATGTCCTGGAGGTTCCTAAGCCTCTCCTCGTTTTTTTGAATTCTTGTTTCTTCATTCTGTTCTGGTTGAATGCTTCTTTCTTTCTTCCACTCAAAACCGTTGATTTGAGTCCCAGTTTCCTTCCTGTCACTGTTGGCTCCCTGTAGATTTTTCTTCATTTCACATAATGCAACCTTCATTGCTGCCTGGGTCTTTTTTATGCTGTTGAAGTACCCAGTGAGTTCCTGGAGCATCCTGATAACCTATCAGCATCTGATAGGTTAGCTATCTCTTGGTTGCTTAGTTGTATTTTTTTCTGGAGCTTTGATCTATTCTTTCATTTGGGCCATATATATATATTTTTTGTCTGGGCACATGCCTGTTATGCGTAAGGGGTGAAGCCTTAGGTATTCTCCAGGACAGGGCAACTCATTTCATTGAATTGTGGCGCCGTATGTGGGAGAGGGGTCCAAGAAGGAACAGTGCCATTTGCTCCACTCTGCCAGTTTTCAGTCACTTTTCCCACTACCCACAATCAAATAGGGACCTTCTGGTGCTGATTTCCAGGTGGGTGGGTTTGTGTACATTCTAGGACCCTGTGGGTCTCTCTAACAAACTCTCCTGTGAGGCTGGGAGTTTCTCTCACTGCCGCCTCAAACCCCACAGGTGTTTTCAGTTGGAGGTTTTGAGGATTTCTTTCCCTGTGTTGGAACCCTGGGTCGCACAGTCTATCTTGCTCCTTAGTTGTTCCTCCTGGTTCATCTACACACGAATGTGGGACCGTGTAGTCCACAGTCTGCAATTGGCCACCTCACCTCGTCCTCCAGCCGCTGCCTTGCCATGAGTCCTCTCCTCCCCGGCTGCCCATCTCCGCCCCTCCTACAGGTCTGGATGAATGTTTCTTCTTTAACTCCTTGGTTGTTGGACTTCTATACAGTTCATTTTTTTTGTCAGTTTTGGTTGTTTTTTGTTCTTAAATCAGTCATTGTCCTTGTTTCAGTTGTGCGAGAAGGTACAGTGTGTCTACCTGTGCCTCCATCTTGGCTGGAAGTCCAAATGAAAAGTTTTTATATGAAAAAGGGTGCAGTAGGGGAGCTATTAACAAAAGGCAAGATTATCTGTGGGCCTGGACATCTTTTTAGGGGAAGAGAACTGGTGATTTGTATCATGTAGATTTCTTCTTCTTTCAGTTGTTGAGCGGATTGAGGTGAGGGTGAGGGGGTGAAGCAGCAGAGGGGATAGACAGGTACAAAGGATAGATTACCTCATTGGTTTTGACCAGAAAATTCCAGACTGGTTGATTCACATTATGTTTCTGAGACAGGTTAAAACAGCACTTAGATTAGGTATTAAATCTAGTTTTGATACCATTGGCTTTTAGCATAAGTGATACCATTTTGGGCTTTTGGGTTTTTCTTTAACACTAGTTTTATGAATGTAGGTGTATTTCTTACGGCTTCTGAACCTCCATTATACATCAATTAAAAGGAGCTAAAAGTATGTTGTTTCAAGTTATTGTGAAGGTGGGAGATAATCTATGTAAGTCACCTGGACCATAGCAAACATATTTTTAATGGTAGCACTTATTATTATCTTAAGATTTAAAAACTTTTATTAGCTTTTCTTTGCCAGCAACTAGACTATGACCAAATATCTAGATGCAAATTGAAAAAGTTGGTTGAGCATTCAGCTGTTTACAAATTGCTTTATGCTTGGTAAGAACTGGAATTTTTCACTTTTATATTCCACTTGGCAGTAGTGTGAAAAAAGTTTTAGGGTGTTGTAATGATACAGTTTTAAAAAACAGGTAAATATTCAATACTAACCAGCTCTTTCAACTAATAGAAATCATATCATCTTATTCTCTGTTTCTTTATCATTTAACCAAGGAAATATCAGGAATTGTAACATCTGCTCTATTATGCTGCCCGGTGATTGCAGACTGAATGGGTCTGTTTGCCTATCCTCGTCAAAGCCAGATAAGACACAGATAGGGATTTGCAGCCAAGAAAATAAGGATTTATTAAGGAAATGGTGCCATGCCCAGAGTCACAAGTACCTAATGTTTAAAGATCTGGCTCCCCAGTCAATGGCTTCTAGGGGATGGGTTATACAGGGAAAAATCATTAATCATGATGACTAAGGGAGTTAGGGTTCTGGTCAAGGTCATGGTCTCTACTGGTTAGTCAGTGCTAGGGGGTGGTTGATCACTGTATCTGGTCCTGATGTCAGCTATGGTGTTGCTTCATCTGGTTTTGCAAGATTTCAATCAGAATGGTCATACTAGAGCTGAAACACTACTGAGGCCTAGACGTTATTTCTAGTTTGACCGAAACTATCTCTGTGTCAACAGACCCAAGGTTTTGTTTCTAACACTACTAGATGTTGACCAGAACCTTATTGTCCTAAGGCTTAATGATTAAGCATGAGAGAGGGAGCTGAATGAGCTAGGGCACTAGGTGAGGTGAGTTTAAGTCAAAGGAAAAAGATCGAAGTAAAAGGATACATTAAAGAAAATAAGGCTCTGTGCAGTTACACCACCAACAACTTGTTCATCTGAGATGAGATTGTGTTTAAAAGTGACTTTGAGCAATTAAGTTCCAAGGTATTATCAATGTATTCAGACTTTCATCATCATAATGTCACTGAAAAGGGATTGGAACCAGGCCGAGGTGGGTCTGCCCTGGCATGGTCTCAAATGTATAGGTTCTTGACTTCGTGAAGGAAAGAATTCAAGGCATGAGTCCAGGTGATTTTGAGAGTATGTTTATTAAAGCTGGGGACAGTGAAACAAAGGAAGGGCTTAAGAAAGAAAAGACAAGATCACAGCAACAGGAATGAGCCTAGACAGTACTGCCTTGGTCCCTGTAGAAAGTCACAGAAGCAGAAGAAGCGATCCTTGTAGGGCTGTGAGGACTCACCAAAAAAGTCAGAGGGTGGAAAGGAGGGCTCTTGGAGACAAGTTCAGGGGATTAGCCCAAGGGGTTGCTGCTGCTACCCATTACTACCCTGGTAGCAAGTCTCATAGGAACCTTTAGAGCTTAGGAGAAAGAAAGCAAAGATACATACCTAAAAAAAGAGGGGAGAGGAGTGTGAGAACTCACGTGTTCAAGTAGATCAGGGTCCTATGTTTTTAGGGTTTTTATTTGTTTTCTAAATGTAGAAATTTTAGGAGAGGTCTTAATCAGAATTTGTCATTTTTCCTGGTATGCTGATGCATCAAAATGAGTGTATAGAAGGAATCAGTGTCATTCTCTAGTCAGTTTCACTTTCAAAGAATGTCACAGGGGAGGGACCAGAACAGAGGCAAGTCAGCAGTGGAACAGTCTGGAATGTGCAAACCATTTGCTCCTAAGTGTTCTTGGTTAGGGAAGATAAGATTTTGTGATTTATTAGCTGGCTATAAATTGCTCAGCCCTCTGTTTAACTATCTGTCTTGGTTTCCCCATTCCAATTGCCAAGAAGTTTTCCTAGCTTCTTACTTGCTTGACTCAATAACTTGGAAATCTACATTACCAAATAAATGCATGCAAAATTCATTTCTAAAGACTTCACACATTCATAGACAACCATATTCTTGTGGTCAGATATCATACAATATTAATTTAGAGTTAGATTAAACTCTATGGACTATAACAGCATCATAAGCTATTTTGGGATATGTTTGCATTTAAATCTTGAATGTCTCGCCCTGGCTGGTATGACTCAGTGGATTGAGTGCCAGCCTGTGAAGCAAAGTATTGCCAGTTCGATTCCTAGTAAGGGCACAAGCCTGGGCTTCAGGCCAGGTCCCCAGTAGGGAATGTGCAAGAGGCAACCACACATTGATGTTTCTCTCCTTCTCTTTCTCCCTTCCTTCCCCTCTCTCTAAAAATAAATAAATAAAATCTTTAAAAAATAAATCTTCAATGTCTCATACTCTGTCTCTACCATTTGGACCTTTCATATCTGCAAATAGAGATTATAAATACTACCAAAGTTACAGGTTGTTCTGAGGATTAAAATGAAATAATACATAGAAAAATTCTTCCTAAACTATGAAATGCTGTACATATTTTAGTTAGAATGATTTTAAATTATTATTAGTAATAGGGTGAATTTAGAGGATAGGGATTGTCTCACACTATAATGCTAAACCTCACCATATAATCCTTTTTCTATAAATTTTCATATGAATGTGCTAAGATTGGAGAATTTACAACCTTATACACAGGTTCTACTTTTTAAACATTTTGTTTAGATTTAGAAAGCAGGCTAATTTGGGTGTAAAAACTAAACATAAACCAAAAGACTGTTGAAAGTATAGGTTACTTAATGGTCTATTTTAGGCACGGATTTCTTCTTTTATATATTTGTTCTTTTTTTATTGTATTTTTTCCGTTACCATTTAGTTCCCTTATAACCTACCACCCCCACAATCACTACATTGTTGTCCATGTCCATGAGTCCTTTTCCCTTTTTGTTCACCTCCTCCACTCCCTCCCTCCCCTCCTCCCTTAGCTGTCATCCTGTTCTGAGTCTGTCTCTATTTTGCTCGTTAGTTCAGTTTGTTCATTAGATTCTACATATGAGTGAAGTCATATGGTTTTTGTCTTTCTCTGACTGGCTTCTTTCATTTAGCTTAATGTTCTCTATGACCATCCATACCATTGCAAAGGGTAAAATTTTCTTCATTTTTAAGGCTGAGTGGTATTCCTTTGTGCAAATGAAGTGGTATTCCTTTATGTCCCATAGTTGTTTTATCCACTCATCTACTGATGGACACTTGCGCTGCTTCCATATCCTGGCAACTGTAAATAATGCTGCAATGAGTGCTTATGCTCTTTCGAATTAGTGTTTTGGGTTCCTTCAGATATATTCCCAGAAGTGGAATCTCTGGGTCAAAAAGCAGATCCTTTTTTAGTTTTCTGAGGAAATTCCAAACTGCTTTCCACAGTGGCTGCACCAGTCTTCATTCCCACCAACAGTGAAAAGAGTCCCCCTTTCTCCACATCCTCACCAGCACTTGTCCTTTGTTGACTTATAGATGATAGCCATTCTGACAGGCATGCAATGATATCTCATTGTGGTTTTAATTTGCATTTCTCTGATGATTAATGATGTTGAGTATCTTTTCATACGTCTATTGGCCATCAATATGTCCTTTTTGGAGAAGTGTCTTTTGATGTCCTTTACCCATTTTTTAACTGGGTTGTTTGATTTTTTTGGTGTTGAGTTTTGTAAGTTCTTTATAAATTTTGGATATTAACCCCTTATTCAATATATTGGTGAGTATGTTTTCCCATTCTGTGGCTTATCTTTTTATTTTGTTGATCTTGTCCTTTTGCTGCGCAAAAGCTTTTTAGTTTGCTGTAGTCTCATTTGTTCATTTTTTTTTCTTTTGTTTTCCTTGCCTGGGGAGCTATGTCTGATAAAATATTTCTATGAGCTATGTCTGAGATTCTGCTATCTATATATACTTCTGGGATTTTTATGGTTTGGGGACTAATGTTTTAATCTTTGATCCATTTTGTATTTATTCTTGTGTGTGGTATAAGAAGGTGGTCTACTTTCATTTTTCTGCATGCATCTGTCCAATTTTCCCAACACCATTTATTGAAATAAACTATTTTTAGCCCACTTTTTATGCTTATTTCCTGTGTTCAATATTAATTGACTATGAAGTCGTATGTTTATTTCTGGACTCTCTATTCTGTTCCATTGATCTATGTGTCTGTTTTTATGCCAGTAGTAGGGTGTTTTGATTACTGTGGCCTTGTAATATAGTTTGATGTTAAGCAGCATGATTTCTCCAAATGTTTTCTTCTTTCTCAGGATCACTGCATTGCTCTGCAGGGCCTTCTGTCATTCCTGATACATTTTTGAAATATTTGTTCTAATTCTGTGAAATATACTGTTGGAATCTTGATAGGAATTGCATCGAAGATTGCCTTGGGTGGTTTGGACATTTTAATGATGTTAATTCTTCTTATCCATGAACACTGGATTTGTTTTTAAGACACTTACATGACATACAGAATTTGGGAGATGTCAGATTCTACTTTTTATGCCATCAAACTCAAAATTTAGTGGCATATTCCAAATTTAGTGGCTAACTGTCCTTAGCAGTCTGTTTTGAATTTGACACTGATAGGCTGATAGGTTTGCCTGAGTTGGGGGTAGTGGAGGATATATACATATATATGGAGAGAGAGAGAGAGGTGGGGGGGAGAGATGAGGTCTGTTCAGAAAAAATCTAGCCATTGTTAATATGAGAATGGTTTGCGTGACATCAGTGTAATCTGGCGGCCAAGGAGAGTGGACTGGAATGTGTGTGTGTGAACGACTTCACTGTACTAGTTAGTGAGGGTGGTAAGTGCCATTGAGGAGCATGTACACTGTGGCCATTGCATTCAACATTACTGAGCAAGTAAAGCAACAAATCTACATCAAATTGCATTAACCTTTAACATTCCTCTGTGGAATCTTTTTGGATGATTCACAAGGCTTTCAGGGACAATGCAATGAGTGCAGCATGAATCAATGTGGCACAAATGCTTCAAAGATGGTCGAAAATCTGTTGAATATGATCCACATTCTGGAAGGCCTGCAACAAGCAGAACACCTGAGAATGTTGAATGTGTATGGGCTGTAATCAACAAAGGTGGGTGACTGATAGTGTCCAAACTAGAAGCTTATCTGGGGATTCCAAAAACTACTGTGTCTGAGATTTTGGTGCAGGATCTTGGCATGAAACATGTCATGGCAAAATTTGTTCCATGGCTTCTGCTACCTGAGCAGAAGGAACATTGTGCTGCGGTTGCTAATGACTCTGGAAAAATGTGTGAGATCCCAGGGCAACTTCTTTGAAGGAGATAGAGGTGTCATTGTCCTATATACAATGTTTCATGTATCTTGTATCTTCTTCAATAAATACCTCTATCTTTCATATTACATAACTGGATACTTTCTGGTAAAACCATATATATATATATATATATATATATATATATATCTCAATCCTAGAATTGGGAATAATTGTAGGAGAGGTAGCAAAATATTATGAATAGTTTCAGTACAGGAAGAGCTGTGTGTGTGTGTTTGGGTGGAGGGAGAGCCTTTCATATTTCACTTTATTTAAAGGAATTGTTCAAATATTTAATAAATATAAAGCATAGTGTAATTAAAAACTATAAACATATTAAAATATATTCATAATAAAGTTAAATCAATGTTGATTTATCGACAACTCAGTCAACAGACTTTGATATGTTTCCATGACCTATGATGACTTATAATTGGTAAAAAAAAAAATAATTATAATAGAAATCATCTAGTTCTAACTACTTACCTTAGAGATAAGAAAGCTGAGATCTAATCCAGTTCAGTGACTTGCCTGGTCTTAAAGAAAAACAAAGAAGCAAATTGGAATAAAGATGCAAATATTGTGGCTTTTCACTATATCTCACTGACCCTTACTTGTGTGTGCTACAAAGCAAAAGGCACAGTCTGGCCACATTGTAGGCATTCAATAAATTCCTAGTGATTTTCCAAAATGCGGCCAATTCCAATTTCAATAGTCACCCATAGTCATTAATCAGCAAATACATATCAAATGCCAACCGAGTAACAGGTAGTACAAGGCATTAATGAAATAAAGATCATGATGACATTCTAGGAATATATATAGCACAGGCACATGAACCTGTAATAATAGGATAAGAAGGACCATAATAGAAGAATGGACAAAATGTAATGCAGGCACACACAGAAAAGAGCGACTAGTGTCTGAGAAGATCAGAGATTCTTTAAGCAGAGAGGACATTTGAACAAATCTCCAATAGTTAGGTAAAGAGTGAAGGGGAGAACATTACAGGGTCTAACACAATGGTCAGTGTCATTGAACAAAATGTTGGAGGGAATATAGGCATTGATAATGCTGCGTGAAAGAGTCCGGAGGCAGGAAAGGTCCCTCTATTGGAGAAATACATGGGGTTGTGTTGGGAGTAGGAGATAAGATTGGAAAGCCAAACTGAGGTCAAATTAGCCAGGACCTTCCTGTACATGATCTTGTAGGTGTTAGGTTGGCATGAGAAGATTTTACGCAGGTGAGTGAAGTAACATAAGTATGATTAAATATATCAATCAAAGAATGGGTTGGGTTCTCACACAGTAATTGTGATGACATAAAATAGCTGGCCTAATAATTCTTCAACTCAAGACTGGTGATCATAAACTAATCATAAGGTGATCATAAACTTATTGTTCAAATTGGGACACTTTGAGAGTGAAGAAAGGCAACTTCACTTTTTTCTTTCTTTTTTGCGGGGTGTATTTTAATTCATTATGCTGTCACAATGGAAATAAATTAAAAGGTATGTGAGGATTGATTGTATGTATGGAATTAGTTGGCAGCTAGTTGTTTGGGGACTCCAGAAGACCAGGCTAATCCATGGACCAATTTCCAATTTAAATTCTTTCAATGATATATTTCCTCGTGTCTCAAACTTCTATGCAAGCCCCATATTTAGAAAAGTATTTTTTTCCTTCCTTCCTTTTTAAATTTGTGAGCTGGTTTGGCCCTCATGTAGCAAAACTTTCTCATACATTTCTCATACATTGTCCATTTCTAAACAATTATCCAGACTTGATTTGAGAAGCCAGGTTAGATGTTCAGTCCATTTCTTATTCTTTGAATACTGAAAAAGCTTATTTGTCTTTATACACACCTGTAAAGTGGCTTACATATTGGGATTTTGTAAGGACTAAATAAGCAATCAAAGTCTAGTGTTTAAAATGTAGTAGACACCAGTTAAGTAGCTATTATGTCTTTAATTTATTTATTCATTGGGGAAGCAGGGATTTCTTTGTTCTGTTTTGTTTTTTTAACCACCACCCCTCAGTTTGTTTGGCTTCTTTCCTGTGCATCTTATCTGTGTCATAGCACTTATCTTACTACATTATAATTGCTTATTAAATTATCGTTCTCACTCTTCAGGCAAATGGTTCTCAAGTGTATACAATTTTGCCCCTGTTCCCAGGGTAACAATGTCTGGAGATATTTTTGGTTGTCACAACTGAAGGAAGAGGTGTTACTGGCATCTAGTTGGTAAAGGGCACGGATGCTGCTGAATATTTTAGAATGCATAGGGCAGCACGCCCTCACCCCCATAGTACATATATAACAAATAATTATCTGGTCCAAGTTATCAATAGTGCTTAGGGTAAGAAGTGGTGTTTTAGACTATGGCTATGTGTAGGTAGTGGTCATGACTGTTTCCTGTGTCCTTAGTGCCTAACACTGTGGTCCTCCGAGAGTCTCAATATTAATTGGTGGAGTAAATGAATCAGGACCAAAAGTTTAGCCTTGACCTAGCCTCACATGGATTTTGTTACTTCCTATAGTCAACATCAGGGTTTTGCTGCTGAGTGTTAAGTACACACCCAGCCCCCACACAGAGGTTTCCTCTCCTGCAGTTCTGTTTAGAGACCAACTTCCTAATTTCCCCAAATGACAACCATTTCATGTCACTGCTTCACTGAGAACCTATGTGCCAGGTACTGGACTTAGTGAAACGCACACACAGATAAAGAGACTAATCTCATGAAGTTTACAGTCTAATGGAAGAAATGGATGAAAAAACACTAAACAAATTAGCTACGCAAGGTCTTTCTCAAGTTTATTAGTATTTTAACAGGAAACTTGTAGAGTTATTATAAATGAATTAAAACAATTCTCTACTGCTGATCTCTAGAGTTTGCCTGTGAGTGGAAGGCATACTTAGAAAAGAGGTGTGGTTCTGCTGCTCAGATCTGCCTCTGGAGGCCCCTCCTACTGAGGCATGTGAAAACCAGGAGCAGCTCCCTCACTGACTCCCCATCAGCATCAGGTAGACATGCAGGCCAGCTACATCTGGCTTTCTCATTCAGCAGGGCAGTTTCTTCCTTAACATGCCAAAGGAAGGAGACTGAAAATAGAACTCACTCGTGCTACTTGGGGGAACCCCCTTTTTCTGGCAGTTAGTTATAGGTGCTCAATTTGATTAAAATCATCAGAGAAGTGTGTTCACCATTGATTTCATTACCCATGCAGAGGACTGAAAAGGAGGAATTAGTCCTCAATATTTGCTCCCTGTCCCTCACTAGCATAAGAAACCTCGGTTGTCAGAGTTTGAATTCTTTACCACTTCATTAGTGCAGTTTCAGAGGCCCATGTCTGGCTCTCCTTTTTGATTTGTCTTATATTCGAATCATGTCATAAACAGACTTTAAAGTGATGAAAATTTCATGAATGCTAAATGCCACTCAGATATTAAAAGATTTGCAAATGGCAAGTATATGAAAATTCAGGCCTAGCCTATAAAACAAGATATTCTCCCTAAACATTCAAACCCCCATCTTACATCCATTCATGGTTTAGATGCTGGGCACTATGCCTTTCCTGAAGAAGTTTACTGTCAAGAGAAAAGGAAGAGGAATCTGTTTCTTGGATACCATTTGCATGCTAGACTTGGGGATAGACATTTTGCACACATCATCTCATCACAATCCTGAGTTTGGCATTATTTTAACTATTCTGCAGATGAGAACTGAGACTTAATGAGTTTAGATGCATTGCCAAGGGTTACACAGCTAGTAGGTATCAGAGCCAAGATGTAACTTATCACTGTGGTGTCCATGATTTCATAAATTCTTTGAAGGAAGGAAGACTGGGAGAGGGCTTAAAGGAAGGGTGGGCGGGATTGTGGACTATTAATTACATTTGCATTTGCATTTTACATAAGAGTGAAATAACACTGATTTCTTTATCAAAGCATCCTTCTCCTCTCACCCTAACTCTTAATATCCTAAGTCCTTGGAAAACTAAGATGATTCGTAGAGCTGGTACTCTGCATTCTCTTAGCTGCACATGGCCAAATCAATAGCCATGGATGCACATAAACAGGTCTCTGTTGGGTTCTGGAAGGACTATGATTTGGGGATTCACCTTCTCCAGTGGTTTATGGTCCACTCATCCAGGGAAGCTTGGCAACCACATTCTTTGATTACTGTTATCCTGTGGGAGTAACTACATTACTAACCACAAAGCTTTATTGTATACAAAGAAAACTTCTGCTGGAGGTATTGTACCTAATACAAGGAGATGTGGTCTTCCCTCTCACAAACTTCTACTGATGCAGAGATAGCCCACACAGTTAAAATATAATGGTAGTTAACGTGCAACACTCACTCACTCACACACACACACACACACACACACACACACATGCATTCAAGTGGAAAACATGATTACATTTTTATCTTACTATTACATATCTATTGGCAGATGCATCACCAAACGATTTGGGGGTTACTGCCAACCTATCCCAATAGTTTTTTTCCCAAAAAATCAGTGTTGAAAATAGAGTTTTTCATAAGATTGATAAAAAAAGGAAGCAACGGTAATTAATTCAGTTCAACTTATTCTGAGTGAACAGAAAAAATTCAGGCAACAACCTTTAGCCCTACTTCTGCCTTTTTCATCAGAGCATGGGAGTCAGGAAGCAGCTACAAGCCAGATACTTTACTCTGAAGGATGTGGGACAGGACTTGGTGCCAGCTTGCTCACACAGGTTCTGCGGGGATTTGTGTAAGGGGCAATGCTGAGGCCGGACCTCAGAAAACTGTGATAACTGCTATTGTGGTTGAGAGAGGGGAGGATTCTATGTGGACTCTGGGGTCAGGAGAGGCAGGGCCTGATCTGGGTTGTAGAGGATATTTCAGGATAGGGAAAAGAAGGCAGACTTGGCATAAAGGAGATTATTGTGGGGTACTCAGAGAAACTCTTCCCTCAGGACTGGAGCTTAATTACAAGGGAGCAGAGAGGTTGGGACAATAGGAAGAGGAATTTGGGAGCAAGTTTTCAGAAAATATTCGGAAACCAGCAGAGTTTACAGCAGAAGCTCTGAAACACTGTCTGGATCAGGATTCTTCTGCTCTCTGTATATGTGTGTGTGATCTTGCCACATGTCAATTTAATCAAAATTTCTTACATTTTCTATGGTTTAGTAAGATCAACAGTCTACTAATTTTCTTTGTCCATCACATCTAATTAACCGTACTGTTGATGTCTTTATATTAGATGTGACAATGACAAGCAAGAAACTTGGGAAACTGGTTTAATTTTCTTTTTCTGTGTGCAGGGACTTCCTATGAAATGATGTAGTCTGTACTTGTTTTATATTGTTTTGGTTTCTCTTCTAATGAAGTGGTTTGGTTTAGAAACTTATGTTTTTCTCTTCTAATGAAGTGGTTTGGTTTAGAATTTTATGTTTTGATATAGAGTGTCTGATTCATCAGAATTAAGCTCAATTGCCTTAATTGTGGATGTTGATCCTGTTTTCAGCTCACTACCTGGAAATCCCTGCAAAATTTATTGTTTCCAAACTCTACTAACAATAAAATTTCATGGATACCTGAAAATGCAGATCCTGGGCTATGATTGGAAAAATTTTGATTAATTAAATGATTAGTCAGGTTGGGACACACTGAACTATCCCTGTATTTTCATAACTTGATTGTAATTTAGAAAATGGTCATTTAGACAATGAAGAGTTTTAATCACTGCTATAGGCATGGCAATTACCAGTATGAAAGAGGTCTGGGGGAAGGTAGAAGAGAGTAAAGGGGCGGGGGATTAAATGGTGATGGAAGGAGACTTGACTTGGGGTGGTGAACACATAATTCAAAAATCAGATGATGTGTTATAGAACTGTACACCTAAAACCTATATAATTTTATCAACCAATGTCACCCCAATAAATTAAATAAATAAATTTTAAAATGAATATTGCCAGCTTACTCCAGAGCCACTGAATAGAATCTCTGGGTGGAGGGACTGGTAGGCTACACATGTAACAACTATCTCACATTGACAGTTTTTGGTTTAGAATTACTGAGCCTCAGCATCTCCTATATGCTTTCACATTTCTAGCCACCATTTATCACCATTTAACCAACAACCTACTAGACATTTAATTCACCAATAGGTGGACATTGGCATCCTGTCTTCATAGCCCTGCATCATCAGAGGTGTGTCTGAGAATAAGATGCTGCTTTCTGACTTTGTGAGTAGACAAGGATGTGCAATTGAGGAACATTCCCAGCTACCACCCAAGGGCTCTGAAGAGCCAGCAATGGAGATTTAAATCTCACCTAAGACATTCTCCAAGTTTTGGCTATTCGTCCTCTTTGACTTATAGCCAAGGACTTTGCCTTGTCAAGAGAACCCAGTGAAGTGGGTGAGTGCACACAATTTGGGAATGTATACAATGCTAAGATTATAATCTAGGCAAAGTCTAAGGTGTGTGTACTTTATTTTGAATTTGTTTTCTACAGGTGGTCTGGAGAGAATATAAGTCACTTAAAATTCCACACAGACCTAGTGAACTTGCAGTAAGATCCCAGGATAGCAAGGGAAAATATCAGTGCCAGGATGCAATGCGCATTTTCAACCCTCCCCCTTAATAGACACAGTGTACGCTACAGAGAGCAAAGTGTAATTTTAAGAACCTTGTAATTCTTTACAAATTAACACAACAGATGGTGTTTATGGGAGCCACATAGTGAGGAATATCTGGGACGATGCAAGACATGCATTCCAGGGTTTCGGCCTGCTTTTTACTTAGTTTAGTTTTTAACTGCTATGCTGGAAAAAATGCTATTTGCCTCGTAAAGTTTTCACTGGCTCCAAGCAAAATCAAATGCCCAAGAGATGGTGCTATTATGGGGCAAATTCCACATATTTTCAGTGAGAAGGGCTGAAGGGGGGCCCCTGACTCACATAGGCCCAAAGAGGGCCCATGGTTGCCTCCTGAGCAGGTGGTGATGGTCTCCTGGGCTTGAGATATAAAAGACAACACAAAGGGGCAAAGAATGAAATTAGCAACTCTAGATGAAGGCTTGCTAGTTTATAAATAGTTAAAATATTTCTTCAGTTATTTTGAGTGTCCAGATAATTAAAAACAAAGTATCATTTTTCTCAGTTTCCTCCCCATGATAATACTGAAAGTGACCCAGTCCTGTGTCATTGCTCACTGGACAGTGCTGACCTTTAGGAGGGGAGCACAAGAGGAAGGAGTAGTGCCAAGATGTAGACTGGGTGGTGGTGATGCTGGAGAGGGCAGGAAGGGGTGGGCCTCATAGGCTTTGGCAAAGACCAAGAGATGTCAAGTTGATTTGGAAAGGAAGGAAAGCCGTGGTTCTGAATGTGGGAGGAGCTCTCTTTGGGGGTTCCCCAGGCATGCAGGAAGTACCTAGCACTCCCACACTGTCTAGTTCCTCTTCCCATTGTGGCCCAGCAAATGTCCTCATTTTCCTTTGCTCTATGGGTGGCAATCAGAAGGATCTCAGCTATTTTCTAGTATGGCCTGCCCCTTTGTCACAGTCAGGGTTCTGACAATCTCTCAGAAGTGCCATTTTACTGAACTCATTTCCTTTTGGGATCTAGATCCTCAAGCTTATCTACACCCACCTCCCACTGTTTTCAGACAGATTTATAGAAGTCATTTACTAATTTTATGTTTCTTCTATCAAGTGTGTGTGCATCTTAATCCTCTGCATGCAATCAAAAGCTGTGATTTCCATCTTCTTCTGGCTTAGGAGAGACTTTGAACATGGAATGAAGAGAATAAGCATAGAAAGAAGGAAGGCAAAAATATTGCACTACCATTGGTAGAGATACAGCTACCCTTCAACTCCACCTCTGCACAAAAGTAGCCTTGCCCCCAAAGATCCATGTGATGGAATCATGTCAAACAGCCAGAATACTAATTACTTCATTGATTCATATATAATATATACTTATATCTACATAGCTATACATATTTCTAATTTGCTTAGTACCAACCCGTTGTAAGACACCATGCAAGAAACTTCAGAGTTCTAAGAGAATATAATTGCTGACAACTTCCTGTCTGCAAAAATTGATGTGTTCCTCCAGAATTTATGTATACCCCTATGCCCCCTCCCCTTTTCATGTGATGGTATTTGAGATGTGGCCTTTTTGAGATAATTAGGTTAAAATGAGCTGTTAGAATGGGGACTTCATCATGGAGCAGTGCCCTTATATGAAGAAACACCAAAGGGCTTGCTTGCTCTCTTTCCACCGTGTGAGGACGTGGAGAGAAAGCAGCTGTCTATGAGCCAGAAAGAGAGTTATCACCACAAACCAAACTTGATCTTGGACTTCCCAAACTCCAGAATTGCTTCTTTTTTTTGTGGAATATATTTTTAGGGACTCTATATGTACCTCAAGGTTTATCTGATACTAGTTTTTAATCCCAGTAGGGGGAAACTATGCCTCTTTTCCAATAATTTCACCTACAAACCTATAAAATATGTTTCTGTTGTTCAAGCCACTCAGTCTATGGTATTTTGTTAAGAGAGTCCAAGTTAACTAATACACTGTCCTTAAGCTCCTGTACTTCTAATTGGGAAGAAGGGACACACAGTCATGATAAGTTTCTGAACAGTACAGGATCATAATGATGCATCATATATTTGTAATTTAGCTTCATAGTGTGATATCTGAAATCCACTAAACAATGCCAGATTTTTGCATAATATAATTGTTACCTGAGTGGGGACTGCTTGTAAAACACCAAATCAATCATATAGATGGCTACCAGAGTTCTGAGGATGATGGGTCATTTAATTAGGAGGGCAAGCCACTGACATACGGGTAGGTGGGGCACGGGAAGGCCTAAACTTGGGATCCCCACATAGACAATCTTTCCATAAACTGAGGCAACCCTCTTCCTGAGTGCCTTCTGATTTCTGTGAACTCTCAGCAATGTGGACCCAGTTATTGACCCCTTCTGAGATGGCAAAAAGTTCCAGACTCTAGGGATTCTTTAGGTGTTCACAGCTTTAATGATAACTGAATGGTTTGGGGAATGTGAACTTAAAAATGAAGTGGAAGTTGAAATTTCATTAAATCATTTATTCAGTATGGGTTTATGTGTGTTTGTGTGCAGAAAATCAATGGAAATTTGCACTTCACCTTGACTACTTTCATCTCAACTGTAAAGATAAAATGGCTTATTTTAGCAGTTTGCTCAGTTCATGGTCTTTCACAGGCTTTAAAGGAATGCGTGCTTAATTAACCCTGCCTTTTAGCAATCACCTAAGGCTGGAAGCTGGGAGAGGGGGACTTTAATAAAAACCATATTCTATGCAGGGTTGCCTAACAGATAATCACTGAGGACTACACCTGTGTTGATAAAATAAATCAAGGAGCAAGAATTATAACATTACACAGGTGCCAACCATTTCCTATGGCTTTGATCAGCAAATTGTGAAATAGGTGAGGTTTATTTTTAGGACCCCACATTTTCCAAATTATTCATATCTTTCACACCCACTTCCTATACCCTGGTGCCTACTCAGAGCATCCATCCTTTTATTCATGAGCAGCATGCATTCTAGAGACCATTCAACGAAGAAATTCTCAAGGTTATGGGTTAACACCAGGATACAGGAGGCAAATAAGATTAGGATTTAGAGCCTGGGCAATAGTTAGCTTTGGGGAAAACCCTGTGCACGAAACGAAGGTCTGAAATCTCAGAGAGTGCTCTGGGATGTGTCCACAGGGGACCTGGCTGGAGTGTTTTCTCTCTACCACCCTGCCTTCAAAGTATTTTGGTCTGGAATTTTAAGGTCTCTGATTTATTCAGGCCGTTTGGTCATAAGTGACCACAATCCAACATGAAGAAACATAAGGGAATTTATTAACTCACAGCACCAGGAAATCCACTGATAGATACTTATGGCTTTACATTCAACTGGATTCAGGAGCTAACGTGTTTCATTCATTGATTTAATAAAATTTATTGAATGCCTGTCATGTGCTAGGCACAGCTTCAAGCTCTAAATATATAATGATAAGCAAAACAGAGACTGTACCCTCATGGGGCCTTATTTTACAAGTTAGTATGTAATGGAAATATGAACCAATTTGACTCCAAAACACTGACTTCCCTTCTTGTCTTCCCTAGTTCCTCCCTCCCTACCTCCCTCCTATGCTTCTCTTTTTGTGGGCTCTATTTCTAGGGACTCCATAAGTACCTCAAGGTTTTTCTGATACCAGTTTATCAATGCTAATGGGAGAAACTTTGCCTCTTTCAATACTTTCACCTACACACCTATAGCTGAATCTCATTGATTTGGATGCCATCATGGGTTTCTCCCTTGGCCAGAAACCCTTGGTTGAGTCAGAAGGAAAAGTTAGATTTTCTAAAAGAACACAGATTTCTGGGAAGGGGGAAAACAAACAGTAACATACCTGATGTCCCCAAGCCAGTCCTCTTTGCACATGGTCCAGTGCATGTGCTGATATTGCTATGCTCATAGGTAGGTTCTGGGACTCTCATCGATAACCTCATCCTGAATCCTTACGTATACATTGAAAAGTTTTCCCTTCAGCATTGACAAGTTCTGGCAGAGAAATGTCAGGATACATTTTTGCCCTGACCCTTTGTGACTAGTTTTTCCCTTTCTACCTTCGTCCCCTTTATCCCAGGGTTCAGGAACCTGGGTTGTGATGTGGTCCAAGTATCCTGATCATGGATTTGATTTGTGGCCACTACTGAACTTTCATCCATTTTAAAGAGATATTGCCCGTTCCTTTTCCAAGAGAAATGTCCACAGCTAGTGAAAAGAAAATATTTAGCAAGGCCCACATTGTCAGACTGTGATTTACAGAAAATATAGAAGTATTATGAAATGGTCAGGGTTCCATAAACAGTGGTGCTATGGGTAATAAGAGTATGATTTCTATATGCAGGGTTTGGCAGTAAATGGGCAACCCCCCCACAAATATTATAGGGTGACTGATGTATCAATAGATGTTTTTTTTCTCCTCCCTTATGTTGTCTAAATCATAGATTCGAATGACAGGAAAATGTGCTGGCAAGAGAGGGCAGAGAACAGTATTGCTTTCTGCCAGCCTGATGATTTTGACTTACTTCTTTCAAAGGGCAACAGTTTGAAGGCTGAGCATTTAATTAGCTCTCCACACCTTCAGTATATTAGAGCTTCAGCTCTCCAATATTTTGAAGATTTCTCATATATTCCATCAAGTTTGCAGGAAACTTTGAGCAGAAAGGAAAAGAGTGATAGACATCTGCCTTCTTACAGCCATTTCACTTGTGTTGTTGATATTGTCCTCTGGAACCGACATGAAGCCTCAGGTCTGACGGAAGCCCTGAGATGGTAGGTTTACATTCCCAGCGTCTCCGTGAGTGACCATTTGTAGTGAATTATGTGTTTAGGGTGATGAGGAGCTGAGACAGAGAATGACCTTTAAAGAAATATTCAGTCAATTTGAAAAATTTATAGTTTCTTACTTTTTTGTTCCATAAATTAGGGAGTTGGTATCAGTTATGCAATGTTCAACATTCATCTTCAGTATTTCAGAAGGGATGATGGATATTAATATAGTAAAAAAATAGAAAAATAAGAAAAAGGAAGCTCCTCATCTAAAGTAGAGGGGTTTTATTTCCCAAAGAGGCAAAGGACGATATTATAAAAAAATGTTGAACTAAAATAGTGTTTTTTCTGAATACTAATTGTGAAAATCAAAATTTCTATTAATGGCCTCAATTCTTTTGTGTGAGATTAAACTGAAAATATGAAAGTCTACTTGACAGCATCTGATTCTGATTGCTCTGGAAAACTGGACTTGAATTTAGAGCCAGAGGGTGGGAGAATAAAGGATCCCCTATAAAACTCCAAATCAGGAGCTCTGGCCATGTGGCTCAGTTGACTGGAGCATTGTCCTGTACGTACACCTAAAGGTTGTGGGTTTGACCCTTGGTTAGAGCACATGTCTAGTTTTGGGTTCAATCCCTGGTCAGGTCATGTATGGGAGACAACAGAGAGTTTTTCTCTCTCATTCTTAAATAAATAAATAAATTCTTGGATGAAGGTTAAAAAAATAAAACAAACCTCCAAATCAGGAAATCCATCTCCCCTCAGCAATCTGAGCTGTGGATCTACCCTAAATGTGTTTTGTAAAATAGTACTCAAAGACTAAAACAAATAAAGTTTAATAAACATGCCCCTCCCTAGCACAGCAGATGGCAACTAGAAAGCCGCCTGAAGCAATGTGAGAGAGCACTCCTGTCTGTCTCCTTTTTCTTATTTTTAATAACAATATTTATTAAATAGCTATCTCTATTGCAGACTTATTGTTTGCAGGGAAAGATAAGAAAGGCAAGTGGGGAGCAGGTCCCAGAGAGCATGCAAGGTCTATGGACAAAACGTGACAAGGAAAATATACTTCAGATTTGTTTTCATACTTTGAAAAGAAACACATGGCACTATAAAATCACAAAATCCTAGGATTTTAGAGGTGGGAGATGGTTTAGACATGGAATGGAAAAAGCTCTGGACTGATCTGGAGATCCTGGTCAGACACTAGTTGGAATGAAGGGGAGAGAAAGGAGAGCAAACTAACATAGAGTTACCTCTTCCAGAGTTAGCTACTGTGCTAAATGTTCTGTGCTAGATCTTCTCTCTCTCTCTCTCTCTCTCTCACTAAATGTGTTAATTGATTTTAGAGAGAGAGGAAGGGAGAGAAAGCAACGCATCCATACGAGAGAGAAATGTCCATCAGTTGCCTCCCATATGTGCCCTGACCATGGATCAAACCTACAACCTAGGTATTCCTTGACTGGGAATTGAACCTCCAACCTTTTGGTGTGTGAGCAATGCTCCAACCAACGGAGCTGCATTGGCTGGGGCCAGATGTAATCTACTATTTTTTTTTAACTTTTTTTTATTGTTGTTCAATTATAGTTGTCCCCATTTTCCCCCTATGACTATGGCCCTGCTCCCCCCACATTCAATCCTGCCCACGTTGTCCTTGTCCATGGGTCATTTATACATGTTCCCGGACTTGACCTTTCCCCTCCTTTCCCCTGTTACAGATGTTATCTATTTTAGTGTTCACAATAATCTCCCAAAGAAAGCATTCATCCACATTTTAGAGATCAGAAAACCCCAACTGACTGCCAGTTCCCAGGTCTTTGGCAGTACCCTGAGAGCTTCCCTGTGATAAGGGAAGTGTGATCGTGTGTTCTTGATGTTTTTTCAGGCCCCCACACTTCCCCATTCTGTAACTCATCCCTGGCCCCTCCATTCAACTGATGATAAGTCTTTAGTCTGGAGAAGTCACCTGGTCACTTAGGTAGTTATTGGCAGAGAGTGGTTATCACTGGTTTTATTTCCTTCTGTTCAGCAAAGGCAGAGAGTAAGTACATGACTGAGGTAAATCACACTTCTGTTTTATTATTAGGTGATGATGTCAAAATGAAGACTTAGGTGTTCTCTCACTTCAGTGTGTTAAACTATTTTTAGTTTATAGAGCTTGGAGCATCAGGGAGGGAGAGTTGAGTGAGGCTTCTTTTTGATTCCCTGGGAACTAAAATTTGCTCAAGATAATCAAATCCCTAGTTGTTTAACAAATATATCCCAGAACCTGTGTAAAAGGCATTCATCTAGAGCTTCTGTTCCTTACTTAAACTCTTAGAAATATCTCAGACTAGTTGGTTATCTATTTAAAATGAACTGTCCCGAACATTTCTTCCTTAAAGAGAAATAACTTTTTCTTTAAAAATTCTAGTTTATAGAAAGATTTCCATACACTATTGCCTAAGAGGAGAAACCAGAGAGGTCCAGGTGATCCAAAAATAGTTTCCATGTAGTTTTCAAATTAATGGTTTCCTTTTTCTTTTCCACTGCAGACATACTTTCCTAATTACCCTGAATACTGTTAATGCCTTTCCTTGTTTCCAGCACATTGACGTCATGATTGATTGTCCTGCTAGTCTGGTGAAGAAGACAGGGCATATATTACATTACCCGCAGTGCTTATGAGAAGACTCAGACATGAAACACAGGCAAATTATTAGTCCAAGGTCATGGAGCCTAATAATGGAGGCTGACACCAGGAGGCAAGACTTTTTTTTTTTTTCTCCTCTCACTCAGTGACTGGCTTTCTGTCCAATTTAAGCTGATAATTTCAAAGTATTTCCACATGTGCACATAACAAACCATAGGAAAATATGGAGTGATGGCTTGCTGGTCCCCATTAGACTATGTAAGTCTAAGCTTTGAGGAGGTCCTACCATTATTACTGTACACATACCTTATTTAAAGAAATCAGAGCTGATAAAGGGACAGTGAATTCATGACTTTAACTAGTGCCACAAATTTCCTGAATTCTATTCTTTGTTTTGCCATTTCCCAGCTTCTCTAAACGGTGGGATAAAATATTGCATCCAGGTTATCTACATTTTTTAAAAAATTGCCTTCAGCCACAGACTTGGAAGCTGGAGAGACCCAGGATTGCAAACATGACAAAAACAGTGTCCTGACAACACAGTGACATGGCATGCTAATGTCATCAGACATCCTCTGAGCTGACAGAGTATAGTTGGAAATCACACTATAAACAAGTTCTTGTAAAAGTAACTTGTCTCGACGACTAGTCAAATCGATCCCTTTGCTTCCCGGAGAAAAGGCTGGCCCATTCCACTCCCTGTCCTCCTAGAACCCACGTGTTTCTTTCTTTTCTTGATGCTTTTCTTTGTGCCAGCCCACCCTCTTTGCAAGGATCACCTTTTTCCCATTTACACCTTATCCAGGATTTAAACTACCTATTTTTCCCAAAATCAATAAAATTAAAAATAAATAAATAAACAATTTATAGTTGTTGCTTTTTCAAAGTAAATTTTTATCACTGTTATATATGGCAAGGACATAGGAATCTGTGGTTTTCAGACAATCATGGTCCAGACCTACCCAAAGCACCCTATACTTTGATGGCAGATGTGCGTCCCATGTGCAAGGAGGAAACCAAAGGGAAAAGAAACAGGTGCCCCACTGGGGCGTACCTGAACATGTAGAGACAGGGCACTAAGGTTACACTTGCTATGTAACCAATTTTCCTCAAAAGATAAAGTAGCACATTGTCATCAGCTGTCAGAGGGGAAGGGCAGGGGAGGACTGGATGAAAGAAGGTGAGGGAATTAGCCAGAGAACAAATAGGCATAACCCATAGACACATATAGCAGTGTGGTGATGGCCAGAGCAAGGGGGCGGGGGCGCTGGGTGGAGTTGGGCAAGGTAAGGGATGGGGGATAGCTGCAATAGTGTCAACAATGAAAGTAAACTTAAAAAATAAGAAGCACATTGTTCTTCTCCATATATTTTTGTTTTCTTGAAGCTATTTGTGTGCTGATATTTCAAAAGTATAAATTGTTAGCCACTTTATTTTAAGCTCTTTCTACTTATAAACTTCAAGTATAAGAACTAGAAAAGGATGATGGGAATTTGTAGGATTTTAGGTGATTAAAAACATACATACGTGTTTTGGCTTTTTAATAAAAACTCTATGATTACACAGTAGGCATTTGTTCTGAAAAAATGGTTAATTAACCAAGTTGCAGAAAAGAATGACTGCTTTAGATCTAGCTCTATGTTGATCTGATGGCTATGTGTAGATCATCTGTGGGATGTGTCCAGGACCTTCAGAGGAAGAGAACATTTAAAGATCTGTTGGATGGTGTGTCTGTGGATACCCAAAACGCGTTGCACATTAGGCACAGTTTATGACCTGGAATCTCGTTTCATCATATACACAAATTACTGCAGGGACCCTCTGCATGTCAGAGATTTAGGGCGGCCCAAGAATGAGGGCAACTGCCAGTAGGGCGGTGCTTAAATATATCTGTATGGTGTTCAACTGAAGTTTCGATAATTTAATAAGCTTGACAAAGCTTTTAAAAACATTTTTCTCTTAAAAGGAAGATAATGCCATTTATAAAGATACCTGGAATTTTTATCCTTGGGGATTTGTTGTCATTTTAAAAAGATAATGGACATTCTATTTTTGTTTGGTTTTAATTGTTTTACTATAGCCATAAAAAAAAGAAAAAGAAACTAGTGAAACTTCAAACTTCCAAGGGAATAACTTACTAGGGTGATTTTTTGGGGGGTGTTTTGTGGGGGAGACTTTACCTCTGCCTCTTAAAATCATAAGGGAACTTTCCTCCTGACCTCAAATGGTGGGTTCCTTATTGTCAAGGTTAGCATTCTACTGCATGACAGAACAGAGATTAGAAATGCTGGATTTTCTAGTAAATCATCTCTTTTGATTTTGTTACACAAGTTACATATGGCCTATGATACATTGGTATAAATTCTGAATTGTAGTCAATTACCTTAATTTTTTTCTACTTTAGTTTTTACCATCTCAATATTATCTTCTATTCAGAAGATGTGTGCTTACATAATAGAGAAGCATAAAACATAGTATTTTAAAGCAAAACCAAAACATCCTTGTTGTGTTTACTTAATCACCAAATGTCTGCAGAAGACAAGGAAACAGGTTTGCATGGAGCTGAATAAGAAAATATGAGTAACCATCCTGAGAATGTATTGATTATATCAATTTTAATTTTTATTTCAGAGAAAACAAAGTTTAGAGACCAAATCATATTAGCTGGATATTGTAAAGAATCTTTTAAAATATTGCTTGGACTCTACAACTCAAGTGTGTTTCTGATATTTTTTTTAAACATTACTGTCACTAATACTGAATTTTCTAAATCAGAAATTATTTTCTTTTTTTTTTAATAGACTGGAAGGAAGGAAAAAGGAGATCCTCTAAACATTGCGATTGATAAGATGACCAAGAAAACAAGAGATCTAAGAAGACAGGTACTGTATTTATTTATTCATTCCTTTGTTCATTCATTTGTTTGTTTTAAATGCATAGTATTTGGTGGTGCTTTCCAAGAATGTTATTTTTTCAGGCTGCCTTCTCAGAGCTGACTTCAGGTTGCTATTCTTTATAATGTCTACAAGTACACAGAAGCATTTAATAAAAACTGTAGTCTGCTGAGCAGACAGATGTGACAGCTGCAAGGGGTGTGATGATGAAAACCACCTCTGAGTGGATAGTCTGTTCACTGCCCAGACCCAATCTTCCCAGGTAGAAAGAGACCTGATGAATTCACTACCTTCTGCATTTGGTTTTCAGTTTTTTTTCAGATCCAGATTTGCAAAGAACTGGTCTCTGATTTCTGCTTTTTTTTTTTTTTTTTTTTTTTACTTAAATTTAAAGACATTCAATGACTAAACATGAAGGCTAATAGTTAATGAGAAATACAACTCTTAATCTGATGGACTAATTAAGGTCTCTGACCCAGTGTGTTCCCTTGGGGACATAAATCTATGTCAGATGGTTGTTTGGGAGGCAGGGAACCATAGCAAGGGATGTCAGTTGGATGATTTAAACAGTTAATGGAATCATTAGTGTGATGGGTCCTTTTTTTTTTTTTTTTTTTTTTTTTTTTGATGGGTGAGTCTCTGACCAGGGCTTCTTTTCATCTTAAACGTGCTATATGAATACTGGTATATTTTGTCTAGTACCCTTACAATATGTTTCCATGAAGAGCTTCACTTTCTTTGATAGTGTTCTTTCTTTAGAAGATATAATACTATCCATTGTTACTATAAAAATCCCTTCCTGATTTCTGCCTGAGAGGCATCCTGTCTCCTACCGGTAGCTTTGCATATATCCATCTCATTCATTAAGTGTTGATTGTGTTAGTGGGCTGGAACCAAACAAGCTCTGCCCTCCAGCCGCACCTGCTGTACTTGCAGCTGGAAAGGCTGGACTGGCAAGGCTGAATCTAACACTTGCTCCTGCACTATGTCAAGTACAGACCAGATTAGTAAAGTGCCTGGGCAAGAATGGCCAAGCAATATTTGGGAAATGGATGCAATGGGAGGAAGACACCACTTCTAATTACTGCTGGGTAGCTTCTAGGCTCTCTGGGATATTGCACACTTGAAATAATGTCCTCTAGACAATATCAAAATTAGTTCTGGGATAAGAAGAGTTCAGTTTGACAAGCCCTTTTGGGAAAAACATTTCCTTCTTATTTTACCTTGAAGTAAGGGAGAATAAAATATTGTGTTTTTAGGCATTTGTAAATAACATCAAATAGATACATGGCCAGGTCTGCCTCTCCTTGTCCTCTTAGACCATCTCTCCATAAAAATTCCCCATCTGATATGAAATGACATGGGTAATAGGAATTGGAACTGTGGTTAATAGAAAACATTAGATCAGGTGTGTGGAGCCCAGGGCTTTACTTCTAATTCTGTCACTAAACTGGTTGTGCAACTGAGGATCCTTCATTGCTTGATCTCCTTTTCTTATTTATGAAAGTAGGGAGCCAGACTAGATTGGCAAGCTATCTTTGAGCTGTATAAAATTGAATGAGTCCGAAGGAAATCCTCATTTTTCATTTATGCCAGAGGTCCTAATGCCTGGTACTCACAGATTTTAAAAGCACTGGGAGGGCATCGAGCAGTTTCTCTAGAGCTTGCCTTTGGCTTGGTTGTCAAGCATGCACCATTTATGAACTGAGTCTTTTACCTCTCTAATTTCATGGTCTTAGTAGGAACCCCTCTTTTACAGTCAGGATCCAGCACACTCAGCTTCCTGCACTAACAAACCTATCATTGAAAATTATTGTCTGATTGGGAAGGAATGGATAAAGTAATTTTTACTCTGATGTTACAATTCTCAGAAAAGGGTTAACTCTTTTTACTTGAGGATTGGTGAAATTTGATGGTTGAATTTATGACATAATTTTAAATGCTTGAGTGACACACTCCTGGGAGAGCTTCTTTTAGGATGGCAGTGGAAGGAGTATGTCATCGCCTGAAATCATTCCATGTATAAGGTATTGTTTTTCTTCCTAACTTTCCCAAAGATTGAGAGGAATAAAGGTAAAAAGAGAATTGTTTTATGATACTAAGATCTAACAATGATGGTATAATTTCATACCACATCCCTGAATTTGGTTCAGATATCTTTTTTCCCCAATCTGCTTTTCTAGAATAGTGATGGTTCCCATCTGTCATCTTCATCCCTATCCATATGTTGGAATATTTTTGTCTTTCTTCCCATTTCTTCTGTTTCTCCATGTACACCTGTAGTGGTACAAAAACTTCTCTGATCTAAGTGTACAGAAGCTACCTTGCACTTATGCAGACTGAACATTCAAGGCTCAGATCGATCTTCAGCTTAGATTTGGGTAGCCAGTTAATTGGATTACCAAGGTTTTACCTGAGTGGGTAATAGCAACTGTGTAATGTGGCCCAATGGATGCTACTAGTTTAAATGAATGTTTTTGTATTGCTGAAAGACTTTCTGGTTTTCCAATCAGAGACAGCCTCTTTGTTAAAAGAGAGTCCAAATGGGAACCCTCAGTTATCCATTTCTACTTTCCTGTACTCATACATTCCTTTATACAACGTTTAGACCAATCAAATCACAGGGGGTGGGGGAAGCTGAAATCAAAGAAAAAAAATCCCTGGTGACTTTCATAAGTTCCCACTCTTTTCATTTCCTGCTTCTTTCTCATAGCCCTAAAGTTGGGCAGGGTCATTCAAAAGGGTGGCCTTAGAATCCTGTAAAGTTGTAGTCACCAAATTTAAAAGAAAGAAAGTCAGTATGATCATGCTCTTGGACATCCCTAATAGAAAAAAGTAGACTAGTAGACACTCCAAATAAAATCAAGAGTAATTGAGAAAAAAGGATGTGTATTTAAGTTGAATTTTTAAGTAAGTAGAATCCCTTTCTTCAGGCAGTTTATCCCAATGGACTGTTGGGGAGGGTCCTAAATAGTAAAAAAAAATGTCACAGGAACCCAAGGGTGTTATTTAAAGCTGATTGACATGGATCCATCTTGCCAATTAAACCCATGAGAATGATTGGTGGTAGAGCAGAATCCTCTTAGGGGTATTTTTTTTTTTTTTTTTGAATTAAAATGGACTTAGAGGAATATAACTGCCAGCTTTAAGGATTATGTTTTAATTTTAGAGCTGTGGGCACAGTGTGCCCCATGTGTGAGCTATTGTCACTGCTGTGATTCTAGAATCAGACCATTATAAAAATAAAAGCTTTTGGCTGACTCCCTACCTTGGGATCTGGTAGACCACATGGTCTATCCATCCCTTAGAGAGGACCTAGCCGGTTTCTGCCAGCCGTTCCCCATTGTCCTCCTTCTGTGTGCCACCTGTGGACTGATCTAGGCATGGTGACCTAATTTCCCCTAAACTTACAGAGATGCTGGTTTATCTTGGGCATTATTTTGGGCCTTTTATGAGTCTTTTTTTCCAAGTTGATAAGTGAATCAGGACCCAAATATTTTTCTAAGAAGAGGTAATTAATGCTAATTATAACATGTTAGGGTATTGCTAAACTTAGCAACTTTCTCATTCCTCTACCCAATAAAGGGCATACTTTTTATCCCTTCAACCTTAATAGGCATCACACTAATTCCAACAATGAGATTTAATATGTGTCAACTTGATAAAATGTCTATTTTGCTATTACGATCAAAATATTTTCAACAGACAACAATAAAAACCATGTATAGAAGGCTTTTACATTGGGATGAGTGCTTAATAGACTGCACTATATAACAAATGATTAAAAACAAATAAGCAAACCATGCTATTAGATGGTATGTTTAAAGGTCTATTTATCAAGACCATGACTTCCAGATAGAACTATAAAGAAATCTTCAAAGATTAATAAGAAATAATTATAGCTGAAGAGCTTTCATAGCTGCCCCCATTGTGAGCCAACCCCTTATGTAAGAACGATAGCCAAAGGTAGGCATTCTTCAGCCAACACTTGTAAAATCCCTGCCCTTGATATGTAAGCCAAATTATAGCTGACCTGTATTGAGTCTTTAAAATGTGCCAGGTACTGTGCTAAGCTCTCTCCATAAATGGACCACATTTAATCCTCACACCAGCCCTGTGACATAGAAAGTATTGTACCATGACCATTTTACAGATGAGGATGTGAAATAAAGTGATGCACCCATGACCACATAGAGTATAGATGTGTTGAGGTTCCAGCCTGGCAATCTATCTGTAGGGACTTTGCTCATGACCTTCCCTCTCCTGCCTCTTCACAGAACCAGCATGTGCAGTTGGGCCACACATATACTAATCTACACTAGAACATCACTTAGGGTGCTCTGTGGTTTTCAACAGTACCTTTACTGCTTCAGGGTTTGGGATGGCTGACAGGTGCACACTGCAGACAGGACAAAAAAAATCTATGGTGAAAAATATGGTTTCTGTCTGTGATAATGTATCATCTCTCGGTTCTCCAGCTGTTTTGGTTCATTGGGTCCTCTTTTTAAAAAGTGCTATTATGTTTAGGTAGCTATCTTCTCAAAGCATGAATTATATAGTCTTTCCAAAATCTTTACAGAAAAAAGGAATTTTGAGGCATTCAGTTCCTTTCCTCGCATCTGCTCATGATGGGGCAATTATTTTTAGATTCATTGTAAAAAAACATTTTCAAATAATTTATCTCTGGACTTTTCCCTCGTAAATACATAAGGCTATCTATATGGCTACAAAAAATTGTAAAATAAAATATTTTTTCGTCCAAATGTTGAGGTTTGTTTTCTTCACACCAAAAACCTATGTCAGAACTAATCATCCCTGGAGCGTGGTCTCTAGGTCAGAATGTCATGCTTTACTGGAAGTATGGAGACCAGAAAGTGATCACGTAGCAATTGGGATTTGAAATAGAACATCAGTGACTCAGAGGAAGCTGAAGAAAAATAGCATCGGAAACACCAAAGATCAGAATGAACAAGGCTGGGATGAACAGAGTAAAGGTAGAGGACTCGAGGGCACTGGAAGGGCCATCCCTTAGACAATGCCCCTTGATCACAGGTCATATATTCAGGCTACCTCCACTTTAGGAAAATCCTGGTACCATACTCCTGATTAACAGACTACCACATATTCATTTATCTCTTGGAACGCAGTAGGCCAGGTTCAAGGCACATGATTTTATTAGCTGGAACAGTTCTTAAAACATCACTATAGGCAAGCTCTTCCCCTGTGAAGACACTGTTAAAGCCCTGAAGTGGTTTAATTTATTCCGATAAGCCAGCATATGGTTGATCATTCACACATGAGCACAAGCTTGTGGAGGACACCAGGCTTGACCTCCCTCTTCCTAGCAAGTCTAGATTTTGGAAAGATCCAGCAGCTGCATCAATATTGATTAATCAAATAATACACTATTCTGAGCAGAGGAATCTATAACATACGTATGAATAGAAAAATGCTCAATTAAGTAGCAACTTCAGCTACTGATTCTGCTAATTTCTCCAGGCTCCAGAAGTCAAAGAAAGATAGGAACGGGGAAGCATAAATAGCAATGACGGAGTCTTAAATCACATTCAAGAGGATGTCTGCATTTGGTTCAATCTCTGACACCTTTTGTTTTAGGCCATTAAGAATCTTGATCCTGACAATGAACGATCCTAGGATTATAAGATTAAAAAAAAAGAATTCCCATATTTTCCAGGGTTATAGTTTCAATGATAATGATTTTAAATAACAAGTTTTTTCTATTTTTTTTAAAGTATTCCCTTTAAGCTTACCAGAACATTCATTTTAGACAGCCATCCTGCTTAAGTGAGGTTGGCCCATATTCATTGCTCGAAGCCATGTTGAGGTTGAGATTTCATATCCAAAACTGTCGTTGGGGATAATTTTAAAATGTGTTGGAGTTTGCCACTATAGCCTGAATTAAGGTGTTTCTAAGAGCTGATGACAGCAGCTCACCTCCTTGTCTCTGACTGAAGGTACTCAGTGGATCATTGTAGCCGCAATTGTCTCTGTTCCATTTGACCCCGCCCAAGCCGAGGTTACCTTTTACTGCCTGAAAAGGCTTCAGGCATCAGTTTTCCCAGGGGAAATTGCCACCAGGATAGCTGATATTTCTTTATCTTTCTATTTCCCAGGCAGACTGGATGAATCTGAAGTTTAGAAAGTGAATCTTCTTATAGGTTATTGCTCTAAGATTTCATCAGTTTTGTACCTTTCTGACTCCTTGGATGTCACCGATGATGGCTGAGGGAATTCAACATTGCTCTTTGCTTGGGTAGAATGTTATGAAGAAGGTGATGTTGGTTATAATATCCATCTATTTACTTTATATGCCCTTGACTAATCTTAGTCTTCCTTCTTGGCTGAATGAATTTCCAGGATAACTTAAAAAAACAACAACAACAACAACAAAAACTATTTTATTTATGTTCAGAGCGAGAGGGAAGAAGGGAGAAAGAGAGGGAGAGGAATATCCATCAGTTGCCTCTCAGGCACCCAAAACTGAGGACCTGACCTGCAACTCAGGCATGTGTCCTGGAATCAAACCAGTGAACCTTTTGGTTCAATTCACAGGCCAGCACTCAATCCACTGAGCCACACTAGTCAGGGCTCTGGGATAATTTAAATTCAAACTCTCATCTCACCCCCACCTTACACAATTGTGTGCTTTCCACTGTGATTAACCTTCTAAGAAGATTACAGTCCCATGCAACTCCTCCCATTTTGATTCTTTACACCCTGTAAGCCATTCAGTCTAGTTGATTCTACCTCCTAAATGCATTTCAAGTCCCTTTCTTCTTCTCCACTCCCATTGATACTGTTTAATTCCCTTTTACAAAATGATGGTCACAGCCACACAACCAGTTCCTGCCCCCAGCCTCCCTGCCTTCATCGCACTGTGGCTCCAGCAGTCTATTAGTCACTGTTCACACATCCTTTGTGCCTTTGCACTTGCTGTTGCTTCTACTTGGAACACCCCTCCCCTGACGCCCCCACACTTTTTTCCTTTCAGAAAAATTTAAATTTTTTTCTACAAGGCTTAGCTTAAATGTCACCATATCATCAGAACTTTATCCAATTTCTGTAAATAGGTTTATCCAGTAGGCTCAGAAAGCATTTTAAAATACTTGTATGATACTTTTTGCAGTGGATCTAAGTTTTTAAGTTGTTATATGTTTTTGCTTAGGCCCATGTCCCATCATTCTTTGTTCTTTAGGACATATCCTAGTGGCTAAGTAAAGTAAGCCCATACCACTCAGGTGTTGAAAGAATGAAAAATATCCTGTATGTAGCTATCCTACCAAGAAATATTTTAATCATCAACTTCCTGCCATTTTCAACTCTCATGCTCCTGGTTCCGTTGTTTTCAGAACTAGATTTGTTAACTTAAAGGTCTATTTATACTCTGGCTGTTTCTGATACAGAGAGAACCGATCAGATCACTGGGGAGGAGTAGGGAGGGGCTGTAGGAGGAGGTTGCCTGAGGCGATGGTAAACAGTCTAGGAGGGGACTGGCTGAGCAGCCAATGCCTCCAGAATGCAAGGGATTATGAGCCAGAAGATTTCAAGCAAAAAGAGGGCAGAGACTGGCTCTCAGGCTCTCTTCCTGGAGGTTGCCTGGATGATTGATGATTATGCTGCAGCTGCCTGCATTTCCCAATGGACGGTATGTTGGATGGGAGAAAACTCCAGGTGTGGCCTAGGGTTGAGCTGGCCTGACAGAAGGTAGAAGGGTTATTCTTCTTTGGATGTTCTAGAGGGGACAAACCCTGAGGCGGAAGCCTGCCATCCTTCCAAAATTGCATAGCTTTTGCATTTTATAGTGTTTTAGCTTGTAAACTAATCCTATGAAACTAAGCTCATTAGCCCTGGCTGGTGTGGCTCAGTGGATTGAGTGTCAGCCTGCAAACTAAAAGGTCATGGGTTTGAGTACTGGTCAGGGCCCATGCTTGAGTTGCAGACCAGGTCCACAGATGGGGACATGTGCGAGGCAACATCTCTCATGCATCGATGTTTCTCTCGCTCTCTTTCTTCCTCTCTACCCCTCTTTCTAAAAACAAGTGAATAAAATCTTTTAAAAAAGAAAGAAGATAAAAACTAACAGGGTGAATGATACAACTCAGGTATTATGGGTTTTAGTGATTAAATCTGTAACTAAAGAGTTAGAGAGTTTAGCCCTACTTGATGGGCTTACATTGACTATTGCATGGGGAAACCTGTTGTTTCAAAATTATGTAGCTGTTGAATAAAGACTCCTTTCCTTTATCACTAAAGCTTTGCCTCCAGAATTTTGCCTTGAGAGTAGCAGTGGGCAGCAGGACCCCACTTGCTGCTCTGTTCAGTAACATTTCCATTTTAAGAGAGAGCTTCCATTCCTTAACCCAGAAGTTCCCTAAAGCTAAGCTGGCTTTAAAAATTCAGCTCAAGAACTTGCTGCAATGCAGACATTTGGCTTTAACCTGGGAGATTCTGATTTCATGTGCATATAACAGTACCTTAAACTCTGTATCATAATAAGCTTCCAAAGAATTTGTGATATGCTAGCAGGTTGAATTCAACTGCCTTTGTTTCCGAGAGTGGGGACTTCAGACTTCATTGCTATGGTTGGGGGATATATTTGAGAATCTGTGAAGATCTCCAACTACTCTCTAATCCATTTAGCCTCTCCTAGACTTCATCACTTCACAGATAAAACACCTATTTCAAGGGCAGGAGAATCCATGCTCCTCATGGGCCAAGATGAGAAATGGAGGTTCTGATTGCTCACTGTGCCATGTTGAAAGGCTTGCTTGGCAAGATCTGTGCTTTCTGGGGCAGGGCACAGATGAGAGTGAGGTGAGTGAGGCACTGGCCTTGGGCACAACATTTTAGGGAGCACCCAAATACTCAGTAATCAAGATAAAAAATATTTTCATGCAGTGTTTTAGAAAACCAAAATTAATCCACGAGCAAATGATCAACGCTGGAAATAAAGACTGACTCAGTAACAGGGCTGTGCTGAGCCAGCCATCTTTGAAGCCTGAAGCAAAAGAAAAAAAAAAAGTAATACTGATCCTGTCTTTATTTACAGTGTTGATTTTGTTTATGATGGGTAAATCTTTCCTGAGTTTGGGCTCCACCGCAAGTGTTTAGCATACCTGCTATGAGAAAGTTAGCCCTCAAAGTGTCAATGTCGGTTTTTCTTTTTTGCCCCCTACGTTAGTGACAAAAGGGCTGACTTTTAAACTTTATGAGATGACACCTTGGACTCCAGATTTGAAGACTGATTTGTATTGTGGTGTCTCAGGTTGTCTTGCTCCAAATGTGTTCCTTCTTGATGTTTATTGTAGTGATGTAGGCTTTTAATGCCAGTCTGAAGTGCTTCGGAGAAAATGGAGAGCATTTTAATGCCACTGATTTACTCTTTCAGATCTACAGTAATTTTCTTACTGCCTAATTATAAGGCTTAGTTTAATTTACTCTACACATAATGTTTACCGATGCACATATGGTGCCACACTTCAAGAAACTACCCATAGCAGATATTTTTGTCGGTCTGGAGCATGGAAAATTTTCTTCATTTACAGAAAACACACACACACGCACACACACACACACACACACACGGTGAGGAATCTAATTGTCTAGACAAAGAATGTCCCGCCAATGAGAGAAATATCATATGCACCTTTAATTTCAGGAAGGATACAGTCCCTTTAAATTCTTATGGTTCCATTTGTTTAAAGATTTTCAGTTACCTTAAAAATCAGGTGGTTGGGGTAGGAGTCAGGGAAAAGGAGAGATAGGAAAGTAATGCAGTAATTTCTTCTGGGCTTATTTCTCAACTACCTTCGAAAAAGAAGATATGGATTTAGTAGCCTTGGATTCATAGGCTCTTAGATGTAGAAGGGACCTCTAAGGTCTTTTTCCAGGGCAAAAGTTCTTTAATTCAGTATTAAGCCACAGATGCCAAAAGTTCTTTAAGACTCCCTCCATCAGCCTCTGTTTTAGAGATGGGAGCTTCACCCAGCAGCAGCTGGTACCATTATTGGACAATTTTAGTAGTTAGAAAATTGAGTTAAGATCAGTGATGGTGTAATTATCAACCATTGATGTTGGATTTATGCTGCAAAACTGGTTTGATTTTTTCCCTCCTTTTCCTAAGTTTAAGGCCCAGACAAAAATTTCAGTAAACAACTATATTTTGAGTTTCAAAGACCTACAAATAGTGATATTATTGTATCTGCATTCATGGGTTCACAATCACTTGGCCTGCCTTTCCATTGCTCTGAGAGCTATGCGTGGTTTGGCTTAGGAACTGAGCAGCTGATGCTCTCTTTTCATTGCGACAGCTGAAATAACCAACTCTGTAGATCATCTGACCCATTGCTCCCGTTTTTCCTGGGTCCCACGTGAAGATCAGAAAAGCAAAGCTGCCCACTGACACTGTTTAGCATTTGTTTAGTGTCCATTCTTTCCTTAACACTTAATCATCCATTCTGCAGAGGAGGCATGATTGTCAAAAACATTTTTTTTAACAGAGTAGAGTCTTGGAGTTCCAACAGCAGGATTAAATTTCTTACTGATATACAGAGCTCAAAGTTCGAGATTCCTGAAGCCTGCCCTTTTAATGTCTGTATTTGTTAAACTTGATACACTTGGCTCTTAGCTTAGACCTATTATTAAAATTCTGTTAATGGGAAGAATGTAAGATAAATTTAAAATAATAAGGAGTCTTGAGATTCTCAATAATAATCAAAATAATAGGCTTCTTGTTTAATATAATCACCATTTTTTCTCCTTAAACCGTTCATCCGTGTCTAGCCCCATGCAAGGCACTCAACCGTGAATAAGATTTTGATAATTATTTTTCTAATTAATCATAGTGGAAAGAAGTAAAGGACTTTCATTTTAGCTGGGGTGGAATGGGGGGATAGCTAATTAAATGAAGATCAAGACTCTGGCAGACCTGCCTGGTATATTCACTGAACAGCAGTTGAATGAATCATGCCCCAGGTTTCAGGATTAAAGAACCATTCGTCCTGAGGACTTTGGTGATGAGAGGGGATTTTCCATCTGATCAACCATAAGTGCAGGTCAGAAGTTTAGGTGATGAAGCAGTCCTAGCCACCTCCTCTTTCATTCCAGTTTCTCAGTTTTTCACAAATACATCAATCCTGTTAACTGATAAGGGCAGGATATCTATATTTTTATTTGATTCCTTCATCTTCAGTGAGAATCTAGCTGCCTTAAATAGCTTCAGTCAACGTGGCAACTCTGTAAAAGGGGATGACTGAAACGCTGAAAAGCACCTTCAGTCAAGGCAGGCTGGGAGGTCCAGGCAATTGAATATGGGAGGGAAGTTGCAGAGTTGCAAGGGCAGGAGGCAGTCGGCACTAATGAACCACGCCTGACTGATCAGATTTCCCTCAGCCCCTCCTTTGAAATCTGTAGGCTTAGATCAAGGTGTCCTTGAGGCTGTATTCACAGATGCCATAATAACTAGTTGAAAGGAGATCACTTGTGATTGATCAACTAGTAATTTTGTCTGTATATTACCATAGCAACCAGCTTGCCTGTTGCTCTTTGGTCGCATTCTCTGTGTGTCTGGCCAGTCTTTGGAAATACCCTCAAAACTATTGTCAAATTAGAAGAAAATATCAGGAGTCCAGTCTGCATCAGAGTGCCTCTATCAGGAACCCAGTCTGTGTCAGAGCACCTATATCAAGCAGCCTGGGCAACCCAACCGGATACCTTCCTAATCCACAGAATTTTTAGGGAAAGCCAACAACTTCTGCCCTTACATCCTCTTCATTTCTAGTCTCAAAGCTTCTGGGGGAAAAAAAAAGAATTTATTACAGATGACTCGAATACTGTGTTTTGTAGTGGAGAAAAAAGTCAACTTGGTCAAAGAATACCCATCATGCTGGCCAGTTGGGTGCTCTTCATGGCCATCTCTAGCCTCCTCTGTTTCTTAAGCAAGTAGCCGCTGGGTCCATCAGCTGCTCAGGGATAAGGAGGCCGTGAGTGAATAGAGCTTGGCGGAGCCAGGGTCTTGCGGGAGGGATGCGACAGTGACCTGGACAGAGTGCAAGGGCTGCAAGCCTACTACTAGTCACTGATGAATGAGCTAGAACAGGTACCTGCAAACTACTACCTGTGGCCCCAGTCTGGCTCTTTGTTTATTTATGTAAATAACATTGTATTGTCAGCTCTTGTGCTGCAATGGCAAAGCTCAGTAGTTGTGGCAGACATCAATTGGCTATAAAGACTAAAATTCATACTATCTTGCCTTTTACTGGAAAAGCAGGCCAACACATGCTCTAGAGGAAATCTGCTTGAGATAAAACAAATATGGTGTAAGAGTCCAGATTCTCTGGGAAAATACAAAACAAAACAAAACAAAACAAAAAACAAACAAACAAAAAACCACGAAGGGGTCTGAAATCTGGCTCTGTCTCCTGCCTTTCCTTTAAATATCAATAATACTAATAATTTCATAGGATTTCCACAAACTTAAAATTGTCATGGATCCTTGGGTCTCTGAAATTAAGCTCCTCTAGGTAAAAATTCAGTGCTTCAGGAAATGCGGTGCTGGAGAGGTAGTTAAAGGCAGGAAGTGAAGACGTACAGCGTAGGGTGACGGACTCTGGAGAGAGAAGTTGGCTCAGAGCTACACAGTTATCCATAACCGGAATAGAGCAGAGGAACATGGTGAATGGTGTTCCATTCTAGAAAGTGTGGAGGACTCTTTAATGAACCACAGGTGATCAGAAGATTCAGAGGTTCATTAATAAGTGACATCTGTACCAACAAGTAAGTGTCATCATCCCTCTTCATTTACTCAATAGAATCTTCTACCCTCAAGTTTCCCACCCTGTCCAGGCGAACTGAAGTGGTACTCATCTCATACCTGGAGTGGGATCTGGGGTGTTTGGGTTGGGGCCTTCCCAGGAACTCTTGTATTTACAATGGGGACTTTCCTGAGACCCACAGGACTTGGGCTGTAATGTGAAATGGCAGGAAATCTGGAAGTATGGGGCTGGTTGACTCTACTTGGTGAAAATCCTACAACACTGTGGCAGGCGTGTAGTATTGACCTCTGCAGAAAGAAATACAGTGTCTGGCACAAATAGTGCACCTTTTCTTAATTACAAAATCTTTTATTACAAAATCATAAGCATATAATTCTGTAACATAACAATATCACATTCAAGCACACCATATGACATTTTAGGTAAAATGTTCAAATTAAAACAATAAAGTATTGCACCCATATTATTGTCCTACCAACCACACGCGAGCAGGCTTTATTTCTGCTGGACCTTGTGTATGGTTTGACAGTTGTTCTTTGTGTTTTGCTTCAAAGTCTCTAACCACACACTTTTTTATATGCTTTTGCTGGTAGCCTGATGTCACATTCATCCATCTAAAATGATTATTTGCCCCAATTGCCACTGTTGTCGTGTGAGGATCAAATCTTTTCTTTGAGCAGCATTTTATAAGTTTCCTAAGGGTTCTTGATGGGGTGAATTTATTTGATATAACTCGTTACTCTCTTACACTGGATTCAAGCAGCTTGTGCCCATTTACTGCCAGTTAATCAATGATAGATAGTAGATACTCAGTGAAATATTCAGGCATTTACCTGTACTACCCCTTCTGTGGTAAACAATCCCAGATGGAAGCTAATGCTGAGGGAAAGTAGCTGACTAGGTGTGAGAGTGAAAGATGGACAAAATGATGACCTTTGTCCAGTTGGGCTTTGTGAACTTGAATAGCCAGCTTCATAAACACATAGAACTATTCCTAGAATTGGAAGACCTGACTCTGGGATATTCTGGGTACAACCAATGACACCTCCTCTCCTCATCTATACAACTAAGAAAATGATGCTCACCCTGCAAACCTCATCTTTGACCTCCCACTGTGACATTGTAAGGAAGGTCAAATGAAATAATGTCTAGGAAAGTTCTCTGCAAGCTATAAAAATGAACATGCACAGGGTTATTATTAAAAGCAATAAGCAGCCAGAAACTGAGTAGACCTTCCAAATACACAAAAGAATCAGGCTTCTTTTCAATGTGGGTTAAGGGATCTGAGCAACCCACCCTTTCGAAATCTTACATCTTCTGGGATAACCAACTAGGTATTTAGAAGTATGTCTGTCCTGATGGAAGGTGAGGAAATCCTCAGAAAACTTTTAAATGAGAAAATAAATCTTAAGCAATATGATGTGAAGAAAATCTGACAAATTTGGACTATTTTAGGGTATTTCTTAGGCCAACCTCCAACACATATAGCTGAAGTAACTCATGCTTGCCTCGTTTATGAGACCAGTCAAGTACATATGTGGTCACTGTAGCTTTATTAGTAATTGTAAATTGAAGCAGTAGAGGAGTTTTCAGCAGTGGGAGTAGATGGCTTGTCCTGTTTTTCTTTCTGTCCCTGGTCAAATCAGTGCTTGGTATACCAGGAGCTCCTCAAATGCTAGTAGAAGAATTAAATGAGTGAACACCAATCATTGAGCATAAGGAGTGGAATAAAGTAAAAAAGAGATAAAGCATATTTTTCCTGTCTGTGAAAATCTTACTACTCCAATGAGGTTCCTTCCTCCTTTGATCTAATTGCATCACTATACCCTATTATATTTTTATACATTTATTCTCATTTCTTTTTTCTTGGTATAATATAGAAATATTCCTAAAACATCAGAAATATGTGATGTTTCTGTGGGTTTTTCTTTATGGATCCTTCTCCCTGCCTTGAAATCAGAAAAAAAAAAAAAAAAAAAGATTTTAAAATGCACAGTTGGAGACAATTAAGGGACCATTATTAGCTTTTCAAGAATGGACATATAGAGCCAAGACTATATTAATGGGGAAAGGATAATCTCCTTAAAAAATAGTGTAAGGAAAACTGAACAGTTATTGGCAAAAGAATAAAACTGGACTCCTATTTTATACCACACACAAAAATCAATTCAAAATGGATGAAAGACTTGAATATAAGAAAACTTTTAGAAGAAAACATAAGAGATAAGCTCCTTAACATTGGTTTTTGACGATGAGTTTTTGGATTTGACACCCAAAGCAAAAATAAATAGTAGGACTCATTGAACTAAAAAGCTTCTACACACCAAAGGAAACCATTGACAGAATGACAAGGCAGCTTATGGGATGGGAGAAAATATGTGCAAATCATATATCTGGTAAGAGGTTAATATGTAAAATACAGGGAACTCATACAACTTAATAGAAAAAAAGGAAAAAACAAACAATCCCATTTAAAAATGGGACAGAGCATCTGAATGGTCATGTGTTTTCTCAGAGACATACAGATAGCCAACAGGTATATGAAAAGGTGTTCGACACTCACCATCAAGACAATGCAAATCAAAACCACAATGAAATAATTGCCTTGCACCTGTCAGAATGGGTATCACTAATAATATGAAATAATGAATGTTGGCAAGGATGTATAGAAGAGAGAACCTTTGTGCAGTTTTGGTGGAAATGTAAATTGGGGCTGCCACTAGGGAAAACAATATGCAGTTTCCTCAAAAAATTAAGACTAGAACTACCATATGATCCAGCAATCTCATTTCTGTGTATATATATCCAGAGAAAATAAAAAGAGGATGTTATAGAGATATGGGCATTTTTATGTTTATTGCAGCATTATTTACAACAGTAAAGATATGGTAACAACATGTGTTCGTCAATGGAAGAATGGATACAGATGTGAGATATATTTATATATACACACACACACATGCATGTATGTGTGTTATGTGTTTGTGTGTAGATGTGTTAAAATTTGACTCAGCCATTATATACATTATGTATGTGTCTATATATACACACATTGTATATCTCTGTGTGTATATATGTGTGTATATAATTGTGTATATATACACACATACATATATTTAAAATATGACTCAGCCATCACACACACACATGTGTGTACATAATAATATGTTAAAATATGACTGAGCCATTGACAAGGAGGATATCCTACCATTTGTGACAACACAGATAAAACTCAAGGGCATTATGCTGTGTGTAATAAGCCAAAAAGAGAGAAAAACAGATACTGCATGGTATCACTTAAACATGGAATCTTAAAAAAAAAAGTTAAAGTCAGAGAAACAGTAGAAGTATGGTTGCCAGGGACTGGGGGGTAGGCAAAATAGGGAAAGGTACAAAGGTATAATAGGAAACTGTACAAAACTTTAAGATAAATAAAGCCTGAGGATATGCAGGGGTGGGTAAAATCAGTTTACAGTTTTAAGTACATGAAACAGAGTTTATTCTTGTATTTTTATTTATTTGTTATTGTATTATTTATTGTATGTATTGTATTGAACAGCTGTAAACCTACTTCTGCCCACTCCTGTAGTGTAAAACATGGTGACTATAGTTTATAACACTGTATGTTGAGCTAAAAGTTTGCTAAGAGAGTAGAACTTAAATGTTCTTATAAAAAAGAAGTAGGTGATGATGAACTCCTTGAACTTGACCTTATCTGAGAAGCGCTTTATCTACCCTTCCATTCTAAATGACAGCTTTGCTGGATAGAGCAATTTTGGATGTATGTTCCTGCCTTTCAAGACTTCAAATACTTCTTTCCAGCCCCTTCTTGCCTGGAAGGTCTCTTTTGAGAAATCAGCTGACAGTCTGATGGGAACTCCTTTGTAGGTGACTGTCCCCTTATCCCTTGCTGCTTCTAGAATTCTCTCCTTCATTTGAATCTTGGCTAATGTAATTGTGATGTGCCTTGGTGTGTTCCTCCTTGGGTCCAACTTCTTTGGGACTCTCTGAGCTTCCTGGACCAAGCCCTTATTATATGAAATGTTAAAGAGACTTATCTAAGAAAAAGAAGATCAAAAATATGACAATGAAAAGACAGCAAACTCACAGCTATTAAGAACCACACCTAAAACAAAAGCAAACTAAGCAAACAGCTAGAACAGGAACAGAACCACAGAAATGGAGATCATATGGAGGGTTAGCAACAGGGGCATGGGAGGAGGAGAGAGGGGGAAAAGGTACAGAGAATAAGTAGCATAGATGGCAGGTAGAAAATAGACAGGGGGAGGGCAAGAATAGTGTGGGAAATGTAGAAACTAAAGAACTTATGACCCATGGACATGAACTAAAGGGGGGGAATGTGGTGGGAGAGGGTGTGCAGGGTGGAGGAGAATGATGGGGGAGAAATGGGACAACTGTAATAGCATAATCAATAAAATATGTTTAAAAAAATTAAAATTAAAATAAAAAAAGAAGTAGGTGAGACAATGGATGTTGAACTAAATGAGAGGGAATTATTTTACAATGTATATCAGTTCACCGTAATGTACACTGTAAATATCTTATAATTTTGTCAGTTATACCTTAATAAAACTTAAATGTAAAAAAAGAATGAACATCTATTTATTAAAAAGAACCATAGTGATGCCCTTTCATCGGGAAGATGAAAATTGGACATGCAGCCTTCGGAGTCCCATCTAAGGTTAAACTTCCATGACTCTAGTTGGCTGGCGAAAACTATGTTTTCTTGCACTTTTTCAGGGAACTGTTTCATATTTATCAAATGGTTGTGGATTCTTAGACTTTGTGCAAAACACTTTTGCCACATTTATTTGAAATCATCTCAATATACATCATATGCTCCTCATGTCTCACCACATAGATGCATCATGGACATTTTGGTCACTTTCGAAACTGTTTATTTTTCTCCTTGAGTTTGTGAGTTAAACCCTATCATTTCATCGCTCTGCCCTCCCAGGAAATAAGTGAATTGTTAGAATAGGTTATGATCCATCCACTATGTTCCTTTTGGTTTGCTGCGGAAAATGCAGTTTTACATTGATGAATAGCCTTAATTGGGTAAAATAGACTGGTAGTGCTGAGCTAATACCTTTAAATGTCTTGTCTTACAAAATTAATATTCCCTTGTCACACATATGTTTAAGTAGTTGGAAGAAAGCCTTGTGTTCCTGACTCCTGTCAGACTTAACGAATGATTTTGTCAAGTCACTCCTTTTTGCCCTGGTTGATTGATAGCTAAATTTTGATTTTCTAGCTTATGTAAAAAGTGTTAACTATGCCTTTCAGCTTGTAGGCAAGGTCATTTAAAACGTTCTAGTAGTCAGTTTACAGAGGGATTACATTTCCTGTTTACTGGAGGGGGTCACAAAATATGCCCCTATTCATCAGGGACAAAACTCACAGGGCTCATGAGCTAATGAAAGCAGTATTTATGAGTCCCTGCACTTGCTGGATAATATACCAAGTTCAAGGTGTCCCTGGTCCTGACTGCTGAGGACTCTGATTCCAACTTTTGGATGTACCTGTACTTATGTAATAAGTAGATATATTTGGATGACTATGGTTTGATCCTAAAACTTTTATAAACGAGAATAAAAGCTTGTCATAGTATTAACCTTCATCTATCAGGGGTGTCCAACCTTTTGGCATCTCTGTGCCATATTGGAAGAAGAGTTGTCTAGGACCACACATTAAATACATTGCAATACATAATCACACAAAAAAATCTCATAATATTTTAAGTAAATTTAAGATTTTGTACTAGGCTGCATTCATAGCTATCCTGTACTGCATGTGGCCTTGAGGGCTGCATGTTGGGCATTCCTGAAAGATCTCTCTATAACCCTTGCTGGTGTGGCTCAATGGATTGAGCACTGGCCTGAAGAAAGGTCGCTGGTTCAATTCCCAGTCAGGGCACATGCCTGGATTGCATGCGAGGTCCCCAGTGGGAGGTGTGAGAGAGGCAACCACACATTGATGTTTTTCACCCTCTCTTTCTCCCACCTTTCCCCTTTCTAAAATAAATAAATAGATAGATAGATAGATAGATAGATAGATAGATAGATAAATTCTATTAAAAATAAAAAAGATCTCTCTATAATAAGGCAGATCCCACCAATAAGCAGATCCTGCATACCTCTGCTACCACCTAGCTTACAGATTTTCACATATATGGTAATTAGATGTGCAAAGTATGGAAAATGAATCCCAGTCATTTCTGGAATAAGTCTCACTTTCCTTGGCTTGAGCCTTCTTTGAAAAATCCTACAATTTACTATTTAAAACATTTTGACCAATAAGCTATAATAAGATGCTTACATAAAAGCAAGCATAACCCATCAATGTGTTTTCATAGTAGACATACTTTAAGCCATGAATCCTTCATATTTTTTTAATAGAATCCTAAAGCCCAAGGAAGTCAGAATCTCCTCATAGTGAGTAGCCAGTGGGTCACTCTTGGCTTCTAGCATGGGGATTCATTTAAGACTTCTACTTCTGGTGGTACCACTGACTTTCCCTTGTATCTATCTGCCAGTGAATCTGTTTTTCCATTCTTTCAACATTTTTTTCTTTTTGCTCTATTATGTCAAGGGAGGCTTCCAGAATTCTTTGTGTACTGCACTCATTATGCAAGAAGCTGGATCACATATGTTCCTGGAATTTTGCACACTGCTATCATACATACTGTTGTTTCTGGTCAATAATGTATGCCAAGCTGGTACAATACAGATGTGTGAGAGGTCGTGTTATGGTAGTTGTGTAGAGCATGAACTCTGTGGCCAGACAACCTGGATTCTAATCCTGCCACTGACACATATTAGCCATGTGAATATGAGCAAGTGACTTACTTCTGTTGCCTCAATTTCCTCACTTATAAAATGGAGAATATGGTAATTGGCTCTTTTGAGAAAAATAAATGAGTTATTCTAAGTGTTTAGAAGAGTGCCTGACACAAAATAAGCATTAAATGAAGTTTGTTAATATGGAATATTATTGATAATTTCCCCCAATCCTTTCCTGCCCTCCTCCTCATCCTCTCTCCTTCTTGCCCAACTGCCACTTAGCTTATGCCTTCTGAATACATCCTCCATCCCACCAACCTCTCTTTGGTTTCTTTGTACTACATCCAGCAATTGTGGGCTTCATGTTCTGCTAATATTTTTTACCAAGACAAGCTGCTACACCTACTGGACTGATGCCATCTAGAGATCCACAATAATCCCAGCTCTCCCTTGAATCCTAAGGCAATATTTCATGGTCTCTTCCCATGAAAGAAATTGTCCTTGCCTATTGTGGGGGGAGAAGAGACTTTTGAGGTAGTCTTCTATGTGCTGAGACAGAAAATGCAACCAGTGGAAGGAACCAAGCACGGCCACTGTTCTTCAGGATGATCCCCAATCAACCTTTCCCTGTCTAGTCCCCACAACTTGTATCTTCAGTAAAATTTTTTAACTAAAAATTTATTAAATCTAACAGATAAGAAATTGCCACTGTGATATTTTTAAGCATGGCCCATGGCTGTATAATGAAACACATGCTATAGACTACTGTCAATCCAAGACTTTTGGCCCACAGAATGTATTGGAATGATGAGAAACTAGACAACTGATTGATCAAGATGTCTCTCCAAAAATATGGCTTAGTGACCACAGAAACTTATTCTAGCTAAAATATATGTTATCTTATCATTTACCCATTGTCATAAGTGCATCTATTAATAAGCATAGTAAGTAACATGTCTGTGGCGTACAATAACATTTGCTCACTCACCAGTTGGGGTGGTCACCTTGGTCAGGACCTCTCCTGTGTCTGGGCTCAGTTGCTCTTGATAGACACAGTGTGGCCTTGATTGGGATGACTGAGGTGGCTCAGTTCTGTTCAACATGTTTTCCTCTCCCATCTTCCTGTGACAAATAGTCCAACCTGGGCAAATTCTTATCATGGGAATGGCAGAGAACAAGGGCAAGTAAGCTTAAAGGTGAATGGGACTTTAATACCCCTGCAATGCATTTTGATTATAAACATCCATCGGTCCTGTGCATTCTGTGGTGGTAGGCATTACAGAGTTTCACAGCAATGGGAATGGGTATGAAGAAAGGTGAAGGATGCGGTCATAAAGACAAATATAAATACACACACACACACACACACACACACACACACACCATTATTATCTAAGTTTGCCTCAGTGCTTCTTATCCATCCGCAAAACTTGTATCTCATTTTTATCCTGACTGTCAGCACTTCTAGAGGAAAAATTTAGAGGTCAAGGACTGTTTGGCTAAACTATGATGTGTTAGTTACTGGGATCAAGTGCATAGGTATTACTAATGATGGCAGCTTTGTTTTTAATTGACCTAGTAGAACCTGAATTTAAGGTGGGGGTGGGGAGTCTAAATTTAAGGTGGGGGCATGGAGAAAACCATGACACCTTATGAATTATTCTTTTTTTGTTTGTTTTTAGAAGTAATTGCTTCCATTAAGGAAAGAAGCTATTATCCCAATTAAAATGATTTTGCTTCATAGTCAGTGCCAACAGGATAATGAATAGAATGCGCAAATAACAAAATAAAGCAAAAAGAATGATTAAAAGTGTTCTTCCACAAGCTTCATAGATATCCTCCTGCTTCCCCTGCCATCTGTCCCCACCCTCACCCCAAACAATGAACCATGTTGTCATTAGCAGTGGAATGTGTGCATGATGGCACCTTAGCTTACTAAAATGGCATTGGGTGGATTACTGCACTGGCTGAATACCTTAATTGACCTTCAGCCTGGCCAACATTTGTAAGACTTAATGAGGCTCAATTCTTGTCAAGCCTCCAAGGCTGGATGATTTCTGGCCAAGAAACTAACTTTATTGCTTTAATTGTTTTTGTTATTTTTAATAATTACACCTCAAAGCTTAAGGAAATATGGTAAAATATGTCTGTAATCATGAAGAGCCTGGAGAAGCCACATCCTTGGAAAGATTTTGGGCTTCAAAGTTTTGAGCCCATTTAAAGTCACCCTCTATCCTAAATTTCACCTTGGCTGATATTATTTAACATCATTGTCATGAAGTTACTATTGTTATTCTTAACAGGTTTCTCTGAACATCTGTCTAAATGACAAGACAGATGTTAAATGGTCAAACATTTGTTAAATATCAACAACACAGCCTAGACTTCAGTGTTAACTTACATTTCTGAAAGTCAAGATGGCACTGGAGTGCTTACACACATGGAGCCAATTCTGCCTAAAAACTGGTACAAAGAGACTTAAATTGCAGGGAAGTTTCAGCAGAGAAAAAAAGCTTTTATCATGTAGTAGAGATAGGATTGATTAGTAGTAGGTACCTGGGGCACTGTGCTGAGAAGAATTATAAAATAATATTTGAACTTCTAGTCAAGATGGTGACATAGGTAAACACAGCTCACCTCCTCGCACAACTACATCAAAATTACAACTGAACTACAGAACAACCATCACTCAGAACCATCAGAAATCAAGGTGAATCAAAGTGTGACAACTACAGAATTAAAGAAATCACATCCATCCAAAATGATAGAATGGGCTGGTCCCACATCCCAGTGTGGTAGATAAAAATTCAGAAGGCATATCTTGGGAGTGAGGAGTTTCTGTCCCATACCAGGCCTCCCAGTCCAGGGTTCCAGTGCTAGGAAGATAAATCCCCATCACTTCTGGCTGCAAAACCCAGCAGGGATTGAGTTGGTAGAATATACTTCTGGAGTCCCAAGCAGTTCCTCTTAAAGAACCCACACATGGACTTACTCAGACTCATTCCTTTTGAGCTCCAGCAATGGGGTAGCAGCTTGAAAGGTACCAGTGGCATACAGAGAGGAATGAAAGTGTCTAGCATTATGGCAAGAGTTGGAGGACAGGTTTCTTCCAGACAGAAAGATGGGAAGAAGCCCACCTTTTATCCCTTTTCTGAATCCTCCCCCTACAGAGCCACAGAGCTGACAAGTGAACCATATTTGAGACTCCATCAATCTGGCTACCACTGTTTGTCCCACCCTGGAGATCATCTGAGACTCTGTCCCACCCAATTTATAGGCACACCCAAGCTGTTAACAATGACTTTTCTGTATGAATGACTGATCTTGGCACATGCTTCACAACTTCCTAAATCCTCTCAAACAAGCAAGAGCTGGCCTCAGTGAATCTTCAACGCTGGTACCTCTTGCTAAGTGGCCCCAGGCCTAGCACTAGCAGCAGCCAGCCTAGATTCACAGCTTGGTTTCACCTGGGAATCTCCAAGCCCAGCACAGGTAGCAGCCATGTCAGATGGCTTCATAGCTCATGCAAGGTGGCCCTGGGAAGAACATGGGTGGGTGCTGACCTTTGCCTGCACCACCCAGGAAACCCCAGAGTTTGTGTACCCACTGGGCAGCTACAGACTACATCAGAGCACCAGTACCCTGCCCCTGACAGCTGATCCTTCTTGGAGAGCAGAAGTTGGTGGTCAAGTTTCACAATCAGTCCTTGCAGCTGACTGGCCTGGATAAATCCCTCCAATTGATCTGCCCACAGCAAACAAGACGAGAGTGTCCTCAGCCCCCATGGATGGCACATCTCGAGTACCCAACTTAGGGTGATAGGTGAGGCTGTGCCACTGAACCCTACGGGACACCTACTATATTAGGCCACACTACCAAGACAGGAAATCATAGCATCTCTACCTAATACCCAAAAACAAACATAGGGAGGCTGCCAAAATGAGGAGACAAAGAAAAATGACCCAAATGAAAGAACAGATCAAAGCTCCAGAAAAATAACTTAGCAAAATGGAGATAAGCAACATATCAGATGCAGAATTCAAAACACTGGTTATGAGGATACCCAAGGAACTTGGTGTGAATGTTAACAGTATAAAAAAGATACAGTCAGATGAGGCAGACACCAGCCTGCAGTGTCCACATCATTATGGATGAAATGAGACATTCACACAGACTACTGAGTATGGTGGAGGAAAAGGGACAGCATGACTTTTCTCTCAAGGGGAGCAAAAGCCAGCGGCCTCTGCCATGACAGGCCTTTACTGGGTTTCTCCCCACATTCCATGATGGTCCTCATTTACTATGCACAGGTTCGCTTTAGGTGGTTACCTTTTACAGACAACAAAGGAGCCAATGCCGCTAATCACATCACAGAAGAAGGATATTTGCAAATGAAAAAGGGAAAAGTGGTTGAACTGGTTACACTTATCCTAGGAAGGTTTAGCAAGGATTTTAGGAAGTTACAATAAGCACCTGCTGTCTCAATTCAGGGTGAGGAAGTTTTTAGCAAAAGCAAGACTCAAAGTGGCCTAGGCACATTGCAGGCCTGATTCCCCATGGGAGAACCTATCCATGGGCATGGGTCCTGTGCATCTCCGAGTGGGAGCTGGGCCCATGCCATGTAGAATAGTCTCCTACAGTCAGAAACAAAGCATACACTAATTGAAATAAAGAACAATTTGTAGGAAAACAGCAGCAATGTGGATGAAACCAAGAGTCAGATCAATGACTTGGAACATGAGCAACCAAAAAACAACCAATCAGAACAGCAAGAAGAAAAACAATAATTAAAAAAAAGGATAGTGTAAGCAGTCTCTGGGATAACTTCAAGCTATCCAATACTTGCAACATAGGGTGCCAGAAGAAGAGAAAGAACAAGAAATGGAAAATCTTTTGCAAAAGATAATGAAAGAAAACTTCCCTAATTTGGTAAAGGAAATAGATATGCAAGTCCAAGAAGCACAGAGAATCCCAAACCAGATGGATGCAAAGAGACCCACTCTAAGACACATAACTAAAATGCCACAGGTTAAAGATAAAAAGAAAATCTTAAAAGCTGCAAGAGAGAGCAGATAGTTACCTACAGAGGAGTACCCATAGGACTAGCAGTTGATTTCTCAAAAGAAACTTTGCAGGCTTGAAGGGACTGACAAGAAATATTTAAAGTCATAAAAATCAGGGATCTACAGCTGAGATTGCTCTACCTGTCAAAGCAATCAGTTAGAATCAAATGGTAGATAAAGAGCTTTCAAGACAAGAAAAAAAATAAAGGACTTCATCATCACCAAACCATTGTTGTGTGAAATGTTAAAAGGACTTATTTAAGAAGAAATCAGGTTTGATCTCCAAAATACATAAAGAACTCACATGATTCCACTCCAGGAAGATGAACAACCCAATTAAAAAATGGGCAAAGGACTTGAACAGACGCTTCTCCAAGGAAGACATACAGAGGGCCCAGAGACATGAGAAGATGCTCAGTATCACTGGCCATCAGAGAGATGCAAATGAAAACCACAATGAGATACCACTTTACACCAGTCAGAATCACCATCATTAATAAGTCCATAAACAGTAAGTCCTGGCAAGGTTGTGGAGAAAAGGGAAACCTAGTATACTATTGGTGGGAAAGCAGACTGGTGCAACCACTGTGGAAAACAGTATGGAATTTCCTCAGAAAACTAAGAATGGAACCGCCTTTTGACCTGGTGATTCCACTGCTGAGATTACATCCTAAGAACCCTGAAACACCAATCCAAAAGAACCTATGCACCCCAATATTCATAGCAGCACAATTTATAATAGCCAAGTGTTGGAAGCAACCTAACTGCCCCTCAGTAAATGAGTGGATTGAAAAACCGTGGTACATTTACACAATGGAATACTATGCAGCAGAGAGAAAGAAGGAGCTCCCACCCTTTGCGACAGCATGGATGAAACTGGAAAGCATTATGCTCAGTGAAATAAGCCAGGTGGTGAAAGACAAATATTATACGATCTCACCAATAAGTGGAACCTAATCAACAAAACAAACAAGCAAGCAAAATATAACCAGAGACATTGAAATAAAGAACAAACTGACTTTATTCAGTTTGGGAGGAGGTGAGAGGGAATAATGTGGAGAAAGGGGGAAGGATTTTCAGGAACATCTATAAAAGACACATGGACAAAACCTAGCAGGGTGGGATCAGTGGTGGGAAGAGAGGGATGGCTGGGGTGGGGGGGTTGGTGGGGAGAAAATGGAGACAACTGTATTTGAACAACAATAAAAAAAGTTAGAAAAATAAAAAAAGGTTGCAAAACAAAAGAAATAAGATGATAAATCAATTGTCACATTTGAAAACATCAACAACAGATAGCATTTGAAAAAAGGAAAAAGAAGAAATCAAAACTATGAACAATAAAATGGCAATAAATACATATGTATCAACAACTGAATCTAAAAAACAAATAGAAACTAAGCAAACAAGAAGAGCAGAGACAGAATCATGGATATGGAGAGCATTTTGATGGCTGCCAGATAGGAGTGGGGTATGGAGGAATGGGTGAAGTGCTGAGGGGATAGGTAGTTACAGAATAGCCATGGGGATGTAAAGTACAGTATAGGGAATGGAGTAGCCAAAGAACTTACAAGGGAAGGGCCATCAAGGAACATGTATAAAGGACACATGGACAAAGCCAAAGGGGGTGGGTTTGAGGATGGGAGGTGGGGTTGTTGGGGCAGAGGGGCATGGTGGGGTGAAAATGGAGACAACTGTACTTGAACAACAATAAAAAATAAATTAAAAAATAAAAAAGAACTTACATGTATGACCCATGGGCATGAACAATGGTGTGGGGATTGCCTGAGGGAGTGGGGAATGCTGAGTGGAGGGAGTCAAAGGGGGAAAACTTGGTCCTACTGAAATAGCATAATCAATAAAATATAATTAAAAAACAAATAATATTTGAGGTCTCATAAAAATGCAATGATTGATGAATCATGTCTGGCACAGGCACAGAAAGGCAATGTTGTAGCATATTTGCTACTCTTGCTCTCATCCATCTTTTCTGATCATATTCCTTATAGGCAACCCTTCAGTTTAATTATTTCCTATAAATATGTCTGTTTTTTCCACCTTCCACCCATGCTTGAGTACCTGAATTATTGTTCTACTGGATCTAGTCTTTATTGGCCATTTTGTTTTTCAATCAGCATCTGAATACCTTTCCTGTGTTTGGGAAATTACTCATTACATGAATTTTGGTATAAGAAGCTAAAATGGCCAGACCACTTGTTCTTCCTAACATCTTCTTCCTTCACCCTTGCAACCAGGTGGTAGCACATGATCCAGAGTTTGTGTCTGCATTTCACCTACACAATAATCATGTACATTTGCCTGCGACACTGAGTCAAAAGCTAATGACACAAAGACGCAGGATGTCCTAGCATTTCTAAGTTTCACCCCATCTTGGAATTAACATGCAGTTTTTCTGTTTAGGCCGGACAGAGTTAGGTTCTCATGCTTACAACTAAGATCTTGACTGATACAATAGGTCTTCTATAGCCATATTCCTCAACTGCTGTGTGGAAGAATCACCTGGGCTTCTTAGTAAAATGCAGATTCTGAATGAAATGCAGATCAGGGCTGGGGCCTGCAGTTTGCATTCCTTACAATCTCCAGAAAAATGCAGTGATGCTGGTCTGTGGTCCACCCTTGAAGTAGGAAGGACCTAGGGAAGGAATGGCAGTCTAAAAGAATACAGAAGTGGGCAGGAAAAAAGAACAACAAAAAAGATGTCTGTTCCAACATGTTCTAGTTAAGTTAGGGCAGACCAGTTACAGCAACTAATCAACTTCAAAATGTGCAAAGGCTTTGACACATTAGAATTGCAATCTTAATCATGTAACAATATTGGACCAGTGACCAGAAGCTGGAAAACTCACCTCCATGCGTTCAAGGGGCCAGGTTACTGGAAGCGGTGGGTGGATTCCACCATCTTCCACCTGGGATTCTGCCCAGGTCTCCTGTGTGTCGTGTTTGTATTCTACACAGGTAGAAACAGACAGGTAGAAACAGAAAAGAACATCAAATATTTTTGAACATTTTATTATAACATAAAAACAGATGTAGTAATCCATACAAAATAATTATATAATTTATTAAATCATTATTATGCAAACACTCTTGTAATTACTACCCAAGTGAAGAAATAGAATTGTATCACCTCCCTAGAAATGCCTCTGGATGCCTCTTGTCTACCTCCAAAAATAATCAGTATCCTGACATTTAGGGTGTTTACTTCCTAATTTTTCTTTGTGGTTTTATCATACTAATGTGTACCTTCAGATGATATAGTTTAGTTTTACCCACATTCTGGGATACATCTTTTTTTTTTTTTTCTTATGGGATACGTTTTTCAGTCTCAATCTATCACATTCTCTTCCATCCCTTTTGTTTTGGTTATAATCTGTCCATTGCAGAACTCGGATGGTTTGTACTGTAAGTTTTCCACAGTTTCATTTTGCTGATTAGATGAATGTATTGCAATTTCAGGTGTTATTCTCTCCTCTGAATTTCTGCAAATCTCCAAAGGGATCAGGTGTTCCTTTGGCAACACTGTAATTGGGGATATACTATTTCACCACAAGATACTTAGTGTCTTGTCTCTTTTTTGTGGTGTTTTCAACAACTGATGTTTATTGCCTAAAGTTTGAAATTTCTTAAAGTTTGCAAAATGGTGATATTCTATCATTTGGCTTTTACTTATTAAGTGGAGTAATTTATTAACAGACATTTTCCTCATTATAAAGAATTTGAGTTCATATAAGAAAGACAACACATGTGCTTGATTTTTTTCAAGATAAATTCATTCTTTATCTTCTGAAGGTGACCAATTTATTAATTTTTTCTTTAGTCATTATAAATCATGAATTTAAACTTATTTAATGGGTTTCAGTCCACTGGAATGCTTATCCTTTGTAAAGTTTAAATTGTCTGCTCTTTGGCCAAGTGGAAGCCTCCTGAGTGATTTCTATGTGACCTTAGCAGTCTTTGATGTCTCTTTACTATTTGGTATAATGAGATATTTCAGGCTTATTTACGTATTTCTAGCTTTAAAGGACCTGGAACCAGCCATTTCTCCAGGAAGCCCTGGTGTTTTAGTGGAAAATTGTATTTCAAGGTGTTTGATGCTACTGGGCTAGCCATTGTTTTTAGGCCTTTTGTTTCGATGCACTGAGAAATTATATGAGTGTTCTCAATATAAAATGCCATGTGTTCATTTAAATATTTCCACTTTAAATTTAGGGTGATAGGATTTTCCTTAATTTTTATCTTCTTCTCCACACCAACACTTCAGATTAGCAAGAACAAAGGAGATGAGAAAAAAGCTCTCATAACTAATCATATGCTTTATTTTACCTTTACTTTTAGAGTAACAATATTCACATTACCACTATAGTGAAAATTACATTAAAAAGTTAAAGTCTTTTTGCATATCTCTTTTTTTCTTATATCACTTTTACATTGTTGTACTATGTCTTCATTGCCAGATCATACAATCATTTCATATTATACTCTTTCCCATTTAACCATTTTCTTAATTTTATAAGTAAGTGTACATCTAATGCTCACTGCCAGTTCTTATGTTGACATTTTTCTAGTTATTTTGGTTGTTAAATCTCATTCTCTAACAGATTCCCCAAGAAAAGTTCTTGGGAAGAATATTTCTTTTCTGAGTTTTTGCATGTTGATAAAATTTTGTCTGTGTCATATGTCCTTAAAAGTCAGTTTTGCTGGTTATAAAATTTTTAGTTCACCTTTTCTTTCCTTGAATATCTTAAACAGAGTGCTTCATTGTCATCTGGCATTAAGTTTTGTTGTTGAAAAGTCTAATGCTCATCAGATTCTTTTTCTTCTAAGACATGTGCTCTGTTTGTCTAAATTAACAACGCCCCCCTGCCCCTGCCTTTTCTTTAGAGTCCAGTGATGTTGATTATTTTGTGGGTCAGTCTTCTCAGTTATATATATTTTTTCCAAAATGTAGTGTGTGTGTATGCTTTTTAGTATTCATTCTGTTTTTTTTTTTTTTTTTTTTTACCTTTGATTTTCTTTTTTGGGGACCTCTGGTAGCCATACATTGAATTTTCTTTGTCTATCTTTAATATGTGTCACATTTTCTCAAATCCTTTTTTATCTCTTAAAAAATTTTTTTTGGATGTTAATGTTTTTCTTTTCTCTTTTTTTCTCTTAAGGCATTTTCTCTTGTGCTTATTCATGTTTAGTCTTTTTTTTCAAATTATTTTCTTATATTCATAATTTTTTCTTGACTTTCATAACCCTATTCTACTGTTTTTTTCCTAATTTATGTTATTCTCTCACATTTCATATTATTAGTGTATTTTAATTTACTTCAAATAGATTGCAGTTTTAATCTGTTTTACAGGCATATGCTTCTGGCATACTTTCCTGGGGATGATATTATATTTCTTATTCTCATTTCTCTTATAGTAACTTCATACGATTTTGTCCTTGACAGTTTTAAGGTCATTTTTATGTGAAATCAGTCTTCCTCAAGGTTAAGAAAGAAGCTTAATGCAGTTACCACGTCTAGCTTTACAGAGCTCTGACTTCTGTTATTTTTGTGTGATGTTAAAAAATATGGTGGCTTGATTGATGAGATAACCCATCTCTGCTCATCTCCCCCACTTTATCTGGACCTTTTCTGTCTTTCATCGATATTGTCCCTGTCAAGTTCAATTTTGATTGCACTCCCAATAGTTTCTCCTTTATGTGGGGCTCTGCGTGGAAGGCAGCCATGGCAGGTCAGTTTCATTGGTCCCTGCACTGACCCCTTCAGACCTTCTTACCATGGGTTCTGCCACGCTACTTCATGATTACAGGCAACTCATTTAGCTTTTCTGAGTCTCATCCTCTTCACTTGAAAATCCGGTGTGAGGTAGTCTGTATCTCATAGTGCTGATGTGAGCACTAAATGCTATAATATGTAAAAAGCTTACTTGAATATCTGGCACATTGCATATAACTGGAAAACATGAACTCACCCATAATCAACATTGTTCCTATACAGTAATTTAGCATATGTTGCCAAATGAGTAGCTAATTAATGTTAACTTCCCATAAACTTTATTTTATTTTATATGGTGAAATGTCAAACCCAACTGAGAGGTAAACCAAACTAAATTATGTATACACATATACATATGTTATGCTAATTAGTGCAAAAAGGAACTGAAATTTATTCAGTGTTCTTCTTTTTATCAATTAAAAATGTGTATGTATCACCTCATCAAAAGATTTGCCTGAATACTGCATAAGTATATCTGTTGAGGAAGCACACACATCAATAATCATCTTCTCTTGTGTTTATTTACATTTGGGTGTTTTCTTCCTGTGTATATTTGGACACTTATGAACAAAGCAGTATTGAGGTGATTTTTCAGGTACAGTTTCACTTCATTTTCATTCAGCTACCCTGCTTCCAGTCTTAACAATAAGAGGATGATTTATAATTATGCATTGTTAGAAATTTGGGTCCTTTATTCTTACTTATCTTGAAAAATAATTTTAAGTACTATTTTCTAGAGCACAGCAACTATATCATCATAGCACTTGGGCAGAAACATTTTGAGATTGTTAGATGTTTCCTGTTTCTGCCTCCATCAGACACAAACAATGTATCTAGAAAGAACAGGAGACTGCACAGTGGTGAAGCTCTAGGGTGAATTCAAAGCCCAACTCATCATCCACAGTTCTCCCCACTTGCTTTTTGATGCCCAGCTTTCTCATTTTTTCTAAAGATCCCGAGTCCTTGAACTTTACCACAACTTAAAATTTCCTGTAGACGTTGGGGCCAATGAAGGATGAGAGGGCCTATAATGTGTTGAACTACAGGTCATACGTGTAAGTTTTAAGTGGACATACAATACAGTTAATTCAGAATCATCCATCAGTCATCTCTCTGTTTTCCTTTGATGTGTTAAGCACTGGGAAAATTAAAAAAGTGAGGGTAGGGGAATGGATGAAAAAGAACAAGAGGCTTAAGAGCACAAACTGCTAGTTAGAAAATTAGTCATAGGGATGTAATATATGGCATAGATAATGTAAATAATATTGTCATCACTATGCATGGGCACTAGACTTATTGTGGTGATCACTTTTAAAATGTATATAAATGTCTAATCACTGTGTTTTACTCTTAAAACTAATGTAATATTGTACATCAATTGTAATTAAAAATAGCTTTTTTAGAAAACAGAATTGACACTTTATTTTAATGCATAATGAAATCTGGGCATAGAGAAGAAAAACTGTTATTGGACAGTAGTTCCATGTATTCTGTCAAGTGAGCAATGTCAATGGACTCATAAATGGACAATTCTTAATTACATATGTTTTTGTTTTTCCTATAGCTTCGGAAAGCTGTGATGGATCACATATCTGATTCCTTCTTGGAAACCAACGTCCCTTTGCTAGTTCTCATTGAAGCTGCAAAAAGTGGAAATGAAAAGGAAGTGAAAGAATATGCCCAGGTTTTTCGTGAACATGCCAACAAGCTCGTAGAGGTAAGTCAGGAGAGGCCTGAGAACTAGAGTTTATCCACAGGTTTAATCTCTCCAAATGGTAGAACTTCTGTGGTTTTCCTGGAGAAATAGTCTTGGAACCTTCCTTTCCTTTCCTTTCTGATGACTCCATCCCTTTCAAATGAAGCAGGTTATCAGCATCCTCTCCTCTCTGTATCCCACACACTATGATCTGGAACATGTCTGTTAATTTTGCTGAACAATAGACAGAGGCTGAGACAGAAGGAGAAGGAATATTCCAAAGTCCTGAATCTGAGGGGTAGGAACTGCCACCTGGAGGTTTAAACCATTCCCTTTTCCTCCTGCTCATCCCTTTCTCCACTTGACCTACTTACCCTAGATTAGCTGTCCACATTATAAACTTGAGAAAAAAATTCCCTTTCCCCCCAAAAGATGTTTATACTCCTGCTGAAGGAGTTAAATTCAGGGTCAGAAGTATATTATATGTGTTAGAGAAATCTATGGGAGTCGTATTATAAATGCAAAATTGTGCTGTATATATCAAAAACAGTGTTTTTCTCCAACAGAAACAAAATAAAAATGAAATGATAAGCATGCTGCCTAAATCTAGGAGCTGAAAAGCAACAGCTTGGCAAAGGTTGCATTTAGCGATGTGTACTGACACAGCAAATGAGAGATGTTAAACGGGAAATGTGTGTGCTGGAGAAAAGACTGCAGGAGGGTGAGGATCCTGACAAACATAGGAAATGGTTGTCAAGGGCGGGTCAGAACTCCGACAGGCTCTGAGCGCTTACCAACCACCACGACTGCCACCGCCATCACAGCAACAACAGCAACAATAATAAAACTCTGGTATATCCCCCCTTTGACTCAAAACAAAATAAAACTACTCAGAATGACGGATGAGTTAAATGCAATCTAAAAGTAAAAAAAAAAACAAACAAAAAAAAAACCCACCTAGGATGGCAAAATTAAATTCTGAATAAGTTCATCAGTGTGAAATTCCGTTTTTCTTGGAGTGGGTGGTAGGTTGTATTCTAGTTTAATTGTGCCCTATGTACCTGCTTATTTTGGTTACTCTAGCACTGCCATTGCCTCTGGGACTAAAGACATCCAGCAGCAGGACATTCTGCATCGTGCCCAGAGGGAGGCCTGTGTCCTCTAGGACACATGCTGTGTCCTCACCCATGACAGCAATCAGCAAGCTGAGTGTGCAGAAGCCTAGTCCAAAGTAATGGAACCCCAGAACTTCCTACCACAGCCCTAGTGCCTTTGTGTGGCACCAGCCTAGAGGTAAAAGTAAGGTCATAGTTCTAATACCAAGGCAGTCTCTCCAGCTCTGTCCTCACCTACGAGGCAAGCAACTCTGTTAACCCTCACATTCCACCCACATTTTTTGAGAGTTCACTTGGCCTTTGAGGAATGCAGAGTCTGCCCAGGGTTGTCCTTGGAAGCCATGGACACTTCCCTGTCTTGACAAAGAGAAGGTAAAGAAGGGGCAATAGGTGGAGGGGCCAAGGGGGAAGAAGAGGAGGAAAAGAAAGAACGCTGAACGCAGGCTACAGAAGTTTTTGATAGTCATATGTGATAAAATAATAGTGGTAACATATAGATAGTATTCCATTTGTATACTCACAGTATTCATGGGACAGTTGCAGAAGTGATAAACAGCACTAATTACTTTTGTGTTACAGGCATTGTGGATAAAGAAAGACATGAGTTTAAAGTCATATTATAAATATCTCCTACTTTCAGTCCTTTCACTGTCTTTCTGTAGTTCTGTACGTAGCCTCATTTACAGAAAGTACTTAGAGTTCACACTTGATGTTTGTATCAATGTGAGGTCAGGGCCAAGTAGCCCTCTTGCCTACTCGTTCTCTCTTCTCCTGTAATAGACACTGAACTCCTTCACCATGTTGCCCTGTTCCATAGGGTTCACTCTAGAGAAACTTAACCACTATGAGTGATCCTTGATCGTCAGCTAGTAGCAGAAACAGAAGGAAAGCTTGAGCCTGTCAGAGCCACACATTCCAAAAAATTGCTGCTCTGCCTCCCTTTGTTATTCCCTTTATGGGCCGGGTCGGGGGAGTCACTGCAGTCAGCTATATTTTATAATGTCTTAATAACCAGGGAGATGTAGGGACTAGCCTCAGTTTAATTGGAGAGGAACTAGAATCAAAAGAATTTCTGTAGCTTATGGCCTTCAAACAAGTGCTTTCTTGCTGATACATACATTAAAAAAAAAAAAAAAAAAAAACCAACTTGAAATACTGGGTGTGAGTCACCCTTTTTCCTAATTTTGAAAGTGTCTCCTTGGACTTGGGTACCTTTCTGGCCCTAAGTATCTGTGTCTATAATATGAAAAACTTTGTTGATGTATTGATTTTATATTCATTGACCTTGGTAAATTCACCTACAAGTTCCAAAAGTTTGTACCCTTTTGGCCTTTTCATGTGCGTAGTCATGTGGTCTGTGAATTATAACAGTTGCAATTCTTCTTTTCCAATCCTTGTATCTTGTTTTTTTGTCACCTTATTACCCCAAACTTTCAGCACAATATTGTGGTTTTACATATTTTTGTAATTTATAGATCTCAGTGAGAAGATTTGCATATTATACCATTAATTATATTGTTTGTTTAACATTTCTTGCAGATACGTCTGTTAGATTATTTTAGTTCTCTGCTGTTACCACTTTGCTAAGAGTTTATTTTAAATCACAAATAATATGGAATTGTATCAAATGGGTTGTCTGCACATTTTGAGTCAACTATGATTTTTGTCTTTTTTATTCTCCTTTTGAGATATTGGTGTCAAAATTACACTTTCCTTCAAAAAATAAGTAAGAAATTATCCCCGCTTTCTATTGCTTTCTATTGAATGAATATATAAGACTGGCATTATTTATTTTGTAAATATTTGGAGAAATTCACTGATACAGTAATCTGAGCCTAGGTATACCTTTGAGGAAAGGTTTAAAAATTGCATATTTTATTTTCACTAAACATGATTATTTAAATTTTATATTACAGGAAGAGTTAGTTTTAGTAGTTTGTAGTCTGGAGATTTGTAAGTTTCATTTAATTTTCTAATTTTTTGACATAAAACTATGCATCTCTTTTTAATTTTTTTAATGTGCAAGAGTCTGCATTACTGTTTTTTCCCCCATTTCTCCTATTGGTAGTTGGCATCTTCTTTTTTCTTGATTAGTTTTGCAAAAGGTTTACCAATTTAATATTTCTTTCTGAAACACAGCTTTCAACTTTGTAGACTTTCTTTGTTGTCTGTTTTATTTATGCACTTATCTTTATCTTTATTTTTGTGCTTTCTTCTGGCATAGCTCACTGTTCTTTTTATAACTTTTTGAAATGAATAATCACATCATTGATTTTTAGCTTCTTTAAAACTTTAGTAATATATGCATTTAAGGCTATAGATTTCTCCCTTAGCTCTGCTTATGTCTAGTTATTTCCAACTGGCCTAATTCCTAGCCCACTCGTCCTGTCTTCATCTGTGTCGTTTACTTAAAACTGATCTATTGAGTTCATTTTTTAAAAGAATTCTAGTCAAATGTTTAAACATTGATTTCAGTTTGCTAGTAAAAATTATTATTAGGTCATTCTTTTAAATATGTGTTAATTATAGATATTTTAAAAATTCAAGTCCAAGACTCCAGCATTTGGGTCAATTTTATTTCTATTTTGTGATTTCCCAACAGAGGGCAAAACCCCACCCCCATCCCCCCAGTTGGTTGGGTTTTGAGCCTGATGATGCAATAGTAGTCACAGGGGATATGAACAGGTTTATTACTTGTATAAGGACACTTTCTGGGGAGAGCAGAGCAAGACCCAAACCAGTCCACAGTGGCTTCATGCAAAGAGAAGAATAAGTGGTTTGGGTTTTTATCATGTTAGGGGCTGGGGCTGGGGTCACGATTTCCATGTAGGGGGCTGGGGTTCGAATGGTTTGAACTGTCCAGAGCATGCTCCCCCCACCACCTCCTGCAACCAAAAAGGTGGGATGATCAATTAGCTTGCCCAGTTGTGGAGCAAGATGAAAGGGTTGTGGGGGAGAGTGGAATTCCAAAGCTGTCAATAGTCAAACATTCAAAACTAAGTACAACTGTTCATTGTAATTCACTCCAGATTACTGGAATGCACTATATTTCATTTAATAGAATTTGAACTTGTTTCAATAAGCTATTATGGAGCTCCATAGGCTTTCAAAATGGAGGCAGACTTTCCTATGGTGTCTGCTTTTATTATTTTATTTTTATCTTAATTATTTTTATATGCTAGGTAATATTTGATCTAAAGCCAAACATTTATATGGAAAAATATAGAGGGTGTGTTTCTTAGTCTACTCGGGCTGCTATAGCAAAATGCCACAGACCGGATGGTTTATAAGAAACATAAATTTATTTTTCACAGTTCTGTAGTCTGGGAAGTCCAAGATCAAAACTCCAGAATGGCTGTGTTCTGGTGAAAGCCCTCTTTCTTATTCACAGCAAGTGCCCTCCTTGCTGTGTCCCCACAGAGTAGAAGGGTGGAGGAATTTCTGTTGTGTCCCTCTTATAGGAAGGAACATTGATCCTATTCATAGGAGCTCTGCCTCACCTCCTAGTACCATTATATTAGGTATTAGGATTTCACCATATAAATTTTTTGGGGACACAAACATTAAGACCATTGCCATCTGGATAATATTTTCTTCCTCCAGAAAGAATGCACCCTGTCCTCTGAAGGGCAGCAGAGAGGCAGACCTCAATCCATCAAGGAAGACTTGAAATGGCTGGAGGCTGGGTTGTAGTCTTACTAAGGTATAGCCTGCCTCTCCTTTACCCCAGTCCTAAAGAATAGTAGTGTTCCAGGGGTGTGAACACAGGAACAGTTGTCATTTAGATTCCCACCTCGCTTGTGAAGCATTTACTCCAATTTTTCTTTGTCCAACCTCATGAGATAGCTGTTAACTTGTTTTTTTTTTTTTTTTTATCCTTTCCATTTGCTTTTTGACTGTTGCTATATGTAACTTAATAGACAAAGATTTTGGGAGAAAACTGGTGGTAAAGTGCCAATCTTTGAATTTGCCTTCTCTGTGGGAACTTAGCCTTATGTGTGTGCTTCCTTGACTGCCTTGGACTTCACTGAGTTTTTGCCTCCCTCACCTTATGAGGTTGCTGCAAACTTGGAACATTTATCTTCATCTCAACAGCTACCTTTTATTTGGCGTCTCAGTTTCTGTTTCAACACTAAGAATGAGCAAATCCCTGGGAGGAAAAGTGAAATACAGAAAGTTGGGCTCTCCTCAATGAGTATCTTTTTCTTGGATCTAGAATAAGTTTTAACTTCTTTGATCACTATTCCATGCTTTTAAGCAAATTATTTTTATTTTGCATTTTTAGTTCTTAGCAAGAAATTGTCGTATTGGCTACTCCATGGCTGGAAGTGGAAGTTCCTGAGAGATGTTTTAATAAGTTTGTGGAGTGTTTTTGGTTTTGTTAATATTTTTAGGTACAGATTTCTTTATTTAGTTGAAATATGGAGCTTCCATACTTCAAATAAATAAATCAATAAAAACACTTCTGAATGAATTGTAATATTTATCTCTATGCTCTGTCCACTTTCTGCAATTCCTCCCGCAAAACACAACCTCACAGTCCTTCCAGAGCACATTTGGCCCCTGTTTGAGAACCTCTGATTGATGTCTAAGTTGCCATTAATATAAATCATGCAAAAATTATGTCAAAATTTCTAAATAAAGAATGCTTGAATGGATGAAATGATCAATCTATCAATCAATGATGATGATTTTAGTCCTTCAACATTTCTTGATTGTTGAGATTATCGCAGTATATTGTTTTCCATCTATTTTTATTTTGTTTTCTTGTATCATTATGCCATTCTCCCCCACCCGGTTTGGTATTTGCTGTTCACAGAGCAAATACCAAATGTGGTGAAGTGAATGGAAGTTTTCTCAGCCTGTGACACTATGCTGTGGTCCTCAAGGAGTCCTCAATGAGGATAGTTTTAGTGCTAATAAAATATTAGTAAAATATGAACAGGAAAAAATAATTGGATTTAAAAAAATTGCCTTCACAAGTGAAATGTTGGGGGTTCCCCCACCTCCACAGTGCTCATAATATTTAGTAAAGACTAGGTTAATTTGCATGAGGGTTTGTTGATTAAGAGAATTTAACAGGTAAAATATGGAACTTTGTAATATGTAATATGGGCTACTATAGGGAGCATCACCAGTACTACTGAATTTTAGGAAATTTAGTAAATTTCCCTCCCCTTCAAAATCTACCTAACTCATCTCTTCTGAGAGTGAGCGAAGGGCGTCAGGACAGGACTCACTGTGACAGTGTGCTGAGCTGACCAGAGGACACCTGTGGTACCTCATTCCCATGCCTTTTGGAGAGATGGAATGCAAATTATGGCAACTCAGCACCAAAGTAATGTGGTCCGAGTGGGGTAGAGTGGATGTAAATTGGGGGCAAAATATGCATTGTAGCAAAGAAAATAAAAGCTATTCTTTTTGAGTAATAATGTTCTTTTTTGTTTGTTTTTCAAGTACGGTTGTCTCCATTTCCCCCATCCCCTCCTCCCTAAAAGCTACTCTTTAAAATGAGATGCAAAATTAATATAGCTGTTTTCAGAGGTTCTGGATTCATTTTATGCCTTCCATTGCTTTACTGCTCAGTCAGCCTGCCTCCTCTTCTCCCCCATCTTCACCAAACCCACGCTAGAGCCCGGTACAGACTCTTTTTCTGGCAACCACAGTATCCTCCCAACAGGCTTCTCATCTGCCTGGTTTTCCATCAGTCACTTTGCACAGAACAGCCGGAGGGAACTGCTGAAAATCCAAATTAGATCGTGCAATTTTTTTTGCCTGAGCCCATTCAGAGACTTCTTATTGTTCTCAGGTCAAGGTTCCACATTTTACTTTTATTTTATGTATTTTTCAAAAAATTTGCTTCATTCATTTATTGATCTCTTTTTTATTGAATTAATTGGGGTGACATTGGTTAACAAAATTATATAGGGTTCAGGTGTACAATTCTACAACATGTCATCTGTATACTGTATCATGTGTTCACCACCCCAAGTCAAGTCTCCTTCCATTACCATTTACTCCCCTCTACTCTCTTCTACCTTCCCCCGTGCCCTTTCCCACTGATAGTCACCATGCTGTTGACTACGTCTGCTTTTTCTTTTTGCTTAGTCCCTTCACCTTTATCATTCAACCCCTTAAACCTCCTCCCCTTTGATAGCTGTCAGTCTGTTCTCTATGTATGAGTTTGTTTCTATTTTGTTAGTTTATTTTGTTCATTACATTCTGCAAATAAGTGAGATCATGTGGAATTTGCCTTTCTCTGATTGGCTTATTTCACTTGTGTAATGCTCTCAAGGTTCATCCATGCTGTTGCAGGGGTAAGATTTCCTTCTTTTCAGGGCTGAGTAGTATTCCATTGCATAAATTGGCCCAAAAGTCCATTTTGTTTTTTCCAGAGAATAAAAGACACATTGTTCATTTTCATCAATAACTTTATTAACTTGGATATTCAAGTATGTTGTCTATCTCCCATGTGGTAGAACATGGATTGTTCTCAATGTCTTGATTTGATTGCTATCAACTTCAACTGGTCTACCCAGCTATGGAGCATTGCCCAGCAAGAAATCTCCAGCACAAAACTTTTCAAACCACTTTTGACATGTTTGATCACTCACAGCACCTTCTCCATACACTGCACAAATCTTTTCTTGAATTTCAGTTGCATATTTACCTTTCTTGAAATAATAAAGCATACTATGCTGAAAATGTTGCCTATTTTCTCTCATCTTCAATATTAAAATGGCTACATAAGAATTCACCAATGTTGATAAGTTTTTTAAAAATGCACATAGATATGACAGCTGTCACAATGCAGTCTAACAAAATTGTTTTGAGTGAGATTAAAGACAATCAAGTGCTACTAGAGCCATCTCTAGGGGAAAAAAATGGACTTTTTGGCCAACCCAATATTTTCAAAAGTGGTATTGCTGGGAAGGACCCACATTTTAAAGCAGACTGCAAGGCTCCATGATCTGGCTCCCTCTTCAACCTCCAGGGCACGTACCTGTCCTCTCCCACTTCCTACCAGGCATCATCCACACCTGCCATCTTTTATTTTTTGTGCTCTGCCCCCTCCACCCTAAGCCTGTATTTATGTTGGCCCTTTCCTGATAGAATCCTCTATCTACCTTTCCTCTCATTACCAATTATTGTGCAGATTTCAGCTTGAATATCCTACCCCTAAGTTGGATCCGGTCCCTGTGTTTTTCACTCTCAGGAAACCCTATTTACTTTTGATATGCACATATCCAGCTCTACACTCATTATATCTTATTTCTCCTGCTAGATTAGCAGTTCCTTTAGGAAAGGGACCATGTTTGATTCCTAACTGCACTCCAACATGTAGGTGAGTATCTAGCATATAGCAGGTATTTGGTAAACCGATGTTGCCTAAAAAATGAATAAAATAATAAATGCAGCCAGGGAAATTACCAACTTTTTGACTCCTGAAGTAATATGTTTTAAAAGAAAGTCTACAGGACTCTATGCAGGTGCATCCAGGGTCAATAAAGAGGCATTGTGCTTATTTAATTCCCTAATTTAATACTAGGGAGGGGTTCCAAATCTGAGAAGGACTAATGTGCATAACTCCTATTTCCACCCCGTAGAAAAGCCTCTTTGGTGTGTGGAGATTCCCGAGAAGCTGAACTAACTCTGTCAGGGTGCTCCTGAAGCAGAGCTCCTAACTCCACTGTTGTTTCCTCCCTGCCCTCTGCCCCACAAACATGCAGCTGCCCTTCTCTTCCCTCTGCTTGGACACAGACGATCTGAGAGATGGAGCTGCTTCTGTCTGACCAAGTAAAGTGCATAGTTGAGGCCATCACAGTGATGAGTCAGACAATGGAATCTCGATCCTCCACTTCACCCTCTTGACTTAGTCCTGAGAGCAGCACCCCATGCAGGGTAAGAAGCTGTACCTGTTAGGCTTGAAGGTAAGGGAAAAACCCTAATATTCAGAATCACTAATGTGATCGTCAGTAAGGCAGACTGTCTTGGTTTCAGCCTTAAGTAAATTGTTTTTCTCAATTAATCCCTCCACTTGCACAAAAGACTCATTCAGCAGCAGTATTTACTGAGTGGCTACCATATGCTGACAGCTGCCAGCAATGTAATCATGTCAATATCTGATAATCTTCCTGTTCTCCTGGGGCACACATTCTGTCCAGGAAGACTGAGAAAGAGTGAGATAAATGTATGATGTGTAAGATGGAACTATGTCTGCAGAGCAAAATAAAACAGTGTCGGGGAGAGCGAGGGATGGGGGGTGTGTGATACGTGGTCAGAAAAATCTTGTGTCATAAGCTGACTGTTTAGCAGAGACCTGAAGGGAGTGGAAGAACATTCCAGACTGTGGGAACAGAAAGGGCAGAGACCCTCATGGCAGCCGTGTGCTTGGCATGTTTGATAAAGAACAAAGAGACCAGTGTGACTGCAGCTGAGAGAAAGGGGAAACATTTCAGGGATGAGATTGAGGGCTGATATAAAGATTTTGCATTTTACTCAGATATTTCAATTCACTGAAGGCTTTGAACAAAGATGTGACATAATCCAGCTTCCATTTTGAAAGAATCATTCTGCTACTACATGGCAAATATACATAGAGTGACAATAGTAGAAGGAAGAATAGACAAAATGTTTTCCCAATAGTCCAGCAAGGGATTAGTACTATGACTAGAATACAGGCAGAGGAGGTGGGAAGAAGTGGATGAATTTGGGTTATATATGCAACATTGGGCCAATATATTGGATGTTAGGATGTGAGACAGAGAGGAGTCTGGGATGACTCTAAGTTGGGACATGCTGCGGTCGTGAAATCACTTGGGACTCTTTTAAAAAGCAGCTTCCACTCTTAGACTGTTTCTTGGTTTGCTCTGCTTGCAGGTATTTGTTGTGTGACCCTGAAAACCCTACACAAATATCTTGGGATTAAATAAATACAATAGAGTGTTGTGAACTCCAGAGTCTTGATTCAAACCATGAACCAAAAAGATTAAAAAAAAAAAAAAAGAAGAAGAAGAAGAAGAGCTGCATCAGAAACTACATGGATGGAACTAGATCTCCATGTTTTGTTTTGTTTTTTAAAGAAACAGTCTCATCTTTTTCTCAACATCACCCTCCCCAATCCAGTTAATATATTTGAACTAGAACTGAATTATTGAAATTTCTCAAATAATTAAGCCATAACAAATCCGTAAATCATAATATTTTATGAAGAGCTATTTTGTTCCAGCTCAAGCACATGTCAAATTTATGGTAATTTTTCTGTCCTTTTGGAAATATATATATACACACGCACATACATGTATGTACATCAATAACACTCTCCCCTCCAAAATTCTCCAATTCCTAAACTCTAATGTATTTTAATTTTTTTCCTATAGCATACAATAAAGCATTACCAAAAAAGTTCAAGGGTTCCCCTTAGGCCCTTAGCAATTATTTAAATAGTTCTTTATAAGCTCTTTATGACCTCATTTAATGCTTTTGACAACCTAATGAAGAAGCCACTATTTTAACTCTCTTTTACAGATGAGAAAACTGAGTCTTCAAGAAATTTAATAATAACTTGTCCAAAATGTCGCACATAAAAAGAGGCAGAATTCATGCACAAGCCCAAGTATCCCAGACTCCAGGGACCATGCTGTTAACTACCGTGCACACTGCCCCCAAACTCTTGTTCAAGATGTACATATAGACTGGCATCCAATCCTTTATGTAAGTGTTTAGTATAGGGGCTGGCCCCAAAGTAATTGCTTGAAAATGTTAGCTGCTTCCGTTGCTGCTATTGACAGGGGTTAAGTTCCATATCCTGCAAATCACAGAGTAGAGGCATACTTTACTGCACACACCTCTGGGAGTACCATGCCTTGTTACAAAGAATTCCTACACACCCTAGTGGAGTAGATCATTCAAATGCTTTTTGCTACTGTTATTGGGCATAGGCTAAGCTCACTGGGTAGCTTCATGAGTCTTCATTGGCACAATCCACACGGTTCATATCTGTTCAAATTACTAAATGCCATTAACTGTCAAGATTACTTGGAAATAGGGGATTCTAAGGTTCTTAAATATTTTCATGCCAAAGGTCTACTGAAGTTCTTGAGTAAACTATGAACAAGATGTAAGTACTTCCAGGTTATGTTTCAATCTGTACAGCACAGTCAAAATGAAAAGTGCAGGGCTATCTAACAAAATCAATGTTTCTTTTTTTAGGTGTAAGTCTGTAAGTGGCCGTGAAAATTTAGTTTGCTGGTATCTGAATTAAAACTTACCTCACCATGACTTACCCCCCAAATTTATCCAGTAGGTGAGTTACTTATACTTATAAAGAAATATCCAGAAAAGAGGACAATTAACCTTCTTGCTCATACCTAAGAAGAAGAGGAAAGATACCAACACTTAACATGTTTTCCATGCTAGATATTGTAGTATTTTTTACATATTATCTCATTTAACCCTCTTAACAAGTAAGGGCTTTAATCATCAATGTCATAGTTTTGCATATTAGGAAACTGAGACTCAAGGAGTCTAAAAGTAGCCTGACCAAAGTCAGCAGCTGATGGGTGACAGAGCCAAACTTCAGGGACCTAAGGTTTTGCATTGCAATACTATTTCATATATGATCCTTCCTCCCCCAACTTCCTCTCTATCCTCTCTGTATGCACACACACACACACACACACACACACACACACACTTGCATGCACATACAGTTATATACAATGTCCATCACAAATAACTCCCTTTTTTATTACAAAATCATAAGCATCTAATTCTGTAACGTAACAATATCACACTCAAGTATACCATATGGCATTGTAGGTGAAATTTCCAAATTAAAACTATAAATTATTACACCCATATTATTACCCTAATAACCACACTCAGGCAGGCTTTACTTCTGCCACACCCTGTATATTAGCCTTGTATATTTATTACCAGTTTACTGTCACCACAATAAAACTGTACGTTGTATATTAACTTTTGTAATCTATTCTGCAAAGTTGAGAAAGAGTAGCATTATGTAATAAAAAGATTTAGAGGAAGTTGGGGTCTGGGCTATAATTGTGGTTTTGCCAGATCAGATGTTTGAGAATTACATTCAATGTTGCTGCTGCAGGCAGGCAGGATGGAAATAGTTGGGAATTTGTACAAGAGCTCCCCCTTATTGGTGCGTGGTTAGTTGCAAGACCCCCAGTAAATGACTGAAATGGCAGATAGTACCAAACTCTACATCTACTATGCTTTTTCCTATACGTACATACCTCTGATAAAGTTTAATTTATGAATTAGGAATAGTAAGAGATTAACAACAGTAACCAATAATAAAAGAGCAATTATAACATTATATTGCAATAAAAGTGATGTGAATGTAGTTTCCTTCTCTCTCAAAATATCTTAAGGTAGTGTACTCACCCTGTTTCTTACGATGATGTGAGATGATAAAAGCCTACCTGATGAGATGAAGTGAGCTGATGGACGTAGGCATTGTGACAAACTGTGATGGGATAGTTGAAGCTGTTTTTTGCCAAAAGCTTTTGGAAGAACATTGTAATTGGAAGCATGGTCTCTTTCTTTTTTAACTCATCAATGTGTTGCTGCAGAGGGTGTAATCCTTCCGGGATCACACAGGTGCCTTGAATGCTGCATTCCATCTAAGGACTGTATTCCATAATTTTTGTAAAATGAGGATTACTCGAATGCAATCATTCTGCTACAGCAACAGTCAATCTAGCTACTAAGTGACAACTGGGCAGGAGCGTCTACAGTGTGGAGATGCTGGACAAAGTGATGATTGCATTGGTGCGGGGACACAGTGGGACAGTGTGAGATTTCATCATAATACTCAGAACAGGCCACAATTCAAAAATCTATGAAATGTTTATTTCCATTTAACATAAATTTTCTATTTACTATTTATTATAGAACCAACTGACGGTGGGTAACTGAAACTGAAAAGCACACACTGCTGATAAATGGAACTACCATATTAAATATTAGCTGTACTGTTTTATCACCTATGTGGGGAGTGATGGTTCTCTGTATGAATATGTCCATTTTCCCCTGTAGTTTGTGTTTTCTGCAACTCTTTAAAGAAGTGTCTATTTTAGTATAATTCAGAAACTTTCCTGTGTAGTATAACATTACATTATTAAGGTCAAACCTTTTCACTGCAAAGATGAAAAATTGGAAAAAAAAAACTGTTCGATGCTTATGTCAGCTGTAAGGACATTTTATCACAAAGGCCCTTTATCCAGCCCAAAGTCATAATTTGAAATGGATGATATGTTAGGGTGTTGTTCTCCTGAAATAAAAACAAATTTTCAGATTACCTTGAGTTTAGAAAGGGGTGAAGTTCAACTTCACAGAGCCTTGTGGCTAACCTGTGGCTCAGAGCCAAGTTAAACCTCAAAAACCATTGGGTCCTCTGGACCTGGTGGCTGGGACATCTTTGGCAGTATAATTGATTTACCCCTATGGGAATGAAGAAGTCACTTTAATCCTCCAACCCTCAGATTTTTCATCTGTTATGTCAATCTTTGGGTCCTATCTCCTACAGTCTATATTCTGAGGACCTTTCCTGATTCTAGAGTCTAGCAAAACAGAAGACCCAAATAATGGTCTTGTTCTAGAATGCATTTGTGATTGAAAATGAAATTTATGGACTAGAAGAAGAAGATGTCACTCTAACAGTTTTCTGATACCCTGATGTCTCAAGTGAACACAGAATTGAAGCCTGGGGTAGAATTGGTGGCTAAGCTGTACCAGACTATAAAGTGAACAAAATAAAGATTCCATCACTACTTATTTTACTCCTGTGGCTTTTGCCTGTGACTGACTCAGTGTCTTAAAGGTAGGTTTAAATAGCACTTACTCACCTTGGCAATAATATATGTGGGAACCAAAGAGAGAATAGAGGTCAAAGCCTGCTACACAGACTTCTGGCCAAGACACAGGCATAGGTGGACACACTGTGCCTCCTCACACAACCAAAATTAAGGACAACAAAGATTTAGAAACAAGAAAACAATCAGAACTGATAGAAAATTGAACTATACAGAAGTCCAACAGCCATTCGTCCAGACCAGTAAGAGGGGCGGAGTCGCAGCAGGAAAAAGTGAAGATTGATGGACCCGGCTGCACAGGCAGCAGAGGGTGGCAGATCCCAGACATGTAGATGGTGGCTAGCAGACCCCGGGCACAGGGTGGCAACGGTGCAGACCCAGTGAGGCTGTGCAAGGTGGCTGCCTGACCAGGTGGTCCCACATTTGCATGCACATAATCCAGGTGAAGGGTAAGCAGTGGAAGGGACTGAAATCTGAGAGCAAGCAGAGCAAACACCATTATTTCCTCTTGGACCCCACCTCCACATACAGCTTCACAACTCAGCAACTTGGGGAACACCTGGGGAACACCTAAGGCTCTGCCCCTCACTATGACCAGACCCCCACAAAAAAACAAAAATGGCTCAAACAAGAGAACAAATCAAAGCCCCAGAGCCAATTCATCTAAGCGACGAGGAGATAGCCAACCTATTAGATGCACAGTTCAAAGCCCTGGTGATCAGGATGCTCACAGAATTGGTTGATTTTGCTACAAATTAGATGAACAAATGAAGGCTACAATAAGTGAAATGAAGGAAAATGCACAGGGAACCAATAGAGATGGGAGGAAAACTGGGACTCAGATCAATGGAGTGGACCAGAAGGAAGAAAGAAACAACCAAACAGAAAACAAGGAAGAAGCAAGAATTCAAAAAAATGAGGAGAGGCTTAGGAACCTCCAGGATGTCTTTAAATGTCCCAACATCCGAATTATAGAGGTACCAGAAGGGGAAGAAGAAGAGCAACAAGTGGAAAACTTATTTGAACAAATAATAAAGGAGAACTTCCCCAATCTGGCAAAGGAAATAGACTACCAGAATGTCCAGGAAGCTCAGAGAGTCCCAAAGAAGTTGGTAGGAACACACCAAGGAGGAACACACCAAGGCACATCATAATTACATTAGCCAAGATTCAAATGAAGGAGAGAATTCTAGAAGCTGCAAGGTATAAGGGGACAGTCACCTACAAAGGAGTTCCCATCAGACTGTCAGCTGATTTCTCAAAAGAGACCTTCCAGGAAGAAGGGACTGGAAAGAGGTATTCCAAGTCATGAAAGTCAAGGACCTACATCCAAGATTGCTCTATCCAGCAAAGCTTTCATTTAGAATGGAAGGGAAAATAAAGTGCTTCTCAGATAAGGTCAAGTGAAAGGAGTTCATCATCACCAAGCCCTTATTATATGAAATGTTAAAGGGACGTATCTAAGAAAAAGAAGATAAAAAATATGACAGTGAAAAGACAGCAAATTCACAGATATTAGCAACCGTAGTTAAAACAAAAGCAAACTAAGCAAACAGCTAGAATGGGAACAGAATCACAGAAATGGAGATCATATGGAGGGTTAGCAACAGGAGAGTGGGAGGAGGAGAGAGGGGAAAAGGTACAGAGAATAAGTAGCATAGACGGTGGGTGAAAAATAGACAGGGGGAGGGCAAGAATAGTGTGGGAAATGTAGAAGCTAAAGAACTTATGATACATGGACCTGAACTAAAGCGGGGAATGTGGGTGGGAGGGGGTGTTCAGGGTAGAGGGGAATGAAGGGGGAGAAATGGGACAACTGTAATAGCATAATCAATAAAATACATTTAAAAAAAGCCTGCTACAGAGAAAAATCTACATGTTCAATTATCAATTGAGATTTTTACATGACTTAAGAACTTCCTTTTTTTTTTCTTTTGCTACAGGCCCATTAGTGCCTGCTCATAAAAGTCAGTAATTGTTAGTGGCTGCAGGGTGAAGTGGAGGCAGGTGGGAGGTTATTCTTGAGCATACTCTCCTCCAATTTCCAAAGAGTATTCTCTGTCCCTCGAATCCCCTCTATTAAGTGTGGGTATGTGGGTATTAATATTAGACATATACATAGTCTTTGATCTGAAAAACAAATATTTTCTCAATCATTTGTAAAATGCAATATGAGCATCTTTAGAAAAAAAAACACAATGTTTTAATAGACCTTTAATATAAGCTCTAAATACAATACAAACTATTTGCATCACAAATGCACATTCCAGAAATGTTCCTATCACCACTTCCAACCAGATTGCTGCCCTCAGCTGCTCCTGTTTGATGTTTGGAGCTGCCACAGAGTGTGGGTTTCACACTTCCAAGGTGCCTGGGAGTTGAGTCAATATTTTCATATAATGCTAGTTGCTACCCAGGTACAGTTACTTATTTAGAATGACAAGTTGTTATTTTTGTATGCAAAAAAAATCACCTCATGATTTACTTCCCTAAATGTTTTCTTGGAAGATCCAAAACACAGACATATTTTTTTCCCAATTGCTAGCATTTCCTGAATGGATTATTCCTTTACCAAACGCATGTGCAAGGAGCCAAGGCCTCAGAACCATCACCTTCTCACCCACATAAGAGTGATTCTTTCTCATTTTTTATTTTAAATTTTTAAAAGGTTGGTTTGAAACTTAATTTTAAAACCCAGGATGCTTTGATGGTGAAACATAATGTATATGCAAAAATGCCTTTCAGACAGCCCACCTGATGAATTGTCCTGCAGATTTTCTGTAAACTATCATGGCAGTTTCTACATAGAGACTGAAGATGCACAGGTTGGTGATGGTAGCCAGGCCAGTTTCCTGTGCATGAGTAGTATTGCAAAGTAAAAGGAGGCAGTGATTTTACCTATCCCAATGTGATACTCAGCTAACGAGGCTGTTTTCATACCCTAACCAAATATCTCAAAAAGGAAAGTCTTTTCATGTAGATGCCTACAGGTGTCTCTGTTATGTAGAGCTTAAAAAAATAAATTTGTAATTTACATTCAGACTGGTATAGGTTCATGCGCCCCTTTTGTAAACATGACACCAGACAGGTGTGTGTGCCCAGCAGAGGACCTCTAACATCCTATCTCAAACTCATCTGGGGAAGAGGCCCAGGTGAAGCCTCCACTGCCCACGGTGGAAGGTGAATCCCTTTTAACCCAGTCAAGTCCAGGGTTGAGACCCATGAAAGCCCAACTCGTTTAATGCAGCAGTCAACAGCTAAGGGAAGGTCACCATGTTCTTGAAGAGGAGACTGGAAATAGAGTCAGGGATAGTGCAGGCGGTGTCATTCAGGCTGCCCTGGCGAGGTCAGAAGCTCAGAGAAGCAGGAGGAGGAAGACTGCACAGTGTACATTGAAGGAAGGCGGGAAGAGAGATCTGACAGTCAAGGAAGGCAGGGTATCTGGTTGCCTCTGCTAGCTGTGCTACCAGTTAGATGCGGCTCTAATTTATAAGTTAGACTCCTGGTGTTTCTCTGCCCTTGAATTTTGCTGTAAGGGTATTTTCTCCTTTCACTGACTTTGTAGACTCTGTCTGACCTCTGCTATTTCTCCCCATGGTCCTCCTATCACCAAAAACCTTTCAAGTGGGCATTCGGTATATTTGTAGGTGTCAGTGCCTTGTGTCTCTACAAATAATGGTTATGCCATTGCCCATTATTTTCTTTGCTTTTTTTTCGGGCGGGGGGGGAATTCTAATAGCCAATTAATTATCTTTGTTTGATGTTTGCCTGGAATTTTGAGGGTAAAAATTGCTTTTCTCAAAATGAAAACAATTCAGACTTTGTCCCAGTTGCTTAATCAGAGTTTTGGAGAAAGAGCTTTTGCTCAAACATCATCAATAAATGGCTGCCTCAGGATTCTGAATAATTTCTCATAGTTAAAAAACACTAATGAGATTTGCAAAACTGATTTTCTTGCCCTGGAAAATCCAAATATAAATCCACAAGGAGAGCATTGAAACTAATATTTCCTCATCCTTAAAGCATTTTAGTGTAAAATGACTATTTCCATTGTAAGTTTTCCTAAAGAGAGAGAGGAAGTCAAGGGAGGTTTACATTTTCACAATGGAGTCCATTTTGTTTTGTTTAAAGAAATTTACAGTTTTGTAGAAACTAAAGTACTCGTAGATGTCATGGTGGTGTATTTACACTGTGCTTGTGAGTGCTTATCATTCTGGAACCAGGTGGGTGATTATGATTTCAAAAGAGCTGATATCCTTTACTTTGAATAAAATTGCGTGCTTTTGTAGATATTGGGAAGATCAAAGTTTTTCAGGAAGAAAACAGAATTACTTGACAACAGGGTTTCTCAACCTCCCTGCTGTTGATGTTTGAGCCTCAGAATTCTTTCCTGGGGGGTGGGAGGCCTGTCCTGTACGTTGCAGGGTGTTTAGCAGCATCCCTAGACTCCACCAAGCAGATACCAGTAGCACCCTGTGCCCCAGGTGTGACAGGCCAAAAAGGTGTAGAAACTGCCAGGGATCCCCTGGAGGACAAAAATTGTTCTGAGTTGAGGCCACTTCTTTTAAATCTATAAATCAAATATGGATGCATATGATAACATTTAAATTAAGTACACCCAGTGCCCCATACCTACAATGCTTAATTCGTGACACATATCATTGGATCTAAATGACTGGCCAGATAACGGAAGAAACAGGTGAAGTTCTATTTCTTAATTGAAATGATCTCTGAAATCACTGTTACTCTAAACTGTCACCAGTATTTCTCCTCCTAAGTAATTTGGTGAAAATTCCTTGTTCCCAAATTATTCTCTTATCATCTTTAATGTTTCCTAAAATCTCATTATTTAAAGTCTGTTCTAGTGTTCTGAAACTACTTCCAGGAGTGGCCCTAAATTATGGGTCAAATAGTACCATCTAACTAGGATTCTCTCACTTTTTCTTTTTTTTAATGTATACTTTATTCATTATGTTATTACAGTTGTCCCATTTTTTCTCCCCTTTTTCCCCTCTACCCTGCACGCCCCTCCCACCATCATTTGCCCATCTTAGTTCACATCCATGGGTCGTACATATAAGTTCTTTGGCATTTCCATTTCCAATACTTTTCTTAACTTACCCCTGTCTGTTTTGTATCTACCATTTATGCTTCTTATTCCCTTTTCCTCCATTCTCCCCCCACCACCTCCCTGATGATAACTCTCTATGTGATCTCCATTTCTGTGATTCTATTTCTGTTCGTTGCATGCTTAGTTTGTTTTTTGTTTTTTAAATTCATAGTTGTGAGTTTGTTGTTATTTTACTGTTCATAGTTTTGATCTTCTTCTTTTTCTTAGAGAAGTCCCTTTAACATTTCATATAATAAGGGTTTGGTGATGATGAACTCCTTTAACCTAACCTTATCTGGGAAGCATTTTATCTGTCCTTCCATTCTAAATGATAGCTTTGCTGGACAGAATGATTTTGGATGTAGGTCCTTGCCTTTCATGACTCTGAATACTTCTTTCCAGCCCCTTCTTGCCTGTAAGGTTTCTTTTGAGAAATCAACTGACAGTCTGATGGGAACTCCTTTGTAGGTGATTGTCCCCTTGTCTCTTGCTGCTTCTAGAATTCTCTCCTTCATTTGAATCTTGGCTAATGTAATTATGATGTGCCTTGGTGTGTTCCTCCTTGGGTCCAACTTCTTTGGGACTCTCTGAGCTTCCTGGACTTCCTGGAAGTCCATTTCCTTTGTCAGGGAAATTTCCTTTTCCTATTGGGGAAGTTTTCCTTCATTATTTTTTCAAATTAGTTTTCAATTTCTTGCTTTTCCTCTTCACCTTCTGGCACACCTATGATTTGGATATTAGAATGTTAAAAGTTGTCCCAGAGGTTTCTCAGACTCTCCTCATTTTTTTGAAATCTTGTTTCTTCATTCCCCGGTTGAATATTTTTTTTCCCTTCTGTTCCAAATCATTGATTTGAGTTCCAGTTTTCTTCTCTTCACTGTTGGTTCCCTGTACATTTTCCTTTATTTCACTTTTCATAGCCTTCACTTCTTCCTCTATTTTTCATCTGTACTCATCATTTCTGTGAGCGTCCACATTACCAGTGTTTTAAACTCTGCATCTGATAGATTGGCTATCTCCTCTTTGCTTAGTTCTTTTTCTGGAGTTTTGATTTGTTCTTTAATTTGGGCCATATTTCTTTGTCTTGGTGCACCTGTTATGTAGTAAGGATCAGAGCCTTAGGTATACACCAGGACAGGGCAACTCACTTCATTGAATTGTGGCGCCGTATGTGGGGGAGGGGTCGGAGAAGGAACAATGCAGCTTGCTTGGCTCTCACCCCACTTTCAGTCACTTTCCCTGCTACCCATGAACAAATTGGGCACTTTTGGTGCTGATTCCCAGGTGGGTGGGTTTGTGTATGGTCTAGGACCCTGTGGGTATCTCCAATGAACTCTCCTGAGAGGCTGGGAGTTTCTCCTGCTGCCTCAGCCCTCATAGATTTTTACAGTCAGAGGTTTTGAGGATTTCTTTCCCTGTGCTGGAGCCCTGGGTTGTGCAGTCTATCTATCTCCCCCGTTCTTCCTCCTGGTTTGTCAGCATGCAAGTGTGGAACTGCCTGATGATTGCCTTGTTGTGTGTCCTTTCCTCCCTAGCTGCCCATCTCCATCACTCCTACCAGTCTGGATTCGTGTTTCTTCTTTAACACGTTGGTTGTCAGAATTCCATTTCAATTTTCTGGAAGTTCTGATTGTTTTTTGTTTTTAAATTTCTGGTCCTTCTTTTGTTTGTGCGAGGAAGCAAAGCTTATCTACCTATGCCTCCATCTTATCTGGAAGTCCACTTTTTTTCTTTTTAACTAAGGAAGTTGGCTGCAACTAAGGCTATGATGAAAGACTACAGAGAGAATCTTTAGAGGAGAAGGTAGGTAGATAACAAATAGGCTGTTCACAAAGAAGAGAAGATGACAAAGCTCACCCTCATAAGTTTACATCATCAATAAGGTTCAAATGAAACTACAGGGCAGTCATTATACATAAAAGCTTATTAGTTGAGAGTTAAATTTAGGTTGGAATTCCTAGGATTGGCCTGATATTACTCTAGCTTTGTAGTCTAACTTTCTATTAATTTGTGAAAAAGAAAAAAAAAATCATGCAGTTAACAGCTTTCCTTAGTAACCTGACATCTCTCACACTTGCTGCCTCTGGGCCTTACCTCCTGCCATTCGCTAACCAGGATTTTTTTTTTCCTGTTTCTCTGCTGAGTGATCTCTTGCTTTATATTTTTAATGAAAAGATAAGAAGAATGCAAGATCATTTTGAAGCTGTTAAGGAACTATATGTGCAATGGATCCAATACATAAAGATAACACACAAAGTCAAGAAGACCACCATCATACCTAGGCCATTGTCATTGGACAGGTACTGCTCCTGAGAGCATGTGGATACTGATTACAGAAAGCACAAGCCTCACTGTTCAAAGATGTCCCTGGACCAGCAGCATCCCCTTACCTGGGAGCTTATTGGAAATGCAGAATCCCCGGCCCCACCCCTGACCTCATTTGGTATGTTAACATTTCCAAGTGAGTCCTGAGACCTTTAAGTTTGGGTAGCACTGACATAAAAAACATCATTGTCCAGAGTGTAGCTTCATGGGATGCTCTAAGGGAAAAAATAGAGGATTATAGGGTCAAATATATATGTGGGGAACCCTTTGTACTATGACCACATTGTAGAGATCCATTATGCTCATGGACGCTGAGAAAGGCACTTTGGAAAACCCCAAATTATAACATCAGGTCCTGGGGGTTGAAAGAAGCCTTGAATTCCAGACATATTATAATTAAGATTTGGTTATAGAAAACAACTAAAGGAACTGACACAATGAAAATAGTGTTTTGAGTGATTCATTTGAATCAACTTTATTATTTTTATAGTAAAATATGGGCTAATTTTCAAATGCCGTGCGAGCATTTGTTCGAAATCTTTTTGGTAAAACATGGTCATTCCTACTATATTCATTTACTAGGGCTGCCATAACCAAATACCACCAAGTGAGTAGTTTAAACAATCAAAATTTATTTTCTCACATTTCTGGACACTGGAAGTCAAAGATCAAGGTGTTAGCAGGTTGGGTTTCTCTTGAGGCCTCTTTTGTTGGCTTGCAGATAACCACCTTCTTCCTGTGTCCTCACATGATCTTTCCTTTGTGTGTTCAAATCTCCTCTACTTATAAAGACACCAATCAGATTAGATTAGGGCCGGCCCTACAGGTCTCATTTCAATGTAATGACCTCTTTAAAGACCTTTTCCTCAAATATAGTCACACTCTGAAATACTGGGGATTGGGGCTTCAACATGAGGGTTTGGGGAGCTCATTGAGGCTTCAACATGAGGGTTTGGGGAGCACATTGTTCAGTTTATGAAAGATACCAACTAGCTTTCTTTAAGAGATGAAGAGTGCAAACATATTTACTTTTATTTGTCTATTTTGAAGGGTTTACATTTGAACTTTTACCCATTGTTTACACCAATGATTGCATACCTCAGAAATGATTATATAGTGAATGATCTAAATCATCATTAATTCTTTTTACTCTAACAAAAAATTTTACATTTAAAAAAAATTTTCAACTCTCAGAAAAATTCTTCCAAGTGTGTTATGTAGAGAAAGGCTCACTTCATCAAGAAGTTTCTCAAACTCTTAAGTTTGGTTCAGGCTTATGTAGTCAGTCATGATCCCACTCATAGTGTTCTTCATTCTACCCAGCACTTATGTACCGGAAGCAGACTTGTGTGAGGTTTTCACTCTCCTATAATTTATTCACTCATGCTTATTTTTTTCCCTTCTAATGTTCTTCACAAACTCCAGGAAGCCATTGTGGTTTTGTTTTGTTTTTCCCATCTCACTCATCCATATCAAGGTGTTATACTTGCAACCTGAAAAACTTCTTGAAACTGTGCTCTGAACAGCTGACAAACTACACAGGACCCTGTTTGCTGAAGGGGCTCAGAAAAGGGTAAAGGATGGTGTAGGGTAAATGGAGGCAGTCTGGCTTCCTCACTCAGGTGTCTGGGCAACTAAGGGAAGCAGTTTCGCATAACCTTGAGAATGGGCCTGGTAAGTAGTGTTCTCATAGCCTTGCGACTGGTTCCAGTAAACTGTTCCCATAGCCATTAGTGGGCTAGTCTGTGTAGTATGAAGCTCTGTTGCACGAGATCTGTTGGCATCCTGCCAACTTCATCTGTGTTCTAGTATTTAAGGGTGTAGGGACTTCCTGCTGGGTGCCACGACAGGTGCCATGCAAGGGGACAGGTGACATGCAGTGTGCCACTCAGAGACAGCAGGGGGACACACAGCTTGCAGCGTGCGCGGATTGCCCACCCATGAATAAAGGCATGTCAAGCATCCCCACAGCTCCATGAATATTCTTTCATCTGCCCAAATGCCATGAACCTGTCAGGCCTTGAATGGTCGCAACACAGATGAGTATTGTGCTGACCACTGCTTCCTTCATTCCATCTGGGAATATAATTTCCTAGTGTGAGCAATAGCCTGTTGCCGCAGCTGCTTGAGGAACATGCATTTAAAAATACATTTCTCTTTTTGATAATAAAATATTTACTGAAAATTATATGAGTAAACACAGTAGGAGTGGGAAGTGAGAACAATGATATTGAATGCATCATGTAATTATGAGCTAGACTTTCTCAAGTCTAAATAATTTCTTGACTACTTTAGAGCCCTTTGCCAGCTGCATCAACTGCAGCCAGAGTTATCTTATTATATCTAGTGATTTACCCTAGCAACAAGGATAGTCAGAAAAAATTTACCATCAATTTATTTTTCATTTCTACCGATGCATTTTAATGTGAAGATATTTGCAAAAAAGGTGGAAATTGTATGAATAAATGAAGCATTGCATGCCATTGTACTTGACAATAACATTGAGTGTTTGTATTGCATTTTAATAATTTTATATTCTATATATTTATATTTTTAAAAAATATTTTCATCTTTATGCATTTGATTCTTGGAACACCCTGCTGAGGAAGATAAGGAAAATTGCTTTTCCCAGAGATGCTGTACTGCCAGTTGGTAACAGACATGATTCTAGATTCCAAATTTCCACCCTCCTAATTTCAATCCCATTTGCCCAATATTAATTAAGCACCTACTATGTGCCAGACACTGTTGTGAATGTGTGGGAAGTATCAGTGGACAATACAGAGATCTCTACCCTTGGGGAACTTATCTAATAGTAGAAAACAGATAATAAGTGATAGAATAAACATGTAAATTATTTAATAATTAGAAAGTGGCAAGTGCTATAAAAAAAAGAAATGTAAAGCAGTAAGGGAAATTGGGAGGAGTGGGTTGTAATTTTAATTAGAATTGTCAGAAGAGGCTATAGTGAGAAAGTACCATTTGGACCAAGTCTGGTGAAAAGTGACTTTGATGTTTATCTACTGGTGGTTATCTACTGTGCCTCCCTCCCACTTGGACTCTGGTTATAACATAAATACCCTACAAATATTTTCTTAAAAATCTTATCATCATGTAATGATTAAAAAGAATGATAGATATTGGCCTGCACTTGTAAAAAGATGACAATGTGGCACTAGGGAAAGTGAACCCTCTTCTCCTATTGAGTTCTGGTAAGCAGGAAATGGCAATGCTTTTTTTCCCCCCAATTTTAATGAATAATGATTGACAAATGTAATTGTGTATGTTTAATATGTATGATGATTTGATATATGTATACATTGTAGAATGATTATCAAAATCAACATAATGAATATATCTATCACCTCATATAGTTAATTTCTGTGTGTGATTAGAACACATAAAATCTACTCTCAGCAAATTTAAGTGTATAAAGCCATATAAACTATAGTCACCATTAGATCCTCAGAACTTATTCTTATAAGTGAAACTCTGTGATCTTTGACTTCTACCTGCCCATCGTCCCCTCACCCAGCCCCTGACAATCACCATTCTATTCTCTTTTTCTATGAAATTGGTTTTTCTTTTTAGATTCCACATATAAGTGTTACCATACAGTATTTGTCTTTCTCTGGCTTATTTTGCTTAGCACAATGTCCTCCAGTTTTATCCATGTTGTCACAAATGAAAGAATTTTCTTTTTTGTGTGTGTAGGATTAGGGTACATTGTATTTATGTATTATTTATAAATATATACATTTTTTTTATTCATCTGTCAAAGGACACTTAGGTTGTTTCCACATCTTGGCCACTGTGAATAATGATGCACTGATCCATGGGGGTGCAGCTATCTTTTTGAGGTACTGAACTCTTTTCTTTTGTACTTATACCCAGAAATGAGATTGCTGAATTGTATGGTAGTTATATTTTTAACTTTTCAAGAAACCCACATACTGTTTTCTAATGGCTGTACCAATTTATATTCCTGCCAACAGTGCACAAGGGTTCCCCAGGAGTTCTTGTTTTCTCTTGTCTTTTATATAATAATCATCCTAACAGGTGTGAGATGATATTTCATTGTGAATTTGATTTGCATTTTCCTCATGATTAGGGATGGTCAGCACCTTTTCATATACCTGCTGGCTATTTATATGTATTCTTTGAAAAAACATTTCATTCAGGTCCTTTGCTCATTTATTAGTTGGGTTCGTTTCCTCTCTCTCTCTCTCTCTCTCTCTTTCTCGTTTTGCTATTGAGTTGTATGAGTTTTAAAAATATATTTTGGATATCAACCCCTTATCAGTTAGATGATTTGCAACTATTCTCTATCATTCTCTAGGTTGCATCTTCAATATATTGATTCTTTATTTTGCTGTAGAATAGCTTTTTAGTGTGATGTAGTTCCACTTGTCTATTTTAGCTTTTGTTGCATGTGCTTTTTGGTGGTCTTATCCAAGGAATCGTTGCCAGGACCAATGACAAGGAGCTTATTGCCTGTTTTTGTTCTGGGAGTTTTATGGTTTGAGATCTGAAATTTGTCTTTATTTTAAGTTGATTTTTGTGAGTGGTGTAAGATAAGGGTCTCATTTCATTCTTTTTCATATAGAGTAGATATCTAGTTTTCAGAGCACCCTTTATGTAAGAGACCACCTTTCCTGATTATATATTCTTAATGCCCTTACCCAAAATTAATTAATGGTATGTGTGTAGGTTTATTTCTGGGCACTCAGTTCTGTTCCACTGGTCTATGTGTCTTTTTATGCCAGTATCATATTGTTTTGATTACTGTAGGTTTATAATTTAATTTGAAACCAGGGAAGTGTGATAGCTTCAGCTTTCTTCTTTTTTTCTAAAGATTGCTTTGGCTATTTTGGGGTCTTTTGTGGTTCCATGCAAATTCTAAGATTTTTTTTTCTATTTCTGTGAAAAACACCATTGGAATTTTATTAAGGTTTGCATTGAATCTGTAGATCACTTTCGATAGTTTCAACATTTCACAATATTATTCTTCTAATCCATGAACATGGGATATCTTTTAATTAATTTCCATCTTCAATTTTTTGGTTAAATTTATTTCTAAGTATTTTATTGTTTTTGATGCTATTATAAGTGGAATTGCTTTCTTAATTTCATTTTTAGATGGTTCATTGTTAGTGCATAGAAATACAACTGATTGTTATATGATGATTTCGTATCCTGCAACTTTATTGAATTTATTTAGTAGGTCAAACAATTTTTTTGGTATAGTCTTTAGAGTTTTAAAATCATAAATGGATCATTTTACTTAGCATTCAGATATGAATGTCATATATTCCTTAGTCTTGCTTAATTGCCATGGCTAGGACTTACAGTACTATGTTGAATAAAAGTGGTAAAAATATCATCCTTCTCTGGTTCCTGATCTTAACTTTAACTTTTAACTTTCCACCATTGAGTACGATGTTAGCAGTGAACTACTTATATATGGCCTGTATTATGTTGAGGTATATTCATTCCTTCTACACCTAATTGGCTGAGGGTTTTAATTTTAGCATAAAGTATGTTAATTTTTTCTAATACTTTTCTGCATCTATTATAATGATTATAGTATTTTTATCCTTTATTCTCTTAATGTGTATCACATTTATTGATTTGTATGTGTCAAATCATCCTTGTATCTCAAGAAAGAATCTTGCTTGATCATTGCCTTTTTATTACAAGCAATTTTTAACTTTTAAGAAAGTCATAGATTTAAAGAAATTAAAGCTGTTTCTAACTTTACACTGAACCATCCCATGACCATGAGGGCTGATTGACATAACTTGACATACATATTTGGGTACAAGACTGCTCACATATTTATACAAAGTTGGTACTTCTCTTTGTCCCTATTCCTTAAGGGTTTTGTTCTAGTTCATTGAAGCCCCACCTCCTTCCTGTTAATGAAGTGTGAAGAAGGGAAGATAAAACTTCACAAGGAGAATTGTGTCCACTCTAAGCATTGAAAGGAAGCATTGGCCAAGTTGTGACCCAAATGTCATAAAAACATTAGGTGATACTCTTTAGAGGGTTTCTCTATCCTGTGATTCCAAATTCTGTCCTGTGCTCTCAAATTATATCAGGTAAGTGGGGTAGAACAGGCTTGGTTGTCCAATGTATTAAACAACCCTGACTCTCAGTGGCTTAAAATAGCAGAGATCTAATTTTCTCTCCTACTACATGTCCTTTGAGAATTCTAGGATTATTTGGGAGCTTCCATTCCTTTTGGTCATCTTCACTCCAGGACTTGGGCTGATGGAGTAGCCAGTATTTATGGCTGGAACATACCAGTATTTGTAGCTGAGGAGAAAGTGAATCTGGCCAAGTGTACATTACGTTCTAAAGCTTCCACTTGGAAGTGGCACATGTTTCTACTGACTGGAGAAAGTTTACCTGGATAGACCTATGTTCAAGTATTTGTGGGGGTAAATCCTACACAGTGTCTAGAAGGAGAGACAGAATATTTATCAACCAAATATGAATTAACATAGTTGGTAAGGTTTTGAAACTTTTGTAGTCCCTGAGACTTAAAAGTAATTATTGGAAAAGTTGCTTTTGAGAAGGTATACTTGGCTGCTCAGACTATATAGCTGATTCTTCCTGTGAAGTTCTTAACTTCTCAGGGAGGAGAAAAGCACGATCAGTTTATTCCAAGACTTGCAGTTGGAGAAGTAAAGCCGAAAGTTAACAAAGAAAAAAAACACACAGAGATTTTAAAGAATACAATAACTATGCATTAATAATAAAGTGATTGTCTCAAAAGCTCATCTTGGTTTAGGAGGGGGAAAAGCAGTTTTAGCTACTAGTGATGAAATTTTTAAAAATTACAATTCTTTACCATAGGCAATACTTTGTTCTTTTATCTCCATGACTTGTGTGATGTGATTCCAAGGCACTAGGAGTCTGTGGCTCCTAATAAGGGCTCATGTAGGTAGAAAATTTCACAAGTTAAATAAGGAATGGGCTTTGTTAAGTGGTGGAGACACAACTGGGGAGGCCAAATGGATGTCAAATGTCATATAGGAAATAAGTTGAGGCTAAGGATCAGATAAGATGAGAGATGACAAGCAGGTCTCACATGTCTGACTCAGAAGAAAGCAAGAGATAGGGAACTCAGTCAGCACCACTGAGGAGCAAGAGATGCCCATGTGAGGTCTGTTTCTACAGCAGAAAGTGGAAACCAGAATTATGCATGGTAAATCAGGCAAAATGGGCTCAGCTAAGGGATTGTTCCAATGAGGCTGCTTACCTGTCTTCAGCCATACCAGGAGTGGGGTAACTTAAATATCTATACTTAAGTGCAAGCCTTTAGGACATTTCCAAAAGTGTGTGCAGTTTTTTTTTTCTTTTTTAATTCTCAATCTGCAAAGAGAATGACAGATGGTTTTTATTTGTATTTGTAACCCTAATACAAGTGGGCTTTCTTGATCAAGCACTAAGACCAGTCTCTGCTGTGGTGACATGTCCTGAAGGAAGCACAGGTCTAGCTTCCTTCTAGCTCAGAATGCTTTGAAGGATAGCTTTAATGGCCCTCCACAGATGCTTTGACTAAGGGTATACAAGGAGAGAGGGGATTATGCAGCAAAAATTTGCCTAACATTTTTTATTCTGTAAACTTTTCCTTTCCTCAAATGTCCTTTTTCATGCTACCACTCCAGTCTCTTCTGATATGGCAGAGTGACTAATAGCAGACTTAGAATTCTGGTTGCCTGTTTTGAATCTTGGTTCTACTACTTCTTCACTGGGCTATCCTGACATTATGCAAACTGTTTGCAAAAAAGTTCCCTCATCTGTAGAATAGTAATGTTAGTGTGCTTGTGAGGGTGATATAAGTAATATATAGTGAACCTAAAGTTGGATGTGGCACATGGAGAGTTCTAAAGAAATACTAGCTGCGATTGTTATGTTCAGAACCCCAGGCTTAGAACCTTTCTTTTCTTACTCCCCCTTCTTCTCTTTTCTGATCCTCTGTATCTTTATTTTCATTTTCTACTTATCCACCGCTTCTTCATTTCTGCATCCTTGATCATCAATCTATTTCCACATGGAAATAGCTTGCCTCTTCAGAAGGAGAGAGAGTGGAAAAAACAGTAAATATCCATACTTAATGTATTTTTATCTCATTCACATTCAAAATACTCTAAAGGCTATATAGTGGCCTACATAACCAGTTCGCATTTTCTCCTTTATTAGAAACTGCTAATAACCTCATTCAGTGCGTCTAAAGTTATATGCCTATCTATCCAGGATTTTGACAGTTACATGAAATCACCCTCTGGAAACTCCATCAATGCAAGAAGTCTCAATTCTTCATTCAAGGGTCTAATTGTTAGTCTCTGGGAAATCATAGTAAAAACTTTTGTGCTTGATCAGAGGCTTCCTCACCTTCTTCATGTTATTGACACTTCTCCAGAGTAGGTCAAAGGGCTGGGCAATGGATTTTAAAGCTTGTTTGTTTTATTACCCAGCCATGGGACCATACAGGAAAACTTTGTCAGAATTATAGGACTATAGTGTAAATGCTAAGTACTCCAAACCAACCATGAGCCACGTAGCTAGTTCTTATAACTCACATTCCCTCATTGACTCCCTTCCAATATGATGCTAATAATAATAATTACAGGCAATTAATGAATGTCAACTACATGGTAGACCTTATGCTTTTCTTACAATATTGCATTTAATATTTGTAATGAACCCTAGGACACAGGTGGTAGTTTCCTAGGAATAGGGGCACCAAGACCTCAGTAGGTCTAGTAACTCATCTAAAGTCATACATCCACTAAATGCTAGAGTGAGACTTTGAACCCTGGTCATCACTGAACTGGAAGCCTCTTGCAGCAAGTGTCTTTGCTTCTTTACAAGGTAAGGGAATAGTTGTATGTCATTCCAGTATCTTGATTCTATACCCTGGATTCTCTCTGGGAGCTAACATGCTGTGAGCTGTTTTTGGCAAATTAGTATGGTGGATGGTGGACTTCATCCCTCTATGACAGGAAAAGTCGATCTTATGTGGAGTTGGAACTGAAAACATGTTTTCCTCGTAGGTAGAAATGTGGACACTATGGCAATTTTTGTTCAACACCATTGAACTCTTTGAACTGAAATATCCAAGCCATCTTTTTTCTGGTTGTGTGAGTTTGGGCAAGCTACTTTATCTCTTTGTGCCACATCTCTTACCTGATATATGGGGATAATAATAATATTGACTTTGTAGGATTTTGTGAAGAGTGAGTGGAGAATATTATGTAAATTCAAAAAAACATTTTTGGTGAATAGTGAGTGCCCCATAAACTCTATCATTATCATCATCACCATTATTATATACTTACTGTTGCTATTACTATTTCTGGTATGATTGATGGTGTTACTCTAAAAGCTGTAGCTTAGCGTTATATCTCTTTTAGGTATATCACCAGTTAAAGAAACAGTCAGATTGGCAAAAATAAGTACTATTTCTGATTAGAGACCAAAGAAAGACCCCAGTCTTGCCGAAGTCATCAGAGAGGGAGATGGCATTATCCTTCTTCTGCATCTTTCTTCCTGAAGACCCCAGGGGACCGACTGCAAAGTCCTAGTAGCCTTCAGAAAGAGTGTGTATTTTCTTGTTACAGGCTTACAAATATGACAAAAATTACTTGCTTACTTATCTAAAAAGCAAATAAGCAGGACTTTATGTAGGCCATTCTTGCATATCTCTTCCACTTATCAACCCACATTCTGAGCCTCAGCCTTTCTAGTTATCACACTTCAGGCCCCCTTTTTGGGACAGTATGATGATGTGGTCAATGGTCATTAATGAATCAGTCACTCAAAGCTCTTCATTAATTGATGTATACTTCTACAGAGTAAGTCAGAGAGCTGGGCAATGGATTTTAATGCAAACATTACCCAGCCATGGGACCACACAGGAAACTTTTGTCAGAACTATAGGACTGTAGTATAAATGCTAAGTACTCCAAATTAATCCTGAGCCATGTTCTCATAACTCACATTCCCTCAACACACACTGACCACAACCCCCAGAAGAACCCTGACATTTTGCTTTTGCTTCTTAATATCTTCACATTTCCCATTTCCAAGGGGCTCCCATGTGCCATTTCTTGAGATAAGAGAGTGGTCAGGTGGTGGAGGACTTCAGGTTGTGAATCCTCTCTCTTTTACTTTTTCTTTCTGTTTTCTGTTAAATGGAGATGCTAACACCTTCACCTCCTCTAGAAGAGGAGAAAACATTTAATGAGTTTAAACTTATAAGTTTCTCCCCTTGCCAAACAAAATACAACCGTGAGTGACTTTAGAAAAGACCCAGACAAAGGCTCACATCATTTTTTGCCATCACACCCATCTTATTTTCTCTCATTAATTAGTCTCCATATATCTCAGAACAGAAAACAGAGTGACCTTAGCTCTGCCAGGTCAAGAATTTCCATTTTTCTGTCTCTCCCTCTTACCTCCTATAAGACACACCTGAGGCTGGCAGTGAGAGACGCCCATAGTAAGGAAGTGATGCTCACAATTTTTCTTTTGGGACAGTATGGTGATGTGGTCAATGGTCATTAACCATTGACCTGCTTTAATCTTTCTTCAAGATATGAAATTTAGGGAAAGATGAATTGGTAACTCAGAAGCATTATTAATTGTATAGAATAAGGACAGCCTTCCTGTGGGACCAAAGGTCACTTACTCGTACCTTTGGCCTATGTGTACACAGTGAGTGATGCTCTTTAGTGTTGATTCAGAGAAATGTCATCTGCTTTTATAAAATCACTAGACCATAATGGAGGCTGAACAAGCCTCCTCATCCCAGTTACATGTCCTGGCTTTCAAATGGTATAATTTTCAATTCATAATAGGATTAATGCAAACTGACAGAGTGAGAAAATTAATTTTGCAGGTTGCCATTCATTTATTTTTTCCTATCAGTCCATTAACAATTATTTGTTGAACACCATCTGTGAGCTCTGCATTGAAAGGGAAAGAGAATAAACATTAAGCGCAACCTCTGCTTTTACCATTTATTGTTTACTTGGGGAGACAAAACCAGTATTCATGGGCTAATAGAAAGAATTCTTAACTTGGAAATGGAACTTGTGGTTTCATCATAGTTTTTTGAGTAATATAGTATGTGGTGAAGTAAGAGAGTCCTGAAATTGGGCTCTCAGAGCTGTGAAATCAGGGACTGACATTAACTAACAAGGAAATATTGGGAAAATTCCATACCTCTCATCACTTTTCTTATCTATGAGAATGAAATTAATAATAATGCCCAACTCAAAAGGTTGTTGAGACCTTAGAGTTAAAACTTTGCTTGCATCATCACATTGAGGCTACATGAAGATTGAAATAGAACTAGTTTGATATTTCAGGGAAGCCTTTGAAAGTCTCTGGGAAAGAAATGGTGCCTGAAATGTGCTGTGTGCTTCCTGTGCATGTCACATGGGATACTTCACATGTGTTTCATACATCCTCACAAATGCCTTTCACAGTTTGTAAAGGAGACTTGACAAAAGTTAAAATAGCATCTTAAGGTCTCCTATCTGGTGAAGGACAAAACTAGGGTTCAAATTTTGATCTGCCTGAATCCAAAGCCTGTATATTTTCTACTCTCCTGTAACCTCTCTGAGCCTCAACTGCTCCTTGATAGAAAATGTTTGAATAGATCAGCTGAGTTCAGCTCTAAATTTTATGATTCCTTGTCATCTAACCAGCTAGGGAAACTTGATTTTAGGTCAAGGGAGATAAGAGTTGGAGTATTTGGAAGTGTTAGTTCATGAAATAACAGTAGAATGTGCCTATGTGGAAAGGAGGAAAGAGGATATTTTAGCTAGACATAAATACCAGAATATGGGGGGATGGTTGGAATGATGAGTAGAGAAGACAATAAAGAAGTTGTCCCTACCAAGATGAGGCTGCAATTGAGGAAAGGAAGGAGACACGGCTTTTCCTTTGGAATACCTTAACCCAGGGTTTCTCACCCTCAGCACTGTTGACATTTTAGGCCAGATAATTCTTTGTTGTGGACACTGTTCTCTACATTATAGGATGTTTAACAGGATTTCTAGTCTATACTCAGCGGGTATCAGTGCACCCCCCTCACTCATGACAAATCAAAATATCTCCAGACATTGCTCAGTCTCCTTGGGAGGGAAAAATCACCTTGACTGAGAACCACAGCCTTAATCTTACCCTTTAGATCATAATTCTAAGGATAGAGAAACTTATCATCTTTGAGTTTAATCTTGTTGCTGCGGGCTTATATTTACACAATACAATTGTCCTCAAACTTTACTGTATATAAGAATCACCAGGGGGAACATGATTTTTTTTTCCTCCACTAAAACCTTGGTGTAGTGGGTCTGGGTGAGAATCAAAGAATTCAATCTTTAACCAGCCCTGGTTCCAGTGCCTGCACCAGGTGCTTCTGACATAGTGCAGAGACCCCATTTTAAAACACTGCTCCAGGTGCTATAGTCAGGGCCACCTGGGATCGGTTTGTATGGTAGGAAGACTTGAAAACCAAGAATGCAAAGTTCAATCTTTACTTCTTTGCTTACTTAGAATTTTATAGTGATCTGTTTAAACATGTAGTCTCTAAAATCAGATGTCCTGGTTTCAAAGCCTGGCTTTATTACATATAGGATGTGTAGCCTTGGGTGGATCATTCAGCATTTCTATGCTGATGCTTCCTCATCAGGAACATGGGGAACATTGTTAGTATCTGCTTCAAAAATTGGCATTACATGTGATTGGATATATGAAAAGACTCCAGTAATTGTTCCTGCACAAAGTGTTCAATAAATATTTAGAGGTAGTGGCAAAGGTTAATTAAAAATAAAAAGTGTGGAATGTTGCCATCTCAGCAGTGTGTGGGTGTTCCTGATGTTTTTTGGAATTGTAGTGCTTAGAACAGAATTTTCTAAATTGTCAGGAGTCACCTAGGACGTTTGCAAAATCCAAGCTCCCCAACCCAAAACAGTCTCATTCAGTATGTCTCAAACGAAGTGTAGGATTTTGAATTTTTGTGAAGTTTTCCAGGTGGGTGTGAGGCAACCAACTTGTAGAAAAACACTGTATTAGAGGGAATGCATTGTATTGTGTATACACTTGACCTGCTCATTACATAGACCTACTCAGATTTATAGACTATATTCAGAAACATGATCTTTTTTTAAAAATTATACTTTATTGATTATGCTATTACAGTTGTCCTGATTTTCCCCCTTTGCCACCACTCGACCCAGCACCCCAGCTCCCTCAGGCAATCCCCTCATCATTGTTCACATCCATGGGTCATGCGTATAAGTTCTTTGGACACTTTATTTCCTACACTGTACTTTATATCCCCATGCCTATTCTGTAAGGACTCATTCGTACTTCTTAGTCCCCTCACCTCTTCACCCATTCCCCCACACCACCCTCCCATTTGGCAACATTAAAAATGCTCTGTATCTGTGATTCTGTTTCTGTTCTTCTGATTTGCTTAGTTTGTTTTTAGATTCGATTGTTAATAGATTTGTATTTTTTGCCATTTTATTGTTCATAGTTTTCATTATCTTCTTTGTCTTAGATAAGTCCCTTTAACATTTCATATAATAATGGTTGGTGATGATGAACGCCTTTAGTTTTTTCTTGTCTGGGAAGCTATTTAACTGCCCTTCAATTCTAAATGATTGGTTTGACGGGTACAGCAATCTTGGCTGTAGGTCCCTGCTTTCCATGATTTTGAATATTTCTTGCCAATCCCTTCTAACCTGCAGTGTTTCATTTGAGAACTCAGGTGACAGTCTTATGGGAACTTCCCTGTAGATAACTAACTTCTTTTCTCTTGCTGCTTTTAAGATTCTCTCTTTATGTTTAACTTTTGGCATTTTAATTCTGATGTGTCTTGGAGTGGGCCTCTTTGTATTCGTCTTGTTTGCTACTCTCTGTGCTTCCCGGACTTGCATTTCTATTTCCTTCACCAAATTAGGAAAGTTTTTTTTTTCCATTATTTCCTCCACTAGATTTCCAATTTCTTTCTCTTTCTCTTCTTATTCTGGCACCCCTATGATGTGAATATTGGACCTCTTGAAGTTCAGCCAGGGGCTTCTTATAGTGTCCTCATTTTTTGGGGGGGATTCTTTTTTCTTCTTGTTCTGACTGGTTATTGTTTGCTTCCTTATGTTACATATCATTGATTTGATTCTCAGCTTCATCTACTCTACTGTTGTTTCCCTGTAAATTGTTCTTTATTTTAATCAGTGTATCCTTTGTTTCTGACTGGATCTTTTTTATGCTGTTGAGGTCCTTACTAACCTCCTTGAGCATCCTTATGTACAGTGTTTTGAACTCTGTATCTGACAGATTGCTTATCTCCATTTTGTTTAGCTCGTTTTCAGGAGTTTTGATCTATTCTTTCATTTCAGTCATATTTCTTTGCCTTCTTGTTTTGGCAGCCTCCCTGTGTTTCTTTCTATGTGTTAGGTAGAGCTTCTTTGACCCCATGATTTGGTAGTGTGCCTTAATGTGGTAGGTATTCTGTAGGGTCCAGCAGCCCAGCCTCCTCTATCACTCAAGCTGAGTATTCAAGATGCTGTCTACATGTGGACTGAGTACACCTTCTTCTTATAGTTGAGGCTTGATTGCTTTTGGCACATCAATGGGAAGAATTTACCCAGGCCAGTCCTTGCAGATTTACCCAGCTGCAAGGATTGGCTGTGACCACTTATTATAAACCTCTACCCTCTGTGGAGGATAAGCCATGCAGGGTGGCAGTGTCTGAAGTGGTCTGTAGCTGTCCACTGGGTGAACTAGTCCTGGGGTTCAGACCAAGGTAAGACCCCACCTGTGTTTTGCTCAGTCCACCCTGCCTGAACTATAAAGCAATCTGAGAAGCCTACTACTTGGGCTGCTGGGTTTGGAGATTCCCAGGTGAAGCCAACTTGTGAATCTAGACTGGCTGCTGCTAGTGTTGTGCCTGGAGCTCACTGAGGCCAGCTGTGGCTTGTTTGATAGGATTTAGGAAGTTGTGAGGGAGGAGCCAAGACCAGCGATTCATACGAAAAAGCAACTTGGGCGGGCTCATAATTTGGGTGAGGTTGAGTCTCTGGGGATCTCCAAGGTGGGTCAAACAGTGTTAGCCAGCTTGCCAGTTCTGTGGTTCTGTTGAGGGAGAATTTATAAAAGAGACCATGGCCTCTGCTTGTCTTGATTCCAGACACTTCAGTTTCTCCTTGTGTACCACTAGTGCCTTTCAAGCTGCTACCCCAGTGAAGGAGCTCAGAGGGACTAAGTCTGAGTAGGTGAGTTTTTGTGTGGATTCTTTAAAAGGAATTACTTGGGGATTGAAAAGTTTCTGCCACGAACTCAATCCCCACTGGTTTTTGCAGCCAGAAGTTATGGGGACTTATCTTCCTGGCAGTGGACCCCTGGGCTGGGGGGCCTGGTGTGGGGCTCACTCCTGAGATATCCCTTCTGAATTGCTATCCACCACATGTGGGTGACGGACCAGTCACTCCACATCTGTGCCCCTCCTACCAGTCTGGATGAATGTGATTTCTATACTTTTGTGGTTGTCAGACTTCCATTCAACTCAATTTCTGATGGTTCTGAGTGATGGTTGTTCTATATTTTAGTTGTAATTTTGATGTGGTTGTGCAAAGAGGTGAGTCATATTTGCCTATCACGCCATCTTGACTGGAAGTCTGGAACAGGATCTTTAAGTCTATTCTCCAATAAATGCCCCACACGGTCATGATTATAAAACATTGTATGATTTTTTTTTAATTTTTGTATTTGATACACAACAATCTCAGTTTTTAGTTTTCTTTGATTTACTTAAAGGTTCTTACAAAATTAATCAGAGTATGAAAAAAAAATGTAAAGACTGTTAGAAAGAATGAAGAAGAGACACTGGGAAGGATAGCACCTAGACTAATAAACCTTTCAGCAGGACATTTCAACATGGTGGATTGTGGACTTGAAAAAAATTACTTTTTAGAAATTCTAAAAGCAGTACAGATTTCTAGCAAGCAGAATCCAGTCATATGAAATTTGAAAGGACTAGCTGTATACATTTTCATTTCGTCTTTATTCTTATATTCTTTGATGAAAATAAAAGTTTTGACTAGAAAAGAATTTTCTCCTAGGTTCTTTCAGGGGAGACAAGAATTTTGCTTGTTTTAAAAAAAAGCAAATGTATTCTGATTTTGCCAACTTTCTTAAACACGCTTTCAAAACTTCCAATTTTTATCCCATAAATCTGATATGAATGATGACCTTCATGAATATGTTCAATATCAAAATCAAAGCCATTGTTGAAAATAGGTAAAAGTTAGATGTTCTTTTAGTTAAATGAAGGATCTTATCTCTGTGCTTTGTGTCATTTTTATTATTAATATAGTGTAATATTTTAGGACCAATAATTGGTAATCCAAAGTTTCTTCTCCAAGAACCAGGACACCCTCTGGTAATTTTTCTCCTGTAGTACATATTCTCAAATGAACCAAATTCCTTCAGAGTCCATCTATTATTTCCTCCTCTGAAAATCTCTTGGGATAATATGTATAACGGGTATGTGTTTCCTCCATGAAGCTCATAAGAATAGCACTTATTTTTATCATTTTAAGTCAAATTAATATGGCTGGACTCTTCCCAAAAGCTTTGGGGAACATATAGAAGTGTAGAAACACATTTTTCAGTGTGGAATTGTCACGCTGTTATTTTTCTTACCCTAGGCCTGGGCGAGAGGCATCCACTCTATTCATGCCTGAATATGAGTGGTTTATTGTAGAATCTCATTGTACCCAGATGCTTTGACATCCCCTGGAGTATGAGGAGCAAGTTTGTTAGTTCGGGTGAAGGAAAAGCTGCCAGCAGAATAATTTCTCCGTTCTTCCCCCCATCAGTTAGGCCCATTCCTTCTTTCTCCTTCCACTCTGGTATAACTTTAGATTGATGATCCCTTGATGGACATCAATCTTCTAAACGAATGCATGGGTGGGAAATTTCTTTAACTCAGTCTTAGGAATCCCAAAATGCCATTAACTTGTGTGTAAGGAGGTGACAAAGTGGGTAAATGGTGATGGAGTTGGGTGTGACTAAAAGGAACATAGACCTGAGAACTCAGAAGTTTGCCTAATTTCCAAGGAGAGAGAGGAAGGACAGAATTACCATTTTGTCTTATCTTTTCATAAGAAGAACAAGACAGATATGAATGTATAAATAGATCATCCTGCTGAATATTTATGGTAAAGTGTCAAATAGTTACACCCAATGAACCAGAGCCTTAATTACTGTACTAACTTCAGGAGAGAGTCAAATTACAGTTAAACAGACTAGTATCAGATTTTTAGTTTCAGAACAATGGTCTAGGAAAGCCTGGGGCTTTCCCTTGATTCTACCCAATTCCTGACACCTTTCCCCTCTTTGTCCTCAGATCTTGTGAAGATCTTGTGAAGGTTGTAGAGTAGTGAGCCTCACTCGCTAAAGAAAGAGAGACATCATTGCATTCACCTGCGTAGATTTACTAAGCAAGGGAAAAGGGGTCATTTTAGGATGATGGTTAGCACTAAGGGTAAATTCAACATATTCTCAGTTTCATGCTCAGTCAGTTGTGGTGTGAAAATTTTCAAATAGTCCAGGAAAAGAAATTATTCTTGTTTCTGAGGAGCATTCAGCAACATTGAAAAGTCAGTAAGATTTGCTTTTAATTCCTGTGTTTCACGTACCCTGTGTGTTTCTAAAGCCGGACTACACATTAGCATCACCTGGGGAACTCAAAGTCCTACCCTAAGCCCCTCCCCTGAGATTCTGATGTAATTGCTCTGGAATGGAGCCTGACTATCAACCAGTTTAAAGATTCTCAGGTGATGACAGTGTAAAGCCAGGGCTGAAAACCTCAGCTGAACTACTTTGTCTTTCTTGGTGGCTCTCCCTCTTTCTCCCTCTCTCTTTTGAACCCACTTGTACCATGATAAGTTTTAATGCGTCCCAGGGGCCTTTGTATTTAGCAGGGTCTACAGAAAACCAGGAGCTCAACTAATGATGCTAAAAGTATGGACTGACAGATCAGCAATGTTGCTTTCATTTCTCCTATCATTCTTCCCTCCCTTTTTCTTTCTATCCCTTCTTTCCTTCTATTAATTGCTGCAAGCATTTCTTCAGGGATTCAGCTTCTAATTCCTGTCATACATTTGATTATCTTCCTATGGAGCTCATGCTAGGCCTTTCTAAGACCATGCCTTTCTAAGACCATGACTTTCTAAGGCACAGTTCTACTCATCCCAAACTTTGGTGATTTTTGGTTTGCACATGAAGTCTGGAATCTTTGATAAGCCGCCCACAGTAGGGTTTCTAAATCAATAGAAACATGCTTAAGGACTCAGAAGACTTAAAAACAAAAATAAAACTTTTGTTAATCTTTTTTTTATTGCAACAGTAATACCTGTGCTTTGCAAAAATATGTACTGTAGATATGTTGGAAAGAACAAACGAGAAATCACCCATAATCCACATGGATATTTTCAGTTATCTCTGTCTTTCCTTCTGTCTTTGTTTCCAAATAATTTCCTATATTTGAAATGCTTTTTCATGGATTTTTCTCCTGGAACATATTAAAATAGAGCCTCTGACTAAGGCAGGAACATTTAAGATGTTTAACTAACTTCGTACTTTTGAATTCAAAACTGATAGTTTCTTGGGACCTCAGAAATTAGAATGACTGTGAAATTTATCTGTTGATTGATAAAAATACTGAGCCTCACAGAGATTAAGAAGCCCGGCACCAGACTAGTCAGACAAGCCTAGATATAAATCCAGAGACACAAAGTTTTGGGCTCATGTGTTCTCCTAGTTTACTCCTCACTATGGCCTTGATGTGCAGCCAAGAACAAGGATGGCATTTCATCCATGTCTGCTAATAATAGATGATGCTTCCCAAAGTATTTGTGGCTGTGTCTGCACATGCTAAGAGAAATGAGGGTTAATTCTACTATTGACATGAGCTAAGAAATAAAGTGCTTGTGGTTGAATTTCTTGGACATTTCAGAGAAAAATAGATTGATCATTCAGGGTACACATCAGGTATGTGTCTCATCTTCTCTTAATGCATAGTAGCAATGTTGGAAATGTACAGAGACATTAGGCACAGAAACAATAGTATTTAAACCAAGGCATCACAAACCTAGATTGAAAATATAGTTTCTTGAGATGTTAATAGATAGTGCTTGGGAAACCTTGAATTAAGCCAATTTAAACAGCTTCTATAATTATAGACGTTCTCCAGGTCTTAAATATTCTTATGGGCATTATAAATCTCTACGTGAGATATAGTATGCAAATTCCCACATTGTAGCAATACACTTTTTTAAAGGGCCATTTATTAACGTCTTGGTAAACTAGTGCTGTGGCCTGGTTTAGGATGTGCCTGTTTAATGTAGCCAAGCTTCATGTACTGGGAAAAAGGGAACATCCAGTGACTATCTAAAGGATTAAGATGTGCTAAAACCATAAGGTAAATCTGTTGTAATTTAGCCCAGGGAACAAAAACAAGTTTGTCATTTCTTCTCAAGGGATTCTTCTTATGGTAATTATATTTGCTAGGGGGTTATTCCTCTTAACCCTCCAACTGCATCTTTTTTCTTTTGTTCATGTATTTTCTGAAAGTCCGAACTTTGAAGTAGAATGCCATACCTAGTTTTTGTAAAAACAATAGAATGAAGTTTTTTTCAGATGCTTCCCTTTTATCTTCAGGTTTCCGGGCTAGACAGTGTTAAATTTTTTTCAGAGGTGTCCAAACTAATCAAAGTCTCTACTAAGGGTACTTGTCGGTGGCAGTTCTGTATTAGTTTATGGTTTATGGTGATTAAAATTTGATATAGCACAGGTAAATCAATGGAATCACAGGGTCGGATGGTGATATGCAGCAACGGAACTTGAGAGGAGCATTTCTGTTTCTGTTTTATAGTCTCTTTGTCTATTCGTCTTACCCAAGTATTCATTAATAGCCTCTGACCATTAAGGTGTCAATGTTAAAAAAAATATACACACACACATATATATACACACACATACGTGCACACACACAGATATGCACAGACATATATTTTTCTTTCCCTTTCCACTTTGGAAGAAATTATACATCCTACTTATCTTTCTCTGAAAACATTTGGGGCATTATCTTTTGTATGGCCACTCACCCTTCTGTGTTAATCTGTGCCATTGTGAGCAGGTGTTTTTAAGAAGCCCACCTTCTGATGCAAAGCCCTGAGCTCACTTCCACACTGCATAGCAGTTTCTACCATGTTCTTATTGGGCTGGACCTATCTTCATCTCAAGGGGCTTAGTCCGAGAATTACTACCCTGGAACCTATACTTAATATATGGTCCAACCCTTTAATTTGGACCACCTGCTCTCTTGGATTGGGCAATAACTGAAATTTAATTTGAGTAAACTATCTGATATCATTTTAGGGGTGAAGAAATGTTTAGAATCTTATTTGGAATTAAGGAAAATCCAGCCAAAATAAGAATATTTTATAATTTAAATTCAAGAAGTATATAGTATTCCTTCATACTGATGTTAGTTTCTCAATCCAATGATCGTACTTAAATAGAAAAAAGTATTTTTATGTATATTTAAATCAACATGTACCAGATTAGATTTAAGTTAAGCATAAAGAGGATGGCAAAAAATTGAATTTGGATGTAGACAAAATCCCAAGATCCAGAATATGAGGGAAGTTATATATCAGAGCATATTGGATATATGGCTAATTTTAACAATACTTAAACTGTATTTGGTATCTACTATGTTCCAAGCACAGTATTAAGAATATAAAAAGCATTCCATCAGATAGCTATTTATATTAGTTTCCTGAGGCTGCCATAACAGTTACTACAAATGGATAACTTAAACATAAATTTACTTTCAGTTCTGAAGGCTGAAACTGAACAAAGAGTCTCAGAACAAGGTGTCTGCATAGTTGATTTCATTCTGAGGCCTCTCTCTTTGCTTGTAGATTGCCATTTTTTCCCTTTGTCTTCACATGGTTTGTGTGTCTGTGTCCTAATCTCCTCTACTTCTAAGGACACTAGTCATATCAGACTAGGGTCCTTATTATCTTAATTACTTCTTTAAAAGCACTATAGGCATCTCCAAATACAGTCATATTCTGAGGTACTGGGGGATTAGGACTTTAACACAAATTATCCATCCATTTGCTTAATCAGGTACTCATCAAGTGTCTTCTGTTTGCCAGGCATTATGTTGGTGCTATAAACATTGATGAGTGAGACAGATATGGTCCCTGTTCTTGGGGGCATGGCTATAATCCAGTCAGGTTTGTGCTCAGTGGCTTTAAACCAAATGGTCCATCAAAGTCCATCTGTTTCCCAAATTACTCAGGTCTCAGGGGGCTGATTCCCAAAATTGGTAAGGTCCTTGGACCAGCTTTCACTATTCTAACATCTCAAGCAAAATTGACCCAGATCCAGAGTCACATACTGTATCCCGATTTGGACTAGCTTGCTCTCAAATGCTCAGAGCTCATAGGGGAGGAGAGGAGGCACTGGCGGTACTAGTTACTCCTTAGGGAGTGGGCTGGGGAAAACCAAGCTAGACAAAATGGGAAGGGTCAAATGTTCAAACCATCAAGCTTGATAAGAGCAGATTTGGGTTTGGGTTGAAAGGATCTGACTTTATCTGTAGAAGGTGAAATTAATGAGTCATGATGACTGGATATCCTTGGGATATAATAGATAGGGGAAATTTGTTCTTGGGATTGAGCAAGCATATTCAATCTCTTGTGAGGGTGTCACTAAAATGAGGAGAGAGCATCAGAGTCCATCAGGCAGGTCATGGGGGGAGCAGGGCAGGGGAGAAGGTGCGGGGTAGGTTCTATCCCTGGTAGAGCTGAAGTTGAAACTGAGAGCCTAGGACCTGCTTGAAGGCCAAGGAGGCAGACTGGCTACACTCAGTGGGTATTAGTTCGGGGGTTGTTGCCTAATGTTCCTGTGGGTACTTTAAGCAAAATTCTCAGCAGACAGCAAGTAGGGGGCCATCAACTGGATTTTCCATTTCTAAACTGTTGGGGTTGGGTCTTCTAATGTACCCCTTGCCCAGGTTTTCCTGCCTCAGGGTCTGGCAAGGCTGAATAGACTGAGCACAGGTTATTACTGCCCATGACTAGACATGGCCAAGGCTGGTAGGGCCCAATAGTAACCTTCCACTCTCATTGCAACCCCTAGAGGGACACATGGAGGGGGTAGGATGACAGAAATGCCAATTTGAGAGCAGCATGTCAATTTTTGGTATGGGTACAGATCACTATGGAGGCAGCTGAAGGGTAGACTATGATATGGTGCATTTAAAACAGGCTTCCTCTGTAGGTTTTAGCAGTGGCTTTGTGATCACTGAGCTTGCTGCCTGTGAGCTGTGCTCGGCTTGTCCTGTTTAGGTCCACAGAGGCAGTTAAAACAACAACAAAAACAGCAGAAAAGACAGAAAAGAGAAGCCATCACAGAGCTAGCAACTTGCTTAAATAGGAAACAACCAGAGTATATCTCTGTTGGGGGGATCACAGAGAGGTCTCAGAAAACAAGAGTTGTGTGGGAGAATGTGAGGACAGATGGCGAAACTGAATGTAATTTCATTCAGAATCATTTGATCCTCTGACCTGAATGTAAATCAAACAATGTTTCCATTCTTTATTCCCACATCTTTCCTTATGATGATTTCCGCTAAATGTTAAGTTTTTGTGTATAATGAAATTCTTTGGGCACCATTACCAGATGCTCTAGCTCCTGTAGGAACTTTCCTTGACTGGAATAATAATAAATTATTTCAATCACTTAAAAATTAGTTGCACAATTGTCAAAACTGTGGCTTCCATTAACATGCTGCTGGAGAAAAATGGAAGGGCAAAGAGGGAGTGAAGAAAACATATCGAGTCACCTTTGAATTGGCCAGGGAGGCTGCTTGAGAACAAAGGCAAAGCCACAAATTTATCACTATCTGGTCTAATTGTTTTTTATCTTAAACTATTGAAATTGATTGGATTGAGTGTCTCTGTCTATGTCATAAGAGGATCCAATAAAAGAAGGGCTGAGGGGCTGCAATAGGAAGATAGATTTTGCCTTGGCCTAAGGAAGAGTTTTCCTTTAAAGGGAGTACAAACTGTTCTGGAAGGTCCTGAGGGGCAGTACAGTGCAGAATTTTCCTTGGCAAGCTCAGGGGTCAGTCAAACTGTCAGGATATGACTTAGGATGTGCAAATTACTCTGCACTTTCCCTGTGCGTGAATCAGGGAAATCGTAGCCTAGCACTGAGGTATCGTTTTTCAGATTAAAGCAAGCAATATGTGCCTGGCACTTGGTAATACCCAGCAATTGAATATTATTATTCATGAGTACCTATTCATTGCAGATGTTCAAATGTCTAGATTTTTCTGTTTGTTTGCTTTATTTTACTTTTTTTAAGCCCTATTCAAATCTGAGATTGGATCCTTATATTTTGCCAGGGAGGTGAGGAGACAGAGGAGCAAAACCACTAAGGCCGATTGAGGACAAGCACCCTGGGCACTGGGTCCTGCTTATTAGTTCTGCAGGGCAGTGTGCTGCCTGCTGGGTCTCCCAGGTCTGCATCTGCAGCCTCCTGGACAGTGTGCTGAACTGACGTATGGTGCAGGGCCAGCCCTGGGTATGTTTGATCATCACCTCCCAGTGGAGTCTGGCCTGAGCACAGATTGGCAGGCAGGCAGGCAGTGTTTCTCTCTCTGCTGATGGGGCAGCCCTGGAAGGCCTGGAGCCAAAGGTCAGAAGAAAAACTGGGAAACCATGAAATCTAATCAGAGGATGTTCATGTTGGAAGGGGACCTGGAACTCAGCTCCCTCTTTTCACAGATGAGGAGCCAGAGGCTCAGAATAGGGAGTTCATTACCGAAGGCCACATCACTTGTGAGCAGCAGAACTTGGTCCAAAAGACAATTTTCCTTCTTTCAGATTAGTGATTACTGTGTTGCAGCTCACTGGGTCTCAGGCCAGGCCAACCAATGGCATAATGTTTAAGTGGAGTAGTGAAGTGGCAGGGAGGGAGCCATGAGGCAGCTTTCCTTTGTCTATAAATGAAATTGGAGAACAGCAACAATGTAACCAATATGCTTATATCAAAAAGAAAGGTGACCCACCTAAGTCCAGAGTGGGGCTACTAGGACAGAGGCAGAAAGAAAGACATGAAGAGAAACCATGACCCACTTAGCACTTCAAAGGTTGAATGGGCTTATGTAAGGGGTATTTAGGAAGGATTTTGTGTAACCAAGGTGAGGGGCAAGGGAAGAAGATTTAGCCAGATTTTTTTTTTTCTGGGGGAGACTAGGGGATATTTGAAATCAACATCAGGGATATTTTCCAGGGGATTAAGTCTCCATGAATCTGCAAATTAGTAGAAATGTGTGTTTCATACCTTCAGCCCACCTTACCTTTTATATCTTGTAGCTCCTCTTCCATATTTTCCTAGACAGAAGTGTACTCTAACAGATCCTACCTTCACAAAATGAAGGAAACAATATAATATCTAATTCACACTAAGTTGGTGGTGGCTAATGTGTGTTGTCCAAGTGATCTTTGAATATTACGTGGAGATTGTAGAAGAAAGCCAATACTTCCCGTGGAGGAGGAAAGCTCCAACAGCAGAATGTCAGACAAGGGGAGGAATAATCGTACGGCTCGATGCATACTACATGCCAAATTTTATTGAAAATGTGTACTGATGCTTTTAATCATCAAAACAAACCTGTGCTTATCTGAGGCACAGAATAGCTATGTGACATGAGAAAAGTCACATGGCTAGAAAGAGAAGTTTGGAACTGAACTTAAACAGGCTGGCTTTAGAATTTCTCATGGCTCCTCTTACTATGCATTACTAATGCATGACCAGTTACTTCCCTTATTTATAACAATTTTCCTGAGCACTATGAGGATTTTGATTTGGAGAGATGGTGCCTTATGTCTAAGGACAGATATGGGTATTGATGGAGTTCTAGTCATCACCACTAGGAAAGAAGCTGGCATCTGAGCCAGTGGAGACCTTCTGCCCTGCTCTGGGTTGTAGACAGATGTTCCGATGTGTAATAAAATGTTACATGTTTTTAGAAAGAAGCCTCTCCCTTCACGTTAGCATCCCCTGGACTTTGCAGTGTGGCTTCTGTGGGCTCTGCAGCAGCCCTAATGCCATCCCAGGAATCTCCAGTAACGCGGGAAGAAGTGGGCATGCTGTTGGGGTGTAGAGGTGGCAGGCTGGGGTGATTAGACCCCAGAGCAAGGCCACTTGGCATGACATTGAACTAACATGTGGATTGTATGGTTTATCAAAGCTGTTTATGTCACCACTGTAAAGCTGTCTTTTGATTTCTCAACCTTATAAACAATTAAATAATGTGTTTAAGTCTCAGGGTTTAAAGTAGGTTAGATCTGCTTTCAAAACCCAGCTAATTAATTCTAACAGAATAACCTTGGACAAGGTATTTAAACACTTTGAGCCTCAGTTTCCTTAGCTATATGATGGTAATAAATAATAGATATCTTACCAGATACCTGAGGGAATTTGATAAGAAAATGTGTGAAAGCTTTCTTGGTACAATACTGGCACATAGTAGGTACACAATAAATTGATTTATTATTAATATTAGTATTAGTATTACTGGTGCAGGAAACTCCCATTTGGCTTTCTCACCCATGATTTGTCCCAAAATTTGCTTTCCAGACTCATCATTGCATCTCTTCCAAGGCCCAACACGCAGTAGATTCAAAGTCAGCACTGGATTGATGGATCAATTCACTCTCCTTTTTATTATCTTTCTGCTTGAGAATAGATCTTATTGAGATGATGATCTAAGTTTTATTTTATTTTTTTCCAAGTGTTAGGCACTTACTCCCTTCTTTGTCTTGCTTGGTTAGTCTTTCTGCCCTCTAAGCTTTGGTTTTGTTTATTTTGTTTAAAAGTTAGAGCCTTCTGAACTCCCTCACCTCCTGCTGAGGAAGGAGGTCTAAAGAGGTGGTCTACTTTAGAACATGTGAAAAGTTACTACCTTGAAATTTCAGCTTAGGGAAGATACTGTGCTCTACTACATCATTGGCCCTTGCTACTTCTTTCCAGAGTCAAAGTCAGGCTGCATGTGAGAGTGATAAGGAGGAGTATCCCTCTGTCCTTCCATCTTTGTGTAAGTGCAGCTGTAGAAATAAGTTGTACATTTTGTCAAAATTCATTCTTAGTCTTTGGAGAAACAAACTTTCCTTTGATTTTTTTTTTTTAAGAAATATTTAGGGTAATTCTATTTAGGCCAGTTGATAAGTTACTTTGGGTAGAACTGAGGAACTGCCTGAAAACCTTGGATGTTTCAATTATTCATAGTGATGTATTTTGTAGTTAATATGGCTCAGTGTCTATTAATTAGATGTGGGCTACTGGAGCCTGATTTATTTATAGTTAAATGAGTTAGGTAAAGTTTAAGAAGTAGACTGTGTCAAATTCTAGAGTTGACTTTCTGGACCCTTGAGACCAATAAAAAATAAATTTATGAAAAATTGCTTCTCTAAAAATTAGATTATTGACATAACTACAAAGTACATACTTACATTCATTTTTATGTTTTGTTGGTCAGAATTGTCTAGATAGAGCACTTGATTTTCTGATTCACTTTGCAAAAGTCTTTCTCTTTAACCTTGAAGAATCCCTTCCACTGCTATTTGTGAAAAATCATTATTGTAGCTGACTGCTTTCTGAAAATCACTGACCCTCCTCCTGTTTGGAAAGGACCTTTAAGTTCACCTCTTTCCACCACACACGAGAAGCTCTAATCTTCCTTCTAGGAACTTAAATAAGAGCTAGTTCAGTAGTTTTCTCTCCTGGGTTTATATTAGACTTCTCTGGAAACTTTAGAAGTTACAAATGCTCAATTCTGTACCCCATGCTCCCCCTGCCACCCAACAATTTTGATGGAATTGGTCTAAGGTGGAGTTTGGCAATGGCATAAAAAAGATTTCTAGGTGCTTCTAATGTGCCACCACATTAGAAGTGGCTGAGAACCACTGAACAGGTTGACCTGTAATGTCATGTGCTGGTGGGAGAGGGACAGCAGGCCAAAGGACCACAGACCAGTCCAACATTGATTAAGTTAAAAGACGTGCATGAGGTATTCAAATCTGAGGTGTTAAAGGAACTGTGCATTTTTTGAAATCAATAAGAAAGGGACAGGCCTTGTATATCCTGAGGGGATTTCACAGAGAACATGAGTTCAAGCAGGAGCCAGAGAAAAAATGCCTTGCAAAATTTGAGGAGTTAAGGATGTTTGTTGAAAGTTGCAGCTTCCCCTCATTGCCTTGCTTAGTGCTTGAGATCCTAACCTGGAATACACCAAGTTGGTGCCAGGGCACCTCCCACACATGTACTTGATCTTGCTTCCTTTTACTTTGACTTCTCTGGGCTTTTAACAGTCACCTTGTTTCACCAACAGAGTCTGCCTTGGGTATGTTATACTGACTTCCCTTTGCCACTTAGTTTTGATTCATAAGAAAGATGTCTCAGTTCCTACATAAGGGTGCTCAGGTCTTTGCATGCAGGCTGAACATGCTGGGGGAGTGTGCGAGAGCTTGTCATACAGACAAAGACTTGGAGCATTCTCATAGGGCCACAGTGTGCGACGAGTGGGGGAAGCCTGCAGGGTGCTCCAGGACACACACGGCTTCCCTCTGCCTGGGGTTTACTCAGGAAATCTCCAGACTTGCCAGACATCTATGAAAATGTCAAGACTTTGAAAACAAATTACTTATTTCCGACAACTTAATCTGGTTAATACTCTGCGTAAGCCAGGTATGGACCAAATAATGAGGATAGTTTGAGCTCAGTTAGCTGTTTGTTTATGAAAGAAAACATAAATGTCTTTGTGAATGGGTCTTCCTGACAAACAGTTGTCAATCCTCAGGCTTCCTTTCTTGAGAAATATCAAAGCTAACTTATGTTGTCTCTAATCTTGAGTGACAGCCATCTAGGCAGCAGACATTTGGATGGTCTTTGGAGAATTATAATACATATTAAGTATGTCTATATCCTATTTATTTTTTATGTATACACTTGCAGGCTGCTTTTGAGATCTTAACACGAGGCTTACAGGAGAAGAAGAGACTGCTAACACTCACTGAGGAGTGAGAGATTCAAAGGAATGCAAGGTTGGCTTTAAGTAAAAAGCAGAGTATTAGAAATGCAGTTAGTAAACCTACCCCACTATGTATTATGTACAAGGTATATGTCTTTCTCTGTCTCTGTTTCTTTCTCTTTCTATTTCTCTTCCCCTCTCTCTCTGTACCCCTGTTATCAGCCTTTCTCCATCTATCCTCACCTCCTTATCATCAGTTCTATTCATTTTAAGTCTGGAAACTAACCGACCACAACTTTCATTCTACACATAGACACACATATATACCTGGACAATTTAGTTCAACTGTAAATATTCCTTATTGATTTGCAACTTGCTTTTCTTACATCTCTCGAACATTCCTGTAAAAGCAGGACATCTCTCTATTTAGTAATCCTGGCACCTAAGCCGGCAGCAGAATCACCTGGAGGACTGGTAGAAATGCAGATTGTTGGGCTACATACCCTCGCATTTCTCATTTAGTCAGTCTGGCACAGGGCCCAAGAATTTGCATTTCTAACAAGTTCCTGAGAAATGTCGATTGCTGTTCTAGGGACACACTTTAAGAAAAAGTTCTCTTACTAATTTTGTTCAGTAGCTACATAATATTTAACATGAGAGTTATAACACAAGTTGTTTTTTTTTCCCCATCCATTCCCCTATTGGTACATATGCAGTAATTCTTGCCTCTATGTTCAATGGTGCAATAAAGGTTCTTATATCACTATTTTCATATACTGGTGCTTTTATTTTAATAGGATTCAGAACTTTTTGAAAATGTCTTCTCAATTAGATGATGAGTCATAGGAGGAAATCAATCTCATTGCTTGGTGGTCACACTTCAGCTAGATCTTATTTGCCAGACTTAGATCTAGATGACGCAGACTGTTTCCACAAGTCAGCCCCCCTCAGAAGAATGGTATTTTTCACTTTTGTGAATAATCAAAGGAATGTGCCCTGAGCTGCTCCTGTAGCAGTTCCGGAAGAGGGGCTCTGGCTGAGAGTGTTGCCAGCAAGGTCAGGTTGGTTAACTCTTGTCCATAGCCTTCCTGGGGATCTACTTTGCAAGAACATCATCTAATGAAAGTTTGGTGATGTCTTTATCTTTTCAAAGTTAGGCAATTTATTTTATTTGCACCTCACATACGTGCCTTGAGGCTAGCCTCACACTTTGGTGTTTGAACGCTGTTAATTGAGCACTTCGTACATCCTAGACACTTTAAAAACATCATCTCATTGCCTGGGAGGCAAGGGTCTTAAGTTCATTTTGTCTTGTTATTGAAGAGTCTCCGCCTGGCACAGTTACTTTTCTAGGCCTCAGCATGCTAGTATATGGCCAAGCTGAGAGTTGAACTCAAAACTTTCCAGCTTCAAATTTATTTTTAGTTTTTGGAACGTTATGCTGCTTCCTATTGGGGGGCTTGGGAGCTGCAAATGAATGGACTATCCAGGCTATTTCTTGAGTTATAGCTGTTATAAGGAACATCAATTTCTCATTCAAATTTTGGGACTAATCATGACTGTATTAATCATTTGATTTTCCAGCTGATGCCTAATCTGGATACAATTGTCTGTCTTCCTCATTTTTCTCTTCTTTTCTTTGTTTTCTTTTGATAAATAATGAGTTGAAAGGTTATCAACTTTCAGCATTAAATGACACTCTCAGTTGCCCCAGCCAGTGTTGCTCACTTGGCTGGAGTGTCATCCCATGAGAAGAAGGGTCAAATTCCTGGGTTAGGATGCTTTCCTGGGTTGCAGATTCGCTCCCTTAGAGGCAAGTACCAGAGGGAACAGATCCATGTTTTTCTCTCATGTTGATATTTTATCCCTCTCTTTCTCTCTTCCTCCCTTCTCCTCTCTCTAAAAATCAATAAGCATTGTCCTCAGTTGAGGATAAAAAAAATTAAGAGTAGAATAAAATATAAAAACAAAGTATTTTAAAAAGGCAGTATTAATCTTGAGAGCAGGTTTTCTGGTTGAAAAGACAGCTAGGTATGAGTGGTGAGCACTGAGAAATTAGGGTATATACTTTAGATTTTATCCTCAACAGAACCTCTTCTATACTGTGTTCTTTCTTGTCATGGAGTCACACTTTTACCCTTTTATAAAATCCTTATCCTACCCTTTCCATAGCAGTTTTCTTTTGATCTTTTATAGCTTATTCTCTTGTGAAGTGCTTGACCTCTGCTCTGAAATCATCACTCTATTTTTAATTTCCACTTGGCTGATGTACTAATTATTCCAAATTCTATGGCTCCTGTTCCAGACCTTCTCAGGCTTTCTCGTCTTTTATCTGGTTCTCTGTGAGTTGGTCCTGTGAAGTGATGCTTGTATAAAAGTTTATGCTTCCATCTCTGACCTCTTTGTCAATACCTTTTCACACCACTGCTTACTAAGTACCCTGTGACAAATCTCCGCTCAATTCATCATCCCTTTAATGGTACTCTCAACTCTTCCTTTATCTTATATTCCTTTTAAGTTCATGTGTTTTTCACTTTATTCAGTAACATAGACATCTTAGCAGGAGAAAATAAAAATAAAACAACCCAGCACCAGCTCTGTATTTCTTTGTGCATTCTGAGGTGTCAGTACCTTTTCAAGTAATTTAAAGGCCTTAGATTAGTCAAGGTGAGGTTTGAATGTCTCTTAGATGGGTTACAGAGCACAGGGAGGGAACCATCAGGCTCAGGGTAAAACATTTTTTTATCTTTTTTTCCATCCCATATAGAGTTATTAGGAATTGTTTCCTAAGAACTTTCACGACTTTTCATGTTCAGGCTGTTCTTATAATCAACAACCTCAAGCATGTAGGTACTTGGAACTTGGGAAAATAAGAGGAATGAGTTCTGATTTCACTGCATGAAGTTTGTGGTGGAGCTTTCCTATATGTCATTGAATTTAATTACATTAATACTCCTGCTAAGTAGATATTGATGTTTTTATTTTATAAGCAATGAACCAAACTCAGAAAGAAGGAAAATAAACATTTGTCATATATGTATATGTGTATATGCATGTATTAATTATATATAACATATATACATATGTATGTACAGTTTTGTTAGAGTATGTATCTCTCTATACACACACACACACACACACACACACACATATTTAGTCTGTCTGGAAAAATTCCAACCATTGTTAGTATAACGAGAATGGTTTGTGTGACATCTATGTAAGCTGGAAGCCAAGGAATGTAGACTGAAATGTTCATCATGAACAGTGATGACTTCACTGTACTAGTCAGTGGGGGTGGTAGACACCATTGAGTGAGCATGTGTACTGTGTGGTTGTCCAATTCAAAATGACTGAGTAGAGCAATGACTGCATCAACTTTAGTGTTAAGCTTGAACATTCTTCTGTGGAAACTATTTGGATGATTCAGAAGGCCACAGCTTTGGGCTACTGGTGATTTGACAGCTACATCACAACAGTGTGGCCGCTCATGCATCACATCTCATGCAGAGTTTTTTTGTGAAACATTAAATCACCCAGGTGACTCAGCCCCATTACAGCCCAGTTTGGTGCTCTGTGACTTTTGGGAAAAGCCAGAACTAAAATCACCTTTGAAAGGGAAGAGATTTCAGACCGTTGATAAGATTCAGGAAAATATGATAGGGCAGCTCACGGTGACTGGCAATATTGTGTGAGGTCGCAAGGTCCCTACTTTGAAGGGGAGTGAAGTGTTATTGGCCTATGTTCTTGTATCTTGCATCTTCAGTAAATGTCTCTATTTTTCATAGTACATGGCTGGATACTTTCTGGATAGGCCTCTTTTTAAAAAATATGTATATAAATACATACATATATAAGTATATATACATATATAAGTGCTTATATATGTACATATGTATGAGTATTTATATATGTATATAAGTACTTATATATATATAACTATGTATAAGTGCATGTGCATATATACTCATGTATATAAGTACATATATGTATATACTTAATACAGATATACTTATAAATGGATATTAATCTTAAATATAAAATATTCATATATGTATATATACATATATAAGTATACACATAAGTATATATAATACATATATACTATATAATACATATATACTATAAGTATTATATATGTATATAAGTATATGTATATAGTATATATTATGTATATATTATATGTATATAAGTATATATGTATACTTATGTATGTGTAAGTATTTATATATGTATATAAGTGTTTATATATACTTATATACATATATGTGTATATATACTTATATATACATATATAAACTTATACACATATATACTTATATACATATATATATACTTATATATGTATATATGCATGTATATATAAGTATTTTATACTTAAGTATAAGTATACATTTATATATTATATATGTATATGAGTATAAAATGCAGTAGTTTGCTGCATTTTAATTAGTTGTCTGAAGGTCTGCATCTCCCTCCAGCCTGGGTGACAGCTACTTAAAACCCCAAATATGATTTATAATAATGTGTATTGCAATGTCCAAACTTAATGACTATTTAGTCAATGTTTACTGGTCTAAGTCTCTCCTAGAGTATCACTAACTATAGAACCATTATAAATGGGGGAAGGATGACAAAGATGTCAATTACTATAGACTAAAGAAATTTGGCACATATTACCAGCTGCAGGGATCTTTCTGGGTTCCTCGAGAAGGCTTGAAGAAGACAGAAAGAAAGGCTCTGCACTTTCTTCAGATCCTGCTCCCAAGCTTTCATATTAGCTGATAAATTTAAAAGTCAAAGCTGCCCTTCACCAAGGCCAATTCTTAGAAGAAAAAGAAATCATTTTTACTTCCCTCTTTCCCTTTTTCCAGGCCTCCCACTCTTTTCCCTAACTTCTTTATTTCCTTTTAATAGGAGATTAGAAAAGATGTTAAACCAAATAATTCCATTTTATAATTTAATTTTCATTTCATGATACATTTAGAATAATGCATAATAAGCCCAAACCTTCAGTCATGTTTTCCTGAATGTTACATTCTGTTTCAATGCAGCATAGTGTTTTTTATTTTCTTTTTCTAAAACAAAGTGCCTTCCTTCTAATATAAAATATTAATAATGTGTCTTATGTGGTTATTTAATGGTACTTAGTCTTTGGCACATAGGGCCATGAGTCATCTGTAGCTGGCTTCTTGGCCCCCATTCGTGTGTGTATTTTTTTTAAACTCTGTTTCTTCCTTCCCTTTTTCTCCAAGAATACAAGAAAGAAACTTCTTACACATTCTTCCTCTGTACCTTATACTATAATTGCCACATTTATGTTGTAACATTGATTTGGAAAACTCATCATCATTCAGTGTATAAAATAATGAAAATCTGAATCCTGCTGGAGGGAGTTATTTAGACTTTATTGTAGTGATTTACAGAGAGCTTTCCATCCAAATAAGATGCTGAGAGAAAAAGAGGAGATAAACTGAAAGAAATCATGCCTGTCTCCCAAGAAGCACCAAGAATCAAGATTGCCATTCTATTTTTTTTCTTCCTTCCTTTATTTTATGAATGAGTAATGTTAACAAATTAAGGAAATATGCACCATATCTGTGTTTCTGGAAAGTTGTGGAGGATATTTATCTGGCAAAGTCCATTTCTTTAACATAGCAAATAATTTTAAATGTACTAGCAAAGGCTCTTTAAAATGGTAGAAACATTTTGCAAAAGGAGGAAACCTTTTTCAAAGTAAGCATTCCTTTTTATTTGTTTTGTCCATTTAGTTTTCTGAAACTCTTTCTGTGACCTTTGGTGCTCAGATACAGATGGAAAAGTACATTTGATTGATACATGAAAAGTGCTCACAGTTCCCATTGCATTTGTCTGTGAGTTAAGCCAGGATGTTCTTTCTATTTGATGCTATCTTGCTTCAGTACCAGCAGGATTTCCATCAAAACGCTCAATGAAAATGAGATTATAAATCTGGGATTTCCCAAGGCAGGACATATTTTAGATAAGAAGGGGAAGGTTGCAAGTTATATAACAGATATATTACATTTCTCTCCTCTTAATAAATCATCAGCAAATATATTTTAAGTAGGTGATATGCATGGGGTTGTACTACACCAGTTTGATGGGAAATCCTAGGTCTCATAAAATATTAGTGTAGCTAAGGAACTCCTCCTGTGACTAGGTACTTCATGAGTACTCATTACCTCATCATTAATGCTGTCAGATATCCTAACTCAAAGAAACATCTTACAGAGAGAGATAAAAGGTTTCAAAGAGGTTAAAGGTCCCAGAAAGTGGTAGAGTTGTTTTCAAACTTAGCCTTACTTCTTATTTCATATACTTTCTCACTCTAAAACTCTATCATCATGCACGAAGATATACTGAACCAAAAGAGGAGGAGGGGGTGGGGGAGTGAGGGAAGAAAGATGGAAGGGATAAAGGGAGAGAGAGAAGGAAGAAGGGAGGAAAAGAGGGAAGGAGAAAGGAAGGGAGGGAGGGAGGGATGGAGGGAAGGAAAGAAGGAAGGAAGCATATGCACAAACTGGTGAAAATTAAGTAAGATCTCCAGACTGGCTGATAGTGTACCCATACACTACAGTTCGGGAAGGTGTCATCACTGCAGACAGCTGAATGACAGGCACATAAGACTTATATATGCTACTTTTCCAACTTCTGTGAGTCTATAATTAGTTCAAAATGAAAAGGGTTTTTTTTTTTTTTAAATCTACCTTCACTTTAATAATCTAGGACTTTTTTTTTTTTTTTTTTGCAATCCATTGTTTCTAAGAAATTAAGTTTCCTGACATTTGAGGTTGAAACTACAATGCAATGTTGACTTGTCATTTTTAAACAAACAAAAAGACAAACTAGAATATTCTCATCCAAGGAAATGTTATATTTCCCATGCAAAGATTTATAGTTTTCCTAATAATTACTTTACTGATACATATGTCAGTATCTACAGAGTAACTTGTGAGGAAATGACCAAAGAGCTTGTGGCCTGTTCTTTGAATATACCTTTATACTTTGAAGATAGGTTTGACTTTTGGAAAAGTCAAGAGTTGTCAGGCACAAAGCCTTGTGAATAAAGTAAAAGAAACCAAATGGAAGTTGGTTTCTACATAGCACTAAAATTTGAGTTCTATTTGAAAAAATAAAACAACAGCAGCAAGAAGCATGTTAAATGCAGTGTTATTCACACTGGTAAACATGGAGACAGCCTTATGTAACTGAAAAGACTAAACACTGAGGCTGTAGGGATGGATTTTACTTCTCCTCGTGCTATTTTTGAGTCCAGAACCCACCTCTGTAGACTCACAAGTTCCATATTATGTTGAGATGATGAGTTTCAAGTGCTTAGCACAGGACTTCATCTGTAATAAGTGATCAGTTAAAATTTAGCAGCTTTAATTATGATGGGGATGATGATAATTATAATGATGAATTTTGTCCTTAGACTAATGCCTTCCTTTTTCTAAGCTTCCCCCCTCCCCCCACCCCATCATCTACAAAATACAAGGATCGAACAAAAGGAGAGCTAAATTTTCTACCTCTGCCATTCAGTGACTTAGTGACGTGTACTCTGGGGCAGGCATCAGGAGGCAGGGAGAAGGTGCAGAGGGTACAGGAAGACCAGGCAGATTTGTTGTTTTCGGGGTGGTGTAATGGCTGAAAGGAGGTCCTGCTCAGCCAGAGTTTCAATTTCCCCCCTCTGTCTCAGAGCAAGACCTTTCTCCTTTCTTTTCTTTAGAGTCTGGGTTTTGATCACTGTGCTAAGATTTCCAGGCTGCACTGACATACTTTCTGTCTCAGAAATATTGTAGGAAAAAAATATCCAAGGGGTTCATTATGTGCCTGAACAGCCAGAACCACAATAATTGATAATTATTTGATAATAGACTTTTGTTTCCCAGTGTGACTAGTGGAGAGTCATGTTTCTGACAGGCCAGTGGCTGCTGAACATCTTGATTGAAAGATAGACTTTTCCATCTGGAAAACAGTGTTCAGATATGAGAGAGGACATTGCATTTGGTCGGTGATATCTGATACTAAACTGCCAGTTGGAAAAGAGCTGGACACTAGTAGCTTTCTTGGTAAACATTGAAAGACTGACAAGCCCCAGTCTCTAAGATGTGTCAAATAGTGGGAATAGACAAATTCCTATTCGTTTGGTGCTGTGAGTCTTTCCATGTTCACTAAAGAAGCTACTAGTGCCCAGCTGTTTCCAGATGATTTTTTTTTTCAGCTGGCAGTTTAGTGTCATATATCACCAACCAAATGCAATGAACTCGCCTACGACTGAACTTTTTTCCAGATGAAAAAGTCTATCTTTCAAGCAAGACATGTAGCAGTGCCTGGTTTTCATTGCAGAGTTCAGCATGTCTTCCAGTGGGGCTTGGAGCATGGGCATGGACAGCCTTGTACTTCATTGGATATAAGCTTAGGCACAGGGGCAGGTGTTGGGTGGTGAGGAAGCAGGAGGTGGGCAACGGGCCCATGATGTTGGCTGATGGGAGCCTTTAAGCAAAACAAACATGTTTTTACTAACTTCTCTACATATTTCAGCATCCTACTTTTGGCTTCATATCTTCTCATTATATTTGTAGCAATGGCCATGTCAACATACCTTTAGAAAGAAGCAATACAACCTTTAGTTAAGGGCAATGACACCCCTCTCCTGAGCTAATCATGTTAGGAGAATCCACAGTGGCCTTCACCCAGCATACCCCTTCCCACTGGCAGAGGAGTCAGTGTAACCAAGGGGGAATGCTCATGCAAAGCCAACACCCTCTGCCATTTAGACCACCCAGAAATCCCTGCCAAATAGCCCATACCCAAATCTAGGACCTGCTTGGACCTCTTTCCTAATCCATTCTCTTTTTTTTTTTTAATTTTTTTAAAATATATTTTATTGATTATGCTATTACAGTTGTCCCATTTCTCCCCCATCATTCCCCTCCACTCTACACACTCTCTCCCACCCACATTCCGCCCTTTAGTTCATGTCCATGTGTCATAAGTTCTTTAGCTTCTACATTTCCCATACTATTCTTGCCCTCCCCCTGTCTATTTTTCACCCACCGTCTATGCTATTCATTCTCTGTACCTTCCCCCCGTCTCCTCCTCCCACACCCCTATTGCTAACCCTCCATATGATCTCCATTTCTGTGGTTCTATTCCTGTTCTAGCTGTTGGCTTAGTTTGCTTTTGTTTTTGTTTTAGGTATGGTTGTTAATAATTGTGAGTTTGCTGTCATTTTACTGTACATGTTTTTTATCTTCATTTTCTTAGATAAGTCCCTTTAACATTTCATATAATAAGGGCTTGGTGATGATGAACTCCTTGAACTTGACCTTATCTGAGAAGCGCTTTATCTGTCCATCCATTCTAAATGACAGCTTTGCTGGATAGAGCAATTTTGGATGTAGGTCCCTGCTTTTCAAGATTTCAAATATTTCTTTCCAGCCCCTTCTTGCCTGGAAGGCCTCTTTTGAGAAATCAGCTGACAGTCTGATGGGAACTCCTTTGTAGGTAACTGTCCCCTTCTCCCTTGCTGCTTCTAGAATTCTCTGCTTCATTTGAATCTTGGCTAATGTAATTACGATGTGTTTGGTGTGTTCCTCCTTGGGTCCAACTTCTTTGGGACTCTCTGTGCTTCCTGGACGTCCTGGTAGTCTATTTCCTTTGCCAGATTGGGGAAGTTCTCCTTGATTATTTGTTCAAATAAGTTTTCCTCTTGTTGCTCTTCTTCTTCCCCTTCTGGGACCCCTATGATTCAGATGTTGGGACGTTTAACGATGTCCCAGAGGTTCCTAAGCCTCTCCTCATTTTTTTGAATTCTTGTTTCTTCCTCGTTTTCTGTTTGGTTGTTCGTTTCTTCCTTCTGGTCCATTCCATTGATTTGAGTCCCAGTTTTCCTTCCATCTCTATCAGTTCCCCATGCATCTTCCTTCATTTCACATATTGTAGCCTGCATTTTTTCATCTAGTTTGTGAGCAAAATCAACCAATTCTGTGAGCATTTTGATGACCAGTGCTTTGAACTGTGCATCTGATAGGTTGGCTATCTCTTCACTGCTTAGAGGAATTGACTCTGGGGTTTTCATTTTTTTCTCTGGTTTGAGCCATTTTTGGTGGGTTTTTTTTGTTTTGTTTTGTCTTGGTTTTAGTCTGGTCGTGGCTATTACGTAGTGAGGGGTGGAGCCTCAGGCGCTCCCCAGTGCGGGGCAGCCCAGTCGCTGGGTTGTGACGCTGTATGTGGGGGCGGGGTCTGAGAGGGAAGAATGGCGCCTGCTCCGCTCTCTCCTGGATTCAGTCCCTTCCGCCACCTCCCCTCTGCCTGGACCGTCCATGCGCGCGAATGTGGGACCACCTGGTCAGCCAGATGCCTTGTGCGGCCTCACTGGGTCTGCACAGTTGTCCCCCTGTGCCCGGGGTCCGCCAGCTGCTGCCTGTGGGCCCGGGGACTGCCTGAGCACCTGGGAACTGCCAGCCGCTGCTGTTTGCGTTACTGGTCTGCACCTCTACTTTTTCCTGCCGCGACTCCGCCCCCTCTTACCGGTCTGGATGAATGGTTGTTGGACTTCCGTACAGTTCAATTTCCTATAAGTTCTGGTTGTTTTCTTGTTTCTAAATATTTGTTGCCCTTAATTTTGGTTGTGAGAGGAGGCACAGTGTGTCCGCCTACGCCTCCATCTTGACCGGAAGCTCCTAATCCATTCTCTTGACACCAGATTAAGTTGCTGGTGAACACACCTCTAGGCAAAGGAGTGGCCAGGGTTAGCTACTGAGGAGAGGTTTGAGATGCTCCTTTATAGGGAAAGGTGGAGCTGAGGATGGAGAAGAAAGAACAGGGCTAGACCAAGCTTTGTGGGTCAGGAGGCAGCTGTTCCATGGCTTCATAGAACTCCTAGGAGCCAAAGAATTTCAAACTTATATTCTAAATTTGGAGTCTTGTTTCAGATCCCCAAATATTATGAGTAGTTGTGGGGAAAGCACCAGTGTCCTCTGATCCCAGTTCCCTTCCTGCCCAGGGTTTCAAGTCATTACATCAAGACTGTGTGCGCTTGCCTGTGAGGATCGGTGGAAAGTCAGTTGTTACTGTTGGTTTATTTATCACTGTTGGTTTATTTACCAAACATTTATTAAACACCTGCTCTACTAAGTTCTCTAGTGGCCACTGGGAGATGCTGACCAAGACAGACATTCCCCCTCTCTACTTCACTAAACATGTTTGATAGAGAAAATATACAAGAAATAGAAGTAAACAGACAAATCAATAACTAATTTCCCATCAAGATAAAATTATGAAACAAGCAGACTGAGTTCAGAGACAGAGAAAAAAATGGGAAGGGAATTAATTTGAGATTAGCTGTTCAAGTTGAGATTCTCTAAGCAAGTGACATGGAAGCAGAACCCTGAAGGGAAAGAGGAGTGGAGAGGGGAGGAGGTCCCAGCCCAGGAGACAGCACGTGGAAGGCTGTGAGCCAGGAGAAAACCTGGAATGATGTGCACAGTCAGATTATGAAACTGCAAGTAGCCTGTGGTAAAGGATTTGCATTTTATCCTCATTGCAATGGGAATTTGGAAGTCTTAAGCATAATATGATTTACATATTTTGGAGATCATTCTGACTTTTATGTGGAAAATGTCTGAAGAGGGGAAATGGGAAGACTAAGGAAGGAGGCCTTCATTAGAATTCAAGCAAGAGATAATGGTGATGTCTCATCCATGAGAAAGCCTGGATGCTTCCGCACCAAGATAGCTTCCTTCCCACTAGACAGAGCCCTTAATATGTTAGGGAGGGAGGTTTGCATTTATTGCTTTATTCAGTCATCCACCACTTGTTTATTAAGCACAGACTATGTTTCAAACCCCACTTTAAAGCTGGGTATCTCAAGGTGAAGGAGTCACAGTCCCTACTTTCAGAATGCCTGGAAAGATCCATGCTGTTTAGAGGTAGAAGCTAGGTAGGGATTGAGGCAAGATTGGGGAAGGAACCAAGATGAGGCAGCTGTCACTGAGGACAGTGCTATCAAAACAAAGGTTGCCTGATTTCCCAGTTTAATTCATGAATATGGCCATGTAGTATAGCTTCACCATAGTCAGTTATTGCATTGCTAGACTGTGAGGGATTTTAAAATGTTGATTATATATGTCTGTGTATGTGTGTGTATAGATATATTTACTTTTGTCTACCATAATGAATAGATTAAAAAAGAGGGAGAAGGATGGTATATGATAACTGGGTATTTTCTTGGGGGAAGGAGGGCTCCCTACTCCCCAAGTATATTTAAAAACACAAACATGGTTAGAAAAGACCCAAAACTGGAAAGACAGAAAACCAGTAGATAAGGGTGGGATTTGGGGGAAGGTAAATGAAAGGGAGTGGTCATGAGTGGCTAGGAATCCTCTCAGCTATAGTGGCACTAAAAATGTCACACACTTTATGGACTACCATGGCTGAAGAGGGAATGGCATTTTCTCAGTGACACCACCCCTAAGTGGAGACTGTTCTAGGGGAGATCAGGAGAAAGGATGCCAAGTTTCTCTCTCATAAGTCCTACAGTGCATTTATTCCACATGAAGTAATTCTCATCTTAAGAGGAGATCTCTGCACCCATAGGGCAGAGCCAAGAAACAATCTCTATGATTCTCTGAACATTTACTACTAAATTCCCTGAAAGGATGATTTTCCACAACTTTAGTTTAGGCTTTAATTCACTAGAATAAAGCTTGGTTCTAGTAGGTGCCAGATTTTCCTGGATATTCATGGAGAATTCCCCTACCTTTTGGAAGAGAAAGTGTCATGGGGTGGAATGTCCAAGAGGAGGCTGGGATCCAAGAAGGCACATTTTCCCCAGCTCTACCTAAGGTGAAGAGGGAAGGAGCCGAGAGCAGAGCTAGTGAAGTATAAGCCAAAATGAAGCAACAATTATGGGCTCAGTGGGAAGAGGATCAGCTGACACATTGTCTTGCTGGGTCAGGCAGATTATCACTAGTTGTTTATTATTATTATTAATTATTATTATTATTATTAAATGATCAGGCCTCCAGTTATTGTCATCACACAAGCTATTGGGCTAGGAGGGGAAGAGGTCTGACTCGTACATCCCATCTTCTTTATTATGTCAGCAAAAATATATTAAGCACCTCCTGGGTACCCACTCCTCTCCTGGACCCCTTAAAGGCACCATGCAATCACCAAAAAATTGGTATAAATATCTTCCGCTTATAAGTTAAATAGAATTTAAACAGTACTAGTTGAGAACAATTAAAGATAGGAAGCAACTAAGCCCTTGTCTGAATGGTAAAGATATGCTGTTCAGAGTAGGGGTATGCATTGTAGACTTAAAAATGACCCGATAATACACGCACACACACACGCGCGCATGCGTATACATATATTTATATAAGTATATACATCAAGATAAAAATGAGAAGGAACATATTTATTTATGGAAATGAAGAATATTTAAACAACATGCAGGTACCTAAGTGACATGGTTGGCTCCTGTTTTCAGGTTGGCATTTCAGTTTTGACTCTTGCCCTAAGCCTTAGATTTTCCTTAAGCATCCAGAATGCTGACAAAGAAGACCTTAAGCAGGGAATAATGGTAAATGCTCCATACTCAGAGCATACTTTTCTATTAGAAGACTACCTTCACCTCCACCATACCTCATTCAATCTCTAAAACTACAAAACAACCACAAAACAAGAGTTGGACAGTTTCTGGCTTGAAATGATTAAGAGGTAAAGTTTGAGATTGCCTGCTGATCCTGACCTAGCTTATATTGTACTTATATTTTCCAACACACATTGAACTACTTCCCTCCAACATTCACTATAAAACCAGTAAAACACAAAGTCCTTAGATTATCTAGACAGTATCTAAATGGAAAACCAAAGGGCCTATCCCAGTGCTCTTTATTGAAAGTACCTGAGGAGTCATGAAATCCCTGTTATTAGGGTAAATATCAACAGAATACAGCCCGATTAGATAGCTACTTGGAAGCAGCAGCAGGAAATTAAATTTGCAAAGCAGGAATAAAACCATGGGAGGATTTTTATATACAGGGACAAAAGTAAGGAAATTGAATATTGAGATTTTTGTAGCATTCTTCCCTGGTGGTGTAGCACTGAAGAGCATACAGTTTGTCATTTATCAGAAGGTCAGACCTAAGATAACTTAGCAAGATGTTCATTCTAAAGGGAAAAAAAATCATCTGTCAGGACCAGATCTCAGAGATACACAAGCCTAAGCAAATGAGGCATCTCTGAGTTAGATATTTTTTATCAGCATATTTTATTTTTTTGCCATTTTTTGAGATGATGTTCTCAGTTCTGTGTTATATGAAGTCACAATGGAATATTGGCACCATTTTCTAAGCAAATACTGTACATGTTTTCTCAGATAAATTAATGATTTTATTCATAAGTTCTTTGGTCTTAATTAAGTAAATATGTGTGCCAGAGAATGGAATGGCCAGTAGTTTCCCCCGCTGGGAAGTATTATATAAGTACATTTTGAGCTTACAATAACTACAGCTTATCAGAATGTTTTGTATTTCTTTTTTTTCTATTTTTGATGGTAATATTTGTTGATCATGTAATATATGTGCTGGCACTGCAGATGTACAGAGTGGAGCAGAAAGAAGAGAGAGTTCAAAATGATATTATAAAATTATGTTAAAAAGAGTAATATTCACACATTTATTTATTGACTTTCATAAAAAAAGGACTGGAACTCTTAAATATAGATTTGAGGTGAAGAGCTGGAATGTGAAGACCTCTTGCATGTGAATCAGGAAATTCCTTTACTTCCAAACACTGCAAAACCTTGTAAAGTGAAGGTGGAGGATTAGTTTATCAAAGTCACTCAAGTTTTATAGTTCTCTAGTATGATAACTGTTTGGATATGCATTTGCAGAGCTGCCTCAAGTTTAAGATAATCTAATTTCCTAATTGTCTGATTTCTGGGAGAGGTCTCAAACTACCAGCCAGCATATTGAATAAGGCCTGTGAAGGAAATATGTAGAGTCCACAAAGTATTGCTTCCTGTGCTTTTAGAGGAAAAAATGGAGTTTGTTGTAAATGGTTAAACACTTAGGAGATCCTCCTGGCCCCACCACCCCAAACCCTCATATTTTGTAGTTGCCTTGAAAAATTCAGCTCTGGACTTCCGGCCAAGATGGAGGCGTAGGCGGACACACTGTGCCTCCTCTCACAACCAAAATTAAGGACAACAAATATTTAGAAACAAGAAAACAACCAGAACTTATAGGAAATTGAACTGTACGGAAGTCCAACAACCATTCATCCAGACCGGTAAGAGGGGCGGAGTCGCGGTAGGAGAAAGTGGAGGTGCGGACCCAGGAACGCAAGTAGCAGACCCAGGAACGCAAGTAGCGGCGGCTCGCAGTTCCCAGGTGCACGGGCGGTGGCTGGCGGACCCGGGGCACAGGGGGGCAGCTGTGCAGACCCAGTGAGGACGCACAGGGCGGCTGGCTGAGCAGGTGGTCCCACATTTGCGCACGCAGACGGTCCAGGCAGAGGGGAAGTGGCGGAAGGGACTGAATCCAGGAGAGAGCGGAGCAGGTGCCATTGTTCCCTCTCAGACCCCGCCCCCACATACAGTGTCACAACCCAGCGACTGGGCTGCCCCACAATGGGGAGCGCCTGAGGCTCCACCCCACACTGCGTAACAGCACGCGCGCACGTGCGCAGATAATCCAGGTGAAGGGGAAGCAGCGGAAGGGACCAGAGTCCAGAAGAGAGCGGAACAGACGCCATTCTTCCCTCTCGGACCCCGCCCCCACCTATAGCGTCACAACCCAGTGACTGGGCTGCCCCGCCCTGAGGAACACCTAAAGCTCCACCCCTCATACGTAATAGCCGCGACCAGACTAAAACCAAACCAAAACAAAACAAAACAAAAAACCCCACCAAAAATGGCTCAAACCAGAGGACAAATAAAAGCCCCAGAGTCAATTCCTCTAAGCAACGAAGAGATAGCCAACCTATCAGATGCACAGTTCAAAGCACTGGTCATCAAAATGCTCACAGAATTGGTTGATTTTGCTCATAAATTAGATGAGAAAATGCAGGCTACAATACGTGAAATGAAGGAAGATGCATGGGGAACTGATAGAGATGGAAGGAAAACTGGGACTCAAATCAATGGAGTGGACCAGAAGGAAGAAATTAACAACCAAACAGAAAACGAGGAAGAAACAAGAATTCAAAAAAATGAGGAGAGGCTTAGGAACCTCTGGGACATCGTTAAACGTCCCAACATCCGAATCATAGGGGTCCCAGAAGGGGAAGAAGAAGAGCAACAAGAGGAAAACTTATTTGAACAAATAAAGGAGAACTTCCCCAATATGGCAAAGGAAATAGACTACCAGACGTCCAGGAAGCTCAGAGAGTCCCAAAGAAGTTGGGCCCAAGGAGGAACACATCAAGGCACATCGTAATTACATTAGCCAAGATTAAAATGAAGCAGAGAATTCTAGAAGCAGCAAGGGAGAAGGGAACAGTCACCTACAAAGGAGTTCCCATCAGACTGTCAGCTGATTTCTCAAAAGAGACCTTCCAGGCAAGAAGGGGCTGGAAAGAAATATTTGAAATCTTGAAAAGCAGGGACCTACATCCAAAATTGCTCTTTCCAGCAAAGCTGTCATTTAGAATGAAAGGACAGATAAAGCGCTTCTCAGATAAGGTCAAGTTCAAGGAGTTCATCATCACCAAGCTCTTATTATATGAAATGTTAAAGGGACTTATCTAAGAAAAAGAAGATCAAAAATATGACAGTGAAAAGACAGCAAACTCACAGCTATTAAGAACCACACCTAAAACAAAAGCAAACTAAGCCAACAGCTAGAACAGGAATAGAACCACAGAAATGGAGATCATATGGAGGGTTAGCAACAGGGACGTGGGAGGAGGAGGGGGGGAAGGTACAGAAAATGAGTAGCATAGATAGTGGGTAGAAAATAGACAGGGGGAGGGCAAGAATAGTATGGGAAATGTAGAAGCTAAAGAACTTATGACACAAGGACATGAACTAAAGGGGGGAATGTGGGTGGGAGAGGGTGTGCAGGGTGGGGGGAATGATGGGGGAGAAACGGGACAACTGTAATAGCATAATCAATAAAATATATTTAAAAAAAAAGAAAGAAAGAAAAATTCAGCTCTGGAAATCCTGGACCACAGTTCTGTGGATTAGAACTTGAAGGTTGTCTTCGGGGGCACGGATCCGTGCCCTACCCTATTCACCAACCCTCCTGATAACACTCCCCAGTCCTGCTGATACCAAGGCCGTGTGGGTTGTCATTTATCTCTTCATTCATTTGCTTTACCTGACTAGTGAGAACTGAGGTAAATACCATTTGCGTAAAAGTACTTCTGTCCTTTAGTTGAACCCATGATCACAGAGGATGTCTGATTCACCCCAAGAAAACAGAACCGAATGTGCTGAGCAAGCTGGGAAGTCAGGCTGAAACTTGGCTCTCGGGAACAGAACACTTTCTCTCATATTCATGTCAGTTGGACTGTGTCTTGTCAGAAACACATTTCACTCACTTCTCATGACCCACATATTGGGTAAACATGAAGAAATTACTCATTTCTTCTTTTCCTCAACTTACTTTTCTTCGTGAAAGGGTAAAATAATGATTGCATACACTAATGATAGAAAACTGTGCTTAAACTCAGACTATGATAATCAGGTGATTAAAAAAAAAAAGTCAAAGAAGTAGTTTGGCATTAAGAGTAAAAAAGACCATTTCCTGCAGATAATTGTTTAAAGACTGAATTGTTTTATATATTGAGGGCAAATAATTCAATGTATTTTCTCCCTTGGCTCAGTCCTTTACCTGACTTCCTTCAATTCCTCTCAGGCAGGCAGACCCACAGCCAGGCTTATTGACACCATGGCAATACGTCTTCCTTCCCATCCGTTTTCTGTCCTCAGACATGAGAGACAGAGCCTCTTCAGGAATGAAGTGGGAGCCTCATGGAATGGAAAAGCTATGCCCTCCAAAAATGAAATTCAGCTAATTATATGTGATTCACCTGCTCAGCTTCAGAGGGTGGATTTGTGGTTAGCGCTTGTTCAAGAAGAAAATGACTTGATAGCAGTGGCCATGCTATCAGGATTCATGAGAGGGAGATGATTATCTGTTAATTTTGGGGTAGAGAGGTCTTTTACCACCAGGCGAAAAAGAAACAAAAACCATGCATTTCTCTTACATGAAAAAGGTTTTTTGTTTTGATGGAATAATTACTATTTAGACCACATAAGATTGGACTAGTAAAATGACTAGAGTTTATAGACCTCATTATCAGTCTTGATACTACAAGGCAAGGAGTGTACTGATAAGGAATAGAATGTACTTGTATCTGTGTAGGAGAAATACATGTGCATACATGTACTATTTAGGAAGAAAACAGGCTTTGAAAAGTCAAAAGAATTGAAAACTTTTTTTAAAGCAGTTTTAGGTTCACAGCAAAATTGAGAGGAAAATGTAGAGATTTCCTATATATCTCCAGGTCCTATATTTGCATAACCTCCCTTATTGCCAATATCCCTCACCAGAGTGGAACCTTTGTTACAATGGATGAACCTACATTTACACATCATTATTACCCAGAGTCCATAGTTTACATTAAGGTTCAACTCTTGGTGGTGTTTATTTGATGGGTTTGGATAAATGTATAAGGATTCTACCATTATAATAAAGAGAGTTTTCACTACCCTGAAACTTCTCTATTATCTGCTTATTCATTATTCCCTACCCTATTCCCGGGCAACTGATCTTTTTACTGTCTCCATAGTTTTGCCTTTTCCAGGGTGTTATATAGTTGGAATCACACAATATGTAGTCTTTTTAGATTCAAAACTAAACGAATTCTTACATATGATCCACCAATTGTATTCCTTAACACCTAAAGAAGCTGAAAATGTATGTTCACAGAAAAGACTGCTCACGATGTTCATAGAAGCTTTATTCATAATTGCCAAATAGAAAACGTGTGGTCATCTGGACAATGGAATATTTTCAGTGCTAAAATACATGAACTATTATAAAGCCATGAAAAGACATGGAGAAAACTTATCTGCGTAATACTTGTTTTTGGTTTGATTATTTTAAGTTGTTTTAGTAATGGTAAATAAAAATTAAGTGCTATTTCTTAGCCTGTCCTTAGTCAATGGAAGTTAGTGTTAATTTGGGGAACATTTTCTTACTTATCTGAGGATTTTCTTTTTTTGACCATTATTAGGATCTATTTTTTTGTACCTACTCTTAGAAAAGCGGTTATAAATCAGAAGCAATTTTAACCTCCCAGGGGACATTTGACAATGTCTGGTGACATATTTAGTTGTTGTAACCAGGAATAGATGGGAAGAAATTCTACTGGTGTTTCCTGGGTAGAGACCAAAGATGCTGCTAAATAGCCTACAATGCACACACAAGACAGCCTCTCAAAGCAAAGATTATCTGGCCTAAAATGTCAATAATTCTGAGGTTGACAAACTCTTAAGGGGGCAGTTGAAGGGGACAGTTCAGCATGATAAAGAGAAGACAGAGAGACGGGATGGCTGCACTCAAGTATCTGGAGATCTTTAATGTGTAAGAAGGGTAGGAATTACTTTTCCTGTTCTTGGCTGGGCACTTGGACCACTGGATGAAAACTGTTGAGGCAGACAGAGAAAAGCTTTCAAGCAGATTTCTTGTTTTCTAACAAAGATGAAATGTACTGCCTTGGGAGCTAGAGTTCTCATCTATAGGTAACTAAAACATAAATTGAACTGTCACCAGAAAGAGAAGTCCAATATCTAATTATAATGTAAATTCAGTTCATTGAATACAATTTTATTCCAGATAACATGCTAGGGATTTCGAGTCCAGTATTACAGAGTTCATTTGAGTAAAATAATCTAAGTTTCCACTAGCAAATATAAAACTTCAATGAGTACATTCTTTTTTTTAATCTTTTTTTTTATTGTTGTTCAAGTACAGTTGTCTCCATTTTCTCCTCTTAACTCCCTCCAACCCCAGCCATCCCCACTTCCCACTCTCAATACTACCCCCTTTGGCTTTGTCCACGTGTCCTTTATACAAGTTCTTAACAATCCTTCCCTCTAATCCTCCCAATATCCCCTCCCACTTCCCCTCTGGTTACTGTTGGTTTGTTCTTAATTTCAATGTCTGCAGAAGAAAGAAAGAAGGAGCTCCTGCCCTTTGTGACAGCTTGTATACATCTGGGAAGCATTATGCTAAGTGAAATAATCTAGTCAGTGAATGAGTCCATTTTTGATAATGTAGGAGAAAGCTTGGTTCCCTGTACAGCAATATAAACACATGTAGGTAACTTTAAAAAATGATGTATAGACTTAAGTCAACAAACCCTGTACTTTTGTAAGTTTTTAGAAATAAATGTAACATTTTCACACTTTGCCTTACACAATTTCCTAGATTAGCAACTTCTGAATGTAATTAATCATATAGCCAATCAGTAAACATTTAAAATCATTACCCATTATTTGCATACTTATGTATTTTAAAATTTATTTGCTTACAAATGGAAATTTTAAATGATGAGAAAAGAAAAAATATATATATTTTCCTACACAGACTTGAACAAATGTCTCTGAATTAATAATGCTTCTCACTATGAGAAGACCATTGTTTTATTTTTAAAATTTAAAATAGTTTGCAGTTTACTGTAAAATCTAAATGACTAACTGGTAAAATAAATTTAGGAAGACCAAAAAACAAAACATAAGCCCCAGTTTAAAAAATCAGATATAACGGACATAAAATTACTCTCTCAAATTTCTGTGAGCATTTCTAAATGCTTACTCTGTATTTTTGTGTTTCTTACACCATGACTTGGTAACAGTTTGCAGACTGGCCTTCAACTGCAGGCTGTTCTTGAAAACAAGCAAGTACTTTTGAAAACAACAATGAAAAGTAGATGCTGTTACCCTTAAGAAAACTTAGGCAGGAAGTGTTAAGTGATATGAACCTATTGATAAAAAATCTCATAAACTTAGATTGTTATCTTGAATTTCCACTGCAGGGCTAAGTGTGATACCTCTAATAATTCAGAACACTTGGCATTTACAAATAGGGTATTTGATTGAGAGTTACAAGTCTGAGCTTTCATTGCTTGTATTTACCGTAATTATCACATGAATGCAGGCAACTCACCTCTTCTCTATCTTGCTTTCTTATTGGCACCTTCCACCCTTCTTGTATAACAGTCTTAAACCTAGGGATATAAGCCTTAGATAAGCACTTTGATAAGATAGTTTGATAAGTGAATGAGTCAGGGATTCCACACCCAGGTACTGATTTATGTTCAATCAGATTACCTAGCTCTAAATCTAAATGCCTTTCATAATATTTGCTTCTGTGTTTCTCTGGCAAAAATAAAATGTCCATCCAAGCCACTAATTAATTGAAAATTGATCTTCCACATGGTCCTTTTCATTACTAATGTACCTTGCTTTAGTTAAAATGCTAAACTGCATTTCTCCATTTGAAAGAATGGAAGTAACTCTGGTGGCTAAGTTTGACCAAAGGAACAGTTTAGGTATGGAAATAATCTCTATTCTTTTATACTCCCTTATAGTCAATTCAGGTTTAAATGTCTGGTGCAAGACAAACCACAAAACAAATATGTCTCTTCTTATTTCTTTGGGATATTATGTGTTTTTACTTAACACCCTGTGCCCAAGTCCTCGTTTATAAAATGGGAATAATAATAATGCTTGCTTCATAAGGTTGTTGTTAAGGAATAAGTTAGATATTTCAGTTAGACACTCAAAAGTATTCCTCAAGAGGATTGATCTACTTCTTGGATCCCACCACCTGAAGGCCTTCAGTGTTTTCTCTCTTCTATTCCTAGTAGAAAGAAGACATCATCTATGAGATGGACACAAAATAATAGCCCATTATTAACTACTGCATACTTTTTAAGCTTCTGCTTCACAGCTTCTGTGGGTCAAGGACTATAATTAAGGGCCCAAATTAAAAGGCTTCCCGTTCAGTCTGTAATTGTATGAGAGGAAAAGAATAAGAGAAAAAAATAGTACTACAAAGGACTTCACACTTTTCACAGACCGAAGAGATAAACAGGTATTTTCACTTGTTGGGGAAAAAAAAAGAAAACCCCGTAATTTCTAAAGTGTATATATGATGAAGAACCAAGTTTGGATAGCAATATTGAGAATATTATCCCCCCAAATAGACTTACTGGCTATGAAGTATGAACATTTAATAACAACATATTAAAAAAGTTGAGAATTTTGTTTGCCAACATCTTAATTGAATTTAGTCAAATACTATTCTTTAAAAATAAAGACAATAGGCGTCTAACATGCTGATGCATCACGTCCTTCTGTTTCTTACAGAGGTCTGCGGGACATTAGTCTGGACCAGAGTTGTTGACCAGGGACAGTATGAAATCTGTGTGGCTGTGTGTGGGTTTCACCTCATCCCTCAAAGAGGAAGTTCTAACGTTAAGAGAGTTTCTTTTGCCATGTTTTGTAGTTACAAGAGAACAGTGCCTGGCACTGGTAGGTAGTGGCTAGAAAAAGAATACTTAGAACAGGGTCAGCTAATTTTCTGCTAATGGCCCTATCCTAAATATTTTATTTAGGTTTTGTGGGCCAGTCTCTGTCACATCTTCTCAGCATTGCCATTGTAATGCAAGAGCAACTGTAGATAATACATACAAGAATGAGAATGGCTGTAGTCCAAGAGACCTGTATTTACAAAAGTAAGCCAATGGACTGGCTGTATCCCAAGGGCCATAGATTGCTAACTTCTCATTTAGAGGAATGGCTGCTAGTTCAGAGGTGACTACTGACAGTCACTGGCCAAATTCAAGATTTTTTGTTTTTACTCTGCAGTGTTTATCCATAGATGTTTTATTACTTATCAATTGCTAATATTTAAAAACCAGGAGATTTTGACATACAGATATGGAACCTGATATCTGAAAATCATAAGAAGTTCTAGTAACAGTAGTGGCACCCCTTTCGGAAGAGGCTTTCTTTTGCTTGTTTACCACACCATTCCCTGGTACCTTTCAGAAATGCAGACTCATTTACTACTCCTTTATTTACCTTAACCTTCTTTCCCTTGGTCCGCTACTGGAGAAGTCTTACCTCTCTTTCTTACTCTCTATCCCGCTATCTTGTTTTGGTTCACTGATGGTGAGGGCCAAGGGTGCCTTTGAATCTGATATATGGCTGTTCAATGAGATCAGTGTCTCTGAGACAGCAGTAGAGCTTCAGAGATAGTGAAACTATTTAAAATTTTGAGATAAAATTATGTTCACTTAATTCTGGAATTTTGGCCACATCTGTGATCAGTATACCTCAAGCAAGATTGTGATACTGCTTTATAGCTAGGCTTTGTAATAACCTAGACATGTAGAAGATGCTCAGCAAAAGAGCAGTTGAATGGTTCTTGACACATGGTAGGTGGGAATTAGAAAGCTGTTGAATAAATGAATCTGGACAGAATGGAAGTGAAAATGATCAGGGAAGAGTAAGAACAAAAACAAAGAAACATCACTAGTTCCTTAAAAATTAACAACAATAATAATAAATTAAAAGTAGTTAGGCTACCCTGGTTGGGTGGCTCAGTTGGTTGATGTAAGGTAATATTTCAAGTAAGTATGTTTGGTGTAAGACAATGAATAAACTCTTAAAAAAAAAAAAAAAAAAAAAAAGCATTGTCCCATACACCAAAAGAGGTTGCAAGTTTGATTTCCTTGTCAGGACACACACCTAGGTTGTAGGTTTGGTCCTCAAAGTGTGTGTATGGGAGGCAGGCAATCAATGTTTTTCTCTCACATCGATCTCTCTCTCTCTCTTTCCCTCCCTTCCTGTTTTTCTGAAATCAATGTATATATCTTTAGGTGAGGATAAAAAATAGATGAATAAAAGTAGGTTAAAAAGGAGTATGATGAAAATATGTGAAACCCTGATGCATATATAACATGAAATACCCATTGTTCTACTCCATTCCATTATATGTAGATGGGAAGAAGGGGAAGAGTAGAAGAGGAATGGAAACCCAGAAATTGCTGTAGAATAGGATAGGTATAAAGAACTACTATTTTGATAGTATAAAATAAACATGAAACTTATTGTTCTGTGAAAATTGATATAATATGAAAACAAAGTTTTATACAAAACAAACAGAGGAACAGATGCATGAATGATTCCTGCAAATGCTTTACTAATTTTTTGCATAATATTGTATAATTGTGTTTTCTCCAAGTTCTTGAAACAGACAAGGAATGTGCATGTAAATTCTATCTTTTTAAATCATTGTCAACATAGCTTCTATGAAATCCCCTAGGAATCTTTTTATCAGCGTGTTTTTGGAAAGTAGGTGACAACATTTGTTTTTTTGACCTAACTACAAACAGCACTCCTTGCCGGGAAGGAAAAAAGTACACCTTTACTCTTGCATTGACCCCTCCAAGAACTACCCTTCTGATAATTCCATGCAGGGTTTTTTTGAACCTTTCTGTTCATTTGCATTCCTAATACTTTGAGATTCTATTTAGCTGCTGAGTCGTATTCACCCCAGAGCGTGGAACAAGGACCTCCAGCCTGACAGCCCTGTTAAATGTCTTGTGACTAGGAATAATGAATGAAAAGGTCAGACAGTCTATTTAAGTAATAACATTTTTCAGATTTCAAGATGCCATAGTATTGTCACAGAATGCATATGTGTTTTAGGAGTGCAAGAGTAAAAGCAAGGTTTTAACCTTTAGTTTCATAAATATTTTACAAAAAAATATATATATATATCAAAACATTCTGGTTTAACCGATGAATTAAAAAAAAACCCTAAAAAAATCAGCCAGGGCATTTTTAGTGTCATGGAGTTGGTTGGATAAAAGTGGTTTGAATATGGCCAGTGTATATTCAATCACTATTTATTATTTAGAGCAGTGGTTTTGTTTTTTAAATTATATTTATTTAATTGAATTTTTCCCATTACCATTTATCCCCCTTATACTCACCCTTCACCCCACAATCACCACACTGTTGTCCATGTCCATGAGTCCTCCCACAGGTTTTGGGTTGTTGTGTTCTCATCTTCATTTGTTTCAAGGTATCTTTTGAATTCTTCCTTGATCTCATTGTTGACACATTTATTATTTAGTAACATGTTATTTAGCTTCTATGTCTTTGAGTATTTTTCGGTTCTCTTCTTATAATTGATTTATAGTTTCATAGCAGTGTGCTCAGAGAAGATGCTTGACATGATTTCAGTCTTCTTAAGTTTATTGAGACTTGTTTTGTGTTTTAACGTGTGGTCTATCCTAAAAAGCATTCCTTGTGCACTTGAAAAGTATGTATATTCTGCTGCTTTGGGGCAGAATGTTCTGATGATAGCAATGAAATGCATTGGATCTAGTGTGTCATTTAGGGCTGCTGTATTCTTGTTGATTTTCTGTCTGTACTATCTCTCCACTGAAGTAAATAGGGTGTTAAAATCCCCTACCATGACTGTATGTCTATCAATCTCTCCATTTACGCCCATCAAGTTTTGTTTTTCATATTTAGGTGTTCCTATGTTGCACGCACAAATGTTTACAAGGGTTAATTCCTCTTGTTGGATTGTTCCCGTTATCGTTGTGTAGTTCCTTCTTTGTCTCTTAATGTAGCCTTGATTTTAGTCTATTTTGTTGGATATAAGTACTGCTACCCCAGCTTTTTTTCTTTGAAATTTGCAAAAAAATGTCTTTTTAAATCCCTTTATTTTTAGTCTATGTGCATCTTTCAATCAGAGGCGGCTTCTCGGAGATAGCATATATATGGGTCTTGTTTTCTTATCCATTCAGCTACCATATGTCTTTTGGTTGGAGCATTTTAGTCATTTATGTTTTAGGTGGTTATTGATAGATAAGTGATATATTTTGCCATGTATAATGTGCACTTTTTTTGCCCAAAGTTTTGAGGGGAAAAATAAGGATTTGTATCATACATGGATAGCACTGAAATACCTGTGTCTATCTGTTCTTGTGTTTTGTAATTATTTGTTACATAAAATTTCTTGTACCATAATATCTTCAAAAATAAATGCTAAAATTCCTTTATAATACAACCCCCCCCCCAAGTACTTGAACATAAATAAGAGATTGAATTAAAAAATTAAAATGAGAGATCTTTTTCCTGAAAGTTTGGGCCAAAAATGTGGGTGTGCATTATACATGGCAAAATATGGTATTTATTGCCATTTTATTTTTAAACTATTTTCATCTCTTCTTCTTTTTCTTCTCCTTCTCCTTCCAAGCCCTTTAACATTTGTTGCAATACTGGTTTGTTGTCAACAAACTCCCTTAACTTTTTCTTGTTTGGGAAGCTCCTTATTTCTCTTTCAATTTAAATGTTAAACTTGCTGGGTAAAGTAGCCTTGATTGTAGGTTCTTGCTTTTCATCACCTTGATATTGCATTCCAACCCCTCCTGGCCTGAAATGTTTCTGATGAGAAATCAGCTGACATTCTAATTGGAGTTCCTCATAGGTAAGTACCTGCTTTCCTCTTGCAGCTTTTAGGATTCTCTTCTTGTATTTAAGCTTTGCCATTTTAATTATGATGTGTCTCAGTGTAGGCCTCTTTGGGTCCAACTTGTTTGGGGCAGTCTGACCCTCCTAGGCTTATGTGTCTTTTTCCTTCACCAAATTAGGGAAGATTTGGGTCATTATTTCTTTAAATAGATTGTAGATCCCTTGCTTACTCTCTTTCCCTTATGGTATTCTCATGATGGGGATGTTGTTATGCTTTGTATTGTTCCAAAGGTTTCTTAAACTCTCCTCACTTTTTAAAAATTCTTTTTTTTCTTTTTGCTGCTCTGCTTGTGTGTGTGTTTCTACCTTGTCTTCCACATCACTGCTTTGATACTCTGCTTCATCTTACCTACTGTTTATTCCTTCCAGAGTATTATTTCAGATATTGTATTCTTTATTTCTGACTGGTCCTTTTTTATGGTTTCTATCCTTATAATCATTACCCTAAACTTTATATCTGATAAATTGCTTGCTTCCACTTCATTTGGTTCTTCTGCTGAATTCTCTTGTTCTTTCATCTGGGGCCTATTTCTTTGTCTTTCCATTTTGGCTACTTCTTTGTATTTGTTTCTGTGTATTATTAGGTAGATCTGCACAAAGTCTGGTTCAGACCTATGTTGGGCACTGAATTTGACTGGCCCTGGACAACCCATTTGGAGCTATCAGCATTCCACAGCTTATGGCTCCCTCTGCTGGGCCTGGATGTATGCCCAGGCTGTGTACCAAGGCTGGCTTTTATCAGCACTATGCTGAGGGAGGATCAGATAAAGTTTAAGATCTCCCAGAGATCCAAGAGAACCACTCCACTCTTAATCTTAATCACTGAAATAACCTCCAGCTGTACTCATCAGCCTGGCTTAAGCTCCATAGGATGGGGCAAGAGGGATTCCTATGGGTGGGGCTATTGCTTCCCCACAGGCTGATGCCACATGGAGGGGAGTGCTCTGAGTGAGAAGGATGGCTTCTGCAGTATGGGAAATGACTCAACACAGGGATCCTGGTGGCTGATCCTTCAGCTCTCTTCCCAGAGCCAATAACCACAGACTCTCTTGATGCATCTTTAGTCTACTCTGCCCTCCTACTGCCAGAGCCCAGGATAAGTGGTTGCAAACAAAATTCTGTGTGCTAACCCTTAAAGATGCTCTCTGCATCTCTAGCGATCTCTCCCTGATGGACAAAAACCCCACTATTTTTCACAACTGGATATTTTTTTGGGTCCCTTTACTGGTTTTGGTGCTCTAGAGTGGGGAGCCCAGCTTGGGGTTTAGGCCTCACACTTCTCAGGGGGAACACCCTGACCACTGGACTATCCCTCTGGAACTTCAGCTGTCACCTGTGGGGGCCCAGTGAGCCCTCTTGTGCCTCTGCATTTTCTACCAGTCTCATTGTGGTGAAGTGGTTTCATCCATATAGCCTTGGTTATAAGGCTTCGCTCCAGCTAGTGTTTTGTTGGTTATTCAGAATGATTTTTCTTTAATTTAGTTTTAATTCCAGTTCCGTTATGGGAGGGGGTGAATGTAGCTTCTACTTAGTCCTCTGACATCCTGGATCCCTGGGTTTTGTTTTAATGATATATTATTTTGAGTTCTGTGATGATATTCTGTAAAGTAAGTTAAGTTTTCGGAGTTTAACATTTGATTTCAATATTTGTTGGTGTGTTTGTGTGGCATTATTCATGTTGAATTCAGTTCAATTCCTTTCCAGTCCCTAATTACACCCTCAGACTCTGTAAAAATGCATTTATTCCTAAGGGAAATCAAGAAACTTTAGAAATCAGCTGTACATACTTAAGCTTTTATAAATGGAAAGTCTATTACATTTGTGTTAGAAAAAGAATGTTCATACTGGAAATCAATTGGAGTAGATAGACATTCATTGATTGCTTGGGACATGCTAAGTGCTACACTAGACATTGTGGGGGATACAGACATAAATAAAATACTATCTTTGTCCCCAGGGAGCTTGGATTCCAGAAGGCATTATCAAATAGTGACTAATAGTTCATACTCTACAATTAAAGCTTATGTTAAAATCTTATCTTGTTTAACTACCTGTAGCCCTTTGAATCATTAAGATAGAGTGTTCTCCACTAAATGGTAACAATAATAGTCATGGACACACATTTAATATAGTATATATTTCTGATTACAATCAAGCAGCACATGATGTTTCAGTCAACAATGTATCACATATACAATGGACACCCCATAGATTACAATGGAGCTGAATTGCCTAGTAGTTATTACAACATTGTAGTACAATGCATTACACACGTGTTTGTGCTGATGCTGGTGTAAACAAACATATTGTCTTCTCAGTGCTATAAAAGTATAGCACTTACAATGACGTATATACATAACATCTGATGATAACAAGTGACTATGTTGCTGTTTTATGTATTTACTATACTATATTTTTACTGTTGTTTTTAGTGTGCTGTTTCTACTTATTAAAAAAGTTTGCTGTGAAACAGTAGTCCTGTTATGCTGTGTTACGTCAGGCATGTCTGATTTCACCATAGCTACCATTTTGAAGAACAGAAACAAAAGCTGTGAAAGGATTTGCTTCATTGAACGCAACAAGCTACCAAGAGTTTGAGAAGGGCTAACTCAGACATGGAGAAACTTGTAATAACATGGATTGAAGACCAGGCACAAAAGTTTATCCCTCTCAGGACCATGATAAAGCCAAAAGTTTGTTTGCAGTGTGTTAAGAAAAGGCCGGATCAGACTACAATGTCAAATTTACTGCTAGCTTTGGATGGTTTAAACAATTCAAGAATCATTATTCATTATATGATGTGAAAGTGAGTGGTATTCTGTGAGTGCCGATGTGAAAGCAGCGGAAGAATTTTTGGAAACTCTAGATAAGCTGATTATAGAGGAAAATTACTTCCCAAAGCAAATATTCAATATGGATAAAACCTCCCTGTTGTGGAAATGGATGCCTGAAAAGACTCATTCATAAAGAGGCCAAGTCAATGCCAGATTTCAAGGCTTTTAAGGACAGGATAAGAGTCTTGCTTGGAGGCTGTGTCACAGGCTGCAAATTGAAACCCTTTGTGATCTGCCATAGTAAGACCCCAGGGCCTTCAAGCAGATCAGTAGGCAAACACTGCCAGTTACCACAGGGACAACAAGAAGTCATGGACAATCCCACTCCTCTTCCAAGATGCCCTCTTGAATTGTGGTGCCAGCAAAATGGAGAGGTATTTATTGTTTGGAGAATAACACACTTTTCAAGATTTTGCTTATTTTGACAATAATCCAAATTTCTTTTATTGATGCTGTTCATCCCAACATCAACACCGCCTCTTTGATCCAATTTAATGGACCAGAGAGTTATAGCAACTTTTAAGGCCTACTACCTGAGGAGGATATTTTCCCAGGCTATTGCTGAAACTATGGAAGACACTGAGAAGACACTGAAGTAATTCTGGAAGGATTACACCATCTATAACTGCACCAGGAACCTTGCTTGGGCTTGGGGTAATGTCACCAAGAATGATGTGAATGTCATCTCAAGAAGATACTCAGGAAATCTATCTGTGACTCCAAAGGATTTGCCAAAGATGAGGAAGTTGCAAAAATAAACAAGGTTGTGGTTGAGATAGTAAGCAACTTTCATCTGGATGCGGATGATGATGACACTGGGGAACTTCCGTTGGTGGCTCATGAGGAACTGACTAACAAGGAGCTATTGGATCTGGAACAGGAATGCATAGGTGAAGAACAGGCAAGAGAAAAGGAAACTGCAGGAGAAGAAAAAGAGAAAAAAAATTCACAGTGAAGGGTTTAGAAGAAGCTTATGAAACCTCAACAAGCTCCTTAAAATGTTTGAAAACACGGACCCCAGCACTGAAAGGTTTTCAGTAACAGAGAGGAATGTTTACAGTGCATTGACTGCTTACAAGAAAATCTGTGATAAAAAAGAAACAAACTAAGCAAATGACCATTTACATACCTCTGAAAAGCATGACGCCTCCTCAGGAAAAGCCTCAGGCAGGTCCTTCAGGAGGGGCTCCAGACCAGAAGGCGTCAGCATAAAAGAGGACAGCTTCCTGCCTGTTATCACCCCTGAAGAACTTCCGGTGGGACAAGATACTGCAGGTGATACTGGTGATCCCCACCCTGTGCAGGAGTAGGCTAATGTATGTGCTGTTTCTTAGTTTTTAACGAAAAAGTTTAGAGTATAAAGAAATAAAATTAATAAAAATTAAATTGAGCAAAACTATTGGAATAAGAATATAAAGAAAGGAAATGTTTTTGTACTGCTGTATGTGTTTGTGTTTTAAGCTAAGTAGTATTGTAAGAGTTGAAAAGCTTAAAAAATAAAGGTTATAAAGGTGTTATAGTAAAATTAATTCATTACCAATGAAAAAAATTTCTCATAAATTTGGTGCAGCCCAAGTATACAGACTATACAAAGTCTACAGTAGTGGCCAGTTATGTCCTCGGCCTTCACTTCCACTCACCACTCACTCATTGGCTCACCCCCAGCAATTTCTAGTCCCGCAGGTTCTATTCATGGTGAGTGCCCCATACAGGTGTATTAATTTTCATTTTTATACTGTATTTTCACTATACCTTTCAATATTTAGATGTGGTTAGATACACAGCACTTACCATTGTGTTACAATTGCCTACGGTGTTCAGTACAGTAACATTATACAGGTTTGTAGCAATAGGCTGTACCATAGAGCCTAGGTGAGGAGCAGGCCACACCATCTGAGTTTGTGTAAGTGCACTCTGATGTTCACAAAAAGACAAAATCACATAACAATGCATTTCTCAAATCTCTTCCCTGCCATTAAGTGATACATGACTATGTAAAACTAATACATGTTCATTGTTAAAAATTCAATTAAGATAGAAAAATATGAAATAAAATAACAGAGCATTCATTGATCTTATTTTTAATCTGGAAATAACTATGATGAAGAGTTTGTAATATATATGTCAAGAAAATCTTCCTGTGTCTCTAATTACTATTAATTTTTGTGTACATTTTATTTGTATTATCTGTATTGTTCGGGAAAATGCTTTTTTAAAAAAATAAACTTTTTAATTTGGGATAATTTTAGATTTACATAAAAATTACAAAAATAGTTCAGAAAATCCCTTAACACTTTATCCAGTTTTCCTTAATATTAACATCATATTTAACCTTATAAATTTACCAAAATAAAGAGGTTAAGATTAGTACCTTGTTATTAAATAAATTCCAGAGTTGGTTTAGATTTTTCCACTTCTTCCACTAATGTCTTTCTTCTGATCCAGGGTCCAATTTATGATCTCATATTGTATTTAGTGCTGATTTGGTTTTATCTAACAAAGCATCGTATATATCGTTTCATACCTGTAGCTCTGCATCATTGTTTTCAGTAGGTGCAGCATTTTAATCAATTTAGTCCCTACGGCAGAGTTTCTCTAACCCTCCAGTGAGTGGTGATGTTTTTCATATAAACCTTAAATGGAGCTTGCATGTGTTGGGACTGTCGTGCACTGCATGACTTAATCCTCACTGTGACCTGGTCTCCACGGTACCGACCCAGGGCTTTGTCATTGGTCCCACAGTGGTTCCCTATATGGTAGATACCAAGCTGTTATTTTTTTTCCCTCTGGCAATTTTCAATTTTAGTTGTGTTAATTTTCATTGCACGGAAGTTCTTAAATAATCAGCTTTGTACTTCTTTTTATTTATGGTGACTTTTATTGCTTTAAAGCTGAGGAAATTATTTGAATAACCCAGACTGTGTTACTGACTAGGCCAAGTCTTGGGAATCCTTCTTATTTGCTGTTTTCCAGTTGCTGAATAAAAATATCAGCCATCTTCTACTGAATGAATTTGTTTTTGGACCATGGTCAAAAAATAAGCCATGAGAAGACATATTTACTCTTTATGGATACAGCACAGGATTATAAATATAATTATTCCTCAAAGCCTATTTGATTTTATAAATCCATAACTTTACTGAACGAGATTTGGGGTTGTTTATTTTTGTTTTTTCACCCCGGGCCAGGAACAGGGCATATGTCTGATTGTCAGCACCTGTATTTGGGTGTGGGTGGTCCCCTGAACCCCTTAATTTACTGCAGTCCGTGCAGTCTCTCAGGAGTTACCATATGGCAGGTGCTATCAGTATGACAAGATAGAATAAAATCCAAAAGAAAAAGAGAACATTTCCACCTTAGCATTGACTCTGTGTCTGATGTCTACTGTGAAGATAAGGGTAGGCCAAGAGGTAAAAATCAGCAGTTTCCCACTTAGGCAAACATAAATGAGCAGGACCCCAAGATAGCCACCTTTGAGTGCAGCTTATTGTTATTCAGCTTCCATTCTAATGCAGTTTCTTCCCTGCTCACTATCAGTTCATAAAAGTGTGTTACATGTCCACTGACCCCAGGTAACTGAATAAATCCCAGTTTGTAGTCACAGAACGTGTTCCAGTTTGTATCTGTGCAAATTTCTGCTGGAGATGGATATAATGCATTCAAAATAAATCAACCATTAAATTCATATCTTAGGGGAATAAAAGTAGGAATGATCAGTTCAGCATACACACCCTCCCCCACGCTCTGCCCTCCCTAGCGTGGGTCCATTATTTATTTTCTTTGCTGGATGCATGTTTTGGTTTTGGTATTCTTTGAAGGACATTTATGCAGATTTGGTTATCAGTTTTGGAGTCTCTGACCCGGGAGAATGACATTTACTCCATTCTTTGTATGTGCCTTTGTGATGTGTATCTGATAATTTTATGTCAGGCAGAGCTCCCATTTGGATGGGCTGGCAACATTCGGCAAATTGTTAAGTCCCTGAAATGGACATTTCTGCAGTTCCTTTTCAATGCATTTCCCACAGAAATCTTTTAAATTATGTTCACAATGAGGCTTAAAATTACTGCTTTCTCCAGGAAAGAGATATAATCCAGGGGGTTTATGAGCACCATTTGATGGAAATTTTTGGAGAGAAAATAAAAATCTGTTCATTTTAAGGATTGGCAATTAGAAAAGATAAACCATCATTAAATTCTAGGAAGATCTGGTGTATCAAGTCTGAAAAAAAATTCATAAACTACCTTATAGATACAGATGTGACTAATATATTCCAGGTTCTTTCTTTTTCAGTAGCTCATCTTGAACGCATTAGCCCCAGGCATGGTGATTGTTAAGAGAACATGTTACATAAGGATGTTCTGTTATTTAAATGAACACTTCATTTCTTGTTTCTGAAAAGTGGATGTTGGTAGGTTGGTTCTGAGTTTTTTAAATGTGTTAATAGAACTGGATTCCATGTAGGAGGAAATAAAATGTCTGTGGCAGGTGCCACAGTTCCACTCTTTAGTCGTAAACCTTCTCAGTAGCATCAGTTCAAAAGGTATTCTCATTGTAATACATTTCATTTTAATGTTCCAACATGCTGATTATGGAAAGACACTACAGGAATTCAACCTAAGGGCTCAGACTGGCAGTGAGAGAAATATATCCTGTGTTTTATATTAAAAAATGAAAAAGGTTGTCTGTTTTGGGAGACAAATTAGTACTAATTGACTATAGGGTGTAAGTGGAGACCAACTGTGAGGTCACACAGGTCCCAATGCTGTCTCACAAATGACTCATGACTTATTTCCAGTGACAGGAAACATGTCCAGAGAGATGGGATGGGAGAGGCAACGTGAGTGAAGCCTGGGCTAAAGTTAACCTTCTTGATATCTGTGAAAAGTTACTGAGCAAAATAATCATGAGAATGGCAGGGCATAAAATGTTCTTTACTTAAGTAAACCAACTGTATTTAGACCCTTTTCTGCAGCCATTTGTAGAGACCTAAATTCGAATTACAATGATCTTTCATCAGATGAGACCATGATGTAAATTATTTGAAAGTAATTAAACGTCTAATCTGAAACCTTAGGTTCGAGGGTTGGCACATGTTTTCTGTGCAGCAGCAGACAGCGAATACCTCCGGCCTTGTGGCCTGCGTGCGCACCAGGGGCACTCGGTTCTGCCTTGTCTGTGCAGAAACTGCCGCAGACGAGCATCCGCTCCTGAGTGTGACTGGCTTCTAATAACGTTTCACTGGTGGGTATTGAAATATGGGTTTTATATAATTTTCATGTGTCGCAAAATATTATTCTGCTTTTGATTTTCTACAACCATTTGAAAATGTAAAATCGCTCTTAGCTTATGGGACCACACAAAAACAGGCTGTGGGCTGCATTTGACCAGCTGGCTGGAATTTGCTGACCCTGTTTTAAATAAGTCAAGATAATTACTTATTCAAGCTGTTTTCCACATTACTGCAGAGCTTTACCTATAGTTTTTTTTTTTTTTAATTCTAATGAAAACGTGTGTTATTTATTTTTTTAAGGAACAGCATATTATCTCCCCCCAGATAATTGGCTACCAACAATTTTTTCTTTCTTTGCCACCAACTTGATTTATTAGGGGATTAAGTGCTATTCCATTGTACAATGTTTGCTTCTGAAATTTTGGTACTAGAAACATATTTGTTTGGTTTCATGTTAAAGTGCAAATGCCGTCTTTTTCAAAGAACTACCTGTACTACACGTACTATAGACAGAATACAGAGCCCAGGAGTCTAGAGGCACAACATTGAGCTGCCAGCTGAGAGATTAGTTTTCTTTGAAATTTAGTTTTTTTAATGTTATTTTATTTCTGTATTCTACTCAATCATACATCTATGTTTATTTTAATGTATACAAAATGTCCTAAATTAGTGACCAAATTTCTTAAATTAGTGTCCAAGTTACTTCCTCAACCCACAACCTTTTTTTAATAGTCACCTGAGGATACATTTGTTGATTTTAGAGAGAGGGAGAGGGAAAAGAGGAAGAGAGAGAAAAATATATCAATGTGAGAAACAATGGTTGGTTAGCTCTCATACATATCCCAACCAAGGATTGAACCCTCAACCTAGCTATGTGTCATGACCAGGAATAGAACCTGTGACCTTTTGGTGTACGGGACAACACTCCAAACAACTGAGCTAGTCAGCCAGGACAACCTACAACCTTTGAGTAATTATACAGTACTTCTGTGACTTCTCATTTTATCAGCATACCCCAGGGAGATGGACACACAAAAGCAGCATTGAGTCAAACTGGTTTTATGTCATTCCCAATATTATGGGTGGCACTCTGAGCCTAATAAGTGGAGGGTTAAGTACCTATGGGAATCCAGCTTGTTTTGTGTAGTGCCCAGGATGACCCCCATTCCGTTGCTCTACCCACAGATCCGCCTATAGCTCAAGGTGGTGGGATGTTGTGATCACTGTCTTTAGAGACAGACAGATGTGGGTTAAAGTGTTGTCTTTTCTGTGCCTAGTTGGTCTAGTTACTGAATTAAGTTTCTTGGTCTGACAAATGAGGGCAGATCACTTAACGGTTCTTTGGCTATAAGCCAGAGACCCTGGCTAGTATAACCCAAAAGGGATATAGAAGAAAGATACTGGAAGGCATATGGAAACAAAGGAAGCCTTAAAGTACCTGGCTGAAGGAAGACAGCAGCATGTTTGCATGGCAGATCACACTGTCCACTTAAAGGACTCAATGGTTTAATATTACTTCTGACTGACGGCCTGTCCTGCTCTTCTTTGTTTTCAAACCTGGTTTTGTTCACCATGTCCAAAGCTGAACCTTAGACTCCAGTATCAATTCTAGATTATTCCAGAGCCACCTTCTGGGATCTGGTTGAACTTGCACTGGGAGTGAGGAGGAGTGATGGTAGGGTAGGCAAACCTGACAGCCTTTATTCAGGTCTCAGGTCTAGAGGATCCTGCTTGTCTGGGAAGGGGGTTAGATTGGAGAGTTCCACTGTATTTTGACATTTGCTGCTATCCATGATACTCATTGGCATTTCTTGGTGTCTCATTTTCCAGAGTCAACTTTCTTTAGTTCAATGTCCATGCTGTCACTGGAGATGGCTTTCTGAAACTGGATACTCTCGCAAACCCTTTTTGACTCCCCATTTATTTAGAAGGAAAATAAAACTCAGCTTGACAAAGCCCCTGATGGCCTAGCTCCTGTCCTTTTATCATTCTTTATGTTTCCTCACATCCCAACCTGTGCCATATCCTGCAGATTCACCAGCTACATGCAGTTTCTCTGCTGTGCATTTTCTCGTCCTTGTGTCACAGGGGCACATGCTGTTGCTTCCACCTGAAATGCTTTGCTGCACTGTGTTTTGATGATTTGTCTTTCCAGAACAAAAACAGAGGTTGGCTTCCTTCTCTAACCAGCCCTCCTTTTTCTTCTAGAGTAGTTAGCCCTTCACTCTGCTACCATAATTACCTAGGTACACTGCAGTCCTAAAATTTAGACACCTGAATTTCATTTGATAGTTTTCTTGTCTTTCTCCCTCACTAGGTTATTGGCACCTTAGTGGTAGAGACCATACTTTTTACCTCTGCAAACAGTGGAGTAGTCCAAAGCAAATGGATGAAAGTTGGATGAATGAATGAATAAATCTACATGAGAAAGGAATGCTATTTCTAGGAAAAAAAGAATAAATATGCAGACAGTGGTGATCAGGGTTTTAGTAAGACATAGAAAACTGTATAGAAGGTGTTCTAATTTTATCTATATTTATGTGGGGTCAAATCAGTGTGACCCCTTGTGATCCAGTGACAGCTGCCCAGCTGCCCATTCTACCATGGGGAGGAGGACGGATTTTCTATGGCCACCAGAGAGTGTTCTTACCTTGTTGTCATTGATGACCACTCCTCCTTTTCTGAGTATAGATGCTACCCCAATGGCCAGCACTTCTAGTTTCTCTAGGAACTCTCTTAGTCCAGTTGAACACAGCTCAGAGTGCCCAGAGAACTTTTGGAATGTAAGTGAAAGTTCACTGAATAATTGAAGAAAGTGTATGTAGTACCAGAAGGTTGAATGAGGTTTAAATGCTTTCCTGAATTTTACAAATGGTAACAAGTTGAATTTCCAAACTCATGGGATGATAAGGTGGATGGTAACTATCAAAAGTCTAAAAAGGATTATTAAGTGGATTACTTGTGAGTGTGTAGTGGATCCACTGGGTTCCTCATAATCACCTCTTTCATGGAAATCAATTGGACCATGCAAGTCTTTGTGTAGCCTAGTCTCTCCTGGGAATGAACATCTCGTTTATTGCTTGCTGGCATACGTGTCTCCTCCACTAGGTAAGTAGTTTTATATACATTTGAATTGTTGGTTTCTCACACAGAACCTGGCCCAACGTGATCACAGAGTAGTTGCTGAATGGATAGTCTGATAATGTGTCAGGAACCCTTAGGTGGTTTTGATACGCTGAAAAGTTAGAAATGAGTCAAAAGTACAATATTGCCATAAAAAAAAAAATTGTGATCTGAGGCAGTTTTCGCAGAAGTGAACTTTCTACATATAGGGGCTTTAGGCCTATTTTATTCTGCCCCCAAAGGATCAGAACAGCAGGGTTGTCCTGAGTTCATCATGCTCCATGTTAAGAGAGACATGGTAATGTGGGGAATTTTTTTAGACAAGAGTGTCTAGGAGGATGACAGTCTCAGAAAAACATAAGTACCGTTTTAAAAACTGGGGCAGGTATCAAAAATGCTGTCTACAGAGAGTTCAACTTAAAGTGCCTCTAACAATATTAAGCAAGAACAGGAGGGAGAGCCACTGGAGCAGAAGGCACACACGGTCCACGGCCAGCAAGCAGGAATGGCTGTGGGCTGCAGAACAGCGGATGTCAACCAGAAACAGGCTGCACAGACACTCCCCAAAATACTAACAGTGGCTGTTCCTGATGACAGCAGATAGTTTTTTGCAAATTGTTTGATAATGAGCTAATATTAGAGGTATGGTGAGGGTGCTATGTGTAGATTTTTTTCCCCTTTGTGTATAAATTTGTTTTATTTTTTATTTTTTTAAATATATTTTATTGATTATGCTATTACAGCTGTCCCATTTCTCCCCCATCATTCCCCTCCACCCTGCACACCCTCTCCCACCCACATTCCCCCCTTTAGTTCATGTCCATGTGTCATAAGTTCTTTAGCTTCTACATTTCCCACACTGTTCTTGCCCTCCCCTTGTCTATTTTCTACCCACCATTTATGCTACTTATTCTCTGTACCTTTTCCCCCTCTCTCCTCCTCCCATGCCCCTGTTGCTAACCCTCCATATGATCTCCATTTCTGTGGTTCTGTTCCTGTTCTAGCTGTTTGCTTAGTTTGCTTTTGTTTTAGGTGTGATTCTTAATAGCTGTGAGTTTGCTGTCTTTTCACTGTCATATTTTTTATCTTCCTTTTCTTAGATAAGTCCCTCTAACATTTCATATAATAAGGGCTTGGTGATGATGAACTCCTTTCACTTGACCTTATCTGAGAAACGCTTTGTCTGTCCATCCATTCTAAATGACAGCTTTGCTGGATAGAGCAATTTTGGATGTAGGTCCCTGCTTTTCAAGATTTCAAATATTTCTTCCCAGCCCCTTCTTGCCTGGAAGGTCTCTTTTGAGAAATCAGCTGACAGTCTGATGGGAACTCCTTTGTAGGTGACTGTCCCCTTATCCCTTGCTGCTTCTAGAATTCTCTCCTTCATTTGAATCTTGGCTAATGTAATTACGATGTGTTTGGTGTGTTCCTCCTTGGGTCCAACTTCTTTGGGACTCTCTGAGCTTCCTGGATGTTTTGGTAGTCTATTTCCTTTGCCAGATTGGGGAAGTTCTCCTTTATTATTTGTTCGAATAAGTTTTCCACTTGTTGCTGTTCTTCTTCCCCTTCTGGGACCCCTATAATTCGGATGTTGGGACGTTTAACGATGTCCCGGAGGTTCCCGAGCCTCTCCTCATTTTTTTTGAATTCTTGTTTCTTCTTTGTTTTCTGTTTGGTTGTTAGTTTCTTCCTTCTGGTCCACTCCATTGATTTGAGTCCCAGTTTTCCTTCCATCTCTATTGGTTCCCCATGCGTCTTCCTTCATTTCACGGATTGTAGCCTGCATTTTTTTCATCTAATTTGTGAGCAAAATCAACCAATTCTGTGAGCATTTTGATGACCAGTGCTTTGAACTGTGCATCTGATAGGTTGGCTATCTTTTCACGGCTTAGAGGAATTGGCTCTGGGGCTTTCATTTGGTCTCCAGTTTGAGCCATTTTTGGTGGGTTGTTTTGTTTTGTTTTGTTTTGGTTTTAGTCTGGTTGCGGCTATTACGTAGTGAGGGGTGGAGCCTTAGGTGTTCCTCAGGGCGGGGCAGCCCAGTCGCTGGGTTGTGACGCTGTAGGTGGGGGCGGGGTCCGAGAGGAAACAATGGCACCTGCTCCGCTCTCTCCTGGATTCAGTCCCTTCCACCACTTCCCCTCTGCCTGGACCGTCTGCGCGTGCAAATGTGGGACCACCTGGTCAGCCAGACGCCTTGCAAGGCCTCACTGGGTCTGCACAGTTGCCCCCCTGTGCCCGGGGTCCGCCACCTGCAGCCTGCGGGCCCAGGGACCATCAGCCGCCGCCTGTGCACCTGGGAACTGCCAGCCGCTGCTGCTTGTGTTCCCGGGTCCGCACCTCCACTTTCTCCTGCTGCGACTCTGCCCGTCTTACCGGTCTGGTTGAATGGTTGTTGGACTTCCGTACAGTTCAGTTTTCTATAAGTTCTGGTTGTTTTCTTGTTTCTAAATATTTGCTGTCCTTAATTTTGGCTGTAAGAGAAGGCACAGTGTGTCTGCCTATGCCTCCATCTTGGCCGCAAGTTGCTATGTGTAGATTTTTGTCTTAATTATAAACAACAGAGGAATGAAGAATCCTTGTGTGGAGAAAATTTAGGGGTAGGGGATGAGTTGGGACAGTCATTTTTAAATATTTATTGGGTCATGATGTGGAAAAGAGATCAGAATTCTGCTTGGTTTAGTTAAGGCCGCTTAAGGAAAAGCTGGGGGAAGGTGCATTTTAGGTCATGTCAAGTATGTATTGTGCTTCTGTACTGCTATAATTTCTAATAAAAGGCAGATTCATGAGTCTTAGGAGATAAAAGTGAACATTTGTTAAAAATATTACTTAACCTGTTAATGAGGAGACTGGTGAGGCGTCGCAACCAGTTCAAGAGCAAATCCAAAGAATAAATTTAGAATTATAACATATCTCCCTTAAAGACAAAATCAGAATCAGAAAAGTCATAATTTTTTATTGAGTCACAAAATTTTCCCTAGAGCTTTCCTTTGTGATAAAAAATAATATTAAAGACAGGTTGTTCTTGATCAGCATATATGGAATATGGTGCCTCCTGGTTCTGTGTATTATTTGCAACCAGAAGTAGCTGAGCCTACATGTTGGAGATATTGTTGGAACCATCTATTTTTAGGATAGTTGGTTTGCCTGTGTGGCTTTTAAGATAGCTAACAACTCTAAATTTCTAAGATGTCATCTCACCACTCAGGGAGCCGGATACTGAATCGCAATCACTGCAGCTAGGCCCTTTTTCAAATTCCAATTCTCTCCGTAGTACAACCCAGCTGCTCTTCCTCCATGCATGTGTTTTTCTTGTTTCATATGAAGTCTTGAGAGGCTTCAAGGATTTGGATTCCATCTCTCTTGTTTTTGATATCTGGATTTCACCAAAAATCTAAACTCTCTTCCTATCTAGCACTTTTGGCATGAAAAATAAAAAAGCAGAGAATACAATAGTATATGGGCTATTATATGTTGAAATGTGTCTCCCTCTGCCACCAAGAAAGAGAGAGAGAGAGAGAGAGAGAGAGAGAGAGAGAAATACTTGAGGAAAAAAGAAAAGTAAAAGAAATACCCCAGTACCTCAGAATTGGACTTTATTTGGATATAGGGTCATTGCCCATGTAATTATTTACACAAGATCATACCAGGGAAGGGTGGACCCCTAATCCATTATGACTGCTGTCCTTATAAGAAGATGGCTATGTGAAGACTAAGTCATACAGGGAGAGTGCCTCATGAATATGAAGGCAGAGATTGGGGTAATGCAGATTCAAGCCAAAGAATGCTAAAGATTGTGGGTAAACCACCAAAACACAGAAGGGTTCTCCTAAAGGAGAGCTGGGCCCTGTCAACACCTAGATTTTGGATTTCTTGCCTTCAGAACTGTAAGATAAAAAAAAAAAATCAGTTGTTCTAAGCCATCCAGCTTGTGATGCTTTGTTACAGCCACTCCAGGAAACTGATGCAGAGCCATAGACAAACTTCTATGCTGTACCCTGGCTCTGTGCTTCATTCGAAGTGTGAAGAGTTCAGAGTAATTGTAATTTCATGTGGATTTTCCCTAATTCTATATACATAAACCTCCTGGCAAATATAAAGCACTCAATAAATATTAGTTCCCCTAACCATCTTTTCTTTTTTTAAATCTTTGTACCTTTAATTTGTAAATGAAGTGACTGGAGCACCATATAATGCAAGGAACATGAATTTGAATCAAATCTGACTTTAAATCCCAGCTTCAGCCCTAGTTAGTTTTTCTCCCTGAGTTTTGTTCTTTATATATGTAGACCGTGGATGATAAAATCAACTTTCTGCCCCAAGGAGATGTGAGAAACTATGGTTGCAGATCATTTGTAACATGGTGGTCACCCAATATTTAGTGACTTGAATTTTATTCTTCTTGCATGATTATTCTTATTTTATTAGTTCTTCATGACTTGCATTGCTGCTAGAGAGCTTTTAATTGTTATATTTGCTCAAGCAATTGGATTTATAATCATTGCATATAAATGAAAAAGAGAAATTTGACTTCTTTTAAAATTCTCTTTATATCCTGTGTGTTTTGAGACTTGAAAAATTAGTGCTTTCCTCTTTAATTTTGAATTGTTACTAATTTTAGGGGACTTTTAATTCCCCATGTTTGTGACTCACCAATTTATCATCTACACGATTCCTTTTAAAGCAATGTGTGACTCAGGAGAAATATGAACCAAGTACATTAGAGCACTTGGAAGTGGGGAGATGGTTGTTAGGAAGCAGGGAGGGGCTTTCAGGTTTATTTTTGCTCTGAAAAGCAGAGGCTGGAACGTTTTGCTGAAGATTAAGATATTTAAGCACATATTTGGAGTTTGATTCATTAATTTTCAGTGGATTTTTCAACTTAGTTTTTCACACTCTCCTTGTTTTACTATCCCGCGATCTGTCAGCATGAATACCAAGCAATACTGCCATGTCATAATTGTCTTTGGTTTAGCTTTTCTCTCTACATTCCCACATATTTAAACAGTCAATTCTACATATGTATCAATAAGAAAGAGTGGAAATAGTTACTGGGAATTAATGAAGCTGAGGACTGTACCAGAATGCAGATGAACACAAGGCAGAAATCTCTGAGCCAGGGACAGGAGTTATAAAAGTACTATCTTAAAATATATAATTAAAAAAATCCCTGACTGTGGCTATGTAGAGCAGTCTTATTTACCTCCATTTTCACTGAACATATGCACTTAGGTGTATAAAAATGATCCCAAGTCCTCAAGACAATGATACATTATGTTGATTCTGTAAAAGAAATAAGGAAAATGTATAATGCAGTTTGAGGGTTATTTTAACAATGTGTCATTTTCTTTTTTAAATGTAAAACATTATTAAAATACTATTTTAATAATATTTTCATAAATTATTACTTTCCTTTTTAAAAGCAGTTGATTTTAATGATCAGAAACATTTACTCACATGAAATCCATTCCCCATGCCCCAGTGTTGTATACAAAATGCCCCTAGGAATTAGGGATATTCGTATGGAGGTCATTTCCTCCCTCTTTTCCATCATATTTTTTCCTCCTAAGGCAGACTTGAGCTGACTCTTGATCCATGCCCTCAGAAAGCATCTTTTAGAGCTGGGCCAGCCCAAAGGATGTGGGCTAAGTAGCATGCTCTGGAGGAAATTACTCTCTTTAAGTACTTGAATACTGAGGTTAGGTGTCAGAGGGCCACAGGGAATGGCTCACCAGTAAACCACTATGTGCTCAGGGGGCAGTGCTAAGAGAATCTGTGTGTGAGAGTGGGAGAGGGGTGCTGTGGTTACATGTACACACCCACTCGGGTATTCTTTTGCTCATGTGTGTACTCATGCAGGTCTTGGCACTAGGGAGCATGACTTTTTTCATTCAATAGGCACTTACTGAGCAGCTAAACTGTGTGTGGTACAGTGGAGTTGAGGACTGTAATGGGACTGATTTTCTGAAATACCAAAGATGCCACATTTTTGAGTGGCTAAAGCAAGGGGGAGTAATCTACTCGTGACTGAACTAGAAAGAAAAAAAGTAGTTGCCTTTTAGTTCCAGACATCTTAAAGACAATATTGGTCATGGTCAAGTAGGCATGGAGAGAACAGTATGACTGTGCTAATGGGAATTGAGCACATAGGATCCACGTGCCAGGAGATGAGTATTCTCTGGTGCAGTCCCAGTAGCTTGAGACTGTTGGTGGTAGGCAGAATTCTAAGACAACCCTCAAGATCTCTGTCCCCTGTGGTATACAGCCTGTATAATGCCCTCCCATCAAGTGTGGGAAGGACTTATGACTATGATGGGACAGTTATGCCTTTAATTGTGTGACATATTAAACTTCATCTTAGCTAACTGAGAGACACTCTCTTGCTGGTCTTGAAGGAGCAAACCGTCATGTGGAAAGGGCTGCAAAGGAGGGAATAATAGGAGGCTTCTAAGAGCTGAGATAAAACCTGCTGACAGGCAGCAAGAGAGTGGGAACCTCAGTCCTACAGCCTCAAGGAACTGAAATCTGCCAACAATCAGTGAGCTTGGAAGAGCCTCAGATAGGATGAGAGCCCAACTGACACCTTAATTTGAGCCTGGTGAAACCCTGAGCTGAGAGGTCTCCTACTTTGTGCTGAACTCCTAACCCATGGAAACTGAGATAAGAAATGTGTGTTGTTTTAAGTCACAATGTGTGTGGTTATTTGTTATACAACAACAGGAAACAAATAGTTATGACTTTCAGGTGTCGGGTATCCTCTCTTTCAGTGAACTGATAAGCAAGTAAAGCAGTCTGTGTACAACCACATTACCGAGTTATTTTTTTAAGTAATTCACAGAATGTTCCTTCCCTCCCCTTTAGCATAGACACTCACAAAACAGTGGCAGCCCTATAGTTTGGACACTGCGGTGGTCTGTAACACTTTACAGATCAGTCTACCGGAGCTTTTGTTGACTTAGCTGAGAAGTCATTTTGTGAAATAACTTGGGACAGACTGAATACCTATTGTTTCACACTTTTGTCATATGTCCTTATAGAATTTTCTTAAGGCATATTACAATCTCCTGTTTGCCCCCCACAAAAAAACCCTTCAATCTTAAAACTTCCTCTTTTTCACATTGCTCCCACTTTTCTCTCACATGTGAATTCTAAAGGACCCCTTTAGCATATTGCTTATTTGGAGTAAATTTTTCAAGATGCTTTTTTTTTCTACGCATGGGGAGAAGGAGAGAAGCTAATCTAGTAAAAATTTCATATTGATTTTCTTTCCAAGTGGATCTTGCTCAGACAAATAAACATTACAGAGGACAGTGGCATACCTGCCAACATTTCAATATCCCATGCCTCATCTCTGAAATGGGAAAATGTTTTCACTGATTTCTTGATATATTTGAATTAATGTTTTCCACATATTCAGATATGTCTAATATGTTTGTGGGTATGAATTTGAGTATGTAACACTTGCTAAATAGCAGGATGTGTGTGTGTGTGTGTGTGTGTGTGTGTGTGTGAGTTAGCTTATGACTTATATTTACAGTTCTATGAAGTATATAAATTTACAGCTCAAAAGACCACCCTTCCAATCTTTCAGCTTAGTCAATTTGCATTCAGACATTAAGTGAAATACTCTTAAAATAAAGGTGTCCATCAACCAGTAAGTTATGTGCTTTCTGCAGACTGAGATAGATCTATGTGGGACAATTTTTCAGGAGTGCTAGGCACGGCTATCTTCATAATGTTCCCCAATTCCGCCTCTTTACTTGTGGTCAGTATTCCATAATTATATAATGATTCCTCTGGCCCCAATAAAAGTGGAAGTAAGCCTGGGAGAGATGTAACCCAGTGTTTTTCAAACAATAAACCAAGTCATGGTATTTTACAGCTCTGAGAGGCATAGTTCCCACACTATTCTATGTGACTAGTGCCCCCTGGTGCTGTGCAACATATATGCAGCAATGAACTTAATGAATAATCTCAAGATGCTACATTGATTTTTTTTTTAAGTAGTTTGTACATCACTCAAGTTTTTAAATGTGTGATCCAGTTAAGTTCTATTAATCTTTATGTTTTTATGGGAATGAGTTTACCACTTTCTCTCATGAAAGCACATTTGATCAGGAACAGGACAAAGATCTAAATAACAGATTATCTAAGAATGGACTCCAGGAGAAAGCACAGGAAAAAGAGGAAAGAGTACTTTCTTTACCTTTTCGTTGAGAATTCTTCCTTCTTCTACATCTTGCAATATCTTTGCATCATAATCCATTCATCTCTCCTTCCATTATCCATCATCCATGTGCCCATCTACCCTTCCATCCATCCATCCACCCATCCATCTACCATCCATCCAGTCATTCATTCATCTATCCATCTATGCACCTCCAGCCATCCATTCATTCACCAATACATCTATCTACCCATCCATTCATTCACCCAGTGAGCCATCCATTTCTCCTCATCTATATCAGGGGTGTCAAACTCATTTTCACCACGGTCCGCATTAGCTTAACAGTTGCCCTCAAAGGGCCAAATACAATTTTAAGACCATATAAATGTGACTACTCCTTAACTAGGGGCAAGGAGTTCAGTGTTGCTGCCATGTAGAAACAAGGTGCTGGGCTGGATAAAACAAGGTAGAGAGGGTGGGATTCGGCCAGTGGCCCTTGTTTTTGCCACCTGTGATCTATATATTCATTCAAGAAACATTGGCTGAGTGTCTCTCATTTGCCAAGTATTAATGGTTGACCTAACAGCCAATGGGAAATATTTTGCATAATACGTCAGTGGTGCAGAGAGGAGAATTGGCAAAACTTGACCTTTATCTGTCATTTAGAGATTGGAGAGTGCTGTGCAACTGCATACATTCGAACCTTTGAAAATAGCCTCTGCAGTTGTCTTTCCCTTCTTTTCTTATAGAATACTCAGAGGGTCACAGACTCATTGCTAACAGGTATAAGTACACAGGCTGTAGCCTCAAGTTACACAATATGGCAGCCCTTCAGACTTTGAGAACTTTGTATTGCAATACAAATTTATGTTTATTTGCTTCTTTTCTCTGCAGAAACTATTTTCATCAAAACTTCAAGTTCCTTCTCTGATCCAGGAAGCTAATTTTTTTCCCTAACAAGTTTAGATACTTGTTTGTTTGTTTGTTTGTTTGTTTGTATTTATAGGTAAGAGGAGTGAATGTTTATATGCTCAGTCAGATTCACTTTGATTCCTTCTTTGCAAGATTAATTCAGAAGTAATGAATGTGTTAAGCTAGACAGGGATTCTTATTAAGTATCACTTCCTCTATTTCAGTTTAGTTTTCTTTTTAATAGAAAACCGAGTAAGTCCAAAGATTGCAATTTCTGCTTTATTTGGAGTAATGCCAATACAAAGATAAATTACATCTTGATTATTGTACTCCTTACACACTTGATTGCTTAGGCCTGTCCCAGTCCCATTATTTGAAGCAATCAGAATGCTTTCACCATCTCCGAAAGAGTAACTTTGTTCTACACAATCAAAAATATGTCATTGTAACTCGTTCTTTCTGAAAGATTGAGCCATATTCTTTTGACCAGATAGCTGAAATGAGAAAAGCTGACATTGTGTTATTAACCAGTCCCCCAGACATTTGCTATAGAATTAAGTGTGACAAATTGAAATGCATGCTGAGAGAGTGGCGTTAGTTCTCTGCCAGCCCAAGAACGTAAACAATGTAACCTAGGGCTAGATGCACTCCCTAAAGAATCAACGAGAGAGAAATTTATTAAATCAGGTAAAAGAGGGGGAAAAGTGCAACAACATTCGTTTAAAATGTTCTCATGAACTTGTGTATTGGTGTCTCCAAGAAGTAGCCCTAAGTCAAGGAGTTGGGTGTGAGGGGTTTGTCGTGAAAGTGCTTTGAGGAACAACCTTTAAGGGAGTAGGGGAAGCAAAACAGGAAAGGGAAAAAAGCCAAGCAAAGGTATGATTCTACCCAGATTCAGCCTGAGCCCCAAAGAAGGCTCTGGAGACCAGCCTCAGAGGGTTGCAGGTACCACGCAGTCAGAAGTTGAGTGATGAACACAAAGCTAGGAAGGAACCCGTGGCAATTCAATTGTTGTACCAAGTGTTCACTGTACTGAAATACTCAACCCGAGGCTAGAGAGTTTTGATAGAGATTGGTTTCTGTGAAGTTTTCCAAGTTTGTTATAACACTTTTTTTTTTTCCCTGGGCCTCTTTAGAATAGTAGTATGAAGGAAAACATACCTATGGAGCCAGAGACACCTGGTTTTGAATCCTAACCCTGTCGTTTCTGAACAAAGAGGTGTAGTGTCTGGCCTGGAGGAAAGAGCACTACCCCCAAATGCACAAACAAATGAGCAACACCCCTTCTCAGGCACAGCTCCTTTCTGCAAAGTTTGACAGTTGGAACTTTCCCACCAGAAATTATTTAAACCTTAGTTTTTGACTTCTCCGAGGATGTTTTAATTTTCAAACTTCCTTCTCATTGTGAAATGATGGGATTTAACCTGAGTTAAAGCGATTTCTGACAGCAGGGAAATGCTTACAGTGTGCTTATTTGTGGACACAGAGAGCCCTGCATTGTTCCAGAATCCTCTATGCAGATGCACCTCCCACTCCGCCTTCTTGCAATGCTGGCCCTATTTTCATAGCCCCCGGAAGAAGCCTCTCTAAGGAATCCTAAACTCAAAGACAAGTTATAATATAATACAGCATTTATTTTCATTTTTTTCCAAATTAAGCTCCTACAATGATTATTTTGTTTACTTTCTTCCACCATGAAGTTGCTTTTAGTGTCCCCGCTGCATTCCCTGATCCCAAGGAATGTGGCAGGTAGAGGCAAGCAGGCTATGCTAGCAGCCTGCCGTTGGAGTCAGAATCCAGGCTACCCCAGGCCAGTCTGCTGAGGCCCTCCATATGTACATTGGTGGTTTTGAAGAGAAGGAAATGGCCCTCTGGGAACTTGGCAGCCTGATAGAGGAGCAGGGCCCTTCTCAGTTTTGGATGGGGTGAGACTTTCATTCCTGAGTCAGTCCTTAGCTCAGCAGATCAAGAGATTCTGCCAACTGCAAAATGTGAGACTTACCAATTTTTCAATCGATATTACTGCTAGCTGGAAGGGGCTTTAGAGATCATCTTTCCCAATCTATTCATTTTAGATTGGACTGGACTAAAGCCCACATCACTTAAGTGTTTCTCTCATGGTCACACAATCCACAGGGCTAAGAGCACTCTTCTGTGACACCCATGGATGGTTTCCAGACTTTTATTTAGTTATTAGCACTACAACCTTGTTTGGAACAAAATCTGGCTGGAGCTAATCTACATGAGGTACGGGATGGGGAGACTGGAATCCTGCCTGCATGTCTTTCTCCTTTCTGAAGCTCTGTGCCCCCAAACCCTTCAAAAAAACAAAAACAACTAAAGTCTTTGGTGGGTTACAGAGACCTTATTGAGGTCCCTTTAAGGTCTTTATGTCTCTTTATAATATTATTTAGTAAGCCTGCACCCAACTTGTTTCCAGTTTGGAATGCCACTTAAAAAGGGGAAGCTCTGGGCAGTGCCAGGATTGAGTTCAAGGAATGGAGGGAGGATATGGGAAACAGGAGAAAAACCAAGTAATGGCTGATTTGAGCCCAGGTCTTCCAAGCCCAGAAGACAAGAGTCCAGAAAATAGTCTGCAAGTCCAAAGGGAAGTGGCTAATCTGTAATCAGGATGTGGTAAAAAGGGTCAGGACCTGGGCTGGAACTGGGTAGAAGCAAAGGCAGTGGTACTGGATTAGATTCCTATTACTGTTTTTTTGCTCAAATTCCTACAATCACTCAAACTACTGCAAACTTAATGGCTTAAAACAATACAAATATATACACATAAAGTTTTCTATAGGTGAAAAGTCTAAGCATCATTTAGCTAGGTTCTTTGCTCAGGCCCTTATGAGGCTTAAATTAAAGTGTTGGCCAGGTTGCCTGCCTTTGTGGAGCTCACCTTCCTCTTCAAAGCCCATGTGATTGTTGGTAGAATTCAGCACCTTCTGTCGCAGGATATTTCCTCCTTCTTACCGGCCAGCAACCAGGGGCAACTCTCAGTTCTTAGATGTCACCTGTTGTTCCCTGCCACATGACCCTTTCAATGAGACGGTAGTTTTCATCTTCCTTGAGGTCATCAGGCATTCATGTGTTTGCCACTCTTCCTTCTTTGAAAGGACTAATTAGCTCAGGCTCACCCAGGATAACCTCTTTTTGAATAAGTCAGTCAATTGATGAGTGATCCAAGTATGGAAGTGATAATCCCCTCATATTCACAAATCTCTCCCATACTCAAGGGCAGGATAGAGGGTATGTACATCAGAGGGCAGTGATCTTGGGGTCATCTCAGAATTCTGCCTGCAACAGGAACAGAGCAAAGGAGAGTAAGGACAGGCTTTCTGGCTTCAAATCCAGGTTCAACCACATAGATTCTGTAAAGCCTTGACTAGGGACTGTCACTGGGTCTCCTTTATTTCTTACCATTGTGGTGGGGGCTAGTAATCACACTAATGTCTGGGGGTTACAGTGCAAATTCAATGGACTTATGCACAGAAACCCTTAGGTTGGTGCCTTGTATAGGGCCATTGCTTAATGAATGACTAGGTTTTAAACAAGTTGCCTGTGATTCTCCATCTGAGAGCCATAACTACTCTGGTGGATGCATTGGCTTAAGGGTCCAGGATCAGGGCCAAAATAGGAGGTCACGAAGCAGCTTATAACCTTGTTGAGAGGATATGACTTCTAAGGATGGTATTCCTAGTGCTCCACAAAACTTCAGTATTATGTATCGAGTCCTTGTTGGATTGCTTGCCCTGAATGGATACTTTATGTTTGTTAAAGGCAAAGCAAAAAATTAAGTCTCAGCACCAAGCCAAAGAGGGAACATCAGGGTTGCCTTGAGTTTCCTAATAACATGAAGTGTGAGTTGAGACCTGAACGTGTGTAGCATTTGGATTGTCAGGAAGACCAGAAGAAGGTGTTCTTGAAAATTGATGAAAGGCCCCCAGCAGAGCACTTGGCCTAGTGCAGGCATGGAATAATTACTCATCTCACACCTGGGGAGCGAGTAACTAACACATATTGGGTCAAGATCTTCTTATTTTTAAAATTAATTAAACCTTAATTATCTCATTTGAATGTCCTTTAAGTACGCCCATGGTTTCTAAAATGTGTACATCACAGGTACCAAAGTAGAAATGGAGACCAAGCACATCAACAACTGTCTCCTCTTTTCTCAAAACTGACAGTCTATGTCTTTCTTAAATTGATTCAAAGACTATGTTTTAATTCAGTAGGGAGGATGAAGGATAACACTGATGCGGATGTGCACTTCAAACGTAGTTAAAGGCAATCCAACTTGTCCCTAAAGTCCAAATAAATCACATGAACATTTCCTTTTTTTAAAAAATGTAACTGCACAACTTTGCAGATATCTTGCTAACTCACTTTCTGTCCCACAAATGCACCTGATGTGAGTGTTTCCAGGTGATTTCTTTCTTTAGCTCTTTGTGCTATTGAAGCTAGTTAAACAGATAACTAAAAATGCTACATCTTTTTTGAGAATGCTGCAGCTGTTTGAGCCAGGTATAAAAGATCCGTAAAGCAATCTCAAGGGATATATGGAGGATTTTCATCAGCTAGGTAATTTATAGCTCTGTTTGGTTCCTAGATGTCACGTATTCCCCAAAAAGTGACAACAGCGTCAGCCTCAGCCTTATTATTAGTGCACAACTGAAAACATTTTGAAACATAGAAGCATCAAAAGAATTTACTGGGTTTTTATAGGCACAGTGCATGAAACCACTTGCCAAGAAGAAGTTAGCATGGAAGCATTAGTGGCCATTAATAGACCTTGTCACCCCTGAGTGACCAGTAGAGTCAATCAGATAGCTCTCAGCAACAGTGACTGGTTAGAGAATCCAGGGAGGCTTCCTGGGGGAGGCTGCACTTGAACTGGATCTTTAAAGGATTAGTAGAAGCCAGTTAAAAATGGAGGATGATCCCAAAGACATTCCTTCCACACAGAAAGACGAATGTGAGCACAAGTACCCAGGCAAGAAACAGAGTGTTAGGGGGAACGTCTGGCAGTTCAGAGCTGCTGGAGGCTGGTCTGTTAGAAATGAGAAAAGGAGTGTAGGGAGATGAGGACAGAGAAGGAGAGAGTGTCTGTATTGATCATGGCAGGCCTGATGGGCAACTGATGGACACTCACTGTGGGGAGTTGTTGGTCCTGAGTAGAGTCTACCTTACATGCTGTGTGGAGGAGTTATTTAGAAGGCCAAGGCTGGAAGCAGGAGGCCAGTTAGCAGGCTGTTGAGGTACTTTAAACTATAAATGATGACATCCTGACAAGCTCTGTCTAATGTGGGAGTGATGGACAAGTTAAAACACAGCTTTTGTATTCCCTTCCCTTTCAGGGGCAGGAATAGAGCACACCTGTTACAATGGGTGCAGGAACCAGACTGTCCCAGTGTGAGTCCTAGCCCCATCATGTACTGTCACCTGTGTGAGCTCCTCAGCCTTTCAATGCCTTAGTTTTCTCTTCTGTGAAATAGGGGTGACAATAATAAAGGATAACATCTGTTAATACACATAAAATCACTTAGAATAGTTAGAAGCTTGTCTGGCACATCTTATGTGTTCAGTATGTGTTAGTGATTATTACATGAAAGAGATGATCCTGGGAACTTGTGGTTCCCAGTCAGACTCCATGAGCTGAAATTCTGGAACAGATAACTTGTTATGTGACTATGGGAAGTTAACCATTCTGCACCTCAGCTTCTCCATCTGTAAGGAGATAATGATATACTGTATACTTCCTATGGTTGCTATAAAGATTAAACAGGGAAATATGTGTACAGTGCTTAGCAAGTGCCTGGTATGAATAAGTCCCAGAGACTTTTTTTTTTTATCATCATCATCATCACCTTCACCACCATCAGCACCTAGGCAACTCTTTCATTTCTTTTACAATTTTGAGTGTTGGTAGATTGAAGATAGATGTTTATTAGTTATATGTAAACCGATGTTCCCCACACACTTTGATTTTCTGTAGATATTTAAAAGTCCTACTAAAATAGAACGACTTTGCCTGTTAAATTAGCCTTAATGTTTCCAAAAATTATAGCAAGTTTACTGATCTTATCATTTTGAATTTTTGCAGTGCCTTTGACCCATAAGAGAGGGAGGTGAAGGTAGAAGTACAAATGCTTTCTTAATTCTGGCTGAAGTTTTATCGAAAAGTGTCACTTGGCTCTGGCATCCACATAATCTGCTTTGTAGGAAATGGCATCGCTGTCCTCCAGCAGGTTGCTTACTGCTAGAAACTGAGAAACAGAGTGGAGTTTGGTAGTTGGGCTGGGTCTTCACATTTTAATGGAAAGTTCTCACTTCATTTCTAGTCCCATCCATTATTCAGGCTATATTAAGAATCTACTGTGTTGCCAGGTCTGGGCTAAGTGCTATGAAGGTGGAAACAAATTTGAGACCAAGAGCTTGCTATCTAGGTAGAGAGGGCCAACTGGCAGTGATGGGTGATGAATGGGCCTTATGTATGGTGAGCAATGGGAGAGATGCTAAATATCATGGCTGCTCAGAGCTGGGGGGAGAGCAGTTTTCTGCACCCCAGGGAACACCTGACCTGGGATGGGTCCTGTCAATAAATGCTTTTGCCACTTCGGAATAGACATTTTCCATCTGGTGGCCTTAGTTTTACTTTCAGTAAAATGAGGGTGGCACTGCATGATACCTAAATTCTCTCCCAGCTTTTTATGTTTGCCAATTAAATGTAAGATGGGGCTTTCTAGAAGCTCTCCAAAGAAGTGGTACTTGGGATAAGAGGATATTTTGTTATTGCTGTTTGTGAAGGATTCAAATCTTGACCCTATGAAATGTGAACTCTCTCTCTCTCTAGTCTATATTTTATTTCTGGATCAACTCTGATCAGATCATGTTTGCTGGATCCTCTATGAATTAATACACTTGAACTGATCTATAGTGGTTATGCTAAGTGACTCAAGATTACATTTATGTTGGCATGCGGTAGAGGAAACCATTAACCTCTTCACATAGTTCCCTTCATTTGAAACCACATTTACCCAAAGGGGCTGATATCTGTCTTTTCTGCCATCAATACCAAGTATGTATCTGACCTGCTTCCCCTTGACTTTGCATGCCAGGAAGCTCGGGGCCAGACTGGGGCATAAACATGCTCTCCACATTCTAATGTCACTGTTTGCTTTAGTGGAAACACATTTTCCAGCCAGGGTTCAGCAAGAGTTGGTTCTGAGCCCGCTATTCCCTCATTATCCCCCAGAGAGGTGCGATGAGGGCAGAACAACACTGACACCATGCAGTAGTACCCTCAGGGTGACTGTCCTGCTGATCCTCTCTTCTTATGGGATACATGTGGGAGTAATCTGTACAAAATCAACATATTGGGCTCAGGAAAAAGGCAGACTGAATATAGATGTCTTCAGTTTTAGGGAGTGATGGGAAATGTCTGCTGCTTGGCACCTGAACACCTTGGGGCCCCCAAGATTTTTGAAGCCATGTTCAACACAGCACTTGTAATGAGGGAAGGGTGAGCCCAGGCCCCTGAAAATAAGCGGTCCTTCCCCCAGGGAGAATGGGTGCCATCAGACCCATCTAGATAATTGACTGGCAACACATAACACATGCAAGGCCAATTATTGAATAGTACTACTTATCTCTACATATGAGTGATAGGGTAATAGAGCCTGAACTGGAAGCCATACTTCTGACTCCTCTCCACTAGCACACAATACTTTGGTTACAGGGTCAGGGATATGCAGGCCTGTAAAACAATATCCCCCATGGAATTTCTCAGGACAGAAATAAGGGTTCATCTGTTCTTCTCAATGCACTTAATCCTTTATTATATTTGTCAACCCATCTATATGTTTCCCCTCCTTCAACCCTGGTGAATCTATTGTGAATCCCTATAGAACAACATCTATATTCTATTAATTTTAGCAGCCTGCAGAGCTCGGTATAGTTTATGGCATATAGTAGACACTTTAAAATTATTTAGAAATTATAAATTCTGTAACTCCCTGTTAATTTTTTTTAAGTGAGGGCCTTATTATGCTTAATTTTTTTCAGTATTACCAGTTACTCATTGGTATTTATTACAAAAAGAAATGCTCCCCCCAAACCAAACTGGACACATCTTGACGATTAAGATCTACTGAAATACCCTTTCAATTTTTTCATGAAGCTACTCCTTTCTCTATATTCCCTCATGCTTCAGACCTCATAGTCCTTCATTTGAAATATTTTATTATACCGTTAATTATACCATTAATTTAGTCTCTTTATTGGCCTTCCTCTCTCCTGTTTCAGCTGGTCCCATCTTTGCTGTTTTCCACCTATACTGACCTACCTGTCAGACCCTAAGTACATTGGAAAAGTCTCCCTATTCATTCTTCAAGACTGAACTCAATAGTCAAGGTGCCTCCACCTTGTATGCCATTCATACCAATGGTTTCCTAGATCATCTCCCAGCAAGAGGTGTGGGCTTTAGTTTTAGCTTCTGGTTGTGTACTGTAAAATCAGTCATAGTTCCTGAAATTTTCTGATGCTCATCAGTTATAATATGAGTCATTAGAAAATAAATTGACTTTCAGACAAGAAACCTGAGAAGGCATAACTTTTAGGGTTCAAGGCAAGAATATAGGGTTATCATGCATAAGAGTTAACAAAATAAAACATTGGCATCTATAACCCTGGAGCAGGCTGACTTCTACTAAATGTTCGTGTGGGTCTCCACCACCCTGCTCCCCACTATACTCTCTGGGTTCATAGCAGAGGATTCTGGTCTGTAAGTTCTTTATCAGATCCATTTACAGAGGTGAATCTGCTCATGGTTATTTTTATCTTTGTTAGAAAGGGGCCACCAGGTGGTCTTTCCCAGGATACTTGCATTTTAGTCTCATCTCTCATCATGGAAGGAAAGGCTTTGGTGGCTACTTAAAATTGCAAAGAACTGATGAGCAAGCACAAAAGTTAATATGGAAAACCACATATCCAGTCATTCACTGGGATGTAAAACTAATAGCCCTCTGCAATATTCCTTCCTCCTTTTGTTATGCCTGCTAAGCTGTATGTGAGTCCTCAGTGTATGACTAGTAGGGCCAGTCTGAGGGCACAAATATAATATATAATCAGTTTCAGAGATGGAAAGATATTAGAGAAATTTCCTCCAGGACAAATTTTACCTCATCTACTAACATCAGTTTTATGGGTTTGAACAAAAGCCTTTTGTTAAAACAATTTTGAAGCCCTGTCTAGGCACTATGAGCAAGATGCTGAAGATGTTAGTAAATATCTGGCCATGATCATAGGTGAGTGCAGAGCATACCTGCTATATCTCAGTCATATTACTTCTTTCTAGTTCAGTGAGCACTTCTTCAAATAGATGGTACTTTTACCCCTTTCCTGTGGAGCAAGATTCTATAACATTAGTTTGTGGCATTGTGTATCGACAAAATATATACCATTGTAAAAATCCTTGAACCTGGAGATGGAAACATGCTGGACACAATATGAAGGATTAAAAGGAGATCTGCAGAAGGTTGCTGTCTACTGTTTGCTCAATATGGCAGGGGATAGAATACTGGTTCCTAATACAAATTACAGAATTGTGACCAAGGTCAATTCTAATAGTGGTAGGATATTTCATCTTCTCCTTATACCATCTATATAACCATATCTTTTAGAAATACAGCATCTACTAGAGCAGGTGTCCCCACACCCTGAGCCCAGACTGGTAGTGGACCACTATTAGTAACTGGGCCTGGAGTGAAGCTCTCCTGAGCTCTGACCCCTGTCTCCCCACCCCCCATCCACAGTGATCCAGCAAGTAGAAACTCTGCCACCCCCATCCACAGGGTGAGCGATGCTCCCCTGAGCTCCACCTCCTGTCTGCCTGCCCCTGCCTCCTGTCCCACTGCTGCACTACAGTGTAGGATGATTATTATCAAAACATCTCCATTGTAAGCAAGGATGGTGACTTTTGCTCTGGATTTAATTCTTATCTCTTAGACGATGTTAAAAATAAAAATAAAAAAAAGCAAGGAAGGGAAGGAGGAAGGAAGGAAGAGAGGAAAGGAAAAGAAAGGAAAAAGAAAAGAAAAAAGGTAGGGAAGGAAGGAAGGAAAGAAGGAAGGAAAAAGAGTCTTGGAAAAACCTGACCACTGACCATAACCTCTTGGAACTCATAACATGAAGGAAAGGAAAATAGGGCACAGAGCCTTATGTACAGAAGAATTCACAAAAGTAAGTTTAAAAATAAAGCTTCAAAGAAAAAAGTGCTAATAATTCCATGGCTGAGACTCTATAGGTTTAGAATATAAATTTTTGGGCTGCATTCCCACAAAGAGTTTGAAGGAGGGAAAGTTGGGTGGGAATTCTCTGATGAGCTTCTAGGGCATGTATAGAAAATGGAAGAAAGGCTCATGGTTCTTTTCCACCAAGGCTTGGTGTAAATTTGAAAGTTGTCTTTAATCCTGGTTACCATTTCAGAGTGACCTGGTTTATTTTAGACACACTTTCTGCTTTGGCACATACATATGTCTATAAATACTTATTTTGAACCTTTTTCTTTTTTATCTTTTCTTCTAAAAATCACCACATTTGTTCACCTATGCCAGTGTTTCTTAACCTTATTTTTTCATCATTGTCCCCCAAAGTAACCTTTTTAAACATTTTTTTCAAATCACCTTCTACATAAAATGTTAATACTACAGATATACTTTATATGTGCTTATACACTGTGGTTTTTTGGAAGTTCATTTGTCAGTGTAATGTCAGAGGTGTTTTTGCCACCACCCTCCTGAGAACTAATTTTTGTCCCCTTGAGAGTACATGATTGGTGTCACAATTCTTGTCTTCCATTCACAATATATAGATTTGAGCTATTTAGCGGGGGGCAAGGGGGGGTGGAATTTTTCTCTTTTCCTTAACATTTCTTTTATAACTCCCCTGTTTACATTAGAGAGTATACTCACAAGTCTCTCTTTATAGTCCGTTGAAAATGCATCCCTTGCTTTGCAGGATCCTGTGGTTCTGTTACTGTGATCCATGACTTTTCACATGACCCTATTTGCATACACATGAACATCACCTTAGCTTCTCTTTCAGGAACATAAATGTAAAGTAGAGAGAAAAAAAATCTACCTGGCTTCTCTTCCTTTAGTTTTCTTCTCCAGACTCCAGTCTAAAAGTTACAGCCCAGTTTTCTTTTTTTTCTTTTTTCTGACAAGGACAGTTGTTTAGCTGTGCTTCAGCCAATGCCAGTGGACTCATTCTTGGCAGATTCTCTGCACCAAGGACGTCTGTGCAACACTATATTAATTTTGCTGGTTTCTTTTATATACCTCAAGAGGGAATCTTTGGCCACTGCACAGCTTTACATTTCTTTTATGGAATTTCTGGTTGTGTATCCGTCAAGGTAAGTTAGGTTATGCTGTACTAACAAAACACACTCCAAAATCTCAGTTTAATCATGTCCCATATTGCTGGTTAAATACCAGAGGGAAAGAGAACTCTACCTCTTTTAGCACACAAATAACACTTATAACTTCCATTCCTGACTCACAAGCCAGAACTAGTCATATGGCCCCTTCTAACCACAGAGAAAGGAGGAAATGCAATCCTATTGTGCTCTGAAGGAAGAAGAGAATCAGATCTTGATGAGAACAACTGAGTACCCTAGGATGATACTAGGGTTTTTAAAAAATTATTTATTTATTTAATTTTATTTTCTAGCCCATTTCAGCACTCACTCATTTTGGTAAGGTGGTTTTTGGAGAAAAGTGACTCGAGTCCTGGTTTCTTTTTTTGCAGGAAGATTTGCAGCATGCTTTCTTTGAGAAACAAAATGCCTTCAAGTATAGGAGATAAATCACATTGTACTGTAATTTCTAGATGAACTGTCATTCTTTTTCCCATTTCCACAGGGAAACTGCTCATTTTCAGGTTCATTCTTACAAGTTTTTAAAAATTGTTATTCTATTACACTTGTTCCAATTTTTCCCCTTTTGCCCTCCTCTGCCCAGCCCATGGTTGGGTCCCACAGTCAATCCCCACACCATTGTCCTAGTCCACAGGTCCTTCATACATATTCTTTGACTAGTCCTTTCCTATTTTTTCCACCATTATCACCCTCCCTCGTCCTCTCTGGCTGCTGTCAGTCTATTCCATGTTTCCATGTCTCTGGTTCTATTTTGCTCATTAGTTTATTTTGTTCATTAAATTCTTCTTATGGGTAAGATGATATGGTGTTTGTCTTTCACCAACTGGCTTATTTTACTTAGTTTAATATTCTCCAGTTCTATCCATGCTGTCTCAAAAAAGTAGGAGTTTCTTCTTTCTTTCTGCTGCATAGTATTCCATTGTGTAAATGTACCACAGTTTTTTGACCCATTCATTTATGATGGGCACTTACGTTGCTTCCAGCACTTGGCTATTGTAAATTGTGCTGCTATGAACACTGGGGTATATAAGATCCTTTGAATTGATATTTCAGGGTTCTTAGAGTATATTCCCAGTGGTGGAATTGCTGGCTCAAAAGGCAGTTCCATTTTTAGTTTTCTGAGGAAATTCTGTACTGTTTTCCACAGTGGGTGCACCAGTTTGCATTCCCACCAACAGTCCACTAGGGATCCCTTTTTTCAACACCCTCATCAGCACTTGTTTTTTTGCTGATTTATTAATGATAGCCATTTTGACAGGTGTGAGCTGATATTTCATTGTGGTTTTAATTTGCCTCTCTCTGATGGCTAGTGATGTTGAGCATCTTTTCATATGTCTATGGACCATCTGTCTATCTTCCTTGGAGAAGTGTCTATTAGGTCCTTTGCCCATTTTTTAATTGGATTTTTTTGTTTTCCTCCTGTTGAGTCATATGAGTTCTATATATATTTTGGAGATTACACCCTTGTCCAATGTAAAATATGTTTTCCCATACAGTCAGTTCCCTTTCTATTTTTATGGTGTTTTCTTCAGCCATGCAGAAGCTTTTTAATTTGATGTAATCCCATTTGTTTATTTTTTCTTCTATTTCCCTTGCCTTAGGAGATATATTGGCAAAAATATTGCTGCATGGGATATCTGAAATATTACTGCCTTTTTTTTTCACTAGGAATTTTGAGATATTGCCTCTTATTAGTATATTTAAGTCTTTTATCCATTTTGCATTTATTCTGGTGTATGGTATAAGTTGGTGGTCTAGTTTCAATTCTTTGCACATACGAGTTCAGTTCTCACAAGAACATTTATTGAAGAGGCTATTTTTACTCAATTTATGTTCCTTCCCCCTTTGTCAAATATTAATTGACCATATAGGCATGGCTTTATTTCCGGGCTCTCCAATTTGTTCCATTGATTGATGTGCCTGTTCTTATGCTAGTACCAGGCTGTTTTGATTACAGGTGCTTTGTAATATAGTTTTGTATTAGGTATTGCGATCCCTCCAACTTTATTCTTTTTTTCTCAAGATCGCTGAGTCAATCCAGGATGGGTTTTTGTTGTTGGTGGTGGTGTTGTTGCTGTTGTTCCATATAAATTTTTAAAGTATTTGTTCTAGATCAGTGACATACACCATTGGAATTTTCATAGGGATTACATTTAATCTATAGATTGCTTTGGGTAGTATGGATATTTTAATGATGCTAATTCTTCCAATCCATGAACATGGTATACACTTCCGTTTATTTGTCTCTTCTTTAATTTCTTTCTTCAGCATTCCTGAGTATAAGTCTTTTGTCTCAGTTAAATTTATTCTAAATACCTTATTTTTCTTGTTGCTATAGTAAATGGGATTTTTTCCTACTTCTCATTCTGATAGTTTATTGTTGGTGTACAAAAATGCCATTGATTTCTGAATATTGACTTTATATCCTACTACTTTGCCAAATTCACTTATTAGGTTGAGTAGTTTTTTTGGTGGAGACTATATGGTTTTCTATGTACACTATTATGTCATCTGCAAATAATGACAATTTTACTTCCTCTTTTTCAATTTGTATGAATTTTATTTCTTTTTCTTGTCTGATCACTGTGGTTAGAATTTCAGGTACCATGTTGAATAAGAGTGGTGAAAGTGGACACACTTGTCTTGCTCCTGATCCTAAGGAGAATGCTTTTAGTTTTTGCCCATTGAGTATGATGTTGGCAGTAGATGACTTGTATATGAACTTCATTATGTCAAGATATGCTACCTCTATTCCCACTTTACTGAGTGGTGTTGTTGTTGTTGTTTTTAATAATGTATCTGTACTGCAGTTTAGTGGAGTTTTTCAAGTGCTTTTTCAGCATCTATTGATATGATCATGTATTTTTTTGTCCTTCATTTTGTTTATGTGGTGTATTATGTTTATTGATTTGTAAGCATTGTACCATCCTTGCATCCCTGGGATAAATCCCATTTGATCATGATGTATGATCTTTGAAATGTGTTGCTGGATCCAGGTTGCCAATATTTTGTTGAGGATTTTTTCATCGATGTTCATCAGTATCAACAATATCCTTGTTCATTTTTTTTGTTTGTACAATCTATCCATTGTTGTTAGTAGGGTGTTAAAAACCCCTTCAGTGACTTTGTTTTCTGTCAATCACCTTCTTAAAGTCCTCCAAGATATTCCTTTTATATTTAGGTGCTTCTATATTGGGGGCATATCAGTTTAAAGTGTTTATATTCTCTTGTTGGACAACTCTCTTAAGTATTATTGCCCTGTAATTTTCTTTCTTTGTTGTCTTTACCTGGTTTTGGAATTAGGATAATACTGGCTCCATAAAAAGACTTTGGGAGTATTCCCTCTTCTTGAATTTTTTGGATTAATTTGAGAAGGATAGGAGTTAGTTCTTTGAATATTTGGTAAAATTTGCCTGTGAAACCATCCAGCCCAAGGCTTTTGTGTGCCAGGACATTTTTGATGAATGCTTCGATTTTGCTTGTTGTTATAAGTCTATTCGGGCTTTCTGCTTCTTGATTCAGTTTTGGAATATTGTATGTTTCTAGAAATTTATTCATTTTTCCAGATTGTCAAATTGCTTGGCATGTAATTATTCATGCTAAGTTCTGTGGTATCAGTTGTTACTCCTCCTCTTTCTTTTCTGATTTCATTTATTTGGGTCATCTCTCATTTTTTCTTGATGAGTCAGGTTAAAGGTTTGTCAATTTTGTTTATCTTTTCAAAGAACCAGCTGCTGGATTCATTAATCCTTTGGATTCTTTTTTTAGTCTCTATATCATTTAATTCTGCTCTGATCTTGATTACTTCCTACCTTCTACTCACTCTGAGCTTTGTTTGTTGTTCTTCCTCTAGTTCTTTTAAATGCAGGGTTAAGTAGTTTGAGATTTTTCTGTCTTCTTTAGATAGGCCTATAGAGCTATGAACTTCCCTCTTGGGACTGCCTTCACAGTGTCCCATAGGTTTTGGGTTGCTTTGTATTCAGTGTCATTTGTTTTCAGGTACTTTTTGATTTTGTCCTACATTTTATTATTACCCTATTCATTATTTAATAAAATGTTACTCAGTCTTCATGTATTTGAATGTTTTTGAGTGTTTTCCTTGGGTTGATTTCTTGTTTCAAGGCATTGGGATTCAAGAAGATATTTGATATGATTTCAATTTTCTTGGATTTGTTGAGGGTTGTTTTGTGTCCTACCCTGTGGTGTGTCTTTGAAAATGATCCATGTGCTTTTGAAAAGAATGTATATTTTGCTTCTTTGAGGTGAAATTCCCTGTAAATATCAATTAAATCTATAGGGTGTCATTCAATGGCACAATATCCTTGTCGATGTTTTGTTTGTATGATCTATCCATTGTTGAGAGTAGTGGGTTAAAATCCCTTACAATGACTGTATTGCTGTTGACCTTCTTAAAGTCCTCCAAGATTTTCCTTATATATTAAGTGCTCCTACGTTGGGTGCATATACTACATTTACAAGGGTTATATCTCTTTGCTGGGTAACTCCCTTAAGTATTATGTAGTGACCTTCTTTGTCTCTTATTATGGCTTTAGACTTGAAATCTATTTTATCTGGTATAAGTATTACTATCACACCTTTTTTTTTTAAATGTCCATTTGCTTGGAATGTTTTTTTTTTCATCCCTTTCAGCCTGTGTAGATCTTTTGTTCTGACATTGGTCTCTTGTGGAGAATGTATATTGGGTCATGTTTTCTTATCCATTCAGCTATTCTATATCTTTTGTTTGGAGCTTTTAATCCATTTACATTTAAGATTATTATTGATAGGTATTCATTTATTGCCATTTCTCCCCCTTTGTGCCTGTGTTCCTCTCTTTCTTTTTCTTCATCTTCTTGAAGCAGTCCCTTTAGTATCTCTTGCAATACTAGTTTGGTGGAGATGTACTCTTTTAGTTTTTTGTTTTGTTTTGTTTTTGTCTGGGAAGCTCCTTATTTTACCTCCTATTTTAAATGAGAGCCTTGCTGGGTAGAGTAGTCTTGGTTGCAGGTCTTTGCTTTTCATTACTTGGAATATTTTGTGCCATTCCATTTTGGCTTGTGTTTCTGTTGAGAAATTAGCTAATAGCGTATCAGAACTCCCTTGTATGTTACTAGCTGTTTCCTCCTTGTTGCCTTTAGGATTCTCTCTTTGTCTTTAAATTTTGCCATTTTAATTATTATGTGTCTTGGAGTGGGACTCCTTGAGTTCATCTTGTTTGGGGATCTCTGTATTTCTTGAACTTGCATGACTTTTTATCTCTCCAAGTAGGGAAGTTTTCTGTCATTATTTTTTTGAACAGGTTTTCTATCTCTTGCTCCTTCTACTTCTGGTAACCCTATGATGTGAATGTTATTACTTTTCATGTTGTTCTGCTGCTCCCTTAAACTGTATTCATTCTTCTTGAGCCTGTTTTCATTTTATTGCTCTGACTGGGTGTTTTTTCTAGCTTATCTTCCAACTTGCTGATTTGATTTTCTGCTTCATCTAGCCTGCTTTTAATTCATCCCAGTGTATTCTTCATTTCAGATGTTGTATTTTTCACTTCTTCCTGGTTCTTATTTATAGTTTCTATGTCCTTTTTCATGATGATGTAGTTCCTACTAAGTTCCTTGTAGTTCTCACTGAGTTTCTTTAGCATCCTTATAACCATTACTTTGAACTCTATCTGACAAATTGCTTGCCTCAATTTTATTTAGTACTCTTTCTGGGGATTCCTCTTTTTTTTTTTTTTTTTTTTTTGAGTGGGAGTTGTTTCTTTGCCTCCTAATTGTAGGTGATTCTTTTTGTTTGTTTCTGCCTATGAGGTCGATCTGCTTTGATTCCCTTACTTCATAGTGTGGCATCTGTGATAGGAGACCTGTGGGACTCAGTAGTACTGTCTCCTTTAACTATTGAGCTGGATGCTCTAGGGATGGCATTTATGCAGTTGATGTGGGTTCTCTTATTGTAATTGGGTTTTGGTTATTGCTGGCTCATTCATTGGTGGATTCTCCCCTCTGGCTGGCTGGCTGAGAGTCATAGTTCCCACCATATCTTGTATTCTGTTGTATAGAGGTTGCCAGAGCAGAACAAAATGACCCCGCAAACAAAACCCACACCAGCAAATATACCCTCAACCCCTACTGTGATATCAACAACAAGCGAACCAAGATTAATAATGGTGGAAAGAGAATAAGACTGTTATACAAAAGGAAAAAAAAATACGATGTGATTAATGGAAAGAAAAATAATTTTGAGTGGATAGATGGAGGAGAGATAATAAGAGTAGGGAATAAAAACAAAATGAAGAGGAGGAGAAAATAAAATTTACAACATAAATAAAATTGGGAATAGGGCAAAATGGTGTAAGAAAAGGGAAGAATACAATATGAGGCTTGAAAAAAAGTGAAAAAATAGGAACCAAGTTGAAGAAAAACAACCACCATGATATCCATGGTGGATCATTGACTATCCATGGATATTCAGTGATATCCATGAAAACTGAGCAAAGATTAATAAAGGTAGAAAGAGAATAAGAATATTATAAGAAAGAAAAGAAAGACTGTGAGATGTCTAAAGGAAAGTACAGTGATTTTGAGAGGATAAAGGGAGGAGAAATGATAAGTGTAATAATAAGTGTAATAATAAGTGAAATAATAAGAGTAAGGGTTAGAAGCCAGGCTAATAAAAGGAGAAAATCAAAATTAAAATGAAGATAAGACAGGTCAGAAGGAAGGCAAAATGGAATAGGACGGGGGAAAAGTAAAATATGAAATTTAAAATTAAAAAATCAACAACTAGAAATAAAATTGAAGAAATACAACAACCCCAATATTAATAACAACCAAGAAAGTATTAATATTGGTGGATCAAGAATAAGAATATTATAAGAAAGGGAAAAAGAATGTGAGATGAGTAATGGAAAGAAAGATGGTTTTGAGAGGGTGGAGGGAGGAGAAATAGTAAGATTGAGGAATAGAAGCAAGGCATAGAAAGGAAAAAAATAAAATTTAAAGCAAAAATAAGAAAGAGAAGGATGAAGGCAAAATAGAGTAAGAGAAGGGAAGAGTAAAATGATGATATTTGAAATAAAATAAAAATAAAAATAAAAATAATAACATATATTTAAAAATAAAACTAGAAATAGTAAAATAGTAGGAACAAAGCTGAAGACAGAGAAACAATATTAAAAAGCTATGCAGGATAAAAAGAATGCAAATAATGAAAAAGAATGAGGCAGAATTAATCTAATCAGAGTCTAGTGTTTGTTGGCCTACTGTCTGTCTTCTCCTTCTGGAATTGTCCCTGGTAACATCAGCTGGTGTCCCAGTCTAGCTTTATGCAGGCTGTTTGAGGCTACAAGCAATCCACAGTCTTTGGCTGTCTCCATGCTTGCCTGGTCCTTGCTGTTCTACCCTAATGGCAATCTTTATGAGCACAAGGTGCAGGGGTGGTTCATCCAACATCCTACCGTACTGCATGTACCACCTTCACCTCCCTCTAGGGGGGCCTTCTGGTGTGATCAGGAGGGTGTGATTCCTGATTCTTCCTGGGAGGCACTGTTCATCTTCAGGGAAGATGGAGGGTGTGTTCCTTGACACCTGCACCACATGTCTTGGTCTGTCCCAGAATATTTCCAATAAATGTGTAGTCTCTGATGAATTAACTGTTTCATGTGAGGGGCCAATCTATGTAAAAGGTCAGCTCTTTCCTGCTTGGCACTGATGACAGCTCTGTGTGAGAGCTGAGACTGGGTGGGACCCTGCATACCTTTTGCTGTGCCAGTTTCTAATTGTTTTGCTTCACTGTTTTCAGTGGAATAGGGCCCAAGGATGAACCAGCATAGTGTCTTATAAAAGTTCATAAAGGTCTCCTTTAAAGATTCTCCTTTCCTCTGCAGATATGTGCCTAGCAGGGGTTTCTTGAGCCTGACCTTACTGTTCTGCAGAGTTTGAATCCTGCAGATGGGGGTTAGGCACTCCTTCCTTTTCTTAGAGCTCTGTACTCCATGGTGAGTTGTCCTGCCTGGTTGCAAAGAATCTCAGTTGCTCAGTTTTGCCCATTGAGCTCCTAGCCCACTGCTCTTGCAGGAGGCTTAGTTTTAGTCCCCAAATCTCCATTCTGCATGCAGCCCCCACTTACTAGTCATGCTTGGTGAGGTCCCACAATCCCTTCACCATGCAGCTTTCTACTCTTCCTGGCCAGCTGGACTCAATGGGCATGAACTGTGCTTTCAGTCTGGCCTCTTTGCTGGCAGGGCAGCTGTATGTGTGGGGTCTCTGCCCAGCCATGCCTCAGCTATTCTCTTAAAAAAAAAAAAAATAGTCTCTACATGGCATCCACACTACAGCACTAAACCACACTACTCAGCTCTCCATGCACCCCACCTCCCCAAGAGGCAACAGGTCTGTCTTGTTCAGGGCTGGGCACAGCCTGCCAGTGCCTCTGACAGTTGTAGGAGATAGAATTTCTCTCTTGAACCCTCATGGTTGGTTTTCCAGCTATGGATGTGCTGCTTGCTGTGTGTGTGCAACCGGAGTGTCCCAGACTCTGCATATTCTCTCAAGTCTCTCCTGATTAGGGTTGGGGGTTTCCTGTGAGGGACTGGGGCCCCTTGTTCCAGGTGGGGTGGGCACTACTAAGCTGCATTTTCAGTCTGTTCTCTCCTCTTCTGCAGGCGCCTTGTGAAGGTTATCTCCCCTTTAACTTACAAAATCTTTTACTGGATGGTGCAAAGATTTGACTACTACTTGACTTCAGAAATTCATATCAGCTAAAATTCCATTGATTATTCAGGTCACTTGTTGGAAGATTAGCTGAAAATCCATGTGAGGGGGGGCATGAGCAAGTGGGCTCAGCTTCCACCTCCTCGCTGCCATCTTCTTATTCATTCATTTTCTTATTCATGCCATCTTCTCTTATTCATATAAATTTTAACTAGGATCCCCCGCCCCTGCAAGAATTCTGCCAATAACTACCCCTATCACCAAGGGAATACCCAGCTCTGTTTTCTGATAGAAATTGATCTTCCTGTGTCTCAGGGCTTCCAATATGAGAAAACTGATAAGATGATAAATTAATTGCTAAGGGAAAAGAACAAAAGGAAGATTTGAGAGTCTCCTCATTCATACTTTTGGTTGGGTCAGAAACTCAAAGCTAAAGCTGAGACTCAGAAGGGAGAACCTGGGCCTTAGATAACTTTCTGACACCTCAGTGATATTATTGCCTCTGTATTTCTGTAGAAATTGATTATTTCAATTGCTGAGGGCTCCTTGGAATCTTTTTCTCTTGAGCTGCATTAGGGTGAGAAAGCATTTATGCCTCTGTAGTGCTTAAAAGAAACTTTTGTTATGCATTCTTTAAATTTGAAGTGTTTTTCCATTATTCAACACATGAGCTGGGATTTGTAAAGATACAGAAACCGAGGGCCTAATTTACTCCTTGTTTTGCTTTGTGGAAAACAAAACAGAAAGGGATAATAGCCAAGGTCTGGTGGCTTCAGCCAAAATCAATCTAGGCTTCAGATTCCACATGAATTGCAGAAGCCTTGGCCTCCCTGAAATGAATCACTATTTTGTATTTATAGTCGGGTACCAGAACATTCTCACATCCAGATAAGGGAATCAGATTTGACTCCCCTCACTTTCTAATATCTGCGCTTGTTTTCTCCTTACCCACCTCTCTTTTCTCTTTCCTTTTCTGCCTCTTTTCTTCCCTTCTCTTTCCCTCTTTACTCCTTTCGGGTTAGGGTTTGGAGACCTCCCTCTCATTAGAGACAGCCTATGAAATGTCTCAGGCAGAGCACATCTCCAGTCTCCCAAGGCAGTGTGGCAGCATGTAGAGTCACCTAAATGTAACCTCTGGGCGCCACCGGGCTGCCCACCTTGAACACAGCCATGTTCAAGAAAGCACTTGTTTCCATACTGAGCTGATTGGCTAATAGGCATCCCCTTTTGGCCATTTCATGCCATAAAAATTTAATTAATATGAGAAGATTTTCTCAGAACAGGAGCAAAGAGAGAGGGAAATAACAGGAGGGTGTTAGTAGTCTGCTTGAAAGATGCCATTTAGATGAAAGAGACCGGGCTACATAACCTAACCAGGAACTCGGTTTCCTTTATCACTTTGTCTCAGCTCTGCACCTGTGTCAAAACAGGGTGGCTCTGTGCAATGAATTTTCTGCTTCTCTCATCCCACACAGCTCTGCCCCTTCCCGTTAAGGCTACCCCTCTGGTCCTGACAGCTCCTGAGCTCTGTCCAGGATTAACTCCTGCAGCCAAAGGGAGTAGATCAGTTGTAACACACAGCTGAGCAAGTGGTTGCTGTGCATGAATGTCAGCTTTTATTTTCTCAGGGACGTGTGAACTTATGTTAAGTAAAAGCTGAAAAATATTTGTCTTTCATGAAGAGTGAATTTATACTCTGAGAAAATAAGATTAATCATTTTCAGTCCTCATCATGCATGTTTCGTTCCCTGTGCAGTTTTGGGAAGTTACCTGCCAAGGATGGAAGTTGGTCCTAAGTGAGCAAGAAATATAGACAAATTAGGTGCCAGATTCCACTTGTCTAAAAATGATAAATTAATAGTACTTACGTAATGGTGTTCTTTTTACTTGAGTTAGGCAAATCTGAGATTTTCTCTTCCATGTAAAAGCTGAGGACATTTTTATTTCTTTGCTTCATTCCTCTCATGAGGGGTATGCTGAGTTTTGTTTTCAGTAGAAAACTCCTAAGTTCCAATTACTCTCTTTCCCTCACCTTCTCGCTCACCAGAATACAGTACTTCTTTTTTTCTTTTTCTGAAATTAAGAAGGAAAACAACTTGGTGCTGCTCAGAAAGGTAAAGGGAGATGGATGGGAACATTTATTTCTGACCTTCAGCAAAAGAATTCTCCTAGTTGGGCACTATAAATGTGTTTTCTGCAAATGGGGAAGCATAAATTTGCTCCATCAGGATGGGGAAAGCATTTGCACTTGAAATGTGAAACACAGAAAATAAATCAATCAAATTAGTTTCTAGCTGTCAGCCCAGGAGGCTCATTCCCCAGCAGCTACATCAGGAGGCAAAGGAGCAGTTAACTTGTAATAACTGGGGAAAGTGGGACCACCCATGGATTTGCTCCCCAGCACCACTAAAGGGTGCCTTTCTCCTACTGTTCCTATTAAGAATTTGCTTGTTCTGTAATCAGATTTATCCACTGCTGTAATAGAGAGAGTGGTAGGATGCCTTGGGCCCAGGTGCTCACTGGCTTGCTATCCCAATCCTTGTGAAATTGCTTGTAAGAGTTATTCGAGTTAAAGAATTACAGGACCACTCATAGGCGCCTGTTCATCCTCTAACTGGTCAGCTACCAGGCAAAGAAAAGACTCCCAGGGAATGGGTGATGCCAAATAAATTCTGTTGGAAAATATCTCTAGCTGAGGGTAGCATTGGGAAATTCTGCCACACAAAGGGTGCTTAGGACAAGCCTTGGCCACAGAACCCAAAGCATTAATAATGATAGCATTGCATGGACACTCAGTCACTTTCTCCATGATATTTCTTTGTATTTCAGTTGTCTAAAATTGGTTCTGAATAGCTACTTTACTGATCCAGGTAACTGAATTATTTTATGATCAGGGTGTATTATAAAATTTGGCTTGTCTGTATGGATCACACCAACCAGATATTTGCCATATTTCACTTTCCCAACATATGTTATTCCTAGGAAATACAAGTAAAATACCTTCAGCTGACAGTATAGTAACTGAGTGAATCAGCTCTAAGGCAGATCACTAGAGAGTGATTTAGACTGTGAGTTAAACGTTCTACACTTCACTTGGAGATATTCACATGAAAAACACTGAGTCTGGCCTGTGGTTTTATAATTGAAAACTTCAAAGGACTATTGCAGTGACTCTTGAAGAATGTCTTCTTTTACATCCAGGTTTAATGATGAAATATTTCATTAGAAGCAGAGTGAACTGGTGATCTCTGGGTAGGAGTGGAATGTCATGATGGAATAATTGGATCAATCTGGTCTTCTAGTTTAGAACATCATTCTCCCAATCTGCCAAGTTCTTCCCCTCTTCCCACACCCACAGAAGCACAGATTTTGATTATGACACTGGGAAATCTCCAACTGTCCAAGAACATCCCATGTTCTTCTGGTCTTTCTGGATAGAGGGTGATAAACCCACCCTGACACACACACTATGAATATTGGACATGTTGAAATATATAGAAGCTATTTTCTATTGAGTTTCTACCTAAACCTTGAACTCGATTGACTTCTTGGTTGTTAAAACCAAGGAGGGTCTGCAGTGTCAGGCCTTTGTTATCAGTCTCAGTGATGATAATAATAATACTTATATCTGGAGTGAACTGTTTTTATCTGGCATAAAAACATACTTAGTAGGGTTTTTCTACTAGATTTTTAAATATCCTTGTGTTGACTATCTATATGAGTAAGTGATATTTAACTTCAGGAAAGGTTTGGTTCCTGAAGTTGAATCTGTATCTTTTTGTTAATTAAAAAAATTATATTTATGTAACCCTGTATTTACCTTTTGGGCTTTAGTACTCAAGAAACTAAATCTGAATTTAGTATTTAATTATAGGTGATAGACATATCTGTGAATTTACTTATCCTGGTTTTCATTTATTTCTGCTCCTGGGTAATTTAGAGGGCTAGATAATTTAGGTGCCAGCATAAATAAGAACTTTTTTTCTCTTGAATTCATGAACATTACCTGTTGTCATAGAGAAGAGAGAAGGAACTCACAGTTAGTGAGTTCTAATGAGACAGTGAGAAATATGAAAGAAAAACCTGGAGCTTGATTTAAGGAGAGAAAGCATAAAATAGACACTGCAGTTTGTGTGTGTGAGTGTGTTTATAAAATCAGGGAGCATCTGAGATGGAAAAGAAGATGTGGCTAAGAAAGCAAAGGAAAGGAAAACAAATGGGCATTGTGAAGTCCTAGAAATATTTTTTTTGAACGTGCTTTGTGCTGATGAAATAACAAAATGCAGAAAGCTATTGCTAGTCCAGACTGACAAAAGTGTCAAGATCATTAGAATAGGAGTTAGGAAATCTGCTTTTGAGTCCTGGCTTGGTCACTAGTTAAGAGAGCATCTTTGAGAAAAATCACACTGTCCCTAGGTCTCTGATTCCTCATCTTCACATGAGAGGTATGGCCTAGATATCTCTAAATTCTCTTCTAGCTTTGACATTATGAGTCATTTTACAAATGCTTCTGTATTGCACAAGTATCAGGAATGGCGCTGTTACTCCCAGCATGTGGCCTGGTCTCAGCTCTGAGCCATAGATATTAATAGGTCAGAACTGGGATTTTTGACCTGGTCTGTTCTGACCTCCCCTGGACTCTGTGTCCCAGAAATTTTTATACTTATTCAATGGGTGACTTGTCTGTTTAGTAATATTCCTGTTATATTGTAGGAAACAACTACATGCTGGTGCCTTTCCTGTCCAGCCAAAATAGCCCATAAAATGTAGTCTCAGAATAGCTATTATGGATTTATTGAACTACCTGGGCCAAGATGCTCATCAGACACAGACCAGTGAAGGACAGGTGTCCTCACTTGGGGGAACTGACATCCTTGAGACCACCCTATGGAACAACATGTACTGGACCACTGCAGGAGACGGGCCATATCTCTTATTCACTGACCGCATGGTCTATTGGTCTGTTGTCCTTCTTTCTAGAATGAAGCTCATTAGATCCACTATTGTTTAGAAGCCCTTCCCTTTTTACTCCACATATATGGACCGTCCTCTGTGTTTCCCTGATTAGCTCATTCTTTCTCCACCAGGAATGCTATTAAATTAGAAATTTCAGCTGTCACTTCTTAAATTGAGATGTAAGACCAAGAGGTGTGTTTTTCTAAGTAGCTGGCTGAAAGCTGGTTAGCAAACTCAATACCCTCACCCACTCTGGAGCTATAAACAGATCAATACATGGATATTAGAGGAAAGACTTTTCCTTTTTTTTTTTTTTTTTTTTTTTTTTTTTTAGACAGAGGGGAAGGGAGGAGGGGAAGGGAGGGAGAGAGGGATAGAAACATGAATGTGTAGCTGCCTCTTGTGTACCCCCCCCGCTCCAACTGGGGACCTGGCCTGCAATCCAGGCATGTGCCCTGACTTGGAATCAAACCAGTGACCCTTGGTTTGCAGGCCAGTGCTCAATCCATTGAGCCACGCCAGCCAGGGCAGAGGGAAGACTATTTTAAAGAGGGCTGATGGTGTGCCAAGCCAGCCTCTATCTTTAGCAAGGAGAAATGGCCCTGACCAAAGCACTGGAAGAGCTGGGCAAGTCCTCCACATGCTGTTGGGGAACACAGAGGACAGGGGTTCAACAGGTTGTGAGAGGCTAAAGGATGAAAATCACACTGCAGCTGCTTCCACAGTGATGCAACAGAAAGCTGGCTGCACTGGAACTAGCCTACACTCCCAGTGTTTGTCTATGAAAAGGACTGGTATTTCCTGTGGCTGAAGGATTTGGAGAACAGTGATCCATGGGTCTGATTCATGATGGCTGCTTGGAGCATGAATAAACCTCAGGGGAAATCTGGAGATTCCTGGGAACTGATGCAGGGGCAATGTCCCAGTGGAGAGAAGATGCACTGACCTGGGCAGAGGGTACCACTTATTGACAGAGCCTCCTGGAAGACGCGCCAAGCCCAGCCAGCACTTGTGTTGGGGCAGCATCTCTGTTCAGTGAGCAAAGAAGGTCCTGTTTCCATTGTTCTTTTTCTCATCCCTTGCCCCACTTGGAGACCTTGAAAACTGTTAACAAGTAAGGGGAGCAAGTAGGAGTTGAAGCTGCCACGTGGAGGACAGAGGACAATCTAACAAGTGCCTCTTCATACTTTTTATAGTCCCATCAGGGGAAGGAGAGGTGCTTTCACTCTAAAGCAAGATTTAAACTTTTATATAGAACTGTATGTGGTAGGACGAATAATGCCCCAGCCCCAAGTTGTCTACATTCTGATTCCTGGAACCTGTGACTGTTTTTACCTTACATAGCAAAGGGGGAATTAAAGTTTCAGGTGGAATGAAGGTTGCTAATCAGCTGCTTTGAAAGTAAGGAGACGATTCTGGATATTCCAGGTGGGCCTGACGTAATCACAAGGGCCCTTATGAAGTGAAAGAGAGAGGCAGAGGAGTTAGCGTCAGGATGACGCAACGTAAGAAAGACTGGATTGGCCGCTGCTGGTTTTGAAGCTGGGAAAAGAACTGTTATGCAGGAAATACAAGCAGCCTGTAGAAGACAGAGAGGACAGGAGGTGGATTCTCCCTTGGAGCCTCCAGAAGAGAACAGCACTGCCGACTCCTTGACTTCAGCCTAGTGAGACCCATGTCAGACTTCTGACCTTCAGAAATGTAAGACGATAAATGTGTGCTGTTATATCCTTCTTATTTTGTGGCAATTTGTTACAGCAGCAATAGGGAAGTGACACACTGAATGGCTGAGTTGAGACGGTATTACTTCAGAATGACCAGAAAAGTCATGGAGTGGAAAGAATTAGACCCCAGAGAATAAATTAAATAAGAGGGAGACCTCTCTGGGTGGTTTAACTGGTTGAAGCATTATCCCATACACCAACAAGGTTGTGGGTTTGGTTCCCATTTGGGGCACACATGGGAGGCAACTCATCAGTGTTTCTCTCTCTGCCTCTCTAAAATCAATAAACATATTCTCATGTGAGGATTAAAAAACTGAAGAGAGAGAAGCCAGAATGTGAAGTTACTTGAGGAATCCCTGCCCCATGACACGACTGTTTGCCATAACAATATCATTGCTAAATTGTATCACCTGCTGGACTTTTTTCTTTCCTAGAATTTGCCAACAGGGCAGACCTAGAAACTGGATCCTCTGTTTCTGTCAAAGTGAATCAAGTATTCTGTGCCTCCAAATGGGATCATATTTAAAGTACAAACCCAGAGTATGAACTTTTTGTGGGGCTCTGCTAGGGTGCAGAAACAGTCACTCCATTAGGGTGATTAGCTCTTAATATGAACTTCAGCTTTTTTTCAAGCATCCTTGAAATGGGGGCTAAAAAGTCAGGTTTTGATGAAGGTTGTAGCCTTTTGTAGTGAGAGGATCAGGCTGTAAAAGGATGAGGTGAGAGTGAAACTGGGAATTCAAGCCAGAGCCAGCTTGGAGGACTTGAGTGACTATCTGAAACTGGCTGCATTTTATCCCAACAATCAGTGAGAGTTGATAAAAATTTGAATTAGGATGATTGCAAGGGGATGTGAAGGAAGCAAAGTGAAGACACTTCACAGTTAAGTTAAAGGTGACAAGACTTGTGTAAAAACTAAATGACAGTCTTAGTTTCCTGTCCTGTGTAATTGGGAGATTGGTATGTCATGAACTAATAGTGAAACTGAGGAGAAGGTAGGTGGGTTTTTTTGTGTGTGTGTGCAATTTTACCTTCAAAGTGACTGTGGGACACCTTTTTGGAGCAGAAGCCTCGGTTTAGAACATTATATCACGAGTGGAAGAAGGAAGACAGATTGGGATATGATTTGGGAATTGTCAAATCAAAGATGAAAATAGTTAAGGTCACAGGAGAGTATGAAATTGTTTAAGAAGAAAGTATTGAGAATCATCCGGATACCATTTCTATGCACTTAGCAGGAGAAGCTTTTTAATGAAAAAAACATTTACAGCGGTCTTGCACACCTCAAGCAGACTGAATAGGGGAGAGCAGAATTCAAGGAGACCGGTGAGCAGAAACGAAAGCTGAGGTGTCAGTGTGACAAAGGCTGAGTAAATATTAGGTTGGCACCAGTGTGCAGAGAGAAGCAACTTTTAATACAGTCAAAAAAGGTGTATAAAGCTGAGCTGTGAATTTTGAGGAGAAACTCCATGTGAATGATTGGAGCATGGGAAAGAGAGGCAGGAGGAGGAAGATATTCATGCCTTGGTGATAATGGCAGGCCTGCGTGAGGAGAAAGTTATAAAGTAGGAGCTAGAGAGAGGAAGATAGGCGATGCCAATTCCTCTTCCTGGAATTAAACTTTAAATGACATTTTATGTGTCAGTTCTGAGCATGGGAGGAGGCTGGGCTCCAAGGTGAGTTGCCCTCCCCTGTTGTGAGGGGCACAGTGACATGCAGCCCGCAGCTGGCATGCAGGAGGGTTTGACACCCATTGTGTTCTCAGCATCACATTTCATCCGAGGGGGAAGCCAGTGCCTGCCTCTGAGAAGCACATGTTATAATTAGGAAGACAAGATCTTCACAGAGGAGAACAGTTTTGATATAACCAAACTGGAGACACATTTTTAAAACTAATATTGTAAAATTTCAGAGTACAGGGCAGATCCTGTTAGCCTCTGTGGGGTTAGCTAAGGAAGGCTTCCTGGATTGCATGGGGCCTGAATTTGACTTTTGAGGTAGAAGGAGTAAAGTAAGCAAAAGCATAGAATAGGGCCTTTTGACCTTGGCCTCAGGAGTTATCAATCTCTGCCTAGGTTATCACAGCATCAGGGTAGATGTTGGTGGGGATTGCAGGCCTTCACGGGGAGATGGAACTACAGGGAGCACCTGGCAAAAGGGGGTAGGGCTTTGGGAAGACAGGCCTTGGATTGATTAGTCCGGACTCTGAACCTGACTGGTGGGGTGATTATGGGGGAATGTACTTAACCTCTCCGAGTCTCAATGTCCTCTCTGTAAAATAGGGGTCAGAAAAGGTAACTCATAAAATGGTATCTTGTGCACTGGCCCTCATACACCTTGTTTCTTCCTATTCTATATACAGCAGGTGCACAATTTCCTATCCGCAGTCTCACTCTAGAGGCAGACTCCAGCACTGTCTGTCTCATTCTCCTCCCATTCACATTCCAAACAACTGTCCAAGTGTTCTTCCTAAAACATCTGTCCAATCAGTCCTCACATGCTAAAAGTCTTCACCGTTGCCTACAGGGGAAAGTGAAATTTCTTCCTTCCCTGGCACTGACTTTGGCCCCAGCTGTATTACCTGCTGACCACCCCATTATGCTCAGTCTTTAATGAACTGCCTGCCAACAGCCAAACAGCTCAGGCTCTTTGGACCTGGCTCACATTGTTCCTTCTCCCTGGAATTCCCTGCCTATGCGCCCAGCCTTTACTTACCCTTTCCTTCCACCCTACCTTAGGATCTGCCTTAGGCAAGACTCAGGACTTGTATCATTGAAGTGTTTCCTGAGTGCCCTCTGCCTCTACAAGCCCTCCCACGAAATAGAATCACCCCTCTGTTTTGTGTGCCCACTGCAGCTGGCATGGCCTTTGACAGCAGGTCTCCTATCTCACTGCCCTTGCTCCTGTAGGGCTCCCTCACCCCATCAGATTTGGGTTGCTTGAAGGCAGAGCAACCTTTCTCTTATTTTGCTCGGCTTCACTAAGCCAACCATGGTGATTAATTAAACTCATTAAGCAAGAGAGTGAACAAATGAAGCAGAAGCCAGTGTCCTGTGGCTAACTCTTTTCTCTTTGGGTGGTTTCAGGTTAGGCTGGGCCAGAATTTCAGAGCTGGATTTCTTAGACTGACTGTTGCCATCTTCTTTCTCTTCACCTAGAGAGGTAGGAGGCAGGAAACTGGCCAGAGATATGCTTCTACGTTTCCTGAATTTTACTTTGGAACAGCCACTCAGGAACCCTCTCCCGCCTAGCTTGGTTAGATGGGTTCAATGTGTTGTTTGCCTGGGAGCTGGAGTCTGGTAAGGCAGGTCTCTGAAGGCTTTGGGGACTCACTGTCTCTTCCAATCTGAAGGAGCTTGTTTTGTGCCAACCCCTCAATTCTGTGTTAGTGACATCCTCTCTTATCTCTTCAATGTAAGGGGAAAACAACTTGATACCATGGTCAAGTTAAGTAACTTTGAGTTTGTGTCTGGTAAAGCTCAGGAGCAGGACTAGCCTCAGGTGCAAAACTGAAGTCAACTAAGCCGGACTTTCCAGAGTCCCTTTTCCAATTCTGCTCTCCATCCTCAATATCAGCTGGTGTCCTTTGCACCTTTGTTTTCTCTATTGGAAAGTGCATTTTCTGCTAGAAGGGTGTTCATTACTCTTATCATGTCGGTTTTTTCTAAATACCTCTTAAAGTGACTACAACTTAAAGTTGGAAGGCTGCCTTCCCTACTGGTAAGAATGCAGAGGGTACAATAGCCCTATTTATAATATATAATATATTACATATTCATAATATTAATTACTATATATATATATATGAATGACATACACACATGGGACCCGGAAATGGACTCCAGTTCAAATATTAGTTCTGCCAGTTATTAACTGTATGATCTAGGCAATGCACTTACCCTCTCTTAGCTTTTGGTTTGTAATCTGTAAAATGGAAGCAAATTATTTCCTGTTTGGAGATTTGTGATCAGTGAGAAATGAGCATCACATTGGCATTTGTTGAATATGCTTTGGACTTAGTCTGCTGGCATTCAAACCTGACTTTCCTGCTTTCTATGGCGTGACCTGGGAAAACTCTCTGTGCCTGAATTTTCTCACCTATAAAATGGCAATGATCATAATAGTACCTACCTCATAGGGTGTGTGAAGCTAGAACCATTGCATTAGAGGATTTCTAAAATCCCTGCTGAGTTATACATTACGTTCTCATATGAGTTAGTCATTGACTTTCTATAGCCAGTGTCAAATCATTTTCAGAAAATAGACTACATTGCCAGTTTCCCTCAAATGACTTTTCTCACTTTGTTTTAGTATTTATGATAGTGGCTCACATAATCATATACAGAAGACAACCTTTTGGAGAACACTTACTTGCTTGACACCTAATAATAATTTATCCTTCCCATGAAAGTTAGGCATCTGAACACTTTTATAGAGGATGACATGACAACTTAAAGAGAATCACTTACTTGCCCAAGTAGCACACTGGTCCAGTTTTATATCTCATGTGAGTTGCATTATGCCAATACTTTTCAAATTGTAGTGGCTCTGAGAATCAACCTGAGGATTCTGTAAATGTTGACTGTGATTCAGAAGGTCTGGGAAGACCTGAGATTCTGGCTTTCTAACTCACCACCCTCCCACCCCAGCTGCGATGGCTCTCTCACCAGGCTGGGGACAATGCTTTGAGCATTAAAGCTCTAGCCCATATTCTCTCCATGTAAACCAGTGAGCTGGACTCCTTTCTTCAGGCATTATTATAGATCTAATGGGTCCTGGCACATACAAGGTACAACCCCCACATAGAACATAGTCATCCAGAAGACTGCTGTTTTCTTCAAAGTAGACCCATTGGGAGTTTTGTCCATATTCTAGAAATAGTGCTTCTAACATGCTTTTTTTTTTTTTTTTTTGCACTTCTTTGTGAATTCCCTTTAAAGTCTTGGGCATATTCTCTGGACTATTCTCAAACTTAGCAGTTCTTTAGTCCCTGAGGATAGACTGGATTTTTGGAAAAGCTAAATCTGGTGAAATGACAAATGATGTAATATGGTTTAATATAAATGTAAATAAATAAATGTGAATGTGCAAGGAAAGTGAAGGATCCTTTCCTTTGACGAACATTACCAGGGAAGAGGTTGGGAAATGATATCAGTACAGGGAGCTTCATTGAACAGAAGTAAAGAATTCCAGGACTGGAGCAGTTGGAACAACTTCTATTCTGGTCTACAAGCGACCAAATACCACAGCATCTTCATATTTACAACAGTATCATGTTAGAGGGGTTAGAAGACTTTATTGTTAAGAATAGTAAATATCTTAGGGTTTGTGGCCCACCTAATATAGGGTCTCACATATTTTTCTGCATGTATTTTCACCAAATTTAACCAATGTGTAAACCTTTCCTTTTTTTTTCTTTTTACTTGAAGATCATACAAAAACAAGCAAGTGGCCACATTTGGCTCATGGGCATAGCTTGTTAAACATAGTTCCTCACTAAATAAGGCCAATTAATATGTACATTTTTATCTGTATACATAATATATTCTGTTGTGAAAGAATAGGTTTTCAGACCTTTAAAAGGCAAAAAATTACTTAGGCCTTAGGCAATGTTATAATTAATTATTGCTTACTTAACTAAGAGAGAGCGTTTACATTGATGATAACCCCCAAATATCTCCATAGGCCTCTTTTTTTTCTGTCTGCCTTGCTCTATGTGCACACGCAATATTACTGATGCTCCCAAAACAACTATGCTTGCTAACCTGGATCCTATAGAAAAACAATGCTGAACTTCCTTGAGGCAAAAGCCCACAGTTACATAAACAGCCTGGGGAGTACAAAGCTGAACAGGAGCAAGATGCCTAGAATTTCTTCATTCCTTGCTCTTCTTGGGGACTATTAGTCAGAATGCTGTCTTCAGGCTTGGTTTTTTTTTTTTTGTTGTTTGTTTGTTTGTTTGTTTGTTTTTTACACAGCAGATTGAAAGGTCAGGCAAACTGGCCATTCATCCAGATGACTAATGCAGCTAGGAAAAAAACTGAACCACTGAGGATGATAGCAAGACAGTTCTGCAGAAAGTTGCCAAGCTGAGACATATTTGAAGGGTATTGTGGGCCTGGCCTATTCCTGGGAGCATTGGTTATGAACATAACCTTGGCTGAAAGTTGACATGTGCTTTTGCAAGCACAGCTGCTGCTTCCATCTAGAGCTGGCCCTGGTCTCCTGAGGGCCTGCAGATAAAACCAGGATGCATCTAGGGTCCAAGCCTGGGCACGGTTCTGTAGTGTGATGGCTGCCTCTGTTGCCTAACAAGGTCCTTGAAAGTCACATGGGAGAAAAGGGGTTCCACATGGCAGGGCCCTTTTAGAGATGGTTCCCAGGTGACATGGAATAACTTTGGGGCTAGCCCTCTGACACCACGCTGCTCTGTTCTAGCATCATGGAATTGTGTTAGATTTCAAAGCTGAGCAAGACACTGACATATTTGCAGGCTTCTGTAGGGGCTTGTGGCCTAGGGAAGGTAGTGCGTGCAGGGTACTCAACAGGGTAGTCTCCAGCTTGGTAGAGATTTGTAGAAGACTTGGCTATCAATGAAATGAGGCTTCTTCTGACTACGTCCTTCAGGACACAGGCAAGCAAAAATCTGCTGGGATGAGAAGGTGAGGGGGTGTGTGTACTCACTGGACTAATAATGTTAGATAGCTGGGGAAAAACCTCCCTAGGTGTTAGGCAAAGGAGAACCTGAAGCTGTGAATCCTGTGGTCTCTGGTGCATCTACTCAACTGTGCCTTTGTTGTGCAAATGCAACCATAGATGATTTGCAAGTGAATGGGCAAAGATGTGCTGCAATAAGATTTTATTCACGCAATCAGGTGATCAGAGGAAGAAAAGACAGAAGAATTTTTAGATAAAGATGACAGAGTTTAAAGAAAGATTGCTGTCCCTGCATATTCCCCCCATGGCTTCCCTGGGGGCCTGAAGTTTCTACAATATACACTTTAAAGTTCTTAAGGACTCAGGAACATCTTAATTGGGTTAAGATGTTATCTTAGGAAGAATGTATTAGAGAATACTATTTTTCTCTTGGAGGAGACATATTACCTTAGTGAATGGTTACTTTGACTAATCAGTTAGCATACATTGCTGCCTACGCAGTCATAAGAGGGCGGAACACTCAATGGAGGTAAGTGCAGGAGATCAGAAAACATCCAGGGACCAAAATTTTATCTGCTATGTGCAAGATCTTGTTCAGGGAGCCATAGGGGCCACAAGGATGAACAAAACAACCATTTTTCAAGGAGGCTGAAATTTAATCGAACATGCACAGTATCTATACAGGGTAAGGCAAAGGTAGGTTTACAGTTGTTTGTGTGGACAATAATACAATAATTAAAAATTAATAATACAGGAATAAACTGTTTCATGTACTCACAGCTGTAAGCCTACTCTTGCCCTACCCTATGTGTGTATGTGTGTATGTGTGTGTGTGTGCATATATTTCTAATACTGTATTAAGTACTTACTCATCTGTTTGTACATAGCCACTAAAAGAGTCCTAAATAAGGATTAAAACATTAGTACATGGTAAGTAGCTGCCAGTGGCATAGGCAGTAACCCTGAAGAGCCTTAGCAAAGAAATCTGTTCCTATTGGTCAATCTTCAGGGACTTGTGGACTTTGGATTGAACCTTAGCTGATTGCTAAAAGGTTACTTGGTGAAGGTACCTGCCTCTATTAACCCCTCCACCCCCAAACAACAATAACAAAAAACACAGGCATAAAGGGGAAAATGTGGGGGGAGTTCTGACTGTCACCCACATCAATTTGGAATTCTGTACAAAGGGACCTGAGCTCAGACATAATATTGGTTAGGATGGTTGCTGTTCCTTTACACTGTGGTTATGGCCTTGACTCCCCACTTCTGCTTATCAGCTTGAAAAAGATGAGACCAGGCAATAGAGAACACCTGCACTGAGGTATTCAGCTATTCTGCAAACAATCCTTGGCTTCTGGTAAAAGTCAAGCACTGATGGGACACTGTGGCCCTTTTCCACTGCTAGAGACAGAATCTGGAGCTCCGGGTCCACCAATATGCAGTGAGGCTATATTCATTTCACATATATGAAAGTCAACTAATATTTCACTTACATGGGACTTTGAGAAACCAATTAATAGTAGAGGGTAATAATTCAGTTGTTCAGTGAAAGGATGGGTAAAACAAAATCCTAGGATGCCAATAGTAATTAAAAGGGCATTGCATTTGTTGCGTGATTCTAGATAACACGTGCCAAGTCTCTCCTATCTTTTCCACACAACTACACATTATTGATGAACAGGCATCAAGAAGGCATTAGGTGGTGCTTTATTGCATTATTTTAAGCCACTGAGGTTTTTATATAAGAAGGGTATAGATTTATGCTGAGTGATTCAGCTATGAAGCAAGCACATTAATTTGTTCATGAATGCGAACTGGTGATTACCTCTATTAAAGTCACCAGGCCAGACTGATCACTTTAATTTGGGCAGAGGTATGCAAACAGCATTTGCTAGTAGTGTGTGTGTACCTAAAAGCACAAGCAGAAGAGCTGCATCCCTGAGGAGCCCTAAGGAACGAAGATTTGTGCTCTCATAGGTATGTAAGTACTGGCAAGGTTAGGAAGCCTGGTGAGACTAGGAAGAAATTACTTCATAGCACCGTGTGGCAGACACTGTGTAAGGTTCATTTAGTATTAGCTGCTGAATGCTGATTTGATGATAAACTCCAAAAAGCACGGTACATAGAACATATACTTGCTCCCAATTCTAGATGATAGAACTCAGATCCTTTTAGGGGTGATTAAGTTATGACAAGTTAAATGGTGCTCTACTTTATACAGGATGAATAGAATTTGTGAGATTTAGCAAAATAGAGAAATTGGAATTGAGTACCTGTGGTAGATATAATGAAGACTTCTGTCCTGCAAGAATTCACAGTCTAGCTGTGGAAACATGAGATGACTTTTTAGAAATCTTGACTTCCACTTGCAGTTTGTAGAATGAAGGTTGGAAAGACGTTGAGATTGATGTGGTGGCTAAGAAGGCAAGGAGGAACAGTGTTGAGTATGGGATATAATGCTGGTGACACTGGAGAATTAGCAATTCAGTCATTGCTGGGGACCTTTCAGCAGGCACTGTGGCCATATGTAAATAAGTGCCACAACACAGCCAGTTTCCCTGACCCAGAAAGCATGCTTCTGACAGGAGCCAAAAGTGGATGCTTAAGGATGTACATTACTTTGTTTTGGGGAAGGGCAAATGTCAGAGACTTCTTTAAGTGTATGGAAACAGAAAATTGACCGAACACATAAAGCAAAAATGTTTAGGAATCTTAATTATTATAAAAATAATTACAAGTATATAAAGAATTTGGAAATATTCGCTATGTAAGAGATTAAGCAGTGACAAAAAGATGCACGCTGAGATTGCAACTGTGTAAAACTTGTATATAACTGAAGGATCAACTGTGCAAATGATCACTTAGACTTCCCTTTACTCTCATTGCTTCTACTTTATTTTCTTTGTCTTAAATTTTGCAATATGAATGTCAAAAATGCACTTACTTAATTTCACCAAAATATAAACTTCTTGAGAAGATGCAAAAATATTTTATTACCTCTGTGTATGGCACATTCTAGGCATCAGAATTTGAAAAGATGAGTATATACATCACTGATGGGGTACTGTTATTAAAATATTTCTTAACTTCCATAGTGACCTTTTACAATATAAAGATAACATTGGACTTCTTACTATCAGCTTCTTACTCGACTTCTTACATGTCAACTTCTTACTGGGTATTGGGTTAAGCACTCTGTCCATTTTTTATTTCAACCTTATCACCACTTTTATTTTGTATTTGTTTTATAGATGAGGAAATTGAGGCTCATATCACTAATGCAACATGCTTGATGGCAAGGATAAGAGTCAAGATGTAAACCTTAGCTGCCCGACTCTAAAGCTCAGGCTCTTACCATTATATGATTCTAAAAAAATAAAGTATATAGAATAATTATAAACATCAGATGCTTTACAGAAATCATTTAAAATGGAAGCATGAAAAAGTGTTTCTCATTTCCTTCTGTCCCAGGGATTTTATGCTGCCCCAGTTGCCAACCTCTACTGAACCATCCCTCCCTTGTCAAATTATCCCTGTTGTCTTCTCTGTTTTTGAGAAACCCAGTTACTGGTAATCAGGTTGATAAGCTCATCTCCTTCTAAGGCAGCTGAATTGTAAAAGGTATTTCAAACTACCTCAGTCAGGAGGGAAATGGGGGTGGGGGGAAGTCAGGAAAGGGTAAAGGGGGGATAAATGGTGATGGAAAGAGACATGACATGGGGCGGTGAAGACATAGTACAATATACTGATGATATATTATAGAATTGTACAGCTGAAACATGTATTATATATGATATATATACACCAATGTCCCCCCAATAAATTCAATAAAAAAGGAAAAAATAAATAGAACAATTATAACACTATACTACAAACAAACAAGCAAGCAAGCAAATAAAACAAAATACCCCGACCAGGAAGAGATACTGCTGCTAACATAATCTGGGGTGGCCCGGATGGGGGCTTTCCTCATATCCAGTCCTGAGGGTGGTCACTAGGTCTTTTTCTGGGACTGTCTTCTGGAATGTGAAGTCCAGCATCATGTTAAGGTCAAATCCCTGTCTTCACATCTGCTGCGTCTGTCTTACCTCTCAAATATTTCAGGGACGTGTATCATTTCACCTCTCACTGGACTGTAAAACTCCATCAGTAATACATGAGGCATATTCTATAGGACCCTTACAATTCTAGACAAGGTACACACATTTATATTAATGCCTTTTTGTGTGCTAATCCTATCAGTGTGGATAGCTAAATAAATCTTCAGATTGAGACCATAGCATTCTTCATTGCCATGAATGTTACAGAGAGTGACTGTGGGTGGGGTTTATGCCAGCTTCTCTTCCTTTATGCTTTTATATGGCCATGTGACTGTATTGTCTGGGAATTCCATAAATTCCCTTTTAATGGTAAGTTTGTTCATTTTATTCTCAAATTTATGATGATAATAAGATATTAACATGAGGAGCAAGTACTTTATAAACCTCAGAATCGCTGTTCTGATTTACTTCAATAGTGTATTCTTAAAACACCAATATGACATCTAAAGCTGTAAAAGTTAATAAAATGATGGAGTGTTTGGGGGTTGAATGCATCAAATATGCACTGGCATCTAAAACTGAACAGAATTACATATATTTAAAAAAAGTAATTTGATTTCTAGGGCAGCCAGAAAAGAAGAAAACATTCTGGTCTTCCTGATGCACCTCATATCACTTTGGAGTTAAATAGTTTGTTAATAATGTCTAATTAAAGCTAAGCCTTCCAGGCATTTTGGCTTTTATTATAAGTGCTCAAACAAAACTATGGCATTTTTAAAATGAAGCTGCTTTCTGTAGCCATATCCACAGAAAACCAAATTTCACAGTTGCAATATGCTGCTCATCTTGAACTTTGAGCTATGCAGGATATTTTTGTGATTGAAAACATCCTGCATTTTAAGTGGTCACAGAATATTTCCATGAGTATTCCACATGTTTCTGAATTTGCCCACTGTAACTCTCCCAACTGTGTTCCCGGACTCTCTCTACCTGCTTTTCGGTCTGCTGAGGTGATGGTTAAATGCTAGGGAATATTCATATACATTTGGTTGTAGTATAAAATCAGTTAAAGGAGACAGTTGTTTTCTTGAATCACATTAGGCTTCCTTGCTGGTTTACATCTTTTTAATCTTACTGATAGTATTGTTTGCTTCTCCTACTTGCATGATGCACCTCCAGAAGAGGAGAAAGTGTCATAATTTTTAAGTACCTAGAAAGTTGTGCTAATCAAACAATTAGAAAAAATATTGTAAAATGGATTTTATAACCCTCTATGTGTTTACTGATTCCCATCCAGAGGTACTTTTTCTGAACCCATTCAGTTCTTGAAGTCAGCAACATGCAATTTAGTGATGATTACTAAGCTTCTTTCTTTTCTAAAGATAACCATTTTTAAGGCAGTAAGTCAGATATAGAGACTTGGCCCAGTCTTTGCAGTTTCTATTGCCCCAAGTTCACTATGTTCTCAGAAGTTATATGAATGTGCGTTGTGTGTGTGAGTGGGGGATCTTCCTTCCATAAAAGATCGGTGTGAATTTCGTCCGATTAGTTCACCAAGGAGCTGTGCCAACGTTATTCATAGACCTAGTCACTTTCAGAAATCCCAAATCAATCAAAATAGCTCAACATTTAATAGTTAATGATAGACTAGGTTTTCTAAGCCTCTAGGAAGGTCAAATGACTCTTGTTAACTCAGCTAAGTTGTAAACAATTCAAGAATGGAGAAATCAGAGGCCAGAGCCAGCCTATAAATATTACTTGCTTGGTAGATGCAAGCAAACTCAAAATATATTAAATTTAACCATACTGCTCAACATCATTTGAGTTGCAATCTAGTAACACAAACCTACTAATGGTCTGTTGTCTACTTTGTTATTGCTATTAATCTTTTTTCAAATGTCTAATAATTCTAGTATACCACTCCCTTCCCCTTCTCCCCACATTAGGAAGATTGGCATGCTAAAACTATTTTTTTAAGGAGAAAATATTGCGATTTAAAAAACAGGACTTTTTATCAAAATTTCTGATATTATAATGTAAGAACTATAGAGAAAAGAACAAGCATTTAAACAATTCTTAAGTACCTACTGTGTGCACTAGTCTCGGGCTGGTATTGAATTGTCAACTGGCATTTCAAGCTGCATTATTGACTGGGAGCTGCCTCAAGACTGAAACGTAGTATTTGCTGCCAGAGTTCTAGAAATCACAATATATGAAACCATGTGCAGAGTCATTATGGTACAACTGTCTAGTGGGAAGTAGAAAGGCAAGCCAAAGCAGAATAAGGAAGGTAGGAATTTGGATCAAATCCATGACCAATTTAAAATACACAAGCCTGCCTTTGGAGATAGTGAAATCCTTAGCACTATATTAGAAATATTTTCAGAATATTCTTGAATACAATATAAGGTAAATGAAATTTTGATTTTAAGTGGACTTAAAGAGCAGGAGTATATTGCAGAGTGGAGGCTGCCAGACATTAGCATTTATGGATCTTTAAATTAAAGAGAATAAAAGTAATTGAAGAACTATGAGGAGTTGCCAGCTCTTTACATTTTGCTAAGTGTTGCTAGTGCTATGGCCCCTTACTAAGATTCCATTGGCCAGTGATGTCCCCACACTAGATTTCACAGACAATAGAGTTTATTTGAACAAAGGATGAAGAAACATTTCAAAACAGCACAAAAAAGTCCATTATCACCATGTAGAACTCATTGATTAGCAGCTTCCTCACAGAAGAGCCTGGTTCTTCTTAGCCCTTAAGCTCCCAGGTTCGGCTTCTTCCTGGGGACCTGCAGTCAGCACAAACAGTAGACTGAGGTCTGGTGTGACTCTGTGTGTAAGCCACCTCTGTGACTTACAGCCCAGTCACCATATTCTTCTTCCATGCTTAGGCTGGTACTCTTTTGTTGTCTGCAAGCCTTAATTGCAAACCATACTCAGGTTGCTACCTGACTTATTCTGTGCCCCTTTGAGATTCTTACAAGTGCAAGAATGTTTCACCACAGCTGGTAATACAATAGATTGTGGTTGCTATGTATTTTTTAGAATTATTTCATTATGGAAAATTTTAAGCCAAAGTAGAGCACATATAATAAACCATTATATACTATCACCCAGCTTCAATAATTATCAACTCCTGGTCAACCTTGTTTCTTCTATGCTTCCACTCATTTTCCCTAGCCTAGATGAATGTAAAGCAAATCCCAAATAGATCACTTCATCCATAAGGATCTCAATATTTATCTCTAAAAGACAAGAACACTTTAAAAAATAACTGAAATATTATCAGTGCACTCCTTAATGTCATCATATATTTAGACAATACTTAAAATTTACTTTGTTTCACAATGTACTTTTATGTTTTGTATTTATTTTTTGCATATTTCTGGATGTGTGTATTATAGTTTATTGTATTCAGGAACCAAAAAAAAAAAAAACACACACACTTTTGGTTCTGACTTTTTCCTACTAGTTTATCATAATCAGGATTTTCATGATTGCATTTATGTGGTTTCATTTTACATGTTTCTTTGTCTCTTGAATTTCCTATTAACTCAGAAGTGATCACAAGGCTGATAATTTCTGGGTTTTTGGTTTTTCATAAAAACATTTTATAAGTAGTATGCCCTTCCATCAAGATGTACATATTTGGTTCTCTTACTCTTAATTTTATGCATTTTTGTGTCACTAGCCATTAAATATTAGGCCTGGAGTCATTATTTCATTGAGAATATGGGTATTTCTTCCCTCTTCTTACCAAAATATTACCCAAGAACTTGTTCCTGGATTAGTTCTGAATTTTCATGTTTTTGCTATATGGATCATGCCGGACTCGCTAGTAATTGTTCACTGCTGTGCAAAAGTGTGACCTCAAGTCTCTCTCATACACCAAGCAATGTTGATAAAGAAGAAACAAAATAATTCCCTGAAATTATTTTATAAACTGAACAGTTGTTCAATAGCAAAAATAGGAAAAAATTAATTGAAGATTAAATCATAGAATTTTACATTTTTCTGGAAATTCACCATAGCACCCTGATTTTTCTCATGCCACCGTGAACAGGGAACACAGCATTCCAGAGTCAAATAATGGCGCAGAATGTAGGAACCTTGTTTAGCACCATAGTAGTGGTTAACATCTGCTAGAAGGTAATGTGAAAGTTTTTCTAGACAAATTAAAGGAGGAATTTAACTTTACCTTCGGGAGTATCTTTAATTCCTGATGTATTACAAATCACTATATTCAGTAAAAAAATATGAAAAGCTATTTTTAAATCAATAAACATATTGAGCACCAATTATTTATCTGTTTTTTGGAATATAAAGCACACTAGAATAAACATAACAAAGATAAATAAAATGCAGAGTGGAGACAATATGATATAGCAATAATAAATTAAGAATCTGTATTATCAGTTCTTGTTCTGCCTTTAAGGAACCTCATACCCCTGGGCATTTAGTATCAAGATATATTCGTCTTTCTCACACACTTATTCTGAAAACTAAGTAAGATGGTGAAGACTTTCGGAAGAATCAAAGGTGAAGTATTAAATATAAGACACTACACGATAAACTTTGGAACTCAGTCTGTGGTCTCTCATAGTACTATATATACTCACTGTAATAGACTTAATATGTCCTTAAAAGCTTCAGAACAGGATTCTTTGGACTAATGATTTATTAAAGTAGGATTTGAAAGTATTTCTACTGTTACCATCTACCCATCTCCTTTTGCTGACAAGTGATGGTCCTCCAAATGATGTCCAGTTCTTTGCTTTCCCCAATGCTCCCCACTGCTTAACTAAGATTTCTTTCCCATTAGGAACTCTGCAGATGTGTGATGCAGTGTAATGTCCCGGGGCATTAAGACATGGTAGGAAAGCATGGTTTTGAGCAGAAGTGAGGCAGATACAACAGGGCAGGTGGCCAGGAGGCTCCCGGGGATTGTGTCTCTGCTAATCACTTGTTCTACTTGCCCTACTGCGCTCAAGCCTGGCTGGCACCCCTTCTGTTCTCCTTTGCCCTTTCTAATTCTCATCCTCCTGTCTTGTTTACACTGGCCTGATGGGACTGATCAGTGTTTTGATGGTGATTTTGTGTGCTGTTGACCTTGGCCAATCAATCTGACCTTGTATTACCAATTCTCACTCCTTGAAGAAAAGGGATAATACAAATTGAAATTCTTGACCTGGGATCTTAAATGCTGTTCAGCTGTTTTGGTTGGTGTCATGTGTTAAAAATATGAAATTTGAGTGCCTTTATACTAGACTTGCATGTTCTAACTTGCCCCATGCTCCACTGCTACCTATGGATTATACCAATCTCTTCTACACATTTCTCAGACCCATGCAGTCCTGAAAACATTGGAGTTGGCTATTGTGGACTGGCATCTTCCTGACAGACTCTGACTCTTAGAGTTTGTCTAAGAGTCAGAGTTCCTTTAGGCAGAGCACACTGATTTTCAGCTTATTATGAGTCTCTTTTACATTCAAAGTATTTGCCTGTAACATACTGATTATGATTTAGTACTTATTTGGCCCAAATGACAGTGTTCTGCACTCAGTGATGAGTCTAATAGGGCTCAAGTTACAGAGTAGGGCAGCCATAGCAGACAACAGTTCAAATCAGTGCAGTTAAAGTACATTATTGTGTGTGCATGAGCATCCTGAAGCAATAATTTGTTATGAGCACCCTATTCTGGAAGAGATGCGTAAATTAGCACTAAAACTAGTAATGTTTGATTCAGTATTGAAGGGTACCCTAATTTTATTTGTGAAAGACTTCTCCTGGATGTGTCACTCTCCAGAGAAGGTGCAAGATCACACAACAGTACACTTTTCCTTTGCCTCCATGTAATTTTCACCCAAATATTCTTCAATACAGGTTGCCAATTTGGCCTGTTCCATCTCCAACAATGAAGAAGGGGTGAAATTAGTTCGAATGGCAGCCACCCAGATTGACAGCCTGTGTCCCCAGGTAAGCTTTATTTACTTCGTTTCAAAAACTGGTTGGTGACTTTATACTCTGGACCTTTCACACTACAGCCCTCATGTCACTCTTTCTTTGCCTTGTCCTCTTTCCTCTCACTGGAAAGTGTTTCTGAACCTCTATGTGCTGTTTCAAGTTCTGCCTTCATCCAGTGAGAGAGAGAGAGAGAGAGAGAGAGAGAGAGAGAGAGAGAGAGAACCTAACTATTCCAGTCCCTTCAGAATCGCTGTGGCAATTGTCTCTTCTACTCATATTGGCTTTGTTTTATTTGTTGTGGACTGTTATTTGAATATTCATATCTATTTACCTTGTCTCAACAACTAAATTATAAGCTTGCACATGTAGAACAGGAGTTATGCTTCTGCCAAGTCTGTGATAAGTAAACAGGACTTGTCCAGTAAACACTTTCTGAAACCTGATGCTAATTACTGTATCTTAAAAGAGAAGCAAAGCGAACAAAAACTAATGGTAGTTGATGACCTACTTTATCATTCATGTTTTTGATTGTCCTTCTGAACACTCAGAACCCACTTATCTGAAGAAGCTACATGTTTTGGGGTTTCAAGATGGTATTTTAAAGAGAGTTCTCAATATGTCCTTGGACTGTTTCTAACAAATAGGTCATCAATGCGGCTCTCACCCTGGCTGCCCGGCCACAGAGCAAAGTTGCTCAGGACAACATGGACGTCTTCAAAGACCAGTGGGAGAAGCAGGTTCGAGTGCTGACAGAGGCCGTGGATGACATCACCTCAGTGGATGACTTTCTTTCCGTTTCAGGTAATCAGAAACAGGCCCCTTGCAAGGAGGCTCAAGGAGGAGAGCAGGATGAGATAAGGGATAATTTGTAAATGTCATGGGTCTGTGTTTCAAGTGCTCTTCTTGTCCCTCTGAGCTTTCAATCATCTCTGCAAATGTGACTCTCATACCGTCTTGGAAATTCTTCTTTGGTGTGCACATCATTTCAAGATACTAGTCAAAGCATTAGCAGGAGAAAACACAACTTTCCAATAAAGATCAGAAGCCCAAATGGATTAGTGAAGAAAACTTCAGTTCTTTTCTAGTTCCTGGTGATTTTAAAAACAGGATGGTCTCTGCTGCACCCGAATCGCCCATCTGAAAAAGGGTATGGGGAATGAGATTGGTTAGTGTTCATGATTTCTGTTTACATCTTTAAAAAATCTACTGTTTCAATTTAGTGGTGGTAAGGAGGTCATTTTTGCAATAAGTGGAAGTTGTCCAAGTTTGCTGTAAGCCAGGAAGAAATATTAGCCACAGAATGAACCCATTAGAAGGCACTTGGGAGCCCGTGAGGCTTTGAGCACTTGTCTGTGAGGCTGTGTAAGGAAGAGAGAGAAAGCAAATAGAACTAGTCATCTCTCAAAATTCAAACTTTCTTCCTTGTAAATGAAACCAGACTGAAGGATGTTAGTGCATTTGAATGACAGTGTAGTCAATGACTATTTTGACCTTTGTGGGGATTCATCAGTGCCATAGCAGAATAGGACCACCAGCCAAAAATGGGGCGTTTTCCCCAAACACTTCTATCTCAGTTCAAGTGGATGAGTCTCTGTGTATGGAATGGGGGAAGAGGTCACTGGAAACACCGGCCTCCAATGTGAGGTGTCCAAATAACCTAGTGACCCTTCAAAAGTTCAAATTGACCAGGTGTTGATTCTACCCACAGGTGTGTGGAACTCACATCTGTCAAGTCAGTCAGACATGACCTTGACCAGGCTATTCTTGTTCTTGGCCACTGAGGCCTGAGAGGGAGAGGTCACAGCACTGCTGGTAGGGCTGCTGGCTGCAACAGTGTGGGAGAGATTCCTAGGGGAGGCTGTTGTATTTGGGAAATCTTCCTAGGTGTATTCTTCCCTTCTCAATTTAAAAAAAAAAATGAATTTCCACTAGAGGCTTCTGTTTAAAGCTTGTCTGACGGAGGCATAGTTGAATCTATAGATCTGATGGATAATCGAAAAGCTGACTTTGAAACCATGGAGGGCAAGACAAGGCAGATGGGAAAAACAAGCTAACACATGCTCAGTGTCTATAATTTGCCCAACTCTCTGCTGTTTGCTTGAATCCTCGCCAAAATTCTGTAGAACAGGTTTTGGTATTCTAAGTCTTTGAGAAAATGAAGTCATTAAGATGGTAGGCAACTTGATGGAGAGGACATTAAAATTCAGATTGTCCTCTTTTCAGAAGTTACATGATTCTCAAGTCAAGCTAGAAAGGAAATTTCCTTTGGTGCTTCTAGCTTTCCTTACGCCTCCCTTCCCTCCACCTCTGGCATCTCTTCATTTCTCTCTCTAGCCCCTTTCAGAAATCCATCCTGTTCTTCATTGCCAAGGTGCTCTATTTTGATGATTTGTCAAAACAGCTATTCATTTAAATATACTCATATCTAGGGTTTGGCTAATAAAGAACTCAATGTTGCCATTCCTGGGATTTTTGCTTTTCTGATGGCTGAGCCCTAACATCACAAAAGATATACCTAAGAAATGCATCTTTCATAAGGAGCTTAGGAACTGTCTGGATAGGCACATTGGGGATTTGAATAGTAGGAAATAGAAGGATGGCCAACAATATTGAATATCTTTCTAATACATACTCAGTTTTTGTCAGGATGACCACAGGGGCCCCCCCGGAAGGGGCAAGGGAACTTCCCACCCAGGCTGAGATCTCATAGAGCAATCCTAATAGCCCCTAGAAAGCTTACCTTTCATCCCTTTCTAGCTACAAATGAGTAGAAAATACCCACACATTACTTTTTCCAAAGAGGAAGCATTTCAGAACTTCTCAATTCCCTACCTCATCCTTTTCTTTAAATGCCTATACAGAAATGTCTGAGGATGGGGAGAAGCAAGGTGGGCAGGTCCTATCTCAGACTTTTTCAATAATACAAAGCTTTTCTTAATTTTCTCACACCATCTCTGCCTCTTTGCCACCTTTCTCCCTGCCATTCCTTTGTGCACCTCATTATTACTGGCAACAAGAAAAGGCTTTGGCCTCCACTGATAACACAGTGCAGTCCAACCCCAGTGGTACAAGTGCCGAAGCTGCCGTGACAGGGATGTGAACAGGTGCTGTCAGGGAGCCAGCCTCGGCTGGGCCTGCTGGAGCATGCCTTTGGAGGCAGCAGGCACCTTTCCACAGACGAGCTTGACAGATAATGACACAGCCTACTCTCCTGCTGGTAGGCTGTGGACACGGCCCACTAGTTGGGGAAACTACTTCTCCTCTCCTCTCCTCTCCTCTCCGAGCTGGAGCCTAAACATTTGCATCCTTAAATTGCAAGATTGGCCCAGAAGATATTTTGAAATGGCACTAATGACATTTTATGTATCAGTTTCTTCTTAAGGGAATATCTATTCTGGTGGGAAACTCTATTTCAAAAACAACAACAGGGATCTTTGTGTTTAAAGGATTATAGTGTTCTGTGTTTTGTTTTGTTCACACTACCTGGACGTGTTTGTCTGAGTGCAACAAGTTTGGGTTGCAGTGACTCTGGCTATTAACATTACAGGAGCAAAACCAATTTTCCAATGTGGCCTAGGCTCATAAAGAAATGGAATGGCTGTGTTAGAGCATTTTAACTTTTTCCCATTGGGCAAAAACTACAATTGCAATACTGTTTTTAAATGAGCATCTTGGCATTAACCATGTAGCAGTTTAATTCTTGGGTTTGGCTCACAAAATAGCAGGCATCTAATATCTGAAAAAGCTATTAACACAATCCTATAATGTTCAAAAGTTTTTTTGTTTGCCTTTTCTTTTTCTTTTCTTTGACTCCAGGGTCTTGAGTTTGTTTCCTTTTAAAAATTCATACAGTGAACTTTGTTTTTGAATTTAGAAACAGTAGCTTTGAGGTTTATAATGATTAAGTACTTTGGTCATCAGTGATTTCTGTAACAAAATTACATATTGTCTGAAATAGGTTGCAAAAATCGAAGGAAGTTTATCACAAAATCTGTTGCAGTCAAACATTTTATCATATGTTTAAATGCCACACTTTATATACAGGTGTGATACCCGAAATACATTAGTAGCCTTTCCTAGCAGCGTAATTATCTCTGGAATGCACACGATTTTTATTACTACTTTCACTTCTATGTTCTTTTCTAGTTGGAAGAGCATTCCTCTCTTTTCTTAATGAATTCTTTCTTTTGAAAATACCTTAGCATCAAAATATATATTTGATTGTCTCTTTTCAATGGACAAGTTTACTCACTATTTCTTCTTTGGTCGCCTCTTGTGCGTGAGGCAGTCATTAATGCAAATATGACTCAGGTGTGGATTCTGCCTTCAACTACTTAATTGTTCTTCTTGCTAGACACCAAATCAGTTTTTTTCCAAACCTGTGAGCCCCAGGCCTGAGGTTGTAGGGAGTAGGAGGAGAGAAATTATTAAAAGGGGTCCAGCAACACATATTTACAACAAGTATTGTCTTGTGATTAAATCATGTCTACATATACAGTTATAGCTCTTTTTAAAATACATTGATGGCACTTAGGTTAATAAAATGCAAGTCTACTTAAAGAGACTTTATCATCAGAGCTTTTATATTTATGCCATATACCAGTAAAACTACTATTGTGCGGGAATTGTGACTTATTTTTCCGTGATGGGGTATTTCTAATTGGAGAAGATTGGGAAATGCTGTGTAAACTGTCTTAACGTTTCAAAAAAGAGTTGACTCAGAAAACCAAGTAAATACTTTATTCATGTGATATGATTAACCTGGTTACCATTGAATAAATTAGTTGACGATCTGACTAATCCAAAGCAAAGTTTTTATGTCATAGATTTTCAACTTCTGCTGGCCTCCTTCAGCTATGTATAGTTTATATATACAAAGGCATATTCTTTTTCTTGCCCTTTAATTAAATTGGTCACATGTTCTAGTTTGGGAAATAGAATTTTTTTAAAACTATCTCTTTATTTTAAGATATTGGGTCTTAAGTGGGTTGCACACTTTTAAAAAAATAACTCCAGAGAAATAAGTATTCTAATTAACAAATTCTTTTTCATTGAACTCCAAAATTTCATCTTTAAACTATGCACAGGAAAGCAGTAGCTATGTCTATTCTTATACTAGGCTATTCAAAGAAAATGGCAGCTGGATGCCTGTTTTTGACGTGACAACTTCTCAATTGCTCACTTTCAGGGATTAGGGAGTATTTTAATTGTTTGGAGGAATCCAGCAGAGACATAAGAGAGGCCTACTTCAATCAAACTATTGTATTTAAAATTCTGTACCAAGTTTCATTTGAGTAAACATTTTCCTCAGGTGTCCTTTTCGGTGAGTTTGCATGATACAATCCAAGATCTCATAAACAGGGAAGGTTTTCAGAAGTTCTTTAATCAAAATGAAAACTTCTGAATCTGTATTCTCAAACCGATTCTCTCTTTTACTTAGAAAAAATATCAGCATTCACAAGTACTACTTGTGACTGTAAGACAACTGAAAGTAAACTGATGTACAAAACAGAAACAGAAGTATGGATACCTGGAATAGACTGGCAGCTGTCAGAAGGGAGCAGGGAGGGAAGGTGAAGGGGTTAGCCAAAGAACAATAATGCATAACCCACAGACACAGACAACAGTGTGGTGATGGCCAGAGGGAAGTGCGGGGGTGGGGTGGGGGGGCAATGTGGAAGGAGGTAGTCAAAGGGGAGGAAAATGGTGAATCTGTAACAGTGTCAACAATAACAATAAAGTTAAATTAAACATTTATTTTTCTGTCGTAATTTATGTTTGAAATGGAAGAACTAGGGATTATAGAAATCACAAATTTGTTATGGTTGAGTGAAGAAATCATACTATTGCGGTCAAAACAGATGTTCCTTGATGAACAGTAAGTTATACTTTGCAGTTTCCTACCAAATGTTTTATAGAAACCACTGTTCCCTCTGAGTGACGTTTCACGAGAGTTGGAGGCGTCTATGGTAGACACTGGGGTTTGCCGAGTACCCTCCCACTTCTTCTTTGGGAATTTTAAAATTAGAACTAGTTCCAGGAACTTTTTAAAGTGGTGAATATTTATGTTAATCCTTTATTAGCTATTCATTGAGTTTGGCAGTTACAATTTTTAAAAGGTACTAGATTATTTAACATTATTTCCAAACTTGCTCTACTTATCTGTTTGTTGTGTGTATGTATTATTTGCATTTTAAGTTATTTTCTTTCCTCAAACAGAAAATACTAAACTTTTTGAACATTTTCTTAGCATTCTATTTCTAAAGAATGTGCAGAGACATAATTACAAATCTCACATTGGACATGGGAAATACAAAATTGCATCCTTGCAAAACTGTGAGGGACTAGATCATGTGTTTTCTCTATGCTATTGGAGAGCAAAGCCTCTCATCCTGCTTGATTGGGCTCTATTTTGGGCAATAGCAGGAAAGTGATCACAGACCTTGACTCTAATCTGAGGGAACCAGCCACAGGACTGAATTGTATTTTAGTTGTGGAGAACTCTGTGACCATCTTCCCCTGATCTGTTTTCCCATTGCATATGCCTTGTGCATGGTGTAGCATTAGAAGATGGGCTGGGTGGTGTTTGTTCATTGTGTTGCCTCCCCCTAAATATTCCTTAATAAAAACATGATCAAACAAACCCAAGGCTGGTCATGTGTAGAAAAACCTCTGGTCATGTCCTGAAATGTTCCTGCTTGGCCAATCAACTTTGTATGAGCTGTCACAACCACTTCTAAAAGACCTTCTATTTAATAGATCTCAAAACATTGAAATAAACAGAGGAGTGGGAGGAGGAGAGAGAGGGAAAAGGTACAGAGAATAAGATGGTGGGTAGAAAATAGGGGGAGGGCAAGAATAGTGTGGGAAATGTAGAAGCTAAAGAACTTATGACACATGGACATGAACTAAAGGGGGAATGTGGGTGGGAGAGGGTATGTAGGGTGGAGGGGAATGATGGGGGAGAAATGGGACAATTGTAATAGCATAATCAATAAAATATACTTTAAAAAAGAAAAGAAACAAAGTTTGTGGTCCTCAAAGTATGCTCCCTAAACTGGGAAAATTAGCATCATTTAAGAACTTGATAGAAATGCAATTCTTGGGCTACAACTCAGGCCGAATCAAAACCCTGGGAATGACACCTAGCAGTCTATATGATTCTGCAAGTCCTTAGGCTGTGCTATTGTAATCATAAACTTTGTCCTTTAAATGGCATTTCTGTGTTGTTAGGCATATATGAGTATGTACAAGATGATGGTTCATGATAGTGATGAATCTTACATTGATTATTAAGGAAGGTCTGACTAATGTAAAATCATACACACATGTACCTGTTTTCCCCCCAGAAAATCACATCTTGGAGGATGTGAACAAGTGTGTGATAGCCCTGCAAGAGGGGGATGTGGACACTCTGGACCGGACTGCAGGGGCCATCAGGGGCCGCGCAGCTCGAGTCATACACATCATCAATGCTGAGATGGAGAACTATGAAGCTGGTGTTTATACTGAGAAGGTGTTGGAAGCTACAAAACTGCTCTCTGAGACAGGTAAATATGGATATTAGATTTGACCACAATGCGAACATGTGATTAATTTTCATATTTGAATAAATTCATTTTATTTTTTCACATAGGCCTTTGTGAATCTACATTACACGTGATCATGGAAGGGCCGCTGTCTTTGTTTCTGCAGTTTAAATTGGTATAACTTTAGCAGAATAATGATCTTATTGCTTTGCATGCATAAAAGACTTTGTAGTTTTCATATACAATCTCATCTGATTCTCACAAATACCTTATGAAGTAGGCAGATAATAAAAATTTATTTCCAATTACTATGCAAATGTGGTGATTCAAGTCAGTTAAAAGATGTCAAAGTTTTCCAAGGCTAGAAAATAGTAGAGATATGATTGGAACTTGGAATCTTGAACTTGAAAATGGTTTTTTAGTCAATTTCTTGAGAAGATAGACCTTGAGGAAGGACTCTGGATGGACAACCAGTGGGAAGGATGCATAAAAATTCTAGGTAATGCCTGGATGTGAAGTACTTAAAGAAAGGAGGTGGTAGTTGCTGACAAAAGCTAATTCATTTAATATGTTTCTGCTCCCATAGGAAAGCCTTACATGCCCTGCTCCAGGTGTGTGAGACTGCCCACTGGGGTGTCTGTGCTGTGGTAAGACATGGTTACTCATGGAAACCTGTCATAGCTCTGTGGTGCATTAGGATGGAAGAACGACTTCCACTGAGTTAGCAGAACAACTCATAACTTTGCATAAGAAAAGACTGGCCTATTTTTAGTAGTGTGTGTTCTTGACTAGTGCCTCTTGGCTTCAGACCATTTCTAAAGTCCTTCATGCCATGTGGATTTGTATATATCGGAGAATTGAGAAGTTCAGGGAAGAAGAGAAGACAGAGACTTTAAATCTATGTTGCATAGATTATGAATAAATAGGTTATAAATAAATAATGAATTGGGTCCCATGCCTGCACAGAAGGACCTCTCCAAGGTTGGTGGTGGTGGGGGCTTCTGCACTATGCACATGGACTTTGGAATCCACGGGGCTAATCAAAAAGACACAGGACACTCAAAGGTCAGATATAGTGGTGTTCCAAGTTCTGCATGTTAGAAACATGTTTCCTTCTACAGAGAAAAAGAGTTTTACAAAGATTCCTGTACATATTTGTTAGTCTAGAATACCAAGAAAATAAAAATAAATGGACATTGGTTGCTCTCTCTGAAATATAAGCAGAATGGGAATGGTGTGATATGACAAAATAAAGAGCATATTCAGAGATTGTTGCTCTTCAGAATCCTCACAGATTTAGAATTAGACTTTATAACAATAATAATATATACTTACACTTTAATTAGCTGAAGTTTGGTGCTGTTTTCTTTCAAACAGACTTGCCCTCTGCACTCAATAGAGCAACACAGCAAGCCATGAAGTTCCTTTCCTCAGTTGGGAGAATTAAGAAATAGGCATATAACTTTCCAAGTTCAGGACTTTTTTTTTCACTTTTAGGGGACCCTACCACATTCCTGTAGTGCCCAGTTCCTGGCCCATTGGCTCTATTCTTACAAAGTTCAGCTTCACATGGCATATCGGACACACAGCTGCACTCCCTGGGGTGTGGCACTAGGAGAAGAGTTTCAGAGACAGATGGAACACCTGGAGACAGCACTCTCAGCTCATGCTTGCTCACGGGGTCGGAATAATTTTAGCAGATGAACGATACAGAGCACATAGCAGACTTAATGTGACTTTTGTGTATACAAAGATTTCAGGCATTGTTTAAGACACAATTGTTTTTTTTTTTTTCTTATTGTATCTTGGGATGCTTTAATGAACAGAAGGAGTGGTGCCATGGAGTCAAAACTACTTAAAAGCAAGGACAGTGTGCTTAGTTGATTGAGATATTTTAACATAATTTTCACCAAAGTCTTGAAATGTACACAATTTCTGGTAGATTTTTTTTTTAACTAAAAAAGAATCAGTGAAACAGTGCAATCCATTCTGGGTTGTTGTTGCTAATCAAGACTTTGCTCTTATTTGTTAACTTTCAGAGCTTTTAAAATTCTCATCATTCCAGCCCTGCCTTATGGTATTTGAATACTCGGGAGACTTAACTAAAGGCACCTTCCTGATTCTGACATCCACATTTAGTTCTTAGTTGAACAGATACAATGAGCAATATATTTAGATAGATGCTATTTTTCAGGATCTATTAAAGATAACTAACAGCTACAAGTATAAAGGACACATGGACAAAAACTAGGGGGATGGACATGGGAGGGAGGTGGGGAGAGCTGGGGCGGTGGGCTGGGATGGGAGTAAAAGACAGAAAACTTTACAAGAACAACAATTAAAATTAAAAAAGATAACTAGGAAAGTAACCAGGTAGGAAATATTAAAATAGTTTGTACGCAACTACAGTAGAAAATACAAAAATTCATGTCAAAGAAAAGTGGATATTAGTGGGCCAAGAACTAGAATATACAAGGTATATGAATTCTTTTGCTTCTCTCACCAATTGTTCTTATATTTTCTAAACAGGAACAGAATTGGTTCTTTATGTGTAACTAGAGAGTTTGCTGAAGAAATGAAGGCAAAAATGTCAGCTATTAACTCATTGGTTGCTCATTAGCATTGTTGAGAATGTACTAGACATGTGGAGTTTGAGGAAGACCATAGGATCAGATCTGTTATTACTGTTGTGCACAGTTTTGTTATAAAGAAAAAAGTACATATATACACATACATGTATACATTATACGTGTATATATAATATATAAATTATATATACATATATAATATATGAACCTTAAAGAGGACTAATTCATTTTAGAATATATATTATATATAATATATGTATACATTATATGTATACTTATATAGTATATAGTATATAGTATATAGCATATAGTATATATTATGTATATTCTAAAATGAATTAGTCCTCTTATAAGGTTCTGGCTATGCTAAGGAGACATCTGCCTTCAAAATAAAAACTCATGTGCATATCAGTAATGCCCAGGTTTCTATGTGTGGGCTAATGTTTCCAAATTTTTAAAAACAAAATGTATAGCCACATTAAATTGGTCACTGTTTAAAATTTGGACCTATCAGACTTTGTCTTGAGAGCACATTGTGCTTTGGGAAGAGAACACAGTGGCATCGCTCAAGGAGGAATTGTGCCAAGAGGAAGGGTGAGACAAGAGGAAAGGAGACCAGCACCTGGAAGACAAAATGGCATGTTTTCTTTTGCCATTTTACAACCTACAAGACTCTGCCTCTTTTTATATCTGAGTTGTGAGATTCAAGACTACAAGGCAGAAGTTTCCAACCTCTGTACTAATATTTCAGCCTGAGTAAGTCTTTCTTGGGGGAGGGGAGTTTTCCTGTGCATTATAGGATGCTTAGTAGCACCCCCGGCCTCAACCCACTAGATGCTTGTAGGACCTCCTTCCTACTCCCCACCAAGTCGTGACAATCAAGTGTCTCTAGATATTGCCACATATTCTTGGGAGAGGGTAACCCCATTGAAAATAACTGTCCTAAGGGAAGAAATTTCCCCCAATAGGGGCAAGTTTAAAAAAGGAAAAATGAAAATCAGGTGTTGTGCCCATAGGGCATGGTAAAAGTTGTGGAGTAGGAGTATATTACAAAAAAAAAAAAAAAAAAAAAGGGAAGCTAAAAAAAAAGGCTGATGGTTCAAAAACTTTTGACTGGAGCAGAATTTGCTGCTGAAGAGGTTTGTAAATACAGGCCAGCCCCCATTAAGACACATAAACGATGCAGGGGTGGGTCTTGGCAGAGAAACTCTCACTTTGCCACTTGACTGCCTTGGTTGAGTGGCTAGGAACTGAGAGCAAGCTAAAGACCATGCTTTGCTGAAGAGTGCTTTTTGTGTTCATATAATGCTGAGTTAAATTAGGGGAGAAATTTTGTGGATTATGAGGATGCTAAAATTCAAGGGCAATATTATACCTATTTATTTTTTATAAAAGTAATCTAGGCTGATAAAAACACAATAAACTCAGTCTTTATCAGCCCCGTTACATGCTTACATATTTGATGGGCTCTTCAATAAAACGTGAGTTATAACAAACTGTCAGCAGCTTGGTAGGAAGCGCATGCTTGACCAGGCCCATCTTCAGAGATCTTATTTACAAAGTCAGGTTACAGCAGAAGGTTGAGTGGGGCGAAAATACATTCAGTGATATCATATTTAGATATGTAAAGAGCAGCTCATTCTTCACTGAACAGATTATATTGAAATGTCATTTTTAAATTTGATAGTTGATGCAAGTTTGTGGCAATGCGTACGTGATGAGGTTGAGAGATCTTTGAGATTCTGCCAGCAGTTTCTTCTTCAGTGGGGACAAAAAAAGAAGAAATAGAAAAATGAAGTATTTTTAATAGGATTCTGTTATTAAGCATGTTATAGGCAGAAATTAAAATTTCATTGTTTTGGAGAACACGTGGGCCAAACAGATGGTGTAATTTTTATTAAGACTTTATTCTTTTTAGAACAGTTTAATGCTGAGAGAAAAAGTGAAGATATAGATATTTTCTGTATACCCCTGGATTGCACATGCGCATACTGATCCCATTATGGATATCCCCCGTCAGGGTTGTAAATTTGTTATAATTGATGAGCCCACATTGGCACATCATAATCATCTAAAGTCCATAGTTTAAATTACATACCTCATGGTGTTATATATTCTATGGGTTTGAGTAATGTGCAATGACATGTGTCCATCTTTATGTAATCATACTGTGTATGTTCCACTGTCCTAAAAATACTCTGTTCTCCATCTAATCATCCCTCTCCCTATCCCAACTCCCTGGCAACCACTGATCTTTTACACTGTCTCCATAGTTTTGCCATTTCTAGAATGTCATATAGTTGGAATCACACAGTATGTAGCTTAGCTTTTTTTCACTTAGTAGAGATGGTACAATTTTTAATTTCATGAATCTATAAAGTTTTTATAAAAACAAGAGATTTCTTAACATTATTTGTATATATTTTACCTAGAAAATGTAAGAGGATCAGCAAATTGAAAGCACCCGAACTAGAAATAGTAACAAGGGGTACCATTGCATCTCAGTATAATGTAGTAGAATGAATTCAGGTTAGGAATCAGAAAGACTCAATTCCTGGATTTCTGCCAACTAACTGTGACCTTACACAAGTTAGGTAATGCCTCTGGGCATCAGTTTCTCATATACTGGCTGATGTTTTGTCATCTAAAAATGATCAATATTACTGATCTTGGGACTATAAGTGTCACTATCTACTGGCTTCCTGGTGCCTGCACTTAACACAGACAGTTATCACCCATAAATCCTCCATAAGCATCTTTGTAAACATGTCATTAAAAAATTAAAAAACACCTCTGATCTATCTAGACAGGTGTATTCTTATTCTTCAAGCAAAACAGATCCATGCTGTTCCCACGCTCCTTCCTGTAATGTTCTTTGTTTTTCTCGTTCTCTACATCTGTGTATTGAACTCATCCTTTAAGATCTGGCTGAAGTTTCAGCTGCAGACAACAGAGACCACCCTTTATTAGTCTTCTGACATTTAACATGTTCTCTTCTGTGTAAATGGTCCACAGCTAGATTGTTCCCAGAGCTCGGTGTTTCTGTCACTGCCTAGGGTCTTGCACAGTGTTATCATATAATTAGCATCTAATAGATATCTATTGAATAAGTGAAAACAAAAACTTAGGATATTACCTTTTTTTTAGTAGAGAATATTCATATGTCAGCTCAAGATTTCAGGATAAATATGGAGACTTCTTTTCCTCCTCCTTTCTACATATTAAAGGGAAGCAATCTGCTTGGTTATTTGGGGTATGCTTATTCCCCTTGTGCTGCTTGCTTGTGCTAGAGGGATTCAGTTTTGTGATTGGACAGGTATACATGATCTGCCTAAATATGGGACTAGATATGTGGGGGTGGACTGAAGCAAGATCAATATCAGAAGAACATGATAGGGGCAGCTTATCGGGAGGGCAGAAAGCATTAGCTATTATAGCTAAAAAGGCCTGTTGCAGTGCAAGTTCACTTCTCCATAACTGACCTTGAAATTTGATTATGAAAGGAAGGAATTTCCACAGAAGCTGTAATGGCTGTGGTTGTTCAGCCTGGGCATCCTAATCTATGTATTTTAATAGGGTTCTTCCTATTGGTGCGAAGTATTTCTCTCTGAAAGATCAAAGGATTATGATGTGGAGGAAATGTCTTATTGGTGGTTTTAGTATTCATAGTGGTGGGAAGTTAGAAGCATAGGAGGAATAAGAACAAAATTGTTTCCACTTAATAGTCCTTAAACAGGCAATATATAGTTCGTCTTAAAGTCCTTTCTGTTTGACTGAAACCTATATACTCTAGGTATTGTAGGGATTTGACTGATGGTTTTAAATTCCTATATTAAATTTATCCTAGAAGCAAATATAAGGTTTCTGGCTCATAGAAAAAAATTATTAATTAGAGCAATAACTTGGCCAGTTCTCCAGGCTTCATTCTTCTTCCCAAGGCATGTGATGAGGGCAGGTGAAATCTGCAAATACAGGGAGGCCCATACTATAGGAGTGGAACCATGAAATTATGATTCTGGGACCTAATATAGGAACTAGTGCTCAGCTGCCTTATCCCCTCCTAAGAGGAGAGAAAGCTTTACTCTTTAACATTAATGAACTCGTCAAGGAAAGGTGCCCATGTTATTACAACCCTTTGGAATATAAATGAATGGCTTCTGGTTTTATCCTCTTATAAAATGTGAACATATTTCTCTGGGGGAGATAACCTGGAAATTTACAGGTTTATTTTACTATCTTAGGACAGTTATTGATTCATCCTTCGAATCAGGTTACAAAGCTCTGGCCATGAAGAAATATGTTAATATTTTCTCTATTTTGGCTTGTCAGTAATCTTTTTTGCTAGAACTCAGACATGTCCAGCTCTCTCAGCATGAGGAGCCGAAGGACAACCCAAGAAAACACAACTTAAGAAAAGACAATAAGATACACGATTATATACAAATAATAAACCTCTAATAAAGAAGTAGATGTGGAAATAGGGTGAATTTAGGAAGGCTCACAGTTACATATTTACATGCCTTAAGTTTAGAGCAACATAGTGGAAGAAATAGCACATTCTTGTGCCCAGTTGTCAAAGTAAAACTAAAATGAAGAACCTGAATGTCCAGTTCTGCATGGGCCACATCGTGGATTCAGAATTCTGGGGACTGCACAGGACATGGTATTTCTTTGTCATGTCTAGGGCCCCAGGGACCAGCATCTGTGATAGTGATAGTGAGAGTGGAGTGGAGGAAGGGCCTGCATATTTCATCGTGCAGGGGACACCAACACTGATGGCCTCTGCTGGGATTGGCATCCAGGATGTATTAATTCTGCGTGGTAGAGGTGTTAGTAAGTTCCCTTCACATAGAATATCTGCCCTATCAGTGACAGGTGTTTGAATCAAAGAGGGGAAGAATATGCTGACAATCACTTGTTTGGGAGCACAGGTGACGCATGACTGGTATATTCCAGAAATAGTTTGATTAGGAAAAAGCTGGAGAACCTGAAATAACAGATGGATGTAAGAACGAGAGACGTTCTGTTTATTCTGGTCAAAATGATCCCAAAATAACCTCCCCACCTGGTTTGTCTTTTTGTATTTTACCTGTTCTCTAGCTCTGGCTAGTTTCATTCTTGTAGGTCAAGTCTTCTGCCAATCCTACTCCTCTGTGCCCCCATTATTCTTGATATCTATGTCTGTCATCAAGCAATGTACATACATCACTCTGTGTTGCAAACCCTTTGTTTGCCCTTTTCTCTGCCTTAATGTATATATCTGTGCTCTTTCCACCTTTCCCTTTAGGTAGGTAGGTAGGTAGGTAGGTAGGTAGGTAGGTGTGTGTGTGTGTGTGTGTGTGTGTGTGTGTGTGTGTGTTGCTTCCTAATCAAATTTTAACCCCCTGATATTTAAGAGCACTTCTTTATTTCTTCCAACCTTAATTAGATTTGAAGTTTAAAATGGTTTATTAATATAAATGAAAAACATAACTGACAGAGTAATACCTTATTTTGGTGATTGTATCCCTTTTAAAAATTACAAGCTTCATGATCAAAATCAAAATCTGTTAAATTATGTGCAATATATTTTTAGCAATTATTTTACTACATCTTAATGTTTTAAACCTCACAGATGCCAAATTTAACTGTATTCATCAAGCTTGGTTTCCAGAAACCTCTGTAAACTAAAGAAGGCATCATGTTCGATTCTTTATCCCTTTCTTAAGCTTTAGTGTGCCATCCTTCTTTGTAACTTACAAACCATTTGCAATTATTTTCAAACGCTTATTTTAAGTATAAGAAAACTTTCCAAGCAAGCATTTTCTATCCTGAGGGAAAGGAATTTGTGTCTAGACAAGAGCAGATGGATGTTCCCTGGTTCTCTTAGGGCGGTCGTCGTGAATGGAGTTTAGAGGGTATTTCCCCCCCCTTTTCTAGGCAGTGCTTTTTCATCTTTCATCAAACAATTCAGCTCATGGGTTATGTATGGCCTTCTGGAACTTGAATTTGATTTTGATGTTTAAAATGTACATTATAATTTTCCAAACAAGAACTGATGAAAATGGGAGCCTTTAGGAACTCCCTCAGAGGTAACAGTTGACTGACTTTGATGAAACAAAGTCCAAGATAACACAAAGATGAAAGAATTAGGACTAGCCAGAACGATGCTGATGGTTGTCTGAAAAGGTAGAAAGACTAAAATAGTCATCAGGGAATGAGAAAGAGATTAAGCTGGGCTGCTTTTGTCTCTGCTCCTGGTTTCCAGTGATCAACATCCTCTAACCTGATGAAGAGTTATGAAGAGAAAGCACTGTGCGACCCACCATATCATTGGGCTAGGCAGTGAAATTTCAATTTAGAGAAAGTATTTAACTAGTATTTCTACATGGTCACTACCACATTTCAAAAAGCATTTGTGGATACTCAAGATTCAAATCCAGTAAATCAATTAATATACAATAAAGTAGTATAACTTTGAGATAGAAGAGAAGTAGTTTCACAAGAATATTAGATTAAGCTGGGAGGTGTTTTAGAAAAAGTGTTTCATTTGACCTTGGGAAGCTAGGTTTTAATTTTTATTTTTAGCAAAGTCTCTTAACTTTTGAAGATTCTTTTTACTCATGGATCTGGTAAGGTTATAATGGAACACAATGTTTAACTCTGACTGATCTTGCTGGCAATCAAGACAAAAAGGAAAATTCTAGGGGTAAGTTTATAAAATCTAACCCCAATGACAGATAGTATAGGAAATTTATTATTAAAAATATGAGTCATCAGAAGGATGATGTGGACCTGCTAAGGAAAGAGGGGCATAAAAGCAGGGATATCTTGTTTTTAACATAAATTGTTACAACTTCTCAATTTTTAGAAATTTCAGCACTAATTCATATGCTATTTTCCACAAGGTACACTTTTGGGAGTAAATCATGTAGCTGTACCTTCAAATTTTGTCCAGAGGAGACTGGCTGATTTTTGCCTGCTGTAAACAATGAAAAGGGTACATGTCTGGGTAGACACAGAGGGTCCTGGTGTGAAGATAGTTGCAAGAACCATTTACTGTGAGTCGTTTATGAGTCAGGCACAGTGGTAAGCATTGTGCACACATTCCATGTTTTGTGTGCCTTGAAGGAAAGATAATTTTGTTTTGTCACTCTACATCCAGTGGCTACAGTACTGCCTATACAGTATAAAAATTTTGTTGAATGCATTATTTTAACTTAATGTAAAACCTGAAGGACCTCTATCATTATCCGTTTTATAACTAACTGAGGTTCATATTGGTTAACTTGTACTGAATGAAATATTAAGATTTAATTATACTTCTGCCTGGACCCAGTGCATAGATGAAACAGAAGCCTACACCAATGATACTTTCTATAATTGAGCAGAAATTTTAATGTACTAATAACTGTTTTTACTGATATTTCTGCTTATGGCATAGCATACTCTGTTACCTATTGCCATGTAACAAATTACCCCGAATATTTATGAATTAATATTATTATAAATATTATTGTTTCATAGTTTCTATTGACCAGAAAGCTGGCCACAACTTAGCTGAGTGCCACTGTCTCAAGATTTCTCGAAAGGATACCAGAAAATAGCAAAGCTAGATAGTGGGCAAGAGAAAAGTAAAATTGGTTCAAGGTGATTGGACAGAGGAGTTGGAGTAGAGAACGACAGATTTGAGGAATTGTACAGAGAAACATAAAGCTGGTACATAATTCAAAGGGAAGAAAAAGGAAAGAAAAAGTGTGACATCATTAGTACATATCAAAGTGTAGGCAAAACACTAATATCACTAAGGAAAATATCACTTAAGTTCAGAGGTTCAAATATTAACCTCAGAATCTCAGAAGCTGTGTAGCCAGTGGGGATGGAAGTCAAGCAGGATTAGTGAAAATGTGCAAAATCAGGATGAGAAGTGAAAGTTCTAAATAATGCAGGAAATCCTAGCCAAGTGAGTCAACAAGATTCTGGCTGCTCTTTTACCTTGTAGGAAAGCCTTTACATCTAGTGGAAGTCCATGGGTCTATAGTACATTACATATAGAAATGAAATAGCCACTCTCCACGAAGTAGAATTACAGAGTCATTTGATTATGTACTTCTTGCCCAATAGGTAGAAACCCAAGCAGCCTTAAAAAAATTCTGAAGTTAGGATTTTGAAAGATTCCCTGTTTCGGGGTGAGGTAACCCTAGAAAATTCTCTAATAACTTAATGATCATGAAGGTCTTTACTAAAACTACTGAACTAACACAAAACATTGGCTAGCTTCTGTGGTGTTTCCTCCACTATTTTGGAGTGATACCAAAGCAGGAAGTGTCTCACACCTTCGATGAGTATGGATTGTAGAGTAAGTATGACTTGAAGCTTCAGACTCCAACAGCCTCCTTTCTAAGTGATGATGCTTCACGGATGCACTGACTACGGAGGTACATCCAAAGCCTAGGGAACGCCAGTCAGACTTTGCTCTGGGCAAATTCTGGCCCCAGTGGTTTAGATCATACTGTCCTCTACACTTTCTTCTCTTACCTAGCATCTGATTGGGTACACTTGAATAAAACATCTTAGCAGAGTCTGATTAAAAAAAAAACATTTTAGGGAAAGAATGCATTACCTACACAAATAACAGTACACAATACTTTCCTGCCTTAGGGGGACACTGGAGTTGCCCCCAGAGTCTCTCTCCAAATTAATACTTTCTGGCTCCAATTACTCTGATAAAACCTAATTCTTTACCTAATTTCAACTATTAAAATTGAGACATAATAACCATTAGTGATAGGTAGGGGAGAAGTATAATGTACTTATTCCTATATTGAAAATGGCCACAATTCCTCCTAGTCCTGAAAATTTATCTTTCTACATTATTTCCAAATGTTCTTATTTTTCTATTTTCTATTAACACTTAGTAGATTGGTTCTTTCTTTAGAACTGGGGCCCTGTCTATTTTCTCTATTTGAAATAACAACATTATAAGGAGCACACTTAAGAGAGCATGTTGGTTGACTGCACCACCACAATCGGGTGACTCCTAGAAATACAGATATGCTGGTTGGGCCTTGGGGAACTAGTCAAGGATAGAATAATTAATTTTCTCCGGGCTTTGTGGTGAAGATCCTCCTCAGGTACTTCTGAAAGGATTCTGAGCTCAACTCTCAGAAAAGTCCCTGGAGACCAAACCCGGAATGCTCACTAATAATTTGGTTAATGACTCATGAAACTCTTTAATATAATTACTGAACTAATATGAAATGATGGGCAGAAAGAGTATGTGAAATGTAATACTGCTCATTTTGTTATTGAAATCCTTGATGGCAAATGAATTCTTCCTTACATCCCATTTTTTCACTTCTCTCAACTGGATAGATTAACTGTGCCAGAAGCACAATAAGGGCTTAACAGTCAAAGAATGAAGACGAGATAATCTCTGACTAACAGTGACTCCTATATGAAAAAGTTGACACACAGAAATGTCAAACAATCCTTCTATAGTGTTCTAAGTACTGTAATGATGCATGCATAATTAGGGTGCTATATCATTGTAAGAACTGCCAACTTCAAGTTGTGGATTAAGGAAGGCTTCACGCTGGAAGTCAATTATAAACTGGATATTGAAAGTTGAGGAGAAATTTACTGAGCTAAAAGGTAAAGACACACATGTCAGTATGAGGGAATAAATTGATCATGGACATTCTGGTATAGCATGGTATGTCTCTGTGTCATATTAAAAGACATAGGAGTAATTCAGCCTAATTGGAGCATTTGCATATGTGTTGGAATAGATGGGAAGAGAGAGTAAGTGAGCTAGGAATTATAGGCAGGCGTTAGAGGTTTGTTTGTATCCCACTCTATCAAAGGGAATCATTGGAATGTATAAAGCTGGGTGTGCACCTTTCAGACAGTTGCTCGAAAGCTGTGGTTGGTTGGTGTTCATTTTCACTGCCTCTGGTTCACCTTGGATTTTGCTCTTAGGTTGTCAGCAGTCCCATTTGCATCTTTAGCACAACTTTTCATTAGTTTTACTGACTCACCCTGTGCTCTGAAACTTCACCTCTGAAGTCTGAGGGGGATTCAGTCCAGATCTTTCTCACCTCTGGTTTAGGATCTCAACACTAGAATGAGATGACCTTGATTTTTATATGCATACTGAGCTCTGATTTCATTACTCTGGGAATGTCACCATTCTGTGGCCTAGCGTGCACTTTGCATACAAAAGTACAGTGAGAATTTAAAAGTTTATTTCTAACTTTGATCTACCTTTCAGGACATAAGCTATTAAAAGCATTCCAGGGTTTCTGATAAATAACAGTAAAGCAACGTCTAAACTTTTTTTGGATGTAATTCAGAAAGTAGAAAAACTTCTATTTATATAATTCTATATCAGAAACTCTGTTAATACATAATGTGTGAATTGCAAAGCCAATGCTGTGTGTTGTCCTAATTAGTGGGAAGCAGAATCAGCCTCATATTTGAAGAAGTTTAAGGCTTTTTTTTCTACCTCAGTTTTACTTTTGGGGTATTTAATTTTTCAGACCCTACTGAAGTGTTGGAAGAATTCATAGTTAAACTAACATCTGAGGTTCTGTCAAGATGGACTGTCCTATAAACTTTGGTTTTTCTCTCTTATCACTTTTAAAAACAAAGACAAAGCTATAACAAAAAGAGAACAGTGATGTACAGAGCAAAAGTATGTTGGTTAAAGAGCATAAGCAGCTGACCAATTCCTAAAAAAATAATTACTGATTGCACTTTGGAAGCAAGCGTGGAGAAAGACTTTCTAAAGGGTCAGACCCAGAAAAACCCTGACTTTCAGTAAGAAAAATAGATGTCTAGTCAGTGACAGTAAACGAAATCAAATTAAATTGAGTTCAAGTTCTAGGTTTTGCCAGCTTGTGGAGTATAACAAGGTCATTGGAACATTAAGGCTAAATTGTACTCAGAGCCCTCATTTGCAAACTAAGGATTTTGCAGCCCTTTTCCCACCTTTTTTCACCTGGGAAGGTATAGTATTATTTGTTCCTATCTCTTTAGAAGAAGGCCTTGTTTCTGCCTCTTCTAACAATGCTGTATCATCAACACTGTTGTTTGTACCAAGACCCTGTCCTCCTAAGTATCCCTAGAGTGATTCTGCACTCCATGCTGGAGCAAATAAAATCCGCTTCTCCAAACTTAGGATTTCAGAGCAGCACTGGGTATGTTTTAGGCCCCAGAGCATTTGTTATGAAAATGGTGTCTTTAGATTTTAGCTTTCCTCTCTTTCCCTTGGGCAGAATCAGGCCTAGAGGCAAGCGGAAAGGAAAGCTTGTCACTTCCTGCATGTTCCTCTTCCCCAAATCTTCAGGGTGACCTTCCACAAAAACCCCCAAAGTAACACACAACACTGCTCTCCCTTTTAGACTCTGTCAAATGTCCTCATGCAAAGAGAGGTATGTGCAGAGGAGCTGAGGTCTAGGAGATGGGTACTCCCTAATTCAGTGTTCCAGCTGTCAGTTGTTAAGGCTAAATATTGAGCATTTGATCAGGCACAAGTTCTGAGGGAATTTCTCACTTGATACTGTTATCAAATTAATTTTATTATGTTCTGAGTAATGAGCTGAAACTTTATTTTTTCAGAGCCTTAGTCTATAAGAAGTACAGCCTTGAAGATAGTACATTGATCTCTTTTTAAATATTTGAATTATGAAAAGATTCAAAGATACAAAGATACATCATCCTTCACCTGTGTAACAGATATTAACATTTTGCCATATCCGAATCACAATTTTTAGAGTTAAGATACACTTGAGGCCTCCTTAAGAAATCTACTTAATCCTATATCTCTCCTTTCCCCCTCAAAGGTAACCACTGTATTTAAGGTGCTGTACATCCTTTCAAAACATGCATAATAAAGATGCATATTGGTTTAAATTGTACAGAGAACCCTTTTGTGTAATTAAAACTTCTTGTAAATGACCTCTTTTCAGTTTGCTTTTCCCAGTCAAAACTTTGACCTCTGTACTTATTTTAATATACCAGTGTTCCCTGATTATACCTCTCAGTCCATTTGGACTCACTCAGGTCTACTGCCCATGAGCCTCGGGTGAGCAGCTTACAGTGGTTCCCTTCCGAGTTTGGAGAGTCAGAATAGAATTTGCAGAAAGTCTGTTGAAAGAGCCCTCAGTTATTTTTATTCTCAGGTTTTACCTAACTCTTCTTATTAACTCTTAGAATGTATAACCTGTGAAGAAGAAACAACTGCAACCAGAGAGACAAAAGACAGGGCTGTGACTCCAGGGTACCCAGCCCCCCCTACTCAGTATCTCTCTACAGGTTGACATTTGGCCATGCTCCAGATACTGTCCCAACTCACTGGTTGGGACCGGCTTGCTTCATTATATTTTTGTCAAAGTGTTTGATAAAATTGTATGTACCAATTTTCACTCCATCTACAACAGAAGGCTTCCCTTTTGTTTATATTCACAGTAAGATGGATATTACTATGAAATTATATCTCATTGTTTACATTGTCATTTTTTAAATTAGAGAAGTCAAGTATCTTATTATATATTTATCTGTAACTTAGGGCTTCATTTTCTGTGAATTGCCTGTCCTACACTTTTGTCTATTTTTCTTCTTTTTTCCTTATTGATTTGCAGGAGTGTTTATCTTATGTACATGCAGGATTACTGATCCTTTATTAGTTACACAACAGGGACACAAATTTATGCAGCTAAGTGCTACTGATGGTATCACATCAATATGTAAAATTGCTGAAGGTCATGATCGGCAGCTTAAACATAAAGTGGAATGGGATTAATATGATTCAGAATTTTTAGTTCATGAAAGAGGGGAATTTGTAATTTAATTTAAGAAAAGTATTTGTGAAATTTATGAATACCTACAAAAATATTTTCATGCTTAAGGAGGTCAATTGCAATTACCTAGACTACTGAGGGTAAGAGAGTTTACTCCCAGCACAAATGGATAACTGAAGTGCCCCGAGTTGAATGTGGTGATTATTAGAAATATATTTTAATTGGATTCATATTTGAGGCAAAATCCCCCAAATTCCTCTTATATATAAAAGCAGATAAAAAGACAAAATAAAAAATTCAAATAGTAGAGAACTAATTTGCTCATGGAGGGAAATTCACCCAATGCATGCTTTCGTTTTGATGATTTCTATTGAAAGAATTGTTACTCTGTTTTCCTCTAACTCTCCTTTGAAAAAAATAGTTTGACTTTTCCTAGAAAAAAATACATTTTTCTAGGAATGCTTTATCTTGAATACTCTAACCCCTAGACAGTAGAGTAATTTATCAGAGTTCCTCACACTAGGGATTAAAATGGATGTTAAAATGTCCACAGAGGATAAAAATGAGTATAAAGATGAATCAGGCATGAAAGTTCAGAAACAGAAGGAGATGAATGATGTTTCTATTTTATTGCCCTTGTGAATAAATGAATTGTTCTCTTGGCCTGCTTTTGCCATATGAATTGATGTTACAAGATAACAGCTGAGCAAATTGAATTAAAATTTTTGAGAATCAGTGACTCAACATCATTTTCTTAAGTGTTCCAGACATTCCACTGAGTTTACTTTTCACAAACTTCCAGTGTGTATGTAGGGGTCCTCGCTTACAGAGAGAGGTGCCAACATTTTAGAACTATGTGTATGCACCTTCTTTCATGTCAGGGTGGTCCTGGTAAGATGGAATGATCAGATTCATCTGTCAGCCCACTAGTCTCTACATAGGTTTTCTGCTGAAATCTTTTGAGATTTCCCTCTCTCCTCTGACACAGTGCCTCCCGCAAGTCTCTTTCCACAGCCATCCCTCCACCCCCAGCATCTCCAGTCCTGTACTTCAGACACAAGTAAAGTTGACAGAATTATTTCATTCACACTTTACTATGACATCATAAAGCTTAAGGGCTGCTCCTTAAGCTGATGACTTTAGCCTCTGAAATTTGTCACATATTTATGGAGGCTTTCTAAAGACCAGATGCCATCTGACACATTTTTATGCATTATCCTTCTGAATCCTAAGGAAGAATCTTCTTCTTATTTTTTAGACAAGGAAACAGGTCTAGAAATATTAAGAAAACTTGGTCATGGCTTCATAGCTAGTAACTAGCAGAAGTAGAATTCAACTCCTTTTAGGATAACATAAAATCTGTGCTTCTACACATTCTAATATACTACCTGGGGCTAGTTTTAAAAATTTGCTCTGTCGAGAACCAACTGTATGGGAAAACATATTTGGAAATGATACCTCAAACAAGGGATTAATCTCCAAAATATATAAAGAACTTACAAGACTCTACTCTAAGAAGACAAGCAACCCAATTAAAAAATGGGCAAAGGATTTGAACAGACACTTCTCCAAGGAGGACATACAGAGGATCCAGAGACACATGAAAAGATGCTCGATATCTCTAGCTATCAGAGAGATGCAAATTAAAACTACAATGAGATACCACTTGACACCAGTCAGAATGGCCTTCATAAACAAAGCAACAAACAGCAAGTGTTGGAGAGGTTGTGGAGAAAAGGGGACCCTAGTGCACTGTTGGTGGGATTGCAGATTGGTATAACCACTATGGAAAACAGTATGGAATTTTCTAAGAAAACTAAAAATGGACATACCTTTTGACCCAGCAATTCCACTGCTTGGATTATATCCTAAGAATCCTGAAACACCAATCCAAAAGAATCTATGCACCCCTATGTTCATAGCAGCACAATTTACAATAGCCAAGTGCTGGAAGCAACCTAGGTGCCCATCAGTTAATGAATGGATCAAAAAACTGTGGTGCATTTACACAATGGAATTCTATGCAGCAGAAAGAAAGAAGGAGCTCCTACCCTTTGCGACAGCATGGAAGGAATTGGAGAGTATCATGCTAAGCGAAATAAGCCAGGCAGTGAAAGACAAATACCATATGATCTCACCTTTAACAGGAAGCTAATCAACAAAACAAACAAGCAAGCATAATATAAACAAAGACACTGAATTTGAGAACAGTCTGACAGTGTCCAGAGTGGGAGGGGAGGGAATTTCAGGGGAAAAGGGGAACGGTTTAGAGCAACAAGTATAAAAGGACTCATGGACAAAAACTATGGGGGGGTGGAAATGGGAGGAAGGTGGGGAGGGCTGGGGTGGTGGGCTGGGGCGGGGTAAAAGACAGAAAACTGTACAATATCAACAATTAAAACAAAAAGAAGTAAAAACATATTAGGCAAAAAAAAAAAAAATTTTTGCTCTGTTAAATAGCGTATTTTTGGACTATAAGATGCACTATTTCCCCCCAAAATTTGGGAGGAATAATGGTTGTTAATGCTGCTGTTGAGTTCTGTTTACATTTACATTGGTGAATATTATGTTATTTATGTTATTAAATATTTTACCACATTTTTTGCTTCAATTTTTTCCCCTATTTTCCTCCTCTAAAACCTAGGTGCGTCTTATGGTCCAAAACACGGTAAATCACCATTCATGAAGTAACAGTTTGCTTCCCCTCTTGCAAGTAAGTAGCACAAAGACCACTGAAGTGGGTTCACTTCACACTGGACAGGTGCACACAAGGCTGCATGGAGTTGTGATGCTCAGAGCTCACCACCCCACCCAAGGGGTGGTGCACAGGAGCATGAGAAAGGTCGCCTAATCCACTGCTTTTCTTTGTTCAACCCAGTGATGCCACGCTTTGCTGAACAAGTAGAAGTAGCCATCGAAGCCCTGAGTGCCAATGTCCCTCAACCCTTTGAGGAGAACGAGTTCATCGATGCCTCTCGCCTGGTGTACGATGGTGTTCGGGACATCCGGAAGGCTGTGCTGATGATCAGGGTATGTAAGGCCTCTGCGGCTCAGAGCTCATCAGACATTCTCAGAGGGACTCCCCGGAATTTACCATTTCATTTTTAATTACTTAGTTTAACTTGGTAAGTTGTTTGGCTCCTCGTTTACTCAGGCATTGGTAACTTTGTACTAATAAAAGGATGGGTGATCCCAGCAAGCCTAGGTTAGCAGTGAATGTCCTGAACCATGATATCCGTCTGCTTCTGGCCTGCATAGTCACCTAAATTTGATTTCAGCTTGGGGCTGCCCTGCTTTTCTCCACATGTTTCTCTTGGTGACATTATTTTCCCATCAAGATCATAAAGCCATGGCATGGAAAGAAATGAAGATTATATAACTTAATACCATTAATAATGAGAATAGTGATGATAAAGTAGTATATAGCTGCATTCTCCTTAAACAAATAGTTCAGTCACTGTAAATATGGTTATATAACCTCTTGGTACACTGCCCCTGTCAACTCCCCTACTATCTTCCTATTCTCAGTCTTCTGCTGTCAGGTAGGTATAAGCCTTCCAACCCACTAACCAGCTAATTATATATGAGGGGAGCCCAGAAAAGTAGGAATTTATTTATAAAAAAGTGTGTATTCTTACACTTATAAACTTCAGTCACCTTCAAAGTACTCTCCATTTGATGCTTATACACCTATTGAGACTTTTTTTTTCAATGCTTAAAATAGTTTTTGAACTTGTTGGTTTTGATGCCTTTTAGTGCTCCCACTGTTTTTTGTTTCAGCTCTTCCACATTAGCAAAATGTTTCCCTTTGAGGACTGTTTTCATCTGGGGAAACCAAAAAATCAGTTGGGGTGAGATGGGGTGAATAGGCAGGGTGAGATATGGGGGTCATGCTGTGTTTGGTCAAAAACTGCTGAACACTCAGTGCAGTGTGGGCAGGTGCATGTATAAATCACCCACCATAAAATGGGCAAATATATTAAAACAGTCTTCAGAAAAAAAATTCACTGAAGCTGAACGCAGCCTCCCACAATGACGCCAGCTGATACAGTGATACACATGGGTTCCTGGAACACTCACGTAGTTCGGGAGGCCAGTACTACAAGGGACCTGCCCTCTAGAAGATAATTATGGGGGTCTGGGTCTTCCCTCATACAGAAACATGCTAGAAAATACATAGGCTGGGTCACAAGTAGGTTTACAGTTGTTTGTATGGAAAATAATACAATAACTAATGCACAATACAAGAATGAACTATGTTTTATGTACTCACAACTGTAAACTTATTTTTGCACTACCTTGTATAATAAAGTAGATTTTAAACTGGTAAGAACAGATACTACAGTTGATCTTAGCCAAAAGGCTAAGAAGCCATATAAAGTAGATTTTAAAACTCATTAATTATCACTTGCAACTTGCTTTGTTAGCCCACAATATGCCTTCATTTATCTCTATTAAGACACATCACTCACCTCATTCCATTTAACTGCTGCATAATATTCTATCATAAGATGAAATTCTTTTCTTCTTACTTTACTAACAGTTTGGCATAGTAGTTTTAAAACATTTTTTTAGCCACAAATTATTTCTTGAAATAAACTTAAATATGCAAAAACTGAATTGATGAGCATGCTGCTAATAAAAATATAATGTAAGCCACATTTGCAATTTTAAATTTTCTAATAGACACATTGCAAAAAACAAAAGAAACTGTTCAAATTAATTTTAGTAGTATGATTTATTCAGCCAAGTGTATCCAAAACTTTATTATTTCAACATGTGACACTAGCCGCATTTGAAGTGCTTAGTAGCTCCAACTTAATGGACAAATAGCCCTTGACCCTATCCTCCCTGTCAACCTCCACAGCTGTCTCTGAAGGTGCTCAGTGAAAGCACAAGGTATCTGCTGTGTACGTTTTGAAAAACTTTTGTGTCAGGGTGATCACTCAGCATCCAAACCAACATCCCATCAAACACTGGAAAACAGTAGTAACCAAATCATCCATTTTCTGTGTATGGTCCCTCAGATATTTCATAAAGTATCTGCAATGTATTGTTCTCTCTAGACAATACATATCCAGTCCTTTGAGGAGTTAATTTATGGCATTAACTATCCCTCAAATTTTGGTATTTTTGAAGTCATTAAATCCACCTGTGGTCCGTCTTCTTCCACCGTGGTACCCAAAGGACAGCATGGTGCTTCGAAGGTGGTCTGAGTGGAGTGGAGCGTCATCAGAAAGGGTTTCTCCATCCTCTTGATTGACATTCATACTTCTCCTAAAACTGCCACCAAATATCTTCACTTGGGAGCACAAGCAGCATCTTCTTATCTTTTCATCTTTAAAAAAGCTTGCCCATTCTTATGTTAAATGTCTCTAAAAAAATTCCATGAGCAATTCAGTGTTCAGAGCATTGTATTAGTTATGTAAGACAATATTAAGCATACTTAACCATGTAAAGTTCAAGTTTGGAATATGGAGACTGTCAGATGTATTTCCTGTTCTTCTACTTAATGCTATGTGTGTGGGGTGCAGGACACAAATATGTAGGCAAGTAGGAAGGTGATAGAAAATACAGGCAAATTAGAGGAGAAGGAAAGAAAGAATAGTTAGCCTTTTAAGCCTGTAACAAATTAGATCATTTTTCTCATTACATACTGACATGTAAAATAAAGTAATAGACCATGAGAGTTATGTTTTCAAAGCATTTGGCACTAAATCCCACTTAAAGCTTAGGACATATTCCCTCTTTTGCCATTTTTCCACTTTGTTAGCTTCCACATTTCTGTGACAACCATTCATCTGAGAGGCTGAGGAATTTTATGGCCATCATTCATTTATTTATTCATGATCTGTAAAAAACCATAATTTTTGATGAAATGCTGTATCTTTGTTACATGAAGTGTCACTCCTCCATCCCGACATTTCAAACGATTTGATCAGATGCATTTCACATCACATAAAACTTAGGAAGAGAGAAATGCACAGTATGTACAAATTGCTATTTTTAAATTTCTTCTCCATTTAGCACCCAAATGGCTTCATTTTGTACTTAATTTTTAGTTGCTTTTGGGTATAATGATTACATCTACTTAAAAAAAAAATTTCATTGCACTAAGTCTGGAAGAACGTAAGACAAGCAGAACTATCCCTTTCCCAGAAAAAAAATGACTGTAGCTTCTCTCCCAAAGGTTGATTATGTTTTGATTTTTCATTTGCCCCCCAAAATAAATGCACAATGGGCCTTGAAGGGTCAATTGTCCATACCTTTTTTTTCAGCAATCAGTACATATTTAATGGTGATAAGTGCTCTAGGCCAGCTCCAGGCAACCATCTGGAGTATACACAACATGTCCTTCCCATTTTCCAACCTCACTGTTCATGATCCTTCTTCTCCCTTGGAAATGTCTACTCTGCTACTTTTCCATGAGATTGTTTTTTTTATTTTTTTGGTTTGTTTCTTGCTGAGGCTTGTCTTTGGTGACCTATCTGCTACATAGGAATTTTCTGATTACCCCAGCATGGTTGTTTAAAAAATGAATAAGAAAACCTTGCACACCTACATGCATTTGATCCTTATTATTTGCAGCAGTTATTTTCAATAATTGTGCCGTGAACCCTGGATTAGAGAATACTGAAACAGTGATTTCCCCTTGAAATTCAGGGTTAGGCACCTGTGAGCCTCTGGTCACATTTTTATCAATTGATCAATACACAATATAGTTTTTTTTTAATTTTTATTTTAATTGTTGATCTTGTACAGTTTTCTGTATTTTATTCTCACCCGAACCCACCACCTCAGCCCTCCTCACCTCCCTCCCATTTCCACCCCCCCCCCATAGTTTTTGTCCATGTGTTCTTTATACTTGTTCCTGTAAATCCTTCCCCTTTTCCCCTGAAATTCCCTCCCCTCTCCCCTCTGGTGACTTTCAGCCTGTTCTCAATTTCCATGTCTTTGGTTATATTATGCATGTTTGTTTGTTTGTTTTGTTGATTAGCTTCCTGTTAAAGGTGAGATCATATGGTATTTGTCTTTCACTGCCTGGCTTACTTCGCTTAGCATGATGCTCTCAAGTTCCATCCATGCAGTTGCAAAGGGTATGAGCTCCTTCTTTCTTTCTGCTGCATGGAATTCCATATATATAGTTTTGTGTGTGCTTTATATTGTTGATTCATTAACATTGAACTCACAGCAAACTGTGCTATAACTCTTGCCTGAAGGAAGCTTATCTAACAAATGAATTTTCTACATAATGCATGTCACAACCTTTGCACCCTTAGGGACACTAAACAACACTTTAGCACTATGCTTAGAAGCCATTTTAAGTAGATAAATAACCAACAAAAAGCACACAAATGCAAGAAATTTGGCTCTGAATAGACTGAAGAGAGGATGCTTGTTCACAGTATCAGAGCTGCACAGGAAGACAGAACACTGTGCTCTGTGCCCTCAGCAGGGAATATGCAAATTGGATGATTACAGTTTTATGCCATAGCACGCATGTCAGTGAGTTACAAAAGTACTGGTTTTGGGAATGCAGAGAAACTTTAATGAATGAAAAATTCACAAGTAAGTAATCTACAAATAGTGAGGAGCCTGTGTACATTTAAGACAGAAAGAGTTAAACATTTAATGTTGGGAATTAAGTGGGTGGTGTAGAAGGTGATGATGCTATCTTGATGTCAGGATATCTGTATTTAACAAATAGTAGTTGCTTCTCATAAGAATGACAGTGAAAATAATCTATAATGATAGCTATATGCTAAACTTTTGTAATTGGAACCCGTTAATTTGGTTATATGAGAGAAAACAGGGCCTAAAACAGGGTTCAGATAAAAGTCTATAGCTTAACTTTATATTTCCCAGACTGTGCATGAATGTATCCTGGATCATTACAAAATACTTTAAAATGTCTAGGAAAACACATAAAAGTCTCTCAGATAGTGTGTGAAATATTAGCTGAAGGTGGTTCATAGTTTAAACATCAGACATGTTCACCCCCTTGGATGACATCATTATATTTGTGACCCTGGGTTTTTGGTGGTTGGTGGGAAAGGAAGGTCAATGGATGTTCGATTGTATGTCAAGGTTTAAGAAGTCATACAGTGTGTAACAGGTACTCAGGTTTTAGGTCCAGTTAACTTAATGCATTTTTTATTGCTTAATAAACAGCACTGTTAGGTTTGGGGGGTTGTTTTGGAGTTATTTATTTATTTAGTTAGCCTAAAGTTACCATGAAAAATTACTGAGACAATGAGAGTGCTTGAAGCAATAAAGTTTGTGAACCTGTTTTGTTTTTAACCAATTCTAGAGAGAGGGGAAGGGAGGGAGAAAAAGAGGGAGTAAAACATCAATGCGAGAAAGAAAATCAATTGGTTGCCTCTTGTACGCACTCTGACTAGGGACTAAACCCACAACCCAGGCAGGTACTCTGACTGGGAATCGAAACAACAACCTTTAGGTTTGTGGGACAATGCCCAACCAACTAAGCCACACCAGCCAGGGCATGTTTGGGAACCTATTTATACTAATTTCACTGTTATGCTCATTTCCTTCTGTATCCCTCTGTTCCTTTATCTGAAAATGGGACAAATACCGCTGCAGCTTATATAAAGCACCTGCAAAGGTCTGGCCCTTAGTAGATTCGGAAGAAATATTTTATTTCTTTATCCTGCTGGGATGAAGTTTATCTTTATGCAATTAATTAATGAAATAGAATTTGTATAGTAAGTCAACAGTATTATCAAAATTTCGTGGATTGGAGTGAGAGTATTTTCCACAGCTGAAAAATAAAGGGGTGAAGAGACCGTAGAAACAATTTATGAGGGAAAATTAATCTGCCTATTGCAGATTGCTATTATTGAGTTAACCCATAAATTAACCTAGTTTTGTTTCATTAATTAGAAATATTTTAGTATGATTTTTTTAAAAGCATTATTTCATCTTGGTCATTCGTTGATCAAATATTTATTGAATGCTTACTACAGGCCCCACTATTGGTGGTTCCCTGAAAGCAGAGGTGAGCAACAGCCCTTATCCTCCAAGAAATTACATTCCTTTGGTAGGAAACAGAGAACAAGAAAATACATATATATGTAATATTAAGCTGCCATGAAGAAGACCAAGGCAGTGTAAAGAGGACAGCACATAGAATGGGTGTGGGCTTTACGAAGACTGGTCACTGGGTAACATGTGAGAAGAGACTTGGGAAAGGAGAAAATAAGCCATAAAGGTATTAAGGAAAGTGTGTTCCAGGCAGAGGGAAAGGTACGTATGTCCTGAGGATCACAGTGAATGAGATGGGAGACACTGAAGGGTTCTGAGTGGGAAAATAACATGATCTGACTTAGATATTGGAGGGACCACTGTGACTATAAATGGTGAGAATAGAATGTATATGGTAAGGGCAGGGGAAAAGAAATCAGTTCGGAGGCCTCCATTGCAATACAGGATGGAGATGCCAGTGGCCAGGCAGTGCTAACTGGGGAGATTCTGTTCTATATTTTCTTTAGGAAATCTAATTCTGTTTTCTAGTTTCCAATGCATTCCAGTGGTATGGAGCTCTGTTGAGAATCTTTCTTCATGTATCACCCAAACTTTCCTTTTGTAGCTGCCAACTTATGTCCTCATCTTTCTGCTCCCAATGAAACTCATATATACTAGAGCCTTTCCTTTGAATGGTCCTTCATACCCCGGTGAAACAACTCTAAATCCTTTAGCCTTTTTCTCATTTTGTTTCTCTACAGAAGCTGTCGTAGAGGAGATTGGGCATTTGATTGGGGAACAGAGGCAGGTGGAGTGATTCTGTTCTGTAACTTATATGTGGCGTGATCCTGGACAAGTCAGATGACCTTCTTGGGCCTTCATAATGGCACAAGTCCAACCCATAGACTCTTAGAGGGGATAAATTTTAGAGGGCAAATACTTTAATTATGCCATTTTACAGGTATGTCCCACTTTCACAGTAATCTTTTATTATTAGATAATAGTAGAACCAGGGAATCAAGTATAGAACAGAGTGGTTTCTGAATGCTATAGTAAGACCTTCCCTGAGAGAACATAGGGCAGAACTGAGACTTGTCCCTCAGTCTCCAGCTCCCAGGACAGTGAATCCACATTTTGTTAATTTGCTTTATCCTGTAACACCATCTAATGATACAAGTCTGGTGATCTCTGGACCCACTTGCAGATCCTCAATATTTTCCATGTCCCTTTTAATTTGTAAATGTCTTTGACCAACCAAAAATAACACTTGTGCTTTAAAAAAATAATTCAAAAATAACAGCATAGGTAGGAAACATATTTATATGCAATTACCCAACCGCACATGGACATAATTGTTTATATGGGTGGCTTGGGTGGATTTGCTGCATAGTTAAGGACACAAGAAAATATGTTAATTTAATTCATTTTCCTGGTGATGTTTGTGATGGTTAAAAGCAGGGGCTCTGGAACCTTCAACTTGCTAGGTGTGACACCTTGAAAGAGTACTCAAATTTGAGCCTGTTTACACATCTATAAAATGGGTATTAATTTATTTTAGTAGGTTGCTGTAAGAGTTAAATCCATTAGCTGAATGCTTGTTCCATAATGATTGCTATTATTGTTATTATTGTTGTTGTTAGGTGTATTTTTATTTAACATAATAATTTTCAGTTATTACTTCAGTTCACTTTTATAATTACAAAGCATTTTCCTATATATTTTATGCTAGAATCCTGTGAGGGAGGCAGGACAGGGAGCAATTATTATCTCTGTTTCATGAGTGAGGAAACAGGGAGGCAGAAAAGCTCTCAGTGACTTGCCAAAGACGCATGGCTTATGAGTGGTAGAGTTAGGATAGAAAATTTAGATTCTCTGGGTCCACATCCAGGTTATTATTTTTTCATTTTCAAACTTCATTTTGGTTCCTGAGCTACTGTCACTTGAAGAAAAGCTCCTAAATATTAGCCTAATGCTTCCAGGTTCTGTCTGTCATTGATTCATCTACTAAATACACAAATCACTGAAATGTTTGGACATAGTGCCATCGGCACTGTCATATTCTCCTTTCTTCTGTTGAGTGAAGTTTTCCACTTTACTTTTCTCTCTCCTTTTCAAAAACTGATGATGAAAAGTGCGTGAAATCTTGCCATCACATCTGTCAGCAGAATTTACCAACTTGCTGCCATTGTTCAGGAGCACTGCCCAGAAAAGAGAGGAATGATCAGCTATGAGTGTCTCTGTCCATAATGAAAAGATTCTCTATTGCTTGAATCAGGTTCAGCCCACCCCACCCCTGCTTTAGTTAATAAAGCATGGAAACAAAACTTCTTTCTTTCCTTTCTTTTAATATTCCTGTGAAAGAAAAATGAATGTGTGAACATGACTGAGTAAATATAAATAAACTGATGGTGCAAGAAGGAAAACAAGAGGGGTATACTGAAGCTTGGAAAATTACTAGGCATGCTATGATTTTGGCATGAAGGGCCCCATTTTATGCCTATCTGACCAATCTCAAGAATTCATCAATAACCATACCAATTAATTACACCAAGGTGGCCAAAGAAACCATCAGAATAAAAATGGTGTTCTTTTGCATGAAGAATGAGCAACTCAGTCATCAGTACTGCTTGTGGTCTGTTCCTTCCTTTTGAAAGACAGAGCCCTAGGAGGGGGTGCTGCTATGTGCCAAGAGGCAGTTTGTGGGTGACATCACCTTAAGGCTAATGACACTTGAGCTAGGAATCTCACTACTGCCCTGTGTTCCCCTCATGCACTGTCCTGGCCACCTTCTGGGTTCATCCTTTTAGGATTAACAGAGCAGGATAGTTGAGACTACATATTTCAAATTGCCAGACTTACAAGCCTTTAGAAGAGATATAATCTCTCACACCTCAGGTCTGTTATCTGTCAAATGAGGACAATTGTGTCTACATTGTAGGTCTGTTAAGAAAACTGAGTTAGTGTATGTAAATCACTTAGAGAAAACAGTCATAGTAACATGGAAAGACTTTAATGTATGTTACCTGTTATTGTCATGAGAGATTTTTTAAATTTCTGGTTTCATTTATAGGTTTTCTCCAGTACTGACTTTACATATTCAACCAGATTTTATCTAACTCTACGCACTTTAAAGCTATTCCATACCTTCAGTTCTTGCTCAATTTATAATACGAAGAAAAAAAACTTGCAATGACAACAGAACAGCTGATAAAGAGCAGTATGTTTGGAGTTGGACACATTTGAGCATTTGGGTCTAGATGCTAATTCTGTTATTAGCTAGTTCAGAGACATTTGGGCACATTGCTTGACTTCTCAGAATCTTGGTTTTCTCATCTGATGAGGACTCTCTATCACTTGAAACATAGCAGCCACATCAAAGCAAATTCATTCATGTAAAATGGATTTTGTTGGGATTAGGTGTTATGATCAGATGGTTCAACAGCAAGGGACACAGAATGCCAAGATCTTGCATCAGCACAGATAGCGTGGACCTGGTTGATCTCCAAACTTGTTTTATTGTGCTGTACTGAGCTAAATGAATACTATGTATGAAAGAATTATTTAATTCTTAGTGGGTATACAGTAGTTGTTGATGGCTTCACTATTAAAAAAAAAAGATATTTGAACGAGTTGGTTTTCAAATTCCCAGGTAATAACGAGAGCAAACCCTTTTAAAATGCTTGTTATGTATCAGACACTCAACACAGAGTACATTACTGAATTTTCACAAAAAATCACGTAGGTAGCTACTGTTGTCAACCAATTCATAGACTTTGAAACCAAAGCTAAGAGAGGGGCTTTCTCATGGTCACACAGGGGTTCATAGTTAGGTGTTTTTACTCTATAGTTGCAACCTGTATACTAAATGGCTTAATGACCACATCAATTATTTCATTAGGTCTAGCCATTGCCCTGGAAATGATCAATCTTTTGGGGGCTTATTGAAACTGAAAGAGAGCTGAGATAGAGCAAAGGGGGCACTGTAGAAGAAGCATAGGTTTCACTTTGGTTGTTGGTGGTAATTTTCTACCTTAGAATATATTTGTATGGGTGGAAATAACACAAATACATTTTTCTTAAAATTGAAAAAAAACAATTAGACTTTCTACTCCTACAGAAGGAAGTAATACACAAAATGCATTTAAAAAAATACATATAAATTAGGGCAGCTTGATTTTTAGACTCCATTCTAGCCAAAACCTGCCCACATAAGCCCCTGTATTTAATCCCCTACAAACTCTCTTTTCTGGGGGATATTTAGCTTTTACAATGATGAAATGTATGGATGAGGGTAAAGGTTATCAATGTAAAATATAATGATTTTTCTCTTTCCTCTGTATCTGTAGACTCCAGAAGAACTAGAGGACGATTCTGACTTTGAGCAGGAGGATTATGACGTGCGCAGTAGGACAAGTGTTCAGACGGAGGATGACCAGCTCATCGCCGGACAGAGTGCGCGGGTGAGTGGATATCCAGGGTTTCAGTCTGTTGCACAGAGGCTATGTTCATCAGAACGGTTTGAGGGAATTTCTGATTTCCAAGGCATTGGAACCCAGATTCATGGCTCTGGAATCTGTACTCTCATCTGGGGTTGTTTATAGTGACTCACATTTTACATAGTAGAAATAACTGCCATTGCTTCTGATTGCTTTTAACTTGGTTCTCTCTCTCTCTCTGACACTCAGAAAATAACAGCTACAACAAAGCAAACACTTGTGCGCATATTGGGTATGTTGAGGAGGAGGATTATGATTATGATTAGATGCATCAATAGCCAGGGGATGCAGGATGTCTAGAACTGGCATTGGCACAGACACCATGGTTTTGCTTGAAATCCCCAAGCTTATTAACTACACAAAAGGCAAGGACCAATGGAGAACTAGAGTACTATTTGTTACTGCCTGGGCTACCATTGCTCCATACTTTGGCCTAGGTCTCTAAGAAACAAGACCACATCTTTTGAAATTGGTTCAAGACCATCAGAGTAGAGAGAGATAACTTTCTTTCCTCCTCCCCCAATACCTACCTTTGGGCAGAGCAGTAGCCCTAGATCTGTCTGCCATGTGATATAAAAAGAAACTATAGAGACATACTACAAATATGCCAGTTCAAGGCATGGAGCAAGAAGCAAAGAAAGATATCTGTTCTGGTTGACTTTTGAACACTCTTGAACACTTGTGACACTGTCCACCAACACAAGTGTTCCAAAGAGGATCCTGAAATCTGACCAATCAGATTAACTATATCATCTTGAGGGTAAAAGCAAGTAGGCAAGGCAGGTGGCAGGAGATGAAATACTAGGGAATTGCAAAGAAGGCTAAGATTCTCCTCCTTTTAAAGCCTCAATTTCCATAGATTAAAAGAAATCAAATTATAGTATAGTTGAGAAGTAGATATTCCAGATTTCTATGTTTGTTTTAACTTAAGAAAATATAATCAGTAGGAAGCATGAGGTTGAGAAAAGTGATGATTAGGACAGGGATTAGGAAACCCCAGAAAGCTGACACTAGTTTAGGATTTGGGAATAAGAGTAAGAAATAACCATAGATTAAAATAAGGAGGATTCAAAGAATATTAGGTCTTGTTTTTTCATTTTTTTATTGCTGTTCAAGTACAGTTCTCCCCACCATTCCCCCCTGCCCCATCCATCACCACCTCCCATCCTTGATCCTACTCCTCTTGGGCTTTGTCCATGTGTCTTTTATACATGTTCCTTAACAACCCTTCTCCCATTTCCTCCCCGTTATCACCTTCCAACTCCCCTCTGGTTACTGTCAGTTTGTTCTTTATTTCAATGTCTCTAGTTACATTTTTCTTGCTTGTTTATTTTGTTGATTAGGTTCCACTTATAGGTGAGATCATATGATATTTGTCTTTCACCACTTGGCTTATTTCACTTAGCATAATACTTTCTAGATCCATCTGTGCTGTCATGAAGAATAGGAGCTCCTTCCTTCTTTCCGGTGCATAGTATTCCATTGTGTAAATGTACCATAGTTTTTTGTTTGTTTGCCTTTTTTTTTTTTTTATGTACTCATTCATCAGAAAAGGGAATCAACCATATGGGAAAGTATGTTTGCCAGTGATACCTTGGACAAGGGTTTGATCTCCAAAATATATAAAGAACTCACATGACTCCACTCCAGGAAGACAAACAACCCAATTAAAAAAAAAGTGCAAAGGACCTGAATAGACATTTCTTCAAGGAGGACATAGAGAGGGCCCAGAGACTGTGAAAGGGTGCTCAGCATCACTAGCCATCATAGAGATGCAGATTAAAACCACAATGAGATACCACTTCACACCAGCCAGAATGGCAATCATTAATAAATCAACAAACAACAAATGCTGGTGATGATGTGGAAAAAAGGGAATCTTGGTGCGTGGTTGGTAGGAATCCAGACTGGTGTAGCCACTTTGTAAAGCAGTATGGAATTTCCTTAGAAAACTAAAAATGGAATTGGCTTTTGACCTTGCAGTTCCATTGCTGGGATTATACCCTAAGAATCCTGAAACACTAATTCAAAAGAACCTGTACACCCAATGTTCATAGCAACACAATTTACAATAGCCATGTGCTGGATGAATATTAGGTCTTTAGATGACTCAAACTGTGCATAAAACCCACGTTCTCTTTTGTGTCCTATATGTCCTGATAGTCTCATCCAACAATTAAATAATCCAGAAGATATAGATGGACATTGATATGGGGAAATGTGAGCACAAAAGTCAGAACATTGAAGATACACTGGCTTTGGTTTCAGACAGACTTGGTTTGAATTGTAAAGATTTGAGTGAGGACCATGCTTTGCTGCATGTTGCTTAATTTCTCTGATCTTCAGAGCTATCATATGTAAAATGTGAATAATAGACTTTAAATTTTTTAGGGTTTTAATTACTTATTTGTAAAATAATGAGGATCATACCTGAAATACATTGAAGTTCTCGATGTAGGCAACTCTGAAAAATGTTATTATTTGGAAGAGAAATCTCTTCTGATCATAGACTAGTGACAGTAGAAAAGCACACAAAACAGTATGAAGCTTCCTACTTTGAAAATTTCTTGTAGACTCTAACTCTGCCCAAAATGTTGACTTGGGAAGATCATTAGCTGAGAGTCTTTTGAGCTTAGTTGGCATAACACTAAAGTAATTCATCAACCAAGTCATTCATCTTCAAAATTAAGGAAAACCAGCATTTTTACATTAATGACAAAGGGTAAGTTTGAGTAATTTATCCAAACTTTAATCAATTCAAAGTCAATTTGATTGATTGTAACTCAATATCAATACAGCTCAAGAACCATTATCTTGTTTTCTCAAAGACAAAGGCATACTGTACAACTCTTCTAATCACCATCTTGTCAAAATGGCATAATGAGTCTCTTTACAAGGAAGAACAAGGTCCTATTGTACTTCATTCCATCAAGTATGTTATGGGTGGAAACAAAAGTCAGATGGCACCTATCTACATCATCAGTTATTTCTTCACTCAACTGGTGAAAACATAATAGTATTTTCCAAGGAATTTCTCATCATGAGTTATGAACATGGCCCAGGATATTATGAAAATGTGCTGCTATGATAGAGCACTTGCTGATTTGTCTTTGAAATCCATCATGTGGTCTGTGTGATTAACTTGTAGCAGACAACATTAGTTATTGAGTCAGCCTACTGTAGCCTGTAATTATATGATGACAAATCAGAGACATAGAATTAAGTTGCAAATAAGAGGGTGCATTGAATTGCTGAGATGACAGATAGTTGAACTTTTGACCAGAGAAGTGTGTTAACTTGGTCAAAATTGTGAAGGAGGCAGAAGTTGTTTTTGACAAAGGCAGTTGCTCTTTCCAGCAGCCAGTTGTCCCTGGTAATGGCCTTATTTTGTGTTCTCATTCAGACATTTCTCTCTGAAGTGTTAAATTAATCTAAAAGGAGGTTAAGGTGGGGAAAAAAGCTTTTAGAACCCACTCCAGCACTGCTCTCTCAAATTCTGAAATTAGAGTGTTTATTCTCCTCATGTGTCCCTGTCTGATGCCTCTTTAAAACATTTTATGAAAGAGACTGAGAAAGTGAGAGAACAAATGAGCAAAAGAGTGAGAATGACCATACCCTGGAATAATGAAATGTAGAAGTGATCGGACCTTGACATGACATCTCACAAACTCTTTTTTTTACAGGTTGTTATAGCTAAAATTGGTCAGCAACAATTCTTGGGCACTTAATCTTGGTGATAGAATATATTATTTGGAATCACACAGACTTGATTTTAAATATGGGCTTGACCGTGCTATATAACTTGGAGGCTTCTTTCTTAACCTCTTCATGCCTCATCTCTTTGCTTATATATATGGCATCCTGTCTTGGAATGTCAGAGATCTGCATGATAAAATGTATCACAAGATGTCATATAATGTTAGGCTGATTAAGATAATGATGGTGCTTGTAACATTAAGGAGTTATTTATCAGAAGGTTGGCTAAATAGTTTATCCTGAAAGCTGGACAATTCAGGCAGGTATGAAAATTTTTACTTGAATTAATGGGACAAGTACTTCAATTTTCCAATTCACTTCACAGGCTGACACTGGTAAAAGTCAAAGGACCCACTCCTTAACTGCTTTTAATTATTATACTGCTTTAAATTAAAGTGAATAGAAATGGATGCATTGCGTTTTAGTCCTTTTACTCATTATTTCCAAGCATTCATCTACTTGTAGCTTTAATGTTAGACTCTTGCTCTGTGTTTAGGAAACCAACACTTGTCAGATTGGAGGCCTATAGACCTCAAAAATCATTTTTTCTCTTTGAGATTGGAGAAATAATTATAATAAAGGATTCTTGAGATTTAGATTGAAGAAAAGATTCTGAGCTGTGTGGTTGTTGGCTTGGATCAGTGATTTGTACTTTTATTTAATAAGTAGAATTTATCACAAAAAAAAAAATGGTTGGCTGTGAACCTAGGATGAGAGGGTTGGCAACTTTGAGGATTCAAGTGTCTGATGCCACAAATTCGGGCTCCCAGATCAAGCAGATCAACAATCTGCAGAGCTCTGCTTGGCCACTATGAACAGAAGCAGCAGAAACCCTCAGGCTGCCCTAGGTGGTCACATCACACAAACAGAAAAGCCAATTTATTCCCTTTCCTCTTGGCCATGAGAATAATTTGTCTCATGTTCCCTTAGTTTGAGTGAATGAACAATTGCGTGTTATTTATTTTGTATTCAATTAGATTTCAATGTAAACTGTCTCTAATTTTTTTCTAGCTAGAACAGCCTTAAAGTGTTAGCATTTCAAACTGCTGAGTTACATTGATAAGACCTAATTAAAACTCATGTGTTGAATGTTAATTTGATTAACTTGCAAATTTTGTAGTTTGTGATCTACTGTTTATAGATAACCTTTTTTTAAAATTCCAGTTTCAGAAAAGGTCAAATATGAATTTTTCAAAGTAAGAGCATTTTAAAAGTATTTGGGAAAAGACTGGTTCATCAATAGCTACATATGCAGAAGCTTATATAACAACATTTGCACCCACGTCACACAACATTAAGTGTGTTATGCAGCTTGAGCACCCCTAGAATCATGATAACATTTCCTTTGCAAATCTGCTTTGAAGGGGCCAGTTTTTCTTCAGAATTGTGCCCTTAGAAAATGTTTGGGTGTTCTGGTAACTTTTCTTGAGTTATGTTGATGTAGTAAGTGAAAAAATATTTGGGTAGTCAATCAAGAGATATTTATTGAGCTTCTATTCTCTAGAGGATGTTGAGGACTCTAAGGAAGCTTAGCGAGAAGGTGGTGGTAGGGCATTAATAAAAATTAGAGAGAAGAGTAAGCAGATAATATTCAAATGCTAAATTTCACAGTTGCAACTCAACTGATACAGTTCACAGAGAAGTGTGCATCCTTCAATATACAAATTAACCTTTTTGGGATAATAAAAGATCCATTGCTTTACATCTGAGGATTTAATGTAGAGTCTAGAAGTCTGCTGGATAGGTTTACAGAATTTTCTACAGAGAAGTAGGTAGTGGATGCTTTACATGATGCTGGTTAGGACTTGTGAGGTCTAAGTAAAACATTATCAATTTTGTGTGTGGAGGACAAATTACTCCAGGATAGCATTAAATCATCAGACAGGGATACCTCTGGAAAAAGTGCATAGTATGTATTAACTTCTGCAAATCCAAATCTATCTCAAATTCATTGGAATAGCTATCTTATCATCAGTATAATATAGCATATGTGAGTTTAAAAGAAACTCTTGTGTATATAAAACACCATTTTAAATAGTTTTTGAAAGTACTTTAAAATTTTTAAAATATAGTATTTTAAAATACATTAACTATAGTATTTGTTCCAGTCTGGCTATTTAATATGAATTGTAATTTGTATATAGACACATACTTACACACCTATACATAAATTATGTACACACTCAGATATGTACTATTTATATAAAGTCACATACATGCATGCATAGACATTAGTAAACATGACTGTCTATTGGTAAGAGGTAGCATCTAGGCAACTGCTAGTCCAAGGTTACTTTTATGCAAATAAGACAGACATCCGTTCCTCTGGGCAGATAAACCTTTTTCTGTAAGATGCTCAGCCTGGTGGACAGTGATTTCAGTGACATTTGTTCCGTTGAGCCAGGACCACCATGCAGTGTCAAACCTATATGGGCATGCATGGTGATTCAGTTGTGCACAGTGGTTAAGTATGGTGTTAGCTGAGGTGGGTTGAACCCTATTCCTATAGCTTAGTAGTAGGATGATGTTGGGAATTTAATTAATTGCTCTGGGCTTTGGTACTATCATTAATAAAATAGCATTAATAATAGTATTAATTTTGTACAATGATTACTTAATCTAATGACTAGATTAAGTTTTTTGATATACATAGCTTCTCAGCACAGTACCCAGTATATATATGGCTGGGTTTCAGATCAATCTTTTATTTATAGAGAGTCATATAGACTCTGGGCCCAATTCTTGCCTTTGATAGCAACTAAATAGTAAGTTATGGGGGTAGCTGGAAAGGAAAATTGATACAGAAATGATGATTAGATAATATTAACAATAATCTCACACATGCTTACTTTCATTTTTTTGTCAGACAAAACAACACATTTATTTGCTGCCCATCATAACATTCTGAGGTAATTGTTTATTATTCTTATACTATATCTGAAGATGTTAAAGGTATGACCCAGTAGCACTGAGGCATTAAACCAACTCAGTGACAAGGCCTGATTGAGACCAGTTTTACTCAGCTTGTGTCCACCGATATTTCTACTAGGCATCTGCTACCTCCCCTTCAAACAACTCATCACACTGGGGAGAGTTTACCATTTAGGAAGCAGTTGTTCCTGTTATTTTACTTGTTCTATGCAGAAGTTGTAGGTCTCTCGAATCATGAGCTCTTACTCTCTCTTCTGGAGAACACGTGCATGTCAAAACCAGAGGGATGCTGGAGCTGATAGTCTTTCTTATTCACCTGCTCCTTCTGTAAAGCAGATTGCACACAGTTCTGTGAGGGTGCACTGAGATGGTGTCAGACATTTGGGTGTGGGCCTGCTACATAAACAGAGCTTACCAAATACAGCTGATTGTCTTTATTCATGGTACTTACGTTCTATAGTTACCATGAATACTTAATTAGCAGTATTGAATTATTGCTGCTAGAGGAAACACAGGGTTAGGTTCCTGAGAGCTGCTATTCTCAACACTTTCTTCAATCAATCATAGATAATCTTGTTTAATGACTATTTTTTGTTTAGATACCTCATTTTATAGTTGTGATTCACTTACTTTGAACCCACATGGCCAAGAGCACTATAACTCATACCTGACTGAAGTGTATCTAATGCGTGTATTTTCTCCAATAAGGCACATGACAGGACACTAGGCAGCACTCCAGCTCTATGCTTGGGGACTGCATTACATAGCAAAATCACCAACAGAAAGCACAGAGATGTGGAAAATGTGGCACTAAATCTATCCCAGGAGAGATGCTTGTTTATAGGATGAGTGGTGTAACAAGAAGGCAAAGAAAGAATACCTTGTTTAACCTCATCTGGGAACAAACACTTTGGGTGCCTCATTTTTTTTCCAGCTCCAGGCAAGTATTGATTTGGGGTAAATAAATTTTAGAGAGTAGGTAAATTTGCAAATAAAGAATCCATGGGAAATGAGAATTGACTCTAGTTATTGCTTTTCTACATCCCCTTGCTTCCAGACTACTGAAAATCAACCTTTGCTTTCTAATCCTATAACCCATCCCAGCATCTCTGTCTACACACTCACAGACTCTATAGGGAGCCTTGGTCATACCAGGATTTCCATAGAGGTGATGGAAGAGGGCTGAGAATTGGTGTGCCATCCCTGAAATGCTCCGGGTAGGGGACTTTTGTTTGACATCCAACCATAGATTCCTTCACTAACACTCATAGGAAGTCTCCCCACCCCACTGCACTTGGATGCTCGGATAGTGTTTAAAATTCCTTAGCGACAGAAGGCCTATTTTCTTCTTTCTCTTCTCAGAACAGATTTCGGTGTTGAAAGAGGTGCATTCTTTCATCTGGTAAAGTTTCCTGAGACCAAATATAAAATTTGTCAAGAATAGATTCTTTTGAACAAACATATGTCATCAAAGCGACAGAGAAATTCTGTTACTGTCAATGTGCATGTGCTTTTGGATCTCTCTATTTTTTTTTTTTTTTTGTATGTGGGAGTGGGATCTCTGTATGTTTTGTATGTGGGAGTGGGGGCAGGGAGTTTGGGGACCTTATCAGATGTCTGTGCTTTTTCCTTCCCCAGAATGGAGGCACAGCCTATAAATCGTGTCTGCCATTAACTGGAGGTAGAGCCAACCTACTGTCTATATTTCCTTTGTCACTATTAGTCACGCTTTTCTGTAACCCACACAGGCCATCATGGCGCAACTACCACAGGAGGAGAAGGCAAAAATAGCTGAGCAGGTGGAAATATTCCACCAAGAGAAAAGCAAGCTGGATGCTGAAGTAGCCAAATGGGACGACAGTGGCAATGACATAATTGTGCTGGCCAAGCAGATGTGTATGATCATGATGGAAATGACAGACTTCACAAGGTGAGACCCAGACAGAGTTGAAGATTTTGTCTTTGAACCCAGAAACATAACAGAGTATATTAGCTTGTGAAAGCTTGCTGAAAAATTTAAATATTACATAAAAGCTGGGTACAGATATTATAAAATTTACACGTGTAAGTCAAAATGATCTGAACCTAATTCTTAGCAGATAGGTATTTTGGTTGGGAAAAGAGGCTCATTTTTGTAATTATGGTTGTTTTAATTATTTATGCAAAGTCAGTCGTCAAACTCCTGGGGATTGGCTGGCTTATTTTTTGGTCTGTACTATTTTGCAGTGTACCTAAATATTCTGAAGATAAAGTGAATGATTTGTTAATATCCTCTCGGGAAAAAATATATTTATGCATTTATGTGACTGTACATATATACATGTGATATGTTTTAATGCTAGACCATGTTCTACTATTAACTTCAGCTCATTTTTATTCTTATGTTCAAAGCATCAGGTTCAACGAACTGATTTCATAATTTTAACAGGTTAATTAAAACTTGTGTATGTTTTGTTCCCTTTTGCTCTGAGCAATGCTTTTAAAATATCAAGAGACCAGTCAGAATTTTGTCAGGAGCCTTTTCTTCATCTGGGTCATTGCTGTTTCTGCTATTGTATTTTTAGTTTCCTCTTTAAAGGGAGGTGACATTTCTGTCCTGCCTACCACACAAAGGTCAAACTCAGGCAAAGCAAAGCTCAGTGAAAAGATCCCTCCATTTTTCATCCAAATACCAGATAATTTTAGATCTGTCCCTTATTGTCTTTATTTGCAAAATGGGGAAATAATACATTTCTTATAAACTTCACAGGATGAGTTTAAAATCCAAAGAAATAATGCATTTGTAAATTATGCTGCCATAGATAGGCAAGCTACTATTATACTGTAGATTTATTTCATGGGAACACAGGCACACACAGACACATATAAGCAAGGATGTTTTAATGATTCCACATAATATTTATTATCAAAACTATGTAATATACATGGCAATGTCAAAACATCACCTCATGGGTGACAATTTTTTAATGATTGCTGAATGCTTCTAATAAGAAAAGGCTGCAATTGATTATAGGCTATAATAAAATATGGAACATTTCTACCTCATCTCCCCTACCCTTTGACCTTTGCCTCTGGCCAATATGTACTAATAACATTACTTGGCCCATTCTCCAAATATTTTAGAATTGATCTTGACTTCAGTAGAATGATTTTACTGTTATTCAGGTGACCTTTGAGACTTTTAAATGTCATCATATTCATTAGAAGTTCAAATTTGTAAATTTAGTCTCTGCCAGCTTCACAAAGTTATTACACACACACACACACACACACACACACACACACACACACAAATAATAGTAGGAAAAAAACAGCCTGAGCTGTTATTTAAGACTTAATTTTCTACAAATCATGCTACCATGGCAGCTTCAGTCATTACTTTTTAAGGCCTATGATGACTTAATTTGCTTGCTTTCAAGATTGTACTAGTACTTTATCTGATGGGTATTATGCAATCCATTAATAACATCACTTGAACAAATATTCTCATTAAAGTGAATAATGAATCTACTCATGTTGCCAGTTATAATGCTCTACATCATATATAACTGTGCTCAAGGAAAAGAGATATTTGAGAAGGTCTTGTTAGATGTTAAATAAGACAGATTTTTTATTAGTCAAAGTATAGTTTTAAAAGTGAAAAGAAGGCCACTTCAATTTCCTAGGGATTTCATGTAGTAATTTTATGCGAATTTGAATAATGGAATGTCCAGAATGCCACTGGTGACCGTTTCTTCCCCTGCTTGATGAGTTTTGTGCCCATTTGTGAGGGCAAAGGGAGGAGAACAGTAATTAATGACCAGAGAAAAGAAGACAGAGTGAATTGGAAATGGAACACTTGAAGTGAGATTTTGCCACTGCCTCCATCTGCACATCCTCTTCCTTAACAACGGGGTAGCTGACTTCAGACATTTTTTGTGGCCTCTCACCCAAGTTCACTGCATCTGATCATATACGTTATCATTATTGCCCTTGCATTTTCCACTTCAAGGAGGAATAATTTCAGCTATCTATTTCTAATAACTCCTATGAACTTTTATGTCTTATTTGAAGGAATTAAAACTTGACTATTCTCAAGTCATATGTTTAAAGGGCATTTCAATGCAAGAAATACCCTTGCATTTAGTATCTTATTATTTTATTCTTATCAGTAGCTGATTTATTAATTTGATTCAGTAACCTCAATGATATCCACTGCATTATTATTAAAATTGAAGAGGTTCTGCCTCATTATTTGTATAATAACTTCTTCATGAAGGATAAAGCTGATTATGCCTCCTGTCTTTCTCCTGTTCAATTCTTGACTTCTAGCTCATGGGCAATGGCAGAAGCACTATAATGCATGAGGTGAATCCATACTTATGTCATTTTTAGAAAGAAGCAGCATGCACTGGTCTTGTTTGTGAAAAAAGAAGAGGTATGGAGACATCAAGAGCTCTGGAGAGAAACCCAAGTTTAATTGTAGAGGAAGAGACAGAGCAAGCTATCTTTTAAGATTAACCATAAATTCTGATCATGAGAGAAATAGGGTTCAGGCTAAGAAAATAATTTTTAGGGTACATCTAACTATAAAATTCTGACTATAAGCCTAAAAATAATGTAATTACCCCACTCTTCTCAAACTCCATTCCTGCCTTCACTCAGACACTCAGTACCTCAGCCTAAGTTCACCTGACTCGTCTTCCAGTTCCAATTCTTTACTCTTATCTGTTCATGCCACATCACATCTGGCTATTAAAGGGAACCAGTCAGCTCCCTTTGTAACAAAACTTTTATTACCTCCTCTTTGTATAGAATGAAATAAAAATCTCAACTTGTCTATTTAAGGTCAACATTTATTGATCCTTAGGTTTCTTTATCAATTTTGTACATATTTGTATTTCAACTTCGAGGCCATGATATTAATGTTATTTCCTTAAATAGTTTAACTCAGAGCCTCACAGCCCAACAGCAAACCTGACTCCTCATTAATCCCCAGATTCATTCACCTATTCCATGGTGTTGTCTTCATACTGCTCCAGGTAATTGGTGAAAGTGATATTTCCCAAGCATGTTTTATGGAACCCAGGCTCTGCAGAGAGGTTTCTATGATTCAATGCATTTGCAAATACACTTCTTGCATACTATGTCTCATTGTTGGAAAGTCACATTATATATTGACAGGTTAAATGTTTTGAGAAATCTATAGCAAATGAATCTTTTTAAAGTCTTGATTAACTTCAATTTTAAGAATTCTGGATATTGAGTACATGAATTCAGAATGTACTCATACTTGATTTTTTATGTTAACACCTATTACCTTTTCATGAAATAAATATAAATTGTTGTCAATGGTAGATAGCAGTGATATAGTAATAGTTACCCATGACTTAGTTTCTCTCTTTTTTTAATTTACTACTTCCTAGGAAGGCTTCCAGAAATTGACTCTTGTATAAGTATCACCTATTACCAAAGGACAGAAGGTAATCATTGTACAAATCTACATAGCAGACCCAAATCTGTGGCTTGATGTTCTTTCCAAGAAAACAAAACAAACGAACAAACGAACAAACAAACAAACAAAAAGTTCCTGATGGAGCGATAGGATGACTTCTATCTTTAAGATTACAAGAGTTCTCAAAACACCTTTTAAAACACCCAAATAGAGACTCTGGTCTAATTTACATGTGTACATCAAAGCAATATGAAACACAAAGGTAGGGAAACACAGAGGGCGGAAGCCATCATTTTAAGATGGAGCTACAGCCAGTGGGGCCATTCCTTTTATCAACACAGCTGCCACTAACATTCTTGTCTTGTCTTTTCTGGGCCTGTTTTATATATATGTTGATGATAGGTAGATGATAGATAGAAAGATAGATTTGTTTTTCTGTTGGCCATTTGTTTCTTATTTCTGTGCCCCTTCACATTATTCAGATGACCGTAGCTCATTTTGACCTCTGTTGTCCAATAAAGTAATTACTAGCCACGTATGTCTATTTGTTTTTTTTTTTAATCATGGTAAATATATATATAATGGCTGTGCAGCCATCAGCACCATCCATCTCTAGAAATTTTTTCACATTTTTCAAAATCTAGAGAATCTGTTAGTGATTTTTCCCCAACAGAATCACTGTGCTATCGAGTGTTTACTCCCCATTCTCCCGCCCCGCCCGACTCAGCCCCTGGGAACCGCCATTGTCCTTTCCATCTCTGAGAATTTGACTACTCCAAATATCTTATACAAGTGGAAACATACAGTATTTGTCATTTTGTGACTGATTTATTTCAAAATGTTCTCAGGGTTAATCCATGTTATAATTTGTGCCAGACTTTCATCCATTTTAAGGCTAAATAATATTTCATTGTACGTATTTGTCATATTTCGTTTATCCATTAACCCATTGTTAGACACTTGAATTGATTCAATCTGCAGGCTATTGTGAAAAATGCTGTGATGAACATGGATGTACAGATATCTCTTTGACATTTTGCTTTCAGTACTTTTGGGTTTATACCCAGAAGTGGAATTGCTGGATTGTATGATAATTGTATGTTTAAGTTTTTGAGGAACCGCTGTACTGTTTTACACAGTACCTGTGCCATTTTACATTGCCATCAGCAGTGCACAAAGTTTCCAACTTCTTTATATCCTCACCAACACTTTTTATTTTTTGTATTTTTAAAATTTTTGTCTGTTTTTATAGTAGTCATCTCAGTGTGTGTGAAATGGTATCTCATTGTAGTTTTAATTTGGATTCCCCTAATGATTAGTGAAGTTACACATTTTTTCATGTGTTGATTAGCCATTGTATATCTTCTTCAGGAAAATGTCCATTCAAGTCCTTTGCTTATTTTTTAATAAAGTTGATTAAGTTTTAGTGTTGAATTTTAGGAGCTTTTATATACTCTGAACATTAACTCCTTGTCAGGTATATGATTGCAAATCTTTTTTCCAGTTCTGTGGGTTGCCTTTTTTACTGTTGATTGTGTGTTTGGTTTGGTTTGGTTTTTTTGGATGCATACAATTTTTAAAAAAATCAATAGTCAGATTTATCTTTTTCTTTCTGTCTTGTTTTCTTGGTATCACATCTAAGACATCATTGCCAAATCCAATGTCATGAAGTTTTTCCCGTATATTTTCTGGCAAGATTTTTATAGTTTATAGTTTTATAGGTCTTATATTAAGAGCCTTTATACATCAAGTTAAATTTTGTATGTGGTATAAAAATCCCACTTCATCCTTATGCATGTGGATATCTAGCTTTCCCAGCATCATTTGTTGAAAACACTGTCCTTTTTCTGTTGACTATCATTAAAAACAATTTTACCATGTTCATGAGGGTTTGTTTCTGGGCTATTGATTCTGTTGTATTGGTTTATGTTTGTCTTAATGCCATTACTACACTGTTTTAATTGCTGTAGCTTTATAGTGACTCTTGAAATCAAGGAGTGTGGGGCTCCCAACTATATTCTTTTCCAAGATTATTTTGACTATTTGGGGTGCCTTGAGAATCCAAATAAATTTTAGAATAGATTTTTCTATTTGGGAAAAAAAAAACATACTGGGATTCTGATAAGAATAACATTGATTGCTTTGGATAGTGTTAACGTCTTAACAATATTATGTCTTCTACCTATGAACATTGGATAACTTTACATATGTTTGTGTATTTATTTCAGCAATATTTTGTAGTTTTTAGCATATACATCTTTTGCTTCCTTAGTTATGTTTATTACTGAGTACTTTTCCATATAATTACAAATGGGATTGCTTTTTTAGTTTCTCTTTTAGATAGTTTTTTTTTTAAGCTTTTATTTATTTATTTATTTTTAGAGAGCAGGGGAGGGAGGGAGGAAGAGAAACATCAATGTGTGGTTGCATCTCATGCACCTCTTACCAGGGACTGGCATGCAACCCAGGCATGTGCTCTGACTGGGAATCAAACCAGCAACCCTTTGGTTCATAGGTTGGCACTCAATCCCCTGAGCCACACCAGCCATGTCTAGATAGTTCTTTGTGTAGAGAAATGCAACTGATTTTTGTATGTTGATTTTGTATTCTATAACTGCTAAATTCATATATTCTATTTTTTTTTGTAGAAAGCTTAGGGTTTCTATATCTAAGTCATGTTGTCTGTAAACAAAGATCATTTACTTCTTCCTTTCTCGTATGGATGCTTTCTTTCTTTCCCTTGCTTAATTGTTCTGGCTATGACTTCCAGGAGTATGTTGAATAGAAGTAGCAAAGTGGCATCTTTGTTGTCTTCCAGGAGTATGTTGAGTAGAAGTAGCAAAGTGGTATCTTTGTTGTCTTCCTGATCTTAGGGAAGAGAAGCTTTCAGTCTTTCACCAATTGACAGTAATGCTAGAGCCAGATTTTAAAAACATTTTTACAATGAAATAAAATTGCAATATTGACCATGTCTTTTAGAACTAGAAATGGATTTATGATAGGGTCCAGTAATTTCATCCTTGGACATTTATCCCAGAGAAATAAGAACTTCCATCCACCCAAAAAAACTGTACACAAATATTTATGCTAGTTTATTTGTAATAGCCTAAAACTGGAAATTATCCAAATGTCCTTTATTTGGGTAAATTGTTAAAGTAAATATGGTGCATCTACATAATAGACTACTACTTAGCAATAAATATTTGCAGCAACTTGGATGAATTTCAAGGAAACTCTGAGTGAAAAACATTAGTGCCTACTGCATGATTCTATTGACATACATTCCTGAAATGAAAATATATTACAGAGATGGAGAAAAAAAATTAGTGATTACCATCTAGGGATGATTACCATTAGGAATGGGTGGGTGATATAAAATTAGTTCAAGACAACCTTGAGTTCTATACCTCAATTGTGGTAGTAGTGACGTGAAGTTACACATGTGATATAATTATCTATAACTTACACACACATACACACAAGTGCATGGATAAACACTGAAATCCGAATAATCTCCATGGATTTTAGTTTCCTGATTTCATTATGCAATTTAACACCAGGGGATGCTGGATTAATGATACATCAGACATATATATATATATATGCAAATTCCTAGGAATATATAAATATTCAAAATGCAAAGTTAGAAAATAGAAAAACTTGAATAAAATTACACTGAGTTTCTTATTCCCATGAGCCATATTTTAAATGTTCTATAGTCTATGTGACTAGGGGATACTATATTGTGCAATACAAAATTACAGAACATGTCCATCATTACAAAAATTCTCTTGGACAGCACTGCTGTAGACACCCTAATGTCTAAAGGAGTTTTAAATTTTACTCCCAGCCTACACAATAACATTAAAAGAAAATGCGTGGCATATAAGCTGAATTCAGGATCTTTTCTTAAAGATACTGGTTATTACCCAACAACTAGCATGGATAGCTACACAACCTGGCACATAAGCGAAGGAAATGAGCAATTTTGATTCTCCACCCCACAAAATGATCCAGCTATATTTTCTATCCCTTTTCTTCTGTTTGTATGTGGGGGAAGTGTGTCATGTCACTGATTCTGTACTCATGAAATCTGGGCCTTGAAACTTCCTTAGAAATGTCTTGCATGATACTCAGACCCATATGTTAGATATTTAGGATTTTTGAGATAATTTAAGGAATTTTCTGAATTCAGCCTTATTAGGCAATGAGTGGATGCACATTGTTTTAAATACTGATGAATATCTAGAATCTCCTATTTGGCAGTCAACAATTTTTCTTGTGTTTTTTATATGTAATTATGCTGTTTTCATATTTAGGTTTTTTAATTCAGTATTTGTATATATTGTGGGATGATTACTCTAGAAAGTCTAGTTAATATTCATCACCATATATAATATAAAAATTTATTCTTTTTTAAAATATTTTATTTATTTATTTTTAGAGAGAGGGGAAGGTGGAAAAAGAGAGAGAAACATCAATGTGTGGTTGCCTCTTGCACACCCCCAACTGGGGACCTGGCCCACAACCCAGGCATGTGCCCTGACTGGAAATAGAACTGGCGACCCTTTCGTTTGCAGGCTGGCATTCAATCCATGAGCCATACCAGCCAGAGCTAAAAATTTATTCTTGTGATGAAAAATTTTAAGATCTATTCTCTTAGCAATGTTTAAAAATTATTATATCCTCATGACTTATTTATTTTTATACCAGGGAATTTTTACTTTTTGACTCTTTTCTCATTTCACCAACACCCCTTACCTCGTATAACCATCAATCTGTTATCTGTATCCAGAAGCTCAGGGTTTTTTATTTTGTGGGGGATGGGATTGGTGTTTCTCTAATTTTACTTAGCATTATGCCCTCAGTGTTTACCTATGTTGTCACAAATGGCAAATCTCATTTTTATAGCTGCGTAATGTTCCATTGTGTGTATGTGTGGATATTTTCTTTATCCATTTATTTGTTAATGGGCATTTAAGTTGTTTCTCTAACTTGATTATTGTAAATAATGCTGCAGTGAACATGAGGGTGCAGATAAATTTTTTAGTAAATGTTTTCATATTCTTCAGATAAATACTGAGAAGTGGAATTGCTGATTTTATGATAGTTCTATTTTTAATTTTGGGGGAACCTCCATACTATTTTTTATAGTGGCTGCATCAACTTACATTCCCACCAACAGCAGGGGTCACTTTTTTCCATATCCTTGCCAATTCTTGTTATTTCTTGTCTTTTTGAAAATAGCCATTCTACTATCATAAACAAAGCAACAAACAACAAGTGTTGGAGAGGGTATGAAGAAAAGGGAACCCTAGTGCACTGTTGGTGGGAATGCAGACTGGTGCAACCACTATAGAAAACAGTATGGAATTTCCTCAGAAAACTAAAAATGGAAATGCCTTTTGACCTGGCAATTCCACTGCTAGGATTATACCCTAAGAACCCTGAAACACCAATCCAAAGGAACCTATGCACCCCAATGTTCATAGCAGCACAATTTACAATAGCCAAGTGTTGGAAGCAACCCAAGTGCCCATCAGTAAATAAATGGATCAAAAAACTATGGTACATTTACACAGTGGAATTCTATGCAGCAGAAAGAAAGAAAGAGCTCCTACCCTTTTGTGACAGCATGGATAGAACTGGAGAGCATTATGCTAAGTGAAATAAGTGAGGCGATGAAAGACAAATATCATATGATCTCACCTTTAACAGGAACCTAATCAACAAAACGAACAAGCAAGCAAAGTATAGCCAAAGACATTGAAATTGGGAACAGGCTGACAGTGATCAGAAGGGAGAGGGGAGGGGATAAAGGGAGAAAAGTATGAAGGGTTTACAGGAACAATTATAAAGAACATATGGACAACAACAAGGGGGGATGGCAATGGGGGAGGGAGGTGGGGAGGGCTGGGGTGGTGGGGAGAGGTGGGGGGAAAAGGCAAAAAACTGTACTTGAAAATCAATAAAAATAAATTTTTAAAGTTAAGCTGAAATGAATACAAAAACCACCTCCGGTGCCTTAAAGGTGATGAAGTGAGCACCATGCAATTTTTTAAACCTGGTATTGGAACAAAACCATCAACAAATTTAACTGGAGAAAATAAATTGTGTTTTATTCATAAAAATAATAGCCATTCTAACAGGTGTAAGGTGATACCTCACTGTGGTTTTTATATTCATCTTCCTGATGATTAGTGATGTTGGGCACTTCGTCATGTGTCTGTTGACACATACATACATCTGTGTGTTTTCTTTGGAAAACTGTTCAAGTCCTTTGCCCATTTTTAAAATGGTTTATTTACTTTTTCACTATTGAATTGTAGCAGTTCTTTATATATTTTGGATATTAACCCTTGATCAGAATCATGATTTGCCAATATTTCCTCCAGTTCCACAGGTTGCCTTTCAAGTTTATTGACAGTATTCTTTGCCATGCAGAAGCTTTTTAGTTTGATGTCATCCCACTTGTTTATTTTTGTTTTTGTTGCCTTTGCTACTGGTGTCAAACCCCCAAAATAATCAAGGCCAGTGCCAAGGACCTTGCTGCCTGTGCTTTCCTCTAGAAGTTTTATGATTTCAGGTCTTATGTTCAAGTCTTTGATCCATTTTGAGATTATCCTTGCATATGGTGTAAAACAGAGGTTTCAGTGTATCACATGCAGCTGTCCAGTTTTCCTAATACCATTTATTGAAAAGACTGTTGTTTCCCCTTCCGATATTCTTGAGTGCTTTGTTATAAATTAATTGATCATATATATGGGTTTATAATTACATTTTTAGAGTAATGCATTTACTCATGAAGAATTTAAAAATAAAATATATGTAATTTCAGTATAAAAAGACGAAGAAATAATTTTTCAATAAATGGTTCTGTAACATTGGTTAATATTATGGAAAAATAAACTCATGTGGCTACTGTCTCACCTTATATACAAAAAATAAACTGCAGGTTGATTTAATATATAAATATGAAAATGAAATTTTTTAATAAAATGAGAGAATATTTTTATGATCTTGGTGCAAGGATGAACTTTTTCTTTTTTCCAGCTTCATTGACATATAGTATTGTGTAAGTTTGATGTGTTTATATACATATATACACATATATATATAATTTTATATATATATTTATTATTATTACCACTGTAGCATTAGCTAACACCTCCAGTAAGGAAAAACTTCTTAAAAGGGTAAGTGAGAAGCCCAAACTCTAGTAGAAAAGATTGATACATTTGACTACAATAAAATTAAAATTTATATTTTTATAAGACTGTAATAAGCCCTGACTGAGTGGCTCAGTTGTTTGGAGAATCATCCCAAACACTGAAAGGTTGTGGTTTAGATCTCCTGTTAGGGCACATAACTAGGTTGTGGGTACTGTCCCCGGTCTGGATGCATATTGGAGGCAACCAATCAATGTTCCTCTCTCTTTCTCTCTTTTTTTCTCTCTCTTTCTTCTCTCCCTCTTATACTCTCTCTAAAATTGGTAAGTACATCCTTAGGCCAAGATCAAAAAAACTTTAATAAAAGTAAACATACAGGCTAAAATTGTAAGAAGTAATTTGCAACATTACAACATGAACTAACAAAAGATTAGAATCCAAAATATCTAAAGAAAATAAACAAGCAATTTAGGTAAAAACAAACAAGTCAATAGAACATTGTGCAAAAGACTTGCATAAAAAAACTCAGAAAAGGATATATGGATGTTTAATAATAATTATCAGTAAATAATAAAATCAATTTGGCCTCCTCTGTCATCACAGAAAGGAAAATTGAAAAATTTTATATCCATCAAATTAACAGAAAAAATAAGTGAATATTATTTAATTATGAAATATATACCTAGAGAAAAGCACATAAAATAAACATACACTTTAAACAGTGTTGTAATGTGATCTGACCATCACCCAGCCACAGAAGCCCCGTGCATACTTCTAGATCACAATGCCCTCTCTTTCAACCGGGTGTAACTACTACTTGACTTTTTGCAACGCTGTGGAAAAGCCCTCACTTACATAGAATTTACTCATTTCCGTGGTATAAGTACTTCCATCTTGGCAGATTTCAAGCTACTAATAAGTCAACTGACTCACCAAGTTCCTGAAAATTTGGCAGTCAGCTGTTTTGAGCATGAACAAATCCATGTCACCACTCCAATGCCACTTCCTTCTTTGCTTTTTCTCCTCTTTCTTCATTTAAAAAAGTTTTATTATGTAAATAAGATTTTTTTTTTAAGATTTTATTTATTTTTAGAGAGTAAAGGAAGGAGAAAGAAAGGGAGAGAAACATCAGTGTGTGGTTACCTCTCATGCTTCCACCACTGGGGACCTGGTGTGCAACCCAGGCATGTGCCCTGACTGGGAATGGAGCCTACGACCCTTTGGTTCTCAGGCCCGTGGTTAATCCACTGAGCTACACCAGGGCTAATTAAAAATTCTTAAATAAATAGGTTATATTAGTCGCTTCTGATAACATCAGTACTATATTATTTAATGAATATTTCTGAAATCTTCTTTCTCTATATTCTAGAAAAGTTTAAATAGCTTTGGGCTTAACTTTTTTAAGGTTTAGTGAATTTCTCTGAGAAACCATCTGGATTTACTGATTTTTTGGAACAGTTTTCTTTCTGATAGTTTTATTTATTTCTTCCATGGAAATCAGACTCTAAGTTTTTCAGTATCTTTTTTTTTTCTGGTCATTGTTGGTAAATTGTATTTTTCTAGAAAGTTATTTTATCCAGCTCTCACATTTATTTACATGTATTTAAGAAAAGTAGTTATGATACTTTTAATTCTCTATTTTCTAGAGTTATTTTACTCTTTTTTTACACTTGAGTGTTTTTCTCCTATTTTTCCTAATAGCAATCTAAGTATATTTTCTATATCAGTTTTCCTTTCTTTTTTGAGATAGTTTTAGATTTGTTTCCAGTGTTTTATTATTTTTGAATCATTTATCCCTTTTTAAATTTTATTAGTTTCTTTCTTGTCTTTTGAGATTTTGAGTGAAATATGGTTTTCGTTTATTCCTTGCATGTTGACGTCTGTAGTTAAGGCTATTTGTTTTTGTCTGAGATCACTATTTTAGCTGTTCTCGTAAAAATGAAATCATACATGCGCACGCACACACACACGCAAAATTGCGATTCAGAACACAAAGATTTCAATCCTAATTCTCTCTTTGAGTATCAATCTCTCTGCCTGGTCATCCTGGGCTCATCACTTAGTTTTCCTCCTTGTATTTCTTCTTTGTATTTTCTCAAGTAGAAAAAGAGAAAATATTTAATGTTCTCAAAACTTTTATTTTGTTCTCTAGTTTTGTGAAATACACCTTTATTAACAGCTCGTGACTCTGATAATTTGGATTTGTGAACCCTAAAGTTCTTTAATAACAATCTACTAGTGAGTCTACGAATCTCTGGTGTAATCACAGTAGACATACTACTAATCGTAATTTTGGCTACGAGATAGGCGCCTGAGCTTCTAGCAAATTCAGTTCTCCATAAATGTTCTTTTTAACTTAGTACATTTTGTCAGAATGAATCAACTATTGAAAGTTATCATGTAAGGTTTCCTAAGTTTCCCCCAAACCCTTGGAAATTCTTGACATAAACAAACACACATGATTGTTAGTAACAAAAATTCAAGCAGAGGGCAGCTCTTTGCGAATGGGTTAAGATGAAGGCAAAAAGAATGACAAATGTGCCAGAGGCAAACTGCAAAATAAAGAGCTCTTCTAGAATCTGAAAGTTACAGAGAAATATATAATAATGAGAACATTATTAAACATTGACAGTTTCTGCATCTAAAACTCCCTTTAAAAATGTAAAACAAAAACATGGAGTAGTTTCTTTAGAGATAAATAAAAAATAGTATTAAAGAATGGATGCCAGATTATCACAGAATCTTTATCTCATCCATATTGCATAAAATTTACATGTGAACTCCCTGTCCATATTTAAATATCTAAATAGCAACTGAAAAATATTGCTGTCCTTTATGGAAGAGTTAATATAATCATAGTAAAATAAAATATCTTAAATTTCCCTATGTGTGTGTTTAAGCTTTGACATGAATACAATATATTTAAATTGTAGCTACTAATGTAATGCAGAACAGAAATTAGGAGGAAAAGTGAACAAAATGCCCTTCATTTACATTAATTTTCTGAAGCTTCATTTTAAATCTTCCATTTTATTATCTTCCATATTATTATCTAACTGTGGCAATCATTGCTCATTCAATATGACCTTATGTGTTCTAAATAAATCACTTCTAAGTAGTTCTTGTCCACATTTCATCACATTTCTAACCGTAAGAAAGTAATTTTATAGCCTTAAAAAATTGTATTGACTTTTTAGATGCACCTAGAGAGACCAGGCTAAATAGCAATGCTTTAAAAAAAAGATAAATGTATTTAACCTGTTATTTATCTCCCAGGAAAATATAAGGACAAGCTATATGCTATATTTTATTTAAAGATGTCTGATGCAGCATAGTTTCCCTTATAATAAGTATTTAAAGACATCCAATATTAAAAGGTTCACCTAATTGAAAACCTAATGTGAAAATATTGGCACACTGGTTTGGAAGCATAATGACATCTACCGTCACAGTGTTTTGTCTGTTCCCTCATAAGGCAGCACCAGAAGCATACCACCAGTGAGAGTAAGAGCTAAAGAGAATTCTGAAATTCTGACCCAACCGCTCCCCATTACATACAAGAGACAGTTGCTTCTCAAAGTGTCAAAGTAAATAAACTTAAAAATGTAATAGAGTTGGACATGGTATGAATGAACTGAAAGGGCACATATTTTAGCTAGACACTTATTTAAATTTAGAAATTATCACTTATGACTTGTCTGAACTTAGATGAGTTCATGATTTTTAGTCTTTTTCTCTTTTTCTAAGATGGGAATAATGATACCTACTAGGGTTGTTGTATGAGGTAGTGCCTATAACAGCATAGGTACATGGTAAGCATTTCAATATTAAATTTCTTTTGCCTTGTGGTGATCACCCTTTTCAATAGTATACTGTTTAAAAATAGGTAAATTAATGTAAAGAATTAAATGTAAACATACACATCAAAACAGGAGAAAGTAAAGTGGATCATTAACATGGAAATTGAAATGAATCAAGAAAACATTCAAAATTCTTCTAACATGACCAGGGCCAAATGCAAAGTCAGAGTCCTGGTCAGACAATATGGTTGGTTTGTCTATTTCTGTTCATAAAATAGATTTCTAATTATGTTGTATATATTGTTTCAGAGGCAAGGGGCCATTGAAAAATACATCCGATGTCATTAATGCTGCCAAGAAAATTGCTGAAGCAGGATCTCGAATGGACAAATTAGCTCGTGCTGTGGCTGATCAGGTAATATAAGAGGGTAGAGTGGAATCAAAGTAATTAGCACTTGGGTTCTGTAATGGGTTTTATATACCCTATAAAATGCCTCCGGAGAATGAATCGTAGAGAATCACTGGCATTTTGTAAACTAGCCTCTAACTTTGCTGAGACTGAGCTGCTGGAAGAGGTGGGTTCAGTTCAGGAGGGACTCCTAAGGCCTATGACTGAAATTCCTTGAGAAAGAAGAGCACTCACAACTGAGAGACAGAGCCCCAGAGAACCATCCTTATTCAGAAATTCAAACACACTGAATAGGGAGAAAAATCAAGTATATCTTTAGTTAATATTGATCTCATTGTAATGATGCTCTTCATAATTTATGATAATTTATTCTCTAGTGTAAATGGGATTAATCCCCATAATCAAGAACCTCCAGATTTCAGCTGCATTTTCATCCAGACTCAGAGCCATCACAAATACATGAAATATTCTTGAAGTATCTTTTCTGCTTTCAGACCAAACTAAAATACAGATTAAAATACTTTTTAATTTCACCTTGAATGTTTGAGTTGATTTCCTTTCCACACTTTGTATTTTATTTGGCCTGAACCGGAACTCTAATATCCTGTTGTAAATATATCTTGTTGCAATAATGTTTCGTTTTGGTAAGGGTACTTTAGGCAATAGACTTTTCCAGATAACTGATCCTTATTTCTTTAAGCAACAGTGGTTTACAGTTTGAACCACATTTTAAAAGGGAGATGTCTTAAAATACAAGATTCTGAAATGTAAATATTATATGAACTATTATTTATGTGGAGACAGTATAAGCATGAATTTGCTTACTAGACCACACACAGCGATGCTCTCTGGAGACATTAAAGGGTCAGGTTTTCTTCCTCCTTCGAGGGTGGTCCCAATCTTCTATTATTTTGGGGTTGATTATTGTAGTTTTCCGCCCTCCTTATTATTAAGCAGTCTTCAACATCCCAGAATCTAGAATACTTTAAGGAAAATGCATTATTAAACTATTAAGGTTATATTTAAAATAAGGCGATATGTTATCAATTTAATTGTACCTTTAAGTATATGTATAATGGCTAATTCAAGGGAATGTTTTGTGTTTGCTTTTGAATTTTTGAGAAACATTTAATGGTAAAGATAATTAAGTATTACCATGATTTGAGTCCCCCCCCCTCAAATTTGTAGGGTTTGAGGACCAAATCATTACTAAATTGATAGTTTCAGAGTAATATCACTTCCAGGCTTCCTGAAGTTTGCACTTAAGAGGAGACTCTTTCCACAGAGTTCTATATGTGTCCTAGAAAGTTCATTTAAAAGAGAAGAGAAACAATGAACTTACTTGAAGATATGCATGCATACAAACAAAAATGCACCAACCAAAAAAGAATGGCACATTTTTCCCCTGCAATTGTTGAGAGGGGTTGGGATGAGTAGAGTGAGCAGAGATTGGTTCTGAAAAAGAGTTTTATCAGGACGGACTTCTTTCTGGGAGTTGAAGTGGATGAAGTTTAGATGGCTTTTCCATCATATTCTGAATGTCAGTGGCTAACGCTATTGCTGAATATGTTTAGGCTAATTGCATTAAATATTTTTTATTGTAATTCTTGTTTTCAATTTTGCATTTTTATACTTATTTTTAACAATTTTGCAAGTTGAAGCATAGCCCAACACAGTTTTGATATCTGGAAAATAACGCGCGTGCGCACACACACACACACACACACACACCCCAATTCCAGGATTCTAGATCTTTTTTGAGGTTGTGACAAAGAATTAAAATGTTATTTAATGATGACTTAAAAATAAACAGATGAAGGTAAATATAACCCTCTATTTGTGCCATTCTTACTGCCATCAGTGGTGAAACAACTTACAATTTTTTTCTAATATTTTATCTAAATGGGTCATTTCTCTCTCAAATTCTCATATTTTCATGATGTAAAAATTATTTTTCTCGTTCATCATGCCTTTATTTGTGTTTTAAATGCTTCAGCTTCAATAATAGAGTAAAATGAGAATCACTGAGAAGTGGATCGGTTGCCTCTATTTTGCCTGAAAATATTTTTATGAAGATTTGAGATATGCACACAATATAAACTTTTTACGGACTGTTGCATTTTTAATTACTGTTCCATTGAGATAGAACTTCCTGTTTAATTTGCTGCAAGGTTTTCATATTGAAAGACTTTTCAGTCCTCTAGGGAGATATCATTTTAAAGTTAATTCCTCTCAGTATATGGGTCTCTGGAGTAGGGTAAATATTACAGTCTTAAATACTTATAGAAAGCTAAAAACAGTCTCTGGGAGATTCTTTCTTGATAAGTGCATTTACTGAGAAGAAATACCACAGTTGCATCACATATAAAAAGAGACTCTTTTGTCACATACTGAATGAATGGTTATGTCAAAACCATTGGCTTTGCAGTACTAATGAAAAGTTTCCTTTTCTTGAGCTTGAAGAAAACAGCTGGCATCTTTTTCTCATACTCTTATTCTAAAGAAGATACTTCATTTTGGCCTGTAGGTACTTATTTCTTATGGTGTTTCACCAACAATCTGGTGATTATATATTTTTTTACAAGTGCCAAGTTGAGCCAGAACAGTGGAATAGCCCGGAGAATTGTGAGCTGAACTTTTGATAGCAATAGGAATATATTTTAATTACTAGTTAGCCATTGGCATTGAAGTCTCAGAAATAATTTAGGAAGCCATGTCGATGTCTGTGGAAGTATTCATCTGAGCTCAGTGCGTTTGATGGACATCTGCTATTTTAGTCACAAAGAAAATTCAAAATCCCTGGTCATAGTTGGCTCTAGCACAGTTGGAGTCCTGGGTCTGTTGTTAAGTCTTACAAGGTAATTTCAGTTAGAATCAAATTTCATTCTATTTCTCACATGTTTCTCCTACAGTGGTCATGATTTTTCTCAGTTTTTTGTTCAAAGGAAGTTTATCATGTTGCTTAAATTTTTGATGAATGTGAAAATCCAAGAAGTGTAATAGCCTTTCTTTAGTGAATGATGCATTTGTTAAGAAAGCCAAAGGAGACAAATGATTTTCCCCCAACTAACAAATAAAACTCTACCTGCTCCTATGGCAGAGAGATTGCCACACAGAGTGATTTCCTTCTAGCATGTGTTGCTGTGGTTGTCTGCATTAAAATAACTTTGCACATAGTGAACAACGGATAAGCTACTAGGAGAAAAAAAAAAACTGTGAAATATTTAGTTTTCTTAAGTTTTAAAGACAACAAGAGAAATACAAAAATGTACAGAAATCCCCATCCAACTTTCTGGAAGACCTTCAATATTCTTTTATTAGAATAGAATTTTATTAAAGTAGAGCAAACTATTCTAAACTATTGGCTGCAGCCTTCCTAAAATGCTATAGAAATATGTTAAATTGATGTAATTAAGGTATATGACACTGAAACCTTTTCTTCTCACAGCTTTTCTATAGCAAGTCTTAGAAACTGAAGAGTACTTACTAACTGAGATCACTTTTTTAAATGTTTTATAGTGTCCTGATTCAGCATGTAAGCAGGATTTATTAGCCTACCTTCAACGAATTGCCTTGTACTGCCATCAGCTTAATATCTGCAGCAAGGTGAAGGCAGAAGTACAGAATCTGGGAGGAGAGCTCATTGTATCAGGGGTAAGCTGGGGCTGGGGCTTCATAATTTAGTTCCCACTGTTGTACTTCAAGGCAAGAATTCTTGGCAACAGTACGGCTAAAACCACCAAACTACAGTGATTCATAGGGAGGTAGTTTAAAATTAAACGTTATCACCATTATTCCAGACCTCACAATAACTCACAAAGAGCAATTTGATTTTCCAATTACCCAGTGTTTACACTAGCCTTGTAAAATCTCCATTCTTCACAAGGAAACTAATTTCATAGTCTGGAAACTGATTGCCAAGCTGTGACTATTATAATTATTTGGGGCTTTTGTATATTTACTCATTGTGAGTCCACATCTTTTTGTTAGTCCTAGTAATTTTAATTCTCTGTTCAGGAGACAGCCTCTCTATATGTGGATTGTGTTCACATGTTAGAGATGATGAAAACAATGGAAATTAATTCATCAGGTTCCAATGCATACTAGGTTACCAGTAATTCTTAAAAGCCAGAATGTTTGAATTTAATACGGGTTGATGTGCTGTTGCCAAAAACTAACATAGTTGTCAAACACTAACAATTACATATATTTTTTACTTAATCACTCCAGTGTTTCCCTTTTCATGAAAATATAAGTATCTGGTTCATTTCATCAAAGGCAAAGAAATAAGAAGTTCAGTGAATAGAAGGATCATGATTTCTTGGCAAGATTTTCAAATGTATGTGCCGAGGTTCTTCATCTTGGCTTCTTCTCCTTCCTCACCCAGTCCCACTCTTTCAACAAGCGTTGCTGTCAATTATTGTAAACTATTTGCAATTCTGAAGTGTGGCTCTCCCACCTTTAGTTCTTTTCCCAGTAAACCATGATGCTGCCTTTTTAAATGTGGCATTACCAGGAACATAACATTATCAACATAGGAAATGCTTTGTGAAAATCACACTGGTCATGAAACTCAATTTCTCCACAAGATATTTTAAAAAATTCATCAATTTGAACATTTGATGAAAATATGTGGAAAAATCATTCTTGAATCCCAAGGTTTCTGGTTCCTATATTATTTGGCTTGCAGAAATCACAGCTGGGAAAAGAGCTGACCTGGCTTGCATGGAGATACCATCTGGAAAGCCTGGTCCATGCAATCCCACCTAGAGCCTGATAAATTGGCTATTTTGTGCCTCTTTCCAAAGCATAGTCACCTCTTTGCATTTCCCAAATGATCCTGCTTCAACATTCTTCAACAACCAAGTACAATCTGTCTTGCACTGTGTTCTTTCTGCCAAGTTGGTAATTACCAAGATTCTCTCTGCCAAGAAATGATCAAAACATTGCATCTCCCTTGCTTCCTTTCTTATCTTCAGCCTCAATGGTATAGTTTCTCATACCATTCAGCTTTCATGTCCATTTGTATATAGCTTCCATAGAACTGAGTGCTTTTTGTTTAGCTTGCCTTGTGTGCTTTCATTTGTCACTTTCCAAATCTTAGTATTTACATGGATGCGTAGAGCATCTTTGTGGATCTCAGACTCCACAACTTCATCTGGACAATATATTACTGGCAGAGTTGCTCCATCATCCTCTCAGTACCCATTATTCATCACTGCCTCCAGAGCTTCATTCCCATTGTCTTTTCCTCATTGAGATGTAGTCCAAATCATCACTGGCTTTTATCACTTGCACTGTTGGCATTTGCAGAGGTGTTTGAGATTGAGAACACCATCAAGAAGCCTGTTTTCCTTCTTTGAGTCTTACTGGCAAAGAACATAAATCCTTGCATGGGAGAAGGCTTCTTTTAGAGGAATGCTATACAACTTCATAATAATTCTGAGTCCAATGCATTATAAAGGTTTGCCATTTATTGCTCAATTATGGGCCACTCTTGGCCCCCTCATGATTTTTTTTTCCAGCTTGATTGCTATTTGGTGTCATACCTGCATCTGTAGTCTGCTATCTTTGCCACTTCTGCCTCCTCCTTATTCTTCATCCTCCTTCACTGATGGCTAATGGAGAAAAAAGTCAATATGTTTATTTTGCAAAATAGCCACAAATGGCTGCCTTCAAAGTTTTGAAAGCATCAAGAATGTGAGACCCCATACACTCAAACATTCAATGATTTTGCCAAGAAAGTACACCCATGCTTTGGGCCCCATTTATTTTGTTGTATGGCATGATAAAGTTGCTCTATTTTTAAGGAGAAGCAACTATAGTATAATGCACAATAAAAAAGGAGAAATACTTAAGTTTTTCTTCCTTTTCTCCTATGTTTATATACATGGGATTCAAAGCTGTGGTTTCTTCTCTGAAATATATGAAAGCTCCCAGGAAGATATGTTTGTTAGAAGTCAAAGTTTCTCCTAAAACGGAAGAGATTTGGGTAGATTATTTCCATTTTGCCAAGAAAAAATGATTTGGATTTCAAAATTCATAGCCATTTTTTACAGTCTTATGCTGGCATGATGAACATATGTTAAAATGTACGTGTGCACAATTATATGTCAGCAAGTGGTGTTTTATGTGACTATGTGTAGGAACTGGGAAAGGCCTTTCCTGTTGTATTTTCCTCTCATGTGAGAGGTGGCTCAGAAAACTCAATAGGTTATGAGGGACAATGGTTAAAAATGCTCTTCGTGAGTCATGATAGGGATCTAAAGAAATAAAGCAATTTAGGATGTATGTTGACATATGCTCATTCACACAACTGCTGTCTAAGAAGCACCGTTAATTTTCTGGCTGGCAACCAATTTTTTAAACTCATTGTCTTAAACCTTTCTCAACAGCCAAACGGTGCCATTCTTATTAAATCTCAAAGTAGAAAATGCATTTGGTATCCAATTCAGCTGAACTGGGTTGTTAAGGTGATAATGGAAAAAGAAAAAATATTTAAAAACAAGTAGACTTATAGAAATATTAAAGTGAAGGTAGAGAACAGTAAAGTCCAGAAGATTAAACATTCTCTGAGTCTGTAGACTGGTTTCGTTTGCTTAGTTAGGTGTTTGCTTATTAAATCTCTTAAGCCAGTTTACATAAATTTTGGGAAAAGAAATGTTGAAAGAAGAAAAAAAGAAGGAGAGGAAGGTAGGAGGAAGAGTCAAAAAGAGGGAAGAAGAGAAAAAAGAGGGAAGAAAAGAAAACAAAAAGAAACTTAATCATAGCATATCATAAATTTGTTTAGTGCAGGTGATAGCTATTATATATAACAGCATTATATTCACCATGGGGGGAGGGGTTGAGACAAACCCTTTCAGTATGTGTATATATTTTGAATCCAAATAAGTTCCAAAGTCATAATATGGAAATTATCTGAATATTTGACTGTCATGTTTTTAATTAATTAATTTTTCACTAGGATTCAGAAGATTTAATGGGTTCTTTTAAATTTAAAAAGAGAGATGTACACATAATTCTGAAGAAATAAAACCCATTCCAAAATCCTCAATTATCTTTAGCTACCTGAAGATTTATCCTTTGTTCATTATTTTGAACAAGATTAGAAACACTAATGTAGGATTTTAGAATATAGAATGCTGAACATCATGCATCCTGATAAAATTTTTAAAATTTCACCTTTTACATTCCATTACAATAAGAGGCCCCTTATGAAAATGAAGCCAGGTTATTGAAGAGCAATAACCCTGCTCTAGACAGGAATTTGATGTTCCAGGTCAGAGTCAAAGGGACATTTATGTAATGTAGGGCTGACTCCACAAGAAAATGCTAGAAATTTAATAGATTTTATTGCTAAAGCATGGCTTTTTTATGCTAACAAAATAAACACGGTTGCAAATGAGGAACATTAGTTCCCTAAATCCCCAAGCTGAGTGGAGCCCAAACCTATTCCTGAGGGATTGAGTAACTCTCCCTAATGTCCACTTTCACTCTTTGCCTTTTAAATCTCTCCTTTCCAAACCTGAATCCCTCTCAATTGAGTTATGGAGAGAAGTTTGACAAGGTGAGCAAGTATAATTTGTAACATTGGTAGGATTTGAATTAGTAAAGAGAAAATTGGAGAATTATGGGTCAATTACAGTCATTCTTACTGCCTGTGTTCCACATCATTAAAAAAAATTGAATCAGTTAAAATCAACATGAACATTTATGGTGATAAATGGAAAACATTCATAAAATACTGAAACTGATAATATTCAGATAAATCTTACCTAACACTGGCATGTAATTAGACATATGTATGAGAATCTGCCCACATATATACTCAACAGATACACTTGATTTGACATTTACTCCCTATCCCCTGAACAAGCAATAATGAAGAAGCAAACAAATGGTTGCAAACGGTGATGTGTCTGATCCAATACAATGCAGGGAAAAGAAAATGTGAGGTTCTCTGCATAATTTCATAGATAATATATATTTACATATATTTGTAAAACTTGTGGTTTGTTGAGATGAGAATTGCATTCTATCTGAAAAGTTCTGTTTTTCCTCATTAAAAAAAAAAACATACTTTGTAATGGGATGAAATAGTCATTGAAATAAGTAAGCATTGCACCTAGTTGTCTAGATCTGTACTTTAAGCAACTCTTTTGAGAATCTCCTTTTTATAGCTTCTGATTTTGTCTGTCAATTTTTTATCATGTCTACTGCTCACAGTGTAGTAGTAATGGAAAAATATCTAAATTTCTAGTTATTTCAATTTGGGTTTGGAATGCATTTTTGTGCCTTATTTGAACAAAAGGGTATGTGTTTAGGGGATTTGCAGCAGTTCCAAAGATTTTATCCAGACCTTACAGAGGGTTGGCCAAGTATTTAGGTTAAAGAACTTTTCCTGATCTAGGGAGAGTAGTCCAAATCTAAGGAGAGCAAGATAAAAACAAAGTTCAGATTACAAATTGGATAGAGGGGTAGTGGAGATACTCTGTGTCCATAAGAAAATCAAGTAGTAATTTATCATTTGCAGAATGGCACACGTTTTGATAGTAAAATGGGTTATTGCATAATTCCATTTTTCCCAAAAAAAACCTACCCCCAATCTGTTATGACAGTAAAACTATAAACGTGTAGATTCTGATTCTTGCATCAAGTCTTCCTTAGTTATATTTGTATCAGTGTACATCATTGATTTCTGCACAATCCAATTTATGCAAACCTTCATAGAAAATAACCCTTAAGTGGTTTTTCAGTGCAAATTTAATCTCCCAGTGTTATAAAAGTGCCATTTAACAGACTCATGGCATTATTTTTAGAAGAAATGGGAAATAAGATATTTTATGAGCAAAGTAAAAATCTTCTTAGGTGTTAGTCATCATAGGAAGCTTTACGTCTGTTTCACCACACCTGTGTAGGTGTCTCCCTGAATTCACATAGTCTTTTGTAAGAGAGGATGCTATTCTGCTGTTACAAAGTGTGACTTTCAGTTAAATACTCTCTGGTGGTGACCATACAATTATCAAAATGTTCCATTCTATTCATTGAAAAAAACCTGTTATTCACTGATGAATTAAACGAGTTGGCTATCTTGCTGAACTGTTGTATGCATAGAAAAAAAACTTTATATTCTAATGTTCTTATTCCAAAAAATAAGAAAACAGATTATCTTTTGTCAGAACTGGGACATGAACCAAGCACATAACTCTTTTTACCTTAACTGGAGAAACATTTTAATTGACCTAACTTGGATCTACTCAGTGGATTGGTTGAATCACATCACCTGAACGTATGGGCTGTAGAGTTTTTATTTCCGTTTGAGGGCATTATTACTTGTAAGAGTAGAAAGGTTAGTGGCTTTAAGAAGACATTTTTGCCTCAGCTATTTCTGCCTCAGAAATGCCAATGCCATTACCTGTCATTCAGTCAGTGAACTTTCATTCCTTTGGGTTTTAGAAGGGGTGTGTGTGTGTGTGTGTGTGTGTGTGTGTGTGTTGAAAAGCCTCTAATTAAAAGAAGGAAGGCAAACAATTCACACCTTAATCTATTAGCAATTAATACTTTAGATTTCAGTTAATATTCTGAGAATTATTTGGCAGCCAATGAGTGATATTTTGTGAAAACCTGGGAATTAGACACATGGGATTTACCTAATAACTGTGAAACACTTGCAGTGTTTAAGTGTTTAAGAAGTACTGACATAGTATTTTCCAATGAAACATTACTCTAATTATGAAATATTATTTATATATGATAACTGTCTAATTTTATTCTAAGATGTTTATTTAGTAATGTGTTTTAAATAATTATGACTATGGTAGTGCCTTAGGAGGCACCTCCTTCTATTATGAACTAGTTTTGGATATATGAGAGCAAATCCAGATATACCTGTTCCCTTCAATTGAACCAAATCATGGGAATCTAAAGTGTTGAGAGAATACCTTCATTTAGAAACAGTATTTGTAATTCAGTTCTTGCTTTCTGGTTTTTCTGTATACACTTGGATTTGTCAATGGTAGTCAAAAAATACATTATTTTGAATTGGTTACATGAATCAATTGTGATTTTTTTTGTTCCTAGACAAAAGGAGTTGAAGAAAAAGAAGATAATGAACAAGTTGATATAAAAATAAATTTAAAAAGAGATGAACTTTAAAACCTTATACTAAATATTATCTGGGGATTTCATTATTGATTTTGCATAATTTTTCATTACCTCAGATAATAAAAACTAAAAGAAATAAAGACACCCTGATAGGAAAACAAAATAGTATGTTTTGTACTAAATTTTATAAAATTTTGACAATATTTTTCTAGAAAAAGATCAGTGTTTCCATGTTTTTTTTTCTAATTTCTAATGACAAACTAACAAAACTTCAAACAGCCGTACTTATCTCTTGTTCACATTAGCATATTTTCTGATTCATTGAATTCAACATTTGTATTGCATTCCAACTACATAAAAGTCATAGTGCTAAATATCAGTTGGGTTAGGGTAAAGTCTTTTATCTCTGATAGTAATCTTCCTGAAAAAGATAATTTTTTTCTATCCATCATGCTTTTATTAGGTTGTGCAGTCTATTGTTTCTCATTTATTTTTTCATCTTACTGTTCAGTATTCTCAGCTAGAAGAGCAGGGTGTCTGCAAATGGGTACCTCTGTGCATTCACTGTGTTTCTTGGTTTACTATATTCTGCAAATAAAAGTGTGTTTAACTTATTATCATCTATATTCAGACCCTACAGATTATTTTATCAAATGCTTTCTTCAGCTTAATGTAAATGATTTATAAAATATGGCTTTGATCATAGTCCTGAGGAAAAAAATACATGAGCCATGTAATGGCCCATGTATCTTATAAATAAGAATGGCTTTGGGATGGGCAATGTGGAGTCTTCTTGGTTCAGATTCTCTTTTACTGCTTCAGAACACATTGTCTTACTCCATTTTGAACAGTCATTTTTCCTCTGAATAATAAATGCATTTCAAATATTTTATAGTAATCCTATTTTCTTAAATGCAAGCTTTCTTAATTTAGACTTTAATCCTTGCTCTCATTATTAATACTATATCTTACCTGATTGCTTTATTCCAAATGCCTTCATCTGTGCAGATGCCTTGCTGATAATGAACTTGACTTCCTGGAACTCTGGCTAGATGGTCTGTCAAATCTGCACAACTTGTTTCTTGACCCCTTTCACCCATTTCCTTTTGCAAATCTATTTTGCAACTGAGAGAATAATATCCTGAGAAGATCCAGTCAACATCATCTTCTAAGAACCATGTACTCTTTTAAGCTTAAGGGTTTGTATATGAGACAGTATCATAAATGTAACGTTTTTATTTGAAAACTCCTGATTCAAATCTGTTGCTATCAAAATTGGATTCTCATTTGCCATTTCTCTTCAATAATATTTTGGTGAAATTTCATGCCAACTGTCCAATTATGTCTTCCATGGTGGATTACTTGGTAAATACATCTGTATGCAGGTCATTCTTTTGGAGTGTACAGATTATTCCACTTGATTTTTCTCAATCCTTTTCACTAAGAAATTAACTAAAAACTTTTTTTCAATAAAGAAAACTTTGAAGCCAATCCCACATTTCTCTTGCCAGAGTGAAATTATAATCATGACCCCAGTAATGGGGTCTCTTGACTGAAATCTTATCATTACTTCATATCTTTTCTTGAAGGGCTAACTAATCCATTTTTGTAATGCCATAAAAAGTTTGCATCAAATTTATAGTTGCCATAAGACTTAGTTTTCTTAAATAGTGTCAAGAAGCTAGATCCGAAGAATAGTAGGAAATTAGGGAATTACCTGATCCTGGCATTGCATTCCGTGTCAAAGACAACTTGGTTATTTTAACTAATATAACTAAAGACATCACATTCAATCATACTAAAATGTCAGCACAGTTCACCTCTCTGCATCTTTTTGATGCAGCCTAGTTTTGCATTGGGTTCCTGAAGTCATGCTTCATTTCCAAATAAACCACAGATAATTAATAGGGAATAACAATAGATTATAACCTAATTCCAGTTTGTTTTAATATTTAAAAAGTATTTAACTTCATATTTAATTTAATATCTTAACATAGGGAGAAGTGTGCCTTCTTTGCTAGACAGTAAAACATCTTAAGGTGTTAATTGGAAGAATGGGCAAGTGCACCACTATTTTTAAAATAATGGACTTTAAATTTTGCACAAAAGATTTTATGATACAAGTAAGTTTCTAATAGATAATCTTTTTGAAATTGAGAAATAATGAATTCTGTACAATGGTAAAATCAAGAAATGCCTAATTTCTAAAACAAAATGAGATTGTTATAAAGCATTAGAAAAGCAAGGATAAGCCAACTAGTCAATGATCCAATATGTAAAAACTGGAAGACAATAAGATTTTATAGAGCTATTAATTGGGAAATCTCATGCAACAAAAACTGTTGATTATAGAATTTGAATTTAGACTTGCAATTATTGAAAATGGAAAAAGAATAAGGAAAATATATAGAGAGTATTACCATTCCTTCTAATAAGTACAGAAAAAGTCAAATATAGGGAAAAATTTGTTCTCATATGGCAGATATTTTTTCTTTTCTATTGTCTTTAATTCTCTTAGTATATTCTTTAAATGTCTTTAACATTCATTTTGAAGTAAAATATGAGAGTAATGTTGCCAAATCTGTAATTAGTTTGAATTTAGTAGCTTCTTGTTTCAAAATACTCCCTAATCTGTCAATTTTGCTTAATTTTAAATTGTGATTACCTAATACACTTATGTATTTAATGAGCTAAGAATGACAGAACTAGAAATAGAACTATATTGCCTCAAAACATAAGAACATAATTCCAAATTGGGAATTTTGTTTATCTGCATAGAGAAACAGCTATTTAGGCTTTCCCTCTTTATTATGCTATGAATTGCAAGCTGTTATTTTGAATCTTTTACTAAAATATTTTAGTAATATATTTTATGGAGAGAGAGAGATGACCGCCATGTGGTCCATCTCTGGATCAGCCTGTTCTCCAATGTTGCCCCTTCCTTTTATTTTGTCATAATACCCAATTGACAACTTTGAGTAGTTCATATTTTAAACTTCAAAATCTTCATTTGGAAAAAAAAAAACCTTAGTTCTCTCCACATTATTTTCCATGGACTCAGAGGTTAAACAAAGCTACAACTATAGGACTATAGCAGAATTTCATGTGACAAAACTGTTTGGTCACTTCGTAACTCTGAGTCACTTAAATCTGACCTCTGAGAGCAGCAGTGCAGGGCACCTTATGATTGTAGAAATCTTGCTGTTTGAGTTTTTTTCCTCTAGTTTGAAGGTATACAGAGAAAATCTTAGTCAAGATTGTCAGAAATACTTTATGTCAGAGATAACATTTTAAGAGCTATAATTTTGAAGGTAGAAACAGGCATTGATTATTGGCTTATCTTTTAAATTGTTCTTGTCATACAATCCACCTGTGAGTGCAAAAAGCAAGAATAAAGAGAGTTGCAGTTTTAGATACAATGAATGCCTTAGCTCTGCAGTGGTTCCAATGAAAGAGGTAAGTATCCCTTTAGTATCATTACTGTCTGGATGTACAGAGGCCCAAAGGCTTGATGAAGGTCACACAGCAGGGCAATGGAACTTCCAAGAAAGCCATGTGCAATTCCCCATGTACCGTTCCAGGCTTTAAGAGCTTCAGCCCTTGCTTTCTCTCTTGGTGATCTTCAATGCTTTAAGTAGGGGATTCTTCCCCTTTGAACCCACTACGGTTGTCCCCTACAATGCCTGATGAGGCAGGGTGCTTCTTCATCCTCCTTCTCCCAGATGGTCCACTTACCTGTTCAGGAGAACCAATGAGGAATCCTAATGGCCGGGCTACTTAATATCACAGAGGCCCACCCATCTCTTTCAGCACCTAATTCCTTCATATGCCTCTTTCTCCTGATTACCCACTCCCTCTTCCACCTCCCTAATCCCTTCCCAATAGGGTACGTTTTATTTTTTTCTCTTGCTCTCTCTCTCACTCTCTCTTTTCTGTATCTCTCGGAAATCAGACAGGAGTTCAGAGCACTTTCACTACCTTTTATGAGGTAGATTGTGATGTCATAGATGGGGGCAGGGCTAGTCAACTTTCTACCCACCTCCCAACCTGTGCTGAGGGAGCTCCGATCGGGAGTGGAAGCAGTGATTCCTCCATGGTGAGTAACTTTGCTTTCTAATCTAATCTGTCTCATTGTAAACATTACTTTTGAAAGCAGGCGGATGGGTTTCGGAGATAAAGATGTGACCACTGAAGCCCTCTTTAGTTACTATTAACCAACTTTGGAAAAAGGATCTACTTATTTATTCTCTATACAGGTGAAGAATTCTAGAGCACAAATACACTCTTGAAGCGTGATCTAAACTTGAGAGATGAAAATGGTATTTTCATTCCTCTACTTCTCAGTCTTTCTTCCCTTTGGGACTGAAAGCCATTGCGTATGAGGAATGAATCCATTCTGTAGTCCTTCGGTGAGTTTCTCTAAGGAGTTTCTCTTAAGAGGATATGTTCTTCTTCATGTGAAAGATTTCTGGATCACAGAATATTCTTTATTGATGTTTGCCCAGGGAATCAGTCTGCTCTTCTAAAATCGTGGGATAAAACTGTGAAGAAACTGATACATAGAATTGTTAACAATTTTGGTTTTGATGAAAACAAGTATTTCTAATGCAAAGGCTTAAATATTTATTTCAAAAAAGTCACCGTTCTTGCAAGATTAAGGTACATCCATTTCAAGTTGTCAGAACCAAATTTGCTACCTTTTTCGTTGCATGTAATAACACTAATGCTGTTTTGTAGGAATTTTTTGGTAGTTAAGAATGTGAAAAGTTGCTGTCCTTTGTTTCATTTAGTTTCTGTTACTGATTGTTTCTTTTATATGCCTTAGTATTTAGAAAGAAAAGATCAACTGGAGTGAGCATTTTTCTCCACCTTTCTTGTTCTCTCCTGGATACCCATTAAAACTGTCAAGATGTCAGCTTCTATTTAAAAGGGCAAAGGAAGTTCATAGAGGTGGTTAAATCTTTAAGAGACGTTAGGCATTGGGGTGGGTGTTTTATTTAAAAGGACTTGACCATCAGAATGTTACGCCCTGTTACTTTTTATGAGGCGGGATAAAAGCACCCTAGTGTGGATTATCAGTATGATGAAATATGAGAAGGCATCATGTATTTTTTCAAAGTATAATTACATTTGAGTTAATTGGCTAAGTATGGATGTTGGTGTTGGGGAATTGGGGGTAGTTTAAAATGAGGAGTCCTTTCTCATTAATAGCTTTCTCATGTGGAGATCTACAACCTTCCTCTCCCCCAACTGATGCACTTTAATAGCTCAAAAGCAATCATCCAAAAATGGACTCGAGCTGATAGTGCCCTTTTTGTTACCTGGGGTAGAGTAACATGCCAGTTTCTGAAGTCATTTTCCCATCTGAGCTTTCTAACTTAAAGTAACTATAATGGTGGGAATTTCAGGTACAATGAGGAAAAATAGAGCCATGACTGACCAATAAGAAGATTTAGGTGCTAATCACCTTCAGTCAGCTGAGTATTGCCGTGTGGGTAAAGTCATATATGTTGGGTGATGTATACTGGGTGCCAGAATCATATGTGTTAGATGATGGCTCTCAAGTCTCTGGCCTGCCTTTCATTTAAAATGCCAGACCCCTGAAACTGCCTGTACAGGACAATTTTCAGTGCCAGAGAAATCTGATGTCTAATCATAGCTCAAGTTTTTAATGTCTTTTATCAACCCTCATACAGCTGCCAGGTAAGAAATGTTCATATTTTACAAACACTTGGAATACAGTCGTCTTTAAACTTCGTGAGTTAAGAACAGTGTGTTGTGCGCTTGTGCAAATTTAGAAAGTCTATCATGGAATGCATAGTGTATGCACTCGTTTATTCTCATGTGCATGTGTCATTTACAGTGGTGTTTGATGTTTTTAAATCCATTTAGTATGTATTAAAGTTATCATTTAAAAATACATACATAAATTGCGCTCTAAATGGAATGGTAAAATATAGCAGAAGTTGCATTAACCTGGAGTCTGAACACTGGTCCTATTTCTGTCACTGAATTATAAAGTAATAGCATAAATTACTTAGGTCTTTTAGGTCTCTGTTTTTTCATCTGTAAAATGATGATAGATGATCTAATGAATATATCCTAAAATATTCCTGCTCTGAAAATCTATAGTTTTATACTATATTTTTGAAGAAATGGTTTATGGGAAAAATTAAATATTTGATGAGACATGGTTTTTGTATAGGTCACACAATTATTCATACCAAAAAGAAAATTTCAGTCCAAACTAGGTTTTTAAGGTATACCTTATATGTGATGTAGTATTATTAGGTTAATAATATAAGTGGGTCATGTTCTTTTAAATGTGAAATATCAAGCCCATGATAGATAATTATGTGTTCATTTAGAAAACTGATTTGTTTTTTAACTCTGATTCTGTGATATTCTGATTTTTGAGTTTAAAAAATCTTTGTCTACTAGAAAATAGATGGAGCTAGGTCCTATGAGATTCTAACATTCAAAATTACTTTTGCAATATTGCAAAAATTTCCTTTTGGTGTTTGGGAGGGTTGAGTGCTGAACTACTTGAGTTCTGTGTATTGAGCCATATGCTATGGGGGATAACAGAGACGTAAGGCCCGGCTCCTGCTTTTGAGGAATGTACAATCTTTTTGGGGGTCTGGATACATGGCAAATGTCAACTTAGAGGTGAAGACAGAAAGTGTTAAAGAATCAAGAACTATCCCATGGCCAGGGGAGTGCTGGATTGCATGGCAAAGGCGTTGTGAGAAGCTGAGGGCTTCACCTAACTTTGAGCAGAGTGGTTTAGATTTGTGTTGTGATACAAAGGACACAGGGAAGCATTTCAGGTCAGCAAGGCCACAGAATTGTAACTGTTAAAGAATATCTTGTGTTTAGATATGCCATGTGTCAAAAATTGAAGTTGTTGGTTATAGTCCAGCCCCATACTTTTCCCATGCTGTTCTCCCCTTAATCATGTACTGACTTTACAATATATGAAATACCTATGTAGAAGAGTTGAGGAGGCTGCAAGTGGATGAATTCCAATGATTGTTTATTAAGATATAATCAGTCAGCTATTTTCTCAATTACACAAAAGCTCAAATGATCACTCGCAGCCACGGATGAGGAAGAGAAATAAATAAAAGGAGAAATTAGGGACAGAAGGAAACTCTAGCTCTGAGACTTTCTGGTTTTCTGACGAAGGTGGAAAGGGATTATCATTTTAAATAACCAATGGGATTGTCATTGACAGGTTTAGGAATGTTGATGGTCATGGAAAATGTCCATTAGCTAAGGAGAATCCATGTAGGATAATTTCCCAAAGCAAAAGGAAGTGTCTCTGCACACCAAGCAGGAATCAGATTCTGCTCTCAAACAACCAGTGTTGAGAAGATTTAAACACTAAATAAGACTGCACACGATTATGCAAGTCTCTTTCCCAATGCACATGAAAAGGGGTTACTGATTTGGGCGTGATTTGTCTACACTGACAAGGAAGAACATTGAAAGCCTCTCTATGGCCATAGATGGTTTGTAGTGTATACTTTGCATCATACAGAGGGCACTGTTTTTTACATTTCTTGCCATCCAAGTTCCTTCCAAGTTTTTACTTTGGCCTTTGTTACTCCTTGGATTTCCATGAAGAAAACTGCTTTACCCCCTACCCCAGGTTCTAAGGACTTGGTTTACATCATCTAGTGAAATATTTCTTAATTTCCTATCATGACATAAAAATTAATTTTTAGAATATATTATCTCTGAAAATCACTTTCAAAAGCTAAACTTGTCTATATGTGAATGATTAACCTGGATTATAACAGGATTAATGCCAGTTACACAGACAAAGGAACAGTCTCCTAAAACTTTCTCCCAAAAAAGTCCAAGTAGAACTTACATAAGACTTTGTGGAACAATATAATTTATGAAAGGAAGTTAGAAATATTAGAATTATATTTGTCTCAAGAGAACAATGACAAGGATGGCAACTGTTCCCTCCTTCCTTCAAATGTCTCTAGAGGTAATTTTAGAAAGAGAGGATCAGTTAGATTTATACTTCAACAAACATCTACTGAGTAAATAACATTTGATACTCGCTCTCCTATGGATGGGCATAGCATTAGCATGAAAAAAACAGTAACGGTGATGGATTATAATAATCACTCTAACTGAAGTACATGCAAAATAATGGGGACATTCCATAGAAAAGGGGAAGAGGAAGCTTCATAAGGGACAGGGGTAATGTTTGTTTGTTTGTTAGCCTTCAGAGATAAGTGGATAGATGTTTCCAGATAAAGGAGGAAAGAAAAGGTTAGCCTGGGAGAGAAACAGAATGCTCATGGTATTATGGTGTAGATGCAGTCTGTGCTGGCTAGAACTTCAGATCAGATGTCAGAGATGGGTAGAAAGATGGAGAAAAATAAAAGATGAAATTAGAATGGTATGTGGAAGCTGGGTAACAAAGACATTTTTCTCACCCATTCTGATTTTAATGAGTGTTTCTCAAAATGGTCGGAAGATTATCTGCATGCTAGACCCAGCAAGGGTTGGGAGGAGACTGTTAAAATAGAAATTCCTGGGCCATGCTGCAGACCTCTAGAATCCATCATTGTAGGGATTAGTTCTTGGAATCTGTGAGTAGATGCTGTATCTGACCCTCAACCCATACTAGTGATCCAGTTTTACACCGAAGTTTTAGAACATCTATAAGGCAACAAAACTGACTCATTATATATCTATGTTCTTGGAAAAAGATTCAGGAAAACAAAGTATTAAAATATTAAGAATACAAGCTTGGGGAAAAATAAGACTTAAAGGTAATATAAAAATATTCTTGAGAAAATCGGTTTGAATTTTGGTTAAGTTTAAAAAATAACTATCTGAAATGATGATTCTTGTTTATAAAAAATTACTAAGTGATGCTATTAAATCTCCTTGAAGGAAAGGCATGAAATTCCATACTTTTAAGGGAGCATCTTGCATATTTTATTGTTGTACTCCAGTACAAGGAGTTCGCGAAGTTTGGAGCTAGGTGATTCCTACTTCTCAAGTTGTGCCAATATCAGGGATAGATGCAACAATCCAGGACCAAATTTGTTTCCGAATGGCATTTTTTGGTAGAGGTATTTGGCTACTTTTTTTAATTAGGTGAACTTCACTGGGGGAAAAAAAAATAAATGTATGTATTAACATTTCTATCATGATTGGAAAACTCAGGCTGTCCTGCCAGTATAGGGCCTGACCTATATGGTCTATGTTGAAAAGTATCTTTTTCCCCATGGTAACAGCTGTTATCTTATGCCTGTCAGTCTGTGTAGAAACTTATACAGCTGTTCAAAGATGTAAGAAGAAAGAGGGACTAGATGGGTATTTTACATTTGACTAAGGTGTGAGAATAAACCCTGGTCTGGGAGAAGGTGGGCCTCAGATTATAGAAATGAGCACCAGTTTTGGATTGAACCCCCTAATTGCTTTACATACCGTTCTACTTTTCTAGATTACCAGAATCTTTTTTTTTTTTTTTTTTTTTTGGAGAACTTTGTTGTTTAGAAGACAGGAAATGACAGGGAACCTTGCTTTTTCTCCATATTTATGTTTATGCAAATAACTGAACTGTTTTGACACATTATTATACTGCCACATTCTAGAAGCAGTTGACTAGTAGGATGCCAGTTCCTGCCATTAACTGAGCAGATTAGGTTTGACATTTGGGCATGATGACCTAAAGACCTGTTTGTTTGTTTGTTTGTTTGTTTGTTCTTACCAATGACGTGTGGCTCTGTCATCCACACCAACGCAGGCAAGTGTAACCTTGTGTGGTTAAAGAAGATGTGCCAAGCAAATTAATTACCTCAAGGCCTAGCATTTTACCTTAATAAAAGCCAAGCAGAGAACAGTAATGGCCACATGGTTTTGATGTCAGAGATCTGCAAAATAAATTAGACAATACTTTATTTTCATAGGTAGACGTTAAAATTATAAGCAAGGTATTGCTATTAGATAGGAATTTTGAAACCAACCGTATGTTTTACAACCTGGGGAATATTGGGCAATATTCTTAACTGCTGTGGTTTCACTTTTGATTTATAAATTGTAATAGTAATGCCACTTGGACCATAAGACAACTGCATGTAGTAAATAGCAATTATTAATATAGTAAGATACATTGTGGGCCTAGTATGTTCCAGGCACTCTGCTAAGCATTTTAAATGCCTTGTGCAGTCTGTTTCCCAGTCATCCTATGGAGAAGGCAATGTCATCTCCATTAAAAATATTATGAAAATGAGGTTCTGAGAAGTTAAGTAACTTCCTGGAGGTCACAGAATTAGTGGTTGGTTATATTGTAGTGCTTCCAGGAAGGCTGCCTTGATATTCTCCCACAGCATGATGAGATCTGTCATTCCTGATATGACACCGCAATGTAATAACATTTAATTGTATGTCTCCCAATTAGTCTGTAAGTTCCATAAAGACAGGAAATGCATCTAAATGTTCATTTTCCCCCTGGTTCTTTGCACAATGAGCACATAATGTGTGCCTAATACAGTAGCTTCTTTGCCATTCTTTTTGCCATTGCAATAAGTTATCATACCAAAAAATCCTAATAAATGATTCTGGTCCATCATTCATTTATTTATTTGTTCCTTCCTGAAAGTACCTTACTTTGTTTTAAATATTATATTTCAAAGTGCATCAAGACTTGGGGCCAAAGATCAAGTAAATTTTTCCAGCTAGCAAATTTCTTTGTAATTTACTTTAAATTTTCTGGTACATTAGGTAGATTTCTTTTTCAAAGTTTATGGTATGAAAACATACAGAATTTCTTTCAAAAGAACTAAATTAATCAAATTAGCTACTTATTTTAAAAATAAATTTGAAAGTAAGGGTGACAGTGGCATGGTTAGTTTCATTTGCCCTCACACATGAAGGTTATGATATATTAAAAGGCTAATTACATTTAGGTGTGAAATTTTGCTTTTTAATTAAGTATCCTAAATTATTAATGCTCAATAATAGTAATTTTATAAAACCTTGCACGTGTTTTAATTAGGTTTAATCACAATTGCATATGGAAAATCATCCAAATAGAGTTGTTTTTCTCTCACCTAGGTTTTTATGTAGTTCAGGGTCAGTATAGTAACCCCAAGGACTCACACCCCTTCTAACCTGCTCTACTTAATTGGGGACTACTATTTTCAAGTTCGTTTTTTGGTCCAAGATGACTGCTAATTCTCTACCTTATCATTTTCCAGGCAGGAAGAAGACAGGAGGTTAGAGGGTAAAATGGTGTTATACTTAGCTGTGTTAGCCTTCTTTAAGGAGAGTTTCCAGGAATATCTGTTTCCCCACTTCAACAGTTTCTGACATCATATTAGGAATCTGAAAAAGGGGAAAACTGGGGAGAATTAGGCATGGCTCTGCATTTTTTGCCCATGTATGACCAACATTAAGTGGAACACAAATTGAATTCTGAATTCCAATAGTTATTGTGCGACCTTGGGCAAGTTTTCTTTTTTTAATGAGTCCCTTTTTTGCATCCATAAAGCGCTGATGATATTCATGCTTACTTTATTGCATCATTATTTAAATTAAATATGTTAATATGTGCTACACACTTAGCACAGAACCCAGAATGGAGAAATACTAAATAAATGCATAGCTATTTTTTTCATTATTTTGTCTCTTCCAGTAAAAGATAGTCTTTTGCATGATGTGGGTGCTCTCTTGTTCTCTGTCATCATGTCGACCTCAGCTGAGCCATTGACCATGCTGCAGTTAACAACGAGCTAAGGTCCTGCCCTGCTAGGGATTACATGCTGTTGTCATTGCGAGTCCTAGAAGAATTGCTTACAGATAAGTAATCATTGAAAATACAGAAGGGAATGGCATAACAGAAAAAGTAGTGGTTCTCATATTGAATTTAGGGAAGAATCACATGGGTAGCAGATTAAAATGGAGATTCCTGGGCTCTGCCTTCAGTTATGAAACTCACATCAGAGATCAGGAATCTATATTTTATCCTTAGATGTTTCTGATGCACCTGATACATGGATGACACTTTGAAAGATGCTAGTCTAGGAAATTGGTGGAGGGAAGCCCTATGGGCTGCGGTGAGAACTTTCTAGGACTTGACATTAGTTTTGGCCCTTTCCTAAGAAACTTCTTGGCTTGCTCCATTTAGCTATTTTAGTCTAGCCTGGTCTGGATAATTCTTAGTTTTGAGGGTTTATTGTGGTTTTTCACTGTAGAATATTTAGCAGCATCTCAGGTGTCTCCCCACCGGTTGATCGTAGCAACCTCCCTTCCCTGTGGTGATAATCAAATGTCCTCAGACATTGCCCAATGTATCCTGGGATGGAGAGATGGAATTGCCCTGGATGAAAACCATAGGTCTGGTTGAAATTGTGACCTTTTACTTGGAACACACAGACTATCTGAAATGGAGGCATTTACTTCTTCCCTCTGGAAGGGAGGAGAATGGCAGGTACAATGATTCCAGTGTCTTGTGCCAAATACCCACTCCAAGCCTGACATCAGAGTGTGGCTGAAAACTTTCCTGGAGCAAGACTCCAGAAAGCCCATCACAATTATCCTCTGGCCATAATCTTAATATGCCTTTTAAAGGTCTTTAACCACCACTCTTTGTTACCCCAAATCTTCCTGTCTTAGAGACAGAGGTATTTTTACTCTCAAAGGCAATTAAGGCTTTAGCAAGAATATTGTTTAAAGCTTTAGACAAGGTGAAACAACTTCAGTTTCTTGCTTTTTACAAATAAGGGTATTGAGGTTAAAACTATTCAGTTGTTTTCATAGCACTTTTAAAAAATAAATGCTTTGCACATATAGTTGCATATTAGCTTAGCTATTGTAGTATCTCTGTATATTAATCTTTTTGATGAAATAATATGTACATTTTTAAAAAGTTAAACAGCAACACTTTATATTTAAAAAATGATATGAAGAAATGCAGCAGGCTGATGGTGTCCTTGAGGTTCAAATTACTTATGCAGGTATTTTAAGGTGATATTTAGTTCTGTGATGCTGAAATTAATGTAGGTGAGCCCTTGAAATCAAGCAAGTTATGGGTAGAAATAGAACATTTCATACCTTAGTATTAATGTTTTAAAGAGCAAAGCGGAGAGCTGTAATGCGGTCCAGCTATAAAAGAGATTACTTTCTTTCAAAGATGTAGCTGTAGCGTATTTGAAGAATTTCCCTTGGCATTTTTTAGTGTATTGGGTAAAGAAATAATGAGGCGGCCTTTACATCTCATTATAAATATGGAGGTGATTTAACTTTGTCAAAGGATAGCTTCATAGGGACTCCAAGATAGGGATTATGCCTTGAGGAAATGTTCATCTGAATATCAAGCATGATTTCTAGTAGGGGCAGGTACTGTACCGGAGTCTCTCTGACCCTTTAATGTTTATCATTCTTCACTGGTTAAAAGTTGTCATTTCCTTGGAAGTTCATGAAGTACCGCTTTGTTTTTCAAAGAAGTTTTCAAATTTCATAGATTTGAGGCTTTCTTTCAAAGGAACCACTAATATTTTTCTATGATTTTTTGGCAATACTGTTATGCATTTTGAGTCTTTTGAGGATATTCTGGCCTTTAATCTGTGGTTTTAAAATTTCTTGTACAGCTCAACCTCTTTTGTAAAGAAACAGACAGTATGGTGCCCATCTATAGAGTTTCTTTGTTGGACCAAAGAAATAATATTTCCAGTTTTAGATTGAACAGAACCCTCTGGTGCTTTTGCTGCATTTCCCTAAAAGAACAGTCACTCTTGGAGAAATAGGCTGTGAGGTTCCAAACCAGGCCACGTCCTGGCAGACACCTCTGTGGAGAAGTTCCTAGCTTCTCAAGGGAACCACCTTAAATGCCCTAATTTTTTAAATTTTATTTAAAAGCTGCCAGAGCTAAGTATATAGCTATAAATACCCTGTACCCAGGAACAGAAGTCATGCATTTAAATCCCTGATAATTGTCTTACTAGCTAACAAGTTTCTTTTCCTATTAAAAGAGTGAGGATAAATTGATCTATCACTTTTTTGTGTGAGGATTATGTGATGTAACATATAGGAAAAACAATTGCTTGGGATGCTCAGTATGAATTGAAGCTTGAAAACATCCCAAGTATATTAACCCAATAAAGAGAAGTACTAATCCACTTTTACCAAGAGGCCAGTTTTACAAGTCAGTTGAGGAGGCAGCCTAAACTGAGAATTCATCACTTAACTGACTATACACGTCGGGGGCGGGGGGGGGATGTGTACACGCAGTCCCATGTGGCCAATGCGAAGAACATGTAAATAACTAGGAAGTACTTGTTCATCAGTAGCCAGAAGTCTAACACTGAAGACAAGACTTAGACATACAAATCCTTTGAAGAGAAAGCAGCAAGTAATTATCTGATTCTAGCAACACTGAGCTGGAATCACGAAGGACAGCTCCGTGGATGAACTGGCTTATATCACAAGAATGGTTTATCTTCATTTGTGGTTGACCTTCTGTATATCTTTTTGAGCTGCACTCCAGAGACAGTTTTCAAGTCTCTGATAGAAGGTTCCCATGTTTTGTCTTTTGAGAATCATATTTCTTGACCATTCTTCATAAATAGGAAAAATGAGATTGTAGCTAGACCTCCCCACCCATACTTCATCCCTAGTCTTGTACCATGTCAGGTGAAAGAAAAAGCTTACCGCCCCTTGAAAGTAACTTGTTCTTGTTTTACTAGTGCTTATGGGGCCCTCACACTAACCCGTTATCTATTCGAATACCCTTCCTTGTACACAGCTTTTTGGGCTTGAGTTCCCTGGGCAAAGCAATAAATTATGATTCTGAAAGAACTTCCAAAGGTACCCAGAAGTTATGCAGTAATATTTTATAGCAACATACTTAAAATTAAGAGGTGTTTTAAATATGCCTTCTCATTGGGATCTCAGAATATTTGATGAAATATACTGGTATTACTAAGCTCAATTTACAGTCTAACTGGTGTAGCCAAGATTAGAGCCAGTTACTCCAATGGATAATTTTGTGCTTTGTGCAATATAAGGAAGTTGCTGAGCTCTGTCCTCCATAGACTAGTAATTGAACACATCTGACACATTCTAAAATATGTATATATATGTATACCCACACACATACATGGTTTTTAAAAACAATATCAACCAACCTCACATTACATCATGGTGTCCACTGTATGGCAGATTAAAAGGCAATATAGAAATTTAGAATTAATATTTTTTATAATGTTTGGTTAAATAGGAAGTGATATATATGGTAGCTAGAAAAAAGAATTAGCTGTAATTTAATCGACTTTTTTTGAGCACGTAGATGACATTTTTAGTTGCTGACAAGAAAATGAGTAAGTAGAAGATAATGTCACTGCTACTTGCTTAGTTCGTATCTCATGAATCATGATTGCAAGATTGGAAATTGGTGGTACATTTTTTCCTTTGTTGTCATAAGGAAATTCATCTCCTACTGTTTAGTCACATGACTGAATTGTGTGAACAGTTAATATGCCCCATAACTCATGCTTAGCTCCAGATAAATGGCACCAATAGTCAGAAATAAAAGTTTAGAGCAGCCCTAGCTGGTGTGGCTCAGTGGGTTGAATACTGGCCTGTGAACCAAAGTGTCACCAGTGTGTTTCCCAGTCAGGGCACATGCCTGGGTTGCAGGCTGAGTCCCCAGTTGTAGGGAGTTGAGAGGCAACCGCAGTGTTTCTCTTTTCTTTCTCCCTCCTTTCCCATCTCTCTAAAAATAAATAAAATCTTAAGAAAAGCGCAAAGCAGACAAAGCCCATTGTAAAGTCCTGGTCAGGAAAGATGGTATCACAGTGAACTAATGGTAGTACAAATTTTGTGAACCCAAGTTTACAAAATAACTTTATTTCAGTTTCCTCATATTCCAAAAAGGGATGATAGTATTATACCTTATATATCATTTGAAAATTAAAGATCATTTATTAAAACACCAGCACTTACCTAGCAAACACAGCTTGTTGTCTCACAGATGCTGATATTATTAATAGGGGAAATGTCTTTAAAGAAAGCTCATAATTTTATGCCATAAAAACAAAATGGTGGCTATTTTCTAAGCAAAGCCTAATCTCAAAACTCTACCACTGAGGGCACAGTAAGAGGAAGAGTCCGTAAGATTTGGTTAAAGTTTACTTTCCCTATTATGTCCCTAAATTTCATATTCCTGTCAATATCATGCCTTTCAGTAATCTTCCATGGAAGAAAGAACCATGGAGTCATGAGGTAGTTGGGTATGGAACTCTAGGCATTAAGACCTGTTTTTGGGCAATCCCGTCACCTTTTATTTTTCTCAACTATAAAGCTGCAATTATTTAGTAATGTTTAGCAAATATTTATGAAAGACCTGCATGCTGGACCCTGTTTTAGGTATTTGAGATATAACAGTGGATGGGGGGAAATAAACCTAAGAAAATATTTGATTGGATGGTTATGAGTTTATAAAAGAAATATTAAATCAGAGAAAGAGGAGAGCAAATTGAGGACATAAGGGTAGGAAAGGAGTTGCAATTTGAAAAGTGAAGTTTTTACTAAAATGCTGCTATTTAGTTAAAGACTTGATGGTGAGGGACCAAGACTTACAGGTATCTGGGGGAAGAGCATTCTAGGCAGAGATAAAAACACAAAGGTCCTGAAGTATGGGCATGACTGGTCTGTCTAAGTAATAGCCAAGGGACTAGTATTTAGGACTGGAGTTAACAAGGAAGAATTTAGAACTATTGGGAAACAGAATATATGACCTTGAAGACCATTTTGATAGCTTTGGATTCAGACTGAGTTGGGGATCCACTGGGCAATATTAAGAAGAAAAGTGACATGTGAGTTTACTTAACAGGATCATTCTGACTCTTGTTTAAAAACAGACTAAAGAGGGTAAAATGTGGAAGAAAGGTGACAAGCTAGTGGAAAATATTGCACAATCCTGATAAGAGATTCTGATGGCTTGGCCTTGGTGGTAACATTGAAGAAGGTGAGAGGTGGTCAAATAATGGATGTATTTCAAAGATGCTATTGGCATGACGTGAGGACATATTGGATGTTGGGTCAGAGAGAACAGTTGTAACGTAAGATTTTTAGATTTTTACCTAAAGAGTTGGAAGAGTTGTGTTGCCAATAATGAAATAGGAAGACCATAGGAGGAACAGATTTTGGGTAGAGGTGTGGTGTTAATTGTAGAGCTTTTGCCTATCTCCAGAATATAAAGAAGAGTCAGTAAGAAACCTCTGTAAAAGCTTAGATTATTCTCTACATGTCAAAGGTCTTATTTGTGAAAGTAACAACTCATGCTAGAACCTGAACTGTGATCTCAGGTTTTTTGCACCTGTTCTACTTGCTTTCTCTCCCTGGTCTTTCTAGGTGATAGCCTAGGCAATGTCCTTCCTCGGATTTTTACTTTTATTCATCTTGGATTGTTTTCTTTAGAATTTTTCTCAAAATCTGCCCTTTGCTAGCTTATTTAGTTAATAAATGTGAGTACCATACAGCCAAATGTCATAAAATTGGTTTACTCATGATCTGGGAAGCTGGTTGGAGGAAGCTTTTACAAACATCTAAAAAATATGTAGATTCAGTACCTCAAGTCTCTTGATGGATTTAATGATGACACAGGGCAACCTTAGCTGGAGAGGGCAGGTGCCCAGTTCAAGACTGAGGTAAAGATTAAAAATAGATTAAGACTATGCAGCAAGTCTAGGGAACCCAAGTGTGTGTGTTTTGGTGGAGACAAAGCTCAGGGCATTGATCTTCAGTGTTAGATGCACCGTTCTAGGCCAGAAGGGGCCCCATTTTTGAGGCATTTGGGGCTCTCAATGGAATTCTGACAGCAATGTAAGATTTTAGTGAATTAAAGTGTTAAACTTTTCAGGTAGCATCATTTTCTTGTTGGTAATAAATATCTGGAAATAATATCTTAACCAAAATGAACAGCTTGTATTTTTGGAACTGAGCCCTACAATTGGTTGGGTAAAATATTTTATGCTATTTCTGTGTATTCCTCTTAAATTAGACCTTTAAACATCCTTTTCCCAGGGTACATTTCCTTCCCTATATCTCCTATTAGAGCTCTCTTGATTTTCTACTATTAGTCTTCCTCCAATCCTATAAGCCCTAAATATTCTTAGATATTTGGGGTGTCACACTTTTTACACAAAACCCTTGTTTTCTTGTGCTGAATCCCTCCTTTCCCTCAGTAAAGAATATAGCAGAACTATAGTAGAAATATAGTAGAAAAGATATAGATGTTTTTGATGCTTTTCTATTCCCCCTGTAAACTTCTCTTGTAAATTTCTCTATGCCTTTATCCCTAACATGTTAAAACCATAATATTCGGGCCCTGAGAGCAAGCCACAGTGCTAAGTAGGTTCAGTAAGAAGAGGGTTAGAGAGAACCCAAAATTCTGGGTGGAGCTCAAAAGGACAGAGTAAAAGGGAAGAGTTGGATATGGAGAAATATAATTTTAAAAACACTTTTTTTTTTAACTGAAATGGTGATTTAAGGAAAGATAAATCACAGTGATGATAAAAAGCTAAGATTTACTAAGGGCCCACCATTTGCTACACACCCAGCTTTAAGGACATTATCACATTTAATACCTAAAGACTAAATTTTTTTTTTCATTTTCATTTCAAAGATTAAACATTTGAGGTAGAGCTAGATTAAGTAACTCTCTCAAGATCACATAGCCAGTGATCAGTCCAATCAGGGTTTGAACTATGACTCTGAGTCCAGAGCCCAGGTTTTCATTTACTATAAGAAAGGAAATAATAGAAAGGCAGGGAGAACAGTAGACAGAACATAAAATGTGACAATATCTTACCAGAGGGAAGAAAATGAAAAGGACTTGGAAGAAAGGGGAGAAGAAGAACGAACTGGGATCCTGAGCAGAGGCAGCAAACAGTCCTTGGGTGAAGGGGTCTCTCCTGGTCTTCTTTACTTTTCTCATCCAGGACCAAGGTAGCAATGGAGGCTTTGACCAGCTTTTTCAAAATACCTGATGAGGAGAGAGCCATGAGCTGGATGGGAGTTGACTTCCCCCAACATATGAATAATGCCATACAACACAATTCTTTGTGGTGGAATGTGAAGAGAAGTGAAAGGATGGAGAATAAAAAAAAACAAGAATTTCAGATTATGCTTACTTTCTAGGCACAGTCCTCCACCAACCAGCACCCAAAGGTGTGGTCCTTGACTCCCGTGCTTTGTTCTCCACTCCATGGTTGCACTTTGCATGCTGCAGCATAGGTGTTATTTTGTAAGGTGTTAAATAGCCTTCATCACTTACCAGCACATTCCTACAAAGTTGGGTCCCATTAGTGACTCATTCATCCATTTTATGAAGACATTTCTCTTGGATTCTTAGACAAAGGCTTGTCCTAGATTTGTCTGCAAGTCATGCTGATATTGCTCAGGGAGGGAGAATGGGGGAAATAGAAAGATCAAAGGTGCTGATATTCTGCTAGCTGCCTCCCCTATAGGGAAGGCAAAAAGAGGCTTTAGCCTTTTGAAGAGTTGCCAGGAGGTATGAACCTTGGAAGGTGGTGACAGAAAGATTGTCTTCTTACCCAGAGATGTTTCCCAATTATGGTTAGAACTCCTGTTGGATTTGCTTGTCATGGTTCTGTTGTCATGTGAGGACAAACCAGAGAGGAGATCCTTAAGTGTGGCAAAAAAAAATTAGGGAGAAGAAACAGAAAAAGGAGGGAACTGCCTAAATAAACAAATACCTGTTCATAACTTTTCAAGGGCCAACACAGCTCAATATTCCTATTTCACCCTGGAATTCCAAGTTTAGCCAGGATGCCTTATTTGGGTTGAACAAAAACTGTTCTGCCTTTAATGGTGATAAAAAAATGGCCCTTAGCCATATTTGGGAAATTTGTTGACTGTAATTGAAACTTCATGGGAGTCCCCAAGGTTTACTCACCTATAATTGAAAAATGCAAATGAAGACAGTTAATCAGTGGACTGACTGAGGATGAACCTCTACCTACCTACCTAAATGAATTAAGAATGAAGAGAAAAGTATGTCCAGTTGGGAAAGTTACCCAAGGGCTAATTGGTAAATGTCTCCGCAACTAGGGGGGATTTTTTCTTAGCCTGACTGAGATTGCAGTGCTTTTATGCTAAGGCCTTTGCCAGCTTCACCTGGAGCCATTGCATGCAGTCTTCCTGACAACTGGCCTTCAGCACTGGTGGGGTGCCAGCTGCCTCCCTGTCATCACTCAAGGAAGCACTGCAGGAGAAATCACAGATCACTTGTCCTCCTTTCTATCATGATTCAGCCACTGCCTAAAGCTGTAGAACATTTGCTTTTCAAGATCCCATAATCAAATGGAAATGCCCCTGGGATTAATCCAGTTCTACAGGAGTTACCCCACAGTATATTTTTTAGCTAGCAGTTATAGGGGTTGGTAAATGTTCTAATGTTAATAGACTTGATGCAGCCTTTTTTTTTCTTTTTAATAATAATCACAGCACACCTCCGATAGTCATTTTTCACTTCAGACACCATACTTGTTAATATATTCAGCTAATTTTTATCACCTGATTTAAAATTACCCCCCAAATGGTTTACATGATGTTAATGCTTATGTCTTCTGCTTAATGATTTCATTAGCAACTATATTGTCAGTAACAAGTGTACAAAGGAGTATATGCAACATTGAAATAAAAATATTTGTCAGTAATCTAATTAGTAGAAACAAAAACAAAAGATATTAAACAAGTTAATTTAAATATAGAAGTAGAGGTAGAATATTTAGGTAACACACCAAGTTGTTTTTTGACAACTGTGTCAAAATGTGACCTCTTAGAGGAGGGAGATAAGTTTTATCATCCCTGCCACCCAGCAGACTCTGAAGGAGCAAAGTGCCATGATTGATTAGTAATGTCTGTCATGACCACCACAGGGGTGAGTGGCAAATTGATGCCTGTGTTCACCACTGTCAGTGTCTTAACAGGAAGGAATCCACCTTTGTGAACTCACTTCATTGTTGATGTTTGATGAGGGAGAGAAAGTGTACTAGAACACTGAAGTGGGGATTTGCCACAAAGGAATTGTCTTTTTTGCAAGTGTGTAAACATCCATAAAGTGGGAAAAGATGCAATTAGGCCGAACCTTTTCACCGTGTCTTGGTTTGCCTGAGCTATTTATTACTCTGCACTTGCTAGAGTTTTTGAAGAGTGTTATTGACATAGACTCTGGAAAAAGTAGGCAGATATTTTAAGGTACTTCAAATGTATCAGAGTTCCTAAGGAGATCAAATATTTCTTCAAAGCCTGATGGATTTTTTAAACATGAAACGTTCTTTGTATCAGATAATAGGCACCACTGCTCTGGGTTTCTAACCTCTCATTCATTAACAGCAAAGCTGACTTATTGCAAAGTCTTTTTTTTTTTCCTTGAAACAATCTATGACTCATTTTGAGTAGATAACTGATTAAATATAAATAAATGACCAGTGGAAAGATTCCAGTTTTCTCAAGGTGTTTGCTTTCAATTGATTGTCAATTCTCATCACAACTTCCTTTCCCCAAAACACTGCCCCAGGCCTGAATAGATATAGCATAGTTCCATTAAAATACTACATGTTGGAGCATTGTCCTGTGCATGGAAAGGTTGTGGGTTTGATCGCTGGTCAGAGCACATATCTAGATTGCAGGTTCAATCCTCAGGTTGGTTGGAGAGCCTGTGAGAAGCAACCAATCTCTCCCTCTTCCTCCCTCTCTAAAAGCAATGAAAAATATATTCTTGAGTTAGAATAAAAAAATTCTTGTTCTTATTAAATACTAAATTATTCCCATTAAAAGATCTTGCAGGTGGCTAAAATGGACTCTATCCATATTTGCAGAGCAGTTTTAGCATTCTCAAAATCAGTAACACTATCAGCTCTGACGTGAGAAAATTAAAATAAAATAGCGTAGGCCTAAATGGAACTCGATTCCCTCTCCTCGGAACTTCTAAGCTTTTTTTAAGATAATCAAGGCAAACTTCTTAGTTTTATAATATTTCAAAATAACCTCCAAATGGATTTGGTTAATTTTATTAGATTTACCTCAGCCAGTAGCCTCATAGCACTTGCATTATTTTAAACCCAAGGACAGATTGCTTTGCACCTGAGATTTCCATGAACTGCCATTGGTGTTTTATTATTTTTTGGTAATAGATAATAAGCCTTTTGAAAATAGAAATACAACCTTGAAATGAATCTATCTCTACATGCATATTTTAAATGGATTAATGTAGAACTCAGTGTAATTTTTAATCCTCTTCTATAATTATATGTCTGGCCCTCTCCTAAGCCATTTACTATGTTATATGTAATTAATCCAATGCATTTCCCTCTACCTCTTTTACATTACTTTGCAAGTTTGACTATGCTTTTTTTTTTTAATGTGGGTGTTTTTAAAACCAGCTGTTAAATCTAAATTGCATTTGTTTTATTGCTGGTTGGCCCTAAGAAGTTCACCATTATTATAGAGAGTAATTGCTAATTAACAGACTAGAAAGTAGCCCTGGCTGTCAAAGAAATGGTTGAGATGTTTCTTGATGATGTTATATCTTTGATTATTAAAATAATATTGATTTTTATATTGAAATTATAATGCTGAGAGAATTTTTACTACATTTAGTGGACTTTTTGACCTCAGAAAAGAATAGATTTAATATTTCTTTCAGCATTCTGTTATATCTCTGTAAAAATTCTAAACAATATGAAGGGAAGAAGAAATTAGAATTGACAGAAATTATATGCCTGTAGTATGCAGAACACTGTTATTGAAACTATGGGGGAAACCAATATAAGCTACTATGTGGTTTCTTATATCTAGCTACCTGAGTTTCAATTCCATAATTTCAACTGTTCCTTTGATGATTACATGCAACACGAACACTTGAAACTCAGTAGATACAAAGTTAAACTTAGCACCCTGGCTGGTGTGGCTCAGTGGATTGACCACCAGCCTGTGATCCAAAGGGTCGCCAGTTTGATTCCCAGTCAAGGCACATGCCTGGGTTGCGTTGCGGGCCAGGTCCCCAAAAAGCGGCGTGTTGGAAGCAACCACACATTGATGTTTCTGTCCCTCTGTCTCCCTCCCTTCCCCTCTGTCTAAAATAAATAAATAAAATCTTTAAAAAAAAAGTTAAATTAGCATTATAGCACCTCATCTTCTCCTATCAGAAGAGCGTCAATATATACCCAGTTGTACAAGCTAGAAATTTGACAAGTATCCTTCATTACTAAACTATTCAGTCACCAACAATCTTCTATCCAGTTCCACTCATTAAAGCGAATTTAGATATCATGACCACCATGAAGCTTCATTTTCCTACCCTGTCCCCATCTGACTCAAGGTAGATCCCCCATTCTCTCTGTGCCTTTAGCACCTTGCATCCTATTAAAGCACTTACCACAGAGCATTAAACTGTTTAGTTTATGTATCTGTGTTTGTGCACCCAACCCTAAATCACAGTATTTGGCACAAGTAGATACACACTAGTTGTCTGAAGAGATTCTTGTGTGAATAAGTAGGTAGAAAGACGAAACAAAAGACATGAGTAAAGAGTAAATGAGAATTCAGCATTTCAAGAACTATATTAGCACTTTCATTTAGAAGAGTGTGAATCATGCAGTCACAACTGTTTCTGTGGACACCGAACACCTCTTGTGGTATAAACCTCATGTTAATGAAATAGCATGGAACTTAACACATGGAGTGTTAGAACTCTTCAGATGATCTTGTAAATTCTGAGTTATTTCAAGCCCTTTTCATAACACTCTTCATCTATTTTTTTTTTTTTTTTAGCTTAAACAACAGAAATCTATTTTCTCACAGTTCTGGAGGTTAGAAGTCCCAGATCGAGGTCCAGCAGGGTAGGTTTCTGATGAGGCCTCTCCTCTTGGCTTGCTCTCTATGTCCTCACATGGCCTTTCCTGGGCGTGTGCATGCAGAGAGAGTAACTTTTTTTTTTTTTATTTGTTCAAGAATGTCCATAACAGTTTTAATCTTTTTTGTAAAAAATTTTTTTACACACTCTTCATCTTTTGTCCTAAGGAATTAGACAGCACAAATATCAATTAATGGCAGAGTCACAATTCATGAAAGTCTTTTCTTTCCATTTAAAGCACTGAATGAGAATTGTGCAGAGAGATAAGAAGCTGTGTGGTGTTAAAAACAGTGGTAACAGAGGCAGATATATGGCCAGAAAAAACCCCACAAAAACTGCTATAAAACAGCTCTCCCACCCTTATTTGCTTTTCATGGACTGTAATAGAACAAGATGTAAGGAAACATCTGTTGCCTTTTTTAAAATAGTACTTTGATATTTTAAGAATATTGACAGAATTAGAAGAAGCCTAATTTCTGTGGTTAGGGACAGCAGACACCTATGAACTGGAATAGAGAGGATTAGTCTAACCAGCTTGTTAGATTTGGGGGTTGTGGATTCTTCCATTATACACAGCTCTGGGAAGCAGCATGGAGCAACAGTTAGCTCCTGGGCTCTGAAGTTAGGCTGCTTGCATTTAAATCTTGCCTTCTTCGTCTCTTATTTGTAAAGTGATACTGAGTAAGCTGGAGGGCTCTCTAAATTGTATTGGAGCATAACAGTATTTCTTCTGTCAAGAGTGGTGTGAGATTGAATGAGAAGAGAAACTCAGGCAGCTACTTCAGAGACTGGCTCTCATGGTCACGTTTGGTAAATTTAGGCTCTTATTTTTAAAGGTAGGTAAAAATTAGCAGCTTCTTTTAGACTAAATATAGGAACTGAATGGGATGTCCTGTAGGAATAGAAAGGCCTTTAAGTAGGAAAAATACAAGTCTCTTATTATGGAAATGTCTAGTCAGTGTATATGCAGGCAAGCTTGAGGAATAGCTGAGATATGGCCCATTTCTGAGGCTATTATAAAGCTAGCACAACTAGCGGAGATAAAGGCATAGCAGAACACCAATTAGAGTAGGTGAGCTCCAGTCAAGGGTGCAAACAGTCGTTACAGCTGCACAATGAATATGCTTCAGAGAATCTAAGCAAGTACAAGAGAATTTGCAAGTCTCGGATTCTAGGCACTGCCTCCATGAGGGAGAATGGAAGGCAGCAAGGCACCCTCAAGTCCAGGAAAGACTGGGAAGGGCAGAGCAGGAGTAGAGCCAGGACCAAGTGATCCAGTTATAAAGAATTCAGGTTCTGAGGATGAGACTGAACATCACAGACCAGCTGAGGTGAAGGCTCTCACCAGATGTAGTCCTGATGTTTCCAGGATGTTACCAGGTTCAAAGGACAGGCCTCCACCCAGACAGAGGTAATAATTGAAATAGGTTCATTTTGAATGACAGGTAGTCACTGAAAAAACAAGCCCTTAGAGGTTAAAGGATGTTTCAAAGAAAGTGTAGTGGTTCAGATGGTGGGCTTCAGACAGAGATAGTACAGGTCCTAATCTCTTCTTCGCCAGTTACTGCACAGTCAAGTTACATCTCTAAGCTTGGGTTTGTTCACCTGTAGAAAGGAGGTAATGAAAGTCCTCGCTTCAAGGTTTTTTGAAACTTAAATCATGCAATTTAATTAAAAGGACTAAGACAAAGCCAAGCACCTTCTAATTGCTCAATTAATGTTGGTTATTATTATTAAGTCTTTATCCAGAATCATTTGCATGTCTTGTTTTAAAATGCCATGTTTACAGGATAAATCACAAAACAATGCAATTATGTTAAATAAATTTTTCAAAACCTTGTATTTTTAAAAAATCACCTGGTCATGTAGCTTTACTGTTTTTAATGTATTTTTAATGAAGTGAATTTTTTAGCAGCATGTGCCACCTAGAAACCAGGACTCGGTACTATTTTGGACAAGCATAAGAAAGACCTATTTTTAAATAAAACAAGTTTTTATTGTACTGATAATTGTCTCAATCATTCAAGTAGGTATAGAGCACATAGAAAAATCCTTTGGTAATTCAAGTTTTAAGAAATAGTCAAAATTTGTTTTTAATTTTAGATTGGGCTTATTGTCTAGGAGTATATTTGTTCAAGTTTATCTGGCCAGGTCCTTCACCTCCTCACTTTGCCTTGCCACAAATTAGTATCTGCCCTATGAGATGGCTTGAATGAAACAACTGGCTTTATATTTCAGAGCTGTCTCACTCTTGACCAATGTATTAGGTTTATTCACAGGATTCCTGCTTCAGGCTGGGAGAGCAAAGGGGTTCTGAAGAAGAGACAGGCTTTCCTATTTTTGCTGCAGAATTAGACACCATCTATCTGAAAATGGAATCTGTGGTAAAAATCTCCAAATTATTTGTGATTCTCCTCTGTGGATCCACTCAATTCTCCCAAGATTTGCTTTTTGGGAATCATTTAATAATACAATAGATATGCCTTCTTCTACTAACTTTATTGCTCTGAAGCAAATCAAAACAACTGTCTTTGCTATTATATCATTTCACCCTCTCTTTACCCATAGCAAACAATAGAATTCACTAACTTTATGAATGAATATTACTTATTTTTGAAACCTGACAGACTTATAGGAAACCATCAATTGGACAAGGGATACGGTACCTAGCTTCTAAAGAAACCATGACTGATCTAATTGTCCCAACATTGTGCTAATAACTTAGCTCTTTCCTTCATTATTTACACTTCTACCTGAGAATGAAATGGAAAAGATGAAAAAGTGAAATCCAGTTCGATAACTGGCTATGATGTTACCAAATTCACTCATGGTGAAAGCTCTGAAATCATTGGATGGCATGAGCCATCAGATAGTCTTTGGGTTTCATTAATTCAGTGGTTCTCCACTTTTATCATGCATCAGAATCTCCTGGATTGCAAGTTTTTAAATCAGAGTGTGGGATTGACCTTAGAAGTTGCATTTTTAACAGGTTCCCAGGTGATGCTGATACTGTTAGTTCAGAGACTGTACTTTGAGAACCACTGTACTAATCCATGCTTAGTTTCTCTTCTATTAACATGAATAATTTAGACTTTGCTTTTGCTTAGCTAGTTATAGAAAATTATATTGTATAAACTAGTCTGGTGTAAGCAGTTATTTTGGTGTATATGTACCTTGTGCAGTGTAATAGAAGTGGTCAAGTAAGTGGTTACTTTACCCATTCGGTTGATTTAATTCATAAAGCAGTCAATTATGATATCTGCTGAATCATGGCTCTAATCCACAAAATCACTTTGCTTCTCTATATTGATGTGAGGTCCATGTAATACTGATGTATAATCTTATTTTTCTTAGTGATGGAACCTCAGTTCTATGACATTGCAAAGAATTCATACATAGAAAGCATCTTCCATTTTCCCCCAATTATTTGACTGTATGGGTTTTTTTGGTGGTGAAAGAATTGAGTTTATTTGTCATAAAATATTTTTTTAAATGAGCATAATTTTATTTAGCTTTCACAATGAATGTGGAACAGAGATGAGCATGTCATTGGTCACTACTTGGGACATGTTTTGATCTTGAGAAATGACAAGAAGATAAAGTGAGTGCAGGTTGCATGACATAGAAAAGCCACAGTGTTTGGGGTCCCTCAGCTTAAATACTTTGCTAATCTCCTTGTACCCAGAAGGTTGTAGGCCTAGCTGCCAGTTCTCTAGTGCAGATATAACCCACCAGTTACAGATTGTACAACAAATCATCTCAAAAACTAGGAACAACATTGCTTAGGAACATCCTTGGATCCCTCATCTAACTGCAATAGATACATTTCCTTAGTCACTCAAGCATCCCTGAGGCTGGAATAATCATCTCAGTCCCACTGTTAATTCTTTCCCATTACTAGGTTGCATATAGAAGTCTGGCTGAAAGGGAGTCTGGGAAATTCTGTTTTGATCTTTTCCATCATCTATAGTTCAGGAAGTGAAGGAATAAGAAGGTTGAAACATTAAATGGTCTAATATATAGCATGTACCACATTGTCTAACTAGTTAAAAGCAAAAAAGAGGTGACCTAAAAAAAATTTCCTGGCCTGAGAGTCTGAGGATGAGCTTCTAAACCTACTGTACTCTGAGTTGTGACTTGTCATAGCCTTTTTGAGATTATCCTGCCCAATAGTGTGGCAGAATGGTGCAGTAATACAGTCTGTAAGGACTTCATTACTTAAGCTGTGTGAAACTGTGGAACTTACAAGACCTCTGCATGTGACAGTCCTCTCATCATGAAGGAGCAATGACAATAATTGCCACTTTACAGATTGTTGTGAGAGTTAAATGGGCTCTGACAGTAGTGTTTGGCACATGGTGCTAAGTCAGTATTTCATTAACACATGGTCACAGGGGTCTCACTGAACGCTCTCTGACTGACAACAACCTGACACAGTTATTGAGGTTCTTATAGGAGGTATTTTCAAGACCTGGGAATAGTTAAATGGATACTCAAGCTTAATAAACACTTAAGCAAAAGACAGAACACCCATAAGTGTTCCTCTTATGAACTGCTTGCATCCTTACCAATCCTAAACTCAGGGTGGAGAAATAATCTATAAATAGAGGCATACTTCCACTGGGGTACCATACAAGTAAAATGGAACCTCTTATCCTTTTATTCTTCAGTGCCTGCTCAATGCTTTTCAAATACTTGAGTAACTGAGACCATTACCAATCAGCCTAATGTAATAACATGAGGTACTATACTTTGAAAACCTTTTATAAACATTGGAATTCTTACATGCTCAAAAGAGGGCTTTTACTTTATGTGTATTAGGATTTTAATGAACTGTGCATCACAGAATATCCTTTTTTAAATTTTTATCTTGGGAAGAGGAATGGGAGAAGATAGGTGACAGCTTTATAGTTCGTTCACCTAACCATGTAATAATTGCTCCTTTGGGGCACCACTGTATACTTGCACAGACAAAGCATTGTTTTACTGTGAAACTGCATCGCTATTTTGTTAGTGTTGTGCTTTGACTGACCCATGTGTATCTCACTCTAGCTGGACAGTGCTACATCGCTCATCCAGGCAGCGAAAAACCTGATGAATGCTGTCGTCCTTACGGTAAAAGCATCCTATGTGGCCTCGACCAAATACCAGAAGGTCTATGGGACAGCAGCTGTCAATTCACCTGTTGTGTCTTGGAAGATGAAGGCTCCAGAGAAGAAGCCCCTTGTGAAGAGAGAAAAGCCTGAAGAATTCCAGACACGAGTTAGACGAGGTTCTCAGAAGAAACACATTTCGCCTGTACAGGCCTTAAGTGAATTCAAAGCAATGGATTCCTTCTAGGATGATAGGTTTTAACAAGAAATCTTTTTTCTTTCTTTTTTTCTTTCCTTTTCTTTTTAAATTCATTTTTTTTTGTATGCATACCTGCCGACTCATATGCCTCTGGCATGGGGAAATTATGGGAGCAGAGTCTGTTTGCATGAAGATGAGATGTGATCAATACTACTGATCCATCTATAAGCCTGGACAGGGGACAGGGAAGTCCTGTCCTGAGGTGGCTCAGAGCTGTTCTTTGCAACATTCTCATACAATTTGGTGAAGAGTTCGTATTGCAATGTTTACGGGAGTGGGAGGGATGGGGAAAATAAACTTAACACTACAAGAGCAAATTCTAATGCATGCAAGAATCATTAGGTTGGCAGGTATATTAAATGAAAAATCTGGAAGTGTAATGGTAGAACATAAAGCTTGTATTGCTTCTGTGTCAGTGCAAAAATGTACTAGCCAATACGCTTAAGTGTGTGGCCCACAAATGGAACTTCACTTTGAAGTCATATCCACGCTATGTGGATTTTTTACTAAGGGGAAACTAACTTGTCCAGCCTAAAATGCTTCTTTTAATCTGTATTCTGTTCTTTCTCTTCTAGTAGTGTCATTACTAATGCTCCTGCTATCAATTTTTCCCCTTCACTGAAAACAAACATTTATTTGAGACAATTATCCTTCTGGGGGCACTGGAAGCACAATACAGTGATCAACCTTGCTTTTACTTTAAAAAAAAAAAATTGAACTATGATTTTGCTAGAAATAGGAGGCCCAGTGGTGGAATGTTAGAGGAACAGAAACTGACAATGTGTGAAGGTTTAGAGGCAGATACATAGGTGTAGCTTGGAGTGCTGGTATCTAATATGACATTGTACCTACTAACTCAAATAAACACATTTAATCTTGACATATGAAGAATGTTTTCTTTCTTTAAATGCATACTTAATAAAAGAACAGCTTCTTGCTGAAAAAATATGCTGAAAAATGCATACTTTTTCAGAACAGCTTCTTGAAAAGTGGTTAAATGTTCATCAGATTTTAGAAATTGGGGGAGGAAATAGGTAATAAATGAAGAAATCTCTGAGTCATCTTTAAAGTCCAGGAACTGCTTTTGTTTTATATCTTTCATTTATTTTTATTTACTTTCAAACAGAATCTAAAGTGAGAAAGTTGTGTGTTAGATTTTTGTGGACCTTGTTAAGCCCTAGGCTAAATTTAAGAAACTTAATGAATTCTCAGAGAGAAACTGAATCCAATATATACCCATTAATTTCAAAATACTTTATTTCAAAACTTTTTAATCTAAATTGTAAAAACAGGGCATTTATCTCTTTACTAGGAAGGAGTGAGTAGTAGTCTTTCAGCTATGGCCTGAGGAGTGAGAAAGGGATCTCAAATGCTCATCTGAGTGCTCCAAATCCTCCCATTTAAATGATCCCTACAGGTGAGCAAGTTATAGTATGTCTCCAGAAGACTTCTGGTAAAATATGTGTGTTTCTGAGCAATGTGATAACACATTGGGACTATGCTTGCATTAGCTTAGGTGCAAGGTCTAAAGGAGAAGAGACTGAGGTCTTATAGAAAGAGAGCAGCATAGTCCAAAATCTTTAGACATGGTTCTGCTCAAAACATTTCTAACCACCACTGGGTGATGATAAATTCCACCCAGGCTAAGAACAGAAAAGCAACAATAAAAGTAGAAGCTGATTTTTAACACTAACCATTGGATCCTATTACCACTATCCTGCCCCCTTAATGTATGTAAACTTAGTAAAGCCCATATATGACAAAGTACACAGCTAACAATATACTCAATGTTGTAAAACTTTTTCTCTAAGATCAGGAACAAAACAAGGATGCCTAATCTTGCTAAATTTACTTGACAAAGTATTGGAAGCCCTAACCAGACCTAAGCAAGAAAAAGAAAACATCCAAATTAGGAAGGAGGAAATAAAACATTCTTTTCAGATAATATATATAGAAAATCCTAAAATATCTAAAAAAAGAATTTGTTAGACCTAATAAACAAATTCAGTAATGTTGCAATATACAAAATAATATACACAAATCATCTGTGTTTCTCTACACTGATAATGAACTATAAGAAAGATAAATTAAGAAAATTTTTCTGTAACGTAATCAGAATAAAATACCTAGGAATACATTTCATTAAGGAGATGAAATAACTGAAAACTATAAGGTACTGATGAAAGAGATTAAAGACACAAATAAATGGAAAGGTGTTACATGCTTATGGATTACAAGAATATCATCAAATTTTCCATGCTACCCAAAGCAATCTACATATTCAATACAATCACTATCAAGTTTTTCAATATAATGTTTCACAGAATAGAACAAGCCTAAATTCTTTTTTATGAAACCACAAAGGACCTCAAATAACAATCAATCTTGAGAAAGAACAAATTTGGAGACATAAATTTCACTGATATCCAACTACTATATTACAAAGCTAGAGTAATAAAAATGGTATGGTATTGGCATAAAACAGACACAGATTAATGGCTCAGAAAGAAACCTATGCATATATGATTAATTTATGACAAGGTAGTCAAAATATACAATGGGTAAAGGGCAACCTTTTCAATAAATAGTATGGGGAAAACTTGACAGCCACATGTGAAAGAATGAAACCAAGCTATTGTACACATAACTTAATTCAAAATGGATTAAAGACTCGGATGTAAGACCTGAAATAAATCTCCTAGAATTAAACATAGGCAGTAAGTTCTTTATCATCAGTCTTGGTGATGACTTTGAATCTGAGGCCAAAAGGCAGCAAAAACAAAAATAAATGGCATTACATTGAATTAAAATGCTTTTTTACAACAAAGAAAAACAACAAAATGAAAGAGCAATCTACAGAATGGGAGAAAACATTTGCAACCTTATGTTTAGGTGTATTTGCTCTATACCACTTTGTTGAGAGCTTTTTATCATAAATGGATGTTGAATTTTGACATCCTTTTTTGTATGTATCTTTGCTTCCCCTTTGTTATATTTATTGCTTGATACCTTTCTTTTAGTATATAATATTCATTTACTCATTTCCAAATTCTACCTCTTCCATTAATTGATACCCAAATACTTTAGCCCTCAATATAATCTGACTTGTCAAGTCCTACACAGTAGTTATTTCTCTACTTCTTTCACTTATCATATGATTTCTTGACATACCTAAAAAATAATATGTACAGGTGAATCACCAAACAAAATAAGCATTAAAAATATTGGGATTTTATACGTTGTAGTTTGTAAATTTTCTGGTAATAGATCATAAGTCATTAGATTTTCAGTGCTGTGTCATTACAGAGTAACCAAATCAAAGTGACCATTTCTTATACCTACTCTTCTTGAGTACCTACTTAATCTTGAAGATTATGGCATTTTTTAAGGTAATGAAAGGAAACAAATGAACTACAAAAGGCTGTTGTTAACAGTAATTTTAAATAATACCAGTGCTAAGGATTATCATTAACAAGATGGTGGCTCCAGGCCCTTGTTCCCCGATGGAAACACAAAACGAACAACATATTGACCAAAGTAGCTTTGTGGAAATTCTAGAAATCAGTGAAAGATTTTTGCAGCTAAGTGAATGTCTAACCAAAAAAAAAAAAAAAAAAACATTCAATATGGAAGGATTTGGGGGTGTTTTTGCTTATTTATGTCCTGCCCTTCTCTGGCATAGCATAGTCAGGAGGAAGCTGTCTGATTCTTGGTTCTTCCCATGTAATGGAAGGCAAAGGGTAGAACCATTCACATTGTCCTGACCACTCTGGTGATACCCACAGGACTGCTTCTGTCTTGCCTAATTTGGAGCACTGGTGGAAATGGTGGCATAGTTTAGACACCAGGTTGGAGGCCACTGAAAGGATTTGCAGGCACCATGGCAGGTAAGAGCTGAAGGGAGTGCTGCAAACCCATGGGCTCCTGAAAGCAAGAGCTTTTGGGCAGAAGAATCCAATAGAACATATAAGACCTTGAGAAAAAGGCAGTGGTGGGTCTCTTAGGGGATATAAGACATTTTAAAGGCACCCATGAATGTGGGGGCATTGGGGAAAAAAGGCACACACAGACCTAGAGAACAAGTACACTTATAAAGGCCTGAAAAAACCATAAGCCTCCATGCCAGGTTGATTAGTAAAGGTTTCTTCCTTCAAAGAGACAATCCATAAAGACCGAAAGCAGAACTGTTTCTTCAAATATCCAACTATATGTTGTTGACAAGTGACATTATTAGATCTAAGGAAACACATAGGTTGAAAGAGAAAGGGTACAAAAAATATTCCATGCAAATAATAATTTGAAAAGCTGGGGTGATTATCCTAATACCAGACAAGAGAGACATGAAGTCATAACTGTTGAAACTAATAACTAATGAAAGCTCTAGAAAAATAGGAGATCTCAATACCCTCCTTTCTTTAAAAAGATTTTTATTTATTTATTTTTAGGGAGACGGGAAGGGAGGGGGAAAGAGGGAGAGAAACATCAATGTGAAGTTGCCTTTCACATGGCCCCCACTGGGGATCTGGCCTACAATCCAGGCATGTGCCCTAACTGGGAATCAAACTGGTGACCCTTTGTTTCACAGCCTGAGCTCAATCCACTGAGCTACACCAGCCAGGACAATACCCTGCTTTTAATAATGGGTGGAATACAGAAGATCAATAGGAAATAGAAAACTTGAACAGCATGATAAATGAACTGGACCTAACAGGAATATACAGCACACTCCATTCAAAACATAGAATATACATTTTTCTAAAGTATGTATAGAATATTCTCCAGGATTGATCATTCTTAGGCCACAAAAGAATATTAATAAATGTTTAAAAGATTGAAATTATATAATCTCATTTCAGAATGAAACTAGAATCAACAGCATCAGGAATAATGGCAAATGTTGAAATATGTGGAAATTAAATAATACTCATAAGCAGTGGGTCACAACGAAAATCTGAAAATATCTTGAGATAAATGAAAATAAAAGCATAACTGACCAAAACATATGGGATGCAGCAAAAATAATGCTAAAATGGTAACCTCATTATAAATGCTTACGTTAAAATAAGGGAAAAAGTCTCACATCAACAATCTAAGTTTATACCTCAAGGAATTAGAAAGAGAATAACAACTAAACCCACAACTAATGAAAGAAATAATAAAGACTAGATTTGAAATAAAAACAATAGACAATGGAAAAACAATAGAGAAAAATTAACAAAAGCAAGAGTTGGTTCTTTGAAATAAATCAACAAAATTGACAAACTTTTAACTAGATCAACTAAGAAATAAATGAAATAGGAAACATTGCAAATGGCTTACAGAAGTAAAAGACTTAGAGTACTATGAACAATTGTACATCAACAAATTGGATAACCTAGAGGAAGTAGATAAATTTCTAGAAACACAAACCTATAATACTAAATCACGAAGAAACAAAATCTGAACAGACCCATAAGTAAGGAAATATAATCAGTCAGCACAACCTAGAAACAGCCCTGGCTGTTCATGTCAGTTGGTTGGAGCACAGTCTCATACACCAAAAAGGCTGCAAGTTTCATCCCTGGTCAGGGCACATATTTATGTTTCAGATTTGATCCTCCTTTGGAGCACAGACATGAGGCAGGCAACTGATATTTCTTTCTCTCTCTCCCCTCCTCTCTCCCCCTTACCCCCTTTTTTTCTCTCCCTTTAAAATCATAAATATCTCCTCAGGTGAGGATTAACAAAGCTCCTCCCAACAAATAAAAGCCCAGATTCAGATAACTTCATTTGTGAATTCTGCCAAACATTTAAGAAATGAACACTAATCCTCTTCAAACTCCTCCAAAATAAAATAAAAAGGAGGGAACACTTCCATTGTGAGGCCACCGATAACCTGGCACTAAAGCCAAAGACACTATAAAAAAAGAAAATTACAGACCAACATCCCTGATGAATATCGATGTAAAAATTATCAACAAAACTCTAGCAGATAGAATTGAACTGCTCATTAAAAGAATTGCATACTGTGATGAAGTGGGATATATCCTAGATACACAGGTATGTTTCAACATGTAAAAATCAATCAATGTGATATACTACATTGACAGAATACAGGGGGAAACATGAAAAAAAAAAAACATGATCATCTCAATCAATAAAAAGAAAAGCATTTAACAAAATATGTCAAAATACTAAATTCCACTAAGGGGGATGATCTGGCATGCTCAGACTACTGAATTTATAACCATTGTACCAGTAAGGCTATTTTGTAAATGTTTGTAAAGTTTATTTCACCATTTCTGACCCTCCTGTGTTTTAATAGGCATCTAAAGTACTTGTCATTTCCTATTTACCTGGTCATGATATGATTAATATAGTGGACAAGAATTATGTTCTGTGGATGTCAAGACAATTAAGGTCTCAATAGACTATATTTTCTCAGAAATTAGGACTTTAATTATAACTCTAATATGAGAAAATAGGTTCTGCCATCTTACCTACATAAATGCAACTTGCCTTCCATCCTCCTTACTCATCAGTATTGGAAATAATTTTATGTACAGATCAACAGTCTCATGCCAAGTGCCAGAGATTTGGTGATCTTAGTAATGCTGAAACATGCAACTTGAGAATTTTCGGGGAACATACTGATTAATTGAACATGACTTCTTCTGAATCTTTTAAGCCTTGGAGGGTTATACTAAGCTCTACAGTTCCACCTAGGATGTGACGATGCTTATGATTAATTATCATGGACGGAGGAGTAGTTTCAGGAATTTTACTTGGTGATTTCTACCTTTGTGACATCTACCCCACAGGTCAGAGAACAAATGTGATCACGGTTTTCTGCCAGCTACTAAAAATATCCATCCCAATCATTCACTGTAGGAACAGGAAAATAATAATGTGGTGCTGAGCAGACCCACTGAGCATGCTAAGACTTGAATGAGGCCTACATGCCTTCTCTGGCCTTCGTAAATCTCCACTCTAGCCAGGATGGGAGTGGGATGGAAGCATGATTACATTCGAGTCCCTGGGCATCACTGTTATTTCAAAAGCTCTTATTTTTGTTTGCTACTATATAAAGTCTCTAGTAAATGAATGCAACTCCCTGGAGAATAATTGAGAATATGTATTGCCTACATTATGTATTAGGGTTCCTCCTCAACTGGATCTGCTCCTGGAACTAAGAACTGACTCCATCTAGAAATGGAATGAAAGATCATAATTTTTCATTATGATACTGACCTTAATCTTCTATTCTCCTGTTCTTAATCTTGTTGAATACATAAATCAAAAAATACTGTTGTTTGCTGACCATCTATCTTGTCTTTAGTAACATTATTTATTAGGCATTGCCACACATCTCTGTATTTGGGGCTCCCTAATTACCATTCCAGCTGTTTATTGTAGAAAGTACATTATGTCTTGTCCCTGGTGCTTACATGTTCCAACCTGGCTCATGCTATTCCAGAATCCCATCATCACCCTTGATTTTAGGGTACTCAATTACAATAGATGCTTCTATTGTATTTATCAAATATGATGCTCCCACCATCATATTTGACCCACACAGTACAGTTGTCACTGAGTTGAAAAAAGATAGTGTTCTCTTTTCCCTCACCTTCTTTAATTACTTTGATAAATATAATATCATCGGTGTTCAACTGCATTTTACCAGAAATAAAAAATTATTTATCAAATTGTCCATCAGAAGGACAGTGGGTTTCAACAGTCCCAAAGGACTATCTCACATTTCTGGTTAAGCTTGTATATTAAGCTAGGAAAGCCTCAGAAAAGTTGAGGAAAATCCTAGTGAAAAAAAATCATAGACACACTGCACACACTTGAGGTAGGATTTCTCAGCATGAAGTGAATCTGAACTCATAAAACTACCACCATTGTGTATTAAATTAGACAAAGGCTGATAGGTCCCAAAGATATCTGCTCCAAAGTCTCTGTCTTAGTCATGGACATTATTTATCACCAAAAGATGGCATATATATGTGTATGGATATTAATTGAGATAACAAAAACCTACAAGGGCACAGAATCACCAATGAGTAAAACCTTATCTTGTCATCAGAGAAATGTCAGAGAAAAGGCATTTGATTTATATACTCTTTCCAAAAAAATCAAAATTTACAGTTACACACATGGATGAAACCCCAAAATTTGAGCATCTGGCCAAGAAAACAGATGAAGTAGTAGAATCAGCTGAGGGTTTTGTTCGATAACTAAATTTGAGGTCTCATGTATAAGAAGAATAAGGAGCTCTGGATCACATATACGATGGAGTTCAGAAATGAAAACCCTCTCTTCCCCATCCCCCACACCACTGTCTGCCATGGAGAGTGGGGTAGAAGGCAGTCTATAATTTAGGATTTGGTGGCACAGGCAAGGTAACTTTGTCTGACTTCCCATATACCTGATAAATTTTTATCACATGTTGCTTACTGTTAATTAGAATTCTTTGGAGGAGGTGGTTAAATAACTATCCATTACATAAACCATATATGAATTATATCTTTAAAAAACAAGCTCCCCTCCCTTTTACTACTGATCCGATCCATGTCTGCTGCTTTCCTCCACAAAGGTACCCACTAATGTGAGTTTATGAGTAATACACTTCTCTTTACAATTTATGCATGTTCACAAACCCACAGGAAATAAATAGTATTTTTAGACATGTATAAGCATGTTTTCCAAATGCTTGTTGTAAGAGTCCTAGCAAGAAGGTGAGGCAGATTTTTGTCTCTTCTTTGGAGTAGTGACTATCCCAGAAGTGCCAGGAAGTGATGACGGGGTTCACTGGCAAAGACAATGACCCTAAAAGACTAAATTATCTGGCATATTCATGGAAAGGAACAGTAAAATGTGTGTTTATGTAGAAGATTGGGGGAAAATATGAGGTTCAACCCTGGACCTGGAAAACATCATGCATGCTGAGGTTGTTCACAAAGTGAACTAAGCCAGACACAGAAAGACAAGTACTGTTGATCTTATATATGAAATCTAAAAGAGTCAAACTCATAGACCAGAAAGTAGAATGGTAGTTTCCAGAGTCACGGAGGAGGGGGAAATGGAGAGGTGATGGTCAAATGGTACAGAAGTTTAGTTATGCAAGAGAAGTTCTGGAGAAGCACTATACAGAATAGTGTCATAGTTATCAGTTATACACACATATATATGCAGTATTTTATACATAGTTATATATATAAAACACTCCATACATAAAATTTGCTAAAGATAAATCCTATGTTAAGTGTTCTTACCACAGAAAAATGTTATGAGGTATAACAAAATGAGCAAGAAGAAAACTGTAGGAGGTGATGTTTATGGCTTGATGGTGCTAATGGTTTCACAGGTATGAAATTATCTCCAAACTTAACAAGTTTTATGCATTAAATATGTACAACTTTTTACATGTCAATTACACATCAATAAAAAGGTTTAAAAAATACTTGAGAACAACCTAGTGTCATAAATCAATCCAGTGTTGATGCTGCACTGAGGAGATGCAAAGAAGGGTCAGTTTCATCCCACAAAGGAACAAACAGGAAAGGGAACACGGTAACTGAAGATAAAATGCCTCTGAATCTGGCTGTGCCTCCATGTTTCTGTGTCAAGCAGAGAGAAGGTGTTTGTTATGTTGTGTGAAGTGAGGAAAGAATGATGTGATGTGGGAAGAACAGTGCAAGAGCCTCTGGCATGAATGTGTGTGGGAATGGGCGGGAAAGACATTCTCCGTCACCACGCTCACATTATTAAGACAAGGGCGTAAGATTTAACAGAATGTTATCTTTTTAGTTTGCATCCACTACTATCGGACCAGCATACATCTCCCAATTTTTAACAGTACATAGAATCTCAGGTGTTGAAGCAATATTTTTCAGAAACAGTTTCTGCAAACAATTACATTATGTAATTACCTCAGTGGGCAATAGGAATTTTAATATCATGAAATAAAAATATGTGAAAGCAATTTAAATGATCCAAAGCAGGAGTTGGCAAACTTTTCCGTACAGGGCCTGGTAGAAAATATTTTTAGCATTGTTGGCCATATGAGCTCTGTTCCAGCTACTCAACTCCTCTGCTGAGGTGTAAAAGCAGCTGCAGACACTACATTAAAAAAAATGAACACATGTGTTCCAAAAAAACGTTGTTTACAAAAACAGTAAGTAGGCCAGAATAGGCACACAGGCATAGTTGGCCAACCCCTACCCACTCTTTCCCACGAAGTCTCCTAATATTAACTACTTACAATTATTTTATTTTTCAGATTGGGAACATCCCCTCTTCTGATGTCTCTTTAAGAACATAAACTAACTGATTAAAAACAAACAGACAATGTATTTGGTGAGTTCCAAACCTAGCACCATTAATTCATTCAGGAACAATTTATCAAGTCCTGCATCTGTGCTAAGAACTGCTGTAAGTGCTGGCAGAATGGAGTTTAAAAATTCTCTTCTGGTTATAAAGAAGCTCATAGTTTTGTTGCGATGGATGGGGAAACAGAAAGTTAAATTACAATGTACTAGTAAGTATGTTCAGGATTCAATAATGACAGCACACTTCTAGCAAAGCCCTGTAGGAACCTGGTGCTGGGCAAGTGAGTTAAATGGTGGGGTGGGATGGCGGTGAGTGTTCATGTGTGTCAAGAGATCTACATATCCTAGTTTTTAGAAGCTCGGGAATAGCTCTATAACAGGTGCTTGTTTCTGTCTCTTGTGGGATAGAAATTCTGGTACACTTTGGAAGTATGCTTACTCTTCTTAGAGCTCTGCAGATCCCTCGAAGGGCTCTGTTGCCTTACTTGGAGATTAATTTCTCTTTCAAGTTTCATTCTTAAGGTGATGCTGAATACCAGGCTACCTGGAATCTTTTCCTGTGCCGCTCAAGATAAGTTTCTAAATCTCTTTGAGTCTGATTATTCTACAGTTTAAAATAAATACTTGCGAGTGCTAAAGAGATACACCAAAAGGGATTCACAGATTAGGAAAAAGTGCCAGATAGGAAGAGAAAATTATGAAGCATATTCTACCCTTGTGGCACTTTCACTTACAATGTCATGTGCAATCCTCACCCCAAACCCAAGACGAGTTACTAGTAACTCCATTCTACAGATGATGAAGTTAAGTCTCAGAGGTCAAACCATATAGCTGATAAGTGCAAGCCAAAATTCAAATTTAGGTCTGTGATATATTAGATCCCCACCTTCTTTCCATGTGCCTATTACCTCCTTGATGTTCATAACACTCAATACACTGCACTCGGGGTCCAAGTCATAAATGCATGAAAAACAAAATAATAAGAGTTAAATAACAATGCAAAAGGTGAAGTGTGTGTGTATGTATTTAATTGGGTAAAGCATTATACAAAATGAAAGAGGCTAAGATCAATGGGCTGTGCTGGTAGAAAAACACAATAAACTATTGTAAAAGAGTGGTTTATGTGAGAGACATTGATTCTGTAATTCTGATCTTACAAGGTCTTAAATATGAGGTATAGCAGATTAGAATTTGTTATTCTGTAGATTCTCTAGAATCTATGGGTGGGACATTACTTATTGTACTTACTTAAAACATAGTCTCTCATTTAGACAGGGATGGGTTTCAATCATCACTACTTTATTCACTATGAGTCCCTTTCTTTTAGAGCCTTAGTTTCTACTTTAATAAAATTGCAGCCATCACATGATTCAATTGATAATTTAAAATCATTCTTTAAGATCCAATCACTTCTGCACAGTTCAAATACATTTAAAAAGATGTATTAAGAATCACCTTGAGTCTGTTCTTCCGTGGGTTTTTATTGGGTTTAATTTGCATAGGAATACAGGCCATATACAAAAAGCTCAGTCATTGTTAGGCAGTAATGATCAAACAATAAATAACATTTAAAGAACTATGAGGGCTTATTCTAAGCCAGGGTCAAATAGCCAAAGGGCCACAAAACTTTGAGAAACAAACTCATTTTATGCTTGGACCCTTAAATTGAGGGTATTCTTATCAAAGCAGGTTTCACAGGATTTTATGCATTCTTTTCTTAGGCCTGCTCCACCAGGGAACCCACCCTTTCCAGCACAGGGCCACACCCACCTCCAGCACTGTTTCAGGCTTAAATCAAGCAGGGGAAGTAAAGCAGCCAAGAGATTAGGAGACTTCTCACAGACAGAATGAGGACTGAGGTTATGTCAAAACTGAGGGGTGAGGGTCCATCACCCCCTTTTTTATAGTCCCCCGAGTCCTTCCCTGATACTCATGTCACTACCATGCCTGCCTTAGGTCATCCCTCCTTTAAGGAATCTTACCCATCATTGGCTAACCTGTCATCCACTCAGGGCCAAGCTGGGTGAAGTAAAGGGGACAGAGGCAGTACCGCTGCCAGGAAGATAAGCTTTGTCTCCTTAGTGGCTTATGGTCTCAGGGTCTCTTTGCTCAACCTTAGCCATAGGGAGTTACAGCTTCTGAAACAAGGCAGGGTGGTTCCCACAGGATTACATTGTTCCAACTGAAGTCAGGAAACCCATTTCAATATCACCATCTCCTACCATCATCCCAGGATACAGTGGAAAGCCACTACACTAAGCTTTAAAAGGATGCTGGTGTATTTCTCTTATTAATGTCCTTTTGGATATCTTAGCAAAATGAATATCCTTTTGGCTTATCAGGAGGCCTGCTGGAGGATGGGGGGAGAAAGAAAGGGTGGCCTTCTTCAAGAAAAATCGCTCTGGCTGGCGTAGCTCAGTGGATTGAGCGCGGGCTGTGAACCAAAGGGTCACAGGTTCGATTCCCAGTCAGGGCACATGCCTGGGTTGCAGGCCAGGCCCCTAGTTGGGGCCACGTGAGAGGCAACCACACATTGATGTTTCTCTCCCTCTCTTTCTCCCTCCTTTCCCCTCTCTAAAAATAAATAAATAAAATCTTTAAAAAAAAAAAAAAAAACCTGTACTAAAAAAAAAGAAAAATCAACTACAGTATTTCTGACTCCTTAAATTTTGCAGTTCTTTTCTGCTACCAGGTAAGTTCTGCATTCTAAACTTCATACACTCTAAGTCACCATTGATTTTCAGCTCTTTCAACAAAAGAAGTTTTCAATCCAAAAAACTACTAGAACTACTTCCAGTTTTCTAGACTGACATACAGAGCCAACAATCCTCAGTATGTACATGCACCCCTGTCAACATTGTAGCTCAAATCTAACATTTTTGCCCTGTTTCACCTGCTGTTCTTACAATTAATTTTCACACATATGCTGCACATTTTTCTTCATATAACTTAGCAAAGCCCTGCAAGTATAAATACATGAACCATCTTCTAGGTCAGATTTTGTGCCCTTCCCCCCGGAGCACACAGGCTGACTCTAGTATTCAGTCTAAATACATAGGAGTCACCTCAAAATAGACTCAGCAATCTTGAGACAGAAGAACAAAGTAGGAGGTATCATGTTACCTGATATCAAACTATATTGCAAGGCTTAAGTAATCTAAACAGCATGTTACTGACCTAAAAGCAGACACGTAGATCAATGGAACAGAATAGACAGCCCACAAATAAACCCACACCTATATGGACATTTAATATATGACAAAGGAAGCAAAAATATACAGCAAGATAAAGACAGTGTATTCGATAAGTGGTGTTGGGAAAATTGGACAGATACATGCAAAAAAATTAAACTAGACCACCTTCTTACACTACACACAAGAATAAATTCAAAATGGATTAAAAGTTAATTGTAACACTTGAAAACATAAAGTCCTAGAAGAAAACATAGGCAGTAAAATCTTGACATTGCTTGTAGCAATATTTTTTCTGATATATCTCCTCAGGTGAGGGAAATACAAGTAAAAATAAACAAATGGGGCTAGATCATATTTAAAAAAGTTTTTATGCAGCAAAGGAAATCATCAACAAAACAAAAAGACAACCTACTGCATAGGAGAAGATACTTGCCAGTGATACATCTGATAAAGGGTTAATATCCAAAGTTTATAAGAACTTATACAACTTGAGACCAAAAAAATAATCCAACTAAAAATGGGCAGAAGACCTGAATAAGACACTAAAGAGGACACACAGATGGTCAATAGACATGAAAAGATGCTCAATGTCACTAATCATCAGAGAAATAAAAATTAAAACCACAGTGAGATATTACCTTGCACCTGTCAGAGTAGGTATCATTAATAAATCAACAAACAAGTGTTGGTGAGAATGTAGAGAAAAGGGAACCCTCAGGCACTGTTGGTGGAAATACAGGTTGGTACAAACATTATGAAAACAATATGGAGATTCCTCAAAAAATTAAAAATGGAACTGCTATATGACTCAGCAATTCTACTCCTGTTATGTATTTGAGAAAACCCAAACACTTATTTGAAAAGGTATATGCACCCCTGTATTCATGGCAGCATTATTTACAATCACCAAGCTATGGAAGCAACCCAAGTGTCCACCAATAGATTAATGGGGAAAAAAAAGCAGTAGCACATATATACAATTAAATATTACTCAACCATAAAAAGTGAACTCTTACCATTTGTGATAGCATGAACAGACCTAGAGTATATCAAGCTAACTAAGTCAGTCAGGAAAAGGTAAATATTGTATAACCTCACTTATATGGGGAATCTAAAGAACAAAATGAACAAACAAAACAGAAACAGACTCATAGATACAGAGACAAACTAGGTTGCCAGATGCGACGGGGGTTGGGGGAATGAGTGAAAAAGGTGGAGGGATTAAGAAGTACAAATTTGCAATTACAAAATTGTCACAGGGATATAAAGTTCAGCATAGGGAACATAGTCAATAATATTGTAGTAACTATGTATGGTGCCAGGTGTGTACTTGAATTATTGGCAGATCACTTTGTAAATTATATAATTGTCTAACCACTATGCTGTACACCTGAAACTAATATAAATATTGAATGTCGACTGTAATTAGAAAATAAAATTTAAAAAAAGATTCTCTATAATAAGATAGGTGAACACAATAGGAATTCTTTTGAAGAGATTCAGCATCCCGTTCAGAGATAATTGCCATAGGTGAGGTAATTACATCTTTAGAGAGGGAACTCTAGTATCTTCAGATAAAAAGGAGGAGGAGGTGGAAGAGGAAGAAGGAGGAGGAGGAGGAGGAGGGGAGAGAAGGAGGAAGGGAGGAGAGTGAATTTCTCTGGAGAGAGAGATTGAAGGGGATTCAGAGATTCAAGATAATCACGTTTATCTAAGTGTAACAAAATGTCTTTTCATAAAGGCAGGACCCGTTCCTGGTCATTCAAGGCTCTAAATATAAGACGATTGGTAAAAGTGTCAATTCAATCAATTCAAACCAGATAAGATCACATCTGGTTCTTATTATTATCTACATCAATTCCATGTCAATAAAAAATATTTTAGGGTCATCATAGAATATAACCAGTTCAGTGTTTTGAGTTGAGAATTCAATGCTCTGTGCTTGTCATTCCTTTCTGTAATTTATGTAATCTGGTAAGAAATATTTGGCTAGTCACATGGTTCTTTAGTAGTATTTGTAATCATTATGACTACAATGGTCAAATTCATTAGCATTTAGTCTCCTAGTCCCTTATCTTTATTTGTTTTTATTTTATTTTAATTCATTTCCAGTTTTATTGAGGTATATTTAATAAACATATGTAAGGTATATATTGTGATAGTATGAGATACACATATATTTTGAAATATTTATTACAATTAGTTCACACATCCATCACCTCACTTTTCTGGGGGCATGTGAGGTGAGAACAGTGAAGATCTTTCTTACCTTTAAAATATGCTTTATTTCAAGCTACCACTGATGGTAACTTAAGTACCATATTTTTCAGACTATAAGATGCACTTTTTCCTCCCTCCAAATTTGGAAGGAATAATGGTTGTTAATGCTGCTGTTGAGTTCTGTTTACATTTACATTGGTGAAATATTATGTTATTTATGTTATTAAACATTTTACCACATTTTTTGCTTCAAATTTTTTTTCTATTTTCCTCCTCTAAAACTTGGGTGCATCTTATGGTCTGAAAAAATAGTATTTGGTTTGTTACTATTTTCCATGGATTATATGAAACCCATTTACCAAGGTCAATGAAGTTATCTCTACTTACAAATACAATGCAATGAAATAACTAATCCCATTTTCCAATATTTGAAAATCAGTTACCTGGGACCATTCCTGTCTCAGTTAACCAATTAAGATAATATATCTATAATGGTTAAATCTCAGAGAAGGTCTTTTATATCAACAATTGTTTACAAATATGTTGGGAGGACTGGAGTTGTAAAATGAGGAAGTGTTAGAAGACACAAAGAATTTACGCATGTCATTCCTAGATCAAGTGACATAGTTGTTGCCATAAGCCCTGAGCTGTTGCCATAAGCCCTCATTTTGGGAGCTGTTATTGCTCCATACCTACAAGAGTTAGTGAAGTGTTGCTCATTAGTTCTGGTTTTCTGGAATTTCCAGCAACCTTGTCTCTCCTGCTGTCATAGGATAAGACTGTAAGACCAGGTAAGAGCCAGGAGCAGAGGTCTTCTCCCTTCCTCCTGAATTCTAATCTCCTACGTGTGCTTCCCAAGACCTTAACAAGAAGTTAGGAGTCAAAGGAATCTGCAAAATGTAGTTTTTAATAACCCAGTCCCACCAATTCAGAGCAAAGTGGAGAAGGGTGGGCAAGGGGCTGAACAATAATCGCTGAATAGCTGACAAATTTAAACCTTAATTATGTAATTTAACATATTGTAATTTATATGTTAATTAAAATATTTTAATTTAAAATTATAATTTAACATATGTAATTAGGACTTATTGTGATTTATATTGGACATAGTGATTAAGAGCAGCAGCTCTCCTGCTCTGCTGGGTGACTCAGTTGGTTGGAGCATCATCCTGTATGCCAAAAGTTTGCAGGTTTGATCCTCTGTCGGGGCACTTACAGGAGGTGACTGACCAATGTTTCTCTCTCACATCAATGTTTCTCCTCTCTCTTTCTTCCTCTCTCTCTAAAATTAATAAACATTTCCCTGGGTGAGGATTAAAAAAATATATCAACTTTGAGACATAAAAATTTCTCTAAGGTTAAAATTTCAATTATGTATCTAGTTTTATAACTTCCAATTTGATATTTTTCCTTTGAAGAGCTTAGTTGTTGTATTTGTAAAATGAAGAATGTTTGCCTTATTGAGCTGCTACAGTATAAACTTGTGTCAGCTAACATGGAACATAATAGTTCCCTGTTAATACTGATGTTCACATGGTCGTGATGATGATACCAATGAAGACAGAAGTATTGGTGGTGGCAGGCAATGATGTGGAATGCTGAATTGATGACTTTTTGTTCACATTTTCAAAATGACCAGACTTCCCAAATGTTAATAATCACTGGTAGGAACTATTGAGTTTTGAGAAGGCAAGTGCCCCAGCCAAAGCTCCTCTGAGATTATTAAACTAGTCTTGGCATTTTGGAAGAATGATAGGTGGGAGGTGCAAGGGAATTAGCAATCATTTACTTACACTTATTCACTACATATGGAACAAGTTATAAAGTTCTGATCTCCTCTGAGATATTTCTTCCTCTGAAGAAGCTAATTCTCTAATTAGGATGTGATTAAAATTGTTCATATGATGAAAACAATGCTGAAGTATAAGCAACAGCCCTTGCTTGGTTCCACTTCGGAAGATTGATGGAGAGTGGATAGCAAGAGGGTGGTTTTTTTAATAGAAAATGAAAAGTCAGGAGGAAATAGCGAATTGGAAGTTGGTTCAGCGTACTAATTTTCCTTTCCCTTTCCCCATTTTCCTCACATTACCTCCCTTTCCCCCTCTTTTTCATTAAAAAGTTAAAAAAAACTATTTACAACAATCAAAAATTTATTTTATATTTTTTTAAATCAAGAAACACAAAAACCCACCTACTTATTCAAATATTATAAAGTATTAAAGTCCATTCTCATACTCTGATTTCTTCTTTTCTACAGAATTTTAATCTTTTCCAGATACTCTATAAGCTCATAAGGTTTGGTCTAAGGCAGCACAATGCTTCCAAAATATCACCATTGGCATAGTTGTCACAATCAAAGTTGGGATTGATGCCTAAGAGCAACACCGAAGATGACAATTTTCAAGACTTTGCCACTGTGAGCAACATTCCTTCCTTTCTTTGAAGAGGGAGTGAGATCATAAAAATGGTGTACTACAAATGTAAAGTTTCTCAAGAAATGTAAATATTCTACCTCTAAAAACCCAAAGTGTCAGAAAAAGAAGGAATGCCCTTGGCAGGGAATATGCTGGGTTCATTTTGATTCAGATATTGCTACTCTGGTATCTGTCACTGGACTTTTATTTAATTTGGCCCTTAAAGCATCCTTTGAAGCCGAGTGACCTCTGCTCAGGGATCCTGCTGCAGCAATGCCTGATCATCAATGCTCTTTGTGTTGTTGTCCCACAACAATGCTGGTCTTTGAACTTACCTGTTTCAATTTACAAGTCAATTCTTGCCTTCATATCAGTCAACGGGTAATCTTCTTTTTCCTACCCAGAGCCTATGGGGGCAAAAAGGATTGCAACATTACCAGCACTTAAAATAGCGTAGTCAGACAGAAAAAATAGAAAAGGATTTCATTTTGTCTCTTCACCTTAACCAAAGCCAAGTAGGAAATTCAGCTCTGATTGAAATTACTTAGCTGAAAAAACAATAACAGAAACAAAACTATATACTACACATACATGCACACACACATACCACACAAAAACACAACATAGATATATGCATTTTTTTCTTTTTTTTTAGATTTTATTTACTTATTTTTAGAGAGGGGGAGGGGAAAGAGAAAGAGAGGGAATGAAACATCAATGTGTGGTTGCCTCTCATGCCCATATACTGGGGACCTGGCCGGCAACCCAGGCATGTGCCCTGACTGGGAATTGAACCAGTGACATATTGGTTCACAGGCCCATGCTCAATCCACTGAGCTACACCAGCCAGGGCAGATGTATGCATTTTTAATCCCCAGTTATCTTGCCAATGGAAGAAATCTATGTGGCCACATTAGCCATGAATACTATGTAATTCCCTACCTGAAAATTGTGTGTGTGTGTGTGTGAGTGATTAAGATGATATATAGAGTAGCTTCTTGAAGTTAAAAATATAAAGAAATTTTCACACTTTGTGCATTCTTACAACTTTATGTGGACCTCACCTCCTGTTTGGAAAAAAAACAAAAACAAAACCCCTGCTTATTATACCCCTGATGGCTTCCAAATCACTGAAAAAAAAATGATTTTAAAATCAATATATCAATTTCCTAAAATAAAGTTTTCAAAGCACATTTGTATTATAGTAGTCTTGAATCTTGGGGCATAAAGCACCATAATTTTTCCCACTCCCACCTTTGCATAACTGGCAAGCCAGAAAAATATCTTACAGTTTTACTATCTGAAGAAACATTCAAGAAATGGAAACTTAAAAAATGTTGATACTTCTGGGAAGAAAGTATTACAAAAAAAAATTAAAAAAGAATAATACACTGAGTGAGATGCTCATCTGGAGGGGTAGATATGGCATTGATGTCTAGAAACATACATAGTACATGTGATCTGCTGTTTAATTCTGCTGTTTAATTCTTATAAGGGGAGTCTACATGTCCAGCATCATTCTGTCCAGGCTTTGCTAATGGCAATGGCATTCAGTGAGGGAGCAAAGAACTCATGTAATTTCTGCTGATGAGTTAAAGAAAGTGAAACTTGGATATGGTATGCTAGTAAATGCTTAATAATCGTCTAGAATAAAACAAAAATGTGATTTATACTGTGGGTCCATATTCTTGTTGCAAACACTCCCATTGTGACTGATTTTAAGCTACCACATCATGTCACTAAATGAAGAGCTGAAAAGAGAAGCATACAATTAGCTCTTGTAAGTCAATATGAGTTATCGGTAGCACACCATGGAAGATCGGTCAGAAAGGGATTCAGCTAAACTGAACATTAGGACAAAAGATTCTTTTGATGTTATTTCTGCCCAAACCCTCTTACACAGAGTTGAAGGCAAGTTTCTCTTTTCACATAGTGGCTTTTCTTTGTTCTGGTTGATTGCGATACAGAATGAATGCTTATGATGTTTCAAAACTCATATAAGTCATAACACCAAATGTGATGGTATTAGGAGGTAGGACTTTTGGGAGGTGATGAGTTCATGAGGGTGGAGCCCTAATTAATAGAATAAGTATAGTTATGAAATAGACTTAGAGGCTGCCCAATCATCCTTTCTATCATGTGATGACACAGCACAAAGATGGCCATCAGCAAACAGGGAAGTGGGCACTCGCCAGACACCCCACGTGCCAGCACCTTGATCTTGGACTTCCTGTCTTTCTGAACTCTGGAAAATGAATTTCTGTTGTTTATAAGCCACCCAGTGTATGATATTTTGTAATGGCAGCCCAAATGGATAAAGGGAACTGGGTACCACTCATTTAGTTCTTAGCCAGGCTTCAAGCTGATGTGTGAAATATAGGACCACTACAATAATAAGTGATGTCCACAATTCATAAATATTTAAATTAAAAAACTCTAGAGCTTTTTTTTACCCTGCTTATTTAGATATATAATTGTTATGAGATATGGGACTTTGTGTTAGTACAGTTGGGAGAGAAAATTGGAAAATTAATTGAGACTTTTACCACAAAATCTTATAAAAAGTTATTTCTCTAAATAGAATTGGGTCAGGACATTGCTTGCCTGGCATGGTGCTAGGCAACGGGAGAACACTAAAATCTCCCAGAAGTTTTGAGAACATGAGACACAGATGGATCCGTGCAGTCAATCTATCCTGAGTGCTGGCGACCATATGCATTGGCAACATTTATCAGAGATATGAGTCAATTAAATACACCGATAGGGTTTCTTGCCTTTAGGACACAAACTTGAATGTATACTATGTCGACAATTTTGTAACATGTATGAAATGTTACATGTTTAGAAAAAAAAGACTGGAAGGAAATATATCAAAATTCTAACAATGTTTATCTCAATGTAGTAGAGTTTTAGGCACTTCTATTTACTTCTTTATAAGACATATTTCCCAAATTTTTTACAAAACATTGCATATTAAAACTTTTTTAAAGAAAAAAGGAATACAAAATAAAAATCTTCCAGGTTTCTTTAAAGATGCAATCACTGGTTAGTCATTTATTATTTGCTCTGTTTTCCACTCTTGCATAGCAAATTTTTATTATTGTAGTTAAACATTTGTAAGTAGTAATTTGGTAGATTAGTATCTGTTTTTTCCCAAGGATGAATTGCCATGTCCATAAAAGCAGTACCTTCAACATGAAGTCTGGAACTAAGTAGGTGTTCAGTAAATATTTATTGAGTGAGTGAAAGTCATGGCAAGGCAGGTGAGATGATTTGGGGTAGTTTAACAAGGACCAAATATTAAATATAAAGTTCATGAAATAAAATTTCTCAACTCTAATTACTCCTTCTTGAGATTCTTATATTTCCCTAGCTTATTTACTTATTTTGACTGCTCTCAACTTTCTCTCTTTTCTCCCTACCCTCCTTCTCAAATCTAAATGAACCTCAGATACAAGGTTTAGATAAATCACAACGCTAAGTACATGACACACTCCCATCATGGTTACTTGCCTATAATCATTTTGAGTTGTTGTTCAGCAGTTTACTTTCAATAATACACATGCCACCGTGAACATATTCCCCAGTCTACAAGAACGTTGCCAGTAACCTGCATAGATCTCTGTGCTTTTCTCTTTGTCCCTGTTTACACCCTACCATGCTTAATTTTATGTTTATTCTACACCTATTTTAAAATAATTCACAGAACTTCCTTTTTTCATGGGGTATTATGTAAATAGAGTTCACCCAGGTGGTTGCAGGTAGCTGCCTTTACTCATTTTTACTGCAGTGTTTCTCACTGACTCAGACTGTATTTTCAAAGCGAGACAAATCCTCACGAAGATGTGCCAGGCAAAGCCTAACAAGTAACTTGTTCCTTTTTCAAGAAGTATGTTCAAAAAGATTTGATCCACCATCTGTAAAAACTCCTAGGTCTCTAGTAAAGATATAAAGCATACAACATGAGGAAATAAATTATTTTTAAAATTGTATCATCTTATATTTTTAATGCCTAAAATACTAGATAACAAATAACTAGGAATAGTGAACTGATTTAGAAGACAGATTTCTGATTTTGATGTTATTTGGTATCACACATGGGACAGTTCAGGGAGAGGAAAACTCTCCCTTAGTTAAAAGTAAACTCTGTGTGACTGCAAGTCATTTCTTCTTCTGGTAGCTTAGTGTCTAGAAATTTTAAACTTGTCCTAAGCCCCAAATACACCTCTCTGTTTCTCTTTTGTTTAAATTAAGTCAATCAAATCATTCTTTCATTATAATTTCTGGATATATTCTAAATCCCTACTGAATATATGAAGGGGAATAAAATGCTACTTACCTTGGAGATAAAATAAGTGTACCAGAATATGTGAACCACACTCTAATAGACACAGTTGTGATAGGCACCCATATTTTGTCTATAATAAAATTTTCAATTATTAGAAATTGTGATATAGTTTTACTCTCCATTTCCTCTACTACCCTTATGATGAAAAGAAAGAAAGAAAAAGAAAAGAAAGCTAAGGATATATATATATGTGTGTGTGTGTACATACATATATACATATATGTATACACACACGTATATATACATATTCCTCCATGTATACATATACATATATACATATTCCTCACATGAGGATATGTTTTTATTGATTTTAGAGGGGAAGAGAGCCTCCAGCATGTGCCCCAACCAAGGATCGAACCAGCAACCCAGGCATGTGCCCTGATCTGGAATTGAACCCACAACATTTTGGTGTACAGGACAATGTTCCAATCATCTGAGCCACCCTGTTAGGGCTGGTTGTAGATTTTTTTTTTTTTTTTTTTTAAGATTTTATTTATTTATTTTTAGAGAGGGGAAGGGAGGGAGAAAGAGAGGGAGAGAAACATCAATGTGTGGTTGCCTCTCACGTGGCCCCCATTAGGGGCTTGGCCCGCAACCCAGGCATGTGTCCTGACTGGGAATCGAACCTGTGACCCTTTGGTTCACAGCCCGCGCTCAATCCACTGAGCTATGCCAGCCAGGGCAGGTTGTAGATTTTTGACTGAGGAATAAGTTCACTAATACGTTTTGTGCTTGGTCCATATTAACCCTGTCTCCTAGAAGGCATGTCATAAATGCTTTCTGGGCTTTAACATTCTTCTCTGCATTATTTTTTAATGAGTTCTAGCCATTGACATGGTGATTTTATACACTCTTTCCTCTCATCAGTCATGGGAATGAGAAATGAGACTCAGATTGATTAACACTAACCCTGTGGCGCTCCAGGCCACAAGGAGCCCCAGACCCTCCTCAGAATGCTCTCAAAGTTAGGAAGGAAATATTTTCACAACCATTTTAACAAATGCCTGTTTTTGTGGTTGATCTCTTTTTACATTTCTCAATAGACATATTGAGTAATTGTGTTCTTGTGAAAACAAATTTTTAATGTCAGAAATTCAGGTAGAGTGGAGCAAAGAAATAATTTTTAATCTGGAAGGCAATGAGTGATAGTTTGGGTTGAATTCTGTTTCTGCAACAAATGAGCATTGTGCTTTGGAGCAAGGAACTCTACTTTTAAATGTCATTTCTCCTAAAAAAAGTGGTAATAATAACAGTGGCTTCAGGTGGTGTTTTGAAAATTCAATAGAAAATGCTTCTGGGAAGTTCTAGCAGAGCAGGCACTCAAGGTGTGTGGATTCTGAAGTGGGTCAGTGGGGAAATTTTGTGGAGGACTTTTAGGTATGAGCTTTCAAGCACAATAAGGAGCTATTTCTGAGCTCACTGACAGGCAAGGCTGGCTTAATTCCCATGAAGATGCTGGTCTAGCCTCCCTGTTCTTGTCTAGTGAATGGTTTGAAGAGATGGAAGAGAGGGACACCTAGACACTTCCTCACCCTGTAGGGAAACATCTAGACAAGGACCTTTGGAATTCCCTCAGTTCCACATCTCTAGTCAAAAGTATTTAAATAAGATAGCCAAATAGTTTGCTGAAGGAACAATTTGTTTTAGTGTACATATTATAAATTCTTTTAAACCTACAGAAATGTGAACATTTAAGTAAAACCATTTGTGAGGTTCACTAATAAATAGACCATGAATACAATATGGACCCTCTGGACTTCAAGCATGAACAGGTATAGTTCAGTTCATTCTCTTCTACCAGGTTTACCTTGTGAACTGGCGAACATTTATAAGCAGATTTTAAGATTGATACAAATATGTAGCCCAAGACTCAATCTAGGCTTAAGAAAGGCCTAGGATTAAGAGTCTTTCAAGTGAGGAACGGGGGCAGCTCTTCATGCCATTCAAAGTGATTCAGCTTCATTTTCTAATTGCAGGAGAGCACAACCCTCAAGCTCTATGGTAGAGACTGAGAAGTCTCTCACTTTTGGTCAGCCATCCATCTATGCTCCCAGCATGCAGTGTTTGGCAATCTGGCCTGTGACTGAAGTTTCAGAAAGACTCCATCCCAAATCCCTTACCACATTTCTCCCAGTCTCATACAATAGAATATAAAAAAAATCTTCTCATTTATTTAATTATAAGGGTTATGGCAAAGCACAACACATCTCATCTTTGCTCTGGATAACTATTACTATGTGCTGTTTGTTGTGGTCTTCAAATACATATACTTCTCTATTGCCCTTTTTTCACCCCAAGATAGGGTAGGTCAAGGGGCCTATATATGTGTATTTTAAAAATATTTCCAGTATATATTTATGCATATATTTATGCATATATTGTGTGTGTATCTATACACACACACACACACACACACACAGATATCCATATATTTATATACATAAAGTTTGAGAACCACTGCCACCTTTAAAAATACCACACAGGAAAAAAATATTTCTAGGTTAAATATATATATATATATATATATATATATATATATATATATATATATATAAAGATTGATGACAGATGATGATAGGCACACACACACATATATCAGAAGTTGAGAACCATTGCCAATGTTAAGCAAAAAAAATCAGTAAAAATTATTTTTGTGCCTCAGTGGTTTTTTTGTTTCTGATGTTTTTAATTTTTAATCTCACCTTTATTGAGATTTAACTGACATAATATTGTATAAGTTTAAGGTTTACAGTGTGATGGTATATTACTTATATATATTGCTGAATGATTACCACAATAAGGTTATATGCCTCCGTCTCTTTAACTGAAAAATAGGTTAAATAAAGGAATACTGCGAACATCAGAGTATGAAAAGGTCTGACACAATGAAATTTTTGATATTACGAGGAATGTTGATTATATAGGCTAAGTAAAGGGAAGATGATCTCAGATATTTAAAGGACAAGATGATTCAGGCACAAATTTCAACCAATTGTCCTGGATACACAGTCTGAGAGTTGGCTTATTTCTAGACCAAGGCATTTATAGAAGGGAAACCTTCCTTAATTATAAGAATTTTGGCTTTCCTCTAATCTAGCTTGCTTCACCATTCAGGGATCTCATTTTAAGCTATGATCCTTTGGCCCCTAAGCCACAGGGCCTCCCTCAATGACAATCTGGGGAAATTTTGCTCGTTATTTATTAGCTCAGTAAAATATGACTTACATTTCAACAGGGGTATGCCAAACATGTTGTAGGGATATGAAAAAATGAACACTTAGCCCTTGCACTTGCCCACAGTCATTTTTAACATTAGAATTTCATCCTGGTAAATGTTATAAAGGAAACCATGTTTTGGTAGTCCCAGGGGATATCTTGTGGCAGTGGCCCCTTCCCCACTCATAAAGCCGTAGCCTATAAGGCTTTTAAATTCCCTATGTTGCCCATAATGAAACATGGCATTTGGATAGAATCTGATTAGTTCTTTGCTCAGAGGTAACATGTCTAATGGAAACTTAGTGCAGTTGCTTTCTGAAGTAACTGAAAAGAGTTCCCAATCTGACTGATATGTGTAATAAAAACAAGACTTTTCTTGTGCCAAAGACCTATATAGGAGGCTCTTTTTGCACCCACACAAGGGAGGGAGGGAGAGGAAGATGTTGGGGGGGTCTGCCCACAGAGCCCCATCCCTCTGTCACAGATGAAAATAAAACTACCAAGACACGATCTGCTTGGGGAGGAGAGGTGATCAAACAAACTCTCAAAGGAGAATGACCCAGAGCCCCTTCCTCACTAGGCTTTTATTGGGTTCAAATACACAGGAATACAGGTTTAACATGTCAAAGAAATCTGAGGGCTTAATCTGAGTCAGTGTCTGTCCAGAAAGGGGGTTGCAAAACTTTGGGAGACACACCCATTTCCTCCTCGGACCCTTATCATTTAAATGAGAGCACTCTTAGCAAAGCAGGTTTCACAGGACTTTACAAATTCTTTCTTATGCCCGATTGCCTGGGGAACCGTTCTGGCCAGCACAGAGCTGAACTGCTGGCCGTCATAGTTTCAGGCTTTAAGCTGTTTAGGCCCAGGAAGCAAGAGATAAGGAAGACCTCTCCCAGATGGAAATGGGAACTCAGGCTATGTCAGAATAGCCAGGGGGCGAGGGTCTATCACCCTCTCTTTACTGCAGCCCCTGAGTCCTTCCATGAGGGCCTCCCAAGTGGTCCTGTCTGGTTTAGGTTGCCCCTCCCACGAGGAGTCTTACCCATCATTGACTGCCAACCAAGCATTGGGGCCAGAGATGGATGAGGCAGAAGCAGCACTCCTGCCAGGGAGATAAGCTTTGTCTCCTTAGTAGGTCACGTTCTTGTGACAGAACAGACCCAGATGAAGCAGGTCCCTTGGCTTTTACTCAGCCCACCATGGGGTGAGGGTTACAACTCCTGAGACCAGGCTGAATGGTCTGCAACAGTGATAAAGAAAAACAGACTCAAAGGGGTCCCCAAGGAGGGAGGGAGGAAGAATGATCAAAGGGGAGCCCCGAGGAGGGAGGGAGAGAGAGAGTTTAAAATTTACAACCGCATCTGCCGCGCAGACCAGGAAGAGAGAAGCTTCCATATCTCGCTTCAGTGAACCGTTTCTGCCGTGAAAACTAGGAAGAGATAGCGCTTAAAAGGGAGGATTCTGCCCGAGCTCGGCACCCAGAATTTGGAGACTGCCTCCTCTGGGACTGTGTGTGTAATAAAGGGTCGTGCTTTGCCTACTCCCTGCGTCTTAGTCGTTTCATTTCTCCGGAACAACAGGAAGGTGCTTTTAGTTCTGGCTTTGATTCAATACTGTTTCTACCATTCACCATCTCAAGACAATGAGCAAGCTGTTGAACCATGGAAACCTCAGTATTCTCATCTGTAAAATGAGGATAATAATAGTAGCTTCCTCACAGGGAGGTATAGTAGAACGGGACAGCATATACAGACATGCCTTGCTTCATTGTGCTTCACTTAACTGTGCTTCACAGACAGTGCATTTTTTACACGTTGAAGGCAAGACTCTCCACCAGCAAAAAGACTATGACTTCCTGAAGGCTCAGATGATGGTTAGAATTTCTTAGCAAAAAAATGCATTTTCAATTAAGGTATGTACATTTTTTTTGATATAATGCTATTGCACACTTAATAGACTACAGTATAGCATGAACGTAACTTTTATATGTCTTTGTTAGGTAGCAGCTAGGAATGAGCGGCCAGAGGAGAAATAAAAGCAGGGCCCTCATCATTACAATGCAACAAAGAACTTAAGACAGGAGGCTAGAAGCAAAAGGAAGACATGTCTCACCAATTAGCTCGGCAGTTTTGAGCTTGGGTTGATAAGATTGTCAGGTGTTCCTAGCATCATAATCAAAAATAGCATAGGAGAAGGGGAGAGACCTCGAGGCTGTGCTAAGAAAGGGGGACTTCTGTTAGCTTCTGTAATGATCTCACTATAATTGCCAGATGTCCTGAACATCACAAGCAGGAATAGCATAGCAGGGAGGTTACTGAGATTTTTGTGCTAGGAAGGGGTGCCTTGGTAACAATTTCACTAGGACAAAGAGCCTTTACTGAGCAAGAAAGCCTTTGCAGCTATGCCTTGTTCCCAAGGGGAAGAAGGAGGGGGAACCTAGAAACTAACTAAGGTATATAATCCCTGAATCCCAATACTTGCTATACTTAGATTAGCTAAGTACCCACTTGTAGCCTCAGCTCAAGTGTATAGAACAAAGTCACTAACTTTGTAAAAACTTTCCTCTATATGTGGGGCATTTAGAATAGCTTGATGCTTGCTTAAAGCTTTGTGCTCATATGTATTTCATAAATAAACTTGCTATCTCATTTCCAATATACACATTTGTCTATCAGTTGAATTATTCTCTTGTGAGTGAGACAAGAACTGAGACAGGGGAGGGGAACCTCCTGACTCGGCTCTCTCTCTCTCCTCTGTAACACACTGAGAAACAAAAAATTTCTTGTGATTCACTTTATTGTGATATTTGCTTTATTATTGTGGTCTGAAATCAAATTCACAATATTTTTGAGGTATGCATGCATATTAGTATAGTTTCTTCCCCAAAATACTGAATAAACTTTGCTATTAAAAATATTCCCTAAGTAAATAAGTGTATTTATCATCATTGTCGTCGTCGTCGTCATCATCATCATCATCATCATCATCATCATCATATGATCATATATACTGAGGGGCCAGCAAGGACTGTACTCTCTCTGTCATGCTGCAAAAGCCCAAATAACACAAGCATAGCGAGCCTGCAAGGAGAAGCAAGACATAAATTCCAGAAATTGCAAGAGGATTTCACTGAACTGAGCCTGGAATTACATGTAAAGAAATCTTTTAAGAGTTATTTCCTATTCAAAAAGTACTTCTGCATTATTAAATCCCACCATACTGGGAGTTTTGCTCCTTCACATCTGTGCTTTCAAATCTTTCTTATTAATATACCAGTCTAGATGGTGTGAACAAAGTTTGGAAGAAAAGTGCTGCACAGTAGATCAGAAAGGAGGTATTTGTAGCGATGAGAATAGATGTAGCTTTCTACCTATGTTTGTGAGTTGCTTTTAACTTTTCAAGACACTTCCATTCCTATATTCTCTATTGGGGTTGGTAGTAAGCAAATTGGCTAATGGTGAAGCTAGGTCCACCAGATATAAAGCTCCTAAAAAATAAGACATTTATGACCCTACCTATTTGTCCCACCTCTTAAAACCCTTCAGAATAATACAAACAATGTGGCTATTTTGCAACAGCATATTCACTTATTGAGCATCAACTATGTGCATAATACATGTCAAATGTCTTACATACATTACTTACATAGTTTTTAAAGTAACACTTTGAAGAAGCTGGTTTTGTTTGTTATATGTCAGTGACTGACTGAAGGTCCTGTCCACAGTAAGTGGCAGAATTTGGATTTGAAAGCATTAATACCAAAACTTGGGCTTTAACTGCTATACTAATATGCAGAAGACCTTGTCCTATGCTGGGAAATAAAACGTTCAAAAACCAGCAGTAGTTCCTGACCTGAGCTGAAAGATGAAAGCAGACCCTCAGAAGGAGAATCACATTTCACTGTCAATGTGTGTTTAAAAGGCTAATGTAAATTTCAAGAGACAAAGAGAGCAAAGAAGCTGGGGGAAAGTTATTTTAAAGGACCTAGAGGGAAGGAATAAATACTGCAGAGCCCATGGAGGGCAGGGGTACTCAGTCAGGGTGCAGGCCCGCTTGCAGTCAGGGAGTTTGAATGAAAGGAAGGACCTCAGTAAGATGTTATCAGTGACCTATTTCTGTTATCCCATCTTCCTAAATTAAATAAATCTCAATCCCTGACAGTTGGAATTCATTTGGAAAAACACAGAAATAACAACTTAATGAATCAATTCTAAATTTGTGGAGTCCTGCAACATGAAAAGATTTCAGAGTAGGATGAGGAAGAAACAGGAGAAATGAGGAGCACTCAATCAGAAATATTGATTTGCCCAAGATTAAAATTTGGGCAAAGACTAGGTCATATTACCTGGTTGACTGCTTCTTTTCCAGACTGAGAATTAACCAAAAGTATTAAGTTCTCTAAATTTAACACTTCTAATTTACTTATAAACATTTGGGTTGTTGGCCCAGAGCAATAGGAATCATGCATGGGCACGGTGTGGTACCTGGTGTCCCACCTGAGTTACCAGGAATCAGCCATAATGCGTCCTCAGCTGTTTTCAGATGTTTCTGTTTTCAGATGTTTCTGTGCCCTATGAAGGAGGGCATTTAAATATTGTCTGCCTTCTTCTTATCTCTTTCTCATGCAGATACAGACAAGAACCTGCATTTTCTTCTCTTTTGTGTTTTTTCCTAAATTGTACCTATCTCTCATGGTTTCACTTCAATCTTACCCACCCTGTGCTCCCTTAGCTGGCTTCAGCAAATCTTCTCTACACGTTGTTCAGCCTGTCTAGCAGAACGTATCCCTTCTTCACAGTAGTGATGAATGTCTTGTTTCCTCATCCTTGAGACCATCACATCCTTGGAGGTTAGAAACCAAGTCCTATTGATTTCCCATGCTTTCCAATAGCACAGCGAGAGTGTGTTTAAAACACGTTTTGCTGAGAGGCTGTAGCATTAGCATTTTCTCAGCCACAAGTTATTGGAAAATTTTAAAGTTGTGCCCAAACATAGCATTTCTCAGATTAAAGGGAAAATTTGGTTTTCTAGTAGAAAGTATTTTAGTTCCAAAGAAAATCACTCAGCATTTAGTTAGGTCAGCTATTGGGGTTGGGGAAGGTTGTGGCTGTTGTTATGACATGAAAACTCTAATAACGCAGGCTGTACATACTCAACCAATGGCACAGAGTCTGTAGCAGCTGAGCTTATGTGGAGGCACCCTCTGCCACTAGTCACCTGCCTCCCCAGTACTAATGTTACTATAATTTTCTATACCATCTCTTCTTGTCCATAACAGATGATCTAGAAATAGAATGTTTTATTTGGAAGCATACTGAAAGATACAGTAGATTCTCATTATTAATGGTAGTTATGTTCTATACAGTAACCAAAAACGCTTAATTAGCAAATACTGAATCATTGCTCTTAGGAGAGATATAAGGTTATGTTTCTGAGAGCTGCTAGTCACAATGATGTCTTTAACTGATTAATATATAACTTTGTTTAACAGTTAATGTTGATTCATTATCACCGAATTCCTGGTCAACAGCAGGGGTTGCATGGATTAAATTTTTCTAACATTTATTTCCTCCATAAGCCATATTAAAGCCTTCTTGTGCTAAGGATCATTAGATATGACTTAAGCACTACACTTGTGGACCATGCATGCTCAAGCACAAAAATATGAAAGACATGGCACTAAATAGAATGTGTGAAAAGGACATTTGCTTACAGTACGAATTAAAGCAAGAAGACAGAGGGTTGACTTGTTGGACCTCAGTGGGGAAAGTACACATTCATGACTCATTTTCCACCACTATGTGCAAATGTGTGAATGACCGTGAATGGGCATGAGTCTTAATTTGGGAATTACAAAGAAATATTAGTGAGTAGACAAGTTGGAAAATACAGAATTAGTAAGTAATGAGGACTGACTATACCTTTAAATGGTATCCATTTGCAATTAATATTTGTATCATTTCTTAGATATGGGAAGTCTCCATTTACTTTAGGAAAATGGTCTCTATTCTTTTATGGGGGAAGGGAACTCCTAGAGCTAAAGTAATCCTGGGCAATTAGAACCATTCTAATATACTCAGGTGTGCTTTATCATTCCAGAAGGTCTTCAGACTTTAGAGGACATAGAAAGTGGATCTTGGTAAGAACACAGATATGCTGCCATAGAGACTTTAATTTAAAACCAGATTTTGCTACTGATTTGCTGAATGTCCTTAGGACAGTTACCTAGCTCTCTGTATTTATACTTCCTTATTTCTAAAACCATCAATGTAATTTTTTTTTGCAGGATTTGAGATAAGATACCTGGAATATATCTGTGGATACACTGAGTTAGTGTTTTCCTTTCCCTCCCATTCCAGGTAACCCTGGAATGAACCATATTATATGTTATGTTTTCCATAATGCTGAGAGGGAAATGGGTGGGGGAATGGGTAGGTAGTCTGAGACTATGTGTAGGAACTGGCTATTAATACAGATTAATTAAAAACATATATTTTGTTCTTCTCTAATCAAATTATGCTTCTTAGATAAAGATGGTGAGTCTTGTTTCTAGAAATGAAAGGAATGAACAAAATTATGCAAACATGCTGAAGAGATAAATTTGTGAAAATTTTGGAAAAAGCCATTAGCCAATGTATGTTACAAGATTAGTGTATGCGTTAGCATTTAGGGGGTCAATCTGAAGCTAATAAATCAGAATGAGACTTAGATTGGGAGGTCAATGGTTGTAATTAGAATTGTGAAACTGTGACCCACTTAAGAAAATAGCCTGGAAATACACGACTTTTTAACTGAACTCCACACTGTAAAGTGTGAGAGTTATGAATATGGTATTTATGATCAATACAAGCTGGCATAAATCCTAGTTCAGGCCCTAAAAAATGGAGTTGGAATGGGATAATATGGTAAGTTCACTTATATTAAATAGAACGGGTGTTACTAAATAACCCCCTCTGTCAAAATCATGGTCATAGAAAACTGACTGCCCTCAAAATCTCTGCCTGGCTCTAATTCTTAAAAGTTGGAAGCAAGATAATTCTAAAAGCTGTCTCTCTGTTTCAGAAATAAAACTGAGAAGTTGAGCATCTCAGATAACAATGGAGCTGTTGTTCACAAAATGAATTCCTTGGATACTCATATCTCTAGCCTACTAGTGGTTGGCTCATAGAAAATTACGTAATTGTGAACTGCACCCTGGCAGACATTCAGAAAAAAACATCATTCTGGGTGGATCTGTGATGGTGTTTCTGGATGAGATTAACATTTAAATCAGTAGACTGAGTAAAGTAGCTTGTCCTCTCTGATGTGTGTGAGCCTCATCCAATGATTTGAAGACCTGAATAGAACAAAAAACGCTGAATAAGAGGGAGTACATCCTGCCTAACTTGAGACATTGGTCTTTTCTGGACTTCAGACTCAGACTGAAACACAGGGTCCTCTTGGTTCTTGAGCCTACTGGGCTTTGAATTACACAGCTGACATCACTGGCTCTCCTGGTTCTCAGGCTTTTGGGCTCAGAATGGAACTACATTTCTAGGGTCTCCACCTTGCCAACTCTAGGTCATGAATGTAAGCCTCCATAACCTCATGAAACAAGTCCTTATTATCTATCTATATATCTGAAGAACCATGACTAACAAAGTAGTAGATTGCAGTGGACCAACTGATTAGTATCTTGGGGTGATTTTACGTTTTCCCAAAGGGTGGTAGTTGCTGTGATGCAGTGTCAAGATCTCCTTTCAGTTTAAAGACATTAGTGCCCCCATAAATGAGAGTTCTACTACAGAAAACTTAGTCACTTGGCCCCTCAGGGATGAGCTCAGCTAAAGAAAGCCATGTCACCTGAGGTCATTCCCTCTTCCTGAAATGGCCTCCTTCCAGTAACTGATTAATTTGGGAGTATAAAGACATCTTTCTCACCCCAACTTGTGATAACTCTAAAGGGCAATCCCAGCTCTATAGCAGCCTGGGGGCAGCGGGAATGGAGGGTTTTGCACCTCAGCTTACCCCTCTGTCCAGTTCTGCTGGTTCTATCTCTGTTTTTCAGATGTTAATCCTGAAAGCATCCCAAAATAAAATTTCTGCATGCTAACCTCCATCTCAGAGTGGGCTTCCAGAGGAATTCAGCCTGCAGCAGAATCCAGTTTAAGTTCTATATCTCCCGAAGTACCTTGCTTGACTCCCTTCAGTTCACATTTTACCATCTATGATGATAGCATTTCTTACCATATTATTAAATATGTATCTCAAGGGTTGCATACCCATGGTCTGCCAGGTGCATGTTTTGAGTAGCTTGAACATTATTTTATGACATTTAGATTGAGATAATTTGGGTGTGTTATGTATTGCCCATTTATGACAAATCTCACTACTCCATGTTGTCTTATACACATTAGCTTCATTAGGTTTTTATTATGTGTACTACTCTAAAGGCATATGGGTCTGAACCCCTTTACTTACTCTGTACCATTTTGTATTGATACAATTTTATGTATGGTGTTTATACATAGAATGTAAGTTCCTAGAAAGCCTGTGGCTGTATAGTTAGTACCAAGATAAGATGAGTGGATTTCTGCCCCCAGCTGCATGTGACCCTTTTTCCTAATGCATCAGAGCACGTGGTTTGTGTGAGCTCAGTGACCTGTTTGGTATCCCTTTTCTGTTGCACATGATTAGATATCTGATTGACATTCAAAAATATTTATTGGGAAATTAACTATTCAATTTACACATGAAATGGATCTACCATAGTGGATTGCATGTTATATCCCATTGCAGTTCCATGCTATATGTTTATCTGAAAAGATATCGGCTAAGATAACTGAATCTAGAAAGTTTATTTATCTAGCTATAAAAGCATTAATTAAGTAGCCTGAAAATCCAATAAATATTTATTGCTAGTTCTAATTTATAACTTAAAACCCAAAATTTGGTTAGTAATGAGAAAGGAGATGAGAGGGTCCAAACACAGAGCATAAAGCACTCGGTAGAATTAACTTCTGCTTCTAATTTGTTGATGCATTTTGTTCTGTATTTCAGTTTTCTCATTCTTAAATGAGGTTACTTATATAGGATAACAGCAGATAATATCATTGGGCTTCTATTTGCCAATCAGGAGTTGATGGTTTCTAATGCAAATTCTAGCTCTAGGATAGCCTGCTGTTAAAGAAACTGTGCAATAAGGGAACATATGTGTGTGTGCTCAACCAAGCTCCTGTTATCTTATAATTTTGTATTAAATGAGATAATGGGCAAGTATAGAAATGTTTTTGAAAAGTTAAAATGCACAAAATAGTCATTTCTCTGTGTTATATGCAGTAGGGGAAAACAAACTTCAAACAATCAAAATTTCCAAACAAGGGAATGGTAAATTAACTGGGGGAAAGGTACATGAACTGGATGAAATATTAGGTAGCTATTAAAATATATATGAGAGATATATAAAACAATGCAAAAAATGTATGACAAGGCATCAAGAAAAAACAGTAAGCAAAATTGTATGCTAGAATTACAACTATAAAATTAGGTATATATTTGGACAAAGTATGCATGAAAAACAAAATAGTTATTTCAGAGTGATAGAATTATGGATAATTTTCTTCAAAATGTTTTTTAATGTTATATTGTTGTTTCAATACAAAGACTGTGCATATGAAAAGAATTATAATGAGTAAGGCAATGAGAGATTGTCTTGAATCAAAGCAGTAACATGAAATCAAGACAACCTTGGAGAGAGAGAGAGAAAGAGATGTATTGTTTGAACTATAAGACACACCTAGGTTTTAGAGGAGGAAAATAGGGAAAAAATTTGAAGCAAAAAATGTGGTAAAATATTTAATAACATTAATATTTCACCAGCGTAAATGTAAACAGAACTCAACAGCAGCATTAACAACCATTATTACTGACTTTAAGCTTTAAGCATGGAAACTCCCCTAATCATCAGGGAACCCCAAGAACTCCTCAGCACTACTGTCCACATTTATGAAGCTCAGTTCCTCGGAATCACTAGTGTCACTGTCTTCACTCTGTTCATAGAGGATGTCATCTTCAGAGCTGTCTAAGGCATTGCTGATGCCACATTTTTTGAAGGACCTCATAATGGATTCATCCTTAACTGACTGCCATGAGGGTGTCACCCACTCACAAACTTGGGTAATAGTGGGCCTCTTCACTCGTCCAGTTGGTGTCAGATCATGGTTTCCAGCAGCCATCATTTGTTCCCCTCTTCTCGCATGAAAACTTTAAATGGCTTGTTGATGGAAATGCCCAAAAGTTGCAACTGGCTGGTAAGCCCCCCAGGAATTATGGCTATATGGGTTTTTTTCTTCTTTAAATATCTTTTTTGTGTCTTCAGTAATATGTGCCATAAACTAGTCAAGCACAAATAGAACAGGTTTTTTTTCAGAAGCCATTCAGGACATTTGGACCACACTTTTTCTATCCATATCTTCATGCCATTTCTGTCCTTCCATCCTTTGTCATGAACATGAACAATAACTCCCCTTGGGATTGCCTCTTTTGGCTTGTTTTCTCTCTTGAAAATCAGCATTGGTGGCAGTTTGGTGCCATCTGCACAGCAGGACAACACGACCGTGTAATGGGTTTTATCATGCCCTGAGGTTTTTGCGATTATGGTTTTGGCACCTTTCACATCAACAGTCTTGTTTGATGGAATATCAAAGGTTAACTGGACTTCATCTGTGTTCCCAATCTGGCTTGTTTCAAATCCATTTTTCTTTCCTGCATCCAGTACAAATTTGTGAAAAGACACAATCTTTTTTTTTTTTTAATTTTTATTTTAATTGTTGATCTTGTACAGTTTTCTGTCTTTTATTCTCACCCGAACCCACCACCCCAGCCCTCCCCACCTCCCTCCCATTTCCACACCCCCCATAGTTTTTGTCCATGTGTCCTTTATACTTGTTCCTGTAAATCCTTCCCCTTTTCCCCTGAAATTCCCTCCCCTCTCCCCTCTGGTGACTTTCAGCATGTTCCCAATTTCCATGTCTTTGGTTATATTATGCTTGTTTGTTTGTTTTGTTGATTAGGCTCCTGTTAAAGGTGAGATCATATGGTATTTATCTTTCACTGCCTGGCTTACTTCGCTTAGCATGATGCTCTCAAGTTCCATCCATGCTGTTGCATAGGGTATGAGCTCCTTCTTTCTTTCTGCTGCATAGAATTCCATTGTATAAATGTACCACAGTTTTTTGATCCATTCATTTACTGATGGGCATCTATGTTGCTCCCAACACTTGGCTATTGTAAATTGTGCTGCTATAAACATAGGGATGCATAGTTTCTTTTGGATTGGTGTTTCAGGGTTCTTAGGATATAGTCCTAGCAATGGAATTGCTGGGTCAAAAGGTATATCCATTTTTAGTTTTTTTAGAAAATTCCATACTGTTTTCCATAGTGGTTGTACCAGTCTGCACTCCCACCAGCAGTGCACTAGTGTCCCCTTTTCTCCACAACCTCTCCAACAATCTTGGATTCATATTCTGTAGGCATTCTCTGTGCGGTCCTAGTTTTGGTGCAAGAGCAAGGCCACATCTCTTCGTAAATCTGTGGCACCATGATGGTGATCCAGTGAAGTCCTCAATGACTTTCTCTGCAGCAAGATGTTTGGCTTCATATATGATCATTTTTGTAGATACTGAAAAGCCATTGTTCCTGTGATGTGTGATCCACTCTTTCATATTCACTTCTAACTGTGGCCATTTTGCAGCATGCCCACAAAAACATTGTTTCATTTTGTCCATTTTTTGCAGTTGATCCTCCTGTTTCCTCCATTCCCGTATCATTTTTTTCAGTTGGAGGTGGCCCAAAGTGTCTCTCTGCTTCTCTGTTCCCACGTTCTCTGGCATAGGTCACCGCCTTCAGTTTAAAAGGGATTTTATATGCTCTCCTTTTCTGCTTGGATATCTTTCAACAATTACGGTAGATTCAGTAGGAGACTATGGTACACTATCGTATCGTTCTACAACAAAATATGGTAACGGCAGAACTATCAACACTGTGTCCTTCATAGTTATGGGGGCACCATAGCTGAGAACATCAGTGGCTGGTGCAGTGGACATGGGGGGATCTGCTACTGACACTGTCATGGGGAGATCTGCTGCTGTAAGGCCACAGGTTATGCAACACTCTTGTATGGGGACAGCAGTTTCCTACAGCCTGTGCTGCTCTGCAGCTGTTGGCAAATTACAGCTCCCATCATCCCAACCTGTCCAAGCATGATGGTAGTTGTAGTTTTGCAACAGCTGCAGGGCCACATTGACAGGTGACCCTGCAGTGGAATTTGCCTATATTAATTTTAAGGGGGTTGGGGGTCACACCGGTCACGTGATGGAGGTATGTACGGGCACTGCAGGCTTTCTTCTCCTAACGTGCCTGCACCGCCTGTACCCTCCTCCCTGGTACCATCACGTGCCACAGCGGAGACTCCACTCCTGCCTCCCTTGCTTTGCACTGCTCCTCCCAGCCTGGGGCCTGCAGCATTGTCCTACTCCTGCTGCCGCCAGCTTCCTGCCTCGGAGACCCTGCTTCTGCCTGCTGTGACCCTGCCCCACCACCGCCACCGTCCCCCGACAGCGAACTAGGTAAGCTACATTCGGACCATAAGACACACCCCCCTTTTCTTCCCAAATTTGCATCTTATAGTCCGAAAAATACGGTACATTTTGTAGTTTACATCAAGCAGAGAACATTTTCCGGTATCCTAAGATGGCAGCTTAATCAATGAGTGTTGATAAGGCAGTAGGGAGAGAGAAGGGAAAGGGGGCATGAGGATGGCAGGCCTACCACAATCTTTTTCAAGACTGTTTGTCTTTCTTCTTCCATGTTCTGACTTCAACATTGACTCATATAATTTTGCACATTGTTAGCAAGTTTTTCCAACTTTTTGCTTCCACCATCCCTTTGTTCCATACAGCAAATTACTATGCAGCTTCCCAAGAACCACCTAAGAATAACCTTTCTACATGGGAGATGACAGGAAGGAGGTCTCTGTCCAGCTCTTCAGAAGAGTTTTAAAGTGTGATGCATAGAAAACTGAAGAGCTTCTAGGAGGGGAACAGGAGACAGGGAAAGACTCTCTGGTCGGGTCTACAGCTATGGAAATTTGTCAGGATCAGTTTCCAGATCATTCTATTCCAGTGATCTATTTCATATTTTTATAAATATTCTTCTTTTAAAATTGAATTTGACTAAAAATTTTTGTTATAAAATATTTTAAAATGTGGGCTTTTGTCCTATAGCAGGGTATTGCTGTGACTTAAATTCTACTCCCATGTACATATTTAATTCAATATAATTTAAAATACAGGCTCTTAGGCCTAAACTGTGTTTAGTTATATTGTTGCAATGACCTATTAGTTTTAAATTGAATCAAGTATTTCACACTGAAACTGACATACACATTGACTGTAACCACCAGCTAGTACTTCACCCTAGAATTTTCATGGGAGAGACTCCTTTCTAGGCTCTGTAAAGGTAAGGTATTATCAAAATCCGTATTCCACATCTTCCTTTCCCAATGATTTTAGTTTTTAAGGCAGTGCTATTCATCATTCTTTTCTTTCTCATGGTATGTCTCCTAGAACTGTTATTTGAATTTCACGAAACTGACAGTTCTTCCCTGGATATGCAGAAACATTCATATATAGTGTGTATTACTCTAGTGTCTGGGTAGTGATGGAGAAAGTGACAAATATTTGGTGTCTAGTAGAGTTGACTGTGAGAGTCACTAATGTTCTTCACAAAATATTTGTCGCTCTTTACCTTGTAGTCACATGAAATGTTTATACATAGGCCTTCTTTTGTAATGTGGACATGGACATGCGATTTTTGTTGGCCAATGAGGTATTATGCAGAAGTATCATTTCTGTGAAGAAGCAATTAAAGGACTGCACAGTTTGTCTCCCTTCCCCTTCCCCCTGTTTCAGTGATTCAAAACCCCCTGGCGGTGTGAATCCTTGGTCAGTCTGGGGATGTGAGAAATCAACATGAACACAGCTGCCCACAGAGCTTCATGGGACATGTAGCGTGAAGGGGAAATAAATAGTGTGGTCATTGCAGGGGGTGGAGTAGGAAGGGGGGATATAGGGGGATAAATGATAATGGAAAAATACAATAAAATAAATTTAGAAAATAAAAAATATAATTATAAAAATAAAAGAAATAAACATTGGCTTTGGTAAGCCACTGAGATTTTTGGAGTCATTTGTTACCATAGCATTTATTTCTTTTTAATCACATTCTTTGTATAAATGAAGAGTTACTAACACTAGTAACTCTTGTTGACACCAAGCCCTTAATATTTGCCTAATAGTAAGTGCTCAGTTTTAATAGCTTCATATGTATAAAGCATAGTTCCTTTCTATGATGGGGAACTATGTTTATTTCCATTTTAAATATAAAATAGCTATGAAGTAGAAATTAAATTCCTTATTCAAAGTCAGATAGGTAATAAATGGCAGAGCTGGAATATGGACTCTGATCATTTGGCTTCTATATTAGATTCCTATCATGGCTATGACAAGTCACTTCAAACATGGTGGTTTAAAACAATAGAAATTTATTTTCTTAGTGTTTTGGAAGCTCTGCAGTCCAAAGCAAGTCTAACTGGCCTAAAAAATCAAAGTATTGGCAGGGCTGAAATCTTTTTCAATGTTCTCAGGGAGAATTCGTTTCCTTGTTTTATTCCAGGTTTTAGATGCCATTTGCATTCCTTGGCTTGTTGCCTCTTCCTCTATCTTCAAAGCCAGCAACCCAGCATCTCCAAATCTCTCTGACTCTGATCCTTCTTCCTCACTCTTTTACTTATAAGGATGCTTTTGGTTACACTAGTCCATCAAATAATCTCCCCACCTCAAGATCCTTAAAAAATACCTGTAGGGTCTCTTCTGGTCTATAAGGTAAGATTTGCACAGGTACCAGACATTAGGATGTAGACATCTTTTGGGTAGAAGTTATTTTGGCTACCACAGCTCCAGAGTCTGCAGTGTTAGTCACTATGCCATGTTGCCTCTCAAAGGGATGATAATCTTAGAACAACTTTACCGTAATATGTCATGGTTAAAATCAATAACATCAAGAGCTATAATAAAAACTGCATTCTAAAATTATCTTATACTAAAGTAGCCATACAGAGAGAACTCTGACCTCCTACTTTGGATCTAATCTATCAATTCTTCAAGATTTTTTATAATAGGGTTTTAGATTTAGGCATGAGTAAGGTGTTATTGCTGCCACTTACTAGTTGTTATTATGAGTATTTTACAGATGAAGAACATGAGACTTGCTTAAGTATAGGGTTGGCCAAAAAGTCCATTTAATTTTTTCCAGAAAATGAAAGACATTTTTCATTTTCACCAAGAACTTTATTAACTTGGATATTTTGAGTATGTAGGCAATCACCTACATGGTATAACATTGCTTGTTCTCAATTAATGTATTGATTTGATCACTATCAACTTCAACTTCTTTACCTGACCATGGAGCATCATCCAGTGAGAAGTCTCCAGCACAAAATTTTGCAAACCACTTCTGCCACATTCGGTCAGTCACAGCACCCTCTCCATACACAGCACAGATCTTTTTTCTTTTTTTGTGTGTGTTTCAGCTATATCTTTACCTTTCTTGAAATAATAAAACATTATATGCTGTAAATGTTGCTGTAAATTATTTCTTCCATCTTTAATATTAAAATGACTACACAAATCATTTTAATATTAAAATGATTTTTTAATGCATGCCGATATGATAGCTATCACAATACAATCTAACAAAATTGTTTCAAATAAAGTTAAAGACAACTAAACACTAGTAGAGCCATCTAACAGAAAAGAAAAGCTTTTTGGCCAACCCAATGGCTTGCTTGATGGAACATAGTTAGTAAATAAACAGTCATTTATTTCCTCTGTGGCATGCTATATCTCATGATACATAGGTTTTGCTGAACAATTAGAAAAGAATTAAGTGTTGTGATTTTGAGGAGGGACACATCATAGTGGGTTTGAGTATTTAGGGAAGTCTTTATTCAATTGTATAGAATTAATTGTGCTTGAAATAATATCAGGATGTATAGTTGTTAGATTCACGTAAGTCCAATTACTAACTTTACTAATATAGACTGATGTCTTACACTTGGCTGGGGGAATTGTGCTAGATATTTTCACATGCTTATTAAAACAAACAAAAACTTGATAATAAAACTAAAAAACCCAAACATTATATGTAAAACATGTTTGTTTTCTTACTCAGCTATTAGCAATATAGAGAGGACAGTCTCATGACCTTAGGACCCAAGGTAGAACCCAATGTTGAGTTCTGGGTTTATCTTTTTGTATTTTATATCCCAAACTGGAGCAGAAGAAGCTGGCAACCCAGAAATACAATGGGTATAGGGAAAAAGAAAAGAGCCTAAATAAAAGATTTTTCTAGGGAAATGGAAGCCTAGCAAATATAAAACTTTTAGACAATAATTACTCCAACCAAATGCCACAGATAAACTGTGGCCCAATGCACACGCATATCAAAAAAGACAAATTTGCAAGCCTAGAATTCTACCTGTGTGAGGCTGTAATGAGGTACATCAATAGCCCCACTGAGGAGCTGGCAGAGAAGGCTGAATAAGGACTCAACATTTTGATCACCACGGGATAGAAACAAGGCATTCCTGGTGGTGTCAGTGGGGACCACACTATATGCCCGGACTTCCATCCCCAAACATCAGTAGTGAGGCAACTCCTCTCTGCTCCTAGAGAAGTGTTAGAGGTTCGCAGGAGGCCTAGAGAATAGTCAGGACTTCTGCCACTACCGGTGGTATCCAGGCATAGCACCCTCCTCTCCTGCCATGGGATCAGGGGAGAACATGAGGAGTATAGGAACAGTCCAGCCTTTCTAGACGGGAAGATAAAGCTGAAGTCCAGTGGGGAGCCAGAACCTCCACCACAACTGAGCAGGCCCTCCCTTGGCTGTCAGTGGATGTCACAGGTGGCACACTGTGTAATTTCATTAACATACCATTTTGAAATGCCAAAATCATAGAAATGAAGACCAGATTAATAGTTACCAAGGGTTAAGGAGGGAGTGGGATGAGAGTATGTGTGGCTATAAAAAGCAATGAGATGGATTCTTCTGGTAAAGAGAATATTCTATATCGTGATTGTACTAATGTCAGTATCACATTTGATATTATATTTTAGTTTTCTAAAATGTTACCATTGAGGGAACCTGTTTAAAGTGCATACCAGATCTCTCTGTATTGTTTCTTACAACTACTTGTGAATGTTTATCTAAAAATACTTTTTATTAAAAAAAAAGATCTTGATGAGGCATAGCTGTTATGCTTTGAAAGTCATACTCCTGGGGTAATATTTAGTGTCCTGATTGGGGAACCCTGGTACAAGTTTGGTTCTGAGGGAAGTAGAAGACTCACATGCTCCAAATTTAAAGAACATACAGAAATGAATATTGTCCTGTGGTCTGTCTCATGTCAACCAGAATGAAAAAGTCTAAAGAATTAGTTTCAAGTCATTAGTTTAGTATATGAAACACAACTGTCAAAGGCCCAGCATATTCATGATCACTGGTAAATGCTATCATTCCTTAGAAAAGATCTACATGAAATGCAAAATTGTAAGAAAAATTGTGTGGTCAGGGCAAGATAGGATGTTCATCAAATTTTGTTGGTTATAATAGGCTGAGACCCATAAGACATTGCAAATATCCTCTCCAGGACTGTTGAACAGCCATTCACAACTTTCTCCTGCCTCCAATCACTTTCAAATATCACTGTCTACTCACATATTCATATTCTATTCACAGTCCACTCACATATTCATGTGCTGTTGATGTTTTAATGCTGCCATGCTTTCCTGGGACTAACACACAGGAAAGGGGAAGAGTGAAACTAAGCTTAGCTGAGCATCTAGAGACCAGGCTCTAGGAAGAATCAAGTCATTTAGCCCACAAAAATCCGTCCACTGATATATTAATATTTTTACATATGAATACATAAGACATTTAATGTGTTCCAAATAATCTATCAAAAAATTGTTTGGGTCTGGCTTTTACTATTTGCTTATTAGATCCTCAGAGGATAAACTCTCCTTCCAGCTCTGGTGAGAGTCCCACTGTTACATAATCATAACAAATCCATAAGTCCTGGCCAGGTGGCTCAGTTGGTTGGAGCATTGTCCTGATACACAAATCAATAATGTGGACTGCTCACATTACTGGCATCACACAATACAATTTAGAGAACTGAAACTGAAATGTTACACTTAATTATTCACATTTAAATTTCATCGAATAATAGAACTAGATTTAGATTTTCTATCACTGAATTTATCACTCTCTTCTGATGATTTGTGAAATTTGAGTAAGTGGATATAACAGAATGTATTCCCTTTAATATCCAGCATTTTTGAAATGTACCTAGGAACAAAATGGGCTAGCCTTCTGACATGTTCATGTTAACTGTGCTCATGATTTCCTCCACATTCTAATTTTGTGCTGTGTCTAGTATATTCTGGGAAAGATGAGGTTGTAGCAGCAACCTATTTTGTAGAAAAAGTGAAATGAGAGGATATGGACAATATGATTTTTATTCTAGCCTAAGACAAATAGAGAAGAATCTGTCAGAAAATTTTCTCTTTGGTGGACTGTTTATTTTCTATAACGTATTCAGACTCAGAGAGTGTGGCACTCTGCAGCTGGCCTATAAAAACATAAAGAATTAGGACAACTGTTCTGTTCAACTGAGACCTTCACTGCTATACCCATGGGAACTTCCTAATTGATACATGTTCAAATTATTCTGGAATTGAGGAAGAGAAAATACCAGCTATTTTGAAATAATGAGAAACTTCCCTAGCTTTGATACACTAACCAGAACCTGTGCCACTGCCTAGAGTATTGTAATTCCCTCATGAGGAGAATTGGCTCAAATGATTTTCTGATGCTTGGAGCAACATAAGATTTCTTGGACTTCTGTTTTTAGCAAAGGGAAGATGCTGGTGGAAGGGAAGGAGAGAAAGAGGAGGAAAACACATTTAGCATTTGTCAGCTATTAAAAAGATTATGTTCAACCTTATTTCTTAAGTAGTAAAGTTTTAAAAATTTCTGAAATTCTTTAATCCATTTTACAACACTCCTGCACACATGAAAATGACTAATAGATGCCTTTTCTTGGTACATTTTTTTAAAAATAGATTTTGCATTCAGAACTAAAGTATTAACTATCCTTTAAGACAGGGGTCCCCAACCTCAGGTCCATGGACAGGTACCAGTTTGGTCCTGTTAGGAACCAGGCCGCAGAGCAGGAGGTGAGCTTGAATGTAATGCACTTGAATCATCTCCAAACCATCCCACCCCACCCTGGTCTGTGGAAAAATTGTTTTCCATGAAACTAAACCCTGGTGCCAAAAAGGTTGGGAGACTTCTGCTTCAAGGTATTACCCAGTGAAGGTAAATGCCAGTTCAGAAGTATTTGTATATAAACTGGAGCTCTTGAAAGCTTTAAGAACTTAAATAAAGACTGTAATATAGTGTCTACTGAGTTTTATTGGTTTAAAAGAAAACTTGGCTTTATGTGGTAAGGATTAAGCTTGGCTGCTGGAGGGTAGGAAGCCCAATTCCAGAGTTCAGAAAGAGATTCTAATTCATGTCTCGCCTCAGATAAACCTGTTGCAATGGGGTGTAAACTTAAACTCCTTTAACAGAGAAACACCTTTTTTTTTTTACTTCCTTGTATTTGCTGCCTTACAGAGAAAACACAAATACTGTCCCCACTCTTGATATTTTTGAAGATAAGGCATCAACATTTAATGTTGAGGGAAACAGAATCTGTTTTCCAATTTTTCCATTTGTTAATTACTTGAGTGCTCTGTTTAATGGCCTTCCAGAGTTTATTTTGAAGACAAAGGAGAACTGTGTTTGGGACTTGGTGGAGAAGAGAGGAAATGGAAGGAGAAAGAAGGGCAGGAACCCAGCAGGGTAGAGATGCAAGTCAGTGGGGTCACTGGATGGGGCCTGGAAAGCAAGCTGTTGATGTGAGTTCAATAGGGAGGAGCACATTTCGCTGCAAGATAGAGGTGACTAGACCTATATAAGGGGAGTGTGAGGGGAACTGCATGAATGTCCAGGAATCTTATAAGAGAGAGATCTCTGCCGATTGGTGGGTGAGATTTACACAGAGAAATCATGTTCTGTACTTAAGGTTATCAGTGGGTATTCTACTTAATACAAAACTTTGCTCCTACTGAAACATCATCTTATCTGTTACCTACTCTAAAGGAACACTGCCTAGCTGAGTCACATAGCTCTTCTGGGACTCTCTCTGTTCACAGCTTGTGTCATATAGGGGGATCTCTCTTAATCCTTAGGAGAAAAGCACTTCAGGTACCAAGTAGAGGGTGGTATATCAGTCCAGTCACCTGTCATTTATTGAGCAAATACTGTGGGAGACTTTCCATGTGCCAGACACTCTGATATAGTCCAGCAATACAAAAACAAGTGAGGCAGTGTTCCTGCTATAAACACTGTTTATCAGGGAGAATTGGTTGTAGCTTATATGTGTAAGGCCAAAATAGAAATTAGTGAAAAAGGCTATAGAACTTCTCCTGGAGCACAGCAGAGGGAGGGATCAATTCTTCCTGTGAAGAGACAAAGCAGACCTAACGGATTACAACACATTTCAGCTGGGTCTGGATAGATAAAATAGGCGGAAAAAGGACAAAAGCAATTCACCAAAGTGGAAAGTATTTTCAAATCTCAGTGGCATAAACATGCTTAGAGAATTTGAAGTAGTCTGGCTGACCACAGGGTGTGGAGAAGAGAGAAGAAGATGCGGATGAAAAACTCAGCAGGTGCTAGACTAAGAAAGGTTTCTGTATGGGCTTTATGCTGTGGGCTAAAAGGAGCTATCATATTATTTCAGGAGGAAAATGTCCCGACAATGGCTGTATCTTAGTAGGAAGAGCCTGGGGTTAGCGTGGTAGAAGACTCAATGGGCAAATCACTCCAGAGGCATGGCAGAGTGTGGGCCATGCCCATGGAGAAAGAGAGCTAAAGGGCCTGTGGAAAGGTTTGGGGAGTGACAGGAAAAGGACACGTAAGTGTGTGATGGAAAATAAAAAATAAGTCAAAGTACAGGGAAATTCAGGAGTAAGAAGTTTCACAGGATCCAGGTGAAAAGGTAAATTAGGTGAGGTGATATGTAAAAGTCAAATGTAAATGAGGCCACAGAGTTTGAAGATTAGAGAGGAGTTGATTTTTTGCAGGTACAATTCTAATGGAATATTCAGGTGAAATATGCCTGGTGCCTTTCCACCCCTATTTTTCACCACCCTTCTTTACTCATATTTTGTCTTAAAAAGCTGATGTGTATATGTCATTAATGTGCTTTCTTAATGTCTGGCTTCCATCAGGTTTGTCTAGTGGGGAGAAGCAAGATATTAGAAGGGGAAGGAAGAGAGAAGTCAGGGTTTGTTTCCTTGCTCTCCCACTGGAATGACTCTTCCAGAAATCAAAGTCCTGAAATCACCACACTTCCTAAGGTGGCCTCTACATGACTCTCTTTCTGGGACTCATGAACTGTCCCTTCCCTTGGGCCTAGTAGTGACTTTTCCTAAATTCCTATAATTCTAAATCCAGGTAACCCTGGCTGGTGTGACTCAGTGGATTGCTGGTTTAATTCCCAGTCAGGGCACATACTTGGGTTGTAGGCCGGGTCCCCATTGGGGGTGCATGTGAGAGACAACACATTGATGTTCCTTCCCTCTCTTTCTTCTTCCCTTCCTATCTCCCTAAAAATAAGTAAAAAAAAAATATTTAAAAAAATACTAAACCCAGGTATTCATACCATCCTTTAGAAATATTTTTTTTATAAGTAATACTTTCTTATATAATCCTACCTTGTGAGTGCATCTGTTTCTTATTGGATATCAGTCAGGTGGAATAGAAGTTGGATTTTAGGAATCAATAGGACGTAGAAGAGATAGCAAATATAGAGGCCACTCATTTAAGATGTTTAGCTGTTAAAGAAAACTTGGAGGGAAAAGATTGTAAGTTGAACAGATATAAGAATAAAAATATATTTAAGATGAAGAGATATACTAATTTTTATATATTGAGACAAGGATACTTCCTCTCCTTTATGTAAGTAGGTTAATTAGAAGAAGCAAGTGGAACCACGTCAGACTGAAAAGCTTTTACATAGCAGAAGGAACAAATAACAAAGTAAAAAGACAACCAATGGACTGGGGAAAATATTTGCAAACCATATATCTGATAAGGGGCTAACATCCAACATACAAAAAAGAACTCAATTAAATAATTTAATTAAAAATGGTCAGAGGATGCTCTGACTGGTGCGGTTCAGTTGGTTGGGTGTTGTCCTGAAAAGCAAAAGTTTGCTGGATTTATTCCCGATCAGTGTAACTGCCTAGGTTGTGGGCCTGGTCCCCAGTTGGGGCATGCAGGAAGCAGGCAATCAATGTTTCTCTTGCACACCAATAATTCTCTCCCACTCATTCTCCCTCCCTTCCCCTCACTCTAAGAATAATTAAATTCTTTAAAAATTTTTAAAAATGATCAGAGGAACTGAATGGACTTTTCTCCAAAGAAGATAGACGAATGACCAACAGGTACATGGAAAGATGCTCAACAACACCAGTCATTAAGGAAATACAAATCAGAACCACAATAAAAAATCATCTCATGCTTATTAGAATGGCCATCAACAAAATGACAAAACACATGCTAGTGAGGACTGGAGAATAGAGAACTCTTGCACACTGACATAGCCACTGTGGAAAACAGTATGAGGTATACTGTAAAATTTCAAATAAAACTACAGTATGAACCAGACCCAGCAATTCCACTTCTGGGAATAAACCCAAAGGAAACAGAACACTAACTTGAAAAGCTATCTATACCCCATGTCCAAGGCAATGTTATTCACATCACTCAAGACATGGAAATGGTGTAAGTGTCCATTTACTGATGAATGGATAAAGAACTGGTATGATGGAATATTATTCAGTCTTATAAAACAAGGGGACCCTACAATTTGTGACAACATAGGTAAAGCTAAAGGGGCATATGCTAAGTCAAATAAGTCAGAGATTCCACATATATGTGGAACCTAAAAAAAAACCCAAAAAACAAAAGGAGTGTCTATGTTGTGGGTCTTTCACAAACTTCACATTTTCGCTAGTTCTTACTTATAATCCTAACTTTCTTTAATTGTCACATATGGGAGATTAAAAAATGATGGTACATTTACACAATGAGATACTACACAGCAGAAAGAAAGAAGGAGCTTCTATCCTTCATGACAGCATGGATGAAACTGGAGAGCATTATGCTAAGTGAAATAAGCCAGGTGATGAAAGACAAATACCATATAAGTGGAGCCTAATCAACAAAACAAATACATGAGCAAAATATAACTGGAGACACTGAAATAAGGAACTGACAGTAACCACAGGGGAAGGGGAGGGGAATAGTGGGGGGAAGAAGTGGAAGGGTTGTTAAGGAACATGTGTAAAGGACACATGGGCAAAGCCAAAGGAGGGTAGGATTGAGGGTGAAAGGTGGGGGTGGGTGGGGTGGAGGGAAAGTGGAGACAACTTTGCTTCAACAACAATAAAAAGTAAATAAGTTTTTAAAAAGTAAGAAAATGTAGAGTCAATACTCTTGTTTTGAACTTAGAACCCAGGGAATGATTTTAGCACTATTAGCTCTAATTGCTAAGCTAAATGATAGAAGTCACTGTGTGGTCCTGGTTCAGAGTCACTCTGAAACCAGGGAATGGAAATGAAGAAAGCTCTGTGTAACAAGCCCAAGCAGAAACAGGAGTGGTTATTCTTAGTCAGAAAATGAGTCACACTAGAGGGAGGAACCAGAGAAGGAGGCATCAGAGGGCATCGCAAGGGATACAAATTTCATCTATAGTTTGACAGTGGCAGAATTCTGGCATCACCGTATGATACTTCCATCACGGTGGGCTGCATTAGTGGAAAATGTGTTGTTTTTAGTTTCCCCCAAATGTAGCCTTCTGAATCAGGTACTGGCCTTCTTCACAGAATTTGCTCTGTTAGAAAAGAAGCAATCAAGGCTTCCTAATAATGTCTAAATGCACTTAGAATGTTTTTTTACACCTAATGAACAGTGCCAGGAGTAAGTGTGATGAGTTCACACTTGAATAAATAGACATTTACAAATGACTTATCTATATATGCAATTCACTGAGCAATTCTTTGAGTCTGAGGAGGAGGCAATGTCCTAATTTTGTATATAAAATTTATTTTTAAAAATATTTTATTTATTTATTTTTAGAGAGAGGAGAAGGGAGAGAGGGAGAGAGGGAGAGAAACATCAGTGTGTGATTGCTTCTCATTCACCCTGTACTGGGGACCTGGCATGCAACCCAGGCATGTGCCCTAACTGGAATCAAACTGGTGACACTTTGGTTCACAGGCCAGCACTCGATCGACTAAACCATACTAGCCAGGGCTGCATATAAAATTTATTAAGTTCTTATGTTCTCTGTTGGTTTGAAGGCTCCCACATATTGCTATCAAGACTCTGAAAACAGCCAGCCACCTTTTTTTAAACCTCCAAAGCCCATCAATTACCCAAAAGTATTAGATGCTGTGCATAGTATGAGGTAAAATACAGTCAACCTTGAAAGTCCATGCTGTTTTTACATTGCTGATATTTCTAAAATGTTTCAAATAACTGTAATACACAGAGAAATAACCATAGGCTTGGGCTAGGAAGATGTTAAGGAATGAACTGCAAAATAAATGCCTTTTCTCAATTTAACTTCAATCCCCCAAAAGAAGAAAAAAAATGAAAACCAGAAAGCATAACAGAACATTGAAGAATTATAACATATTACTTAGTACTACCCCTCAATTTTGGATGGCACACCTGAAGCCTAAATATTTATTGAAAAGGTTGGGAGAAAATCTGGAATAATAATAACAGGCATACTAAATGTGTGTGAATGGTGTGAGGGTATCGGCACACTGTCTTTAATTTTTTCAAATAAACTGTTTAGTCTCTCAACTGTTTAATATCAGAAATGTCAGTATTTCCTTCCTTTTCTATTTAATTATCCCAGATCCTAGGAACAATTTCAGTCTAAAAGAGTTCTAGCATGACTGAGTCCAGGTTGCCAATTTCTTGATGCTATAGTGTGTTAATTGAGTCCGATGTGTCATGTCAGCGAAACTCCTGGCCAGTGTTTCTGTGACTTCAGATCTCCGTGCAATCCACAGTAGTTTTTAAGGGAGAAGGACACTCCACCCCCCGCACCTCCCAGGGCAAGGGTCATCTTTCTCAGGATCACAGCTCTTAATAATCACCTAATTAAGTTCATATACCCAGCCCCAGCCTCAAAGTACCAGACTAGGACTCATTCATGTGTTTGCTACATTTCAGACCTGGAAAAATAATCCTTTTAATTTTTTTTCCTAATAACTACCTCTTCTCAGGAGGATGGTACATTTTCCTAAAATTCTTATCAATCAAAAGGGGTTGTTACATTTCTTTCTATAAATAAGAATAGTTTTTGATTTATTCAAAACCTACCAGTTCAGTGTAGCACCTCTTAATAATTCCAAGCAATATTCTATCTTCAATTTCCATACAAAAAAGATGGTATTTCTCATATAAGGGGAGGGCAAATAAATAAAGTCTAAAACAAACAAAGAGTTTATTCTTCAGCAGTACATTCTCTGGCAGAGCACTTAATCATGTAACATTTTGTAATTCCTATAACTAATTACTTTAAAATTATTTAAGTTTCTGCTCTACAGAGAACAAAATCTAAAATCAGAGAAGTGAGTACTTACTCAAGCTGACACATTTACTAACATGGATGTGTCGGGATTTCAATTTAGATCACTGAGGTCATAGCTATGCGGCTTCTATCATGTTGCCAAATGTACCCTTGAGAATCTCAGGGGGCATAAAATAAGTCCACCACATAGTCATTAAAGAGCTTGCATTAGTCAAAGGAGAGGTGGCAAGAAAAATACCAGAGTTGCACATATAAAAGTGTTGGGAACTAACAAAGTATAGCACATAGAACAGTCATAAATTTAATTTAACTAGGTGTCTAAGGCACTGGGAGAAATACTTAAAGGAGTTCGGCTTGACTCAATAATATTTATTAATATTAATATAGCTGTGATTGACTGACAGACTTCTGACTACAAACACTTTGCCTAGATCATGCAGATTAGGTTACTCTATGCCAACTATTTTTTTTCCCACTGTATATTCCTGCCCTTTAGATGCTAGAAAGCTCAAAATGTTCAACGTGTCTTCCATGTGTGAGCTAAATTCCACCAAGCAAATGTACCGCATAAGGCTTTGGAAGAGTGAGGTGGCAAAGTGAAGGGACAGAGCCAAGCATGGGGGCTGGATCCTTTGAGGCAATTAGGTGTTGTGAACATCCTCATAAAAAAGAAGGTACTAGATTTTTGTTAAAAATACTATTTTGCTAAAAAGTCTTTTTTCCCTGCCTCTGTCATGTAGCATCTGAACTACCAAAAATTCTGCAAGATACTTATAGTAAACCACTTTCTACCTAATACAGCTAGAGCTGCAGGGGATTATGGCTTCTAAGAACTTTGAAAGGTATAATAATTAATGGCAGAATGGTTTTAGACAAGAGACACTGAAAAAAAGTAATTGGGATTGTTTATCTGAGCTTGTTGGGCTGCGAGTAGTGGTGGTCTAGTTGGCAGTAGAGATTAGAACACTGGTAATTTATAAAACTTAATGGTGAAATTATGGTCTTTGGTCCAGGGAAAGATATATCTATTAAAGGCAAATGCCATGCTTGGGTAGGCTGTGTTGAAAGGTATAAAGGATATAATGACAGTGGGATGGGCTGCTACTTTCAACTAAACTGGAAAAGCATGAAGCAAGAAAATGATAGAGGCAAGTTATAAAATCCTAGTTCAAGTCCTGGCTGAAGAACCAAGATTTTCTGACTCCTCTCAAAAGAACCTTTTATTCCTCTTTGGTGCTGGGTATATAGATTTAAAAGTACAATTCAGAGGCTGGTGGTGAGATTTGATGAAACAACACAGGCAGCCTTCACATCCTTTCCAGGTCTTCAGTGAAAATACTGGGGTATTAACTGGGGGAAAATTCAGCCTTAAAAATTTCTAACATTGATATTTGAGATGATTTAGTTCACTTTGAGTATTCCGAACCCCCAAACTTTACTGAATGTACCCAGACAGCACTAGCAGCCACGTATGCCCACCACAATCCCCAACACACACACTGGACTAAGGAGACTCTTCCTGTTTTATTTGAAGACCAAGTATTCAGTTATTTTGCAAAGGAATACAATATCTATCTTCTTCATACTCACCTTACCATTTCTGCCTAACTACAGAGATATCCCAGTTTGACTCAAAGCGCTGAACAGAGATTCAAATCCAGGAGGAGAAAAACTATTCCCAATTTAGACTGACAAATACCATGAGTGAGATTATGGAAAACTAGATGTAAGAGTGGCTTACATTCAGTGAAATTGAGATGCCCCAAATTACTTAGTTTTGAAGAAGAAGACAGAGAAAGGCTAATAGAGCTTTAAAATATGGCATGGACTTACCAAGTGCCACTCGCTCGCTTTTGTTTAAACGTGTCCACAGCGATAGTAATTAAAAAATTCATTTACTATGACTTTGAGTAATCTTATGTTAGGTATGCATTAGATTGTAAAGCTCTGTAGTGAAGAGACTTTTCAATAAGACAAAAGAATAGATCAAAATTGTTGCCATTTAACTGGGCTATCTAGTGGTGATGGGATTGATGGTATCCTGTGTTGGCAGAGAGCGAAACACAAGATTAGGAGTAGTTACTAAATAAGGAACAGGTCTGGAAGGACCATCAAAATGGTATGTCAGAGAGGTAGCTTTGACATAGCTACTCATCAAGGCACCCCTGAGACTGAGTCATTTAGACAATACATTAAAGTTCCACTTGAACATTATCATGATGAAAACTCTGCGTCCGAACGTGATGCCCACATATAAAGCAAACACAATTGCAAACCATGACTCTGCCCTACTCTTGCATATTAGAAAGCCCTAGAAAGAAAAGCATGCTTGATATCTGAAAAAAAAAATGAGACAGTAACTAATGTCACATGTAAATTATAGAAATCTTCTTCTTAGCCTTTCACAAAGCAGTATGCTTGTGTTTGTGTTATATATGTGTGTGTTTGTGTATGTATGAGTATATATATGTGCATACATATTTGTATCATTCAGCCTCTATTCTTCCACTTCACATATATGTGTATAAACATGCGTGCATGTGTATCCTTGTATGCACATATGCACATGTGTGTGTACATGCATGAATGTATGTACACAAATCCTACTAGTTCTCCTTCTCTGGTTGAACTCTGACTTATACAATGGGTCATGAGTCACCTCACCTCCTCAGCCTGTATCATAAACTTGTATGCCACAAAGCTGAGTGTGCTCAGCAGGACATCATCCATAGGAAATGAGATATACAGAATTGGCTCTAAGTATGTCTAAAAGCCCTCCCAGAGTTGCATGATCAGGTGACTAACATCCCCAGTGTGTCTGCTCTTGTGAATGTACTGTCACTTTTTCTAAACAAACTATAACCTTATCAAGAATCCTCCTATTATAAACTTACTGAAAGAAAAAAAAAAACCTTACTTATAGATGATTAAGTTTAATATGTTGGTATCAACTAAAGGTGAATTGTTTTAACTCTCATAGTCCTACTCAAAGATACCCCAGGATGATGATAGAGATGGTAATTATTTTACCAGGAAAATCGTAAATGCTAAATATGATTGGTACCTTTCTTTGAAAGAAGAGACTCTTGACATATGGATATACATCACTTCCATGGGTGTGGTGGACAATGATTTGGAGAGATGGTCAGGGACATAGAATTTAAAAAATAATACTGAAAGTTTATTGACAAGAAGGTTTTTGTAAGAGATTTCTCAAAGTTGTCCAGAATATAAGGATAACTGTACCTCAAGTAGATGCTTCCGATGAGTAACACAACTCAGCAATCATGTGAGCGAGCTAATTGCCTCCATTGCTATATTCAGCCTCTATGCTCTGCCACTCCGCATTTGCTCAATGAACTTAGGAATAAAGGTGGCTGTGGTGATAGTGAGGAAAGTTAAGCACAGCCTCAAAAACATGAATTTCTCACTAGAATGATTAGGTAACTGCCATCGCTGAGCATTCCATTTGCCAACAGCAAAACTTAATGTTACATGAGAATCGAGTCTCCTATCCCAAGGTCCTAACTGGCAACTCATGGCAGGTCAATTACATGAGACCTCTCTTTTTATGGATTGAAAGTAATTTATTTTTGCTGGAAGAGATATTAAATTTTGCACTATGCAAGAACACGGATTTGCCTTTTCTTCATGCTTTGTGTATTGGCTCTGCCCGTGGATTCAATAGGTGTTTTACTCACTGTTATGGAATTGTTACTGAACCCAACCAGTGGGCATGAGGGAGATCTGATGGCTCACTGTTTACCAGGCAAATAACCAAAGATGGAGTTCAGTGGAAAAGAAAAGAATCTTTTCTTCAATGGCAAGTTTCTGCCTGAAATATCTGGGTAACAAAAGTAAAGAGAAAGGGAAAATCAGAGTATGATATCAAAAATAGCAACTTAAATATTTGTCATTACAACTACTACATAGGCTCAAGAACTGAAAATAACACAAGAACAAAATCTGTTCACAGTGCTGACTATTATCACCAAGGTCTTTGGAAATAATGGCAAGTTTCTGCCTCAAAGCCTGTTCCATCTAAGACAACCAAAGCAAAATCACCCTTTCACCCTCTGCCAGCTTATTTCAAAGTTGTGCCAAGAACCTCATTTCCCAGCCAAAATTATCGTAAATGTAGGTGGCCTAGCTGGTCTCAAGTTGCTGTCTAGCTCCAGGCATCTTTTGGAGTCTGTGCCCGCAGGCCTCCATTTCTGGGCCTGTCCTGGCCACCATTGGCAGGCCCACTCATGACCATTGACATGCCCTCCCACACACACAGAGGGAGAGGAAAAAACAAACTGATCTTCCTAGCGTGCCCATTTAAAAAGTCCTCCCCTAGAATCCTATGCATGCCAAAAGGTAGTGGGAGTGTCCAGCTTTCCAACCAATGAAGGCCAGGGTTGGCCGTGTTTGCCTTTCCTCCTCTTCTGGCCTCGGTGTTTAGCACAACTCAAACCCCTCCCTCATTTCTGGAGGGGTGTGTCCCCCATTACAGAATTCCCCACAACCTTGTTTTTAACCAACAAACCATTTTATAAGCAGGATTACCAGAAACATTGGATGCACTCTTACTAGTTCAAGAGAAGACAACAGCTATAAAATGTGAGTTCGATAGGGTAGAAAGAGATAATGTGCTGTGGTGGGAAAAACTGGAGTGTCAGAGCCCAAGAATGTGAGTTTGTGTATAATTTCTACAACATCCTTAAGTCTTTAATCACTGACAAATTCCATAACCTTCATGAGCTTGAGTTTACCTCTCAGTAAAATCTGTAAATAAATAAGTCATGAGATTTCTCTGAAGGTTAAAGAAAATATAAAAGCTAGTAGGTTTAGCACATGGAAATCATTTTCACTATAATAATAATCTAAAACAGAACAGAAGGTGAATAGGTGAATAGGAATTCACCTTCTCAATACTCTAGAAACAACAGAGATATTTTTTCTATATATCTCACTATTGTTTTTATTGTTAATGCATATTAATCAAGCATTTATGGGTAATATGATAGAGTCATTGTGATTTTATCCAGAAACAAACAAAATAAATTTTCTATCTCTATCTCTATTAATATACATATATCTTCCCTCTTTTTCCCTACATAATGCATATTTGTAGAACTAAAATATTTCACAACACTATGAATATGAATGAAGTTACACCAACAGTAATAATTTAAATTCCATTGCCTTTTTGCTCCAACTGCATATTGCAAGACCTCAGTGCCCCTTCAGGTGTTAGATTCTTCAAACTCAAAGAGTCTTCAAATGTTCTTTTTCACTATGAGTTTCAAATATCTATTTTCAATTTTATGAGTGAAAATTTATTTTGTTCTCTGATTTGTTTTGTGTCTTCTTTTTGCTGAGCTATTTAGTGGAAAACTCTGGCAAACTAAATTGGAAAAGGCAAAAAGGTAGGAAAATGGGCAGAAAACATACACAAAAATATATATACTTATAAAGTCTGTATTCTGCTCCACTGTATGCAGACAAATAGCAAGCAAATATGGAAATATAGATTCATAAATAGCAAGCATTTGCAGCAAAGTATTTAGAAATAGGTTTTTTAAGAGGACTAAATAAAAATGTTTCTAGCAGTTTCTATGATAAAGCAAGCCATTTTGAAATACGTCTTTTTGATAGATGTATTTTGGAATAGCTACCAGAATAACTGTATAGTCATTCAAGTATAGGACAAATATTTTATAAATTGTTCATAGGAAAAACTACAGATTAGGTTGATGTCAGATATAAATTCTTCAACTGAAATGTTAATGTTCATTTTATGAAGAATTTTTCAATGATGAAAACTCAACTCCTATGTATGGGTGGAGGGCTTTTTGATTGTGTACATGGGTGTTGGAGAGCAGGGCTTTTACCTCTCCTATGGAGACAATTTGACAGCAAAGCAGAGGCCTCAAATATAAAGTTGAGTGCATGTGTATTGTGTTATTGACTGTGGAGAAATCTTGCAGTTAATTCAGGTAGAAAGATAGCCAAGTCACAAGAAAATGAAAAATATGCAGGAGGCTCAGAGAAAGTAGCAGTTTGGAGTACATGCAATTGATGAAGGTGCCAAGATGCTGGTTGAACATAGAGAGCATGTAAGCCTCCCGTTTGGTGAGTCTCAGAAATAAAAGGAAACATTTTGTTCAAGGACTCAGGTCCATCACTCATCAATTTGCCCAAGATTTACCCAATTTTAGCACTAGAAATTCTGTGTACCAGGATAACCCTCAGTCCTTGGAAGACAGTGGTGCGTGGTCCCCCCTGTCTTTTGTCAATATCCTGATATACTTGTTCTGGGCTGAGGCACACCATGTGACTCTAATAGGCGGCTGAAGCTGAGGGTCACTTATGTCCTAGTGGATACAGCTGGAGAAGAGGTCTCTGAACTGAATTGTGGAGACTTTAAGGTAAAAAAAAAAAAAAAAAAGTCTGTATGTTGTTTAAAAGGCACTTAGATCTGTTTTTGAACAATATGTTATTGTGTGGTTGACCCAGGCATGATGGATTAGAGGAAAATTAGAAGAAAAGGAGGCTACTAAAGGGGCAAGCAGATAAAGTGGACCCGGATTAGCATATAAACATTTTCAAAAGGGAAGAACTGGATTAAGGAATGATACAAAGGATAGAAAGTATAATGTAGGCTATATTTTCCTTTTTTTATCTTAAAAATGGGACCCAGGGCAGGTAAACATGATCATATAATATTCTTTAAGTTCATGTTATGTCATAGGCAGTCCAACTTAGAGATGGCATAAGGTTTCTATGATGTTTCATGGCATGACCTTGCATTATGATGTCATGTCAGTGTATAAACCAACATTATGCACCCCTGGCCTTCCTTGGCCAACAATCTGTGGAAGACAAATATTTGCTTTGCATGTGTATATTGGTGGTGGTTGGCAGGTAAGAATATTTGAAAGAATGTTTCATGTCTGTGTAGAACATAGGGGAGCAACAGGATATTTGGAAAGTATTTATGGGCCAGAAAATATACTCACGAGTTCATAAACACACATTATTCTTCACTTATGCACACTACACATACACTTACACTTGCACACACATACACATGCTTACACAGTCACACCCACATAAACACGCTCATATGCATACCTCTATGCCTTTTAAAAAAAATCAAGTTAGTTTTGAGCAAAGAAGATTTGAAAAGTTTAGAAAAAATTTTAAAAGTTACCTTTGCTTTGTTGAATTTATAAGAAACCTTTTTGGTAAGGGTATTGATTTATCATCAGGTAAATACTTTCATCTCCCCTGAAATCCTATCGACCCTACAGCAGTTACTGAGGAAACTGTTATCTAATAGTCCCTTGGAGGTGGCAGGTAGCAAGATATTAACACTTATAATAAAAACGGAACACCTAGCCCTTTAATAGCTCATCACATTGTAAGACAACTGACTCTCCAGTTTCCTTTGCTAAAGAAAATTGTCAGTTTAAGCCTTGGGCAGACACTGTCTTGCTTTTAAGGAAGGGACAAAAGGTTGGGGACAGGGAACAGAGAAAGATATTTAGTTAAATGGTACCTGCAAATTAATCAATGATTCTGGTGTGGAAGTGGAAATAGAAAGAATTTACATACATACACAAATATATAGATTTATTTACAAAAAAAAAGTATAGAAAGAAGTAAGACCCCAGGTCGTGGTTTGGGGCTGGTTTATCTGTGTTAGAAATATTGAGAGTGAATAGTCTTAAGTAAATTTTAAAATAATTGAATGGAAAGGGACTTTAGAAATTTTTGTTTGACAAATAGATTAATGGCCAGGCAGGTGAGAAATGGTTGTACATTATTATAAGTGCTCTAACCACTAATCTAATAATCTACCATAATAATCAGTCTACTGAAGAAAAAGTAGAAGGCTACCCACAAAGTTATCCCTAGAGATTGGTAATTTATAATCAAAGTGTTACTGAACCCAATCAGTAGGGTGGGGGCTCGTACCACTCGCCTTCTACCAGGAAAATATCCAAAGATGGAGTTCAGTGGAAAAGAAAAGAATCTCTTCTTCAATGGCAAGTTTCTGCCTGAAATATCTGGGTAACAAAAGTAAAGAGAAAGGGAAAATCAGAGTATGATATCAAAAATAGCAACTTAAATATTTGTCATTACAACTACTACATAGGCTCAAGAACTGAAAATAACACAAGAACAAAATCTGTTCACAGGGCTATTATCACCAAGGTCTTTGGAAATAATGGCAAGTTTCTGCCTCAAAGCCTGTTCCCTCTAAGACACCCAAAGCAAAATCACCCTTTCACCTTCTGCCAGCTCATTTCAAGGTTGTGCTAGGAACCTCTTTTCCCTAAATGTAGATGGCTTAGCTGGTCTCAAGTTGCTGTCTAGCTCCAGGCATCTTTTGCAGTCTGTGCCCCTAGACCTCCTCTCACAGCCACATACTGGCCATTGCTGGCAGGACTGTTGGTGACCATTAACAAGCTCTCTGCCCTGGAGAGGAGAAAGAACCAACTATTTCTTTGCTTTCTGGTGTGCTCCATTTCAAAAGTCCTCTCTTAGAAAACCATTGTGCCAAAAGGTAGTGGGAGTGTCCAGCCTTCCAACCAAGGAGGGCCAGTGTTGACCATGTTTGCCTTTGCTCCTCTTCTGGACAATATGTATGGCAAGGAGGCAAAGTCTCCAGTCACATAGGCACAGCTCAAACCCCTATCGAATTTCCAGGGGTGTGTGTCCCCATTACAAAAGCATAAATTAACAGTGACTCAGGAAAGTAGCTGGGAAGATTGGAGAGAGAGAAAGGAAGAGGGTTTATTTCATCTATAGCCAGTTTGGAAAAAATAAAATCAAACTTAATGGCATACTTTTAGCCTATTATTGTCATCCACATTTTATTATCAATGGTGAATATTCCTTTCCTTCCATGGCTTTCCCTAATGGAGCATGGAGTAGACTGACTGACACAAGACGGGAGAAATTCTAGATTGTCTTTCTTCCTTAATGCTGTTGGAATGGACAAAACATTCACTCAGGTCCCCCCCTCCCCATAAGATGGCTCTAGTAGCATTTAGTTTTCTTTAACATCATTCAAAACAATTGTGTTAGATTGTATCATGACAGCTGTTTTAGAAGTGTGCACTTAAAAACAACAACAACAAACAACATAGGAAACCCAACATGGCAGAGAGGTAACCGGAAGCTACATTATCCTCCTCCCAGGACCAATCTAGAGTTACACCTAAATTGTAGAGAAATCATTCTGAATAACCAAAGAAACACTAAATGAAAAAAAAAAAAGCCTTATAACCAAGGACAGAGAGAAGAAACCACTTCACCACAGCAAGACAAGTAAGGAGTATAGAGGAGGCTCAAGAGGGCGAGGGCAGGCTTGGCTCCCGTGGGTAGCAGCTGAAGTTCCAGAGGGATATTTTAATAGCCATGAGGTTTGTTTGGGCAATTTGGGCTTTAATCTCCAAGTTGGGCTCTCCAGCCTACAGCACCAAAGATGTGAAAGGGCCCCAATATCATGCATCTGTGAAAACTAGCAGGGTTTCTGTCTGCCAGGGAGAGGTATCTGGACATGCAGAGAGACCCTTTAAGGACCTACTCACAAAATTTTGTTTGCAGCAACGTACTCTGAACTTCAGCAGAGGGAGGGCAGAGTGGACTAGAGATGTGTGAGGAGAGTCTGGGGATGGTGGCTCTGGGGAAAGAACTGATGAAACAGGATCCCTGTGCTGGGTCATTGTGCATAATGCAGAGGCCAACTTTCTCAGGCAGAGCACTCCCCTTAAAGTGGCATCAGCTTGAGGGGTAGCAATAGCCTCACCTCCAGGAATTACTCTATTCCACCCTGTGGAGCTGCTGCGTACAGTTTGAGACTATATCATTGATTACATTTAACAACTTGGGTGGATCTCTGGGAGCTCTGAGACTTCAGCTGACCCTCCCCTAAACCTGATGCTGGTATAAGCTGGCATTGCTACACAGCCTGGTTCTTTCTGCACACAACCAGGCCCAGCAGAGGGAGCCACAAGCTGTGGATTGCTGGTAGCTCCAAATGGGTTGTCCAGGGCCAGTCACAAGCAGCAACTGACAAAGGTCTGATTGAGGGTCTTTGGAGAACTACCTATTACATAGAAACAAATAATAGAGTAGCCAAAATAGGAAGACAAACACCCCAAATAAAAGAATGAGAGAATTCTCCAGGAGAACTAGATGAAATGGAGGCAAGCAATTTATCAGAGAGTTTAGAGTAATGATTATAAGGATAATCAACAGCAAGGAAAAAAAAAAACATAGAAACCATAAAAAAGGGCCAGAGAGAAATAAAAATTTAATATCTAAAATAAATAATGCACTAGAAGGAATAAAATGTAGGTTAGATGAAGCAGAGGATTGAATCAATGATATGAAAGACAAGGTAGAAAAAACACCCAGGCAGAGAAGCAAAAAGGAAAAAAAAATTTAAAAAATGAGGAGAGCTTAAGAAATATTTTGGACAACATGAAGTGCAACATCTGCATCATGGGAGTACTATAAGGAGAAGAGACCAAGGGACTGAGGATGTATTTGAAGAAATAATGACTGAAAACTTCCTAATCTGGTGAAGGAAAAATACACACAGGTTCACGAAGCTCAGAGAGTCCCAAACAAGTTGGACCCAAAAAGATCTACACTGAGATACATTATAATTAAAATGACAAGGCTTAAGGAAAAGGAGAAAATCCTAAAAGCTGCAAGAGAAACACAGGTAGTTAGTTACATACAAGGGAGCACTAATTAGATTGTAATCTGATTTCTCAACAGAAACATTTCAGGCCAGAAGGGAGTGGTATGAAATATTGAAGGTGATGAAAAGAAAGGATCTACAAGTAAGGCTACTTTTCCCAGCAAGACTATCATTTAAAATTGAAAAAGAAATAAAGAGCTTCCAGGCAAGAAAAAGCTAAAGGAATTTGTTAACATCAAACTAGTAGTGCAACGAATGGTAAAGAACTTGGAAGAAGAAGAAAAGAAGAAGAAAGAAGAAGAAGAAAAGAAGAAGAAAGAAGAAGAAAAAGAAGAGGAGGAGGAGGAGAGGAGGGAGAAGAATAAGAGGAAGAAGAAGAGGAGGAATATAGTCTAACAATAAAATGGCACTAAATACATATCTATCAATAATCACCTTAAAGTAAATGGTTTAAATGTTCCATCCAAAATACACAGGGTAGCTGAATAGATAAGAAAACAAGAACCATATATATGCTGACTCCAAGAGACCCGTTTCAGATCAAAAGATACACACAGACTAAAAGTAAAGGGATAGGAAAAAAATATTTAATGCAAATGGAAAGGAAAAGAAAAAGCTAGGGTAGCAATACTTATATCTGACAAAATAGACTTTAAAACCAAGGCTATAGTAACAGACAAATAAGGACACCATGTAAGATAAAGGGAACAATCCAACAAGAGGATGTAACCATAGTAAACATTTATGTACCCAACATAGGAAGACCTAAACATCAAAGCAAATCTTGATGGACATAAAGGGAGAGGTCAACAAAAATACAGTGATAGTAGGGGACTTTAACACCCATTGACTTCAATGGATAGATCATCCAAACAGAAAATGAGCAAGAAGATAATAGCCTTAAATGATACACCAGATCAAATGAATTTAATTGATATCTTCAGAGCATTTCACCCCACAGCAGCAGAATATACATACTCTTCAAATGCACATAGAATATTCTCTAGGGTAGACCACGTTAGGACACAAACAAGTCTCAATAAATTTAAGAAGATTGAAATCGTATCAAGCATCTTCTCTGACCACAATGCTATGAAATTAGAAATCAGTCACAGAAGAACAATGGAAAACACACAAAGACATGGAAGCTAAGTAACATGTTATTAAACAATGAATGGGTAAGCAGCAAGATCAAGGAAAAATATCAAAAGATACCTTAAAACAGATGGAAATGAGAACACAACAATCCAAAATCTATGGGACACAGGAAAAGCCATCCTAAGAGAGAAATTCAGAGCCTTACAGGCTTCTCTTAAAAACCAAAAACCAAAAACCAAAAAAACAAGAAAAAGCTCAACTAAATATTCTAATTTTACATTTGAACTTGAAATGAACAACAAACAAAGCCCAAAATGAGTAGAAAGAAGAAAATAATAAAGTTTGGAGCAGATATAAACAAAATAGAGTCTTAAAAATTGATACAAAAGATTAATGAATCCAAGTTCTGGTTCTTTGAAAAGATAAATAAGATTGACAAACACTTAAGCAGATTCATCAATTAAAAAAGAGAGGGTCCAAATGAAGGAAATCAGAAAGAGCAGATAACAACTGACACCAAAGAAATACAAAGGATTGTAAGAAAATATTATGAACCATATGTTAACCAACTGGACAACCGGGATGAAATGGATATACTTCTAGAAACATACAGTCTTACAAAACTAAATCAGAAGAATCTGAATAGACAGATTCACCTAGGGAAGTTGAAAGAGTTACCAAAATAATAACAACAAATAAAACACTGCACCAGATGGCTTCATAGGTGAATTTTACCGAACATTCCAAGAGAAATTAATGCCTCTCCTTCTCATACTCTTTCAAAAATTTCAAGAGGAAGAATGGCTCCCAAGCTCGTTTTACAAAGCCAGCATTATCCTAATTCTAAAATAAGATAAAAACAGTACAAAAAAAGAAATGATAGGCCAATATCTCTGATCAACATTGACACTAACATCCTCAACAAAATAAAACAAACCAAATACATCAATGCAACAAAAAAGATCATACACCATGATATAGTGGGGTTTATTATGGGAGTGCAAGGTTAGAACATTTGCAAACCAATAAATGTGATTCATCACATATACAAAATGAAGGATAGAAATCACATATTCATGTCAATAAGTGCAGAAAAGGCATTTGATAAAATCCAGCACCCATTTATGATAAAAATTCTCAGCAAAGTGGGAGTAAACATACCAAAGTGGGAGTAAACATAATAAAGGCAAAATATGACAAACCCACAGCCAGCATCATACTCAATGGGCAATAACTACGAATGTTTGCCTTAAGATTGGGAATAAGACAGGGATGTCTGTTTTCACTTCTCTTTATCAACATAGTATTGCAAGACATAGCCATAGCAATCAGACAAAAAGAAGAAATATAAAGCATCCAAATTGGAAAAGAAGAAGCGAAACCATCTTTATTTGTGGTTAACAAGATATTGTACATAGAGAACCCCAAAGATTCCACCAAGTAACTACTAGAACTGGTAAATGAATTCAGCAAAGTAGCAGGATACAAAATTAATATCCAGAAATCAATTGCATTTTATATGCCAATAACAAACTAATAGAAAGGGAAATTAAGAAAACAATCCCATTCACAATTGCTTCAAAAAAAATAAAATACCTAGGAATAAACCTAACCAAGGATGTAAAAGACCTGCACTCAGAAAATTATAAGACACTAAAGAAAGAAATTGAAGAAGATGTGAATAAGTGGAAGCACATACTGTGCTCATAGATAGGAAAAATTAACGTCATTTAAATGTCCATACTACCCAAAGCAATCTACAGATTCAATGCTATTCTTATCAAGATTTCAATAATGTATTTCACAGTACTAGAACAAATATTTCAAAAATTTATGTGGAACCACATAGCAACAGCGATCCTGAGAAAGAACGAAGTAGGAAGAATCATGCTACCTAATAGCAAGCTATACTCCAAGGCCATAGTAATCAAAACAGCATGATATTGCCACAAAAACAGACACATAGATCAATGGAACAGAATAGAAAGCCTAGAAGTAAATCCACACCTTTATAGTCAATTAATATTCAACAGAGGAAGCAAGCATATACAATGGGCTAAACATAGCTTATTCAATAAATGGTGTTAGGGAAATTGGAAAGATAGGTTCAGAAAAATGAAACTAGACCACCTTCTTACACCACACATGAGAATAAATTAAAATTGAGTTAAGATTTAAATGTTAGGCTCAAAACAAAAAAATCATAGAAGAAAACATAAGCACCAAAATCTCAGACTTTGCTTATAGCAATTGTATCAGATATCTGTCCCAGGCAAGGGAAACAAAACAAAATATAAACAAATGGAACCACATCAAATTTAAAAATTTTGCACAAGAAAGGAAATCATGAAAAAAATAAAAAGACAGCTCACAGAATAGAACATATTTGCCAATACATCTGATAAGGAATTAATGTCCCTTCTAACTTATAAAGAACTTACAAAACTCAAAACCAAATAAACCCCAAACACTCTGATTAAAAAATCAATAAAGGACCTAAATAGATACTTCTCCAAAGAGGACATACATTATGGCCAGTAGACATATGAAAAATGCTCGACATCACTAATCATCAGAGAAATGCAAATTAAAACCACAATGAGATATCACCTCACACCTGTTTGCAAAGTGGGAGTAGAGGGAGCATACCTAAAATGGCGATTAATCAATCAATCAACAAACAAGTGCTGGTGAGGCTGTGGAGAAAGGGGAAACCTTTTTCAAGGTTGATGGGAATGCAGATGTGTGCAGCCACTGTGGAAAACAGTATGGAGATACCTCAAAAAATTAAAAATGGATCTGCTTTTTGACCTAGTGATCCCACATCTGGGAGTATATCTGAAGGAACCCAAAACACTGTTTGAAAGAACATAAGCACCTCTATGTTCATTGCAGAATTATTTACAATTGCAAAGACATGGAAGCATCCCAAGTGTCCATCAGTAGATGGGTGGATAAAATAAGTATGAGACCTTTACACAATGAATACTACTCAGCCATAAAAAAGAAATATTTACCCTTTGAAACAGTATGGATGGACCTACAGCACATTATGATAAGTGAAATAAGCCAGTGAGAGAAAAACAAGTACCATATGATTTCACTCATATGTGTAATCTAATGAACAAACTGAACTAACAAGCAAAACAGAGACAAACTCATACAAAGAGAGCAGGATCATAGCTAAGGGAGGGGAGGTTATAGGGTAGAGGAACTGAACAAAAAGGAGAAAGGTCTCATGGACATGGACAACAGTGTGATGATTGCAGGGAGGGGAGGGAGTTTCAGGGGACTAAATACTAATGGAAAAATACCAAAAAAACCCTTTTCAAGATTGGTGAATTTTTGTGTAGCCATTTTAATATTGAAAATGGAACAAAATAAACAGCATTTTCAGCAAATTATGCTTTATTATTTCAAGAAGGGTAAAAATGCCCCTTACACTTCTCCAAGGAGAAGATACAGAGGATCCAGAGACACATGAAAAGATGTTCAATACTGCTAGCTATCAGAGAGATACAAATTAAAACCACAATGAGATACCACTTGACATCAGTCAGAATGGCCCTCATAAACAAAGCAACAAACAGCAAGTGTTGGAGAGGTTGTGGAGAAAAGGGGACTCTAGTGCACTGCTGGTAGGAGTGCAGACTGGTACAACCACTATGGAAAACAGTATGGAATTTTCTAAAAATCTAGTAACATCTTTGTTCTAAATTTTTCTTTGACCCCATCCCTGACACAAGGCTTCAAAAGCCCTTGTAAATTCTTCAGTGATAAGAGCACTAGAAACATTTTTTTTTCTATTGAGGTAACTCTGAATTGGCTTCTGAATATCTACTGGTTGAGGACTGGTAATCAGAAAAACCTACCATGATTAAAAGCTTGAAATTTGTAGTCCCACCCCTTATCCTCCAAGAAGGGGAGAAGGGGTAGAAATGGAATTAATAATTGACCATGCCTATGTGAGAAAGCCTCCATAAAATCCCAGTAGTAAGGTGTTTAGGGAGCTTCCAGGCTGGTAAACACACCCATATCAGGATGCACCACAACTCCAAGGAGAATAGAAACTTCTGCACTCAGGAACTTCCCAGGCCTTGCCCTACATATATCTTTATGTGGCTCTTCATCTGTATTCTTTGTTATATTATTTTATAAACTGGTAAATATAATAAGGGTTTCTGTGAGTTCTGTGAGCTACTCTAGAAAATTAATCACACTTAAAAAGGGGGGATCATCAGAACCTTTGATCTACAGTTGGTTGGTCAGAAGCAAAAGTGATAACCTGGGCTTGCAGCTGTCCTCTGAAGTGTGTGTGTCAGGGGGTGGGGGGCGGGGATTGGGTTAAAGAGTCTTGTGAGACTGAGCCCTTAACCTGTGGGATCTAATGCTATTTCTATGTATTGGGTTAGCCAAAAAGTTTGTTTGGATTTTTCTGTAAAATAAACAATACATTTTTCATTTTTACTAATAATTTTATTGATTTGAATATTTTGAGTATGTCAATTGTCTCCCATGTATATAACATTGATTGTTCTCAATTAATGTCTTGGTTTGATCTCTATCAACTTCAACTATTCTATCCAACTATGGTGCATTGTCCAGTGAGAGATCTCCAGCACAGAATTTTGCAAACCACTTTTGACATGTTTGATTAGTCATAGCACCTTCTCCATATACTACCCAATTATTTTTTTGCATTTCAGCTGTTTTTACCTTTCTTGAAATAATAAAGCATAATATGCCAAAAATGTTGCATATTTTCTTTCATCTTCAATATTAAAATGGCTACACAAAAATTCACCAATTTTGATAAGTTTTTAAATGCATGCTGATATGACAGCTGTCACAATAAATCTAAGAAACTGTTTAGAATGAAGTTAAAGACAACTAAGTGCTACTAGAGCCATTTTACAGGGAGAAAAAAAAAAACATGAACTTTTTGGGCAACCCATAGATAGTATTGTAACTGAAATAAATGGTAGGAACCCAGCCCACTGGCAGGGGAATTGCATAGAGAATTGCTAGGAAAGACCCTCCACACATTTGGTGACCAGAAATGTCAGAAGTAAAATGTTCATTGTGAGTAGCCAAGGAGCCTCACAGGAAAGAGAAACATAGTAGATGATGATGGGATTCCCTACACAGAAGAATAACCAAATTTTTCCTTTACAGTTGGTGTCAGAAGTGGGATTAGCTAGACTGAGCCTGGCTCACAGAAAAATGTGGTTTTGGAAAAGAAAGGATAAAATGTTGGCAGATAAGAACCTTTGATTTCTGTGTGGTCACTTTGTCACCATTTGTATTGAGCAGCAACTGTACTGCTGCCAGTTACTAATGGTGAAAGTTATCATTGGAATTCAGAAATGTTTCCAACTCTAGGGAAGTGGTTCACTGGATGAATAAGAAAATTCAAGTTAATAAAGACAAAATGTTCTATAGCTTTATTATTACTATGTGTAATAGCCAAACTAAAAGTAAAAGAGAAAGCTACAGTGGATCTTGATGCTAGATCAATCTCAGATTTCAGGGTCTGAGTTTCAGTTGCTAGCCCCAAACCGGCTTCCAAGGTAAAAACTATGCAGGGCAACAAAGTAACTCGAAGACCTCTGGTTATCAAGAAGGTAGTAAGTATGGGGGGAGGGTAAAACCAAGGAACTATTGAAATGAATATTATGATATGAAGCACTGGTTTATTTTGTAGATTGGTATCATCAGCTTCCTAAATAGCTGTTACTGGAATATACTTTGATAGCCATTAAATTTTGAGCTTTTTCTGTGGTTTCAAATGCTGCAGAAGTGAATGTTTGGGTTTATTCAGGACCCAAGTCACTATGAAATGATCACAGATGGCTCTATGTGATCCTGACATACAGGAGGCTGTCCCAGAGGAAAAAGCCAGTTTAGAGAGTGGAAAAAACCACCGTTTACCCTGAGAAGGGGCGCTGTTCATTTCCCCCTATGAATGCCAAGTGGATCACCCCGATGAAGTAGTTAATATGCTTTGTCCTCAAGCAATTTGGAGCTTGCTTTATGATGGGCAGGATATTCACCCACTGAACATGCCTATTGCCCAGGTTGTGGTAAATGCTATGGATAAGGAGGACCCTTTCAAGTTGGTATCCCATGTAGCCTTACTGTTGCAAAATGGAAGGATAATCCAAAAACTATCAAATTTGCTATTTCAGCTTTTCTTCATGATTCTTACAGACACTAATAAAAAATATTAGAATAATTAACAAGAGAATGGGGAAAAGCAGATGAAAAAATCCAGAGACTGGGCTTAGCAGGGTGGGCATTTTTAGACCATTATTAAGAAATAAGGTGACTAAAGCAAATGCCAGTTGAAGAAAGTTGAGAGGAATAGAAAGGGGGGAGTCACAGGACTCAGCAGGTTGGAAATCTTTAGATGATTATTAAGAAATGGGATGGATAAAACAGAAATTGATGAGGTGAAAAGAAAGTTTTTATTGCCAAATTTGGGTAGACCAAAGGAACCTCCTGCTGGCCCTTAGTATTACCATGCCCAATCAAACTGAGTCTATTTCTCCTGGTTTGGAAAAAAAAAAATCTTAAAGCCTGAGAGCAGAGATTACAATGAGAAACCTAATCAACAATTGCTCATGCTTGTGGCTGTAGTCACACAGATTAATCAGGTTAAATACTGACAAAAAAGCCAGGGTCCCTTGGCTCAACCCCTCACTGGGGCACCAAAACCTTTTTCACAAGAGTGGGTAAAATGACAATTTTTGCAAAAGGGAAGTCAGGCACTCCTTGGCACAGGAGTCCCACAGGCTTGTACCAACCACTCCAGTAGAGACCTGACATGAGCTAAAATTAGGAGAATCAAAAAATGTAAGGGCTGATAGGATTATAAAATTTGAAATGTCTAAAAGGCTTTGTGTAAAGAAGTTGTTTCTCCTTTTATGTGTTTTACTAGATATATTCTACTGGGGACATTTTTTTCCTTCTTAGCATTATAAAATCAAAACCTATAGATGAAGTCCTAGTTAGAAACATAACAGTTAATGGAATTACAGTAAAAAATTTGTAGGAGATTTGATGTGTTTAAACAGGCTTCATGTGATGTGGTTGTACCTCTTTTAACTGATTATACTGTGGGGATGAAAACTGTATCTGATTGAGGAACATTTCCACTACTTACTATTGTAAAACAGAATGCATGTAAATCCCCCCTTTAAGCAATACCGATTGAAAATGCTTAATGGGAATCTGTAAGATGGCCAGAGTCCACACAGTGTGGCATAGAAACTTGAATGCTGGTGGTGGCCAGTTCTCTGTGAGAGAGAGCATTATGTTGATGATAGACCGTTCTTAACACCTGAATTACCCATAATGTCTGGCATGATGTCATAGAATGGCTCTAATGGGGATGGCAATGCCCAGAAGAGTTCCACAATGAAATAGAAATGGTTTGTACAGGATTGTACTGCCTGGGGAATGCAAGGAGCAGATACTCAAGAGCATAGGACCTCTTTTCCCCTGGAACTGACTCTGTACCTATTTGAGGAGCAGCTGGGTTCTATCGTTGGTTAGACAGTACCCTACAACACAGCTCTTGTCTGACCAGCAAAGAGCTTTTCATTTCAAACAGCTTCTTCATTTTAAACAGCAGTAAAGGAACAACACCCTTTTTGTAAAGCTGTTGCATTCAAACCAGTGGATGGAAAGACTCTGATTAACAAGGTAAAAACAGATAAGCTTGGTATGCAAAATTGCAAGCTGTTTTCTAGCCATGATGGAAAAGCTGAACAGTGGAAAATGCCCCTATGTTGTAGCTTTTTCTGACTCGTAGGCAATGGGCATTGGCTTGACCATGAAGTAAAATAAAAAGGAAACAGAAACCTGCATCATTAAAGGAATGCCCATGGGGGGCACAGCCCTGTGGAAACTTGAAGGGTATATATTAAAGTAGGACACATTGGTGTTTACTGGAAGAATTCTTTTCCAGGTGTAGAAGGTGATTGGAATTAACAAGCAGTTATTCCCATTGTGCTCCTTTGAGATTGTCACTTGGGTCCACAAAATGGATGGATATGGGGCTATTTCAATAAAGCAGAATTGACCTAACTCCAGACATAATCCTCTTATATCCTCTGAGGTGAAAAAACACTAATAAAACTTCTCTGTTTGCCAGCAAAACAGACAAAGACTGAGAAGGCTCTATAGCAGATTCTCTTCTGGGAAGACTCTGATCATGGTTGGCAAGTGATACTGATGCTGGGAGCCCTGGGAGCTACACGTGTCCTGACAGGAATAGACACTGACTCTGGACTAGGCTTTGCTTACACAGTGGTGTACAAGAACCGGGCCAGAAGAGAGCGAACCAATTTGGATCACTGGGTATCATTTCGCTAGGCCAAGTAACACATTTTACAGCCCGTAATGTCTAACAATGGGCAGAGAAAGATCCTGTTCAGAGATGTAGTTTGACAGAGAATTGACACTGAAAATTGAAATATTGGTTTTCTAAAATGGGAGGAGAAAAAGGTGTTAAAGGTCTGGTTTGCACCCCTTCATAAGGAAGTGCTCACACTCAACACAAATGGGACAAAAGGGGGTGCCTTTATTGGAGAGACTTGTCTGTTCTAATGATGGGTCTGGGGGAGAAGCAGCGAGGAAAGATGCTGGTATGTTTATCTAGTTGCCCAGGGCATAAGGACTCTACTTTTTTTCTTTCTTCCCCATATCACCTCAATTTTTTTTCTCTACCTCACACAGTGGTCACAGGACCAGGGTTACAACTACAGCAGATGGAAGCATGGATGATAACTAAGCAAGAAACTTTTTTTAAGCTTTATATCAGACAGAATTTTTAATGGCCTGATGGAGCAGAATGTACCTTCACTCCATCTGACAAAATTGGGGCTACCAACAAATGCAGCTACATGGTCTGGTGGTAAAGATAATCTCACTAATCTTATACCTGGGTAGCCTTTGCCCTATGTGAAGAGGATGAACTAAAGAGGAAGCTCTTACTAGACTAGTATTGCTGCCTGAATCTAGACCAGCCCAGTGGCTGAACCTAACATCCTATTCAAAGGTGGAAGAGTTTGGGTGTAAATTAAGAGAAAAAGGAATAGTGACTATGAATTAAGTAATAAATGAATGAGTTATGTAAAATGGGAAATCCAATATCACATTAACATCTCAAAAGAAGGTCAGAGCAAGAGATGATATTATCACTTAGCTCAATTATATCAGATGCCTGAAAGGGTAAAGCCATGTGTTTGCCAAGACCATTACTGCTTTTGGAACCTGACAAGATTAAATGAAAGCCCACAAACCTGAGTGATCTAGTCCTGGGAGAAAATTTCCTATTATGCAATGATGGTCTGGAATGATTATTAATGACTGCATGGCATTCTAGTAATTTTGCCAGTATCTTTTGACTTATTGTATCATTTGGCTATAAGATGCCAATGAGCAGAGACTGTGAGATAATAGAAAATATGTATGCTGGTCTCTGTGCCCAGTTCTCAGCATAAAGCTCCTAAAACCCTTGTAAATTGTTAAGTGATAAGAACAGTAGGAGCATCTTTTTTTTTTTCCCCCCCATTTGAGTGATTCTACATGACTGACTTTCACTGGGCTTTTGGATGGATTTTTGATGGGAGTTGGTAACCAGACAGACCAAGCCATGATTAGAAGTCTGTAATCTTCAGCCCCACTCCTCATCCTCCAGGGAGGGGAGAAGGGCTGGAAATGGAGATAATCATGCCTATGTAAGAAAACCACAATAAATCTCAACACTGTGGGGTTCAGGGAGTTTCCACAGCTGGCAAAACGAATCCACACTGGCAGAGTGGCATGCCCCAACTCCACGGGCAGAAGCTCCCACACTGAGGACCCTCCCAGACCTTGCTCTACATCTCCCTTCATTCGACTGTTCATCTGTATTCTTTATCATACTCCTTAATAAACTGGTAAACATAATTGTTTTTCTGACTTCTGTGAAGTTCTCTAGCAAATGAATTGAACTTAAGGAGGAGGGCATCGGAACTTTTAATCTACAGCTGTTTGGTTAGAAATACAGGTGACAACCTGGGCTTGCAGCTGGCCTCTGAAGAGTGTGTGTACACGGGGTTGAGGAGAGAGTCTCGTGAGACTGGGCCCTTAACCTGTGGGATCTGATACTATTTCCTGGTAAACAGTGTTACAATTGAATTAAGTCATAAGACATCAAGCTGGTGTCATAGGTATGGCTTATTGTGGTGAAAAACCTCCATGCACTTGGTGACCAGAAATAATACCAGGAGTGAACTTTTCTGTGTGTGTAACAAAGGAGACTCACTGGCATGAGAAACACAGTAGGGAAGAACTGGGCTTTTCCAGGCACAGAAGGAGAACAGTTTTTTCCTTATAGTCCACCAGTGAATAGAAACTGCACAGTGCAAAAAATGGTCTTTGTTCATGGGGAGCTTCCTCAGGAGGATTATGTTTTCTTGGGCTTTCACTTTCAATGACATGATTTCCTTGTTCAGTTTTATCTCATAGTTATGTCAGTGCATTTTCAATGACAACCCACCGGGATTTCTGACTGGTCTCTGAATTTATCTAGATAAGTATTTAATGGCACAGTAAACCCATGACATAAACACACACACACAAATAGAATGCATATATAAGTGATACGGGGAAGCACTGCGAGTTATATGTAATTCTACTTGTTAGGGATTTATAATGCCACTGTCTCACTAAAAGTTCTGAGAATTACTATAATAGAGAAACTAAGTTCCCAGACTTATTTGATCTTAGGATTCTCTGGGTGGTTCCATTGGAAGAAAATCCCCTTATCCATGTATTATCAAGGCCTCATAGGTTCAGAGGATTCCAAACCCACTTTTCTCTTTAAGAAGTTATTGCTTTAATGAAATTCAGCAATATATTTAAAAATCATACAACATGATCAAGTATGATTTATATCTGGATTGTAAGGTTGGTTTAATATCTGCAAATCATTCAACATGATATACTACATAAACAAAATGAAGAAGAAAAATCATATGATCATATCAGTAGATGTAGAAAGAGCATTTGAGAAAACTCAATATCCATTTATAATAAAAAGTCCTGGTAAAGTTGGGAGGAAACGTACCTCAACATAAAAAAGGCCAAATATGACAAACACAACTATAACATCATAATGATAAAAAGCTGAAACTATTTCTCTAATATCAGGAACAAGGCAAGGATGCCTGCTCTCACCACTTTTATTTAGGGTAGTTTTGGAGTCTTAGCCACAGCAATCAGACAAAAAAATTATCCACAATAAAAAAAGTAAAACTCATTATTCATAGACATGCTACTACATATAGAAAACTCTAAAGATTCCACCAAAAAAGCTATTAAAACTAATGAATTTGATAAAGTCAAAGGATACAAAATTGATATTCAGAAATTGGTTGCATTTTTATATAGTAATAAATTGTCAGGAAGAGAAATTAAGAAATCTTTAGATTTTATTCTAATAATCTACTTGTTTTAAATGTTATTGTCTAGTCAACAGTGTGACAGTGTTTTAGATTTATTCATATATTTTATAATTTTATTGCTCACTTTTGCTTCTAGTGTTTCATTCTTCCTTCAGTATTTAATTTCCATCTCAAAATACAATTCTTATGTCACTTTCACAAAAATTATTGAAAGAAAACTCATAGTTTTCTCCTGATAAACATATTTAAAGTTATTTTCTGTCATTATTTGGAAAAAAATATTTTATAAACTATTGCTTCTGTGGTTTTGTTGAGGTAGCTATTACAATGTAATTGTAATTCTTGTCCAGAAAAATCCCTGTGTGGCAGACAGAATTGTAAGATGGCCTCCAGTTTCCAACCCTGTTGTAAAAATCCTGTGTAATTTTCTTTGAGTTGGGAGGGTTCTGTAAATATGATGGGCAACACTCTGGTGATTAGGTTATATGGCAAAGTTGAAGGGATTTTGGAAATATGATTAACATGTTAAATATATTAATATTAAGGTAAATAAAAGGGATTTATATAACATTATCACATGTGAGAGAAATTTAATGAGGTGAAAATCCACAGAGAATATACTAGGACCTCCTGAATAAAAAGATGTTCTTCTGTTAGCTTTAAAGGAACAAAAAGCCATGTTGTGAAGGGTTTACATTTAGGACAGGCCTCTACATGCTGAGGGCCCGTCCTACAAACTGCAAGGAGATCTATCCACAACATGAATGAGCCCGAAGGAAGACCTCAAGATTCAGATAAGAAAACTGCCTGGCTGACATCTTAATTTCATCCTCCTGAGAGCTGACGAAAGGGTTTAGGGGTGCTATACCCAGACCCCTAAGCATGGAAACTGTGAACTAATGTGTATTTTTGTAAACCACTAAGTCTGTGGTTATTTGATACACAGCAATAGAAAACAAATGCATTACATTTTCTTTCTTTCAATTATGAAAATTTTCTCTTTAAATGACATTCTGTAGTTTCACTATAACACTCCTAAGTGTGAACCTTGTATTTGTGTTATGTAAAACACACTGTGCTTCCTAAACCCACAGATTTTTACTTTTCATAAATTCTGAAATTCTGTCATTATATTGTCAAATAGATAACTTCCTTTTTATTTTTCCTTTCTGAAAATTACACATTTTAAAGCTTATCCTTATATTATCTGTACTTAATATTATTTTTACTTTGCTTGCTTTATTTTTTTGTGACTGATTGCAAGTATGTTCTTTAATTTTCAGTTTATGAAACCTATCTTCAGCTGTGCTAATGTAATATTTAAAGAATCCATTAGTGTTTTAAAATTTCAAAGACTTTGGTTTTAATTTCTAGAAATTCCATTAGGTACTTTTTCAAGTATTCCTATCTCCTTAGTAGCAGATTTTTCCCTCATATTTTGCTTTCTTCTTTCATTTATTAAATCATGGTAAGCATAATTATTTTATTTCATGTCTGATAAATATATTACCAGTTTTTAAAATTTGATTTCCTTCAGTATAGTTTCTGCCTACTAATTTATGGTGATTTCTTTGTGGATTTCTAATTTCGTACTCTGACCTAGTATTGGATGGTGTTTACCTTGGAGAACTTTAAGTGCTCCATAACAAATATGACCTGATTAACTTTTTTGTTTGTCTGTTTTTGCCTAGGTTTCTTACGCCTCTTTTTACATAACTACTCAGTGTGGTAGGCCCTGAATCACACACTTGCCTGAGTGAGGTCAGGCCTGACTACTTTATTTCACTTATCTTTATCATAGTCCATTTGTTCCTAGTACACAGTATTTCCTTTCTATAGATTTGACATCAATTGGTTACTCAGCTTGGTTTTTTTTAACCCAGCTTATTCTCAATTGCTAATAATAATAATACCAGGCTTCCCATTTTTTGAGATGCCATTCAACTTGATAATTAACTTACCATTAAATTATCATCGGTAATTCTTCTTTCAAGTAAGACAAATGCATCTTTAGGTTTTGGGTTTGGCTTGAACCTTTGAGTTCATACTATGTTAGCACTTTAACACTTTAGGCTTGCTAAATCTTTATTTTTTTACTTTTTCTACCATCCCTCATATAAAAATTTCATGATTTCATTCTCATCCTTTCCAGCCATTCTCCTCTGAATGAGACCAGTTAATCCACTATCACTCAAAGAAACACGTGCCAATAAGAATGACAGCAATTCTCAAGGGATGAGATAAAACGTGTTGTAAGATTTGACTGACGTTTCTGAGTCAAAATTCCTTTAAGCACCATGTGATAGGTTGGGCTCTTAGAAAATTACTTGTACCACTCTTTATTTTCTTTTTCTCCATATTTGGCCTGTATATCTTATGGTTTCCCCCCATTAAAGTCATCTTGTACTACAAAGTTCAGCATAATTTATGTCTTATAGCTATAGGCTCTATGTAATGATTTATCAAGACATTTTAACATTTGATAGATAAATGGTAAGACAAGTTTTAAATAAATGTTATGCTGAAATTATGATATATCCTATGATGCAGAGATGCAGCTAAATTTGTCATGCATGTGTGTATGCTGTGGTAGATCAAGACCTTTTGAGTCATATCTTGGCTCTGAGTATTGGCAAAGAAGAGGTGTCAAAGATGATTCCTAAGGCTTTTTGCTAATTCATTTGGTGGGTGGTAATGGTGGTTGGACTCAGTGTGGCTATATATTAGTGGAATGTTTGAGTCAAGATGATTAACAAGTGGTTTTATATGTAATTTAGAGTTCAGGAGAGAGATGTCATAGACTGAACTCATAGACTTGGAAATTCTTTGTCCAATTAGTTTCCCATTGCTACTGCAATGAATCACCACAAATTTAGTGGATTAAAAGAACATGAATTTGTTATTTTATGAGTTCTGGAGGTCAGAAGTTTGAAACCAGTGTCATTGCACTAAAATCAAGGTGTTGGCAGACCTGCATTTCTTCTGAAGGATCTAAAGGAGAATCCATTTTCTTTTTTCCAGCTTCTAGAGGCTCCCTACGTTCCTTAGCTTCTGGGTTTCTTTCTGACTTCAAAGACTGTAGCACAGCATCCACTCTTTTTTCTGATCTCTGATTCTGTCCTTACTTCTTCCCTCTCTCTGAATCTCCAGCCTTTCATGAAGCTGTTATGATTATACTGTGCCCACTCAGATAATCCAGAATGATTTTTCCAAGTCAAGATCTTAAAGTCACTCATAAAAAAGTCATTTTTGCTCTTTAAGGTAACATATTAACAGGTTCTAGGAACTATTATGTAGCCATGTTTGGGTGGCCATTATTCAGCCTAACCTGGGGTAGAGGACTGAAACTGTGAGACTGTAAACTTAAACAAGGAGAGTGTGTAAATTAATGAGAGAAGAGGGATAGGAAGATGATGAAGGGGTATTGGCCCTTAATGAAAAATGGAAGAAAAGAAACTTCAATAGATAATCAAGAGAAAAAGCAATGAAGGTAGTTTGGAGGGAATCATGAGATCAGGGTATGACCGAGGTTAAGGAAAGACAGATTTTTCAAGAGGGAAAATATAATGATGAATGCTGAATTCTTCAAAGATGTCAAAAAATAGTGACCATTGTTTGACATGTTTGACCATTAAAAGGTTCCTGAGAGTTCATGAGAAAAAAAACAATTTTTATGTTCAAAACTCTGCTATAGAAGGCAAAGTCATAAATAGCGTGTTTTCAAGAATTTCCTTGAAAAAATTAAAAATTTAGAAAGCCCTGACATTTATAGACTTAAAACTTAGCAACCTGAACATCTAAACCAATCAGCACCACTGGTTCCCTCGGGCAGCATGTTGTCATGGAAAGAGATCAGCATCACAGGCACTCTGGTTTAAATTATAGCTTCATCACAAAATAACAGTGTGCCTTGAGCACTATATTTAAACTTCCTAAATGTTTACTGTTTTCTCCTCTGTAAACTGGGATAATAATATTTAATCACCAAGTATCGTTAGTATTCATGGAGAATAATATAATATACCTGATACATAATAACTCTTCAATAAATGCTACTTACCATCATTACTACTGCTTTGGGAAATGCTTTCTAAAAAGTGTATATAAAGCACCACAGATAATAACTATTATAATTTCTCAAGTTAATCTGGATTTCAAATCATAAGTGAGGCTAGCACAATATGTGCATGCCCTCTTAGGCTTTAATTCAGTACAATGCTTGGTCTCACAATGCATATATTCTTCCTTTGAGATTAGAAAATCAAATGAAATGTTTTTGTTTTCTCTGAGCACCAATGACATTAGCCATAGTCAGGATTCTGTCAGTTAAAATATCAGAGTTGTTTTGCCTCATTAGTAAGTCCCTGATATGCCTCAACTACTGAAAAATATTGGTCTTGGATCCACCTTTGCAGCTTCACTCCTAACTGCTTCCTTCATTGAGTGATATTCTGTTACAGAGAGGGGATTTCTCAATATGGCAGGTTCTTTCCTGCTTCTGGGCCTTCCTTTCTAGCCTTGTGATTCCATATGGTCTTCTTAGACCAGCGCAAATACTGCCCTTCATGCAGATGGTCCATTGCCCCTATGCAGAGCTGAGGGATCATCCTTTCCCAAGTGCTTAGCACAGCACCTGCTATAACTCTGTCAAACATCAGCTTCCTTCGGCCTTGGATTTAAGCTGGATTCTGTATTTTATTAGGTCACCATGATATTTATGACTTTGTTCTGGTCAGAAACTTGCTTTTTCAGCAGGGCATCTTTCCCCAGGCCTGGCATAGTGATAGCTATATGGTAGGAACTCAGTACTGGTCCAATTCCAGATACTTGTTGTTTAAAAAGTACTTGTTAAAATAGTAACTTTTCTATTAATAAAAAGAGTTTATATGAGGGTGATAACAGGCAGGAACTATTCTTGTTCACTTTTAAAAAGACAGCTCAGTAACCTAGAGGGTTAACTCATCAGGAGGATAATCAGAATGGCCTGCATACACAGATACATTTTACAAAAGGCAGAAATCTGTCATTTCACGTTTTTCTCCAAGACTCCAGTAACATTGAAAAAAGCAGGTGAAACTAATTTAACATTTTATTTAAATCTTTCAGATATTTTTATTTGCCCAAATCAAAATATCTCATTCAAAAAAAGTATGTCAGGCCCTCAAATGGATGATAGCCACAGGTGAAAAATTTGCCTGAATAGGTAATGAGACTTAAAGTCCTGAATTTCTCAGTGCAGATTAACACTGGACTCAAAGGACTGAGAGAAAGGGCCAGGTTTGGAATCAGCAATAACGTTTGATTCTGCCCTGATACCTCTGGATCACAGAACTCCTTGAAAGTTAGTTCTCTCATTACAGAATTTCTGTTTGCATCTGAATGAGGTGATACTGAGGTCTAGGCAAAATCGTAGTCTCATAGAGGCTGACACCAGAATGTGCACAACACACATTGTCAACTAGAGACCTGGTAGATTTATAAATGTAATGTTCTCTGGTCTTATTCAAGAGGTGATTTTCATGAGATACTGTGCTCACTCATGTGGGACACATTTTTAGTTCAGCAAAGTGCTTTGGTTTGTCGAATTCAGACAACCCAAAAGGCATTTGCTCACAGGAATTAGGGGAAATGTAAATGATTATTTAGTTCCCGTAAACGCTGAGGGCAATGAAGTGTGGTCTAATGTCCTAACAACAATTTACACCTGAGAGTGTCAAAGCCAAGGCCAATACTAGAGACAAAGTAATGCATATCAGATACAAGGACAAAGGCAGGAAAAAGACAAGAAACTAGGAGTTTAGAAGACTAGGATACTTGGTAAATATGGTATAGTGCTAAATAATTTAGCATTATTTCGGACATAATTAATTTTTTTAAAGAAAGAAGGGCTTATAGACTCATTCTTATTGAGGGGTACCACCGTACGATATACAGATATCTTAACAGATTTAAAATCAGAGATTCAGGTTAAAAGTAGGAAGGAAACAAGGAAAATTTCCATCAGTTTTCTGCAGAAACAAGTTCAAAATCTTCAGTGGCATCATAATTTCTTTCCAAGTACCTTGGCAAGTTCATCACCAACTACTTGCCTATATGTAATTTATTTCCCAGTAAAAATAGGTAATTTTCCTCTATGCTGTTCACACATGCTAACAACTCCCTAGGCCTCGTACACTGCCTTTGTAAAGTCACTAAAAGTTTCTGAATAGGTTTTAAATCTCTTTGCAGTTGGCCATCCTGGTGGAGGTGGCCAAGAAACAGTTGGAACTATGGATATGAAGCTACATAAGAAGGTCTGGATTAAAGCTGTAGATTTTTGTGTGGCTAATATGAGTCAGAGTAGAAGCAATGATGGATGAATTCAACAAAGGAGTGAGTATAATAAGAAAGGAGAAGAAGCCACCACAACCACCTATATATACATCCTTTGGTGGAAAGATAAATCACGGCAGGGAAAAGGCAGTCAGAAAGCAAGCACAAGGAGAACGTTAAAAAGAGTGGTTGATCATTTGTGTTCATTTCAATAGAAAAAAAAAGAAAAATGAGGAAAGTCCTCCTGGACTAGAAGAACTGGAAATTAAATTTTTTTATGTCAGAGGTTTGTTACCGTGGTGGGTGGGGATAGGACCAGATTAGCCAAGTGGGAAGGAAATAAAAAGAGGGCAGTGGAGGCAGTTGAGTAGAGAGGTTGTTGAAAATTTTATTATTTGGAGAAGGGTGATAGACCAGTGGCTTGAGCATTGAGCTAAGTAAGATTCAATAACCAGTTTATTTGGTAAAATTTCTCAGCAATACATATCATAAAAGATTTCCCTTTCAAAGTATACTTAAAGGCTATGTCTATTGAGTTTATTATATGTGGTTGAGTTCTAGAGAAAGACCTGAATTCTGGGCAAATGACTATATCTCAGTGGCCCCTGTGTTTTTCATCTGGAAATAGGAATACTGATTATTGATTTTTTTTAAATTTATTGTTCAATTACAGTTGTCCCCATTTTTCCCCTATTACTCTCCCATGCCCTGTCCACCCCCCTCCCACATTCAAGCCCCACTCACCATTGTCCTTGTCCATGTGTCCTTTATACATGTTCCTTGACTTGACCCTTCCCCTTCTTTCCCCTGTTACCGTCCCCCTCCCCCTGCTCTGGTCACTGTCAATTGGTTTTTAAATGTATGTTGCAAAAATTCCAGGAAACATATCATAATTTAAACTGAAATATCCTATTAAAATAGGGTATTACTTTCATTATAATCAGCTATGAAAATTTTAAAAAGTCTAATATAAAATCTTTAAAAATACTTATATCTTAAAACATTTTAATATCAAGCAATTTTATAGGTAACAATTAGAATTTAAATTAGTTTCAAATACATATGTATTGGAAACCAAATTCTTATAATTAAGGCAGATTAAAATGTTTCTAATTTTTGTAAAAAAAAAAAAAACAAACAAAACTAGAAACCATTATTATTGAACATGGAAGAGGAAAATGAATGTGAACAATTTTCCCTTCAGATTTAACCACAGTCCAAATATTCTAGATGGAGTTGCAGTCCACAATAAAATTAAAAAAGAAAAAAAAGAATATAAATTAAGAAAATGTAAATTTATAAAGTACTCACACTATATGCCAGACACAGAAATAGGTATTTAAATAAATTTTCTTTTTTAATCTTCCCTAATGCACGATGAGGTAAGTATAGTTTTGTTGATTTTACAGATGAGTAACATTTTCCGAGATATTTACTCATATGCTCGAATTTAACTAACCTATTAGAGAGAAGTCAGGATTTATGATTCAAACTTATGAAGTTAAAATCCTTGATGACCAAATCTAGATATCCATTTCCCAAAATATTCTTATATGTGTAAACAAGAAATCTAGTAAAATAGCTAGAATATGTTGACTGAATATGTTAAAATAACTACTTCTGTAATCAAGAACTAAGTTCAGAATTGAAGAAGAAATGCTCACCAAATCAAAAACTTCCTAGGGGGTTTCTGGATATAATTCTTTCTAGATTTCCTATGTGTTGTTTTCAAAAATGACCATCTGAAGTTTTAAATACAAAGTATTAATAAAAATTATATGGCAAACATATTTTTACTACCAAAGTCCTAACTTCTGCTCGTTAAAATGCTCTAGTCTTCCTTTACTGCTCTACAGGAGGGGTGCATTGAGGGCTGACATGTTAATCAGCTAAGGGGGTCTTATTCCCAATTCAAATACTCTCAGTTATATAGCTAGCTGTAGTTAGTAAGTATGAACTCACGCATATCTGAAAGCACCATGTGAAGACAATTTTTCATTATTTTCACAGTTGCATAATAATCAAAATTCTACTTTTACTAGAAACAGATGATAGAAGGCAAGTATAGAAATGTGATGAGGATGAGTGAAAAGGAAAACATTTTTCCTAGGTAAAACCTATTATTCCCCTTCAGTAGGAGAGGTGGGCCAGCATAGTGGTTAAGATTTAGGTTTGAATGTAGTCTCTGTGCTTTATTATGTAATATGATTTAGATAGGATGCTCAGGTGTTATGTGCTTTGATTTTCTCATCCATAAAGGATTTTATAATTATTAAATGTAAAAGACTTATAATAATCCCTAGCACATACAAATACTGATATATTATCTATTTGAATATTAATATTTTACTTGCAGAGTTATTCTGTGAGTCTATCTCTTGATCTTTTTTTTTAAACAAATAGCCTAAGCAAACAGTTTTCATCTAGAAAAACTAGATTTTCAGCTCTATTTAATACCTAAGTTAGGCTACTTTACACAAATTTAAGGAAAGACTATTAGACCTTTTTCTCAATAGAAGAGGTCCTCTGTTGCAACCCATTCATTCATTTATTTCTATTTTTTCAACATTTATTGAGGGTTTATCTTGTGCCTGATGCCCTGTATGTGTGAGACAACAGCCATCAACTCCTCCTCAGGCTATATGAGCAGTCACTCCTCACACCAAACCTGGATTCTATTTCCCCTCCCCTTGAATCTGACTGAACTTGCTTTCACAAATAAAATGTAACAAAAGACATGTTATGCCAGATTCTCCTAGCTTTTAAAATAACTACCAGCTTCTACTTTCTCTCTCTTGGAAGCCAGCTTGTATGCAAGATGCTTAGCAACGCTAAGTGTCTGTACTCTGAGGAAGCCCAGCCCAGACATACGGAGAGGTCATACGAAGAGGAGGGTGATGATAGTCATCTAATCCCTCATGGTTTTAACCATCCCAGATATGTGGATGAAGAAGCAGTACTGGACTGCCAAACCTATCAGGTGCCATGTGGTGTAGAACTGCCAAACCAAGTCCAGCCAGATTGCAGATTTGTGAGAAATAAATTGTTTTAAGCCACTTAAGTTTTGGGGTGGTTTTTAAACAGCATTGAATAACCAAAACAATGCCAGGAGCCCAGCAGCAGTAGGATGCAAATCTATGAAGATTGAGTTGCAGCTAGGTGGAGACATGAGATGAATCTAAGGAAAACAGAGGGTAGTATATTAGTTTTCATGTCTGGTTCTCATGAAGGCAGATCCAGACACTCAAGTTTGTCAACATATCCAGAGATTAATAGTCTATATAAATCAGAATGCCAATTTACTAATAAATTATGCCAAATGAACTGATGTACGTTTTCATCAGCACATTCGCTCCTCTAATCCACAAGCTACATGAACAACCAATTTATCTTCAAAACATTACATGATAGGCATGAGATTCAACAGGAGGAGTTAGCCCTATGCTCTGAAAGTAGGATAATTTGAGGCACCTAAGTGGGATAAGGCTGAGAAGGAGGGGAGAATATGCATGTCAGCAGCTGTGAAATCCCCTTCTGCCGAGAGAGTGCCAGCCATGCATGGACACTTTCCAGTCTTCTGGACTCTCTTCCAAAGGCTTCCTGCTGCCCGCTCATGTTAGTTAACAGTCTTCCTCCACAGAGGGTGAACAAACAACTGCTTGTAACTGGGATAGTTTCTCCCATTGACTTAATTGAATTAGACTGACCCAAATATGTTCTCTTGAAACAAAACCAAGAATACTTAGAATTTACTTGATGCTTCCAGAATTCCTTAGCTTCTGACTTCTGGCTAGTCCTTAGGGTGACATTGTCACATTTTTGTTAAGCACATCTACAAATTGGTCTTACTATTGTTTACTATGTTTTCTTGGCTGCATGTTTCACAAGGGAAGGTTTTATCATAGTTCTAAGGATCTTCATGGTTATTCGTTGTAAAATTTCTTGACATGTGACTTTCTAGCCTGGATACAGAACTACCCTAATATTTCATATATTTCTTGGGACTTTTCACTACTTTTTTCCCCCAGATTACTTTTTTTTTCAAACATATTCATGAGCAAGGATTCTTAGGCCTCATCATTTTAACTCAGTGGCCTGTAACACACAAATAACTTTCATGTAAGAGATTTTCAGGTCTGTTTGTTCATCTTTAATCTCTCTCTCTCTATTCCAGACTTGCCAAATAACTTAGTTGGAGAGTTTACCTGCACCTTAAAATCAACATGCCTAATATGGAATTCATGAAATTTCCAAAACATCTCCACAAAGCTTTTGCATTGCATTCTTTATTTTCATATACTAGAACATCTTTCAAAAAATTAAGTAAGCATTTCATGTTTGAAAACAAGGTTTTTTTTATTCTCTGTTTTCTACTTATTAACATGCAAATTATAATCTAAGTCTTGTAGGTTTGGCCTCAGCATTGTTGTTCAACTCTCCCTTTTCCATTTTGACCACCAGCATCTCAGTTAGCGCTCATGTACTCTCCAGGACTGTTGAAATAGTTAACTTTTCACTCTACTCTGCCTCTCGCCTTTTCAAACTCCAATTGATCGCATGCAAACTGCCACACTCCTCTTCTTAGCTGCTCTTAAATTATCTACAGCTTAAAATTCTAAAGGGGTCATCTTGGTTTACCAAATAAAGCTCCCAACTTTCCAGACCTTTTGTAAACCTTTAATATCCTTACTTCCATAAGTATACCTTGTATTCTGAGTCAATTAGAATCTGGTGCAGTTTACAGAATACATCACCTATTTTTTCAGCTCTGTGTTTTGTTCTCCATTTACAAAGCTCCCTGCCTTCATTGTCCTACTTTAAAAAAAAAAAAAAGTAATATAGACTTTTGAGGCACACTGCAAATACAGGCTATTTTATTAAAAATGTCATAATCCTTCCTACTCTCCTTTTTGAATATTTTTAGCAATTTGTCTACATCTCTTATAACATTACTTGCAGACCCAGTCATTTATGCACCAGATTCATTCAGTCTTTTTGCCAGGCTCTGGGAGCCTTGAAGAATATAGCTGTGCCTTTTCAATTTTATAGTCTTAATGACTTGCACAGTGCCTGGCATATTGTAGAAGCTTCATAATGCATTTTAAGCTTGGAATAGACCAGAGTTAAGTGGCCCACAAGGGGACCAAGTCCATGACCTTAGTCTCATTATCAATGAAGCCTGGCCACAAGAAAAATATGAAAAGTGGCAAACATTCTTGTTAGATTTAAGCTTTCATTAAAGTACATTTCATTCGCAAGACGAGTTCCAGTTTAGCGACCCTGAAGAAGAATAGAGAACATCCTGTATTCATTAACTGAGCAGGGACAAATGAAGTTCCTCTAGGAATTTCCAATTTAAAACAGTCAGTATTGCCCCAAACTGAGAACAGAGAGAAATGTCTAGAGATAGAGACATGGAGAGTCTTAAAGTTATTTGAAGTTAAAAGCATTTGGTTAGCCAGCAATGTTGTTAGTTTCTATGTTTAGTCTTGCTTTAAGTACTGAAAAGGATTTTAAAAAGAGTAAAACATAAGATCACTAGTCTCAAAGAGCAATTGTTTGCTTCATATATGAATATATGTAAACACATACGAATATATATTTTATGTATACAAATATACAAGTATACATGAATACATGTGCATATATGTGCATATATTATATAAAAATGAAGGAAATACAAATATATAGATGTACATATACATGCACACATGCACATGTATTTGCATATTTTATTGTTTATTTAAAATAATTCATAGTCTATTTGCTGTCTACTATTCATAACGTTTATATTTGCCTCTCTACCATGAAAGTTTCTATTCCTGGATTATTTAGTTCAATCAATGACAATATAGGTCAGAGGTTGGCAATTTTTTTTTTCCAAAGTGGAATATTTTAGTGACCACATTTGGTCTGTGTCAGAATTGCTCAACACTGCCATCACAGCAGGAAAGCCACTGTAGATGATACACAAATACAGGTGTGGCTGTGTTCACAGCTGCAAAAACCACAAAGCACAATGGATTTGGCTCGCAGGCTTTAGTTTGCTGATCTAGACTATCTGCGAATTCCAAAAGCTTTCTCCATCCAGGAACTCTTCTATATTTGTCTGTCTTATTTGAGCTTCTTTCTGAGTTTAATTTTTTTGGCAAAGGTGTAAACTTCTTTGATATTAAAATTGAAAGAGATGCCCTAGCCAGTGTGACTCAGTTGGTTGGAGTGTTATCCCAGAATCCAAAAGTTGCAGGTTTGATCCCCAGTCAGGGTGCCTATGGGAGGCAACCAACTTATGTTGCATGCACTCGCTCTCTCTTTCTCTCAAAGCAATATAAAAATATTGTTGGGTAAACACACACACACACACACACACACACACACACACACACACACACACACTGAAAGAGGCAGAAGAGAGATGCTGGAGACTAAGAACAGTGAAGAAAATGAGATGTTTGATTTGAGGCATTATGGTGAGACAATATGAATACCAAGGAAGGGGATTGCTTCTGCCAAATGAAATCTTCCTCTATTTCTTTGTTTGAAATCTAGTGAGAGTTGGGTCAAACCTGAGTGCTTCCTAACTAGCACAATGTGATATTCTTATTAAATATGAACAAAATAACCACGGGAATAAAAAAATGAAATAAATAAGAGACCCAATCAATGTCTCCTGAAACTCTAGTGTAAATGTAACAGGGTGCAGCCAAGGAGGTGGGGTGCAAATAGGGATGTGTAATGCAGTCTAGAACTTGGTGTCCAGGAAATATTAAAAAAAAAATATATATATATATATATATATATATATATATATATATATATATATATATATACACAGGATGTCCTCACCCCACAAGCCTGAACTGGGGGATGGGACGAATGGAGCAGGGCTGTTGAGAGTTTTGAATAGTAACAGTTTTGCAGATAACCTCTAGAACAGTCATTTAACATATCTATAAACTTTAACTGGTTTCATAGATATGTTAAATAGCTGCAGCCACGCTTTGAGCCAGGGGGATGGGAGTGACTTCAACCCATGATGTAACTGGGAGGCAACTCCCCCTGGTTACAGAGCCTGGAGATGATTGGCTCCACATCACAGGGCCACACCTGCCCGGACTTACTACAGCAGCCCAGTAAAGCTGGGGAAAAAAAAAAAAAAAAAATACAGGAATGCTGGCAGCTGTGGCCAATTGTGGGAGGAGTCAGAAATGGTGCAGCAGAGGAAGATTGGCACCGGGATTTAAACCCAGGCATGGCAGCCATGCAGCGTCTTTCTGGGACCATGCAGCTTGGGCAGAGAAGGACCATGGACTTCTATTTTTTTTCCCCTTAGATATGGTACCCCAGACTGGGCAGAGGGGGAAGGAAGGACTGTGCATTTGTGGGTACTCTAAAGGACTTTGGGATCTCAATGAAGACATTAAGTCATTACTCTTAAGTTTGTATAACTCTTTTAAATAAATAAGCCCTTTCCTTTTTACCAGTCTCTGGCATTGAGAGACGTCTTTCCCTGACGACAGGCAAAGCTAACCTAGTACGGAGTTGGGGACTCCTGGAGCACAAGGGTGGGTCCATTCAGTAACAGTATATAATTCACCCCCCACCTTGGTCTCTTCTATAACATTAAGAGAAAAGTAAAACTCTGTGCAAGAAGTCAGCTGAGAAAGAGACCATAGCATGTAACTTTCTTCTCATTTTTGTAAACGTGTTACTCTTGAGGTGACTTAAACTTCTAGGAAACTTAAGGTAGGAAAAGCAATCCAAGAGGCAGACTGCCTAGACTGCTCTGAATGAGGAGACTGAGTATAAGTCTACTAGGTCAGATACTTGCTGTAGGAAATTTCCATCCAAGAGCTATGTCAGAACACACCAGGCAAAACAAGGTGGATACACAGCTGTATGGCATTCACTGAGCATTCACTATGGTCAAAGTCAGCAGTAACAAAAATTCCCTGAGGCATTATAATCACTGAACCTTTAATAACCGTTAAAATTTGAGTTTTAGTTTTCTTCATTGTGACACATCTTTTTTTTTTTTTTTTAATTTGTGAAATAAGCTCCTCCTAAATCCTTATCTTTCTATCCAGAAGTCTTCTCAGGTGGAACTAAGTAACATTAGGCCTTGTGAATACTTAATTTTTACTTGTGTGTATGAATTCTGTTATTAGAATGCTAATATAATCAAAGCGTTGAACGAGATCTTAAATTCTAGTTGATCAGATTTCTTCTGGATTCTTGGTTACCTTTCAAAGAATGCACACCATTTCAAGTTCTGTGTCCCTGTCGATCTCATTTTGTTTCTCTCATCACAAGATCTTTCACTTAAGAACCCATAACTAACAGTTTTTCCAAAATTTGCTAATTTGTATAATTGATGTGGGTACTTTTTTCTTTACACCAAATTTGCATGCTGACCAATTTTTACCACTTTTGGCAGAAATTAACTGCTTACCATGCCTATTTCTCTTTCTTCCTGAGCATAGAGCTAGATTGTATTTTAGTGACTCTTTTTAGTGCAACCATATGACAGAGGCCATTAAAATGCCTGGAAATGTGTGTTCTTTTCAGACCAGGCCTATAGAGACCTGTCATAACATCCTCATTCTTTCCTGTGCACTGGTTAGAAATAATGAACTCAGATGCTCTGAAAGATGGGACAATGAGATGAAGGAAAACTGGATCTCTAAATCACCATGTGAAAGGCCATCTATTGAACTTTCTCTTTGGGTTATTAAATGAGTAAGAAGTTGAATTTTATTATGGTGAACCAGTAAGATTTCTAGGGAGTTATCTCTAATAGCAGGCTGGTGTTACCCTAATTTATATACCACTTAACACTATTCCTCATTACTCTCCATAATATTTTCTATAATTCCATCATTCCCTTCTCTATAAACCCTCTTTTCTTTATAGTTTGGGCCACTTGACCTCAACTGACAGGTATTTTTAAATACAAAGCAGTAAAATATTGTAATCACTTTCATTCCATGTAATTTGATAACAAACCTGAAATTTGGTTACTATTTATTCTTATTCTACAGATGAAGACGAGGAGGCTCAAAAATTAATTGGTTTTCCAAATTATGCAGTAGATGATGGAAAACCCAGTATTCAAATGCTATTTGGTTTGGTGCCAAAGCTCAGGCTCTTTATGTCACTTTTTCTATCATGTCCCAGAATCTCTAAAGAACTTGTAATTTTTCACAATTCCAGCAATCTTTTTCTCAACCTACAATGAATACAAAGCTTCTGAAGAACCATTTATATCTTGATATGTCAGTAAGGCATTTAAGGATATAAGGGTAACTAGAGGGCCAAGAAAAACATTTTCCAAAACTTTATTAATAACTCATCTTGGACAAAGCCCATGGTGTGCAGTTATGCTACTTTCTACTCCCCAGAGGGCTTGTTGAAATTCTACCATGGCCCCTGAGACAGTGAGCACATTGTGAAACTTCTAAAGCCAACATTCAGAAATTTAGTCAAAACTGTATTAATTTAAAAGAAGCTGTCAAATAGTCTTTTGAAATGTGAGAACCATACAATTCATGAATACTAGAAGTTGAAATGACACCTGACATTGTGATGCACATCATCTTAATATTTATAGACAGCATGAGAGCAACAAATACATACTTTGTAGGACACCTTTATGCTCTACCTAGCACCTTTCTTGTGAGCACTGCCATTGCTATCACCTTCCATATGTCTTGTAATGCTCAGTGAGGGCGTGTTGTTATTCCCTGTGCAGTGAAAGAGATTTAAATCACTTCATCTCAGCTGAGCTAATGGCAAAACTAATTGACAAATAGTTTCTGGGATTTGGACATTTATTGAATTTCCACTAAGTGCTTACTGCAAATTTGATAAACATCATTTCATATTATCTTGGCCTTTATGAGAGTTTTTACTGATCCCTATTTACCAAGTACTGTTCCTTGTGTATTCTGGTTTGAAGCAGGGAACTACACAACAATGTTCTTGCTGTAAGGGCAATGCCCATAAAAAACCTTAAAACATATGTGTATCATCCAACTACAGATGATAACTGAGGCTTATAAAAAATTACAAAGCCTATTCATTCTCCCATAGCTGAATTCAGACAAGGGTGATAAGCCTGTTATCCAAGACATGGCTAGGTACAAAACATAGGAAAGAAAATGAAAAAAAAAAAATAACCAATATAATAGAAATAATAATCTAAGAGGACAGTACTTATGTAAAAAAAAAAGAACTCAACAAAGTATAATTTAGGGATATGATAATGTGATTTATAATAAGAAATATATACTTGGTCTTAGTCTGAATTTCTGGCACAGAGTTCCTAAAACTCTTGGAATTTAGTAAGTGATGAGTTACAAATCTGTCTCTTATTATGTTAATGAGTGACTTTTGGACTTCCCTTAAGTATAGGGGCAAGTTGCCAGAAAACTCAAATATATGATTAGAGGATTGAAACTTTCAGACCTATCTTCTGACCTTTTGGAATGGGACACAGTCTAGAGGTGGAATCAAACGTCATGGCAATGATTTAATTAGTTGTGTCTATATAACAGATTCTCCATTACAACCTAAAAAGACCAGGTTCTAAAAGCTTCCACATTGGTAAATATGCAGAGATTTTTGAAGAATGGTGCATTGGGGAGGGCGTGGAAGCTCTTTGCCCACTCCCTATATCTTGTCCTGTGCATCTCCTTTAGTCTGGCAGTCCCTGAGCTATATCCTTCAATAAGAGACTAGTGATCTAGTAAGTAAAATATTTGAGTTTTATGAGTAGCTCTAGCAAATTAATGAAACCCAAAGAAAGGGTTTTCTGAATCACTGATTTATAGCCAGTCAGAATACAGGTAATAACCTGAATTTACAAGTGGTATCTGAAGTGGCAGAAGGGAGGGTTCAGTCTTGTAGGACTGAAACCTTAACTTGTGAGATGTAATGCTATCTCTGGGTTGATAGTGTCAAAATTTTGTTGTGAAGAGTTGAATTGTGGGATGCCCAGTTGTTATCCCAATAATTGCTAGGTGTGGTATAGGACAACCCCCCCCCCCCCCCCCACACACACACACTTGAAATTTAGGCTTGGAATGATTTTAAGAGTAAACAAAACCATAATGGTTAAATAATAAGTACTTTAATAGTTTCAAGTTGAAGTATAAAAAAAAGGAAGCCAGGAAGGTTTTTTTTAAGTATGTATATTTTACTGATTATACTATTACAATTGTCCCAGTTTTCCCCTTTTTGCCCCTCTCTACCTAGTACCTCCATTCCCTTCAGCAATCCACCCCCTCCTTTAGTTCATGTCCATGGGTTATGCATTTAAGTTCTTTAGCTTCTCCTCTCCCATACTATTCTTATCCTCCCCTGTCTATTTTGTACTTACTAATTATGCTTCTTAATGAGAAGCCATAAGTTTCTTTTGAAAAATCAACTGACAGTCTTATGGGAAATCCTTTGTAGGCAACTCTGCTTTTCTCTTGTTGTTTTTAAGATTCTCTATCTTTAACCTTTGGCATTTTTATTATGATTAGTTTTGGTGTGTCCTCTTTGGGTCCAATTTTGCAACTTTCTGTGCTTTCTGGACTTGTATTTCTATTTCCTTTGCCAAATTAGGGAAGTTTTCTTTCATTATTTTTTCAAATAAGTTTTCAATTTCTTGCTCTTTCTCTTCTCCTTCCGGCATCCCCATGATTCAGATGTTGGCACATTTAGAGATGTCCCCAGAGTCTTCTTATACTATCCTCATTTTTTTTTGAATTCTTGTTTCTTCTTTCTTCTTTCTGTTTTGGTTGAATGTTTACTTCTTCCTTATGTTCCAAATTGTTGATTTGAATTCCAGCTTCCTTTCCTTCACTGTTGGTTCCCTATAAATTTTATTTATTTTACTTAGTGTAACCTTCATTTCTTCTTTTATGTTGTATTCAGTAAGTTCTTACAGCATCCTGATCAACATTGAACTCTGCATCTGATAGGTTGATTATCTCCATTTTTTAGTTCTTTTTCTGGGGTTCTGTTCTGTTCTTTCATTTGGGCCATATTTCTTTGTCTCCTCAATTTGGCAGCCTCCCTGTGTTTGTTTCTATGTACTAGGTAGAGTTGCTTTGACTCCATGTCTTAGTAGTGTGGCCTTACTGGAAAAGGCACCTGTAAATTGTGGGCTGGAGCCTTAGGTAATCACCAGGGCAGGGCAACCTGCTTCACTGCTCTGTGGCCCTGTGTGTGGGGAGAACTCGAGGAGGGGATGGTGCTGCTGCCTGGCTTCTTGAGGTTTGCCCAGCACCCACTCCTCAAATGTGACTGACACCCTTACTTAGAGCTGTTGCCCTTGTGCTGAATCACAGAGTGGGTGGGTTTGCCTACATTCTAAGACCATGCAGGCCCTTTAAGTGAAGTTTCCTGAAAATGCAGCATTTCTTCTGTTGTCCCAATCTTCCCTGTTTTTTACAACTAGAAGCTATGGGGATTTATCTTCCTGGTACTGGAACCTTGGGCTGTGTGGTATGGTCTAGAGCTGGGATCACTTGCTCCCAAGGTAACCCTACCAATTTTTATCTACCACACATAAATGTGGGGTCACCCTAGCCCATTCCACTGCATCACACCTCCACACCACACTGCATCTCCTCACTCTGCTACCAATCCCTGCTTCTCTGCCCTTCCTACTCATCTAGATGACTGGCTTTTTTAAATCCTTGGTAGTTGGACTTCCATACAATTTGATTTTCTGACAATTCTGGGCATTATTTGTTTTGAGAAGTAGTTGTAATTCTTTTTGTGATTGTGAGAGGAGGTGAAGTGTGTCTACCTATGCCTCCATGTTGACCAGATGTCGGAAGTCAGGAAGATTTATTATGGAAAGTTTCACTGGGTATAATATCACTATGAGGACATGAAGGGAGAAATAACTATCCAAGAGAGATAAACCAACATTTTAGAAAATGTAGAAAGTTAGAGATTATGTTTAGATCATGAGGATTTAAGCACAAATAACATAGCTAGTTAAAAAAAGTTTAGTGATATGGATGGGATGAATTAAAATACAGCACTAAAAGCCAAGAGAGGAGTTCATATTTTTAGGAGGATTTTAGAAAGCCAGTACAATAATGATTGTTCAAAAGTATAGTATAACCTGCAGGAAGAAGGGACCAAGATAACAATAGAGGAGTCTCCTGAACTTTTCCTCTTCCACAAATGCACCAAATATATAACTACACATGAGTAATTCTTTCGGAAATAAAGCTAGCAGGATAACTCCTATATATCGGGCCACGAAGAAAATACCCAGATTGAAATGAGTAAGAAATGCTGAGACACACTCTGTCCATAAACTCCACCCTTAGTACAGTGCCATACAAGCAGGAAGAAATCTCGAACTTTCAGCTATTCCCCAAGGGAAAAACAGTTTGGGCCATGCATATATTGGCCCAACTTCTAAGACTCCCTCTTGAGGGGTAGGTCCACAGAAAACCTATGTCTGAAAGCCAAAATGACTTGTATCCATGAGACAATATCTAACTTACTGGACATGTGTACAAATACTTGCTATAGCTCTCCCACCATGGCTCAGTAGGCAGGAAATGCCCATCTCCCAGTCATTCACCGAAAGGGCTATGACTACATAATTTAGAAGATGCTGCCTGAGAGCACGTCTTGTAACTTAGTACACATCTAGGCTCTGCGTGCAATCCTCCCTGGAGGTTGGGAAAACCACTGGGCACTTTCTTTGCCTTCTGCTTTCAGGGCACTCTAATGATAAAACCAGGTTGCCACATTCTCTCTGGAAGGAGCTTTACACACACATGACACCCTGGTTTTCTGGCTTCTTCCCATAGAATGGTATCTTAAATTGCCTGGCTCTGATTCCAGCAGGAATTATGTTTACAAGTACCACATGGCTATAGTAAAAAAAAAAGAAGCAGTTTTTAAATGGATACCAGAGCACTCCCATCATGGATATATGCACAGAATTAGCACAGAAAGAACAGATAAAAAAGCCCATCTCCCAGATTCTTATTAGAAGGGGCCTAACTATATACCTTCCAGCTGCTGTTTCATGGTCTAGCTTTAATCAGCCTATCATTGGGGTTGACTGTGATCCTCCAGTTTAGGATACTGATGTGACTTGGTATACCCTCAATTACTGGGAGCCATTAAGAAAAATATGGTGTCTTAGACAATCACAAAGATTTGAAAAACAACTAGGAGTTCAAGCCAAGCTGATTGCCAAGGCTTATGTCCTACATAAGACCAGTCTGTCAAAACAAGGAGAGATAGCTGTTTTATGTAATGTACAGAAGCCAAAACAGAGAGTCAAAGAAAATAAAGGAATATTGTCCAAACAAAAGAACAATATAAATCTCCACAAATAAATCTCAGTAAGAAAAATGTTACTTATTCAGTGGAGAGTTCAAAGAGGTCATAAAAATGTTCACTGAAGTCAGGAAAACAATAAATGAAGAAAGAGTTTTAACAAAATGATAGAAAATATAAAGTAGTATCAAACAGAAATCACAGAGCTGAAGAATACAATAGGTAAATTGAAAAACTTACTAGAGGGATTCAATAGCAGACTAGATTAAGTCAAAGAAATGATCAGTGACCTGAAGACAGGACAATGGAATTCATTCACTTATAGGAGAAAAAATAAAGATAGATTAAGTAACTTATAGGACATTATTAATCAGGTCAATGTGCATGACAGACAAAGTAGAAAGCAAAAGAAGCAGAAAGTTTACTTAAAGAGCTAATAGCCAAAAACCTCTTTAACCAGTGGTAGGAAAAAAAAAAAAAAACAAAAAACATCCAGGTCCTGGCAGCCCAGGGAGTTTCAGAGAACATAAATCCAAAGAGTACAATTAAGAGGCATTATAATTGCCAAAAGTTAAATAAATAATCATTAAGAGCAGCAAAAGAAAAGCATCTTGTTATGAGCAAGGAAACCCTCACTAAAACTACCAGTGAATTTTTCACCAGATACTTTGCCTACAAAGGGAATGGGATGATATATTCAAAGTGCTAAAATATGTCAACTAAGAATATTGTATATGGCAAAGATATCCTTTAAAAGTGAAGGGAGATAGAGTTTTCCAGACAAGGAAAGGCTGAAAAAATTGCCACTGCATTAGCCTTACAAGAAATGTAAATAAAAGTTTTTCCAACCCTGGCTGGCGTAGCTCAGTGGATTGAGCACGGGCCTGTGAACCAAAGCATCGCGGTTCGATTCCCAGTCAGGGCACATGCCTGGGTTGCAGGACAGTTCCCAGCAGGGGATGCAGGAGAGGCAACCACACATTGATATTTATCTCCCTCTATCCTTCCCTTCCCCTCTAAAGATAAATAAATAAAATCTTTAAAATAAAATAAAAAAAAAAGTTTTTCCAACTGAAACAAAAGAATGCTAAAAATAGTAAGAATACATAAAAGCATAAAACTCACTGGTAAAGATAAACCTATAAATTCAAAACACTGTATTTTGCTGTGTGTAATGTGCACTTTTTGTCCAAATTTTTGAGGGGAAATATAAGAATGCACATTATACATGGGTAATACTAATTCCATATCTATATAAGTGTTTTTAATTCCTTTCTTTGTGTTTATGCATTAAAAGTATAATGCTAGAAAGCAATAATGATATCTGCATGCAAAACACTACCCTGGAATATGATAATTGGCTTTGTTCTTAAATATAAATAAATAAAAATTGAATTAAAAATGAAAACAAAATATTTTTTCCAGAAAGTTTGGGCCAAAACATGGCTGCACTTTATACAGGGGAGCGCATTATACATGGCAAAATACGGTACTCTAAAATTGCATTGGTGGTAGATGAAACATTATGACTAGTATATAAAAATAAATGTCAAGGTATTAAAATATCCATACTACAATAATTTGTTAATAAATACACATTAAAATATGTAAATTGTAACACTAAAACAAAAGGTGAGGAGTGAAAACAAGAACTTTTGTATGCATTTGAAGTTAAGTTGTTATCAGCTTAAAGCAGACTGTTGTAAGTATAAGATGTTTTATGTAACCCTCATGGAAACTACAAAACAAAACCTATAGCAGATACACAAAAATGAAGAGAAGGGAATCAAAGCTTACCATAACAGAAAAAATCACCATTTCAGGTAGGAAGAGAGAAAGAGAGCAATTCTAAAACAATTAATAAAAAGGGGAATAGTTAGTCTATTCCTATAAATAATTACTTTAATGTAAATGGACTAAATTCTTCAAAGACACAGTAGATGAAAAGGTTAAAAGAAAACAAGCTCCAATGGCATAGTTATTTACAAGAGATTCACTACAGCTTTAAGAATAAAAGTGAAGGGATGGGTAAAGATATACCATGAAAATGGAAATCGAAAGAAAGAGGTATAGCTATACTTAAAGAAAATAAACATTAAGCCAAAACTGTAACAAGAGACAAAGAAGGTCATGATATAATAATAAAGAAGTCTTTTCAACCAAAGGATATAACAACTGTAAATCTGTACCCAGCAGTGGAGCACCTAAATATAAAAAGCAAATATTAGCATATCTGAAGGGAGAAATAGACAGCGATATTATGATGGTAAAGGAGCTCAACACCCCATTTTCAACAATAGATCATCAAGAAAAAATCAGAAAACAGACTTAAATTACATATTACATCGGAGGGACCTAACAGACATTTGTAAAACATTTTATCTAATGGTAGTAGAAATACATCCTTCTCAATAAAACTTTTTCCAGGATAAATCACATGTTGTACATAAAACAAATATTAATAAATTTAGGATAATTGATATCATATCAGGCATCTTTACAACCACAATGATATGAAACTATGTATCAATTGCAAGAAGAAAACTAGAAAATTCACAAATATTTGGAGATTAAGCAACGTATTCCTGCACAACCAATCAGTTGAAGAACAGCCAAAACGAAAAATCAAAAACTATCTTGAGACAAATGACAATGGGACTATAACATAACTTATGGGATGCAGCAAAAGCAGTTTTAAAAGGGAAGTTTACTTTGATACACACCTACATTAAAAAAAATCTCAAATAAACAACCTAAATGTATACTTCAAGGAACTAGGAAAAGAATTAGTAGAAGGAAAAAATGACCAAAGCAAGTGAAAATAGATAAAAATAGAGATTAAAACAATTAAATTACATTAAGACCTGCTTTCTGAAAAATCAAATAAAATCTAGTAACTTTAGTTAAACTAAGAAAGGGATTGAAGTAAAATAAAAAATGAATGGAAATATTACAACTGATAGCACAGAAATACTAAGAATTGTAAAAAACTACTATGAACTATTATATACCAACAAATTGGAAAAGCTTAAAAAAAATCCCTAGCAACATACAACCTACCTAAACAGAATCACAAAACAACAGAAAATTTGAGCAGGTCAATTAAAAGTAAGAAGATGGAATCCGTAATCAAAAATCTTACAATGTAGAAGTTTAGTGGACCATATGATTTCACTGGACAATTTTACCAAATTGTTAAAGAAGAATTAACACAAATCCTTCCCAAATTCTTCCAAAAAAAAAAAAAAAAAATAGAAGAGGAGGGAACACTTCTGAATTCATGTAAGGAGACCTCATTACCCTGATACCAAAGACAGACAAGGACATCATAATTATAGGCCAAAATTCTTCGATGAATATAAATGTAAAAACCCTCAACAAAATATTAGCAAACCAAACTCAACAGTACATTAAAAGGATTATATGCTATAACTAAGCGGAATATATTCCAGGGATGTAAGGAGGGTTTAATACAATACCCCCCAAAAATCTATCAATGTGATATACAATGTTTATAAAACGAAGAGTAAAATTATATGATCATCTCAATAGATGCAGAAAAAGGCATTTCACAAAATTTAACAGCCTATTATAATAAAAACTCTCAACATGCTGGGGTATAGAAGGAACATACCTCAAAATAATAAAGGTCACATATGACAAGTTCACGACTAACATTCATAGCTTTTCAAAAACTTCAATGAAAGCTTTCCCCCTAAGATCAGGAACAAAACCCACTGTCTCCACTTATTTTCAACATAAAAGTGGAAGTCCTTGCCAAAGCAGTTAGAAAAGAAAATATATATATATATAAGAAATTCAAATTGAAAGTAAAATTATCTCTATTTGCAGATGACATAATCTTTCTTTCTTTCTTCTTTTAAATTGTTGTTCAAGTACAGTTTTCTGCCTTTCCCTCCCATCCCTACCCTCCCTACCTCCTTCCTGTTTCCAACCCCCCACACACTTATTTTTGTCCATGTGTCCTTTATAATTGTTCCTGCAAACCCTTCACACTTTCCCTCTGAAATCTCCTCCCCTCTCCCCTCTGGTTTACAGATGACATAATCTTTAATACGGAAAATGTTAATGATTCTACCCCAAATGCATTAGAACTATTAAAACAAATTAAGTAATATTTCAGAATACAAAATGTATATTGAAAAATAAGTTGCATTTGTATATACAATCAACAAAGTATTGGAAAGAAAATGATCCCAAGTGACAAAACCAAGATAGGTCATTCACAACTTCACATCCCCCTCTCACAAGAGGAGATTTAACAGCTATTCAAGAACAAGGCACCACTGAATCCTAGAATATGTGGCTGAAGCACCATGCCCCCTCCCTCCATACCACAAATACAAGGACAGACTGCATTAGAAGGGAAAGAGAAGCAATTACATGTTTACTGCATTGCCCCTCTCCAAAGCCAGCACAGTGCCGTACAGAGGTTTCCCTGAGCCTCTGGTTTCTCCAGTGGGAAAAGAAAATCCAGGAGGACAACTAGCAGCCCCTAGCATCATGAGTAGCTTTGTGGGAGCCACTACTCCATTTCTACCCCACAAACATTACAAGAGAATCTGCAAGACTCTATCACTGGGATCTGACTGCAATGGAGAAGGAGTGAGGGGCTTGAAACAAGCAGTGCATGGACCTTGGAAGACTAAGTTTATACTTAAAGAACCCAAATAGTAATCCCAACCAGTGGCTTGGCTCATGTGCAGGACCTGGTTGGCAGTTCACTTTAACCAGGGGACTCACACAGATGCAGTTCTACCTGATTTGAATCATCAAAGGAGTTTTGCTACCCCTAACTGAAGTTTGGTTTTGCCACAGCTAAGGAAGAGCTAATCACAGATGCACAATCTGTGGAGAATTTCTTCCAATCACATCTGACCACAGGGGCTGGTGGTTATACCTGGAAGCTGCGTGGCCCAGCAATGCTCAAGCAGAGAGGCAAGTGGGCAGAATGAATTGCCCTCAAGGAAGCCAGTATCAATGTGGAGGAATCTTGCACTAAGCACAGGCAGGAGAATTAACTCACAGCTAAGGTTATGTGTAGCTCCTGGCTCTTTCCAACCAGAGAGTTGTTTCAGAAGTTGAGCGGCCTGAGGAAACACCTCCCCCTCCTACCTAGGCAAGGGAGCTGAGATACAGTTCTATCCTTTCCACTTGTGTCCAGAAGGGCTGGTGGGAATACCTAGAAGCTGTGTTGCTCGGTGGTGCTCTAAGCAAGAGAAGATCAGGCAGAGATAATAGTTATAAAGCAAAGACGGTGGACCTGTTTAGCCAGGAAACTTTGGGTGTAGGTCATCTTGAGTTAAGACAACAAAGAGCTTTTTTGGATTTACAGCTGCTTCTTCTACTGGGCCCAGGGAAGAGAAACTAATTAATAGCGCTGCTCATTACTGAGTACAACCCTACTTGAAAAGGGAATCTAATAAGAGCACAAACGAAACTACAAAGCCCATCCAAAGCCCTGTTTATAGTGGCACTTTAAGAGAAGGCATAGTGTATGGCTCTCCCCACCTGCAGAGCAAAACTGGTAACCTCACCTGACCGGGGAATTCGGTACACACTCAAGCCTGATTCAGTTTCCCAGACAATGAGCTGTACAACTCCTGGGTCTTGCCCTAACAGGTCACATAGGAAAACTAACTTTTAGCTTCATCTACACACTGAGTGTCAGACCCTGTTCTGACCATGTAATAAACCTAAAGAGAAATGTGACAGGCAGTCATGGAGCTCATATCACATGCTCACTTGCACAGGAAAACAAGCCATCAGTCCTATCCAACTTTCTCAGCCAGTGGCACACCCTCCACATTTCCAACCTCAGAACTCAGTTGTCTCACCCCGAAACAGACCGTAATAGCTGGCCCTACCAGCTCAAGGACATCACCAGCAAATATACCCCAAAACCCAAACTGAGCTGAGGGGTAAAGATCTGTCTCTGCCAAAGCAAACCTGTAAAATGCATAAGAGAACCTCAATTACTTAAATGCACAGAAAGCAATGTAAATAATCAGCTATCACATAAATGCGAACACACAAATTCAGTAAATATAACACAATCAAAGAAAAGTAATAAAGCACTTATGACTGCTCATAAAGAAATGGAGATCTATAAACTATCAAAGAATTTATAATACTTTATAAAAAGTTTAAACTATAAGAACACAAAGACAACCTAACAAATTAGGAAAACAATACATGAACAAAGCAAGAATAACAAAGCAACAAAAAACATAAAAACTAAATTTAGAGGTAAAAATATCTGGAGAATAGAAAATGAGAAATTATCCAGTAAGAAAAGCAAAACAAACAAACAAACAAACAAACAAAAAAACATAGCAAGGAAAGTCTATGAGACAAAAATGTCCACATTATGGAAATTCCAGGAGGAGGAAAAAAATGAAAGGTGAAGAAAGTATATTTAAAGCAATAATGACTGAAGATATTCTAAACCTATAGAGAGAAATGTACTTTCAGATCCATGAGGTCCACAAACTCCAAATAGATTGAATGCAAATAGGGCTACACTGAGACATGTTAAAATTAAATTGTCAAACAAAGAATAAGAAAAATTTAAAGTAAATGAGAAAAAAGAGAAGTTACGTACAAAAGATCCTTCACTGCACACCCTACTACAAGATAATCAGCAGATTTCTCAACAGAACCTTTTTAAAACAGGGGAGAATGAGATGACATATTCAAAATAGTGAAATAAAAACACCAAAATTGAAGAAAACACACACGAAAAAGGAAATATATGGATTTATTCATATATTCAATTCATGGATTGGAAGAATTAATATTGCTAAAATGTCAATACTAATAAAAGCCCAATATAGGCTCTATGCAACTTATATGGAACCACAAAGGATTCCAAATAGTTAAAAAAAATCCTGAGGGGAAAAAAGATCAAAAGACAAGGCATCATACTCCCTGCACTCAAGCTATACTGTAAAGCTAGTATAATCAAAATAGTATGGTACTGACATTAATACAGACAAGTAGACCAATGGAACAAAATCAAGAGCCCAGAAATAAACCCAAGAGTATACAGTTAACTAATATTTTATGAGGAAGCAAAAAAATAATCAGTGAAAAAAAACGGACTCAATTAAATACTGCTTGGATAATTGAGTATTCACATGTAAAAGAATAAAACTGGACCTCTAATCTTATACCTATCACAAAAATTAACTCAAATGAACTAGAGACTTAAATGTGAGACTTGAAACCATTAAGGTACTACAAAAAAACATAGGAATAAAGGTCCTTCACATGGGCCTTGGTAATGACATTTTGGAGTTGACACTTAAAGCACAAGTAACAAAATAAAAAATGAACAAGTGGAACTACATGAAACTAAAATTCTTCTCTGTTCACCAAAGGAAACCATGAGAGTTAAAAGATAACTATCAAATGGGAACAATATTTGCAAAGCATATATCTGACAAGGGGTTAAATATCCAAAGTACAGAGAAAACTTATACAACTAAAAAAAAAATCTGAAATAATAAGTGGGCAACTAACACCTGAATAGACATTTTCCCAAATGCATAAAAGGCCAATAGGTGCACAAAAAGGTGCTCAACATCACTAGTCATTAGGGAAATGTAAATTAAAACCACAATGAGATATCGCTTCATGCCTGTTAAAATAGCAATCATCAAAAAAGAAGAGATAACAAATGCTGGATATGGAGAAAAGGGAATCCTTGTGCACTGTAGGTGAGATTTAAATTGGTATAACAACTATGAAAAACAGTATGGAGGATCCTCAAAAAATGAAAAATAAAGCTACTATATAATCCAGTGATTTCACTTCTAGGAATATACCCAAAGGAAATAGAAACACAAATTTGAAAAGATCTACATCTTCATTTTTATAAAACTATAATTTACAATAGCCAATATATGGAAATAAAACAACTTAAGTGTCTATTCATAAATGAGTGTATACAAAAGTTATTTTACACACATAAACAGACACACACACAATGGAATATTATTTAGCCATAATAAAAAACAAATTTTGTAACTTGCAGCAGAATATATGGATGTTAAGGCCCATATGCAAAATGACATATGTCAGACAGATAAAGACAAATACTCTGTGATCTCATATGTGAAATCTAAGAAAAACATTGAACTCGGAAACAGGAAGTAAAATGGTAGTTGTCAGTGGTTGGAGAGTAGGTGGAATTTTAGTGAGAAGTTGGTAAGAGGATATGTAAACTTTTAGCTATAAGATGAATAAGATCTGAGGATTCAATTATATATAATGTGATAATTATAGTTGATAACTGTATTATATAATTGAAGTTTGCTGAGAGTAGAACTTAAGTATTAACACCACAAAAAAGTAAATACTAGAGATGATGGATTTGTTAATTTGCCTGGTAGTGGGAATCTTTTCACAATATATACATATATTAAAACACCACATTGTACTCTTTCAATATCTTACTATTTTATTTATCAATTATACCTCAATAAATTTGAAAACAATCCTCAGCCTCAACTCAAGTGTAGTAAAATGGAGGGGCCCAGATTGTAACTCCCTTTATGTAAATAATGTCTTAACTCAAAGGAGGAACTATTTGGGTGTCTTTTCAGACTTCAATTGACTAGTATGAATGATGCTTTGGCACAGTGTGTTTCTCTAATCAGTTCTGCTTTATTCACAGTCCTCTAATTTCCATATTTTATTTTGTTCTGTTTTTAGCTCAAGAGTCCATGTTCTTCTTGAGTACTACCTCTTAATTGTATCTTTTCCAAGACAAACAGTGGCATACCAAAGAAAAAGCAATACTGAAATGAAATAGAAAAGATAACACTTTAGTGATATAGTTAATTTTGTTATGTGCATTATATAAAGTTCACTTTGTAAGCTACAGTTTTTCTAGTTACTGTTCCTATTAAAGGGTTCTTTTCTTTTTTTTGTTATTGACAATTATATTAGATGTTGCCCTCTGACATACTTAAGAAGTTTGTTGTTAGAAATATAGACTTTGAACTCAGCCTATATTTACATTTTGGATCAGCTACTTGCTATATGACCTTGGGCAAATTAAGTTCTCCAAGCTTCTGCTTGTTCATGTCTAAAATGACAATTAAATGGGAACATACCTTATAGAATTGCTGTAAGGATTTAATTTTAAAAATTCATATAAGGGGCAGTGCACATACTATGCTCTCAACAAGTGTTAGCTATTATTTTCACTAATATTAATAAAGTCAAGGCCATAATTTATCTTTTTATGAAGAATTTACAGCCTCTAGGGATCCTAGATGCCTGCCTTCCTTTCAACGTTGTGATCTCCCATTGCCCAGACTCTTCTTGTTTATAAGTGATCCTAGTCCAGTGTTATGCTTCTTCTAGTTTAGGCTTGCATTACTGTATTAATTCTTGGATTTTGCCTTGTCTCCACAACCCATATTCTTCTCAGAAATTCAATCCTTCAATAGAAGAGAGAGGCATGACATTTGAATACTTATGGATTCTGACCATGACACTTGTCCAAAATCCTCTCCTCAATGGCAAAATAGGAAGTCTTGCCTATTTTTCTGTCAATGGACTTGGGCATTACATAGCTCTCCCCTTCCTCAAGGCCAGGGGGTCTTCCAACTTTTGATGAAAAAAAAAAAAGGGCTGGATAAGATATTTGAGTCTAAGAGAACCTATGGTCTCTGTCACAATTACTCATCTCTTTTACTGTATCACAAATGCTGCTGTGCAGAATAGGTAAATTAATGGGCATGGCTGTGTTTTAATAAAACTTTATTTACAAATACAGAGGGTGTGCAAAAGTTGCCTTTGTGCTTAGTTTCATTTCTGGATCCCTGTTTTAAACCACTAGTCAGCTTTTATTCCTTTAGCTTAGTTTATTATTCTTGTGTGACTCCCACAATCTTGGGGTAACCCACCCAAGGCTGCTAATTATGACAAAGGTATGACATGGACCATAAATAGGGGGCAAAGAGAGTTCATTCTTTTCCCTTTTTTCCCTCCACACCCTATGAATCTAAGAAGCAACACTTAGAATTTATCTTGGCTTTGTTTTTCTCAATTCTCCATTTAAAAGTAGCCCAGCCTTCTGCTTTCAGGATGGGGATATATAAGCAACACAGCCAGAAGCTGTCACTGGTGGTTAGGGACATTCCACAGGGAGTGTGCTACACATGTTCAGGGTTGTTGTCACAGGTTCACCTTCCAATCTGACAGCAGGTGGAGTTTCGGGTTTCTCATCACAGTAAAAATAATGTGATTTCCATCTCAAATTGGAAAGAGCCTCCCAGGAATAAAATTTGAATATGCTACTGGCATTTCAGGAAGAGAGAAGCAGGTCTCACTGAGGGAATAGAATTACTGATCTCTGGGGGCTTTCTTTAGGAGTTAAAGACAGAGCCAAGAATTGCCTGTCCTCTAATCTACCGCCAATCCTTATCTCTCTGCTTTGGTTTCACAAGTGCTAGTCTGCTCACAGACCACGCCTTATTGTTTAATCCTTTTCCTTTATCTTGTATATGCAACCACTTCCTCTTAGCTGAATTGTTATTTTCAAGCACAAATAAGTCTCTCCTAAGTAATACAAAAACAAAAACAAGCAAATTTTTTATTCCCCACTCCAGATCTTTTGTTGACTGTCTATACTAACCTCTGTTTTATTTTCCATACCCTTCTAATCTGGTTTCTATCTTCATCGTTTCACTAAATCCAGTCTTGTTCAAGTTACCAGTGACATTATAGGTTGTTGAATTCATTGAGCATTTTTCTATCCTCAGTTTGCTTAATTCTGAACATTTCCTATAGTTGACCTCTTCCTCTTTCTTAAAATACTCTACTTCCTGAGATCCCATGACAAAAGTCTTCCTGCATTTCCTTTTCTCTGACCACTCAGACTGCCCTACTGAGCGTGATGTTTTCTTATCTTTACCACCTGAGTGTCATGAGCATTTTATTTCTTGATAAACCTACGTAAATATTAGAATATAATCAGGTATTAAAATAGTTTATATTTTTGATGTGTTAAGTAGTATGTAGTAGTCCTCAACCCCTTATTCCTTCCTGCATTGATGTTCTTAGAGCATTACGTTTTTAAATTCTGAATCTGTGGCCTTTTTAAAATAGTAGCAAATACTAATATTAGAGGAGGCCAATGGGACCTTTACATTCATTAATCTTTAGTTGATTTTTTCCTCACCTAAAGCTTAAATCTCATTCAGTTCATCTGTCTCTCTGATCTCTGAGGGAGACCCTTTGTTGATCACATTTGTTGGGGTCAGTTTCAAATTTTGTTGATTCAATGACACTTATCTGGTAGTTGAAGATTAATTTTAAGTCAAAAAATTTTTATGATAGCAAATCACGCTAATGGCTCTAATGAATTCAAGTGCTCAGAGAATAGGTTCCACGAAAGAATAGGATTCATAAAACTGTGAACATTGGAGGCCCCACAGTATGACCTGAGGGAGGATGGTTTGCTGTTGGTAGTGGTGGGAGAAGATAGATTAACACAAAGAAACCTAGAAACAAGGTATGAAATTATGCCTAAATTCATTGAAGTAAGTCCCAGAGTGAAAGGTAGTTTTAGGCTACTGAATATTTTTACTCCATTATTTTCCCCTACCACTATTCTTAGATTATTCTCTGTGAGCCATTAATTTAATCTTAACTCAAAAATATTCACTATTTTTCTCCAGGGATACAGTTTTGCCCTTCATTTGAGGGTAATTGAATGTCTGATAATTTTCTATCTTTGGGTCTCTGCTGTATTGTCTGGAAATTATCCCATGGATTTAGAATTATGAAATATCTCAATAAAAAAGACAAATCATTAGAAAGCTACAATGGGACCCATAACAATGCGCCAACTGAATGGTGTCATTTAAGATAGATGGCAAATGCCAATTCTGAGATACTTGTGCAAAAATTTTGTGTTTCCCATTAGAAAAATAATGCAGCCTCCATTTAATTTGCAAGTTTGAAATTGCAAATCCTACTCTTGGGAGAAAATTGGGTGAGTCACAAGTAACTACTGCTTAAGTTTCACATGAGTAAATAGATTGGCTGTGTTGGTCTTATTCAACACTCAAAACAAGAAAATACATTTTTGTATGATTGTATTTGGAGAAGAATGGCACAATTATTTTCAGAATAATTAACTCCTCAGTTTAGTGACAATTATGTTCCATTATAATAATTAAAATCACACCCTGTTATTTGGATGAACTCAACAAAATGATTTCTTAGGGGAAGATTTAATCAGATCATTATTTTTTCTCCAACATTAAAAATATCTGTAAATTATTCCAATTCATTGTACCACTGCTTAATTTTGATTTTTTTCTGCTGTCTTTTGGAAAGATATACTCAAACAAGATGACAACCTCAACATACCCTTGACCCATCTGCGTATCATAATTGTTGTTCGAGGTATGCAGAATCTTGGCAAAACGCAGAGGTTATGTCTGGGCATAGTAGCAGGGCTACAGTGCATGGGAGTACCTGAAATCAGGAGGGTGGCAGCTAGTGATGGCCCATACTGTGGTGTTTCAGGAGATTGGTTCATTGAAAGGAGAACTCCAGTAAGTGAGTAGAGAATATGAGAAAGGATCAATAGCTTTCCTGGGGATACAGTTGGCAGACGTACTTGGAAGTGTATGAGGGCCCCATAAGGAGTTCAGGAATGCATTCCTATTTTAATAATGAACTAAAATATAAAGCAAAAAACCAAGAGAGAATGTATTAGACCAATAAGGCAAGGGTTGAGAAGAGCTAAGGACTTTTGCGAGATATGATGTTCTAATTCATTCCGAAACATATCAGATCTGGAATCGTAGCAGTGAGATTATCGACCCTACTTAGGCAGACATTATATTGGTAATATTGCTACTGCTACATGCTTTATCTCAGCTTGAATTATCCCATATACTGGATGCAGAAGGCAGGGAATGACCATTCAAATTAACTGATGCAAATGTTGACAATCTTAACAGAAAAGCCTAAACTGTGGGCATCCAGGCAAGAGAGTGAGAAGCCACAAACCTAGACGTGTACTCAACCCTTAAATACCAGTGGGTTGCTTTAGCCTCCTGAATGTGAATGACTCAGGAAGAAGAGAGTTTCTAGTCGAATGGTCAGAGGCCACTAGATGGAAAGGTCCACAGATGCAGGAACCAAGAACTTAACAATATCTGCCACATAGTAGGGGTTTAATACATATTTGTTGTATGAACATTCATCTAAACATGGAATCAAGTCAGGGACCATAATGCATTGGTTGGTTATTTATTATTTCTTAATTATTTTTTACCACTTTGGTTGTGTATAGTAAATGTGTATATCATGAGGCTCAAACTGTCTAGCTCCAACAGAGAGTCAAGAGAACAAATTCTGGTAATCAGTGGTTTTGCTTGTTTGTTTTCTTATTTTAACAATGTAGTCAGAATTGACAGTGCCTAGAGAGTCATGTTGTTGTTGGGAGAAAGCTGCATCTCATAAGAAAGATACTGCAAACAATAGAGACCAGAATTTCTCATACTCAATGAAGCCAAGTTTCACTGAAGTAGGGTCAGGTAAGATTGTCTAAGGACATGATGTGGCAAGTCATCTGCGAGATCTTTAGAATTAGCACCACTTACAACACACATTTCACTCCATTCATAAAGTTAAATCATGCATGTTAATAAATATTTTTTAGTCATTCACCCTGTGTCATTTGGTTCTGAACTCCACTCTTAATTCTTCCCACCAAACTAGTCCCAGATATTTCTTTCTGCACCTGATTATTGAATCTGAATTAGGATCCTTATCTTGGTGGATCTGTCCCACCAATCTGACTTTTGGGTGTTTGGTTTTCTGTAGTATCACCCATACTGACTACCCTAATAATTGTACTGATTTGTGAAACTTATTCTAGAATTATATCTTTTTCAGTGTACAACATTTTTCAGAGTGATATTAGGCCTAACTATACGCTTGAGGACATAAAACATGATTTCTCATCTTTGTGTTCTAGCCCATTCACAGTGGTTGGTAGTCAGTACATTTTGGTTGAATGAATAAATGCATGAATGAATGAATAAATGAATGAATGAAAAGTACACATCTTCCTTATATTTTGAGTTCTGACAGTTTGTAAGAAGTCATCTTTGTAAAATGAAAGCTGGGATAGTTTTTCAAAGTTCTACAACCACTTCACATCTTTACCCTAGAGTTGTGGACATATTTCCTGCCCTTCAACATCTCCCAGTCTAGTGGGGAAAACAGATACATAAATAGTATCTATAGGAGAACATAATAAAGATATATACAGAGTGCTGTGGGGAACAAATATGCAATCCTTTAGGGTCAATAAAAGGAAATGACAATGTAATCTTTAAAAATTGAACAGTAAGTAAACAGATAAAAGAGTAGGGATTGGTTTCTGTGAGAATTTGGGTATGAAAAGATAAAGAGTCTTGCCAGCAGAGAGTCATTACAGTAAAAGGCAAGGAGTGTAATATAGAACAATTATCTGTAATTTAAATCTTACTGGAGCATAAAGTTCCAGACAAAGACCTGAATAAGATGGGAAAGTACAAGGGACCAGATGCTAGAGGGCTATACATTTTGACAAGGATCTAAAGTGTTGTTCTGTGGGAATGAGATAGATACTTTGCAACTTAGAAAACTCAGAAAGATGTGCTAAGGATTAATTTTAGGTGGGAAAATCTGAAGGCAGAGAAACCAGTTAGAAGAACATAGCAGTAATCTATAGGAGAGAAATATGAGAACCTGAACAAGGTAAAAATAGATGTGAAAATGAAGTGTCTACACTTGGTGCTTGAATATCAAGGGGTCTGAAAGTTATACTGGAGTCAAGAATAATTCCCAGGTTACTAATTAAGCTGAACTGCTGGATGGTGGTGACACAAATTGAAAAAGACTTCAGGAGAGTGAAAGTGGGAGCTCTGCTCTGAGTAAGGTGTCTGCAGAACACCCATGAGTACTTCTCCTATACAACAGACTGCACTAACTTGGAGTTTGAGGAGAAAGGGCTGACAATGTCAATTTGGAAATTATTAGTATATAGGCAGTTAAAACCATGAGAATGTGAGCTTGCTCAGGGAAACTGTCTGGAGAACACAGAACCAAGCCCTGAATCAGGATGGATAACTACAGCTAAGTAGTGTGAGAAAAAGAAAAGCCTATAAATATAACCAATAAATACCATACTTGCCTTAGGTGACAACATAATATTTCCCAATATTCAATTCCTTATACCCTCTTAACTCTCCAAACCACTGCAGTCTAGCTTCTGTATCTCAGTACACATTCTGGTTTTGTTTTTTTATTATATTTTTCATTTGGAGATAATTATAGATTCATATAAGAGTGAATGAAATATACAAAGATATCATGTGCCCTTTTCCATGTTTCTCTTAATGATAAAACCTTGCAAACTGTATCACAACGAACACACTGACATTCATACAGTCTAGATACAGAACACTTTCTTTAGTACATGGATTCCTCATGTCATTTGTATCCAAATCCTCTTCCCTTCATTTCTCAACTCCTTCCTTAATCCCCCTCCTAGCACCAATATGGTCTCTTTTGCTATGATTTTTGCCATTTTAAGAATGGTATGCAAATAGAATCATACAACTTGTAACCTTTTGGGATTGGTTTGTTTTATACAAGATAATTTTCTGGAGATTCATCCCAGTCATTATGGGAATTGTAAATGGAAACTGCCACAACAAAGTCATTTATATCAGGGGAACTAAAATGGAGCCAGGTGTTCAGGAGAAGTTTGCCTTATGTTCATCTTATCTATGAACTCCAGAACCAGCTGTGAGACCACAACCTAAACATTACTCCCCCCTTACCATGGCAACCAGACCATATTTGTACTCTTCATCATGAAAGGAGCCAATCTTATTCACCAGCCAGTATCTTTCATTTGCATGGAGGACCTAAATAAGATTTGACCTCTTGGACTTTTGCGAGTACTGCAGAGGCACATCTGGAAGTTGCTTATCTCAGTTTCTCACCACCCACAACTAACCAATCCCTGGTAATCTAGCCAGCAACCCTTAATTTGCATGTGAGAAGTACATTTTGTGTGTTTTGCCCTTATAGACCATGCCTTTATTTTTTTGAGCACAAGTTGAGTGGCTACCTCTATCTCTTGGATTTCAATCCTTTGCTCAAATAAATATATTTTATTCTTTGTTACAGCCTAAACCTTTTTAGTGTGGAATTTATTGGAGTGACATTGGTTAATAAAATTATATAGGTTTCAAGTGTACAATTCTGGAATACATCATCTGCATATTGTATTGTGTGTTCACCATTCAAAGTCGAGTCTCCTTCTATCACTAGTTATCCCACCATTTACCCTCTTCTACTTCCCTCCATCCCTCTTTCACTTTTGCAGTCACAACACTGTTATCTGTTTTGTTTGTTTTTTTTTGTTGTTGTTGTTGTTAACATTATGTGGTTATCAGGAGTGGGATCCAGAGTGACTGTCCTCCAGTCCTGGTGGCGCCACAGGGTCATGCAAGGTACCTGCAAGAGACCATTGTTCTCTACCTCCCCTCCAGCCTTCCCAGCTTTTGGTGATAAGTCCTCCTGGCTCTGAAACTTCCTCCTTTCTTGTGGTTCTGGCCTTTAACTGAGCATTCTTTTTCTTTCTGCTGGCTTTCATCTTCACTCCTCTGAGTGGGAAATTCAGGCCCAAGGATTTGCATCTCCTTTTGTTTTCAAGCTTGATATTCAGGTTTTGGTTTTTCCATTTCTACTTGTCTAAATGGAGATTTTTTTTTTGGGGGGGGGTGGATCACTTTGGGAGTGGACCCTTCATCCAGTTTATGGATTCCATTCATATGGTTCTTTAGTCATCATCTATAAGTTTTGTGAAGATGCTCATGACTAAGCTGCACTTGAAGGGATGCCTTCAAAAGGTGAATGAGAATGGGTAATTCATGTTGTTAAGCTTTTCTCTACTGCTTAGCCACCCTGTTTTGGTAATCTGAGATGACTTTCTGCTACACTGGCCATAAGGAGAAACTTTTGATCTTCCCAAACTTGCTTTTTTAAAACTATTAGGAAACCACAGCTCTAAAATAAAACAAACTGAGCAGTATATTTATTTTAAGTGGTACCTTGAAGCTTCAAAATGTATTCAGCATTCTAAACTAACTAAAGTAAACCAGTAACTGAAAGAAGTGAAAATGACTTTCTGAGGCCTCTTCCCATCTTCCATCTTTTTCAATCACCAGATGTGCAACAGCTTTTTTACTCCGGCTCCACCTCTGGCACCATCTTCCTTTCCCCATCCTTAGGAAAATCTTCCCTTTTTAAATTCAGGCCTTCTGAGGCTGCTCTCTTTAAGTTCTGAGCACTCCAACTTTATTATGCACAAAGGTCCACCTTAAGGACTTAAAAGACAAGATCCCAAATTTCTCAGAGACAGTGGGATATGTTCTTTGTTTAACTGATAAATTGACTTTTTAAAAGAAACAATTTTACAAGGATCTTTAAATCATGCAGAAAACTTGTTATTTTAGTAAATAATCTTAATTTAGTCCACACACCAGAAACATAATTTCTATCTAATTATTCTTTTGAGTGTTGTATTATTGTAGCTGGGATATAACTAATGGTTATAAAAATAAGCCATGACATCTCTGTGTCTGTTTATGGATGTGCATGTGTGTGCATGTGTCTGTGTATGTGCATGTATGTGTTGGTGTGTATATATAGTTTTAGATATGGTATTTATCTACCTGTGGATGGCATGGCCAAAATTAATTTGTAAACTCAAATTTAGAATTTAAAGGGGCCCTACCCTCTTAAAAACAAATAAGTCCTATTATGAATCAAATAAATATAACCAAAACTAATCCAAATGCTTTTTAAGTGCATGTGATCTCAGATAAATCTTTAGTAAATAAAAGCTAGTTTAAGATTATTGGTTTAATTAAAATAGGCATGTCTTTGAAGTTATTAATGCTGTAAAATAATGCTAACATACCACTTTCATTGCAGCAGGTATGGTATTTTCCTGAGATAAAAAGAATAATGGGTATATGAAAGGTTAAAGTGAGTAGTGACATTTTAGGAAAGTTGGTAATGGAAGTAGAGATGAAACTACCTCCATCCAGTGTAGTAATTGGCAAGAAGAGGTCCAAGGATTTGTTCAGTCTATTAGATATTATTTTTTGTATTCCATGACAATTTATTCAGGTTTAGTGTTAGTTAAGACAGGCCTTATTTTTAATCCAAATTACTATAGTTCACTGGGGACTAAGGATAGGCATGCCAGGATAGTTAGCTGTGCTGGTGAGGAAATGGTCCAAATGATAAAACATTGTAGAGCAGATAGGCAGGGAAAAAAGAAAGCCCTGGAAAGTCCAGAGAGGTTACAAGAAAATAAATAATTATAGAATCAAGAAGATTTATATTAAAAATGGCTTTAGTAATAAGAAGAAAGCAAGAGATAACAGGACAAGATAATGAGGCACATAATAAGACATGGTAGAGATATATACGTATTCACAAAATGTTGAATCCTCATTTTTCAGTGGGGAAAAATGATGCTCATACCTCTAAAAGAATCCACAGAGCTGAATATTCTTTTTACTTCTCTATCTAGCCAATCACAATTGTTGGTTTCAATATTTTTTTTTTATCCTCACCTGAGGACGTTTTTTCATTGCAAAGGGAAAGAAAAAGAAACATCTGTCAGTTGCCTTCTTGAATGCACCCAGACTGGAAATCCCTCAACTTGGGTATGAGCCGTGACTGGGAATCAAATGCATGACCCTTCAGTCCACAGGACGACCAACATTCTAACCAACTGACCCACACTGGCCAAGGCCAACTTCAGATTTTTCATAAGTCAAAAACTAGTATTAAGTAACTGAGATGTGCAGTTGTCTGTTACAATAGCTAGAAAATATCTTAAGCAGGATATTTGAGGTAAAGATTTCTGAGATAGAGTTGACGTGAATGCTGGCTAGTTCCATAGGTTGGGAAGATTTAAAAGTACTGTGCTGTAATTCTTTAAACCCTTGATTCTTCCAGTTGGTGTTTAGTGGAAAGTCTAAATCGATCTCTTAAATTTTCTACACTCTGACCCTACATTAAAACCTTGGAGTACATGTAAATTTATCTTTCAGTCTTCTCCCAAAAAAAGTCTTAAAGCATTTGAAGATAGTTACAATGCATTTTATGATTGGTAAAATAAGGTATTTTTAAACTAAAACTTTCTAATTTTTTCCAATTATTCCTTATAAGTAATACTTATCCAAGTAAAAGACTAGAAACCAGATCAGGTCCCAGTCTATAAAGGGCACACAAAAGACACTGCATATATAACGAGATAGGGAAACTTTTATTTGCCAGACTTTCTGTCGTGAATAGTACTCTATCTAGTAGGATGAAATGCTTTGATAAACTGCTTACTATAGAGAGTAAGAAGGCAGTGAAAGATACTCTCTCAAGGGGAAACCTTGAGAGAAAGTAAATAATCCCTATATTATCTTCTATGGGACCTGGGTCTAGTTATTCACAGGAATTTTGTTTGGCTGAGAGCTATAAGGGGATTTGGGGCCAGTGCTTAGTTGCCTGAGGAAATGAAACAGGGTAGAGAACTATCACCAGAGGGCCGGATTCTTTTCTTCCTTGTAGTGCTCAGACTGTGCTCTGAATTAGGATTAAACAAATGCTTCGTAAAAATTCCCTTTGGAGGGCCAGAAAATGATGACCCAGTTTTGTTAATTCTCATGACCCAGTCCAGCCCAGATTACAAAACATAATTTCTAGATTACTTAACCTCCTGATGTCTCTCATCTGGAGGGGGAAAAAAAAGAAGAAGACCTTCGAATTTAATATATCCCTATTAAAACAAAAATGTCATAAAAATAAAATTATCTAGGTATGGTCTTGACAAGAAAAGAACAGAATGGGAGTATTGTTTGCTGTATTGAATCTATTTTATTTGTATGGATTCAGTTATGGTTTGTATTTTTTTTTTTTTTTTTTTTTTTGCCAATCACATCTACAGCACCTCTAGTTTTACATAAAATCTATATTTAAATACACTTACATGTATGTCTGCATTAAGCTGCTTTCCCACCTTACACTTAGACAGTTAGTTTTGAAATTCCAGGATGTAATATTTTGAATTAAAATATAACATGAAGACCTGCTCAAAATCATACAACACAGTTAAACTTTATAAAAGGGTACCTACTTCATCATATACTGGAGCAACAAGATATAAAATTCTTGACACAGTAGATTTTTATTTCTATTTTTACTTCATCATAAATTCTGCATCTGGGGGTTTCTGCATAAATAGATGACACAATGATATATGGTTTTCTTGGTTGGCTATTGTATTTGTTAGGCCCCTTGTGTAAATACTGGTCAAGCAAATCAATAAGCACAGACTACATTAACTACTGTAAAGGAACATGAATCTCGTAGATATATGTATAAAATCACTGACACTTCTGAACTCACCTACTCCTCTCTTTCTCACTTAAACACACAATCCTAATTTATCTGCCTAAGACTGTACAGGTACTTTAACTCAGGAATACACTTCAGTATTAAAAAAAAAAAAATCACTGAGTTTTCAGAAATACTTATTCACATGTGGTTCTACAAATAAGATTAAAAATAGTACTCTCATAAGTATAATTAAACGTTAATATAGAAACCAGAGAAAAGGTAGTACTTGGAAATACATTTTGAAAGTAATCTACAAAAATTTCTGTTGTATTTCTGGCTATGGTAGAGTTAGTAGTATAGAACTTGCCCTCCCATTGAAAATAAGTATTGTAGAAAACTGGACAAGTAAGTGAAACAAATGAAGCAGACATTGGACAACAGGAAGGTCAGTAACATGATTCTCAAGAAAAGAAAAATATAAGGGGTGAGCCCTGGCTTTATGTCTGGAGGTTCTTCCTCTATTTTGGTGAAGGGAGGGGAGGCTCAATCAGAGCATAATAATACCATGAAAATGAGGAGGAAATATCCAACTTTTGGTAGACTGAAATGGCTACCCAAGGCACAATATTGGAGAAGAGATAACTATACAGAGAGTTTTGGAATTAAGCATAACATTCTCCTCTGAGTCTTCACTGAATAATACACAAAGTATAGGAGAATCTTTCACCAGTAATTCTAGATTACAAATATGTGTTAAAAATAATTTTTTATATTGAAGGAAATGTTAGCCAATGGATACTCAGATCCCTATAAAAGAAGAACACCAGAAATGGTATGTGTAATTATAGAGATTTTTCCATCATTAATAAAATAGTAAAATATAACTGACTAAAGCAAAATAACAACACATTAAGGGTTTATAATATATGGAAAAGTAATATGTGACAAAAATAGAACTAGGAAAAAGTGAAAATATACTTAATATGTTTCTTATACTATTTGAAAAGTAGAATAGTCAAAGCAGACTGTGATAAGTTTCTTTTGTAAACTTGGAGCAGGTACTAAAAGTTTTTTAAAGAGGAAACAAAATAGAATATAAAAATGCTCAATCAATAAAAAAGGCAAGAGAGGATATAAAACAAAATGTGATGAGACAAACAGCATGCAAATATAAAGATGGTAAGCCTAGACAAAAGCATGTGAATGGTTACATTAAATGCAGTCTACATGTAAGTAAATGGTTGAAGATATTAGAATGGAGAAAAAAGGCAAAACAAATAAATCCACTTTAATTTAAATATAAATTTGTATATATGTGAAAAGTAAAAGGATTAACTGAAATTATATGTATGCTAAAATTATGTTTTAAAAAAACTGAACAGGCTATATTATTAAGATCACAAAAAGAAAAATTCAGAATAAAAAAAAATTACCAGAGAGTAAAAAAAGAGCATTTAGAAATAACAAAATAATTCACCCAGAAAAGAAAAATACTAAATGTGTAGAATCTTAAAGAGCTTCAAAATACATGAAACAAAAGAAATTATATAACTAAGAGGAGAAATTGATATATAATTGTAGTTAGATATTTCAATAATTTGTTCAGTATGTGATAGGACAATATAGATGGCAAAATCAGTAAGGATATAGAGGATTTAACAATAATTCCAATAAACTTGACCTAACTGACAATTATAGACCATCCCACCAAACTATAGAATATTCTTTTTCCTCAAGTGCACGTGGAATGTATTCACCAAATTAGACCATATTCTGGATTATTAAAAATGAGTCCATAAAGTTAAGGGAAATCATACAAAGTAATCTTATCTCATGCAAATTAAACTATAAAAGTATAACAGTAAGATACTTTGGAAATTACCAAATATTTAGAAGTTAATACATTTCCAAATAACTTATGCACTAAAGAAAAATCATTGCGAGACCACTTACATGATTAATTGATTTTTTTTTAAGACGTGTGCTAAGTTAAATGGGAAAATGTAGCCTTTCCAACAAGAGGTGAAGGGACAAATGTAACTCACAGGAAAAAGAACCTTGACATTTAGCTTACCTTAATCACAAAATCAACTTGAAGTATATCACAGGGTTAATATAAAACCAAAGCTATACAATTTCTATAAGTAAATATAATTGAAAAATTTTGCAAATTTTTGTAATAGGCAAACACTTCTTAGGACACAAAAAAGTATTAGCAATGCACAAAGAAACAAAAAAAAAAATGATGTGGTACTCATTTGAAAATATCTGCTCATCAAGAACATTGTCATAAAAATAAAGTAACAAAGCACAGACTGGAAGACAATACTTTTAATAGGAATAATTGGTAAAAGATTCTATTCTGAATGTATCAGTCACTTCTACACCTCATCGAAGAGAGACAAACAAACCATTACAAATTAGCAAAAGATTTGAACAGACATACAAAATAGCCTGAGAAGCCAATATGCTCAAAAAAAGCTACTCAATGTCATTAATCATGAGGAAAATGTAAATTAAAACCATTTATATATTTTTTCTGATACCCACTAGATAGTAAAACTAAAAATAAGATCAACAATGTTAGGTGTTGGCAAGAATGTTGATCAACTGGAACTTTCAGCACATTGATGGCAGGAATGTCAAATGGTACGAGCATTATGGAAATATGTTTGACACTTATTTATAGGTAAACTATATGATATAGTACTTCCACTCTTAGATATTTTCCCCCAGAGATAGGATACCTTTTGTCCTCAAAAAGACTTACATGTAAATGTCCATTGAGCTTCATTCAAAAAGTATCAAAAGCTGAAAACAACCCAAATGTTCATCAACAGGTGCAACAGATACACAAGTTGTGATGCAATGCAGCAAAAGGCTACTCAGCAATCAAAAGAAATTTACTGGCGCATGTGATAAATGGGTGAATTAAAAATGTATAACAATAGAAGAAAACTCTGAAAGATATATACTTCATTGATAGAAATTCTATTAAAATTAAAACTACGTATGGCAACAAAAAGCAAAACACCGGTTGCCTCAGGCAAAGGTGACTTGGAATTGTTACCCTGGAGTCTTAGGGAGAGATAAGATGTCTACATTGAATTAATTTGCTATAATTGCTAACATAACACCTTACCACAAATTTAGCAATATAAAGCAGCACTTACTAATAGTCTCACAGTTCCGGAAGTCACAAGTCCAGGTACAAAGTGGCTCTCTGTTTTCTACTCCAGGCTTCACAAGGTTGAAATCAAGGTTTCAGCACTGCGGTGTTATTTTCTGCTGGCTCTGGGGAATCCATTCCAGGCTCATGTAAGTTTTCAGAATTCAGTGCGATGGGTCTGTCAGAATGCAATCCCATTTCCTTGCTGGCTGTAAACTAAGGCTTATTCTCAGTTTATAGAAACATTCTTTGCCATATGCTCCCCTTTCTCCACCCTCAAGAAAACAAAGGCAGGTTGAGTCTTTCCCATATTTAGAATCTCTCTGACCTGTCTCTTGTCTCAAGCCTTCTCTCGCTGTTCTGCCTTCCTTTTCTACTTTCCTGGTCTTGTTTGGCTGAATTGGGCCCAGCTGATAATCTGGAATAATCTCCTTCAGATAATGAGTAAACTAAATTACATATGCAAAGTCCCTTCACAGAAGAACCTAGTTAGTGTTTGACCAAATAACCAGGAACTGGAATCTTGGGGTAGGAGGATTCTAGAATTCTGCCTAAAATATCCAGGCATACTTCATTTTATTGTACTTTGCTTTATTGTACTTCACAGATGTTTCATTTCTTACAAAATAAAGACAAGACCCTTCAGCAAAAAGATTATGACTTGTACTACTCTTTTATTGTGGCCTGCAGCTGAACTGAATTTCTGAAGTATGCCTGTGTATCTTGAGTGCGGTAGTGGTTACACAGGTGTATTCACTTGTAAATGTGTTTTAAATTGCTGTTCACTTAAATGGATTATTTTATTAAATATAAACAACCTTAATTCAATTTCAAATGAAAAAATAAAAATCTTTAGAATATTTTTGTGAATGAAAGTATAGAAAAAAGGCATATACCGCACTTAAGGTGAAAGACCAAATTCAGATAATTTTTTTAGTAAAGGGTCATGCATTTAGCATTCAATAAACACAGGTGTGAACACATACATGTGTACATATATTCAATTAACAGATTAAGAAGATAGCTTAGTTGTTTCCAAGATGACTCCTCAGAATTATTTTACCTGATTTGGGGAAAAAAAATAAAACTGCAGCAGCAACAAGAACAGCCAAATTATAAACTATATTTCACATCTCTCTTATAACTCATGCCAGTACTCTATAAACTTGTATAAATAAATACATTTGCCATTCAAACTGACTACACGAGAACTGTATGAAATATGGGGAGGAATAAGAATTTTCACAGGCTGAGAATGGAGTCGAGAGCATTGCTATCTAATACAAATATAATGTAAACCACATAGGTAGTTTTACATGTGCTAGTAATTAAAGAGATATCTTACATTCTTGTAAACATTTCTTTGCAATTTTATGTCTTTAAAATAGTAAGAGAAATTATTAATTTTATGTGTCAACTAGGAAGGTATTTCTGGATGAGATTAACACTTAAATCAGTGAACTTTGGATAAAGTAGAGTGCCCTCCATAATGTGGGTAGTCCTGGTTTAATTAGATAAAGTCCTGAAGAGAAGAGAAAAGTACGGTAGCCCCTCAAGGGGGAATTCTCCAGCAGGCTGTCTTTGAACTTCGTCCACACCATCAGCTCCCCCGTATCTCCAGCTGCCAGCTTTCGGACTGGAATGCTTTGGCTCCCCTGGGATTCTAGCCCACCAGCCCACACCGCCGAGTCAGGCTTGCCCCCCTTCCATAATTACGTGAACCAATTACTTAGAATAAATCTCTCTTTTTCAGTCCCTCTGCAATAATATATGTTTCATATAACATTATATAATTTACAGTTACATAGTTATATAACATATAATATACAGTTGACACAAACAATGCAGGGTTACAGGTGCCAATATCCCGTGCAGTTGAAAGTCAACATATAACTTTCTAATTCCCCAAACTTGCTTGTCCTTCAGTATATTCAGAGAGATTAGTTCCAGGACCCAGCCTCACCTTTCCCTGCAGATACTTAAAACTGTGGATGCTCAAGTCCCCTACATAAAATGGTGTAGATCCATGCATGCCATTGGCCCTCCACATCTACAGACTCCCAATCTTGAAAACAGTACATGTATTTATTGAAAAAAAATCTGCATATAAGTAGACCCTTGCAATTCAAACTCACGTTGCTCGAGAGTCAATTGTATATTTATGTATCATGTATATTTATATCTATATACCTATGGTATATTTATATAATATACCTGTCATATATTTAGATATATCTATACCTATATAAAATTAATTTAAATAAACTTTCAATATAAAGGTTTTTTAGAGACTCTTTCTATTGATTCTATTTCTCTTTCTATGTACTTTCAATACCTCTTAGTTCCATTAAATCTTTAGGTCCTGAGATGCAATAGTTACATTTTAAGTGTTCAATAGTCATAGGTGGCAAGTGGCTACCACAATGGTTTGGAGCAAATGTTGGCAAAAATTTTCTCTAAAGGCGAAATAGTATTGTTTTAAGCTTTCTAGGTCATAGAATTTCTGTTGCAATGACTCAACTCTATTGTAGCCAGAAAAGTTGTCATAGACTATAGTTGCCACACTATATAAACAAATAGGTGTGCCTACTTTCCATTAAAACTTTATTTACAAAATCAGACAGCAAACCAGATTTGTCCAGACAGCTGTTATTTGCCAACCCATGCTCTAATGGAATTGAAGAAACAGTTTTGTTAAGTTTGTTTGTCCTGAAAAGTAACCTTTCAAATACTGAGACAGTTTTATCAGCTTTGCCTCTTTTTGTTAAATATCAAATAGATCGAAAGTTTATAAAGACGTAAAATCTTCACATAGGCATAGATAATCTGGAGTACTTAAAATATTAATGTGGTCATGATATAAGAAAAAATTATAACATTTTCAATATATTCTACTTCTGCTTAGGTAAGTTTCCAATAAAGACTATTTATACTATAGCATGTCCTCTTTTTTATTACTTTAGCTCTAATAGCCAAAGGATGCAACAAAGGCAGGGCTTTCTCTAATCACAAATGATTCTAAATAAAAGAAATAAGAGGGAGTGAATTTTGAAATTACAGTGAATTTTGAAATCCATATATAATCTGTAAGCCTGTACTTCTCCACCTTTTGGCTTGAAGACAGACTTTGACATTTTCTTGTGCTCTCAGTGAAGGTGTGAAGGGTCACATGCAAATAGAAACTGGTTCTAGATGTAGCCACTGCTGCACCAGAAAATTAGTATCTGGAAGCTTCCATCCCAATATTATATATTTAACTTAACTTTGGAAACTGGCCAGGAATTGAGCTCAATGTCAATTGGGAAAGAACGGGCCCACTGAGAAAATTCCAAATAATTATTTTATGTTTAGGGCCACAGTTAACTCTGTAATGTGCACTGGGAATTTGCTTTGGGATAACTTGCAGACAACGACCTTAAAAAAACTGGGCAGTTTAGACAGAACTATCACCATGCTTATTTTGCCCTAATGAATGGTTACGTCAAATAATTAGCAAATTAATCAAACATTCAATCAATCTTTAAGTGATTTTATTGATTAACTTGATACTTCAAATGTGAGACATAGGTGCTCCTAAGAGTAAATCATAGTCATAAAATGTAGTTACCACACTCTAAGGGCTTTCTCTTATCCTGTTTGGCTTTCTGACTCACTCTCTCTCTTCCCTTCTTTCTTCCTTCCTCCTGCACCCCCCCACCCCCGCCATCCCCATAATGTCCTGTATAGCCTGCCTGTCTGTGAACTTTAATTCAGGATGTGATTAAAGTTTAAATATTGTCTTTGTTTATTATGTAAAATTAGCCTACATTTTGGATGAGCTGCTTTAGACTTTATCTTCTGCCTTTGAGAAAGAATTCTTGCAATTTTCCTCTAGATTTGAGACACTTTTCCTAGTCTTCAGTTCTTAATGTCCTTGGATATGTAAATATTTTGATCTTTATCTTTCAGTTTTTTTTCAGAAACTTATGTGAAACATTCATGAATCACTCCAGTCCCCCTTTTCTCTTATTGCTGTTTATCTGAGAGATGTCCAGAAGATACGCAAGTTTCTTGAGTGTAAAATTGTAAATTCATGTTGATAGTTAGGAATTGCTAAGCCGTAATTTTCACTGAGCCAGTCATCTTTGTTTTTGACAGGATTAAATTTTAAGTATTTCAGTCTTCTTTGTCCTGTCCTTGTTCCTAGTGGAATATGAGCAAGCCGAAGTCAGTATATCAGATATCAGTAGTTCCCAAGTTCCATAACTGAAATATCATTTCTTAATCTCACCATTCATTTCCATCCCTTGTGAGAATCTTTTTTTTGGTTAAGTTCTTTGTGATTAACTTTGTTTTCTTTGTGATTAAATGTGTCATCTGTGATAATTCTTCCTCTTAAGTTTAAACAAATCATATTTCCTATAGCAGAAGCTATTGATATTTCATGTCTGCTTATCCCACCTCTGAATTTCTCTACACCTGAGGTGACACCATTTGCACATGTGGACAGCCTCCCTTTCAAGGCCTGTATCTCTTTGAGGGCTTTGCTGCAGAGCTATGAGTAAGAGATGGTCAGAGATCATGGATGCCCAGATGACTAGAGACCTCATGCCTCCAGGAGCAATTGTAAACAAGTTAGAGACGAGAGAAAGTGAATAAATGTTCTATTTCCTATTTCTCATATGAGAATGTTGAAAACTATTCCATAGGCAACAGAGAGGAGTCCAGCAGGAATGAACCTTAATTGTCCACAATAGGGACTTGCTCATTCACATACACTTTATAGATTTTCTCCCTTTCTTGGTTCACTGTTCCCACTTCCTTACTTGTGCTTCCTGGGATCACATCCCACACAAATCACTTAGATGTCAGTCTGTTAGGATAGACTCGGAAGGAACCCTACCTAAGACCATTCCTTTGCCATAATAGCACAGGGAAGGGAAGGGCACTATCACTGCACACCTAATTAGGGATCAATGAGCTGTCCATGAGAGCACCAGACTATGATTGAGCTGCGATTACTTGTCTTCTTACATTTTCAGCTGTGTGGTTGTATAGGTACACATGGAAAGAGACCAATTTTCTGAGGTACAGTTGGAAACTACCTAATTTTATAATTTTTTGCATTGGGAAAAGTATATTTATATACTTATTGATTCTTCATAACATTTTTGAAAGCTCAGCATATTTAACCCCATTAATAAATGGAAATGTTGAGACTTGGATTACAAGACTATAAAAACTCAACAATGACATGAACTACAAAAGGCCATGTCAGTAAGAAAAGCCTCCTTTTAACTTCAAAATCAGTGGACACTACCAGACACCATTCAAAGTATGAAGTGGTCACTTAGAAATGGAAAATCCTAGGGAATACTTTATTTTTATTTGTGTGACCACTTATGTCATCATGTCATAAGAAAACAAAATTAGTTTTAACACTTTTTTTGAAGTTTAAATGAGTGATGATCACACAATCTCCCTTGTCCTCAATTTTTAAAAGTGAGGATGAGTGGAAAGGGGTAGGGACCCTAACATGGATCTGAGTGTCCATGTTTCAGGTACCGAAAGTAGGCTCACTTCCAAACATAAACAACTATTTTCTCATAATATGACTATTGTTTTTAAGGCATTTCCTCAGTGTTTGCCTACTGCATCAGGCCTTAACTGCTTTGTCTGGCCTTTAAGTTATCCTAAACATATTCTTCCCTATGAGTAAAAACTTGTACCACTATTTGATCTCCACTCACACACTTCCTAGAGTCAGACCAGCTCTCTTACTATCAAAGCGGAATTCCTTCTTTTTTGTTCAACCAACACCTGGTTCCCTTTATTTAAATCTCACTCATACTTCGTGGTATAGTTGACATTCCCTTTGCTCTCCTCCAAAACATTCCCACTGCTCCCAATCTCAGAGCTGTCATCCTTTACTAAAATCTTTTCCATGCGTACTGGTTTTCAGTCAATTTACAGAAGCAGGCAGGTTTCCCAAGACCTTAGCACCACACTAAACACAATGTAATTGCACCAAACCCACCTAGGTTATTGACAGGCACAGCAATGAAGAGCAACTGCAAAGTAGAGGGGTAAGCAGCTACAGTTCTGAGGCTTCATTTTTTTCGCCCAGGAGATCATTAACCAACTCCGTTTATTGTTCTGCACCTTGAGTGAAGGATAATGCTAAATGAAAATTCGTTTGTGAACTCCAATTCTAAATATATTATGGATTTCAATCACAAAAGAATAGATGAGAACTCCTGTTCAAAGCACATGATGTTCGTTCCTCACCTGAAGTGCGAGAGAACCACCTATATATTTCTGGGATTGGATTTTAGATTTTCCATTGAGATGGATTCTGTGGAAGGCCTTTGAGGATTTACAGAAAAAGAAAACTGTGATCATTTTGCCAGCATTTGAGGCCAAAGATGAGAGTGAGCATTTTGTGTGGCTTGAGTGTAAATAAGGGAAATTTCCCCAAGGCTGTTCAGGGCGTGAGTCTGGCCCAATTTGAAGAGCGTTAGTGCTCTGCTCTGCAGCTTCTCCAAGGAGCTGATCCGGAGAGCCGTCTTGAAATAACTTGGAAGCAGCTCCAAGTTTGGGTCAGCTCTTTAGGGAGGGAAGACAGAAAGAGAAATAGCCATTGAGCTGAATGGATTATTGAACTGGGAACTCAGAAAGTGAGGGGGCAAGACAGAGAAAGTGTTGCTTCTTAAAAGAGGGAGAAAATTTGCAGTGGGGCTAAAGATGCTCTTTTTGACAGAGCTGCTGGGTGACTATGGGCTTCTTTGTGGTACAGTCTTTGCCTGTGTAAGAATTGTTGTTACTAAGGCTGTCTCAGGCATCCCAAGTAAAATTACAAAAAGTTGTGCTCCCCACAGCTCAGGAAAAGGCTTAGCTGAGGACAAGTCAAATAGATGGTAAGGAAAATGATTAAATAGCTGAAAGCCAACAACTGTCAAATGAGGGAGCAGCCTAAAAATAATAGAAGACTTCACTGTAAAGATAAAGGTTGAAGAATGGCCTGCCACTCCAAAATTATAATTTGCAACTACTGGGTCCAGGCACTTTATCTGATGTGAGATTCATATGGTGAGTTGGTCAGACCATGATACACTGCTCTTTCTAGGATTCCTGTTCAAAGGATGTGTGGGTAGGAAAGGATGAAGAGATTACCTAGTCTAGAAGCAAAAACTGGAGGTCTGATAATAGGCACTGTTTGTTTATAAAAATTGAATGTGAATGCTAAATACCTTTAAACCAGGTATGCATACCCCAGTTGCTGTACTTCCAAGCTTTTCTTGAATTCTTGAGCCACTGAATTTCCTGAAATTCCTGTCTCTGAAATCATTTGAGGTCCAGACGCCTGCCCACCTTCTAGTTTTACAGATGGGGAACTGAGGATAGGGGAGTTTAAGGGATTACCTCTGTTTTCACTGAAAATAAGCACAGAGGCAGGACTGGGACAGGTCACCTTCCTCCTAGTCCAGTACACTCACATCACAGCTGCCAGTATTCTGTCTGTGGATTCATGGACAGTGATTCAAGTCCCAAATGATGCTCTTGGATTATCCAGGACATCAGTTTCAGAACAATAAACAACTCCAGTCTATTGCTCTAGTCACTCAGGGCCCCTCCTATGCTTTCTACTGCTTTCCCCCTTTTTCTCAGGTTAATAAGATAATGAAGCAATCTCAGACAGGCTTCAGAATGTTTGGAGAAAACTTGGATGGACTGCTCCAAAAATCAATTACCGTTCAGCTCCACTAAAGAGAGGAGGCATGGGTAGTGAGAGCCGCTCAAATCTGTTCCTTCTTTCCCTCCTCTGTGCTAAATTCCTTATCCTGGCCTCTTTTACTCTGCAAGTTGATCTTCCCTCTGCTCTTCAGTCTCCATGTCTGGGTGATTGTCCTAATGCGGATTAGAGGTTACAGCTACACTTGCTCCAAACATCCTCACTAAGAAGTCATCAGCACATAATGATTTTCAGTTGCAACTGATCAGGATGAGAGTATTGTTTTAATTGTTATTGAATAACTGTAAATTAAGCAGGGCCATAGAGAAGATAGGAGGCAATGGGGATGAAAATTGTATTTCTGTCCAGAGGCATAAATTTAGGACTGCTGCAATGGTACTGTGACTCTGAAAACTCAGAATTTATGATTTTTAAAAATATATATACTGGGAACACTTCTAGAGTAGATTGCATTTTCTTTCTAATAGTAGGTTTAGTTTGTTCTCTATAGAAAAATGACAAGGCAATAAAAGAGGTCTTTGTTTTATGACAGCAGAATATTTTAGATAAGGCTCAGTACTGAGACTTAATTGATTTTATGCTGGTGGAGAGCAACAGTAAGGCAGAGAGGAGAAATGGAATGATGGCGTTGCAGCCCTCAACTAACTTAGTCGCAGTCTGAAAAACAAAAGAGGAAGGAAACTAGCATTTTATGTATTAGAAAAATCAGCAGGCTTTTCCTTCATTCATTGTCAGCCATGTGCCTATACCTGGGCTAGTTACTTTGGGATGTTAAATAAAAATGACAACAAAACAAAACAAAAATGATGTTTAGAATAAAAGAATAGGTTTGTGTTACATTCAAATTATATGACTGAATCAGGGAAAGGCCAGGATGGCTTAAGGGAATCTAGAAAAGTTTCTTGCATAAGGTGGGTCCTAAAGATCTGAGGATCTGGGGAAGAGCAGGGAAGGAGTGGGGTCTCAGGATATGGCATGATTTAGGTAAGGCTGTACCATCAGAAAGGAGCACTGAGGAGACTCACTAGCTTAAAGCAGAGGGTCTGTATTAGATTGTTGGTGACAGGTGGCCAGAGAGTTCAGTCATTCAAAGACATTGCTGCTGAAGCCTTTCTAAAGATCCTCATTCTAAGTTACCAGTAAGGTAATAGCGCTCTCTCGTTGAGAATTAGCTGGGTGGAATACTGGACCCCAAACCTATCCTTTGATTTATTTGATGACTTCTGAGATCATTTGACCAGGAGCAAAGCCTTTCACCAAAAGAAATGAGGTTTCTAATGCTAAGGACCTTGGTAGAGGGGACATAGAGTTGGACAGTCACTGAATGGTAAGTGACTGATAGCCAAGACTTTCCAAGAAGACAGTTTGGTGAATGGAGAAGGAAACAGGGTGTAACTGCCTGGACGCGGTGGAGGAAGTGACACAATCTGGGAGTGGGAGAGGTGAACAGTAAGAAAGGGCATCCAGAGGCCCCATGATGTGGTAGAAAGAGCAAGACCATGTGGTTCAGATAGATATCTGCCAATATCTGGGAATCAGCAAGTACTCAGATTTCAAATAAAGGTAGAAAAATGTGTGTGAGATTATAGAATGAGAGGGCATGTAATACAGTACCTCATTCTAGCAGGTGCTGAATAAATGGTAGTGATGATTAAGAAAACTATGAGAACATCACAAAGAAACTTAACTAGCTTGACAATTTTGACAACTATAGTGCTGATAAAAGAGGAACTACAGCTTAGTTGAGAAATTATTAAAAAGTCCTTTTTTTTGTTGTTTTTCACCCAATTCTTCTCAATCAGTTTGAAATCATGTCAAGACTTCCTTCTCGGGGTTATGGGATGCATCTGTTGTTTTTAATCCACCTAGAATCCATTTCCTGTTTTCTTTTTTCTCTTTCTCTTCAATTATCCTTGCAGAAATGATCCCACTCTATTCTAAATCCACAGAGTTTATGTAGGAATGAGCCTAAGTCCTAACTGCAGAATGGGCAATTTATCCAGGCATAACCTGTCAGAATTGTCCATCCTTCTGGCCATCCCATTTGCTTCACCTCTCACCCCCAGCCAGCTCTTTGAACATGAGTCACCAGTCAATCCAATCAGAGTAAGACAAATAACTTATATATAGTGGGGAAAAGAAACTGTCTTTCTACTGGAGATGCTGTGAAGATAGGCAGAAAGCTGAGAGCAGGCTACCTGGTTGGTGAGAAGAGCCTGCCAGAATGGAGCAAACTACAGGAAAACAGAAGAGATGAGAGAGAAAGGATCTTGGTGTGAACACAGCAAAGGTGGCAGGCACTGTTTAAGTGTTTTGGATATCATTTTCACTTCATTATTTCAAAAAGTCTGTGAGAAAGTATAGAAGGCTAGTTTTATGAGTAATTAAAACTGTCAGACCTCCAAACAAACGACCCATTCATAGAAGTCATAGGACCATAGAGGAGGAAGTTTGGTAAGGTCTCCTAGGTTTGAAACAAAGGAGAACTAACAGAACCTCAAGGATATGGCCTCAGCAACCCTAAGAAATGAGAAACGTTGACACAACAATACTAAGGAACTAGACGTTTTCAAGGTAAAATCAGGACACAAGCCAGGACTTACGTTTCCAAGGTAAAATTAGGACACAACCCAGGACCCTTGTGTACCCTAGCAATAACTGCAACTTCTGCTTCTGTAAACTGCTTGCTTGCTAATCATGCATAAAAGGAACTCATTCTAAGTGCAGGGCGCGACTCCCATTTGTATCTCCTGCTTAGGCAGTCGGGAGTTCGCCCCTGCGCAGGTTAATAAATCCCATCCTCACTTTCACCTGTCTCCGACTTGGTCATTTGTCTCGCGATCGGGATACAACAAAAGAAATTGTTAACACCCCCATTTTAGAGGAAAGGGAACTGAGTCATTCATTAAAAGGGTTAATAACTAACTGCAAGTTACACAGCAAGTACTTACCAGTATGGGGATTTAATCCCAGATTGTCTGGCTTCAGAATTCTTGCCTTAACCAGTATGTGGCTCTCTTTTCAGATGATGTTTCAGATTCTGGGTCCTCTGTACTTTCAGTTTTGTGAGCCAACACATTTCCTTTTTGGTTTAGGCTAATCCGAGCTGGAATTTTGCCACTGCCACCCAAAGGAATCCTGAGTAACTCAACAGTACACCCACTGTTTTCTCTTCCTTTTTGAGGATCCCAGTCTTAGTCCCATCTATCTATCCTCTGTACCTGCTGAAGTCGTTGGCCAAATGTATTTACCTTTAATCAAAGTCCTACACATTCTGGTATAAACCTGTGAATGGATCTTATTTCCATTCCTCCTCTACAAAAATGTCCCCTTTGCCTCCTATTAGTGATCTCTCTAAATTTATGGCTGAGCTAATGTCCTCCTATAAGTGCATTGACACCCCTGATCGAATGCTCAATCATATAACCAGGAAAGAAGTCTAAGGCAGCTCTGGGTGGTGTGGCTCAGGAGATTGAGTGACAGCCTGTGAATCACAGAGTCACATGTTCGATTCCAAGTCAGGGCACATTCCTGGGTTGCAGGCCAGGTCCCCAGTTGCGGGGGAGCGCAAGAGGCAACCACATATTGATGTTTCTCTCCTTCTCTTTCTAACCCCCTTCCCCTCTGCCTAAAAATAAGTAAATAAAATATTTTTAAAAAAGAAGCCTAAAGTAACATTTTATAATTTCTGAAAAGTTCATTCCTTGTTAGATAAATGTAGTAACCTCTCCCCTTTTTCCTTCCACTGGCAAATGAGAGTGAGAGGCTGCAGTCTTCTCCCCACACCACAGTGCTCCTTGTTAGATTTTCGGCAGTAGTTGAAAATATTTCATTTATTTATTATTTTAATTAAATTTATTTGGATGACATCGATTAATAAGAGTAAATAGGTTTCAAGTGTACATTTTATGATACAGGACCTGTATATTTCATTGTGTGCCCACCACCCAAAGTCAAATCATCCTGAAATGTTTTAAAACAAGTTTTCCTCCTCCCTTATGAATTCTCTCCTCAGAATGCATTCAGTTGTGCTCCCAGTTGTGTGGAGTTGTTTGAGTGCTGGTCTGTAATGAAAGAATGAGAAGAATAATTGATCCATATGAGGCCTAAGGGAGAAATTCTGTTACCAGTAGGAGCTATTTTTTTTAATGGGAGAAAGCTGCTATTTCTATCTGTGATTAAAACAACAACAACGACAGCAGCAGCAGCATTTTCAATTAAGATCCCCAGGACTGACACATATTTCTTGAGAACGTTCATGGTCCTCCACTTGACAACATGGATTTGTTGGGGACTTTGCCCTGCCTCAAATGCGTTGCAGAAAGTAATCTATTTACAGGGGACACTTGAATTGCTCTACCAGACCATGTGTTTTTAATTGATCCCCAAATTTCTGAAGCAGGCGAAGCTTCCCCCTGGGTACTGGTTATACGCTCCAGGTTCTTAAGCTTCATTCTCAATTTTCCCATTTTCTGCTGACCCCTTTCTGACTTTCCCAAATAGATCTGCAAACATACAAAACCTCAATCCAAAATTACTTGTGACTCCAAAGGAAGGAACAATAGGCTGAGGAAGAAATAAAGATTCCTAACATTAAAACAACACTACCCTAAGTGTTAGGAATATGGAAGTCCCTCTTCCAGTTGGGAAGATCTGACCTCACACCCAACCCTGGAGAGGAACCCTTGTTGTTTCAGGTGATTGAGAATTGCACTGGATTCTCACAGGGTTGACAGGATTTCCGCAAAGACAGAATAAAAAGCCTTCTTAAATATAGTCTTCCTCTCATATAAGAAATTATGTCAGGTCCCAGTATCTTAACAGCACTGGTGAAAGTTTCTTTGGGAAACTCAACATTGTTGAAGAACCCAATAGGCACGCCTCCAAATCTGCCCTTTATTAATGCCCACTGGACAATAGAGGCCCGAACCAACGGTAGATGGAGATGGTGGCCTGTAAGAACTTGAGCCTATAAAGTACTTGCACTTTTGGGGGAAAATGTACAGAGTTATGAATGGACCTTATATGTTCACCCAGCATGCACTGAGCATAAATAATCAATTTCTTCCGTGGCTTTTCTGTAACTGAGCAAATGCATCTTTATGAATTTGTCAAACAACCCTAATACACTGATGGAAAAACTTATGTATCTTGAATGATTCAGTTCTATCCTGTATGATGAATCTTTAAAAAAAATTCATATTTCTTGTTAACTTCAATGATTTCTATGAATTGGCCAGTTGTGTTCTGTTGATTGTGAACTATTTAGTCAGATTTTCTAGTGTCCTAGTTTCATCACTGTAAGAAAGTAATTTTGGTTCTTTTCAGTTTACTTGGTGAGTAAATGCCCAGTCACTTTCTGGGGACATCATTGCTCACTGCTATTTGGAGTTGTTACCTCCAGATTCCACTGCAGTTTCCTCTTCAGTTAGCTTACCCCATTTCCCAGTTGCTTGTCAAAGAGAGGCTTTCAGGGAAATGCCAATCTCAAGGCACAGAGTTGCAGGTAGGAAAACAATGCATGCAGTTACTGTTTTAGTTCCCAAAACAGAGGTCATATACACTCCACTCCTCTTGACTATTGTTTTGACCAAATATCCTATTGGAATCCTTTACTGAATATTAATTCATCTTATACCCAAACTCTCAGCAAATAATAACAGGGCAGCCTTTTTTGTTCTCCAAGAAAATAATGATTTTACCTATCTAAACCTAGTAATTAAATAATTAATTTAATGAGAACACCTTACCAAACATCTTGATCCTGTTTCTCCCCAACTCTTCCTGAATTATACTCTACAACTCAGCTCTCTGAAGCAATTTTAATTTCTTAGAAATAAGCAGAGTGTGATTTCTGGATTATTTTAAACATCAGTTTCCCAGGCATGTGAGAACTATACTAAATTATATTATTTACCCACTTCACCCCATTCAAAGACAGAGAGTGAAGGGATGAAGAACTTACACAGAGACCTAGATGAGGGCATATGTGATGCTGTTAAATTTATAATATTTTCACTACAGAAAGAGAATTAATAATTGGGAATAAGTCATACTGACTTCTACTATAATTCCTACTATAACAGAGGTCAGATTTTACTTAAGTCAAAAATAATTTTGAAAAAGCAAGGGTGTCACTCATAATTCTCATTCCTGAAATTTAATAGAAAATATTAAAAAATCTAATATATAGATGAGTTAGCCTGATTTCCCACTAATCTTTTTCAGTATTAAGCAACAGTGGTACAGCTTTCTACCCAATTGTAACCCATCTTTATCTTATAGAAAATGATCTTTTCTGACCATTTTTATCATATTTTTTTATTATAAGACATCACTACAGGCAATTTTTAGTGCTTTGGGAGAGGACTTCCTTTTCAATACCAAACTATTTACAACTCTGAAGGAAGAATAATTAAGCAAAAGTACAAACAAACATGAATAACCACAATGACAATACAACGCAAGGCAATGGATGGGGTACTTTTTGGAAAGTAAATGCTTTCAAGTTGCATTTAAAGACTTTTAGCATTATTCATCCTTTAAAATAGTGTCTTAAGGCTCAGGGACCTGAGTTTCTCCTCTCAGTGAATCTTTATCGTATGTGATCTATGCTTCTCAGTGCTTCAGAGGAATACTTTCCACTGTCTTATCTTCTGGCTCAGTATCGCTTTATTCAGTGGATCCAGCCTATTATTAAGTCCATCTCTTGAGTTCTTAATTTTATTTTTAGTTCTGAAAACTATTTCTATCCCGTTCCTTCTTACAAGTTTCAGTTGTTAAAAGAAAGTCTCCATCTTAGTTATCTGCTATTTTAAACATAATCACATGTTGCACCCATGTGTAACAATCTGGGGTCACCTAAAGTTTTATGTCTATGGTTTATTTTGACCCTCCAGTGCTATTGATGGTAATGGGTTTTAATGAAATGTTGAATGAGGTATATTAAAAAATTATAGGGCCTCAAGATGATATTTGTCTTCAGAGAAGATTCATCTCATTTTCTGTAAGGCAGACGAGGGACAGACAACTTTGATGTAGTCAGAAACTTGTGGCCTTTTTATGATATTTGTACTACTTGTTATACTACTGGTTCAATGGCAATCCTCAGGGATAGCCCTGCAGAGATTAAAACCAAGAGCCTGCATCTGTTATACAGGGTTCTTCTTCCTTGTTTGTCCTGAAGTTCATTTTTGTTTCCCTAGGACTAAAAGACAATAACAATCTCTGCCATGATTCAGCCACTTTCTTCTTGGTTTCATATCCTGTTGCTTTGTATAGCTCTACAAGCACATACCTTGGTGGGAAAACCTATGCCTAGTGTTAGCATCACTTCTTTGTGTCTCCCTCCCTCTGGGACCTGGACCCCTCAGTGCTGCCTGCCTCCACAACCTTGAACTCCAGTATTTACTCCTCAGTCTTGGGAGTTTTGTAAAGTTCTGATGGCTTCTTTATATCTCAATAGCTGCTTTCTGCCTGACTTATAAGCTCCTTTTCTCATGTCAAGAGTGAGAAAAGGCTCTGAGAAAAAGTGCAACACTAGGAATGTTGGGCTCACTTTAATGACATTTCCTTCTCTCCAGGTTCTAATCCCTCAAGTCCCAGCTATCTCAGAACCTCTCTCAGACCTTTGAACAGATTTCTTTTAAATTTAATCTTAATCTGGTTGATTTAGACTGGATAATTGGCCTGCTGCATGCTTTTCCATTAGAGCCAGCACAGAAACCTCTGTATGCAACTTGGAAATGCAGTTTTCAAAAGGAGGGAAGATACAAGTGCTCATTTCTCAGATGTCCAATTATTTTTGACCAAGGGTACATCATTCAATTACAAGCTAACATACCCTGGCATATTTAACATATTCTCACACGTTTTGCATAATTTTTGATACCTTAAAACAGAAATTTCTCTTGTGCCATTTCTCTTCGGTGAGGAGTAACATTTTCCATCTCCTTGTATTTTCCAGCCTCACATGTCTTTCAATGCACACTAGTGACATCAAGTAATAAACTGGAAGCGCAGGCATATATCCAATTGTGTTTTTCAAAACTCTATAATGTTAATAATGGTTATATATAAAATGTCTTAGGGTCATAATGAAGTTTATTAACTGAATTTTCCTACATGTAAAAAATTTCTTTGGTAGGATTTCTCAGAGACCTTAATGCGCTAATAGGAATTGTAATTTTGTATGTGTCTGTGTGTACATATACATACATATACGTACACACACACACACATATATATGATGTACATTTTTTTCTTAAATTTATATGGGCAAAGAATCCTTTTTCATAAAGTATCTGAAGGATAAACATATAAGCATACTAGAGAAAAGCTTTGGAAAACATAATTTGTTTTTTAATCACCATGAGCTAAACTTTGAGGGTTGTATTGATGGAAAATAAAAGCTGTGAAACACCACGTAAGTTCTATGCCTTTTAAATTTAAGTTTCATTAAAAATTGGTGAACAGCACCTAAGCAATTATATTATTTTGTATGATTGTTAAGATTAAATAATAAATGTTGTGGGACCTAGGTAAAATTAATCATAAGAAAATGGTAAAAACATGTCTCAAAAAAAGATTTTGCAATCTTTTACTCTGGCAAAATTGCAACTAAATTCTCCTAAAGAAAATAAATGTAACTTAATGTAAGACTAGGATTCATTTGAGAATGACAAGTTTGGGAGTGGAAAAATAAGTTTATAGACATAGAAATGACAGTATAGTGTTCTTTGTACTTATGTCTGAGAGAATTAAGCTCCTCTTCCCTCATCAACACATTCTACAACATCCAACAAAGTTTGGGAAGAGGATCAAACTTAGAGTAAGAATTTAAGTAATGCCCAGGAAGGGCTCAAATAAATTCTTCAGTTGGATCTTTGTGTAGCTAAAATCAGACATTAAGAGACCTCATAAATGTGTAAATATGATACACATTTTCTCCTTCAAATTATTTCTCAGAAAAAGCTGTGTGAGATGTGTTCTTGTTCCCAAGTGCCCACTGCCCTCCTGTAAGAGGATTTTGTATCTCCACCGGTTTCTATGTAATTTGCAGTGCAAGCTATGCAGAATGGGATGACGATACTTCCACATACCACTGATGTTGATCATGGCCATCTGCATTGCTTTGATCAGTGGAATATGAATAGGTGTGATTGTAAAATATCTAAGCAAAAGCTCTTTGTGCTACTAAACAGTTTATCCATCGGAATGTATGTCATTGTTAGAACCTACTCATCCTCCCTGAATCTCAGAATAAAAAAGATACATAGAATAGAATAGCATGGAACTGACATATAATGTGAATAAGAAGTGAACCCTGTTGTGCTAAATCATTAGGATTATACTTTTGTGTTACTGCAGCAAAACCTAGTAAAAGTTGACTGATATAAAATTATAACTTTGAAAATCTTTACAAATTTTTTCATTCAAAGGGTGCTGTTTAAATTATTTGGAAAAAAAAACAGTTCCTACTTAGTAAATTTAATATTTTGAATATCAAACAAGGCTAATTTTGGATGTCTCTAGAGTTCTCCAGGGAATTGATTTAAAAATACGCACTAAGTTAACAAAAACTTAATAATTATTCCTAGAGGTATGAACTCACAACTGCCCATGTTACCCATGTAGAAATGCCATACTGGACCTCAGCTATTCCAGCCATCCTACTCTAAGCATCAAACATGTGCTTGAAGAACACTTCAGGTGACTCTAGTCTCAGCTGCTGTCTGACTGCAAACATATGAGAGACCTAAGCGAGAGTCTCCTAAGCTCATCTACCCTAGACATTCAAGGAATAATAGTAATAATAAAATATAAAATCATCATAATAATAAACTAATGCTATATACAGTACAAATAATCACTATATTGCTTAATCCAGAAACTGGACCCTTCTTTTTTTTTTTCTATATAGCTTTCATGTGGTCCTCTTTTAAAAAATTATTTTCATTGTTAAGTACAGTTTTCTGCCTTTTCCCACATTCCAGCCTACACCCCAGCCCTCCCCACCTCCCTCCCATTTCCACCCCACTCCTTGTTATTGTCCATTTGTCCTTTATATTTGTTCCTGCGAACTGTTCGCCCTTTTCCCCTGATATTCACTCCCCTTTCCCCTCTGGTCACTTCATTATTACTGCCCACAATGCATTCAAATCTCAGTGCCTGAGCATTAGATTATATTTATATTTATAATTTGTATTTATGTATGTATAAACACATATATACATAATGTGTAACACATTTACACAAATGCATTCATATTTATCATGAATAAATGAAACTATTTTCTATATCTCTGTATGTCCTCCTTGGAGAAGTGTCTGTTCAAATCCTTTGCCCATTTTTTAATTGGGTTGCTTGTCTTCTTAGAGTAGAGTCTTGTAAATTCTTTATATATTTTGGAGATTAATCCCTTGTCTGAGGTATCATTGTCAAATATGTTTTCCCATACAGTTGGTTCTCTTTTTATTTTAATACTGTTTTCTTTAGCTGTGCAGAAGCTTTTTATTTTGATGAGATCCCATTTGTTTATTCTTTCCTTTATGTCCCTTGCTCTAGGGGACATATCAGTGAAAATATTGCTGCGTGAAATATCTGAGATTTTCCTGCCTATGTTATTCTCTAGAATTTTAATGGTGTCATGGCTTATATTTAAATCTTTTATCCACCTTGAATTTATTTTTGTGTATGGTGTAAGTTGGTCCTCGAGTTTCATTTTATTGCATGTAGCTGTCCAGTTCTCCCAGCACCACTTGTTGAAGAGGCTATTTTTGCTCCATTTTATGTTGCTGCCCCCTTTGTCGAATATTAATTGACTGTAGAGACTTGGAATTTACAATAGCCAAGTGCTAGAAGCAACCTAGGTGCCCATCAGTTAATGAATGGATCAAAAAACTGTGGTACATTTACACAATGGAATTCTATGCAGCAGAAAGAAAGAAGGAGCTCCTACCCTTTGCGAAAGCATGGAAGGAATTGGAGAGTATCATGCTAAGCGAAATAAGCCAGGCAGTGAAAGACAAATACCATATGATCTCACCTTTAACAGGAAGCTAATCAACAAAACAAACAAACAAGCATAATATAAACAAAGACACTGAATTTGAGAACAGTCTGACAGTGTCCAGAGGGGGAGGGGAGGGAATTTCAGGGGAAAAGGGGAACGGTTTGGAGCAACAAGTATAAAGGACTCATGGACAAAAACTATGGGGGGTGGAAATGGGAGGAAGGTGGGGAGGGCTGGGGTGGTGGGCTGGGGCGGGGTAAAAGACAGAAAACTGTACAATATCAACAATTAAAAAATACTGATTTAAAAGAAAAAAGAAAAATCAAAGTTCCCTGAAAAAAAAAATAAATGAAACTATTTTCTATATCTCAAGGAAGCAGATGCATAGTTTCACTAATATAGAAATCACTTGTATTGCTTAGATAAAACCAGATTCTAGGAAGTATCCTACAAATGTTTTTTGTGTGTTTAAAGGGTATTCTGAGGCTCAGAATTGCCCCAATTACATGTGCTCCTATGATCCAGATCACCCCAATTCTTAGTTAAATAAATATTAATAATACCTACAAGTTCAGTTTGTACTCTGTAGTCTCAGACTACAGTATTGAGCCCAAACCATTTTTCAAGAAGTAAATATGAAACCAGATATACTCAAAGATAATAATAGGTTTTGGTGTGATTTGTTATGCAGAATTAGACAAACTAAATTGGATTTTATACCTTAGGCTATAGTAGAAGTTACATTTAGCATAGCAAATTAAATGTATTTTTCTCATGTTGCCTTTTTATGTAGTTTTCCCCCAAAGACTTGTAACTACATAATATTTGTGTGGTAGTGCTATTAGGGGAAGTGAGGCATGAGCTGTACCTTATTAAAAGTAACAAGAACATACTAAGGAAAACTGTACTTTCTACATGCATGTTGTCACCAGCCACCAGGCAAAATAGAGATACCAAGGGGAAGAGTATGCCACCACCCCTAATATCTGTGGTGTACCAAGTTGCTCAGCACCATACAAAAAACAAACCCCCTGCACAGCCATTGCTCTTTGCAAATATACTAGACAAATATAACTACAGGGAAAGAAGAATTGACCTGAGTGCAAGTGTGATGTCCATATTCATACCATATAGAAAGCAGTCCCTACCTGGTTCTTCAATAGTAGAGAAGAAATGCACCCAGCTATCTGCACACTTCTAGTTCTGGTTCCATATATATTTATTGAAAAGTAGCTTGGACTGTAGGCTACATAGAGTCTGTGACCAGGGAGCACACGCTTAACTTGTAGGCCTTATAAACAGTACATTCACACAAGAACCCTAAAGCTGTATGACAGCAATATGAAAGATTTTTGTACTTGTAAAATTGTATGAGTTGGATCAAAGTTTTGTTTAATATATATATGTGTGTGTGTACATATATATATGTACATACACATGTATACATATATAATATGTTCAGGTACTTACAGTTAAAGAAATGCATGGTGAGCAGGGAAAAATATGGGATGAATCATGTATAATTTCCAAGTCTCTGGCTTAAGCAACATTGTGCTATATATCAAATTATAAAACACCGGATATAGTACATTTTGAGATGTTGATGATAAGTTCAGTTTAAATATATTGAATTAAAAATGTCTACTCTGCATCCAAGATAAGATTTCATGTAGATAGTTGGCATTATGTGGGTTTGGTTCCAGTCCAGATGTCTGGACTGCATAGACTTGAAAGTTTTCAGTCAACAAATAGATGGTCACTGAGGCTTCAAGAGACATGAGATGATTGAGATAGTACAGAATATCTAAGAAAAAACCTCAATGAGATTGAGTGGAAGTGGGAAACTGGCTAACTAGGTTAAGCACACATTATTATAGAGGTAGGAGGAAAATCAGGAGTAGTGAGCATCACAGCTAGAGGCAGGAGGGTTTTTCTAAAATCACATTGTTGATAAGGTCAAATATTGTTGAGTCAGGCTGTTGGATTTAATTATATGAGGTCATTAATAACCCTAACTGCAATAGTTTTTGTAAAATAATGGTATAAAATCCAGGTAAGTGTTAGTTACAGAATTTGTTGAGTATTAAAAAAATTGAAGCAGAAACTATAACTGTCTCTAGAATGTTGACTATGAAATGAAGGAAAGATGGGAGAGATAGCTGGTAGGGTATATTAAGTTGAAAACCATTCTATCACTTTTTACTGATTGGAATGTTAATTTTGAACTCTTTCCTGGGTCTTCAGAATTCTTTGTTGGCTTCTATGATCTGCAAAACACCAAGCAGTGTACTGTGGGCACAAAGAAAATTATTAAAATATTAAGAATTATGTTTGTTGGTTTACTCATTTCAATGAGTATCACATATTATTATTAACAGCTGGACTATAAGTTCACTCTCCCGGATATTTCCTCCAAAGTTCCTTGCATAAGGCTTACACACTTGGTCCACTCACACTACCTCCCTAGAACTGCGTCCCTGCCTGCTTTAGCCCCACAATATCTGATATTTTCCACTGGAGGTAACTATTTCCCCATCTTGCCAATGATGGTCAGGGAGGTGATTGATATGATCTTCTTCCTTATTTTCTTGCCCTGTTTTATATGACTTCAGTTCTCTAGCACTCTAGCAAATAGGAGGAATGTGTTTTAACTATGGTGGTCTGCAAATCCATTTTGAGAGAGCTGGTACAAGGTGCTACTTTATTTCTACCCCTTTACAAGACCTCTCAGGAACTGTGAAAGTAAAAACAAAACAAAACAAAATGAAACAAAAAACTGATCCTTAAAAAAGTTCTGCCTATATTAGCTTAAATTTCTGATGTGCAGAACCGAACAAAAGTTCATATAAATCTGATGTTGGGAACCGCCCTGCCTGGTTTCAGAAGCTGTAACCCCTCCATGGCTAAGGCTGAGTGAGAGACCTTGGGACCATAAGCCACTAAGGAGACAAAGCTTATCTCCCTGGCAGGAGTGCTGTACTGTCCCCTTTTACTTCACCCTGCTTGGCCCTGAGTGGATGACCCATTAGCTAATTATGGGTAAGATTCCTCAAAGGAGGGATGACCTAAGACAGGCATGGTCACAAAGGGGCCCTCAGGGAAGTACTGGGGAGGCTATAGAAAAAGGGGGTGATGGACCCTCACCCCTCAGCTTTGACATAGCCTGAGTCCTCCCTCTGTCTGTGAGAAGTCTCCTAATCTCTTGGCTGCCTTACTTCCCTTGCCTGACTTAAGCCTGAAACAATGACAGAGGGTGGTGCAGCCCTGTGCTAGAAAGGGTGGGTTCCCCACAGTGATCTGGCCTAAGAAAGAATGCATAAAATCCTGTGGAACCTGCTTTGCTAAGAATGCCCTCAATTTTCTGATAGGGGTCCAAGCATTAAATGAGTTTATTTCCCAAAGTTTTATAGCTCCTTAGCTAACTGACCCTGACTCAGAATAAGCCCTCGTAGTTCTTTGTATGTTATCTATTGTTTGATCCTTACTGCCTGACAATGATTGATGAGCTTTACCTGTATTCCTATGCAAACTGAACCCAATAAAACCCATTGAGGAAAAGGCTCCTGGCCCTTCTCCTTTGAGATAAGCCACCTTTCCTTCCCAAGAAGATCATGTCTTGGTAGACTTATTCTCATCCATGGCAGACAGGCCTCTGGGGGCAGAGTCCCTCCCCCACCCAATATGACACTGGCTTACATTGTATCTTGAAATCTGAAACTTAGAAAGGACACTAGAAATGTTTATATATAGCCAACTCATCAAAAGACAGATACACACAAAGTCAGCTGATTGGAACAGCAAATGTGCTTCAGGTATCAACAAGTGATCTTGGTCTAGCACTTCTTTCTTTAAACTAGTATTCTTAGTTTCTTCAATCTTTCATTTCATGGAATGACCCAAGGAGATCATCAAGATGCTCAGTGGAAATTGTAATGGTTTGAATTATGTTTCCCCCCAAAATAGGTCCAAGTTCTACAGCTGTGTACAGGTTAATATGATCTTATTTGGAAATGCGGTCTTTCTAGATGTAATTAAATTAAAGATTTGAGAAGAGATCATCCTAGATCTAGGGTGGGTATGAAACTTCACTGTCTGATGTTCTTAAAAAAGAAAGGAGAGGGAGGTGTGTGACAAACAGAAATACAAAGGGATGAAGTCCATCTCAGTCAGAATCTGGAATGATGGGTCTACAAGGCAAAGAATGCCTAAGATTGCCAACCATCAGGAGTTAAAAACAATAATAAAAATGGCATGGAGCAGATAGTCCCTCACAGAACCCCAAAGGAAGAAATCCTGCCAACTACTTGATTTCAGACTTTTGGCCTAAAGAAATAAGAAAAACACAAATGTTTATTATGTTGAGCCACCAAGTTTGTAGTAATTTGTTAAGGAGTTCTAGAAATAGAATGCAGATGTTTGTATGTGTTTAATATTTTTTACATTGTTAATTCCTCTATCAAAAATTCATTCAGAATTTTACTGTTGATTAATATAAAGTTCATTGATTTTTGTTTTTAGAAATTAAACTTATCCTATCAAAATCAGAATATAAATTTTTTAGGTTAAAATTTGTTTTTAACCTTTTAAAATATCTATGATATATTTATTATTATCTATGGTGATTTTTAGGTTTGTAAATTACTTCAGTAATCAAACTACTTTTCTGGTTTGAAAATGTAAATTAAATAAAAATGGGTGATACTTTCCTTCTATATCATTACCTATTCTGAACCTTGAGTACATCAGGGCATTGTTTATTTTACATTTACTCTTTTTCATGTAAAATAAATGCATTGTAATTTAATGCTTTTTAGTGTTATCAACCTCATTAAAAAGCAGAAAGGGATTTAATTTACAAAAGCTTGTATTTTGATGGCATAGTTACGAAAAATATAATTTATTACACTCGTCCCCACTTCAGAGCTTTTACAATTATGAAGTTTCTCCTTTCTACTATAAATTATGCTAATTATGTATCTCCCTTCTTTTGTAAATCTATTGGTCACAAATTTTATTTCTTGGTTGTAGTCATTTTATAGAAAATTATTTTGCAGTGTGTTTATGGCATGCTTCTCAAATTAGCATTTACGTATTTGTTATAGTTTTATGACACAAATTTGGGTCTATATAATGATTTATTATACCATAATCCCACAAGAAACTTTCAAACCTTTCTGGTTGTGTGATGGAATATTCCCATGAGTATATGTTGGAAGAATAATAATATTCATCAAACTTGTAAAGAGAAAGGACCTTTTAGGAAATTCTCATAGATGCAAGTGTTGAATTAAAATATTCATGATAATTTCACTTAAATATGTAATTTTATAAAAATCTTGGGCATGCATCTCAATGACCATAAATTCAAAGAAAATGATAAATTTCATAATAAAATTACAAAGCCATTAACATGTAAATAAGCTATATTAATGTGATGAATGAAACTGTTTTCCTGAAACTAAATTGGCAATCTTTAATTTACTGATAGAAAAGTATTTGCATATTCCACATTTCCCTTGAGATTTACAAGCCTATTTGGATTTAGAGCATAGTGAATCAGCAATTAAATTGTCTTCATTATTATTGTTACTTTTCAATTTACCAATTGTTTTATTTTTAGCTACTAATCCATCATTTTGGTTATGTCAATTTGCTAGTATGTACTAAAAATAGCTTTGTAATAAAAACAATTTGAACAGAAAATTGCATATCGGCTAAATACTATTAAATATTCTGAAAAATAAATAACTGTAAATGAACTAGTCTGTCATTTCGAATAAAATTTATTATTGGTTTTCATTGGACGGTATTACTATAGTTATGTACTTTATATTATATTTATTTAGAGTTTTTCTTAGGAATGACTGTTGAATTTATTGAACACCCATTTAGTATCTATCAGTGGGATGTGTTCATGTCTTGTGAGTGTGTGTGTTTAAGTAATCTTATCACATGTATAGATTCAGATTCATGAAATCAAAACAGAACTGTTCCATCACCCCAACATCTCCCTGTGCTACCCTTCTGCAGTTGCAATCCCCCCACTACCGTATCCCTGGAAATTACTGATCTGCTCTCCATCTCTATAATTTTGTCACTTAACATTTAAGAATGTTATATAAGTGGAATCATACAGTATGGAGTCTTTTTAGACTGACATTATTTTCACTCAGCATAATACCCTTGAGTGCCACCAAAGTGGTTACAGTAGTTGAAACTTTATTATTTTATTTTGCTGAGTTGCATTCCCCTAGATAGATCTGCCACAGTTCATTTAACAAGTCCCCCACTGCGGTCATTTGGACTGTTTCTAAATTTTGACAATTTTATCAGTAAAGCTTTACAGATAAGCTACTATGTTTACAGGTTTTCTTGTGGATCTAAGTTCTCCTTACCTTGCAATAAACACCCCAGGAGTTTGGTTACTGAATTATATGGTAAATGTTATAAGAAATTTGCAAACAGTTTCCAGAGAAGCTGTCCATTTCACATCACTGCCAAGAATATCTCACAAATCCAATAACTCTACATCCTCACCAGCATTTGGTAATGCCACTATTTTTTTTCTTTCTTTCTTTCTTTCTTTCTTTCTTTCTTTCTTTCTTTCTTTCTTTCTTTCTTTCTTTCTTTCTTTCTTTCTTTCTTTTTCTCTTTCTTTCTTTCTTTCTTTCTTTCTTTCTTTCTTTCTTTCTTTCTTCTTTCTTTCTTTTCGGATTTCACAGGTGTGTAGTGTTTCATCATCATGATTTCAAATTTGTATTCTCTTACTGGCAAAAGGTCTTAAATACATTTTATGTGTATTGCTGTAATAGATAACATTTGTTGATACTGTTGAACTCACCAAAAATATCACAAGATAAGTTGGTAATAAGTAAAACATTATTTAAGCTCACTGAAGTAAGGGAAAAACTTTTTAACAGAGATTTAACGGAGACTGAAAGGAAGAAGTCTAAAGTGAGATCATCACAAAATTTGGTGTCCGAGCTCAAGGGATTTAAGGCAGATCTTTCAAGGTAGCGGGCTAATTGAGATCAGGCAATTGATAAGATATAGTAGTTTTGGGTTGGTAGGCATAGCATAAAGTAAGGGCCTTGAGACAAATTTGATAAATAAAATGTCATTTAAGAAGTAAACTGCCCAGATCACTAGACCCTGTGTTTAATAACTAGTTCTGAGAAAAATAGTGAAGTAATTTATTAGTTCATAGTCTCATCTCTCCTGGGAAAAGTTTTCCAAGTGTAGGTGGTCTGATCTTATCCAAGTCATGCTGACACAGAGGGTCTGAGTTCCCAATAATGAATTATAATTTTTCTGATATTTTAACTGGTCTTGGATCTGTAAATGAAACTCTACTTATCTACAAAGTATTTTACTCTCTATGAATTATTAGCTTGCATTTTCAAAAATATGTAACTGACTACAAATTTCTTTTTTTGTACTGTCATTTTGTAGATTTTGGTATTAGTTTTAAAATATGGATTAAGTTATTAAAGTTTTCAACATTCTGATAGATTTTAAATAATTTGTAATTATCTAGTTTTTAAGGGTTAGATGAACTTCATCTATAAACCCACCTGGCCATTGTGCTTTTTTCCATAGGAGATCTTTATTCAACTTTTGATTTTCTTTAGTGCAAATAGTTTATTCATTTTTTCTACTTCTTCTAAGGTAAATTTTCTTGTTCTGTTCCTTTCTCCTTTTTTTAATGTCCTTTACTCCTTTATTACATGTGTCCTCATGCTTGCTCCCTCTTCTCCCATCATAACCTGATTTTAGGATAGGAAAAATTATCCTCCTGAAGAGAATATATAAAGCCAGATAGTGCAGGGTTAATTTTCTGTGACCACAAACTGTGTGTGGGAAAATATAATTAAATTCTCAAAACCTCAAATTTTGTCATTAGTAAATGTAATACGTGCTTGTGAGGCAGCATCCAAATCACGCTTTTGGAATTCCTTCCCCATCTGATCACAACACCAGCTGAGGGCCTTTGCAGGAATTGCCCTTAAGCACAGAGAACTTCCTGGTTCAGTGAGGTTAGTGTGCAGATACAAAGGTCAGGCCCCTTAGGACTGAGTCAAGACAAATCTGAAGTGTAACATCAGCCCTGGAGCACCCTGTGAGATCCTCGAAGGCCCCTTTTGCAAATGCCATCAAGTTCAGCTTCTGTCTGGGCCAGTCCTGCTACACTCAGCCTCTCCCAGGCATTGTTCCCAGGAACCTCCCAGGAAACTGCCCTCGATCTCCTTCTCGGACTGTGTTCCTGGGACTATCCTACCCAAGACACTAAAATTGACATAATAATAATGCCTACCTTGTAAAGCTGTTGTGAACATACAATGACATTTTAAACATACAATGTTCGTGACATAAACACTTAACAAGCGTTAGTCATCATTTTATAGGGTGTTAAAAAGAGAACCTGCTGTCTATTCAGACTTCTAGCTACAGCTACAAAGCTCAGGATCAGCTTTGTGAACTGGAAATATTATATAGTTTAAAGTAAGTACTAGACACATCCATGCGGAACATACAGAAGATATCAGAGCTTATTCTGCCTCACTTCATCACAATCTCAAACTTCCAGTCTATATAAAACACTAGAAATGCTAAAGAAGATTGGCTGAAAGGAGTTTGTACACATGTAAACATATTCGGCTTCCCTCCCTGTTCCCCACCCCAGGCATGGGCACAAGACTGACTTAAGCATGGTAAGAGATTTGGGACAAATTCACATACATCCCTAGAGTTTTGAGGGTATACCTGAACAAAGAAACTGGCACCCACTTCTAATGCAGAGAATACTGAGGAAGGAATCAAGCTGCAGCTGCCTTGGATGGTAGGCAGAGGAAAGAATAGATAGTGATGGGCAAGCATCACTTCCACCATTGCTGGGCAGAGAGGCAGTTGTTACCAGTGGGGAAGTTGCTACCACAGAACATCAGTGTGCCCACGCAACGCAGTGGCTTGACCATATGGGTACAGATTTATAGTCTTTCAAAAGTGGTACAAACACAAGGTTGGGCAAAAGTAGGTTTATAGTTGTGAGTAGGCAAAGCAGAGTTTATTCTTCTATTATTGTTTATTGATTATTGTATTGTTTTCTTTATCTTTCTTTTTCTTTATTATTTTTTAAATTTCATCTTTATTGTATTTTTTACGTTACCTTTTAGTCCCCTTATACCCTTCCCCAGGCAATCACCACACTGTTATCCATGTCCATGAGTCCTTTTTCCTTTTTGCTCGATCCCTCCATCCCCTAACCTGCTTCCCCCACCCTGCTCTCCATCTATAAGTCTGTCCTCATTTTCCATGTTAGTTTAGTTTGTTCATTAGGTTCCACATATTATCAAAATCATATGGTATTTGTCTTTCTCTGACTGGTTTATTTCACTTAGCATAATGTTCTACGGGTCCATCCATACTGTCACAAAGGGTAAAATTTTCTTCTTTTTTTTTACTGCCAAGTAGTATTTCATTGTGTAAATGTTCCATAGTTGTTTTATGGGACGTTTCACTCATCTACAGATGGACACTTAAACAGCCATAAACCTACTTTTGTCCCACCCTGAATGCTCAGGTGTTGGAGAAGAAGCTTGCAAGGATTTAGACAAAAACTGCAATCGTTCTTCAAGGCACTAGGCAGGATGGAAGGTGACTTAAAAATAAATTTTCAAAGTTAGAATAAATGTACTCACGAGAGAAGTATGCCCACCATGGCAGAAATTGTCAATAGCCAAATTACGACTATCCGCTGTAATCCTTCTTCTCTGCGCTGAAATCCTGAGAGAGACAACAACAGGGGCATGAGGACACTGTGGCTTCTTTAGAACATCTGCCGATTATTCGACATTCCTCATATCAAAAGGTGGCATCTAATTTCCCTAGCCTGATAATGGGCAAGACTTATTAAACTTTTTAAGTTATCTGTATTCATGTTTTAGTTGTGACTATATTTAATATCATATATATGGATATAAAATGTTAAATAAGAAAGTTAATCACATTAAACTTATAAGAGGCAAATTACTTTTATTTTAGATACATTATTTTGCGTTCTTTTCACTTGTTTCAATTTTCTTCCTATGTGTTGTATAAATCATAAATATTTTCCCTCCAGGAAAATGATATTTTATAGATAGATTTTCACTCTACTTATGGTTATATTCAATTCTTTACAAACCACTTAAATCTATATTTCTTAGTTCTCCCACATTGAGGATGAAATTGCCATTTGAGTACATGGAAATGATGAACATATTAGGCACACTTGTATTTCCTTTTAATTGCCATTTACAAGCTGTCTTTCACTTGTTAAATTTTCTACAATGTTGCATCCCTTTTTATTACTCATCTCACTGAAATTTTGCAATGCATTTTTTCATTTTTTAAACTATTTGTTTAATGGGGACATTTTTATTTGTTATAGTAATGTGTTCTCTTATCTTGTATTTTTCCTTGCTTTAACATAAGCTGCATTTAGTTTTAATTTCTTTAATATCACAAATACACTGATGCTTAAAATATATTTCTGATAATCATTTTCCAACAATAAGCAATTTCCATTATCTCTTGCATGCCTTGTTTAAGTCTTTCTTCTATTTCATAGAATCTTAAGTTTTGATTTACTCTTTTTGTAACAGAAAGTTAGCCGAGACTCTCTTTTTTTCTTGAATTAAAACCTCAAAGCTGCAACAAATAGATAATTACTCGCACATTCTAAATGGAGTTTCTAGATGCATTTATGCAGAGCTGGTTTAACTGTATTGGCAGACACAGCTGAAGGTGATCAACAATGTGTTACATCCTTGCATATTCCTCTGCACTTCAGTGTGGGTGGAACCTGTGAGTTGCTTCTCACTGGTACAATATGGCAAAGGTGATGAGATGTCACTCCCTTGATGAGATTATGTTATATGTCAAAGTGATTTACTGCCACTTATATATGCTATATGTTATATATATATAAGTATATGTTACATATAACATATTTACATATAAGTATATAAGTGCATAAGTACTTATATATAATATATATACACACATATATGTTATATATATATAACATATACATAGGTTAATATTCCATTTCTAAGACTCCATCTTAGCCAACTTTAGAGATTCTTCTGATGGTCTTAGATAGGCATATAGCCATATTGAGAACTACCTCTGAGGACAGTTATGTGGTAAGGAACTGTGGTAACCTCTAATACCCCTAACAGACTCCAGTCTATAGCCAGAAGAAGATTGGGCTTTCAGTCATAATGCTACATGAAAATGATTCTGCCTTCTGGCTGTATGAGCATGGAAGCATTTTCCTATCTAATTTACCATTCAGATTAGAACACAACTATTGCCTTGTAAGACCCCTAGTTAAGGACCCTGTCAACCTCTACCTGCACACTTGATCCACAGGATATTGTGAGATAATGAATGGGTATTGTTTTAAGCTACTACCTTTGTGGCAATTTGTTACTCAGTAATATAAAACCCATAAAGCTATTAATAGCTTTATGTCAGTACCCAGTGATCCAACTCCAGACATTTTTAGAGAGATAAGAAGACACTAGAGACTGGAGAGAAGTACTGAGATAGTGTAGTATTTAGTAGAGTAAGCTTTAGGTTTTATCTTCTTCCTCTTTATGATGGAAGAAAGAAGAATTGCTTCAATGCCAATCAAATCAAGCAAACAAAGCTTTAAGAAAACTATTCATAGAGATTGGAAGTTTCTGGAAGAATGGAATATGGGAATCCCCTTTCCAAATACCCAATTAAAAGCTAAAAGTCATCACTTTGGCCAGTGTGGCTCAGTTGGTGGAGTACCTCTTACTGAAGGGTAACTGAAGGGCTGTGGGTTTGATTCCCAGTCAAGACACATGCCTAGTCTGTGGGTTCCATCCCCAGTCTGGGCATATGTGATCCCTGGTCTGGGTGCATGCAGGAAGCAATTTGTTTAATGCTTCTCTCTCTCATTGATGTTTGGAATTTTCTGGCCTCTGAATATATCTACTAACTTGGTAAGAACTGGCTGGACAGAATTCAATTGCCCACATACTTCCGAATGATGTGTCTGCATGCACTTTCTCAGAATTTGGTATTGAATATATTGTGGTGACATTGGTTAATAAGATTATATAGACTTCAGGTGTATAATTTTATAATACATCATCTGTATATTTTATTGTATGTTCACCACTCCAACCCAACTCTCCTTTCATCACCATTTATTCCCTCTTTACCCTCTTCTAACTCCTGTACTTTGTCAGTATTGATTTTGATGTCTATTATTGGGAAATGACAAAAATGGATCCATTACAACTTTCTAACCCTGAACATTTGTCTTATACTTTTGATCCTCCACATGAGAAAAGTTTCCCTCAGACTTCATAAATGTCCTCCTATGCTGAAAAAACTCTTATTATCATTTTCAAGTAAGTACTACTCCCCCCCCCCCAGAAGTAGAGGTTACTGAACATTTAGATTTTGTTAAGACACTCCTGATTTATATTTTGTTTTCAAACTATTTTTTAAGTAACTTGCTTTGGTAATTCAAAAGCAAAATTTTAAAAAAGTTGAAGAATAACATATGATATACTAAAATAAACTTAAGATGGATAAAATACTTAAATACAAGTCATGATACCGTAAAAATCCTAGAGGAAAGGAAAACTTCAGATATCCCACACAGTAATACTTGCACTGATACCTCCCCTAGGGCAAGGGACATAAAGGAAAGAATAAACAAATGGGACTACATCAAACTAAAAAGCTTCTGCACAGCTAAAGAAAACATCAGCAAAATGGAAAGGGAACCAACTGTATGGGAAAACATATTTGCCAATGATCCTTGGACAAGGGTTTGATCTCCAAAATATATAAAGAAACTCACATGCCTCCACACCAAGAAGACAAACAATCCAATTAAAAAATGGGCAAAGGACTTGAACAGACACTGCTCTAAGGAGGACATACAGAGGGCCCAAAGTCACATGAAAAAATGCTCATCACCAGTAGCCATCAGAGAGATGCAAATTAAAACCACAATGAGATATCACTTCACACCAGTGAGAATGGCCATCATCAATAAATCTACAAAGAAGTGCTGGCAAGGTTGTGGAGAAAAGGGAACCCTAGTGCACTGTTGATGGGAATGCAGACTGGTGGAGCCACTATGGAAAACAGTTTGGAATTTCCTTAGAAAACTAAAGATGGAACTGCCTTTTGATCCAGTGATCCTATTGCTGGGATGATGGCCTAAGAATCCTGAAACACCAATTCAAAAGAACCCAAGCACCCCAATGTTATTTATAATAGCCAAGTACTAGAAACAGCCTAAGTGGCCATCACCGGATGAGTGGATCAAAAAACTGAGGTACTTTTACAGAATAGAATACTATGCAGTAGAAAGAAGAAACTCCTACCTTTTGCAGCAGCATGGATAGAACTGGAGAGCATTATGCTAAGTGAAATAAGCCAGGTGGTGAAAGACAAATATCATATGATCTCACCTATAAGTTGACCATAATTAGCCAAACAAATGAGCAAAACAGAAGGGGCAAGCAAAGGAACACCAAAAGAGGACTCATGGGCAAGGGCAATGGAGGGATTAACTGTTGGAGTTGGGGCTTATGGGGTAGGGCTGAACAATGGGGGACAAAAATATAAATAAATAAATAAATAGATAGATAGATAAATAAAGAAATAAATGCAATAAAAAGGTCAAAGAATAAAAATAAAACTTATTTGGGGCCGCAGTTTATATAGCCACCCTATTGAGTAGTCAAGTCAAGCATCATTCCAAGCTTTTGTATTACACACCTATCACTGACTCTTGCTACTACATTGTTGCTGTCTCAAAATATTCTTAATTCTTGTTAGATAAAATGACTCCAAATAGAGTGAGTTTGATCTCACATCCATCATGCCCTCCTCTTGCCTCCAAATCTCATCCCCCATCATTTTATTTCCACAACAATGTGTTCCTCTTTTAAGAAAATAAGTTACAAGTTAGTCCATCATGACTTCTCCCTCAAATTTTTTCACCTGGTGTATAGCTTGCAAAAATTCCTGTTTTGTAATACTCAGTTCATTATTACGTGGTTTGATAACTTATGAAGGTTGATATTTTTTCCTATTTAAGTTTTCCATTGGTCATTTCAGGCAGTTTCTAAGAGGACTATTTACAAGTGTGTTCCACAATAAATTTCCTGTGTATGAGATTGAAATTGTTTGTATGTGAGATTAAAAATGTACAACTGTGATTCATATATTATCTTAGATAAACCATGGAATACCTTCTTTGCATGGCATGTAAGGGAAAAATTTTCCCATATGGTATGGCAACTCTTCTCAAAATATCTCATCTACCAAAGCCCAAACTTTATCAGTTGGGACTCTTTCATTTGGGTTCAGCACTTTATACGCTGGATATTTTTTCTTAAATGAAAATCATTTATGGAATTTGGCTAAGACATTATTCTATAACCCTTTAATGTGAGTTAATTGAACTCACAAAACCTAAAAACAATGAGACTTTAAGTGTGGGAATGCTGCATATGGGGAATGGAAGGGAGAGTGTGGAAGAATAGCAACACCTAAACACACTCTGTGGTGTTTTATAAGACACAAATGCAAAGTCAAAAGCAACAAACACATCCAAGGACAATTATTGAACTGTACTTGGGCATTAGTCTCCCCATCAGTTCTGCCTTTCTCTCCCCCATTGTTTTGAATAGGAAATGGAAGTTATATTTCACATTATTTTCCCCAGCAGACATGTAGTTGGCAAGAGCAGTACCCATAGAAGCAGCAGCAGCACTGATCCTTTGAAGGTTTAGCAAGGACAATGGGAGATGAAGGAATAATATTGACATAAAAGTTGTGTTTGGAAGTTGAAAAATTCTAATCAATGTTCCCCTGAATCTTAAGAGGCTCTATTCTGCAGGACTGCTTCAGAGCAAGGCAATCCTTCAGCAGGGAGGAATGTGGCCTTAGCACATCTCGGATTCATTTGCTGGCAGAGCCTTTCCAGGATAAACCACATTGTCGAAAGGCAGTAGGACTCCCTACTAGTAAATACTGAATTTAAAAAAAATCTATGGTGATTCTTAACCACTGCCTTATTATCAGAATAATGGAGAATTTAGAAGAAAGACTGATATTTTTTCCCCTGATTTTATGCATTAGACTTTACAGATTTTTAGTTTTCTGTGTAGGATACTGGGGTCTGAATAGACAATGAATATAACTCATAGAATCTGAGGCTTCTAAGGGAACTTCAAGATCTTCTAGTCCACTAGTTCACGTGGCTATATATCTAAATACCTGGGACAGCAACCTCAAATCTTCACTTTCCACAAAGTCCTTTAATGCTTTTGATGAAGAGTTTTGAAAACCACCAAGCTCACCTTACATTCAGGTATGCAAATATCCTGATTGGCAGGAGGTTAGTCTCCAATTATGCTTTGATCCATAGCAGACTAGAATAAACAGAATTTGTGTTTGGATTTGATTCTGTGTTTTATGATTCTGTTCCTTTTTGTAATCTTTCTTTGAAACTCTGTATTTATAAAATAAGTGATGGCTGCAGGTTTGTGTGTTTTAATTTCTTCTTTATCCTCAACTCAGGGCTGCAGTCTAGATGGCTTAAAGTCAATTTGTTTCTCTTCTCTTAGATGTCACGGAGTTTAAATTGTTTTCTGCCCATCTAGAAGATTTCTCTCCCTTAATGTTATGGAGGAAGATGAACTATTCATTGAGCTGACAGAAGTAAGAGTAGTAGGATTAGTTTGGATTCAGAAATGATATATAGCTGCAGGGTATAAAATCAACAGAGATTCATATCCTGGAAGACTAGTTAGTATATCACCGCTGCTGCCATTATTTTTCAGTCCACAAAACTCCAGAGAAAGTGTCAAGGTCAGCTACAACTATTTTTGAATGCTCTGGTTTTGTTATCAACAAAATTGATTAGCACTGCCCTTCACCTATGTAGTCTTTTTAAGGAAAGGGAAAATAATTGAATGGTTATGCAGAAGTGTAACTTTAGAGTCTGACTAAGTTAAGTGAAGACAATGCTAATGAAAACATAACATTGATTATTTCCACCTAATTAACCTCTGAGATGCTCTGATGACTGGTCAAAATAGAAAATTAGTAAAAAGAAGTTTTATTCCTCCAAGAAATTTTACTTTCTCTTCAGTTCCCTCCTCACAACCCAACTTGGGCACTAGTCCTTTTTAAAGCATCTTGTACTTTACGTTACAATGCCCTTCTTCCTTCCATTGTCAGCAAAAATTTATTTTAGTCACTTGATTAATGGATGGCCTGTCCCGCAGTACCATCAGTTAGTAGAAAATGATTTTAGATATGAATGTTACTGTCCATGAATTCTATTCCAGAGCTTATGGCATATTGAGGACCTCATAGTACTGGGAAACTTTAGAATTCAGTGGGTTGTACTGTGTCTTATCAAAAATCAGTCTATTTTGTTTAATCATTACAAAATTCTGACAGGCAATTTATTTATTCCACAGAGCTTAAGTTTTCTCTAGAGTTACAATTGAAATAGTGTTATCCTCATTTTAACGAATTGGTATAAACATCACACCCCGAAGGTTAATGGCAATTGTTAAATGGGTAAACCTTTAAATAATTCAAAATATTCTGAATCAGATTCTAAAATTTCAGCGTGATTATTTGCTAATATGTCTATGGCTCTGTATAGCTTACAAAAGGCTCTAAAGTGCCTAATCTTATCTAAAGTTTATCACAGACTTTAGAGATGAGTTTTATGATCTTTATTATACAGATGAAGTAACTGCTCTCAGAGCTGAAGGCACTAAGGTAGGTCCCTCACCCAGGTCTTCTGACTCCCAGTCTATCGATTTCTCTATTTCACAAATCAGCCATTCATCCTGTTATTAGATTGTGTTCTACAAAATTGTACACATATTTCCAACATTGCTGTTGTTTAGGAATACAGAGAATATATTTGAATATTAGTGAAGTACATGTGATATTGAAGATAAAGCCCTAGGCTAAGAGGGTTTTTTTTTAAATGTGTAACACTATTTAAGTTCTACCCTTTACTAACCGCATGATCTTAGGTAGGTTGACTAAACTTCTCTGAGATTCACTTTTCTGTCAAAGAGATGCTGAATATTCCTGGTAGACCTCAGTGTCAGTTTTCTGTTGTAGTATATAACAAAACATCCCAACCTCAAAAGAGCAGCAGTTTATTATTTCTTCTAATTCTGCTATTAGTGATACAAGCAGAGCTCAGAAGGGAGGTTTTCCTGCCCCACTGGGTGTTGGCTCGATTCATTATCTTGACTGCATTTAGTTAACACCTGGATTGGGCTGTAAATCCCAAGAAAGCTTTCCTGACATGTCTGGAAACTCAGTACTCATCCTTGTGGTCTCTTTCTCTGTGCCTTTCTCTCTCTGTCTCTCTGTCTCTCTCTCTGTAGAATGTCTCATTACTCAAATAGTCCTCCATAGTCTTTCTTTTCATTATGGGGCTAGTTTCCAGGGGAGGGGAAAAGAAAGAGGAAAAAGCCAGGCCCCCAACTGGCACACATTATTTGTCGACATCTGATTGACCAAGTTGTTTCAAGGCCTGCACAGATTCAAAGGGAGGGAAGATAGATTCCATTTCTTGATGAGTGAAGCAGTAGGCACATATGAAAAGGGCAGAAATGAATGGCCCTCGCCTTTGGGATCTACACCATCATCAGCCTTAGATGGCTACTGTGATTCCTCAGTAAGAGACTTGAAAGTTACATTTTTTCAAACACAATTAATTATTACATACCTGTTGTAGAAGAACTGTTCTGTGTTGTGAGTATATAGCTGTGAGTAAAACAGATATTGTTTTTTTTTTTTCCTTGTGGTGGTATAAATGGCAAATATCAACTAAATTAAATACACAGAAGCATTTAATTATAAACCTGAGTAAGAGTTATATAGGACAAGTAAAGTATGCTAAAGCACAATGGCCTAATTTAGATTGATGGTCAGGAAAAGCATCTGATGGAGTGATATTTGTGTTGAGCTTCAGTCTTGGTTGGAGTTAGCCATGTGAAAAGAAAGGAAAAGAACACTTCCAGGCAGAGGCACATGGAATGACCACAAGAAGTATTTTAAGCACTGAAAGTTCAACATGTGGGTTCAGGGACTGCAAGTGCAAATGATCCTGAAGAGGCAGCATTGTTATTATTGTATGAATGTTCCCCATTTTGTCCAGATGTTCAAAGAAAATTCATTCAAAACTTGTGTCTGTGCTCTAATATTATGCCATGGCTGAATTGGCTGGTATTATATAAATGCTCTAAGAGATTCTGGTTTCTTCCTTTTTGTTAACTATGTCCCCACAGTTGCTGACAAGTTGTATGGGGGCAGGACAGGAAAGGGAAGGGGAAAAATTCAAAGACAGATATTCAGAAACTTACTTTTCTAAAACAGGCTAATTTCCTCTTTCTGAGCATCTATAATTACTAATGTTATTACCCTTACAGCTTCTCCAACACTAAGTGAATCTGTGATCTTACTGCAAATTCAATCTGCACTAGGCCTAAAAGCACAGAATCACACAAATTAATATTTTAATTGAATTGGTGAAGTCCAAATGAAATTGACTAACATTTGAATTTTAATTATGCTTTCAGAACAAAGAATTTGTCCAAATGTGATTTTCTTCTCAAAAGAGCAAAGCCCAGAACTAAATGATAAATTCAAAGTCAAGCAGTAACAAGAGGCTCTAAATCATCACAGATCTTGCATATCTCTGCTTGATACAGGAAGAATAAACTGAAAAAAGATATACTGCTGCCTGGTAGAGGAAAATAATCTGCTAGTACATAATTTACACCAATTTGCCACCAATTTGCTGCATATTTATTGTGTGCCTCACTCCATGCCGTGTATTTAAGGGGGACACAAGGAAATATATGGTGCTGTGGAACTCACAGTCTTGCTGAATAAATAGGAGCAGACTAATGAGGAAGGCAACATGGAAAATGTAGCATGAAGCATATCAAAATCAGTTATATTGACAGAAGGTCCTGGACATTTAGATGAGAGTTCCCTATGTGTACAGATAAACAGTAATTATTAGACTCATTGAGGCCTTATAAGTAGCTATTACAGTTAGCAGATATGTATACTGTATCTTTGTTGTCTCCCTGGTACCTATTCTTCTTTCCATCTGTAGTTTTATGTATATATAACCTAGAAAAACCCTTCTGTGCCTTATGCCTTCATGGCTCAGTGGTCAGGTGAGTCGGGATAGTTGATTGACATGGATCTCTGCACTCATGCTTGAACTGTAGGGATATACCCTCGATCTTGTAACCATGACTGAGGATGGACTCTATGCTGAGAGAATGTGAGCCAAGACTTCAGAGATGAAAAACAGTGTCTGAAGCTGCATCTACCTTTGCCTTGTATTTTGTATTTATTTTTACCCTTAGCAATTTGGCTGATAAGGAAGCTACTGCCTCTTGAACGATTCAGTTTGTTTAATCAATACCTACTTTCAATTATATTGTGTGAGAAGGATGGTCAAATAGCCCTTAAGAATACCTGCCATCCTGAGAGTTCATGGCACTATTTTTTTTTTTTTTATAAGAATCACTTTCAGGACCAGACCTGACAAATTCCCCAAGTTGGAACTGGTGATTATTTAGTGACTGCAATCAGTCAATTAACTGGAGTGGAGAGGGAAGGAAGGAAGGAAAAGAAAGGAGGAGAGGGAAGGGGAGCAAGGAAGATCAAAGAAAGCAAAGATGGAAGAGAAAAGAGCACAAGCTCAATTCCTGACTACATAATAAAGAATTCTCATGAATTTTCTCTGTCAATATACTTATAGATGTAAAAAACTAATTTATAGTCATAAGCAGTCCATGCATTATTAACATGCCTTCAAAAAAACTTATAATTTCATACTGGACTGTAGGCAGCCTTCATATTTTATTCAATTGTGTATCGGCAGAGCCTAGCACAGTACCAGGGTTTCTAGTTAGAGAAATTTTAAGTTTTCTCAATATATCAGTAATGAGGCAGAGTTGGGTGCCAGTTCTTCTTGTTGGCTTTGATAAGAAATAACAAGGCCAGTGGAAGCAAAACAGAAGAAATGTGTGATTCTAAGGAATATAAGCATATATACAGGGTAGGGCAAATGTAGGTTTTCAGTTGTTTGTATGGAACATAATCCAATAATTAGTAAATAATAATACAAGAATAAATTATGTGTTTTGCATACTCACAACTACAAATCTACTTTAGCCCCACCCTGTACATGCAGTTGACCCTTAAAAAGTATGGATTGATTGTATGGGTCCACTTGTGTGGATTTTTAAAACTTATTATAACAATAAATATAATAAAGCACTGTAAATGTATTTTCCTTATGGTTTTCTTCATAATGTTTTCTTTGCTCTTGCTTACTTTATTGTGAAAATACAGCATATAATATATATAACATACATAATATATGTTAAATCAATTATTTATCATTGATAAGTCTCTCAGTCAAAGGCTTTTTAAGTTTTTAGGGAATCAAAGTTATACATGGCTTTTCAACTGTGAAGGGAGTTGGCACCCCAACCTTCAACCACCCATAGTTCAAAGGTCAAATATATATATATGTATCTACACATATATATATTGCTTATGAAACAAAATATAAAATGCTAGAACTAACTAACATTACAGATGTAAGTTTCTCTGTTTGCAGGAGGAGAATTGGAAAGTATTAAGTCTCCATTCGATTCCATTTGGCATACAACAGTGTCCAGGAGTAATAGTTTCATTACTTTTGGTATTTTTCTATATTCTTTCATAATTAGTTATTTTTTACACCTTCCCTGGAAGGCATAATTATATTAACAGTAGTCCATAATACACCAGTAACATAATCTGTATAAAGTTACAGGGACACATGTAGCACAGAGGGTATGTAACCTCATTCCAGAGAGTGTGACATTAAAGTACATTTTTTTAAATGACTTTTAAATATAATTCAAGTGACATATGTATTATTTGCCATGATGATACTGATTTTTTATCATAATAGCACTTCATAGTTCACAAATAGCTATAGGTGCTACTCATGGTCACCATATAGAAATACTTCTATTTGTGATCTCTGTATGTGATACAGATATATGTTGTCCCATTCAGGAACTTGGGGGATGTAGGTTTGTTCTACACAGATAAGAGTAATCAGCTGTGTCCCTCAACCCAGAACCAAAGAAAATAACTGAGTTATCTGATGGTGGCAAACTATTGCAATATAATGTTTGATTCACTAATGATTCATGCTTTATAAAATTAAGATATCAACATGCTCAGTTCACTATCAGCCCCACTGACAAGGTAAGTCTTAGTGCATACAAAGATATGTTCCCAAAGCAAATGGTAATGATATACTGTAAGTCAACCAACCAAATATAAGCTCAGAATAGGGGGAAAAAAATCAATCCAATGAAAGTACTCCAGTGGCCAGGAGACATGGAACATTCCCAAGTCCAGTTAAGAGTTCAGGATTTGGGTCCCGCACAAATAACACCCCTTTTTTATTGCAAAATATTTTATAAAAAAATCATAAGTGTGCAATTCTGTAACATAACAATATCACACTCAAGTGCACCACATGACAATTAGATGAAATGTTCGAATTAAAACGATAAATTATTACAGCCATATTATTACCCTACTAACCATACTCAAGCAGGCTTTATTTCTTCCAGACCCTGTATAGTCAACTAAAGCAAGTGGTAATCTAACCAATAACATTCAAGCCTTCCCTTTTTTCATGTATGCAAATTTTTATTGATCACCTTTTTAAGTGCAAAACATCACAATGTTAGGGGTTGGAGGTATAAAGATAACTCAGACATGGCCTAGGCTTTAAGGATTTAGAAATTCATATGTGTAAGAGATACATGTGCATAAGTGTAACGACAGTGCCATAAGAGAAGTGTTATAGCAGAGGCATTGGGAAAGTGTGTGTAACAGAAGGAAGCAAACACTGTCTAGAACTGAAGGCAGTCAAGAAGGGACTTACAGAGAAGGCTCTGTTTGAGCTGGTTCTTCAAGATGGAGTGGTACAAGGGGTCACCATAATGGTCAGAGATACTGAAAATACCTTGTAATACTAAATTTGTAGATGTCACTCATTTTTAACATGATAACAATAATTTAGAGCTGGTACAGTTGTCTGGGCAGATCGGGGGCCTCCGAGGTGTTCACTAGGTAGAAAAAGCACTCCTAATTAAAAGTGACCATAGGAAAGTGAGTTCCTATTTGGGTCTAAGGGATGGGTGGGTGCACTGAGGCATGTGGCACAAAATTAAAGTTAAAAGACTAATAAAAGGAAGGTTGCCGTGGCAAAACAGACTTAGGTGAAAGGTAATGGTGCTATTTTTAAATAATGTAAATAAATTGTAGAAAGTGTATCCAAAGTACTACTAATTGTGGAACATTCAATGTTTGGAAAGTGTTAAGAGATATAGACAGTACTGTGCTGGGAGCAGAATGGTTTACTTTTGAATTTCATAATTTGTTGATATCTACGGATCCCTTTGGTGTACAGATGTGTATAGGATACTTATATCCCCTGCCTGCCATTTTTTGCACTATAGACCATGACAATCTTTGAAAATCAGGTCTGTGTAGATTGATATGAAATGATGATTAGTCTTTTTATACACGGGACAAAGAGGGAAAGAGATTTTTAAGGAAGCAGATGGAATGTGCGTGAAAGGATATGGAATGTTTTGGAGACAACAAATTCAATTGAGTATGTGATTGGAAGGAGGAACTATTGCTTAGTACTCTGGGATGGTGGGAGACAATGCATGAGGAAAAGACAGAACTAAGTTGGGTCATAAAGGTTATAAAGAGAGAACCGATATGATGAATGAACTGACTGACATCTCTGCAGAGGGCTAGGAAGGAGAAGAGATGGTCTGAATAAAGAGATTCTATTGCAGCAACTTTTTACATTAGTATTTAGAATTATTCTTAGAATAAAGGAATGGACTAGAGCTGTTGAGGGACCCAGACCTTCCCTTTAATGCTCACAGGAAGGGGAAAGCAAAACAAAGGAACTGCATAGGATCCTGCTGAGACATGGAGCCCTAAAGGAAAGGACGCATGGCAGAAGTGGTGGCAGAAGTGAGATGTTGCAAAAAAGCAGGGAGGGAACAGGAATAAAATATTCTAATCTTTCTCTCTTCCCATACTTGAGTCTCCTGCTAATGCCTCTCATAGGCTGAATTCAATTTACATCTGACCAGCAGGGCTGGCCAAGTGACTCATTCCATAGGGATCAACCTCCTGGGACACAAATCAAGTTAGAGAAGGACACAAAAATAAAGGGCTAGCAATAAATGGAGACTGGTAAGCACATGGGCTGCAAAGAAAAATAATTGACTGGCTTTTCCATAGACAAAAAGATATTTCACTTAAGATTTCCAATTCCTATAGTTCTGATTTTTTTTTCTCCTAAAGAAATGTTGTAGTGAGTTCATGTGGATTTTCTGGGTTTCTTGGTATCTGTCTTGGTGACCTGTCTCCTGTTGGTGACTTCCGGGTACTGCTTTCACACTAAAGACATAATGCAATATTTTAGATTTTATTTTTTACAAGACAAAAATTATTTGCAGCTTTACTGAACTAAAAGCTACAAGTTAATTTTGGCCTTATAGAGTTATTAAAAAATAGTCAAGAGAAAATCAATCAAACATGCAAACCCATCACTGTGCTAAAGGATCATTAGTATTCTCTTTTGCCTATTTCCAAGTTTCATATACTTTGTATTAGAACTTATTTAAGAATCCATCAAGCTTCCTTTTCTCTATTTTGAAAATAGTTTTAGGAGAAATCATTACAGTCTCAGAAGAATCCTGGTTTTCATGAATGTAGTGAGTTCCAGATTGCTTTCTGAAGAAAACAACTAGAGAAACAGAGAAGAGAGAGACACCATGCCCAAGATAGAAAATTTATTTCATATTAAACCTTTTTTGTTTGTTTTTGTAAGAGTTATAACTATTTCAAATTTGAACGTAGGCAGTGTTTTCCCATTAAACTTGTCTGACCTCTATTTAAACATCTGAGGTTTTTTTCCCCCTGTTCCAACTTGGGAAATAGAATTTCAGAGACTTCAAAATCTTTTGTTGGTAACAGACATAGATGTCATGTTTAGTGTTCCTTTAGTCTTTAATTTTTATTAAAGTTTTATTTTGCTTCCTTGGAAGCCAGGATAGCTTGTTCCTTAAAGCTTTTTCTAACTCTACTTCTTATCCTTTTTGGCTCCTATGGGAACTAGAGAACCCCCAGTGTTTGTCTCCTGACATTCAAGAGAGGAGTCAGTACTTTTACTTTTGCTTTTTGCTGCTTGACTTTTCTTGTTGCTTTCTAATATGCATTCAGTACAATTCAGTTTTTCTAATCTAGAGTTTCTCTTACAAGGGAGTTCTATTTTTTATTTAAATACATAAAAGCTGCTCCCAGTACTGATGTGTAGTGCCTTCTGGGATCAAAGTTCATTTTTTTTTACTGGTGTGAATCAGTCAGACAGCAGCATTTTCGGGCTGTAAAAACAGACTCTAGAAGATCATCATGAGAAAGACAAGATCATGGGAAGGTTTTTAAAAAGCCTTAATTTACCTGACTGCAGATTTGGTTATTAGCAAAAGCCTGTTATTGTTCTAAAGCTGAATTCTTTAAGGTATTTTAAAACCCAGCTTTTCATTTTTCCAGAAACTAATGCCCATCCTGTGAGGATGAGGGAAAGGCAACATTACAGTGCAAGATCCAGTTTTCAATTTCATAGCACTATTGTCTATATTTCCTACAGGTCCTTAAAAATATATTGTAGGTAACATAATTTTTAGGTGTTCTCATCTCTATTTTAAAATCATAAATGCAGAGATTCAGGATTTCCCTTGGGCAAAACAATGAAGAGAATAATTGCCAAAGGTGATCAATCTGGCCACCTAGGAACTAGGGCAAGTGCTGAAACTATTTACCATAATCTAGTTCTGGGGAATATTATGAAGTCAGGAAAATGGGAAATTTCTTGGATTTGTTAAAATAGTACCCAAGTATTTTTATATTGCCTTCTTGGCCATGAAAGCTTCAGCAGAGTAGTCAATTGTGGGTAAATATTATCTTCTCATATGCATTAAAACCCATGGACACTAACTCTATTCCAACAACCAAAGATTTAACTTTCTGAAAGACAACAATGGGAACTGAACAAATTAGACAAATAAACTCATGTAACTGCTTGCTAAGGAGTGACCCCTCCTAGGTAGTGAAGAGTTTAACCCATTAATATCTTCTGAATGCCCCATAGAGGCCTGCACTATATAGCCAATACCTCATGGAAAATTATTTTTCTGCCTGTGAATGGCAGTCTCAGTGATCAGACTGTGTTTGGGTTGAGGGTGGCAAGCACCAGAAATATTTACCTGAAGTCATTGATTATTATAATGGACTGTTAGGTAACTTTTATTCATTGGAAATGCTGAACAAAAAATGTTCTTTTTTGAGTTTTTATTTTTTACTGGCAATAGTATATTTATTACTTTATTTTTCCCCTGTGCTTTAACATTATTTTTATGACCATATTGACTTAGATATTTTTCTAGTGTGAATCACATTACTGCACGGTATCTGGTCTTTGTTCTATGGAATTACTTTTCTTTCCCCTGGTCCATTTCTATAACTAGTAACAATGCTAAGTCAGTAGAACACTCCTGTTGGTTCCAGACATTTAGCTTATTAGTTCAGTGATCAGATACTAATATTCTGAAGTTAAATTTTTAGCACCGCCAATGTCTGAGTATATCTGACCAAATTCAGAATTGTGTATCTCCTGATAGCATTTGGCCCTAAATCTCCTCCCCATGTGAAGACTGGCATGTTACTAGAATTAGAGCAAATGTCTATTCATATCTGAGAATTACTCTACTCATTAAAATTTCTTGACAACCTCAAAGAGACGACTACTGGTAATTTCCCAGTCATTTTTAGACATGCACAAATTGGCAAACAAAGATTAAGTTGCTGATACACACTGTCCCAGCTGAGGTTGAATAAGGCCACACTTTGCCTTTGTTTTAGTTCTCATTCAGAGATGATGAACTATGGAGATGGCAGAGAATAGTTCTGAGTAGCACAAAAAACTCTAGTTCTGGGCCAGTTGAATGGGGCTTAAATCCTAATCAGGCATCTGTTAAGGGGAAGCCTCAGGCAAACTGCTTCATACCTATTAACCTTGTAAAATAAAGCAAACAAAATCTACCTGGAAAAATTTTTTTTCTAGGATTTAGAATTTTAGTCAGTGTTTTATAGGCAGATGATATAGATAGATGATAGATATAGATAGATATAGAGATGATCTAGATAGATAATAGATTATGTAGATGTAGATATAGATAGATATAAATATAATAAAAGCTTCCTGGGAAAGTTGCTTTTAGAATCTAAAATTATAATCTATGTTATACAGATAGATTAGATATAGATAGATATATATCCCCCTTAGGAACAATGATTCAGTATTTACTAACACAGTGTAAATTCAGTGTTTACAATGACTTTACAGAATATTATTACCACACATAATGAGAATAGACAGTATGTAGGCTGAGTCTAATCCAAATGAGCTAAAGACAATTTTTAAAAAGCATTTAGTGTCATCTTAGAACAACAGAAAACCCTAGAGAAAATTAAACAGATGTTAAGAAAATTCAGTAAGGGGGTTGAATTTTTTAAAATGTATAAAAATCAATATTCTTCACATGTATTGATATTATGATCTAAAACTATTTTATCTATTTAATAATCGTTAGATTATTTCAGGAAATCACAGTAACTTTTAATGATTAGAAGGTTAACTTTTAATGATTGGAGGTTATACCTTCACTTCCCTGAAACCTGTCCAGGAAATATGACCAATTTGTATAGTAAAGAAAGACAAAAATCACATGATTATATCAATAGGTGCACAAAAAGCATTTGATAAGATACAGCACGAATTTATGATAACAACACTCAGCAAAGTGGGAGTAGAGAGAGCATACATCAACATAATAAAGGCCATTTGTGAGAAACCTACAGCTAGCATTATAGTCAATGGGCAAAAACTAAAAGTTTTTCTACTAAGATCAGGAACAAGACAAGTATGTCCACTTTCAGCACTTCTATTCAGCATAGTATTGGAAGTTCTAAATGCAGAGATCTGACAAGAGAAAGAAATAAGAGGCATCCAAATTGGAAAGGAAAAAGTAAAATTGTCATTGTTTGCAGATGACATGATAATGTACATAGAAAATCCTATAGACTCCACCAAAAAGCTACTCTACCTAATAAGTGAATTTGGCAAAACAGCCAGGTACAAAGTCAATATTCAGAAATTGAAAGCATTTTTGTACACCAAAACAAAATATCAGAAACAGAAATCAGGAAAAAGCCCTGGCTGGTGTAGCTCAGTGGATTGAGCGCGGGCCTGTGAACCAGAGGATCGAGGTTCGATTCCCAGTCAGGGCACATGCCTGGGTTGCAGGCCAGTTCCCGGCAGGGGACACATGAGAGGCAACCATACATTGGTGTTTCTCTCCCTCTCCCTCTCTCCTACCCTTCCCCTCTAAAGATAAATAAATAAATTCTTTAAAAAAAAAATAAATCAGGAAAAAAAATCCCATTTGATATAGCAATGAAATGTGAAGTACCTAGGAATAACCATAACCAAGGGGGTAAAAGACCTGTACTCGGAAAACTACACAACACTGAAAAAAGTAATTAAGGAAGACAAAAATGGAAACATGTACTGTGTTCATAGATTGGAAGAATTATCACCAAAATGTTCATACTACCCAAAGCAATTTATAGATTCAACACAATCCCTATTAAAATACCAATGACATATTTCACAGATATAGAACAAACAATTCAAAAATTTATACGGAGCCATAAACAACCCCAAATAGCCACAGCAATTTTGAGAAATAAGAATTATGTAGGAGGGATCACCATACCTGATATCAAACTGTATTACAAGGCCATAGTAATCAAAACAGTCTGGTACTTGCATAAGAACAGACATATAGATCAATGGAACAGAATGGATAGCCCAGAAATGAACCCAAGTCTCTATGGTCAATTAATATTTGACAAAGAGGGCAGAAGCATAAAATGGAGTATAAATAGCCTCTTCAACAAATGGTGTTGGGAGATCTGGACAGCTACATGCAAAAAAAAAAAAAAAAATAAAACTCGAATGCCAACTTACACCATACATAAAAATAAACTCAAGATGGATAAAAGACTTAAATATAAATTGCAACACTATAAAAGTCCTAGAGGAAAACATAGGCAGGAAAATCTCAGATATTCCATGTAGCAATATTTTCACCTGAAACTATGTCCCCTCAAGCAAGGGATATAAAAGAAAGGATAAATAAATCAAATTAAAAAGTTTCTGCATGGCTAAAAAAAACAGTATTAAAATGAAAAGAGAACCAACTATGTGGGAAAATATATCTGTCAATGATACCTTAGAAAAGAGTTTGATCTCTAAAATATATAAAGAACTCACTCCAGGACGACAAATGACCCAGTTAAAAAATGGGAAAAGGACCTGAACAGACACTTCTCCAAGAAGGACATACAGACAGCCCAGAGACATATGAAAGGATATTTAGCATCACTAGTCATTAGAGAGACGCAAATTAAAACCACAATGAGATACCACTTCACACCAGTCAGAATGGCCATCATAACCAAATTAATAAACAACAGGTGCTGGTGAGGTTGTGGAGAAAAGGGAACCCTTGTACACTGTTGGCCGGAAGGCAGACTGGTGCGGCCACTGTGAAAAACAGTATAGAGTTTTCTCAAAAAACTAAAGATGGAACTGGCTTTTGACTTGACAATTCCACTTTTGGGACTATACTCTGATAATCCTCAAACACCAGTTCAAAAGAACCTCTGCACTCCAATGTTCACACCAATGCAATTTACAATAGTCAAGTGCTGGAAGCAACCTAAGTACCTATCAGTGAATGAGTGGATTGAAAAACTGTGGTTTTCGTGATGGAATACTATGCAGCAGAAAGAAAGAAGGAGCTTCTACTCTTTGTGACAGCTTAGATGGATCTAGAGAGCATTATGCTAAGAGAAATAAGCTAAGCAGTGAAAAAACAAATACCATATGATCTCTCCTATAAGTGGAACATAATCAATAAAGCAAACAATCAAGCAAAATATAGCAGAGACATTAAAATTAAGAACAAACTGACAGTAACCAGAGGGGAGGTGGGAGGGAATATTGGGAGGATTAAGTGGAAAGGTTGTCAAGGAACATGTATAAAGGACACACTAATGAAGCCAAATAAGGGTAGGATGGAGGGTGGAAGATGGGGATGGCTGGGGTGTGGGGGAGTGCTATTGGCGGGGGACTGGAGATAACTGTATTTGAATAACAATAAAAGAAAAAAGAACATTCAGGCATTTCATTACTTACATGGACAAAAAGGCAAGAATTGCTAAGATCAGCTTACTACATCTCTTGTCTTACAGGACAACATCAAAACAAAAGGGTACAGTTGATAATGCAGCATGATTGGTGGGTACCCTGTTGTCAGGTAGCTGATCACAGGTTGTAACTAACCACTAGTATAGTCTGCAGCTGTACTGTGAAGATGAGGACAAGACATAAATCCTCACACCTCATCAGAAACTGGAAGAGAATCAGAAACTATCTCATAAATTGTTTCTATGAGAAAGGTAGGTAAGAAATGGCCTTGTAACAACTCCTCACAATACCCCATGTTTTAATGTATCAGGAGGATCACAGGGCACCCTGACAAGGTCAGCTGTGGGTTAGCCTTGTTCCTGTGGCCTCTGTGGATTTGTGCAAGTTCATTAGGGCACCAGCCAGAATTGGCATCTGTTACTCCATGGTATTTAACAATAAAATTAAGACTTAGATAGAGTTCTGACAAAGGTATAAATAGTTACTAGCAATCATTCAAAAAGTGGTCAAATAACTAGTTTTGTGCGTCAAACCAAGACATACCATGACCAATGTCTAACTCAAAAGGCTCACTCTGAGGTGGATATACTGGCATTCTGATGGAGGGCCAGTCATTTGGGCCATTTCACAAAGAGCTCCATTAAGTAGAGGAACACAAGGTGAACAAGACTCCACATTTAGATCTGCTCCAAAGCTTTGGGGAACTAGGCTTGCTTTTCTTGGGATTCTCTTACCTCATTTGTGCTAAAGCAGTGGAGTTTCTTAAAAGTTTTCAGATTTATCACATATCTTAAACACCATTTATCTTAACTAATTAGTATATATTTCTGATATTTCTTTTACCAATCAGTGAACTTTTTGGCCATTTCAATAACAATATTTGAAGTGATCAAGCAATCCCTTTGAGTGTGTATTTCTGATAAGTGCACTTCAAATGCTCATTAACCTTCCCTAGGGTAGAGAGATGAAATTAACCTACACCAGACAATACACACCAAGTGCATCATACTTTGTCTATGTGAGCACACTAAAGAAATATTATCAAATAACCATATAAGAGCTAGACTAAGTGTCATGGAAGAAAAAAAAAACACAATTTACCAAAGCAATTTTTGAAATTAAAATGAATAGACTACCAAAGACCTTACTTCTTATGTAGTGGACCACATTTAGATGAAGAAACACATTCTTCATCTAGAACTACATGAAAGAAGACTTAAAAGTATATCATGCTCTTGACTAGAAATAGAAAATATCATAAATATGTCATTTCCCCCTAAATCAGTCTATTAAATTAATATAGTTTCAATAAAAATACCAATGGCAATTAAAAAGATTTTAAACATTATATTTAAGAAGGCAGAAAAATTTAATTCAGGAAATTTTTCATAAGTAAGTATAATGTGGGATAGTTCTGTTAGATATTAAGGTATATCTTCTAATTAAAATAGTGATGAATTAGCATATTAATGGGAAAATCAATGGAATAGCCCTAAAATATCAGAAATTTTAAAAGTATGTATAAATTTTTGTATATGATAAACTTAATATTTGAAATCATAGGCTGAAAATAGATAATTAATACTTTTAATTGGGACAAGTAGTTAACCAACTAAAATATCTTTCGTAACAATTTATAGAAAAATAAATTTTAGGTGCATTAAGGACTTAAAAATTAAAAAAAGAAACTTAAAATTCAGGAAGAAAATTTGAAAAATTTTTGGTTTATATTAGAATGGGAAACTTCTTTTTAATTATGAAATAAAGCGGAGGTCACAAAAAATCATAATTTTGATTATAAATTCTAAAACTATTCTACATAGTAAAAACACTGAAAAATGTAAAAAGTAAAATTAAAATTTCCAGTTTATAGAAAAGGAAATTGATCAATTTTCTTAATAGGTAAAAGTTTTCTATAAGTCAATGAGAGCAAATAATAGCAATCTAAGTTAAAATGGTTAAAAGATTTATACAGGTTAGAAAAATGTAAGTAAAAATGGTTCTTAAGCATGTCAAAATATGCTCACATTCAAACTCATTCATAAGACAAATATAAGTTAAAATTGTAAGATGAGTTTTCAATTAGCAAGCATTAACATATTTTCAAACACATTGTGTTACTGAGTATACGTAAAATAGGCACTTTTGTATTTTGGGGGGAATGTAAAATGGTACTATATTTATAAAAATGATCTGGCAGTATCTAAAGAAATTTGGTGCAGAAGAAACAATTCAGTTTCTAGGGATTTGTTTATGGACATGCTTGCATAAATAGTGCATATATTCATTGCAATAGCACAATATGAAAAAACATCCTAAATATTAGGACTAGTTAAATAAATTATAGTACATTTATATGAGTTTGTTTTTAAAAGAATGAAGTAAATCATCATATATGTATATAAAATCTTCAGAATTATGCTAAGTGAAAAAAGCAAAGCACCAATATTATTTTGTGCATTTGTTAAAAGGAAGAAAAATAAAATACACAGGTCCACTTCACTGCATGCTGAGAATGTTCCCAAACAAGGACGCAGGAGTCCAACTCTGGGGGTGGCTCCTGGAGAAGGAAACTCAGTTGTTGAGGGATTCAGTTGAGAGGAAATTCAGTTTTTATTTTATACTTTTTTGTACCTCTTGCTATCATAGTATGTGTACATTTAAAAATAGGACTTATTTTAAATATTTCAAAAACTGTATGAACATTTTCAGCTATCTGTCATGAAAGTCAGGTGACAAGGGAAAGAACCAGGTGTGAAGTCTAGAGGAACGAGGTATCTAGCTAGGTAACTACCAATCAGGAGTAGAGCCAGAAAGTTGAAAAGAAAATTTAAGATCTAAATCAAGAAATATCAGCTGTCTGCCCCAGCATCAGCCAACCTTATTTTAGGCAACATATAGAGCTGTCTCCAGGGTATGATGCGGCTTGTCTTGGTAATTTGAAAATCATTTAAATAATTTCCTTAAACTTTAAGGCACCAAAATCAATAGTATTTACAGTATCTGATTAATTCATTCCCACTCACCATCTACTAGCACAGGTGTTTTCAAGCTAATTTCAGTATACCTTTTTTAAGAATAAAATATTGTGCAGCATCTCAAAATCTACATATATAAAATGAGGCTTATTTTCTTGAGATGGAAGGGTGGGTGATAGAGGCCCACCAGTCCGTATGCTTCAACTTTGTTGTTAGGATACTGTTTTCAGTAGCTCACAAACTTTTATCTCATTGAACACAACTTGAAAACCTTTGTTTCACAGAGAAAAGAAAAGAACCAAAGATAAAGATACATAGACATTTATTTGTTGGTAACAAAAGGATTCTCCTACAGGTAGCAAGATAATTCAGTATGGATTAATTATATACTCGCCAGCTACTACACCTTTGAATTTGGAGTCACGATTGCTCGGTAACTCATTTGATATATGACCATTATCCTATTTAGGTCTAACAGTTTTATGATTCTTAGTCTTGTCTTGCAGAAAATTATGATCAGTATTTGTTTGGTACTACCTTAGCATAGCAGAGGTGTGAAGAGTGTCAAGTGTATACATTCATGCTAAGTTGATTTGGGTTGAATCTATCTAAATGACTACTTTGATTTTTAGCTTTATTTTAACATTTTAAAATGTTTCAGAGTTGGTTTTCCATCTTTCTCTTGACTTCTTGCTCCTTAACTCTCTACATATAGGCATTCAGTAACAAACTTCATGAGCTTCAGTTCAGTGGTTTTCAAATTTTATTTTACATGTAGGTTTTCCTGGATCATTTTTCACAATGCACAAGCTGCTTTCTATTTCCCACAATACAGTATAATACATATGTGGAATGGCACTCTTGAGTAAGACAAACTATGAAAGTTGATAAAGTATTAAAACAATAATTTCAATTTTATATTCATTACTGAGCAGACAAGAAAGTAAGACATTTGCAATGACCAAGATGAAGCAAGAACAAGGACTTGAGGAAGTGAAGCCAAAGCCAGCTTTCACTTTGTGACCCTGAGCTTCCATTTTCATAGCTCCCTGACATACCAGAACCTAGACGTACAGTATCTAGTAATGATGAAAATCCAGTAGGATACCACCTGTCAAAGCTTAACATAAGGAAGATTAATAAAGTACCAAATATTTTTAATCATTGCTTTTATTAATTTTTATTTTTAATTGTTATTCAAGTACAATTGCCTCCATTTTCCTGCCACCACTTTCCCTCGCCCTACTCATCCCCACCTCCCACCCTCAATCCTATCCAACTACAATAAACTAGCTTTTCTTGAGCTTGGAGAACTGGAGGGACAAGTTGAAATGCCCCTTGTACAGGTTTATGTTCTGCACATATGGTACCAATGAATGTGGTCCAAAAGAACTCAAAAAGTAATTGAATTGAAAGTGGTATAAGCTGGTAACCAATAAAAGCAAATTAAATTCCTCTCAGAAGAAATACAATTCAACAAAAGTGTCAAAGAATTATCAGTTTTCAAGGAACATGAGCTCAGAGTTAAAAAGAAAAAAGAAAGAAAAGAAAAGAAAAATCAACACAGAATCAAATAAGGAGCCAGGAGTAAAAGTCAGAGGGGAACTAAAAACCAATATAATAAGCCACACAGATATACCATTTATTTACTGTATCTAATGGAGACTTTCAAATAAAAACATAAAGTATGTATCAAGAAATCAAAGAGGTGCTTGATAAAAATACTCTATATCTTAATTTTGGTGGAGACACATGACTGAATATATTTGTCAAAAACTCATTGACTTGTACACCCACAAGAGTAAATATTACTGTTTGTAAATTGGAAATCAATAAACCTAATTTAGCGAAAGAAGTTTAATCGATAAAAAACTTTTTTAAAAAAGCTGTGGGAAACAAAGGGATCATTAGGACATTTATAACTTGAAATGATTCTAGTTTTAAAGAATAAAGGCTGAAAAGCTCTAAAATATCAACTATAAACAGTAAGAAAAATCAGAACAAAGCAAAACAAAAAGTTAAAAGAGAAAAAATAAAAGAAATGTTTAAATTATTACAGGAATCAAATATTCGGTAAGGAGTACCAACAAATAAACAAAAGTTAATTTTAGGGGAAAGAACGCTTATTCAATAGCCTCAGTAACATGTTACCACCAGAACTTGTTTGAAAAAAAACTTCAGTCAATGAATCACAGCTGTTTCACTAACTAGGCTTCTGAAAGCAAGCCCAGGAGCAACTGACCCATTCTGACAACCGTGCTTCTGCAGTTAAATAAAGAAGGGAAAAGGTCGTAAAGGAATATGTGCAAAGCCAAAGTGGGGAAGGATGGAGAGTGGGAGGTGGGGGTGAAGGGAGCAGGGGAAAATGGTGGTGGGAAAATGGAGACAATTGCATTCGAACAATAAACAATGATAAAAAACAATTAAAGTGAATAATAGTAACCAATCAGGAAACACTTGTGCCTCCATGATTGTGCAGTCCTTGAAATCCGTGTTTGCCTAATCTTATATAAATTTTCTGTAGTTTGCTCAAAGATACAGTAATAAATACAGCGTTTTCAGGCACTCAGTTGTAGTTTTCTTCATTTGTTACCATATCCTTTGGAGAGTTTTCAACAGAATCAAGGCTCGCACTTGTGTGTGTGTTTTTTGTTTGTTTGTTGTGTTTTTTTTAACAATGCAGTGCCCTTGTGTAGAGAGGGCCCTGCACCCTGGCCCCTGTGGCTCAGTTGGTTGGGTGTTGTCTTCTGAACCAAAGGGTCCCCAGTTGGGTTCCCAATGAGGGCACATTTCTGGGTTACAGATCCATCCCCACCCCTTCCCCTGCATCAGCCAATATAAGAGGCAACCTATCGATGTTTGTCTCCTATTGGTGTTTTTCTCCTTCTCTTCATCACTCCCTTCCCTAATCTTTCTTAAAAAAAGAAAAATATATGTATTATATAATATGTGTGTGTGTGTGTGTGTGTGTGTGTGTGTGTAGTATATATTTTATATATACAGGGTCCAGCAGAAGTAAGGCCTTTTTGACTGTGGTCGGTAGAGGAATACCATGGGTGTAAAATTTATAGTTTTAATTTGAACATTTCACCTAAAATATCATATGATGTGTTTGAATGTGATATTGTTATGCTACAGATTTTGTAATAAAAGCATTGCCATGCTTGTGATTTTGTAATAAAAAATTTTGTTATAAAATAGGGGCGTTATTTGTGCGGGACCCCTGTATATATAGAAGGTCCTGCTGCTCCGTTGTAAACAGGAAGCCCAGACTCCTTCCCTCTACTCTGATCTACCACCCACTCTTCCTACACTCACTTTAGAGATGTTATTGTAAACTAATGTCACTGTAGTTCCATGGAATCATCCTGTTTGTTTGTTTGTTTTCTGTATTCTCCATCAGGTACCAGCATCTTCCCGTCTCCCAAACTAGAAATCTGGGTTTTATATTTAACATCTGTCTCTCTCTCTCTACTTTCCCATATCAATCAAACGTTAATTTTATCTCCTGAAAGGGCCTTTAGTTGAGGAGTTCACACTGGAGTTGCCTGGACAGCTTTTGTTTTTCTTTTCCTTTATTTTTATCATTAATACTACTACAAATGTCCCCATACCCTCACCCTCTTTGCCAACCTCCACCAACCTCCCACCTCCCCTTTCCTCTGGCCACACAACTTTTAAAAATACCGATGATGGTTTAAATTTTGATATAAATGGTCTGTAGCATGGTGGGAACTTACGGTCAGGACATATTGAAGATCCTTAGGTAGTCTAACATGAAGTTAAGTGGAAACCAAGTATTGTTCCATCATTCCTCACCTCCATTAACAACTTACTCTAGTCACCATAATTTTCCACCTGGATTAGTAAAGCCATTATTAAGACCATTTAGGCTTCCAGTTCCAGTATTATTCACTTTAAAACCGTCCTTTACACAACTGCATAACATATAGATTCAGACATCTCTCTGACTTTTAAAATGATCTCACAAGGACTACCCATCAATAGAGAAAACATTCCACAGCAACTTTCATCAAGCATCCTCTGTCTAATTATGTAGGGCCTCATTTCTTGTTATTTGTCTTATTAATATAATCTTACATCATTGATGTCTTTCTCATCTTACACACGTTGCTGTGCTTTCTGTTCTGCCTAGAATGACTTTCTTCAACTCTTCACCTTACTAACTAGTAATCTAGTTAGACTTATCTACTAGTTTATAAAATTATTCAAATGTTCCCTTTTCTAGAAAGCTTTCTCTGTGTCTCAGGCAGGATAATTTTGCTCTTCTTTATGCTCCCATGGTACCCAAATCTTAATCTTCCTCATTTCCTTTTCCAAGCCTTATTATTGTATTGTATGTCCCTCTGTTTCTGCCTCCCTCAATAGGTATACATTCCTTGAGTCCACTTAGAGTTTGGTTCAACAGTTAACATGGTTGGGGCTGATGGGAAATACAATAATCAATAAAACTAATGTTTACATTTAATTTGTTCATAACACATATACATAAGATAGTAATACATTTGGACAAATGTGAGACTAGCCATATGAGTAAGGCAGGAACACAGAGGAAGCCATTTACTCCATGGGGTGTGGAAGATGGGGGTGGGGATGTTCACAGTCAGAAGATGTGGTGACTAGGAAGGACATCAATCTCCAACTAGAACTCAGCTCATGACAGCAATTGCAGTTAAATATGTATTTGTTTCACCAGATCCAAAAAAGCCTTAATTTGAGCTTCTTTTACTCTGTGTAAGTTTTTGCTTTCTATAATATCAGTTATAGCTATTATGTTTATATTTTATTTTAGGCAGAGACTCTGCTAGAAAATTTGGAAGTGCAATTTATGGTAATGATATCTGGTCACAATGCCTTGCGTGTGGTGAATTTTCCATAACGTAAGTACTTTCTTTGGTTCTTGCCTGTGTAATAGTTATAGAACTATAAATGTTATTGCCTGACTATGTGAACCACAATATGAGCAGGAAGGAGAGGAGTCTTTTGCAGACTATTTCCTGCCATTAAGTTGCAATTCTTATTAAACTGCCCTTCCTAGTATATATTTCAAACCTTCAGCAGCCTAGTCACCAACCATCTGAACATTCAAAACTCCAAATGAGACAACCAAGTCATGGAACTGAATAAATCTGAAGGATCAGTGGGTGAGAGTGGTTTGCGTGTGCTGCATTTCTGTTTATCCTTTCAACAATTCCTTTTGCTTAAATATTTACTTCAGGAGCATTGCAATGGCTGAATTTTACCTCTAGGTCTAGCATACTGTAAAAGTAATGTCTAGTGGCAAATTCATTATCACAAAATTATGATGCAACCAAACAATTTGGTTGCCTCATGGAGTTCATTATAAAGTGATTCTATATAAATTGTGTGAGAAATAAAGGTGGGGAGTATATGGTATTGCATTTTCAAAGAACAGTTGCCTAAAATCATCTCCCTGGAAATAATTTCAGATTTTAGAGTCATTATTAACACTTTCAGGTCAGCAGGGCAACATTGAGTGCACTAAATGGTTACTTCTTCACTAATTTTCTTTCTTAAGTGTTTATTTAGTGATCTAAATGCGCTCATGCACTGTTCCAAAGCTTTTATTAACATGTACGTGAAAATTTTATAATTTTTCTCCACTATGAAAATTCCCTTCTTTTCTAAAATTACTTCTTTTCTTCTGAGGGAAAGCTTTTTTCCCCCTTCCTCTCCCTTTATCTCTTGATGCAACATAGCTTCAAAGAAAAAAATCAAGCTTCTTAATTTGACCAGTTAGGGTCTATGGACAATGAGATTGCCCAATGTGATCAAATTTAGCAATGCAATACTAATCAAGGCTCTTTTCTTTCCCATGATGAAGAGCAGGGTCAGGAAAGATACATGTGTTTCATTCTTGTTTGTGGAAGGCCTGCGTTAACACTGATTCAAATTGTGTCAGATGATGGAAATTACCTAGAACAAGAGTTTCTAAAGAGATAACGCTTGTATTTGGTTATGCCTGCTTGAAGTCATGAGATTCAACATGTCCAGCTGGATAGGGATCTGTGAGCTTCCAGGTCTTCTGTGGCTTGAAATAACAAGGGTTTCTTTTTATGCTTTTTTTCTTTTTACCTGCTTTTTCTTCTGTGCTTTAGCAATAACACTAAATACAAGACAACTTCCTCAAACTGTTTCTCAAAAAATGGCTTCCAGCCTCTGTCTGTCTTTGTTACAAATGACTGATGACACTCTTGTGACTTGGGTTACTGTCAAGTACCTTCCCAAGGTTATTTATAATTCCAAATTTAATTTCCCCCCACTCATTAAGAAAGCTAGGGATTGAACTTGATGTTATAGATATAACCAAATCTTCTCACATCTATAAAAAATGATTTAAAAAAAACTTGCGATTTTGGGGGATATTTTAGCTTTCATACCTAAAACATTATTTGATATTTCTTTGTTTCTGTTTTTTTTAATTTTATTAAATTTATTAGGGTGAGATTGGTTAACAAAGTTATATAGATTTCAAATGTACAGTTCTATAATACATCATATGTATATTGCATTTTATACTCACTATCCAAAGTGAAGTCCCCCTTCATATATTTGACCACCTTTTCTCTTTTCTACCTCCCCTCAACCCCTTTTCCCTCTGATTACCACTATACTGTCGTCTGTGTCTATACATTTTTGTATTGTTGTTCACCTTATTTCTAATTTGTTGCTTTCAGTTTTTATATTCCACATATGAGTAAAATCATATGATTCTTAATTTTTCATTCTGACATTTCACATAGCATGATATGCAATTTATCATTTCATATCATTGTTTCAGAATCTAGTAGCTGAGAAGCTAAGGTTTGATGAATAGGATAGAAATAGAAATTAGATGTCTCTGATTAAAAATTTGTGATACTTCATAATGCATATACATAGTCTCTGTCACTTAATTTGTTTAATATAGTTTTTAGTTATTCAGTGCCCTCAAAGTATTTTCAATACAAAGAAGCCCTTCATAAACCTCCACCCTGTGAGTTTCAGCTATAAATTCTGAATCTCAATATACTTTCAGGATTCTCATTAGTTGAGTTGAATCTCCTGTAAACAATTATGCTTTTGACATTTTGGATACCATCTAAATAAAACAGAAATCTAATGATGATTCTAATTATTGATTAAGGTTAATGTGGTAGAGCAAAGCAATCTCAAGTAGTTAAATTACTGAGTTGTATAATCCATTTTGTACAAGGTTTTATAGTAAACATAGCATTTCGCTGAACCTCGCAACAACATTTTCAAATAGATGATGTCATTTTGAGTCCTTTCCACCTTTGTTCAGTATGGTAGGGTTCAGGTTAGTAGACAGTGACCTTTTACCTGTCCTTTGGCTAAATCTCACCCAGTCAGAAAGTGCAATAGAAACTGACCACGTTGAGAAGACAAGGTCGGAACCTAGCTTTTCAGCCTTAGCTAAGTATCTGTAGTTCCTGGGATGGATCTAGGATCCTTGTGTTCTTCATTAGGTTATAATCTCTAATTCCCACGAAAACATTTTAGCCTGTAAAGACTAGTGCTCTGCCAAGATCTCTGCCTGAGCCCAGAACACTGGGCTGCACACCTGGCACCATGCAGATCTCTGTCCAGTTCGCTCCTCTAGGTCCCAGGGTCCTGCTTTCCAAGAGCAGCCTCCTCCCTCGTGCCCCCCAAGTTTCAGGTAGGGTGATATTTGCAATAAAGTGATCAACCAATACCACAATATTGAACATGGAAAGTAAAACCCAGAGGGCTTATGGAATTTCTCAGGTTGTGTAATTAAACAGAAGAGATATAGAAATTGGAGTCATGTCTACTGACTAAACATCTAAGCACCAGTGGGGCCTTTGTAACATCCTGGTATTAATTGACAGTAATGAAGCACTTAATTGCATAAACTCTCTGTGTATTTGTATTCACATACACTTCATACTGTTATACTGACTTTATATTGTGTACCTTTTAAACGAATTCTCTTAGAGGTGGCTACTTTTATCAACATTTTACATATAAGGAAACTAAGGCCTGAAGTTAAATAACTAGCTCTACAATTGGTAATGAAACTAGTATTCAAAGCTTTGCCCTATAATTTTGACACACTAGATAGAAAGAAATGGAATTTTATGACTTTCAAATACAGCACTTTTTTAAAATGACCAAAATTTTTCCCTTTTTTTCTTTTCTGACTGAATTATTCTATGTATTTTAAAGAAGGTCACTGTTTTTTGAATAAATGTGGTACATGACTAAAGACTTTAGGAGAAAAATTAAGTTTGACTTGTGGTTAAAAACATAAGTCCTCTCTTACTACTGTGAATGAATTCACAAACTCCCATGTGCAATTGATTATAATATTAGAAGACTCAGGTAGACAAAGTGAAATAAATTTACCAATAAAATTAAGATTTACAATGTACCTATATCATATATGAATTATAATCTTCAACTATTTTAAAATTATTTTTCAGTATTTCTTGCAAGGTGTCAGTGGTACTAAAACATAGAATTCTGAAGAGTACAAACAATTCCCAAACCACAGTATATTCATTTAATATCATGTTAACCTCCTAACCCAGACATTTAATAGAGCTGGGGAGAGGAGGGGAAAAAAGAACAAAGTGTAAATTTCACTAAGGCCTCCCTTCCACTTAATACTGTGCTCTAAAGGAGAACAGAAGGTAGGAGAGGAAAGGAAAAAAGACTCTCAACTATAGATCCAGGAAGATGTGAGAACATCAAACTGAACAAAACCCAGAAAAACTCATATCAGGTGCAAAATAATCAAATTGATGAAAATCAAAGATAAAGAACAAATCTCAAAGCTCATCAGAGTAAAATAAGAATGAGCTATGGATATATTCTGTAATTTAGATGAGTCTCAAACGCATTATCCCAAGTGAAAGAAGCCAGATTGAAATGGCTACATACCGTTTGATTCTATTTATATGACATTCTCAAGTCTTTACAAAACTTTAACTATAGGACACATAGCAGTGGTTTCCAGAGGCTAGGGTGGAGGGTGAGTTGACTAAAGGGGCACTAGGGAACCTTTGTGGATGGTGGAAGTCTATATCTCAATGGTGGCTGTGATTGCTTGACAGTATGTACTTGTGAAACTTGCAGAATTTTGTCTTAAAAAGGATGTATGTAAACAATACATTTTGAAAATATGGAAGTATGTGGAAAAACTCTAAGAAAAACAATGGTTTCATGGAGGTGGTAAAAATTCAAATTTAATATTTAAACTTAATATGACTAATATGAAAGCTTAACATTATGTGTTTAATGAAAAATATGGGTAAGTGAAGTACAGAGTGCCTAGGGGTAGACTTACTGTAGTTAAACCTGTTTATTTTCACTTAACCATACCATGTCCAACCTAGGCACAATCAAGAAACTCAAATCGATCATGAAATTCAACTTATACATTTTACACGAGAAGGAAGTGAGTCCTAGAGAGGAAATAATTTTCTTAATACACAATATGAGTGGGGAACTAGACCTGAGATTCCCCTTGAAATTCCTGACTCCATTACAGCCTTAAGTAGTTAAGTGTCAAATCAAATGCCTCTAAATTATGACAGTGTCAAAACAACATGGCACTTCTTTACTTCACCAGCTCCCACTTTGGGAAGGTGGCATTTGTAATCTCATGCTGATGTGTCTAGAAACCCTCACAGCAAGTGGCAATGCTCTTCATTTTTTGATAGTTATACTTCTCACACACTTTAGTGTAATAAGCAATATAAATGCAGATATTTATAGATTTCTCAACTAAAATCACGAAAGCTTACTCACTGTCAGTAGAAAGCAGAGATTTTACCTTATAAAGTATGGAACACTCTAGCATACTAAACCCCAACTTATTCTTTTAATTAGGCATAGAAAAAAAATAGCCATTTACCCATGGAGATTTCAAAGGGTCAGAGAAATATCCTATTGCCATATAACAGTATCTTTTTAAAATAGTGGTACAGCCTTCATACTCAGGAGAATGAGAATTCTCTGTGGATGCGAATTTCATTTCAGTGTTGCTAGTTGCTTTCTTACAGGAGGATAACACTATGTAATTTCTGTTGACTTATTTATTTTTGCTTTCTCTCCAGAATCTGTGTGTCTTGAGCATGTAAGTTGTTCTGTGGATATCTGATTTTCAATCCAGGCTTAACTGCTAGCTTCTTGATTCTCTCTGAGCCTAGCTCACTCCTTTGAATTTGAAGGATAAGGTGATTTCAAAGCCCAGTAAATCTTGGTTCTAATAGTGACATAGCCATTATAAACTTGGATAAGTTATTGAAATGGTATATAATTGAATAGTGGTTTTCATAAAGCTTCCTTGACTCTACCTAAATAAGAATGCCATTAGCTGACACAGAGTAGGCCCTCTACATGCTATTTCTCTTTGGTCCCTTGTATTAGACCTCTTTGTATGGTACATAGACCATATCTGTGGGTTTTAGTGCTATGCTTCTGTGCTATCTGCTAAGCATCTTCCATTTGCTTCTCCAGACCAGCTTCTACACTTCTCCGGCCTGCTTTTTGTGCCCTGTGATACTCATTAACAGGTTCCTTTGTCTTTTCTCTATATGTTCATTTTTTCTGATGGGAGGCTCTGTTAGGAGAATGGAAGTTTGGATGACTATGAGGTCAGTATATGTTTTGTCAGCTTTTCCTTGACAGGTTACAGTAAGTTGACTGTGTTCTTTTACCAAAGGCATTGCTCCCAGTAGCAGGCCATCAGCCTGTTCCTTTCAAGTCTTATTTCTGGCTGCTCCCTCTCCTTGCCCCTTCAGACCAAATGTGACAACTCTGCCATAAGTAGCTGGGGAATACTGTGTTATGTCTTCCTGATATTTGTTATTTTTAATCTTGTCCATACTTTAATAACAGTACATTTTAAAATTCTTCTTTATGTATCTATCTTCATCTTCCCAGTTTGTGCCTGATATATAAGCATCATGGCTCTGGAATAACTCAACATGGTATTCTTTAAATGGTCAAACCATTTTTGATCCCACTAAAAGGATCAGGTTTATAAATACTCCAGTGTCCACAAATGTAAATGACAGAAAACTAGAGAAGAAGCAAAGTGCTATTAACCAGCTTTGTCTCTCCTCCACTGGAAATCAGCCCTTGATGAGGGAAGTGACAATCGATCAGAATAACTAGAGACAAATTCTTGCGGTATACAAAATAGTTAAATAAACTTAAGCAAAACTTTCTCAAGCGGAAGGGCATTTAAAAGAAAATGAAAGGGAAATGCACCTCAGCAAATTTAAAAATTATAAAGGGAGAGATCACTTATATTAATGCAAGCTAAAAAAATAGGAAATTGCCCTGGCTGGTGTAGCTCAGTGGATTGAGCGCGGGCCTGCGAACCAGAGAATCAAGGTTCGATTCCCAGTCAGGGCACATGCCTGGGTTGCAGGCCAGTTCCTGGCAGGGGACACACGAGAGGCAACCGTACATTGATATTTCTCTCCCTCTCCTTCTCTCCTACCCTTTCCCTCTAAAAGATAAATAAATAATAAATAAAATCTTTAAAAAAATAGGAAATTAAGATAGCTATTTCTGATATGATTCTTAGAATAAATTTATTCATGAATATCTTCCACCACTGGGATGGAAGGTCATGATTATTTATTTCGGGGGAGGGAACCCCTCCTTAAATATAGCTAAGAACAGAATTTCTTAAAACTATGTTTCTAATAGCATGTGATAGAGATTTCCAGGAGAAAATTACCAACAGAGAAGAGAAACATATTATACAAATACTTTTTAGTGATAAGTCTTTGATGATCTCTGAAGAACTACCTTATTATATCCAGTGGAGAGTAAATACTAGCTAAAAATTTCTGGTCTGAGTTATTTGAAGGGATGATGGCATATTAAATGCAAAATAGGATTCAAACAATTTTAAAGCTTCTTTCAATATTTTCAACCTATGTCTATGAAATTATTCTATATTAATTTCTCTTTATTGACAGTCTCAACTTCTGGTTAAGATAGTGCTTATATCCCAGTTTAAAGTGGAGAGAAATTGAAACCTATATGTGAATAATTCATATCCACCTAATACTCAACCTAAAAATAATGTAGAACTGGCTATTTGGGAAAGTATTTCAATTTGCCACTTCCCTTTGGCTAGTTCAAAAATGGGTGAAAATTTAGTAAGAAGAGAATATTTTGTCTGTCACCAAGTGTTATGGTTGTATTAATTACTTTAAAGGCCCACATGTGGTAATAAGAGACTCAAAAACAATTCATTGACTTAAAAAGTAAAAGACAGAAAACTGTACAAGATCAACAATTAAAATAAAAATTTTAAAAAAAGTAAAGTTCATTTTTTATTCATTAAAAAGTCCAGGGTATATGTTATAAATTAGTAGATAGCTCTACTCACTCAGTCAATCAAAGTTTCTAATGAAAGCTCTAGCATCTTCAAAACTTGGCTCATTCAAAGAGTGGCAATCCTAGAAAAGGCACAAATCACTTCAGCTTTCTTTGGTTGGGCTGGAACTTACCCACAAAATGGGTGCAAACTTTAAGGGATCAAAGAAATAAAGTTCAGCTTTATAGCTAGGAAAAAAATCGGGATGAATTTTTGTGGGTAGTTATGTTTTTTAGTTATAATTGCCATGAAAATTTTGAGAGGTCACTAGCCAGCCCTCAATTCCAATCCCTTGCTCAAAAGAAAGATAAACTTTTGTGGGAGGGGTATGGGCTTTTAAGACTAGTGCAAATCAGCAGGAAAGATCTTCCTGCTGGAAAGATCTTCCCAGTGCTCTGCAAAGAAACCCTCAAGATTCAGGATACACAAAATCACATATAAAATGGACATTTACTAACATTTTAATTGATGAGATTTTTAAATTTTTTTATTTTGCTATAACATATAAATTGTTTATTCCTTTTAAGCATCAGTATTCTAATTACAAGAATGTACAAAATAGATCACCTACCACTCAGATCTATTTTAAGAAGTAGCTGAATTCCATATATACAGAAGTTAGTGCATAAAGAAGTTTTAAAAATTATGATTTTATTTCTTACTCTTTTGGACCAAAATGTTTTGAGTTTCCCTTGCCTCTGTGCTTTGCCCTTGCTGTTTCTTTTCCTAGAGTGACCTAATTTCATATTCTATTGCTTACCACAAATCTATATTTTTTCTATTATTCTAGGAAACCACTCCAAAGACCACTTCACCCTTGAGCCTCCCAGATTCTCTTATCTGGACTCTCCCTTCACTGCTTACACTGATTATACTTTATTTGTAACAATGAGGATATTATAACTTCTTAACTTAAATTAAAGTTGTCTTTAAACTCTATTTTCTAAAGTACAAAATAAATTTTAGAGTTCTCGCCAACATGTTTCCTTGAGAATGTGAAACCTGAGTTGACCATTGTACAAGAAGGATTATTTAGGTGTAGATGTAAATCTAACAAGAGCAGAAGGAGCCAAGATGTGGTATTAAAAAGTAATCTTTTTTTAATGGCAAATGAGAGAAAAATGCTGATAATCCAATAAGCACTCTTTATTACCAGTTATTAAACAAATGCTATCTGCTCTGAGCAAAACTAGTCAGGAAGTGTATAAAGTTATAAAAGATCCATCATCTGTTTTGAAGAGATTTATTTAATTTTTTTCTGGTAGCGAAAGAGGATTTGCACTAACTCATCCACATTCTCTTGTCTTCTCTCCCTAGAGAGAAAGTCAGCATGTTTTCACAACAACTAATTAGGGTTAAGAAACCTAAGGTTGTGAATTTTGAGTTCATCACTGAACCCACTCAGAAGCAAAACCTGATATTTTTGTCTTGTTTCTAACATTCTCTCTCCATTAAAAAATTTTTTCCTTAACTTTTGGATCCATGTCCAGATATATATATATATACCTTGGGATTATACAATGATATACTGGAGTAAAATGTTAATCCAAAAAACAAGCATAACTTATTTTCTAAAATGTTAAGAAATTTAAAACACTGATTTTACATTAAAGTCCAGATACAGTATGGAATGGAGAGTTACAACAGTATGTTTTAAAACAAATATCAGAGCTCATAGAATTGTATACTTGTACTGGCTGTTTCATCTTTATTCCCAAGAGCTGTAAGTTACACATCAACGCTACTGATTTTAGAATGTTATTTTAACTTAGACAACATAGTAAGAATTGTTAACTAGGTAGACAGTTGTTAACTAGCTAACTGAAAAGTAACAAGAGGACATCTAGTATATTAAGGAAGTAGCAGCTGTGGGAAACAGCTTTCACCACTAAGGGTGAGATAACAAAGAAAAAATGCTAGCATTATTAAAACTTAGAAATCTAGGGTTACTGAAACTCAGACCACATGGGGAGCATAAATGCTGCTTAGCTTAGTTTAACAGCTCTGATCTTACAGAGACATCCTCACGAGTCTGGGACTCAGACCCCTGAGGAGGAGATGCTGGTCTGCTGGTGCTAGCCTCTGTAGTGGGCACAATGAGGTTGACCTGGCAGATTGGAGAAACTGCCAATTGACACCTCAACAATAAAAGCCCAGGACCTGATGACCTCGCAGGAGAATTCTATGAAAAATCTCAAGGATAATTAATATCAATGCTTCTCAAATTCTTCTAAAAGACTTAAGAGGAGGGAACACTCCCAAGCTCATTTTATGATATCAGCATCACTATCATGCCAGCCAGACAGGGATGCTCCAAGAAGAGAAAATTACAGGCCAATATATATGGTGGATATAAATGGAAAAATCCTTAACAAAGACTAGCAAACCAAATTCAATAGCGTATTAAAAGAATCACATGCCACATGAAGTGGGATTTATACGGAATGCATCTGTAAATCAACAAATATGACACCCTACAACAAAATGAATCACAAAAATCATGTGAATAACTCAATAGGTGAAAAAAAGCCATTTATCAAAATTTAACATTCTTTCATAATAAAAAAATCTCAACAAATTTGGTATAGAAGAATATAGCCAAGAAAAGTAAATAGAAGTCATCTAAATCAGAAAGAATGATGTAAAACTGTCTGTGCTTGCAGATCACAATCTTATACATAGAAAACCCTAAAGACTATGCCCCAAAACTTTTAGCACTAATAAATGAATTGAGTAGAGTGGCAGGATATAGAATCAACATATAAAAATCAATTACATTGCTGTATACTAAAAACAAACTCTACAAAAATTGTATAAAGAAAATCATTACATTTATAATAGCATCAAAAAAGCTAGTTAAAACCAGAGAAAGACAAATATTACATCATATTACTTATATGTGATATCCAAACAAAGTTTTCTTTATTTTTAAGAGGTTTTTTTTAAGATTTTATTTATTTAGTTTTAGAGGGAGGGAAAGGGAGGAAAAAGAGAGAGAGAAAAACATCAATGTGTGGTTGCCTCTTGCGTACCCCCTACTGGGGTGTGGCCTGCAACCCAGGCATGTACCCGGACTGGGATTCAAACCAGCAACCCTTTGATTTGAAGTATGGAGCTCAATCCACTAAGTCACATCAGCCAGGGCCAAAGTTTTCTTTAGGACAGTATGGTATTTCTTTAATGGCTTCTACCATCAGTGTGGTATCATTGATGTGCCAACATACAGTCAAAATGAGGGTAAAAGGTAGGATGGGCTCTGTCTAAACCATTTTACCTCTTAGAAAAAGAGTTGCAGAGATCAGTGCCAAGTTAATCCCAGGACCACACTTCTTTTTTAAATTAAATTTATCAGGGTGATATTGTTTAATAAGATTATATAGATCTCTGGTGTGCAATTCTGTAACATAGAATCTTTATATTGTATTGCAAATAGAAGTTTTGAACTTATGGAAGCAGAGAGTAGAATCATGGTCACTAGGTACTGGAGCTGGGATAGGATGGAGAGATGTCGGTTAAGGAGAACAAAGTTGTAGTTGTCACATGAATAAATTTAGAGATCTAATGTTTAGTCATGATGACTATACGTAATGATACTGTATTGAATACTGAAAACCTGCTAAGAGAGTAAGCTTCGGATGTACTTTTCACACACAAAAAATAAAATAGTATCTATATAAGGTGATAATGTGTTAATTAGGTTTGACTGTAGTATTCATTTAACTATATATATATATATATATAATCATTTTGTAAAACTTAAAGATATATGTATTTGTTTAAAAATAAATAAAAGTAAATATATAACTTAAACCTCCTGCAAACTGAGTTCATTTGCTACAATGGAAAAGAACTGTTGCTACTTGCTACTTGGGTCAAGGAACCGTTCTGGATTAAACTGATGAGGACAGACGACAAAGAAGAATAAAACAGAAAAGATAAGCCCCTTCCTCATCTCCCATTCTTGAACCTCCCTCTACCTACCCTAGAGCTGACAAGTGAGTCAGCTGTCAAAGCAGAGACATGGTTGCAAAGTTCCAGATAAGAGATAACAAAGGTCATCTTTTTTCATAATTGACTCATACAAATCAATTTCAGTGCTTCCTACTTGCCTACAGTTTAGCTTACTAGGACTCAATGCAGATAATGTAAAAATAATAATATTCTCATTAAGGTGTATTTTAAAATATTGTTAACATCGGGTTTACATACTTTCATTTATTTTAAATAAAATATTATTCATAATGTTTGAGTGAGATTCAAGGTGAACTAAAAATATAGCCATCCACATACCCAAAATATTGACAATTATATGGCTTGCAGTGAGTCCTGCATCATTAAAATTGAACTCATTAATTATGCACCACATATGCATGTTCAGGGGAAAATACCTGGGAGAAAATATGTTGGATTAACACTATAAAAATGACTATGATATGAAAGTCAGAGGTCACTTCAAAGACATTCTGCACAGCAGATTTGTTTTCCAACATAGTGTTATATTGAATTTCTTTGACTTTGTGATATAGCCTGCTGTAGAAAAAGGAGCAAAGACAAAAGATCTTCAGGCTTTCATCAAGCCTAGTAATTATTTTCTATACCTTATGGCATACATAAGAAATGCTCCCAAGAAATTCCTCTCCTTAGTTACCTTAAGTCATTATCAAATTCTTGAAAAGTCCATTTTACTTTTTCCTTTTCTTTTCTGAAACAATTAAGGAGTCAGAAGAATGCCTGAAACTGAGAGATTGTCAGTACATTTCACAGACTGATGTGTGAGTGAATGGATGAATGAGAGGATGGGTGAATTAAATAATAACTATGTAAGAAGCACTTTCCATGGTTCTTTGTGAAGCATATGAGAATGATTACTATATCTCACCCATACATTGAGAGATTGTGTGATGGTTAACTTTATGTATCAACATGACTGGGCTAGAAATAGGTGAGCAAATATTTGATTAAACATTATTCTTTTTTTTTTTCCTCTGAGGGTGTTTTTAGTTGAGATGAACATTTAAATCCTTAGGCTGTGTAAAGCATGTCATCTTCCCTGGTGTGGGTGGACCTCAACTAACCAGTTCAAGGCCTGAAAAGAATGAATGGCCTAAATTTTCCCAGAGTAAGAGAGAATTCTTCCTGCTTAACTGCATTTGAACTGGGACCTTGCTTTTTCTTGCCTTAAGACTTGAACTGAAATATGGACTCTTTCTGTGCCTTGAGCCCATTGGCCTTCAGATGAGAATGACATCATTGGTTGTCTTATTTCTCAGGCCTTTAGACTCGTTCTTGAACTACACCATTGACTCTCCTGGGTCTCTACCTTGTCAGCTCCTTCTATAGACCTTGGAACTTGTCTGCCTCCATACACTCATGAGAAATTCCTCATAATCTCTCTCTCTCTCTCTCTCTCTCTCTCTCTCTCTCTCTCTCTCTCATCCTCTGCCTTTCTGCCTGTCTGTCTCTACATCTTTGTCACTGTTTCTCCCTGTCCTCCCTCTCCCCCTCTATTTATAGATATAGATGTGCATACATGTACATTGATCTGTTCTCTGAAGAACTCTGACTAATAGAGACCCAAATAAATGAAACAAGGAGATAAAATAGAGATAGAGCACCTCCTGGCTTTTTAATTTGAACTTGAATTTTGTATACATCCTATCTTCTCTGATGCCACTGTTATAATAATTACCACTACTACTAGTCTCCATTTATCATCAGTTTCTGCCAACAGTGTGCTATCCATTTTACCCATTTTATCTCATTTATTTCTTTGAAAAAATTTTGAGAAAAGATCCTGAATATGAGTGAATAACATAACATGTCTAAGCTGATAAGGCAAATAAAAGGAAAACCATATATTTGAAACCATGGTCTTCTGATTTCAGATTTTGCATTCTTGATAGTCGTAGCTCCAACATTAATTTATTGGATTAATTTTCCTTGGACAAATTTTCCTTATTTTCTCTTTGGTTTCTTTACTTTATAAAAATGGGGCACAAGCCCTGGCTGGTGTAGCTCAGTGGACTTAGTGTGGGCTGTGAACCAAAGGGTCACAGTTCGATTCTCAGCCAGGGCACATGCCTGGATTGTGGGCCAGGTCCCCAGTGGGGGCCATGTGAGAGGCAACCACACATTGATGTTTTTCTCCCTCTCTTTCTCCTTCCCTTCCCCTCTCTCTAAAAATAAATAAATAAAATATTTTTAAAAAATAAATAAAATAAAATAAAAATGGGGCATAAAATTTGATCATCTTTACTGTTCCTTCCAGCCCTGACAATCTGATTACATAATCCTTAAGAAGTAAATTAAAGTAAAGGAATGCAGTGCTCCAATCACACAAGGGGTCAAGGCCAGATAAGCACAGTGTCAAGCACAAACGCAGGACTACATTAGCACCTTGACAGTTGTATGGGAGAGTTGAAAGTTCTCTTACACAGCAGTTTGGAAACCCTTTGATTAACTTAAAAGATTTTGCCTACTATACTGTTTGTCTTATCTCCATAAGTTTTGAATATTAAGATAGATAAGTTTCCAAACTTTCTCTCTTTCTCCTTTACACACTCTGGGTTCTTTTTTCTTCACCCCATTATTGTCCCAAGGTCACCAACTCTTGCTTTTCTAGGGCTTAAACACCAATGCTTCTCTATTCACACATTGTTTATCTTATTTATTATTCCCTCACAACTGTGAAAACAAATCTGGCAGACTCTGCATGTTTTCTAAAAAGCATATTATATAGGTTGTTAAATTTGTTTTTACCAAGAGAAAAAAAAGGTCCTATCACCAGATAACTTTAGGAAAGACTAAATTAAACACAATTGCATTAGTTTTTTTTATTACAGAAATTCTCACAGCTTTTAATGTGTAAACATGTTCAATTAAACTTTAAGAAGTTTATGCAATAGACCTCACACTTTATTTTACTCTGAAACTCTCTTTGCTCAAAGTGTTAATGTAGGCAGCTGTTTAGTTATAAATAAGGAAAGGGAGCAAAGGGAATCATACATTGGACACAATAAACTAGGGAACTGGGCTGGACAATAAGCCTGCTTCAGTAGGAAGTTTCAGCACCCATAGGCTCCCCTGGGGACCACTGCATCCTCTGCTCTTGGGTCCTAACCCCAGAAACAGGCAGGAAGGATCATTACTGGTCATTAGGAAGAATAAAACAGTAGAAGAAATTCCTCTGCTGGGCACATACACAGTGGAAGCCAAAATGTGATAGGGGTCATTCTGTTTTGAAGCGTGTGCAGTAGGAGCCAAGATGATAACTATAAATGGGAGAAGGCTAATCTGGGGGTTGGTGTGGAAACCAGGTTGGTTAGGAGGAGGTGCCAGCCCAAGCTCCAGAAGAATTAGAAAATCAATTGATCGGTTTGAGAGAAATGGGCTCCTTCCCAAGCATGAGGTAATTAAATAAAAGCTTAACAAAGCCCTCTCCCCCAGTAACACAGGTGCATTAGCCCTCCTTCACGCATTTTCTCTCTGTAGCAGCCATGCAGGCCTAGCAGCTGCACAGGCTCCAAACGAACTCCAAATGCCAGCCTCGGCACAGAAACGCAGTCCTGGCTGAAGCACAGATGGGGAAAGAACCTAAGCTACTTTGGTGGGTATAGAGGCTAAACTGGACTAAAAACTACTGGCACAGAATTTCTAGACCCTGGCTATACTTCTGGGCTTGATGAAGACAAGACTGCACTTCTTCTACAGCAGGACTGATGAAGATGAATCACTGGGAACCTGGAGGCAGTCTTTTATTTCTACCCCAATAAATCTCACCACTATATCTATCTTCCCATGCATGAGTCCCTGGAAATGCTTTTTTTTTTTTTTTGCAATTCTATAGAAGGACCCTATTTTCACTGGCAACAAAAGTGTTCTGTAGGAGAGCCCAGAAATAAACCAAGTCTCTACAGTCAATTAATATTCGACAAAGGGGGCAGCAACATAAAATGGAGCAAAAATAGCCTCTTCAATAAGTGGTGCTGGGAGAACTGGACAGCTACATGCAAAAAAATGAAACTCGAGCACCAACTTACACCATACACAAAAATAAATTCAAGGTGGATAAAAGATATAAATATAAGCCATGACACCATTAAAATTCTAGAGGATAATATAGGCAGGAAAATCTCAGATATTTCACGCAGCAATATTTTCACTGATACGTCCCCTAGAGCAAGGGACATAAAGAAAAGAATAAACAAATGGGATCTCATCAAAATAAAAAGCTTCTGCACAGCTAAAGAAAACAGTATTAAAATAAAAAGAGAACCAACTGTATGGGAAAACATATTTGGAAATGATACCTCAGACAAGGGATTAATCTCCAAAATATATAAAGAACTTACAAGACTCTACTCTAAGAAGACAAGCAACCCAATTAAAAAATGGGCAAAGGATTTGAACAGACACTTCTCCAAGGAGGACATACAGAGGATCCAGAGACACATGAAAAGATGCTCGATATCTCTAGCTATCAGAGAGATGCAAATTAAAACTACAATGAGATACCACTTGACACCAGTCAGAATGGCCTTCATAAACAAAGCAACAAACAGCAAGTGTTGGAGAGGTTGTGGAGAAAAGGGGACCCTAGTGCACTGTTGGTGGGATTGCAGATTGGTACAACCACTATGGAAAACAGTATGGAATTTTCTAAGAAAACTAAAAATGGACATACCTTTTGACCCAGCAATTCCACTGCTTGGATTATATCCTAAGAATCCTGAAACACCAATCCAAAAGAATCTATGTATCCCTATGTTCATAGCAGGACAATTTACAATAGCCAAGTGTTGGAAGCAACCTAGGTGCCCATCAGTTAATGAATGGATCAAAAAACTGTGGTACATTTACACAATGGAATTCTATGCAGCAGAAAGAAAGAAGGAGCTCCTACCCTTTGCGACAGCATGGGAGGAATTGGAGAGTATCATGCTAAGTGAAATAAGCCAGGCAGTGAAAGACAAATACCATATGATCTCACCTTTAACAGGAAGCTAATCAACAAAACAAACAAACAAGCATAATATAAACAAAGACACTGAATTTGAGAACAGTCTGACAGTGTCCAGAGGGGGAGGGGAGGGAATTTCAGGGGAAAAGGGGAACGGTTTAGAGCAACAAGTATAAAGGACTCATGGACAAAAACTATGGGGGGTGGAAATGGGAGGAAGGTGGGGAGGGCTGGGGTGGTGGGCTGGGGCGGGGTAAAAGACAGAAAACTGTACAATATCAACAATTAAAAAATACTGGGAAAAAAAGAGAAAAGAAATAGAGAGGAACATTTTTCATCTTGGGGAAAAAAAAAAGTGTTCTGTAGGACTAAAGTTCCATAGAAAATGTTTTGGATTCTCAGCATGCAAGCCCCTTTGGATTCTCAACATGTAAATAATGCAGCATATTCACCTTTCCAAAAGACATAACAGAAGCTAACTTTCTTTAGATCATGGCAATAGGTACTAACTCTTTTTGCAAGAGAGCAGTTTGTGAAGTAAAAATGAGTTTAGGAGTCAGGGAGTTGAAAGAATCTTAATTATCACATGATATAATGAAAGGCTATGCTTCTGCACCAAGGTAAAAGTTTAAATTATTAAAGTACATTATTCATTTGCTAATTCTAAAAGTATAATGCATTTAATTTTTCTTTGGCAAACAAAGCTTTCAAAGTTAATCACACCATACCCAGAGCCTGACCTATAGCATATGCTGTCTTTTGATATTATAAACAAGATCACAATGAGTGATGTGATTCAAACGTTGTTTATTATAGATATTCTTTATCTGTAGGGTATAATATGAGAAAAGGAATTATAAGTCAAAGAATATATGCATTTTTAATATTGACATACTGCTGAATTGTTTTCCATTACATTGGACCAAGTTACATTTCCATCTTTATTTTTTGAGTATATTTTTTCCCACATCACCACGAATGTTAGGCATTTGAACTTTGTCAATATAATAGGTAAAAAAAAGAGCATGATAGTTTTTTAAATTAATTTTATAAAGAAGTTGAACACCTTTCATTTCTACCTTTTTTGCAATAAGCTATATGTATATATTTGTTTCTTTTACTATGGTTTTGGATCTTTTATCTTGTTATTTTTGTTTATTAAACTCTAAAATTTACCTAAAATTTATTTTGGTTTTAGATGTGAGGTAATACCCACTTTTCCAGATGGTTACCAAATTATTTCAACACTAAATAATAAATTATCCATATTATTTTACGGAAATCCAACATATTTGGGGGCATTACTTCCAGATTTTCTAGTTGCATTGATTAGTTGCATTGATTAGTTTCTAGTTGCATTGTGTACTGATATTACATTGTTTTAGTTATTTTAGATCTGAACTACATTTCAGTATATTAATTTTCTAAGTTATGTTTGCTTATTTTCAGCATTACTTTCCAGTTATTTAAAAATTAGTATCTTTGTTTTAATTATATACATTTCTAAAACAAGTTAGAGATGATTGACACATTTGGAATGTTGATTTTTTTATCCAAGAATAGAGTATGTCAAGTAAGAAATTTTTATGACCTCCTAAACAGCGATTTTTAAAAATATGAGCATTACTTGGATTTTGCATAAATCTTTTAGAAACTATAAATTAGTTATAAGACTGAAATATAGAAAAATAATGTAAGTATGTGTACTAAAATTATTATCTAGTAGGAGTTATTGTTTATATCATAATTTCTTGGATTATTTGGAGTTTATTTTTAACCCAGATCTTGTTTTCATGGTTTCTTTATTGGCCACTTACTTAACCAATAGATTATTTTCTATGGGTAGAAACTCATTTATATAGAAAGACATGCCTTTAATGAAAGGGCTAATCCTGAAAAGTCCATGTATAAAGGGCAACTAAGATCATTAAAAACAAACAATTGAGAGAAGGTCGATTGAAATGAACATTTGATTTGTAAAACTGTGAAAATCTAAAAATAACATGTGTGAAGATTTCAGCTGGATTTTTAAGCTTTGAGTAATACCACATGATTGTGTATGGCATAGGAATGAAGTAGAACCGATTCTAAGTAAAATAATGACTTATGTAATTCACTTATCTCAAATTAGATTTAAACTCTAATATTTGACAATATTTCTAAGTAGTTTCCTGACTTTCAATCCAGGGTTGATCTAGTTATTAGCTGATAGATAAATTGGTTATAAAACGAATTATCTAAGATCTTTATTCTCCATTGGAATCATCCTGCATGGAGGGTGACAAAAAATTCCTAACTGCTGAGATTTTGAAACATGAGACTAAAAAAGTACAGGAGAAAAATATGAAGTCTATAGATTTACCTCTTCGTGTATCTATTTCATATGCTTAGCACATACATGCTTGCTCTCTCAAGGGCACATTCCATAATATCCTCAGTAATCGTGATCTAAGCTTTTTATTTTTATTTTTATTGTTGTTCTTGTAAACTTTTCTGTCTTTTACTTCCATCCCAGCCCACCGTCCAAGCCCTCCCCACCTCCCTCCCATTTCCACCCCTCCCTAGTTTTTGTCCATGTGTCTTTTATACTTGTTGCTCTAAACCCTTCCCCTTTTCCCCCGAAATTCCCTCCTCTCTCCCCTCTGGTGACTGTCAGCCTGTTCTCGATTTCAGTGTCTTTGGTTATATTTTGCTTGTTTATTTGTTTTGTTGATTAGGTTCCTGTTAAAGGTGAGATCATATGGTATTTGCCTTTCACTGCCTGGCTTATTTTGCTTAGCATAATGCTCTCCAGTTCCATCCATGCTGTTTGCAAAGGGTAGGAGCTCCTTTCTTTCTGCTGCATAGAATTCCATTGTGTAAATGTACCATAGTTTTTTGATCCATTCATTTACTGATGGGCACCTAGGTTGCTTCCAACACTTGGCTATTGTAACTTGTGCTGCTGTGAACACTGGGGTGCATAGGGTTTTTTCAATTGGTGTTTCAGGGTTCTTAGGATATAATCCTAGCAGTGGAACTGCTGGGTCAAAAGGTAGATCCATTTTTAGTTTTCTGAGAAAATCCCATACTGTTTTCCATAGTGGTTGTACCAGTCTGCAATCCTACCAACATTGCAAGGGACATAAAGGAAAGAATAAACAAATGGGATCTCATCAAAATAAAAAGCTTCTGCATGGCTAAAGAAAATAGTATTAAAATAAAAAGAGAACCAACCATATGGGAAAACATATTTACCAATGATACCTCAGACAAGGGTTTAGTCTCCAAAATATATAAAGAACTTACATGACTCCACTCTAAGAAGACAAGCAACCCAATTAAAAAATGGGCAAAGGACTTGAACGGACACCGCTCCATGGAGGACATACAGAGGATCCAAAGACACATGAAAAGATGCTCAGTATCTCTACCTATCAGAGAGATGCAAATTAAAACCACAATGAGATACCACTTCACACCAGATCAGAATGGCCATTATAAACAAAGCAACAAACAAGTGTTGGAGAGGTTGTGGAGAAAAGGGGACCCTAGTGATCTAAGCTTTTTTAATGCCTGGTGTGGACGTCACTCAATTACAGGGTTGCCAGGCTTAGAGTTTTCTCCACTGCACATGACACATGGCAGGCACATTCACTGTTGGCGTTCAAAAGCAGTCTGTGTTCCTCTTTCTTCTTTTTCTGGGTTCTGAACATTTTGAGAAGAAGAAAAAATAGAACAGCCAAGAGATTAAATATCATTTTTTTTTTTTAAAACTTGATGTCGGTTTTATTAATTAGAAAGGCTAAGGAAAAAACATTTGGGTGTGAAAGCCAAAGGGGCCATTTATTTGAACCATAGAAGGAGGCACATTTATCAATGGAGACAGTCACCCAAAGCCCCCAGAAGAGCCTGCTTCTGGAGAAGCAGCCAAAATAAAGGATTGACCTGAGTTATGAATGCTTAGTTACAGTCACCAAATCTACCAATCAGAAATATCCTTTACCTCACAGTGGCTAAGCACGTAAATAAGCAGAGATATATTTGGTACAATCTGTATAGAGACCAGAAGAAAACTTTAAAAAGGCTGTTTTTCCTACTTTATCCTGCCTTTGTATTTAGAAAAAAAGTGGCCTTGTTGGTTCCTAGGCCAAAGAAATGTAAGGTAAATGGCTCAACAAGAAGTAACTAGGTAAAATTTTAGTCTAAAATTTCTACATTCTTTGATAATCTTAACTTTTAGATTGAGATGCTCACTTTGGATGCTCATCCTTGTTAAAAAGGTAGCAGCCAACTCTAAAAATTCCCTGGAGCTTGAAATTCAACCAATAGCAGGCTTCACCTCATATTACTTATTTTCAAGTAATTACAACAGCAATTACTCTACCTAGTAGGGGAAAAAAAAATGCCAGATTTCTTTTCAAGTGACATTCTTCTAGTTCCATGCATGGCTGACCTAAAACAAAACAAAACAAAACAAAACAAAACAAAACAAAACAAAACAAAACAAAACAAAAACAGCTGTCATCAGAGTTGTGGCCTGAAGATCCATGCCTTTATCACAGCCCCAGTTTAGAAATAACATTCGTGAGTACACTGTGGGCCAGATGCAACCTTTATCTACAGCTATAGGGCAAATGGCAAGAAGAGGGTGCTAAGAGGTGACAGTCAAAAGCTATCACGCTCTGGGAAAAGAAGGCATGTTTTTAGTTATAAGTAATACATTTCATGTTATTTAGTTATGTATACAAGCTTTGGATTATTTTCCCTTCAATAACACATAAAATGAGGCATAAACACATGATTTAAAAAAAGAATTGATAAAATACTTAATTTGGACTGGATTCCTTAGCAACCAGACTCTGACTCAAGCGAGGGACAAATGTAGAGTGAGCACACTGTTATGATGAAAGTCTGAGAATGGAATTTACATCCCATACCCCAAGGAAATGTGATCATAGTTTGCTCATTATCTGTTAATAACCTCTGACGCTTCTTTCTCTTTCTTTTGCTACTAATAGCCTAAATATGACTCTCATTTTTTACATGTCCAATAGATGCGTTCATAAATAACATAATAGAAAAACTATAAGGTATTTATTCTTTTATCACTTTTGTGATGATGGAAGTTCTTGGTAACTTAACGGCTAGCATAAATATCTAATGATCGATTTGGTGCTTCTTCATCAACATGGTGGCAAAAACAGCCAAATATGAAGTGGAATGTTATTATGGCACATGCTCTGTGAGTGGGAGCAAGTCCAACATAGATGCATTCTGCAGTTTTTCTGACAGAATGTGCCCAACCTGTGGGGGATCTTGGTCATATGAACAAGTTTACTCAGAAGCACAAATATATGTATAAATGTATGCGTGTGTGTGTGTGTGTAAATCAAACATATGAGCAAAATCAGTGAATAAATGATAAAATGTGTGCAAACTGTGGGTTTTTTTTTTTTTTCTTAGAGAAAATTCCTTATAAATACGGATCAACAGCCCTGGCTGGTGTAGCTCAGTGGATTGAGCGCGGGCCTGCGAACCAGAGAATCGAGGTTCGATTCCCAGTCAGGGCACATGCCTGGGTTGCAGGCCAGTTCCCGGCAGGGGACACATGAGAGGCAACCGTACATTGATATTTCTCTTCCTCTCCTTCTCTCCTACCCTTCCCCTCTAAAAAAGATAAATAAATAATAAATTTTAAAAAAATTCTTAAAAAAAATAAAAAAATAAAAACTTTAAAAATAAATAAATAAATACGGATCAACAAACAGCTACATCTTTTGTTTCCATAATACATTCCCTCAAGAAATGGTTCCATAGTATAAAATTTCACTTATCTTTCCAATTAATTTATAAATTACATATAATATTTGGAAACCTGGAGAAACTATTACAAATGATTTTTGAAAAATAAAACAAGAATAATTAGAAGTTTTTGAAGAAGAGAAACAATGTTAGAGAATTTGCCTTTATTCTCTAATTGTTCTCTGAGATATTCAAATATAATATACATTTACAATTATTAAAAAAATAGTTTGGTACTAAAAGATAACAGAACCCAGAAAAAGGATGAAACAAAATGTTAATGATGCTTATCTCTAGATAATAGGTTTATGAGTCTTTTTTTCATTTTGTTATAGTTTTAAAATTTTTCTACAATTTAAATATTTTATTTAACACAAATGGTAGAAACAAAAAATATATAGGCCAATAAAATAATATGATTTCCATAGAAATAAAAATCTAATGATATATCATACTGTTTTTAAATTAAATCAACAAATAATTATTAAGTGCCTACTACACTCTAAATACATAGTAATCTTCTAGCTTCTTATTCTTAGAAATAAGATCAACTCTTCTCTAGTTTCTACATGCTTGAGTCAAAATTTGGAAATACCTGGCTGAGTATTCTGGGACATGAATGTGCACTGGACCCATTCATTCCCTTCAGTACCAGTTATATGGCTCCACTTTAAACCAAGCAGCAAAGGCAATATTCTCTGCTCAAGTTTCCATAACACTCTTTTGTTCAATTCTGTGATGCTTATGAGTAATTGCCCAAGTATGAAGTCAAGTAGGAGGATACATTACTGTGACCAAGAGAAATGAAGTTAATCTGTCACAAATTCACAGGTAATGTGGTATACTTTTGTTCCCTTCAAATTCATTTAGTTTATATGTTTTACTTGGGGCACAGCAACAAAATTTCTCTAGTTTTTTATTTGAAAGTCGAAATTTGTATACATACAGGATTATACTGTGAAGCCTCATGTAGTGCAAAAGACCATAGCAAGAAGACTTGGATGGATGCGATATGAGTTCCAGCTTTCCTGAAGCTCTTCAGTGTGTATTAGGTAACCTTGAGCTATACAGCACCTTGCTGGGACCTATTTGCTCATCTATTAAATGAAAATGTTCAAAGAGAAATCCTTATGATTACTTTTACCACAGATATCAATATTAATGAAGTTCTTCATATACAGCCAATATTTTGTTTTCTTGTTTTTTTTTTAATTTTTAAAAATGATTTAAATGGCTATCAGTACTAAACACATGACCCTGAAGAGAGAAAACAGATCCACCATAATTATTGTTTATATGTGGTAGGGGCAGGAAGCAAAGTAAAGCAATTCTATGGGTTCACAGTGAGTGACCAAATTTGTTCACATTATAAATTTTTGTCTTATTTTTCCTCCTCCTCTCTTCCTCCTCTTCTTCCTCCTACTTCATTGTAGCTAGATTTCAAAGAATCTAAAAATATGAGTCTCTATCTCTGAGATATCTTGTTTATGATGTATTTCTTATATTCATTGAAGGCTTTACTACTTTGACAAGAGATATCTGAAATACTTGCCACTGTGCATTTTGCAAATAATAATAATAGGCAGATTTAAAACTTCTTAATAGAAACGTAACATCTTTTGATAGTAATGGTACTTTGGGAGACAAGGGCAATATGTTTACCATGGTTCTTAGTGTAGAAGCTGTAATGGAAAGCTCAGTACTCATAATATTAGCATATGCCACATTTGACTATCTGGCTAAAGGAAGATTTATTTTCCTTGAACTCTAGCTCTACAAAATATCTCATTACAGAATTTCAAAGTAGTAGTTTCACTCCCAGAAGACAGGTAATTGGGTCCAGAAAAATCACAATTTATTTAGAAATATTTTTCTCTTCATGTGGAGAATGTTATCTAAACATGTACCTTAGGGGCTACTTTGACTTGCCTTGGAGAACTTTGAAATTACTTCTAATAAAAAAGATGCCTTTAGATTCCATGTGGACCTTTTTCTTTCTTTCAAAATAATTTCTATGTTCTTTTTTGTTTGTTTTTTTTAATTTTTGTTTATTTTCTTTTATAAAGTTTTTATCTTTTTCATTGTTGCTCTATTACAGTTGTCCAAATTTTCCCCCGTAGCTCTCCCCTGCTTTGCCCATACCCTCCCCCAACCCTCTCACATCCAATCCCCACCCTGTTGCCATGTACATGAGTCATTTATACCTGTTCCTTAACTAGACCCCTCCCCTTCTTTCCTCCCTTATCTTCATTCACCCTCCCTTCTGGTCGCTGTCAGTCTGTTCCTTGTTTTCATGCCTCTAGTTTTATTTTGCTTGTTTGTTTGTTTTGTTGATTATGATCAATTTATAAGTGAGATTTTATTGTATTTGTCTTTCACTGCCTAGCTTATTTCACTTAGCATAATACTCTCAAGTTCTATCCATGCTGTCGTGAAGGGTAGGAGTTCCTTCTTCCTATTGTGTAGTATTCCATTGTGTACATGTACCCCTGTTTTTTGATCCACTCCTTTGCCAATGGGCACTTGGGCTATTCCCAGCACTTGGCTATTGTAAATAATGCTGCTATGAACATTGGAGTGCATAAGTTCTTTTGAATTGATGTTTCAGGAATGTTAATGTATAATCCCAGCAGTGGAATGACTGGGTTAAAAGGCAGTTTCATTTTTAGTTTTTTGAGGAAGTTCGATACTGTTTTCCACAGTGGCCGCGCTAGTCTGCATTCCCACCAACAGTGCACTAGGGTACCTTTTCCTTCACAACCTTGCTGGCACTTGTTGTTTCTTGATTTGTTCATGATGGCCATTCTGATCAGTGTGAGGTAGTATCTCATAGTGGTTTTAATTCGCATCTCTCTGATAGCTAGTGATACTGAGCATCCTTTCATATGACTCTGGGCCCTCCATATGTTCTCCTTGGAGAAGTGTCTGTTCAGGTCCTTTGCCCACTTTTTAATTGTATTGTTTGTCTTCCTGGTGTTGAGTCAAATTGGTTAAGTATATATTTTGGAGTTCAAACACTGTCCAAGGTATCATTGGCAAATGTTTCCCCATATGGGCGGTTCCTTTTGCATTTTGATGATGTTTTCTTAGCCATGCAGAAGCTTTTTAATTTGATCTAGTCCCAATTGTTTAGTCTTTCCTTTATATCCTTTGCTTTATGGATATATCAGCAAAAATATTGCTGCATGGCATCTCTGAAATTTGCTGCCTATGTTTTCCTCTAGGACTTGTATGGTGTCACAGATTATGTATAGGTACTTTATCCATTTTGAGTTTATTCTGGTGTATGGTATAAGTTAGTGGTCTATTTTCTTTTTCTTTCTTTCTTTCTTTTTTTTTTTTTTTGCATGTACCATTCCAGTTCTCCCAACACAATTTGTTGAAGAGGCTATTTTTACTCCATTTTATGCTCCTGATCCCTAATATTGTCTAATATTAATTAACCATAGAGACTTGGGTTTATTTCTGGGCTCTCTATTCTATTCCATTGATACATGTGTCTGTTTTTATGCCAATATCAGACAGTTTTGATTATAGTGGCTTTGTAACATAATTTGATATCAGGTATTGTGACCCCTCCTACTTTGTTCTTTCTCAAGATTGCTGAGTCTATTTGGGGTCATATTTGGTTCCATATAAATTTTTAAAATGGTTGTTCTAATCTGTGAAATATGTCATTGGTATTTTAATAGGGATTACATTAAATCTATAATATGGACACTTTAATGATATTAATTCTTCTAATCCATCAGCATGATATATGCTTCCATTTATTTATATCTTTCTTAATTTCTTTCTTCAGTGTTTGGTAGTTTTCTGAGTACAGGTCTTTTTCCTCCCTGGTTAGGTTTATTACTATGTACTTTATTTTTTTGCTGCAATAGTAAATGTGATTTTTTCCCTAGTTTCTGTTATTTCATTGTTGGTGTACAAAAATGACTTTGATTTTTGAATAGTGACTTTGTATCCCCCTATTTTGCCAAATTCACTTATTAGGTTCAATAGTTTTTTTGGTGGAGCCTATAGGGTTTTCTACGTACACTATCATGTTATCGTCAAATAATGACAGTTTTAGTTCCTCTTTTTCAATTTGGATGTCTTTTATTTCTTTTTTCTTGTCTGATCTCTGTGACTAGAATTTCCAATACTATGTTAGTAAAAGTGGTGAAAGTGGACACCCTTGTCTTTTTCCTGATCTTAGGAGGAAAGGTTTTAGTTTTTGCTCATTGAGTGTAATGTTGGCTGTAGGTTTCTCATATATGGCTTTTATTATGTTGAAGTAGGCTGCCTCTATTCCCACATTGCTGAGTGTTTTTATCATAAATGGGTGCTGGATTTTATCTAATGTATATTCAGCATCTATTTATATGATCATGTGATTTTTGTCTTTCATTTTGTTTATGTGATGCATTACATTTATTGATTTGTGAATATTTTACCATCCTTGCATCCCTAGGTTGAATCCCATTTGATCATGGTATGTGACTTTTCAACATATTGCTGGATGTGGTTTGCCAATATTTTGTTGAAGTTTTTAGCATCTATGTTCATCAGAGACATTGGCCTGTATTATTCTTTCTTTGTTGGAATTAGAATAATACTGGCTTCACAAAAATAGTTTGGACATTTTCCCTGTTTCTGAATTTTTTGGAAAATTTTGAGAAGGATAGGAGTTAGATCTTCCCAAAATGTTCAGTAAAATTTTCCTTTGAAGCCAATCAGGTGTGCTGAAAGTTTTTTTGTTTGCCATTTCAGTTTCAATAGTTATCAGTCTGTTCAGGATTTCTGCTTATTCCTGATTCAGTTTTGGGAGATTATATGTTTTTAGAATTTTGTCCACTTTGCCAGGGTTGTCAAATTTCCTGGAATATAGTTGTTCATAGCAATTTCTTATAATCCTTTGTATTTCTGTGTTATCAGTTATAATTTCTCTCTTTTCTTTCTTATTGTGTTTGTTTGGGTGTTCTCTCTCTCTCTCTCTCTCTCTCTCGATGAGTCTCTTTAAAGGCTTGTTTTTTTTGTTTTTTTTTTTTTAATCTTTTCAAAGGAACAGCTCCTGGATTTATTGTTCCTTTGAATTGTTCTTTTAGTCTCTATTACATTTAATTCTGCTATGATCCTGGTTATTTCCTTCCTTCTGCTTGCTCTGGGCTTTGTTGTTGTTCTAATTCTTATAGATGTAGGGTTAGATTTTTTTGCTTGAGCTTTTTCTTTTTTATGTAGGCCTGCATTGCTATGAGCTTCCCTCTCAAGATTGCCTTTGCTTTGGGTTTAGGTTTGGGGCTGTTGTGTGTTCATTTTCATTTGTTTCTGGAAACATTTTTATTTTTTCCTTGATCTCATTGTTAACCCATTATTTAATACCATGTTATTCAATATCCATGAATTGGAATGTTTTTGAACTTTTTCTTTGAGGTTGGTTTCCAGTTTCAAGCCATTGTGATCTGAGAAGATGCTTGATATGATTTCAGTTTTTTTTTAAATTTGTTGTGGCTCATGTTGTGTCCTACCATGTGATCTATCCTTAAAAAAGTTCCATGTGCATTTGAAAAGAATGTATATTTTGCTTCTTTGGGATGAAAGGTTTTATATACATCAGTTAAGTCTATTTGTTCTAGGACAATGTTCAATGCCACAATATCCTTGTTGATATTTTGTTTGGAAGATCTATCCATTTTTGACAGTGTGGTGTTAAAATCCCCTACAATAAGTTTGTTGCTGTCAATATCTTCCTTGAAATGCTCCAAGATTATCCTTATATATTTGGGTACTCCTGTGTTGGATGCATATATATTTACTGGGGTTATAGTTTCTTGATGTATCATTTCCTTAAGTATTATGTAGTGTCCTTTTTTGTCTCTTTTTATGGCTTTCGTTTTGAAATATATTTTGTCTGATATGTTTTGCCACCCCAGCTTTTTTCTTATGTCCATTTACTTGGAATATTTTTTTCATCCTTCATTTTCAGTCTCTGTAGATCTTTTTTTCTGAGGTGTGTCTCCTGTAGATAGCATATATATGGGTCATGTTTTCTTATCTTTTCAGCTAACCTTGGACTTTGATTGAAGCATTTAATTCATTTACATTTAAGGGCATTATTAATAGGTACTTATTCATTGGCATTTTTCCCTTTGTACCTGTCTTCCTGTTTCTCCTTTTCTTCATCTTCTTATAGCAGTCTCTTTCATATCTTGCAGTGGTGGAGTTGTATTCTCTTAACATTTTTTTTTAGTCTGAGGAACTCCTTATGTTGCCTTCCGTTTTAAATGAGAGTCTTGCTGGGTAGACTAGTCTTGGTTGTAGGCCTTTGCTTTATTACTTGGAATATTTCTTGACACTCCATTCTGGATTGTATTGTTTCTGTGGTGTAATCAGCTGATAACCTTATCAGATGTCCCTTGTATGTTACTAGCTATTTCTTCCTTGTTGCCTTTAAGATTCTCTCTTTGTCTTTAAACATTGCCATTTTAATTATGATGTGTCTTGGAGAGGGCCTCTTTGGATTCATCTTGAAGGGACCATCTGTACTTCTGGACTTGCTTGGTATTTTCATCCAGTTAGGAAACTTTTCTGTCATAACTTTTTCAAACAGGTTTTCTATCCCTTGCTCTTCTCCTTCTGGCATCCTTATGATATAAATATTATTACATTTCATGTTATCCTGCATCTCCAATAAACCCTTTCATTATTTTTTGTCTTTTTTTTCATTATATTTTTTGGAAATTTTTTTCTACTTTGTCCTCCACCTTGCTGATTGGATCCTCTGCCTCATCTCACTTGATTAATTCCTTCTGTTGTGTTCTTCATTTCAGATATTATATTCTTCATTTCCTACTGGCTCTTATTGACAGTTTCTATGTCCTTTTTCATGCTGGTGTAGTTCACAGTAATTTCCTTGTATCTTCCTTAGAGTTCTCTGTAGTTCTCACTGAGCTCATTGAGCATCCTTATAACCATTATTTTGAACTCAATGTCTGATAGTTTGATTGCCTCTATTTTATTTAACACTTTATGGGAATTCTTCATTTTTTCCTCTTGATTGATGGAGTTATAGGGTTGTTTCTTTGTCTCTTCAGTTTAGGTGACTCTTCTTGTTTATTTCTGCTTCTTAGGTTGATCTGCTTTGACTCCCTGTCTTCATGCTGTGAATTTCTGTTCTAGGAGACTTGTGGGATTCAGTGGTGCAGACTTCTTGATCTCCTGAACTTGATGCTCTTGGGATGTCCTTCATGCCATTTATGTGAGCACTGTTGTTTCAATTGGTTGTTGTTGGGTCATTCATTGGTGGTCCTTCCCTCCAGCTGGCTGACTGAGAGTCACTATGCCCACCACATCTTGAAATGCTGTTGTACAGGTGCTGCCAGAAAGAAAACAGCCCAGGAGACAAACCCACACCCTCAAAAAAAAAAAAAAATCCCCACCCACAATCACACTGTGAACAGCAAATGAACCAATATTAATAAAGGTGTAAAGTGATTAAGACTGTTATAAGAAAAAATAAATATGAGACAACTAACTGAAAGAAAAATGATTTTGGGAGGGTATGGGGAGCAATCATAAGCATAGGGAATAGAGATAAGGCAAAGAGAGAAAGTAAAATTTACATCTTACATTAGATAGGGAGGGAAGAAGAGGAATAGATTAAGAGAAGGGAAATGTATAGTATTAGGTTTAAACATAAATTTTAAAAAATATATAGTGAGAAAGAAAAACAAAAATAGGAAACAACTTGGAGAAAAAGATCCACTACAACACTATCAACAACCAATGAGCAAAGATTAATATGAGTGAGATGTGAATAAGAGGAAAAAAAGAAGGAAAAATGTAAGAGATATCTAGAGGAAAGAGAAATTAATTTGAGAGGATAGAGGGAGAAGGAGTACTAAGAGTGAGAAATAAAAACTAGACTAAGACAGGAAAAATTTAAAATTTAAAATGAGAAAAAATAAAATAAAGGGCAGGAGGAAGGCAAAATGGAGTAGGAGAGGGGAACAGTAAAAATTGAGACCTGAAATACAAAAATAGTGAAGATCTAGAAATGAAATTGAAGAAATGCAACAATAACTATATTCACAACCAATGAGCAAAGACTGACAAAGATGGAGAGAGACTAAGAGTATTTTAAGAATGGGAAAAAGAATATGAGATGACTAATGAGAAGAAAAATGATTTCAAGTAGTTGGAGGGTCAGAACTAGTGAGTGCAGAATGGAAACAATTTGTAGCATGAGAGAAAATAAAATTTAAAATGAAAATAAGAAGAGGAAAGAAGAATGTAAAAGTGAATAAGAGAAGGGAGGAGGAAAATATGAGATTTGAAATAAACTACAATATAAAAACTAGTGCCCTAGTAGAAACGAATGTGAAGGATAAGAAATGAATGTTAAGAAGCTTTACAGGAGAGAAAATAATGCAAATCATGAAGAATACTGCAGTGAAATTCATTTCAGTAGAATCTAGTGTTTACTACTGTTTTCTCTTTTTGGATCCACCTCTGGTGATGTCAGATGGTTTCCCAGTCTGACCCTAGGCAGCCTATTCAAGAATACCAGTGTTCCATGGCTGACAATTGAGTCATTAATCTAGTTAATCTGTAACCAGCCATTAGGCTTAAGCACCACAGGGTGGGGCAGAATAATTCCTGTGGGCAGGGCTATTGCCTCTCCTTAGGCTGATGCCACTTGGAGGGGAGTGGTCTGCCTGAGCAAGATGGCTCCTGCTGTGTGGGGAATGACTCAGCACAGGGATAGTGGTGGCTGTTCCCTTAGTTCTCTCCCCAAATCCACCAGCCCCAGGCTTTCCTCAAGCACCTCTAGTCCACTCTGCCCTCCCTCTGTCAGAGCCCAGGGTAAATGGCTACAAATAAAATTGTGTGTGTTGCCCCTTTATAAGGATCTCCAGTCATCTTTCCCAGGCAGTTGGAAACCCCACCACTTTTCATAGCTGGGTGTTATCTGGGTTCCTTTCTGGCTCTGGTGCTATGTTCTGGGGAGCTGAGCTTGGGGTTTAGACCCCACACTTCTCAGGAGGAATCCCCTGGCCATTCAAATTTCCCTCCAGCACTTCAGCTGCCACCTGTGAGAGCCCAGCCAGCTCTCTCATGTCTCCTCTGCGCTCCATACGAGAGTCACGTTGTGGCGAACTGGCTTCTTCTGTCTGTCTGTGGCTATAAAGCTTCTCTCCAGTTACTGTTCAGTTTGTTATTCCAGATGATTTCTCTACAATTTAGTTGTAATTCCACATGGGTCCTGGAAGGAGGTTAGTGTGGTGTCCACTTACTCCTCCGCCATCTTGGATCTCTAGACTATCCTCCTATGTTCTTCACAAGTTAAGCATTATTTGGAAAGTAGATGAACCAAATCAGAGCTCAGGGATATGAAGAAGGAAACCAGCATCTCTTACACATGAGCCAAGCAAAGTGCTGCATTTAAACACTTTCAAACTAGGTTTATTATTCAGAGCCACCTTGCATAATTCATACACCATGGCATATCAAAATTCAACATGTTTATTTCATGCATTGTTTTTAAAAATTATTGTAGAACTATCTGAGGAAGAATCACATATAAATGCAGTGGAGTCTGAGCCTTGCTACATGCTGCTTTTACGCATGGGAAGATGGTGTTTCCTTGCTCAGGTTGCAGAGACTCTCCGGCCCACAATGTCAGGGCTGATTAATCCCTTAATAAATTCACCAATTTAGGGTCTGTCTGTATTGGCATAGAAGTTAGTGTTTGGCCAGTAAAACAGAAACCACTCATGTCTTTTAGAGAGATGGAATTTAACTCGTTTATTATGGGTATTACAATAGAGCTAAGAAACCATACTGGGAATGAGATAAAACTTAGGGATTATCAATTGTCAAGAAGCTACTACTATCCTAGAGCAAGAGGGACAGACAACAGGGTCATCTGTAATTTCTGGAGACTGATGATGATTTGAGTACTGAGTCTGAGTACTGGGGCTAGAGGTAGAGGAGATACAGCCAACATTAGAACACATTATAGGAAAATGAGAAGAGGAGAAATACCCTGGATTCTCTCTGTGTGAAGACCTTTAATCATATACCATTGCCTCCCATTTTATAGTTAAACCTATCTAGAGAATAGAAGGCCAAGAAGACTTGGAAGTATAGTTTCTTATAATACAGAGCTGGGCAAAGCAAAGGAGGGATCGACAGAAGAGCATATTGGCACAATGTGTAAAATAAGTGAGCAATTTGTTGGTGACAATTGAAGAAAAACTACTGTAGTAAAAAAAAATAATAATAATAATAGCCCTGGCTGGTGTAGCTCAGTGGATTGAGCGCGGGCCTGCGAACCGAAGGATCGCGGTTCGATTCCCAGTCAGGGCACATGCCTGGGTTGCCAGGCCAGTTCCCGGCAGGGGACATACAAGAGGCAACCGCACATTGATGTTTCTCTCCCTCTCTCCTTCCCTTCCTCTCTAAATATAAATAAATAAAATCTAAAATAATAATAATAATAATAATAATAGCCCATCAAAGAGGTCCAAAATCTATAATTATGTAACCTTGAATGGCAAAAGAGACTTTGCAGTTGTGATTAAATTAAGGATCTTGAAATTGACATATGGAGATAACTGAATTATTCAGGTGCGTTCAATGGAATCACACTTATCCTTTAAAAAACAGGTAGGGAATTAAGAGTCTCAGAGGAAATTTGAGGGTGGAAGCACAAGTAGGGGTGATGATGTTTAAAGAGAGAAAGAAAGCTACAATAAAAGGAATATAGGTGGCCTCCAGATGCCAGAAAAGGCAAGAAGACAAATTTTCCTCTTGAGCCTCCAGGAGAAATATAGTTCTGTGGACACCTTGATTTTAGTTCATGAGACCCATTTAAGACTGACATCCAGAAATGTAAAGATAATAAATTTGTGTTATTTTATGCCACACAAGTGTGTGGTAACTTTTACAACAGCAATAGGAAATCAATCTATTCAGTATCCATAGATAAATGCTTTAAAAAATCCTAGAAATTAAAAGCAAAGAAATCTAAGGGAAAGATGAACATTCACCAAGTGATGGATGCATTGTTGATATGCTCCTTCCAAAATCATTGATTTTCCATTCTAGCCCCCAGTTGTACAGCCTTATCAGGAGTCTGAGCACACTCCCACTTTACCTATTCTCTATTCTCCAATAAATGATAAAAGGGACACTCAGGCCTGGTTATTTCATAAATTAATATTGAAGTCAAGTATTAATTGACTTGACTTTTTTCTTTCACCCTGTAATTGAAGTACATTTGTCCTTTTTCACCATCAATATGAAATAAAATAATTGCCCAATTAGCAAGAAATTATTCTGGGAATGACTAATTTGAGTATCTATTAAGTCTACCTAACACTTTGCTCTGTCAACTGGAATTAAAAACAAAAATTGAATGTCAAATAAACACATGAGAAGAACTTGCCTTAACAAGGTCAGGATTTCTACAACAGGCTAATGCAGGGGGAAAACAACATTCAGCTTTGTCAAGACTGGCATGGCTGAATGGCAAGTGGTTCAATTTGGCCAACACACAATCTGAGATAAAGCAGAGGAGCATGACGGCCTTTCACTTGCAAGAACTGCTTTGCAACCAGCATCTGGATGGTAAAGATGTGAAGCAGCTGCCGCGGGTTCAAGTTTGGTCAGTGTCACAGGTCTCCACTCCCTCCCTCCTATGCTGGTGACAGTTATCCCAACTAACAGCACCAGGTGCTTTTGCTGTTAGCCTTGACATCCTGATTAGGTGTGGAAAGTGGATACACCATGCTCTCACTTCTTACTAGCCTGGGGAAGAGAGCAGTGCCTAAGCCTCTCCCATACACAGAATAAGTGGACCTGAGGTTGTTCTTTTGCTTACCTGTGATAAAGAGAGCAGAGATTTCTGTAAAACTTTTAAATTTTAAAAATTCTTCTACATAAAATTTTATTTAAGTGGCAGGAGGCAGGGGTTGCCTCCCCTTTCTAATCCATCTACTGCCAGACTTCCCTGCAATAAAAAATCAGTCATTTACCTGGTGTTTTTGAGGGTTGATTTTGCCTTCTTGATTCATCATTGCATTAAAGTTTTGACCTCCAATCTCATATCATTGATGGTCCTTCCACTTCAGTGTAAATGGAGTGTAGCATGTTTTACTGGAGGTTTGATGGGGGACATGTTTAGATATGGCTTAGCTAGGAACAGGACTATTAAAGACTCTTAGTCTTTAAATCTTGAGTTCACAATTGGCATTTTACATCATCCTCATGTTCCTCATCTAACTAATACAGAGGATAATATTCACTCTTAATTCCTAGGGCTGGTCTATGAAATAAATATTTAATTCAATGGAAAGTGCTTTACATTTTAAATGATATAATTTATTATGTAATAATAAATTATTATTTTAGTTGTGCTCAATATTCTTGATTTTAAAGGACAAAAAGTAATCAGAATGGAGAAGGCATAATGTTGATTGTACAAATTGATGAAGTATCTTATGTTCCTTTGTCATAACTCTGTTCTTTATCTTTCTTTAATCAGTAATTGATCATAGTTTAGGGCTGTCTATTTGCTTAACTTGAATGTAACTCACAACAAAAGCCCTGATGATGGATGCCAGTAGTGCTACTTTAGTACACTCTACTATTTTCTGTGCTCTTTGGAATACCAATCTACTGCTCCAACTACTTATTTATTAAAGTCTTATTATGATCATTGTTTATAGAAGACTATTTATGTTAACACACAAAGAGAGAAATTAAAGACAAACATGTACACATAAAGAACAGCATAGGTTAAAAAAATATTTCCCAAGTGTGTGTTCAAGAATGTTAGGCCTTCTATTTATTCAGTAGTAAAAACACTTAAGAAATGTGTCATAGCATTGTTTGGCTTATCAATATACAGTCACTTGAACATATTAAAGTCTATGAGATCCCCTACAAAAAAAGATTAAGCTTCTCCAAATGCAGTGTTTTCCTAGGTAGCAAAGAGGGCCAGGAATATGTGTACAACACTAGAAGTCTAGTCAGTACCTGTTGACCTAGGATTTAAGTACATGACTTTGGAAAAATTATTTCCCCTTCAGGCTTAATTTTCTTCTTTATAAGAACGTTATAAGAACATTATAATGTTTCTTTTTCTTTAGAAGTGTATTAAGTTTGGGCAATATAACTCTAAACATAGGTTTTATCTTCACCTAATTTCTAAGCAAATACTTAAGGGTTTTATCTTATTAACAGACGTAACAGGCCAAATTCTGTGAAATAATTGAATTGATTTTTTTTTCCTTTTTAGTTGCCCAGTGGTATTATTGAATTACAACATTGACCACATATTTTGAATTACTAGATACTCAACGCCAGTGATTCCCATCATCTCATCCATAACTTTTCCTTTAGGGAAATGCCTCTTAACAACAGCTCTAATCTAAATGACCTTGTGTATGTATGGTGATGCATTTCACAAATAACATCAAATGTGCAATCCATGACAGATCGATAAAGTAAACTTCATTAAAATTAAAAACTTCTGCTCTGTGAAAAACAATGTCAAGAGAATTAGAAGACAAGACAGATTGAGAGAAAATATTTGCAAAAGATGCATCTGATGAAGGACTGTTGTCCAAATTATAAAAAGAACTTTTAAAACTCAACAAATAAATAAACAACCCAATTACAAAAGGGGCCAATGATATTAATAGACACCTCACCAAAGAAAATATATAGATAGTAAATAAGCATATGAAAATATGTTATACATCATATGTCATCAGGGAAAAACAAATCAAAATAACAATGAGATACCATAACATACCTATGAAAATGGCCAAAATATAAAACACTGACAAAACCATATACTGGAAATGATGTGGAGAAACAGGATCTGTCATACACTGTTGATAAAAAGGAAAGATTGGGACAGTAATTTTGGAAGATAATTTGGCAGGTAAGAGTAAAACACTTATGATGGGATCCAGCAATCATGCTTCTTGGCATTTACCCAAAGGGGTCGAAAACTTAAGTTCATGCAGAAACTTACACGTGAATGTTTATAGCAGCTTTATATTCACAATTATCAAAAATTGGAAGCAAACAAGATATCCTTATTAAGTGAATAGATATGTAAACTGTGGTATTTCCAGACAATAAAATATTATTCAGCACTAAAGAGAAATGAGTTATTAAGTCATGAAAAGACATGGAGAAATCTTAAATGCATATTATTACTTGAAAGAAGCTAATCTAAAAAGGCTACATACTGTATGATTGCAAATACATGACATTCAAGAAAAGGTAAAACAATGGAGACAATAAAAAGATCAATAATTGCTAAGTATGAGTAAAAGGAGATGAATAAGTAGAGCACAGAGAATTTTTAGGTAGTGCAAACACTGTATGATACTACAGTGATGGATGTATCACTATGCATTTGTCCAAATCCCTGGAATCAACATCAAGAGAGAATCCCAAGGTAAACTATGGATTTTGCGTCCATATGATGTGTAAGTATAGATGCATCATTAGTAACAAATGTACCACTCTGATGAATGATAGATAATGGGGAAAGCTATCCATATGTAGGGTTAGGGAGTCTATGGGAAACCTCTATATTCTACTCAAGTTTGCCACAAACCTATAACTGCTCTAAAAAAAATAAAGCCTTACCAAAAAAAAAAAAAAAAAAAAAAAAGGAAAAGGAAAAATAAAGCACTATATAGTAGAAAGAATATCAATTCAATTATAAATAAAAATGACTATTCTAAATATGGTTTATTGTAAAAAAAAAGTCTTATTTTTTATGTTTTTCCATCTCTTGGTTATGCCTCTGCAAGTTCTGCCATTGTCCATACTCTCACTTTGGGAATTTCAAAACCTCGTTTCCTCTGCCTAGAGCCACTCACCTTTCTGATTTCCACCCTTCTGATCCCAGATTAGACATTATTCGTCATAAAATCATCATGGTTACCCTTTCCTTTATTTCCTACCTTTCCTCCCTTTGCTTTATTTCTCCATTTCTGATTGAATACATTATCTACCATAGTTTTTCCTGCTCTGTTTTACTATCAAAGCAACTCCCGGAAAAAACTTTGACATTTATTTATACTTAAAAATAAAAAAAACTTAGTAATTGCAAACTGTTAACCATTCTTATTTTGGCACTATAAATTCTGCAATAGAGACCTAGGTCTATTGATAGTCACAATAGAAATCAAGGCTTCTCAGAGTAAGTTCCAGCATTAAAACATAGCTTATATTAAAAAATATGCAGAGTTGCATAAAGAAAAAAAAAATCAGGCTTCAAATGAAACTGTGAATTAAGATCACAAGCTGCCTGATTCTAGTGGTTCATTGTCTTTGAGTTATTTTATAACTGTGAATAGTAGCTGATAATAAAAAAATTCTTGTCTACAGACATGTATATTGTCAATTAACTTTTCTTTTTTCCTATGTAACTTTTTTTTTATTGTCGTTCAAGTATGCTTGTCTTCATTTTCTTGCCACCACTTTCCCTTGCTCCACCCAACCCCATTTCCCACCCTTAATCCTTCCCTGCTTTGGCTTTGTCCATGGGTCCTTTATACATGTTCCTTGATGACCCTTTCCCTTCTGTGCCCTGTTTTCTCCCTCTTCCTTCCCCTCTGGTTACTGTCAGTTTGTTCTTTATTTCAATGTCTCTAGTTATATTTTACTTGCTTGTTTTTTGTTGATTAGGTTCCACTAATAAGTGAGATCATGTGGTATTTGTCTTTCACTGCCTGGCTTATTTCACTTTGCATAATGCTCTCCAGTTGCATCCATGCTGTTGCGAAGGGTAGGAGCTCCTTCTTTCTACGGCGTAGTATTGTATTGTGTAAATGTACCATAGGTTTTTTTTTCTTTATTGTGGAAGAGACCAGTTTGCTCTCATTTGTACATTCATTTTAATGTTGGGGATCTACAAATATGTCTGTTGAACTTGTTGTAATATCTTATGTGCTCTTTCATTAATGAGTTATATAAAATCTTTATTGCATGTTTATTTTTATATCTGTAGAAAATCATGGTTTTACTATGTATTTGAAAATTATTATTTAACCACAGGACGGCTGGTGCCACAATCCAGGGAAACAAAGTGCCTCAATTGCTCCTCTGCTTGAAATCTTCACATTACAATATTCTCCCTATTTGTGACCTTGTTTTCCATGGTAAATAACTGTCCTAAAATATTAAATGGAAAATTCCAGAAATTTATAAGATCTACATTGCATTTCATTTTGAGTATTGTGATGAAATATATCATCCAGCTCTGTGCTCCTTCCCCAAGACATAATCATTCCTTTGTCCAGCATATCCATGCTGTGTACACTACCTGCCTGTTAGTCACTTAGCTGTTTCAGTTATCAGATAGGTTATCAGACAGAGAGACAGAGAGAGAGAGAAGAAAGGGAACATATTCATAACCTCTATTATAGTATAATATGATAGTTGTTCTATTTTATTCTTATTGTTGTTCATCTCTTATTGTGCCTAATTTGTAAATTAAATTTTATTATATGCACATCTGTATAGGAACAGACATAGTATACACAGGGTTTTGTACTATCCACAGTTTCGGGAATCCATTAGGGGTCTTGAAACATATCCCCCTTAGATAAGAAGGCTACTGTGCTAGCTCCTTTGGTGTGAAGTTACCTATGAGGTTGGCACAAACTCATAGTACATTGTAGTGTCATCAGCTCTCCCATAAGCAGAGGTGACTTACTTCCCAGACTTATCCACAGGCTCTTTTTCCTGCCATTTCCCTTGGATCCTCTGCAATTGGTCTTAATTTTGTTTGAAAGCACCCACAAACCTTGATTTCTGTGGTTGCTCTCTTCTGAGCTTCTGCCTGAAACTCAGGCAGAAACTCATCACCTCCTCAAGACCCAGTTCATGCTCCTTCTCACTCACGGACACTTTTTTGGGGGGCTTCATGCTTGAGTACGTGAATAGGATGGCTTCCTAACCCAACTCATAAAGCCTGATGGATCTATAACAACCACTTCAGGCAGATAATACCATGCAAGAAGACCTAGTATAGTAGGTCTGATTAGAAATTTTCTAGTTCAGAACCCTCATTATATAGAGTAGGACACTGCTATTTGTTACTTTCACCTGCAGTTCCATATTTGAGGAGCACTTAACTTATGAATGACTTGTTCTTTTGCACTGAATTCCTGTGTCCTCAAAGGAACAATCCTTTCTTTTCCTTTTTGTCAGGTCTAAACACATGGGGAATGATTGACCTTACAGGCGTCATTCTTCATGCAAATTAAAAAAAAAAAAAACTTTTATTCTTATGCAGATAGACAGTGAATAGGACCCTGGATTCCTGCAGTTCCTAATTTACTTTCTCTACTCTGGGGAGAAGCCCTTGTTTCTCTACTTTTCAGTATAGTGCTAGCACATTGTTAGTACTCAATAAAGTTTATAGTTGTTAGGAATTTCAATTTAACATTCCTAACAATTTGTGTGGTGATTAGAGATGGGTAAAATAATATAGAGGTATTAGTTTGTGGGCATTTCATGTTTCAATAGAGTTATTTCAAAATTGAATTTAAAATTATTATTGATAATATAGTTGTGTTTGTTTTTAATGGGAGAAGCCTTCTAAACACTGAACAATTATCTCTCATAAGAACCTTAAAGACACAACAGTTTAATAGGTTCTTTTTAATTGTCTCATTTGAATTCTGTTTTGATTCTCAAAATTGTTTAAATTGTTTATTTATTTTCTTTTCTACATTGTAAGCTTCTTGAGGAAACAGTTAGAAAGTCATCTCAACATTAGTCCATCCTACTAGTGCTCATTTGAAGTCCTTATGAACAGCATGTGCTGAGTAAGTGGTGTGAGGATCAAATGTAACCTTGACACCTAAGTAGAATAGCTGTTTAGGTTAATTAGGAGATGACAGACAAGGGGGAATTGCATCTAGGGAAAGCAGACTGGAGAAATTGCTGAACTTATCTCTAAAAGGGCTGAGGCAGGGCATGATGCTGGGAAGAGGCAGGCGTAGATGGGGATGATATACAGTGTCTGGCTTCCAGGTAGCTAGAAGGCCTTAGAGTTGGCCGTAGGAGGTGGGAAGGTAAATGGAAAGCCTGAGAAACAAAATCAGATTTGGAAGGCAGGGAAGACAGGCTTTTATGTATTTCAAAACATAGAAGAACTCATCTTATTTAAGGTCCATTGAGGAAACCTGTATGCCTTTGGATATATTTCCTTTTCTTGTCAAAGACAGTGGATCTAGAGAACCTAAATTTGACTTATACTTTATGACTATCAAGAAACTTTCTTATAGCCTATAGGATAGCCTATGGAAATTTTCTAGCTAATTGTGGGCTATAGTTGGAGATTACAAAGTTAACTTCTCTTTAGAAAGTAAATGTTTAAATACTCTAAATTGGGAATTATTCCAATTTTTAAGGGAGATAATGGAGCCTGTGGTGGTAAGACTGTGGTGCTAACCATACTTATTTTTCTTTCATAGTAGGGTCTTCAGTGGAAAGGAGATTGATTAATTTCTGCATTAATTTTGACAAATCTATGAGTTTCTCTTCTTTTTATGTTTTTTATATTTTTAAAATCTTCCTTTGACATAGCCAAAGCTGCATCTTGCCCCTGTCAAGACGAATTGCTTCTGCTCTGCTTCAGGAGAACTTTTTACACACACACACATGGCTACTGGTGTCAGGCTTTGAAATAGGCATGTCTATGTGTTTGCTAGATCATACCCTCTGTTAAAGAAGGGCACAGGTAATTATTTCCCTTTATACTGTTAGCACCTACCCCAGTTAAAGGCATATACTGTGTTAAAGGGCAATAGGGAACTCAGGACCTATTCTCACTTGTCTATAGAGAAGCAACATTTATGAAGAGGTTAATTGCTGAATATCAAGAAATTAGTTAGTGGCTGATTTGGAAGTACAATCTCAGTCTTATTTTTCTTAGATCAAGATGATGACTACAATTACAACCATTACTACTGCTAAAATACTTTTTTTGTATGGAGTGTCCACAACAGTATTATCAGAAAATAACAGCTACCATTAATGAGCCCTTACAATATGACAAGTTCATGTGTATGTGATATATATACTTTACTAATATTTGGAGAATATATACACATACATATTTACATATATATTACTAGTATGTATATGTATATATGCGTGCATGCAAATATATGTGTACTGATTTTTCACAACACTTCTGTGACCTAGGCACTAATATCTTTTTTTTTTTTCTATTTACAGGTAAAAGAACTGGGTACAGATTGCTAACTAACTTGCTTAAGGTTTTACTAAGAGTTGTGCATAGTTCATATATTTTCAAATGAGTTGTGCTCATTTCATTATCTCCACAAGCTTATTAGAAAGGTATTTAAGGCTCTTTTACAGAAGAGAAACCAGGGATGATTATAATTGAGTAAACTTCTAAAGGTCACTAATCAGCATAGAGTCAGGATTTGAATCCTGCATGTTGTTCTAGCTCTAAAATCAGTGTGTTTAACCAGCTCACAAAATATCAAAATAATTTGATAAAAACTGTGGGGAAATGTATTAGCTATCCCTAGTATTGACTTCTTATGGATATGGGAAACGCATATTCTGGAATAAGTATTAGACAAATGACATTTTAGAAGACAAATACCATATGACTTCACTTATATATGGAATCTAAAGAACAATATAAACAAACAAATTAAACAGAAATAGACTCATAGATACAGATAACTGAGTAATAGTTAACAGAGGGGAAGGGGCTTAGGGGACTGGGGGCACAAGGACTGGGATTGAGAAGTACAGATTGGCAGTAACAAAATAGTCATGGGGATGTAAAGTACAACATAGAATATATTCAATAATATTGTAATAACTATGCATGGGGCCAGTTGGGGACTGGAATATTGGGGGGAACACTTTGTAAAGTGTATGATTATCTAACCACTGTGCTGTATACCTGAAACTAGTACAAAATAATATCAAATGAAAAATGTAGTTGAAATTTAAAAAAAAAATAAAGAATTAAAAAAATGTCAGGAAGTCTGGACAAATAACCTGAAATAATTCTCATTAATTTGTGAGAGGCTGAGGATCCTGCTGATATATTCAAGACCTAGAGTGGCCGTGCCTTTGGCAAGCATTCCTTCACTGTGCTGATTTTATAGTGGCTCGGTGCTTGGTTCACATGAAGGCCAAACATCACATGTAATGAATGACTTAAAATAGATTTCACAGCTGCCTTCTGCTGACAGACAGTTTCTCCCTTGCGAACTCCTATACTCCTGGCCTGAGAAAAATGAGGTTGATGGGTGGGCACTCCTAACAGGTAAACTCTCTTGCAAGTAACACTTCATCATCTATTACACATATCCAGCAATGCCAATTGCAAAGCTGAATGCTGAAGATACACCGTTACCATGACTACGTCTATTACCCTTTGGTTTAATGGCAAAGTAAGGTATTTTTGTATTACAGTTAAATGTTTTTTTAAAATTAGGTTTATTCTCATCTAAACAAAGACTTGAAGTCAGCTAAACATAGACAAAAAATTATATTGACTTTAAACAACTAAATAATTAAGACTTAAGATCAATAAAAGTACTTGAAGGGTACTTGAATGATCTATTTAACACCTTCAGTGTTCCATGCCTTTTCTACTATGTAAGAATGATTCCACTGTACAAGTTTTCTTACCAATCCTATTTAAAATTTTCTTTTCTCTTTTAATATAAAGCATATGGCTAGGAATATCAATGTTTTATCTGACACTTTTGTTTCCCTACTGTCTTAGCAAACAGAAGGGCATCAACTCCTAGGAATTTAGTTATAAGATTAAAATAAGGAGAAATGAATAAAAGGATCATTCAGAGCAAAGCCCCATCTACAGACTGCTCCACACATAAAATATCCCAAGGCACAAGGATTTCTGTATTATCTTTAATAACCTCTAGAGAAGGAGATTCTGTCATCTTTTAAAACTAGTTTTGCACAGTATTTGGTTCAAAGAATACACTGAAAGCTTCTCTTCCTGCAGAACTGGAAAACATATTTATAAAGCAGAGCTGAAATTAAGGTGAGGGATTGTGAACCCTGCCTGTCCTCTTGATCCCCCTTCTAACACTGCAGCCACTGGACGTGTTTGGAGAGCCTGTAGGGAGTTAGAGCCAGCTTGAGAACCTCTGCGCAACCAAGAGAGATTTAAATTTGTCGGCAAAATGTATTTCCTAAATTGGATAGTGCAATAGATACTCCTTGTGTTGTTATTAAGGTTTTTTTAATATTTTAAACATTTCATTTACCCCTCCTTCATCACCACCACCCACCCCACTGCCACCAATATCCCATGACAATTTCTAGCTCCCTGTGTAGTTCTGGAGTTGGCTCTAGACCTGACCACTCCTGATCTCCAGCTGGCAGATTCCTAGCACTCTTTCAAGGTTTAGCTCAAGCTTAATAACCTTCAGAAAAAAATTAAGGTCTTTTGGTGCTTAATCTGCAATATTGTTGAGCAAACATATGTATATATAAAGCTCTTGGTAGAATACTTGGTATATTGTAGGAAACGTTGGTTTCTGTACTTTCCACTTTCTCTTTTCTTTTTATCTCACCACCCATCTTCTTTGTTCCCCAGATGTATTTATTATACCATTGCTGCATTGCCAGTAAGTTATGGTATATGAATCTGCCTTGCTGCCTTTTCCTCCTCCCTCGTTTCCTGCCCCTATCTGCAAACAATGAGCTTCATAAGGGCAGGGCTATTGCCATTCATCTGTGTAATTCCAGCACCTGGCACAGTGCATGGTACATAGGTGACTGGATAGAACAAAGAAAACATGAATGAAGCCTAGACCTGAAGCAACTGAGTAAGAATTTCCTAAAGGGAAAATACTTGAAGTAGGGCCAAAAAAAAAGTGATATTTCAAATATCCTTGACCATTTACTTAAGGGCTAGAAGTTGGCTAGGCAGTTTATATGTTATATCATTAATCTCCACACCAGCCTAGTGAAGTAAATGTTACCATTATCCCCATCTTTCAGACTGGAAAATGAAGGTTGGAGAAGTCAATTACCCTGTACAAAATAGTACAACTAATAATTAGTAGAACTGGAATGTTAACCCAGATCCAATGTCATGCCTTCTTTACTGTACTATTTAATGGTATATAAGGAGATTCCTTGATATACAGAATGAAGGAATACCCTTTCCGCTCCCTATTCAAGTCAACTTTAAATCTCTGTCAGTAATGAGGGAGACCTGAGACAGTATGTCACCTCAGTCACTACAATACTCATCTACTTCTCACAATACCTACAAAAGAGTGCATCTCACCATCCTTCAGTCAAGCAGAGAGTGTCAACAATGGAAAAGATGAGGCAATGTGCATCTGATTTGTTTCCATTGCAGTCTTCTTGAGAATAGGAGAATGATGGATATGCTCAGAATATAGAAGTCCTCAAGCACACAGTCTTCGTGTTTTCAAAACATGCACTGATAGAATAAGACATTTCCTTCTATTCCCTCTCTTTAGCATTCATATTTCTGCCCTGCCTCACTATAATTTTCAGTTTCTCCTATTCTATGGACATATTCATCAACAGTTCTTTTTCAGGTCTAAATTAGTAGTCCACAAATTATGGTCTGCAAACAAAAAAGGAATTTTGCAGTTTTAAATTATTGAAAAAATCAAAAGAAAATATTTTGTGGAGTATCAAAATTACATGGAGTTAAAATATCAGCCCATGATTATTTTTGTTGGAATACAGCCACACCCATTCATTTGTGTATTATATGTGGTTACTTTTGTGCGCTACAGTGGAAGAGCTGTGTAGTTGTGATAAAGATATTATGGTGGTCAGAGACAAAAGACAGAGGACTTGATCTGTAACTACAGCAAAAGCAGTAGTTACAGATTAATGTAGGTTTGTACAGGTTTAGACAGGATCACTGAACCCTCCACAGGGTCACACAAAGATTTATCATGGATGCATGTACAGGCTGTGGGCTGTGTTACAGGAAAGCTTGAGGGACCCACCTCTTTTGTAGTACATGGAAAGAAGCATGCAATTTGTCCAACAGGAGGCATTACCCCATTCCTCAAATTTACTCACTGCAAATACAACCCAAAGAAATAGCCCAGATAAAGAGTGGTCAGGGTCATGCATTCCTGTTACACCCAGCCAGAATATGTGAGGATGCTCAGGGCCAGTGGCAGATTGCTTTTCCCATCAAGAAGGTATAAAATGTCAAGGCATTTCAAGTTTTCTTGTGCAATGGCACATCTTAAACTCTCTTTGAATTGGTGATGCTTGTTAAGGCATGTGTCACCCATGTCTTCATAGACGTGGGTATTCTTAGTCTTGTATTCATTTTCTTTGTCAAATGAACAGACAACTTATATTTTTCTAATGTGTTCTTATGATTTTTTTTATTAAGTAGATTACTAAAAGTTCAAAAGTGTATTACTATTTCTTTTAAAAATGTTATTGAATTTATTGGGGTGGCATCAGTTAATAAAATTATATATGTTTCAGGTGCATCATTCTATAATACATTATCTGTATATTGTATTGTGAGTTCAAAACCCCAAATCAAGTCTTCTTCCATCACCATTTATCCCCACTTACCCTCTTCTACCTCCCCCTACTCCTTCTTCCCTCTGGTAATCACCATACTGTTGTCTGTATATATGAGTTTTGTTTTTTGTTTACTTGTTTGTTTGTTTAGTCTTTTTTGCTTAACTCCTTCCCCTTTTTCACCTAGCCCCACAACACCCCTCTCCTATGACAGCTGTCAGTCTGTTCTCTATCTATAAGTCTGTTTTTATTTTGTTCGTAGTTTATTTTGTTCATTAGATTCCACATATGAATAGAATCATATGGTATTTGTCTTTTTCTGACTGGCTTATTTCACTTAGCATCATATTCTTCAGGTCCACCCATGCTGTTGCAAAAGATAATATTTTCTTCCTTTTCACAGCAGAGCAGTAGTACATTGTGTAAATGTACCACAGCATTTTAATCCATTCATCTACTGATGAACACTTGGGCTGCTTCTAAATTTTGGCTATTATAAATAATACTGCCTGTTATCATTTCTATTCAAAATATAATACTTAGCCTTGGCTAGTGTGGCTCAGTGGATTGAGCACTGGTCTGTGAACTGGAAGGTCACAAGTTTGATTCCCAGTCATGGCACATACCTGGGTTATGTGCCAGGTCCCTAGGTGGGGTTGTGTGAGAGGCAATCAATCAATTTTGCACATGTTTCTCTCCCTCTCTTTCTCCTTCCCTCCTCTACTCTCTAAAAATAAATAAATAAAATCTTTAAAATATATGTAATAAAGAAATATTGCTCTTGTATGGTCTTCAAAATAATTTGTTACAAGTGACTTCTCTGTGTCAGAATAATTTTTGTTGATTTTATTGAGTGTCTTTACAACTTCTGCTTCACATTTCATGTATCCAGCTTGAGTGATGAGGGGTATGGGTGTGGGGATGGATATGCTAACATTCTCAGTCATTTTTGAGATTAGTCTTGGGTTACAGGGTAGGTGTTGAAATTCCAGGGGATAATGAAAGTAATGGCAGTTGGATGTCAGCGTTAATCTTTGCAATATTAAGGTCTGGTGGGACAGGAGGGTGTCCCACAGCACCTGCTATACAATATCTTTAAAATGTTTTTAATTTCTTCATTTTTTTGGTTAAAATTTTTCATCATGCTTTTCCATATTGCAGTAATAGTCACAATTATCCCTTGGCAGTATCCTAAAGATACCCAGTCTGCTCCCATGTCAACTCTCCAGGACAGTGAGTAGAGTGGGAGGTGAAGCCAAAGTGGAAGGATGATGGCCTTGCCAAATGTAGCTAAAATATCTTAAAATTTTTATCATGTCAATGTACACCTAGGAGCCTGTAAATCCACCTTCAAAGCGTTGACAATCTTTAAAATATTCCTGGAACAGAGACTTTAAAGCACTTTTGCATATGTAAACTGAGTTTGTCCAAGTCATCTCACTTCTTGTGTTACCCTTTGCTTGAACTCCATGCTGTGGTTGTAGGACATGGAGTTTCCCCCCCGGGTAAGCCCCCCACTCTCACTGCCAGGACTGACCACCAGTCTATGCTGTTACACAATCCTCTGATGTTCTTGGCTGGTTTGAATTACCTCATGGCTTCTCCATGCCACTGAAATATCTCCATAAATATTTGTCACCAAGATGGTACTACTATCGCAAACATTTAGTATCTTGCTGATTTTACTGAAGTCTTGGCAGTAACAGATGTATGTACTAGAGGAGAAAAGAAAAAAATTAACTTAAACACAGTATCACATAGAATTGCTCCTAAAGTTCTTTAGACAGAAGCTACCCTCACACAGAATTCTAAGAACTACTTTGTCTTCTAATGCCTTTCAAGCGTATTAGCTACTTAATTCTCTTTAGTCTCTGTTTTATATCTTCTTCCATGTTTGTATCTAAAGTGAGAAAAAAATAAAATCTCCTCTCTTTACGCCTCATAGAAAAAAGATAATTAATGGGTTATTCTCTCTTCAGTAAGAGCAGTGTTTTACATTTACTTTTTACAATGAAAACTCCTTGTTTTATTTTATTTTATTTTATTTTATTTTATTTTATTTTATTTTATTTTATTTTATTTTATTTATTTTCCATTAAAGTTGACATTGGATATTATATTAGTTTCAAGTGTAGAGAATTATGTAATTTATGGGTTAATCTCTTTTATGCAACATTAATCAGTCCTTTTTTCTCTTGAACTGTCTCTCCTACTCTAGGCTCTAGACCTTACCTCTGGGTAGCCACAGATTTTTTCCTCAAAGAGAATGATAAACACCACCACCACCGCCGCCACCACTGCCAATTAACTATTTGTCTTCTTAGTAGAACTAGACTCAAGTTGCTGTACATCTCAAAAAATAGTAACTTTTTCTTTCGGGTCCAACAAAAATTTTGAAACCTGGGAGTAGATCTCAGATCTTTCTCTGACTGGCATGGAGACACTGCAGCCTGGGTAAAAAAGCAAGCACCATCATTTTATGTTAGAGAACACAAACAGGAGGCTCAGAACGTTTAGATGTGGTCAGCTACCTGATGAACCCTAGCACCGCAGTTAACTTGGTCTCTGCTAATTAGCTGTGGGTTAAGTTCCAATATCTTGGGTTAAAGAACATGCTGGCTTATGAACAAAGAACTTTTTAGAACTTCTACAGTGGTGGATATGTTGAGTGTTTCTGTACTGTAGAAACTGCATGGAGAGTGTCTAATGCATGATTGGAACTCTCAGAGACAATGATATAACCCTGAGATCATTCCTAATTTCTAAAACAATTTTTTTATTATTGTTGTTCAAGCACAGTTGTCTCCATTTTCCCTGTACCACTGTCTTTTACCCCACCCATCCTCAATCCTACCCACCTTTGGCTTTCTCCCTTTGTCCTTTTTTTCCCCAAAAGATTTTATTTATTTTTAATTATATTTTATTGATTATGCTATTACAGTTGTCCCATTTCTACTCCATCATTCCCCCCACCCTGCACACCCCCTCCCACCCACATTCCCCACCTTTAGTTCATGTCCATGTGTCATAAGTTCTTTAGTTTCTACATTTCCCACACTATTCTTGCCTTCCCCCTGTCTATTTTCTACCCACCATTTATGCTACTTATTCTCTGTACCTTTTCCCCCTCTCTCCTCCTCCCACTCCCCTGTTGCTAACCCTCCATATCATCTCCATCTCTGTGTTTCTGCTCCTGTTCTAGTTGTTTGCTTACTTTGCTTTTGTTTTAGGTGTGGTTGTTAATATCTGAGTTTGCTGTCTTTTTGCTATCATATTTTTTATCTTCTTTTTCTTAGATAAGTCCCTTTAACATTTCATATAATAAGGGCTTGGTGATGATGAACTCCTTGAACTTGACCTTATCTGAGAAGCACTTTATCTGCCCTTCCATTCTAAATGACAGCTTTGCTGGATAGAGCAATCTTGGATGTAGGTCCTTGCCTTTCATGACTTGGAATACTTCTTTCCAGCCCCTTCTTGCTTGTATGGTCTCTTTTGAGGAATCAGCTGACAGTCTGATGGGAACTCCTTTGGAGGTGACTGTCTCCTTATCCCTTGCTGCTTCTAGAATTCTCTTCTTCATTTTAATCTTGGCCAGTGTAATTCTGATGTGCCTTGGTGTGTTTCTCCTTGGGTCCAACTTCTTTGGGACTCTCTGAGCTTCCTGAACATCCTGGTAGTCTATTTCCTTTGCCACATTGGGGAAGTTCTCCTTTATTATTTGTTCAAATAACTTTTCCACTTGTTGCTCTTCCTCTTCCCCTTCTGGTATCCCTATAATTTGGATGTTGGAATGTTTAAAGTTGTCCTGGAGGTTCCTAAGCCTCTCCTCATTTTTTTGAATTCTTGTTTTTTCACTTTTTTCTGATTGGATGTTTGCTTCTTCCTTCTGATCCACTCCATTGATTTGAGTCCCAGTTTTCCTCCCATCACTATTGGTTCCCTGTGCGTTTTCCTTCATTTCACTTATTGTAGCCTTCATTTGTTCATCTCATTTGAGACCAAAATCAACCAATTCTGTGAGCATTCTGATCACCAGTGCTTTGAACTGTGCATCTGATAGGTTGGTTATCTCTTGGTCACTTAGATGAATTGGTACTGGAGCTTTGATCTGTTCTTCCATTTGAGCCATTTTCGGGGTTTTTTTTTTTTTTTTTTTTTTTTTTGGTCTGGTTGCCGCTGTTATGTAGTGAGGGTTGGAGCCTTAAGTGTTCACCAGGGCAGAGCAGCCCAGTTGCTGGGTTGTGATGCTCTACATGGGGGCGGGGTCTTGGTGTTTTTAGGTTTTATTTCCCAGTGCTGGGACCCTGGGTTGTGGAGTTCTGTCTCATTCCCTGTTTTCACCTGGATTATCTGCTCTAGAATGTGGGACCGCCTGGTCAGCCAGCCACCTTGTGCCTGGGGCCTGCTAGCCATGCCCTGTGGGCCGGGTCCACCAACCTCTGCTTCCTCCTGCTGCAATTCCGCCCCTCTTACAGTTGTGGATGAATGGTTGTCGGACCTCCGTGCGATTCAGTTTTCTCTCAGTTCTGATTGTTTTCTTGTTTCTAAGTCCTTGTTGTTCTTAATTTTGGTTGTCCACAGTGTGTCATAGGATGGCACGGTGCATCCACCTATTCCTCCATCTTGGCTGGAAGTCAGGAGAGGATATGAGATTTTACTTATTTTTAAAGAGAGGGGAAGCAAGGGAGAAAGAGGGGGAATGAAACATCAATGTGTGGTTGCCTCTACCATACCCCTACTGGGTCATGGCCTGCAACTCAGACATGTGCCCTGACTGGAAATCAAGCTGACAATGCTGTTGCTCACAGGCCCTCACTTAATCCACTGAGCTACACCAGCCAGGGCTGCCCATGTATCCTTTATACATGTTCCTTGACAATCTTTCCCCTTTTTCCTCCTGTTGACCACCCCTCCCCTCTGGTTACTTTCAATTTGTTCTTTATTTCAATGTCTCTGTAAAACTGTTTTTTGAGTGAGCCCTGGGCTACTTCACATAAGATGCCAAATGGTGATACTTCAGGCTAGTGAAGAATAGACTAAAAAATAAATAAACAAATGCTTCATATGGCAAGGTGAAAGCAGTAGACAATTATGGATCCCATAACTGCAAATATCTTTAAAATGGCATGGAGAATATCAATACTCATTAATGCTTTCACTTTAAAGAAGATAATAATCTAAGGGCCATCATAGGAGCAAAGGAAAAGTTTAAAGATATGTGAGGAAATTCAATATTTGGAAAATATTTTTAAATATATTTTTAATTTGCCTAAAAAAAGGGAACAAAGTTCTCTAGTGGTCTTTTGATCCTAGTTGCGTGACAACCCAATTGTCACTCAACTCCCTCATTAGGTATTATGATGTCTCTCTTTGCTTTTCTTCAAATCTTATTTGTCTTTTACTATTAAGCTTTCTATATGCTTAATACAAGTCTCCTCAACTTAATATAACCAAACCAGAGGTAGATTATGCCTAATGCTTCTAACAATTCATTTGTTGATGTACCTATTTTGAGCAATTGAATAGAAGGTAATGCAGAGAATTCAATGATACGAGAGATAGCATTGTCACACTCTTCTGGACTCCGGGAATAGAGCAGTGAACAAAATAGACATGATTCCAGCTGAAATGATGCTTTGTTTCTAATGTGATTACAGAGACCAGACAATTAATGACAACATAAAAATAAATAAATAAAATAAAAATGGAGAATTATGAGTACTATACAGAGTGTTATAAAGGATAATAGGCTAGGGAGAATTGTATGTGTATGGAGTTGTTTTTATAAGTGAAGCAGGTAAGATTGTCTCAGAAGTTGAGATCAACGTCCAGACCTGAACAACAGGGACAACCCAGGTACATGAAAATTTTAGTATAGCACATTTCAGGCACAGTACTCAAGTAAGGATAAAAAATACTGTCATTGAAATGATCTTGACAATATCAAGGAAAAAGAATAAGGATGCTCTATCAAAAGTAAGCCTAGAGGATGGTGGGATGAGAGAGGGGGTAGAAGTCAGGTATTCATGGCCTTGTAGACTTGCAGAGGGAACAAGTCACCCTTATCATGTCTGATGCCAGCTTTTTCTTTCAAAACATCTACTCTGCATCTTTAATCTTACCTGCCTATCATCCCAAACTCCTTTTGCATTGAGAAACGAATCAAGGAAACAGGAGGGAGAGAATAAAAAGGGTGATCAGACTGCTCGGTGTTGCTTACGCGAATAATGGAAATAGAGCATTTGCCTATTTATGGCCTTTTTGGTTAAGAGCATACATATTAAGAAGAAATTTGGACTGGACTTGTGACTCAAGTCTTTTTTTTTTTTTTTTAATTTATTTATCTTTAGAGCAGAAGGGTAGGAGAGAGGGAGAGGGAGAGAAATATCAATGTACGGTTGCCTCTTGTGTGTCCCATGCTGGGAACTGGCCTGCAACCCAGGCATGTGCCCTGACTGGGAATCGAACCGCGATTCTTTGGTTCGCAGGCCCGCGCTCAATCCACTGAGCTACACCAGCCAGGGCTCAAGTTTTTCAATACCCAGTCCAGTGATCCTTCCGCTGCACCTCTGGCAACAACATGATGAGTATATTTAGATAAAATAGGAGAGCACAGTGGGACCTCTGAGGACTTTGATATCGGTCCTGAAGAGGGATGTCAATCTGAAATGGCAGTCTTTCTGAAATGATGTCTGGTTCAATATGACCTAGGACCAGTTTTAACGGTACTCATGAGGGCACATTAAAACAACGTTAGCCACAGAACTATCATGAATTCAAAACAGATAAAGTAAAAACTTAATGTACATCATGCCCCTTCTCCGCCTCCCATGTGTTCATTTGGCACAAGCTGGCGTCCTCACATGGCCTTTGGAAACAGAGAACAGAGGTATTCTTTTGAGCGTTTGGCTTCATTTGCATGTTTCAGCTCTCAGCTAACACAGTTTCAAGTGTGTGGGAAAATGAAGTCTCATTTCATTCAAATAATGAAAAGGGCATTTGGGAGTCAGAATATCTATTGTGCTTTGAGATAGTTGCACAGCTTTTAATCATGGTGGCTGCCTTTCATAACTGCGCATTTTTGCCAAGTCAATATCCATTCTTCCTAGGTGTATTAAAATGTGGAGTTTTTGCCTTTTGCGCAACTTTTTTGCAAAAAGTGGTTTTTACATTATCACTATAATAAAAAAAGAAAAGAAAAAGAGAAGAGCATTTCCTTTTCTTATCAGATTTACATTGTTATAATACTCAAACTTTTTGCCAGTAACCTTTCAAGACATTTGCTTCTAATTCAATTTTTATTAATGTTTGGTAAAAATGAGTTGGAGGCTTATATCTTTTTATTATAAATATCCTTCAATTTAGGATATACCCTGGGAACTTTGATGCTATGGGTAAAAGAGCACTAAATAATCATCAAAATTGGATCTGACAAAATCATTTAGTAGTAGTGTTCAGTCAACCCAGGCTCAATGGGGCACTTTTTCCCCCAGCAAATTCATTGTATGTCTGGTCTGCTTTCCTTTGATGTGAGTAATTATGCTCCTGCAGCTAACTTAAGAAGCTAATTTCAGTGAACAATTCATGACTGTATTTTTGAAATATTGAAAAATGTTTTTCAGAAGCAGTTTGACACATGTTATGGGCCTCATGCAAACCAAGTCAATGACCTTAAATTATATTTTGGACTCTAATTTCCATTGCTTTTAGAATCTCCTGGTCTTGAAGAACATGAAGGAGAATCCATAGGCAAATGGACTAAAAGGAATTTTCTATTCCCTAAAAGGTGTACCATCTACCTGTGGTCTCTCATAAAGTTTATTGTCACAGCAACACTGACTTCCTTCTCTTCAAAACTATCCAAGTATTTATACTAACTCTATTTCCTGTTTTCTCTAACAACCAGAGGAAGCTAAGCTACCACTAAAAACTGAAGGAAGAACACCACTGGAAAACAAAAAGTGAATAAAAAGTAAAATGCATGAATATAATATTATGCAACTCACAACATAAATTTAACTTGGATTGCTAGGACCCTGCACTACTTCTTGTTTATAAGTATTACCCAAGGATGGCTCTTAGTGTTTCAAGTCCTTTCCAGCAGCCGTAGTTTTTGAGGATTACCTTACACACATAGTCACTTCTTAGGAAACCACAGGTGTTCCCTAAGGAAATGTATTTAACACTATCCACCTTCCCCACTCCAACACCCCCAAGCAAAAACAATCCTTATACTTCTTCTAGTACCCATCAAAATTGGAAGAAACTTTCTGGTCACAGAAGTGATCTAATTGTAGGGGAAAGCTCAAATATTATCATTTTTTTGCACACCCACGTTTTTGGCTCAAATTTTCAGGGGGAAAACTTCCATTTTAATTTTTTAATTCAATTTAAAAAGTTCAACAAAACTGATTATTGTGTTCTGATTATTGTACTCTTATTTTGCATATGGATGTGGTCATTGCTTTCTGGAGTTACACTTTTAGTGCATAAGCATAAATTAAAGAATTAAAAAATATTAATATAGATACAGAATTAGTACCACCCTTGTCTAATATGCATCCTTATTTTTCCCTAAAGAATTTGAGTAAAAAACTGGCATTATACATGGCAAAATACAGTATTTTCTTACATTTGGGAAAATGAGGTTTTCTTGGAAGCCTGTTTGGTTATGTTGAGGTCCAGGTTGTGAGCATAACTGAGGTGAGCCTATGCACTTTTTCTGAAGACAGTTGGATGCATATTCCATAAATGAAAATTAAAAAATCCAGTGAGTGTTCCCTGAATGTGAGTGTGTGTGTGTGTGTGTGTGTGTGTGTACATGGGAATAAAATTCAGGGAAGAAGAGTGTGGGACACACGCAACTATAAGGAAAGATAACTCAAAGTCCAAGTGATACTAACAAGGGCAGAGATGTCAAATTGTGACAGTTACTGTGAAAAAATTATTTAAGTCAGTTGTTCTCAAGTTTGAGTTCACATAAGAATTCCATTGAGAACTTATTCAAACCCAGATTGCTGTCCACCCTCTCCTGGAATCTCCGATTCAGTATTTCTGAAATAGGTCCCAAGAATTTGAATTTCTAACAAGTTTTCTAAGAGAATCTCCGTTTTAAGCCACACTTCTAGGTATAGTTTGTACGTATTATTGCATCTCAGCAAAAATACAACGAACATCTTTGTGTCCATTTCTTCCAGCCAGCTTTTCTTCTGTAATTATTCTTATTTCTGCCCCTGCTCACAGGTGCCCAGTGTTTTAGCTTCAGATTTGTTATTAGTCATGATCCTCCTTAGCACTTAGAAAACAGGTGGCAAACACAAGGCCCTCAGGCTGAATCCGGCCCTCCACCTTGTTTTATACAGCCCAGAACCTTGTTTCTAACTGGCAGCAGCACCAAGCTCTTCCTTAACTGTTGAGGAGTAGTTACATTTATACAGTCCTAAAATTACATTCGGTCCTTTGAAGGCAACTGTGAGACTGATGTGGCCCCCAGTGAAAACGAGTTTGACATCCCTGGCTTAGAGAATAGCAATATGTGGCTTTCAGGCAGTTTCACTAGAATACTCTATTCTTAGTACGTGTGTTACACTGCTGCTGGTTATACATTCTTTCAAATAGTTTGGGCAAATATTTCTGGTTATAAGTACATCAAAGAAGGAATTCAAAATGAAAAATGTTCTTAAATGGAATTGGGCTGATGTCCTCATCGTTATTAAAAGGCAGAAGAATATGCCGAGTAGAAGTAAAGATATGAATGGAGGAACCAGTATGGGGCAATGTATCCTATTCTGAGGCTTCCCCAACTGTCCCTGGTAGCTGACTGCATCTTCTGCCTCCATGCAGCACCATTCCCATGTGCATAGATTGACAGGGCAGGCTCCCATGTGACAGAGAGAGCTCCTGCACACATGGACTGACAGGGAGGGCTGGCTTGGCATTTATTTCTATTTGTGTGGGGGCAGTCATTTCGTTTTCATTATGACGTTCATTTTTCATTTATTTTTAGAGCTGAGGCATGTTTAATATCTCCACAGTAATGCCCACAAACTTTGCCACCCATCTTTCTTCTTCTGAGGCCCCTCATTCTGGAGGACGAGGGAAGCATGGGGGCAGCAGTGGAGGTGCCTGCTCAGATTCCCTTCAGTGGAAATTTCACCTGCTGTGAACAGTGTAGCTTGCTGACAGCCCTCAGTGCTGACCCTCTGGGGTCTGCCTCAGCATTCATGCCTAGGCTACCGACTCCAGGGTTGCTCCCAGGTGGTAGCTTCTCACAGTAGGGGAGAACTGGAACAGAGCCTGTCTCCCTGATATGAGACTCCTCTAATGGGCAGCTTCGCTCTGGGCCCACCGCCTGCCTGGCTGAGACTTTCTCAGAAATGCTCTGCAGCCTGAGGCTCTTCATACTCAATCCCACACATTCCCCATCTCCCTTTATAGGAGTTAACACTCGCATCCAGGTCAGAAGGCTTACCCTTTCTCTTCCATTCTTTCTGCTCTACTTTCATAGGTATTTCCCCAATAAAACTTTTACATTCTATTTTTGTCTGGGTATCTTGAACCCAAACTGATACCATAACTGAATTCTGCCCTACTTTCCAGAATCATGCTCAAACTCCTTACATAGCCCAACTGTCATATCCAGAACTTTCTTTTCCTTCTTCACTCATTTCCCATACTCTCCATCCCTAAACCATTCTTTCCATGCATATACACACAAACACTCACACAGAAATCGCTAACTCTGGACTAGGCCTCAGCATGGCAAAGCTGGAGACTCTGCCCACATTAATGCAAGAAAGTAAGGAAAGCACTTTAGCAGACACAGGCAAAGAGATCTTTTTGTCAGCCAGTGAAGCTGTCACACTAATGCTGCTTACCATGCAAGGCCAGAAACCCAAAATGTGCTGCAATTTCCAGGACAGTACATATATCAAAGAATTGTGCTGTTCACATTCCTACCTTAAGAGAGCCTGTAACTGGATCTTGATTTTCATATCTATAAAAATGAGAATATTAAAAACACTTGCCCTTAACAGAGTGACTGGTGTATATCCCAAGTAATGTAGTTTCTTATCTTTTCCTTCTTTTCTCTTTCCTATCTTACAGATTGTGAGGATCACATGATATCACACATGTGAAACCACTGTATAATTATAAAGTTGTACCCATATGTATTGGAGTTAAAATATGAATATCAGGCTAGTTACTATAATCTTATTTTAGAGGAGAGTTAATCAAATAAACACAGAGTTTTGGCACTTTTCTTCAACCCCGAATTGCCCCTCTAAGAGATCCTTCTTTTTATTATTTTTCTTTAGAGAGAAAGAGACATCTATTCATTATTCCACTTATGTGGAACCACTTATAGCATTCATTGATTGATTCCTGTATGGCTCTGACTGGGGATTGAACCCACAAGCTTCACTCATCAGGTCGACACTGTAACCAATGGAGCTATCTGGCCAGAGGTAAGAGATCTTTTTAAATAAGTTGTTCCATCTATGCACCCCTAGGATAGGCTCTCCAAGTCTCATCTGCACACATTTTTGTTCAGTGTTTGCTGAATATCATGGCAGCTGCCCTCAGAGATCAGCCCTGGAATTCAAAGACATGCCAAGGCTGTTGTGATGGATATATAAACAGAAAAGGTTAATGTATTCAGGTTCCTGTTTAATTGAAAATCCCCAAGGAACAAGTAATCTTTTGTAGAAGGAAGAAAGGGAAACAATGGAAGATGCTGGGTGAGGTGACTTACTCCTTCAATTGTATATACTCCTGCCCTCACTCTCTTTTATATGCTTAGCAATCTACTTTTCAGTCATTTTTTTTTTCTCAGCATCACCTAGTGTGTGTTGTACTTTAAATGGACATGAACATTGGCTTCGGTGCCATCCTTGTTCAAACCTGGTGGAATTCTAGAGCAGAGGTATAGCACCTCTACTGGTGAAAATGAGGCTCTGTGTTTGAAACAGGAAATCAAAGAGCACTTCCTAGAATACACTAGATGTTCAATAAATCTTGGAGGAATATAACTGAAATACAGTGCATTTTGGGGGTGTAATTCAACTTTGCAATTTTCTTATTCCCTTTGTCATTCCCCTGCCAGGTGTGTATGTGTGTGAGAGAGAGAGAGATAGGCAGACAGAAGAGGAAGAAGAAGGACAAGGAAGAAGAGGAGAAAGATAGAAGGGAGGGAGGGAGAGGAAGTATAACGTTTACAACACACTAAGGAGAGAATGTCTTTTAAAGATATTACTGTGAATCACTAATTATAAGTTTGTCCACTACAGGCAAGAATATAATATTTTATGGTTAATATCTGTCTGATCATCTGTTACAATATGAGATAACGTTTCATTAATATGGGCTTTATGATGACAATGAAAGGACTACTTGAGAATAACTATATTAGCCCCTTAGAATGAGAAACTATGTGTTTAAATTGGTTATAACTATACAATAACAACAAACCACTCACTTGAACAGTGTTCATTTTTATGGACAATTGGTCAAACTATAACCAAATATAGCTACAGAAAATGCCTCTGCTTTGGCTTATTTGAATGTTCACTCTTGCTCAAAATCATTAACCCCCTCTGCATTATGGTTTTCTTGCTACACACCCTTGGAAGGACGTGGTAACTGGCACTATATTATTTTAAGGAGAGCACCTTCACAACTGGTTTGGTACACAGTCTTTGGAGCCTGAAGTCTTTGATCAAACACCAGACACCAGCTTTGCCACGAAGAAGCTGTATAACTTTGGGCAAGTTGCTTTATGTATTTATGCCCCAGTTTCCTTAACTTCAAAAAAAGAATGATAGTAGGAACTAACTAGGATTATTGTAAAGTCAAAAGGAGTTAAAAATTACAAAGTAGGGCTAGTGTCAGTCACAAATTGAATTCTCCCTGTGTTTTAGTTATTATTTTTATTGCTCACAATTATGAAAAGCAAAACCAAAGAAACAAACCTGCCACTCACATGATTTCAAACTCCAGAGGCTTTTATCACAGCTTTCTCCAGAGGAAAGTTTATCAACTCTTTTCCACTTTCAGAGTATCCTAGCTCAGAGACGATCATTTCCACCTGGGTATTCATGTGTTTGCTAATCTACTACCGGCATACTTTTGTGTTTGCATTTAAAAATTTTGGAATATTTTACAAACATTATTAACCCTATCATATCTGTCAGGTTCAAAAGTAGCAAGAGGGTTGATACATGAAGAGATATGATACGCATTGGCTGAATTTGTTTTGTGTACTTATGAGTCAATGGATTTTCCTCAGCTCTTTTTAAACCTAATTTTTTTTTCTTTGCCAGCGTTTGGGTCATTTTATTTCCATTGTACATAAAACAAGGAATTAAAAATAAGCATCAAATCTAAGTTTAATAACACAGCAATACAGAATCAAAATTAAGCTTGATTTTTGGATTGTGGAAGTGCAATTTCTGTAGAAGGCAAATACCTTATAAGCATTAATGGGAAATTTGAGAGAATCATCTGCAATACCAAGTTTTTCAGCTGTAGACAGTGAAGTATAATGTAGGGTAAAGGAAATTTGTGGGAAAATTCAGATTCAGATAATGCTTGCTTTAATATGCTGTTATAAATCTTTGCTGAAGCTCTTTCATCCCCTTTAATGATCATTCTAGATAAATCTAGATATTTATTAAATAGATGTTAAAGACAAATTATCTGATCAAGACTCCTCCTTGACAGAGTCAGTGTGATTTTCAAAATGGGGCAATTATGTGAGTGGTTGGTTCTTCAAATAACGGTTGGAAGGAAAACCTTAAGATTTGTTAAATTTTCCAGGCTCTAGAACAGTTTTCTGTCCAGGGGAATTTTTGTGATGATAAAAATGTTTTATATCTGTGTTGTCCAAAATGGTAGCCAGTAGCCACATGTGTGGTTATTGACACTGGAATTGTGGCTAGTGTGACTGGAGAGTAGAATGAATGTTTAATTTACATTTAAATAGCTACATATGGCATTTTTGGTATATTTTATTGATTATGCTATTTCAGTTTTCCCAATTTCTCCCCTTTTATCCCCACTCCACCCTGCCCCCACAACCCTCCAGCATTCCCCCCACTTAGTCATGTCCATGGGTTCTACATATAAGTTCTTTGAGTTCTCTGTTTCCTATACCATTTTGTATCTCTCCCCATCTATTTAATGCCTACCAATTATGCTGCTTCTTCCCTGTACCTTCCCCCCCATTCCTCACTTCCCCCTCCCCTTGAATCACTCCACATGATGTCCATTTTTCTGATTCTGTTCCTGTTCTAGTTGTTTGCTTAGTTTTTGTTTTCATTAAGGTTCATTTGTTGATAGTTGTGAGCTTGTTGTCATTTTACTGTTCATATTTTTGATATTCTTTTTCTTAGATAAGTCCCTTTAACGTTTCATGTAATAATGGCTTGGTGATGATGAACTCCTTTAACCTTATCTGGGAAGTACTTTATCTGCCCTTCCATTCTAAACGCAAGCTTTACTGGATAGAGTAATCTTGTATGTAGGTCCTTGCCTTTCATGACTTCAAATACTTCCTTTCAGCCCCTTCTTGCCTATAAGGTTTCTTTTGAGACATCAGCTGATAGCCTCATGGGCACTCCTTTATAGGTAACTGTCTCCTGTCCTTGTGCTGCTTTTAAGATTCTCTCTTTATCTTTAATCTTGTATAACTTAATGATGATGTGCCTTGGTGTGTTCCTCTTTGGATTTGCCTTCTTTGGGACTCTCTGAGCTTCCTGGACTTCCTGGAAGTCTATTTCCTTTGCCAGATTGGGGAAGTTTTCTTTCATTATTTGTTCAGATAACTTTTCAATTTCTTGTTGTTATTCTTCTCCTTCTGGCACCCATATAATTCAGATATTGGAAATGTTCCAGGTTGTCCCAGAGATTCCTTACCCTCTTTTCATTTTTTTTTTAATTCTTGTTTCTTCATTCTGTTCCAGTTGGATGTTTATTTCTTCTTTTGTTCTAAATCGTTGATTTGAGTCCTGGTCTCCTTTCTGTCACTGTTGGTTCCCTGAATATTTTGCTTTATTTCACTTTGGGTATCTTTCATTTGTTTTTTTCATTTTTCAACCAAGCTCAATCAGATCTGTGAGCATTTTGATTACTAGGGCTTTAAATTCTTATCAGATAGGTTGGCTATCTCCTCATCGCTTAGCTTTCTTTCTGAAGCTTTGCTCTGTTCTTTCATTTAGGCCCTATTTCTTTGTCTGGGGTACCTGCTAAGTTGTAAGGGGTGGGGCCTTAAATATTCACCCCAGCAGGTAACCCTCCTTGCTGCACTGCGGTGCTTCCCCATGGGAGAGGGGCCAGAGAGGGAACAATGCAGCTTGCCTGCTCGGCTCTAGCCCACTTTCCAATGGACTCTCCTGTGAGACTGGGAATTTCTCCCACCACGGCAATTGCCATAGTTCCCAGTGAGCTCTGAGTCTCAGTTTCCCATTCACCCAGCCCCGCTCTGGGTTCTTACTGGTCTGATTGTTCTGGTTGACTGTTTCTTTAATTCCTTGGTTGTCAGATTTCCATGCAGTTTGATTTTCTGCCACTTCTGGTTATTTGATTTAGATTGTTTATTATCCTCATTTTGGTTGTGCGAGGAAGTGAAGGGTTTCTACCTATGCCTCCATCTTGGCCGGACTACATGAACCTAATTTATTTTAGATGAGGGTCTCTCTCAGGGATTTAAGTGGGGAAGTTACCAACAAGACTTCAAAGACTTTTAAGGAAGCCCTTTAACCTTATATCACTGCTCTGATTATAATAATGTATCCCAATAGTTAAGTCTTACTATATGATTTTCAGAAACAAACTCAATATTCCAAATATGATATAATCAGTAAGAATATAGTGAAAGTATTACTTCTGATCTATACATTTGGCTCACATTCATACTAATTTTTAAGAGTTAGGCATATTTGTTTTGCATCAACTTGCCATTAACATTTAACTCTGTGAATCTTACATGGGTGTGTTTAACAATTCATTATTTCAGTTCTATATTTTATTATTAATATTCAACTGTATTACATCAATTTATAATCATTGAATACAATTAGAACAAAATAGGTAGAATCATAAACTCAAGGTAAATTTTAAAATTGTATTCGGAGTTAAAATAGAAAAATTAAAGTGATACAAAACAAAACAAAAACAAAAACCTCCAAAGGAATAAGTTAATATTGATATTAGGGAAACTGACCACACAGCTTATTTTGAGCTTCCTGATAGGAAAAAAAAAAAAAGGATTCTAGAAATGTGGCACTTATTACTTTTATTTTAATGTTATCTAAACTTAGAACTGTATATGTATTTCTGTTGAACACTATTTGTTTCAGTTCAGTTCAGAATTCAAGGAAAACCAGATCTATGTCAGTATGTTCTCTGTTCACAGTCAGTTCTGACAAAATATAAGAAATATATCGCATTGAGTATTATCACAAATTAATTCTCAATAACCTTAAAAAGAGAGAGGGGAAAGAGAGAGAGAGAATATGTGCTCTCAGGAGACACAGGACAGGAGAGTCTGCTTTTTATATTGGGCCAATAAAAAACGTTTAGAAGGCTAGGTGCTGGGAAGAGGAGATGAGTGCTGTATATAATTTGCTTACACAGATAGCAATTGAATGGAAACAGCTAAAAAGGCAGTGGGTAGTGGCAGGTTATGTGAAACAAGCTTTAATTAATTCAAGCACCCCATTGTTACATTCTGAATTTTCACTTGGCCTAAATTGCTGATGGAAAAAACTGAAGATTGGGTGACTGTTGGTTGATTTGGGTGGTTCATCAATATATTCCTTACTGAATCCATTTTGGGAGCTCAATTTCCTTTTTTCATTATTGTTATGGAGAGTTACAACAAATGATACCCTGTATTCTATCTTTGAAGATTCTGAGATATATTCTTAACACTGCTATACCACTACTCACTTTTAATCAGCAGAGATTATGAACTTGATGTAAATTTGATCTTGTAATTCATTCATTATTGCTGATGGTGACAGATGCCATTAGTTTAATGATCAGAGTTATGCATTGTCATAATTATGGTGATCACTTAATGAGGCTGGATACATTATTACTTAATATATCAAATTAGGGAAAGATGTCATGGCTGGATGCACAGCATCACCCACTATTTTTGAAGATGAGTCAAAACATTAAATGCTTCTCAGTAAAACAACCTTGTGGCCTTCAGAGGAGATCTTAAATAATGGCATGAGGTAGGGCTTTCCCAAGCTCTGATGTTGGCCATTAGAGCAAATAAAAGCTGCCCTGGCATTCATTACATTTTGTCATGAAGGAAGCTTCATAACTGTGATGTGTTGTGTATGTGCCTACAAAGTATGAAGCCATATTTCCAAGTTCAGCTCAACTGCTATCCACTTACTCCCTACCGCCTTTTTGAGACATGATCTTTCTTTACAATGGCATACTGAAATGTGCCCCCTTTATCCCTCTGAACAATTTCTTACAAATAATGGTGTTTTGAAGTTTATAAAGGCCTTTGGAAACACTGCCATAAAAAATTAAGAGGGAATTATTCTTAATTCCTTCTGTAGCTTCCTTAGGACATGTGTCAGGCAAGTCCTGAACTGTCACTAACCAGGTGCTTGCTGGTTAATTCCTACAAGAATATTCCTACAAGAATAATGGGTCCTGAGTACCAGTATCCATGTCATACGTATATTCTCTCCCTACTAAACGTAGCACTAATTTATCCCATTCTCTTTTCACTTTTCAATCTTCAAGATCAATGACAGGATGATTCTACTGCAAATGTACTGGTAAGAAATTAAAATAAGCCAAACCACTTTGCTTGTTTATCAAAACACCCCAAGGATGATTACAAAGAATTTATTGAGACAATTTCTAACTCTGTGCATAGATTCAGTGCCCAAACTTACTAAAATTAAATTAACTTTATCAGAATTTTTACTAAAAATCAATTTTTTACAAAAATTCCATTGTACCATCAATTGATTTCTTTAACACTTGTTCACTCATTCAGTCACCATTTAATAAGGACTTTTTAAATTCCTTCTATGTACCAGGTATGGAGAAAGTATAGAGTTAAATAAAATAAGCCCATATTTTAGAAAGGTTTAGTTCCCCTGGGTTGATTACTGTCTGGCAGGAAAAGCAGCCATATGGACTGAGAACTATAAAAATATTTTGATATGTACTATTTTAGAGATTAGTTAGTAACTGTGAACACACAAACCAGAAAAAAAGGTTAACTGAGTAAAAACTTGAAGAACAATTTCAAAGAAGTGGTTTCATTTACTTTCAATGCTGCAGAATCGGTGAGCTTTTTCTAGAGAGAGGGAGTTATGAAGAGTTCAACATATTCAGGAAAATAAATGGAAGGTGGAGGATGTTTGGATACATGGTTTATCTAGAAGAGAGAAAAGATTCCAAGTGTGGCTTAGAAAGGAAGCTGGAACCAGATGAGCAAATTTCTTACAGACTCTGTTGGGACATTTTGGAGGTGGTCTTGAGGTTTTTCATCTTCAAAGGAAAGTACTTAATCAAATTTTTTTGTTGTTATACACAAGTTCCCTGGTTATCTTGCAACGAAGTACTATAGAGCTATTGAGTTTAAAAGCATTATATGTGTTTTTAAAATATATATTAAATTTGCTATATTTTATGATATATATTTTCAATAATATTCTATCTAGCTGCATTTTTAAAGAGAAACCAAAATACACCCCTTTTGAACATAAAGAAGATATTTTAATATTAAAACTAAACTTTCAACTTGGAAAACATAATTGGAAATACTTATACTTCCATTTCTAGATGACTTTGTCTCTAAAAACAGTATCTATATCTGCATTTACATCTAGATATACAAGGGGGCAAAGAAATGGAATTTATTTATTAAAAAATTGTGTATTTATTTTTACATGTTTAAACTTCGGTCACCTTCAAAGGACTCTCCATTATTGAAATGTTTTTCCCACTGCTTAAAATAGTTTTTGAACTTTTTGATTTTGATATCTTTTGCTGCTTCTGCCATTTTTTGTTTCACCTCTTCCACATCAGCAAAACATTTTCCTTTGAAGACTTTTTTTCATTGAGAAAACAAAAAAGTCCCTCATGGTGGAGGTGGAGATCAAGTGTATAGGGAGGGTGGGGTACAGGGGTCATGATGTTTTTGGTCAAAAGTGCTGAACACTCAGCACAGTATGGATAGCTGTGCTTGTAAATCATCCATCATGAAATGGGCAAATGCGGTGAAAGAGTCTTAAAATAAAAATTCACTGAAGCCGAAAGCAGCCTCTTACAACACCACCAGCTGGTGCACTGATCCAGATGGGTTCTAAGAACACTTACTTAGTGGGGTAATCCTGAACTGCAAGGGCCCACCCTCCAGAAGATAATTCCAGGTTTTTTGGGTCTCCCTTTGTGTAGATATTCCTTTATGTATCAACTATACATGTTTTCAAAATTGCCCTGTCAAAGGACTTGGAAATACATTTTTCAACCTGTGTAAAAATAAAAGATAAAGCAGTTCTTTTTCCAAGAACAACTGAGTATAATAAGGGAAGTTTGCCTATTGAATTTCAACAGCAGTAACAAACCTTTGCATAATTGGTGAATAGGATTGCAAATGTGGTTTGTGACATGAAACAATTTTTCTATTTGATTCTTCATTTTCCTTATGTGGTAAACTTTTAGATATATAGTCATTAAAGTCAAATACCACAATATATTGGGATCAGAACCATACCTTCAATTTGAAGTAATTTAACAGGATAAGTGAAAATTTTCAGAAATAATAAAGTATTTTCCATCAGTTCTCTATAATGTGTGTATATATTTATATAAATTGTATTCTTTTATTAACAAGTTTTCAGTTTTAAGAAGAAAATATTTAACATATTTATTTTATCTTTTATTGTTATTAAATGTGAATTTTGTAAATATTTTGAAGTATAATTAGTATTTTTCTTTCTTTTCTTCTTAATTTTTTTTATTATTGTTCAATTATAGTTGTCCCCATTTCCTCCCATTGCTCTCCCTTCTCTGCCCACCCCTCTACTTCCACATTAAATCCTCCCTGCTCTTGTCCTTGACTTTGGGTCCTTTATACATGTTCCTTGAATTGACCCTTCCCCTTCTTTCACCTGTTATCCACTGCCCCCTCAAAGTGAGTGAATTTAATAACAGATAAGTTAATTTTAGTACATAAATTATTTAAAATTTATAAATCAACATTTATGAATATATATACTTTTGAAATCATTAAATATGAATTTTAAGTGTGCAACGTAGTAAAATTTAATAAATGGGCCTCTATAAATAAAAACACTTAGATTCTGCTGCTGTAGAGAATAGAGAACAACTGTGTTTTGCATAAAAAAACATGCACTGACTTGCTTGAATCATAATCTTTGATCCATGGCATATTCTATTCACTTATCTCTGAGTGATCCCTTACCTCTTAAAATTTTCTATATATAGTGAGATATTATAATGTGTAATAATGATCCTTGGACCCACTATCCCAAAAAAAAGCTGGGACCTTGACAATAACTTGTATTGAATCATATTCCTTCTCCCAACATACCCCAGCTTCCCCATACGCACAGGGTCACTACCTATATCCTGTGTTCATAGTTCCATTGCTTTTTTTTTTAATGTGGTTTTATTTTTAAATTATATTTTAATGTAGCATTTAAAAGTTCACTTATTTATAAATTAAGTAAGAGGGTATTATATTAATGGGTTATTTTGCTATTTATTTTTTCTCTTAACATAGTATTACTGAAGTCCATATCATCACATGCTGTTGTAGTTCATTTGTTTTGACTGCTAGAAAATATTATTTTGTCTAACTTAACAGGTTTTCATCCACTCTGCCACTAATAAGCATTTGTGAAACTACACTACAGGTTTTTGATACTATGTTCAATAATTCTAAAAATATTTGTGTACATTTCCTGATAAACAAAGTAAGCATTTCTCTAGAGTGTATGTTGAGCACAGTGTAGATGAAGAATCTATTTTGGAGGTGCTTATCAAGATGTTTTCCAAGGTGGTTGTACCCATTGATCTATTTGTGGTTCTCCTACAGAAAGTTTCACACAAGATTTCTGTGTTTTGGACAAATAACTCTGGTAGCAATGTTGAGAATGATATGAAAGAATGATATGAAGTAAGCAGAGAAAATTTGGGAGACTACAGGAACCATGCCTTAGACCATTTCAGATGTGCTGTATACAGTTTTTAGAATCCTATGCTACTTTTATTAATTAGAAAATATGTATCAAAAACTATGTATTGAGATTCAAAATCATTTTTTAAAAATATCCCTTTGTCACCACATCCAACATGACTACTGATTCTAAAAAACAAAATTTAGCAGACACCACTGTACTGAAGTGAAGCAAAACAAATAACGGCAAACAATCTTATCTCTGTCCCTATCTCCATTCCCCTACCCCAAGGCAAACAAGCCACAGTCTTGTATTAAGATACATGCCCTAATATTTAAATTTTTACAGTGACTCACTTCTCTGTAAATATCACATAGCAACATGTAGAATTTACAAATATTCTCTTTCCTAGAACACTCTTTGAGATAATCCTGGAGAAGACCTGTGAATTTTTTTTTTTTTTTTTAAATCATCGTTTGATTCTCTTTTATTCTGGTTCCAGACTTTGGAGATATCCTTGAACTCATATTCAATTCATCTGCAAATCTGTTGGATTCTTGTTTTTCAAAAATACATCTCAAATCATCTCATTCCACAGTTCTCCATTGCTACCACACTGGTCTAAATCATAATCTCCTACCTGGATTAGTACATTAGTGATACTCCTTTTTCTACCCTGTGTTCAACAGACTTCTCAACAGGCCAATTAATCTCCAAAGCATAAGTCTAATTATGTCATTTCTCTTTTTAAAATACCTCAGTGGAGTTTCATCTCATTTGGCATATAACCCTAAACTTTAACCATGACTTATAAAGCTTACCCAGTACAATGATTGAATTTCCTGCACTGGCTTCCTCCTTTTCCATCACAATGGTCTACTTGTTTTTCCTCAAATGAATTAACAGTGATTCTTACTAACATGTTCCCTCATTTTAGGGATGTTTCTGCTCAAATGTTGTCATCTCCTGAAGCCTTACCTTACCATGCTTTCAGAAATAATTATATTGATTCTCTTTCACATTGCCTCATTTTTATTTTCATCAAAAGTATACCACTCCCAGAAAAACATCATAATTTTTTTTATCTGTCAATTTTTATTCTCCCTTACTAGAGTGTAAAATTCTTGGAAATAATGTGTTCTGTCCTGTTCACCACTATACCCCTAACACACATTACAGTGTCAAACACAGAACATGACATTCCAAAAATGTGTCTTGAACAAATAAACTAGTGTCTGATTCATCTAGAGACTTCCACAACTTCCAAAGAAACTTTCTTTATACCTTATGTTCTTTTTCTTAAAATGTTTAACAAATGATTCAACAACCCCAAATTTTTGCTAAGATGCTCAACTTTTAAAATCTGTTTTTTCATGTTGGGCTTCTTCTATGCATACATTTCATACATAAATTCATATTTAGAAAGTACTCTGCTAAAAATACTTAAAAGCCATATATATACATATATATTAAAGCCATGTAATCTTTTTGATAACACAACTAAGATTGCACTACAATCTTAGTTTGTTGATGATAATATTAGACCTCAGAAGGTATAAGTAATTTGTCCAAAGCCACACAGATCTTATGTGTTATGGCTCAGATGGGAGCCATTTCTGCCTCATTATAAAGCATATGATTTTCCCAATTACACTGTATTTAGGTCCTTAGTATATTGAAGTAACTGCATTGAATATAAGATGTGACACAGAACTAAAGAGAAATTAAGTATGTTAATAAACAAAGATAATACAAGCATTATTTTCAGAGAATTCCTTGGGCAGCTATGTTTAAATTATCTAATGGAGTAGAGATGCACATTGGTAAACACTCTGTGATATGCTCTGTTGGGAATGAGCACAGAATGGTCAGTGGGTACATGGCCCTCTCTCTGGAAACTTTAGCATTGTGGATACCTCAAGCTACCTCCCACATCAAGAGCATTTCTCTGTAAGCAGCAAAGAGAGTGTGATATCCATGATCTTTCTGTCAGTGATGCACAGGTGGCTGTTGTAAACTGAAGCCTACTGTATGACAGGAAAGATGGGAAAGGAAGGAATGATACGTGGTGATATGAGGAGCTCCATCTTATAAAAATGGGTGTCACCATATTTTACCTTAAACAATAAATGTGGGAAGATTTTTAGTCAGTAAAATCAACAACTAAAATAAATAAATATTCATAATGCAAAATTTTACATTTCTTAATGTAAAAATTAAATTGTAGGCAACAGATAAAAGCCAATGATACCACTGTGTATTATCACAAACTACTTAATTGCACGAAAAAAAAAATCAGGGAAAATAAATTTGAGGAAGTGCAATTAAGACTCACTCTGAACAAATGGAATTTTATGTCTTTGTTCTAATTAGAAACAAATAAAAAGTAAACAGCTGTTGAGATTAGTTGGCTTCAATTAAAAAGATATTTGGGGTTCATTTCACTCATGTACACCTGACTCATTTACCTCCCAAGGGAACCTGACTAAATGTGGGAGTGGCCTCATTCTGCAGAGATGCAGCAAAATGCACTAATAATTAGGGCATGAATTGCTAATTAGTAAACTCTGATGCTCAACCAAGACTTGAATATCAGATAAAATGCAATCAAAATATAACACTATGAAATTTTTATTGTGAAATATAAATGCTTTAACTCCGACTAACAGTCTTAAGAAATAAAAGCTTCCAAAGAAGTTGTTTTGACAATTCTTTTGAGATGCTTAAAGCATTATTTCTGTTTCTCAAGTATGTATTTTTGTTTGAATTTTCCTTCTGTGCAATATGATGTGATAGTTTTACACAACCTACAAAAAAAATCACAGTGATGAGTGTCCCAATATAATCCTGAATGAAAAGGTTGGGAGTAATGGTTGGGCCCACTCCTGGTTATGCTAGACTGAGAATACTTGGAACTCAAGTTGACATACCTGTTGGCAGAAACATTCAGCAATAGGCAGTTGGTAGAAATAATGGACATGTTGGTAGAAACATTCAGCAACGGGCAAATGAGGGAATGAAGTAAAACAGATTAAGTTACAGTATCTGCAGGCATGGGGCTAACATGTTCTTGGAAATAATTGTTGTTCTAATAGGCATGCCAGTAAGATGGCACAAGTGGCCTTTGGCCATGTAATTGGCCATGTGATTAGTCACTATCAGATATGTATGGTGTTGGGACTCTGGCCTTGACAGAAAATTGACAGGAACAAATAGAATAAAATATAATATATATCATGTCACTGAGAACCTTGCTCACAAATTCTTGGAGCTTAATCATAGGGCACCTTGACCAATTAACATGTTTTTTATATCATAAGTTACCTGGTGAACAGTCACCGGGGAATCTGTGGTCTTTCAATTTACATATAGCAGTGGTTCACAAATTGGTATACATTTAAATCACTTAGAAACATAAAATTTTAAAGTATATATTTATATCTATCTATCTATCTATCATCTATCTACTGATAAATGGCTTCCGCCACAAGATATTGTGATGCAGTTGGTATAGGGTGAGACAATGGTGCTGAGTGCTTAAAAGAGACTCAGAAGATTCTAATGTGCAGTAAAGTTTGGGAACCAATGTGTAAAGTCAGGATTCACCACAGAGACCCAATGTAGGGCTGATTATGGAAAAAAATAGTTCTACTTATAAAGGTAAAAGATTTTGGTCTCAAAAATTAGAAGGTCTTAATACTCATTGGGAGTCAAAAATAGATTAAGTAACATTTACGCTATTAAGTTTCAATAATTAACACTGGATAGCATTAGGAATGGATATATAGACAAAATACCAACAGAAAGAAAGAAAGTCCAAACAGATCCAGACACATATGGAGATTTAGCACCCTGTTAAGGAAGGAGCCATCACTAATCAGCGCTATAATGAAAGATTATTCATTAAATTGTGTTGGAGATATCAGTTAGCCATCAGGAAGGGTCACAAGCTCAGGGGCAATAAGAGTCTCTGTTTCCAGGAAGCTCAGTATGTGGCCAGCTGCTACTGCTCTAATGACATACCTTTCATAGCTAAATATTCATAAGTTGCTCTTTGAAGTCATTAATTTTGACAATATTAGTGAGATCACAGCATTAAGGTTGCAGAGCAGAAAAGTTCCAAAGATTTAATTTAAATTTATTTTTTAAATTTAATCTTTATTGTATTTTTCCCATTACCATTTAGTCCCCTGATACCCACTTACTCTCAGTGATCAGCACACTGTTTCAATTTAAATTTATTTTATTATTGCTCATTGGATTGGATCATCCATGCTCACTTTCAGATATTTTAGGGCATTGCATTCAATTGACATGAGAAATTCAAGCAAGGAGATAGTTCTGATGGTTAGGGTAAAATATATATATTTCTCTATTTTATTTTTGGTAAATTCCTTAAGATATATTCAAATTTAGTGAGATACCCAGGTGTAACTTGACCTTGAGCTCTAATATTGATTAAGTCCATAGAGGTTTGCCAATTAATGCACTTTAGTAGATGCTAAAGTTAATTCAGAATCTGTGATGTAGAGGCATAAAAGCCAATCAATACCCTTTTATCTTTTTGTTGTAAAAATTCTTTCATTAAATTTTGGATTTCTAATTGAGTCAAATGATGGACATTTGCTTCAGCTTTTTCTCTTTACCCTGTATCCAAGTTTCCTCACTTTCTTATTTCCTTCCTTCCTTCCCTCCTTCCTTCCTTTCTTTCATCCCTCCCTCTTCCCTTCCATCCTTCCTTCTTTTTTATATTTATGTTTTGTGGTTACTGAATATACTTTGGGAGATCCTGTCTACTCTGACCATATATGCAAGTTTATTCCTTCAGAGAGTCTATACTCAGTATAATCAGAGTTAGGAGCCTCCCCCATCTCAATGGTGGAATTACTCCTTGGCTGTGCCAGAGGCATACCATGCCTCTAGGATCCTGGGGTAAGGACCTATTTTGGTGTCACAGGCATGGGCAGCAGCAGCTGCAAAGGCATTTTGTAGGGTCCAAGGGAATCATCTACTTTTAGGAATGTAGACTTCAGCATGCTACATAGTAACAGCTTTTTTTCCCACTCACATGCCACATATGATTTAGGATATGAGTGTTTTCCCTGAGCTCTCTATCAAACAAGGACCACTGCCAGGTGAGATACACAGGCAAAGGGTCAAGGGTAATGGCCATTCTCCTGGGCCTAGTATCATCATGGCTTATGCTAGAATCAAAACACAAAATTGGTCCAACTGAGAAAAAGAAGTCAGGAGCATTTTAAGGAAGGCCCTAAGACAAAAGAGGCTTCACAGAACTCAGCCAATGCAGCAAAATGAAGTTCAGTTCAAAGCACAAACTTACTAGCAGGCAATAACGTAACTCAAACAGCATGTCAGCTAGCAAGCTGCAGGTCAAAATGATCACTTGCAGGAAGCAGAGCCAGTTAGCAAACCAGTAGAAGAAAGAGCCTGCTAGTGGTGGTCAATGTCTAGACATCCTGCTCACAGCACTATTATTTATAATATTACAAGGCAAGAAGATGGACCCCCAACCCAATATTTCATTTGTATGCCAAGACCAATGATACTCTATGCCAAGAATTATAAAACTGTTTCTTATCCAATACTCTCACAAGGAGCTCTCAAAGAAAGTAGGGTGGCACAAGCAGGTTCTGGCTGATAGGAGCTAAGCAGAGGGAATGGAATGGGTTTTTATAGGGGCTAACACCTGTGCATAAGCTGGGATTTTTATCAGGTCTGAATTTCCCCAAGACACCAAAGGAAGGGACTTGTGCAAACTTTCTCAACAGCCTATGCAGATGTGGAACTAAAAGGCAAGGAGAAGGGGAGGGTTAAACATAGTAGCATCTCACGTGTTTGCTGCAGCTTTAACTCCTATGCCACCTCAGGGTCACCCAGCCCCTGAACTACAATGAACATCACAGGGGCAATGCTATTCCTGTGGGCAAGAAGGACACATAAAGAAGGAGTGCCCAAAAACTAGCTCTATGTCAACTACTAGCAGGACCATACCTTCTCTGCAACAGGAGAGGCCATTGGAAAACTGAGGGTCATAGGCTTTGAAGTGAACTGATGATGGTCAAAATACCCTAGAACTGACAGTGCCTGAGGCCCCCTTCTGGCCCCACCAACCATCTGACCATCACACCAGAGGAGCCTCAGGTGACATTAGAGGTGGAAGATCTGGACTACCAAGAAACTTACAGAGTGACGATGGACCCCCCATACATAGCCACAGTCACATAACAGCAGGCTCAAGCTCTAAGAATCAACTACCACTTATATTCACCATAAAGACCTCAATCCTCAGCAGAAATTGGAACCTGATTTTAAAATTCATATGAAAATGCAAGGGACCTACAACAGCTTAAACAATCCTGAAAAATCAGAACAAAATTGGAGCACTCTTACTTCGCAGTTTCACAACTTGCTGTGAAGCTACAGTATCAAGATTCTGTGGAGCAGAAGTAAAGAGAGACATATAGATCAGCAGAATAGAATAGAAGTCAGGGGGGAAAACCTTATATTTATGGTCAATTGTGTTTTGATGAGAGTGTTAAGACAATTCAGTGGAGAAAGAATAATCTCTTCAACAAATGGTGCTTTAGCAACCAGATTTCGGCAAACATGGAAAAGAAAAAAGTTGAACCCCAACTTCACACCATATGAAAAATTAACTCCAAATGGATCAAAGAGTTAAATGTAAGAGCAAGCAAATATATAAAAATCTTAAAAGAATACACAGGAGTAATCTTCACAGCCTTGAGGTATAGGAAAAGCCTTCTTTGCTGTAATACCAAAAGCACATGCTACAAAATTACAAAAAAAAAAAAAAAAGACGTCATCAAAAACAGAATCTTTGACTTTCAGTCAAAATAGAGGCATAGGTAAACACAGTTCACTTTCTTGCACAACCATATCAAAATTGCAACTAAACTACAGAACAACCATCACTCAGAACCGTCAGAAATCAAATTGAATAAAATCCGACAACTATGTAACTAAAGAACCCACATCCAACCAGCCTGGTAGATAGATGCAGAGATGTGAAATTGGTTGGCCCCATACCTACATGTGGTGGATAAAATCTGGGAGGGATATCTTAGGAATGAGGAGTCCCAACCCTACACATGGCCCTGCAGCCCAGAGTTCCAGTGCAGGAAGATAAGTCCCCATAACTTCTGGCTACAAAAACCAGTGGGTACTGAATCAGTGGAAGACAGTTCTGGAGTACCCAAGCAGTTCTTCTTAAAGGGTCCATACATGGACTTACTCACACTCATTCCCTCTGAGCTCCAGTACTAAGACAGTGGTTTGAGAGCACCAATGTCATATAAGAGGAACTATTGTATCTGACATCAGTGTGAGAGCTGGAGGATAGCTTTCTCTGAGACAGAAAGAAGGACAAGGGCCATTGTTTCTTTTCTGAGCCCTCCCCACATAGAACCACAGAGCCAGCAGATGGGTGCCGTATCTGAGACTCCATTAACTTAGTTCACATGTTTTGCCTTGTCCTGGGGAATCCCTGATTCCAATTCATGGCCCACCCAAGTTGTTAAATGTTGTTTTTTCCATATGAATGCCTAGTTTTGGCTCAGGCTTTATCTTCCTAAATCCTTTCAAACAAGCAACAACCAGCATCAGTAACTTCCCACCCCACCATACTTCTGGATAAGCAGCCACAGGGCTGTCATCAGCAGCAGCCAGCTTTGCATCACAGTTTGGCTTTGCCTGGGAATCTCCAAGCCCACACAAGCAGCAGCCATCTGCAGTTGCTTCGTAGCACATGCTAGGTGGCCCCTAGGTGAAACACAGGTAGTGGCTGACTCTGGCCTGCAACACCTGGAAAACCCCAGGGCCAGCACACTCAGTAGACAGCTACAGACTACATAGAAACATCTCCCCCTTGCCTCTGCACAGCTGATTCTCCATGGAGAGAGGAGGTTGGTGGTCAGTGGTCACAGTCAGTCCTTGAAGCTGTCTAGCTTGGCTAAATCTCTCCCATTGACCTGCCAGCAGCAATTAAGGCTCAACCACAAGACGGGGTACTCAGCCCACACAGAAGATACACGTCAAGTACCCAGCTTGGGTGATAGGGGAGGCTGTGCCACTGGACACTACAGGACACCTACTACATTAGGCCACACAACCAAGACGGGGAGTCATAGCAGCTCTAATACATAGAAACAAACACAAGGAGGCTGCCAAATTAGGAGACAAAGAAACAAGGCCCAAATGAAAAAACAAATCAAAACTCCATAAAAAGAACTAAACAAAATGGAGATGAGCAATTTATGAGATGCAAAATGCAAAACACTGGTTATAAGGATGCTGAAGGAAATTAGTGAGTACCTGAAGAGCATAAAAAAAAAAACCCAGGCAGAAATGATAGATATACTAATGGAAATAAAGAACAATTTACAGGGAATTGACAGTAGAATGGATGAAGCCAAGAATCAAAGCAATTGTTTGGAACATAAGGAAACAAAAAATAACCTATCAGAACAAAAAGAAGAAAAGAGAATTAAAAAAAAAAAGAAAATAGTGTAAGGAGCCTCTGGGACAACTTCAAGTCCAACATTTGCATCATATGGTTGTCAGAAGGAGAAGAGAAAAAGCAAGAAATTGGAAATCTATTTGCAAAAGAAGACTTGTCTAATTTGGTGAAGAAAATACACTTGGAAGTCCAGGAAACACAGGGAGTCCCAAACAAGATGGATGTAAAGAAGCACCAAGATACATCATGATTAAAATGGCAAAGGTTAAAGATAAAGAGACAATCTTAAAAGCTGCAAGAGAAAAAATGTTACTTACCTACAGGGGAGTTCCCATAACCCTGTTAGCTGATTTCTCAAAAGAAACTTTGCAGGCAGGCTAGAGACAATGGGCAAGAAATATTCAAAGTCAAGAAAAGCAGGGACCTACAGCCAAAATTGCTCTATGCAGCAAAGCTGTCATTTAGAATCGGAGGGCAGAGAAAGAGCTTCCCAGATAAGAAAAAAACTAAAGAAGTTCATCATCACCAAACCATTATTATGTGAAATGTTAAAGGAACTTACTTAAGAAAAAGAAGAAAATCAAAACTATTTACAATAAAATGACAGTAAATATATATCTACAACTGAATCTAAAGAAAAAGAAAAGCAAACAGGAAGAACAGAGACAGAATCATAGACACAGAGGGCTTTTTGATGGCTGCCAGACGGGATAGGGTTTGGGAGAATGGGTGAAGAGTTTAGGGGATTAAGATACAAATTGGTAGTCACAGAATAGCCATGGGGATATAAAGTACAGTATAGGAAATAGAATAGCCCAGGAATGTCTACGCATGACTCATGGACATGAACAAAGGGAAGGAGACTACCTGAGGGAGTGGGGGCTGCCACGTAGGGGAACAAAGGGGGAAGAATTAGGACAATTGTAACAGCATAATCAATAAAATATCATTTTATAAAAAAGCAGTAGTAACATTAAAATAATGGAGTCAGGCCTTTTATTATACTCTTAATCCATTTTGAATTTTTAGCCTGTAAAAATATTATATATCCAAAAACTAAATAAAACCCTCACCCTAATCCTTTTCTCAAATGAAAAGCAATAAGGAATACTATAGATGCTTAAAACCATTATTTTTATTTATAATTCCCTTTATATCTAAATTATTTCCCTATGAACTCTTTCCCCAGGAGTCTCTTGTTAAAATTAGAATTCAGAGGAACATAAAAAGAAAAATTTTCTTAGTAGAATGAAAGCTTAGATTGTTTCTTCCACTACTTTTCTGAAACAGGTGTTGAAACTAAATCCAGAGATTTCATCCAAATGCCCCAAGTGGGATTTCAAATTAATCTTGTCATAAATAATGGATTTTTAGTAAGTTTGTTTTGGAGTATCAGGAATTAATTTTTGATATCTGCATACCCATAAGGGCATGACCTTTTCATAACCTGTGTCTGCTTCCCTAACCTGTGCTTTTCTCCTTAATTGTCTTTTCTCCTGGGAAAAAAGAAAGTACAGCTGTGAATTTCAGTTCATTTAAATATAGCTCTGGTTCCTTATCTCAGGCTTGATAGCAAAAGAAGAGCTTGACTTCTGTCATCATTATGTTACTGAAAATTGGGACCTACTCCAAAGATACTACCAACCCTGTCTTGCACCAGGCCCCAGGGATCACTGTGTTGGGAAACTGTCTATTGCCTTGAACCCGTGTTGCCTTAGACAGAGAATCTCACTTTGTCATTCACTCGTGAGGCCAGTTCTAATTCCCAAATGAAGTTTTGCTTTCTCAGTGGCTTGATCTGGATTGTTAACATTCCTCAATGCCAGAGCTTTTCTGAGGTATAACAACTTTTAATAAAATTAACTTTTCTAATTTTTCACTCTTAGCAGGACAGGAAATTCAGATTTAAAGAAGAAAAGGGGACCAACACACATTGGAAAATATAATCCTCTTGCCCCTCTCTGTCTTATCTTTTCTATCTCTGAAACTATGATTAAGTAATACTCAACCTAATCATTCTACATTTTTATAAAAAAACTCCTGCCCTGGCTGGTGTGGCTCAGTGGATTAAGCATGGGCTGAGGACCAAAGGGTCACCGGTTCAATTCCCAGTCAGCACACATCCCTGTGTTGCGGGACAGGTACTCAGTGGAGGCTGTGTGAGAGGCAACCGCACGCTGATATTTCTCTCCCTCCCTATCATTCTCCCTCCCCTCCCCTCTCTCTAAAAATAAATAATTTTTTAAATTAAAAAATAATAAAAAAGCTCCCTTTTCTCCAACTAGTTCAACTAGTACAATTTTCAGTAATTAGTATACACAGAGGCTTAAACTGCATAGATTGCCTTTTAACTTCCTTTTCTAGTACTTACAAGAGTGCCTAACACACAACAGTTAATAATAGTTGCTTTATAGAGGTCATGTAGTACAGTTGTTTAGAGTATGGAATCAGAATTTCTGGGTCATGCATATGCATAAATATTTTATTTTTTTAAATTTTGGCAGATACTACCAAATTGCTGTTCTAGAGATTGTCCTGATTTATACTGCTAATAACAGTGAATGCAGGTGTCCATTTCCTCTCTCCTTTGGGTCCACAGCATATAAATCTTTAAAATACAACATTTATTTTTTTTTTAATTTACATTCTTGATTACTACATATGATAAGCATCTCTTCACATTTTAATAGGTTCATAATTCATTGCAAATTTCTTTATAAGATTGCTTGTTTTATCAGTAATTTAGAGAGCCTCTTTACTGATATGAAATTTAATTCTTTTTCTCATTTCTAAACTGCACAGAATTTAAAATAGTCTCTCCATTAATTTTCTTACTATTTTTTATGTTGAGGTACTTAAAGAGTGACCAGTGTACCCTCATAAAATTTTTTCTTAATAGGAATATTTTGCAAAGCTATAGCATAATAGTATAACTAAGATATTATATTGACATCGATACAGTGAAGATACAGAAAATTCTCTTCACCATGAACATATGTCATGTTGTCCTTTTATAGCTACACCTGTTTCATTCCCTCCCAGATACCTCTGTAAACTTTGGCATGTACTGATCTGTCTTCCATTTAATACTTTTGTCACTTTAAGAATGTTAGGTAACAGGAATCATGTAGTATGTAACTTTTGGATATTGCTTTTTTTCTCACCCAGTATAATTACTCTAAGAATTATTTAAGTTGTTATGTATATTAATATAGTCCATTCCTCTTTATTCTGAGTAGTATTTCATAATGTGATATTCCAAGATTTTTTTTAACCATTTGCACACTGAGGAATATCTGAGCTGTTTGTTAATAGTTTTTGGCTATTATGAATAAAGGTGCTATAAAATTTGTGTATAGGCTTTTGTTGTAAATATGAATTTTCATTTCTATATGATAGAATTCTTCAGTGAAATATTCTGGGCTGGATGTTTCATTTTGGTGAAGTTTTTTAATTAAGAACTCTATTTTATAGTTGTAGGACTATTCAAATGGTCTATTTCGGGACGACTTGCTTCATTTTTTCAGTCTGGCTCATAGTTGCCACTTAACAATTATTAAATATTTCGATTAAATTCTCCTAATTGACTCTCTGGTATCTAATGGCAACTCTCTGGGGGGAAGTGACCTGCCCTCTTCATCTGGGAAGAAACGCTTTTCACACATAATGGGTTCAAGGAACCTCACTAATTTATAGTTTGTTTAGCCTTTTTCTTGTCCTAAACGTAGTTGCTACTTTTGTAACTTTCTACATCACTGAACCAAGGTCTTAAAATAACTTCATATGATATGGGCATGTTAGTTTTTGAGTATATACTTATCATATGGCTTCTCTTTGAAAGATATAACAATTCTAGTAGTAATACCAATACTGCTAATATAGTACCATACCTCTGTAGAAACTGTATAATTTAAAAGTCCTTCTACACATTGCCCGACTCTCACTGCCACAGTCAAAAAAGAGGTGAGGTAATTCACCCATGTTAAACAAGTGAATGAGGGGGCACTCAAGGAAAGAAAATTATGACTGTAAATCCAAGCATGTTGCTCTTTCTCTGAGTGGTCTGTTCCTTGTTAACCATTTCCCTTCCTTTCTCACAGTTAGTCTTGATGCTGCTGTCCCCAGGGCCACTCTTTGAGTAGCCCTGTTCTATGCAAGTATTTCTTCAATCTGTGTATATGGATCACTCACACCCAAATACCCTGGAGTGCCTCACGCCAGCCCCACTGAATAGGACTAGGTGGGAGAGGGAACAAGGAACATGATGCTAATATGCAAGGTGATTTCTTATCTACCCTAAAATATGAGAATTATTAACCAGTTGTTCTCAAACCATGTACATAGTATTTAAGTGGAGAATTTAAAAAAATTTTGATGCTTTTCTTTTATCTACGAGTATTCTGATTGACTTGCATGGGGTAACTCAGGGCATGGCCCCTCCACGACCTCAGAGAACAGATGGCTGACTGGCCAGCAGCCATAAGGAATGAGGAAAACAGTTTGTATCTGAATGTCCTAGCCTATTCAAGGTTCCTGTGTTTACCATAACAATGTAGAGCTTTCACATTCTACTATGTTCCCTTCACTGCCACTAACCCCTCCCTAACCCTACAAGTAGAGCCAAGGCCAGAGGCAGGGTACAGCCTCTTCTGCCTGATCCCTGCCATCAGTGCGCTCCTCTGCAACTTGAGTAATAAACGCATGTCCACAGCATGGCCTATTCTGCTGGTCCTCCAGGTGGTGTTTCCAGAATATCACAAGGACACGTGCAGCTCCCTGGCATGGAGCTCTTCTGTTACAACTTGGTATAAGGTGCAATCAGGGTATGAGGATTCATAAAAGCCCCCCAAGTGATATTAATGTACAGCAAAACTTGGGGGGCTTTTATGAATAGATTTACAGAAACATTATTCTGTAAAATACTTAAATAACAGACCTAAGAGATAAAATTAGAGTGTTCTTAAAGTAACTTGTTAATTATAATAGCTTAGCAAGTTGAAAAAGTTCTCAGGATTCAGGCTGGGAATGAGTTAAATCTATTTATTTTTTAAATTGCCTTGTTTTTTAAGTAATATTTTCAAAAAGTGTTCTCTTCATGAGGTCCAAAGGTCTCTTTCTTAAAAGAAATACATATTTAATAATGGTATTTAATGAAGTCAGCCTTTTGCACAGAATATTATTACACTTTGTTTTAAGAGGAATTTTAGTTGATCTTGTCACATCCTGACACAAATTTGAAAGTCACCAGGGACAAATATAATATTGTTTTCATAGTCCCATGACTGTACATTAATTCTCTTAACTTATCGACAGGGGCAACCAATTCTTCCACTGATTTAGAGCATACAGAAAGGTAAAGTGCTAGGTGATATTTTTAAAATGTGTGTATGTGTGTATTAATATTTCTGAGCAGCGTAAAAGAGTAATACTTAGATTTCAGGAAGAATTTCTTATCTCCATACAATATTGAAGATTTGAAAAATTTATTAAAAATATGTCAAATTATCCTGATTAGATGGCTCAGATGGTTGGAGTGCCATCCTGCACACCAAAAGGTTGAGGGTTTGATCCTCAGTTAGGGCACATACCTAGGTTGCAGATTCAATCCCTGGTTAGAAACTGTGTAGGTTTTTCTCTCTCTTTCTTCTTCTCTTTCTAAAACCAATAAACAAAAACTTGAGTGAGTATTGAATATATACATAAATATATGTAAATATATAAAATATACATTTATATATAGATAATTGCCTGACTGGAAAAAGTCCAGCCATTTTTAATATAACAAGAATGGTTTTCATGACATTGATGTAACTTGGCAGCCAGGGAGAGTGGACTGAAATGTGCATGTGTGAACAATGATGGCTTCACTGTACTAGTCAGTGGGACCAATAGATGCCATTGAGTGAGCATGTGTACTGTGTGACCATCACATTCAAAATGACTGAGCAAGTAGAGCAATGAATCTGCATCACATTTTGCATTAATCTTGAACATTCCTCTATGGAAACTATTCAGATGATTCAGAAGGCTGCAGCTATGGGTAACCAGTGATTGGCAGCTTCATCACAACAATGCACCTGCTCATGCATCACATCTCCTGCAGAGATTTTTGGCAAAACATCAAATGGCCCAGGTGACTCAGCCCCTCTACAGCCCAGATTTGATGTCCTGAGACTTCTGGCTTTTGCCCGAGCTAAAATCACCTTTGACAGGGAAGAGATTTCAGATTGTTGATGAGATTCAGGAAAAGACAACAGGGCAACTGATGGTGATTGGGAGAATTGTGTGAGGTTTCAAGGAGCCTTTTTTGAAGGGGACTGAGGCATCATTGTCCCATGTATAATGTTCCTTGTACCTTGTATCTTCTTAAATAAATGTTTCTATTATTCATATTACATGGCTAGATACCTTCTGGACAGACTCTACACACACACACACACACACACACACACACACACACGCATGCACACGCACACACGGGGTCTGGCACAAATATCGCTCTTTTTTATTACAAAATCATAACCATGTAATTCTGTAATATACCATCATCATACTCAAGTACACCATATGATATTTTAAGTGAAATGTTCAAATTAAAACTATAAATTATTACACCCATATTATTACCCTACCAACCATACTTAAGCACTCAAGCAGATGTTACTTCTAGCAGACAATAATATATATACCGTATATGTATATATATACTATCTATATGCGTATATGCCCCAAATATTGTATTTGTGTAAAATTTCTTTTAAATTTTTATTTGTTAATAACTATTAACAAGTTATAATAACTATTAACTATTGTAAAATAACTATTTTTACAGTTGAAGGATTTTTACATTTTCTGTTAGGTGGCAATATGATGAAACAAATAAACCTTTGGGTAGTTTATTCCAAAATATCTATATTTCTGTGGACTCTACCTTTTCTGCTTTGGGTATACAGGAGTTCTTTTACCTCTTCCCATATTCACACAAGCAGTGGCTTCTAGAAATACTTCTTCTCTCTTTCAGTAATTCCTCATGCTTCAGAGTTCAGAATATTTTTGGTATAGGTAAAAACAAACAGAGATAGGGTAGCAAAATGGTGGCAGTGTAGGTGAGAGCTGAGCCCACTTGCTTATGCACCCAACTGGGACACCTAGCCGATCTTCTGAAGAACAGGTTGAACAGCCAACAGAATCCCAGCTGATATGAAGTTTGGAAGACAAAGTGTGGAGAGGACACTTAAACGGGGAGTAAGGAGATTTTGTAGGCCCACAGGAGGATATTCTGGGCCTTGCACCCCAGAGACCATGGCTGCTGAGTGAGCATTGGAGAGCTAGTCAGTGATAGGAACCTAGTGGTCCCTTCCCTCCCAGAGCAGAGAAGTCCCAGACCTGCACCAGGAGAGACCTGGACACGTAAAGTCACTGGGGGGATAAAAAGGCAGTAAGTGACACACAGCTGGTGGCATACCCCAGCTGGGGCAGCAGTTGCCAGCTGGGACAGTACCAGAGAAATTGGGGAGCTGGGTGACACCTGGAGATGGGATAAGAGATGTGCCTTGACTGGCTGAGTCCCAGAAAGAGTCTGGACTGGTTAGAGAGTTGGACTGTGTGGAAAGGCAGGCACTACTTAGGAGTAGCAGATGGCGCTCAAGGGCAGTTTTCTTTAGCACCCATTTATGATAAAAACACTCAGCAAAGTGGGAGTAGAAGGAGAATTCCTCAACATTGTAAAGACCATGTATAAGAAACCTACAGCCAACATCATATTCAATGGGCAAAAACTAAAAGCTTTCCCACTAAGATCAGGAAAAAGACAAAATTCTTACTTTCACTGCTTCTATTCAACACAATATTGAAAGTCCTAGCCACAGCCATCAGGCATGAAAAAGAAATAAAAGGCATCAAACTTGGAAAGTGGAAGTAAAATTGTCATTGTTGGCATATGACATGATAGTGTACATAAAAAACCCTATTGACACCACCAAAAAACTACTTGACCTAATAAGTGAATTAGGCAAAACAGTGGGATACAAAGTCAACATTTAGAAATTGAAGACATTTTTGTATACCAAAAGTGAAATATCAGAAACAGAAATCAAGGGAAAAATCCTGTTTGCTATAGCAACAAGAAAAATAAAGTACCTAGAAATAAACCTAACCAAGGAGGTAAAAGACCCATTCTCAGAAAACTATACAATACTGAAGAAAGAAATTAAGGAAGACAAAAATAAACAGAAGCATTTACTGTGTTCATGGATTGGAAGAATTAACATCATCAAAATGTCCATAGTTCACATAGCAATTTATAGATTCAGTGCAATCCCTATTAAAATACCAATGACATATTTCACAGATGTAGAGCAAACATTTCAAAAATTTATATGGAACCATAAATGACTCCAAATAGCCACAGCAATTCTGAGAAAGAATAACAGAGTTATTCTATTAGCAGGGATCATAATATCTGACATCAAACTGTATTACAAGACCACAGTATTCAAAACAGTCTGGTACTGGCATAAGAACAGACACAAAGACCAATGCAACAGAATAAAGAGCCCAGAAATAAACCCAAGTCTCTAGGGTCAATTAATATTCAACAAAGGGGACAGAAGCATAAGGAGTAAAAACAAATGGTGTTTGGAGATCTGGACAGCTACATGAAAAAAAGTGAAACTCGACCACCAATTTATACCATACACAAAAATAAACTCAAGATGAATAAAAGATTTAAATATATATCATGACACCATAAAAGTCCTAGAGGAGAACATAGGGAGGAAAATCTCAGATATTCCACACAGCTGTATTTTCCCTGATATGTCCCCTAAAGCAAGGGACATAAAGGAAAGAATAAACAATTGGGACTTCATCAAAATAAAAAGCTTCTGCATGGCTAAAGAAAACATCAGCAAAATGAAAAGGAAACCAACCAAATGGGAAAATATCTTTGCAAATGATACCTCGGACAAGGGTTTGATCTACAAAATATATGAAAAACTCACATGACTCCACTCCAGGGAGACAAACAATCCAGTTAAAAAATGGGCAAAGGACCTGAACAGACATTTTTCCAAGAAGGACATACAGAGGGCCCAGAGACACATGAAAGGATGCTCAGCATCACCAGCCATCAGAGATGCAAATTAAAACCACAATGAGATGCCATTTCACAGTGGTCAGAATGGCCATCATAACCAAATCAATAAGCAAGTTGTGCTGCTGAGGCTGTGGAGAAAAGGGAACCCTAGAACATTGTTCGTGGGAATGCAGACTGGTGCAGCCATTTTGGAAAACAGTATGAAATTTCCTTAAAAAACTAAAAATTGAATTGCCTTTTGATCTGGAAATTCTACTGCTGGAATTATACCCTAACAATTTTGAATCGGCAATTCAAAAGAACTTATACACCCCAATATCCATAGCAGCAGAATGTACCACAGTCACATGCTGGAAACAACCTAAGTGTCCATCAGTAAATGATCAAAGAACTACGGTGGTACATTTACACAATGGAATGCTATACAGCAGAAGGAAAGAAGGAGCTCCTACCCTTTGCAACGGCATGGTTGGAACTGGAGAGAATTATGTTAAGGGAAATAAGTCGGGAGGTGAAAGACAAATACCATGTGATCTCATCTATAAGTGGAACCTAATCAACAAAACAAACAAGCAAGCAAAATATAACCAGAGACATTGAAATAAAGAACAAACTGACAGTAACCAGAGGGGAGGGGGGAGAGTGATAATGGGGGAAAGATGGGAAGGGTCATCAAGGAATACGTATAAAGGACACATGGACAGAACCAAAGGGGGTTAGGATTGAGGGTGGGCGATATGGGTGTTTGAGACAGGAGAGAGTGGTGTGGGGAAAATGAAGACAACTGTACTTGAACAACAATAAAAAATAGAGATACATAAGGATATGTATACACTATTCCCTTGTCTCCCTGTCTTCAATTATAATGAAATGCTAATGATTGTCATAAGCTATATCTAATATCTGAGAGAAAAAGCCGTTCTTGAACTAGAATAAGGAAAAGCAAAAACAATATATGTAGCATTAAAATAGCTAAAGAAATAGCCCTATCTAGGTGTCTCAGTTGGTTCAAGTATCATTCTGTGCACCTAAAGGTTGCAAGTTTGAATCCCAGTCAGGGTACATTTCTCAGTTGTGGTTTCAATCCCCAGTCAGAGCACATATGGGAATTAGCTGATGTGTTTTTCCCTCACATTGATGTTTTTCTCTTCCTTGTTCTCTCTCTAAAATCAATAAACATATCCTCAGATGAGAATCTAAACAATAGCTAAAGAAATATAGACTTTTATTATAAATTGGCTTTTGATGGTAAATCTTATGTAAAATGCTTCACTTTTCTAATTAAATCAATTTAAAGACCCAGAAAAATAAACTGACTCTTGAAAAGAAAAAAGAGACTGAGAAAAAATGTAACATTGCTATCAAGGAAAATATTTACTATTATGAGAATAAATTTGGAGTAAGGAAAATCCACCTTGGCCAAAAACAAGAATCTTCAATCTTCAATGTGGCAAAACCATAAGAGAATCCTTCAGAAAAGATCAAATTTGTGATCCCATGTGGATTCCATGAGCCATTATATCTAGCAAAAGGGGGAAATCTAAGAGTGGGAAATGTTGACTGAAGGTGAAATACATAACCATTGAATGAAAAACCCAATAGAATGAGTAAATTTGAGATTGAAAGCTAAATTTAAAAAGCAAAAAATAAAAAAAATAAAATTAATTACTAGATTGAGGAAGTTTCCCAGAACTTAGAGGGGGGAAAAAAGTGAACATAAAATGCAAAACTGATGTGTTAGGAATGACTATCAGCTAAAATAATAAAGGAGGCAATTTCAAGGGTCTGTCCTTTCACAGAAACATTATTAAAAATCAAGCAAAACCTATCACAATAAACCTTATCAGGGTAAAGGAAAACAAACAATTGTTTAAAGTATCAAAGCAACTGCTGAATCAAGAAAAAGACAACTTAAGCATGGTAGGAAAACTGTGTGGCAGGCAGTTTTACTTGCTGTTGCCCTACCATCACCCTGGTGCTGTGATGCTCTAAGACTGCAGCCCATGAGCTCGTTGTGGAAAAGATCTGAAGGAGCAAAGCAGACCTTATTTCTCAAAAATTATGTGTCTTTCCAGCTGCCTACAGGACTGCTTGAGGGAGGCTGCCTTAAGGGCTGAGGTATGTACATAAATTTGTCTCTTAAATTATGAAAATTACTCCCAGCAAGAAAGCAAAGGCATTTCTCTAAAACACCATAAGGCAAACACCCAACCCATAACCACCTGGGGAACAATACAATTGAGACAAACAATAGTGTTGTTAAAACCTGAAGAAAAAATGTGGGAGTAACTTGAATAGACATTTTTCTAAAGATGATATACAAATGGCCAATAAGTACATGAAAACATGCTCGTAATTAACCACTTGGACAAAGAAAATCAAAATAACAATAGGATACTACTTCACGCTAGGATTGCTACATTAACAATGATTTTTAAAAATGAAAAATAGCAAGTATTAGTGAGGATGAGCCAAATTTGGAACACTCATATATTGCCTGAAGTAATCTAGAAGTGTATAGTCTGTGTCGAAAATATTTTGTCAGTTTCTCTAATAGTTAAATATTGAATTATTATGCAATATAGCAATTCTGCCCCATATCTATCTATCTATCTATCTATCTATCTATGAATTAAAAACAAATACTCAAATAAATGCTTGTACCCAAATGTTTATAGAAACACTATTCACAATAATCAAAATAGGAAAACAATGCTCATCAAGGGATGAATGAATAGAGAAATTATGTTATACACATGCAATGGAATATTGCTTAGTCATAAAAAGGGAATAAAGTGTTAATAGATGTACAAATGGATAAACTTCAAGAACATGATGCTAAGTGAAAGAAATCAGACAGAAACAATCACATATTGTATGATTATATTTATATGAAATAGTCACAATAAGTAAATACAAACAGAAAACATATTTGTGGTTTCTAGGGACTAGGGGAATAGGAAATAGCTATTTAATGTGTATGAGTTTTTCTTTAGGGGTGATGAAAATATTTTGGAACTAGAGGTGGAGGTTTTACAATATTGTGCACATACTAAATACCACCAAATAATTTACTTTAAAATGATTCACTTTATGTTATTTGTGTTTCACCTTATTACAAAATTTAAAAAGTGATGTGGTAGTTAAAAATAGTTGGACTAATATATACCTATATAATAAAAATTTCAAAAGGAAAAAATTGAAAAGAAGATAAAATTGTCAAGTTAATAATGTACCATATATTGCAATGTATAATGCACACCCATGTTTTTGCCTCAAACTTCAGAAAAAAATCTTTCATTTAAGTTTTTGATTTGATTTTTTAATTATTTGCCATATTTTGTCATGTATAATGTGCTCCCACATATAGTGTGTGCCCACATTTTTAGCCCAAACTTTCAGGAGGAAAAAACAACATTTCAATTTTTAAATTCAATATTTTATTTATTTATATTTAGAAACAAAACCAATTATCATATTCCAGGGCATTATTTTGCACACAGATACTGTTATTGCTTACTAGAGCTACGCTTTTAATGCATAAGCATAAATCAGAAAAATAAAACATTTATATAGCTATGGAATTAGTCCTAGTCATGTATAATGTGCATCCTTATTTTTCCCTAAAAATCTTGGGCAAAAAGTGCACGTTATACATGGTAAAATATAGGTAATATTCTCTGAGCTAAAAGGCTATTTGAGGGCTTTTCTAGTTCTGTTTTTCTTGCTTGGGAAGTCCCCCCCTACATTTTATGTGCTCACTCTTTTGTTTCATTTATGTCTTTGCTCATTTCTCTTCATCAGGGAACTTTGGGCTTTCTATCTAAATTGTACTCTCTTCCTTTTTCCCTACTTTTTTTATTTCATTAGGTTTTTCTTCATAGTACTTATTACCATCTGATACATTATAAAGCTGTTTTTAATTGTCTGTTTTGCTGGATGTATGTTCTTTGAGAGGACAGACTTTGGTCTACTGTTGTCTTCTTGTGCCTAACATACATGTTAAATATATACAGGGGTGGGCAAAAGTAGGTTTACACTTTTGCTGTGAAAAAATAAAACAATAAATAATAATACAAGAATAAACTGTATTTCTCGTACTCACATCTTTAAACCCACTTTTGCCCACCCCTATATTTTATTGAACCAAATAATGCACTGAACACAAGTGTAAACTAACAAATATTTCTTGAGTAACTTATCAAGGCTAGCAACTTTCAACCGATGTGCCGCAAGAATTTTTAAAACACGCAATACCTGACTATTTAGTCAGGGACACTAACATATTTTTTCTTACATTGTCAAATAAAAAAGAAATGACAACAACCACCACAATAGCCATCCAGTGTGAATGAGTCAAAACTGTACATATTTTTTATCAGATCAACACATTTTTTGATGTGCTGCAGAATTTTATTAATCAGTTTATGTGTGCCATGAAATGAAAAAGGTTAAAAAATCAGTGATCTAGACACTCAGTTACGCATAGTAAAAAAAAATTCCAGAACAAAGTAACAGACTAAATATAGGAAGGAAATTATAATGTGATTTAGAGCTAATGAATCCAATTTGCCTAGAGAAAAACTTTATCTTGGTACATTTTGTGAAATGAGACTTTAATTTCTTGGGATCGAATCATAAAATATTTAATGTGCTACCAAGGATTGCACTGTATCATGTTGGCAAGAGGGAGTGGGAAAAAAAACTGACTGAATAACACAGTAGGGAGGTTTAGGGCTGGGATTCTCCAGAAACCTATGCTCAGCAGTGGAGTTTGGAACTAGGATACACAAGCCTTGTTAGTAATGAAGACTGGGGATACTGAGATGGGACCCTAGACTGAAGGTCAGAAATTATACTGAGACTGATGATAGATCATTTCAGCCATAGTTACAATTGGAAGAAAGGCATCTTGAGTACACAGACTGTGGCAGGTGAAGGAAATAAGAAGCTGTATCAGAGAAGTGAGCTATTACCCATTAAGAAATTCAGAACAGGAGCCAGTGGATAGGCATGTCTGTGTCACCAAGATGAAGATGACCTGCGAAGATGTTTTATTTACTACCACAGAAAGCCAATATTATCAGTGCAATCACATCACAGCAATAAAAGAAAACATAGATTAAAAAAAGAAATAGGGAAATAAAAATCAAAAAATAATAATGCCAGTTAGATTAAAAAACACCCTGATCGGGACAGTCCTTGAGCTGCCATAGTGTGGCCTTTCAGAGTCACTGGACCAGAGAAGAGTTGGTACTACAGCCTGGCTTCGCTTCTGCTCAGGGAGAGTGCTGGATTGGATGTGCGAGTCACTTCTGCTTGACTGTGTTGAGAAATTAAAGTGTGAACTCAGTTTAGACCTTTGTAAACGATTAATTATTCTTTTTTTATTGTATCCATACTAAATCCCTATGAAAACCTTTTTTTTTTTAAGTTCAATAATACATCAGGAAAATTAAGAATGTCTGAGTAGGAAAAATAAGAACAACCCCACTCACGGAATTTTTACACTTTCATTTGTAAAGTTCAAGATACAATGTTTACTGATAATATTTGTCTTTCAGGGAAGAAATAGATATGAAATCTGCTTTAAAAGCTCAATGCCTAAAGTGGTCCTGACCAGAAAACATTACTCCAAAACTCATTTTTATACCAGAAGTGAGTCACCCTTGAATCAGACCAGCTCTCTAAGGAGGTTCTAGTTAAATGCACTTTGGTAGCATTCTAAATCCAATTTTAATGAGAAAACATTTTTACACTGAGTTAGTTTCTTATCTTTTTGGATAGGTAAAATCTGACAAAACAAAATTTTCCATGTTCTTGTTATGATTATTCTGGAACTATACAGTCTAAGAGGAAAATAGTCAAAAATTAAAATAAAAAAACAGATTTGCACACATAAAGATGTCATGATGGATCATTATTATATTATTCTGCTTTGAGTCTCTGTAAAGTACTAATTAATAGCTTATATCTCTCTTAATGATATATTTTTAGTTGTTCCTTGTATATTCCACTAGATAACTTATTATTTCTTTGTTACCTATATGAATTTATATGACCTTGAAAGATTGATAAAGCCTATTTGAAGACTAATAAAATGGAAATTGAATATGACCCTTCTTCAAGGCCAGAGTCTCTGACCATGGCTCTGGTTTATTGGAATTGAGTCTGAAAAAATCAGTGGCCCTGTGTAATATGATTTTCTCTACATCCACTTTTTATTAACTCTCCTCTACCCACTGTTCAACTTTGGTAACATCTTATTTTCCTTTATATTGTTACGTAGGATAGTTAGTAAACTGAGGTGGGGAGGAGGCAGGAGACATGTCTCACCCATTGACTCAGCAATCCTGAGCCTGGACTGATTGCCGGGTGTTCCAAATATCACAAGCAGGGATAGTTTAGGATGAGGGGTGTCCTTAAGACTCTGCTGGGAAAGGGAGCCTCTGTAGCTATTTCACTAAGCCAAAGAGCCTTTACTAGCTAAGCAAGAAAGCCTTTGTAGCTGTACATTATTCCCAAGGTTTAGAAGGGAAAAAAGGAAGAGGAATCTAGGAGCTAATTAAAGTATATAACTCTTGAACCCCAATAGTCTGTGCACTCAGATTATCCAAGTGCCCACTTGTAACCTTGGCTCAAGTGTATAGAACAAACTTACTAACAACTTTATTTCCTATGTATCTCAGGCATTCATACTAGCCAGGTGCCTGGTTGCAGCTTTATTCTAGTATATGTTTCATAAATAAATTTGCTACATCATTTCCACAATATGTGTTGTTTTTATTTGAATACCTCTTTTGCAAGCAATACAAGAGTTGAGGATAGGTGGGAAGTCACCTGACTAGGGCCTCCCAGGTAACAATACTGTGGACACTATTCATACATCCACATTGTCTATACCTCATCTATTTGCCATTCGTGTGTGTATGCATGCATGTATATGTGTGTGCATGTGCCTGATTACCTTAGGTTACAGAAGCAAATCAATTATAATTTTTGGTTCATGACACATTTTTATCATGCATATTTATTTATGTTTTTGTTCAGGCAGGTATTAAAACTCACCACGTAAAACACAAGCTTGGCTGGAACTTTACAAAAATTTATACTCATTTAACCATATTATATATCTGATCCCAAGCTCCCTTCCACCTGAGATAAATGATCACTCCAAACCTCATGTTCATTTTTCCTTACATTTTAATATATAGCTTCTTATTGCATATATGAGGCGTCCGCAAAACAAAATTTATTTATAAAAAATTGTGTATTTATTCTTACATGTTTAAATTTCAGTTACCTTCAAAGTACTCTCCTTTTGATGCAATACACCTATTGAGATGTTTTTCCCATTGCTCTAAACAGTTTTTGACCTTGTTGATTTTGATGCCTTTAGTACTTCTGGCATTTTTTTGTTTCACCTCTTCCCTGTGGGCAAAACATGTCCCTTTGAGTACATTTTTCATCCAGTCAATAGGGAGGGTGGGGCACAAGGAGTCATGCCATTTTTGGTCAAAAGCTACTGAATACTCAAGAGTGGTGTAGGCAGGTGAGCTTGTATATCACCCATCCTGAAATGGGCAAATGCATTGCAAGAGTCTTTAAAAAAAATCACTGAAGCCAAACACAGCCTCCCTTACATTGTTGGCTCAAGATGTTGTCTCCTCTCCCCTCCAGAACTATTCTAGGTCTGCACTGCTGTTAGTAGTATAGGAGTTTGGGCTTTAGTTCTGCTTGCCCCTTGCAATTTCAGTTCCAGCTTTGTTTAGGCCTCCATGGATTCATCTTCATTTCTTCTGCACACTCAGCAATACATGTAAAATAATGTTGCCACATTTGCATCTCTAACTCTTCCATAGCAGGATCCATTTCTTTCCAAAATATGTCATCTGTCAGATTGCAAAATGTAGAATCCCATTTACAATGACTTTTCTAAAATTAGTTCTGTTAATAATTTCAAGACGTTGCTAAGCAATGACAGCCTAACAGTCTATATATTTCTATTTAAAATTTTGTTTTCAAATTTTGAAATACAAAGAGTAAAGGAAGTATATATGTACACTTCAAAATAAATAAATAAAATGAGCAACTCTGTATCTATTATTAACATCAATAAACATATCACTTATTTCTTAAAAGCCCCTCTATATTTCCCAACTACCATAACCTCAACCAAACCCATCCTGCCATCTGTCAACTCTTCTAATTCTTAAGTAAATAATTCCCTGCTTTTTTAAATGGTAGTATTACTTGTGTATGTATTCCTAAATGATGTATTGTTTAATTTTGCCTATATTTTAACTTAATGTGTTATCTAGCTGCACTTGTTTCTATTAATATTTTTGTTTAATATTATCAAGATGTTTAATTTTATGTTGATATATGCATGGTTTATACATAAGTATCATATGTTATTTTCATTCATTCTTTTTTTTTTTAAGATTTATTTATTTATTTATATTTAGAGAGGGGGAGGGAGAGAGAGATGGAGAAAAATATCAATGTGTGGTTGCCTTTCACACACCCGCTGCTGGGGCCCTGGCCTGCAACCCAGGCATGTGCCCTGACTGCAGATCAAACTGGTGACCCTTTGGTCCACAGTTTGCAGACCAGCACTCAATCCACTGATCTGTACCATCCAGGGCTCTTCCATTCTTTATGGAAGAAAATTATGATTAATTACATATTTTTACAATTATAAAAATGCTGAGGAAAACTTTCTAAACATATCATATCTTTTTACATAAGATTTGTTCTAGATATGGAGATGCCTGTGAGTACCACATCTTGATCACAGGGCTTGTACATGTTTGGCTTTGCTAGAAAGCCCAAAATGTTTTCAAATGTACTAAATTACACTCCTATCAGCAGTGAATGAGAGTTGTTGCTAATTTGCTAACTTTTTCTTCCAACATTTAATTTTATCAGTCATTTTATTTTTTGTAAGTCTGGTGGATATAAAATAGTATATTATTTTGAGTTTAATTTGTATTTCTCTGGTTACTAGAGAGGTTAGCATCCTTCTGTAGATTTATCTACCACTCATGTTTTTTCTTCTATAATTAAATGCTCACGTTTTCCCCCATTTTTACCCTTCCCTTATTAAGCTGCTTATGATGAAAAAATTTCTATATACATACTGGATACTAAACCCTTGTTAGCTATATGTGCTACATTTTTTTTTTTTCCCAAACTGTGGTCTGTCTCTTCACTTGTATTATAGTCTTTTTTAATGAAGAGAAGTTCTTAATTTTAGTAGAATTGGATTTATTTTCCATTATACTCTGCATTCTTTTGGAGTGTGGTCCCTTCACTCTTTAACCATAGATTAAAACTTTTTTAACACTTTGTTAATAAACCTCTTTATAACTTTTAATATCGTGGTTATCCCTTTTTTGTCCAAAATGTTTCTTCTTTTGCTTAAGTAATAATCTCTTGGGTTTCTTTCTTCTGTAGGTTTTTATGTACTAAGAGAGATTATATTTTACCACATGTCCTTTAAATGTTGTTTGGTTCATTGTCTGTACTTATTCCATTAGTCTTTTCACTCCCTAGAGTATTTCTGAGTAACTTCACTGACTCCCATTTTACTTACTACCTCCCAGGCTAAGCCATCTTCTGTGGGCTCTTGGACTCAAATATGCAAGTTTAACCAGACATTTCCACTTGGATATCTCAAGGTAAACTCAAATCCAAAACTAATTTAACTTTCTTAAATTAAACCTTATGTGGGTACTCTATAGAACAGTGCCAACATTCAAAATGGTTGATAAGTGAATCTCACTCTCCCTTCAACTTTCGACAGGCCTATTTAACTTCAGTTATGCTTTCCCTTTGGATTTGACAACAGTATTGGTTTCTTAGTCTTGATCCCCTTCATTTATATTTTAAATGTATGAATGTAAGAACTAGTTTAAATGACCCATGGACATGGACAACAGGGTGGGTCTGTGGGAGTGGGGAATAGGTCAGGGAGAGAATGACTGTGGGAGTGGGGGATCGGTCAGGGAGAGAAACTGGAGAAATTGGGACAACTGTAATAGAACAATAAAAAATGGGGGAAAAGATACGAGTTTACACCTTAATCTCTCTAGACTTCAGACACCCAGTTTGCACTGGACAGACAAGATGAGAAACCTCCCTCACGTCTCTCTCCTTCTCACATCCTTCAGAGCTTTCAGCTTAGAAATCTATGCAGGGTGTATGAAATGAAAAGTGTTACGCATGTCTACGTTACAAGGGAAAAGGGGTATTTTTTAAATAAATATCTATAAAATGTTATATTCAATGTTTTTTTATGTTTTTTTAATGTTTCCTTTTTACAGTGTGATCAGGTGATCATGTCAGCTTTGCAACAAAAAAACTGAACACTTGTAGAACAGTTTAGAGTAATAATAAAATGTTTTTGCAAATGAATGTGGCACAGACTCATATTACACATAATAGTTATTGTGCATATGGTAATATGCTACTAACAGTAAGTAATTCTCTCAAATATTGTCAGCAATATTACTGCCTCATAGTGTAAAAAAGTATTAGTATTTTTCTTTGTTCATTCTCCAGTATATAAAAGCAGCTATAAATGTTAGCAGTTTTCCCTGATAGCATGTTCAATTTAATTTTTATCTCCTTCATGTTCCTACACTGATTTTTCCTGAAATATGGGATTTAATACCTTTCCTCTAGGTCCTAGGATCTTATGCTTCTAATAATGTTAATGATGTCCTCCTTATGTGATGATTCTGTGGTGGAATAGCCAGCTCTTTACTTCTTTAGAAAATGACCCAGTGGATGGCTAATTCATCAAAAGACCAACTGGAAACCACCAGAGTGAATGGGAAAATAATTTTTCAGCTAAAAATGGTACACGTGTGGTTTGTGTCTGTTAAGTTTGATTGATTTTAAAGAACAAACATTAACTTCACTCAAGGCTCTGTGTCTATAAACTTACTCAGGTCTTGGAATTTAGATGAGTATTATAATAAAAGTAGTTTTAGATGAGTAAATTAAGTACAACTTGTATAGGTTGTTACTGGTATTCTTCCTTAGAAATCTATGTTAACTATAGCTAGATATTTCTATGAATCAAACTATTTCTGAAAATACTTTATGCTATTATATCTGTAGTTTAACACTATACTTAAATCCCATCATCAACTCTGCCTATCATGCTGGTAAGATCTATTTTGCTTCTGGAAGTTAATTGCTTCTACTTCCATCTCATAATCTTAAATTATCTCAGTTCTATTAAGAAGAAGAATCAAGAATCCAATTTTAACTGTAAACTTCCCTACCAACATTTCTGACCAATAGAAAACAGGTGTAACTTCCAACCAAGATGGAGGCGTAGGTAGACACACTGTGCCTCTTCACACAACCAACAGAAGGATAACAACAAATTTAAAAACAAAAAATATCTGGAACTGACAGAAAGTCAAACTGTATGGAAATCTGACAACCAAGGAGTTAAAGGGGTTAGAGTAGAAACATTCATCCAGACTGGTAGGAGGGTTGGAGAGGACTTATGGTAAGGTTGCAGCTGGCAGACCAAGCGAGGCAGCAGATTGAGGACTGTGTGGTCCCACATTTGCATGCAGATAAACAGGGAGAAACAACTGAGGAGAGAGACAGACCATACAACCCAGGGTCCCAGTGCGGGGAAATAAAGCCTCAAAGCCTCTGACTGAAAACACCTGTGGGGGTTGAGGAAGCAGCAGGAGAAACACCCAGCCTCACAGGAAAGTTCGTTTTAGAGACCGACAGGGTTCTAGAATGTACCCAAATGCACTCACTGGGAATCAGCCCCAGCAGGTCCCAATTTGATTGTAGGTAGCAGGGGAAATGATGGAAAACCATCACAGAGCAGAGCAAGAGGCACTGTTCCCTCTCCAACACTTCCCCCACATAGGTTGCCCTGCCTTGGTGAACACCTGAGGCTCCACCCCTTACTACGTAACAGGTGCCCCAAGACCAAAAAAAAAAAAAAGGCTGAAATGAAAGAAAAGATCAAAGCTCCAGAAAAAATACAACTAAGCGACAAAGAGATAGCCAACCTATTAGATGCACAGTTCAAAACATTGGTGATCAGGATGTTCACATAATTGGTTGAACATGGTTGCAAATTAGATGAAAAAATGAAGGCTATGCTAAGTGAAATAAATGAAAATGTACAGGGAATCAACAGTGACAGGAAGGAAACCGGGACTCAAATCAACGGTACGGATCAGAAGGAAGAAACATTCAACCAGAACAGAATGAAGAAACGAGAATTCAAAAAAAACGAAGAGAGGCTTAGGAACCTCCAGGATGTCTTTAAACATTCCAACATCCGGATCATAGAGGTACCAGAAGGAGAAGAGGAAGAGCAAGAAATTGAAAACTTGTTTGAAAAAAAAAATGAAGGAGAAATTCCCCAATCTGGCAAACGAACTAGACTTCCAGGAAGTCCAGGAGGCTCAGAGAGTCCCAGAGAAGTTGGACACAAGGAGGAACACACTAAGGCACATCATAATTACATTAGCCAAGATTAAAGATAAAGACAGAATCTTAAAAGCAGCAAGAGAAAAGGAGTTAGTTACCTATGAAGGAGTGCCCATAACACTGCCAGTTGATTTCTTTAAAGAAATCTTGCAAGGAAACCTTGCAGAAGTATTTCAAGTCATGAGAGGCAAGGATCTACATTCAAGATGATTCTATCCAGCAAAGCTTTCACTTAGAATGGAAGGGTAGATAAAATGCTTTTCAGATGAGCTCAAGTCAAAGGAGTTCATCATTACTAAGCCCTTATTATATGAAATGTTAAAGGAACTTATCTAAGAAAGAGAAAATAAAAAATATGAACAGTGAAATGACAATAAACTTGCAGTTATTAACAACCACACCTAAAACAAAAACAAAAACAAACTAAGCAGACAAGTAGAACAGGAATGGAACCACAGAAATGGAGATCACATGGAGGGTTATCAGCAGGGGAGTGGGAGAGGGAGAGGAGAGAAAAAGGCACAGAGAATAAGTAGCATAAATGGTAGATAGGAAATAGACAGGGGGAGGTTAAGAATAGTATAGAAAATGTAGAAGCCAAAGAACTTACATGTAAGACCCATGGACATGAACTAAAGGGTGGGGGAATGTGGGTGGGTGGGTGTGCAGGGCAGAGGGGAATGAAGGGGGGAAATGGGACAACTGTAATAGTATAATCAATAAAGTATAAAAAATAAATAACTCTCCCAAAAGAAAACAGGTGCAAATTATTTTCCAAACATTTTAGTGTTTTCCATATCAATTTACCTCTGATAATAAAGAAAAAAGTCTTCTGAACACTGTCAGATAACATAGTGAAAAAAGCACAATATTGCTATTTTTGCAAGCATTTAAATAACCTTGCCTATGTTGTGACAAGTTTTCTCTGACCTTATTAGTCACTTACACAGGATAGCCATAAATTGAGGTTTCATTGGTCAACCTAGCAAATTATTTTTTTAAAGCAGCCAAATTCCTCAGCCCCTTATTTAATGCAGAATCTCCTAAAAGTGTGTATATTTTTAAGAATTGAGCCTGATTAAAAATTATATATACTCTTCTGTGCTTCATTAAGCATCTACTAAGTCAATCTTTCACTATTTTTTAATAATACAAGTAAAGGAATTGTTGTATTTCTTTCTGAATATAACTTTGATTTTGCTTTTCACTCTGTAAAAAAGTTTAAATGCTAATTTTTATTTCCAAGTGAACAACAATGAAACGAGAGTCATGACTTCCTCAAGTAAGGCAGCTCTTCTGGCAAACATTTCAGAGTCCTCTGGGTCCTCCCAGAAATTCTGATTACAATTATTAGTTTATAACTTTTAAAAAAAGAATCTTAGCTTTCATATATGTATGATATTGAACAATGTTGTGCATTCAACTGGAGTTGTAATTCATTGCCACACAGAAGGACACTGTGACCTTGGTTTTGGGAGTGTCAGCTCTGTAGTTATACAGAATAAGAAATCATTTTGGTAATGTCACACACTTTCTCAGCTTCAGTTCCTGACTTGAGGCAAAGATTTTGAGGTTAAAGTTGGTTTTCTCTTGCCCTGTTATCCAATGTCATTTAGAAAAAAGCATCCTATATTGTTTGTTCGTTTTTTACTCCTTTTTTTAAAATGGTGGAATGGAAACACCTACCTCATCTCCTCAGTCATAACTTCCAGTGGTGATCATATCTTAGGTTCATACAAGTAAAAGCCACTGATCATGAACTATCACTTTTCTATCCTCATGATAAAAATAGAATTTTCATTATGTTTTGGCCATTTTTAAATTCTAAACTAAGGAGACTATCCCATGTTGTCTTTGAGGATCCACTGACTATACCACTTCTTTAGTACAGATTGTTAAGTCAGCTAGAATTCTTAGGTTGAAAGCAACAGAATCAGGCTCTTACAAAGTTAGTGGGGACAGATATTAGTCAAAAGATATTGGTGTATTTCCAAAAATTAGAAAAAGAAGGTTAACTGTGAAAACAACTGTGGTAATTTGGACCAGAAAACTTCTGAGGATATCATTTTCAGGAGCTCATATATTGTTGTTCTAAGGTAATTCAGTTCCTTTGGATGTCTATGACAACAATGACCCAAAGTAGGTTATTAGTCATTTCTTATAGCTGCAATTGCATATAAAAGAAGGACAGAAAAAATAATATCTACACTGAAAAGAAAAATAATATAAATAAAATTTAAATTTTAGCATCTGGAAGCAATGACCCAGAATAGAGTAGGTAAGGTAAATGAGTATATTTTTTAGATTTGTTCAATTTTAATTAATAAAACACTATAAAATTGAAATAATCTATCAAGTAGTTTAGAACATTGAATATCAGAGAACATCTGGAATAGGAATGTTATTTAGAAATTATTTCATAGGTAAGATATTTGAAACACTGTTGAATGAGGACTATTTGAGAAAGCACAGGTAGAGAAAAGGCCAAGAAAGGAACCAAGTGGTATTTGTATTTAGTGATGTAGAAGAAAGAATGAGGTAAATTAAGGAGTTAAATTTAGAAATGGTAATTATAGAAGAACAAAATTGTAAAATATCAGAAGAAATATATATTTAAAAGAGAATATTTTGTTCTATAGTCAATATCATACCCACTAGTAAAAAATGAAATATTATTGAAGTAAAAAATGAGAAAAATGATGCTTGCTCTCATTTTTATTATTCAACTTTATTGCTCTGAAAGTGTGGCAGATGGCGGAAAGGTCTCAAATTAATCTCATCCCTGCATTCATGTCTTTTTGTAATGTGATTTTGTAGTTCTCTTCATCATTAGGTGGAGTAGGGAAGCTATTTCTCTATCTCTTGAATTCAGGCTTGGATATGTGCTTTTCTTTGGAAAATAAGACTTTAGCTTAAAAGTGTTAGTTTAGTGGGGCTTGTTCTCTCTCATTGTTCTGAGAACTCTGCAACCCACCTCTATAATAATGATCCTGACCTAGTCTGTTACGTGAAAAGAGGTCCGTGGTCAAGGTTCCATTGCCACAACTAACATGGAGCCAACAGCCAGATATTTGAGGGGCTTCGATTCTTTATTGGTAGACTGCAGTCTTCTGGAACTGTAACTCCCTCGCAGTTTCTAAAGTGTAATTGATTGTGATGGAGAAAAAAACTATGATAACAGAAATAGCCCTTAGGCAAGGATTACAGGAGACAAAGCACTCACGGTAGGATGTTACCAGCTATCTGAAAACTCTGTGCAACTGTTGGTGAACTCAGCTGGGTTACATTTATTTAGAGCAGGGATCAATACTGCTAGATTATGCCCATATTCTATAAAGAATATCTGATAAACATTAGTCAGTTTTGTTTTCTATACCTTTGTAGTTGTATTCAACATCATGAGGCAATTTTGATTTGCATCTTCCTTACATACATGAGAAGGTGTGCCCTTATATTTTTACCCAGTGGGAAATTATTAATGGTGACCTTCTCATAAGCACTGAGAAGGCAAATGTGACATGTACTCAGTAGAAGGTGGCAGAGAATTGGCCACCTACTGCCTCATATTTAGGACTTTGCATCCTTAGGGTCCTGAAATAATGAAGAAAAAATCTGCTTCAAATAATGAAAAAATAATGAAGAAAATAATGAAGAAAGCTCTGCTTCAAAAGATCATAGTTTATTGACTTTATGATGCCAACTAACATCATGTGAACAGACCAGTGGTTCAAGCCTAGATCAAAGGAACATCTTCTGACTGAATTTGGGATAACTTTTCACATTGGGTAGAATTTCACAATAATTTCCTAGTTCAACATTTCCTTGCTTCTCTCCCTAACTATATATTTCATAACAAAATGACAATGAAGAATGGAGAGATGAGTCTGCTAATTTGTTCTTTACCATCACTTCAGAGAAAAAAAAGTTTTCAGAAGTATCATCAACAAACGTTAACATTTTATAGATTGTTGGCATATTGTGTTCTGCGGTCAGCCACCCAATGAACATGAAGACTTTCCAAACAGATTGAATTTCTATCATACCATTGGTATCAGAACTTCATTCATATGAGATACCACATCAGAATAAATAGGTCAGATAAGTCTCAAAGGGCAGAAAGCTTCCACATTAATCATAGGGATTGTGAGCTAAAAATGTTCTAAGGCAAGAGAGAATACAGGTTTTCATCAGAATTTTCCATTTGGGGCTGATAGTATGAATCTCTGCACATAATAGCTAATGTTCATCCTTCTCACTGTGGTCCTCTGTGAACTGGTCCAACTATCCCTCCAACCTTATATCATGTCATATCTCTTTCACCCCCTTCACTTAAACTGGCCTTTTAATTTTTTTTATATATATCAAGCATATTCACAGCTTATAGGTATTTTATTTGCCTGATATTTTTTCCATGTTCTTTATAACCCTGTTCTTTATATCATTCCAGTGTCAGCTCAAGTGGTACCTCTTCAAAGATGCCTCCCCTTACCACTCTGTTGTGGCTCTATTTTCTCCATATTCTTTTCTCTATATAAAACTACATTGACTACACATTAATTTTATGCCTTCATACCCATAATATCAATTACAAATGAACAGGAAACTTGTCTGTCTCATTCACTATCTCCAATGCCCCAAATTTTGTCTGACTGTGGATAAAGTAACTCCCCAACATTCTATATATAGCAAGGATATAGCAAGAATTCCAATCCTAACAATCAGACTCAAGTTTGGGTGTAGCAATGTGGTAAAATGTTCAATGGTGCAAAAATAAAAACAAAAACTTCAAGTCAAAAACAGAAGGTAAAATGGTATTCAGTCCAGACTCACCTTCTTAAAAAGCAAGCCCAGTACCATTTCCTCAAGTCTTTCTTACAAGGCCTTCTACACAGATGATACCTACTTTTTGATTAGCATAAAGTAGAAGGGGAAGATTCCAGGTGAAAAAGAAAGCATATAGCATGAACAAGGATTATGCCTGAAGCAGATAAATCTGGGTGGGTCTTAATAAGAGAAAGGTCATTTTGGCCAAATTTGACCTAAAAAATAAACTTTTTGTCTGTGCAGGTATTGTGAAACTTTCTTCCCCTACTTTTATGGCCTCTGGAAATATATTACCTCCCCAAGAGTGTTCCTTACTTGGTTATGTCAGAGTATCTCATGCCTGGGTGATAAGTGAATGAATTGGCAGAATTAACTTGAGGTGCCACAAATAAGTTGTGAGCAGCATCAGTGTGTGGATGTGTTAAGGAGAAGTGGACAAAAAAGGGTGGGGTGCCAGTGATACTTGGCCAGCACCTTTGAAGTGATTTTCTCAAAAAAGAGTTGTGAATCAGCAGGTGTACCACATAGCACCTTGACACTTGTGCCTGTGAAACTATGAGTATGAGGTGCTCAAAAGAAAACTGGCAGCTGCTTTTTTTTTAGAAGAAACAAACTTTTGTGCTAAATTTGTCCCTCAGAGATAGAGACCAAAAGAGAAAATGTCCACTTAGTTTCATAACAATGCTGAAAGAATTAACATGGGTTAGTGCTTTAGAGTGGGAGTAGAGGTATTTTCAGATGGGTAGTCTTCACCTTAAGTATCATGATCCAGAAATTTAAGACCACATCTGCACTGGGTCCTTACAAAGAAATCCTGACTCTCATACATCATTGCAAGGTGTATAAATAGATGCAATCATTTGGAGTGCCATTTGGCAAATGCTATCAGATTAAGAATATGTCATCCCTTGGCTAAGGATTTATCTGCTAGAAATTTAATGTATGGTTTATAGTAACATAAATACATGCATAGGCATCACTATCACTGTATTGTTTGTATTCACAACCAACCAAAAACAGACTAAATGACAATCAGCAACTTTTTCAGTAACTTGTGATGCTTTTGTAAAATGTGAATATCATGCATCATTTGAGAATAGAAAAGTATAGATGTGCATTTGCTGATGTGAGAAGATACTGGAGATATTTCAAGAAAAGAAAGCTGCAATGATTTGACAATAACATGATCCTAAGTTTGTTAAACATAGAACTTTTCATTTTTAAACCAACTAAAATCATGTAATTTGTTAAGAGAATTAACAATAGATCAAAATGAACAGATTCCTGTTGCAACTTACATTTATGACAGAGTTGTCCATAATGTAACACTAAACTAGAAATCTTATTTTACTTACATTAATTTAGTGTGCAACCCTTCCCATATCCTATTAGAATAAAGTCCAGGATTTCCCTTCAGAATGCTTCTGTTCCTCCTTATTTCTCTCCACCTGGAAATCCTAAGAATGCTTTGGTCATTAAAGGGGTCAGAGAGTGAAAACATGAGTCCATTTGCTTCATTATTATCACACTTTAAGATTGGACAAACATGATTCAACAGGCTAAGGAACTATACACACATGCTTGTCTGGATACTTGCAATGGCCCCAGAGTCTTCCTGGGGCCCCAGAGGAAGCCAGTATCTCTTCCTCTATAGTGATAAGCCTGACTTCCCCAAGTTGCAGTTGTGATGGTCTAACTCTTTTCTTTTAAACTTACTACAAGTTCCCCAGCCATAAGCTAACCCCAGAGGGCTGCACTGCTGCAGACTCCAGAGTCTGCCAACACGTGGACCTAGAAAACTAATCTTGTTCCATGATGACTAAAGTGATGGGGAAGCTTTATGAAGCACATGTAGTCTTGTAATACCCCACTTCCTTGGAAATTCGGACAATTCCCCATACATCCATCTACTGTTTATGATTATAAGGTGATTATCAGTTTACACCAATGTTTTGAAAAAGCTGCTACTTTTCTTGCCAAACTAAAAGTAACAAATTTAAATTTTGGCATGCACTTCTGGTAACGTATCTTGCTATATGTTTAAAATAAGATATTTGAGGTCTGTCCAGAAGGTATTCAGCCATGTAATATGAAAAACAGAGATATTTATTTAAGAAGATACAAGAAGCATTGTACATAGGACAATGATGCCCCAGGCCCCTTCAAAGAAGGCAGTTTGGAATCTCACACAGTTCTCCCAATCACTATCAGCTGCCCTGTTGTATTTTCCTGAATGTCATTGATGGTCTGAAATCTCTTCCCTTTCAAAAATGATGTTAGTGTTGGGAGAAGCCAAATGTCTCAAGGCACCAAATCTGGGCTATTGGGGTACTGAATCTTTCGGCTGATTTGATGTTTCGCCAAAAATCTCTGGGTGCATTGTGTAATGAAGCTGCCAATCACCAGTTGCCCATAGCTGCAACCTTCTGAATCATGCAAATAGTTTCTGTGGAGAAATGTTCATGCTTAATGCAAAATTTGATGCAAATTCGTTGCTTCATTCGATCAGTCATTTTGAATGTGATGGCCACACAATACACATGCTCACTCTACAGCATCTACCGTCCCCACTGACTAGTACAGTGAATGTTCACCCCTGAGCATTCCAGTCCACTCTTCTTGGCTGCTGGGTTACATCGGTGTCGCTCAAACCATTCTCGTTATATTAACAATGGCTCATATGTATAGAGATATATAAATGTAGGCCCTTATTTTTGCAAAGAATGTTACAAGAAGGATATACAATAAAAAGTTTATAAGGGTTTTGCTGGGAGGTGAAACCGAAGAGGTTGGAGAACTACATTCCATTTTTAGCTCCTGTACTATTTTACTTTTTAGTGTCATTATAACAGTTAGATTATCATAATTAAAAATACAAGATTTTGTTTGTTTGTAGTCTCATCATAATTAAAGAGAGGAGGACACAGAAGAAAAAACTCCCTCAAAGAAATCCTAGGCATTTTCACTTAATTCCTGGTAGAATTGATTCTGGGCTTCCTGCTTGCAAATTAGCTTGATCAGAGCTTGAATAAAGTTCCTTTGGATTTGATCTTTATGTCAAAACCAGTCATAGTAAACTTTGCATTTATATGACACTCAATTATGTAAAATATGTTCAGAGATATAACACACACCCCTAAATGATAGCAGGCATTTTTTATTGCCTCAATTTTTAGATATGGCAATGGATCAAGAGAATTTAGCACTGTATTGTAGATAGGCTTTTCTGAACACCGATTCATCATGAAGATAAAGTGGGATGTGAATATGTCAGGCATTGAGAATAATAATTTAACAAATACACTATTGACATCACCTGGAGCCATATATAATCCAGCAGATTCGCTGAGACTCAAAACATTTGGAGAGCTGTCTCTATGGGGAATCACATTCAGAGTCTGAGACACTTTTTTTTAATATGCTAAATTGAATTAAATCTCTGTCTTTGAGAGTGGATTTACTATTTGGCAATAGCTAGGTCATTGAAGCATGTCTAAAGTGTAAACTAGCCAATCATGATAAAACAAACAAAAAAAAATGACCGGAAAGTGTATGTGTACGTGAATGACCCATGTTCTTTACAAATTAGCCATAGTGATTCTAAAGACCATGTGAGGAATTAAGTGTTTCCAGCTTTAGGCTTCAGGTATGATATGCCTCTGGGAACATTCCAAGCCAATTTGTAATGCTTCTATTTAAGGATGACTGGCTGAGTACCTACTTCTTTACCCATATTGATAAGGAATTCTAGTGGAGGGGTGCCCTCAGCTTTGATGCATAAATTAGGAAACTGCAAGAAATTTGCATTGCCGAAAGTTTCCAACCTAAAGTCAGAACTCTCATGCCATTAAATTGATCCACTGATAACTAGTTTTGATGAAAGTACCAGCTAACTTATAACAGCATCTGTACTCAGTGCTATAACTCAAACAAGCATAATGAATCCCTATCTTTTAATTTTTTTTTTTTTATGTAAAGGCTTCCTAATATATAATTAAGATGTTTTTTTACATGTTCTATTGATGAACCATCTGCAGGTATGACACTTAGCATCTGTACTTAAAAGTAGCCACCTGTTACTGTCTGGTAATCCTGACTATGAATTATTTCACCTAAATGGAATTTGGTAACATTTGGATTCAGAACTCCTCATAAATCCATCATCTTCTTGACATTTATTATTTTATCACAGGCTATCTTTCAAGTATTTTTTTTTAAGTTGCATCCATTGAAAAGTCTGATTTGTTTTTAAGCAAGAAAACTCTTGGTAAATGTAAAGCAAGAGAAAAAAGTTTGTACAGGCCCCAAATTTGTCCTTTCCTTACTTTCCCTCCTTTAGCAAAGTCAGAGAATACCTACCTCCAGGTACTCAGAGCTCTTAAAGTCTTATTTTTGTCATCAATTTCAAGGCCATCTCTCACATTCTTCTCTCACTCAGCGGTAAATAACTATGGCACTCAAAGGTGATTTGCATCAGATCAGTAGGAAGTAAAGTTTTATAATGAAGGGAAAGATCACTAATATTCAAGGATTTTGAGAAGAAACTGACATGCTAGTTGCTGGAGTAGTTGGGGACCCTTTAGGGAGAAAATTTTTATAAACTGGAGAGGATAGACAGTCGGCTATTCTGCCTTCACCCACGCATAGTGAGTCCTCAATAACAAGGCCAAAGGTGAATCTTGCAGAGTCTAAGCATGCCACACATACATGGGAAAAAAGTACTGTAGAGAATAATAATAACAATGATACTGATAGGGGACTCAAGACCTGGAAAATTTTAGCTTAAAGAAAAAGTTATTAAGCCTAGCAAATAGTGTGTATGTTAAAGCTTTTGTTTCAGAAACTACAGATAAGGCCCATCCTGGCTCTTGGGAAACAGCGGGCCTTCTGGGGCGCTGGCTAGAGACTATGGCCTGGGGACTAGTTGGAGGCACCCGGGCCTTTGCGTCAATGAGGAGACAGACCTTCCCCCTCCCCTTGGGACAGCACTGCCCGGAAAACAAATGCTGTAGCTTCACTCGCCTAATCCTCCCTGAATTTCAAAGCCCTCACCGCACTTTGTTTGTCTTCCCCCACCTTCCTTATAAAAATTCTGGCCAGGAAAGAGAAGGGAAGATGGTTTGTTAGGGTACAAACCCGCCATCTTCTCAGATCACCTGCCATCTGAATAAAGTGCTCATAAAAGATTCAATCACTGTCATTGCTTATTGGATTTGGTAGTGACAGGCAGCCTGAATGCCGGTGTCTTTTCCGGTTACAATATTACTAATAATAATTATCAGTAATATTAATGTTTAATAGGGTTTGTTTGCTATTTCTAAAAAAAAATAATATTGCACATGACACATAGTAGCCTCATTTTAAATAAAGTACAAGTTAAAAGGTAAAACAAATTCATTTAACATGCAAGTTGCTTATTACACTTGAGAGAAAAAAACACTTAAACTCATATGCTAGAGTTCTCCATAATGGCCTTTCCTGATTAGGATTAGCAATAGCGACTCTCCCTATTATCTGAACTTCAGTAGGGAACTCTGACCGCATTTCCCATTATGTAATATATTGACACTTTTAGTTGTTATTTGTTATTTAAATGTTTTATGCACTGGTGTTTTGCGACTAGAAAGGAAGGTCTAGGAATTCAGGTGTCATGTGAGGTATGGGTGTTTACAGACACAAAGTAAGTTTCTAGTTTCATCACATAAGGAGAAAATAACATAGAGATAAGCTTTACCCTGAAAGAATTGTTTTAATTGAGTACCAGTTGAAGAAGCTGGTTTATGCTTGGAGCTACTATTTACATGTAAATCATAAAGTGATATTCAGCAGGGTGAGCTGTTTGCACAACAAAAGACGATGGGTATAGAGAACAGTTTAGAGCAGATCCTTGTCATCTTCCTTGTAGTTGGAGGCAAATGTTTATTGAATACAAAGATGTGTGTTATCTGTATTGTTAAAAAATCTCTTTCCCTCTCTCTCTGATTGTTATATGCATTTTAAACAACGTGATTCAAATCCACTGTCTTTACACATGGGTGTATATATGCCTTTATTCCATTTATTCAATTATTTATCATAGTTTCAAGTGATTTTTCCACCTTCCTCAACTATGTAGCATAATGCATGGCAGCTTATAAACGCTTAAACTATATTTATTAAATAACTGAAATAATTTTTCAAATTATTCTTCTCACCAAAAATAAAACTTATTGAGAAAATGAATCTGTCTACTTGGTATTAGTCAAAGAGGCCATTCAGTGACCCGGTACATTAGCAAATATTAGTGTCTGAAAGGCTCTGACAAAGTGACTAAGTATATACTTAGTAGTTTACATACATTATTTAATTCAGTTTGATTGTGCATGTGCAAACATATGTGCATATGCTAGTTGCAGTGGGGTTCTCAGGTTTACGCTCTTAATCAAGATTTGCTAGAAGCACTTAGAGGGCTCAGCTTATAATTTTACTCATGGCTAAGGTTTATTACAATAAGGTTTATTACAACACAATAGATCAACGGAGAAAAAAAGACATAAGTGGAGTCTGAAGAAATCCATGATCAGATTCCAATATCCCATCCTACCAGTGATGGTATTTCTCCAGCAGTGAGAAAAACAATAAGGTGTGAACAATGTTTCTTCCCAGGAAAACTCATTAGAGACTCAGTACCCAAAATTTTTACTGGGAGCTGGCATAGCGCACTACAATTTCAGGCTCCTGGAAGAAAGCAGATGTTAGCACAAACCACGTTGTTTGTACACTCTAGCTACATTGAGCTGCTCCTACTCTTAATCAATTAGAGAAAGGTTTAAATGCCAAATGCTCAGACTCCAGCAAAGGCCAATGTTGGAACTTCTAAAGATAGCAGACTCAAGTCAACTATTTTAACTCTTCCAAACAGTCCCCTTCCTTGTCCCTTGGCCCTTGGCCCAGGTGCCTTTATGGTGGGATTATTACTTACAGGATTCTATTCTTCAAGAGGAGACCACCATGTAGTAGCAGCTTCAGTTATGCCCTTTGGGGTTCTGGATTTCTCAAGTTAAAACAAATCCCATTAACCATAAAGAACTATCTTTGAAAGCTAAGTTACTTTCTCCTAGGATTTCTTTGTTAAGATTTTATCTTGGCCTGGGGCATCACAATTCAGAGAGCACAACTGTGGCCAGTCAGCTGAAGCTGACTTAAAGCTGACTAAGACTGAGACAGGGTCATTATATTTAGGGTATACATAATACCCCTGTATAAAAAGAATTTATGCCGAGCAGGACATGACATATATTAGTCAGGCGGCAGAGGGTAGCAGTGCTCCTAATGTGGCTTCCCACCGTGTGGCTTCCTGTCCTCCAGTTCCCAGTCCAGTAGGATTATTTCAGTTTAATTCTTGGTTTCAGAGCAACCACCTGAAGGCAGTTCTGTTTGTTTATGACATCAGTTCAAGTTCTTGAAAAGGACGGATGAGCGCTGGAGCTGTTCTGCCTGGAGTTCTGTGTGAAAAATACTAAAGGTGGAACTACGCTCTGATGTTCCATGGCCAAAGATGTCAGGCAGGAGAAGCATTGAAGCCGGTTCAGTTCAAAGCGGGTAAAATAATTTGGACACTTAATTATTGACATAAAATTCCTAAACTTTTTCTTGGTTAAAGACATCATATTACGTGTTTTTCTTTTAATTGCTGGTGTAACAAATTACTGTGAACTCAATGGCTTAATCAATACAAATGTATTATCTTAAGGTTCTAAATATCAGAATTCTGACATGGCTCTCAGTTGGACTAAAATCGAGGTGCTGGCAGGGCCCTATTACTTCTTAGATAATCGAGGGGAGATTTCCATTTCCTTGTCTCTCCAACTTCTAGAGGTTTCCCACATTCCTTGGCTCATGGGCCCTTCATTCATTTTTAAAGCCAGCAACCCTGCATTTCTATGACCTCTCTCCTTCCTTAACACCTCTCTCTGATTGATTATAGCAGGGAGTGGTCTTCTGCTTTTAACTAGTCATATGATTTGATTGGACCAATCTGCTTAATCCAAGATAGTGTCTGTTGCTGTATGAGGTAGCATATTTACAGGTTCTGGGATAAAGTTGTGGGTATCTTTGGGATCCCATTATTATGCCTACCATAGGATCTGTTTAAATAATACATTGATTTTAATCAACTTTCTCAACAACTTTACTGCCTCAGATTCCTCAGTTCCTGCAGAGGCTCTTCCTCAAGTTTTACTCAAAGTTCCTAGAAGCCCTCTCGTACATGGTCCTATTGCATGTACAATGGTGGCATTAGGGACATGTATGAGAGGGCTTCTACACAGTTCTACTGGTCACCCCAATTCTGCCAAATGAGAAGAACAATCTTCTCAGTTTCCATTTCCGCTAGGCCCATCTGGAATGCTCCAGTACGTCTGAAAATCAGTGGGTTACAACTCTGTTTACATTGAATCTTTTTGACTGATAGTTGAGATCATTGGCCACTGGTTACTAGAAAAATATTTATAATTACCTGTGTCAGTAGCTCATAGAAAGGGGAAGACGGGGTGGTTGGGGGTGGAAGAGGGTATAAGGGGGATAAATGGTAATGGAAAAATACAATAAAAACAAACTATTTAAAAAAGAGAAAGTAATTCACCTTGAAGGCAGAAAAAAAATATAGGACATTGAGCTGAAATGTTGAAACTAAAGAATTCAACATTTCCTCAGCAAGAATTACGTAAGAATCCCATTAGTTTTTCATTGGAGCTAACTATATATGCTAGTGGAGGTAGTGACCTATTCTACAGTACCTTTGAAAGATACCTGAAAGGTCTATCAGACTTACATTAAACTACTAGATATAGGGACCAGGGAGATTTTATATATATATATATATATATATATATATATATATATATATATATATATATATATATATATATGTATGTGTGTGTGTGTGTGTGTGTGTGTGTGTGTGTGTATATATATATATATATATATATATAGCCCAGGTCCTTATAATATGCAACACATGGGTTAGCGTTAAGTTTTACTCAGAAAACTAGTTCCCGAGAAATTAGAACTCACGGTTTGAGGAGAATAATAAAACATCACCCTTGGTCTATAACATGGGCAAACTTTGGGTGAGCACAAAAGAAGTAGAATCTGTGTAGGTCAGGAGCTCTGTGTCCACAGAAGACATAATACTAAAAACAAACTTGTCCTGCAGTTCCACGTATCAGGCACTAGACCAGGAGCAGGTATTCTGAACAAGATATCTGAGCCACATAATTTCTGTGATTGTTAATTTTATGTGGCACTGTGACCAGAGCCAAAGGGTGCCCTAATATTTGGTTAAACAATATGTCTGTGTTTGTCTGAGTGTGTTTCTGGATGAAATTAATATTCAAATTGCCTTTCCCAGTCTAAGTGGACTTCACCTAATCCATTGAAGACCAGAGTAATTTTAAGACTGAGTAAAAAAAAAGAAAGAAAAAAGAAATTCTTCCACGCTGCTTGTTTTTGAACTGGGACATTGTTCACCTACTGTCTTTGGATTCAGACTTGGGCTGGAACTGGGCTATCTGCTCCCCTGGGTCTCAGGCTTACCAGTCATAGATTTTTCTCTTCTCAGCCTGAATAACTATGTGAGCCCACTCCTTATAGTAAGTCTCTCTCTCTCATTTAATCCACACTAATAAAATTATTTAAAAAACTCTTCTATCCCCAAAATTTACCAGACTGGTCTGGTGAATTCTGAATTTGTCCCTCCCATGAGCTGCAAAAACACATCCTGTATTTTGGGATATCAGGACACTTTTCACAACATATTATAATTTGTTATTAAAAACCTGTTTCGCCTACTAGACTTCAGGTATTTTAAGGTCAGGAACTTTTTTTTTGCATTTCTAAATAATTTATGTTCTATTTTTAAAATGTTTCTGAATTCGTTGGAGTGACATTGTTAATAAAACCATACAGGTTTCAAATATACAACTCTGTAATACATTATCTGTGTAGGGCATCATGCCTTCATCATCCAAAGTCAAGTCTCTTTGTTACAGAACAGACCTGTTGGGGGTGGGGGCAAGATATTGTTACCAAAACAAGACCCCTCCCCTGGGGTCTCGCTGTACTATGGTTCTTTGCCCGCCACCCTTAGGAACTGTGGCTTTCAATGCCAGATTTTTGGTAAAAAGGAAAGAAACGATTTATTCAAGAGTTATACAGGTTTAGAGTAGTGTTGCCATTAAAATCCCGAAGTCCCTTAAAACACCCACAAAAACGTGCAATTCTTCCTCCCCCTACACTTTGCCCAACCAGGCCAGGTAGGGGTAACATATTTCAAGAAAAAGAAATAGAAGTCTATAGCTCAGCCAGACTCCCTTTTCCTCCCAGTAATCCGGGTTTGGCTGGCAGGTCTCCCGCTGTCCCTAGCACCATCAGCTGAGTCACCGCTGCTGCGATCTTCAGTTCTTAATCCAAAACCAAATGGCATCTTCTCATGGCCCACCAGTGAAAGTCCTTTCACCCCTTTCTTTCCCATAGGTGTCTCATTCTCCTCCCCATCACTGGTGGTGGCCCACATTTAGTTTAAATCTCAGCCTAGAACCTCCTCCATAATCCCACTTCCAACTCCTCCCACAATCAGCTATACCTGCTAGCACTCCCACAGTTTCCAGTCTTTCTTGGCTGCCATAGCTACTCCAGGGAGGTGTGGCCCCATGGCACGGAGTGAACCATCTCCAAGTTCTTACGCAGGTGCTGTAACCCAGGGTAGCTGCCTCCCAGTTACATTTTAGGTAAAAGTCATTCCCATTTTCCTAGCTAGACTTGTGATATGCAAAATAACCATTTTTGCATATCAAGTATGAGGCTATCCTGCTGTTATTGATATGTAAATTAACTCTCAATGTCCTTGCTCCATGTGTCCCATCCCGCTGGGGACCACCTTGTGCGGGGGACATCCTGTATTTTTGGACACCCCAATTTCTGGACCCTCTTTGGGGAACCCTAGCTGTACCCTATTACATCTTTCCAAAATTTTTTATCAACTTTTGCCCCTCTTCCAACTACTCCACCCCCCTTTCCCTATGGCAGTCATCATACTGTTATCTGTGTCTATGTCTTTCTTTCTTTCTTTCTTTCTTTCTTTCTTTCTTTCTTTCTTTCTTTCTTTCTTTCTTTCTTTCTTTCTTTCTTTCTTTCTTTCTTTCTCTCTCTCTCTCTCTCTCTCTCTCTCTCTCTTTCTTTCTTTCTTTCTTTCTTTCTTTCTTTCTCTTTCTTTCCTCTTTCTCTCATTCTTTCTTTCTTTGGCGTAATCACTTTTTAATAATATTTATAGTTGTAACTTTTGTATCTAGCATAAGTCAGGAAAACAGTGAACACTTGAGAATTTATTGAAAGAAGGAATGTAACTGAAAGCTTAAAAAAGAACAGCACACGTCTCCTTCTAATTAAATAAGATGTCAAATATTCTTCATTGAAAAATATACTCATGCTTTCTCTTGTCACCTCATTTTTACCTGCATTTCATCTTTAGAAGCACAAGGAACACAATTGGAGATATTTGGCTTTCTGGGGGCCATATTTAGGTCAAAGCATTCTGTAGCTGAGTAAATTAGGCAGAAGTGAATATTTTCCAAAAGCCATTTTTGCAAACTATATTATTTCTACTTGGCAGGACATTTTTCTTCTTCTTTCTATTATTTTTGTTGGCCCATGGGGTCACTCCAGCTGCAATCCATACACACAGACACACAGTAAATAGAAATTTCATAAATATATCTTCTAGGGTACCCTTTTTCTAAATCTTGGACTTACTTGTGAAACCCTAGAAAAGGAAGACACACATTTTTTTTGTGCTGCAAACTGATACAGAGTGCATCATGATATATATTATAAAATGGGGAGAGGCCAAGAAACAGAGATTTTCTCCAAAGAAACAGATGTATTTAATACAAGAAAAATCTTTGCAAATGTAGCACCACTATCATTTTTGATACAAGGATGCAGACACTAACAGGAGGGTCTGGTGTAGGTTTGCCAGGTGAGTCCTGGGCAAACCAGGATTAGTTGGTCACCCTAGGATGTCATTTTATGAACCTCTTGCCCAAAATTATATATGAAGATTGTATTAATAGAAAGGCCTGAACTGGATAAGAAGCTATAAACAGAACTTTCAAACAAAGGGTAAAGCACATAATAGGAGTTGGGGTTTATGATCCAATCAAAAGCAGTGTGGGCATTAAAAAAATGAAAAGGAAAAAGCAGTGGGAGTGCTTAGGGATACTGGGTTAATTTTGTTTCTTAATTCAACAAATTATATGTGAATAGACTTTCATTGCACAAGAGTGAACAAAGCATGATATTAAACAATAATTTCACTGCTACTCCTCTGTCTATATCTAACTACTATTTACAGATTGGTGCACATACTTCTTGATGTTTTTTAATGTATTACATAAATGCTATATGTTATATTTTTTCACATGCACATCCTGTTTATACTATACATTTTTGTGTGACTTTCTGTTTTCACTTAAGTTACATTTTTAAGATATTTTTATCAAATCAATGAGTAGAGAACAACCATTTTTTAAAAAAACTACTGTGTGGTATTTCATATATGAGGCAGGACTCAAAAATATCCAGAACTTCTCTATTAAAAAATTGTGGATTTATTCTTACATGTTTAAACTTCAGTCGCCTTCAAAGTAATTTCCATTAGATGAAATACACCTATTGAGACTTTTTTGTAATATTTTTATATTCTTGTTTATTTCCTTACAGTTGTCCCAATTTCCCCCCTTTGCCCTCCTTCACCCAGCACACCCCCAACTCCTACAGTCAATCTGCACACCCTTCTCCATGTCCATGGGTCATTCACACATGTACTTTGATTAATCCCTTCCCCTTCTTTTTTCCAATGCTCAAAACAGTTTTTGAATTTGTTGATTTTTTATGTGTTTTAGTGCTTCTGCCATTTTTTGTTTGGCCTCTTCCACATTGGCAAAATGTTTCCCTTTGAGGATTATTTTCCAATGGGGGAAAAAAGTCGCTTGGGTGAGATTGTATGAATAGGGAGGGTGGGGCATGGGGATCATGCCATTGTTGGTCAAAAACTGCTGAACACTCCACACGATGTGGACAGGTTCACTCATAAGTCACCCATCGTGAAATGGCCAGACACACTGAGTCTTCAAAAAAAAAAAAATGCACTGATGCTAAATGCAGCCTCTCACAACACCAGCTGGTACACTCATACAGAAGTGTTCCTAGAACACTTACCTAGCAGGGTAAGCCTGCACTACAAGGGACCCACCCTCCAGAAGTTAATTCTGGTTTTTGGGGTCCCCTCCTCATAATATTTTGTAGATGTGTGATTATTTATTTAACTATTGACCTATTGATGGTTACTTAGTTTGGTAACATTTTTCAAATAATAAGCAATGATGCCAGAGGCAACTTTAAACATATATCTTTTTGCACAGAATGAATCATTAGTATAGGTTATTGACAATAATAGTAACAGGTATTTAGCTTTCATTATGTCAAGCTCTATGTTAAGTATTTTGTGTCCCATCTGATCTTTACAATAATCATAAGAGTAAGGTACTGTGATTATTTCCATTTTAAACAAATAGAGAAAGCAATTCAGACATGATAAATTATAGGAGCAAGGCCAGTCTGGCAGAAAGAGATGTAGTCAAGGATATAAGCTCAGGTAGTGGTTTTCCAGAGGTAGGGCAAAAGCACAATTGTTAAATACCGTTTTTATCTAGAAGTCATTCCATAGAAGAAATGCTACATGCTTTAAGTTTGTTTTTTTGATATTTTTCTCTTCTAACAAAATGTTGGTCAACCTTCATTTAAAATTTTACATATATTCAGGTGTTCTGCCCATTTTTTAAAATTAGATTGTTTTTTGGTGCTGAGTTTTATAAGTTCTTTATAAGTTTTGGCTATTAACCCCTTATCAGATGAATATATCTGATCCCTATGAATCTGATCCCAGATGAATAACCCCTTATCATTGATGAATATATTCTATCATTCAGTGGGTTATGTTTTCATTTTGTTGTTATTTTCCTTTGCTCTGAAAAAACATTGCAGTTTTGATGTAGCCCTATTTGTTTATTTTTTCTTTTGCTTCCCTTGCCTGAGGTGATATATCAGAAAAAAAATTGCTACAAGAAATATCCAAGATTTTTACTTCTTGTGTTTTCTTCTGAAATTTTTATGGCTTCGAGTCTAACATTTAAGTCTTTAATTCATTCTGAGTTTATTCTTCTGTAAGATGTAAGGTGATCTAGTCTCATTATCTGCACATATCTGTCCAGTTTTCCCAACACCATTTATTTAATAGATTATCCCATTGTATGTTTTTGCCTCCTTGATCAAATATTAATTGGCTATGAAAGCATGGGTTTATTTCTAGGCTCTCTATTTTGTTTAATTGATCTATTTTTATGCTAGTACCTTGCTGCTTTAATTACTTTAGCCTTGTAGTATAGTTTGAGAAAAACAGAGAATAAAACATACTCATGGACACAGACAACAGTGTGGGGATTGCCAGGGGAGGGGGGTGGAGTAGATAGAGGAGTGTATAGGGTGAATAAATGTTACTGGCAGGACACATGACTTGGGGTGGTAAATACACAATACCGTGTATGGATGATGTGGAATTTTGCACCTAAGACCTGTATAATTTTGTTAACCAGTGTCATTCCAATGAATTCAATATAAAGGAAATGATGAAAATAATAAAAGCTTATAGTCTCTGGTGTCATCTGATTTGTACCTGACATTTTCCCTGTAGACAAATCATCCAAGGAACACGGAATTCAACTTCTCACTTGCCTTTATAATGCCAAATTGCCTTTCAAGAGGTCATAACAAACTATTTTCTAAAGCACCATAAGCTTTCCCAGTAGGCCAATGTGCCCCACACATAGTAACTGTTAAATGAAGTGGCCATTAGTAAGCCTATATTGTTTATAAGAACAAGTATAAAGGACACATGGGCAAAAACAAGGCGGGGTGGAAACAGGAGGGAGGTGGGGAGGGCTGGGGGGTGGGCTGGGATGGGAGTAAAAGGCAGAAACCTGTACTTGAACAACAATTAAAATAAAAAAATATATATCACTCCAAAAAATATATATAAGCCTATATTGAAAAGTCCTGACATTATCATACAATTTCTACATTTGTTTGACCTTTTTTTTTTGATTTGTAAGAATTCTTTAAAAGTTCTGTATATTGGTCCCTTGTTATATATCTTTTAAGTATTTTATAAAATTGAGTTAATTTATTTAGTGTAGACACAAAAATGAAATCATTGCTATTAGCCCCGATTATTAACAAACTTTCTACAATTAGCCACTCTACTGAAAGGAAAGAAATCAAAGCTCCTAACTGTGACTGTGGCATATTCAAAGGTTCTCTTTTTTTCTGTATTTTTTTGCACAATAATTTTAAGGATATAGCTGAGAAACCACTGAACAGGAAGCAGCAAAATAAATGTACTTGGTAATGAATGATGATAATCGCTGGAGTTCCCAGTAGGCCAATGTGCCCAACACATAGTAACTGAGTCATTATTAAGCTTATATATGGAGAGGTCCTGACATTATCACCATTCAGTGTTCAATTTTATGTAATTTTAATGATAACTTTTTTCATCTCAAGTAAACAACATTTAAATAGGATATTTTTCCTAATTTAAAAAACCAATATTCATTCTTTAATGTAGTTATATTCCATGATAGGTTAACAGAATAAAAATAGGTGGTCATCCTTTCTTTAGTAAATGTAGGAACCATCAACTACAATAGAATATACGCACAGTATATCAGGTCTGTCCATAAAAAGTCCAGCCATCATTAATAAAATGAGAACAGTTTGTGCAACTTCGATCTAACCTGGCAGCCAAGGAGAGTGGACTGGAATGTGCATGTGTGAACAATGACAACTTCACTGTACCAGTCAGTGGGGTGGTAGACTCCATTGAGTGAGCATGTGTACTGTGTGGCCATCACATTCAAAATGACTGAGCAAGTACAGGAATGAATCTGCATCAGATTTTGTGGTAAGCTTGAACATTTCTCTAAAACTACTTGTATGATTTCAGAAGGCTGCAGCTATGGGCAACTGCTGACTGGCAGCTTCATCACAGCAATTTGCTTACTCATGCATCATGTCTTGTGTAGTGTGTTTTGGTGAAACATGAATTACCCAGGTACACAGCCCAGATTTGATGTCCTGTGACTTCTGGCTTTTCCCAAAACTAAAATCACCTTAGAAGGGGCAGAGATTCAGACTGTTGATGAGATTTAGGAAAACACGACAGGGCAGCTGATGGTAATTAGAGCTGTATGAGGTCCCAAGATGCCTATGTTGAAGGGGACTGAGGTGTCATTGTCCTTGTATCTTCTTCATTAAATATCTCTATTTTTCATATTACATGGCTTGATAGCATCTGGACAGATCTCATATATCCTTATATCCCTTTGGGGATATCAAGTTCATACCTCCAAATTCTCAATGACATTAAAACATGTGATTTCTATAATAAAATGCATATACAATTATTATAGTATACGAAAACCTCTAATATTGGAAAATTAACTTCTTGTTATTTTAAATATGATACTCAATGAATCTTTAGTTATTATTTAAAAAATAACCTCCAGATATATGGAAATGCAATAATGATAATTTCTTGAAGTAAGAGCTTATATATTTACTTGAGTTGAAGAGTATGTAGTGATCATCTCTGAAACAATAGAATAATGGATGAAACATTAATGAAATGATAGGTAACAATGTAAAATTAATTTTTTTGAACAAGGGGCCATAATAAAGAAAAGAAAATATATGCTTCTTCCCATAAAGATGTAACTTTTATGGGACTTGCTGTCCTACTACAAACAAGTAAATAACTACTACAAACAAGTAAATAACTATTTACTGAATTACTAGTTACAGACTGAAATGTTGCATATTCGATTCTAGGTCAGGGCACAGGCATAGGTTATGGATTCCATCCTAGACCAAGGTTCCCATGAGAGGCAACAAATTGATGTTTCACTCTGATTTTGATGTTTCTTTCCCTCTCTTTCTGCCTCCCTACCCCTATCTCTTAAAAAAAAAAAAAAAAATTAAAGTAGTCTCTAGTGCAGGGGTGTCAGACTAATTTTCATCAGGTGGGGGTGGAGCCCATCAGCCTCACAGTTGCCTTCAAAGGGCCAAATGTAATTTTGGGACTGTATAAATATAACTACTCCTTAACTAGGGGCAAGGAGCTCGGTGCTGCTGCCAGGTAAACAAGGTGCCAGGCCGGATAAAACAAGGTGGAGAACTGGATTCAGTCCATGGGCCTTGTGTTTGCCACCTGAGCTCTAGTGAGTACAGATACATTCTCAAACATTTCTTCATTTATAAAAATAAAAATAAGTAAAGTGGTATAATATTTAAAGGTAGACTGATAAGTTAAAGATGTATAATGCAAATCATACAGTAACCACTAACTTAAAATAAATTGCTAAGACATTAGTGATGACTAAAATGTAACCCTAAAAAAGTACATGATTACTCCAAAAGAAGTTAAAGAGCAGAAGACATGAATAGAAAATGAAAAGCAATATGGTGATTTAAAGACGATAAAAATTTATCTTTGAAAATAAATAATATTGATAATTGCATTAAGTATAAATGGTGTAAGTACTCCAAATTCAAGGAGAGATTCTCACACTGTGTAAAAAAAAGTAAACTCATCCATTACTCTATCTAAGAAACTCATTTTGAATATGACAACAAAAATAAATAACAGGTAAAAGAAAACACATATCATAAAAACACTAAAAATGAAAAAAGATACGGTGGTCATATTAATATCTAACAAAGTAAATTTCAGGACAAGCAATATTACTAGGCAAAAAATGATAACTATTAATTATATGGGTCAGATCATGAAGAAAAGAATTCTGGATGCATATGCACACAGTAACAGAGCTTTAAAATTCATGCAACAGAAACTAAGAGAATTAAAAATAGATGATAGACTATCAGTAAGAATACATAATTCTAACAGTGCTTAGAGGGAAAATTAAGGCTATTAATGTTAATATTAGAAAAAAGATATATCTAAACTTAATTATAAGCTTCCACTATAAGAAATTAAAGAAAAAGAAAATTTAACTCAAAGTGAAAGAAATAAAGCAATAAAAAATGGAATTCAATGAAGGAAAAAACAAATAAAAAATTTAATGAAACCTGTCAAATGGTACAATTGATGAATTTAGGTAGATTGATCAAAAAGAAATAAAAATTTTAAAATATTTGTTTTATATCTGTGAAATAAGTCATTGGTATTTTAAAAGGGATTGTGTTGAATCTATAAATTGCTTTGGGTAGTATGAACATTTTGATGATGTTAATTCTTCCAATCCGTGAACCTGGTATCGATACTAATCAACAAAATAAACAAGCAAGCAAAATATAACCAGAGACATTGAAATAAAGAACAAACTGACAGTGACCAGAGGGGAGGGAGGAGGGAGAAAATGGGGGAAAGAAGGGAAAGGGTTGTCAAGGAACATGTATAAAGGACCCATGGACAAAGCTACAGGAGGGGAGGATGGAGGTTGGGGCAGGGGAAAATGGTGGTAGGAAAATGAAGACAACTATATTTGAACAAAAATAAATAAAAATTTAGAAAAGAAATAAAATGAACAAAATAATATCTCAGAAATAAAAGAAGAAACATCACACCATATGTCACAGCCTGGGCTTTCTTAAACTAGGTTTCATTAATATTTTAGACCACATAATTTTCTGTTGTGGCATGCTTTCTGTTCGGAATTACCATGCCTGGTTTCAGAAGCCCCCATGGCTAAGGCTGAGTAAAAAGACCTTGGGACCATAGGCCACCGAGGAGGCAAAGCTTAACCTACAGGCGGGGGCGTAGCCTCTGCCCCCTTTACTTCACCCTGCTTGGCCCCGGGCACATGACTGGTTAGCCAATGACAGGTAAGATTCCTCAAGGGAGGGACAACCAAAGGGGACATCAGGGAAGGACTTAGGGGACTATTGAAAAGGGGTGATGGACCCTCACCCCTTGGCTTTATTATAGCCTGAGTCTTCATTTTATTTGCAAAAAAGTATCCTGATTTCTTGGCTGCCTTACTTCCCCCGCCTTACTTAAACCTGAAACAACGCCAGAGGTGGATGTGGCCCTGTGCTGGACTAGGCGGTTTCCGGGGGCAATCAGGCCTAACAAAGAATGCATAAAATCCTGTGAAACCTGCTTTGCTAAGAATACCCTCAGTTAAAATGAAAATGATCCAAGCATGAAATGAGTTTGTTTACCAAAGTTTCACAGCCCTTTGGCTATTTGACCCTGACTCAGAATAAGCCCTCATAGTTCTTTGAATGTTATCCATTGTTTGATCATTACTGCCAGACAATGATTGATGAGCTTTACGTATATGCCCTGTATTCCTATGCAAATTAAACCCAATAAAAGCCCATTGAGGAACAGGCTCAAGGCCCTTCTCCTTTGAGAGATCAGCCATATTTCCTCCCCAAGCTGATTATGTTTTGGTAAACTTATTCTCATCAGAGGTGGGGGGGGTGGTCTGCGGATGGATCCTCTCCCCACCCCCCAACCCCGGGGCCGGTTTCTTGCACATTTTAGGTTGTTTAACAGTATCCCTTGCCTCTATTCATTGGATGCCAGTAGCAACCATCATCCTGAAAATCAAAAATATTTACAAACATTACCAAATATCTTCTGGGGGGGTAAGTCATTCATAGCTTGAAATCACTGCTATAAATATTAAGTGGCTACAAAGGGAGTATTTTGAATAACATTTTCATAATACTTTAGATAAAAAAGAGAAACTGCCAAAAGTGAATTTTCAAGAACAAGGAAATCAGTATAGTCCTATATGGATTTTAAAAGTTGCAATTAATTTAAAAGTATGGAAGTGTGATTTCCTAGTAAGCCAATATTCCCACAAATAATATATGTCTTAAGAGTAAATGTCTTAAGAGTCTGGATTCTAAAGAAAGGAAGGCAGTTTTAAGGAAGCAGTCAAAACCTGGAGCTAGTTAAAAAAAAAAAAAAAAAGGATGTTTTTCTTCTGTAGCTTTACAGTGATAACAGTGATAATCCCAACAGCTTCAGTGTCAGGCAGCTAGAAATTTCATAGAATTACCAGCCATCTTCCTGCTTGAGAGACCTAGAGGGAGTTCACTGGCTACCAAAGTATCCATATAGGAACACCAGAAAGATGAGAGTAGAGAAGGGTTACTCCTATTTCTGTGTGCATACCCGCTCAATTTTCTAGTTCAGTTGTTAGTGGTACTTGCCTAGGGCAAAGAAAAATTTTCAGAAATAAGATTTAAATAACTAAACTAAGATTTTAGTTGTCATAAACCAGAGGCATGAGAGTTTTCAATTTCAAATCAAATCAATTGCCTGATAGAATAACCATCATTTTCAGAGCAGTATATTAGAACCCAGGGTTTATACCAACAATGGCCTCCTATCAAAGATAAAAATGCTGAAATACATGTCACATAAAAAGCCAGAAGAATGTGATCTACTCTAAGGAAATAGACAATTAAAAGTTAATAGTCCAAGACCCAGAATTATTAGAAAAAATTTTTCTAAAATGGGTATTATAAATGTTTGTTGAGGTAAAGAAAAATACTCTTGTTATTGGATACTTATGTTGAATAAAAGTATAGGAAATTTTAGCAAATAGACAGAAAATATATAAAAATGAAAGTATTACAAATAAAAATACAATATTTGAAAAAATATTTATTAGTTGGTCTTAGGAACAGGAAAGAGATTACTAGGAAAGGGGTGTGAATTTGAAAATAGAAAAATGAAAATCACCAAACCTGAATAAGAGAAAAAAGGTTGAATAAAAATAATTAAGAAAATATAAAGCACAGCTACTAAAAAGGAGAAAATATTCTATAATACATTTATCTGTCCAGGAGTTGAAAATCTGTGTCTATATTAAAAGGGGAGGAAAACCCTCAATAAAAAGGTTTAAAAAATGGGAAGAATACTTGAATATACACTTCACAATAGAAAATTTACATGTGACCAATAATTACATAAAAATACGATCAACATCATTGGTCATCAAAGAAATGCAAATTAAAACTGAGAGACCATTACACATTAGAAGCACTAAAATTAAAGTGGCTGAAATTCGCAATTTTGAAGTTTGCGGTAAATGAAACCATCATATATAATGAAAGGAAAAGAGTTGAACAAATACAATTGTAAACACTTGGTGGATTATTTTAAGTTTCAATATACACGTAAGTATATACATCAGTTTGATTCCTAGGCACTTATTCAAGGACAATGAAAATATCTGTCCACGTGTAGACTCTTACATAATTATTCTTATTGGTCTTATTCATACTAATCATAAATTGAAGATAATTCAAATGCATATCAGTGGATACATTAACAAACAAAGTGTGGTGTGCCCTTACAATTAAATACTGTAAAAATAAAATAAATGAATCGTTGCTATATGCAACAATATAAATGAGTATCAAAGTCACTATACCAAGAGGAAGAAAAAAAAAACAGACACAAAAGTATACTCTCATGGAATGTGATTCATTTGTATGAAATGTAAACTAACATAGTGTGGCAAAAATCATGTTAGTGGTTGCTATGGACCAAGATAGAGAGAAATGTGACTTGTAAAGGATGCATGGAATTTTTTGGAGGCAATGGCAATATTTTGTAATTTGATTGTGGATACAGTTCGAAGGTTGTACACAAATTGTCAAAACTCATTCAGTATGTAGTTAAAATGAGACCTTTACCATTCCTTCATACAGCTGATAATGAATATTTTTTTTTAAGAAAAGCAAAACAAAACTCTAGGCTTCATTGGCTTCAGTTGCCATTTTTTAAAAAAGTATTTCATGAAGGAATATATCAATATATACAAACAATCAGAGAATAAACAGTATATAGTTACTACTCAATTTGTGAGAACAGTATTATGCTAATACAGAAACTATACAATGATATTTCAAGAAAAAAATTACTAAGAAAATTATGCTTCTTAAATATAGAGGCAAGAATCTTTTTAAAAATTAGTAAATTGAATTTAGCAATACATTTAAAAAATACAATGAATCACACACAACTAAATCAACTTTGTCTCTGAAGTCAAGGTCTAACATTCAAAAATCAACATTATTCACCACATTAACATAAAACAATATACAAGTGATATGATTGTCTCATTAAATTTTAAAAAAGTATCTAGATAAATTCAATCTGTTATGATTTTTAAAGTATCTCCATAAATTTGACCAGCAACTTTGAACCTCTTTCATCTCTTGGCACACAAAACTAATTACTAAAATTCTTTAGAACACCAAAAAATATATTACATTTTTTGTCAATCTGATGAAAAAAGATAGGTCTAATTTTGATTAATTTACAATAATAATAAATAATAATAATAACCGACTCTTCTTACTCCAAATTTGTAACAGGGTGCAACCCAGAGGGAGGCCCCAAATAGGGATTTGGAATGGGCTCCAGAACTCGAGGTGTCCAGAAAATATTAGAAAAATATATAAGATGTCCTCACCCTTTCCCCCCACAGTTGCGAGTTGTGGGGAAGGGACACATGGAGTAGGAACATGCAAAGCTGTTTTGTTCAGCAACAGCTTTGCAGCTAACCTCTTGCACGGTCATTTAACATATCTATAACCTTTAACTGGTTTTATAGATATATTAAATAGCTGTGGCCATGCTTTGAGCCAGGGGGATGGAAGTGACTTCCACCCAAGATGCAACTGGGAATCAGCTGCCCCTGGTTACAGCACCTGCGTGAGAGCTTGGAGAAGATTGTCTCCATGACCTGGGGCCACACCTGCCCAGACTTATGATGGCAGCCCAGTAAACTTGGAAGAATACAGGAATGCTGGCAGGTACAACTGATTGTAGGAGGAGTCAGAGATGGGGGTGCAGAGGAAGGTTGGCGCGGGAATTTAAACCCAGACTCAGAGCCATGAGAAAAGAGAACCACATGGTTTCGGCCAGGGTAGGGACCCCCACCAGCTTTGGCAAGAGTGAGGACCACGTGGCTTTGGGGTGCTTCCTTTGGTCGTGTGGCTTAGGAAGCAGGAGAGACTTTGCCTGGAAGAAAAGGGGTGAAAGGACTCTTGCTGGTGGGCCATGAGAAGGTGCCACATGGCTTTGGATTAACTGGAGATCATGGTGGTGACACAGCTGATGGTGCTGGGAGCCCGAATCACGAACTTCTACTTCTTTCCTGAGATATGGTGCCCCGGATTAGGGCAAAGGGAGAAGGAAGGACTGCGTGCATCTGTGGGTATCCTAAAGGACTTTAATATTTTAATGAAGACATTAAGTCACTACTTTATGTCTGTATAGCTTTAAATAAACATTTCCTTTCCTTTTCACAAATCTCTGGCATTGAGAGACGTCTTTCCTCTGCAAACCTAGTGAGGACACAGAGAACCTAGTGAGGGGTCCTTTGGGTAATAGTATATCATACCCCTCCTTGGCCCTGTTCTATAACAAAGTGACTTTAAAAAAAAATCAGGTGCTTGTATTTGTTTATAAGGATTTCTGGTACCAAAAATTAACTGATATAGGACACACCCTTATAATGTTACCTGACCAATAATATGCAACCCTACTATATTATATATATCTATGGTTCAAGACAGGGCATTCACATGGGATGGCTATTTTTTGTTGGCTGTTGTTATTTTTTTATTTGACAGTCTAAGGGGAAAAAGGTCAGTACCCTTGACTAAACTAGTCAGGTATCGCATGTTTTTAATTTTTTTGTGGTACATCAGTTGAAAATCACTAAATTAGACATGAAAGAGAAAGTCTTTATTCTAATAGTGGATCTCTATAAAAAATAGTAGCTATCACACAATGGTAAGTGACTAAATGCTTTATTTTTAAGGTCAGATCAAGGAAAGGATGTTTTGTTTCCTCATCTACTCAGCATTATATTGAAAGTCTGAGGCATGGAAATAAGCAAAAAGCGGGCATAAAAACAGAATCAAGAATAAAGAAATAAGGAAAAGTGTCCCGATTCACATATAGCATAATTATGTACATAAAGAATCCTAATGAACCTATAAAAACCTACTAAATAAGCAAATCTAGTGGCTCACAAGGTGATTATAAAATATTAATTGTGGCAACACAAAGCAAATGTAAAAGAGAAAATTATAATTAATCTAGTCATTAAAGTCCAAAATATAACATCCTTAGGGACACTTTTAACCATGTATGTACAAAAGGTGTGCATTGAAATTTTAAAAAGCAAATGAAAGGAATTAAAGAACTTCACAAAGATAGATCATAGATCAAAAGAGACATTATTAAGGTGTCAATTTTTCCTAAATTTGATCTAATCTCAATAAAGATCCCAGAAGACTATTTTTAGCCAAAATTAAAACACTAATTCTGATTGTATATAAAAATGAGAAAGACCTTGAAACAGCCAAAATACTTTTAAAAACATACATCATCTCAGAACTTGCACTGCCCAATTTCAAAGTTTTTGATCATGGTACAGTAATTAATATTATATTAGCATAAGGGTATAGATTAATGAAAACTTTGAACTTGAGTATGGTCAATAGCTTATCAAAAAAGTTCAGGTTACTCACTCACAAAAATATAGGGTTTTCCATTAATAATCTTGAACTATTCTGTGGGAAAAGTACTGGTGGAGGGTCTTGCCTCAATGTTCTTGGAAGCTGATTGATCACAGAGGTAGTTGCTGATGGTTGGAGTGGCTATGGTAATTTCTTTAAATAAGGCAACAATGAATTTTGCCATAGATTGATTCTTTCATGAACAATTTCTCTGTAGCATGCAGTGCTGTATGACAGCATTTTACCCTCAGTAGAAATTCTTTCAAAACTGGAGTCAATCTTCTCAAACCCTGTCACTGCTTTACTAAGTTCATGTAATATTCTAAATCCTTTGTTGTCATTTTAAATATCCTCACAACATTTTCATCAGGAGAAGGTTCCAACTCAGAAAACCATTTTTTGGCTTACACATAAGAAACAACTCCTCATCCATTAAACTTTTATCAAAAGATTGCAACAATTCAGTCATATCTTCAGACTGCACTATTAATTCTAGTTCTTTCACTATTTTCATCACATCTTCAATTACTTCTCTGACTAATGTCTTGAACCTCTGAAAGTTATACATGAGGGTTGACGTAACTTTTTCCAAACTCCTGTTAATGTTGATATTTTGGCCTCTTCCCATAAATAATCAGTGTTCTTAATGGCATCTAGAATGTGAATACTTTCCAGAAGGTTTTCAATTTACTTTGCCCAGATTCTTTAGAGGAATCACTATCTATGGCATGTATAGACTTAAAAATGTAAATCTTAAATAATAATATTTAAAAGTTGAAACTAGCCACAGCAGAGTAGTTGGTTAGAGCATCATCCTGATGTGCCATGGTTGCAGGTTCAATCGCTGGTCAGGACACATACAAGAATCAAACAATGAATACGTAAATAAGTGGAACAACAAACTGATGTCTCTCTCTCTCTCTCTCTCCTTCCCTCTCTCCTTCTTTCTCCCTCTCTAAAATAAATAAAAATAAATTTAAAAATTTAAAAATGTTGAAAAAATACAGTTTACTGTGGCAAATAATTAATAATTGATTAATTTAGCATGAATAATTAATAGTAATTAATTAATAATAATTACTACTAAAATAGCATTAATAATTAATGCTAAATTAAATGCTATTCCTTTTTACCTAATAAATATTAAAAGAGAACCTAATCACATAGATTTCAGATATCTTAATAAAATTCCAGAACAAAACTTGTGCATACTTATAGATACACATAAATATCCGGTAGGCAGTAAAGTAAAATTCATGTTTAAATACAATTTTAAAGGTTCATAAAGAAGCAAGAAAATATAATTTAACATCATAGAAAAATTAATCAATTGAAACCATACCCAAACTAACACAGATGCCAATATTGGCAGAAAAGGTGATAGGGATAATTAATATAGCTACATCTAAATGCTAAAAAATTAAGTAGAAATATTAAAATATAAAAATATAATCAATTTGAATTTCTGGTTATGAAAATTATAACATCTAAGGTAAAAATTCACTAGTTTTAATTAATTACAAACTAAATATTGCAGGAGAAAGATTAGTAAACTTGAAGACATAGAAGTAAAAAATGAGCCAAATGGAAAAAAGATCGGTTTAAGAAAAAATAAAAATAACAGAAATGAGCTATGGGGAAAATTCAAGCAGACTAACCTATGTGTAATTTAAGGCCATGAAAAAGAAAAATATTACAAAAATCATTTGAAGAAATAAAGGCTAAAAACATTCCAAATTATATTTAAAACAACAATAATAACAGCAACAATAACACAGGTCCAAGAACTTCAATGAATCAGAAGTATACAAGGAATAGAAAAGACTACAAAAAGGAACATCTTAATCAAATTGCTCAAAATCGGTGATAAAACAAAAAAGTCTTAAAATCATTGAGAAAACAGACATAACATACAAAGGAACAATGACAAGGATTAAAGCAGACTTCTCATCAGAAACAAAGCAGATGAAAAGAAAATGAGGCATCAGCTTTGAAGTACTCAATGAAAAAAAGAAAAGTCCATCTAGAATTCTATATTCTTCAAAAATGTTGAAAGAATTATCACCAAAAGACCTGCACTCAAATGTTAAAGAAAATTTTTGAGACAGAAAGAAAATAATACTATAAAGAAAACAATACTATAATACTACTATAAACTAGTCCATATTAGTAATAATACTACTTAGTAATACTACTAAGTCCAAAGGAATATGGACTTAAACAATGAAATGATGAGCATGAGAAATAGTAACTACATATGTAAAAATGTGAGATACTATAAGTTAAAGCTATATAAACTAAACATTAAAGCAACTACTAAATTAGTAACAGAAACTGTTCTGGCTTCTAAATCTATAAAGAATATATATTGGAATTACAGAAAGCATTTAATCAAAAAAAGGAAGAAAAATAGATAAAAGTGAAAAAAAGACAGATGGGATAAATGAAAAACAAATAGCAAAATGACAAACTTTAAACTAAGCATATTTATAATCACATCAAATATAAATCATCTAAATGCTCCATTAATAGGCAAAGATTTTTAGATTGAATTTAAAAAAAAAAGACCCACCAGAAACTTCCAACAATTAGAAACTAAATGAGATACTTCTAAATAGCTCATTGGTCAAAGTGGGAGTCTCCAGTAACATCAAAAATTACATTAAACTGAATGCAAATGAAAACATAATATATAGAAATTTGTGGATCCCAACTAAGGCAGTACTTAGGCAAATTATAGTATGAAATGCCTATGCTAAAAAAATGTCTAAATCTATCATCTAAGCTTTAAATTTAAGAAACTAGAAAGTGAAAGAATAATATAAACACAAATCAAGCAAACAGCCAGCATGACTGACAGGCAAGAAGAGAGAAACAAGATATAAATAATCAATATAAAAAATGAAACACAGAATCTTACCAGGAACCCTGCAGACATCAAAAGATAACAAGAAAATACTATCAATAACTCTATATAGATTAATTAGACTACATAGATGAAATGGAACAACTTCCACTAACGGCTTAAACTAGCTCCGTCAATGTGAAAGAGATATTGAAATATTTCTATCACTAGTAAAATTTTAATTTATTTTGAAAAAAAATCCCTGTAAGATATCTCGAGGCTCAGGTGACTTCAAGAATTTTAACAATTATTTCAAAAGAATTAACACCATCTAAATAATATCTTTCAGAAATTAGCAGAAAGGGGAACATGTCACACTTTTCAATGCATTTTATCTGGCCAGTGGCCAGTATTACACTAAGAGCAAAACCAGATAGCAACAGTACAAAATGCAAACATACAAAAAAAAAAAAAAAAGCCACTATAGTGGTCGATGTTCTATAGAACATCATCAATTTTAAATATAGACAATGGGCAACAAAATTTTAGAAAATACAAGTAGCAATATATAGAAAAAATTATACACCATATTGAGTAAGGTTCATTTCAGGGATGCAAATTTTGATCAATAGTCAAAATCAGTCAGTGCCATCCATCATAGTAACAGGATAAAGCCAAAAAAAATCACATGGTCCTAACAATTGATGCAGAAAAAACAATAGGCAATATTCAACATCCATTTGTGATGAAAGCAGAAACTAGAAATAGAGATCTTGATATGATAAATCAATCAACATGATAAATAACATCCAAAAATATCTATAGATATCATTGTAACCAGTGTTAAAAAAAACTGAATGCTTTAATCCTAAAATTGGGCTTAAGGTGAGGATATCTGTCCTCGCCAATTTTAGTTACATAGTGCTGGAAGTCTTAGCTACCATAGTAAGGTATTTTGTAGTTTTCAACATACAAATCCATTGAATGTTTTGTTAGATTTCTCAGAATGATTGTATATAGTATTTTAGTTTTAGTTTTCAGAGTTTATTGTTAATATGTAGAAATACAACTGATTTTTTGTACGATAATTTGGTATACTACAAATTTGTGAGACTTATATTTTCTGGGGCATTTTGGTAGTTTCCTAGAGACTTTCTAGACCATCATGTCATTGCAAATTAGGATAATTTGATGTTTTCTTTCTGAGCTGTATGTTTTAATTTCCTTTTCCTTGCCTTATTAGGCTGGGTAGGACTTCCGGTACTATATTGACAAATAACACACATTCTGGTGGTTCAGCCAGTTCACTCCTAAGTATTTATCCAACAGAAAAGAAAGCTTATACACTACAGAGATTTGTCAATGAATATTCAAAGTGGCTTTATTAGTTTAATAGCCAAAATCTGAAAACAACACAAATGTATCAATAGTTTTTCATACATAAAAAATTGTGATGCATTAGTGCATGTATAAATAGGAATAGAAACGTGGATACATGGAACAAACTGATAGCTGTCAGAAGGGAAAGGGGAAGGGAACCAGATGAAGATATTAGCCAGTGAACATAATGTACGTAACCCATAGACACAGACAACAGTATGGTGATAGCCAGAGGAATGTGGAGAGGGGACTGGGTGGAGGTGCGCGAAGAGGAAGGAAATGGGGACATCTGTTATATAGTCAACAATGAAAATAAAGTTAAAAATAAATACTAACATTTGACTTTTAAAAAATAAAATAAAAGTGTGGAATATTAAACTTATCGATAAGATGAATTTACTATTGATATTTTCAGTGTCATAAATGAGTCTCAAAATAATTATGCTGAATAAAAACAGTGAAATGGAAAAGAGTACAAATCATATGATTCCATTATATAAAACGCTACAACCTCCAAACTCATCTACCGGAGTAGCATGTTGAGTCTTGGGATAGAAACACATTTAACTTTTTAAAAATGTTCCATATTCTTGGTCTGCTTATATTGTTTCTCTTGCATTTGATAACATATTTTCTTCTGTTAGGCCTGATATTTTCATTAATGCTGGACATTTCCTTTAAAATATTATAAATAAAATGCTGGATGAGTTTATCCTCCATTGAGATTTAAATGTTGCTGTGACAGGCATTCATTCTAGGGAAGATCTCTATCATTCAAGAGTTAAAATTACACAAAAACATGATCATTTTTTGCAAGGTTATTTTGTTTCACCTTTTATCTTGGAGGATAGCATATTTTTGTCTAGTTGAAAGCTTAAGAAGTTTACCAGGGTACTTCTATAACCACAATTTAGTTGTTCCAGCCTGGGATTACTGGGAAGTTAATTTAGCATTTCAGCTTCTCAGCCACCACTTTTGCTTATATAATTGTCAACTACCCAGAACAAAAGGACCCCATTTTCCAACATAATCTCATGAAACTTATCCTTTTTTAAGAGTTTGATCTTACACATTTCTATTACCTTGGTAAATATCCAATGACTCCAAGCATTTTTTTCTTGTTATGGTTTTCTGACTAGTCTTGCTATAGAGTGTTTTTTGGTTGTCTGTTGCCTGAAGTGGACCTTACTTGGTAGGTTTTACAGCAATTTTGGATTTAGAATATAAGAACATCAAATTAATATTAAGAAAAAATAGTCATTAATAGTTGCATCCTTCTCCCTCTGCTCTCATTTTGTTACACCTTTTTTCACCACTAGAAATTCCCTTTTATCCCATTATGTCCTTTCTTTTCACTCCTTCAACTTTTCTTCCCACTTTCTTTGCTTGCTGATTCCTCTTCTTTCCAGTACCTTCACTTTTTCTTTCTTTATTCTTACTAATATCTGTACTGAGAAGAGATTATCTTAAACTCATTACTATTGAGTTTCAAATATTTATTACACAAAGTTTCTTCTTGACATGGATTAGTCAATGGCAGTGGAGCTAGTTTTAAGTTATCTTGTATATAAATTTATTATGGGACTAAAAGTTATAAACAACCCTCAACTTCTTTCTGGAATTTCTTTTATTATATTAAAAAAACAAAGTTATTTTCTGGAATTTTTTTATAAGTAGGACTAGTTTCTTGTAGGCAAAATGAAACACAGAGGAGTGAAATGTAATATCATATGTGCATTTAAATGATAATGTCCCCCTACATAATAAAATTATTTTTCCATGAGGTGCCTAATGTACAACTTTCCCAACTTCTGCTCAGCTTTTTGTTTAAAAAGAATCATTTCAAAGCAAAAATTACTGGGAAAATGCTATCAGAAAAGAACTAAAATAAGATGTAGAGGGTTTATGTATTCATAGTGCTAAGTAGCTAATGTTTTCCAATTCTGTGTTTTTCTGTTTCTGGGAAATGGCAAAATAATAAACATTGACAAAAGAAATTCAATATAACCTATTATGGAGATAAATACTGGGGTAAAATAACTTCTCTTTTTTTAAAATATGCAAAGACAGAATTAATTGGGAGAATATCAGAATGATGTGTAAATTCTAAGAAAGTCATAGGAGTAGAGATCATTGCATATGATCTTGAAAAATTAATAGGAATGAGATAGATAAGAATAAGGGTTGCTGGTATAAACTGCATGCCATGAACAAGTATCAATATGAGCAAAGATTTGGAAAGACACGAGGGACAAATGTGACATGATTAATGAGAGGGATGACCCCTCCCCAAAATGGAATTATCTTCTGAAGGGCAGGCCTCTTGAACTACAGGTTTCCCCCATTAGGTGAATGTTCTAGGAGCCCATCTGTATCAGTACCAATTGGTGGTACTGCAAGGTGGTATTTGGCTTCCGTGAAATTTTTTTGAAGACTCTTTCAATGCATTTGCCCATTCTATGATGGGTGATTTACAAGTGCACCTGCCCACATTGTGCTTGTGTTCTGTAGCATTTCACCCAAAACAGCATGTCCCCCATGCTCTACCCTCTCTATTCACCAGATCTTGACCTGAGTGATTTTTTTTTGTTTGTTTCCCCACATGAAAGAAAGTCCTAAAGGGAAACATTTTGCTGATGTGGAAGAGCTGAAAGAGAAAATGGCAGAAGCACTGGAAGGCCTCAAAATCAGCAAGTTCAAAAACTGTTTTTTGAGGGCTTTTCTTTCTGTCTGGCCACAGCCATAAGGAAAGCCAAAATGGGCACTTACAAGTACATCCAGGAACTATGAAGGAAGAAGCTGTCCGATGTGGTGCGCTTTCTTCTCAGACGCACTGCTGGCAGTGCTGCCAGTCTCTGTACTCCACAGGCCCCTGTTCTGGCCCAATAAAGTGTGCAAGGTGGAATACAAAGCCAAGCAAGGTTATGTCATATATCAGGTCCATACGCACTGTACTGGCCGCAATACCCTGTTCCTAAGGATATGCCCTATGGCACGCTTGTCCAGCATGGTGTTAAGCAGCTAAAGTCTGCCCAAAGCCTTCAGTCTATGGCGAAGGAGTTAGCTGAGTGTCACTGTGAGGCTCTGAGAGTCCCAAATTCTTACTGGGTTGGTGAAGGTTCCCGAATTCTTACTGGGTTGGTGAAGGTTTCATGTACAAATTATGTAAGGTTATCCTAGTCGATCCATTCCATAATGCTATCAGATGGAATTCAGACACCCAGTGGAACACCACTACGGTACACCAGCACGGGGAAATATGAGGGCTGACATCTGTGGGCTGCAAGAGCCATGGTGTTGAAAAAGGCCACAAGTTCCACCACACTATTGGTTGTTCTCGACATGCAGCTTGGAGAAGGTGCAATACTCTCCGGCTCCACTGTTACTGCTAATATGAGGTCTGTCCGGAAAAAGTCCAGCCATTGTTAATATAACAAGAATGGTCTGCACAATATTACCTGGCAGGTACATCAAATGGGGGATACCTTGAAGGTGACTGAAGTGTAAACATGTAGGAGTGAATACAGAAATTTTTAAAAGAAATTCTGAGTTTTGGGGGATTCCCCTTGTATAAAGAATACAATAAGCAAGAACCACTAGCTGGCTGGATTGTGTAAAGTCAATTACAGTTGACATAAAAAGAATTTTGCCTATATGTAAAAAACATTGAGCCACTGAAAATTTTTTACCTACAAATTAGATAATAAATAGATGCTTAACACCCCATGGAGTTTAGTCCTTGCTGACACAATCACCAAGGGTGGGGGTAAGGACCCTCAATTCCCTCCCTGTGTTGCAAACCATACAAAAATTGATATTCTTTTTAGAAAATGACTCAGTGCATGAGGTCCACAGACCAACTTTGAAACATGATGCCATGAATCCCTAATAATGCACATCAATTTTTATTTTTATGTGTGGTTTCCTAAAATAGAAGACCTATAGCTTTCATTAAATTCTCTATGGGGGCCATTGCCCCAAAAACTTAGAGATAAATAATCATTTATAAGGGTGTGCTTATTGTGAAAGACCCGGAAATAATTTATCAGAAGAGTACAGATGGCACGAGTCAGAAAACTGGGAGACCTTTTCAATAGTTCATGTGATTTATTTGGGGCTGAGAAGAAACACTCTGAGATGGAGTTGGGAGAACAGGATGTTCACTGGAGATGAACGCCTGTGTAAGATAACAGAAGGGTGATCAAGATTGGGCGAAAATGATTCAGATCTATCAAACGCTTGGCAAATTCAGCTTGGGGCTCCATAAAAGAGGTTCTTGTTCATTAGAAGAATTTCAATGTAGACAGAAAGACCCAGGATACATTATCCCACTATGTGACTCATTCTCTGGGAAATATCCCAGATATATATGGTCATAATCCAAGAGCTGAGGTGGATTCTGAAGGCATTCAATGCTGGAAAGTGCCAGCCAACTCCAGTTTCTTGCAGTTGAATAGTAAATAATGTTTTGAAAGAAAAGGCAAGCTACACACCCTTCCAGGGCTGCCATAGTTGATGCAGTGTGTGTGTGTGTGTGTGTGTGTGCGCGCGCGCGCATTGTCATGTTGGCTGTTAAGGAATTTAGTATAATATTTACCTTACACAATTGATTATAATTAAGGCATAAAATCATAAGAATAAAGTAATTTTTAAGCATGTGAAACAAAGCCTTTCTTGCTCATTAGTGTAAAAGTTGATTTCATGGGAACTGAGTTCTGAGAAATAATATAAATGATGCCATCTAGACGAAAGGTTTAATTTATAGGTAGCTGTTGTCTTCTGTAGGTTCTTTCTTTTACTACAGTACATGAACAGACAACCAGTTAAAACTGTGACTGCTTATTTAGAATCAAGAAAGGGATTCAATGTTTACATGTTGAGCAAAAAATATTATTTATAGAAGAAAAATTGTATGTGAACCCTGAGTCACATCACCGAGCTTATATTGAATTGGTAGAAACATATGAAGATACATAGCAAATGACACAAGCTCAAAAGAATATATCACTGGCTGCTGGAACTCAAGTGAGTGGCATTTTCGGTGAGGGCTAAAAGTGTCATAAAATATGTTTTCTATTTGTACTGGTTACTTTGTTCTCTGAGGGGATATTGATCACCCTGGCTCTTCTAACTGGGAACAAATTTACATCAATCAGAAGATTTATTACTTCAATTCTTTGAGAAAAAATAACAAATAAATAAATTTTAACCCTATTCAAATTGGTAGGTTATTTATTTTTTGGTATCTCATCACTGAGTGTATATCTAAAATAACTAACCATTCATGTTTTTTTTCTCTTTCACACCAACTACTCGTATGTTGAATGCTGTAGGAAAGTAGTATCAAGAAAGTGAATGACCTGAACTGCTTTCTCTCTGCACTTTTAAGAGGATACTAGTTAAGCATTCACATCTATGCCTGATCTTCTGATTCAGTCTGAGGTTAATCTACCAACCTTAGAAGCACTGGATACTGACTAGAGTACATATGATACTTTACAGAAAAAAAATGCATTTCAGAGAATTTGGTTTCACTTGGATGATTAAATATCCTAAATTCTTTGGTCAATCCCAGTTTATGCCCTTTGTCCCAACGAATGGTTCATCTTTTTACTTTCAAAAGTATCTATTCCTGCATAATATATTGTCACTTTGGATATAGAGAAACCACACATTTCCTTTGTCTTTAATTGTACAACTACTTGCTTTTCATATGCTCTTATAATATGTTTAAAATCATTATATTAGAACTCAGAGATTAGAAACTTATTTTCTTGTTGTCAGTACCCTTAAGGCTTTATACTTGGTTAGTGCTCAATAAGGTGAACCTGATTGAAGAATAGTATAACAAAATTAAAATAACAAATTTAAAGAAAAAAGATTTCTGACAAATGATTAAGAATGGCAGTAACAATGGGTCAAAAGGTAATTGGAACCTACTGAAACATGATATAGGTTATCTAACATGGTTCTATACTGAGATCTCTTTATAATCTGTTGCCTAATCTTTTACCTTGCTTCTGAGATTCCATCACAATTTCAAGTAAGCATTCATTTAACAAGCTTTTTATCTCCTCCAAATGTTTACATATGCATCTAGTTTCACTTTATATACTATAGTATATGTTAATCACCACAATTAATGCTGTTAATATGTTTGCTTATTTACTCTGTTAGCTCTTATTGATAGTATCTGACTTATTGTTTACTGAAGTATCAAGAAATATTAGAATGTTTACTAGTAAGATGAATTATTTGCCTTTTCAGATTTTGGGATTTAACATATTTTTAATTGCATGTAGAAAGTGAATCACCTTTCCTCTTCATATTTTCCAGCACTAATGTCAAGCAAATCTTAAAAGATAAAGAGTTTTAACCACCGAAAAGAACAAAAAGAACTGGCCTTCAAAAAGGAAATTAATAAAGAAGCTGTTCTTAAAGAGATCTACAACAATCAGTAATTCACTTGTACACAAATAAAGCATCAATAATATTCTAGTACCTGAGTTTAACTAATAGATGGGAAGAGAAAAAGAAGATTGAAAATACAATTAATCATCATTGACTTGTTCCAAATTAATTTATTCAGCATTTTAGAATCTCTCTGTAGATAGGGCAGGCTATTTTATGAAGGCGCAGTTAAATGTACTTAAAATGAAATAAGCAATGTCTTCTTTTTTTCTAAGCAAAAACAGAAGAAGTTTTTAAAGACCTTTATGGATAGATGTGGTTAGTGTGATTGCTTTGTCTCTCTCTGTGTAGTGGTGCCATGACCTCTGGAAGATTTTGGATATGGAGTAGGGAGATGTCCATTAGTTAAACACATTTCCTTGGAACTATTTTTAGAATTTTTATACATGACTTGAAATTGTCAGTTTGGGTCCCACAAAAGGTAGATGTCAAAATGGAATTAAAAGTTCAGTAGATTTATTTTGGGGTTATTTCTGAGGATAATGGAGAAAAGGAGCAGGAGCAGTCAAGCAGAGTCTGTCGATCACAATGCCAGCTGACCCTGTAAAAGAAAAGAGGATTGTATGTGGAAACAAGTCTGGCCAGGATGATGGAGAGCCCCAGAACAAAGCTTTACGTAAGAGTAGATTTAGTCTGGGCAGAAATTGTCCATCTCCGTTCTTTTCACGTTGCTTCCTCATTGGTTTGGAGCAGTCTGGGACAGGGCAGCTTTATCAAAATGTTCTGTTGGATCTTGAAAATATGGCAGCTGCGGGTTGTCAGGTCACAATTCTCCTCACACAAGATTCTTTACTGGTAGTAGACCTGAGTTGTCCACAGCCATAGTTGTCACAGGTAAGTTTCAAATCTTGTCATTTCTTCAACTCTAGTTCTTGATAAAAATTCCAAGAAAATACGAATCTAGTTATTCTTAACCCCATTCCTTTCCATATACTCTTTCAGAAACAAGAAGAAACAAACTAAAAGGAAAGCTGTCCCCAGATTAAAAAAATATCCCCAAGCTATTAAAAATTGAGATATGTTCTTTGTAAATTGTGAGTAATCTTTAAGGGCTATAAATTCTCCACTGTGAACTTGCAAAATCTTAGCCTCTAAGTGTTCCTTACCATCTCTCTTATCCCCAGTGGTCTGTCCAAATGCTGGCCAACTGTGACCCGAGTCTTACTGCCTCTAAATCCTTCTGTTATTATCCATCTCATCTGAGAGTTGGAACAGTGAAAAATTCTTGGGACGACACTGAAACTTGACTGATCTTCCTTAATCAAGTTTATAAAATCTTTAATCTTCTTATTCCCCCAAATGCTTGTCTTAGAGATGTTTTCACATCACAACATTTAAATAAAATTTTGGCCATGGACTTTCACTGGTTTCTCCTTCTACAATGCACTATGGTGCTAACTCTCTCTCTGTCTTTGCTCGTTCCCTTTTCGTGTCCAATTCCAAATATTCCCGTTCCCTTTTCGTGTCCAATTCCAAATATTCCTTACTTCTGTGACTGCATTGTTAGTGGGTAAAATGTGACTTCCTGGGATTTTACTGTTGAACCCTTTAGTGCCTGTGGTGTGAGGGTGATATTCCATATTATGGAGTTCCCCTAAATTGCATAGACTATCAGCTGGAATCTGGCTGTGGTTTGAGGAGACAAAAACACATGCTGAAAAGGCTTTTGTGACAGGCTCATCTAGAGCCCAGAAAACTAAGAAACTGCCTGCTGGCCTCACAGCTAAGTGATTAATGAAGAAAAGTGTTTTGCTGGTTTCTTTCAGAGGTGCCCTAAATAGTTACAAACTTTCATTTTCTATAAATTTAATTTTGTGTAAGAAAAATCAAGTACAAGAAAGTATAATGGCATAGTTGGAGATGATAGAAAATTTCAAAGAATCTTCTCATACAATAAATCTGTATGTTCCTATTGTCCAATATTTTTTTGAAGGAGAATGTCTATAATTCATAACATTCTATTATACTTGTATGTTAATACAGTATATAAGTATGTGGGTGGGAAATTGACTTGATATTTTAGATTGTTTTAATCAGACACTATTTTAGATGGTTTTGACTCAGGCAGCAGCTTGGAGGTTGGATCCCTGGGTTTTTGCATTAGCTTTAATAACAGTGTTCTGGACCTGCATGTTTTTTATCACAGAACAGAGCTTGAACCAGTTACAGAATTCCATTTAGCAAGTGGAACACAAAGTAACAGGGGCAGAATTCCAGAAATTGGGAATGATATGGCAAGATCAATTCAGAGATGCAGGTGTTTGTTGCTGGACCATTAGACAGGTTATTGAATGAGGAGTTTAGAAAGCAGACCAAAATGAAACACAAATCCAGCTATATGAGCTACAGGCAGATGGAGAGAGATTCAGGTTCAACAATTGGCTGAGAAAATGCCAGTAAAGGAGTCTTGAATTTTAGCAAGAACATTGTTGAAGATGTTGTGAAAGGAACAGAGGAGACTGTACTGAAAAGAAGAAAGAAAATAGAGAAAAAAGCCTCTGTCACATTATACTTCTAGGTTATACAATAACCTGCCTACATTGACAATTTATGTGTCAGGACCTATACTAAGAAGTTTACGTGCAAGATGTGAGGGTGACCTCACTGTGACATCTTTACTGGAGTGTTGATTTGGCTGATCTGTATGGCTAGGCAGGTACCCCTTTCATTCCTTCCTTCCTCACTACTCCATGTGCATCCCTTCTGAGCTCAAAATGCCATATATGCTTCCTTTTCACTTTCTATCCTTGAACTTCTCATGTATGAGAGGTTACATACTCATGTATGTGAGATTGCCATGCATATACATCTCATTAAATTTGATTATTTTCTCTTATTAATCTGTCTCATTTATATTTAACTATTAGACTAGGCTAAATAACCTTGGTGGTAGAGGAAAATGTTTCTCTCCCCTACATGTTCTACACACAACGACAGCAAGTTCTTAGTCATCCATTTCTGAGTAAATAAACAAAGTCTACCAATTATGCTATTTCATCTCAGGGCAGCATTTCCATGGAAAATGATCTCCTAAATAATGTTTTAATTCTAGTTTCCTAGTTCCAAACTTAATACCAAAAGCAGTTATTTCTCCTTGTCACCAGACCAGTTCTGCTCCGGGGACTGGCTCTGCCTTAGCAAGGTTTGGGGCCTCTAGCCTGTTGACTCATGCAGGAAAGAATTCTAGAACAAGTGGGAGTGAGACAAAAGAAGTTTTATTCAAGTAGAAAAAAAGAAACAGTCTAGGATTCAGGTTCCTGGAGATAGAATCAGGAGGTTGGCCTGGGACTGGCTGCTTCGATTACAAGTGGAAGCACTTGTAAGCCTCGATTACAAGTCTCACATGGTGGTGCCATGAAAGAAGCAAAAACACACATCTGAGCGAACACGGGCGAACTTGTAGTTGAGTTGGATGCTGCAGTCAGTCAGTTCCTGGACTTTACATGTTTCCAGGTTTTGAATTTTGTGGCACCAAATTCAGTCTCCACTTTCTGGTTGGGAGGGAACTGGTCTCTAATATGGTCTATTCCAGAAATTTCATGGTGTTTACCCCCCATCCACCCCCTCTACTTGTGGTGGTAGTTTTCATTATAATGACAGTAAAATGAGTTTTGAGGTCAGTATCAGGCCAAATTTTTCTTCATCTTAGATTGATCTTGTTTTAACCAGCCCTTGCTATTGTTGACTTCTACGACCATTGCAAGAATTTTCTTCCGTAAAGTGGTTTTTTTTTTGATTATGCATGGAAGTTGAGACTCTGATGAGAAGAAGCCTTAGAAGCTTATTAGCCTGAGATGTCCACTCCTACTTCCTCAGCCCATTTGTCACAGGTTTTTTCTAACTTTTCTATCTGCCTTATTCTCAAATCGAATGAGTCCTTTCACTGAGAACACAGGCTTCCCAGGATTGAATAATATCAAAGTAAACTTCAGTGTTACTTCCATCCCGCCGAGGTGCAATGGCTGCTCAGGGGAGATCAAGAACAATGACTATCTCACTCCAGTAGGAGTATGCTGAGGTTGATGGCAGGAGATAGGCATTAAGGAAATGGGGGACATTATTTTAGATGCCTGGGTATTCCGGAGAGCATCAGATCCACCTTGTCTGGACAGAAGCTGAGGCATCAGTTGCGCCAGCAGTTTCCTGCATCAACATGAACTGAATCTACCTTATTATACTGTACTAGGCACCCCTCTAGGGGGCCACAGAGCCTGCTGTTTTATAAAGTACCTGGATCCTTTTAGGACAATTGGTAGGCTTTTATAGGCATGACTGCCCACAGGAATGTAATCCAATGATCTTTTCAAATTATAGTACTAAAAGCTACATACTCTTATAATTCAAATTTATAATTTGCATATAAGATTCAAAATGACATCCTTTGATAGAGTTACACTATGTTGTTTAGGCATGAAAGTCTTCTTGTGAAGTACCATTTCTTGGAGAATTAAGGTCCTACATAAAGGAGTCTTTTATCAGATATACCGACCAATACAATCGTTTTGTTATTCTTTATGTTCTAGGTAAAAATATCACCAAATCTCAGAGTCTGAAACTACCTGAAAGTTCCTAAAAGATACCAAGGCAGCTGTAGTGAATACAAATATTGAAGTTAAAAACCAAACTAAACTCTAGTTTTGGGTAATTAAACAAAAGTGAGAAATCGCCCCTACATTTGGATGAGGGGTTCTGTTTTCTGAAAGTTGAGGGACAGGAGTCTGCTTTTTCCTGGCTCTCTTCTCCTCCTTTGGCATGCAGGATTTCTCCCCTGCCATGTAGCAGCCTTGGATAGGGGGAACTTTTACTGCTCTAAATTGTATTTACTTCTCTGAATTCCTGAGCCTGATACTAGGTTCTCTGTGGGAGCTCCATAAATATTCATTGATGGGGATGGTAATGAATACAAGAGTTTTTTGGCTCCATGCTTTCTGACTTTAATCCAGCCATTTCCTTCTCTCTTCCCTGGGGGGACTGGCAATCTGTTTAAAGCATGTTTGCACTTTGGAATCAGGAGGAGAAGCCAGCATAATTATTAGCTCCCAGTGACTCCTAGAATGTCAGTTAATTCTCAGGTCTTGCCATCTTCTCTACTCTACACACTGAGCTAAGTTTACATATGAGTGAATTAGGTATCACCTTGAAAGATTTATTTCAGAATTGAAAAGGTGACTAGGAAGGTTAATTTCTCTCTCAAAATGCTGTGCTCTCAAACACACCAGTGTGTAGTTACCCAAAATTTTATGATCTACACATTCTCTAAGCTATCAACTTCCCTCTTTAAAAAGCTAATTAAAAAGCAAATTCAAGAAGCCAATCTGAAAAAGGCTACATACTGTATGATTCCAACTACAGAACATTCTGAAAAAGAAAATATGAATCAGTGGTTTCTCAATCTGAGGTGGCACAGTTGGTTGGAGTGTCTTCCCAACCAAAAGGTCATGGGTTCAATTCCCCGTCAGGGCACATGGTTGGGTTGCAGGTTTGGTCCCCTAGTCAGAGTGTGTGCAGAGGCAATAGATGCTTCTTTCACATTGATGTTTCTCTCCCCCCCACCCCTTCCCCTCTCTCTATGATCAGTAAGCATGTCCCTGGATGAGGATAATAAATTAAAAAAATTTTTAATGAAAAAATTTTTAAATAAAAAATAAAAATCAGTGGTTTCAGTGGTTGTATGTGTGTGTTTGGGAAGGTGAAATGACTAGAGAGAGCACTGTGAAAATACTTGATACTCTAATGACAGATAGACATCATTGTATGTTGGTCTAAACTCATACAGATCACCAAAAGTGAACCCTAATGTATACTATTGATTTTGCGTGATTATGTGTCAGTAAAAGCTCATCAATTGTAACAAATGTACCATGCTGGTGGGGAATGTTGCTAACGGAGGAGGCTGTGTATGTGTGGGGGCAGGAGGTATGAGAGAAATCTCTCTACCTTCCCCTCAATTTCTCAGTGAACCTATAACTGCTCTAAAAAAATAGTTAAAAAAAAATGGTGCACATAGTTGTCAGTGTGGTAGGGAATCAAAATGGAGAAGGACTTTGTTCTGGTTTACCTTTTTTAAGACTAGCTATCCAACTTCACAAAAATAATTTTATCACTTTGGGACTCAGTTTGCTTCCCTATAGAACAATAGGGCTGGAAAAGAGTATGTTTAAGTTTTCTCATCCCAGGTTAATTATCAAAATAAGAAATAAAATGACTCCAATCTAAATTAAAAAATCAACATATTAAATATATTATTTAACTTGTTACTCAAATAACAGGATAGGTAATATGTTAATTACAACCAATTTATAGGAAAATACAAAGAGAAATAGTGATAGATATGGAATAATAAAGTGAATATACAAATGGAAGTCAAATTATTTCCACCTTAGAGAAGTCAGGTGAACCTCTGCTGCAAAAAATGTATATGTCTGTATGCAGACACTTTTTCTCATTGCCATCAGTTATCTATGACTTAGAGAGCTGTTAAATAGCTCCCATAAAATCAGGACCAGGAAGCTCTAAAAGATTTGTTCTAGACAACGCATAGTTTTCAATCATAGTACAATTTTTTCCTGCAGTAGTGCATGATCTAAGTGGGAATGAAATTTCTTTAACCATTAATGTTTTTCTGAAAATAATGATTTCTCGATGGATTCAACATCTAGATCTGTTGCTCAATATTTGAGATATTTGGAGAGTGATTTGCATTTGTTTTCTGGCCTGATATCACCTGGACGATACCTAAAACTTCATATGTAAACTTTCTCTTAGATTGCATTTCTCTGATCCTGTGATGAATAGTCCATTTGTATTTTTTTCCCTCTCTGCATTTGAAGGACAGTGGCATGCTGTTAGAGAGAGAGAGAGAGAGAGAGAGAAAGAGAGAGAGAGAGAGGGAGAGGGAGAGGGAGAGGGAGAGGGAGGGAGAGGGAGAGAGAGAGGGAGAGAGAAAAGGAAAACAAAATATGAATATTATATATAAGAGGTCCTTTTTTTTTTCCTCTCTGGCATCAGTGATAATCAGAATGTGGATCTATTCCTGCTTGTGACTAACTTTTTATGAGAGATTTGCCCAGATACTTCAGGTTAAATTAATATGCACTTTCCCTTCACTAACCCTAACCTTCTCCAGCTTAACAGTTCACTTTGGCCCATTTTCTTTTTTCCACTTCTTTTTTTCTTTCTTTCTATTTGATTTCACTGGACTCCAGCAAAAAGTGAACTGTTGGAAACAGAACAAATTCTGAACCTGGACTATTCTTTTTATTATTTACTAATAAAATTCGAAAAAAAGCAGATACAATTGTGTGATAAAATTATTACATGACATTGGCAAAATCAGGGTTGCAGGTGGGAGTTGTTAGTTCTTTATTAGAAGGTAGTCCCATGATTGGATGCTGTCACTATTTACAATGATAATTTTCACAAAATCAAGAATAAAATTGGCCTTCAGGTTCAAAGTGTTAATATTACATTTTAAACTCACACTAATAAATACTTTTAACAATACTTTGTTTTGATAAATACAAGGCCCTTATTAATGTTTGGTTTCTAGGCTTTAATTCATTTATTTTTATTTTATTTTTCTCTAGAAGTAAAAGTGAGAGAGTTTATTATTCAAAGTTCATTTCTAATTTGGTTCTAGACCAGAGTTGGCTGCTACACCCATTTTTCATCATATGAGTGAACATTGGCAACACAGTTATATGTCTCGAGCAGAATTTTACTAGACTAGTACCCGATAATGATTTAAACTAAATGGAAAAAACACTGGCAAATCTTCATCATGCAGGTGTGTTTGTGTGTTTGGTTACAATATAACTTCAATAATTGGAGTTTCTTTTTGCAATGAGGAGTTTACTGAATTTTAAAAGTGTCAAGACTAATTTAAGTAAATTGGAACTAAAGCCAACTTTGGATAGATTAGAAGCTTGAATAGCAAAATATTTTAGAGGAAAACCTTTTTAATTGCATTTATGTCAATCATAACAGAATTTGGATGGCAATATATTTATTATACTAAATACATTTTTAATGACAGTTTATCAACAAGGCACTTTAAAGTATCAAAAGTACTTTAAAGCAATCTATCCTCATAGGAAATTTGTATATTTTCTTTAAAATCCTTTTGACATCAGTGACTGTATGAGTAAGTCTGACTTTCCCATAGCACCCTGGGTCTTACCATGGAGCTGTGTTCCATTACCATTGTGAGTATTTAACAATAACAATAACAAAATACATAATTTATTGTCTAATTAATTGTCAAGTATTTTTGGAAAGTTTCCAAATGTATTCATTCATTTAACTGTCATAAGATTGTGTGAAGTAAATAATTTTATTATCCCTGTTTTGTAAGTAAAGAAACTATACAACTGGGGAGTTACGTAATTTGACCAAAGTCTAATGGTAAGCAAATATTTAAGCCGTATTTGAACCCAGGCAGGCTTGCCGCACTTCTCTTGAGTACTGTGGTACCTTGTCTTTGAACAAATTGTCTAATATATATATTGGTTAATACCTTCAAAGGTAAACTTCAAGAAGAGGGATTTTGTTATTTGTGATATGTTTACTGTATCCCAGGCACTCTATTGGATGATTTGTGTGAATCATCATTTTATCTATTTTTTTTTTTACTCCACACATGTATAATAGGTATTATTCTCTTCACTTTTCAGATGAAAAAATAATTCTAAAAAAATTTAATTAACAACCCAAGTGACTAAGCTGGGAAGTTAGGGAGTCAATATTCACTCAGACTTGGATCTTTCTGTTCCGTTGCATTGCTTTTGATGTTTTGAAATTTATTTGAGCATAAGTTAAAAAAAATAAGCTTTTTAAAAAATGTGACACTACAGGGATAGAGTGTTTATTTTAAAAGAAAGCTGTTTAATCTAGTAATCATGGGCTTAAATGGCCTGATTTGATATATCCACAGAAAGTAAACAAGAAAAGAAAAAAGTGTCAAAATAGTTTTGCTGTTGTTGAACTAAATATTATTTGGTGAAAAAATACTGAACAGGTTTTAGGAAAAGTAAGTTTAAGGCCAAGTTATAAGATTTACTCTCTGTTTAAGCAAAGTCTTCACTTTTTTTGAGCTTGTTTATTTGAGAAATAAGAGGGTTAACCTTTTTTGGCTTTTTCATTCTTTTATAAAAATTTTCTCCCAACAGTAAAATCATTTATTCAGATTAAATTTTGTGCAGATGACCTATATGCTAACAAAAATAAAAATATTTTGTGTAAAGTGGGAGAGGTGGGGTTAAAATACCAATAGTAATTTAATTTTGCCTACCTTATAGTCTTGTACTGAGTGACTAATAGCTTGATATTTTGCGGGGAGGATTAAGCACACCTAAATAATACCCTCTGTAAATCATAACATTCTCAAACAAGTTTTACACATGTGCATGGAGGAAGTTGTTTAAAGCTTAATACAGGTTAAATGCCTCATGCAACTACTTTAAGACATCTCTAAAAATAACCCAATGCAACTGCATGCAATGGTGTGATTTAAGATGTGCTATGGGAACAAACAATGTTCAAATATAAGTAGTTTAAAACAGCAAAGGTTGATTTTTTTGTTTACACAAAATATGCTGAGCATCCAGACCGTTTTCCAGTTTACCAGTCTTCCCCTATGAAGAGTCAAAATTGAACTTCCACATAAATATTCAGTTACTGGCTCATAGAAACAGGAAAAGAGTATGCTTGTACCCAGATATTGCATGTTTCACTTCTTACATTGTGTGGATTAAATTAAGTCATTTAAATAAAATCAACACCAAGCACATGGGACATTGCTATCTCCCTTTGTTCCCATAAGAATGACTGAAAATATTCATGAAGAGCACTAGTATCTACCACAGTTCTAAATCAGTAAAAATTTGAGCATCACTAAACTTCATGCTGCTCTATTTGTCCATTTAATGGGATTTGACCCATTTAATGCCCAGTTATATTACTTCTATTATCATTTTTCATTTGGATAGCAAGTATCTTTGGAGACATATAATTTGCCACAACTATTAGGATTCAGCTATTAATGACTCTTTCCAGTTTTACTAGCCTTAACCGTTGTAAGAGAACTGATATGCTATGGAATTCTAAGCATGAGAATCAGCTATTCACTCAATGGTCTTATTTTTTGTCTTTCAAAAAAGAAAATGAAGCAGACTAAAGCCAAACCTTTAGTCTGACTATTTACTTGGCTCCTGTTAATCCAGTAACTCTTCTATTAATACAAAAGAGATTCCCTTTATCTGCTGATCTCTAACATCAAATATTAGAACACATAATATTATATAGCAGATAATTATTGAAAAATTTGGGGTCACAGGGGTGCAAAAATTGTATAAAAATACATGATAAATAAAAATGCTAAATTTTATACTAGAGTACTCTCTTCCTAAAAGTACTTTAAACATCTTTATTTATATACAAGATGGGGAAAAAGAAAGTTTACCATTGTGAGTATGTAAAACACAGAGTTTTTTCTTATATTATTATTTAATAATTGTTATACTTTTTCCATACAAAACAACTGTAAACCTACTTTTGCCCAACTCTGTACCATATTATTAGATTCTCAATATCATCTTCGCTCCAGGTATTAGTCAAAGACTTACATATCCTTATTAACCTATTAGGTAGAACAACTCCATCTCTAGGTGAGACCATTATTTGCATATCTTGAAATTCATTGAGATGCTTTACTAAATAAGAAAGTAATTTATTTAAGTTCAGAATACTTTGATATATAAAGAACCAATCAAAAGAACATGTAAATAAGAGCGTATTTTTCTTTAATACATTCTGGACTGTGGACAACAACCTCCAGGGGTCATAGATGTAAGATGAATTTCCTCCTGTTAGATTTGTGATATACTCTGGGTACAATGGATTTTACAAGATCTCACATTTGTCCTTGTTCTTTTCTTACTGGGTAAATTTCAAAGGTCCAAAAGTTACATGTGAATTAAGAAAGCTCTGTAGAGTTCAGACAAACTTTGAACTTCATGTGGCAGTGAACAGAATTGAAAATTTTACAAAAACACCTTTATTCTCAGGGTCAGCTCAGCAGGGACTGGGCAGTATAGAAGAGGTGAGAATAAAAGCTAATCAACAAAGGAAACCCTTTCAAACCACAACATCAGTCAGAAAAGCCATAATTTACAATCAGGGTATTAGTCAGTCAGTTATTTTAACCATGGTGCCCCTTTTGGTTTGACTTGATGCTCATATCCAGTTCAGAGGAATGTTCCACAACAAGCTTCTTTCTTACATCTAATAAAAAAAAAAAAAAAAAAAAAAAAAAAGTAAGATAAAAATAGCTGCTTCTCTCAACGTTAAAGCAAAATCAGGGACTCGGCAATCTTCTTCCACTCTTTCTTTTTCTGTTTTCTGGTAATAATATCTACATAATTCTGAGGGCAAGACATTTTTAAGGATAAATGCAGGACAATTTTGAAAGTAAACATTTATAATGTTTTCTATTATTTAAAACCTGGGACTTACAGTCAAGATGGTAGAGTGTATAAATGCTGTGCTCACCTTTTCCCATTTCCACATAAAAATTACAACTAAATTATAGAACAACCACTCTTGAGAACCACTCAAAGACCAGCTGAACATACCTAAGGATATAAAGATGGAGTCACATAGAGACTGGTAGTAGGGGTGGAAACACAAAACAGGCTGGTCCCACACTTACATGTGATGGTTAAAAATTGGTAGGTACATCTCAGCTGCAGAGGTTTTCTTTGAGAATAAAGGGATCCCAACCCAAATCACCAGTGCCAGGGAGAGGAATCCCCAAAACATCTGGCTATGAAAATCAGGGGGGATACTCTTCAGTTGAGATGGAGGGCTGCTAAAGTCTTCTCCTTGAAGGGGTCATGCACTGATTTAATCACTGATGGACTTACTCTCTCTGAGCAGAAGTACCAGGGCAGCAGCTTGAAAATCACCAGGGACTGTTGGCAGCCAACCAACAGCCAATCTTTGACAAGGTCAGGACTAATGAGACGCATCTGCAGGGCAGAGGCAACTGTGGCTGGGTTTCCTGCCTGTCTCTCCTTACATGCTTGCTTTTGCTAGTGGTTGTTGGTGGGATTTTTGAATACTGGTATTTTGTTACTAAAAGATTGCACTGTTCCTATGGTTTTGCGCGGAGTGACTTGCTGACCACAAAACAGAACTCCTTAGCAACCCTAATGCTGCCTACTTTCCCCACCTGGAAAGTTAGGGGCAGAATTAAACTATGGGCAGACCAGGTTCCAGAACGCTGGAAGAAGCTGTCGCTAGGAGTTAACATTTAAAGGCTCAGGATTTATTAGAGTCACTACTCCTCCCATACCTTGGACAGGAATGTTTATTTATGAAACCAGGTGGGTTAAGAAGCAATTAAAAACAATAATCTTAGTATATAGAAATAATACAAAGAATCACCCTCCAAGATGTAGGTAGAAACCAATCATTTAATTTAGACAATTTAATTTTAACCTTAAAGAATAATAGCTGATTTTTATATAACATATAAGTTACCCCTTACACCCTTTTAATTTAGACCATGGAACTGTAATAAACATCTAGTTACTATAGACACCTGAGAGTTTGTGCCTGAATAGCTTCGTTGGCTATCTGATTGATGACCCTCTTGGTCAAAATAACCTTTTTGTTTAGCATGATTAATATCTAAAATGTATCTGAAATGTACTTTTCCTAGTTACTTCTGTATTGATTTGTTCCGCCTTGATGATCACGCCCTGCACTTGTTCCCCCTGACTTTATGTAACCATTCCCTACAAAACTAAAGAAAAGTTTCAACCAGTGAGCCAGTCAGATCCAAGAGGTCTGGCTGTCCTCCAGCACTCCACCGAATGTCTGTCTTGGTTTGTGTGTCTGTCTCCATCTCTTCATTCGCCGAGCCATTCATCCTTCAGGGACCTTGAGACCCACCGAGGCTGGATCCCGGCAAGGGACATTCAGGGAGGACTTCAGGGTGAAGGATGGAGAGGCAGCTCTATCCAAGACAGAAGTGCTGACAGGCACTACTGTTTCTTTATGGAACCTTCCCACGATCCAACCTTCAGGCCTGTTCAGGTGCCAATCTAAGTCTCAGAAAAACTGACTAACATTACTCACCCCGCTATGATGATTTCCTGAGAACCTGTCCCAACAAACACTTGCACGTGCCAGAATTTTTTCAGCTGCTGTTCCTTACAAGTGGCTGGCCTAGGGCCATGTTGAAGATGTCCATAAAACATCCTAAAGGTCCAAAACCCCCAAAAGCAACAGCTGGCCTGGGCATGCCCTCTACCTCTTGCTAAGAGACCTGTGACCTGGCACTGGTGACAGCTTCCTCTGATCATAGCATAGCCTCACTCAGGTGCCTCCAAGACTAGCACATGCAGCTACCAACCACATATTATTCTGTAGGTCCTACTAAGTGGTCCCAGGCATGGCACAGCTGACCTGAACCTGAAGTAGAGCTTTTTCTATGAAGCCCTAGAACAAAACAGGTAGCCAGATTTGATCACACCACAACACCACACAATTAGCTCTATAAGTAACACACACGAAGGGTGGGCTAAACAGGCACAAGATGTTACTGCACTGAATCCAACTTCATGGGGTGCACCCCCAGACAAGAGTTTGTCTAGTGTACTCACAGTCAGTCCTTATAGGCAGTCAACTGAGGGTATATTCCCCCCGCTAATGTACCAAGAGCAATCAAGGCTCAACTACAACTGGAAGATGCACAAAAAACCTGCAAGGAACACACCTGGGTTAGGGGTTAGGTGACCAGGGAGACTGTACCATTTGGCCCCACAAGATACCTACAAGATACCTATATAAGGCCGACCTGCCAAGATTAGGAGATGTAATAGGAACAAACATACAAACATAACGTGTAGAAACAGAAGGAGGCAGACAAAATAAAGAGACAAAGAAAAATGACCCAAATGAAAGTATAAGACAAAATTCCAGAAGAAGGACTAAACAAAATGTGGGCAAGCAACATACCAGACATAGAGCTCAAAACACTGGTTATAAAAATAGGTAAACTCAGTGAGCACTTACACGATAAGATATAAATTATAAAAACAACTAATCAGAAATGAAGAATACAGTAACTGAAATAAAGAATACATTAGACAGACTCAACAACTGATCAGATGATGCAGTAGATTAACTCAGTGATTTGGAAGAGAAGTTAGTGGCAAACACTCAAGTGAAACAGCAAGAGAGAGAGATAATTTTTTTCTTTTTTTAATATATTTTATTGATTATGCTATTACAGTTGTCCCCTTTCTTCCCCATCATTCCCCTCCACCTTACACACCCTCTCCCACCCACATTCCCCCCTTTAGTTCATGTCCATGTGTCATAAGTTCTTTAGCTTCTACATTTCCCATACTATTCTTGCCCTCCCCCTGGCTATTTTCTACCTACTATCTATGCTACTCATTCTCTGTACCTTTTCCCCCTCTCTCCTCCTCCCACTCCCCTGTTGCTAACCCTCCATATGATCTCCATTTCTGTGGTTCTGTTCCTGTTCTAGCTGTTTGCTTAGTTTGCTTTTGTTTTAGGTGTGGTTCTTAATAGCTGTGAGTTTGCTGTTTTTTCACTGTCATATTTTTATCTTCTTTTTCTTAGATAAGTCCCTTTAACATTTCATAGAATAAGGGCTTGGTGATGATGAACTCCTTGAACTTGACCTTATCTGAGAAGCACTTTATCTGTTCATTCATTCTAAATGACAGCTTTGCTGGATAGAGCAATTTTGAATGTAGGTCCCTGCTTTTCAAGATTTCAAATATTTCTTTCCAGCCCCTTCTTGCCTGGAAGGTCTTTTTTGAGAAATCAGCTGACAATCTGATGGGAACTCCCTTGTAGGTGACTGTCCCCTTATCCCTTGCTGCTTCTGGAATTCTCTGCTTCATTTTAATCTTGGCTAATGTAATTATGATGTGCCTTGGTGTGTTCCTCCTTGGGTCCAACTTCTTTGGGACTCTCTGAGTTTCCTGGACATCCTGGTAGTCTATTTCCTTTGCCAGATTGGGGAAGTTCTCCTTGATTATTTGTTCAAATAAGTTTTCCACTTGTTGCTCTTCTTCTTCCCCTTCTGGGACCCCTATAATTTGAATGTTGGGATGTTTAACAATGTCCCAGAGGTTCCTAAGCCTCTCCTCGTTTTTTTGAATTCTTGTTTCTTCTTCATTTTCTGTTTGGTTGTTAGTTTCTTCCTTCTGGTCCACTCCATTGATTTGAGTCCCAGTTTTCCTTCTATCTCTATCAGTTCCCCATGCATCTTCCTTCATTTCACGTATTGTAGCCTGCATTTTTTCATCTAGTTTGTGAGCAAAATCAACCAATTCTGTGAGCATTTTGATGACCAGTGCTTTGAACTGTGCATCTGATAGGTTGGCTATCTCTTCACGGCTTAGAGGAATTGGCTCTGGGGCTTTTATTTGTTTTCCGGTTTGAGCCATTTTCGGTGTTTTTGTTTGTTTGTTTGTTTGTTTGTTTGTTTTGTTTTGGTTTTAGTCTGGTCGCGGCTATTATGTATGAGGGGTGGAGCCTTAGGTGTTCCTCAGGGCGGGGCAGCCCAGTTGCCGGGTTGTGATGCTATAGGTGGGGGCGGGGTCCGAGAGGGAACAATGGTGCCTGCTCCGCTCTCTCCTGGATTCAGTCCCCTCCGCCACTCCCCCTCCGCCTGGACCGTTTGCACGCGCGAATGTGGGACCACCTGGTCAGCCAGCTGCCCTGTGCGGCCTCACTCGTTCTGCACAGTTGCCTGTCTGTGCCCAGGGTCCACCAGCTGCTGCCTGTGGGCCCAGGGACTGCCAGCCACCGCCTGTGCACCTGGGAACTGCAAGCCACTGCTGCTTGCGTTCCAGGTCTGCACCTCCACTTTCTCCTGCCGCGACTCCACCCCCTTACCGGTCTGGATGAATGGTTGTTAGACTTCCGTACAGTTCAATTTTCTATGAGTTCTGGTTGTTTTCTTGTTTCTAAATATTTGTTGTCCTTAATTTTGGTTGTTAGAGGAGGCACAGTGTGTCTGCCTACGCCTCCATCTTGGCCGGAACGAGATAGATAATTTTTAAAATGAGGTTAAAGAGACCCCTGGGACAACATCATAGGCATACTAGAGGGAGAGGAGAGGGAGAGGAGACCAGGAGATTGAAAAACTGTATTAACAAGTGGCTGAAAAATGTTTTAACCTGGTAAAGAAAACAGACACACAAGTCTAGGAAATTCAGAGACTCTCAAACAAAATGAACCCCAAGAAGACCACACCAATACAAATCTTAATTAAAATAGCAATGTTAAAGACAAGGAGAGAATCTTAAATGCAGCAAGAAAAAAGCAGTTAGTCATCTATATGGGAACTCTCATATGACTGTCAGTTGATATCTCAACAGAAGTTTTGCAGGCAGGAAGAGACTGACATGAAATATTCAAAGTGATGAAAAGCAAAGACCTATAATCAAGACTGGTTTACCAAGCAAGGCTACCAATGAGAATCAAAGGAGAAATAAAGAGGCTCTCAGGCAAGGAAAAGCTTAAAAAAAAAAAAAACAACTTATCACCACCAAATCAGTATTATAAGAAATACTAAAGGGATTTATTTCAGAAAAAAGAAAAAAATAATAAAAAAATATGAATAATAAAATGGCAAGAAATACATGCCTATCATTAATTAGTTTAAAAAATATAGGAATTAAGTGCTTCAATCAAATGACATAGCAAAAGAAAGAAGAAAACAAGATGCATAAATATGCTGCCTGAGAGAGACATACTTCAAATCAAAGGACACATAGAGACTGAAAGTAACAAAATGGAAAAATGTACTAAATGCAAATGAAAATTAAAAAAAGTGAGGTAGCAATACATGTGGAGGAACTTTGCCCGCAGAGCCCCCCCATCCAATGCAGATGAGAATAAGTCTACCAAGACATGATCTGCTTAGGGAGGAAAAGTGGCCGACCTCTCAAAAGAGAAGGACCAAGAGCCTTTTCCTCAATGGGCTTTTATTGGGTGGTTTTGCATAGGAATACAGGCTCATTAATCATTGTCAGGCAGTAAGGATCAAACAATAGATAACATACAAAGAACTCTGAAGGCCTATTTTGAGTCAGGGTCACACAGCTCAAGGGCTATAAAACTTTGGGGAACTAACTCACTTCTTGCTTGGACCCTTATTTAATTGAGAGCATTCTAAACAAAGCTGGTTTCACAGGATTTTACATATTCTTTCTTAGGCCTGATCGCCCTAGGGAACCCGCCCTTTCTAGCACAAGGCTACACCCATCACCGGCATTGTTTCAGGCATTGTCTCAGGCTAAGGTCAGGCAAGGGAAGTAAGGCAGCCAAGAGATTATGAGGCTTCTTTCAGACAGAATAAGGACTCAGGCTATGTCAAAGCTGAGGGTCCATCACCCCATTTTGCTATAGCCCCCCAAGTCCTTCCTTGGGGCCTCCACATGATCATGCCTGGCTTAGGTTGTTTCCCCCTTGGGGAATCTTACCCGTCATTGGCTAACTGATCAAGCATTGGGGGCTAGTTATGGATGAAGTAAAAGGAGCAGAAGCGGCACCCTTGCCAGGGAGATAAGCCTTGTCTCCTTAGTGGCTTATGGTCCAAATGTGGCTTACTCAGCCTTAGCCATGGGGGGTTTACAGCTCCTAAAACCAGGCAAGGCAGCGGTTCCCAACAAATACATATATCAGAAAAAATGGACACTAAAACAAAGTGTAAAAAAAGGGCTAAAGGCCATTGCACTATGAAAGAGATCTATCAACCTAGAGGACCCAACTCTTGTAAACATTTATACACCCAACATAAGAGCACCTAAATAAATAAAGCAAATATCAACAAAGAGGAAGAAATCAACAGTAATGTAGTCATCTAAAACTTTTAGCATGTCATTGACATTAGTGGATAGGTCATTCAGATATAGAATCAAAAAGAAACAGCAGCCTTAAATGATACATTAGACCAGTATGTTTAATTAATATTTTTAGAACATTTTACCCTAAATCAGTAGAATATAAATTATTTTAAGCACACTTGAAATATTTTCCAGAATAAACCATGTGTTATGACAAAAAGTCTCAGTAAATTTAAACTGAGATTGAAATCATATCAAGCATCTTTTTCAGTCACAATGGTATGAAATTGGAAGTGAATTACAGGAAGAAAACTGAAAAACACACAAACAGTTGGAAGCCAAATAACATGCTACTAAACAATGAATGGGTTAACAACAATATGAAGGAAGAAATAAAAAATTACATTGAGACAGATTATAATACCAATTTGACCCCAAAATCTATAGGACACAGACAAAACAACTGTAAGAAGGAAATTTATAGCAACACAAAACTAGCAAAAATATGTCAAAAACAATCTAAACTTATACCTAAAAGAAATAGGAAAAGAAGAAAAAACAAAGCTCAAATTGAGAAGAAAGAAAATAATTAAGATCAGAGCAGAAATAAACAACATAGAGTATTAAAAAATTAATGAAACTAAAAGTTGTTCTTTGAAAACATAAACAAAATTGATAAACTTTTAAGCATATGCATCGGAAAAGAGAGAGGATCCAAATAAATAAAATCAGAAATAAAAGAGAAGTGATTACAAAAAGCACAGAAATACAAAGGATTATGGAAAAATACTACAAATAATTGAACTACCTAGAAGCACTAAATGCATCTTGAGAAACACACAATCTACCAAAACTGAATCAAAAAGAAACAGAAAATTAGAACAGACAGAAAACTACTAACAAAATCAATTCAGTAATCACAAAACTCTCAAAAATGAAAAGTCCTAGACTAGATGGCTTCACAGGTAAATTTTATCAATAATTTAAGGAAAAAATAAACACCTAATTTTCTCAAACTAGTTCAAAAAATAGAAGAGAGAAGTCTCCCAAGCTTATTTTATGAGGTCAGTATTATCCTTATGTCAAAACCACAGAAAAATGAAACAAAAAATGAAATTATAGGCCAATATCCCTGATAAATACAGATGCAAAAATCCTCAACAAAATATTAGCACACTAAATTTAGTAATACCTTTAAAGAGATCATGATTATATGGGATTCATGTTTGTTTCAATATCTGCATATTAATTAACATCATATATCACATAAACAAAATGGAAGATAAAAAATCAAATGATCATATCAATAAATGAAGAAAAAACATTTGACAAAATTAAGCTTTTGCATCTGATTAAAATTCTTAGTAAAGTGGGAATACAGGAACATACCGTATTTTGCTGTGTATAATGCACACTTATTTTGTCCAAATTTCTGAGGGAAAAAAAGGATGCTACTGTATCAATTGATAGATGATTGGATAAAGAAAATGTAATATGTGTGTATGTATAATTGTAGTTGGCCATATAAAAGAATGAAATCTTACCATTTGTGTCAAGATGGTTTAACCTAGAGGGTATTATTCTAGTTGAAATAAGTCAGGCAGAGAAAGACAAATGCCATATGATTTCACTTTCATGTGAATCTAAAAAGCAAAATAAATGAAGAAAGAAAACAGAAACAAAGTCATTGATACAGAGAACAAATATAATTGCCAGATGGGAAGTGCACTGGAGGACTGAGTTGAGAAGATGAAGGGTTTAAGAAGTGCAAATTGGCAGCTACAAAATAGTCACAGGGATATATAGTACAGCATAGGGAATATACTCAATAATATTGTAATAAATATGTATGATGCCAGGTGGGTACTAGGCTTATACATATTTTATTTATTTCAAAAATTTAGGTAACACTTACAGTCAGCTAATTCTTCTAATGGCTGCTAACATCTCCTTGATCTCTCCTTCTCTGTGCTTCAGAAAGACATGGTGAAGCTTTAAATACCATGTACAGTATAAGTTTCCTTTGCTGAGATTGGCTTAGAGCTTCAATATATTGAGCACTCGTTTAATACAGAGAGATTAATGTAATACCTAAAGAAAACAAACAAACAAAAAAGAACCAAAGTATAAACTCTCTAGCCAAAGACAAGGAAAGTGGTAACCTTGCAAAATGGAAAACCCCTAGAATTTCTCCACTCCAGCCAAGCACACAGAAAAAAAAAACAGTGGTCCTATCGGCACCCATGAAAACAAAGCTCACGTGGGAAGCTTAGGACTCTGCCCCTGGGAGACTGTAATAAAGTATACCCAAACTGCTTTGTAGGGTATTTGAAAATGATGGATAGGAAGCTAGGACCTTTATTCCTGCTGGGCACTAACAAACTCTCATGTGGTATGCCTGGACAAACACATCATATGCCTAGATTCCCACCTGCTGCTGTAACAAGGGCCATGCTCCTTCCAAATGGAGTGTGGTCGGAGAAGGCTTAGTGGAGAATTAGGACTTTCATCAATACCCAGGTTTGAGTTATGAACTAAAACCAACCACAATGCCAGTGGAGACCACATGAAGAGCCAGAACTGCCACCTCCACTCAACAATAATGAGGAATCCACTTCCTTAGATGGCCACCCTGGCCAAGTACAGAACCTGGCTTTCTGTTTCCTTCTGTCAATAATAAGGTGGCAACAATGTTTACTGGAATAGCGGTGTCAGAAATAGTCAGATAAAACAGGAAATGTAAATAAGGTCTAAATTTTTTGATATAATAGAAAATTACCAGAATCCAATTGGAAATTGTTCACCATACTCAAAACCAGCAAAATCTCAAACTGAAAAAAAAAAAAGCTAGAAATGCTGAGATGACAATAATGTTAGAATTATCTGACAAAAATATTAAAAGCACTATAGTAAAAATCTCTCAATGACAATTACAAATATGCTTGAAATGAATTTTTAATAAGGAAACTGTCAGCCAAACAAAAAATCACTAAAGAAACAGAAGATTTAAGAAGCTGAGTACAGAGAACATACAAAAAGAGATCCAGACCCAAACACATCATAATCTGTATTCTGAAATAAAAATAAGTAGAATTTGTGAAATGACACCTTACCTATAAAGAAAAAAACATTCGTGTGACAGATTTCTCATTAGAAAGTATGGGAACCAAGGAGATTGCACAATATTTTTCAGATGCTGAAAAAAAAGAACCATCAACGGAAATCCTATATCCTGAGAAAATGTACCTCAGGAATGAAAAAGAAATTCTTCAATAAAAAAAATTAAGATTTGTTACCAGCAAACTTACTTCAAAAGAATGGGTAGCCCTGACTGATGTGACTCAGTGGGTTAGGCATCATCCTGCAAGCCCTGAAGGGTTGCCAGTTTGATTCCCAGTCAGAGCACATGCCTACGTTTTGGGCCAGGTCCCTAGTTGGGGAAGTGCAAGAGGCAGCCAATCAATATTTCTCTCATTCTTTTTTCCTTTCCATACCCTCTCTCTAAAACAAACAAACAAACAAACAAATAAATAAATACATTTTTAATAGAATGTGTAGAGGATATTCTTTATACAGAAAATGAACAATAAAGAAAGAACCTTGGAGTATCAAGAAGGAAGAAAACACAGAGTAAGCAAAAATATAAAAAAATATAGACTAGCCTTCTTTTGAGTTTTCTAAATTTCATTTGATGTTCAAAGCAAAATATATATACATACATATATATATAATGCAACATCTAATATTGTTCCAAATATATGCAGAGAAAATATTTAAGATTCTATATTATAGTTGTAGGAGTATAAAGGGACATAAAGGAGTTGAGGTTTATATACTGTGCTCAAAATGTAAGATTATGACACCAGTAGATTGTAATATATTTTATATATAATGTAATATAGTCTGTATCAACCACTATAAAAGTTATAAAAGAGATACAGCCAAAAATATTATAAGAAAATCTAAATGGGATTCAAAACATATTTGAAAGGAAGGCATAAAAAAGAAAACTTTAAGATTAAAAAACAGAGAATAGAAAACAAAAATAAAACGTTAGAATTATGTCCTAATATATTAATAAATATAATCACTTCAATGAGCAGAACATTCGTTTCAAATGAAGACAGAACAAATACCAGATAAAGAATATTCTGGGCCTAAAAAACCCTAAATGAAAAAAATGGCTTCCATCACGAGTGGCACATGTAAGGCAGATTGATTGCTCCATGTGTGGAATCAACATCAAGAGATTTCGGAAGCATAATTTTCTGGTACCTGGTCAGCTAGTGATCGTTTGTCCTGGTGCCTGCCAAAATATAAATAAATAAATAAATAAGTAAATAAATAAATAAATAAATAGGGAAACCTTAAATGATTAAAAAGAAAAAGAAGTTATATGAAGTATGTTCCCAGGAACAATGGAGTCAGACTAGAAACCAATAAAGTTAATGAGAAAAATGTATAAATACTTGAAAATAAAACTACACCAAAAATAAAAGAAAAAGCTTCAAAATAATTATTATTCTAAGAGAAAGTTTAAATGGATCTTCTAAAGTACATGGTATTGAATAAAAATAAAAATACAATATATCATAACTCTGGTACATAGTTAAAACAGTGCAAAGAAGAAAATTAATAATATTAAATTCATACCTTAGAAAACATAAAAAGTTCAAATCAATAATGTAATCTCTCATTTCAAGAATGTAGAGACAGAGCTCCAGTCAGGTAGCTCAGTTGGTTAGAGCATTGTCTTGATATGCCAAGATTCCAGGTTTGATGCTCGGTCAACCAGTGAATACATAAATAAGTAAAACAACAAATTGATCTCTCTCTCTCTTTCTCTTCCTCTATCTCACTAAAGTCAATTAAAAAAAAGAATATTGAAACAAAAAGGGTGGAAGCAAACAGAAGAAAGGAAATAAAAATCAGAAGAAAATTGAATTAAAACCAATACATTTGAGAAAGTCAATGAAACAAAGAATTGATTATCTGAAATAAACTTGACAAACCTATAACATGACTGATAAAGAAAAAAATAAGCCACAAATAATCAATATAAAAATGATATTGGAGACATTACTATAGATTCTGTGGACAGTAGAACAATGATAAAGAAATTCTATGATTCTACCTACATTAATTTAGCAATGTAGGTGAACTAGACTAATTTCTATAGTACAACAGCCAATACAATAAAATTTAGATAGCTCTACAACTATTAAAGACAGAACATAAGTAAGTGTATAGAAGAACTGAACCCTATCAACTAACTCCATCTAATTGACATTTTATAGATAATTCCACCCAAGAATAGCAAACACTTTTTCAGGTACATATGAGACATTCACTAAGAGATTCAAAAGTAAAAGAATATATTATTTTGAAATTAAAACTATTTTGTCATGGCATAAATACTATATGGTTGAATTGTGTTAATATGATCAAACATGGTTAAAAATACCAAGAACTAAAACAGTGAAAAATATTGAGAGATTTTTTTCAGGGTGTTAGTGTTTTCTTTGAGTTCACCAAATAGATATTAAGAAACAGTATTTTAAATATTTCTATGAAAAAATGAATTATATTTTTAAGTAGTAAAAACTCTTAAATTTTATATAATAAAGCTGATTCTAGTATTAGAAAGTAAAATATCACAGAGCTGAGTGTGGGATTGTTATATAGTATTTCTTAAAAAGTCCTTGGTCTAACAAATGTAAAACTAAAACAAATAAGCAACAGCAGCAACTACTCCCACTATAAAATAATTTATATGGAAGATATTTCAACATTTATGATCTTAAGGTAAGTGCACTGAAAGATACTGTTAGAATTGAGTTGTGAAATTTTGTGTTGGTCGTATGCCATTTGAGTAACCGGAGCACTTACACTGCCATGAACTCTAGTCACTTAGCATGAGACTAAGGAAAGAAAAGCTAATAACAAGTGATGGAGGCAGGAGGTTGAAATAAAGTATTCAGTAGACAGGTTGGCCATCAAAAGGAACACACAAAAAATGAATGAATAAACTGAGAGATCAATGTAAAGAATTTTACTGGACAACTAGAAGAAAGGGATAAAGTAATGAAATGGAGACCAAAATTGTGTCAACATCATTATAAAAGAAGTACCATTATCACTAATGTTTACACAGTGGGGAGAAAATATCTGAATAAACAGTAACTGAAGGTTTCCTGAGATCAAAGAAAAATAATTAATATTTTAATTTGTAAAAGTATATTTAATGCCAAACAAGATAAATGTGTATCATGAGGTACCATACACACAAACTAGAGAAAACTTTAAATCATCAAACACAAAAAGAAGCCAATCTCCTACTGGGGAATGAGATTTAGCAATTCTAAACTTTTGACATCCACAGAGGAATGAATACGAAGTCAAAAAGTCACATTTGTAAATGTCTCATATGCACATTCCTTTTTGTTTGACTTTTCTTTTACTTAAAGACCAAAATTTTAAGTATGAGAAAATCACTAGCAGCATAGTTAGTGAATAAACAACAAGTTTTATTTGGTACTAACAACAATATTAGTTTTCATGACAGAGTGAAATCCACTTGTACTCATGAGCTCAGACATATTTAAGCTAGGAGTAGTGAAGAACGAAGCTGTGGTGGGGATCAGTAAGGGAAGGTAGTGTTGGATTCAGCATAAATTTATGCAACATATAAGAATAGTTGTATCTGAATTTGGGATTCACAACAATAAAATGTCTAAAGAAAATTTTTGTAATAAAAATATGTACAATATAATATATTCATATATACAAACAATAGAAAATATATAATAGAGTAGTCTGTTCAGATATGATAGAATCACCTCAATTCTTTTTACTTCTGTTTCAAGTAGGATGAAACAACAGAAAATTGTCTTAAATTTATGTAATTATAAAGGACACATGGACAATAACAAGGAGGGGTGGAAACAGGGGAGGGAGGTGGGGAGGGATGAGGTGGTGGGGAAAGGTAGGGGGGAAGATAGAAAACTGTACTTGAACAACAATAAAAAATGTTAAAAATATATTAATGAAAATTTGAGTGAATACATGCTAAAAAAAATCTGGAACAATTTTGCTAAAAACAATTTCTTGAAGTGTACCAATGACCAGATGACTTTGTATTGAATACTTCAAGGGCAAAGGTGATTAAAAGAACAGGGATTTCAGAAAAGTAAGCAGGGCACTGAAGTGATTTGAGAGCATTTGCTGAAGCTGAGCAACACAGGCTTTGATTTTAGTAGCTTCAGGAGTACCTAGAGGAGAGGAGAAATGCCTCTGACTTAGCCAAGTGGAGGAACCAACACAAGCAAGTTTGCTCTTGGTAAAGTTGACACTGACCCCAAAATATAGCACTTTCCATGAAAAGATGGGTTAGAAATAAATCTGCATGACTGTGTCACTACTAGAGTAAATTCAAGTCAATACCAGGCCCTAAGTGAAGGTGGAAAATCTTTCTTATAAACAAGCCAGAGTTACCTGCAAATGAAGCCCCAGAGTTATTAGGGATGTTTAAGGGGGAAAATGTTACTTTTTACTCTTTTCGTATTTCTGAACAAAGCAAACATATCTTATCTGAAGGTAGTAATCTACACTTAAGGGGTAAACTTCCTCATAGACTAATTCCAAGAGTTATTAATTTTTCAGTCAAAAAAATCACAAGAACCACTAAAAGGAACCACTAAAAATTAGAGATAGCAAAATCAATTCCTAAAATTTTACGATATTATGATTATCAAATGGAGAAAATATCATGAATTGTTAAATACACCTAAATTCTAAGGATCAATAAATCCAGGAGCTGGTTCTTTGAAAAGATAAATAAAATTGACAAGTCTTTAAGCAGACTCATCAAGAAAAAAAGAGAGAGGACCCAAATAAACATAATCAGAAATGAAGGAAGAGAGATTACAACTGATACCACAGAAATACAAAGGATTGTAAGAAATTACTACGAAGAACTACATGCCAAGAAATTTGAAATCCTAGGTGAAATGGACAAATTTCTAGAAAAATATAATCTTCCAAAACTCAATGAAGAAGAAGCAGAAAGCCTAAACAGACAATAACAGCTGACAAAATTGAAGCAGTAATAAAAAAAACTCCCAACACACAAAAGCCTTGGACTGAACCGTTTCACAGGAGAATTCTACAAAGCATTTAAAAATGAGCTAACTCCTATCCTCCGTAGACTATTACAAAACATTCAAGAAGATGGAAGACTTCCAAACTCTTTTTATGAAGCCAGCATTATCTTAATCCCAAAGCCAGATAAAGACACAACAAAGAAAGAAAACTTCAAGCCAATATCACTGATGAAGATAGACGCTAAAATCCTCAACAAAATATTGGCAAACCACATCCAGCAATACATTAAAAAGATCATACACCATGACCAAGTGGAATTCATCCCAGGGATGCAAGGATGTTTCAATATTTGCAAATCACTAAATGTAATACATCACATAAACAAAAGCAAAGACAAAAATCACAAGATCATATCAATAGATGCGGAAAAAGCATTTGATAAGGTACAGCACCCATTTATGATAAAAACACTCAGCAGAGTGGGAATAGAGGGAACATTCCTCAACATAATAAAGGCCATATATGAGAGACCTACAGCCAAGATCATGTTCAAGGGGCAAAAACTAAAATCTTTCCCACTAAGATCAGGAACAAGACAAGGTTGCACACTTTCACTACTTCTATTCAACATAGTATTGGAAGTCATAGTCACAGTAATCGGACAAGAAAAGGAAATAAAAGGCATCCAAATTAGAAAAAAAGAAACAAAACTATCATCGTTGCAGATGACATGATAGTGTACATAGAAAATCTTATAGACTCCACCAAAAAACTACTCGACCTAATAAATGAATTTGGTGAAACAGTTGGATACAAAGTCAATATTCAGAAATCGAAGGCATTTTTATATGCTAACAATGAAATATCCGAAATAGAAATCAGGAAAAAAAATCCCATTTGATATAGCAACAAGAAAAATAAAATACCTAGGAATAAATCTAACCAAGGAGGCAAAAGACCTGTACTCAGAAAACTATACAACGCTGAAGAAAGAAATTAAGGAAGACGCAAATAAAGAGAAGCATTTACCGTATTCATGGATCGAAAGAATTAACATCATCAAAATGTGCATGCTACCCAAAGGAATTTATAAATTCAATTGAATACCTATTAAAGTATCAATGGCACATTTCATAGATATAGAACAATAAGTTCAAAAATTTATATGGAGCTATAAATGACCCCAAATAGCTGCTGCAATTTTGAGAAAGAAGACCAAAGTAGGAGGGATCACAATACCTGATATAAAACTGTATTACAAGACTACTGTAATCAAAACAGCCTGGTACTGGCATAAAAACAGGCTCATGGACCAGTGGAACAGAACAGAGAGCCCAGAAATAAACCCAAGTCTCTATGGTCAATTAATATTTGAGAAAGGTGGCAGCAGCATTAAATGGAGCAAAAATAGCCTCTTCAACAAGTGGTGTTGGAAGAACTGGATAGCTATGTGCAAAAAAATGAAACTTGTTCACCAACTTACGCCATACACAAAAATAAATTCAAGATAGATAAAAGATCTAAATATAAGTTGTGATACTATAAAAGTCCTTCAGGAGAACATAGGCAAAACAAATCTCAGATATTCCAAGCAGCAATATTTTCACTGATATGTCCCTTAGAGCAAATGACATAAAGGAAAGAATAAAAAAATGGGATCTCATCAAAATAAAAAGCTTCTGCACGGCCAAAGAAAACAGCATTAAAATGAAAAGAGAACCAACAGTATGAGAAAACATATTGCCAATGATACTCAGACAAGGATTAGATCTCCAAAATATATAAAGAACTCACATGACTCCACTCTAAGAAGACAAGCAACCCAATTAAAAAATGGGCAAAGGACTTGAACAGACACTTCTCCAAGGAGGACATACAGAGGATCCAGAGACATATGAAATGGTGTTCAGTATCATAGCCATCAGAGAGATGCAAATTAAAACAACAATAAGATACCACTTCACACTGGTCAGAATGGCCATCATAACCAAAGCAACAAGCAACAAATGTTGGAAAGGATGTGGAGAAAAGGGAACCCTAGTACACTGTTGGTGGGAATGCAGACTGGTGCAGCCAGTGTGGAAAACAGTATAGAATTTCCTCAGAAAACTAAAGATACAACTGCCTTTTGACCCAGCAATTCCACTGCTAGGATTGTATCCTAAGAACCCTGAAACATCAATCCAAAAGGACCTATGCACTCCAATGTTCATACTAGCATGATTTACAATAGACAAGTGCTGAAAGCAACCTAAGTGCCCATCAGTAAATGAATGGATCAAAAAACTATGGTACATTTATACAATGGAATTCTACACAGCAGAAAGAAAGAATGATCTCCTACCCTTTGTGACAGCATGGATGGAACTGGAAAGCATTATGCTAAGTGAAGTAAGCCAGTCAGTGAGGGACAAATACCATGTATCTCACCTTTAACTGGAATCTAATCAACAAAACAGACAAGCAAGCAAAATATAACCAAAGACATTGAAATTGGGAACAAGTTGGCAGTAACCAGAAAGTAGAGGGGAGGGGATGATGAGGGAAAAGGGTGAAGGGTTTACAGGAACAACTATAAAGGACACATGGACAATAACAAGCAAGGGTGGAAACAGGTGAGGGAGATGGGGATGGCTAGGGTGGTGGGCGAAAAGCTGAAAACTGTGCTTGAACAACAATAAAATCAAAAGTAGTTAAAAAAACTGCAAATATAAGAAAAGATAAGAAACTAAAAATAAAAAGGTAAATTATAGTAACAGAATAATAAAATATAACCTCCAAAACCAAAAACTAAAATAGCTACAATAAAAATTGTAAATAACTACATTAGACAAGATTAGTGACTAAAGAATTGATTTGTAAGATAGATTTTGAGAAAAAATCTAGAAGATAGCAAAGTGAATTACAGATAAAAGTATAAGAGAAAAAAGTAAAAACATATGGGCAAGTAGAAAAATATGGGCAAATAGAAAAAATATGGGCAAAAAATTTAGAATAATCTTGGTCAGCCTGGGCTGTTTGGGGTTAATGTTGGACATAGTCCTTCCACAACAAATGTTGGAAGGCTGGCCAGAGGACCCCTGGACAGAAGGAATGTGTATTGTCCTAAGGAATTAGCTCCCTCCTTATCTCTCCTGGGTTTTGCTTTTTTACCCTGGGGCTGCTTCTTGATCTTTCTTACCAACCTTGCATGCATACGGTGATGTAATGTGTCTCTGGGCTACACACAAGTTTGTGCAACTTGGACTCACCTTTGTTTGTAGCCTCTTATAAGGAGCCGTGGACTGGGGGTGGTATGGTCTTGCTTCACTATCTACCACCATCAGTACTCCCTGTAACGTGAGAAATAAAGGCTATGTCTGCTCCTTTAGGTATTCCTTGCATATTTTTGGGGGGGGGGTGGGCAGTTTATTCACATGAGTGGTAGAGATCCCCAGGCTCAACCTCCTGCATTACAATTGGCATAGGTGGCAGGATTTGGATACTTCGAAAAATCCCCAAGTTGAGGACATTATGCTGACTAGGGGGTTAACAGGGGCATCCCAGGCTGGCCAGCAAATTCCATGTGGTTTGAGTTAGCAAGCCTTTCTGATTCATGAGCACCATGACAGCACTGGGTACATACCTCCAATACTCTCCTTGGCCTCCTACAAACATTGCAGCATGCCAGAGAACTTTGTGCCCTAGGAAAAAAAAAAGAAGAAGAAGAAAGAAAATTCCCACCATGTTGCCACTGCCATTGCCACTGCCATTGGCAGTGCTGCCATTGGCTAATGCTGCTGGTGCTATGGAATGTGACTGACAAGCAGACAGAGGTAGAGGAAGACACTGAGTGTTTAGAAGAGGAACTGAAACCAGAAAAGGAGGTGTGTTCCTGCATCTTTTACAGGCAGACAATAAGAACTCTTTAGGGAGATGATTAGAACAGACCGGTGAACAACTACAGGACCTAGTATGTCACTTTGCCAGGATATGGGGACAGTGACTAGTGCCCACCTGATTACAAACAGTTGTGGCACATGGTCTGACTGGAATCCCCAGCCAAAAGTGAAAGTGATTTGGACAAGGAGATCTTAGTGGATGAGGATGGGGTGGATACAAAAGTAGATAAGGGAAGTTAATGGCTTGTCCTATTATGAGCAGAACATTAAGGCCCAAAAGCCACAGGTGCCACAGAGCGTTGAAGTGTCACTTTCCCAGCAGACCTCCCACACCAACATGTGCCCATATACCCTGCCAAACTAGTAGAGCTGGCTGCTAAGTTAAGACAGAAAGGGTCTAAATCCATTGCAGTCTGGCTATTGTAGCTGTGGGATATAAAGGCTGATGGAATTTTGCTCATGGGGGATGAATGGAAACATATGTTTTCTGTTACCACTCATCCTTCTTTAAGACAAAGGATCCATGGGACCAGAACTCAAGCTGGTCACACAGCTAGCGTCCTCTCATGGCTAATGGCTGCCTGCAGAGCAGCATGGCTTAATGAGGGGGATCTACCCTCCTCTAATCCATGTTGGACCAGCTCATTGGAGCTCCAGCAGTTTATTCAGGAACTAGGCATGCAACATGCCATCTATAACCCACAGCCCAATGGGCCAGATATTGAGAGGTTTACTGGAGGAATGAGGGACTAGGTCATGCAGACAGCACCACCAGCTTTCTTTGGCACCCTGATTTCTATATGGTCCACTAAGGTAGGCGATTATATGCAAGAGGTAGCACAGATAGTTGCTGACTTGGGGGATGTAGAATTACTGAGACAGAAGAAAGGAATAAGACCAGAAGGAAAAGGCAAAGAAGGAAAAATGTGAGAGAATTTAATTGTGAAAAGTAAGCAGAAAGGTCCTATGAAGGTTACCTGAAAACAGCGATGTAATGACTCGGTAAAAGCTGGGGTAAATAAAGACAAAATAAACAAAAAAATCTAACTTTGACCTTGTAAACCTGTGGCTGCAATTAAACCTTGAGCAATACTTCCAGCTTATAGCAACACCTACTGTGCGAACATTGGAATGGACATCGTCAACCCAGATGATCCTGTTTGCACCTCAAAGCCAACACCCAGTTTGGCTGACTTTGTTATAGCTGCTCCACTTGTAGAGTTGCCGCCAGCCCATTCAGAGGACAACCCACAGAGAGAGATCTTTGCATAGGAGTATCTGAGAGACCTTTGCACAGAGGCCAAGGGATCCAGGGCCACATGTAAAACTTGTTATTTATTGGTCCCCAAAGAATGTACAAAGAGTGTTGGCTTTACTCGATACTGGTGAAGAATGTACTCTTACTTATACTAACCCAGAAAGGTTTAAAGGACTCCCTAACTTGCCATTGATGGCTATGGAGGACAATCCATTTGGGTGTCCGCTATGATGTTAACCCCTGGGGTAGGGCATTTACCACCATGACTTTATAAGGCATACATTTCTGCTATCCCAGAGTATATCCTAGGAATTGACATTCTAGCTGGCATGTACCTACAGACCACCATGGGGAAGTTTCAGCTCCAAATATGGGCTGTGAAAGACATTTCAAGGGGGCACGCCAAACATCCTCTGTGTCACTCCCCATTCCCCATAGAGTAGTGGCCACCAAACAATACAGATTTTCAGGTGGCTGTATGGAAATCAAGGAGACCATAGAAGAACTGGCTAGAGTAAATATCATCAGACTGTCACACAGTACTGATATGTTTATGGTTTCTGGCCAGTAAAGAAGCCAGATGAAACTTGGCACATGACTATAGATTACAGAGAACTAAATAAGGTAATTCTTCCTCTCTTTGCAGCCGTATCTAATGTAGCTAGCCTCCTAGACCAGCTCAGCCACGAGCTGGGCACGTATCATTATGTACCAGATAACGTACTAGAAAGCTCATGCTTTCTTCGCAGTAGACACATACGCTGATTGAATCAGTTTTCCTTCACTGGGGAAGGCTGCCAGTGAACATTTAATGTTTCATCCCAGGGTCATTGACACAGCCCTACTGTTTGTCATAGCCTTGTGGCTGAAGATTGTGTCATCCTCTGTGATAGTGCATCATTACATTGATGATATCATGCTGACCTCTGATTCTCTTACAGAGTTAGAGCACACTGCTTCTCAACTATTGGCTCATCTTCAGGGCCAAGGATTAATGGTCATTTCCAACAAAATCTAGGGACCTGGGTAGTCTATCATATTCTTGGGGGTTGTTTGATTGGGTAAGACAAAGGTGATACCTGCTGCCATTATAGATAAGATTCAAGCTTTTCCCCTCCTGCAAAAGCCAAAGAAATTACAGGAATTTTTAGGGTTCTTAGGATTATGGAGGGTTTTTATACCATACTTAGCTTAGCTAGTGCACCCTTTATATTGCTTAACCCCCAAAAGAGTCACTTGGGATCGGGGCAAAGAGCATGACTGGGACTTTATGGCTGCTAAACAAGCAATGAAGACTGTACAAGCACTGGGGGTCATAGATCAAGCTCAGGCACATGATTTGGACATCCATGTCACCCCCGAGGGCTATGCACGGGGACTTTGGCAATGACAAGGATGTACCAAAGTGCCAATTTGTTTCTGGTCCCAGCTTGGGAAGGGAGGAGAGGCTTGATATAGCCTGATAGAACAAAGATTTAACAATGTTACCAAGCTCTCTTGACTACTGAAGTCATCACCAGACCTGCTGAGGTTCAAATATATACTACCTATCCCATTGCTGGTTGGGTACAGGGCCTTGTTAATCAACCCAGAGCTCAGTGTCACAGACGGCTGTCCTGACTAAGTGGTGTACATATCTCCAACAGAGGAGCAAACTGCAGACGAGCCCTCTGAACCAAGAATTGCAGCAGCTCCTGGGCCTGGTTACTTCCCAAGATGCAGACACAGAAATCCCTGCTCCCCTTCTCATGCCTGAGCCTACTATTAAAGAGGGACGTGCCCCTATACCTGAAAACTCTTGATACAATTATGGCTCTTGCCAGGGCCAGACACCTACCTGGTCCAGCAAGGACAGCATATGGATGGGAAATGGCTTGGACAAAGTAGATAATGGTCAGAGCTAAGAGCAGTCTGGATAGTTAAACCTGAGAACCAGGGCTGTTGTGATTTGCACAGCTGGGCAGTGTAGAGAAGACTAACTCTATAGTTGCCCCATTGACAGTAAGATGACTGACAGTAAGATGGCTAGGTGACCCTAGGTGACCTAGGATACAAGGCCTTTGGAAGGAAATTTATGAACATAGGCTGGAAAGGTAATGATTCTTTACCATGTCAATGGACACCAACCTCTCCAGAGCCCAGGTGATGCCAAGGCCGATGACCTGGCTCGCATTCACTGGCAAGAAGAGGCTCCAGCAGAAGACATGGCCAAGTAGCTCCACAGGAAGATGTGTCACAAGGGGCAGAAAACTTTATGGGAAGTGGTCAAAGTTTGGGGCCTACTGCCCCATTATTCCAATGTAATCATGGCCTGTCAGCAATGCACTCTCTATGCAGAAGAAGCACCCCCACCAGCTACCCCAAGATATGGGTGGCCTGTGATAGAAGGGCATCCCACTAACCTGCTATCACGTCAACTACATTGGACCCCTACCACAATCTGAAGGCTCACACTATGCCTTAACATTTGTGGACACACCTACTGGCTTGCTACAACATACCCATGCAAGCAGTCTACATAGCCAGCCACCATCAGAGGCCTAAAACAGCTATATGCTGTCTATGGGATACCAGACATCATTGAAAGTGACCAAGGCACCCAGTGTAGGGGACATGAAGTACAAGAATGGGCACTTGCTCTCAACATAGATTGGAAATTTTGTCGGCAGACAACCCTACCAGAGCCAGGCTCATTGACAGATATAAGAGCCTCTTGAAAAATGCCCTAAAGACTGACCCTGGCTCATTCCAGGGGTGGACAACCTGTCTTTCTGACTATCTGCAAGCTTTGAACAAATGGCCTATTGTAGGACAAGCATCTCCTGTCAACCTTTTCACTATACCTTGGGCGCCACCTACCCACCTACAATTAAGCATCCAGGAGCCTCTGTTGTACACTGGATGGGGACAAAAAGATAACACGCTCTTGCCAATGCCCAAAGACATACCCCTAGGGAAAAACACCCTCACCTGTCCTTGGCGAGTATGGGTAGAATCCCGTTGATATTCCTTGGGGCTCCTTGAGGAGAGGGACTCATAATGGGGTTACAGATAGCACTATGGTATCAACCTCCTGGAACCTCACCCTTGTTTGTTATAACCACAGCACATTTCACTTCTTAAGGGAACTTACATAGCCTCAGTCTGGCAGGTACACACACCACTCCTGGTCCTTGGAGTGCAAGAAACCTGTAGCCTAGGGCTGGATCAGGCATGGTACCAATGGCCAGGGCACCCACTGGTTAGTGTAATGATATTAAACAAAGACTAGACTGTTGATTGTGTACTGTCAGACCACCAAGACCTGCCTCTACTAGTTTCTATTAAACATGTCTTTTATCACTCCTAGATTCTGTCTGGAAGCCCTTGCTACAGTGGGCCAGTATGCTAGCAGCCATCAAGCAACATTTCCAATTATTAGATCTGCACCAAATTTCCCACTGCTGCCTCCACTGGCCTACCATGGTGGATCCAACCTGTGAACGCAACATGCTGGATTGCAAGGCCAGAAGACGGCAAGGCTGGAAGGCTTCTGACCCCCTGTTCAAGCATGAGTGACAAGGGTTTTTCCTCATGAGAGAAGAGGCTAACCCTACCAAGCCATGGTTCACGTACATGGTTTGGAATGGTGTGGGATGGCTGTCAGCTTTATAGGCAGAAGTATGACAGCCCATACCATATGTGTTGGACACAGAAATGGGACTGCAAGTGAGACTGTTTAGCTCATGGCATGGATGCTGGCAGCCCTATGCAAGAAGATTATAGTAGTGACTGTTACAGACCACTAAGGACAGTCTATTAATGGGACACAGTCCCATCCCATCCGATGGGGAGCCCATGGACCTGTGGTCAGTGTGGTTAACATTATCTCCCATTTAACTGGACTGGGTGTTGCATCTGGGGAGAACCATATATCCCAGGATGAGTACTGAATGCTCTTCCAGCTGTCTCCCAGAACTGGGACTCATTTTGGACATGCTGTTGAGTCAAGCACTCTGGCTAGTGGTTCTACTCCCTAGCCCTTTTTGTGCCCCCTGAAGGCATTATTCTAACCCATGAAGCCATTAAGTCCCTAGCAAATCACACACCATAGCCCTTAATCATACCAAGCACACTCTAGCTCTTATTTCAGAAGTAACTCAAATGAGGAAAGTTGTGCTGCAGAATAGAAAGTCATTACGCTTACTCATTGCTGCCCAGGTGGATACCTGTGCCATTCTGCACACAGAATGTTGTGTGTATATATTCCTGATAATGCCCACAATGTATCCCAAGCTTTAGGGCAGCTGAAATTAATCATATATCGGCCCCCTGTATGATTTGGTGAAATTCTTTAGGTTCTTGTTGGCATTCCCTTCTCCTAAGTATCTTTGGTTTCTGTTTTGTGCTTTTAGTCTTGGGGTGTAGCCTTTACTGTGTCTGTTGTATACAGATGCAATATGCCCACAGCTTACCACACAGGTATCCTTTTGGAAGAATTAATATGAAGAATATGAGCCCTGGCTGGCGTGGCTCAGTGGATTTAATGCCAATCTGCAGACCAAAAGGTTGCCAGTTCAATTCCCAGTCAGGGCACATGCCTGGGTTGCAGGCCAGGTCTCCAGCTGGGGGCCTGAGAGAGGCAACAACCAATCACTGTTTTGCTATTTCTCTCACACATCAAGTTTCTCTCCTTCTCCTTCTTCCTTCTTTCCCCTCTCTCTAAAACAATAAAAAATAAAATCTTTTAAAAAATGTGAGATGGAAGAGCAATTGGGGTAGAGTGTGGTGTTAATGCTGGACATGGCCTTCCCACCACAGAAGCTGGCCAGAGGGCCTCTAGCCAAAATGAATGTGTATTGTCCTAAGGAACAGAATGTAGCTCCCTCTTTATCTTCCTTGGGGATCAGTTTCCTTCTTAGTGACTGCTTCTTGACCTTCCCTCCTGACACTCTCGCCTCTCCCGGCATACTGATGTAATGTGGCTCTGGACTACACACAGATTTTGCAACTTGGACCCACGTCACCTTTGTTTGGAGCCCCTTATGACAAGCCTCAGACTGGGGGAGGTACAGTCCTGCTTCGCTGATCTGTCACCATTGGTGCTCCCTGTAATGTGAGTAATAAAGGCTAGGTCTGCTCCATCAGGTCCTCCTTGCATTTTTTTTTTTAATTTAAATTTTTGGTTTATGGGAATGAGTGATTGAGTTCCCTGGGCTCGACCTCCTTTGTTACAGGATGCTATAACAAAATGTCACAGACTGGGTAGCTGAAACAACAAAAATTTATTTCTCAATTGTAAAGCTAGGAAGTCCAGGCTTCAAGGTGACAGCAAATTTGATTTTTGGTAAGAGTTCTCTGGCTTTCAGACAGCTGCTTTCTTGCTGTATCCTCACAAGGCAGAGAGAAAGAATAGTAAGAAAGAAGAAACCTCGTCGTCTTCCCTGCCTGAGGGCTTTACTCTCATGATGTCATTTCAACTGAATTACCTCTCAAGGCTCCATCTCAAATACCATCACACTGGGGATAGGGATTTAACATAAGAATTTGGGGAGGTGTGATTTAATCCATAACAAACATTTGCAAGAATTTGGAGAAGACATCAACCTCATTGGTTCATAAAGTGAAAAATCTCCATGAAGCCCTCCCCAAATAAACCCCATTAGAAACAACACAATTAAGTCTAATACTAAAAAGGAAAAAATCTTAAAAATCCAGATAATCTAAAAAAGGACAGATAATCTAAGAGATAATATTAGATCGATAGCTGTCCTCTCAACAACATTAATAAAAAACAGATGAGCAAAATGATACTGTCAATGTATTAATATTCTTGTCAACATATTAATATTCTTGTATAATGCTATATTGGACAAAGCAATCTCTTGGCAACATGATCAAAAGAACAATATGTTCAAACAAAAACACAATTTTCTACCAACCAGTGGATATATTAAGATTATAATTTAGACAGAAGAAAACTAATTCTGAGTGAAATTTCTGAGAAGTAATAATGAACACAAAAGAAATAGTGACTATATGGGTAAACCTGAACAAATTTGGACTATAAAAAGCAAATACTTTTCCTTTCATCTTCTAAGTTCTTCTAGGATGGGATAATAAGCAAATTAACAGAGACAGATTAACAGGAGAAAATCAAAATTTTAATACATGCACGTGAGGAATTCACATGAGCATAAAAATTCCAAAGACAGTGAGTCAACATTGGATATATAAGACATTTTGGGCAAAGGGGAAAAGAGGGGTGAACAGGGTCTTAGATTTTAGAAGTGAGAATGGGACCTTTACAGGCAGTTGAGGAAGAGACAAACATATATGACAGGAAAATTCTTGCCAGGCAACTCAGAAACGATGGGACACAGTAGGTGCTATGTAGCTAACAAGCACCTGCCTTAAGCCTTTCTATTTTCCATACTTAATTGTAATTAGCCTAAGGGGGGCATCCTAAAACTCCTTTTGTGAAGCAGGTTCTCTGCCTGAATCTCTTGGGCAAGAAAAGAGGTGGTTCAAAGGTTCTGTTTGAGTCTTGTTTCTTAATAAACAGCTTAAAATTTGTGGAATCAAAACGGCACATATTAAACCTGAAAAGCTCAGGGGAAGCCTGTAGACAGATTTGAGTGTTTCTTATATCATCAAAATCCAGATCCCAAAAGACAGTGTCAGGATGGCAAAACTTTGGTTTCTTCATATGCAGTTAATATATTAATAGTGATTAAAACAACAACAACAACAAAATACCATGTACTTTCAGTATTTATAGTTTAAGTGCTTCACAATCCTTGTAATATTTGAGAGCAAGAAAAAAATAATAAAGTAGTAGAAATAAAGTACACAATATTCAATGAAGAGAAAAAGATAAAAAATAAATTAAGGTAAAAAATTTTAAAAGAATGCAAATAGCACAAAACAAGGTAAGAGAGAAAATTCTAAATGTGGTAGTATTATTAGCATGGGTAGCTAGTTTGTTATTAATAAAGGAAAGAAGCAAATGGAAGCGGACCTTAAGTCTAATAAACTAGACAGCTGAATCAGACACTAAACCTGATTTACTGGGAAGCTGTAGCATTCACATGTGCACCAGGGGACCCCTGCATCTTCTATCCAAGGGACTTAATCCCAGAGCAATCCCAGGGCAGGCAGGAAGAATCAGCTTTCCAGTCTTCCCAGAGGACAACTGGCTGAGTAGCCAGGATTATAGAGGAGGGGAAATTGCTTTGCTGGCCACATGCACAGTAGAAACCAGATGATGAGGCAAAACTTTGAAATATGCACAGTAGGAGCCAAAATGGTGACATAAAGGGGAGGAGTCTAATATGAAAAAAATCTGGGAAAAGAATTGGGTATGATAAAGGTACAAGACCCCGGAAGATTCGGGAAAGGTATTGGTTAGGAGAATGGGCCAGCACAAGTTTGGGAAAACCCAGGAAGTAGGTTGGATACTTTTGTTCCTGAAAACCAAGGAAATATATAAAGAATTATCAAGAATCTCAAAGCAGTTGTTACTAAAGCCTGCCGCTCTCTATGTCTCCAAGGGCATATTATTTCCTTCCACTCAGTAAATCTTATTGTGACCGGAAAAAACACCAGTGTTCAGGCTGCCTGTCACTACCAAATCCAATAAGTTTATGGGCCCTTCATTCAGATGGCTGGTGATCTATCTGAGAAGATGGCGGGTTCGTACCCTTACAAACCATCTTCCCTTCTCTTTCCTGACCAGATCTTTTATAATGGAAGTGGGGGAGGACAAATAAGGTGTGATGAGGGCTTTGAGATTCAGAAGCTGCAACATTCCTGTCCTCAGCAGCTAGCTGTTCCCAAGCGGGGAGGGTGGTCGTCTGATCTCCCTGGAACAAAGGTTCAGATGTCCCCAGGTGGTAATCTTCTATCAGTGCCCCAGGAGGCTGGCTGTTTCCAGTGAGCCAGGATGGGCCTTATCTGTAGTTTCTGAAACAAAAGCTTTAACATACACCTTACTTGCTCAACTTACAACTTTTTACCGTAAACTACAATTTTTCAAGTCTTGAGTCCTCTACCATTATCACTATGCTTAAATTTCTCCCATGTTGGTGCCCTTTGAAATTTCCTTCTGTGAGACTGCAAGGATCCATTTTTACCAGCAACAGTAACTTCAATAAATGCGAATTCACCAAATGTTATGCTTAAGAGAAAGGATTGTCAGAATAGATAAATAGCTTTTAAGAAGATCCATATACCTATTACCAGAAAAATATATGACAAATATGCCCCAGATTGAAAGAATGGTAGGAATATATGCTATGAAATTTAAAATAAAATTAAGCAGGCAAAACTATATGAATAATAGATAACAATTTTAAGGCTGAATGCATTAGTAGATAAAGAAAGTTCTATGCACTGATACAAATTTCAATTCTCCAGGAAGATCAACAATTGTAAAGCTATATGAGTCAAATAGCAACATCAAAACATACAAAGAAACAATTTTCTAAATTAGGAAAGAGAGACCAATCTGCCATTATAGAGAGATTGAACACACTTCTATCATTAACTAATAAATGAAATGAATGAAAAATTTGCTTTGGCAAGTAAACATGGATATGGGGTTACCTCACAAATTCCATGGGCTGTTCTAGTAATGAAACCAACGTAAGGCAAATTAACAGAAAAACAAAACAACAACAAAGTTTTGTAAAATCAACTGTATTTATTGGAGATGTCCAGTAACATTGAGTAATTTGCCAAAATAGTGGAAACTATCACCTTAAATATCAACATCAGCTAAAAACAAAATATAATGTTGGGGGTGGAGAGGCTAGTTATGGGAGGGACCAGGGAATACACAGTAAACAAAGGTAAGGTTGTGTGCAGATTGAGACCTTAGTCTTCTGCTTTGATAAAAGTTTCTAGATATAAGGTCATCCTCTTCTGGTGGCTGAGGGTGAGATACAGGGTCACCTTTAGGAATGGAGATTTCCCTTACAAATGTAAATATCACTTACAAAAGGTAACCAACCACTTTGTTTTCATAGCTTTTCCAGAATCTGTTGTTTCTTGAAAATTAAGCAGCTGAAAATAATCCTTATGACAGAGAGACATTTTGGGGGTGACAAGTTATGTCCCCCCTAAAAATCAAAGCCACAGAATAAACTGAAAGTTATCTATTCTTGGGAAACGGTAGTTTCTACTGAACCTAGGCCACATTTTAACTTAGGGCTCTTCCCATAACTCCTCCCAATTCAGTGCTATGGTTACCAAAAGCCCACAGAATTGTGGACAAAAGAGATATCTGACCGTTTTGGAGATTTATTAAATGCGATGAATTTAGGCCATAGTCAATATTTGTTTGAATTTGTAATTTCCTTGTAATTTCTATTCTCAAACATATGGTGGCTATTTGATTTGATTCAGAGCTCAACTAGGAGGGAGTTGCAGGCTGCCCCTTGGGTATTTCCAAAACAATAGCAAACTGCTTTCAAATATCAGTTGCCTAAGGCTGTATTTCCAATGGGGGCAAACAAGAGCTTGTCTGGGAATTGAAAAGGAAATCCTAGAATACAAATGTAGTCCTTTTGCTGGGTTTATTTCACTCAGAAACATGTTTTTTATTTTTATATATAGTACTTTAAATTATTTTGGTACCTTTAGCATGTTTGTTAAACTTATCGAAGCATTTTCTTTCTTTTCCTGTACCACTGAAATGTGAGGGCAGGGTTGTGGTGTTGGTGTTACGGAGAAATGAAACAATCCAGATGCAGGGAGTTGGCGAAGCACGACTCTTTATTACACGCTTGGTCCCAGAGGAGGCAGTCTCCAAATTCTGGGCCCCGATCTTGGGGAAAACTGTCCTTTTAAGCATCATTACATTCTGGCTTCTGCGGCAGATGCAGTAAATTTTAACTCCCTTTCCCCCTTCCTGTGATCTATTCTTTCCTCAATTAGGGGGCTTCAGTCAGGGCTTGTATTCTGACCTATTTTTACTCTCAGTGAGAGTTTTGTATTCTGATTATTACTTTTTCAATTAGGGTCTCAATTAAGACTTGTATCCTGACATATTTCTTTCTATATCATTGGGGGTAGGAGAAGAAAAGAAGGAATGAGAAGCAGAAAAAGACAATAAGAATGCTGATACACAAAGTTTGGTGAGGATTCATCTTTTAAGGAAAAGATGAGAGAATATAAAACCAGTAAAAGAGAAGAGAGGAATTACTCAAGGGAAAGGAGAATAACCCCAAAGTAATTATTACACTAGTGGTAATAATACAGGTAGCTACCATGTGATACTTGGCTTTAAATATTAGGAATGCTACTAAGCATTTGATATATAAGATCTTATTTACTTAATACTCACAGCTTCCTCATTAGGCAATTTTATTATATTAATTTTGCAAATGAGAAATGCATGGTTAGATATGTGAATATCTCATAGATTTTGAAGATATATTCAGGGGCCGCTATTCCTAATTTCGGTCTGATTAATAAAGAAACATGTTACAATAGGGCACAGCTGTAGAATTGCTAATGAGAGTGAGGGTGAGAAAGTGTCACAAGCACCCCAATAGACCTATGCCCTCCTTGCCAGGACGACGAAATAATGTAAGGGTTGGAACATCTGAGAATTTACAGTGTAACACTGAATGGTGTAATCTAGTGTACTAGTTTTCTATTTCTGTGCTTTATCCATATTTCCTCAGGCGAGGCATGGTGAGAGCAGAAACAGATCAAGAATGAAAAACTGGGAAGAGCTACATGGTTTTATTATAATATGGTTGTCTGGGGAGGATAGAGCATCCTACACAAGGCCTGTCCAGGGATGCGCTGGGGTCAGTAAGAAGGCAAAGGAAGAGGGGAGCTACTGCCAAGCATATATGATGTGGTTGTGAAGCTGGAAAAGACACCAGCATTTGGGATGCCTGTCACTGCAGAACCCAATAAGCAGAGACAAACATTGAATCTTTATGGGTGCTTTATTCAGATGGCTGGCAATCTGAGAAGATGGAGGGTTCATACCTTAATAGACCATCTTGCCTTCTCTTTCCAGGCCAGACTTTTTATAATGGGGGATAAACAATGTGCAGTGAGGGGTTTGAAATTCAGGGAGGATTAGGTGAAAGAAGCTGCGGATTCCTGTCCTGGGCAGTTAGCTGTTCCCAGGGGCAGGTGGTTGTCTGTCTCTTCCTGGAATGCAAAGGCCCGGATGCCTTCAGTTGTCCCCAGGCAGTAACATCTTATCAGTGCCCCAGGAGGCTGGCTGTTTTCCCAAGAGCCAGGATGGGCCTTATCTGCAGTTTCTGAAACAAAAGCTTTAACATATACATTACTTGCTAGACTTACAACTTTTTCCTTAAGCTAAAATTTTCCAACTCTTGAGTCCCCTATCAGTTTTCTTGGGAAGGAATAAGTAAAGCAAGCAGGTTTCCAATGGGCTAGTGTGAAAGATTTCAGCAGGCTCTGGAGCCCAGGGTCTGCCCCTGATTGTGCGGTAATTGAGGAGGTGCGCTTCACTGCTTAAAGGGAAAACCGACCTGCCTCTAGCCAAAGCTTCAAAACTAGGTCAAGACAGCATTTGTTTTCAAAAATGTCATTGTATGCTACTGTACAAAATTACTGTAATTTTAGCATCTTAAAACAAGACAAATTTATACCTCACAGTTCTGCCAAGTGGAGGCAAAATGGGTTCAGCTGCCTTCTCTGCTTAGAAATCAAAGTGTTAGCCTGCTGTCCTTACCGAAGGCCCTGGGAAAATCTTGCTTCCATGTTCACACAGGTGTTAGAATTCAGTTTTATGTGATTACAGGACTGCGATCCCCATGTCCTTGCTGGCTGTCAGCAGGGTGGATAGAGTGCTCTCAGCTTCTAGAGAATGTCTGCATCCTTTGTCTAGTGAATCCCTTCTTCTATCTTCAAATCTGACAATGGCATAGATATTACTTATGCTTCAAATCCCTCTGACCTCTACTTCTGAATGTTTCATCCCTCATCCACTTGCAGCTAGAGAAAGTTCTCTGCTATTAATGATTTATATAATTAGATTGCCTCCCCGCACCGAGATTAAAGTAATCAGTGATTACTTTAAGCATGCCTGCAAAATTCCTTTGCCATACAAGCTAACATATTTGTAGATGTCATGGATTAGGGTTTAGGCATCCTTGGGAGGTCATTAGCCTGCCTATTGCACTTAGATAAGGTAATACTGTTAAAATCCAGATCCACAGTTTGCACAGTGAATTAGCCTGCCATGCCTTCACTGATTCATGCCTCTCCAACAACCCAGGTGCTTGGCAACCTGTACCATTCCAAAAAATGACACGGCACACCTGGGGGCAGTTGAGGCAGAGAGCTTAACTAATGTAGGGATTCAGATTATAAGATGTTTTACATCATTTTTAGCTTGCTTAGCTGCTTGTTAAGAGAATAAACACTTGAGTATATAAATGCTGAAATAAGAGATGTGTGCTTTTTAAATTCTGCTTCTGCGTCATTGTTACCAAACAAAAATGGGGTTCAGCAGTGCACCGCCAAACATAGGCATAAAACAAAAGTTTGTGAGGAAGGAAAAAGGTCTTTATTAAAATATTTCTCAATTTGAGGGATCGGGAGACTCCCTGGCTCTATGCCAACTCACTCAGACAAAACCCAGGTGGCCCCAGAACTAGACAGAGTGTCCAGAAATCCCAGTCCGCTCTTGTCTGAGCTTTGGAGCAGAAAGCTGCTAGGCACACTGCTCTCCAGCTTCAGCTTCTCTCCCTGGGCTCCGTGGGTGTGGGGCTAGCACCACCATCACTATGCTGCCACTGCTTCCCACACCAGGTCCGGGTTGATGCCAACAACTGCAGCTGGTCATGCAGGGGCTCCATCCAGGAGGCCTGGTGACTGAGTCAGCCCTACAGCCTGGGGCCACTGCCCTGATCTCAGGAAGAGCAGAAGTATGGTCCAGGACCCTCAGTGCAATGCAGAAGATGCTGTGTGATCTGATGCGCCCCTCTGGAGCATGCATCCCCCTGGGGTGGATCCCCCCTGGGGTGGATGTACTGGGGTGCAGCCCAGTACAGAGGACTTGGCCTCAGCATGAGCCAGCCCACAACTGAGCAAGCCAGGGGAATGAGAAGGACCAAGTCTCTGCTCTCCCTCCATTTTAAATTTCCCAGTGTCAACATCCATTTGCTTTGGAAGGACCCCACTCCTGAGCTATCTGTCCTTTTTTCAGGCTAAACTGGCAGGTCTGCACGTCCCCCTGTTGCCATATTCCAGAAAGGAGTAGGAGGGATTTTTCCCTCTGTCAGTCACCCTCGCCATCCTTGTGCAGACTCCATGCAAGGTCTCCTCTTGCTGCATCTCTGCCTTGGGGTAAGGAAATCTGTCCTCATGCTCTGTGCTCAACTTTACCTCTGCTGCATCTGTCATTTCCTGTGACCCCTCCCTCACTCTGGGGCCTCCTCACCAGGCTGGCTGCCTGTATCATTATTACAAATAACCCATATTTTTTTTTGCTGCATCTTGAATAAAATTGAAATTTAAAGTATTATCACAAATTCAAACACAATAATTAGTGATGAAGATGGCATGTTACATGAGGAAAGCATTTGGAAAACTATAAAAATTTTATTGGCAAATTGAGACCAGTATTAGTTAACTGGACCTTGATATGGTTTTTTGTTGATGAAATCCTGACTTGCTGCTACTGCTTTTGCTTTTCTCTATTTGTGTCACTTTTTTTCTATTATTTTACTATAAGGGATGTTTATGGTTGAAAAGGCCAGATAGGTCCTGATCATATTGGAACATAAAATCATCAAGGCTCAGAGATGAGCTTTTTCTTGTGATGTGATGCTGCAGAAAAAGGCCTGCAGAGAGAGATGGAAGATCTAATTTGAAACTCAATCCTGCCACCACTCATTGACCTTGAAAACCATCACTTCTATGGGCTTCAGTGTGTATATTCTACCACTTCTAGTACTATCATTGAATAATATTTTTTGAAGATTCAAAAATGGGACAACACTCAAGTTATACATGATTCTTTAATCTGCAATAACTCATTTAATTTCATACAACTTTTGAAGTTAGTTCCTAAGATTCTACAAACATGCTATTTATCTACAAGCTACATATTAGTCAGAGTCAGCATTTACAGAAACAATGTCAAAAAAAAAAAAATGATGGCATGGGTTACAATTCCCCACTGTTACAATTTTCCACTGCTACAAAAATACTATTCCTGGTTTAAAAAAATATATTGTTCAGAAACTAAGAGCCAAAGAAGTTAAGTAACATCATCAATATCATGCAGCTGAAGTAAAACCAGGTCTGTTGGAATACAAAGCAGTGAATGTTGTCTCTACAATTACTTTGTTATAAATTAATTGATTGGGTTCTTTTCACTGTCTATATCTGGAAAGTGACAATAGAATACAAGATAATTAATAATGTATTAGGTAGTTTCCTTGTCTTCATAGTATGTGGCACCAAATATTTTGTATTTCAGATCAAATTTCTTTTCAACAAGATTGAGTTGATCTAGCTTGAGGTAATTATTCTTTTTATATGAGTGAAAACATCTGCTTTTCTTTCACAGGTCCTTTGCTCGCTTTCTTTTCAGTTATGTTCCCCAGAAATTTTATTTGTGTGGGCTCGTATGGCTTTTTACTATTTCTATAGTCTATTTGTAAGTTATCAAGTGTGTTCATCTCCTTTAATAGCTCCTTACTTTCAGATTCCCTAAATGAAACTGTGTTCTTCAAGAAAGCTGTACATGGCATTTGACCACATTTATTGATTCAAAGATCATAAATTTGGAGGATGGAAATGTTCAGGTCTAAGTCATAAATACTTTTTAACTGATTTTTTCCTCATTCCAAGTGAGATCTTTTGTGGTATGATAAACATTTTCCCCAAACGAGGTTATCACCTAATTTATTACATCCAGTACCCTTTGTGATTTTCATGCCAGATATGTTCCTCATGCCAAACAATACTTACAGAAAAATATAGCAATTTGTCCTCCCCTAATTGGACTCTCAAAAAATGCAACTGAGAGCATGCTTAACACAACTGAATTATTATTCTTTTATTGGCAGAGATGGTGGTACTTGAAAGTTATTGCCAAGAGATTTGGAATTTTTATTGAGAATTCCAGGAAGCCAGAAATTTCTGGGTAATATGTTAATCACTGAAAAGAAATCTTCCCCTTTGGGGCCAAAATGTGGCTTCTAATCCCATAAAAAATGTCAGTAAGTCATAAGAGTTTCATTTTCTTATTTACATTATTTCTTTTCTTGATGCAGCATCTTGACTTTCAAATTTAAAAACGGATCATTATCTTGGCATTCAGGATATTACACAGTCTTAAAGCAATGTAACTTTCCTTTATTTTTCCTGCAGTTCATATGCCTGATTCTTATTCATACCTCTGATTAGCCATAGCAGTGAAACCAGATTTGTGAACCAGCTTTGATTCAGAAATGTTGTAGGTCATTTGGTCCTAATTTCTAAGGTTCCATCTCTTTATTAATCTATTTCTACCTTTCTTCTTTTACATTTGCCAGTCTAGACAATACCCAAAATATGTCTATTGTTATTGCATTGGTTTTCTGTATATGAAAACACCCAGGAAAAAGCAATCACACTATGCCTAAGGGAATTCAATATCTTAATTTTGCTTTATTGTAAAGTATACTACTCAGGGCTTCAGAAATATTCAAAGGTATCTATAAAATACTATCCTAGTCATTTCTGGGTGGCTCAGTTGGTTTGAGCACCATCTCGTACATGTAAATGTTGTGGGTTCAATTCCTGATCAGGGCACATACCTAGGTTGCAGTTCAGTCCCTGGCTGGGATGTGTATGGGAGGTAAATAAGCAATGTTTCTCTCTCCCGTTGAAATCAATAATATATCCTCAGGTGAGGATTAAAATATATATCTGTATATCTATATATCTATATCTCCTATTGGTGCTCCGAAAACACACCACATTCTTGGGCTCCAACTTCTTTCAAAACCAAGCTGAATGCTTATATATATTTTAATATTTTGAGGTTCTGTGTGAGAAGTATGTAGGATATGTGCTACTCGTAGACTATGTTAGGATATGTAATACCAAATGTGGTTAGTAAGGAGCATCAAAAGGACTTCAGTCTATGGGTACAATTATTTTAATCCGGCACAGTGTTTGAATGCCCCTCCCCCTTAAATAGAGTGTACTTTAAAGTATATTTCCATGAGTAGCTATAAAAACTCACAGTGTGAATTCTATAGGAATGTCCTTGGGCATCAAAGTACTGTTTTGCACCATTTCCTTTTGGAGAAGGGAAGGTACAGGAATTTTATTATGCTTTTTCTATTACCATGTTTCCCCCTTCTAGTTTAAATAACACTAGGGATGCCAGTCATATGTTTGTGTATTTGTCCCTCTTCTTCTTACCACAGCTTCCTCCACTACCTCAGCTAGTTCTGGAGACTGGAATACCACAAGCTAAAACTGGGCTTTATTATAATTGAGTAAATGTACATCACCATTAATTTTCAACTTTTTGTGACTACCCATTCATAGAAAATTACCATTCTTTCCTCTCAGCTGAATGACTTCACTACCATAGTGAATCCTGACTTTGCCCTGAGGGAATCAGCCCCAGTAGGGAGAGCTGAGGAGCACTGGTGGTAGGGCAGGGCATGAAAAACTTGAAAGAGCAAAAAAGTGCCCTGTGGATTTCTGATGATTTTCTACTGTCTTTCCAAACCCTTTGAAAAATCATGATATTTATTTTAAACAAATTCATCAAAGATTTGTAATGCTGTAAACAAGTGGATGCTAAGAAAATGCTGGGTTTTTTTTTTGGCCTAAAATATCCATCTTGACATGGGGAATTCTGATTTCAAGACTGGTGCATATGGCTCTTTTTCAACTATTGTAGATAAAATCTCTCTTCCCTCCCTCCTCTTCTATTTCCTTCCTTCCTTCCTTCCTCTCCCTTAGCTTTTGTCCCTCTTTAAAGCAGAGGGTGTGTAATTTTCATCTATCAGTCTCCAAAATTTATTAAAAATCAGTTATATAATAAGTGGCTGATGTATGTTGAGAGAAGGAAAAGACAGGAAACTTTGATAATGGACACAGGAAAAGAAATGCTCAGTATGGACATTGTTGGCTAAGGTTAGGGTCCTGAAGAAAACTGTAGAAGGGGTATTGGACAAAGTGGAAATCAGAAACCTAAGGAAGGCAAACATTTAATATAGCACCAGAAAATTTTGCCAATGACAGTTTTTTTTAGAGTTGATTTATTTATTTTTAGAGAGAGGGGAAGGGAGGGAGAAAGAGAGGGAGAGAAACATTAATGTGCAATTGCCTTTCATGTGCTCCCTACAGGGTATCTGGCCCACAACCCAGGCATGAGCCCTGACTGGGAATTGAACCTATGACCCTTTGGTTTGCAGACTGAGCTCAATCCACTGAACTACACCAGCCAGGGCAACAATTTTCCTCAGGACTAGTCTGTGAGTAGAAACAATTTTAGGGGTATGCAACCTGCATAATTAAGTCCATGTGCTTTAGTTTAAAATTTCGGATTAACGTTTTGCTGTTGGTGTTGTAAAATATTTTAATAATTATTGAAGAAAAGGTCTCTCATTTTAATTTTACAGCGAATCCTGAAAATTATATATTATTACTCTTTTGGTCCCATGCAGCTTTCACATAATCATGTCACCTTAAGGGTTAACATTTTAAGCATGCCTTCCATTGAAGTGTGAGAAGCAATGCCTTCCTACTTCACCAGCACTGCCCACTACCAGCACCACCCACCGACACCACCCACCAGCTGTAGCACTTACCTGCATTACCCACCAGCACTGCCAACCACCTGCACTACCCACCAGCTTCTCCCACTTAACTTGGTAATATCTGAAGCTGAAATAGCAGTGGTTTAAATTTTTACTCCTTATGAAAGTGGTTTTAAAGTGCAGATTTATGTATCTTGAGTTTGATATAGAACTCATTCTGAAAGAGTTTTTGAAAGGAATAAAAGGAGTTAAACTTGGTTAGGAAATATTACACAGATATCATAGGAAATTGTTTCCTTCTCTGCAGTTGGCTGAATTGTTACTTATCCTCATGCTGCAATGAGGGACAATCTATTAAGCAGTGTGAACTACTAGTGTTCAAATCCCACCTCTCTCATTGTACAGGTACGTGATTTTAGGCACATTCTTTAATCTCTAATCTCTAATCTTTAACATCAGTTTTCTCATCTAAAGGGGGGATAACCTGGGCTGGACTCTTGGGATGCTTTGCAGATTACATGAGGATGAAATGAGTTAAGACACTGGAAGTACTCACTCAGAGTGCACTGTACCTAGTAAACATTCAGCAAAATAATTGTTATTAGCATGTCACAAGAGGTGGTTAAATTCTTCAAAGATTTTGAAATAGGGTTCATAATGCATTCGTGATAAATAAGGAGGAAGAAGAAAAATAGCAACATAAATATCTTGGAATGTAGAGGTCTAGTCTTAAGCATATTCTATGTCTCTATATACCCTTGAGCAGGTCTTGGATGATCCTGCAATATGCCAAGGGCTTTGTGTTACATGTGAACAGTGCTAGGAGCAGGTCACTAGAACTGCTATGCCAAACCAATTTTTAAAAATTCTATTCTGTCTGATGTTTCCCTTGACAGAGCTGTAAATAGGGTGAGATTTGAAAGGCTCATAGGGAACAAATGGAACCTTAGCAGACATCTGCTGTTTTCAGGGGCATCTGGGAGGTTTTGCTTTGAAGAATAAATTATCTGAGCTCTCTCCCGTGTTCTGTCTGTTCCCCACACCCTGGCTTTATGCACAAAAGCACATACACACTTGTGGTCAGACTTCAGCAAAACTGTGAAGTTAGTGGAATTTGTCCTCTGATTTCTCCATCTCCTAGTTCTCTTCTCTATTTCCTTAGAAGCTATGCTATTCCTTACTTGTTCATCCATTCATTATTTTATTCAACAAAGGCATGAAATATCTACTTGTGACAGACAGTCTTTTAAATTCTGAGAATATAGTTAGCAGGTCAGATAAGGTCTCTGCCCTGGTGGCTGGGGGAAATATACAGTATTAACTACACTTTTAAACATACACTAGATTATTAATAATTCTGACAGTTCTATGAAATTACAGGATGATGAGATTTTAAAAAATAAGGAGAAATCAGTTTAGATAAGAACATTGAGGGTGCTTTTCTAAGGGGATGGCATTCGAACTCATCCAAAGGATAGAAAGGAGCCCACTGTGAAAAAAAAAGAAAGAAAGAAAGCATGTTGAGAAAAAGGAACAGTGAATTCAAATATCCAGAAATAGGAAGGGAGTTGGTGTTTTTAAAAATCAGAAAAGAGCCCTGGCTGGTGTAGCTCAGTGGATTGAGCGTGGGCCTGCAAACCGAAGGATCACGGTTCGATTCCCAGTCAGGGCACATGCCTGGGTTGCCAGGCCAGTTCCCAGCAGGGGACATACGAGAGGCAACCGCACATTGATGTTTCTCTCCCTCTCTCCTTCCCTTCCCCTCTGAAGATATCTAAAAGAAAAAAAAAAATTAAAAAAAATCAGAAAAGAAGCAAATGCTCCTGGTTTGTACAGTCAGGAAAAATAGAGAGTTGGGAGTGTACGAGGCAATGAACCTTCTGGGCCATGGAAAAGGGAAAGGCTGACTTTAAATTTAGGAGAAAGTGGCATTTGTTGAGAAACCTTTGATCAGAGTAGTGAAATACATTGATTTACATTTTTAAAAACCACTCATTTCTGTGAAAGTGGCAAAAATGGAAGCAAAGAGATAAAGTCATCCATGCTATTGCTGATGACAATCATTTGCAAGGGTGGTGACAAAGAAATACAAATAGTTAGATTTAAGAACTATTTGGGAAGTAAGACTCAACCAGTTCACAGAAAAGCATTGAATTGAATTGCTTTCAGTTAATGAAATGTGTTTTGAAGTTTCTGCTATTAGATGTTTCAAGGACTGCATATATTTTTGTGAATATGATCCAAAGTAGCACAGTTCAATGTGCTGTCTTTTAGCAAGCTTTGAATTGTTTCAGGCAATAGCGATCTAAGTTAAAACAACAATATTCTACAAGCAGGACCTACATTTGTGTAGTTTTTCTTATTTATTTGCTCTGTATTCATATTACAAGTGCTTTAGCTTGTTCTATTACGTTAGTAAGGTTCTATTCACCACTCCTTTTTCGATCTCTGCTGATTAGTATTGAACACAAACTGACCCCAAGACCTAGTTCATGTCTGAGATGATGTCAGATTGTGAAAGATGAAGACCATTTTGAGGGGAGGCAGAGGGTAGCAATGGTATTGGATTGTCTTTTCTCCAAATAAAGTGTCTTGCTTGTTTGATTTCATGTGTCAACTTTTTTTTACAAGCGTAGTCAGGATACATCATGAAATTACAAGATGAGAACTCTAATCACACCTGAATTCTGAGCAGAATTCACACCTGAGCAGGAAATTCAGAGATCCAAGTTGATTAAGTTGAAATTGGTCCCATGTTTTTCTGGTTTTCTATAGTAATTATTTTTTTTAAAATTCCACTTTCCTGCCCTGGCTGGTGTAGCTCAGTGGATTGAGCGTGGGCCTGCAAACCGAAGGATCGCGGTTCGATTCCCAGTCAGGGCACATGCCTGGGTTGCCAGGCCAGTTCCTGGCAGGGGACATACAAGAGGCAACCGCACATTGATGTTTCTCTCCCTCTCTCCTTCCCTTCCCCTCTAAAGATAGATAAATAAAATCTAAAAGAAAAAAGAAGTACTTAAAAAAAATCTTAAAAAAAAAAATAAATAAATTCCACTTTCCTATATTCCTTACCGCTGAATTCCCCTTAAATCTTGATGTTCTTTTATGTGTTATCCATAGCCAATCACTATTTACTCTAGGTTCTCTCCCAGGATAACTTTGTCCACTTACTGGATTTTAACAATGAGCCGTACACTGACTACTCACAAACCTCTATTTCAAAAGCAAACTTAGTCTATAAGGATAGCCCTACTGTTAGACAGTTTAGATAAACAATGACACCTCAAATACAATATTTTAGAATGAGCTTTTTATAGTTTTTACTGCTCAATCAGTTAAATTTATAATTTTCCAGAAACATGAACATTACATTTAATTTCTCTTAGATCATTTTTAATCACTGTCACTTAAAAATATTCTTTTAATGGCTTCTGAAGCATATTTTAATTGATGATCTTGCTGCATTAATATAAGAAGCAATTATTTCAATAAAATATACTATTGATCAAAATATTTATTGTTCTTTTTTTTAGGATATCAACCTACTCAAAGATTATATATCTTCCTCCTCCTCTTAATGTTAAATTTAATTAAGGCCACTTTAAAGCTGATGTTATGAGTTACTGTGTGGCCTACTATCCTCTTTTCCTTCTGACCTGAGTCAGGTGTACCCCAACTAGACTGTGTGCATATGAAGATGTGAAGTGGTGTCCCAGGTGAACTACCATGGTCAAAAATATGAGCAAAGACCACAAACCTTTATTTTTGTAAGCCGTGGAAATTTCATTGTACTTGGTGCATAAGGCATTTAACAATTCATTATTAAAATCATATGTTCCTTGGGAAAACTCAAAGCGGTTCTTTCAGCTAGTCTATCCATGAATTTGTAGGAATTAACCCAAATATTGCACAATATTACTTTTAGTGTTTAGTCATTTATGGATTTTTTTAAGGGAATATTACTGCAAAGTCAAGAGGAGAGAATGTAGAAAGCTATGGGGGCTTCTTCAAACTATCTCTGTATCCTGATTTGGATGGAGTGAATATGAAAATATTAAGAGTCTCCACCCAAAAGGTAATCGTGACAATTGAATGAAATTAATTATACAAAATACTTACCAGAATCCCTGATGCATAGAAAGTGCTTTGGTACATTTTGGTTGAGGAAAAGTCCTCTGGGCAATGGAAAGGAACTCAAGAACACACATCTTATCCTTAGAACGGTGAAGGGTTGACACTTATACCCAATCTTCATATCAGTGTTATGGTATCTCTAAAAGTTGTGTCACTTAAATTTAAAAAAAATTAAAACATAAGACGTTAGAATCTATACCTTGTTTCGAGTAAAATGGTCTCACACTGACTTAAAAGAATGACACTACCTCTCTCACAGCCTCTGATATTACCAGGGAGAATGAAGGCACAGAGAGTAGCTGGATCATTCCTCTCCACTTGTACTGATGAATGATACATTTTTCCAAAAGTAACGTTTCTGTTTAATTTCCATATTTGAAACTTGTAAGCTCATCCTTACTAAATCATTATAAATATCAGAAGAAACAGATTTTGAATAACATCAAAAATAATATTAAGGTTAATATTGTTTTATTAATATTAATAAATGATATCAATTAATTAATATTATTAATTAATTATAAAATAATAATTAATATTATTTGAACTTTTAGTTTAAAAATAATATTGAGGTTAATAACTAACAATATCAATTTCATATTTTGGAATTTAGAATATCAGTGTACTCATTAGCGGACTTTCAGAAAGTGGAAATGAGGGTTCCCCTTCACTTACATTCTGGTCTTTCTACTGGTCTTTCTGTTTTGAATTTTCTGGTCCAATGCTAATTCTTCATATGATTCATGGTATATTCTGAAGATGGTTCAGGGAAAAGTAGCAGGGGCCATTAATATCTTGTCTTGTGACAGTGAGAATGATTTTGTGACACCACAGTTTCTCATGAAGGATAGGTTTTAAATATGCACACCGTGAGTGAGCTACTGTTTGATGGATCACAGCAATGGCTCTTTCAATGAGGGAACAAGCGAGCCTATCCTAAAACCAGACATTCCTCTACAGATGACACTCCAGAACCTGCTGTCAATACACTTTTACTTAAAATAAAACTTGACTGATGACCAGAGTATTCTAGTGTGAAAAATGAAGTTATGCACCCTGTTAAATTGTGAAGTTGGTGGAGATTCAGCTTAAGAAAATCTTGTCTCTTCTTTCTGCCCAATCCTGGCTGATGGAAGAAGGTAATTTGTGCATACATTTTAAATGACTGAGACAATTGAAATTTGTTCCTCTAAATCATCACAGATATACACACTAAACTGGACTGAGGGAAAGTAGGAGTATCTTAACAGAAAGAATGTTATCAGTTTCTAGTGCAGAATTATACATACGTGGGAGAGCTAAGAATGCCTTTTTCTTGTTTTCTAATCTCATTAGTATTGAGAGACAGTGTTTCTTGCTAAAGAGTAAAGCTCTTTTTAAAGAGAAGATAGAACAAAAGGATATGGAAGGAATTTCTTTAACCTCATTAGGGCACAATGTTTTACCTTCCTAGACTTTAGGACTCTCTCCAAAAATTTCTTGAGTCCTGTGATGGGTTGAATAGTATCCACTGATAAAATATATTGAAATCCTAACACCCAGTACCTCAGATTGTAAGTTCATTTGTAAATAGAGTTATTGCAGATGTAATTATTTAAGATCATACTAAGTGGGCACTTAATCCAATAGGACTGAAGTCCTTACAAGAAGAGAGAGATGAGATGCAGAGAGAGAAGGCAACCATATAAAAGCAGAAGCTGGGATTGGAATTAATGCCGCCACAAGTCTGGGTCTACCAGAAGGTAGAATATGCAAGCAGGGATCATCCTTTAAGGTTTTAGGGAGAGCATGGCTTAGCCAACACCGTGAATTCAGAATCTCAGCTTCCAGAACTGTAAGAGAATAAATTTCTATTGTTTTGAGCCACCAGTTTATAGTACTTTGGGAAATTATGGCAGTCCAGGGAAACCAATACAAGTCCTAACATACAGACTTGTCCAATTTCTTTGGCTTTCAAGAAACATCACACTCTTAGTGCACACTGGGTCTCTACCAATTTGCTAACTATTTCTAGGTAAATTCTTCTAGGTTACTCTTCTTTCTGTTATTTGGTTGTGTCCAGTTTGATAAGCCAATGCTCACATCTCATCCCTCCCTTCAGGTGCATGTCTCTGCTTAGATTTTCCAATAGTTGTTTGCCCTGTGACCTAACCTCTTTTATAGATTTAAGAAAACTAGTATCTTTGCAGTTCGTTTGTGATTTATTTATTATTTTAGTTTCAGTGTAGAAGAAATACTTTCCAGATCTCCACATCTTTTTCTTTAAAGACTTTATTTATTTATTTTTAGAGAGAGGAGAAGGGAGGGAGAGAGAGAGGGAGAGAAATATCAATGTGTAGTTGCCTCTCATGCACCCCCTACTGAGAACCTGGCCTGTAACCCAGGCATGTACCCTGACTGGAAATGGAACCGGTGACCCTTCGGTTCACAGGCTGGCACTCAATCCACTGAACCACACCAGCCAGGGCTAGATCTTGAAGCAGAAGCCAAAAGCAATGAATTGGACATTTTGTTGTTTTACTTTTCATTTAGTATAGTATATTTTTTAATTTCCTTTGCAATTTGTCTTTGGCCTTGGCTATTAAGAATTGTGTTTTTTAAATTTCCACTTATTTGGGGATTTAAAAGTACTTTTATTGAGATCTAGCTTGATTCTGAATACTCTATATGATTTAATTTAAGTTTATTGATATTTGTTTTACAACTAAGAATATGGTCTATCTTATGAGGATTTCATGTGTTTCAATAACCTGAAAGAAATGGTTATTCTGTTCCTGTTAACTGGAATGTTCCTAATTTGCAGGTTTATAGTTTTCATCAAATGTGGTGGGGTTTTTAATTGTTTTTCTTCTCTAGTTGTTCTTCAGATGTATATTTCTGTCCCCCCTTTTTTTGTTCTCCAATAAAATGTTCAAAAAATTAATTTTTGTCAACAAACATTTTGTCCAAAAATTTAAAATATAATTTTCCCAATCTTGTAATTTGTATTTGTATATATATTTTTTTGCTTTATTCTTTAGCTAGGTCTTCAAGGTCATTGGTCATTTCCATAGTGTCTAATTACTATTATTATAATCTAGTAAAATTTAAAATTAAAAGTTCTATATTTTAATTCCTTGATGACTCTTCTAATTACTTTTTTCCCTTAAATCTGTAAGCATTTTTTTAAAGCCTTTAAAGTTCTTATTAAAGCCCCATTTAAAGTCTTTATTAAAGTCATTCTATATCTCATCCCGGTCTGATTCTTCTGCTTGATTTTTCTTCTGGATGTAGTTCATATTTCTTGCTTTTAGAATTTTTTTTTGATTGAATGCTGGATGTTATGAATCTTATGTTGTTTTAATCCTAGATTTGTTTGCCTTTATTTAAGAGTATTTAGGAGCCTATAAAGTTTCTTATTAATCAGCTTCATTCTTTTAAGGCTTTAAGTTTTGTTGGGGAATATCTAGAGTAGCCTCTAGATGTAGGACAATGTTCCTCAACTGTACCACCATAGACACTTGACTCCAGACAATTCTTTGTCACAGGGGCCTCTTCCTGAAGATTATAGAATGTTTAGCTGCATCCCAGGCTTTTATTTACCAGGTAAGAGTATCACCTCTTATCCCTTACAGTTGAGATAACCAAAAATGGTTAGATATTACTAAATGTCTATCGGTGGATAAAAGTGCCCTTTGTTGAGAATTATTGATCTAAGACAAGTTTAGCCCAACTGTCATGGTGTAATGATTCTAGTTTCTCTACTGAATGCCCTGGTTGTTCAAATAAGACTCTTCATTCTACTGACTATAACCTGAATGTCTTTGTTCTCATGAGCCATTAGAATGTTCAGCTTCTAGCTTCTGGTTATTCTCAGCCTATCCTCATGGAGATTTATCCCTGTCATAGATAGTGATAATTTAAGAACAGGAGGGTTTGTGTGAATATTATCATGAATAATTTATCTATCTCAATGCAGAAAAAAAGAAATAGGATGATATTTAAAGTAGGTAAATATCTTTTGAAGAATTCTAAAACACTAATATAACTGGTAAGGAAACACAAGTTTAGATTTATTTACTGATTCATTTATTCAGCAAGTATTTCCTAAACAATATATACATGCGGATATTTTATATTCATTATATGTTCTGACAGAATAATAAACAAGATACACTTCTCAAATTTTTTATATTTCCTATAGTAAACAGTAAAAAATCAATGATCATAAAACAGTATCAGAGGTGCTATAATAAAATAACTTTTCTAATGGGATGATGGAGAATGAGTACAGAAAAGCAATATTTAATTGGTTTGTTATTTGTTAACATTTCCAAGATAAAAAGACCATTGAACTGAATCTTAAATTGAACAAATATGGAAGACACTCAATTTGAAAAGAATAGGAGAAAAGTACAAAAAGTAAAGGTAAATGACTAAACTAGGGAAATGCAAGCAGACTGATATGGTTGAAAATTAAGGAACTATAATAGGGAAGTGAAGAGGCTGCAAATGTATTCAGGGATCAAGTTTATATATTCTTCTATGTCACCCTTAAATTTTCTTCAGAAGGTAATTGTTATCTCTAGAACACCTTGGAAGAGAGGAAACAGTATGATTAGATTTAAATTTTAGTAAAATTTATATCAGCTTAAATGTGTAGAATAAATAGAAAGAAGCCTCTGTGGTACACTTATGTTCTGATCAAAAAGACCTATGTCTTTTAGCTTTAATCAACTCAAATGATCTCCAGGCCTGCTGTACAGCTGTCATACTGGGCTTAACTCTTTTGTTTTTATGGGTTGGGTTTATTATTTTGTGGATCAAAATTTCCTCTAGCTCAAGGTTGTATCCATTATCCTCTGATATTTCAAGAGGCTGAGTAGAAGTCTAAACTAATATGATTTCTATTACTAAGCAAAAAAACTTTCCTTTTAATTTTTAATTATTGTCACATTTAATTTTTACAGTATGTCAATGAATTTTCAGTATGTGTTTTTCTGTGTTTTTTTCTCATTATTCTATTACTCTATTAAACTTCCTAATCTATGAATTTGGTTTTGGCGGGGAGCAATAAATTATTTCTTCTGATTCAAATTTAGGTATTACTTCAAATTCTTTTATTTTCTCCTCTTAATTTCTAAAACTAACTCTTAAAATGTTTTTATCTTTGTTTTTCTGATGACTTATGTCCTCTCTCAATATTGTCTTTTATTATGGTTAAAACACCCCATGTAACATAAAATTGATCTGTTTAAATTTTTGAGAGTACAGTGCAAAATTGTTAAATACATGTACTCATAGCAGATCTATGAACTTTTTATCTTTCACAACTTAAATTGTATACAAAAATAAACCACAAAATCTGGCAACTCCCCTTTTCTCACCCCTGACAACCACCATTCTATGTTCTGCTTCTGTGAGAATGACTACTGTCGATACTCCTATAAATATGTGTCCTTCTATGGCAGGCTTATTTCACTTAGCAGAATGCCCTCACAGTCATTAATGTTGTAGAATCTGACAGGATTTCCTTCTTTCTTTAAGCTGAATAACATGTTTGTGTGTATAGTTGACCCTTGAACAATGTGGAGGTTAGGGGCACAAACAGTGCACAGTCAAAAATCCACATATGATTTTTGACACCCCCCAAATTTAAGCTGTTCCTTGGTATCTGGGGGAGATTTGTTTGAAGACCCTGACCCTTCTGATATCAAAATTCATGAATACTTGTGAATGTAAACCTTCAATGTAAAATGGTATAGGTCAATGCAAACTTGTCAGCCCTCTGTATCCACACACTCCCAATTTCAGATCAAAAACAGTACAGGCATTTAGTGAAAAAAAAAAAAAATGTCTAAGTGGACCCATGAGTTCAAACCCATGTTGTGCAAGGGTCAACTCTGTATGTCACATTTTCTTTATCTATTCATCTATTGTTGGACACTGTTTGTTTTCACTTCTTGGCTGTTTTGAATAATGCTCCAATGAACATGACAGTGCATATATCTCTTTGAGATTCTGTTTTCTATTTTTACTATAAACATTCAAAGAGATTGATTATTATAGGTACTTTTATTTTTAATTTTTTGAGGAACCCCCATACTTTTTTTTTATAGTAGCAGCACCATTTCACATTCCCATGAACAGTATCCAATGTTCCCAACTTCCCCACATCCTCACCATCACTTACTATTTCCTTTGCGACAATGACTATCCTAACAGATGTGGGGTAGTACCTCATTGCAGTTTAGATTTACAATGACATGATGTCTTAGTCTATTTGAGGAGCTATATGAAAATATGACAGGCTGGTGGCTTATAAACAACATAAATTTATTTCTCACAATTCTAGAGGCTAGAAGTCTATCAGCACGCCAGTATGGTTAGGTCCTGGTGAAGGACATCTTTCTGGTTTATAGACTGTTGACTATTTTCTGTGTCCTTACATAGTGAAAGGGGGAGTTAGGTCACTGGGGTCCTTTTACAGGGGCACTAATCCCATTGTTGAAAACATCATTTCATGACCAAATTATCTACAAAAATGTTCTGTTCTTAATACCATTGCATTGCAAGTTGAGATCTCAACATATGAGTTTGGGGATGACACAAACTTACTGATCATAGCACATGATAATATGTGATACTGAACATTTTTTATATACTTGTTGGTCTTATGTATATCTTCTTTGGGGAAATATCTCCTCATATCTTTTGTCCATTTTTAATCAAGTTACTTGTTGTTTTGTCATCGAGTTAAAGAATTTTCATGTATATTTTGGATACTAACCCCTTATCAGATATAAGGTTTTCAAATATTTTCTGAAGGTTGCCTTTTGATTCTGTTGATTGTTTGCTATGCAGAGGCTATTTAGTTTGATGTAGTCCCAGTTTTCTATTTTTGCTGTGCTGCTTATGCTTTGCTGATATAGCCAAGAAATCATTGTCAACTTCAATGTTATAAAGTTTTCTCTCTCTATTTTTTCCCTAAGCATTTTAAACTTTCTTTATATTTTAGTATCTAATGCATTTTGAGTTAATTTTTATATGTGGAGTTAGGTAAGAATCCCATTTTATTTCTCTGCATGTAAATATCCAGTTACACCAACACTATTTGAAGAGACAAATGCAATGCTGGCCTCATAAAGTGTTTGGAAATTTTCTTTACTCCTTGTTTACTTAGAAGAGTTTTGTTATAGAACAGACAGGGGGAGGAGTTTAGGAATACTATTACTGGTAGGACCTCCCTTTTTCTCTGGAGGTCCCCCCTCATACTAGGTTTGCTTTGCCCACTGCCAGAGAAAAGATGTTTCTCAGTGCCAGAAACTGGTGAAAAGGAAAGGAATTATTTATTTAAAAGTTATACAGATGTAGAGTAATGACTTAATATATTCATTAAAATACTAAAGTTCTTTAGAATACCCGCAAACACACACAGTCCTTCCTTCTCCCCTTCGCCCAGTCTGGGGTACCGTATTTCAGGAAAAGAAGTAGAAGTCCATGACTCAGGCTCCCGGCAGCATTAGCCATGTTGCCGCCACAATCTCCAGTTAATCCAAAGCCATGTGGCACCTTCTCATGGCCCACCAGCAAGAGTCCTTTCACCCCTTTTCTTCCAGGCAAAGTCTCTCCTGCTTCCTAAGCCACATGGCAAAACGAAGCAACCCAAAGCTGCATGGTCCTAACCTCTGCCAAAGCCACATGGTCCCAACCTACTCTGCCAAAGCTGTGTGGTCCTCACTTGGTATGGCCACCATGCCTGAGTTTAAATCCCCAAGCCAGTCTTCCTCTGCAGCCTCGTTTCTGACTCCTCCCATAATCAGTTACAACTGCCAGCATTCCCTTATTCATCTAGATTTCATTCAGTAAGTCCAGGCAGGCATGGTCCCATGGCGTGGAGCCAATCATCTCCAAGCTCTCACACAGGAGCTGTAACCAGGGGGAATTCCTTTACAGTTACATCCTGGGTTGAAGTCACTCCCATCACCCTGGCTCAAAGCATGGCCACAGCTATTTAACATGTTGATGAAACCAGTTAAAGGTTATAGATATGTTAAATGACCATGCCAGAGGTTAGCTGCAAAGCTGCTGATGTACAAAACAGCTCTCAATGGCCCTGCTCCATGTATCCCATCCCCCATCTCAGATTGGTGGGGGTCAGGACATCATATATATATTTTTCTCTAATATGTCCTGAACACCCTGAGTTCTGGACTCCATTACAAATCTATGTTTGGGGTCCCCCCTTGGCTGTACCCTGTTACAGTTTGAGAACAATTGTGATTTTGTTTTCTTTAAATATTCACCACAAAATATAAAAAAATTACTGGTAAAGTTATCTGTTCCTGGACTTTCTTTGTGGAGAGATTTTTCATTACTGAGTCAATCCCATTTATTATAGGTCTATTCAGATTTTCAATTTCTTTATGATTCAGTCTTGCCAGGTAATATGATTCTGGAACTTACTCATTTTTTTCTAAGTTACCCAGTTTGTTGATATAATTTTTAGAGTATTCTTTTCTAATTCTTTTTGCTTTTTGCCATTTGTTGTAATTCTTTAATTTCTGACTTCATTTGTTTCTGCCTTTTATTTGTAGTCTAGTTAAAGTTTTATCAATTTTGGTAATATTTTCAGAAAAACAACTCTCTCATTGATTTTTTTCTATATTATTTTGTTCTTTATTTTATTTTTCTGCTCTAACCTTTGTTCTTCCCTTTCTACTGGTAACTGTGGGTTTAGTTCTTTTTTTCCCTAGTTCTTTAGGGTATAAAGTTAGATTAATTTTTTTTTAACTCAGGCCATTACTTTTCTAAACTTTCCTCTTAGTACAGCTATTACAGTATCCCATTAATTTTGTATGTTTTCATTTGCATATACCAAGATATTTTTTAGATTTTCCTCTCATTTCTTTTTTTGACCTATTGTTCAGTTGTGTATTGTTTAATTTCCATGCAATTGTGAGTTTTCCATTTTTTCTTTTGATTTCTAGTTTTACTACACTGTGATCAGAAAAGTTACTTGATATGGTGTCAATCTTAAATTTGTGAAGCCTTTTTTTTGTGACTTAATATGCAATCTATCCTGGAGAATATCCTGTGTGTGCTTGAGAATAACATGTATTTTTTTGCAGTTGTGTGAAGCGTTCATTATATATGGTTCAGGTTGATTTGCTGTATAGTGTTCAAGTCCTTTATTTCCATATTTATTTTCTACCTGGATAATCTTTGTGCAACACTGAAATCTTCTACTATTATTATGTTGCTGTTTATTTCTCTCTTCAGTTCTATTAATGTTTGCTTCATTATATTAAGTGATCCAATGGGGTGAGAGTAAATACTTATAATTGTCATATCTTCCCAGTGAATTGACACTTTTATCATTATATGATAACTTACATTGACAGTTTTGACTTAAAGTTTATTTTATCTAGTATAAATTACCACCCCTGCTCTTTCAGCTTACTGTATTTTCTATCTTTTCACTTCAGCCCATGTGTGTCATTCCACCTAAAATGAGTCTCTTGTAGACAGTATATTGTTTGATCTTTTTTAAAAAATCTATTCAATGACTCTATGTCTTTTGATAAGACATCTGTTGTATTTTAACTAATTATTGGTAGAAAAACTTCATATTGCCTTTTTTTAATTGCTTTCTGTCTGACTTTAGTTTTTGTGACCCTCTTTTACTTTTTTGCTGTCTTCCATTGTGTTTTGTTTTTTGAAATGACATGTTTTGATTACTTTTTTTATTTATTTAGTTTTTTTGTATCTTCTGTGGGTATTTTTTTTGAGGTTATATAAAATGTATTAGGCTTAAATAAAACATTTTATAACAGTCTATTTTAAGCTAATAATAACAACTTCAATTATATACAAAAACTCTGTGCTTTTACTTTTCTTCCCACACACTGTGTTGTTTCATCACAAATTACATTTTTATATTGTCTACACATTAATATATTTTATATAGTTAAAAACTTTTTTTTAAAGATTTTTATTTATTTATCTTTAGAGGGGAAGGGTAGGAGGGAGGGAGAGGGAGAGAAATATCAATGTACGGTTGCCTCTTGTGTGTCCCATGCTGGGAACTGGCCTGCAACCCAGGCATATGCCCTGACTGGGAATCGAACCGCGATCCTTTGGTTCGAAGGCCCGCACTCAATCCACTGAGCTACACCAGCCAGGGCAAAAACTTTTGTTTTTTAATATATATAGCAGAATTAAAAGTAATTTGTGTCTCACACTTACAGTTTAACAGTATTTTCTATATGTCTTTAGGATTTTATTTTACTTGGGATATTTATGCTTTCACATGTTTCAATGTTACTGTTTAGAATTGTTTTATTCTGACCCTAATAACTCCCTGTATCATTGCTTATAAGGCAGGTCTGCTGGTCATGAACTCTCTTGGCTTTTGTTTATTAAAGAGAATCTTTATCTTTCTTTCATTTTTGAAAGACTGTTTTGCTGATTATAGTATTCTTGATTGGCATTTTGTTTGTTTCTTTGTTTGTGTCTAGCACTTTGATTTTATCATTCCACTCACTTCTGGCCTGCAAGATTCTTCTGACAAATCCACTGGTGGTCTAATGGAAACTTTTTAAGTATGGAATTTTTCTCTTTCTGCTTTCAAAATTATTTATGTTTTTGACTTTGGATAATTTGATTATAATGTTTCTTAGTTTAGATTTCTTTGATTTCTTCCTAGTCTACAGGGCTTCTTGAATCTGAACGTGCATTTCCTTCCCCCTTAGAATGTTTTTAGCAATTATTTCTTCAAACAACCTTTCTGCCTCTTTCTTTCTTCTTCTGGATTCCCATAGTGCATAATGTTGGCCTTTTTGGTGGTGTTTCACTTTTTTCTTTAGTTTTCTTAATGCTTTATCTTTCTTTGTGCTGCTCTGACTCACTAGTTTCAAATAATTTCTTCAAGACTTCTGATTCTTTTCTTTTTTTGCTTGATCAAGTCTGTTACTGAATCTGTCTAGTGAATTTTTCAATGAAGTTATTGTATTCTCCAGCTCCAAAATTTGTTTCATTATTTGTTTTGTCATTTTAATTTATTTGTTGATATTCTTATTTGTTCATTTTTTTGATATGTTGATAATATTTGTGATGATTATTTTCAATTATTTTCTGGCAATTCACATGCCTTCAATTTCTCAGTTTTGGGTTCTAGAAAAATATTTTGTTCATTTGATTGTGCAATATTATTTTTTGCTTCTTTGTGTTAGGACCCACACATTTGAAAACAAAAACAAAACACTAGCTTTCCCAGTCTTTATAGACTGGCATCATACAAGATAAGACCATCACCAATCAACTCAGCTAGAGATTCTGGGGGTCTCTTAAACATTTTCAGTGAATTAATCTTCTCCAGACATGTGCAGTGAACTCACAATTAAATAGGTTTGCTTGTTTCTTTTCTCAAGATCTTGTATTTTCTGTTCTTTGATGTCTGTCCACAGTACTGTAGGTTTCCTGGACTGCTGCAAACTACCCAACTCCCTTTTGTTCTCAGCATCTTTCATGCTCCCAGAAACTGCTAGGTCCTGTCAGTGCTCTGAATCAGGTGATAGAGACTGGTCCTTCAGGCAGGCCAAAATGCCTCAATTTTAAGCACATACACCACATGTCTTTTTTTCCCCAAGGATACCCAGGAATTTATAGTTTTTCTCCCACTTGTTCTATACTGAGCTGGAGGGAGGGACTATAGCAAGTGAGTGCACACAAGTGTAAACCCTTGCTTTTTTCTCAGTAGCCTTCAGCATAGCACCATTTCCTGGCAGCTTGAGATTCAGGCAAGACAGAAATAAATCTCTTCATCAGCCTCTCAAAATGTCTGAACAATGAACATCTATTTCTGTCTTCTCTTTCCATCCCCAGAGTTAAGTCACAAGCTGAGTGTTTTCTCCAGATCACATTATAGAGACCTGGGAAAAGAACTATCATGAGTATCATGATGTTTACTACTGTTTTAATGTAGTTGGTTTTTCATTGCCCTTAAACCAAAGAGTCTCTTAATTGCTTTCTGGATTTATCAGTTAGGGATAGTTTCAAGTACTGTCGTTTAGTCAATGTATCAATGGAGGTAAGGTTCTGAAACTTCCCATTTTGCCATCTTTCTGACAGCCCATCAGAATTTATTTTTTGATATTTTTCCTAAATTTATTCCCCCCAAATTATTAAATACTACTTTTTGTTTGAATTTTATTGCTTCTAATGTTAATTTTAATTTTGAAACATTATTTCTTAACACTTTTCTTATATTATCCTACTTTTTCTTCTTGTTCACTAGTTTGTCAAGCATGAACACACACACACACACACTCCCACAGCTTTACTGATATACAATAAACTGCCTCCATCTAAAATAGATACTTTGAAATGTTTGGTGTATCTATGAATTCATTAAACAACCACCACAATAGGATAATGTACATAACCATTACCTCAAAACATTGCTGATGTCCCTTTCTAACCTTAGATTCTCTCAGGACTCCTTCCCTTCCTCAAGCCTAGGCAATTCTTAATCTATTTTTTCTCATTATAGATTGTCTTGCTTTTTCTAGAATTTTATATAAATGATTCATTCAACATGTATATTTTTCTGATATTTTTATAATTGTTGCTGGTTTTTTGCTCAGCATACTTATTTATGTTTTTTCATGAATTGACATATCATTCTTTTTTATAACTGAGTTGTAGTCTAATGTATTATATGAATATACAATGATTTGTCTATCCAGTCACTCCTTGAAGTATATTTGAGTTGGTTCTTATATTTTGCTACTGTAAATAAAGTAGCTATAAATATTCATATAAAAGACTGTGTGAACACTTATTTCTCTTGAGCAAATGCCTTGGAGTAGACTACCTAGATATACAGTTGGTGTTTGTTTAACTTTTTCTTAAACTGCCAATTGTTCTGCAAAGAATGGGCATCATTTTACATTCTTACCATCAGTGTAGGAAACTTAAAATTGCTACAGTGGCAAATTTTTGGTATAGTCAATCTTTTAAATTTTAAACATTCTAGTAAATGTGTTCATTGTGATTTGTTTCCCTCTGTCTCTCTTTCTCTCTTGCTCATTTTCTATTGTATTTCCTATGTGATGATGATGATTGATGATGATTTTGGTTTTGGTTTTCTTTTGCTTTCGGTCTCTAGTTTCATGATTTATTTTACTAGATTCTTAAAATAGAAGCTTAGGTTTTTTATCAAGATTATGTTTTCTAATACAGAATTACATCTATAACTTTTTCACTAGGTACTGCTTTAGCTGCCTCTTACAAATTTTAATGTACTTTCACTTTTATCTAGTTTCAAATACTTCTAATCTTTTACTTCTGATTTCATCTTTGACATACTGCTTATTTAGAATTGAGTTTAGTTTCCAAATATTTGGAGATTCTCAGTATTTATTTTTGTTATTAATCTTTACTTTAATCCAATTACAATAAGACAGCATACTTTGTATGGCTTGAATTCTTTTAAATCTATTGTAAAAGTTTTTACAATGCATAATATGGTCTATGTTTGTAACTTTTCCATGTGCACTTATAAAGGGTGTATATTCTGCTTCGATTCTTGTTTGGGATATCTAATAGATATAAATTAGGCAAAATTTATTCATAGGTTGCTGAAGTAGTCTGTATCTTTTTAATTTTCAATCTCTACTTATATTGTTAATTAAGAGATAAAATTATTGAAATCTTTATATTTGAGAATTTGTCTACAATGGGATTTCTCCTTAAAGTTCTATCAGTTTTGCTTTAGTCACTTTAAAACTCTTGTATCAGGTGCACACACAAGATTGCTGTATCTATGAGTTGACCCTTTTATCATTATGAAATGACCTTCTAGCTCTCTGATTAGTGACTATTTTGAAGTCTCTTTAATGTGGTATTAAAATATCCACTCCAACTCTATTTGATCAGCATTAATATGATCTCTTTTTCCAACCTTTTATCATTTTTCTGTTTTTATACTTAAATGAATCTTTTTGGCAGCATATATGGCTCTTTATTTTAAACCAAAGTGATAATTTTATAAAGAATTCAATTAGGTACTGCTCAATGTATGCATCTGAGGAAATACTCAAGAGTAAGGAAAAAAAGGATTAGCAGGAATAGTGCTCAGATATCAGATAGCTGTAATCACTACCCAGACTCAAACTCTCATATATTAGGGATCATGATGTTAAATAGAAAAGTCCTACTTTACCAGTAAAAAAGAAAAATAAATAAATCTAGATTAATGTAGTTCTGGTTTTAGTTAGCAAGCCTAAAAAACCTGAGAGATTCAAATGGTTTCTACTTAATTTATTGTGTTGAAAATAGAAGTTCAAATATATTTAGAGGAATATAAAAAAATATTCAGCATCCAGCAAGGTAGCATTCATTTCTGACATAAAATCAGAAATTACTAGAAAAGTAAAGAATTGGAAAAGATAGCTCATAATAAGGAGAAAAAAATCAATAAAGTAAAACTGACTCGTAACTGATAACATTGTAGAATAAATAGAAAAAGAACATTAAAAGCTGCATCTGTATTCCATATGTTCAGGAAGCTATAAGAGCTATGCAGATATCTGGGATTCCTTCTTTGCGCAGGTCGCCCCACCCCGCCGCCCCCCTGCTCTTCTGCCCAGTGTAATCTATCCTCTCTGGCTTTCCCTGACTCCAAGCTCCACTTCCTCAAACAAGGGAGACTGTCAGCTCTGCATAGCTTTCCTATCCTGAATTTCTTGAAACTTTCTTCACATAGTAATCTGGGGTCACCGTAGGGTTCAATTCATGTTTCCCTTATATCTCAGAAATCGCTGTTCTTTGTTTGATGTCCAGTGTCTTTAATTTCATTATTTTAGATAGTTTGTTTATTTTTTTAGTTATTTTTAGTCCTATTTTCATATATATGTTTTATTTCAAAGACTATACTTTGAATTATGTGGAAACTTAAAGTATAATTTCTAAAATATCCTTTGATTTATAAAATAAATTTAAAATTATGTTTCATCTTAGCATTTTCAATTGTTCTTTCCTTCCCATTGATAAATATTTTCATAAGTTACTTTTTTAATTTACTCTCCCTTTAAAAAGCCTAACAAAGATTGGTATCTGCTCTTATAAGTAACTAGTGTATTTTCTGTGTGTGTGTGTGTGTGTGTGTGGTATTCATGAGGTCTTTTCACCAATGCAAACACTACATATATGTCTTTGTATTTAAATCATCTTTGTGCCAGGGATACCCTATAAATAAGTCCTATCTACTTCTTACTGCCATTGTCCACTCTCTCAAGGATAAGTCTCCATTTCGCTAACCGTCTTAGATGTTATTGAAGTTGAGCAGCCAAATAGAGTTCAGTTAAGATTTTCTACATATCTCCATGAGCACTTTTATCCCACTGATTTTAAGGAGTAATGTGTAAGGAGAAGATATTGTGCAATGGTATGAAGAGTAGATAGTCTCTTCAGCTTTATATCTAGAAGAGATTTACATTGCACCTTTCACAGACTTCAGAGCTGATGCAGGAATTTCTAAATCATTGACATTTAAATCTGCATTTTAATGTGAGGGTTGGATATCTCAGAATGCATCTTCACCCTTCCTAAAAAAACTGTTTAAAGATTTAAATAACAAATTATATGAAACAAAACTTCCTGGGAAAACAGGTACAGATAATTTCATTTATTATTAAATAAGTTAAGGAAAGAAAATTACATCTAGAAATCAAAATGAATGTAGCATAATTAAACATCAAGTTTCAATAATAATAAGATACAGTTATGGGAAAAAACAATGATATTTTGAGAGAGTACAGTCAGCAGTTAAGGAATATTAAATTCTAGCCAAGTCATAAATAAGAAGTTTTTCTATTTTTATTTACACACAAGAACTCTCTTAGGCAGAAGAAGTAAGGTAATTGAGGTGACATGTGAATCCAGAGCATATTTGTGCTCACATGACCCCATACCCAGAAGACAAGCATCCAGTTAAAAAATGGGCAAAGGACCTGAACAGACACTCCTCCAAGAAGAACACACAGAGAGCCCATAGACGCATGAAAAAATGCTCAACAAAACCGGCCATCAGAGAGATGCAAATTAAAACCACAATGAAATACCATTTTGCACAGGTCGGAATGACCATCATTAATAAGTCAACAAACAAGCACTGGTGAGGTTGTGAAGAAAAGGGAAGCCTAGTATACTGTTGGTGGGAATGCAGAGTGATGCAGCCACTGTGGAAAACAGTATGGAATTTCCTCAAAAAACTAAAGATAGTACCTTTTCTCCCTCTCTCCTCCTTCCACTCCCCTGTTGCTAACCCTCCATGTGATCTCCATTTCTGTGGAGAGAGGGGGAAAGGGTACAGAGAATAAGTAGCATAGATGGTAGGTAGAAAATAGATAGGGAGAGGGCAAGAATAGTGTGGGAAATGTAGAAGCTAAAGAACTTATGACACATGGGCATGAACTAAAGAGGGGGGAATGTGGGTGGGAAGGGGTGTGCAGGGTGGAGGGGAATGGTGGGGGAGAAATGGGACAACTGTAATAGCATAATCAATAAAATATATTAAATTTTAAAAAAAACAACTAAAGATAGAACTGCCTTTCAATCCAGTAATCCCACTGCTGGGATGATACTCTAAGAATCTTACAGAACCAATTCAAAAGAATCTATGTACCCCAATGGTCATGGCAGCCTTATTTATAATAGCCAAGTGCTGGAAACAGCCTAAGTGCCCCTCAGTAAATGAGTGGATTAAAACTGTGGTACATTTACACAATGGAATACTAGGTAGCAGAAAGAAAGAAGGAGCTCCTACCCTCTGTGACAGCATGGATGGAACTGGAGAGCATTATGCTAAGTGAAATAAGCCAGGCAGTGAAAGACAAATACCACATGATCTCACCCATAAGTGGACACTAATCAACAAAACAAATAAATGAGCAAAATAGAACCAGAGACTTGGAAATAAAGAACAAACTGACAATGACCAGAGGAGAGGGGAGAGGGGGATAACAGGGATAAGAAGGGGTATGGGCAAGCAAAGTAACATGAATAGAAGACACATGGGCATGGAAAGTGGGGTGGGCATGATTGACTGTGGAAGTAGGGGGCAGGTAGAGGTGAGCAATGGGAGAAAAGACAGGTCAGCTGTAACTGAACAACTATAAATAATAAAAAAAAGGAGCACATTTCTTGATCAAGAGAGATAGATAAAAGATACTACACAAAACATTTCTCTTTGGACAATAGCTGGCTGTTTTAAGGGTATCATAAACAGTGAATAATTTGCCCATTATTCTAAACTACCTCACATGATCATCTTCATAAAATAGAGAGTGACAATAATATTCTGTCCAAATAGAGAATTTCTTGTGAATGAAAGGTAGCGCTATTAAAAATTTTACCAGACATCAGTAAAGACTGGATCTTCTGTGAGTAAATCAGTGTATAGTCACTATATTAAAATTCAACTTTAACTTGGATTTTTCCTACTCAAAAAACAACATATCAGATAAGTAGCGAGCTCTCCTGCATTGATTTCAGTGCTCTCCATAATCTGATTCTACTTCACTTATCTATTTCTCTCAAACTCTCATGGAAAAGAAGAATTCACATGATCTCTGCAGTGTGGCTATCCTGGTAATGAATCACAGGAGTCTTCTACTTCAGCCAAGATCCCGATGACTGTGTGAGGTTCTTATCTTCAATGTGAGGATAATGATAGATGACTTTCTGGGTTCCCATCAGCATGTGATTTAGGCTACTTTTTTTCTACCAAGTCAGAGGAGTAGAAAAGTGAGATCTTCTCTTCCTGTGTTGAGAAGGTTGATATTGATATGATCTGGACATAATCTGGAGCAATAACTAAGAGAGGAATATGTGCTTTTATGGGAAGTAGAGTTTAGCTCACTGTCTTAGCATGAGCTCAGCAAGACGGCAGGGGAACTCCCATGGGCAAAGGGCTGAGCTGCCAAGGCTCACTGGGAAATGTGAGTTAGAGGCAGTGAAACCCAAATATAAACACTGTGATAGAGTAAGTGTGGGTTATGTGGACAACTTTAGTTAGGAAAATACAGATGGCTTTGGATCACTCATTGTGCACAATTTACAATATGGGGAGTAGATTCTAATAATGAGCACACCTGAAACAACTGACAAACACTTTGCTCTCTTTTGCTCTAACTTTCAAACTAGAATCAATTTAGAAAATGTAGATTTCTTGGGGATCAGGGTGATTATATAGATCTGAGCAACTAATAATAAGGAAACAAGACAGGATCTAACAGCAGAATAAATTTGAACAGATGGTAGATACTCAAAACCTACTTACTGATGCATTAATAAAATAATAGAAAGCTACGTAGGCTTTTGAGTGAGTACTTGCAAGTTGTGTTGACAAATAGGCATTTTAAACTTAACTGCTAATTCACGGACTTATTATAGGTGAAAGTAGCACTTATTTGTAATAAAACGTGTATAGATTTAGTAAGACTCCTATTATCTTGCCAAAAACCTTAATGTTTGATCCTTCTAACTTACAACTGGGTTGTGAATACTGATTTTTCTCATACATCCTGCACAGATCTGGGAAATTGACTTGAATTTTTATTGACTATATGATATAAGGAGTTATGCTAATTAACATGACAAAAACTTGTACTTTTTGGTTCCCCACTTCTGTGTGTTATAGATAATCTAAACCAATACCACTGTTTTCCAATATTGCAATTGTACTTTATTTAATTTACTTACAGATCCACTAATGTAAGAGAAAATGCATCTGATTTATGAGGATGGGTCAGTTATCCTCAATGTATAGCCTTTACACATTTTCTACTATAATTTTAGCATTGACTGTGCTTTCCAGTTTCATTTTATTTTCCTTTGTCCTCCTTAATGACTATTTCTAGATATTGCTTTTAAAACTGAAGGATCCTTGCCATCACTGCCTTAGGCTACCAGAACACTTACTCAGATTTCTGTTGGAAACTTGTCACAATTATTTTAATTCAGGAAACTGGCGAAGAATTGGTGGAGTAGTTTTGTTTTTTTTTCCTCAAGGACTCCCAGCCATGATGGAGGCATAGGTGGACACACTGTGCCTCCTCACACAACCAAAATTAAGGAAAACCAACATTTAGAAACAAGAAAACAACCAGAACTGATAGAAAATTGAACTGTATGGAAGTTCAACAACCATTCATCCAGACCGGTAAGAGGGGCGGAGTCGTGGCAGGAAAAAGTGGAGGTTCACAGATCCCAGGCATATAGGCCTTGGCTAGCAGACCCCAGGTGCACAGGCAGCAGCTAGCGGACCCTGGGCATGGGGTGGCAATGGGCAGACCCAGTGAGACCGCACAAGGTGGCTGGCTGAGACCCACATTTGCACGCAGATAATCCAGGTGAAGGGGAAACAGTGGAAGGGACTAGAATCCCAGAGAGAGTGGAGCAAGTGCTATTGTTCCCTCTCAGACAACCCCCCCCCCCCCAATACAGCATCACAACCCTGTGACTGACCTGCCCCAACCTGGGGAACACCTATAGCTCCACCCCTCACTATGTAACAGCCTGGACCAAACCAACCAACCAACCAAACAAACAAACAAATCAAAAATGGCTCAAACAGAAGAACAGATCAAAGCCCTAGAGTCAATTCATCTAAGCAACCAAGAGATAGCCAACCTATCAGATGCACAATTCAAAGCACTGGTGATCATGATGCTCACAGAATTGGTTGATTTTGCTCACAAATTAGATGAACAAATGAAGGCTACAATAAGTGAAATGAAGGAAAACTCACAGGGAACCAATAGTGATGAACGGAAAACTGGGACCCAAATCAATGAAGTAGACCAGAAGGAAGAAAGAAACAAATGAACAGAAAAGAATGAAGAAACAAGAATTCAAAAAAAAAAAAGAAGAAGAAGAAGAAGAAGAGAGGCTTAGGAACCTCCAGGACATCTTTAAATGTCCCAACATCCGAATTATAGGGGTACCAGAAGGGGAAGAGGAAGAACAAGTGGAAAACTTATTTGAACAAATAATAAAGGAGAACTTCCCCAATGTGGCAAAGGAAATAGACTACCAGGACGTCCAGGAAGCTCAGAGAGTCCCAAAGAAGTTGGACCCAAGGAGGAACACACCAAGGCACATCAGAATTACACTGGCCAAGATTAAAATGAAGAAGAGAATTCTAGAAGCAGCAAGGGATAAGGAGACAGTCACCTCCAAAGGAGTTCCCATCAGACTGTCAGCTGATTTCTCAAAAGAGACCTTACAAGCAAGAAAGGGCTGGAAAGAAGTATTCCAAGTCATGAAAGTCAAGGACCTACATCCAAGATTACTCTGTCCAGCAAAGCTGTTATTTAGAATGTAAGGGAAGATAAAGTGCTTCTCAGATAAGGTCAAATTAAAGGAGTTCATCATCACCAAGCCCTTTTTATATGAAATGTTAAAGGGACTTATCTAAGAAAAAGAAGACCAAAAATAGGACAGTAAAAATACAGCAAACACAGATATTAACAACCACATCTAAAACAAAAGCAAACTAAGCAAACAACTAGAACAGGAACAGAAACACAGAAATAGAGATCATATGGAGGGTTAGCAATAGGGGAATGGGAGGAGGAGGGAGGGGGAAAAGGTACAGAGAATGAGTAGCATAGACGGTGGGTAGAAAATAGACAGGGGGAGGGCAAGAATAGTGTGGGAAATGTAGAAGCTAAAGAACTTATGACACATGGACATGAACTAAAGAGGGGGAATGTGGGTGGGAAGGGGTGCAGGGTGGAGGGAAATTATGGGGGAGAAATGGGACAACTGTAGTAGCAGAATCAATAAAATATATTAAAGAAGAATTGGTGGAGTATTAACTGAAGTAATAATAATATAATGCTTAATTAACCATTATTTTTGGAAAGTGTGTGATACAGAGAAACAAACATTGGATACCTAAAAATGAATACTGAGGGCAGAGGAGTTGGAAATTATGAGTTGTATTTTTATTTCTCTCTGGTCCTTTGAAGTTGAATTTGTCTTTGAAGTGCTCTGACAAGAGTTTTTTTTTTTTTTTTTGCTTTAGTATAGTACAATATTACCAAATATGTTTGCAAATACTTCTTTTTTTGGATGCTCCAAACTTTCAGAGTTGGTTCAGGAATTACTTCATCAACATTACATTTAAAGGCCAACTCTTATCTTTTTTAATATTTCACAAAATCCACGTGGAATGTTGAAATCTTCTGATCATAATGATTCTTTTATCTATCTATCTATCTATCTATCTATCTATCTATCTATATCTTTAAAATTGTGTCTTCTATTAGGTAGTTTTCAAGCCAAAATAATATTGAAAGATTGGTAGGGTAATTATTTTTTTGCTGTTGTTATTCTGCTATGTAGAGACACACACACGCACTCACACACACAAAGAAATGAGCTGTATATATTACAACATTTAGTGTGAGATGGAGTCAGAACACAAACTCAGGGCACAGGAAGGTCTCATAAGTGCTCCTACTTATAATTTACTCATAAGTGAATTGATAATATTTGATTATATGTGTGCAAGTGATACCAAGTAAGTTGAACATAGCAAATAAAGAAGTGTAGTGGTAAGAGCAGAAGTTGGAGTTAGAAAATGCAGTTGGAGTTAGATTTAGAAAAATCTAAACAGGAGTTCTTTGATACCAGCTCAGTTGCTAAGTCTCTTTAAACATTACATATTTTTAAAATGACCCCCAAAATAATTCCAATTTCATAAAATTATTTTGAGCGTTAAAGAAAACGTGCATATGAAATACTTAATATGCAGCTAGCATTAGTAAATAAAATAAATTTTAGCTTTTTAAGAAGTTTTAACCTAATGTAAATGGACATGTCATAAGTACTTATTGGTTGCGGATAGACTAAGATTTCTTTTTGCTTTTCTATACTGAAATCTCCTTAGCTTGGAGAGATAGTAGATACCCTGCTCAACAAATTTTCCATCACACTCTACTGTTAATCATTCTGTAGGCACTTGCTGTGAATTGTGGTTTATCTTTTCATACATGACTGTCTCACATCCTTATGTAAGTATTCCTCTTTGGTGGATCATGTCTAGTTCTATTTTACTTTCTTTTATATTGATTTACTATGAGGAGGGACTTGGCTCACTGCTACTATACCAACTTGTGATACATTTTATAAAGACAGTCTTATAGATTATACATAAACAACCAGACCTTAGGTACCAAACTCTAAATTCCAATTTATACATACTTCCTTGACTTCACTCCACATATCTCTTCTTGTTTTTATCTGCTGGGGGTAAAAGTGCTAATTTGGCTCAGTTTAAATCTCTAATGACTAAGAATGACTAAGAAAACCTGAAAGTGACTGGATTTTCTTGCAATTGATTGGCTAAGTTTGTTTGTTTGTTTCCTGCTAGTCATATTTCCCTCTTATCTAAAGGGTACTCCTGTGTTCTCAGCATCTGAGAGTAATATCATCATACCTTAATCTCTTTCCTCTGTGTAACTTCCTTCATATTTAACCAATCCCTAAGCCCTGTTTTTATTGTTTTTTTTTAAGTGCATATTGTTAAATTGACCCCTAAATTTAATTTTCAGTTACATTCCAGGATAGATTTCACATCTTGCTATGAATACTGGAGCTGCCTTCTAACTGCTCTTCCTGTTTCCTTTACTGGATACAAATAGATATGGTATTAAAACCTCAAGATTTATCTTTCATTTTTAGTGTTTCTATAAGCCTAATATTATAAACTGTCAGGTGTCTTATCAATTGCCATGGTCCTTTTTCCCCTTTAGGGGTATACAAGTAACCTCATTTTCAAAAGTCCAGCCCTTACCTTTGGCAGATCACTTTCAAATCTAATCAACTACTCTTGTACTTAAAGAACACAAGTGGTGAGAACTTCAACTCCTCAGTACAATTATAAATGTCTCCTTGACATGTTCCCAGAGAATTTTAATATGTACCAACAGAGACTAAACATACTGACTTCATATTACACTTATATAATACATACACATGCATGGATAATTATTCTATTACTGATCTTATATTACCTTCAATTCACCACACTCACCAGACAGTCAACAGTCACAACTTCAGGCATATTTGAAATGTTCTATTATATATTTTTTGTTCCATGAAGTAATAAATCCAGGCAAGATTTCATCCAATGATCTACTTTTACCTCTCTATGTGAGTACTTTATACTTTTATGAAGATATAGCCAGGAGTTTTTAAACTCTAACATACTTCATAAGGAATTTTTTCTTTTCTTTCTTTGTATATCTGGTTTTCAGAATAAATCATTAGACTACAATGCTGGGTAATCTTATTGAATGTTATGATTTCAACATCATGTCCCTTTCTATATATGTTTCTATATATTATTTATGTCACTCCAAAATATATATTTCTATATATTAACTTCTAGGTCAACTAGTTAAGTGTCACCTTGGCAGAAATGTACTTCATTTTTATTAATAACCTTACTCTATCTTATCTTAGATAATTACCTTTTGTAGATTAAGCAAAATTAAATGTTTATTGTATTCAGCTGATATTAATACTACATTGACATAATATATTTTATTTTGTTAGAATTCTTTTCCCTTAACATGATATTCATGTAACAATCAGTGTTGCAATCTGAAAGAAGTTATCACATTGATTCTAAAGCAATCTTCCATTCAGTCTACTCTTGACACCTTTGCAGTATCTGTTCTTTGTTTTCCAATTAGTATTTGTGATGATGAAATTATAACATTAAAAAATTGGCTCAATATTGAACCCAGTAATCTGGAAGGTTTTGGTATTAATAATATGAACATAATTGAAAAACAGTAAATATTTAGAAACAATTTGTGCTCATAAAATGCAGTATTCAGGGGAAGATAGGGATGTCAAGATCACAAAAGCAATTTATAAAACAACTCAGAATAACATTATATTTCAAGATCCAGGATGGTGGTGGACTAGGTCAATATTATATTCATCTCCTTTTAGAATCAAACTTAAATTACAACTAAAATATGGATCAACCTGAATAACCAACTGAAGACTAGCTGAACAGAAGTCTTATAACCAAGTATTTACAAAAGAAGCCACATGGAGACTGGCAGGAAGGGCAGAGATGCAAAAAGAGATGGCCACACACTCACAGATGGAAGCTGAGATTCTGAAGGGATATCTCAGTTGCAATGGTTCCCCCATGAGGAGTGTGGCGTCTCAACACCATATGGGCTCCCCATCCTGGAGCTCCAGAGCAAGGAAGAGGTGCCCACATAACATCTGGCTGTGAAAATCAGTGGGAATTTTGTCTGCTGGGGAAAGACAGGAGTCTTCTAGAGACACAGGTGCCCTCTTAAAAGGCCAACATACAAAATCTCATTTGCAGCTACTCCCCTGGACTCCTGCAGAAGGAGGGTGGAGTAGGCTAGATTCATGCAAAGAGAGGCTGGGGTTTGTGGCTCTGGGAAGAGAACTGAAGACACAGCCACCAGGATCTCTCTGTTGAGTCATTTCCACACCTCAGACACCATTTTTCTTGGGTGAGGCATACCCCTCCACACAGCATCAACCAGAGGAAATGTAATAGCTTCACCCTCTGACACCCTGTCACTCAACCCTGCAGAGCTAATGTGCTACTGAGGAGTCATCTGCCTGAGACAAGGTATAGAGGTCAAGGCAGATTTAGGTCTCAGTGACTGAGTGCTGTGCCTTTCTTGTGGGGACCATTCCACCCACTTTCCTGTTAACTTGACCAGCACCCCACTTCACAGGAGATCCTCTAGCCTGACCCTTTGGCTTCAGATGGCCCCTCCCTCTCAACATCTGGCAGCCCAGGAAGTGCAAAGAGTCCCAAACAAGATGGATCCAAAGAGGTCCATGCCAAAACACATCATAATTAAACTAGCAAATTTTAAAGACAAGGAGAATCTTAAAAGCTGCAATAGAAAAGCAGTTAGTTACCTACAAGGGAGCTCCCATAAAACTGTCATCTGATTTCTCAATAGAAACCTTTCAGACCAAAAAGGATTGGCATGAAATATTCAAAGTGATAGCAAGTCTATCATTTAAAATTGAAGGAGAAATAAACAGCTTCTCATTGAAAGAAAGAAAGAAAGAAAGAAAGAAAGAAAGAAAGAAAGAAAGAGAGAGGGAAAGAAAGAGAGGGAGGGAGGAAGGGAGGAAACTGAAAGAGATTGTTCCCATCATATCAATATTTCAGGAAATGTTAAAGGGTTTCTGAAGAAGAGGAAGAAGAAGGGAAAAGAAAAGGACATACTTAAAAATAAAATAGCAATACATATGTATCTATCAATATCACTTCAAAAGTAAATTGTTTAAATACTCCAATGAAAACACACAGGGTAGCTGAATAGATGAACAAACAAGACTCATATATACTTTCTACAAGAGACCCACCTAAAACTAAATATATACAGATTACAAGTAAAAAGATGAAAAGATATTTCACGTAAATGGAAATTTAAAAAAGCTGAGGTAGCAATACTTGTATCTGACAAAAGAGACTTCAAAACAAAGTCTGTGGTAAGAGCCAAAGAAGGACACAATATAATGATAAAAGGAGCAACACAACAAGAGGATGTAACCCTCATAATCATTTATGCACCCAACGTAGTAGCACTTAAATACGTAAAGCAAATATTGATGGAAATAAAGGGGGACATTGAAAGTCATACAGACATAGTATGAGATTTTAATACCCCACTGAGATCAATGGATAGATCTTCCAGACAGAAAATCAACAAGAAAGCAGTGTCATTAAAAGATGCATTGATCAGATGGGTTTAATTGATATCTTCAGAGCATTTTATTCCAAAGCAGCAGAATATATGAGTGCCTTCTTTTCAAGTGTACATGGAATATTTTCTAGGATAGACCACATGTTAGGACATAATCCAAGTCTTAATAAAATTAAGAAGATTGAAATCATGTGAGACATCTTCTCTGATCATAATGCTATGGAACTAGAAATCAATCACAAAAAATGTAAAAAAATGCCCAAATATATGGAAGCTAAATAACATGTTACTAAACAATGAATATGTTAACAATAGGATCAAGGAAGAAATCAAAAGATACCTCAAAACAGATGAAAATGAAAACATAACAACCCAAAATTTATGGGGTATACCAAAAACAGTCCTTTGTTTTTCAGATCCTTAGAGGCCTACCTCAAGAAACAAGAAAAAACCCAAATAAACAATCTAACTTTTGTCTTAAAGGTACTAGAAAAAAATAGAAACAAATCCCAAGGTACGTAGAAAAAAGGAAATAATAAAGATCAGAGCAGAAGTAAATGAAATATAGTCTAAAAAATACAAATTATCGATAAAACCATGAGCTAGTTCTTTGAAAAGATAAACAGGATTGAAAATCTTTTACTGGACTCATCGAGAAAAAAAGAGAGAAAACCCAAATATATAAAATCACAAATGAAAGAGATATAACAACTGACATCACAGAAATACAAATAATTGTAAGAAAATATTACAAACACTATATGCCAATGAATTGAAGAATCTAGATTAAAGAGATAAATTTCTAGAAACATACAATCTTTCAAATCTGAATTAGGAAGAACCAGGAAATCTGAATAGACCAATTACAACTAATGAAATTGAAGCAGTAATGAAAAAATTCCCAGGAAACAAAAGTCTTGGAATGGATGGGTGGCTTCACAGGTTTTACCAAATGTTAAAAGAACACCTATTTTTTTTTTTTCAAACTTAAAGGAATTTAAAGAAGAAAGGGACTTCTAAAATCATTTTATGAGGACAGCAGTATCCTAATTCCATAACCAGTTAAGGACAATACAAAGAAAGAAAATTATAGGCCAATATCCCTGATAAACATAGATGCTAAAATCCTCATCAAAATATTAGTAACTGGATTCAGCAATGCATTAAAAAGGTTAGACACTGTGATCAAGTGGGATTTATTCTGGAATTCAAGTTTGGTACAATATCTAAAAACCAATAAAAGTGATACAATGCATAAAATGAAGGATAAAGATCACATAATCATCAATAAATTCAGAAAAAAACACTTCATAAAATTCAGCACCCATTTATAATGAACTCTCAGTCAAGTGGAAATAGAGGAAACATACCTCAATGTAATAAAGACCATATGTGGCAAAACCCACAGCCAACATCATATATGGTGGTTAAAACCTACAAGCATTTCCCTTAAGATTCAGAACAAGACAGGGATATCCACTTTCACCACTTTTATTCCAACCATGGCCATCAGAAAAGAAGAAGAAATAACAGGCATCCAAATTAGAAAGGAAGAAATAAAACTGTCATTATTTGTAGATGATATGTATGACTCTATATTTAGAGGAACCTGAAGATGCCACCAAAAACTACTAGAACCAATAAATGAATTCAGTAAAGTATAAAAATACAAAATGGATATCCAGAAGTCAATTGCATTTTTATACACCAATAATGATGTATCAGAAAGGAAAACTAAGAAAACAATTTCATTTACAATTACTGCCAAAAAATACTTAAGAATAAATTTAACCAAAGATGCAAATGACCTATACTCAGAAAATTATAAGACATTGAAGAAAAAATTTAAAAAGATACAAATAAGTGGAAGCATACATCATGTTCATGAATAGGAAGAATTAACATAATTAAAATATCCATAACCCAAAGGAATCAATAAATTCAATGCAAATCCTATCAAGATTCCAATGGTGTATTTCACAGAATTAAAACAAATATTCCAAAAATTTATATTCAATGACAAAAGACCTCAAATAGCAATAGTGATCTTGAGAAAGAACAAAGTTGGAGAAATCATGCTACCTGATGTCAAATTATACTATAAGTCCATAGTAGTCAAAAGGGCATTGTACTGGCCTAAAAACAGACATGTAGATCAATGGAATAGAATAGAGATACCAGAAATAAACCCATACCTTTAGAGTCAACTAATCTTTGACAAAGGAGGCAACAATGTGTACTGAGGAAAAGATAGTTTATTTAATAAATGGTGTGGAAAACTTTGAACAGATACATGAAAGAAAAAAATGAAGTTAAACCACTTTCTTACACCATACATAAGAAACAACTCAAAAGTTAAATATGACTCAAAACCATAAAAATCTTAGAAAACATAGGCAGTAAAATTTTGGACATTTCTCATATATATGCATATGTGTACATATGTATATATATGTATGTATGCACACATACATGTATGTATGTATATGTATGTACGTGTGTGTGTATTTGATATATCTCCTCAGGCAAGGGATATGAAAGAAAAAATAAGCAAAAGGGACTACATCAAACTAAAAAGTTCTTGCACAGCAATGGAAACCATAAATAAAATGGGCAGAGAGTCCACTGTATGGGAGAACATATTTGCCAATGATATATGTGAGAAGGGGTTAATATGCAAAATTTATAAAGAACTTAAAAAAACTCAATGTCCCCCCACAAAACAAAAACAAAACAAGACAAAACAAAGCAATTCAATTTAAAAAATAGGCAAAGGACCAGAATAGACACTTCTCCAAAGAGGACATATAGATGATTAATAGACATATGAAAAGATGCTCAACATTGCTAATCATCAGTGAAATTCAAATTAAAACCACAATGAGATATCACCTTACACCTGTCAGAATGGCCATCATAAACAAATCAACAAAGAAGTGTTGGAGAGGATGCAGAGAAAAGGGAATCCTAGTGCACTGTTGATGGGAATGCAGACTGGTGCAGCCACTGTGGAAAACAGTATGGACTTACCTCAGAAAAAGAAATAGAACTGTTTTTTTGTCCTGATCAGTGTGGCTCCGTTGGTTGAGTGTCTTCTCACAGGTTAAAAGGTCACCCGTTTGATTTGTGGTCATGGCACATGCCCAAGTTGTGGGTTCAGTCCCTGGTCAGGGTGCATGTGGGAGATAGCGATAATTGTTTTTTTCTCACAGCAATGTTTTTCTCCCTCTCTTTCTCCCTCCCTTCCACTCTCTCTCTAAAAATAAAATAAAATAAAAATAAAGAATTGGAACTGCCTTTTGACCCACAGATTCCACCTCTGGGAATATATCTGAAGAAACCTGAAACACTGATTTGAAGGAAAATATGAACCCTACGATCACTGTTCTGTTATTTACAATAGCTAAAAATTGAAAGCAGCCCAAATGTCTATCAGTAGATGAGTACATAAAAAAGTTGCAATACATTTACGTAATGGAATACAACTCTACTATAAAACGAAGGAAATCTCAACTTTTATAACAGCATAGAATGGACCTGGAGAGTATTACTCTAGGCAAAATAAGTCAGTCAGAGAAAGACAAATACCATATGCTTTTACTTATATGTGGAATCTAATGAACAAAATAAACAATCAAAATGGAAATAGACTAATAAATACAGAAAATAGACTGATAGCTATTAGAGGGACAGGATTTGGGTAGCTGGGTAAAAAAAGGTGAAGGGATTAAGCAAAAACAAAGAAATGAATAAACACTAATAGACACAGAGAACCATATGGTGATTGCCAGAGGAAAAGGTGGGTGAGGGCAGGTAGGAGAAGGTAAAGGAAAGATAAATGGTGATGGAAGGAGACTTGACTTTGGTGGTGAACATACATACACATGATGTATTACAGAATTATACACCTGAAACCTATGTAATTTTATCAACCAATATCACCCTGATAAATTCAGTAAAAATTTTTAAAAAGAAAAGTATTATATTTCAAATAAGCTGGGATACCAGATTGAAATATACCTGGTGGTAATTATGTGGAGAAGAAAACTAGGCATCATTGTTTCAAAAAGGGCTTCATTTTTGTTTTCTTGTTTCTTTAATAGATGGTAAAATTAATCCATAAACATGCTATAAAAATAGATTATAATAAATTTATGTAATTGCTTTTTATAAAAGTGGAAAGACTGACTATTTTTTTAAGAAGAACTAAGTTCTATTTCAAATTCTATAGCTCATTTGTTGAACCCTCAGAAAACAATATAGTATGATTCTTTTATATAGTAAAGTACAACCTGTCTCACAGGATTGCAAGGAGATCAAAGTGATATAAATGAAAATATTATTTAAGTTATTGATCTGAATTCTTTTTAGAGAAACAGTATGAGCTTCTTTTTGTTTTAAGTTCTATTTTAATCATGTGGCTAGGCATGATTCCTATAGGGGTTAGATGTCAAGCTGAGGAGTAAAAAAGGCAAAGCTTACCAAATCTCATTGATCAATTCTGCATCCTTGATACAGTGTATATGTCATGGGGAGAAGAAGAGGAACCTTGGATCTCTTGCTTATTGAAGAGCAATCTGAATCAGGTTCTAGCTCACAGCAGTCCCCAGAAGAACTTAGGAGAGGCCTGAATTCAAAGGTAACCTCTGCTATTTAAAAGTCATATGCACTTGAGAAAGTAATATAATTATTTTTTTTCAGTTTATTGATCAGAAAAATAAAATAGTTCTGAGAAATAAATAATTTAAAAAGTATACAAAACAAAGTACCTGCTAAACACAATTAGATGTCTTCTTTATTCTTTCTTGTTACTGATCTAGAAAAGAAATCAATTTATTTTTTTATATAATACTTTCTCTAGTAACACCCCTTCTTATATTTAAGAACATATCAAGTTACTTTCAATTATTTTGAAATTATTTTCTCTTTGAGTTTGCTTTTAATGAACAGAAAATATTCATGCATTTTTATGATCTTAAGCATTTGACTATTTTTGATTTCATTGTGATGAACAAATGCAAGAGAAATATTTTTGGTTCCCAGACACATTCATAACTTCATGCTTTACCCTTTTCTGAAATCTGTAAAGTATTCAGTGTTGTGTTGTCCTCATTTGATTATTTTGAAATATGTAGATCATAAGAAAAACACATATCTCATGAAGGAGAAAATGTCTTCTTTTTACTCAGACATTCTATTCTTCTGTTATCGGGGGATATTTTTCATCCATATGTGACTATTTATTAGAAAAAGAACTATACTGCGTTGTACCCTGCCTTACCTCTGTTTTTAGCACTTGCATTGTGAAATTTCATTGTTCAGTTATAAGGTATGATCATTTTACATAATTTTGAGGTCCATAACTATTCTAAATACATTACTCAAATCATATACCAATTTAGATACCAAACTTGCTGAATATCATCTGTAATTTTAATTAAACATACAACTTTATTGTTAACAACATGCTGTAAAAGTAGATTATGCAGAACAATCTTTATGTAACATCCTAAGGTAATCACTAGAAATCACCCAGCCTAATGAACAAAATCCCACCTACATTTTGGCAAAATTGTTTGATTGATATCAAATCCAATAAATTGGTGTCCAGCTCATCTTTAGTTTCCCTTATAGCTTCGTGTGTGTCTCAAAAGAAGTATTATCAAATACCTTATGGACTGATGCCTATGTCTACCTGATTTTCTAAATATCTACTCATCTATTATATTTCTCAAAGAAATGAATGAGCTTAATGTGATACTATTGATTCAAGGAACCCCAGCTGACTTTAGTGATACTTAATTGTAGAATCTTGCCCAGGTTCAACAGGGAGCTAGTCAACAGCTTTTTTTTACTCCATTTTAGCTTCCATTATAAAAATTAATATATTTTCTGATATTACAGATATTATTTCCCTATTTTCAATAATAACTCAATACTTACCCATGGCTATTCAGAGATGTTGCTTAGTAGTTTTTCACTCTAGCATCAAATTTGTCCTTTCGGGAACTCGAGGTGACTCAAACAGCTAGTTACTCACATAAAATATCTTCATCCATCATGAACATCATCTTGGAAAACTGCCTCTGATATTTGTGTTTGTGCTTCTGTTTTAGTCCAGTGGTCATTTTACTTGACAGAGAATACAAAAGCCAAATATGGGTTAAGGTATTCTGCTTTTCCACCTAATTCATTACTTAGAAGCTTCAAAACAAACGTCAGCTTTAAATTAAATAAGAAAATTGACACAATTGGCCCCTTATTCTGGATTATGAAAATTAATAATACATATTTCATTTTGTTCACTTTTTGTCCCCAAGTCTTTCAGAATGATTTTGACTAACATCCAGAAAGTAGTCTGTAGCCTTATTCTTTGACTACACTAGTGTATTATAATTCTTGCAGTACTTTCTGTGTCTCAAGAATCTTTTTGTAACTAATATATTTTATAAAACATTAAGTATTAATTTTAGCATTATTTAATAAGTCAAAGGTTTACTTAATGTAATTTATAATTCAGTGTTATATACAAAATAATAAAATAAATATGAAATGCTCAATAATTTTTGAATGATGTTCCTTTATTTAAGAAATAGACAAGTAACTAGAAAATCCACAAGCAATATGTAATATTAATTTGCAAGTTTCTTTAGCAAGTTCTTTCTTCTCTTTGTAAAATAGTTAGAAATTATTTTATGTGTTTATTTTTGCAAATTTGTGTGAGATTTCCTAGGTTATACAGTCAGAATTGAAGTTTCCGTTCTATAGAATGTGGCTTTTCCTCAAGTTTACTAAATAATGACAAAATAATTTTCATATTGGTTACAGAAATATGCACATTTTAGCAGTGTGCTAAATTTCATAGCTCCGCATTCTTTTTTATTAGTTTAAGGTATACAATGTATGATTTGATATATGTATATATTGTGAAATTCTTAACACAATTAGTTTAGCTAACTATAGTACCTAACATAATCACAATTTTTTCTTATGATAATAACTTAAAGATCTATTCTCTTAGCCACTTTCAAATACACAATACAGTATTGTTAACTATAGTCACCATATTGTGCTTCACATCCCAGAATTTACTTATTTTATAACTGGAAATTTGCACATTTTGACCCATTTCCCGCAGCTCCCAAATCCTCAATTCTGGCAAACATCAATCTTTTCTCTGCTTCTGAGTTAGGTTTGTTTTTTTTAGATTTCACATAAAAGTGAGGTCATAAAATATTTGTCTTTCACTGACTGACTTTATTTCACTTAGCATAATGCCCTCCATCTCAATTCATGTTGTTGCAAATGGCACACTTACCTTCTTTTTTTTTTAATGGTTGATTAAGATGTATTTTTTTTTTTCATAAGAGCTTGAGGATTAAGAGTATCAGCTGCTTCTTCCCTTTGAAATATGTTCTCAGAAGACCTTTATTTTTCCACACTTGTCACTATTGCATGCATGACATTTCTTTTGGTATACTTGTCTGTCCCAATGTCTATTACACGGTGTTAATTTCATTTATTTTATAAAATGAATATTTTTTTCCGACAGAGAACTCTCCTCCAATATGACTCTTCCTGTCATGATTTTTTTATCCCTTTTAGATTTCATATCAAAGGTGATTTTTGTATTTTCTTGCAATAGAGTTTTAGAATAAGGTTGAAGAACAAATAAGTAAATGTTTATAGTCCCTTTGAAAATTGAAAATGTGTTTTAAGTTTTTTGAGACTCAGTGACATAGTATCTAAGCAAGTGTTTACACACTGTCAGTTGTTAATTAAAGCTTTATTGTGTTAGCAAAAGATAGTGCTAGTGTCTGAATAACAAGGATGTGAGTCACTTCTTATGGGCTAGGACCATCACGCTGTTTCTTTTTGCTCCTTGTACGTGTAAGAGTGCCGCCTATCTAGCAGATAGTAGATTAAAGTCAGTAATTTCATTTGAAGTTCACCAGACATGTAATTTGCTTCAGGTAACATAATACCTGCCTAAAAATGGTTTACAATATAAGGATTAATAATTTTGTATAAAGAGATTTCTGAAAGTAAAGGTTTTCAGATTTGCTTAATTCAATAGATCAGCAATCGTTCAGTTGTGTAAGGAACACTTCTCTGTATTTGTTTGTATATTTATTTATTTGTTTATTTATTTAGGTTCCTTTCTCATAGCCATATCATAGCTGTCAAAGCTCAAAGTTTTTATCTTCATACACCGATGCCCAAAATTAATAAGAAAGGGCAAGATTTCTCCTCCTGATGTCTCCTTTATCATGGAGTAAATCAGGCCCGGAAGCTCTCAGCCACCTTCTCTCTATGCCCCCTGGCTACATGTAGACAGGGATCTTTCCCTGGCCAGAATTAATTATAATTTATCATAAGGTGGAACCCACCTTACTTGAGCATAGTGCCAAGGAATAGTGAAACAAAACCAAGTTCATTTTACCATTGAAGAGGATAATATTTCCTTTGGAAAGAAAATCAACAATTAAAAAAATTATCCTTGTTGGAGATTATTCTGTTGCTTTTATTTATTTACTTTTGCATGTCTAAAATAGTTCATAAACTTTTTTTGTTTTTATTTTTATTTTTTTCTATTTATTATTATTATTATTATTATTTTTTAATCAGTATTTTTTAATTGTTGATATTGTACAGTTTTCTGTCTTTTACCCCGCCCCAGCCCACCACCCCAGCCCTCCCCACCTTCCTCCCATTTCCACCCCCCATAGTTTTTGTCCGTGAGTCCTTTATACTTGTTGCTCTAAACCGTTCCCCTTTACCCCCGAAATTCCCTCCCCTCCCACTTTGGACACTGTCAGACTGTTCTCAAATTCAGTGTCTTTGTTTATATTATGCTTGTTTGTTTGTTTTGTTGATTAGCTTCCTAAACTTTTAATGAGGATGCTTTCTCCATGAATTTAATACATCAGTGACATTATTAATGACATAAGTGTGTTGACTTCTTATGATTTTTAGATAACTGATTAATTCATTAATCATTTGATCACAGCACCATTACTTCTCCACTAATCTTTATAAATTATATTTTATAGATTATGCTATGATAGTTGTCCTGATTTTTCCCCTTTTTCCCCGCTCCAACCAGCATCCCCCACTCCCTCAGGCAATCCCCCCACCATTGTTCATGTCCACAGGTCATGCATGTAAGTTCTTTGGCTACTCCATTCCCTATACTGTACTTTGCATCCCCATGGCTATTCTGTAAACTACCTATTTGTACCTCTTAATCCCCTCACCTCTTCACCCATGCTCCCACGCCACACTCCCATTAAAATGTTCTCTGTATCCATGATTCTATCTCTGCTCTTCTTGTTCATTTTATTTGTTTTTTAGATTCAATTGTTCATAGATATAAATTTTTTGCCATTTTATTGTTCTTAGTTTTGATCTTCTTTTTCCAAATGAGTCCCTTTAACATTTCATATAATAATGGTTTGGTGGTGATGAACTCCTCTAACTTTTTCTTGTCTGGGAAGCTCTTTATCTGCCCTTGGATTCTCAATTACATCTTTGCTGGGTAGAGCACTCTTGGCTGTAGGTCCTTGCTTTTCATGACTTTCAATATTTCTTACCAATCCCTTCTAGCCCATAAAGTTTTTATTCAGAAATAAGCTGACAGATTTATGGGAACTCCCTTATAGATAACTAACTTCTTTTCTCTTGCTGCATTTGAGATTCTTTCTTTATCTTTAACCTTTGGCATTTTAATTATCATGTGTCTTGGAGTGGGCTTCTTTGCATTCATCTTGTTTGACATTCTCTGTGCTTCCTGGACTTACATGTCTAGTTCCTTCATCAAATTAGGGTAGTTTTCTTTCACTAATTTTTCAAAAAGATTTCCAATTTCTTACTCTTTTTCTTCTCTTTCTGGCACCCCTATGATGAGAATATTCATTAGACCTCTTGAAGTTGTCCCGTAGGCTGCTTATACTATCCTTATTTTGTGGAGGGATTCCTTTTTCCTCTTATTGTCCTAACTGGTTGCTGTTTGCTTCCATACATTTCAAATCATTGATTTGATTCTAGGCTTCATCCACTCTACTGTTGTTTCCCTGTAAATTGTTCTTTATTTTAATTAATGTATCCTTCATTTCTAACTGGATCTTTTTTATGCTGTTAGGTCCTCTCTAGGTTTCTTGAGCATCCTTATAACCAGTGTTTTGAACTCTACACCTGATAGACTGCTTATCTCTATTTTTCTTAAGTCTTTTTCTGGAGTTTTGATCTGTCCTTCTATTTGGGCCATGTTTCTTTGTCTTTTCATTTTGGCAGCCTCCCTGTGTGTGTTTCTATGTATTAGGTAGAGCTACTTTGACTCTGTGTCTTGGTACTGTGGCCTAATGTAGTAGGTGTCTTGTAGGGTCCAGTGGCACAGCCTCCCCTATTATCCAAGCAGGGTACTTGAGATGTACCATTTCATGTGGGCTGACTATACCTTGCTCTTATAGTTGAGCCTTGGTTACTGTTGGCAGATCAATGGGAGGGATTTCCCCAAGCCAGTCAGCTGCAAGTACTAGCTGTGACCACTGACCACAAACCTCTACCCTCTTTGGATTATCAGCTGCGAAGGAGCAGAGTGGTGGTGTTCCAACATGGTCAGTAGCTGTCCACTGGGTGTGCTGGCCCTGGGGTTTTCTAGGTGGTGCAGGCTAAGGTCAGCCCCCACCTGTGTTTTGCCTAGGGTACCATGCCTGTGTTACAGAACACAGGGACAAGGAGGGTATGATATACTATTACCAAAAGTATCCCCATTAGGTTCACATTGTCTGCTGCCAGAAGAAAGATGTCTCTCAATGCCAGAGATTTGTGAGAAGGAAAGGAAATGTTTATTTAAAGCTATACAGACTTAAAGTAGTGACCTAATGTCTTCATTAAAATATTAAATTCTTTTAAGATACCCACAGATGCACATAGTCCTTCCTTCTCCCTCTGTCCTAATTTAGGGTGCCGTATCTCAGGAAAAAAAGTAGATTCAGGCTCCCGACACCATCAGCTGTGTGATCGGCCAGGATCAAGCCGTGTGGTGCTCCTCGGCAAAGCTCTGGGGGTCTCCACTCTGCCAAAACCGAGTGGTTCTCCCTCTACTGCCACAGCTTAGTGGTCCTCTCCTGGCAAAGCTGCAGGGCTGGGGTCGGGGCGGGGCGGGGCGGTGGTCGCCACTCTGCCAAAGCCGAGTGGCGGTTCTCTGCTAGAGCCAAGTGGTGATTCTCTGCTAAAGCCACGTGGTGATTCCCTCCCGCGGCTGCCGCATCTGGGTTTAAATCCCTGTGCCAGTTTTCCTCCGCAGCCCCATTTCTGACTCCTCCTACAGTCGAGGACAATGGCCTCTGCTCTCCTTGATGCCAGACACTTCAGTTTCTCCCTATACTCTACTTGTGTCTTTCAAGCTGCTACCGCAGCAATGGAATTCAGAGGGAGTGAATCTGAACATGTGAGTTGTTTTGGGGTTCTTTAAGAGAAACTGCTTGGGGCTCCAGCACTTTTTTCCATCAACTCAGTCCCTGCTGGTTATTGCAGTCAGAAGTTGTGGGGACTTATATTTCTGGTACTGGCACCTTGGGCTGGGGGCTGGGTATTGAGCTCAGACTCCTCGTTCCCAAGATATCTGTCCCACATGTATATCTACCACATGTGAGCGTGGGACCAGCCCATTCCGTGTCTGCTCCCCTTCTACCAGTCTGGATGGATATGGTTTATTTATTTCTGTAGCTGTCACCCTTCCATTCAACTCAATTTCTGACCGTTCTAAATGATGGTTTTTCTATATTTTAGTTGTAATTTTGATGTGGTTGTGAGAAGAGGCGAGCCATGTCTGCCTACTCTGCCATCTTGAACTGAACTCCTTTTCATTTCTTTTAGAGAAAGAAAATGAGAGAGACATCAGTGTGAGAGAGAAACATTGGCTCTCTTTCATGGGACAGGCTTAGAACCCACAACCCAGGCATGTGTCCTAACCAGCAATCGAGCCTGATGCCTTTCAGGGCCAGTGCTGCAACCAGCCAAGCCACACAGGACAGCGTGAAAGTCAGCAACTTCTGTCGTAGGCAGTTTTATGTTTCCAAATTAATAAAAAGGATGACATAGCAAATAAACAGAAAATGATTATTTAGACTATTTCTAATTTCAGCTTATTTTAGAGCTTTTAAAAAGAAAAACATCAATTGTCACTTTCTAATGTTTCTTAAAATTTTATAATTTAAATTGACTATCTAAAGGTGTTGTTTCCTAATTAGTATTGTAATAATCTGTTTCTTCCACTAGTTACATTGTCAAAATAAAATTTTCCTCATTCTTAATTACTTCACAGAGACTTTAGAAAAAATACATTAAAAATGCTATATTCCCCAGAGTGGCTTATATTGTAAGAATTCTAATATGTAAAATATATGGTTATATTAAAATGTGTGGTTATATTAAACTATGTGATTAAATATGACTTAATTTTTTACAGAAAAACCAGAATTAAATATTCAAAAGATAGTTTTTTCCATCTAAATTAACATGTATAATTACAGTCTATCATGATGATATGCAAATCTGTCCTGGAATTTCCATTTAAAGATTGTCTTTAGATTTTCCTCATTTTTACTCTCTTTATTTTTGGGGGGTGGGAATAGGAATAAAATAAAACTCTTGGGGCCATGATATAACTGATTCCTCCAAATAATTTCTACACCCAGTAGTTATTTATGGACTAAACTTGTTATTAAGATTTAGGGGTTAAAAATTTGATTAAAAAATATATGACTTTGTTTGTTAAACTATTCTAAATACAGTATTATACAAGTTCCAGTAAATTTTTGAGCAACACTATCACTACTGGAACAAATATATACCTTTATAGATTATAAAGTGAAAATTTTTTATTTAGATATATTTGCTTTGTTCTTCTTTTTTGGTTATTAAACTTTTGATATATTTATTAGAAGTATGTTTCCAGTTTGTTTACTTTTTAATTTTTGTATAATTTTTAAAATATATTTTATTGATTATGCTATTATGGTTATTCCATTTCCTTCTCCCCTTTATTCCCCTCTGCCTTTTACCCACCTCCCACCATCATTCTCCCACCTTAGTTCATGTCCATATAATTTCTTTGGCTTCTCCATTCCCATTCTTTTCTTCACCTCCCCCTGTCTATTTTGTACTTACCATTTTTGCTTCTTATTCCCTGTATCTTTTTCCGCACCCCACTGATATCCCTCCATGTGATCTCTGTTTCTGTGATTCTGTCCCTGTTCTAGTTGTTTGCTCAGTTCATTTTTGTTTTTGTTTTTTTAGGTTTGGTAGTTGTGAATTTGTTGTCATTTTACTGTTCATAGTTTTGATCTTTTTCTTAGATTAAGTCCCTTTAACATTTTATGTAATAAGGCTTGGTGATGATGAACTCCTTCAACTTGACCTTATATGGAAAGTACTTTATCTGCCCTTCCATTCTAAATGATAGTTTTTCTTGATAGAGTAATCTTGGATGGAGGTCCTTGCCTTTCATGACTTTGAATACTTCTTTCTAGCTCCTTCTTGCCTGCAAGGTTTCTTTTGAGAAATCAGATGATAGTCTCATGGGAATTCCTTTGTAGTTAACTGTCTCCTTTTCCCTTGCTGCTTTTAAGATTCTCTCCTTATCTTTGATCTTAGGTAATGTAATTATGATGTGCCTTGGTGTGTACTTTCTTGGGTCCAACTTCTTTGTGACTGTCTAAGCTTCCCAGACTTCCTGGAAGTCTATTTCCTTTGCCAGATTAGGGAATTTCTCCTTCATTATGTTTTCAAATAAGTTCTCAATTTGTTGCTCTTCCTCTTCTCCTGGCACCACTATGATTTGGATGTTGGGATGTTTAAAGTTGTTTCAGAGGTTCCTAAGCCTCTTCTCATTTTTTTGAATTCGTGTTTCTTCATTCTGTTCTGGTTGAATGTTTCTTTCTTTCTTCTGCTCCAAACTGCTGATTTGAGTTCTGATTTCCTTCCCTTCACTTTTGGTTCCCTGTATATTTTTATTTATTTTACTTTTCATGGCCTTCACTTTTTCCTCGATTTGAAAACCATACACAACCATTTCTGTGAGCACCTGATTAGCAATGTTTTGAACTATGCACCTGATAGGTTGGCTATCTCTTCATCACTTAGTTGTATTTTTTCTGGAGTTTTGATCTGTTCTTTCATTTGGGCCATATTTGTTTGTTTTTGTGCACCTGTTACATTGTGATGGACAGACTCTTAGGTATTCTCCAAGACAGGGCAACCCTCTTTGCTGCATATGGCACTGTATGTGGGTGAGGCATCTGAGAGGGAACAATGCCACTTGCTCAGCTCTCGACGGCTTTCGGTCATTTCCTCCTCTACCTACAAACAAATTGGGCCCTTCTGATGCTGATTCATGGGTCACTGGTTTTGAGTACATTCTAAGACCTCGTGGGTCTCTCCAAAGAACTCTCCTGTGAGGTTGGGAGTTTCTCCTGCCACCCCAACCCCCACAGGTTTTTTCAGTCACAGGTTTTGAGGCTCCACTTCCCCTCACTGGAACCCTGGGTTGCTTGGTCTGCCTTGCTACCCAGTTGTTCCTCCCCATTTATCTGCACACACATGTGGGACTTCCTGCTCCTCCAGCTGCTGCCTCATCTGATCTGCCAGCTTCCACCTTTCTGTAAGTCCTCTCCGCCCCAGCTGCTCATCTCCATCCCTCCTACTAGTCTGAATGAATGTTTCTTTTCTAACTCTTTGGTTGTTGAATTTCCATACAGTTCTATTTTCTGGAAGTCCTGGTTATTTTTTGTTTTTAAATTTGCTGTTGTCCTTTTGGTTGTGCAAAGAGACAAAGTGAATCTATTTCTACCTCCATCTTGGCTGGAAGTCTGTTTCCTTTGTTCTTACTGTTATTTGTTAACCTTTCTAGTTTTTTTAAACATCTAACACTATGCACATATTTTAAATATCTCAAGTTTGCTTGTATCAAAGTTCAGTAATTTAAATTCAAGGATAAATGATTCTCAAATATCTAGTGATCTCTTACATTACTATACTTTGTCTGACAGTTGGAATCAATCCAGTTTTTTCTTTCTGATGAGTCTGGCAATCTTCATATATGAAGTATGTGATGGACAATTTCTCTGAATATTCTTTCTGGCTTCATAAAATAGGACTCTTGGAATGTGCTGAGCTTGTAAAACAGGTATCTGAAGTAGAAAATGAATAAGAATTCTAACTTAAATTGGCCATTATATGAAATGAACAAAAGTAGCTACCATTTCCTGAATAAGGAGTGATTTTTTTTTTTTCTTTCTGTGGGTAGATGGCAATCAATTTGAGAGGTGAGAAAAAGAAAACAATAGTAATCGTTTGCCTATAAAAAGCAGCACTTCCAAGATTGTTGTGAGAAATTGCCACTATAAGTTGGGAAAAGAAGTTGGTGTTTCCACATTATTGAAAATCTACTTCCATATAATTAAGTCTTAAATCTCTTATTCTTAGGAGGTAATTTTTACATGTGAGGTGATGTCTATATTGTATAAATCAAAAAGAAAAAGCAATTAAATAGAAAACTGGGAAAAGGTGAGCAGCTGTATGGATTTCCTATTTCCTACTTGCTATTATGTGCATTAGATATTTTATGTTTAACATGTCTATAGTTGAAGAAAGTACCTACATGCACATGGAGACACACACATATGCATGCCTATTTTCTAATTTGGAATCTCTTCCACATAGTTTACCTGACCAGACTGAATTCCTTTTATTTATGTCTGTGTCAATCATCCCAATACTTTTGCTGCTTTACATCTGAAAATCTTTTTGTCTGAACCCTGTATTTATCTTTTTTATCTCTGCTTTCATTACCTGTAATTAAAATCTTAATTGCATCTCTTCTCACTCAGTTTGCTAGCTTGCCCAGAAAGGTTATGCTTCCCTTCTGTATTATATTATAAGCTCACTGTGAATAAAGAACACATTTTTTTAATTTCCTGGTATTTTCATAGTGCTTGGCATACAGTGGCCATTTAAATATATTATAGAATTGTATACCTGAAACTTATATACTTTTATTAACCAATGTCACCTCAATGAATTCAACAAAAAAGTAATTTTGTGCTGAACAAGTTAAAGTAGAACCCCAGTACTGAACACACTAAAAATGTGTTAATGATTGTATTTTGATTGATCCATTATCATCATAAACCAACCATTTTTCTCTAAGGATTACGAAAATTATATATTTAAAAAGTATGTATAGTTGTGCACACAGTGAGAGTGAAGGCACAATTTAAGGGTTGCATTATAAAGTTATCTCAAAGCTTTAAATCACGTATGCTCAATATTTCCCTCATAAGTCTTTAAAAATATAAAAGAAATATTTTTTATTATATCTCACTAAAGAAAAAGCTCTCTCTTTTCTCTTTCTCTTTCTCCATACACTACGCATACAGAGACATATGCCTATATATGCCATACACACACATATGCCTGTGCAGACACTTATACACGTCTTGGCATTTCAAACATTTTGCATTCAAGATAACGCATGCCTAAAGAGAATTAGATTAGGGTTATTTTGGGCCATCTTAAATAATTTAAAAATATTTTTGTTTATTTACAGTGTTTACTTGTGTGTTCATATTAAGCCTCAAATTCTAAATACAAATAATAATGAATTTTTTCTTTATAGGGATTGAATGAGACAATGTGGTTGTATCTCATCTGTGGATTTTATGTATTCATTTATAGATTAATTTGCATGTTGAACAGATATTGACAAAGTGCCTACTATGTGTGAATGGTATTCCAGGTAATTGATCAAGGCAGGCAAGCATGGTCCCTCCTTCACTGAAACTGCAATGGACTTGAGAGACAATAAATAAATAAGTAAATAAATAAATAAATAAAAATAAAGCAAGCAAATATTAAATAGTGTCAATGCTAAGAATAATATTCAATTGGGTGTTGTTTAGACTACAAGCACTGCAATGACTTGTTATAAAGGCCCTGAGGCAGAAAGCAGCCTGGGATGCTGTCTAAGGAAGAAGAAAGCTGTGTGTTCGCTCTTGGGGAGGAAAGACGAGAGTGGCTGCTGATGTGATCAAATGGTAGGCAGGCATCAAATCATGTGAGACAGGAGAGGACAAAATAAAAGTTTGAATGTTATTTAAAATCTGAGCAGAAGCCGCTGTGGTTTCCAATAGGGAAGTGACATCAGATTTTATTTTAGCAAAGAATACTTAGGCTGCCCTGCAAGGAGATGAGAAGGGGGAATCAGAACAACTAATTAGAAAGCTCCTGCAGAAGTCCAGTCAAGAGATAATCTGGAATAGTCTAGCCAGTTGGAAGTGGAAATAAAGAGAAGTGGATAGATTTAGAATATATTTTAAATATTCATTGCAAAGTAAGCAAGAGGATTAAATATGAGAAATTATGGTATGGCTACATACTGTGTGCCATGTGCTTTACTATCCTCCTCATAGTTTCGTAAATACTAGAATGACTATGGCTTATCATATAGCATCTTAGCAGAGTAGCAGAGAAAGATGGTCTGGCTACTGGAGAAGTTATATAAACCTTCTGTGCTTCAGCATTTTCCTCTATGAAACAGGTAATAATAATATTACATCACTCAAAGAGTTGACGTAATATACGCAAAGTGTTAACAATAGTACTCAGTACTAGCAACTGCTACTAACGTTAAAAAAACTTTCATGGGTAAAAGTTTTTTCTGAAAAAGTTTTATTCAGCCAAATGCTAGTTTGATAGAGAGAGAGATTGAGAGAGAGAGAGAGAGAGAGAGAGAGAGAGAGAGAGAGAGAGAGAGACCAGGTCAGGTCCTGGCACTTGAAGTCTAAATCACTAGCTGTATGGTTAGCTGAAAAAGACAAGCCTATCTGCCATCCTGGAATTGAGGAGTGCTTTTATACATAATGTTTCATGGAAGAAAAATGTTAGTTGTTTTCAAAGAATTGACATTAGCTATCAGTGAATGGGGTGGCGGAAGGTGAGTTGGAGGCAGTTCTATAATAGGACCACAATGTGTAAGGAAGAAATATTTATTACTTTTGATAGGTAACAGGCAACCGTCCTGAAAGTTCACACATGTGCAGTATGTGGTGGGCTCATGTTGTCAGTTAATAGACCCTTGGATGTTGATTCAAAGCTCCAGCATACATTCATAACTGTGAGCAGTCTTTCTGTTAGTTGTCCTCCAGCTATTAACAGGCTAAGTGTTCTGTCTCTTTCTCTCATTCTTTGGCGAGCTATAACTTAATTTAGAATATATCAGAATTTTTTTTCTGTCAACAATATGACAAAAAATAATTTAAATAATAATTTATATTTTTAATATCTTCTATGAAGCATCAATATGATTTAATGGAAAGATGGGTGAGTTTGGAGTTCAATAAACTTATACCTGAACTTCTGCTCCACAAGACATCATTTCTTCTTGGTTTTGAACATGTTACTAAACCTCTCTAAGTCTCAGTTTTTGCACCTATAAAATAGAGATATTAAATCTTACATCACAAGAATAATGTAAGAATTAAATTAGATACTTACAAATCATTCAAAACTGTGAATGGTACTGGCAATAAAGTAAAATATTAGTTACTATGAAAAGTTGAATGCTTCCAATTCACTTCCACTTTTCTATAAAATTCACTGATATCCATGTTAGTCATGTGACCTTTTTGGCTAAGTACATGTTGCTGATGTTACTCAAGGACACTCTTTGCATGTGCAGGTTTTGGTTTGCCCTCTTGTACTCTGGTAGCGCATCATGAAAAGACTATGAGCTGCTGGTCCTAGGAAAACAAGGACATATAGGGAGCATATCTGAAGTCATTCTGAAACCTGGAACCATCTAGTAAAACCACAGAAAACCCAAATACCTGTGAGCAACAAAAGAAGCATTTATATTCTTACAAGACACTGGAATTTGAAGGATGTTTGGACATCAGTTTTGTTACAGTGAAAGTTGATTAATACATTAGCTTTTTCCTTTCTTTTAAATCATGCCAATTCCAAATATTTAAATTATATCTGAAACATAATTTTTCCTTGAGACTGAAGTAATTCTCAAGTATAGCTCTCTAGGCTGTGTAATAAACTGGAGGAGCTCAAAGGGGCCACATTAGCAGGGCTGTCAAGCTCGGTGACTGAAAGTAACCACACAGGATGCTCTGATCACAAATTCCTACCTGAATGCATCATAGTGGGTAGTCACGTCCCAGACCTACAGCTTCCTTAGCGAAAGTCAAGTCTTAATCTTAAATGAACTCTGTCCATTGTTCGTACACATCTAGGATAATATACCTTTGAAATGCGAGAGGAATTTTTTTCTAGACCCCTTGAAAGCACAACTCCTGGCATCAGAGCACAGAAGTGCCGGAGCATGAGACCACACAATCCTTCATTATTATCTTCTTCCCCACATACCATTTCTATGTACTGTAAATGTTAAATGTTAGATGTTCTGCACCAAATAATGTGGAAGAAGTATGTGTTTCTTCATTTTGCTTTTTATCCAATCCTTGCAGTTTCCTTACTTTGCTTCCTCTCACCTCCTTAATCTACCACTAATAGATTCCATGTACCTTCCTTATATTTTTTCTTTGATTTTAAGTATATACATGGAATGCAAAACTGCCATTCTCCAGAGCATTTTCTCAATCCATTGAGATTTTGCTTCTGTGCATGTCCTCAAAAGTTATGTTCAAATAAACTATTATAAAACTTTTCTAGCCCTGGCTGGTGTAGCTCAGTGGATTGAGCGCAGGCCTGCGAACCGAAGGATCGCAGTTCGATTCCCAGTCAGGGTACATGCCTGGGTTGCCAGGCCAGTTCCCGGCAGGGGACATACGAGAGGCAACCGCACATTGATGTTTCTCTCCCTCTCTCCTTCCCTTCCCCTCTGAAGATAAATAAATAAAATCTAAAAAAAAAAAAAACTATAAAAAAAAAAACTTTTCTATAGGTTGGACTTTTTTTGTCCATAATAAATTGAATTGTAGTTTATATTAATTATCAAGGAACAAGGATTTGTTAATAATAACCCTGTAGCTAGCATTGTGGTAGATTCTTCTGAGAAAAAACTAACACATGAATCTTGATAAACTTAGGATTTCTCACTGGGAACATATTGTGAGTCCTTCATGAGGTCCTATATCCTACGTATGCTTCTGAACTTGGAGCTGGAGGAACTGGATATAGGAAAAGTTTCATAGACAATGGCAGTGTTGAGTTGGACATGAATTTTGGAGCAATTCAACCCTACAGATACTGCTATAAAAAACATGAGTCATTATTCACTCCCTGACTTTTTCTTTCTGAGGCCTAATGAAAGACAGTCCTCTCCCCCATCCCCAGGGTCAGACTCTCCTGGCTGCACACTCATCTTCCTGTTTAATGGGACCTGCTTCCCTCAGAGGTTACTGGCAAGATAACCTTCAGAGTTTGATCAAATTCATCTTCTGACTATTGTTCTTGTCTTTAATAAGCCAAAGTGACACTTTACATTGAAATTTAAAAGGGGAACAGGTAGGAAAAGTCTACTGATACACTGTTTTATTAGATTTCTGATTGGAAATCGAGATGAGCTGTGGCCTTACATGAAAATCACCCATCTTTCAATTCTGAAAGATTCAGATTTGAACTTGGTGAGTTATTTATCCTCTGTCAGGCTCTGTAATTGGAGATGCAGAGCTCTCAGAGGAAGATGGGAGGCAGTTGCTAAAAGAGGAATTCTGTGCAGATGCAATCAAGGCAGCATCTTCCCCAATCTTGTAACTGTGCCCCAACAGTGAAGGAGAGAAGGAGGAAATGAAGAAGAATGAAGGGAGAACCAGAGGAAAGGGGAGAGAAGAAAAGAAGAACAGCCATTTTTGGGGCAATTTGGTTTAGTATAAACCAAGCAGGTTTTAGAGATTTCATGATACATAATGTATATGTATTAATAGTCAGCTGATTGTATATGTTGTCCCTGAAAGCTATATATGAATAGATCCATTTACAGATGAGTTAAATACATTGCCTACTACACTAGAGCTAATAAGAACCTGTACTTAATGTGAAAGAAATAATGATTTCAAAAACAATGATCATCTTATTTAACCTTTATAACTGTCTGAAGATATTCTATTAGTACTCAGATTTAAAGAAAACAGGCTAATGAAGTATTAACAACATGCAAAAACTCATACAGCTTATAAATGGCAGAGCCAGGCTCATACTGGAGTTGCCTAACTACAAAGCTCCAGCTTTTCTACTTCTAATTAATGAATGTATTTGTAGTTAATGAGCTGATAAAGACAAAACTCACTCATTTTCTCAAATATGTTTTGGAAGAGAAGTGCAGTTGATGATAGGACAGAGCTTGAGCAGTACACTTTCTGTGCTGGTTCATGCATCTTGCCTAATTTAAATAATTTCCAAATCTTTTTTTTCAGTTGTTGTAAAGTAAAACTCTCTTTCTCACCTCTCAACTATTAATTGCATTTCTCCTATTTAGCAGATATACAGTCTGTCAACTAAACCAGTGTCCTCCTCTGCTAAAAAGCAAATTTCAGTGTCAATTAGGAATAATTGTTGTGATTTCTCCACCTACCTAACTCCGGTTTCCAACAGAGCAGCACATCCCATTAGCCTTTGAAGACAAGAATGTCGAAAGAAAATGCATCTTTTAAAAAGCAAATACCATTGAGTTCCAGATCCAGTAATCTTTATAAGTCCCTCTCTGTGCAAAAGGAAATTGATAATATGTAAAATCACAGAAACGGCACAATACAATGGTGTTCCCTTCAGACAAGTGTAAGACAGTAGAGGAATTAGGTGAGGAGGGCAAGGCAGCAACTATATTTTATGAGGTGCGATGTAATCACAAATAATTCTTCAAGTTTTACCTCACTTAAAAATTCTAAAATTGAGTCATTTGTGTGATTAATTCATAAAAAGTCCTTGTTGAAAATGAACATTCTCTTTGAAGTGATTGAGAGGGACCAAAGTTTTGCCACCCCAAAATATGCCCTTTGGAGTATTGATTTTAAGCCAATTACTAAATAAAAGACTCAGAAAGAACCTTTGGCTCTCCCCTCTTACCTGTCTAAAGGAATTCAGATAGAAAAATCTGCTTAAAGGAAGGGAGCATTACCTCAGTTCATCATATAAACTAAATGTGGCAGACAAAGAGAGATGAAGCAAAACGCATTTGTTCGCCTTCCCTCTGTGTCCCGATGCTTCCGGGTGGGCCAGAAAGAACTTGTTAACCACATGTTTGACCTATAAATTACCTGTTTTTCCTTTGACAACCCCTTGCCTCCTCCCTCTTTATTGTTCAAAATGGTATATAAACTTCCACTACCCAATGTGGCTCCTGCTTATATATATTCACACACACACACACACACACACACACACGCATACATACACATGTGGGTGTGTGAATACTTATGTGTGTGCGTGTGTGTATGCCTCAGGAAATACGTTTATTATTTTTAGAGAGAGAAGAAAGAGAGAGACAGAGAGAGAGAAACATCAATATGAGAGAGGAACATCAAGCGGTTGCTTAAGTACCTGCCCGACAAGGACTCGAACCCATAACCTAGTTATTTGCCCTGATTGGGGATCAAACTGTGGCCTTTGGGTGTACAAGACTACACTCTAACTGATTCACCCAGCCAGGGCTGGTCTCATATTTTTATGGTACCCAAGTACATATGTAGTGAATGTGGCACATTTTCTCCTATTAACCTGCCCTATGTTAATTTGATTATTGGCCCAGTCAGAAGGCCTTAGAAGGTGAGAGGAAACTTGTATTTTTGACCCCCACATGCTGAAGTATAGAGCTGTGTGTGTGTGTGGGGGGGGGGGATCTGTGTGTATTTTTGATGCAGAGAGGGTAGAAATCCTATCAAGATATTTAGTGTGTTTGATCCTTTGGTGCTTATCTATCTGGAGGGCACTGAGCAGGTCTTTCAGAAGATGACTCAAAGTACTGAGGTGTTTGTATTAGTTAAGTTCTAGGTACCTTGCCCCCCACTTAAGTTCTTACCTAGTTGCAGAGAACTTCACTAGTTGGCTTGGAATTTATCTAAATGTGTTTACATCTAAACCACAATAGGCTTGTAATCTAGTAGAAGGTTAAAAAAAAAAAACAACAAAAAATTACCCAAAATTCAGATTTGCAGGAACTGGTCCAAAATATAGGGGATGTTCTGGCTGGTGTAGCTCAGTGGATTGAGCACAGGCCCAAGAACCAAGGGGTCGTTGGTTTGATTCCCAGTCAGGGCACATGCCTGGGTTGCAGGCCAGGTCTTCAGTTCACAGTGTGTGAGAGGCAACCACACATTGATGTTTCCCTCCCTGTCTTTCTCCTTCCCTTCCCCTCTCTCTAAAAATAAATAAATAAAATTGTTAAAAAATATAGGGGAAAATCATCAAGAAAAAAAACACTTCACTTATTTTATCAAAATAATATACTAATACTGTTTCAATAGTCATCCATAAATGTAGATTACTAAGTTTTTATATCAGCTTATTTTTAACTATAAATATAGACTTTGGTATTGAATCATAAAGCAAAATTAATAATTTCATCAATACTTAGCAAGAATTCTTCTTCTGCCCTGTCTGGTGTGGCTCAGTGGATTGTGTGCCAGCCTGTGAACCAAAAGGTCACATGCTCAATTCCCAGGCAGGGTACATGTCTTGGTTGTGGGCCAGGTTCCCCAGTTAGGTAGGTGTGAGCGAGAGGTAACCAACTGATGTATCTCTTGCACATAGATCTTTCTCTCTCTCTCTTTCTCCCTCCCCTTCTCTCTAAAAAGTAAATAAATAAAATCTTAAAAAAATAGAGTTCTTGTTAAAATACTTCCTACCCTTCCCTGTTATGTCGCCATTATGCAAGATCATTAGAAAAGACAAGAACTTTGTCTCTTGGTAAAATAACTCATTGGTTCAGCCCTCTCCAAATGAAATGTGATCATGGAATAGCTTAATTTGATCATGAAATTAGAGAGCTCATTTCATGGCCCTGATCAGATCAAAATAGGATGGGAAGTGAGGGACATGGTGAGAAAGCTGGGAATGCCTAGGAATTTGAACCTAGGTTTATTGAGAGAAGACACTTAGAGTTGGGAGTGGGTGTGACTCAAAACCAGAACTCCTATAAAGAATCAGATCTCAAATACCATATGATCTCACCTTTAACAGGAACCTAATCAACAAAACAAACAAGCAAGCAAAATATAACCAAAGACATTGAAATTGAGAACAGGCTGACAGACACCAGAGGGGAGAGGGGAGGGAACTTCAGGAGAAAAGGGGAAGGGTTTAGAGCAACAAGTATAAAGGACACATGGACAAAAACTAGGGAGGGTAGAAATGGGAGGGAGGTGGGGAGGGCTGGGGTGGTGGGCTGGGTAGGGAGTAAAAGACAGAAAACTGTACAAGAACAACAATTAAAATAAAGGAAAAAAATAAAAAATAAAGTAATGTTAAAGGTAACAAAAAAAAAAAAAGAATCAGATCTCAGAGATCTATAGCCCAATCTTTCATTTTTTTAAATGCAGATACAAAACAAGGATCTCTTGCCCCTTTTGATATCACTTTCAAGTATTAGAAAGACTACCATCTCCCCACCCCATTGTAATTTTCCTTAATAACATAATACAAATTTTATAAATTTCAGCACGATTTCTCTGTTAGAGTAAAATTACTTTATGTTAAATGCTTTCAAACTTTGGTGGGAAATTTCCAGCCCAGCGTTCAGGGATTTGGTTTCTTGTCTCATCATTTCTCCTCTTCCTTTACTTCAATCATGACTTCAAATGCGTATTTTCTTTATCTTCTCCAAAATCTTATTCTTCCTCATTGTCTTCATATTAAACCTCCAAGGACCACATTTTCAGCATGTGGACATTTCATCTGGAACTGCATGGGCCTTCTTTGATCTTTTCTGTGTATCCAGGTCCTAGACACGAGGACAGTGATACTGAGAGCAGCTGCCTGCAGCCAGAGAGAAAAACTCTTCATGTGAGATCAGAAAAGCCTTGCTGTTTCCACTCTGCCTTGGGCTATCCTATTCGATTATTCTCTGGCAGTGAAGTTTATTGAATAATATTGTTTGCAAGCTGAGATTTGGGGCTGTTGAACTTTTAAATAAGAGACAGTAGGGAATAGAATGAAAATGAGTTTTCATTGAGGTGTGCTTCATTTTTTCCCTCGCAATTACTCCCATAACAAATTTTTACCCATGGGTTCCCAAGTATCTCCTCACAGAACACAGCAACACAGAAAGTAAACACAGGTATTATGTGCATGGGTGAAGAATCAACTTCCCAAGGCAGTCTCCCTTGTTCTAATTAAGACAAAATGTTAGAACAGAGAAGGAAACACACAATTTCACAGCTGAATCTGGCTCCCGTGATCAAAGGCTTCGTCTTGGGATAAACCCTAATCATTTTTAAACCAATGGTGTTGGCTGGTATAACTAAAGCACAATTTTTCAGGCAGAGTAGCTTGAATGGAGCAAACAGAAGCTTAGGCTGGTATATAAGGAAAACAGTTTGCATTGTCAAAGAGCGTGCTGGGTAGAGAACTAGAGGGCAGCTTTGGAGCTTGGGGGCCAGTCCTGATTCCTTTCTTTATTATTAGAGAGGTCATAATTAGATGAATTGGTGTTCACCTGAAATATCCGATAACTATCTAGTATATGTGGTATATAAGGTGTTATTCTTTTGTCAACCCTTCCTCATAGGGGTGTTTCTTAGTTTCAGAAAATTTGTTTTCAAAAGCAGCATATTTATAGTAATGTCCTAGTTATCAATGTTCTTACTGGATAGGTCTCAAGCAAAGGTTCGCACTTCTCCTGAGAAAGTTTTCAGACATGTTATGTGGGCTATTCTCCACTTTTCTCACTGCTCCTATCAAGTTCCACCTGCTATTTTCCCTAGGAGGCTAAGATTGCATGACTTGTATCATCTGGTTTGAAGTAGGCTGCATCACCAGGAAGCAGTGTTAGTTGAATTTAGCCCAGGATAAAAGAGTTTAGAGTATTTATTTACTCACTGGTTTCCTGCATCAGCACTAGGGTCCTGCCAGGAGCTTGTTTTGACTCCTGTCAGGTGGCCCTTCTCTGGCTCGAAACTGTCTGCAGGCAGCAGACCTGTAAGAGGTGAGGTTTCCCACTCCTCTGTCAACATTAAGTTCTTGTTTCAGCTTTCAAGCGTGAATTTTGTTTCTGCTGGAACTAAGAACTTTGCTGTTGTTCCCATTGGGACTGTGAGACCTGATGGTTACATGAGGATCCCAGAGAATAAGCAAAGGGAACGGTTAGCCTCTGCCTAGTTCTTAGCACATCAATCCTCATGGTGTGCCCTCCCCTCTCCCTTGCCAGCCTTACATGACATTCTCACCATTGATGTGTTGTCTTTGGGTTAACTCAAAGGCCTCTATTACTCTACAACTCAGAAAACTGAAACAAATTAAGCACTTTGGCTTGGCTTGATTCAGCAACATAGTTTCTGTAAATTACAAGAGAGCAGGTATTATTCATTCATTCATTTATTCATCTACATGTTTCTTTATAAATTCCTTCCATGAGCTTTCGGTATAGACCCTTCTGCCAATCTCCTGTCTGGTGGGAAACAAAGAGCACATTCCACTGGCTCAGTGAAGAGAGTTTAGGAGGAACTGTTATCACCACGAGGCCTGAAGGAACAAGAAGAGGACATATTATAACCAGAGGCCAGAGTATTGATTCTGTGGAGCTGATCTATCACAAAGGAGCTGAAGTTGTAGAAGAATATATTCATTGCCAGAAGAGTGGTAACCATGTACAGAAAGGGAGGACGAAAGTGCTTCTACCTTTATCTCTTTCCTTGCTCAAATTTCCAGAGAGTGTCTCCTTCCTTTTGATTAAACCCAGTATTAAGCCACAAGGCAAGGTAGTCTGAGTTGAGTAAGTTAATAGGGATCAGCCTCTTGAAGAAGAAAACTGGAGAAGGAAGAGTAGCTCTGGGTGTGTGACAAAGGAAAATTAACTTAGCCTCCAAATGATGTAGAAGGTAAATATGTAAGTTTTGATGAAGACAATGGTTCTTGTTATAGGGAGCTCAAAATACAAGGGTGTAAGTTTCAGAGACAAAACTAATAGTCGCATGCAGTGCTGTTGATCCCACTAGTCAGAATTACATCCTTGGGAAAGCATGGTTCTTCTCTGTAGCATTAACTCAAACAAAAGAGATGTTGATAGCAAAATAATTTCTTCCATGCTTAGTTTGCATAAGTAAGAAGTTAGGTTTGCATATTTGATAGGCCATTTCAGATACATCAGAACAAAGTATGTGTATTCCTTGTCAACCATCAGAGAGAGGCTTCTCGTGATTTCCTTGCAACTATATCACACAGGGATTACAGAGTGGGCATTCCATGATTGGTTGAAATAACTAATAGTTGGATTTCTATTGGACATTTAGCACCGGAGGCCTCCAAGACCACCCTCAGGCTCAGTGATTCAACGGAAGGAATCATGGAACGCAAAAGTCGTCATACTCCTCATAATGGCTTATTTGTAGCAAAGGACACAGAGCAAGATCAACAAAGGGAAAAGGCACAGTGGGTAAAGTCTGGGAAAAAAAAAAACAGTAGCAAGTTTCCAAGAGTCCCCGCCCAGTAAAATCACATAGAATATACTTAATTCCCCCTACTAATGACATGTGACAGATGGAAAGGGTCACCTATACTGGACACTTTTTGGAGGTTCATTGTCCAGGGTTTCTACTGGGCGTGAGTCACATAAACACATAACACCTATGTGACTGACCTCAGTCAATCAAGCTCCAGGCCCCTTGAGGGGAAGCAGATGTTCAACATAGATCACATCATCAGCGTAAACAGTCTGGGAAAACTGATGCCCTATGCTTCAAGGCCTCAGGCCTGCAAAAACACTCTTTTCAGACAGGGGTTTCCAAGAGTAGTCCTCAGTAGCCAACTAAGGGCCAGTCATGAAAACAGCCTTTCTTAGGACTCTGCAGGGTTTGAGCAGTCCAGGCCTGCTAAGTTAACCTTTTCTCACACACATGTAAGAGTGCTATATTTGATTTTCTAATTCTTCTCTCAATGTAAGCAGCATATCTGAAAATTAACACGAGTAGCTCATGTCTATACCTTCTCTAATTTGAAGCTAGCCACCAGTGACATTGTGAGACTAATCATGTTGATTCTTGTGTCCCCATCTTCTCCTTTGCATCTTTTCTCCAAGCTTCAGGGATCATTCAGTCTCTCATTACAAGTTGTCACCATCTTCAGGTTCTCTTTTGTTCCCTCATCAAACCCCATTTCCAGAAAGACTTGGAGATTTCCACTTACCACTTACAGGGATCTGAAGTCTCTACTTAGGGATTTTATACCACATTGTCTAGCTCTTTCTGGCAAATGACAGGATTTGCCCCCTGATAAATGAAGAAGAAAACCCCTGGGAAATCATCAATTGGGCTGTCACTAATCAAAGCCCTTTGTCTCCTAGCTATGTGATATTTCATCTTTGGTTCCTTATTTTACACTTGCAATTTTGACCCAAAAGACTTTGACTATTGGTTATCAGCTCAATACTAATCACATAATAAATGGAGCAAAATAGTTCACAGTGGCATCCTGGTCTATTTATTGGGTGCAGTATATCCCTCTTCTCTATAGAAAATGTAACTTCTTAAATCATTACTTGTACAAAGTATGGTGAGGCCTTATATGTTTCCATAAATAACACAGGACATTTTCCCTCTTTGTGAATCAGTATTTCTCAGATATTTGCCTTTAATTGGCAAATTGCTTTTTTTTTCATAAAAACATCACCCAGGGAACAGATTTCATATATTTCACATTTTGCTTTTTTCTCTAACCTTGGATGAATGTCAACTAAAAAAAAAAAAACAAAGTTTCTGAGACCACAAAATGACATGATCGGAAGCAGGATGGAAAGCTACCTTTGAGATTTTGAGAGTTGGCTTCATGTTCCCTTTCCCCCTCAAAAAAAAAAAAAATCTCTTAAAAAACACAAAGCCATTTGTTATGTGGAGATTAGTAGCTGTGTTTGGGACAATGTAATTATGCTTAGCAATTTATACTCTAGGCAAAGAAATACACCTGCAAATATTTGTATCAATGCATGTGTTTACTGGAATAGCTGTTTGCTGCAGTATACGTTTGTCTGTTTATTCATGTGAGGTTATTCAGCACATAGTATATGAAGATCAGTGGTCTTTTGTTTCTAAAAATAGCTTATAGAAAATACACAAGAATAAGGAATATAAATCTAGCATCCTACAGCCCAGAGAGCCCTTTTTGGAGTATATATTTTTCTGTGATGAGATGAGAAAGGAAAACAGGACCCCTTAAGACATTTCTAGCCCTAGATACTTCATAGACATGGAGAAAGAGACATACCGGGAGGCATTTGCTTTGCTGAAACCAAGTGGGTATTGATCTCATTTGGTGACAGCCTAGGGCTTTTTTTTCCCACATGGAAAACAAAGAGAATAACAGAAAGTTACATATTTGTAAGACAAACACTTAGAATTAGAGATGTTTGTGGTGCAATTTTATAGTGAAATAAACACAGCAGATATTTACATGAAATAGAACATAAATTGAACAGTTTCTCTGACCTTGGGTACCATGGTATCAGTTTAGGAAGATAGAGCAAAACTTCAGTTCCTCTTTCCAATTTCCAGTCACTCTTGCAGGTTGTGCCTAGGACTTCCCCTGGAGTGCGTGCTCTTGACAGGACAGTAGCAGCAGTGCCTTTTATAAAACACAAATTGAATCATGGCGTTTCTGCCTAAAAATTTTTGGTGGCTTCCTGTTGTGTTTACAATCCAAAATCATGTCATAGCCTTCATATCTTGTCCTAATTCTCAGCCTCTTTCCCTGACACTGTCCCTTTACTCAACATGTTCCAGGCTACTGGGACACCCCTTTCATTACTCTAACACACCAATCACTTGCCAGCCTTTGGGCCTTTTACAACCACTGCTCCCTCTGCCTCAAATGTTCTTTGCTTCTCTTGGCAGGACTGCTTCACCCCCCCCTTTTTTTTTTGGCGGGGCTGGGGGGTGTTGGAAAGAGAAATGTTACAGCATAAAATAAACCTTCCCTAAGAGCTCCCACTTATTTTTCAAATTGGCACCAGATTGCTTTCCTATACTTTATTATAATTTTTAATTACACATACACACACATATATATAAGGGTGGGCAAAAGTAGTTTACAGTGGTGAGTACACAAAACACACTTCATGTTGTATTATTTCTTTATTATTGTATTATTCATCACCATCATCATTATTATTATTTTGTGTCCTTCGCTATGACTTATCTTTTAGGTAGTGATGGTGGGTAATTTAACCTACTTTTGCCCCTCCCTGTGTATATCTCATGTTCACTGATGTTCCTCCTCTTTCCCTTCTATTGCATGTTTTGTCAGAAGTCCACTGGTTCATTTCCCTACTGTCATTCCCTCTGTATTGTAGTCACGGTCCTTGATCTGGAGCACAGTGACAAAAAGCATCATTTTGTCTTTCAGTAGCAACCGAATTGCATTTTTCAGGGTTTTAAAAAAGTATTAATTCATTCACATTACTTATTGGATCTAATATGCACTAAACACTATCTTTGGGATGCTTTTTTAAGCAAAACAGAGAAATTCCTGCTTTTATGGAGTACTTATTCCAAAAGGAAGGAAAAGTCACCTAAATTACAAATCAGTTCTAATTTGGTAAGTGCTCAAAAAAAACTCAGTATCCTAGGACTGCATATATAAACTCACCCTAGTCCTGAATAATGAGAATGAGATAGCTAGGAAAGAGGAAGGGAGAGTTCTAAACAGATAGTAAGAAAGCTCTGTAACAGGGAAATATGTATTTAGGATTTAAAGAAGAGGTTAGTAGGGCTAAAGCATTGTACAATGAAGAATGATATAAAATATATTGTGTATTTAGGGTTTAAAGAAGAGGGTAGTAGCACAAAAGAATTATATAAAATAAAACAGAAATAAAGAAAACAGAAGATACTGAATTCCCAAGGAGGCTACCCTAAAGAATTGAAATACATACAAAGAACGAGAGTGGGTCATAAAAGTGAGTGACCAAAGTTGTGTTTCTACCAGATTACTTTGTTGTTATTGTTGTCATTGTTAGGTTTGTTTTGAGGCTTTTTTAGAGCTGATCAAGTGAGGATGAAAATATCTTAAGTATCTCTATCCCTGTTCAGTGCTTGACACATGACAGGCACACAACATGTATTTGTTAATAAATGACTAAAGGTGCAAGGAGAAAATAAGTTTGCCTTTAAGACTGTAAGATTCTTGAGGATAGAAAATGTTTTTTGTTTGTTTGTTTGTTTAGTGTATTTACTTCCAACAAACTATAAGACATAGGAGGTGTTTACTGTGTATTTGCTAGATTGTTTTGACTTTTACTCTCTTTTCATCTCTCAGCTGCGCCAATAATTCTCCAAACCATCAGGCCACAAAAGTAGCTCCCACTCTTTACATTGCCCTGTATTCTTGCTGCTCCTGTTATTTGAATACTAACTTGTAAAAGGAGGTGCCAAAAGACTAAAACAATCTTTTCCCCACAACAGCCACACAAATGCACAGGTACACACACTTGGGTCCTTAGATTACTATGCAAATCAGACAAGAAACAGATGAGAATGTTTTAATGAATCTGTGCTGTGCCTTTTGCTTGGTTTTGATGGTCCCTACCTTTATCTGCCGTAAGCATTGGAATTGCACATTTGCTGATGAGTGTGTGCAACGGCAGATGACGAGTGAATGAAAACTGGCAGACTGGTCATTTCCACTCCAATCGATATTTCCTTCCACTCAATTAGCATGTGTTCTACGGTGTTAAGGCCTACTTATTGGTTCTGCCATTTTGCTATAAAAGTTAAGTGCTGTACTTTCAAGCTGCCTCATAATTACTTTATTAGTGGTTGAAATAATTTGTAAAATGTTGGGGGAATGTTCTTGCCAAAAGCCTTGGTGTGAGGCTGATGTAATGAAACATTCTAATCCTCCTAACTCTTGAAGACTGTGATGCCTTTTGTTTCACATAATGAAATCTTCTTTAACCAGAAACAATTAACTAAATGTTTTAAAAATTCAAATATGCTGCTCTCCTATATTCAATTATGCTCTTTATGTTACCATGAGTACCATTTGGTTTATTTTTTTCCTTCCCATCCTCTTTCCAATGCTTTTTTGTTCATTTTATGAATAAAACAATATCTCAGGAAGTATATTCTTTATTGAATAAAGCACATCATACTGTATTCTAAGTGCCTCAACTAACTGGCTTTGTGGTGATAGCACAATCATATTTTATAGGGGGTAAAAAGGAAATTGTTATGACCTTTGAAGTTTTACCAGAAAAACTTAGCTGTAAATTTTTACTTACTGAGATTATTGCCACAAAATTATCCCCTTAATCTCCTGATGTTAATCTCTGCTCAGAAATCAGATGATTTAGGCTTATGACCCATATCTTGATCTGGGTGGGCTTTCCTGTGATCTGGACTTTTGAATTAGTCAGTCCTCATCTTTCTGCCTTGTGGACCTGGCCATTCTTGTGGCCACCAATGCTGATATGGACAGGGGTTCTTACCTTAATTTTACTACAAACTCTTAGTGGCCTATAAAGGGAATGACCTATCTCATAATTTCCCTGATAGCCCTCTTTTTGGAAGGCAATTGATGTCATCTCTTTCCTAGATTGGAAAAATACAAGTGATACCACATATTTATGCACCCAAACTTTTTTTTCTAATATAGAAGGTGAATATATAGAAGGTACTTGTTTCTAATGTAGAAGATGAATATATCAATTCTCCACTCCTTCTTGAAGAATTCTCTGCTATTCTGGTGGTAGTCCCTGGGTTCTTTTACAGGGTCCTTTGGAGTTCTCTTATTTCTGCAAGAGGACCTACCACTCAGCTTGAAAACTAAACCTCTAGAGGGTTTTTCTACTGTGCTAGAGATAAACAAACCACATATAGGAAACAATTCAGGCACTTCTAGGAAATCCTCATGGTAAAAATGGTCTTTCTTCTGACCTAAAAAAATGAAATAGTTAAGTTTAACTGATTATATCCACAATTCCAAAATAAAATCACACTCATTATTTTTAATTATATTTATTTTGTTTGATATAAAATTAATGTTTGTATCATTGGACCAGATGCCCTTAAGAGAACCTCATAGGTTACCCTTTGCAGTCCAAGCTCTTGGTGAAAAACAACCATGTAAAAAGCTAGATCACAGAAAAAGAGCCGGATCTGTAACTGAAGCAAAATTGTACATTTATGTAAACAGAATGAATTTACTACTTATTCAGAACACTTTGTTCCTTGTTTTGAAGGGAGATAATGAGACCAAAGCATATGCACTTATGTCTGTATACTTGTGCTTGCTTTTTGTCCACACATTCGTTTTTAATCTGCTAGCTTCACAAATCATACCTTCTAATTTTAGATAGCATGGCTAAACACAAGGGAGACCCCAAGGACTATTTTGGAAAACTTGCTGATTAGACATGTTCAAATAAGACAATATAGGTAAATAGAAGTATTTACAGTAAAATAGCTTTGTTCCAATTTATGGACTCCTTTACTTCTGTTTCTACACAGCAATACCACAAGACATAAACTAGAGGGAAAAAGGAAAAAGCAAGGAAACTGTGGAGAATATATCTTGGTTCCATTTGTGTCAAAACAACAATAAACTGGAAAAATATATTCAGTTAAGGTGCTGTTTGGATTTTATGTATAATGGCTTCCATCTCTGGCCTAATGTTCATTAGCTTTGTCCCCGTTGCCTAGTTACGGATTTATAATTTTTGTCTCTCTTGTTATTGATGGCTCTAATGGAGGCAGCAGCAACTGAGGGTCTGATGAAAACTCTTTAAATCTCTATTCAGAGATGGTGTTAACAATTTTTTATATGCCTGATGCTGTTGATTACAATAATCTGTGGAAGGAATAGTCTTAACAAAAATTTAGTGAGAAGTAACTCAGAGTTGTGGACTGAAATGGCCTGTGTTTGTTTTATTAAGTGTATTGTTAAAAAGTACTTATTCTGTAAACAGGATTTGATTGTAAAAATGGTATTGAACTAGGTTAGTAATTGTACCTTTAATGTACCACAGATATTTGAAGCTTGGTGGTTATATTATTAAGGAGCTCCTTATCAGAGGCACACCTAGAATCACCTGCAGACTAAATAAATGTTACATTGGGATAGTAAAATATTTAAAATACAAGAATATTGCACTGATACTTACAATAAAGATAGATGATAATCAGATCCTCAAAAGCCTGATTTTAGAGTTTTAGAGGTATACTGGGCTTGGATACTTTCAAATTCTCAGGCATATTCCTGCTATGTTAAAATGTTCATATCTTGATGACCCTTATTACTAGTAAAGTAGAATCAGAGGCATTAGATGAAGAATGAGAGGCAATTGCCAGATCAAAGGTTCAACAAACGTACCCCCAGACTAGCAGTATCAGCATCTCCAGAACTTGTTACAAATGCAGTTTCTTTGGCGGCATGCTGGACCTCCTATGTCAAAAAACTCTGGTGGGTGCATGGGCTCAACAATCTTTGTATTAATAAGAAATTCAAAGATATTTTTGCTCTCCGAGGCTTGAGAAACATTGCTTTCAAACAAGGTTTGCCAATCATGGCACTGTGGACATTCTGGACAAGATAGTCATTATAAAGGGCTGCCATCCACACTGGCATGCCAGGGGCTCAGAGACAGTCTGGACTCTGCCCGGTAGATACCAATGCACCCATCCTGTTTGTGAAAGCTCAAAATGATTCCAGACATTGGCCAATGACTCCTTGGGGAAATATTATCCCTGGGTTTAGAGCCACTCCTCTGGATCAGTAACCTTAAAAATTGTTAGGAATTTGTGAAAATGAAGATTTCTGTGCCCAAACTCTGAAGTCTAATTTAGTAAGTACATGAAAGGGCTATATAATCTGTATTTTCACTAAAGATAACCAGGTTAGTGGCCCATAAGCCATACTTTGAGAAACAGAGTGTCTGTATCAATGATTTTCAAACTTGGCTGTATTTTTAAAATCTCTGTGTGTGAATGATTCCAAAAGACAACTATGTCTGAGCGACTGCTCTAACTCAGTTGTTTTTACCCTGGGTAAACATTAGAATCCCATGTGGAACTTACACAACACTTCAATGCCCGTGCTCTGATGTACAGCAGTTATATCAAAATCTCTGGGTATGAAGTTCTAGCCTTAGAAAAGTGAAGCTCAAATTTTGCTGAACAAGTGCAATAACCTAAGGATTTATAAAAAGTACTGAGGCTTGGAGTTCTGGTCAAGATGGTGGTACAGGTAAACATGGCTCACCTTCTCACAAAATCAAATCAAAATTACAACTAAACTGTAGAACTACCATCATTCAAAAGTGTCAGAAATCGAGCTGAATGGAAGTACTACAGCTATGGAATTAAAGAAGAAATCACATCAGGACTGGGAGGAGATGTAGAGACATGGAACAAGATGGTCCCACACCCAGATGTGGCCAACAAAAACTGGGTGGGATATCCCAGGAGTGAGAGGTCCCAGATCCACATTAGGTCCCAGCTCCACCCTAAGCCCAGGGTCCCAGTGTCAGGAATATAAGTCTCCATAACTTCTGTTTATTAAAACCAGTGGGGATTGAGGTTGTGGAAGACAGAAACTTCTGGAGCAACAGGTAGTTCCTCTTAAAGGGCCTATGCACAGACTTACTCAGACTCACTCCCTCTGAGATCCAGCATAGGAATAACAAATTGAAAGGCATCAGATGCATATGGGAAGAAAATGAGTTGTCTAGTATCAGGGTGAGAGCTGGGGGGAAGCTTTCTCTCAGACAGAAATGCTAGCAGGTACCATTGTTCCATCTCTGAGCCCTCTACCTACAGAGCTATAATGCTGGTAGGTGGGTGCCATATCCGAGACTCTGTCAATCTGGCTCACACTGTTTGCCCCACCCTGGTCATTCTCTGAGGCCTTGCTCCACCTAACTTTTGGGTCCACCCAAATGTTTCCAGTGGCTTCTCCATATGGATGGCTTGTCTTGGCCCATGCTTCAGATTTTCCTAAATCCTCTCAAACAATCAGCATATGGCTTCAGCAAGCCCTGTATCTCTTGCTAATTTGCCCCAAGCCTGGCATTTGCAACAGCCAGCCTTGGTTCACAGCTTAGCCTTGCCTGGGCAACTCCAAGCCCAGTAAAAGTAGCAGCCATCTGCAGATCACTTCGTAGCTTATTTTGTGGGAGCCCAGACAGAACACAGGCAGTGGCTGACCTTGGATATGACAACAGCAATCAAGGCTCAACTACAACAAGGGGGTGTGCAGAGCCCACAGGGTGGGTGTATCTTGAATACCCACTTTGGGTGATAGGGGAGTCTGAGCCACTGGACCCTACAGGATACCTACTACATTAGGCCACTCTAGCCTGAGAGACCTAGCAGTTCTACTTAACACACAAAAACAAACACATGGATGCTGCCAAAATGAAGAGACAAACATGGCCCAAATGAAAGAGCAGAACACAACTTAAGAAAAAGAGCTAAACAAAATTGAACCAAGCAATCTACTAGATGTGGAGTTCAAAACACTGGTTATAGGAATGCTCAAAATACTTAGTGAGAATCTCATCAGCATAAAAAAGATCGAGTCAGAAACAAAAGATACACTAATTGAAATTAAAAAAAAATTATAGGGAATCAATAGCAGAGGAGATGAAGCTGAGCATCAAATCAGGGATTTGGAATATATAGAAGCAAAAAACAACCAATGAGAATGGTAAGAAGGAAAAAATCCAAAAAATGAGGATAGTGTAAGGAACCTGTGGGACAACTTCAAGCATGTGCATTATGGGGTTGCTGAAGGAAAAGAGAAAGCAAGCAAGAAATTGGAAATATACCCATTACTTGAAAAAATAATGACAGAAAACTGCCTTAACTTGATGAAGGAAATAGATATATAAGTTTAGGAAGTACAAAGAGTCCCAAACAAGATGAACCAAAAGAGGCCCACGCTAAAAGACATTATAATTAAAGGTTGAAGACAAAGACAGAATCTTTAAAATGGCAAGAGAAAAGCAGTTACTGGCCTACAACAGAACTCCCATAAGACTGTCAGCTGATTTCTCAAAAGAAATGTTGCAGACTAGAAGGGAATGACAATAAATATCCATAGTCATGAAAAGCAAAGGCCTACAACCAAGATTACTCTACCAGGAAAGCTATCATTTAGAATCAAAGGGCAGATAAAGAGCTTCCCAGACAAGAAAAGGCTGAAGGACTTTATCACCACCAAACCAGTATTATATTAAGTGTTAAGGGTTCTTCTTTAAGAAGAAGAAGAAGAAAAAAAAATGTGAACAATACAATGACAAAAAACAAACAAACAAACAAACATCTCTATCAACAACTGAATCTAAAAAATCAAAATAAATAAACAAGCAAAACAGAATCATAGATACAGAAAACATTTTGATATTTGCCAGATAGGAGAGGTGTCAGGGGGATGTGAAAAAAGGTGAAGGAATTAAGAAGTACAAATTGGTAGTTACAGAATAGTCATGGGGATGTAAAGGACAGCATAGGGAATGGAGTAGCCAAAGAACATACGTGCTTGACCCATAGACGTGGACAATGGTTTGGGGATTGCCTAAGGGAATGCATAGGGCTGGGTGGAGGTTGGGAAAAGGGAGGTTGTTGGGACAATTAATAGTATAAACAATAAAATATAATTTTAAAAAAAGTACTGAGGCCTATCCCCCCTCCCTATCATGATGAAGTCAGTATGGAATGTGAATTTCTGGTTTCAAGGTATCAGAAGATGTTAATGATCAATGAAGTTTGAAGAACCAGTAGTTCTTAAGTTGCAAGGCATAAAATTATATACCACTGGGGATGACTCCTGGGCATGAGTATTTTCTAAAGATTCCCAAGTAGTTCCAATGTGCGGCAAAATTTAGGAAACTACTGACTGTTTACCAGCAGTTGACAATTTTCTATAGATTACAAGTTTTTTGAGAGAAAAAAAACAGGCCTGTGACTTCTTTACATATTCCACAATTTTTAAGAGTGTCTTGTGTCCTTTCACAGACACTTTTTAAGGGGTTAACTCAATTAGGCAGTTGAGATGTTTTAATGCTCCGCAATTATATCATTTGTCTGTCTGTATATACCATAGTTTGCCATGTATAATGTGTACTTTTTTGCCCAAATTTTTGAGGGAAAAATTTTTGAGTATGTACATTATACACGGGTAGTGCTAATTCCATAACTATATAAATGTTTTTAGTTCTTTTTATTTATGCCTATATGTTAAAAGTATAAATCTAGGAAGCAATAATGATACTCTGGATATGCAAAATAATACCCTGGAATACCACAATTGGTTTTATTTCTAAATATAAATAAATAGTAAATTGAATTAAAAAATTAAAATGGAGGTTTTTTTTTTTCCTGAAAGTTTGGGGCAAAAATGTGGCTATGCATTATACACAGAAGCACATTAGACATGGTAAAATACAGTAACTCAGAGTGTTTATAAAGAGCTGTGGCTGATAATTTCCTTCAGGAGCAAGAATTGAAGAAGTAGATTTACTGTATTTACATCATGTGAGTGTGTGTGTGTGTGTGTGTGTGTGTGAATGAAGTGGGAGCCTTCAAAAATGGAATTATCTTCAGGAGGGTGAGCCCCTTGTAGTATAGGTTTCTACCACTAGGTGAATGTTCTAGGAACCCACCTGTATCAGTGTACCAACTGTCACTGTTGTGAGAGGCTGCATTCAGTTTCAGTGAATTTTTTTGAGGACTCTTTCCGTGCATTTGCCCATTTCATGATGGATGATTTATCAGTGCACCTGCCCACACCATGCTGATTGTTCAGCGGTTTCTGACCAAAAATAGCATGACCCCTGTGTCCCACCCTACTTATTCACCTGATCCTGCCCTGAGCAACTTTTCATTTGTTTTTTTCCCCAGATGAAAAAAGTCCTCAAAGGAAAATGCTTTGCAGATGTGGAAGAGGTAAAATAAAATATGCGAGAAGGACTAAAATGCATCAAAATTGACTTTGAGCAGTGGAAAAAATACATCTTGATAGGTGTATTGCATCAAATGTAAAGTACTTTGAAGGTGACTGAAGTTTAAACATGAAAGAATAAATACAAAATTTTTTATAAATAAATTCTGTTTTTTTAGTCTTCTCTCCTACATTCATATGTGTATTCACATACACACATACCTCCAAGCATGAAACATTGAAATATACACTAAGAAAGTTAAAAGAAGAAATAACAGAATTCTCTGCTTTAAATAAGTTTAAATTTATAAAGAAAAGATGGAAATCATCATTTTAAAAAATGAGTTCTTCCTATAACTACATTATGTGCTCTCATAAATTGATGCAAAATATCAAGCATTCTTCTAAGGTTTGAGGAAAACAGGTATTTCCCACAGCAATTACACATTTGTAATATTCTCTTTCCTCTTAGCCATTAATCAAATGAAGACTGAAAGGTTATCTCTGTATTATGTGAAAATCAAATTATGTGGCACAAGACCTTCCAGCAAAGTAACTGTTAAAGTGGAGCTCACTCTTCCTTCACTTCGGGGAATTTTCCCACAGAAGTCCTCTATTTCATGGTCGCTATGAGATCTGTGGGTTTGTTGTTTTTCCCCATTATTGTTTCTTTGAATTTGGAAAATCACTAGTAGTTCAGAGGTTCTGTTGAGCCATCCTAAGTCTCTGTATAAGTCTTTTGTATAAAGGTCACTGCTTGTGAGATAAATGGTTTGAATTCAGCAGTGGGTTTTTTTTTGCTGTTGTTGTTGTTGTTATTGTTGTTGTTTGTTTGTTTCAAATAAATAAAATCTTATTTTTGACAACATTTCACTAAAAGTATTGTGTATAACACATGTCAAGGCAGAAGTGCTGTACCAGCAAAGTAGGCTGCCCGTGGCCTTCTTTCCACAGCCCCTCCGTCCCTGAGGTGCCTCCCAGAACACGGGGTTTCAGAAGAACACAGTCTGAAAAACATTCAGGTAGATAACTACTTGCAGCTCTAGCATTTTTGGTTTGGGTTAATTTTTGTTAGTAATATGAGTGATTGTAGACCAATGAAGGAATATCGAATAGAGGATGTATGTAGTTCCAGTTGAGATACAATGTGGAGGGTGTAAATACTGAGAAGCACCCATCTCACACAAGAATTTCAGTGCAGATCTCCTGTAGAGATAGGAATTTTTCTATATCTGCCAGAAACATAACAGAAATTCTTCTGTGCACTGAAAGAAATTATGCCCTTTCAAATATTAAATGTCATCTACAGAAATGCCAGGCCCCATTAAATATGGGGAGAGAAAATTGGAAAAGATTACAGAGTTTTATTCTCCTCTTTTTTGCAAGTCACTTGTACACACCTTATTTAAAAGAAAACCCTAAATCTCCACGTAAGTGTTATTCCTTCTGCAGCTAGTATGGAGATATGAAAGGTCAGAGTAAAGTGTGGACTGAAGAGTGGGATTTTAGTGCAGTGAGATTTGTTTGTGCTTTGAACTGCATGCTTTGTGGCTCGATGGAGGGATGTACTAATTCTCTGAACATTGTCCAGCAAGTAGCTGCACAATGGACTTTACAAACTCTATTTGGTGGGGAATGAATAGCATGCTGGGACTTACATTAGAGCCCAGTGCAAAGATATTTTGTGATGAGATGCCCAATCACAGCCTCTCAGAACATACATATAAACAAGCAGATGAAGTTCTAAAAGTACCATGCCTGTAGTGCAAGAGGCAGGAGGAGAGCTATGACGAGGCTCCCATTGTTTACTGCTGATAGCAAGAATTAATAATACATACTTATCAGACCTGATCCTGGGCCACACAAATCTACTGAGGTCACCAGAGCTATCTAATCCAGAGTCCAGCAACCAGAAAACCAAGAGGAGCAAAGTAAGGTAACTGGATACTAGGTAGAAAAGATATAGCTATAAAATCCTCTTTACTGGGACAGAGATTTTCTCAGCCAAAAGTGTTGGTGTGTTTTCTTCCAGGGTGTAGCAGAAGCAGGTAAAACTTGCCCTCTGGTTTAGGAAGATGACCATTTCTGATCAATAAGTGACTAAATGCTATTCATGTGGTATTATCAAAAGATAATATAAGGTCTAAGTGGCTTGTTACCTAACTTTTAGGACTTTTTTTACATAAAATATAAGTAATTTTACCTCAAAGAGAGGAAAAAAAGGCTCCCCTGACACTCAAAATGCCTGGCTCATTTTTCCCAGATGCAGGAGATATTTTAGCATGAGAGAATAGGGTTCAAATTAATTCCTTTTCCTACTCCCTTTTCCTTTTTCACAAGCATGAAAATTGCTCTTTCTCAGTGCTGCTTTTGCATTTTGTTTATGTCCACTTTACCATATCACTAGATTGATACCAACTTGAGGGCAGGTCCATTATCTTTTTTTCTCTGTGTATCCAGCAAAGTCCCAACCCTACAGCTTTCTATATAATAAATTCATGTTGGATAAATTGAAGATAATAAACAAATATCAGAACAAAAGTGTTAAGTATGAGTAATTGTACAATATTTTTGTAAATGTGAATCTCTAATAAAATTATTTTGAGTGGAGTGATTATTTCCATATATCATAAATATCTCAGAATTTGAGCAGTGTCTGGGAGACACAACTTGATGCGGACCCCGGCCCGCAGGGTCAGTGTGTTGTAGCTGCGATAAACAAATTCACGTGGACTACAGAAGTCCTGTGGAGAAAAAGGGATGGTGTGGCCACTCTCAGAGTGAGAAAGGGCCGAGACCCTTGCCTGGAAAGGCTTTTATTGCTTTTTCTGGGCCCATTACATGGAGGATTGTCCTCATTTACTATGCATGGGTTCACTTTAGGTGGTTACCTTTTACAGAAAACAAAGGAGAGGATGTCACTAATTACATCACAGAAGAAGGATATTTGCAAATGTAAAGAGAAAAGTGGTTGAAATGGTTACACTCATCCTTGGAAGGTTTAGCATAGATTTGAGGAAGTTACTTTAAAGATATGCAGTAAACATTTGCTGCCTCAATTCAGGGTGAGGGCGTTTTAGCAAAAGCAAGTCTCAAAGCAGCCTACGTACAATGCAGGCCTGATTCCCCACGGGAGAATCTATCCATGGGTATGGGTCCTGAGTGCTGGACCTCGCTTCCCACTGGCCTTTCCGAGTGGGGGCTGGGCTACATTTCCCACGCCACGAGGAACACTTCTCTATAACAAATCATTATGTATACAATATTTTTTAGGTCACCGGGTGTGATTTGGGTGATACCATATTTTAGGCTTTTGTATATAGTGCATTTATGTACATTGCTTATATAGACCAACAAAATAGCTTTGTGAATGTTGCAAACCTGTGAACATCTGTAGAGGTAGTATTTTTCTCGATTGTCAAAGAAGATATTGAGGCTTACAAAAACTTTTCTTTCTCAAAGTCATCTAGATAGTAGATGTTATAACCAGAATTAGGACTTGAGTCAACTAATCCACAAAGATCTTTTTACCATAAAAATAAGCCACCTCATCTGCCTACCATGGTTGTAAATTGATAGTTAGCACATCTGTGTCATGAGAAAATGTAATGGATCAGAGGAAAAGACCAATGAGTTGAATAATCACACAAAATAATAAAGGCTAAAAATATTTCAGCTTATTTGTTTGTTTGCTTGTTATAGCCTATCATACTTTCTTTGCATCACTTAGTGAGAATCCAATGGTTTTCAAATGGTAAAAATGTAAAAACAAGACAACATATCAATAAACATAACTCCCTTTTCCACCTCACATACCCATTGATAGCTAATTAATATTACATATTAGTTTGCAAGTACAATAATCAATATGCTTAGATTACAGTATCCTGTGTATCTCTCTCTACTGGATACTCAGTTAAATGACATAAATTTTGGAAGTTTTGTCTCCTACCACTTTCATTTTAACTTAGACTATAATTACTGTTTTAATTGGTTCTCATCCCCCTTTTAAGTGAAGCTTTGCCTAAGTAGTGATGATAACTATTTTAAGCTACTGTGGAATTATTTAACACACTTCAACATTGACATAGTTATTTAGCTCTTTGTTTATTTGTGGAAATAACGTGGTATTCAAATTATGACTTTCTTTATCACTGTTCCCAAGGGGATGTTTGAAATAAGCCCATTTTTTTCTTAGTTGCAAGTAGAAAAATATTTACATTTTGGAAAGAATTGGTCAAAATTAATTGTACCTGTCATTTATATCAAGTGATATAAAGCCATATTTGTAATGATATGTACATTACCTACAGAGCTCTGAGAATAGGAGCAAAGAAAGAACAAGGATAACATGTTCAGAGACCAACATTGGAATATTATAACATAGTCTTCCCCCTAAACCAAGGTAAATTGTTTGTTTAGTTTTAATTAAGGAATAGTTAGCTGACTGTACATATCCACAGCCACTGTCTAATCAATCCAATTTCTTAGTTTATACAGCGTCGACTGTGAATAAAGATTCATGGTTTGTTATTTTTTGCTTGTAGGTTTGTTTTGTTTAAGAAACTTTCCCAGATCAAACACGAATTCTGCAGATATGTATTTTAAGCCCTTACTACTCACACACACTGGTGAAACGAGAAGACAGATGTCATAATATGTATGAGTGGTTGAGTGCAAGGGATCACAGGTAAGAGGAAAAACAGATAAGGCAATGAGACTAATGAAGCTGAGGATACTATATATCACCTTTTCAAGTTGTTATGTATGAGGATTTGGCCTATGCATGCTGGGCAGTGAACTTAGCCTAGCAAGGCACATTTTGTGTTCATTAAATATGGGCAGATAGTTATATATTCAATAATTACAGGAGAACAAAGCCATGTCTTTATATTTCACCCTAATTTTGTTTCATTCGTCTATATAGCCAGAGTGAAATTGCTGATCATATGATAGTTTTATTAAATTATTGAGGAACCCCTATACTGTTTTCCATGGTTGCTTTACTGATTTACATGCCCACCAATAGCATACAAGGGTTCCATTTTCCCCACACCCTTACCAATACTTGTTATCTCTTGTCTTTTTGATAACAGCCATCCTAGCAGGTATGAGGTCTCATTGTGGTTTTGGTTTACATTTCCCTGATGATTAGTGATGTTGAGCACCTTTTCAGATATTCATTGAACATGTCTATTGCTATTGATTTCCAAGAATACTGTATATATTTTAGAAATTAACATTTTACCAAATCAATGGTTTGTAAATATTTTCTCCTATTAGGTAGACTGCCTTTTTATTTTATTGATTCTTTCTTTTCTTAAAAAAAAAAAGATTTTATTTATTTATTTTTGGAGGGGGGGAACACAGAGAGAGAAACATCAGTGTGTGGTTGCTTCTCAAACACCCCTTACTGGGGACCTGGCCCACAACCCAGGAATGTGCCCTAGACTGGGAATCGAACCAGTGACCCTTTGGTTTGCAAGCTGGCACTCAATCCACTGAGCCACTCCAGCCAGGGAAATCTTCGTTGATTATTTCTTTAGTTCTGCAGAAACTAAAAAACAAACAAATAAAAAACATAAAACTTTTTTTTTTTATTAAATGTTCTATTCTCAGAGCTAGGACAGTATTTAGAAATGAATATATGTTAAGGAAATTTTACTTTAATAAATGAATACTTAGAATGGGTGATTTCAAAGGATAGGCCATTGTGAGCTTGAATGCTTAAGAAAAAGATTCAATGAGAGTTACATTTTGATCTAGGTCTCAAAAAAGTGTATGAATTGGCAAGAAAAGGCATTCTAAATCTGGAGAAATAATAAAGAAATATGTGCTTAGATGGTGAGAAACAATAAGGGAGATGGTGAAAACCTGGATTATTCATATTTGAGGTGGATCAATTTAATAGAATGACACTTAATAGCAATCGATTTCTTACTTTCTATGCATCAGGCATAATTACTTACTCCACAAATATGTATCAAGTGCTTAATTCACATTGGGAAGCATTCCACACAATGAGGAAACATTCTGGAAAAGAAGAGCCAAAGTTTCCATAGCTGGAGACAAAAAAATAAAGTGAAGACAAATTCAAGCATTAATAGAGGTCTGTCTGGAAAAAGATTCAGCCATTGTTATTATCACGAGAACTGTTTGCACACAATTGATGTAAGCTGACAGCCAAGGAGAATGGACTGGGATGCTCATACCCGAACAATGATGACTTCACTGTAACAGTGAAGTCATAGTCAGTGGGGGTGGTAGATATTGTTGAGTGTGCATATGTAATGTGTGGTCATTGCATTCAGAATGACTGATGAGTAGAGCAATGAATCTGCATTAAATTTTGTGTTAAGCTGGAACCTTCCTCCATGGAAACTACTGTGATGATTCAGAAGGCTTCGACTATGGGCAACTGGTGATTGGCAGCTTCATCATGACAACACACCCACTTGTGCATCACGTCTCATGCAGAGTTTTTTGGTGAAACATCAAATCACTCAGGTGACTCAGACCCCCTACAGCCTCAATTTGGTGCCCTATGACTTCTGGCTTTTCCCAAAACTAAAATCACATTTGAAAGGGAACATAATTCATACCATCAATGAGATTCAGGGAAATACAATGGGGCAGTTGATGGCGAGTAGGAGAACTGTGTGAGGTCCCAAGGCACCTACTTTGAAGGGGATTGAGGCATCATTGTTCTATGTACAATGTTCCTTGTATCTTATTCAATAAATGTCTCTATTTTTCATATTGCATGGCTGGGTACTGCATGGACAGATCTCATATACTCAATGTCATAAAGGAAATAAATAGGGACATGTGAAAAGCACTGAGGTTAAAAGGATGAAGAAGACATATCTTGATCAGACTTATTCATAACTCTTTTTACATATAAGTAGAGAAGCAAAATAAACAAAAGTATAAAAAATATAATGAAATAAGTGCTATTATAGAAGTCTACATAAAGTGCAGTCTTAGGGGTCATTGCAGTGAAGAGCTTGAGTCTGAAGTCAAAGCACTAGCTGTGATCTATGGGCCAGATACTTCAACTCTATCAATCTCAGAAACATTTTTGGTGAAATGGGTATAATTGTAGTTGAATTTTCATGAGGATGAAATAAAATAAACTGACTTCTGGCCAAGATGGAGGCATAGGTGGTCACACTGTGCCTCCTTTAACAACCAAAATTAAGGACAACAAAGATTTAGAAATAAGAAATTAAGCAGAACTGATAGAAAATTGAACTGTACAGAAGTCTGACATTCATCCAGACCGGTAAGAGAGGTGGAGTCGTGGCAGGAAAAAGTGCAGGTTGGTGAACCTGGGTGTGCTGGCAGCAGCTGGCAGACTCCAGGGCACAGGAGGAGGCTAGCAGACCCTGGGCACGAGGTGGCAATGGGCAGACCCAATGAGGCCACGCAAGGAGAATGCCTGACCAGGCGGTTCCACATTCACAAGCAGACAATCCAGGAGGAAATGAGGAGCAAGACAGACCTTGCAACCCAGGGCCCCAGCACCAGGAAATAAAATCTAAAAGAACCGATTGAAAACACTTGTGGGGGTTGCAGTGCCAGGAGAAACTCCCAGCCTCACAGGAGAGTTTGTTGGACAGACACATGGGGTCCTAGAACATACACAAGCCAACCCACATGGAAATCAGCACCAGAAGGGCCCAATTTGCTTGGGGAAAGCTGCAGAAGGGACTGGAATCCAAGACAGAGCAGAGCAAGAGCCATTGTTCCCTCTCTGACCCCGCCTCCAAATACAGCATCACAACCCAGCAACTGGGCTGCCCCACCCTGGGGAACACCTAAGGCTCCCCCCGTCATACATAACAGCCGTGACCAGACCAAAAAACAAAACAAAACAAAACAAAACAAAACAAAACCAAAAATGGCTCAAATAGGAGAACAGATCAAAGCCTCAGAGCCAATTCATCTAAGCGACCAAGAGATAGCCAACCTATCAGATGCATAGTTCAAAACCCTGGTGATCATGATGCTCACAGAACTAGTTGATTTTGCTCACAAATTAGATGAACAAATGAAGACTACAATAAGTGAAATGAAGGAAAATGCACAGGGAACCAATAGTGATGGGAGGAAAACTGGGACTCAAATAGATGGAGTGGACCAGAAGGAAGAAACTAACAACCAAACAGAAAAGAATGAAAAAACAAGGATTCAAAAAAATGAGGACAGGCTTAGTAACCTCCAGGACATCTTTAAACGTTCCAACATCCGAATTATAGGGGTACCAGAAGGAGAAGAGGAACAGCAACAAGTGGAAAACTTATTTGAACAAATAATAAAGGAGAACTTCCCCAATCTGGCAAAGGAAATAGACTTCCAGAAAGTCCAGGAAGCTTAAAGAGTCCCAAAGAAGTTGGACCCAAGGAGGAACACACCACAGCACATCATAATTACATTAGCCAAGATTAAAATGAAGAAGAGAATTCTAGAAGCAGCAAGGGATAAGGGGACAGTCACCTACAAAAGAGTTCCCATCAGACTGTTAGCTGATTTCTCTAAAGAGACCTTCCAGGCAAGAAGGGGCTGGAAAGAAATATTTGAAGTCTTGAAAGGCAAGGACCTACATCCAAAATTGCTCTATCCAGAGAAGCTGTCATTTAGAATGGGAAGGGCAGATAAAGTGTTTCTCGATAAGGTCAAGTTAAAAGAGTTCATCATCACCAAGGCCTTATTATATGACATGTTAAAGGGACTTATCTAAGAAAAAGAAGATAAAAAAAAATGACAGTATAAAGACAGCAAACTCAGATATTAACAACCACATCTAAAACAAAAGCAAACTAAGCAAACCACTAGAACAGGAACAGAAACACAGAAATGGAGACCATATGGAGGGTTAGCAACAGGGCAATGGGAGGAGGAGAGAGAGGGAAAAGGTACAGAGAACAAGTAGCATAGACAGTGGGTAGAAAATAGACAGGGGAAGGGCAAGAATAGTGTGGGAAAAGAAGAAGCTAAAGAACTTATGACACATGGATGTTAACTAAAGAGGGGGAATGTAGGTGGGAGGGGGTGTGCAGGGTGGAGGGGAATGATGGGAGAGAAATGGGACAACTGTAATAGCATGATCAATAAAATATATTAAAAAATAAGTAAAAAAAAATAGACCAAAATAAAACTCTTTCTTTCTAGCATGTAGTAAGATCTCAAAAACAATTATTTCATATGGTTATTGTACATTTATTTACTTTATTTGTTATTTTAGTTCAATAACTGTAGCCTGCATCAATTAACTTTTATAGGTCCCTATTGATTTACACCTCATCGCCACATTATGTGGTCCTAAGAAATTAAGCACTTTGTGCAAGGCCCTATAGCCGGGTATACATGGCAATTTCAGGTCCTTGTGCATTTAACCAGTATATTAGTCAGCTTTCTGAGCTAAGCAGGTGAAGTATGAACTTAACACTGAATGATGGCCGGAATTTCAGTAGGCAAAGTCAGGAAGAGGATTTCTGATTCAGTATCAGCAAAAATACAGAAAGTTTAGGAAAACAGAGACACTTCTTTATGGCTAGAGTGTATTTGCATGGAAAAAGTAAAAAATATTGGAGACTGAAATTAAAAAAATAGGATAGAGCAGTGGTTCTCAACGTTTTGGGTCTAAGAACTCCTTAACACTTAAATTAATGAAGATTCCCAAAGAGCTTGGTTTATGTTACATTTATGGATATTTATTGTGTTAGAACATAAACCAATAAAATTTTTAAAAACTATATTCAGAACTGGAGAGCATTATGCTAAACAAAATAAGCCAGGCAATGAAGGACACATACCATATGATCTCACCTTTAACAGGAACCTAATCAACAAAACAAACAAATAAGCAAAATATAACCAAAGACATTGGAATCGAGAACAGACTGACAGACACCAGAGGGGAGAGGGGAGGGAATTTCAGGGGAAAAGGGGAAGGGTTTAGAGCAACAAGTATAAAAGACACATGGACAAAGACTAGGGAGGGTGGAAATGGGAGGGAGGTGGGGATGGCTGGGGTGGTGGGCTGGGATGGGAGTAAAAGACAGAAAACTGTACAAGAACCACAATTAAAATAAAGAAAAAAGAATAAGAAAAATAAACCCATTTCATGGTAATATTTTTTTACAAATATCTTTAATGTGTGGTTCATTTGTTTCCCATGCAGCATAAGAAATTACCACAAATTTAGAGGATTAAAACAACAACCATTTTTTAACCCTTTTTCTAAAATCTCACAGGTTCTGTGAGTGAAAAGTCTAGACTTCCCTGCTTAAGGTCTCATAGCACTTCAATCAAGTGTTGATTGGTTATGTTCCCAACTGGAGGCTCAACTGGGGAAGATCATTTAAGATGTTGGCAGAATTCATTTTCTAGCAGTTCTAGAGTTTGAGTCTCTCTTTCCTAGCTGTTAGCTAAGAGCTATGCTCAGCTCCTAGAGTTCAGTAGCAGTTCCTTGCCACGAAGTCGTCTTATAACATGGCACCTTGCTCCTTCACACTCAGCAAGGGAGTCTCTATCTCTAGTCTGCTAAGATAAAGTCTTATATAATAAAATATAAGTATGGGAGTGCTATCCCCTCACCATTGCTATATTCTACTGGCTGGAAGAAAGTTATACATTTCAAAAGGTAGGGGATTATACCAAGTCATGTATACCCACTAGGGTATTTTTGGCACAGATGACTTAATAAATTTTTGTAAATGCTTTGCATTCAATTTGTGACTATTTTAACAATCTTTCATATAATTGTTGATATTCCTCTTTAACACTACATCAAAACTCAACAAATGATAGTTTCTTGGAGATTAGTTGCAAGATAGAAAGTGAAACATGATCAATGAGCTTTTCATATTTTCACATTAAAATTCATTGGTTTTTCTGCATGCATTATTTTGACCTCACAGATCTTTGAAAGGTCTCAGATATCCATGGGTCCCCAGAGACATAGTTTAAGAACTGTTGGGTAGTTGAAAGCAGGGCTAATGCCTTGCATCACTACTTCCCTGACAACTAAAATTGAGGCAGAATTTAGCAGACTCTAATCAAATGATTGGGCAAGTGCATCGCAATGAATTTCTCAAGAGAGGAGGAGCCTGGAAATCAAACCTACTTATTTTCAGTGAAGGCCTCTTTCCATTACCAATCAGAGAAACTGTCACTGTTCAAAAGTAACATCAAAAATAATCAGTATCATAGAAAACACTTCTGTTTTCTAAATGTCACTTTTCTTTACCAACTGATTCCTAAAACTCCATGAGCAGAAATATAAAAGGAATAAATATTTAAAATGCAAATACTTTAATAGCAGAAAATAGTATTTACATTTCTCCTATGGTATACACATTTGTACTGAAGTAAAAATTAGTAGATAATGAAACAAAATAGAGAACCCAAACTATTAAAAACTTAAAAGAACAAGCAAATTGCTAGAGATCATGAAAGTAAATTCCATTTGCCTTATCTTTGGGTAGTACTTTTTTGAATCACATTTACCAATATGCTTCCTCAATTGTTCCACTTGTTTCTGCTTGTTCTTTATATTCACACTCAAAGAAACTTACTAATGCACTCAATGTTTTAAGAACAACAATGATATTCAAAACACACTAGAGAGATATATTTAGTGTAGTGAAAAATAATAGAGCTATAAAAATAAACAATTTATGCCAGCTAAATAATCACCATCAAATTGTGGATGTGGTTACCTTGGGAAGGAGGTGATTGGGTTGAATTAGAATGCAGGATACACCATGGTGGCAGCAGCAGCGGCTACTTTTCCTCCTTCTTCTCTTTCTCTTTCTTTCTTCTTGTGTCCTCATCTTCATTTTAAACTGGGGGTTATATGTTGACATTAGTGTTAACCTTCATATATGTGTTTTGCATACTTTTCTATGTGTGTGTATTATTTCAAAACTTTTGAAAAATTATAAAAAGGAAAAAATGTGAAATGAAGATAGATTATCAAGGATAAACGTGCTACTGGGTAAAATTTGTCAGTCCAATATAAAGACTAGGAAACTGAGATGTAGAATAGAAAATAGAAAGAATTAAAAAAAATAATGATGGGATGAGGCTGAAATTTATTGAGTTCTAGCTAAATGAGACAGAGAAAGAGAGAGGTGAGAGGCTGATTCCATGAAGTAAGCAATGTTCTTATACCAGCCTTCCCCACTTTACATGAAAGAAGAAAAACTCAAGATGGGGGAAACTGAACACCTTTTCTAAGATGGAAAAAAAAACAAAACAGTGCCTGACAGCTGGGGCCTGTTACTGTAAGCAGTGCTTTGGTGCTCACCTGTAGATCATAAATGGTTTCTAATACTAGACAAGGCCATTCTGTGATTATGATGGATGAATCCCAGATCAGACTACTTTGTATCAGGTCTGAACACACACATAAAATAAATATTGTCCAATTCACAAAATGACCAAACACACCCCTTTTGTGGCTAATGAGTTTCTGTTACTTCTTTACCAATTATAATTTTAACATCAGCCTATTTTTCCTTCTAGATAAGAATTATTATATTAAGCAACCATCTAATTAACCATACTTGACAAACACATCCAAACCAGAGCAAAGCTTTGCTTTTTTGAATTCTTCTCAAAATTAAAACAACTTCATGTCCTCTGATAATTATTTTCTAGTTCCTTCCTACAGAAAAACCCCATAGTATGTGTTTTTCCTCATTACAAGAAGCAGCATACCGAGTTTATTCAACTATAAGCGTGTTACTGGTTGTCTTTTGCTGAAGGGTATGTTCTTAACCATATGCAGATGCCTGCTTTAAAGATCATTTGCAGTTAATATAGGAGAACTGTGTTCTTTTTGAAGGTGGAGAGGAGAGGATGACAGAGCAAGTTTTCAGGTATAGATAAAGAAACCTGTGAGCATGACAGACCTCCTAAACTCTCAAGCTTCCTGGATTGGAACCATTCTCTGTGATCTGCTTCATTGTGCTGAGGCAGACATGTTATGTTCTATACTCATGGCACACAACAGTTAATATCTCAGGAAAATTTTGTGACTCCATTTTAGTAGGCTTGGTAATAAATACAAAATTTATTGCCTAATGATATGTTTCTTGTAATTAGGGTACATTAGCAATTTACAGTGTCAAATGTGCTCCTGGTGAAGGTAATGCTGTTTATAGTCACACATAGCTTTCCTTTTTCCTTTCCTCATTTTTTAGCTCCGAAAATCTGTTTAATATGAATTTGTAACATCTTGTTTACAGATACGTGTTGTGTGCTTAAGAACTTCCACCAGTTCATTGAGGCATTAGATTTTTGCGATAAGGAGGAGTAATGAGAATGAGCAAGATAAATGTAGCCCTGACCATGTTGAAAGAGAAGCAGAGAGACTCAAAAATGAATGCTGGCCCCAGTTACTGTTCTCTCATGCTTTGAATTCTCTGTATTTCACTGTAACTAGAAAATTCTGAAGCTTGAGCCAATTTGAAAAACCCACGAAAATGAATATAAAGAACTCTTTAAAATGTACATTCTAAATAGGAACCAAAATGATATGTAGAAAAGAGAATGTGGGAAAGAAAAACGATGTAGGGAAAATGGAGTCAGTCAGGCTCCCTCACCTGGATATCCTGGGAACTAGGACTTAGCAGTGTTTCCATAACTGTGCTTCAGGGCACACATGTGCAGAATCAAGGTCTGTTATATAACCAGCGATAGTCTATGTTGGCATCCTGCCAGCTTTGTGTGCACTTCATACTTAAGAGAGTCAGTCTTCCCACGGTGCCGCTCACGGCTTGCAGCATGTGTGGATCGCCCACCCCAGAATGAAAGCTTGTCAGACACCCCAATGGCTCTGCAAATTTTCTTCCATCTGAATCCCATGTGAACTTGCCCTGTCTCGAACGATGGCAGGACAAATGGGGTTTACTCACATTTTCTTATTTTAATAGTAATAACCTAACAGAACATGATGTGATAATTTTAAACTAAAAATAAGACAATAAGGAAGCCTTACTTAAAATGGAATCTGGAAGCCCTGAAGGACAAGGCTGGGGGTGGGGGTGGGGGTGGGGTGCCATCTCATGCACATAACACTCATTGCAACCTGAATAACCAGCAGGAAGAAGGAAAATAAAAATTATTTTGACAAGAAAGAATATTAATCATATGGAAAGTTTAATCTCTTGTTTTTAAGATAAAGGGAAATTTTTGACTGCTCCAGTAATAATTCACTAACTACAATTTTCAACCAATGAAAATCCACTAAGACCTTGAACTCCTATTCTTCAACAAACTTTTGTTTAAAACAACCCTCCCATTTTCTCCCAAATCCTAATACAAGGGAGACCCTCTCCTTTTTTCTCAGAACTTGCCTATGGTTTTGCTATGGCTTGTTTATCCCAAATTGTGATTCTCTTCTACTTTTAAATAAACCCATTCAGCTAGTGTTTTAATTTTAAGGTCAACATCATTTGGTGTCAGAAGTGGAATCCAAAGATCTCCAACAACTCAGATGCTGGTGAGCATACAGGTGCCTCTTGCCCACATAGCCCAATAAGCTTTCCATCAGTGACACTGCTTTCTTTCTGATCCTAGAGTTTGAGAGTAAGTCTCTCCTGAATCTGAGCTCTTTTCTCTCTGAGTTTTGAACTCTCTGGCTTTACTCAGAATCTTTTTTTTAAATAAAGGCATAACCCTTCCTAATAAGTACTCTTTTGTTTGTTGAAGCTACCTAATAACTCATTCATCTGGCCAGAAGAAGGGGAAACAATTTCTGGTGATTTTAAGCAGCTGTTGGAAAACAGAGCCCCTCACAGTTAAGGCATTTTAGGGAATCCAGAGACAAGGTAGGTTCCACCTTGTCCGTGGATCAGGCTCTTCTTGCCTTTCTAAAAAACACAGGTGAAACTTGGGATAATTTGGAATTGCAATGACCATTCTGGGGAAACTTTGTTTTAAAGTGCACTTTAAGGATTACTCTTAAAAGAGAAATCCAAACCTTTTGAGACAATTGAATTCATTCTTTGATTGGTATGTAGAAGTTTCAAAATGACTTCAAAAACAGCTCCAAAGGGATTCTTACAGTATGCAAATAAAAATCTTTAGAAAAAAACAACTGGCTATCTGAGTGAATAATGTTACTTAATTTCAACTTCCAGAAACATAATTTGGATCCAACAATGCCTTTGAGTTTTTTATCTGAGACATGGCTAATTTTTTTAAAAAATAAAAGCTATAATATCTCTATGTCTATCTTTACATATACATGTCTACATATGCATGTGATGTTTTTCTACTTCCAAGTGGTATTGCCAAAATTAATTTGTAAAGAGTTTTATATAATTAGCTTAAAGAATATTAAATAAAAATGCATACTCTCAGAAATACAGAAACTAAAGCAAATGTGTTTTGAGTTCATATACTTTCAGATGAGAATATTTTTTTGTGTCGAAAATTAAGAAAATTTTTTTATTGTTCAAGTACAGTTTTCTCCATTTTCCCCCTCTACTTCTCCCCACCGCCCCACCCATCCCTGCCCCCCACCCTTGATCCCACCCTCTTTGGCTTTGTCCACGTGTCCTTTATACATGTTCCTTGATCCTTCCCCTATTTTCCCCCATTATCCCTGTCCCCAGAGGGGACTATCCCTAGTCTCAGAGGGGACAGAGATAATATTTTCTAATAAATGCTAGTCTGTTGTTATGGCTTAGTTTAATAAAAAAGCAGGCATTCTTTGAAGTGTATCAATAAGAAAAATAACTTAAATGATGGTTGAACATTTAATATTTAATCCAAGCATAATTGTAAAACAATAATTGAAATAAACATAAATAAGTCAAAATTTTATACTAAGTAAAACCAAATAATTGATATTCATTGAATAGCTAAGTCATTTCCAAATGAGATAAACATTAAATGCTAAACAAATTTTATCTACTTTTGGCTTTTTATTTTTTACAAAAGAAGAAAAATAATTGGGTTTGTTAATAAATATGTTATATGGCACATTTAAAGTTTTTTATGAGGAAGAATATACTTCTAAAATTAGAAATGTATTTATAATTTTGCTAATCTACTGTAGGATGTTAATATATGATAGTTCACAATTGCTGTTTCCTAATTTCCACCAGAAATCCAAGATTACAAACTGTTACAGAGGTTGAAAAAATAGCTGATAATACAAAATGAACCAAAGATAAAATGTTAAGACACTTAGAGTAATAAGCATAAGTTAACTTTGCACAAACTCTGTGCATGGATGCTCAGAGAATGCAGGCATGCAGCAAGGACCCCTTTGGGAGGTGCAATGCAGTCAGGTCTTCTGAGAGCTTTTTCCTACTTGATAAGGATTTGCTGTGACTTCTCGTTGTTCCAACTGTGGTCATGGAGCATTGTTGAATTATGATTAACATTTATTTAAATAGAAAATATATATGATATCTACATAGGTCAATACAGAAAGGTAATATATATCTTCAATTTTATCTATAACTCATAAATTCATTATAAATATATTTGTTATGTACATATGTAATTGAAAAGAGTAATTTTATAAAATGCAAAATAGATGATATGCATGTCATATGCTAAAAAATAAAAAATGTTCATGTCAGTTTATTAAACGTTTATTCAGTTACATATATGGTTTTATGTGTAGCTATATGTTAGGCCATAATATACACTGTATTTCCTGCTTTGAAATGATCCAACATGTTTGAAAACCACTCCCCTTATACCACAATGAATTGAGCAACAAAATTGTCTATATAGGCAGCTGAAATGGCTAATACAAAAACAGCTATCCTTTTTGTCTTATACGCATGAAGTGAAAACTCGTCAAAGCCCGATTGTAAAGCCTAATAGTTTTTGCATTATCTTCAGATTTAAAGCCAGGCAGCAATCTTTTTTAAAAGAAACAAACAAAAGAAAAAAAAAAACAATTTTCCCCATTTTTTATAGCTACTTGCAAGGCCGGGAAGTCTGGAGGTAGTTTGCCAAAAACTTTTCACTCTGCCATCAGTCTAGAAGATGTCACCCCATATTCCAGTCTCTTCTATCATTCTCAATCTAGTAAAGCAATATCAGGACAAACCTGTAGACATGGGCAAATATATTGTAATTCTCCAAAGCTTATAGTTTATTTTAATTATGTTTTCTAGAAGGAGTTTATAGTCATTTAATGTAATGCACAGAAAATTATGCTGTCCCTTAAGAGTAAATCTGTAATTATTCATTAGAAACTATCTTGCATCAATTTTTTTCTTGATATGCTTTGTAAGTTTCTGGAATTGAAAAAAATATTTGAACTAATAAAATTAAAATTATTTGTAAAACTACTTTTTTACAAAACTACTACTACTACTAGTGGTAGTATAATAATAATAGAAAAAGTCATTGTATATGAAAAGTAGAGTATATATTTTGGGTAAAAGAAAGTATGAGAAATGGAAATGCAGTTTTTCTCCTTGGGGAAAAGTAAAACATTTTGTCCTAAAGTAAAATAATTTACAGAATTAAAAAAAAATGACACAAGGTTGAATAATAATACTAAGTTACAAAAGGCTTATGGGGAAAGAGTCTTTAATGAGAGTTATAATATATGGTTATACTTGCTAAGAAATTTTTGAAAATAAAATTTTATGTATGGTCAAGCACACTAAAATTAAAATAAATTTACTTAAAATAAATTTTAATATTAAAAATACAATGGAACAAAATTAGAATTTTTCTCTCTCTGTTAAAAGGATAAAATTTCTTTGACTTTAATATAAAATGCCTAAAAACCAAAGATTTGTGTTTTCTCTCTGTTAGGTATTTGATTACTCAGGAAAGCTGAGTCTTCCCAATACTAAAAGAGCTGTCTTGAAGCTATGTCTCCTTCTATGTTTGCCTTCGAAATCTTTTTTGTCACTTTGGCTAAATGGATAATTAAGTATTATTTTATAATTATCTGTGATTCTGTTTAGTCAAATGTCCAACACTTTTAATATTTTTGAGAAACTTTTCCAAAATCAAATCCTAAATGAATTCTTTCTAACATTGAACTAACATTGAGATTTTTCCTGAAGACCCTTAAAGCATCTCAAACAATCCTTATAAAAAAGAAGCCATTAAACTAATTAGACTTACTTTATATATTAAATTACATGGAAAGTATCATGAAAAAAGTAATAGTAAGCCTTCTTCATTTATCTACATATGTTATGTGTTTCAGAAATTATATTACATTCCTGGAAATCTGACATATCCTAGTATAATATTATCACTCTTCATCTAGGCTATTATCTTAAAATGTCATCTGTCACAGAAATAACCCAATTTCCTTGTCATTTGCATTCTAATGAACTATCATAAAATTTTTAACCTTTGTTATTTTGAGACCTTTGTCATTTATTGACAGTTATTGTTTTACTCTGATACTTTACAAAAATGTTCTTATAAAAATACTACATCTTCAAGGAGAGTCATGAAAGGATCCAGACAAATATGCTAAAATTCAGGTTTCAGATACATTTAGGATCATAACACTGAACTGGGTAAAATTTTTGAAAATGTAAATGAAAAACTGACTAATGAATAAAACTGATAACCCAAGATCATGATCAACAATAATTAATTACAAGAGACTATAGGAACTAATAAAGATGATTATAATTTTTATGACTTATGCTGGTTCTGTTTTAATTTTCCAGATTTAAGAAAAATTTCTCCTGTAAGTATCTATGAGTTACAGCCATTTAATAAAATATAACTTTGAAAATAATAATAAAACATATTTTTCTCCTATCAGATTCTTCTATAATTTGGAAGCTGTTATTAAATATTCTAATTTTCATGACAATATATGTATTTGCATAGTTCAGTAAGAATCTGTTTCTGATTAAGGCATCCAAAATGGTGACACAGCAAGACCCTGATCTCACCTTGTCCCATGGGACACCAAAAGGACACCTACATATAGAGCAATTCTTCATGAAGAAAAACTGAGGGCTGATTGAATGGCTTCTGTGAAACAAACAAGAGAGGTACTACACAGAGAAGAATAGAAGAGATGGAATTGTGGTAACCTTGGGGACTTATCCCAATGAGACAACCTTCAGTAGGGAGAGATATCACTAAGCAGCCCATGGACAGAATTGTCTACTGTGGGGAAACAGTGGTTTAAAAGGCACCTAGGTTACACATTTTAAAAAATGCATTTACTAATCCTAAGGCACTTATCCAATGGATGGGGGCCTGCAAGATCTCTTTAGAATCTGAGGAAACTTTCCAGAATAAAAAATGCTGAAAGCGCAATTATTTGTGTTACCCCTACACCAAGATAGCATGGACAGGAGCATTCCAGTGCGCTATCTGGCCTAAAAGGCTGCCACGGGGTATCCTGGGCCACCTTGGGAAGTATCTGTCCCAGCCCTGGCCAGCCAGATCCCCAAGACAGCGCTGGAGCCACATGTCCTGGGACACCTCAGTTTTTCTGCACCCCAGCTCTGCTTTATCAGTCTGCCAGAGCACCCATGGTACCACAAATGGCTGATTTAGCACTAGTTGGCCCACCAAAGTCACTGGGCACACGCAGTCTATAGAGGCTTCTCCTAGCAAAGGATAACCCTTAAAGATCAGGATGAGTAGCTGTGTCACCTAATTAATAGAATCAAAAACAGAAAGTCAAAGTCAAACAAAATGAGAGTGAACATATATGTTCCAAATGAATGAAGGTAGAAAAACCCTAGTGAAATTGAGATAAGTAATTTGCCTGATAAAGAATTCAAAGTAATGATCATAAGGATCATCACTGAACTTGGGAAATGAGTAGAGGAACACAATGAGAACCTTATCAAAGATTTAGAAAGTGTAAAAAAGAACTGATCAGTGATAAAGAATACAATACATGAAATAAAAAAATGCAGTAAAGAAAATCAACAACGGATTAGATAGTAAAGAACAAATTAGTGGTCTGGAAGACAGAATAGTGAAAATCACTCAATCAGAATAAGAAAAAGAAAAAGTGACTTGAAGAACAAACAACAACAACAACAACAACAACAACAACAAACAAGAATAGTTTAAGGAATCTCTGGTACAACACCAAGCATACTAGCATTCACATTATAGGAGTCCCAAAAGGAGAAGAGAGAAAGGGGCACAAGAGTTATGACAAAATAATGGCTGAACACTTTTTTTTTTTTTTTGAACTTAGGAAAAGAAAGATACATCCAAGTCCAGGAAGCACAGAGACTCCCAAACAAGAGGAACTGAGAAAGATCCACACGAAGACATTTTATGATTAAAATGACAAAAGTTAAATATAAAGAGAGACTATTGAAGACAGAAAAGCAAACATAATTAGTCACATGCAGGAAAAACTCATATTATCAGCTGATTTCTTAGCAGAACCATTGTAGGCCATAAGAATGTGACAGTATATATTTAAAGTGCTAAAAAGAAATAGTCTACAACCTAGAATACCTGCAAGGTAATTATTCAAAATATCATTTCCAAGTGAGGCAAAAACTAAAAGAGTTCACATCACTAAACTAGCTTTATAAGAAATGTTAAAGGGTCTCCTTTAATTGGAAGGAAAGGAACATAACAGAAATAACAAAATAGATAAAAATGACAAAAAAATCTCACTGAAAAAGCAGTGGATGAACTATATGAGAAGCTGGTATGTAGGTTAAAAGACAAAAGTAGCAAAATCAACTATAAATACAATAAGTAGTTAGGAGATACACAAATTAAAAAAAAGGTCTAAAATATGATGTTAAGAACATAAATTGTGGGGGAGGAGTAAAAATGTAGCTTTTTAAAGAATGTGCAAGACCTTAAATGCTTATCAGCTTAAAATAGACTGCTATATATAGTGGTTACCATATAGGGGTTGGCACAGTAAGTTTACAGTTGTAACAAAACACAGTTTATTTTTGTATAATTACTACCTTATTTATTTGTATCACAACTGTAAACCTTTTGCCCATCTCTGTACATAAACCTCATGTTGACCATAAACAAAAACTTACAAAAGATACACAAAAAAATTTTAAAAAATGGTAACACTAAATAAAACAAAATAAAACAAAGAAAAAACAACAAAAATGCAAGGAGAGAGATCAAGAGACATGTAAAGGAACAGAAGAACTACAAAAACAACCAAAACATAGTTCACAAAATGGTAACAAGTATGTGCCTGTGAATAATTACTTTAAATGTAAAGGACTAAATGCTTAATAAAAAGAAACATTGTGGCTGAATGCATAAAATACCAAGTCCCACCTAGAAGCCACCTACAAAAGACACAGTTCCAATCAAGAGACACACACAGACTGGAAGTGAAAGGATTGAAAAAGATATCCCATGCCTGTCCCCCAAAAAAGAGAAAAGAAAAGAAAGTAAAAAGCTGGGGTAGCAACACCCATATCTGACAAAATAGGCTTTAAAGCAAAGCAAAGAAACAGAGACAAAGAAGTACATTACATAATGATAAAAGGGTCAGTCCTAGAAGAAGGTAAAATAATTACATTTATGAACCCTAATATGAGCACTTAAACATGTAAAGTAAATATTAACAAACAGAAAAGAAGAAATTGACATATAATAATAGTAGGGAACTTTCATATCCCAATTACATCGATGGATAAATCATCCAAACAGAAAATTAATAAGGAAACATTGACCTTAAGAGATACATTAGATTAGGTAGACTTAAAAGATATATACAGAATATCCCCCCCAAACCTACAGAATACACATTCTTTTCAAGTGCACATGGAATATTCTCCAGGACAGATTATATTTTAGGCCACAAAATAAGCATCAATAATTCAAGAAGACTGAAATCACATCAAGCATCTTTTTCAAACACAACAGCAAAAAAGTAGAAATCAATTACAAGAAGAAAACTGAAAAAATCTCACAAATAATTAAAGGCTAACCAACATGCTACTAAGCAACCAATGGGTCAACAAAGATATCAAAGAGGATATCAAAATTTTTCTTGGGACAAACAAAAATGAAAATGCAACTTTCCAAAATCTAAGTTGTACAGTCAAAATAGTTCTAAGAGGGAAGTTCATAGAGATAAAAGCCTACCTCAAAATACTAGAAATATTCGACACAATTAATTTAATTTTTTACCTATAGAAACTAGAAAAATAAGAACAAACGAACCCCCAAGTTATTAGAAGAAAGGAAAGAAATAATAAAGAGAGGAGGAGAAATAAAGAAAATAAAGACAAAAAAGTCAAACTGAAAGCTTGTTTTTAGAATAAATAAATAAACAAATAAAACCAATAAAGCTATACTACACTCATTAAGAACAAAAGAGAAAAGATGCATATAAATGAAAAGAAAATAAAATGGAAGTTAAAACCAACACCACGGAAAGAATTTTAAAAGAATACTGCAAACAAGCATATGTCAAAAAACAAAACAAAACAAAACTGGACAACCTAGAAGAAATGGATGAATTTCTAGAAACATACAATCTTTCAAGTGTGAAACAGAAAGAAAGATAAAATCTGAACAGACTAATTTCTTGTAAAAAATTAAATTAGTAATTTAAAAACATCTCTCAATAACAACAAACACACACACACACACACACACACACACACACACACACACACACACACAGGACCAGACAGCTTAAAGGTGAATTCTACCAAATATTTAAGGAAGAATTAATACCTATCCTTCTCAAATCATTCCAAAAATTGAAAAGAACATTGCCATACTCATTCTGAGTCCAGAATTACTCTGATACCAAAAGTCGATAAAGACACAACAACAAAAAAATTACAGGCCAATATTACCGATGGACATAGATGCAAAAAATTCTTAACAGAATATTAGCAAAACAAATTGAACAATGCATTAAAAAGATCATAAACCTGAATCAAGTGAGCTTACCTGAATGAATGTAAGGATGATTTAATATGTGCAAATCAATCAATGTGATTGATACACCACATCGACAAAACCAATGATAAAAATCATATTATATCGATTGATTCAGTAAAAGCATTAGACAAAATTCAACATCTATCTATGATAATTCTCAAAACAAAGTAGGTATGGGGGGAAATACCTCAATATAATAAAGGCTATATATGATAAATCCACATCTATAATCATTGTCAACTGTGAAAAGCTAAAAGTTTTTCTCTAAAATTAGAAAAAAGACAAGGATGTCCACACTCACCACTTTTATTCTACATAGTATTAAAATCCTAGCCACAGCAGTCATAAAAAAAATGAAACGCATCCAAATTGCACAGGAAGGAGTAAAACTATGACTATTTGCAGATGACATAATGCTATATACAGAAAACCCTAAACACACCACTAAAGAAACTATAAGAACTAGTAAATTAATTTAGTAAAGTTGCAAAATAAACAATGTAGAGAAATCATTTGCATTTCTTTACACTAATAAACTATCGTATCAGAAAGAAAAATCAAGAAAGCAACCTCATTTATAAATGCATCAAAAAGAATAAAACAACTCCTATTGGTCCATCCCATTAGTCTTTCATGTCCACCTTAAATAAGAATATTTAGGAGACATACATGACTCTGAGATTTGCCTCCATAGGGAGAAATATTCTCCTTTGGGTCAAAATAAATGCCAGTGAACACATGATGAGAAATCACTTTCTAACATCGGGGCAGCCATCCAATTCCACAAAGTAAAGCAGCCCAACAATGATCACTGGATTCATTGGTTAAATGAGTTTTGGACAGTTTTATAGTCCTTGATAACCTATTTGCTGAACAAACATGGAAACATTTATATGATACTGTTGGAAACCACCCTGCCTGGTTTCAGAAGCTGTAACTTGTGCCCCCCACGCCCGCCATGGCTAAGGCTGAGTGAGAGACCTTGGGACCCTAAGCCACTCCCCGGCAGGGGTGCTGCCTCTGTCCCCTTTAGTAACCCCTGCTTGGCCCCGAGCCTGCCCAGTTAGCCAATGACAGGTAAGATTCCTCAAGGGAGGGATGACCTAAGATAGGCATGGTAATGTAGGAGCCCCCAGAGAAGGACTTGGGAGGCTATAGAGAAAAGGAGTGATGGACCATTGCCCCTCAGCTTCAACATAGCCTGAGACTTCATTCTGTCTGCAAGAAGTCTCCTAATCTCTTGGCTGCCTTACTTCCCCTGCCTGACTTAAGCCTGAAACAATGATGGAGGACAGTGCAGCTCTGTGCTGGAAAGTGGGGGTTCCCTGGGGCAATCAGGCCTAAGAAAGAATACATAAAATCCTGTTTTGCTAAGAATGTCCTCAATTTTCTGATAAGGGTCCGAGCAGGAAATGAGTTTGTTTCCCAAAGTTTTGTAGCCCTTTAGCTAACTGACCCTGACTCAGAATAAGCCCTCATAGTTCTTTGTATATTATTGTTTGATCCTTACTGTCTGACAATGATTGATGAGCTTTACCTCATTCCTGTGCAAATTGAACCCAATAAAAGCCCATTGAGGAAAAGGCTCTTAGCCCCTCTCCTTTGAGAGATTGGCCACCTTTCCTCCCTAAGAAGATCATGTCTTGGTAGACTTATTCTCATCCGTGGCAACTGGGGGGTGGGGGGGGGGCTGTGTCAAATAGGGAGAACTTCCCCTATCAGGCAAAGGAAGTAGACTTCCAGGAAGTCCAGGAAGGTCAAAGAGTCCCAAAGAAGTTGGACCCAAGGAAGCACACATTAAGGCACATCATAATTACATTATCCAAGATCAAAGATAAGGAGAGAGTCTTAAAAGCAGCAAGAGGTAAGGAGACAGTTACCTACAAAGGAATTCCCATAAGACTACCAGCTTATTTCTCAAAAGAAACCTTATAGGAAAGAAGGGGCTGGAAAGAAATATTCAAAGTCATGAAAGGCAAGGACCTACATCCAAGATTACTCTATCCAGCAAAGCTTTCATTTGGAATGGAAGGGCAGATAAAGTGCTTCCCAGATAAAGTCAAGTTAAAGGAGTTCATCATCACCAAGCCTTTATGATATGAAATGTTAAAGGGACTTATCTAAGAAAAAGAAGAAGATCAAAAAAACATGAACAGTAAAATGACAATAAACTCACATTTATCAACAGCTGAACCTAAAAAAAAAAAAAGACAAAAATGAGCTAAGCAAACAATGGAACAGGAACTGATTCGCAAAAATAGAGATCACAAGGAGGGTTATCAGTGAACAAGGGGAAGGAGGAGAATGGGGGAAAATGTACGGGCATAAGAAGAATAAATCACAGGTACAAAATAGACAGGGTGAGGTTAAGAACGGTATGGGAGATGGAGAAGCCAAAGAACTTATCTGTATGACCCATGGACAGGAACTAAGGTGGGGGGGATGATGGTGGGAGGTGGGTAAAGGGCAGAGGGGAATAAAAGGGAGAAAAAAAATGGGACAAATGTAATAGCCAATAAATAATCAATAAAATATATTTAAAAATGAAATAAAGAGAAAGGAAGAACATTCCTCCCTTACCCAGCAACACTGCAGCTAGTGATAAACTGCCACAACTGCAAATTCTTATTTTTGTTCAAACCAACCCTCCCTGGTTCCTCCCAAAACCTAATAAAAGCAAGGCTTTCTCCTATGGATTTGTCTATGGTTTTGCCATATCTTAACTACCCTGAATTGCAAGTCTCTGCTATTCTAGAAGAAAATCACTTTGCTGGTAAAATAACTGGCTGCTTTAATTTTAAGTTCAACAAAATCATAATACAAATAATGTCAAATATATATTCTTTTTTGTTTGTTTAATTTATGTTTTTATTATTGTTGTTCAAGTATAGTTGTCTCCATTTTCTCCCCACCCCAGCCACCACCGTCTCCCACCCCTGATGCCACCCCCCTTGTTATTGTCCATGTGTCCTTTATAGATGTTCCTGAAAACCCTTCCCCCTTGCCTCCCATTATCCCCTCCTCTATTTGAAGAAGTGTATTCTACCTTTCCTCTCCTTTGTGACTGTTCCAATGTATAGATTTCAGTGAATCTATGTACTGTGTTAGAAAAGGCCATGCAGCTTCTGGTGATTTATCTTGGAACAGTCTCTTCTGGAGCCTTCAACAACCACTTAAAACGTCTGACTGTACAGAGGAAACCGTGGAGAAAGCCTACAAGGTGAAGCAACAAAGAAACAGAAAGGTGAACCAGCTGACTGAGCCCTGCTATAGAACATGGAAAGGATGACTTCAGCCTCAGGTAACAGCAAGCTGTCAGAGCTTGAGAGTTACAAAGTGAGAACTTGCCGCTGAGCTTAGTCAATTCCCAGGTCTGTGAGGAAAATAAGTGTGTCCTTATCTTACACCACTGTTATAGGATAATTTGTTGTACAGCTATAGATAACCAAACATTAGGTGTGCTGAGTATCAGTCCACAAGCCTGTCTTCAGATGAGATGGGGCCCAAGATGTTTACAAAGCACATTTTTCCCATTCCCTTCTTGCTTTTCCTTGGAAACTTTTCCTTTGAAACCTAGGACCTGATACCCAAAACCAAAAATAACTTCCAGTAATTACCATTTTCCACATTTATAAAACAGGCATAATAATATCTGTTCTATGTAGCTATATTTTTGAAGGGGCTCAAATGAGGTAAAATACTTAAACTTTTGTGTGTTCAACAAGAAAGCACTGCGTAACACATTATTATTAGCAGTAATAACAAGAGTTAACATTTATTAAATACTGAGTATGTTACAGAGACTCTTCCTTATTTATTTATTTATTTATCTATCTATTTATTTATTTATTTTAGTGAGAGGGAAAGGGAGGGAGAAAGAAAGGGAGAGAAACACTAATGTGACGATCAGTTGCCTTCGGAACGCACCCTGACCAGAGACCCCAACACCTCTTGCTTTGCAAGACTGTGCCTAATCAGCTGAGCCACACAGGTCAGGGCCGTGGAGACTATTCTAAGTACTTTATTCCTTATAGTAGTCAGCCTCTAAAATGACCACCATGACCTCTCAAGTACTGGATTTATGTTTTTGTATGATATTCTCTATCTGAGTGTGGGCTAGATTGACTTACTTGACTTCTGAAGAAAAACTCATATCTAAAGTAATGAGATATCACTCCAATGGTTAGGTTATAGAATAATATGACTTCAATCTTGTTTGTTGATTTTTTCTCTTTTTCTGCCTCTGATAAAGCAAACTGCTATGTGGGAAAGCCTCAATAGCAAGGAATTAAAGTCAGCATTCAAGTAATACCCAGAAATGTACTGAGGAATTCAGTCTAAAAACCCAGAAGAAATTGAGTCCTGCAACAATCATATAAATGAATTTGGAAGCAGATTCTCCCCCAGTTGCAAATTTATTACAGCCTCTGAAAAATCATAAAACCGAAGACCCAAGTAAGCCATGCTCAAATTCCTGCTCTACAGAAACCGAGGGAATAAATGTGTTGTTCTAAGCCAGCATGTTTTGGGGTAATTTTTAATGCAACAACGGGGAACTAATATACCTGCATTGAAGAAACATGCATCATAACTAATTTAGGATCTCACAGTTAATAATCATCACATTTTAGTCCTGAGGAATTCATGTTATTGATCCAAATTATTCCTTTCTGCTCTGCCACTGAGAGAGATGGGGGAAATTGTTACATTATAATGTGTTTTAGCAGGAACTTTTCAGGAAAAAAATGCTACCCTACATCCCTTAGTCATCTAAGTTAGGAAACCAAGTTAGAGTCAAAGGGACCTGAAATGTATCGTGCCCTTACTCTATGCAAAGCACTGCGGTTGATATTTTATACATCCCATTCCTGAGTCGGTGTCTCTGATACCTGAATGTTCCCAGGTCGTTTACTTTACGGGATCAATTCTGAATGGCCCAACCCTCCCTTATATCATTCCTGGAAATACTGCAGTCTAAACACTTTTACCACAAAGTTAAATTAAAACCTGTAATCAATAGTAAAATTCATACACCACGGTCCAGATTTTAATTTTGTAGTTTGTTACAGACAATGAGAATTACTGAGATACCTTGGTCGGAAAAACCCACTTATGTGATTGGCACCATGCACAGTCTATTCCTTTCTTTCAGACCTGGGCATATGCTACTTCCTGGGTTCAATTCCCCAGGCTGCCAGGAGCTTCACCACAGGAAGTTGCATTTATACCTTCAAAGTTCTACAGTGGATGATGATGCTCCCATGTTCTAACAGCTTCATTACTTCACAACACCCAGCCCTTGCTCCAAATATGCCTCAAATAAAGGGCTGAATCAGAAAATCCTCTCTATTCATTCTAATTAAATTTTTGTCTTTCTGTCCCCTTTTGGAAATCCACATGTTATGTAGCCAACACTTCCCCACTTCCTTTATCAAACTAGCTCTGTATTACAAAATGTAGGCTAACCCCACCAGGAAAATGGGCCTTAGTGAGTTATGTTCCAGTTACTCACATCTCCTCATATGCTTTCAGAAGTAATTTCTATTGAGTGTTATAAGCCTTATATTGTCAAAATCTTAGTATGGTTAATATTTATAAGAAGAAACTGAAGTACACATTTTTGACTTATAAAATCAACGTTATCATGTGGATGTGAATAAAGGAGCATCTTTATTTGGCTAGAATAAAGACCTGACAAATTATTGATCACCTACCAGAAACAGATCCTGAGCAACAATCATTACAGAAATGATTACTTCAGGTTGAAATAGAATGTTTGAAAGTAATTCAAGCAAGTGTTAGAAGAAGAAATTTGTTGTTCTTGGCAAATAACAGAGGCTGGAAGGGATCTTAAGTTGGTCATTTCATTTCACAGGTCAGAGAGAGGCAATCTAATCTAGCAGTGGGCTCTAGGCAAAGTAGTTCTGTGTTTAATTTCTGCCTCAACTGCCTATTATCTGTGACTTAACAGCCAGCTTAAGCGGTCTAAACCTCAGTTTTCTTTCCTAAAATCTGAAATTAAAATGTATACACAAAGATAAATCAACTTCAGAATTACTCTGAGGGTTAAATATGACAATGATGAAAAACATTTAGTATATTTTTATAGACTAAGCGGTCGATAAATGACATAATTTTTGTCCAAGCTCCCAAAGTGAACCTTCTCTGTAAAATTATACCTTCTTTACACTGGGCATTTTAATGAAATATTCTGTTACTTATAGTTAGTGACATCACTCTGGAAATAAATTATATCTAAAATTACTAGCAAATACTTTATATCAGTCATTTGTGGTAGTACACAAATGAACTAATAAGGAGTAGAATGATGAACTCATGTTTAACTTCCTTCCACCTACACTCTAGTCCATTACCTTTACAAACAGACAGTTGTCCTATAAATGCATAAGAATCAAATATACATCATATTTCTCATTAACTGCACTATGTGCTGAAGGTATGATACCTTAATATAGCTTTTGAAACTCTGAGGAAAGAATATTTTCAACTTAGAATCAATCAAATGTGATAATTTGTAGATTTTTTCTAAGATATAAGAATGCATAATGTTGATATTTCCGGCAACCTTTCCTGGGAATTTCCTTGAAAAGTTGATAGAAGGCACCTGAACAGAAGTATAACAAGGAATACAGATACAAATATTGGGGAATGAAGGAAATTAAACTAGTCCAGAGATTTGATACTGTCTTTTAGAAATTAAAACATCATAAGGATGTTGTAAGAAACATAGTAACAAAAGTCCTGCTACTTATTCCCTCTCCACTGGGGCAGGCAAAAGAATGGCCAAGACAACATTTTCTTATAAACCTGCTAATGAGCTTGACTAATCACATTTGTACAGCTACAAATAGCATTGCTAGTGAAGAGAGACTTGCAAATCTCTTCCCTGTAGAAGTTTATTTTACTTCATTTTATTTTATTTTATTTTATTTCATTTTATTTTATTGTTGTTCTTGTACATGTAGAAGATTTTTAGCAGAATACATCTTGTTGAACTAGAGTACTTGTTGTAAACATACTCAGAATTATAAATTTAGGGGCATAGACCCATAATTACTAGGACATAAAAGGGAGGAATATTGAAATGGAAATTTTTTTTGTAAACTGTTTCTGTTTAAGTTGCTGATGACTTATCTGTTACTACAGAAACATCCTAATACAGGAAAAAAGAGTTATTTTTATTTTTTATTCTTTTTAAATATTTAATTTATTTATTTTCAGAGAGGGAAGGGAGAAAGAGAGGGAGAGAGACATCAATGTGTGGTTGCCTCTTGAGCGTCCCCTACTGGGGACATGGCCTGCAACCCAGGCATGCTCCCTGACTGGGAATCGAACCGGTGACCCTTTGGTTGGCAGGCCAGTGCTCAATCCACTAAGCTACACCATCCAGAGTGAAAAAGAGATATTTTTAAAGCTTGCATAACATGATTTGGAATTATTGTGGAAACATAATGTATTGATCCTACCTGGCACCCACTTATATTCTTTTTATCATTAGCAAAGTTTGATGTTGAGTAAGATCCATGATAAGTTATTTTTGTCAATTTAATCTTTCAAATTAACACAATATTAAACCTAAAAAGTACAACTAAAAAGGTAACTTAAAACTCCAGAAAGAACAATGGACATATAAGAAAGTTATTATAATAATAATATTAACTGCATAGTGTATCTTATATGCATAGCCATAATAAAATAAAAACACATAATTGACTTTCAATTATTAGAATCAACATATAAATGAAGCACATAACATACAATTAATTATGGAGTAGAATGTAAGTGTTGTAACTTGGCAATAAAAACCAAAATAAAAGGAGTTTAGAGGTGGTAGAGACACAGAATTGAAGGAAATAATTGGTAGTTTGATCATCTCATCAAGTGAGTAATCTATACACAGTTTGGTTGCTTGGCAAAACAAGAGCTGAAGAAATAATGACATGATAATGTGAAAAAACTAACAAATTGCAAAAATGTAAAAAAGTGATTTCATTATTTGGGGAAAGGGAGGATATCCAGCAATCGTTAGAATAGTCAATTTTTATCTATCACATTAGGAGGTAAATAGGGATAACTAAAATTAATAATAAAAATAGAAATATAATCATATATAAACAGATGGAGATAATCCACATAAGAAATAGGTTTTGTATATAATTCTGAATATACTGTATGACTGTTTAAGTGTAAATATTTCACCTTGATTGTACACACACACACACACACACACACACAAAAACACCTATATACACATATATATGTAGGATTAGAAAAAGAAAGAAAAAAGAAATGCATAAAAATGGATAGAAACAAGACAAAATTTACCCAGCTCTGCTCAGATGGAGAATCTGACACCAAAATATAATAATTTGTAATAATACTGAGGCAGAATATTCTCAATTATCTTAGTTGCAGAAATGCTTACCAAATTTTGCTAATTAACCTGTATTCACACTCTACCCAAAAGGAGTTATGATTATAACATAATTTCCTCATAGGTGGGAAAACAGAGAAAGAACATATGAATTATATTTAAAAACACAGTAAAATTAATAAATTGTTATTTGGGTGTATTCCAAACTCTCTCATGAATTTTATGGCATTAAAATATTTCCTAGGAAATGATTAATTTTGGAAACACTGAGTAAACAGGGTGCATGGACTGGGGGAACTGTGGACAATGGGCTACCTAGTGCTTATGTTTTTATGGAGATGACAGAGATCATGGGAGGAAGCCCAACTGAGTAAGGACTTACTACGGCCCTGCTGGTATCATATTTGGTAACATTCTGTTGACCAAAGTCAGTCATGTAGGCCAACTGAAGTTTAAGTAGTGATGAACACTTGACCCATGAAGGAAGAAGGAACTGAAAAGTCACATGGCAAAGCTGTAGATAAGGGGAAGGAGAATTCAGCCCAATAGAACAAGCTATTGCATATCTTCAGGCTAGGATATTGCTTGCATATAAGGGACATGAATGACTATTTGTTGTTAAAGTATCTTATAATAGACTTTCTTTGTACAGGTGTAAAAATTATCTCTTGCCCATACCATCCCTCTTGAAATAATGTATACTAAACACATTGGAAAGTGAAGAAACATTAAGCAGGATAAAATAGAAGTAAATATTTCATTTCTAATCCACTGATAAACAGGCAGAAAAATCTTACATTTGAGACATGCAACTAAGTATTTGACTCATGCTGACTTGGCAGTAATAATGGAACTAATGTGCATTTATGAAAGCAGATAAAATAGTCTTATTTTAAATGGTATGTTCTTGTTTCATTAAGATAAAGGGTAGCTACCTGGGTCAAGTCCATTTTACTGTGAGAAAATAAGAAATATGCATCTTTACAGTTTCTGAAATAGGACTCTTGGGATGTGTGTGTATGGTGGAGTAGGAGGTAGGTGGACAATTCAGGTGCTAGGGAGATAGGAATGGTTGAAATTGAGAATATAAATAATGTTAAGTGCAGAAAAAAAGCATAGAACCCCTTTGTATATTGAGAGAAAGAAACAATAAAATACTTTTAAGGCACATAGCAGTAAAGATGGGAAAACTCAGTACTGACAGAACTGATTGTCATAGTCAAAGTCAAAGATTGTCTAGCATATGGGAAAAATATAGAATAGGACCCTAATTAGTCCTAGGAGTAAATGGCTATTGCATAAGAGAGCACAAAAATCCCTCAAACACTTAATTAAAAGGGGGATAACAAAGGAGCAGAATAATTACCTTGTTCATGTTAAATAGCAAGTGTTCAAAATGAGATAAGACTGGTAGCATTAGCATTTGATTCAGTTAGTAAAATGACCAGAAACAATATGATTTGCTAATTATATTAAAAATAAAAATTTTAGTGGTTTCTTTCACCCTGCAAGGAACACTTACAGTCTTCAAAATAAAACTCTTAGTATGTTTGGATCTGGAAGCACAGGCATTAACATTTTATCAAAAAATAGATGGGCATACAGTGGAGGAATAATGATTGAGCCTAGACTTTGTCACACGTGATCTAACTTGTGATTTTGTCAGGGGAAGATGGATCTGGAAATAGGTTTTTCCATGGTGTTGTAGGAAAGAAATTTCAGAGACACACATGTAGGAGGATTTTAAGTGATAGTGGCAAGTTTTATCTGAGTGCACTTGAAAAGCCTGCCACACTCATCCAGGCACCCTCCCAGCACTCAGATGGAAGATGCAGTTCATAGCTCCCAGGTATACCGTGCCCCGATGTCTCATCCACAACCAGATGGTTCAGCTCCATCTTGCTGAGGAAGAAGTCTAGTTACTGGGGCTGCAGGCCCGCACTTGGATCCACCAGACCAGGAGTGTCTACAGGGTCCAGAGCTGCATCACCCCAGCATCTGAGGCTGACCTTGGGCAAGTTACTTCTCTGTGTCTCATTCTCTATCTGCATGTCTGCCACCAAGGCTTGATGGTGCCCAGAGCTGCAATTGGTTCTGCACTACATCCACAATTCTGTTAAAGAGACTGTGCCTTTGTTAAGATACCCTATATATCCTTGGGCTTGGGAGAGATCAAGCTTTTTTTCAAACTAGCATTTCTTTCCTGGCTTTTCCTGGGCTTGTGTGCTCGTTCTATCTGATCCTATCTGTAGATTTTCCTAGATTTGTCTGCTACTCTTTATGTCTGCCATTTGGCTTCTACTGTACATACACCCAGTGAAAAAGCTTCCCCTGTGCCATCTCTCCCACTCCCCAACATTAGTGAGGTGGGCTCCTGCGGTGACTGTAAGACTTCTTTTCTGATTACTTGGTTGCTTGGAGTGACTGTAAAACTGTCCTTTCCTAGTTAATCTGGCTGGCTCTGTTTGCTCTCTTTCTTTTTTATTAAGATCTAACTACCTACTGTAACAGTTTAAAACTGATTTAAATTAATTTGTTTTAAACCAAATCCACCCTAGATCCTGCTGCTTAATACCTGTACACTTACATAACTGTTTTTGTAAAATAGGTAGAAATACCAAACATTAGCAATTGTAAGTAGGAAACAGGTATAAATCAATCCCACAATGAGAAACAGAGTATTTTCCCAGTGACTGTGAAAAGAGATGTGTTAGTTGCAAGCACAATAAAATAACAGTACAAATATTTGATATATCTAAATGATGCCTTCAACCTAACCTCAGAAAACATTGACCCAGCTTCTCACAAACCACAGCTTGATTCGCAGGATGAGAACCTGAATATTGTCTACTGCACTTTTTCTTTTTCTTTTTTTCACATTTCAACAAATTTATATTGAAAAAATACTTTAAAATATTACTCAGGAATATTTTAAATATTAAAATATTAAAAATATTACTCAGGTGAATAAATGAGAGCCCTGCCTTCAAGAAGAAGAGACACTCGTACTGACAATTACTGGTACGAAGATAGGAATATGTCCTTAGTCCTGGGGAAGCACAGAGGAGTAGCACCGAGCCTGACCTGAGGTAGCCAGGGAAGCTTCCTAGAGGAACCAATGATTTAATTGAGTCTTTAGGGATATATAAAAGTTAGATACCAAAAAATCATGAAAGTTATTGGCAGAGGGAAGATGAACAAATATATGAAGAGAAGAAATAGCTTAATGTATTTGTCTTTCACCGACTGGCTTATTTCACTTAGCATAATATTCTCCAGTTCTATCCATACTGTCACAAAAGGTAGGCATTCTTCCTTTCTGCTGTGTAGCATTCCATTGTGTAAATGTCCCACAGTTTTTTGATCCACTCATTTACTGATGGGCACTTAGGTTGTTTCCAACACTTGACTATTTTAAATAGCACCACTATTGGGTGTGGTGCATAAGTTCTTTTGGTCTGGTGACTTGGGATTCTTAGGATATACTCCCAGCAGGAGAATTCCTGGGTTAAAAGGCAGTTCCATTTTTAGTTTTTTAATGAAATTCCATACTGTTTTCCATAGTGGCTACAAAAGAAAGGGAAAGGATTAGACAAAGAACATGTCTGTCTGAATGACGCACAGACATGGACAACAGTATGGGAATTGACAGGGTGAGGGGGGGCCCTGGGGATGGACAAAGAAAGACAAAAGGGGGAAAAGTTGAGACAACTATAATAAAATAACAATAAAAATGATTTAAAAGTTATCTACAATCTAGAGATGATAAAAAGAAATAGTTTAATGTTTGGAAGCAGTAATTTATTATTAGGTCCATCAGAGTCTTGAGTAACTACCAGGGGATAAGGAAGTAAAGGTCACTTAACAGCCTCACAGGTCAGAGAGGCTCTATCTGAGGCAAATAGGATCCCAACTTTTTTTAAAAAAAATTAATAGTTTTATTGAGTTATAGTTAACATACAACAAATTGTACATATTTAAATTGTCTGATTTCATAAGATTTTACATGTTATATGCTCATTAAATAGTAACCACAATGAAGCTGAGTGAACATAGCCAAGACCTACAAAATTTTCTTATGTTCTTTATATAAATCTCTTCCCACCCATCCCCATCTCTATCTCCAAGCAGCCACTGAATCACATTCTTTTCACTGTTTATTAAATACCCGTTTTTCAGAATTTTATAGAAATGGAATTATATAGTATGTACTACTCTTTGGCTTTTTAAATTTAATATAATTATTTAGAGATTTATCTGTGTTATTGTAACACAAGCTCATTCTTTTTCATTGCTGAGAAGTATTCGATTGAACAGATATACCAGAATTAATTTTTCCATTTACCTGATGATAAAAATTTAGGTTGTTTCCAGTTTCTGGCTATTACAAATAAAGCTGTGATGAACACTGGTGTAGAGGTGTTCCTATGAACACACACCTTCTCTTTTCTTGAGTAAATACCTATGGTAGGAATAGGTGGATCACATGGTGAGTTGTGTGTTTATCTGTTTACCTGTTTTAGAAAACTTCTATACTGCTTCCAACTTTTTAAATTCCAATTTGGGAATATTTTTCATTGTTTTAAGAGAGAGTGAGGAATATCAATTAAGAGAGAAGCATCAATTGGTTGCCTCCCATTTGTGCCCCGACCAGGGATCACTAGCACTAGGACCTGGGACCAAACCCTCAACCTAGGTATGTGCTGTGAACAAGAATCAAACCTGCGACCTTTTGGTTATGGGACTACACTCCAACCAACTGAGCTACAGTGACCAGGGTTTGTTTCCAAATTTTGTTATACCATTTTTCATTCCTTCTAGCAATATGAGAAATCCAATTCCTCAACATCCTTACTGTGGGAGCTAAAAAATATTACTTTTTGTCCTCCTATCCTCTAATTTCTTCTTGCTGGGCTGATAATCAAATTAACAGAGAAGTTTAACAGGAGAAAAATCAAAGTTTTTTAAAAGATTTTATTTATTTATTTTTAGAAAGAGGGAAGGGAAGAAGAAAGAGAGGGAAAGAAACATCAACAATGTGTGGTTGCCTCTCGCACACCCCCTACTGGGGACCTGGCCTACAATCCAGGCATGTGCCCTGACTGGGAATTGAAGCAGTGACCCTTTGGTTCACAGGCCAGCACTCAATCCACTGAGCCACATCAGCCAGGGCAGAAAATCAAAGTTTAATACATACTCATGGAGAATTCTCATAAGCATAACACCAAAAGACAGAGAAACCACATTGGGTATATATTACATTTTTGGACAAAGAAGAAAAAGGGGGTTCTTAGATTTCACAAGTAGGAATGGGAAATTTATAGGTTTTGAAGAAGAGCTGAACAAACTTGGCCAGAAAGTCCTTGCTAGATGCCTCAGAAACAACGGGGCACCAGGGGTATCTAGCTAACAGGCATCCACCTGCCTGAAGCCCTCTTCCTTACCCTACTTCATTTGAATTAGGCTGAGGGAAACAAACATCCTAAAATCTTCTTCCTGAAGCAAGTTTCTTTGTCCTAATCTCTTGGGCAGAAAGGAGGGGTGGTCAAATTTTCTTTTTGAGTTTTTTGTTTCTTCATAAACAGCTTAAAATTAAATTTCCAAAATGGCAGCATCATGGTGGCAAAACTTTGGTTACCAAAGTTCACTACCAACACTTGGTAAGTAATTTTAATTTTAGCTATTCTAGTACATGTACAGTGGCATTTTATTTATTACTAATAATATTTTAAGAATAGATTTTTAATATGAACATATTCATTTAAAAATGATATCCTTGCATTATATACTAACGTATTGAAACACTATAAAGTATACACACAAATAGCACATGTTTTAAAAGGATGCAATAAATCACAAATAAAAATTCTAATATTTTATTTCTACACATCAACAAATTACCAAGTATATTCTTGGGAAGGAAGGTAATACATCCAGTTTGGAAATCAATGTTTTAGGCCCTGGGAGTAACAGAAGGATATTTAGCAAAGAATGAATAGACTTGTTCACTCTAGCAGTAGAATAGAGATTAGAGGCAAAAAAGCCAGGGTCAGAGGGGTGCAAGAATAATTATGAGGAGGATAAGAATAATACTGGTAAAATGAAGAGTAAATTAATTTTGAGGAAGTAAAACTAGCTAGATGAGTAAATTATAGTCTTCACATGACCACACCTATGTTAAGAATGTGGCGTTGAATGATTAAGTTATTTAAACAATTCATTAGCAAGGCCAAGTTGGGAATGTCAATGCTGTCTTTTTCCAGATACTTGTTCTCTATCTGAATAATCATACAGAATTGTTAGCCACAAAAATTGTTTAAATATATTGTGGTTATTAAATGCTTTACCAAAATATACCACATTTAAGGGTTTCTTTTAAATTATTTTACTCACTGAGAAAGAACTAGGTGGCTCTAAGGCAGAGCGACACATGGCAAAAGCATATATGTCTTGGTGATTTGTCTCAATAAAGACTCTCAAAGTCACTAGCCTGGTGCCTACATATGAGTACACATGCCAGAATATAGGGTTTGAACATGGAGTTGGTTTGGGGACACTGAAACATTTAAAAAATCTCTTCTATTCTGAATGATCATTAAAACCCAGTGCTGAGGACTGTAACCAAATCCCTCAAAGAAGGGCAAATTTTCTACCTCTAAAATAATCTTCTGAAATTCTTATATTTTCTATGGCATTTGTAAGTGCTCAGACACCCAACTCTAATAGTACTTTTGATCTGATAAACTTTTATAGGGCTTTGTTTTTTTTTTCAGATCAAAGCCTGACAACATCTCTGCAGCAAGAAATACATGAAGGCAGGTCAATTTCATTGGATGAGAAAGGTGGTAAATGTATAATATTGGGGTTGGAACTGGAAAGTACCTCAGCGATTAGCTCTGATATGAAGCAGGTTCTTTTTGTCACTTTTTAAAGAATATGATGGAGATAATATTTATAATGATAAATATAGTAATAATTTCTCATCTCACATTTTCATGTGAAAAGTAGCAAATTATGGAGAAAAGACAGAAATGAAATAGAACTTAAAAGATAATGAGTACATAGCTGATCAAAATCTTAATTCTCACTTGGCACCATAAAAATCACAGCACAGAGGGGGTGACTCAAGCTTCAGCTGGTCCAGCCACCCACTGGATCCATAGATATGGTTATTCCTATTCACAGGTGACAAAACTATAATTGAAGAGATTATACTAGGCCCACAAATAGTGTGTTATTAGTGATGGAAAAGAAATTAGGCCTTCTGCATTCTGCAGTCAATTGGGATATAATTGTCGGAGACCATATTTGTTATATACAAATTAATTATGTTTTCCATACTATTTTTTAAAAAATTAAATTTGTTAAATCCTTTAACTGAAATGTAGTGTATGAATGTGTATGCATTTCTATAAACCTATATGTATCTATCTACAACTTTTTAAAAATGTTTTATCGCTAGAGAAAAGGGCAGGGTGAGAGAAGGAGAGGGAAACACCAATCAGTTGCCTCCTGAATGTGCTCTGACTGGAATATATTGTCAGTGGGATTATAAATGAAGGCTCTTATGGGGAAAATTACAGAAAAAATAACAATTAAAAAAATGTCAACTTTTCTGTCACCCATCACTCATTATAAGAGGATGATCATTTGTTTTCTGTTTCAAACATTTTAAAATTGAAAATAGGAGGGACCAAGATTTTGCCACCCAGAAGCTGCTTTTTAGGATACTGGTTTTAAGCTGTTTATTAAGAAATAAAAGACTCAGAAAGAATCTTTGACCCTCCACCCCTTTCATGCCTAAGAGTTTCACACAAAGAAAACTGCTTCAGGAGGAGTATTTTAGAATGCTGCCTTAGCCTAATTTTTATTAAGTACGGTAAACAAAAGGCTTCGGCCAGGTGCCTGTTAGCTAGATACCCTGTGTCCCATTGTTTCTGGGATAGCTAGTAAGATTTTTTTCTGCTATGTGTGTTCAGCTCTTCCTGAGCTATCTGTAAATTGCCCATTCTCACTTCTGAAATCTAGTACCTCTTACCCCCTTTTCTCCTCTGTCAAAATGTCTTATATACCCAATGTTGCCTCACTGTCTTTGGGATTTTCATGAATTTATCATGCCTAAGTGAATTCCCCATGAGCGTGTATGAATACTTTGATTTTCTCCTGTTAATCTGTCTCTGTTAAATTGGTTATTAGTGCAGCTGGAAGAACTTAGAAAGTAGGAGGGAAAATATTAATATTGTTTAGCCCCCATAAAATATACACGTTTGAACTTTTATAAGGTATCGTACAAGAAAATAGGGCATTCTTCACAAAAAAGATCAGATGAAAGAAGGTAAAAATAAACATAAGAGAGTAAGAAGAATAAAGTATATTTCAGAACCTCTTAACAATTGTAAAAAATAGGAAGTTCTAAGACATGTATTTGAAAATATGAGACAGTTACACACACGAGTTCTAATTAATAATTGTGCATTGGTAATGACAAACATTTCAACCACCGCTTTTTAAAAAGTTACTTCTCTTTTTTAGATTTATCTTATTTTGTATATGTGATAAAAATCATCAGTAATTAAAAACTACTTTTATTTTAACATAACTTCCTGTTTTAGGCAGTTAGACAGACATGAGCAGTGCAAGGACAACGGGACAGGTATAGCAGGTCACCAGGGTGGGAAGCCCGTGTGTTTAGCAAGGGGTAAAACTGGAAAAACAATGACCTCACTCGGAGGGTAGCCACTCCTCCAGGAGCAAATCATTGGGCATGCGGTTTAAACCCACTGACCTTTCATATCACTTGTTGTGTGGTTTTCACCCGCTCCTGAACTTTCATATTGTTGGTGTTTTGGTTCAGACCCTCTCCTGACCTTTTCTTCCTGGCGTATTGCTAGTCACGTGGTTTTGAACTCCCTTAGGCTCAAGGGACTGAAGAATAACCTCATATGATTCCCATACAAGCACTTGAATGACCATTCCCTTTAGCATTGAGTCCTCAGGAAAATGAAGTTATGACTTGCGTTAAATAATCTTAGGAACAAAGCCTTTGATCTGTTGACCACGGAGACACAGTTTCTTGTCAAACTACAGATGACATTGAGGCCGCAGTTGTGTTTCAGCTCCAGGCCTAGAAAAGCAGCAATACCAGACAGAGCAATGCCATGGCCACCTTAGGACCAGATGCAATGACTAATGACCCCCTACCCCAACTCTGACCAGTCAATGGAAACCACAACCCTGAAAGTGCACACCTGAAAAGCTGATGAATATGCTATTGAAATCCTCCCCTGAGACCTTCCCTAAAATTCCCCACCTTTAGAAAACAAAAACCCACAACATAAAGAAAGCCAAGGTAGGCTCCCTCTGGACCATGCCCATGCCTTTCTATTATTTTTCTCAGGCATGTATCTCTTCTTTCTCCTAAACTCTGAGGGGTCCCCAAGAGACTTGCAGCCAGGGAGCAATGATCAGTGGCAGCTTGTCCTGGACTTACCCTCTGAACCTGCCTGCAAGGCCCCCTTTGCTCTGATTTCTAGGTGAGCTTCTTTCCTATAACATTTCTAGAGAGCCAAAGCAAGTCATGGTCTAGGCTTTCTCTTGCTGGTTCTTCTGTCCTAGACTATTTAGTGAGCTAAAAGTAGCCCTACCTTGGCTGACTTCTGTCACTGTGACTTTTACTTCTCAGTGAAGTCATGTAGCCCCATGTGGCTTACTTATTTTCTATATTTTTGTAGGGCCAGAGTAGCACTGCCTAGGCTCTCTCCCGTTGCTTCTTTTATGCTAAGCCATTCCTTTGTTTCACTCTCCCCAGCTTTAATAAACACATTTTCAAATCACATTGACAAGGCCCTGGCTATGTTGTGCAGTTGGTTGGAGCATTGTCCCAATATGCTAGTGGGCGCATGGCTGAGTAGGACAACAGATCGATGTTTTCTTCTTTCTGCCTTCCTCTCTTTCCAAAGTTAAAAAAAAAAAAAAAAATCACCTGGACTTGTATTGTGAAATCTTTCCTGCACTAAGTCGAGAACTGACAAACTACAGGTTGGTTTTAGCAGACTTGCTGTTGGCCCAGTCCCTATTCAGTGACATCCCTGCACATGTCACCTTTAGAAATGTGTGCAGGTATCTATGTATTTAATAACATTCAAAATTGAGTAAGCTATAGATTTTTCCAAGAATTAAAAGGAGACATGATGTATTCTATACTACCTCCTTCCTTCAGATAAAAAAAATAAGACAACTTATTTTCTAAATTAAAAAAGCATCTGTCAAAATAGAGATGTACTAGTTGTAAAATTTTAAAACTTGGATTTAGTTCCAAAGCCTGTTATTTTCCTCTGCCAATGAACCCACTTGAATATCCAGTTGCTTATTAATAAATGGGACTAATGGTTATAATAGATATTTTTAAAATAGTGTTTTGTAAAAATATTTTGAAAAATATTTAAAATATATGTAGTACAATTATAATTCAAGTTATAGGGATCTGATTTATCAGAGTAAAAACACTTTCTCAGAGAATAAGAAATATATTTGAAATGTGGTAAATAAAAGACTACATAGGGCATACCCAAAAAGTATTCTTTTGCCCAATTTGTTATCTTCCTCTAGAGTTCTACCCATCTTCCAGGTTCATAACAAAGCCTACCTCATTCAAAAAGCCTTCCCACATTTCTCCATACTTAATTCTTCTTCTTCTCTCTCTCTCTCTCTCTCTCTCTCTCTCTCTACTTTTATAACTCTAAAATTATAGTACATATAAAAGTAAGATGCTCAAATGACACTAATCATTAAGGAAATACAAATCAAAACCGTGAGGGAGCTTTGTCCAGCAGAATTGGATGAGAATAAGTCTACCAAGACACGATCTGCTTGGGGAGGAAAGGGTGACCAATCTCTCAGAGGAGAAAGTCCTCAAGCCTCTTTCTCAATGGGCTTTTATTGGGTTTAGTTTGCATAGGAATACAGGGTATATATGTAAAGCTCATCAACCATTATCAGGCAGTAATGATCAAGGAATAGGTAACATTCAAAGAAATATGAGGGCTTATTCTGAGTCAGGGTCATATAGATAGAGTGACATAAAGAGCCATAAAACTTTGGGAAACAAATTAATTCTGTGCTTGGACCCTTAACATTTAAATTGAGGGTATTCTTAGCAAAGCAGGTTCCACAGGATTTTATGCATTCTTTTTCAGGCCTGATCACACTCAGGAAATGCCTTTTCCAGCACAGGGCTGCACCACCCTCCAGCATTGTTTCAGGTCTGAACCAGGTGGGGGATGTGGGCAGCCAAGAGATTAGGAGACTTTTTACAGATAGAATGAGGACTCAGGCTATAACAAAGCTGAGGGGTGAAGGTCCATCACCCTTTTTCTATAGTCCTCTAAGTCCTTCCCTGATGGTCCCTTCATGACTGTGAATGCCTTAGGTTGTCCCTTCCTTGAAGAATCTTACCCATCATTCACTACCCAGCCATCCTTCAGGGGCCAAGCAGGGTGAAGTAAAAGGGACAGAGGCTGTGCCCCTTCTGGGAGCTTATGTTTTGTCTCCTTAGTGGCTTATGGTCCCAAGGTCTTTTTACTCAGCCTTTGCTGTGGGGCAGTTCCTAACACAAAACCACAATGAGATATTACCAAAAAAAAAAAAAAAAAAAAAAAGAAAAGAAAGGAAATTACAAGTGTTGAGGAAGATCTGGGGACATTAGAAATCTTGTACTGCTCTAGTGGGGATGTAGAACTGTTCAGCCACTTTGAAAAACAGTATGGGGTTTCCTCAAAACATTAAAAACAGAACTACAATATAATCCTGCAATTCCATTTCTGGATGTTTATGGGAAAGAATTTAAATCAGGACTTCAAAGATATATCAGCACTCGCATTAACTATTCATAAGAGTTAAGATGTGGAAACAACTTTAATGTCCATCTGGGTATGAATGGATAAAACAAATGTCTTATATGTATAAATGGAATATTATTCATTCAAAAACGAAGGAAAGTCTGCCATATGTGACATAGATGAACCAGAGAAACATTGTTCTAAGTGAAATAAGCTAGTCACAGAACATGTACTGCATGATCTCAGTTATATGAAACCTCTAAAATAGTCAAACTCAGAATCAGAGAATGAAATGATGGTTACCAGAGTCTGAGGGGAGAGAAGTGGAGAGCTGCTAACCAATAGGCAAAAGTTTCAGTTATGTAAGATGAATAAATACTAGAGATCTGTTGTACAACACTGTGCCTATAGTTAACAATAGCGTATTATACACTTCAACTTTTGTTAAGAGGTTAGATCTCATGTTGTATTCTCATCCCAATAAAATAAAAATTTAAAATAAAGTCTATCTTATCTAAGAAGTATTTGTGAAATAGATAGTTTTTCTTAGATAGTAATGCTGGAGGATTGGGCTGTAAATTTTCCAACTCTTTCTCCATAATAGCTAGCACTGTATTTTATGTATTAAGTAAACAGTGGATATTTAATTGAATACAATGAATAAGCTCGTATTACCTGTATGCATTCTAGGGGAGAATAAAGGCGTATTTTATATTGAGACTTTATAAAAGTTGACGGGAAGATAATTTTATATATAGTTCCATATACACTGGGCTGTTGGGAGTTCAATGTACAAATGCACTGAGGCCCAAGTTAGGCTAGAAGGGCTGAGACAGACTAAGTCTGACAGGATTACTAGGATAGAGAAAGAGAGAAGGACATTACAGACAAAGGATCTCTTTTCAATGAAGGAAAGATGAAGGGAACTTGGTTCTTAAAAGGAACATTCACCTCCTCAACATACAACACAGTTGGTTTGGGCATTACCATTTGAACTGTTCCTGGTGGCACTGCTTTTGCCCTGGCAGATCTCTGAGTAGTGGCAGCACTCCGGAGCATAGTGTCTTCAGCTGGGAAAAAAGACAAAAAAAAAAGCTCTTCTTATTCATGGATTTGTGTATCCTACAGCTGGTCCAAACTCAAGAAACTATAGACAGTTAGTAGATATTAACAAAAAAGAATAAGCAAACATCTGATTAAATTGGATTAACTAAGAAGGGGCAGTTTTACAGTCACTCCAGGGACTAGCCAGCAGCACTCTGTTAAACAGATTAACATCTGCATAAAACGGTTTTCTAGTCACCTCAGGGAAAAATCAGCCTCTTTGGATTAACAGAGAGTGGGGTAGGGAAGAGGAAGAAAGAGGGAGGGAAAGGTGTTTGTTTATTTATTTGTTTGTTTGTTTTACCAAGTACATGTGCAGTAGATGACAAATGATGAACTATGAGGCATACTCAGTAGAAGCCTACCCTGGAAAACTCTGGAAAAACACCAGATGGGATAAGGGCATGAAACCCCAGAATATCCAGGAAAGGAACTGGATAGGGAGAGAGTACTAGCACAGCCTAGGAAAAGCTAGGAAAGAGGCTGGTAGTTTGAAAGAAAGTCTGCCCCTTCCCAAATGCAAGGAAATATAATTAAAGCTTAACAAAGTGTTGTCACCAGGGAGGTGGTAGACAGCACATGGGGTACAATCGTGTCTTAGTGGCAGACCTACAGATGGGGAAATTAGGCAAAAGGACAGTAAGTAACTTGCTGAAGGTCACAAAGGTAAGAATTTGCGTGCCAGCTGGAGGCAGATCCTGAGCTAGACAGGTTACTGGAGCCTTGGTGCGGGGGATAATGGCCCTGCAGCTCTGGGCCTTGATCTTCCTTGCCTCTGTGGGCACAAGTGTAGGCCTATGGGCCTCAGCAGCTAGACTTCTCCCACAGTGACATGCAGCTGAACCACCTGGTCATGTGTGAAGCATTGAGCATCGTATATCTTGGGGCAGATGGACAATGTCAACCAGCTTCAGCTGCTGGATGGGAAATGCTTTTGGGTGCAGCAGCCTTTCCATGGGCATTTGTGCCTTGTGTGACTTTTCTTCTCTCAAATCATACTTTTGCACCCTAATAAATCTTGCTACTATCAATCGAATCCTTCTTTATGAGTTGTTCCTGAAATGCTTTTCCTGCAACACTATAAAAACCTATTTCCAGATTGGTCCACCTCCAGTAACAGAATCAATACTTTACCAATTCTTAATTTTATGTTCTTCTTGTGTTTCATATTTTGTCATATCTTTTTTAGCAACATTTACTTTCAGTACTTAAAATATTAACTACTCTCATCTTTTTCTCTTCCTTTATCCCTACCCTTCAAAAGATATATTTCTAGTTCTTTATGACTATTCATGTATCCACTGGCAGATCAAAAAGAATGTGAAAAGGCCAGAGCCAGCCATGGGGAGGATTAATTAAGAACAGTGAATTTTTATGTAAATGGTGTTTAATCTAGATGTGTAAGCTTTTAAAAAATAACCCTAACATCTGGTTTCTTTGGTGAAAGTAATACTGAAGATGGAAGTCATCACCCTGACTTTCCAATTGTGGAAATAGCTTTACTTTGTGGCTGCATTTGGCTGTGACATCTATCAAAAGAAAGTAAGAGAACTGCACTGCAGGAGGAAGAGGAGAAGTCTTTCTGAGAAGCTCAGTGCACACCTTCACAGCTGAGGCCTTTTCTGGTTTGGGGAAAGATTTTGGAGAGCTTTTTCAGAATCTTGCGGCCTGCCCTGCAAAGTGAAAGTTTGTTAAAAGGGGCCTCTTCAGGCCTGACCGGTGTGGCTCAGTTGGCCTGCCATCATCCCACAAAACTAAGGGTCACAGTTTCCTTTCCCAGTCAAACCAATGGCCTTCTCTTTCTCCCTCCCTTCTCATCTGTCTGTAAATAAATAAAATATTTTTAAAAATTAAAAATAAAAAATAATGTATGAATGAAAAAAGGGGACTTCTCCAGATGGGAAAAAAAGAGGATGCAAAGGCCAGTGGACGTTAGGAATGTTATCTTCAGAGCCCTTCTTCCCAGCTTGGGGTCCCGCAGTTTTCACAGGTAGTGTGTAGGGAGGAAGGATCCTTATCTTAGGGCAGCTTGGGAACACCAGGCACTGGGTTGCTTTCATAACAGAAATTCATTTTTTGCACAGTTCTGAAGGCTGGGGAATCCAAAATTAAGATATAGGTTAATTTGGCTCCTGATATGGGCTCTCCTCCTGAATTGCAGGTGGCCTTCAACTTTCTCTGTCAGAACAAGCTATTTGGCGTCTCTTCTGATAAAAGCACTAATTCTATCACAAGGGCCCCACCCTTATGACTGCATCTAAACCTAAATACCTCCCTAAAACTCTATCTTTAAACACCCACTCATCGTCATTATTTCTTCAATATGAAATAATTTTCTTTTGGGGGAGAAATGGTACACATTTCGTTCTGTGGCAATCCTGAACTAAATAAAAGATGTGCATTTAGTGATGCTGGGACTGACTAATCATTTGACATCAAGCAGATTACCCTATCAGTCTGAAATCCTGTTTGCCTGTTTACTGGAGAATGTCAAAGTAGCTGGATTTCCTCAATCTTTCTGTGGGAATAAAGTGGGCACTTATTATAATAACTAGAAGTCTTAGGGATTATAAATGTCCTTTCAAACTCTTACCAATGATTGGCTTTTTTAAAAAGGTTGTTTGAATGTTTTCTTTATTTTCTGGTATGATGGTTAATTTAATGGCATGCTGGGTGTGGCTGTATCTGGAATCTGTTATCTGACTGTTAGTATCTATTATCAGGTCAAATTATAAGTTGATTTTCTACTTCCTTTGTGACACCAGCAGTTCTTGCTTTTGTGGTCCTCACAGAAGATTTATGGTGTCCCATCAGGGATGGAAATAAGTCATGTGCCTCCTACCTGATTCCTGCCACAGGTGTTGTTTAACATATATCCAAGCCATAGTATGCCTCTAGGATTATGTCTAGGCTTTCTCCCAGTAGAGCTACAGACTTGGATAAATCCTCAAATGTCTGTGTGTGGAAAACAAGTTGGGAAGAGGCAGGCATGACAGAAATCCACGTCCTTTGTAGAAGAGACAATGTCCTCTTTCTTTTGCCTTTTCATAGAATTTCACTTCTCTGACTGTAGAATAGAAGCCCAGCATCATGATGTTGAAACTAAATTTGCAAAACAACTTCCATTTACTTTCTGTGGAAATCACCCAGATTGTTGGAGCTAATTTATTGATTCATAAAATGTAATAATAATACCTAAATCACAATTGTCAATACATGAAAAATAATTAGATAAAGTTTACTCAGTATAATTTCTGTATTCAATAATTAGAAGCTAATGATAGGGGAACTCAAGAGTTAAAGATTTTAGCCTTAGTTGATAGGGTTAAGTGATTAATGCCAGTAGAAAGCTGTTATTCCAGGACCTGAAATAACCTGTATTTGACCTACGTAACTCCAGGAGGTCGACAAGCAATTCAACCATTGAGCTGCAGCAGATGTGTTCACAATGGAGATGGTATCTGAGCCATTGTGTTCCAGGGAGGGAATGCTATGATGCAGGTAAAAAAATATTTGATCAAGAGATGAAAAAGTACTAGAAAAAAATCACTGGACTGCAACTCTTATCCACTTAACCTTTTTTTCAAACCCCTTATTTGCCATCTTCTCCTTAAAAAAAGGTTGGCTTGAAATGGGATGTTACAGTTTTTGAGGGTATGTAAACTACCATCTTCTCAGATCACTAGCCATCTGAATGAAGCATCCATAAAGATTCAATTCTTGTCTCTACTTAATGGTTCTGGTAGTAACAAGCAGCACAAAAGCCAACTTTTCCAGTTTCACTAATATTATTATTATTTAATCATTGATGTTCTATCATCATCATTATCATCGTCATTATTATCACCATCATCATTATCCTCTCTAGAGGATTCATAAACTCACATATCACAGGGAAGGAATATAATATTGGGAGACATTACAATGTGATACCTAATATTTGAATTTACATGAAAGTTAAAAGAATGTGATTGAAATAAATGAGACTGGCATTTTCACCTTGAAGAAAATTTAACTTTTTAGATTTAAACCTTTATTTCTAAATATAAACTTTTCTATTATAAGAAAAAAGTCTATCTAATCATGAAAACCCAACCTCCCACTTTTTGAGGGATGTTTTTATTTTAGTACAGAGAATTGTCTTAAAAGTGAAGTTAAATTATTATATATTAATTTATTTTGCTAATATTTGTGCCAGAGACAAAGATTCTATAGACTTTACCCCCACTCCCACCAAAGTGCTGCATTTGAACAAGCATAGGGTTAGAGATTGCCACAGAGAATGAAAACAGAAATTTTCATCAAGACCAGTTTACTATCCAACAAATAAGAAACTATCAACCCACACTGTTTTAGAATATAGTGAATGTTTTCTGACTTTTTTTTTGTTCATTGTCTTTACCCATAGCTAATGTTTCTTGACTTACCTAAAAGTTTAGCCTTTACCTGATTTGTAAGGCCAGTACCAAGGCAGTCAAGTCCTTCAGTCCCTGATTCTAAAGAGTTCAACAATGACACCTTCTACTCATCATCTGGCTCTGATGTGTGAGTACCCACGTTCTGATTACCATGCCTTGCCTTGCTTTTAGAACTTGAAATTTTTAGTTCAGTCTCTAGTTCTTATAACTACTTTTTTATCTTTTCTCAAATGCTTTAGAATCTGACTTTAAAATTACATAGCATCCAAAATTCTCTGAAGTATCCAGTTTCTGATGATTGCTGCCTCATGACCAGCTTATAAATTCCACAATGCTAACTACTTTCCACTATCTTGAATTTTGAGAATTTTTAGTTGATTAGATATCTATCTAGATGTACCCATATCTTCTTATAAACAGATCTGTAAACCAAGTGTAAATGCTCCGATTCTTATCTTGCCCACTGTGCTGTGATTCATTGACACCTTCAGCCAGTCTATCTCCCAGTTTCTCTGTCAGGTTTATGTGATTCTAATTTTCAACTCCTTCCAATCCACTCCATCCTCTTACATATATTTAACAAGATCCCCACTTAAACAGCCATACTCTGAGATATGTGCTTCAAAAACATTTTCTTCTGAACTTATTTTGAACAGAAATTTGGTATATGTAGCTGTGATAGTGCAGGGAAACTTGCATTAGATTTAGAATAGACTAAAAAAAAGTTATATTGTGTCTTGTCTTGCAGAAGTCCATACTGAAATTACTCTTTTCTGACTTCAGGTATCAGAATCATTGTCATTTTCTACTTCAATACTTGGATGTATTTAACCATGATGTGTTACTAAGAATGTAACAGAAGCACTGGGTTCCACTACTTTGGGTTCTATTGCCCACTACTGATAAGAACTATGACTCCCAATGCCGGAGTCTTATGAAAAGGAAAGGAACTATTTATTCAAAAGTTATACAAGTTTAGAATAATGGCAGAATTCTGCCATTAAATCCCACTCACAAAGAAATACCCACAAACACAGTCCTATCCTTTGCCAGGCTAGGCCAGTCGGAAGTACTGTCTCTCAGAAAAAGAAACAGAAATCTGTAGCTTAGCTGGGCAGATTTCTGTCTGTATTCTGGCTTCTTCCAGTCGTCTGTGTTTCTCTAGCTAGGCTCCTGCTCTTAATCCAAAACCTCATCTTCATGGTCGACCAGGGGGATCCTTCTGCATCCTTTCAAACCACGTGGCCAAGCCACACTTCTCCTTCCTCAACCACATGGTCAAGAGAGCCTAAAAGAGAGCCTCCTACCTCCCATGGCTCTCTCTCCTCCCCACGTGGTCCAGAGCTCTCACATGGCTGAGAGAGAGAGAGAGAGAGAGAGAGAGAGAGAGAGAGAGAGAGAGAGAGAGCGAGAGCATGCACTAGCATGGCTACGGTGCCTGGGTTTCCTTTATAACCCCATTTCCAACTCCTCCCACACTGGGTTACACCTGCCAGTAGTCTGGTTTCTCCTGCCTTTGTTGCCTGCTATTGTCAGTCCAGGCAAGTATGGCCCTATGACGTAGGAGCCACGTCCAAAATGCTGTTGTTGGTGCAGCAAGCTCCTCCAGCTCATGGCCTCACAGGTTAGAGTCATATCCATCTCCCTGTCTCTGAGCACGTGCAGCCACTTAACATTATTAAAACACTGGCCAAGCTCTTCAGATATGCAAAACAACTCTCAATGGCTCTGCTCCACTTCCCTCATCCCTCATGTGATACCTGTGGGGGTTTTGGGATTTTGGGGGGACCTGTAGCTCAGCACCCAATTACAAGAACACAATTCTAAGACCCTTTTGCTAAGAATATGGTTCTGAATGATTTTATAGAAGCCCATGATTATTTTAATTACAGACAGTATCTTTATAATGTTTGGGGTTTCAAATTCACATTCCTGTTCTTCTGAACGGGGTGGGTATTTAGTGAGTCGAGATGATTCATTATTTGTAATAAAGCATAGGGTAGTAGAAAACAGTGACCTATTGACAATTTTTTCTCAGATTTACTCTTATTATTGTCCCTTTGACCTTCTCTCATTCCCATCTTAAGATGACAAAGTAATTGATAAGACCTCTTTTTGTTGACACTGCCAGATTGAACTTAGCTTTGTCCTAACTACCACTCCAAAGGACTCTGAGTCAACAACTGAGTGTTTGACAAAGGAATAAAAACACACAAAGACAGTTGTTCAAAAAGCATAAAATATTATTTTTCCATTTATAATGCTTTTTAATTCTAAAAGTTTAATTCAGTATAGCCCTATCATTTTATATTCCTAAGGATTTATTCTGGCATTGACCATATCAGAACACCTCCTATCTTTGGATGTGTTTCTATGATCACCATACCACAATTTAAAATTATGTGATAACTATGTATAGAGTTCTTGGGAGAAGGAAATACAAATAAAAGTGTCTGACATCAAATGGTTTACTTCCAGGGATTCACTTTTCCTTAGTATCTAGTAGGCTGAATTTGCTGGGGGTTCCTATTATATGCCCAACAGAGATTCAGGCACTTACTAATTTTTTCCAGTTCAGTGTACATAGAAAAATAATAAAAATAAAAATTGTGCCCAAGATACCTTTTTTTTACTCTTTCAATTCCCTTCTTCCTAATTATGGCTACTTCTAAATTTCTTACTTCCCAAAAATGCCTAGAATGACTCCAATTAGCATGAAGTCTTGATATCAGCTATTACCCATTCTATACCTTCTGGACAAGTAGTGGGTTTTCATATACCACCTGAGACCAGTGTGGAAAGAATCTTACATATTTCACATATATACTGTATTTGAGTCACCTTTTAACTTATCAGTTTTCCTAAAGTGACTATAAACTGCAAGATAACTAGACTGAATAGAAATCAACTTTGTATGTCTGCTCCTTTATGATAGAATAAATTATTGTTTTCAAAATACCAATTTCTCATTGGAGTTATGTACATGCTGACCCTCATACCCCTGCCATAGTCTCCCCTGACCTGTGACTTGGTGCTTATTTAGCTATATCACTTGCTTTGACCAATATAATAATCATGGACAAGATATCCATAAACTCTTGAAAAATTCTTGTGTGGTTGGCCTTGTGCATATTTTACTCTTGTCTTTTGGCATCAGAGGACAACTTTTCATTACCTCTAATTCAAGGCTGATAAATGATGCTTGGTGCAGTCCTGGAATAGAATTGGAGCTCAGAGTCAAACTCAGTTAAGCCTATCCTAGGTCATTTGAACTTGAGATTTGTAGACATATGTGACAGAGAAATAAATGCTTATTATTGTATATTACTGAGATTTTCTGGTGGCTTATTTTGTAGTGTTATATTTGGCTACATATAAATTACAATATTTAAAATATAGTAGGCACTTCAGTGTTTTATGAACATGAACACAATGACTGTAATTTAAATTGACTCATTAAACAAACACATACATATACACTGGGTAGACTCCACCAAACTCAATTACTATGACCAAAGATGGGAATTAAAAAAAGATAATAAATTATTTCAGTAAAGTTGCAGGATACAAAGTCATTATATAGAAATCTGTTGTATTTCTATATACCAGTAATGATCAGAAGAAATTAAGAAAACAATTCCATTTACAACTGCATTGAATAAATAAAATAGAAATAAATTTAACCAAAGAGGTGAAAGACTGGTACTCCAAAAACTGTGAGACACTGGAGAAATTGAAGAAGATACAAAAAAATGGAAGGTTACACCATGCTCACAGATTAGAAGGATTAATATTGTCAAAATGTCTTTACCATTTAAAGCAATACACAGATTCACTGCAATCCCTAGTAAAATATCAATGGCATTCTTATAAGAACCAGAACAACTAATTCTAAAATTAATATGAAACCACAAATGACTCAAAATAGCCAAAGAAACTTTGAAAAGAAGCAAAGTAAAAAAGTATCACTCTCCTTAATTTAAAACTATACTACAAAGCTACAATAAGCAAAACAATGTGGTATTTTCATAAAAAACAGAAACGAATCAATAGAGTAGAATAGAAAGCCCAGAAATAAACCTGCACTTATATGGCCAACTAATCAACAACAAAGATATACAATGAGATAAAGACAATCTCTTTAATAAGTGATATTGGACAAATACATGCAAAAAAATGAAATTGGATTACTTTCTTACACATACAAAGATAAACTCAAAAGTAATTAAAAACCTAAATGTAAGATTTGAATACATATTCTCCTGAAAGAAAACAAGGAATAAACTCTTTGACATTACTCTCAGCAATATCTTCTTGAATATGTCTCCTCAGGAAAGGGCAAAAATAGAAAAAAAAATTGGGACTATATCAAACTGAAAATTTTTGTACAACAAAGGAAATGATCAACAAAACAAAATGACAATCCACTAAATTGAAGAAGCTGTTTGCAAACAATACATTCAATAAAGGGTTAATATCCAAATTATATAAGGACCTAACAATTTAACATAAAAAATCCCAAACATTTCAATTAAAAAATTGACAGAAGACCTGCTTTTCTCCAAAGAAGATATACAGATGACCAACAGCATATGAAAAGATTATCAACATCACTAAGCAGAAGGGAAATGCAAATCAAAACCAAAATGAGATGTACTTCACACTGTTCAGAATGGATATCACCAAAAACCAACAAATAATAAATACTGGCAAGGATGTGAGAACCCTTGTATACTGTTGGTGGATTGTAAATTGGTGCAGTCACTATGTATGTGCATGCTTATAAAAGCCATATTATAATTGATAAAGGAACATTTTCCAACATGGTACCAGTACCTATGCTTTTATATTCATTATGTTTCTAGTAAGTTGCCCAGTTACTTTGAATTTCAAATCTGTTTTTATAATACTGTAGAATTTTAAAGCTTGAAGGGACCTCAGAGGAACCTCATCTCACCTTGTCATTTTCAGAAGTGGAAATAGTTGTTGTAGTACTGACTCCCATGGTGGAGATGGCTGGAGAACTTATTTCAGTGTTTCCTATTAACTGTACCACTATCCATGTATAACCTAAAGGCTTAACGGCTCACAGTCATCCCTAGCTTCTCCCTCTCTCTCTCTCATTCTCATCTGCTATTGATTCTGCAACTGTAATACCCTTTATTTCTGACTCCTCCTTCGAAGTCCTTTTGGAACACTCTAATTTAAACCTCCATTGCCTCTCATCTGGACAATTTTAGTAACCTCACAATTCTATTTCTGTGCCTATTTTCTCTTTTACCATCCATTTATACATTGTACTTCCTGAAATTCATGCCTTGTTATAGAATTCATGATAAAAAATATCAAGTATAAATCTTATTGTATTAAATACCATTCAAATTTTAACATTTATAACAACACTCTTTGACATGGCCCCAGTCCACTTTTCCAATCTTATGCCTAATACATCTAAAGAGCTGTGAACAAGATACAACTTGTTACAAGGCAAATATGCCTCATATTTGCCAACTTCTATAACAACTTACAGCACTAAAACAAATATTTATAATGCCAACTCTAAATTGTATAAACAGTCTAATTTATATTTAATATTTTCTGGGATCAAAAAGGAAACTATAATTGTGTGTCTGTGTAACTTGATTTAAAAGGATTGCCATAACAAATGGTTATAATATTTTGATATTTTGAAAATTAATTTGCATAGAATGCTTAAAATTTTAGAAGGCTACTTATTGTAATTATACCACCTCAAATGTTGTTTTTATTATTTTTACATTAAAGTGATCTCTTTTTAGTGCTAATTTTGATAGTTACAAAATTTTCTTAAATTTCTACTGATATTATATTGCCTAATTATATCATAACAATGTTTTTCGTTTGAAAAGCAAATTTCTTTCTATAAACTAAGTAGTACTTATCAAGTGATCCCACATAATTGTTGAGAATTGGTAAGCTTTTGCTGAAATATAGCAAGTAGTACATCATCATGGTTACAAACCTGGGCTCTGCCTGCAGATTGTCAGAGCTGTAAACATTGATTTTCCATTAGTTGTTTTATGAATTTAAGCAAACTATGCAATTTCCGGATGCCTCTGTTTTCTCATAGAAATGAGGACAATTATACCCTATAAAGTTTTTGTGAAGATTCATTGAGATTATACATACATAGTTTTCCAAAGAGAATCTGACTTATAGCCATTATTCAGTAAGTTCTAGCTGTTATTATTATTCACGACTACCTGACCTAAAACTTTCCATTAACAATTAAATATCTCATTGAGCTGCTTTATAACATTCTATTTGCAAATCATAACATTTACCGGAAACTTTCTGAAGACCTTCTGCATTATGTTTTAGTTCAATCAACTGAGATTACCAGAAAAAAAGTAGTATACTATTTTAATAACAGTCAAGAAGGTAACTGTTGTATGAATAAAATGATTACTTTGTATTCTTGAAAATGTGAGTTAATGACACTAAGGACAGATTTTTAATATTGGAATCTGATCAAGAATGTTGGTCTTCTAATCATCAACGCTGTTCTGCTACCTAGCAGGGACTTCGAATAGTTTCAAGAGAGATTGAAGGTTTTGGACAATTAGTTGTCAGGATAACATCTTTATATATGTCAGCTTTGTAGCTGATGTTGGAAATCAAACCTTTGTAGATACTTTCTACCCTAGCTGTTGGCTGATAGAAGAAGGAAGATGCCTTCACGAACTCTACTTTAGTGGTTATTAAATATCACTATAGTCATACATAAGAATCACTAGAGGATTTGTTAAAATAATGAATGATTCTGGTTAAGTATTTTTTTAGTGAAACTAGAGAATTTCCATTTCTAATAAATTCCTAGGTGACACTGTTATTTGGAAATAATACTTTAAGAACAACTGTTTTACTTTATTCAAAGTTGTCTTCTTATCTTCACATCACTGTCTCATATCTAGTCACTATTCTTTTCTTTGTGGCTACATTTTTGTTGCTCCCTCTGCTTAGGAGAAGTGTAGACTTCCATTGCACACATTCAACAACAGGTATTAAAATTAATGGAAATCTACCATGCTTCAGACGTGAAGATAAGGTGCAATTTAGAATATAACTTTCCCCAGACAGGTTCACTTTCCAGTGTTTCATCCCCTCTACTCCCTTGATTACATCTTCTCTGCCTTGTTTTGATTTTTTTTCCTTTCTTAACCAATAATTTAGTACTTACCAGCTCACTTATTATTATTTTATTATTCATGTTACTAATCTAGATTATTATTGTCTGCATGACCTGATCATAAACTTTTTGAAAATGCAGGACCTTATCTTATATCATCTACTTCAGCACAGTCCTTTGCATGTAAATTTTGCTTTTCACAATGTGCTGATATATTGTCAAAATTCTTCTGATAGAGCTTTTTATGATCTCAACTAATGAACAGGTAAAGTGTATGAAAATATATATGGGACATCGGTCACACTGCCAGATTTGTTAAATAAAAATGCAGGACTCTGATTTAAGTTTGAAATTTAGATAAACAGAAAATAATTTTTAGTATAATATGTCCCTGAAATACTCAGTACATACTTATAGTAATAGATTATTTTATATTTCTGAAATTTAATTCAGTTGTGCAAACTATATTTACCTGGCAACCATTGTCACAGATCTCCAGAATTTCATTTTTCAAAACTTAATTAAAGGGTCATCTGAAAATAACTTGCTCTCAGAAGTAGTCCTTTCTTGGTATTCACCAGGTGTGATTTTTTACAAGATACATAATCTATCAGAGGTTTAGTTGACTCAATTGAGGTATAGTGATAATGATTGCAATTGGCCAAGCACAGTTAAATAATAATTTCTCCAGTGTTCTTTATTTTAATGTAAGTAGTTATTAATGGATGTACATATATAGTGACTATTAATATCCTTGTGAACTGGTCACCTAGTAAAGATCCAAAGTATTATACTTTAAATATGTATATAACACATACTATATTTCAGACTCACAGTAGATAATGTTAAAGCACATCTCTATCCTCAAGAAGCTTGTTAAAGTGGTAAGCTTTCAAATGTGTAAATTTTAGTCTAAGAAAAAGATCATTAATAATTTCAGGGCTCCTGGACCTCATGCTGATGTGGGCCAGGACCAAGGCTGGTCTGGAAATAGGATTATTCCAGAGTTACAGGAGGGGGACTCACACATAAAGGATTTGAGGTGTAGTGGCAAGATTCACTGGAGTGAAAACAAAGGACTGCAGGCAGTTGCTGGATGGCTCATCCACAACCACGTGGCTCAGCTCTGTCTCCCTCCAAAAGAAGTCCAGCCCCTGGGACAGGAGGCCCCCCCACACAAACACGGGGAAACGCAGCCCAGGAGGAAACGAACCAGAGAGGCAGAACTTCTCTTTGTCTCAAGTTGCCTGAGCCACCAGCAGCACTGACCTTTGCCCCAGGCAGCTGTCACACCCAGGACCCTGGGCTGCGATGGAGGGAGACTGGCAAACAGGCCCAAGCATTTGTTAAGCTTTGATTATATCTCTTTGAGTTTGGAAAGAGAAAAGCTTTCTTTCAGACTAACCAATTTTTGGAATTCTTTCAGCGCTTGTGCTAGCCCTCCCCCTAACCAATCCCTTTCCTGAATCTTCCAGGGTTCTGAGCCCTTACTCTATTAACCCTTTCCCCAGATTGTCCAAGCTAGACTCCTCTCCTTTACAATTTTGGCTTCTACTGCGCATGCCTCAGCAGAGGGATCTATGGGACGGGCATGTTGTTTCTTGTGGAGTTTGGAAAGCCTTTTTCCCTGCCTGCTCAGGGATTAACATCTCTTTGGCAGAGAATGTAACTGTCCCAGGAGGTGTGGGAAGCTGCCCCTTCCTAGTTAATCTATCTTAATTAGACACTTGGCTCCCTTCTCTTTCATTAATATTTAACTGGATGCGTATAGTAATAGACCTGCTGGCCACAGAATTTGGAACCAAGTCACTTGGTGAAAAGTAAGAGTGAGAAGCTACACCTCGGATATTTTCTTGGATCAGGCCCCCTGGGACCAGACAGATCGCATCGTTAGGTTTTTCATGCTTCTACCATTGTGATCACAATGTAGCCGAAATGGACTCTGGTATCAATAAACGTTTAGGCTGGTCTGTTGGCAGTGAACCAGGAATCTGACCACAAGGCCAGAGAATTTTGTTTCTCCAAGTCTTATATTCAAATAAATAAGAATATTGTGATGCTAAAACCTTATTTATTGGCTAACAGGTGTCTTGGAGCAAGTTCTCATTAAATTGGAGTTTAGGAATAAGATTCCTGGAGGGCAACTAGGGACACCAGAGACAAAATTTGCTATCACCATTTTCCCAAGAAGGTCTGTGTCCCAGAAATATGGGTAATTGTTTGGGTATATCCTTAGGAGAAATGGGAAGACAGAATGTTCATTAACTCTGGCCTGTTGCATTTGACCTGGTATTCACAGGCTAACCTGACTTTGCTTTCCATTTCTGAATCTCACACTTGTGTCTGCTAATGGGAAGTCTGTGGTTCTGCTATAATTTACCTCTCTTTAAAAGAGTGGTGATGGACCTACACTGTGCTTTATTTACCCTGAAAGAAGACCTGTGAATGTTTAAGGGTTCGAGAAATATCCTGGGTTCAAACTGTGATGCTTTAGTAAATAAATAATAAATGAGTATTTCTTAGTTATTTGCAATTATTTCTCAGCCTAGGGATAAGTTTTGTCTGGTTTCTTACGACTTGCAAGTTTCTTCACACTGTTTTAAGTCATGTATTTATTCTCTGTTGGAAAACTAAACATTATTTTATTCCTTTTTTTGTTTGATTGTTTCTGACGTTTTAGGGGCTTCTCAGCTATGTTGTACTTACCAACTCCCTTTCATGTTTCCAGTGCAGACACTTTCCAAATGTATTCATTTGTTAATGCAAAGTCATTTTCTCCCTAAATGTGCCCTGCTTTATATTTTATCTCATATTTTAAGCCTCGTTATGTTGTAAAATTATACCAAGTTAAACAATAGGGGTGTTCCATGCTCTCTCATTTATGAACTGGTCACATGTGAGAATTTCATTTATATAACTACACTTTGTGACATGCATAACTGTTCACAGCAAAAACTTAATTATTTTTTCACCCATCCCTTAAATTGAACACAGCTTCAGAACTGGTGTTTTGAAAATAAAGGAAAGCAAAAGCAAAACAAAGGCTCTTACCTCTTGGCAGTTAAAGAAGTATGAAATAAAAATGATTATGTCCTTTTGGTAGAACTCATAAAGAAATTTTAGTCCAACTAATTTCTTATGTGGAGCATCACTCAACCAACTGTAATAGTATATTTTTGAGTCTTCAACTCAAATATCCATAGAAATCAAGATTTGACCAATCCTCTTTATGATTCATCTTAATGATAATAATCAGGGAAAAAATAACAAGTACTAAAATCCAGAAGTTCAAAATTTCAATAATTTCCATGAGTTCTCATGTTAGTACACAGTTTGAGGACTATATAGGGGTGGGAAAAAGTAAGTCTGCAGTTGAAATATAAATAAATAATACAATAATTAATAAATAATAATACAATTATAAACTGTGTGTTGTGTACACACAACTGTCAACCTACTTTTGCCCACTCCTGTGTGCATTTCCCCATTTTGGACCAACAAAATGGAAGTTTCATCCTTCAGTACAACTGATTTTAATTTTTGACAGAACTGTGTATTCAAGTCAATGTGGATTTTGACTAAGTTTACTTCTATTAAAATAATTGTCCTGTGTAACACATAATTGCCAAAGGTTCACTTCCTAATTATAAAATATTTGAATTTGAGATAATGTTTTTCAATGCATAGTCCCAGGATCTCACACACAGTGGAGTAAGAAAAACTGTTAACTTTCACTATATCCATTTCTCTTTAAAATTCTGAAAGTCTTTTTCCTAATATGTTACTTTACACCCACACATTTACTTCCTTAAAGCCCTCCTAAGTTTTGTTAGTAAAGATGTAAATCCTATAATAACTTGGAAATGAAAGTGAATGGATTCCACATCCAGAAATCTTGGCAATAGATGTAGGCAAAGCTGGGCTGAGAAATGACCAGTTAGTGATTCACCATATGTGATGAGAAGATCAATTAATCAAGAAATAAGTGTGAGCATATCCAACAGAAGATGACTAGCAACATCTTCTGTGTGGTGTGGATGTGGATGTGAGGTTGCTAATCCTAGAACCCCCTAAGACCTTCCAAAAGGCCAGCAAATTTTAATCCATTTTAGGCAGTTGTTCCACCATGGTGTTTACTGCTCCCCCAAGTACAGATGGCATGCTAAGTATAGTGAGATAATTTTCACTAACTTGGCCAGTTTTTCAAGAATAAAGGGTGTATTGCCAACAAAGGAGGGAGAGATATAACTTGATATTCTCAGTAGTTCTGGATGATGAAGACCATAGACATCTATAGAGTTTTAAAAATTAATTTAAAAATATAATTTACATATAATCAAACACCCATTTTAAATGTAAAGTTAGTTTTGAAAACAATATGAGCATGGTCAAGTAACCAAAATCAAAATATAGAGTATTTTTATCATCTCCAAAATTTCCATTTTGACCCTCTGTGGCCAGTTCTCTCCCCACCATTCTGATCTCAAGCAACAATTAGTCTGCTTTCTTGCATTGTATTTTTTAGCATTTATCCAATAACAAATTATTTCCATGTGTACATTTATAATTGCTATATTTGCTTTGGTAAATACCTTTTCAAAAATTTTTTCCATTTACAAAGTATTGGGTTGTTTATATAATTATAACAGCTACAGGAACTCTTTCTGAAAATACATTTTGGATATAAATTCTTTGAATAATATATATTTTGCAAATATTTTGTACTATGCATTGACTTTACATTTTCATAACAGTGTCTTTTAGAGTGAAAAATTCGAACTTCAAGGAAGTCTAAGTTAAGATTATTTTTGCATATTTTTGTGTGCTTTCTAAGAAATTTTGACAAATCTGATGTTATAATTTTTTCAGTTTTGTTTTGAGATGAATATGTCTTTAGTTTTTTCAGTTTTTTTATAATTCTAAAAGGTTTATTGTTATACACCTATATTTCAGTCTATGGCTCATTCCAGTTAATTTTTGTCTATCATTTGAGGTAACATTTGAGGCTCATTTCCCCTGCAATATACATAGCCTCTTTGCTCTAGCATCATTTGTCAAAAAGAATATATTTTCTCTTGAGTTACCATGTCACTGTGTTTGAAATGAATTGTCCACACAAGTGTGGGTATATTTCTGTTTCATTGATATATCTTTATGTCAATACCATGCTGTTTTGTTTATTGTAGTTTTACAGCAAATTTTGAATCAAGGAGACAAAACTTTGTTCTTCTTTGTGGCCAATTTAGGCATTTATCTTTTCATATACATTTGATATTCACTTTCTCAATCTCTTTAAAATGTTGCTGGAGTTTTGCATTACATCATAATCTGTACATCAATTTGAGGGGAGTTGTCATATTAGCATATAAATTGCTCTTTGACTTTTCTCAGCTAAGTTTTATTTTGTGTTTTGTTATATTTATTTTTATGTATTTTGTGTTTTTGTTGCAAATGTAAAGGATATTTTTAAGCTTTAATTTACAATTTCTTTGCTCATGTACAGAAACAATATTACATATTGATCTTGAATCTTGTAATTATACTAAGCTGTTATTAGTTCTAATTCTGGTAGCTTTTTCAAAGATGTTATAGAATTTTCTATTTTTTTTTTCACAAATAAAGGTTTTACTTCTTGTTCATTTTGTACTATGTTCATGTCTTTTTTTTTGTTTCTATGCACTCATTAAAATTTCTGTACAAGCTTGAATCGAAATAGTGAGATTAAAAATTCTTTCTTTGTTCCAGCAATTTCTGTAATAAAGCCCTCTATTTCATTCCCAATACCAATGATTTACATGTTACTTTTGTCTTTAATATCAATTTTACTAGAGGTTTTAAACTTTTGTTTATCTTTGCAAACAACTGGCCATTGATTTTATAGATATTCAACATTATTATTGTGTTCCCTATTTAATTGATTTCTACTTTTAATCTTTCATATTTCCTTTCTACTTCATTTGGGTTGAATTTATCCTTCTTTTCCTAGATTCTTAAGGTAAAATTCTAGATAATAGATTTTAGACTTTATTATTTTCTAACATAAACATTTTTGATATATATTTTTCTCTAAGCATTACTTATATGCATTCCACAAATTTTCATATATTGTTTTTCCATTTTATTTTTAAATTCATATGATTTATTTGTTTTCCTCACGAATTTGTCTTTCTAGAAGTGTGGTGCTAAATTTCTGCATATTGTTAATTTCCTATTTCCTGCTGATACTGAACTCATATAATTCTTTTGTTGTCAGGGAACATATTTTATAGGTTATCGATCCTCTTAAATTTATTTAGACATGTTTTATAGCTTAACACATGGTCTATCTTAGATCATTTTTCATGTAAACTTCTCTTATCTGATATTAGTATAGTTACCCAGTTTTCTCCCTGTTATATTTTAAATGGTGCAACCTTTTCCAAATTTTACTTTCAGTAAAGGTTGAATTTTTGAATAAAGTGAATAAAGTGAATTTTTGAATAAAGTCTGTTACTTGTATAAAGCATGTAGTTGAATGATATTTTACAAATCCATCTGCCCATCTCTGGCTTTTAACTGGAGACTTTAATCTTTGAAATTTAATGTGATTACTGTGAAGATGGGACTTAATCTGTCATTTTGCTATTGTTTTCTGTATGTCTTATGTCTTTTCTTGTTTGTTAGTTACCACATTCTTTTGTGTTAAATAAAAATTTGCTAGTGTCCTATTTTAATTCCTGTATAATTTATTTTACTATATATATTTTGTTATTTTCTTAATGGTTGTTTTGAGGATTATAATATATTAATATATAACAACATACTCCATATTAATACCAACCTACTTTCAATATTGTATGAAAAAATTCTGCTTCTCTAGAGCGCCTTTACTTCTGCCCTTATTTTGCTGTTATTGTTACACTAGTTTCATTTTTACACATTGTGTGCCCAACAACTTAGTGTTGGTTTTATTGCATTATTCAAATATCTTTTAAAAGAGAAAGAAAAAATAAGGAATGGGAAGCAAAAAGTAAATTTATTCTGCCTTGTATATTTATTTAGGCAGTTAGCTTTACTGGCACTCTTTATTTTCTTACGTGGTTTCAAGTTACTCCATAGTGTCCTTTTATTTCAGCCTAAAGTAGTCCCTTGTGTATATCTTGTATGGCTGGTTTCTGAGGAACAAACTCTTATTTTTCTGTTTATTATAAATATTTTGATTCTCTTGCTACTTTCAAGATTTTGTCTTTTAACAGATTCTGACATATCTGTATATTGTTTACTTTGATTTTATACTACTCATAAATTGTTGAGGTTCTTGGATGTGTAGATCAATATTTTTCATCACATTTGGCAGGGATTCAGCCAGTATTTCTTCAGTGTGTCTTGATACTTCGTATGTCTCCTTTCCCTCTAGGATTCCCATTATGTGTATGTTGGTATATTTAATGCTGTCCTACAGGTCTCTGAATCTCTGCATTGTTTTTTTCTTCCTTTTTCATTCCTAGTTCTGACTGATACTCTCAATTGACCCTTCTTTAATTTTTCTGATTCTTTCTTCTGCCAGCTCAAATGTGCTGTCCGGGCTTCTAACAATATTTTTTTTAAAATTTCAGTTACTATACTTTTCAAATCAGAATTTCTAATTGGTTCTTTTACATAATTTCTTTCTCATTTTCTATATTCCTTCATTTATGAGACATCATTCTTATATTTTTCATCAATCTTCAGACATGCTTTTTTCTATCTCTTTTAACATACATAAACTATTCTTTTTTTTTTTTTTTTTTTACTTTTGTCCACAAAGTACAATAGTTTGGCTACCTAAGGGTTGCTTTCTACTGATGACTTTTTTCGCATTGTATGAGCCACCCTTTCTTGGTTCTTTGAATGTCTCAAAATTTGTTGTTGTTGTTGAAAACTGGATGTGTTAAGTAATATAATATGGCATATCTTGAATTCAGGCTATTCCCTTTCACCGGTGGTTTTTGTTAGTGTTATCAGTTGTAGTTCTTTTTGTTTGTTTCGTAACTATTCTGAACTAATTATTTAAAGTCTATTTTCTTTCTAGTGTACAGGCACTGAAATCTCTGTTTATTACTTCTAGGGTCCTTCCCACTAATTCAGTGACCGCCTTTCAAGGTCTTTGCTGATTCACCTGTGCTACAGTCCTCTCTGAAGATTCACAGATAATTTTACGTCATTTATTATGACTTTCACTTGAAATATCCAGCCAAAAATTTCTTTGGCTCAAATTATTACAAACGTTAATAGTTCTATTCTTTCTGCATTCACACTTGCAATCTTTTCCCCCCAAAGAGTTCAGATGAGCAAAGCAATACCAAATTATTTCTCATGAAAGAAGCCCCTATTATTTTTTCTGTTAAATTGGCCTTTGTCAGTCCTTTAAATATAGTTAATGGAGTTGAACTTCACAAGGAAGACTTTTGTATTCTCAATTCAGCCTTTACTCAAGAGGCTACTCCTACATCTTAATACATTCTTATATTAAATTGTTAAATTAGAGAGGAAAATTAATCTGTTATTCCCAGAAGTACACATGGAATTAAAACCTTAAATGTATATAGCACTGGGAGGCTGGCCTAAAATCCTTTCAGCTAACACCTCAGATTGTTCAGCAACCCCCAAATTCTGTTACATAGCACAATCATTTTACACAATATTATGAGACTAAGGTTGTTGTGAGATACATAGTCATCTTAAATCCTAAAGAGAGTGATCATAGATGGGATAGCTGTGTATTTCACAAAGCTTTTGGTATTAATAGGTGAAGTGAGTGATTTTTTTGTGTGTAAAAAAAACTACAATTAAAAACTTTTTAGTATAAAAACCTTTGTTTTGCATGTTTTGTTTTATGTGGATTTTTGCATTTCCTTTTCTTTCAATAAATTTGTGTTACTCTTGCAAGCAAAGTCTTAAAATTAAACACATATCCACCTATACACATATTTACACTACTCTTTGTGGTAAATGTTTATTCTAGTTATATACTCTTATATTTGAATAGCAGAAGTAATATGTGACTTTTGCAATTAGGTCATGTAAGTATTATTCATTTCTACTTAGTCCTTTAGGCATGTTCACTCTTGGAATCCAGCCATTATTCATAAAGTAGCTCAAGCAGCCTATTGAGAGGCCCACATAAAGAAGAACTAATGCCCTCATGACCCACAGCCATGTCTGAGTTCCCAAGTGAGGGGCAGTACTACCATGCCCACTATGTGGATCTCCCAGGCCCAGCTGAATAGCAAAAATTCATTTTCATAGTGCCTTGGTCATTGATGATTTGTTAGTAAAATAATTATTGCTGTTATTTTAAGAAATCTAGTTGTGGGATTATTTGTTACACAGCAATAATGAACCAGGGGATTTTGGTAAATAGAAACAAAAGATTTCTATGAGAAAAAAAGCCAAGATATGTGGCATTATCTCTGGGACAAGTCCTGGGCAGGGTGGGGGAGTGGTCAGGGCTTAGAGGACACTATTTTAAAGATTTTTTTTTTCCTTTTAGATTTTATTTATTTATCTTTAGAGGGGAAGGGAAGGAGAAAGGGAGAGAAACATCAATGTGCGGTTGCCTCTTGTATGTCCCCTGACGAGAACCGGCCCGGCAACCCAGGCATGTGCCCTGACTGGGAATCGAACCGCGATCCTTCAGTTCGCAGGCCCGTGCTCAATCCACTGAGCTACACCAGCCAGGGCCTTAGAGGACACTATTAATCCTCAAGGACAGTGTCAGTGAGAACGTAAGGAAAAGTAAGAAAAACGTGTTTAGAAGATGGAGGAAAGAGACCCTTGTTATATAGTCATAAAAGGTTTGTCGACACTGTTTACAACAATAATGGCATAATGGAAAATATATTCAGAATGGGTGATTAACCTTTAAAAATTTCAAGTCAAGAAGCTGAAAACTTATTTGAAAAACTAATAAAGGAAAACTTCCTTAATTTCGTGAAGGGAATAAACACATAAGTCCAGGAAGCACACAGAATTCCCAACAAGTTAGATACAAAAAGGACCACACCAAGACACATCATAATTGAAATGCCAAAAGTTAAAGACAAAGAGAGAATTTTAAAAGCAGCAAGACAAAAGCAGAGAGTTGCCTACAAAGGTGTTCCAATAGGACTATCAGTTGATTTCTCAAAACAAACTTTGAAGGCAAGGAGGGACTGGCCAGGAAGTGTTTAAAGCCTGGAAAGCTAGGACCTACAACCAAGATTATTCTATCCAGCAAAACTATCATTTAGAATGGAAAGGCAGATAAAGTTCGTGCCAGAAAAGGTAAAGCTAAAGGAGTTAATCATCACCAAGTCCTTATTATATGAAATGTTAAAGGAACTTATTTAAGAAAAGGATCAAAACTATGAACATTAAAGTGAAAACAAACTCACAACTATCAACAACTGAATCTAAAAAACTAAAACAAATTAAGCAAACAACTAGATCAGGAACAGAATCATAGATATAGACATCAGTTGGAGGGTTATCAGCAGGGAGGTGGGAGGGGAAAAATAGGGGAACAGGTACAGGGATTAAGAAGTATAATTGGCCCTGGCTGGTGTAGCTCAGTGGATTGAGCGCGGGCCTGTGAACCAACGGATCGCGGTTCGATTCCCAGTCAGGGCACATGCCTGGGTTGCAGGCCAGTTCCCAGCATGGGACACATAAGAGGCAACCATACATTGATATTTCTCTCCTTCTCCCTCTCTCCTACCCTTCCCCTCTAAAGATAAATAAATAAATAAATATTTAAAAAAAAAGAGTCTCTCTTTAAAAAAAAAAAAAGAGGTATAATTGGTAGGTGCAAAAGAGACAGGAGGATGTTAAGAGAAGTATAGGAAATGGAGAAGCCAAAGAACATACATACATGACCCATGGGCGTGAACTAAGGAGGGCAGATGGCTGGAGGAAAGGGGGTACCAGGTGGAGGAGGTCAAAGGGTGAAAAATTGGGACAATTGTAATGGCATAATAAAGAAAATATACTTAAAAACATTTCAAGTTAGAATACTTACAGTATTATCTGGCTTCTTTACACCACCCATACTCAAAGAAGAGGACAGAACAATCTAAAGGACACTGCTAAATATCTAAGTTAAGACCTCCTGGTTTTGATAATAAAGTGTTTTTTATTTCTAGCTTCTCCTGATAGGACACTATTCTTAGATTAAGAAAGGGCCTTAGAGATCTCCGGCCAAGATGGAGGTGTAGGCGGACACATTGTACCTCCTCTCACAACCAAAATTAAGGACAAAAAAAATTTAGAAACAAGAAAACAACCAGGACTTTTAGAAAATTGAACTGTATGGAAGTCAAACAACCATTCATCCAGACCGGTAAGAGGGGCAGAGTTGCGGCAGGAGAAAGTGGAGGTGCGGACCCTGGAACGCAAGCAGCAGCGGCTGGCAGTCCCCGGGCCCACAGGCAGCAGCTGGCAGACCCCAGGTACAGGGGGGCAACTGTGCAGACCCAGTGAGGCCACACAAGGCGGCTGGCTGACCAGGTGGTCCCACATTCGCATGCGCAGACAGTCCAGGCAAAGGGGAAGCGGCGGAAGAGACTGAATCCAGGAGAGAGCAGAGCAGGCGCCATTCTTCCCTCTCGGACCCCACCTATAGCATCACAACCCAATGACTGGGCTGCCTCACCCTGAGGAACACCTAAGGCTCCACTCCTCACTACGTAATAGGCGAGACCAGACTAAAACAAAACAAAACAAAACAAAACAAAACAAAACAAAATAAAAAACAAACAAACAAAAACAAACAAACAAACAACAAAAAAAAAACACCAAAAACACCGGAGAACAAATGAAAGCCCCAGAGCCAATTTTTCTAAGCCGTGAAGAGATAGCCAACCTATCAGATGTACAGTTCAAAGCACTAGTCATCAAGATGCTCACAGAATTGGTTGATTTTGCTCACAAATTAGATGAAAAAATGCAGGCTACAATACATGAAATAAAGGAAGATGCATGGGGAACCAATAGAGATGGAAGGAAAACTGGGACTCAAATCAATGGAGTGGACCAGAAGGAAGAAACTAACAACAAAACAGAAAATGAGGAAGAAACAAGAATTCAAAAAAATGAGGCGAGGCTTAGGAACCTCTGGGACATCGTTAAATGTCCCAACATCCGAATTATAGGGGTACCAGAAGGGGAAGAGGAAGAGCAACAAGTGGAAAACTTATTTGAACAAATAATTAAGGAGAACTTCCCCAATCTGGCAAAGGAAATAGACTACCAGGACGTCCAGGAAGCTCAGAGAGTCCCAAAGAAGTTGGACCCAAGGAGGAATACACCAAGGCACATCATAATGACATTAGCCAAGATTAAAATGAAGCAGAGAATTCTAGAAGCAGCAAGGGATAAGGGGACAGTCACCTACAAGGGAGTTCCCATCAGACTGTCAGCTGATTTCTCAAAAGAGACCTTGCAGGCAAGAAGGGGCTGGAAAGAAATATTTGAAATCTTGAAAAGCAGGGACCTACAACCAAGATTGCTCTATCCAGCAAAGCTGTCATTTAGAATGGAAGGACAGATAAAGCGTTTCTCAGATAAGGTCACGTTCGAGGAGTTCATCAGCACCAAGGCCTTGTTAAAGGGACTTATCTAAGAAAAAGAAGATAAAAAATATGACAGTGAAAAGACAGCAAACTCACAGCTATTAAGAACCACACCTAAAACAAAAGCAAACTAAGCAAACAGCTAGAACAGGAACAGAACCACAGAAACGGAGATCATATGGAGGGTTAGCAACAGAGGAGTGGGAGGAGGAGAGAGGGGGGAAAAGGTACAGAGAATAAGTAGCATAGATGGTGGGTAGAAAATAGACAGGGAGAGGGCAAGAATAGCATGGGAAATGTAGAAGCTAAAGAACTTATGACACATGGACATGAACTAAGGGGGGAATGTGGCTGGGAGGGCGAGTGCAGGATGGAGGGGAATGATGGGGGAGAAATGGGACAACTGTAATAGCATAATCAATAAAATATATATATTTTTAAAAAAGGGCCTTAGGCCAAAAGCACATCCACAGTGACAATGTACTTTTTTATGATTTACATCTTCAGAATGATCTGTGGTATTGTCTCATAAGAGTGTTCAAACATACCAAATGCCCTGTATAGAGATTAAGGGCAAGCCTTACAGAATTTCTTTATGAAATAATACAATTTTTAAGATTTTGTTCACATTTTTAAAAAGTTTATTTTTATTAAATATATTGGGTTGACACTGGTTGATAAAATTATATAGGATTCAGGTGTACAATTCTCTAATACATCATTTGTATATTGTACTGTGTGTTCACCACCCTAAGTCAGGAGGCTTTTAATGATATTTCTCCAAGGCAGTCTCATATATGGACCCAGGGAGAGAAGGGCTTATCTTAAAGAGAACTGTGGGTGTGACTTTTATGTAATAGAGTAGATTATAAATTATATTAGAAGTGTATAATGTATTTTATAAAAATTATACCAAATGAACTTAAAAATAGAAATTATACAAAATGCAACACTAACTTTAGATCTCAAATTTCTACAGGTAGAAAACAAGGTGGAAAGCTACTCAATTATAAGCGTGGACTATTTTTTGGGAATAGGAATATTATCTTAGAGTAATGATTTACAGTTGGTATACTACAAATATTTAAAACATGCAATACCTAACCTCTTTTCCCTAAAAATGTCAAATAAGAAAATTACAACAAATAAAAAAGTAACAATAGCTATCCAGCATGAATGCCCTATCTTGAACCACAAATATTCAATAAATAGGTCACATAGCAGAGGTGCATCTGATTGGTTATGTTGCATAAGGGTGTGTCTGGTTGTTTGATTCTTTGTAGCAGAAATCCCTATAAACAAGTATAAGGACCTGATTTTTAAAAAAGTTACTTTGGGCCTTGGCCAGGTAGCTCAGTTAATTAGAGCATTGCCCCAATACACGAAGGTTGAGGGTTTGATCCCCAGTCATGGCATATACAAGAATCAACCAATGAATGCATAAATAAGTGGAACAAATAGATGTCTCTCTCTCTCTCTCTTCTTTCTTTCTTTCTTTCTTTCTTTCTTTCTTTCTTTCTTTCTTTCTTTCTTTCTTTCTCCTTCCTTCCTTCCTTCCTTCCTTCCTTCCTTCCTTCCTTCCTTCCTTCCTTCCTTTTCTTCTTCTTCTTCTTCTTCTGCTTCTTCTTCTTCTTCTTCTTCTTCTTCTTCTTCTCTTCTTCTCTATCCCTCTCATGTCTATCTTTCTCAAATAAAACAAGTAAGTTTGGAGCAAAAAGTATAGGTAATTACTATTATTATTATTTTTAAATCAATCAAAATTATACCTATTTTTGTCAAACTGGCAAAAAAACATAATATATTTTTGTTATGCCACAGAATTTTAGTAATTAGTTTATGTGTGCCAAGAGATGGAAAAAGTTGATAATCACTATCTTAGAGTATAGAACTAAAATCTCAGAGGGTGGAATCTATATCTTTGGAGAACAACTTCTTGGGAGTACAATTGAACTCGGAATCAATTCACTGTCAATAGGGATAATCTGAATGTCAGAACTGTTGTGAAATAGTAATTGTTCTCTTCTCTTATTTTCCACATTTTGAAAAAATGAATTTATTTAAACTAAAATAAAATACAATTCACTCAATTCCACAAATGTGGAAGTGTATTTTTCATATTTTTTGGTAACAGTGTCTATGGCAGTTTCCTAGTTCTTTCTCACTACTGTATGTTGCATTTGTAAGGAAGATAATTTGTCTCATTAAGTTTTCAGATTGAGAGGAATAGAATGAGGAGTTTCATCTGCACTTGCACTTCATTTAGATGATTAGATCCTAGACTGGACCTGATGCCATAATGCCATGAGATTTGAGAGTCCTGATGTAGAGATGAATGTAGTTTGTATGTGGAAGAGATATACATTGCTATAATCAGAGGATGGACTATGGCAGATTGAATTTTCCCAAAATAGTTATCCATGTTCTTGGTGGATATTTTTGACTTGCACAACCTCCATGGAAGAAGTGAACCAATATGAATTCTGCAGTTAGATTATAAAGGTGTCATAAGCTTTTGCCTTTTGTTCTGGGGATACTTGCTCTAAAACCAGCCAGCATTCTAAAAAGAAGCCTTAATACTCCATGGGAGAAATGTTCATTTTCAATGTGGAAACACTGAGAGGTCATATGTAGAAGTGCTGCCCAATAACTCAGATGAGTCCTCAGTTGTCATCTGTCATCTAACATCAACTTCCAACCATGTGAATGAAAATATCTCCAGATGATTCTAATAAAGGCTGAGGCACCACCAGCATTTGAGTTTTCTCAGATGCAGTCTCCGATATTGTGGAACAAAAGAAAGCCATTTATATGCTCGCTCTCTCTCTCTCTCTCTCTCTCTCTCTCTCTCTCTCTCTCTCTGTGTGTGTGTGTGTGTGTGTGTGTGTGTGTGTGTGTGTGTGTGTCTCATTTCTGACCAGTTGGTTTAGGGAATGTAATAAAATGATTGTTTTACACTTCTAAATTTGCCCTTCATTGATATACAGTGATAGTATCCTGAGCACCTCACCTTATTTGTGTCTTTGCAATTAATATCAGTGCACATCTTTCCAAATAAAAAGAGATTTTATGTTTCATAGAAATAGTCCCTTCACAGTTAGCAGCTTATAGTAAAATAATCACTTATTAGTAAAAACCATGGTAAAAATTTTTCTCTTTTGAAAGATCAGTAGGGTCCTGGTTGGTGTGGCTCAGTGGATTGAGTGCTAGCCCAAGAACCAAAAGGTCACCAGTTCGATTCCCAGTCAGGGCAAATGCCTGGGTTGCAGGCCAGATCCTTAGTGGGGAGTGTGTGAGAGGCAACCGCACACTGATGTTTTTCTTCCTCTCTTTCTCCATCCTTTCCCCTCTCTAAAAATAAAAGTTAAAATTAAAAAAAAAGAGAGACAAGTAGGGATGAGATAATTGAGTAACAAGAAACCAGCTAGAGCTAAAGAAGAAAGCTAAGGTTTAACTTCTGGGGTATTCCAGCTTCCTCAGCAATCTCTAAGACATTTTCAAACTCTTCAAGTATTCATTGGAATGGTATACATAACAATCCATTGTTTAACTTTACCTATTTATGTTACCATACAATATTCAGCTGAACTTTTATATTTCACATATATAGGTACACACACATTCTCTGCTTGTTTTTACTACATCATGCTGACCACTACCTGTACCACATACACTACATCCTTGTCAAAAAGGCAAAGAAATGTTCAGAACTGCAGATGATGTTGAGCTGTCCCCGCAATGTTAGCAATCTGCTTGAGAAACAAATATAGTGACACCATGGATGGAAAGATAACTTCATGTCCAAAAATATGGTGGGAAGAAAAGGGCAGGAAACTAGATTGGTGGAATTTAGGGGAAAAAAATTGTAGCAGAACTTAAAAAGAAATTCAATAGAAATGTGGAACATAAATAAAAAATCTGAAACATCTTGATTAAAGCGTAAATGGGCATGTTTGAAGCTCTGTAGGCAGCTCCTCTGGCCACCCAGAGACTTACACATCTATGGGGAACAGTGTTTAAAAAACAAAAATCACTGAGTTAAACAATCTATCTATCCATACCCTGCTTCAATAATTACTTTAACAGACAATTACTAATACACAGGGGAATGGGTTGAAGTGCATGCACATAAACTTGGGTGGAGTCTAGCAACTGAGCAGAATAGTCATCAATATATTTAATACACTTTAAATAAGCTAACAGGAAAGACTTATAAGTGCCCCAATTCATGCCCATCTGCTCCATGACATCTGTCAGTGGTGAATACTCAACGTTAGAAATGGCACAACTGACATTAAACCCAGTAGGGATCACAAAGGGCAAGTCATTTTTAACCAATCTCAATTTCTTCTCTGACAGACTTTGCACACTGCTGTGGCAAAGATTTAATAGACAGAGCTGAATTCTAGTGAAGCCAGTTTTCATGGTCCCTGTGATAATGTAGTCTATAACAAGAACTGGGTGGATGGGTGTTTAGGAAGAAAAGAATACGATATAATACCCCCTCAGATGGCATTGATTGAGAGCTCTGTCAATCTGAGTGATATTTCTGAACATCTGTGTCAGGGCTGCTGCCATTCTGTCCTGGTTCCATCAATGATTTAGATGAGCAAATATAAATGTGTCCAAAGGATAAATTTGCTAAATGACAGGCTGAGGATCCCAAAAGTCCCTGACAAGCTGGGACAAGAGATAATTCTAATTCTAATAATTCTAACAGTAACAAAGATGAACATATTTGATCTGTTGAAATCGATTATTATAAAGACTAGAGCAGACATATATTAATAGAGACCCATGTAAGAACTGCTATAGAGCTTTAGAAACAACAAACTCAGTGTGAATTAGCACAGTGCCATGGCCATCTTAAAACCATGTTAGGTGTTCACATCCAGTTTGAAATAGTTCTTAGGATGCAACAAAGAGGAAATGGGTGACTGGGGTTTTATGACAAAACTTGAATGATATCATTTATATAATAAACAAATAATATTTATAAAATAAAATCTCATACAGCACTGAAAATTCAAGAAACAAAGACACATGCAATAGTATTAGTGAATCTCTGAAATACAATATTTATTGAAATGTTCAAATTATAGAAAAATAGAATATAATTCCACTTACAGAAGTTCTCAAAATTGTCAGAACTGCAATATATTGTTTAAATGTGTAGGTATTTAAATATTTAAAAATATAAGAGAATGATAATCACATAATAAAGGGCTGTAGATGCTTCTAAGTGAGGATGGAGTGAATACTATTGGGGCAGGAAGCACCTGCTAAATGTGACAATGTATTTTTTAAACTGTATTTATAAATGAAGTGTTATTGTATGTATTGTGAGTTTGCTATAAGAAGGACATGGACAGGGGCCCCTGCTTACTCTAATCAGCTATCTCGCTAAAATTTAAAAATTACATTTACAGCCATGCTCAATCCACTGAGCTACATCAGCCAGAGAGGGGAGAAGGGAGGGAATTTCAGGGGAAAGGGGGAAGGGTTTACAGGAACAAGTATGAAGGACTCATGAACAAAAACTATGGGGGGTGGAAATGGGAGGGAGGTGGGGAGGGCTGGGATGGGAGTAAAAGACAGAAAACTGTACAAGATCAACAATTAAAATAAAAAATTAAAAAAATTTACATTTACATTGAGAAGTGTAAGGGTCTACTGAACAAAGGGATAAAGCTATCCTTGGTTCCAGAAAAGGCAGACTAATTATCTACTGGCTTGAGTATGGCCAGTTTATGCACTATGAAGCCAAAGGACAGATGGGAATGAGCTTCTATCAAAGAAACATGGGACAGGCCACTTATTAACTGTTAAGAGTTCAAGTTCTTGCTCTGGTTTCTAGTTTATGGGTGACACTCACATTTTCAGAACATATTGGGTGCCAGCCTTTGTTTTTGAGGTATTTCTTCTTTATAACTGAGGTTTGGGGAACATTTCCACCCCCTTGAAGATATCAAAAAAATGAAAGCAATAATATTAGATTAATATTCTAGAGACTTTATTTTCATTAAATTAAATAAGCAAAAAAGTGTTTTATTAAAGTCACAAACCAGAGAAAGTTAAAGAAGGGCATTTAAAAAGTGGAAGAACAAAAATACAATCCTTAATTCCCCAAAGAAGTTAAAAAAAAAGACTGAAGAAACACAGCAAAGATCACATAATCACATGTTCTAAAATAAAGTATTATAGAAGAAAATAAATACTATTACTCCTATCAATACATAAGAATGATCTTAATTCATCTATTAAGAAAAAAAAATGTAAAGAAAAAACCTCTCAATGGTATATACAAAACATACCTATATCAATCATTTAAAAAGCTAAAAATAAAGAGATACCTGTGAAATTGAAATAATAAGCAACCATGGACAGTGATAGTGATATTAGACAAAGTAAAATTTGAATGATAATGCATTATATATTATAAAAATTAAACTTAATTATAACATTTCACACTGGAGAAATAATGAATGTAAATATCTATATGCTAAATAACACAGCAACCACTTTGAAAACCAAAGCTTACCAGAGATACACGAAGACATACAGAAATACTGAGAAGACATTATCACTTCACTCTCAGTACAAGACAGATCAAATGAGATTGTGATTACATATTGAACTTTATACGCTGTTTACAGAGAGCACACCTCTTCTCAAGTGTTCATGAAGCAACCTCAAAAATTGACCATACATCTTGTCACAAAAACAACAGAAACATTTATAAAGTAAAAATATAACACTCTTAGATCACAATGTAATAAAACTAGAAATATTTAACAAAACTTAAAAATCCATTCAAACTAGAAATTTAACAACTTTCTATTAAACGATTCTTGGTTGAAAGAGAAATTTGATCTTTAAAAACAGAGTGTTTTCAAGTTTTTTAAAACTCTTTTTTTGCTATTTTAAATTGAGTAGGGAAAACTCTACTATATCCTCTAACTGATTATTATTTGTGTATATGAAGTGTAGTGATTTACACATGCTAACTTTATAATTGACTACTGTATTGAATTTTTGTATTATATGAGTTAGGTTTATTATTGATTCTCTAATTCTTTTTAAGAACATGGTAATATAATCTGTCAATAGAAACAAGTCTATTTTCCTCCAATTTATATACCTTCCATTTCTAGCTATTGTCTAATTGCATTGACTAATAAAATGTTGATAGTAGTAGAAATATCTTATCTTTGTTCCTAATCTTAGAGGTGTTGGGATTAGAGGTATCAGTGTGAACTCATAGATATAAAAATGAATGAAAATGTCTGTGAGTGTGTATATGTTCGTATGAATGCACAAACATATATGCATATTTCTAATCTATCTTTACTAAAACACATAGAGGAAATAAAATTCACATAGAAATGAGAATGCCTTAATTTTGGTCTCCAAACCAATATCAAGTAAAAGAAATGAGGGTTCTTTGGAAACAACTGATTACAAGTCTGGAATATTAAACTAGAAAGAAAAAAAGTGCTTGAAAAATAATGGAGACATATTAACACATGTAAGGAGCCAGTTTGAAGGGGCTCCCACAGGTCAAATACATACATAGATTTGCACAGACACATATTCTAAGATTTCTATATATATCTAAATGTGTATGTCTGTGTATGTATATGTGTGTGTTTGTGTATGTGTGTACGCATATACATATGCATATATAATATAAAATATCTCTATATATTTAAGAATATATGTGTATATATGTGTATGTGTGTACATATATATGTCCAGAAAGTATCCTTCTGTGTAATATGAAAAATAGAGACATTGATTAAAGAAGATACAAGATATAAGAAACACTGTACATAGAACAATGACACTTCAGTCCCATTCAAACTAGGCAACTTCGTATCTCACACAGTTCCAATCACCATCAGATGCCCTGTTGTATATTCTTGAATCTCACTGATGATTGGAAACCTCTTCCCTTTTGATGGTGATTTTAGTTTTGGGAAAAGCCAGAAGTCACAGGACATCAAATCTGGGCTGTAGGGGGTGCTGAATCACCTGGGTGATTTGGTGTTTTGCCAAAAAACTTCATGAGATGTGATGCATGAGTGGGTGTATTGTCATGATGAAGCTGCCAATCACCAGTTGCCCATAGCTGTGGCCTTCTGAATCATCAGAATATTTTCCATGGGGGAATGTTCAAGCTTAATGCAAAATTTGATGAATATTTGTTGCTCTACTTGCTCAGTCATTTTGACTATGATGGCCACACAGTACACTTGCTCACTCAATGGCATCTATTACTCCCTCTGACTAGTACAGTGAAGTCATCATTGTTCACACATGCACATTCCAGTTTCTGTGGCTGCTGGGTTACATCTATTTTGCACAAACCATTTTCATTATATTAACGATGGCTGAAATTTTTCTGGACAGATCTTGTATATAGTGTGTGTGTGTGTGTTTGTGTGTGTGTATTTAAAGAGAGAGAATAGAAGATAAATGTTGTTCTTTGCCTTAAAGATCAAGGATAAATGTAGTAGAAATGATGAACTAAGAAAATCAATACTAGACCAGTAGTGCAATAATAATTCAAGCAAGAGTCACGAATGGGTACGGAAAGTAGTGAGTGAAAGTATAGGGAATAACAAGATATTTACATAGTCTGAAAATATTTTGTGTATAAATTACAAAGAGCAAAATACTAACTTCACAGTGAAGAAAACTGGCAGATAGTGTGTTAACCAACTGATCAATGTTAATGTTGCCAGCTATAACAATTAGCAACATGTGCCTTCCAATACAAAGCACTGAGAAAAACTCAGCCTCAAGCTGTATTTTCACAGCCAAATGTGCAAAAACTGAATGTGTCTGTGTGATAATATCAGACAAGCTGAAATTAAGAGATATTCTGCAAAATAACTGTCCTTCTTTGTTAAAAATATCAGTCATGAAATACAAAGATAGATTTGGGAACTCTTACAGATTGAAACAGACCATAAAGCATGTTATTAGGATAAGTGACAACATCAGAATAGCATTTGCAGGTGCATTGTTATTAATTTCTCGATTTTGAAAAATGTTATGTAGTTAATTCAGATAATTTCTGTTTTTTAAGGGAATATGCACTGAATTATTTAGCATAAACCAGCATCAGGTCTGCAACTTAATCTTAAAAGCTCAGAGAACAAACAAGAAGAGAGAAAGAGTGGGAAGGGAGGGAGAGAGGGGAAATAACAGCGAAATGTAAGCATTTGAAGGAATCTGTATGAAAGAATTTCACAAAATTTGTGCTATTCTTATGATTTCTTTGTAGTCTGAAATTATATCAAGATAATTAAAAATAAAACATTCAGATTTGGTGGTAATTATGAGTCTGGGTTTATTGTACTCTTGATTCTACTTCTGCTAGTGTTTGGGGTGAGGTCTGTTTCTAAAGCCGTTTTGCTGATTACATATATTCATCCAGACTCTAGTTAGTATCTTTCCTCAGTGTTTCCAACTTAATACTTCATAATCTCTACTGCAAAATCATATATCCATACTTGCTAGAACTTTGAGTGAATTGAAAGCAAATGGGTTATGGTTTGAAAACATTTTGCAAGCTTTTTTTGACATCTTTTCAGGCACATATTTGAAACTATTTTGGGAGGTCTACACAAAATAGTTGAGGTTATCTATTATAAGAGTGTAGTTTTAAGAAAATAAAAGAAAAATATTTGATGTGGGATACATATGCTCAATTCTATACTGTTTATGTGTGTGACTCTGAACCATTTTAGATGTATTTATCTGATTTCACTATATGTCACAATCACCTAGTTTAAAGTGATATGTAAAAACTGTGGGGTTCTTCCATTTTATTTGGAGAGAAATCCATATATAATTCTCTATGATGTGTGGGAGAAATTGAAGTGGAATGATTTAGTCGATACCATGTCTAGTGCTGGCTAAGTGATAATTAATAGAGTAAATACTATAATCCTCACTTTCTGCATCTTTCAGTTGAAAATAGTAGATACTTATTTTCACCCTTAAATGAGGATTCCATATGAAAATAAAAGAGTTTCTGAATAAAATGTTGTAAGAGTGAGAAGCATAGTATATTTGACACAGTGAACATACTGAGAATCGTTCAGTATTCTTTCGATCACTCAACAAATAATTACAGTGTTGCACTTAGTACTAGACAATGTGCTAGACACTGGTGTTATACTGAACAGAAGCAGATATTGCCCTCACTAGGCTTACTGTCTAATGTATCAGTGAGACAAAGATAATGACAATAACAATAAATAAAATGTAAGAGAAAAAATATGTTGTCCAAAATTGTGAAGATGATAAATTCCATGAAGAGAAAAGAACTTTAGTGGGAAGAAAGACAATATTGTCAGGGTGATATGGTGTAACTACAGAGTGCTTTGCACCTCAGACCGAGGACTTTACGATAGATGGACATGGACTCAGGGTTCTTTTAGATCACTAAGTAAGACAAAGTTTTATGGGCTTCAGTGTCATCTGTAAAATAAAAGATTTGAGGTGATTTCCAGAAGTCCCTCCAACTCTGGCATCCCGTTTTTAATGTGAATAATCATGCATGAAAAACTTTGGCTTGAGACAGAGGTGGAGATGGATCAGGTGTGGATTTGGTTGATAGGTGATAGTGGCAGTGACACTGGAGCACATGCCAGAGTCCTGGGGGATCGGCTGTCTGTGAGGAGGATGCTGGGAGACCGAATGAGATGATTTATGAGGATCAAATAAGACCTGGTATGTAGGAGTCCTTTGAAAACACAACCTGTACACATGTGACATTATTAACAAAGCTGACCCTCTTGTAGAGTACATATGTACATGAGCTTCTTAGAGCTTTTTGACTATAAAGACCTTTATATATCTGAAGAATTATTTTTAAAGAGATCAAAATTAGTTCATGATTATACTTTGAAGTCAGCAAACCTAGTAGCTATAAGTAGGCCTAACTTAAAATCTCAAGTGCCAGAATCATATCAGAATTTCCAACAGAGTAGAAAGGCACAGTTTTAAAAGTGTACTCTAATAACTATTTTTTATTTATGCTTATTTATGTATATTATGTATACTGCTTATTTTATTAAAAATTATTTTAGAATACTTTTAATTTTACTAAATATAATTATATATTTTTTAGATTCCCATGAGATTTTAAAAATAACACTATTGAGGTAAATATGACATACTCGTACAATAAACTTCACATATTTAAAGTGTACAATTTCATAAATACGAGTATGCACCTATAAAACCATCATCATAAGCAAGATAAGAAACTTATTATTTTCAAAAGTGTCCTGGTGCATCATTCGTAATCTCTTTCTTACTTTCCCTTCTCTCATCCCCAAGATAATCACTAGCGTGCTTTCTATCAATATATATTTGTTTGCATTTTTCAGCCTTTATATGGATGAAATCATACAGTATCTCCTCTTTTCTGGCATATGTTTCTCCCAGCATAATTATTTTGAGACTGATTTACCTGTGTTGTTTTAAATATTAATAGTTCATTTTCTTTTACATTGCTAAGTAGTACTCCATTGTATGGATATACCACAATTTGTTTATCCATTTACTGCTGTTGGAGAGTTTCAATTGTTCGATAGTTTAGCTATTACAAATGAAGCTGCTCCACGTGTATAAGCTTTCATAAGGAATATGCTTTCTTTTCTCTTAGGGAACTACGTAGGAGTGGAAAACCCAGGTCAAATAATAGGTATATGTTTAATTATTTTAAGAAATGGACAAAATTTTTGTTTAATTATTTTAAGAAATGGACAAAATTTTTGCCAAGGTAACTGTACCATTTTACATTTCCTTCCAGAAATATATGGCTTCTCTTTCCTCACCAGAACTTTGTATGGTCAGTTTTTTAAATTGCAGTCACTCTAACAGGTATGTATTTATATTTTATCATGGTTTTGTATTTAGATTTCATTTCTCTAATGACTAATGATGTTGACCACCATTTCTTAAATTAAATTTATTGGGTGATATTGATTAATAAAATATAGATTTCAAGTGTACAATTCTATGATTCATCATCTGTATATTGCATTGTGTGTTCACTGCCCAAAGTCAAGTCTCCTTTTGTCACAGTATATTTAACTCCATTTACTCTTTAATACCCCAACCCCCTTTCTTCTGTAAACCACCACATTGTTGTCTGTGACCATGAAGTTTTGTTTGTTTTTCTTGTTTGTTTTTCTTGTTTGTTCATTTGTTTCTTTCAGTTTTATTTACTATACATGAGTGAATTGATACTGTTCTTAATTTTTTCTGTCTGACTTATTTTGCTTAGCTTGATATTCTCAGGATCCACTGATGCTGTTGCAAATGGCTGTTTTATCAAAAAATTTGAAAACACTTTTTCACAAATATATATGCACCCCTATGTTCAATGCAGCAGTATTCATGGTGGTGAAGACACGTAAACAACTTAAGTGTCCTTCAATAGAGGATTGGATAAAGAAGATGTGATATATATACCCAATGGAATACTACTCAGCCATAAACAGATGAACTACAACCATGTTTTCAAGGGATTATTTACTATCTAAAATAAAAAACTTCTTTGGGGAGGCATCTATTTAAATTGTTTGCCCATTTTTAATTGGGTTATTTATTTTGTATTATTACATTATTACATTAATGTAATGTAATTATTGCATTTTGTATTATTACATTTGACTTTATATGCATATTCTGGATATGAGTTCTTCATCTTCTATGTGATTTTCAAATGATTTCTTCTAGTCTATGGCTTGTACTTGAATTCCTTTTATAGTGTCTTATAGAGAGTAAATGCTTTAAATTTTGATTGTTGGTTTATTTGTGTTTCTTTGGGGACCATGTGTTTTGTTTCTAAAAATTTTTGTCTAATCTAGTTTTTTAAGTTTTTCTTTATATTTTATTATAGAAATTGATATCTTTGACTGTTACATTTAGATTTTGTGATCCATTTTGAGGTTTTTTTTTTTTGTATATGGGACAAAGTAGAAGTCAATCTTCATTATTTAATATAGATACAAAATTTACCAATTTCATCTTTTTTTAACTTATTCTTTTTATTTTTTTTAATTTTTTTAATCAGTATTTTTTAATTGTTGATATTGTACAGTTTTCTGTCTTTTACCCCACCCCAGCCCACCACCCCAGCCCTCCCCACCTTCCTCCCATTTCCACCCCCCATAGTTTTTGTCCATGAGTCCTTTATACTTGTTGCTCTAAACCGTTCCCCTTTTCCCCCGAAATTCCCTCCCCTTCCACTTTGGACACTGTCAGACTGTTCTCAAATTCAGTGTCTTTGTTTATATTATGCTTGTTTGTTTGTTTTGTTGATTAGCTTCCTGTTAAAGGTGAGATCATATGGTATTTGTCTTTCACTGCCTGGCTTATTTCGCTTAGCATGATACTCTCCAATTCCTTCCATGCTGTCGCAAAGGGTAGGAGCTCCTTCTTTCTTTCTGCTGCATAGAATTCCATTGTGTAAATGTACCACAGTTTTTTGATCCATTCATTAACTGATGGGCACCTAGGTTGCTTCCAGCACTTGGCTATTGTAAATTGTGCTGCTATGAACATAGGGGTGCATAGATTCTTTTGGATTGGTGTTTCAGGGTTCTTAGGATATAATCCAAGCAGTGGAATTGCTGGGTCAAAAGGTATGTCCATTTTTAGTTTTCTTAGAAAATTCCATACTGTTTTCCATAGTGGTTGTACCAATCTGCAATCCCACCAACAGTGCACTAGGGTCCCCTTTTCTCCACAACCTCTCCAACACTTGCTGTTTGTTGCTTTGTTTATGAAGGCCATTCTGACTGGTGTCAAGTGGTATCTCATTGTAGTTTTAATTTGCATCTCTCTGATAGCTAGAGATATCGAGCATCTTTTCATGTGTCTCTGGATCCTCTGTATGTCCTCCTTGGAGAAGTGTCTGTTCAAATCCTTTGCCCATTTTTTAATTGGGTTGCTTGTCTTCTTAGAGTAGAGTCTTGTAAGTTCTTTATATATTTTGGAGATTAATCCCTTGTCTGAGTTATCATTTCCAAATATGTTTTCCCATACAGTTGGTTCTCTTTTTCTTTTAATACTGTTTTCTTTAGCTGTGCAGAAGCTTTTTATTTTGATGAGATCCCATTTGTTTATTCTTTCCTTTATGTCCCTTGCTCTAGGTGACGTATCAGTGAAAATATTGCTGCGTGAAATATCTGAGATTTTCCTGCCTATATTATCCTCTAGAATTTTAATGGTGTCATGGCTTATATTTAAATCTTTTATCCACCTTGAATTTATTTTTGTGTGTGGTGTAAGTTGGTGCTCGAGTTTCATTTTTTTGCATGTAGCTGTCCAGTTCTCCCAGCACCACTTATTGAAGAGGCTATTTTTGCTCCATTTTATGCTGCTGCCCCCTTTGTCAAATATTAATTGACTGTAGAGACTTGGGTTTATTTCTGGGCTCTCTGTTCTATTCCACTGGTCCGCGTGTCTGTTCTTGTGCCAGTACCAGGCTGTTTTGATTACAGTGGCTTTGTAATACAGTTTGGTATCAGGTATTGTGATCCCTCCTACTTTGCTCTTCTTTCTCAAAATTGCTGCCGCTATCCGGGGTCGTTTATGATTCCATATAAATTTTTGAAGTGTTTGTTCTATGTCTGTGAAATATGCCATTGGAACTTTAATAGGTATTGCATTGAATCTGTAAATTGCTTTGGGTAATATGGACATTTTGATAATATTAATTCTTCCGATCCATGAACATGGTATATGCTTCCATTTGTTTGCGTCTTCCTTGATTTCATTCTTCAGTGTTGTGTAGTTTTCTGCATACAGGTCTTTTACCTCCTTGGTTAGGTTTATTCCTAGGTATTTTATTTTTCTTTTTGCTATATCGAATGGGATTTTTTTCTTGATTTCTGCTTCTGCTGTTTCACTGTTGATATACAAAAATGCCTTTGATTTTTGGATATTGACTTTGTATCCAGCTATTTGGCCAAATTCATTTATTACGTTGAGCAGCTTTTGGGCCGAGTTTATAGGATTTTCTATGTACACTATCATGTCATCTGCAAACAATGATAGTTTTGTTTCCTCCTTTCCAATTTGGATGCCTTTTATTTACTTTTCTTGTCTAATTGCTGTGGCTAAGACTTCCAATACTATATTGAATAGAAGTGGTGAAAGTGGACAGCCTTGTCTTGTTCCTGATCTTAGTGGGAAAGATTTCAGTTTTTGCACATTGAGTATGATGTTGGTTGTAGGTCTCTCATATATGGCTTTTATTATGTTGAGGAATGCTCCCTCTATTCACACTTTGCTGAGTGTTTTTATCATAAATGGGTGTTGTACTTTATCAAAAGCTTTTTCCGCATCTATTGATATGATCATGTGATTTTTGTCTTTGCTTTTGTTTATGTGATGTATTACATTTATTGATTTGCGAATGTTGAACCATCCTTGCATCCCTGGGATGAATCCCACTTGGTCATGGTGTATGATCTTTTTAATGTATTGTTGGATGCGGTTTGCCAATATTTTGTTCAGGATTTTAGCGTCTACATTCATCAGTGATATTGGCCTGAAGTTTTCTTTCTTTGTTATGTCTTTATCTGGTTTTGGGATTAGGATGATGCTGGCTTCATAAAAAGAGTTTGGGAGTCTTCCATCATTTTGGATTTTTTGGAATAGTCTGTGAAGGATAGGGGTTAGCTCTTCCTTAAATGTTTTGTAGAATTCTCCTGTGAAACCATCTGGTCCAGGGCTTTTGTGTGCCGGGAGTGTTTTGATTACTGATTCAATTTCACCAGCTGTTATTGGTCTGTTCAGGTTTTCTGTTTCTTTTTCATTGAGTTTTGGAAGGTTATATTTTTCTAGAAACTTGTCCATTTCACCTAGGTTTTCAAATTTCTTGGCATACAGTTTTTCGTAGTAATTTCTTACAATCCTTTGTATTTCTGTGGTGTCAGTCGTAATCTCTCCTCTTTCATTTCTGATTGTGTTTATTTGAGTCCTCTCTCTTTTTTTCTTGATGAGCCTGCTTAAAGGCTTGTCGATTTTGTTGATCTTTTCAAAGAACCAGCTCCTGGATTCATTGATCCTTAGGATTGTGCTTTTAGTCTCTATGTCATTTAATTCTGCTCTGATCTTGGTTATTTCCTTCCTTCTACTTGCCCTGGGCTGTCTTTGTTGTTGTTCCTCGAGTTCTTGTAGGCGTAGGGTTAAGTCGTTTGTTAGAAATGTTTCTGTCTTCTTTAGGTAGGCCTGTATTGCTATGAACTTCCCTCTGAGGACTGCCTTCATTGTGTCCCATAAGTTTTGGGTTGTTGTGAGTTCATTTTCATTTGTTTCCAGAAACTTTTTGATTTCCTCCTTAATTTCATTCTTTACCCATTCATTGTTTAATAGCATGCTATTCAATCTCCATGATTTTGATGATTTGGGGATTTTCCCCATCGAGTCGGTTTCTAGTTTTAGTCCCTTGTGGTCGGAGAAAATGCTTGGTATGATATCAATTTTCCTGAATTTGTTGAGGCTTGTTTTGTGTCCTATCATGTGGTCTATCTTTGAAAATGTTCCATGTGCGTTTGAAAGAAATGTGTATTTAGTTTCTTTGGGATGGAGGGCCCTATATATATCAGCTAAGTCCAATTCGTCTAGAGTACTGTTCAATGCCACAATATCTTTGTTGATAATTTGTTTGGAAGATCTGTCCATTTTTGACAGTGGGGTGTTAAAATCTCCTACTATAATTGTGTTGCTGTCAATATCTTTCTTGAAGTCCTCTAAGATTTTCTTGATGTATTTAGGTGCTCCTATGTTGGGTGCATGTATATTTACAATGTTTATGTCTTCTTGGTGGATTCTTCCCTTGAGTATTATGAAGTGACCTTCTGGGTCTCTCTTTATAGCTTTTCTTTTGAAGTCTATTTTGTCTGATATGAGTATTGCTACCCCGGCCTTTTTTTCCTGTCCATTTGCTTGGAAAATTTGTTTCCAGCCTTTCACTTTAAGTCTGTGTAGGTCTTTTGTCCTGAGGTGGGTCTCTTGTAGGCAGCATATGTGTGGGTCATGCTTTCTTATCCAGTCAGCTACTCTATGTCTTTTGATTGGAGCATTTAATCCATTTACATTTAAGGTTACTATTGATAGGTACTGATTCATTGCCATTTTCGTATCTGTGTTCCTCACTCTCTCTTTTCCTTTCTTTCCTTAAAGCAGTCCCTTTAGTATCTCTTGTAGTACTGGTTTGGTAGAGGTGTATTTTTTTAGACTTCTTTTGTCTGGGAAGCTCCTTATTTGTCCTTCTATCTTGATTGAAAGCCTTGCTGGATAAAGTAGTCTTGGTTGTAGGCCTTTGGTTCTCATTACTTGGAAGATTTCTTGCCATTGTCTTCTGGCTTGGAGCGTTTCCATTGAGAAGTCAGTTGCTAACCTTATCGGGGCTCCCTTGTATGTTACTTCCTTTTTCTCCCTTGCTGCCTTTAAGATTCTCTCTTTGTCTTGGAAGTTTGCCATTTTAATGATGATGTGTCTTGAAGTGGGCCTGTTTGGGTTCCTCTTGATAGGGACTCTCTGTGTTTCCTGGATTTGTGTGACTTTTTCTCTCACCAAATTAGGGAAGTTTTCCATCATTACTTTTTCAAATAGGTTTTCTATCCCTTGCTCTTCTTCTTCTCCTTCTGGTATTCCTATTATACGGATATTATTACGTTTCATGTTGTCTTGCATTTCTCTTAAACCCTCTTCATTCTTTCTGAGCCTCTTTTCCTTTTCTTGCTCTATCTGGCTGTTTTTTTCTACTTTGTCCTCCAACTCACTGATCCGATCTTCTGCTTCATCGATTCTGCTTTTCATTCCTTCTACTGTGTTCTTCAGCTCAGAAATTGTATTCTTCATTTCCTCTTGGCCCTTTTTGATAGTTTCTTTTTTTTTTTTTTACGATTTTTTTAAATATATTTTATTGATTATGCTATTACAGTTGTCCCATTTCTCCCCCATCATTCCCCTCCACCCTACCCACCCTCTCCCACCCACATTCCCCCCTTTAGTTCATGTCCATGGGTCATAAGTTTTCTAGCTTCTACATTTCCCATACTATTCTTGCCCTCCCCCTGTCTATTTTCTACCCACCATCTATGCTACTCATTCTCTGTACCTTTTCCCCCTCTCTCCTCCTCCCACGCCCCTATTGCTAACCCTCCATATGATCTCCATTTCTGTAGTTCTGTTCCTGTTCTAGCTGTTTGCTTAGTTTGCTTTTGTTTTAGGTGTGGTTCTTGATAGCTATGAGTTTGTTGTCTTTTCACTGTCATAGTTTTATCTTCTTTTTCTTAGATAAGTCCCTTTAACATTTCATATAATAAGGGCTTGGTGATGATGAATTCCTTCAACTTGACCTTATCTGAGAAGCACTTTATCTTCCCTTCCATTCTAAATGACAGCTTTGCTGGGTAGAGCAATCTTGGTTGTAGGTCCCTGCTTTTCAAGATTTCAAATATTTCTTTCCAGCCCCTTCTTGCCTGCAAGGTCTCTTTTGAGAAATCAGCTGACAGTCTGATGGGAACTCCCTTGTAGGTGACTGTCCCCTTATCCCTTGCTGCTTCTAGAATTCTCTGCTTCATTTTAATCTTGGCTAATGTACTTACAATGTGCCTTGGTGTGTTCCTCCTTGGGTCCAACTTCTTTGGGACTCTCTGAGCTTCCTGGACTTCCTGGTAGTCTATTTCCTTTGCCAGATTGGGGAAGTTCTCCTTTATTATTTGTTCAAATAAGTTTTCCACTCATTGCTGTTCTTCTTCCCCTTCTGGGACCCCTATAATTCGGATGTTGGGACATTTAACGATGTCCCGAAGGTTCCTAAGCCTCTCCTCGTTTTTTTGAATTCTTGTTTCTTCCTCGTCTTCTGTTTGGTTGTTAGTTTCTTCCTTCTGGTCCACTCCATTGATTTGAGTCCCAGTTTTCCTTCCATCTCTATCAGTTCCCCATGCATCTTCCTTCATTTCACGGATTGTAGCCTGCATTTTTTCATCTAGTTTGTGAGCAAAATCAACCAATTCTGTGAGCATTTTGATGACCAGTGCTTTGAACTGTGCATCTGACAGGTTGGCTATCTCTTCACTGCTTAGAGGAATTGGCTCTGGGGCTTTTATTTGTTTTCCGGTTTGAGCCATTTTTGGTGGTTTTTTGTTGTTGTTGTTGTTTTGGTTTTAGTCTGGTCGCGGCTATTACGTATGAGGGGGTGGAGCTTTAGGTGTTCCTCAGGGCGGGGCAGCCCAGTCGCTGGGTTGTGACGCTACAGGTGGGGGCGGGGTCTGAGAAGGAGCAATGGCGCCTGCTCCGCTCTCTCCCGGACTCCAGCCCTTTCCGCTGCTTCCCCTTCACCTGGATTATCTGCACACGCGCGCGTGCTGTTACGTAGTGAAGAGTGGAGCCTCTGGCGCTCGCCAGTGCGGGGCAGCCCAGTCACTGGGTTGTGACGCTTTATGTGGGGGTGGGGCCTGAGAGGAAGCAATGGCGCCTGCTCCGCTCTCTCCTGGATTCAGTCCCCTCCTCCACTTCCCCTCCGCCTGGACCGTCTGCGCGCTCGAAAGTGAGACCCTGGTCAGTCAGCCAGCCGCCTTGTGCGGCCTCACTGGGTCTGCACAGCTGCCCCCCAGTGCCCGGGGTCCGCCAGCTGCTGCCTATTGGCCCGAGGACCGCCAGCCGCCGCCTGTGCACCTGGGAACTGCCAGCTGCTGCTGCTTGCATTCCTGGGTCAGCAGCTCCACTTTCTCCTGCCGCGACTCCGCCCCTCTTACCGGTCTGGATGAATGGTTGTTGGACTTCCGTACAGTTCAGTTTTCTATAAGTTCTGGTTGTTTTCTTGTTTCTAAATATTTGTTGTCCTTAATTTTGGTTGTGAGAGGAGGCACAGTGTGTCCGCCTACGCCTCCATCTTGGCCGGAACTCCCTTTTTGATAGTTTCTATTTCCTTTTTCATGTTGATATAGTTTGCACTGAGTTCATCGTAGCTTCCCTGTAGTTTCTGGTAGCTCATTGAGAGCTCATGGAGCTTCCTGACAACCATTTCTTTGAACTCCTTATCTGATAGTTGAGTTGCCTCTGTTTCATTTAGCATTCTTTCTGGGGCTTCCACCTTTTCTTTCATTTGGGGATTGTTTCTTTGTCTTCTCATTGTTGGTGAGACTCTTCTTGTAAACCTCTGCTTCTTAAGTTGATCTGTTCTGGCTACCTGCGTTTATGGTGTGAACTTCTGTGGTGGAATACCTGTGAGATTCAGTGTTATAGTCTTCTTCAGGAATCTGGTGTTCACAGCTTCCACTGTCTCAGCTGTGGGAATACCCCCTCTTTTGGTCCAACTCTGGTTTTTCCACAGTTCTAGGATTTCTTTGCCTCACTCGTGGGTATTCAAAAAGAGAAAAGAATAAAGTGAAAAAAGAAGAGAGAGAAAAAAAAAAGAGGAGGGAAGGAGAGATAGAATTGGAAAGAAAGGAAGAAGGAATAAGGCCAGAAAGAAGTAAAGAGAAGCAAAAGGAATTGAGGGATAAAAAAGGTAGAAGTAATAAAAAAATTAAAAATATATAATCAAAACAAAACAAAAAGAACCCCACAAAAACGAAAAATGAACCAAAACAAATAAACAAACAAAAAACCCAACTAAACAGACAAAAAACAACTATCAGAAAAAACCCACAAAACAAAATGAAACAAAACACCCCCCAAAAAAAAAAAAAAGAATAAGAAGAAAAAAATCTCTTGCTATTTTCACACAGGCCAACCTGGATTTTCTGGACTTGCTGGCTGTAGCAGGCTGCGAGGCGACTCGTACCGCTTTTCTCCCTGTTCCTCACTCAGTCAGCTTTGGGCTACTGTCCTCAGTGCCAGCCCAGCACTGTCCCCAGGGCTAATGGCGTACTCTCCATGCAGGGCCTTGGGTGTGATTTCTGAGCCTCCTGCAGGGGGCGAGCTTTCCAGAGTTTATGGGTTTCAGCTGGAATCTCTTACAGATCCATCCCTCCCCGAGCCTACTGCTGTGAGCTCCGGGTCTCCTACAGGGCGCAGGTGCCCGCCTGAGACTACGGGCGTGGGCTCCGAGAGTTTCCCGAGTTGCGCGCACTCACCCCAGGATCACAGATGTGAGCTCCGGGTCTTCCAGAGTCCCCTTCTCTAGTTGCAGGGTCGCCTCTGGCCGCAGGGCTGCTTCCAACCCGGTCGCAGAACCGCCTCCGGTCGCGCAGCCGCCTCCGGTCGGTTGCGGAGGCCCCTCCGGTCGCGCGGCCGCCTCCGGTCGGTTGCGGAGCCCCCTCCGGTCGCCGGGTCGCCTCTGTCCCGTCTCCGGACCACCTCCGGTCGCTCGGCTGCCACGTCTAGTTTTCCAATGTCTGCTACGGATTTTGATCTCCTATTTTCATATATACTGTGGTATTGTTGGCTATCTGCTCTGTTCCTTTGTAGATCAGCTAGGTTTTTCTCCCATGTGCAGGAGGAAGGACAATCTGCGTCCTCCTACCATGCTGCCATCTTGAACCCCCTCCAATTTCATCTTTTGATAATAATTTATTTTGAAAATTTAACTAGGCCCTGGCCATATAGTTGAGTTGGTTAGAGCACTGTCCCAATGCACCAAGGTTGCAGGTTCAATCTCCCATCAGGGCACATACAAGAATCAACCAATTAATGCATAAATAAGTGAAACAACAAATCTCTCTCTCAAATCAATAAATCAAAAAATAAAAAGAAAGAAAATTTAGCTAACATTAATAAAGGCCATTGCCTTTGTTTAGTTTATCAAAATGAGGAAGGGGTATAAAGTATTAATATGCACTAGTCTGGTTCATGAAAGTAATTTTTAGTGACATGTCACAGCTTACTAATCTTCACAACTAAATGAAAATGTGGCAGTAGCCACATTATAAAATAAATAAACACTTTATTTATTTTAGTTTTTTTAAATATGCTTTTTTCTTAGTCTGTAGCATAAATGGCCTATTTGTTTAAAAATTGACTTTTCTAAATATGCCTAGATCTAATGTATTATTAATTGTATATATATTATATTAATTTACTTCATGGTAAAATTATAATTGTTCTGTTAGTTTCTTTTGTTAATTTGTTTTTTCAACTAAGAAACAAAAATGTAATTATATTTTGTTAATTTGTTTATTTAACAAAGAAACAAAAACATCATTATATTGCAGGCAAAGTGTTAGAAAGAAATAGTTTCAAATGGCGCAACTGCTATGAGTACAGGCAGTTTGGTACAAAGATATGGCTCATATTACTCAACCTCTTTAGGAAGTGGAGGTAACGCTGACCTTATAGACTAAATATGGGGTTTAAACAAGAAAGTGTGCACAGAGCTTAGTGCAGTACCTAACAAGAGGAGCAATTACTTATTTTAATTAATGATAACAGTAAAGCTTCTTATAATTTTAATAGATTTCAAAGATATCAGATACTTTATCAGAGCCCCTGAAAAAATAATACAAGGTAAAAATGACTACAAGGCCATAGTAAACAAAATGTTTAGATTTAACGTTATTTTACTGGCTACAAAACATCATTTTAAGTTACTTTGCATTTGCCCAGATGACCACCAGTTGTCCATTCTCATTGGTGTTCTGGACCAAGCCCACTGGATACAACATGAACTGAAATCTGAGTGTGACCAACTGAATGGAACGCTATAGGAGCCTCAATATTACAAAGGTAAAGAAGGATAAATCTTTATTTTAATACTTCTAGTCTCAAAATAATGCTTAAGGAATGAAAGTGGAGGACATCCTTAGTCCCCTTTAACCACAAGACACTTTGAAAAAACTCAAAGTTTAATGATGCATTCAATCACTTTCAAAGAATTTCTAGATTTTCTTCAGTTTGATCAAAAATAATTTATATATAAATTGTAATAGTATCTCTTTCTTGAACTAATGTGTATGTTTACCAGAACTGTCATTGTAAAAAAGAGCAGAAATGTTTATTCCTTGGACTTGTTAGTCTATTTTTAACATTAATAGTGTCACAAGCAGTAATTTGGGGGCAATAATTGCTATTGGTACCAAAATCCCTTTACAAAGTATTTCTGGATTCATCAGGTTAATAATAATAATAAAGAAGTTCAATTTCATTTATATTTAACCTCACAGAAATTCTATTACATACATAGTTATTAATAATTTCCAAGAGAAGGAACTAAAAAATCAAATAGTTTAATTTACTCAAGATCACAAAGTGATCAGACTCAGGACGTGTGATTAAGAACATTTACTTTTAAACACCTGCTAGCTGACTATATTATTTAAGGACTTTATCAAGCCTGAGTAATGGTTAAATAGAGAAAACTCAAAGCAGACCAGGGAGGGGGATATTTATATTAAACATGGCATACAGTGTGGCATATGTGGCATATGTGGCATATTGTCTGTTTGAAAATCACTAATTTATAATACCTCCACTATAGAGTTAGTCAACTCCATTGAGTTGATCTCCATGATGTAAACTTGTTACTACTTACATTGTTACTATTCTGAGTCCCTAGAGTTAGAAAAATCACTAAGAGTCACAGTAGTGATGTGACTGCTTCTTTTTTCTCAGTGTGGGGGCTTAAACATATTGCTAGAAAGAAAAGGGGGAGGGAATTTCCTATTCCATTAAGTCCCCGGAAGTTTTTATCTTTTCCTTAGTGTTTTTTTCTCCCCAAATCACACCATCTGATATTGTAGAGACACTTGCTGGCTCACTTGTGGCTTGGCCAGAAACACACCTTTCTATCAATAGACAGGCCATCCTGGTGGGTCTAGGAGTGAAGCCCAGGTGTTCCAGCTTAAAAGTCAGGAGAGGCTGTGAGGCACTTTTCAGATCAACTCTTTGCTGGGTCTTCTTTTGGTTGCTGTTAGCCTGGGCTCTAGAGATTCCTGCAGCATTTGCCTCCCAAACTTCACCCGTGGCAATTTCTTTGGCTCCATTCCAAACTGTAAAATACTCCACAATTTATACGATACCTTGGCCTCTAACATCTCATTATGACATCTGTGTAGATACTGTAACTTTGGCCTGTGGTGATATATGGGAAGAAGCTTTGTAAATCACATTATGTAAGAGTCTGATGTTGTCAACATTAATCTAAAGTACCTTGCTGTGATGGGACAGTAGGGACCTCTTCTTCCCAAAGCTAGATAATAACCAAAGATTTATCCTCAGTGTTTTCAGTTCAAACAGCCCATTCACCACCATTTGGATAACACTCTGTAATGTTGTCTGAGGCAAAATATTCTTACAAAATTATTTGTGCAAAATAGCACAACCCAGCTTTTCTATTTTAAAGTCTGTTTTAGTAACAATGTGCTTCCCCAAATAAAAAGTAAATATATGGAGGTGAAAGCATGTTCGATCCTATCTCTCTCCCCCTCTCCTTTATCTTTGGGAAGCATACATAGATCCTGAAGCTATAACTGGCATCTTAACCATACAGGGATGAGTTATTCATCACTATTACTCCCAATATTCTATACTCCCATGTCACTAGTGCATGCAAAACTGTACTCATTGCTCCTTATATTGAATTTGTTCGATGACATATGAATGGAAATGTGTCACTTCCAGGCTGAGGCAGTAAAAAACCCATGTCACTCTGTTCTCATTCATGCTTCGAGTTAGGGACCATGGAAGCACTGTGCTGAGATGGCTGAAATGATAGATGCAATTGGCTTGGATTGTTTTACATTTTGTGGAGGAGAACCACCACAGAGATTCACTTGGATACACAGTGGAGTTCGTGTGAGCAAAATACATGTTGATTGTGTTGAAACCCTGAGGTATAGACATTCTTAAATATTACAGCATCTTCTAACTTCTCTTAGCTAATAACGGCAAGCATAAGAATGAAGGATTCTGCACTAAGGATAGCATAGCAAAATATTGATATAGCCTTGCTCCCAAAAGCATTATTGAACTTCAATAGCAAACCTTGGATGTAGACTGCCTTCCTCCAAACTTCTTATTGAGTAGAGGGGAAATAAACAACTATTAGTTAAGTTCCTTCATTGCTTTGTTTTGATTTGTTTTGTATTTTTAACTGAAAGGACTGCCAACTCATTACATATGTATTCTACCTTTCATGTTATTAAATAAGAAAAATAATGCATGAATTTTTATCTCATTATTCACATGCTCCTAGATTCCTGAAAGCAGCTGTCTTCACCCCGTGGAATTGGGTCTGCATTACCATTAGAGGATTCATTGGGCTAGATGACCCCAACCACATCACTGACATTCAAGAAGTCTTTCCTAACTTCACAGTGTAATCTTGCCTGATTTAAAATAGCTTTACTTTGTTTTTTTTTCACTATGATGTAAGTGTGGAGAACAACAATTGCTCAACATCTGAAAACTCTGCACATATTTGAATAACAGGCTATTGTGCGATATGGGAAAAATGTACACATGACTCTCTTATTCCCAATTGATCCGTGCTTTGTTATTTTCATTGGATAAATGCAAAAACTATGAAAGTACAAACTTGCACAGAAAAATTAACTTTGTTGCTTTTTTTCTTGTCTCAGATACAACAGCTTTTCAGATTTAGTTTCCATTTATTAGAACAGATTGAAATTACTTATTGGAGATTCTTAGCACTCTTTTATAAGCCCAATGAACAGGTGTAATTGTGTTTGGTAGATCAATTCATCCATTGCACCATGCCCTGGAAATATGTTGGGGTTACTGAATAACATCAAATAGCCTGGCTATTTAATTATATTAAGTAAATCTATGTTTTTTGATAGAAGTGATCAATTCAAAATGAAATAATGAATCTTACAAGTTGGACAATCTATCAGATTAGTTAGATTTTCATTTTCTGAACTCACAGTTCAAAATAATTGACATAAATTCACAACATATACATCCTACTGATAGAATCTTATCAACATAATGCATGTCAGCATCTGGATTATTAAAAATTTACCAAAGTTTAAAATGGAGAAGACAGGCATGAATAATCATTTAGCATTAATTCTAATCACAAGTTTTTCCATTGCAAGAGAAAAATTCTATTATTTTATTTTCACTCCTACAAATAAGGAGTACTACCCTGATTTATTTTAATCAGTCATGTGTACATCAGTATAATACTTCAACAAGTATTCATTATTGAGATGCAAGATTGTACATTTATCTTTCTCTTAACTATTATCTTCTATAGTGAAAAAGCACTGTACAAAATGCAGAAATGCTATTCAATTTTACAAATATATATGATTGATTAGTGAACAGTACTTGGATTTTAATGTTCCCCAAGTAATCCTGATAGTCATTGCATATCTAGGTTCATTGAACTCTTCAATTCAATTAAATTAATCAAATCACTTTTACGATAATATATTCTATTTCTTCACTACTGCTAGTCTGAAGACTTTTCAAGAATAGTAATAATTCCTTTACAGACATGTTGTCTTATCCAGTTCCTTTTATGTAGCAGGTGCTGAAGGAGTGTTTGTTGAAAGATAATAAATTGATGTATTTTATGTTAATATCTAATAATAAGAAGGAATAGGCCAGAAGGTGTGGCTAGTGATCCCAATTTGGGGGGGGGGGATAGCTTTTTATATCCAGGAGATAAATATAAAAAGATTCAAGTAAGGAAGTATTTTTAACATAATTCTTCAACAATGTGAAGGACTTGGTGTTATTCCCCACCATACTTTACATGTTGAGCAGACTCTTCAGTCAGGAAATTTTAATATTCCTCCACTCAACCAATAAATTCTAAAACATGAGTTAATGTTAATTTATTCACCTTAAGTAGAGATGAAAGACTCATTAGATATAAGGGGATTTTAGGTTTATTTTACTTACAAGTGTTAATTTTGAGGGCATGAATAAAATTAAAGAAAATCTTAAATGTCCATGAATGGATGAATAAAGAGACTGTGATATATATACTAAAACATTAAAAAAAGAAGGAAATCCTGCTATTTTCAACATGTGTCAGACTTGAAGGCATTATGCTAAGCAAAATAAATCAGAGAAAGATGACTCTTGTATTATCTCACACACATATGTGAAATCTAAAAAATAGAAAAAATGAACTCATAGAAATAAAAAGTAAAATTGTGTTTCCCAAAGGGCTGAGTGATAAGGGAAATAAGGAAATGTTTCTCAAAGGACACAACCTTCAGTCATTAGATGAACAAGTTCTGAGCATTTAATGTACAGCATGATGACTATAGTTAATAATACTATGTTCTATACTTGAAATTTGCTAAGAGAATAAATCTTAAAGCCAAAATAGTAATTATGTGAGGTAATGAATGTGTTAACTAACCTTATTGTGGTAATTATTTCACAATACATGTATGTATCAAATCATCACATTGTTCACCTTAAACTTACGCCATTTTATACGTCAATTATATGTCAACAATGCTGAAGTTAAAAATAAACAAAAGCATCATTAAGAAATAAAATAAAAGGCTGAAATCATAAAAGTGGTTATCTTTGGAGAAAAAGAAGGGATCATGAAAAAGGATTCTATTCCTGACAATATTTTATTGTTGATGGGTGGCACTTAATTGGATGTGTTTGCTTATGATAATTTATCTGAACACCACTATTTGTATACTCTCCTCTATGACTGAGCAATTTTAATATAAAAATTGTATTTTAAAAGAAGTTATAGAAAAATGGCATTTTTAATATGAAAAAATGATGAGTTCAGTTTTATATATTTTGAAGTAGAAATACCAGTTAGGGAGGTGTCCAATAAATAGTTCTATATTTACCCTTGGCACTTAGAAAAATATACTCTGTTAGAGGTTAAGATTTTTTAAAACATTTTAAAAAGATTTTATTTATTTATTTTTAGATAGAGGGCAGGGAGAGAGAAAGAGAAGGAGAGAAACATCAATGTGTGAGAGAAACATCAATTGGTTGCCTCTCACATGAACCTCTGCCAAGGACTGGCCTGAAACCCAGGCATGTACCCTCACTGGGAATTGAACCCATCACTTTTTCCCTTGTGGGACAACACCCAACCAACTGAATAACTCCAGCAGGGCAAAGGTTAAGATTTTTTAAATTATCATGATATAGTTCCATTAGAATTGATAAAATGATTGCAAATTTATGATTAGGAAGCATGACCAAAGCTTTGGAATGCAGTCAGACATGCAAGTAAGTAAAAAGGGCCTTTTTTGAAGCACTATCCTCTATGTATCTCTAGTATCACTAAAAGGCAGGACAAGTAGTCAGGTACAAAATTCAGCCAGTGATGAGAATGAACCAACATCAATTTTCAAGGCTTAATTCTGGTAGATACATCTTGTAAGTCTAGTTGTAGAACATAAAGAAAGAGAGACAGTTCTTAAGAAGCTGTGATCGGTAAACACTGCTACGTCAGATGCTGTGATGCACTATCTAGATTCCCTTCAGAAGTGAAGAATTTATTTTTCTAGCAACTGGCAGTGCCATGATCCTACAGCCTGGAGCTTTTACTCCTCTACAATGGCGATTTTCAACTTTTTTTTTTTTTATGTGTGGCACAATTCTAGTAATTAGTTTACATATGCCATGAGACAAAAATGGTGGAAAATTGCTGCTCTCCGAGGACTTTTCTAGTTGAAAAGAATTGTGTCATCCTAGTTCATACCTCCTTCCCATTATCTGCATTCAGTGACTGAATGTAATAAAGCTCCAGTGTTTATAACCTAACTCAGGACAACTCTAAAGAGTCAGCTCAGCTTTAGGACATCCTATAGATCTGGTTTAGGTCTCCAATGAGACTGCAGCACAGCTCAACTTTTTCTTCTCCCCAGTATTGTTACCTCTTATCAACAGGTATTGATCTCAAAGATTTTTCAGCATGCCAATCTTCATCTCAAAGTCTACTTCCCTGGAAACCAAAGTCGTGACAATTGCCTCATGCTGCAGAAATATGGAATATATATATAAATTTAGCCACTTCCATGATATATTTGAGCATGGTTTCAGTGATGTGATGGTATGTAAAGAAGCCTTGTCATACTGTAGCAAAGAGTGATTGGCATTTGAAGAAATCTATTTTTAAGTATTGGAAGTTTCTCAGAGAATATATTTCTGTAAAGACAATGGAATAATAATAATGCTTCATTAGATATATGTAAGATCAACATTTTTTTTTGTTTGTTTTTGTTCTTAGTTGAGGATAGTTTGAACATATTTATGTTCCTTAGGGGAGGGAGAGAGAAAATATATAAGTGGGAAAATTGTGTAACAGGATAGACAGATAAAACTGAAATTTTACCCCTAAAGCAGCACAACACTATGGTATCCAGAGTGTAGTGTAAGGGAATAAATTTAAATAGACTGAATGAAGTATTATAATTACAGAAGGAAGAAATGGAGATAAAGATAAATGTAGCTATAGTTAAATTTATATAAGAGGTATGTATGCTAAGTGTTCTTATCTAATTGCTTTATTTTCCCTGTGGTAAAAAAAAAAAAAAAAAAAAGAGAGAGAGAAAATCTCTTTAGGGTAGTTAGAAATTGGGAAGAAGGTTATGGTTGGATGATTCTTCTTTCTTTCTTTCTTTCTTTCTTTCTTTCTTTCTTTCTTTCTTTCTTTCTTTCTTTCTTTCTTCTACACAAGAATAAAATAAGGCAACTATTTATACTGGTCCAAGTGTGCAGTTTAGTGCAGGGGGAACTATGAAATTGCAAGTGGACAAAGGGATTGAGGCTACTTATAAATGTGAATTCAAAATTATGAACTAATAATTCTACACTGAATAAAAAAGATATCAGGTAAGAAGGAGTTACTAGACTGAAAGCAAATAAATTAGGCACTATAAATAAAGTAATTAATAAAGTAGGATAAAGGGCATAAAATTGATGGGAATAGAAGGACATAGAAAATGTGTTACTGTGGGAAGCAAAGAATGAGCTTGAGCTTGAAAGACTACATATGCTAGACATTTTTGTTTCTTTTTTTAAAAAAATATTGTATTTTTTCCATTACCATTTAACTCCCTTACGTCCCCTCCCTCCCTGCAATCACCGCACTGTTGTCCATGCCCATTAGTTCTTTTTCCTTTTTGCTCAGTTCCTCCAACACCTAACCTCTCCCCAACAGCTGTCTTCTTGCTGTCTCTGAGTCTGTCTCTATTTCGCTTGTTAGTGATACGTTAGATATTATAGAAGCACAGTGATTCAGGTGAAACAAGATCCAGGGTATCGTATGCTTATAAAATGAGAGTGACTAGAATTGAGCATGTTAAAGAACTGGGAGACTAGAATCCTGGATAGCTCACCTCCAATGAGGTGGTTTAATGGTTTCAAAGTATTGAAAACATTGCAACATCAGAATAGGACTAGATATTTTTAAAACTGTGAGTTTGTTGTCACTATATTCAATAAATACATGGGAGAGACCAAAAGATCGATAGATGGGAATGATAAAATGATGAGTAGTCACAGTGATAGTTGAATGGAAGCATTGACTTCCAGAATATATACATTTCTAGTATTTTGAAACTAGAAAACATGCCAACCCATGCTCTGAATCACTAGTACTGGAATAAATTGGCAGTTAATTCATCCTTCATGCACTTTTCAGTGTACAATATTCTATTAAAATGACAGCAGTTAAAACAAAATGATAAAGGGGCAATTGGCAAATAATTTTGAAATATAAGAAAATATATGTATTGAGGATAAGGGCTCCAAAGAGCAAGGGGAACAACTAACACTTAGGGTGTGGAGAAAGGAAGCTCTTGATAGTCTGGGAATGAGTCCTGAGGAGACATGCCTATTATGATTTGATTTTTTTCTTAATTTTATTTTTAGAGAGGGGGAAAGGAGAGAGAAAGAGAGGGAGAGAAACATCAATGTGTGGTTGCCTCTTGCACACCTCATACTGGGGACCTGGCCCACCACCCAGGCATGTGCCCTGACTGGGAATTGAACCAGTGACCCTTTGGTTTGCAGGCCAGCATTCAATCCACTGGCCCACACCAGCCAGGGTATAATTTGAACTTGAGTAATAACAGTGATGACAGGTCTGTGATACATAGTTGGGTTAACTGGCTTCATAGACTTTGAATAGAAGGACATTCTATTTATGGAATAGAATGTCCCTGGTCTGATATTTATGGAGTATTGGCATAAATCAAGGTCCATAGTATCAGGGTTATTGTGACACCAACAGCCACTAAATATCTCCATATTTGTGGAATTAAATTTGTTGTATTTGTCAAATGATAATAACATGTCAATCTACTCATCACAGGGCTTAACATTAGGATAAAAGAGTGTAACAGATGTCAATCACTTTAGCTGTTTTGATACATTTCTCTCTTACCTATCTAATCTAATTAAGGTTGTTCTGTTTTGTTTTTTTTTTAAGATTTTATTTTTATTTATATTTAGAGAGAGGGGAAGGGGTGGAGAGACACGCCAATGTGTGGTTGCCTCTTCTGTGCCCCTAAGTGGGGACTTGGCCTGCAATCCAGACATGTGCCCTGACTGGGAATCAAACCAGCGACACTTTGGTTCACAGCCTGCGCTCAATCCACTGAGCTACACGAGCCAGAGCAACGTTGTTCTGTTTTAAGCAGACCATCTTTATAGTTTAAATCAGTTAATTGGTCTATAATATAATGACATACATTGAAGTTTAAATCTACAATCTTAGTACTGTTTTTCATTTGTGTCTATGTTCTATTTCCACAAATCTCTTTTTTCTTGTCTTGGGTGAACTAATTATTAATGTATTATTTCATTTTTCTCCTTCAATTATTTTATTATTTATATATTCTCATTCTTTTATTTTAGTGCATACCCTAGACATTATAAAATATATACTTTATAGCTTATTCAAGGTTAATATAAATTGGTCTTTTATCCACTTTTCAAAAGCATGAGTTATAAGAATGTTTTTAGATTTTTATTCACCTTCTGACTTTTGTTCCAGTATCATCATGAATTTTAATGCCTAGTAGTCCTAATAAATAATAATTGTTTTTACAGTATTATATCACATTTACTCACATGCATACATTTTCTACCCTGGTCTGGAATACATTCTAAACCTTTAAGTTTATTATCAGGAATCATCTTTTATCTGCTTTAAATACATTTTAGGTAGCAGTGTGTGTGTGTATAAGTCATTATTAAAATTGCATAGCTACTATTTCTTTTAAAAAGATATTAATGTAAACTTCATTTAAAATTGTTTTTAGAGTAAAGAATTTCTTTGGTTTTCATAGTTGTATTGAAAATTCAGTGGTGATATTTTTCTTATTCCTTTAAAGATTATACTTTATCTGCTTTAAAAACTGGTCTTGTTTGAGTATGTTGCACTTCTTGAATTTATGGCTGGATGTATTTTCTCAGTTTTTGAAAATTATCTTTATTATGTATTTTATTATCTTCTTTGTGCTCACTCTCATGTTCTTATGGAATTCTAATTTTATATACATATTATGCTTTTTACTCTCATTCTATAGTTTTATATTCTTTTCTGCACTTTCTATTATTTTTATTGGCATTCTTCAGACAACATATTGTCTACTTTTATGTTATTTAATGTACTAATTTTCTTCAACTGCTTTTTTAAGTTTTATTTTTTATTGTTGTTTAAGTACATTATCTCAATTTTCCCAACACCACTTTCACCTGTCCCACCCACCACCACCTCCCACCCTCAATCCTACCCCTCTTTGGCTTTGTCCATGGGTCATTTAAACATGTTCCTCAATAATCCTTCCTCTTCTTTCTCCTGTTATACACCACCCTCCTCCCCGCTGGTCACTGTCAGTTTGATTTATATTTTGATGTCCTTGGTTATATTTTGCTTGCTTGTTTGCTTTATTGATCTCACTTATAGGTGAGATCATATAGTATTTGTCTTTCACTGCTTGGCCTGTTTCACTTAGCATAATGCTCTCCAGTTGCATCTATGCTGTTGCAAAGGGTAGGAGCTCCTTCCTTCTTTCTGCTGTGTAGTACTCCATTGTGTAAATGTACCACAGTTTTTCGACACTTATTTACTGATGGGCACCTAGGCTGTTTACAGCAGTTGGCTATTGTAACTTGCATTGCTATGAACATTGGGGTGCATAGGTTCTTTTGAATTGGTGTTTCAGGGTTCTTAAAGTATAATCCCAACAGTGGAATTGCTAGTTCAAAATGCAGTTTCATTTTTAGTTTTTTGAGGAGATCCCATACTGTTTTCCACAGTGGCTGCACCTGTCTGCATTCCCACTAGTAATATACTAAGGTTCCCTTTTCTCCACAGCCTTGCCAGCACTTATTGTTTGTTGATTTGTTTATGATGGCCATTCTGATGGGTGGGAAGTGGTATCTCATTGTGGTTTTAACTTGCATCTCCCTGATAGCTAGTGATGCTGAGTATCCTTCCACATGTCTCTGGGCCCTTTGTATATTCTCCTTGGAGAAGTGTCTGTTCAAATCTTTGCACATTTTTTAATTGCGTTGTTTGTCTTCTTAGGGTGGAGTCATGTGAGTTCTTTATGTATTTTGGAGATCAAATCCTTGTCCAAGGTATTATTTGCATAGGTATTTTCCCATTCGGTTGGTTCCCTTTTCATTTTGCTGATATTTTCTTTAGCTGTGTGAAAGCTTTCGATTTTGAAGAAGTCCCATTTGTTTATTCTTTCTTTCATGTTCTTTGCTCTAGGGGACATATCAGGTAAAAATATTGCTGCATGGACTATCTGAGATTTTCTTGCCTATGTTCTTCTCTAGGACTTTTTATGCTATTGTGACTTATATTTAAGTCTTTTACACATCTTGAGTTGATTTTTGTGTATGGTGTAAGCTGGTGGCTGAGTTTCATTTTGTTTTTGCATGTAGCTATCCAGATGTCTCAACACCATTTGTTGAAGATACTATTTTTACTCCATTTTATGCTTCTTCCCCCTTTGTCAGATATTACTTGACCATAGAAACGTGGGTTTATTTCTGAGGTCTCTATTCTGTTCCACTGATTTATGTGTCTGTTCTTATGTCACTACCAGACTCTTTTGATTATAGTGGACTTGTAATACAGTTTAATGTCAGTTATTGTGATCCCTCCTACTTTGTTCTTCTTTCTCAAAATTGCTACAGCTATTTGCAGTCATTTATGGTTACATATAAATTTATTTTCACACTTAAATTCAGAATGTTTGTCTTAAAATTCAATTTTGTCCTTGCTGGTGTGGCTCAGTGGATTGAGCACTGGCCTATGAATCACCAGGTTGTGGATTTGATTCTCAGCAGGGCACATGCCTGGGTTGTAAGCCAGGTCCCTGGTTGGGGGTGTGTGAGAGGCAAATGTTTCTCACACAACAATATTTCTCTCTCTCTCTATCTCCTTCCCTCTCCCTTTCTAAAAATAAAATAAAATAATAAAATAAAAATTTTACTGTGTGATGGATGGAGACTTGGCTTGGGGGGGTGAAAACACAATACAGTGTACAGATGATTTGTTATAGAATTGTGTACCTGAAGCTTGTATAATTTTGATAACCAGTGTCACCCCAATAAATTCCATAAAAAGTGAAAAATTTCTACTGTGTATCTCCCCCACTTAAATTTCTTCAAACTATCTTCATAATAATCAAGTTGAATAAAAATCTTTTAGAGTGATATATAATATTATTCAGGAACTGATATGTTATTATCTCCACTGTCAGCTCTCACACTTGCGTACTTACTGCCACATTTGTGTATGTTTCTGCCACATTTTAGTTAAAATTCTTTTTTTAATTGTGTTTATTTTTTATTTTAATTGTTGTTCTTGTACAGTTTTTTGTCTTTTACTCCTATCCTGGCCCACCGCCCCAGCCCTCCCCACTTGCCTCCCATTTCCACCCCCTCTAGCTTTTGTCCATGTGTCTTTTATACTTGTTGCTCTAAACCCTTCCCCTTTCCCCCTGAAATTCCCTCCCCTCTCCCCTCTGGTGAGTGTCAGCCTGTTCTCAATTTCAGTGTCTTTGGTTATATTTTGCTTGTTTGTTTATTTTGTTGTTTAGGTTCCTGTTAAAGGTGAGATCATACGGTATTTGTCTTTCACTGCCTGGCTTATTTCGCTTAGCATAATGCTCTCCAGTTCCATCCATGCTGTAGTGAAGGGTAGGAGCTCCTTTTTTATTTCTGCTGCATAGAATTCCATTGTGTAAATGTACTATAGTTTCTTGATCCATACATTTAGTGATGGGCACCTAGGTTGCTTCCAACACTTGGCTATTGTAACTTGTGCTGCTATGAACATTGGGGTGCATAGGTTCGTTTGAATTGGTGTTTCAGGGTCCTTAGGATATAGTCCTAGCAGTGGAATTGCTGGATGAAATGGTAGATCCATTTTTAGTTTTCTTAGAAAATTCCATACTCCCTTCCATAGTGGTTGTAGCAGTCTGTAATCCCACCAACAGTGCACTAGGGTCCCTTTTTCCCACAACCTCTCCAACACTTGTTGTTTGTTGCTTTGTTTATGATGGCCATTCTGACTGGTGTCAAGTGGTATCTCATTGTGGTTTTAACTTGCATCTCTCTGATAGCTAGTGATACTGAGCATCTTTTCACGTGTTTCTGGATCCTCTGTATGTCCTCCTCGGAGAAGTGTCTGTTCAAGTCCTTTGCCCATTTTTCAACTGGGTTGCTTGTCTTCTTAGAGTGGAGTCATGTACATTCTTTGTATATTTTGCAGATTAAACCCTTGTTTGAGGTATCATTGGTAAATACGTTTTCCCACACAGTCAGTTTTCTTTTTATTTTAATACTGAAACAGCAGAAGCAGAAATCAAGAAAAAAAAATCCCATTTGATATAACAAAAAGAAAAATAAAATACCTAGGAATAAACCTAACCAATGAGTAAAAGACCTGTATGCAGAAAACTACACAACACTGAAGAAAGAAATCAAGGAAAACACAAACAAATGGAAACATATACCATGTTCATGGATTGGAAGAATCAACATCGTCAAAATGTCCATACTTCCCAAAGCAATTTACATATTCAATGCAATACCTTTTAAAGTACCAATGACATATTTCACAGACATAGAACAAACATTTCTAAAATTTATATGGAACCATAAATGACCCCGAATAGCTGTTGCAATTTTGAGAAAGAAGACCAAAGTAGGAGGGATCACAATACCTTATACCAACCTATATTACAAGGCCATTGTAATCCAAACAGCCTGGTACTGTCATAAAAATAGGCACATGGACCAATGGAACAGAACAAAGAGCACAGAAATAAACCCAAGTCTCCACAGTCAATTAATATCCGACAAAGGGGCAGCAACATAAAATGGAGTATAAATATCCTCTTCAACAAATGGTGTTGGGAGAACTGGACAGCTATGAGCAAAAAAATGAAAGTCGAGCACCAACTTACACCATATACAAAAATAAATTCAAGGCGGATAAAAGATTTAAATATAAGCCATGACACCATTAAAGTCCTAGAGGAGAACATAGGCAGGAAAATCTCATATTTCACACAACAACATTTTTACTAATATGCCCCTAAAGCAAGGGACATAAAGAAAAAAATAAACAAATGGGATCTCATCAAAATAAAAAGCTTCTGCATGGCGAAAGAAAACAGTATTAAAATAAAAAGAAAACTGACTAGTTGAAATTCTGAAAACAGCATGCCTTGAATTGGTGCAACCATCTTTGAAGGACACCTTTTGGTATTGGCTCCTCCGGAATGACTTCTCTCATCAGTACCCACCCTTGTCCTGCCTCCCAGGTATATCTTAGTGTCCTGTCCTGGCTTTTCTTCAAACTAGTTAACAATCTTGGAAAATAATATGTTCAAGAATGTATTTGTTTATGGATAGATATATGACACATGTAATTGAGATATAGTGAGTAAGGAGGAGAGAAATATGATAAGGTGGATGTATAAAAGCAGAAAATATGGGTGGAAGATGTTTGAAGCACTTTTAAAATGCAATGGAAATTTTTGGAAGGTATATGTAAGGCACTAGGTATTTCCCCCAAATTAAGCCTATATCTGGCATGTTAGTGCACTTCAATATATTTAAACTGAATTAATTATTTGACCAATTTATTATTAAGTCAATACATATTACATGCAAATTCTTTATCAGATGCTAAAAAATGAATAATGAATAAAGGACTTCATCCTAAAGGCCCTCACATTCTACTAGTAAACTCATACATTAACTACAAATATATTTTATGTAAAGTCCAACGTGAGGGTAAAATATATTTCAAAGATCATAGCTTTCAAAGAAAGATACATACATAATCTGACAGAATTTTTTTTCAGTTGTGAAATAGCTGTCTTTTAAAAATATTTTATTTTTAAAAAAATCTCAAATCTGCAAACATATTTTGAAAACAATATAATGATCTCCTGAATACATTTCACCTAGCTTCATCAATTGTTAACATTTTGGCATATCTTTCCTTTTCTTCTTATAATTCTTACTATTTTGCTGAACTTTTGAGAATAAATTATAGACATGATAACCCTTCAACCTAAGTACTTGGGCATATATTTACTGGGTTAGCCAAAAAAGTGCATATGGTTATTTCCATAAAATAAAATAAACATTTTTAATTTCCACTAGTAACTTTATTGATTTAAATATTTTGAGTATGTTGGCTATCTCCCATGTGGTATAACATTGATTGTCTTGATTAATGTCTTGACTTGATTGCTATCAAATTCAACTGGTGTACCCAACTGTGGGACATAAGCCAGCGAGGAATCTCTAACACAAAACTTCACAAAATACGTTCGATCAATCACAGCACCTTCCCCATACACTGAAAAAATCTTTTTGTGTCTCAGCCTCATTTTTACCTTTCTTGAATCCATACCCATTATGACAGTGTGGTTGGAACTGGAGACTATTACGCTAAGTGACAAAAGCCAGCTGCAAAAAAATACCATATGATCTCACTCTTAACAGGAATCTAATGAATAAAATAAAGTAATGAGCAAAACAGAACCAGAGACATGGAAATAGGGAACAGACTGATAGCTGCCAGAGGAAAGGGGGTAGGAGGAATAGTGGGATGAAGAGGAAGGGATTAGTCAAAGAACATAATGTATATGAATGACCCATGGATGTGGACAACAGTGTGGGGATGGATGGTGGGAGCAGGGGATGGGATGGATGGAGGAGGACAAAGGGGGAAAATTGGGAAAACTAATAGAATAAACAAGAACAATAAAATAATAATAATAATTAAAAAAGAAATAGAAAAGCATAAGATGCCAAAAAGTTGCATATTTTCTTCTATCTTCAATATTTAAATGGCTGCACAAAAATTCACAAATTTTGGTAAGTTGTTTTAAATGCACACTGATGTGACAGCTGTCACAATACAACCTAACAAAAGTGTTTTGAATGATGTTAAAGACAAGAAATGCTACTAGAGTCATCTTATGGAAAAACAAACAAACAAACTTTTTGGCCAACCCAATACTAAAAAATATATACTCTGATATGAACACAGAAATGATTTTATTAAGAAAAATAACATTGATATAACATTATTATCTAATATATAGTCGATTTTCAACCTTCACAGATTGCTCCAATCTATGTTTAATAGGATTTTTTTCCTGTCCAGGATCCAATCAAAAACCATGAATTTTATTTAGTTTTCATATGCTTATGATCTCTTTTAATATAGAACAGTTGACAACATTTTTTTTGTATTTAACAGGATGTTACTTTTTAAAACTGCCATTTTTTAAGAGTACAGGTTTGTATATGAGTATGCACACATGTGTGTGTGTGTGAGAGAGACAATAATTATTTCATTGTAATTACATTCAAGTTATACATTTGGGGCAAAAATTACCATATTCTATCAGGTGACAATTTATACAAATTTTGAAAAATGAAAAACATTTATATAGAGAAATGAAGTGAGGCACAGAAAATAATTTAGAACTAAGAATTAAATTGAGGATTCTTACTCCTAATTCTAGGCTCTTACTACTAACTATAGGTGCTACGGGTGATTTATTTATGGTTTGAGATTTTTTAAGATAAATAGGAAATTATTAAAAATTAGATATGTCAAATGGAAAATTTGGATGATGCTTTCAAAACATATTTAAGTATGATATAGCTAGACCTGGTTCCCTGATGAAAACAGTCAGCACAACTTGCTAATTAATTACAAACATTGGAAACCTCTAAATGTTCAAAAACTCAGTTTCAATCTTGAAGGCATATGCTTTTTTTATATGGGAAAATGGAGAACTTTTGTCTTTAAAGCAAAGAAGCTGTATCCAGTATTAAAGCAGTCTTCCATGGAGTAATTCTTAACATTTGGAAATTTGGAACATTTAAAATGAGAGGAACCTTTCATGGCACCTTTACTGAATATTGTAGAATTACAGAAGCATAAAATAGTCACACTCTTTTAGACCTCCCCCTTATTTGGTAGATAAAACAAAGCCAGAGAGAGGATGATCTGCCCAAATTTGTAGTGCTAGAAAAGGGTGTAGATTAATCTCTTATCCAGGATTTTGAATTTATTCTTCAATTGGCAGATATCTAGAATTTGCTTGCAGAAATCACAGGTTTCTACTTCATAAATAGCCACTTGCAATTACTGTCACCGTGTATATAGGCCTCTCACAGTTGGGTACCAGTTTCCCAAAGGAAGTATAGTAATAGAATAGACAATATCAGAAAGGTTTGAAAGAGCTTTACCAGAACTTTTTTAGCTTCTTTTAGCTTGACCATCAACCATTTACTTACTAAAGTGGTCCATTTCATAAAATTTCTTTTTTCAGATCAGGGCAAAGTTTTAAGTGCCATAGACCACAAGAAAATCCTTTTTTTTCATGTGATTCCCCAAATATAAACCCAATAGTACTTTTATCAGGCATGTTTCTAATCCATTAGCAATATTGACTTTGCCATGAAATGAGAGTGATTCAATTTCAGATTATATTATAAAAATGAAATTATTACAGCTTTGCCTGCTAGTTTTATAGTATTTAAGGCTATATCAGGGTTTTCATGCTGAAGATTTATATTGCAAGTTTTATAATAAGACATTAAAAGATTTTTTAAAGCCAAATGGTTTTTGAGACTGCAATTGTACCCGTGAGAAATCCATGTCAGGCTTTTTATTCAAAGAGATCCGTGTGGATGGGAAAGTCCCTCTGCTTGTTAACTTTCATTATTAGATCGGCTGTGGGTACTGTTGATACACTTTCCAAAGGCTACAGATTGTTCCTTTCCCGGGCCTGCGCCCACTGGGCACCAGGTACAGAGCTCTCTGTGGTACTAGAAACGTAAAGCAGAAGACAGGGTGGTACAAGTCACCCAATCACTTACTACCTGCCTGACTATGAGCAGGTTACTTAATGTTGTTGAGACTCATATAACATGAAGAATAGGGAATTCTATCTTCCTGAAAGCAGGAGACTAAGCATTTTGAAATCATTTCCAATGCTCCTAATGTCTGCATTTAAGTTAAAATAAGAAGGTAGGTGATATAAGAGATAGGAGCAAGGGAAAGATGGCTACCTCCAACTTACACTGGAGACACATTACAAAAAGATCATTCCCCAAAATACCCAATGTAAAATGGTAATCTGAGTTAGGCCTCATTTAAAAAGTAAGAATTTAGCTTGAAAAAGGTGATTATATCTGATGTATATATTTATGACACTAGCAGTCTAGGTAAAGGAGAGAACTTGAGAACTTGCTATAAGGTGTGAGTATGGTTACTATGTTTCAAAAACAGTAAGGAAGCCTGTAGGATTAGAATGGAGTAAACCATGCATGGGATATACAACTTTGATTTACGACTTTAATCAAAGTTATAATGGATGATAAGATCAAGCAGGACCTTAACTTACTTACGTTTTATTGAGTGGAAAGAGGGTCCGTTGATGGAATTTAAAAACAGAATCTATGTAATCTTGTGTTTGAATCAATCCCTATTATAGCTATTGGAGTAGATGACAGAAAGTCAAGGGTAGGTATAGGATCATGTATTATGAGGCTATTGCAACAATCCAGGTGAGAGATAATGACAGCCAGGACCACAGTAGCTGCCGTGAAGATGGAGGTAACTGAACAGACACTGTAGCACCATCTGCTCGATTTTTTTGTTTGTTTGTTTTACAGATCAAATACAAGACACAAACTAAGAAAAACAGTTAAGAATGACTCCAAGTTTTAATTGTTCTGAGCAACTGAATGGGGTTCCTAATAAAATTTGAAAGAACTGTTGGGTGAAAAAATAAGTACAGGAGTCCATTGAAAAGCATATTGCCAAATGACATCTACAATGGGAAATAGCTGTATAGTTTTTAAAGAACACACTAATGTGGTGTATATGGCTAAAACATAGATACTATTACACATCTCAGGCAACACTGTTAAACATGTCCCCTACCGCGCAGCACAGCTCATTTGTGGTTTAACCATGTTATACTCACTAACCATGTAAAAGGTGCTGTAAAAAATGGTAGGAATTGAAAATATTTGTTCAATAAATAGATTGATAAAACAAATAAGGAAAGAAATGGTATATTCCATTATGTGCATTTGCCATTATAAACATTATAAGGAATGGTCTAGGCATAATCAATGAGGATGAATTTTTTTATTGTTGGCACTAGTACAGATATTCCCCATTTCCCCCCCTCCATCAGGCCCCTGCAGGGATACACTTTTTTAATGGTAGAATTTAAAATGTCAGGAGAAATACACTACAGGCACATATCTCCTCCTTCTATAATTAAGATCATCAGCAAACTTCTAAAACAAGAGTAGTAAAATGACAGATTTACTATATGCCAGGTACAATGCAAATATTGTTGTTGGTGGTGATGACTTTTTTGTTTTTGGATTTGTTTTTAGATTATCTCTTTTTAGCCTCCTATCTGGTAAATATTATTGTTTTCATCAATTTCCAGAATGGGAAGCTGTGGAGCAGGGAAATGAAGTAAATCCCCAATTAACACAACTAACAATTGGTAGAGCTATAATTTGTATGTAAATTTGAACCTGTGTTCTTGGCCACCAGGAAATAATACCTTTAACTGGAGACCTCCAAAATATAATGGGAGCCTTGAAACTTCAGATTTTGGTAAATTGCCCTGTTATAATCACACCCCATTCACTTCTGTTGGAAAAACAGCTCTTACCTGAGATATCTTCTCTCCCTCTTAGAATACCTAAATCACGGCCAATTAGAGTCCTACTTCCTGAATAAAGCTTTCTTGTTTGAATTCCCCTAACACTTACTGTGAGAAGTAAACCAATTATCTCCATATTATTATTGTTCTACATTGCATCTTACTCATTGCATATTCTTTTACACACACACACTAGCACTAACTCAGACCTTAATAAATTGACTATTGATTGAATAACTCTGGAATAAGCTAAAATTAATAACAATAATTATTTAAAATGTTAAATAACTAAAGAACGTTTTCAAGACCCCCTTCTAACTGTCACTTAGTACACAGGTGAGCCTCTCGTAATTTAAATAAAAAGAAATTAACGTAGTGAAAGGCCTTGGCTTAATATTCCATGGTAGAAATCAATCACATATAACTTATATGAAATTACTTTATGGGTCTTTTGTTTTTGTTTGAATTTGCATTATCTCATCCCAGAAAATATGAGAGATCAGAAATCTCAACAGATTTTAATATACATTTGAATTTAGTTTTTCAGATAAAAATATTTACTCTAATTGTGATCTTTCCTAATTAAGCAGATAAAAGGAGCAGTCTTGCCATGAAGAATACTGCAATGATTAATTAACAGTGAGTATTGACCCTGAATATATTATTTTATTCTCAGATTCATGCATGAGAACTTGGGCCCCCTTATAATGATAGAAAAACTTTTTTTTTTAATTTTAATATTACTTGATGGCCTCAGTATCTTCTCACATCCTCTTTTATAGATAAATGATGAACTCTAAATATGTAACATTATTTAGAGCTGAATTTTACATATAAGTGAAATTTCTATTTTATTAAAGTGTTTTCTCAAGTGTCAGTATATTTATTTGTGTATAAAATAAAATGAATGTAATTCAATAGACCCTTCCAATTTCAAATCAAGGGGAATGCTATGATGCCATGTGTAGATTGCTGTTGGTCAATGTGAAATGACAATTACGCAGCCATACCATTCATGGTAAGTAAGTCTGGTACTTCTTTGAGTCATGCGACACTTTCATGATGTTTTTTGGTTTGATGTTCATAGTAAAAAAATAATAATCCAAGGGTTTTAATAGACAGGGGCTCATTATCTAAAAACAAACAAACAAACAAAACCCAAAATAAGCCAAACCAGATGAAAAACACTTTGAAGCTTTTCAGTTGTCCAGTTACTTAGCTCACAGAGTGAAATCCCAAGATCGTGGGACGTAGGAGAGAAGGCTTTAATGTTAATGGGAGGACAGGTGTAAATAATTGATGCGTCTAAGGTTAGAGGTGCATGGACAGGGACCTAGAGATGAGCTTGCGGAGCCAGAGAGCTCTCGAAGGTCACTGTGAGCACAGGGATTAGGGAGCCTGACAGAAGACCGAGAAAGACATCATGTTCAAGCATTCTTATTTCCAGGTATGCAGAGAGCTGGTATTGTGCATAGGTCCTTGTGAGTTTAAGTTCAGCCTCTGCACTGTGTTTGCTGTTGTGTCAGTGCTCCAGAAATAGTTATTTAAACTGCGGTTTCGCCCAAACCACAAAGTGATAGCTAGAATTCACAGCTGCAACTTAGAGATGCCTGCACCATACTCTGCCGTGCTGAAGATCTTTGTGATATAAACTGAAAATGCCATTTAAGGAAGAGAGGGGCTAAATTATTAGGCAAATTGATCAGAATTAATATTAGCCTGATTAAGTCTAAACTTAATCTACTTTCAACATTCTCATTTTGGTTCTTTTCAAAATCCAATTAACTTATGCAGCTGATTAGCATTTGCAAGTTCTGATTTTATAGGCTGTGAATTTCTCTCACCATTGCCCTCTCTTTCATTTTCATTACTTTAATTCCAAATATTACAAAGAGGCTTGACAAAGTATTTGAATGTTAGCCAGTTTTGAGTCTGAAAATTTCTTATACAGCTGTCATTAGTTCGGTTTTCTGAAGCCAAACAACATTCTTAAAACAGGCAAGTAGGAGGAACCGTAAAGCAAACACGGGTGCCAAATCTGGTGGTTTAAAGTATGTGGAAATAGCATGTTCATCAAGTCTGAAATCTCCCCTCTTTATTTCTTGGTAATAAGCAAATAAACAACCAATCCTACAGTGTAATTACGTTTCTCCCTGGAGAGAATCAAATAAGTCTTTCCATGTATCAGGAATTCGGTTTTATTTTTCAAAAGCCTTTAAAAGATTAAATAATCTTTTTACTTCACAATTTCAAACACATGCCAAGCTCATAATATCTACAAGAACAAATGGAAGAATAAGTAAAAGTGTCACATACTTCTTATAAAACTACTTTGTAAGAATACAATTCTTTCAGAAAGTTGAATAAAATGGTTTTCAGTTTTCAGTTAATTTCAGGGCCTCAGATTTCTTCTTCTACTACAATGACAGATTGAAGAACAAACTGCCAAACCGAAACAACAAGACAGGTGAGGAAACTGTAGCATTTCCAAAGTTTGTGAAACTGGACACTTAGACGTTAATTGAAGGGACGTCTATTCTCAGCTTTGAGCTTCTCTGAGGATCTTGAGCTTATACTTTTTCTACTGAACGAGGCATGAGGAAAAAGAGATACATCCAGAATTTGTCAAAGTGGAAATAGTAGAGAAGACTCCAGAAATAGACAAAACAAAACAAAGAACCAAAAGAATACATCCCTTTTCCAAGAAATCTCAATCCTCTTGACCCTTGCACTCAGTGGAAGGAAAAAATAGTTTTTGCTGAGAATTTGTGTTGGCAGCAAAATGGCCCAGGTGTTACATCTGTGGAGTCAGACCAAATCTCCTTTCAGCAACTTTGGTACTTGACTTCTGGCTCTGAAATTCACAGTCAAGACTCAAACGATAAGAGAAAGTTTATTGATAAAATCACAGAGGTAGAAAAATTGAACTGTAGAAGAAATGGGTTCAGAAAACAAGTTACAGAGGCTAAAGAAGGGCCCCTGGAGCTTAGGAAAGAGAGAATGGGAGAGATGCAAGGAAAATGCACTTGGGGAAAGTGGGTGGGGAAAAGCACATGCATGCTCCATAGAGAGAACTGCCTGCGAAGGGTGTGCGGAAAGGTGGGCTTGCTCAGCAGAGAGAGACAGAGACAGGGAGAAAGAGCCACGCTGGGTCCTCCGTCCTGAGGATTTCTATCCACTCTCTAAAGGAGGATCTCGAGGAGGTCCCAAGGGAGGATTTCAATGAAATATTTATATGCTTTTCCATGTGTGTCCTTTCAGGGTTGTGGTCTCTACTGATTAGTCTGCTCCAGGGCAGGGAGTCATTAATCGTTGCAGGTATTCACAATGTCGGCCATGGGGTTACCTGGTTCTGCTGCTTCTCTGGACCTGGATCTGAAACACAACTGAGGCTTAGATGTTATCACCTAGATGTTACCTGGCCTTTCATTCCTATTCCATGTATGCCTGTCTCACTGCCTACATACTAGCCTGTCCCCATGTATGTTTTTCAGTCCAAATCCTTGCTACATTGTTGCCTAAGAACCTTGGTTATTTCAAGATTTATCCCTGACACAAGGTACAAATCCATACAATTCAAAAAGAAAAACAGCAGTCTATACATAGTGTCACAGAGTATGATTTATTCTATTTTGTGTTATTAGTTGATTTAATCCCTAGACATTGAAAGACTAACCAGGTTATGATTGATTAGACCAAGGCTGGACATCTGACTCAGATAACCTTGTCTCAACTTCCTTCTTACCCAAAACTGGCAAAAAAAAAAAAAAAAAATCTTTATATATGTTTTTATATTCAATATGCATTAATCAAGCACTTATTTCATATCAGACAATTCTTGAGAGGCTTGAGAAAATGACAATAAACAAAACAGAGATCCTAGTTCTCATGGAGCTTAAATTGAGCAGATTATGACACCTATTTGCTTAATAACTGCCTTGGCTTTCCATCGCACCTAGAGTAATGTCTAAACTCCTTGCCATGGTATATAGGTCTGAGGGGATCTGACTCTTGCCTACGTCTGCTGCCGTCTGCTGTTTATTCACCAAACGTAGTGGCACCTAAGTGTTCCTGAGGTGAGCTGAGCCTCCCTCATTTCCTTTGTACCCAAATTTCCTGAGCCAGGAACATGCCTGGCTCAGATCTTTGAAGGACTAACTGTTCTGGTTTTCTAGGTCTCGGCTTAAATGTCACTGCTTCAAAGACATTTCTAATCACACCACTAAAAATCAAAAACAAAAGAAGAATAACACCAACCACCACCAAGTCTTTCTATCATGCCATGATTTCTTTCCTTAATACAGCCTGAATTAGCATCCTTGTTGAATCGATACAGGGGGATCTGCAAGATCGCTGAAGAGAGGGACAGGATCCCAAGGTGATGCAAAGAGAGCCCAGGCTCTGGAGAAGGAAGGGATCAAGAAATACCAGAAGCAGTGGGATTGAAGCTGCAGCAAGGTGCTTGACAAATTTTTCAACTCCTGAAGCAGCACAAGACTGCTTCCTGGGGTAAAGAGTAAACAAATCATCATGACAGCAGCATTGTGTTGCCCTGACAACCAAACCACACAGCAGGTGACTCATCAGGAGGAAGTTTGCATGGAGTTTGCACAAGCTGGAGAGGTCACAGAGACACAGGCACCACAGAGGTTAACCTGGCAGCACAAGGAGGGGCAGACCTGCCAGTGTCGCCCATGAAATTAGCTGGGAAAGTGGAGGCTTCCAGAGTGCATGGAATTTGGGGGCCAGAGATTTAAACGAAAGGGGCAGAGTCTTGTTCCTTCTCCTTCCCCCTTGCTGGCCATGTCTGGCAGCGTTCCAGACTCCTCCCAGTATGGGAAGTGCAGCTGTGGCGGAATGGGCCACATGCAGACTCTAGAAAGACGTGTAAAGCTGCCAGAAAGATGCCTGAAGCCAGACTTCAATCAGCAACCAGCTAAGCCGGCCTCTTTTCCCAAAGGCAAACAGTATTTTTACTGGGAGAAGTAATTTCAGGTGCAGCTTTGAACTAATCTGGCAAAGGTGGTAGGTTTGTTGTTGGTGGTGGTTTTGGTTTTATTTTGTTTTTTCCCTTTGGGTGTTTTAGAGGGACAGGTGGTGAGGCAGAAGCCTGCCATTCTTCCAAAATTGTGTTGCTTTTGAATAAGAGATTCCTTTCCTTTTTCACCAAATCTCTGCTTCTGGAATTTATGGGTGGTGAGCAGCAGGACCCCATCTCTGTTCAGTAACAGAATTATTTGCTTGTTTATCTTATCTTTTCTCTTTTTATAGATTGTAAATTCTATAAGAGCAAGTACATACATATACTTTCTTTTTCCCTGTCTTATTTCTAGCTCTTAAAATAATGCTTGGAATTTTTTAAGCTATCATAAGATGTATTGTAGAATGTATAAATAAATAAATTAGTGAATTTATATTTATTTATGTTTTTCTTAATGTAAAAAATCAAACCAATTTTGCAAAGAAATTACCCAGTCAATATTAATGCACTGCTAAAAGTAAAACAAGATGGCGATATACTTAATTTCTCTAATTGAAAGACTGATAAAGAAGTGAAAAGTAAGAGAAAATGCTCATTTCTGAGTGACTTAAGGTCATGTAATTTTTTTTTTGCCTATAAATTGCATGATTATTAGAATATGCCAACACATATAATAGACTTTTTTTTTTTTTTGCACCCTAGGCATTTTGAGATACATTTAATTCAGGATATAAATCACATGGGAAAATGATTTATGTAAATTTAGAATTAATTAGCATGTATTAAATTATTTTCCCTACCATTGAAACAAACAGAAAAAGTCAAATGGATCTAGTTGGTGAGAAAGAGAGAGAGACAGAGAGAGAAAGAGAGAAGCAATTTGCAAATTATCATACTGCTATGTTGATAATAACCAGAAATGGATTAAGTTCCAGGCTGCAGAAATCTTTTACCTTCATTGTAATTCAAATTGAGTACAAGAGACCAGTCTTTTCTTATTTACAATAAATCAATGGCTTTATGGCTCAGCTTATAGGCATTCTTGCCCATGACAGTGCATTTCATGAACATGAAAACAAACTTCCATTAACTACTTTAAAAGTCCTACTGCCATTGTTACCAGACTGAAGGGGTCCATTTGCCTGTATGCATCAAAGTTCAATAAGACATCAGCAGTTTTGCAGTCAAGAAAGTATGAGTTTATTACTTGAAGAGATGGCACCACCCCCAAAGTCACAAGTGAGCCAATACTCAAAGACCTGGCTCCCTGATGACATCCACGGGACGTATCATATGAGAAAAGATAATTAATCATGATGAATAAAAGAGCTAGCTTTGTGGTCTTCACACTGGTTGGCACTAGGGTAGGGGATAACTAATCAGGTATGGAGTTGTTCTGTCTGATTTTGCAAAGGGTTGTTTAGTGGGGTTCTTCAATTTCCTGGGTCTGGAGCTGAATCACAACTGAGGCCAAGATGTCATCTTTAGTTTGATTGAAAACTGTTTCCCTGTGGTCAATAAACCCAAGACCTTGTTTCTAAGACTCCTGGTTGCTTCATTGTCCTGAAAGTTTAATGAGTAAGCAAGGGAGAGGTAAGTAGGTGAGTCAGGGTACTGAGCGTGGCCAGTTTAAATCAAGGAAAAAAAAAAAGTAAAAGTAAAATTGGAGAAAATAAGGCTTTTGCATGGTTACACTATTTAGTTATTCTAGTAAATGTTATTTAACTTGATGTAAATACGAGGGAAATAGGATAGTAAGGAGTCAAACTAGCTTCCAATCCTGATTCTATCACTTAGTGGCTTTAAGAGATTATCCAGTTTATCTAGAGTCTCTGAGGCTTGGTTTTCTCATATATAAAATAGAATAAATAATTCTCTCATGACATACTTATAATGAAATTCAAGATAATGTGTATAGTATGCCTGCTACATTATAAGCACTGAAAAATTTTAATTTCCCATCCAAATCTGTCCGTCTTTTAGGGGCAAAGTAGACTTTTAAACTTTTGATCTCTCACACATATTTCAACTTCCTTACTAGCATTGAAATGTTTTTCTAAAATGCATTTTTTATCAATTAATTCTGCTTGCGAAAAATGATCAATGTTTTCTTCATTGAACACCAGATCAGCTCATATTCTTTACAATAACAATTGAGTCTTTTATGTCGTGATGCTGTTATCAAACCAGGACTAGGCTGAAGTGGGTCTACCTCAGACCATCTGGTGGTGTGTGGGTTCTTGACCTTGTGCAAAGATTTGTGTGCTTCCAAGTATAATACACAGCCATGTTTTGGGCCCAAACTTTCAGGAAAAAGTCTTTTGTTTTAATTTTTTAATTCAGTCTTTTATTTATTTATATGTAGAGGCTTTTTTTGTGTTATAAAGAAATTTCAGCATTTATTTTTGAACACAGTATGGCACAAGAAATTTTATGTAATTAATAATTACAAAACACAAGCACAGATACAAGGCATCTCAGGTACTACCCATGTATAATGTGCATCCTTATTTTTCCCTCAAAAGTTTGGACAAAAAAGTACATGTTATACATAGCAAAATATGGTACATCTAGGTGATTTTGAGAGTATGTTTATTAAAGCAGGAGACAGTGAAACAAGGAAGGGATTTGGATAGAAGAAGCAACAGGAGAGAGCCAATGAGGGGCTGCTTTAGTATCACTGAGAAGTAAAACCACAGTGACAAGAGTGAGCCACGCTGGGGCAGCTGTCGGCTCTCTGAAAAGTCAGAAAAGAAGGCGTGAAGAGAGAAGCTCAGGGAGTGAGCCCAGGAAGAGCTGCCACTGCCCACTGTTCCCCTCTTTGCAAGTGTCATGGGAACCCATAGAGTTTTGTTGTTGTTGTTTGTTTTTAACACATTCCCAAGAGAAGGGCATTGATGCTCTCCAAAAAGGCCAATTCGCATCCCTTGTTTTGTTTTAAGGGCTTTTATCTGCCTTGTGCAGGCAGGAATCTTAGTAGAGGTCTCAGGGGAGAGTCTCAGCCGAATATCCATCAGCTTCCCAGATGAGTTCTTTAATAAGTTGATGTACCAAAAAGGGCACACAGAGGGACTGGGGTCATTGTCGGGGCAGTTTCACCTTTAAAGAATGTCACTGAATAGGCACCAGGACAGAGATGGGTCTGTCCCAGCATAGTCTAGAATGTGTAAACTATTTGTTCCTAAGTATCCTTATTTAGGGACAATAAGACCTTGAGTTTATTATCTTACTGTAAATTGCTCAGTCAGTGTTGGGTTGGAGTCGCTCAAGAAACCAGACAGACACAGCAAGCTAAGGAGCAGGGTTTATTAGTGGGAATAAGAGGGAAAGTGGAGCCAACCTAGGGAGGTTAAGAGTCACTTGGTTGTTCTTAAGTCAGAGTTTTTAAGTGCAAAAACCCATGAAGGTTAACTGGTTGGGGTGTCAGAGTCTGATTGGCTAGAGCTGGTTGCTGGGTGCATTTCTGCTGACCATTGCTCTTGATACATCTTGTCAGGCTCAAGTTAAAGCTGCATTTTGTTATGCCGGAAGGGCCGACCCCAGACCCCAATCTTAGCCAGACATCCATTTCTCCTGGGTAGGGTCAGCAGGCATGTCCCAGGCAGGCATTTTCCCAGGCTACACTTTCCCATGGGGCAGTTTCCTGCCTGGTGATTTTCCATTCCTCCTAGAACTACCTAGGTCTGTCAATCAGTTTGTTCAGTTAACTGTCCCTGTGTCCCCATTCCACTTACCAAGGAACTTTCCTGGCTTCTTAACAACCTGCCTCAATGCTACCATTTATTTTCAGCCTCATGCAGCATTGTCAAGCTTATAGTTTATGATTTTCCTTTTTCAAATTTGACCATGTTTAGCACATCTCCTATTTTTTTTGGCCACCAATTTCACTGTTCACCTTTTACCTATTGATTTCCAATAATGAGTGAGAGGTCAACATTCTAAAATTTGTATTCAAATCTCTTTGGCCAAGAGAACTGGGGCCCTTCAAAGCCACTGTTTGATGCCATACTTTCCTCCATAGTAGTAGCTCCATGGGATAAAGTCAGGATTTGTCTCTTTGTTGCTATTTTTTGCCTCTTTAACTCATTTACAGATTTATTCTGAGTGGTGGATTTGTTCTCAATGTCTTTTCTCTGATCAATAACTTAAAAACTACTATTTTTAAATAGTGGAGTGGAAAATCATAAGAATTGGTGTTAACAAATCTGAATTTCAATATAATATCTGCAGTTTACAGTTTGTGTTGACTTGTGCATGTTAGCATTTTTATATCAGTTTCACAATTTAAAAACCAAAACTAGTACCACCAGTAAAGTGAAGTGCGTAAGTTCATGAAAAGCAACTATTTCAGTATCATTTCAAATTAAGCACCTGAGATATCATGCCTCTACTTCTATATATTGAAGATTAACTTTTGTATATCTGTGTACTCATTCTTTTTTTATTATTATTTATTTTATTACAGTTGCCCCAGTTTCTCCCCCTTTGCCCTCCTCTGCCCAGCCCAGGCTCTGCTCCGACAGTCAGTTCCCACACTTTTGTCCGTGTCCGTGAGTCATTCATTCATATGTACTCATTCTTACATTTTTACATTTGGCTTTATTTAAGTCTGTATTACAAATATGTCTATATCAGGTTATGTATTTTCTTCTTCCATAAATTCAAAATTGATATGATACTGTGTGGAAAGGGAAGAATTCATATTTTGGTCTTCTGGTTCTTTTGGCTAGTGGAATAATCAAATTACCAGGAGGAGACTAAAAAGACAAAAAACATATCTAATCTCATGTGCACAACAACCTCATATACAGGAGAGAGGGACTCTGAACACATGAAAGGTTGACGGATAGAAAGGGGAACTGAGGTATATAAGGCATCCTGAGCTAGAGATGAGATAATGAACCTTGGGGGTTTCAAAGTGTCCTTGCAGGACATAAGAAGAGCAGACCTTTAGTAATAGAAGTTTACCCTGTCCTATAGATGGGTCAAAACAAATTATCTCTGATAATACCTTATTATGGGCAATGTCCCCAATTCAAATTCTTCTCTGTAGTTTAAGGGAGGACCAGACATTTGTCTTGAGCCTGAAGTTCAAATTGTCTTTAGCTCAAAGTAATGTACATGCTACTGAGGCATGCCTTGTGGTGGCTCATTCTGAATCTTCACAATACTTTCCCCTCTGTTACCATCACTTTTTTTTTAATTGAGCGATTCTTCCAATGAGCCAGCAAAAATCTTCAGATGGGTTATGATTTGGTTAGAAGAATCCTTCTCCATCAACATATGTACTGCATAATTGTATTTGACTCTCAATATATTTTGCCAAAGTTAGTATATATTATCCTAATGTTGTGATATAAAAAAAAATGACATAACAAAGCAGTGGAGCGAACAGTTCATTCAATGCAGGATAGCTTTCCTTAGCACAACAGATTCCTAACTGAAGTGCTGATATGTGCGTGTTGGTGGGGGGAACTTTAGAGGGTTTTGCTAGATCTGAGATAAACAATTCAGGAGTATATCACTATTTATAAAGACTTCAAAAATATATCTTTTTAGCATCTCCATTTAAGTAACTATTTATAAACATCAGCACCTTTGGGTTCTTTAAACATTATCGGTGATTTCAAAATTATGGTCCCTACCTGAGTGCCTCCCCTCCTCCCAGAGACCCTGCCACATCAGAGACCCTGTAACATCAGAGTCAAGGAAGGAGTTTTCCTGAAGCCAGAATCAAGGCTTGAGCAATTCTTTCCTTTCATATCTTCCTTTATTCATGAAGAAATGAATTTATTATTTATTCTTTTTTTTGTTTTGTTTTGTTTATTTATTTATTTATTTATTTCCAGTATTTTTTAATTGTTGATATTGTACAGTTTTCTGTCTTTTACCCCTTTATATTGAGCCATAAATGATATAAAGCAGTGCTTTTCAATTTCTGGATCATAAGCCACAATAAAAGTCTTTTACTCTATAACCTAGAAAAATTATACACACATTGAAAATAGACTTTGGTGAAATTATACTTAATTTTAAATGTCAATTTTATTTTGTAATGTCATTTACTTATAAGTTGATTTAATTCTTTAAATTATTATTGTGATCAACTAAGTTGGCTTTATAACACACTAATGGGGGGGCAGCAAGTAGGGTGAAAAATAATGAAGTAAAGCAGATCAAGACAGCACAGTTCTGGTTTTTCTGCTCAGTTGCCATCTGCAGGTTCTACAAAGTGACTATTTACTATAGATGTGACTTATGTTTGCTATGTCACAATGCCAAAAAATTGAGAGAGACAGAGAGAGAGAGAGAGAGACAGAGAGAGAGAAAGAGAGAGAATGTGGATGAGGAAACTCAAAGATTTAGAAGAGACCTGTTTTCTTTAGCTCTAATGTGGGATGTAGTGGGAAAGGGTGGGGAGTTACAAGAGATTTCTGGGTTTCCAAATTCTAGGCATACATTTAAAGTATGCATGTTTTATTGTCAAAAGAAAACCAAAATTTATTCTTGGTGAGCTATTTATTACCTAGCTTTTTATATCAACACTTAGGCAATAGCAATTACTAATTGCGTGGTGCTCTTCTAAATGGCCAAATGTATTTAATTTATTCAATTCTCATAAACATCCTATGAGGTGAGTACAGTTAGTATCCTTAGTTTACAGATCAGGAAATTGAAGCCCAAATTTGTTAAATGAAGTGTTTAAGTCACAGGGCTACTTATTGTCAGGAATTTTAGTCCTTGTGAAATATACTTAAGTATATAATAGGTATAGTTGCATTAATAATAAAAATACTACATTGAACCCTTCTAAGGAGCTTCTTTTTTGCATAAAACATGATGTGTTTGTAAGGAAAAAGTAGCACCCTTACTTTTGGGTAGCTAATTCTGCAAGCACTCTATAGCAGGTCACATGCACATAGGTTTGGAATCCTAATGATTAATCTAAAGAAAGGTTTAAAGAAAATATCACTAGGGAAAAATATCCAGTCAATGATGCTGAAGAAAAGTGAGGACCATGCAAACCTTGTCTTCAATAAGGAATAACCAGTTGGGATAAGATATCCTGACACTATCAGTAAGAACAGTCATTAAGTAGCAGAAGCGATAAAAGTGAAAGAGGATGTTGTTACATAAAAGACTTGAAAATAACACAATATTACATATGTACATGTAAGATTATTTTTAAGTGAGTTTCTCCCAAATTGTTCATCATAGTATTTCTAGGTTTATAGTCTTCCAAAATATGTCAATTTTACTTTCAGGGAAACAGACAAAAGTTCAAAATATCTCAGGCTCTTTAAAGTTGTTCAGTGTCTTAAGAGAGCTCTTTATTCACCTTTGACAAGGGACTAACCACTTGCTAGGTGACAAGGTAGCTGCTGACAATGGTAGTTACCAAAGCACTTATTTCTCTCTCAGTTTCAGCTCTGGTACGGGACCCATCAGACCATAAATGAACAAAGGATAATTATAGTGTACCCAAAAGGACATTAAGCAAGAAAACAATAGAAAAGATAAACACAGATCATGTTGCTTCCAGAAAATTAAAACTTCTGGAGGAGAGAGATGACAATATAAATTACATGGTGATTCTGATGGTGATGGTGGTGGTAATGATGCAGTAACAATCATCATAATAATAACATTAAAGTCCCCTCTTTCCAGCTGAAGACAATTCAAAGAATGGAAGAAATATTATTTTTAAATTCCCCTTGACATATTTAACAGAATAGTGATATATTACTAAACTAATATTTAGAAGAGACCTAGATGGCAGAAGTATGCCACCACACACAGCTACATTTCCTTAAGATTGACAAGGTAGAAAATAAAGTTGACAGGCAGATTTGTGTTTTTGATAGCCAACTAGAACTTGAGAGATGAAAACCAGAGTATAGGGCTTGGCAAGTGTGGAAGTCTGTATAGATCATTTCTTGGGTTCAACATCCAAAGAACTGTTAAAAATTGAAAAGATTTAGGAGTAAGCCAGCCAATGTATGACTTTCTGATCAGTTTCATGTAATTTTTATAAACAAGAAAAACTTCAAGACTTAAAATAGGACCTGGCTGGTGTGGTTCAGTGGATTGAGCACTGGCCTGCTAACCAAAGGGTCACCAGTTTGATTCCCAGTCAGGGCACATGCCTGGGTTGCTGGCCAGGTCCCCAGTGTGGGGCATGCAAGAGGCAACCACACATTGATGTTTCTCTCCCTCTCTGTTTCCTTCCCTTCTCCTCTCTCTAAAATAAATAAATAAATAAATATACAAACAAACAAACAAATAAATCTATCTTTAAAAAAAGAAATAGGGCTAAAATGATCTTTCATTATAGAAGTCCTCTGATACCTGGAAGAGCAAAGGAAGATAATACCAACTAAGTCTCAAAGTGTTTGTTCAAAAATATTTTATATAGTGGCCAAAATATAATCGAAGGGAATCAGATATATTAAAAGAAAAGAAAATATAATTGAGTACCACTAGAAATAAGAGAAAAGAAAACAGGCTCACAAGTACTAGAGATATTTGAATTGCCAGACATATTTCAAAAACAAACTGTATTACCAATATGCATGGAGATGAAAGCCAAACTTAAATATTAAGCAGGAAACCAAAGATTATCTTTGAAAAAATCACTTAAATGACTCAGAAAAACATTACATGTAAGGATAAAAAAATTAAATGACCCAGATTAGAAACTCAGTGGGCTAGTTTAATAGCAGATTAGACATTGGTGAAGGGTGACTAACCAGTCTCAAGCAAAATCATAAGAAGTTAAAAAATTGGAAATACATTTACTTTAATATGGATAATAATGGATACATAGCATAAAATTGGAAAAGCTGGCAAATAAATTTAGAGAAGAAAACTAAATAGAATTAAAATGGAAGAGTACAAAGTTAGCATTATTTGCAGATGACATATTCAACTAAACAGAAAATTCAGTTGAATCTGTGGTAAAGTACAATGATTCAGCATAGTTTCAAGCACAAAGTCAATGAACAAAACTATGTACAATTCTGCACTGGTTATAATAAAAGATAAAAGGTAATGAAAATGATATATGTACACTCTGATATTATGTAACATGCAAAAATAAACTCTTAGAATGTAATGTTGACTTGATTAAAATAGGATTATAGTAACATTTTAATGGAACATTTTGTTTTTAAAACTATCTCCAAGAAGATGGTGGTGGAGTAGGTTGAAGTAACACTCACCTTCTCTCAAAACTAAACTGGAATTACAACCAGACTAAGGAAAAATTATCCTGAATAACTAACTGAGAACTAGCTGAAGAGAAGTCTTATAACCACAGATTTAGAGAAGAAGCCACACTGAGACTGGTAGGAAGGGCAGAGATGCAAAAAGAGCTGGTCCCACTCTCACAGGCAACGGCTGAGATACTAGAGGGATATTTCAGCTGTAGACGGTTCCTCCTGAGTAGTGAGGGGTTTTAATTCAAAGCTGGGCATGCCAGTCCAGAGAATTAGAACCAAGAAGAGGTGCCCACATAACATTTAGCTTTGAAAAGCAGCAAGGTTTCTGTCCATCAGGGAAAGACAAGAGCCCACTAGAGACAGAGGAACCCTCTTAAAAAGTCAATACATAAAATTTTGTTCACAGCTACTCACCTTGAGAGAGATAGGTTTGTGGATCTTGGGAGAAATCTGGAAGGACAGCTGTGAGGATTGTCAAATGAGTCATTTTCACATACCTCAGATGCTATTTTTGGGGGGCGGTGCACCCTTCTCCTTACAGCATCAGCCTGGAGGAAGGCAACAGCTCAACCCTCTGCACCCTCTGTTGCCCCACCCTATGGTGCTTATGCCCTGCTGAGGAGTCAGCTGCTTTGGCCAACGTTAAGAGGTCTGGGGAGACTCAGGGGGTGTCAGTGACTGAGTTGTATTGCTTCAGTGTGAACCACTTTCTTGTGAACCTGACTGATACCTGTCACCCTAGTGAAAGGGTGATCTTTGTGAAAGATCTACTAGGCCCACTCTCTGGGCTTCATGTGAACCTAACATTTGTGTCTTGGGGCCGCACTCACCTGATTCTCAGTAGTTCTACCCTGCTGAGTTTGGGGCAAAATCTGGGACAGACTGAGTTGTGTGGCTCTGGGGGGATAGCCACACCTACTACCTTCTGTAATGGTTGACCAGCACCTCCCCATCACAGGCAATTCACTAATCCCCATCTTCCTGACTCTTAGCAACCCCACCCTGCTGAACTCCATCTTCTCCCAGGAGAATCTAGGACAGATTAAGTTGTGGGTTTTAAAACAAGGTCCATTTTTCCCTCACCTGTCTGACCAGTACAGAGTCCTCCATTCACAGGCCAAATTTTGGTCTGTGTGTGCATGATAAACTGCTGACCTCATCCTGAAAATTCCCTGAGACTCTGCCTCAGCAAAAAGGTGTGCAAACCCCTAGTGGGTGCAGTTAGACTTGGTATAATTGGGGACATTTGTTGAGTGGCCTCAGACCCAGCCCTAGCACTGAGTTTGAGTCTGTATCAATCTGGTGAACATCTCTTTTCCCTACCTGATGACTCACTGAGAACCTATCTCATGAAACGTGTGTACTGCCAGAAGATCTTTTAGTGACTGAGCATAATAAGCAGCCAGCAGGTGGAAGCAGGCACAGGAAGAACTTGAGTTTCCTTGGGGCTTTTACTGACCTGCCTCCTCATCTGGTGATTGCAAAAGTCATCCTTGTTCACCTTCCTGCACATACACAGGCCAAGTAAAAGAAGCTACAAACTGCAGATCACTTTTACCTCCAAACAGGTTGCCCAGGGCCAGTCACAGGCAACATATGGCATTGGCTTGCACCAGAGTCCCTCCCAAGAGGCTCAGAAATAACATATTTATTGGTCAGCTTCAGACAACATCAGAGCAGGAACCAATTAGTTTCATATTAAGCATATCCAAAGGGAAGCCAAATTCTGCTTAGGCAAATTCTGCTTAGTGTAATAAGCACCTGGATAACAGGTTGCATATCATGGTCAAGGATGAGTCTCACAGTCACCCTGCCAGAAGGTTGATCCCACACACAAATGGGCTAATAGTAATTAAGACTAAATTACAACAAAAGAGCCCTCAAAACCTACACAGAGGATATTCCTGGAGTATCCAGTCCAGGTGATCAAGGAGACTGCACCACTAAGCCCCAAAGACACACACCACATAGGGCCACCTTCTAAAGACTGTGAGTCAGACCAGATCTATCTAACACATAGTAACAAACACAAAGAAGCAGCTAAAATGGGGCGACAACCATGCCCCAAATGAAATAACAGAAGAGTCTCCAGATAAAGAGCTAAATGAAATGGAGACAAGCAATTTACCAGATATAAAGTTCAAAGCAAAGGTTATAAGGATGACCAACAGCATAAAAAGGGACAAAAAACCATAAAGAATAACCAGTCAGAAATAAAGAATACAATATCTGAAATGAAGAATATATTGGGAAGAATAAAGCATAGGTTAGAGGAAACAAAAGATCAAATAAATGATTTGAAAGGCAATGCAGAAAAAAAAATAATCAGAGTAGCAAAAAAAAAAAAAAAGAATTTTTTAAGATGAGGATCATTTAAGGGACCTTTAGGACAACATGAAGTGTAAAACATCTGCATCATAGAAAAGAGAGAGCAAGGGACTAAGAAGCTATTTGAAGAAATAATGAATTAAAACTCTCTTAACCTGTTGAAAAAACACACACAAATCCAAGAAGCACAGGCAGTCCTAAACAAGATGAGTCTGGAGGTCCGTGTGAAGACATGTCAGAGTTAAATTGGCATATATTAAAGAAAAAGAGAGAATCTTAAAATGAGCAAGAGAAAGAATATTAATTAACTACAAAGGAGTTCCCATAAAACTGTCAGCTGAACTGTTTCAGGCCAGAAGGAACTGGAATGAAATATTCTAAGTGATAAAAAGCAAAGACCTAAAACCAATACTATTTCACCCAACAAGGCTACCAATTTATAATTGAAGGAAAAATAAAGAGCTTCCCAGACAAGTAAAAGCTAAAGGAGGCTGTTACCACCAAATTAGTATCACAAGAAATGTTAAAGGGCCTTCAAGAGGAAGGAGATGGAGAAGGGGAGAAGGAGGAAAGGGAAGGGAAGGGAAGGGGAGGGGAGGGGAGGGGAGGAGAGGGGAGGGGAGGGGAGGGGAGGAAAGGAACCCAGAGGAATATAGTTAAAAGTGTAAAATGGCAATAAATACATACCTATCAATAATCACTTTAAATGTAAAAGGCTTAAATGTTCCAATCAAAAGATATAGGGTAGTTGAATGGATAAGACCCAGATTAGAACAAAAGATACACAGAGACAAAAGTAAAGGGATGGAAAAAGATATTTCCTGCAAATGGAAAAGAAAAAAAAAAAAAAACTGGGGTACCAGTATTTAAATTGGTTATAACCCTTATAAAGATTTATGTTCCTAACAGTACAGCATCTAAATATATAAAGCCAATTTTAATGGACATGAAGGGTGAGATTGACAATAGTACAAAGCAGAAGATTTTAACACCCCATTGACATCAATTGATCAATTTTCCAGACAGAAAATCAACAAAGCGAACTTAAATGGCATACTAGGTCAGAGGGATTTCATTGATATCTACAGAGCTATTCACTCAAAAGCAACAGAATATACATTCTTTTTCAAATGCACATGGAATGTGCAAACATGTTAGACCACATTGAAGAATGCAAAACAAGTCTCAGTAAATTTAAGACGATTGAAATCATGAGCATCTTCTCTGACCATGATTGTATAAAATAAAAATCAATCACAAGAAAAAACCTGAAAAACACACAAAGACGTGGAGGCTAAATGACATGTTACTAAACAATGAATGTGTGAACAACGAAATCAAAGAAGAAATCAGAAGATACCTTGAAACAAAAGTAAATGAGAACACAACGACCCAAAATTTATGGGACATAACAAAAGCAGTTCTAAAAGAGAAATTTATAGCCTTAGAGGCCTACCTCAACAAACAGGATTTTCAAATAAACAATCTAAGTTTACACTTCAAATAATTAGAAAAATAACAACAAAAAAGCCTTAAGTAAATAGAAGGAAGGAAACAATAAAGATCAGAGCAGAAATAAATAAAATACAGGCTAAAAAAATACAAAAGATCAATGAAACTAGGAGCAGTTTCTTTTCAAGCAAAAACAAGACTGACAAACCTTTAACCAAACTCACCAAGAAAAAAAGAGGTCTTGGATAAATAAAATCAGACATGAAAGAGGAGAAGTAACTACTGGCACCAAAGAAACAAAAAGCATTATTAAAAAAATTACAAACCAATATTATGCTAACAAATTTATGAAATGGATAAATTCCTAGAAACACATTTAAAACTGAATTAGGAAGAATCAGAGAATCTGGACAGACAGATTACAACTAGTGAAATTAAAGCAGTAATCAAAAAAACTCCCAACAAACAGAAGTCCTGGTCTAGATGGCTTCACAGATAAATTTTATTAACATTCAAAGAAGAAATAACACTTACCATTCTCATACTATTCCAAAAAGTTCAACAACAAGGAAGACTCCAGAACTTATTTTTTGAGGCATTTATCCTAATTTCAAAACTAGACAAAGACACTACAAAGAAAGAAGATTATAGATCAATATTACTTCTAACCATAGATTCTAAAATCCTCAACAAAATGTTAGTATACTAAATTCAACAATACGTTAAAAAGATTGGAACTTCTGGCCAAGGAGGAGGCGTAGGTGGACACACTGTGCCTCCTCTCACAACCAAAATTAAGGAACAAAAATTTAGAACTAAAAAAAAAAAAAAAAAAAAAAAAAAACAAGCAGAACAGATAGAAAGTTGAATTGTACAGAAGTCTGACAACGATTCACCCAGACTGGTAAGAGGACGGAGTCGGCAGCTGGTGGAGAGGGATTGTGGCAGGAAAAAGCAGTGGCTAGTGGTCCTGTATGCACAGGTGGCGGTTGGCACACTCCAGGCACACATGCGGTGGTTACTGGGCTCGGAGAGGCAATGAGCAGACCCAGCGAAGTGTACAAGGTCACTGACCGAGGTCACACATTCATGCACAGGAAAACCAGCAGTGAAACAGACTGTCCAACCCAGGGCCCCAGCGCTGGGAAATAAAGTCTAAAAGCACTGATTGAAAACACTTATGGGGGTTGAGGTGCCTGGAGAGACTCCTAGCCTCACAGGAGAATTCCCTGGAGAGACCCACACAGCTCTGGGACATACACAAGCCCACCTACATGGAAATCAGCACTAGAAGGGCCCAATTTGCTTGGGGAAAGTGGCAGAAGGGACTGAAATCTGAGAGAGCGTGGAGCAAGCACCATTGTTCTCTCTCAGACCCCGCCCCCACATACAGTGTCACAACCCAGCGACTGGGCTGCCCTGCCCTGGAGAACACCTAAGGCTCTGCCCCTCACTATGTAATAGCCATGACCAGACCAAAAACAAACAAATAAACAAACAAAAACCTAAAACCAAAAATGCCTCAAATGGGAGAAAAAATCAAAGCCCCAGAGCCAAATCATCTAAGCGACCAAGAGATAGCCAACCTATCAGATGCACAGTTCAAAGCACTGGTGATCAGGATGCTCATAGAGTTGGTTGATTTTGGTCGAAAATTAAATGAACAAATGAAGGCTACAATAAGTAAAATGAAGGAAAACGCACAGGGAACCAATAGTGATGGGAGGAAAACTGGAACTCAAATCAATGGAGTGGACCAGAAAGAACAAAGAAACAACCAAACAGAAAAGAATGAAGAAACAAGGATTCAAAAAATGAGAGGCTTAGGAACCTCCAGGACATCTTTAAACGTCCCGACATATGAATTATAGGGGTACCATAAGAGGAAGAGGAAGAGCAACAAGTGGAAAACTTATTTGAACAAATAATAAAGGAGAACTTGCCCAATCTGGCAAAGGAAATAGACTTCCAGGAAGTCCAGGAAGCTTAAAGAGTCCCAAAGAAGTTGGACCCAAGGAGGAACACACTAAGGCACATCATAATTACCTTACCCAAGGCTAAAATGAAAGAGAATTCTAGAAGCAGCAAGGCATAAGGGGACAGTCACCCACAAAGGAGTTTCCATCAGACTGTCAGCTGATTTCTCAAAAGAGACCTTCCAGGCAAGAAGGGGCTGGAAAGTAGTATTCCAAGTCATGAAAGGCAAGGAACTACATTCAAGATTGTTCTATCCAGCGAAGCTGTCATTTAGAATGGAAGGGAAGATAAAGTGCTTCTCAGATAAGGTCAAGTTAAAGAAGTTCATCATCACCAAGTCCTTATTATATGAAATGTTAAAGGGACTTATCTAAGAAAAGAAGATAAAAAATATGAATAGTAAAAAGACAGCAAACTCACAGTTATTAACAACCACAGTTAAAACAAAAGCAAACTAAGCAAACCACTAGAACAGGAACAGAAACACAGAAATGGAGATCACATGAAGGGTTAGCAACAGGGGCGTGGGAGGAGGAGAGAGGGGGGAAAAGTACAGAGAACAAGTAGCATAGACAGTGGGTAGAAAATAGGGGGAGGGCAAGAATAGTGTGGGAAAAGTAGAAGCTAAAGAACTTATGACATATGGACATAAACTAAAGGGGGGGAATGTGGGTGGGAGGGGGTGTGCAGGGTAGAAGGGAATGATGGGGAGAAATGGGACAACTGCAATAGCATAATTAATAAAATATATTAAAATATAAATAAATAAAAACAAACAAAATAGAAAAGGATTGTACACTATGATCAAGTGGGGTTATTTTGGAGATGCAATGTTGGTATAATATCCACAAATCAATAAATATGATACACCACATAAACAAAATGAGGGATAAAAATCACATGATCATACCAATACAGTAAAAGCTTGAGATATAATCCAGCATTCATTTATGATGAAAAATTTCAGCAAAGTGGAAATAAAGGGAACATACCTCAGTATAACAAAGTCATATATGACAAACCCACAGCTAACATCAGACTCAATGGGCAAAAACTAGAAGCATTTCCATTAAGATCCAGTACAAGACAGGAATGTTCACTTTCACCACTCTTTCTCAACATAGTACTCATGTTTTAGCCACAACAATCAAACTAGAAGAAGAAATAAATGACACCAAATTTCGAAAGGAATAAGTAAAACTGTCATTATTTACAGATGGCATGATACTGTATATAGAGAACCCTGAAAAGTTTACCCCCCAAAAAATCCTACCAGAACTGATAAATGAATTCAGTAAAGTAGCAGAACATAAAATAAATATCCAAAAATCACTTCATGTTTTATAGAGATTTCTATAAATCTAATTCTACAAGCTGCCAGAAAGAGAAACTAAGGAAACAAATCTTATGTAAAATTTCATCAAAAATAAAATAAAATAAAATAAAATAAAATAAAATAAAATAAAAAAGTAAAGTAAAATAAAATAATATAATATACAATACCTAGGGATAAATTTAACCAAAGATGTATATAAAAGACCTATACTTGGAAAATTATACGACACTGGAGAAAGAAACTGAAGAAGATACAAGTAAGTGGAAGTACTTACTGTGTTCATGGATACTAAGAATTAACATCAGTAAAATGGCCATACTACCCAAAGCAATCTATAGACTCAGTGCGATTCCTATCAAGATTCCAATGATGAATTTCACAGAACTAGAACAAATATTCCAAAACTTTATATAAAACCACAAAGACTCCAAAAAGTCATGATGACATTAAGAAAGAACAAAGTTGGAAGAATCATGCTACCTGATATCCAAATATACTAAGGCATAAAAACAGACATATAGATCAATGGAACAGGAGAGAGAGCCCAGAGGTAAACCTACACCTTTATGGTCAATTAGTATTCGACAAAAGGAGGCAAAAACAAACAATGATGTAAAGACAGTCCATTTAATAAATAGTGTTGAACATTAGATACATTCAAAAAATGAAACTAAACCACTTTATTTATTTTTTAAAGATTTTATTTATTTATTTTTAGAGAAAGGTGAAGGGAGGAAGACAGGGTGAAAAACATCCCTGTGAGAAAGAAACAGTAATCAGTTGCCTCTCATACATGCCCTGCCCTGTGACTGAACCTGTGATTCAGGCATGATGTGCCCTGACCAGGAATCAAACTGCTGACCTTTCACTGTGCCGGGAAATGCCTACCCAACTGAAGCACACCTGTCGGGCTAAGCCACTTTCTTACATCATACACAAGAATAAACTCAAAATGAATTAAAAGCTTAAATTTTAGACTCAAAACCTTAAAAATCCTTGACGATCATATAGGCAGTAAAATCTAGAAATTTTTATAACAATATTTTTGTGATATATTGCCTCAGTCAAGGGAAACAAAAGGAAAAAAATAAACAAATGGGACTGCATCATATAATTTTTTTTCCACAGCAAAGGAAACCATCAGCAAAATAAAAACGTCCACCCACCAAATGGGTGAACACATTAGCCAATGATGCATGCGATAAGCGGTTCATATCCAAAATTTATACACACAAAAAAGAAATAATCCAATTCAAAAAATGGGGAAAGAACATGAATAAGTTTCAAATGGACATACAGATGGCCAGCAGACATAAAAAAGGATGCCCAATGTCATTAATTATTAGAGAAATGCAAATTAAAACCACAACAAGATATTACCTCACACATGCAAAAATGGCTATCATCAATAAAACAGCACGTGTTTGTCAGGATGCAGAGAAAAAGAAACCCTAATGACTATTGCTGGGAATGTAGGATGGAGTCAACTCAGAAAATTAAAAATGAAACTATTTTTTGGCCCAGCAATTCCACTTCTGGCAATATGTCCAAAGAAACCCAGAACATTAATAAATAAAAACAAACTACAAATTAACTATAAAGCAGCACTGACAAATTAAAACAAACTGAATAGAAGATAGTAAAAGCTGAACTCAAAATATATATTTATATATTTAAATGCCCTTATATCAGAAGGAAACACTAAAGCTAAATAATCAAACAGCTTACTTTATGTAAGTAAAAAGATAATAATATAATAACCTAAAAATATAATAAGAAGAGTTAAGATAAAAGATGAAATTAATTGAAAATAATTTTTTAAGTAGAAAAGAAATACACTTCCAAAGTTATTGCTTTGAAAATATAAATAACATCAATTAGTCCTTTATGAATGTGACTGAAAAAAAGAGAGTAGAAATATACAATATTAGAAATTAAATAGAAGACCTAGTTTTAGGTTTTAAAAAGAGATTAATAATAATAAAGAATACTAGTAAATATTGACTTCTAGAAATTTTAAAATATCTAGAAGTACTTGAAATATTTTCAAAATATTGATCTAGCATTTTCTACCCTGAATCCTCATTACAATCACTAGATTGAATTTAGAAAACAAACAAATAAACAAAAAAACAATGTTCAGGCCCCAGCTCAGATTAATTAAATCAGAGTATGTGAGAATGGAGTTCAACATTTTTTTTTAAAGTTCCTCAATTGGTACTGATGGATGCTGAAAAGTAAGACCTTACAACTTCACCAGAAGATTCCTTTCTTCTATGTCTCATTTTACTTAGTATTCTCTTACTATAGAATATGTTGAAAAGGAGGTTAGACATAAAATTAAAAGATACCTAAATCAGCCCTGGCTGATGTGGTTCAGTGAACTCAATCAATGCTGGCCTGCGAACCAAAGAGTTGCCAGTTCAATTCCCAGTCAGGGCACATGCCTGGGTTGAAGGCCAGGTCCCCAGTAGGGGGTGCTCGAGAGGCAACTACATATTGATGTTTATCTCCCTCTCTTTGTCCCTCCCTTCCCCTCTCTCTAAAAACATATAAATAAAATCTTTAAAATATGATACCTGAATCACATGAAATCACAGCTGAATTCGATTTTAACTTTAAAAGAGAAAAAGAAGAGTATTGGGTTGGCCAAAAAATTTTGCTTAGTATTTTTTTCCATAAAATAAAAAGCATATTTCTCATTTTCACCAATAACTTTATTGATTTGGATATTTTGAGTATGTTGGCTGCCTCCAGCTATTGGTTTCTAGTGGGTAGAGGTCAGGGGTGCAGCTGAACATCTTTCAATGCATAAGACAGCCCCAATGCAAAGAATTATTTGGCGAAAATGTCAATGGTACCAAGTAACTTTGCAAACCACTTTTGACTCATTTGATCAGTCATAGCACCTTCTCCATACACTGCACAAATGTATATTTTTGCATTTTTACCTTTCTTGAAATAATAAAGCATAATATATTGAAAATGTTGCATATATTTTCATCTTCAATATTAAAATGACTGCACAAAAACTCACCTATTTTGCTGTTTTTTTAAACGCACACTGATATGACAGTTGTCACAATACAGCCTAACAAAATTGTCTTGAATGAAGTTAGAGACAACTAAGTACTAGAGCCATTGTGCAGAACAAAAGTAAACAATTTTTTTTTGCCAAGCCAATAGAAACTGACTTTTAAAATTTCATGTAGTAAAAAATAAAAGCCTCTCCAGTCACCATGTAAGACTAATAGAAACTTAAAACCATTTTTTGATGATAATACTAAAACCAACTAAAAAGCAGTAAATGAATGGATCAAAAAACTGTGGTACATTTACACAATGGAATTCTATGCAGCAGAAAGAAAGAAGGAGCTCCTACCCTTTGCAACAGCAGGATAGAACTTGAGAGCATCATGCCAAGCAAACTAAGCCAGGCAGTGAAAGACAAATACCATATGATCTCACCTTTAACAGGAACCTAATCAACAAAACAAACAAACAAGCGTAATATAACCAAAGACATTGAAATTGAGAACAGGCTGACAGTCACCAGAGGGGAGAGGGGAGGGAATTTCAGGGGAAAAGGGGAAGGGTATAAAGGACACATGGACAAAAACTATGGGGGGTGGAAATGGGAGGGAGGTGAGGAGGGCTGGGGTGGGAGTAAAAGACAGAAAACTGTACAAGATCAACAATTAAAATAAAAATTGAAAATTTTACAAAAAGTATTCTATTCAAATATTAGGTCAAGGACCTAAGCAGACAAATTAAGATGTAAACAACAAGAGAACATCTAACTTGTAACTGCACTATTCAGGATAAACTCCAGCTGGGCCTTTCCTTCATTATAGAGAAAGCAGCTGGGAAGAGCAGCACTTTGGAGTATCCTCCTGGAAAGAAAGCTAAAACATTCTTCTAGTAAGCCCATTGGAAGCTAGCCTGTGTAAATGGTCTTAAAACCATTTTATCTAATCCTACTTTTTCACAGCTTGCTATTGAAATGATTTCTTGGTAACTTTTAGTTCCTCATTTATTCATAATTCTGCTATATCCCAATAAGAGGTGACATTAATTATGAAAATAGAGTCATTTTTTGAAAATATGATGCTACCAGATAATCTAGGTAGATGGGGTCTCCTTATAATAAACACAAGACTAAATAAAATGTACACTTTTCCTCTGTGAATTGTTGTTATTACTATTTTTGGACACCTAAACTAGTTAATTATTGCTCTACTTTTCCACCTGGTGTTTCTTTTGTAAACATGCAAAATCAGTCTATACCTTTGTCCTTTGATTTTCACCCAATGGTTCCCATGAAGGGACCCTCAAATTGTGAATTTTTTTGTAATACATGTCTGTGTAAACAGATTCTGGGCATAAGCAGATGAAGCAAAAACAGTGCCAGAAAGGAACTTTGCAGAGGTACCAAGGAAGGAATCTAATGAAAATTTGTCCTGTCTGACAAAGTACTCCACTAGTCTTTGAACATAAACATATATTACTTATCATTTCAATGGGTTCTCAACATAAGGAAATATCACAATTACTTAATTGATACAATCACTGTAACTTTTCAGTTTTTACTGCATTTGGTACATGGTTTTTGTCTGTGTGTGTGTGTTATCCAGTCTCAACTCAGAGAAAATGTATCATTCTCAAAATATTCCTTACTGTTTTCAACATTGATCTAAATAATATACCAGCTTCCTCCTCTTTTTAAGTAATAATTCTGTGGGTAACCTTTTCACACATAAAGTTTAATGCTTTGTGTTGGCAAAAATTCCTTTCTAGATGGTGCTATTCAAAGCAGCCAGAAAACAAAAACTGCGCATAGGCCATGTCACTCACAGCACTCTTTCCTATCAATGACTGTAAGGAGGGAAAAACTGATGTGTTCTTACAACAGATTGTTGCATAAGTATAAATGTGATTGTGTATATGGCCATGTATCTAAGCAGATTCCTAAACTCATATGAAAGGAAGATTGGAAGACAAAATCTCTCAAGGAAAATCTTACTATGTGAACCTTTCTCTACAGCTTACCTGCTACCATTACAGCACATTTTAAAAGAAATGAAAGGTTATATTTTAGAAAGTCAAATGAGAGGGCAAAAGTTAAAAAAGTTCAATAATATATGTTGTATTATTCCTAGCCTATGTAGCTACAGACTGTAGCCTTCCCGAAAAAAAAAAATATGAATGGTTTTACATCAATCTTCTTGATTGGAAGAGGAGTAATGCCACATTGAGTTACTGAGCAGTAATAAAGAGTAGGTAGGATAAACCAGAGTCTAGATTACCTGGGTATATTAATATTATCCTATTTGATTCAGTGCTGCACAGATTAATGCATTTATCATTGGGTGCAGAAGGAGATTGTCTGTATCTTAGTCATTATTTGTTACTTGGAAGAAGATTGAATACATTTCTGCTAGATCTGAGTGCATAGGCAAACCTAGAGGAAGAAGTAGTTAAAATTGACTGGAAAGAAGAAAAGAGACTCTGGTTTGAAAAAACAAATTGAAAAGTGTGAACCATGTCAAAGGTTTGTTCTGACAGCTTTCACTTATCAAAATGAGAAGTGGAAATATTTTATGTTATTATTTGGTTCTGGCTCCATTTCTTTCATCTCTTTCTAAGGTCATTCTCATCAGTGTTCAAGAGAAGAGGTCTTTGCATTTTTGTATGGAAAACATCTAAAGTATGTCTGTATTAGATGTATTCATTTATTTAATGGTACCTGAGGATACAATTGTATTAAAGTTGAAGCAGAAATGCAGTAACATGCAGCAGTGGGCTCAACTCTAAAGGAACTGAGATTAAGAAAGTATCAACGAAGAGACATAGATGTTTTTCTTCTTATTAAAGTTATTTGGGTTACGTTGGTTAATAAGATTATGTAGGGTTCAAGGGTTCATTTTGATGATACACGATTTGTATACTGCAGTGTGTGTCTACCACACAAGTCAAATCATCTTCTGTCACCATGTATTTGACCCCATTTACCCTTTTCTACTCTTCACCCCTTTTCCTCTAGTAACCACCTACTGTTGTCTGCATCTATGAGTTTCAGGTTTGTATCCCACATATGAGTGAAATCATATGGTTCTTAGCTTTTTCTGACTGATTTACTTAGCTTAGCATGATACTCCCAAGGTGCTTCATGTTGTTGCAAATGACAGTACTTAATCTTTTCTTATGCCCGAATACTACTTCATTGTACATATGTAATATTTCTTTTCCAATAATCTATCAAAGGACATTTTGGTTGTTTCACCTTGGCTATTGTGAACAATGCTGCAATGTACATAAGGATACATATGAGGTCTGTTTGGAAAAAGTCCAGACATTGTTAATGCAATAAGAATGGTTTGCACGATATAGATGTAACCTGGCAGTCAAAGGGAGTGGGCTGGAATGCTCATACATGAACAATGATAACTTCACTGTACTAGTCAATGGGGGCCAGTAGATACCATTGAGTAGGCATGTGTGGTCACCACATTCACTCAGCCCCATCCTCTCCCCTCTCTAAGTCAATGTCCATATAGGTTGTGCATAAATGTTCTTTCATTAATCCTTTCGCCATCTTTCATCACATCCCACCCCTCCCCTCCAGCAGCTGTAAATGTGTTTCATGTGTCTCAGCTTCTGTTACTGTTTTGTTTGTTAGTTTATTGTGCTCATTAGATTCCACATATAAGTGAAATCATGTGGTATTTGTCTTTCACTGACAGGCTTCCACCCATGCTACTGCAAAATGTAAAAGCATCTTTTTATTTTATCTTTATCTTTTTTAAAGACCCAAATAAATGTTTTTTACAAGAAATGAACAAAATAAAGATATAGGTATGATAAAAATATGAAGAAATTTATATATGATAGCACTAATCAAAAGAAAGATGAAGTAGTAGATTAATTTCAAACAAAGAAGATTTTAAAGCAAGAATAATATTCAATGATAAAGGGGCATTACATAATGATAAAGAGTCAAATCTACAAGAATACATAACAATTGTTAACACTTATGCTTCTAAAAAGATAGCATCAAAATATGTTAGGCAAAATCTCATAGAAATTCAAGGAGAAATCAATAAATTTGTTTTTATAGTTGGACTTTTTTAACAGTTCTCTTCCTATTATTGATAGATGAAAGAAACAGAAAATCAGTAAATATATACTTTTCTTGGATAGTTTCATCAATCAATTTGATCTCTTTGACAGTTATAGAATGTTTAATCCAATAACATCAGAATACACATTATCCTCAAGTTTATATAAAACATTCACCCAAACACATAACATTCTGGGCCATAAAACACACTTAAATAAATTTAAAAGAGTATGAATTATATAAAATATGTACTCAGACCATAGTGGTATTACACTAGAAATTAATAAAAAGAAAGATGGGTGGTTAACCAAAAATATTTGGAGATTAAACAATACATGACATACAACTAAAGAATACATGGAAGTCCTAAGATAAATTTAAAATATTTTTAAATAAGTTAAAATGAATTTTTTGAATGCAGTTAAAATAGGACTTAGAAGGACATTTATAGCATTAAATACATACTAGAAAAGAATGTATAATCTAAGCTCCCATTTCTGGAAACTAGAAAACATGAACAATTTAAAATCAAAGCTAACAGGAAAAAAATAATAACAATTAGCGCATAGGTCAATAAAATTGAAAATAGGAAATCAATGCAGAAAGTCAACAAAACAAAAATTTGGGTTTTTTTTAAGTGACTATAATTGATCTGTATATGCAGGCTAAATAAGAAAAAGAGAGAAGATACAAATTACCACTATTAGAAATGAGAGATAATCACTTTTGATTCTATAGTTCTCAAAAGGAAAATAAAAGTATAGTATAAACTATTTTACTTCCACAAATTTGATAACTGAGTTGAAATAGACCAATTCCCTGACAGACACAAACTTTTAAAACTCACACAGGTGACATAGATCATCTAAATAGAACTGTACTATAAAAGATAGTGACTTGGAAATTAATAACATTCCAATAAAGATAATAGTAAGATTAATGATTTCACTGGTTGATTCTTCAAGAATTTAAGGAAGAATATACGACACTATGTACTTGTCAACACTCATATAATTTAATAGCACAATAAATGAAACAATAGCAGATTAAAATTATATGTTTATTTAGCCGTTTGGAAATTATAGGAGGAAATGCATATGGTGAAAAGACCTACTGAGTCTATTACTTATGTATGAAACAACCTCATTGAACAGGATGGGAAAAAGGTGCTGACTTACCGTAAGTAATGTTGAAAAGGAGTGGACTATGTAAGATAGAAAGCTTAAGAAACTACAAAGAACTATACTCTGGTTAATAAAGTTGTTTCCCAGGGGCTATGGGTTAACAATTATGATAATGCTGTTCATGTGTACTGAGATAGAAATATTAAGTAAATGCATAGTGGAAGGCAAGAGCTGGGTTTCAGACTTTTGGAGTTGAGCTTTAAAGATAAGCAGGGAGAGGACATCAGAATGATCCATGGAAGTATATTAAAGGTAGACACATCACTATGAACTAATGTTTAGTTTACTATACAGATTGTTTTTAAATATATTCTGTTAATTATGCTATTACAGTTGCCTCATTTTTTCTCCCCTTTATTCCCCTCCACCCTGTACCTGCCCCGCCCCCAGCATTCTCCCACTTTAGTTCATGTCCATGGGTCATACATACAAGTTCTTTGGCTTCTCCATCTCCCATACTATTTATTCTTAACATTCCCTGGCTATTTTGTATCTACCATTTACGCTTCTTATTCCCTGTACCTTTTCTCCCATTCCCCTCCCTCCTCTTCCTTACTGATAACCTGCCATGTGATCTCCATTTCTGTGATTCTGTTCCTGTTCTAGTTGTTGCTTAGTTTGTTTTTATTTTTCTATTTTTTTAGGTTTGGTTGTTGATAGTTGTGAGTTTATTGCCATTTTACTGTTTATATTTTTGATCTTCTTTTTCTTCAATAAGTCCCTTTAACATTTCATATAATAAGGGCTCAGGGATGATGAACTCCCTTAACTTGACCTTATCCTGGTAGTACTTTATCTGCCCTTCCATTCTAAATGTTATCTTTGCTGGATAGAGTAATCTTGGATGGAGGTCCTTGGCTTTCATGACTTTGAATACTTCTTTCCAGCCTCTTCTTGCCTGTCAGGTTTCTTTTGAGAAATCAGCTGAGAGTCTCATGGGAACTCCTTTGTAGGTAACTGTCTTCTTTTTTCTTGCTGCTTTTAAGAGTGTCTCCTCCTCTTTAATCTTGAATAATGTAATTATGATGTGTCTTGGTGTGTCCTTCCTTGGGTCCAACTTCTTTGTAACTCTCTGAGTTTCCCGGACTTCCTGGGAGTCTATTTCCTTCACCAGATTAGGGAAGTTCTCCTTTATTATGTTTTCAAATAAGTTATCAATTTCTTGCTCTTCCTCTTCTCCTTTTGGCACCCCTATGATTTGGATGTTTGGATGTTTGATTGTTTAAAGTTGTCCTGAGGTTACTAAGCCTCTCCTCATTGTTTTTGAATTTTTGTTTCTTCATTCTGTTCTGGTTAAATGCTTATTTCTTCCTTCTGGCCCAAACCATTGATTTTAGGCCTAGTTTCCTTTCCTTCACTGTTGGCTTCCTGTACATTTACCTTTACTCCATCTTGTAGAGCCTTCACTTTTTCCTCTATTTTGTGACCACACTAAACCATTTCTCTGAGCATCAAGATTACCAATGTTTTGAACTCTGCATCTGATAGGTTGGCTATCTCTTGATTGCTTAATTGTATTTTTTCTGGAGCTTTGATCTGTTCTTTCATTTGGACCATATTTCTTTGTCTCAGGGCACCTGATACATAATAAGGGGTGGAGCCTTAGGTATTCGCCAGGGTGGGGCAACCCATGTCTGTGCATTGTGACACTGTATGTGGGGGATGGGTCCAAGAGGGAACGGTGCTGCTTGCTCAGCTCTCTTGCTGGCTTTCAGTCACTTCCCCCACTACACACAAGCAAATTGGGTCCTTTTGGTGCTGATTCCTGGGTGGGTGGTTTTGTGTACATTCTAGGATCCTATGGGTCTCTCCAATGAACTCTCCTGTGAAGCTGGGTGTTTCTCCTGGCACCTCAACCCCCACAGGTGTTTTCAGTCAAAGGTTTTTGAAGCTTTATTTCCCTTCACTGGAACCCTGGGTTGCAGGGTCTGTCTCTCTTCCCAATTGTTCCTCCTGATCTATCTGCACACAAATATGGGACACCTGCTCTATCAGCCACCGCTTCACTGAACCCTGTCTTCCAGGTGCCGCATTGCCAGGAGTCCTCTCCACCTTGGCTGCCTGTCTCTGCTCCCGCTACTGGTCTGGATGAATGTTTCTTCTTTAACTTCTTGGTTGTTGGACTTCCATACAGTTCAATTTTCTGGAAGTTATGGTTACTTTTTGCTTTTAAATTTGTTGTTGCCCTACTTTTGGTAAGAAGGCAATGTGTATCTACCTATGCCTCCATCTTGGCCGGACGTCTCTAGCCAGATTGTTATATATAGGAATATATATATACATGTATGCACTTATAGTTTTTATTTAGTTACCTGAGAAAGCCTATAATGAATGACCCCCCTGCAGCAATTAGCATGCTCAATGTCCAGATACTGGTTTTTGATATCTTCTCCACTAATGAAAACTAGGGCTCCTTGGAGAAATGGCTGATTCCAAGACTGGGGCAGAAAATATACAAAATGAGCCTGAGCATATGTTCACATAAGGAAATGTTGCCAAAACCAAAGCCCCTCTTTGATGAAGACATGTCAAAGGTACATAGGAGCCAAGTGAAAGATCTCCTACTGGTCAGTGCATTAAAAATTAGACCAATAAAGTAGGGTTGAATTATAAGCCAAAGTATAAAATAAATGTTCCTGAGTTCGTACTTATATAAATAAATAATTGAATAAATTAATAAATGAGATAGAAGAGACCTTGGCTGGGAAGCTTATTTGTTTAGAATGTTGTCCTGATAAGCCAAGTTTGCAGGTTTGATCCCTGGTCTTTGCACAAATAAGAAGCAAGAAATGAGTGTGTAAATAAATGGAACAACAGATCAATGTATTTCTTTCTCTCCCTCTCTCCCTTGCTCTCTCTCACACACTCTGTATCTCTGTTCCTCTCTTTCAAAAATCAATAACAAGAAAAAATGAGAAAGAAGAGACAAATCTCCTTTGCAGAATAGCTCAAGGAAAGGAATATAACTCCCAAACCTTAGTTATGGGCTGCAAGTAGGGATTCCCTTAGAAAATGTACTATGTGGAATTGGAAAATAAAGATTAACTTTGTATTGTATAGATTTTAGCCAGCAGATCAAGGTCAATATTATAAATCATGTTGATAGTACATATATTTAATGAAGTTAAATTTCACCACTGTGAACTTCCTCCAAATTACCCAAAACACCAGTCTCTCCATGAGAAAATCATCAGCCATATTCCAATAATGAGGCATCCTATGAGATACCTGAGAAGTTGTTCTCAAAATCAGGGAAAGCCCGAGAATCTTCCATACCAAGAGGAGCCTTGGGAGACATGACAACTAAATGCAGTTCAGTAGCCTAGGTGGAATGCTGTAACAGAAAACGTACATTGGATAAAGGCAAAGGAAACAGTAGATATTATTTCACAATAGTGGATCGATATTTGTTCATTAGTTGTAACAAATATACTTACCTAAAGTGTTAATGATCGGGAAAACTGAATGTGAGATATATGAGAACTCTCAAATTTTCTGTAAATCTAGAAGTGTTCTAAAAAAATAAGTCTATACATAAAGTGAGGGAAAAACAAACAAAAAAGGAATAAAGCACCACTGATACCTACTACAACATGGATGAACTTTTCAAATATGCTAAGTGAAAGAAACAAGCCACATGAAGACACTTACGGTCTTACTCAGTTTATCATAAAATATATCAAGAATAGGCACCTCCACAGAGACAAAATAGACTAGGAATTGCCAAGTTTGGGGTTTGGAAGAATGCTGATTGCTAACATGAATTTTTGCTAGTGGGTATAGAGTCTTTGTGAGGGCTTTAAATGTTTTAGAATTAGGTAACAGTGGTCAATGCATGACTTTGTGAGCATACTAAAAACTACTGGATTGGACTCTTAAATAAGATGAGGCCTATGTGAATTATATCTTGCAAGAGCTCTTTTAAAAAGTATTGCAAAATTTTGTGTTTCTAAAATAAATTTGATGCTGATTCTAGCATAAAACGAGATACTCTAGTACTCTTAATACTAGCAAAATCAAATAGCTGATAAAATTACTTTAAAAATGAGGCAGAATTTCTTTTCCTGAAATTAACCCTTATCACATAATTAAATATGTGAAAATATATATGTATATGTGTATCAGTGTGTATAAAGTAGTGTAATTACATGCTGTATATTATTGATGAGAAAATTGAGGCCCAGAGAAGTAAAATAACTTGTCTATGATCATAAAATTTACAATTAAGACCATGATTCAAGACCACATGCCTTTTGAGTAATCCACAATGTAGTTTTGACCATGGTATTCAACTCTACTGATTTTACTTCCTCTACTTTTAATGAAAGAAACTTTTGACAAAATTCTCCTGTTGCTTGTGTGTACGTTCCATAATGGGGTACAAGTTTGTCACTCACTAGTTTGCCTCTTTTAACTCAGCTTCATATGTGTGTGTGTGTGTATAACATATATACATCTATCTATCTATATATATATAGATAGATGTATATATAATCTGCTCTAAACCTCTACTAGTTTTACCTTAAAGTCAAAGGAAAACATTCTTTAAAGTGAATGTGTCAAGTGAAATAATTATTATACAAATAGGAATCTGATTGATTATGTATGAGACAAGAAAATAAAAATTGACAATGACTTCTCATCACATTTGATTTGGCAAATGTTCATATAGAGATTTAACAGATAAATTTACCTTCTTTACAATTTTGCATGGTATGTACACAGCCTGATGTGTTTTCATAGAGGTGAATAATGCAAATAATTCTACATTCTGGATTTTTCACTTAAAATGTTTTTTCTTCATCTCCTGAAAAATTAATAATGATCATCATATTCCTGTAATACATACTTAAACTTTGAATGCATAGTGATCAATCTATAGAGAAACTGTAACTGAGTAAACCAGGGCTTGTGTACATGACATCTTGATATATGACTGAACAATTAGTGTTGAGGGAAATAACTTTTTATTTACAGGATTCTAACCTCAGGGGTGCTGGGAGCACTCCTGCTCAGAGCTCTGTTCTCTCATGAGACCCAGCACTTCCCTTGCTCCCTACCAGGCTATAAGCCAAAACCAAGTGCAGTAGTTCCTCATATCCTTATTTGTTCTTAAGATGGCTGCATAAGCAGGCATCTTCCTCTCTGGAAAGTACACTTGTGGGTTTCAGAGTCTCCATCCTCTCTCACAGTTCTCTCCTTCAGGATCTGGCGTATGTTGTCGTCAGTCTCCATGTAATAATCCAGGAAAATGTGCCATGTTGCACTAGATGATGGTGAAGTCCAGGAAGGCACAAGTCTCAAGAAAGTGTTTTTTCTGTATGTCCCCTAGAGAAGCAGAAGTCTACAGTCTCAGCATCCCTGGTCACAGTTAACATTCAAGGCATCTCCCACTAATCTGTGCTTGTTTTGACAGGTTCTTGCAATTCCCAGTTCCATCACCTTTGCCTGTTCTCCAGGAAGGTTTCCCATTGACTCTCCTCTTTCCTACTGCAGCTCCTTACTCACTGCAGACCAGCATGACTGCTTTCTACACTCCAGTCCACATGGTTATGTCTCCTCCCTTTCAAACTGCATGGCTGTATATTTCTCTCTCCCATGGCAGACCAACTCAGCTCTCTCTTCCTACCCTTGTTTTAAATCCCTACCCAGCGCTTCCTACATGACCTCATCTCCGGCTCCTCCTGTAATGTGCTACATTTGCCAGTTGCCCGTATCTTTACCTTCCTTCGTCTGTTATCTTGAGTAAGAGCAAGAGTGACTCATTGATTCAGAGACCTCTGCCTCCCCTGCCTATGTCACCAATAAAGATACACTCTGAAAGTCATGTATACTTTTTGCTGGGGCAGTAGCAGAGCTATCATCTTGCCTTTTTTTTTTTTTTTTTTTTAGCAAAGTATCTTACATTCTGTATCATTTCCTTCTCCCATCACCCAACCATGGGCTGCGAGAACTTTGGGGATCCCTCACTTTGCATCCTGTTACAATACTATAATACAGTATGTGTGTTTGTGAGTGTGCACAATAAGAAAATGACATTTTAATAATTCAGAAAATTAATAAATTACTTAAATGTACAGAGATTTTACTAGGAACTGAGTATAATACATTCATTTGGTAAAATGATTCAGCAAATTAAAAGGAGTAAAAAAATATTTGGCACAGAGGTAGCAAATTCTCTTAATGTAATATCTTTAAACCACTAAAATAGATTACATTGCATAAACCAGGTAAAAATTTAAATCCAGCATAAGACTACAAAAAATGATGTCTTAAAAGGAGATATGGTAAAATCAATATTGTTCATTCAGAGTGGAAGTATTCTCTTTGAACTGGCCAATAAACCTTTAAGGTATCAGGACAAAAAAAATTAAAGTAAAACTTCTATAAATGTCAAGAGTTTAATATTGATGAATTACTTGAATATAATAATCTTAATTCTGGAAACTTCCCAACCAAGATAGCAAATAGGTTAATAGAAAAAATATCTCTATTGCAATGACTATTCAAAATGTATACATGTAAACCAAGTCACCAGAACAATAAAAGAAAACAACAAAAGAAAACAAAGCACCTAAACTATTTTCATCTGGAAATGATAGTAGCAGGCTAGACAATTCATTGTCACTCCAGTGGAGGCTTGGCTCTTACTCACTACTCAAGCTAGCAGAACTCCATTATTGCCTTTTAGCCTTCTGTCAGGGTAAGCAAAATTATTTTAATTAAAAGAAAAAAATAAGTGAATGTTTCAATTTGAGGAAATAGTTTTGTTTTGTTTTTAAATAGACTTTAAGGCGTCTTAATTTATGAACACAGATTCAGGGAATATCAGACTTACGAACATAAGAGATCACGGAAACTAATTATCTTCTGGATGCACCCTACCATACACCATTAACAAAACCTAACTGAAACTTTTAATATCTGTTGTAGTCATTGTCTTTCGCTGTGTCCATTTTTAACTAAGTTTATAAATAGCTTTAATAGCCACATTAAACTGAGGTTAATTAGAAGTCTCTGATTGTTATTTATTCTTTATTTCTTAAAATAGTAACTGCAGTAGTGAAAGTTTGGATGAATGTCTGCAGTGAGTTAACATTGGATAGTGGGTCTGGGTACAAGCTTTGTGTTTAAGTACTGTCTTCGCAAATCAGCTGTTATAAGACTTTGGGCTAGTCAACTTACATTAATGTATGTTTCACTGTCCTCTGGAAAATGGGGTGATGGTGATAATGCTAATGCACATAAGCACAACTCCTCGTTATAAAGATCAAATAATACTTGAAAGCTGCTTTTTCATAGTGACAAAGTACACAGAATAAATTTAGCCCTCCACTGGACTCAAAGCAAGTATTAGTAATTTAATGAGACACTCATTGTTGCAGATGGCATTAGTTAACAAAAAGAAGTCACAGAATGAGCACACTAGAAAGTCCTTGACTGGGTTGTATGGATAATTGAAAATAAGTCTATGAAAATCTCCCAAACTTTATGTGTAAAACATGAAATAAGTTGTGATGGCATGGTAAAATATCATTCAATTTATTCATAGACACTGATAACTGGAAGAACTTGTTGCAAATGATAAGAGGCATAGAGCGACAGACACCTTGGTATGAGTCACTCTATAGCAAGGCTCTGAGAATCTTCACAGTGTGTATTTAACTGGATAAAATACTAGCTCTGTCCTTGAAACCTTATTAAACACTAGGAAAAGGGAAAATTCATGCTGTTTTATATACTCGTATCCATGACCTATACCTTGATTTCATGTTGTTAATGTCACAATAGTGACTGAAACTCTGTTCATGGTATAAATTCTACCAAGTGTTACAGTTTTTTAAAGTATGTTTGCATTTATGTACTTTAAATACTACACTAGCCTCTAAAAAGTGGCATTAATTATAAACATCTGTATTCTATACAAGATCACACCCATCAAACAAACACCTTTTCCTTTCCCTATTATTGGGCCCTCCTTTTGCACCATCATGAATCCCTTTGAACATCACATGTTATTGAATCCCTGTGTAAAAAATTGGTGTGTCCTGTTAGCTGGTACTCATGTCATACATATGTGGGTTTTCAGAATCTTTCTCTCATCCTTCACTGCAGGGTATACGTATATAATTAACACATAGACATAAATTCCTGGCTTTTGATTGTTCATTGTTTTCTTCACATTAACTTTTGTATTCAAGGTCAAAATTTTTAATATTGGCACATCATTTAAGTTTTAAATTTTAATAAATATCTTCCACAATTATGTGTAGTGGGTCTAATAGATTTGGGTCTGAGAAAATATGTTTTATGACTGAGCCCACAGGTCTAAATCAGGAGACTATACAAAAAGTTGTACAAATAGGAAAAACTAACAATTTATTGACATGTCTGGAACAAAATCTCCCTCCCACCTTTATTTAATGGAATAAAACTTGGAAAACTCAACTATTCACTTATTTATTCATTTCTTTATTCAATTAGCCTATCAAAATATTTATTAAACACAATATATGTTTATTTTTGAGAATTCATGAGTTGCCATATCATATGGGACATATATTACTTAAACACAAAACAGTAAAAATATAGTGTTATGCAGAAACAAGTACTCTGAAGGATTAGTATAGAGTTTGAATAAGATATGTGATAAGGAATATAACATAGTCCATAACACTTCATCAATTTTCTCTATTATCCAGACAATATGGAATGTATGAGCAGATTCTTTAAAAGGTGATGTGAAGATTTTCTTTCTTCTTTCTTTCCGTGTTTCTTATTTTCTCCCTTCTTCTTTTCCTAAATCCCTCCCTCATTTTCTCTGTTACTTTCAGAAGAAGAAGAAACAGGACAAAGTGCAGGAAAAGTTACATCATGTACACTGCTCATCAAAATTTGGTGTGTTTCCAAATTTATTCAAAATAAAATTTATAATCATATATACCCTTATTATTAGATAAGAAACAATAAAAACAAATGACTTAACACTAATGTAATATTGAAAAATAAAAACTTTATTAAAAGCAAAAAATTCAAATTCAATGGCAAAGAAGAGTATTATAAAAAAACATAGCACTGAAAATATAACATTTCTTGTGTGATTGCTTACTAAACCTAATACATGTTATAAATCTAAGTCTAGCTTTTTCACCTTAATTGCATCATGGAATTTCATTGTGTAATTTTCCAAAGTATTTTATTGATGGGCATTTTGGCCTCTACATTTAAAAAAATATTATACGTTTCACTTGTATGGTCTCTTGTTGCTAGAGAAATTAAGCATGTCCCTTTGTGACTAAACTGTGAAAGGACTCTTGGAAGCTTGCTCCTGGATTCCCCAGGACTTCACCCCATGAATCTTTTCCCTTTTGCTTATTTTAGTTTGTATCTTTCCACTGTACTAATTAATAGATTATATGTATGACTGCATGCTGAGTCCCATGCAGATTTTAAACCATTATCAAACTTGGGGATGGTTTTGAGGATGCAGAAATATGAAATGGTTTGTTTAAAGTGCTTTAATAAATAAATTGAGTAATGTGAACAGGTAATAAGAAAATATGAAAATGATAAGAGAGATTTGAAACAACTTTAGGAAATGGAATTCATTATCACTGAGAAGACCAGATCAATAGACATGGTAGAAAGGCTTAATATATAGTAGAGGAAAACACTAGCATAATGGAAAAGAAATCTAAAGAAATTGACCCAAGGCATCAGATGGAACAAAAACATGGAAAAGAGCACCAAAAGAGAAAAAAAAATAGGGTATATAAGAAGGAAGATATAAACCTTCACTATCAGTAATCACAGAGAATGCACAGGTACAAAGGGATAGAGATCACCAGAGGTAAAGAGAATATCTTAACAATGACTAGTAAAATACAGACTACTTATCAGGTAAGGACAATTAACAGAATGAATGTCCTCTCAACAACAACAAAAAAAGAAGCAGGAAAATTATAGATTGAAAGCTTCAAATTGATGAGGCAAACAAAAAATCAAACTAGAATTGTATATTTAGCTAAACTTCCTTTCAAACACAAAGGTGAATATTTTGTTAAGATTTAGAATAAGCTATAATAAATGAGCTTTCCACAAAGAATACAACCTTAGCAAGGAAAGCTCAGAAGACATGCAATTGCAAGACAAACACTCTTGTGAAGGAACTCTGGGGTAGAAAGAAGAAATGTGAACAAAGGAGATGGTAAACTTATAGATATCTCTGAGCAAATATCAGTTCTAAAATGCCAGAAATTAATTTAGGTTTGAGGATGTTAAAAAGTAGAAGTAACACACTAGATAAGAATGAATGCCCCAAGCATTTTAGCATTTTATAAATAAAAATTAATATATACATGTCTACATTTACAAACATCTAAAACAAACAGAAAATGAAATTTAAAACAGTCAATTTATAACACTAAATAGCAATGAAATAATTGAAGCTAAGTCTTCTAAAGAGATGGTTTTGGTCTTCGTTATTATTTGCAGAATGTTGTGAAAAGATATTGAAGAAGCATAAATTAATGGAGAAAGATGGTATATTCATTGATAGGAAAGCCTAATAGATAAAACGTAATGTTCTAGAGATAGCATTATATATTATATATTTATATAAAATATGTATGTGTGAGTGTGCAACATATGTATATGTATAGGTGTGTTAATATAATGAGAATGGTTTCCATGAAATTAATGTAACCTGGCAGCCAAGGAGAGTGGACTAGAATGTGCATGTGTGAACAATGACAACTTCACTGTACTGGTCAGTGGGGAAGGTAGATGCCTTTGAGTGAGCATGTGTACTGTGTGGCTGTTGCATTCAAAATAACTAAGCAAGTAGAGCAATGAATCTGCATCAAATTTTGCATTAAAATTGAACATTCCTCTGCAGAAACTATTCAAATGATTCAGAGTACTTTTGGGGTCGATGCAATGAGTGTAGTGTAAATAAAGTGTAGCAGAAACACTTCAAAGATGGTTGAGAATCTGTTGAAAGTGATCCACATTCTGGGAGGCCTGTAACAAGCAGAACATCTGAAAATGTGGAATGTGTATAGGCTACAATCAACAAAGATTGGTGACTAACCATGCAAGAACTAGACGCTGATCTGGGGATTCCCAAAACTACTCTACCTGAGATTTTGATGCAGGATCTTGACTTGAAAAGTGCTGTCGCAAAATTTGTTCCATGGCTTCTACAACCTGAGCAGAAGGAACATTGTGCTGCAGTTGCTAATGATTTGAATCAAACCACTAGCAATGAACCAGATTTCCTCAAGGTTATAACTTTGAAGGGGACCGAAGGGTCATTATCCTATGTACAATATTTCATGTATCTTGTATCTTCTGCACTAAATATCTCTACTTTTCATGTTAAATGCCTGGATACTTTCTGGACAGACCTCATATTGTCTTTTAATAAAACATTTAGGATTATACTTTCATGTAAGTACCATTTTAGGGTCATTCTATAGTAATTCTTTTAACTTTGTTAAATGTTTTAGTATTTTAATTTTATTTTTAAAAGATTTTATTTACTTATTTTCGGAGAGAGAGGAAGGTAGAGAGAAAGAGAGGGAGAGGAACATCAGTGTGTGGTTGCTTCTCCTGTGCTCCCCACCTGGGACTTGGCCTGCAACCCAGGCATGTGCCTTGACTGGGAATTGAACCTGAGACTCTTTGGTTCGCAGGCAGGCTCTCAATCCACTGAACCACACCAGCCAGAGCAAATTATAAATATTTTAAAAGTTAAAGAGGGTTACTCATACCTATGAGTTAGTTACAGTTTGAATTTCCAAGTATTTGCTTCATTTATTTTTTGCCTTGAAAAAGTTTTAAAATTTGCTATTTTCCTAATTATTATTGGTTGTGATTGAGAATATAGATTGCATTTATTATTTGAAACCTGGTAGTTTTGTTTTGAAGCATAGCATGTAGTCAATATTTGAAAATTTTCATGTGTTTTACTATGTATAATCTATACTAAATTATTAATGTATTCAAAATTTTATACACAGTATTTAATTTCATTTTAATTTATCTGTAAATTTGTGGAAAATATGTAAAAATATTTAACTTTGATATTAGATAACATATTTGTTATCTTGTCAATTATACATACATACATAATCTGTATGTAAAAGGTACATTATTACATGCATAAAATTTATAATCTTTTTATATATGTATGATGGTTTACTTTTTCATTTTTGTGATGTGTCTTTTCTGCCTTAAGTTATATATTGCTTTCTTACTGATTTTTACTATAGTTTTTAAATTTGTTTTTCAAATTTTCTGTCATTTTTATTTTTGGCATTCCACTTTTAAGACCACAAAACTGTATTTAATTAAGTTGAATTTTAAATTTTGCTGTGGGCTTGGTAAATTTAATTTTAATGCATTGTTATTAATACATTTTAAGTTATAACTGTTATCTTATTATGTTTTTATGTTAACTAAGTGCTTTTTATTTTTTATTTCATATATGTTGTAAATTCAACACAGTATTTTTCACCAATTTTTTCAGCTGTACTGAGATATATAATTGACATACAACACTAAAGTGTACAATGTGTCGTAATATTATTCAACCATAAGAAAGAAGGAAATTTTGTCAGGGTCAACATTTCTTTTTGACCCTTTATTGATTTGAAAGCTCTAAATTATTTTATGTAATTATTTTATGTACTCTTTTTTTTAATATATTTTATTGATTATGCTATTACAGTTGTCCTTTCTCCCCCATCATTCCCCCCACCCTGCACACCCTCTCCCACCCACATTCCCCCCTTTAGTTCATGTCCATGTGTCATAAGTTCTTTAGCTTCTACATTTCCCATACTATTCTTGCCCTCCCCCTGTCTATTTTCTACCCACTATCTATGCTACTCATTCTCTGTACCTTTTCCCCCCCTCTCCTCCTCCCACTCCCATGTTGCTAACCCTCCATGTAATCTCCATTTCTGTGGTTATTTTATGTACTCTTTAAAAATTTATTTTATTGTTGTTCAGTTACAGTTGTCTGCATTTACTCCCTACCAGTCCCCACCACCCCAGCCAAACCCACGTCCCTCCCTTTGTATTGATTTTAAAACATATATAAGCCTTTTTTAAAGATTTTATTTATTTATTTTTAGAGAGAGAAAAAGGGAGGGAGAGAGAGGGAGAGAAATATCAATGCGTTGTTGCCTCTTACTGTTGCGCCCTTACTAGGGACCTGGCCCACAACCCAGGGATGTGCCCTGACTGGGAATTGAACCAGCAACGCTTTGGTTCACAGGACAGCACTAAGTCCATGGAGCCATACTAGCCAGGGCTATAAGCCTTTCTAACATAGTATAAAATTCTTAGTAAGTTTTAGTTATCAATTGTACAATATTCTCAGCCCTTCATCCTTGTAATTACTTTCTTGAGTATTAAGTCAACTATTTCTAAAACACTATTAACTTGTGACATATCTATCTATCTATCCATATCTATAGATATATCTATAGATATATAGATGTACATATAGTTTTTTTGAAATACATATATATTTCAAAAAATATTTTGAAGACACTTAATTGATTCTAACCACAGAGTTTCTCATCCCTGTGGTTCATCTTGGTTTATGTCTCTTTCTGCTGGCATATCTATTTCAGTAGTTCTTTTAGGAATGATTGGGCCTCAGTAGGAATTCTGCTTCCTAATGTTTGTTACTTATGTCATTTTACTCATTTATCTAACTTCTTGGGCTTTTCCAGGTATGTATTTTGTTCATTCTAAGATAAAGTTTTTTATTTCTTCAATTGAGATGAGTTTTACAGTTGATAAAATATTACCATTGAGTCATAATTTAATATGCAGTACCTTGGTGGTAAGTTAAAATAATTAATGTAACTGGTTTATGCTTTAGAAAATAAGTTATTAACATTTATTGAGGGCTTCCTCTATCCCTGAAGTTATTTTAAAATGAAACATCTGCTTAAATTGGCCTCAAATACAAATGACTGCTAAGTAAGCAATGTTAGGATGCAAAACCAGTCTGATTCAAGTGAACTCTTTAAATAACCATAAAACAATTGGAGTTTATGAGACTGTTTCCATACTGTACAATACCTTACTCTTCAGTTTTCCAAACTCTCTGATTATAAGCATTACCTGAAACAAGTAATACCAGTTCCAATACCTTTGCATGTTACTGAATGAGAACCTCCCAGAGAAGGACCAAGTATGCTGTGCCAGCTATGCTAGACCATTGCTATTTAACTTGGTTGGAGGTAAGGATTTTTAATATCAGTTAATTGTGTCCCTGAGATCTAAGCAACAGCCTACTTTGAGAGCTTGTCCCTCATCGCCAGGGAAGGATTTTCTATTTCTACATCTTTGGGATTATTGCAACACCTCAAAACTTATTTGTTACTTTGGTCTCTGGTGAGGACTGCTTACTAACATGGGTTAAAGAATGCTGCCACTTGAGTTTTTAATTTCTGAACTTAGGTGTTATTTGTCTATAAAAGGGTCATATACCTCTAAAAACTATTTGATAAATACTAATTTCCTTCAAATATTTTATCTCCTCCCCTCCCTTCCCCCCACCTCTCTCAGTTTGTGTTATGATTCTATTTCTCAGAGAGACAAAGTAGATTTTATATTTTATAAATTAGTGTCAGATTGGCAATAACATTATTTAAAAAATTCTTAGGTCATTTCATTTTATACTGTACAGTGCAATCTTTCCTACTTTAATATATTTCTTAAATTAATACAAGATAACTCCCACATTGAATTTCATGCAGTATATTGGGCTAAATATCATTAATCTGAAGGTCTCTATCAGGAGGAACTCAGCTGAACTTTTAGGCTCAAATAAATTGAAATGACATCAAGTTTAGCATTGGATTTGACCTTGATGTCAAGCAAGATTCTCTGAATTTGGCTGGGAAATTGTGCTTTCAAAAGCCAAATTTATTTTTTTCCCTCTTTCAAGTCTATTTCCCTAAAGACAAAATGAATCAAACATAACAGTGTCTTTATTATTTTAATTGGATAATGTCAACTGACAGTGTTTAAATTCTAGTTCTAATCTACTATATTTGAAAAATTGGAAGACTTCTTTGAAGAATGATCAAATAGAAAAGATTATTATGTATTTGTTGAGAAGAGTGAAAGAGGATTTGGAGATGGTACTATTGCTTATGGTAGCTTAAAGAAAAATAAAATATAATTTTAAAACTTATTTGGTAATTAAAAGTCAAGGACACAAATTTGCCTTGCTATCTCAAGATCTCTGCTACCCTATAACTATAATTAAGTTTGTAGTCAATATGATTGGCCTTTAAATAGTATTTAGAAAGAAAAGATTAGGAAAATGGGCCTTCAAATATAAAACTGATTTAAAATATGTACCTTTCTTTTCAGATACTGAACACAATTGTTATATCAAATCAGATTAATTACATTCTAAGTCTGTGAGGAAATGAGGCCATGAATTCCAGATCTTTGTCAGGAGAGCTGGTGATCTGATTTGCTATAATAAAGATTCAACATTGCCATGTATTTATTTTGTCTATATTATTTCTCACTTAAAAATCTCAAAGTATATTTTTATATAGCAGTATCAATAAAAGCATTAATATTAAATTATCTCATATTTCCCCTAACTTTTAAAAATATGCAAGTGCATTTGGGTTACTTATTTGGCTGAATCTATCATGGAAATTTTTAATAAACATTGTACATGTCACTGATTTTTTTCTAGACTTATAAGTATTTACCTAAATTTACCTACATTTCACTTGAAAATTCTAGACAACTTCAATCAATACATGTAGAGAGAAATATAGGTCTTTACACATATAGTACATTGAAACAAAAAAATCTTAGTTAAAATAGTAAAACTGATCATACCTTCAGTTTAGAACATCTGCCTTGTTTTTTTTTTTAATTTTGATGTTTTTGAGTAACTGCCATTACTCATTATAATTTTGTTAAATCCATTTGATTTTTAAACAGATCTCTGGCTATAACGCACTATTTCTCCTGGATTTGATACTGTGACTATTATTTCACAAAATATCAAGCCTCATTGTTTGACATAATTTTTTGTTCATTGTCAAATAATGTCTGGGGATTATTTCCATGGATCTACTGATCTTCACTCATGTCTTCTTTAGTAATAATTGTAATGCTTCTTTGGACATACTTTAACAATTTTTTAAAGATTTTATTTATATTTTTAGAGAGAAGGGAAGGGAGGGAAAAAGAGGGAGAGAAACATCAATGTGTGGTTGCCTCTCACACACCCCCTTACTGGGGGCCTGGCCTGCAACCCAGGCATGTGCTTTGTTGACTGGGAATCAAACCAGGGGGCCCTTTGGTTCTCAGGCTGGCATTCAATCCACTGAGCCACACCAGCCAGGGCAACTTTAGCAATTTTATGTGCTCCTTAGTTTACTGCACTGCATTAAGGACAAAAAAGAAGTTTGGAGTGATCTTTGGGGAGAAAAATAGAATAGTCATACCACCAAGATCTTACCCTACCTCCTCAACACCAGCTTCATTGGAAAAGTGGAGAAAAGTACCTACTGGAGACCCTTCTTCACTCCCGTTTCAGATTGGGGTAAGCACTTGTGAAGATGTGCAAACCAACACCTCATACCTTATCCCCCAGTTTTAGACAACAAATTTTTAATTGCTCATTTTAATTTTCTCTAGCCATTACTCTGAGGATGATATGGTATGGTGTTCCTTGCCCTGAGGAAATATGACTCAGCTGCCCAAGCCTGTTCCAGTACTTTCATAGTATTTGAAGCATCTACAAATGGGTAAGCAAAGCCTTGTATTCTGTGTCTACTCCTGTTAGGACTCCTGTTTTGGCCTTCCCAGCCTACCAGCATGAGTTCAAGTATCCAGCTCTGTTTGGGACCTTCGCCTTCCTCCAAGGTTATCCTCTTCCCCCATAGCTATCTGATCTCTGTCTCTTTTGCTGATTGACAGAACAGTTCTTACTGGCATTTCATGCCTCAAAAGTTACTGGAGGCATAAACTTAATTTCAGCCCATCTCTGTGTAGTCGCATCCTCTCAATACAGTCACCTCAAGTGAGCGCATCAGGATACCCACTTGCCAGTTCCAATCATCTTCCAGTCCTGGAAGGGGTACTTCAGAAGCATGTCCTATTTTAATGTGCTACTTTAATGCACTCCTTAAATTGGCATAGGCTGTGCCCCAGATAAGCATGTTTGATAGGCCTGGTTTCTATTGCCCTTCAGCCTCACCATAAGGCCAGACCATCGGCCAATGCTAATGAGTCAGAGACAAACTGCGTGCAATTTAGCCCACCAAACATATTGGTTTTTACCTTCCCACTAACAAAGCAACTCATAGTAGAGTTTCTACTGTCATTTATACCTAAATGTCAACATCAGTCACTAAATCTTACATCTAATTTTTTTTATGAAATAGTATGACATATTTTCAGGGAAAATGATTACTGGAATATTTAAGAAATTTGATATTTATGTAAAGGAGGACCATTCCCAGCAGCCTTGAAAGCATACTTCTCAGGCATATGCTTCCTTAGCCTCTGGGAAACAAGCACAGACTCTTTTGGTTGTAGTCATGTTTTAGTTTTAATGACACTTAAATATCTTTATGCGTCATTCTCACTTTAAGCCTGTGAGGGTAACAGATGATGGATTATCACATACATTCAGAGATCACTGGTGTGTTCAAATTAATTTAGGCAACAAATGACATATAAATTATTAACATTTAAGTTCATTTAAAAAATTTTATAATATCGCCATTTCTAAAGGCCTGCTTAAGAAAACAAGTTCCAGAAGTTTCCTGAACCTTCACCCTACTCTGTCTGCATTTTCAAAATGGCATGTTTACTGATGATTAACAGTGTGCTAACTGGATGGAGACAATGAAGGAGAGAGACCCTTGTGATGTTTGGCACCAGCAAATAATTGAGGTAATTCCTCAGATAATTTCAGTGCAAAGCTAGCATCATCCTTAAAGCTGAAATGTTAGAAGGGTATAATAGTATTTTAGTGTTTTCTGATGGGTGTGCGTTGTGAGGGGAGTACACATGCAAGATGGTAAATTGAAGAGTTCCAAAATAATATCTGTTTGTTTCATATCATAACAATAGAATGAGCTCAAAGATAATGTAAGAAAAATTCCAAAACTTAAAGAATGTTTTAAACTAAATATACTTCAAGAACTGCAAAATCAGAATTGACAATTGAACAATAATAACTTATCATCATTGTTCTCAGAAAATGTTTATTATATACTTCATTCTTTACTGGTATAATTTTTGAATTCTTATCAAGAAATTTTTGAAACATCTGAAAGGAACCAGTGATGCATTTTGTTCTTTGGATTATATAAAAAATGATGGGGTATCAGTATTGCAGGTAGAGAAAGAGAATGCATGTACATGTAATATGGGATACATATAACCACAAAATATATGCATAACTTCACCTGTGTTCTGTGGCATATATAGCGATACATGTCTTGTGCTAGAGGAAAACAGACTGGGTCATTAATATATTTAGAATAAGGTCACGTAATTAGAGCTCACTAAATCTGGTTTGTGGGCCTCATGTTAGAGCTCCCCAGATCTGCACAGGGTTATTGGATGTCGTGTTTTAGTGTTTCAGAACTGATTATCAGCATTCAACTACTAAAAGAATTTACTTAAACATCTAAGTGTCTAGATTCTAGGACTTCCTTATTTAACCATAAAACAAAAGTAATGTAGCAGATGTCCCTTTACGATAATTAATTATAATAGGCTATAAAGAACAATGTCTTGTATGAAATAAGATTTACTAGAGAGACAATGAAGCTAGAATATATAACTCAATAGCGAGAAATAAGCAGTACGTAGAAATTGACTCTGAGAGAACAAAATGTTGGAATCAGCATAGAATAATTCCAACATAGCTATTATATACACAATAGAGGACTTAAAAGAAATAAATGAATAAAAATTTAAGTAGAGAAACAATTAGAAAGGAAATTCAAATAGAATTTTTAGAAGTAAAAAGTAAATATCTAAAATTTAAAAATGTATTGGGTGTTTTTAACAAAAGTATTGAAACAATCTAAATAAAAAGAACAACAACCATAACAACAAAAACAAGTTTGAAAAAAGTAAACAGAATATCAGTGAACCAAAAGAAATATAAAAATTTCCATCATACATGTTACTGATCCCTACAGAAAAGAAGAGAAAGAATTGGGCAAAAAAAATTTGTTGGCAAAATATTGAAAAATTTATATATTAAGAAAAAACATAAATAATGACTACAATTAGTGACTTATTCTAATAATGTGTATTTCTAGATTATAGAAGCTAAATTAACTATGTATTATGTCTGATATTGAATTGGATGCTAGAGTAAAAAAAGAAAACAAACTGTAAAGAACATAATTGTCATGACTAAAGAAATCAAAATAGTAATTTTGGATTTTGTAATAGTATTGAATTAATGTTAGGTTTCTTCATTTGATAATGGCTCTGGGTTTGCGTGATACAATTATATTATTGTTCTAAAGAAATAACAGGGAAATATTTTGGAGTACAGAGATTATGTATCTCCAACTTATTCTTAGTGGTTCAGAAAAATATCCATCATCCCAGCAATATATAATAAAATGATATATTTACTAAATATTCACATGTGTATGGTAATAGCTAATATGGTAAAATTACATGCAGAATAAGTATATATACACATATATATGACACCCGCATAAAGAAAATATGACAATATATAAAGAATTAATGAATTTAGTAAAAGAGTAATGGAATTTTCTTGAACTACCCTTGCACTTTTAAAAAAAATATTTGACATTATACAGAGTCTGACACAAATAACACCTCATTTTTATTACAAAATCTTTTATTACAAAATCATAAGCATGTAATTCTATAACATAACAATAACACACAAGTGCACCATATGACACGTTAGGTGAAATGTTTAAATTAAAACTATAAATTATTATACCCATATTATCACCCTACCAACCACATTCAAGCCAGTGTTACCTCTGCCAGACCCTGTTTCATAACATAGTTAAGTTTTAAAATAAAAATCTAACCAAAAATGCTGGCATTTCCATATGGCAATAATTATCTGGCTTCCAGTAGTAGCAAGTCTCTTTACATGCACAGAGACACTAATATCCTCATCTATCATGATTCCTGAATTTAGTGTTAGTTGTCCTCTGTATGATACTACATAAATCCATACTATACCTATATATATTTGTTTTATTTTTATGTAAGTAAATATATATAAATAAAACAAATAAAATAAATGCACTGAAAACCACAAACCACAAAAAAAAAACCACATAAACACATCTAAAGAAAACAATAAAACATGAAACTCACAGAAAAGTTTTTCAAAAGGTTTAAAAATGGATCACCAACCAAGCATTAGCATTTACCTTGACAGTAGGTTACTCATTGATAACAAGGGAAGTTAAAAAAAAACTAAAATAATATATTCAAAGATATGAGCAAAATTTCAACTTAAGATTCCATGTCAACTTAAGATTTTTTAAATTTCAACTTAAGATTCCATGTGGAGAAAAGGGGACCTTAGTACACTGTTGGTGGGATTGCAGACTGGTACAGCCACTATGGAAAACAGTATGGAATTTTCTAAGAAAACAATGGATCTACCTTTTGACCCAGCAATTCCACTGCTTGAATTATATCCTAAGAACCATGAAACACCAATCCAAAAGAACCTGTGCACCCCTATGTTCATAGCAGCGCAATTTACAATAGCCAAGTGTTAGAAGCAACCTAGGTGCCCATCAGTAAATGAATGGATCAAAAAACTGTGATACATCTACACAATGGAATTCTATGCAGCAGAAAGAAAGAAGGAGTTCCTACCCTTTCCAACAGCATGGATGGAACTGGAGAGCATCATGCTAAGCGAAATAAGCCAGGCAATGAAAGACAAATACCATATGATCTCGCCTTTAACAGGAACCTAATCAATCAAACAAACAAACAAGCAGAATATAACCAAAGACACTGAAGTTGAGAGCAGCCTGACAGTCACCAGAGGGGAGGGAATTTCAGGGAAAAGGGGGAAGGGTTTAGAGCAACAAGTATAAAGGACATGTGGACAAAAACTATGGGGGGTGGAAATGGGAGGGGGTGGGAAGGCCTGGGGTACTAGGCTGGGGTGGGAGTAAAAGACAGAGAACTGTACAAGAACAATTAAAATAAAAATTAAAAAAAAAACTTTATTTCATGACAGATGGTAACATGGCCCTTTAATTTACTAAAGGAATTGATACAATATATATTTCACCAAAAGGAAAATTATTCAAAATAAAGGTAAAAGGTTCAAAGGAAAATATTAGTAAATTAACTAATAAATGTTGACTTAAATCTGACTGAATTTTTGGCAAAAATAATAATGATAACAGTTTAAATTATAAACTAAAAAAATAAATCTTAATTACTACTTGACAAGAACGTGTAACTCAGGAGGAAATTAATAAAAATAATTCTTCTAAATCCACAAGTACTTGGGATAAAAGTTAAATACAGCTTAAACTTAAATTTTGTTGTTAATATATGGTAAAATTTTACAGTAATCATGCAGGTAATGTAAATATAAAAATTAGTATAAAAATAAAAGGAGACATCAAAAAGAAAAATAACAATGGGAGCGAATAAAATTGATGATGTCTAATCACTATTTATAAAAATTAAAGTGCACTTAGTTGAGAGAAATAACTACAGATTTAATATAAAACCTTTAACTGCACTTTTATAAGAAGAAAATAAAAAACTAATCAATAAAAATGATAATTCTAGACAAAAGGATTATCTCTAAAATATTAATTTTCCAGGAAAAATAGTCAGAATGAAACTGGTACAGCTATAAAACTTTTAGTATTTTTAAGTATATTTTATCAAATACGGTATTACAATTGTCCCATTTTCTTCTCCCTTTTTATTCTCTGCCCTGTATCCCCAACTCACTAGCATTCTCCCTCTCTTAGCTCATGCCCACGGATCATACACATAAGTTCTTTGGCTTCTCCATTTCCTATACTATTTTTAACCTCCCCTTGTCTATTTCATATGAACCATTTATGCTTCTTATTCCCTGTACCTTTTCCCCAACACCACTGATAACCCTCCATATGATCTCCATTTCTGTGATTCTGTTCCTGTTCTAGTTGTTTGCTTAGTTCATTTTTGCTTTTGTTTTTTAAAGTTTGGTTGTCAACAATTATGAGTTTGTTGTCATTTTACTGTTTGTATTTTTTGATCTTCTTTTTCTTAGATAAGTCCCTTTAACATTTCACATAATAAGGGCTTCGTGATGATGAACTCCTTTCACTTGACCTTATCTGGGAAGCACTTTATCTGTCCTTCCATTCTAAATGACAGCTTTGCGGGATAGAATGATCTTGGATGTAAGTCCTTGCCTTTCATGACCTTGAATACTTCTTTCCAGCACCTTCTTATCTGAAAGGTCTCTGTTGAGAAATAAGCTGATAGTATTATGGGAACTCCTTTGTAGGTAACCGTCTTCTTTTGTCTTCCTGCTTTTAGGATTCTCTCCTTATCTTTGATCTTGGCTAATGTAATTCTGATATGCCTTGGTGTGTTCCTCCTTGGGTCCAACTTCTTTGGGACTCTCTGAGCTACCTGGACATCCTGGAAGTCTATTTCCTTTGCCAGATTAGAGAAGTTCTCCTTCATTGTTTTCTCAAATAAGTTTTCAATTCCCTCCTCTTTCTCGTCTCCTCTGGCATCCCTATAATTCAGATGTTGCAAAGTTTAAAGTTGTCCCAGAGGTTACTAAGCCTCTCCTCGTTTTTTGTTTGTTTGTTTGTTTTTTGAATTCGTGTCTCTTCATTCTCTTCTGGTTAAATGTTTCTTTCTTCCTTCTGCTCCAAATAGTTGATTTGAGTCTTGGTTTCCTTCCCTTCACTGTTGGTTCCCTGTAAGTTTTTCTTTGTTTCTCTTTGCATAGCCTTCACTTTTTCCTCAATTTTATGACCATGCTCAACCATTCCTGTGGGCATCCCGATTACCAAGTGTTTTGAACACTGCCTCTGATAGGTTGACTATCTCTTCATTGCTAATTTTATTTTTAGAGCTTTGATGTGTTCTTTCATTTGGGTCATATTTCTTTGTCTCAGCATGTTTTGAGGGGCAGAGTCTTAGGTATTCCCTAGAACAGGGTAACCCACTTCTCTGAGTTGTGGCACTAAGTGTGGGGAAGGGGTGAGAGAGGGAACTACGCTGCTCACTCAATTCTCAGCCAGCTTTCAGTCACTTCTCCTGCTACCAACAAGCAAACTGGGCCCTTCTAGTGCTGATTCCTGGGTAGATGAGTTTGTGTACATTCTAGGACCCTGTGGGTCTTTCCAACAAACAATCCTATAAAGCTAGGAATTTCTCCCACTGACGTGCCCCCCACAGGTTTTTACAGCCAGAGGTTTTGAGGTTTTCTTTTCCCTTGCGACTGAGATGGTGATGTAGATAGATCCACTTCGATTCCTTGCACAACCATAAAAAGGACAATACCAAACATAAAAACAAAAAATAATCAGAACTGACAGAAGATTGCACTGTATGAAAGTGCAATCCTACAACAAAGCAGTTAAAGAAGAAACATTCATTCAGACAGGTAGGAGGGGTGAGATGGGCAGGTGGATCTGAGAGGTCGAAGGGCAAAGCAGCAGCTGGTGGACCAGTGGTCCTGCATTTATGTGTGGAAAAACTGGAAAGAATAACTGATGAGTGAGATAGTACTTTCAGTCTTATTCGACTTTAATATGAGAAGGATTACTAGGATTACAGATTGTCATTCCATTTTGACAAATCAAGTCATTCAAATATAAGTCATCAGTAAGTTAATATAATTTAAATCTTAAATGTTCCTGATAAAAACCTTCATAGTAATAAATTATAATATAAATTAATGCAGAGAGAGAAAATTATTATCATGATAGAACATGAGTCTCTTATTAATAAATCAAAAATACTAAACATTAATAAAAATATATATGACAATCAAAGTAATAAGCTTGATGTAACACAATGGCATATAGAAAATTCTGATTTGAACAAGTGGGAAATGCAGTCTTCTTAGCAGAGTTGATTTATAATCATTGATTTTGTACGTTGTTATAAAACAAGTACAATATTTAATTAAATTATTCTTATTATATAAATCATGTCTCTGATGACAAAGCTATGTATTACATTATACAGGAACAACATTATGATAACCAAAAGCCCAGCACCATGACAAATACTGATAATTTTCAATTAGTATCCATTCTCTGCTTCTATTTTAAGTAATAGATTGTCATATAAATTTGGAAAAGAAAACAAGAAACCTTATCAAGTATATGTAGCCATGTGGTTAGTTTCTTCAGAAAATTTCAATTGGATATAAGGTATGCAATCTCTACATCATTTCCTTCAAAGAGAATTGCTTACTTTCCTTTTCTACTGCATCCTATTTTCCATGTGTACTGGGGAGCCAGCCAATACTGACTGTTCAATGTAGGAAATCACACAAAGTAATGGGAGTCACTTTTTGTGAGTGCACTCACAAAAAGACATGGGTGCTTGAATAATAAATGCAGCAAAACTCTCTACTAACCCTGTATTTCCTATTTATTTGTAATGTTAGGTGATAAGAAAAAAACCCATTTGGCCTCATTTAAACTACTGGTTTTAAGGTTATCTTTATATCTTAATGTAGGTTAATACTTTTCTCAGATATAATGAATTAAATTAAATTCTCTTAGTTTATGCTTATCTTTCAGTTTTAGGTTTTATTTTTACAAACATATTTGTAACTTGAAACTGAAGGTACAGGTCAGTATTGTCTTCAATTTTGTGTTCTTTTGTGTGTGTGTGTGTGTGTCTTATTAATAAAACTCATTGATCTCCAAAGGCTATAAAAACATTATCTAAACTGCCTTCTGAAAATTTAAGATTGAGACTCACATTATGTGTAATCCTCTTGAACATTAGATTTATACACTAGGAGAGGTAAGGACTCAACTTTACTTTCAAATAGATCCTCAATTATTTAGAAATACTTTAGTGAATATGACATCATTTCCCACTAATTTGAATTGCATCTTTGTGACCACTCATAAGAGTCTAAGTAGGAATAACAATTTTAGAAAATAGCATTGTATTCTTTCATAATTCTAAAAAAGTACACACTCTAGGGTACACAAATATCGCTCTAAAATATATAACCTATATAAATTCTTGTACAAGTGCAGCATGTGATGTTTAGAATCACTAAAGAATGGAAAAGCCAAATATTAATTAACAGAAGAAAGGTAAATATGAATTTATTTTTCCCCATTTAAGTAAAAGGAAAATATGCACAAGGTCAACATAATATTAATAGAAATGTAATGTTAGGTAACAAAATACAGTATGAAACTTATTTTATCAGTTAAGTTTTCAGAAAAATAACATAAAATAATTTATTGGTTATTCAGTTGAATATAAAAAATCAAGGGGATATTAAAAATGAAATTTTGATGAGTATATGTGTATGAATGAAAACACAGAGCTTGACCAATAATTTATTTTTCTTTTAAAAATGTTTATTTTGGTATAAATTTAAACTTGGAGAACTGTGGCAAAAACAACATGAAAAATTTGTACATTAACTTTAGCTAGATTCAACAAATGTTAACATTTACTACAACTCGCTTTGCCATTCTTTTAATGTTCTTTGTGTATTTTTGTTATAAAATCTTTGAATTGTCGTATACATTTTACAACCAGCCTGTCAGAACCTATAGCTGGTTTACTATAATTATAATTTAGAAGACATTGAATCTATAGATCAAATAGGGAAGAACTGACTCCTTAATCATTTTGGGACATTTAGTTTTGAACATGATATATCTCTGTATTTATTTGTTTCTTTTAAAATTTGCTTTAACAAGTTTTATAGTTTTGGTGTAAACAAATTTTGTATATATTTTAATTACACTGATATGAGTTGAGTGGTTTTTGTTTTTCACTCTGAAATGTAGTTTTAGTTTCTATGTTATTTGTCAGTATTTGTTGCTATATGTAGAAACAAATTTGATTTTATGTTTGACCATGTAAAAATTTATGTTTAACAATTTTGGTAAAATTTATAAATATTTTATTATTTTATTATTTTTAGAGAGGGGGGAAAGGTGGGAGGGAAAAAGAGAGAGAGAAACATGGGTGTGTGAAAGAAACATGGATTGATTGCCTCTCACATGCAGCCCTCTGGGATGGGTGTGCAACCCAGACATACACCCTGACCAGTAATGGAACCAGCAACCTTTTCATTCTGTGAATGATGCCTAACCAAATAAGCTGCACAGTTCACAGTACAATCTTGGTAACTTAATTTCTTAATTATTGGTTGATTATTAATTTATTTTTTAAAATTTTATTCTTTTTTTAATTGTTGTTGAAGTACAGTCATCTCCATTTTCCACCCACTACACCCCCATCACCATACCCATCCACACCTCCCACCCTTAATCCTACCCCTCTTTGGCTTTGTCCATGTGTCCTTTATGCATGTTCCTTGATGACCCTTCCCCTTCTTTCCCCCATTATCCCCCTACTACCCCCACTCTGGTTACTGTCAGTTACTGTCTTTATTTCAATGTCTCTGGTTATATTTACTTGCTTGTTTGTTTTGTTGATTAGGTTCCACTTACAGGTGAGATCATAAGGTATTTGTGTTTCACTGCTTGGCTTATGTCACAGCATAATGCTCTCCAGTTCCATCCATGCTGTTGTGAAGGGTAGGACCTCCTTCTTTCTTTCTGCTGCATAGAATTCCATTGTATAAATGTACTATTGTTTTTTGATCCACTCATTTACAGATGGGCACTTAGTTTGCTTCCAGGACTTGGCTATTGTAAATTGTGCTGTTATGAACATTGGGGTGCATAGGTTCTTTTGGATATAATACTAGCAGTGGAATTGCCAGGTTAAAAGGCAGTTCCATTTTTAGTCTTTTGAGGAAATTCCATACTGTTTTCCACTGTGGCTGTACCAGTCTTCATTCCCACCAACAGTGTACTGGGGTTCCCTTTTTTCCACAACCTTGTCAGCACTTGTTGTTTGTTGATTTGTTAATGATAGCCAATCTGACCTATGTGAAGTGGTATCTCATTGTGGTTTTCAAGTATGTAGGAATAAACCTAACCAAATAGGTAAAAGACCTGTACTCAGAAAACTACACAACACTGAAGAAAGAAATTAAGGAAGACACAAACAAATGGAAGCATGAATATACCATGTTCATGGATTGGAAGAATTAACATCATCAAAATGCCCATACTACCCAAAGCAATTTGTAGATTCAATGCAATCCCTATTAAAATACCAATGACATAGTTCACAGATAAAGAACAAACATTTCAAAAATATATAAGGAACTATAAATGACCCCAAGTAGCTGCAGCAATTTTGAGAAAAAAGAACACAATAAAAAGATCTCAATACCTTATATTAAACTATATTACAAGGCCAGTGTAATTAAAACAGTCTGGCACTGGCACAAGAACAGACACATGGAACAATGGAACAGAATGGAGAGCCCAGAAATAAGCCTATGTCTCTATGGTCAATTAATATTTAACAAAGGAGACAGAAGCATAAAATGGAGTAAAACTAGCATCTTTTACTCCCCAAATATTGTTGGGAGATCTGGACAGCTACATGCAAAAAAATAAAACTTGACCATAAACTTACACCATTCACAAAAATAAACTCAAGATGGATAAAAGAATTAAATATAAGTCATGACACCATAAAAGTCCTAGAGGAGAACATAGGCAGGAAAACCTCAGATATTCCATGCAGTAATATTTTCACTGATATATCCCCTAAAGCAGGGGACATAAAGAAAAGAATAAACAAATGGGACTACATCGAAATAAAAAGCTCCTGCATAGCTAAAGAAAATAACGTTAAAATGAAAAGGAAACCAACCATATAGGAAAACATATTTGCCAATGATACCTCAGACAAGAATTTGATCTCCAAAATGTATAAAGAACTCACACACCTCCACTCTAAGAAGACAACCAACCCAATTAAAAAATGGGCAAAAGGCTTGAACAGACGCTCCTCAACAGAGGACACACAAAGGGCCCAGAGATATATGAAAGGATGTTCAGCATCACCAGCCATCAGAAAGATGGATATTAATTTCTAAAGGATTTCTTTATTAGCATTCATATCTTCTATAAATGAAAATAGTTTTATTTCTTTCTTTGTAAGCTATATGCATTTTATTTATTTATTTTTGCCTTCTTGCTAGAATATTCAATGCAAGGCTACATACAAATGGTGAGAATGGACACCTGACCCGTGTTCCTGAATTAAAGGGAAGCATTTACTATTTTACATTTCAACATGGCATTAGCTACAGTTGCTTTGTGAGTGTCTTTTATCATACTGAGAAGTTTCCTTCCACATAGTTTATTGAGAGTTTTACATTATAGGTGGATGCTGAACTTTACCAAATGATTTTTCTACATATATAGAGATCCTATAATTTCCCATTGTATTCAATTGGTAATTTTTAAATGTTAACCAATCTCACATACTTGGAACAAATGTCACTTAATAGTAACTTATTTTACATTGTATATATTGCTGGCTTGATTTTGCTATAGTTTCAGGAATTTTTACTCTATGGTTTTGTTTGTTGTAATGTGTCAGTTTGGTTTTTATATGTGGGTTTGCTGAGTTTATAAAATGGATTAGGAAGTTTTTTTACTTCTCTATTTTTAGAAAAAATTAATATATGTGGTGTTTTATCATCCATGAATGAGGGAACTCAACAGTAAAGCCACATGGGCCTTAAGGTTTCTTTGTAGTAGTGTTTCTGAAAAAAAATGTAAATTTTACAATTGACAGGAAATTTGTGTTGTTATATCTTTTTCTGAAAGAAATTGTGATGATTTGGTGAGTTTTTATTATATGATATATACCTCTTTTTTAAAAATAGTTGATATAAATATTTATTTAAATATTTCTGGAGCTGGTAATTCTGCTCTCCTTTTGTCTATCTTGCTAATATGTGTTTTTAAAGAATAAACTTTGGTTATTTTTAAATTGCTGCTTTATTTTCTCATTTTTATGCTTTTATATGATTATTTGCTTCTTCTTTTGGTTTATTTTTTCTTTCTTTCCTCTTCCTCCTACTCCCTCCCCTTCCCCCATCTTCCCCCCTCCTTCCTCCTCCTTCCTCCTCCTCCTTCCCCTACCCTTCCTCCTTGTTCATCTTTTGCTAGATTTTTATTTCTGATTTCCTTGATGACCAAGACACAGGGGGAAAAAAAGCCCATCAATTTCAAGCATCACAGTATCCAAGACCAAAAAAAAACAAAAAAAAAAAACCCCACAAAAAACTACTGTGTGATAACATCATCCTCTACTGAAGACCTGTGGCATGCTAGACATTTCTATAGGCCCTGGAGGTATGAAGATGGATGAAATGATGTATGAAAGGATCCCTATCTTAGACAGTGCCTACCCTGCATTAACTCTAGTTCAGATTTTTAATAATTCTTACTATTGCAGTTTGTTTAATTCTAAGTAATTATGGTTATTATTATTTTCTGCTTATTACTACACAGCATTTCTGCCTCTGAGAAGACTAGAAGGTTATGTCACCTTCTGATAGTTGAGCCCATTTATTTCCAAGTGACTTTAATTTATTATAATATATATTATATATAATAATATAATGAGTAAATAAATATATATAATAAATATATATTTATATAATATAAATAAGCCCAAGTGACAAAGATACACCTCAGATTCAGTTGATTTAGTCTGATGATGGCTCACTGGGCTGAATCTCATTTACCAAATCACTACTTGAAACCACATTACTCAGTCTGGAGGCTGAGTGGGGCTTCCTGAGTTACTCCTGGGTGAGGTTGACATTCATCCCCCACGCTGCCTGACTTCAGAGCTTCTGCTCCTCTTCAACACAGAGAGCTAGAGGGGGACCAGATTCGACAGCAAAGTACTAGAGTTACCGTTGGTGAGTCAAAATCCTCATTGGCTCATAGAATATTTATTAGCTTCGTTTTGTTTCTTATGATAGGAAAGTTTTACTTTTTTTCTTTCTAATATAAACATGCATGTCCATAAATTTCCCTCTGTTTCTTATAGTTTATTTGTATTGCATCTTTTACATTAACACTTATCCCAGTATACCCTTTTTCACCTCCACCCCCTCCCCCACAATCACCACACTGTCCTCTGTCTGTCTGTTTTTTCTAAATCTCTCTCCCTCTAACCATCCCCCCACCCCATAGCTGTCATCCTGCTCGCTGAGCTTGTCTCTATTTTGCTTGTAAGTTCAGTTTGTTCATTAGATTATACATATGAGTGAAATCATATGGTATTTGTCTTTCTCTGACTGACTTATTTCAGGGATCAAACAAAAGACTCATGGGCACTAACAACTGTGGTGATTGCAGAGGGAAGGAGGGTGGGCGGAAGTGAAAGAAAGCATAAGTAGAATAAAAGGTAATGGAAAAAATACAATAAAAATACACTATTTAAAAATATATAAAATACTACATTGTAATTATTAATTTAAAGACACTATTTTCAGAGTATGCTTTATAATATTTTGATGTTTTATATTGTTGAGAGTTATTTTATCCCCTTGCAGGATGTAGCCTGGTTTGGGTAGCACCCCATGTACACTTAAAATAATGTATATTCTGAAATTATGTGATGTAGTATTTATAAAAAAAAACCATAGAGTGATAGTGTTGTTTTGTTCTTCCACACCTTCAGTACTTTTTTTTTCTGTCCATTGACACTAGTAAAGCTTTTTAAAACACACTCTATGTTTTTTTGGGGGGATTTATTCCTAAATCCCTTATTTTATAAGTTTTGTTACGTTTTAAGTTATGATATTAAGTGAATTTACTAGGGAGTTATATCTTCCTGATATTTGAGATTTTATCATATCTGGTAATATTCTTTGTTTTTTTTTTGTTTGTTTGTTTTGTTTTTATTTTTATTTATTTTTTATTTTTTTAATTTTTATTTTAATTGTTGATCTTGTACAGTTTTCTCTCTTTTATTCTCACCTGAACCCACCACCCCAGCCCTCCCCACCTCCCTCCCATTTCCACCCCCCTATAGTTTTTGTCCATGTGTTCTTTATACTTGTTCCTGTAAATCCTTCCCTTTTTCCCCTGAAATTCCCTCCCCTCTCCCCACTGGTGACTTTCAGCCTGTTCTCAATTTCCATGTCTTTGGTTATATTATGCTTGTTTGTTTGTTTTGTTGATTAGCTTCCTGTTAAAGGTGAGATCATATGGTATTTGTCTTTCACTGCCTGGCTTACTTCGCTTAGCATGATGCTCTCAAGTTCCATCCATGCAGTTGCAAAGGGTATGAGCTCCTTTTTTCTTTCTGCTGCATAGAATAAAAGCAAGGGACATAAAGGAAAGAATAAACAAATGGGATCTCATCAAAATAAAAAGCTTCTGCATGCCCAAGGAAAACAGTATTAAAATAAAAAGAGAACCGACTGTGCAGGAAAACATATTTGCCAATGATACCTCAGATAAGGGTTTAATCTCCAAAATACACAAAGAACTTACACGACTCCACTCTAAGAAGACAAGCAACCCAATTAAAAAATGGGCAAAGGACTTGGGCAGACACCTCTCCAAGGAGGACATACAGAGGATCCAGAGACACATGAAAAGATGCTCGATATCGCTAGCTATCAGAGAGATGCAAATTAAAACCACAATGAGATATTCTTTGTTTTGATACCTAATATGTTCTGCTATTTTTATAATCATACAGTTTTTTAGTCTTGTATAATATATAGCATTTCCCATCATTTTGCTTTAACATTATCAGTGTTGTAAATCCAAAGTACGACCCTGCAGACACATATACGTCTCTAGATTTGTTGTCCACTCTACTTCTGCCTTGTATTTTGAGTTTTTATACCATTAATAGTTTTATAAATTGATGGATATGCTTTACTACTTTTCTCTTTGACTTTATTTACCCAATCTCTCCTACCTAATATTTTTTCTCGCCTTTATATTAGAGTTATTCTAGTTTTGTTTTTACTATTCTAGTGTATTTCTTATATTATGTAACTATGCCTCCTCACATTTTTTTAGTTATTTCCTTAAGGATGAAAGACACATCTTTAAGCTTTTATACACCATACAAAAATCTTGCCACGAATAGATCCAGCTACCATCACATTCTGTGCTATTTTTTCATGTATAATACATATCATACTTTATAAACTACAAAATCAGTATTACATTTAGCATTTTGGGTGCTCTGCGTTTCTTATAACACATTTCCTTCAAGTCTCCTTTCTCTTCATCTTCAGTAACCTACATATTGTTATTTGCAGTGCCACCAGATGCACATTTACTCATTTTTTTTTTACCTATAGAAACCTTTATTTTGCCTTTATATGACTGATAGTTTCGCTGGATTTGAAAATTGTTAATAAAAAGATTTTTTCCCTTGGTTTCCCTATTATAAAGAACTTTTTCTTATTCTTTTTTTCTTCTGCATTGTTTCTGAAAATAATGCAGCTGTCTTTCTTATTTTATGTGTATGTAATCTATTACTTTGTTTTGGATGCTTTTATGATATTTTTATTATCTTTGGACTTTGAAAATTTTACTCTAATATGCCTACACAACATTTTCTTTGTGTTTATATTGATTGGTTTTTTGAGTGTCTTGGATATAAATGTCTGTGTCATTCAACAATTTGGGAAGTATTAAAACATTTCTTCAAATATTTTTGTAGCTATTATTTTTTTCTCTTCTTCCTTCTATGACTTCATTTGAATATATATGAATTTATATAATTAATTATACAGTTAACTGATAATCTTTTAATTAAAAAACTGTTTCTCAATTTTTTGGATTGGATCGTTTGTATTGGTCTATGCACAATTTAACTGACACTTACTTCTGACTTTAATCTGTAATTAAAATCATCCAGTAAAAGTTCAATTTTGTATTTTAGAAAATTTAATTCTAGGATTCCAATGATTTTAAAATAGACAGTTGGAGGAGGATTTACTGTGGGAGGTGGGGTTTGGTAGGACAGGGGAGAGTAATGAGGGAAAAATGAGGACAATTATAATTGAACAACAATAAAAAATAAAATATATTTTCAAATTTTATATAAATACTCGTTTCATTATTGCACAAAGTTTTTTTATAAATACTTGACTATATTAGTGACAGCAACATTTAACTCTATTTCTATTAATTCTAACATCTGGGCTGTTTCTGTATAGTCTCACCTGACTGTGTTATCTTTTGAGTATAGGTCAAATGTTCTTGTTTCTCTTCCTGTCTGATTTTTTAAATTATTGATTTTAGAGAGAACAAGAGAGGAAGAGGAGAGAGAAACATCAATTTATTGATCCATTTATTTATGTATTCATTGTTGATTTGTTGCATGTGCTCTGACCCAGGACCAAATACACAACCTTGACAAATCAAGACAATGCTCTACCCAGCCAGCATATATATATGCACACACACAAGTATATATACATATAGGTATACATATATATGTACACATGATGTTGTGAATAATAAATTGTAGACATTTTCAGTTCTGCTTTCTTCCTTTGAAGAGAGTTGATTTTTGTTCTGACAGTGATCTTAGAATTAACTTAGAAATAGTTGTCTCTTTATACTGTACTGCAGTAGTTCTACCCTTTCAGGTTTTTTTTTTTTCTTCACCTGAAAACATATTTTCATTACTTTTTAGAGAGAGAGGAAGGGGAAGAGAGAAACATTAATGCAAGAGAAAAGCATCAGTTGGTTTCCTCCCATACATGCGGGACTGGGGATGGTATGCAGCCAGACCAGTAATCGAACCTGTGACACAGGTATGTGTGCGAACTGGGAATCAAACCACAACCATTTGGTTATGGGATGATGCACCAGCTAAGCCATGCCAGCAAGGGCTACTCTTTCAGGTTTTTAGTCATCAGAAAGTTCTAGAAAATTCTTCATGCATGCATGGTTCAGAACTCATCCAAAGTTTTTCAGTGAAGTTTATACAAAATTTTGGTGTCTACTCTTCTGTATTTTCCTCTTTTCTGAAATTTTCTTCTTTACTTACCTTATCTTCCAGAAGTACCAGCTTTGTTCTCCGGTTCATAGGGCAGGTAGGCAGCAAATTTCTATGTGACTTCATGCAACCTTGAACTACAAAGACTGGGGAGTACCCACTGGAGAAACTCACAAAACGCAATTCCTACTCATTACATTGTCCCGATACAGGCATCAACTCCTTTCCAGTTTTTACCTGCTTTTAAAAGGCAGTTTTCTAGGGCCTTCATTTGGTTGTTTATTAATATTTTGTTTAAATTTATAATTTTTATGTTTAGGAGGATTAATATGATATTAGCTAGACAGTACTTGAAGAAGATCTCTGCTAATGGTATTTTAAAAATATGGATATTGGATTCATGTTCTTTTTTATAAATACTAATATATAAATATTTTCTATATTTCACAATAAACCACAATTAGATTTTATTTTTATTTAATTTATTTGGTTTGTATTGGTTAATAAAATTATAGAGGTTTAAGGTGTACAATTCCTTTATACATAATGTGTATATTGTAGTGTTTGTTCACCTCCCCAAGTCATGTCTCTTTCCATTATTTATCAATTTATTGTCTCCTGCCTCTTCCCATCCACATTTTCCTCTGCTAATGATCATACTGCTCTCTGTTTATGATTTTTAAAATTTTTTTCCTTAATCCCTTCACCCTTTTCACCCAGACTCCCAAACCTCTCCTCTCTGACAGCTGTGAATTTATTTCTATTGTGTTTGTTAGTTTATTTTGTTCATTAGATTTCACAGATAAATGAAATGATATGCCATTTGTCTTTCTCTGACTGGTTTATTTCACTTTGCATAATACTCTCCAGGTCCAACCATGCTGTTGCAAAGGTAAGATTTCCTTCTTTTTTGTGGCTGAATAGTATTCAATTCTATAAATAAATGTACAAGAGCTTTTTTATTCACTGATCTACTGATGGAGCCTTGGGCTGTTTCCAGATCTTGGCTAAAGTAAGTAACACTGCAGTGAACATGGGAGTGTATATATCCTTTCAAATTAGTGTTTCAGGGTTCTTTTGGATACATTTCCAGATGACTGGGTCATAAAGTAGTTCCATTTCTAATTTTTTGAGGTGACTCCATTCTGCTTTCCACAATGGCTATACAAATTAGATTTTTTTAAACTACAAACAAATGAAGGGACTTTTGTAATGGCACTGGTTTTACTTTTTTTTTTTAATTTTAGAATTAATGCTTACTTGTACCTGTATTTTTCTGCCCATAAAATTGTTTCTTTTGTCTCTCAAGACACTCTCATGCGTAAGAAATTTTATTGAAATTTTCTAGAATTAGCGTGATGTTTGAAGGTAGACATATTTATTTCAATATCAGAGGCAAAGACTTCATCTTAGACAAGGGACAACCAAATTCTAGCTAGGATGTACATTTCTCTAGGAGGCCAAAAACCACATCAGAAGTCCTAATTCTTTTTGGGATGTTATTTTCTTTCAATACTAGTACTCACTTGATAATGCATAGTTTTAAAATGTTGTGATTCTCTACTATTTCACTTGGGGAATGGGGGATAAAATGGTGGTGGTAAGAATGTAGGGACTGGACTGGCAAAGTAATTTAATATTTATTAGTTCAACCAAACTCCTGTTACAGCTACCATTTGCACTCACTCCCTTTGTGCTAGAATTGTAATTCTGTTGGTCACCCAGAAAACTTTCTCTTCCAATGCAAATGGCACCTATGGGTACTTGCCCTTAACTTCCTAGATCTGTGGTAGGCAGTTACACAGACATGAGCAGAGCAAGGGCAATGGGCCAGGTACTGTATGTAAGTCACCAGGGTGGAAAGCTTCATAGCAATGGAAAAACCTGGGAAAACAAGGTCCTTGCTTTCATAGTAACCTTTCCTCCCTTAGCACATTGCTGGTCATGCGGTTTAGAGCCCCTGAACTTTCATATCACTGGTCACGTGGTTCAGACTCTCCCCTAACCTCTTCTGCTGTGGTGTGTTGATGGTAGACTCCCTTTGGAGGAAGAATAAGCGGCTGAAGTGTTGCTATCTGCAACTATCAGATGGGCCTGTGCATGAACAATCCCTTAAGCATTAACTCTTAGGGATAATACCTGGGTCTCAGTCGAGTTTCAGCTCCAGGCCAAGGAAAGCAGAAAAACTACATAAGCCATGCCATGGCTGGTATCAGGATCAGCTGCATTGACTAATGACCACGTGCCCTGGTGCCAACCAATCAGTAGAGACCATGACCCTGAAAGGCCACAACTAGAAAGCTAATGAATATTCTATTGAGATCCTGCCCTGGGACCACCCCTAAAATTCCTGCCCTTGAAAGCCCTTAGCACAAAGAAACCAGCTGCCTCTCTCTATAGAGCATGCCTGAGCCTTTCCCCACCCCCTTCTCCCAGGTGTGTTTTCTTTGCTTCTCACTCCTAAGATCCAAGAGCTCTTCTTTTGCTTCTGTAACTTATTTCCTGAGTCCATACAGCTCATCTGGCTCACTTATTTAATAACTTACTTTTCATATCACTGTGACTTTTGAAATAAACTTTTACTTGTATTTCAGTCATGATTCTGAATTTATTCTTAGACAGAACTAAAGTGCCCAGGTTGTTGAATCAAGGTCTAATCTCTGGTAACATTCTGGTGCTGTTTTCACCACCAAAAGTTCTACTTTATCCATGAATAGGAGAAATTTCTCATTCTCAGACATATTTCATTGGTTTTTATGTGTCTATTTTTATTATAGGTTTATAAAATCCTCATTGCAAACAGAAACAGACATGTAACTTTGCTTAATCACCTTGAACTATCTTGACATACATTATGTTATTGGTTTAAAGTGATATTGTGGTCAATAAAAATGTTGACTTTTTGTATCAAAACTATTCAAATAAATCTCTCATTTTTTGATCTTCTGTGGTTGCTTTCTAAATCCAAAACCAAATGTTTTGTATATAATCCTGTTAGATATAATTTCAAGAATTTTAGACCTTCTTGTTAACCTTTTAAAGTGCTTTTTGACTCTATTTTGTTATCTGAAATATCTTAGCTCTCTCCTGCCAGGACGCCATCTGTGATGACATATGGTGGTCTAACTACTGCAGTATGATTTGAAAGGGGTCATTGCATTACTGTCAGCCTCAATCCTACCTCAGATAACTAACCTGAGGCCCCTTTCCAGGTGAAGAAGCAATTTTTTTTTTTTTTTTTTGGTGTGGGGTGTTTTGACATGTTCCCTTGATAAAACTAAAGCTAATTGTGCAAAAGGAAAGTAAAATATAATGAACATAAATGCCCAGCATTTCAAGTGCATTATCTCTATTAAATCTCAACAATGTAAGTATGTAATACTTTCCTAACATTACAGGAGACACTGAAATAGAAGTGGTTAATGTAATTTCTTGGGGTTACACAACTGAAAGAAAAGACTCTTAAAAGTCGTAGTTTTTGTCTCAAAACTCATGATCTTTCCAGTACTTGCACTTCAGTATAATGAAACAGCAGTGCTCAGTAATTCCAATACTTTCTATGTACTGATCCTGGGTTAGACTTTATAAGAAGTATCTCAATCTTTATTTGTTGTTTTCCAGAAAAGACTGTTTGCTCCAATTAACAAGATTCCTGAAGATTGGTAGCTGTTTATTTTAAGTCAGTTTAACAAAGAAATGCAATGCCTCTGTAACTTTCTCTCATGAACAGAAACATCTACAAACTCATCCTAGTTAATATTTATAGAATCCCGCAACTCCTCCCCAAAAAATCAAAATCAAATGGGAAATTAGTTAAGAGGTTTTGGGCTTGTCAATATAACATATTAAAAGTATATGTAACTGAAATAAAACAAAACAATATTTCTTATAAAATAAAGCTAAAGCAGTAATTAGAACAAAATTTATAGCTTTAAATACTTTCATTAGAAAAGAAGTAAAGAATGCACAACTGGATAACATTTTTACCTTAAGAAGCTAGAAAAAGAAAGTCAAATTATAACCAAAGTAAGTATAATTAAGGGGATTATAAAGAACAAAAATCAGTTAAAGTAGAAATAGTAACAAGAATGAATGACTCAAAGCTATTTCTTTAATATTTATAAACCCTAGCCATATGTACCAGAGGGGGAAAAAAGAGCGAGACAGAAGACACAGATCACGAATATGAAGAAAAAGAAGAGGTCACTGCTATAACCCAGCAAACCGGGTCTCAGCAGCATAGCACCTTAAGTCTACATAACTCAACAATTAGTGTTGAAGGAAACAGGTTTTTATTAATAGGTTTCCAATCTCGAGGGGGCTGAGCGCACTCTTGCTCAAAGCCTCCTCTCCCATGAGACCCAGCATTTCCCTTGCTCCCCAAAAGGCTAAAAGCCAAAACCACGCCCAGAACTTGCCCATATCCTGGTCCGTCCATCAGCCAGTCCTGCAAACAGATCTCCATCCCCTTTGGAAGGTTCACTTGTGGGTTTCAGAGTTGCCATCCTCTTGCAGCTGCTCTCTCCTTCAGGAGCTGGGGTATGCTGTTCCCAGTCTCTATAAAGTGGTTCAGGAAAACATGTGCTGTGTTACACTGGATCATGGTGGTGTGCAGTGAGGTATATGTCCCCAAGAGAGTGGCTCCTCCATATGTCCTTCAGAGAAGCAGAAGTAGCTCCTCTTCTCATTACAGACCGCATGGCTTCAGCCATACACACCAGACCTCTTCTCTTCATGAAGGATTTTATTTCCTACACCATTTTAGACCATGTGGCTTCATCCTTCTCTCTTTCAGCCCACCCTTATTTTAAATACTCATGCCAGAATTACTATGGGACCTCATATCTGGCTCCTCCTATGATGTACCATTTTTGCCAGTTCCCCTGTATCTTTTACTTTCCTTCAGCTACCATCTTTAGTTAGGGCAAGAGTTACCAATGATGCAAGAGAAGCAGGGTGGGCATCTGCCACCTCTGGATATGTCAGATATCACTATACACTCTTTATTTTTTTCAGCTTTTAAATATCTTATTTTTAAAATTAATTTATTTTTATTTTTAAGTGATTTTTTAAAATTGGTATTTGAGTACAGTTGTCTCCATTTTCCTCCTACCTCTACCCAACATCCCTGCCTCCCACCCTTGATCCTATTCCCCTTGAATTTGTCCATGTGTCCTTTATACATGTTCCTTGATGACCCCTCCCCTATTCTCCTCCATTATCCCTCTCGGCTCTCCCTTATGGTCACTGTCAGTTTGTTCTTTATTTCAATGTCTCTGGTCATAATTTTGCTTGCTTGTTTGTTTTATTGATTAGGTTCCACTTATAGGTGAGATCATATGGTGTTTGTCTTTCACTGCTTGGCTTATTTTACTTAGCACAGTGCTCTCAAGTTCCATCCATGCTGTTGCAAAGGGTAGCAGCTCCTTCTTTCTTTCTGCTGCATAGAATTCCATTGTGTAAATGTACCACAGTTTTTTGATCCATTCATTTACTGATGGGCATCTAGGTTGTTTCCAACACTTGGCTATTGTAAATTGTGCTGCTATAAAAATAGGGGTGCATAGGTTCTTTTGGATTGGTGTTTCAGGGTTCTTAGGATATAGTCCTAGCAGTGGAATTGCTGGGTCAAAAGGTAGATCCATTTTTAGTTTTTTTAGAAAATTCCATACTGTTTTCCATAGTGGTTGTACCAGTCTGCACTCCCACCAGCAGTACACTAGGGTCCCCTTTTCTCCACAACCTCTCCAACACTTGTTGTTTGTTGCTTTGTTTATGAAGGCCATTCTGACTGGTGTCAAGTAGTATCTCATTGTGGTTTTAATTTGCATCTCTCTGATAGCTAGCGATATCGAGCATCTTTTCATGTGTCTCTGGATCCTCTGTATGTCCTCCTTGGAGAAGTGTCTGCCCAAGTCCTTTGCCCATTTTTTAATTGGGTTGCTTGTCTTCTTAGAGTGGAGTTGTGTAAGTTCTTTGTGTATTTTGGAGATTAAACCCTTATCTGAGGTATCATTGGCCAATATGTTTTCCCACACAGTCAGTTCTCCTTTTATTTTAATACTGTTTTCCTTGACCATGCAGAAGCTTTTTATTTTGATGAGATCCCATTTGTTTATTCTTTCCTTTATGTCCCTTGCTTTAGGGGACATATCAGTAAAAATGTTGCTGCGTGGAATATCTGAGATTTTCCTGCCTATGTTCTCCTCTAGGACTTTAATGGTGTTACAGCCTATGTTTAAATCTTTTATCTACCTTGAATTTATTTTTGTGTATGGTGTAAGTTGGTGCTCGAGTTTCATTTTCTTGCACGAAGCTGTCCAGTTCTCCCAACACCAATTGTTGAAGAGGCTATTTTTACTCCATTTTATGTTGCTGCCCCCTTTGTCGAATATTAATTGACTATAGAGACTAGGGTTTATTTCTGGGCTCTCTGTTCTCTTCCACTGGTCCATGTGCCTGTTTTTATGCCAGTACCAGGCTGTTTTGATTACAGTGGCCTTGTAATACATTTTGGTATCAGGTATTGTGATCCCTCCTGCTTTGCTCTTCTTTCTCAAGATTGCTGCCACTATTCTGGGTCGTTTATTGTTCCATATAAATTTTTGAAGTGTTTGTTCTATATCTGTGAAATATGCCATTGGTACTTTAATAGGTATTGCATTGAATCTGTAGATTGCTTTGGGAAGTATGGACATTTTGATGATGTTAATTCTTCCAATCCATGAACACGGTATGTGTTTCCATTTATTTGTGTCTTCCTTGATTTCTTTCTTCAGTGTTGTGTAGTTTTCTGCATACAGGTCTTTTACCTCCTTGGTTAGATTTATTCCTAGGTACTTTATTTTTCTTTTTGCTATATTGAATGGGATTTTTTTCTTGATTTCTGCTTCAGTTGTTTCATTGTTGGTATACAAAAATGCCTTTGATTTCTGGATATTGACTTTGTATCCGGCTGTTTGGCCAAATTCATTTATTAGGTCGAGCAGTTTTTTGGCCGAGACTATAGGATTTTCTATGTATACTAACATGTCATCTGCAAACAATGATAGTTTTGTTTCCTTCTTTCCAATTTGGATGCCTTTTATTTCCTTTTCTTGTCTAATCGCTGTGGCTAATACTTCCAATACTATATTGAATAGAAGTGGTGAAAGCCTTGTCTTGTTCCCGATTTTAGTGGAAAAGAATTTAGTTTTTGCCCTTTGAGTATGATGCTGGCTGTAGGTTTTTCATATATAGCCTTTATTATGTTGAGGAATGCTCCCTCTATTCCCACTTTGCTGAGTGTTTTTATCATAAATGGGTGCTGTACCTTATCAAATGCTTTTTCCGCATCTATTGATATGATCATGTGATTTTTGTCTTTGCTTTTGTTTATGTGATGTATTACATTTACTGATTTGTGAATATTGCACCATCCTTGCATCCCTGGGATGAATCCCACTTGGTCATGGTGTATGATCTTTTCAATGTGTTGTTGGATGAGGTTTACCAATATTTTGTTGAGGATTTTAGCATCTATGTTCATCAGCGATATTGGCCTGAAGTTCTCCTTCTTTGTTGTGTCTTTATCTGGTTTTGGGATTAGGATGATGCTGGCTTCATAAAAAGAGTTTGGGAGTCTTCCATCATTTTGGATTTTTTGAAATATTCTGTGGAGAATAGGGGTTAGCTCTTCCTTAAATGTTTTGTAGAATTCTTCTGTGAAGCCATCTGGTCCAGGACTTTTGTGTGTTGGGAGTGTTTTGATTACTGATTCAATTTCACCAGCTGTTATTGGTCTGTTCAGGCTTTCTGTTTCTTCTTCATTGAGTTTTGGAAGGTTATATTTTTCTAGAAACCTGTCCATTTCACCTAGGTTTTCAAAATTCTTGGCATACAGTTCTTCATAGTAATTTCTTACAATCCTTTATACTTCCGTGGTGTCAGTTGTAATATCTCCTCTTTCATTTCTGATTGTGTTTATTTGAGTCCTCTCTCTTTTTTTCTTGATGAGCCTGCTTAAAGGCTTGTCCATTTTGTTGATATTTTCGAAGAACCAGCTCCTGGATTCATTGATCTTTAGGATTGTGCTTTTAGTCTCTATGTCATTTAATTCTGCTCTGATCTTGGTTATTTCTTTCTTTCTACTTGCTCTGGGCTGTCTTTGTTGTTGCTCCTCAAGTTCTTGTAGACATAAGGTTAGGTTGTTTGTTTGAGATGCTTCTGTCTTTTTTAGATAGGTCTGTATCACTATAAGCTTCCCTCTGAGGACTGCTTTTGCTGTGTCCCATAAGTTTTGGGTCGATGTGAGTTCATTATCGTTTGTTTCCAGAAACTTTTTGATTTCCACCCTAATATCATTCTTGACCCATTCATTGTTTAATAGCATACTATTCAATCTCCATGATTTTGAGGGTTTTGGGTTTTTCCCCTTGGGGTTGGTTTCTAGTTTCAGCCCCTTGTGTTCAGAGAAAATGCTTGGTATGATTTCAATTTTCTTGAACTTGTTGAGGCTTGATTTGTGTCCTATCATGTGGTCTCTCTTTGAAAATGTTCCATGTGCATTTGAAAAGGATGTGTATTTAGTTTCTTTGGGATGAAGGGCTCTATATATATCAGTTAAGTCCATTTCCTCTAGAGTGTTGTTCAATGCCACAATATCTTTGTTGATATTTTGTTTGGAAGATCTGTCCATTTTTGACAATGGGGTGTAAAAATCACCTACTATAATTGTGTTGCTGTCAATACCTTTCTTGAAGTCCTCTAAAATTTTCTTGATGTATTTAGGTGCTCCTCCGTTGGGTGCATATATATTTACAATATTTATGTCTTCTTGGTGGATTCTTCCCTTTAGTATTATGAAGTGACCTTCTGGGTCTCTCTTTATGGTCCTTCTTTTGAAGTCTATTTTGTCTGATATGAGTATTGCTACCCCAGCTTTTTTTTCCTGACCATTTGCTTGGAAAATTTGTTTCCAGCCCTTCACTTTGAGCCTGTGTAGGTCTTTTGTCCTGAGGTAGGTTTCTTGTAGGCAGCATATGTGTGGGTCATGCTTTCTTACCAATTCAGCTATTCTATGTCTTTGATTGGAGCATTTAATCCATTTACATTTAAGGTTATTATTGATAGGTAATTATTCATTGCCATTTTCGTACCTGTGTTCCTCTCTCTCTTTCTCTCTCTGTATTTTCCTTTCTTCCCTTAAAGCAGTCCCTTTAGTATCTTTTGCAGAATTGGTTTGGTAGAGGTGTATTCTTTTAGACTTCTTTTGTCCAGGAAGCTCCTTATTTCACCTTCTATCTTGATTGAAAGCCTTGCTGGGTAAAGTAGTCTTGGTTGCAGGCCTTTGGTTCTCATTGCTTGGAATATTTCTTGCCATTCTCTTCTGGCTTGGAGTGTTTCCATTGAGAAGTCAGCTGCTAACCTTATTGGGGTTCCCTTGTATGTTACTTCCTTTTTTCCCCTTGTTTCCTTTAAGATTCTCTCTTTGTCTTGGAATTTTGCCATTTTAATTATGATGTGTCTTGAAGTGGGCCTGTTTGGGTTCCTTTTGATTGGGACTCTCTGTGTTTCCTGGATTCATGTGGCTTTTTCTCTCACCAAATTAGGAAAGTTTTCCATCATTACCTTTTCAAATAGATTTTCTATCCCTTGCTCTTCTTCTTCTCCTTCTTGTATCCCTATTATATGGATATTATTTCGTTTCATGTTGTCTTGCATTTCTCTTAACCCCTCTTCATTCTTTCTGGGCCTCTTTTCCTTATCTTGCTCATTTTGGGTGTTTTTTTCTATTTTGTCCTCCAACTCGCTGATCTGATCTTCTGCTTCATCAATTCTGCTTTTCATTCCTTCTACTGTGTTCTTCAGTTCAGAGATTGTGTTCTTCATTTTCTCTTGGCCCTTTTTGATAGTTTCTATTTCTTTTTTCATGTTGATATAGTTTGCAGTGAGTTCATCGTAGTAGTTTCTGGTAGCTCATTGAGAGCTCATTGAGCTTCCTGACAACCATTGCTTTGAACTCGATATCTGATAGTTGAGTTGCCTCCGTTTCATTTAGCATTCTTTCTGGAGCTTCCTCCTTTCTTTTCATTTGGGGATTGTTCCTTTGTCTTTCCATTGTTTGTAGGACTCTTGTTGTTAGCCTCAACTTTTTAAATTGATCTGTTCTGGCTCCCTGGGTTTGTGGTATGACTTTCTGTGGTAGAATATCTGTGAGACTCAGTGGTGGATTCTTCTTCGGATATCCTGTTGTTCACAGCTTCCCCTGTCTCATCAGCTGGAATACCCTCTTTGGGGGGCCAACTCTGTTTTTTTTTTCACAGTTCCAGGCTTGTTTGTTTGTTTGTTTTGTCTCACTCTTGGATAGTTAAAAAGAGAAGAGGGGGGGGAATGAAAAAAAGAAGAAAGAAGAAAAAAGAGGAAGGTAGAAGAGATAAAATTGGAAAGAAAGGAAGAGGGAATAAGACAAGAAGGAATTAAAGGGAGGCAAAAGGAGTTGGGGAGTAAAGAAGAAGATAAAAATAATGAAGAGGGAATAATTAAAAACTCATATAAATAGATAGGCACACAAACAAAAAATACACAAACAAACTAGCAAAACAAAAAACAAAAACAAACACACACACACACACATACAAACAGCAAAAAAAAAAAGGAACAAACAAAGTAAAACAAAATATTTAAAAATATATATATAAAAAAAAAAACAAACGAAAAACCCTCTTGTTGTTTTCAAACTTGCCGAGCCGGTTTTTATGGTCTTGCTGGCTGCAATGGGTGAGGGGTGATCTTATTGCTTTTCTCTGTGTTCAGAACTCAGTCCTCATTGTGCTATGTATCCCAGCGTTAGTGGGCGCCTCTCTCCACAGGGTTTCCAGCGTGTGTTCTGAGCCTCCTGGTGTGTGCACACTTCCCCGAGTTTATGGGTGTGTGCTAGGTTCTCCAGTCGTGCGCAGCCACCTGCCTTTGCCCCTGGGAGGCTTTCTGTGGTGGGTCGGGGTCTATGCTCCAGCAGCTATCTGGCACCTGCACCTATGGTCCTGAGCTGTCCACGTTCGAGCACCCACCTGTGCACTGGCAACTTTGGCTCCACAGCTGTCTCCAGTGGCCAGCACCTATGTTTTCACGAGTGTCCACTATCCTGCGACCGTGTGCGGTCCCATGTGGGTGCCTATTTTCAGGCAGCTGTCTCACTTCACACTCGCCTCTGTCTGCGGTTGGGGTGACTGTGCTTTCACAGTTGCCCAGCAACCACGAAAACTCAGTTCAAAGTCGTGCAGTGACCTCTGCCGCAGTTGCTCGGTGGCCCCTGAGATCTCCCAGCCGGTTCAGCGGCTGACCCAGCTCCCTCCCCAGAGCCCTGGGGCAGGCTTGGCGGAGCGCCGGGCCCTGGCCTCAGCCGCCCTGCTCTCTTCGCTGAACCCTGGGCTCCTATTGTTCCGAAGAGCTCTCCTTACCGCTGGTTTTTCAATGTCCGCTACAATTTCCGACCTCTTATTCTCAAATATGCTGTGTTACTGTTCCTTGTCTGCTCTGTTCTTCCGTAGATTGGCCTGGTTTTTCTCCTGTGTGTAGAGGGGAAATGGGGTCTGCTCCCTCCTACCACGCCACCATCTTCCGACTCTCCAAATAGATAATTTCTTTGAAAAATACAATTTTAAAACTTTCTCAAGAAGAAATTGAATAACTTTATATGTACTGAAGCAATTGTATATGAAGTTAAAAAAGAAAATTTCAGAATGAGGCAGTTTCATTAGTAGATTCTACCAATGCTAAATTTTTTTAAATAATAATAATTTATAATAATTGTAACCATGCAGAAACTTCATTTCTTTAATATGGAATTTTCTCCTTTCTTTCCATTTGATTCAGACCAGCTTCATGCAGCACCCTGACTCACCTGCCTCCTTCTCCTTTGCACATCCACTCCCTTAATCAGTAAGCCCTCAGGACAATGAGGTTCTGGTTGTAATTAAATAATCTTAGGAAGAAAGCTTCACATCTGTTGACCACAGAGAAAGAGATTCAATTAAACTAAAGATAACATTTAGGTCTCACTTTTGTTTAAACTCCAGATCTAGAAAAGCAGCAAAACCACGTGAAGTGATCCTGCGGCTTATTGGGACCTGAGACAATGATCAATTCTCCCTTACCTTAGCACAGACCAAGCTGTAGCAACTATGTCCTTGACTGTGACCTTAACTCCCTTGGTCACTCTAATTAATGATTTTCCCCATATGTAACGCATCCTTTAGAGGCCATCAGGAAGTCAGGTCTTTTAGTGTTAGCTCACCTATGACTCCTGGCATGTGCCAGTTCCTCAGATAATAAACCCTTACTTTCTTGGCTGCAAGCTCCTGTTCAAGTCTTATTGAGCTTTGATGGGAACAGGCAAATAGACCTGTTTAGTGGAGTAACATAAATCATTCAAAAATGGAGTAGGAAGAAAATTTTCAATTCATTGCATGCGGTCAACATGTTCCTATATTCAAAATCAAAGGAAATACAAGAAAAAATAATTAAGCAGGCATATAAAAAGAAACTGGTAATTTCACCACAATATCCTTATGAAAATACATTCTTAAATAATTTCTAAAGAGTTAGAAACTATAATCAGCAATATAAGGAATAATAATACTCCGTGACAAAATGATACTAATCCACAACTTGCTACTGCTACAATCACAGTAAAATGGCTAAAATTAGACTGACAATCTAACTGTTAAGGAAGGTACAATCACTTTGGAAAATATTTATGCACTCTTTCATAAATTTAAACATCAGTTATGTGATGTGGAGATTTTATTAATCTGTATTTAAACAAGATAAATGAGTATTGTGGTCACACAAAGACTTAAATATTTAAGTATGTAAAACATTTATTTTAAATTAACATCTATTTAAAAATCAAAATGTAAATAGATGAATGGATGAACAAATTTTGGTATATCTATATAATAGGGTAGTGCTCAGCAAGAAAAACAAATACTTCACTGATACTTGAAAGCACACAGATGAATCTAAAAACCATTGCTATGAGGGAACAAAAAAGGACATTAATGAGTAAACACAGTATATTTCCATTATATGAAACTTTAGAAAAGACATATCAGTAAATATATGGTTACAGAGAGTGCGTCAAATGCTGATGTGGCCACGAGAGGAAGAACTCCGACTTTTAGGACCTCCAGGCAGACACTTGCAGCCCAACAGTGACGTCCTCCTCCACTCTGATCGTGGTGACAGTCACTCAGGGCACACAGCTGTTAACACTTATTAATGCAAAATCTGTGCATTTCATGTGTATTTTATTTCAGAAAAGTTTATTTTTTAAAAATAACACCTTTTTAAAACTTCATTTTACAGTGTGATTTTTTTATTTATGTTTTTTTAAATCCATTTACGCTTTATCTTTATACGTTTTGTTTGGGGCAAATTCAATTGTAATTGCCATGTAATATGAAAAGTAGAGACACCTATTGAAGAAGATACAAGATACAAGAAACATTGTACATAAGACAACGACACTTCAGTCCCCTTCAAAGTAGGCACCTTGGAACCTCACACAGTTCTCCCAGTCACCTTCAGCTGCCCTGTCATATTTTTCTGAATCTCATCAATGGTCTGAAATTTCTTCCCTTTCAAAGGTGGTTTTAGTTCTGGGAAAATCCAGAAGACACAAAGCACCAAATCTGGGCTATAAGGGGATTGTGTCACCTGGGTGATTTGATGTTTCAACAAAACACTCTGCACGACACTTGATTCATGAGTGGGTGCATTGTCGTGATGAAGCTGCCAATCACCACTTGGCCATAGGTGTGGCATTCTGAACAACTTCTATGGGAATTTTCAAGCTTAACACAAAATTTGATGTAGATTTCTTGTTCTACGTATTCAGTCATTTTGAACACGACAGCCACACGGTACACACACTCGTGCACTGTGTCTACTTTCCCCACTGACTAGTACAGTGAAGTCATCATTGTTCAGGAACGTGCATTCCAGTCCACTCCTCTTGGCTACCAGATTACATCAATGTCGTGCAAACAGTTCTCATTATCTAATATTGGCTGGACTTTTTCCTCACAGGCCTTTGTATATGTGGATCCCCAGATGAGTTCCGTTTCCTTCATTGCCCACATAACTTGTTTTCACACTTATAACATTGTTATTTTAAATTAAAATGTACTAATATGTATATGACAAATATCCACTTTATTTTATTTTTTAAAGCTAGCTTTTTGAAAAACTATAATAATTCTCTCTACATATATTTTAGAGAAAGATTACTTAATTATAAAACAATACAACTAAAATTTTATTGGTATCGTGTAATAATTATAGATGAATTATAAAAATTAATTTGTAAAAATATTTAAAATATTGTATCTTGTCTAATAATAACTGAAATTATTCAGATAACTCTTTTGTCTTTCATTATATTTGAACACATTTCCCATTGAAATCTTGTATAAGCTTTATTGAGATCTTTCCTAAATGCCTTGTATGTTTATTTGAAAAATACTCATTTTTTTCTGTACCATCTAGACTTTTTGTACAAAAATGATTTATCTAAGTAAGTCTTTTTCAACAATCTTCTTGAATTTGGAAAAAATTTGAGATCTATTTGTATTAAAACATGCATTTGTTTCCTATTTCTGATATACAAAAGACCTCAAACTTACTCGCATAAAGCAACATAAATTGATTAATTTACAGTTCTAGTTGTTCGAAGTCCATCACAGTTTTACTGGTCTAAATGAAGTCAAGGGCTGAATGCCTGCACTCCTTCTGCAAACGCCATTTCCTCGCCATTTCCAGGTTCTGGGAGCTGCCTGTGTTCCTTGACTCATGATGTTTCTTTATCTTTGAAGACAGCAACATAGTATCTCCTCTCTTCTCACCTTTGCTTTCCTCCTTAGATCATCTAGCTCTTCCTCTCTAAATCAGCTCATTGTGTCTGATTAAACTGGGCATATACAGATAATCCATGATAATCTCCCCATCTCAATAACATTAACATAATTTCATCTGCAAATTTTCTTTTTCTATGTGCAGCAGTATATTCACAGGTTCCAGGGATTAGGACTTGGGCAGCTTTATGGGGGCATTATTCATTCTACCACATACATTTTTACTTCTCAGTGAGAATTCAATTGTTATAAATAGGAAGAAGAAAATACTAGGTAGTGATAAGGCAAGTAACAATCACTTTATTGGATAATTCTAAATCGGCATTTGTTAACGCACTCTCTCCCCACAATCCCATGACCACACCTGAATTTTAGTAAATCCATGTGGAACATAAATAAGGTGTTTTATGAGACATGAAAGTGGTTACTTCTCTGTCTGATTCAAAATAACATTTTGAGTTTATGTGTTTTGTAACTATACAGAAAAGCTTTGTAATCTTATTCTTTTTTAAAGAGAATACTTAGAAACCTCAGTACCTTGACTAACATGTCTCAAATGTGGCAACTATTTTCACATATTTTAGTTCCATGGCACTGAAGTTGGGAAAAGTGTCATCCTTCCTTATCCAGGCCTTTGTTTGCCTCCTCTCCATGCTTTAGGTGTAAGAAACAATATGTCATAAAACATTTAAACTGCACTTTAGAAAGCTTTAACTACTAACTTTTAAATTTATAGTCTATGTTTGTGCAAATCATATGATATCTCTGCTTTTCAATTTTCTCCCTGTGAAATTAAAGTAATGACACTATTATGCCTACCTCTTAGCATATTTAAGAAAATTGATGCATTTTGACAGTACACAAATTATGAAGTGCTCTACAAATGCAAATTACTACTGATATAAAAATTAGATTTTAGGCACACTCAAACTGCTGAGGAAAAATGTATATTGGTAAAAATGTTCTGAAGAGGTTTTGATATTTTCATATTGGGCCCCACAACTGCGCACATAAAAATTTATTTTATAGATATCACATGACCAAGTTAAAAGATTTATTTAAAAATATGCTTATCAGAAGAAAAAAGTCAATCATGTAAAAATAAATTATGGCATCTATATATGATAAAAAACAATGCAGTTTTTTTTTAAAAATCACAATTACTATAACTATTATCATGGTGTCTATACTCATACAATAAAGTCAGGTGAGGCTGCTACAATGAAATCCTAACTTTGATGCACACAGACAAATATAATACATGGACTACTTTAAACTTGAATATTCTTCTGCTTAAGTATGTTAGATTTTGATGATTTTTAAGCTTTTTTTCATTTTTTTAGCATTTGCAATGCATCTGTCTTCAATAAATGTGTTGACTTTAAATGTAAAGGTAAATTTTTTATTATTTAAAAAGTAATTTCTATACAACCTCTCCAAAAGTAGTTGGAAAATTCACTAAACAATGGATTATTTACTATAGCCTTCAACAATCAAAAAACTGTAGCACATTATGGGAAAAAAGGAAAATCTGACTTCCAAAATTTTCACACTATAGTTTTCAACAAAATCATCACAAAATATTAAAAAACAAAAACAGAAACAGAAAGCCTGGCTATTTAAAGAAACAAAATATTCAGAAATTGTTCTAAGGAAGCTCAAGTATCAGCCTTACCAGACAAAATTTTGGGACAACTATTTAAAATAGGCTTAAAGAGTTAAAAGTATATACTAACAAAGAACTAAAAAAATCAGGAAAAATAAAATATGAACAAAAGGAGAATATCAATAAAGTGGTAAGAATAATACAAAAAAACAAATAAAAATATGGACTGAAAATTACAAAATAAAAATAAAAATTTCACTAGAAGACTTCAAAATCATAATTAATTAATTAATTAATTTTTGACATAGGGAAAGGGAGGAGAAAGAGAGGGCAAGAAACATCAATGTGTGGTTGCCTCTCATGCACCCCCAACTAGGGACCTGGCCTGCAATCCAGGCATGTGCTTTGAATGGGAATTGAACCAGTGACCCATTGGTCCCCAAGCAAGCAATCAATCCATTGAACCACACCAGCCAGGGTTCAAGTGCATATTTAAACAGGCAGAAGAAGACTAAGAAGAGAGACACAAGCATTGTTTCTGAGGAGCAGAGAGAAAAGAGAAAAAATAAAAATAAAAACAGAGGATAAGAGGTATATAGCACATCATCAAATCAACTACTATAAGTATTAAAAGTCCCACAAGGATAATGGAAAGATAAAGTAGATAAAAACATTTGAGAAATAATAGACTAAACTTTGTAGATATGAGGAAAATATATAAATTTACAAATTCAAAAAGATCAATAACACCAAGTAGGATAAACTAAAAGAGATACCCAGTAAGAAACATAATAAACTGTCAAAAATCAAAGACAAATGAATTATCTTCAAAGTATAAAGAAATGTTACTTATCTCATACATAGGATCTTCAATAAGATTATCAGCAGATACTATCAGACAGCAATAGGATGACATACTTGAAAAGCTGAAAGATAATAATATGTTGATCAAGAATTCACTATCTATCATAATTCTCCTTCAAAAATGAAAATTAATTAAAGCATCAACAGTTCAATAAAAACTTTCAGAGTTCAATACCTTTAGGACTGTCCCATTAGATACACTAAAAGAAATTAATTGTTTAAGTTGAAGTGAAAGAATTCTACACAATAACTTCAGGCCATGTAAAGAAGTAGGGACTTCTTATAAAGGAAACAACAAAGGCAAATATAAAAGTCTGCATTATTGTATTTTGGTTCATAATTTCATTTTTTTTATTTCCTACAGAATTTAAAAAACAATGTTATTAGGCTCTTAACATATGAAGATATAATTTGTGACAACATATATGAGAGGATGAGAGTCTCTAGGTGTAGCATTTTTGTATATTATTGAGGTTTAATTCTTATCAACTTGAACTAGACTGTTATAAATTCAGGATATTAAATATAATGTCCACGGTAACCAGAAACATAATACCTAAATGTCATAGAAACAAAAGAAATAAAAATAGTTTATTAAAAAAAGAAAAATGAACTAAATGCATAGAAGACAATAGAAAAAAAATCATGAGCAAAAAATAAATAACTAATAGAGAAAACATTAATGAATTCAACCTTCCAATCAAAATTCAGAGATTTGCAGAGTGGATTAACAGCAAATAAGCAGCATAATCTAACTCTACAATGTCAGACAGAGACTCACTTTAGATTCTAAGCCATAATCACTTTAAAAATGAAAGAATAAAAAAATTCCAGGTAAATAGTAATCAAACAAAATATGGGTTGACTATACTATAATCAGAACAAATGGACTTTATATTAATACTGCTATAGGAGAAAACATGGACAATACAGTTCAAGAAATTATGAAGGCACATTAATTATGAACATCTATACTAAAACATATGGTCTATATACATATGTATGTATATGTACATAAACATTGATAGAATTAAAGGGTCAAATAGACCTAGTTCTATACTAATAGTTGGGAACTTTAATGCACCACTTTTAATGATAGAAAGTCTAAGCCAAAGATCTATGAGAAAATAAAGGAGTTGTACAATACCATAAAACAACTGGGCTTAACAGACATATGTAAGCACTAGACCCAATAATAGAATACACATTCTTCTTAAGTGAACCAAGGTCATTACCATGATAAATAATATGTGAGCCACACATCAATCTCAATGAATTTAACAGGGTTAAAACTGTAACTAATAATCTAAATGAAACCATTTTAAAATAAAGCGAGAGCTGCCATGCCAGCACAACTGTCTTGCATGTCTTATAATTAAAATTATTGGAATATTAAAACTGGTTAAAATAAGCTCTGGACAGGTCTAGGGCAACATTGTTTTCCAGTGAACTATTTGAAAAGATAACAAATAAGCAATTATTATGACTACTGAACTGATTACTACTGGATTGTAAATCAAAACCATTATTTAGAACTATCATCACTATGTTATATTATTTGCACCAAATAGAAATACCTTCCTTCTATTGACATAATTACTCCCCTTCTTTTTCTCATAAATTCCTATTACCATTGTTTTCAGAAAAGAACACTGTTTAGGCTTCCATGTGAATCAGTGTGCCGAAGTTCACTATTCTTACTGATCTCAAATAAGTGGGGTTTTTTTTTTTTGCCTCTCAATTTGAAAGGCCTTATATTTTTAGATTAATAAAATTATACAAGATATTTTCTCAGGTAACAATGGAATGAAACTAGAAATCAGCAACACAGGTGAATTAAAAAGTCACAAATATGATGAGAAAACATGGAGGGACTAGCCAAAGAACATACACACGCACACACAGACACAAACAACAGTGTGGTCAGGGCTGAGGGGAGGTGGGCAGGGGCTGGGTGGAGGTAGGCAAAGGGCAAGGGCAATGGGGACATCTGTAATAGAAATAAAGAAAAAAGTTAAAAACGTGCAATTAACACACTTTTTTTAATTTTAATATATTTTATTGATTATGCTATTACAGTTGTCCCATCTCCCCCCTTTTATTCCCCTCTGCACACTCCCTCCCACCCATGTTCCTTGCTTTAGTTCATGTCTATGGGTCATACATATAAGTTCTTTGGCTTCTACATTTCCTATACTATTCTTAACCTTCCCCTGTCTATCTTCTACCTACCATTTATGCTACTTATTCCCTGTACCTTTTCCCCCTGTGTCTCCCTCCTATTCCCCAGCTGATGACCCTTCACATGATCTCCATTTCTGTGATTCTGTTCTTAAACAACACAATTTTAAATAAACAGTGTGTCAAAGAAGAAATCATAAGGGAGTTAAAAAATACATAGCGAAAAATTCAAATGAAAACAACTTACTATAACTTATGAGATGCATTCAAGCTCATGCTCAGAGGAACATTTATAGTTATAAATACTTTCATTAAAAAACTTTTACAAATATCATTAATAACCGAAATGTATACTTTGAGAAACTTTAAAATAAAGAGAAAACTAAATTAAAATATAGCAAAATGTTAAAGATTACAATAGATGTAAAGTAAATGGAGAATAAAGAAACTAAAGAATCAATGAAGTTAAAAGTTTTTTTCTTGGAAAGATCAACCAAATTTAAGAAAAAATAGTTAGATTAACAGGTTAACAAAGAGACAAGTCACAAATCATCAACATCAGAAGTAAAAATGGAGACATTGATATTAACCTTACAAAAATAAGGATTATATAATAATACTGTGAACAATAATATGCCAGGAAATTAGATAGGGTGGGTGAAATTGATAAATTCTTAGAAACACACATTATTAAGCCCTGGCTGGTGTAGCTCAGTGGATTGAACGCGGGCCTGCGAACCAGAGAATCGCGGTTCGATTCCCAGTCAGGGCACATGCCTGGGTTGCAGACCAGTTCCCAGCAGGGGACACACAAGAGGCAACCATACATTTAATATTTCTCTCCCTCTCCCTCTCTCCTACCCTTCTCCTCTAAAGATAAATAAATAAAAATCTTTAAAAAAAAAGAAACACACATTATTAAAACTAGCTTAAAAGTAGAAAATTTCAATAAACCTATTACAAGTATGGAGTTTGCTTCAGTGATCAAAAACTTCCCAGAAAACTCCAAGACCAAACTCTTTCTTTGGTGAATTTTTACTAAATGTGAATAAGAATTAACAATTCTTTTCAAACTAACACTTTCTAACTTATTCTATAACAGTATTATAAAGCCACATAGAGACATTACAAAAAATAAGATCATAAATCTATATTCCTTATGAATTTAAATTAACTACTACTCAAAAATACTGATGAACCAAATTAAATGTCATGTTAAAAGGATTATACACCATGAACAAGTGAGATTTTTATCAGGAATGCTAGTGTGGTTTAATATAAGAAACTTGAAGTAATCTGCCACATTAATAGAATATCCTAAAGAAATATTATCATCTCAGAAAAGGCATTTGACAAAATTGCATAACCTTTCATGATTAAAAAAAAAAAAAAACTTTAGAAAACTAAGAATAGAAGGTGGTTTTCTAACACAATAAAGGCATTTATAAAAAACCTGAAACTAATACAATATTCAAAGTTCATCATTGAGTGAAACTAAAAGATCGTGTTTAAGACTAAGATGACCAGATTCTTCACTGTTATTGAATATTATTCAGTTATTCACTATTATGGAATATTAGTCAAGAAATTCCAGTAAGTGCAACTAAATGAGAAAATAAGTTAAAAATATCCAAAGTGGGAAAATAATTAAAATGATTTTTATTCATAGATGACCTATTTTTATACACAGAAAATATTCAACAATCCACAAGAAAGCTACTAGATCTAGTAAGGAAGACAAAAACGTAGGATGTAAAATCTACACACAAAAATCAGTTGTGTATTTATATATCTGCAATGAAAATTTATAGTAGAATCTGAAAAAAATAGAACACATAGGAACAAATTTAGCCAAGTGTGGGAGGATTTGTACAATAAAAAAACCCTACAAAACATTGATGAAAGATATTAAAGAACTGAATAAACGGAAAGATGTACCATGTTTATGGATTTAAAGATTCATTATTATTGAAATGTCAGTATTTCCTAAAATGATCTAAAAAGATTTAATTCATGTTCTATGAAACTCCCAAAGCCCCTTTTTTCAGAAATAGAAATGCTACTTCTCAAATTCACATAGAATTGTGAGGGGCCACTAATATCTAAAACAATCTAAAAAAGTAAGTCTGACTCATGCTTTCCTATTTCAGAAGTTATTCCAATGATATAGTCATGAAAACTGTGTTGTAATGGTAGGATACACATGTAGACTAATGAGCCAGCATTGAGAATCCAGACATAAACTCATATAATCATAGCCAATTTTCAGTAAAGATATTAAACCCACTTAGTGGAAAAAGAGTAGCCTCTTCAACAAATGTGTTGGGACAACAAAATTTTTACATACAAAATTGTGAGTTTTAACCCTACTGAATTCCACATACAAAATGTATCAAATGACCTAAATATACAAACTAAAACCATAAAACTTTCAAAGAAACCCAAGGGTAGATTTTTTTTTTTTTAGATTTTATTTATTTTTAGACAGAGGGGAAAGGAAAGAGAAAGAGAGGGAGAGAAACATCAATGTGTGGTTGCTTCTTGCATGCCCTCCACCAGGAGCCTGGCCTGCAACCCAGGCATGTGCCCTTACTGGGAATCGAACCAGTGACCCTTTGGTTCACAGGCCAGTGCCCAATCCACTGAGCTACACCAGCCAGGGTGCAAGGGTAGATCTTTATGATTTTAGGTTTGGTACTGTATTTTCAATATGTGCTCAAAAGCATAAATATCAAAAAGAACAATCTGATTGGGTTGACATAACATTACCAAATTGGCAAATAAATTATGTATAGCTAAAATGGATTTTCACATTTTGCATCACAAACTCAAGTCCAGGTATAAAAATAGGAAAATAGCTGAACTATATTTGGTTATTGAAAAGATTAATTTGGGCTGATGCCTACCTCAGCAATTTGGTACTCCCAAGGAATCTACATTATTAATGTTTTCAATGTGTCTGATACTCCAGGAAGGCTTTTACAAATTAAGCAGAAGCCTAATTTTACTTTTGCTTTTGGTGTGTAAAGTTTTCTAATAAGGTAATTAAGAGTGCAGGCTGGAATCAACCCCTTTTAAAGCTTCCTGTTCTTGCCAGGGATTGATCGTGTGATCAGGTATTGTGTGTTAAGTCAGTTATGGAAACACTAGGCCTTGGTGTCCTTGGAGATAGCATCCCACTCCTAACAGGTTTTCTATGAGAGGTAAGAGTGTACAACTGTCTTGCTTAGTTACTGGCACCAAGTGAGAATGAGACTCAGTTCTCTTCAGAATCTCCATGTCTGTGTTCAAGATCAAGAAAACAACAACTGCTTTAACTGCTGTGATGGTAAAGACGACACTCTACATAAAAGCATATTGCAAGATCTTAAGGGATTTACAAACAGGAGCTCTCACTGTTCAGTGCTACCATATTTATGAAGTCTAATGAATGAGTAAGTTGAGAGTGGCAAATATCCTTAGATTTTAGTGTCTGGGGGGAAAACTCAAGACAGATAACACCTGAGCTCACATGCTGTTACTTGCAACTTGATCTGATTTTTTGTACATTTATTCTGAGCACACATGGTTGATTTTCAAGATCCATGTTATTGAATTTGTGCAGGGATCAGTAGAGCAAGAACTGCGTCCTGATTTTGCACCTTTTTTCTTGATGGGCTCTTTCAGAGATGCCTCAATCTTCGGCCACGGTTCTTTGCTTGTCGATTTTTCTTCAGCTCAACATTGCTCTTGCTTCCCACTTTCAGTAGTCATTGCCTAGCTGCCAGTAACGATAGCTAAATCACTTTACTCAGTCACTTAGGCACATATGTAATTTCCTCCATCAATATGTGCTTCTCTCCTTCCGGATGTCAACTCCACAAGCTTCAGACAGCCAAGAGCTGCACCGTTCCCTTTTGTTTGTCTGAATGAAAGTTGCAAGTCCGATCAAGTTCTTTTAAGGTTTCTTGGAAAGCTTAGCTGTATATGCTAAAGGATGTATTCTTTCTTGTTTAATTATCTACTGATTTTGTATTTCCTCAACCTTTCAGTTTATGTATGAAAAGGCAGAAATACTGTACGAAATTTAAAAAGTTAATTAACCTCTCTGTGCCTCAACTTCCTCACATATAAAATGAGAATAATAATATTTAAACCCTTTTTAGGGTTTAAATATTAAATTAGTTTAAAAGGAGGCCTAGAATCTAGCAAGCACTATAGAAGTGTAAGCAATTACTCTTATGACCCGCCTTAGTGTACTTCCTAAGATTCTTCTCTTCTACAATTGCAGCCACCTTTCTCCAGACTGTGTTTTAAAAACCACTAGATACAAATAGAAAAGATCCTCTTTTCAATTACGTGTTTATTTGAGAATGGGCTCATCAACCCTGCCCAAATGAAGAAAGATATTGAAGGCTATTCAAAAATCAATGTAAATGTCAACACATTGGATAAATGGCCAACCTGCCTGGTGATAAGCACAATGAGCAAATCGATGAAACCCATTAGAAGGTACTTAAGAATAATAAATTATAAAGAGTTAAATAATACCTCAGCAATGGTTTGGCTCTGAGACCTTTAATTGAAGTTTTCAGAATTGTAAAGGCACCTATAACAGATACTCCCTGTATAACTTAAGCCAAGGTATAATATATGGATCAGTGTTTAAAACTCAAAACTTCTTTATATGAACAAAACATTCTGGTCAATTTGCATGTAAGGTCCTGACTGAAAAGCCTGAGCATGTGGCAGGAACACTCTCCTCTCTGCCAGTGTGGTCTTCCTCCACCACTCTTCCCGTTTACAGGTAAATGAGAAAACTTGGGGGCAGAAGGCCTGAGCCATCATTACCTCTCATGTGTAAGAAACACAGAAAATTCTCCGGACTTAATGGTTGAAGAAAAGCAAATACTTTACTTTAGAATATGACTTTATTTCTAGTTATTTTCCCATACCCATTATTATCAGCACGCTAGCAGTGTAAGATCTACCTGAGTCTGGGGTCAGTGGAGGGTCAGCTACAACTTTAGCTAATTGAAAAGGACCTACGTAGTCATTCATATTTAACTTGTTAAAACTTACAGGTGAAGTTGCATTTCAACAAAGGCTAAGACTTGAGTCATAGGTATGAATCTATAATGTTAGAATATGCGGCATCATCAATCAGCAAGTCAAGGAGGAATAGGGGCCGTAAAAGACCTGGCCCCTCTCCCTGAAATCACATATCTATTAGGTAGTATTTAGGTAGATTTTTTCTTCTCTCAATAAGTGCAGAGTCATATATGGTTTTGGATGAAATATCAATCTTCACATAGTCTTCTGGAATTTTGTAACCAATTAAATTATCTTCTGGTGCTCTGGTACACACCCATTTATACATTTCTCAGCTAATGAGTTGTGTAGTGGTTTCAGTAAGATTTCCTTCAATCCTTTCCTTCAATTACTCAAAGCAATGTATTTTTCAGTTTAAAAACCTGCAAGAAACTGCTGGAGCAGAGAGCACATGGATATATACTTCTTCTCCTGTACGAGGGTCAGTGTCATGACAAGTACGAGAAGAGTCAATTTGTTCGGTTCGGCAACTGGGTGTTCTCTTTGTGGTATTTCCAAATTTACTATGCTTTAGAAAGAAGTTAACATAGTTCTGAAACAGGATCCTCCTTTTCACTCACTTAATTGTAGAGGCTGGCTTTTCTTTTTTAAAAATATATTTTATTGATTATGCTATTACAGTTATCCCATTTTTTTGACAGTCATGAAAGTTACGTCATTCAAAGGCATCTATACAAGCAGTCAGCTTCTGCTTATGGATACAAATGTAATATTTATGATGCACAGAAAGTAGGCGTGTGATGGAGAAATTGTCCCTCAGGTTTTGTGGGTGTAAAGTGAGGGTCCTGAAAAATCATTACCGATGTATCACTGGGAATATGATGGGGAGTAGGGGTAGGGAAGAGAGAGTAGAAGATAACTGGAAAAGACTAGGAGAAAATACCTCTGTGTCAAGTTATTAATTTAAGCTTTTGTTAACCTAAAGTTTTTAATATATTTAGTCTTAAGTAATAATGCAACTTAATAAATGCTTAGAACACACAGACATAGGAAATTATTTCTTAAGGACAGCTTTTCTGTAAATAAATTATTCAGCCTTACCTACTCTTTTTGCCAAAGCTAGTGATATTTATAATCTGTTTATAGGATTAATGATTCACTGCTGCCAATTACAGAAACACTCTGTGACCAAAGAAAAATTTTCTACGGCAACTAGAAATTTATAGATATTCATGTAGATTCGGGTTTACAAGTAAATTTCATTCCATATGCTAACTCTCAGTAATGGGTAGTAGCTGCCTGAGTGTTGATCAAGAAGGATGCTGAGGTCAAGAACAGCCACAAAAGAAATGAATGGCATGTATTCCGTGAGCAGGAAAGTTATCATATGTCCTAGGTAATCTAGGCGATATGTTCTGGCACTGCACCAGCCATAAAAAGTAGCCACTAACCACTTGTGGCTATTGTGTACATGAAACATGGCTACTCAAAATTGAGATGAGCTATATGAATAAAATATTCACTGGATTTCAAAGACTTAGTACTGAAAACTTGTAAAATATCTCTTCAACAGTTTTCATATTGATTACAGGTTAAAGTGCTTTTTAAAAATATGACCTAAGATAAACTAAAACTACATAAGTGGCTCACATTGTATTTCTCTTAGGGCTGGTCTAGGAAATCAATTCAAGTAGTGGTCTTGTTGGTCATATAAAATCATGTAATGCTAATTCTCCTTCATTTTTATGTGAATACGCTCTATAACACCAATACTTTGTTTACTTTTTATGCAAAGGAGTTCTGAAGGCAGAGTATAAAAAGATACACTGTTATTTACCACTTATCGCTATAATCCCATTTACATATGAGGAAACTGAGATTTAGTCTGCTTACAAAACTCACCAAAGTTGACAAGCTGGTAAGTAGTGAACAAGTGATTTAAATCCTGGTAGTTTAACATAACTACTGTCCTCTTCTGCCTGACAGGCTCTTAAAATGTGTAATGCACTCTGGACTACCAATGACTCCAGGAAATTCTTAATTAAACACCTCACAATGACACAACCCAAGTAAATCATGATTCCCATTTTATGGTATTTGATTTGTAAAGGACTTTAATATGTAAATAACTTCTCAAAGAACTGTAAGAAATAAATTGTTTTGGCTTTGGTTTTTATAAGCAAAAGTTTATTTACAACATTACAGAAGTAGAAGTGAATGGTAGAAGAAGTGAGCCAGCTGGGCTGCGTGGGTGGGCTCAGGAAACAAGTTAGAGAAGCAAAAGAAGGGCCCTTGGAACTTAGAAGAAAGAAAGTAAAGGGATATGACAAAGAAAGAAGCATATAACTGGGGAAGGGGACAACTATCTTTCCCTAAAGGCAGTAGGATGGGTGATCAGGTGTCAGAATAAGCTAACTTTTAGCTTTTCTTTCATCCTGATCTTTTTCTCATCTCTCTCTCTGTCTTTCTCTGTCTCTCACACACACACACACACACACACACACACACACACACACGCCTGATAGTAGTTTAGTTTGGATATCCTTCTTCTTGTCCTTGCCTTGGGCTTATTATGACATGGCAGACATGTAGAGTGGAACTCATGATTCAATCTTTTTAGATAATAGTGTGTATATGTCAAAGGTACAATGGTTTAAATTCTAAAATAAATTGTGTTACATTCCCTTCACTTGCTTTGACATATCATGTGGAAATCAAACAGAGGTAGGATTTTCAAATAGAGCATTTACTGCAGATTCATTCACTACAACAAAATATTGTTCAATATAAAATATGTCTATCTCAACCTTTCTCTGACTCACATATTATTAATTTGAGATAGAGAAGGAAGGCCCCAGTATCTTAACTTCCAGGTGTGTCTCAATGATGGTCATGTAGACACAATGCTCACTGTCCCCTAGAAAGTGACCTAGATCATCATTGTGGAGAAGATTGTCTTCTGACCAAGACCAGACTCTCCCTCCAGAACATTCAAAGAGTTGGTGAGCTATTACTTCAGTAGAAGTAAATGGCATAGAGGTGTGAAAGTTCAGGGATTTTATACTTGGGAAAGTCAACATTTTGTTCTTGCATTGGTATGGCTTTACGAGGTGCAGTGGCTGCATTTGGGAGTTAGGCTCTGAAGTTGTATATATTAGCACTCTAAAACATCTGAAAGTTATTAAACTTCCTCCCCTGAAGAAGTCCTGTTCTAATTGACTCTCTTCTCTCCTCTCTTTACATGTTTCAAACTCTATTCTCTTTTTCTCAGTTTGCTTTCAACTGGTCTATGCACATTCTTTGAACGCCCTGCTTTGTTTAAAATCTCTAACTTTTTTTATACCTTACTTTAGCCTATATAATTGTCATTTGGGTTAGACCTGAAATATTGTTAAATGAACGAAAACAGATAATAAAGCCTAGTAAATCTACAATCTCAATAGATTGCACAAAACTAAATTACTTAAATCCCATGTGTTCAAAATCATGATGAGGGCTTTATTCCTTATTGATATCCATTTTCTTCAATCTTCATTTCAAAAGACATTTTTGTTTATTTCTGAATTTATAGGTATTTATATATGACTACCTAAACTTCAGTGTCCTCAGTAACTACACTGTTTGAGATTTTTACTGTGAAAAAAACTAATCTCATTCCCTAGGGAATGTTTCTATATTTGGATCCAGTTTAACATTTAATGGAGTTTACCAATCTGGACTTTACAGTTCTCCATGTTGTATTCTTTGTAAAATACAAGGAGAGAATCTTCCACACAAAAAAAAGAAAAGTTCCACATCTTTTCCATAATTTGAGTAATTATACCACCAATGATTCTTAATTTTATATCAAGTATTGCCTTCTATAGACTCCAATTTTGATCAGAAAAAAATAATTATTTATCAGTTGGTATGAGTTCACTGTTTTTTGCAGGACAAAATAAATCTAAAATGGATGAAAGTACCGTTGCATAGCTGGGGAGGAAACAAATGAATCCAATTTGTGGATCAGAAAGGGAATTTGCTCTACCTCATATATTTGCCTTACTACATACCCAGATACATGGTTGTCAATTTCCCCTTTTACCACCAGGGCCAGTATTTTTAAAGATTTTTATAAAATACTAAATTACAATAATTGAGAAAATCACATCACTTTAAATATATTGCAGTAATTACTGGTCATCAGGTGCTTCTGTTCTTATTAGATGGACTGCTTTATGCCTAAACTGTAGTTAATAGCATCCGCTATTTTTGCCTTTACCTGTTTTATCTTCAAAATACCATTATCTTATGTTCACCTCCTCAATAAATATAAAACAGTTACTGCCCATTAACTATAATCCTGCCGCCTTTTGCCCTAGCACCTAAAGAACTGTGTCTTTCTTTAATCTGTGCTGGAGCTGAGAGAGTAGAACAGGGAGGCAATAGTTATGTAATAGACTCCACTTCAAAACAGCCCTGATCGCAAAATAAGGTGAGAGCAGTGAGAGTTAACACACTGTTCTTGTGTAAAATTAGCTTAAAATTAAGTAATTTACTCTGCAGTTACCATGATACCAGATGGCCTCTAAAACTGGGGACACTCTTAACATGAATGGGTGCAATTTAGATTTCAGTCTACTCAAAAAGACTTTAATGAGTTCATACAAAAGATTAGATACTGTAATGGGAACCAGGTCTACAAATTTTTTTTTAAATCCAATGCCTTCTCTCAAAGACTTTATCATCTAGTCCATGGCCTGAATATGCGAAATATTGGATATATTTTCCAACACTTTGGATGAATAAAAATGTATTTTCTGAATTTTATGAATAGCATACAGTGAGACAAGTATTAAGAGGTTATTATAAAATACATAGAAGTTTAGTAAAAGAACCTGGGCTGAGCCTTCCCCTACCCCATGTTTTTAGGGTAACTAATAAATCTCTAACCTAGACATTCCTCCTTATCTCTGATGTCTTACTAACTCTATAAACAGAGCTACACTGACCAGTCTATCACAGGTCAATTAACTTGACAAACTTATTTATGATCCATCAAGCAGCCAGTCAGTCTTATTGAAAACAAAATACAAAGTGTCTATTTCAATAAATTGACCTTTTCCCCATTGAGCTGGGCTTTCTGTATGGCGTATGAAGAAGATACCTGTCCCTCCTTCAGAAGATGGATGATAATAAAGGCACCTCAGACTCACTGAATGAGTCCCCATTCTCTGTGAAATACCCACAGAAATAAAATCTGGATTAAATTAATTTGTCATGTACTGGGTAAGTTATAAAGGGATGATCTGAGTTTGCAAACCAGCTCTAACTTCCTGTTTGGGAGACACTGCAATGAAGAGAAAGGAATCAGGGGAGAGAGGGTATACTGATTTACCACATCTCTGTTACTTCCCGAAGATCAAATTGTGTTCAGTGAACCCATGCAGAAAGAAAACTCACCATGTGTAGGAGGAGAGAAACCACAGCATCTCTGAAACAATTTGTTGGAGTGGGGTTTGGGGCATATCAACATCCAGGGTATCTTAGTCTTCTTGTGCTGCTAAACCAATATACCATAAACTCAGTGGCTTAAATGAAGGCATTTATTGCTTACAGCTTTAGATATTGAGAAGTCCAAGATCAAGGTGCTGGCAGGCTTGAATCCTGATTAAGGTTTTCCTCCAGGCTTTAACATAGGCACTTTTTCATGGAATCCTCACATAAGGGGGGGGGGGGGGAGAGAGAGAGAGAGAGAGAGAGAGAGAGAGAGAGAGAGAGAGAGAGAGAGAGAGAATGAGAGTGAATGCCAGTGATTTCTTTCTCTTTCTCTTCTTACAAAGGCACAAATCCCATCATAGAGGTCTCATTCTCCTGACCTCATCTAAACCTAATACTTCTCAAAGTCTTTTCCTCCAGACACTTGCACTGGGGATTAAGGCCTTAACATATAATTTTTGGGTGACACAATCATTTAGTCTATAATACAAGGGTCTCCCTAAAACAATATGAGGACATGCTTATAATGCTACACCACAGTTGCGTATAAAAAATTTGTTTCTGCTGAGATTTAAAGAAAATCAGAATGATATTACAATGGAAAATTAAGAAATTATGCCTATCAACCTCCTTATCCATTTTAAAGTTGAGGATATAAAATAGTTGAGAGTCAAAAATTTGGAGTGGACTTAACTGCCCTTTTCACATGAAACTTAGGGAAAGAGAACTTTAAACCATTTTTATGTATAGAGTTGTATTTGACCATCTCAAGGAACCTGCAGCATTATTAAGACTGGTATTATTATTATTATATAAAGCATTATTAAGCATTATTAAGACAGATATTTTCTGAAGACTGGACAAAAACACCAAATGGGGGGCTGGTGGAGGAGAGTTGGAAGAATATCTCTGCCCCTTGGAAGAGGTCACAACCATCATTAGCAGGTTTGGAGGAAGAAACAGAAATACTAAGTAAGGAAAATAAGAAGTTGATCACTTGAGCCTTTAAACTAAAGCTACCTTTTAACATTAGACTTTAGCTTGGGTACTGGGGAAGTTTCAACTCTAAATTACAGTACCATTTGGGATTATTCTGAGAGGATATTTTATTTATTTAAGACCATGATTGGTAACTTAAAGTGACTGTGAAACTTTTATTGCCTAAGAATAAGTGGAAAGCATGGTGTCAGAGTAGGAAACTCTTCCTCTTGTGTTTCTCCTTTACCCTCACGTTACTGCCATACTCAAAACACTTCTGACATCGGATATTTGAAGGTTTTCCTACACCAAACATTTCTGTCACACCAGCTTGGTGTCCCACAATTTAACTCAATTCTGACACTATCTACCTGGAGATAGATAGTGTCAGGTGAACGTCTCAGTCTCATAAAGCCCCCACATTTTCAGATGCCAATTGCAAGTCTAAGTTGGCACCTCTGCTCCTCAACTATAGGCTATAAATTGGAAGGTTTTACAACCCTTTCCTTGGTTTGATTAATTTGTTAGAGTAGTTCAGAGAAATGACATGGAATGATATAATAAAGGATGCAGATGAATATCTGGATGCATTGGGCAAGGTATATTATGAGAAGGGTTACCAACACCTTCTCTCAGTGAACCACACGCTTAGCATCTTCATGTGTTTACCAGTCCGGAAGCTCTATGAACCCTCTACTTTTGTGGTTTTTATGAAGACTTCAGCCTGTAGACATGATCAATCATTAATTCCATTCCTAACCCCTTTCCCCTTTTCTGAGGAAAAAGGGTGAGGCTGAAAGTCCCATTCCTTGGCTTGGTCTTTCTGGTGACCAGCTCCCATTTAGGAACGCACGAAAAATCACCTCATTAACACAAAAGACATTCCTACCACCGAGGAAATTTCAAGGGATTTAGGAGCTCCATGTCAGGAACTAGAATTAAAGACCAAATAGTAAAACACACTCCTATAGCTGTTATCACTTAGAAAATCATGAGGTTTTAGGAGCTTTGTGCTAGGAACCCAGGGTCGAGACTAATATATGTGTTATGTCACAGCCTTTTACCAAGTTTTCCCCTAGGGAATGAGAACAATCAAGTGCTACTGACTGAATTCAAATGAAGAAGAGCAAATCAGAATACATTCTTTAATAATTATATGTCATGGGAGGAACTGTTTAAATGCAATGCCTACATATTTGTTACTGCAAGATTAAGCCTAATGCAGGCTGACAACAGAATATCACACCTAGTGCAGTTAATTTATTGGACTCTCACTTCTTCACAGGTTCAGATGACAAGCCATTTTATTTTTCCAGTAACCGCTTGGAAATTCTATATAAACACCCTTTCCAATGATTCTTTTATAATTTGTGACTAGATTCCATACACTGCCAGCCACTTCAGTTAATTCAAACTATCTCATTTCAGTTTCAAAATCTATTTCTGTTCATTTACAAATTTTACTTAAAGTACTTTCCCTTTCTTCCCTTACTGTGGGCTGGACCTATCTGTGGCTTTAGCAACTTGGAGTCTTACGGTGGGTTTGGAGTGGACTAGAAAAAGCTTTTTTTATTTTTTGCTTTTCTTACCTACTTTCTCTCCCATGCATCCTCTCTGCTATCAGGCAAGGGGAAAGGGAGAGTAAAACAGAGGTCTAAATGAGCGCATTTCTTCTCTTGACAAGAAAAAAAAAACCTGCCTGAAAATATTCTGTAGTAGACTTCTTGTGAACTGTTTCAAGGGTGCTATTGGCTCCAGGTTTCTGACCTTGAAGATCCATTTTGCCATCATCCTAATTCTGTTTTTCTTTGCCCTTGCTTTAAAGGTAAATCTAAACTACAACAGTAACTTACATCAGCTTGATTCCCAGCAGAGAACAGATGAGTTCTCCTCAAAAGGAGTGGTGAGAAGTTTCATCAATAAATTATTTACATAGTTGTGCATTGGATTCAGTGAACCAACAAAGGATGATGATGTGTGCAGGGATTAGAATTAGCTAAATACTGTTATCAGTCCTTAAATGCAAAATAAAGAAACAGTTACGGAATTTCAATGTGAGCTGGAGTGTGCAGATGGACTTGTCTGATGGCTATGCCTTTAGTCACTGGGGAGAGGCCGCTCAGTAGGAACTATGGCCTAGGTGAAAGAACAACCACTGCCAAAGTAGGTGTGGTAGTCACAGTGCTGGAAAATAACCCCTTTTTCTCTCCTCCCACCTTCCCAGGCCCTACAGATATCTCTCATGAGAACAACCCTCGTGGACACCAGAGGACATGGCTGCCCATGTGATGTACTATGTCATCTTCCAGAGAAGAGAAAAGTAAAAAAAGTATACCTAGAGAGGTGAACACAAAATATACCCCTCATCCCTATTTCTGCTTGTCTATTTTATTCAATGAGTAGTTAAAGGACTATGGCTCTAGTTCAGCTGCTCCAATATTGTCATAGTGATTCTAGGGAAAATCCTATTTAAGCCTAATGAAAACGCAATTGCACTCTCCTGCCCCTAGTGTCCTGTCTCTTAACTCCTCCAAATTTCTAAAATAGAGTCTAAAAAAATGATACAAAAGACCAATGAATACAAGAGCTGGTTCTTTGAAAAGATAACAAGATAGAAAAACCTTTAACCAGATTCACAAAGAAAAAAAGAAAAAGGACCCAAATCAATAAAATTGGAAAAGAAAGAGAAGAAATAAGAACTGACACCAAAGAAATACAAAAGATTGTAAGAAAATATTATGAACAATTATATGAGAACAAACTGGTCAACCTGGATGAAATGGATAAATTCCTAGAAACATACAGTCTTCCAAAAATAAATCAGGAAGAATCAGAGAATCTGAATAGACAGATTACACCTAATGACATTGAAGCAGTAATCAAAAAACTCCCAACAAACAAAAGCCCTGCACCAGATGGCTTCATAGGTGAATTTTACCAAACACTCTGAAAACTAACACCACTCCTTCTAAAACTATTTCATAAAATTCAAGAGGAAGGAAGCCTCCCAAACTCATTTCACAAGGCCACATTACCCTAATTTCAAAACCAGATAAAGACACTACAAAGAAAAAACTATAGGCCAATATCACTGATGAATTTAAATGCTAAAATACACAACCAAAAAAATAAACCGTACAGCAATACATCAAAAAGATCATACACCATGGTCAAGTAGGGTTTATTCTGGGAATGCAAGGATGGTGCAACATTAGCAAATCAATAAATATGATTCACCACATAAAAAAATGAAGGCTAAAAACTACATCATCATATCAATAGAAGCAGAAAAACCTTTTGATAAAATCCAGCACTTCTTTATGATAAAAACTCTCAGCCCAGTGGGATTAGAGGGAATGTACCTAAACATAGTAAAGGCCATATATGAGAAACCCACTGCCAGCATCATACTCAATGGGCAAAAACTACAAGCATTGTCTTTAAAATCAGGAACAAGAAAGGGATATTCACTTTCACCTCTCTTATTCAACACAGTACTGGAAGTACTAGCCACAGCAATCAGGCAGTAAGAAGAAATAAAAGGCATCCAAATTGGAAAGGAAGAAATAAAACTGTCATTATTTGCAGATGACATGATACTATAGAGAGAGCATCCCAAAGATTCCACCAAGAAACTACTAGAACTATTACATGAATTCAGCAAAGTAGCCGGAAACAAAATTAATATCCAGAAATCCATTGAATTTTATATGCCAATAACAAACTAACAGAAAGGGAGATTAAGAAAACAATCTAATTTAGAATTGCTTCAAAAGAATAAAATACGTAGGAATAAATCTAGCCAAAGATGTAAAAGACCTGTACTCAGAAAATTATAAGACACTGAAAAAAGAAATTGAACAAGATACAAATAAGTGGAAGCTCATGCTGTGTTCATGGATAGGAATAATTAACATCATTAAAATGTCTGTACTACCAAAAGCAATCTATAGATTCAAAACTATTCCTATCAAGATTCCAATGGTGTATTTCACAGAACTAGAACAAATATTTCAATAATTTATATGGAACCACAAAAGGCCCTGCAGAGCAACAGTGATCCTGAGAAAGAAGAATGAAGTTGGAGAAATCATGCTACCTAATATCGAACTATATTACAAGGCTATAGTAATCAAAGCAGCATGACACAGGCACAAAAATAGACACATAGATGAACAGAATACAGAGCCTAGAAATAAACCCACACCTTTATAGTCAATTAATATTCAACAGAGGAAGCAAGCGTATTCAATGGGTAAATCTAGTTTATTCACTAAATGGTGTTGGGAAAATTGGAAAGACAGGTGCAGAAAAGTGAAATTAGACCACCTTCCACCACACACAAGAATAAATTCAAAATGTATCATAGATTTAAGCAGCAAAATCTTGGACATTGCTCATAGAAATTTTTTATCAGACGTATCTCCCCAGGCAAGGGAAACAAAAGAAAAAATAAACAAATGGGATTACAACAAACTAAAAAGCTTTTGCACAGCAAAGGAAATCATCAAGAAAATAAAAAGACAACCCACAGAATGGGAGAACATATTTGCCGATAAATCTGATAAGGGGCTAATATCTGAAATTTATAAAGCACTTATAAAACTCAACACCAAAAAACCCCACAAACAACCCACTTAAAAAAATGGGTAATGGACCCAAACATACACTTCTCCAAAGAGGACATACAGGTAGCCAATAGACATGTGAAAAGATGCTCACTGTCACTAATCATCAGAGAAATGCAAATTAAAACCACAATGAGACATCACCTCTCACCAATTAGAATGGCTATCATCAATAAATCAAAAAACAAGTGCTGGTGAGGATGTGGAGAAAGAGGAAGCCATTTGCATTATTGGTGGGAATGCAGACTGGTGCAGCCACTGTGAAAAGCAGTGTGGCGATACCTCAAAAAATTAAAAAATGGATCTGCCTTTTCATCCAGCAATCCCACTTCTGGGAATGTATCTGAAGGACCCCAAAACACTAATTCAAAAGAATATAAGCACCCGTATGTTCATTTCAGTGTTATTTACAATCAACAAGGTATGGAAGTAGCCCAAGTGTCCATCAGTAGATGAGTGGATAAAAAACTTATGGGTCATTTACACAATGGAATTTAATTAGCTGTTAAAAAGAAGAAAAATTTACCTTTTGAGACAGTATGGATGGACCTGGAGAACATTATGCTAAGTGAAATAAGCCAGTCAGAGAGAAAAAATTCCACATGACTTAACTCGTATGTGGAATCTAATGAACAAACTGAACTAATAAGCAAGGCGAAGGCAGACTCATAGATGGAGAATAGATGACAGCTAGTGGTTGTGGGGAGGTTAGGGAGTGGAGGGACTAAACAAAAAGGAAAACAGACTCATGGAGATGGACAACAGTGTGGTGATTGATTGGGGGGGAAGGGAAATGAGGGGGTATAAGGAGACTAAATGGTAATTGAAAAATATAATAAAGATTTAAAAAAATTCAAAAGATGACATTTAAAATACAGAAAATAAATTGTATTCAGTTTAATTAATTAAAATAAATAAAATAAATTTAATTGATATTAATAAAATAAAATGTATTAATTAAAATGAATAAACTAAATATAACAAAACAAGCTTGATGTTACATGAATCAAATTATGCATGACATTTTCATCATGTAATATTATATGTAATATTCTATTTATTCTATAATGATAGATGCATAAATAGGTATGTTGGCAGATCCATAGAAAGAATTAAAAATACATCAAACACAGCATGTTCAATATGTTAAATTATTTCAATTTTATTTAAAAATGCAAAAAATGAACTGCTGAATTTTAGATAAATATTTCTTTTCCTCAAGGCATAATATATTACAAAATATATGTCTAATATGAAGAAAGAGATTGAAGATTATATTGAATGTGTTTTAATTTTGTGTAGGATTGGTAAACCCCTCATGCAGTAGGTAGAAGAATAGTCTGCCAAAGATATCCATGTCTTTTCCTGATAGTCTGAATGAGTAATGATCTTCTGGAAGGGAGGCTATGGAGATAAAGTGCCATTTTCATTACATCATACCAAGGATGGATAATATCACCATGACTACATGACTGATTTTTTATGTAACCTTGATCAACTGGTGTAGCTGAGGTAGTGTAGTGTTGGACAGGTTTCTCCACTGTAAAGTTACTCTCCCCAGCCCCTTCCCATACTGTTTCACTTAGAAGAAAGTCAGCATACACAGTCTTCTCTTAAGGAGTCAAAAGTATGTTCCACTTCCTGCAAAGTGAAATATGTATATAAATTGTTAGGATTACTGCATAAGAGATTTGTCTACTTTTTGCCATTTTCTTCTTCCATCATTTATTTATGTCAGTACAGGCTCATGGGTAATAATTTTATATTTTGGGTTTTAATACAATATTGCTTTATTTTTATGCTCCAATTATCCTAGCTTTGTAGCTCTTTCAGTTGACTCTTTTGATACACACCCCCCATCAATTGATTTCTTAGCCCTCCTTTACTTTCTGGCACTGCAAGGAACTAGGCTCATCTTGTAGATTCTCTGACCCTGTCCTAAAATTAGCCATTTCTCCAAGAGGCCATGGTTATTTTTATTGAAAAAAATATTTAAGAAACAAGATCTGGATACTGCATGTGCTCGTTGTTCCTGAGGTGTTATTTATTCTTGATCGTTTTAATGAAAGAGTAAAGAAATATATTTGAGTTTGCCAAACTGTACATGTACACAAAGCTATAAATGTTTCTGCAATCCATCTGCATAATATAAAAAATGGTATTTTCAACTCTAATTCAGTACTACGTGAGGCATTCTAGCCTTATTACCTTTCTTATTTGTTAAACTATTGCTTTAACAATGAGAAAGCTGGGTCTGACCCTCTGTCATCATTTCCAGAATAAATGTGTAGTGGTTTAAGTATTTATTAGCCCATCTCCCTGTGAAAAACACCCATACCAACTAGAGTAAGTGTTTATGTTCAGTATCTTTTGCCTTTAGTCTCATAGTCTAAATTCATTTCTAGAATTGCATAGGTGAGCAACTTTTTCCCCTACTCTCCTCAGTGAGATTATATTGTCATACAGTTTGAATGTTAGCATGGAGCGGCTGAGGCAGTTGAAACCATGTCACTTGTGTGTTGCATTTTTTTCATATAACTGCCTAATACAATCTCACACTTTCAGATAAATATCTTAACCACAATATGTCTCACTGGTAATTTTTGTATTATTTTTACCTGAGATTCCTCCTTTCTTTTTTATACAAGGAGTTTTAATCTGATTATTATATTACATATGCTTCATACTTCATTGACAATAGAGTAGTAAACTTTAGTTTTAACCTAAGGTACTGAAATATTTAGCATATTTCCTTTAAAAAATCCTTTATTCTATTAATTTCACATCTCTGAATTTTGTCTTCATTTTCATGATCATATACATATATTTCTGGTGGCTTTTAATCACTCTGTAACCAAAGAAACTTTTGCCATGATTATGTAGTGGAAATGTCTATCTTCTTCATTCAGCAGTGACTTGAATATTTGGGCAATACCACTTCCTGAATTATTTGTATTAATATAATTTCAATAAAGTTGCTCTTATATCAGGAGACTCACTGCTCCCTACTTCTGCCCAATAAAGCTGAAATCTTGCAAACTCTGGGAATGAGGTCAATGTGCTCCTGTTTCACTGCCCTAGCAATTCATCGCCTATCTGACACAATCCCATCTGTCACTTGTTATTCTACCACAGAGTACCTAGCCTTGTTTAGAGCAATGTACTTACGCCATAATTAAGACCATTGCTCTATCATTAAATGCAGTTGAGGTGCTGTCCTAAGCAGTAAGTAATTCACCTAGAATGACTCTTGGGAAGGTCTTACCTCAGCACAGTATCTGGGAATCTTGCCTAAAAGGCTCAACCACTAGCAGACTATCATATTTCAGACTATTTCAGGGTTTACTTTCCTGTTTGTGTACTACTACTTATGCTGACACCTTTGGTTTACTTGACTAAGAAACAGTTTGAAAAATTACCATAAAATTACTAAGAATGAAGATTCGTATGGATAGCACAATGTGATAAATATTCAAACTTATCTTAGACAGTTAAGCAATAATTTTTATTCAAGAAAACTAGAATAAGTCCTCATTTTGAAATATATGCTTCATGGTGGAAGAATATTGACAGTTCAGGAAAATAAAAACAGGGTGAGTAAGCCCTGGATAGGAGGCTGGATTGGTTAGATTGTTTTCCCTCACATAAAAGGTTGAAGGTTTGATTCCTGGTTGGATCACATTGGGAGGCAACTGATGGATGTTTCTCTGTCATCTTTCTCTTTCTCTCTTTTTCTCTTCCTCTCTTTCTAAAACCAATAGACATATCCTTAGGTGAAGATTTTTTTTTTTTTTAAAGGGAGAGTAAAATGGAAAGAAAGAAGAAGTAAAGCATTTTGTTAAGGTAAACAGAAAGACTAATATACCTGGAGTAAAGAGCCCACATAAGAAGAAATAATGACTACAGAAAAGTTTTCTTATTTTGTCTTAAGAAATCTGAACATCTTTTTATGGGAAAAAATGCCAAAACTAATCCTGAGACTGTCATGGATTCTGTTTATTTTATTTATTTTTCAATCTTTATTGTATTTTTTCCATTATCATTTAATTCCCTTTTACTCCCCCTCCACAATCACCACTTTGTTGTCTATGTCCATGAGTCCTTTATCTTTTTTGCCCAATTTCTCCACTCCCTTACATGCCCCACTCCCTTAGCTGTCATCCTGCTCTGTGAGTCTGTCTCTGTTTTGCTTGTTAGTTCAGTTTGTTCATTAGATTCCACATATGAGTTAAATCATGTGGTACTGGTCTTTCTCTGACTAGCTTATTTCACTTAGCATAATGTTCTCCAGGTCCATCCATACTGTCAAAAAAGATAAAATTTTCTTCTTTATTACAGCTGATTAAAATTCCATTTTGTAAATGCCCCATAGTTACTTTATCCACTCATGTACTGATGGACACTTGGGCTGCTTGATGAAACAAGACCACCTTCTTACACCATGCACAAGAATAATTTCAAAACAGGTTAAAGACTTAAATGTTAGATGCACAACCATGAAAATCACAGAAGAAAAATAGGCAGTGAAATATTGGATATTGCTTATAGCAATACATTATCGGGTACATCTCCTCAGGGAAGGGAAACAAAAGAAAAAAAAACAATTACATCAAACTAAAAAGTTTTTGCACAGCAAAGTAAAAATCAACAAAATTAAAAGACAACCCAAAGAATTGGAGAACATTCTTTAAGAACATGTTTTGTGCTGTATTTGCTGATGCATCTGATAAGGGGTTAATATCTAAAATTTATAAAGAACTTACGAAACACAGCACCAAAGAAACATGTAGCTTCACTTTTTATACAGTGTTTTTAGTTTCCCAATCTGCGTTGAAGCTTAAAACAGCTATAAAATCAATTTAGAAGAAAATTTTATTCCCAATTGCAGGTGAGAGATAAGATACAGAGACTGTCTTGTGAGAATTGAACCCTGAAGAAATGACCCTTTCCACCAGGCTGGCCAAAGTTTCAATGGAAGTCCTAAGTAATGGCTCTCTTCTTTCACTAGTTTTCCAGAATATATTCTTATGACCATAAAGAATATTCTTAGACATTTTCCGGAAGGTCCTGTTTTTTTTGTTTTTGGGGGGTTTTTTTGTAGATTTTGTCCCTATAGTCTATTGTTCTTTTTAATTTGATTTAAAAATTTTTAATTGCAGTTAACATTCAATATTATATTAGTTTCTGTTGTACAACATAGTGGTTAAACATTTATATAAGTTACAAATTGATACCCTCTATAAATAAACCCACCTGACACCATATATATTTATTACATTATTGACTATATTACTCAAGCTGTACTTTATATCTCTGTGACTATTTTTGTAACTAACAGTTTGTACTTCTAATCCCTTCACCTTTTATATTCATCTCCTCACCTCCCTTCCTATCTGGTAACCATCAGTTTATTCTCTATATCTATATGAATTTGTTTGTTTATTTTGTTCATTCAATTCCACAGAAAAGTGAAAGCATATGGTATTTCTCTGACTGGCTTATTGCACTTGGCACAGTACTCTCCAAGTGCATCCATGCTGTCACAAAGGTAAGATTTTATTATTATTGTATTTTTATGGTCAAGAAATATTCCACTGTATATATGTGCCACATCTTATTTATCCACTAGTCTTTTGTATGAAACATTTAATCCATTTTAATTTAAAGTGATTATTAATAGGTATGTTGTTATTGCCATTTTATTAAGTTTTATGATCTTTTTAGTTCTTTGTTCATTTCTTATTCTTTTGCTGTCTTCTCTTGTATATTGATGACTTTCTGTAGTGTTGAATTTGAATTTTTTTCTTTTTATTTCTTGTACATTGTTGGTTTGTATATACTAAGCTATGTGCTTTATATATACCAAGCTATATTTATGTCAGTCTTTTTTAAGTTGCTGATTACTTACATTTGAACACATTTTAAAATCACTACCACATTTATGTTTTCATCATTATTTTTTATTTTTATTGTGGTGTATATTTTGTGCGTTTCTTTTAATTTACTATTGTAATTACACATGATCTTTCAACCTTTGCCTTTTTTGCTTTATTTATTTTATTTTTTAAAGAGAGGAGAAGGGAGGGAGAAAGAGAGGGAGAGAAATATCAGTGTGTTGTTGCCTCTTATGTGGCTTCCACTGGGGACCTGGCACTCAACCCAGGCCTGTGTCCTGACTGGGAATCTACTGGCAACCCTTTGGTTCACAGCCTGTGCTCAGTCCGCTGAGCTAAACCAGCCAGGGTTCAACTTTTGCCTTTTAACTTTTGTAGTAGCTTTAGTGTTGCTTGATCCACTACTTTATAATGTGTTTGCCCTTGTCAGTGAGAATTATTTTTTTTGTGATATTTTCTTATTCCTATTTTTAATTTTATTTTCTTGTTCTTCTTAAATGACCTCTTTCACTTTCATTGTAATACTGATTTGGTGGTGATGGACTCCTTCAGCTTTTGTTGTTGTTTGGCAAGCTCTTGAGCTCTCCTTCAATTCTAAATGATAGCCTTGATGGGTAGAGTAATCTTGATTTCAGTTTCTGGTTTTTCATAACTTTGAATATTTTGTGCCAATCTCTTCTGGCCTGCAAGCTTTCTGCTAAGAAATCATCTGACTCTAGGACTTCCCTTTCAGGCAACTAACTGCTTTTCTCTTGATGTTTTTAAGCTTCTTTGTCTTTAACCTTTGGCATTTTAATTACAATGTGTTTGGTGTGGGCTTCTTTGTGTTCATCTTGTTTGGGATTCTCTGTACCTCTTGGATTTGTATGTCTATTTCCTTTACCAGGTTAGGGACATTTTCAATCATTCATTATTTATTCATATAGGTTTTTAATTCCTTGCTCTCTCTCTCTTCCTTTTGGTACTCCTATATTTTGAATGTTGTCACACTTGATGTTATCCCAGAAGTTCCTTAAACTATCCTTATTTTATTTTATTTTATTTTTATTTTTGCTGTTCTGATTGGGTGTTTTCTGCTACCTGTGCTTCATCCAATCAGTTGTTGGTTCCATCTAATGCATTCTTCATTTTTTACTGGTCCTTTTTTTTATAATTTTTAATATTTTTTTTATGTTTCCTGTCTCTTTGCTAAAGCCCTCACTAAAGTAATCTATTGCCCCCTTCAGTTCATTTAGTATCCTTATAACCAGTGCTTTGAACTCTGCATCTGATTGATTGCTTGCCTCTATTTTCTTTCTTTTTCTGGAGTTTTGTCCTATTCTTTCATTTCAGATATATATCTTTGTTTTCTAAGTTTGATTGTCTCCCTGTGTTTTTTTTTTCTACATATTAAGTAGATCTGCTACATCTCTTAGTCTTGGCAGAGTGCTTTTTAAATTTGAAATATTCTAACAAACAAACCACATTTACAAATAAAAACAAAAATACAAGACTTTATTGTGAGGGTGCTAATAATTATAAAAATACTGTCGATAACCAAAACAAAATATTCTTTCAGCACCAGATGAAATTCCAACACATTTAACCCACATAGCCTGGGGGGGAGAAAAAAAGCTTTCTTAATTCAAGCGGATGTAGGGTAAGAGGATACCATGAAACTAAGTGAATGAGGAAGGTAAAAAAGAAAATATATCAATTTATATTCCATATTTCTGATATAGTTAAAATCACTATCCCACCCACTCTGCCACACATCCTGTATTTAATCACTTAGGTGGAATCTTATGCACAGACACCTTTTTTTTTTTTTTAAGATTTTATTTATTTACTTTTAGAGAGAGGGGAAGGAAAGGAGAAAGAGAGGGAAATAAACATCAATGTGTGGTTGCCTTTCACGTGCCCTCTACTGGAGACCTGGCCCCCAACCTAGGCATGTGCCCTGACTGGTAATTGAACCAGCGGCCCTTTGGTTTGCAGGCCTGTACTCAATCCACTGAGCCACACCAGCCAGGGCACACATATACGCTTTCATGTCTGGCCAGTGAGTACACTGAGAGTCTAGGTGATCCCAGTCTCAATCCAAAGGTAAACCAGGATTAAACTCATTCATTTATTCATCAATTTAGCAAATGGTTACTGAATGCCTACTCTTCCAGATGCAGTTCTACAAGCTGGGGTATGGCAATAAAACAAACTAGAGATTCTAACTTAAGGAGTCTTATGACAGGGAATAAACATATGAGACAACTCAATTATATATAATATTAAAAAGTATGTGCATAGGAGAAAAAGAAAAAAAAACAATCATTCAAGGAACGGTTATTCTGTAGTTCTAAAGGGGGGATAGGGTAGGAAGTATGAGAGGTAACGAAAATTAGCTATACCTAATTCATTTATCTAAGAAATCCTCATATTTGTTGAATCCTGCATTAAATATAAGCTAGTTGTATTTACTGAAATTGAAGCTAAGAAACTACAATTTTCATTTATTGATGATGATGATTTTAATCTGAACTTTCTTGAGTACTTACTATATGAAAAACACTGCTAAATTATTTTTTATTAATTACTTCATATAATATTTACAAAACTATGAAATACTTAATGGTATTCTATTAACTTTAAAGATCAGGAAATACAGTTAGAAGAGACAAAATAATTCACCTAATTCCAGATAGTACCAAAAATGAAATTTATTCTGTTTTTAATCCCAAATAAATGACATTATTTATTACTATATATTGTATATCCCATGACTTTCTTGTCTTTTTTGGGGGGGAGATGTGGTATATTCTAAATTCATGGTTATTCTTTTTTTAATTTATACTTTTAAAAAATAGAAAAAATGTTTTTGTATGGTTTCTGAGCTTTTATTACTTCTTTTTATTATGCAAATGTGTGATGTATATTGTAGAAAATTTAGGAAAATGAAAAGGAAAAGTATTTTGAATGCTGTGGACTTGAAATTATTTTGCATGTTTTCTTTGGCCATTAACTTTTATACTTGCCCACATATAATGAACATTTACCCATATCATTAAATACTTCTCCAGGAAATGTTTATTTGAGTATAGAGCACTTACCCATATGACCCTATCATAATTTATTATAGTGAAAATAATTTATTATAGTGAAGAATTGAGGTTGGTTTCCTTCCCCCCCATTTACTTAAGGGCAACATTAATTACATTTTTTATTGAAAATAAATCATTTTCTTAAGATAATACCTATTTATGAAATAGCTACAATAAGAAAAATAAAGAGAATTATTACATTTTACTACATTACCACCCCAACCCAGAATATTTGAATCATCTCACATTCCAAAAGCATGTTCATTTCTGAACACTACAGTTAATTCTGTCGATACATAAGTACATATGTATATAATGTATATGTACATATATAATACATGGTGTCAGATATTTATTCATTTTATAATTTGTTTCTAAGAATAGTTCTGCCTGTACAAACATGTTTTATTTATTGAGCACAAGTGACAGGTCAAGAACTTCTTAAGTGCTTAACATAAATTAATTTATTTTAATTCTTGAAACAATCTTATACATAAGAAATTAAATACTGTATTTTTTTAAAAACTCTGTGATAAGCCGAATAACAACTCTCTGTGATATACATATCTTAATCCCTGGGACTTATAAATATGTTACCTTACATGACAGAAGGAACTTTGCAGATGTGATTAAGTTAAGGTTCTTGACTTTGGGATATTATCCTGAATTTTCTGGATGGGTTCAATGTAATCTTAAGGGTCCTTTTAGGAAGGATCAGCAGGTCAGATTAGAGAAGACAATATGAAGATAGAAGCTGAGGTTAAAGTGACGTGAACCATAAGTCAAGGAATACTGACAGTCTCCAGGAGGTAAAAAAGGCAAGGAAACAAACTTTCCCCTAGAGCTTCCAGAAGAAACAGGGTCTTTTCAACCTTTTTTGGATTTATGACCTCCATGACTATATGACAATAAAAGTGTATTGTGTGAAGCCACTAATTTTATGGTAGTTTGTTAGATCCAAAATAGAAAATTAATATGGGTTTTAGTACCCAAAATGGGATGATGCTGTAGTACATATCTAAAAATATGAACATGTCACTGAAATTGGGTAGTGGGTAGAGGTTAGAAGAATTTTGAAGAACATGACTGATGCTGCTTTGATTGCCTTAAACAGACTGTTAGCAGAAACAGGAATGGTAATGATCCTCCTAGTGAGAATTCAAAAAATGAAGGGCATGGTAGAGAAATTCTGTATTGTCTTAGACAATATTTAAAGCATTACAAACAGACTGGTGGTAGTCATTAAGGGCACTGTTTGTGAGGATTCAGAAGGAAATGAAGAATATGTTATTGAAAATGGAGGAACAGAAGTTCTTGTCATTTAAAAGCAGAAACTTAGTTAAATTGTGTCCTACAATAAGGTGGAGACCACAACTTAAAACAATGAACTGGGATATATAGCTGAAGAGAATTTCAAGCAAAATGTTGAGGACATAGTTTGCTCCCAGCTTCCTGCTTAGAGTAAAATGAGGTAAATGGAGAGAACAACTATTAAGCAAAAGGAACCAGGACTTGTTGATTTTGGAAATTATCAGCTTATCAAAATTGCAAGAGATGCTAAAATTAAGACATAAACTGTCAAAGAGGCATGCCCTGAAGAGAAAACGAAGGGCCAAGTTCAAATTTTGCCAATGTCTTGGAAGGATTAAAAGCTTAAAGTGGGCTGGGGTGGGAGTAAACGACAGAAAACTGTACAAGATCAACAATTAAAATAAAAATTGAAAATTAAAAAAATGAATAAAAAAAGCTTAAAGTAGTATTTAGTTATACAAAGAACTCTTTGAAGGTATTAGTCCTGGACGTCTTCAGCCATCTCAATAGAAGACAAAAATGAAGATGGAATTATCTAGGACAGACCTTTCTAGGAGTGTCTTATTCCTGGGCTGACACCATAACTAATATTTAATTCATCAATCAATCAGTCAATCATATAGCTAGTATGTTTGGGATACTTCGTGTTTGTTAATTTGTGCATCATGCTCTTTGAAAAGTAAGGAAGACGAATAAACTTGATTTTTTGTTTCACAGAAATTAAAAATTATTTGAGGATTTAAACTTTTTTTTTTAAATTAGAGAAAATAATAATAATTAAATGACCCACCGTGTGGTCTAACATTGCATTGGAAATTGAGTAAACAGAAAAAAATGTGGAGAGCTTGAGTGTTCAAGCAGGGAGGTGTAATTTAAACTGAACAAAGATGGATGCTATTTTCATATTGAGTAGAGTGGGAGGCAAGCAATGAGGAAAAAGAACTGCATGGCAAAAGGCATACATAGGCTTCAACAAGAGAAAAGACTTAGTTTTGGAATTGGGGGAATTAGGTTAGATTGGTAAAGAATGATCATAATATATTGAAGGCGAAGTTTAAATAGTGCTGTTTTATTAGAGGGGAAGGAGGGAATTATTGAAAGGATCAACTTACTGGAGGCTTGAATCAAATTTACTTGTGTTTGTTTAGAGATTAAAAGCTTATCTTTTCTATTTTACAAACTACCATGATGAGGAAATGAATATGTGAGTTATTAAATTTATAAAAATAGAAGTATGTGTGTTTTATAATTACAAACATTTAATTACTTTCATGTGATGCACATTTATATTTGAGTGCATGTATATTTTGGCCCTTAAAACATTAACTGCGTAAGAATTCCGAATCTGTTTATGAAAGCGTGCTACTAATTACACTGAAAATTCTTATACAGAAAATTAACCATCAAGCAAATTTCGAACAAGATGTAGTATGTGTCATAATTATAAGATTTATTTGCTCTTGTTAAGGTCCAATTAATTTTGTTCTTATTCTTTTCTGTTTTTTAAAAATTCTTTCATCAAATTTTGTGCTTTCCAAATTTGTCTGCGCCCAATTAGTTTATAATTACCTTTTCAAAGAAACAACTGTCTTAAATTCATAGACATTTTGAAGTATTTGAAACCCAACTTGCTAAAAAGAGTCAGATAATAAGATCATTAAACTCTGTTTTCCATTTGGAATAAAAACATTATTATTGCTCTAAAATGTACTAATTAAGCTAGTTTCAGATCCTTAAGGAGCTGGAATGTGAATAATCTGATTTCATGGTCTTTGCTTTTCTTCCTTTTAGCCCGCTTCTGCATAAAACAGAACAAATCTCTTCAAGCTTTATCTGCTGCTTTCACCTCCTATGGCTAGTCTACTACAATTTTGGTTGTGTTAGAGTCACACATTTATTACCCTTCCTACTCCCATTCCTCTTTGCTGATTTTACTCTGCCCAATTGTCTATTTCCTCTCCTCTGCTTTATGTCTTCAACACATTCAAAAAGTGATTTTATGAAACTAATTGCAATTTGTGTGTGTTCTGTGAAATCTGTGCATGGAATGTCTCCCAGTTTATTGACAAATTTCTGAATAGTTAGTTGTCTTATATTTTTTATGTAGCCTAAGGATCAAGATTCTTAGAAAGTTCCCTCTGATTATGTATTCCATCTGAATACATAATATACATATAAAATGTTATATAAACAACCCACATATATAAAAAGTAACATAATTAAATTAAATAAAATGAAAACTACTTAATTACAACAGAGCTAATTTGTATCTCCCCTCCTTACCACTAAAATTCCATATAATACTGGATGAAATAAGCTGAATTATTTTATATATTTTATATTTCATAAAATACAGATAGTTTTATAACTGCTGTGAGCATGAGTAAAATGTTGAACAATCTTAAGAAGCCTAATATATGAGTATGTAATAGGAGTCGCTGAAAAGAGAGAAGGTGAGTCAGATAAAATATTTAGAAATTGTGAATAAAAAAGTTTTCCAAATTTGATTAAAATCATTACAGATCCAAAAATTTCAAAGGATCCTAAGCACAGTCTTGGAAAATAAAATGACAGAAAAGACATATGATATTGAATTCCTTAAAAACAGGACAATGTAGATATTTTAGAATTAGAGGGAAAAATAGTTTAGGCACAGAGGAACAAGGATAAGAATGACAATGAAGTTCTATTGGGAAAAATGTGAGCATGGAGACAGTAAGGCAGAATTTTTGAGTTATTAAAAGAAAAAAGTCAACTTAGTAAAAACATCTTTTATAGTGAAAATATCTTTCAAAAGCAAGATAAAAAGTTTTCCAGATATAATAAAATACTTTTCCAGATATAATAAAAAGTAGAAGAATTTGTCACTAGCATAACTGTACTATGGTAATGTTAGAGATATTTCTTCAGACAGAATAAAAATAATATCAGGTGGAAATCTCTATCTAACCAAAGGAATTATGAGCACAACAAAATACAAAACAAAACAAAAATAAAATAGGTAGATAAATAAAAAGCAATGTGTTAATCTTGATTCTGAAATCTATTTAAAGATATCATACTAAGCAAAAACAGTAAGATTACAATGTAAAGTTTATCAAAGTTCATGACAACAATATAACAAATGCCAGGAGGAAAAACTAGCATTGCACTGATGTGAGATGATTTTATTTTACATGAAGTAGTATAAGTTAAGATAGGCACCATATGCTCTACAACAACTATTACAGTAAGAAAAGATTCTAGCTATTATGTCAATCAATGAAATAAAATAGAATTATTAAAACAAACAATGCAACACATAGAAGAAGAGAAGAAATAGGGAGAAAACAAACACATGAAACTAATAGAAATAAGTAGAAATATAGTATATCTAAGCCCAAGTATATCAACGTTGACTTAATAAAAATAGTTTAAACACATAATTAAATAACAGAAATATACCTAAAAAATGTACTTTAAGTATAGGGTTATAGTAAATAGAGAAATGTAAAAGTATTAAAAAAGTTATACCATGCTTACACTAATATAAAAATGGAGTGATTAAATACATATAAAATGTAAATTCATAGCTAATATTATAACCAGAGATGAAGAGGAATGTTTCTTATTGATAATGGACTTAATTCATCAAAAAGATTATAATCTTACATGTTTATGTACTTAATAATAGCACTTACAAATATGAGGCAGAATTTAATTGAACAAAAAAAATAAATGAAGAATATTCAAATTCACAGTTTTGAGTACTTGATATCATATTGTCAATAATTGATACAAGGAGACTAAGTGAAGTATGGAAGATGTTAACAACTGTAAAATATAAAAAATCCTCAATTAATTTAAAAAGTCTGAGACTATACACACAATCTTTTCCGATCTCAATGGAATTAAATTAGAAAGTAATAACAGAAAGACCTTTGAAAAATCTCCAATTATGTGAAACTTAAATAACATGCTTCTAAATAACAACTGAAGGAAAGAAGAAATTATAATAGAAATTAAGATATATTATGAACTGAATGAACGATAACACAAAAATATATTAAAACCTGTGACAGTCAAGTAAGCATGGCTTAGTGGGAAATCCATAGTCATGAAAACCTTCGTTTAGGCCCTGGCCAGACAGTTCTACTGCTTAGAGCATTGTCCCAGTACCCCAAGGCTTCAGGTTTGATCCCCTGCCAGGGCATGTACAAGAAGCAACCAATAAATGCATGAATAAGTGGGATGAAAAATTGATGTTTCTCTCTCTCTTTTTCTTTCTCTTCTCTTCCTCCCTCCCTTCCTGTCTCTCTCTAAATCAATAAATTGAAAAAACATTAAAACACTGTTTATTTAGGATACATATAAGAAAAGTCTCAGATCATTAATTACCTAAATTTCCACATAAAAATTATATGAAAAGATAAAATCAAACACTAAATGACCAGAATACATTACAAATAAATATAAGGTTATACATTAATACAATATAAAACAAATAATAAAAAAATCAAATTAGCAAAAAGTTGGTTCTTTCAGAAAATCAGAAATTCTAACAAGATTTATCAGATAGGAAGTGTGAGATCAAGAGAAACTACCAATATGAGGAATGCGAGAGTTAATAAGAAAATTTTATGAATTGTTTTGGAGTAAATTTGATAATTTAATTAGAGAAATACTTAGAAACATACTGTCAAAACATACCAATATTAAAGGAATAACCTGAAAACCTTATATGTATTAAATAAAATAATTTGTAGTGAAATAATTTGCTAGAAAGAATATTCTAGACCCATATGGTTCAATTTTTCTTATATTGAAAAACATTTAAAGAAGAATCTACTAATACACTAAATACTAAAAGACTAACTTGAGTTGCAAACATGCGAGCTCCCCTGGGTAAATCTGGAACTGGCCTGCCATTCATGAAGGGCAAAGAGAGGTGGAAGAAACAGGCAAATCATTCCAGATTAGTAGGTGGCCAGTTTGATAATCAAGGGAATTTACATAAGAGACTTGTCTTGAGCATTTGAAAGAGGAGCTTATGTCTGCATTTGCCCCCTTGGATCTTAAATATTTATACAAAGCCCTTGGGTTCAGTCATGTGTGCAGTCGAGATGGTTTCAAAAGCATACCATTCTCTCAAAACTGTTTCCTTGAAAAAGACTTTGCTGTGGGGAAGGGAAGAAAGGCACAGTTCAAGGACAGGGGAGGGGGCAGAAGCCTCCCATTGCCTGGGTCCAGCTCCCAGGCCACCTACTGGTCATGTCCTCTCAATGACCTCTTCTGATACTAATTTACTAAATTACAAATATACAAGTACTAGACTTCACAAAATGTGCGCTTGAAACCGCGCAGAGCCTCCAATAACAGGCAGAACAACTATGAAAGCCTTCACCACGTTAAACGATATCAAATGTTTATCAAAAAAATAAATAATATAATTAATAGGGATTATTTTACACATCTGAATGTGCACTTCCAGAGTTAAAATTCATTTATCTGGTTTAATAACTTTATTTTCTTTGGAAAACATCTCATTAAAAATTGCTGATGAAAAGATAAAGTATACTTGTTAATAACTTAATCTGTGTTGATCAAATTATCTCTGGAAGCAAAGTACATACATTAAACTAACTATGATGCCATTTTAGTCAAGATTTTTAATGAATACCTTTCCTCTAAGATAGATGGAAAATAAATCCCAAGAACACTGGAGAGTTGGTATAAATTCCTAAAAAGGCATCCATATTAGAGAGTAAGATTTTTATCCTTGAAATAAAAAGAAAGAAACAAGAGTGTACAATTGGGTTGTATATTTACTTCTAAAACATTAAATTTTGTTTACTTCAATATTCACTTCCTTGTAGGGTAAATAGGGACAGGACACTATAATAAATGTTACTAAAAATTTCTTTGTGGCAAATCAAGTGGTGACATCTAGTTGAGTCAAAAGATATCATCTAGAATCAGTCTGTCTGGGTTCGAATCCTGGTTTTTTTCCTAGTCTTGTCGTATCTTAGAACAAAAACATTAATCTTTCTGAGCCCCTGCTATTACATCAATAAAATAAGTATAGAAATAGAGGTTATCTCGAAGGCAGATTAAAAAGATTAAAAATAATTTATAAAGTACTCAGAAAAGTTCCTGCTATGTGTAAGCACTTAATAAATACTATCTGTGATTGTTGCCATATGGTGATGAAGTGCAGCTTTACTTTTATTCAAGTTTTGAGTTTATGCTTCATTTTGGTTGACCACTAGTCTACTAGTCTCATCCAATTAAATTAATAATATCAAATAATTACGATCAAGGGAGCATCAGCATTCTAAAAGTAAATATTCATAAAACTTTTAAAGAAAAAATATAGACTTCATATGCATATTGTTTATTAAAATAATATGGATTTCTTAATGTCATTTAAACTGACAGTAACCAGGGGGGAGATGGGGAGGGGATAAAGTGGGGGAAAAGGGGGAAAGGGTTTTCAGGAACATGTATAAAAGACACATGGACAACACCAAAGCAGGTAGGATCGAGGGAGGGAAGTAGGGATGGCTGGGGTGGGGGGTTAATGGAGACAACTGTACTTGAACAACAATAAAAATGTAAAATAAATAAAATTAAATAGCATGGATTTCTAAAAAAAATATCAGTACTTCTTTAGCTGAATCCCATCAAAACCAGTTCATTATAATTTTGGCAAATTTGAATCTGATGTAAGTGAAAATCAAATAAAACTTTGCTCAAGAGGTTTGTGAATTTATTTGATTCAGAAGCAGCAGACAGTGCAGTCTTTTTTTAATTAAGAAAATTCAGGCCAACAAACATATTTACACATATGATTTAATGTAACTTTATCTATTTGGAGATTATATAGTATACTCAATAAACTTTATTATTATCAAATCCTTTCTAATTACATACTAATTCCTTTGGGGAGTTTTTGTTGCTTTATACTGCCCAATGCAATTGAGGATAGATATATAACTTGAACTAATATCAAGTCAATCCTAAAATGCCTGTGTTCTTTGGACTTCTTTCTTTTTATTAAACGGTTATTTAAATGATTTTAGGCTATTTAAAAAATATGTAGGCACGAATGAGTAAATGGTACTAGACTATCCTCTTACTCTAAACAACTGAATAACTCAAAATATGTCAAACGATTCTTTTCAGATAATGGGTAACAGGCAGGATAGTCTGTGATTCCCCGGGATAAGGGAAACAAAGTAGGCAAGCCCTGTTACAGGCTGCCTTCTGGCTTGACATTTTTTCAAGATCATTGCAAAGCAATTATGGAGGTCTTAGTGATTTAGGAAGACATCGAGTTGAGGAAAAATTTAAGTGGGTAGGTTTTACAGGGAAGATTATCAGAGCTTCAGAAATCTGCTTAGAATTCCTCTTGAGTCTTAATTTAAATTCTAAGGTGTACACGTTTGGGGTCAACTATACAGGACGAGGCAATAGCAATTATTGTGAAAAAAACTACCACCAGGGAGTAGTAAACTGACCAGAGTTCAGAGTTCACTGGTTAACATTTCCTCTGAGAGGTGTAACAGTTGGCTGCTGTGTATCTTTGACAACATTTGTTATTTTTACAACTTAAAATAAAGAGACTTGTTTGAGGGTGATATAGAGAGATTGCCCTATCAGCCAGAATGGAAAGATGTCATTAAACAGCTGTGGTATTCCATAGGCTTTCCAGAAGAGCCATGCCTTAGTAGGTGGATTTAAAAGAAAATACTTTAAATTTTGTATTACAAATATATTCAAGGATTTAAAGAAAAAACATGAACGTAATGTAGAAATACATGGAAATTAAAAAATAAAAACCTAGTGCATCATCTAGATCTAAAAACAATGCAAAAAATAAAATGAAACAAATTTCTAGAATGAACTTATGAGTAGATCTGACAGCAAAGAATGAAAATCAATACACTTGAAAACACAGGATAAAAATGTCAAAAAGTACAAACATTTACAAAGGATTGTTTGTGGAAAAATATGGAATGAACCTTAGCAATAAGTTGTTATATATTACATATTATATTATATCATATTATATTATATTATATTTGGAATATTATATATTTGGAATTCCAAAAGTTATTATATTTGGAATTCCAGTGAAAAAATGGAAAGGAACATAAAACATTGAAAACATATGTTAACACACACATACGTTTCCATGAAGTGCACTTAAATGCATTTTTATATAACAAAAAGGGAGGAAGTAAGCAATCAAGTATAAAACTATCAAGGAAATTCAGATGAGGATTCACATTAGGTTTTCATTAGAAATTATGAGAACATGTATATGCTTAAAAATAATTTCAAAAAAGAAATAATAATTTCAATATAGAAATATTAACCAAACAAATTAGAATGAAAGGGGGAGGATTTAAATTACTTTTTAATATATTTATCATAATTTTATTAAATATAAGTACATACAAAATAAAATAATGCATGTCCATATAGTTAACCTAATTTGAGAAACAGTAAAATTTAAATAACACCATAATATCTTTTATTGTTTGAATTGCCCTTTCCTCACGCACTATGTATAATTCCTGTCATGACTTGTAACCACTCCTGTGCTTTGGTTTATAATTTTGTGACACATACAACTTAAAAAAACAAAGAGTATTTATTTATGCATGCTTCTAAATTGTGCGTGGAGGAAACATATTGTGTATGTTCTTTTGGAATTTTTTTCTCTTCAAATAATGTGAAATGCACCAAAGTTGACATGTGTGTCTCTAGTTTTTTAATGTTAATTTATAAATATACGACAGTTTTTTAATCAATTGTTTTGCTGCTTGATATTTTTTTCTGATTTTTTAATATCAGAAAATATTTTTTTGGTAAATGTCATTTCGTACACATGTATGATATTTTCTCTAGGCTATATATTTGGATTATTGGGTCCTAAGATATACAAATTTTCACATTTGCTAGTGTTTGCTAAACACTTTCAATTTTTTCCAACTGTATATTAGATTGATTATATCAATTTACATTTCCTCTTGTAGAATATATATAGTAATTTTGTTCTGGCACACCTTTGACAATTCTTGCTGTTTTTACAATTAAAAAGTGCTTTTGATAGGTATAAAAAATTATCCATTTATGTTTGCTAGTTGACAACGTTTAATAGTGAAGGTGATTATCTTTACCAATATTTATTGGCAATTTAAGTTGACCTTTTCTGTGGAGTGTCTGTTATTTCTTTTGCACATGTTTTTTATACTTTTTGTCCTTATATTATTGTTTTATATATATATATAAATTTATATATAATATTTATGGCATTTTATATTTAAAATTTTGGCTAGATGTAACTATGTTTTCATGGGCTTATATCTGAACTAATTTTTCTAGTTGTTATTAAGAAAATTTTATTTTAGATATAGTCAACTTATCAATAATTCCAGTATAATCTGAGTATTTTCTGACAAGAATTCCATTTATTTAGAGAAGTTATCATTACATCATTGCATGTTTTATTCTAGAAGTTTCAAGTATTTTGTCATAGCTAATATTTAGTTCACTTTAATTGTCTGCATGATATGAAGTAAAAATGAACCATATTTTATTATAATCCCAGCAGCATTTATTACATTTTTCATCATTCAAACAATGGTTTGCAATGTCAGGAACATAAACATTTGTGTCATTTTCTAAGATCCATGTTCCATTATTTAATTTCATTTTTTTAAGCTGAACATCATTTTTGTTTTGTGGGCCATTCCAACTTAACTTTTGTCTAGGTGTATCCATGACAACACAAAGAAGATAAATGCATATCTATGTGACAGCAGGTGAATGCTTCTTAATTCTCAAGTAACACCTTTGAACCTATAGATCAATTCAGGGCAGTTGATAAATATTGTCTCTTTCGATATTATTTTTTTTTTCCATCACATCTTTTTACTTAGTTATCAGTGACTGCAAAACCTTCGGAGTAGCTTCAGACCTATTCTGGCTTACCTTAAATCTGTGATCACTGAGATGTCTCTAACCTTCTTCAGTAGTAAAAAAGTGACTTAAAAAACAAACAAGTAAAAGCAAATGGACCACCCAACCAAACAATGAAAAAACAAATGTTTACAAAGGTACATTCTGTATTCATGGCTGTTATGTATTGGGAGATTTTTTAGGACATTTCATACACTGCAATTCCAGAATTGAAAATCCAGATGAGTGTTTCTAGGAGTTTTATTTAAAAGAAAAAAGAAGAATTAGTTGCTGGTCAGCATTTTCACCACAAAATGTACTTTTATTTTTTGTAATGAAACATAAATCCCTTTGGATACACATGCACTCTTCAGTTCTCTATAGTTCCACATTGTATGCATTTTTTAAACCTGCATGCCTCAATAATTCATGTTATCTTTCTGGTGCCTACAGGTATTGAGCCACACAATGCCAAATTTAAGCATTTAATTCTCCATTTTCTATACTTATCCCACGGTTAAGTTTGAAGAGCTTTCTACTTGATGATAGAAATAAAAGAAAAATTAGAGTAGGGTAAACTTTCTCTTTGACTTCTGTTATAATAATAGCACCTACCTTAAACAGACCCTCCCTTCCCCATGTACCCTCCTCTGCAAACATTGCCTGAAGAAGCACCTTTTATATTCAATACTGTCACAAGCCACAGCTCATTTTGAACTCAGATCTTCCTGATACTCTCCTTTTTATATTTTGGTTACAGTCTTGTATTCTTTGGTTATTTGTATCTCTTCTACTCTCTTATAATTTTAAAAAAAGGAAGGAAGGAAGGAAGGAAGGAAGGAAGGAAGGAAGGAAGGAAGGAAGGAAGGGAGAGAGGAAGGAAGGGAGGAGAAAAGAAGGAAGGAAGGAAGGGAATGTAGAATCTTGCAAAAGGTCTTTGGGTTTTTACAATCCATTTTAGATAGTTCTCATTTAATTTCCTCTTAAGTTTATTTGAGAGTATGTGACCAGAATTTTATTTCTGAGGTGTCAGTTAATATGGAATCATTTTGTTGTTTACAGTGTCTGGTCACTGAATCATAGCTATACTTTTTATGTAAAATTTCTCTTTCCAAAAGTTTATGAGATATATCAAGCACATTTCCTTCCATTATCACCAAAGCTTCAAAATGGCCCAGTTACATATATATCAGAAATATGTCATTCTTCTTGATGTTTTATTTTTTCCTATGGTTTCAGGTGGTTAAATATGTCATAAATTATTATATAAGCAAATGAAACTATTAAAAATATGTCTGGATCTGTAAAATTCTCCAAGATACCTTATATTTTCTCTGTGATAGACATTTTAGAACATAGTAGATGTTTGATAATATCAACAACATTGAATCAGAATTAATCCAGATTGTGGGACTTGGTCAGAGATATTCTTGACTCAGTAAGAACAATATTCTACAACTTTTCTTGTCACATTTCCAACTGTGGGTAAAGAGTAATTAATGTTCAGAATGATGATACTGAGAATTTGCAAGATCTGAGTTTGGTAAGTGATTTCACTACAGAGAAGCCACTCTTGGCCTCCATGGCCTTAGACATTTTAGGAAAGATTCCTGCAAAAGTTTGCCTTTTTTTTTTTCAGTTACTCTTGGCTTCCCAGAGAATCCATTTTATTGCCTACTTAGATTTCCTAGGCATTTTGAAAAAGCATCATCTCATCATCATTTTTATAGATAACAATGACCTACATGTAAGCTTTGGATCGTGCTGGCATGTTAGCACACACACCCACACACACAATGTTCTTTGAAGCATGAAAATCCACGGAAACTGAATCTGATACAGACTGTCTTTGCAAATTAAATTACCAAGGTAAATTAAGTAACCTTTCACATTTTCTACTTATCCCTTAGTAAAAGATATTTTTAAAACACCACTTCATATGTAAATTATCATATGCAAGAAAGTATAGTGTATTTTTTTTAACTTAAGGTTGAAAGAACAGCTTTCACTAGTTTCCTAGTTATTTTTTCCTTATCTACTGAGTCCTGTGCCATTGAACTTTGATGCTCAGGATTAAAGTCACTAGGTGAGTGGTAACAACTTGTTTATGATTTTTAATGCCAAAGAGTGAGGCTTTTCAAAGTTTCTATGCTGAGTTGAATAAACCATTTCTTCTTCATGCAATAGTTTAAGAAAAAGATCTAAAACAAAAATAATTTAAAATTACATATGTTTGAAAATATTCTAATTTAGTTAGAGTGGCAGGAAACTCTTACTTGAAAGAATACCTATGGATGTCCCTTACAAAGAATATACCATATTTCGTTTTAAAAGATTGAACAAGCCCTGGCTGGTGTAGCTCAGTGGATTGAACTCAGGCTGCAAACCAAAGGGTCACCGGTTCAATTTCCAGTCAGGGCACATGCCTGGGTTGCAGGCCAGGTCCGTAGTTGGGGGTGGGGGGCATGTGAGAGGCAACCACACATTAATGTTTCTCTCCCTCATCTTCTCCTTCTCTTCCACTCTCTCTAAATGAATGAATAAAATCTTAAAAACAAACAAACAAACAAACAAAAAACAATGATTCTTAACAGGTAGCAATTTTTTAAAAAAAGATTGAACAACATAACTAAATAAACTGTGAAGTTAAACTGAACTGACACTTCTCCTTTACTTTTCAATAAATTCTTGACTGGCAGTTTTAGTTTAGATGTGAATAGTTGCCCAGAGTAATAAAGGAAGGGCCCTGGAATAGCTACCTTGGGAAATAGCCATTAACTGTATCTAAAATGAGCACTTTGATGCAGGGAAAAGCAGAACAGTAAACCAAGTAGTGTGCCTCCTCCTGCAGCAGCTGCCAGTGCTCCTGCCTTGAAGTAGTCAGATTTCAGGGTGAGCATAGGGGCACCGCCAACAGGCAGCCCACTTTCAATCATTCTTGTCTGCAGCGGAGTTTTAGGACAATAGAGCTGTTAGGAATCCATCGCTTATTAGATTTTCCACCATGTTGCACTTTCACTTCTAGGTCACTGCTTCCAGGGAGCATTTTGTTCATTTGGGGCAAGGGTGAGAAATTATATTTCAGATCAGAAGGATGGCTCTCTGGCAGAAAAGTTTGTACAATTCATTTAAGGCAGGATTAGAGATTTGACTAAGTAGTCCTTACAGTTACAGGACATTTTAGGTTTTATGACTTCATTAGTTTGGTAGCCAGCTTTTCGAGTGAAGCTTTATTGCCCAAACAACTGGAAACCTACACCTCGGGATACAGACTGTTTATCAGTACTGGTTGCTTCAGAACCATGTCACATCCTTTCCTCCAAAACCTGCTCCCCCACGTCTATTTGTAATCTTGGTAACACCCACAGATGCTGTCATTTTTGACATCTCCCTCCCTCTCTGTCTATATTCTACCCATGTACTACCCACATGCTATACTCTGTGCTACCCATTCTACCTTATAAAACCAATTCAAATTCCTTCAGTTCCGTTTATCTCATGGTCATTATCTCAGAACAAGCCAACATTATTCTTTTTATAATTGTTGTTCTATTATAGTTGTCCCAATTTCCCCCTATTGCTCTACCCTGCCTTGTCCAGCCCTGCTTCCTCAGTCAGTCCCCACCCTCTTTTCCATGTCCTTGGGTCATTTATATATGTTCTTTGACTAGACCCTTCCACTTCTTCCCTTCCTTATACCTTTCTACCTCCCCTCTGGTCACTGTCAGTCTGTTCCTTGTTTCCATGCTTCTGGTTCTGTTTTGTTCATTTGTTTGTTTTGTTCATTAGGTTTTTGTTATAGGTGAGATGATATGGTATTTGTCTTTTGCTGCCTGGCTTATTTCACTTAGCAATATTACTCTTTTTTTAAATAAAAGCTGACAAAAGCCTAAATGATCTGTCAGTCTCCAGATTTCTTCCTCCTTGATTTCTCTCATCACATTTAAGCCAGAGAGAACTGTTTTACAAATACACAGCAGATCATGTCACTGGCCAATTTGTAGCCATCCAACCACTTCAAATAAAGTCTAAATACATCCATGTGGCATATGGGGCCTTGAGGCTGCAGCCTTTGTTCATCTCGCTGGCATCAACTCCTCCCATGCCCATCAAGCACTCCAGGAACATGGCCATTATTTCTACTCCTAGTTTTTAAACAAGCCATAATTTCACTTTGTTTTCTTCTGCCTCCTCTCATGCCTTTTTTTGACCTGGAATGTTGCCTTGCACTTTAGCATCTTACCCTCCTCTCCTATTCATATCATGCTTCCTTAGGCTGACTTCTGTTGACCTGGCAGTTTTTAGTTTAAAAGTTACTTCTTCCAAGAGTTATTTCAGGATTCTCTCGACCATGGGGTAACAACATTTTTCTGCAAATGGCCAATATGTTGTATTTTAGTTTTGCACACCATGTAAAATCTCTGTCACATACTCTTTTTTCTTGTGTTTACAACCATTTAAAATGTTAAAAGTATTCTTAGCTCTCAGGTCATCTCACGAAAGGCTGGGGCATAATTTATACATAGCAGACTATATAATTTGCCAACCTCTGCCCTACATGTTTCTCATATGTGTTCTCAAAAGCACCCTGCTCTTTTGTTAAAACAATAATTACCAATATTGTAATTATTGAAAACTTTCCATTAAGTAATTTTAAGTTACCAGAAGAATTTAGTACTTACTTACCCTTCCCTTAGCTTCCCCATATAACATATAACCATGGTACATTTATTAAAGCTAAAAAAATTTGCATTGGCACAACACTAGTAACTGAATTTAAAAAATTACTTAGATTTCATCACTAAGTAGTTTTCCCACTAATTTTTTTATCAGCCTGGATCCAGGATAGAATAAAACATTACATTTAATCATTGTATCTCTTTTGACTCCTCTAATCTATGACATTTGCTCATATAGCGGTTACTTTTTATAACTTTGATACTTTTCAAAAGCCCTGGCCATGTTTTATATGTCTCTCATTTTGGCTTCCTTCCCGCAATGTTTTCTCATAATTAGACTGTGCTTGTGGATTTGGGGGAAGAATATCATAGATGCGAAGTCCCCTCCTTTTTTTACCTCATATCAGGAGGTACATGATATCAATGTGGCTTATTTCTATTGATCACTTGGCTAAGGTAGCATTTGTCAGGTTTATTCTCAGAAAGTTACTATTTTCCCCTTTCTATTGTTTATTCTTTGGAAAAAAGTGACTAAGTCTCAATCACCAGCCCACTCTTAGGAGGATGGGAAGTACACATTTTTTTCATTTTGTTAGCATTGTTATTTAGATAATTATTAATAAGAAAAAGAAAACAAAAGGATTTTAGACATTTTGTACAAAATAGTCACAGGAATACAGTCAATTATATTATAATAGCCATGCATGGTGCCAGGTGGTATTGGAAATATTGGGGTAATACTTTGTAAAGTACATAATTGTCTAAATACTATGCTGTACACTAGAATCTAATACAACATAATATTAAATGTAAGCTGTAATTTTATTTTTTATAAATTTTTAAAAATATTCTATTTATTTTATTTTGGAGAGGATTAAGGTTCATCCATGTAGATGCTTTAAGAGAGTTGTGCTTTCTTAAAATTTATTAAGAGCATATGATCTAATATCTCTCCTATCTTCAGTAAATCCTACATTTCTCAGTGGTGATTCTGCAGAAGTGTATCCTTTAGGGAAAATTTTATTAAAAGTGATGAATTACACCTGGCTGGTGTAGCTCAGTGGATTGAGCGAGGGCCTGTGAACCAAAGGATCGCGGTTCGATTCCCAGTCAGGGCACATGCCTGGGTTGCAGGCCAGTTCCCAGCATGGGACACATAAGAGGCAACCATACATTGATATTTCTCTCCTTCTCCCTCTCTCCTACCCTTCTCCTCTAAAGATAGATAAATAAATAAATAAATAAATAAATAAATAAATAAATAAATAAATAAATATTTAAAAGTGATGAATTACAGGTTCAGATAGGTGCTAATAGAAAGTGAGACATCCCAGAAAGAATCAAAAATAAGGAAAAAAGAAAAATGATTTCTCAGTTACATAATATTAAATTATACAATTTACTAGGCCAAAAGCCTGAAAATAAATTCTTTTTTTTCTGCCACTTTATTTTCTTTATCCAGCAAGATCATTGATAGATACATCACCATAAGTGTTCATTTAAATCTATCCCACAGACACAGTGATGTAAAATCTCACCATCTCTTCCCATAGGCTATTGTGACATCTTATGGTGGCCCATTTGATGTTGGCCATCAAGTGGTTTACTACCCTCAGGAACAATAAATAGTGACACAGAGGGAGTATCATGCCACAACGAGGAAAGCCAATTTCTGTCGTGAATCTCAAGTACAAAGAGGCTTCTATCAGAGTGACTTAAGCTTCCCTTCCTCCCACTATTGCCACAAAATGTATGATGTTGTGGTAGAGAAAACCCAAGAAGCAGAAAGAACTCAGACATGCAACAGTGAAGTTGTATTTATAGGGGAGAAAATGCTGGTGTGTGATGAAGCAAATAGCATTTTGTTGATTGTATGTAGAATTAAAACCATTTTTAGAAATCAATCATTAAAACATTATTCTTAAGAATAATAGTTATAAACAACTATAGATTATTATGTATCTATTCTGTGCCAGTTACTTCAATTTAGGAGCTTGACTATTTTCCATGATTTTTATAAAGTTTAATGAAATCACTATTATTTTCTTGATTTCATAGGTGAAAAACAAGGGTTAAAGAGACTAAATAATTTACCTAAGTTCTCATAACTAGAATTTTCTGGAGATAGAATTTGAATCTAAGCTTATCAGACTGTAAGGTTTAATGCTACATCAATTCTCATAGAGTGAAACAAAGAGCAAAACCTTGTAATCATATACCCCCACAAAATTTTGCCTTACCAAGACTTGTGTTTGAATGAATACACTTCATTCATTGATATTCTTGTCTCTCTGAAACATCCCCCAGTCCAATGAGTCATCTATAATATAACCGAGCTATCTTTAACAAATGTTAATCACCTCACTTTGCTCTTTAAAACAACTCCCATTAACTATAACATATCCACATTTTCTACTTTGGAATTTATAATCTTTGATGATGCGGTTCCAACCTTTCTTCAAATTATTCCTTACATATGTCCCCTAATACAAGGGTATTAGCTGTTTAGCCACACTCAGTTTCTCATATTTTCCCATCAGAGCATAACTTTTTATAACATTTTAATGTTATATTTGTTGCAAAGTGTTTCTTAAGACTATTTTAGAGCAGTTTTAAGTTTACAACAAAATTGAAAGAAACATACAAAGATTTACCGCATACACCAGCTCCCACATATACATAGCCTTCCTAACTTTCAACTATTTGGGTAATTCATCATTACCCAAATAGTATATTTATTTACCAAAGATGAATCTACATTGTTACATCATAATCACCCAAAATCCATATTATACATTGTAATCAACCTTCGTATGTTACATGTAATGAGTTTGGACAAATATATGACATGTATCCATCATTATAGTATCATACAGAGTATTTTCACTGCCCAAAATATCTTCTATTCTCTGCCTATTCATCTCCATCCTCCCTCTCTCCTTGGCAAACACTGACTGACCTCCATAGTGTCTCCATACTTTTCCAGAATGTCATGTAATTGGAATTATTCAGTATGTAAATTATGCAGTACATACTTTTTTGAAGACTGCCTTCTCCTACTTAGTAATATGAATTAAAATTCCTCTATTTTTATGATTTGATCATTCATATCCTTTTAGTACTGAAAAATAGTCCATTGTTAAGATGTACCATACTTTATTTACCCATTCACCTAATGAAGGACATGGTTGTTTTCAAATTTTGGCAGTTATAAATGATACTTTTTTAAACAATCATATGCAGGTTTTTGTGTGAACATAAGTCTTCCACTCCTTTGGGTAAATACAAGAAGTGTGATTGCTGAATCATATGTTAAAAGTATACAGGGTGGGGCAAAGGTAGCTCTGCAGTTGTGAGTATGCAAAACACAAAGTTTATTCTTGTACTATTATTTATTAATTATTGTGTTATTTTCCATACAAAAAAACTCTAAACCTACTTTTGTCCCACACTATATTTAATTTTGTAAGAAACTTCAAACTGCGTGCAAAGTAACTGCTGCATTTTTGCATTCCCACCAGCATTGTAGATTTCCTGTTGCTTCACATCCTTGTCAGCATATGCTGTTGTTAAAATTCCAGCTTTGACCATCCTAATAAGTGTGTAGTCACATTTTTGTTGTTTTAGTTAACATTTCCCTGACAGGAACGTGATATGAAACATCCTTTCATGTACTCACTTGTCATCTATATATCTTCTTTGGTGGGATGTCTGTGAAGGTCTTTGGCTTTCTTTTTTTAAATTGAGTTGTCCATTTTATTATTGTTGAGTTTTAAGAGTTCTTTGTGTAATTCAAATAATAGTCCTTTATCGGATATGTATCTTGAAAACATTCTCCCAGGGCAGAGATTTTCTAATTCTCTTGACACTATCTTTCAGAGAACATAAGTTTTTAATTTTAATCAAGTCTAGCTTATCAATTCTTTCTCACATGGATTATGCCTTTGGTGTTGTATCTGAAAAGGTATCACCATACCTAAGACCATCAAGATTTTTGCCTTCTATGAGTTTTATAGTTTTGCATTTTGTGTGTAGATATATGTTCCATTTTCAGTTAAATTTTGCAAAGGGTTTAAGGTCTATATATAGATCTATTTGCACGTGAATGTCAAGTTGTCCCAGCACCATTTGTTGAAGAAAATATCTTTGCTTCATTGTATTTCTTTTTCTCTTTCATTAAAGATTAGAGAAAAGGGATCCCTAGTGTACCATTGGTGGGAATGCAGACTAGTGCAGCCACTGGGAAAACAATATGGAATTTCCTCAAAATAACTAAAAATATGACTGATTTTCAACTCAGTGATTCTGCTGTTGGGAATATATCCTAAGAATCCCAAATCACCCATTCAAAAGAACTTATACAACCCTATGTTCATAGAAGCACTATTTACAATAGCCAAGTGCTGGAAACAGCCTAAGTATCCATTAGTAGATGAGTGGATAAAAAACTGGTACATTTACATAATGGAATACTACACAGCAGAAAAAAAAAGAAGGAACTCCTATGTTTTGTGACAGTGTGGATGGAACTAGAAAGCATTACGTTAAGTGAAATAAGCCAGTCAGTGAAAGACAAATATCATATGATCTTACCTATAAGAGGAATCTAATGAACAACATAAACTAACAAAGAAAATACAACCACAGACATGGAAACACGGAACAGACTGACAATGACTAGAGGGAAGTGGGGAGGGAGATAATGGTGGAAAGAAGGGGAAGGGACTAAAGAACATTTATGGGTAATCCATGGACATGCATAACAGTATGGAAATTGTGGGAGTGGTGGGTGGGAGTGGCAGAGGAGGGCAAATGGGAAAATATTGGGACATCTGTAATCGAATAGAAATTTTTTAAAAAAGATTAGTTAAATGTTTATGGGAATCTATTTCTGGGTTCTTTATTCTGTTCCCTTGATATAGGAAGTCTGTCCAGAAGGTATCCAGCCATGTAATATGAAAAGTGGAGACATTATTGACATTATTGAAGAAGATGCAAGATACAAGAAATATTATACATTGAACATTGATGCTTCAGTTCCCTTCAAAGTAGGCATCTTGGGACCTCACACAGTTCTCTCAATCACCATCAGCTGCCCCATGATATTTTCCTGAATTTCATTGATCGTCTGAAATCTCTTCCCTTTCATAGGTGATTTTAGTTTTGGGAAAAGCCAGAAATCACAGGGTGCCAAATCTGGGCTGTAGTGGGCTGAGTCACCTTGTTGATTTGATGTTTTGCCAAGAAACTCTGCATGGGACGTGATGCATGAGGAGACGTGTTGTCGTGTTGAAGCTGTCAGTCACCAGTTGCCCATAGCTGAGGACTTAAGAATCATCTAAATACTCTCCATGAAGGAATGTTCGAGTTTAATGCAAAATTTGATGTGGAGTAGTTGCTCTACTCAATCATTTTGGATGCAACAGCCACACATTATACAGCACTCACTCAATGGAGTCCACCATCCCCACTGACTACTACAGTGAAGTCATCATTGTTCATGCATGCACATTCCAGTCCGCTCTCTCCTTGACTGCCAGGTTACATGCATTTCACGCAAACCATTCTCATTATATTAGCAATGGCTAGACTTTTTCTGGACATATTTTGTATTTCCCCAGTACTACTTTGTCTTAATCATTGGAGTTTCATAATAAGACTTGAGGTTAAGTAATGTCAGTCCTTCAATTTTGTTCTTTAATATTGTGTTGGTGACTCTGGATTTTCACTTCTCCATATAAACTTTAGAATAAGTGTACAAATATCCATAAAGCAATCTGCTGGAATTTTAATTAGAATCATATCGAATCTATACATCAAGTTAAAAAGAAATGACATCTTGACAAAGTTGAATATTCCTATCATTAAACATGGAATATCTTTCCATTGATTTAATTCTTTCATTTTGTTCATTGGAGTTATGTAGTTTTCTTCATATATTTTGTTTAATTTATACCTAAATATTTCATTTTTGAGTTGCTATGTAATGTAATTGTGTTTTTAATTTTCAAATTTCACATGTTCATTGTTGGAATATAGGAAAACATTACACTTTTGTATATTAACTTTATATCCAGCAACTTCCTATAATTGCTTACTAGTTCCAAGAGATCTTTTTAATCAATTATTTTAGATTTTCCACATAGATATGTCATCTGCAAACAATGACAGCTTTGTATTTTTTCCCAAGCTGTATACCTTTTATTTCCTTTGTTGCTCTATGCATTAGCAAAGAATTCTAGTACTGTGTTAAATGGATTGGTGACGGGAAGCATCCTTTCCTTGTAACTGAACTTAGTGGAAAAGCTTTGAGTACTCCACCATTAAGTATGATGCTGGCGCTCTTTTCCAGAAGATGCCAAGAAATTGGCATCTCTTGGGACAGCCTGCACAAGTGCCACAAGAAAAGGGGCAAGAAAAGCCCTACAATAAGAAGCAAAAATATGAGTTGGGATGTCCTGAAAACACTAAGATTGGCCCTCACCACATCCATAGAGTTTGCTTGCTGGAAGGCAGCAAGAAGCCTTGATGTTGGATATAGGCAATTCCTCCTGGAGCTTGCAGTGTTGTATATACAAAACAAGGATTACTGATGTTATCTACAATGCACTCAACAATGAACTGGTCTGTACCAAGACCCTAATACAGAACTGCATTGTGCTCGTTGTCAGGGCATAGCAGTAGTACAAGTTCCACTAGGCATTGCCCATGTGTCTAGAAGGGGGTCAAGCTGACTGTTGAGAAGGAAAAGATTTTAAACAAAAAACAATCAGAGAATATTGAAACGAAATATGATAAAAGGAAAGAGTGGCAAAATCAGCAGTCTTATAGAGGAGCAGTTCCAGCAGGGCAAGCTTCTTACATGCATTGCTCTAAGAACAGGATAGTGTAGCTGATGACGTAGCTGGCTGAGTGCTGGAGGGCAAGGAGCTGTAGCTCTAGCTGAGGAAAATCAAGGTCTGGAGAGGCAAACATGTCCTCCTCCCTCTGGTCTTAGCTCATGTAATGAAGCTATTTTTTAAAAAATTATGATGTTACCTACAATTTTTTGGTAGATAGTCTTTATCAATTGAAAAAGTTCCCCTCTATTCCTGGGTTATTGAGAGTTTTTATCATGAATGGGTGTTGGATTTTGTCAAATGCTTTCTTTGCATCTTTTGATAAGATCATGTGTTTTTTTTCTTTTTGAGCCTTTGATGTGATGGATTATATTTACTGATTTTAAAATATTGAATTAGCCTGGGTTCTCATCAGGTCATGTCTTCTCATAACTCTGTAACTTTAAATACGATGCAAAGTTTAATCCTTCAAGTCTCAATTGAAATACAATATTGATTTTTTTTCCTTTGTGACAGAACTAAGAACCAGATTCTTACACCATAGAGAACTCACTAAGGCATGCCTCTCTATGTAGTCCCAGACTTTTATTTAAAATATTTAATCTGTCTTAGTATAACTATGATCACTTTATATGTTTCTCTGCCTTGAACATATTGGGCTAGATTTAGGAATCAGAATTGTGTTAAGCATTCAGTGGCCAATAATGAACTTGACAACACAGGAAAAATCCTGAAGGTAAAATGGATGATATTAACAAAATTGCAAGAATGTACACTAAGAGCAGTTCATGAAGAGCCTCCTAAGTCACACTGAAGAAATTAAGCTTCACAATAAGAAAATGCCAGAAGTGTTCTGAGTAAGAGTGTCATATCTGATATTTATGCCACTTTAAATGCATTATTGAGATAAGCCTCAAGAGCAGCGTGCCTGAACTCTGAGATGAGTTTAAGAATATTGCAAAAATTTTAGCAGAGATGGTGGTGGTTTGGACTATAATAAAAAATAAGGAAGGTGAGCAGCATTTAGAAGGTAGTATTAATAGATTAGTAATAAATTGTGAAAGAAGATACTCCATGGTTGGATGATAGAACTCATTTTTCACACATTCTATAAATAATGCTCATATTTTCTTGAATTAGCATTTCAATAAAAGCAATTGTGCCATTTTCTAAAGCAATATATGAATGTTCACTTGAGACTATAGGCATCTTCTTCTTTATAAGCATTTACTTTTGATGGTGAGGTGTCAGGCAGAAATCTCCAAAGAGCTTTATTTTTCAGATGAATTGTGAAATTATATGTCTGTTTCTTTTCTGTGCAATTTTTCACTGATTTCATGATCAGAGTGAGAGGTATTTTGCAAGAAAGTTTAATATGGCTTTGCAGTTCCAGCATTTAACAGCAATATAACTATGGGCTTCACTTTCCTTTGATGCTTTCCTCTCATCCATTTTTGAGATCACGGGCAATCTCAGGAATGCCTCAGATGCTGCTTTAGAAGTTGCTCAATCTCTAAATCTTAGCTTCCGTTTGTAAATATCTCTTGTACCTGGCTCTTTTTTTTATAATCCATTGGCTTCATAGCCAAATTCATCCTCTTAGCTTAGTTCCTCTGTTTTGATTTTTTTATATTTATGACTTAGAATCTTAGCAAGCTTATTCTTTGGAGACAAAAGAATATGACAAAGTTATATTTTTGAGATATGTTCATTGAGTTTGTACTTTTGCAGTACTGGAATATATATGTAATATATAATATATAATTAATATATAATATATAACATATATAATAATTTAGAGTATAGCATTTCTAAGAGAAGATTAACAATGGGTCTGCACTGACAGTATGGTAAGGACTTGAGGAGCGTAGTCTTGTTGCAATTCAACATTAGGCTTGCTCTATAAAATTACGGTAAAATTAACAAACATTCAGAGAAAGCCAAGGGTAAAAAGTGGAGGGACAAGAGCAATGGGATTGCTGTTCTGCAAATATTTCCCTCTTATCCTTTTGGCTTTGAGAAGAGGGTGCAATGTGGAGAATAATTTAAGAATTTAGATTGTATTAGGGTGGCAATCAGGTCTACATTTGAGTTTGTGAATTAAAAAAACTAAATGAAGATACACAGGCAACTGCTACGAGTACACATACAAAACAATATATGGCAAGTGTCCTTTAAGACCTGCTGATTAACCTAGGGGTTTTCAATATTTAAAGCCAGGTAGAATGTGATATACTTCAAAATAAAATATTAATATAAAAGTAATTCCTAAAAAAACTCAGAAACATCCTACTTTATGTTGAATATTTATAAAACACCCAATAAGACACAGAAAGTAAAAGCAGTTGACAATAATAATAACTAACATGGATTTTCTCAGCTGTCCTCTTAAGGCAGGCTCAAACTTATTCTCAGAAATGGACAGCATCAGAGACTATGCGCTACTCCACCTCTGTCCTTTCTTCTCATGACGAGAGCCAGAATTTCTTATACCATGAAAGTTAACTAGCCCTCCCTATGCACAGTGGGTGGAGAGTTTGGATTTGATACATTAAAACCCTCTTCATCTTTCTAGTATTTTCAGTGAAGAGCTGCTGAGAAAAGTTACCAGAAAAAGAGGCAGAAGACCATCAATGGAGATTTATATCGAGACAGAATGGAACTCACAGTTCTTGTTTTTTGTTTTTTGTTTTTTAAGATTTTGTTTATTTATCTTTAGAGAGAGGAAGGGATGGAGAAAGTGAGGGAAAGAAACATCAATGTGTGCTTGCCTCTTACCATTTTGCCCCTATTGGAGACCTGGCTGGCAGCCTAGGCATATTCCCTGACTGGGAATCCAAACAGTGACCTTTCAGTTAGCCGGCTGGTGCTCAATTCACTGAGCCACACCAGCCAGGGCTGGAACTCACTGTTCTATTCTTTCAGATTAAAAAAATATGACATAATGGACTTAAATACCAGACCATTTTGTAACATTTCAAAAATCTTATTGTTTCAAAGTATCAGTGAACTAATTAAGAAATAGAGCTAAGAGAAGGTATAGTTTTAATTTTTAAGGAAAATTATAAAAAATGATCATAACATTTAAAGTAGTTGAATATTTATTTAAAAATGGACAGAGAGTCTATAAGCAAAATGATAATTTAAATTAGATAAATATCAAAGGCCAAATTCTGAGAACTTAACTTACTATACCTGGTACGGGAACCAAAATGCTTTAAAACCTAGAAATGTGCAAACTCTCTCATATGCACAAATTTCCCTGTTATCTAGTGGGTAAAAGTGGGAAGTAAAGTTCACATCACAGAATATTTAGAAAACAAATTAATAAAAGGTCTAAAATTTCTAACCTGGGAGAAATGTCTAAAGTTATACTGAAACTGACATTCATAACTTGAAATACCCATTTAATAGGCAAAAGTCAATGTAAATAATCAATTAAATATAGCAGATATTAACTTTTCCAGGTAAGTGATGATACATTTGAAAAGTTCACCTTCAATTTATCCAGGTTTGCAATCAACAGAAAAGAAACTTTTCTTGTTGCCTTTGCAGCATTTACTTGGGTCTGACAAACAATTCAGCACAAAGCCGGGGTCTCCAGAGAAGTTATATAGCAGGGAGAGAGTGTATAATGTTCTTTGTGAAGATGTGAAAGTCAAGCTCCTTACATCTGTTTTTTAGGCATTAGAATTTCTGAAATAACTAAGTGCTAGACAAGAAATAGAAAAAATAAAATGATTTAAGAGAAACTGAAAGGCTTATTAATAAAAGTATAAAGGGAGAGATAAACAGTTTATTGAAAATATTTTTCTCCACTGCACTGCAATATAGGATCATCATTCTACATCAAATGACTATGTATGCATTTGTTTCTGGAGTCTCTGTTCTGTTCTATTCTCTGTTCATCTATCCTTGCACTAATATGCTGCCTTATATTATGGAGATTTAAATAATGCTTGGTATGTAGTAGATGCCTCCACCGTTATTGTCTGTCAATGATTGTCTTGGTTATTTTCCTATATAAAGTTTCAAATAATCTTTTCAATTCATACTGTCTTCACCCCTTACTCCACCCCGAACCTCTCAAGAGTCTTTGTAACTTTTATTGTTATTGTACAGGTGATGCAGACCCTGGCCTATAGGATCTATGTATTGTGGTTGCTATGAACAAATACACAAAGATAACAGAAGTCCTGTGGAGAAAAAGGAATGGCATGGCCACTCTCCCAGAGAGAAAGAGGGCCCTGGCCCTGGCCTGGCTCCTGTCTGGACAGGCTTTTATTGCTTTTCTGGGTACATTACATGGAGGATGGTCCTCATTTACCATGCACAGGTTCACTGCAGGTGATTACCTTTTACAGATAACAAAGAATGTTGCTAATTACTTCAAAGAGAAGGATGTTGCTGACCAAGGAGAAAAGTGGTTGAACCAGTTACACTCCATACTTGGGAGGTTTAGCACAGATCTTAGGAAGTTACACTAAGCACTTGCTGCCTCAATTCAGGGTGAGGGTGTTTTAGCAAAAGCAAGTCTTATAGCAGCCTAGGTACAATGCAGGCCTGATTCCCCACGGGAGGACTTCTCCGTGGGCATGGTCCTATACTGACTCGCTTCCCACTGGTTTTCCACGTGAGAACTGAGCTACATTTCCACATCATGTGAAATGGCTCCCTACATACAGGATATATTGATTTGAGAGTTATGTCTTTATAACTTTGACTCTTAATAGCAAATGACATATCTTTTGAGTTACTTAGATTTCCTTTAATTTCCTTTATAATATCAATCAATGTTTTGAGTAGAAGTGTTACACATCTTCTATAAAATTTATTTTTATGTATTGGATATTTTAGTGCTATTATAAATGATATCTTTACAAGTTTCATATTTTAATTCTGTCATTAATGTATAAAATTTGTGGGCTTTACATAGGGACCTTGACTCAAGACCTTGAAACAACCAATTATAAAATTTTTTCATATATTATTTAGAGTTTCCATGTAAACAATCATGTCATTTGTTTAAATATAGAATTTTTCCCCCTTCTTTTTTATTGTTAGGCTTTTTTTTTTTTCTTTGCTTGCATGACTGGCTAGTATTCCTATGTGTCTCATTCCTGTTTACAAATGGAAAGGTTTTCATATTTACCACTGAATATGACCTTTGTAGATTTTTTGGATATACTCATTCAGACAAAGAAAGTGTTTTTTTGTTGTTTTTTTTTTTTTTAAATTTAGTTTTCTAAGTGTTCTAACATGAATAGATTTGGCATTCAGCTCCATCTCCTGGAGGGGGCAGTATTTACTTACAATAGTTGTAATTCTTTTGTAGGGAAGATTTGTCCTTCCCAAATTATTTATTTGTTCAATCACTTATTAATATCAGTATAGACTCATTTATATTTGTTTTATATAATAGGTTTTAATCTAATACCACTCTGTGCATTTTGTTACTAAAGTCATCCCAGTTTTGACCATCGGTAGCTTTTCCTTTTTTTTTTTTTTTCCTGGCATTTCTCAGTAGCTCTTTCAATTTTGTTTCTATATACCTTTTGAAAAAAATTCTCACCAGAGGATATGTTTATTGATTTTCTGAGAGAGAGAGAGAGAGAGAGAGAGATCAAAGTGAGAGAGAAATATCAATTGGTTGCCTCCCATCTTGCCTACCAAAGATGGAACCTGCAACATTTTTGTGTAGGAATGATGCTCCAATCAACTGAGCTACCCAGCCAGGCAACTTTTCTATTTTTTTGACATGTTCCCCTCCTCCTTAGCTTTTTGAGAACTTTCTTTTCTTCTTTTCCTCCTCCACCTTCTTCTTCTTTACTTTTTAATTACAGTTGACACACATTATTATATTAGTTTCAGGTGCACACCCCAGTAATTAGACATTACATAACTTACTAAGTGAACATCCTGATAAATTTTGCACCCATATGACAGCAAACATGGTTATTAGAATATTATTGACTATATTCCCTATGTTGTACTTTACATCCCCACAGCTATTCTGTACTCAATTTGTATTTTTTAATCCCTTGAGTGCTTTCATGCTTTCTGATACTAGGTATCCTAAGCTCATCTGGCACGTTATATGACCTGGCCCTGGTATCAGCCATTTCTATAAGGAGTCCTTGTCCTTTCCATTGAATAATGGCATTTAAAAACCAGAACTTGAGCACTGGGTATGCTCTTAGCTACTGGATTATTGGTGCTTCCAGAATCTCTTAGTAAACTATATAGGTTAGATACTCATGTATTATATATATACAATACATATATATAAATTATATATAATTTATTATATATTTATTATATTTATTTATTATATAATTTATTATACAATATATATAAATTTTATATATATATATAAAATTATTTCTGTATCTATCCATCAGTATCTATATAACACTAAACCTGAGTTCATATTGGTGTATCTTACTCTAGCCTAGTATCACGTCATTCGTTCTAGCCCTTTTCTCTTGCTTTTCTATATTTTATATGCCTAATGGTGAGAAACCTGGCCCCACAATCCACCACCCATTTCTTACTTGTTTAACCTGAATTGACAAAGCAGATTCAGAATTGTTACACCATACATCAACAGTTTGCAACCTTTTTTTTATTTCATGGCACACATAAACAAATTACGAAAATTCTGCAGCACACTGAAAAATACATTTTTGTCGATCTAACAAAAACTTAGGTATAATTTTGATTCATTTATACCAGATGGCTATTATAGTGTTGGCTGTTGTTATTTTCTTTTTTTTTTTTTTAAAGAATTTATTTATTTATCTTTAGAGGGGAAGGGTAGGAGAGAGGGAAAGGGAGAGAAACATCAATGTATGGTTGCTTCTCATGTGTCCCCTGCCGGGAACTGGCCTGCAACCCAGTCATGTGCCCTGACTGGGAATCGAACCGCGATCCTCTGGTTCGCAGGCCCACGCTCAATCCACTGAGCTACACCAGCCAGGGCTGTTGTTATTTTCTTATTTGACAAACTAAGGGAATAGAAGTTAGTGCCCCTGACTAAATAGTGAGGTGTTGCCTGTTTTAAAAAGCCTTGTGGCACAGAGGTTGAAAATCACTGCGATGCGTTGATATGGAATACATGTACCAACTCCAGCACGGGGTTTATGTGCAGATCTATTTAGCTTTAGCTTTACAGTTTCTAGTCTAAACACCATTTTTCAGTGTTAATTAGATCAACTTCTTTTTATTTCTACTCTCTACAGTAAGGTTATGCCATTATTTTTTTATAGAGTTCAATTTATTTGTCAGGCCGCATTACATTCTGGAATGCCAGGCACCTGATAGATTTTTTTTTTTAATTTTTGCATGCATTGAATCTCACCCTTGTGATGTACAATTCTATGGGTTTTGATAAATGCATAAAGCCGTGCCTCCCCGCTTCAGTGCCATACGTAACAGTTCTATTACCCCATCCACTCTCCTGTGTATCCTTTTGTCAGCAGCCATCTTTTCCTCCACAAGGGGAAAACACTGCTCTGTTTTCCATTCCCTAGTTTTTGCCTTTTTAGAATGTTATATGACTAGAATTACATAATATGTTTTCTTTTTAATATGGCTTCTTTCACTAAACAAAATATATTTTATGCACAAATTTCAACGTGGGGTTAGAAATTCTCCAAATAAGTATGGAATATCTTGTCTTTATAAAGCAACTTGCTCAAAACTACACAGAAACACTGGAACAGAAATTAAAACCTAGGATGCCTGGCTTCAGAGCCCCAAATACTAACTTCTATATTATAAGGCATCATAAATTATTAAATGTTTAAAAAAATCTTACGTACCTCTTATAGATATACTATATAACTTCAAAATAGAAAACAAATGTAAAAAAAGACCCATAAAAATATCAGTGGATCAATAATTGAACATCTCAGTTGGTATTTTAATTTTCAATTTGGGACAATCTTAGCTATGGGAGGTTGAGAAAGAGAAAGTAAAATAAACAAAAGTAGTCAGGAAATTTGATCAGTTTTCTAAGATGTTTAGCAATCAGTGAAATAAAAGGAGCAAATAGAAAATTCAAAATAAAATTTAAAAGCCTCATCCAATTTGGAAGTCAGGGGAATAAGCCAGTGTAAGGAAGGAGACTGATAATGTCATAAGCTAAAGAGGTAACAGCAGCAAAATACATTGGGATTGATTCAAAGAGGTCTCCCTAAAAATGGAGATAAATGTAGACAGAGGTCAAAACTAGAGAGTGGTTCCATAATTCTACCAAGAAGAATACTGAAAAACAACCAATCAGTGTAGGACTGAAATGGAATGATGGTACTGAGACAGGATACTAAGAAGCTAGGAACACTACTTGACAAATGGAATAGAGACAGATAGTTAAAGGGCTGAGCAATTTATACCCAGATAATAAATCACAATGTCCTATCTTCCTAACCAAAGATCCTATCTTCCTAACTTAAAGGCAAATGGTTAACACATTTCAGACTGTGCTGGGGCAGACCTGCCTCAGTTCAGTCTCTCTTAGGTGACTGGAGGTGAAACTGACAGGAGAATGACATTCTTTGAAGGTGAAACTGACAGGAGAATGACACTCTGTGCTCAGTTTCATGAATCAGCATACAAAAGGACACACCAGGAGCCCTGGCTGGTATGGCTCAGTTGGTTGGAGCATTGCCCCATGGGCTGAAAGGTCACGAGTTCAATTACCTGTCATCACACATGTCTGGGTTGTGGGTTCAGTCCCTTGTCAGGGCACATGTGACAGGCAACCAATCAATGTTTCTCTCTCACATTGAGGTCTCTCTCTCTCTCTCTCACTCCCTCCCTTGCTTCTCTCTAAAATCAATGAGCATATCCTCAGGTGAGAATTTAGAAAATTTTTAAAGGACACACCTGAAAAGCTGATGAATATTCTATTGAGGTCTTTCCTGGAGCCTGCCCATAAAATTCCTGCCTTTAGAAAACAGATAAAAACCCAAGAAAAAGAACTCAGTGTGCACTCTCACTTGGATATGCCCACACCTCCCCAGCTTCTTTTTCCAGGCATGTACTTTGCTTTCTTCCTCCTAAGCTCTAAAGATTCCTGGAAGACATGCAACCAGGGGAGCAGCAGGCAGCAGCAGCTTGTCCCAGGCTAACTCCCTGAACCTGTCATCAAGGGCCCTTCTTTTGCCTCTGGATCCTGAGTCCATGCAGCCCAGCTGGCTCGCTTCTGTGTTTGTGACTCTTTCTAAATCACCAAGGCAGCCTTGATTAGGCTTGACTTTTCCTCATGCTTCCAAAGGGCCAAGGCAGCTCCACATAAGCTCACTCTTGTTGCTATGATCTTGCCTCCTCTACTTTGAGCCTCTCCTTTGCTATACTTCCCCAGGCTTTAATAAACATACTCTCAAAATTACTTGGACTCATGTTGTGAAATCTTTCTTGCACAAAGTCAAGAACCTACACATTCCAGACTGCGTCAGGGCAGACCCACATTCATCCTGGTCCCCTTTCCAGTGATAGTAATTGACTTTCTGGAAGAGGGAAACATCCAGTGAAATCTAAATAAGGTAAAAAATTAAAGTAATTATTTAAAAAAGAAAATGCACTATGGGTAGATTTTATAGCATTAATGAAATTTGGGAGCAATACTGCAATAAACTACCCACAGGTAAGGATGGAAGTAACTAGATTGAAAAAAAAGGTTGCTCACTTCCAGCCTTTGCTGGCTAGATTATCACTTTTAGTCATTGTAATTCATTATTATAATCTGAAAACTAACATGTTAAATTCTGATTTTTTTTTAGCCTAGAATAGAATTTTTTTTTCTATTTTACATTCACAAGCCTCAAATTTCTTCTTAGAAAGTTACTTCTCATAGTTAGACTGTCATAGTTTAATGGTATTCAAAAAAGTCAAAATGTACAGATGCAAAAATTGATCATCTACCTGATTCCAAACACAGAAAACTATTTGACAGTTTTCAACACTTTTTTTCTTTATGTGCAATTTTGTGTTCTTACTCCGATATGTAACCAAACCTAAAGAAAGTAATATTTAAGAAAATTTCAAGCAGATAAATTGTGGGCAGAATTTCAGTGTTTCTGATGAGAAACACTTCAAAGTCTTACCCTGGTTAACCACTGATAGCTCTAGGGTAGACAAAGAGGCAATTGTAAGTCTCTTGCAGGAAAGGACACAGAGCAAACCCTAATTTTCATGTGTTAAATAATATAGGATTGGATTAAAGTTGTGTTGAGCTATGTGTGTATTTGCACAGCAACTTAAAAAAAATCTAGAAGATGGTGGCAGATATAGAACCTTTCTCTATGAGATATCCCAGGGTAACATGAGAACAGCAGCATGTAACTTAAGAATTATAGAGTCATATTTTTTCCTATGCTATTCGCCAGTGGAACAGAACTAAAGTAGATTAAAGCCAAATATGACTGATTCTACATTACACCTAAGCTGAAACCTTGTGTCTTGACTCTTTTTATGAGACATATGTGAGCGAATGAAAAGGCCCATTGAGAATATCTAGTACCTTACTTGATAATTACATGAAATTCTCCGAGGCTGAATTCCTCAAGCTATTACTCCTCCACTTCCTCCCCCTCCTCTTCCTCCTCCTCCCATTATTATTTTTATTATTTAGGCAAGGGCAGGAATGAATGAAGTGTGCATGGTTTTCTTAAGTGTATTTTACTTTTAACAGCATCTGCTAATTCTAACTCCTGAAATGTCTAGCAATTTTTTATTTGATGTCAGACTGTAAATTTTACTTTTTGGGTGCTGAATCTTGCAATGTTAAGTATTTGGGAAAAAGTTAATTATTTTTGGCCTAACTTTTTAAGATCTGTTAGGTGGGGCCATACATATATCACCAGTAATAGAAAAGGTTCTGATTAGTCTTTTCAGTCCATCATGGATTGTGAGGTTTGTAATTCTGAGTGGTATGGTAGCAATTTTTCTTGCTTTGTGTATTAGATACTTTTTCCTCAATTCTTTCAAGTAGCTCTTTTCTTGGTCTCAGGCAGTTTTCTCACATGCATGTGGTAATCACTACTCTGCTGAATAGTCAAAGAGAACCCTCTGCAGATCTTCTTCCTCTGCTGATCTCCAGGAGTCTGTCCCTATGTTACATTCTTTCCTCTGCCTTTACAGTTCTCTGCTTGTTTCCTCCCTGGATTCTCAATTCTATGTCCTTAATTCTGTGAGTCTGCCAGACTCATCTCAGGTTCTGTCTTCTTGTGTTGTGCTCAAAAAATCTATTAAGGGTAGTGAACTTGAAAAATATTAGGATTCTCCTTCTTTGTTTCCTGTATCTCACAGAACACTCTCTTGTTTCATGTCATCTCATTTTTGGAAGATTGTTGTTTTATATAAATTTTCTCATTTTTCCTTTGCTTCATGCAGTAGTCCCTGTTATGCCACTTTTGCTGGGTGCCTCCCTTATCTTTTAAAGGTGAAAATAATTTTGACCATTGTTTTTATGTATTATTTGACTGGCAGTGCATAGAGATAATTATAGAGGCTTCCAGAATTGTAACTGATCTAATATAGGTCAAGTAACTAACTTTTGAATTCTGCCAACTTATACATGTTAATTTCAAATATACTTTGGGGACATAGAAAATAATTCCTGGCTGGATCCGTGGAAACAGCAGACACACAGAGACTCCAATGTGTTCCAAGCCTTTGGTTATTATCTGCACCCCCGCCCCCCAGCAACATCTGCCTCTGCTAGAAGTCCTAATGATTTTTTTGTCCATAAATAATAGCATTACCTTGATTTCTATGCCCAGTAATCTTCCAAACATTTGTGTGTTCCATTTCCCAGTAGAAATAACCTGAGTAAATGGCTATAGGTCTGTTTGGGAAAGGACTATGTCAATCATATTATACAATAACTATGGCATTTTAAGGTCTTTTTTTCCAGGATTCCCAATGCTTCCTTCAGTCAGTGGATTCTGGATCTAGGAAACTGACCTCAACCTGGAAATTAATCTAGGAATTAAGACTTTTTCAGTAATGTCTGCTTTTTACCTCTTGATGAGCTATCCTTAATTTATTTTGATTCTATCTGCCTTACTTCTAGGGTTTCTCAAACTCAGAACTATGGGCATTGTATGTAATCTGGTCAATTCATTCTTATGGTGGGCTTTCCTGAGCATTGTAGGGTGTTTAGTACCATTCCTGGCCTATACCTCCTTGGTGTCAGTAGCATCATTTTCTCAGTTGGGACAACCAAAAATATCCCTAGACATTGCAAAATGTCCCCTGAGAAACAAAATTCCTCCTGCTTGAAAACTACTTCTCTAGGGATTTCAAGTATTTTTAAGCATCTTGACAGGTCATTTAGATCTTAATTTATTTAAGATATTCTCCAGTTACCTCTTAGGTAGTCTTACTTATTTTGATGACTGTATCCCCTGTCTGCCACCTGTTATCTATTTTTTGTACAATCTTATTATTCCTACTGCCATGTTTTAAGCCAAATGCTAAAACAGCCATCTCTAACTGCTAGCTCTGGTCTGCAGAAGACAACCACCGAGCTACTCAACAGTGCTTGCACCCTTATCTCCAGCACACCTTATCACCTGGGTAAACCAAGTGTCTTCTAGTTTCCCCATTAGTGAGACTTCCAGTCTTATGTTATATATGGTTCTATAGCATTTAGAATGAGACATTACCTTCCCAAAGCTTCAAAAACAAACAAACAACAACAATAACAACAACAACAACAAAAAAAAAACCCTTAGCATCATGCCAAGATAGCAAATCTTTTATTATAGGAGTTTATCCATAAACTCTTCTTTCAGCTTTATGTTCTCTCCTAATCCAGCATCCCCAAAGCTAATCTTATGAGGACTCCCCTGATTTTTAATACTAAACTTTAGTTGAGCCCAGTGATTAATTCAAGAAATAGTGTCTTCCCCCTTGTAGTAGGCCCTGTGCTTTCCCAGCTTGGTTATGTTGTTACCTGATCCTAATTATTGATTTGTGGATTAGAGAAGTATGGATAGGTCCTGATTCGGGTGCATGCTTTTTTTTGCAAGGAAATGGCCTCTACATTGAATTTGATCAAGGGAAGAATACTGGCATTTGACAAGGAGTAGTAGGCCTCTTAGTAAGGCCCTGAATCTTGGAAAGTATTTGAGTATTTTATATTTTGGAATGCATTTACCCAAATAGCCTTATCACATACTTCTGGGTTTCATTCCTTCCTCATTAGGATCCTGATCTTAGAAAGGCATATTCCAAGTTTGAGAATTCAACTTCCTCTACAACTGTGCTCCTATTATACTTAAGTCTTGGGCTTGAGCTTAAGCTCTTTCTGTCCTCCAAATGCAAAGAAAAAAAAAAAAAAGATAATTTCAGTCTGTATTACCAAGGAATCCCTCTAGCTTTCACTCTGAGCTTTCAATTGGTCATCAATTATACTCTGCCTTTTTTTGTTGTTGTTGCTGTTTATCCAACGAACCAATAGTTCCTAGTAAGAACCATTCAATCCATTGTCCTAATGGTTATTACTTACAAGAATTCTTAAATACCTGAGATATGCCTTTGATAGTGCCCTTCTTGGTTGACCAGGGTGAACATCTCAATTACTGCACTGCGCTTACAGGCAAGGCACTAAAATGCTCTGCGTTCTAGCAGCAGAGGAGTTCTGATTGCCAGCTAGCTTGTGGTAGCTCCAAATTTGTAGTTTAAAATCATCTTCCTCAGGCATTCTCCACACAAACTATCTTAGGTCAGGTAAAAAAGATTCTGAAGCTGGTATTTGTGGGCAAAATTGATGAGTGCCTCTGTGATCAACAGTAAGAGAGTGGAGGAAGCAGGGCAGGGCCGAGGGAAGCACTCAACTGTGGCACAGTCACCACAGTCTTCAGCTGGTTCCAGCCAGGGAGTTCTGGACTTGGACCAATCTTATAAAGTTGTTTTCTTAAAGCAAAGAAGCCAACCCCTTATTCCCTTGCATTGACCCATCATTGGATGTAGGCTACTCCTCCTTGAGGGTCATAACCTTGGGCAACTCAATGCTTTTCTGAATAGTACAGTTTTCAGAAAGGGGTTCAGGTGACATTTTATGATGCCTATGTCCACAAACTGGGGCATTCAGTCCTTAAGTAGGAAGTGTCATCATTTGGGTATTCCACAGAATCCATTGTGCTGCTTAAACCAACAAATGAAGATGTCTTTATAGATCATCCCTCAGTGGCTTTAGTGAACTAGGTCAAAGATGTACTTTTGGCAGGGAAAGGGTGGTTTCTTGGCACCTAGCCAGATACCTGCTTTTCTTAATGGCTCAGATTCAGCCCTGCTTAAAGAAAATTTCCAGATCTGAATGACTCAGGGGTATCACTAGAGCAACCACTCACGGCTCACCACCCACCTCCCCACTTGTTCCATTTTCTAACCTCATTCCAGAGATTGCCATCAATCAGTGGTATTTATTTCAGTGGCTGGTGTGAATAGTGAATTCCCTAAGTAGCAGATCAAAGTTTTTCACTTTAAAGTGACCTGAAAGGCAATAATTGGAGCTTGAAAAATATATTTTGTATTGTTATGTTCCTGAGCTTTTGCTATCATAAATAATATATGATATAGTCTTCCACATGGACTGTAAATTATTAAGTGGCGTGTGATACTTTTGAATTTAAATAGTACCATTAACTGGCTGCAATAAACTTTGCATATATGCATCTATGCATCTATCTCCTGGATAACAGGTCAACTCTGCAGTAGGGAAAAATGTTGTAGTAGTAGGCAGATTAAAAATTTTTTAATGTTCTATTTAATTACATCTACTGAGAAACACTCCCTTTTTGAGTGAAATTTTATTTAAATGTCATGTTACCATTTTTAATTTTATTAACACTTCTTTCCTGTGAAAAGCAAATTAATGACAATTTTCAGGTTTTTAGGGACTAATCTTTTAAAGCAGACCTAGAAAATGTGTTATGTTACGAGTCAGTGTTTTATATTGGTTTTGCCTTAGCGGGCCAGGTCATTCCTAGTTATTGGTTTTGTTTCCAATATCAGTTTTTCTCTTTCATTAAGGCCACATTTTTCTCTCACTCCTGCCCCCTTAATTCTGTCATTGCACAGCACTTCTTATATTTGTGCATTTTCCTTAGTGGATTGAGTAACAGCTGGACGTGTGTAACATATTTGCATCACTGCGGTGAAATTATTTATAATGTATAAAATTTCTTAACAATCAAATAGTTTGTGTTTATTTTATTTTAATTGTTGTTCAGGTACAGTTGTCTCCATTTTCACCCCACCTCAGCCCCCCACCTCACCCAACCCTACCTTCCACCCTCTGTCTCACCCCCTTTGGCTTTTTCCATGTGTCCTTTATACATGGTCCTTTATGACCCATTCCCTATTCTCCCTCATTGTCCCTCTCACCCCTCCCCTATGGTTAGTGTCAGTATGTCTTTATTTCAATGTGTCTGGTTATATTTTGCTTGCTTATTTGTTTTGTTGATTAGGTTCCAGTTATAGGTGAGATCATATGGTATCTGTCTTGCATTGCCTAGCTTATGTCACTTAGCATAATGTTTTCCAGATCCATTCCAGCTGTCATGAAGGGTAGGGGCTCCTTCTTTCTCTCTACTGCCCAATATTCCGTCATGTAAATGTACCATCATTTTTTGATGCACTCATTTACTGATGGGTGCTTAGGTTGCTTCCAGCACTTGGCTATTATAAATTGTGCTGCTATGGACTTTGGAGTGCATAGGTTCTTATGGATTGGTGATTCAGGGTTCTTAGGGTATAATCCCAGCAGTGGAACTGCCAGGTCAAAAGGCAGCTCCGTTTTTAGTTTTCTGAGGAAATTCCAAACTCTTTTCCACAGTGGCTGCACCAGTCTACATTCCCACTGACAGTGCACTGGGATTTTTCTCCACATCCTTTTTCTCCACATCCTTGCCAGCACAAGTTGTTTGTTGATTTGGTTATGATGGCCATTCTGACCAGTGTGAAATGGCATCTCATTGTGGGCTTAATTTGCATCTCTATCTCTTTTATGGCTAGTGATGTTGAACATTTTTTCATGTGTCTATGGGCCCTCTGTATGTCCTCCTTGGAAAAGTGTCTGTTCATGTCCGTAGCCCATTTTTTAATTGTGGTGTTTGTCTTACTGGTGTGGAGTCATGTGAGTTTTTAATATATGTTTGAGATCAAACCCTTGTTTGAGGTATCATTGGCAAATATGTTTTCCCACATGGTTGGTTCCCTTTTCTTTAGCCAGTTTCTTGGGTTATGCTCGCCAAGCACATATTGAACACAAATTCCCCCAAATCATAAAAAAGAGAACAACGTATGTAATAGCTTTTCTTTTTTTACTCTTCTATTAAATTGCTGAATTCAAATGAAAATGTTATTGTACTATATTGTGAAACATTCTGGAATATTTACTCACCTGAGAGATGCTTTTTTATTCCAATGCTCCCATCCACTGAGGCAACAAGAAGCAGATCCTTCAGGTTCTCTGGTAAAATGCCATTCATTATCACGCAGCAGTATCCCAGTTTCGTATTTTTCACTAGATCTCTTCAAATTCCTACACTCATCTTTGGCAAATTGTAACAGTTATTGTTTTTATCCATGTACCATGACTGTGAGAGTTTTACAACTGATTTACTCTGCCCTCATTCAAATGTGTTTCTCCTCTTTTGTCCATTAAAAAAAAAATGGAGTGTGAGAGTAATCTCAGATGTCACTCCTTGCAAGTTGGAGACCTAATTGCCCCTTTCTCTCCACTTCTACCACAATGTTTTTGTGTTCCACAATATTGCAGTGGTTCATTTTTATTAAATTTGTTCTGTCATATGTTTAATTTGAGCACAAAAAAATGTGTCTTTTTGTCACCACATTTGTCATAGTATTTTATGAAAATTACTAGCAAATGGAGCTTTGGTTTTAAATCAGGAATAAAAGATGGAAGAAAACAGGAAGCCCCATTGAAATGATGCTTTTATTTTGTGAGATGCATGATATACAGGCAGAGACTGGAATGGCAGGTCCAGTGGGAAAAGCTCTGGACCTGGGATTAGTGGGATTTGGTTCAGAGGCTTTTCTCTGCATAATGCTGGGTTTGCTGCTTGAGTGTTCTGAACCTCACTTTCTTTACCTGCTCATCAGAAACACTCTCTACCTTTCTATCTCAGAAGTGTAACTCATATGGAGCAACTATAAAATTATAGCTACATGTAAGGTGAATGAGAAGAGACAGCACAGTGTTTCAGAGCACAGACTGCAGAAACAGCTGGGTTCGTATCTATTTTCTGTCACTTACCTTTGTCAATGACTTTGAGCAGTTTTATTAACTGCAGTGAAATCTAATTTCTTTAAAGTAGGCATAATATGCTCTCTATAAATTGAACTAAGAACTGAATGAGACGGTGCATGCAACATGCTTTTGGAAGTGCTAACGCATAGGAACTGCTCAATAAACGATAGTGGTGGGTAAAGTAGTTGTACTAGAGGGTCGTTATCTGAGATGACATTTGGCTTCAAGCAGACAATAGATGATAACCACAGCACCTTATTTGCACAATGTATCCACATTTTTACGGTCATGTTTATGAAAAAAATAACTCCTTTTTGCCTTTACTTTAAATTAAGTGCATGCATACCAGATCAGTGTATGCATACCAAAATAATATTGATAAAATATATTTTTAAAACAAAGAATAATAACTGGGTACATTTTCACAAATCTTGAAACATAATCAAACCTTCTAAAATTGCCTGTTTTGATTCAAAGAATGAAGTCATTGGCCCTTTTCACTCATTACTTCATTTTATGAAATCACCCTGAGATGTTATTTCTGAAGTGTTCTTCACAAATGAGGTCTCGCCACTAACACAGATTGAGTGCAAATCAGGGAAACAGGAGAGTCACAGAGAATTACCCGCTTGTTTTATGGAGTCACCTGTTAGTTTACCTCAATTGTCTTGTATTTTGTTCTGATATCAAACACTGAAGTAGATGTATTTGTTTTTAAAATTTACTTTTGCATTAGCATCATAAACCCAGCCTTTTTCTATCCCCAAAAAGAAAAGAAAAAAAGAGATTATGTTTTTGGGAAATCTTAGGTTGGTGAAAATCTTCACAGAAAGTAGGTCACTTCTCAAGTTTGAGCAAAAAGATCTGTAAAAGCCCTTCACTTAACTTATTATTTTACTTAATGAGATGAATTAGGAACAGATATTGACAGCTATAGCATTTTATTTTATAGTTTGCCAGCAATATTCACGAGACAGAAAAGTAAAACAAAATAAAGCCACTGTACCTCACACACTAAGAAATATCTTCTTATGGATGCACATTCAGATTATAAAATAATATAAAAAGTCAAAATAAAAGCTGCGGAGGCTAGTGGATTGACACAAGACAACTTAAAACATAATACCAATCCAGTGGAGATGATTTGGGGCAAAATTCATTTTTCACAATCCTGAACCAGATATTATGATAATTAGCATTTCTATTGATATATAAAATGTTTCCATGAGCAAGAATGTGATAAACGCATGATCTCTTCTCTAGTGAAACCAATTTCAATGAAAATGGGTGTGAATTGGGGATAAAGACAGCCTGGTCCATGTGCAGCTCACCAGTTTCTCACTACGCCTGTGTATGATGTCAGGACATGTCCATCTCCAAAGAGAGGCAGTGCAAGTATTCATTGTGGGGATAATCCTTGACGTTTATATGTGGTGGAATATTATTGTTGCCGCTTAATATGTTTAGATGACTGTGTAGGAGTCACTTTTATATTTTATTCCCAAATATGTTCTTAAATTTCAACATTCTTCAGATTTCTTAAAGAATAATTAACTTCATTGGCTTTTGCATCAGCAGCATAAATCCTTAAATTTACAGCTTGAGGGTCCCCTTTATACATATTCACTAAGCAAAACTTTATATGCATCCATTTCCACAAAAAAATATTTAAAAAACAAAGTTGGATATTTTCTACTGGACCATGAATATCAATAGTAAATGAAGTAGCCGAAGGGAGTCTGAGCTGGTATTAAAATGGGCATTAACATGCATGGGGCCATTAGTGGGTTGGTATGGCAAGAAAATATTTAAAAATAATACAATATTTGTCAGCTTGTTTTCACAATGCATCTTCTGTCATTGGCCTAAGCTGTCCTAAATATAGCATCCATATAACCTGAACTAATACCTACTCTCTAAGCATTTTTTTTTTTCAAGATTCCAGGATAGACACATAAAGGGAAGGCCTTCACAGGTATTTATCAAGTGATTTGCATAGTCATTTTAATAAATGTTAACTGAATTTTTTAATATATTTTATTGATTATGCTATTACAGTTGTCCCATTTCTCCCCCATCATTCCCCTCCACTCTGCACACCCCCTCCCACCTACATTGCCCCCACTTTAGTTCATGTCCATGTGTCATAAGTTCTTTAGCTTCTACATTTCCCAAACTATTCTTGCCCTCCCCCTGTCTATTTTCTACCCACCGTCTATGCTACTTATTCTCTGTACCTTTTCCCCCCTCTCCTCCTCCCACTCCCCTGTTGCTAACATTTCTGTCAACTGAATTTGCTAAATAATTTTCTGTGATCTCCATTTCTGTCAACTGAATTTGCTAAATAATTTTCTCTTTAATTTGTAAAGTAGAGGCAGTTTTTTTTAAATTATATGTTTTTCTTTCTTAACCCCTCTTGCTCACTTTGCTTGTGAAATAGAGCTTAAAGGTAGACTAGACATTTTCTGTGCTCTTTATACCTTCTCCTACCTTTTAGTTTTCAGGGACAATCATGTTTAATAAACATTTTGGCAGTTTTTAGAGTGTAGGTGTGCAGAGTTAAGAGTTAACTCTGAAGGCCTGGATTGCTCAAGCCATGTACATTCCCAGGAAAGGCCTGTTTTCACGGTTGGCCCTTGCCTTACTCCTGGGAACTGAGCTACTGTAATTTTCCATTTGATAAGAATGTGTTTGCACACCTGAGACCTACAGCAATACTGCACTAATTTTTTACAAAAAGTTTGTAGGAACAATGTGATTTATGGTGAACATAACTTTTTATCTGAGGGTCAGGAACTTGAGTAACTGAGGTCAGTTACAAAGATCCTGAAGGCCTATATAACTGATCCCCAGTAAACATTTTGAACTCATAGACTAGATGAGGTTTCCTGGTTGGCAACATTTTTGTGTATATTGTCATACATCATTACTGGAGAAAGTTAAACATATTCCACGTGACTTCACTGGAAGGGGATACTTGAAAGCTTGCAACTCGTTTTGTTCAGACTTTGCCTGAGGCACCTTTTTTTTTGCTGATCCAAATCTATATTTTTTGCTCTTATAAAGAATAAACATGAGCATAATAACTTTAGAGTAATTCTAGATCATCTAACCGAGGGTCATCTTGGTGACCTTTGACACAGTGGGCTACCTCCCAGTTTAAGCTGAAGCTGTGTGAATACAATGTATATCATGACTGTCAGTTTCTGATTTCTAATCAGGTTTTTTGCCACCTGTTCTCTTTTCTAAAGCTTTTATTTATTTATTTTTAGAGAGAGGGGAAGGTAGGGAGAAACAGAGGGAAAACAACATAGGTATTAGAGAGAAATATCAATCAGTTGCTTGGAGTTGGAAACCTTTCACTTTGCTGTAGGACCCCCAACCGACTGAGCCACACCAGTCGGCCACTTGCTCTTTTTCTTGTCTACTTAAATCAGGTAAGCTCCTTCTCAGGCCCTTACGTTTCTATTATTTAATTCTGTTCTAGAGAGAGAAATCAGTTAAGGCTACGAAAAAGAATTTTGAGAAGAAAAAGACTGTAGCCAATGGAATAAATCAAATTAGTTATTGTTAATAACCAATTTATCTCTCAATTTATTTTTGCCATCCTGTCTACTTGCTTTTTATTTCCACCAAATGAAATTGAAATCCCTCTACCTGACTCTCAAGATCACAAAAATCTAGTTTTCCTTCATCTAACCAATTTTTTTAAAAAAATACTCTCCAATTATGACTCTTTTCTGTAAGTAAGCTTGATTTGCCTAGTTTTCCATTCCTAGAATACATTCATTCATTAGCTTGATTATACACTCCACTACTTCTTAATGAAAATCCATTTATTAAGTAACATCTTTGTGCCATAAACACTGATAGACAAAATAGATAAACAAATAAAAAGATAGATATCTCCTCTGCTTTCATGTATACAAACATTGAATCAGCACACAAATAATTAACTCCTTACAATTAAGGGCATTCTTTAAAGGAGAATGAGACCTTTGTTTATTTCCTTATCTAACATGAGTTTTATATACATATATTTGCACATGCATATATGCAAATCACCTTATGTATATATGGAAATTCCCTCCTCCTACCACTCAACATCCTCTCATCTACACCCATAGATAGATATGATATTTTAAATTATTCTAAGAAATTCCAGAAAATTCAGGCAGTGTAATTTAGTTAGCTCTCATATATTTTCCAAAAGAAGGAATGAAGTGAATGTCTTTTATAGAGCCATAGATATCTTTTCAGATGTTTTTTTCACTGTGGGATCTCTCTTCTCAATTTTTTCCTACATTACATTTAGCACAGGTGGGAAAACAATCCTAACCAATGACCCTCTTGGAAGTAAGATATAGTATCATCAATGTCTTACTCTTCGTGTATTAACTAAAGCAATTACGAAATGTATTTTATGATGGGGACATCTGTAATAGTGTCAGTAATAAAAATAAAGAAAAATAAATAAATAAAAATACAATTTATGATTTTTTATTTCATTTTTTGAAACAGTGTTTAACTGTTTTGTTGCTTGTGTTTTATTGTTTTGCTGCCTGTTTTATTGTTTTGTGTTTATATTTAATTATGTCTTTTGATAATTAGGTCAAAATTATTAAATATGTATGATTTTGCAACTCAAAGGCTACTATGAACACAAACAACATGCACACACTGATATAATCTCGTTAAACATTTTTTCTTGTCAATTTATAAGAAAGCCAATACCACCGTTTCATCATATACTTCATTTATTCCCCAAATTTGTTGTAGTTTAGGTAGTCTAGAAACTAGAAAGTGGCTAGATCTTGATATTTGGCAGAATCTTCTTGTAGTCCAAGTTTTTGTATAATAAAAAGATCAAAATAAGGTAGGAGTAAATTGAAAATTCAGACTAGGACTACAATCTTAATATGCGATTATTAAAGAGGACCTAAAAGATTTCTTATCTATTCCCTTTTTAAATACAACACCTTAATAAGAGCAAAATGACAATCGTAGAAGATGCTCATCGTGCTTCATACATTTCTTTTAAAACTTCACTTTGCAGTATGAATAGGGAATTACTATCAGACGAGAAAATTTGGCAGAGGAGGAAACTGGCACTCCACTCAGCGGCACTGCCTGTTATGCCCAAGGTCACATTGAGAGAAACTAGATCAAAGGCCCCTGTCTCCAACCTTGGTGCTCTTTGAATTGAAAATCACTGCCTCTTTGGAGATCCTTTCTCCTTCACTAAGAGAGTTCCAGCTATCTATTTCTTAACAGTAAGATTACTCGTATTGATGCGCATACCTGTTTAATTCTATTGCAGGACCATTGACAAAATAAACTGTTGTCAATTTCTTATTAGATTTTCTCAGTGCCTTGGACAATTCTATTAGTAAGTATTTTAGATTCATATTTATTCTGTTATATATAACTTGGTATGGCATGAAGAAATACAGAAAATAATGTGGGACGACAGGAATGAAAAAGTAACTTACGAGTTATTAATAGATAAAGAAAAATCTGCTTGTAAGTTTCCTAGTCATTAAAGTAAGGAAGACATAATAAATTGAATTCCTTAAAAGATATATAATATTTACTCATAAACTTATAGTAGAGTTGATAAGAATTTGGGTTTTAAAGTCAGAGAATTCATGTTCAAAATACAAAGTATATTAATCACTGCTCAGCTCAGGGACTTAACCTACTCACTAAACATCTGTAAATTTCAGTGACAAATCTGGAAAGAGAAAATGATAATAGTATATTGTGAGAATAAAATGAGATAATAAATGTAAACAACTTACCTCACTACCTGTAGTAGTAGTAGAAGCTCAATGAAGTTTAGTGGTTAAAAAAATCATATGTTCCCACCAGCAGTGACTGAGGATTCCTTTTTCTCCACAACCTCTCTAACACTTGTTATCATTTGTCTTGTTGGTAATAGCCATTCTAAGAGGTATGAGGTAGTATCTCATGGTAGTTTTGATTGGCATGTCCCTAATACCTAGGGAAGTTGAATATCTTTTCATATATCTGTTTGCTGTTTGTATGTCTTTTGGGGAGAGGTATCTGTTCAGATCCTCTAACCACTTTTCAATTGGATTGTTTGGTTGGTGTTAAGTTTTATGAGTTCTTTACATATTTTGGATATTAAACCTTTGTCAGAGCTGATGTTGCAAATATCATCTCCCATTCAGTCGGTTGTCTCTTTGTTTTATTGTTGGTTTCTACTATCATAGAAATGTACACTTTAAACCTATATGATATTATTCACCAAAGTAACCCCAGTAAACTTAAATAAATAAAAATGATATGTAAAACCAAACTTAGTTACAGTGGGCATTGTGTATACTGTCTCTTTTAATCTCCCACAACTAAACCATGAAGTAGTTACAATTATGTAGGCAAAGCCACCTTTGAAAAGCCCTGTGCATGGGGTAATACATGGCAGGGCTGATTACTGAACTCAGGCCTCCAAGAATATTCTTAACTCCTCTGTCATGTCTATCATTCATACATGGACATTAAAATAATAGTATATGCATAAACCCCTAGTTGTTATTTGGAGATAGGTACACTTCTAATTACCATGATAAACTTATGTTAGTGATCAATTCTGGCTAAATTAAAAGTCACAAAACTAATGTTGATGTTAGTTTAGATAACATTTTATTTTGTTGTGTAGTTTATGGTAGTTTCTCTTCATTTTGTAAGGAGTATGAATGGCAGAAGCCCTACCTGCAAATGATTGAAGCTGGAGAGAAATTTTGCCAAGTTCTGTGAATCAAAGAACTATTGTTATCAAAACAGGGCCTAAGATTCATTTCTTTGACATGCTGAAGCACCAGAGTGAATAGGGTGGCTAATCTTTGATCAAGGTCAGGTTTCAAGAGCAACTGGTCAGTTGCTGTCAATCGCCTAGGGCCTCTGCTCTGGTGTTACCTAGAAACAGAAACTGGCCTTTTCAGAGCACCAAGTCTTTTGTTTTCTGACAAGCTAAATACACTGTCACTTTACAAACCCATTCCAAAAAACAAGACTCAAAAATAAAAAAAAATAATTTGCTACTCTCTACCATGGTGATGGGCAACATCATTCAACTGATGGCATCCAATATAAAATCATTTTAAGAAATTGGTTTTGTTGATTCTTATTATTGCATAAAACTTTAAAAAAACTAATTTTTACTTACTATATATTATTCTACTTACTGGTTATATACAAAGGCCCTGTGTTAAACTTTGTGAATCTGGAGATTAATTAGGCAAGATCCAAAAATCAACAGGTTTGTAGTCTTATAACCAATAAATATAAAACAATAACAATATCAGTGTAGTAAGTCCAATGATAACATATTTTGGAAGAAAGTCATTCTCTGCAGGGAATGGTGGAAAGATTTCCTATAATCATGAAAATATGGGAAAAGGAGGATTAATACTGGTGGGAGATAGTGAAACCAGAAAAGCTAGCGTTCGGGCTGCCTGTCACCTACCAGAGCCAATAGGCAGAGACAGGGATTGAATCTTTATGGGAGCTTTATTCAGAGGATCAGCGATCTGAGAAGATGGCAGGTTTGTACTCTAATAGACCATCTTACATTTCCTTTCAAGCCAGCCTTTTAAATAAGGGGGCATAAATGTAGGTAAGAGTCTGCAATTCAAGGGGGAAAAAGTGTAAGAGATTTAGAATTCAGGAAAGAGGCTAATAAAAACTGCAGTGTGGCAATTTCCTAACATCCTTTCATCTGCTAACTGGTGATTTTCCTTATCTGTATCCTGGGTAGTGGACTGTCTCTCCCAGGAACACAACGGCTCCTCAGATACCACCTTAATTGCTTATGGTCTCTTCTGGAGTACAAAGTTCAATCGCTGAGGTCTGCTGGAGTCAGGGTGGGCCATACCTGCAGTTCCCGAAACAATATTTTTTTACATGCACTAACTACTAGGCTAATTAACCATTACCTTAAACTAAAATTTTCCAACTCTTGAGTCCCTTATCAATAGCGCAGATCACAGAGAAGGACATTTATTTGGAAGGAAAAGTTTAAGAAATGAAAGTACTTCAAAGAAAGGTAAAGGACTCTGCCTGGTTGAGAGAGAAATATTCATGGCAGTGTCACTGCAAACATTAATATTGCCATTCCAAGGTATCATGTTTTCAATGATTTTATTCAAAGTTGAGTCCAATTCTGATGAATTAAAACTCCATATTTTCTTTTTCATTCAAATTCGGGTATTTCCATGCAAGTATATAACATAAATCAACCTTGAGTCATTTAAAATGAGTAATGTACTTTTAAGAAATGGATGCTTGAATGACTACTATTAATGACCAATTTTTATTTTTTAGATATTTTTTCAAAGAACTTTAAATTTTATTTTTCAATCAGAATATTTTACATTCAATATTCAATATTACATTCAATATTACTTTGTATTAGTTTTAGGTATACAGCATAGTCGTTAAACAATTATATACTTTCCAAAGTGTTCCCCTCTGTATTTCTAATACCTCCCTGGTGCCACAAATAATTATTGCAATGATAGTAAATAATTTAATCTCATCTTAAACCATTTAGCATATCAGCCTATTAACTTGACTGATAGATAGTGCCACTGTGCAGAGAGCGTACATCAAGTGACAAAATCGAGAACAGAGGTAGATGTGGGCAGTGGCTTATTCATGCTATTTTTCTGAACTTAAAGCCTGCACACTCTCTAAATGGCTCTTCTTTTTAATGTGGGGTCTAATCTTTATTTTTCAGGTTGTCCTGTACATCTGCAAATTGTTTTTTTTCTGCCATGCTCACTGATGAAATGCCTTTACATGAATACAGGAAACATTACTCAATTCTCAGGTACATTACTATCCCCTATGTTGGATCTTCAAAAGGAGAAACATATCATTCATCTTCTTCTAGTGTAAATTTTTCTAAATAATTCACAGTGAGTGAATTAATCTGGTTAACTCCCCCATGGGAATCCACTCCTCTGAGTGTTCCTTAGCTCTGTAGATTTCCACACCATTTTAGCTCATTCTCTTTCTAAAAAGTGGATCCCCTGAGGTTCAACTAATATCTTTTGTCTTTTGTTTTTTGTATTGCTTTGGCAACAATTTGTTGATAACTACTGAAAGTTAAGGCCATCTTGGCCAGTTGAGGTTGAACACATTAACTTGCCTGTTTTGTAGACTGGATATAACATTTGCTGTTATAATGAAGGCACTGGAAGTTTTCTCCCTGTGACATTCTCATTCTTTATAGAAATGTTCTTTCTGCCTATCTCACTCATTTGCTGTTTTTTTACTATTCCATTTCTTTCAACAATAAATATGTATTTGCTAAATGCTACTTCTGTACTGTTAGTCATAATTTTCCCGTGATACTCTATTCTGTACTTTGACTTCATATTTATTATAATTTATGCCAATACTTCCAGGTATATTAAACCTGTTTATTAAAGAGAATATACACATTTAATCTAAAAGTAAGAATGATGACTGTGAGAATAGAACATATTATTTTACAAATTTGATTAAGCAGAATCAAATATGATTTACAAACCTTCTGTTCTTTAGCCTAAACAAAAAATATTTTCAAAATCCTTTGTGTCTCAGGGGAGTAGAAAGAATCAACTATATAAAGTTTGACCATGGCCTTTCAATGGGTAAATTAGCAAGTTGCACTTCATGGAGATTTTTTTAAAAACCATTTTATTTATTTATTTTTAGAGAGAAGGGAAGGGAGGGAGAAAGAAGGGGAGAGAAATACCAATGCATGGTTGACTCTCACATGTCCTTCATTGGGGACCCAGGCACGTACCCTGACCAGGAATTGAACCGGTGACCCTTTGATTCACAGGCTGGCACTTCGTCCACCAAGTCACTCCAGCCAGGATCATGGAGATTAAAAAAAAAAAAAAAGTACAAATAAACCAGAAGCAAAAACTCAAATAAGAAAAGGTCATGATTCAAAAAAATCATGTGTCCACCTACAAAAGCTTATGAGTGACCCACATATGTCTTTGCCTACCTTATACCCTGGCAACACATTTTGAAGTTGAGGAGAGAATTTAATGTGTGTTACTAATATTTTTAACTGGTCATACAAAAACTTGACTGAACCAGTACAAACTACTTTCTGAACACTTAGAAAATTTTTCAATAGCTAAAAAACTATAATATAGAAGCCAAAACTACAACAAAGAAAGTGATACATAGATTGATGAGTATTTCACATAACATTGGGACAGAACACTTCATACAAGTCTCCCCTAGAAAGTCTTAGGTAAATCATTTCTTAAATAATAGTGCAGATATTACTATAATCTATATACTTATAATCATTTAATACTATATGTGTATAATGCTAAATGTGTATAATATAATACATTATATTACTATACTCATTTAATACTTATATGTGTATAATTATTTATACATACACACATACAGCAACTTTCAGTGCAAGATCTTATACCTGGATGATGCTTTAGCTTATATATGCATTATCATACAGACTTTTAAGTTGAACTTCACAACATTTCTGCAAGACAGAGCAAATATTATTCTAATTTTATAAAGATATTGAGAATTGGAGAGAAAACTATTTCTAAAAAGAAGTTCTACAGAATGATGATAGCCTTTCAAATCCTTGTACGTGGAAGTGCCTTTATTTTTTGATGCTGTGAAGTTTTCTTTAATTTTTTTGTTTTTCAATTTTAATTATATTAAATTACATTTATTTTTTTTAATTTTATTTTTTGTTGTTGTTCAAGTACAGTTGTCTCCTCGTATGTGGAAGTGCCTTTAATACTGTAGCTCACTCTTGTATTTCTACCTGTTGCTAATGGCTCTCTGAATGTCACTGCACCTCCAGGAGCCCCAGAAGGTGGAAGCATGTTAGGGGAACTTCCTCACAGAGACCTTGATTAAAATACATTGCATCTTGTCATGTTATTTTTTCACCTTAAGTATATTTAATTTTCCACTTTATTACTATTTTGAAACATTTAATAAATCAATATAGCCAGCTGTTCTAGTACAATTTTTATATTTGTATGACTTTTAATCATTTCTGTACTTAACTAAAACTGGGAAATTTTATTCACCAAGTAATTTCTGAATGAACTTCAGGTTTAAAAACTAAAACCTTTGGAAAATAGTTTTACTAATTCCTCCTAATGTAAATTTCTTTCAAATTATTTGAACGTGGGTTGGATCTAATAAAACTGGACCGATCTGTAACATGCAACACTGTACCTCAGTTAAAAAAAATCAGTTAAACATTTACAACCTGGTATTAAAGATGCCTATTATCTGAATTATTTGAAAGACAATATTAGAGCTATTAATATTTTTATAAATGATAAATGATGTGTGCAATAATATGTACATCTATATACATTGGGAATATATATATATATATGAAGATATATATATATATATATATGAAGATATATATATATGAAGACATTAGAGTTACAACATGTACATGGAATCAAACCCAAAGCATTGCAAGAGTGCACACCAAATATGTAAACAATAACAATAGTATTGGGGTTGGGGTGACAATAAAGACAGTGAGAGAGTAACTGGAGGGCAACAGTTCTTTTATGTTTCACTCTATTTATTTCCAGGTTGAAAGGTGTTTTTTAATGCAATTACAATGAACATTATACATCAGATTTGTATTTATAAAACAATACAAAGAGAAAATTATTAAAGTGCTCAAAAATATCTTAAAAGGTGTCATCTGACCCAACAACTAGACATCTAAGAACTTATGGAAGATAGACGATATTTTTAGAGGAAAACAAATTGAGAAAATAAGGATTACATAAGAAAAATTTCTTTTTTTTTTTAAAGATTTATTTATTTATTTATTTATTTATCTTTAGAGGGGAAGGGTAGGAGAGAGGGAGAGGGAGAGAAATATCAATGTACGGTTGCCTCTCATGCGTCCCCTGCTGAGAACTGGCCTGCAATCCAGGCATGTGCCCTGACTGGGAATCGAACCACGATTCTCTGGTTCGCAGGCCCGCGCTCAATCCACTGAGCTACACCAGCCAGGGCAAGAAAAATTTCATATAAAGAACACATTCTTTAAACTAATGTAGGTGGAGAGGGATGGAGGTGGGAAAAGGGAGAAAAAGCAGGTACACTGTAATAGCATAAGCAATAAACAAAAAATGCGCATTGAAAAATTGGGGAAAGTATGATCCATTTTTATTTTTGTTCATAAATGTATCTATATAGCTACATAGAACAACACATGAAAAGATATGCCTTTAAATGTGTGAAAAAGTTATCTCAAATCATTGCAACTTCACATGATTATATGTGTTTAACATGTATGTTAAACAATGTGATACTGTTGTGATTTTTTTAAAATTCAGGTAAATAGCATGATACACAGATGCTCTATGGGATTTTGCAACTGGAGAAACTCTCCTGAAATCTGAAATGGTTGGCAAAACTTTTGCATTTAGCTATTTCTATGGCAGAACACATTCTCTCTCTTTTAAAACCTAAGCTCCATGGTTTCTGCCTTTATAATTCCCATACCTGTTCATCTTCCACATTATTGTTCAAACAGGTCCTTTCGTCTTTTCTCAGGCTAGTTCCATCTCTTTGAAGAGATCCGCTGACAGATGAGATTTCCCACCCCTTCCTGTGTCTTGCACGTTTTGTTCAGATTTTGATATATCATTAATTATAATATAGAACTTTTTTTGGTTGGATTGCAGGTGACATGACAGTGAATTTCTGAATGCTGGAATTATGGCTTCGATGTGGAGTAGACAGTTCTGGAGCAGTATCTAAGATAGTGTCTGATATTTAATACATGCTCACATGTTCATTAAATAATGAGTTTTATGTTCTCAGCACCTTGTACATCAAAAGCACTTATTGAAATTTTTCTTGAGTAACAACAAAGTTTCTAAGACAACCAGGGGAAGAAAAGCTATAAAATACTATGCATTTGGTTCCTTGCTATGGATCCATTTTATAAGAAAAAAGCAAGTAGTTTGCCTTTTTTTTCTTTTTGATGTGTCAAATATTCTAGAAGTATATATAAAAATAAATGTATGTATTTCTTTTTCTGTGTAAGAGGAACATGAAACGAGTCAAGATTTCTATCTCATTTAGAAAAAAAAAAACAAAAACAAAAAACAACCCTCAATATAAACAAACAAAAAAAGAACGTAATTTTCTGGGCTCCTTACTGTCCTGTCAAAGCAAGGAAATTTGACATTTGCCACAAAAGTCATGCACAGAAACAGAGAAAACAGTTGTGAAAACTCTTAGGTCATGGGTAACTTCGGGAATGTTAGGTTCTTATATGGAACATTCAGTTTTTCTTGCTCAGAGTTGACTGCAAAAATCTCCTTAATTTTGACAGCTGCCTTGTGCAGAAAAAAAGAGGTAAAAAAAGATAAGTTCATGGAAAGAAGATCAATTTGTACAAAAAAAAGAGTAAATAAATTGATTGGAAGGGGCTGATGCTGAAGGGAGAACATATTGAAGAAAGGGGTTGATACAAGGAAATAAATCAGAAGCCATCATGAAAGCAGAATTACTATTAATTCTTCTTTTTCTGCATTGCCCATTCTACCACCAACCCTGGAAGACCAGGCAGATAGAGCCCCTGGAGTAATCTTTTTTTTTTTTTTTTTTAATTGCATCTCTCAAAGTTCCCTTGGTCATTTTTGCCAGGATACTCTCAATTGAGGGGATGGCCAGAGAGACTAGAGGGAGACTGAAATCAGATGGGTTAGAGATGTGTAACCAGCACCTCTCCTGAGAGTGTAAACACAGCTTTGATTCTATCAGCGGGGATAGCAAATGCGGAAAGCAATAATTGATGTAAGAAGTACTTTGAATATTGTTCTAAGATAAGCGAGATTTCAACATTTTTTCTCTACTGAAGGAATAGATTTAAAAGAAATCCTGGTATCAAGCAACTCAGAGAAATGCAAGACTACTCGGAGGGCACCTGGACTGATGATAATTCCTGACAACATTTTATGAGATAGAAAATATTTGTTGTGTCAATATATACTTATTGAACACATTTTTTGTGTCAAGTTGTGTGAAGAAAACAACGGAAGTGAAGATGCTTGCCTCCCTGGACTTTACAGAGAATCAGGTGACGGGCCGCAGTTATTGCCATGGCTGTTATTAGGAACATTTGGGCACAAACCAGGCTCTAGGCAGTGTGACAGGCTTTTCCACTGTGTTGTGTTTGTTATCATGCACCCAATCACATTAATAAATTCCGTTTTCACCCTCATGTTACTAAATAAGCAAACTGGGCTTTAGGAAGATTAAATAATGTGCTCACGGTCACTCAACTCTTACATGGAAAATTCGGTATTAAGGTTAGACAGGTTTATTTCAAAGTTCTGCCATTAAGTTTGATTTGAATGGAACACAAGAAAATTTGAGAGTCAGAGGAAAAAATATATAGTAAATAATTAAGATAAATTATGAAAGTTTCTGGCCTTGTCAAATATTATTTCTTTGTCAATTTATTCTCTAATATAACGAACCATGTATCTATTACTTCATTGTCTAAAGTATCCTGGGAACAGGAATACTCTCAGCATCCAATCTAGCTTGATTATATAAATTTTAAAAATATTTCAAGGTTAACATGAATTTAATATTAATCAAATTCCCTGGATTAATCTCAAAGACAAAGATTCAAGTTTATTTTCATTACATTTTATTTACTATTTTGTCAGCATAACTACGCAGAGAACACTTTAATTATTCTATGAACCATGTGGAAATATTAAAGGAAGAATTTATGTTCTGATCCTTGACACAGCATGCTTTTCATTTATATCTTATCTCTAAGATTTGCATCTTTTTCAAAAAGATGCTGATTGTTTCCCAAATCCCCAAAGTAAATAGGACTGTAACATTCCCATGGATGACTTACATAACACACCCCAGTCCCCTTTTCATCATTTGTCTTCATCTACACTTTACTTCAGTCATCCTCGCTATGGCTTAAATGATCTGGATCAATTCGCTCCTGTTCGTGTCTCCAATCTGCTTTGGGCTAGTTAGAATGTATCCTTCTGGTGAGGATGGTAGAGGCACAGGACAGAATGCTCAGTGAAATAAGCATGTTTTTAAGTCTCTGCTAGAGTTAGTCTGTTAAGAGCTCATGGTCAAAGCAAGACACAAGACCAGCTGGGAAATACATTTCATGTTCATCAGGAGAGGGTGTGAAATCAAATGTAAATTGATGTAGGTACAGAAAACAGGGAAGAATTAGAGCCAATATGCAATTCATCATATGTATTAGGGTTCTCCAGAGAAACAACCAAAACCAATAGGATGTATGAATGATGACAGGCTGTGTGTTCTAAGTTTTCCTATGTTCTCCTAAATGCTATGAAAATTAGCTGTTAAATATGCATTAGGAAAATTAACCTAGAAACAATGCAATGAAAAACGATTTTCTATCTAAAAACCTAAAATAAAAGATAAAAGTTAATTTAAAAAGTTCCCTCATAAACACACTCTCCTCTAGGGTTTTTCTGTTTTTACTTTTTCACACTAAGACCATACAGAATGTACCTGGCACAGCCTGGGACAAAATAAACCATCAATAACATTTGACTATTCCTATAGTTTGAATTATTTTATGGTTTTAATTATTATCAAAGATATTTTTCAAATTATCCTTCAACTTTCTTGATATCTTGGATTTCTAATTTTGTCCTTATCACTAACTGCTCTTCACTGTAAAATTTTTTATTTACATTTTTTGTTTGTTGTTTTTATTTTTTAGTTCAACTTTGGAGGAGTTTCTTTTATCTGTGGGGATTTCCAGCATCCTAAATTATGGGAATATCCCTTCAGGGTGCTTTTGCCAGGAGCCCCAGGAGTATCAACAATTTAGGGGAGATTTTCTTGCTAGTATCTCTGATTATGATTTTCTGTTCAAGGCATCAAAATAAATTTAAATCCCAATTTTGCATGAAATTTAGGTCCTAAATACTCAGAGAGGAAGGATCACCTCGCATGGCAGTTTTCAAAGTTGACAGCACTTTGGAATTGCCTGTGGAGCTTTAAATTAAGATGGATACTGACAGAGATTCTGGTTTAATTAGTCTGCAAGACCCGGCCTTGGTATCTTTGTGCTTTGTTCTTTAATATGTGTTTTTTTTGTTTGTCAGCATCCCAGGTGATAATACTAATGTGCAGCCTGGTTTGAGAATTGCTGCCTTAGAGCTAGAACTTGGTGGACTTCCTTCTCTGGTGGCTCGTGCAACCTTTCACCGAGGGTGCGACCCTTTCCTGCAGGACCCTGGCTTTATGGAAGTCTCTGTTTCCAATCCCTGGAGACACTCCAAACCCCAAACCTTTAGGTTACTCCAAGCAGTAACCTCCAGGGTCATTATAGTCCTGTGTGAGATGCATTGTTGGTCCACGTATTTACCAATCTAGTTGTCAGTTTCTTTCCCTTTTTAAAAAGCTGAAAAGTTTTTTTTTTTTCTTGTAAGTGTAGTTATTCTATTAAAACTATCTTGTTTTCTTTTATTTAGAAATTTTAAGCATTTATTGCTGGAAGATTTTTTAGTAGTTTACTTCTTTTTATTTTTCATGCTCAATTCTAATTTCACCTCTTTTTGGAAGCATTTTCTTTTAGTCAGATATAAATGACTTTCTGTGGATCCCAGTGGCACCCTATGCTTACCTGTATCAAACCACACATGACCGTCACAGGATTTCTAATACTGAGCACATGTGGCTATTTCTATTTAACTACTTAACATTTTTTAAACAGTAGTTCTTGGTTCACACTAACCACATTACAAGAATTTAACAGTCACATGTGGCTAGTGGCATCTGTATTGGACAGCACAGGTGCAAAATATCTATCTATTCGTTATTATAGGAAGTTCTATGGAACAGAATTGAGCAGAATATCTTTTTGAGGCAGTCAGCTCCATTATTCTGTGCAAATTATCCCTAAAAACCTTGCTGTTAATTCGTAATAGTAGGTTTTGAACTAAATTTTAATTAAATCATTTGAAACAGGTGTTATTTCATTTTTCTTATATGCAACAGTTATATACCAGATTTTACATACATGTAGGCTTTAAATAGCATCATGTTGAAGTATCTCACTTTACAGTTAAGCAAACTGATTCAGAGAGGCTGAGCAGCTTTGTCAAACCCATGCAGATAGTTCAGATAAGTATTAAATGTTGCAATGAAAAGAAACTAACCTAGAATTAGTCGCTCTGCTCCGCAAGGAAATTAGGCATAGATGAGTTTATGAAGATGTGCCCACACAGTTGCAATGCACCTAGCATTGTTACAGAACACACCCACGCACAGAGCCAAGTGGGGGGACAATATACAATTACCAGAAGGACCCCTCTGCCAGGTTCGTTATGTCCGCCACCTTAGGAAAGATGTGTCTCAATGCCAGAGATTTGTGAAAAGGAAAGGAAATGTTCATTTAATGCTAAACAGACTTAAAGTAGTGGCCTAATGTCTTCATCAAGATATCAAAGTCCTTTTGGATACCCACAGACGCCCACAGTGCTTCCTTCTTCCCCTGCCTCTAATTCAGGGTACCGTAACTCAGGAAAAGAAGCAAATGACAGGGATCCAGTCTCCTGACACCATCAGCTGTGTCACCATCCAGGCAGGATCTCTGATTAATCCAAAGCCATGTGGCACCTTCTCATGGCCTACTGGCAAGAGCCCTTTCACCCTTCTTCCAGGCAAAGTCTCTCCTGTTTCCCAGGCCATGCAGCCAAAGGGAACACCCCAAAGCTGTGTGGTCCTCTTCTACCAAAGCTGCGGGGGTCTGTACTCTGGTGAAACCACACAGCTCTCCCTGGCAAAGCTGCGAGGGGTCTCCACTCTGCCAAAGCCACGTGGCTCTCTGCCTTAGTTGAGTGGCAGTTCTCTGTTAAAGACACATGGTGATCTTCCCATGGCTGCGATTGTCCTGACTCTGCCAAAAGCACACAGTTCTCTCCTTAATGGCTGTCAGGTCTCAGTTAAATCCCAGTGCCACCTTTCCTCTGGAGTCCCATTTCCGACTCCTCCAACAATCAGTTACACTTGCCAACACTCTCTTATCTTTCCAGCTTTACTGGGCTGCCATTGTGAGTCTGGGCAGGCGTGGCCCCTTGGTGTGGAGCCAATCATCTCCAAGCTCTCACACAGGCGCTGTAAATAGAGGGTTGCCTCCCATTTACATCTTGGGTGGAAGTCACTCCCTTCTCCCTGGCTCAAAGCATGGCCACAGCTATTCAACATATCTGTGAAAACAGTTAAAGGTTATAGATATGTTACATGATCATGCTACAGGTTAGCTGCAAAGCTGTTGCTATGCAAAACAGCTCTCAATGGCCCTGCTCCATTTGTCCCTTCCCCCAACTCACACCTGGTGGGGGGAAGGGGTGAGGACATCCTAATATTTCCTGGACACCTTGAGTTTTGGGCCGCATTCCAAATCCCTATTTTTGGGTCCTTCCTCTTGGCTGCACCCTGTATCAACATCACCTGCCGCTGCAGGTATGAAGGGCATGCACTTGAGTCTCCATAACCCCGACATGATATTCAATTATGTGTGGATGTAGGAACTATAGAAAACACTGTGGCATCAGAAATTCTGTCTATGTTTGCTGCCGGAGTGTAAGCCTCAGGATTCTTTGTCAATTTTAGCTCTGTATTTTCAGAGCTGGATCTCGGACTCCCCGGGTATATATACTATTTAGCATTACAATAAATTAGTGCTCCCTCTCTATTCCATCAGTCCTCTACAGCCTCTAAGGACTGGAGCAGCCTAAGATGTTCATATTTCATTACAAATGCACACACTTTTGTACAGCTATTGGTTCTGAGAATGTCTTTGAATATTGATAAAGCTACCCATCAAGTATGGGAAGACTAATTCTGTTTGATAATTATTATTATAGAAATTCAAGTAAATGCCATAATGGAGTTTTAAAAATATACTCCTTGAGAAAACTTTCTCTTCAATTATCTGCATCTTGGGGAAAAACAGTTTCTTTTGGAACCTACCTTTTTTAAGTTAGACTCTTCAGTAATTTTTTTTTTAAACCTCACTTAGAGACAGTTAGATAATAGGTATACCACACATGTATATATACATATGCACACACATATATACATACACACACTTATACATATATTTCTCCCTTAAGATAGAAAATAGATTAGTAATCTTTGACTAAAAATACTCAGGAATTTTACAAAAAGAGACTCAGCAAATTAGGTGACTGATTTTCAACTTTATATCAAAGAGTGGGCAATCATAAATCCATTGACTAAATGCTCTCTGTATTTTAATTTTATTTTTTATTTTGATTTGTTTTTGAGGGTGAGAGACCCTGTCTCATTTGGCTTGAAACTTTCTTTGTGTTCTATGAACCCAGAATCACCTGTGGAAACAAACTTACCTCAGGTACACTGCAGGGTTAGGGCAAACCAACATCAACTACTTTCTATACCACTTTTTAGAAGAGAAGATAGGGATTTTGATGTAGGCCAGACTAAAAATAGTTCTGCTGAGCCTTAAACATTAGTTAGTACAAAAGAACTGATTAAGGATAACACGCCATAATTCTCAAATGCACCTTTCTTAATAACATTCTCAGCAAACATAGGGAAGAAATAATTAGGTAAAATCTGTGCTTTAACAACCCCTAAATAGTGAGAAAGGAAAAGGGCCTAGAGTTGTAGGGAGGCAAATGAATTCTAAAAATAAAGAGAAAGAAAAGGAGAAAGATGGGAAGGGATGGAGGGAGGGATAGAGGAGAAGTCAAAGAACAGAAAAATTGGCTATAAGTTAACCATATAGTGGTCAGTTTAAAAAAATGGGGAAGCTGAATTGCTGCTCACTCTTTTTTAACAGACTCACTGATCATTTTAGTTTGCATATGTAGATATTTTTATCATCAAAAAAAAAAATGCACAATACAAATGTGTTACAAAGTATAGCGCAGGAGCCCCAAAGTGGGGAGCTACTTAAGTGTTCATGATATTCTGAAGGAAAAAAAAAAAAAAACACTTGGAGGACTAGCAGATGTGGATGTGCCATTAGTCACATACCAGGATCGTGCACTGATACCAGCAGGTCGGTGTGAGCAGGTCAGAGAGACCGCACCTCCTCCAGTCTGAAGCTTATTATACGAGGTCCCAAACAAAGGCAGCATGCGTCCAGGTTGCACAAACCTACATGTGCTCTAGAGATACATTACTTCAATATGTAAAAGTGGAAGGAAAGGGTCAAGAAGCAGTCACAGGAAGAGATAAGGAGAGAGTTACAATCCATCCCAAAACAATACACATTTCTTCTGGCCAGGGGCCCTGAGACCAGCCCACCTCAAGAGTGCTGGGAGAGCCTTGTATTCATTGATCCCACACAAAGTAAACAAGAAGAGTAAATTAGCTTACTCCAAGTATAGAAGAAGGCCATACACTTAGCTTGCCAACAAAGCCAGAGCACAATGGTGGTTTTAAGAATGAGGTAGGACCTACTGGGAAGGTATTCTTTTTTTTTAAAGATTTTATTTATTTATTTTTTAGAGAGAGGGGAAGGGAGAGAGAAAGAGAGGGAGAGAAACATCAACGTGTCATTGCCTCTCACCTGGCCCCCACTGGGGACCTGGCCTGCAACCCAGGCATATGCCCTGATTGGGAATTGAACCTGTGACCCTTTGGTTTGCAGTCCATGCTCAATCCACTGTACTACACCAGCCAGGGCATATTCTTGATTGTAACACCAATATTGGCAGTATTCATTGGTCTTTAGCTTCTAGAACTTATTACTACCCAATCACCTACATTACTGATTTTTAACTGGTGTTCTGCAAGAATTTTTAAAACATGCAATACCTGACTATTTAATCAAAGGTGATAACTTCTTTTCTCTTTGGTTGTCAAATTAAAAAAACACAACAGCCAATGAAACAATAGACATTTGGTGTTAACAATTCAAATTAAACTTTTTTTTGGCAGATCAGCAAAAAGTAAATATTTTGGTGTGTCAAAGAATTTTAGTAATTAGTTCATGTGTGACATGAGATTAAAAAAAGGTTGAAAATTTCTAAATAGCTCAAAAAAGCTAATTTTCCTGATCTCAGTTTCTTATTAGCCACATACCTAGTATATGAAAACCAGAGTAATAGTAGGACATAGTAAGCTAGGAAATATATAAAGAAACATTCAATGTAAATATTTTTAAAATTTCTTCTCACTCATCATATAAATTCTAACTTTTCCTTGAAAGTGAATATCAGTTCCTATTTCATCCATAACACTTTCAATCATTTGAGCTTGTTGTATCTTCCTATTTTCTCACTTTATTTTTCTTATTATATGAACAACACATTTTAGTATTAAGTTATATGCTAGCTTGCATTATTATTTTCCATTAATTTATATATAGTTTTTTCCCAATAAGAAAAGTGTCAAGTTTTAACTTCTTTTAACTTTTACCCAGTATCTTATACAGTGCTCTGCATATAAAAGTACTCACTTCACACTTCCTGATTTCAGAATTTACAATAAATCTATAAAAATTAAAACAGAATAATATTGGCATTAGATAGATATATGAATCAGTGGAATATTATCAAAAATCCAAAAATAAGCCCATATGTCTCTGGTCAATTAAATTTTGACAAGAGAGTTATCTTTCCCATGGGGGATAAATGGTATCTTCAGCTAATGGGGGAGAGAAAAAAAAAAAGAAGAAGAAGAAAGACCTGTATATCCATGACAAGGGAATAAAGTTGGAGCTTTACCTCACAGCATGTATAAAAACTAAAAATGGATAAATGACCTTCAAGTAGGAGCTGAAGCCATAAAACTCTTAAAAGAAAACAGAGGAATAAATGATTATAATATTGGGTTTGGTAATGGATTCTTAGATATGATAACAAAAATGAGCAATGAAGGAAAAATAGATAATTTAGATTTCATCAAAATTTTTTTTGTTGTTTCAAAAGGTGTTATAAAGAAAATGAATAGACAACCTATATAATGGCACAAAATATTTACAAATTTTATCTGGGATAACAGTATACTATCCAGAATATATAAATAACATTTATAACTCAAAAGCAAAAGAAGACAATCCAATTACAAAGTGAACAAAGAACTAGAGTAGACATTTCATCAACAAAGAAATGTAAATAATCAACAAGCACATGAAAATACAGCATTGTTCGTCATCAGAAAGATACAAATCAAAACATTATGAGTTATACCCACCAGGATGGGTAAGGTCAAAATAACAGAAAACAAAGTGTTAGGAAGGATGTAGAAAAAAATGGAACTCTCATAAATTACCAGTGGAAATGGTTTAGTCCACGTAGAAAAGAATTTGGCATTTTCTCAAAAAGTTGAATACAAAATTGCCATATGATGGAGCACTTACACTTCTTAGTATATAACAAAATAATTGAAAATAAGTACTCAAACAAATACATGTATACATGTGTTCATAGCAGCATGACTCACAATAGCCAAAGGTGTAAACAACACAATTTTCCATCAATGAGTGAATTGATAAACAAATTGTGGGAAATACATAAAATGAAATATTATTTACTTATAAAAAGGAATGATGTATTGATGTATATGACACTGTGAATAAACATCAAAAACATGGTAACTGATAACAGGCATGCTGAGACCAAAAAAAAAAAAAAGAAAGAAAGAAAAAGAAAGGCCCAAAGGAAAGAATAGATCAAAACTCCAGAAAAAAATGGAACTAAGCAATGAGGAGATAGCCAGCTTATCAGATGCAGAGTTCAAAACACTGATAATCAGGATGCTCACAGAACTGATTGAATATGGTCACAAATTAGAGGGAAAAATGAAGGCTATGAAAAGTAAAATAAAGGAAAATGTACAGGGAACAAACAGTGATGGGAAGGAAACCAGGATTCAAATCAACAGTTTGGAGCAGAAGGAAAAAAGAAACATTCAACCAGAACAGAATGAAGAAACAAGAATTCAAAAATATGAGAGCCTCAGGAACCTCCAGGACATCTTAAAACTTTCCAAAATACGTATCTTAGGGGTGTCAGAAGGAGAAGAGGAAGAGCAAGAAATTGAAAACTTATTTGAAAAAATAATGGAGAACTTCCCCAATCTGGCTAAAGATATAGACTTTCAGGAAGTTCAGGAAGCTCAGAGTCCCAAAGAACTTGGGCCCAAGGAGGAACACACCAAGGCATATCATAATTACATTAGCCAAGATCAAAGATAAGGAGAAAGTCTTAAAAGCAACAAGGAAAAAGGAGATAGTTACCTGAAAAGGATTTCCCATAAGACTATCAGCTGATTTCTCAAAAGAGACCTTAGAAACAAGTATTTGAAGTCATGAAAGGCAAGGACCTACATCCAAGATCACTCTATCCAGCAAAGCTATCATTTAGAATGGAAGGGGCAGAAAAAGTTCTTCCCAGATAAAATCAAGTTAAAGGAGTTCAGCACACTCAGCCCTTATTATATGAAATGTTAAAAGGACTTATCTAAGAAAAAGAAGAAGATCAAAAATACGAACAGTAAAATGACAACAAACTCACACCTATTAACAACCGAACTTAAAAAAAAAAACATAAACAAACTAAGCAAACAACTAGAACAGGAACAGAATCACAGAAATGGAAATCACATGGAGGGTTATCAGTGGGAGAGTGGGAAGGGGAGAGAGGGGGAAAAGGTAAAGAGAGTAAGTAGCATAAATGGTAAGTAGAAAATAGACAAGGGAAGGTTAAGGATAGTATATAAAATGTAGAAGCCAAAGAACTTATATGTATGATCCATGGACATGAACTAAAGCAGGGGATGTGGGTGGGAGGGGGTGTACAGGGTGGAGGGGAATTAAAAAAAAAAAGAAACAGAAAAAAACATGGCAACTGAAATAAGCCACATGTGGAAGGTCACTTATTGCATGATTCTATTTACATGAAATATCCAGAATAGTGATAAAATGCAGATAGTTGGTTGCCTGGGTTTTGAAAAAGGGGTGGTGGACAGAAAATGGGAAGTAACTTCTTTATGGGTAGAGGGTCTCCTTTGGGGGTAATAAATATTGGGAACTAGATACAAGTAATTATTGCACAATATTGTGAACATACTAAGTACTATTAAATTGTTCACTTTTTTAAATGGTTTATTTGTTCATGTGACTATGACCTCAATAATGAAAAAAGTCTCAGCAAGTATATGCTGTACAAGTATATTCATTAACTGTGAATTTCTAATATTAAAATTTAATTTATAAGTACTTTTGATATTTTAGAAATGCCTGTATCAGTTTATTCCCAAACTTAAAATTTTGTTGACTTTAAACTTTCCTGCCAATGGAGAGCCAGTTTTGAATAGGCAGAGATTTTCAGCCTCGGCAATCTTGTCATTTTGCGATACATAATTTCTTATAAGAGAGACTGTTCCAGGTATCATAGGATATTTGGTAGAAATTCTGGCCTCTGCCAAGTAGGACTAGATGTGAGTAGCAACCATTCCCCTCCTCACTGGTCAAATTTCACTGCAAGTGGGAAAGGTTGTATTTGGCAGTTTAATTAGTTTCTGTTTTGTTTTAATGTCCTTGACATTGATAAGTTATCAACATTTATTTTGAAATATTTTGCTTGGTAAAAATTCCTGAAAATCCATACTTGCTGCTTTAGACTAGAGCTGTTAGGTCTTTTTCCTGCTTCGGTGAAGTTTGAATGGTGTCAGTCTGGGGTCTGTTCATGCCTATTTCCACAAAACTGATTCCAATGAGGTAGCCACTTGCAAGAACCAAGATCAGATAAAAATAAAGAAAAACTTCTATTTTCTTAACTTGGAGATTAAAAATTTGTAGCAGCCTATAGTCCATACTTGGTCCATGGGCATATTTTGTGTAAGAGTGAAGTTCTCTTAAAGTTGTGGTTTAATTGCCAATATTTTTTAATGTAAAATTTTGTATCAACTTGTATAGCTGATTTCTTTTTTGATAATGCTGGATCCACATTCTGACACAGCAAATGCAGCTGGACCTTAGAAACTCATTTCCATCTTATTCAGTATGCATTTACTATTTCTCTCCATTTTCTATCACCTCTTAAATTTGTCCTGCTTGACTCATTTGTATTGTTCTTAGAACAAATTGTTAAGAATAACAAATTGATATTATGTTATTTTCTGTCTTCATACCAGCAAGAATGAGATGGTTTGGCCAAAAGAAAAATTACTTAAAAAAGGATACCTCCATTTTATTATTTTTAAAAACTTTTTAAACTAGTCTTTTAAGTACATTAATTGTGAAAAATATTTAATTCAAAGAAAAAGAATTAATCCAATTATTTTGAAATTATGTTATTTTGCTCGTATTTTTGTTTTGATATGGAATTAAGGACAAAAGAAAATAAGTTTCTACTTTTAATTGTATAATTTAGCTCAGTTTTAAATATTTTTCCTTCATATACTGCAAAGTCTTATCTAATTGCATGGGTAAGAGTAGATCATCAGAGAAGTAACAGTCACAGCCACTGACAATGGGGGGACTGATTACCAAAAGGTTCTCAGGATGTGCCAGAGGAGAGATGCCATGTAAAATAAAAATCTCAGTAGCTGATTCTAAGAAACTGTTCCTCCAATATCATAAATTACTTCCCTAGAGAGTTACTTATTTTGAAACTCTCTAAACTTTTCTTTAAAAGCTTGGGAATCCTTCCTGCTTGTTTATTTGCATTTCAGGGATGGCTAATAAAAAGTCATACTACTAAGAATTAAATTAGCCTCAGGAGTAGAATCCAGAATCACAATTAAATACACACACACACACACACATATGTATTCTTATATACATACACATATATAAATATTTATGTATATACATATATAAAAATATATATACATATATATGTATTCTTATATACTAAGAATTTTATATATATATATAAATATATATATATATATCTTCCCTTCTTTCTTCTTACTACTTTTTGATGATGTGTGCATTCCATTTATCTTAACTCAGAAGCTAAGAATAAATAGACAAACACAACGAAGAAAAATAGACAAAAAAATGAACACCATTATTGGATCAATTCATATAACTCTAAATGAAATACTTTTAGCTTGAATAATCATCTTTTTAAGATCTACTTATAGTAGGGGACATCCACCTTTTTATTTCTTAATTTCCATTATGTCTACTGTCATCTTCACCCATTTTAAATCTCTCTTGTCACCTTCTCTCTTTTATTATGATAGGGGACTCAAGACTTGGGAAATTTTAGCTTAAGGAAAAAGTTATAAGTCTAGCAAGTAATGTGTATGTTAAAGCTTTTGTTTCAGAAACTGCAGATAAGGCCCATCCTGGCTTCTGGGAAAACAGCTGGTATCCTGGGGCGCTGGCTAGAGATTACTGCCTGGGGACAAATTGGAGGCCTGCGGGCCTTTTGTGTTCCAGGGAAGCAGGCGACCACACTCCCCTGGGAACAGCTAACTTGCGCAGAACAGGAATGCTGCAGTTTATCCTCCCTGAATTTCAAAGCCCTCACCACAACTTGTTCATCCACTCACCCCCACCTTAAAAAAGGTCTGGCCTGGAAAAAAAAGACAAGATGGTTTGTTAGGGTCTGAAGCCACTGTCTTCTCAGATTGCCTGCCATCTGAATAAAGTGCCCATAAAAGATTCAATTGCTATCATTGCTTATTGGGTTTGGTAGTGACAGGCAGCTCAAACACCCGTGTCTTTTCCAGTTACAAATACATTATATATTAGTTGCCTTCACTTAAAAAAAAATAGTCTTGAAAATAAAAAGACCAATGGTCACTGACCACCCTTTCCCACCAACCCATCTCAGTGTTCGGGCTTATCAACCAAATCTGACTTTATCAGCTGGATTAGTCTCTGTGCCTGTCTCCTCATCTGTAACCTCTATGTTTCATTCCATTAACTCGTACTAATAGCACCTGTCTGGAATCACACATCTGCAGATTCAGATGATTCCCTACCACTCAAATGCTATGGCTTCATGGAGCAGAGTAAGAGCCACTTGGCCTAAGCCAGATGAGGGCACGCATTGTGCTTTGCCAACAGAATAATGGGGGTGGCATGTGGTGTATAATCTCTGTTTTTCTTGTCTTTCCCTTTGGGGCATTCATTCTTTCATTTATCAACTTATCCTTTAAACCTCCAGCAAATGAATGACTGAATGAATGCACATCTTCTAAAAAATCCATTTGACTTTGCTGAATGAATTACCTGCCCAGATGAGTAGAGAACATAAATCAATGTGCTGTTTACTTCATAGATAAGCTGGTAAATAAATCAATCCCTTTTTAGTGACTTGAAGATAAGAATTATACAGCTTTTTATGGAGAACAATCCCTACTACAAATTCAGGAGAAAAAATATTTCCTCATGTTGTTTCTTGGGATTGGTAAATATTGAGTAACAGATGCACAAAGGGTAAATTCTTTTTTAATTTAACTGAACTAAAATGTTTCCTTGCCTCACAGAGGTGATGCTTAAAGCTTGGATTTGCATACCAATATAAGTTCTCCATCCACAATCCTTTGGAAGCTTGAGTTTATTTTTAGCTGACAGGTTACTAATCTCATAAACCTTCTACAGAGAATGGGGAAAAAAAGATTGTTGCTATGGGGACAATATCTCTTTGCACTTCTGACTTTTGTTTTAAACTGAAACCATCTTAGTGTTGCATGAATGCAAGAGAAAGAGAATGTTTGCCTTTAAACAGCACCCAGAGTTCTTTCAACTGTCACTTAGCAAGATCTAAACATTTTACACAATGCAATTTTAGAAAACTTTTAACCTTTTTAGATTTTATCTTATTTTTTGAAATTTTTGTTTCAAATGTCAGCAATCATCAAGGAACTTGTCTTAAGGGAAAGGTCACTCCAAAGATGAAAGTCAGTCCTGGATTGAGTGACAGTGTTTCTCTGTTGTCTAATCCAGGGTGTCAGATGCTGTTTGTAAAGAGTCTGAGTGATAGCTTACTTTCTTCACTGGTCTTAGATGTACAAAAATGTTTCAGAAATTTCTGCAGCTATTTCCAAAGCAAACCTAGTGAAATGTGACAATTAATACAAATCCAACTGTCGTGGTGAATGCAAGTCGGTATGTTGAAGTGCGCAGCTCTTTGTCAAAGCCACTTACATGTACTCCATACAAAGGCAGTATTTATTTGAAAGTGATTCATCGCTGGCTTAAGTTACCATTGTGAAGGGACCATAGGAACTAATTGCCACATAGGAGTACAATTTTTGCTTAAAACAATTTTTCTTTTCTTAAAAAATATATTTTATTGATGATACTATTACAGTTCTCCCAATTTTCCCTCTCCACCCAGTACCCCCATTCCCTCCAGGAATTCTGCCCTTAATTCATGTCCATGGGTCATGCACATATATTCTTTGGCCACTCCATTTCCTATACTCTTCTGAACATCCCCCTGTTTATTTTGTACTTACCAATTTGTACTTCTTAATCCCTGAATCTTTTCCACTATTCTCCATCTTCTCCCTCCCAGCTGATAACCCTCCAAATGATCTCCATAGGTATGATTCTGTTTCTGTTCTCTTTGTTTGCTTAGTTTGTTGTATAGATTCAATTGTTGAGGGTTGTGAATTTATTGCTATTTTAATGTTCATAGTTTTGATCTTCTTCTTGTTCTTATATAATTCTCTTTAACATTTCATATAATAATGGTTTGGTGATGATGAATTCCTTCAGTTTACTTTGTCTGGGGAGCACTTTATTTGCCCGTCAATTCCAAGTGATATTTTTGCTAGACAGAGTAATCTAGGATTTAGGTCCTTGCTTTTCATTATTTTGCATACTTCTTGCCATTCCCTTCTTGCCTGCAAAGTTTCTTTTTAAAAATCAGCTGACAGTCTTGTGGGAACTGCTTTGTAGGTAACTATCTGCTTTTCTCTTGCTGCTTTTGAGATTCCTTCTTTATCTTTAATCTTTGGCATTTTAATTGTGATGCGTCTTGGAGAAGGTCTCTTTGCATCCATCCTTTTCGGGACTCCGTGCTTTCTGGACTTGTATGTCTATTTCCTTCCCCAAATTAGAGAAGTTTTCTTTCATTATTTTTTTCAAGTAATTTTCAATTTCTTGCTCTTCCTCTTCTCCTTCTAGCAACCCCTGTGATTCAGATGTTGGTACATTTGGATGTATCCTAGAGGCTCCTTAGCCTATCCTCTTTTTTAAAAAAAATTCTTTTATCTTCTTGCTGTTCTGATTGAATGTTTTTTTTTCTTCCTTATGTTCCAAATCATTGATTTTATTCTTCACTTCATCCTTTTGACCCTGTAGATTTTTCTTTATTTCACTTAATGTAACCTTTATTTCTGACTGGGTGATTTTTATGCTGTTGAAGTACCCAATGAGTTCCATAAGCATCCTGAAAAAACACTGTTTTGAACTCTGCATCTGATAGGTTGCTCATCTCCATTTCATTTAGCTCTTTTTCTGGAGCTTTGTTCTATTCTTTCATTTGGGTCATATTTCTTTGTTTCATCCATTTGGCAACTTCCTTGTGTTTGCTTCTGTGTATTAGGTAGAGTTGCTTTGACTCCCTGTCTTAGTAGTATAGTGTTATAGAAAAGCACACCTCTAAAATGTATGGGGCGGAGACTTAGGTAGCTGTCAGGGCAAGGCAACCTGCATCACCACTCTGTAGCTTGGTGTGAGGGAGAGCTTGCAGGGGGGACAATGCCGCTGCCTGGCCTCTGGAGTTTTATTCAGGAGGGAGCTATCTCCCAGCACTCACCCTGTTGCCAATCACTTCAGTTTCTCCCCATATGCCACTGGTGCCTTTTCAGCTGTTGCCCTAGTGCTGAATCCCAGAGAGGGTGAGTCTGTGTATGTCCTAAGTCCATTGTGGGCCCTTTAAGAGGAGTCTCTGGAGAATCCTGCAGTTTCTTTCATCATCCCAACCCCCACTGGTTTTTACAGCTAGAAGTTATGGGGACTTAACTTCCTGGTGCTGGAACCCTGGGCTGGGTAGCCTGGTCTGGGGCTGGGATTCCTCGCTCTTGAGGTATTTTCCCCTATTTTTATCCACCATATGTGGATGTGGGATCATCTTTGCATGTCTCCACACCTCTCTGCACTTCTCCAACTCTCTGTGCCTCTCCATGCACCTCTATGTCTCTGCCCCTCCTACCTGTCTGGATGAATGTGGCTTCCTTCAATTCTTGGTTGTTGGACTTCCATACAGCTTGATTTTCTGATGAATCTGTGTGATATTTGTTTTGTAGTCTAGTTCTGATTTTTGCTAATTGTTTGAGGATGAGAAACATGTTTTCCTATATCTCTATCTCTATTGGAAGTTCACTATTTCAAGACAATTTATCTTTAATTGAATGTCAGTCTTACTGCAATTATATAACAGAATAAGTATATAAAAGCACAGATTTGTTCCAGTGATATAGAATCATATTCAAGACTTTTGTTAAAAGTGGATTCTAAGAGTAAGAGGCCATACCAAGTGAAATTATGATTTATTATAAGTATTAAAAATGCTAGAGCTATGATATATCTTCTCTATTGTTAAAAAGCAGTTTTACTTTGCAGAACAGAACATTGAGACTGGGCAAATCACCTTGCCCAGGAATTATAGATCATTATTGATAAACTCAGGGATAGATTCATGTCTCAATTCTATCCATGAGATCTTTCTGTGCCAGTGAAGTTGGTGCTAGCTAGAATGCAAAGGTTAATCAGATTTTAAACTTTATTTGTACAAATAGACTAGTTTCAGAAAATGTCACTGTCAAACCAACTTTTTAGTCCAGGCATTGTGGTCTTGCAAGAGTAATATAACAAAAGAAATTGAGACCATAAGATAACAAAGTGTACGACCCAGTTCCTGAGGTTGTGGTTTAAGTAATCTATGATTTGTAACCTCAGAATATGTAGTACTGTGCTTTATCCATTCTGTTACATTTATCCCAAGGTGCAAAAAGAATGTAATTTGGAGCAATTAAAAAAGTACAAATCAAATTTGTTAACATCAAGAAATTGTGTATTCTAGTGCTCAACTAAATCTTGAAATGGTTTAGATAAGTTATTAGATATATTTTTAATGCAACTATTTTTAGTGTTACACACATGCTGAATCTGTGAGACCTATAACAAAGAACTAAGCATCATGTACTCTCAGGAATCAAATAAAGATTCCAAGATGGAAAAATCTGGCGCTATTAATGTTTGTAAGAAAAAAGAAAAAACAAAAACAAAAACAAAAACAGCCATGAGTGTGACTCAGGATTCTATGACAGTAAATGTCCCAAAGTCTTATCCCAAGTTCTTCTACCTACAAGTATGAACCAATCATTAAAGCTGAGGTGATAGTGAAAAACATTTGAAATTAGAAACATAGTTACAAATTAGTGAGTGTCTAAGTCAAGTGCAAGTTATTTGTCACCAAAAGTCTTGAAAATTTTCCAAAAAAAACAAATGAATAATAGTAGTTCATCATTCATGTCACGAGGATTATGATGACCTTTCAACATCACTAAAATCAAACTTATTTAATACTGTTAAGGTATAATAGACCCAAAATGAAGTCACTTATGCTAAGCCCACATCAGCAAAACAAGATAATACCTTAACCTAATTGCAGTTTTAGCCTCCCACAGGAATGTTATTTTCAGAAGTCAAACTGGAATTTCTTGGTCAGTACTAGTGAGGTAATCTACCTGATAAATCCTATCCTTTCCCTAAGGAAAGTTGACCTTTCCTGAAATAACCCATGCTCTTCACTTTCTTTTCCCACCTTCTTTATGCCTCTAGATGCTTTTCATTTTCTGCGGCTTCTCAGCTCTCCTTTCCATTTACTAGATGGGATGCGGCCTGATAGATGAATCATTAAATAAAGCTGTGGTAATAAAGAGGCCACATATTAACCTGACAAACTCAGGGGAGGCCTGTGTGGTAGCCTTACAAACTCAGAGACCTAAAGTACCACAAAGGATGGTGTGAAATTAAAACGTACTAACTAAAAGCATTTCATGATACAAGTGGGTAGTAGCCCCATCCTAAACTGGTATCTTTCCCTCTCACACCTTCACCTAACTGAGCCTGTCTGTGGTCTTTGGACATCTAAGATAACTTACCTTTGGAATGCCAAGATAATTCCCTTTTATCTGGACCCCTCAGGGCATAATCTCCCACCGAAGGGGAGAGCCCCTCATCTTTATTTTGTTCTGCAAACCATCTCTATGAGCTTTAAATGTTAGTTGTTAACTATTGTTTACCCACCAATGTAAAAAAAGTATATGTCTCTCCATTTTACTTTTTAGACAATCCCCAAACTTCCCCCACTTTGCTTCTTGCTGCCTCCCCAATCTAGCACCAGTGGATTTCATGTAACTCCATTTTGTCTCCCCCTCCGACTGGAGAGGATAAAATAAGATGCTACACTGCCATTCTCAGGAGCATTATCTCAACTAGTTGAGGTTCCGATTCCTGGCAATTGTCATTAGTTTGGCCCAAATAAACTAAAAAATAAAAATTTTCTACAGGTTTGAATGTTTCTTACGCTGAAAAAAACCGATCAGGTACTGAAATTTACTCAGTAGGATTTTATTTTTTAACAATACCATCTTACCTGTATCCAGCTGGCTTTCATTGGTGTAAGATGTCAGTAAGTAGACTCTCTTAGTATCTCACTTACAATAAACTCCAGTCAAATATATGACAAATTAAAATCTAGAAGAATAAAAAAAATGATCTCCAATAACATTAGAATACAAGAAAGACTCTGCTCATGTGCAGGAATTAAGGAAATGCTGGACCTGCAGAGAATTCCCAGCAAAAATTTACCACCTATTTTTCAATAACAGATGTCAACCTTTAAGTCAACTAAGACTGTCTATTATCTTTTTTCATCTATGATAACAAACCTTTGGAATGTTCAGGTAACTTCCCTTCTTCCCAGCCCCCTTGGGCACAAGTTGAGACCACAAATCCTCTCGTTGTTATTGTCATCGTGTTAATAGTTAACTGTTAACTATCTCTTACCTATGTAAAAGAAATAAGTGTCTATCATTTTACCTTTTATGCAATCACCAATGGAATTCATGTAACACTTTTTTGTCTCCTCCTTTGATGCTAATGTATAAAATAAGATGTTAAATTGCCATTTTCCAGAGCATTTCTCAATCCTTTGATATATTGCTTCCTGGCAATTGTCGTCAGTTTGGCTCAAATAAACTCACCAAAAATTCTCTAACAGTTTGACTGTTTTTTATGTTGACAGTAACATAATGTGAGCACAGTGGAGGTGACTTTGTATAGGGTGTTACAATTACTCAGCACCTCAGACAAGACCTATTAGCATATCAAAACAAAGAAGCTCTACTAATCTTCATTCTTCTCTTTGTTTTTCTTTTCTCCCTCAATCTACAGATGCTACAACTTAAATTGAGGGGTTTTTGTGATTAATATTCTTCAACAAGCTGCCCTTAATGTATTCTTGACAAAAATTTCCAGCACATAAAGATGCTAAAGTTTTTAAAATCTATTTTATTTTATTTTTTAACATCAATCATCAATCCATGCTTTGAGGGACAACCTTCCACTTCAGACATAGCTGTAAAGGTCTGTCAGCAGGTCATTCTTATTAATGGATTTATAGCTAATTACAGGTATTTGGTGGAGGAATGTAGTTAGGAGTAATAAAATAAGAAATGTGAGGGGTGTTATAAAAGCTGATATTCATTCTTTAAACTCATGTCTCCTGACATGCATTGAATAATGTTGCTAAAAAAATGAGAGGAAAATAAAAAAAATACTCTTTAACATTACTGTTTTCTCTCTACCACCCTCCCTTACTGTCTTAAATGTATGACTCTTCCATCACTAGTAATTGCTACAAATATTTTGAGCTGAACTGCAGTGAGTACTCAAAAAACACTGTATATAATTGGAAGTTGCTTGTTTGTTAACTATGTTAGTCTTATGTTTCCAAACAGATTTATATATGTATAAATTTACTTACAGGTTTGAGAGCAGTGTACCTATCTCACATACTGTTGGTTCTATTACAAAAACTATTGGTTAGTACTTTCACAGTGCTGGCACCTAATAATAGCTCATAAATACAAGATATGTTTCTGAATAACTTTCAGTCATAGAGACCCTCCTTTCAGAGGAAAGCAGAAGGTTTAGTTTTCTAGGTAAGTAGACAGCTTAACTTGTGGGGTATGGTTACACTTTCATCATTCATTTATGATTATCCCAGCTTCAGATGAAGCTTGTTCTCCCAATGTGTGACTGTGATCCTCACCTGAGTTATTCTCTTTGAAAAGGGGATGTCATTCTTCACATTTCACCATTGGAGAAAATAAGGACATATTTTAATTTTTACATACACACTAAACTAAGCCAAAAATAATTATAGAAGTATATGTATATATGTTATATGGATATATATGTGTATATATTTATATATAATATATATAATTTATATACAATATTTGATGATTTACTGCTCCTTAAAATTACTTTTAGATTTTGCTTGATTAGTTCTCTAATTTTAAAAAAATTAATCATTCATTTTACTCATTATATAAGCCAATTTTGATACACTTTTGAAATATTTAGTACTAGGCAGAAAAAACTGCTAGAATATTTTACTGATTGATTCTGTGTGCTGTTGTTGCCCGTAAAAACATCAGCAGAGAATACATCACTGGTGTGTTCTCCAAAGTCTCAAGAAAAGCATTTTGGGGACCCACGCACGTGAGTAATCCTGGTAAGATTTATTGGAATAAAAACAAAGGACTGCTCCCACGCGTCCGGTGTCTCATCTATGACCAGTGGCTCAGCTTCATCCCATTGTGGAAGAAGACCAGCCTCTGTGGCCACAAATCTGCACGCAAGCCTATCAGGCCCAGGAGGGCCAGGATCCAGAGATGGAGAATAACTCTGGGTCTCATTTCCTTATATGCACATCTGCCAACAAGGCTGTGTTTGGGCTGTGACTTTCACTGCACTTGGATTCTCTCTTGGACCCCTGCAACGGGGGTCCAGATTTGTATGTGCTACAGAGGGAAAATGTGGGTGAACAGAAGGGCAAAAGCACAAACCAACAACCCCCCGGCTTTCATTAAACTTTAATTATATATCTCTGGCTTGAGAAAGAGGAGGCTTTCTGTGAAACCAACGAGTCTCTTTCCTGGTTCTGCCTGGACTTGTGCTGGGCCCTCCTTCTGCATCATCTTGGCTTCTGTTGTTCATGTTCCCAGCAAAGGACTTTCCTTTCTATTGGTTCTCCCTCCTCCTCACACTCTCCCCAATCCCCCTCCCATCTCTCTTTTTTTTAAGATTTTATTTATTTATTTTTATAGAGGGAAGGAGGGAAGGATACATTAATATGTGGCTACCTCTCCAGTGCCCCCTGCTGGGAACCTGGCCTGCAACCCAGCCATGTGCCTTGACTGGGAATCCAAGTGGCAACCTTTTGGTTTTCATGTCACTGCTCAATCCACTGAGCCACACCAGCCAGGGCCCCCTCCCATCCCAATATGCAAGAGAAGGTTGGTTGTGCCTGGGGAGATTGGAAAGCCAGTCTTTCCTCCGTAATGGGGATTATTGTGCATTTTGCAGAGGATTCAGCTGTCCCCTGGGCATCAGCAAGCTCCAGCCTCCTAGTAAATCCAACTTAATTAGATGTCTGGCTCCCTTCCCTTTCCTTAACATCTAACTAGCTGTATAGTCAATGATTGATTTTACTTGTTGTATTTGTAATGTAAAATGCATGTTGAATTACCATGCAACCATTTTTATGAACCACAAAAATCTTAAACGGTTATGTGGTTGTGTTGTGTATGTGTTTGTTTCTATGTGTGTCATATATATATAGATAGATGATAGATAGATAATGATGATGATGATAGATAGATAGATAGATAGATAGATAGATGTTAAGTTTATTATATAAAACTAAGGGCATAACATTAAAATTGCACAATGGGAAAATAGAAAGCAATATGGTACACTACTTACCTTTGAATAAGTAGTTTTGCTGACTACCCAGTTTGGAATCTAAGATACTTCCCTATGTTACTTTAGTACTCTACCATAGAAATGTACTACGATGTATTATTTATGTCTGTCTGCACCCAATTCATGCATGCCTGAGGTATAGATACCTCATTGTTTTTCTGTCTTCTTTATAGCTAGCTCAGTTCCTGACACATAATAGGAACTCTAAAATTATTTGTTGAATGCTTCAATTCATCTTCCATCAGGGAACATTCCTATGCGGCCACTGAATCGATGTTGTTTTATTTATCTAAGTCATTGAATAAACATTTTAATGCCTTCTATATTTTGTATACTCTGGCAACTACAAGATGATTAAGTTTCCAAGGACCTTACATACACACTAAATTAAAATATGCTAAAAAAATAAGTGATTTGAGATTTTACAGAATTTAAAAATAATTAGAATTTCATTAGGTAAAAAAATAAAATACCGAGAAAGGCCACAACAAAGTTAAAGAAATTAAACGATTAAAGTGTATTGCTGAGTCAATGAACTAGTAAGATTACTAGACTATCAATTGTTTGAAACTTAACGGTTTATATAACAGTAGCTGTAAATTCCTGTTGTAAACTAAAAAAATGTGATCATATAAATAAGAATGAACTCACCACAGAAGCAGCACAAACAAGGGTAAGGAGCGGTCCAGGGGAAAAGTGCAGAGAATTTAAATCCTTAGTCAGAGAATTGACAAGAGGCCAGAGAACTGGAGGAGAGGGTGACTGGGCACACTGAGAGATGCACAGTTGTGGACAGCAAGAGGTGGAAGTTTAATTTCTAAGTCAATGGGAAAATAAAAGAGTATTGCATTTGCCAATTTCCACTTGCAACGTACTTTGAGAAAGTTTAGGAAATGGAGATGAATCTAGATTTTCATACAGATTTTAAATATAAAAAATGAGGACAAAGCTAGGTTTACAGGATTTTAGAAACTGGTGTGAACTAGATGCAAGTGGAGACACTGAAGTGAGAAAAGCCACCATGGAAATCCTTCTTTTAGCAGCAGGAAATCTTGAATGCATGTTAAATGTGATGAGAAAAATAAACCATAGGGGGGAAACTGAAGGTAAGAAAGAGGGAATGATTAATGGGGCATTTTTTCAGACATATTTAGAAATAGATAAAATATAATGAAATGTTTAGTCAGGAGATTTTTTTTGGGAAAATGCAAAGAATTTTATTCTGAGACAAAGTCCACATGATGAACATTCTGTGATATGTTGGAATAGAAAGAAAGGAAGGTGTTTTGTAAACTGGGTGTTGAATCGGATTATATTAAAGAGTTTCAGTTGTTGTTGTTTTTGTTTTTGTTTTTAAGTTCTAAAGAGGTGGTTTGGGAGTATTGGGAAAAGCTGTGGTTTTACAACAGAGTAAAAAAAAAAAAAATCCTGTTGTGATTTCCAGATCTGCCACTTGCTATGAGGTTTTACACACATCAACTCCTCTTATCTCTCTGATTGTTATTCTTCTATTTTAGGAAGAGGTTATAATGGGCATGGAGAACTGAAGCCCAGATTCTTCTTCAAAGACGGATTTGTTGCCGTGGTTGATGGTAGTGATATCTACGGGCAGACTTCAGCTATCGGCCCCTTCAATGATTGCCTCAGTTGCCACTTCACCCAAAGCCAAGTCCTTCTGAGGACAGTCCGTGTGCAATGACTGATGGAAGCAGGTTTAAAGGCTTGACCATTTCAGCCCAATATGAGACAACTCTGATGGAGCATTTTAGCTTCAGAGCTATGTTGGGCTTGTCATTGTTGTTGTTTGGATTTGCTATGCACCTGGACTTTCTTTTGTCTAGTCTTGATGTCTTATCTCTTCCAGATATGTTTATTATAAGGTATCTTCTCATAAAACTTCTGTCATTAAACTGAGCCTCAGAATCACTTCTGGGGTACCCACTTGTCTCCGAGATTGATATAAGGATTTGAGAAGGCAGTACTGAATATAAAACTTTTAAATTGAATAGGTGCTCACAGACACTATAGACCATAGTTTATTTAGAGCTCCTCTTTTATAAAGAATCAAGATAGATTGTTCTAAATTCCTTAAAATAATTCATTTTTGCTAAACATTTTCTAATGTTATTGGGCAATATCTAATTTGTAATATGCTCGTGGACTTTCAGTAATTTTTTCAGGAATGTGAGCAGGTAGTTTTGGAAGCATTGTTGTAGATTGAGTCTTTGACCACAGTTATTATACATAAGAAGGCATTGTACTGTAATATGTAAACCTGTGCTATGTTATATGTTCAGTCTGTGCTGTAATTAGAGGTCAGTCTTTCCTAAGAGATGTCATGATGTATCTGGCATTTGGAGCTGTTCTGAGACAGTTCATAGTTAGATGTATAGGGGAAGCCTATATCAAGCAAAAGGATCAGGAACACAGAAAAGTTTCACCCAAGAAGTGTCAGCAACTTTATCTTTTTTGGGAGGAAGTGGTAGGAAGCCCAACCAACTCAGCCTCCTCTAATAACCCCAATATCACACTTAGTCTAAGCTGTGATCATTAGGACTGCGGGAGTTTTATTTCTTTCTTTTACTCTTATTGCTAAAGATCTGTTGTCAATAGCAGCTCATTCAGGTGTAGTGTCTAGTACTTCAGGAACTACAGCTTTGTTGAAGTAAATGAAGATTCATAGCTGATAGCAAACCATTGTCAAGAATGAGTTTACATCAGTTTAGCTGTAACTCCATTTGAAGGACCAGCAGTTCAGTCTAATAGTGTCCTCCTGAGAAGAATAGATTCTCATTTAAGCACAAAGATGTGATGAAATGGTAGGAAATGTTTGCTTTGTCAATATTTCTCAATGGATTTACTTTGGATAGCTATGACCTACCTCTGTTTTATAAGTCATCTCAAAAGTTAACTTTGGAGTTCATGTGGAAAAATGTCTCTGCTGGGAACAATCTGCCACTGATAGAAGAGTTAATACAAAGCATTTTTTATCTTTAGTCAGGATAATCTTGCTTCTCTTTGACATTTCCCACTATCTTGGTTGATCTGATTTCACCAAGTGAACAAAGGACTTGAGAAAAGAAACAGCTTAGGTAATGAACGTATTAGAGGAAAAAAATAATCATTTAGTTTTATATGACTTAGCCATGAAAGCTGCCTGTACAGATTAAATGAACCAGCAAATTATGCTTTATTCTTCTTAGATATAAAAGTGTGAACTATATGTACATGATAATAGAAAAATTTGTCAAATGAATGAATTTAGTTAATTTGCAGAAGGGAAATCAGCAAAACAGATATACTAGTCTGTTTAGGAGGTCCAGTGGTCTTGTATAAATTAAACCTAAACAAGCCTAAAATTCTTGGTATTCTTTGTAAACCACTGAGTGATTCTGCTCAATAAATATCTAAAAACTTATCCATTTATTTAATGTTTTTTTAACATAAATTGGGTAACTATATCACAAACAGTTCCATGGTAAGTGTTCAATTATGTACATATTTATATAGAGTAAAATTAATAAATTAAAAAACAGTGTATTATAAAAACTGTGAAAAATAAATCAGCATCCTATTTTTGGTCTGGGAAACATAGTATTCCCATTAAAGGTCACAACTGTCCAAAACTATTCTATGCATATACAGACATGAAGACATTCATACTTTTACATAGACGTATGTATTATTTTTATTTATATAAACAATAGCATATTGTACTTCTTTTTCTGCACCTTTTTTTCTTAATTTATCTTTAATCACAAAATAGAAAATGTATTAAAACCATTCTGGAGTCTCTTTTAGATTTCAACTATATTAACTACACCCCCCCCAAACCCACACCCCCAAACAGTTTGTGAATAGAATCATTTCTTAGGTAGAGCAAAGTTTAAGTTTAGCTTTATTTCCATAGACCTGGTTTGCAGGTTTGGTGAGCTACTCAGTTTAAGGAGTTCACTGATAAAAGAGGGCTCTGCAGTTTTTTTCTCCACTTCAGTCTTTCCTTTCTCATTGATACCATTCTATACATTTATTCAATTATTTTGGGAGAATCCAGCTATATACCAGACATTTAATTAAGTTCTTGTTTGGTAGAGGTGGCTTAAGCAAAAGAAAAATGGGGCTAGATTAAAAATGAAGATCAACATACAATCGACAGTGAGCTATATCATAACATATGCATTAAACACCTTTACCACACAAAGGTAAGACAGTTTCTTTCTTCTAAGTCTAGTAAGTCTTAGTCAAAAAACAAACAAACACTCAAACTAGCTCAGAGCAGAGTTTTGGAAGGAGACATTTTCTAACAACAACAACAAAAATGTATGGCTTGGCATTACGAACGGGGAAGCCACATTCAAAGAGCACAAGGTTGGAAGGAGGAAGGGGGGCCCATGAAAGAAGAGAGGAAATAAGAAAAGCAAAGCAAAAGGCAGCATGTTGTCTTTAGAAAGTTACACATATTTAGAAATGGCTCAAGGTTTAAATCCAAAGTTGGAAGGAAATATTGAAGAAGTAAATGAAGAGATGAAGAAAAGGTAGAATTTATTTAGATAATGTAAAGTGTCCACAGACTATATTTGTTGGTGAAATGTGCCATTGAAGTATTTTAATATATACTGTAATATTCTGTAATATCCTTACAGAAAAGGATATGATTTGTATTTTAGTAAAACAACTCATACGGTTCAGTGAAAAACAGCCTGGAGGTGGAAGAGACTTGAGGAAGAAAAAATATTTAGGGAACATTTTCTAGTAGTTCACGTGATGAGGATCAAAATAAAGGTGGAAGTGGGAGGAACGTAATGGCATGTTATTTGGAGCTATATTTACTAAAGAAAAAAAAAAAACCCCACTGGATTTGCTGACTACAGTTAATAGGGAGATACTTTTAATGGAAGACAACTTCCAGATTTGGGACATAGGAAAATCAGTGGATAATGATGGCCAAAACCTTACACTTTGAAGAGGATGCATTAAGTTATACTCCGCAGTTAATGTCCTGGCAACACCATATTTTGAAATGGTTTTCTTATATAAAATAAATAATATTAACTATTTAGTAAAGTGTGTGGGAATTACTTTTATGTGCAAGACATTATCATTAATTGTTTGTTAAATACCTGTAATATGATCTGAAAATATATCTCATTTCAGTCAGTATAAAAAACAGTATGCCGTATTTTATACATTTACTTTAGAGTGATAGAAAACCAAAACTGAGACATATTATACACTATTTGTTGTCCCTATTAAATAAGTATATTATATTTTATAGACAGCATTCTCTGTATTATGCAAAATGCTTTAATATAAATGTGCTAGTCTATTGAATGGCTGCTGTGATTTTTATCTAGTTCTGTCATTGGTTAATAGTGGTATCTTTGCAAGTCTTCAATAAGTCATCTAGGTTTTTATTTCCTTCTTTGTTAAATAAAAGAAATAATAAAAAGTATCCATGCTACATCAGAGCAATGCAATAGAATAATTGTGGTACCACCAGGACAAGAACAAAATCTTTAAAGGAGCATTATTTATGAGTGGAAAGCTATGTTTTCTGTCTCTAGATGTGCTAACTATGGGTCAGACCTGAAAATCACATTGGTCAGGTATTTGGTTAGCAAACTACTATGATAGAATTATTTTCAGTGTTCAAATTAGCTAAACCAGGTAGTGGTAGACTTGTAATAGAAGGAGCTCCAGAGTAGGGAAAAAAATTGACCTAAGAAAAACAAGGTAGACAGATTTTTATATTGATAAAGGGAATTGATTGTGACTGTAAGGGATTTTCGGTAAATTGTAGAGATCAATGGGGACATTCCTCTTTTGCAACAGCATGGATGGACCTGGGGAGTAGTATGCTAAGTGAAATAAGCCAGTCAGAGAAAGACACACACATACACACCAATCCAAGAAATTCTTTAAGACTTCAGTCATGTTTTCCTCAAGTCATTGAACCAATGTCAGCAAGGTAGACTTAGACTAATGTAAAAATAAAAATGCCAATTCATTACTACATGAAGGAGAACACAGTCCCTAAGTAAGAAATATACTGTCTAAGGGTTTGGTCAACCACAGTCTATAACAACTTCAGTAAGCAAAATAAGACCTGACTATACCCAACTAATGGAAGGAAATTTATCAGTGTAATGCTAGGCTGAGTTTTCACTGTCTTAGGACAAAAGGCTGAACCTTACAGTAATACTTTTATTTTTTTGTTTAAGAGAGAAAGGGAGACACACATACTGAGAGAGAGAGAGAGAGAGAGAGAGAGAGAGAGAGAGAGAGAGAGAAACTGATTAAAGGGTTGAGTCTTAGAGAGCAGGCTTTCATTGTTTGCTGCTAGGGTAGTGCTTGAACAGACAAAAGCTGAAAACAAAGTGGAGAACTTGCAATTAAGACATATCTTAAAATTAGAGACCTGAAGTTGAAAGCAAAAATGTTCTATTGCTTTGAGGGAAAAGAATATGTGCTAACATAATTGAACTATGAACTCCCCAAGTTATAAATCAATATATTATCAAAGACACAAATGAACTGCTGTATGTACAGTCTAGCCAAAAAAATTTGGTAATTATCCAGTAAAAAGGACACTTAATGAGAGGGAAATTGATGTTGGGAACTTAGTCACAGGGACACTAGGATTTAGTGAAAGAAATCCAGCCATTTAGAGAGTCTAGGTTAGAGAGAAGCTCAAATGACTGATTCCAAAGTAGAGAATCATTGGGTGGGAACTCAAATGACTAAGTACAATGCAGGAATTCTCTCTATGGGAGAGACCCATAGAACAAATGTACTGCAAATTTAGAAATTATAACAGAACTTAGTCAGTACAAACTGAGATACTTGGCTATAAGATTTAATACTAAATTCTTATGTTTACACCATACAAGTCCTTAGAATCTTCCCTGAGTACTCTCCTGAGCTCAAGAATTTGGGATGGAATAGAAATAAACCTTAGAATAGAGGTTAAATGGCTTAGTAATATCAGTGTGAGCAATTGGGCATGCAAAATCCAAGTAGGTCATTCCAACGTGGGCATCATTTTATGACTTTAAAGACATTCAGATACAGAGTAACCAAACATTTTATAATTTCTATAACAAGTTCTATTTTAAGTTCACGTAGGAAGAAGTTGTATGTAAATTGAAAGAAGCAGGAGTTCATATTAGTATGAGAAACCTTAATGAGAAACAGCTATACTGTATTGTTATTATTAGTGAATTTCAGTTTAATTTGATTTTTAATACCATTTTAACAGTATTCATTAAGGCAAATAAAGCAGCAGAAATTAAACTGGTTAAAGAGTAATCAGAATTGATAATAGCAACAAATATAGCTCAAGAAAGGAATATATTTAGAGAGAAGCAAGGAGTCTATCTCCCATAGACTCCTACTATTCTCTTGCTTTAGAGCAGGGATAGAAATGATTGGGAATCAGCAAGGGTAAAATGATGCAGAAATGTGGCCATGATTTAAAAAGATTGATAGAAACAAATATGATATAAAATTAATGTGCCTAACCTCTCATCTTTATAATTTAAAGCTTTGTAATCTGTAAGTATCTTAAAAAAAAAGCCTTGAAAGTTTCATACTTTCAGTTATCATCTACTAATAGGTTTGTGTGGAAAAGTACATCAATTTAATTTAGAAAGCACATATTTGACACTACTATATTAACCAGGTACAGTATCCTACCCAAGGCCGTTGTGGTGAGCTAACTTCTAAGAAGTTCCCCTGATGATAACCAAAACTCTTCTGGGATGGGAATTTTATATATAGTGTCTTTTGGATACACTAATAAGTGAGAGTAGAAAAAATTAATAAAAAGACTTGAGGATTAGGGTTTTATCAAGCATATTTAGATTTGCTCTAAAGAGAATGATTATGAGTATATGAAACAAATGGAAGCACACATGTTTGGAAGAACAGGAAAAGCACCTTTGACTACAGTGTGGAGCACATAACGGGTGAGATATTTGTATGTAGGCTAGAGAAATACATTAAGGAAAGATAATAAAAAACCTTGAATGCAAAACTGATTAGTTTGAGTGCTACTTCTTAAGTGAAAATTGGTGAAGAGTGCTTTCTGTTGTGCTTACCATGTGTAATCTGACCAAGAGAAGGGGATGAACAAATAAAGGCATTATCTAGACTTGATAAAATTCATGCAGATCAGCATTTAAAAATGAAAAATTCTTGTTAAAACTAAGAAACTGAAAACTGGCAGAAAGGGAGGATACAGGCACCAGAGATAAAAATATCTTAAGGAGGAAGATATTTAAAATTCATTAGAAAATGGTTCAATACAGACAAAATGAAAGAGATAAAACACTCCTCATCAACATTTTAAACTTTTCCATCTGCCTGTGAGAAACAGCTGCCCGTAAAATAGAACTAGAGTTCAACATGTACATGGGGGAAAAAATTGGTGGCACATCCCTACCAGCTCTCATTCTTCATGAGGGTGCCAAGCCTTTGGAGGAATGCTGAAAAGACCATCCACATGACGAACGAACTCAAAGCCTTGCCATAAGAAAAAATCAGTGAAATCTAAGAACAAAAAACCAAAAGATTAATAATGGGGGACATTTTTAAGTGCCTTATGTATCAATACATCAAAAATTGTCATGTGGAAAAAGGGTTAGAATTATTTGTGGGGATCCAGTGGACAATGGAGAATCCAATGACATGGATGCTGCAACTTAATTCACAAGTAATTAAAAAACATCTGTGGCATATCCTGCACTCTGATAGATACTGGGAGTATAAATGTGAATGAGACAAAAATCCTTGGCCTCAAGGAACTTGAAATCTACATAGAAAGACAGCTAAGTGGCTAATGTGAATACGTGATAAATCAGGAGAGGTGTTCAAAATTTTACTGAGAAGAGGACAGGGGTAGAGGAAGAGGACAAACCCCGCCCCCCCCCATATATGGAGGAAGAATATACAGAGATGTTAGAAGTAGGTTTTCTGCTTTAGAATAGAAACCTGAGGCATAGTAGTAAACACTGTCCCAAACAGTGTGCTGAGACTTCCCTCAGAGAGGATGCTGTGAAGGTAATTGAGGGAAGTTCAGAAGAGGCCCAGAGATCTCTTTCTTCCAGAAGTTCAGGACAACAAGATAACAGTAGTAAGGCTATAATACCTGATGGCAGATTAACCACCTAAAAGGACCTCAGAAATGGCAAGAATGCAGTGTGATAAATCACTTTTGTACATTTCTCAAAGAGGTTGCTAAGACAAGGAATGGCTGGTCTGACTTACCCAATTACCACTTTTCCTCTCAGAAAATATGAGCATGGTACTGGCACTATATAGATTTGGAATCATATAAGAAACCTAGGCTTCATGCTAGGGCCAGGTATCAATTCAGTCTTTTACCTAAGCTCATTTGCCTAAAATGAACAGTAGTTACTATTAATAAAAGAGTACATTTTAATTGGATATCCCTATACTGTTCCCTAGAGTGAGTGGTGATTGGCAGCAAAAGACTGAAGCATTCTTGGTATATACAAAATTAATTTCAAAATCTCACATAGATTTCTATTACTAAACCATTGGGATTCTATACCCACTAGCCAATTTTGAGCTTCAATACGAATACATTCTAGAGTAAACCAGTTCCTAGATCTGTGATATTATTACCAGCTTTCAAGCCCATTCTCAATCCACTACACCACTCATCTCTGCCACATTTCTGATCCTTTTTCATTGTTTCAGCATTTGGGTCCTAAATCCATGCCCTTTTCCCACTGTCTGCTGGCTTACCTCCCAGAGACCTTCATTTCTGCTAAGGACACAAAGAATAAACTGGACTTTACAATCAGACATAGACTGACTTTAGCCCAGGCTTTCCAGTTTGAATGTTGTACCACTTAAAGAAAATCATGCAAATTCTAAGTCTCTATTTCTTCCTGGGGAAATATTAAAAATAAATGCATGCAAACTGTCTAGTGCATGGTGGGCACTTTATAAATGTGAATTACTTATTTCTTAATTTTCTCAATCTTCTATAAGTCATTCTGAAGAAAATGTTTAACTGTGAGAAAGAAAAAAATAAATGAGTAGCATATATGATTTCTGAATAGAACTCACATTCTTCTGAACAATTCATCTGTTAGAATAAAGAATTAATATCACCCATTTTCATTTTATTGAGTGATTGCACTCTATGAGAAGTGGTGATGAAAGGAACATGCCTACAAGCCTTCTCATTCACTTGCACAGTACAGCATGCTTCTGTCTAGTGAATGTTTCCATAGAAACAGCAGAATGACTGCTGAGGCAGGGGTACACGGGAATATCTTTATGGAGCCTTTTTCTTTCCCTTAGCAGTCAGCAGCAGTACTGGGTTTGGTTGAGTCCATAAGTAGACAGACATTGATTTGAAGCTGCATGAATTACAGAAGAACCAAGCTCAAAGCAAACCTTCATCCATTTAGCCTTCAAATTTCAGTCAGAAAGAGGGGAGCTTTGGACATATGTTGTGCTGACACTAAATCAAAAAAGTGTCAATCACCGATTATCCAGTTAAACTGATACTTCAGGCTAGTAAAACCAGCAGAAATGCCATACAATTGTAGTCATGTTACTGATTTAAATTCCTTGGAGTAAAGAGGTAGTGGAAAACACCTAGGTCTATCAACCTATGGAAGATTCGCCTCATTTCTACATGGTAACTAATAGATGATCATGTCGACTTCCCCGTTTCCAGGATGGGGAAGCTCCCTATTGGTAAAAATAGTCCTTTCTGCTGTTGGACCGCTTTAGTTATATTTTCCAATTTCACTGAAACTTGCCTTCTTTTACTATCCTTGACAATGTTGGATTGGGAGATGGGTATAAGTGTGGGATAGGGAGCCTCTTAATCTTGGACAGAACACATTTCTCATACATTTTCTTGGTTGTTAGTTTCCATCATAAAAGTTTTTTTCTTTTTAATTTTCAGAAATATTTAGGCTCTTCTGTGTCTCACAATTATCCTCCAGTTTAATGCCATTCATTTCTTTAACAGTGTACTGGAACATATCCCAGATTCTATCAAACTTTTGACAGTTTCTTTTTTTCTACCACCACTCCTGCCTTTTGAAGAAGAGAGATAAAATGCAGAAATATTTGTGCATGTGTGTGTGTAATTGTGAATCGATTGAGTTAAAAAGTTTGAAAAACATATTTGAGTAAGCAAAGATAATTTCATTTTGGAAAAAAGTCTCAATCGACTGTATCAATACCTCATTTCCTCTATCAAATGTACCTAATTTTTAAGGTTTGATTCTCTAAATCTGTGTATAGAAAATGTGTGTTTTTGTGTGGAGGGGTGAGCAGGGGGAAAGAACAGAACAAATAGTTATTTTGTTATTAAGTTAATCAGCAAAATGGTAGATTTGAAATAATCCCATTGACTTTTCCTTTTTGTTAGTTTAGTCACTGAAATCCTGTTATTTGCTTTACTTAAATTTTATTCTCTTCTGATATATCATCAAGTCATCTCTCTAGAGGAGACTTCATATCCTCTACACCCACAGCATCTCATGGTGTGGAGCTGGGAATGTCTTCATTGTCATTCCTCAGAGTCTCTTATAGGTCATAAGCTTCCCCTTCATTTTCTAAAATCCTTGGCTATTGCCAAGTATATGCCATATACCTATAACATTTTCTTTCCTATCTGGTTGCTGAAATCTATAGATATTCTTCATTAAAATTTTTTCTGTGCTCAGTTATTGACAACCCAATTTCCGTATACATTCTTATAAATAAATTTAAATGACTCTTTACAAAATGCTATGATATTCATGTATCTCATATACAAATGACCAATTTATGTGTGCAATTATATCTGTGAAAATGCTACATTATATTTTATTTAATATTTACAAATAGCTATTTATATTTTGCCCCATTTTCTACAACTTCAAACTATGCACTGAGATACCATGTACCTCCTGTACATGCATTATTATTTTCCATTATATTGTATTCAGGATAATTTATGTGGAATTTTTGACTCAACAACTAAGTGCAATTTTTTTAACATTCAATACTAAATAGTCTGAAAAGAAGTATTTTACTTGTATGCAATCTTACAAGCAGTGTAACACATTCACCATTAATTATAACTTTTGAAATCTTGACAAATCTTAAAAGCAAGACATTTGCATATTACTTATTTCTGAGTTCTACTTATGGTGAGGTTGGATTTTTCTATATTAATAGAACACTTTTTCTTCCTCTATCCCACAGGCAAAATCTATAGAGTTGAGACATACTAGAAGAAGGACATAACTTACATATTACCTACAATTGGGGCAAATTATCTCCTCATATTAAGAAGAAAGCTAGTACAAGCACATTACTAAGTATATAGTGAATCTGTTCCAAGGTATAAAATAAATGACATCTCATATGAGCTGGCTTTATGAATGCTGCCTACAAGATGCATTTGAGCCACTTTGAACTGAGTTACTAGCAAATATATCTTTCACTTTGTTCAGCCACTCTGTGGTTATTTTTATCTTGTAAGTATATTCTAAGTAAGATACTAGATAAGAAAATTTTCAAAATAATGTAAGCAAGAGTATACTCCATATTATTCCTGGTATCAAGATCTTCATTCTGCTGCATGGAATACAACATTAATGACATTGGCCAAAGAGAAATCCATTTTTATGGTAGACTTTTAATCAAGAATTATGCTTTTTAAAAATAAAACAGATGTTGACTTCTGGTCAAAATGGAGCCATAGGCAGATACATTTTGCCTCCTTGCACAACCAAAAGAAGGACAACAAGAACTTTAACAACAAAAAATAACCAGATCTTCCAGATAATTGAACTGTATGGGAGTCTGACAATCAAAGAGTTAAAGAAGAAACATTCATCCAGACTGGTAGAAGAGGCAAATATGGGCAGCAATGGCAGAAAGGACTTGCAGTAAGGTGGCAGCCAGGAGACTGGATGAGGCAATGGATAGGGGAGTATGCAGATAAACTGGGAGGAATAATTGGGGAGCAAGATAGACCACACAACCCAGGGCTCCAGATCGGGAAAATAAAGCCATAAAACCTCTGACTATAAACACCTGTGGGGGTTGCAGTGGTGGGAGAAATTCCCAGCCTCTTGGAGAGACCCATAGGGTCCTAGAATGTACACAAATCCACCCACCTGGGAATCAGGACCAGAAGGGTCCAATTTGCTTGTTGGTAGTGGGGAAAGTTACTGAAAGCCAGCCAAGAGCCCGGCAAGCAGCACTGTTCCCTCTTGGACCCCTTCTCCACATACAGCACCACAACATAGCAATGTGGGTTGCCGTGCCCTGGCAAATACCTAAGGCTCTGCCCCTTACTACATAACAGGTGTTCCCAGACCAAATATATATATATATATATATCCCAGATTAAAGAACAGATCAAAGCTCCAAAAATAAAACTAAGTGTTGAAGAAATAGCTAACCTATCAGATGGAATGTTCAAAACACTGGTAATTAGGATGCTGACAGAAATGTAGTTGCATGTAGTTGCAAGATAGAGGAAGAAGTGAAGGCTATACAAAGTGAAATAAAGGAAAATATACAGGGAACGAACAGTGAAGGGAAAAAAAATGAAGACTCAAATCAACAGTTTGGAGCAGAAGGAAGAAAGAAACATTCAACCAGAACAGATTGAAGAAATAAGAATTCAAAAAAATGAGGCCAAGCTTAGGAACCTCCAGGACAACTTTAAACATTCCAAAATCCAGATCATAGGAGTATTAGAAGGAGAAAAGGAAGAGCAAGAAATTGAAAACTTATTTGAACAAATAATGAAGGAGAACTTCCCCAATCTGGCAAAAGACATAGATTTCCAGGAAGTCCAGGAAGCTCAGAGAATCCCAAAGAAATCGGACCTAAGGAAGAACACACGAAGGTACGCCATAGTTAACATTATCCAAGATTAAAGATGAGGAGATAATCTTAAAAAGCAGCAAGACAAAAGGAGACAATTACTTACAAAGGAGTTCCCATAAGACTATCAGCTGATTTTTCAAAAGGAACCTAGAAGGCAAGAGGGGGCTGAAAAGAAGTATTTGAAGTCATGAAAGGCAAGGACCTACATCCAAGATTACTATCCAGCAAAGCTATCATTTAGAATAGAAGGGCAGATAAAGTGCTTCCCAGCTAAGGTCAAGTTAAAGGAATTTATCATCACCAAGCCCTTAATATATAAAATGTTAAAGGAACTTATCAAAGAAAAAGAAAGATGATCAAAAGTATGAACAGTAAAATGACAACAAACTCACAACTATCAACAACTGAACGTAAAACAAAAACAAAGTTAAGAGACAACTAGAACAAGAACACAATCACAGAAATGGAGATCACATGGAGTGTTATCAGCGGGGGGCGGGGGAAGAATGGGGAGAAAGGTACATGGAATAAGAAGCATAAATGGTAGGTACAAAATGGACAGGAAGAGGTTAGGAATAGTATGAGAAATGGAGAAACTAAAAATCTTATATGCACAACCCATGGACATGAACTATGGGGGTGCGGGTGAATACTCATGGGAGGGTGGGTGCAAGGCAGAAGGGAATAAAGGGGAGAACAAAAGGGACAAATTTAATGGCATAATCAATAAAATATATTTAAAAAATAAAATATGAAACAATAAAAATAAAATAAAACAGATTTTAACATTAGTGTACTGATTGATTAGTAATATTTGAGTTGTGCAAGAGAGGGGCATGTAATTTACCTTTTGTCTTTGCTGCTTCCAATAATACTGCTGAATAATTAAATTCTAGTCCAAATATTCAACTTATACTGTTTCTTCATTTGTCAGTTAACATCTCCAAATATTTAAAATCAACAAATTTTTCACATTACTGTGACATTTCTTAGACATATACATTTATATCAGTAAAACAGCTTTGCATTCAATAAACATTCTTCCAGATGTTCTTCAAGTAAATATACCTGGTTAAAGTCTGATAAGTTTCTGGGCATGGACAACTTTGGATAATTTAAAATGCACTAGTACTAAAAGCTAAGTGTTATTATAATGAGAGATTTGCTATAATATTGTAGATCCAGTCCTTTTTACTTCTCCTAAATTGCCTTCATTTTAAAGCATATTCTTAATTTGAGCACAAACTATCACACACATACAACTGGTGCACTACAGAAGTAAACATCCCCAAATAACCAGTGGTGTCTATTTCTAACTACTGCTATTATGCCCAGTGTGGATTGGTCAGGATCTTGGACTGACAAAGTCTCTCCCACAAAATGTGCTTCTACTATTACTCCAGGAAAGAAACTGAATCGAGCCAATGTTTTATGGCATTGAAAGCTTCTACTAACAAGTGATGCGATAGTTTATTTATATGTCAAAGTGGTGAGGTTATGATGCCCAGTTAGTTGTTTGATTAACAGTGAGGTTTTCTGAAGGAGAAGAAATTCTGCCTGCAAATGACAACACAGAAATCCTGGTCAAGTTTCCAGCTTTCTGTTACACAGAATTTGGACTCAAAACTGAAACATTAACTCTTGCCTAAATTTCCAGCCTGCTGTTTGCTATACAAATTTTGTACTTCCCAGACCCCACGATGGCATCATTTTGTATTTACCTTTTTGAGAAACCATTAAAATCTTTCCTACACTGGCTATGCCATTTTACATTTCCAATAGCAGTGTATGAAGATCTTGGTATCTCCACATTCTCACCAACACTTGTCATTTTCCCTTCCCCCTGGCTTTTTAAAAAAAATATAGCCATCTTTGTGGGGGTAAAGTGGTAAATAAACCTGACCCTTTTTATTATCTACTTCATGTTTTTATCTCTATGTTCTGTTTTAAAAATATAGACCACATAGATATTTATAGTCTATGCCCAATAACTTCTTTAATCCTTACCTGATGGTTTTTTTATTGCTTTTACAGAGAAAGAAAGGAGGGAAGAGAGAGAGGGGAAAAAAACATCAACGTGAAAGAGAAACACTGATTGGTTGCCTCACATGCACTCCCTGACCAGGGATGGAACCCACAACTTAGGTATGTGCCCTGACTGGGAATCAAACCTGCAATATGTTGGTCTATGGTATGATGCACCAGCCAACTGAGCCACACCAGCCAGGGCTAGGTCTAATAATTTTATTAAATTATATTCATGTTTCTCTTCTTTGTTTTGGTCTTCCTTTTTACATGGTGAATTTTCTTCTGTTTTTGAGTTCATATTTCTAGGGCTTTCACTGTGAGAGATATGAAAGGTCTGGGTTGAAAATTTAGCCCTTCAGAAAGAATTTCCTTATACTCACTGGCAGTGGTCAGGCCGTTTAGAGCATTTTCTGAGATCTCCATTTTATGTAGAATCTGGGTCAAGCAAATTCAAAGAACATTTTGAGCAGGAGTGACATCAGCAAATTGCCCAAGTAAAATGTCCTTTGTCAAAACTCCCTCAAAAACAACAATTTGGCTTTTATCCACAAGGAAAAAAAAGTGTTTTTTGTAGGGATTCAGCAGCAAAGGCCAAGGAATTCAGGCAGAGTTTCACCCTCCCACGCATTAGGTAATAGGCATATAGACCTTGGTCCAGACAGTAGACCCTGGGTGGCCTATGAACTGGTTTCAGCCCTTGTCAGTTATGTTCTGGGAGCACCTGTAGTACACTGACTCAGAAAATCACCTAAAGGCAAGAGCACTGTTGTGAAAGTGCAGGAATCCAGCAGAAAAGTTTCAGTGCATGGATGGAAACAAAAACATGTAACATGGAACAAGATTGGAGGAATTGTAGAGGGAAGAGTTTGATTTTAACTGCATCACTCCTCCCTCAAGGAGGAACATATTAGTACCATGATTTCTCCTGGGAACATGTATAAAGGACCCATGGACAAAACCAAAGGGGGGTAGAATTGAGGGTGCAAGGTGGGAGAAAGTGGTGGCAGGAAAATGGAGACAACTGTACTTGAACAACAATAAATAATAATAATAATAAAGAAGTGAAAGCATGCAAATAATTGCCTGGCTTCCCTAGCTGTGGAGTATTCTGCCAAAGAACCCAGTTCTTTCCCTTACCATCCAGAGTACTGAGTCAGGAGCTGCACAAATGATGGTGGGAAAGCAAAATGAATGGCTGGGAGACTAGCGGCTGGGTGTGGAACATAGGAAAAGGGATAAGGATCCTATTCCTACTAACAGCATCATAGACTCCATCAAGAAGCTCACCTACAAGCTGCTAGGACAAACTGTCTATAGATTCCCCCATTTGGCCCACTGGCACCCACAGCACTTTGTACACCTTATGAACACACAACCCCACCCCATGGCAGGCTCCCTGTGCAGGGTCCTGATGATGGTGAGGGTGAGGTTTAGCAGACATGCAGAAAGCTACCCAAATCTGCTGGCAGGGAGACTACAAACTAGACAGCTTTTAGCACCACACTTGGAAAAACAATAGGGAAGCTGTTAGCACACAGACTGGTGTATTACTGGACAGAGAGAGAGAACATGTAAATTTAAGAGTTCTGCCATAAGAGGAAGCAAGAAGTGTATATCCTTACAAGTTCTCTGAAAGCCTTAGAATACCTAGCCAGGTTAATGGAAGATACTCTCTCTTGCAAAGATAGTAAGCACAAGAGGAGGTGATTGCTACTTTCAATGCAAAGAGAGCAAAATAGACATCATTTACAATTCAAGTTATTCTATAGCCCTATGGTTTATTCTAATTACAGTGTATGGTAACTAGCCTATCACTGGATGGCTCCAGTGATCCATTTCTTTTTTGTGTATCTCCTCTCACATTGTACTAGATAATGGGAAGCTGTGATTATTAGCATATGATAGCATAACAAATATTGTTATAACCTTATAGGTAGTAAAGTTTTCAGAAGTCATTAACAAAACTCAGAAGCAAAATATTGATTCAATGTTCTAATTACATAAACATTACTAAGTGATACTACAAAATAAAGTTAATAAACATAATCTTTTCCATAAACATGGTTAAAATGCCACCCCAAAATTAAAAAAAATAAACATATATAAAGTAGAGCTAATATTCGTAATATAAAAAGAACTGTAAGTCTATAAAGAAAAATAACCAAAAGGACAGACTAAAAATGAGCAAGTAATTCATTGAAATAATATCAGTAACAATATTTAGACATTGATAATCATGATTGTTCAAATTCAGGCAGCAATAATATATCATGTTCGACCCATCTGATTTAAAAAATTGAAGTGATAGTAGTAATTAAAGTGAAGTGCATAAAAAAATAGATTATTGATGCGGACACTGGCTATCAGTGTCCGAGTTATTATGGATGAAATAAAAACATACACACAGACTGCTGAATCCGGTGGAGGAAAAAGGACGACAGCGTGGCTTTTCTCTCAAGGAGAGCAAAAGCCTCAGCCTCCTCCAAGACAGACCTTTATTCTGTATCTCCTCACATTACAAGATGTCCTCACTCACTATCTCCCAGTTACAACAAAAGGAGCCAATGTCCCTAATCACATCACAGAAGAAGGATATTAGCAAATGAAAAGGCAAAAAAGTGGTTGAACCAGTTACACTTGTCCCTGCAAGTTTTAGCTCTTGCAGGGTGAGGGAGTTTTAGCAAAGAGCAAAACAGCTTAGGTATATTGCAAATCTGATTACCCATGAGAGAACCTATCTGTGGTGCGGGTCCTGTGCATCCCAGAGTGGGAGCTGGACCTACGCCACGCAGAAGGGTCTGCCACAGATTATACTATAAATGGCAGAATTTTAAGGACAATTAGTAGCATACAGCAAAAATAACAATGTGTAGAATATAGCAAAATAACAATGTGCTTTCCTTTGATCACCTGACATTCTTTTTAATAACATAATATATAGAAAGATTTATAGGTATGAAAAAGATATGTGCATATAATGATATTTATTACAACGGGGCTTACAATAATAAAATGTTAGAAGTAACCTAAATGCTCCTTAATAAAGAAAAGTATAAAATAAATTATCTTACATAAATATTGTTAAACCCATGTGACAATTGAAAAGATGAAATATACCTATATGCAGTTATAGGAAATTATGTCTATAACGTATTACAAAGTAAGTTAAAAGCAAGTTGTAACTCTCTTAGCAAGGTCACAGGTAACAACAAAAAATAAACTGGGATTCACTAAGATTAAAAGTTTTGTGGATCAAAGGATATCATCAACAGTATAAAAAAGGAACTCACAGAATGGGAGAAAATATTTACAAATCACATACTCACTTTTTTTCTTTATTTTAATTGTTGTTCTTGTACCGTTTTCTGTGTTTTACTCCCATCCTGGCCCACCGCCCCAGCCCTCCCCTCCTCCTTCCCATTTCCACCCCCCCATAGTTTTTGTCCATGTGTCCTTTATACTTGTTCCTGTAAATCCTTCCCCTTTTCCCCTGAAATTCCCTCCCCTCTCCCCTCTGGTGACTTTCAGCCTGTTCTCAATTTCCATGTCTTTGGTTATATTATGCTTGTTTGTTTGTTTTATTGATTAGCTTCCTGTTAAAGGTGAGATCATATGGTATTTGTCTTTCCCTGCCTGGCTTACTTCGCTTAGCATGATGCTCTCAAGTTCCATCCATGCAGTTGCAAAGGGTATGAGCTCCTTCTTTCTTTCTGCTGCATAGAATTCCAGATGCCCATCAGTAAATGAATGGATCAAAAAACTGTGGTACATTTACACATACTCACTTTTGACAGGGGATCAATATCCAGAATAGAGAACTCTTAAAACTCAGCAGTACCAACAACAACAATAAAACCACTTCATTAAAAAAAAGATTTGGAATAGACATTTCTCCAAAGAAGATAACAAATGTCAAATAAACACATGGAAAGATGTTTGACATCACTAATTATTAAGTAGTATAAATCAAAACCTCAAGGAAATACCACTTCACACTTGTTAGAAGGGTTCTTAATGAAGACAAAAAATAAGAACTGTTGGCAAAGATGTGGAAGAACTCTTGTGCACTGCTAATGGGAATGTAAAACCGCAGGTGCTGTGGAAACAGTATAACAAACACTCAAAAGATTAAAAATAAAATTACTGTATAATTTAGCAATTCCATTTCTTGACATATATCCATTAGAAATAAAATTTGGGGCTTAAAGATATTTGTAAACCCATGACATAGCAGCATTATGCACAATAGCCAAAACATGGAAGCAACTGAGTGTTCATCAATGGATGAATATTTAAATATAATGTAGTATACACATCCAATGGAATATTCTTCAGCCTTAAAAAGTTAGAAAATTTTTGAGAATAAAAGACAGAAAATTGTACAAGATCAACAATTAAAATAAAAATTTTAAAAAAAAGTTAGAAAATTTTGACACAGTTACAACATGGACAAACGGTGAGGACATTATGCTAAGTGAAAAAAGCCAGTCACAGAGAGACAAATACTATATCACTCTACTTATATCAGGCGCCCAGTGTATTTAAATTCCTAGAGAGAAAAAGAGAATAATGCTTCACAGGGGCTTAAGATAGAGGAGTGGGGAATTTTTTTTAATAGGTATAGAATTTCAGTTTTGTAAAATACAAAATGTTTTGGAGATTGAATGCACAACATGAACATACTTAACAATAGTAAACTGAGGCTTAAAGTGATTAACATGCAAATTTTATGTTATGTGTGTTTTCTTAAATAGTAATCCTTTTTTTAGGGTAGTTTTAATTTGAAAGCAAAATTGAGTGGAATGTACAGAGACTCCCATAAATCCCCTGTCCTGACACTTGACACTCTACACTCACATAACATCCTCCCTATTACAACATCCTCCACCAGAGTGGTGCATTTGTCACAATTGATGAGCCTATACCAACAAATCATTATTCCTTAAAGTCCAGAGTTATATTAAGGTTCACTCTTGGGGTCGTTTATTCTATGGGTTTGGATAAGTGTATAACGAGATGGATCTAGTGTTATGTTATCATACAGAGTATTTTTACTGACTTAAACATCCAAAGTATTCCACCTATTTATCTTCCTTCTCCCTGCCCCTGGTAAGCACTGATCTTTACGTCGTCTCCATCCTTTTGCCTTCACCAACTCATACAGTTGCAGTCAGATAATATATATCATTTCCTGATTGCTTCTTTCACTTAGTAATTTGCATTTAACTTTCCTCTATGTCTATTTATTACTTGATAGCTCATTTATTCTTGGTGCTGAATAACATTCCAATTTATAGTTGTACCATGGTTTATTTATCCAATCACCTACTGAAGGACATCTTGGTTGCTTCCAAGTTTTGATAATTATAAATAAATCTTCTATAAACATCCATGTACAGGTTTTTGTGTGAACATAGTTTTTCACTACTTTGAGTAAATACAAGGAGTGTGATTGCTGGATTATTTGGTAAAATCTGTGCAGTTTTGTAAGAAACCACCATACTGAATTACAAAGTAGCTCTACCATTTTGCATTCCCAGTGGTAGTGAATGAGAGCCCTGTTACTCCACATTCTCCACATCATTTTAGAGTAAGTATTCTGTATTTTGCTCATTGTGTGTAGATGTATTTCATAGTCATTTCAATTTACATTTTTTCTGATAACATAGGATGTGGAGCATCTTTTCATATTTGATTTGCCTTTTGTATTTTTTCTCTGGTGAGGTGTCATTATATCTTTAGCCCATTTTAAAAAATTGGGTTGGTTGCTTGTGTTATTATTGTTGAGTTCATTATTCTTTGTACATTTTAGATAACAGTACTTTATCAGATATGCATTTTACAAATATTGTCTCCCCAACTATAACCTCATAGCTTATAATCATGCTAAAATAATTTATTAGTTTCAAATGATTTTTGACAATTCTTTAGAATATTCAATTCAGGCATCGTGTCATCTATGAACAATGACAGTTTTATGTTTATCTTTCCAGTCTGTATATATTTACTTCTTTTCCTTGCCTAATTGCATTAGTAAGTAGTCCTTGATACGATAAGGAAAGAAAAAAGTAAACGTCTACAGATTAGGAAGAAAGACATAAAAAGGGAGAGGTGCAAGGGGACATCCTTGTCTTGTACCTAAACTTAATGGGAAAGCTTGAAGTCCTTCATCATTAAGTATGATGTTAGCTATTAGGTTTTTCTACATATTCATTATCAAGTTGATAAAGTTTCCCTCTATTTTCATCATGAATGGGTGTTGAATTTGTCAAATGCTTTTTCTGCATCTATTGGAATGATCATTTGCTTTTTTAAAAATCCTGTTGATGTGATAAATTGCATTAATTGATTTGCAAATGTCGACCAGCCTTTCATTATTAGGATAAATCCCACTTAGTCATGATATATAATTTTTAAAAATATTTTTGAATTAAATTTGCTAATATTTCATTGACAATTTTTGCATTTAGGTTTATGAGAGATATTTATCAGTATTTTTTTCATATTGTGCCTGATTTTGGTATTGGGATAATTTTGTTCTTATAAAATGAGTTAAGAAATACTCCTTCTGCTTCTGACTCTGAAAGAGATGGTAGAAAATTGGTATAATTTCTTTCTTAAATGTTTGGTAGAATCCATTAATGAATACACTTGGGCATGGTAACTTCTGCTTGGGGAGGATATTAATTATTGATTTAATTTATTTAATAGTTGTAGTCTATTCAGATTGCCAATTTATTTCTGGCTGAGTTTTAGCATAATGTGTCTTCCAAAAAAATTGTCTATTTCATTTAGATTATCAAGTTTATGAGCATAGAATTGCCCATGAAATTCTTTTATTATCTGGCCAACTTCCATGGGATCGGTAGTGATGTCTTTTCTTTCATTTTTTTTTTTTTGATGTCTTCTCTCTTTGTTTTTCTTAGTTTTCCTGTCTTTAGGCATATCAGTTTTATTCTTTTAAGAAACTAGCTTTTGATTTCCACGTTATTCTCCATTTTCTATTTTCAATATTTTTTTATTCTAACTTTTATTATTTCTTTTTTTTCCCTGCTTACTTAGATTTAAATTTGATTTTCTGGGCTTTTCCAGCCAAGATGGAGGCATAGGTAGACACATTGTGCTCCTCGCACAACCAAAAGAAGGACAACAACAAATTTAAAAACAAAACAACCAGAACTGCAGAAAATTGAACTATGTGGAAGTCCAACAACAAAGTTGTTAAAGAAGACACATTCATCCAGACCAGTAGGAGGGGCAGAGATGGGCAGCTGTGCAGAGAGGACTCACGGTGAGGTGATGGCTGGAGGACCGGTGTGGGCAAAGCTGTAGCTGGCAAGTAAGTCTGTGGCTGGAGGACCCAGAAAGGCAGCAGATTGCAGACTGGGTGGTCCCACATTCAAGTGCAGATAAACCGGGGGGAACAACTGAGGAGCGAGACAGACTGCACAACCCAGGGTTCCAGCATGAGGAAATAAAGCCTTAAACCTCTGACTGAAAACACCTGTGGAGGTTGAGGAGGCAGGACAAATTCCCAGCCTCACATGAGAGTCCCTTGGAGAGACCCACAGGGTCCTAGAACATACACAAACCCACCCACCTGGGAATCAGCTAAGGGCCCAGTTTGCTTTTGGTAGTTGGGGAAGAGACTGAAAACAGGCAGAGAGCAGAGCAAGTGCCATTGTTCTCTCTCAGAACCCCCCCCCACACACACACACACAGCATCATAATGCAGCGACATGGGTCGTCCTGCCCTGGTGAACACCTAAGGCTCTGCCCCTTACTACATAACAGGCATGCCAAGACAAAAAATTAATAATGGTCCAAATGAAAGAAACAGATCAAAGCTCCAGAAAAAATACAACTAAGCCACGAAGAGATAGCCAACCTATCAAATATACAGTTCAAAACACTGGTAATCAGGATACTCACAGAATTGGTTGAATATGGTCACAAATTAGTTGAAAAAATGAAGGCTATGCTAAGTGAAGTAAAGGAAAATGTACAGGGAATCAACAGTGACAGGAAGGAAACTGGGACTCAAATCAACAGTTTGGACCTGAAGGAAGAAAAAAAAACATTGAACCAGAACAGAATCCAAAAATAATAATAATAATAATAATAATAATAATAATAATAATAATAAGAGGCTCAGGAACCTCCAGGACATCTTTAAATGTTCCAACATCCGAATCATAGGGGTGTAAGAAGGAGAAGAGGAAGAGCAAGAAATTGAAAAACTTATTTGAAAAAATAATGAAGAACTTCCCCAATCTGGCAAAGGAAATAGACTCTAAGGAAGCCCAGGAAGCTCAAAGTTCCAAAGAAGTTGGGCCCAAGGAGGAACACACCAAGGCACAGCATAGTTACATTATCCAAGATTAAAGATAAGGAGAGAATCTTAAAAGCATCAAGAGGAAAGGAGACAGTCACCCTACAAAGGATTTTCCATAAGCATGTGAGCTGATTTCTCAGAAGAAACTTTGCAGGCAAGAAAGGATTAGAAAGAAGTATTCCAAGTCATGAAAAGCAAGGACCTACATCCAAGATTATTCTATCCAGGAAAGCTATTATTTAGAATGGAAGGGCAGATAAAGTGCTTCCCAGATAAGGTCAAGTTGAAGGAGTTCATCATCACCATCCCTTATTATATGAAATGTTAAAGGGACTTATCTAAGAAAAAGAAGATAAAAACTATGAACACTAAAATGACAACAATCTCACAGTTATTAACAACCCCACCTAAAACAAAAACAAACTAAGCAAACAACTAGAACAGGAACAGAATCACAGAAATGGAGATCATATGGAGGGTTATTAGTGGGGGAGTGGGAGGGGGAGAGAAGGGGAAAAGGTACAGAGAATAAGAAGCATAAGTGGTAGGTAGAAAATAGACATGGGGAGGTTAAGAACAGTATAGGAAATGTAGAAGCCAAAGAACTTATTTTATACACACACACACACACACGCACACACGCACACATATATAACCCAAGGACATGAACTAAAAGGGGAGGAATGTGGGTGGGAAAGGGTGTTCAGGACAGATAGGAATAAAGGGGGGAAATGGGACAACTGTAATAGTATAGTCAATAAAATATATATAAAAAATAAATTTAATTTTCTTTTTCTAGTTTCCTAAGGAGGAAACTTAGATTATTAATTTTAGATCTTTCATTTTATGTAATATATGCATTTAATGTTGTAAATTTTCTTTCTAAGCACTGCTTTCACTTTTATCCCGAAATTATATGTGTTTTTTCATTTTTATTTAGTTCAAAATGGTTTTTAATTTCTCCCGAGACTTCTTATTTGACCATGCTTAGATATTTGTGTTTAAACTCCATATACTTTGGAATATCCCATTTATCTTTCTGTTATTGATTCTTAATTTCATTGTGGTCAGAAAATAGTCATTGTGTGATTACATTCTTTTAAATTAGTTATGATGTCTTTTATTACCTAGAATATGTTCTATCTTGGTGAATATTCCATGTAAGCTTAAGAAATATGTATATTTTGCTATCGTTAAATGAAGTAGTCTATAGATTTCCATTATATCCAGTTGATTGGTAACATTGTGGAGTTCACCTAAGTCTTTACTGATTTTTGCCTGCTTTATTTGCCCATTTTTAATAGAGGATTTTTGGTGTCTATTACTGTAATAGTGGATTCATCTATTTCTTCTTGCAGTTCTTTTGGTTTTTACCTTACGTATTTTGATGCTCTGTTATTATGTGCATACAAGTTAAGGATTATTATGCCGCATTGAAGAATTAAACCCTTTATCATTATGTAATGCCTCTCCTTAACTCTGACAATTTTCCTTGCTTAGAAATTGGCTGTCTGAAATTAATATAACTATTCTTGCTTTCTTTTTAATTAGTGTTAACATGGTTTATCTATCTCCATCCATTTACTTTAAACTTATTTCTCTGATTTACTGTGAGAACCTGGTTAAGCTCCAATATGTAAAACTCACAAAAGTTTGGGAGGCTTCTGACCCCTAGGTCCCCTGGATATTTTATGTTTCACACTTATCCAAACTAAGCCTCCATCATTTTGCCAATAACAATTTAGGTTTCTACTCCAGCACCAGTTCTTACAAAATATTTTGTTTGTGGGTTTCTACTACAATAAGCTGTAATTCTCTGTATTCATCTAGCAGTTTCTACAATTTTAGGGGAAACAGTTTTTCCTGGGACCTCCTTTACAGATCTAAGAGTTGTTTGTTTGTCACTTTGTTTAGCTTTTTACTTATTGTTAGGATGAAGACTTTCAAACCTCTTACATTTTGGACTAGAAACAAAAAGCTGTCATATGTATTTTAACACAATTAAATTAGAAAATTAAAATCAGATTGTGGAATGATATGGATAGTGTATTCCTGCTTCTAAACATGATACTTACATATCTGTGTGCATTTGTAAAGGTACATTTAATGCAAATAATCTGTGATCGATTTATTTCCAGGAACTGTGTTAGGTTGGGAAGAAGTAAAGTTTCACTTTTTAATCTTTTTTTACAGAGAGAGAGAGAGAGAGAGAGAGAGAGAGAAGAGAGAAACATTAATCGGTTGTCTCCAGTATGCACCCCAAGCAAGGATCAAACCCTCAACCTAGGAGTGTGCCCTGACTGGAATCAAACCCAAAAACTTTTTGTGCACAAAACAATGCTCCAACCAACTAAGCCATCTGACTAGGGCAAGTTTCACTTTATAAATTTCAAAAAAAAATTATTTGCAATTATAGAGAATGTACTATATTTTTTCATTAAAATTATGCAAAATTGAAAAATACAAAAGACTAAGACACAGCAGTGGTGAGTAAAACTTCTCATGTAAAATGATAGTCTTATAGATCCAAATTTGTATAGTTCCTCTCATCTGTCTTCAAACAAATTACTTTGGAAATTCTCAACAGCTGCAGATAAAGATGTCATATTTACATTTGAGATGTAAAATAAAAATCATCTTTGTGGTAGGTGTGGGAAAAAGAGGCCAGGAAATTTGTATCCATAGACAATATTGATAGGCAAATTTGTATCCATAGACAATATTGATAGCCAAATCACCAAATGACTAACTATCTCAGATATCTTTTAGATCTCTCTTTTTCTATACCCTTTAATTTGATGTTCATTTTTGCCACGTTGCATTATAACATTTTATTATGTGGTAAAGGGAAACATGTAAGTCATAGCCACATATCTTCAATATCTAGTTTAGTCTTAGACAGTAGCCAAGCTATGAAAGAAGCTTATGTCCCAGGTGGGGAGAATGATACCACTTCCTTTCCCACTCAGTCTCTTTTCTTTTTTTCTTTTTTCTTTTCTTTTCTTTTCTTTTCTTTTCTTTTCTTTTCTTTTCTTTTCTTTTCTTTTCTTTTCTTTTCTTTTCTTTTCTTTTCTTTTCTTTTCTTTTCTTTTCTCTTCTCTTCTCTTCTCTTCTCTTCTCTTCTCTTCTCTTCTCTTCTCTTCTCTTTTCTTTTCTTTTCTTTTCTTTTCTTTTCTCTTCTTTTCTCTCCTCTCCTCTCCTCTCCTCTCCTTTCCTTTCCTCTTTTCTTTTCTTTTTTCTTTTTTTTTGGCTGACTTCCTGTTCCTTTTTCTTTGTTTGTTTTTTGGCTCTGGTTTTTGGATGAGCAAGGTATGGGGTGCCCAAAGCACTGTGAATTTTCATAAAGGGTAGACTAGTAGTTCTTAGAGAAATATTAATGATAATAGAAATATCGATGGTAATACCTCAATACCAAAAATTACTATTGACATTACTCTCATTATTGGTTCATTATTATTAGTCCTTGGTGGGTTTGGGGGTTGAGGAACAGGATTGAAATTTATCTACAAAGTAAGTTCTCTTGCTTTTTAAGATGCTTGTTTGATTGCTCCTTCCCAACCCCCCACCTAATTTCAGCATAGTATCAATAAAGAGTCTGCTTTATAGTTTATATTTTCAAGGGCAATTTGAACTTTTCTGAAAGTTAAAGAATGATGCTAAAGGGATAACATCCAAGAGTGGCATTTAATATTAAGTTTTAGAGGCAAATATGTTATTCATCTGAGTAGAGCCTTTAGAACCTAAAACTCACAAGAGCTATGCAGCAGCCAGGTCTATGTGTGAGGTCTGCTACAGCCACTTCCAAAGCAGTAGAATGTAGTATTTAAATAGCACTAAGAATATTTATGGAACACTTGCTTTGGGTCTTGCACTGTTTTAGTGCTGGGCTTTATTGCTAGAGAGATCTAGGTTCTAAATTCAGCTCCACCATTTGCTAGCTGTATGACTTGGTGCAGACTTCTAACTTCACTGATCTGCTTATTTCTAAAATGGAGATATATATGTACTTCCTTAACAGGATGTTGTATGAATTAAATGCATGATGCATTTAAAATCTTTCATATAGCACCCTGCACAAAGTAAATATTTGCTAGTATTTTAATTATTTTCTGTAGACTGACCTCAGAATGTTTTTTTTGGCATTCAAGCTTATGACTCAGAAAATCCAACTAATTTGCTTTACTTTAGTCAAAGGATATGTGAATATATTTTTGTTTTCACGCCCTCTTTATTTTTAAAAGATTATTTATTTTTAGAGAGAGGGGAAAGGAGGGAGAAATAGAGGAATAGAAACATCAATGCATGGTTGTCTCTCATGTACCCCCTACTGGGGACCTGGCCTGCAACCCAGGCACATGCCCTGCCTGGGAATTGAACAGGTGACTCTTTGGTTCCCAGTCCGGCGCTTAATCCAGTGAGCTACACCAGCCAGGGCCATTTTCACACCCTCTTTAAAGGAATTATGTTTAACTTTGGTTTCTTTTGTTTTTCCAAGTCCTTATATATTCCTTACTGTCTTTAAAGTCATAGAACCTGACACTAGGTGATGAAATTTTCATTTTTAAGTATATATTTATATACATTTTGTTACACCAGACACAATAGAATTACTTCCACTTACTACTGTGTTTTTGATGAATGCTGTTCTGCAGACTCTCATTATATAATTAGCACATCCTCAAACCCTACTTCGTATTGAGAGTAAAGGCACATATATACACATATACATATATTTATTTATTTACTGATTGATGTTTTAGTAAAAGCACATTCACACACAGTCAGAACAGAGGGAGGGATATTACCTCTAACGCAAGGTCTCTAACGTCCCTGTCAGAGTGGACTATATAATTAGGCAGAGTAAGTGGTTACCTTCATTGAGTCACTAGAGGGGTTCTATGGCCTAAAAATACCACCTCATGTTGGGCTTTGTAAGGCCAGTGTTCAAATACAAAACTACTTTTTTAGAGGAAGGTGTGATGTAAAGAGAGTGAAAATAATAGGAAAAAAAATGTTTCCAGAATACCAAGGCCTAAAAATATTGACATCTTCAATTCTAATATTTTTGAGAAACCAAATATTTTAGTGTCAGAGGTGTACTTGGTCTGAATTAAGGACAGAGATAAAAGAGATGTGCTGGATGATAAAAGAGAGGATACCCTGGAAAAACACGCTGTCTGTTTAAAATGACTGCCCCATCTTTGCTTTAATATAAATGGTGAAGAGGGTACAGGACAGAGAGGGGAGCATGACCTAGATGAAAATATATATGTTTACTAACAACATTATCGTCTATTTGAATGAAGAGACTTCTGTTTCTCAGGGGCCTTTACTGACCTTAGTGCTTTGTATGACCAGCATAAGGACTCTGGCAGCTAAATAAGGTCTGGATCACTTAAGATTATTTTTACAAATCTGAAGACTAATTACATGGTGATGTGGATGGCAGAGTTAGAACTGATGGTGTCTGTTTCATGTAAGCCTTATTACTACTCAAATGAAACAAAGTTGGGTAATAGCAGTGTTTTTACTTAGTTTATCTCTTTGTGAGGGTGCAACTAAAAATTCTAAAATCGGATCTCAAGTTCTTATTATTTAAGAAATATTTACAATTTTATAGAATTATAGGCTACATATATGCGGAATCATTTTTATATTTGGTTCTAAATATATATTTGTTACATTAATGAATGAGTAAATAAATGCAATCACTACTGAGGATATTGTATAATTTATTAGAATCCAGGTATAATGTTATTTGTTCTTGTTATGCATTGAAAATTTTTAATAAAGACCAAGATTTTATGAGACGGAGTAGACAATAGTCTCTTCTCCTACATTCTGAGGTTTTCAAGTAGTGCATTCATAAAACAAGAGAAAAATAAGGTGTTCTAAAATGATTGTCCTTTTCAATAATATTTCACATTTAGATGTTTATACATTTGAACCTTTAAGTTAATAAGTATCTTTTTTTTTTTTAAATAGTAGCTCCTTGCCCTGGCTGGTATGGCTCAGTAGATAGAATGCCACCCTGTGAACCAAAGGGTTGTGGGTTCAATTCCCAGTCAGGGCACATCCCCAGTTGCAGGCCAGGTCCCCAGTAGGGGGTGCTCAACAGGCAACCACACACTGATGTTTCTCTTTCTTCCTCCCTTCCCCTCTGTCTGAAAATAAATTTAAAAGAATCTTTTAAAAATAAATGAAATAGTAGCTCTAAGTTTTGTTCAGCCTCTAATTTCAATAACATAATAAATCATGTTTGGGTAAATATGGAAAAATATTGTTAATGTATATGGTTTGTGAAAGTCATCAGATAAAATGATGTTGTTGATATAATAGCTTTGATGGTGAATAGAAAGGATAAGAGAATATAATGTCCAGATTTTTGGTCATGTAAGGCCTCTACATTTAAAAAAGCCTCGTTTATTTTACAGAGTGGTCAGACTTTATCAGTATCCAATAGTATATGATGCATTTAGATTTAAATAGATTAATACTTATACACTAACTGCAACTGATCAATGAGAAGTGCAGACAGATTTGTATTTGGAATGATTTTAAAGTCACATCTGGGTATATCTTGAATGTCAATTATGACTGATTAATTAATGGAAAAATGACAGCATAAGACTGTGTATTTTCTGTCCCTATAACATGCATTCTAAGGGATGAATATGTAGTGTTAACAAAAAACTTATACAACCCCAGGGCAATGCAATTGAAGTGGTGTAGAAAGGACAACAGGAGACCCAGTCTGCTTTTCTGTCAGTTTGACCTGTATGCATCTCCTCAAGCAAAAAACAATGTTCTGGCTGACACCAGCCCACAGCCATGAGGCGGATTTTCTGTGATGAATTGGCCACAAAGCATCAGTAATCTCTACATTTTTACTTTTACCTTTGGTATTCTATTGCACAACCTGAAGACAGGATTCAGCTTTTTATCTAGATGTGTATAGGGTTTTGCCACGTGAAATGTCTTCATTATTCATTCTCAAGTAACCTTTCCCTTGAATATAGAAACCATATCCTCAACAAAACATAGCAGTCCAAAGAGATCAACATTCAGTCTTTTTTACAGATGTTGTAAAGAAATGAGTGGGTTCCCAGAATACTCTGGACTAATTTCACTGTGAGATGCAAAAGACATATATATATTTTTTCTCACCACAGCCAGCAATCTGTTCAAGCTCTAAGCATGAGGCCAGGTATTTCTTCCACAGTGGTTTCTGTAGACTGATTGTTACACATGTGCTATTTTTGTTCGAGGCAATGAATGGTTGAGCCACATTTAACCAGCCACCCAATTTTCTCTGTTGATCCTTGAAACTGCTAATACCTGATGGCAAAGTTTATACCCCTGGAAAATATCTGCCTTTATATATTTTCAAATTGCTACAAATCTGAAAAGTATGTGGCGGTTAGAACTTGGTGAGAATTTATTGTTTTTCATCTCAGACTAGCCTCACCACATAGTGGGCCTTCTTTGTAGGCAGTGACAGTGTGCACATCCTTGCATACCATTCCTGTATGCTAGAGCCCCAGTGTTAGTGACAACAAAGACTTCAGTTGACCTCAGTTCATTCATCAAGTTAAACAGGTACTAAAATATGGAGAGGTTATGTTACCTTTGGCCTTGTATATAGCACAGTTAAATTTAACTGTAGATTACACATAATTATAATTATACTTGAATCATTTAATAGCAAGGTAAGTTCTAGAATCCAAATCACCAAGACAAATGTGTTCCCCCCCCATGTTATGCCCACTGTTAATCTAAATGCTACCACCCAGTCTTTCTTTCCCAATAAGGGAGGAAAAAGCAAAACTATGATTTGTGTGCATATATATTTGTGATGAATAAAATATTATGCTAAATATTACCAAACATATCTCTACCCTAATCCTCAGAATGCTTCTGAAAGTTATGTATGATCATTTTTTGTATTTTAGGAAAGCAAAATCAAAATTTTATTACTTTTGCTGAATGTCTAATAGTAAATAGCCAAGATTCTAATTTGCACAATTTGTTGTTACAGTTCAACTGGAAAAAAAAATTCCTCTGGTTCTCTTGCAGGGACATCTTAGGGTGTTCTGATTAAATACTGAGAATAAATACTGGGATTTATTAATCTTCTTTGTTCTTACTAGACTAACCAATGGTTTCCTTGCCTAAAGTAGTCAGAAAGAGAACAAAAAAGAATGGGTAGAATAGCCTTGGAGAGTGAGCATGCTTTGTCTCTGGGCCAGGTCTCTGTGCTGCCAACGTGACATCGTGGCTCTTATCTTCCATATTGTCCCTAGCCAGTGTTCACCGTGGAGCCCACCTCTTTGTGCTGGTGCCATCCAGGTGGTACAGGCATATTTTCCACTACTCACGGTTCTATGCAGAACCACATGGCTTCACTAGCTGTCCCTGCTAGCTGCCCTAATGTTGCCTGGTCACGTCACTGCCATCATTATTCCTGCCTCCTGACTCAAACCTTGTCAGAATTAAACTCTGTCTTCATGCTTACCTTGTGGACATCACTCTTTTTCTGCTTCCACTAATGTACATTTCACTAGCTTCTTCAGAACTGTAGAAATGCTCACAGAAGTGAGAGAATATTCTCTTTCTCTTGAATCCTCTCACCAAAGTTTGAAAAAAGGCCCTCTCTTTTTCCTAGAATGCTGGGATCACAAATATATATTCTTGGTTTCTCACTTTTGATTAAACCTTGCTGGGTAAATTTTCAACATGTATCTCAACACGGAAAAGAATATTAAATTGGTACCATACATTGTCTCAGAGAAATATTTTGTGTCCTTGTCCAGTCTGAAGAACCTCATCTTTCTCTCTCCTAGGATGCACCTCAAAGGCACCATTTCTAAACCTTGAAAGAGATATTTCCCAAGTTTCATCTAAGCAAAAGATTTTGTCCAGAGCCACATTCCACATCTCTGTTATGATTCGTCATAATTTTTCCTCAAGTTCCCTTTAAATGTTTATGCAAAAAGAATTCATATTATCTGATATCTCAATAAATTAGACAGTAGATCAATTAGAACTGCATCTGGGAGTCTTACCATGGTCATTCCACCCACAATGAAATAGGAACTATACTATTTGGCTGATTCTTGGTGCTACACACATTACTTGCATTGTTTGATTCAACCAGTTCCTACCTCCTTATCCTTGGGCAATGCGATGGCTTACCATAGCAGCCACAAAAATATCACATTATTAAGTGAATTTGAAGTTTAATTGAGGTTACTAAGGACGTTTTTTGATTATAGGAAAGGTCAAGGCAGGGCTTTTCCAAGGATATCTACTTCACATGGGTTCACATGGGTGTCGTAATGCTGAAATGGGCCTTAGAAGAGAATAATATCAAAGAGTCCAGCCAAAGATAGAGAAACATTCATAAATAAAGATATGGTGAGAAACTGATAAAACAGATACAACAGCCCCCTAAAACCTGGTTTGCACCGTGTATGAGGTTTAGCGGTGAACAATGCTGCTCTTATGCGACGATTATAGTGGTCAGGGGACGAGTAGTTTAAATTTTAATTTAAGGCATAAGATGCCTTTAGCATAAGATGCTTTATGCATAACAAGGCATAAGATGACTTTATTTTCTATTGAGAGGAAACAAAACAAAACAAAACAAATCAAAACTAATCTCTGAGGTGGCATCAGTTTTCCTGCTAATTTGCCTCCTTCTTCCCTTCTGTTCCTGCCAGCAGTTTCCTTTACTGAGTTTTTCTCAGTTTGGCTTATCTTTTGTTGTGGCTATGGGGTAGATCCCACCTGGCACCCGGAAATAGGCTCACTTATGTGCTGTCAATTTACTTTATTTTGAATTTTGTTTGGAATTTCCCAGCTGTAGTCAGGATCCAGTGTCATCCAGGTTATAAATATTTAATGGTTATCCACTAGCCGTGTTTCACACATCATGTCATGGAGAAGGCATGATCCCAGCCTACATACATAATATGGTCCCCACCGTCCTACTCCCTCCTCCTTGGAAGCAACACCATGTATTCACGCACCTGTCTGTGATGTTGGGTGTTCTTCTGCCCTGCTGCCGGAAGAAACACAAGTGACAGCAGGTATGGCCTAGCAAAATAATTGAGTGTCAATAACACAAACCCCCTTGTTTTTGTCCATCCTGACCATTACTGAGAATGCCCACCACATCCACCACCTTCATATTCAACCCACTTCTGGCAATCCTAGTTCAGATTTGTCTCTTGAATTCTGTCTTGATAAACCAGCTAAGTGACACGTTTGTATGTCAAGTCTTTGTTATCACAGTAACTTCAAGTAATGATACATTCAAAGTGTTTGGGAAAGCTCAAAGCTTTTTCTAGGATCAGAAGGAATAATATACTGGATCATAATTGGGTTCAAATCCAGGGAGTCTTCAATAACAAAGACTGGAAATGACTGAGGAGTTGGAAAGGTATGAACTCATCCTATTCTCTTTCCTCACCGGTATCATGAGTTAGGTTGTGAGAGCTTCATTCCCCTCTTTGTTAATGCAGAAATACCTGTGTGTAGGGCTATTGTGAAGACTGCTTGAGACAATGCATGTGAAATGCTGAGGGCAGGCCCAGAACAGGTGACTGCTCCTGAAATCAAAGCCATTATTATGACAGTGATTTAAGGATAAAAGAATCTTATTTCAGGTTTCACTCTGATAATTGCTTTTGTTTTCTCTCTTAGGACCCTCTTGAGACTTGAGTGAGATTATTGTGTTTATTTCAACAAAAAATCAGATTTTTGAAAACCATGTAATTCCAACTGTCCATGATCAACAGATACAAACAAAAAGTTGTCGCTGAGCAACATAAATGATAGTGGTATAAGAACTTTGCAGGTTACTTGATCAATGGGTAAATATGTTCCAAATTTAAAATCAAAGCAGACTTCCATCACTGTCAAAAATTTTGATTTTCACAGTTTCTTTTTAAGTTTCTTTTAGGCTGAAATATTTGGATGGTTTAAACTGAATATCTTTTGGGGAGATTAACAGGTATTATCTAAGAAGGTCATAAAAAAATAAAAGCATTTGAAGCTAAGCACATGGTTTAAGATCTAAGAGGGATAAAATCATTATCAGGACACAGAGAAAATACCCAATTAAATTAAGGTTACTACCTACCTAGTTTCAATCAGGATATTTCAGAATAAAAGTTTTGCTTAAATGTCTTGATTAACTTTATTTCTGAATCAATCTTTTTCGTTGAGATGTGAAAGCTTAAATTTTGCTGTATCAATTACCTTCTATACTCACTGCCACGACTAATTTTTTTGAATCTTATATTTTTTCTTTAGAATTGTTATAATGAGACACCCTGCCTATAGTCTTGTCCTCTTCCCATCTATCTACCACACTTGTTACAGAACGATCTTTCTAAATTGCGTTGAAGATCATGTTATTCTTCCGTTTAAATGATTTGATGACCCCAGGCATTCCAGATCATCTTTAATTTATCACAGCCCACGCGCAATTTCTCGTCCCATTTCCTCTGAAACAAGTGTCATTCTTCCTTTCTTCACAAGCCTCTACTAATCCCATAGGCTACATGCAGGCAATGGTAGTGTGGGCTGAGCTCACTTTTATACTTCCAGCACTTCTTATGGTGACTTCTGTATAGTGAATAGTCACTATTTTTTTTTTCTGAATAAATGATAAATTACCCAATTTAAACTTAGCATACTCCTGAAAATTTTACTTAGGCAATGTGTCTTCAGTATTTTAGTAAAGTTAGCAATTGCATTACTCACCTATTGTAACTCTGACTTGATTGCATGTAATTACTAAAGGTCATGAGCTCCTTGAAGGTGGCTGACATTTATTTCTGTACCCAAATCTCTAGCATGAAATATGTTCTTGGTCCAAATACTATTGTTCCTTGTTTTGTCCTTTTTTTTTTTTCTATCAAGTTAAGAAGTTAAAAAAACATAAAAAACAAAAGAGTTCTTGCCATATTTGCAAAGTAGAATTTGCAGATGAGAATTGAAAAATTAGTTTAAGTGAAGTGCTAGAGAAGTCTGAGACAGAAATTGAAGCCAGGAAGTAACTTTAAACAAGTCCGATCAGGAATAAAAGGGTCAAAAGGATAGTCACCAGTACAGACTGATTCATCTAACCTATAAAACACAGGTGGCAAACAAAAGTCCTGATGGACAAATCTGGCCCTCCAACCTTGTTTTATCCAGCCTGGCACCTTGTTTCTACCACATGGCAGCGCTGAGCTCTTGCTTTACTGTTAAGGAGTAGTCACATTCACACAGTCCTAAAATTACATTGGGCCCTAGGAAGGCACCTGTGAGGCTGTTGTGGCCCCCGGTGAAAATGAGTTTGACACCCCTGCTATAAAACATGCAGGCACTATTCCAGGTGCCAGGAGAGAACAGAGATAAGCAGATAAAAATCTATGCCTTGTTGGAGTTGACATTCACAAGCCTCTACTAATCCCTTAAGCCAAGGTAATGTGGGCGAGACTGTTGATTACATAATAATAATAATAATAATAAGTTGTCACGAATGGCAATATTTCATATTTTTAATGTCTGAGTGGTATTCTATTATGTATATATACTACATCTTCTTTATCCATTCATTTATTGATGGACATTTAAGTTTGTTTCCATATCTTGGCTATTGTTAATAATGTTGCGATAAATACAAGGATAGACTTTGAGGGCATTATGCTAAGTAAAATAATTCAGATGAAAAAAGACAAAAACTGATTTCACCCTATGCAAAATATAGGACAAAAAACAAAGAGAACAAAACAAAACAAAACAAAACAAAACAAAACAAAAAAACACTTCATAGATACAGACAATAGATTTGTGGTTACAACAGGGGAAGAGGGGAAGGAGAAGGGTGAAATAGGCAAATGTATGATGGATGGAAACTAGACTTTTGGTAGTGAGCATGTTATAGTATATAGAGATTTCGAATTACTTTATTATATACTTGAAACACATAAATTGGTATTAACAAATGTTACTTGTAAAAAAAAAAAAAAACATGTAAAGTGACAGACAATGAAAACTGCCTTTGGAGGGGAAAGAAAAAGATGGTAAAAATCAATCAAGGACAGAGGCAAACTTATTGCCAGAGCAAGAGGTTAGAAGTGTGAGGTCTTTCCAGAAAAAGTCCAGGCATTGTTAATATAACAAGAATGGCTTGAATGACATCGATGTAACCTGACAGCCAAGGAGAGTGGACTGGAATATTCATGTGTAAACAATGACAACTTCACTGTACTAGTCACAGGGCGTGGTAGATGCCATTGAGTGAGCATGTGTACTGTGTGGCCCTAGCATTCAAAATGACATAGCAAGTAGAACAACAATTCTGCATCAAATTTTGCATTAAGTTTGATCATTCCTCTATGGAAACTATTTGGATAATTCAGAAGGCCATGGCTATGGGCAACTGCTGACTGGCAGCTTCATCACCACAATGTGTTCACTCATGCATTGTATCTTATGCAGAGTTTTTTGGTGAAACATCAAATCACCCAAGTGACTCAGCCCCCCTACAGCCCAGATTTGGTGCCCTGTGACTTCTGGCTTTTCCCAAAACTAAAATCACCTTTGAAAGGGAAGATTTCAGACCCTCGATCAGATTCAGGAGAATATGATGAGGCAGCTGTGGGCTATTGGGAGAACCGCGTGAGGTTCCAAGGTGCCTACTTTGAAGGGGACTGAGGTGTCATTGTCCTATGTACAATGTTTCTTGTATCTTCTTCAATAAATGTCTCTATTTTTCATATTACATGACTGGATACTTTCTGGACAGATCTCTTACTCAAAGTAGTTCTAGTCTATGCTTCAGTTACCAATTGACTGAAATGTCAGTGTGATAATGCACATGGAGATTATTCCTTGCTTTCACTTCATGTGCAGTGAGGATGCAGAAGGTGCTATGCTCCACACAGTAATTAAGACAGCAAGGCTAATGGCAGCTCTACTTTGGACTGCAAAGGAGCTTACAGCCTTGTGCAACTCTGTGCTCTGGGAAGGAGAATGAGGCAGTCATACATCAGATTTTAAATGCTTTAGCCCCAAGGTCATATATATCTCTTCTGCCCTCAGCCTGTTGGGCAAAACTGATAATCACATGACTCCATCCTACACTAAAGGGGCTATCAAGGAACACTTGATATTTTCATTTTATATGGCTGTTGTAACAGTACTATGAACTTAGAAGTTTATAGGAACATAAATTTATTGTGCACAGTTTGGAGGTCAGAAGTCCTAAAATGAATGTTGGCACTTGTGATCTTTCTGGAGGACCTGGCAATTCATTTGACTGACTTTTACAGCTTATAGAACTCTCCTGATTCTACTAGTTATTGTTCTATATCACACAGTATTTTCTCCCTCTGTTTTCATCATCATACTGACTTTGCTCCAACTTTGGCCTTGTTTCTTCCCTCTTATAAGTATCCTTTATGATTACATTAGGCCCTCCTGGATAAAACAAAATAATCTCTTCCATTGGGATTGAACCATGTGGAGATTCAGATTTAAAATATTATAAATAAATGAGCAACACATAAGAAATTCTGTTGGAAACATCTTCAGGGCTCTGCAAGGAGGCCTGTGTAGGTGAAATGAGCAGAAAGGAGAGTAGTGGGGTGAAGGTCAGAAAGATAGAGGTGGTGTGGGTGAAACAAGCTCATGAAGGGTTTTCCTTGTCCACTACATGAAGATTTGGGCCCTTATTTTCAATGAGTTGGGAAGCCATTGGAAGGTACTGACAAGATGAGTTAACATAATTTGAGACCAGTCTATAGAGTGAAATAAAAGCTTGGAAGGAGAAAATCAAAGTAAGTTAAATCAGAAGTTTTAAATTATTTTTTGTGTTGTGGACCGTTCAGCCTGGTTTCAGGAGTTGTAACCCTCACCCCATGGTGGGCTGTGTAAGAGCCTAAGGACCCACTTCATCTGGGTCTGTTCTATCAAGAGGATGTGAGCTACTAAGGAGACAAAGCTTATCTCCCTGGCAGGAGTGCTGCTTCTGCCTCATTCATCTCTGGCCCCAATGGTTGGTTGGTAGTCAATGACGGTAAGACTCCTCATGGGAGGGGCGACCTAAGCCAGACACAACCACTTGGGAGGCCCTCATGGAAGGACCTGCGGGGGGCGGGAGGGGGCTGCAGCAAAGAGGGGGTGATGGACCCTCGCCCCCTGGCTATTCTGACATAGCCCAAGTCCCCATTTCTGTCTGGGGATGACTTCTGCTTCCTGAGCCTAATCAACTTAAAGCCTGAAACTATGATGGCGAGCAGTACAGCCCTGTGCTGGCCAGAACGATTCCCCGGGTGATCGAGCCTAAGAAAGAATTTGTAAAGTCCTGTGAAACCTGCTTTGCTAAGAGTGCTCTCATTTAAATGATAAGGATCCGAGGAGGAAATGAGTATGTCTCCCAAAGTTTTGCAACCCCCTTTCCTGACAGACCCTGACTCAGATTAAGCCCTCAGATTTCTTTGGAATGTTAACCATTGTTTGATCCTTGCCGCCTGACATACCTATATTCCTGTGTATTGGAACCCAATAAAAGCCTAGTGAGGAAGGTGCTCTAAGTCAGTCTTCTCTGAATGTTTGACCACCTCTCCTCCCCAAGCAAATCATGTCTTGGTAGTTTTATCATGACAGAGGGATGGGGCTCTGCGGGTGGAGTCCCCCCACAACTGGTGCCCAGGATAGGGGCCCCCCGCACTTTTGGTTCTGATATTTAATTGAATGATAGTTGTTCCTTGAAATTTATTGAGCTTTATTAGAGTACCCCCGCCCTATTTTTAAAAACATCTTGTTAAAATAATAAATAAATAAAAACACCTTATGCGTACATTAAAAATCATGAACATTAGTTTAGGAGTATTCTAGAATGACTATTACATCAAGTTTGTTATTCTGTTTTTTAAAACTTCTATATATTCTTATTATATTTTTGTCTATTCAATTATTTTCATCTTTTTGAGAAAAGACTTTTCTACTGCGATGATGGATTTGATTAGATTTTTCCTTGAAACTTCTCTTTACAATTACATATATTTTTGCTTTATAAATTTCAAAGCTATATGATTAGGTATATAACAATATTTTTTTCTTGGTGAAATGGTTCTTTGTCTTCATGCATTGGAATCCCTTTTATTCTTAATAGATCTTTATTGTCAAATAGTCTATTTATTACCATTATATCAACAACCTTTTTTATTTTATTTTTTTAAGATTTTATTTATTTTTTTATTTTTTGAGAGGGGTAGGGAGGGAGAAAGAAAGGGAGAGAAAGATCAATGTGTGGTTGTCTGTCACATGTCCCCCCTACTGGGAATCTGGCCCACAATGTAGGCATGTGCCCTGACTGGGAATCGGACCTGCAACTCTTTGGTTCACAGGCTGCTCTCAATCCACTGAGCCACACCAGCCAGGGCCCAACCTTTTTAAAATTAATGTACAGTTGGTATTCCTTCTTCCTTAGTTGTATTTCCAACCTGCTTATACATTTTAAGTTCAGCTATTTTGAATAGTTTAAAACAAAATTATAATCCAAAGGCTTTGTAAATTCACTTAATAGATATTCATCATAATAAATAACTTACCTTATATGTATCTTATAAGTTCTTTATTTATTACTAAATATGTAGAATCTGTATTACTTCTACTAAATATAGGCCAGTTTGACAAATATGGGCATTTAAACACTGGAATATATTCTGGCATTAAGGCACTTACATTCTACTTGTTTAGGCAGTTTATGCATGTGAAAATGTATAACAGTAAAAGTATCATTTAGACTTCTATATACCAAGTTCCAAATAAATGGTCCACATAGTTAAGTACTAAGAGACTACATTAGCAGCCTTTTCTTCATGAAGACATATATTTAATTTTTGTCCTTTGAGATTCAGTGTTTGTAGTTTTGTGGGATTTTTTTCTATGTCTAGCACAACTTTTGAGCAGCTGGAATAATGTTTAATTTGAAACAAACAAACAAACAAACAAAAAATAAAAAATGCTGTCCTACCAGCAGCTGGATTATCTGTTTAAATTGTTTGAAATCACAATTTTAGGGATGTCTGAGTATATTAAATTCTAAACAAATTTCAGTCAAAGAGTTTCTGTAGGTAGAAAAATAAATTCAAATTCCATTACTTAGAAATTTTAAAAATAAAAGAATCTGAAGTAATAGTCATTTGAAGGTGACATTAATTAACGAAATAAACAGATTCTAATTAAAATAAACTAATGAACAAAACAGAAACAGAGGCATGGACACGTGGAACAGACTGACAATGTCGGAGAGAAAAAGGGAGGGAGGAACTGAGTGAAAGAAGGGAGAGGAGATTAGGCAAAGAACATACACACATAACCTGTGGACATAAAGAGCTGCGTGGCGATGGCCAGAGGGAAGGGGCACAGGGGCTGGGTGGAGGTGGGACAAAGAGGAGAAGATGGGGGCTTCTATAACAGTGTCAGTAACAAAAAGGAAAAAAAATAAAGTAACATGCTCTTTGATATCTGTAGTAGAATTAGACGTTTCTGTACTCTGACATATATTAACAACTATAAAGCAAAGAGAAGAAAAAGAGCACTGAGTAACAAATAGTGAATGGACAAAAAAAAAACAAACTGTAAAGTTTGTCAACTTAATATTTATATCATTACAGAAAAATTATAAAAGTAAGTTAAAAAGAAAGAAAATAAAAATATTATACAACAAAATATGTTGGATGCAGCCAATGCAGTACTTAGAAAATTTTACTTAAATGTTTATTGAAAAACCAACCAATTAAGAAGTTAGGAAAAGAAAAACAACAAAAAGTACTTGAAGAAATAGAGTAAATATTAATTAAACAATAAGAATCCATATAATAGGAGCAAATTGTAAGTATATATATATTAAAATGATAAAATAGAAAAAGTTTCTGGCAGTTTGATCAGGAAAGAAGAGAAAGACCTTAATAGTCATTATTATATATATATAAAGCTCATACAGTGTTAGCAGAGTATGTAACCCTCTCACCTGAATTAATGAACACTATTTTTATTTGTTGTTCAATAGTTATCTCATCTATGTTTTTGAAAGAAGCTTTTTAACTTTCAAAACATAGATAACTGTTAAAAACAAACAAACAAACAAACAGCCTATGTACTGCTCACTAATTAAGGTGAGGAGGTTTTCCAGAAAGAAAGTTAATCAGTTTGGGGGAAAAAAAACCCTAAAGGCCCAACTTGCTCTATTGACAGTGTCACAACATTTCTAGGAAAAGATAATCTCTATATTATGTAAATTATTTCACTGAGTAAAAATTCCTTCCAACTAGTTTTATGAGGCAAGTATTCCCATATAACCCTACACCAAGATCAGACAAGGATACTCTATGTATTAGAGTACTCCAGAGAAATGTAACTAATAGCATGCATGCACAGAGAGAAAGAAACAGATTTATTTTAAGGAATAGGTTCATGTGATAATGCACGCTAACATGTCTGGAGATCTACAGAGAGAGTTGAAAGCTGGAGCACCCAGTGGAGCTGAGGCTGCTTTTCCCATCTGAGTCCAACGTCCTGAGAACCAGGAGAACCAATGTAGTTCCCATGAGAAGCCAGGCGGGAACAGGCATCAGTTGAGTCTGAAAGCAGGAAAAAACCTATGTCCCAGTGGAAAGGAAGTCTGGCAGAAAGAATTTTCTCTTACTTGGAGAAAGGTCAGTGTTTTGGTCTATTTAGGCTTTTGATTGGATGAGAGCATTTTTAATTATTAATGCTTTATTTTTAACTCTTACTTATGGTACTAGACATTTCTTTAGTGAATGGAGACAATTAAAATAAATATGTGAAGATTGCAAAGGTAGAGTCCAACATTATTATCTGTGGGCACAATTATCTTCCTAGGAATATGCATAAAAGAAGTTAGCATTTTTAGGAGATATAATTAGAAAATAAAGTTACATTATAATACAATTTTAAATTATAGAATTTACTTCAAAATTAAAATAATCATGAAACTAACACAAATGTGAATGCCATATTGGAGAAAGTGAACACTATCGAAAAGAGATGGAGAAGGGACAAATACACCACATTCAAAAGCAGGGTAATATTTTGGAAATATCAATTCTTCCCAAATTTATAAAATAAATTCAGTATTATTATTCAGTATTTCCTGTAATCACAGGAAACCAGAACTCTCGTTCTAAACAATATGTGGAAAAGTCAAAGATTAGTAATATGTGATTTTAAATAAAAACAAGGTATGTATCCTACATTACCAGAGGTCTAGATTTATTATTAGATGATAGAAATTAAAATTTTATGGTAAAAGAAAAATGATAAGTACACATCAGTGTAACAAAATCAATTCCAGACACATTATTTTATATTTCTGAAACAGGATTTGAGAAAGAAGACTTCAATTAACAGTGCTATTACAATTGGCTTCTATAGGAGGGGAAAATGAATTAAGTCATATTCACCATATAGAAAAAATGTAAATTAAATTATACATACAAAAATTAACTTCAAGATATAAGAGGATATCTTTATACACTCGAGGTAATAATATGTTTCTTTAAAAAAGAGTCATCCACAGTATGAAGTAAAAATTATTGCAATTAACTTTAATAGAAAAATCATCAATCAATAGATAGAGTGAAAAGACAACTCACAATGGGGAGAAAATGTTTACTGCAGTTATGTGAAAGGTACCAGTCCAGAAGATAGAGTTTGCATAGCAGTAAGAAGCGCGCACACACACACACACACACACACACAGATAGAAAACAAACAATTCATAGAAGAAATATGATTGGCCAATAAACACATGTCAAGATTCAGAACTTCAGTAGTAAAGATGAAAATTCAAAATAATTAAATTATTCATAAAAATAGTATTACACAGAATATTTCATTCTCATTACATTTACAGTTTTTTAATGTGCCAATTGCAAGTGTAGGGGAAGAGGTAAAGCAACATGTGCTCAAATCAGTGCAAATGTTTCCAGGAACAAATGATAATATCTGCTCCAAGCTATAAAACTTAACACAACCCAAACACATCATTTCACAAGATATAGAAAAGAATGTTCATGCACATGTTGTTTCAAATGAAAAACAAAAGAAAATCTAAAAGTTTCTTATGAGAAACATAAAAAAAAAATGCATTGTTTTTCATCCCTGTAATGCAATGCTCTAGCATACTAATTTTATTATTTGCAATAATTTATCTCTTAATCTTAGTGATAGGTTTGGATAAGCACTGCATTATTTTACACCTTTTTAAATATTTTTAATTACTGAATTATACAGGGTCCAACACAAATAATGCCCCTTATTTTGATACAAAATCTTTTACTACAATATCATAAACATGTAATTCTGTAACACAATAATATCACACTCAAGCACACCATATGACATTTTAGGTAAAATGTTCAAATTAAAACTATAAATTATTATACCCATATTATTACACTACCAACCACACTCAAGCAGGCCTTACTTCTGCCAGACCTGTATTATGCTAGGAAAACGAGCAAAAACAAGCACCACTCATGAAAAAGTAGGACTTGTGAGGTAGCCTTGAGGTGGCATATCCTTTAGCCCAAGGTATCAACCACGAGAATGAAAATACCTTCCAAGAAAAACTCTTTGGATTTAACTCCACCCAAATTCATAACCAGAGCCCGGCAGCCATTGTTTACCAAAGCATCTTGGGCACACTACATTTCAGTGAGAAGCCACAGAATGGGCTGTCAGGTCTCCTGACAAAAGGTCCTAGAATTGTATTTTGACTAATAAGATTGAGACCTTCCCATCCAATTAGAGCAGTACAGCTATATTTGTGCAAATTTGTGCAGTCCATTTTCATTTCTCTAGAAATGGACTATTCAGGGATGGGGAAGTGTCTTTCTTCTACATAAGCCAGCCTCCATTTTGTCTTGGGGGAGCTCACTTGGGACTCTCTTTCCCTGGCTTGAACCATAACCCTGAACTATAACCTTGAGCCGTAACCCTGAGCCAACCCCCTGAGTTGTATGTAACACGTGAGCTGTAACACTGGCACTTGTGATACTGAGCTGCAGTACCTGGACTGCTTCACTTAAGCCATTTCACTTGGATAAAGTCTCTCCCATCCCAGTACCCCAGACTGAAGACTCCTGTGGTATTGAATTTTTTGGCAGCACACTTCAGTTGGCAAAGGGCATTGCTCCTTTCAGAATAGCTGCTTTAAACATCTCTAGGTTCTCTGGAATCCACAGTTCAGAAGAAATAGACACACCAGAGGTAAAACTCCAATTTAGCCATACTTATTTTCCTTTGGAATTGTTCTGAAATATGTCCACTCCTCTTCATTTCTATAATCATCAGCTGTCATAATCTTTCACCTGGGCAATTGCAAAAATTTCTTAACTGTTCTCTATGCAACTATTTATGATCCTTTTCAATCCATTCCCTACACTGTATTGTAGATGAATGAATATTTTAGTTTAAAAGTCCATGTTTAGATCCTTACATGGTTTTCTATTTACCTGGTTGTAGGGTAAATGGAGGCAGTCTGGCTTCCCCACCCAGGTGTCTCGGTAGCTAAGGGAAGCAGTGTTCCCATAACTGTGAAGGGGTCTGATAAGTAGTGTTCTCACAGCCTTGAGACTGGGTCTGATAAACTGTTCCCATAACATGAAGTGGGCTTGATGCACAGAATCATGCTAGGTTACATAATTTTTTGGCTGGAAGCTGCCTTTGTTTGTCTCCAGTACTTAAGCCAGTAGGGATTCCCTGCTGGGTATCATGTCATGTGCCACACAAGGGAACATGTGACATGCAGTGTGCCATGTAGGGACATACAGAAAGACCACTCCGCTTGCAGCATGTGTGGCTCTCCCACTCTTGAATAAAGGTGTGTAAAGCATCCCCACGCCTCTGCACTTTTTCTTCCATTCCTCTGAATCTAGAGTGGACCTGCTAGGCCTTGACAGGCTACAACACACTGGTGATAACATTAAATATGTAACATGATCTCAAAATTTTGCATCATCTTGCTTCAGTCAAACTCTGTTCACAGTACCCCAGTCTTTCCATTTTTATGAATCAGCCCTGTTTCCTCCCACATCAGGGCCTTTGCATATGCTTTTACCCCCTTTCTGCTTAATAAAATTCTTCTATTAATTTATTTCTTAATTAAAAAATCACTGCCTAGGGAAGTCCTCTTTGAATATCCAGACAATATCTGGTTCACCCTAATATGTTTTCATGATTCCTTATCACTTTTCTTCATAGCATTAATCTCAGTTTGTGATAATGTTCCAAATACATAATTAATCATTTTATTAATATCTTTTATTCTCACCATATTGAGGCCCCACATGGATAATTATGTCCACTATGCTCCTCCTGGTAACCCCGTATAGCACTGGCAAGCAGCTGGTATAATAAATAAATATTGGCTGCATAAGAGATAGGTAAAATTCTGTCCAAGGGAATTCTATTTAGAGAAAACCCTGAATTATTTTAAGGAAAATTTTAGAAAAATTATATAAGTGCCTTTCTGCAAAAGCTAATACTCTAAGAGTTTCTGAATATAAAATATATTTTTTGTGGAAGATAAAAAGAAAGAGAAAGAGAAGAAGGAGAAGAGGGAAAATGAGGAGGAGGAGGGGAGGGGAGAGGGAGAAGGAAAACGAAGATGAGATGTAGGGAGAGGAAGGGGAGTTTGAAAAGTGATACGAAGATCACAGGAAAGAAGGGTAAAGAGGTGCAATACGTGTTATTCATTCACCCATTCGCTTATTTAGTTGGTTACTCATTCAGTTATTATTTATTGTGATTTTTTCCATATGCTAGGACTCTACAGGAGCTACAGCTATAAACAAAACAGAATAAGATTGCTCTCATTGCATACAGTATAGTAATATACATATTGAAAAGTAATTGAGCAAACGAACAATACTATTTGAAATAGTTTGTGCTGTGTACTATGGACAGAACAGGACATACTATGCCAGGGCTACATATGTTATGAGGGAAAGGGTATGTGATGTACTCACTTCTCAACATTGAGTAAAAGTTATACAAACAAACAATGACAGTATAAAAGCAGAATTCTGCACCTAAGGTCATTATCCGCTGAATGGAGATAGCACAAAAGCAAGATGCAGGAGGTTAAAAGGAGGAGAGAACAATCATGGGAAGTGATAGAAACTATGGGCAGCATTCTGGAGTGATACAGGTTTAGAAAATGGAGTTGGGACCAACTTAATCCATGTTTCTGAGAGAGAAGGGAGCCATAACTGGTATCAAGTCTACATTGGAATGAATTAACACATCTAAATTGTTTTTAAAAACTTAATCATATCAAATACTGCAGTTCTTAACCTAAATTCATGCAAAGATGTGGGCATTGGTAGTAAAGAGATTACAATTTTGACTTCTTTCATTAAACAATATGAAATTTAATAGCTGAATTTTGAGGATATCAAAGTCAAATTAGGGGATAGTTAATGTATAAGGAGTGAATTTTGGGGAACACTGTATTATCTTGATCCTGTCTCCATTCCTTTGTTTTTTTATGAGTGAAAAAACAAAGAAACTGAGTAGAAACTTTAGAAGTGAATGATTTGTTATCTGGGAAAAAGGAGTGGCATTTATTGAGGGCTCTGTAGAAGAACATGTAAAAAAGTAAAGTAAGAAATAAACAAATATCTTATTTTTTACTTGGAAACTAATAAAGAAAACAGATGTGACAAGCTGATTCCACTTGCCACCCCAGTTCCATTTTTTGCCTTCACTACACTGCTTGAGGTCCATTCCTGTTGACCTGTGTGAACTACATCCAGAGTTCACATGCCACTGGGATTTCAAAAAGGTTAGGGCACTGAGGATCCTGCCAAAAGATGAGAGGGAGAAAATTTAGGTATTTGTTCTCCTGGCTCACATGAGACAACACATCTGAGGTTGAAATGACTTACGATTTTTCTGCTAAACTGGGATTTGAGAGTGAAAGAGGCCCTACTAATGGTAATGTGTGTACAAGAGGTATAAACCCCAACTGGCCCAGGCAAACTTGCATTTATATTCAGCCTAGTTTGGGCTATTTTTCTCAGCTAAAGGTCAAGGCATGCTCTTTGACATGATTCCTCTGAGCACCAGGAATCTCTGTGTTTCAGAGATTGTTTCTTAAATATCAGCATGCATCAAAATTACCTGTTTAAACATAGATGGCTAGGACCCAACCTCAGAGTTTTTGATTTAGGTTAAGCCGGAAAATCTGCACGTTGAACATGTTCCCAGTGGTGCTAATACTGCTGGTCCCAGGTTCATGCTTGGAGAACCATTGCCTTCATTGTTTAGGGCATAGAAAAGCTTTGCTGCACTAGTCATGAATCTCTTGGCTATTCTAAGTGGATCTCTTACATTTGTCCACATTTTTATATATAGCAACTCTGTAAATAATTCTTGAATTATTCAGGATATTATGCAACTATGAAAATCAGAGGTTATAAGTTATAACCTCATTATAACTCCTTAAAGTTATCTTTAGACAAAATAGATTCAGGGCTGGGTCTTGCCTCATGGTGAGGGTGATTGCCTTTGTAGGGCATTGAGAGGTTCTTAAAAAGCTGGCACAAATGAAGCCACTCAAAATAGATCTAGAGCAGCCATTCCAGAGAAAATGCCTTGTACATCTAACTCCATGAATCTTTGGAGTATCTGAACTGGATGATACAAACTTTGGGCAAGGCCAAACCAGCATTGTTCTACAAAGAAGTCTTTGGAAAGCTAATAAGAAAGCAGTTATTTTGACCATAAGAACTAATGATGGACATTATTTAGAATCAGTAGCCAGACATGTATAATGAAAGAGTAACTAAGGTTGTTAATAGCAGTAGAAAACCTTTTCTTCTAATCATGTAGTTATTATCCTTCCTTTTCTCACAAACATCCCTTGCCTTCACCTTCAAATCAGGATATAATTTGTGTTTCTACCTGAATCTGTGCCCCTGGATTGTGACTCTTTTTTTCTTTTTTAATTTCAAATAAATGCTTATTCCCTCTCACTTTGGCTTTTTATTTCAAGGTTAACATATGTCAATATAAGAAATGTTCAAACCCCTAAGAATTTTTATGAATTTGTCTGAGCCAAACAGGTCAATTTCTGGGAAGCAAAATCTCAACAGATTGAGAAAATGCTGTGGAGAATGGCAGATGTAAGGTGGTTTCATGAAATCCGTTGGTGATAGTTTAATTACCACCAAATCCACCATTTGGTGGATTTTCTCCACTAAATCCAATGGTGGAGAAAGCAGAGAACAGAAATCTTTGTGACTGGATGAAAAGTAAAACAAATAGACACATACTTCTTTTACATTGATAGGTACGGGATAGTTAACAGTTAACAATTAACAGGATAATAACAATGGGGGGTTCTGTGGTCTCCTATTCTGGTGGGAGATTGTACCCTGAGGGTCTGGAAAAAGGAACTTACCATAACATTCCAAATGTATATTATTATAGATACAAAAAGATAATAAACAGCCTCAGTTAAGGTAAAGATTGACCTTTGTCAAGGAAGGTAACCACCTAGGACATGATTACCTGCTATGACTTGCTTTTGGCTAGGAAATTTCAATTTCAGACCATCCTATGTGGTTACTTTAAGTCTCTGAGTTTGTAAAGTCATCATACTGGCCTCCCCTTAGCTTGTCAGGTTTACTATGGTGTCAGAATGGGGATCTGAAGTGATCTCACCTTCATGGGTAGGCATCCTATTAAACTAGGGACAGTACCTATATGGTTCTTTTTCACTCACTACTTCTAGGAACCACCATCTCCTGTTACTGGGAGGCCTCTTAGGCTCAGACCTCTCTCCTTTTTGGTTGAGGCCAGGTGATTTTCTCTAAAATGGTGAGAAGCTTCTCTCAGAGTTAGTGACTGCGCCAAGGACGATTGCCTCAATGCCAGCATTTGGCTGCTGCCACAGGAGCTTGCTACCACATGGACAATTTTCCATAGGAGGGACTTCTTCATGGCTCTCATGCTTATAAATTCCCTGGTTGGGGAGGGGGATGAGCATCTTGCAGGGATTATGTTTTACCCTGGTGGGTGAGTATTCATTCTTATTGCACAATTTTGTTCCTTTTCTTTGCCTGTTGCACCATTTGTCATAAGAAGGAAATTTCATTGTGAGTTATATGCCCATGAGGTAAAAGTTATTGCTAACGGAATCTTGGAAGCCAAAGCTGCAAAATTGGTGGACACAAACTGCTGAAGATTTAAGTCAGAACTGTGCTGAGCACCTTAAATAAAGGCACCTATGATAGAAAAAGTTGGTCACAGAATAGGTTAGACTGACACTAGGTCACCATCCAACCTCAAGTAAATTTCTAAGCAAGAAGGTATTGGTCAGATAGCACAATCCCCATGCCTGCTTGTGGCACATGCCTCTTATGTGTCAGTTGGGATCCAAGAGATTCAAGACAGCTAAATCTGTTAATATGCATGCAATAAGAAATTGGATAAAGTTTTTTCTTTAGTCTTGAAAGTTTGGTTTTTGGTCTATGAGAATACATTTTTTTGGTCTCTGCCATCCTGAAAGTGCACATACTGATGCGCATTTGGCACCAAATTTGCCTATGAATTTCAAGCACCTTGGTCCAGTAGATCAAAAGCACAAGAAAATACCTGGGGCTTGCGATTCTTTCGACATTTTCTGTACAACCTTGCCAGCTCTCTGGGAAATTTGTTTCACACGGGACTCTCATACTCTAAAAGATCCCCAGAAGTCTTTTTCAGGAGCTCCAGATAGTTATATGTACAGATATTTTGGACCCTCCTCTTATGCCTTTTAAATAAAATAAACCAACTTAACCAAAATAATTTAAAACTCTAAAAGGCCATTTTGGAGAAACTTTGTTTTAGGTAAGTTCCTAAGTCCCTACTCCCCGCATCCCCACTTAAAAGAAGAGTGGGTTTGAAACATCTTCGAGACAATAGGATGTATACTTTGATTGGTATGCAGGACTCCTAAAAGATAAAATTACTTCAAAAACAGATCTAAAAGGATTATTTTTAAAAACTTTGGCCATTTAAGTAGGTAACCTTACTATAGGCACTTAAAAGCAATAGTCTCCCTAAATTTTCAATAAGATTTGTAGAAATAGGCTAATGAAAAATTAAAGCTATGAGTTAGCTAAAACAAAGGACTATAAAAGATTAATTAGTTATTAATTCTTTCTCTTTCAGGAGTCACTCAGTGATTGAAATAATCTGGCAGAATTGAAAGCTGATATTCAAAGTCAGATGGAAAAATTTTGGCTTCTTAAGCTATTCCCCAGGCCCTCCTATAAAAAATCAGGGTATAGTTCATCTGGAAGCAAGTACCATTGTTCTGTAAATCTCTACAAAATCCGTAAACACAGTTCACTGCTGCCTGAAACTGATCCTGACTGATGTAATCAGTGGAACCTGAAACCAATGAAAAAGAGCTAGGAAAGTGTTGCGTGTGTGTTTGAAGCATAAGGGTCCAGGAAAGATGGCATTGTAGGCATGTAACAGGGTGCAGCCAGGGCCTCCCAAAAAGGAATTTGTAATGGGGTCCAGAACTCGGGGTGTCCAGGAAATATTAAAAATATAGGATGTCCTCACACCTACAAATCTGAATTGGAGGATGGAACACTTGTAGCAGGGCCATTGAGAGTTATTTTGCATATCCATAGTTTTGCGGCTAACCTCCACCTGGCATAGTCATTTAGCATATCTATAACTTTTGGCTGGTTTCATGGATATGTTAAGTAGTTGTGGTCTTGCTTTGAGCCAGGGAGATGGGAGTGACTTCCACCCAAGATGTAACTGGGAGGCAACTCCCTCTGGTTAAAATACCTGCATAAAGCTTGGGGATGGTTGGCTCCATGCCACAGGGCCATGCCTGCCAGGACTTACTATGGCAGCCCAGGAAAGATGGAAAAATATGAGAATGTTGGCAGGTATAGCAATTGTGAGAGGAGTCAGAAATATGGATGCAGAGGAAGATTTGCACTGGGATTTAAATCTAGGCGTGGCAGCCATATGTGTTGGAATTGTGCAGTCTTGAGGTTGGGGAAAACATGTGGTCTTTTGGCAAGTTGTGGGACTACATGTTTTGGGGGGAACCACGCAGTTTTGGGGCTCCTTTCACCACAAAGCTTAGGAAGATGGAAAGTAAGGTGTAGCAGTGATGCAGAGTTTTCTCTTAGCAGTTTGGAAGAATGCAAGGGAGACATTACAGGAAGAAAAGGGGTGAAAGGACTCTTGCTGGTGGGCCATGAGAAGGCGCCACCCAGGTTTGGATTAAAAACTGGAGATCTTGGCAACACAGCTGATGGTGCTAGGAACTGTGGGAGTCCTGTCAGCTGAGCATGGATTACTGGGAAGAACTGGGCACTACCTGAGCCACAGACTTCTATTTCTTTTCCTGAGATATGGTACCCTGGACTGGGAAAAGTGGGGAAAGAAGGACTGTGTGTGTTTGTGGGTGTTTTAAGGAACTTTGGGATTTTAACAAAGGCATTAAGTCATTACTCTTAAATCTGTATAATCGTGAATAAAATCTCCTTTCCTTCTCACCAAACTCTGCCAGTGATAGCCATAATTCCCTGGTGGCAGGCAAGGTGAACCCAGTGCAGGGACCCCAGGAGAAGGAGGGGTCCATTTGGTAGTAGTATCTTGTCCCTGCCTGGGGGTCCATTCTGTAACAGGAAGACATGGCTTGCCTCTTTGCACAACCACATCAAAATTACAACTAAAATATAGAACACCCATTACTCAGAACCATCAGAAACTGAGTGAATGGAAATCTGACAACTACAGAATTAAAGAAACCTCTTCCATCCAGACTGGTAGGAGGGGGTACAGACATGAAACGGGCTGATCTCTCACCCTTCTGTGGTGTATAAAAATTTGGGAGGGACATCTCAGGAGTGGAGAGTACCAGCTCTACACCAGGCCCCCCAGGCCAGGGTTCTAGTGCCAGGAAGATAAGTACCCACAACTTCTGCCTGCAAAAAACAGTAGGGATTGAGTTGGCAGTGTAACTGCTGGAGCCCCAAGCAGTTCCTCTCAAAGAACTCACAAATGGACTCACCTACTCAGACTCACTCACTCTGAGCTCCAGCACTTGGATGGCACCTTGAAGGGCACTAGTGGCATACTGGGAGAAGCTGAAGTGTCTGACATCAGGGGAACAGAGGCCATTGAACTTTTTCTGAGCCTTCCCCTAGTAGAGCCACAGAGCCAGCAGCCTGGTGCCATATTTGAGACTCCATAAACTTGGCTAATACTGTTTGACTTGTCTTGGAGATCCCCAGAGACCCTACCCCACCCAACTTATGGGCCCACCCAAGCTGTTTTTCCATATGATTGGCTAGTTTTGGCTCACACCTCACAACTTCCTCAATACTATCAAACAAGCAACAGCTAGCCTCAGTGAGCTCCAGTCCAGGCACTAGAAGCAGCCAGATTAGTTTCACAGCTTGGCTTTGCTTGGGAATTTCCAGGCTCAGCCCAATTAGCAGCCTTGTCACATTGCTTCATAGCTCAGGAAGGGCAGCCCTGGCAAAACACAGGTGGGGGCTGACCTTGGCCTGTACCACCTGAGAAACCCCAGGACCAGTGAACCTGGTAGACAGCTGCAGACCACTTTGGAGAACCACCACCCTGCCCCTGCACAGCTGACTTTCCATGGAGGGTTGAGGTTTTTGGTAAATGTTCATAGCCAATCCTTGTAACTGACTGGCCTGAGTAAATCCCTCCCATTGATCTGCCAACGGCAATCAATTCTCAACTACAAGAGGAGGGAATACTCAGCCCATAGGAAGGTCTCACCTCAAATACTCATCTTGGGTACAGGGGAGGCTGTTCCACTGGACTCTACATGACAACCTACTACATTGGGCATACCACAAAGACATGAGTCAAAGTAGCTCTACCAAGTACATAGAAACAAAAACAGGGAGGCTGCCAAAATGAAAAGACAAAGAAATATGGCCCCAATGATAGAACAGATAAAAACTCCAGGAAAAAAGATCTAATTGAAATGGAGATAAGCAATCTATCAGATATAGAGTTCAAAATACAGCCCTGGTTGTGGTCTGTAGCCATGGCTACAGGTTATATCATATCCCTGGCTGGTATAGCTCAGCGGATTGAACACGTTGATTCCCCGTCAGGGCATATGCCTGGGTTGTAGGTCAGGTCCCCAGTAAGGCACACATGAGAGGAGACCACACACTGATGTTTCTTTCCCTCTCTTTCAATCTCCCTTCCCTTCTCTCTAAAAATAAATAAATAAAATATTAAAAAAAAAAAAACACTGTTTATAAGGAACTGCTCAAGGAATTTAGTGAGGACCTCAACAGCATAAAAAAGATCCAGTCAGAAATGAAGCATTCATTAATTGAAATAAAGAACAACTTACAGGAAAACAACAGTAAAGTGTACGAAACTGAGAATCAAATCAATGATTTGGAATGTAAGGAAGCAATAAACAACCAATCAAAAAAAATAAGAAGAAAAAAGAATTTAAAAAAATGAGGGTAGGATAAGCAGCCTCTGGGACAATCTCAAGAGGTTCAACATCCACATCATAAAGGTGTCAGAAGGAGAAGAGGAAGCACAAGAAATTAGAAATCTCTTTGAAAAAATAATGAAAGAGAACTTCCCTAATTTGCCAAAGGGAATAGACATGCAAGTCCAAGAAGCACAGAGAGTCCCAATCAAGTTGGACTCAAAGAAGACCACACCAAGACACATCATAATCAAAATGCCAAAGATTAAAAATAAAGAAAGAATCTTATAAGCAGGAACAGAAAAGCTGAGTTACCTACAAAGGAGTTCCCGTAAGATTGATTTCTCAGAAGAAACTTTGCAGGGAAGAAGAGTCTGGCAAGAAGTATTCAAAGTGATGAAAAGCAAGGACCTACATCCATAATTTAGAATGGAAGGGCAAAGTACTTCTCAGACAAGTTAAAGCTAAAGAATTCATCATCACTAAGCCATTATTACATGAAGTTGTTACAGAAGAGAGTCGGGGGGTGAGATGAATGATATACTATTACCAAATAGGCCCTCCTTCTCTCAAGGATCCCCCCATACTAGATTTGCCTTTCCTGTTGCCAGGGAAAGACATCTCTCAGTGCCAGAGATTGGTGGAAAGAAAAGGAATTATTTATTTAAAAGGTTATACAGACTTAGAGTAATGATTTAATGTCTTCATTAAAATACTAAAGTCCTTTAGGATACCCACAAACTCACAGTCCTTCCTTCTCCCTCTGCCCAGTCAGGAGAACTATGTGTCAGGAAAATAAGTAGGAATCTGTGGCTCAGGGAGCCCCTTGGTTCCCAGTACCATCAGCTGTGTCACCACCACAATGTCCAGTTAATCCAAAACCATTCGGCACCTTCCCGTGGCCCACCAGCAAGAGTCCTTTCATTCCTTACTTTCCCAGCAAGGTCTCTCCTGCCTCCTAAGCCATGTGGCAACAGGGAGAACCCCGAAGCCACATGGTCCCCACCAATCCAGCATGGCTGCCTCTCCTGGGTTTAAATCCCAGCACCAATCTTCCTCTGCAGCCCCATTTCCGATTCCTCCCACAATCAGTTACACCTGCCAGCATTCCCGTATTTTTTTTTCTAGACTTTCTTGGCTGCCATAGTAAGTTTGGGCAGGCATGGCCCCATGGCCTGGAGCCAATCATCTCCAAGATCTCACATGGGCACTGTAACCAGGGAGAGTTGCCTCCAGTTTCATCCTGGGTTGAAGTCACTCCCATCCCCCTGGCTCAAAGCATGGCCACAGCCATTCAACATATCCATGAAACCAGTTAAAACTTATAGATGTGTTAAATGACCATGCCTGAGGTTATTTGCAAAACTATTGCTATGCAAAACAGCTCTCAATGGCCCTGCTCTATGTGTTCCATCCCCCAGTTCAGACCTGCGGGTGTGAGGTCATCCCATATTTTGAATATTTCCTGGACACCCTGAGTTCTGGACCCCATTACAAATCCTTTTTGGGACTCCCTGGCTGCATCCTCTTACAAAGTGTTAAGAGGGCTTATTTAAGAAAAAGAAGAAGATCAAAACTATGAACAGTAAAATGACAACAAACTCACAACTATCAACAAGTGAATCTAAAAAATAAAAACTAAAACAAACTAAGCAAACAATCAGAACAGGAACAGAATCATAGATATCAGGATCATTTGGAGGATTATCAGCTGGGAAGGAATAGGGGGAGAATGCGGGGAATTGTTCAGGAATCAAGAAGCATAGTTGGTAGGAACAAAATAGACAGGAGGGTATTAAGAATTTTATAGGAAAGGCAGAAGCCAAAGAACTTACATGCACAACCCATGGACGTGAACTACGGGGGGAGGATTGCTGGAGGAAAGGGATGTTCTGGGTGGAGGGAGGCAAAGGAAAAAAGTTTGGATAACTGAAACAGCATAATCAATAAAATAGGCTTAAAAAAAAGGATAAGGGACTATAAAGGTACTCTTGCCTAAATTTAGCCCCTCCCCTTTAGCCTCCTTAAAATTGTCAAGGACAAATACAAATCTTAAAATTTTTCTCCATGGATAGTAAAAATGTTAGAATGCTGAATATATAAACTTAGCTTACTCCAACTGTTCTTTATAAGGTAGTGAGTTTTGCGTTACTGTATCTGTCTCATGGCTAAAATTTTAAAATAAAAATTTAAGGACTTCAGTTGCATATGTCTCTATATTTGTATGTTTGTCAATATATGTATTGTAGAAATTTGATACTTTTCTACTTCTGCAGGATATTACTAAATTGATTTGTAAAGAGCTCTGACTCTTAGGTATTAAACACATATAAATTTAAATAAAATAAAAAATAAACCTGTATTATTTCAGGTTACAAAAAATATTTAGCATTAGAGATAAGTTTAATTTTTTGATTTAATTAAACTAGACATTTCAGAGTTATCAACATTGAATATAATATTTTTATTTTACCTAGGTGTGCTAGAATAGAAATAAGTTCACATTATTTGTTAGTAAAAAAATATAACTTGGTATAATAATATTTTAACATATTACCTAAACCTAGTGTTAAAAGCAAGTAAATTAAATAAATATAAATGGAGTAAGAGTTTTAAGGTGCAATAATTATGTGTTATGGTATCTATTCTTAAAAATAGCCTCTAAAATCTTTTTGGTAATTTAAAGCTTTAGTCGTCTGCTAAGTTGAGTTAAATAATAAAAATGTATTAAGTATCTAGATTATTTCCAAAGAAAATACTGAAACCCTTATTGGCAAATAAGTCTAGGCTTACCAACTTTTAGCTTCTTATTGTAAGGAAAATAAAAGATAACTTTGGATCTAATACTAAATATTTTATACTTTGTGAGAAAACATTTTTTCTAAAAATTATGAAATGTATTTGTCAGTAAAATTTATACATAAGACATTAAGGCATTTAAGTGTTAAAAATTATAATTAATATGGATATAAATTTATATTTTTTGCGAAAAAAATGGAGATGCAATTTTGAGGGAAATAAAGTAATTCTGTAAAATAAAATTGGTTCTTTCTTAATGGTTAAAAGTACTAGAGATGAACCAGAATGGACATAGAAAGTTGAAGGTTTGGAAAAAGAAATCTTGAGAAATTTGATCTAAGTTTTAATATCTATGAGATGCTTATATAAGACTGAAATTAAAAATTATTTCATCTGCTAAAAGGCCAGTTTTCCTGTACTATTGTATGCTCCTAATAAGAGATTATAAAAGAAAACCAAAGAGATTGTTTTATTAAAATAATTATCTGTGTTCTTTATTATCAGATTCCTTAATTACTTAAGTAAACTGAGTCTAATTAATATTAATAGAGCTAAATTTTGCTTACAACTATTTAACTTTTGTGGTTGTCTGCAAACTCTGTCTTACTCTTGTTAAGTGGAAGTTGTCTCACAATCACCTATGATCTTATTTGACAAAGTGTTTTAAAACCTTTGATATTTTTGACAAACTTCCCAAAATTCAAATTTTAAAATTGAGTCTCTTTTAACCTGAAAATATAAGATTTTTTAAGAAGCATCCCTGAAATATTTCAAAGGATCTCTCTCTCTCTCTCCCTAAAAGGGAGATATTAAACTAATTAGTCTATTTAATACTGTTAACATTACATGAGAAGCATTGTCAAAGAAGAAATAATGATTATTGTGCATTTGTAGGCATGTCTTATCATTAGCATAAATGTTCCACAAATTATATAAAATGTCTAAATATATGATATGTAATGTTATCAGTCATAATTACAGATATTGCCTTAAAAGGTTATGTTACAAAAATTACCTTCACTAAAAACGTTACTGTTAGTCCTTTTTTAAAAAAAAATAATTAATTTATTTTATTGTTGTTCAAGTACAGTTGTCTCCATTTTCCTGCCACCACTTTCCCCCACCCTATCCACCCCCACTTTGAACCCTCAATCCTACCACCTTTTGGTTTTGTCTGTGGGTCCTTCATATAGGGTCCTTGATGACCCTTCCCCTTTTTTTCCCCATTACCCTCCTGCTCCCTCACCTCTGGTAACTGTCAGTTTGTTCTTTATTTCAATGTCTCTGGCTATATTTTGCTTGCCTGTGTGTTTTGTTGATAGGTTCCACTTATAGGTGAGATCATATGGTATTTGTCTTTTACTGTCTGGCTTATCTTACTTAGCATAATGCTTTCCAGATCCATCTATGCTGTCATGAAGGGTAGGAGCTCCTTCTTTCCCTCTGCTGCATAGTATTCCATTGTGTAAATGTACCACAGTTTTTTGATCCATTCATTTACTGATGGGCACCTAGGTTGCTGTCAAGCACTTGGCTGTTGTAAATTGTACTGCTATGAACTAGCCATCAGATAGGTGCAAATTAAAACCGCAATGAGATACTCCTTCATACCGGTCAGAATGGTCATCATAAGCAAATCAACAAACAATAAGTGCTGGTGAGAATGTGGAGAAAAGGGAACCCTAGTACATTGTTGGTGGGAATGCAAACTGGTGCAGCCACTAGGAAAACAGTATGGAATTTCCTCGGAAACTAAAAATGGAACTTCTTTTTGACCCAGCAATTCTGCTGCTGGGATTAGGTCCTAAGAAGCTTGAAACACCATTTGAAAAGAACCTACACACCCCAATGTTGATAGCAGCACAACTCACAATATTATCTCTTCTAAACCTTAGATCTGCCTTCTTTGGTAAACATAAGCTTTCACCCTTTGAAATAATTACAGGTCATCGTGTGCATTTAGATTTATCTGTCTTTGGAAACCAGTTCATTAAAAGAAATAAAGAAATTAAACACCAAAACTTATAACCAAAAAAGCTTCTGCACATAACTCTACTGTCCAACCAACAAAAGATTTAAAATTAAAAAGGGAACAGACAACATCTGTGGTGGACAGCTAATCAGAGTTCAGACCAGGCCTATACAATCAAGAACACTGTCTTAACTGTTCCTTATCCTTTGCACATTAGTCCTGCTTTATAATATTGATGAATTCCTTCAATTTTGAATAACCCAACATTTCTGGGATGCCCCAGACTATTGATATTTTTAAAATACCGTTACTTCTCATTTCCTTTTTTATGTTGATTGCCCTATTAAAACAGGGTCACTTTATTAATTGGTGGTTTTGGAACCTGCTCCAAAGATCCTGCCTTTGCAGAACATATTGCAACTGCAGTGCTCGCTGTTGAGCTTATTTTTTTCTATGTGCATATTTCGATCAGTCCCTTTCTATCTCACAAATGAAGAATATAGTAAGTAATAATATAAGAGGTCACATCCATTTTATTATGTGAACAATCAGAAACTCAGCATTTGGCATCACCCTTAAATCTACATCACAGGTTAAAATGTGAAACCAGTTGTACACACCGCCCAGGATGTTCAATACCTGGCAGTGTCAACCAGTAAAACTGCCAGACTTGGAAGAGTAGTTTTCTTGGGTAGGTACTACTTGGAGTGAATACATAATTTTTAATTCATGTAAAATTTTAGTAAATATTACTGACTCTGTCACTAAAGCAATAGCTGCCAAAACAACAACAACAACAACAACAACTTCTTTGGATTTTCATACACAAGTTGTATTAGACATTTGAAAGTTTTGATTATATCCAAACTGAACAAAGTGGGGTTTTCGATTTCTTATGCCTCTTATTTTACTGGGATAAACACCTCTATGATAACACAGAACTAGCTAGAACCCAGGCAGGCACAGGTGAAATGGTTAAATGTGGTACCCACTAAACAATCCATGATTCTTTGATCTCATTAGTTGGCTGCCCTCAGGTATTGCCTCCTGGTTCAGATCGACTCTTCAAACTGACTGGGTTTAGCATTTTGTATGGTTTGGAATTTCTGCTGTTATGAACATCAAACTGTTTTTCATAGTTCATTGTTACATGAACACCATTCAGATAATGGTCACTCAGTATGAGTGATCACTTTTGAGATGATCACTAAGGTCTATGAGACCTCCTGTGAAAAACTTCAGGAACTGCAGAAGATGTTTTCCTTTAAAGGAACATATCAGTAAAAACTTCCTCTTTTCTGGAGCTTTTGTTGCTCAACTGTAGCTGAAGATTCCTAAGGAAACCACTTTCCCTCCTGCATGGCACAGGGATGTTCTTTCCTGATCATGACAGATTCACGATGACATGACATACTGGAAATGACCATCTACAAGGTTTTTAACAACTGATCAGTGTTTCTTTCTGATGATTGATCAGTGGTGCTTTGAAAAAAAGATCTTGATAAAGAGGGAAAAATGTGGAAAGTAGACATAAGTGGAGCCATTTTAAAACAGAGCTGGAGATCATATGGTATTTGTCTTTCACTGCCTGGCTTATTTCGCTTAGCATGATGCTCTCCAATTCCATCCATGCTGTCGCAAAGGATAGGAGCTCCTTCTTTCTTTCTGCTGCATAGAATTCCATTGTGTAAATGTACCATAGTTTTTTGATCCATTCATTAACTGATGGGCACCTAGGTTGCTTCCAACACTTGGCTATTGTAAATTGTGTTATGAACCTAATCAACAAAATAAACAAAAAAGCATAATATAAACAAAGACACTGAATTTGAGAACAGTCTGACAGTGACCAGAGGAGGAAGGGAGGGAATTTCAGGGGAAAAGGGGAATGTTTTAGAGCAACAAGTATAAAGGACACATGGACAAAAACTATGGGAGGTAGAAATGGGAGGAAGGTGGGGAGGGCTGGGGGTGGGGTAAAAGACAGAAAACTGTACAATATCAACAATTAAAAAATACTGATTAAAAATAAATAAAATTAAAAAAATAAAATAAAACAGAGCTGGAATACTCATTCCAGAGACACTGCCTTGCATGACTTACCCCATTGAAATGTTTAAACTGGGTGAAACAACTTTTGGACTGGGCCAAACTAACATTGTCTTTAAAATGACTGTAAAGTTAACAGGAAAGCAGCCATCCTGGCAACAAGGACTGATGATTATGGACATTCTTTGGAATCAATAACCAACCGTATATAGCTAAAGAGTAACTTAGCTTATTAGCACCAAAAGAAATGTTCCCTTTCTATTCACGTAATTATTTCTTTTCATTTTCTCATAAAAGCCATGGCCTTTACCCTGGAATTGGGACACAATTTTCGTTTCTGTCTGAGTCCATGCCTTTGTACTATAATTTTGGGGGGTTTCAAATAGGTGCTCCTTGACTTTGTTTTTTATTTTGAAGTTTAATTAAAATAATAATTATTTATGTGATTCAAGCATGTCTTTACCACATTCTTTCTTTGAAATAGACCTTACTGAAGAATCTATGTCCTCTTTTTATTGTGTCTAGAATGTCAAGGTTTATGACATCAAGAAGAGGAATGATGGAGAAAACAGAACTTAGAAATGGATCCATATTAAACGAATGACCCATAGACTTTGAATGATTAGTTCATCAAAGTGCATCCTCAGAAAGTGTCATAATTATTTAAGGGGGAAAATAAAGTATTACACAGACTGAGCTGGTGATTTCAATCCTTTTAATGTTCACCAGAATACCTTAAGAGATTTTTTATTGATGTCTACTCAAATGAATATAATTTGAGAATACCTGCAGCTGAACAAGCAACTCTCCTGTCTACTCATAAAATAAATTGAAAGTTGTTGCCCAAGTACAGGGAGAGGGTAAAATAGTACAAATTAAATAGGAGCACAATGATTTGTGCTTTCAAAGAGGCTTTGCTCCACTTCACAAATGTAATTTTTATATCAGCCACAGTCAGCATGGTCCTATAAACACTTTGGAGGTTGGCTGATGTGGTAAAAGGGGTTTAAGAAAAAAATATCCTCAAAAGCAATACTCAGATTTAATAATGTTGGATGAACTAAAACACAATGTTTGTACGTATGTATCTAAGATATTTGTTTAGCACATTGTTTTCCTCTCTGAGACACAGGAGTATCTTAATCCATTATATATGAAGGGGTACCCCACAAAATGGAATTTATTTATAAAAAATTATGTATTTATTCTTACATGTTTAAACTTCAATCACCTTCAAAGTACTCTCCACTTGATGCAATACACCTATCAAGATGTTTTTCCCACTGCTCAAAAAAGTTTGTGAACTTGTCCATTTTGATGTCTTTTAGTACTTCTGCTTTTTTTAATTTCATCTTTTCCACGTCAGCAGAATATTCACCTTTGAGGACTTTTTTATTCAGGGGGGAAAAAAGTAGCTTGGGGGTGAGAACAGGTGAATAGGGAGGGTGGGGTACGGGGGTCATGCCATTTTTGGTCGAAAACTGCTGAACATTCAGCATGGTGTGGGCAGGTGCACTCGTAAATCACTCGTCATGAAATGGGCAAACACATTGAAAGAGTCTTCAAAAACAATTCATTGAGGCTGAACACAGTCTCTCACAACAATGCCAGCTGGTACACTGATACAGATGGGTTCCTAGAACACTCATCTAGCTAGGGAAGCCTGTACTACAAGGGGCCCACCCTCCAGAAGATAATTCCATTTTTGATTTTTTGATGTGTTTTGGTACCTCCTCAGACTGTCTAGAGCTTTTGCAAGTATCAACATTTTCCTGGTTTCCCAAAAATCACTGTGGAATTTCGCATTCATATAGTCTTCTCGGTATTATTATCTACCTTTAATTCTTTCTAATACTCCTATGTAGCTTTAAGTTCACAGAGGTAGCAGTTAATGGCAGAGTAAGGATTCAAATCTGGGTAGGGACAACTCTAATGACAGAACTCCCAACCATCAAACAATTCTGCGTCTTCAGCCCAAATGTCTTTCATGTCTTTTAAGATCTCTTTCTTTCCTCTTTACAAAGAATATCCATTCGTTAATTCATGTCTTGAAATAACATGTGCTAAACTCAGTCCTATTTCAGGTAGCATAGTGTGACTGAGTGATCCAGTATTCTGAGCAAAAAGAAAGGCACCAACTAGTTTTTAAGCAATAAACTTCTTGAGAACAGAGACTACATTTTGTTCACATCTGCTGTCCTTGGATAGGCAGGGCCCTTATAGAATTGTGGTCTAATCTCCATGGAAGCACAAGCAGAGGATTTGTAGGTGGTACTGTTTAACCGTGGTGGGCCTACAGGAAGGTCTCACAGAAGATGTGCCATTTTAAGTTACAGATGTGATTAAAGAAGGATACTGTAAGACCATAGACAAAAAGAGCTGAATATAAACATAGTATCCTTGGTGGTGCATTTTATTCTCACAGCAGTTTAGGAATTTAGAAACTATATTATTTGTAGAATAAGGTTGAATGAATAGATAAGTAAACAAGTAAACAAATGTGATCCAGATTCTCAATGATGGAAAAAAAAATTATAAAAAAGGAAAGAGTGGAAGCTAGAATAAAGCCTGAAGTATCAATGTAGACTCGTTAAAACACACATATACACCCATAGGTACAGAATTAAGTATAGATTTGTATATGCATGGTTAGTGTGCATGTTTGCGTATTCATGTGTCTATACGCATAGTTTTCTTAGTGCTACTCACAGAGAGGGACCAGACCAGTCACCCATGGCAGCAATGAGCACACCCCACACATCTTAGTTTCTAATACTATCCCCCAACAACAGTGAGAAGATGCTCTTTACAAAACATAGCTTCTTGGTAAAATGGCTGACTCCAGGCCTTAAGTAAGAAAAATAATAACAAGTCTGTGCAACTTTCAATGCCAGAATGTAAAGAAATACTAAAAAATAAAAGTAAGAACAGATAATCGTGAGTTTATACTTATACAAATAAATAAGTAAACAAAAGTGGTGGGGAGCTATGACAGTCCTTTCTTGTAAAAGAATTTAGATACATAATATGTAAATCATGAAGAAAACAGAAAATCATTATTTATTATATTATTGTAATAATTTCCAGGGCAAGATTCATGAAAGAATGTAGAAATACGTGGATGAAAATGTAAGCAGAAACAATATTTACATAAACTCGAAGTGTGTTACCACAAATATTTAATAATTTCAAAGGGAAAAATGTAAATTTACAATGGAGAAATCTGTCTGACATCACCTTAGTCAAGTGCTCAAGGATAACGTCATTAGTTAAAAATACCAACCTCAGGCACCTCCTAAAATGATGCACTGAAGACACATTAACTCTGCTGTTTTCTTCCCATAAAGAAAGGCTAATTTTGTTGTTTAGTCTCAGTCTAAAATGATGAAAGCCAGACAACCAAGTTGAAGCACATTCTACACATTAACTGTCCATCCAAAAGATACATGAAAATTATGAAAAGTAAAAAAAAAAAAAAAAACATATATCATGAAAGACAAGAAAGACTGAGGACTCTGAGATTGGGGATGACTACAGACATGACGAATCCATGTGGATCCTGAGTTTGATTTTAAAACAGACATTAGTGGAGAAAATGGTTATATTAGTTAGTATATTTTATCAAGGTTAATAAGGTAAATAAATATATTATGGTAATGGAAGTTGTAGATTAAAGGGAAATTGAATGAAAGATGTATGTAAACTTTTTGTATATTGTATATTTCTAATTTATTTGGAAATTTAAAATTATCTCAGAAATTTAAAACAGTTAAAAAGAAATCCTTTAGTTTGCCCAAGCTTTGAGGAAGGCTACTATCAAAATCTTGCCTGCTGCCATGGCTTACAGAAAGGGTAATGGCCAAGAACCATAGGACACAGAGAATTTAGAGTGGTTACCTTGCTCTTCAGAGGATGTCCAGGGCTTGAGCAAGCCTCCTGTGGGAGGATGATACACAACACAGGGAAATGGGTGTACACTTAGTATGTAGAGATGGCTATAAACCTGGGTTAGCCACTCGGTGGAGGAAAGGAAATCATAAAACACTGTTTACAAAGTCCTTGTGATAACACAGAAAAATACTCAGTCTGATGTTATAAGAAAACTAAAATAAAATGTACATTATATCATAACTGTGTAAGAACAAACCTAGTCAGAAGGGAAAAACATACTCACTGCACCTTTGAAAAATAATGAACAGGTCAAGTACGATTGGAGCACAAGGTGAATGAGAGTATATAATAGGTCTCACATGTAGGTAGACAAAAATTGTGGCAAAACCTTCATGGATATCTTGCAGAATTAAATATTGATATTGATTAGGGGTCTGGTGGCCTTAGACTCTATGTGACCTGGATTTCTACATGGGCTTGCCTCTGATCTAGTGCTCATTAATATGAAGCAAATCTTCTTCTAGTCAAGCCTACTAGGTATCATGCTGGAAGAGGTCTGATAAAGAAATTTAAATAACTGTTAATGTATCTATTATGGCAAAGTTACAGTTGTTACTTCCAAGAAAAGCTTTTTAGACCAACTAGTATACTAGGAAAACTTCACAAAATTTATTTTTAAAAATCTGAGAGTGTCAATTGTTGATATTTGCATCAAGACACTGGAAAATATTACCATTATTCTTAGTGGGGAAAAAGCAATAGAATTATTATTTTTTTTAATTGGGAGAGCTATAGACTAAATATTTTATTTGCATATAAACTACAATCATTTTTATTGCTTCAAGCCCATTAACAGTATTTAATCATAAAAATGATTTAAAGGTTTAAAAAACGGGTTTTTATTTAAAGAACTGTAGGCTGCTTGAATTCAAACAGCCATCAATATGCATTAATATGGCTAATGATAGGAAGGGACTATGACTTGTAAAATAAATTAAGAAGTAAAATTAGCATGGTTTTATATTTTTTATATTAAAATGTTTTGATGATGGATTGGGACCAATATCTTTTGTTTTATGTATTTGATGTAGCTTATTTGTATCAATCAGAAGCTCTCAGTCTGCACATCTCCTGGAAGTAAAATAGATTTCACTTTGATGAAGGACAAGTCAACATGCTGCTACGTACACAGGGACAATGATTTTCTTCTCTGGAACTAAAAAGTACTTTCACTATAAAGACAATTGAAGTCCCAGAGTAAGAGGTAAAATTTAAATTGAGTCTAGCCCATGAAACGGACAAGATTTTAGTAAGAAGGACCACAATCTAATTCACATTTCACTAAGCTTGGTTGACCGTGGTTCTAGGAATAATTAGCATTGGTCAGGGAATCTGAGGGAGCCAAGGTGAAAAGTTAGAATCTTTTGTAATAATTTAAGTAAGAGTCAAGGGAGGCTTGGGCCAGCATGTGTCTGGTAATGATGCTGAGCAATGGTATGAATCTGAGTCTCTTTTGAAGGTAAAGCAGAAAGATTTGCTGATAAATTGAATGTGAAATATGGAAAAAATAAAGAAATTATTACTGACTGAATCTGATTAAACTAAAAGAATGTTATTTCTTGGAAGAATATTTTATAATAGAGGCATTGCATATAGTTTTTTCTTCTAGGAGTCAAATTTAATAAAATTTTGTTCTAAAAGAGTGGATGAGATTAAAAAAATAAGCAAGCTTACTTTTAACAGAAAAAGGCACCCTGAAACACCAATCCAAAAGAACCTGTGGACCCCAATATTCATAGTAGCACAATTTACAGTAGCTAAGTGTTGGAAGCAACCTAGGTGCCCATCAGTAAATGAATGGATCAAAAAACTATGGTACATTTACACAATGGAATTCTATGCAGCAGAAAGAAAGAAGGAGCCCCTACCCTTTGCAACAACTGGAGAGCATTATGCTAAGCGAAATAAGCCAGGCGATGAAAGACAAATACCATATGACCTCACCTTTAAAAGGAACCTAATCAACAAAACAAACAAACAACCAAAATATAACCAAAGACACTGAAATAGAGAACAGGCTGACAGTGACCAGAGGAAAGAGGGGAGGGAATTTCAGGGGGAAAGGGGAAGAGTTTGCAGGAACAGTATAAAGGACACATGGACAAAAACTAGGAGGGATGGAAACAGGAGGGAGGTGGGAAGGGCTGGGGGGGTGGGCTGGGATGGGAATAAAAGGCAGAAAACTGTACTTGAACAATTAAAATGAAATGAAAGAAAAGAAAAGAAAAGAAAAGAAAAGAAAAGAAAAGAAAAGAAAAGAAAAGAAAAGAAAAGAAAAGAAAAGAAAATGGCAGAGACTAAAACTGGACTCCCTGTGTTCAAAATTCCACCTAAGCCTGGGTTGATCTAAAATGATTCATATCTTGAAAAATGAACCAATAATATACAGAAGTTTTAAGTATGCAATGACTGTCAAGAATGTAAAAAATGATTAGTTGTCTTTCATGATCTCCATTTTAAACAGAACATGTAGGATTTTTTTCATATTGTTTTATTAACTGTGTTTTGTTAATTCTTTGTTATTTCTTTACTATTTCTTATTTGTTTCACATTTGTTATTATTTGTTAAGTTTTACCTTTAATTTTACTACTTATTTCTTTCTTTGTATAATTCTTTACACATTCGACTCATGAAATCTACTGTTCTTGTTTTTTGGAAACTTCTCAGCCTCTATCAGGAGCTATTTCTCCTCTACTTTCACCCAAATACACTTCAGCTGAGAGATTTCATTTATGATTTTTCTCATGAATAATGACAAAGTTTAAGTCTTTCTTACACACTGGTTCTCAAATATTTGTTGAATAAACAAATTAGGAAACATAGCAATGACCCTTAACATGTAATAGCATACATGGTGTGTCCAGAAAGTATCTACCCATGTACCATGAAAAACAGAGACATTTATTGAGGAAGATACACAATACAAGAAACATTGTTCACAGGACAATGACACCTCAGTCCCCTTCAAAGAAGGCACCTTGGGACCTCACATAGTTCTCCCAATCACCATCAGCTGCTCCATCATATTTCCCTGAACCTCATCAAGCATCTGAAATCTCTTCCCCTGTAAAGGTGATTTTAGTTTTGGGAAAAGCCAGAAATTGCAAGGCACAAAAATATGAGCTGTAGGGGGGCTGAGTCACCTGGATGATTTGCTGTTTCTCTAAAAAACTCTGCAAGAGATGTAATGCATGAGCAGGCACATTGTCATGATGAAGCTGCCAGTCACCAGTTCCCCATAGCTGAGGTTTTCTGAATCACTGAAATAGTGTCTACAGAAGAATGTTCAAGCTTAACACAAAATCTGGTGTAGATTTGTTGCTCTACTCACTCAGTTATTTTGAATGTGATGGCTACATAGTACACATGCTCACTCCATGCACCTACCAGCCCCTCTGATTGGTACAGTGAAGTCATTGTTCATGCATGCACATTCTAGTCCACTCTCCTTGGCTGCCAGATTACACTGATGTCACACAAACCGTTCTTGTTATGTTAGCAATGGCTGGAATTTTTCCAGACAGACCTCATATCTAGGTGGGACAAAATCATGCAGAATTTCAGAAAGTATCTTTTTAAAATGTCAATAAAGATTTTGGGAATTTATGGGCTACAATCTCACTCCTACCCTTCTAGCCCACTTACGATGGAGAGTGGATTGTCTATGTGCTCCTTTGAGGATGATTGGTCTATAATATCTCTAATTTGGGCTTTTCATTATTCTCCTAGGGCTTTACCTGCCACTCATAAGCTAAAAATATCCAAATTTTCACCTCTGAACCTGAGACCCCCTTCTTTCAGTACCTCACCTGTTCATTTCTCAATCTTCTGGATATCTTCAATTAAAGTATGATAAATAGACACTAATATGATCCTCACTTCCTGATATATTCACCCTTGAACACTGCATCAGGATTTGGGATTGGTCTTTGTGATCATTAGCATATGGCAGAAGTAAGCTCATGGGTTATAAAAAAAACTGGGTTGGCTCTTGAATTCTGTCTTCTCCCTTTCTCTGATCACTTGCTGTAGAGGAAACTATGTCAAGAGTAGCCTCACTGAGAGACCTTCGTGATGAGAAGCTGGAGCCCTCTGCCAATAGCTATGTGAATGAGCTTGGAGTTGATCCTACTTAACGTGAGCATAGACTTGGCCCACAGCTTCACTCCAACCTCCAGAGAAACTGAGCTAGAACCATTCTTCTAAGCCTGATCCTCGTGAAACATGTGAATTAATAATTATTTTTGTGTTGTTTTAAGCTACTAAGATTTGGGATCATTTATTTTATAACAATAGATATTAATACGGAATCTAACATGCAAAGTACCCTCAATCTGTTTTTGCATCTGAATTCTGTAAACTGGTCAATTAGCACACATCCATACTAAAATTTTTTTTCTCCCTCATGTTATCATATTTAATTGGGCTCTTTGTAGACTAAATTTATCCTCTTTATTTTTTCTTAATTATTTTTGCCCTCCTATCAATTGCCTTAAGGCCCAGGACAGAACCATGTGAAATACCACTTGGATTTTTATCACATTAATAATTTAGAACTTTCTGTGCTATGTTAGACACCTTAATCAGATTCAACCTCAGTTCTTCTTTTCCTTATTAAAAAATAATTACCTATCTGAATTTAAAATATACTTTCCAGGACTTCTAGCTAAGATGGAGGTGTAGGTGGACACACTGTGCCTCCTCACACAACCAAGATTAAGGACAACAAAGATTTAGAAACAAAAAAAAAATGAGATCTGACAGAAAATTGAACTGTAAGGAAGTTCAACAATCATTCATCCAGACCGGCAGGAGGGGTGGAGTCGGTGGCCTGCAGAGAGGGATTGGGGCAGGAGAAAGAGGTGGTTGGTGGTCCTGGGTGCGCAGGCGGAGGCTATTGGACCCCTGGTCATGCAAGTTGGCTGGCTGACCGCAGACACACATTTACATGCAGATAAACCAGGCAAAAACCGGGAGACAGAATGCACAACCCAGGGCCCCAGCGCTGATTAAAAAAAAAAAAAAAAAAAAAAAAGCCTAAAAGCACCAATTGAAAACACTTGTGGGGGTTGAGGTGCCGGGAGAGACTCCCAGCATCACAGGAGAGTATGTTGGAGAGACCCACAGGGTCCTGGAGTGTACATAGGCCCACCTACCCGGGAGGCACCACCAGAAGGGCACAATTTGCTTGTGGGAAACAGCAGAAGGGACTGAAATACAAGAGAGAGTGGAGCAAGTGCCATTGTTCCATCTCTGACCCCGTCCCCACCTACAGCGACACAACCCAGCGACTGGGTTGTCCTGACTTGGTGAACACCTAAGGCTCTGCCCCTTAATACTTAACAGGAACAACCAGACCAATACACACACACACACACACACACACACACACGGCTCAAGCGGAAGAACATCTCAAAGCTCCAAAGCCAGTACTTTTAAGCGACCAAGAGATAGCCAACCTATCAGATGCACAGTTCAAAGAACTGGTGATCAGGATGCTCACAGAATTGGTTGATTTTGGTCGCAAATTAGATGAACAAATGAAGGCTACAATAAGTGAAATGAAGGAAAACACACAGGGAACCAAAAGTGATAGGAAGAAAACTGAGACTCAAATCAATGGAGAGGACCAGAAGGAAGAAACAAACAAACAGAAAAGAATGAAGAAACAAGAATTCAAAAAAATGAGGAGAGGCTTAGGAACCTCCAGGACATCTTTAAACATTCCAACATCCAAATTATAGGGGTACCAGAAGGGGAAGAGGAAGAGCAACAAGTGGAAAACTTATTTGAACAAATAATAAAGAAGAACCTCCCCAAACTGGCAAAGGAAATAGACTTCCAGAACGTCCAGGAAGCTCAGAGAGTCCCAAAGAAGTTGGACCCAAGGAGGAACATACCAACATCATAATTACATTAGCCAAGATTAAAATAAAGGAGAGAATTCTAGAAGCAGCAAGGCATAAGGGAATAGTAACCTACAAAGGAGTTCCCATCAGACTGTCAGCTGATTTCTCAGAAGAGACCTTCCAGGCAAGAAGGGGCTGGAAAGAAGTATTCCAAGTCATGAAAGTCAAAGATCTACATCCAAGATTGCTCTATCCAGAGAAGCTGTCATCTAGAATGGGAAGGGCAGATAAAGTGCTTCTCAGATAAGGTCAAGTTCAAGGAGTTCATCATCACCAAGTCCTTATTATATGAAATGTTAAAGGGACTTACCTAAGAAAAAGAAGATAAAAAAATGACAGTAAAAAGATAGCAAACTCATAGTTATTAACAACCACACCTAAAACAAAAGCAAACTAAGCAAACAACTAGAACAGCAACAGAAATACAGAAATGGAGATCATATGGAGGGTTAGCAACAGGGGTGTGGGAGGAGGAGAGAGGGGGAAAAGGTACAGAGAATAAGTAGCATAGATGTTGAGTAGAAAATAGATAGGGAAATGTAGAAGCTAAAGAACTGATGACACATGGACATGAACTAAAGGGGGGAATGTGGGTGGGAGACGGGTGAAGGGTGAAGGGGAATGAAGGGGGGGAATGGGACAACTGTTCATTGCATAATCAATACAATAGAAAAAAATGAAAAAAATAAAATACACTTTTCATGGTATTTTCATGATTTGCCAGGATAAAAATAAATTTTTAAAAATAGATAAAAATATGGTGACCTTGTTATAGGTTATAACTTATGTAGCACTCTATAACACACAAGCTATTTTATGTCTGTGGTGAACACAAAACTCAGTAAAATGTCATATTTTAAGTAGGTTTTATTAAATACATTTTACAATTCAGGACACTAAGCTTCAGAGATTTTATAGACAGTGGTTACATAAAAATAACATTTTAGCGAACTCATGCTGGAATTCTATAATCATTATAACTTTTTAAGATGCATGCAATATAAGTCTCCAAAGGGTAGGAGATTTGTCTTTTACTCTTCTCTATCCTGTTATTGCCTAGGTACATCCTGATACAGCTGAGTTAAATATTTGTTGATGGGTGATTTCTCAAAATAATAGTCTACATTGATGAAAACTTAGGTTTAGGCTATTGATACAATTACTCTAATCCTTTAAAGCTCAGAAAGTTTTTCTTCTAAGTAAACAATGCTGAACGAGAGCATCATCAAGAAAATTGTATTGATCTTGATGAAAGCAAATGATCTTGCTTTTTCAAACCCAACCATTGTGATCATTTACATAATCCATTGAGCATTTAGACTATGTACTTATACACATCCTTGTGTCTATAATTTTCATTATTCTTGGAATGTTCTCTATCTCCCATCCTTTCTCTGCTTACCATAATCTTCCATTTTCTCCACATTTGTTAAAATCTTTGCAAGATTTCCACAGTGAAATGAAGCTCATTTTCCTGAGTGCCTCATGTCTCTTCTATATGAGAGAATTTAATGGGTTTTTCTCTCCACTATAATTGTTTGAATCACTTTTCACCCATTAAACAATAATAGTTTGAAGGGAGTGGCTATGTTCTATTTATGATCTTAGTCTCTAAGGGGCTATTATGGACTTTGACATATAATAGAATTTCCGTAATCTCAGTAATTGCTGGATTGAATGAAGCTAAATGCTGAGAAACTTTCCAGACCAGGGAAGTTCTCGTTCTTTTTCCTTTTCTATTTTTTTTTTTTTGGTTGCTGTTTGTTTTATTTTTAAACAAACTCTATTGCTGCAACAAAGCCAGGCTTTGTTCCTGAGAAATCCTTATGAAGGCAACTTGGTGGAAAAGGCTGATTTAGGACAAGAATGCTGACCTTTGACCTACATTACATCCATCCTTTTCTGGGAAGACTACACTTTTACAACGGCAATAAGCAAAAAGAGGAATGAGTGGCCATAATTTATGAGGCGTCTTTCCTTTCTTGTGTTTAGTTCTAAAAGTGGCTCAGTGTAGGCATCTCAGAAAAAAACTTGAACAAAATCTGAAAGGTGGGTTGGTAGAAGTGAAGTAGGAGTCACATTTAGTACAAAAACCTGGTATACCTCTAGCAATACCTAAAGAATTGAAGGGAGAAAAGTCTCTTAATCTGCTTTGACTTAACTAATAGCAAACATGGTAAAGAACGCCTGACACAGAGGTTGTGAGTTGCTCCACCTACGCATAAGATTTATGATCAGAGAAAAATTGTAAATCAAGGAGCCACCAATGCCTTCACATTTGGATGTCAGACATATCAGCCCATGGCTACAGTTCTGTTTTTCTTTAACAATTGTTACTCTAAAGTCTAGAGTGGAGTGTGGCATCCTTTTTCCCTTCGCTGTGACAAACAATCTGTGTTTGGTTACAAAACCTTATATTTCCATTTTCCTATATTGTTTCTAGAGGTTAAGCTGCTCACTTTGATTCAAGACTTTAAGGTGATGACAGCCTTGTGCTTTCCATGAACCTGGCACTCCACCTCTTGGCAGCTGGCCAGGAAAACTTGATTGACATGGGCTCAGATTAGCTCTGCACCTAAGTGGCCATCTTCATACCCACAGGTTCAGCAACTAAGTTTCCTTAGAATGCTTTCTCTTTCTGCACTCCATTGCCATAAGTGTTTCTCTAGGGAAAACCTCCAAATTGCTCTTCTTCCATATTTTTTTCAGACTATTTGTGCCCTGTTCCTGGCTCAGGAGGGTTTTGGTGTTTTTGATGATTTCATGTTTATCAAGATGTCCTCACTATGGAATTAAATGCTCTAAACCACCTTTTCTTTTCATACCCCCTCAGCCCATGTTTCATTCTGAGGACCCCATACTAAATGTGAGCTTCTTACACTGAATTCCCTAATTTACAGGAAAGAGTGTATGGCAAGAATTGCATTGTGTTACACTCAAATTTGTGCTTTCCCAACACCTCTGGAATAGGCTTGTGCGAATAGACTTTTTAAAAGGCTTAATTGCTTCCTCACATACCCTGTCACTAAGAATTTAGTACTTGGCTGATTTTCTCTAAAAGTGATCTCCACACCCACAGGCCAGATGTCATCCCTTCTATAGTTACTTACTCCTCCTGGGTTTCAGTGAAAACCTCCCACAGACCCCTGCCAGGAATAAACATTGTGATGTTCAAATGTGTCCAAGTGTTCAATCCATGGCTTGGGTAGTCATTTCTTTGGGTTTGCTTTTAATGTATATCTGTAAGATGTGTTACATGTGTCCACATTTTCCATATACAGAAGACTATGTAATGTGTGCCTAATAACATGGGCCTTGGAATCAGATCCCATGGTTCATTGCCTAGCACTGTTACTTTCTAGTCTTGTGACATTTAAGTGAATGAGTTAACTTTCCCGCCTCCATTTCTACATCATCTAATGTGTGGTGGGGAAGGACAGAGGTTCAGACATCAGAGTGTGGTCGCCTAGGTGAGTAAAAAGATGGGGAATGAAATGAACTCCAGGGCAGAGAAGCCCAGGCATAGTATGGAAGAAAACCTCTGGTCAAGGGATGCACCTTTAAACTACTAAGAAATAGCAGATTGTACAGAAGAGAGTAAGTTAAAATCTACTAAACCTTCTGAAAAGCTGAGGGCTTTCTTGATATAAGCTTGTGTGCTTGGAAGGGAGGGAGTGGAGGACATCCTAAATGAATAATATTAATTCCTTCAATAAAACTTTTGCAAGACCCCAATTTTACCCAATTCAAAGGGCTTCCCAGGCTGCAGTTGATTTCCATGTGGGAAAGGGGCCCACACTGACTCTTCTAAGACAACTTCAAGAAACCGTAAGAGCTAAGCCTACGAACATTCCTCGAAACTTCCCTTCCAACTGTCTTCTCCAGCTCTCGCCTGCAGCCATCCCTTCCATCTCACTGCAGAATGGAACAACCGTCATTTTCTTTTAATTTAGTTTCTCAAATCCATGCTTCCTTTTTTTTCTTAGTTTCACTGGAGTTAATGACAGGAGTGGAAGAAGAAGCCAGGAGTCTATATTATTTATTGTGACAAGAAAGTTCAACTTGCTTTCCTAATTCTAAGCACATGTTACACTGCCTGCTTATCTAATTCATTTTTCCCTTTTGTGTGACAAATTGCCCCTCATCTGCACATCTCAAGTCATTTGTGACTTAGTCTCTGAGAGTTATTTTGTTTTTGCTTCTGTGGGTAGAATAAGTGTGTTTCTTTTTTGCACTAGTATGGTACTTAGTACAAGGTTCTATCACTGTTCTTTTGAACTGTGTTGTTCTCCTTTCTTCACTGTGTGCCATTATGTCCAGGAAGAGATATTTATCTTTGAATCTTGAACTCCAAGTAGAGAATCTGGCTAATTGTATGTATCCAGTAAGTGTTGTTGAAATGAATTGAAAAAAAAAAGAACACACACTAAAGTGATCTGTGAGGAAAAATTTTGAATAGAACCTAGGTTTCCTGATTCTCCTTTCCATCACGCTTCTCAAATAATTTATAAAGTCTCCAAAATGCAATCTTAAAACAATATTAATTCCCTAGCAGAAAATAAAGTGGAAAGTGTCATAAGAGTACTTGAGTCTAAATGGGCAAGCTGTGCCACACAGTATAATCAGATAGAGCATCATTAATATAAACAAGTATTCTGAAGAAGCTTAACAACTCTTGTAATGAAATTACAAGAATAAATAAATTGCAACAGAAAGAATGAATAAATTAAAGAATACTAACCTGGATGGACAGGGCAGTTGTAAATGGCTTGAGATTACCAATTCAAAAACAGTAGAGAGGTAGATGGGAACCTGGGTTTTAGAAAGGTCATTACAGAGTACAATGGCTTTAAAAGAAAAGGCAGCCACTATAAGTGTGAAGAAAATATGTAGGCAGATGGAGAAGAGGTGAGTCCAAAGAAAAAACATAATGAGAAATATCCTTGGGAGGGAAAACCAGTAAGCTAAAGTCAATGTGCTTTTAATCTCTTTCTATTTTAAGGTCAAGTTTAATGTCAAGTACTTGAAAGATGGTTTAATCAGGAAAAATCTTCTGTCTATTTTTTTTTCAGGTTTCTGAGACTATACAATGTAGACAGAGCAATGTAAACTCAAAAAAATAAGAAACAGGTAATATTTCCTCCTGACTCCTATTTAGAGTAATAGTGGTCTGGCCTCTCTGGGCATAGATTATTTCCAGGTTACTATTAATAATTCAGAACACACACTCCATTCATACTCAGTTGTATTAGTTTTTTTTTTTAATTCATCTGTTAAGTTGGTCAGAAAAGAGATAAAAAATCAATCCTTACTTAACAAGTAAAGTCACTGAGGTGTTGGGAAATGTAGGGTTTTGCATCATCTTGGACTGAGAAATAATTTCTATGTCACTTAGCCTGCTGACATTTTGCTTTGTGTTCATCCATATAATATAAATCTATCCCTTGGTGTATTTTGACATTGATGACATGGAAGTCCAGGGGCAAAACACTATACCCACTGACAAGAATTTAAGTCTAAAAGTTTCCTAAGGAGTAGTTATATAAAGTCCTTAATTAGAGATAATGAAACTGAGGCACCTAAAAGTTAAATGAATAAATTTTTAAACAACAAAAAAAATTATCCCTAGTACCAGAGTTAATTCATGATAGAGTCAAGACCAGAATACAACTCTGTTCTTTTCCCGTACTGTTTTCTCTGTTTGAGACAAAACTATTTCTATGCCCTGGTTAAGAAAATTATACTTCAGGTTCCAATAAAACCTCATGACGCTCAAACATGAAAGCCAACATTAATCTAGTCAAACTAGTTCATGTGATATGAAGGATTCGAAAGGATCCTTCCTCCTCTGAAATGAAATAAATGATAAATTATAAGAAAAGTAAAATAAATAACATAAAATAACATCACTTGACTTATCTTCTGTATGGAATTTGGTTTAAGATTTTAAAGAACACTTTGAAAATATTACCTTCAAATGAAAATAATTGTTTTTCTAGAAAAGGAACCCATAATTACTTAGAACATATTAATTTACCATATTTCAGTCACTTATCCTAAAGAAGACTAAAAAGATGAGATAACATTTGATGGAGGAGTGGAATAAAAAATATGAAGCATTATTGAAGAATAATTATCCACTGGTAGAAAAGACTGAGATTTTCCTACCTTTGGAAAATATTCTGGCTTCTTCTCTATTTTTTAATATTTATTTAAACAGAAATATTCTGTTTTTCTATTAATATTATTATACCTTGAATATCTTATAGTTAAAATACTATTTCATGAATCTCTTATTCTAGACTGCACAGAGAAAATCATAACATTGGTAAATTTAGTAGCCAGCCTCTAAAATAGCCTGACATAATGCCAATTCCTGCTTTCCATAATCTTATATCATCCCCTCTCACCTGATATCCAGTCACGCAGGATTAGTTTGTATGACCAATAGTATATAGCAGAAGTGAGAGTGTGTGTCTTCTGATATTAGGTGACCAAAGTACAACTTTCACCTTGAACTTTCTCTCTTTCTCCTTGTCTTCTTCTGTCTTCTCTCCCTCTCTTTTTTTTCTCCTCCATTTTCTCCTTTTTTTCTCCTGTTTCTCTCTTTCTTTTTTCTTCCCATTTTCCTCTTGCCCTCTATCTTTTACTACGAGCAAAGTAGCTACGTTATCTTGAGGACACTCCAGCGGTTTGGTGAGCTTTGTGGAGAGGCTCATGTGAAAGAATTGAGACTTCCAGCCAACAGCCAGTGGAAATTGATGACTCCATCCAACTGCCATAAGAGTATTCCACCTAAAAGTGTAAGCTCCGTAAGTAAAGGCTTTAGAGATGTTATAGGTCTAGCCATCAGCTTGACTACAACCAAATGAGAAGCATTAAGCCAGAATCACTAGAAATTTTAAAGCTCAGAAACTGTTAATAGATTTTGTTGTTTTAAGTAATTATGTTTTGGGATATTTTTTTATACAGCAATAAATAGATAACTGCTACCTATGCATAGTAAATCTTAGGAAATCATTAATATAAAGAGAATTCTTTACATACATTAATGTGGTCAAAACTGCGGGTTTGCCAAAAAAATCAGTTCTACCCTTAATTCATAGCAATGGAATTGTAGCTGAAAATATGACTTCCAAGGAAAAAAACAATATTCTCTTTATCCCCCTATATTTATTGGAATGTTTTACTAAATGGGATGCAAGGAGTCTTAATGTTTGTAACTTCTGATTTATCATCAATTTAAATGTTATTAGTGTGGCCTGACCCAGCCTCTCTTTCCTTTCCCATCAGATATAACATCCTTGTGAATAGTGCTGTTTCAAAATGAATGTAAACTAGTTTGGATGATAATTAGAATCAAAACTAACCTTGGGATTTGTAAGGAAAACATAAACTGCTTTGTGACTCACTGTATTGTTGAGTTTAATTATTTAGAACAGCTTAGTGTTTACTTTTATTAATAGAAGGTATTGAAAAGCCACTAAATGAAAGGATTGGTATTTTCATGTGAGTATGAAAATGGCAGAGAGGATAGATAGAAAAGAGACATGAAAAACCTGGTTAAGATAAGCAATTGAGAAAGACTAACTGAAAATCAGAATTCAATTCAAACTAAACAGGTACCATGGGAACCCTACTAAAATGCAAGAAAAAAATAAATCAAATGCGTACTTCAAGACAGTTATTTATCACTTCCAGATGAGGGCACACCTTCTATTAGAAGTCTACTTCTAGAATAAGCATTAACAGTTTCTTACCACCAGGTGCAGTGCAAGAAAAAAAATCATGTTTTTCCTACATTCATCTCATTTAGTTTGAGAAATACCAATGCCACTTAAAGCCTCTGTCCATTTTCCTCTTTTGCTAAGTTATTCTCATCTTACCTTATACATTCAAAATACTACTTCTTGTCATTATTCAGCATTATTCAGTTCTTAGTTTAATCTTTTGATTAAACTGGCTGGATCTATAGAGCCAGGTGGTTGAATTGTATAGGTAAGCTAAGAATAAAATTGTGAAGGAGATTTCTGTCATCTTAAACCAGCATTTCTATTTTTCAGTTTTTTTTTTTTTTTTTTGTGGCCAATATATGAATACACGGGTGGGAAAGAATATTTTAGTAATCTTTAGTGAAAAACATCTAACAATTAATAAAGAAGAAAAGATGAAAGATTCAGGACAAGAAAGTGATAATAGAAACCTGAGCTGCCACATAGTTAGACAAAAGAGGTACACATCTTACATAATGATATTATTAGGCATTTTTTTCTTTGAGTAATGTCTTAATCCCTATAGTCTGTTTATAGATAAATAACCCCAGGATTTATTTAATCATTATATGTTCATTTCTGTTATGACCAAATAAACATATTTAATCTATTTGAATAGGATAGGGGAGTCAGCCCATGACTGTGTCAAGTAAATGAGGGCTTGTGATCACTGGATCATGTTGGCTTCATTGGTCAATAACTGAGCTAACCAGCCCTAAAGACTTTGGACTTCTTAATTTTGAGGTTACTTTAAATATTTTCTTTATCTTGGAAATGTTACAGAACCTACAGAGCCTTCTAAACAGATAGTCATATGATGAGAGAATCATTTTAATTAAAAGTATATTAAAAAGACAAATTCATGATAAAATGACATCTCAAACACCAGAAAGCTTCATGAATGAAGGCAATGGTGCTCAGCCACCAATCAGTCTTGCTATAGCTGCAGCTTATTTTAATTTTTAGAACTATCTCTAATTAGGCTCTTGAAATGTGACCCCACAAACACAGTCTAAATTACATTTGACAAACTAGAGATTTAATTCCAAATATTCTGCATGTTATAATACATAGCAGAGAGTCCAGAGAACATGTCCAGCATAGCAAGTGCTGACTAGAAACCTGAACGGAATACATAATGCAAAATCCATACTCAGTTGCTAGGTTTTTTGTTTTTCTTTTATAATTAATGAATACTAGAAAATTATATTTGTGAAGAAATTGGTTTAAAATCACAAATTATTATTGAAGCAGTTAGGTACAGGTTTGACATTATTATTCACAGAGAAAGGTGCTTAAGCATTAAACTGTTTGAGGCACTATTGCTCTCAAATCTTTCATCTGATTTATTCAAATTTAATGTTATTTTTATTTATTTTGCATGTTTTTTTAAAAAAATTAATTTTAGAGAGAGAGTGAGAGAAAGAGAGGGAAAAACCAATTCGTTGTTCCACTTATTTGTACATGCATTGGTTGATTCTTGTGTGTGCCCTGACTGGGGATCACACCCACAACCTTGGCATATTGGAACAATGCCCTAACCAACTTAGCTAATTTGCCAGGGTTGAATTATTTATATTTTAAAAGTCCAGATGAATCCAACTATTTCTTTGGAGTCCATCCTTATATAATATTTTATATTTTCCTTAATCATTTTAAGTATTAGACTACTATTACTTAGAGTCCCAGATACAAGAATTTTTCCTCCTGAGAGGATCCTTTGTCTCTTACCACAAGCATTTTCTGCCTTAAAACATCGTTATAATAGAGACTTCTTAGAGATGGTGTCTCAAGCAATCAGTGAGTGTTTCAAGCCTGAAGCTAACATGGTTGAAATACAGCATTCAGAATGTTTCATATTATATCATGTAAATATATACATTCTTCACTGGCCCTTTTGGAGGAATGGCATTTGATCAGATAGGAAAAAATATTACCTGAGTTATGGAATGTCGTGATACTTTGTACACCTCATAAAGCCAGTGTTTGGTGGAATATTGGAAAGGAAACAAAAATTACCAAAATGTTAAAAAATGTATTTTAAACTACTAATTTCTCTCTTTATTTTAACAAATATTTCATATGTACTTGCCAAGTGCCAGATAATGTTCCCTTAAGTAAAGAAAAAGTGGAGAACAAGAATGGCAAAGTCTTTGAGCTCATGCAACTTATATTTTTGAGGGAAGACAAGTAAAAAAATAAGTAAACAAGTAAATAAATGTTATCATTTTAGATGCTTGTAATGCTATGAGAAAAAATAAAGCAAGTTAAGAAAATGGAGGAAGTAGCTGTTGTCTACAATATTTTATGAAAGGTAGACAAAAAGAGGAGATATTTAAAACAAGATCTGACAATTAACAAGATAATAATGACAAAATCTATGTAGTCACTTTTTTACTTCCCCACTTTCTAAGCACCTTACACAAATAAAGTCACTTAATCTTCATCCCAACTATCAGAAGTTCATGCAAACATTATCCACATTTTTCATGTAGATTGAGATTGCCAGAACTAGATAAATTTCTCATGCCATGCATCTTGTAGGTATTAAAGCCAGCTCTTTAGCCAGGACATCAGAGTTCATAATCCATGCTCTTAACCGCTGCACTGCCTCACTGCGCAACGTTCCTAGACAGAGATAATAGCAGCTGTGAGGTTGTAAAGACTTCAGGGCCATAACAAGTCAGGGGATTCAATGAATAGCATGCATCTGAGTTTGGCTGAGGAATAAGAAGTGGGGAGGAGAAGAGTAGCATCAGATAGAATCAGAGAGGGAAGCAGAAGCAATAAAAGTGGAATGTTGTAAATAGTTTAAGGTTTATTTATGAGCACAATGAGAAACTTTCCAGGCTTTTTAGGTAGGGAAACAACATTACTAATTTTAGGTCACTTTAGCTATTTTCTGGTAGATATTGGGTTGGCCAAAAAGTTAGTTTTTTCCATATGATGGTTCTAGTAGTGCTTAGTTGTCTTTACCTTCATTCAAAACAATTTCGTTTGATTGTATTGTGACAGCTGTTCATATCAGCTTGCATTAAAAAAAACTTATCAAAATTGCTGAATTTGTTGTGCAGCCATTTTAAAATTGAAGATGGAAGAAGATGAGAAACATTTTCAGCATATTATGCTTTATTATTTCAACAAAGGTAAAAACACAACTGAAACACACACAAAAATTGTGCAGTACATGGAGAAGGTGTTGTGACTAATCGAATACGCTAAAAGTTTTTTGCGAAGATTCTTGATACTATCTACATTTTGGCTAAGTAAGTCTTTGCTATGGGGCTGTCTCATGCATTGGATGGTGTTGGGCTCTACCCACTAAAAGCCAATAGTGGGAGACAGCCAACAAACTCAAAATATCCAAATCAATAAAGTTATTGGTGAAAATGAAAAATGTGTCTTTTATTTTACTAAAAAAATAAATGGACTTTTTGGCCAACCCAGTAGATTTTAGGTTAGCATGTTTGAAAACTGAGAACAATTAGAAGACTGCTAATGTCATCCAATGGTGATGGTTAGTGTTTGGTAGAGGGCAGCAAAGTTAGAAGCTGTGAGATGGGGTAGTAATGGGATATATTTGAAGGCTGAGCTGTCACGATCATATGAGGGAGGAAAACAGGTGAACATGCATCAGAGTGTGGAGTGTTTAAACTTTAAGATCATGAGCTAAATTGATTCAAAATATACCCAACGGAAACATACTTACACTTCCAGCCAAGATAGAGGCATAAGTAGATACACTTTGCCTCCTCTCACAATCAAAAGAGCAACAAATTTAAAAACAAAAAATAATAAGAACTTCCAGAAAATTGAACAGTACAGAAGCCCAACAACCAAGGAGTTAAGGAAGAAACATTCATCCAGATGGGTAGGAAGGGCAGCTGGAGTGGAGATGACTTGTAGTAGCAATGTTGGTGACAGCGGCAGCTGGCAGACCTGTCAAGGCGTTGGTTGGTGGAGTGGGTGGTCCCACATTTGCATGCAGATAAATCAGGAGGAACAACTCGGGAGCAAGGCAGACCGCACACCCAGGGTTCCAGTGTGGGCACATAAAGCCTTAAAAAACCTGAAGTGGGTAAAGACTGACAAACCTGTGGGGGTCGAGGTAGCAAGAGAAACTCCCAGCCTCACAGGAGAGTTCATTGGAGGGACCCACAGGGTCCTAGAATGTACACAAGCCCACCCACCTGGGAATCAGTACCAGAAGGGCCCAATTTGCTTGTGGGTAGAGAGGGAAGTGACTGAAAACTGTCAGAGAGCTGAGCGAGTGGCATTGTTCCCTTTCTGACCCCTTCCCCACATACAACACCATAATACAGCAATGTGGGTACTGCCCCACCTCCTGTGAATACCTAAGGTTCTGCCACTTACTACGTAACAGGTATGTGGAGACAAAAAAAAAAAAAAAATATGTTCCAAATGAAAGAATACATCACAGTTTCAGAAAAAAATAGCACTAAGTAATAAAGAGATAGCCAAACTATCAGATGCAGGGTTCAAAACACTGGTAAGCACAATGCTCACAGAAATGGCTGAGTATGGTCACAAAATAGAGGAAAAAGGTGAAGGCTATGAAAAGTGAAATAAAGGGAAATGTATAGGGAACCAACAGTGACAGGAAGGAAACTGGGACTCAGATCAATGATTTGGACCAGAAGGAAGAAAGAAACATTCAATCAGTATCAAATAAAGAAACAAGAATTAAAAAAAAAAAATGAGGAGAGGCTTAGGAACCTCCAGGACAACTTTAAACGTTCCAACATCCGAATCATAGGGGTGCCAGAAGGAGAGGAGGAAGACCAAGAAATTGAAAACTTATTTGAAAAAATGATGAAGGATAACTTCCCCAATCTGGCAAAGCAAATAGACTTCTGCGAAGTCCAGGAAGGTAAGAGAGCCCCAAAAAGTTGGACCCAAGGAAGTATACACTAAGGTAGATCATAATGACATTAGCCAAGATTAAAAATGAGGAGAGAATCTTAAAAGCAGCCAGAGAAAAGAAGACAGTTACCTACAAAGGAGTTTCCATAGGATTCTAAACTGATTTCTCAAAAGAAACCTTATAGATGAGAAGGGGCTGGAAAGTATTCCAAGTCATGAAAGGCAGGGACCTACATCCAAGATATTCCATCCAGCAAAGCTATCATTTAGAGTGGAAAGGTAGATAAAGTGCTTCCCTGGTAAGGTCAAATGAAAGGAGTTCATCACCACCAAACCCTTATTATATGAAATGTTAAAGGGATTTATCTAAGAAAAAGAAGATCAAAAATATGATCAGTAAAATGACAACAAACTCACAACTATCAACAATAGAACCTAAAAAAACACTAACAAAAATGAACTAAGCAAACAACTAGAACAGGACAGATTCACAAAAATAGAGATCACTTGGAGGGTTCTCAGTGAGGAGGGGGAGAGGAGAGAAGGGGGTAAATGGTACAGCGAATAAGCATAAATAGTAGGTACAAAATAGACGGGGGAGGTTAATAATAGTATGGGAAATGGAAAAGCCAAAGAACTTATATATACAACCCATGGACATGAACTAATGGGGGAGGATGGTGGGAGGAGGTACAGGGTGTAGGGGAATAAAAGGGAGAAAAAAACAGGACAACTAATAACACAAGCAATAAAATACATTAAAAAACATACTAAGAAACATTATGACATAAATGTTAATACATCATATTTCAATAACTCTAATATATGTATTATTCACACTTTAATAAATCTAAGATTGCTATGCTTCTTTCCTTGATAATAAGTTAAGTTTAATAAAATATTTTTCATTGAACTTGGTTTTCTCGAGGGAGGAAGCATTAACATTTGGTGATTTGCTAAGTTTTACTTTTCACAGAAATCTCTAGATTAATAGTTCTTTTTCCCAGGAGTCTCTATCAGAATATTGGCAATTTGTTAAGAAGTCTTAAATTCTTCTTTAACTTATGCACTGTATGTCTGTCTTGCTTTCAATACTAGAACAAAAATTATTTTAATCAGGAGCTTCTTTTCTGTGAATTTTTGGTATTCCAGAGAGTACTCAGCCCAGAGTTAGAAATGGAATAACAAGCTCAATAGATCACTCCTGAATTGACTTAACAAGTGCCAGTGGGCTACACCATCCAAAATTTCTTTTTATAATGCAAAATCCAGCTAAATGTCTGTTTCTTCAACCTCACTTTTTTGTTGGCTGATTTTCACTGCAAGTAAACAGAAATATTACCTGATAGTCAAAATTCCAACTGAACAGCCAGAGGCAAGGGGAAATATTCTTTAAAGAAATGATGAATGAAGATCGAAAGGTTGCTGGTGAAAGGGGCAGAGAGAAGAAACTCTTTTATGAGAAGCACAGAGTTTTAATGGGCACTGGCAGGGGAAGCATAGCCTAAATAAGGTTTATTCTGTTTCCTTCTCAAGACAAGCTCTTTTCTCTTTTTTCCCCTTTTAATGTTAATTTTATTGCATAACAAGTTTAAACAGATAGAAAAATAGATACCGAAATATGTTAGGAAATTCAAAACACCCACACAGTATAAACAGTATAAATGAGTTAAAAAATACATTTTGAAATCTGTGCACAAAGAACAAATTTAGCAAGATGTTATATTGACGGTGTTCCTCTGAATAAATAAAATAAGCATGTCGATTTATATATATATAAATATATATACACATATATGTCTGTGTGTTTCTGATTCTAATAACAATATAATAAAATCAGCACTATGAAAGAAAACTATGTAAAAGTTGAGTACATATTTTACCCATAGTAGCATGGTAGTCAATTAATGTGACTTGATGAAGGAAATTGTTATAGAAAGAAATTAAAATATCAAGAAAGAACAGAATGTGGTCACAGTGAAATACCAGTAAAAATTCATAGCATGAAAGAACAACAGGGTTCATTAGGCTGGATAATTAGCAAGTTGATTTAAAAATTTAGACCATCTGACTTTGATCTATAGAGCGTCCAAGTGCTGGGCATTCTGGAAATTTCAAGAATGTCAAGGTAGACAAACCTGGCACATTCTGGGCCTGGGTAATAACAGACATCTGAAACCAAAGCCTCTCCTTAAGACAACTGCGTGCACAGTTACCTTCACCCTTTTAATGTGCATAAAAATCACATGAATTATCTTAAAATAATAGGTACCCCTTTTATACATAAAAAGAAGGAAATAAAAATACAATGAGATTTTTCCCACACACAGTTATTCACACTTGTTAAATGAATACATCTTTGCTTTGAAGTCCACTGTGAAATTTCAAGTGTCAAACATAATGTATGCAGCACTATTTAGGGTTTTATAAAACACAGCATTTTGAATACATAAACATGTAATCTGGAATATCACAATATGCAATAATCAGAGTAAAACATCACCTGACATAATTCAAAGCAAAAAGAATAAATGGAATGAATGGCGAGTCATGTTTTTTTTTCCTGTTCAGAATTTATCTTTCAAAAGTCTCAACAAAGATACAGACTGGTCTAAGTCATACAGTGTCTAGAATTTTTATTTAATTATTATGCATGCCATAATTTCTTCCAGAGACTATCGCATGGAGCAAAATACAAAATAAGAGTGGAGGCTCCTCTGCAGAGAGCTCTGTCCATTTTGGAAAGCTGAATTAAAAGAATTTTGTGACAGCTACTTGGTCTTCATCTCCTGCAAAATCCAACTCAGTCTGCAATATATGAATTTCATTCATGACGCTATCTGAGGAATTTGGATCAAAAGAAAAAAGGAAAGGAAAGGAAAGGAAAGGAAAGGAAAGGAAAGGAAAGGAAAGGAAAGGAAAGGAAAGGAAAGGAAAGGAAAGGAAAGGAAGTAGTTCCAAAAAGAAACCAAAAGACTCAGGAACCAACTTCCAGAAAGACTTGCAAATCAGTGAACAGGAGAACTTGCCAGACAGTTGATTAGGTGTTAAAGCACATACTCTCTGAAGGTCAAGGCATGATAAGGTTCAGAGAAATAAGGTGAGTAGAAAATTCAGGAAGAAGCTCCGTTGAATTACCCCATCCCTGAAGTCCACTGAAATTGATAAAAAAATAATTAAAATAAAACAAATAAATTATTTATAAGATATTAGCAATTGTCACAGTTGCACACCATATGCACTGAAAAATATCACCTGGCTGATATGATAAGATGTAATACAGGACTTAAAAGTATCTTTCACCCTCATGGAAGCAAGGCCAAGCTGTTGAGCTCAATGTTGTGAATGGCTTGGCACACAGCAGGCCCTCCATCTCTATTTGTTGAATGAAGGACAGCATGAGTTGACCTGGATCTTCCACATTTCTAGACCATGCAACATTCTAGAATTGAGATAGTTTTGAAGGTCTATTTTATCTCATGTACCTTAATTTGGAGTATGAGAAGCAGGAGTGGAGTGATGCCTGAAAAGAAAATGTTGCAGAGTGGGGTCTATTTCCACTAAATCAAAGTGCAGAAGAAAATGGGCTGAAGATGAAACCAGGATATTTTTCTCCACTTACTACCAAGTCAGTTAGGGGAGCGTGAAGAGAAGGCAGGGATGAAAGAAACCTGAAAGAAAGCATCAGCTGTACCCAATTTTAAGGTTGCTGCTCAAAGTTGACTGACTAGGATAAATGTACCCTCACACTCCAAACAAAATGTCCTTTTGTCCCATGTCATTTCATTATAATGTGTGTGGAAAAAAACATAAAAACAATTTCCTGCACGAGCTACTGTCTGCATGAAGTTGGCATGGTCTCCCCATGTCTGTATGGGTTTTATCAGGGGATTCTGGCTCCCTCCCATATCCTGACAGTGAACTAGCATGTCTCCTTTGTCCTAGATTTCATGTGGTGTGTGTGAATCTGCCTTGCAAAGGAAGGATGTCCTGTCCAGCGTGGGTCCCGCCTGGTGGCCTGAGCAATAGGAGAGTGAGTGTCTGACCACCCTGCCACCCTGAATTGGAGGCAGCAGTTTGGAAAATACTAATCTTACTGGTTTTTTATAAATATTTCTTAAAATATATATATATATATATATATATATATATATATATATATGTGTGTGTCTCACATTTATTTCAGTATTTAATATTCAAAATGTTTTGGGTCTTTATTTAGAAGTTTGATAATGTTTCTGTGACCAGATATATGCAGTAGGCACTTAACTCTTACTTATATTAATGAAACTGTGGTGAAATTGGTTTTGTTATACAAGAGGAGAACTAAAAAAAGCTCAAAATTTATTTTTTTAAAATTGTGTACTTATTCTTTACATGTTTAAACTTCAGTCACCTTCAAAGTACTCTCCTTTTGATGCAATACACCTATTGAGAATTTTTTCCACTGCTCAAAACAGTTTTTGAACTTCTTGATTTTGATGCCTTTTGGGGCTTCTGCCATTTTTTGTTTCACTTCTTCCACATCAGCAAAATTTTTCCCTTTGAGGACATTTTTCACCTGGGGAAACAAAACCTGATTTGCTCAGGACAATATAAGGTGAATTGGGAGGGTGGGGTTTGGAGGTCATGCCATTTTTGATGTGGGCAGGTGCACTGGTAAATGACGTATCATGAAATGGGCAAATGCATTGAAAGAGTCTTCTAAAAAATTCATTGAAGCCAAATACAGCCTGTCACAACAATGCCAGCTGGTACACTGATACAGATGGGTTCCTGGAACACTCGCCTAGTAGGGGGATCCTCTCCTATAAGATAATTTCCACTTTTTGGGGGGTCCACCCTTGCTCATATTTCCTTCTGCTTAAAGCTGCAGTTTCCAAGAACCTATTATTAATGATGTTAAGTGAAGACTTACTGTAGTTTATGAAAAAGATTCCTGCAATCAGGGCAGTAGTTTCAGCTGGATCCTGAAGAATTAGTGGTGTTTAAATGCATGGTGATGACCAAGGTGTCTTCTACATTTCAAATTATTGTCAAAATACTAGGAGCAGGAAAACCAAATAATTATTTGAGAAACTAAGTCCATGTGAACAGAGCAGGATTTATAGAGGAGATTAAAGGGAAAAGCCTGCAAAATGGATTAGAGCAATATTTTTGAGACTTCAATGCAAGAGTACATGGAAGCTATCCTTTAACAATGGGAATTGAGGAAATATTTTGAAACTAGCTGGTGAGGAGATGAAATAATATTTTTTTGTGTGTGTGGCTTTTTAAATTTTTTTTTTAATTTTAATTGTTGTTCTTGTACAGTTTTCTGTCTTTTACTTCCATCCCAGCCCATTGCCCCAGCCCTCCCACCTCCCTCCCATTCCCACCCACCTAGTTTTTGTCCATGAGTCCTTTATACTTGTTCCTGTAAATCCTTCCCCTTTTCCCCTGAAGTTCCCTTCCCCTCCCCTCTGGTGACTGTCAGCCTGTTCTCAATTTCAGTGTCTTTGGTTATATCATGCTTGTTTGTTTTGTTGATTAGGTTCCTGTTAAAGGTGAGATCAGGGATCTACCTTTTGACCCAGCAATTCCACTGCTTGGATTATATCCTAAGAACCCTGAAACACCAATCCAAAAGAACCTGTGCAACCCAATGTTCATAACAGCACAATTTACAATAGCCAAGTGCTGGAAGCAACCTAGGTGCCAATCAGTAAATGAATGGATCAAAAAACTGTGGTACATTTACACAATGGAATTCTATGGAGCAGAAAGAAAGAAGGAGCTGCTACCCTTTGTGACAGCATGGATGGAACTGGAGAGCATTATGCTAAGCGAAACAAGCCAAGCAGTGAAAGAAATGATATTTTTAAAATGGCACTTTATTTCTCATAGTAAAAATAGCAGTTATAAGGTAGAAATATCTCAAATTTTCCTTTTCACAAAATCAGCAAGCATATATTTTAGTGACCCTGGAATGGATTCCTCCCCTTCTCTTGATTCCTCTTTACTTAACATCATAATTTTTCTGGTAATTCCAAAATAAAATATCTTTATAGCCCAGATAAACTTGCCAAATGATTGAAATATATGCCCAAAGGCTTGCAACTACTAAGGGCACAGCCTAAAAATCTGGTTTCCCAAGTCCCAGTCCATGACTTCTCACATGTTATTCTAATTATCTTTACACAATTAAATAGTAAATGCCTGTGACCAGTTTAATACATTTTAATTAAAAGGACATTTATGCACTCATCGCCTATCATAAGAAATAGAAGGTTTATTGCTAGTGGGGCTCCTTGCATGCCTTATCTAGATCAGTCTATTTCATTCCTGCCTCCTAAGAATTATAACCTTGGCATTTAAAAATATTTTAATAAATAAAGTATTTAAAGTAATTCATTAATTTTCTGTTAAAAATCAATCACTTATACTTTACAGAAGTATACAAAAAAGCATAGTATGTTATCTTTTACATATTGTTACATACAGCTTACTGATTTTACTTCCATGTTTTATTTTTTTGTTCTATGATTGTAATGTCAATGTTTTACTAGTCACATAATGTACTTTGGGTAGCGTTTTTTAAAAATTTTATTTTCATTTCTACTCTATGGACTATCTTGTTTAAATTTGAAATTATGTGTGAATAGTCATACCTCATATATGAAGCAAGTGGATTTTGATAGTAAGCTTATAGTTATTTTAATTGCTAATACTGTTAATGCCTAAATTAATCTAGCCAACCACTATCAATGTTATTTTTTTAAAATTGGATATTCTGGACTGTTTTTATTCTTCATTTGATTTCTACTTCAATGGATTCTATAAACATTCTTTTCTTTCTTTTTTTTTTTTTTTGCTTCAGTGAAAAAATTCATATAAAAATTTTCCCTTTTAATCTTTAAAATTTATGGACACAGATAATATGGGTGGTGGAGGTAGAAGAAGAATTAAGAGGGATGAGTGGTAATGAAAAAATGCAATGAAAATAAACTATTAAAATAATAATAAATAATAAAATTAGTCTCTCAGTTTAATCATTTGAGATTTTCATCATTTTGAGTATTAAAAATTGAGGCTATAAATTTCATTTTATTGCTACCTTAGTGTTATTTCTAAGTTTTACATATGCTATTTTCATATCTTGTTTTAAATATTTTTATATCCATTATTATTTTTATAGGATTAATGAGTTGAGAATTATGCTTTTTTAATTTATAATCATGATTACTGTAAATATTAACTAAATTGCATTGTGGTTGAAACCCTGACATGTAGAATTCTGAAATTTGTGAGACTGGATGGGTGGTCTTGCACACCATAGATTTTAACAAATTTTATATATTTTGCAATTACTGGTTGCAATTTCCATATACATACACTAGAGCAAGTTAGTCCAGAGAATTAGATGACCCTTCTGAATTTCTTTTTGTATTTTTGCCTAGTGAATCTACTAATTACAAAATGAAGTTAAAGGTATATCAATTGCTCCTTCAAGTTCTATTGGTTTGTGTTCAAGATATTATGATATGATGTATTCTTAGGTATATATGAATTTAGATTTTTTTTGTGTGTTTTAATCCTCCTGGTAAATTAAAGTTTTTAACATTTTGAAGTAATCCTTTCTATGTCTATTAAGTCTATCTTATTTGTTGTTAATAACTATTAATATAACTTCACCAACTTCATTTAGGTTAGTATTGTATTTGCCTGATATAAATTTTGCAGTTTTCTTCTGTAGTCTCTTTCCTTATCTTTTAGATGAATTTCAGTTTACAGCATAGTACTATTTAATCTTTAGAACGTAGTTTGCTATTTTCTTTTAAATTAAGATTTTAGTCTAGTTATATTGCTACTCAATAAATTTAGTCACAATATAGTAGTTAAGAGAATAATTGCTAGAGGCAGAATGCTGGATTTGGATTATGGACCTGGGACTTCTTAGAAATGCACAACCCTGGCCAAGTCACTAAAACTCTCTGTGCCTCCTTACTACCTAATTTTTACTGAAAGCAGCAGTTCTTTCATGAGGCTCTTGCAGAAATTAAATGATGTAATCTTTGTAAATTCTCTCTAATACTGGCTGGTATATAACAGATACTATATAATTGTTTGCTATTATCATGTTTGAATTAAATATCCCAATTTTTTCTTTTTTATTATTTTGCATTATTATATTTTAATGTTTTATTTGCTCCACTGTTTTCTCCCTTATTTCTATTGATCCATTATGAAAAATATTTTAATTGCATTCTATTTGCTTTAGTAGCTTTTTATCTATTTATTTATTTATTTACTTATTTACTTATTTATTTACTGAATTTATTGGGGTGACATCAGTTAATAAAATTATATAGGCTTCAGGTATACAATTGAACAATACATCATCTGTGTATTATATTGTGTGTTTAGCACTCCAAATCAAGTCTCCTTCCATCACCAGTTACACCCCTTATCCTCTTCTATCTTCCCCTACTCCTCCTTCCCTTTGGCAATCACCATACTGTTGCTTGGGTCCATGAGCCTTTGTTTTGTTTCTTTTGTTTATTGATCCCTTCACCCTTCTCACCTAGTCCCCAACTGTCTCCCCTATAACAGCTGTCATATTGTTCTTTGAATTCATGAGTCTGTCTCCCCTTTGTTAGTTTATTTTGCTCACTAGATTCCACATATAAATAAATTCATGATGCTTGTTTTTCTCTGACTGGCTTATTTCACTTAGCATGGTATTTTTCAGGTCATTCCATGTTATTGCAAATGGTAAAATTTTTTTTTTATAGCTGAATAGTATTCTATTATGTAAATATACCACAGCTTTTTTTTATCCACTCATCCACAATCAATTATCACCTCACACCTGTCAGAGTGGCCATCATCTATAAATCAACAAAACACAAGTGTTGGTGAGGTTATGGAGGAAATGTGGAACCCTCAGGCACTGTTGGTAGGAATGTGGATGGGTACAGCCACTATGGAAATCAGTATGGAGTGACCTCAAAAAATTAAAGTTGGAAGTGATTTATGACCCAGCAATTAGACTTCTGGGAATATATCCAAAGAAACCTGAAACACTAATTTGAAAGAATGTATGCACCCCTATGTTCATTGCAGCGTTATTTACAATAGCTAAGATTTGGAAGCAACCCAAGTGCCTATTTGTTTTATTATAATTTAAAAAATCTATCAAGGGTTTGATCTCCATAATACATAAAGAACTCTCAGGACTCCACTTTAAGAAGACAAGCAACCCAATTAAAAAATGGCCAAAGGACTTAAAAAGACACTTTTTCAAGGAGGACAGACAGAGGGTCCAGAGACAAATGAAAAGATGCTCAGTATCGCTTGCCATCAGAGAGATGCAAATTAAAACTGCAATGAAACACCACTTCACACTGGTGACAATGGCCATCATAAACAAATCAACAAACAATAAGTGTTGGAGAGGTTGTGGAGAAAATGGAACCCTAGTGCACTGTTGGTGGGAATACAGACTGGTACAGCCACTGTGGAAAACAGTATGGAGTTTCCTCGGAAAACTAAAAATGGAACTGCTTTTTGACCCAGCAATTCCACTGCTGGGATTATACCCTAAGAATACTGAAACACCAATTCAAAATAACCCATACACCCCAATGTTCATAGCAGCACAATTTACAATAGCCAAGTGCTGGAAGTAACCCAAGTGCCCATCAGTAAATGAATGGATCAAAAAACTATGATACATTTACACAATGGAATTCTACATACGCAGCAAAAAGAAAGAAGAAGCTGCTACCCTTTGCAACAGCATGGATGGAAACGGAGAGCATTATGCTAAGTGAAGTAAGCCAGGTAGCGTTCAGAGAAATACCACATGATCTCACCTATAAGTGGAACCTAATCAACAAAACAAACAAACAAGGAAAATAGAACCAGAGACGTGGAAATAAAGAACAAACTGACAGTGACCAGAGGGAACAGGGGAAGGGCATAATGAGGAAAAGAAGGGGAAAGAAGGGTCATCAAGGAACATGCATAAAGTACCCATGGACATGGACAACAGGGTGCGGATTGACTGTGGGAGAAGGGTAGGGGAGGGGGAGGATGGGGGTGGGCAAGATGGAGGAAGGCAACAGGGTATAAATTTGAAAAACTGTAACTGAACAACAATTAAGTAAGTACATAAATAAATCTTAAGTTGAAAAAAATTAAATATTTCCACAAATTAAATAACAAATTAATTACCCATTAAACTCCAACAGAACCCACAGTTAAATATCTTCTCTGGCAATTTCTAAAAAGCCTAAGAATATGTGTATAATCCTTCCTGTTTTGCTAAAATTTAATATCAATATTTCTTTTACTGAATATTAGTATAAACATTTAAAATATAAATAAGAGAATTGGGAAAAAATATACTTTAGTGTAGAAAGATAGCATGATTAAGGCAAAAATTGGTTAGTAATAAATTTTAAAAAGAACTTTAAACAATCTATTAGAGATCACCTTTTGTGGTTGAAAAGTTTCATTATAATGCATTAAAATGGGAAGATAAAAGGCTAGTTCTCAGGAGCATTTCAATGCTGCCAGCTAGAAGGGGTAGCATTTTCAGTGATTTATATCTTGGGCTTCTTTAATTCTAAAATCAAAGAGATTTTTTCCCTCTTTCATTTTAACATGCCATTAATCCTTTGTATTCTGTGACTCACCCCTTCATCAATCCATGTCACCTCCATGCTCACTATCTTTAGGGTGCCTCTAAGGATAAGACATTTCACTTTCAGGGGTTTCCCTACATCCAGAACCTCTGAGTGAAAGTATATTTATCTTTTTTGTGCAAAACCAAATGCTAAATCCATCCTGACTCAAAGCTAATCCTGGGATATTTCACATCTCAAAATGGAGAAAATGAGATTCAGCAACAGCATCTTAGTGGATAATTTAAACAAATTTCAAAGATGGAAATAGTACCAGAATGAACTTTGTAATTCTGAATCACAGTTTCTCAGAGTCTGTGGGATGCTTGGATATAATTTGATCCAATCTTCTCATTTTATAAGCATGGAAACTGGGACTCCAAGAAATATTAAGTGACATGTCTTAAGTTACAATAGAGGCTTAGGTGTGGTACAAAGAAATGCCATTCTATGCTGTTCCTCATTTGGCAATACTTCCAGTTTGACACACTTAAATATATGATTAGTGTTGTTTAGTTTTTGGTGGGAAAGGGGTTTATTACTTACATTTTCACTTCCCCACTAGATTGTAAACTATGAAGAAAGAACTACATTCTTTTTAAATCTGTCCAGCAGCCCCAAATCCCTTCTCAAATTGAAGTCTAATCCCTGGCCTGTCACTTATTAGGAATTCAATAAATTGATGAATAATTTATCTTTGGAGGAACAACTTTAGAAAACCTTGCTTATTGTAAAGTGAAAAGCAATGGAAATGAACAGTAATTTTATAAATGCTGGTCACAGAGATGAGAGATTTCCACCACAGTTTCATAAAATGAAGAAAAATCCCACCCATAATGTTATTTTGTCTGTGAACAGAGTACCTAACAGAACTCACCTTAAAAGTCATATATCCTGAAAAGTAGGGGAAGAGTATTTTAGACTCATTCTATGAATTATAAGCAAAAGTTTAGCTGATACCTGAGGTTTCAGTTAAGTAATTTTCTGGCACGATGATATTAAATTAAACTCCCATTTGATAAGATGTCCCATTTTGTATTTTTTTTAAAAACTACCCTGATGTTTTGTTTAGTTTGTCATGAGCCAGCTCTAGTAGAACAGTGAAATGTTAAAAAAAACAAAACACCAAAAAAAAAAAAACCCACAAAAAAACTAGATCTGCTTAGTTGGAAAGAATGAGTCATTAATCACCTTTTTTGAAGAAAGCCTGACGGAGGATAACTCTGGAAACTGCTGGAGAAAGTGATTACATAAGGCAGGCTGAGTTTGCCTAGAACGTGGAAACAATGAGCTTCAAAATTCTGGTGATTCAAAAAACAAAGGCTTAGTTTTTTCATGCTTGGTCCATTGCGCATTCAGCCACCTGTCCAGGGAGTCTGTTCTACATGGGATGGTACAGGAGCTCACCTCCACATCAGCACACACTTCCTTAATCCCAGCAGCCCTTTCACTAAATGCTTAACCCTGGAAGTCACACACTCAATTTCTACTCATACTTCACTGGTTTGAAGCAAGTCATGTAACCACACTCAATTTGAAGCTGAGGGGAAGTATCTTTTATCCTGTTCTCTGAAGAAGAAGAAACAATACTAATGAACAATATACTATCTGTGACAGAGATGCATATATATCATTGATTTTAAATTTATTCAAACTTAAGGCAGAACATGAAGGCACATGTCACAATCCTAAAAGGTAACCAAGGTCCTCATGTAATAAAAACAAATTTATCTCCCACAGTGATGTGAAATTTACTTTAAAATAAAGAAGCCTCTTGGTTCTATGTCTTAGTTCAAACATGACTATGATTTCATAATATTCCACATGAAGTTAAAAGTTACTCCTTGTATATCAAAGAAAAAGACTTAGGCTTCCTTTCGTCTGGACACTCAATAACATAGAAAATGATGAGAGCAACTTCTTGGGTAGTTTTCAAAAAATAAAGTTTTTCTAACTGAAAATGAATTTGATGTCTACCAGTTGATTAGAAATAAATCAACTGGTAGACATCAAATAAAGAATTAGTGGTTTTAAAATATGCCTGTGTGTGTATGTTAATACAACCCCTAGATCAAAAAGTAAACAAAAAAAAAAAAAAAGAAAAAGAAAAGGTGTAGGGAGAGGGAGGAAGAACATTTATTCCACTTTTGGAAACTATGTATTTTTTAAACGATGCTTTTACAGCAGTGACACAATAAATATTATATATACAATATTTTATATAAAATATTGTATATATAATATTATAATATTATATATAATATTATTATAATATTTATATATCTATAAATTTTGCCACGGTTTTTCTCTACCACTTTGCCAGTTGTGGCCTTTATATGGCACTAAATATTTTATATGGTTGAAATACCAATGTTTTATCTGTAATAATACTAGGGTATTCAAGGCTTTTCTTATTCAGGGTATGGTTTCAGTTTGTAGTAGAAATATATATGATTAACATGTGAAATACTAACAAAATAGTATGTGAAATTTAAGGCTCCGATAAATTAAATAACTACAAAAACACATAGAAATTAGGTAGTAGAATTAAGATTCAAAATCAGGTCTCTTGAATATAAATCTTAGATATATATGTGTAAGTAATATGCATTTTAGCATATTTATGATTTTTCTTTGTTACCTCTCTAAGACTAAAAAGTGATACTTTCTTTGAGATAAAATGATATATTTAAGAATCTTTAGAAGATATTTTACTTGTCCAATTGGGTGATTATTTTTCATGAGCTGCATAATCTTAGATCCTCTTGCCTATGTATTAAAAGTAATTTTATTTCATTTTGTGCCAAGTATAGATGTCTCCAAAGGAAATGCAGAAGAAGTATGTATGATGAATTTCTTCAAATTCCTTACTCGTAGCCATCAGGGAGTTTTGAATTTGCTGAACAAAACATTCTAAATTAAAAACATTCTCTATCCAGTTGAATGATTTTGCTAAAGAATCATAACATAATAATTTCTTCCAAATAGTATATTATACTTTGGTTAAGTAAAAATGAAACATTGAATTGACTTTCTCTAATACAATCATTGTATGTTGGGGCATATAGTGAAGTAATTAGGAGATAGTTACATTTTTAATGTATCATATGAAAACAAAATATCATGACTATTTTTGAATGATAAAAGCAATCTGACAAGGGAAAGGAACGTTGCTTCATAAGGTTATTTTGTATGTTCTTCTCTGAGAAAAAGGCTTCACGGGCAGCACATATTTATATGTTTGAAATTGCATCTTATTTCTCACCTCAGGTAGCTCTCCATAGGTGCCGAATACAATACATTGGTAGCTGAACAGCTCACTGCCCTGAAGTGTTCTGCTACATGCCTGACTGAGCTATACAATAGTAAAGGCTGCTCAGATGACAGGCCCTTGTTGATCACCTCTTCTGGCAGATGTTGTAAGTTTGGTTTCTTCTCAACTCCTGCTTATTTCCATCAAAGGACAACTGTCAGATACTTCGATGAAAACTTTTGAATTGGACAATTAACCATCTTTACTGTCTGTACAAAAAAATCCTTATTATTTCTGAGTATAAATCTCTATCATTCATTTGAAATGAATGATTGAAAACCCCCAATAAGTTACAGTGTATAATTTCTGAAAGAAACCACTTCACTACCCTAATGTGAATGTATTCACTTTCTGACCCATTTCTTATGCTTGGTTGACTGAGAAAAGGACGTAAAATCTCCTAGGATTTTGTGCCATATTTCTTCTGTGTATGACAGTCATTTGTGTTAATCACCATATACTTCCAGGCATGATAGCATTTCACTTCTCTGCTCCATATGAAGGTAAGATGACCATATGACTCACTTTGGTTAAAATAAGTGGTGTATCTTACTCTTGAATAACAGATTTAAAAACTGGTATGCAATTCTATATATTCTTTCCTACTGTTTTAATAATCTTGGAAATATACATCAACCTAGAGCTTCTATTATTCTAGGTTCTAGAGTAACTATGATGAGCGAAATCCTCAGTTGGGTGTGAATGTGTGTAAGAAATACATTTTTGTTGTATTTAAGAGCTAAGAGTTTTCCCCTTACCTCAGCTTAACCATTGTCTTGACAGATACATTGTGTTCTCCTAGAGATTTCTCAATAACAAATGAGATACATACTCATAAAGATATACTGGAACTCTGCTGAAATGTAGCCCTATGTGTGCCTCAGATTTTATTTATGAAGAATGAAATTCTGAGAAATTGGTTGTTGCCACTAGCAACTTGCTTCCTTATTAACCACACAAATGATACTAAGAACCTAAAAAAAAAATCTTACTGGACAGAGAGCCTGACAGACTATTAAATGTGCAAGCTAATCCTATCCTCTCCAAAGCTTCCCATACCTCTGGACACTCTTTCTCATGGAGCCTGTGTGTGTGATCTACTCAGGCAGCACTGACATTTTCCTGTTGGTGCCCAGTGAATGCTGACTCCACTCTTTGAAATCTCACCTTATCATGATTTTGTCTAAATATTACATATCTCAAGCAACACTCACCTCTTTTGGGGGAGTAACATTCTCTCGATCTCTTATTTACACATTTACTTTATCCCAGAAAAGATCTGGAGCCACATTGGCTAGGTTCAAATATTAGCTCCACTATTAGCTAACTTTAGGGCACTGGACAATTTAATTAAATATGTATGTTTTTCATCTTTAGGTGAATATAAGGAAACAGTACTCTTTAACTCATAGGGCTATCCTGAAGATTTGATAAGATAATCAGCATTAACAGCTTTACACATTAAGGGCTGTAATTACCACCCAAGCCAACACTGGCAATTCATGGTCCTCCCATTGCATTGTGGGAGTACCACTTCATGTAATTCACACTACCACAAATATACATTAATTTGTCTTTTTCATAAAATGTTGAGTAAGAGGTCTTAATTATAACAAATAGAGCTTTTCAACTGTGACTTACAATGTTTGTAACTCAGGCACTTTTCTGTAGTTTACCGACTAGTAACAGGACAGGCTTTGACTTCTGGTAAGATTATATGTTTTAGGCTTTGACCTCTAACCCAGATTACATGTTTTATGCTGCTTTCATTCAGTAAATTCAGACCTAATTGTGTAATCTTGCCTTGTTTGACTAATCTCTAAAGAATTAAATGAAAATCAATGAATTATTATGTTGTTAAGGTCTCTGCCAATGGCAAAATAATATCTTCAAATCTTTGGTTACCTAACCACAATTGTGCACTTCAGTGGACTAAGCATAGCTCATACCATTGCAGTGATATTTAAGACATAATGTGGTATACTAAATGGGTAGGCTATTTTGGGGGTTTATTTATGTCATTTCCAATTTATGAATTTTTAAAATTGTGGATGTAATTACTGCTTATTATAGGTACAATTTTGTGCAATTAAATATCATTCATGTTGCTGTTTTCGAATGAGGTAAACTACATGTCAAATGAAGATTGTCCACGAATTTTATATATTTGTGTCTCTGAAGATGTTAATGGATTGACTTTAAAATTCCTATGTGCCTGATATACAGAAAAGATTTTCATTAATTTACTCAAACTTTGAGTTTTATATCTGTAGCATAAAATGTTTTTAAGATGTAAAGGAATAGAAGACATTAGTGATACACCAGAATTTGAAATAAATTATAGAAATTTTTTATATAACAGTGGAAAGTTTGTCCTAGCCCATGTGGCTCTTTTGGTTGGGCGTGGGACCTCAAACTGAAAGGCCACCAATTCCATTCCCAGTCACAGTCACAGCATGGGTTTGGGTTGTGGGTTTGGTCCCGGTCAGGCACCTATGAGAGGCAGCTGGTCACTGTTTCTCTCTCACCTCTTCCCCATTCTTTCTCCCTCCCTTCCCTTTTAAATAAATAAATATTTTTTTAAAAAAGAAAGGAAACTTTGATTTAGCAGATACTTTTAAAACTAAAATCTACTTTCCATTTGGAAGCAAATTAAAAACATGTTTTTCTTTTTAATTTATACAGAAGAGAGAGGAGAGAGAAGGAGAGTGAAAGAAACATGGATTTGAAAGAAAAATATCAACAGGTTGCCTTTTGTATGTGCCTAGATTGGGACGGAACCCCAACCCAGACATGTGCCCTGGCCAGGAATCAAACTGGTAGCCTTTTGGTTTGTGAGACAATGCCCAACCAATTGAGCTACACCATTTGGGGACAGAATCAAAGTTTTAATGAAGTTATATAAATAGTCTCACATCAAAATCATAGTGTCAGTTTAGATTACTGGGAGTGTCTGTTCCATGACTCATTATCTTTGCAAGAAAGAAATGGAGATATAATAAGTATAGTAAAATCTATGTGAAATAAAAGCATCGACTAACATATTTTCATGATCCAGCAGGTCATATGCTTGACAGCTTTTAGATTATAATTACTGTGGGAAAAACTGAGAAAGGTGTAGTCACTGGTAATCTGTTTTTCCCTAGAAATTGAGATTATGATGCTACCCCATAAATCATCATGATTTATTCATCAGTCAGCATAATCTCATGCAATATTTGCTTCAAGTACAATTTAAACAGTGTTTGGTAAAAAAAAGTATTTCAGGTTTTTAATTCATTTGTTTTTTTTTTTTTGTTTGTTTGTTTCTGAAACTACCAGCCCAAAATTAAGAAGAAAGCAGAAAACAAATTTCCACATTACTAAACCATGCTTTGTTTAACTAAACCATGGCTGTTTCTCTGTGATTATTTGCTAGTGCAGGAGAAGGGCTGAGAAGCTGGTTCTTGACAACATGGGGTTAGGGTATAAAAACTGGTGTCTAAGATTCACTGATGGGTGGTCCTAAGAGAACCCTCATAACCTGGGTAGATATTCAAAGCACTGCATCCTTGAAAGAGGCACTTATACCGATTACAGCTCAGCACGAGAAAGCTAGGGTGCTCTAGAAATAACTTAATCCCCAAAATTTAATTAAAGTATTCCATAAATCCTTACTATATCTGGCACCAGAAAGATGCAAATAAAAACCTTGAGTAAATAACAGTATCCTGGGTCACATTTTTTTGGTATCACAATGTTTCAAACTAAAAAAAAAAAAAATAATCAAGGACACAGGAGACAAAGTGACATGAATATGAGTCATCATATGCAATAAAAAATATAGGCAGTTGGAAATGTAAACTACTCGACACAGAATTAGAAATAACTGATTACCATGTTTGCAAAACAAAATTTAGGAACTAAAAAGTTTTTAAAGAGATGTAAACTATTTTATAAAACTGCATATCAAGTTTTAAAGAAAAACAAATATGATTTCTAGAACTGTAAAAAATTGACAACAATCAAGAATGCATCAGTTGACTTCTGGTCAAGATGGTGGTGTAGGCAGACACAGCTCACCTCTTTGCACAACTACATCAAAATAACAACTAAGATATAGAACACCCATAACTCAGAACCATGAGAAATCAAGTTGAGTGGAAGTCTGACAACTATGGAATTAAAGAAACCACATCCATCCAGACTGGTAGGAGGGGCACAGATGTGGAATGGGCTGGTTTCATACCCACATGTGCTCGGTGAAATTTCAAAATTCAGGAGGAATGTCTCAGGAGAGAGGAGTACCAGCCTCAGACTCCTCAACCCAGGGTTACAATGCCAGGAAGGTAAGTAAAAAACCTGGCTGCAAAAAAACATTAGATGTTGAATCGGTGGAAGAAATTCTGAAGTCCAAAGCAATTCCTGGCTGCAAAAAAACATTAGATGTTGAATCGGTGGAAGAAATTCTGAAGTCCAAAGCAATTCCTCTTAAAGAACCAACACATGGACTCACCTACTCAGACTCACTCCCTCTGAGCTCTAGCACTGGTGTAGAAGCGGTAATATATAGGTAGAAACGGAAGTGTCTGACATCAAACAAGCAGAGGCTATTGTCCCTTTTCTAAATCTTTCCCCCATAGAGCCAGAGAGCTCACAAGCTGTGCCATATCTGAGACTTCATCAACCTGGCTAACACTGTTTGACCCACCTCAGAGATCCCCAGAGACTCTACTCCACCCAATTTATAGGTCCACCCAAGTTGCTTTTCCATGTGAATGGCTGGTCTTTGCTCATGCTGCACACCTTTCTAAATCTTCACAAACTGATGCGGACCCTGGTCGGCAAGAACCGTGTGTTGTGGCTGTGAGAGACAAATTTACACAGACTACAGAAGTCCTGTGGAGAAAAAGAGATGGTATGGCTGCTCTCTAAGAGAAAGAGAGAGGGCTCCAACCCCTGCCTGGACAGGCTTTTATTGCTTTTCTGGGTACATTACATCGAGGATGGTCCTCATTTACTATGCACAGGCTCACTGTAGGTGATTACCTTTTACAGAAAACAAAGGAAAAAATGTTGCTAATTACTTCAAAGAGAAGGATGTTACAGATCAAGGGGAGAAGTGGTTGAACTGGTTACACTACATTCTTGGGAGGTTTAGCACAGATTTTATGAAGTTATTTTAGAGATATGCTTTAAACATTTGCTGCCTCAATCCAGGATGAGGGAGTTTTAGCAAAAGCAAGTCTCATAGCAGCCTAGGTACAATGCAGGCCTGATTCGCCATAGGAGAACCTATCTGTGAGTGTGGCTCCTGTGTGCCAGACCTCGCTTCCCATTGGCTTTTCCCAGTGGGAGCTGGGCTAAATTCCCATGCCATGTGGAATGGTTCCCTATATCAAACAAGCAACAGCTGGTTCAGTGAGCCTCAGACCCGCATTAGATGCAGTCAGCCTACATTCACATCTTGGCTTCACCTGGGAATCTCTGAGCCCAGCACAAGTAGTAGCCATTTCAGATTGTGTAATCATGCTCAGTAGGCCCAGACAAGGCACAGGCAGGGGCAGATCTTGGCCTGCATCACAAAGAAAATTCCAGGGCCAGTGCACCCAGTAAACAGCTACAGACCACATTGGAGCACAATCACCTGGTCCTGTACAGAGGTTGGGGAGCTGATCCTCCACAGAAGTTGGTGAAGAGTGGTCACAGCCAATCTTTTCAGCTGACTGGCCTGGGTAAATCCCTCATATTGATCTGCCAATAGCAACCAAGGCTCAACAACAAGAGGAGGATATATTCAGCCCACATGAAGGGCATAACTTAAGTACCCAGCTTGGGTGACAGGGGAAGCTGCAGCACTGGACCCTATGGGACACCTACTGCATTAGGCCATGCTACCAAAACACAGAGTCAAAACAACTCTACCTAATACATAGAAATGCACACAGAGTGGCGCCAAAAGGAGGAGACAAAGAAACATGGCCCAAATGAAAGAACAGATCAAAACTCCAGAAAAAGATTTAAATTGCTCATCTGGAGATGAGCAATCTATCAGATACAGAGTTCAAAACATTGGTTATAAGGATGCTCAAGGAAATTAGTGGGGACCTCAGCAGCATAATAAAAAAGATCTAGTTGGAAATGAAGTATACACTAATTGAAATAAAGAACAACTTTTAGGGAAACAACACCAGAGTGGATGAAGCTGAGAATCAAAGCAATGATTTAGAATATAAGGAAGCAAAAAGCAACCAATCAAAACAATAAGAAAAGTGAATCTAAAAATAATGAGTATAGTATAAGCAGCCTCTGAGACAACTTCAAGAGGTCCAACATTCACATCACAGGGATGCCAGAAGGAGAAGAGAAAGCACAAGAAATTATAAATCTATTCAAAACACTAATGAAAGAAAACTCCCCTAATTTGGTGAAGGGCATAGACATGCAAGTCCAGGAAGCAGAGAGAGTCCCAAACAAGATGGATGCAAAGAGACCCACCCTAAGACACATCATAATTAGAACACCAAAGGTTAAAGATAAAGAGAGAATCTTACAAGCAGCAAAAGAAAAGAAGTTAGTTACCTATAAGGGAGTTCTCATAAACCTGTCAGCTTATTTCTGAATAGAAACTTTGTGGTCTGGAAGGGATTGGCAAGAGTTATCCAAAGTCATAGAAAGCAGGGACCTACAGCCATGATTTCTCTAACCAACATAGCTGTCATTTAGAATTGAAGGATAGATAAAGAGCTTCCCAGACAAGAGGAAACTAAGGAGTTCATCATCACCAAACCATTATTATATGAAATGTTAAGGGGACTTATTTAAGAAAAAGAAGATCAAGACTATGAACACTAAAATGGCAAAAATACATACCTATCAACAACTGAATCTAAAAAAGAATCTAAGTAAGCAAGCAGAACAGAAACAGAATCATGGATGCAGAGAGTGTTTTCATAGTTGTTGGATAGGAGGGTGGTTTGGGGGAATAGCTGAAGAGGTGAGGGGATTAAGAAGTAGAAATAGGTAATTACAGAATAGCTATGGGGATGTAAAGTACAGTGTAATAAATGGAGTAACCAAAGAGCTTATATGCATGACCCATGGACATGAACAATGGTGGGGGGATTCTCTGAGGAAGTCAGGGTGATTGGTGGAGAACTCATCAAACAGCATTTCCCTTGTAAAGGGACAGGCTCAGGGGACAGAACCACTTTCAGGCCAATGGAGTATGAATTTTTTTAAATAAGTTTTAAGGAAAGGATGTTTTATTGAGCCTATGAGAAAGTCACTGCATGAGACATTCTGGATATTTGAAAGGTTGGAGCCATTTATTCACCATAATGAAACCCAGAATCATGAAGAAACCAACCTAGAGGGAAGAGTGCACAAAAAGGAGTTGCAGAGAAAGAGCACCAAACAAGGCTGAGTCACCCTGGAAGCTCTCTTGACCTCTGGAAATTTACAACAGCCCATACATTTCCGTATGGTTTGGTCTGTTTGAAGCAGTTGCCAGCTTCTTGCCTGTAATAGCATCTGAACTAAATTGTAACCCTTCTATGAGTTCCTTTAGATATTAAGCAAAATACTAATAGATGATACTTCACTATGCAGCTCCCCAAATTTCCCAGGTTCTCTTTCAACTCATCACTTTCACAAATGGCATTACTTTGGCCTGAAACTCTCTTCCGAACGGGTCTATTATTGACAAAGTCACACCTGACATTCTGGTTTCATCGAAGATATGCCTTTCTAATACCCCAACTAACTCCCATTTTTTTCTGCAGACTCCCAAAGTATGCTAAGTTTCTCTTAAACAAAACAGCTACAAACAAGATTATACAGACCTGCATTTTTACACTGTAATCTTCTGCAATGGGCTAATACCAAGCAAAGTAATCAACTTAATATCCCTCACTCCAAGCTCTGAGTTAGAATATTATAACATCTGAATAAACGATATTGAGAGAAAATACATGTAAATGAGTGAATGACTTATATGCACATTAGAAATAAGGTTTTTTTGAGTTGTTAAAGCTTGAATCTTGAAATCTGTTATTAGTTAATCAAGTTCAGAATAAGAATTGCTTCTTCTGTACATTTTTATACACTCTGTTCTCTCAGTCCATTCATGATGATGCTTCTGACACCAAGGAAACTGATACACTACTCCATTCTCAGCATTTTGTTAAGCTACGTATCCAATGGCAACATAAGTGCTCCAAAATTTTTAGAACAGTCACCATTATGTGCTGATAATTATTCAGGAAGATGTTGCCATTAATATATTCCAAATCTTCATCAGTGATAGGCAACTGCTCAAAACACAGAATAAATGGTGTGTGTGTATAATTTATGAATATGCATGCAGTTTATATTTTAAAGTAGTTTTATTTACTTTGCAATAAGTGCTTTCACTGAGTGAAGACCTATGTTATAAGTCAATTTGTAAATGTTTATTAGGGGAGCAATGTGCAAACTGGATAGAACATAGGAACTAGAGCTGAACATTTCTGAGTAGGAGCTGCTCTCTAGAATTTGCACACTGGGTAGCCCTTGGCATATGAATTCATTTCTTCTCCTGAAGGATGAACTTGTGATTACTGTTGAATTTTTCTAAGCATTAGAAATAATATATGTAAAATATTTAAAACAATCCTGCATAATGTGTTTAATAAAGAGGAGGTTTTGTGATTTTTTTTGCTGCTGTTCTTATTATTAAGGATTATGATTCAGAAAAAGAAAAAGAGCCACCAACCTTATAATATTTAATGTAATCCTTCCATGTGTTGATAAAGAAAAGAAAATGTTAGCAGAACCAAACATCTCAACTGCCAAACTGAAACCAAAATTTATCTTTGTTTTATTTTAGCTACTTGAAAAACATGTGAGGTTAGGAGTTAGGAGGAGTAAGGAGTTTATTTTTAAAAAAGTATGAAGATAAGGTTGATGTGGTTGTGGGGGAGGAGGAGAGTGGGGAGGAGCCAGAGACAAAATTAGCATCTATGTTGCTTTGCCATGTGTTCTCCCTGTATTTCCTCACGATAGCCTTTTCAGCAGGAATGATCATATCCATTTTATGGGGGAAGAAACAGAGACTCAACTAAAATAACTTTCTTTAGATAACATGGCTAGTAAGTCTCAAATCACAAATCAAACCTGGGTCTTTATAAACTCCTAAAGCTGTGATTTTTCTACCATGGTATTTGTCTTCTAACTAAACACTGGGAATAATTGTCCACTAAACTTTAATGGCAATGAAGACAAATGTATCAGAAATGTTACTAACTTTCCTCAGTTAAGATAGGAAAGATGCTAGTGCTCATCTTGGCTATCCTCCCACCTAATGTAATACTAATATAATTTAATAAAAATAAACTAATTTTATTAATGTCAAGCTTTTCATGAAGGTGTGTCTTGCATAAAAGCAAGGAAGCTCATGAAATATTTACTCAAATTATAATGCAAAATAATAAAACAAACATTCACTATAACTACAAAAATGTAAGCATATTGAATTCTAAAAAAGAAGTCAGAAAGGAATTGCATGAAAATAAAGGAATTGGTAGACTAGGGTAAGAGAATCATTATTTCACTTTCAAAAGTTAAGTACTATTGACATATTTATTTCTAGATACAATAAAGTTGAAAATAAAGATATTCAATGTTCTAGAATTTAAAAGAAAGAAAAAAAATAAACACAAGGAAATCCAATAAATTTTCATGGACAAATTTTCTAGCTGTATTATGGTAGTATGTTTGCAAATGTCATAAAGGATGGTCTTACTTTTTCTATTTCTTTGACTCATTCCAAAATAATGAAATACAAATTTGTGCAGAACATTTCTCATCCTTACTCCACAGAACCCTGAAATGTGCAGCTATTTCCAAATTATTTATTCACTTACTTATTGAAGTATTTCCTAATTGATCTTTTGATGTACTCAGCACAGTGCCAAGCTTGAACTCAATTCCAGCAGTCTATGAGCCCATTAGCGCTGATATCTAAGGTGCTTAAGGACACACAACACATGTGCCTTCTGGATAATTAGATGGGGCAGAATACTGCAAGTACTGAAAGGATTAGTGTAGATAATAAGTTTCAGAGTAAGTAGGAAAGTTACGATGTTATTTTGGGCTACTATTTTCAAGGAAGTCATAACAAAACTGAGGTTACTTGAACTGAACCTTAAAAAATTAGATAGATTTACTCACTATTTCCTTATTCAAAAAAATAACTAAATAAATGAGAGCATATTTATCTTTATTCCACAAAATTATAAACCTAGCATTGATGTCTCTGCATACTTATTTCAAAGTGAATGATTTAATTTAGTATACTGTCGACCAACTGGTAAGCCATTTAGTCCTTACTTTATTTAACAAGTATTCATCAGCACTAGTTTTTTAGGGTACTATGCTAGGGGATAAAGACACAGTGAAGGGCTATAGAAACCAGTTCCCTCCTTAGTGAATCTTGGAAAGTCTATCAGGAAATACACAATTTAAATAGATTATTAGCCCAAAGCATAACTTCCAAGCGTGATAAGGATTAGGAAAGAGAGATGCAGGTTGATAAAAATGACGTGTTATAAGGAAATCCCGGTTCCTCAGCATAAACCACATCTGTTGTGCACTCCACAACAGCGGCATTTAAAAAGAATAAATAAAACACAGTGTGAAGATACTTGAACTCTATTTTAATTATATGGAAGTTACCACTGTGGGTGACATAATCAGCTATGCATTCATAGGTGATGTTCTGCCTAATGCATGAGAATGTATTTGGGGTTGAGAATGACAGGTGGTATGCAATGAAAAATGATTTTTTTTTATTCACTGGTGTATGGAACAAATGGTAATGATAATAAGAATACAGTAAAAAAATAAGTGGGTAAGTAAAGTTAGAAGATAGAACTGATAAGATTTGCTATGGGGTTGTTTATGGGGACTGAAAAGGAAGATGCAAAGATCTTCAGTTTTTTTTTTAAAATATGTATAACAAAGTCCATAGTGTTTAAGAAATGAATTTGGAGGGAATATCTTAGATTTACCATGAGAACCTTAAATGAAAATATTGATTAGCTTTTAGCTATATGTATGAAAACACATAAATGGTTTAAAAGTTCTTATTTGGGATTCCTTAATGGGAGTGTATAAGATATCCTAAAGGGAAGTGATCTTGACAACAGAAAACAGTATTAATTCATGCATTAAAACACCAATTTTCTAAAAATCACAGTAGTTAAGTGAATTTCATCAGCCTTAAGGCATTGGACTCCTCAGCCCATGGTCACTAACCTTTTGTCTGGCGAGGAAATCTTTCTCCATCCTCAGGTGTTTAGTCTGGCTCCTGGAATAGCACCAGATAGGCTTCTGACACAATCATAGCAGTCACCCATCATGATCAGGCCATTGCTGTAAATAGACAGAGCCAGTCTGAATCGTGGTTCTACTTGTTTTGGATGAGTTACTCCATCACTTCCTGCCTCCACCCTCTAGGCAAAATTCCAGAGGCAAAGGTTTGGTGACAAAGGAAAGAAGTCTTTATTCAAAGGCTTTACAATTTTGGAATAACAGCTTTTCTCATGCATTTGTCACTTAAGCCTATTAATTAAGGTCAAACTATTTAACACCTGGGTTCTCCTATTATTCTCCCTGTTAGTTTTATTTATCATATTTCTATAAGATTAGTTTACAAACTAAAACAACATAAGATACAAAAGCTACACAATTTTGGAAGAATGGCAGGCTTCTACCTCAGTGCTCGTCCAATCTAGAACATCCTAAGAAGAATACCCTGCCACCCTCCACCAGGTCAGCCTGATCCTAGGCTGCACTGGGAATTCCTTCCCATCCAAAATACCATCCACTGGAAAATGGAAATGCAGGCAGCTGCAGCACAATCATCCAGGCATCCTCCAGGAAGAGAGCCAGAGAGCCAGCCTCTGCCCTCTTTTAATTCCATGCACTCTGGAGGCATTCTGCTTCTCAACCAGTGCCCTCCTAGATGTTTTACCATTTCCTTCCACTAGGTCAAACTCCTCCTACAGCCTCTCCCTACTACTCCCCAGTGGTCTGATCAGATCTGTTCATGTCAAGTATGCCTGCATATATTAGGTATATAGCAACTGTTTCTTTCCATTTGCCCATAATGAACAGTCTTTATTCTGTTTTTACTTCCTCTTTTGTATATTTCTAGTCAATATCTTCCTTTCCCCTCAGTTCTGGGATGCCTATTGCTCCAGCGTGGTACATTCCTTGCATCTAATTTCAGCTGATTTTAGATCGGAGAAAATCCACTGTGGTATCAGCAGATTCACATAGATTGTTGTTTGTTTACCACATAAAGAGATATAATTACAATGTACAAAGAATTGGGGAGGCTTAGTAATCAAAACTCAATTTAAGAAAAATAGAGTAGAATAATGACTACCTGTCATTCTGTAGGAAGAAGCAGGTTCTGGAAGGCCCTGCACTAATAATGCTGCATATTAGTATGGACACTTCTGCTTATCAAAAGGCTTTATGTTGATGAGTTGGCTTATTACCTACAATAAGTTTACGAGGTAAGAAGTGATGATATGATTCTCATTTTAAAGATAAGGAAACAAAGGCTTGGAAAATTTAATAGGTTTGGTAGTTTCCCACAGTGGTTCCAAGAAATCTGAACTCCATGCCAGACTCTTTTTAAACCAGCTGATGCTACAAATTACACATGTTCTCCAAGGCACTCAGTCTTCTCATTGGGAAAAGAGGAATGCAATTTCTTTAAGATCTATTCCATACTTGAAGTTTGAATCACTCTGACTTATCTAAAATAAAGAGATAATTGGCAGAACTGGGATAACAATTCAGTTCTCTAATTCAAAGCATGTCCCATGCATCACTTCACTCAAGGCGCCTTTTCTGAGCTCTGATGCATAGGAATAATGATTTGGTCCAAATAAAACATTTTGGCAGCTGCATGGGAAAAATGGACCAGAGCAGATAAGGAAGCTTTCAAGTCTTAAAATATTCTTATAGTTCCTACAAGTGTAGGAACAGGTATCAAGGTATTACATCAGTAGAATGGAAGTTCCAAGTGAAAGACCATGGCACATTTATAAATTATATTAGACAAAATATAAGAGTGACCCAAATCAGTAGTTTCAAGATAAATGATATCGGGGCCTGGAAGCTGTGCATACGTGACTTTTTAAAAATAACCAGATGGATTAGAAAGAGTAGTGGGGATGGCTAGGAGGGAGTTCTTGGAGACGTGGTGGAAGGATCATTTAAGGACTTGACTGAATATAGAGGGATAAGCTGATCTTCAGTTTTCTGAACTGGTCAGTAGGTAAATATGGTCACCTTTCTCTGGGGTGTTTTCAGTAGGGACTGACTCAGCTACTTCTCAATGGACATCTGTTAAAAATAAACAAGCACTTCTCTTGCTTTCAAGGTTAGGCTACTTGAAAAGGTTAGGTTCAAGTGACTCAGTTATGACATAACTCAGTGTTTAGGAAGCTAGTGATCATGTCAAATCATCTAGGTAATAAGTTTCGTCCATGTTTGTTTTTGAGTAGATATTTTGTACCAGGAAAAGATATTCTACTTTAGACTCAGAACATATACACATAATTATTTGGGTAACACGAATGGATAGAGTTATGATAGATAGAAACAAAATGGTAAAAATATATTCACAATTTCCTGAAAAATTGTCAAAATAATAGAAGATATATATAATTATATCATATTTTTCTTTTGGTGAATAAACCAACAAAAACTGGGAACTTGGAGAAAAGTATTAATGCAGACAATACTTTGAAGAAAAATAACTATATTTGTTACTTAGTTCATTTAACAAATGTTTAAGAAGTGCTTATTATGCTCCAGGTGCATGTGTATGTATGTATGTATGATGTATACATAATGGAAGGTATTATAGTCTAGTGAAAGGACAAATATATAAATCACAAGGAAAAATTCTGTTAGAAATTTTCGAATGCAAATTTATCTTTAAAATCAATGTATAAAAAGATTTATCTGTGCCTAGGGAAGTCAGAGAAGGCATCGTAAAGTGAAGGCTTCAAGTGAGTACTTGAAAAATGAGCAGGAGTTCTCACAACTGCAAATGTGTAAGCTTACACATTAGAGGAAAAATAAAGTGTCAGACATTGTTCAAGAAGCTACAAGGAGTTCATTCTTTCTGGAGGCTGAGATAAGAGTTAAATTGGTATAATAAAACTATTAACAGGCATACAGGCCAGACCAAAGCATAAAGGATCTTAGAATATGTGTGAATAAATTTGAGTTACATTTTGGTAGCCATATGGAGACATAGATTAAAAAAAAAAAAGAAATAATTGAAAATATCTCAAAAATTACATTTTTATTGTAATAAAAATAGATTTGTTTTGGGATGAAGCAAGCATCATAAAAGCAGGGCTGAGGTTATAAAGATTCTTTTATTCTAACCCAGGTAAATGAATATAAGTGCCTGAATCGGGGATGTGGCTATGAAGGGACAAAGGGGAAAATGCATGCAGGTGGGCACAATCTGAGTAGACTGACTTCCCTTGTTGTGTGCTGGGAAATAAGGAGATAATATCATTCAACAGAGTTAGGATTACTGGAAGCAGGCATGGGAGAGAGATGAGGCATTTGGATAAACAGCTGTGTAGATATAATCTGGACCTCCTTTCTTAATTTTCTGGACCCTGAATCAAAAGTTAAATTCCAGAATGAAGAGGTCATTGAAGGAGAAAATTAGATTCATTATTTACTACTGATAATTGGTAGTTTTAGTTTAAGGGCAATCAATTAATCGACTTAAATGTAATTTAAATTACTTTGCTAAATTATTAGAATATCATTGTTAATACAAAAGTTCCACTGCATAATGTTAGTAATCACAATATTATGTCTAAAAAAGGCTACATTGTTTCCAGTATTATGATGAAAATCTTTTCATTTTGGATGGGATTATTGTACATTATTAACTGTAACTGGGATATTATTCAAGACACAGATAAGCCATACAACTGCTACAGTCAGGGAAAAAATAAACAAAATTCTTGTCTTAAAGCTGTCGATATAGACCAGGTATCCTAATGTTCTGCAAGTGTCTTAAAAGCAAAGACCAGAGGAAGAATTAATCAGTTACCATAAAGCAAATGAAGCTTAAATTTCACCAACCTTCACTTGATTGAGCCCCCTTACAAGGGGTTTTAGCCACATGTTGTTCACTTGGTCATTGTTTGTCATAAAATTTGACTGAGTGTAAAATTTTAACCACGAACGGCTAAGAACGGGCTCTTAGCATAATGGCATCCCCACTGCACTTGTTCTGTCAGAAGGGACAGTGGCGACTGTCATTACAGAGTGAAATAAAAAAAATTGACATGAAATACTGAGACCAAAGTAGACAACATAAGATGTATAATATGTTGCTACAGTAAGACGTCAACAAAACTCTTGTTAACAAGTGATATCAACCCAAGGAGTATTTATTAACAGGAATAAAACCTGAAATGCCCAAAACTATTAAAGCTCATCTCTGAATGAGGTTGGTTGATTTTTTTTTAATTTGACAAGAATTCTAAAAATATTTATGATATCACTAATAATGAGTTGTGAGGTGAAAAAAAGAAAACTACAATGTATAAGTGAATGAATAAGAAAAATAACTATGAAAAATGAATGACTAAATTAGTTTTTTTTCAGTAAAGACAATAGTAAAAAAAAATGTTGTCACAAGAAAAGGTGATTTTGTAGCCCCTCCCGCAGAAAAAAAGTATGAGGGAAGTACCAGAGAAGTGTCAGGCTACTAATGAATGAAAAATACATTTTTCTATAAACATTTTATTACTAGTGGTATTAGATTTTTAAAATTTATAATTTGTCATGATTAATTATAAGTAAATATTGTTGCACAACTAAATTTATAGTTATGATTGTGTATATAAAAGAACATCCAAAATATGTATTCTTCAGGCCACATAAAACACTGCAATATTCCTCTTAAGATCCCTGGTATTAAACAGAAAACTGTACAGAAAATTGCTCAGTACGTTGTGATAATTGAGTGAACAAGACTGTGAGAATTTAGTGACTAAATGTCAAGGGAAGTGAGGAAAGACAAGAAACACAGTGTATTTATCCTGTTGTAAAAGTAGGGCAATGTGAATTCAGGGAAAGAGAAATCTAAAAAAAAAAATATTTTAGTCTCATTTTCCTATTAGTAAATTTTTGACAGTTTATATGTAGCATAAATACCTTCATAAAGTACTTGGGCGTGGAGGTCGACAGATACCAAAACCTGTGAGGAAGTGGAAGCTAATGTGCATAAGACAAAAAGTAAAACAAAATGGTATCCTGGCTCTTGACACTGAGAGGGAATCAAAGGAGAATAGTCTTAAGGAAAATAATAGGTGAAGAGATATGTGAGGAGAAATAAGAGGGGGGAAAGGGGTGGAAAGAAACGGACTAGGTTAGAAATTACAGAAAAATTTTCCTTCAGTATGAAGGCTGAAGACTAGTTTAAGAATGGTGAAAACTTCTGCTCTATGTGAATGGTATATTGCTGGCATAATAAAAGTGTCTCTCCTTCATCCACCAACTGAATTCTTTCCTGACTGAAATGCCAATGAATTCTACTCTACTTAAAATATATAGTAGAATATATATACTTTTTATTTTTACTTAAAAAATGGTTGAATTTTATACCTGGCTCAGAATAGAGGATTCTACAAGGAAGCAGGTAACTGGGAGAAAGAGGAGGACATGAAAATATGTGAAACCTGAAGATTAGTAGAAATGTTTGTGCATCTGGCTCTAGACATCTGTAGGTCATTCGTTCCCTTGAAGGGTGTGAGACTTTCTGTCTGGGTGTTCTTAGGTAAGGAATTGTCTGAGTATCACCATTCCACACTGACTTCCTCCTTGATAGAAAAAATTAATTGAGAAAACAAGAAAGCAAGAAAAAAATGAAGGAAAGAGAGATACGAAAAAAATAATGGAAGGAAACAAGGAAAGAGAAAGACAGGAAGGAGAAAAAGAAAGGAATTGCTAAAGGAAGAAATGAAAAAATGTTGTCTACATCTAAATGAATTTCTCACAAGGGATCACAAACTCCACTGACCAATCTTCATCTATGTATCACCAAGTCAGCTTCTAGAACCTCTCTGTCAGCCCAGGGCAGCCTCTGAAAGAGGGCCAAAAGACAAAGTATATGTTGACACAAACTTTGAAAGAAAATTTTGTATTTAAGGATAAAAATGCAATGCCTTTGAAATAGCACTAACTACGTTTGACATAAGTATGATAGAGTGTGGAAAAATCAGCAACTTCCGCATAACATACAAAATGAGAGGAAGAAGATCTGATTTAGAAAACCTGGTGGAAGTTTAGTTACATGAGTAAAGTAAAGGTACACAGATGAAAATTTGTGATGAATTTTCAGAAGGCACTGAAACAATAAATAGTAGGAGATATGAAAAAAGTACATTTTGAAAGAATACTCTGACAATATGTTAGATAGCTTGAAATTGAGGTGGGTGTTATAGTGGATTAGAAATAATCTGACTAAGAATGATGGAAGTCTGATAAACAGTGAGGTTGGAGGAAAAAGCGATGAAGAAAAATGTAACTGAGATTTAAGGTATAACTGAAATATGAGTCTGATTGTGAAAATCAAGTGAAGAGAAAGAGGAATTATTTTTAAATAGCTGGCTTGACAAACTTTGCCAATATTGCAACCATATCTTGCAAAAGGGAAAGAGAGCAAAATCAAGAAGGAAGGAAATTTGTAGCATGTCACCATCTCCCTCCTAGGGGTGTCCGCCCTGCAACCCAAAAGCTGCATGTGGCCCAGGATGGCTGTGAATGCAGCCCAACACAAAATCATAAATTTACTGAGAACATTATGAAGTTTTCTTGTGATTATGTGTTGCAGTATATTAGATGTGTGGCCTAAGACAACTCTTCTTCCAGTGTGGCCTAGAGACATCAAAAGTTTGGACACCCCTATGACTGTCTGTTATCTCAGAGACTGAAGGTATGACCCAGAAGCTTTCCTACACCACATTTGACTCATTTTCACCTTATGGCCATTGCAGCAGCTACTCTGATCTATACTCGAAATGTTACCAAAATGCTAAATTGTGTCATTTCTAACATAGTTGACTACATTACTCTCAGCTTAGAGTGTTCAGTAATTTATATGATCTCTGTTTACTCCAATATAGGTTCCTTGGTATAACTCTAGAAACAGCAACACCCATACCTTTTATTGTGATTCTGTAGGAATTTATTATTTTTTAATTTAAAATCAGATCCTCCCACTAATATATAAACTCCCAGAGGGAGGCACGTGGTCAACACATTCCATGCAACCAGTAATAGTTGTCAATGTTGTCTGATTCTAAAACCACATTTTAAAATGCAATTCCGGGGGTTTAATTTTTTTATACAAGGATTATTCTAAGTACTATATTTTCTTCTTTCTGTTTGGCCTTGTCAAAACCACTGACTGCTTATATAATTTATGTTGTATGTTAAATGAATATAATGCTACCTCATGTATCTCAAGAACCTTTCGTTGGAATCCAATGGGATACTTTAAGAACTCTAATGAAGAAAATGAGATGTTATGAGTAAATGAAAGTAAGCATAAATTGCCACAAAATAACGTATGCCCTTTCTCACTATTTATTGCAAAGACACAAATTCTGATCTTTATTTGAAGTGATATGTAATTCATACTTCTGGTTTATTTGCTTTAGATCAGGAGGCATACATTTTTTTTTTCTATTTACATGGCAGTGGGGGATTGTGAGTAAAGATACAGTAAATTGTGTGTTGATTTTTGGTTTCCAGATACTAGAATTTCTGATATCCCCCAGTAAGAGCTTTTTAATTCACAGTATTTCGAATTAAAGTTGGATTTGCTATAGGCTTTTTTCTTAAGACATACGATGCCTTTAGGGGAAGATTAGCTCTCTAGCTTTCTGAGGTATTACTCATTTATAGCACTCCAAATGGAGAACAACGGAAATAGCAAAGTAAAGACCCACCTAGAGCCACCATGTGCCAGACAGAAATGTTTACCTATCTCTGGCTGTCTTTCTCACTTACTGCCCCACAGCAAATGCCAAAGGTACTTATGGGAGTGATTTTTGCAGGTCACCTACACTTGCGCATAAGCAAATGGAATTTGTCTCAACTGGTCTAGCAATGTGAAATCAAATGATGCTTTAAATTACCTTTGGACAATGGTGATATATTCTTATATGCAAAATATGTATAGAGCTACATAATAATGAATCCTATAGAACCTTTTGAAGTTTATTTGTAATATCTTTCTAAAATCTCAAAACAAACTTTTGAGGTAGTCAGGGCAGGAATCATGTTTCTTTCCAGGAGATTTACTTAAAATAACGTGAATATATAGTAAGGGTCAACCACAGATATTAAGCATCATTACCATGTGTGTTTGGGGTTAAGTAAAATCTGTTAATAAACAGGTTTTTTCTCTTTCTTTCTTTCTTTCCTTCTTTCCTTCTTTCTTTCTTTCTTTCTTTCTTTCTTTCTTTCTTTCTTTCTTTCTTTCTTTCTTTTTTAGAGAGAGAGAGAGGTGAAGGAGGAGAAACATCAATGTGTGGTTGCCTCTCACACGCCCCCCATCTGGGGACCTGGCCTACAACAAAGGCATGTGCCCTAACTGGAAATAGCACTGGCAACCCTTAGGTTCACATTCCGGTCAATCTAGTGAGCCATGTCATCTGGGGCACAACAAACAATTCATGGGACTTTGTCAGTCCCATGAAGGTAACATAAATATTGAAACCAGGTTGGGTTATTTTATGATGTATAATACACTACTAAGCCATGGATTTTTTATTATTATTAATTATCTTTCCTTTGCATCTCTCATCCCTTAAAGTATACATTATATAAAAAGCCTTCAATGAATGCATAACTGCTGTACTTCTAGTGTTAAAAAATAGTGTGAATATTTGGACTAGACAAACCTGGATATAAATCTCAATGCTATCACTTATTTTGTGTCCTTGGAAAAGTTATATTCTCCCTCTTAGATACAATTTCTTCATTTTAAAAAAGGTAATAGCAATGTTATCATTGCTATTAATGACAAGCCTAGTAATGACAATTAAGTGAAATAGCATGTATAAAGTGGCAAACACCAGGTTAAGAAATGTTATTCTTTTTTTCCTCTGTTCTCCCCACTCTAGAATGCAGAGGAATGAAATTCACGTGGCATTTGAAGAACACAGCTAATGTTTGTTTTCCTATATCAGACTAACCAAAATATAGAGCTCTGTTATAAACAGAAATTCCAGAACAGTGCAAATTTCAAGGCAAAACTGCATTACACGACTAAGAATATCACTCACATAATTTGATTAACATTAGTATTCTAGGTAAATTTCAAAACAACAACAACAACAACAAAAAGCACTACCACCACCACCACCACCAACAAAACCCTGTATAGTGCTGAGTCTGCAAAAAAACTATAACTCTCTCTAAGCCTTTATGGAACTATGCTGTATAAAAATGTTATTGGAATAATTCATCTAGATCTGCTTTCTTCTTATGAAAGCAATGGGTCAATATTTTTTTATATTGTATGATATAATTTAACAATTATTTAAAGTTTAATAGAGCAAATGTGTCAATATTACCTAGTACAACTAGCTACTGTTACCCAATAAGGGTATTTGAATGACAATTACCATGAAATATTTGGACTGCTGACCTTACACAAATAGACATATATTTCTCAAGCAAAATTGGGTATTCACACAAAAAACACATAATTGTAATTCAGGATGTATAGTCTAATAATGAACCACATGTAAGTTTAGAGAAATAATTTTCCCAGGCCACAAATTGATAAATAACAATAGCTTCTTATATACAAGAGTTAAAGATGTATTTGGGAAAAAAAGGCAAAAATACTGAAGAATATCTGAAACCATTATAGCATCATTTTACATATTTGAGAATATTGCAAAATGTAGGAAATCAATTCTCTTCATAGTTCTACTATGTATATATTTCAGTGAACAACAGTTTAGTTAAATAGTGCCAGTCCCTGACAGCACAGTTCAAATTTCAGTTATCATAGTAAAGTAACTCTGAGGAATTGGATAAAGTCCAAACTTCACTGATACAGCTCTTTAATTCATAAAGTACTACGCAATTAACAGACGGACATTGTGATGAGTGAGCAGTCACTCACTTCTTTTAAAGTCTGTTGATCACTGGCCACTGCACATCTGTCAGCTCTCACACAGGCTGCTAAGTGTACAGTTGTGTTGTCTCCTTGTTTCCCAGGCATAACCCCTTCGGACATTTTAGAAATGAAAGAGGAAATTAGGAAACAAAAATGAAAGTTCAGCTAAGAAATGAAAAGTGATAGTGACGGAAGTGATTTTGAACTGGACATATGTGGGCCTTAGAGAAGACACGCCTGATCGTGGGGATGCTGACTGCTGATGTTCCAGGGACTCCAGATGTGTGGCTAAACTGTTTTGGGAAGTTGGGCACACTTAGAGTCTGTCTCCTTTAATGAGATATAAACCTGGATCCTGTGGATCGTTTTGTGCCATTTCTTTGTTGTTTTCTCTCTCAGCCCACTTTCTTTTTGCCTTTAATAGGCTTGGGAATGTTATGCATCCACTCAACTATAATGGTGATCTTAATGTTGTTGAGGTCCCCAAAGCCAGACTGCACAAATGTTCTCACGTTTTCTTAACTCAAAGTACTGAGTCAGTTGACTGTAGCATCTGCCTTAGATATGATAAATTTCCTTTGGTTAACACCATCTCCTGCAATTCTTCCAAAAGCCAAGGTTGTTTCTTTACCTCCCATTGTGTTATGTCCACAAAGCATTCACAACTGACAGCATTGGACTGATACTACTTTGCCTTTTAATTCATCAGCTAGCTAGTATGTGCACATGTGCCAGAAACTCTTAATGATATTAGATGGTTCTTAAAAGAAATTAATCAACAATGATAAATTGCAATGTTATAGCCCTGACTGGTGTGGTTCAGTGGGTTGGGCATTATGGGGAGAGAATGGAGACATGAGTCAGGAGGCCTTCCTTCCCCTCAGTTGTTGTCTCAACACAAGAGATGAATTCAAGTGAGAGACCAATATATAAGTGGAAATGGGATAGTTTATTTATGCACTTGAGCAAAAGCTACAAGTGGGCACTCACCTAATCTGAGTGTCTTGACTATTGGGATTCAGGGGTTATATCTCAGCTGGCTTCTATAGGTACCCCTCCTTCTTCCATTCTAAATGTTGGCAATAATGTACAATTACAAAGTCTTCTTCCTCAGTGAGTAAAGGCTCTTTGTCTTAGTGAAGTTGTTACAGAGGCCCCCTTTCCCAGCATAGGCCCCCTTCTTCCTTCTGTGTAATCCCCACTTGTGATGTTCAGAACACCTGGCAATCTTAGTAAGGTTGTTACAGAAGCCTCTTTTCTGAGCACAGTCTCAAGGACTCTCCTCCTGAGCTATCTTTTCTCGTAATGCTCAGGACACCGGACAATCTTATTAAACCGAGCTCAGGACTGATGAGTTAATTGGTGAGGCATGTCTTCCTTTTGCTTCTAGCTTCCTGTACTAAGTTCTTCATTAAATTCTAATAGCAAGGGCCCTGCCTTTATTTCCCCTCTGGCCACTCATTTCTAGCTGCTACCTAATAGCTTGTCAGACCAAAAAGTCACCCGTTCAATTCCAGTCGAGCCACACGTCTGGGTTTCAGGTCAGGTCCCCCACTGGGGACGTGGGAGAGGCAGCAAATCAATGTTTATCTTACATATTGATGTTTCTCTCTCTCTCGTTCTCCCTCTCCTCCCCTATCTCTAAAAATAGAATAAAGAAATTATAATGTTAAAATACATAGACATAAAGTTGGAACTTTTCATAAGAATAACAAGGTGATTTGGTCAAGTTGGTCAGTTACCCTGCTCTTACTTATTGCCAAATGTCAACATCCTTAAGAGAAGTAATTGTTCATTTTTTCTGCTAATTTGAGACCCTTTAAAAGTCACTAACAGTGAATAATTCTTTAATTCTATCTGACCTTGACCACCTCTCTGCATCACTTCACTTATTATTTAAGCTGCTTCTTAAAATATTTTGCATTCATTTATAATATAAAATAATGCAATGCCACATGATTTGGCATATAACATGCAGGTTGGCTGTCGCTTATTATTTAGCTGGCACTGTTAAGTGCTTTATAGAAATTATACCACTCCATCATCATAACAAATTGGTGGCATTATTATTGCTATTTTATATGTGACAGCATTGAGGCTTAGAAAGTTGACTATTTATAGCATAATCATTAACACCACTTGATAAACATACATGTTCTGGGAAAACAGAAAGGAACTACTAGACCATAAGCTCTCAAAATAAGGCTTAGGAATGTGATTTTTTTTCTTGCACAGTAGGTGACTCATAGCCATTCTAAAAAAACGAGATCCACTAAAAACCATCAAGTTTAAATGTGTGTTTGATTTTCTAAACTAGACTGGAAGTTTCTAAAAGGAAAAGGAAATCTACATTTATCTGTTTCCAATCTCTCAGTTACTACCTATGAGTTTTATATCATCAAACAATTGTGTATAAAGAAATTTTTTTCTTAATTTCTCTGAGCTCTAGAAAATGAGAATCATCAGGTTTACTTGTGTGCTGCTTTTGAGAGGATCAAGGAAGCAATATGTAGCTGTTGCCATTGTATTTCATCCATTGACTACTTACGGGAAAATTGGATTATTGACTATTAGAGAAAAATGCCTATATTTAGGTTCCTGTAGCCAAATCTGGGGCACATTTCCTACAAATAATTTTTCACAAAATTTGCAATGTCTTTGTACAGAGTAGAGCAATGAGGGGTTAATCCAGTGTTAAGGAAAATGAAGTATGTGATCAGCAATCAATTACACAAATTCTAGCCAGTTTGTGTCAGTAGAAGGGTATAGGGGAAATGGAGTCAGTCGGGCTCCCTCCCCCAGATGTCTCGGCAACTCTGACTTAGCAGCATTCATGTGACATTGAGTATGGGCCTACATGCACAGAATCACGCTCTGTTATATAACGTTTTGGCACCCTGCCAGCTTCGTGTGTACTTAGTATGTGAGGGAGTTGGGACTTCCTGTGGCGGGACCTGTGGTTTGCGGCACATGTGACTTGCCCCCCCCCACCCCAGAATGAAGGCACGTCAGACATCCCCACGTTTCCGTGAGTTTTCCTCCATCTGCTTGAATCCCGAGTGAAACTGCCAGGCCTTGAATGGCTGCAAGATAAGGGGTGAGTAACTTATGGGGATGGTAGAGAATCAGAATATCCTATTTGGCCTTTTGTCCTGACAAAACAGCATAGACAGAAGATAGGAAAGTTTGAATTGTTCTCTGCAAAGCTCTTATTAATAGGATGGTTCTATAATGATGCACATCAGAATCACCTTCAGGGCTTTAGAAACCATCCATGCCTGGGTCTCAATCTTGTACATTCTAATTTAATTAGCATGGAATTCAGCCTGGGCATGGGGATTTTTATAAGTTCTCTAGTGATTTTAACGTTCCTAAAAGCCTGGAGACCCCCTGTTAAGAGATTTTACTCCCTTGTTGCATTGTAGTTCCTGAAAGTATTGAAGCTTATCATACCATCCCCATCCCCATATCCATCCCCATTTCCTACCCTGAAAACACTGTGCCCTGACTACCTAACAGCTCCTTTGGGGAGCCACTTGGGGTGTTCTATGCAAGAAAGAGATGTGGTAGCCACAGGGTAGTTTTATTTACTTGCAGCAAGTGAAAGAGACATGGGATTGACATTCAAAGCTCTGCCTCCCACATGGGAGGCAACCTTCATATACAGTTTGGTCAATTTCTTCTTTGAGTTGGCTACATTTATCCAGTTGAGTTCCTGCCAGGCTCAACCTGTTTACAACTGGTCTACAAAACACTGGGCTACATTTTAACATTTAGCAAGAATAGCATTTAGTCAGAATGACCCAGACCTTGAGATTTTTGTTCTACCTAACATAACCACCAAATGGAAAGATGAATCCCTGTTATGAGGCAATCTGCTAATGGATATTTCCAAAAGTGGGTTAATGAAAAAAAAAGTCATTAGGTGTCTGAAATGAAAGCTTAACACAGTAGTTCTCAACCTGCCTGTACACTGCCATCACCCGGGAAGCTTAGAACACTGTTTATGCCAAGGCCTCGTCTCCAGGACTTTCTGATTTAACTGGGCTGGACATAGGGCTTTTTTTTACAAACTCTCCAGATTATTCTAATATGAGGCCTAGTTTAAGAGCCACTATTCTAAGAAAAAAATAGCTTAACATAAAGAAATTTAATTTAATAATATGATCATTAAGGCAGGAGGAAGCCAGGAACAACCGATGAAAAACATGAGTGTTTAACATGAGGAAAGAATGTTGCTAGGGAACATTATTGATCTACTTGGGAAAGGAATATTAGGGTGACCAAGAAGACAAAGGGAAAGCCAGGTAGTAAAGATGCGTACTTTAGACAGTATAAACAACCCTCCAGGTCTGCAACGTGTAGTTTATGGGTGCTGCGAAGGTCCCTAACAGATCTTTCTAACTCAATACCCAAGTTCACCACATCAGAAATTATTTTTATTTAAGGCTGAAATCACTATTAAGATAAACGTGATTTGAGGAAGGCAATGCCTTCAACTATTATTAGGCAATGCCTTCAACTATTATTATTTTTACATATCTTTGTGAATAAAGATTTTTAAGATCTAAGGAGGCTGTGGGGAAAGATGGAAGAAAAGAAGCTGCTGTCAGTCATGATGAAATCATTTATTTATTTTGATGAAGAAAGGTAAATTAGAGAAAAGTGTCTAAAGTTATAGTAAACACATGAACCACTCACACACACTTTAACATCAGGAATTATGTCTGAGGTTTGCCACTCTACCTGTTTGAACTTAGGCAATTTGTTTAACTGTTTCAACATTTAATATTCTCCATAAAACAGAGGTACTAGTAAAATTTTTCAAAGAAACAAGTGATACAAAGTGATGCCAATGTGTTTTGCTTAGAGTAACATATACTAAATTTTAATCTGTTTAAATAAAACCCCACAATATAACTATTTTTAAATAATAAAACTGTTTTCAAATTAGCTTTTGATAACTTTCTAGCCTTTTACTACTTTATTTTTTCATAAAATTTGTTAATATTAGATATTATTTGTTTAATTCAACCTCTATAACAACTTTTATTCTTGAAATATATGGAGAAAAAGAGAAAGATAGCTCTTTGCTCAATGAAGCCAATTTTGTGGCAAAAGAAAGTGGAAAGACTCAATGCATTCATACTTTTGGTTTCATGACTGGAGTGTGAACCCGCTACTTCTATCAGGGAGATGAAACTTTGCTTTCTTTTATGGCTCCTCCCCTAACAATTCCTGGAAACTAAGCCTGGTGGTTCTTTGAAGCTTTTGTCTAAAAGTTGTCCACCTAACTCTTCCTCTTTGCCTTGAACATGTCTCCAATTATTTAGGTGCCTTGTGCTTATCCAATTGCTGCGAGACTGTGCCGGAGTTGGCTGTTGTGTTACGTACTACAAAACGGTGAGCTGAGATAAGAAAGTTCTGCCCCTTCAAAGTGCATTGCAATGTTGTCAAATACTCTAAAAGATGTCTTAGATTAGAAATCTCAGAAGTTTTGTTGTTGGAACCTGAGGTGGTGTTCTGGGTATGTTGGGGGAGATATTTAGGTAGCAGAAAGCTTTGATCTGTAACAAAGTATACTCATAAAGGTAACTCAGGTTTGCTCTGCAGAGCTACTGCTGATCATTTTATGTGATGTCTCTAGTTTTCCTAGTCAGTTCTGAAATTCATCTCTATCTTTCTAATTTGGTACTCTTCATTGTATCAGAATGTGTCTAGCCATGTGAAAAGGAAAAAAAAAAGAGTAAAGCCTAGCTAATCTGCTTGAAGATGAAGCAGTTTTCAGGAAGATGGAAAGTGTTTAAGGAGTTTAAAGTACGTCTTGAAAGAGAGCCTGGCAGAGAGATCCTGGGCTGATTCTAAAGCCCTGTGTGTGCAGAAAGCCTCCTGCACACAGAACAGTGGGTCCCTCTCTTTGTCCAGGTAACATATACAAGAGTTCTGTAATCCTTAAACATCAATCAATTTGGAAAAAAATAATTCTCAGTGAAAGAGTCATCTAGCTATTCCAATAATGGTGAAGACATATGTTCATTATGCAAAAGGCATTGCTCTAAATAGTTGGCATATTTTCATTTATTTATCTTGGCATTGATTTTATGAAATGGATAGCAGCATTTTTCTTCATTTTATGTATGAGGAAACATGTAAACAGAGAGATGGAGTACCTCACCCAAGTCACAGAGATAGAAAGTGGGCACAGCAACATTTTAACATATGTAGTTGAATATGTGCTTTTACAAATCAGTATAATTGCACCCAGTTTTAATGTTATATTTGTTTGAATGTATATGAGTAGATAGAATTTATAATGTGTGAAGCATATTATATAATTAAGTAAAATTACATTCGAAGCATCTCAATTTCTTTAGGTGTGAGTAAAATCAAGGTAAGCATTTAAAATATTTTTGTGACATGGTTGTCATATGTATTAAATATTTTTGATAAATTGAATGCAAATGTCACATCACATGCCTTTATATTGGTATATCCATTGTCAAAGTATCCTAGCTACCAATCAATCTAATTGTAAGAAAGAGTCAATTTAAAGAAGACAATTTAAAGAGAGTAACAAGTAATATTTTCCTCTGCCTCATAGACACATAGATACCCAAAGATTTGTCTATCTAAAGATTGGTCCCTGGGGAAAGAGGCCAAGATTTCAATGTGAAGGTTAAAACCTAGAACCTTATTCCAAGGAAAGGAACCTTGATAGACTCCAGAGCATAGGTTAGTTCTCAGAAGCAGTCATTTTCATCGCTCGGATACTTGCTAAAACAACCAAACAACTGTGATCAACAAACAAAATGAAATGCATTTGGGTGAACTAATTTGTTTTACTAATATGCAATTATCTAAACTCACTAGGAAAGTGGGTATTTATTTTATTCAATTCCGGTGCTTGAAATAGTGACAGCTTGATTAAACAGAAGTCAATCACAAGTATGTTAACTATCTGGAACAATAAAAATCCCCAAAAGAAAAAGAAGCAATGTAGTCTTCCAAGCAGCCAAAATGATATCTAGGTTCTAAGCTGACATTGAAAATTTGGTAAGGCCTTTGAACAGGTTCAATTGAATTTTATCAACATGAGTAAAGTGAGTGTTCTGCCTGTCTATTACTGTACTGCTTGGAATCAGCACGATGTATTTTTATCAAAAATAGAGACTATGTGTGAAATGCTACTATTAAAACAATACATTACTAGCTAAGCAGAGTGTCAATGTGCTAGGTAGGATAGGTGTGCCAAGACAGAGAGCAGGAGGGAGACACGTCTCACCTGATGACTCAGCAGCCCTGAGCCTGGTCGGATAGGGTTGCCAGGGGTTCCAAACAGCACAAGCAAGGATAATGCAGGAGGACCGGTCCTTAAGACTCTGTGCTGAGAAAGGGAGCCTTTGTAGCAATTTCACTAATTAAGACAAAGAGCCTTTACTAGCTGAGAAAGAAAGGCTTTGTAGCTGTACATTGTTCCCAAAGGTGGGAAGCAGGAGGGGGAACCAAGAAGCTGACTAAAGTACATAACCCCTGAACCCCAATAGGCAGCACACTCAGATTAGCTGAGTGCCCAGTTGTAGCCTCGGCTCAAGGGTATAGAACAAACTGACTAACAACTTTCTTTCCTCTATAAGTGGGACCTTTAGACTAGCTGGGTGCCTCCTTGCAGCTTTGTGATCTTGGGTGTTCCATAAATAAACTTTCTGTCTCATTCCCACTCTATGTTTTGTATCTCACTTGAATCCATCTCTTGTGAGCAAGAGAAAAACCAAGAAAGGAGCGGGAGTTGGCAGGGGTTGCTGACTGGGTCTCTCCCTGGTAACAAACATAGGAAACATTTGAGCCTTTGGAGAATTTTTGGTGAATTTATTTGAGCAAAACTGACAGCAATTACCAGGAAGCAAAATCTCAAGGGACTGAAAAATTCTCCAGAGAATGGCAGTTTAGAACCTTATTTTATACATTTCATTCAAAAGAGGAGGCATAAGTGGGTTACATGAAATTCACTGGTGATAGGTTAGGGACGAAGAAAAATGGGGGAGGCGGGAACCTCTGGGATTGGGTAAAAAGTAAAACAATAGACACACCTTTTACATAGGTGGGTACAGGATAGTAAGTCAACAATTAACGTGATAACAATAACAATGAGGGGATCTGTGCTCTCCCCTGGTGCCATGCTTGTGCTTTGAGGGATCCGGAAAAAGAAGATTTGGCATTCCAAAGGTGTGTTATTGTAGGTGTAAGAAGATAACAGACAGGCTCAGTTAAGGTAAAGATAGACTTCTTGGGGGAAGAATACAGGCTCAGATATGACTACCTGTCATGAATTGCTTTTAGTTAATAAATTTTAATCTTAGAGCATCCTTTGTGGTGACTATGGGTCTCTGAGTTTGTAACACTGCCACAAAGGTCCCCTCTGACCTTGTCAGGGTTTGTATGTGGCTACTTGTCTTCCACAAGAATAACGAGCTCCCAAGAAGTCCATGCTTTCATGTCCAGAAACAGTGACTATGATATTTCACAAAACAAAGTGTAATTATGGTAGAAGGTGGCATTAGGTTTGCTAATTAGTTAGTTATCAATTACCCAGGTATTCCCCTTGTAATCACTGGAGTCCTTGAGTGGGGGGCGGGCCTTTAAAGGTCTTTCAAAGGAAGACAGAAGACTCAGGAAATCAGAGAGTAAGAAGGAGATTTTCTGGCTTTGAAGATGGAAGGTGGATATGAACCATGAATAGGGATGGTCTCTAGAAGGCTGGAAAGGGAAGGAAAGAAATCATTTCTTAGAACTTCCAGAAAGAAATACAGATCTGATTTAATTAAATTTTAGGTCAGCAAGACTTATTTCAGACTTTTGACTTCCAGAATTGTGAGGTAAGGAACTTGAGAGAATTTACAGAAGTGACAGAAAATAATATAGGTTATTTGGTTCGTGGAAATTCAGTTTGAGGGACTTGATAAGGAACCCTCCAATAAGATAAGCAGCCATCATTTGGAACTTTATTGTAGTACCATGTATTACCTCGTTTGTTTGTGCTCGGATCCACTGATCACTTCCTTTCTGCCCCATTCAGTGGAGCAGGGTAGCAGTCCTACACATTTAATTTCCCCAGTTCCTGTATGAGCTGATTTCCTGCTGCGCTGAGCCAAAGAGGCAGTAGTGAGAGTTTGCTGGTGAGAGCCAGAAGAAAGGAGAAGCCATCTCTGCCTATCTCTCTTTGCATTTGTTAGTATTTCTAGAGGTTGAATCTAGAAATACTAACCAAGTATTTCTTGGTTAGCTGAAAAAGTAGTCAGGTTTTACTTTTGTTTCAGGTAAAACTATAGAGGAATGCTTGAGTCACCCTTCATGTGGTCCCATCCTGCCGTGGGTATCCCTGGTGTTGGTTTTAGTCCTTACTGGAGGGACTCAGGTTCTTAGCTCCAGATATATGGTCTCTCCATTTTTCCTTAGCTCTTTCAACTTATTGAGAAACATCATTCACACCTGATAGGCTTGTCTGTCACCTGTATAACCAAATTCTTCAATTAGGTTTGCCCTGTTTGATATACGTAGAGGGCATTTGTTCTTATAACTGGAAACTGTGGTGAATAATACATTTCTGAGCAGTATGAGGATTCTCAGGTAATTTTAGATATATTTATAATAGTCATGGTTCTTGCTGAGGAAGCTTATCTTTTGGATGACTATCAGAAATAGGACTCATGAACAGAGAAAAAATTGGGGAACAGTATAGTGTATAACATGATAAAGACGTGGTTGATGATGATACTGCTACAGCTTTTGTCACTAATTAGGGGAATGACAATATCAACAATGATGAAAGAATTCTAGAAGTAGGAAATTACTATTGAATAGAGGTTTTGTTCTTAGCCTTTGTTATTAAAACCAGTAAATCTGACTAGGTGATCTGCTATGTATTGAAGTAGCTGTGGCAAACCACTTTAGATAAACCACTTTACTTCTCTGTCTCAGTTGTTGTATCTGTAAAGTGAGGATGAGAATATATATTTTGTGGATTTAGAGAAGGTATTAACTAAGCATAAGCAATCTTAATAATTTGACACATAAGAAGAAATAATTCATGGTAGCAATTAATGCTAATTTTTTACATTGAACTCGTGTTTTCTTTTTTTATTGTCCTATTACAGTTGTCCCAATTTTCCCCCATTGCTCTCCCCCGCCCCACCCTTCCCTCCTCTCCCACAATCAGTCCCCACCCTGTTGTCCATGTCCATGGGTCATTTATACATGTTCCTTGGCTAGACTCTTCCTCTTCTTTCCGCCCTTATCCATCTCCCCCATCCCATCTGGCCCCTTGTTTCCATGCCTCTGGTTCTATTTTGCTCACTTGTTTGTTTTGTTGATTAGGTTCCACTTATAGGTGAGATCATATGGTATTTGTCTTTCACCACCTGGCTTATTTCACTTAGCATAATGCTCTCCAGTTCCATCCATGCTGTCAGAAGGGTAGGAGCTCCTTTTTTTCTTGCTGTTGCATAATATTCCATTATATAAATGTACCAAAATATTTTGTTCCACTCATTTACTGATGGGCAGTTATGTTGCTTCCAGCACTTGGCTATTGTAAAATTTGCTGCTATGAAAATTGGTGTGCATAGTTTCTTTTGAATTGGTGTTTCAGGATTCTTAAGGTATAATCCCAGCAGTGCAATCACTGAATCAAAAGGCAGTTCCATTTTTAGTTTTTTGAGGAAATTCCATACTGTTTTCCATAGTGGCTACACCATATGCATTCCCACCAACAGTGCACTAGGGTTCCCTTTTCTCCACCTCCTTGCCAGCAGTCGTTTCTTGATTTGTTAATGATGGCGATTCTGACTGGTGTGAGGTGGTATCTCATTGTGGTTTTAATTTGCATCTCTCTGATAGCTAGTAATATTGAGCTTCAAGTGTTATTAAAGAAAGATTCTGCCTTTGTAATGCTCACTTTTTAAATGTTGAAGTCCTCTAACATTTGTCTAGAACTCACCTTCTTACAGTTCTTTCTAATTATGATCCTAATGCATTGCCTGGCATAAGGAACTCCAAATATTGTTCACTCCTAGCTCTTGCATTGCCCTGCTCCATCTGTGTGATGGATTTCAATTCGCAAATCCAGACCCTAGATTACTCATGCCACCTGTCACCACATACTCAGGGCCAAGCTGTCTACCTGGTTGGACTCTGTCCCATTATTTGCTGTTAGGCTGCTCTTGTGCCAGAGAAACCTTCTTGCCTTATTTAACCCTCTGTGCTGAGCTATTGAAGACATGACAGGAGCCACTAAGCCTATTATTTGCGAATACTCTTTATGTGCTTGAGAACAATGATAATGTTCTGCTTCTAGCATAAAAAGAAAGACACTTACCCTGGACTTTGGAGACTGCTGAACTAATTATTGTCCCCCCTTTTCTATGAAACAATGACTCAAGCCATTTTCTGCAAATGAGTGTTGTTAATTACTGGGTCATTAACCTTTACAATGTCAATGCATTCTCCATATCAAATTCAGTTAAATGACTGCCAGAGGAAACAGTTAAGGGAACATTTCACATAAATGAACATATTAATGCTTTATTTAGTTCTAAATGCACTGTGAAGGATTTAGATTAGGACTGGCCTCTGATAAGAAAGCAGTATACCTGAAATAACAATCTCACAGCAAGGAAGTGGGAATTTGACACATAAAATATAGCCTGCTTCTAATCTTTCACATTTCTTTCTTCCCTACTTTTCATTGTATTGTATATTTTGATTTTTTCCTTCTTTTCAATGGATAACACACTAACCAGCTTGCACATAAGTAGAAAAAAGGATTACTGTATGTGTGTGTACACATTCTCCCTCAAGTTCCTTCCTGTGATGAGCATATCTGCCATTCTGGGTGGAAGCAATTGATCTTTTCATGCCTCCTACTTGCAGTCAGGCACCACTTGTTTTCTGGCTCAGAACACCATTTCACACCCTTTTTATTCTTTCATTGCTCCACTAATTTAGATCACAGTGGAGTTAATAAGTTTAAGAAAGGTTTTATATTATAAGAGCAAGTCATTTCTTGGATTAACTCATTACATTCACATTTTTGCCCAAAAGAATGTAAGTAACTTCTCTAAATTTTAATATACTTTACTAAAAGTTTTCAGGTTGATTTATTAATAATGAATGTTTATTAAGTAGTATGTAGTAGGATTTCTATTAGTGTATGAGAAGCATATTAGAAGTCAGTCAAATACATATTCTCTACCTGTTCTGAACATTGAGAAATAAACCATGTGGTAAAAAAAAGCCACATTCACAGAAGGCAATTGATGAAGATTTTGATAATATTAAGATATACTACGCAGTGTACCTTCTCAAATCTATGTGTCCTAATGTTAGAGACTCCTTCATGGGTTGAACAGAATTATGAGCTTTCTTCTCAAGAAAGAAGAGTACAGATGGGGGGAGGGTGGAGAATAAAATGATCTTTACAAAAATAACTTGAATCTAATTATATAATGGTATACTTGTGTCATTTAACTAATACTAGTAAGGAATTACTATAGCATCCTTCCAAACTGTTCTTGATACTCTACGTGTCTAGTAGTTTCACTGAGAATCTCTGCTCCAGAACCTAACACAGAGACCCCAGAGGCTGGGATCATTGAGTGAAACTTCTGAGATTTGATATTTCAGGATTCAATCACCAAATCCTTTCACTTTTTGAATATCATCAATCATCTTTAATTTCTCCTGCTACATACACATTATTGATGTTAGGCTGCTTTTGTGCAATGCCAGATCAACCAGTCAGCTTCACTGAGCAGATGAAAATGTCTGTCAAACTAATCATTCCAAACTGTTTAGACATGACAAGGTACTGATTCAATTAATATTTCATTGTTCACAATGCTGAACTGGCATCAAGAGGACAAAGTCATTGATTATGTCTTGGTTTAAATGCCTCTTGATTCAAGAGTACACCCAGACATGTGGGTGTATGGACAGTTTGTCTTTAGCTTATATCACTTCAAATTTTATACCCTATTGGCCTCCTGCAGGAATAATTGAGGTTCCTATTTTAGTTTTTCCTTAAATTCTGATTTCAAAATTCATCATCATTACAAAAAAGTCAAAATCATACTGGCCTAGATGAAAACTAAAATATATGTAACTAAAAGTCATTAGTATGAATTCTTCCTCATGTATTTTAATAGATGCCTTAATTTTTAATATGCCTCAAATACTGTGGGAGAGGTATTTCAGAGAATTGAGGAGTCTGCCTGGTAGCCTTGAAATTGTCCATGCAGACAGCAGCCAATCTTGCCGACCTTAAAATCTCCCATGCCAGTAGGATTACATGATCTTTTTTCTTTTTAATCATTCAGAGAATTTCCTCATTTGAGCCTCTGCAGATCTCTAAACTGAGGAGTGTCGGTAGACCTGTGGAAGAAGAAAAACAAAAAAAGGCTTGGAAAAATTATGTGACTTGTCAAGTCTGAATATCTAGCTATGAAACTCAGACATTGTGGCCTCTGGCTCAGATTTGTTTTAATTACCGTGCTTCAAACTTTCTACATTACTTTGGAAATAAATTGGAACATAAACTTGCTCATATAACTATATCCTTAAATAAGGTGATCATATATCTCAGTTTGCCTGGGACGATTAACTTCATGTCATTGTCTGATGTAATTATTAATAACATCCCTTTTCACTTTCAAAAGTATTAGTGTTTAGCTGTTATGGTATGGAATTGGCTGTTAAAGTATAGAATTGGTTACCTTTAGGATTTTAAATGATTTATTTTTTAAAAGGAGCTCTTAGCTCTTTAAAAGGATTTATTACCATCATACTTGCATCGAAATTTTACCTACTATAAAACCTAGCTTTTACTTATTCCAATATATAATCTTTGACCTCAGATTTTCTTACAAATCCTGGGCACCCTAACTATTTTGGACTTGGACTGTCTAGTTAAGTTATGACAAAATTATATCTGCTCCTGGGTGTGACCCTGCTTTTGTTCTGGTGTTTAAGTTCTGGTATCTTGCCTAACTGTCCTCCGTGTCTTTGAACCTCTTGTCCTTCTCATATCTCAGTACTAGTAGTTGGGAACATCTTTTTCTTATTGAAGCCAGTGAGCATTGCAGCTCTATTTTTGCATCTTGTGACTATTAGAAAAATTTTGAAATCCTCTGAAATTTTCTAACATTTTCTATGGCTACTCCTTCAATTCTGAAGCTTCATTATTCAGTTTGACAAGATTAGTAGTCCATAAGATGACCTCCCTATGAGTTTCTACATCTAATAGGTGAGGGGTTTGTATGCTTCAGTATTTGAGATGAAAATGCTGCCAGGGCTTTCCCGTTGGACTCCACCAGTCTATTTGGCACCTAGGAGAGAAAACAATTATTGATAACCCCACTCCATCCCCAGATCTGTGACATCATCACTATGCCCAGTATACCTTTTCACTATCTTATCCTTGATCTAGAGGTCTCCTTCTTAATCAATTTTAGAAGGGACTGGAAGATAGCAAAGTAAGTAAATATGTGGTATCTGAAGCTCTACTGCTTGAATCCAAGCTATATCTTCACTATTAACTAAACAGTTAGTCTTTTAATACACTTCTGAATCTTTTGAATCCTCCGTTTCTTCATAGCAAAATGAAGATTGTTGTAATAATCTAAATGATGGGGTTGTTGTGAGAATTTAATGATTTATAATATATTAAGCACACAGTGCATACTCTTAATACTCAATACTCTTAATATTTCATACTCTTAATAGTTCAGTCTAGAGGGATCAGTTTGGATAAAAGTAACTAACATTCTGCGGTACTGATTGAACAGTATATTTACTTTCAGGCAGAGTTCAATACATGATGATGGTTAATGTAGCATGAGCTCTGCTTCTTGAAATAACAATTTTTATGTGCTTTCAGCAGTCATGTGTTCTTGAAGCCTACAGAGAAACAGATATAACTGAGGGAGAGGAGGTCAAGTGAGAAAAGACTAAGTTTGTACTGTAGGAACACTGGCCATTATTTGATCTCCCTCTCTTATTGGAGAAAGTAGGAAGAGTGAGTAGGCTTACATGGGTCTGCAGATTAAAACTGATGGAGAGATTGTCTGTTAGCAGAAACAGTGCACCAAAATCATAAGAATGTAAAGAACCAAAGGGAGAATAATGAGAGAGCTCTGAAAGCTATAAGACTTAGCCCAGTAAGAGATACCAGCAGATAAAATCCAAAGCTAAATAATCTCAAAGCTAAAGAAGGGAAAATGTGAGGAGAAACTGTGAATTTATGAGTACAAGGATGATACTACTAACCTCAATCAGAATGTTTTGTGTGTTTGTAGGTTGTAGGTGAATCCTTAACAGTCAGGGATGAAGAAGTCAGCCTTTCAGAATGAATAATCTCACTTAGGGAATTTACCAGAAGGCATTCTGGTAAGGAAGCCACTGGGATAGCCATTCTGAGACTTACAATCCACTGCTGACATATAATACCTTGAAAAAATTTTGAGGAATACACTTATTTGTTCTTTCATGTATATCTGTTCCTTGGTAGCCTTTTGTGGAAATATAAAATTGTAAAAAAAGCATAGAAAGAATGCACTTATATATATAAAGTAGATGAGTTCACTACATTAACATGTACAAAAGAAGAAAGGCCAAGGTAAAAATCTGATAATGTTGAGTCAATGAGCCATTATGAGTACAGTTCACAAAATGCAATATTGAACTCTGCATATTTATAAAAGAAATACAGATAGCTAACAGAAACCTTTCTGATGGAAATCAATATTGAGTCATATTCCAGTGGTTGAGAGGATCAGGTTTCAGTGGAAAGAAGACTATTTTAGGAAAAGGGAAAATATACTCCATGCAAGGTGAAAAGTAAGGATCGAGAAAGAGAATTGTTTACAGGAATAAGAGGAGGAGAAGTCTAAAATTTGATTCAGTATTTGTGAGCAGCACAAGATTTTAACATATCTGAATTAGCTCTACCAAGAAAATAGCTATCAAATGTAACAGAAGCCCACTCAAACTATTTCAAGTAGGAGTAGTATTGCTAAGACACTGGGATTTCTACCATAGGCAACTGTTTCTCTGTGTTTTGAATTGCAGAATTTATCCAAATATTTACTCTAGTTTTGTTTTTATTTCTGCATGTTTTTTTCTTCTTCGGGACTGTGTCTGCACATCACTTTAAACCTCCATGTTACCCACTGTGGATTTACCTCTAGTGATTCTAGAGCTTAGCTCCCAGATTTAACAATTCAATTGCTGAAATTGTTCAGCCGTCCATATCTAAATTTCCTAGGAAGAGCATTGTGTTGGTTTTGCTCTGTTTAAATTGCATTTGTCCAGGTCGGGTGTCACACCAAATCTAACCTTCTATAGCCAAATAGTTGGTTCATCTTGAACATATTAATAATCATAGGATGTGTTGAAACAGAAAATTCCAAAGAAGATAATGTGAACTGTGTAGGTATCCTCACTTAAATCTTTTAGTTACCAATACCAATGACCTTTTTACTCATTATTCTCCTGAAACTAAAAGTTTAATACCTTTAATACCCTTTTCTACCTTGTTGTCTACTTAAAATTCTTTTTTCCAACCTCAAAAATATCTTTGTTTATTATTTCCATTGCCATTTATTCCCCCATCACCCTCTTGTACCTCCACCCTCTCCTTTCTCCCCCACAATGACCACACTGTCATCTGTATTCATGAGCCTTCCTAATGTGTGATTAGTGACTGATTCTGCATGAATCTCAAAAACTTTAACATTTTAAAATATTTGTAACACCATATTTTTTTCAACGTTATTGGCTTTGTGGGCCGTTATTTCCTTTCTCTGTACTTTACTATCTCTGTGTCTTAAGATACACCTTATGTTTTATCTAAACATATTTTTATGTCTCTATCCCAGGCATTGTATTCTTGTACTTCAAGCTGTTCTATGAGAGAAGGCAGATTCTCAGCTTCCGTGTTACTTCTTTTTGGATGATGCTTCCATCTCTATTCCAAACCCTAACTCTCACCTAAAATTCAAGCCAGCTTCTTATTTTCCACAGCAGAATTCCATTTAAAATATTCTGAATATTTCTCACACAACTCAGATCTGTAAAATGTTTCTAATTGTTTCACTTTATTTTATACGGAATGAGGTAGATATTGAATTCATGAGTTCTTGAACCTAAAATGGTTTCCCGAATATGTTACAGGTTAGCTTTATGAAGTTAATTTTTAAAAATTTTCTTCTCAGTTTTTAAATTTTCTTCTAAGTAAAATATAGATAATTATATTTTGTAGTTATTTAAAGGATTGATTCAACTGCAAGATATGATCTGCTAAAGTTTCTATGCATAACATATAAATTCTTTATATGGGATCAATAAATAAGGATATTATATTTAGTCATACATGGTTTTCCTTATCCTTTTTATATTTTTACTTGTATGTAAGAGAAGTTTAATTAAAAGTGCAAGCTGTACAGAAAATTAGATTGAACAAATTCACTCAAGTCTTTTTCCTGTACCTGTTGGGCAAATGTTTTGTCATGGATCTTTGTTCCCACCAATTTCTTTACCTTATTCCCTTGTCTTCACAAATCAGTAGACTCAAACTTTCCCTTTATCATTCTTTCATCAATCTGCATCCAGTTCTTTTTTTTTTTTTTTAGGAACAAATATGTTCAATTTATTTATTTTTTAATTTATTGTAATTGTTGTTCTTGTACAGTTTTCTGTCTTTTACTCCCATCCCAGCCCACCCCTCCAGCTCTCCCCACCTTCCTCCCACTTCCACCCCCCTAGTTTTTGTCCATGTGTCCTTTATACTTGTTCCTGTAAAGCCTTCCCCTTTTCCCCTAAAATTCCCTACCCTCTCCCCTCTGGTGACTGTCAGCCTGCTCTCAATTTCAGTGTCTTTGGTTATATCTTGCTTGTTTGTTTGTTTTGTTGATTAGGTTTCTGTTAAAGGTGAGATCATACGGTATTTGTCTTTCACTGCCTGGCTTATTTCACTTAGCATGATGCTCTTCAGTTCTATCCATGTTGTTGCAAAGGGTAGCAGCTCCTTCTTTCTTTCTGCTGCATAAGATTCCATTCTGTAAATGTACCATAGTTTTTTTGATCCATTCATTTACCAATGCGCACCTAGGTGCTTCCAACACTTGGCTATTGTAAATTGTGCTGCTATAAACATAGGGGTGCATAGGTTCTTTTGGATTGGTGTTTCAGGGTTCTTAGGATATAATCCAAGCAGTGGAATTTCTGGGTCAAAGGGTACATCCATTTTTAGTTTTTTTAGAAAATTCCATACTGTTTTCCATAGCGGTTGTACCAGTCTGCAATCCCACCAACAGTGCACTAGGGTTCCCTTTTCACCACAACCTCTCCAACACTTGTTGTTTGTTGCTTTGTTTATGATGGCCATTCTGACTGGTGTCAAGTGGTATCTCATTGTGGTTTTAATTTGCATCTCTCTGATAGCTAGCGATACTGAGCATCTTTTCATGGGTCTCTGGATCCTCTGTATGTCCTCCTTGGAGAAGCATCTGTTCAAGTCCTTTGCCCATTTTTTAATTGGGTTGCTTGTCTTCTTAGAGTGGAGTCCTGTAAGTTCTTTATGTATTTTGTAGATTAAACCCTCATCTGACGTATTGTTGGCAAATATGTTTTCCCACATGGTTGGTTCTCTTTTTACTTTACTACTGTTTTCTTTAGCCGTGCAGAGGCTTTTTATTTTGATGAGATCCTATTTGTTTATTCTTTCCTTTATGTCTCTTGCTCTAGGGGACATATCAATAAAAATGTTGCTGCGTGAAATATCTGAGATTTTCCTGCCTATGTTCTCCTCTAGGACTTTAATGGTGTCACAGCTTATATTTAAATCTTTTTTCCACCTTGAATTTATTTTTGTGTATGGTGTAAGTTGGTGCTCGAGTTTCATTTTTTTTTCACTTCGCTGTCCAGTTCTCCCAATACCACTTGTTGAAGAGGATATTTATGCTCCATTTTATGTTGCTGCCCCCTTTGTCAAATATTCACTGACCATAGAGACTTGGGCTTATTTCTGGGCTCTCTGTTCTGTTCCACTGGTCCATGTGCCTGTTTTTATGCCAGTACCAGGCTGTTTTGATTACAGTGGCCTTGTAATGCACTTTGGTATCAGATAGTGTGATTCCCTCCTACTTTGCTCTTCTTTCTCAAAATTGCAGCACATATTTGGGGTCATCTATGGTTCCAGATGAATTTTTGAAGTGTTTGTTCTATGTCTGTGACATATGCCATTGGTACTTTAATAGGTATTGCGTTGAATTTGTAAATTGGTTTGGGTAGTATGGACATTTTGATGGTGCTGATTCTTCCAATCCATGAACACAATATATATTTCCATTTGTTTGTGTCTTCCTTGATTTCTTTCTTCAGTGTTGTGTAGTTTTCTGCATATAGGTCATTTACCTCCTTGGTTAGGTTTATTCCTGGGCATTTAATTTTTCATTTTGCTATACTGAATGGGATTTTTTCTTGATTTCTACTTCTGGCGTTTGATTGTTGGTATACAAAAATGCCTTTGATTTCTGGATATTGACTTTGTATCCGGCTGTTTGGCTAAATTCATTTATTAGGTTGAGTAGCTTTTTGGCTGAGTCTATCAGATTTTTTATGTACACTATCATGTCATCTGCAAACAATGATAGTTTTGTTTCCTCCTTTCCAAGTTGGATGCCTTTTATTTCCTTTTCTTGTCTAATCACTATGGTTAAGACTTCCAATACTATATTGAATAGAAGTGGTGAAAGTGGACAACCTTGTCTTGTTCCTGATCTTAGTGGAAAAGATTTTAGTTTTTGCCCGTTGAGTATGATGTTGGCTGTAGGTCTCTCATATATTGCCTTTATTATGCTGAAGAATGCTCCCTGTATTTCCACTTAGACAAGTGTTTTTTATCATAAATGGGTGTTGTATCTTATCAAATGCTTTTTCCGCATGTATTGATATGATCATGTGATTTTTGTCTTTGCTTTTGTTTATGTGATGTATTACATTTACTGATTTGTGAATATTGCACCATCCTTGAATCCCTGGGATCAATCCCACTTGGTCATGGTGTATGAGCTTTTTAATGTATTTTTGGATGCAATTTGCCAATATTTTGTTGAGGATTTTAGCATCTATGTTCATCAGCGATATTGGCCTGAAGTTTTCTTTCTTTGTTGTGTCTTTATCTGGTTTTGAGATTAGGATGATGCTGGCTTCATGAAAAGAGTTTGGGAGTCTTCCATCATTTTGGATTTTTTTGGAATATTCTGTGGAGGATAGGGGTTAGCTCTTCCTTCAATGCTTTGTAGAATTCTGTGAAATCATCTGGTCCACGGCTCTTGTGCGTCGGGAGTTTTTTGATTACTGCTTCAATTTCATCTCCTGTTATTGGTCTATTCAGGCTTTCTGCTTCTTCTTCATTGAGTTTTGAAAGATTATATTTTTCTAGAAAGGTGTCCATTTCACCTAGGTTTTCAAATTTCTTGGCATACAGTTCTTCATAGTAATTTCTTACAATCCTTTATACTTCTGTGGTGTCAGTTGTAATCTCTCCTCTTTCATTTCTCATTGTGTTTATTTGGGCCCTTCCTCTTTTTTTTCTTGATGAGCCTGCTTAAAGTCTTGTCGATTTTGTGTATCTTTTCAAAGAACCAGCTCCTGGATTCATTGATCCTTAGAACTGTGCTTTTAGTCTCTCTGTCAATTAATTCTACTTTGATCTTGGTTATTTCCTTCCTTCTACTTGCTCTGGGCTGTCTTTGTTGTTGTTCCTCAAGTTCTTGTAGGCGTAGGGTTAGGTTGATTGTTTGAAATGTTTCTATCTTTTTTAGGTAGGCCTATATCACTATGAACTACCCTCTTAGGACTTCCTTTGCTGTGTCCCATAAGTTTTGGGTTGTTGTGAGTTCACTTTCATTTGTCTCCAGAAACTTTTCGATTTCTTCTCTAGTTTCACTCTTGACCCATTCATTGTTTAATAGCATACTATTCAATCTCCATGATTTTGAGTGTTTTGGGTTTTTTCCCTTGGGGTCGGTTTCTCGTTTCAGTCCCTTGTGGTCAGAGAAAATGCTTGGTATGATTTCAATTTTCTTGAATTTGTTGAGGCTTGTTTTGTGTCCTATCATGTGGTCTATCTTTGAAAATGTTCCATGTGCATTTGAAAAGAATGCATATTTAGTTTCTTTGGGATGAAGGTTCTATATATATCAGTTAAGTCCATTTCCTCTAGAGTGTTGTTCAATGCCACAATATCTTTGTTTGGAAGATCTGTCCATTTTTGACAATGGGGTATTAAAATCCCCTACTATAATTGTGTTGTTGTCAGTACCTTTCTTGAAGTCCTGCAAGATTTTCTTTATGTATTTGGGTGCTCCTATGTTGGGTGCATATATATTTACAATGTTTATGTCTTCTTGGTGGATTCTTCCCTCGAGTATTATATAGTGAACTTCTGGGTCTCTCTTTATGGTCCTTCTTTTGAAGTCTATTTTGTCTGATATGAGTATTGCTACCCCAGCTTTTTATTCCTGTCCATTTGCTTGGAAAATTTGTTTCTAGCCCTTCACTTTGAGTCTGTGCAGGTCTTTTGTCCTGAGGTGGGTTTCTTGTAGGCAGCATATTTGTGGGTCATGCTTTCTTATCCATTCAGCTATTCTATGTCTTTTGATTGGAGCACTGAATCCATTTACATTTAAGGTTATTATTAATAGGTACTGATTCATTGCCATTTTCATACTTGTGTTCCTCTCTGTCTCTTTTTTCCTTCCTTTCCTTAAAGCAGTCCCGTTAGCATGTCTTCCAGAACTGGTTTGGTAGAGGTGTATTCTTTTAGACTTCTTTTGTCTGGGAAGCTCCTTATTCAGCCTTCTGTCTTGATTGAAAGCCTTGCTGGGTAAAGTAGTCTTCGTTGCAGGCCTTTGGTTCTCATTACTTGGAATATTTCTTGCCATTCTCTTCTGGCTTGGAGATTTTCCATTGAGAAGTCAGCTGCTAACCTTATCAGGGCTCCTGTGTATGTTAATTCCTGTTTCTCCCTTGCTGCCTTTAAGATTCTCTCTTTGTCTTAGAATTTTGCCATTTTAATGATGATGTGTCTTGAAGTGGGCCTGTTTGGGTTCCTCTTGATTGGGACTCTCTGTGTTTCCTGGATTTGTGTGACTTTTTCTCTCATCAAATTAGGAAAGTTTTTCATCATTACTTTTTCAAATAGGTTTTCTATCCCTTGCTCTTCTTCTTCTCCTTCTGTTGTCCCTGTTATAGGGATATTATTACGTTTCATATTGACTTGCGTTTCTTTTAATCCCTCTTCATTCTTTCTGAGCCTCTTTTCCTTTTCTTGCTCTTTCTGGGTGTTTTTTTCTACTTTATCCTCCAACTGTCTGATCTGATCTTCTGCTTCATTGATTATGCTTTTGATTCTGTCTGCTGTGTTCTTCAGTTCAGAAATTGTATTCTTTATTTTCTCTTGGCCCTTGTTGATTTTTTCTATTTCCTTTGTCATGTTGATATAGTTTCCAGTGAATTCATCGTCGCTTCCCTATAGTTTCTGGTAGCTCATTGCGAGCTCCTGGAGCTTCCTGATAACCATTGCTTTGAACTTAATATCTAATAGTTGAGTTGCCTCCATTTCATTTAGCATTCTTTCTGAGGCTTCCTCATTTCTTTTCATTCAGGGATTTTTTTTTTTTTTTTTTTTGTCTTCCCATTGTTTGTTAGCCTCAGCTTCTTAAATTGATCTGTTCTGGCTCCCTGGATTCAGTGTTAGAGCACCTGTGAGATTCAGTAGTGCAGTGTCCTTTGGGTATCCTGGTGTTCACAGCTTCCACTGTCTCAGCTGTTGGGATGCCTCCTCTTTGGGTCCAACTCTGTTTTTTTCACAGTTCTGGGTTTGTTTAGTTTTTTTTTTTTTTGTCTCAATTGTGGGTATTTAAAACAAGAAAAGAAAAACATGAAAGGAGGAAGGAAGAAGAGATAAGAATTGGAAAGAAAGGAAGAAGGAATAAAACAAAAATGAAGTAAAGAGAAGCAAAAGGGATTGAGGAATAAAAAAGATAAAAATAATGAAAAAATACAATTAAAAAACAAGCAAACAACAACAAAAAAACCAACCTCTTGCTGGTTTTAAACTGGCCAAATCAGTTTTTCAGGTCTTTCTGGCTGCAAGGGTGCTGAGGGGCAACTGGTATTGCTTTTCTCCCTATTCAGCACTCAGTCAGCTTTGGGCTACTCTTCTCAGTGCTAGCCACCCACTCTCCCCAGGGCTAGCTGGCACTTCTCCACACAGGGCCTCCGGTGTGGTTTCTGAACCTCCTGCACAACACACCTTTCCCGAGTTTATGGGTGTGAGCTCGGATCACCTATGGATCGATCACTCCCGGGATTTATGGGTATGAGCTCCTGGTCACTTACAGGGCGTGCGCACCTACCGGGGTTTATGGGTGTGGGCTCCGTGGGTTTCCTGCATTGCACACACTCATCCTAGGTTCACAGGTGTGAGCTCCGGGTCTTTCACAAAGCCCCCTCCTTTGGTTGGAGGCGCCTCAGGTCATATGGGTGCCTCTGGTCGCCCGGGGGCCTCTGGTTAGTCAGGGCCTCTGGTTGTATAGGCTTGGTTGTGCACTCCTCCCAGGGCTATGCGTGAGTGCTCACAGCCCTTGTGTGTTTGCCACTCAGACCTTAACTCCTCTCTGTGCCACTTCAAGCAACCAGGTCTCTCCTGGTGCTGCTCAGACCTTGTTTGGCTGGGGAGGGAGCGAATTACCCAGTTCCCTCCCTAGAGCCCTTCATATGAGTCCTCTTAAAGCCTCTTTTCTGACTCTACTATGTCTTGCATCCAGTTCTTTTATATATAAAATTTGATATTTAGTGTTTTTTCTCTAGTAGGAATGTAAAATATCTTTCAAATTATTCTTGGGTATTTATTTGTAACAATATAATTTTTGTTATCATACTGGATACAAAGTTGCAGAGGTTTTAAGTGGTCTACTCTATCTGAATTGTATTTGTTCCTATGAACTCAGTTATATTTGTGCACAAGTTTGAAAAATATGATAGCTTTCAGAAATGCAACCACCTGTACATGGAAAGTGTTTAGAACAGGACTTGGCCTAGAGAGTACGTTTTAGGAAATTTTCACTTTGTTCACAGCCAGGATTTGAGCACTAAAATGTAATGTATCTTAAGCACTAGGATGAATCATATTTTATCTAAAAACAGTTTTCTTTTTTTATTTGCCTTGACTACCTCAATTGGGAAATACCCTTGTTGGCTTCTTTCCACTTATATTTTTTCCTCAACACCTTAATGATCTAATGGTAAAAGGAAACATTAAAGACAGAAACTCAAAAACACAGAAAGCACTTTCTCTAAGGCTTAGAATAGAGTATGTTTGAACCATCTATTTTGTGCCTCTTTTAATTAAAGACTCCAGTTCACCCTATTGTTGGTGGAAATCAGGATCTTCTGTGGGATCACAAGGAAAGCATCCTAAAGACCCACACATGGCAGACTAATGTGGCAAGGTGTACTGGGGTGGAAACCTGCCCTTCAGTTTCCAATTTCCCATCTCCCTGTATCCCACCATAGAAAAAGTCCAACAGTGTCCTAAGCAAGGTCAAAACAAGCGTAGTCCTTTGGAACCTGTATGGTCTACCTCAGACCACAGGAGCTGCTAGAACGGCATGGTGAATGCTCCAGGGCAAGAGAGGATGCACATATGAATGGGCGATGGTTGGTCATTGAGAGACTGAGAGAGAGAGAGGGAGAGAGAGAGAGAGAACACACGTGCTTTCCAAGATTTTGAGGGCTTTTCATAGGTCCACCTCCTATTTAGAATGCTGACAGGACTCTATGGTCAGCCCTCCCCGCTGTGCTCCCAAACAATCCAGTACTGAAGGGCAGACTGTGCTCCTGGGGAGATTCCCTGTGCTCTTAGAATTAAGTCTCTTCAGCAGCAGTCCCCTGGAGTGTCCGAATGAGTCTGTAAATGTTATAGCTTCCTGGCTAAGCAAGAAGGTTTATGCTCCCCAGTTTATTAAATTCAATGTCAAATGTCATCTGTTTCCTTAATTAATACCTAGATAACTATCTATGGTAACAACCCCACTACATCACCCAGATGGACACAGTTCTTTTGCCATTTTAGGAATAAAGATAAATGTTTGTTTCTCAAAGGAATTTATTTTAAAAGTATCATATGTTTAAGGGGAAACAACATTTTGAGTGTTTTTTCATCTGTTTTTATGACATGGTAAGAGGATCTTGGTCTTTCCCTTTCTAAGCACCCATCTATTTATGTTAAATTTTCTGGATTGTATGTTCCTTTTAGAGTTTAGCAGAAGATCAATCGAACTGAATGAGAGAGAATTGTTCAAGTGATTTTTCTCTTATCCAATAATGACCCCAGATTCTGTTATTTAATGGGGTCATGTATATTATATAATTTCAGTAGTTTTCAGAACTGGCTACATTATAATTCATTGAAAGGTTTAATAAAATTACTAAGCTCTATACCTTCATGTTTTCCACACTTACATGTTTTTATTTAACAGAATTTTAAGAGTCCATGATATAACATGTTCCTGATGATATGCTACACTCTTCTGGATTTGAGAGCCATTGATGTGGTCAGATTCCTTTCCCTTCAAATGAGGAGGCCCCTGAGTAATCAGTACCACAGTGTATTTGAACTCAGCTCTGATTGCTGGTTTGACAGCTAGTTAACATTATCTTTTCCGATAATAGATGACACATTGTATTAACCTGGCTAATAGAGAGGGAAATTTATTGAACTTCAAGTTGGCAGAAGCCATAGGTCCTGAGATCCAAATATTCCACAGGAACCACCTGTGCTTCAATTTTTCTGGGCAAACCATTAGCATGATGAAATGTGGCTTCTGTAGAGGGGACAGAGTGATCAATTTAAAATAAAGCCAGAAGAATAAGGCTCATATACACAGTGTTACATTCAGCTTAATTAGGAGATAAGCCAGGATTCATAGCATCTCATCTTTGTGCAAATACTCAAAAACCAACAGGAAGAAATAAATGGCATGACAATCTGGAAGAGTTGAAAGAGCCAATAAAAAATATCAACCGACACCAAGGCCACACATCAGATGTAATTTGCTAATGGACTGGCATATTGAGCATCTTGGAAGAAACTTAGAAATCAAATCCCCTTGTATTCAAAAGGTGCAAAGCATTAGTGGAGTTAATAGGATTTGTGGAAACATTTGCTGGTAGCTTGCTTTGACTGAATGCAAAGGCTAACCCTGTAATTGCAGAATAATTATGCACAGTCCAAGGCAGTGATGATGTCCATGAGTGGCAATAACTTTATCATCTAAGAGAGGATTTTCTAGAGCTGCCTAATCCAAACAGGATGATTCAGCTAAAGCTGCACATATTTTCTGATTACCATAGTCTGCTGATATCAGTGAAGAGAGTGAGATAGGAAGAAGGAAAATGTGCAGGTGAGCAATAAGATTTCAAATTATGGAATCCATAAACCATATAAACCATATAAATATAAATGGTGCCCAAAGACATAATGTGCCTGCTCAATTAATAAATCATAAGATTGTTATTCTCCTTTGAATATTATTATTTCAGGGTTATTTGAAAAAAGATGGCACAGAAGAGTGCCTTGAGTTTTAAAAATTGTTTTCAATATTTTTAAAATTACTTTTGTTTTACTGACAAAAGTGAAATACAGATTATACTGTTTATATAAGTTTTCTGGCCTCCTCCCAGGATCAGGATTATAGAACAGTAGAGTGGAAAGAGACCCGAGTCATCTAAAGAAGTTGTTCCCAAATGCTGGTAAAAAGGGAACTGCTAAATTAAAAGCCTCAGAATCAGTGGGGAGAACTTTGAGAAATGAAGAATCATGGGTTCCATGAACAAATATTGAGTCAGTAGAATTACGTTGGGGCCCAGGAATCCGAAAATCTTCTCAGGTGATTCAGATTTGCAGCCATTTTAGAAACTTCTGTTGGGTCACATAAAGCATTTGCAGTATCTTGAAAAGGCCCCCCTCCCCATCTTGTTTTGGAAAACTTCCTGTGAAAAAGTATTAATAACTCACAATTTAATAAATTATTTACATTGAGTCATTCCCTTCATAATCCAATACATTGGCCTGTAATAAATTCACCTGCATATGCCTTCTCCAACCAAGTACCTGTGTGCATACCACTAAATTCAGGGATACAGACACACAAGGGTGATATAGACCTCTTTGCTTCTCAACTCACCCTCAATCCCACCATTTCCAACTTACTAATTACGGTAAGAGACATATGACTACTTGCCAAGGAAAATGTCTTAGTGCACCCAAGTGTCAGACGCAGTCAAGCTTCAGCATGTACACAGCACCCTGTCACATAAACCATCATGACGCACCAAAGCATATGTCTCTTGCTACAAAAATAAACAGTATTTCTGGCTGCAATAAAGAGCCCATATATTTAGACTGAAAAAGATACCATTAATCTCTTCCTTGTTCCACAAATAAACTAAAACCATAGGGAAGTGTCCAAATAATTGAAAGTCATCACATTTGATTTTGTTTAAATCAAGTAAAACTGCAGCATTTTAAAAGTTGCATTTATGTGTACACATGAGTGTGTATTCAGGGCACGTGAAATTGGAAAGACAGTTGCTGAGAACTGGGATAGATATTTTTATGTCTTTTTAGCAAGCTAAATTATGGGATAAATTTCAGTAAAAACTTGCAACGTTGTGACATTCAATCTATCAGACTAGTGTTCATTTGGCTATTTTGAAAGAGAAGACAAAAGCATAAATATGAAAGACACATGTTCATTTCGGATTTGCTAATTTGTTCATCTATTCTCTAGAAATCACTCAGGCAACCATTTTCCTTTGGGAAGAGTCCCAGATAAACTTTGCTTGAATTCATATCGTGCAAAATTCAGGTAAGGTTTCTGTGCCAAACAACTGTGGGCAAATTTATTGACCTTCAGCCTTCATAGGAAACTCTTTGTTCCTGCGTTTGAAAAAGTGGATATAATGATAAATATTGCTAGTATCTAGATAAAATCCACCCTCTATTTCCTCACACTGAGTTCTAGGTGGTAAGATTCTAAAAAACTATGGAGAGTTTTAGCTCCTTCCCTTCCCTGTGTCCTTATTCTCTGTAAACACTTGTCTTGTTTTAATTGATTAAGAAGTTCAAACACTCTCACAAGGCTATGTGCATTCTGAGAGAAATCAGTATGACCCAGCAATCCCTCTTCTGGGCATGTACCCCAACATTTTTAAAACACTTATTTGTAAAAATATATGTACTCATATATTCATTGCAGTATTATTCACAATAGCCAAGAAATGGAAAAACACTTAAGTGTTCTTTCACAGCTGGCTGAATATAGAAGACTTAATACATATATGCAATGGAATCAGCCATAAAAAATGAAATCCTGCCATTTGTGACAACGTGGAGGGATCTTGAGAGTATTATACTGAGTAAAATAAGTCAGATGAAAAAGGACAAGAACTGTATGAGTTCACTCATACGTGGGATATAAAGCAAAAGCAATACATGAACAAACAAAACAAACATATAACAAAAAAATCTCTTAGATACACACAACAGAATGGTGGTTACTAGAGGACAGAGGGCTGGGAACAGATGGGAAGGGTAAAGAGGGTAAAATATATGCTGTTAGAAGGAGACGAGAGTTCAGGTAGTAAGCACACAATAGAGAATACAAATGTTACATTAGAACGTTGTACACCTAAAATTTATATAATATCATTGACAAATGTTACCCCAATAACAAACAATTTTTACAGTGTTCCTAACTGGATTACATTTTATCTATATAATTTCAGGTACCTTACTGGTCATTCATTTAACAAGCATTTAATCAGTGCCTTATGTGTAAGGCCCTAGTCCAGAACCTAAGGCTGTAAAATGAATGATATTTAGTGTACCTCTAAGAAATCCACAGTCGTGTATGAGACAGACAAGTAAACATTGCATTTAGTAGAGCTAATCTAGTTTGGTCTGAGAGCAAAAAGAAGGGGCATTAATTCCTTCTGGAAAGTTGTGTGTGTGTGTGTGTGTGTGTGTGTGTGTGTGTGTATGCACTCACACTGACACATTCAGGGGTGGGTTAGGGAATATGTTTGTATAGGGGGAAGGCATGATTTTGCTTGAATTAGGTGCAGGGAGAAAGGCAGGAGAACAACATTTCAGTTGGAAGAAAGATGAGTAGAGGTACAGAGGGAAGAAAAAAAGGAATGTTTCTGAGGAGTAATATGTGGCTTAGAGGGACAAAAAATGGGGAGGAAGTATGACAGAGTCAGAAGAAGTGAATCATGACATAAACTACCTATGATTTTTAGCTTCTGCAAGTAGATGTCAAAAGCATGTCATTCTATAAAAGAATATGTGTTCTGTTCTTGTTTGCTTTCCTTTGGCCTCTTTTCCTTAGGCTATGTATTTCTCTCTGTGTCTCTTTCTAGTTTATTGTTCAAGTACAGTTGTCTCCATTTTTCCCCCACCACTCCCCCTCACCCCAGCCATCCCCACCTCCCACCCTCGATCCTACCCCCTTTGGTTTTGTCCATGTGTCCTTCATACATGTTCCTGAAAACCCTTCCTCCCTTTTCCCCCGTTATCCCCTCCTACCTCCCCTCTGGTTACTGTCAGTTTGTTCTTAATTTCATTATCTCTGGTTACATTTTGCATGCTTGTTTGTTTTGTATTTCTCTTTTCTTAAGTAATTAGGAAACACTAAATTTTGAATAGGTATGACATAGGAAAATATATCTAGGATGGGTAATAAGCATTAAATTTTTTATTTGATTAAGTTACTGACATCATCACCAACCCTAGAAATCATTTTGCATATCTGTTTTTGTATCTCATTACACTAATAAAAAATGTAATGCCTTTATGGTTCATAAGAATAACATAAGCAAGTGAAATATTAGCAATTAAAGCGAGGGCTTAAACAACCCTACCATTGGAAACTATTATTCATCTGTTGCTATAAGGACAGGACCAAAACTAGCAGGTTTTTTACTTTCTAAGAGAAACCAGAAAGCTGTATTTTTAATATAAAATCTGATTTTGTATGATTTCTAATTATTTAAATTTTGGGGGCAGGAAAGAAAAAGGCAGGGAAGCTATCACCCAGCATAGCTACCTTGCTATATATCACACCTATTCAATAATTTGTTCTGTTTTCTAAACAAACCACATCTTTGAATTGAATTTACCCTTAAGATGATGAGTTTTTGATTTTCAAGCTACAGCTTCTTTCAGTCCTTGAAATAGAACAATCATATGTTTACTATCCTTCAGTTGTCTCATTTGATCATTATGATAATCAGAAAAAATATTCATAAAAGATACCAAAACATACTTTTGGTTGTGCTGAGTAGAGGTGTTCAAACAAAGAATAAGTAGATTTCTTCTCACCTATCAGAAGTGAAAGGGAAATCCAATCTTTTGATTGACATTTTTTCTTTTGACATTTTTCTTTTTACACCAAATCTGTTCATTATTTTCTAAAGGTCATTAATAAAATTAGAGTTATCTTCATTTCTTTGGCCTTTCACAGCACTATGCAACTGAGTGGAATTTATGAGAACCTATGATTATATATTTATGCTTTTTGGAAGATAAAAGGGGGAGGCATAAAGCCACAGTTTTCTGTTTTGAGATCAGGGATAAACCAAAATTAAATGTGTACAAGTTTTTTCCTAATGGTCCATGTTGGTAAACTAGTGTCCCAGAAGAACAATTTTGAATAGGTTTCTAGTTTCTATCTATCTATCTATCTATCTATCTATCTATCTATCTATCTATCTATCTATCATCTATCTATCTATCTGTCTATCATCTATCTTTTTTTTTGGGGGGGAGAAAAATCGGAACAACTGCAACTGCTTAAATAATAATAATTAAAAATCAAATGCTTGTTGTGATACGTGACTTACACCATGTTTTTCTTTTTAAAAAAAAGGAGTCTGATTTTATCACTTTGTCTTTTCTTCAAAGACAGAGGTGAAATGCCTAGGAGAGAGAAGTCAAAAGATTGGCTGTATATAACAAAATTCAACATGTTTAAAGGACATCAGCAGTGCACTAAAAGACATTTTATTTATTTGGTCTGAATTTGGAAGTTGTCTTTAAAAAGGTTAGAATGCCTAAGATAGAATAATTCCTTTTCTTTTTTTTTTTTGTTTCTTTTCTTTTTGTTCCACATTTTTTATTATTGTTGAAGTACAGTTGTCTCCATTTTCTCCTCTCCACTCCCCCCACACCCCAGCCATCCCCACTTATGCATGTATAGAATTTTGAGACACATGGCTAGTTAGCTTATTTCAGTTCTCCAAACAAAGGAAGTGGCCATACTCATACCGCTAGAGACATTAGTCAAGTCTTATGTCCAAATAGACCAAAAGGGAGAGTGTTCCTCAGATAAAGGCAGGCCCTCAGAATATTGTGGCAATTAGAGTTCTGATTCTAAGTAAGTTATAGTAATATTTAAATATATTAATATAATTAATATATGTAGTTATTTATTTGTAATTACTGATGACTTCAAACAAAGCTAGAAACACATGATTCATATTATAGAGAGGTATATTTGCTAGACACCTATCTATGAATTATTTGCTGGTTTTAAACACAAATATGACCTCCCTATTATCAGTGCTTTCTATATGTTTTTTATTTTTAACAAAGTTATACTTTGCACAGATTTGATACACCAAATAGTACTTAAATGGGTGCTACTATGTACAACATTATTCTGCCTCAACTTTTTCCAGACACATTTTCTGATCATCAGAGGCCACCATATTCAGTTTTACCTGTACCTTCCCAAGTTTTGCCTTCATATTTGTAAATAATTTGTTATAAATTTTATTAAAACAGTAAGCCATGCTAGGGACCTTCATTGTTGCTGAAACTGAGCTTTCCAGTACCTCCACACATCTTTCAATGCTCCATCTTTAAGCTATGTCTGTTTTTACATGTCGTTTTTATTTTATTTTTTATTTATATGATTATTTATGTGATTATAATTCTACAAGTATTTTTTGCTGATCATCTCAATAGTGTCCCCTGATAATATTTCTTTCTTCTCATGGAATTTTTACAAACAAATTTGCCACAGACAGTCAAACATAGTCAGTAGTCAAACATAGTGCCAAATACTTATTTCCATTTTATTTCTGGAGACTTCATCTTTCTCTCTGTCTTCCTACCCTGTTTAGTCTTGGAAAACTTAGGTTGTACAATTGATAGAAAAATATTTATTACCCAAAGGCCTAAAAATAAATCCATTTTATCTTTATTATTGATTTATCATTGCTAGTGGATTGAATTCTTGGTTAAAATAAACTTTTTTCAGATTTTAAAGTCATCATTTTATTTAACTTCCAAGTCTTAGATGTTTGTTAAAAAAATAAAGTACTCTTTACTCTCATTCCTTTTGTATATGATTTTTATCTTGCCCCTGTGTCTGCTTTTGGGCCTTTCTTTTTATTCTTGATATTCTGATTTTTAATAAAGATGTGACTTGCTATGGGCTTTTTATCATTAAGTGCACTTCCCACTTATTTATACATTATTTAGAAAATGTAACCCTGACCGGGGTGGCTCAGTGGATTGGGTGCTGGCCTGCAAACTGAGAGGTCACTAGTTTGATTCCCAGTCAAGGCACATGCTGGGTTGTATGCCAGGTCCCCAGTGGGGGGGTGTGAGATAACCCATCGATGTTTCTCTTCCTCTCCTTCTCTCTCCCATCCTCTCTCTCTAAAATAAATAAAATGTTAAAAAAGAAAAAAAAATACATGTGTATAACTTTTGGAGAATTTATTTTTATTATAGATTTTATTATATATTATTATTATTATAGTATTTATTTGAAATGTCTCTAGGTCCATTTTCCCCTTTTTATTTTTCTGATATTCCTGTTATCTCTGTTGGATTCTTAGATTGATCCTTTTCTTCATTTCTTTAACTTTATTGTTCTACCTTATAATAAATTCCCTTGAATTTATATTAACAACCCATTACTGTTGCTTCATTACTTTAATATTTACTTTCAAATTATTTCTCCATCCTGAATAATTTCAATAATCTTTTTATCCTTATTTTTGTAGTGTTATCCTTCTGTGCAATGTGGTATCTTTATGCATCTGAGGCTAGTGTCTGTGTGTGATTTTCATCTGTTTCTTTTTCTGTTTGTTTTATTCAGTTTCATTTGTTAATGTTCCTCCCACTCATATAAGCTTTCTCTCAATTCTCATTGGTTTGTTACCTTTTCCTCTTTACTGTCGCCATAGTGAAATCTGTAGAGAAATAGAAAATTCATTTTTGCCTAATTATGTTTAACTCTTAGCCCAAATTTAGCATTTTTCCTCAGCATTTTTAAAAGGATAAAAGCATCTTTGAACTAAGTAGTAATTAACATGGTCATTTCATTTTTTTAAATTGTTCTAACTTCTGAATGAAGTCTTGAAGTAACTGGCAGAAACGCTTTCCATGACTCTGAGTACGATCTCACTGACTTTGGTCAAACTCATAGCAGTCTCTGGATTGTTAGAACATCTGGAGTGACAGAGGAAAGTATTGGAAGGCAAAATTGTCCTGCAGAAAAAAGGACCCTGGGATTTCTGCCACACACAATGGCTTTATCAACAGTTTTCGTTAAAAACACATTCATACTAACATTAAGTTCATTCCATCACTTATAATGGGATTTTTTATGTATGTGCCAAGGAAGGAAATTTAAAAATGTGATGTGTAAGGCACATTGCAATCCATTTAGAAGTTCATCATTTCCATAACAAAATTATAAACCATTCAGATGCATGATTTATCACCAGATTATTGGAAAAAGATTTCTTCATTCTCCTTTTCATTCCTTCTACCCAGTGTGTTGGCACACAAGGTACTTTTATTCCCATCAAATCTTGAGAGATGGAGCTCTTAACTCAGAAAAATAGCATAGGCAAGATTAGACTTTACTTTTACAAAATGATGTTCCATGAGAATATATAAAACAATATGCATTAGAATCTACTGATAAACTCTTAACCTTCCAGCATACATCCTAAGAGCATTATTCCCAAGAGTAATGAACAGATTATGACCTATGGTTTGTACAATGCCAGGAATCAAAATATGGAAATGAAAGCAGACTTTCCCAGATTGCTTTCCCTAACTCCATCAGTTCCTTGTAGCCTTTGCGCCAGCTCCCTGCTCTTGATCCTCTTTATACAGAACCAGTGACACACCTACTAATCAGACTCATCATGTTTTTTAACTCTAGTTAAGTGCATTTTTCCTGCTCTATCCAATATTTCTAACTTGACCTCATTCCTGAAAATTAATTCCAGAAGAAGACAAACCATTCTGCGAGATAGAGAAGCCAATGAACATTGTTACTATGTCTGTATTTTATGTCATCTTTCTAAATCCTGCCCAAAGTAAATGGATAAGTGTTTGAAAACATAACAAATGATGATTATATTAAAATCAGCATTGATATACATAGCAAAGTACATCATGCCTTATATTGCTGTTTTATACATATTAACTCTTTGATTTCCATACCAACCATAGGGAATAGGCAGGAGACTGAGATTCTTTATACTTCACATGATTTTAAAAGGGTAGGTGAGCTAAAGTCATACAGAGGTGGGATTAAGTTATTGGATTTATACACCAAATCTAAATCTTTTCCAACTTGGGGCAGGTCTCAGCCTCTTTTATAGTATCATGGAGTTAAATTGCAGCATCTTGTCTCTGTTCTCAGTTTGTTCCTTTCTTTTTTTATTCCTGAACTAATTAGAAATTGAAGGCATCCACATGTAAAAAGAAGTGAAATTGTCTCTGCAGATGACATGATCTTATATACATAAAAAACTCTAAAGACTCCACCAGTAACCTGTTATACCTAATAAATAAATTCTGAAAAGATGCAGGTTACAAAATCAACATATAAAATTTAGTTGTATTTTTACACATTAAAAGCAAGCTGTCTGCAAGGTATTAATAAAGCAATTCTATTTACAATAATATAAAAAATAAAAGCTTTAGGAATAAATTTAACCAAGGAGGTGAAAGATCTTTATATTGGAAATCACAGCATTATTGAAAAAATCGAAAATACAAATAAATGAAAAGATATCCCATGCTCATGACTCAGAAGAACTAATATTATTATAAAATGTCTGTACTACCCAAAGCAATCTAAAGTTTCAATGAAGTCCTATCAAATGCCATGGGCATTTTTTTTACAGAACTAAAAAAATTCCTAAAATTGATATGGACTCACAAAAGACCCTGAATAGCCCAAGTAAACTTGAGTAAGAAGAGCAAAACTAGATGCCTCACACTTTTTATTTTCAAATAACATAGTTAAGGTATAATAATCAAAAAAGTATAATACTGGCATAAAAACAGACGTATAGATCAATGGGACAGAAAAAAGTACCCAAAATAAATTCACACGTATAAAGTCAACTAATTTTTAATAAAGACAGGAAGAATATGCAATGGAGAAAAGATAGCCTTCAGTAAATGACATTGGGTAAATGGGATATTTAGTTGAAAAAAAAATCCCAATTTTAAAAATAGGTAAAGGAACTGAATAGATATTTTTTTCCAAAAAATGACATTAAAATGGCTAACAGGTGTTGGAAAAGATGCTCAATATCATAAGTGATAAATAAAATGTAAATCAAAACCACAATATCACTTCACATCTGTTTGAATGACTATTACTAAAAAGTCAAAAGATAACAGGTGTTGGCAAAAAATGTAGAGAAAAAGAAAACCTTGTATACTTTGAGTGGAATGTAGATTGGTTAAGCTATTATGCAAAAATAGTATGACTTTTTGTCAAATATTAGATCTAGAACTACATTATGATCTGACAATTTCACTCAAAGAGATATATACATTCCCAAGTTCAATGCAGTATTATTTTTTCTTGATTTCATTTTTATTGATCATTGCTACTGTATGAAAATACAATTAATATTCATATTTTTTGTATTTATTTATTTGTAATCATTCTTATTTATTTATTTATTTATTTATTTATTTATTTTAATTGTTGTTCTTGTACAGTTTTCTGTCTTCCATTCCCATCCCAGCCCACCGCCCCAGCCCTCCCCACCACCCTCCCATTTCAGCCCCCCATAGTTTCTGTTCACGTGTCTTTTATACTTGTTGCTCTAATCCCTTCCCCTTTTCCCCTGAAATTCCCTCCCCTCTCCCCTCTGGTGACTGTCAGCCTACTCTCAATTTCAGTGTCTTTGGTTATATTTTGATTGTTTGTTTGTTTTGTTGATTAGGTTCCTGTTAAAGGTGAGATCATATGGTATTTGTCCTTCATTGCCTGGCTTATTTCGCTTAGCATAATGCTCTCCAGTTCCATCAATGCAGTATTATTCATAATAACCAAGACACGAAAACTACCTAAGTTTCTGACAATAGATAGATGGATGAAGAAAACATGATGCATACATATATTTATGATATATACATATATATGAATATATGCACATATACACATAATACACACAATATACACAAGAGACATGCACACATGTGTATGTGTACATATCATGTGTGTATATGTGTGTATATTGTTTCATACACGTATATACACACAATGGTATAGTATTCAGCCTTATTAAAACAAACAAACAAAAAAAAAAACCTTCAATTTGTGACCATATGAATGAATCTGGGAAACATCAGGCTAAGTGAAACAAGCCAGACACAGAACAACTAATATTCCATGAGTCACTTAAATGTGTGTCTTTAAATTTTACCAAAAAAAAAAAAAAGCCACACTTACAGTTACAGAGACTAGACTAGTACTTACAAGAGATGTGGGGGAAAGATGAGATTTAAAAAAAAAGGAAAATAAGTAAAATTGCAATTGTGGTTGCCAGGGGCTGGGCAGTGAGCATCACTGAAATTACTGTTTAATGGGTACAGAGCTTTAGTTTTGCAAGAAAAAAACAGAGTTCTGGGACCAGAAGATGGTGATGGTTGCTGTACAATATGAATGTACTCAATACTTCAATACCATTGAAATGTACACTTAAAAATATTTACAATAGTACATTTATTTTAGGTATATTTTGCCACAAGAAAAAAGTTGAATAAAAAAGAAAGCAAAGGCAGAAATACTTAATGTTGAGTTCATAGATCTGTAAGGAGATCTCTGGACATGACAAACAGATAATAACTCACTTGAAGTTATTTGCAAATTGTGTATCCTCCCTCTCCCCATTGGAGGATAGATTCTAAGAGCTTTCAGCATAGACAGCTATAGAAATTAAGGAAAGGTTAAGAAAAGATCTACAAGATGTTTGTAATTTAAAAGTTATCAAAATCCAAATGTTTTATTGTTAGATTTTCATGTTTAAGAAATATGTTTAATGCCAATAAATTATATTATTTATCTAATCTATACAAATCATTTCTACAGTTAGTGAATATTCTGTTTAAGTGCCTAGTCCTATCTCCCTTACATTTCAAAATATTCTGATTTGCAGACCGATCTCTTCATTTGACGGTCAAGAATTGGTGCTTAGAGATTGTAATTTATTTCACAGTGGTGACAATGCCATGTTTTTCTATCTAACTAAACACCAGGACTGTCAAATTCTCATCTTCATTAAGGTCATCCTCTTTAAGGTCAGTAGACACTTAGAACTTTATGAAATAGTTACAAAGATTTCATATGAGCTTCATAGGTATCACAGTTCTCAGCATTACATACTACATAATAATAGCATTTCTCTCTTCACAACAATCTTAGGAGATAGGTGCCTATTGGTTCTTACAGCAGTTTGAGTTGATGCTTTCATTTCACAAGTAAGGAAAGCAAGGCTTATAAATATTAACTTACTTATGGTCAGAGAAGAAGTGACAGAGTTAGACTCAGCCACATCTGACTCTAATAATCTAACTCTTAGACACTATCATTTTTTTCTCTAATTATGAATGAGGAGTGAACTGTAGTCATTAGCACAGAAGGTATATCTGACTTTGTTCCAGAATGCAGATCTGCGTGGCACAGGGATGTTAAAGCATCTGGAGGCCTGGGGTCCTGTGAAGGAAGATGCTAGTTAAAAATCTCTTGATATTGCAGAGTAATGAAACGGCTAAGAAAGTAATTATCACTATTATTTTTTAAACCAACAATAAGCAGATGATGTAGATGGACTATTATTTTTTAAACCAACAATAAGCAGATGATGTAGATGGACCCCGCCACCTAAAGCAAACTTTCAAAAAAGGGAGAGCTAATCCCCTGACTTGGCCACATACTGGCTGGAGAACTTGGATACGTTACTTAACTTCTCTTCCTGGTAGCTTGAAACCCTTATCACTCACCTACTCTGCTCCTTCACTGCTGAAATTGCAACTTTCTCTTTTATGCCCCTTTCCACTATATCATTTCTTAAGTCACTGAAAAATGGTAGGACAGCTCCTATTGAAAATAAAAAACAAAGCCTGTTTGTACCAATATTTCCTTTTAAATGCAGCTCTGCCTCTCTCTTCCTTTTCACGGCAAAGATATCTTACAGTGTTGCTTAAAATTTTTATATCCATTCCTTATATACTAATCCATCTCTTTTAAACATTATTAGAATAAAATATAGTTTAAAATAGTGTATTAAGAAAGAAAGAACAAAATTAACATTCATGTTTTTACATTGTGGTGTAAGAAATAGAAAGTCGTTGGTAGGGACTTGGGAGTGGCCCGTGTACTCCCCACCTCTAATGTCCTCTCCCAGGAATAAACAGTGTCCTGACTGTTTAATTGTCTCTTCTTTTGCTTAACAGTGTGAGCATATTCACATGCATTCCTAAATAATACCTGGTTTAGTTTTGGCTATTTTTGAAATTTATATTACTATAATCATTCTCTCTGTGTATATTTTGGTGACTGGCTGCTTTTCTAATCAGAGAGTTTTATGAGATTTAACCAAACTAATATATGTAGCTGCAGTTTATGCTTTTGTTCTATTATACATTGTTCAATTATATAAATACATGCTAATTTATTTTTCCATTTAACTTTTAATGGACTTTGGGTTGTTTCCATCTGTTATTATAAATAAGGCTGCTATATTCTTTAACACATTCCTAGGCAAAAAGCTACACTAATTTCTCTGGAGTATATACTCCTGAGTAGACTGAAAATGTATTTAAATTCAATAAGAATTCAAAACTTTCTGAAGTGTTTGAGCTATTTATTACTTTTATTAGCATATGATAAGAGTTCCTTTTTGCTATACAACCCAGAAAGAGATATTAGCTCTTTTAAAAGTTTGGCCTACATTTTCATAAAATTTGCCCAGTTTTCTAATTGAGTCTCTTGAACTCTATTATTAATTTTCAAGATTTACATATATATAAATATGTGTATATATATGTATACATAATAACAATTTAGTGAAGATTAAATATAATATCTCCTCTTACCTGTGAACTTACTCTCACTTTGGTTTTTTGGATGACCAAAGTGTATCATTCTTACATTTTGTTTTTAACTTCACACTTAAGTCTTTAATGAATTTTTAATTAAATTTAGTGTATGGAGTGAGGTGTGATAGCCAGTAATCCAATAAAATTCACTAAATGATTCATCCTGAATCCATTGCTCTAAAACGCCTGATTTAATATAAAATCAATACACAAAAATCTGTTTCATTTCTTTTATAAATATATATATTTTATTGATTATGCTATTATAGTTGTCCCATTTTTTCCCTCTCTTTTATTCCCCTCCTCCTTGTTCCACTCCTCCTACCATCATTCTCCCACCTTAGCTCATGTCCATAGGTCATACATAAGTTCTTTGGCTTCTCCATTTGCCATACTATTCTTAAGCTTCCCCTGTCTATTTTGTACCTACCATTTATGCTTCTTATTCCCTGTAACTTTTTCTTCATTCTCCCCCCCACCCTCCGCATTGATATCCTTCCATGTGATCTCCATTTCTGTGAATCTGTTCCTGTTCTAGTTGTTTGCTTAGTTCATTTTTGTTTTTGTTTTTTTTAGGTTTGATTGTTGATAGTTGTGAGTTTGTTGTCATTTTACCGTTTGTACTTTTGATAATCTTCTTTTTCTTTATAAGTCCCTTTAACATTTCATATAATAAGAGCTTGGTGATGATGAACTCCTTTAACTTGACCTTATCTAGGAAGAACTTTATCACTCTCCCATTCTAAATGATAGCTTTGCTGGATAGAGTAATCTTTGATGTGGGTCCTTGCCTTTAATAACTTGGACTACTTCTTTCCAGCCCCTTCTTGGCTGCAAAGTTTCTTTTGAGAAATCGTCAGATAGTCTTCTTTGTAAGTAAATTTCTCTTGCTGCTTTTAAGATTCTCTCCTTATCTTTAATCTTGAGTAATATAATTATGGTGTGTCTTGATGTGTACTTCCTTGGATCCAACTTCTTTGTGACTGTCTGAGCTTCCTGGACTTCCTGGAAGTCTATTTCCTTTGACAGATTAGGGAAGTTCTCCTTCATTATTTTTTCAAATAAGTTTTCATTTTTTGCTCTTCCTCTTCTCCTTCTGGCACCCCTATGATTCAGGTGTTAGAATGTTTAAAGTTGTCCCAGAGGTTCCTAAACCTCTCCTCATACTTTTGTATTCTTATTTCTTCATTCTCTTCTGGTTGAATGTTTATTTCTTCCTTCTTCTCCAATCATTGATTTGAGTCCCAGTTTCCTTCCTTTCACTGTTGGTTTCCTATATGTTTTTCTTTGTTTCACTTTGCATAGATATCACATTTTCCTCTATTTTGTAACCATACTCGACTATTTCTGTGAGCATCCTGATTACCAGTGTTTTGAACTCTGCATCTGGTAGGTTGGCTATCTCTGCATTATTTAGTTCTATTTGGGGAGCTTTGATCTGTTCTTTCATGTGAGCCATATTTTTTGTCTCAGTGCACTTGTTATGTTGTAAGGGGCAGAGCCTTATGCATTTGCCAGGGCAGGGCAACCCATGTTACTTTGCTGTGCTGCCATAGGTGGCACAGGGGTCAGAGAAGGAACAATACTGCTTGCTGGGCCCTCATCAGGCTTTCAGTCACTTTCTCTGCTACCCACAAGCAAATTGGGCCCTTCTGGTGCTAATTCCCAGGTGGGTGATTTTATGTATGCTCTAGGACCTGTTGGCCTCTCCAATTAACTCTTTGTGAGGCTGGCAGTTTCTCCAGCCACCACAAACCCCACACACGTTTTTACAGCCAAAGGTTTTGAGTCTTTCTTTTCCCATGCTGGAACACAGGGTTGTGCAGTCTGTCTTGATCCCCAATTGTTCCTCCTGTTTTATCCACACAAATATGGGACCACCAAGCACTGCCTCACCCTCCTGGTCCTTGAGCTGTGTACTTGCCATGCGTACTCTCCTCCCTAGCTGCCTGTTTCTGTCCCTCCTACCAGTCTGGATGAACCTTTCTTCTTTAACTCCTTGGTTGTCAGACTTCCTTACAATTCAATTTTCTGCCAGTTCTGGTTGTTTTTGTTTTTAAATTTGTTGTTATCCTTCCTTTGGTTGTGTGAACAATCAAAGTATATCTACCTATGCTTCCATTTTGGCCAGAAGTCCTCAACTCTCTTAAAATTGAGGTGCCCATAACAGAAAAGGTCAATATATTTTTTTCTGATTTGTGAGTTTGCTTAACTTTGTATTACCAAATTTAAAGAGCTTCCATTTACAATTTTACACATCTTTGAAATTGTATTTTTGATACAAATACTCCAAAATTAAAGTGAAGAACAAATGAATTGGAATGAGTGAGGAAAGGAGAGACACAGTATCACCAGTCTGAGAAGAGTGCTCAAAAATGAAAGGGAAGGAAGAATTCATAGCCCCAGTCAGTGATGGGCCCATTCTTTTTTTTCTGCTGGAGACAAACAGAGGTTATTTGGGTAGAACGTACTTCATACATTGCTTCAGGGCTTCACTCTAATTTTGTTTACTTAAAATTTTCCTGATTTGTAGGAGATTATTGAGCACTAATCTGAAATTTCTATTGTCATTGACAAATTCATTCCCTTTTTTTCTGAGTCAAGTTGGATGGTGAAGAGGTGAATGCTTCTTTCTACTCTCACATTAGATAATTCCCTCACTCATTTCAATCATATCATATATATATATTTATATATATATATTTACTTATTTATTTATATGTATGTCTTTCTTAATTATTTATAGTAAGGAAGATATAAAAATATAACATTTTAAAAATATAGCTTCTTTTTGTTTCTGTATTGATAAGGGTATATTACCCTGAGTACATTTAGCATTTGAATTAACTTTTTCATCTAATACTATCACCACACAAATGTTTGTTTATGACTGGGTTTCCCACATAGGTTTGCCTATACTACTTCCATCTTTAAAACATCCTACTTTAAAGAAATAAAATAAGCCAATATTTTTCAATGAGTTTTATGTCACCTAAAGCTGAATGGCTCACTATTATGAGTTCTGAAATAGTTTTTGGGATGCCAGGCTTCACTTTGGTTTGCTACTGACAAACTTCTTGACATGGGGCAATTTTCCTCACCCCTCTAAGCTTTAATTTTATCTTCTCGTTTGGAAAAATGAAAGAATATTGGAGTAAATGATCTTATAGTTTCTCTTCAGCTCTGATACTCAAGCACTTTCATAAAGTGCTAAAGTTTGTTCCAGATTATAAAATAAGCTAGCAATAGAATTGGAAATATAGCCCTGGAGATATATCTTTAGCTATAATCATATAACCTAGAGAAAAGAGAGACATTTCATAAAAAAAGGAAAAGTAAAAAAATAAATGAATCAAAGGTGAGTAGAAAGTGAGGTAAGAGTACAAAAAGAAGAAAATTATTTGAAAAACACCCAAAGATAAAAATAAGGAACACATGCTATGATTGCATACTTTTCCTTTTCTAATCTACATTTTCACAAAACCTAGATTATTCGATCTAATCATTCTTTCGTATCTCCAAAATTTTTTGCAAACATCTGTCAAATCCAAAGTCCCTGACACATCTAGGAACTCTCTTTTCCCTTTATTTCTGTGCTCCCTCCCCAGCATCCTCTTGCATCAGAGACCTAGTTTTTCTTCACAGACTCACACACACCACATGCCACTGTCTACCTCTTCCACCCTTTTCCTAAACTCTGGCTGGTGTCTTTGTATGGAGAAAATCAATCTATATTATAACCACATAATTATTTTATTTTAAGGTATATGCTTTTCATTATGGAGCTGGGGCTCACCAGGACTTTATGAAAACTATGGAGCAATAATAACAGAACCACCTGGATGTAGCTAAATAAAGTGTGACGATAAAGTAGTATGCAAGAATTAGAGGGGGTGTGGTTACATTACCAACATAAGCGGCCAGTAGCCCCTACATTCACTATATACGATCTTATTTCAAGACTGATATGATATGATGTAATGAAAAAAAATACTGTAGTGAAGGTACAACCTGTGACTTATGCAGGCTGTATATTTAATTACATAGTTCATGATCATAATTAACAATGAAGTGGTCAGTTACAGGAGCAAATGCATTCATACTCCAAAAACATATAAGAGCACAAAATGCAACAACATCAAAAAGTAAACCACAGAACATCCGTTATTCAGAACCACCAGGTGTGGTTCAGTGGATTGAGCGCCAGTCTGCAAACCAAAGGGTCACCATTTTGATTCCCAATCAGGGCACATGCCTGGGTTGCAGACCAGGTCCCCATTAGGGGACGTGCAAGAGACAACTATACACTGATGTTAATCTCCCTCTTTTTCTCCCTCCCTTCCCCTTCTTTAAAAATAAATAAATCTAAAAATAAAGTGGCAAATTTATTTAAAAATAAGGACCACAAGAAATATAGTTGAATGAAAGTCCTACAACTAGGGAATTAAAAAAGAAGGCACATAAATACTGGTAGGAGAGTTGCAGAAGGGGCTGTTCCCACACCTACATGTGGAGGATAAAAATTGGGAGGGAGAGCTTGGCTGTAGAGGTCCCTTTGAAGAGGAGGAATCCCAGACCCACATAACCTGCCCCCAGACCTGGATTCCAGTGCTGGGAAAGAGAAGTCCCCATTACTTCTGTCTGTAAAATCCAGTGGCACCGAGGCTGCAGGAGACAGAGGGCTTGTGGAGCCCCAGACAGTTTCTCTTAAAGAGCCCATGCACAGAGTTAATTGGACTCATTTCCTCTAAGCTCAAGCAGGGGTGGCAGCTTAAAAGGCATCAGAGACTAGAGAGAGGAACTTAATTGTCCAGCAACAGCTGAGGAATAGCTTTCTTCCAGAAAGATGTGCTGACAGAGGCCATTTTTCCTTTTGTGAGACCCCCCACCAAATACACACACACACATACACACACACACACACACACACACACAGCCAGGAGGTGAGCGTCATATCTGTGTCTCCATCAGCTTGGTTGACACTGTTAGCCCTGCCTTGTAGTCCCCTGAGGCTCTCCCCAACCAAATTTTGGGTCTACCCAAGCTATTTTCAGTGGCTTTGGACCACGACCAGTCTTGGGTCAGGCTTCAGACTTTCCTAAAATCTCTCAAACAGGTAGCATCTAACCTCCACATGCCCTATACCTCTCTCTAAATGTCCCCAGGCCCAGCACTAGCAACAACCAACATTTGTTCAGAGCTTGGCCCCACCTGAGCACCTCTGAGCCCAGCACAAATAAGTCACCTAAAGATCACTTCGTAGCTCATGCCAGGTGTCCCAAGGCAACACACAGGCAGTGGCCTGCACCTCCCAGGAGGTCTCAGAGCTAGCACACCCAGTAAACAGCCTCAGATCATGTCAAAACACCATAACCAAATCACCTCCATAAGCAACACACTCAGGGATGGACTCAACAGGCACCAGAAAAAAAATGACAGAAAAACTTTCCTAAAGTGGTGAAGGAAAGAGACATACAAGTCCAGGAAGCACAGAGTCCCAAACAAGATGAACCAAAAGGGGCACACACCAAGACACACCATAAATGCCAAAGCTTAAAGACAAAGAGAGAATCTTAAAGGCGGTAAAAGAAAACTAGTTAGTTACTTACAAGGGAGCTCACTTGTTAAAGGCTGTCAGCTTATCTCTCAATAGAAACTGCAGGTCAGAAGAGAATGGCAAGAAATATTCAGTCATGAAAACAAGGACCTACAATTATTTACCCATCAAACCTATTATTTAGAATCTAACGACAGATAAAGAGCTTCCCACACAAGAAAAATCTAAAGAAGTTTATTACTACAAACCATAATTGTATAAAATGCTAAAGGTGCTTCTAAAAGAAGAATAAAGAGAAGAAGAAGAAGAAGAAGAAGAAGAAGAAGAAGAAGAAGAAGAAGAAGAAGAAGAAATATGAACAATAAAATGGCAATAAATACATATGTATTGGAATTTAGTCTGAGAGACAAAATAAACAAAGAAGTAGAACAGAAACAGACTCAAAGATACAGAGAACATTTTGATGATTGCACATGGAAGGGATGTTGGGAGGATGGGTGATAAAAGGATGAAAAAGTGCAAATTGGTTGTTAAAGAAAAGTCATGGGGAAGTAAAATGCAGCATAGGGAATTAGTAAATAATATTCTAATAATTATATCAGATGGATGTGAGAATAGTCAGGTGATCACTTAGTAAGTTGGAGAATGTCTAATTATTGTGGTCTATACCTGAAAGTAATATAATAATGTATGTCAACTATAATTGAAAATAGAAGATGATTTACAAAGGCACAAAATGCTTAATTTGGATTCTGAAGATAGATAATTAGAGTAAAACAGCAGGTAAAGGAAATTTTGTTGGTGTAGCAGGGTGTAATCTAACAAAGATCTTTGTTCCTGGTTGATAGAGTCAGCCCATGGCCCTAGGTTTATCTAACATGGGGACAAATATTTTCCACTTATTGAAAACCTAACATTTGACAACCTTTTATTTGTTTTATATACAGCTTCAAACAAATGCTCATAAAGACTTTATTGAAGTATTTTTATCTGTATTTCATAGAAATTAGTAACTTCTAAAGTCCACATCACTGTTATGGGTCTGAGTTTGATGGACTTTTACCTAAATTCATAATCCTATTTAGCACTACCCTTCTAACTGCTTGGTTTTCTCCTTCAGAAACCATCAGTCTCAGTTTACTGAAGCTCAGGGGCTTTGGAAACATTATATAAATGAAAACTAGTTCAAATCCATTTCTGATACTAACTATCCATAAAATGAGGAGTAATAACACCAATTTTTAGGATCATTTCTAATAAAAGAAAATATATTTAAAAGGCTTTTAACCAGTGCCTAGTGCATTATAGCTATTCAGTAATGGTGGTGGTTACTTTTGTTTGATGTCAAGTAACTTGATGTAACTTATCCTGGATTATATTCTAAACTTATGTCACTGTACTGACTCACCAAGAAAACATGATAGCTTATTTGAAACCATAGAGTTTTTTCAAACCCTTGGCCTATTTATAAGTCTGTCTCCCAGTGACTGCCTGTGAGGAAGTGGTACATGACCTAGGGGGCCAAACATTTAGAATGCCCAAAGTATAAAATTAACAAAGACACTTATATTTGGGAAGATGATGAAATCATAACAATTTCAATATTTCAAATGTACAGTAACTTTAAGGTATCTGGAAAAAAGTATTCCAGGTCATGAAAGGCAAGTGCCACCTCCAAGATTGCTCTATCCAGCAAAGCTTTCATTTAGAATGGAAGGGCAGATAAAGTGCTTCTCAGATAAGGTCAAGTTCAAGGAGTTCATCATCAGCAAGCCCTTATTATACGAAATGTTAAAGGGACTTATCTAAGAAAAAGAAGATAAAAAACATGTACAGTATAATGACAGCAAATTCACAATTATTAAGAACCAATCCTAAAACAAAAACAAATAAGCAAACAGCTAGAATAGGAGCAGAACCACGGAAATGGAGATCACATGGAGGGTTAGCAACAGGGGAGTGGGAGGAGGAGAGAGGGGGAAAAGGTACAGAGAATAAATAGCATAGATGGTAGGTAGAAAAAAAGAGACGGGGGTGGTAAGAATAGTATGGGAAATGTAGAAGCCAAAAAACTTATATGTATGACACATGGACATGAACTAAAAGGGGAAATGTGGGTGGGAGGGGAAGTGCATGGTGGAGGGGAATGAAGAGGGAAAAATGGACAACTGTAGTAGCATAATCAATAAACTATATTAAAAATAAACAAAATATATATTTACTTATAAACACTATTTATGCAAATGCTATATTCTCAAATAGAGTTATAGAAGGATCTTATCATACTTCCTGAAAAAAGTCAATATTTACATGGCACATTTATTTTAGGATAAAAAATGACTTGAGCTGAGATTTTACTTAACTAGTTCTTCAGTATGTTTAAGTTTAAATGTTATATGTCTCCATTTATTCTTATTATTCAGATACAGCTTCACTAACAACTCTGAAAGAGTTTTCATTCAACCACTTAAAAAAAAAAAACACTGGGTGTCACTTATTACCATTAGGACAAAATCAAACTTTTTCTTTTTAATCAAACTGACAAACTCTTAAGAAATATTATTACTAAGTTATTTTTTTCTTACAGAACATAACAGAATTTTAAAGAAAGATGTATATGTAGGCTATTACATATACATATAAATTATATGGTCTGTTCTGAAGATATCCTTGTTTTACATGAAGGTTTTTCATGTAACATGAAAAATAGAGACATTTATTGAAGAAGACACAAGATACAAGAAACAGTGTACATAGGACAATGATGCTTCAGTCCCTTTCAAAGTAGGCACCTTGGGATCTTAAACAGTTCTCCCATTGTGATCAGCTGCCCAATTGTATTTTCCTGAATCTCATAGACAGTCTGAAATCTCTTTCCTTTCAAAGATGATTTTAGTTTGGGGGAAAACTAGAAAACACAGGGCACCAAATCTAGGCTGCAGGGGGGCTGAGTCACCTGGGTTATTTAGTGTTTCACAAAAAAACTCTGCATGAGATGTGATACATGAGTGGCTGTGTTCTTGTGATGAAGCTGCCAGTCACCAGTTACCCATAGCTGAGGCTTTCTCAATTATCCAAATAATTTCTGCAGAGCAATGTTCAAACTTAATGCAAAATGTAATGCCAATCTGTTGCTCTACTTGCTCAGTCATTTTGAATGTGACAGTCACACAATATACATGCTCACTCCGTAGCATCTACTGACCCCACTGACTAGTACAGTGAAGTCATTATTGTTTATGCATGTGCATTCCAGTCCATTCTCCTTGGCTGCCAAGTTATATTGATGTTGCTTGAACTCTTCTTTTTATATTAACAATGGCTGGACAGCATATATATGCATATACATAGAGGTCTGGCACAAATAACACCCCTTTCTTATTACAAAATCTTTTAAGACATAATCATAACCATGTAATTCTGTAACTCAAGCACACCATAGGACAATCTAGGTGAAATATTCAAATTAAAACTGTAAATTATTACATCTATATTATTATCCTACCAACCATACTGAAGCAGGCCTTACTTCTGCAGAACCCTGTATGTAATATATATATATATATATATGTGTGTGTGTGTGTGTGTGTGTGTGTACACTATATATAGGAGTAAATAAATTATACAGAAACATACATATGCATATAATTGTCAAAGCGTATGGGTCAAATTTAATATACCACATGATTTTTTACTCCCTACAAGTTAAGAATGTTGTTTATAAATAGTTGAACAAAGATAAAAAAAATTACACATTAAAATTATATTACATTTAATTTTCAGTATCCAAAAAGTAGAGTTTTATTGGCAGACAGCCTGCTCATTTATTTATGAATTGTTCTTTACTGTTTTTACACTATAACAACAAAGCTGAGTATGGCCCACAAATTCTAAAATACTCACCTGACCCATTATTGGGCAGGCTTGCCTGATACAAAACAAATACTAACACTACCTGTTCATTGCTCTCTTGCTGTGCTTTAGTTCCTGCAGCCAGCTGCACAGATTCTGCCTTTTTCATTCCACATACCCACACTAGCTCTCTCGTGCATTAGTTGCACTCCTCTGCTACCTCCATCTGTTGATGGTGGAAATCAGGCTCTTCCTAGGATTATGAGGAAAACATCCCAATGATCCATACACAGAGATTGTGGTGTGACATAGTTTATTTGAGTGGAAATCTGTCCTTGGATTTCTAATGCCCCATCACCTTCCATCTTACTATGGGAAAAGTTCAACTGTGTCCTTAGCAAGGACAAAACAAAAACCAGTGTTCAGAATTTTTGCTTCATATTAAAACTTAGTTTTTGGAGAGCATGCAGGATGTTGTGGGTCCTGGTAGCTGCTAGACCTGCATGGTTGCCTGCTTCCAGAAGGGAGAACATGTGAGTGAATGGGGCAAGTGCAGGTCATGAGAGAGAGAGGCAGAGAGAGAGAGAGAGAGCAAGAATACTTCTTTGTTCCCCTGGGATTACATTAGCTTGGTTTTGGGACAGACCAGGCGCTTTTTCAAAATAGTCAATCAACTTCTCATGTTTTCACAGGCTTTTTGGTAGATCTACCCCCTAGTTAGACTGACAGGCTTCTATGGTCAAGCACATCCCCTGTGCCCCTCTACAATCCAGTACTGACTAGAGAGGGCATGAAGGAGTGTTAATCCCCTTGGGGAAACAATGCTGTGATCCCCTGGGGTGTGGAGCTGTAGCTTCCTGGTGAAGCAAACAGGCCCATGCTCCCCAGTTTATTAAACTTGATGTCTAATTCCTTTTGCTTCCTTTTCAATTAATAAGGAGTTAACTACCTACAGTAGCTCACATAAAAACTTATGTCAATCTAGCTCAACTATATTCCTTATCTTCCTTCCATGATGACCTTTACTCCTCATTTATATGTGAGTACTAATTTCAACTTCTACTGTTCCTCATTTAACACCCGTTTCCTAGGAAAAGCACTTCTTAATAGAAGATATTTATTTTATCATTTTTAACTCATGAAATTGAGGGGAAGCAGAATTTGCCATCCCTAGTATGCCTTTTGTGAGATATGTTAAGGTGGTCATTTTAAAATAACAAAAGACTCAGAAAAAAACATTGACCCTCTCCTTTACCTGCCTGGAGAAATTCAGAGAGAAAAACCTGCTCAAAGGAAGGCATCTCTCACCTTAGCTAAATATAAACTAAGTGTGACTTCTCTCTGTTCCATTGTTTCTGGGTGGCCCAGCAAGAATTTGTTTATCCACTGTTTGCTCTTCTTATTTCCCGGAAATGATTGCCAAATTTCTCTTTGAAGTCCCTGATCCCTGCCTCCTTCTGCTTAGTCTGTAAAGGCATAGAATCCTTAACCACCTAGTTTGTCCCTGGGTCCCCTATTCTCATTATATGTGTTCCCTTGTGTACATATATAATAAACTTGGATATATTCTTCTGTCATTCCATCTCTTGTCTATATGATCATTAGATCAGTCTGAAGATCTTCAAAAGGTTAAAAGGAAGATTATTTTCTTCTACCAAGAAAAAAAAAATAATGAGAAAATTTTCTACACACTGAACTTTGCAATATGTTTATATCATTATACCCTATATGTCAGTAAAGTTTTTCTGCAGAATCCATATCTTTGCCATGTATTGTACCTTCCCCACTATATTCATCCATTCATCCTTCTACCCATACACCAATTCATTCATCTCGCAAATGGCAAATGTGTATTAGGTACATGCCAGACAAGAAGGAAGATAAGATGTATTCTCTGCCCCTGCAGAGCTCACATTGTTGTGTGGAAAGAGACATAAACAATTAGAGTTTAAAATACCGAATACTATATAAGAAGAAATATTGAGAAGGATAACTGAGGGCCAAAAAGAATGAAACTTCACTATTTTATTACCATTACCTTCCAACATTTTCAACAATCTTTTAACTTTAGTTAAATTTATCAATATTTTACCTTTATTCAATTATTTAGCATCATTATGATCTCTTAGAGTCTCAAGGTGCTATAATCTGACAAAGCCAATATTTACTTTACTGTTATCCACAAAAGTAGCCACAGCAAGTCTTTCATACTAAGTTGGAAATTCTTCCTGTGGTAGGGTTATTATTTCTGGTTTCCTGGCTCTTACTTTAGTTGTTCCTGACCCATGTTTTGACCTCCAATTCTTCCACATGTACGGTCAAACCATACTATTTGTCACTTCCATTAGGCAGAGACATACCCTGGTCTGTCATGTCAGTGGTGCCTCACTAGATCTCCCCACACTTCAAAGTTTGGTCTTCATTTATACTCATATTGCCAAACTGATACTTGAGTAACTTGACAATATTTGTTTTCTTTTCCCTTATTGTATTTAAAGGATTATTGCAGACAATCATAAGAAAGTGTACAGTTTTTCTGTTAATCATTTGTGTTCTCTATCATTAACTCAAGTTTCAGGGCTATACAATAATCTCTAAAGTGGCTGTTGCAAACTGCTTAAATTCCCTTCCAGAATCTCTCAAAACGTCCTCCAATTATTTCACAGATTGGCATTAATATAAAGCTGTTGGATTACACTTTCTTCAATAATATGCAGCCTGTGTCAAAATTTACCCCACACAACCTGTACTATCTAGGTTACTGGAATACAAACTTGGGGAGAGCCTTCTAAGCTAAATGAGGACTTTAAATAGTTCTTCCAAAATTAGCAGAAGAAAGCTTCCACATTGTCTTCAGATCAGCAGAGATTATAGATTCAACACAGAAACAGTAATAGGAAATATTCACAGTGAGATAACATGCTGTACCTTGGCAGGGACAGAAAACAGTCTACTTTTTGTATACTTAATAACTAAGGGCAGGGACATTAAGGGAGTAACACCTATACCTGCTATTGTATTTGAATAACATATAATGAGGTCCATAGAATCAGTTAAGAATGAAGCTGTGTTGTCTCTTTGTTATGCATATATTCCCTGAAGCCATATAGGATATAGTATCTAGATCTGACTCTGCCACTTATTAATTATTAGAATGTGGGTCAGCCATAAAACCTCATGCAGCTTCATGCTTTCTGAGATGTGGCCTTGTTCAACATAAATTTTACAATGTTTATTTCTTCACTAAAGACTGAACATAGCTCTTGATTCATGTCATTACTCACATCCCCATTACTATGTGATCAGGGAGTATTCTCCCTCATTCGTATTTATTTTAGCTAAATGTAATTGCAGCTTTTAACAAAATGCATGGCTGGAGGGAAATGCAAGAGAGGAGGGAGGAAATTAGCCTCAGGGACTGGAGTAGGTAAGATGCTTCAGTATTCTCTTTTCTCTCATATCTGAGAACAGGTGACACATTCAGCAATTCATTTTGTTCTTAATGGTATTCAGAAGTTCAAAGTTGCATTATGGAAAAAACAGAAAAGTTTAAGTGAGTAATAGGACAAAATGGACTGGCTTCTGGCAGAATTCATCGGATAAAATCCAAATAAGAAGAAACCTCAAAAAAAAAAAAAAGAAAGAAAGAAAGAAAGAAAAGCCATTGACTTTATACTCTAGTCAATGGCCAACATAAAGCTAGATAGTGAGTCTAATTTTCTTTCTTCTAGGCACATAAATTTTATTACCCCTAGTGGAAGGCAGGTAAGAAAAAGGACATTTGGATGAGTCCTCTCAGTATGCAACCAGTGTGCTGTGTTTGTTGTGTACGTATATAAACTCAGCCTTTTAAACATTTTTAAACTATTTTCTCAACAACAAGTATCTTATTTCAGGCCTCTTTCTTCCTAAATTATTGTATCAGGTCAGCATCTTAAATTCCAAATGCCTCCCTATCAACTTAATGCAGTCTGCTACATGCTCTTTTATTGGAGTTCCACATCGTCTTTTTGACTGAAATCTTTCACAAACATACTTTTTCCTACTGGAAAAATGCCAATAATTTTAATAGGCAAACGTTCCTTCAAAATCATCCCAGTGTACCTGGCTAGTTGTAAATGCTTTTAAAAAATTCATTTTTTTTTCTTTTTCTTTTTTTACAAAGGCAATTATAAAATATATCCCTTTGTGTACAAATCCTAGAAGATTGTAGGACAGGAGAAAATACAGCAAAGTGATGAAAGCAAGAAGATAAGAAACCATTTTCTTGTCATTGTTGTTTATTTATTCCTCACATAACCCCTCTTAGAGGCCCTTAAGATCACCCCCTCATTTGGATCTTCACTAGGAGGACTCACAGGATTTGGCATATAGTTATCTGACAGCTAAGACTTATTGCACTGCTGTTTTAAGGATATACGAGCAGATAATAAGGAGACAAGACATAGGTAGTACCTGGAGAAATCCATATATAGCCTTCCTTATGTTCTATCTTTCATATGCGGTTTCTCATTAAGTATAATCTTTCAAACAGCAACTAAATGCCATATGAGTTTGAAGCTCATTAGAGATTCAGTGCCCAATGTATATATTGAGGATTGGTTACAAAGCACCTTCTGCCTACTATTTATCAAAATCTCAGACTCCCAGAAGGAAAGCCAAGTGTTCATCATAATCATATTGTTTGTACAAGGAGTCTAAGAACAGTGAAACATTTGTATAGTTAGCTGTTGCCAAAGGACTACTTTGCTGGCAGGTTTTTCTAAGGATAGCAGCATCAATCTTGCTGTTACCTGTTTACTGGCACACCCTCAGACTCAATATCTGGATAGAAAGTAATGGAAAGTGTAAGTCTGAATACATCAGAAGTAGTGACCTAATCCTCAGAAAAGAAGCACGAGTCAGGTTGCATTCCATAACTGATGTAGTGCAGGAAAGATGGCAGATAAATGGGATAGATGTGTATATGCTTGTGCATCTGTTTCCTTGTGAATACAGGTGCACAGTTCTGTACAACTTGTGAGAACATGACAGTTCTGATAAAAACACAGACCATTATACACCTGAGCAAAGGCCAAAGATGCCAACATGTGGAGAAGTATTTAAGATAATAGTGAGAACCACAGTTTCCAATGGCTGTTTCCCATTCTTATTCTCAATGTCCAGAAGTATTGATCACTTCTCTGTGTGTCTGGAAGCAAATGTCATCAGGTGTTTCACTCCAGAAAACAAGATGGTTCTAATGCCACAGTGACTGAATGAACACTGTTGTCCACTATGACTCCATACTGAGAGTTGGTAGGGCTTTGGGTGCAGAATGGGGGATGTCTGAGAATTTACTAAACAAACTAGATGACTCAAAACTCCGTTTACCCGATAGCTGATATAAATAAACAAAATATCAAATCTGTTAAGAAAACAACTGAAATGAAAATAAATATCAATTGAACAATCTAAATTGCAATGTTTTTTTAGTAGGGTAAAGTTTGATAGTTCATAAAAAAGGGTTGCATGGATTTTATGACATGAAAATTCCATAGTATGTCTATAGTTTTGTACTATAATTCTATTTTTAAACTCTCAATACAAATAATTGAATGTGATACTTTTGTTAGTATCTTTTCTATAAAGACATAACAATAAGGTGATATGATAATGACTTGAGTGGGAGATTTCCTCACAAATTAGTTGATTAGGAAGGACCTCACTCTTAAATGACAGTTTTGAAACTTGAAGGTCAGACGGAACTTTATAATTTAAAATGCTGCTTTCAAATTCCTCTAAACTAAGGAAACAACTTGCAAAATACCCAAGTATGGAGCAAATTTAGGAAAAGCAAAACTAAAAGAAATGTACATATTTTGCAATAACTTATGGGAGATGTAATGGTGACAGCAAAGGTCAGTTTAGCACGTGGAATGGGCTGAATGTGGGAAGGGGAAGGGGATAGTGTGATCCAGGGTCCTTTCCAGATCTTCACTCCTCTTTTTGTGTTGAAATTCATCTAAAATGAGATTCAAATAATTAATCTTACCTCTGGCTGGTACAAAGGAAATGTAACCAAAAAAATAAAATATAATGATAATACTTTTAAGAGATTTGCAAAGCAATGTTTTAAATCTGGTCTCTTATTTCTTGTAGTTTTTGTTACTATAAAAATGTTTTTAAACTTTCAGGTGAAGACTGGAATAGAACAATCTGATTTTTTATACACCCTTTCTTATTCAAATTTGTCATGGCTAAAGCAGATAAAGCGACTGCCTTCACAAGAATAAGATGAAATGGATAAATGTAAGGCAGATAAGACAAACAGATCCAGCAAGAATAAGCAGCAGTGTACAAATTCTACTAAGGTCTGAATCACTGATCACTTTACAATGTTTACAATAATAAAGGTATAATGAGCAGATACCTGGATGAAATGTAACTCCTACTGGATTTCCTTTAATGAGAACACCCTCTTAATTGATATGTGATATGTAGTAGGTATTGAAATGTAACAGAGAATAAAGACGTCTTTATTTTGTTAAAATTTTGACTTATTGTTTTTGCTTATCAGCCTTTAATCTTTGAAGAGCTAGTTTTATATCCTCACAATCTGTTTTCACTCACTTTTTGTAGGACTCAGACTAGTTTCCCACTGATTTATTTTTAAAAATATTTCCCACTTTTTTAAATAAGATATTTGAAGCCATCCAAACCTGACTCTTAAATTCCACTGCCAACAAAATACAAAGACTCTCTCATGAAAAACATGGAATAACATGAATGTTTGCTTTTTATCAGCAAAAAGTAAAATATGAAAATTCAGATTGCAAAATCACTAAAATCTTTTCCATAAAGAACAAATATATGCACAAAAAACTATTCTCATTTCCAAAATAATTTATCACAGGTTTGTTTGTTTTTTATATAAAGAGGTACTTTCTCTTAGTGGGAACTGAATTCCCATTTATTCATCCTATGGTTTGTTGGCGAGGCTGTACTATGTACGTGTTGCAAATGTTAAAAAGAAAAAGAGAATTTCTATGTACAAGGGAATTCTTGAACTGGAGGAAAATTTTCAGGATTACAGTGATCAATTCGTTAATGCAACAGCCAGTCCTCACGTGGGAGATTTTAGCCATTAACTTTCTTATTTAAAATCATTTTCGGGCAGGGTTTGCAATCTTGAGAAAAATTGCAGCAGAATTCTGTCTGACAGATGGTCCCTTACCTCTCAAATTTCCCATCATTTAGTTTAGGAAACAGGAGGGATGTGGAGACCTGGAGCTGAGACAAAATTCTTACATCTTAATGTGTTGGGCAACTAGGAACCTAGGACATAGTCATATGTCTAAAGATGAGTAAGGGACCTACTCATACACACACTCATGGCATTCAGAAAAAAACAAGAAATATCACAACTTTCCCTATTCTGAAAAATGCTGTATCTATCTTACTTTGCTTTATGATATTTAGCAATATTAGCACCTATTAATTGACAATGTGCCAGATGTTTTCTAAATGGGTTATATTGGTTACCTACACAATATTAATTCTTTCCTTTTTTTCTGAAAATCCCAAAGTACCTAGTTTGGGGGAGGTGAACAGTAACCAAAACCAAAGCAAAATGCTGATATTCAGTCTTGTATTCAGGTAAAGTAAGCAGAATTACAGGGACAGCAGTGCGTGTATGACAACTCCAGGAGAGTTCTTCAGAACAGTTCAATCCACTGGCAGACATCCTTTTGCTCCAACTTTCTGTTATGAAGACTAATGCTACAGAGGCTGCCACTGGCTAAGCAATGTTCCTTTACAGCCTTGGCTTGAAGTGGAAACCATACAAAACTTTCCAACAATTTTCCCATTAATTTGACAGCCCTGTGTGACTGAGGAGCTTCTCAAATAATAGCAAGGAAATTACACAGCTGTCCCTGCTTCCAGTTTAAAAAAATTTGAGACTCTCGTCAGCCCTCAGATGCTCTCTCAGCATCCTCTGTACCCAAATTCAGGATGAAATTTATACCATCCAGAGCCTGGCCACAGACCAAGAGCTGGTACCAGAAACGCATGAACCAGAGGTTGTGGGGGTACAATAGGAAAGTAGAAATGATTGGTGCTGTCTGCGTCTCAGCACCAGCAGTCCTATGGTTTATTAATAATTTTGTCTTAGATCATGTCAAATGAGCACCAAGCAATCATATATCCTGTGTGGGTTAATTTAATAAAGCCTGGCCCAGCCATTTATGCAGTGTAGTAAAAAACAGTTGTACTGGTAAGGCATTGGAGATATGTGTATGATGTTTAAATATGCATCTTTTGAAATCAGTCATTTTGAACATTTAGCCAGGGTAAAATTATTTGGCATGCATGCAGAATTTTGCAAAAGGGCATTTGTCATAGGGAGAAAATCTGAAATACCCATTGTGAGGAAAATATTTATATAATTTAGACACATTTGTCCATTGAAGTAATAGATTTCAAAAGTTATGTTTATATATAAAGATATTAACAGCTTGAGAGAATGATGATTGAATGTTGTCAAGAGAAAATGTAATATAATTAAACTTATAAACAGTATCATTTTAATTAAACAGGAATGTATGGGTAGGAATTTATAAATAAAAACCATATATAAAAAATAACCAGCTCTAACTAGCAGTATTTTTTTTCTTAGAGGTCATTACTTTAAAATTTAGGAAAAACATAAATGTCATTTTTAAAAAGAATTCTTCAAATGTCATTTCTTTGGGTTTTAGTGAAATTAAATACTCTTTTGTCTTCATAGACTATTTGAGAAAATAACTTTTAAAGGACACAAATAGAAACTGTAGCCATATTTTAGTTCAAGCCTTTAAAAAGTTCATTGCAATATGTCTAATTTTTTCCAATTTAATATTTCCGTTGGGCTACTTGACAGTCCCTTGTCTATAGCTCAATGTGCTTGTTGGACCAGTCCTCCCCTCCCTGTGGTTATGCATCCTTTTCTGTAATGAGGATTCTTCCTGGATGCCTCATATTTCAAAGTTGTTTCTAACCTGTCTGAAATTATCTTGTATAATTTCTTACTAAGAAGTACTTCTGTTTGCTTTCACTTCCTTTCTCTGTCTTTTTATTGTACTCCAGTAGAGATAATAAACCAGGATAGCTCCTGGATAGCTGCTTAATTCATTGGACCCTTGTTTACTCTGTTTCCTTCATCAATGATTTATATTTCATCATGAGGAGAGATCTGCTTGGGCTGCAATGAGTCTGATGGATACATCCCTTGGAAGATATACTCATGTAAAATAGTTATTCCCTGAAATAGTTTCTCAAGTTTAATCACACTGGGATGCTCTTAACTTGAAACTAAATTTCCTTATTTTGCTGAACTGAACTCTCAGTCCAAAAAAACAGCTGGTAAATTAATTTGAGTTTAAGCTGCAATCTGACAGTTTTTCTCAACTCTCCCATTCTTAAAGAGGAAATCTCTTTAATTCATTATTGTTACTACAGAATGAAAATGTACAGTTTATGGGGGTGGGGACTTAAACTAAGCTGCTTAAAAATGCAAACTATAATTTAAAATGTTGAATTCCAGATGTGAGATTTATTGAATGCATCATCTTAAACAAGTTATGGTATATGGCCTTCAGTTTGCTCCTATGAACTTAGAAATCTCTACCCAAGAGCATTCTTGTGAAATTAAAAAACTGCTCCAGGCAATATGGCTGAAAAATAGTAGGCCCTAAATAAATGTTAATTATTTTCCTAATACATATTAGATACCATCACATATACCATCACATACTGTAGCCATTCTATAAAAAGATTAGGTAACACAAGAACTCAAGAATTTGGATAAGTCTATAGGAACACTTGGGAGAAATAATGGAAGGTAATAGAATTGAGAGAAGTGAATTTCATGTAAAATAACTTTTAATCAACAATAACAATAATGATGCTCATTTACTCCTTATTTTTAAGGCTGTGTGACTGTGTTTATGCTGTAGCTATTATGTGCCCTACACACTATTAGAATATAGTAGTAAAAGACATATCTGTCACTGCCTTAGTGAACTTTACATTTTAGACAAAGGGGCAAGCAGAAAGCCCTTAAGTAGACAAAATATAGATATACGATTTATCTTTGATATCATGAATAAAACAAGACATGGAATATTATTAAGTTGAAGGAAAGAAAAATAAGAAAAAACAACTGATTGAAGTCAATTCTATTAAATATGTTAAATCATTAACCATATAATCATGTTCTTAGCCCCATTCTGTATGTAATAAAGAAATAACCTAGTTCATATGAATGTCTAATCAAATTCTTAAGAGAGTGTTGCAGTTGTTACAAGTTTCAGAAACCATGTTTTATTGATGAGTTAGTGAGTTATTGAATCTCAGATACAAAATCAGGGCACTGTGGAGGATGTCCGGGACAGCACTCTGACTGTGCTAACTATCCCCCATTGGGACCATTCATACATCTGTTTGTGTAGTCTACTTATTCATTCAAAAGATCTTTATTAAGCATACTTTTTTAAACTATGTAAGTTATAAAGAAATTTTAAAGATGAAAATGAAGTAATTCTTATACTTAAGAACTCGTAATTTATTCAAAGACAAAAAACATGGCTTTGTGTGATGTAAGTGTAATAAAATAAAGTTACATCTATCATAAATGGGAGCTTGGTTGGGTGTAGATCAGTAAGTATTTAGCAGAAAGGAATTTAACTCTAAAATTTGTTGTAGTGAAGGAAAAACTTGTTTTTTTACCATCTTTAGGTTTTTGATTAGGGGCCTATGAATTAAACTGACAAAAGGCAGATTATCCTGAGAAAAAGAGGTATGATTATGTACACAAAGCAATGTGAAACAAAGAGGCATTTAAATTTGAGGTTTCTAAACTATCTTAATAGGGAAAGGAGAGAGATATAGGTTAAAAAAGACCTAGAGGTTAGAAATCTATAGGTTAACCTAGATGGTTAACAATTCTAGGTTAAAAAAAAAAAAACAAAAACAAACACTTCTTCGAAGGAAGGAGAAAGGACACTTCAGGAAAAAACAGATGACTTTTGGAAAATATAAATAGGCCTGTAAGAGAACAGATGGAAATGTGGTAATTTTGTAACAATATCTGGGTGTGGTGCAGAATTCTTTTCTGTATTCTTTTCTGGGAGGATTAATCTTGTTTGTTGAGAGGAGATTTATGACAACTGAATTTTTTTGGAGGCTGTACTTTTTTAGTCAATAAGGAATTACAGGAACTCAAATGCCTTCTACCTAATACATATATTTATGCCACACTGCTTTATTTGGGGCCTTTCACTGTCTTTAAGAATAAAGATTTGAAAGTTAAGTTCAGAAGTGGGGGGGGGGAATTATAAAAAGATGGTGCATGATGTGAGGGTCAATTTAGTTTTACTGACCAGGGGAAAAAGAAAGGGTTTTATAACTGGAAAAGGAAACCAGAGCTGGACAGTAGTTAAAGTGGTAAAAACAAATTTTATTCAGGAACTATAGCAATCGAGGAAAATACATCTGAGGTCATTAGGTATAAACAAGTTTTATATATGATGAGATCATTATATATAAACACGAAATATGGAGGGGAGTTAATTTTGGTTAAAATAACTTGATAAGATCCTTTCTGAAGACAGGCAAAAGTGATCAAATACCATGGGTGGGGGGATGAATAATTCCATCAGATGTGGAAGGAAATTTAGCAAGGTTCTTGATACAGCTGAGTGATGCAAATGTAAAGACTTAATGAAATAGGGCACTCAGAGAAGCCTGACTAAAGTTTGGTCACAGAAAGTTTGTTAGTATAATAGTAAGGAGTGGGGCAAAATGGTGTCAGGTAAAAGGGCAAATGGCAAGTAGGATGATTTCCCAGAATTATTCTTGCATACATGTGAACAAAGCAGGTAGTAAATCTCACAATCATAATGAGCAAAGTATCCTCAGAGGATGATCATAAAATCTTAACTAGACAGGTCATGCTGGGTAGTCACAGCCCAGGCTATAAAGTCCTTAGTAAAAAGGTTTATCTTTGCCTTAAGCAAGCCCTGTCCAGTGTTCTTGAGAATCTTGTTGCTTACCATCCCTGTTTACTGTAAATGTTAACTATCCTGTACCAACAGATATAAAAGTGATACAGGGTGCAGCCAAGTGGTGGTGGAGGTGGGGGTGGGGTGGCAAAAATAGGAATTTGGAATGGGGCCCAGAACTCAGGATATCCAGGAAATATTAGAAAGACATATAAGATGTCCTCACCCCTTCCCCCCAACAGGTGTGAGTTGGGGGAAGGGACACATGGAGCAGGAACACGCAGAGCTGTTTTGTGCAGCCACAGCTTTGCAGCTAATCCATGGCATGGTCAATTAACATATCTATAACCTTTGGCTGGTTGCATAGATATGTTCGATAGCTGTGGCCATGCTCTGAGCAGAGGGATGGAAAGGGACCCCCCCAATGTAACGGGAGACAGGTCCCCCGAATGATAGCGCCTGCATGAGAGCTTGGACAAGATTGGCTCCATGACATGGAGCCACACCTGTCCAGACTCAGGATGGCAGCCCAGTAAACTTGGAATGTTGGCAGATGTAACTGATTGTAGGAGTAGTTGGAAATGGGCTACAGAGGAAGATTGGTGCGGGAGTTTAAACACAGACATGGCGGCCATTAGAGGGAAGAAACCCATGCGGCTTTTGCCAGAGTAGAGACTCCTGCAGCCCTATGAGGGGGAATCACCATGCAGCTTTAGCAGAGAACCACCACTTGGCTTTGCCAGAGTGGCAACCCCTGACCTCCACACAGCTTTGCAAGTAGATCCACACAGTTTCACCAGAGTGCAAAGCTGTGGCTGCACAAAACAGCTTTCTCCCCCTGCAGCTTTGGTGAAAAGAGATCTATGTTGTTTGGCCAGGGTGGGGACCCCCGCAGCTTTGCTAGAAGAGGACCACATGGCTTTGGGGTGCTCCTTTGGTTGCATGGCCTGGGAAACAGGAGAGACTTTGTCTGGAAGAAGGATGAAAGAACTCTTGCCAGTAGGCCATGAGAAAGTACCACATGGCTTTGGATTAATTAGTGATCCTGTCTGGATGGTGACACAGCTGACCAGGAGCCTGGATCCTGGATATTCACTTCTTTTCCTGAGTACCCTGAATTAGGGGCAGGGGGAGAAGGAAGCACCTGGGCATCTGTGGGTATCCTAAAGGACTTTGATATTTTAATGAAGACATTAGGTCACTACTTTAAGTCTGTATAGCATTAAATAAACATTTCCTTTCCTTTTCACAAATCTCTGGCATTGAGGGAGTCTTTCCTTAAGGGGATGGACAATCAAGCCTAGTAGGGGGTCCTTTCGGCAGTAGTATATTGTGACCACCTTGGCCCTGTGCGTGAGTGGTATATGCTTGCTCTGTAACAAAATAAGTATTAATCTCTTCATTTTACTTTATCCAATCATAGCTATTTCCCAGCCTGGCTTTCTTGTGTCTTCTTACTCTACCACCAATTGATTTTATGTCATCTCCTTATGTTGCCTCCTTTGATTCCAAATTCATAAAAAGAACTGCACAATTGCCATTTTTCTGGAAGTACTTTCTCAATCTGTTGAGATCTTGCTTCTGGGCATGTTCTCAGTTTGGCCCAAATAAACTCTAATAAACTCATGAAATTTTCTATAGGCTTGGATATTCTTATGTCAACATAGAGAACTCACTGCTTCTGATTTCTTCTCTCTCTCTCTCTTTTTTCTTTTTCTTTCCCTTTCTTTTATTTTCTTTTCTTTATTACATTCTTTTATTTTCTTTTCTTTTTTTGAATTTCTATGCTAAGCTCAAATCTCACCTATTGTTCTAGATTTGCTATATAAATAATAATGCTTACTGTCAGAAATATTATGCCTTTAGGCAGAAAATAATTTTAAATTCAAAGATTTGTTTGGGAGAAAGGTACCAAACAAACTCACAGGACTAACTACCTTGATAAGGTCAGAGCCTCAATGGAGAACAATACTGATCATTAAGGGAGAGCTTTACTGTAGTTGCTCTAGAATAGATTGAATTGCTCAATGAGATTTTGCTATTGAAAAGAAGTTGTCAGAGTTGTTCAGATTTCTTTTTCTTAATTAGGTCTTTGAATCTGAGCTATAATTTCAGACCAGAAAAAAGCGGGTAATGAAATTCTATAGCCAAGAGCGATGGTGAGTGGAATAAAGTGATAATTTAAAAACCAAATGAAAACAGGAAATAACAGCAATTTGGTGAGTACACTGGCATCATTTCCTACTGTTTCTAATTGGTAGGCAATTAACATGCAATTGTTTTTCAAAAAAAATGTTTTTCTTGCCACAAACAGGAAAATTCCTTATATATATTTTTTTTTCCAGAAATATCTGGCCTTTTCTCACTGGTCTTATTTCTTTTGCCTTTAATCATATACCTCTAGACAGTGTGTGCATTTTCCATAACAGTGTTGCAAAACACAAAATCCACTTGTCTGAAGTCACAACCTGTTTTGCCTTTTTGTTGGAAAACACAACTTGACTTTTATTTGCTGATGGAGTAACTGTTGCCAAATTGTGTGATCTTTAAGGGAAATCACATAAGTTCTCTGCAGTGAAATACCTTTGTAACCGATGCCTGAAATCCCCTAAATAAAGGTCAATTTACTAGCATTTAGTGAAAACACTCCAAAAATGCAAATGACTTTTTGTGGATATTAAATAAAATCTGGACTTAGAATGGATTTTCTATTTCTTTTGTTAAATAGAAAATTATGTAAGACATTTGCTAAATACTAATAAGAAAAATTTTATTAAAGGGGAACTGTTGAAATAGGTATGTAAGTGTTACTGCAATGGAATTTTATAGTAGGGGAGAGAGATGGGGCTCAACTCTGAATACAAGAAGAAAAATTGGGGACTTATACAAAGGAACAATACGGGGGTCAGAGATGTTGAAGGGGTCCGGGACAGGCCTCCCTAAAATGTGCTACTTTGCCGTGAAGATTATTTGACCTAATAGCAATTGATACCCTGTAGGCTGAAGAGAAACTTTAACTCTCCCTTAAAGAATTTAATTTGAGGGTCTTGTCCCTAATGAGTTATTATCAGAAATAAATTTCTATGCTCATCTTTACAGCAGAACAAAGAGCCAACTCCTAAACATTTGCTCTTGTTGTCTTATGTATTACTCTCCTTCTCTCTGAAGCCTCAGACCTCCATCCCATTCTTTGGATCAAGATAGTGTTTATACTGCATTCTACTTTTCTGTATTCAAACCTCTCATGTGCATAGGTTCCTGTACATATGAGATTAAATTTGTTTTTCTCAGGTTAATCTATCTCAAGCCAATTTGATTGTTGCACCTATCAAAAGAAACTTTATAAGGCAGAGGGAAATTTGTCCTCCCCAATGATGGAAAATTTCTAAGAGGAAATATCAGGCATGAGGAGAGCTCTGGCTAAACCAAGTTGCCAGGATTCTTGCTAAAACTGAACAATGCAGAGGCAAATAAAAAAGTCCAAAAGTCAAGGCCTGCATAAAAAACAGCTAGGAAGAGCCTGTGTAGAGCTTGATCAAAAAGAGAATCTTCATCAGTTTTCACATACATATATTTTAAAGAGTTTCCTCTCCTACTATAATGAAAATTTTCTGAATACAAAACCAAAATACACTCAAACCAATGCTGAGATATGCAGGATAGTGTCAACTTAGTGCATCTGGCAATAAGACGCAAATCCAGACATCCTATATGTTACCCTGATACTTTTCAATCAATGATGATTGCAACCACTACCAAATTTGTGGTAGGTAATAACAGAAGAAAAAGAAAAGATAACCTAAACAAATCTTCTCTATAGCCTTTTTTATATTTGTGGTAAAGACACTTGGCTCTCATTTATCTGATTTGAAGCATTGTTACCATTAGCAAGCTTGGATTTTTTTCTGTCAATACAACCTTGAAAACACTGGTAGATACATTATACGTCCATCCAGGATTCTCCTGTAATAAATACACAGGAGTCCTATTGAGAAATTGCCCTTCACCATATACCTTAATTGGTCTATTTTCGATGTCAGGTGGCTTAGACCTACCTAAATGTATTTGTGCTTGTATTTAGTATCTGAGCAAAGTGAGTTGAAGTTGTTCCCCTTCTCCATGGGGAATATGTTCCAGGAAACCCAGCAGATGCCTACAAACATGGATAGTACTATATATACTATGCATTTTCCTATGCATATATACCTTTTTACTTAAAGGAAGTGCTTCACAGCTTTTCTTTGGCATATTCAAATTTTCAGCACCACTACTTTTTTTTTTCCCTTTGGGGACATTTTTAAGTAAAATCAGAGTTACTTGAACAGAAGCACTGAGATATTGGGACAGTGGATCTGATAACCCAGAGGGCCACTAACTGACTAATGGACAGGTAGGGTGAACAGGGTGGACACTGGAAAAAGGAAAAATTCACACTTCAGGCAGGACACAATGGGACAGCATGAGATCTAGTCATGCTACTCAGAATGGTGTGCAATCTAAAGTTTATGTCTTATTTGTTTCTGGAATTTTACATTTAATATTTATGGACCATAGTTGACTATAGGTAACCGAAACTGCAAAGAGTGAAACCATGGAAAAACTACTGTATTTGGCTGGAACACTAAGGCATTGACAATTTGCCTCTTTACCACTTGGCTGCCCTCAGTGAAATGGACTTTACAGTGGCATCACTACCATTTCACATCATTTGGTGCTCAGCAGGAGGTATTTGGGAGATTACTGGGAAATCAGTTTTTTCTGTTGCTCCTTAAATTTCTACCTTTTGTCAAAATTCTATGCTGCTCTTTTTTGCTGCTTAAGTTGTTAGCTTAGAAGGATTTTTTTAATGGAGAATCTTTAAATATTATATTAGAAGCAGCCTACACAAAGTTCAAGTTTCAAACTTTCAAAACTTAAGTAAGCATCTTTGACAATGCTTTTGAAGACTCTGGAACTGAGAGTTTAAATGTGATTTAATAAGTGCATTATTATTATTATTAATTATTATTATTTCCTAATCATGCATAAAGTAGTCTTCATTACTTACTATCCTACCTCAACTCAGCCAATTCTGTATATTAAAATCTTTCACTGGCAGCATTTGTCAATATTCAGGGTTCAAGGTGGAAAACATAGTGATCCAGTTCAAACAAGCTTAAGAGAGAATGATGAAAATGTATTAACTCACTTATCTGAGGCATCCAGAGGTTGAGTATACATCTGAAACTTCAGAAATTCAAAATATATAATTTTTCAATTTCTATCCTTTTATCTCCAAGACTCCCTGAATGTTTTGTCCTTATTTTCTTCCTCCTTTCCCCTTCCCCTCCCTTCCCCTCCTTCTCCCCTTCTTCTTCCTCCTCTCCTCCTCCTCTTACTCCTCCTCCTCCTTTTTCCTCTTCCCCTTCCTCTTTTCTAAGGGAGCCTTGGCACCCTGGCTGGTGTAGCTCAGTAGACCGAGCACTGGCCTGCGAACCAAAGCATTGCTGGTTGGATTCCCAGTCAGGGCACATGCCTGGGTTGCAAGCCAGGTCCTCAGTGGGGGGCATGAGGGAGGCAACCACACATTGATGTTTCCCTCCCTCTCTTTCTCCTCTCTCTAAAAATAAATAAATAAAATCTTTTTTAAAAAAAGGAGATTTGGCTACAGAGAAATAAAGACTTAAATTATCTGAATTTCATAAACACAAAGAAAAGGAAGGACATTTAGGGGAGTCTATGGATAATGAGCCCATTTTTTGACAAATCACTACTTAAAGGAGTTGGGGGCTGGGTATAACGTTAGCCATTATCAGGCCACTTTCTTACTTCTATAACCAGGATACAGTCCAGACCTACATAAAAATGGGAATGGTAAATTCCACAAAAGTTAATAAGTATTTTATTTTGAAAAGAGGCAATGTATGATGTGGAAAACATAAAATGAAACAGCTGTCCATACCATATAGCTTTTCTCCATTTCCTTTGAGATACATACATTTAGAATCAAATTCTTAAAGCAAAACAGTTGCCTTCCTTTTTGTTAACTGTAAAATAAACATATCTCTGGAAGTGAAAGTGTCATATTTTGATAGTTTTGCCAAGGAAAAAGTTTTTAAAGGAGCAGTTGGTTGGAACCATTCCTTCTCCAAAATATTTTTCCTGCCAACCTAACATTTTACCATCTGTAACTTCATTGTATTAGCCATTAAACATCCCTTACAAAAGCCCCATAGAATTGAAACTTTATGATAGAAGGGATATACAGGATCATTAACTCTACCTCTCAGGCAAGCCATTTAAGAAGCAGTCTTTTTTTAATGCTCAAGCACTCTTTACCCCTGACCTCCAGTGTGTCCACTGTGTCCTCAGGTAGCCTGATCTGGTTGTTAGATATTCCTGATCTTTGGAGAGCAAAGAGTAAATATGTTTTAAGTGCTACAAAGTATTTTTTTTTCCATAATACTGAGATGAAGGCTACTATTCTATAATCTCACTGATATTAGGGTCAAGTAAAACAAGTGTAAGTTCCCTCTCCTGAGATAGTCCTTCATGTATACCTAGAGAAAGCTGTGTATTCCCTATACCTCACTTCTCCTTTAACATAAATAAACATTGCTACATTATTCAGCCTTTCTTCATTTAAGTAAATCTAACTCATACCTGTTCAAAGAGAATTTCCACTTTTTTCAAAACTTCCTAAGGCTTAAGAAAAAAAAAATACTAAAATCTCCCTCTCTCTCTCTTTCTCTCATTTTCTCTCTCCCCACCCTCTCTTAACGACAGAGACTATGCCAGTAGCAGAAATTTTAATTCTTTTGAAAATGAAAAGGAAAATGATGGAAACTAAGGAAAATATGAATAGAGGCAGAAGAAGGGAAATTGCTGTTGTAATTGCTTACTGCATTTGTTATTTTATTTTTATTTTTTTGGTCTTCACGGCAGATCATTCAAGTACAAAGAACTTCTATTCATCACCAGCTCTGAAGATGATAATAATAGCTGTAACTCTTGTTACTTAGGATCAGATCAAGGCTTAATTTGTTTAATCATCACAACAGCCTTGAAAATCAGGAATGATTTTCTTCATATTGCTAATGAATAAATCAAGGATTTTTTAGGGAAAGAGCATTTTACAGGGGCCAAAATTCAAATGCAGTTGCTCATGATTGTGATGCCCATGATATTCCCACCTGGTCGTGTGGCATATAAAAATGACATCCTGTTGCAGGAATGGTTTGATTCTAATCACACCAGTTGGGAATACTTCCATTTATTCTGCATTCCTATTGATTTGATGCAAACTACAAAATGGATCAACCTTAATATTATGCTAAAGGAAAGGGTTCATACATAAAAGACTATATATTGTATGATTCGACTTACGGGAATCAAACAGAAAAACATACCTATAATAGTAGGTTCCTAGGGAATGGAAATGGTCATGGGAATGGGAACACACTGCAGATGGATACAAGGTTTCTTTTGGGAGTAATAAAATGGACTATGGTGATATTTGCACAATAATTTGAAATTTACTACATTAAAATGTGCACATTTGAAAAGGGAAGTTTAGCTCTCACTGGTGTGGCTTAGTTGGTTGGGCATCATCCAGCAAAACAAAAGTTCACCTGTTCAATTCCCTGTCAGGGCACATGCCTGAGTTGCAAGTTTGGTCCCTGGTCAGCGTGCATATGAGAGGAAACTGATTAATATTTCTCTCTCACATTAATGTTTCTCTCCCACTCTTTCTCCCTCCCTTTCCCTCTGTCTAAAATAATAAATAAAATCTTAAAAAAATAAAAATGGAAGTTTATGTCATGTAAAGTATACTTCATTGAAGCCATTAAACAAAAAGACTTACAAATAAAAATGAGAAAGGACATTTGAACCACTGAACCACAATGGTACTGGTGCTTTTTTTTTTTTTTTTTTTTTTTTGGCATATCCTGAGATGTTATGCATTATGTCATACCATCATTTTATATATACTAAGAAAAAGTATGCAGTTAAACAAACAAAAGTGTAAAAATATTTGTTGTGTATTTGTGTATATGATATGTTGGTGAGAATACAAACTAGTAGAGCCACTATGGAAAACATTGGGAGATTCCTTTAAAAATTAAAAAGAGAACTACCATATTACCCAGCAATTTCACTTCTGGGTATATATACAAAATAGAATTAGCACATTGAGGAGATGTCTGCACTGCCAAGTATTATGCTATTATTCCCCATAGCCAAAACCAGGATACAACCTAGCTGTTTGTCACCAGAAGAATGAATAGATGAAGAAAATGTGACACTCACACACATACATACACACTTACAATAGTCTGTTATTCAACATTTAAAAGGAAGGATATCTTGTGATTTGTGACATAACCAAAAGATGTGTAGAATCAGAAAAAGGTTGAATGCATAGAAACAGAGCATAGATTGATGGTTACCAGGAGGTAAAGTCAGTTCTTGGGCTCTATAGCACAGCATGGTGAATACAGTTAATCATACTCTATTACACACTTGAAATTTGCTCCTAGAGTAGATCTTAAATATTCTCATCACACACACACAAAAAATAGCAACTATGTGAGAAGGTGAATGTGTTACTTAACCTGAATTAATCATATATATATATTCAATCATCATGTTGTATCTGTAAAGTCACAGAATATCGTTTATCAATTATATTCCAATAAATCTTGAAAAAATAAAAGTTTCAGATGTCATGATATTTCAAACCTACTTACTTCAGCATGAAAGCTTTTAAGGTGAGAATACAATTATTTTTATGATGTCAGTAGATTTTGTGATTCAGTTGGAGCCAAAGCTCAGTAAAAAAGAAAATTTTGTAAATCACTTTCCATATAGGTTAGATGTACTTTTCAAAAGTCATTTGCATCTACTATCTCATTAATTCAAATCTAATATTGTGATGCAAGAAGAACAGGCACTATTGTAATCATCAGTGCTTTAAGGAATAAAAATTAAACCGTAAAGGATTAAGTAAATTGTTGGAAATCAAGCCATGTGTTTTTAAAAATTTCATACCTCCATTTTTCCAATTCCCCAAATGAATAAAGGAGAGAGCTTTATGTTAGCACATTAAAGCTTTAGGATCATTAGTAACTTTTATCAATTTAATATCTCTATAAGGGAGGAATTATTTTCTTCAGTTTACAAATCATGGCCCAGAAAGTCAGAAGAAACACATTCTTCACCAGAAGTCACAGAGGAGGTGGTGGAACCGAAAAGTAAAGATTACTTTTTAGTTCTCTCCCTCTCTTTTTCTGTCCCTTCCCCTCCCTTTAAAAAATAAATAAATAAAACCTTAAAAAGTAAATAAGCCCTAAACAGTGTGGCTCAGCTGGTTGGATGTTGATCCTCAAAGAAAAATGTGACCAGTGCGATTCCTGGTCAGGGAACATGCCTGGGTTGCAGGTCTGGTCCTGGTCAAGGTGAGTACAAGAGGAAACCAAGCTTCTCTCTCACTTCCATGTTTCTCTCCCTCTCTTTTTCCCTCCCTTCCCCTCTCTCTAAAAATAAATAAATATATTTTTTAAAAAGGTTACTTTTCTAACTCTTAAAACTATGCTGCTTATATCACCAAGTGGAGAATATCCACGTGCTTGTCATTGCTCAGTGCTGTGTCCCTCTGTTACAGAGAGCCATCAATTCCACTTAGACTGCAGTTTAATCCATGTTTCTTCTTCTCTGTCTTTTGTTAAACATAATAGGAAATAGCAAACAAAATGTCTTAAGTTATGTATTCAAGGTATAGAAGGAACTGATACTTGGAAACATACTGACAAGCACTGAGCTAATGTCTATATATCAATCCTCGCAAGAGCCTGATCACATAGAAAGTACTGAAGTATTTTCATGATCACATATGTAGTAAGAATGATAAGAGAGACATTATACATTTAACTTTAAAATTGTGGACTTTGCACATGCTGTTTTATTTCTCAAAATGTTATAATTCAATGGCAAAATTCAGCCTCGGGTATGTTGAGAATGTTATTTTGAGATAAGTCTCAAATGAAGCAAATTCAAAAGAGAGTGGCTACTTTTTGGAAGCTCTCTCCCACCTTTCTGTGCTTCCATCTTCTTTCTTAAACCTATGAGCCTTCTTATTACCTATGAGACATTAAACTTCTGGTAATGACTTAACACTGTCATTACCATCATTTTACTCTCAAAACAATAACGGCAGCAGCAGCAGCAACAACAACAACGACAACAAAACCCCAAACAACTGCAATTGTACAAAATCTCCAATTTGGTAAAATGTCTATTGTAGTGGAAACATTATCCTGTAGTGCTGGGACATTTACTTGATGAGATAGTGGGAACAGTTGACAAGAAATTCTTTGACTGCCTCTCAAATCACACAATGCTGATGAAAATTATATTATACAGGACAAAACTGTATCAATATATTGGAATTTACTTAAAAATAGTCTTGGCACACATTGTTGATTTTTGCTCCTTTTAAGAAGCTTGCATCCATGATTAGACTAAGCAAAACCTATTAGTACTTCATCTATGCTCCCATTCTGTCTGTCTCCTCTGTGGGGGGGGGCTCCACCTGCAGAGCCCGTGTCCCACCCCCCACCCCACAGCCACCATGGATGAGTATAAGTTTATCAAGAAATGATCTCATGATCTGCTTGGGGAGGAAAGGTGGCCGAGCTCTCAAAGGAGAAGAGCCAAGAGCCTTTTCCTCGATGGGTTTTTATTAGATTCCTTTTGCACAGGAATACAGGTAAAGCTCATTAATCATTATCAGGCAGTAAGGATCAAATAATAGATAACACTCAAAGAACTCTTAGGACCTATTTTGAGTCAGGGTCAGATAGCTAAAGAGCTATAAAACTTTGAGGAACAAACTCGCTTCTTGCTTGTACACTTATTTAATTGATAGCACTCTAAACAAAGCAGGTTTCACAGGATTTTACATATTCTTTCTTAGGCCTGATTGCCCTAGAGAAACCACCCTTTCCAGCACAGGGCAGTACCCACCACCAGCATTGTTTCAGGCTTAAGGCATTGTTTCAGGTTTAAATCAGGCAGGGGAAGTAAGGCAGCCAAGAGATTATGAGGCTTCTTGCAGACAAAATGAGGACTCAGGCTATGTCAAAGCAGAGGGTCCATCACCCCCTTTTGCTACAGCCTCTCAAGTCCTTCCTTAGGGCTTTCTCATGATCATACCTGTCTTAGGTCATCCCCCGCCTTGGGGACTCTTACCCATCATTGACTAACCAATCAAGCATTGGGGGCCAGTTATGGATGAAGTAAAAGGAGCAGAAGCAGCACCCCTGCCAGGGAGATAAGCTTTGTCTTCTTAGTGGCTTACAATCCAAAGGTTGCTCACTCAGCCTTAGCCATGGGGGGGTTACAGCTCTTGAAACCAGGCAGGGCAGTTCCCAACAATCCTCCTATATTCCCATCCTTTCCTTTCCCCTCTTCAGAGTTCTAATGAGCCCCGAGGCTCCTTTCCACACCTTCTAAAGAATTTGAGCTCAGATATAATCTAATAGTCATTTACCCCTTCTTGTAAGTATAATCATAGCAACATTAGTAGTATTATATGATATATAATATTTCACCTCACATGAGTCACTGATTTCCTATTCTTATACTATTACAACAGTAATTCAAATTCTGGTGCAAAATAAATTGTCCCAATTATAAAAATTTCTGGCATTGCTAAGCAAATCTGTGTATATAAGTGTTTCATAGAAATTCTAAAATGACATCTCACAAACTAGCTACCTATTCTGCTCACATATAAATCAATGTTGATTACTCTCTAAACACTGGTTGGAAAAAACTAGATTATGTGTAACCGAAAGAATTTATATTCGGTTAATTTAAACAGTTTCTCTTCTTTAATAAGAAAATATAACAAAATACTACACAGTCGTAGCCTAATGACACTGGGAAGGAATGAATCGTCTCTCTTGATCTCTGAATCATTCACCTATCAAATCGGTCCTTCTGAAATAGCTGAGGTCTAACCCGAATAGAGGGAATGCTTCTTTTTCCTTAGCTGTATATTTATTCTTTTCCTCAATATATGTTTATGATAGTGTATCAATTTTTAAAGAGATTAAGGTTATAAACACACACACAAGAAGTAGAAACTTAAAAGAAATACATGTCTAAAAGCAGAAATGGTTACATTTTAAGCTTAATTATTTAAGGTTGTAGAAGAATATGATTAATGTCTTAGAATTATTTAAAAAGTTGATAAAATTTTTATCTTATATTGCCTGCATAGACACAGTCTAAATCTCTACCTTACTTTAAATAATAGGGCTTTTTCTGGAACTTTCATAATATAATTAAACCTAGTTTAAGTGTATTATAAACCATGTATGCAAAAGGTAATGAAGATTTAGTATTTATATACGTGCTTTATTAATATCACCATATGTTTTGAAATTAACTTTGTTCAGAATTTCCATAAATTTCTTTTCAAATAAAAAATAAAAAATATCACTCACTTGCAGCAACCTGACGTACATATAACAGATGGTTATGTTTTTTTTTAGAGTAAAAAAGCGTTAAGAACGAGGCATATCATCTATTATTTTGCCTTGCCCTCTTCATCACTTTCAATCTAAACGGAAAAGTGATGTATTACAGGAAAATGCCCCCCTCTGTGACATTTCTGATATGACTATACAATTTCAACACCAGAGTGTTCATTTTCTGAAATGAATGAACATATTTTAACATTTAACGAATTCCATGTTTTGGAAATGAATCCTGAAGAAATTCATTAAGCTACTGCATAAATTCTAAATATCAGAAATAATGTGATTCAATGATAAAAATATCTCAAGAAGTATCCTAAAATATGCATGTGTAGAGGAAAATGGTCATAATAGGAAGAATTCTTAAGCAATTAATAATTCTATATCTGCTTATTGTAAAGAAGAAAATGGGTGTAATTATACATAGTTGATATTGGTTTTTGAGATAAAATTTCAAAGTGGCTATGAAGACCCGTTTCCAAAATTGTCTTCCTCAGACCACTTCAGCGAAACCTGTTTTATAAAATAATGTATATCTCTGATAGCAGTTAAATGGTATTCATCTAAATTAAGGACATGATCCTTATAACTGCCTTTTAATATGATGCTCTCTCTATATAAAGACAATATGTACCTGATTATTTTATTTAAATATATGATTAATATGGTTCTGGAATTGCTTTGTGCTTAAAGTCCCAATACAAAAACAAAGTGGAAAATAAAACATTGTTAAAACCCCTCCAAAATGCCTAGATATTTTTGAAGAAGAATTTTTTTAAATGTAAATATTTCATTGAGCAATGTAAACTTTTTTTTTAATTTTCCCTACTTGATTATACAGATACAGTTATATTAAGGCCATTTTAAAATGAGGTTCTTCCAAAGTAGCATGTTCTAACCAACTCTCATTTCACAGTTGAACTAAAACTGGAAATGAATAACCTATGGCCCATGGCCAGCACCCACAGGAGAGATGGATAGTCCTGCCATCTGTTATCCCAATGGGGCCTTCATACATAGCACTGGACTGTCAGATTTAAACTACATTTTAAGAAAGGCAGTATGGCAAAAACAAGAGAACATGCTGAGGGCATGGACATAGGGAAAATAAAAAGGGAGACAAAACAATCTTTCCCTAAAATTCTCAAGAGAGAAGTAAGCACGCATATTATCCACACTCTGAGAAGAGGGTCAGGCTATTTCAGGAGGAAAATAAATACCGTTATAAGAAAAGTTTGGACCTGGCTCTGCTATTAATCATTCATGCAAAGTAAGAAACATGTCAATTCTCTAGTTTTCTATTTATTTTTAAATATAACTGCATGCGAGTGTGTGTGGTTCATGTTAAGGCTATCCTGGAGTCTCTTCCAGGTATATTACTCTGTGATGATAAATAAAAATGGCTTTTCCTAACAGATATTACACTACAATTTCTGTTTACTCACATTGTATTTTATTTCTCTTGTTTGTTACATATCATTATGCCTACCTTGTTGTGTTTGTCTCATTAAAAGGTGGTATTGCTTAATGGAATAGAAAAACTGCATTTGTAAATTATTCTAATCTAGAAAAGATGGGCATTCAGTATATCTACTTGTATAATTATTCAATTGAATGTGATAATGCAAAATCATTAGTTGAATAAAACAACCAGATGAACAAGCAATTTCATTGTGAGTCTAGACAGATTTAAATTTGGTTCAGCATTAGCAAGCAGTATTGTTCACTGGAAGGACCTTCTAGGTATATTATATGTTCTATGCATGATAAGTCCTGAGGTAAAAGGCATAATTTAATGCCTGAGAAGTACCATACATCACAGAGTCTTTTATTATACAAGTCTTTGCTGGTGGATATCAAGAGGAAAAATGTATTCATGTGGAGAAGGGATCATTCAGCATTCAGATATCGCCTGTCATTTTCAATTCCTCAAGTCTGCTTAGCTGTGGTGATTAGCATTCTACCTGGTCACATTTCCAGGAGGACTGAGGGAGCATTCTCTGCCAAAAGGTTTTAAATGTCACATAAAAATACTGAGTTTTGAAAGAAGTCTCAGATTCCTGAAATCCAGGTTGGTTTATTGTCTCTTGACTGCCCATGAATTAGTTAGATCACCATGTCTGAATGCATTAAAGAGAAAGTTGAATATATGCGTGGGTAGCATGGCTTTCTTTATCAAGTAATAAGCTTCAAAAAACCTTGCTAGTTATGAGGTTCTATTGTCTTACAAAGCTTTCATTCTATAGAGTAAGATATTTTTAGCACTTTCATAGTTTTACAAAGACTTTTCTTTCTTTTTATTTTGGATTATCTAAGCACACATCAACAAATGCAAAGAGGAAAAGAGTAATTAATATTAATCAGAATATAGAAAGAACATACTTCAATCTTTAAAATATTATCAATTCTTTTGTCATGAACTTAAAACACACAGGCACACATATATAACATAATTGTGGAAAAAACAAATGTAAATGGATTCTGAATAACATTTATTATTAAGTTTTGGACTTAAAAAATTATCTTGGATATCTGTCCTGTAACTTCTTTAAAGGGGAGTTATAATGTAGTCAAGTCTAGTGATTGCATATTATTTTTGTTATAAATATTTACTTTCATCTCTCCTTTACACTATTGTTATTTTTATTTTCATTGTTTAAAATATATACATAGGTAAACTACATTTTTTATAATTTTTATTTCCTGAATAAAAAGAAGTTTTACCGTATATTTGAAGCAAAATGAGAGTATTGATTGGGTCTTGTTTGATTGAGAACAGCAGTCTAACCCAAACTTTTCACCTTAGAGAGAGATAACTGAAATTCAAAAAAAAAAATAAAAATAAAAACAAAACAAATGACTTGCCCATTATTGCAAGAAAAAGGAACACAGCTGCGGTTAGAAGACAGGCATATCACATCTGTGTTCAGCAATTTGCCACTATGATAGGCTATTTTGGCCTAGTACTTGGTGAAAAGGAGGCAGAAAGTTCAAAATTCAAGTTCTATTTGAATTTCGAGTTCCTCAAAATTCAAATAGAAAGGGTAAAAAAATTAAAATCAGTAATACATATTTTCATGTATCATAGAAATGTGTACTTGAGTCCTATATTAACCAAGTATTAACCAATGTCACCTCAATAAATTTAATAAAAAGAAAAAATCTTATTTTAATATATATGTTGTAATATTTCATTGGCATTTCAATTTGCATTTTCATAATGATATTGAAAATATTTTCATATGTTTATTTCTCATTTGTAAATCCTCTTTAGTGAAATGTATCTTCATATCTTTGACCCATCAACAAATTGTATGATTCTTTTACTGTTGAGTTGTGAGCACTGTCTTAGTCAGCTCATGCTGTTATAACAAAATACCGTAGGCCATGTGACTCAAACAGCATTTAATTCTTCCCTATTGTCTTCAGAGTTTTTATCATGGATAGCTATCGAATTTTGTCAAATCTCTTTTTTTTCCCCCAGAGAGAAAGAGATATCAGTTTGTTGTTCTACTTATTTATGCATTAATTGGTGGTTTCTTTTATGTGCCCTGATCAGGAATTGAACCCCAAACCTTGGCATATCAGGATCTGACCAACTGAGCTAGCTAAAGTCCTCAAATGCCCTTTTGGAAATAATCTGTTAGCTAGTTAATATGGTAGATTATACTGGCATATTATGAATATTAAACTAGCAATGCACCCCTAGAATATAGCTTAGTTGGTTCTGTTGTATACTTATGTGTATGTATTGCTGATTTCAACTTGCTAATGTTTTGGTATGACTTATTATTAAAATTCATGAGGACTATTTGTCTATAGTTTTCTTTTTTTCTTTTTGTATTGTCATTGTCTAGTTTCAGTATCTGGGTAATACTAGATTCATAAAATAACTGGAATAATTATCCTTCTCCTATTTTCTGGCAGAGATTCTATAAAATTGGTATGATTCTTTTTTAATTGGCCTATAGGATTCTTTAGCGATATTATCTTTGCCTGAATATTTCTTTTTGTGAGCTTTTAAATTATAAATTCTACTTCATTGATAGTTCTAAGTGTATTTTAATTATCAATTATTTATTAGGTGTAGCATGTTGTGCTTTTTCAAGGATTTGGTCCATTTCATTTAAGTTTTAAATTTTCAGGGTGTTGAGTTGCTTCTAGCATTCCTTCATTGTCTTTTTGGTGTTTGCGAGGCATATAGTGGTGTCCCACTCTTCCTATTGCTCATTTGTATCTTTCCTCTTCTTTGTTGGTCTTGCTAGAGATTTGTCAATTTTCTTAATATTTTCAGAAAACCACTTCTTTTTTTGTTTCTTATTTTCTCTATAGTTTTTCTGTTGTCCATTCATTGATTTCTGTGCTTATTTTTATTATTCCCTTCCTTATATTTGCTTGTGGCTTATTTTACTCTCTATTTTTTAGGTTCTTGAAGTGGAATCTTAGGTTATTGATATATTTTCTCTTTTCTAATGTATGCATTTCATGTTATAGATATCCTTCTCAACAATGATTTAGCAGTGTCCTATAGAATTTAATATGCTATAATTTCATTTTCATTCAGTTTAATGTATAGTTTTGATTTCCCTGAGACTTTCTCTTTGGCTCATGAATGAATCAGTAGAACATTATTTAATTTCCAAGTGTTTGGGTCTTTCCTATTGTCTTCATGTTATTGATTTCAAATTTGGTAACATTATGGTAAAAAATGTCTTGTTTTATAGCCCAGTATGTATGTTTGTCTTGCACCAAACTGAATAAATCATTCTTCATCATCAGATTTGAAAGGACTAAAATGCCTTTAAAAAAAAAAAAAAGAAATGAAAGCTATGCAAAGGAAAAGATCTATGTTTTATTAGATTTAAAACATATATTTTAAAAATGCTAAAAAGGAGAAAACATTCTAGATTGTTAATATCCTAGAATTTTCTCTTTCAAGAGGACGTAACAAAATTTCAAAATATGATCTTCTTTGTTTGCTAACACCATTCTTCTTCCTAAAAATATCCCACTGCAAATTATATTTGAAGTTTGCTTGCTTCCTTTGTCCATGTATGCCAGTTCTACTTACTAGATTGTTTGCCTTTGTCCTTTATTTGTTTTAATTTAATCAGGTGGCCACTTGTTTTTCCCTGTCTTCTGATTTTGAATGATTTATTTTTTTCCTAATCTCAACTTCTGGTTCATTATATACTCACTGCTGTCAACTGATGGTCACTGGTGCCAATTTAATGCCAACAGAAAACTCTAATTTGAGGTGTGGTAAAGAATAAAACTTTATTTAGTGCAAACAGTTCAGTCATGATACAGCATGCCTGTGGAGCAGCTTAACAGTGGTACAGCTCAAATATGAAACAGCACTGCTGCGGAACACCATGGTCTGCTCCATTTTGTTGTGGCAAGACGTCTTCGCTGTTTCAGCTACAGCCCCAGCTAGAGAAACACAGTCGTCAGTCGAAAGGAAAAATGTACTTTTAAGTCAGAGGGGAGCTGGCCTATATACAAAGATGTCCCCACCCATGGTTCCTGATTGGTCCATCCTTATGCAAATGAGTAGTCCAAATCTTTGCAGTTTGGTCCAAAAAGCACTGTTTTGAGTGGGCAGAATAGAACCACTCAGATTGGTCAGTGAAGATAGTAATGGGGATATAGCTCAGCAGCTCTGCTTGGCCAGGGAAAGTCTCAGTTGTATTACTTACAGTACAATTCCAGAAACTCCTTTGGAAGAGCTGACTCAAACGGCAGGAACATAGTGCAGTTAGGAAATTCAGTGGAGGAGGCCATCAGCTTAGTGCGCGCAGGTTTCTCCCTGAATCACAGTTTGTATAAGAGGCCCCTGTTTAAAAACAAACAAACAAACAAACAAAAAAAAAACCAGATGCTAAGTGTCGTTTTTATATTTCAGCCCAGTAATCACCAGCAGCCCTTCTTGGTAAGCATCTTCTTACTCTGGGTCAACACCACTAAATTTTCTTTGTCTGGTACATTACATATTTTACCTGTACCTGGATGTACATCCTGTAACTGTCACGCCAGTATGTTTCCGTTATGTAAGCTACCATGTTTATAGTCTAGTCTCTATTCTAACGAGCTAAACTGGCTTTCTTCCCCTTACATACAACTGATTCTATCTTTTTTATTCCAAACTAATCCATTCTTTGCCCAGTAATACCCTTCGGTGTCATAGGTTCAATATGCTCATTTGACTAAAAAGAATTTGTCCTTTATAAATGAATATTAACATATATTAGTACAAATGATTAGAAAATCATAAGAGAAAGTGCTTTTATGCTGCACAGCTGATTAGTGGTTCATTTGATATGTAAATATAGACATTAACACAATGTGATTTTTTAAATTTTTTTTACACTATTTTGTGTGGTAAGGCTGAATATATATTTGTATGGTAAGGCTGAATCTGCTGATTATTCTCACTGAGTAATATGTATTTTGTGAAACTCTTCCTGAAGTTAGCAGATACTAAATATTATTAACCTTTAGAGTTATTGCTAGAAAATAGTGTTATTCAAGCTTTCCTATACATGTAAAAGGTATAAGAACACACTAAAATAAATGAGTGAGATACACAAAAGGAAGTATTCTATAAAAATTAATAATATCATGAAGATGTAAACATTTTTTGTTTATTTATTCTGTTTTTGTCTTAACGAATGCTAGAACATAGGTTGTGAAAAATAAAGAGGTGAGAATGGAGAAAAAACCTCTCAAAAATGGCTCGATGGCAGGCTGAAAAAGAGGATTTAGGAAGGACCAAGTGATTCCTGTGGTCATTGAAGTTTCCCCTTAGATAATTTTTATCAAAATATCAAGAAGAGGTTCAGTTTACTTCATGCCCTCACAATAAAAACTAACATGAGCGTGGATAGATGTTTGGTTAAAAACAAAAAAGACAGGGGTACGTATTTATTTATTTGACAGTTGATGTGTCAGTGAAGAGTTTTGTAATACATGCACTATCTGTGTAAAATAGTATGCTATATTCTGAAAACATTGTTTTATTTGGATCCCAACCTTTTCCCTAAAGGACTTTATAGTCTAGATGTATAGATGGCATAGACCTTTCAAATGTTGTAGAACAAAAATGAATATAACTATGAAATGACAATACCAGAAACATCGTGTGAGAACACATGAAAAATAAAACATTTGTGAAGACAGAACAAGGCCTCAATAAATACTTTCTATTATGAAAAATACATAATTATCAATGTTTATTTTTTATTTTTTTTTAATTTTTAGACAGAGGGGAAGGGAGAGAGAAAGAGAGGGAGAGAAAGATCAGTGTTTGGTTGCCTCTCGCATACCCCACACCAGAGAATCTGGCTCACAACCCAGGCATGTGCCCCAACTGGGAATTGAACCAGCAATCCTTTGGTCAGCACTCAATCCATTGAACCATGCCAGTCGGGGCAGATTATCACCGTTGGATGGAATCTTTAAATGTGATTTTTAGGAGAAGTAGAAATGATCTGGGCTTGGAGGGATGGTTATGATTTGGATAAGTTAGAGTATGATTTAAGTATATTAGTAAATATTCTTATGCAAAGTAAAGTACCAAAACAACAGTATAAAAGAAGAGATAAAGACCAGTTTGGTTTATTTATAGAAATTATAGGGGTATTTAAAAAGACAGAAGAAAGCTAGTTGTTTCTAGAGTTGAGAGAGGCTTGAGCACCGTTGTGGTAAATTCACTGACTCACAGTTTCCCCTTATGTGTAACGCGGGAGTCCAAAGTACAAGCTACAAACGATTTAGTTGCCTCCTCATTGTATAAGTTGTGATTATGTTCTGGGGTCATTCTAACATGAGGGCAGTCATAGGATTAGTGCTTTGACTGAGACTTTTGGGATTTAATCTAAATAATTTCCAGTTTAAAAGAACAGGGTGGGAAGTCAGTTTTGAAGACAGTCTTAAAATTATTTTTCTTCAAAAACAGGAAGTAAATACTACAACACATACTTTATTCCCTTGAATCTTGTGTCTGGGGGTAAAAATCCTAGTAAAGTTGTTAGTGAACAAATCTGCCCTGGCTGGTGTAGCTCAGTGGATTGAGCGTGGGCCTGCGAACCAGAGGATCGCGGTTCGATTCCCAGTCAGGGCACGTGCCTGGGTTGCAGGCCAGTTCCCAGCAGGGGACACACAAGAGGCAACCGTACATTGATATTTCTCTCCCTCTCCCTCTCCCCTACCCCTCTAAAGACAAATAAAAAATAAAAAAATAAAAGCGCACTGATTTAAAAAAAAAAAAAAGAAAAGAAAATGACTACCTCATAATTTTTCTTTTCTTTTTTTTTTTTAAATTTTTTTCTCTTTTTAGATTTTTTATTTATCTTTAGAGGGGAAGGGAAGGAGAGAGGGAGAGAAACATCAATGTGCGGTTGCCTCTTGTATGTCCCCTGCCGGGAACTGGCCTGGCAACCCAGGCATGTGCCCTGACTGGGAATCGAACCTCGATCCTTCGGTTCGCAGGCCCGCGCTCAATCCACTGAGCTACACCAGCCAGGGCCACCTCATAATTTTTCTTAAATGATTACCCACAACTGTATGAGTGATTATATCATTTGCTGTAATGTCATTCATTAAATGCATTATGGATTTTGAAGGAAAAATATATATGACATTACTGTGAAGAAAAAGTAAGGTTGAAGTATTAGGCTAATGATGGGAATAGTATGTGTTTTGTGTGGCTACACTTTTATGAACTTGCAAGTATTTATCTTTTATATTTATTTGGACTTATTTTAGTTTTACTTTAAAGCACTATTCTAAATATATTTTATTAAATTTAGCTGAGTGTGGTCACCATGAAAAACTGCAATCCAACTATTTCTTAGGTTTTGTCACCTGAAAAGACTGGTCTTCATTTAGCTAAAGATACTTACTTGAAGACACAGTTAATGGATTGGTGGTAAAAGAAAACCACCTATCTACTCTCATTCTATATTTTAGAAATTCTGGTTTTGATATTTAGCACAATAGAAGTTGCATAGTAACAATATGTGGAACAATTTAAATTAGAAAAAAATATGTGGCATATACCACTGTCTAATATTTCAGTAAATATTTGTAGTTCATCAATATAATGCCACAGGTGATCAAACATTAAAATGACTGGTTGGTAAATAGTAATGAACATACACAACCATAATTAACTTTTCTTTTTGGTAGTTTCATGTTCCAACAACACAACTACATTTTAGTTCATGACTGCAGGTAATGCATTTCTAACATACCATGTGGATCATGTGTGTGGGGCAGCCTGGATCCCCTTAGTTCCTCAAATGGAAATCACTCTCTAATTTACCAAATTTATCTCTTTAGATCTTGTCACTTGTACCACAAACAAACAAAAGAGTTGGCAAAGTTAGCTCTCTATTTTCTGGATTTTGGAAGGATAATTCATGAATGTGCCTTAGAAGAGTGAGCAACTTCTGATGTATATAATGTGTATCTGCTCCAAGTATACTTCTCCATGCAAAATATTCCTTTAATGGTACTTTGAGAAAGAACTTGAGTTTCAAACAAGTTTTCACTCTTTTCCTATGGATAAATAGGACAGGTAGAGTCTTGTTTCTCTGTTTTCTTCAAATATATCAAAGGGAAAAGAAATATTTTGAGAACTGAAAATGCTTTATTCCAAGGTCATTGTCATTTTTGCTCTGTGGTTCTCTCCGACATGTAACTCTCCTATAAGGCAAATGTCCACAAATCACAAATGAAAGGTAAGGAGAAAGGTTGTTTTGTTTTTATTTTTTCTCTTTTTCCTTTAAGAGAAAAACACAACGATATTTGTACAGATTTCTGAGATAATATCAGTACTTCACTTGGTTTTTAGATTTTGTGCCCAAGATGAATAAAGCTTTATTAGCTCTTTTCATGTAATCTTCTGTTTATTTAGATGCTAATTTGCTTTATGCCATAGGTCTTCACAGGATTTTTTGGAGTTAATAATTACAAAAAACAATTGTGACAAGTACAGAAGTTCAAACACTAACAAAGACAAGTACTTATGCTAGCCCTGTGCATAGGCTAGAAATGTATATACATACCTGAACATACCAGGAGCTTTTTCCATTGAATAAAATTTTAATAAGATCTACATGTAAAATAGAGATGATTCACTGTAAAAGATTTGGTTTGGAAAAGGATTCATTTTGCAGTGAAGAATTTCCAATGAATGTATTAAAAACTATTTCTATGGATGGAAACAGGCATTTCTCACGCACTAGAGAATTATTTGTTGGTTACTAAAGACATACCTGAAGCTTTCAGACAAAACTGTATACCATTAAAAACAGGATGTTATACTTTGTCTGACATGTTATTTGATCATAGATCTCTATTTCTTAGTCATAGGACTCAGATTACTTAAACTGCATGTTGAAGAAATAACAGAAAACGAAGCCTCAAAAGTTTTATTTTCCAGTTTTAAATGTACCTTTCTTTAACTTTATGAACAAGACTAGTTACTCTAACTTTAGTGTGCCTTTGTGAATTTTACATATTGATGTATACAAAGCAATTGTTGGATGCCTATTATGTTGTAAGCATTGAAATAGAATTAACAGATATGAAAACAAATAAAATGCCTTTTCTTCTATAGAATTTTATAGTACAAGACAGAAGGAGAGTTATTAAGAACTAATTACAATAAAGATGATTGCTTAATGTAATTTGTAATAACTTTTATTTAATGAGGGCTTCCTATTGCCCTGAATTTCATATTTTATCTCATTTAATTCTCACCAATCACATGATATATAGATTTCATCTATGCTTTACAGATAATGAGATACTTGTAATGTGTAGAACCAGAAACTAGTGTGGCCAACTCCCAGAACTGCTAAGTGGAATATGTTCCAATAGAGTTTGTCCAGATGTAAATTCAGTTATTTTTAACCATGTCTGCTTCCCCTGAGTATAAACTGGTTCAACTTAAGGAAATCAGGATTTTACAAAGGAAGTAACATTGCCCTGACCAGTGTGGTTCACTTGGTTTGTTGCCCTCCCACAAAGCAAAAGGTTGCTGGTTCCATTCCTGGGGCAGGGCACATGTCTGGGTGTCAGGTTTGGTCCCCAGCAGGGACCTGTATGAGAGCCAGCTGATGGATGTTTCTCTATATAAACATCAATGTTTCTCTCCCTGTCTTTCTCCCTCCTTTCCCACCTGTCTAAAAACAAACAAACAAACAAACAAATAAAATCTTTAAAAGAAGGTTACACTATATCTGAAATTTTAAAGGTAGTTGAAAAATAGAGGAAGGTATTACAGACAAAGGAAATGAAAATTAGAAAGACAGACATCATGCATAGCATAACATAACCAGGTAAGACACTAGTTTAGGATGTTCAGCATAGAATTCTTGAGAAGAGATGGGATATAAATTCAAAAGATAGGCAGTAAATACTCTCAGAGGTCATACTGAGGGTTATGAGCTTTATTCAAGAGCACATCAAACTGCATTAAAATAATAGTAATAATAATAAATAATCTGAGATGTAACAGCATCTAATTTGGGTTTTCAGAAGATAATTTTGATACACAGCTTACAGTGGTAAAACTATTAAGGAAGTTACTTTAGTAAGAAGAATTAGAAGTCATGAAATGGATATTTTCAAGCTGGTATTACTGGCCATGGAATCTAGGAACAACCAAATATCTGCCCCATTTCACACTATATATATATATATATTTTATATTTTTATATAAATATTTTTATAAAAATATATATATATATATATTTTTTTTTTCAGTAAAAGTCCTAGGAGGAAAATTATACTTCAGCCAATGAGACTATTGGGGGAGGGTGCCTTTGCCTCCAGCCCAGGTATCTGAAATGGCTTTTTAGCTTTCCACTTTGTTTTCAGTTTTTCTCCAGACTTTTCTAATCTGCCTGCTTATTTTGCACAACACATTTTCTTTTTACATACTTGAAAAAGTAGAATATCTCTTAAATCAAGTAATAATTTCTGTAGTTACCTTGTGCATCGGCCCCCATGCTCACATCCCATTTTTTCCCCAGGAAGCCATCTTGCAGCATTTAGTCAATACTTTTTCTACCACACTCTGCCTGTGTCCATGCTGATTGCAAACTTAATATTACCTTTTCCCTCTCATCCATACAACTAATATTTACTCATTCAGACAGGAACTGCAGTGCCATCAATTCCATGAGAACATTTCCTATTATCCAAATGTATGAGCCTTCTGATGCTCAAGTCTGTTATACTTACAGATTATCGCAATTTAACACTAGGACATTCCATGTGCACTTGTTATAATGCAGACCAAGCTCTAAGATTAATTGTATTTGTTTATAACATTCTCAGTAGGTGAGAAAATAGCTTAGTACTGAGATGTACAATTTAAAAGATCTTTAAAACTCTGATCCTTATGCTTTTGCTACCTAGCAGCTTTTGGTTCTCATGGTTCAAGCTTTACTGAACCTCTTGAAATTCACAGATGAATTGACTTTCTCCAGCTACTTCCTTTGAACACAAAACTCACTTCACAGGGGTAGGGAGCGCAGGGAGACACCTTTCTTTGGCGATAATCAATAACCAGCTTTGACTTCTACACATTTTCTGGAAAATGCTGTTAACAGATAATCAGGAAGCTCCAAAGCATTAGGAGGAGTGAAGGGCTCTGAGAATCCTCAAATTAATAGAAATATTTTCTCACTTGTGCTTAATATCCTCACAGCTATTCTAGCTAAGTATGAACAGCTGTTATTCATATTACTTCTATTCATAGATGGAGGAAATGGTGGTCATGGTTTTTTTACCAAAGTTGACCTCTTCCAGGGAGTGCTCAAGGCCAAAAACACAAAGGTTTTGTTGTGTGTGTTAAGGTGAAATATTTTAATAGAAACCTATTAGAGGAGACAAGACTCAGTGGGAAGAAAAGTTTAAAACAACAGAGTATATACATACTGACATTCAAGCAAACACCAGTGTTCTGAACAGATACAGCTCTGAGGACATCAGGAGTGATGTGGGGCCACGGAGTGCCAGAAAGGCAGGACAATGTGTCACATGCAGGGCACATGTGATGGCCGTTGACAGAATCACCTCCCACCCCTGCACAACATGATATGGAAGTCCCTGTGGTATTGAGAGAACTGTTTCTTACACTTGACTTCCCTTTTCTGAATCGTTTTTTACATGATTCTCTTTTCATATTTGCCTGCTCATCTTTAAAGAACTCAGCCATCACATTACACTAACTTTCTGACCTCATACATTCCCTGCCAGATGTTTTTCCTAGCTTAAATCAAAATTTACCTCTGCCCTAGTCATATGAGTAAGAAAGACCGAAACCTAAGATACAGATGTATGAGTGATGTTAAGAATAATGTAGTTGCTTATATACATAGTTAATTTTTATATCTTGCTCTAGTATGTTCTATAAAGTCATCATAAACACTGAATTGTTGAATAGTGAACCATTACCCCTAAGAAAAACACAGGTTTAGGCTACTATGAACCTTTGGTCACCAAACAGTATATAAACGTGACTTATGTGTATTACTATTTAAAGACGCCTTGTTTAATATATTTATTTTTGATTTACCAACATTGGACCCACTGTCAACAGCATTGTTAATCACACTTAAACAAAACTTATCTAAGACATATTTTCTCTATAAGACAGGTTACAGCCTTCTCGTACTTGAGAATACCAGAAAACATTTCAGTACAACACTTGGGGAGCATTTTAAAAGTAAAATCACCCCCTCAAAAGAAGAAAATTGCAAAAACATGACACTAAATAGACTGTGAAAAAGTTATTTACATTATGAGATCCCAGACAAGGAAGAACACTGCCTTTCTTCATCCCCCATCCCCGCTTAGCTGGAAATGTGTACTGGTTGACTCCAAGATTTTTTTCCCACTCTGCAAATGTCTATAAATAACTGTGAAAGTGCTATGGGTATTGATTTGGGGCTTACGAACAAATTTTAGAGGGTAGATAAAATCACCGATATGGAATCAGTTAATCATGAGAATAAGTTGCATATGAAAGAATCAGTTTGGGGAGAAGTCAATAGTTCCATCTTGACATATATAAAATTCCAGGATAAGTTTTTCTGGGCATTTTATAATTGTGAGACAAGTTCTCCAGTAAGAGATTAAAAGAGAAAAACCTTGGGATCAGTTGTCATAGTGGATATAATTGATGATGCACCAAATTATATAGGAAAGTCATTTGAAGGAAAAGATTGGGGAAAGAACAAGTTTTGCTAAGAAATGATAACACTAATCAATCAAACAACTTAATCACTTTATTAATCAGAGAGCATAATATTTAGACCGTGAGTAAATATTTAGACTATGTTGCTTGTATAAACAAATAGTAATCAGAACTGGCAAGAAAAACAAACCATATAAATTTATTGGGCTTTTATAGTTGTTGCATTTTAGTCTTCTATCTTTACATTTTCTCTACCATTGTCAGTTGGATCCATTGACGTTTCTTATCTTTGATATACTTCCCACAGCATTTCCGAATATAACAAAAAATATGTATTTTAGCCACTCATAGTCCATTTAGCTCAACTATGATGGGGCTTAATATTAAATATGCCCATGTTTGTTATTCTAATGCTGAAATCAGTGTTTCCCTTAAGCTTGGTGATTGTTACCATACTGTTATAACATTGTCTGTGCCAGAATTCCAGATCTCAAATTTTTATCTTGGATTTCTCATTCCCTGGATTCTGACACTAATTCTTTTAAACTTTTTAGTGCCTCATTCTCTCCCTGGCACAATGTCAATGGCTAGTGTCATGTTATCCATTGAAAGAACTTGCAGCAGGCACCATATTGCTGTCATTATATCCAGTGTTGCTAGCCACTTAATTCTTCACTATCACACGCTCATCCTTAGGGATTCGGCACTACTTTATCTAGGACCCTTCGATCTTTGTATTACATACTGTGATGAGAGAGTGTTATAACCTTTGAACAGTGAAATTAGGCTGCTGAGCCAAATTTGTATTTTTATCCCAAAGAGCCCTCACAAAAATTTCAGTGTCTGTCTCCCCAAATGGGTAAATCAATATCAACCTTTTGCTTCAATAAAAATGCCTAAGCTAGAAAATAAGCAATTCCATAGAACATGTATAGTACTCTTGAATTCTATATTACAGCTCCAAATTGTAAAATATCCACCATTCATGCTGATTTTTGCATCTATGAATTAATAATGGCTAAATTGCATGTGAGATTGGTGAAAATCTCTAGATTTTAACAACCTTCTCTTTCCTAGGCGTCCTATAATCACCTTTTTATGGTAATACTCTTCATGCTGCCTATCTCATTTTCCTTCCTTTCTTTCTTTTTTGATACTATGTGATCTAAGGTATTCATTAGTCTCTGACTTTCTGATCACTTTTTGCCTTTCGCAGCATGCATGCTGACAAAGTCACGTTTCATAACTCCCTTGATGAGCTAAATATTCCTATGCAGCTTTGCTGCCTTTTGCCTCTTCAACTATGTATTGTCTCTCCCACCATCATTTTCTATAACTACACTGCATCCATTTCCAATTGCACTGTCCTAAATATGTGCATTCAACCGGTCACCAGAGTTTTGCTAGCAGCATTCTGTGCTATCAATTCTTGAGATCCAATATATGGAAATGATGCATTCTTAATGAAGAAGAAGTTTCCTCACTCTAATTAGCACCTTTGTGTCAGATAAAATTTTGTATTCGTAAGATTAACAGTGCATCAGTGTCCCCACTCCTTGACCACTCTACTTCATTTAGCACTTTATCCTTAATCTCTCACCTCATGCCCAAATCCTGCCACTGTGCACTTATCAATAATCCTACAAAAAGTGCAAGCCTTTGCTTAATGCATTACATAGACAGTTAGTACTTCGCTGTTGTGAAATGAAATTTCCAGGTCATTTACCAAAAATTAGTTGTCAGTGTAACTTTATGCTGTCTAGAACTTCAGGCTCTAATTCTCCTTTTCCCTAGTCTTTCCCTATTAAAAGGCAGCATTATAGCAGCAAAAAATATTGCTTAAAGACTAACCCTATTTTTTTAATCATCCTCTCAGGATAGTAACAAAATTAGAATAGTTTTGTTAGTTTATTCTGTGATAGGTAGTTGTTCTAAATCATTCCTTTTAGTAGTGTCTCGCAGGTTATCTAGAGAATAACCAAAGTCAAAATCGTACATAATTAAATATAATAGAAAGGAATAAGAAAGCCAGAAATTGATATATTAAAAGATGATTAAATTAATAGATGTTTGCTTTTCATTGGTCATCAAAAGAAGCAAAGTACAATGATCTAATATAAGCAGTATCTCAAAATAACCCTTTCTTTCCTTTTGTTAATAGCTCCCATACCCCACCCTTCTTCCTTTAAAAACCTTTCATTTTGTACAATCCCTCAGAGTACCCTTGTAGTTGCTAGATGGGATGCTGCCTGATTTATAAATCACTTTGTCAATCTTAAAAAATGTCCAAACCTTTAAGAGTTTATGAGTTCATTTGAGTCAGGCTGACAATTGCTGGGTAGAAAAATCTCAAAGGATTGAGAAAATTCTCCAGAGCCTGGCAGTTTTGCAGTTTATTTTATACATCCAAATGAAAGGAGGAGACCTCAAGAGGTTACATGAAATTCATTGATGATAGATTAGGTAGGTGGGAGAAAAGCAAAGCCAGGAAATCTCTGGGACTGACTAAAGAGTAAAACAGAGGGACAAATACTTCTTTTATACTGGTGGGTACAGGCTAGTTAACAATTACACTTACAGTTTGTAGAGATAACAATGGCAGGTTGTACCTTGAGGGGTCTGGGAATAAAAAGGATTATTCTGACATCCCAAAGGTATGTTATTGAGGATGCAAAAAACAATAGACAAGCTCAGTTAAGGTAAAGACTGACCTTTGTCAGGGAAGATTCTGGCCTAGGATGTTACCTCTATGACTGGCTTCAGGCCATCCTATGTGGGTACTTTAGGTCTCTGAGGTTGTAAGGCTGCCATGCAGGCCTCTGGTGAGCTTGTCAGGTTTAGTATGTGGTCCCTTTTTCAACCATAAGTTAATAAAGCCTATTAGATTTTTAAATGTACTCAGTTGAATTTCGTTCTTTAGCAAAGGCATATAGTATATGATAAAATCAATTTAGAAAAAAATAGCCATTGATAAAATTCCACATACTTTAAGCAAAAAAAAAGAAAAAAAGAAAACATGTTTCTGTGTCTTCATGTAAGAAGCTTGAAAGTTGCCACACTGTCCTTAAAGTCATGTAAAAAGCTGCCATGGTTGATGTGGCTCAGCTGGTTGGAGCATAGTCCTGTAAACCAAAGGGTCACAGGTTCGGTTCCCCATCAGTCAAATGCCTGGGTTGCAGGTTCAGTTCCCAGAGAGGACTTATGACAAGCAAACCATCAATGTTTCTCTCCTCTCTCCCTCCCTGCCCATCATTCTAAAAAAATAAAATAAAATAAATCAATAACCATGGCCTCTTATAGGTGAGAGGTGATATTTCATTGTGGTTTTAATTTGCATTTTTCTGATGATTAGTGATGTTGAGCATATTTTCTTGTGTCTATTGGCCATCTGTGTGTCCTCTTTGGAGAAGTGTCTATTCAAGTCTTTTGCCTATTTTTTAATTGGATTGTTTGTTTGCTTGTTTTGATGGTATCATCACTAAATCAATAAACAACAGTGCTGGCCAGGATGTTGAGAAAGGGGAACTCTTTTGCACTGTTGGTGGGAATGCAGACTGATGAAGCCACGGTGGAAGGTAGTATGGAAACACCTTGATAAAATAAAAATGAAACTGCCTTATGTCCCAGAAATTGCTCTCCTGGGGATTTATCTGAAGAAAACTGAAATGCTAATTTGAAAGAATATAAACACCTGAATGTTCACTGCAGTGTTATTTACAACCGCCAAGATTTGGAAGAAGCCAGTGTCCATCAATAGATGAGTGGATAAAATAACTATGGTATACTTTACACAATGGAATACTACTTGGCCATAAAAAAGAAGGAATGTTTGCCCTTTGTAACAGCATGGGTGGAACTGGAGAACATAATGCTAAGTGAAATAAGCCAGTCAGAGAAAGACAAATACCATATGATTTCACTCATATATGGAATCTAATGAACGAACTGAACTAATAAGCAAAATAGAAACAGACTCATAGAAAACAGGCTGACAGCACTGGGTAGGGAGAGTGAGGGGTAGAGGGATTGAGCAAAAAATAAAAAAGAACTCATGGACATGGACAACAGTGTGATGATTTTTGTGGGGAGAGCTATGGGTGGAGATCCAAAAAAGGGTATAAGGGGGATAAATTAAAAAAAAAAAAAATACTGGGTCTGGCACAAATAATGCCCCTTTTTATTACAAAATTTTTTATTACAAAATCGTACAAATGTAATTCTGTAACATAACAATATCACACTCAAGAACACCATATGACATCTTAGGTGAAATGTTCAAATTGTTGTCCTCATGTGAGATATCCACGTGCCTTATCTACCTTGCCAACCATAATTAAGCAGGTGTTACTTCTGCCAGACCCTGTACAATAAAAATAAACTATTAAAAAAATAAGCGTGACCTCGGGTGATGATAAAAATAAAAGTAAAAAGCTGAACAGACTGAAAAACCAACAATTGTATCCATAAAGGGGGAGGATGCAGAACATCTCGAAGATGCCCCCGAGACTGGAGTCACAGCCTCCTGGAACAAAGACCCACAAGCAGAAATTGTCAGGGAATCCACTGCCATCACTGCAATTCATGAATGGCTGCTGGAGGCTTAGTGTGGATGAGTCTGGAAATCAAAAACCTCATGGGGACCCAGTTACAAGCATTCCCCAACAATATTGTGAGGTTTACTTACAGGAGCTCAACCACATTCCCACAGTCCACATCAGAGAAAAATTCCCCATAGTTCCAGCAGGAGAAAAATGAAAAGGAACTATTTTGAAATATACCAGAGTGTTGTGTCCTTGATAAGCCCTGCCCTCAGGAAAAACGAATTAACCAGAGTCTAACCAGCTGAAGTATTATCAGAGTCTAACTGACAATACTCAACAGGGGAAGGGAAATACCCAACTCCAACCAACACTAGCCCTCCTGACCCACCTAAAGGAGAGAAAAGAAAAAAGAGAGAGAGAAAGAGAAACTCTTGTCTTTTTCCCAAAGGAATTGAAAATTTATGTCTATACAAAGACTTGTCATGGATGTTTATAGCAGCTTTATTTATAATTGCCCAAACTTTCAAGCAACCAAAATGTTCTTCAGTAGATGAATGAATAAGTGTAATATATCCAGAAAAATATAATATTCAGCACTAAAAAGAAATGAGGTATCACACTACTAGAAGACATGGATAAACCTTGAATGCATATTATCAAGTGAAAGAAGCAAATCTGAAAAGAATACATACATATTGTATGATTCCAACTACAGTTAACCCTTGAGCAACATGGGTTTGAATCCACTGATTTGTGGAGTTTTTTCCAATAAATATACAACCAGCCCATAGTAGCCCCAGCTGGGGAGGAATAAATAGGCGGAGACAGATGATTTTCATAGCTGTGAAAATACTCGGTAGATATCATAATGATAGATAGATGTTGTTATGCATTTGCCCAAACCCATAGAAAGTGCAGCATTATGAGTGAAACATAATATATACTATGGGCTTTGAGTGATCATGATATGTCAACGTAGTTTCATTTGCTTGTAATAAATGTATAACATCCCAGTATAACATCTACTACTGTGGTGGTAGATGTTATAATAAATTCTGTGCAAGTGTGGGAATGCGGGGGGGGGGGAGGCATTTGAGAATTCTCTGGTCTTTCCCCTCAGCTTTTCTGTGAACCTAAATCTTAAAAAAAAATAAAGTTTTAATTAAAATATTTTTTGAAGTTGGAGTAAGAAGGAGTCATCCTTAATTTGATAAAGCATTATCATGATAAATTTATACTATCATAATTAATACTGAAACATTAATAGATTACCTTAACATCTGTAAAAGATAAAGATACTATTATTAATTCTATATAACCTTCTAGTAGTTGCAACCAACAAAATTAGGCAAAAATAATAAAATAAAATTAATTAATTAATTTCACCCCCCAAATAAGGTTGTTTAAAGATAATGAATAAAATAATTATTAAGAAATGATATAATTCTAGCCCTGGCTGGTGTGGCTCAGTGGATTGAGTTCTGGCCTATGAACCAAAGGGTCCCTGGTTTGATTCCCAGTCAAGGCACATGCCTGGGTTGTGGGCCAGGTCCCCAGTGGGGGTAGCACAAGAAGCAACAACACAGTGATGTTTCTCTCCCTCTCTTTCTTCCTTCTTTCCCCTCTCTGGAAATAAATTAAGAAAAATTTAAAAAAATAAAAAAATTGCATAATTCTATATGTAGAAAATAGAAGAAACCTACAAAATGAATACAGTTAAGTTACTAAATGCAAAATCAATAGGTAAAAATTAAATATATTTTAATATTCTGGCAATAGGAAGATAGAATTAAACTAAAATTTTAAATATAGTAGCATCACAAAATATAGGTGACAAAAATTTATCAACCTGGTTGGTGCATGACATTTATGAATATTAAAAAAAAAATCTGTGTTGGCCCTGGCTGGGTAGCTCAGTTGGTTAGATTATCATCCCAATAACGCCAAGGTTACGGGTTTGATACCCAGTTAGGATACATATAAGAATCAATAAATGAATGCATGAATAAATGGAATAACAAATCAATGCTTCTCTCTCTCTCCCTTCCTCTTTCTCTAAAATCAGTAAAACATATTTAAAAAATCTGTACTGAAAGTCACTAAAGAATACCTGCATAAAATAAGAAATGTGCCCTGGCTGGTGTAGCTCAGTGGATTGAGCGCGGGCTGTGAACCAAAGGGTGGCGGTTCGATTCCCAGTCAGGGCACATGCCTGGGTTGTAGGCCAGGTCCCCAGTAGGGGGCCACGTGAGAGGCAACCACACATTGATGTTTCTTTCCCTCTCTTTCTCCCTCCCTTCCCCTCTCCCTAAAAATAAATAAATAAAATCTTAAAAAAAAAAAGAATTGGAATTCTCACACTGTCTCTTAATTTTTAAAATTAAAAAAAAATAAGAAATGTATTTGATGGTCTCCTCCTTTCCAAGTTGGATGCCTTTTATTTCCTTTTCTTGTCTAATCGCTGTGACTAATACTTCCAATACTATGTTGAATAGAAGACAAGCAACCCAATTAAAAAATGGGCAAAGGACTTGGGCAGACACCTCTCCAAGGAGGACATACAGAGGATCCAGAGACACATGAAAAGATGCTCGATATCGCTAGCTATCAGAGAGATGCAAATTAAAACCACAATGAGATACCACTTGACACCAGTCAGAATGGCCCTCATAAACAAAGCAACAAACAGCAAGTGTTGGAGAGGTTGTGGAGAAAAGGGGACACTAGTGCACTGCTGGTGGGAGTGCAGACTGGTACAACCACTATGGAAAACAGTATGGAATTTTCTAAAAAAACTAAAAATGGATATACCTTTTGACCCAGCAATTCCATTGCTAGGACTATATCCTAAGAACCCTGAAACACCAATCCAAAAGAAACTATACATCCCTATGTTTATAGCAGCACAATTTACAATAGCCAAGTGTTGGAAGCAACTTAGATGCCCATCAGTAAATGAATGGATCAAAAAACTGTGGCGCATTTATACAATGGAATTCTATGCAGCAGAAAGAAAGAAGGAGCTCATACCCTATGCAACAGCATGGATGGAACTTGAGAGCATCATGCTAAGCGAAGTAAGCCAGGCAGTGAAAGACAAATAGCATATGATCTCACCTTTAACAGGAAGCTAATCAACAAAACAAACAAACAAGCATAATATAACCAAAGACATGGAAATTGGGAACAGGCTGAAAGTCACCAGAGGGGAGAGGGGAGGGAATTTCAGGGGAAAAGGGGAAGGATTTACAGGAACAAGTATAAAGGACACATGGACAAAAACTATGGGGGGGGGTGGAAATGGGAGGGAGGTGGGGAGGGCTGGGGTGGTGGGTTCGGGTGAGAATAAAAGACAGAAAACTGTACAAGATCAACAATTAAAATAAAAATTAGAAAAAAAAGAAATGTATTTGCTGGTCATAGATTTAAGGATTCAAACTGATGTGGAGATTTAACACAATCCAAATAATAATTGCAACACAAATTTTATTTAAATATTCTAGCTGACATTAAAATACATACATATGAGTATATACAAAGCTCCTTGAATAACCACTATTAAGAAAAAAGGTGGAAATTATTGCACCCGGATATAATAATACTGCATATAATATTAGTATACAGATAAATAAAGACTAATACAACAGCATGAAGATCTCAGAAACAAGTTCATGCTTTATTCACATTTGACATATGGCAGGAGCAAATGCACACTGCAGATTTATGAAGGAAGGCTAAATCGTACATTAAATGGTTGTGGAAAAATCGAACATCTATATACATTGCAAACAAAATAAACTTAGGAAATGCAAAAATACATGCAAAATATAACTTATTAGTATTAAGATTACCTAAAGTACTCCTACACATTAGCATGAATGGGTATATAACATTCACAAATGGATAAAATAGATAACATATGCTACTCAAAATGCAAAATTCTAATAGCCAATATACATGAAAATGTTTCAAGCTCATTACAATTGTGGAAGTGTTAATTATATCAGTGTGTTCATTTTCCTTCATTCTACTATTCATCTTTTCCTCCCTCTCTGCCTCCCTTTCTGAATGATTTAATATAAATCATTAGGCAAGCCTAAGTGAGGTAGGCGTCCGTGTGTACAGGGTGTGGGAGTAGGGTAGAAGGCTATCTTCCTCAAAGTGTCTAGGTCTGAATGTGATGAAGAAAGATAGATGCAAGGAGTTGGAGGTGGCAGCTTGGGCTGGGTGAATGAGTTTATGTGGGGTAGAAGGACATCCATCTGGTATATGACCAGCAGCAGCAGCAGGTTAGCAAAGGGTGTCTGAGCCCAAGAGACTTGAAAGGGATAGCTGTGTGGGTCACAACAGTGGCAGCCCTGTGTGTCTTGTCAGATCCTGAACAAAAAGAGATCATGTGGAAATGCAGGAAGACTTGGTAGAAGTGATGGGCAGTTGACTACTTACAGGGAGAGGTAATCAACAGGTAAATATTTGGAGGATGATGGAAGCCCAGTAGTTCACTGTTGGAGAAAAGAGTCACACATGTGGAAAAAAGAAAAGCAGAATGAACTCTGGTTTTGAGTTGAAATTATATCAGAGTTTTGTCATAATTTTCAATATACAAAGATATATAAATAAATATAGATCTGTGTATCCACTTTCTAAATTTTTTAAACTAAAATTAAGAGTAACAACATTCAAATGAAGATGTACATCACCAGCTGAAAGATCTTAATTTCTAAATAATATTTATAATAAAACAAACTAGGCCTCCTTGAAGAAATGGCTGATTTCAGAACTGGCAAAGTGGAAGCATATTATGAATGTGGAAGATTTTGTCTGTCAGAAAATAAAAAAAGTGCCCTAAGAATTATGAGGACATGACAAAGAGACACAAGAACCAGCTTAAGAGGGTACCTACTCGAAAAACATGGAGAAATACTAATGGATTATGTTTTGAATTGAAATGATTAATTCATACCAATAGATGGGTTGATGATGATAAATAGAAAAATGCCAAAAGTTTTTCTTTTTAATAAAATGCTAAATAATATCAAGAAGAAATATCAGGATTAGAAAGTCACAATTTATTGACAGTTATAGTAAAAAATTAATTCAATCAAAAAACATCAATGAAAGTAAAAATTAGTGGGTGAGAATTCATGAAGAGCAGGAATTTGCTTAGTCTCAAAGTACCTCCCAGCACTTTGCATTTCAGTTAAAAAGGGGAAAGAAGAGTAATTTTACAGTTGAAAACCTAACAAATACCATTTGAGTAAGGTCAGTAAAGTTAACATTACTAGGTAGTGGGCAAATCAAAATTGCATATCATCCAGTAGGATGTAAGAAGAGCATAAAAACACTTCTGGAATATTCTTGTCAAAACTGGATTATCTGAATCTAAACATGAAAAAAAATCAAACTCAAACCAAGGGACATTCTACAAAATAACTTGCCTGCCATCTTCAAAAGTGTCAATAACCAAGTCAAATAAACATTGAAAACTGTTCCAAATTGAGGGAGGATAAATAAATACAACAGTGAGGTGTAACTTTTAATCCTGCATTGGGTCTCTTTCTTATGAAAAACATTATTAGGACAATTGATAAAGTTTGTATATAGTATGAAGATTACCTGCCTATATATGTCAGTGTTAGTTTCATTTGGATCATTGTATTTTGGTCATGTAAGATAGTATTCCTGGTTATAGGAAACGTTAAACGACTTGGAGATGATGGGACGTTATATCAACAACATATGCTTGAATAGTTCAAGGCAGAAAAGATTTTTTACTAATCTCCCAACTTTTCTGGGTGTTTGAAAACATTCTAAATAAAAATAAAGTCTGAGATAATGCCAAAAATATATAATAGGATGCACCTGCCAAACTGGCCATGATTAAAAAGTATAATCATACCAAATTAATGATAGCAATAGGAAGTCTCATACACTGATGGTGCACATATACATTGTTTAAATCATAATAAGTATGGTGTCAGATGGGTATGAGACATATCGGGATGATTGTTTAGTAAGCTACATAATGTCTAATCACTGGGGTGTATACCTCAAACTAATATAATATTGTATGTCAAGTTTAATTGAAAAACATTTAAATGATTTAAAATTAAAAAGTCATATTAGAAAACAAATTGGAATTACATAATAAATTTTAAAATAGGCAAACTCTATTATCCAGCTGTGGAAGGCAAGATTCTTCAGGGTCCTCACAACCTGGTATCACTCTTATGATTATGTTAAATTGCATGGGAAAAATGATTTTGCAGATGTTTGAAGTTATCAATTTGGTGTTCTTAAAACAGGGAAATCATCTAGGTGTGATGTATGAAATCACGTAAGCTCTGTAAAACAGTTTTCTAGAGCTGGTAGCAGAATAAGAAGTCAGAGAAATCAGGAAAAGGAGCAGGATTTGACAAAAGGGCTAAGCTTTGTTGCTGAAATGGAGAAAGGCTAGCAAGAAACTGTATGCACCGCCTCCAGGATCTGAGAGGCTCCTGGCTGACAGCCCTCCAGGAGACTTAGGCACCTTAGTCCTACAACCAAAAACAATTGATTTTGGCCAATAACCTGAAAAAACTTAAAAGTGGGTTCATCTTCAGAATTACTAGGTGAGAATCTAGCCTGGTGAACATCTTGGTTACGGCTCTGTGAGACCCTGAGCAGAGAACTGGAACTCAGCTGAGTATACCCAGGCTTCTGGCCTAAAGAACTGCAGGGTACTAAATTTGGGTTGATTTAAGCTGTCGAGTTTGTAATATGCATTCAACATATAATGATAACAGTTAGTCATATATATATATATATGTTTTTCTTTTTGGTGATATATGTTTAAAATGAGGAGATTAAAATTCTTTGGGGGGCAATAACATTTTATTTAGTTGGACTTAAAAATTAGTGTTCCCTATTATTAAATTGATTACAGATATTCATTTGTAAAATCAATTCTTAGTTCATAAACTGTACAAAAACAGACAGTGGGCTAGATTTGACCTCTGAGCTGTTGTTTGTCAACATATGTGATAGAATCCCCATGCTTTCATCAAAACAATTACGATCGTACATGTGTAACTACTTCAGTTTTCCCCTAAATGATGGTCTGAAGACAAAAGAAACCACCTGGGGTGAATCTGGGGAGGAGGCAGGAGGAGGGACTTGTGCTTTAGGACGGAGAGGAGTGGGAACATGGGAGGCATCACGCTTCCTATGCTGATGGTGATTACCCTTGTGGGAGATGCCCTCCATGGTGATCTTTCTGCATTGATATCTACAGAAACTATCAATTAACACCAAACTCCATCACAGAAAATAAATTTCCCAAAAGGGGTAAGAAGAAAGACCACAAAAGACCCCTTCTATATAAAAAAAGCAGCCAAATCACTTGTTCCATAGATTTCTTCTTACTGCTCCCTTTCCTCTTAAAATAATTAGTCAAGTTAAATTGTACCATTTGTAAGGACATTAACATAAGAAAATGGCAAACTTGGCAATAGATTTTATCAATATCTGAGATTATGGTATTTGTTTTTTTTAAAAAAAATAAATATGAGATTTCTTCAGCAGAAAACCCACTACTCCAAGTATTGTAATATTGTATTTAAATCTGTGGCACTTCAGCATTTTTAACATGTTTCTCCAAAGCAAGGTACCCAAAATTAAAACTCCAAAATGTAGTGATACAATTTGATTCAGTGCTATATACAGTAAGGCAGTAGTTATTGCTTTAGAGAGATGAATAAATTTTGTTATTGTTTTCTGGAGTAGAAAATGAGCAAAATAATATATTACACAAATATAATATGAGCTCAAGGAAATACCAATACATTATTATAAAGACTTATGTTAGACAAGAAAGCAAAGAAGATCCATGAAATCTCCCCTAGATTCCTTCATTTTGGTGCTATTTGATTTACTTTGATGTATGTCTAATGTAGTGTGGAAATGGGTTTACTAGATAGATAATGCATCATCGATTACCTGTAAAAGAGGAGAAAACTCCTGGGGAATCCCTTCAATGTCATTTGGGAAAACCCTTATGATGCTCAGTACCAGGTAACTAAAAAGGTTAAACAGAAACCTCTGCCTATTGGCAGCTCTCTGTGTTTAGGATTTCTCAGACTTTGGTGACACTTTCAGACAGAAGACGCCAATTATTCCATTAGATGTTGACAGCGATGCAAATTACACAGATAGCTGATCACAGAGTGGGAGACATCAGTTGCCATGTCTTCTGTCTGTACTGGCTGAAGGCAGCTAAAGGTCATTTATAAACCTCATGTCAACTTCTAGAAGGTCTGAAGAAGACACTTGTAACCACTGCCCTTACAAGCACCTTATTCACATGTGGCCCACTATTTAAAAAGAAAAACAAAGAGAGAGCAAAAAACAAACAAAAGGGGGGAGGGGAGAGAGAGAGAGAGAGAGAGAGAGAGAGAGAGAGAGAGAGAGAGAGAGAGAGAGATGGAGAGAAATGTGACTAGCTTTTGAAACAGTAATATAGTAACACGTAGTAATGCAAGAAGCAGCTCTAATGTGTTAAGAGTGGAAAATAAGGTAAGTAAAAATTTATCAGAAATGTGCTAAAAATCCCTTAAAAACTGAAACCTAAAAAAATTTTCTTAACAAAGCAAGATATTTCATGAAGCTAACATGTTTCATTTTTGTAAATGCTAAGTCCCTACCGTTTTCAGATATTATATTAGAAACCAATTCAATCGTAGGTAGCTACAGCCAAGAAGGGATTTAGAAATTAACTGGACCAGAATTTCCCTTGCCTCTGGGAAATGAATGTCCATGGCACCTTCCTGTCACATGTCAAACAAAACCTTTCTCCCATTTTACAGATTGGGAAACTAAACACAGAGGAATTAGATAACAGTAGAACTATTACAGCCTAGTTTTTAAAAGTTCAATCCTTAGAATTAGACTCATTCAAATCCTGGTTTCACCATTTTCCCACTGGAAGATCTAGAAAATTTTGTTTTAGCTCCATGACCTATTTGATTTTCTATTTAAAAATATAAAAAAGAAAAGCAGCAATGTGTAGTTGTAAATACTTCTACTCATATCCTCAGTTGATGTTAAGTATCCTCAACATTTCTAAATTTTTCAAATTTATTTTGCTGCTTATAATAGCTAATAGGGAAGTTAGCAGTCAATAATTCTGTACTTCAAGGCCTTTCTGCTATTGACCCTTCTAGGCTACTCTTCATCTCTCTCAAGACTCAGAAAATTCTGAAAAATCCCTGAAATTGAAGTTTCCAGATCAATCATATGCCATTTCTGTGGCTTAGCCACCAAATTTATTTCTCTGAGCTTCAATTTTCCCATTCATAACATAGTGAAAATAAGACAACCTATATTTTCCAAAGAGTTTTTCTAAGAATTAAATATTGGTAAAATACAAAGCACTACACAATTTAAGAATGTACAAGTTCTTAAGAGAAGATTTGTGGTTAGAACAAAAATTTACACTTTATACTCTAACATTTTTCATATACTTATGCAATGATTGTACCTTGTAGGGCTTTTTCAGTGTCAAGGTTTCTTCTTACTCAATGTTAGTGGCTATTGCAATTTTCCACAACTCCAAGTTTTACCTCTCTCTCTCTCCATCTCTCTCTCTCCATCTCTCTCTCTCTCTCTCTCTCTCTCTCTCTCCTCTCTCATCTATTTATGTCTATATCATCTATCTCTGGTTGCTTAGAGTTAGTCCATTACTTTCCCCAATATAGATATGCATTTTCTGTATCAAGTCTTAAATCCTACCTGGTGTGTTTTGCTTCTTGGTTGTTTGTTTTACTCGAACCTGGTGAATCTGATGTTCCCTTCACACAGGGTCCTATTAGCTTCCTTGTTAGTTAATCTGAGAAAACAAGTGCATACTGAGGGCTAACCCTTTTTTTGGTCATCTGGTTTTTGGAACACAGTAAGCAAAAACCATAAAAGCGGAGTGTATTGATATTGTCCTGTGAGGCAACACTAGACAGCTGGGGGCTAACATTAGGTACCACAAATTTTAGGGATGATATTAAAAAGCAGTTGAGACATCATTGAGATGATGACACAAGTCATTCCCACTTCAGTTTCCTTCACAAGAAGACCAACTAGCAACTATCCATAGACAAAAATCATTATGAAAATCCCAGTAACCAGGGGTAAGGCAAACTAATGGGCCATAGAGATCATAAAGGACCACATGAGGAGGATAAGAGGGGTGGCTACACTCTGACTACATCACCCCTCCCTCACATCAGCACAATGCCACACTGAGAGGGCACCCTTGGGCCTATAAGTTTTCCAGTGGGTGTAAAAGAAGCCCATGATGAACCTCTATCTCCCCCCAGAAATGCAGAGTGCTTCCCAAGAGGCCCACTGGGGTCCTCCTCACAGGGATCATTGGGGAAATTTGTGGGACTCAACAACTGAGAATCAAACAGAGACTAAGAAGGCAGGTGGGCTGTACAGGAACTAGCTCTCAGATCTTGGCAAACCTCATTCCTCATCTCAACTACAATGCCTAAGTGGAAATCCTAGCCAATGTCTCTGTCCATCTACAAAGTGGAATTTGTGGTCCTATGGACTGGGGAGCTCAGAGGGTGGCTTGGCCCAGTCCACATCATGAGCCATCATATTTTGCCAAGCATGGAGCTCATTCTGTGGCTCCAATGACTCAGGAAAACAAATTTGAACCTGCATAAACTTTTGAATATAGCCTTTAGTCCTGCCCAACCAGGAAGCCTAACCAGAGAACCAAGGAGCTGTCTGGCTCATCTTTCAACCTTGCTTGCAGTGGTTGCAAGTAGAGAGCCCAGCCAGGAGCTCTGCCCATCTTAAAGCTGAGCTGGCAATCCTCTCTGGCCAAGGAGTTTGGTGGGTAGCGCTGCCTTATTCAGGTCCCCTGCTAGCAAGCCATACCATTCATAAACATGTTCTACAGCTCTGTCTGGGAAGGGAAGAAAATGTGAAGCTCCACCCAACTGCTTAGTATTGCCTATGGCCCACCAACCAGAAAGTCTAACCAGAGAAACCAGGTCACCCTGGATCCCATCCTCTATAGCCCTGTTTGGAAAGGGATTCAAACCATCAGTTCTGTCTAAATGGTATAGCCTCTGACCCATCATAACCAGGCAACCTTAACAGTGATACTGAGAAGCCCCAGAATATAGCCACCAGTCTTGTCCAGCTATGGAACCCATCCTACAGCACTGTCAACAGCAAAGCTCAGCCTACAACTTTGCCTGATTGCTAAATGTATACTGCAGCCTCCCCACACAGGGAGCCCTGTCAATAACTCAGTCTAATCATGAAGCATAGCCTACAGTCTCACCTAATAAGGGAGCCTGTACAGGAAGCCCCGCTGAACCAAAGAGTATAATCTGTACCCAGCCCAACTGTGTGATACAGCTGGAGGCTCATGCCAACAAAGAGCCAGACCAGCAGCCTTGCCCAACAGTGGAGCCAGCAACCTGCTTGATAGTGAAGCTCACCCTGCAACCTGCCTGACTCTGGGATACTCTCTGTGTCCCTGCCTTATCACAGGGCAACAGCCGCAGTATATACATACTTAAGAGCATACAGAATGTTTTCTAGGCTAGATCATATATAGAGCCACAAAATATTTTTCCACAGATTCAAACACAATGAAATGAAATAGAAATCAGTAACAGAAGGGAAGCTTGAAAATTCATAGATACGTGTAATTAAACAACCAATGAAACAAATTACATAATAAAATAAAAGGGAAAAATGTAAAAGTATCTTGAGAAAAATAAAAATGGAAAAACAAAATACAAAAGTTATAGAATGCATCAAAAGTAATCTTAACCAGGAAGTTTATAGTAATAAATACATATACAAAGAAAAAAAGGACCTCAAATTAACAACCTAGCTTAATACCTCAAAAGACTAAAATAAGAACAAACTAAGCTCAAATTTAGGAGCAGAAATAAAGTGATAAAGCTTATAGCCCAATTAAATAAAATAGAGATGAGGAAAATATCAGCAGAGATTAACAAAACCAAGATCTGGTTCTTTGAAAAGATAAGCAAATTGATAAAATTTTAGCAAGACTATGCAGGAAAAGAAGAAAGAGACGACCCAAATAAAAATTTTGTGAGAGAAAAGAGACATATCTGATACCAAAGGAATATGAAGGATCATAAGAGGCTTTTAGAATAATTACATGCTATCAAATGGGACAACCTAGAAGAAATGGGGAAATTCCTGAAAACATACAACTTACTAAGATAGAATCATAATGAAGTAGAAAATCTAACCAAAATATTAATAATAAGGAGATTGAATATGTAATCAAAACCCTCCTCCATCCCTGGCTGGTGCAGCTCAATAGATTGAGCATGGACCTGTGAATCAAAGGGTTGCCTGTTCAATTCCCAGTCAAGGCACATGCCCGGGTTGTGGGCCAGGTCCGCTTTGGGGACCATGTGAGTTGCAGCCATGCATTGATGTTTCTCTTTCCCTGTCTCCTCTCCTTCCCCTCTCTCTAAGAGTAAATAAATAAAATCTTAAAAAAAAACCTTCCCCTAAAATAAGAACCTAGTACCAGATTGTTTTACAGGTGAATTCTACCAAACAATTAAATAAGAATTAACAGCAATCATTCTCAAATTTTTACAAAAAATTGAACAGAACACTCTTAATCTCATTGTACAAGACCATCATCACCCTGCTGATATCAAAGCCAAATACAGACATGCCAAGGAAAGCAAACTAGAGGCCTACATTCTTGATGAATACAGATAAAGTACTAGCCAACTGAATTCAACAGCACACTAAAAGGATCATACACAATTGTCAAGTGAGATTTACCACTGAGATTCAAGGATTGTTCAATCTATACATTTATAGAATAAAAATTTTAAATATGATAATCTCAATAGATGCAAAAGAAGTGTATGAAAAATTCAACATCCATTCATGATAAAATCTTTAATGACTTGTGTATAGAAGATCACACCTCAAAATAATAAAGGTGATACATAAAAAGCACAGAGAGTGTCATATTCAATAGTGAGTATTTGAAACTTTTTCTCTTAGATCAGGAGCTAATCAAATGTGCCCAATGTGACAACTCCTATTCTCCATATAATTGGAAGTTCTACCCAGAGTAATTATACAAGGACAATATAAGGCATTTAAATTAGAAAGGAGTACGTAAAATTGTCTCTATTTGCAGAAGACGTAATCTTATATAGAAAATCCTAATGACTCCACCAAAACAGGGTTAAAATTAAGTTATTCAGTAAAGTTGCATTATATGAAATTAATATGCAAAATAAGTTGTTTCTATAAAACAATAAACTATCAGAAATAGAAATCATGAATAAATATTGAATTTTATTAAAAGCAATTTTCTGAATTCCTTGAGGTCCTTTGTTTCTTTTTTTCTTTTTTTGTTGTTGTTCAAGTACAGTTGTCTCCATTTCCCCCCACTACTCCCCCCACCTCAGCCATCCCCACCTCCCACCCTTGATCCTACTCCCCTACAAAAGGACATACCCCCCTGAGGTCTTTTTGTAATTTTTTTTTATAATGACTATATGATCAAATAATTGAATACTTTTCAAAGTTAAACCAACCATAAAGTTTGAAGTAAATGTAATTTTGCATAATGTGTATCCTTTTCAAATATTATGTTAATTTTTTTATAATGATTACATATGTATTTACAGGAGCAATCAACATATAAGTTTTATTTCTCTGAATCACATTGGTTTTAGGAGCATGAAATTCCATGCCTCATTAGGGAACTGGACATTTCCCTTTTTTCCCTATTAAAAATTTGGTATAAAATATATTCCTTAAATATTTGGTAGAAAATTCATCGATTTATATGGACCTAGACTACTCTGTGTAAAAAATTTAATTATGAATTTAATTACTTTAATAGATATATAAATGTTTAGAATTTCTATTTCTTCTTGTGTTAGGTTTCTACAGTTGTGCTTTTTCTAAGTATACAAATTTATTACATCTAAAAAGATTCCAAATATGAGACAAAAACTAGTAGAATGGCAAAAAGATAGATACGAATCCACTATTATAGTTAGATAATTCAACATCCTTCTTTCAATAACTGGTAGATCAAGAAAGCAAAATATTAGTGAAAGTGTAGTTGACTTGAACAGTATCAATCAACTTGATTTAACTGCTGCTTATGAAATACTGCATTCACCAACAGCAAAATACAAATTCTCAAGCTTACTTAGAGCATCTACGAAGATAGACCACATTCTAGGTCATAAAAATACTTTAATATATTTAAAAGAATAGAAATAATATAAAATGTACCCTCAAACCATAATGAAATTAAACTAGATATGATAACAGGATGATAGCTGGAGATATGCAAAATTACTAGAGATTAGAGATTAGAGATTATTCAAGATTATTCACTTGTAAATAATAAGCCAAAAAGAAGTATCAACTAAAATTTAAAACAAAGTTTAAATGAAATGGATATAAAAATACAACTTATCACATTTGTAGAATACAACAAATTCTGTGCTTAGAAGGAAATGAGTATCACTGAATGCATATATTAAATGCACATTTTCTTGCCTATTTTCTACAATAATTTCAAGAAAATAGAAGCAGAGATAACACTTCGCAATTTATTCTGAGGCCACATTAACACATAAATCAGATAAAGACCATACAAGAAAGTAAAACTATGGACACTATCTCTGATGAACACAAATGTAAATACAAATGTAAATACTAACACAACGTTAGTAAAATCCAAAAATATATTAAGAGATTGGCTATCACAGCCATGTGGGGTTTATTCTATGGATGTAGTCTGTTTCAAATTGTGAACATCAATCAATTAACATAGTCTACATTTAACAAGCTAAAAAAAAAACTCGATTATACCAATTTGATACAGATTTGACAAACTCCAACACACTTCATGTTTAAAAACACTCAGCAAACTAAAAATAGAGGGAACTTTCTCAACTTGATAAAGAACATCTAAAATATGTACAGTTAATATAATCATTAACGATAAGAAACTGAAGTCTTTTCCCTGGATATTGGAAACAATTTGCGTGGAGAATATATCCCCTCTCACCATTGCTAATATCTTATAGAAATTTCTAACTAGTGTAATAAGTCAAGAAAAAGAAAAAAATGATGTATTTGTTAAGAATAAATAAAACTACCTTTGATGGCAAAAAACATGATTATCTATGTAAAAAAAATAATAATAAAGAAAAAACCCTCCTGGAACTTACAATTGATTATAGCAAAATTTCAAGATGCAAATTAATATTCAAATATTAATTGCTTTCTTAGATACCAGCAATAAACAATTGCAATGTAAAATAAAAATATTATAACATTTTAATAACACCAAAAATTCTATCAAGAAATATTTAGGTATAAACCTAATGAAGAATATACGGGATACAATGCAGAAAACTGTGAAACTCTAAGGAAATAAATCAAAGATACCCTAGAAAAATGGAGAGATTTTACATGTTTAAGGACTGGAAGACTCAAAATTGACATCATTTTTTTCCCAACATGATCTATAGATTCAACACAACACTAATAAAGATTTCTAGTGAGGGGCACCCTTAGCTGACTATGCCACTCCTAAGTTTACCCTAAGTGTGGTGGCAGTTTATGAAGTGTACCAGAGAGGCTCTGAGTGACAAAAATATCAAGACTTTGTTGAATACTTTCAGACAGTTACCTAGCAATGAAAATGAGAAAAGAGTACCCTTTACTAAGCTTCCAGGGGTGTTCTAGACAAAGAAATTATAAATCATTCATTATGTGAAAACTCTTTCTGCACTGGTGGAGCAGAGCACTGAGATCCAGGAGTCCGAGCCCCCTGCATAGATGCTGGCCACACTGCTGGCCAGCCTGACCCAGTACCTGGGTGACTGTGCAGAGCCCTGGATTGGGTAGTTTGTGGAGAGGCTGGCGTGTGTGCTGAAACTCATGTTGTTCAGGGAGGAAGGTGAGAAGCTGAGACTCAGTATGGAGCCACTATATTTAACGAAATTTACCAAGTGAAAAGTTGATGTATTTACAATTGTATGACAGCAACTTTGTTATTATAGTATCTCATTTTATTTCAATATCTGGTGGGACAGGTTAAAGTCAAAAGTTCAAACTATGTTTTAACTAAAGAGCAACCACTCTTGATTACAGATACTACAAAATCAGTTTACAAGCTATTATCTAAAAATGCACCTGATGTAGAAAGATTTTCAAAAATGATAGAGCATATAATAAACATTAAAGAAGCCTGGAACTCATGGAAAAATAAAGGCTTCCCAGGTTCTGTAAAAGAAAAAAATCAGATACCAAGCCAACGAGAGTAGTGCAGCAGAGAACAGCACCAGAGGACTTCCAGGTAAAGCACACAATAGAAAGATTTTGGTGGAAAATGAGGTGTTAACAAGGCTATGGAATCTCTGTCTTGATAATACGGAGGCCTGTAAATCAGAGACAAGGAAACATCTGGCAACTTTGGAGGAATTCTTTGAAGAAGCCATTGAACAGGCAGACATTGAAAACATGGTTGGGAATGAGTATAAAATGTGAACAATTTAGATTGTGGTTGGAGAGCCCTGAGACTATTAACAGAGAGAGACTTACCTCATTTCTTCTAGCCAACCAACCAGCAGCTTAAAAGTTCACAGAATATCTTGAAAATATGGTAATAAAGCATGCCAAGGAATTACTACCCACCTCCTTCTGAAGAACTAAAAACAAGTGAGCACGAAGATGAAGAAGATAATGATGCTTTACTGAAGGAAAATAAAGTCCTGATGTTTGGTGAGACAAACCTGTAACAGGAACAAATTGAGATATTCATTAATACCAACAGACTGCGTGGACAATGGGAAATGAACAACTCAGAAATTAGACAGATTGAGTGTGACAGCAAAGACATGAAGATTAGAACTAGTAACTACTTGTTGCCTGGCAAGATCAAGGGTACATGAATACCTGAGAATATTATTACAATGTACTGAATAAGTTTGGATTAAGTGACCTTGCAGAAAGTCTAACTAATGACAAGGATACAAATAGTGAGCTTATTTTTTTATTTATTAAAACTGTAATAAGATTTTGTTGCCAAGCAGCATTTGATAAGAGGTATACTGGTTGTAATAAACAGTAAATATTTTTAGAACAGTAAAAAAATTCTAGCAAGCTGTTTTGTCAACATCAATATACTGATTCTCAAATACAGGGATGGGCAAAAGTAGGCTTATGTTTGTAGTACAAATAGATAATACAATAATTAATAAAGAATAATACAAGGATTAACTCTGTACTCATAACTGTAAACCTACTTTTTCCCACCCATTTTTATATAGCAAGGAAAAGGACTGAGAATAGCCCACACAATACCAAAGAAGAAAATCACTGGCTTAGAACTGACACTATTTGACTTCAAGACTTCTTGATGACCCAGGAATCAAGACAATGGAATTGGTGAATGGACAGGCATATAAATCTGTGAACCAGAACAGAAAACAACATCTCCCCAAGTTAGCTCAAAATGTATCATAGTCTTAAATATAAATATAAAACTATAGAACCTCTAGAAAAAATAGGAGAAAATCTGTGTCACCTTATATTTGGAGATAAGTTTTAAAATGCAATGACAAAATAATTCATGAAATAAAAAATCGATGTCAAATTTATTAAAACAAATTTCTTTCTTCAGAAAATATTGTTAACACAATGAAAATATAAGCCATAACCTGGGAGAAAATATTGACAAAACACATATCTGATAAAATATTTTAATCCAAATATACACATACTTATACCTCAATAATAGCAAAACAAAAAACAAATAAAAGAATGGGTTAAAGTTCTGAAGAGGCACCTCACCAAAGGAGCTACACAGATGGTAAATAAGCTTCTAAAAAATGCTGAATATCACTTGTCATTAGAGAAGTGCTAGTTAAAACAACAATATACCACTAAACACTACAATGTTCAAATACACAAATTGATCATTTTAACTGCTGGCAAGGATATAGTATCTCATTGAACTCTCTTTTTTGGTGTTGGTAGAATTGCTAAGTAAGACACTCATTGCAGGCAATCATTTAGAAGTTTCTTTAAGAAAATGAAATCTGTTTTACCATATGATATAGTAATCACATTACTGGGCATTTTATCCAGTGTATACACACACACATGCGCACACACATATTTTATATATATATAAAAACATGATATAAATTATTCTCTAGATATCATATGTTATATGTTATATGTTATACTGTATACAGTATATTTCAATATGTTTATACTATTTATATATAATATAATATAATACAATACAATTATATATTATATTAAATAATATAAATGTGTATTATAATATACTGTATATTATATATGCATTATATATTATTTGTTGTACATATTGTATGTGTTATATGCAATGATATATATAGTGTATATTATGTATAATATAATATATGCTTATATATAATATATAATGCATAATATAAATCATATAATATATAATTTGTAATAGATAATATATAATGACATAATGTAAATATAGATTGTTATATATACATATACATTATATATTATATATATAATGTGTGTGTGTGTACACTGGATAAAATGCCTAGCAGTGTGATTACTCTATCATATGGTAAGACAGATTTCATTTCCTTAAAGAAACTACTAAATGATTGCCTGCAATGAGTGTCTCACTTAGCAATTCTACCACCAACAAAAAAAATATATAATATATTATAATATATTGTATATATTATAATAGTATTATTGTATATAATATTATTGTAAATAATATTATTGTAAATGATATTATATAAGTATAATATTTATATATTATATATTATGTACTATATACACATGCAATATATTATATAAATAAAGTAATAATAACATATTATATAATATATATAATATATATGTGATGCTATGTGATATATAATGTCCACAAAAAATGTGAATGTTTATCACACCTTTACTGTTAAGTTCAATTACTAGAAGTAACCAAAATATACCTTAATGGTTAATGGATGGTTCATACTTTCATTGAACTACTTATTACTCTACAATAACAATAAGCTACCAAAAGATGTGAAAAGGGGCAAATATCAATTGCATATCGGTAAGTAATAGAAACCAGTCTTGAAAAACTATACATTGTACGATTCAAGTATATGGCATTCTGGAAAAGGCAAAACTATATAAGGGGTTAACAAATTAGTGGTAGTCAGAGATTTGGCAGAGGTGAGAGTTGGCAGGTTAAATACTGAAACTCAGAGAACTTTGTATAGTGATAAAACTTTACTGTATGATACCATAATGATAAATATAAGATATTAAACATTTGTCAAAACCTACAGAACTATACAGCAAAGAATAACCTTTGTTATGTATACAAATTAAAAAAAAATAAGAGATCTGAGGACCCCACAATGTAATGCAGATATGACAGATGATTCTAAATACATTACAAATGTATGAAATATCACTAAAGGGTGGTAGGAATAAGGTGCTGACTTAATTAACTTTGGAAATGAGCGGAATCTAAGACTAAAAACAAATGGAAATAAGCAATGTACACTAATTGATAAAATTATTTTATATAAGGTATGAATTTACAATTCTGAAACCATTACATTTAATACATGCATAGAGGGGTTGAAAATTACATACAAGTGTCAGATGTTGAGAGCCAGGATCCTCCTTGTTGGCATGGGAGTGTATAGGCAGGGGATGAGGCTAGAATGATACATGCGGTGTTAAAGTTGGAGAGATTAGTATAACCTCATGATTAGTATTATATAGATACATACAATTATATATAGAAATGTTTAGATATTTGTATTTACATGGGCTAATATATACACATCATACATTTGCTTGATGTGTCAGCTGATGAAGTCTATAAACAGCAACACTCCAATCATAATGAGCATAGGTAGCCTCTAGATCTTGATTTCTAACACCATCCTCCACTGAAAGTAAAGCCTCCTTGGAAAATAGCTGATTCTAGTGATGATGCAGGAAATGTACAGGATCAATCTGAAGCATTTTGTAGTACCGAAAAGTAGGGGAGTACTGAAAAGAAAAACAACTGCACGTTGATTGGGGTACATTAAAGGGATAGAAAAGCCAACTTAAAATGCTCCCAATAGCTGAAGTCAAACAAGTGTGAGAAACAAAATAAATGAGAGTATTAGATTATAAATTAAAATGCAAAATAAATATGCATGACTCCATACTAATATAAATAAATGATCAGATACAGAAACAAATAAAAAAGAAGAGGCAAATCTGGGCAGAACAATTACAAATAATATATGTCAATACTGTAGTTTCAAAGAAGGGGAGCATAATTCCCCACTCCTTAGTATAGGTGTGCACAGTGACTTCCTTCCAGTGAGTACACAGTAGAAGTACAGTATGGAAAGGGGGAAAAAGAGCAACTTTGCAACGGAACAATGTGACAACACTACCTTAGTCAGGTGATCAAGATTTATCACATTGACTGTATATACCTTTGATATGATATGACAAAAACAGCCCTTGATCTTTGTGGTCTTCTTCCCCCAAACCTATATACCCTATTCTAATAAAAAAAGTCAAATTTCAATAGAGGAATATCCTACAAAATACATGATCTATGCTCCTTGAAACTTATCAAAAACAAAATCTGAGAAACTGTGTCAGCGAAAAGGAGCCTAGGGACGTGATACAACTAAATGTAATGTGCCCTGGATGGGATCCAGAAGCACAAAAGGAATGTAGGTAAAAACTAGTAAAACCCGAATTCTGTGATGTAGTTAATAATAGTGTATCCATATTGGTTTATTAATTATCATAACAATTGCAAGAAATGTATTATATTAGCTTAACATAAGAAAGGAGGAAACTGAGTATGAGGTGTATATGATCTACATGAGAAAAAGCATATGCTTACTAGGTATACATATAGAAAGCCTCATACTAAGTAGAGAATTGAAACTTGTCCCTAACAACATACGATGCCTTGAATGAGCTGCTTAGACTGTTTAAGACTTGCACTAGGACTGTTGGGATATAGAGGTTCAAACAGTCTGTGTAGAATTATTTCTAAGAATCTCCCCTGAAATGATACCATGTTTTTAAAGCAGATTTCTAAAAGTGGATCCTTGCACTCATCTGTAAGGGAAATAACTGTTACACTTGTTAAATGACAAGGTATTTGGCCTTCCTACAGTTTTTTAAATCATACTCTCCAGGGTTCTTGCTGTTTTAAAACACTGGATAGCATCCAAGGCTATACATTTGTCTACAGAGATTTAAAAATAGTGATGTCTGGGTCCCAATCCAAGAGATTTGGGTTTAATTGGTCTAGAGTGTGACTTGGACATTGGTTCTTTTTAAACACTCCACAGATGAAAATAATGCACAGCTAAGGTTAAGAACCACTTTTTAAAATAGCTCCCCAGGTAGTTTTATGCATATAAAATTTAACAACCATGGCTTTTAACTAATTCCTAAGCTGTCTTTCCTGAACCAGGTGACCTTGACAAATCTGCTCCATCAGGGCTCTGATTTACAAATGTCAAGTGACTTCCTGGATTTAAATAGCAAGGGTGGAATCCAGGCTACCCGATTTAGTCCAATGTATTTCCCCTATTTAAGAGTCTGATTCAAATATATTGTTCATTTAGTCAAATTCTAGCAAATAAGTACTTATACATCTCACTACAAGCCTTTTGCAGCTCTCTAGTTGTCTTTAACTGACTGTCTTGGTCTGGCATTTACTCATATCATATCATCTACTGGTTTTCTCACCTTAGAATTATAACCTAGAGCCTGAATTTCCTTTTTTCTTTCTCTCTCTTTTTTAAAAATAGAATTTATTGAGGTGACATTGATTGATATAATTACATAGGTTTCAAATGCGCAGTTCTATAATACATCATCTGTATATTGTACTGTGTTAACCACCCAAAGTCAAATCACCTTCTATCACCAATTATCCCTCCTTTATCCTCTTTTGCAGTCCCCCTTCCCTCTGGTAATCACCATACTGTTGTCTGTGTCTACGATGGTTTTTTTTGTTTGTTTGTTTGGTTGGTTGGTTGGTTGGTTGTTTTTTTTTTCTTGATCACTTTACTTTTTTTACACAGATCCCTAACCCCCATCCCTTCTGACAGCTGTCAGTCTGTTATCTTGATCTATGAGTCTGGGGGTAAGGGAGCTGGAGAAGAGAGGACAGGAGAGGAGAGGGTTATTTTTAGACCAGGGAATGTTTTGGGGGGAAGGTAATACCTTAGACTTTTTAAAAAAATCATGTAGAATGTCTCTTGGTGTAATTGGGGAAGGGTGATGGAGAGGGCCCACGTGACAAATTACCTCATTTGTCTAGAAAATTCCAACTTAGTTGATTAAAATTCTGTTTCTGGGAGCAATTAGGTCAGGTATTAAATGTAGATTTGACTTTCGCAGAATTGACATCATTTGGACCTGTGGTATTCTCTGTAAAATATATTTTTGTATTTTCATTACATTGATTAATTTTTCAGTAATGAAACCAAGTATACAGTGACCTTCTATTTACATAGTATTTTATAATGATGGGTCACTAATTACAGGGATATGTTCTGAGAAATGTGTTAGGTGATTTTGTCATTGTTTGAACATCATAGAATGCACTTAACTGAACCTAGATGGTATAGCCTACTACATACTTTGACTGTATGATACAACCTATTGCTCCTAGGCCACAAACTGTACTGAATATGGTAGGTAACTGTAACACAATGATAACAATTGAGAAAAGGTACAGTAAAAATATCATGTAAAAGATTAAAAATGGTACACCTGTATAAGGCACTGACCAGGAGTAGAGATTTCAGAACTGGCAGTTGCTTTGGGTGAGTCATTGAGTGGTGAGGGAAAGTGAAGGCCTAGGACATTGATTACTATACGCTACTTTGTAAACACCATACACTTGGGCTACATGAAATTTATTAAAGTGTATTTTTCTTTAATACTAAGTTAACCTTTGCTTACTGTGTCATTTTAAACATTCTTATTTTTAAACTTTAAAATTTGTTTTTAACTTTTCACTCTGCTGTGATAACACATAGCCTACAATACAAACACATTATAACAATGTAAAGAGGACTGTGACATCAGCAGGACTTTTTCAGCTCTGTTGTAACCTGTGGAACCACCAGCACATTTGCAGCTCATTGCGATGGAAATGTTGTTAGGTGATGCGTGACTGTGTTCTGCTGATCCATAATGTAACTCAATGTTAATATTTTGCCTAAGAAATTTATGGTTATATTTATAAGGAAATAGACTATTTTCCTTTCCTCAGCTGCCATTTTCACAATGTTTTCTAGGATACACTGGTTGCATAAAATTTGTTCTAAAGTAGATGCTTGTTTGTAACCATTGAATAAGTTATGGCAGACATTGAACTTTTTTTCTTGTCTTTTCACTCTTTTATATATTTTTTAACTTTTTAATTTTTATTAAATTTATTGGGGTGACATTGGTTAATAAAATTATATAGGTTTAGAAGTACAATGCTATCATACATCATCTGTATATGGTATTATATGTTCATGACCCCAGATCAAGTCTTTCTCCAAAACTATTATGCTCCTTTTACCCTCTTCCACCTCCCTCTACCCCTTTTCCCCGCTGGTAATCACCATACTGTTGTCTTTGTCTGAGTTGTCATCGTCGTCGTTGTTGTTGTTGTTTTGCTTGATTCCTTAACCTTTTTCACCCAACCCATAAACCACACTCCCTTCTGACAATTGTCAGTTTGTTTTCTATATCTACAAGTCTGTTTCAATTTTTTTGTTTATTTTGTTCATTAGATTCACATATAAGTGAAATCATATGGTATTTGTCTTTCTCTGACTTGTTTATTGCACTTGCTTATTGCGATTGACCTTATTCCAGTTCCATCGATGCTGTTGTAAAAGGTAAAATTTTCTTCTTTATTATGACCAAGTTTTATTTCATTGTGTAAATGTACCACAGCTTTTTTATTCACTCATATTCTGATGGACACATAATTTGCTTCCAAATTTTGGCTATTGTAAATAATGCTGCAATGGACATAGGCGTGCATATATTTCTTCAAATTAGTGTTTCGGGTTTCTTTGTATACATTCCTAGAAGGGAAATTCCTAGACCATTAGGCAGTTTCATTATTAATTTTTTCTTTTTTAGGAAACTTCATTCTGTTCTCCACAGTGGCTGAACCAGTCTACATTCCCACCAACAGTGTAGGAGGGTTCACTTTTCTCCACATTCTCTTGTTTTATTGATGATAGGTGTTAACACATGTGTGAGGTGATATCTTAATTATGGTTTTAATTTCTATTTCTCTGATGATTAATGACATCAAGTATCTTTTCACATATCTTTTGGCTGACTTTATGTCTTCTTTGGAGAATTATCTATTCAGGTCCTTTGCCCATTTTTTTTTAACTGGATTGTTTGGTTTTTGACATTGTTGTATAAATTATTTATAAATTTTGGATATTAACCCCTTATCAGATGTATCATTACTGAACATGTTCTCCCATTCAGTGGGTTGCCCTTTCCTTTTGTTGAGGTTTCTGTTTTTGTGCAATAACTTTTAGTTTGGTGTAGCCCCATGTGTTTATTTTTTCTCTTGTTCCTGTTGCCTGAAGAGATATATCAGAAAAAAATACTGCTACAAGAAATATCCAAGATTTTACTGCCAATGTTTTCTTCTAGGGATTTTATGGTTTTTGAGTCTCACATTTAAGGTTTTTATCCCTTTTTATTTTATTCTTCTATATGGTGTAAAAAGATGTTTGTACTTCATTTTTTGACATGTATCTGCCCAATTTTCCCAATGCTATTTATTGAATAGACTGTCTTTACCCCATTGTATGTTCTTGTCTCCTTTGTCAAATGTTAATTGAAAAGAAAGGTGTAGGTGTATTTCTGGGCTTTCTATTATGTTCCATTGATTGATATGTCTGTTATGCCAGGACCATGCTACTTGATTATCATGGCCTTGCAGTATAGTTTAATATCAGGTAATGCAATTCTTACAACATTCTCTTCTTTCTCCTGACTATTATGGCATTTCAGGAGTTTTTGTGGTTTCCTATAAATTTTTGGAATATTTGCTTTAGTTCCGAGAAATACACATTGATATTTTCATAAGAATTGCATTGAATCTGTACATTGATTTGGGCAGTATAAACATTTCAAAGCTGTCAAGTCTTTCTATCCACGAACACTATATATACTTCCACTTATTCACAGCTTCAATTTCTTTTTCGTCATCTTTTTTCAGAACTTCTACTTTAAAAGGGTATTTTATTGATTATGCTATTAAAATTTTCCCAATTTCACCCCCTTTAACCCCACTCTGATCTGCACTCCCTAACCCTTCAGCATTCCCAGCCCCTTAGTTCATGTTCAAGGGTTGTACATGTAAGTTCTTTGACTTCTCTGTTTCCTACGCCATTCTTAATCTCTCCCCATCTATTTTATGCCTACCAATTATGCTTTTTATTCCCTATACCTTCCCCCTCATTCTTCCCCTCCCCTTCCCCACTGAAAACCCTCCATGTGATCCCATTTCTCTGATTCTATTCTCTTCTAGTTGTATGTTTAGTATTTGTTTTTGTTGTCTTAATAATTATCTGAGTACAGGTTTTTTACATCCTTGGTTAAATTTATTCCTAGGTATTTTTTTATGAAATTGTTAATAAGATTTTTTAAAATTTCTTTTTCTGATGGTCATTATTTTTGTATAAAAGTTCAATTAATTTCTGGATATTTATTTTGTTGCCTGCTACTTACTACATTTATTTTTAGGTTCTAGTAGGGTTGTGTGTGTGTGTGTGTGTAATCCTTTCAGTTATCTTTTTTAATTTAATTGTTTTATTGTTGTTCAAATATAGTTGTCCTGATTTCTCCCCCATTGTTCTCTCCACCCTATCCACCCTCTGCTCCACAGTCAATCCCTTCTGTATACAGTACAAACAGTATAATGACAGTGTTACTTCCTCCTTTACAATTTGGATGCCTTTTATTTTTTCTCATCTGATTGCTGTGCCTAGGATTTCCTGTGCTATGTTGAATAATAGTAGTGAAAACAGAAATCCCTGTTTTGTTGCTGATAAGGGAAACACTTTTAGTTTCTGCCCATTGAGTATGATGTTGACTTTGGGTTTGTAATATATGGCCTTTATTATGTTGTGGTATATTTCTTCTATATGAACTTTGCTGAAAGTGTTTTTTTTTTTTTTTTATCATAAATGGGTTCTGGATTTTATCAAATGCTTTTTCTGTATCTATTGATATGATCATGTGATTCTTATCCTTCAGTTAGTTTATGTGGTATATCATGGTTATTGATTTGCAGATATTGTACCAACTTAGCATTTCCAGAATAAATCCCACTTAATCATGGTATATGATTTTTTAATGTACTGCTGGATCCACTTTGCTAATATATTGTTGAGGGGTTTAGCATCTATGTTCTTCAGAATATTGGCCTATAATTTTCTTTTTTGTAATGTATTTATATGGTTTTGGAAATAGAATAATGTTGGCCTCATAATATGTGCTTGGGAGTCATCTCTCCTCTGGAATTTTTTAGAATAGTTTGAGAAAGATAGTTATTATTTTTTCTTTGACTGTTTGGTAAAACTCCCCTGCAAAGCCTACCTGGACCATCATTTTGTTTGTTGGGAGTTTTTTGATTACTGCTTCAATTTCATTAGTTCTAGTCAGTCTATTCAGATTTTCTGGTTCTTGTGATTCAGTTTTGAATGATTGCATGTTTCTAGGAATTTATCCATCTTGCTGAGATTTTCCATTTTCTTGGCATATAGTTATATCTAATATTTTTTTATAATCCTTTGTACTTCTTTGGTGTCAGTTGTTACTTCTTTTTCATTTCTGATTTTATTGATTTGGGTCCTCTTCCTCTTTTTTTTTGTTAAGAAGCCTGGTTAAAGTTCTATTAATCTTTTTATCTATTCAAATAACTAGCTCTTGTTTTCATTAATCTTTTGTATTTCTTTACACTCTTTCATATATTTCTGCTCTGATTTTTATTATTTTCATTTTTCTACTCACTTTGGACTTTGTTTGTTGCTCTTTCTCTAGTTCCTTTAAGTGTAAAGTTGGATTTTTTTTATTTGAGTTTTCTCTTGTTTTTTGAGGTAGGTCTTTAATGCTGTGAATTTCCCTTTTAAGACAGCTTTCATTTGCTGCATAGATTTGGGTTGTTGTGTTCTCATTTTCATTTGTTTCGAGGTATCTTTTGATTTCTGAAGCGTGCCTATGGCTGTATCTGTTCTGGGGTCTTTAGGGTGATACTCTGGTGCAAGTCAATGTCAGATACTGCCTATTACTGACCCTGGGCAACTTGTTTGCAGCTACATTTTGTGGCTGGCTTTGATTGGCCTTGGTGCACATGAGCAGAACCAAGCTGAGCACCAAGCTTGTGCTGATGGAGGCACTGAGCTTGGGGCAGGCCAGCAAAAGCTCCAGGAATCCTGGAGATTTGCCTCCTCTTGCTTCCCCTGCCAGATGCTTGTTAGGCTCAGTCACTGAAAGAGCTTCTGGTGGTACTTGAGTTGTATGAAGTAGGTTCTTAGTGAATCATGTGGTAAGTGTAAATGTTTTCCACCAGAGTGATACAGGTTCAAACTCAGTGCCAGTGCTGTGTCTGAGGACATTCAGAAAAAGTCCCAGGGTATACCAAGTCTAGCTGCTCTTCATAGGGTGCCTGCAGACCCCTGTGGCAGGGAAGGGTGTCAAGGATTACTCAGGGTGAGGCCAGCAGTGTTTATCAGTCCAAAACTATCCAAAATTTGGATGCGTGAAAGGAAGGCTCTGCACCAGTCAGGTGTGCAAGCGAAAAATGGCCCTCATCTTGTAGACACACAACTTACTCTGTTTCAGATTCTGCTTGGAACCTGAGCTCAGCAGGGAAGTGCAGCTTGGAGTCGGGAGGATGAAGCTAGTGGATCTCCTGGAAGAAGGAGGTACTAGTCAGGCTTGGGGGGAGGTAAAGATAGTGGTTCCCACCCCAAAGCTGCACAACTCAGACACCAATATACCCTGAGTCTGCTCAGACCTCTATACTCCAGTCCAGACAACTGACTCCTCAGTAGAGTACAAGCTCTGTAGTTTAGGTGACAGAGTATCTGGAGGATGGGACTATTGCATTTCCCCAGACTGATGTGCTAAAAAAGGGAGTTCTCCACTCAGGTAAGGTGGCATTTGCATTGTGGGAGAGCAATTCAGTGCAGGGATCCTTGCTGCTACTCCCTTCAGCTCTTCTCATAGCAAAAAAAGCCCCAGTTTTTTTGTTTGTTTGTTTGTTTGTTTGTTTGTTTTATGACTTTAGTTAGCTCTGCCTTGCTTCCACTGGAGCCCTGGATCAGTGACTGCAAATAAGATTTTTTTCATCAGCCCTTTAAGAGGGCATGTGTGTGTCTAGCAGACTCCTATCTATCACTGGCAAGCAGAATCCTTGCTGATTTTCACATCCAAAAGTTACATGGTTGCCTAGCACTCTGGGCAGGATATCTGGCATGGGGTTGAGACCCCATGCTCCTCATGCAGAACCTTTGTAGCTGAGATATCTCTCCAGAATCTCAGCTGCTGCCCGTGTGAACAGGGCCAGCCCTTTTTGTTTCTCCACCCTTTTTACCAGTCTTGCTGTAGCTTTTTTGGTAAATCCTTGGTTATAAGATTTGTGATTAACTAGTCTTCTGTAGGTTACTCAGGTGGATTGTTTTATATCTTAGTTATAATTCCTGTTTGGTCCTCAGAGGAGATGAGCGTGTCTTCCACCTACTCTGCCACCATCTTGGATCTTCTGCTCTAGCTCTTTTCACTCGGATGAACTAGTATAGCTTTTTTTTTTTTTTTTTTTTTAATTATGTGGTCTCTATTTCTCCCCACTAAGGTGACATACCTCATATGTCCTATAACTCCTCACCTTTTGGAGGTCTGCTTTCAGAAAAAGATTTGAATATGAATCACTTACAACTTCGAAGGGATGGAGGTCCCAGTCCATTCCTACTTCCGGAAGAATTGACATTTTAAGTAGCATCTTACACTATGAAATAAAAGATTTTTTTAACTTAGCAAGTAACAATGAGCATATGGGATAGGAATATTTTGATATTAAAGAAACGTACCCAATTTTTACAAACACTGCTTATCATTTTCTATATGTACAAATGTCATATAAACAATAAAATCTGTTCTACACTCTTAGTTCCAGTAAATTCCTGTGTCAGTGGCTCTCTAAAATCAGTCCTTAATGTATTGGAGACCTTGAATTAACCTGCCAAATGCCAACAAGAACAGTGTTTTGGGTCACTGCAGTCAATTCATTGCTCAAATCTATACTTACTATTAGTCAAAGTGATTGCACAACTGAGTAGACTGCTTAAATCCACCAAATAGGTAACATTTTGAATGAATTTCTCACTCTGCAGCATCTATTATTCTATTAAGGACTGAAAGTCACACATAAAAAAGGTTAAAATCCACGGAACAATTTATAATAACTAGTAGCTGAATCTAGGCTTAAGTCAAGACAACCATTCTTGCACCACAATATACAGGATGAAAAATATAAATGTATTTTTTAACTAGAGAAAACAATGTTTTCAATTACTGAAATTAATTATCATGCATGAGCACTGCCTGAGCTTTTTTATCTCAAATGGGGCACTAGTATATATTGAGCCTTATAATATAAACTTTATTGTGAGGACTTTACTCGCACAGTTTTCCCCACTCAGCCCCTCAACAACGCAGTCAGGGAAGTGCTATCACCTCCTCTGTTTTACAACAAAGGCAACTGAGGTGCAGGTACCTTGACAATCTTTCACAGCATAGTAGAGCTTGGTTAGGAGCCCTGGCAGCTCGCCTCTGAGGCTCCTCCGATTTTTCCTCAGGACACTCACAGTAGAGTTAGGCTTCTTCCTATTGTATGCCCTTTCTTACAATTTTCTCATTATATGACATTTTGCTACAATAATTGTAAGTACTCTGAGATCTTAATGCATATCTATTTCACATTTTATTAGGCCATGGTACCTAACATATCAAGCTTTTCATAGAGTAAGCTTTGGAAAAGAATGAACAAATGAAAAAATAGATAAATGAAAGAATGAATGAATATGAAAAACCAGTTATTTTCCATTTATATAGAAGTGTTATGCATATATAGGTATAAATCCTGAAAAAATTATATAGTCACTGTTTGGCCAGTGGAGTCTCTGGCCACTTGTCCTTCTTTTTACATTTTAGTGAAGTGCACTGCAGTGGCCTGGTGCACTGGACATGATATCATGAATTTTTTCAGCTTTCTTTGCTGAACTAATTCAGCATCTAGCTCTGGGGATTACTGTGGTGTGATTGTTTATCATATTTGGAAGTTTTGACATAACTAGTAGTCAAATTGTAAGATTAATAAATAAATAAAACCTGTATGTTTGGAATGTCGGTTAAGATAAACCTTACTAAGCATGTACTCTAAGAACTGTGTATGTATGTTCTTTCCCTTTCTAACAAATTTTGCCATCTATGAATCCAAAAACATAGAATGGGACAGTAAATGCCAATAGAACGTAAGCCAGTGCTTGACAGATAGTATAAATATAATATTTATTATACAATCATCAAGTCAAATAATTAGTTTCTTGTTTTCTATTGTTCATTCATCATTTATTCTTGGACCATTTTAAGCATAAGGGCGGTGCACAGTGGGCTGCAGGTAGAAAGCTTTTACACAGCGGAGCCACACGCTGAAATCCACACTTCAGCTCTCAGCTTCCTAGGACAAGCTTTTCAGAAAGAAGAGTGTGAGGGCAAAAGAGAAAATTACTGATGAAAATATGACATATATGTGTTATAAAGTTTTTCAAAGATTCATTTCTCTTCTGAAATGAGGTGCCTAACTTTCCAACAATTGCAAATAATTTTAGGGTTAACAGTGCCCACCAAGGTAAATATGCAGCAGCCAGCAATGCAGTTTTATCACTTACCGACTCAATAATTACATAGAGGTTATAATCAATCTGTGCTTCTCAGTGCACTCCAGAACATCAGAATTTCTCCCTAAAGGGAATACACTACAAGGTGACTATTCTTTAAACAATTATGAGGTATGATTCCATGTAGAAATAAACAAAACTGGAAAAAGGATGGGTAGTGATTGTAAGGATAAATACATTTTAATTATTATAGCATGAATATATTGAGATATGTATGTGTATATGTGTGTTGTAGGGTAACACAAACAGAAAATTGGTTTTATTTGCCTGAAAAATAATATAATGACATAGTGAATGACCAAGTATAATAAGAGGGAATTATTTTTTGAATAAATGTGAAGGTTTTTATTTTATTTATTTATTTTTAGAGAGGATGGGGAGGAAAGGAGAAAGAGAGGGAGAGAAACATTGCTATTTGAAACTAACATCAGTCAGTTGCCTCTTGCACACCCCCACCTGGGGGCCTGACCTGCAACCCAGGCATGTGCCCTGACTGAGGATGGAACCAGCAGCCTTTTGGTTTGCAAGCCAGCACTCAATCCACTGGGCCACACCAGCCAAGGCAAGAGGGAAAATTTTTATGACATTCACAGATGTCCTCAATTTTGCTATTCTCTTCCATTGTACTTATACATGTGCAGACATACATTGAGAATATTGACAGAAGGAAACATCTCTCGTTGTTTTTATTATTTTCTTTCACCAGTTCTCATGTCTTAGAGTACACCACAAATTCAATTTTTAAAAAATTCTGTTTTAATCTTGTTTCCCTGTTGAATAATTACAGTTTAATGTTTCAAACTGTTTAAATGATTACTGTTTATTTTAAATATCATTGTTGGCTCTCTATTTTTTTCTGTTATTCCTCTCAATTATACTCCCCTTCAAAAAATCTTCTGGAAATTTTTTTAAAACTAAAGAGGCCCAGAAATTCTATGGAGGAGAAGGGTTAGAATGAGTTAGGGAGGCAATGAATGCTGAGAGCCAGAGGTAGAACACGCAAATAGTACCCATCCTACGCAGCAGGGCCTGGGGAGCAGCAATGCCTCTGAAGGATTTCAGAGAAATCACCTTAGCTAATGTCAGTGGGCACCAATACAGAACCTTGAAAGGCAGAGATATAGACTAAATTGGTCAGAAAAATAATGAACCCTGGAAAGCAATCATTCTTGGCAGTCATCATGAAAAAGTGTTATCAAATGAGATCAAACCAGATGCTTTGATCTCAGCAATGCTGGTCTTAAGTGGGTACAATCTGATTTTTCCTTTAGAGCTTCCATTAAGAGGTAAACTTAGGGACATCTATAAGACCCTCTTGCACGGTGCATGTCAGACTTTCATGTGAATGTAAAATCACTTGGAGACCTTGTTAAAACACATATTCTGATTTGTGACATGTGGAATTTCCCAAGGCAAAACCACTGAACTAAATTTTGAGTAACAGTGTTCTCTAGGAGGATACATTTTCTTTTCAGGGGTTTAATAAAATAAATAGATAACATATATTAAAGCTCAGATAATTAAAGCTATTTCTTAGAATTAAAAAAATAATTATTATGAATCTAAATATCTGCAATTTCTCTGAGAGGAAGTGGAATGGATATTTATTGATGACATTATCTACTGGAAACTATAACTACATTATTATTTTTATTGTATTTATTAAGATGGCATGTGTCGATAAGTTAATGTAAGTCTCAAGTGTACAATTCTGTAATATTTCCTCTGTATTGCGTTGTGTGCTCACCACCTAAAGTTTAGTGTCCTTCCACACCATATATTTGACTCCCTTTGCCCTCTTCAATTCCATATCCCCCTCTGGTAACCACTGTACTAGTGTTAGTGTCAATGAGTTTTTTGTTTGTTGCTTTCTAGTTTATACGCCACTTGTAAGTTAAATCATATGGTGATATAGAATAATACTATGAAGTTTTACATATTTTACTGGGAAAAAACTAGATATTCAATGATTAAGATTCTGGTATCACACAAGATGATTTCTATTAGAAGAAATTTACTAATCCCTTTAAATCACACCATTTTGGTGACACACTATGTTGTCACCAAAATGTCACCATTTTAGTGACACACTAAGGTTCTCAATTACCAGATTTCGGTGACAGTTTTAATAGCAAGTGAAAGGCGGGCTGAGGATTTCAGGGAAATCTTTTATTTTTCTTCAAAATGAGGTCAAAGTCAGAATCAGACTATTAGATAAGACCATAACATTCCAGTTCATATTCAAAATCCATTAAAAGCTATCAGTATGGGAGGTATCAAGTTTGCTGGCCAATAGAATGTTGTCGTTAAAACGTTGTTTATAAAGTAAACCCTGAATCAGGTTATATATCACAAGTTCCCCCCTCATTTGCCTGAAATCCACATCACAAACTTTAGGAGTTTGCTTTTAATTTGCTATATTTAGTAGTATTAAATATTATATTTCAAATTGCAGATACCTACGCATAACAAATAGTATAATTATAAAACTAGTTCATAAATGCTCTAAAGAGTATAAAAAGAATATTTAGAAAATGACCTATTTTTGATATATAAAGAGATGAAAATTAAAATTCAATCAAATGTACAGATTTTAGCCAAAGCAATTATTAAATATTGTTGAGAAAGAGAAAGATGAATATTTGGGATAAGTGAAGGTAGACAAATGTGCACCTATTTACAGAGTATTTGGATAAGAAACAGCAAAAAGATGTAATAACATCTGCAGTTTATTAATAAACTTTTATTCAAAGTCTTATTCTTTAGAATCACAGTAATTTTGGGTTGGCTAAAAAGTGCGTTTGTTTGTTTTTTTTTTTTTTTTCCCGTAAGATGGTTCTAGTGGTGCTTAGCTATCCTTATTTTGTTAGATTGTATTGTGACAGCTGTCATATCAGGGTGCATTTAAAAAAATATCAAAATTGGTAAATTTTTGTGTAGGCATTTTCATATTGAAGGTGGAAGAAAATATGCAACATTTTAGCATATTGTGCTTTATTATTTTAAGAAAGGTAAAAACTCAAATGGGACACAAAAAAAGATCTGAGCAGTGTATGGAGAACATGCTGTGACTGATCAAATGTGTCAAAAGTGGTTTGCAAATTTTCTTGCTGGAGATTTGTTGCTGAAAAACGTTCCATGGTTGGGTAGACCAGTTGAAGTTGACAGTGATCAAATTGAGACATTAATTGAAAACAGTCAATGCTATACTACATGGGAGATAGCTGGCATACTCAAAATAAAGTTTTTAGTGGAAATGAAAAATCTGTTTTTTATTTAATGAAAAAAATTAACTGGACTTTTTGGCCAACCCAATATTTAAAGAAAATTCCTCTTGGCAATAGGCAGACTATCTAAAAGGCTCATTTCTGCCCTGCCCAGACTGTCTCATCCCTGTTCATGTTCTATGTCACCTGGGCCTTCTGTATTTCTTAACCAAGTTATTAAAGGCCTGTACCTAGGCCCTGTTCTGTATGGAAGCCAGTCTTGACAAAGAATTGCAGTACAGCCTCAGCCTCTCACTTCACAGAACTTCGAACTCAACTACTTGCCCAACTTATTCCTCAAGATGAGAATAGATTTAGTGCAAGGTAAGTGATCAATAAACGTTGCTGAAAAAAATAAATGGATAGATAAATGAATTGTTGTTCTAGTATCACTTTGTTTTTGAGGTTCTTTTGCTGCCAGTTAGACCTAGAGTCCTCCACAATGGAACTCACATCTGTCTGCTATATTGCTCCCAAATCAGAGATTTCCATCTTGCCTGCTTTGTTTAGGCCTGAAACTCAGTCAGACACATCAGTATGACTGCTTGCTCTCGCAACTCAAGATAGTAACTGTGGAATCAGCCTCCTTAATCTTTTAGATTTTGTACTTGTCCTTTTACCTTCACCATCAGAATCACCTGCAAAAGTATGAACAGTTTATCTCAGTTTTCTTTTAATCTGATGGTAAGGATATGTTTATTTATTTATTTTTTATTCCAGTTTGTATTTTACTTTCAAAGTTGATGTCAGGTTTTATTGACAAGACTAGGACCAAGGCAGAGTGGAAAAGATAAATTACATCAGAGGATATCCACAGACTTCAAAATCATCAATATCTACATTTGAAGACCAAGTATGAGGTCTGTCCAGAAGGTATCCAGCCCTGTAATATGAAAAACAGAAACATCTATTGAAGAAGATACAAGAACAGAAAACATTGTATATAGGACAATGACACCTCAGTTCCCTTCAAAGTAAGTACCTTGGGACCTCACACAGTTCCAGTCGCTAGCAGCTGCTCCATCGTATTTTCCTGAATCTCATCAATGGTCTGAAATCTTCCATTTTGAAGGTGATTTTAGCTTTAGGAAAATCCAGAAGTCACAAGGCACTAAATCTGGTCTGTAGTAGGGCTGAGTCAGCTGGGTGATTTGATGTTTCACCAAAAAACTATATGAGATGGGTGAGATGCTCGAGCAGGTGCGTTGTCCTGATGAAGCTGCCAATCACCAGTTACCCATAGCTGCGTCCTTCTGAGTCATCTGAATAATTTCTGTGGAGGAATGTTCAAGCTTAACACAAATTTGATGCAGATTTGTTGCTCTACTTGCTCAGTCATTATGAATGTGACAGCCACAGAGTACATATGCTCACTCAACAGGGTCTAACACCTCCATTGACTAGTACAGTGAAGTCATCATTGTTCACCCATGTACATTCTAGTCCACTCTCCTTGGCTCTTGGCTGCCAGGTTACATCAATGTTATGCAAACCAATCTCATTATATTAACAATGGTTGGACTTTCTCCAGACAAGTCTCATATGTAATAATCTTTTGACTAAACTGACTAAATAATTTTATTTTATGGAATCTATAGTGAGAAACTACTGGAAACGTTTGAAGAACTTTGTATGAGATGAATGGAGGAGAACTTGAGAAAGTGTCAGAGGTAATTAAATTATTAGCCAAGTTTTAAGAATCCCACACAGGACAGAATTTATAGCCCTGGTTTCCTTATGGTAGAAGTTAACCATACCTTCAGTGAAATACCTGAACAGAAGTTACTAATAGTTCCTTACCCAGCTCTAATTTCATAATAGTTCATTTTCTAAGTGGTAGTTAAATGGTAAGTTTGTGTGCAGGCGTATGTGGAGGATCAAGGTTTTGTGGTTATGCAAATAACAATGACAAATAAAAAATCATAAAGGAGATGTAACAAAACCAATGCAGACTTTACAACTTGTTGAGAGATACATTAAAATTAAATTCATTAAATCCCTTTGAATTTTTATTAAATATTTTTGTGCAGATAACTATTATGAGGGAGCAGACAGATGTGAAAAGCTGAGAGAAGTGTCTGGTTCTTTACTATTTCTTTTGGAGGAGGGTGCCCAGTTCTTTTACTGTAATATTAAAAATCTTTGGGATAGTTTTACTAAATCTCTCCTATAAAAGACAGGCTAAAATTCCCATCATTGCCATTTATTTAATAATCATTTATTTTCCATGTTGTCTACCCTCTCATTCAATGTTATTACTGTTGAATAACTTGTCCTAAGGCAACAATCTGTCATTAACCAAAGACAACTCAACCCTTTCAGACCTTTATAGGGAAGAGCTGTAGCACTACAGAATGTAATTTGCAAAATGACATCCTGGGATCCTTCATTTACTTCACACAATAAGTCACTTCTCTGAAAGTGATAATGTCATCATTGCACTGTGGCAAAGGGACAAGGGCATATACTTTTAGCTAGCTGAGGTTACTTGGCAAGGCTGCTGACAATGTCTGGCCATGATGACATTCATCCCAGTGACCAACTAATTTTTCATTTGGCAGAATAAATATACTAAGACCAATTGGCTAGAATGCATTAAAAATAGTATAATTATCTACACAGAATTCTACAATAAGACAACATTTAATTTAAAATATTTAAAGAAAGTACCATAATATGATCATATAAATATTAAATAAATGATTTGTTGCATAATTTATTTCCTAAATCAAACTTATAGAGTGCCTTTTATAGGACTGCATTAGATAGAAAGGGAGGCTATCAATAAATTAGTATGAGACTGATTTCTTGCCTGTCGAGAGTTATTTAAAATTATTTAGCAAGGCTATTTATTTAGCAAGAATATTATTTAGGAAGGCTCTTTAGCAAGAAATACAAAATAATTTCTATAAAACTATTCAATTATAGGTCAGGGAATATAAATATACATGCTCTACAATTTAAAAATATATGCTTAATGAAACATCTGGAAAAATCAAGTTATGAGATGTGAGATGGTGAAGAAGACATAGTGGGAGAGAGGCTGATATTTGCTACGGCCTGTAATCCAGTTATATCAGTTGAGATAGAGAGAGAGATGAGAGACAGAAAGTTGAGAGAGAACAGTAAGATAAGACAATTGGTCTATGAAGACATCATCAGTTCCACTCTACTTGAGGCGTGAACAATCTAAATAAAGGTGGTAGAAAGGATGTCACCTAGAAGTTAGAGTAATCTTGATAAGTTAAGACATTTACCATTTAGGAAATCTGGTTGCCTCCATGAACTTCAGTTTCCTGATATCTAAAAATAATAATAAGTTGCTATGAAAATTAGATAAAATCATATAATTGGAACTCTTTATTCATAATACATCCAAGGCAAATGTTAGAATCCTCAGTTCCCCTTAATGCAGAGGTCTTGTTGTTATCTAATTCTGAGACAATAATCACTACAAGGCCTACCAAAATAATCCTATCTATTATTTTGAGTCCTAGAAACCAAATATATAGAATTCTTATCTGAATTCATCCTGGTAATACTTCTCATTCTTATACCTAATATAAAAATACCTAAATATATTTTTATTAATCTAGATTATTTTATATTTTTTGTTTCTTTATATTGGAAGATTGGTGGTATGAGGAAACATATTGGAGCCTGGAGCAAAAGCAAAAATTAGCAATACTGATCATATCTCCATTTCAAATTTTGATTTATTCTTATCACGTTCTTTTAAATAATTTTGATTATAAAAAACATTCTATTGTCCTGGTCAGGGAGCTCAGCTGGTTGTAGCATTGTTCTGAAATGCCAAAGTTGCAGGTTCCACCACCACCACCCCCAGGGCACATATAAGAATCAACTAATAGTTAGGTAGACACACTGTGCCTCCTCACACAAGCAAAATAAGGACAACAACAAATTTAAAAATAAAATACCAAGCAGAACTGACAGAAAAATCAAACTGTATAGAAGTCTGACAGACAGCCAAGGAGTTAAACAAGAAACATTCATCCAGACTGGTAGGAAGGGCATGAGCAGAGGGGACAGAAAGGACTTGCAGCAAGGTGGTGGCTGGTAGAGATAGCAGTTCCACATTTGTGTGCAGATCAACTGGGAGGAACAACCAAGAAGTGAGACAGACCGAGCAATCCAGTCTTCCAGCACAGGGAAATAAAGACTCCAAACCCGTGACTGAAAAAACCTGTGGAGGTTGAGGCTGCAGGAGAAACTCCCAGCCTCACAGGAAAGTTTGTTGGAGAGACCCACAGGGTCCTAGAATGTACACAAACCCACCCACCTGGGAATCAGCAGCATAAAGTCCAATTTGCTTGTGGGTGGCAGAGGAAGTGACTGAAAGCTGGTCAAGAGCTGAGCAAGTGGCACAGTTCCCTCTCTGACCACTCCCCCAAATGCAGCGCTACAATGCAGTGATGTGGGTTGCCCCGCCCTGGTGAACACCTAAGGTTCTGCCCATTAATATGTAACAGGCAGACTGAGACAAAAAATGGCCCAAATGAAAGAACAGGTCAAAGCTCCAGAAAAAATATAAGTAAGCAATGAAGAGATAGCTAACCTATTCGATGAACAGTTCAAAACACTGATAATAAGTATGCTCACAGAATTTGTTCAGTATGATCACAAAACAGAGAAAAAAGTGAAGGCTATGAAAAGTTAATTAAAGAAAAATGTGCATGGAATCAACAGTGACAGGAAGAAAACCAGGACTCAAATCAATGGTTTGGACCAGAAGAAAGAAACAAACATTCAATCAGAACAGAATGAAGAAATAAGAGTTCAAAAGTATGAGGAGATGCTTAGGAACCTCCAGGACAACTTTAAACGTTCCCACATCTGAAACATAGGGGTGCCAGAAAGAGAAGAGGATGAGCAAGAAATTGAAAATGTATTTGAAAACATAATGGAGGAACTCCTTTGTAGGTGACTGTCCCCTTATCCCTAAGAAAAAGAAGATAAAAAATATGACAGTGAAAAGACAGCAAACTCACAGCTATTAAGAACCACACCTAAAACAAAAGCAAACTAAGCAAACAACTAGAACAGGAACAGAACCATAGAAATGGAGATCATATGGAGGGTTAGCAACAGGGGTGCGGGAGGAGGAGAGAGGGGGAAAAGGTACAGAGAATAAGTAGCATAGACCGTGGGTAGAAAATAGACAGGGGGAGGGCAAGAATAGTATGAGAAATGTAGAAGCTAAAGAACTTATGACACATGGACATGAACTAAAGGGGGGAATGTGGGTGGGAGAGGGTGTGTAGGGTGGAGGGGAATGATGGGGGAGAAATGGGACAACTGTAATAGCATAATCAATAAAATATATTAAAAAAAAAAAACAGAATGGAGGAGAACTTCCCTAATCTGGCGGAGGAAATAGACTTCTAGGAAGTCCAGGAAGCTCAGAGAGTCCTAAAGAAGTTGGACCCAAGGAAGCACACACCAAAGCACATCATAATTGTATTACCCAAGATTAAAGATAAGGAGAGAATCTTAAAAGCAGGAAGAGAAAAGGAGACAATTTTCTACAAAGGAGTCCTTATAAGACTGTCAGTTGATTTCTCAAAAGAGACCTTCCAGGCAAGAAGGGGCTGGAAAGAAGTATTCCAAGTCATGAAAGGCAAGGACCTAAATCCAAGATTGCTGTCATTTAGAATGGAAGGGCAGATAAAGTGTTTCTCAGATAAGGTCAAGTTAAAGGAGTTCATCATCACCAAGCCCTCATTATACGAAATGTTAAAGGAACTTATTGAAGAAAAAGAAGATCAAAAATGAAAATAGCAAAATGATAACAAACTCACAACTATGAACAACTGAACCTAAAAAAACAAAAATGAACTAAACAAACAATAGAACAGGAACAGATTCACAGAAATAGATATCACATGGAGGGTTATTAGTGGGAAGGGGGAAAGAATGGGGGAAAAGGTACTGGGAATAAGAAGCATAAATGGTAGGTACAAAATAGACAGGAGGAGGTTAAGAATCATATGGACGCCCTGGCTGGTGTAGCTCAGTGGATTGAGCACAGTCCTGCAAACCAAAGGGCCACTGTTTCGATTCCCAGTCAGAGCACATCCATAGGTTGTGAGCCAGGTCTTCAGTAGAGGGCATGCAAGAGGCAACCACATATTGGTATTCCTCTCCCTCTCTTTCTCCTTCCCTTCCCCTCTCTCTAAAAATAAATGAATAAATAAAATATTAAAAAAAGAAGAATTATATGAGAAATGGAGAAGCCAAAAAACTTGTGTATATGACTCAGTGACATGAATTAAGGGGGGAGAATGCAGGTGGTATGGGGATGCAAGGCAGAGGGGAATTAAGGGGGGGAATGGAACAACTGTAGTAGCATAATCGATAAAATATATTTAAGATTTTATTTTATTTTTTTAGACAGATGGGAAGGGAGAGAGAAAGAGAGGGAGAGAAACATCAATGTGTGGTCTCCTATCGTGTGCCCACTACTGGGGACCTAGCCTGCAACCCAAGCATGTGCCCTGACTGGGAATCAAACCCACAGCCAGTTTGGTTCACAGACCTGTGATCAATCCACTGAGCCACACCAGCCAAGGCCAGTCAAAAAAATAGATTTAAAAGGAAAAAAAAGAAGCACCTAATGCATTCATGAATAAGTGAAACGACAAATCAATGTTTCTTTCTGTCTCTCTTTGTTCCTCTTTTTCTCTAAAATCAATAAATTAAAAAAATTAAAAGTTCTATTAAGTATTATTATTTCAACTACTGATTCTTTTAAAATCTCTTTAAATTGTGCTCCCAAAACAAATGGTTCACTTGCCTTACCCTAGTCCTGAGTATTAGGATAAGCCTGGCCCTGTGGGAGATATTTTTGGAGGTAGATTCAGAGTTTGTTTTAGTGTTATCTTTTAATACATTTTAGCCTGAACCTCACCACGGTATATTTTGTCAAATTAGTAACAAGAATTGAGGTGAAAGAATCACTAACAGAATAGGAGTGGAATTAGTTTACCCTAACCAAAGCAATAAGCTCTTCTAAATGAGAGCTTTACTTTAATTATCTTAGGTGTGACTCCTGTGTAGCTTATAGCTAGTCATTTAAGGCCCCTGTAAGGTGGCATGAAGTTAGTGTCAATGGAATACTAGGCATTTACTCTTTTTGTTAATGACAACCCTACTGCTCTGTGTTTTCTAATGATAAATTATGATGCATTGAACATTTATAACACACAAGGTATTGAAATATTGCTGTTACATTTTTTCCACCTTGTTAATTCTCTCAAAGAAACCAATAGAAAATTATTTTTACATTTTACAGATGAAGAATCTAAAATTCACAAACATTTTCCAACCCATCAGAAGCCTGATGTTTGAAAAAAGTCTCTGACATGGCAGCCTTTCTTCAGAGGAAAATAAAATTGATGGGACTAAACAAACTAGAGTTACAATTCTAAACCCTAGAAATAAGATTATAGACTACTCTGTACATAGTTAAAATATCTTTATGATCTCCATAATTCCAGAAACAACAATCTTATTAAAGTAATATGACACTGAAGAAAGTAAACAAGTCAACATAACAAAAAAAAGTATGTGTAAGCCTTGGGAATAGAGAATAAGATAGGAAGCAAGGATATTCTTGTGGAAGGGAAAAAGTGACAAGGCCCTAAGGAAGTCTCAACAGTTTATATTTGCAGAGGGTAGAGTACAGAGTGCTATGATTAGTCTAGAAAAGCAGTATATTGCCATTAATCAGATAGAACTTGGTACGCTCTCTCCTGGTTAATAGTCAAAAGGGAGAAGGAACGTCATTATCAGAGGGTACATACATGACATACCATCTGGTTTCCCTGTTACTGAGAAAATTTCCCCATATATGAGTAATGGAATTCTGAAAGTAGGACAATTGCAGGAAAATTGGGACAGTTCCAGACAAGACAGCATGATTTGTCACTCTAGATTAGTTTGAAGGATCAAAGTCTTAGCAATCAATATCCAGACTTGGTGGAACTGAATGAGTCAAGAAGAGTCAAGTGTGCTGCTAGACTTAGAGATAGAAAGAAGGCAAGTCAGGTAATGGGATGGGCCAGATTCAGAGATGGAAGTGTAGACAACAGAGTAAAAGGTCTCAGTCATTCAAAATCTATTAAGCGAATTGAGTAGATAATACATGTACAGAGCTTTGCAAAGTAAACGATAATCCATTCCATAACAGAAATTGAACAAGTGTTAGTGGAATTTAGAGAGGGCAGGAGTTGCCAATTTCAGTAACATGAATGAGAAGGCATTAAAACTGATATTTTAATCATGAGTGCTTTATCATTAATCAGATTTCGAAGAAAGTCAGAAAAAGAAGATGTGACATCAAAATACACAGGGAATGCGCAGATTAGATACTCATCTGACCTTCCTTTTTAAGTGGAATTTCAAGTTGAGATAGAGTTGTAGCAGAAGTATTTGAAATTAATTTTGGGATTGTTCTTTGATGTCAGGATAAACATTTCAGATTTTATTCACCAAAAATCAATGAACTAACCATTGAAAAGATTTTGCTCAGGGAAATGAGACATGAGCAAGGCTATGTTTCAGAGGATTTGCACAGACAGTAGTGAATAGGCAGCTTGACAATAAGGCATCACCGGATACAGAGAGTTCTTGCAAAGGACAATGATCATAACACAGAAATGAGAAGAAACAAAAGCTTGGGAGAATGAGAGGAGGATAGAAAATGTGAAGTAGTGAAAAGATTAGAATTCAAGACAGTGTGGCAAAATAGGATGAGCTTGTGCTCCAGAAACAAACAGACCGTGACTGATTTCTATGATCCTCAGCTTACAGACAATCTGGCCTCGAGAAGAAATCTCAAACTTTTCAAGCTTCAGATCTCATCTATATAACAAGGATAATGCCACTCATATGAGAGGTCTCTTATAAATTATTGAATATGACAACAGATGCAAAGTTCATATTACAATGCTTGGTATTTCAGTGAATGGTGTCTATAATGCTATAAGTTAACAGAAGTTGGCAACTGATTGCACATGGAAATAGTACACAAGTACCAAAGGTATCCTCAAAATTGTATTTTATGTGATATTTTGTATTTTATATGAGATTTCCTAAAAGTGCATAATATAGCTATTGAGGGTCTCCTGCAATTATAAATAATTTACCTGGCTTCAAGTCCTGTCTGCCACATTCTTGCCTTGTAGACTTGAAGATTCATGTAATCCTTCTGGTTATTAAATGGGACACAAAAACACATATTTGGATATATATTTTATTTACTAGTTGATAGATTGGAAAATGCTTATATTTGTAAACTTTTATTAAGAACTATATTTTAGTTTGAGCATGCCCCCCAAAAGAAACAACAAACATAATTTTCTAAAGAAACCATCAATTGTCCCCAACAAAAAATAGGTGATAAGGTTGTGATGTACTGCCTGACTGGATGATATGGAATTAAAGTCTAGGTCAGACAAGAATAACTGGTACTGTAGGATGGGTGTTCCATGGTAGGATCACGGGGGATGCAGGATTTGAGTAGCAGTGCATAGTAGGATTTATCTGATGGGATTCTTGAACAGGAATTAGAACAGTTTTTGCAATAGCCCAAACTGTTCCATTAGAGTACAAGTGCATTTGTGTATGATCAAAGCCCCTGGACTAGTAGTCTTTTCCTTTTCCAGATTCACTAATTCTTCTTACTGCTTGGAGACCTGATGATGGAGATTTACGTGTTAAGGTACAATGTGGGACCAAAAATTTTCCAGGAGCAGCCACCCGGCACCAAGTTGTAAAAATGTCTTGAAGGATAGCACTTAAAAGACCTAATGATCCAGGATAAATGGAAGCTAAATCTAAGCATAGTGTAGAACCATACCCAAGAAAAGCTGGCTTTGAAGGAAGTTGATTTTGCATGCCACATTGGTCCTCCCTGAAGATATTTTTCAAGAGAGGTAAACTGAGGACATTCTGTGCCCCCCGCTACAGCCCATAGTAAAATATGAGAAGAGCAGAGCTCACGATGGAGTTTCCATTACTATCAGATAATATATATCCAGATGGCTTAGGAATGCCTCTCAGCCAATAACTGTTAGAAGAAAATTTTAAGTGCACTAAGGAGTATCGTTAACAATAATATTCTCTTAACCTTACAGTAATGTATTTCAGCTTATGAAACTTATACCTGCATTTACAGACCTTTGGGGAAAGTCCTGAATGTGAGTTTAATCATTATGGTTAGATTTGAATGTCCAGGCTTATAAAACTGTTTTTGAAAGCACACCCCTTCTTTCAATTTCAACAGGTGTTAGACAAATGGATTTGTATGGAATATTCATGCCCTTGTACAAATATATCTTCCTAGTGAAGAAAATGAAAGGTGTTTCTGTAAGAATTCATTACAGATATGAGTATATTAAGAAAACAAAATTGTTGGTTCCTAGCATAAAATCAATTCCGCTTTCTTAGAGAAAGTTAAATCAACAGAAACAATTGTGAAGACATTCACAGGACTTTAAGCACTTATTGGCTAGAACAGCTCAAGCTAACACATTTTTATGAAAAGTAGATATGATTTGATCATTTGCTGGTAAGTAACATTCCTTTTCCTCCTTCTGTGTCAGAGGCAGTTGCTTAGCAACACAGGTACCCAGATGACTCATCCTGTATATTGTTTTGTCTTTTCCTCTGCTTTAGTCTGCTCTCTAATATGTGAAGCTTAAGAAGAGAGAAAGAGAGACTTTAAGAAATGCTGTGGGAATATGCATCAAGGAAACAGCCTAGCAAGGAAAGGAAGGTTTTGACGTGTTTGTTTTTTCCCCAACCAATGTCTACTTAATAGTTTTGCCATGCAGTGCCATGTGTGTGTCTTGCTACATTCCCTACACATTCTTCATACAGGTGTTCACTACTATATGAAAGTAGAGTGTCCCTATGAGACACTTTGCGAGCCAAAATTGTATAAAGTGAAGAAGCAATCATCATTAATTTATAAGGAAAAATTGAGTATTTCCAGATCCGAACAGTAACCTATAAAAACATAACAAATACACTTAATTATGTCTAGTTTTACGCTAAGTGTAGTGTTTTTCTGGTACCTTAGGACAGGTCTTGCTAACAGATGCACGAAGTAAATTAGATAAAGCACAGATGCTAGATGCTATGTGTAATTCCTTGGAAGGGCGCTTGGTGGCGACACTCTCGCTGTGCCAGTGAGTGCTGCCTCTATGATGGCTCACTATAAAACAAGTCCTGAGTGCTATTTTTGCTTTTTGCCTTTTATTTGTAAAATCAAAAATTTCTTTCGGTTAGCCGAAACAAATATTAATGTAGTTCTGTTGTAAAAGTGCAGTGGCACAATACAAACTTTCAAAAAGCAGGGACACCTGTGTAACTGGCTCCTCTGTGAAGTTTCCCTGGCACCATATTTGCCCAAATCTCTAGCGCCCCCTATGGTTTGTAATAATGCATGTATGGCCCATTCCTTGGGCTGCCTTGTCTTGGTGCGTAAAAAACAGTTATCCTAGGAGGAAATACACCATTACTGTAAGTGAGCATTGCTCATTTACATAAATAAAAGATGATCATTTCTATAATTTTCCTTGCTGGCTGACAGAAATTATATCTAAAGCATAAGCACATATGTTTAAAAAAGTTCATCAGAGGTTATTGCTAGAAAAGGATGATGGGGCCTGGATTTTACCTATAATTACTACAAGTGTAGACTGAATTCACTGACTAATTAATTGCCCGTGTACACATTATACAGAACTTACACTTAATGTAAGGTGGATGAGTACTGTTTTTAGTACAGCTCTATGTCGCTTTTAGTGATCATGTCTTCCCCACAAAGCTGCTGTAGTCGTACTTTCAGGGATGTCAAATATAGTAATTGCTTGCACATTTTGCCACTAGCAGTACCTTGTGCTGACCGTGTTCTTCCCTCCTTGTCCTTTGACTGCCTCATACCTAGAGAGCATATCTTCACCATGGTGGTATGATGCTTTTTTGCTGGTCATATTTAGTGCATTCTGCCTCACTCATGACACTTTTTAACTTCATGAATGCTTAAAGGCCCAACTGTACATGTAGGTGCTGTGGAGGGTTTATAGACAAAGGATATATTGGTGCACACCAAGTCACATAGAGTAAACTGCTTTTGGGGCACCAAGCTCTTCTTTATAATTAACCTGATATTACAGGTGAAGAAATAGCAATTACTTAGACCAACTCTTCTTAAGAGAATGGAAATTCTTATGTTTCTGTCTTTTTTTCCCTAGAAAGGATTGCTCCTCTCATATGGATCTTGTGATATGTTTCTCTTCCCTGAAAACTGTAACACCACTCAGGGGATTATACATTGGAATGTACTGCAGATTTACTTTATTAGAAGAGAGGGAAGCAGTGAAGTCTTTTAAATGGGTTCCTTTTCCCCACTAGTAAATCTAACTGTATGGTGTCACTCAGACATGCTCATAGTGATCTGGACCTCATATCTTTGCAATTCATGGCATCTATGATTTATAAATCTTCCATGAATCTTTTCAAGTGATACCCCTAGAGAAACACAAATATTTTGTATACATCAGCATTTAAAGCAGAAAATTTAGTAGGAACCAGTTTTTCAGTTAAAAAAAAAGTGGGAAGTGGGGTCATGCTACTTAACTACTGATGAAATCCCATCTGAATGCCCGATATTTAACTCCTTGTTCCATTTGTCAAACTGTCTCTCCAACACTCATTTTTGGTATAAAAAATTTCACACAGTTCTTTTTAGATTCTCTTCTATGAGATTCCCTTCAACTTCATAGGTGCCCTTATGTTTTATTTTCTGGTGCTCCCTGCAAAATGTGAATCTTTGATTAGTGGAAATGTAAAGTAACTCAACACAAGCTAGTCATCCTTTCATTCTTTCTTCTTTTTCTCCTATTCAGAGGAATGTGTTTGTACACCAAACAAGATGCCATTGTCTCACTCACAGAAATATAATGATGTTATAAGTTTAGTGTTACAAACTCCTCTATCCCTCCTTTAATGCCCCCAAGCATAGAGCAGATGGTCAGAGGTTAGGTGTAGTCTTGTAACATCTGATATTAGGAAATACATGGACAAAATACCAAATCTCATTGCCAGAATATCCGTTCCTTCCTCATTCTTTTTGAACTCTTTTTGTTGATGGAGCAAAAAAAAAAAAAAAAAAAGTTTGTGACTATCTCCAATATCTCTCTATCACTTGCAAAATAAATCTCTAAGTTATGGTTCCTTATATTTAAAGAAGGAATAGCCTCAAGGGGATGTTCCCGGGATCAAATGGGGCCATTGTATTAAAAACCTACATAAATTATTGAATATTTAAAAAAAACAGTGACTCATACATAAATAATTCTCAAATTCAATTTGCTAGTATTAATATAATTATTATTTTTCATTAAAATAACCAGAAAAGCAGACTCTAGACTCAGACAATTAGGCAGGCATCAATATCTTGCTAGAATTCAAAAACTTGCTTTGCTTTAGGTTTATTTTATGGTTTCCTACTATCGAAGCACATTTTGTGCATTTTATGTTTGTGAATCTGCTACATTGTTTCTTTTTTGTTTTTATTGTTACTCTATTACAGTTGTCCCAAATTTTCTCCTTTTGCCCTCCTCTGCCCAGGCCACACCCTGCTCCCATAGTCAATCCTCACCCTGTGGTCCATATTCATAGATCATTCATACATGTTCTTTGACTAGTCCCTTCCACTTCTTTCCACCCTTATACCCTTTCCCCCTTCCCCTCTGGTCACTGTCAGTCTGTTAATTGTTTCCTAGCCTCTGGTTCTATTTTGCTCATTAATTTATTTTGTTCATTAGGTTCCATGTATAGGTGAGATTATATGGTATTTGTCTTTTACCACCTAGCTTATTTCACTTAGCATAAAATTCTTCAGTTCCATCCAAGCTATTGCAAAAAGTAGGAGTTCCTTCTTTCTTTCTGCTGCATAGTATTCCACTGCTATAGGTAAATATACCACAGTTTTTTGATCCACTCATTTACTGACGGGCACTTAGGCTGTTTCCAGCACTTGGCCATTGTAAATAGTGCTGCTATGAATATTGGGGAGCGTAAGTTCTTTTGAATTGGTGTTTTGGCATTCTTTGGGTATGTTCACAGCAGTGGAATCACTGGGTCAAAAGGCAGTTCCATTTTTAACTTTTTGAGGAAATTCCATAGTGTTTTCCACAGTGGTTGCATCAGTCTGCATTCTCACCAACAGAACACTAGTGTTCACTTTTCTCCACAACCTCACCAGCACTTGTTGTTTGTTGATTTATTAATCATGGCCATCCTGACCATAGGCAGTTGGTATGTTATTGTGGTTTTAATTTGCATATTTCTGATTGCCAGTGACTTTGGGCCTCATTTCATATGTCTATGAGCCCTCTGTATGTCCTCTGTGGAAGTATCTGTTCAGATACTTTGCCCATTTTTTAATTGGATTTTTTGTTTTCCTGGTGTGGAGTTGTATGAGTTCTTTATATATTTTGGAGATCAAACCTTTATCTGAGGTATCATTGGCAAATATATTCTCCCATATGGTCAATTCCCTTTTAATTTTGCTATTGTTTTATTTAGCCATACAGAAACTTTGTAATTTGTTGTAGTATAATTTATTTATTTTTCCTTTATTTCCCTTGTCTTATGAGATATATCAGCAAAAACATTGCCGTGTGGGATATATGAAATTGTACTACCTATGTTTTCCTCTAGGACTTTTATGGTATCCTAAAGTAGTATAAACTTTTATTGATGTATTATGTCCATTTTGAGTTTATTCTGGTGTATGGTGGAAGTTGATGGTCCAGTATATCAGTCCAGTTCTCCCAACACTATTTATTGAAGAGGCTATCTGTACTCCATTGTGTGCTCCTGCCCTCTTTTTCAAATATTAATTGACCACAGAGACATGGGTTTATTTCTGGGCTCTCTATTCTGTTCCATTGGGCTATATGCCTGTTCTTATGCCAGTGCAAGACTGTTTTGATTACTGTGGACATGTAGTATAGTTTGATATCAAGTATTGTGATCCCACCTACATGGTTCTTTCTCAAGATTACTGAGTCTATTCCAGGTCATTTTTGGTTCCGTATAAATTTTTGAAATATTTCTTCTAGATCTGTGAAACATGCTGTTAGTAATAGGAATTGTGTTGAATCTATACATTGCTTTGGGTAGTATGGACATTTTAGTGATGTTAATTCTTCCAATCCATGAACACATCACATGCTTCCATTTATTTATATTTTCCTTAATTTCTTTCTTCAGTGTTCTATAGTTTTCCTTTTTAAATTATATTTTAATTGCTGTTCAAGTACAGTTTTCTGTCTTTTACTCCCATCCCAGCCAACCCACCCATCCTTCCCCACCTCTCTCCCATTTCCACCTCCCCCAGTTTTTGTCCATGTGTATACTGCAGCAATACTATAATATGGAGTGGCGGTGGGGTGCTCACACTGCTCCCTCCCATGAGTCTCAGCCTTGGGCTGCCACTGTTGCTGCTGCACTCCAGCTGCACTCCTCATGTGGTCTCTGCAGCCAGCATTGTCCCAGCTGCCCCACTTCACCCCAAGCATTCATGGCTCCTAGACCCATCCATAGCCTTCTCAATCAGACTAGCCCATTTGCAGTTCCCATGATTCCCAGAGGCTGGGAGGTGTTGGCCTTACTTCCCAGTAAGTATCTCAGTCCTTGGACCCTGGCTCCTGGGGGCAACAAGATGTAGGGCCATGCCCAAGGCAGAGGACACAGACACATGGCTGAGCATTGAGTTTTGGGCATTCTGGACGCTTCTTCCTGCGGAGGTTATTTTAAATTCTTCAAAATGGTGCCCACCCCAAATCTGCAGAGCCAGAAGTGCCAGGCTGGGCATTGGTGGTAGCACTTGTTCTGCTAGGAGAGCCTGGGCTGCCCACTCCCAAGTACCCTGCAGGCAGGCAAGCTCTTGCACACTCACATATGCCCACACACTCATCCACATACGTGCTCACTCACCTATGTTCTCTCTTACACTTAAGTCAGTTTTCTAGTTAATTGTTCTGTGGTTTAGCTGCAAGACCGGTCTATAACTGGGAGCAAGTGGATGGAGCTTCCAGCTACTCTGCAGCCATCTTGGACTCATTCTTTGTGAATGAGTCTATTCAAGGAAAAAAGTGAGTAAATGTAAAGAAAATATTAAGTAAAGCATATCTCAGTTTATTCACCAATATTATAAAATCTATCAATTGAATGACTTACATTTGGGACTATGTAATAAATGGTGTGCATGTTATCTCTTATATTCTTATTGTCACATACCTCTCCCCTTACCCAGCGCTACCTGTTTGCCTCTATCAATACTACTACTGTGCCCTGGCTGGTGTAGCTCAGAGGATGGAGCGCAGGCTGCAAACCAAAGGGTCGCCAGTTCAATTCCCAATCAGTGCACATGGCCTGGGTTGCAGGCCTGGTCCCCCAGTAGGGGGCATGTAAGAGGCAACCGCACATTGATATTTCTCTCCCTCTCTTTTTCCTTCTCCCTCTCTAAAAATGAATAAATAAAATCTTAAAAAAAAATTCTGCTGCATCCTGCCAAAACACTTTCACTGTTTCCCTCACAGCCTGGGTCATTTTCTCCAGTAGTCCATCCCTAGTTATCCTGACTTTTAATTACCTTCATTATTTTTTTTTAACTTTTTTGATCAGTTGACACACAATATTCTTATTTTTATGTGTACAGCATAGTGATTAGATGTTTATATGCCTTACAAAATGACCCCTCCAATAAGTTATTACTCCCAGGATATCATATGTAGCCATTATCAAATTATTGATTATATTCCCTATGCTATAAAAAAGAACACAATCTTGTCATTTGCAACAACATGAATGGGGCCTAGAGGCTATTATGTTAAGTGAAATAAAACAGAGAAAAACAAATACCATATGATTTCACTTACATGTGGAATCTAAGAAACAAAATGAACAAACAAAACAGATACAAATTCACAGATACACAGAAGAATTTGAGGGTCACCAGAAGGGAGGAGGGTGAAGGGAGGGTGAAAAAGGAGAAGGAATTAAAAAATATATAAACTGCCAGTTATAATAACAGCCATGGGGATGTAGAACAATGTTTTTAAAGGGCTTTGTGGTCAAATGGTACTATGGTAACTCCTGACTCCACACCTTGCTGGATGTATGATTATGGAGGAGATACTTCTCAATTTTCCCATCTTTAGTATAAAGAACATAAACATAATCACTACTTGCATGTTAGTATAGGAATTAAATGAAATAAAATATGAGAGACACATATCATCTACTCAAACTTGACAAAAGTAAAGTGGTATGAAGGCTACACTGTATTTGAGAACTGTGTTTATTTTTATCTCCCTCCCTCTATCCTTCATCTTCCTTTTGCGACTATTCTTTGGACATCTTCTCAGATCAGGTGCTTTTATAAATACTGTGTTTGCCATATAGACAGGACAGCACTCTGCTTTCACCCTAAACTTTTCTGACTGAAACCATATTTATTCATTTAATTGTTGTTTATTGAAGCTTTAATTAATACCTCCTTTAACAGCTTTTGAGTTTGCTTACAATATGGACATTGAAACTAAGACCACTTACATTTAAATGTTAAGTTCCAATATCTTGTGGTGGGAATGAGATATAAATATGCTGAATACTTTGACTAATACAATTATCGTTATTGAACATAAAATCAATTCTGCAGTCTTGGCAGCCTGTGCATAAGGGCATTGGTGGTAGGTTATGGGTCTGATAACTATTTTCAAAGATTAGGTAGACATGACTACTGGTCATGAAGGCTAAAAGTTACCTTCAACAGGTGGGATCAGGGGTAGTCGATCTGTGAATCCATGTCTCTAAGTGTTTTCTATTCAGGGATGTCTGCCACATAAGGATGATAAAATTTCATTAAATAAAACTAAGTCAGGCTATGTGTTTTGCAAAACATTTCTCCAGTTTGGCATTGTTTCTGTGTTTTCTTATAACACTTTCAACTATAAACTGCAATTTGATACATCACCCAAGTGACCAAACTGAATGCATAATGCAGTATTTGGAACTGAAGAATTTTTTTGGATAGCTAGTTTGTCAACAAACTAATTCTGTCCATTTGTTTAGTATTTTACAGTTTACAAAGTGCTTTGGAATATGTTACCACTGTTAGAAACACAGCTGAAATGTATTAGAAGGAGCTCTGGGCTTGGAGTTAGATGATTTACATTCAGCTCTGTGCATCAGAGCCTTACAACTGTTCCTCCTATTTCCGGAGCTCCTTCCTGACTCATTTCCCCAAAAGGATTCTGCAGGCATCTCCAGATTAGACAAAATTTTAAGTTTTAGTTCTTTTATAACTTTTTAGAGTTTCTACAAGGGACTGCTAAGATAGACTATTATAAAAAAGAAAACAATTAAGTTATTAACCAACCATGAAAGGTACAAAATATGTCTTATTTCCCTGAATTTCTTTTCCGTCAATGTGTAGTTGACTTCAGGTGGTGGTGTGGGATCTCTTCAACTCGTAACTTTTTCGGCCATCTCCCTTCTTGAAACTAACCCTCTGCACTGTTCTCTCCACTCACAGGCAAGTGGGGAGCTTCCAGAGAGCTTGGTGTCTATTGTTAAACACAAACAAGCAATCAATCAGCTCTAGCCTTTCTTTCTAGTCTAACATTGATCAAATTTTTATGTATAAATTCATTGTCTTTTTTATAGTTTTTTTTTTTTCTCTGTCAGATTTTGCTGTATAGCCAGAGGTAACTTTATCCCTTCCTCCACTGAGAAGAGGAGACCCGGATCTTAATAAGGACAGACACGTGCATGTGCCGCAGCAGGCATGAGAGCTCTTGGATGGAGAAGCCAGTGTTATTTCAATGTTAATGTTTTGTTGTTAATTTTTTTGTTTGCTTAGTTTATAGGAAGAACAAAGTGCTTTAAATTTTATCTTATTATTTTAATTCTTTAGCACCTTTTTAGAAGATGTACCCATGTTGTCCTGTGTCAGTCAACCACATTTATCTTAAAAAATTACTATTTTTTAATTAAGTTTATTGGGGTGACATTGGTTGATAAATTGTATAGTTTCAGGTGTATAATTCTGTGCCACATCACTTGCATATTGCTTTGTGTGCCCACCTCATTTCTTTTTAATGATCTACAAAATTCCATTCCTTGCATTTCTGAATCCTATTTTCTATTCCATGGGTGATTGATGTTTAGATTTCCTCCAAAGCTGTCCAATATTAAGTCCAATGTCTTTCCCTTTTGAATTTTATAAAAGTTTGTCCTAGAAATGCATCCAAGTGTAGAACTGCTCTGTCATGGGGAGTACATCATCCTCATATCACAAAGTGTCACTACATTACTACAATAAGCTGTATGCAGGTATTCCTCTTGCCCTAAATTCTTGGCAACAATTGGCTTTATTAGATGCTCTAATATTGTCTCTAGTGGGTATATAGTAGTATCGCATAATCATTTTAACTCACATTTATCTGATGATAAATGAGGTTGAACATTTTATATTCCTCATGCCCAGGACTATTTTAAGACTATTTTTAGAGCAGCTCGATGTAGGTGAATGTACAGAGATTTTCTAAGTAACCCCTGTCCTCATACATGCATATTTCCCCCCGTTATCAACATAACATCAACAGAGCAGTACACTTTTTTCCATTGCCGAAACTATGAAAAATGATATATCAGCAAAAGTTCATTCTTTACACTGTGGATTATTTTTTGTTTTGTACAATCTATGGATTGGAAAAATATTACTTACATATAGCCATAATTATAATATCATATAGAATATTTTCATTGCCCTAAAATCTTCTGTGTTCTGCCAATTCATCTCTCCCTTCTGATCCCCCACCCCTGGCAATCTCTGACCTTTCCACTGTCTTCATAGTTTTCCCTTTTTATGAATGTCATGTTGAAATCACACGGTAAGCAACCTTTTCAAATTGGCATCATTCACTTTCCAATACACACTCAAGATTTATCCATGTCTTCCTGTGGCTTGATACTTTATTTCCTTTTAGTGTTGAATAATGTTCCATTGCCTGAGTGTAGCACAGTTTATTTATTCATAACTTTTGACAGTTATTTTTTAATTTTATTTTAATTGTTGTTCTTGTAAAGTTTTCTGTCTTTACTCCCATCCCAGCCCACTGCCCCAGCCCTCCCCACCTCCCTCCCATTTCTGCCCTCCCCCAACCCCCCAGTTTTTGTCCATGTGTCCTTTATACTTGTTCCTGTAAACCCTTCCCCTTTTCCCCTGAAATTCCTTCCCCTCTCCCCTCTGGTGACTTTCAACCTGTTCTCAATTTCAATGTCTTTGGTTATATTATGCTTGTTTGTTTGTTTTGTTGATTAGATTCCTGTTAAAAGTGAGATCATATGGTATTTGTCTTTGACTGCCTGGCTTATTTCACTGAGCATGATGCTCTCCAGTTCTATCCATGCTGTTGCAAAGGGTAGGGGCTCCTTCTTTCTTTCTGCTGCATAGAACTCCATTGTGTAAATGTACCATAGTTTTTTGATCCATTCATTTACTGATGGGCACCTAGGTTGCTTCCACCACTTGGCTACTGTAAATTGTGCTGCTATGAACATTGGGGTGCTTAGGTTCTTTTGGGTTGGTGTTTCAGGGTTCTTAGGATATAATCCTAGTATTGGAATTGCTTGGTGAAAAGTGGATCCATTTTTAATTTTCTTAGAAAATTCCATACTGTTTTCTATGGTGGTTGTACCAGTCTGCAATCCCACCAACCGTGCACTAGGGTTCCCTTTTCTCCACAACCTCTCTAAGACTTGTTGCATGTTGCTTTGTTTATGATGGCCACTCTGACTGGTGTGAAGTGGTATCTCATTGTGGTTTTAATTTGCATTTCTCTGATAGCTAGCAGTATTGAACATCTTTTCATGTGTCTCTGGATCCTCTGTATGTCCTCCTTGGAGAAATATTTGTTCAAGTCCTTTACCCATTTTTTTAATTGGGTTGCTTGTCTTCTTAGAGTGGAGTCCTGTAAGTTCTTTATATATTTTGGAGATTAAACCCTTGTCTGAGGTATCATTGGCAAATATGTTTTCCCACATAGTTGGTTCTCTTTTTATTTTAATACTGTTTTCTTTAGTCATGCAGAAGCTTTTTATTTTGATGAGATCCCATTTGTTTATTCTTTTCTTTATGTGCCTTGCTTTAGGGGACATATCAGTAAAAATGTTGCTGCGTGAAATATCTGAGATTTTCCTGCCTATGTTCTCCTCTAGGACTCTAAGGGTGCCATGGCTTATATTTAAATCTTTTATCCACCTTGAATTTATTTTTGTGTGTGGTGTAAGTTGGTGATTGAGTTTCATTTTTTTGCACATAGCTGTCCAGTTCTCCCAACACCACTTGTTGAAGAGGCTATTTTTACTCCATTTTATGTTGCTGCCCCTTTGTCGAATATTAATTGACTGTAGAGCCTTGGGTTTATTTCTGGGCTCTCTGTTCTATTCCACTGGTCCATGTGCCTATTTTTATGCCAGTACCAGGCTGTTTTGATTACAGTGGCTTTATATTACAGTGGCCTTATATTACAGTTTGGTATCAGGCATTGTGATCCCTCCTACTTTGGTCTTCTTTCTCAAAATTGCAGCAGCTATGTGGGGTTGTTTATGGTTCCATATAAATTTTAGAAGTGTTTGTTCTATGTCTGTGAAATATGCCATTGGTACTTTAATAGGTATTGCATTGAATTTGTAAATTGTTTTGGGTAGTATGGACATTTTAATGATGTTAATTCTTCTGATCCATGAACACAGTATATGTTTCCATTTGTCTGTGTCTTCCTTGATTTCTTTCTTCAGTGTTCTGTGGTTTTCTACATACAGGTCTTTTAACTCCTTGGTTAGGTTTATTCCTAGGTATTTTATTTTCATTTTTGCTATATCGAATGGGATTTTTTTCTTCATTCTGCTTCTGCTTTTCATTGTTGGTACACAAAAATGCCTTTGATTTCTAGATATTGACTTTGTATCCGGCTGTTTGGCCAAATTCATTTTTTAGGTCCAGCAGCTTTTTGGCCAAGTTTATAGGATTTTCTATGTACCCTATCATGTCATCTGCAAACACTGATTGCTTTGTTTCCTCCTTTCCAAGTTGGATGCCTTTTATTTCTTTTCCTTGTCTAATTGCTGTGGCTAAGATTTCCAATACTATATTGAATAGAAGTGGTGAAAGTGGACAACCTTGTCTTGTTCCTGATCTTAGTGGAAAAGCTTTTAGTTTTTGCCTGTTGAGTATGATGTTGGCTATAGGTCTTTCATATATGGCCTTTATTATGTTCAGAAATGCTCCCTCTATTCCCTCTTTGCTGAGTATTTTTATCATAAATGGGTGTTATACCTTATGAAATGCTTTTTTCGCATCTATTGATATGATCATGTGATTTTTGTCTTTGCTTTTGTTTATGTGATGCATTACATTTACTGATTTGTGAATATTGTACCATCCTTGCATCCCTGGGATGAATCCCACTTGGTCATGGTGTATGATCTTTTCAATGTATTGTTGGATGCGGTTTGCCAATATTTTGCTGAGGATTTTAGCATCTATGTTCACCAGCGATTTTGGCCTGAAGTTTTCTTTCTTTGTTGTGTCTTTATCTGGTTTTGTGATTAGGATGATGCTGGTTTAGAAAAAGAGTTTGGGAGTCTTCCATCATTTTGGATTTTTTGGAATAGTCTGTGAAGGATAGGGGTTAGCTCTTCCTTAAATGCTTTATAGAATTCTCCTGTGAAACCATCCGGTCCAGAACTTTTATGGGTTGGGAGATTTTTGATTACTGCTTCATTTTCATCTGCTTTTATTTGTCTGTTCAAGCTTTCTGCTGCTTCTTCATTGAGTTTTGGAAGATTATATATTTCTCCAAAAACTTGTCTATTTCACCTAGGTTTTCAAATTTCTTGGAATACAATTCTTCATAGTCATTCCTTACACTCCTTTGTATTTCTGTGGTGTCAGTTGTAATCCCTCCTATTTCATTTCTGATTGTGTTTATGTGGGTCCTCTCTCTTTTTTTTCTTCATGAGCCTGCTTAAAGGTTTGTCGATTTTGTTTATCTTTTCAAAGAACCAGCTCCAGGATTCATTGATCCTTAGAACTGTGCTTTTAGTCTCTATGTCATTTAACTCTGCTCTGATCTTGGTTATTTCCTTCCTTCTACTTGCTCTAGGTTGTCTTTGTTGTTGTTTCTCAAGTTCGTGTAGGCGTAGCATTAGGTTGTTTGTTTGAAATATTTCTATCTTTTTTAGGTAGGCCTATATCACTATGAACTTCCCTCTCAGGACTGCCTTCAGTGTGTCCCATAAGTTTTGTGTTGTTGTGAGCATTTTTGTTTTTTTCCAGAAACTTTTTGATTTCTTCCTTAGTTTCATTCTTGACCCATTCATTGTTTAATAGCATGCTATTCAATCTCAATGATTTTGAGTGTTTTGGGTTTTTCCCCTTGGGATTGGTTTCTCATTTCAGTCCCTTGTGGTTGGAGAAAATGCTTGGTATGATTTCAATTTTCTTGAATTTGTTGAGGCTTGTTTTGTGTCCTATCATGTGGTCTATCTTTGAAAATGTTCCATGTGCATTTGAAAAGAATGCATATTTAGTTTCTTTGGGATGAAGGGCTCTATATATATCAGTTAAGTCCATTTCATCTAGAGTGTTGTTCAATGCCACAGTATCTTTGTTGATATTTTGTTTGGAAGATCTGTCCATTTTTGACAGTGGGGTATTAAAATCCCCTACTATAATTGTGTTGCTGTCAATACCTTTCTTGAAGTCCTCTAAAATTTTCTTGATGTATTTAGGTGCTCCTATGTTGGGTGCATATATATTTACAATGTTTCTTCTTGGTGGATTCTTCCCTTGAGTATTATGAAGCGACCTTCTTGGTCTCTCTTTATGGTCCTTCTTTTGAAGTCTATTTTGTCTGATATGAGTATTGCTACCCCAGCTTTTTTTTCCCTGTCCATTTGCTTGGAAAATTTGTTTCTAGCCCTTCACTTTGAGTCTGTGTATGTCTTTTGTCCTGAGGTGGGTCTCTTGTAGGCAGCATAGTTGTGGTCATGCTTTCTTATCCATTCAGCTATTGTATCTTTTGATTGGAGCATTTAATCCATTTACGTTTAAGGTTATTATTGATAGGTACTGATTCATTGCCTTTTTCATACCTGTGTTCCTCTGTCTCTCTCTCCCTTTTCCTTCCTTTCTTTAAAGTAGTCCCTTTAGCATCTCTTGCAGAACTGGTTTGGTGTATTCTTTTAGACTTCTTTTGTCTGGGAAGCTCCTTATTTGGCCTTCTATCTTTATTGAGAGCCTTGGTGGGTAAAGTAGTCTTGTTTGCAGGCCTTTGGTTCTCCTTACTTGGAATATTTCTTGCCATTCTCTTCTGGCTTGGAGCATTTCCATTGAGAAGTCAGCTGCTAACCTTATTGGGGATCCCTTGTATGTTTATTCCTGTTTCTCCCTTGCTGCCTTTAAGATTCTCTCTTTGTCTTGGAATTTTGCCATTTTAATTATGATGTGTCTTGAAGTAGGTCTCTTTAGGTTCCTCTTGATTGGGAATCTCTGTGTTTCCTGGATTTGTGTGACTTTTTCTTTCATCGAATTAGGGAAGTTTTTCATCATTATTTTTTCAAATAGATTTTCTATCCCTTGGTCTTCTTCTCCTTCTGGTACCCCTATTATACGGATATTATTATGTTTTATATATCTTGCATTTCCCTTCGTCCCTCTTCATTCTCTCTGAGCCTCTTTTCCTTTTCTTGCTCTTTCTGGGTGTGTTTTTCTACTTTGTCCTCCAACTCACTGATCTCATCTTCTGCTTCATCAATTCTGTTTTTGATTCCTTCTACTGTGTTCTTCAGTTCAGAAATTGTATTCTTCATTTCTTCTTGGCCCTTTTTGATAGTTTCTATTTCCTTTTTCATGTTGATATAGTTCGCAGTGAGTTCATCATAGCTTCCCTGTAGTTTCTGGTAGCTCATTGTGAACTCATGGAGCTTCCTGATAACCATTGCTTTGAACTCAGTATTTAATAGTTGAGTTGCCTCTGTTTCATTTAACATTCTTTCTGGGGCTTCCTCTTTTCCTTTCATTTGGGGATTGTTTCTTTGTCTTCCAAATGTTTGTGAGACTCTTCTTGTTAGCCTCAGCTTCTTAAATTGATCTGTTCTTGCTCCCTGGGTTTATGGTGTGACGTTCTGTAGTAGAATACCTGTGAGATTTAGTGGTGCAGTCTCCTTCAGGTATCCTGGTGTTCAAAGCTTCCACCGTCTCAGCTTTTGGGATGCCCCCTCTTTGGGTCCAACTCTGTTTTTTTCACAGTCCTGGGTTTTTTTTTTTTTTTTTTTTTTTTTTTTTTTTTTTTTTTTTGGTCTCATTCATCAGTTTTTAAAAAGAGAAAAGGAAAAAATGAAAAAAGAAAAAGATAAAATTGGAAAGTAAGGAAGAACTAATAAAAGAAGAAAGAAGGAAAGAGAAGCAAAAGGAATTGAGGGGTAAAAAAATAAAAATAATAAAAAAAATAATAATAAAAAACCTCTTGCTGGTTTCAAACTTGTCTAACAGGTTTTTCTGGTCTTGCTGGATGAGGGATGACTGGTATTGCTTTTCTCCCTGTTCAACACTCAGCTTTGGGCTACTCTCCCCAGGGCTAGCCATGCACTTTCCCTAGAGCTAACCTGGTGCCTCTGCACAGGGCTTTGGGTGTGGTTTCTGAGCCTCCTGCAGAGCACTCGTTTTCCCAAGTTTATGGGTGTGAGTTGGGATCTCCTACTGATGGAGCACTCCCTGGGTTTATGCGTGTGAGCTCCGGGTCTCCTACGGGGTGTGCATGCTGACCTGAGTTTATGGGTGTGGGTTCCACAGGTTTCCTGTGTTGCTTGCACTCACCCTAGGTTCACAGGTATGAACTCCAGGTCTTCCACAAAGCCCCTTCCTCTCATCCCATGGGCATCTCCAGTTGCTTGGCTGCCTTCAGTCACATGTATGCCTCTGGTCCCAGGGGCTTGGGTGTGTACTCCTCCCAGGGCTATGCATGGGTGCTCACAGCCCCTGTGTGTTTGCCACTCAGACCTTAACTCCCCTCTCTGTGACTTCAAGCAACCAGGTCTCTCCCAGTGTTGCTCAAACCTTGTTTGGCTGGGGAGAGAGCAGTTGACCCAGTTCTCTTCCTAGATCCCTGTGGCAGACCCAGCAAGCGCCCCTGGGCTATAGCTGTCCTGGTCTCCGTGCTGATACCTGGGCCATTATTGTCCTGAAAAACTCTCCTTACCGTCTGGTTTTTCAATGTCCACTACAATTTTTTGATCTCCTGTTTTCATCTGTGCTGTGGTACTGTTAGCTGTTTGCTTTGTTCCTTCGTAGATCGGCTAGCAACTTTTGACAATTATTAATAAAGATGAATTTTACATTTTGGTGAATAATTCAGTTTGAGTTAACTTTTGGGAAAGGTATAAGATCTGTATCTTGATCCTGTTTTTTTTCTTACATTTGGGTATCTAGTTGTTTGAGCATCAGTTGTTCAAAAGACTATCTTTGCTCTCTGTTATTACCTTTACTCCTTTGTTACAGATCAGTTAACTATATTCATGGAGTATACTTCTAGGATTTCTATTCTGCTCTATTACTCTATTTGTCTATTTGCCAGTACCACACTGTCTTGATAACTGTAAGTTTATAGAAATTCTTAAAGCTTGGTGGCATCAGTTTTCCAACTTTGTTCTTGTCCTCAATATTGTGCCAGCAACTCTGGGTCTTTGCCTGTTCCTATAACTTTAGAAATAGTGAGCAATATCCATGAAACAACTTGCTGGGATTTTTATTGTAATTTCACTGAATCCATGTATCAAGTTGGAACAAACTGACTTTTTGACAACATTGAGTTTCCTTATTCATTAAAATAAAATATCTATTTATTTCTTCTTTGATGTCATTCATCCATTTTTTTAGTTTCCCTCATAGAGATCTCATGCATGTTTTGTTATATTTACAACTAAATATTTTATTTTTGGAGGGAGTGCTAATGTAAATGGTATTGTGTTTTTAATTTCAAATTCTACTGGTTCATTGTTGGTATATAGGAAAGCAATTAACTTGTATATTAATATGGTATCCTGCAAACTAGCTAAAATTGCTAATTAATCACAGGAGATTTTATGTCAATTCTTTTGAAATTTTTCTATAGATAGTTATATCATCTGTTAAAAAAGATAGTTTCATATTTGCATTCCTAGTATGCAAATATAAAACTTTATTCTGGGATTACTTTTTAATAAAGGTGAATGATAAATGTGATGACTATTTTTCTCTCTGTGAATTTTTTATTCATATTCTTTACCTCTTTTGTGGTGATGTTTTGATTTTCTTTGTTGTTGATCTTAAGAGTTTATTGTAAATTTTAGACATTAATATCGGTTTTAGACATCGAAAATCTGTTCTGTTAAATCAGTAGTCTGTACTTTTATTAGTCATTTGTTTAAAAGAAATATTATTTTTTCATCAGTCTTTATGTAGGCATTTTTAACAAAATGTTAAATGGTATTTCCAAGGCTAGTTTGGCAAAAAAAAAAAAAAAAAAGAAAAGAAAAGAAAAGAAAACATGCTCCATATTCTGGATTCAGGTATAATGTAATACTTTTAATACAGAGAGCATAAAATTAAGACACTACTCTAAAGAGGTGAACAGAGTGGATTGTTTGTTTTGATGATTGATTGCTTGATTTGTTATCTGCCCATCCATTGTATGATCTAGTGTATGTTTTTCTAATTCTTCATTAACTATGCTATGAATAATCCATAAAATAAAATTTATAAGACCATACAAAATAAAGAGATGAAACTAATTCTGTAATTTAAAAGCAGATGTTGAAAATCATGACAAGGTATATGAAACAATAATATATGCCAAAACAAAGTCATCTATTTCTAAAAAGTATTTTTATTCTTTCACAAAATAAAGCTTATTAAATTATTTTTGAAGGTAGAAAAGGAGTTAAAAGGGTTTTAAGTTTTATCCTTGAAATTTTTTTCCCAGTTGCCAATAACCAAATTCATCCCTTTAGAGTTTGTGATCATATGTCATTTTTCCAATTCAACAGTCTTCAAAATCTTTGAAAAAGTGAAATAATCATTTCCTTTGATGATACTATGGCATATAAGGCTGTACTATCATTATAAAAGCCTTTTCAGCCTGTGATATTTGCTACTAGGCAGGAGTTCTGAAGAAAAAAATATTCACCTTCAATAACCAATAGGGTCTTATTCATATGAATCCAAAATAATAGTGAAATTGTATCCATCTTTGTGAGTGTATGTTGACACACTCCTTCAAGAACACACACTCACATGCATGTACACTCTCACGCCCTACTTCCAAATAGAAAATCTGTTCTACATGTCTGACATGTAGTTACCAAGGATTCAAAAATAATATCTGGGTCAGAGCTGCCTACTTAACCACTAAATTTTAGGGGTTCTTTAGCAGTCAGTATAGACCATTAGTCCAAATCTCTTGTGTAGAAAGGATTGAATCATGTCAATCCCTCACTATAGCCAAATTTAAGATCTGTTATTCATTTTCAAGTATTATTGCTTCAGGAAAAACTTATATCTAATAATTTGTTTCCTTTGTCTGTGTGGTGACTTGTCACTTAATGTGATTTTTCTTTCCAGGGAATCTAGTCTCAGAGCAATGGTGTGGAAAACTTAATTTATGTGAAGTGTTTTTGAGTCTTCTTTATCTAATCTTACATTCTAGTGTTAAATATTAAAAATACACTTTTTAGTGGACCTCAGATCATTTTGAAAGTGATAAAAGACCAAATTGAGCTGGGGAAACTTAGGTGAACTTGGGGAATAAAGGTGAGGAAAATAGCTCTTAAATACTTTTAAAAATACATCTTTTAGAATATCAAAAGTTGATGGAAGAATCAAGGTCCAACTCAGGAAAACCCTTAGAAAACAAAGCATATTTTTGTTAAATTTAGAACCCTAAACATAGAGAGGAACTTGAAGGGATGAGAATATGGCACATACACATTTGGCTGGGTATAGAGAACAGGTTCTCCACAGTACTGGGTTATGGAAGAAAGAGACAAAAAGGACATGGAAGATCAGGTGGTAGGATGTAGCCTTATCATGGGATATGCAGGACGGACATCTAGAGACATTTTTTAAAGTGCTCAGTGTAATTGGCAAGCAGGATTTTCTAATCAAATACTATCCCAGTGTGGGCTAATTATAACCTCTGTTTCCTGGACTGGAAGATTAGTCTGCGGGTGCCTGTGCACTTATTAGACAGCAGCAAGATAGATCTAAGATAAGGAAAGAATTAATGGTCTCTTTGTGCTACTTTACTGGACATTTTTACAGAATCCAATTTTCTATTTTTAAAGATTTTATTTATTTATTTTTAGAGTAAGGGAGGGAGAACGACAGGGAGAGAAACATCAATGTGTGATTTCTTCTTGTGCGCCCCCAACTGGGGACCTGCCTCATAATCCGGGCATGTGTCCTAACTAGGAATCAAATTGGCAACCCTTTGGTTCAAAGGCCAGTGCTCAATCCACTGAGCCACACCAGCCAGGGAAGAATCTAATTTTCTTTACATTTCTATTATTTTTAATTGAATATTTTTGGCTGACACTGGTTAACAAAACCATACAGGTTTCAGGTGCACAATTCTACAACATATCGTCTGTACACTGTACTGTGTGTTCATCATTCCAAGTCAAGTCACCGTCCATCATCATTTATCCCCCCTATACCCTCCTCCATCTCCCTCAAACTCCATCCCCACCATGCTGCTGTCTGTGTTCATTTGTTTATTCTCTCTTTTTAATTTTTTGGTCTATCTCACCACCTCCTTACAAGTCTCCCCCCACCAAGCTGGCACTCTGCTCTCTATGAGTGTCTCTATTTTGCTTGTTCTGTTAAAGCATATTTTGCTTTGTGTAGTGAAAGTATCTGTAGTTTACCTGATATGTTCTTTGTAGCTTTTATAATCAGCTTCATATAATTTCACATGCAAGATACCTTAAGCTTTGTCAATAAGCCTTTCAATGTGTTCACCAGTCTAAGAACGGGAAAGAAAAAAAAAAATTCTGTTGGCTGAAACTGCTTTCCTTCTTTTGGCCCAGGGAAGTTCAAACTCCTTAATGGCTAAAATTCATTAGATTTTTATTTAGTAGTAAAATCATTAGAACATAGACAGCATCTTTTATTTTTCTTAGGCATGTGAAGAATGTTGCCACAAGCATCCTTTCTTATTTTTTAAGCATTATCTAAATTACCATTAATTCAAAATAAGTTATGTGGAAGAGTCTATGGTCCTTAATTTTTCAGGATATATTGATCAAGATAACACATCTGGGAAGAAATATTTTGAGACTGAAATTGCAAATTTTGGTGATATAACAGGCTAACAATGGGCAATAAGAAAGGATAGAACAGAAATAATAAGGATATAACAATTTTTCAAAAAAATAAAAATAAAATGGCTTTTGTTGATTCTCTTGTTGTCTATAACTTTAAGTTCAAAACATGGTCACTTATAAGCATAGTTTTGTTGGCCGGCTGTCACACTTTGTTCCTAAATTGCATGAGTCCAGTGCTCTCTATACAGAACAGGTGGACCTAAAAAGGAGATGATGAAAGGCTGAGTCCAAATAATCTTTGCAACTGTTCTTGTGAGTTCTGCTGTGACTCTCATGTGTCCTGAAGATGCTCTTTCTCCCCTGACCCTGAATCAATAATTTAGAGTCACCTTGGCATCTCCTTCTTGCTCCTTTCTCCACATGTCAGCAAGTTGTATCCCTTTGTTCTCGTATCATATCACTCATTAATATGCCTTTCTTTCTCTCCACACTAAATAATAGAAATTATAATAATGCAATCACATTAATCATTAACAATGGTTAAAAACTTGGTAAGCACCAGGCACCTTGTTAAGTAGTTTCCATGCTTTATCCCAGTGAATCATCCCAGTAACATTGGTATCTTCCATATTTTACCAGTAGGAAAAATGAGGCTCCATATAGTTAAACCAGTTATTCAAAACTCACATGGCAAGAAAGTAGATTAAGATTTGAATCAAGAAAAGCCTAAGCTTTTGAACATGCTCCATACCTCCTCTAAGTCATACCTTCTGCAGACACTTCTACTATAAATTTTCCTAAACACTGCCACCTGATTTAATCTTCCTGATATGCATCTCTAATCATATCAGTGTCCTTCCAAGGATTATTTCCCACTTACTGAAGGGAGTAACCTGATGATTCGGATGGTGGGCTCTGGCAGCTGACTATCTGGGTTATAAACTTTGTTCATCATATCCTGTCTTCCTTGTTGGATTTTAGGGTCTTTAAGAATAAGACTGAGTCTTATCAATCCACACATCTGTAGTAAGTACTTGGTTCATGATCTCACACATAGTACCCACTCTACAAACATTTATAGGAATCAGCATAAATGAATAGAGGTAAAAGTTTTTTTAAAAGATAATTTGATTCCATCAAAGAAGCTAATGCCAGTATTTGAAAAATACTGATGGCATTATAAGACAAAATCTAGCTCTTTGTTAATTGGTGTAAGAGAATACAAATAATGAAAATTCAACACTGCAGTATAATGATAACAAGGACATAAAATAAGGTCCATTTCTAGCTTTGCTGTGAAGAAACAGAGTTTGTTGGATAAGTCAGCAAGCCCCTGTGTCTTAATCAAGATCATTCTAGTAGGATATTCTACATTTGACTGTCCTATTTTTCTGAGCACCCACCCCCACTAGTCTATGTCCCATTTTGCATATTCAGACTAGTTTATACTTTTAGAAACTTCTAAATCATAAAATCTACTTTAGCTCCTTTATTTATTTTGGGGTTCTGGTAATAAAGGAGGAATTGTCTTCTCCTGTTACTCCAACAAAACCAGAAATTCTACTCAGAAACCAGGAACTGCAGATACAGTTCTACCACACAGATGTGCCACCCTGGGCCAACACTCAAATTTCTTGAGATGGACTGAAAAAAATACCGCAATATACAATCTGGATAACTAATCTCCCTCAAACAAAGCATAGGACAAATTCTTTCTTAAGATGAATGTTCTTTAAATTTAAGAATTGTTCTAGGAATTTTCTGGATATTGAAATATCATTGATCTGCAAGGGGGAGTTTTTTAACATATTTTATTTCTAAAGTCCTTAAATCAACACTACTATTTACAATCTCAATGAAATTTAAAACATACTTCATTTCTCTTTTTCTCAATCTGTAATATGGAACTAATAATAGCACTCATTTGACAAATTGTTTTGAAGATTAGTGAGAAATTAACTATAGGTAATAGAATATATATCAGATGTTAATTTTATTTTTCTTCTTATTACAAGAGTGTACATGTTGTTATTCTAAATTTGACTCCACACAGAATGAGGCTAATATACTGCTTCTAACAGAATTTTGAAGGATCTGAAGAAAATAATGCTGCCTCCTATAACTAGTGTTAGTGAAATGTATTATTTAGTTTAAGTTTTATAGATGAAGCATTAGGGGAAAACATTTTTTAAAAAGATCTAGCTCACAGCACAGGCCTGGGTGAATGTCATACAGAGAAATCATTAATTTGAAAAATATTGAACACCTCAAGTGTGCCATGTTCCATACAAGATGCTGTGGGGTCATACATTGACAATTAAGAAACATATACTCCATTCCTAGAGAAAGACAAAAAGCAATTGCAACACAATGGAATAAGGACCCTAACATATGTAAATGCAAGATCTGTAGAAAATGAAGTGTCTAATGCTTGCAGAGAAAGTGAGACTGCTTTATAGGAAAGGCGACATTGTCTACATAAACCGATGCTTGAAAGCCAGTTTTCAGGAAGACAAAGGGAAACAGCCTGCGCAGAGACAATAGGAAGAAAAGGCAAGGGATGGCTGGAGATTTATAAGTTGTTTGGTGTAACTAATGAATAGTAGATGGTGGACAGAGTCCAAGGGCTTTCACAGCAGAAAAAGCTGGAACTAAAACCTGAGATTGATTACTAGAGATCCTTCCTGGGAAGCAGTTTGTTTATAATTCTGTCTGAGAATTGCAAGCAAGAGGCTATCATTTTCAAAATTCAGAATCCATTTGTTTTACATATTTTTAAAATTTTCAATTAAAGTTGATATTCAATATTATATTAGTTTCAGGCATACAGCATAGTGATTAGACATTTACATAACTTATGAAGTGATCCCCCAATAAATCTATACCCACCTGACACCATACACAGATATTATGGTATTACTGGCTACAACCCCTACGCTGTAGTTTATAGCCCCATGACTATTTTGTAACTGCCAATATGTACTTCTTAATCCTTTCACCTTTTTCACTCATCCCCATTCCTTCCCATCTGACAACCATCACTTTGTTCTCTGTATCTAACAAGTTTGTTTCTGTTTTGTTTACCTATTTTCTTTTTTAGATTTCATATATAAGTGAAATCATATGTATGGCATTGTCTTTCCAAGTCTTACTTATTTCACTTACATAATATCCTCTAGGTCCATCCATGTTGTCACAAATTATAAAATTGTATTTTTTTATGGCCAAGTACTATTCCATTGTGGATATGTACCATGTATTCTTTATCCAACTGTCCAGTGATGAACACTTAGGTTGCTTCCATATCTTGGCTATTGTAAATAATGCTGCAGCAAACATAGGGATGCATATGTGAATATTTTTTTGAATTGGCGCTTTGAATTTCTTTGGATAAATAACCAGATTCTGATAGCAAAGTAGAAGGAAGAAAACAGAGCCTAAAGTTCTAGAGCAGCCTATCTCCAAATGTGTTTCTAGACCAGAAGTCCTGGTAGAAATGCAAATTGTTAGTCTCCACCCTAGAAATCCTGAATTTGAAACTCTGGGGTGGATCCACAGTGTTTGAACAAGCACTGCAGATAATTCAGACATTCACTGGCATTTGAGAACTAGGGATCTAGACAAATTTGTTGCCTTTGTCCAGGTAAAGTATGTGCTCTTTCCTATAAGCAAAGACAGTGAAGACAAAGTTTGGGAAATAAATCTGAGATTAAAGTTGGCCATAATTGAGTGATTGGGTGTGGGCAGCTGGTTAGGTGGAGATTCTGAGAATACATTTGGTGGGACAATCAAGTCTATAAAGTGAATAAAAGGAGATAGGGAATACAGAGTCATGCTGTAGGGTGATGTGGAGTGGGAAAGGCATGGTAGAGACCTGCAGTAGTAAAATGTCACAACCTGGAACATCTGGCAGAGGAAGTATCTAACATGACAGTGGAAAGAAAAGAGGAAAGCAGCTTTATTTACAACCGGGTTTGGTCTAATTCCACCTGCATTCCTCATGAGCTTCAGTAGCTTTTGTATGCATCTGCAAAGAAATAATGAGCATGTTTTTACATAGGGAAGGGCCAGAGCTTGAAAGTTGTGAAGATATATTACAGTCCTTGAAATCTTGACATGCAATAAATATATTTCCATGCTCTTCCCTACATCACTGCTAAAAAAAATCTGTATTCCATCTTCCACCAATTTACACAAGCCCAGATATTTGTGAATTCAGACTTAAGCTCCTTGTTTTTGCCTCTTAGGCCCTTGCCAATTCTGTGTTTGCCAGTGTTTTGTTTTGTTTTCCAAACAGTTTGAACTAATTTTATATGTAAAACTTTATGAGACACTCTGTCAATTTTATTTTTTACTTTAGCTCCAATATATAGCATCCACTGGATGCTCTCAGCCACTACCTTTATAACTTGGCCTCACTGAGTTTGACTGGCATGATGTGTTCCCTCCTCCAGCTCCTATTAAATTCCTTGTGAAATCCTGGGCTCAGACATAGTGGAGCAGTAGTTTGGGGAGTAGGCAGAAGGATTGGGGGCAGTGATTATGGTGAGCTACTGGGGGACATAGGGGAACACAGAGTATATATAAAGAGAAATAATCCTAATGAAGCAGTATGCGGAGTAGAGAAGGAAGGAAAGGACTCAGTAGTGCTTCCACCAGATCAATACCAAAGGTGGAAGTATTTTTATATGGTCAGCACTAGGCATGATAATGAAACAGCAGTTTCTTGTTTTCAGGGATCTCTCTTAAGTCAAGAAGGCAAGAGACTTTTTTTTTTTTTAACTCCTTAACCACTCCACCCCAAATGCCCACAGTGAACCTTTTCACAAATTAGGCATTCTTTAATGATTTGTTGCAATGTTTGAATGAATCCACCTTCGTAGATTCTCACTTCTATTTCCCTTTAGCCTGGGTATTCTACCAAATATACACATCGATGTCATGTGTGTATCAACTGCTGGATGATGCACTACCTCACTTGGAGCTGGAAATTTTCTGCTATATTTGAAAGCTAGAATGAGATAAGTTGTTCAGTCTAAAGTATAGGTGTTTAGCTATCTGTTTAGCTATCTTCAAGTGACTCAAGAGGGAGCAATAAAGTGTATGCATACCAAAGGTTACATTTCTTCAAAGGGCCACAGGGTAAATATTTTCAGTCCACAGATTTCTGTTGCAACTACTTCTTTCTAAATTATAGCACAAAGATGGCAATAGATAAGCCATAGATAATACATAAGCAAATAAGCATGGCTGTCTCCCAATAGAATTTTATTTAAAATAACAGATGTTGGGGCACATTTGGCCCCAGAACTGTATTTTGCCTGCCTTCTGGCATAGACAAAGTCTGTCTTGCTTATTTACCTGAGCAGGTCTTATATTATAGTAAGATATAAAATATATCATCAAAATATTGATACCCATGGTCCAATTAAATATTGAAATAAGCATGAATCTTTGAAGCTAGTATATTGATTATGAAGTGGAATACGTGAAGTTGAAATCCAGACTGCCTGCCTTCATACCCAGAATTTCTATTTACTGTATACCTTTGGCCAATAGTTATACTTTCTCTAGCCTGATTATCTGCCCCCAAAATGAGGAAATACCATATAGCTATATTTTAAGGTTCTAATGAGAATAATCCATGTGAAACATGACAATAACTAGAACAGAGTAAGAACTCGGGGGAAGGAGTCTTGGAAAGGAAACTGAAGCTCAAGATCAAGTGATTTGCTCAAGTTCTGACTTTGCTAAAGATGAAAGTTGTAGAGATATATTATGTTACATACCACCATCACACTTTTCCATACTGAAATGGTGTTGCTGATATTAGGGAACTGAGCCCGGCAGTTTCAGAGGGTCAAAGAAATGTTTGCCCTGCTTACTTTCTATGTACCAATACAATTGTATCTATTCCAGAAATACGGTGTGCTGATTGATGAAGATATGACTTAATCAACTTAAGACAATGTGCTAGGATATTGTGCTGTCTTTCTAGCTAATGATCAGCGTCAGGCAGCATATTGTCTTGCCTTTTTTTTTTTTTTTTAACCATCTGCCTTCATGCTGGTTAAGGATGTATTCCTTTGTTTCAATCATTTTAGGAAAATGTTAATGGAACATGAGTGGAGACAAACAGAAATGCTGACCATGCAGCATACAAATTGTGTACATTATTCTGCTCCCTGCATCACGGTTATTCGGAATTCACTATTTAGTTCCTTTCCAACATGATTTTACAAGACTTCTGCTGACAGACACCCATTTTAGCTTGATGTTTGGAAACAGAGTGACATGGTTCAGCATATGCATGGCCTTATCATAAAACACACAGTGCACATGATCAGGTGAAGCTGCTGCTTTGCTGCCACATGTAGTCAGTATGCTGCATGCAACATGCCTGCTTCGAGACTGAAACTAGGGAGGGAAGGCATTTTGCTAAATGAAAGAAAAGCAACTTTATACACTTAAGTTCATATTAAAACTTTTTAAAGAGTATTTTATGGAATCATCAACTACTAAAGTTAGTAGAGATTAGGCTTTAAAATAATTGCAAAGCAGAAACAAACCCAGAAAGCAGGTCACATACCTCCTACTCTGTATTTTCCCATTAAACTCTGCTATCATATAGATCATACTCATATAATATATGTATATGTTTATAGTAACAATTTCAAACGTTATTTCTTCTGTGTTGAATTATATGTACGAAATGTAAATAAACAAATTGTCCAAAATCATTTTATATGTCCAAAGTTGTTTAGCATCTTAAAAATAACACTGTGACTGTAAATATTGCTCTTTTTCTTCATTTAACAATTGAACCAAGTTCTCCCAGAGCCTTAATACTCCAAGGTTGAGATAGCTCCCCAGGAAGAAGATGAAAAGTTCCTCAGAAAGATGTTACTATTTATTTGACTTAGATGACTGCTTTTAGGGAGATGACAGTTTGTTTCTTTGTTGAATGCCAGCATATCACAATAAGAGAAAGAATACTGAATTTGAAATCTACTTCACACCATAGAAACTCAGCCATATGAAAAAAGAAAAGACAAAACCCAGGAGAGGACTTGGAGTATATGGAGGATATACCCTTTGTAGGTCAGAGATTTGAGGAAAGAAGAATAAGAGAGGCTAACACAAATCAATGGGCATGTCCCCACTTCCCCCTGCGAAGGTAGAAAAGGGGAAAGAAAGATTCAGATGGCTGCAGGAAGTCTGAGACCATTGCAGACCAAAGCACTGGAGTAATAAAAAAAAGTCCTGCAAGTGATCACTTCTAAGGAGATAAAGGGCAATGGCACAACCTTAGATGTGATGTATCTGAACAAGAGAATCTGACTCTTCCTCACCTGCCTGTGGGGTGCTGGGCCCTGGTGTCCTGCTTGCATTGGTTACTTCCCTACGTGAAGCTCAGCTCCCGGTCTCAGAGGCCAGGATGTCTGTGGTGTAGAAGAGCAAAAGTTCTCCTCAACTTTGGGTCTCTGGATACTCCTAAGAATTAAACATATATAAGATTAATTAGATATACAAACTTCCGGCCAAGACTGGGGAGTAGGTAGATACACTGTACCTCCTTGCACAATCAAAAGAAGAACAACAACAAATTTAAAAACAAAAACAAAAAAACAACCTGAACTGACAGAAAAATCAAACTGTATGGAAGTCCGACAACCAAGGAGTTAAAAGAAGAAACATTCATCTAGACTGGTAAAAGGGGCAGGGACAGGCTGCTGGGTGGAGAGGACTCCCAGAAAGGCAGCAAGCAGCTGGAGGACCGGGGTGGGCAAGGAGTTAGCTGTTGGAGTGGATGGTCCCACATTCATAGGCAGATAAATTGGGAGAAGCAACTGGGAAGCAAAACAGACCACTCAACCTAGGGTTCCAGGAAATAGCACTTCAAAACCTCTGTCTGACAGATCCTGTGTGGTTTGCTGCGGTGGGAGAAACTCTCAGCCTCACAGAAGAATTCCTTAGAGATACCACAGGGTCCTAGAATGTACGTAAAACTACCAACCGGAGAATCAGCACCAGAAGGACCCACTTTGATTGTTGACCACCCACTTCGAGTGACCGCAAGCTGTCTCAGAGCCTAGCAAACTGCATTGTTCCCTTTTGGACCCCTCTCCCCTGTTTAGAGCCACAATACAGCAGTGATATGGGTTGCCCCACCCTGGAAAATACCTAAGGCTCTGCCCATTACTATGTAATGGTTGTGTGAGACAAAGAAACAAAAATGGCCCAAAGGAAAGAACAGATCAAAGCTCCAGAAAAAATACATCTAAGCGATGAAGAGATAACCAATTTATCAGATGCAGAGTTCAAAACACCAGTAAACAGAATGCTCACATAAATGTTGAGTATGGTCACAAAATAGAGAAAAGAGTGAAGGCTATGAAAAGTGAATCAAAGGAAAATGCACAGGGAACCAACAATGGCAGGAAGGAAACTGAGACTCAAATCAACAGTTTTGACCAGTAGGAAAAAATAAACATTCAACCAGAACAGAATGAAGAAACAAGAATTCAAAAATATGAGGAGATACTTAGGAACCTCCAGAGCAACTTTAAACATTCCACCATCTGAATCATAGGAGTGCCAGAAGGAGAAAAGGAAGAGCAAGAAAATGAAAACTTATTTGAAAGAATAAGGAAGGAGAACTTCCCCAGTCTGGCGAAGGAAATAAACTTCCAGGAAGCCCAGGAAGCTCTGAGAGTCCCAAAGAAGTTGGACCCAAAGAGGAACACACCAAGGCACATCATCATTAAGTTACCCAAGATTAAAAACAAAGAGAAAATCCTAAAAGCAGCAAGAGAAAAGGAGACAGTTACCTACAAAGGAGTTCCCATAAGACTATCAGCTGATTTCTCAAAAGAAACCTTGCAGGCAAGAAGTATTCCAAGTCATGAAGGGCAAAAACCTACATCCAAGATTGCTCTATCCAGTGGAGTTTTCATTTAGAATGGAAGAGAAGATAAAGTGCTTCTCAGATAAGGTCAAGTTAAAGGAGTTCATCATCACCAAGCCCTTAGTATATGAAATGTTAAAGGGACTTATCTAAGGAAAAAAAGAAGATTAAAAACTATGAACAGTAAAATGACAACAAACTCACAACTATCAACAATCTAAACTAAACAAACAAACAAAAAACACCAAAAACTAACTAAGCAAACAACTAGAACAGAATAGCATCACAGAAATGGAGATCACATGGAGAGTTATCAGTAGGAAGGGAGAGGGGGCAGAATAGGGAAAAAGGTGCAGGGAATAAGAAGCATAAATAGTAGGTACAAAATAGACAGGGGGAGGTTAAGAATAGTACAGGAAATATAGAAGCCAAAAAACTTATGTGTACAACCCATGGACATGAACTAAAGTGGGGGGAATGCCAGTAGAAAGAGGGGTGGGTGCAAAGTGGAGGGGGATAAAGGGAGGGAACTGGATAACTGTAATAGTATAATCAATAAAATATATTTCAAAAAACTAAAAAAAAGATAAATTAACAGGATAAAAGCATACAAATTTTGTTGAAATTTTACATGTACATAGTATCCTTCCCAAGAGATTGAAGATTCAAAGAAATTACCAGATCAGGAAGCTGTTATACCTTTTAGGAAAGGAGAGAATAAATTTGCAAAGAATTTAGCCCAGATTGGTGTGGCTCAGATTGACTGGGCAAAGCGAAAGTTTGCCAGTTGATTCACAGTCAAGGCGCATGCCTGGGTTGTGGGTTCGGTCCCCAGGAGGCAACTGATCGATATTTCTCTCTCACATCAATGTTTCTTCCCTTTTCCCCCCTTCCCCTCTCTCTAAAAATAAATAAATAAAATCTTCTAAAAAAAAAAGAAATGACAAAACAAAGGGTCTTAGGCTAGGGGTAGTACACAGTGTAAACATAAACTGAAAGTTAAGGGTGTAACAATGTTTGTTTGTTCAGACTTCTTGGTGCTAAATTCTCTGTCTCTGGTGATAAGAATGGGTCTATTATCCTGTGAGTTAGGGGGACCATCTCAAGATTAGCAATTTGGAATTTCTCTCTTAATCTACTATGATTTTTCTTTCCTGAACTCTATAGTAATACTATCATATTCTACATACAATTTCTAATGCATGGGCACATATCCAGAAAATTTGCCTTTTCATTTACTATTTTATCTCTTCCATGGAATACTATTGACAAGCTACTCTTTGTGCTGTACTGATCTTTGAATCAATATTCCACCAAGCTCTTTTCTTATCAGTTGCTGTTTATCATGTACAAGATGTTACGGGTAAGCACAAAATCTTTGGAAAACTAGTCATTGAATACTGAGTAGAAAAGGAAACTACTAATCTCTTAAAGAGTATCCAAAGATATTAATAGGACTATAAGTAATCCCATAATTATATCTTTCTGTAGAAGCATTGGAAAAAAGTCAATTCCAAATGAAAACTGAAAAAGGCCAATGTTTCCTTCAATTTGCATATTTTCAAAGAAATCAAGTTCAATAAATTCCATCAATGACTTAACTTTTCGAAATTTGAAAAAGTGAATTCTCATCAAAAGGTGAGGTCTTTTTGAATAATCTTTAAAGAGTTAATATACATCAATTAGATGATATATATACACATATACATATATACATTAGGTTCTGTGTGTGTGTATATATATGTACATACACACACATTATATAATAATACATTAGGTTCTTCATCTTGTATCAAACATAAATATTGAAGGGATAAGAAATAAAAGAATCAATTACATGCTTCATCAAGCAAGGAATGAGGGAAAGGCTGTTCCCCATCAACAAAATAGTTTACTTACTCTCTAGGATTTTAAGGCATGAATCAAAGACATCCTAACATTTTAAAATTAAAATTTGAGACAATCAAGCAAAAACGTAATGATGAACTAAAAAAAGTATGCACTATCTAGGAACAAAGCCCTTGTAGGGGCCTAAAATTTCCCCCTAATTAGTTATGTGACCTTAGACAATTTAATTGAGCTATCTGCCTCTCAGTTTCGCCATGGATAAAACTCTGAATGTATAAAATATATTTTAGTGTAACAAAAGGAAACAATGTAAATCCATCTTTAAAGTTGTTTACAGTTAGTTTTTAGTGACCTTTATATGGATTGTTTTACTATAATTATATACATTATTAAATTTCATGGATTGGGTGAATTTCCAAAATTTACAATCCCAGATTAGTACACAAAATCATTCGACCCATCATCCAATAGTATGAGTGCTTTTTTTGGTTTAGCATTTAATCCATTAGAGCAGGGACATTGCGGTTTTGGCTCACTGTTTTTATTATTTTGTGTGGAGTGATGTATGAAATATTGTTGTTCAGAATTCCCTAGATTATGCTGTAACAACTAAAATACTTAATTTTAGTGACTAAATATGCACAAAAATATACTCAAGTTTTGTTCACAATACATTTCTGTCATGAGTCAGCAAGGGGGTGCAGCAACGGTAGTGTTATGGCTGTCATGTGACCTCAAAATTCACATGCTAAAGTAAACCCTCAGCACCTTTCACTGCAATTATATTTGGAGACAAGTCTTTTAAACAAGTAATCTACCACCTTAAGATTTATGAATAAAGAAAATATTTATGTATATCTTTAACAATAAAAGTGCAAAACTTGTACACTGAAAAACACAAACACTATTAAAAGAATTTGAAGACCTAAATAAATGGAAAAAGATCCTGCAATCACAGATTGAAGGCCTTAATTTTTAGGATGATCTATTTCCTGAATTGATTTACATATTCAGTGCAATTCTATTGAAATCCCAGCTGCTTTTTGCAAAAATTTATAAGCTTATTTTAAAATTAATATGCATGTGTAAGAGACCTAGAAGAACAAAAACAATCTTGAAAAGAAAAATTTAGAGAACTCACATTTCCCAATTCCAACACTTAAATAAAAAGCTGCAGTAATCAAAACAGTGTGATACTAGAATGGGGATAGATATATCGACCAATGAAATAGAATTGAAAGTCCAGAAATAGACCCATATATTTTTGTTTAATCTGTTTCTGACCAGGTCAAGACAATTTACTATTGATTGAATGTCTGTGCCCCCACCCCCAAATTTATATGTTGCAACCTAATCCCCAATGTGAACTGCTTTGGAAGTGGTATCCTTTGTGAGGTGATTAGATTTTGAGGGCAAAGACCCCATGAATGGAATTAATGCCCTTAAAAAGAGTCTCCAGAGAATTCCTTTCCCTTTTCCACTATATCAGCTTACAGGAAGCTGGACATCAGCTGACACTGAATCTGCTGGCACCTTAATTTTGACTGTTCCAGCCTCCAGCACTGTGAGTAATAAATCTCTGTTGTTTATAAGCCATTGAGTCCATGGTACTCTGTTACAACAACACAAACTAAGACACAATTAAATGGGGAAAATAGTTTTTTTAATGATAGTGCTGGGACAACTGGATATCTACATGTAAAAGAATGAAGCTGGACCCCTTCCATACAACACACACTAAAATTAAATAAAAATGGTTCAACGAGCTATATATAGAGGTAAACTCTTAGAATACATAGATATATAACTTAATAAATTTGTATTATACAACTGTTTCTTAAATATGACATGAAAAACACAAGCAACCAAAAAAATCTATGAATTGGACTTAATCAAAATAAAAATATTTGTTCTTCAAAAGACACTGTCAGAAAATAAAATGACAACTTTAAAAATTGAAGAGATATTTGCAAGTCATGTATCGGATTTGGAACTGGCATCGGTAACATGTAAAAAAATTGTTCCAACTCAATAATAAAAGGACAAGTGATCCATTATAATGAATTGAATAGAAATTTCTTCATAGAAAATATACAAATGACAAATGAACACATTAAATGGTGGTGAATGCCATTAGTCATTAAGAAAATATAAATTAAAACCACAATGTTAAACTTCTTCACAAGCACTAGGATGTTCATTATCAAAAGATAAACAATTACAGGTCTTGGGGGTAGAAAAATTGGAACTCCATACACTGCTGGTGGGAATGTGAAATGATGCATCTATTTTGGAAAATAGTCTAATAACAACTCAAAACATTAAATGGAGTTACTATATGACCCAGAAATATTATTCGTAGGTATATACCTGAGATTTGAGAACATATACCCGCATAAAACTCTTGTACCCGAAGGTGGAAACAACACAAATATTCAGCTGCTGAAAGGCTAAACAAATGTGGTATATCCATATGATAGTGTTATTACTCAGCTACACAAAATATTATTTGGCTACAAAGGAGAATAAAGTACTGACTCATACTATAACATGGATGATCCCTTAAAAAATTATGCACAGTGAAAGAATCCAGATAAAAAAGGGCCATGTTGTATACAGTTCCAATTTTATGAACTTCAGAGAATAAAGAAATCTACAGAAAGGACTAATTATTTGTGTAGTGTCTTTTTATCACCAGATAATTAGACAATGATCAAGAATAGTCATTGTCAAAGATTTGGAAATAAGAAGTCTCATGGAGAAATCTTACATAATTTTTTACAGTTGTGTATGCTATGGAAAATTGATAAAGGGAAATATTTCTGATGGAGATAACAGTATACTCAAAGTACACTCTCAGTTTTTAGTTAGCTGAATTGTTATCTCAGATATGGGAAGTTTAAAATATATATAGCTGCTTAGATTTAACTCCAGTTGATGAATGACAATCTATGGAAGAAGTCCATAGGAGGTCCATAGAAGTCCATAGAAGTCCATAGACGTCCATAGGAGGAAGAACTCCATTGGAATGATAGGAGGGTCCTGGGAATCTCCACTTTTGGAAGTGTTTTCATGTTTCTTTAAAGTGCAATGATAGATGTATTGAAAACATTCCTATAACCAGTCTCTGGGGGGCAAGGACCATACTTTACTCATTTGCTTATCTTTCAAACCATGTCTGGAGAAGTTTTTCAACAGAATATGACCTGAAGCCCTTGTCATAACCTGATATATACATGGGCAAGTAAAAGTTAGTATCTTGATCATTAGTTAACGACCAAAACCAAAGTATATCAGGACTTTGTCCATAAATAATTTCTTAATATTCAAATTACTAAGTAGGTTAACAATTACAAAATTCCTAGAGATCTGTCATATGATCCAAATTTGTTTTCAGTAAACTCAATTGAGTTGGCTTCTTTTTTCAGATCTGAGATAAGCATTTGTATGCCTTATTAATACCATTGCTCTCCATATTTCAGTGCAAGGTATTGTATGGAAACCTGTCATTAACAGTATAAAAACTAATTGCAAGTTGCTTTCTACACTAATTTTCCCCATAAACAAGCATCCAAGGAGTAAAACATATGCTAATTGATAATGTTATCCACATACCTGCCAAAACAGATTAAAGACACCTCTGACAGAATTTTGCTAAGTGGAGGATTGCAAACAAAAGCACTCTTTTAGTAAGGTCTTAATGAGTTCAATAGGATCTGTTGTCACATTAAAACTTTCAGGTGCCCTTTTCTTTCATTAGCTCACCCTTACTTTTGAAATTATATTGTGCTTTCTGGTGCAATAGGAATATTTCAGGTAAAGGACAGGGGTCTGTGATGACTGTAATCCAAATGGAACACATGGTTTTGATTCCTGCACACCTGGGCTAATGGTTGTCTGAAGACATCACCTGGTCCTTCCTCCTGGCTTCATACTGGTGAGATTCTAGATCAGCTGAGACAGATGGCTCTCTCTTCTCTTTAGTTGATTAAACTATACATTCTTTGAATATTCTTTTGAGGGTTCTCCAAGGATGAAATCTCATATACAACCTGACTTGAATAAAGGGGCTTACGAACAAGTGAGTACCAACATATATTTTCATGGCCATGTGAAAACAAACAGATTGATAAATCTCTCAGTTGAAGGGGGAAAAACAGTAAGGTATGTCTGGATATATTATTGAAACCCTAGAGAAAGAAATATAAGGCTAAGTCTATACCAATTCTTAGTTTGACAAATTTTTCTATTATTTCCATTTCATATAACTATTAATGATTTTGACTGATTGTTTTCCTCATGGGCTTGAACAATTTAGGGAAAATAAGCAAACTGGTCGTTGGATGAGTGGAAAGATAAAGGATAAATTAAGCAATGTACTAGTTTCATTCAATAATTCTAAACATAGCTGCAATTGAAAAGGTAGAAATATCCCAACTTAATTACATTATAATATATATATATATGTAATATGCATTTTCATGGACAAAGCATACATCTCAATAACTTTTACTCATCATAATTGATGTATATCTAGTTTTTCATTGTGTGCAGATTTTATACTTTCTTCATGCAGTCCATCATAAATACTAATTTTGGTTACAACTTTTGATGATAAATGGTAAACTCCCATTCTCATACTTAAAAATATATATTTTCACATGCATATGATGTTCCTTGGGGTAGATTACAGATGACTCCTGAAAATGAGTGTGCCAATATTGACGATATCATTGATTAGTGGCCCTTTGAAAAAGGCCCATTTCTTCAAACTAAGAATTGAAAAAAAAATAATTCCTCACATTTTGCATGTATTAAGGATACATTTTCTTTACCCACTCTTAAAGTCATACAGTTCTTAAAGTCCATATACATATGATGTCTAATGATCAGCAATTACTTTGATTTACTTTTTTTATTATTGGTAACAAGCCAGGGACAAACCCAGTTGGCCAGCAAGGCCTGCACAACCATTCTCTTGGATGGCTATAAGTATTTGGATGGGAGAGCGGCTGTTGTATATCTTTCCCTTGGCCAGCAGGTGTAATGGGATGAGACTAAATGTTCCTGGGTGAGCCCATATGTTTATGATCCATCTGTTCAAGTAGGAAAGAATGAGGCAGGTGGGATTCTTCTTGTTACAGTAGGACCTAGACAGCAGCAAATGGAAACATTTTTATTATCTTTGCAGAGCTGCAGCTCATTTTTGTAATTCATATTAAAATTGCATTCACACATATGAAAGCTATAAATAACAGAGTGCATTTCAAAACAAAAACCTTTTATCATAAATTTAACATATTTATATTTTTTTCTTGAAACTTCACTTCCAGTAGTGTTGAAGTCAAAAGTGAGAGGCCTACCTGATGCAGTGGCCAGTAGGCTCCACACTGCAGCTTCCTTGCCTGTTGGCAGAGAGCCAACACAACAGCTACAGAATGTGGCAGTGGCAGTGGCAGGATGCTGCTGGACCTGTGGCGGTCCGGATCTGCTGGACTCCAAAGAACATGGAGCTGCACTGGTGGGACTCCAGGCCCTGACCAGCTCTTTGTGGCACCACCAGAAAGTCACACACTTGGAGGAGAGCATCTGGCAGCCTGGCCAGCTAATCTGGCATATGAAGCTCAGCCTCAAGAGCTCCTCGGCTTTACCTGGTGTAGACCTGACTCAAAGGAAAGCGCATCCTGGCTTATGCCAAGCAGTCCAGCTATCTCTGGTTTGTCGCAGTTCAATTAAGATGGAGACTTCAATCAAAATGATTGAAGTCTGACCATCCTGTTCCAGAGGTCAGAGCTAGCGGTCAAGGGAAAACTTTATGCTAGAGCTGAGCAGCACCACAGTCTTCCTACACAAAACCACATCCTGCACAGGAAACTGAAGCCAGACAGTATCCTCATCAAGGAGTGCTCAGGGACAGCCATCTTTAAGGATGCAGACTCTTTTTGTTGTTGTTGTAGTACAGTTGTCTCCATTTCCCCCTTCCCCCACCTCCCCAACCCTAGCCATCCCCACCTCCCACCCCTGATCCTGCCCTGCCTTAGTTTTATCCATGTGTCCTTTATAGTTGTTCCTGAAAACCCTTCCTCTTTTCCCCCCATTATCCCCTCTGGTTACTGTCAGTTTGTTCTTAATTTCAGTGTCTCTGGTTATATTTTGCTTGCTTGTTTGTTCTGTTGATTTGGTTCCACTTATAGGTGAGATCATATGGTATTTGTGGTTCACCACCTGCTTATTTCACTTAGCATAATGTTCTACACCTGCATCCATCCTGTTGCAAAGGGGAGGATGCAGACTTTGGACTAAGCAAGGAGTGTAGTGTGGGCTTGACTGTCGGCACTCCTCATTCACTCTCCCCTTCCCTTTCTAGCTGCCAGGCTATTGAAACAACAAAAATGTGAATGTAAATAAGCAGAGGCTGCCTTCACCTTGTGTCTCATACTTCTACATTGCCCCTGAAATGTGGGAGGGACACTGCATAGCCAACATTTTTGACCTGGGCATTTTCATCAGGGGAATCTCTTTCATTGACTGATACCAAGAAGAAGCTCCTGAGGACCTGGCCAAGAATGTCCCTGTTGGTGAGACACAGCTAGAAAACCCATAGATGACTTGAATATTTCCCAGAAATGCATAACTGCCATGCCTGAAGGGAATGAGCAGCTTTGAAGGGTATGTTTGGTGCTAACATACAAGACTGACCTGATACCTTTGAACTTGAAACTAGAATGGACCAGGCCACAAGTGCTGCTTAAAATTCAGGAAAAGCATCTTGGGTGTATTTAAACTAGGTAAGTGTACTTTTTGTTCTGCATGCCCATTTACTGTACTGGATTCTTCATCCTGGGTCCGGGAGTGGGTCCTGTGGAACTGGGAGAAAATGCAGGGTTGAAGAGAATTAAGTACTTGTAATTACCCCCCACCTTCTAAATCTCAATGAGGAAATATGTGGGATTAAGTATGAGTTGGAAAGTTTAGAGAAGTCTTCTGGGTTGGGATTGAATTTGAGCTAGTCTCCAAGTTTTTACAAATACCTTTATCTCATCATCAATTAATAAATGCTTATTGCAGCCTGGCCACGTGGCTCGGCATCCTTCCAGGCACCTAAAGATTGCTGACTTGATTCCGTCAGGGTACATGTGTAGGGGTGGGTTCCATTCCTGGTCGAGGCACATATGGGAGGGAGCCAAGCAATGTTTCTCTCTCACATTGATGTCTGTCTCTCTCTCTGTCTCTGTCCCCACCCCCTTCCTCTCTGTCAAAAATCAATATATACATATTCTCAGGAGAAATAAATAAATAAATAAATAAATAAATAAATAAATATTTACTGCAGAAAGTACAAAACAAGGGGTGTTGCTTAATTCTTTTGACTCAAATAACAAATTATAAGGTAAAATGATCAGGTATTATACTCCTTAAATGATAGAAGACATTAAGTGTTTTCCTTAGGATGCATAGCATATAAGTGTCACTCCGAGTTTTTTTTCTTCAAATTTCAGGGAGCTCTCTGCTACTTCTAGTGGTAAATGAAAAAAATAAGAGAAAGCAAAAAGACTGACTTGATAGAAAACACCAGAAACAGGAAATTCATTCCATAGTAAGGAAACATTTATTGGCTAGAGGCTCATTTTGCAGCTATGAAAATAATGATGGCAGAGGAATATATTTGGAGGAAGGAAGGTAGTTCCCAGAAGTTATGCTTAGAAAGATTAAGATCTCTGAGTTGGAACCAGGAATGTTATGGTAGGACTGTCTATTATTTAATATTAATCAGAAACCAATTTTGTCCATCTTAATAGATGTCCGAGCAGCATGGAAACAAGGAAAAATTTCTTGTAGCTCAAAATTGGACATTCTGAACAAGGATTACTCAAAAAAGAAAAAAATAAATAAAGCAATTTCTCTCATGACAATTTCATTCCAAGCCTTGCCTTAATATGTGTGTGTGTAATTCACACTTTTGACCCTGCGGCAAGACCAGGAGACTCTAGGACCTCAGAGACTGGACGCATCTTTAGGAAAGATGCAAGTTAACTTGCCATTGTGAGTTTCATACATAATGCAGTGGTGTTTGTTTTGGAAATAATTTTCTTTGGGTCAAATTAAAGTGGCTGGTACAAATATCCAGGGTCCAGTTTTCTAGTATTTTTTGAGTTAGTAGAAAGCCCGTAGATAGATTTTTTTAGTTAATTAACTCTTATAGGGACACCGAAACTTTGTTTTTCCAGGTTTATAAAGGTAATTAATATATAACATTGCATAAATTTAAGTTGTACAACATGATGATTTGATACATGTATATATTGTGAAATAGTTCCCACAGTAAGGTTAGTTAAAATCTTATAATTATATTCATTTTTTTGTGTTGTGAACATTTAATATATACCCTTTTAGTCACTTTCAACCTTCAAGTATATAATGCCCCATTATAAACTAAGTCACCATGTTGTACTTTACATCCCCAGAACTTATTCCTCTTATAACTGGAAGTTTATACTTTTTGGTCAATATCTCCCCATTTTTCCCACCCATAAGACCATAACAACTACCAGTCTACTTTATGTTTCTATGTGTTTAGCTTTTTTAGATTCCATGTATAAGTAAGGTCATATAGGATTTGTTTTTCTCTGACTTATTTTGCTTAGTTTAATACCCCAAGGTGCATCCACATTGTCACAAAAAGGCAAGATTTCTTTCTTTTCTTTGGCAGCATAATGTGAAATGTGACTTTGTGTGTGTGCATGTGTGACATTTTATTTATTCATTCATTCATCCATGGGCAGTTGGGTCGATTCCATATCTTTCATGTTGTGAATAGTGCTGCATTGAACATGGAAGTGCAGACATCTTTCTGAGATTCTGATTTCATTTCCTTTGCATTTATTCCCAGAAGCGGGATTGCTGGATCATATGGTAGTTCTATATTTAGTTTTATGAAGAACCTCCATATTTCTTTCTAGAGTGGCTATAACAATTTACTTTCACACCAACAGTGCAACAGGGTTCTCTTTCTCCACTTCCTTTTCAATGTTCTCTATCACTTATCCTTTTGATAACAACTTTCTAACAGGTGTGAGGTGATATCTCATTGTGGTTTTCATTTTCATTTCTCTAATTACTAGTGATGAGCACTTTTTCATATACCTCATGTATGTTTTCTTTGGGAAAAAAATGTCTATTCGAATGCTCTACCCATTTTTAATTGGATACTTTATTTTTTCCTAATACTGAGTTGTGTAAATTACTTATACATTTCTGATATCAACCTCCTATCAGATACATGGTTTGCAAATAGTTTCTCCCATTTGTTTGATTGCCTCTTAATTCTGCTGATTGTTTCCTTTGCTGTGCAGAAAACTTTGAGTCTGATACAGCCCCATTTGTTTATGTTTGCTATTCTTGCTTGCATTTTTTGTGACATATTGATATGGCTAGCAGTGTCCAAGTCATTATGGATGAAATAAAACATACACATGGACTACCGAGTTGGGTGGAGGAAGAAGGACGACAGCATGGCTTTTCTCTCAAGGGGAGCAAAAGCCTCGGCCTCCATCATGACAGGCCTTTATTCTATATCTCCTCACATTACAAGATGGTCCTCACTCACTATGCACCGGTTACAACAAAAAGAGCCAATTCCCCTAATCACATCACAGAAGAAGGATATTAGCAAATGAAAAGGCAAAAGTGGTTGAGCTGGTTACCCTGGTCCCTGCAAGGTTTAGCATGGATTTTAGGAAGTTACAGTAAGCATTTGCAGGGTGAGGAAGTTTTCAGCAAAAAGCAGCTTAGGTATACTGCAAATCTGATTACCCATGAGAGAACCTATCTGTGGGCGTGGGTCCTGTGCATCTGCGAGTGGGAGCTGGGCCCACGCCACACAGAAGGGTCTGCCACAACATATCACCCCCCAAAATGTTGCTGAGACTAATTGAGAACTTTTCTTATGTTTTCTTCCTAGAGTTTTACATTTCCAGGTTTTACATTTATGGGTTTTTTTTTAAGTTTTTATTTACTTATATTTAGAGAGAGGGGGAGGAAGAAAGAAAGAAAGGGAGAGAAACATCAATGTGTGGTTGCCTCTTGCACACCCCTACTGGGTACCTGGCCTGCAACCCACACATGGGCCCTGACTGAAAATTGAACCAGTGACTCTTTGGTTTAGGGGCTAGCACTCAATCCAGTGAGCCACACCAGCCAAGGCTACATTTAAGTTTTTAATCCAAGTTAATTTTTATAAGTGATGTAAGATAAGGGCCCGGTTACAACTTTTTACTTGAAGTTATTTAATTTTCTCAATATTTTTCCTTTATTGAATTGACTAGATTTTCCCCATTGTATATTCTTGGCTCCTTTGTTAAAAATTAATTGAATATGTGTGTGTGTGTGTGTGTGTATACACACACGCACACATATATATACACATATATATGTGTGTGTGTTTGTGTGTATGGGTATATATGTGTGTGTGTGTTTGTGTGTATGGGTATATATATGTGTGTGTGTATATGCACATGTGTGTGTGTGTGCGTGTGTGTGTGTGTGTATTTGGTCTGGAAAAAGTCCAGCCATTGTTAATATAAGGAGAATGGTTTGCACAATATCAGTGTAACTTGGAGGCCAAGGAGACCTGACTGGAATGCTCACAGATGAACAATGATGACTTCACTGTACTAACCAGTTCAGGCAGTAGATGCCATTGAGTGAACATGCATACTGTGTGGCCCTCACATTCAAACTGACTGAGCGAGTAGAGCAATAAATCTGCATGAAACTTTACATTAAGCTTGACCATTCCTCCTTGGAAACTATTAGGATGATTCAGAAGACCACAGCTATAGGCAACTGGTGACTGGTGGCTTCATCAGGACAATGTGCTCACTCATGCATCACATTAGTGAAGTTTTTGGGTGAAACATCAAACCACCCAGGTGACTCAGCTCCACCACAGCCCAGATTTGGTGCCCTTCAACTTCTAACTTTTCCCAAAACTAAAATCACTTTTGAAAGGGAAGAGATTTTAGACCGTTGACAAGATTCAGGAAAATACAACAGGGCAGCTGATGGCTATTGAGAGAACTGTGTGAGGTCCCAAGGTGCCTACTTTGAAGGGGACTAAGATAGCATTGTCTTATGTACAATGTTTCTTGTATCTGTGGCTTCTTCATTAAATGTCTCTATTTCTCATATCACATGGCTGGATACCTTCTGGACAGACCTTGTATATATGCATTGGTTTGTTTCTGAGATCTCAGTTTCTGTTCCACTGGTCTATGTGTCTGTTTTTATGCCAGTACCATACTGTTTTGATTATAGTACTCTAGGTCTGCATGGTTGGGCCTTGCATCTGGGTCCTTGAGGTGGGCCCAGTGTAGGGGCAAGCTGTGAGTCTGGGTTTTTTTAAAGCCAGCCTGAAGTTTGGGACCATTGACGATAGCCTGATACTGGAGCAGACCTGGAGCCTGAAGCCTTGGGAGCTGGTGTGGAAGCTCCGTCTACAGGGTGGGCCAGGCTGGCTACTGAGACAGGCTAGAAGCCTGGGTCCACAGGTGCTGACTGGCACTGAGGCAGACTGGAAAAGTGAGATTGTGGAAACTGACCTGGACCTGTGGCCATAGGGATCTTCCTGGTGGTGAGGTGGACAGGGAGTTTGTGATCACAGGAGCTGGTGGCACTGGTGCAAGCCTGGGGCTGGGTTTTGTGGTGACATTGAATGGAACATGTCTCACTTTGTGTAGGGATGACTGGGTTTGTTTCTGGGAGGGGATGAGTGGCACTAAAAATCCTTATATTTCCATCTTTCTGACTCCCAAAACTCTTTTTTCCAACCAAGTCATGAACTCATTCACATTGTTCTTGCACCTTCCTGTTTTCTTTTATGTTTGGAGCATCTTAGATACTTAGATACACATTTTAACATTTATGGCTCTCCCCCAGGTACAGAGTCGATAGAGCAGAAAACACTATTAAATTGTAATATCAGCTGAGAAAAGATTAAGGTATAATATTCAACAGTAATAGAGATTTCAGATTATTGCTACCTGACCTATTTCACAGATACAAGTGTGGTGGCGTGGGGGTAGAAGAGGGCCAATGGGAAATACATACTAAAGCATCCAGCTTTGATGTGAGGGAAACAAATGTGCAATAGAAATTCTAAAGTAGCTACAGGCCAATGAAAGCTATTCTTAAAAATTTACAGTAAAGACTATACTTACTTTATGATAAATTTTAAATAAGTAACTGCTGTTTTTAATAGCATATAATTTACGTAAGACCTATATCTTTTAATCATTAATAGCCATGCATCCCTTTCTCTGACTTCCTAACACATTTTTCAGGCTTTGATAATGCTAGGTCCATACTCATCTGTTTTATAATTGTATAAACTTTAATACGTTCCCTTCCCAAAATGGATAGTAACAAGTTTTCAGTCTGTTCTTACGTGAGAATCTTTCCAGTCTTTTATCATAATAACCTCATTCCAGCATTCTCCGTTTTTATATGCTCTTGTTGCAGTCTTGCCTACGAGTAGAACCTGACAGTGGCAGACCTAGTGCCAAGTGTCCTCAGGAACTTTTTTGTTTTGAATATATATATATATATATTAAATATATGCCATATCATGTAGCTAAAAATTACTAAACTTGGACTGAATTCTGAGATTATGGAATAGATACCTTTTTTTCCCTGCCTGAAATTTGTTAGAATTCTGATGAAATTAGTTAGAATTCAGATAAAGTATTAAATCAACCACAGCTCTCTGCTTCCCAGGAATTGTTTTTTCTTTTTCTTTTTCTTTTCTTTTCTTTTTTTTTTTTAAGAAATGGTGTTACTTTGGATTTTGCATCCAGATGGCAATGTGGCCATGCAAAAGGAGAACTTGGCTTCTAATCTCAGAATCTTCTGAAATGTGTGTTTTGAATACTAAAAAAATTTGTAAGGCTGAACATGTGGTGGAGGAGAAAGCACAAGCATTTTTCTAGATTGATTCTCACTTGCATAAGACAAATTTGTTTGCCACATGACTTTTAAAATCATTCAATGATTTTATGAAACAAATATTTTTATTATTGAAGAAAGGTTGCTCACCATGCTATGACCCTGAATGTATAATCTCCTCCAGTTCCTCTTCCCTCCTGAATTAGAGTATTAAGAACACATACAGATGTGATACAATATATTAATTTAAAAGTCCATTTTGAAAGCCTTAAATAAATAAAGCTCTATATCACCTCTTGGTTTGAATAACTCCACATCCATAGATCTCTTAGCATAGTACCAAAAAACCAATATCCTGTGAGAGAAATAATCAAATCATTAAACTTCAGAGACTCTGTTAGATTAGCATATATGGCAATTCTTATTTGTGAAATGTGCTTATGAGCAGAAAGGTTTGATATCTAAATGGTCAAAAATATTATGACTTACATATGTGACTTGAAATAATAACTCCAACTCCAGGGCAAATCTTTCTTTACCCCCACTTCTTTTTTTCCCCTTTCAAGTAGTAAGACTAAGTCATTAGTGTCTTAATATCTCTCCAGCAATATTGAATTTTTCTCCTTCAAATATATAGGTGGGCACTTAAGACCAGAAGGAGGCATTAATTATTTCTTTGAAGAGAAATAATTAAAAATATGATGGTTTTTGGCTCTGGCTGGGTGACTCAGTTGGTTGGAATGTTGTCCCATCCACCAAAAGGTTGTGGGTTCAACCCCTGTTCAATTCACATACCTAGGTTGCAGTTTCAGTCCCTGGTTAGAGAATGCACAGAAGGCAACTGATTGATGTTTCTCTCTTACATCATTGTTTTTCTCTCTCTTTACCTTCCTCTTTCTCTAAAATCAATAAACATATCCCCTGGTGAGGATTAAAGCAATAATACTAAAAACTAGATGAATAAATAAACAAATGATTGTTTTTGGAACTGGACTAACAAACTCAAAGAACTCAAGTAAATGCCAGAGAGAAAGTAGAAGATTGAATGATTTGAGTTGAACAATGACAGAAATCTTTGTTTAGAAAGGAACTGGCATACATATGCAATGTGTACCTACAGGATTAAGGCAGCAGAGGTGGTGGGGGTGGTGTGCATTAGATTAGTGAGTGTATAGCAAACATTCTCTACTTCCCAGTTGACTGCAATGTAAGGCGTTCTTTTCTTTGCATTTTATGTTGGGTTTTAGAAAATGGAATATAGAATAAGCCAAAGCTCAAAATGTGTGCTGCGCTTGCTTTTCAGGCACCTGCATTTCACCATAAGAAGAACATCCTTCAAATGAGGGCTGGTCTGATGAGGATAAGAGTCACGTAAAGCAGATTGTGATTCAACCCACAGCTTGGAAACTAGCACAGCTCTGCTTAAATCAGCTACATTACAGCTGACCCACAGACACATGTGTGAAATGATTGTTATTGTACATCACTAATTTTTGTGGAGTTTTTATTATGCAGCATTATTTTGAAAATAGCTAATGTGATTATATGCATTTATTTTTAATAGCTTTCTTCTAATAGGATTTTCTCTCACTGATGAGAGTAGTGATTGTGAGCACTGACCATAAGTCAAATAACCTATATTCAAATTCTTGCTCCTCTGCCTGTTATTTCCTGTGGGATTTATAATTTAACCTATATGAGACTTAGAGTTCCAAATTAAAAAATATCAAAATAATATCTACCCTATGAAATTTTTGTGACTATTAAGTGTGGTCATGCATGCCAATTGTGAACATAATATATGAAATGTAAGGCATGATATACAGTAGCCATTATTATCATTTTGATTGCTTATGGGTCAGTGCTTAAACATTTGGAGCTAAAATATGTTTATTTTAATACAGCACTACATTGAATGCCAAATGCTCTGAACTCTGTTACCTGTTTACTGGGTGAACCATTTGTGTTCACACGTACAATGTAAACAAGTAGCTGCTTCACCTGCAAGAACAAGGACCAGGAGAGATTAATACCAGTTCAAGGACCACTTCTAGCCAGTTCAGTTTATTTAGAGAGCAGCAAACATGCCAGCCCAAGCCAGTTTTGCTCTCATGAACTTTGGACTCCAAGTCCCTTCTTTTTTTTTTTTTCAATTTTTATTTTAATTGTTGATCTTGTACAGTTTTGTCTTTTACTCCCACCCCAACCCACCACCCCAGCCCTCCCCACCTTCCTCCCATTCCCCCCCCCACCATAGTTTTTGTCCATGTGTCCTTTATACTTGTTCCTGTAAACCCTTCCCCTTTTCCCCTGAAATTCCCTCCCCTCTGGTCACTGTGAGCCTGTTCTCAATTTCAATGTCTTTGCTTATATTATGCTTGTTTGTTTGTTTTGTTGATTAGATTCCTGTTAAAGGTGAGATCATATGGTATTTCTTTCACTGCCTGACATATTTTGCTTAGCATGATGCGCTCAAGTTCCATCCATGCTGTTGCAAAGGGGAGCAGCTCCTTCTTTCTTTCTGCTGCATAGAATTCCATTGTGTAAATGTACCACAGTTTTTTGATCCATTCATTTACTGATGGGTATCTAGGTTGCTTCCAATACTTGGCTATTGTAAATTGTGCTGCTATAAACATAGGGGTGCATAGGTTCTTTTGGATTGGTGCTTCAGGGTTCTTAGGATATAGTTCTAGCAGTGGAATTGCTGGGTCAAAAGGTAGATCCATTTTTAAAAATTCCATACTGCTTTCCATAGTGGTTGTACCAGTCTGCACTCCCACCAACAGTGCACTAGGGTCCCCTTTTCTCCACAACCTCTCCAACACTTGCTGTTTGTTGCTTTGTTTATGAGGGCCATTCTGACTGGTGTCAAGTGGTATCTCATTGTGGTTTTAATTTGCATCTCTCTGATAGCTAGCAGTATTGAACATCTATTCATGTGTCTCTGGATCCTCTGTATCTTCTCCTTGGGGAAGTATTTGTTCAAGTCCTTTGCCCATTTTTTAATTGGATTGCTTGTCTTGTTAGAGTGGAGTCCTGTAAGTTCTTTATATATTTTGGAGATTAAACCCTTGTCTGAGGTATCATTGGCAAATATGTTTTCCCATATAGTTGGTTCTCTTTTTATTTTAATACTGTTTTCTTTAGCCGTGCAGAAGCTTTTTATTTTGATGAGATCCCATTTGTTTATTCTTTCCTTTATGTCCCTTGCTTTAGGGGACATATCAGTAAAAATGTCTCTTCATGGAATATCTGAGATTTTCCTGCCTATGTTCTCCTCTAGGACTTTAATGGTGTTATGGCTTATGTTTAAATCTTTTATCCACCAAGTCCCTTCTTGAGAGCAATAAATGACATCACCATATCTCAGACCTAAATGATGAATTGGAAGTATATTCAAAATATGGCTTTTCTTACTGGAAAAGGTAAATCAATATTTATTTATTTATTTATTTTAATTGTTGTTCTTGTACAGTTTTCTGTCTTTTACTCCCATCCCAGCCCACCGCCCCAGCCCTCCCCAGATCCCTCCCATTTCCACCCCACCCTAGCTTTTGTCCATGTGTCTTTTATACTTGTTGCTCTTAACCCTTCCCCTTTCCCCCTGAAATCCCCTCCCCTCTGCCCTCTGGTGACTGTCAACCTGTTCTCAATTTCAATACAGGCTGACAGTAAATCAATATTTAAATATTCTTCTTTTGATATCTTTTAAAACTGTTGATTGGAAAATTTATTATATTTTGTTTAATCTTATGCAGTTCTAATGTTAAATTCTTAAAGCATTTTAAAGAGAAAGCAAACAATTTCACATTAATTACATGTTGAAGATTAATCAAATCCTAGTTCCAAGTACTATTTGACTTCCTCATTGCTAAAACTTGTTCTAATATTTTATTAACTCATCATTGTTATAGAATTTCTACTGGAAAGGGGGCAGGATGATGGCTAGGTACATACCAAGTGTAAGGTACATAAAATGTAGTAAACAAAATTTGTGAGGATATGGGGACTAAAGGGCGTGAATGTGGTACAATGATAACATGTCTAAGTAACAGGAATTTTTATCCTGCTTTTGTATGCTTTATCCTTCAGGCTACACAAGCAAAGTCATACATAAATTGATTTAAGATTATCAATTTATGCATCAAATTCTATAGGCAGCTCTTTAAGAACCTAATTAATAATATTTATTTTAAAACATAAAGCAATAAAAATTCATCTGCTGTAGTTAGTAAATTCATTTATTTTAAAAACAATTTTAAAGTTTTTTATACCTTTTTCTTTTTAAGAAGCACTTTTAGGTACAAAATCTTGTGCAAAAAGAACCAAGTTGCCTATCCTGGTTCTCTCCTTCCCCCAACACAGTTTCTCCATTGTTAAACATATTGTAATAGTGTGATACATTTGTAGCCTTCGATCACCCAATTTGGTATATTACTATTAAATAAAGTACATAATTTACATTTAGGGTTTTGACAAATGCATAATATTATCTTTATGGCATAATAGAGAACAGTTTCACTGCCCTAAAAATGCCCTTTGCTTAACTTATTCATCTCAACTCTCTTTGTTCTGAACTCCTGGAATCAGTGAATGTCAGTGTATTTAAAGTTCTGCATTTTCCAGAATGTCATATAGCTGGAATTATACAGTATATCACTTTCCAGACTGGCTTCTTTTACTTAGCATTTAAATTTCCTCCATGTTTTTTTTTTTTTCAAGCTTTACAGTGCTTCCAAGTTTTTTTTCCAATTATGAATAAAGCTGCTATAAACATTCATCTGTAGATTTTTGTCTGGACATAAGTTTTTAACTTATTTGGGTAAATATCTAAGAATGTGATTTCTGAATCACATTATAAGCCAATACTTTGTTTTATAAGAAATTTCCAAACTGTCTTCTAAAGTGCGTATACCATTTGGCATGAACACCAGCAGTGAATGAATGTTCCTGTTTCTCCACATCATCACCAACATTTGGTGTTATCAATATTTTGAATTTTAACTATCTAAGAGGTATGTAGTGGTATCTCAATGATGTTTTAATTTGAATTTCCCTAATGACACATGACATTAAACACACTTTCATATGATTATATGCCATCTGTATATTTTCTTTGGTGAGATGTCTGTTCAGATCTATTGCCTATTGTTTTAATTATTTTCATTTTTATTCTTGTTTGTTCTATTACAGTAGTCCCAATTTTCACCCTTTTCCCTCCTTCCTTCAGCCCAACTCCACTCTTACAGTCCATCCCGACACTGTTGTCTATGTCCACACGTTATTCATACATGTTCTTTGACTAATCCCTTTCTCTTTTTTCTGCCATTTCCTCCCTACCCCATTTCTTTTGGCAGCTGTCAGTCTGTTACTTGTCTCCATGTCTCTGTTTCCCTGTTTCCAGGGCTCACTAGTGTTTTCGTTCATTAGATTCCTCACTGACTGGATTATTTCACTTGGTATAATAATCTACAGTTCCATCCATGCTGTCATAAAAGGTAGGACTTCCTTCTTTGTGCTGCAAGGTATTCCACCGTGTAAGTGTACCACGATTTTTTAAAATTATTTACTTATTTATTTTCAGAGATAGGGGAAGGGAAGGAGAAAGAGAGGGAGAGAAACATCAGTATGTGGTTGCCTGTCCCGTGCCCCGTACTGGGGACCTGCTTCACAAACAAGACATGTGCTTTGACTGAGAATCTAACTGACTACCCTTTGGTTCCCAAGCCCATGCTCAATCCACTGAGCTACACCAGCCAGAGTGTACCACAGTTTTTTAATCCATTTACCTACAGATGGACACTTAGCCTATTTCCAACACTTGGCTATTGTAAATAGTGCTGCTATGAGCGTAGGGATGCATAAGTTCTTCTGAATTGGTGTTTTGAGTTTCTTAGGGTACATTTCCAGCAGTGGAATCACTGGGTCAAAAGACAGTTCCATTTTTAAACTTTCAAGGAAATTCCATATTGTTTTCCACAATAGTTACACCAGTCTGCATTTATCATCTTTTCTTAGATTTATCGTACACTTTAGGTGTGTGATGAAATCATTGTATGTAAGAAAATCATTGCCAATTGAAGGTCACCTAGATTTTTTCCTACGTTATGTACTACAAATTGTGTATTTTTATTTTTTTATTTACTTCTATGATCAATTTTATGTTAATTTTTACGAAGGTTTAAAGACTATATCCAGAATCTTTTTGTCATTGTTGTTGCAAATGGATATTTGCTTGTTTTAATACCACTTGTTGAATATACTAACCTTTTCCCATAGGATCGCCTTTGCTTCTTTGTTAAAAATAAGTTGATACATGTGTGATTCTTAATATCCACAAAATAATTTGCTAGGATTTTGATTGAGATTGTATTAAATCTACATATCAAGTTAGGTGAATTTACATCTTAACAATGTATCTATCAATGGATTTGGCAATGTATTATATATGGGATATCTTTCCATTTATTTAGATATTTGATTTTATTTCATCAAAATTTTGAGTTTTTCTCATATAGATCTCTAGTCTGTACATATTTTGTTATACTTCTACCTACTTTATTTTTGGTGTTGCTAATGTAAACATATTGTCTTTTATTTCAAATTCAAATTGCTCATTGCTGCCATATAAGATACCAGTTGAATTTTATATATTAATCTTGTATCCTGCAACTATTGTATTATTGTTTGTTAGTTCTGAGAGTTTATTTTTACCCATGTCCATGGAATTTTCTACATAAACAATCATATCACCTGGGTTAAAGACAGGCTTATTTCTTTTTTTCCCAGTCTGTTTGTCTTTTATTTCCTTTTCTTGTCTTACTGAAATAGCAAAGTTCTCCAGTATAATGTTGAATAGAAGTGGTGGGACAGGATATTCTTACCTTGCTCCTGATGTTAGAGAAAAAAATAACTAGTTTCTTACCATTAATTATGATGTTAGCTCCAGGTGTTTTTGCAGATGTTCTTTATCAAGTTAAGGAAGTTTCATCCATTCTTGGCTTACTGAAAGTTTATAACGTGAGTCGGTATTAAATTTCTCAAATGCTGATTTCTGCACATTGATATGACCATACAATTTTTCTTATTTAGCTTATTGGTATGATGGGTTATAAAATTGATTTTTAATTGTTAAACTAGACTAGCATACTTGGAATATTGCCACTTGAACAGAGTGTATAATTTTTTCTATACATTCTTGGATTTAATTGCTAATATTCATTGAAGATGTTTATATCCAGGTTTATGTGAGATATTGGTATGTTTTTTTCTCCATAGTACTTAGTTTTAATTTGGTATTAGAGTAACGAAACAACTTATGTAGTCTTCCCTCTGCTTCCATTTTCTGGATGAGATTGTAGAGAACGGGTATTTTTGTTTAAGTTTCAGATAAAATTTGCAGTGAACAAATTTTGGCCTGTTTCTTTCTGTTTTTGGAAGGTTATTATTTGTTGCTCAATTCCTCTAATATATATAGGCCTACTTGAATCATCTCTTTGTGCTTGTGACTCTTTTGGTTGATCATATCTTTCAAGAATTTGGTCCATTTCATCTAACTTATCAAATTTGGAGGCAGGAAGTTGCTCAAACTATTATTTTATTGTCATTTTCATGGCAATGAAATCAGTTGTGTTGATCTCAGTTTCATCTTTTATGTTAATAATGTGTCTTTTTTTTCTGTTCAACTTGGCTTAAAGTTTTATCAATTATCTTTGTTTCTAGAACCAGCTTTTAGTTTTATTAGTTTTTCTCTATTAATTTTCTTTTTACAACTTTATTGAATTCTAGTCTGATTTTTATTATTTCTTTATTCAATTTGCTCTACTTTTTCCCTTTATTAATGTTAAAGCTTAGATAATTAATTATGGATTTTCATTTTTTTCTTATATATGTATTTAAAATTATATAATTTTCCCTAAGTACTACTTCTGCTGCACCAAATAAAATTTTAAAATTTGTATTTCTATTTTTACTGTTTAAAATATTTTTTAAAATTTCCTTTACTCTTTTGATTTTACTCATGTATTACTTCAACGTATGCTGTTCAATACCTAAATACCCAAATATTTTGAGGTTATCTAGCTTCTTTCTGTTATAGATGTCTAGTTTAATTCTATTGTCATCTAAGAATCTACTTTATATAATTTATTATTTTAAATTTACTAAGATGTGTGTTATGATTCAGGATGTAGTCTATTTTGAGGACTGTTTCATGAAAGCTTAAAAGAATATTATTCAATGCTATTGGGTGAAGTATTTTAAAAATGTCAATGAGTTTCTGTTGAATGCTGCTGCTCTTCAGTTCAACTATATAATTACTGATTTTCTTCCTACAGGATCTGTCAGTTACTGATATTAGGGCTTAAAGTCTCCAAGTATAGAGGTAGATTTGTTTATATTTTCCTTCAGTTCTATCACTGCATTTGACACTTATTTTGATTTATAATTGTTGGGTATATACACATTAAGGATCATATGCTTACTTGAAGAATTTAGACCTTCATCTTTATGTGATGCCCTTTTTATTTCTGAACTTTTCCTTGCAATAAAATCTGCTTTGTCCAATATTGATATAGCTGTTCTAGCTTGCTTTTGATTAGTGCTAATATAGGAAAGCCTCCATCTCTTTACCTTTAATCTGTGTTTATAGTTAAAATGAGTTTCTTGTTGACAACATACACTTTTTTGTAATCCATTCTGATAGACTCTCTACGTATGGTAAGACCACCCACATTTAAAATAATTTAATTATTTATAAAGTTGCTTTAATATTTACCATATTTGTTACTATTTTGTATTTGTTGCCCTTTGTTTCTTTTTGACTCCTATTTTTTTTAATTTTATATTTTATAGGATTCAAGATTCAACCTTCTCACCTCTCTTAGCATATCAAATATACTACAAACACTTTTTAGTGGAAGCCATAGAGTTTGCAATATACATTTACAACTAATTGAAGCCTGTTTTTAAATAACACTGTACCACTTCACCGTTAGCTCGGTTACCTCATTCAAAATTCCTCCCTCTCATCCATTATAACAGTTGTCATACATTTCACTTAAACATAAGCTATAATTATTCAGAGTTGTTGCTTTTATTTTGAACAAATTGCTATCTGTTAGAAAATTTAAAAATAAGAACAATAAAAAGAGTCTCTCCACATTTTCCTTGTTAGTTCAGTTTGTTCATTAGATTCCACATATGAGCGAAATCATATGGTATTTGTTTTTCTCCGACTGGCTTATTTCACTTAGTGTAATGTTCTCCAGGTCCATCCTGGAGAGTGGATGACAGATAAGGAGGGAAGAGAGAATAGGGGGTGGAGGGATTGAGCAAAACGGGAAAAGGACTCATGGGCATGGACAACAGTGAGGTAATTTCTGAGGGGAGGAGTGCATAAGGGGATTCAATAGTAACAGAAAAAATACAATAAAGATTAATTAAAAAATGCAATAGGAAAATAGTTTATTTTACCTTCAGTTATTTCTTCTCACATGGTTTTCTTTTCTTTAAGTATGCCAGAGTTTCTGACACAATTTTCCTTCTCTCTAAAAATCTTCTTTTAACATTTCTTGCAAGTCAGGTCTACTGGCAACAAATTTTTTCAAATTTTCTTTGTCAGAAGAAGTCTTTGGTTTTTACTTTTGAAGTATAATTTTTGCTCAGTGTAGAATTCTACCTTTTTTGTTTGTTTATTCCATAATGTCTGAAGAGAAGACTGATATAATTCTTATTCTTCTTACTACATAGGGAAGGTATATCATCCACCTTCCCCACCAGCTTCTTTAAAGATTTTCTCTTTGTTTTTGATATTTTGAAGTTTGATTTTGAAATGTCTAGTTGTAGACTTTTTTATATTACCCTGCACGTTGTTCTGTGAGTACTTAGCTTCATGTATGATAAAAGTTTTATAAAGTTTTCAGCCACTATTATTTTAAATATTTCTACTGTTTCTTTCTATCTTTTTCTTCTTCTGGTATTCCCATTATGTATATGTTACACCTCTTTAAAAACTCTCCAGAGTTTTTAAATATTCAATTTCATCTTTTCCATTCTTTTTTCCCTTTGCATTTTGCTTTGAGAAGTGTGTATTGTTATATCCTTGAGCTCACTGATTCTTTCCATGCTTGTGTACAATGCAATCTACTGATGAACACATTAAAAGGCATTCTTTATTTCTGTTACAATATTTTGGACTTTCAGCAGTTTCTTATGATACTCTCTTAGAGTTTCCATCTCTCTACTTACATTAGTCATCTGCTTATACCTCATCCAGTTTTTCTATTAGAGCCTTTAACACATTAATCATAGGTATTTTAAGTTTTTGTTTTGATATGTTTAAAATCTATGTCATATCTGGCTCTCGGTCTGATGTATGCACTGTATCTGCAGACTATATTTTTGCTTTTAAGTATAACTTAATTTTTGATGAAAGCTAGACATGATATAGCATGTAAAAGGAAACAAGAGAAATAGGTCTTTATTGTGTGGTTTTATGTTTATACGCTGGTAGTTGGGCTCTGTTTATTGTTTCTTGTAGGTGCAGGTGTCAGAGCTAAAATTTCTACTGGTGACCTAGTGTTTGTCTCCTGTGCTATCTGTGTGTTCCCTGGAGAATTCTTAAATATGGTCTGAGTCTTGAAATTATTTTCAGTTGTAATATCCTGTTATTACACAGGGTTCCTATTGTCACAATGGTAAGATGTGGTGGGAGAAAAAGCATTCTGTGATTGAATCTCAATGGTTTACCAAATCTGTTTGCCTGTGCTGTGACTGAGTGCTCTTCAACTTTCTATTTCACCTGTCAGCTCACTAGAAATCCAGAAGGTGCTGCAGGTGGATATTTCCCTTTCTCTATATTGGTTCAGCTGTACAAAATAGCTTCCCTTGAGGGTGAACATTTTTGTTAAGGAGTACAGAAAGCCATAGACTTATTTCATAATGGCAGTTTTCCATCTCTTGCTGAAAGTAGGATGGAATTATTCCTCAATATTCACATTGAGAATCTGCTGAAGCACCTGGAAATTAAACTCATGAAAGGGTGAGAATGCCACCAAGGTTGGGCATCCAGGAGTTTTTACCTTCCAAGCTAGTCCATACACAGTGTCCAGCAGTTAGTCAACTACTCTTTATGTATTCTTACTTTACTCTGGCCCCAGCGGTGGTTTCTGCTTAAGACGTGATGCTTCATATTTGCCCGTCTCTCCAGTGTTCAGTCACTGGTTCTATGACCCCAGTTCTCTGACAGATCTAAGAAAGGTTGTTGATTTTCAGTTTTCAGCTTTTGTTGTTATTGTGAAAAGGGAAGTGACAGCTTTCAAGCCCTTTATATGTCAGGTTGGAAACAAGAAGTCCTCTTTGTGAAAAAGAAAAACTGTCAAAAAAAAAAAGTAATTGAAAATAGTGTGGAACAATATGTTAGAATTTTTAAAAAAATCCCTAAACCTGTAAGGCTATACCCTGCAAAAATATTTTTTTAAAAGAAGGCAAAATGGAAACATTTTCAGACATACAAAAGCTAGAAGTATATATCACCAGCAAATTCACACTTCAAAGCATATTAAAGAAAGTCATCCAGGCAAAGAGAAATCATTACCAGGTGAAAAATGGAACAAAATGTACCAGGAATAAAGGTAACTACATAAATATTTATATAACATTATTTTTCTTTGTGAGTAAATACTTTCTGTGGACCCTGAGAGAGAAAGAAAGAAGGTACAGCCATTTCAACATAGGGTTTTGGGTTTTTGTTTGTTTGTTTGTTTGTTTTTACTAAATGTGCACTTTAAAGAAAAGCCTGTACTGAACTACCCACCTCTGCACTGAACTGTCTACATACACTGCATTTCTTCCATCTGAGCCAGCCCTTTAAAGGAGTTACTGGAATCCTATTTCAACCAATAAGACTGAAGCTTCCCCTATCCAATCAGAACAGCACAACCCTGACCAACCAGAACAGCTCTATTCTGATCATTCTGAACAGTAACTTTTAGACCAATCAAACTGTGAGGATTTGGAATCCTCATCTGCATGTAGATAGACCAATCAGGGACCAGGAGTGGGAGTTTCCAGCTATATAAAGCCAGCTCCTCCTTGTCTGTGAGAGTGCTCTTTCCATGGATGTTTTCCTGGCTGAGCTAAAGCACAGAAAGTGTCTTTCCGGAACAGAGTGGAATAGATCAATACAGACCAGAGCAGAACAGTGTAGAGTGGAGCTGACCAGGACTATGCAAAACAGACCAGCACAGAACAGAGCAAAATAAGTCTAGTTGCAGAGGATCCTGGCAGCACTCGGGGCCATGCGGTATCACAATTGAGCTGTTCCATAGCTATGCTATATCACAGTTGAGCTGTTTTTCACTTAATAAAGTTTCCTTCTTCATCATAACCCAAATTAGGGATGCCTATTGGTGTTGGCTTGGTGCCAATGAGCGTCAGTTGACACATTAATGTGTCAGTTGACTATTTTTTAAAAATTACAATGAACTTGAGTTTATAGCACATGTATAAATAAAAGTTATGTAAATAATAGCATAAATATGAACATACAGACTAGAAGGTGAGGCATGGAAGTATATTATTGTATCGTTATTAACTATGTATTTAATTTATACCGTGTTACTTGAAGGTCAACATCGATAAGATAAAGATGAATATTATAAACTCCAAAGTAACTCTTAAAGGAGAAACACTAAGAGTTGTAGTTCGTAGGTTAACAGAAATATAAAACAATAAAATATAAAGCCAAAAGAAGGCCTCAAACGAGGAAAAGCAAAGAAGAGATTGACAAATATAAAACAGTTCAATGAGAGGTTCCCACCGATACTGATTATCATATTAAATATAATTAAGAGTTAGTGATTTTCTGACTGGTTGAAGAAGCAAGACAAAGTTAATACTGCTTACATTGGAATTTAGAGATACAAATAAGTTAAAAAATAAAATAATGGGAAATGATACATCTTAACACTAATAAAAAGAAATTTTGAGTGCCTATATTAATATAATACAAAATACATTATGAAGTAAAGACTATATTCTGAGATAAAGAAAATCTTAGAGTGATAAAGGTGCTGGGTGATTACCAAGAAATCATAGCAATCCTGAACATTTATGCAGTACTAACAGCACTTCAAATACATGAAACTAACCTTTACAGAACTACAAGGAGAAATAGAAAAACAAAAGCAAAAACAAGTTTTACCTCCCTCATAGGTCTACTATTAAAATAGAAACATCAGACTTAAACTACTTACTGTATGTATCCCATGCCCACTCATTATGTTTGCTCACTCACAAAATGAAACATATTTTAAATTTATTCTGAATGTGTATGTAGTTTGTAATTTACTAATACCAATATAAAAACATTCTACTAAAAATATTATAAAATTTCAATGTCCATCTTGAAAAATTAATAGAACAAGTAGAAAATTAGTAAGATTATAAAAAACCTGAATTACAATTTCAATTATTTTGACCTAATTGAAATTTATAAAATACTTTGCACAACAGCTATAGAATTCATAATCTTTTCAAATCCACCTGGGACATTTAGCAAGAGACAAAAATCTCAATACATTTTAAAGGTCTTACTTTATACATAAAGTATATTTTCTGACCACAATTGGATTAAATTAGAAAATTGATAACAGATATCTGAAGAATTATCAGAAATTTTTAAACTAAATTAATAACAAACATACATAAGCTATGGTTTAAAGGAGAATTTACTAAGGAAAACAAAAACAAAAGTACAACAAGTCAAAGCTGTGGGATTCTACTAAAGCACAATTTAGTTGGAAATTTATTACATATCATAATAAAAGAAAGGTATTAAATCAATGATCTTAAATCAATAAACTTGAAAAAATGTAAGCAGAAGAAAGCAAAAACATAAATAAAATCCAAAATCAATTAAACAGAACTCTGAGAAATACTAAAGAAAATAAATGAAACTGAAATCTTCTGAGACGATCAATAAAATTGTGAACTTTCTATTCATACTGACTAGTAAAAAATGAGTGAAGACATGAATTAATAACATATGGAATTGTGTAGAAAAGCCACTGTAAAATCTACAAATATTAAAAAGAAAATAAAAGTCTAATGTAAAGGAATTTATACCAATAAATTTAGCTACTTACAGAAAATGGACAAATTCATTGAGCAACACAACTACTAAAACTTATTTCAGAAGAAATAACCTAAATTGTCCTGTAATATTGTAAAAAAATCAATATTAGTAAAAACAAAACAATCAGACAACTTACCATAAAGAATATTCCAATCCCAGATGGCTTTACTGGTGAGTTTTACCAAATATTAGAGTAATAAATAATAGTTCCATAATTCATCATCCAGAAAATTGAAAATAGGGACTACCCTCATACCAATACCAGTAATACCTTCATACCAAAATCAGAATAAAAGATATCATCAGAAACAAAACAAAATAAAGAACTTTACACCAGTATCCCTCATGAAAATAGATGAAAAGCTTCTACTGAATCTAATATGAGAATAATATGACTATAATTCTTTTTCATTATTATTTTATTGTTGTTCAAGTACACTTATCTGCATTTACCCCCGCCACTTTCCCCCACCCCAGCCATCCCCACCTCCCTCCTCTGCTTCCACACCTCCTTCGTTGTGTCCATGTGTCCTTTATAGTTGCTCCTGAAAACGCTTCCTCCCTTTCCCCCATTATTCCCTCTCACCTCCCCTCAGGTTACTGTCAGATTGTTCTTAATTTCAGCTTCTCTGGTTATATTCTTAATTCCATATTTTAGTTTGGCTCAGCTATTGTACCCAGTTATTCAGTCAAACACATAGTCTTGATGCTGCTGTGAAGATACTTGGTGGATATGAATAACATTTACAATGAACTGACTCTAAGTACAGGAAATTTACCTTTGATAATATGAGTGAGCATCATCCAAAAAGTTGAAGGTCTTAAGAACAAAAACTGAGATTTTTCAGAATTGAAGGAATTCTGTTTCAAGACTGTAGTATAGAAATCCTGCATGAGCTCCCAGGTTTCCAAATCGTTTGTTAGGCTGCCCTATGTATGAATTACAGACTTGCAGGCCTTACAATTGAGTAAGGAGTCAATTTCTTAAAACCTCTCTCTCACTTTCTCTTTTTTCTTCAGCAAATGGAAAGATTACATATATATGTGATTTTGATTAGTGCTATTTAGCTGGAGGACCCGACTTAAACAATGACTTATGAGGGTTCACCTCAAGTCAGATGAATTTTACATTTGAAAATAAAAAAATTCAAAAAAATATGGTGAATAAAATTCAACATATTAACAACCTAATAATGAAAAACCACGTTATCATCTCAATAGATACACAAACTCACAAACATATTCAACAAAATCCAAAATCCAGAAAGATAGTCAGAAAATTGAATATAGGAAAAATGAAAACCCAAGAATGCAAACATTTTTTTTCAGTCTAATAAAGGGAGTATGCAGAAACGCACTAAAACAAAACAAACCTACAGCTATTTAGTTTAGAACGACCAAATGCTTTTCTCCTAAGATCAGGAACAAGACTTGAATGTACATTCTCACTTCTATTCATTATTTTACTGGAGGTCCTAGCCAGTGCAAGAGAGTAAGCAAAGGAAAGAAAAGGCAACAAATTAGAAAGCAAGAAGTACAAATGTTTTAAATCTACATTTTATATGATTATTTATGTAGCAACTCTGTTGGCTTCTATGAATCTAAACTGAGGTCCAAAATTTGAACACAATTGCCAAGGTTGCAAAATAGAAGATGAATATACAAATATCAATTGTATTTCTATACTATTGTGCAAATTTGAAATTAAAATTTAAAAAGTACTATTCATAATAGCCATAAAAATATGAAACACTTAGGGATAAATCTGTCAAATTTGTTATTTATGCAAGGTTTGTATAATAAATGATATAAAATATTACTGAGATAAATACAACCTAAATAAATGGTGAGAAATTTCATGTTCATAAATCAGAATAATCAATATTAAGATGCCATTTTTCCCCAAATATTAAGATGTCATATAGGTTCAAAACAATCCAAATCAAAATACCAGTGGTTTTTTATTGCAGAATTTTACCAGTTAAATCTAAAATTTATGTGGAAATGAATTATGTGAATGCCTAATACAATTTTATTTCAAAATGTATTAAGATGTTACAGTAATTAAGATAGTGTGGGATTGATATAAAAATAGACAAAAAGATCAATGAGACAGAATAGAAACTACTGACGTAGACTCATATGAGGATGATTGATTTTTAAAAAAGGAACAATGACAATTCAGGGAAGAAAGGACAATTTTCAACGAATAGTGCTGAGACAATTGGACAATCATATTCAAAAAAATATTTTCATACTATGCCTCACACTCTATATAAAACTCAACTCAAAACTTATCACAAACACAATTGTGAAATATAAGTCTCTAAAACTACTAGACAAAAACGTATAAGAAAATATTCTGTGACATGGGATTAAGCAAAAGTTTCTTAGACATAACACCAAAAACATAATCTACATTTAAAAAATATAAATTTGCCTTTATCATATCAAAAATTTAAAAATATTTTTTTCTTCAAAATAAATTGTTGCGATAATGAAAATAGAAGTCACAGTCTGGGAAAAATGCCCATTTTTGTCTGATGAAGGAACTGTGTTCAACATACACAAATCAATTGTAAGGAAACCATGAAATACTTTGGATGTTCTTTAAAACAAATTAATATGTATTTTCAACTAGCCATTCTACTTCTATAAATTTACCTAAGAGAAACTAGATCATACATCCTTACCAAAAAGTGGACTAAAGTGTTCATACCAGTTTTACCTAGAATCATCAAAAAGTCCATCAGCAGAGGAGTGGATAAAAAAGTAATGCTATATATAGAATACTACTTTTCAGCAACATAGCTGAACCTCAAAATATTTGGCTAAAAGAAATATTTAGATAAAAAAGAAAGTAAACAGTTTATGGTGTCATTTATATAAAGTTATAAAATTACAAAATTGTCTATTTAACAGAAAACAGATCAATGGTTTCTTAGAAAGATTATGGGATAGGCAGTGGGAGGGAGAGATTGCAAAGGAACAAAAGAAGGCTTTTGATGTGATTGATATGCTTATGCTCTTCATTGTAGTGATGATTTCATAAGTATACACATATGCCAAAACTCAGCAAATTGTACAATACAGCTCAATACAGTTAGCATACAGAATACCAATAATACCTGGATAAGTGTTTTAAAAGGTGAATCTTTTTTTATTCTAAAACATAAGAATAAGAAATTGTTTCTCTAGCTCTGCATATCTGAATACAATTTTATTTTATTAAATTTATTGGGGTGATATTGATTCATAGATTCATTTTTCTTTGTACACTTTAGAGAGTCACTACCTCAATCCTATAATATCCTCTGGAGGTATCCTTGGAAGCTGGAGGTTAACATAATTATTCTCATTTAATTTATGAAGAAAAATAAGTGCTGGCATATGTAGAGAATTGCATGGAATCGCAATACAGGCCTGTGGCAGCTTATTGTAGTAGGGTAACTACAATACGTTAAATGTTTGTGTGGGAAGAAAGACAATCTGTTTGATGCCTGAGTCAGATTAGAACATAAGGACTGATGCAAATCTTTGCCAGCTCCATCACTCACTTGTGGCATCTGTCAGTGACCATTGATGGACACTAATTCAGATCATATGGCTCATCTGTCATCTTGGGGTGACAGTCCAAATTTGTCACTCACAAAAGAATGCTGGTCTGGCAGACTCACATGAAAGTGTTGGTTTGGAGGATGTTGGTGGTAAAAAGATTGAATAATGAATGGAAACATCATGTATATACAGAGAAAGGTTTAATGCCAAATGATTTCTGCATGAAATTAAAATGTTTTTTCTACTCAACTCAGGTTCATTGGGTCTCTGGCTTCAAATCATGAAATAATTTGCTAAGCTGGTAGCAGTTGAATAGGGATAAAAAGAAAGATTGATTAAAACTTGGTATAACTTCTAACCAAATGAGATATGCTATCTCACTTGAATTTCTTTTCTACATCAAGAATTTAGCTTTTCAGAATTTAGAGTTTTAGCTGGAGTAGCAATAGATGATGGAGGAGACTTGGAAGAACATGGAATTGAAGAGGATGTGAATGCTGACCAAGCTGAGCTCCAATTAGAAATCTATCCGGCACACACAAACACACATACACTTCAGTCTTGGTTGATGCAATGATGTTGGAAAACCTTCTTAGTATTAGGTGACCCTACTCTCTAACAACCAATTGTTGTCCAGTGGTTTATACCTGACCCAAACTGAGGAAGGGAAGCATTTATTTTACTGACTCTATATGACTTTATTGTCCCGGTGCCTAAGCTACTGTGCTAACAATACAAAGCTAACTGTAGGTTTATATTTTAGGAGGTGAGACTAAGACCCTTTCAGGGACCCATTTAGTAGCCTGAGACTAATAAATGTAGCATGTGCACTCTTGCTCTCCCACCTGCTCTCTCTCTTTCATTCATATATGTATATGTATATCTATATATACATATATATGAGTACATTTTAAAACACTCATGAGATTTGTCCAGAAGGTATCCAGCCATGTAATATGAAAAATCGAGACATTTACTGAAAAATATGCAAGATATGAAGAACACTGTATATAGCACAATGCCTCAGTCCTCTTCAAAGTAGGCACCTTGAGACTTCACACAAAGAACTTCACCTTGAGAGTTCCAATCACCATCAGCTATCTCCATTGTGTTTTCCTGAATCTCACTGATGGTCTGAAATTGCTTCCCTTTCAAAGGTGATTTTAGTTTTGGGAGAGGCCAGAAGTCACAGGGTGCCAAATATGGGATGTAAAGAGGCTGAGTCACCTGGGTGATTTTATGTTTTGCCAAAAAAACTCTGCACAAGACATTATGCAGGAATGGGCACATTGCCATGATGAAGCTGCCCAATCACCATTTGCCCATAGCTGCAGCCTTCTGAATCATCCAAACAGTTTCCATGGAGGAATGTTCAAGCTTAACATAAAATTTCAGGTAGTCATTGCTCTACTTGCTCAAGCATTTCAAATGAGATGGCCACACATTACAAATGCTACTCTACCCCCACTGACTAGTACAGTGAAGTCATCACTATTCACACATGTGCATTCCAGTCCACTCTCCTTGGCTGCCAGGTTACATCAATGTTGCACAAACTGTTCTCCTTATATTAACAATGGCTGGGCTGTTTCCAGACTGTGTTTTGTGTATGTGTTTGTATGGATATGTGTGTGTGTGTGTGTGTGTGTGTATCTGCAGAGCCAGTGAAACAGTTTTTACCACTGATTTTTTTTTTACAATAGAAGAACTTCATCTTTTATTAGCGTAATGCTCTAACAACTAAGCAAACCAGTCAAACTTGAGATTTCACCTTTTAAACATTTACTCAGGTAAAATTGATGTACAATATGCTAAATATATTTGAAATACATATTAATTTACTATAACATGTTTATATATTATAATATATTATAATATAATATATTCATCTATCATAATATATTATAATATGATATATACATATATTATAATATGATATATATATATATTTTATATATGTGTGTGCATCATCTATTTGTCTATCAGGGAGAAACTGGACATTACCCTAGTTTACCTTTGGACCCTTCTCTACTTCTACCTATTGGTTTCTGTTTATTCTTCTATTTTTTTCTTCTATTTATTCCTCTATTTATTTATGATAAATTAATATATATGTAAACTATGTGAACTAAATTTTGTTATTTTTTTCAGCTAAGGTTTTAGACTAAGATAAGAATATTTTAACATTTGAATGCTATAATCATTTATAGTGAATAGGCACATACTTCAGGTACCAGTAAACTATCTGTGATAGATTACTAGTTAATTTCTACTTCAATATTCCTAGGACCTAAGACCTAAGTTATGAAGCCAATATGTCAAGAATCGGTACATTCAGTTAATGTAGTGCTATAATAACTGAAAATATGTTTTATTTTGAATTGAAATTTTTCTCTGTGTAAATTTTATCTGACAGTCTAACTAATAGTGCCTTAAAATATCACAAGATATATCAGGGGTTAAAGAATGTAGATGCTGGTTTCAGATCCCAGGCCTGCCATTTTCTGGTATTGTGACCTTAGACAAGATATTGGACTTTATGCTACTTAATTTCTAAGGTTTTTTGATTTAAAAAAAAGTGTAAAATAAGCAATTTATTTGGATAAGTTTGCGTATTAGGCACTACTATCTGCTTCAGATTGATAATTAAAAGTGGGGTTTTTTAGTAAAGAAAAAATATGTTAATAATTTATCATTTGAAAGATAGTTTGAATTATAGGGAACTATTTCACATGGCATGGGAATGTAGCTCAGCACCCACTCAGAAAAGGCCAGTGGGGAGTGAGGTCCAGCACACAAGAGCCACATCCATGGATAGGTTCTCCCATGGGGAATCAGGCCTGCATTGTACCTAGGCTGCTATGAGACTTGCTTTTGCTAAAACTCCTTCACCCTGAATTGAGGCAGCAAGTGATTACTGTAACTTTCTAAACTCTGAGCTAAACCTCACAAGTATGGAGTGTAACCAGTCCAACTACTTTTCCCTTTACATTTGCAAATATCCTTCTTCTTTGATGTAATTAGCAACATCCTCTCCTTTCTTGTCTGTAAAAGGTAACCACTTAATGCAAACCTGTGCATAGTAAATGAGGACCATCCTTGATGTACTGTGCCCAGAAAAACAATAAAAGCCTGTCCTTGTGGGGGTCATGGCCCTCTCTCTCAGTTAGAGAGCAGCCATGTCATCCCTTTTTCTCCACAGGACTTTGTTAGTCTGTGTGTATTTGTTCATAGCCACCACAACACATGGATCCTGCAGGCCAGGAGCTGCATCATTGAAGAAATCCTAAGGCTTTTTATATTAATGAGTGGTAATATTGGTTAATAGCATTATATAAACTTCAAGTATACAACTTCATAATATGACATCTGTATACTCTGTGAGCATTATATATTCACCCTATGATGCCTAGTCTTCTTCCATCACCATATTTGATCCTCTTTACCCTCTTTGTCTTTCTCACACCCCCTACCCACTCTGGTAACCACCATTCTGTTGTTTATATCTAGAGAGTGTGTCTCGTTTGCTTGCTTTGTTTGTTACTTTTTGTTTATCCCACATATAAGTGGAATCAACGTTCTTGTTCTTTTTCATCAGACTTATTTCACTTAGCAAAATACTCTCAAGATCCATTCATGTTATTGTAAATGGCAATATTTCTAAGTTTTTAATTCCATAACAGAAGCTGAAAATCTTCGTGTTCCCTGTAAATCTCTTAATTTGTAACCCATTAGCTGGTACACTGAGTAAAACAACATGGGAATTATTTGTCCAATGTGGTGATGTAGATTTTAGGTGGCTCTAATTTTAAACTGCTGCTCCTTTTCCTCGTTGTGCAACCTCTCCTACTTTGTTGATCCCACACTGAAACTTCAGTAGGCACATGTTTCTGAGGACACTGAGGCAGCCTTTATAAAGTAAAGAACATGTTTACAATTGGATGGGGCTTACTTAACTTCCCTTCTAGATTGAATTTTGCAGTCTCTCACTTACTAGGCACTTATCAGGAAATCAGGAAGGATTTGACAGATGCATTATTGAATGATTAACTAAATGTAAATCAGAGGTTTGGGGTGGTACAAAGATCATTTCTGATAAAGTAGTTCTGTGCCAAATACTGATTTTGAAGTTTATTAAACATTTTTATAATCTATTTAGGTCAATATGAGCTGCTTCTTTTGAAACAGCAAAGTCATAACTGAAATACTGTTGAGTTTTCCTGTTAAGTCAAGCTAGTCAACATAATTTAGCATTGGGACCATCAGAAATAAACATTGCCATATGTACATCTACACTAAACTTCACGAAAAATCTAAGTGGAAACGTTATTAAGGATTTCACTAGAAATTTTTCTCATAAGCTTTTCCCTGCCATGAGGAGGTCTGTATTATTTTTCAGTAATATTATTTCACAATAATCTTTGCTTTGTTGTCCAAACACCCACATGATCATTTCAACCATATTTTATTGTAATCCAGAGATTCTGATGAGTACTTTGTAGACTCATGACTATTACAGGTAATATTACCACCTAGAAGAGAGTCTCCCAACTTTGAGTATAACATCTCAATGAAAATTTATTATCCCATAAATAAGTAGCTAATTCTCTATATAGAGAATATTTAAATCTACATACTATATCTGCTTCATTCTTTACTAAATACAATAACAAATTTGTTCCATTTACCACACCTAGATAGCCTTCTTATATTTTTTGTGTGGATCATAAAGTAGGTAATCTGCAGTAAAATAGTGCTTACCAAAACTTCAGTCACATACCACACTGCACGTATAGAACATTTTCAAATTATATTTACTTGACTGCCTCCCTTTCTAGATTCTGGACTTCAGATATCTCCCTGCCTGAGTCGAAGATGACAGCTTCAGTAATTCACAGCACAATCGTAAATGGTTCAAGTTTGATGAGGTCACTTTGCCATCCCTGCGATGAATACAGGTTCCCACCATGATCCGAAAGTAGAGTGTTTCTAGGAAACCTTTCACAAGCAGAAATGGTGTAATGAGAAAAAGCAATTACCATTAATTTATATGGAAAACATGTTGAGCTTTCCTAGATACCAAATTCAATGTACATACACTTAATTATATCCATTTTTATGCTAAACATAACACCCTTAGAAGTAAGAGGTCTCTTAGGCTTTTCTGATATTTTAGGACACATCTTGCTAACAGATGCATGAAGCAAATTAAACTAAAGCTCAGATGCTCACAGACACAGTTCGAAGCTATGGCGGCTTGATGCTGAGATGCAGAGTGTGGTTCCTGGGGAAGGAACTTGGCTGGGACACTCCAACTTCCCTGAGGTATGCTGCTTCTATGCCTGCTTTGCTGAAGAACAAGTGCTTAATACTATTTTTGTTTCATGTCTTTTCTTGTAAAAGCAAAATTTCCCTTTGGATTTCTTTTGGTTAGTGAAAGTAGCACTAATGTAGTCTTCTGTAAAAGCAAAGTGGCATGAGGTAAATTTCTGAAAAGCAGGGAATGCCCGTATTGGGGTATTGATGGGCCTTTGTGTAATTGTTAAGAGTCCCCAATGCTGAAGACTCTTCAATAATCCAATTATGTAAATAAGTGCATCTGCTCCTTCTCTAAAGGTTAAGCTTCTATCCCGTCAGGAAATCTGTGTTAGCCGTTATCTTATTAAGTTCTTCAGTTGTGTTTTATAGCATTCTGTATACTCTGGTATCATGTTCATTCATTGAATTCCTAACACATGTCAGATCTGAGATGTAGAACAATGGCCAGACAAAGTCATTGCCATCATGAGACTTACAATTTGTGTTATCATATATCTATAATGTAATATCCAAGCATATGGTGATTTTTCAGAAAAGCAGTTAAGATACACAGGACTTGTCAAGATAAGACCTAGTAGAGCACATGACTTCGAGTCTTATGACTCAGAACAGTGGGCAACCATCAGCGGAAACACCATTCACATGAGTTAGAACCGACACCATTTAGTGCATGCAGAACTATAAAATTTAGAGGTGAATCAGAGTAATTAATTAATGATTATATATCCATTCACTTATCAAGTAATTTAATAATAAAGTAATATAAGGTTTGATGCAAATAACATCCCTTTTATTATAAAATATTTTATTATAAAATCATAAGCATATAATTCTATAACACAGCAATATCAGGCACACTATATGACATTGTAGGTGAAATGTTCAAATTAAAACTATAAATTATTGCACCCATATTATTACCCTGCCAACCACACACAAGCAGGCATTTCTTCTGCCAGACCATGTATATTTATTAACAATGATGAATCGGAAACACTGTTCAGAGCTGAAAAAATTTTAAAAGTATTGTTTTCTGTTGATACTAAGAAAGATAAAAATAGGGGAACCAGTGACTTTCATCATGTGTGACAAGCACAAAGTCAACAGAAAAGAGCAACAAAATGAAGCCTTCAGATCCTCCCTCAAAAAGCAGAGTGGATTTGAAGGATAAAATATACTTATTTTTATAGGAGAAAAGTTCTAGTCAGAGATAGTGGACTATGGGAATCCACAATTCAAATATAGGTATCAGAGGCAAGAGGCAAGCAAACGTCCTAGGAATAAATGTAAGAGGAATTAAAGAAAGAAATCCATATCTCACATATGAAATCAAGCATGACACAGCTCAGACACATTTGACTAAATGTTTGGCACTATCTTTGGTAAGCCAGCTTGTTTGACATTTTAAATTCTTCCTTCAAGATTTAACAGCTAAAGTGGATTCATTCTTCCACTGATTGTTAGAAACATTAGGGAGAACAATAGACTGTCAGCTATTATGTTCATACTTTGAATGATGGTGTGATTTCTAGTCTTCTAAGACAGGGGTCCCCAACATCTAGGATGTGGACTGATACCATTGGGACCTGTTAGGAACCCAGCCACAGAGCAGGAGGTGAGCTTGAATGTAATGTGCTTGAATTATCCCAAAACCATCCCGTTCACCCTGGTCTGTGGAAAATTCTCTTACATGAAACCAGTCCCTGGTGCCAAAAAGGTTGGGGACTGATGCTCTAAGAAATAGGTGCCAGAAAGGATTAGATGTGTAAGTGATGTGTTGGGGAAACACCTGTGATGGACAAAAGAGATACAACAAAATAGACTTTAGACCACGATTCCGGTTCGGTGCTTAAAAGAGAGAAGGAAGGGAGGAAAATTGGGTAGGAAGGTCTCAGAGTGTTGTTTGGTTCTAAGAAAGGTTTGGCTAGGCCAATGGGGAGTCTTTGAGTTATACATGTCCATTATCGGAGTTCCATTCTGTAGTAATGGTCCGATGCTAATGCTCCTGCTGTGCTGTTTTTGCCTGGTAGGTCTTGAAGGCAACACAAAGGAGGATCAAGGGTGTGGCAGCTTGTCTGTCAATCTACTGTGCTCCCTCCCCTCAGTAGGTGATCTGAGTGATGAATTTTCATCTCTCCCACAGTGATTGTGGACTGTATATTAACTCTTGTAAGACTAGCTTTATAGTAGGGACAATAAAGATAATAGCACAGCCAACCTACTGGGATTGTACTAAGAACCAATTTGTTAATGCTCATAAAATGATTAGCATAGTGCTTGATGTGTAGGAATCAATGAGAATATTATAATCTTCAAAATGTCATATGCCTGTTTAGAGCAGAGACATCTTCATAGTTTTTATTTACCATGATTTCAAACAGAACACTAAGATTATGGAATTTATAAAATAAATGCTCAGTGAATACATTGTAAATGCCTAACTTCCAGTGACCCCCAAGAACACACAGATTAGCAAATCAAACTGAGTTTATTATTTGCTGCAAAAAAGATACCTGTACATCCTGGGTAGCAGTCTCACTTAGAGGGTGTCAGAAGGGATTATTTATAAAATTTGAGCCCATATTAGGTAATTTTGAGAAGGATCAAATAAACAGGTCTTTTCTCTCATTTGGATGTTGTCAGAAAGTGAGGATAATTTTGTGATCGGGCACATTCATAATTGTTATCTAGGAGCACTAAGAACAGTGTAGAGCTGAGACCGCAATTGCTAAAGGACCAGCAGTTGGTTATCTTCATTTGGAGAGGGAGATGTTTGGTCATTTTGTGGTTTGTCCAATGCTTATTTTTGGCTTTGCTAACACATAACAGGTTATCCTGCTTTGTCTTATCCTGTCACAGCACAGAGTTATCGTGTCTGATATTAACGTTCTTAGAGTTGTTTCTGTTCAGCAGTGAGAACCAGAACCAAACTCTTAGGGTCAGGTCCTCCACCAGCTGGCAGCTCTGTGCTTTGGTCAAATTGGATGGAGGTAACACACTATATACCTAGGGAAGTAAAATTAAGGAGAGCTCTAAGTCAACCATATGGACCAAAACAAGAAATACAAACACAGCTTAGGAAATCTCCAGATGCCCAGGCAAATTCTGCTTTAATTAAAAAAAAAATGTTTTCGAACTGTTTTACTTTTGCATATAATTAAGAGTAGCTTTTCTGGGATGTATTTCTAGATCTTTCCAATCAGTTAATATTACCTGAATTAATATTAACTGAGTTGACAAACAACATATTTATTCTGTGATAGCTAATCAAAGTCAAGACTTTCAGGAGGGAGAAAAACTGGATCCTTAATACATTCAAACATCTAGTTAATCAATTTTTTTTGGATACACATAACATCTGCTTTTCTAAACCTTGAGAAACAGAAAAAAACATATCTACATGACAGATAATACATCAGTTTCTCATTTAGTTACTGAGTCTACATACATGTGTATTAAAGTCACAGTCCTCCATAAAATATCAATATCTTTGATAATATGCTTTTGAAAAATCTAATACAAATAAGCTTTAAACAAATTAGTACAGTTTTTCTACTTTTGTCTGGCCTCTAAAACAAAGATGGATAATAAGTTGGTTGATGGTGCTTGAGTTTATAATCATTTGGAAACTCATTCAAAATGTAGTCTGAGTCCACTATACTGTTCTCCTAAATCCATTCACACCCTTCAAAATGTCACAGCTAATCTCACTGCATCTGCAGTTTCCAGGGAACAGAACTTCACACCAGCTCTATTTCTTCAGCCATAAGATTCTGTACAGTCAAGCATAAAATCAGCTTTTTGTTAAATTCTTCAAAAATTTTCAAACCAAAACAAAAGGATAACCCAGACAAATGAGAGATCTTTTAAAATAATAGTGTTTCCATTCAACTACATTATCACACTTTACATGTTCTTTCAACTTTATCTCTTCCTTTTCTTTAATGAAAAGTCTGAAATTAACACACATCCATCTTCAATTGTTCTCAGTGGCATCCCTTCACCCCTGGATTAAGTCTGACAACAATGTCTGCTCAGCCTATGGCAGCACGGTGCAAATTGCAAGTGACAATAGACAGATGACTTCAGTAGAGACAGTGGCATAAATATTAGGCAATGTTCCAAATGAAGTTTAAAGGAATAAATGTTAAGTAGTGACAGTAATAGTGTTCATGTTTGAATTCTTGAAGTCCTTAAGTCAATAGGATCTTAGGTGTTCAAAAATTATTTATACCTTAATAATCTTAAGATTGAATAAAAACTTCATTAACATCAAAGTCTTTATTTCCAACATTTGAACCACAAATTATACTTACTGTGACTCTAGTTTAATTAGGTAATTAGATGAATATGAGAGACTCTGACTTAGGTCCTTAAGATTTCCCAAATCAGTCCTACTTTGTTCACTGCTATACCCCGTTACTTCTTAAACTTGAAGCTATTTCCAGACATAATGTGTGTAATTTTTTCAATAGTAGGGAAACTGCAGTTTGATCTCAAATATATTCTATCAAAGAGTCACCTACAATTTCATTTACACTCAAAGAAGATCTTGCTAAATGTCTGACATCACATTGAAGCAATGTGCAAATATCACATTGAATTGGGAAAACATATTGATAAAAACAATATATTCATTCTTGGTTATTTATTATGTATAGGGGAGACAGACAATATAAAGTTTAAAAGGATAGTTCATGCCCTTCAGAAATTTAAAATCCACTAAGGGAGAGATTAAAATGTATGTCCAAGTCCATAGGGCATTTAGAATGGCATAGACGAGAAACATTACTATGTTTCTCCATTACTACAGAGATACAAGGAAGAGAGTACTCACAATGAGTCTGGGCACCCGGACCTCTTTCAGTGAAAGATTATATTTGAGATGAACTTTCAAGGATGGGTAGGATTTTGATACGTGCACAGAAGTGAAAAGTAAAAATTCTGGGTGAGTGGAGCCAAAACATGAAGATGGAGAATGTTAAATGCTGAGGGAGAGGGGTTTGTCAAGTAAACCCTTTGTACAAGGGTGGAAAAATTTGAGTAGGGAAATAAATGAGAAGATAGGAAGTAAGACAAGAAGCTAAGATAATATTATATTCATTCATGTAGGAAACAGTGAAAACCAGAACATAGGAGAGACATAACTGGAAAAGGAAAGGGGGCAGCTGACAGAGAGTTACAGTGATTAACCTTGCATAACTTGATAATTTATCAATGTGGGTAAATTGAAAAGAAAGGAAAAAAGATGTGCTTTTTTTCTCCAGACTTTTGAGATATGTTCTTCCAAAATGACTGGAAGGACTGTGATATGCAGATAATCATATGGAAAATGATGACTCAGCTACATGCAAGGATGCCAAGCATATCATTTGGTTTTGTGAGAAAAATAATGCATAGTTTTGACTGTGGTGCATTTGAGTATGAAAGGCAATCATCATCATCATCATCATCATCATCATCATCATCATTGTCATTTTCATCATAACCTAATTTAATATAATAAATTATTTTTGACAAGCCTACTCCTTGTAGGCCGACATTTTACTAGGTTCTGAAATATACAGATGAATAAAAAGCCATAGTGCCTGGACTTAAGGAATGTTCACGGTATCAAGAAGCTATGACTAGCTAAAGAAATCAATATCAAAGTAAAAAATCATGTTTGAGAAAGTATACTGCATTATTCATATTTAAATAGTACTTTAGGTTTTTCAGACCTCTTTTGCATATATTATCCCATTCAATGTTATTAAAGTCAAGTAGAAAGCAGGAATTGCCCATTCAATTTGTTCTGTGGAGGAAGAGTTCTGCCAAGGGAATAGCCTATTGTATTCCAATGAATTCCTGACATTCCTGAGTCAAGATGGTATGATCTAGGAATCAGGATCTTTGGGAAACATGACAGATTCCCAAACTTTTTTTTAACCAATAAAACTGTACAGTGTACATTGATTAGTGAATAAAAGCTGGGGAAGGCATTTCAAGATAAGAGAAACTGAAGCAAGAGTAAAGAGTGGTAACTAAACAAAAGTTGTAAGACAGGGGATGGCAAACTAAGAGTGTTTATTCCACTTTTATTTTTATTTATTTATTTATTTATTTATTTGTATTTATTATTGTTGTTGTTCAGGAACAGTTGTTTCCATTTTCACCCTACCATGCCTCTCACCCCACCCATCCTTACCTCCCACCCTTGAAACCCACCCCCTTGGCTTTGTCCATATGTCCTTTATACATGTTCTTTGAAGGCCCTTCCCTATCATCCCCTATTATCCCTCTCTCCCTCCTCTCTGGTTACTGTCAGTTTGTTCTTTATCTCAATGTCTCTGGTTGTATTTTGCATGCTTGTTTTGTTGATTAGGTTCCACTAATAGGTGAGATCATATGGTATTTCTCTTTTACCACATGACTTATTTCACTTAGCATAATGCTCTCCAGTTCCATCCATGGTGTTGGAAAGGATAAGAGCTCCATCTTTCTTTCTGCTCCAAAGTATTCCATTGTGTAAATGTACCACAGTTTTTTGATCCACTCATTTACTTATGGGCACTTAGGTTGTTTCCAGCACTTGGTTATTGCAAATTGTGCTGCTATGAACATTGGGGCACATAGATTCTTTTGAAATGGTGTTTCAGGACTCTTAGGGTGTAATCCCAACAGTGGTATTTCTGGATGATTGAAAAACTCAAAGAAGAAGAATAATTTTGTGACTCATTAATCCTGTACAAAATTTAAATGTCAGTGTCTTTATGTAAAATTTTACCAGAGCACTATGGTTCTCACAAATGCATATATTGTCTGTGGTGGCTTTCACATTACAATGGCAGAGCTGAACAGAGATGACAAAGATCATGTGGTCTGAAAAGTTTAAAGAATTACCTGCTTCTTTAAAGAAAAAGTTTGCTAACATTGTCTAAGACAAAAATTGATTATAGCATTTTGTCAGTGATTTTTCATGGCCTCACACATTGGTAAGGAGGAAGCCCTTAAAAATTCCATGTTAGAAGTGATACATCAAGATAGGCAGTGTATTATTCTGCTTGGGCAGCCATAACAAAATACCACAGAGTGGGTATATTAAACCAAAGAAAGTTATTTTCTCGCAGTTCTGCAGCCTGGAAGTCCAAGATCAAGGTCCTGGTAACAGTTGCATTCTGCAGAGGCCTCTCTACATGGCTTTCTTTGCTGTGTCCTCACATGGCCTTTTCTCTGTGTGCTTGGAAATAAAGAGCTATGCCTATGGTCTCTTCATATTCTCATAAGGACATCAGTGGTATCAGATTAGGTAGGGTCTCACCCTTATGAACTTCAGCTTAACTGCCTCTTTAAATGCCCTATCTATAATTTACCCCCTAAATGAATGCACCTTTTGAGAAGGGTTCCTTGTGCCTAACTGGGCTCAAATTTGTAAATGGGTGTTGCCTGTCATGTAAGCCATGCTTCAGGGAGAAGCCTACACTGACCCGTCTTCCTGCACTGTGTTCCTGCCATCTGTGTCAGCTCTTATAAAGGAGGTACTGAAATTCTATTTAAATAGGGTTTAAACTTTCCCTATCCAATTGTAGCTACACAGCTATTTCCCCATTAGCATCTTCATTGAACAATCAGTGTGTTGCCATTCTGACCAATCAGGACAGTGCTATTTAGACCAGTGAAACTGTGACTATTTGGAGCCTGCATTTGCATGAAGGTAGACTAATCAGGGTACAGGGCAGGAACTTTTCACTGTATAAGTTAACCCCACTCTGGCTGGGTGGGCACATTTTCTGTCTCTACCAAAGACAGGAGACTGTGTTTCCCAGACTAGAGCTGAAACACAGATGGCATTTTACAGAACCAGACCACAGTGGACTGGAGCAGAGCAAAGTGGACCAGAGCAGAGCAGCTAGAGTAAACATGAGCAGGGTAGGGCTGTCTAGCTGGAGAAGGGATTTGCCAAAGGGGCACCTGGCCTGAGGGCCGCCATCCATCTGTGTGCTGTTTCACAGTTCTGCTGTTTCATAATTGAATAGTAACACAATTCAGCTCTTCCACAGCCGTGCTGCTTTACAATTGACCTGTTTGCACTGAATAAAGTTTTCTCCTTCGTGGTGCCCCAAATCAGGGATTCCTGTTGACATTGAACTGGCACTAACAACCATTGGATGACATGACAAATGCAGGAACATTCAGCATCAGGATTATAACATAAGTTTTGGGAGTGCACAATTTAGTTCATAACAGGAGTTTAAGTTGTACAGGTCCAATCCAGTTCGCCTCAGTTTTACTTTGAAATCTTTTGATAACAATGATATTAATAATGTAGTTAATATGCATAGTGTGCTTTCTATGTCTTGAAAACCATGCTATGTTTTTGTCGTGCATCACCTAGTTTTTGTCACAACCATGTACCCTTTATGTTTTCAGGTGTGAAATCAGACAAGCAGAGACATTCATTACTTGCTTATGTCCCAGATCAGCATATGGAGGACACCAGAGGTGCATGCACCCAGGCAGTATCATCCTGGGGATACTCTTAATCAGTCCTACCTTTCCCTTTTAGAATGTTTATATAGTTCCATCTCTATCTCACAATCTAGGAATTGATTGCATGTTAATCAAGCAAACAGGATTCATTTCCCATTCTGTTTCTCACTATCTCAATAGCTTTTGACATATCTTTTACTTGAATATAATAGGGGTCACAATTTGGTATTGTCTTTTTCTTTCTTTGAAATTGAGAGGGCTGTATTAGACTCATTATTTTGAAATTAAGGGAGGAGGGAATATCCTGGAATAGGAGAGTTGTAATATAAAAATTACCAGGAAGTCTTGTGTATCATGGAAATATAGAAAGGACCAGTCATTTTTCTCTGATATATGCTAGTAATGATACTTATTTTAACATGAATTTCAAATAATTTTGATAAAAGTGTAGGATGTTTATATTTATCAAGGCTGGGGTTGTACATAGGTTGAGAACTTTTGTACTAGGTAAACCTTAAGAATTCTTCCAGCCTCTCCGCTTTTGGTTGTGTAATTATTTATTCCAATCTGTCTGTTTACTTTTTTCTTTGCAGTTTCCTGTTGGCAATCAACTTTCTTTGTTTTTCTTCTTATGTATGTATTTATTTATTTAGGTGAGGTTACTTTGACGCCTCCTGGTGGATTTGTAAGCAAGACAGCAGACTTATCCCCAAAATAAAGGATGGCAATATTGGAGAAAGTGGTGGTGGGAGGGCAGATTTAGACTTGGTCTCTCTCTATTCTTTCTATTTTCCCTAACTTGTTTATTTATTGTGAAACTTTATATGTAATAGTTTCATCTATTTTTCTACTTCAACATATTTTCACCAACTTCACTGGTCCTCAGTTACCCATGTTAAAACTTGATCTAAGGAAATGACTAATTAAATTATTTAGTACAGAGTTCAAAGAACTAGTAAGAAAGTAAAGTGTTAACTTCCTCATAGAGTATTTTAGTTTCTGAATGAAAAAAATTAACATAAATTTCAAAAAAGCTCCAATTACAAGATTTCGCATATACATAAGGTCAAGGGGAAGGAACTTTTATAGATACTGAAAATCTATGAATGACAGGAAGTAATGACTTCGTGTATAATAAATGGTAATAACATAAAATAATTTTTTAAAAGCAAAAACTAGTCGGAAATTCTAGGGCTATAATAATTTATTGTCAGTAACTTATTTTATTTTCATCAATAAAGATAACCTCTCAACTTTTAATTTCACTATGAAAAAAACTGGTGTTCGTGCTACATATTTGATGTACTCTTTTTGAAGTTTTAAGAGAAATCATTCTCTTTTTAAGAGAAATATTCAGTGAAATTAGTCACAACCCCTACCCTCAGTTCAAACATACTAGTCAAAAATCTAAGTTAATTTTATTTATTTTTAAGAACCAAAAAATTGTGCACTTTTTAATCTATCAAGCATCTATTTGGTGTTAGAAATCAGAATTGGAGAAGTACAGACGTGTTTTATTATTTTTAAGTCATGAGAAGCAATCAAGCCAAAGAAAATTTTTACAAGATAGTATTTTTAAAGACTTTACAGAAAATTTCTTTTTAAAGACTTTACAGAAAAGTCTTTACAGAAAGACTTTTTAGAAACATTTTTACACAATCTGCCTTGTTTTATGCAATTTATATTATTTAAACAAAGTAAGATTTTTAAATGGTCTGCTAAAATGTATTTGTTTATCTGTTAGAATGGGACTAGTACATGTCACTAAGGACTTAATATATATTAATTTATCAGATTAGTTGGGCTTTTGCCTACCATGCACTTTAAAGGATGTGAAAACCTGAAATACTAATCGGAAAGGTAAGTGTATTGGTTGAGATGCCTTTACTTGCCAAGTGGCTTAAGGAACAAAGAGGCATTGTTTAAAAGAGATGAAATTATTTGACTGGCTTAGCCAATCAAGATTCTTGCAGAGGTAAGTGAATGTAAAGTTTGGTATATAATTGTGAGGCGTTTGACATGGATGCAGGTGTAGGCATCCATGCCTTCTACACACAGTGTAGGTCTCTATATAAGAAGGAAGCTGAGAGAAGGTGCTGAGAAGGCAGAGATGAAAGAGAGCAGGGCTCTGGGTAAGTGGAAAAAGTGTCCTGACCTTGGTGGGGACTCTGAAAAAAAAGTGGATGGCTGTGAAAAGTTAAGCAAATTTCCTTTTCATTGAGTTTTTCTGATGACTGTATCTCATTGGGCACTAAAACCCATGGACCGCCCCAATATGTGAAACCGTCTTGAAAACATACCCCTGAGAGTACCGTAATCATTTTTAACCTGTTGGAAATTGTGGGCTTAACTATAAACCAAATTATTAGTAACCCCACAAACATAAATTTTCATAAAAGGTTATTAAGGTATAACTGCTTTTGTATTTAGAAGTAATTTTCAGCTACAAAAATTTATTATCATTAAAATTCTGAAAAATCAGATTAATGAAAATAATGATAGCTAGCACTTGTTAGGTGCTTAATATGTCAAAAACTATAACATTTTCTTAATTTTCACAACAACCTGATGAAGTAGGCACTTCTATCATGTGTCTTTTTTAAAGGTGTTCTGAGGTAGAACTTACAAAGTTGCTCTTTGCTAATGTAAAGTTCTGTGCACTTTGATAAATACATAAAGTCATGTAATCACACATCTTTCAATGGTTTCATTATTTTCAAAAGTTCTTTCACACTCTTTGGAGTCAACACTCTCTTCCCACCTACAGCTCCTGATAACTACTGATTTGTATTGTGTCTTCATGCTTTTGTCTTTCCATATTACCATACAAATTGAATTATATAATATACAGCCTTTTACTTTTGGCTTTCTTCACTTTACATAATGCATTAGAGATTCATCCATGCTGTTGCAAATATCCATGTGTGTAGCAGTAATTCGTTCCTTTTTATTCTTGTGTAGTATTACAGTATATGGATGTACCTCATTTGTCTATTCACAAGTTAGTGGACATTTGGATTGTTTTTTGATAATTACAAATAAAACCACACTAAATATTTGTGTCAGAAATTTGTATATGGATATAATTTATTGAGATGTTTTTATTTCTCTTGAGATATTATCTAGGAATAGGATTGCTGGGTTGAATAGTGTACACTTCATTTAAGAACGAGGAACTGAGCAATTAATAGGCTACATAAATTACTAACCTAGTTTCATAATTTGCAGAGCTCAGATTTGAACAAAAGCCATCTAACCCCAGATTCCATGGTTTAAACCAGCACTTCAACATACTTAACCTAAATGTATCATTGTAAGAAATGATTAGGACAAATTAGAAAATGGCTTTGCTTCTCTGGGTTTACTACTCCTTTGTCTCTGATTGCAATACATACTGTCAACATGGCTGTGTAAAAGGGTGGTTGTCAGGGATTCAGGGGTCAGAGTTAGCTCCTTTATTGCAAATCCTGCACTAAGTACATTTTTCTGAGTCAATTACCTTAATGTAAAAGGATTACATTCTTAAAAAACCTTTCCTTCAATACATGGAATTAAACATTTCTTTTGTTTACATGTATGATGAACATTTCAAAGGCCACGTGGAAGTGCACATACACCAAACATTCTCTGTGAAATAATCTTTCTCTGTACATGGCACCCAGTAATTGGGAAACTAACCCATGAAGGAATAATAAAGTCAAAAACACTTGGATATCTTAGGGTACAAATCCTGTGCCTTACAAATAGGTAACAGGAGTGCCTATTGCAAAGTTAAAGGTCAATCCATAAAAAATTGATATAAAACTGGATTTCTGTATGTCTCTCAGATTCAATATTCTCCAAACTTCTTTAATAGTTACCTCTCTTATTAAACTCAGCATATGTAAATATAATGAATATTTATTAATGCTTGCTTATATGACAAACATTGGCCATTAAAAAATATCCATATCAACATCATCATCAGTCATCATCATTCCCTGATAATTTTGAGTCAGTAATTCAACTATCAGCATTACAACATCAGTTATTTACACTTTTCCCAGAGCCTGTCTTTCTGTGAAGGGCATTATCAGCTTCACGGTAATCACAATCAAACTCACTGAATAAGCTGAGAGACCTTATTCTTTGCTCCATCACAGGACCCCACTCCACGCAGCTGTGGGATATGCGTTCATTTGTAGTATAGAAGCCTACACCTACTTACAATGGCCTATGGTTCTCTTTTCCAGCTTTATTGACATATAATTGACATGATATTGTGTAAGTTTAAGGTATATGATGTAATAATTTGATGTTTTAATTGATTTTAACTTGTTTTAGGAAACATTTTGCAAAAGATTAAGATTACCATTATTAATTTCCCAAACTTCTATTTCAATATACTTTTACTCCTTCCTCTTTTTTTCAGATATTCTTCTAGAATATATTCATTACTCCTGCAATCAGCTTTTCATGCATAGTCACTATTGAAAAATTAACCACTGCTCAAGTTTGACTCAAGGAAAATTTAATTGCTATCTCATTCCCTACTCTAACAAGATTTCTGTATTATTTAGAAATCATTAAACAGTAAGAGATTTAAAATTCTCTTAAGTGTTAAAAACTAAATTAAATTTGAAGGTAAATTGGGGTAAGCCTAGAACATGTTCCCTGAGTAGAAATCCTCACATCATAAAAATAAGAGAACATTTGGCTTTCAGGCTGGTTCTCTCCTGTTCACTCTGCGTGTCCACCCATGTATGGAGGGAGGGTCCTGTAAGCATGTACACACCATTAGCTTAATATTTCCGTTTACCAGCGGCCTAAGCTGGTTCCTCTCCTTGACATTAGTGCATTTTATAGATTAATTCTAGTATTGTTCTTCTTGAATAATTTAGAAAATTTATAAACTAAATTACCACCAGCTGGATCATAGCTGGTATTTTTAATACTTAGTATTTCTTTATTTTTAGCCTTTTATTTTGTCTATGGTTCTATAAAAGCAATTATAACACAATGACAATAAATATACTTGTAGTTTAAGATTTAGCAAATTGGAAGGGTTAGCTTTGGATTTGGGTTCACTGATTAGGTCAGTGTAAGTTTCTGCTAGCCCCAGAAACAGGTCAACAACTTTTGTAGAGTTGATGCTTCAGTCAGACTAAGCTTGTTTCTGTCTCTGACCTTGCTCATTTCTGGGCCCTGAGAGCCCTGCACCTCCAGTTCTCTAACAGGAGTGACACATTTTCAGTCTGACTCCTCAGTTAGGGGTGAAGACAAGGCACCTTCATTGGTAGTAGGCTTCAGATGTCTCAAGTAGATCAACCTGCCACTTTCTTTGGAATTTGTTTTGTTACTGGTATGTCCTGAACTTTACTCTTTACCCTGAACTCCAAACTTCAAATCTGTGAATGAAGTGTGACTAGATTCATTCTATTTCTCTGCTTATCTCTGTAACTAAATGGCAATGCCATCAATTAACTACTATATAATATGAGATGCCTATATTTTCAGCACTGAGAGAACCATCATAGTAAGTGGTCTGCTAGCTAGCATGGGAGATCTATGAACTTTTATCATATGAACACTGTACTGTAAAATGCTCTAGAGATCTATGATGACTTAGTGATTATAAAACATTCATATAACTATTGCTGCTGCTACTACTACTGACTATCACCAACCTTATAACAAATTGAATAATTTAATTACATAATCTGTACATGCCTTTGTTTAGTCACCATGCTAAATTATTTATGATCATTGTCTCATTTGATGTTTATGAAAATCCCATACAAATATTATACATTATATCTTAAAGTAGAATCATAATGCACCATGATATAATATTATTATCTCCACTATAAATATAGGCGGATCAAAACTAGAGGTTGAATAAATTTGTAGAAAGCTCACATAGGCATTAATAGAGTTCATGGAGAGAAGATATGGACCCAAGGTTTAGTGAATCTCAAACCATGCTTTTGAGCACAGAGGTAGGTAAACAAGTGCTGAAGATAGATGCAATAACCCCAGTCTCCTTCCTAAAACCTTCTGTGGAACTTACTTAGTGCCAACATTGATGATCTCATTGTATTTATTTATTTATTCATTAACTTAATTTTTGTCTTCCAGAGTAGAAGACATTCCAGTGGGGATAAAGATGTGTCTAATTAAGCAAAGCCACTATTGCAGAAATAAAGATGTAGCAAAGAACTCTGTTAATGCTACTTTTATTCTCACCTGTCACTTGACCTATCTGACTTATACGGTTCTATGCAATTATCCTTATTTCCTATTTGACTTACGTGATTTGAGTGTAGGACAGTAAATCAATCTCAGGTCCTGCAGGGCAGCTAGGTAACTATCCTATCTAGGAAAATAGTAGATTGGAATTTAACCACTCCTCTATCTGGTCACACCACTCTTATGCTTTCTTACCTAAGTCACTGTGTAGGTGGTCCCCAACACAATCCTTATGTTCAATGATTTCTGGAAGAACTCAGAAAAGCTGTTATACTTACTCATAGTTTATTTGAGTGAAAGGATGTGGATTAAAATCAGCAAAGGTCAATATTGCACAGGACAAAGTCCAGGAAAGAATAAGTTAGTGTTTGCAGTTGTCTTCTCCCGGTAAACCGTTATAGACATTGCTTAATTTTTTCAGCAGCTGCATGTGAGCTTACTAATCTTGCATGATTTGACAGAAAAATTTAATATCGCAAGTCTTGCATATCTGATTTGTCTATTTTATTTCATTTAGCTGTCAATTTAGTGCACATTTTCTCTTTTATTTTTCACTTGTTTACTACAAAGTGCTAATTATTTTTTATTAGAAATCTATTTGTGCCCTGGCTGGTGTAGCTCAGTGGATTGAGCGCGGGCCTGCGAACCTAAGGATCGCGGTTCGATTCCCAGTCAGGGCACATGCCTGGGTTGCCAGGCCAGTTCCCGGCAGGGGACACACGAGAGGCAACCACACATTGATGTTTCTCTCCCTCTCTCCTTCCCTTCCCCTCTAAAGATAAATAAATAAAATCTAAAAGAAAAGAAAAAGTACTTAAAAAAAATCTTTAAAAAAAAAAAAAAAAAAAAAAGAAATCTATTTGTGTGTGTAATTGATGACCTGGTTTGAAAGTAGGTCCTTTGGAGATTTTTTCCCCAACATCTCTTGCTCACCTAGGGCCATATTTTATTTTTTAAAAAGTTTGTCCAGTGACATGGATAACATAAAACTTTTACTACAAATCTGCCCTTGGGCCAACTTGCTATTGCAAGTTCTCAGAGGGGTGTTGTATTCCCCCAGCATTTCCTTTAAATTTCCTTCATTGGTCAGGTATGGACATTCATTTCTTATTTTTTATACAATATACTGCGAGCAACATAGAAACTCAAGTCACCTGTATTCAGCAGAAACTCACAAGATTAAAGGCTGGTTTGGGGATGCTTTCAAACTATATAGAAAATACAGCATGAATGCTTGCTTCTTTATTTGACATTTTAAAATGGTGAGGTGATTCACTAGCATCTCACATTGGTTTGTGTAATTGTATTGCGGTTATCATTGTCATTGTAAATCTATGTATTTTAACATAATTTATGTGATAGTGTTAATTGCTGACATTTTATTTACTGATGTCTGATTATTTCATAGTTGGCTAGTGGTAATTTTTTTTTTAATTTTTAGAGAGAGAAGAAGAGAAAGAGAAAGAGAGAAGTATTAATCAATTGTGTCTCATAGACCCCCAACTAAGAAACTGGCCCACAGCCCAGGTATGTGCCCTGACTGGGAATCAAATTTATGATTCTTTTGGTTTGCAGTATGATGCCCGATCCGTTGAGCCACACCAGTCAGGGCTAGTAGTCATTTCTTTCAGGTGCCTTCTGCATCTTATACATGATCCTCATAGTCTTTGATAGTTTTCTTCCTTTCTGTTACTATAAGATAGTCTCAGCTCATTTTCTGTGTTTTCTTCTCTAACCAAGAATCAGCCATTTCTCCAAGGAAGCCATAAATCATGTAGAAACTAGCAATACTCATCACCATCAAATCACTAATTACATTTAGATATCACTATTTCTAATGTAATTTTGTTCTAAAATTTTATAAATTATTTATGTGGTTATAAAGAAAAAATCTAAGAAAAAAGGCATTTCTAATAAACTTAGCTTCTAAATATGTTCTCTTTATCCATCCTGTATATTCCATTTACTATTGGTAACATTCATTTTGTTTTATGTGTAATCTTCTTCTGACTTTTTAACACATTTAAATATAAAAATGCTTCTCTTTTTTATTAATTTTAGCCTTCTGTACATATTTTATATACTTGGATTTTAAGCTAGCAATATAATCTGAAAATATTTCACTGTAATACATAAAGATATAACTCATATTTTTTTCAGTTACCTACTCATTTTTGATATGATTTTGCCATAACTTAGTCTACCAAACCAACACTGATTAACATTTGGGATATTTAGGTTTTGTGATGGAAAATATTACATAAGGATACATTTCTGCGTATTATGCAGTACTTTATTTTGTATGATTATTCTGGATACATAATCTACCATAAGGCAAAAAAAGAAATTTAAATATGAATACACTCATCACATATTTGAGGAAACTGAACCTCAAGGAGATATTTCTAAGATTATACAGTTAATATTTAATGCTAAAACCAGATTCTAATTCCATGGGACTTCAAAGTCCATTCAGCTTAATTGCTAACACAATACATACCATTTATTAAAAAATAGACACTGGATTGATGTTCTACCAATCGCACAACAGGAGCCGGGTTGAATGATAGCACAAGTGATTCAGTTTTATCTGAGAGCAGTTGCTTATATTTATTCTCACCAGGGTTGTTAAAGATAAATCAAACTTTGAATTTTGTGTAGAATGATTCATTTTGTTTGGGGACCTAGAAACTTTATCAAAATAATCTACCAAAAGGCACAAGAATCAATGTGAAAGTACATTTCCAGGAGTAGGGAAGAGCATAGTTTTTTCTTGTCAAAACTCTTTGGCCTTTTTAACCTCAGAATAATAAATCAGATCAAAATAATAAAAAATACACTTGATGCTATGTAACAGCAGGCTCTGTTCTGTGGTGAAGACTCTCTTGAAAGGGGAAGATGAACTAAGATCTCCTTGGGCACTTGCTTCTCTAATATTATGGTCAGTTTACAGAGGAAACATATTGGCCTATATAAAATATCTTTCATAGTTCTATCTGCTATAAGAATTATTTTAATTGAATAGAAATAGAAATAAGCCAAGGACTACAAAAATATAAGTATTTTTACTTGTTTTCTATATAGACTCAAAAAGCAGAAACATTTGAAATAGATCCTTTTCTTTTTGACATCAAAGTAAAGGTTGCATTGATTGACATTCTTAATAACTGTGAAGTTACTATGCTCGTTGCTAGTATTACAGAACCATGAGGAGTTCGCAGTAATCATAAATTCCACCAGGAATCTACATCCTTCTCTCTCATATTTGTTTCTGCAAATACTTTTCTCATTTGCTGCAAGTAATGACAAAGTCAGGCATTCTTTAGAGTGTTGTTCTTTATATGGTTCTTTCATCCACACACATTTCTTTAACATAAACCATTAAGCATTATGATTTCAGTAGATGGTACCAATATAGTAGTGTTAGACTATTGTAGTGTTTACATTCAAGAAAGCATTCTTAAAGAAATTTCTTTATCTTGATACTATATTGGAAATTTCTTGATACAAATGAGATACAATATAATAATATTCCCAAAGTATGGAATTTGGAAACTATTCATTAATCTATGCTTTAAAAATCTGATAAAAACCACAAGTTGGATTTCATGTTTAATAATTTAACCTGTAATTTAAATCTTAAACCATTTATTAGTCTCCATCCTCCAGTTATGATCCTAATACTTGTGTTTTTGAGTAAAGTGTAGGATATAAGCAAACATCAGTATAATATTTATTTCAAAACTTGGCCAGCATGATATTTTTAATTCTTAAACAACTACTAAGAATATTATAAATCTTCTGTTTTACTAATTTAATTAGTTTCTTACTTCTATGGACCTAAATGTGTCCCTCCAAAATTCATATATTGAATCCCTAACCTCCAAAGTGATGGTATCTGGAGATGGAACTTTGAGAAATAATCAAGCTTAGATGAAATCATGAGGGTTAGTCTCTCATGATAGGATTGTTGCTTTTATCAGAAGAGGCACCAGAGAGACTGCTCTCTCTTTACATATGTATCATTTGAGGACACAGTGAAAAGGTAGCTATCTACAAGCTAGAAAGAGAACTCTCACCAAATCCTAGCTGTGCTGGCACCTTGAATTCAGACTGCCAGCCTCCAGTATTACAAGAAATAAATTTATGTTGTGTAAGCAACCCAGTCTATGGTATTTTGTTAGGGCAACCTGTGCTAAGATACTCACTGAACAACATATAATAAATTTCTCCTAAGTGCTCAACATATAGTTAAGTGCTAAGGATACCAAGATAGTGTATTAGTATTATTCTGATAGCAAATGACAGAAATATAACTCAATTTATTTAAAATGAAAAGGTAGGAAGTGAGTTATTCATTCATTTTCCTGGAAAATGCAGGTCCCTCTACTTCTAGATATGGCTTAGATCCAGATCCAGATATGTAAACAGAACTTGCAGAATTTATCTTTTTTCTCCATTCCCTCTCTTTTTTCTTTTCCTCTACAGAATATTGAAAGAATGACCAAGCCTACATTACTTGGTTCCTAAGCCTGCATTATTCACATAGCTCATAATCTCTGTTGGTTTCTTTCATAGTCATTCCAGAATGTATGTTATTACAAGTTATTACTTAATATTACTATTTTTTTCTATCTGGAGACACACTCTCATCTCTCAATCGCTAACTATTGCTAAATGACTGTCATGTTCTGATGGTTATGATCTGGTTCATGAGTTCACATCTGGTATGTTAGTGTAGGGAGGCACACACACGTGTGGTCCATAATGGCTGAAAATAAAGGAGGTTGATTCTCCCATAAATAATCAGAGTCAGTAAAAACACATAGAGCTTCAGCTCTTATGGGGTTCACATACACACACACTCACAGAAGTAATCCATCCCTTAATTAAACAGCTCAGTTCCTGACCACTTCTCAGAGGTGTAATAGAAAACATGTCTCAGGTGGTTAATTTTAAGCTGATATGCAAATAGTGAGTAAGATTTAAACAAGGAAAGTAAAGGAAGTTGCTTATAAAAAGTATTCAAATTGCAAATAACATTGGATTCTAGATGTGACTGCATCTTTCCCATACTAAAAATAAAAAGTAAAAAGTCATCTCCATTAAAATCTTTATCTGTGCTGACTTAGGTCATGACTGCACCATGAAAAGTAATCCTTCCAAAAACAAACACTGGCCATCCTATCAATTAAAAGTGTCCAGCAAAGATGACCTCTGCTCTTGAGACTTGTACTCAGGATGATCTCTAACATTATGCAAACTAAAAGCACCATGATGGCCTCACAACTCTTCCCGGCCCAGTGACAGCAAAAACACCCACACTGATACAGCAAAATCAGAAAATCAGAACAGCTGGAACACTCAACAATTTGAATTTTGTCCTTAATTGTTTTGCCAAATGATTTGATGCTTCATATATGCAGAGCATAGTTTTAGCCTTCAAAATGAGTTTCCCTATTCATTGTTCTTATTCTGGAGCCCAGGCTGATGAATTATGTGCTACCTGGACTATTACCAATGACCTTGGCAGAGAAAAATACAGCTCTTTTATACTGAAATAAAGGTTCCAGAAGGGAAGAATGCTATTTCTGTTCAAGAATTATTTGCAATAATTGTCTCATGGTGCTAGAAAGTTTGATCTTAACAGGTGTCCAGAAAGGAAAACCAAAAGTAAATGGCAAACATTAGCGTTGATCGCCACCCGCCCCGCCCCCAAGAAATATTTAACTACCCCAAAAGTATGGTTCATTCTTAATGCAATGCTTCACTTCTTAATGAATAATTCTTCATAATTTGTTACAATTTTATAGGTTACATACTTTGGAAAACTAGCAGAAAGGCATATTCTGACAAGTCTAAACAAAAGGAGAGTTCTTAGTTTATTTTTTTATCAGTCATAATGGGGACTGTCTTATGAATTTTGGTTATGGCATAGATAAGATTAGACTAAACTGGCCTCAAAAACCATCATTTCTCTTGGGCTGGTGCTCTAAGGTATGTCATTTGCAGAAATTTAGGACCAATGTTGTGTTAATTATGGAATTCATTCAACTTCAGAGATGCTAAGTAACTGCACTTATTCTTGTGAAAGATAACTTTAGGGAACTCTAACACTCGCTGAATATGAGTCAGATCATACCAAACTAGCTGAAAAAGAATTATAAATATTTAAGATTTCATTTTTGTACTTTTTTGTATTTCAAGATAAATAAAATTTATTATTTTAAACTTAAACTCTCCTTTGAATTTGACTAAAAAACCCAAATGTGTTTATGCACAAAAAAAGGCCATATTGATACAGCTGATAATTATGTTACTAGCATTTATCTATCTAGAGGGAGACATTTGGTACTTGTGGATTAAATAAGTGACTAAAGTTGGAAAGATAGTTGAACATATATTGAGGTTTTAAAGCTAATTTCAATAATATAATAATGTAAACCATTATAAAGATCTTCTGGCACTTCATGCACAAAAGCCAAAATAAACAAAGAAATAGTGGTTGAAATTCGGAAAAATAGCTAATCAGGGTGGAAACAGTCTCTAAACTTAGTCTCTGTCTCCATCACACACACATCCTACACACAAGGGACAAGCCTATCCCTGTTTGCTTTGCAAGTAAATAACTGAAGGGAATTTGCCCAACCCAGGAAAAAGGAGAGTGTCGGTCTGGCTCGGCTCGGGCCTGCGGCATTGTTTTTTGGATCACCTAACTTTCAAGTCATAGACTTTTTTCTACTTGTCTTAGTAGAAAATTATCTGAGAATAATAGTATTTTTTTGTTTTTGCCTAAATATTTTTTCATAAATATTTTGCATAAAAATACTAGATCTAATATTTTCAGGATTTTTTTCAAGGAAGTATCTGTACATTTCTGTTAAATCCTTGTTTCCTTCACAGAAACTCTTCATATCTCCTCTCAGCTTTGGTTCATCTACTCTTTATTAATAGACACACTGAGAACAAAAACACTGGTAACTAGAAAATAGATATAAGCCCTCCTTGCTGACCCCCTTCAGCTGAAACTCCTCATACTGCTAGTCAGTCTATTTGTGGTAGGCTGACAACCCCTAAGTATTTAATTTAAAAAAAAAAAAAAAAAGTTTTGCTGAATAAAAATTAGGCCAACACTTCAATTCCTCCTTAAATTTTTTGGTTCTAATAGCCAGCCTTGTTGGCCATTCTCAACCTGAATTCCTGTTTTCTTTAATGAACATTTTCAAAATGTTCAGTTATCATCTCACAAGAAAATGCATTCTGTTTTCTTTTGCCCAATTTTAATACAGATCAATTCTTTCATAGAGGTAAAGTCATAGCCTTTCTTTTTTCTATCCATTTCTGCCTTGCCCAATTACAGACTAGTATTCAACTTAACTAGATAGTTCAATTTTTATTGAAACAAAGATTTTACAAATAAGTAGCTGTCATTTGCATACAATCAGAAGAAAATGGGGTTACTCACTGTAAAGCAAATGTTTCATATAGTTGAAGCAGTATGTACCTTTCACCAAAAAGAGTTTTTCCATTTCAGCACTAACATTTTGTTTCTGATAACTCATTGTTGGGGGAGGCTGTAATTTGCATTGTAGGATACTTAATAGCTTCCCTGTCCTGTACCCACTAGAGGCCAGTAGTGTGGTCCTAGTTGTAACACAAAAAATGTCTCTGGAATTCACAAATATCCATGGAGGAAGAGGGCAAAATAACTTGAGACCGAGAACCAGTGATCCAATAGATGTTGTGTCCTTCCCCATCCTGTTAAACAAGTCAGACTCCGAAAACATACTATTTTATCTTGATCTCATGTGTTAAAACAACAAAGCAAAACCCATTCCTAACCTTCTACCATTTCAACAATGCATTATATTGAAATGTAACTAGTAAATTTTAGAGCATATGGAGAGGAGGCCAAGTATTCATTGAGTGCTTGCATATGGATGAAAAAAATACTTAAAACTGCTGTAGTGTATCATTAAAATCTCTCTGGCATGTTAAATTACTGAGACTGTTCCTAAGGAAGGTGAAGGTAGGATGTCTTTGCTAGTCCTTTGGTGTGTAATGTCACAGTTGATTAACTCCTTTTTCTGTTTCAGATTGTTTTCCTGGAGGCCATTAAACACACTTCTGACTACCTCCATAAGTACTACTTGGGGTATTTCATTTGTTTTAATAACAACTTATCCTATTTTCCTTGGGATCTCTCATACTCAGCACCATATTAAATTCTGGTTGCCCTCCTAATTTCCACATCAATTTCTTATAGATTCAAAATCTGTAGATTTAAAAACATGAAGGGGAGAAACATTATATATATATGTATGTATAGAAAATATACATTTGTATGTATATACATATAAAATATATGCATATATCTTGAAAGCTATGTAGCCATTTTAAAAGGTATGACAAGATTATTTTGATAATTTATCTCTGAATATTGCTAAATTGTTGCAGACAAGCTCCAGGCCCATTTGCCCCTGGATAGACACATTAGGGGGATGTGTCCTGGAAAGCCCAAGCTAATGGTTGGGAACCAGGATCTTAATTTGCTCCATCAAGCTTTAACAATTAAGGATTTTAGGCTTTGTCTCATAATGATGTCACTGTTCTAGGAATATTGATAAGAAGACGGAGAGACTAGGAAGTTAACAATTTTAGGAGAGATAGTTTTCACAACTGAGAAGTTTATAGTTCGGAGAGTATGACAGACATTGGTCTTTTACTTTTTGTAATCAGTGCTAGTACATCAACTTAGTTTTCATTAGTACTTGTGTTCAGTCCATGCCTTACGACTTATTTGTGTCATGCTAATCGGGGACTTTATACACACATTATTTTATTAGATTTATTTTTTTTTTTGCAAAGTTTTGTTTTCATTCCTAATAGTTTTCTCTTCTCTTTTTGTTTATAATTACTCTATTTAATTTTTAAGAGAACATTTAATATCACTATGGAATTATCTTTGTTATCACTAGTATTTGTAGAGCACAGTAGTGGATGAATATCACTGTGGTCACAATAATATAAATATTACTGAGAATTGACTATTTATTATGCACTATTCTTAAGAGTTACCTATATTAAATTTTTAATCCTTTCAGAAATTCTAGAAAGTTATTATTCTTCATATGCAAATCACAAAAATTAGGCAAAGCACTATTAAATAATTATAGAAGACCGTTCTACATGGCATGGGCCCAGCTCCCAGTCAGAGATGCACAGGACCCATGCCCACAGATAGGTTCTCCCATGGGGAATCAGGCCTGCACTATGCCTGGACTGCTGTGAGACTTGCTTTTGCTAAAACTCCTTCACCCTGAATTGAAGCAGCAAACATTTACTGCAAAGTAACTCCCTAAAATCCATGCTAAACCTTCCAAGGATGAGTGTAACTGGTTCAACCACTTTTCCCTTTTCATTTGCAAATATCCCTCTTCTGTGATGTGATTAGTGGCATTGGCTCCTTTTGTTGTCTGTAAAAGGTAACCACCTAAAGTGAACCTGTGCATAGTAAATGAGGACCTTCATGTAATGTGCCCAGAAAAACAATAAAAGCTCTTGGAGCAAGGGCTGAGGCTTTTGCTCCTCTTGAGAGAGAAGCCACACGCCTTTTTTCTCCACAGGATTTGATAGTCCATGTGAATTTCTTTTGTCTCAGCTACAACACTGTGAATCCCCACTCCTTGAGTCCATGACAAGTAATGTTTACAATATTTAAAAAATAGGACAGTTTTCAATTTCAGATACCTTAACTCCTAAGTCAGTGGTTTGAGTTAGGATGGAGTTGTGGTTGGGACTCATCCTTGTCCTCTAAGATCTTATTATTGCATAATTGTAGAGCTATTTCCAACATGTAGATTATACATTCAGTCTTAAATTGGAAATTGGTAAGCCTAAAGTGAAGTTTTTTTATTGTGAGTTGGTGAATTTCTTTAGCAGGAAGTGAAGAAAAGGGTAGGGTAGGGCCAAGTTTAACAGGATTTCCAAAGTTTGTGCTTTCAAGGTGCTTTGTCTTATTGCATATTACAGGAGACCGATATATACTTTAGGGTGATAGTGTTACAGAGCACACATGTACCACTCACAAGCAGAGTCAAGGGGGTCACGATATACTACTACCGAAAGGACCCCCTAGTGGGCTTGATTGTCCTTCACCTTGAAGAAAGACTCTCTCAATGCCAGAGATTTGTGTAAAGGAAATGTTTATTTAAAGCTATATAGACTTAAAGTAGTGACCTAATATCTTCATTAAAATATCAAAGTCCTTTTGGATACCCACAGATGCACCCACAGTGCTTCCTTCTCCCCCTGCCCTAATTCAGGGTACCGTAACTCAGGAAAAGAAGCAAATGTCTGGGATTCAGGCTTCTGACACCGTGGGCTGTGTCACTATCCAGGCAGGATCTCTAATTAATCCAAAACCCTGTGGCACCTTCTCATGGCCTACTGGCAAGAGTTCTTTCACCCTTCTTCCAGGCAAAGTCTCTCTTGCTTCCCAGGCCACACAGCCAAAAGGAACACCCCCAAACCATGTTGTCCTCTTCTACCAAAGCTGCAGGGGTCTGCACTCTGGCCAAGCTGTGTGGCTCTCTCCGCTCACCAAAGCCTCGGGCAGGGGGATGTCGCCACTCGGCCAAAACCAAGTGGTGGCTCTCTGCTAAAGCCGCATGGTGATTCTCCCTCACATGGCTGAGGGGTTCTCTACTCTGGCCAAAGCCATGTGGGATTTTTCCTCAATGGCTGCCATGTCTATGTTTAAATCCCTGCACCAATCTTCCTCTGTAGCCCATTTCCAACTACTCCCACGATCAGTTACATCCACCAGCATTCCTGTATTATTCCAAGTTTACTGAGCTGCCATTGTGAGTCTGGGCAGGTGTGGCCCCATGTCGTGGAGCCAATCTTGTCCAAGCTCTCACGCAGGCACTGTCACTTGGGGGACCTGTCACCCCAGTTATATCTGGGGGGAGTCCCTTTCCATCCCCCTGCTCAGAGCATGGCCATAGCTATTGAACATATCTTTGCAACCAGCCAAAGGTTATAGATATGTTAATTGACCATGCCATAGATTAGCTGCAAAGCTATGGCTGCACAAAATAGCTCTGCATGTTCCTGCTCCATGTGTCCCATCCCCCAACTCACACCTGAGGGGGAAGTGATGAGGACATCTTATATGTCTTTCTAATATTTCCTGGACACCCTGAGTTCTGGGCCCCATTCCAAATCCCTATTTTGGGGGAGCCCCTCTTGGCCACACCCTGTATCAATAGAAATAATAACAAGTATAGCAAAACATTTTTATGATGTTTTATAAATTAAAAAGCATTCTCATAGTATAATTTTATCAAGTTTAATTCTACTGCGTATTTCTGACACCTATTTTAAAGATAAAATTGAGGCCTCAGATTTATGACTTTATCAAGATTGCATAGCCCTCAAATTCCACCAAAGACTGTAATAATGATGGGATTTTTAATTTTAAACGCCTAATTAATTTTCTCTCCTCCCTAAATAAACACATAGGTATACACACACATGCCCACAGGTTACCTCTCTCCTCCACATGCACGCAGCCACCCATGTGCTCATACTCACTTGTCCACACACACAGCACATACACACCCATTTGTATGCTCGCATCTCACACAGAATTCTTACTGGATTCCTCTCCTGTTTCTTAAGTCCTGTGTGTACACGTAATAACATTTGTAGGTTTTCTTCAGGCAACTGAAGAGCATTTGTCTCCCCCAGTGATCCTGGGTTCCTTCTGTATAATCCCTCAAAGCCTAGGTTATGAAAATATTGAGAGCAAATATTTGGGTAATTGATTTTTATTAGATATATTCAAAGGTAAATAATCAAAATAATCTGGAAGTATATTTATTTTAAAAATTACTGAAACTTTCAAAGAGTCAATATATTTGCCATTCTTTTCTCTTAAACTTATTGGTGAAAAAAAGGAAGAGAAGGGAAAAAAGAGGAGGGGTGAGAATCCTATAATGGTCAATTAAAATGCCGTAGCTAACAACAGCAGTGTATAGTCTGAGGCCATTGTGCTCTGGAAGGTGAAGTGCATTTTCTGGTGAGTAAACTGAGTTCTATTAAGGGTTGTTTGATTAAAGTAAAGGGCACTAAATCAGGGTCAGAGTAGGACAGAGATGAGGAGAAAACTAAAATCTTTAGGTAGGAACTCACAAAATTTCCTATTTATTTCAAAGTACAAAGGCTCTCTCCCGATAGTACCAAACCTCTAATTACAAATTACATGTCCATTTTCATTGCTATTATTGGTATCATTATTAGTAGTATTGAGTAAGATTTTTACTGTAAAAATCATCGTTTCTTATAACAACAGGAGATAACTTAAAGAGGATCTAGGAAAGGTGGCTGAAAGTGAATTCTTTTCTTTTTAATTTACATTAAAAGAAGTCCTCATATCTCTTGGCTACTCCGTATTTCTCAAACATTACATATCACATTTTTCAACCAGATGGCTAAGGTGAAATGTTATTAGGCTGCTACCTAACCACTTCTTCTTCTTTGCCCCCAGGATTCTGCAGATTCATTGCTGCCAAGGAACAGAGCTCCAAGGTAGTGAGACTGCTTCTGCCCCACCTTTTCTGTCCTGGTTCACAGCTAGAGAGGTATCAGCATGACAGCTTCACTGGATTTCCAGACTACTTAGATTTTCCCCACTGAGCTCTCTACACAGCAGAAATGTCCTTGCATGTCATAATTTGATGCATGAAATTATTCAATGTCAGGAAAATCTGAAATAGTGCCTTAGTATCAAATCAGAGAAGTATGGCTAGTTCATCGTGTTAGAAGGCTCTTACTAATGCATTTGAATGAACTCTTGCATCATGTTTGTCAAATATAATCTATTAGCAAATAATAAAATAAAACAAAAGTTAGGAAGTAACATTTGATAATTTAAATACAAGAATATTCTGTGAAATTGCCCACACTTACTTGTAGAAGAGGTCTGAGATTTAGAATTCAAAAAAGAGAAAAACAACTGGGTCCTGGAAGACAACTAGTGTCTAGAAAACAGAGAAACTCAGGACTTGCTCTGGAATCCTAAGAATATCAAGATTTGTAATCAACAAACCTACAGTTAAACTATGTGATTTATTTCCAGGATTTATTTCCATAGGTGGTGGAAGGAAATACTAATGTTCCTCTCTAGCAAACTGTCTCAGAACAGGAACTCAACAACTTCATCTAGTACTGGAGTAGGGTAGTCTTCAATCACTTTCTTACATTTTCTGAGTTCCGGACATAACCTTGGGATCAAAACGAGATATAATATTAATCAAGTTCAATAGGATTTGGGTAATGTGAAGATCTGTAGTTGAGCAATAAGTGCTTTCTGGTTTCCTACTCTCTTCTAAGACTCCTTAGATGTTTCCACCTAATTACACATGGCACTTGAGGACAATGACAAACTTATGGTAGACTGAGAGCCACCCCTCTTTACACTTATTGATTGTATCTTTAACTGACCATTATATTTATATATATACACACACACACACACACACACACACATAGATATACATACATATATATGTGTACATGTACATGTACATATAGTCTGTCCAGTAAAAGTCCAGCCATTGTTAATATAACAAGAATAGTTTGCAACACATTGATGTAACCTGACAGTCAAAGACAGTGGACTGGAATGCACATGTCTGAACAATGATGACTGTACTAGTCAGTGGAGGCAGTAGATGCCATTGAGTGAGCATGTGTGCTGTGTGGCAATAACATTAAAAAATGACTGAGCAAGTAGAGCAACAAATCTGCATGAAATTTTGCATAAAATTTGAACGTTCCTCCATGGAAACTATTTGGATGAGTCTGAAGACTGCAGCTATGGGAAACCAGTGAGTGGAAGCTTCATCATAATGACATGCCTGCTCATGCATCTTGTCTCCTGCAGAGTTTTTTTGGCAAAACATCAAATCACCCAGTTGACTTATCCTCCACTACAGCCAAGATTAGGTGTCCTGCAACTCCTAGATTTTCCCCAAACTAAAATCACCTTTGAAAAAGAAGAGATGTCACACTATTGATGAGATTCAGGAAAATATGATGGGGCAGCTAGTAGCGATTGGGAGAACTGTGTGAGGTCCCGAGGTGCCTACTCTGAAGGGGGCTAAGGCATCATTGTCCCATGTACAATGTTTCTTGTATCTTGTGTCTTCTTCAATAAATATCTCTCATTTTCACATTACATGGTTGTATATTTTCTGGGCAGACCTTGTGCTTGTGTGTGTATTTGAGTGTGTGTGTGTGTTTTTTCCCCCTGAAAACAAACATGACTTCAGTATTTTGGGGGGGGTCTGGCTAGAGTAAAAGAAAGAAAAGGAAGGAGTCTTAAGAAGTGCATTCATTTATCTAATATAACACATAAATTAATTATTTTATTAAATCTCAGCAGTTATAAGTACATCGATTTGACAGTATTTTTTAAATTTTAGATTATACGATAGTATAAAACATCTTTTCACAATTTTACTTCATATAAAATAATTTCAACCAGCTCAAGGGATGATGGTTATGTTTAAAATATTTAATCTGAGAACAAATATCTTAAAAAGCTACATTTATCAAATGCTTTCAGTGCACTGAGCAGTAATAGTTAAGCATTTTATGTGTATGTTATTTTATATAAAATTCCCCATACTTCTTTGTCAAGAATATATATCATAGATTAACTTTGTAAATTAAATTATAATTTAGAGAGTTTTTTAACTTATAAATCAAACATATTGTAAAGAAATAATTCAAACCCAAAACTTATATTTGTATATCTTTCTAAGTAAAATAATAACCACTTTCTATTAATTGTCTTATGCGGTTTACCAAATTACTCCAAGATTAATAGTTTACAGCAGCAATGATCATTTATTATCTTTTGTTGGGAACCGCCCTGCCTCGTTTCAGGAGTTGTAACCCACCCCCCATGACTAAGACTGAGTGAGCAACCTTTGGACTGTAAGCCACTAAGGAGACAAAGCTTATCTCCCTGGCAGGAGTGCTGCTTCTGCTTCATAACTAGCCCCCAATGCTTGGTTGGTTAGCCAATGATGGGTAAGATTCCCTCAAGGGAGGGGTCACCTAAACCAGGCAAGACCACTTGGAAGGCCCTCAAGGAAGGACTCGGGGGCTGCAGAAAAGAGGGGGTGATGCACCCTCGCCCACCCCCGCCCCCTGCCCCCCGGCTATCCTGACATAGCCGGAGTCCCCAGTCCATCTGAGAGAAGTTTTCCTTATCTCTGGCTTCGTAGCCCTAATCCACTTAAGCCTAAAACTATGATGGAGGGCGGTGCAGCCCTGTGCTGGCTAGGACAGGCTCCCTGGGTGATCGGGCATAAGAAAGAATTCATAAAGTCCTGTGAAACCTGCTTTGCTAAGAGTGCTCTCATTTAAATTATAAGGGTCTGAGGAGGAAATGAGTTTGTCTCCCAAAGTTTTGTAACCCCTTAGTTTACAGACCCTGACTCAATTAAACCCTCAGATTTCTTTGAAATGTTATCTATTGCTTGATCCTTGCCACCTGACATTGATTGATGAGTTTTACCTGTATTTCTATGTATTACGAACCTAATAAAAACTATTGAGGAAGGGGCTCTTGGCTCTTCTCCTTTGAGAGATCGGCCACCTCTCCTCCCCAAGCAGATCATGTCTTGGTAGATTTATTTTCATCCCTGGCAGACGAATGAAAATAATGTACCAAGATTATTCACAATCTTTCACAGCTTTTATGGGTCAGGAATCTGGGTGAAGTTCAGCAGGCTGGTACAGAATTAGAGTCTTTCATGAAGCTTCAGTCAGTTGGCTGGAACTGAAGTCACCCAAAGGCTTGACTTCCAAGGGGTCTCATTCACAGAACTCATTGGTATTTTGAATGGTGTCTAGAGGCTTCAGTTCCACTTCTCATTGGCTTCTCCATAAAATGGCTCTTAAGGATTTTCATGGTATGGTGCCAGGCTTCCCCAGAGAAAGCAAGAGACCAAAGAAGTAACAATAACTTTTCCTACCTAAACTCAGAAGACATGTGGTGTCATCCCTGTGCATTGTGGATCACACAAGCCTAGCCCTTTTGATGTGGAATGGAAGTGTGTAAAGGAGTGAATGACAGTGAAGGAGGCTTATAGGCCATCTTGGAGATTGACCACCTCATGCCAAAGATTAGAAACAAACAAATAAAAACACTATACAGGCATTCATCCTATAGCTTATCTTTCAATATTTTTCCTATTAATTTATTCTTCTATGCATCTCCTTCATACTAATTGGATATTTTGCTGTTTCTTATTTACAGTCAAGCTTTTCACTCTGCCTTTTTTCCATGCTCTCCTCTGTACCTAGAATTTCCTCTGTACATCCTATTTATTCATGCCTCCATGCTCTCCATATTAGAGACTACACTCAATTGCTTCTTTCCTGAGCTACTTTTCTAATTTCCACATCCTGTACCATTTGAATTAATCTCCTGTCAATTTTTTAATAATTCCATATTCTATCTTTTTTTGGTTTTTGTAGCATTTTTGTTTTACTTTGTATGAAAATATATATGGGCATATGTTATATTTTATACTAAATTTTGACATCTTTTAAATCTCATTCAATTCCTTATTCACCTTTTTAATTTCTATAGCATCTAGGATTATTGTATTGTGCATTAGAAACTCTCAATAAATGTTTGCTGAAGAAATCAATTTAATCTATCTAAACAGGTAAAATTAAAGAAAGAAGAGTGTAGATTATTCATTGAAAATTTAATTATCTTGCTTCATTCTAGGTACTGTAAAATAAAGCTAAAATAAGAATATGATTAGATTTCATATTTGATTACCTATTTTATATAATATATGACACATAATATTTTAATTTTCGTAACAAATCTGTGAGAAATACAATTGTCTCTTCTGTCATTAATCATTAAAATGGAGCTCAAAGAGTTTAATTTGTAACAAAGTCCAAGATGAACTCATGCTGTTTTTACTCTAACATATACTATTTTTACCTCTTTTGAAATAGCATCACAGATTTTTGCCACTGAAGTCTGTGACAGAAAGCATAATCTTGCATTATTCCCATATCATTTAAATATATTAGAAACTATAGAACATGGGCAGAAACTGATTAATGTATAATAATTACAAAATCATTATAATTTCACCAAAAGAAAGAGAGAGTTATTAATGGGGTTAGTTTAAGGCCTTGCATACAGTACGTGGGAAATTTAGAGGTGCTATTGTAATTTTCAAAGCCAGTCTCAAAGATTTTTACACAGATACATGGCCATGGATATAAATTCAGAGAAACCTAATCTTTGCCATTAAAAACTCCTAAAAAAACAAACAAAAAAACCCTACTAAAAAGGCACATGGGCCTTCACCTTTACAGTAAGAAACTGGCCTCTATAGGCAAGAACCCTCACTGTTTCTCGCTTAAAAGGGTTATTGTGCATCCTTCATCACAAGGTCGTTCTGGTTTTTACCCTGCTGACCTGAGACACCAGCAGTGTCGCAGGGGCAGCAGGAAAGGCCAGAACTGGCACTTTGTGTGTAGTTCTACCAGGATCTGATTTCACTGGCCCACCTTTGCTCCCTGTTAATTAGAGGAGAAAATGTACGACAGCTTTTTAATACTATAGAAACCAAAAAACTCGCACTAACAAAGCAACAGGAAGTCAACAAGGGTATCATGGCTCTTAGATATGTCACCAAGCCAGTTTCTGAACCTTCCTCCCGGCTGCCCTCCAGGAGCTGTTGTATCAACCACTGTGCAGTGGCAGCAGGAGGTTTTCTGGGTGATCATGAGAAAGTCATCCAAGCTGACAGAAGACCATCCTGCCTGCTGACACAGCTCTACAGACATTGTGATAGTGTCCTTTCAGTTATTAGTAATTAATCTATACAAAATGATAAACAGTGAGTGTACATGGTCTGGAAAGGGGGAAATAGGACACATTTAATTTCCAGGGCAAATTCCTCAGGCAGCTGTAAAAAATTGATTAGATACAGTATTAAAGATTATGAAAAAATATGTCTGTATCCTGAAGCACAATTTCAAAATGTATACCCTAAAATAAAAATAAAACTATTCTCACTTTTCTGGCAAGTTATATAAGAAACACATACCAGGGCCAGTTAATTTGGAGAATATTTGCCCTGAAAAAAATCATTCGAAATACAGCTTGTTAATTATTTGTCACTTACTCTCTTTTTCTTATTGTGGTCTGCTTTTGTCACACTCATGACTTCAGAGCTCTGCGGGGACACAATCAACAATTGTATTGTTACACAATCCCCTAAATCCCTAAGTGCGTGTATGTATGTGTGCCTGTATTTTTGCAAATCTCTTGTGATTTTACCAAACCTGCTGATCACAGACACATGGATTTTGTTTTTATCTAATCAGGTGCCCAGCTCTCCTTTTTTGCTTCCCCCAAGCAAGCCTTAGACTGAGCTCTTCTTTCAGCAACCTCTGCTCTCTTTGACTTAGGAATGAAAAACATGCTCTCCCCTCTTTCTTTTCTGGGAGAGGCAAAAAAAAAATGTGATATTTATTTACTCCTATGAATTATAACCAACATAGTTTTTCTTTTCTTAATGCAGAGTAGATGCATGTCATGGGAGAGGACAGTCAAACCACCAGTTATAGCTTTTCTTACGATGCCTCATAGGACATGGATTTAGCTCTTGCTGAATATATAATATATTGCTTTTAGTTTTGAAACATTAACTAGAATTCCAATAAACAAAAAATCATTTAAATTTCTGTTTCTATAGTTTAAAAGAATCCATTTACATTCTCATGTTTCCATTTACTTTAGATTTTCTGTCTCTGCCTGAGTGAGAGTTACTCCAATGAAGGTGCTTTTCATCTTCAGAGTCTTTTACAAACAGCCATTTATTACAGCTATGCGTGTAGTCAGATAATGGTTTGGGATCTCTCAAGGGCTTCTTAAATTATGTTTCAAAGGATGTGATGATTAGCAGGCCTTCCTGCTACTGCAGCATAGAAGGTGACTCTCGCCTAGGTCAGTGTGCCAGAGACAAACTAGCCTGAGTATCAAGTACGGAGATAAAAAGCCTCCTCTCTTTCTCTTCTTTTCTTTTTTCTTCCCCTTCCTCCCTCCCCCCTCCCTTCCTTCCTTCCACCTTCCCTTCCTCTTTCCATTTAGTCTTCCTTCTTTCCTCCCTCTCTCCTTCCCTTCCCCTCATCCTGCCTTCCTTTCCCTTCCCATTCCCTTCCTTTCATTCTTAATTACACAGGATGACAGGGAATAGTTTGACTTTTTCTCCTCCAGGAGTAAAGAGGTATCTATTGGATTTCATAGCTTGAAGATAGATGTGAAGGCAATTTATGTCTCTTCTTACCCATAATGAAAAATTGTGGAGCCAGAAAGGGAATGCAAGGACTATCAAAACAGCTGCTTTCACACTGAGGTATTCTGTAATTTTATATATCCATTCATCAGAAAAATATTTTTGTGTGTCGTGAATAAATATGAGTCATCATGCTATCTCCATTTATAACCAAGCAGCTGATCATAAAGGCTCATATGACACACCCTTCAGATGTAGATCATTGATAGTCCTAATGAAGACATTTCTTATAAAATCTGACTATTTTTATAAAAGTTTTTAAAAAAGAGTATTGTCACCACTAAAAACTGGTACTTAACTACTTAGGGTGGTGCCAACATAAAAAATATAATTATCATGACAGTAACCCAACTATTTATGTAAAGGTGTTATGAAAAATGTGGAGTATTTCTATTTCAAGTATAAATTACAATATCTAAAGTAAAGTGATCCAGTGATTCAGATTCAGTCATTAGTTTAGCTGCTTAGATCTGGAACCTAAAAAAAAAAAAAAAAAAAAATTTCCCTGCTGGTTTCAATGACACTAAGACAAACAGAATACAGCTGGCACCCTTTTCCTCCAATCATGCCTCCCTTACCTGTGTACTACGTGTCCAACTCTCCCCATCACTGCATTGTAAACCTACTAGTCTGAAGTATGGCACTTAATAAAAAAGATTAGGAAATATTAGAGTACATTCAGATTTTCCAAGTATGTATGATTCAAATTACACTATCTTAGGATAGTTCCAAAGTTGAAAGTCCTAGCCCCGTCATCTATTTTATATCTCTCTATCTCTATTTATTGTCTATTAGCTATCTATTTATTGTGGGGCTTGAAAAGAAAGATTCACATGATAAACCTTGAGAAGGAATGTATCTGCTGAAATGGACTTTCCCTGGTTAACTCAGGGCCCAGGTTTTATGAATAATAAGAGCTTAGAGGCCATTTGCTGACTTGGCTGTCTCACATATTCTATATACTGGGAAATACCGCAGGCTGAACTTCTGACTTCTCCCCATGAGCCCTTGTTTACTTCTTCGATTCAACTGTTACAAGAGAGTTCCTGTTTTTTAATTTTTTGGTTTTGACTTCTTACCATCTTCCCTGCTTGTTTACTACTTCTCATTCAAATGTTGTAACAGAGTTCCTATTGTTTTTTTTTTTTTTTTCAGCCAATAAATAGAACTAAGACCTGCCCTGTGCAATCAGAACTGCTCCATAATGACCAATTAGGGCGCATCATGACAATCAATCAGGGCATCATAATTAGGGCCAATCAAAAGTGTACACATTTGGATATCTCATTTACATAATATGGACATAATTGGGAAATTGGCGGAAAGTCTAACTATAAAAGGTGGCCTCCCTTTGTCTTGGAAGAACAAAATTTCGGTGGCTATCTAAATCTGTGTCTCCTGGGCTGCATATATTTTTACTCAAATAAATGTTTTCTTCAAAAAATTATTTTTATTAAATTTATTGTAGCAACATTAGTTAATTAAATTATATATTTCACTTGTATAATTTTATGACACATCATCTGTACATTGCATTGTGTGTCCAGCACCCAAAGTCAAATCTCCTTCCATAACCATACACTTGACCCCTTCTCCTCACTAACCCTCCAATCCTCTGTTCTTCTGGTAACCATCATACTATTGTCTATATTTGTGAGGTTTTGTTTGTTTGTCTAGTTGGTTCATTGGTTGCTTATGGTTGAGTAGGATTCAATTGTAAAGAATATGCATTACATTTTCTTTATCCAGTTATTTATCAAGAGACAGTTGGATTTTCTCATATCTTTGCCACCATAATAATGCTGCAATGAACATAAGGGTGCATATATTTTTGCAAATTAAAGTTTTCAAATTTTTTTAGGTAGATACCCAGAAGAGAGGTTGCTGCATCATATAATAACTCTATTCTTAACTTTTAAAGACCTTTCTACTCTTTTTCATATTGACTGTACCTTTATATTCCCATCAGCAGTGAATAAGAGTTCCTTTTCCTACATAACCTGTCCAACACTTATTAGTTGTGTTGTTAATAATGGCCATTCTAACAGGTGTGAGGTGGTATTTCATCGCAGTTTCAATTTTCATTTCCTTAATAGATCGTGTAATTGAGCCTTTTTCCATACATTTGTTGGCCATTTGTCTGTCTTTCTGGGAGAATTGTCTGTTCAGGTCCTCTGCCATTTTTTAAATTGCATTGTTTGGGGTTTTTTTGTTGTTGAGTTGTATGAGTACTTTATACATTTTGGATATTAACCACTTGTCAGAGCTGGTACTTCCAATCAAAATGGAATAATATTGGTAAGAAAACAGACACACAGACCAAGGGAACAGAATTAAGAGCCCAGAAATAAACCTACAAACCTATAAGTATATGGGCAAATAAGTTTTGACAAAGTGATAGGGGACTCAAGAGTTGGAAAATTTTAGTTTAAGGTAAATAGTTATAAGCCTAGCAGGTAATGTATCTATTAAAGCTTTTGTTTCAGAAATTACAGATAAGGCCTACCCTGGCTCCTGAAAAAAACAGCCGACATCCTGGGGCACTCACTGTTAAAGATTACAACCTGGGGACAAGTGGAGGCATCTGGGCCTTTGTGTTCTAGGGAGGGACAGATGACCACCATCCCCTGGAAACAGCTAACTTCTCAGGACAGGAATGTTGCATTTTTTTTTACCTAATCCTCCCTGAACTTCAAAGCCCTTATGGCACCTTGTTTATTCTCTGCTATAAAAACGTTGGCCAGGAAAGAAAAGACGAGATGGTCTGTTAGGGCATGAACCCGCCGTCTTCTCAGATCGCTGATAATCTGAATAAAGCACCCATAAAGATTCAATCTCCATCTCTGCTTATTGGGTTTGGTAGTGGCAGGCAGTCGGAATGCCAGTGTCTTTTCCAGTTTCACCAGGTCTTTGTGTCACTCTCAGCCTGACTCAGTATAGGGCCCATCTTTAGCAGACTCTCCTGAGAATAAAGCAGCCTCAGGAGGCCTGGAGGCAGGCGGGGTGGGGGAACATTTTCTAATCTATTGTTTATTCTTGCCACTCCTACTTATTTCATTTTCCTATACCTGGTGTTTTTACCCTTGTTTGCTACTTCCAATAAAAGAGAACCAGTTTTGCATAACCCTTGAGAAACTTGCATATCCTGTAGTCAGAGTGTTCTCTCTATTACAATAGTCCCTATCGCCCTCACAGAGGAGACTCTACACTTCTTGTAACAGCATTTCAAAGAAAGTCTCTTCTTAGTAAGTCTGGATTGTTTATTTGTTTGTTTGTTTGGGTAATTGGCATATAATTGATATACCAGAATAAGAAGAAGAAGGAGAGAGTTTGGCCAACTATATACCCCAAATATCTCAATATTTACAAGGTAAAACAAGGATAAGGACCCTCAAAATAGTTTGAAAAGGAACTATCTCAGGAATTTAGTGGTAACTGAAAATGTTTGCAGGCAAAATGGAGAGAGATGTAGTCATTTTCAAATGCAAGGTTTTATTCACTTGATAGCTAGAAGGAAAAAAGAAGAGTCTAGGAGGAATTACAATGGAAAGCACTTAACACCTAATATGAGCTGTGATTTGCATGCACTAAAGGGACTATCACCTGAGCATTCACTCTTGTTGATGAATAAAGTGAGGGCTTTGGAGTCGGACAGACTTGGGTTTAAATTTACATCTATGAGTTAGACAGTAATCCAGCATTAAAAAAATGGTAACAGTAAGAATAATGTATTGATATAGAATATAGTATACACAATATTGATTAATTTGTACCGAACAGTTCCTATGTTCCAGGAATAATACTAAAAACACACTATCTCATCTAACTCCATATAGGCTTTACATAATACAGCTGCACTCAATGTTCACATATTTATCCCTGAACAAACTGTCACACAGAGGTTTGAAAAGATCCCCAAGTGCCTAGGCTGATGTGGTTCGGTTGGCTGGAGTTTGCCCTGTGGATGGAATGGTCGCAGGTTTGATTCCTGTTCGGGTCACATGCCTAGGTTATGGCTTTGGTCCCTGGTCCTGTCACGTATGAGAGGCAACCAGTTGATGTTTCTGTCTCACATTGATTTTTCTCTTCTTCCTTCCCTCTCTCATCCTGTTCCCTTCTCTCTAAAATCAGTAAGTGTGTCCTTGGGAAAAGATTAAAAAAAATGTTGAACTTATCTGATGATCTGAGATTTGAACCCAGGTACTCCTTATGCTATCACCATACACCTACCTGACCTCCGTAACATTGACAATATTTACAAATTAACCGAACTCCTTAAATTAGTTTCTGTTATTTTTTTCTCTTGTAGGAATCAGCTAATAATATGTACCTCAAGGTTTTTTTTTTTTTTTTTAATTAAATGAGGCAATAAAATAAAGTGTTTAGCCTAATGGGCAGTACAAATTAAGGTTTCAATAAATAATAGCTCTTAATCTATTGTAAGTGTGAACTCTAAGGCTCAGAAAGGAAAAGGAATTCACGCAAGGTCATATAGGTAGCAAGTAAAAGAATTAGGATTCAAAGTCATGTCTCTCTTATCCGAAGACTGTTCTTTTCCACCACAGCTTGCTCTCTCAAATGAGTAAGATAAATTGAATCTTGATTAATAAATGAAACAGTGCATTTGCTTTTATCATTCTATTGCTTTTGGAAAGTATTTTCAGCCGTTCTCTTGTGGGAAGGGCAGTGAGACCAACGGGACCTTATGTCTTATTGATTGCTTCTCCATCTGGCATGATTGAGTAAGAATGCATGACTGAGGAGGAAAATCAATTCACTCTCAGCTGTCGCCTTTCTCTGCTCCTTACTGGTGTTTTACAACATCTGCTTGCTTCTGTTTCTTTCATGCCCATGATTCTTAATCATTTTTTTCCAGTTTAAAATTGCATTATTCTATAGGGGTGTCCTCCTCGCACATTGTTAAATAATGCAGAACATGATGTCCCACCATGTTCTGTCTCTGTCCCTGGTGAGTGGACAAAGGCAGAGCAGATGTGGCTCACTGTCAGACAGAGATATCAGAAGCTCTCCAAAGCCATCTCCATGGAAGGCCTGGATTACTCTGGACCTGATATGAAAGGGTAACAGGAATAAGATCATTAAGGTTTGGAACTGGTGGTACGCACGTGACCCACGGAAGACTGAAGAATACAGCAAACGGAGCTGCAAAGAACCTTCTCAATTTAAAAGGAGCCAACTCAGACTATACATGGAGAGTGCAAAAAAGAGAACAAGAGAGAAATAACTGTTTATGTGGGTTTGTGGAGTAAAAGAAGCAAAATTAAATGGAACTGTAAAAATGGTTGCAGTTTCCTATTTTGTGAGTTTATTGAAATATAAACTAAATAAAAGATACTCTAAATGTAGCATATGAATGTTTGTGAAAGACAGAAGGTAAAGTATTTCACCCACTAGATTTACTTATTTAACATTTATTTGCTTCACAAGACTACAAGTTTCACAGTGCAAAGACTAACTTATAGTTCTTTTTTCAGGTAGTAGCAAATTGCCTAGTATTGTCCCTAGAACATAGTAGGTGCTCAAAAAAGGTTTATTCAATGAGTGAATAAATTGATGAACAGATTCAGCAGGAAATGGAAAAGCATCTTTGCTTCTCTAAGCATCTTATGCATCTTTAAGAAATCAGTGAACCATTGAAAGAGAGAGGAAAAGAGAATACAAAGGAGACTGTGGATGAAAACTAATAGTTTATCAAGTTTCTTACTTACATTTGATACAGGCTTACCTTCTTTAAAGAACATCAAAGGTGGTGAAGCAGCTAGAGTAGAGAGGGAGCAGATAAACTATTCGGGTACTAGCAATTACTCACATGAAGGAGATAGCTATGGATTAAATGAAATATTTTTTGCTCTCTCAAAACAACTTTCTCTCACCAAGCAAAAGCCACAGCACTCTGAAGTACTGTAGTGTTCAGTTAATACACTATGTACATGGGACTATAGTTGTGGACTTACGTCTGTCTCTCCCATTAAACTTCAACCATTTAGAAGCCAAGTGGTTGTATTATTTATTTGCCTTGGAATCTTGGAGGACTATAAAATGACATTCAGTTCACAAATAAATAAATTGAGTAAGTGAATAAGCACAAAAAAGTGTAAATAGCTTTGTTCATTTTTGTGAAATACATTGTTGTCAAAATGTTTAATGAACAGAGGATTCCTGGAAGATGGCAGAGTGAGAAGCACTAGAAATCCATCTTTCCATCTAGACAACAATTATATTGTAACTCTCCTGAAACTTTGTATTCTATTCAAAGCCTAGCAACTTCCAGGAGAAGGCCTTGGATGATGGTAAATTGTGGTTAATTGTTGTCAATTTCATCTCTTAGATTGCTGGCAGTTAATCATCTTCTAACCCTGGCCCTGTGGCAGGCAGCTGTGTACATGTTTCTGGCACAGCTTGCAGGGACCAGGATGGGCAATATGACCCTGTCCTTCAAATATCAGGGATCTGTTCTCTGACCACTAATTGTCAGTTCTGACTGAAGACACAGAGGGGCAGGCACAGAGGTGGCAGCCATTGTAGCAACATTCACTGCCATTGTCACTACTTAAAATATCCAAAAGTTGGCCAGAACTCAATTGTTCATCAATGGATGAATGGATAAACAAAATACCATACATGCCTACAATAGAATATTATTCAGCCTAAAAGAGGCAGTTATTCTTGAGGACGTTATTCTTAGTCAATTGAACAAAAAGAGGAATTTGATATGATTCCACTTACAGGAGGTCCTCAGAGTAGCTAAATGTATAAAGACAGAAAGTAGAATGGTGGTTGCCAGGGGATCAAGGGAGGGACGAATGAGAAATAATTGATCAATGGTTACAGAGTTTCAGTTCTGCAGGATGAAGAGAGTTCTAAAGACAGAGGGTGGTGACGGTTGCACTATGATGTGAATGGACTCAATGCCACTGACCTATACTCTTAAAATAGTTAAGATCCTAAGTTTGGTGCTATGTGTGATTTAACCACAATAGTAAAAATATTTAAAAAGATATTTACTGAGAAAAAAATTGAATGCACAAGGATACATGAACATTTATTATACTATATTTTATTAGTTATCTACTAAGCTAAATACTCTATATTAAAATACGAGAATATATAAGAGTATATTAGATTTTATATCAATACGTATTCTATACTCTATATACTCATAGTCTATATTCCTCACATTAACAAGAAATAATCCTGTTACATTTTGCGGATAAAAGAAATGAGATGTGGAAGATTAAGTCACCAAATATCATAAAACTCAAAAAGAATGGTAAGGATGCAAACCAGTTCTGTCCCTGAGATTCATTTACAAACAGAAAAGAGCTTGAGGATAAGCCAAGGTATTCAATTTACACAAAATTAATCATTATTTTCCCTCACTTGACTGCATCATGTCAACTCTTCTACCAAAAAAGAAATATGCAAAACAAAACAAATAAGCAAAACCAAACAAACAAACAATCAACCAACCAAACAAAAAACACAAAACCTCACTCCTAAGCAAAAGTGAGAGAGGTAACAGGTAGTATGCAGAGTCAAACTATCAGCACAGCTGCCCAGGAAGCAAGGGAACAAAACACGTGGGAAAACCGCTACACTTCTCCCAGAGAAAAGCGGCACCGCCTGTGTTTAGAGGTCACACAGGCACTGCCGCCCTGCTGAGCGAGGTGCTTTGAGTGGCATCACCTTCCAAACACGAATTTCAGTGATGTCTCTATCTCTGCACTAAAGCAAAAAATGTCATCTGGAAATAAAATTGTCAGCTTGTTTGAATTCAAATGGCAGTGTGTTTATACATCCTTTGCATTTAACTTTGTTACTGACAGCTTAGTGCATGGACGGACACTTAGTTTTTGGTCTTGCAACCATGACAGATCAAGGTCTTATGATCCAGGCATTTTAAAAACCGCACTTAGAAAATATCAGTGCTTGAAAACTGGTCTATCTAAACAAAAAATATTTCCTTAAAAATAAAGTAAATAATCAAGGTAAACTAATTTTTTTAAAATTATCTGTAAGATCAAGAAAGGGCAAGGCTTTTTTGAGTTTCTTAGAGCAGTCAAATTTGCATTGAACAATAAAAATCATAAAGTCTAAAAAAAAGAGGCCATTCCCCCCTCCAAATTCATAAGACAGAAAAGAGAAGGAGGTTGCCTGGGGCTCAAGTCAATTTATAAAATTCATAGATCAAAAGATAAAATATAAAAAAATTGAGGAAGGATTAGATTTTAGGAACTTAATTGATGATAATGTTTAGCCTTTACCTGGACTCTTCATTCACAACTTTCGATTGCTGGATTATCTCCAACTCCTTTCTCCCACCTCACCCCCTCAGCACCACACTATCACAAAGAGAAAAGGGGAAGTAGAAAAAGTATAACCAAGGAGTAAGCAACCAATGAACAGTAAACAGAAGAAATTGAGTTTAAGGGAAGAGATGCTAGAGCTTGTTTTTGTTCCATTGGGAACAGATCAGCAGAGAATAATACAATGATGCACTAATAGAATTTTCCAGAGAAACAGAATCAATAGTGTGTGTTTGTGTGTGTGTACACATACAAATGCATAGATAGATTAAGTAGATAGATAATAGATAGATGATAGATAGATAGATAGATAGATGATAGATAGATAGATAGATAGATAGATAGATAGATAGATAGATAGATATTGTAAAGAACTGACTCCTGATTACAGAGGCAGATAAGACCCAAGATTTGCAGGCGACAGTCTGGAGACTCAGGATAATCAGTACAGTCTCAGTCCTAGTCTAAAGGATTGAGAACTAAGAGATCCGATGGTGTAAGTTCTTGTCTGAAAGCCAGCAGGTCAGGACCCAAGAAAACCTGTGTCCGTTTGAGTCTGAGGGTAGAAGAAGATCAAAATTCTGGTTTAACAGTCAGGAAAGAGGAATTCTATCTTATTCAGCCCTTTTCTTCTATTCGGGTCTTTAATTAAATGGATGGGGCCCATCCACCTTAGGAAAGACAATCTGCTTCATTCAATTCAATTATTAATATCATCTATTAACATCCTCATCAACACACTAACAATAATGCTTTACCAAATGTCTGAGAACCCTGAGGCCCAGTGAAGATGAAACAAAATAAAAAATAAAGTTTCTAAAGTAACCAGGAATGTAAAGTACAGCATAGGTAATATAGTTAATAATATTATAATCACTATGTATGGTTCCAGGAGGGTATGGGAGACATGGGGGGGGATACTTTGTAAAGTACATATATGATGGTCTAACCATTATACTGTACACCTGAAACTAATATAAAATATTATTGAATGTAAACTATAATTAAAAAATAAAATTAAAAAAATAAATCAAAGTAACCATCTCCAGAGATAAAGGAGTAAAATATCTGAGAACATAAAATTAGACTACAATCCAGAGTACCAGAAGACAGAGTTTTAGTTTGATGTGTTTCTCAATTCCTTAAGTTTTTCTTGTTATTTGAGTCCTCAGGTTTGTAGTTACATTTTAAAATTCTAGATGTTTTATTATTTTCTATAGTTATCCCATTTTCTTCTGAGTATCAACATTTTTCTATTGAAATTTTCCATCTTTTATTTCATAGACTATAATAATCACTTTTTTGTTTGTACTTCTGTTATCTAGGTCATTTCTTACATGCCATTGGAGGTCACACTCTAATTTTTGTTCCTCCAGCCCCAGACTTCTGCCCAATGTGCTGCTCATCTCATCCGTCACCACATTCAGTATTGTCGATCACCACCGGGAAAAAGACAAAACGTGGGTTTACCCGTGTACATTTCTCTGTCTCCAGTTTGATACCACAGTTCATCACTGGTCTCGATATCTCTCCATTACCTTAAAGCATGTGTGTTTTAATTTCTGTCTGAATTTTCTGGTTCTCACCTGGAATTTTTGGAAACCAACCTGGTTGTTCCCGCCCAAACTGGCATCTCTGCCACACCAACAAAGAGCTGATCTGTTTGCATCAGGAGTCATAGCCGAATCTGACATTAAATCTTCCATTTGAAAACATAAAGCAAACAAATTGGCAAAAGCAGCATTTTTACTCTTCTAATGCCAACTTCTTATTTAATTAGAGGATTATTATTTTCATGGTCTTATAAATTTAGTTATTTTCTCCTAGAAGCTAAAACCTAGCTTTTGACAAAATAATCACATATCTTAAAACATTTTAAACCTAATAATATACAGTAAGTTAAACAGAGCTACAGTAAAGCACTGAAGTTGGTTGTAATTTGTCATAATAAATAAAAATCTATAAATATGACTTGTTAGATGGCCAAGATATAAGGGGATGTTATGGAAAACTGGTGTCTAATTAATGTTATCTTATACATTAAGTGTAAATTAGGACTACACTGACTGTGAATTGACAATTTTGACAATTTAAATAATAATTTCAAGAAAGCAGAAGTCAATTTTTTTTATTTCACTCACTTTGCTAAATCTGTATGTGACAATTAAATAGAAAGTAAGTGGATATATTCACAGACACAAACACACACACATACGCCCAAGAAATGTTTCTAAAGTAAAGGGTAATTGTATTCCAATATTTTCTTAATGAACCTCCTTATTAGCCTAATCGTGTTGACCACTTTTCACCGCTAAATTGCATCCTGAGAGATGAGGACACCCTGATCAGGTAGCTACTGTGGCCATGAACCAGAAACAATCAATGACTAAGTGTAGACCTCACTAAGGGTCATGACTGACTTGTGTTTTGGGGGATGATATTTTTAGAGTCTGTGCATTAAATGTCCTGATGCTTGTTCCATAATTACATTGTGGTACATTTTATTTTCTAAATGTGGGCTGGAAACATTCCCCCTTTCCACTTTCCTTCTGTAATGTGACCTTACAACTCTCCCATCATCGAGCGGTGAAGTTTATAATTTCTTTTCTTAAAATCTAAGTATTTTGATCAATAGAATAAGGTGGACATGATGCAGTGGTATTTTTACAAACAGCCCTTAATTGGCCTGGAAGCTTCTGTTTCCTGCCTTTGGCAATCAGCAGCAATGCTGTGAGAACCCCAAGCCACAGGAGAGGCCATGTGTGGGTGCTCTGTTCTTGGCTCCTTCTTAGATCCAGTCAGCAAAAGGGAGCACCAATGGTGTGTCAGCTGTGAGTATGATCAGCACAGACCAACCTCCAGCTCACTCTGGACACAGCTGCCATTGGACCCCCACCACGTAACAGAACCCAGTAATCAATAAATCCCTGAAAGAGAAGAATATATTTTTGACATTGCATTTTAGATGTATTTTGTCCTGCAGCAATAGATTGTTCACATACACAGCCAAATAGAGATTATTAATGTCTTTTAAAAATTAGTCTGTTGTGATCTAAATGTATTCATCCTAAACAGCTCCTCTGCCTTCTCACAGCTGTGCTCTGGAAATATTAGAGCTGGAAAAAATGTCATCACTGTATTCTACCTTGGTTTATAGATGAAGACACAGAATTTTACAGAAGAAATTAAATTACCCTAGGAGCTTACCAAGAAATTCCAAAATTTGGAATTTCCTGATAAGCATGCTTTGTAGTTGAGGGCAAAATGGTCCTGAACATGGACTATTTATTTCCTCAAAAGGCATATTTGGCAGAAGCACTTTTGAGCCCTTATTTTGAATTATTAGTAGTAGAAATTTCTGTGATCATCTTGGCATGGTAGAAGTAAGGGCAATTCTGCAAGGGGAGCAAAATTATAAATAGTGGGTGGGAATTTTGTTAAGATGTTATTTGTAGGTAACTTTCATAATAGGTTAAATGAGAGTGCAAGAGAAGAAAGAACTTGAAACAGAGAGGAAATATGGAAAGTGATATTTGTGAAACACTAAGTACCAATCACGTTGAAACACTTTTTACATTATTTCAAGTTTTTCTTACAAGAATCTAAGGAAGATAAAATTACCCCAACTTTAAGGATAAGGAGGAGGCAATTAGAAGCCTAGTTAAAACTTAATGGTTCCTGAAATTCATATTGGAACTGAATGCAAACCACAACAATTTACTTCCTGTCTTTTGTTCATTTGAATATCGTTTGATGAGAAGTCCAGACCAGGCCACTGGAAGAACAGCTGAAGGTAAAGCAAATGTTTAACATATAAAACAGGTTTGACCTGGGCAAAGTGTCTTCATGTATCTAAATGATCAGCATTTTCAACATAAAATAAACGTCAAATTCTCACAACAGGAGGTTTTCTAAGGTACTAAAATTATCATTTGATAAAGATATTGAAAAATTAATTTCTTTCAAAGAGTAGGATAGACAAGAAATTTGCAGTCATTCATTCCAACTCTTAGAGGTTCCCAGTCCTCAGCTTTCCCAACCTGATGACTTTGCATAAACGCCTGGCTTCCCACCATGTGGAAAGCCTAATTTCACACGAAGTAACCAACAGAGACCTGACTTGGGGTGGTGAACACACAGTACAGTGTACAGATGATGCACTTGGAACCTGTATAATTTTGTTAACTGGTGTCACTACAATAAAGTCAGTAAAAAGGAAAAAGAAAGAAGAAACACAGAGGCAGTGATTTATTTTCTGTGTACTCCTCACAGTATAAGTGGGTTCAAATTTTACTGAGTTTCTCCCATCTAAAGTCTTTGCTTCCATTCCCCTCTGAATACCGAATAGTTTAATTTGGTTTGTAATTATTCTATGATTGTATTTCATCTTCCAATTCCTCTAAGTTTTACATCACATCAGAGATGTAAATCTCATGTACATTCACTCCAAACGTTAGGTAGGGTAGATAGCAAACAAAGGCAGGGAGGAGGAGGGAGACATCTCCCACTTGTGGATTTACCAGTCCTTAAAATTCTATGTATCTTTTCCACTATCTGGGAAAGGAAGGCTTTGAAACTGTGCTTTCATCCCATGGCCTGAAAGGCTGGAAAAGGCCCATAGTGCCTGAAGGAAGAAGTCCATTAATACCTTTGGGTATTTACTACCTGTCCTGGAAAGCTAGTACCACCTTTACCTGTCAATCAATATGTAACTTCTTCTCCCTTCCCCTCCTCCCACCAACTATATAAGACCTCAGGACAAAGGACTTGGGGCTTGGTGCTGTTGGCTCTCTGGTCACAGACCAGGCATCCTGGTTTCTGGCCACATGTGTGCTTGCCACCCCAGCCCTCACTACCCCTGTGCTAGCCAGCCACTCTGGCCTTTCAGCTCCCCCTGACCCTTAACTACCACCACTGCCCTTAGCTAGGCCCGCTCTCTTCCATGAGAACAGATCACCATCACCAATAAACCTTGCTTGCACACTAATTGACTCTCTGATCTTTAATTCTTCTTTTTGTTAAAATACATTTATTTTTTATTTCTTTTATTTTGTACTATTTTTTTAAATTTATCGTTGTTTAGTTACAGTTGTCTCACCTTTCCCCCCATTGCAGACCTTTAATTCTTTACTGCATTGGCAACGAGAACCAAGTTTCTGAGAGTTTCCCCTGTAACACCTTCACTCAGCAATTTATTTTTTGTCAGCCTCTTCGTAACACTTTTGCGCAAGGCTTTATGAAATAATAAATGGATGAGAAAGATTTTCTGACTCTAAGGAACCATCTACCTTAAAAAGGAGACAGGCAAGGTAACAAAAAATCTGCAGTGCAGCATTGTAAATTCTGTAATTGGCAAAAGTATGAGTTAAAAAAAAGCATAGAGACACCTAACTGAAACTAGTGTTGTCTGCAAAGGTTCAGGATGAACTGGGATCTGAGTGGATCTGGGATAGGCTAAAGGAAAGGCAAAGAGGCAGCGAGTATACCTTTTGTAAGGCATTTAGATGGTGAAAGTAGCAGTGTGTGGCGGTGTCCTAAGATCTACTCTGCTTTACTTTTTGCTGTATAAACAACGTGTTTCTAAGGTGGTGAGACCGGGATGAGGTCTTAGATCAGTGATTCTCAACTGGGGGAGATTCTATCCCCTACCACAGGGAAAAATCTGTCAATCTATGGAGACATTTCATGACTGGAGGTAGGAATGTTATTGGCATTCAGTGGGTAGAGGCCAAGAACACCGCTAGGTATCCTACCACACACAGGACAGGCCCTCGTAGCAAAGGACTATTTTGCTCAAGATATTTAAAGTGCCAGGGTTGAGAAAGTCTGCCTTAGGTGCTTAAAAAAATTTAAAACCTCTGCTTTAGAATACAGTTAGCATTACTGACTTTGAAGTGGGAGACTGATATGGTAAGCCCCTCCTCTCTTGTGTTTTCCCCCAGGCCATGCAGAGCTCTGCTCTGGGAACAGCAGGCATTGTGTACGGCTCTGCCAGTCTTGCTGCTTTCATACAGTGCCTTGGGTTTGCTCTGACCTTTCTGCATGGGAGACAACCTTGCATTCCTGATTCTCTTAAATTGTTTTATTTTTAATCTAGGGAAATGTATTTCTTGATTAAGTGCAAGATCAAGTGTATCTTCTTCCTAAATTAATGGTTCTCTTGACCAGAGTGCTCACTCATTTATTAATGCTCCAAACAGAAATGTGCACCTCTCAGACTCCATAAATCATATAAACAGGATTTTTTATTCACCATTGAAATGGAGAATAAAATGGATCATAACTAACCTGCAATATCTTTGGTTTGTACTGTAAATACATGTCTGTGGGTGCACACAGAACTACAGGACCTCTACCATTTTCTCGGACTCTCAATCCATTTTGATCCCTTCTTTACCCTAATTAGTATTATCAATTGCTCATGCAAATACCATAACTTAAACTATCAACATCCATTTAAAAAGTTATATCCAAAAACTACAACCATACAAGGCCCATCTAATTAAGGGTCTGTATTTTGTGGGTACTTCCATTTTTATTCAAATTCACATTAACTTGTATTTAGGTTACCTAGAAATTGAAATCAATTAGTATTTTATTCTTTTTTTTGTCATCTTAACACAAAAATTACATTTACGACACAATTAATGTTTTTGTGCATGTGATAAATATGCCATCCATATATGTATATATTATTCTACGTTACTGTGTTCTTGTGTGCTTTTTTGTCATTGTTGGATGTGAATTCCTAATTTATGAGGACTAAAATAAAAAGTCCAACATCCATTATGAAATAAAAGAATGTATGTTTTTTTCAGAAATGACTGTAAGTATAACTAGCACATTTTTGGTGTCATAAGTATAAATTTAAATCTAAAAAAGGGTTACAAATATCTACTTAACTCATGCCGACTTGGGTCATGCTTTATGTTTCTATCTATACTCAGCAAGGAAAAATGCAATATTAGTGAGGACTAGTGGGGGTCCAGAGTTATGAGCACAGCAAATGTGAGTCCCCTGCATTTTCAGACCTTGGCTCCTCTACCAGGAACCAAGAAGCTCCTAAAGGTACTCCTGTAGCTTCAAGGTACTCCTGAAGCTACAGGAATACCTGAGAACAGATCAAAATAATAATGGAGTAAAAGTTTCAGTGGTGGAAGTGAGATAATTAAAACAGAGGAAAAATGAGCAAGTATTTCTGGGGTATGTTATAGACAGTTTTGTATACACTCCCTTATTTAATACTCACAAAAGCCCTTTGAGATCATCATTATTGACATTTCAAAGATGAGGGAAACTAAATTTTGAAGAGTACACACTTGCTTGACTAGTAAGAGCAGAGCTTGGAGTCAGACCCCAGTTGAATTGACTTTGAACGTTATGCTCTCCTTATGTTTACAGGGCTTTGGGGAACAACAAATCTTTTAAGGTTTATGTTCAGTTGGGAATGAAGACAAAACTGAGAATCATGGGCTGAGAAAAAAAGCCATGATTTTACTAAGTTTTGAGAATATGAGGCATCTGCAACCATTACCACAATTTCATAACATTATGATCATCACCAAAATAAGCATCCTTCCCTACCCATTAGCAATCACTACCTATTTTCTCCCAACACTTCAGACTCAAGCAACAACTAATTTTTCTTCATCTATAGATTTTCATTTTGTACATATTTCATCTAAATGGAATCATACAATGTTAGGCCTTTAGTAACTAGCCTCTTTTACTTAGCAAAATGTTTTCAAGGTTAAACCATGTTATAGCATGTCTCAGTATTTTATTTCCTTTTGTAAATAATAATATATTATTATATGAATATATCACATTAGTTTTCATCCATTCATCAGTTGCTTAACATATGAGCTATGTTTACATTTTTCGCAACTATGAATAACACTATTGTGAACATTTGTGTACAAGATTGTGTGTATACATATATGTGAAAATACAGTTTCAATTCTTTTGTGTGTACAAGTATAGCAAGGAATAGAATTGCTAGTTCATATGGCAACTCTGTTTAATCCTTTTGGGAACTGCCAGACTGTTCCCAAAGCAGCAGCACCATCTGACATTGGCAGTGCGAAGTGTCCTGATACCTGTCATTTCTCCCCAGAACTCGTATATAACCACTCTAGTACATGTGAAGTGTTTGTTAATTTTGCTTTTTACTTGCATATCCCTACTGGCTAATATTATTGAGCACCTTTTCATGTATTTGTTGAGTATTTGTGTATCTTCTTTGGATTACAGCTTACTTTTGAAGTTTATGTGCAGCAATACACATAAAACACTGAGGGCAACGTGTGTCTGATGTATAGTAGCCTTTCAGTTAAAAAGCCCTACTTTTAATTTTTCCCGTTTCCTTAACTATTTATCCAATAATCACTTTAAGTCTTTTAAGAGTTTTTGTAAGTTTTTAGAATTAATAATTTATAAGAAATTGCTTAACTTTCAGTAGCATGTGCTTATACGTATGCTTTTTTTTTACATCTAATGGGGTCAATGATAAAATGTATTAACTCTATAACTTATAAACTATAATTGAAGGTGTACATAAATGTTCATTGATCACATCTACATTTAGCTGCAAAATGTTTTTTAGTGAAATTTTACATTACTGCCTGACAGTAGCGGTTACCATCCACATCAAGTGCTGTACCATTTTGCACACAAATCACTGGAAAACTTCAGCTCATCCCTTTAAACCTTCCAGAGAATGGATACATCTTAAATGATAGTGCTACTGATTATTATTTTTTACTTATTATTCATTTAGTGTTATGCTAAGCTCTTCAGGGTTTGCATCTATATTTACAAAGACCTTATAAGGTGGATATTATTATTCTGATTTACAGTTGCTGGAACTGGGATTCAGAGAGCTTTTCTCCTTATTGACATGCAGGCCTTAAAGAGCAATAGTGTCCTAATTTTACAATGCATTCCTTTCTTCTAACAATCCAAATTAACTGATAACCCACCCCAAATTCAATATATTTTATTTAGACATTCTTAACCATTTAATCTGCAAAATCATAAGACATATTTGTTCAATAAAAGCTTCATTTAGTCTTTTATTATGTACCAGATGCCACTTACATGCTGTGGATCAGAAAGTAAATAAGACATCACGACTGCCACACTGGTATAAGAAATAAACTTGCAAGAAGTATGAATATGAATATGAGGTCACATAGGAAGTTCCAAGCCAAACATTTAAATTAGGGTGGGCTGAGGTCAAAGGAGAAGAGCCATAAGGTCAGTGAAGATATGTAAAAGAGATCAGCAAACAGGTCTGCAGAAGGGAGAGCCATGAAGTCAGAGGAGGTCTGCACAGAAGGTCAGCAATGGAGAGAGCCACGAGGTCTGTCTGCCTGGAGGTCAGCCTGAAGAAGACAGCCTCAGAGCTGATAGACCTGCAGGAAGCACAGACACATGAGAAATGCTTGAAACAAAATTGTGACTGGGAATGCTGAGCTGCAGACTACTGCTTCTCTGATGGATATACAGAGAAGTCGCTCTTTTGGTACTGGGGACTCTTGGTATGGGACTTTGGAGCTTGGTGCAAGCTCTCTCCCCATGGGTTTTTGGCATACAGATGTTCTGGGCTTCTGGCCCTGCTCCCTGCATGGACAGGAGTGCTTGTGGGACCAGGAGATGCAGGGCCCACCAGGGGCTTACACCCCACAGAGGATGGAAGCTCACTCCTGGAGACAGGGTCCCAGGCTGGTACAGTGTAACATGTCACATGGTTTCCTAAATTGTTATGTGGAGGCGGAGAACAGTGCACTCCAGATTAGAAGGAGAGTGCTATGTGAGAGCATGGTGACTCTGAAACCCACACATGCACATTCCAGAGAAGATGGAAATCTGACCAGCTAATGGACAACTTAGCACATAGGGAACTCTTGGGAATGTTTGTGGCTTGTAGCCTTTTGGAAGCAAGGTAAGTTTTGGGTCTTATGAGAGAGGAGGGCTCTGAGCAAAAGTGCTCTCAGCGCTCCTAAGGTTGAAACCCTGTTAATAAAAACCTGTTTCTTTCAACACAAATTGTTGAGTCCTCTATATTAAAGGCACCAAATAGCCTAGCCCTGGTTTTCATGACAACAGTTTTGGCAAACCAGATGGGACTAAGGGATCCTGTAATCAGGTCCCAGCCACTTGGGGCAGACTGGGACCTGGAGAGTGGCTGTGGGGACTTCCCAGTCTCAGGGAATTGCCTTGTACCTCAGCTCAAGGTGCCAGTCACCATGAATGCCAGGATGGTGGAAGGAAACAGGTTTGAAAAAAAGAATCCCAGGCCTCAGTAAGCCAAATCCACATGCATATTGGGGATTGGATACTGGGCCTCATGGGCATGCCACCATTTTTGGTGGGTCACGTGAGTATTCCACCATGGAGGATGAGGCACATAAATGTGCTGCCATCTTATAGGTGGCATGTGAGTGCTTTGCCATCTTGGATCCAGGCAAGGTGGTGGGCTCTGCATGCTGTTCAGGTTATGCACTGCGTGGGCACTGCACCGGCTGGCTTCTTGGTGCAACTGGGTTCTGATAGGGATGGCTCTGGTCCTAAAGGCCATAAACTGTGTCCAATGGAGATATCTCTGGTTCTAAAGGCTACAACCTAGGATTCAAGAGTGACCATTTAAACTCTGCATGTCATAATTCGGCATCCAATGGGGACCACTCTAGGATTCATGTATAATGCTCTAAACAAGAACTGTCTAAGCTTAAGAAACTCAGCAAAAAAAAACAGGTCTAAGAAAAAAACAGACTTTGGAGGGAGTAAAGACTACTCAAGCCTTGGGAGGCCACTACTCAGAGGTGGATATTTAATGTTCCAGCCCCACACGTGGGTTCCCCAAGAGGACATAAAACTAAAATTAAATATAAAACATCAAAGTTCTGAAGGGTCGTGATTTAAGGACCACAGTCCACAACACCAGGTGACAGAAAATAAGACCCCAAAATCTGCTTATAAAATGAAGTTGTAAATTTAAGCTTTCTTTACATATTCCCAGGTTACCTGAATTTCACTTTTCACTGTCTTGGGCCTGTAATACTTCCTATCCAATAGGAGTTATCCTGTGTTGACTCATAGGGGGACCCCTACAAATTGAATTTTACTGGACTAAAATAGGTACAGTCATTTTCCAATAAATAAATAGAAATTAAATTTCTATTGCAATACTGTATGGCTTATGCATACTTTAAACTTTGGAAAAATAATCTAAGTATTGTTCCCTAAATTATAATACTACCATAAAATTAAAACTGTATTGCCTAAAGTTTGGGGAATGAAACAATCCCCTATATGTCCAGGCATTCAGGTCATAACACAATAAAATGTTTGCAAAGTCTAAACTTTGAAAAGCTGCAAAATGTCCCTGAAAATCTAGGGACTTTTAATGAAAAGTCAACACCTGTGGTAGAATCTCACTTCCTAAGTCTCTAGTGTATCCCACCCTAAAACACCTGCATGAAGGGACCCATTATGGAAGGAATGTTTTAATGGACTTCGTTGGGACATATATGAAAGGCCTTTATTTGCAAAGCACTCTTTAAAAAATTACACAAGCCTGTCAAATATGTACCAAAAGCATTCCTAAGACAAAGTGTGCTCCAACAGAAAAGGGGGAACAATATAAAGAATTGTATCCATTTAAAAACTGACAAGTAGACTTCACACAAATGCCTAAAACCAGGAGGAACTTCAAATTTTTGTTAGTCTTTGTGGAGACTTTTTCTGAATGAATAAAGGCATAACCCACTACAACTAAAAAGACAACTAAGGTATCAAAACTCTTACTTAAAAAATAATTCCTAGGTTTGGACTTCCTCACAATATTCAATGTGACAATGGACTCTCGTACACTTCAAAGATCCCCCAGAAGGTTGGACAGACACTACAAATACAATAAAAATTGCATGCATCTTGAAGACCTTAATTTACGAAAAAAATAAAAAAAAATCACAGACTAAAAAGACCCTGACAAAAATATGCCAAAAAAACACATTTAAAATCAGACCAGATACTCCCTATTATTTCGTTCTAAATTAAGGTGACACCCAAAAGTGGATTTAAATTAAGCCCTTTTAAATAGTTTATGAAATATCCCTCCAAATCTCTGGATTAAAAACACCCCCTTTAAATCTAAAGTACAAAACAAAAATTAAACAATATATGCAATATTTAAGACAAACACTAATAACCATTTTGCACAAATTTGTTCATTGCAGATTCACCTACCATCTGACAAGCCCTGAACCTGTTCCAGACAGGGGACCAAGTCTTACTAAAGACCTGGAAAACTCAAGGCTCTAAGTAACAACTGGCCAGACAATGGCCTGGTTCCTATAACATTCCATTGACAACACATTCTTCTCTGAAACTAATTAAAGTCAAGTCCTGGATCCACCACACATAAATAAATGTGCAACACTCAAAAATAACACAGATCCTGCTGTTATAATTAATACTAAAAGGAAAAGCTGGACCTGTACCCCTAAAGAAAATTTAAAATTCCTCTTCTAAAAAAGGACAATAAACCCCAACACAGGGTAAAAATATGTTTTTTTATTTTACTCATGTGCTTATAAACTAGGAATTTTTAACTGCCAAATACTAAGTTTACATACCATCTTTCCCAATATTTTAAAAAAGTAAACAATACATTATAATTAAATGTAAATAAATAAATAACTATATAAATGTATAAATATTACAAAATATATACAAAATTATAACAATAAAAAAGTTACGAAAATTTTAAACCTAAGAGAAAAAATCTCAACTCTTGGGTGTAATTATTCTTTTCTTGCTTTGTTCTAAGCTTGCTTTCTAAACTTATGGGTACATAATTGGAACTTTGCTGTTTTGGGTACATCAAAAATCCTCCGTCTCTACTTTTTAGCCAGTAAAACCTCAAAAAGGTCACCTATAAAACCAGTTAAAAAATGCCTTTGCCTAGTGGGACCTAGAAAAGGTCATGTGGTACTGGAAAAATCTGACTTAAGACAAGGAAGCATGTCTCGGCCATAAGACTGGGTAGTAGAAGGGCATGTCTCTGCCAAAAAGCTAGTGAACTCACAGATAAACCAGAACATGCCTCTACCATTAAGGCTTTGGGCCATATAGGACCTAGGAAAGGTTGGTGTGTGACTGGTTAATAGGAATGGAAAAAAATAAGACAAAGTTCTAAGACTAGTTCTAGTCCTTCTTCTTCCTCTGGAACTTTGTCTTTGTTTTGGTTTTTACTTTCTTTCTATTCTAAAAAAAATTACAGTTTCCCAGAAAAAATTAAAATTTTACACCAAATAAAACAGATAAGGCATAAAAATGCAATTTTAATTTTAATGTTTAAAAACAAAAACTAAAAATAAATTGGGCTTCTAAATGAGTAAAATAGTTTATAAAGGTTTTAAAATTATATAATTAAAAATATAAGACATAAAAATACTATATTAATAAATATTAAAAAACAAAAGTTTTCTTTCAAGCTTTATATTTTCCCTAGCTAATCCTTCTAAAATTTGACATTCTAAAAAAGAAAATAATAACATAAAGTTTCTTTACATAACACCAATAAGACTGGTTACAAATAATAAATTTCATTAGTCAAGACTTTAGCTAAAATGTCATGCCTGAAGAGGGCATGAATAGGCTCTGGTTATTAACCAAAAAGCCTTAAAAACTTAAAATTGACTTTGAAAACCAGCAAAAGCCCACTAAAAATAGGCCTAGTACCTTGATTGGTCCTGTGGCTCATGACAGTCTTTTCAAAATCAAAAAAAAAAAATAGAAAAAAAAGAAAGAAACAAAAGAACACAAAGATTGTTTTCCTAAAAAATTACAAAACAAAACAACAACAACAAAAAAACCCTGAAATCACAATGAAAACCTCAAGGACTTAAGGAAAACAGACACTGAAGATGAAGCCTGATGATAAGCATATGGCTTAGCTTCGTGCCCCAAAGGACAAATTAAGAATCAATCTAAAGTTTCCTTATATAACTTCCAACAAAATAGACTTAAAAATCCTATATAATCAATTGTTACTCTTATTATGCTTGCACAGATAAACAGATATAAATTAAAACTAAACAATACAGTCCCTTCAATAACAATAAAAATAATCTTAAAAATCTTAATTCAAAAAAATCACAATACTCAGTGGTGAACATTGCAGCGGTTTAGTGCAGCTAACTCTCTTCTAAGTTAGTTTTCATTTCAAAATTAAAACTAAATTGATGACACCATCAAAAATATTTAATTTACAGACAAAAAAAAAAGTCTGTCAAATTTCTACTACATAATATCATTCAAACAGAGTCTTTGCAACTCAATGTCTTTCCAAAAGAACAGTCTCAGACTTGGAGACTGGCTAATAAATTAGTGTGTGAATTAATCTGTTTAACTTTCTTCTATTTTCATAGGGCATAAGCCTATGATCTTACTATCTGAATATTTCTTTACAAAATATAGGCCTCACTTAACCAAACCCATCTACATCACCACCTCCTAACTCAATGGTTTGGCTAAACTAAATAATTAAATAAATAAAATATAAGACAATCTATGAACTTCACTTTAAAACTGGTTTCATTTTCTGCCCTAATAACTTAGACGAAAAGTGGCCAAAGGTGTTAAGTTGGGGGGTGGGGCATGCGAACCCTAAAACATTCCCCTCAGCCCAAACTAAATATGATGGACAAAAGGACTTTAAACAAGTGTGATGTTCATTACACAACTTCTTTCATGGAAGCCACTATTTTCTTAATGTGGGACATTACAGAATTGCTCCCTACCTTTGTCGTTTAGTGATTATAGTTCCAATTGTGCCTTCTAACCCTCTTGCCAAGTTTATTGCTGCCAAAATATGACAAGGAAGCCAACTTGTCCAACAGTGCCACCTTCAGACATCAAATGTGCCACTCTCCAGCCAGCTGACCTGGACCATACAAGGTCCTTCCCCTTGCGTCAAGGCCATCCTCTACTCCATACCCCCACTCTATTAAAATCTCTAGACCAAAAAATAAATTAGAATATGACCATGGGCAGCAGGAAGTAGCTCCAAAAAATTACAAGACCTTCACCCATTGTCCCTTATAAAATTACAAAGGGTTCAGGAGTATAAAAGTGGGGATTGTAACAGGGTACAGGCCATGGGTCCCCTGATAATAGGGGTACATCATTACAATCCTGACTACACACAGGATTGGAGGCAAGGAAAGCAGATGGCACAGGGTTTAGGATCGATTGCATGACAAAAGTCGAGTTAACAGCCTTGCACCCAGGGCAAATTGTGTACATGACTGTGAGAACATGCAGGGACTCCTGACATAGCCAGGATAGGGAAAGGAGACAGATGATCACCCCAGATGCTTGGCATGTCACTGAGAACCTTTGCCCTGACTAAAACTGGCAGCTAAAAAAGGGTTAAAAAACACTGGGGAACTCACAAAAATGGCAGACACTAACACATCAAAGAAAGGGTTGGGTATGAGATCACAAAGGAAGTTCCAAGCCAAACATTTAAATAAGGGTAGGCCAAAGATCAAAGGAAAAAGCCGGAAGGTCAAAGAAGTTCAACAAAAGAGGTCAGCAAAGAGGTCTTCAGAAAGAGGAGCCACTAGGTCAGAGAGGATCTGAAGAAAAGGTTGGCAACAAAAAAAGCCAGGAGGTCAGAAGAGGTGGGCAGAAGAGGTCACAAAGGAGTGAGCCTCGAGGTCTGTCTGCCTGGTGGTCTGCCTGGAGAAGATGATGGCAGTGCAGATAGACCTATGGGGACCCACCAGGCCAAGCCTAGACACATAAAAAATGCTTGAAACTAAACTGTGACTGTCAATGCTGGACTACAGACTTCTGCTTCTCTAAAAAAGGTACAAAAAAGTCACTTTCTTGGTCCAGGGACTGTAAATATGGGGCTTTAGGGTTTGGTATAAGCTCTCTCCCTCTGGGTTTTTGACATTAGGATGTTCTGGGCTTCTGGCCCTGCTCCCCACATGGACCAAAACACTCATGGCACAGGAAATACAAAGCCCACCAGGGACTTAAACCCCACAGAAGACAAAAGTCCACCCCTGAAGACAGGGTCCCACACTACAACAATATAACATGGCACATGGTTTCCTAAACTCTTACATGGAGGCTGAGAACAGTGCCTCCCCTAAAAAAAAAAAAAAAAAAAAAAAAAGCGACTGCAAAAGATTGGCAATTCTAAAACCCACAAATACACATTCCAAAAAAAAAAAAAAAAAATTAAATTCTGTTTGCATAACCAACTAATGAACAGATAAAAATATGAAAAACTTCTGGGCATAATTTTGGCCTTTTAAGAAACAAGAAAAGTTTTGGGTCTCATAAAAAACAAGGACTCTGAACAAAAGTGCTCTTAGCCTCCCCAAGGTTAAAACCCTCTTAATAAAAGCCCATTTCGTTCAACATGTATTGTTAGCCACATGAGTGAAAGATACCAACTTGGCCAAGCCCCAATTTACACAGTAACAGTCTGGCAGATTCAATTCTTGGTGAGGGCCCTCTTCCTTGCCTGCAGATAGTCATTTTCTTGCTGTTCCCTTAAACGACAGAGAGAGGAAGCCCGGGTTTCTACTCCTTTGCTGATAAGGGAACTAATCCCATTATGGGGCTCTCTCCTCAAGACCTCATCTAAACCTAATTATCTCTCAAAGGCCTCAAGTGCTAACACTGTCACATTGGGAAATGGGGCTTCAGTTTAGGGGAGGACACAAACATTCTCTTCATGAGAAAAAAAATTTTACACTACTTTAGAGTAAAGTTAATAAAGGCCAAAACATATAAGGTAAATTAAAGAATGAAAAAATACATATACTTAAAAGATGCTGGTGGCTGATCAGATGTTAGTTACCATAAGGTTTTTAGTGAACTTGTTAATGCCACTAACATTTACCAAGTTAGATCATAATGAGGAATTCAGTACTTTCTTTTACTTTTTGTTTTCTGGGGTAAGAATTTATGTAAAGATGCTGAGCTTAGCTTTGGTGTTTGAATTTAGGTTTCCTATGGAAAATACAGTTATAGGTATGTCATAGTATTTACTATTTTTCTAATCAATCGAAGAACAGATATGTATCTTATCCTTAAAGTCATTTTCTTACTGTTTTCATATAATGTTATCCATTTTGTGATGGTATATATTGAGTTCTGAAATAGGGTAAACATTTCTTAAAGGAAGGGAAAATACAGTATACTTTATTTTTCCATTCCTTATGGCTTTTACATTAGAGCTATATATAAATATGTCTTCAGAAATGCCTGCTGAATTGAAGTTTGTTCTTTTTGAATATAAATGGTACTAAGATGTTAACTGGTCACATTTGTGCAATGCTTTATGGTCACAAACACCTTGAATATTTATTATCACATTTGGAATTCAGTCTTTGTGACAACTTTTGTGTTGAGTGAATTAGGCATTATTTCCTTACTATGAGAGAAAAACAAAACAAAACATAAGCATTGCAAATTCAAGGGTGTTATTCATATTGCAAGTTCAGAGCAAAACTTTAAGATTATGTCTTCTGCTTCCTGTGTATGTACTATTTTCCTTATTGGCTTTTGCTTCACTAAGATTTCCAAAATATATTTTTCTCCATTCACCCCATGGAATGTTCTTTCTTTCAACTATTGCCATGTAAAGTCCTACTGGTGCCAATTTATTAAATAATCTTTAACCTTAGGTAAGATTAAAACTGTAAGGGAAAAACTGATAAATTTAAAGGGCAGGACTTTTATAAAACATAAAACACTCTTTTTGGTTTTTATTTTTTCCTTGAGTAAAGCTGAGAGAGAAAATATTGCTCCTTGAGAAAAGTGGGAACATAGTATGGTATATATCCAAGAGAGTTGTACACTGGCCTAACCCACTGGAAGCAACCTTCACATTTTGAAAGAGGAGTAGAAGCTGTGATAATTGGACACTAGAATAATTTTTTGTCAACAACAGTAAAGAGCCTATTTTCCCATAATTTTCCTGAAACTAAGTATCATTTAACCTTTATAATTCCTAAACTGATAGTCAAAAATGTAGTTATTGTTTTTAAAAGTTATGTTATTTTCATATGATTATTGGAAACTTATGTCTATAACTGAAAATTTCCAAATGATGTCCAGGCCATTCATCTATGGGAACAAATTATATTTGAGGCATATAGAACTTCAAATGTCTTTAGGGCATTTTCATGTAATGGAAATGTTTATTCCCTGTTTTTTTTAATTTATCTTTTTATTTTGTTTCTGTTTTATACACATGTAAATTTGATATTGCAATTGATGTTTTTGACTTCATGACATACTTTTAAAAACCCATGCCAACTTTAAGACTATAAAATATTTATTTAATGTACTTGTAATACCTTTTTACTTTATTTTAAATTGTTGTGAACAGTGAGCAATCCAACTGTTAAGTCTGTTCCATCAAATCCTATTATTAAACACATTTGACCATTCTACAATGTAAATTCAGCTTAGAAGGTTCATTTTGTTTTTATTTGAGCCTTTTTTTCCATTTTTAACTTACTTCAAGAAGATCATGGTATCTTATAAAGACTTTATAAATATTTTACAATTATAATAGAAGTTCAGTGATGGACACGAAATCAGCAAGAAATATCTTATAAAAAAATCCAGTCTTTTTTTCAGACTGTTCAAGAATAAAGGTTTATAAACATGATAAAAAACAATAATCGTTGGAGCTTTTGGAGGGCAACACCTCTCATTTTACAATTAGACACTAAGACCCAGAGAGACAAGTGACTTGCCCAAGGCAAGTTAAATTAACATAGCTGATATCATGTCAGCTACAGGAATAAGTTAATGACTGATTGAGGGTGCAGTATTGGAATGCAGGGTGCGGGGGCCCCTGTCCTGGGTGCCAGATGTGGGGGGGCTCCGCCTGCAGAGCCCCAGCCCTCTGTCACGGATAGAAGTAAAAACTACCGAGACATTTTCTGCTTGGGGAGAAAAGGTGGTCAAACTCTTAGAGGAGAATGACCCAGAGCCCCATCCTCACTAGGCTTTTACTGGGCTCAAATACACCGGAATACAGGTTTAACATGTCAAAGAAGTCTGAGGGCTTAATCTGAGCCAGTGTTTGTCAGGAAAGGGGGTTGCCAAACTTTGGGAGACATACTCATTTCCTCCTGGGACCCTTATCATTTAATGAGAGCACTCTTAGCAAAGCAGGTTTCACAGGACTTTAGGAATTCTTTCTTATGCCCGATCACCCAGGGAGCCGTCCTGGCTGGTACAGGGCTGCACCACTCACCCCCACAGTTTCAGGCTTTAAGCCAATTAGGAAGCAGGAGACATCTCCCAGATGGAAATGAGGACTCGGGCTATGTCAGAATAGCTGGGGGGTGAGGGTCTATCACATCCTCTTTGCTGCAGCCCCCTGAGTCCTTCCATGAGGCCTCCCAAGTGGTCGAGTCTGGCTTAGGTTGACCCTCCCATGAGGAGTCTTACCCATCATTGACTGCCAACCAAGCATTGGGGCCTGAGATGGATTAGGCAGAAGCAGCACTCCTGCCAGGGAGATAAGCTTTGTCTCCTTAGTAGGTCATGTCCTTGTGACAGAACAGACCCAGATGAAGTGGGTCCCTTGGGCTCTTACACAGCCCACCATGGGGTGAGGGTTACAATTCCTGAAACCAGGCTGAACGGTCCACAACAGCAGGGAAATCTTATAGCAAAAAAAAAAAAAAAAAACAAAAAAACAAAAAAACAAAACAAAACAAAACAAAAAAAAACAGAAAAGAAAAGAAAAGAAACCTGTAGCTTTTGACAGGCACATGCTAAAATCTTGTAATTCTATTCACCAAATTGAGCTCAACCAGCCTTCAACTCAACATATTTCCTGAGGAACCTGTATGAGATAATTTGATGAAGTGGTCATAACTCCATTTTACTGAAAAGCTACCATCTCTGTTATTGATATAGTTCTTTATTTTAATGTTCAGTTTTCCTATTGGTCAGATATATATCTGTGTATGTATGGGTATGTATACAGGCATATGTGCATATGTGTGTGTGTGTGTCTATATACAGCCATAGCCACTCATCAGTTCTTTACATCTGTTAATAAAATATTATTCAACAAATAAAATGCATCCACATAAATGAGTTCTCTATATTTTTCACTTTCTCTGTATGTAATCTTCTTTTTTTGCTCGGGTTTCTCCATTTTCCATGTTATATGAAATAATTATTTGTTTATCTTAAAATATCCATTTCATTATTCTAAGGTGTTCTTATTTAGTGACAGTTTTTATACTCATAATTTACTTAATACATTATTCCTTTAATACTAGCTGACCCAATTAGGAATATGCATACACATAACAACTTGCTAAAATAATAGCTGACCATGAATAGAATGATAAAAAAATAGATACATTTTTGGCTGCAACTTCCCAAAGGGAACAATTAAGGGAATCAACATGAATCTTGAGGAGAGGTCTAGTTGTTGCCTCAGGTCATGAACTTAGACAAATATTTCCACCAGACACCCTGGGTTAAGAAACCTGATGAAAACAGTATGAGGTATTGTGATCCCTCTAACTTGGTTTTTCTTTCTCAAGATTGCTGTGAATGTTCAGGCTTTTTTGTTGTTGCTGTTACTGTCCCATATAAATGTTTGAAATATTTGTTTTAGATCTGTAAAACATGCCATTGGTATTTTGATAGGAATTGCATTGAATCTGTAGATTGCTTTGGGTAGTATGGACATTTTAATTATGTTTATTCTTTCAGTCCATGAACAGGGTATATGCTTCCATTTATCTGTATCTTCCTCAATTTCTTTCTTCAGTGCCCCATAGTTTTCCAAATACAGAATTTTTTTTTTTACCTTCTTGGTTAAATTTATTCCTAGGTACATTAGTTTTTTTGTTGTTGTTGATGCTATAGTAAATGGGATTTTTTTCTGAGTTTTTCTTTCTAATATTTTATTGTTGGTGTGCAAAAATACTATCAATTTCTGAATATTGACTTTGTATCCCACTTCTGGCTGAATTCACACTTATTAAGAGGACTAGTTTTTTGGTGGAGCCTATAGGGTTTTCTATATACACTATCATATTATCTGAGAATAATGACCATTTTAGTTTCTCCTTCCCAATTTAGATACCTTTCATTTTTTGCTTCTTGTCTGATTACTATGGCTAGAATTTCCAGTACTTTGTTAAATAAGAGTGGTGAAAGTGGACTCATTTGCCTTCTTTCTGGTCTTAAGGGCAATGCTTTTAAGTTTTGCCCATTGAGTATGATGTTGGCAGTAGGATTTTTGTATATGGCCTTGATTATATTAAGGTATGCTCCCTCTATTCCCACTTTGCTCAATGCTTTTATCATAAATGAGTGCTGCATATTACCAAATGTTTTTGTTGCATCTATTGATATGATAATGTGAATTTTGATTTTCATTTGTTCATGTGATGTACCACATTTATCGATTTGTGAATATTTTATTTTCCTTGCATCCCTGGAATAAATTCCACTTGATCATGGTATATGATCTTTTTAATGTGTTGCTGGATCGGTTTGCTAGTATTTTGTTGAAGATTTTAGCATCTTTGTTCATCAGAGATATTAGCCTGCAATTATCCTTCTTTGTTATGTCTTTACCTAGTTTTTGGGATTAGGATAATACTGACCTTAAAAGAGAGTTTAGGAGTCTTCCCTCTTCTTGATATATATATATATTTGTAATAGTTTAATAGTTTGGGAAGGATCAGTGTTAGTTCTTTGAATGTTTGGTAAAATTTGCCTGTAAGCCGTCTTGGCCAGGGCTTTTGTGTGTCAGTAGTTTTTTTGATTACCGCTCCAATTTTTATAGTTTTTATCTGTTTAGTTAGGTATTCTGCTTCTGATTCAGTTTTTGAAGACTGCATGTTTCCAGAAATTTATCCATTTTACCCAGGTTGTCCAATATCTTGGCATATACTTTTCATAGTTATTTCTTACAATCCTTTGTATTTCTGTAGTATCAGTTGTAACTACTCCTCTTTTATTTCTGATTTTATTTATTTGGGTACCCTCTCTTTTTTTTCTTGATGAACCTCATTAAGTGTTGGTCAATTTTGTTTCTATTTCAAAGAACCAACTCCTGAATTCATTGATCCTTTAAATTTTCCTTTAGTCTCTAAATAATTTAATTCTGCTCTGATCTTGAATATTTTATTCTTTCTACTCAGTCTAGGCTTTTTTTGTTATTGTTCCTCTAGTTTTAGATGTAGAGTGAAGTAATTTATTTGAGGTTTTTCTGTCTTCTTTATGTAGTCATGCATTGCTATGAACTTTCCTTTCAAGACTGCCTTTGCTGTGTCCCCTAGGTTTTGGGTTGTTTTGTGTTTACTTTCATTTGTTTCCAGATAATTTTTTATTTCTTTCTTGACCTTATTGTTAACTATTCATTATTTAATAACATGTTATTCAGTCTCCATAGTTTTTTTCCTTGAAATTGGTTTCTAGTTTCAATCCATTGTGATCTGAGATAATGCTTGATATGATTTCAATTTTCTTGAATTTGTTAAGGCTTATTTTTGTGTCCTAAAATGTGGACCATCTTTGAGAATGACCCATGTGCATTTGAGAAGAATGTATATTTTGTTTCTTTGGGGTGAGATGTTCTGTAAATACCAGTTAAGTCCATTTGATCTAGAGTGTTGTTCAACACTACAACATTTTTGTTGATTATTTTGTTTGGAAGATCTATCCATTTTTGATTGTTGGGTGTTAAAATCCCTCACAGTGACTGTATTGCTGCCTATCTCTTTCTTAAAGTTTTCTAGTAATTTATTTGCATATGTTGGTGCAACTTTATTGAGTGCATATATGTTTACAAGAGTTACAAGAGTTATATCCTCTTAATACTTTATTAAGTATTACGCAGTGACCCTCTTTGTCTCTTGTCATGACCTTTGTTTGAAGTTTATTTTGTGTGATATATGTATTGCTACCTCAGCTTTTTTTCAAGTCCATTTGCTTGGGATATTTTTTTCCATCTTTTCACTTTCAACCTGTGTATATCTTTTGTTCTGAGGTGGGTCTCTTGTAGAGAGTGTATATGCAAGTCATACTACTTTCTTTTCTATTCAGTTACCTTGTGTCTTTTGATTGCAGCATTTAATCCATCTACTTCTTCTTAAAGCAGTCTCTTTAGTTGGAGGAATCACAATACCTGATATCAAACTATATACCACAGGACCATTGTGATAAAAAAAAATCTGGTATTTGGCATGTGGACAGACACATAGATGAATGGAACAGAATAGAGAGCCCAGAAATAAATCCATGTCTCTGTGGTCAATTAATATTTGACAAAGGGGGCATGAGCATACAAATATCCTCTTCAATAAATAGTTTTGGGAGATATGGAGTAAAAATATCCTCTTCAATAAATAGTTTTGGGAGATATGGACAGGTACACACACACACAAAAAAAATGAAACTAGGCCACCAACTTACACCATACACAAGAATAAACTCAAAATAGATAAAAAGTCTTAAATAAAAGTTGTGATACCATAAAAGTACTAACAGAGAACATAAGCAATAAAATTTCAGGTATCCCACATAGCAATATTGTTGTTGATATATCGCCTAAAGCAAAAGGAAAAATAAACAAAGGGAACTATGTCAAAATAAAAAGCTTCTTCATGGCTAAGGAAACTATCATCAAAATGAAAAAGGAACTGACTGCATGGGAAAACGTATTTCCTCATGATACATCTGATAAGGGTTTAATCTCCAAAATATATAAAGAACTCCTAAGAACCAACACCAGGAAGACAGACAATCCAATTAAAAATAGGCAAAGAACATGAATAGACACTTCTCCAAAGAGGACATACAGATGTCCCATAGACATATGAAAAAATGCTCAACACCACTAGCCATCAGAGAGATGTAAATTAAAACCACAATGAAATATCTATTCACACTTGTCAGAATGGCTACCATTAATGAATCAGCAAATAAAAAGTGCTGGTGAGGATGTGGGGAAAGGGAACCATAGTGCACTGTAGGTCAGAACGGAGATTGATGCAGCCACTATGGAAAACAATACAGAATTTCCTTAAAAAATTAGAAATATAACTTTTTTTGACCCAGCAATTCCATTGCTGGGAATATACCCTAAGCATCCTGAAATACCAATTCAAAAGAACTGCCCTGGCTGGTGTAGCTCAGTGGATTGGGCGCGGGCCTGCGAACCAAGGGATCGCGGTTCGGTTCCCAGTCAGGGCACATGCCTGGGTTGCCAGGCCAGTTCCTGGCAGGGGACATACGGGAGGCAACCGCACATTGATGTTTCTCTCCCTCTCTCCTTCCCTTCCCCTCTAAAGATAAATAAATAAATAAATAAATAAATAAATAATAAAAATAAATAAATAAAATATTAAAAAAAAAAAAGAACTTATGCACCCTTATGTTCATAGCAGTGCTAAATATAATAGCCAAGTGTCGGGAACAGCCTAAGTGCCCATCAGTAGATGAATGGATTAAAAAAACTGTGGTACATCTACACAATGGAATACTACACAGTAGACAGAAAGAAGAAGGAATTTCTATTTTTTGTGACAGCATGGATGGTACTGGAGACTATTATGCTAAGTGAAATAAACCAGTCAGTGAAAGACAAATACCATGTGATCTCACTTATAAGAGGAATCTATTGAACAAAATAATCCAATAAGCAAAACAAAACCAGAGACATGGAAACATGGAACACACTGATAGCTGCCAGAGAAATGGGGAAGGTGGGGAGAGGTTGAAAGAATGGGACAGGATTAATCAAAGAACATGTATAAATGACTGTGCACATGGAAAACAGTGTAGGGATTTATTGTAGAAGAGGGGAGTGGATTTGGTGGAGGAAGATAAAGTGGGGGGAAATTGAGATAACTATAAAAGAGTAAAGAATAAAAAAAGAGAAAAAATAAAAATAAAATATCATAAATACAAAAAAAAAAATAAAACAAGCCCTTTACATGGGATTGGTTTGGCTGTGTTTACAAAAATTAATAAGAAAAAATTTCAGGATGAGCACTATTTTTAAAAAGTAAATAAAATAATATATAATTAAGAAAGAGAAAGAATTCACAAATTTATATTAAAAATAATAATGAGAAAAGAGAATGGACTATCATGGAATCTAAAACTAGATATTCCAGTTTTTGTCTCTGTTTCTACTGTTTTTACCTTGTATAATTTTTTATAAATTAAAATTATAAAATTTATAGCATTTAAAAATGCTAATTTCTAGAAATGACAATTGAAAAATTCTGCAAAAGTATTGTTTTTGAGTAATAGCCCAAAAAAGGGAAAACACAATATTCTAAATGTTTGTGTTTATAGTGAGAGTATTATTTTCCTTAATTCAACACTTGTTGGCCACTTCAAAATTACCCTAAAATCTATTAACACATTTTATCAATTCTACTACCCAATCGATTATGAGACTCATCATTAGTTAATGTATGATTAAGAATTAAAAATGGTTTGTTAATTTAACCATAGCCCAGTGCTTCAAAAATACATCATAAAAGAGTCTTGTTCTTTTGAAATTTCTTCCATCTATTCTAGGAGGGTTAGAAATTCCACCTACATGTAGGTGCAGTTGGTCATGTAATGGACATTTTTTTCGTGTCTCAGAGAAGTAAAATTTAATTCTGTTTTATCTAATTGTAGATACCACCTTTTCTTAGGTTCTGCATAGTACTTGACAGTTGCTTTACAGTAAAATTAGGAATCACTGTTTTTCTTCCAACAGCAAAATTTGCCCTACTGATATCAAATGAATGTTTCTGAATACCTTGCATAATCAGAGACATTTCATTTTATAGTATGAATGACTCATGGTTAACTTTGTGATGCCATTTTAAATGACAAACTCAACACATGTGGTAACAGTGAAACTTATAAACCAATCGCATTGAGAAATAAAGTAGATGACCAAGTCTGTGTGTGTGCAGACACTAAAAACTACTTCACAACTCCTGACTGGGTGACAAATACTGCAAGACACTACTGATAATAAGAGAACAATTGATAATATGTGTGCTATTTGTGAGAGAATGGCATCTTAAAATCAATGAAATTCAGTATACCTTATTTTTCTTCCAGCCTACTACTATCTTCAGGATTTAATCCTTTCAATTAGAGAAGTTGGTCAATTAAAAAGAGAAAACAAACAAATACAAAATTAAAAAGATTGTGTTTGGTCATAGAGTATATTTGTATAAAGTACAGGAATGTCCATTGCTAGTGCATTATCATGACGATCACATAGTTCAGTCCTGACTTCAGTCACTCTCTCAAGAAGACCAACTAGCAATTATCCAAAGACAAAACACCATTATGAAAATTCTAGAAAATGGGAGCTAGACTGAAGCCCCTGTCTGAACTACAGAGAACAAAAAGGAACATGTTAGAAAGGAAGAGGCCTAGCTTCACACAACTGCATCACCCTCTACCAGGCTGTTGCAGAGTTGTACTGAGAGGGTCCCCCTTGGGCCTATGCTCTTTTCAGTGTCAAAAGAGAGTCCAAGGTAGACATACAGCTTCCCTAATGTTGCAGGATGCTTCCTAAGGCCCACTTGATTCTGTCTTATAGGAATCACTGGGGGGAATCTGTGGCACTCCACCATTGGGGATCAGATAGAGATAGAGAGGATGTGGTGCTTATATCAATCAGTGGTCAGATTTTGGCAGACAACATAACTGCTCAAAGTATCACTCAAGCAGATATTTCAGCCAGAAGCTCTGCCCATCTCCAGGGCTGAGCTGGTGCCCCTGTCTTACCAGAAAGTTCATTTGGCATTTATGCCTATTTGGGTCCCCAGTCAAGAGGTCATACTGGATGGAACTCATTCTACCCCTCTGTATGGACAGGGAAGCATATTTTCAGTCTTGTGAAAGTATTGAGAAGAGTTTTACTCCCACTCATTTAGAAAACCAGGCTAAAGAACCCAGGCAGCTTCAGGGACCTTCCTACAAACCTATCCAGGCAGGGAGCTTAATTAGTAGACGAGTCCAACAGTCGAACATAGCCTCTGGCTGCGTATAACCAATGAGCCTGAACAGTAACTGTGGGAAACCTTGAAAACCACTCAATACCTCTTCTCAGCCACATAGTCCAGTCTATAAAGCTTTTGAGCAGTAGACCCCAGCATACAGACCTGATCAATTGCTGAATATAGAGTGGGACCTCGCCCAAACAGGAATCTCAGCCAGTGTTTTCACTCAGGTGTGGAAAATTCTGTAGAGCTAATTTCAGGATACAGCTATAGCTCTCTTCCACCTAAAAAAGTTCAGTTGGCATTTTTTTTTTTTTAACAGAAGCAGAGCACAGTCAGTGAACTATCAGATAATGAACCTTGGCCTGCACTCCCACCCTCAAATTCAGTACAGAACCTGTGGGCCAACCCAAACATGTTTAGACAGCTATACTATCTGGTGAGGGAATGCAACCTGAGACACACCTGACCAGGAATGATGGCAAATTCAAGCCATTAACTTTCCCCAATGGCTAATACGACCCTGACAGAGAACAGAGTCTAAAACCCTTTCTGACCAAAGTGGTTGCGCAGCCCAGCTGGTGGCCCCACCAGAATGTGGAGTATAGCCACCAGCCATACCTGATCAGTAAGCACAGTCAGAAGCAGTATTGAACACAGAGCACAGACAACAAGCCCAAACAGCCATGAAGCCCAGCTGGTGGAAAACACTCTGAACTTAGAGCATGAGTGGTAGTCTCAATGAATTTGATACTTATCCCACAGTAAGCCCTACTTGCCCACAGATGCTACCAGCCAACCTGTCTAGTACCCCAAGCTAAACTGACTGGCAGAGGTCTTTCTGTACCAAAGTAAACTTACAGCATTTGGAGAGAACACTACTTAATAAATGCACATATACCAAAGCAAGGAGTCAATAATTGTGAAAAATCAAATGAACATGATGCCAATAAATGGAACTAATAAAGCTCTAATAACTGAAGCTAAAGATATGGACATCTGTGAAAATCTGTCAAAGAAGTTAGGTACATGCTGTGGAGGTCCTCACTAATTTCCTTGAGCACCCTTATAACCAGTGTTTTTAACTTTGCATCTGATAAATTGCCTATCTCCATTTTGTTCAGCTCTTTTTCTGGAATTTTGATCTGTTTTTTCATTTGGGCCATGTTTTTTTGTTTCCTCATTTTAGCAGCCTCATTGTTTGTGTGTATTAGGTAGAGTTGCTATGACTCTGTGTATTGATCGCATGGCCTAATTAGTAGGTGTCCTGTAGGGTCCAGTGACACAGTTTCCCCTATTACCCAAACTAGGTTCTAAAGATGCACCCTTCATGTACGCTAAGTATGCATACCCTCCTTTTATAGTTGAGCCTTGGTTGCTGCTGACAGGTCAATGGGAGGGATTTTCCCAGGCCATTCGGCCGCAAGGATTGGTTGTAACCATTGATTGTCAACCTCCACCTTCTGTGGAGAAGCAGCTGTCCATTTTACAGAGCAGGATTTACTTCATCAGGGTTCTGGAGCCTGCTGAGTCTTCCCCCTCAGCATGTCACTTGTTTAGATGGTTGGGTGGCAGTGCTCTGGTGTGGTCTGTAACTGTCCACTGAGTGCACAGGCTGTGATTTCCTGGGTGGTGCAGGCCAAGGTCAGCCTGTTTGTTTTATCGAGGGCCACTTTGCATAAGCTATAAAGTAATCTGCAGATGGCTGCTAATTGTGCAGGGCTTGGAGGTTCCCAGGTGAAGCAAAACTGTGAACGTGGCCAGCTGCTGCTAGTGCTGGGCCTGCGACCACTTAGCAAGAGGTACAGGGGTTTTAGTGTAATCAAATTTAACAACATAGGGGTACCTTTGTACTCATCATTAATTTGTTTTGGAACTCATGACAAGTACCAAAACTGATGAGTACCAAATGATGAAGCATTTTCTCTTGCAGGGTGGCACTGTGAGTCATACAAGTTCTAGCAAGTGTGAAGAGTCTAAGCAAGGGCCAAGTGCTGAAGCATTTTTTTTCCTCATCAAAACACAGTGAGTACAGGGTTTGATGAGTTCTGAAGCTGACGAGTACCAATGTATAATTGCATTCTGTTTATGTTTAATGCCTTTGTATAAGTCATCCAAAAGGTCATTTTTTACCCCACAGTCACAAAGATATTCTTCATGTTGCATTTTTTTCTTTTAAGTTCAGTTTTCAAAATTCTTTAAAAAACCTAGTATTTAATATGTGTGGGGGACAATGAAGGTTGGCATCATACAACCAAAACCTGCGGGGGTTGAACAGGAGATAGATAACCACAAGCTTCAGCTAATGTGACTGTAACTATTGCAGAAGACATATGTATCAGTTAGATAGCCCGGGAACTGAACAATCTGTGCCTGCAGCATCTCCCTAAGTTTGCAAAATGCCCTTGAGCTGTATCTAACCAACCCCTATGAAATAAACATGGAGACCATGTTCAGGGCTCATTGTCTCTCCATCAGTGGACAATGTCCCACCTGGTCCCCGCTTTTCCTTAAACTATCTGTGTTGTGTCTTTCTTCATCTCCTGTCACCCCAATCAGGTACCCCCACTCCATGCTGGTCGTGGCAATTATGTATAGGGATCTAGCTTCATTCTTTTTACATGAATAAGGTATTATTTCAACACCATTTATAGAAAAGTCTTTTATTCAAATGTCAATTTTATTATATAATAAATCCTAAATATTTATTTTAATATATATTTATATTTATATCTGTATCTCTATATATCCATATCCATATCCATGCCCACATCTATAGCTATATCATCTATAACTAAAATTAGAAAAAAATAGCACAGCACAAATACTTGGGGATTTAAATACTCCATTCTCAAAAAATATGTATGGAGATCATACAGACAGGGAATCAACAAAGAAACAATGGATTTGAGCAAAACTATAGACCAAACACATCTAACAGAAATATGTGGAGCATTCCATCCAACAATGGCAGAATAATACTAATCTCAAGCACCCATGAAACATTTTCTAGGATATGTCACATGTTAGATCACAATACAAATCTCAACAAATTTAAGAAGAAATTGTATCAAGTATCTTTACCAACCACAAGGTAATACAACCAAAAAATAAATAATAGAAGGCAATATGGAAAATTCACATATGCATGGAAATTAAATAACACTCTCCTAAAAAAAGAGTGCATCTCCGGCCAAGATGGAGGCATAGGTAGATACACTTTACCTCCTCACACAACCAAAAGAAGGACAACCAATTTAAAAACAAAAAATAAGCAGAACTTCCAGAAAATCAAACTATATAGAAGTCTGACAACCAAGGAGTTAAAGAAGAAACATTTATCCAGATCGGTAGGAGGGATGGAGACAGGCAGCTGGTGTGGACAGAACTCATAGCAAGAGGGTGGCTAAAGGACCAAGGTGGGCAAGGCAGTGTCTTGCAGAGCAGGTCCCACATTTACATGCAGATAAACCAGAAGGAACAACTGGGGAGTGAGACAGACCACGCAACCCAGGGTTCCAGGGAAGGGAAATAAAGACTCAAAACCTCTGACTGAAAAAACCTGTGGGGGTTGAGGTGGTGGGAGAATCTCCTAGCCTCACTGGAGAATTCACTGGAGAGGCCCACAGGGTCCTAGAATATACACAAAACCAACCTCCATCCCTGGGAATCAGCACCGGAAGAGCCCAATTTGCTTATGGGTAGCAGAGGGAGTGACTGAAAATTGGCCAACAGCTGAGCAAGTGGCATTGTTCCCTCTCAGACCCCTTCCCCACGTACAGTGCTAAAATGCAATGGCATGGGTTGTTTCACCCTGGTGAATAATACCAAAGGCTCCATTCCTTACTATGTAACAGGCATGCTGAGACAAAATATATATATATATATATATATATGGCCCTAGTGAAAGAACAGATCAAAGCTCAAGAAAAAATACAACTAAGTGATAAAGACATAGCCAACCTATCTGATGCATTGTTCAAAACATTGGTAATCAGGATTCTCACAGACTCACAGAAATGCTTGAGTATGGTCACAAAATAGAGGAAAAAGAGAAGGCTATGCAAAGTGAAATAAAAGAAAATGTACAGGGAAGTAACAATGACGGGAAGGAAACCGGAACTCAGATCAGTGGTTTGGACCAGAAGGAAGAAATAAATATTCAACTAGAACAGAATGAAGAAACAATAATTTAAAAAAAAAAAGAGGAAAGGCTTAGGATCCTCTTGGATAACTTTAAACATCTCAACATCCAACTCATAGGGATGCCAGCAGGAGAAGAGGAAGAGCAAGGAAATAAAAAATTTATTTGAACAAAAAATGAAGGTGAACTTCCCTAATATGGCAAAGGAAATATACTTTCAGGAAGTCCAGGAAGCTCCAAGAGTCCCCAAAAAGTTAGACCCAAGGAGGCACACACCAAGGCATATCATAATTACCTTATTCAAGATTAAAGATAAGGAGAGAATCTTAAAAGCAGCCAGAGAAAAGGAGACAGTTATTTACAAAGGGGTTCGCATAAGACTATCAGCTGATTTCTCAAGGAAACCTTGCAGGCAAGAAAGGACTGGAAGGAAGTATTCGAAGTCATGAAAGGCAAGGACCTATCACCAAGATTACTCTGTTCAGCAAAGCTATCCTTTAGAAAGGAAGGGCAGACAAAGTGCTTCCCAGATAAGGTGAAGTTAAAGGAGTTCATCATCACCAAGCTCTTATTATATGAAATGTTAAAGGGACTTATCTTAAAAAAAGAAGATCAAAACTATGTACAGTAAAATGAGAAGAAACTCACAACTATCAACAACCAAACCTAAAAAAAAATGAACTAAGCAAACAACTAGAACAGGAACAGATTCACAGAAATAGAGATCGCATGTTCGATATCAGTGGGGAGGGGGAGGGTGGAGAATAGGGGAAAGGTACAGTGTATAAGAAGCATAAATTATAGACAAGGGGAGGTTAAGAATAATATGGGAAATGGAGAAGCCAAAGAACTGTATGACCCACGGAAATGAACTAAGGTGGGGAGATGATGGTTGGAGGGGGTGTACAGGGCAGAGGGGAATAAAGAGGAGGAAAAATGGGACAACTTTAATAGCATAATCAATGAAACATATTTAAAATAGCATATCAAAGAATACAAAATAAAACAAAAAATTATGAGACAAATAAATGTGGAAACACAGAAATTCAAACCATATGGTACACAGAAAAAGCAGTTCTAAAGTGAAGTTTATAGTGATAAACACATACATGAGAAAAAAAAAGAAAAGGAAGATCTCAAATAAACAATCTAAATTATACCTCAAGGAACTGGAATAAGAAGAACAAAGTAGTTTGAAAGTTGTCAAATGGAAGTACAAAAGATTAGAGTAAAATAAATAAAGAATAGAAATATATTAGAAGAGATTAACAAAACTAAGAGCTGTTTTTTTGAAAAACTAAACAAAATTTAGAAACCTTTAACTAGGCTAACAAGTAAAATAGAGAATGAGGGCCAAATCCATAAAATTATAAATGAAAGAGGAGAATTTACAACTGATAGCACAGAAATACAAATGAACATAAGAGACTACTGTTAGCAATTTTATGCCAACAAATTAACAATATAGAAAAAATGATAAATTCCTAGAAATACACCAAGACTAAATCATGAGAAATAGAAATCTGAAGAGATCAATACTAAGTAAGGAGCCTGAAACAATATTTGGAAATCTCCTAACTAAGAAAAGCCCAGACAAATAGTTTCACTGGTGATTTCTATGAAATACCTAAAGAAGCATTAATGATAATTTTTCTCAATCTCTTACAAAAAATATTGAATAGGAGGGAACAGTTCCAAAGTCATCTTACAAGGCCATAATTACCATTATATCAAAGCCAAATAAGGACTCTACAGAAAAGAAAACTACAGACCAAATTTCTTAATGAATACAGATGACAAAAATTCTCAACAAAACCCAGAAAACTAAATTCAATGGGACTTTAATTTCTACATGATCCAGTAGAAATTATTTCTGACACACAAAGATAGTTCATCATACATATAAATCAACAAAAGTGATAAATCACAATAGCAAAAGGAAAGATATAAAATATATCATTTCAACAATGAAGATGTAAACAATTGACAAAATTCAATATCCATTTATGGTAAACTCTCAACAAACTGGGAATAGAAGGAACACACTTTATCATAAGAAATTCATAAATGATATATCCACAGCTAACATCATATTTAATGGTAAAAGGTTAAAAACTTTTTCTCTGAGATCAGGAACAAAACAAGAGTACCTATTCTCATCACTCTTATTTAACATAGTACTAAAGTTCCTAGCCAGAGCAATGAAGCAAGAAAAATAAATTAAAGGTATCCAAATAGGGGAGGGAAAGGTAAAATTGTCTCAGCAGATTACATGACCTTTTATAGAAAATCCTAAAAATGGCACCAAAAATCTGTTAGAACTAGTAAACAAATTAAGTACATTTTCGGAATACGAATTCAGTATTAATAATCAGTTGTGTTTGTATACATTAATGACAAATTATTTGAAAAAATAAAGAAAACAATTATAACAAAACAATAGCATAAAAATAGTAAAATATTTAGGAACATATCTAACCAAGAATGTAAAAGATGTGTACACTGAAAACTATAATACATTGATTAAATATATTGAAGAAGACACAAATAAATGGAAAGGTATTCCCTGTTGGAGAGCTATGAATGGTTTTTACATGTTTATATTATACAGTGGTTGAAAAAGGCAAAATTAAAATAATATTTTGTGATATACAAATTTTACTCCATTTAAATTTTTATGGTAGTAAATAAAATTTTATTGGAATGAAGCTTCATACCTTTATTGTCTATGACTGCTTTTAGACTACACAGCAGAGTTGAGTTGAGGGAATTAGAAGCATGTGACTTTGAACATTTAAAATGATTCCTTCAAGAAAAAAAAATTTTTTTCTTATGACCTTTGTTGATTTGGTCGAAATAACATTGTATTAATAAACTGTTTGAAGTTTTTCTTTTAATTTTGTTTCAAACTTTCTCTTTTAAGTTATGGAAACTATCCCTTTTATACTTATTTGTGTTCAATTTGGGCACTTCAATACAGTGAAATATGCAAATGTATTGTTATCTTTCTATCTTTTTTGGACTCATACTTGTAACTTTTGAAATAGACTAAAATTACCATAATCACTTTCTCTTTGATTCGGATAATGTGTAGAAGAGCTTTTACTTTTGAGGATATTTCAGATGGTTTGATTTGAAGGGTTAATTCTTTTGTTAATAGATGTCGTATAGTTTGCACTGAATTCTGACAATGTGGTATATATAATTTCTAACCTTATTTGAAAATAATTCAGAAATTTTAAAAATAATATGTATTTTAGTGATATACAATGTTAGATTTATTACTATTAATATTTATATTAATGAACATTTATTCATTATATGCATACATTATGATGACCAAACATGTTTTACCATTAATTTTTGCTTATTTTATCTTTCAACAGTGAAAGTTGTTATCTTAATTTTTCTGAGTAAACTTATTTTAATAACAGAAATTTAAATACATAAATTATGTTTTAAATTAATTCAGTATGTAATTTAATACAATCTAATCTGTACTAGATAAAAAAGGAAGTCCCTGTTTCCATGAAAGGAACTATTTTATGAAAACCAAAACAAAGTAAGACAAAAGAAAATTTAATACATTTTATTTTTCAATGTTTTTATATATTATTGCAATAATTTTATTTCAATTCCTACAAATACTTAGAAGAACATATCTAATGTACTATAGTTATGCAAAATGAGAATAATTATCTGGAAAGCCAGGGTTTTTTCCTTTTGTCTTAGATGATATTTAATACATGGTTTCCTAGGAAGTGGATATGGTCGTGAGGATGTACCCCAGAGTGAGAATTAAAGGTAAGAGGAAAACAACAGTATGAAAACGTTGAGTGGAGAAGAAGCAAAAAACAAAGGCAAAGGAGGTAAATTGGGGTGAAGTGTAGAGAAAGAGCGGAGAATGACAGGAAACACGAAGGTTGGTCCTCTGCTTGTAGAAAATACTAAGGATTCTGGATTATTTTATAACAGGAAGAATTTTAAGCAAGAAACAATATGATCCTATTGTAATTTTCCCATCAATTCAAATGTATCTATTTTTTTCAGTGTGGAAGATGGTTTTGAGGGGTTGGGCAAAAATGTATATAAGAATAAAATTCAGGATGCTAAACTCTACCACAATTTATAAAGTATTCACTCTACCACTATTTACGAATGGGATGATTTTATCTTTTTTTTTTTCTGACTTGAAATGTACCCATTTAAAGATTTTATTTTTATTTCTTTTTAGAGAAGATAAGGGAGGAAGAAAGAGAGGAAGAGAAACATCAATGTGTGGATGCCTCTCAAGCACCCACTACTGGGGACCTGGCCTGCAATCCAGATATGTGTCCTGACTAGGAATCAAACCAGTGACCCTTTGGTTCATAGGCCAGCTCTCAATCTACTGATCCATATCAGCCAGGGCGGAAATGTACCCATATAAATTTAATACTATGATCTCTTTTATTTTCCTTTGTATCCTCAGTGAGATTGGCTTGAATTTTCTGTCTACTTTGCTATATCTTCAAATACAACATGGTTTATTTAAAACATGTATTTCTCCAGGGAGAATCTCTTTCACTATTTTTCCAGCTTCTGTAGGCATACCCATCCCTTGGCTTATGGTCCCTTTACATTTTCAAAGCCAGCCATGGCTGGTTGAGTCTCTCAGATCACATTACTGACACTAAATATTCTACTTTCTTTTTTACATTCAAAGCACTGATTTATGATGCTGTTGGGCCCACCTCAATAATACAAGGTGATTTTTTATTTTAATGTCAGCTGATTAACAACCTTAAATGCACTGACCCATAATTCTTCTTTAGCAATGTGACATAATATGTTCACAGGTTCTAGGGATTAGGATGTGAACATCTTTGGATGGTAGGAGAAGTCATAATGTTGCCTATAAAACTTAATCATCCATAAATGATTCATCTCTACAAATTAATTTTTTTCTATAGTGACAATACTAGATTCATGCCTGACAAGTGCTTCTTTTTTTAAAGATTTTATTTATGTGTTTTTAGACAGAGGGGAAATGAGGAATAAAGAGATGGAGAGAAACATCAATGTGTGGTTCCCCTGTTGGGGACCTGGCCTGCAACCCAGGCAAGGCATGTGTCCTGACTAGGAATCAAACCAGTGACCCATTGGTTCACAGCTGGTACTCAATCTACTGAGCAACACCAGTGAGGGTGTGTTTTATTTCTTTTAAACATTAAGCTCTATGTAAAGGCCAAAATAGATTCAAGTTCAACATATTTGATGAAGATACTTGTGTAAAAGCCCCCACCAATCAGGAACTTCTGCTTTGTTTGATCGAGCCAATAGCTAACTGCTGCATCTGCTTCTGTATCCCCTGCTTGCTTGCTGCGCTCTATAAAGACCCCTGTAGTCTGTAAGCCGGGCGCGACTTCCATTTGGCAGCTCTGCGTAGCTGCGAGACTACGGTCTCATTTGGGAAGTACGCCCCTGCGCAGGTTAAACTTGGCCAATAAATTTATCATCAAACTGCTCTCAGTGTTCGGAGATTCTTTTCACTCGCTACTTGAATACAACATTTGGAGGCCCCAGCGAGATCAAGGGAAGTCTTCGGAGACTGAGAAAGTGGAACCCGGGTAAGTTTGCCGCGGAATTTGGTTTGGGAGTCTAGACTCATTGGAGCCGCGAGGCGGTAGGCGAGACGTTGCCGGTAGCCCGCCCGCGGGGTTCTCAAGGAGAGGACGCTCTCGAGAACCGGAGCTTCTGCTCCCGCATTTGAAATTTGGTTTCGTTGTGCACAGTGATTGCGACTAGGTCGCATTTGGTATTTAGTTTCGTTTTGCGCCGCGACCAAACGCGCTAGCGAAGTTTGAATGTGTGGAGAGGCTGAAGTGCGCCGCGGCCTGTTTGTGCGTGAATGGACTGAGTGGAGAGGAGCTAGTTGTGTGTTTTTGTGTGGAATTTTAGTGTCCCTCATATTCCTAATCCTAGGTGCCGTGGAAATCGGGCAAAAGGCATCCGCGATGGGACAAGGAGGCTCCACCTCGAGCACTGCCCTAGAATGTTTATTAAACAATTTTTCTGACTTTCAGAATCGCGCTCGGGGCTATGGGGGACCGCCGCCCGACCGGGAGGTCCTGCGAACTTTCAGTGAGCTTGAGTGGCCGACCTTTGACGTAGGATGGCCCACGGAGGGAACTTTCGACTTGTCCCTCCTTTTCGCGGTTCGGCGGATTGTTTATGAGACCCCCCATCCAGATCAGATGGTCTATATAGATGTGTGGGTAGACATAGCCACTGATCGCCCCGGGTACATACGCCGATGCCAGTCGAATGGTCAGAGGAAGGGAAGGGCCCTCTGCGTGGCGACGGCGCCAAGGCAGACTCCCCGCTTACAGGCAGACAAAGGGCGCCGACCTCAGCAGAGCCAGGAGAACGAGGGAGGGAGGAGGTTATACCCTGTTTTGCCCGAAGTACCCGAGGACCCGCTGTTGGCTCCCTCCGTTCCTCCCCCGTATCATCAACCCTTGCCTGATTCCTCTAGTGGGAGGGCGGAGAGGATCCAGAGTCCTCCTCATACCCGCAGCGGTACTCAATATGGGGAAGGTTTGGCGCCAAAACAGGATGGCGCCGCCATTTTAAGTTCGGCACCACACTCAGGTGGCGCCGCCATTTTGCCACTCAGGGAGGTGCCACCGGCTCCAGACGCCCCATTACATGCACCGCCGCGGCTAATCTATGTCCCCTTCTCAACTAGTGATCTATATAATTGGAAATTGCAAAATCCTCCGTTTTCTGAAAAGCCGCAGGGATTAATCTCCCTATTAGAGACTATATTTAGAACCCACCAGCCCACGTGGGATGATTGTCAGCAGATATTGCAAACATTGTTCACCTCAGAGGAAAGAGATAGAATAATGAGAGAAGCTGTCAAAGCGGTTATGGGAGAGGAGGGAGAAACCGCAGTGGGGAGGAGGGAGGTACAAGATATACTACCAGAACAACCCCCTAATTGGGACCCCAATACGAGTGGGGGAAGGGATGCGCTCCTCCAATACCGCCGGGCTCTGTTAAGAGGGTTGAAGATAGCAGCTAAGAAGCCAACAAATTTTAGTAAGGTCAGTGAGGTAGTACAGGGGAGAGAAGAGTCCCCTGCTAGTTTTCTAGAAAGACTGATAGAAGCCTACCGAGTGTACACCCCATTAGACCCTCAGGCTCCTGAGAACAGGCGGCTTTTGAACATAGCCTTTGTGACCCAGGCAGCTCCTGATGTTAGAAAGAAGTTACAAAAAATTGAAGGATTTGAAGGAGAAAATATCAGCAAGCTTGTAGAAATTGCTCAGAAAGTATATGTGAACAGAGATGACCCAGAAGTAGGAAGGGCAAAAGAGGTAGCAAAAATCCTAATTGCAGCCCAGGCAGGCCCGAAGAAAGAAGGGAAGAAAGGGAAGCCAAGAGGCCAGTGGCCCAGGGTAGACAAGGACCAATGTGCATTCTGCAAAGAAAAGGGACACTGGAAGAAGGACTGCCCCAAATTACAGGCAAAGGAGGCTCGTCCTGCGGTGCTGCTTCAAACCTTAGATTGACGGGGCCAGGGCTCCATACCTGTTGGCTCCCAGGAGCCCATGGTCACCTTGAATGTCGAAGGGAAACCAGTAGACTTCCTGGTCGACACGGGAGCCACATTTTCTGTTCTAAAGCAACCTCAGGGACAACTCCAAAAAGCAACCACCAAAATTATAGGAGCAACGGGTAAGGCCGAAGCGTATCCCTGGACAGCGGCCAGAGTTACCAACTTAGGAAAAGGGACTATTACTCACTCCTTTCTAGTCATTCCAGACTGTCCATACCCGTTACTCGGGAGAGATTTGTTACAGAAGCTCCATGCTACCATAAGCTTCAAATCAGCAGAAGCACCTGAAGGGACCAGTTTGGAGGTGACGGTCCCCCTGTCGGAAGAATACTTGCTGGCGATACTCCCAGACGGTGAGAAAAAGGAGGATACAGTCCTAGAAGAACTGCAAACGCAAGTACCAGGGGTGTGGGCAGAGGCAAACCCGCCAGGGTTGGCCGTTCACCAACCGCCGGTGCTGGTCCAGCTGGCCAGTACAGCCCGGCCGGTCCGGATCAGGCAGTACCCTGTCCCAGCACGGGCCAGACAGGGGATTGCGGGGCACTTGAAACGCCTATTAGAGGCGGGCATTCTGAGAAAATGCCAGTCTGCATGGAACACCCCCCTTCTCCCTGTCCAAAAACCTGGGACCCAGGATTACCGGCCAGTGCAGGACTTGCGGGAAGTAAACGCCCGAGTTGAAACCATACACCCCACGGTACCAAACCCGTATACCCTCTTGAGTTCGCTGCCACCAACTCATACCTATTATTCTGTTTTGGATTTAAAAGATGCCTTCTTTTGTATACCCCTGGCTCCCCAAAGTCAGGAAATGTTTGCCTTTGAGTGGAGTGACCCCGAAAATGGACTAGTAGGGCAGTTTACATGGACCAGACTGCCCCAGGGTTTCAAGAATTCACCAACTATATTCAATGAGGCCTTGAGTAAGGATCTCCAGGAGTTCAGGAGAACCCATCCATCAATAGTTCTCCTCCAATACGTAGATGACATCCTGGTAGCGGCCCGGACACAGGAGGAATGTGAATCTGCCACACTAGACCTGCTCCGGGACCTTGAGAGGATGGGCTACCGAGTGTCAGCCAAGAAAGCTCAGATTGCGACGCAAACTGTAAGTTACCTGGGGTACGACCTGAAAGGAGGGCTGAGGGCTTTGTCAAACCAGCGGATCCAGGCAGTCCTACAGATTCCAGAGCCAACTACCAAGAGACAGGTACGGGAGTTCCTAGGGGCCGTAGGCTACTGCAGACTGTGGATATTAGGTTTTGCAAGCATAGCAAAACCCCTGCATGATCTCACCAGAGGCAAGGAGGACTCCTTTACGTGGACTGAGGAAGGGAAGCAAGCATTCCTGGCTTTGAAGGAAGCCTTAGTCTCAGCCCCAGCCCTAGCCCTACCTGATTTGACCAAACCCTTCCAGCTATATGTTGCTGAAAAGGAGGGTACGGCCCTAGGTGTTCTGAGCCAGACCCTCGGCCCGTGGAAGAGGCCTGTGGCCTACTTGTCAAAGAAACTCGATCCTGTGGCATCGGGATGGCCGGCCTGTTTAAGGGCTATCGCAGCCACGTCACTACTAGTTAAAGAAGCAGGCAAGTTGACCCTGGGGCAGGACATACAGGTCATAGGAGAGCACTATATCGAACAGGTCCTACGGTCCCCCCCAGACCGATGGCTGTCTAATGCGCGGCTGACGCAGTACCAGGCACAGCTGCTGAACCCTCCAGCGGTGCAGTTCCTTAAGAGCACTGCCCTGAATCCAGCCACTCTGCTGCCAGTACCAGACTCCACTGTGATCCACAGTTGCAAGCAGATCCTTGACACAGTGACTGGCTCCCGCCCGGACTTAAAAGATCAGGCATATGAGAAAGTAGACCTGACCCTCTTTACTGATGGGAGCAGTTTTATCAAGGACGGACAGCGGTACGCAGGGGCAGCAGTGACCTCAGAAGATAGGGTCCTGTGGCAAAGGGCATTGCCTGCAGGAACCTCTGCACAGAGGGCGGAACTGATAGGGCTGACCAGGGCCCTAGAGATAGCTGAAGGAAAGATTGCCAATATCTACACTGACAGCCGCTATGCTTTTGCTACCGCCCATATTCATGGAGCCATCTACAGAGAGAGAGGTCTCCTAACTGCAGGAGGAAAAGACATTAAAAACCGTGAAGAGATTCTCTCTCTCCTAAAGGCTATATGGTTACCCAAGAAAGTTGCCATTATCCATTGTAAGGGCCACCAGAAGGGAGATACTCCTGTCATAAGAGGGAATAGTCTGGCCGATGCTGCCGCCAAGGAAGCCGCTATGAGGACAGAGAGTAACCTGCTCCCCCTAGTACCCCAGCCGGAGTTGCCCCCAAACCCCACGTATTCTAAAGAAGAAGAGCAAGAGGGAGCAAGGCTAGGGGGAACAAAGAATGAAAATAGATGGATAGTACTTCCAAACGCCAAGCTATACTTGCCAGAAGGGGTACTAACAAAAATTGTCCAGGACATTCATACTAGCACCCATTTGGGACAGAACAAACTAGAACTGTTAATCAGGAAATATTACCTGGGACCACACCTAAGGGAAATAATTCACTCCATCACCTCGCGATGCAAGACTTGCGCGAAAGTGAACGCCCAGAATCAGAAATTACCTCGCTTCGTGAGGCATCGAGGCAATGCCCCGGGAGAACTATGGGAAATTGATTTTACTGAAATGCCTAAAGGGAAATCAGGATACAGGTACCTGCTAGTCCTAGTGGATACTTACTCTGGGTGGGTAGAGGCCTTTCCCACAAGGGGAGAGACCGCTTCCACAGTTTGTAAGACCTTAATAAGAGAAGTTATACCTAGATATGGGATACCCATAGCTATAGGTTCTGACAATGGACCAGCATTCATTTCCAAAATCTCACAGGAATTGGCAAATAAATTAGGTATTAATTGGAAGCTACACTGTATTTATAGACCGCAGAGTTCAGGACAAGTAGAGAGAATGAATAGAACACTGAAAGAAACTTTAATAAAATTAAAAGAGGAGACCGGCGAAAATTGGGTAGAGCTGCTCCCTTTCGCCCTCTTCCGGGTAAGGTGCACCCCATACATTAAAGGTTGGGCACCTTTTGAAATATTATATGGACAACCGGTACCCTTAATTCCCAAGTTGTCCACCGAGGAAATAGAGACATCTAACTGTAACTTCCTCAAGTCCTTACAGGCGCTGCAAGAAATCCGGAGTGAAGTGCGCGCTTTCCAGCAGACCCGACATCAGGGACTTGAACAAAGAAAAGAAGAAAAGCCTGAACAGCTGGAGCCTGGACAGTGGGTATGGATCCTTAACCATCGGAAGGGAAACTTGGAACCACGTTGGACGGGACCATACCAGGTATTGTTAAGCACACCCTCCGCTATACGGGTAGCGGAGAAGCCCTACTGGATCCACCTGTCCCACATTAAGGCGGCCCAACCACCAGAGGAGGAACCACGAGCATGGCGGGTCCGCCAAGATCCAGACAAACCCTTGAAGCTTACTTTTTCGCATACTTAGGGCTCCTAATCCTCGGTAGAGCCCAAAGCCAGAACCTAGAACAGCAAGAGTGGGTGCTTATAAGAACTGCTGATGGGACAGTAATTGCCACTAACTATACTTGGGGCGGAGCGAGCTCCGTCATGCTAAAGACAGACTTTTCTAAATTTTTTGATGATCCGTACTGCGCCTCTGCGGCGGCGATCCCGGCTTTGAATTCTCTAACTCTAGGGGGCTATGCTTACCGACCCTCATGGGGTGACCAATGTGGCAGTGCACCCAAAAATTATGCTCTTAGGAGTGCACCCCATTATGGGTGTCCAGAGCCCCCTCCAGGACGGCGATATACATGTGGATCACACAATGATTTTTATTGTAAAAGTTGGGGCTGTGAGACCTTAACTAATGGTGGTTGGAGCCCCGGAGGGGGAACTGACAAACACATTCTCCTCACCCGGGATAGACGCGAGGAACCAAGTAACGGATGGGATGCAGACTGTGCAGCGGACAGGTGTAACCCTGCCTCCGTGACGGTCTTGAACCCGGGAGACCCAGGGTGGCTGAAGGGTCGCACGTGGGGTCTCAGACTCTATATCAGTGGCACAGACCCGGGGACCTTCTTCACAGTAAGAAGGTTGCCCACTCAGGGAAGGCCATTATTAAGAGGGGGAACGGGAAAGCTACCACCACGCCCACCTAAACCTACCACTAGACCAGCAAGTCAGGATAGGACTTCCCCAACGCCTATAGCACCTACAGGAATAAGCACCAACCAAAGTGAGACCATAGGACCTCCACAATTGGAGGTCGAGAGCCAATTAAGGCCTCCCCTTGGAGATCCCGAGCCCTTGATAGGGAAACCACACCACCGAGGAGAATCAATATTAAGTTTGTTAGAACAAGTGTTTCCATACTTCAATAGCACCCAGCCTAACATAACTGAGTCCTGCTGGCTATGCCTCAGCCCTAGACCCCCATTTTATGTAGGTTTAGGGGCCAATACCACTGGAGAGGACATGCCAGAAACAAAACCCCTTCCCACAGATAGCCAAGCAGGAGGCCTGCAACAGTGTGCATTTGGAAGTACCCTTACATTAGCAGAATTCCATGGACAAGGAACTTGTTATTTGCTGGCGAACTACACCCTTGCCACCTCAAATTATAGTGATTATTGTCTTAACCATAAATATGTGCCAAGAGATCCTAGAAACTTGACTGTTACAATAGCTCCAGAAGGATTATGGTTTATTTGTACTCAAGGTATCTTTAAGTGTCTAGTACCAATTAACCCCGAGCTTTGTATTAGTGCTTATATCATTCCCCAGGTATATCTATATGGAGGAAACCCAGATTTTCTGATGCAAGTCCCTAACCGAGTTAAGAGAGACCCATTGCTAATTCCTATCCTCGCCACTATCGGTATCATAGGGTCAGCTGCGGTAGGGGCAGGAGCATTAATCCATGGAGAAAATAGTCTCAAAGCTTTATCACAAACCTTCTCTAAGGACCTCTCCTTGCTGCAAGAGCAAGTAGAATATTTAGAACGTCAAGTAGATTCTCTAGCAGAAGTGGCGCTCCAGAATCGAAGGGGGATAGACCTAGTTTTCCTACAACAAGGAGGAGTATGCGCAGCTTTAGGGGAAGATTGTTGCTTCTATGCCAACCACTCAGGAATAATTAGGGAAAGTATAAAAGAGCTCACCAAACGCCTTAAAGACAGAGAGCAGGAGACAGAGTCGTCCTCCTGGTATTCTTCCCTATATAAGACTTCCCCTTGGCTAACTACGCTGATATCCGCCTTAGCTGGACCTCTAATTCTCCTCCTCTTAGCTCTAGCCATAGGACCAATAATTCTAAACAAGCTTTTAACTTTTATCAAAAATAGAGTAGAGACGGTAAAACTCATGGTTTTGTCTCAGCCCTATACAATTCTTCCCCAAGAGGAACATGAGTCAAAGGTTTGACTAATGAGAAAGAGAAGGAGGGAATGTAAAAGCCCCCACCAATCAGGAACTTCTGCTTTGTTTGATCGAGCCAATAGCTAACTGCTGCATCTGCTTCTGTATCCCCTGCTTGCTTGCTGCGCTCTATAAAGACCCCTGTAGTCTGTAAGCCGGGCGCGACTTCCATTTGGCAGCTCTGCGTAGCTGCGAGACTACGGTCTCATTTGGGAAGTACGCCCCTGCGCAGGTTAAACTTGGCCAATAAATTTATCATCAAACTGCTCTCAGTGTTCGGAGATTCTTTTCACTCGCTACTTGAATACAACACTTGTCATGGGATCCTATATATTTCATATTGTAGCACATTAGAAGGCACAAAATATTTTCCTGTTCTATTGTACAAAGGTAAGTTTTCAACATTAATTATCATAGTTGCGACTTGTCTATTACCGACTGCCATGAAATTTTTATCACCTCTACTGTACCACTGCTGGTAATCTTGGTGGATTTCTATAGCATGACCCATCAAGCTCTTACCTATGGGATATCTGATTTTTTTTCTACCACATTCAATGTAGACAGAATTCAATTAGGCCATACTTTTCCTTAATTTTGTCTCATCCACACTATATTGTTCTGAGGCTTGTTTGAAATGTTGGTTGGTGGATGGTGTCCTTTCTTGTTTTTCAGTGCTATTACACAGTCTTGCATTTATTTATATACTGCTTTTGACATCTCAGTGAGACTTTTGAGGGATGATAACTTAGTTGGATATGATATCATTTTTATCCTCTATGATTGTATTTGTAGAGACACAGATGACTTATCTCTGATTTTAGTATTTACCAATTAAGAGAAAATACAGAAAAAATGACATTATGGTTCCAGTAACTTTTTTAATGATCATTATCATCATTAATTTCTCATTTTTATTTTTTAAAGCTTGTATTTATTTTTTAGAGAGAGAGGAAGGGAAGGAGAAAAAGAAGAGAAACATCAGTGTGTGGTTGCCTCTCGCATGCCCCCTACTGGGGACCTGGCCCACAACCCAGGTATGTACCCTGACTGAGAATGGATCCAGCAACCCTTTTATTCTTAGGCCCTTGCTCAATCCACTGAGCAACACCAGCCAGGGAAGTTCTAGTAACTCTTAAATGTGTTAAATTTACTAATCGAATATGGACTTCACATGCACTTTTAAAATAACAATTTAAATGTGTACTAGATATATATTTTAATATTCTGATAATGTCTAAAGAGTGCATGGATTCAGAAACTTCTTGTAATTTATGACCCCTCCACAGGACATTGTGGGTTTTGGTAGAAGCCATGGGTTTAAGGAATATGATTTCCAAATTGGAATTTCAATGGAACTTATTATCTGAATTAATTCTTACTCCGTAGGCTATGAAAGTGTAATTGAAAATAAGCACTTTAGTGCTTAAGTGATTCATTGAATGAATTACCTTTTCAGCTGGTAAATGTTACCCTAGGGGTGTAAAATATTTACCATGGTTTCCTAAAATGTCTATGTTTTATCTATATAGAACTCAGTATTCAAAATGGATTTATTTTATTATTCAATAAATATTTATTCATTTTGTCTATCTGTCTTTTTGTTGTTATTTTATGTTGGAGATATAGCAGTAAGAAAAAATAAATACTAGTATGTTGTTCTTGCATATGAAGTTTGTAGTTTTTGTATTCAACTCTAAGAAATTGAATCTGATTTGCAGTCCCCTTAAAGGACCAGTACAAGATACAGATAATTTTGATATTGAGGGCAATTCTACTACTTAGGATGTGTCAAGACAGCCTGTATATTACTTATTTTAGCTTTGAACAATAGAAAACATTAAATGAACAGTGGATTAAACCAAAGGGTTTATGTTTGTCATCCTGAGGTAATCAGTCTAGTTGATGTGATAGGTCTCTTCCACTTCAGGGATGTTAATGATCAGGAGTCAAGCAGAGATGCAGAAACACTGTTTGTTTTACTGAGAGATGTATTGAATATTAAGAATTAGATATTTTGGAATGAGCTTGGAAGTAAATGTTCAGGACATAGTGGGCAATCATAGATTTTTCTCTAACCAGTCAACCTGAAATTAAAGCATGTTCACTGGCTAAAATGATCTTCAGAGAAAAGCTTGTGGGAAAGGCTATAGCAAACTTTGTTTCTGTGTAGCTGCCAGCTACCGCCAAGCTTCTCCTGGAGGAGCTGAAGCTGCTGTTGGCTAACAGGGTCAGCATTTAAGAAGAAGGTCTGGACACAGAGCAAAGCAGAGTGGGGCAGAATTGCGTGGCACTTCTGCAAGCCTGTCACAGCAAATGACCATGGCGACTGTAAAAGAGGAATGATCTTCTACCTGAATGCCATTGTCTGAATGTCTTGCAAATTCTTCTCTTTTAAAATTCTAACCTGAGACTTTACAGGAAAGATGATTCTGGGACAATAAAAAGGCTGACATTATCCCAACTACCAGAGCTAGAAAAGCCTAGCCAGGCACTCAAAATTAAAGCAGGTAGGCAGAGAATATCCGTTTGGATGGTAACAAGTCACTTAAACAAGTTCAATATTGTGAGGAAACTTTGAGAATAAATATTAAAAAGGCAAATTGGTGAAATTTGTGTGAGATACAAGCAAAAAGAAGATGTTAAATATATTTTAGAGGTAAAATGTAGCTGAAGAAAATGTTGAGTTTTGTAATAACACTGTAAATCACTTCATAAGAGTTAGTGATTTCTGGCTTGCCTTTGCTTTTTAATATTCATTTTACATTAAAAAAAGAAAACTGCTTACTCGAATTCAGTACTGTTTTGTCTTCTTTAAATACATAATCTATCTGGATGGGTAGAGGGAACAAGCACTTAAGTGTGTATTGGGCAGTGATGGAGTGTGTGTTCCTAACGTGTTTGGCAAGTGCTCCGAGGGAAATTACTTTGTTCTTATTCAGACAAATACTATTGTGTTTCTCCCTAAATAAAATGCCTATAACCAATCATTTTTTGTGTGTGTGAGGAAGAGGAATGGTCAGTATTGAATAAGAAGCAAACATTGTTAAGATTTATTAAGATGATGGTTAAGCTCAGAAGAGACACACATTGGTGCAATTTCTTTTCCTGGTAGCTCAGCTGAATTTTGCATTCAGAGAACCAATTGGCTGTATTCATATCCATCCAAGGATGCTGCATCATTAGGAAAATGCCTACAGCTCTTAGGAGAGAAGCGATGAGAGCTTGCAATTCATGAATGAAAGCTGAGAAAAGCAGGTTCTCATAAGAAATACCATTAAAATAATTTACTTCCAGTCGACCTACCTTCTTTCCCACAACCATCTGGCAGTACTCTGTACTGTGCTTTCTGAAGAATATCCTACAAGATAAACAGAAATAAAGCTTCTACCTATGAGTGTTAGGGGGAAAATACAACTGAAATTCTCCTCAATTTTGTGCCAGAAACTTTTAGTTGTCTCACAATGCCTTCTCTCCCTTTTTCAATAGAAAAAGAGCCCCAGATTTCATAGCTGGATACATGTCTTCCTGAAGATTGCACTTTCCAGCTTTCATTAGAGCTGGATGTGGTCATGCTACTGAGTTCAAGTTTGGTGAAGGAATGAAAGCAGAAGTGGTGAGGGCAATTTTCAGCATGTGCTTGCTAAGGGAGATGCTGTACTCTTTATATTTTATTTCACCTCTGGTCAGTTGCAAATACAGGTATCTGAGACCAAGAGATAATGTCAAGAGTGCCTGCCTATCATACAGGTAATCATAAGTTAAAGAGAGGTTGGTTTCTCTGGTAGGTGGCCATAAATATATTACCACTGTTCCCATCAATAGGTGGAATCTATTTCTCATCTGCTGGAGTGTATGAGCTGGCCTTGAAGTTTCCCATTGTTTTCTATACATTTCTATAACCAAAACAATGTGATTGAAGTGATTATAAAACTTGTGAGTGAATTGAAAGTGTTAGCTTTTGAACTTTTGTGAAACTCCTTTTTGGAAACCAGTTTTCTGTAAGAAATCTTATTATTACCCTGAAGCCATATTTCCTTTATTTCTTCTAGAGAGATCAAATGTTAGGGGCTACAGAGAGAGAGATGCTCAACAATTTCTGTTTTAGCTATCCCACGTGAGTGAGGAGTAACAGCTCACACATTCTATTCCTGGCATACACCTTGAGAAACAGAAGAAACATAAAACTGACTGCAGTCCGGATTAAAGAATTATGAGAAACAATGAAGTAGTTATTGTTTTAATCCAGTAAATATTGGAGTACTTTGTTTGCACCATAGATTCTACTTATCTGATGTAACCACACTGATTCCTCTTTGGAAACCACTCAGAGCAGCTCTTCCTGAATCAAAAAGTTTGAATATCACAGCTTTACCTGTGTTGGTAGGACCTGTTCCACCATAGATGACAATGGCAACCCTTTCCTTCTCCCTCCTGGCCTCAGATCTCAGGTCTCTTCTTCCTGACTAACTTCTTTCTTTTGATTCAAGAATCTATAAAACTTAAGGCCTTAATCCAGTGATTTTTTTTTTTTTTTACAAAAGCATAAATACTTATACTGTTGAACTTTGCAGTTTATAACTTTAAATTTCATTCAAACACATTTTAAAGATTGAGTTGGGAATTTTAAATAAGTGCTTTTAATGTTCAAGATTCTATGGCTACTTAATTACTGAGAAGTGAAAATATTGAACACATTAACCTTTGTAATAGTTTTGATATGTACTGTAGAAATGCCAGAATATACCATTCTGATGTCTAATATTTTATGTGTCTCAAACCTTTAAATTATTATGTCTTACCTTTAACATGTTAGATGAATAAAATTTGCACAGTATATTTTTATATTGTTGTGGTTATTTTAGTCTTTGATATTGAAATTTTTTCCATCTTATAAATTCTTTATTATGATATTTTGAGTTTTCTGGTATCTCAATAATTCTCACCTATTCAAAGTGCAATCTCTATGTGCACAGAGCTTTTCTATCCACTCAAAAAGGACCATGATTATTAAGGTATCAATATGATTTTCTCAGTTCTGCAGCAGGTATGAAAATATCACATAAAGAGAAAAGACCAATATATCAAGTTATAACTCAACAATGTATCACAGTGACATGTGATAAGTAGATATTCTTCAAATAAAGAACATCCATATTTTTTAATAATAAAGTTTGTGATGTATTTAATGGTCTGAACCTTTGAAAATTCTGTTCTACCAATTCAAAATGTCCTCCTATGTCTTCTTCACTGAAATTTTAAAAAAATCTTTCACAACAATTATTCAAATGACATTTAAGATTCACCTACTGTATGAAATATTTCCTATGTAACACTACTGAATAGTTTTCATTTGTGTAGACATATGAATAATGGCATTCAAAAGCCGGCAGGGACTATAGAGATACAAACATTGTCTTGCTCGGATTCTGATTTCAGACATGCAAACCTGCTCCTGAAATTTCATTTGCTTGTACCAAGTAAAAATAGTGGTCTAAGTACCAAGTGAAAATAGAACTCTGTTTAATTTATATCTCTCACAGAGCCAACTAGTCTGTAAATCTTGCCAGGAAGCACTCATTTGCATGTGATAGTGCCCTCATCTTCCTTGTGTCTTGGCTTGCATATCTCCTGATCAAATTCTTAAGTTATTTTAATGTAACTTTATGTCGTATTATTTGCTTCCTTTAAATCCACTTTGGTTTCCCATTAGTCAGCACTTCTATAGCGGTAGGCAATGTATTTTCCTAAAGTGAACAATAGCAAACATTATCTAACCCTTTTGTGAGGACCTCCTGGCTATAAATTTATTGTAATGGAGTAAACGAACTCCTGCATCTTGTGTCCATATACAAACCACCAAAATATAGATGTGCTGATCGATCAGCACATAATACAAATGCTTTTGTCCCAGATAGCCACCCATAGTAAAAACAACTTGTATTGATTTTATTGCTTACCATTATGCAAGATGAAAGAGAACTGTGTGTAATTAAAAAGCTGCAAATGTCACTGATTATGTGATTAGGAGAGTCTTACTTAAAAAAAAATTAAGGCAGTTGTATATATTATGACCTTGTCTACCTGCCAAAATAGAAAGGATTCAAAAAAAAAAAAAAAAAACTGCTGAACTTGGAACAGGAAAACAAATCTTAGACAGTCATTTCCTTCTGGCACAGACATATCAGTGCAATACAATTTTAGGAGTGTGAAATGGACGCTATTCCAATTTTGTCTTTTCTTAAGTTAATATACTAGATTCTGAGAAGACTGTCTGTTAAGAAGAATGAAAATTTGAGATCTGGGTCTTTTTTACAGTGAGACATCCTAGGGTAGTGGTTTAGATTTCTGCTCCATCACTTTCTACCTGTATAACTTCAGAAGATATTTAACCCCTTGGTAACTCATTTTCCTCACACTTAAATTAGATCAGAATTTAAAATGTAAAAATCCTACCTCCAGGACTTTTTGTTATTATTATTATTTTTATCATCACCTAAAGACATTTTTTTTCATTACCTCCAGAGGAAGAGAGAAAGAAATATTGATGTGAGAGAGAAACATCGATTGGTTGCTTCCCATACTCACCTGGACAGGAGATCAAACCCACAACCCAGGTGAGTGCCCCGGCCAGGAAATGAACCTGCAGCCTTCGGTTACAGGACAATGCTCCAACCAACTGAACCACTCTGGCCAGGGCCTACATCCTAAGATTTTTGTGAAAATAAAATAAGTTAGTATATGCAAAGGGTGTAAAAAAGTGCCAGACACATAGTAAGCCCCTATGTGTTTAGCTATTATTCACTGTGGTCCCAACACACTGTGGGGATCTATGTCCTCAGATATTCAGATCCATCTTGGACTCTCTTTTTCCTCATAAAAGCTTTCTCTTGAGTCCTTCTGCACATTGAAAGGAGAAAACCAAGTTAAGAATTGGCACTTCTCAACTCTATATGTGATGGGTATTATATTAGGTGATTAAAGAATCCTAAAACACCAATTCATAAGAACTCAGTCAAGTTAAGAAACTTGTACATAAAAGACTCATGGAAAGGACAACAAGGTGATGATGAGAATTTAATGTGGGAAAGGATCGAGCAGGGCAGGGGAGAGCAATAGGGGAAAATGAGGACAACTAAAATTGAACAACAATTAATGAATAAAAATAAATATACTTTTAGAAGTATATATTTTCTTACTTATAAGTGAGGTCATTCTCTTTACAGGTGAAGAAACTGAGCTTTGGAGAGGGGGAGTGCTTGGACGAGACTTTACAGCCAGAATGTGTCAGAAGCTGATACTTAGGGCAAGTCTGTCTAAATGAAAAACCTACAATCTTTTCAAAAGATGACATTGTTTCATTTTCTATCAAAAAGCATTTATAATTAAAAGTTTATAAATTATTTTCATAAAGCTATTTTACTCAATTACTGCAAGAAGTCTCAGTTAGTGTTAGTATATCATCTTATAAATGACAAAATAAGGTTACTTTCCAAAGCAAGCATATTCACCTTCTATAAACAGGAAATTACAGAAAAATGCAGAATTAACAATCGTAATAATTTTTCTAAGCCAACCTATCAGATGCAGAGTTCAAAACACTGCCGGTCAGAATGCTCAAAGATTTCATTGAATATAGCAAATGCATAAGGGAAGAAATGAAGGTTCTACTAAGGCACAGGTGGCAAATACAAGGCCCAGTACCCTGTTTTATCCAAAGGCAGCGCCAAGCTCCTTGCCCCTAGTTAAAGAGTAGTTACATGTGTACAGTCCTCAAATTACATTCAGCCCTTTGAAGGCAACCATGAGGCTGATGTGGCCCCTAGTGAAAATGAGTTTCATACCTCTGTACTAAGAGAAATAAAGAAAAATCCACAGGAAAGCAACAGTGACAAGAAGGAAGCTGGGATTCAAATCAACCATTTGGAACATAGGGAAAAAATAAACACTCAACCAGAAGAAAATGAAGAAACAAGAATTCAAAAAAATGAAGAGAGTTTTAGAAGACTCTGGGTCATCTCCAAAAGCACCAATATCCGAATCATAGGGATACCAGAAGAAGAGGAAGAACAAAAAATTGAACACTTATTTGAAAAAATAATGAAAAAGAACTTTCCCAATTTGGTGAAGGAAATAGACATATAAATCTAGGAAGCACAGAGAGCCCCAAACAATTTGGACCCAAAGAGGTCCACACCAAGACACACTGTAATTAAAATGCCAATGGTTAAAGAGAGAATCTTAGAAGCAGCAAGAGAAACACAGAGAGTTATCTACAAAGGAGTTCCCATAAGACTATCAGCTGATTTCTCAAAAGAAATTTCACAGGCAAAACGGGACTGGCCAGAAGTATACAAAGTGAAGAAAAGCAAGGATAGACATCCAAGATTACTCTATCCAGCAAAGCTATCATTTACAATTGAAGGACAGATAAAGTGCTTCCCAGACAAGGTAAAGCTAACAGAGTTCACTATCACCAAGCCCTTACTATACAAAATGCCGAAGGGTCTTATTTTAAAAAAAGAAGATCAAAACTATGAACATTAAAATGGCAACAGACTCACAACTATCAACAACTGAATCTAGAAAACAAAAGCAAACTAAGTGAACAGCTAGAATAGGAACAGAATCATAAGTATGGGGATCATCTGGAGGATTATCAGTGGGGAGGGAGAAGGAGAGAATGGGAGGAAAGGTATAGAGATTTAGAAGCATAATTGGTAGGTACAGCAAGACAGGGGGATGTTAAGAACAGTATAGGCAATAGAGAAGCCAAAGAACTTTTATGCATGATCCATGAATATGAACTAAGGCAGAAATCATTGGAGGGAATGGGAGTACCAGGTAGAGGGAAGCAAAGGGGGGAAATTGGGACAACTTTAAAAACATAGTCAATAAAATATACTTAAAAATTTTAGGCCTTTTATATTGACAGGGAGCATTCATGTACTATTTTCAGGATGAATGTACATTTTTAGCAAACAGCTAAAAGGTATGGTATAAAAGTCCAATAAAGAAGTTTTCAGCAGCAGTCAGTGGGAGCTAGCATGTAAGAAGGAGAATTTTTTGAATCACTAGTAACACGTCACCTTGCCTGCTTCCTACCCTACCTCTACCTTCACTAACCCTTGCATACCAAGTTTAAGATGAATCAGATTTAACAAGAATAAAAAACATTTCTGTGGATACTAGAGTGAACCCCTTATGGAATTGAAAGAAATAGGAGTATCAACCCAACTCTGAAGATCTAGGTAGATAGCTACAGAATACTGGGGCACAGGCATTGTTTTCTACCTCTTTTTGTTTAAAGATTTTCAATTCTAGATATCTGAGTATATGATTGAAATTGTTTTCCTCTTATCACATAGATGTCACAACTAGAATGAGGGACTCATGAGAAGTGCCAAGGTAATTAAAAAAAAAACACTTTATTTAACATGTGACAATGATATAATTAAACAAAGAGAGTATTTCTATGGAAGCATTTTAAAAGATAGCTGGCAACCCAAGTATGCTTCTCCAAAATAGAATGTAATGTTCACATAGAAGTAACATGTGTTCCTTTGAGGAGTCTCCAGTCTTCTGGAAATCTACTGGACTCCCATTTTTCAGAGCACTGCAAGTAATACAGGGGTGGGCAAGAATAGGTTTATAGTTGTGAGTATGCAAAACACAGTTTCTTCCTGTATTTTATTTATTTAGTAATTATTGTATAATGTATTTGTATTATTTTTCTTATTATTGTTATTATTTTCTGTCTTTCCTTATGACCTATCTTTTAGGTAATCACGGCTGGTAATTTAAACTATTTACGCAACTCTGTGGGCACAGTCACCTCTCAGAACAAGAGAGTTGGGAGATTGCTAAATGAGATCTTATTTATGTCAATGAAAATAAATATCAGGTACAGTGAATGACAATTATGGTGCCAACAGTATGGACTAAATATTTCTATCCTCCTGCCCCCAAATTTGTATGTTGGATCCCAAATTGTACATTGAATCCCAAATTTGTATGTTGAATCCCAATGTGGTTATATTTGGAAGTAAGGTCTTTGGGAGGTAATTACCATATTTCGCCATGTATGATGTGCTCCCATGTATAATGCACATCCATGTTTTTTGGCCAAACTTTCAGGAAAAAAACCTTTCATTTTAATTTTTAATTCAATTTTTCATTTATTTATATTTAGAAACAAATTATCTTATTCTAAGGTATTATTTTGCATATGGATATCATTATTGCTTTCTAGGATTACACTTTTAATGCATAAGCAGAATAAAAGAAAAACATTTATATAGGTACAGAATTAGTACTACCTATGTATAATGCACATCCTTATTTTTCTCTAAAAAATGAGGCAAAACCATGCACAATATATGCGGCAAAATACCATAGGTTATGAGGGTAGAGTCCTCAGGAAAGGGATTTGTGCCTTTCTAAGAAGGGACATGAGAGAGATGATTGCTCTCTGTTGTCCACCACATGAGGATACAAGAGAAGATGACCATATGCAAAACAGGAAGGATGGCCTCATCAGGCACTGAATTGTCTGACACTGTGATATTGGGCCTTACAGCCTCCAGAACTGTGAAAGATAAGCTTAATTGTTTAAGCTACCAATTTCTGTAATTTTTTATAACAGGCCAAACTAGCTAAGACAGTTACCTTGAAGTTCTCAGTAACAAAATACAAAATAACATAAATATAAACAGAGATAATTTAGGCATAGTTCATGTGTGCTTTATCAGAATGAGAGAGAGAATTTAAAAACCTATTAAAGACATAGTTTCATAACTATCATCACTGTCATCTAATTATTGAACATCAAGTTCATATCATTACTTAAAAATACCAGTGCAAACAAAAACACTAAAAAGCTATAGGGTATAAGTTATTTCACTCATTTTATAGAGAAAGAATCTGAGATTTACAGAGATTGGGGGGGGGGGGGCATGTCCAAGTTCATGTACATAAGAGCTGAGAATTGGACTCACATCTGCACTGAAAGGCCTGATACGTGTACTGCTACAGTGCATAAGTTTCCTAAATAGAATATTGACTACGAAGGCTATTAAATGTGCTAAAATATAAAATTTGCTCTATACAGTAGAAAATTATCCCAGGGAAATTGGAAAACTTGGCCAAAGCATTCATCAAGCACTGTGGAATCCCTAAAAATTATGAGATGGATTTTATGCATGGAAAAAAGTGTGGATAAAGAATGCCAGAAGTGTGGATTAAACCAGAGCCAAAAATGAACTGATGTTTATAAAGTATTACAGACTAATTCACAGTTTTATTTGTTTATTAATTTATTTATTTTTCCTTTCGTTTTGTTTTGATTAATAAGAAGTAGGAGGAAATGATAGGCTTGTTGTGTGGGAAAAACACAGTAATGTAGCATAAATAGAATAAGGTAACAAGGAAGAATGATTGAACTCCAACTTTTAAAAAATCTTCTTTAGCAAGAAATAGACTAAAACTTCAAAAGAGAGCAATATATGATAAAAACTAAATTTATATTCAAGGTAATTTCAATATGATAAGATAGTTCCAACTCGTTTTAAGAATGCAGATTCAGACAAAGGTTTGCCAGATTGTTAAATTTAAAGAGAGGAAGTTGAAAATACTGTTTCTGTTTAGAGTGATGGAAGAAAAAAAGTCAAATATGAAAACATTTTACTTCTAAGCTTGTAGAAATAGAACATTGTAAAAAAAAGGTATTTATTTTTAAAATGGGAATATAAAGTGGGAAAATTAACTTTTCAAATATCTGAAGGAAAGTTGTATGGAAGACACAACAAATTTTAAATGATTCCCTCAGATAGAAAAAAAAAAAGGAAAGAGATGGAACTTTTAGAAAAGAATATTTTGTCGAATGCTTTACTCTTAAGAAAAAAGGAAAAGTTTACACAGCAATATTGTATCCATTGCAGAATAAGCCTTTATGTGTTTGGAGTGGATTTACACTTTTTACATTATATACTTCCAGATTCTTTCTAGTTTTTCTTCCATGGACAAAAATTGGAGATGGAAGCTCTTAATAATTGAGTAACTAGGAAAGTCATAATTGAGAAGTAGCATTTAATTAGCTATGTAATGCAATGGAGCATCAGTGAAGAAAGATCAAGAAATAGAGTGAGAGACTTCCAGTCGAAACAAACAGCATGCATAAAGGCCTTGATGTTGAAGGGGGTTTGACTTCTTTAAGGAATAGCAAGTCACCAATATGGCTAGAGTGGAGTGATTGAGGGAGAGAGGGAGAAAGGGAGAGATGGTAACAGAAGACTATGCAGTGATAGTAAGGTATTGACTTTCACTTGGAGACTAGAAGCCATTAAAAATATTTGAAGAGAAAAGTGGCTTGAACCAAAAGATTTCTCCCCTAGGTTTATTGAAATATGTTTGATAAATAAAATTGCATACATTTAAAATATAGAACTTGATGTTTTTGATATATGTATATATTGTGAAACAATCACTAAAATCGGTTCACTCCATATGCTTTATTGAGAGTAAACAGAATTCTTTGTCTTCTAAAAACAAAGAATCCATCTAGAAGACTACCACAGTTATCTGAATGAGGAATTATGATGATTTGGACCAAGAAGAAAGCATTGGGGGTATGAAAAGGGATAGGATTTTGTATATTTCACCTGCAACCTACAAGATTTACTAAAAAGGGATGAAAGCTGTAAGATAAAGAAAAAAAGCATACCTGCAAGATTATTTGGTCTATACAATGAGAAAGTTAGTGACATTTACAAGGACAGAAAAAATTTCAGGAGAAAGATATTTGAGAGGATCCAAAAATTCATATTTAGTTAGGAATATAACATGGTATTAAATCGTAGTGGTCTATTAAAAGTAGAAATAATTTTGGCAGTTGACAATTTGATTCATGAATTCAAGGAAAAGGTCTAGGAAGGAGATGCAGTTTGGAAACTACTGGAGAATATGGGATATTTAAATCAATGGGACTAGCTGAATTAGCACTGGAATGTGTGTAAATAAAGAAGAGGTCCAAAGGCCGAGCTATAGGCATATCAGTATATAGAGGAACATAATGGGGAATAAGAAAAAGTAACAAATGAAAAAGAAGGAAAATAAGAAGGCAAACTGGTGCAGCCACTGTGGAAACAATATGGAATTTCCTCAAAAAACTAAAAATGGAACTGCCTTTCGACCCAATAATTCAGTATCCCTAAGGATCCTGAAACACCAGTTCTAAAGAACCTATGCACCACAATATTCATAGCATGGTTATTTACAATAGCCCAGTGCTAGAAACAGTCTAAGTGCCCATCAGTAAATGAATGGATACAAAATCTGTGGTACATTTACATAATGGAATACTACACAGCAGGAAGAAGGAGCTTCCACCCTTCCCAACAGCATGGATGGATCTGGAAAACATTATGCTTAGTGAAATAAGCCAGGCAGTGAAAGACAAATACCATATGATCTCACCTATAAGTGGAACCTAATCAATAAAACAAACAAATGAGCAACATAAAACCAGAGACTTGGAAATAAAGAACAAACTGACAGTGACCAGAGGGGTGAAGGGGAAGGATCAATTCAAGGAATATGTGTAAAAGACCCACAGACAAAGACAACAGAGGCAGGGGGTGGGGGGAAGATTGAATGTGGGAGGTGGGAAGTAAGTAGGGTAGGGGAGAGTGATGGGGAAAAATGGGGACAACTGGAATTGAACAACTATGAAATGAATAAAAAAAGAAATGAAACTGATGTCTAACTAACTAGAAAAAGAAAAAAAAAGAAAAAGAAGGAAAGTCAAGAGAGTTTGTTATCCTTCAGAAGCTACCTGAAAACAGCATTTGAGGAAAGTGAGAGTGAGCGAGCACTGACATGACTGCTACCAAGAAAACATAGTGGTCATTGGTAATCTTGGTAATGTATACTTTAGTGGGGTGATTAGAGTGGTAGTATCATTGGGGTGACTTTACAAGAGAATACAAAATCTAGCATTTGGAGTCAGTGAGGATAGATAAAACGTGAGGTGAATCCCTTGTTATAAAGAATAGATGGAATAAAAAATTGAAAGAGATCCATAGTCAAAATAAATTGGTTTGTTTATCATTTTATTCATTAAATTAATTATTTATTTAGAACATATATGAGTTTGCATGCTGGTTGGTGTAATCCAATAGAAAAGAAAAGGGAGGACTGGGGCAATGTGCCACATTAGGCGAGTGTGAAAAGGGCGCTATGAACAGATGAAGAAGATGTCCCCTTTGAAAAGTGTGTCAACAGTGCTTCCGTAGCTCAGGAGAGGAAGAGATGTAAATGCAACTGAGGTAGCTGTCTTCTAAGGGTCACTTTATTTTCACTATAAAAAATCAAGCAGGATTAGTTCAAGTGATATTTATTTGTCTTCTGATTTCACTGCCAGATTCTTTATGTTCAAGTAGTGACCAGGCCATCTTCCTAAACTGCCATCACTCCAAATGAGGGCAAGGACCTGTGATTCTTAAATGATTTTTACCCTCATCAAAAAAAAAAAAAAAAAAAAAATATATATATATATATATATATATATATAAAAATTGTGTAAAGATATAAATGGAAAAAAATAAAGTAACAAAAAAAATAATGGATAGCCTGAAGAAAATATAGCTTATTTATATAATACAGTATGGAAAATACCATATATATGTATATAGAAAATACTATATATACACATATATATATATGGAAAATACTATGTATAGTAACACAGTATGAACAACTAATACAGTATGGAAAGCACTATATGTATGTATATATAAAATACTCTATATGCATACATATATATGTATACACACACACACATATATATATATATAGTATTTTACCAAACCAATTCAATGTGCATTTAAAAGAAAGATCTAAAATAAAAATTAATGGAGTAGTATGCCTACCTGTTTCTTCTGATTTGTACCTGCATGTTTATAAAGAGTATATGTATGTTTCTATTTCTTAACTTTATTCAATAAAGCCATTACGTATTTATTTTCTTTTGAAGTAGAAAATACATATCTCTTATATCTACCTTTATATACCATTACCCCCTCATTGTCACAATGTAATTATGATTTTTTTCTTCCTACATGTGTTAGTCTTGAAAACCTTCTTGAAATAGCCAAATATTTAAGCAGACCTTATTGATTGGGAATATTATGCACAAAGCTCATGTTACAAATAGTTTTTTATTGAGGAATCCCCTAAATATTTGTATTACAAGGTATTTTTCTAGAGATATTCAATTTTTCACAGAAGAACCTACCAAGCTCCTTGCTGCATTGGAGTTTGGCATTGTTGCCCGAGTTCTAAAGGCAGAGGCTGGGAGAGAAGCAGGGGCACAGGTTGCCTTTGACCCGCTTCCTTCCAACATCTTTGAAACTCACTTTGTTACCAATGGGGTTGAGAATCCTGTGTTCAGAGCATTTGCAGTTCAGATTTTCTTGAGAATAAACTTCTTTTTTACCTCCTGCTTTTTGGGAGTTAAGGCTGGAAGTATATTCTTGTCTGTGGCCATATTTATCAGATCTGAGGTATTCAGTTCTTTCTATTCAAATGTTCAATTGTTCTGTATCTCCAAGAATTTAATATGTAAGTTTGTGTGCCCTGCTAAATCAGTTATCTGATTTCAGTCTTCCAAAAATTTCTAAAATGCTTGTTTGCTGAAATTGCCCTTCCCATTCTCTTTGTCTTTATTCATTCAGAGTTTTTTTTAGTTGTAAATCAAACTGATTAAAAATTTCCTAAACATGACACTAAAGGCACATTCTCTAAAGTGAAAGACTCATAAACTGTACTTGGAAGCAAAACTTGCCACACCAAAATATATCTTTTGGGATGTAAATTTAGTTAATAAAGAAGTGAAAGACTCGGGGAAAACAAAGCAAAACATTTGACCCCCTCCTTAACTGCATATAGAGAATTTAGATAGATAACTCCCTCTAGCAAGGGAGATATCATCACAGATAACAATAGTTTAATATGAAAAACTTGTGTGTGATAGACAAAAAGGAACCTAGCAAGGCGCCTTTGTTCAAGTCCTCTCTGTGTCCCATTGTTAAAGATGGCTCAGAAACCTTTATTTACCAAACATTTGCTTTTCCACCTCTATGCAAGTTGCCTCTCTGTCCTTTGACATCCCCAACCATCCCCCATACATTCATCCAAATATAAAACTATTTATAAATGTTGAAAATTAAAAAATATTGTTAAAATTAAAGACATGTAAGGACAAGTATAATAACTTAAATGAGAGAAAATGTGTATGGGTACTGATTTTGTGCACAATTCAAAAATACTGTGACACTGTAAGTAATTTAATAGAATACAACAGGCAAAGTATATGTTTAGGAAGTTCACAGAAGATAAAACAGAACTGAAAGACTCTCAGATAGAGGGAGGTACACTATTGGATTCCACATTTTCCAACTATCACATTTGCTATGATGAAATGTTTGATCAGCTTTAGTATAAATAAGTTTGGGGAAATGGTATTCTCATATGCTACCGGTAGAAGTGTACGTGCATTGGCTCAACATACATGAAAAGTTATCAAAATCTAAAATGTCCAAACACTTTAACGCAGTAGCTTATTTCTATAAAGTATTCTTTAGATGTTTACATAAAAACAAGCAAAATTGCATGGACAAGTTACAAGTTGTAACATTTTGATCATGAAAAAATAAGAAGTGCCTAAATACTAAAGAGAGATATTATAAATATAATTAATCTACAAAATGTAATCAGTAATTGAAAAGAAAGAAGAAGTCTACATATACTAATATGGAACTTTTCTAGAAGATTTTTAAAAATGTAAAAGTCATACTGTATGAGGTATGTACTGATTTGCAAGCAAAATAATATATATGTTTATATATACATAAATGTGTATTTTAAATTACTGGAAAGTACATAAGAAGCTGTTTTAAGTTTTTGAAGAGTAGAAATTGATGGTGAGAATATTAGTAAATTTTGTTTTTCACTTTATGTCCTTTTACACTTTTTAATAACATGATTTAGCATAAAATACTTACAAATTATGTTTTAAAAATTATTGTGTAAGTAATGGGGAAAGTATTATATTTTGCTAGCAGTAAAAATATTTTCATAATAATGAGCTCATTTTGTTTAAAACTATATGCATAGATTAAATTGGTAAAAAGTTGGTAAATATGTGTATTTTCTTAAAATATTTCATTTTCTGTACAAATCAATAAGACCACAAAATGAAAGAAAATTATTTAAATTTTTTAAAGAGGAAGGAAGAAGAAACGTGGAGTCAGAAAGAAGGGATCACCCTTCTTTTTGTGATTAATACTAATTAAGAATTATCTTGACTGGAGTAAGGAGCTTGGACTGTTGTGTCAGTTCACAGGCCCTCTCACCGTGAGGATTCATTCCACATTTAGTGGTATGGGAGACAAACAACTTCAAAACCACCTCCACTGACTGCCTCTTGGCCTGATTCTGCTCAGCATGTGTAACGCTAGTTATGGGGTAGCAAGGCACCGTTCTGCTTTGCAGTCTTCTGCTTTGTTCATTCTTGCTGTGGCCTAGAATGCTTCTTCCCCTCCCCTTCCATTGGCCTCTACTCGACCTTGTCTCTCTAGTCAGATTCTGTCCCTCATTCCAAACTCTGCAAAGTTGTCCCTATTGATAGGAGTCTCACTTGCATCAGCACGCTTCTCATGACCAGGCTGAAAGTTAACTGTCCCCTGACCACTTCTTGAAATGGAGATATGCGCTTCAAGTGTTTGTTGCAGAGTATTATGTGTGTGTTTTTTTTAAGTAGAGTCTATGCTTACTCATTATTATATTCAATTTTTTAGCACATTATCAGGTAATAACAAGCCTTTGAAAATATTAGCACATTTAAAAGAATAGAATTCAATGATTCATTAACATCCCATACAAAAAAAAAGACATCAACTAAAATTTCTATCTTTATTTTCATAGTTATACATTGTACTTTTTTTTCATCTTATTAGCTTGTTTTCATATTCTTCTCTGTAAGTGAAAAAATCTCAATTGGGAATTGAATATGAGCATCTAGAACAATTTTGATTGAATGGTATACTAAATCCTCAAAAGTCTGAATATATACAGTATAACCATTTTTGGTACTATCATTTGTATTCTAGAAGCCAATTTTAACTGGCATGCTGAAACTATTTTTGATCATTCTTTTTACTGGGTAATGGTGTCTCTTAAAATGCTTCAGATACTATCTGAAATTAAATGGGAGATATTAAATATGATCTTTAGGGAGATAAGAGCATTTTACTTAACTTCTGTACTTATCATACTAGAAAAATTCTTAACACCAGGCAGATGATCATGCATCCACAAAATACACTAATGAAGGGATAATTTTTTCATTACAGGCAATATAAAAAATATACCAAGTTAGGCCAAGCTAGAAGGCATAGAAGCACAGAGTATTGGGAGGCTATGCTGGATGGAGAACCAGTAAATACTGTCTGGGTAAGCACATCTCCTACCTTAATAATAGAGAGTGAAGATAAAAAATAATTTTTCCCATGCACCAATAGTGAAAAAAGTAAAGAAACTAATTGCCTTCCGATTAGAGGCTGCAAGAGATTCAAGATTTTTTTTCCCCTTGAAGGAAGGAAATTAGTTCCCTCAGTGGTAATCTGCTTGCACATAAATAGTTTAAGGCTATTGAGATTATTTGTCTGAATCTCTTCTAAAGCAGATTGATTAATATGAAACAGATCCAACAGTCTGAAACATGGGAGATGATACCAAAGGTCATCTTGAAAAACTCTTATCTGGATGTTAATGCAAATGAGAAATCATTTCTTTCAGAAAGCTTCAGTGAAATGATCCTGAATTGGTAAAAATGAACAAACAAATCCCAACTGCTTTCAAATATTAGAATTTACCCACAACAAGTTTTCTCATTATAAAACGACAGACAAAAATGCCTAAATGTTGACCATATTCAGGCCAGTTATTTTTATTTTTTTCTTATGTAAATGTATATTCCTCCTTTGTAGTGATTATTATCTAGTAGATTGTTTAATAATTATGGTTGTTTACATTATATCTCTAAAATCTCTCTGGACATAATGAAGATTCTTGAGGGTAGGTAATAATTATTCATCTATAATAGAGATTGATCATGGATTCTTTTTAGTATTTAGATGTGCATGTGGAGACTCTGTCTAGGCCAACGGGTGTGGCAAAGAAGTGGCTAACAAATGAAAATACATCTCACCATATACGCAGATCTTTCTTGTTTGAAACTTGCACAAATCTTAGTTACCACAGTTTAGTTGCAACCAGTCTTCTCGCGTCACGGTTCAAATTTCAGTTACCAAGGTATATTAAATACTTACAACTGCAGAAGTACAAAGTTTTCTGCTAGCACTTCAGGCTACGGATTCCTACATAAAGAACAGGAAGAATCTGAAAATCTGAGTGACAACCAATGAATTTGAAGCAGTGATTTAAAAAATCGCAAGAAACAAAAGTCTTGAATCAATTGATTCATGGGCCAATTTGACCAAACATGTAAAGAAAAACTAAGATCTATCGCTCTCAAAATATTCCAAAAAAATGCAAGTGGAGAGAAGACTGCCAAGCTCATTTTCCAAAGCCATTATCCTAATTCCAAAACAAGATAAAGATACTACAAAGAGAGAAAATTATTGGCCAATATTCCTGATGAACACAGATGCAAAAATCCTCAACAAAATATTAGCAAAGCAGATACAGCAATAAAAAAATCATACACCATGATCAAGCAGGATTTATTCCAGGGATGCAGGATTAGTATAATACTTTCAAATAATGAAATATGATACATGATGTAAACAAAAATCACATAATCATATCAATAAATGCATAAAAAGCATTTGATAAAATCCAGCACACATTTATGATAAAACTCTCAGCAAATTGGGAATAGAGAAATTATACCTCAATGTAATAAAGGCCATATATGACAAACGCACAACAAATATCATGCTCAATGGGCAAAACCTACAAGTGATATCCCTAAGATCAGTAATAAAACTGGAATGTCTGCTTTCAACACTCTTATTCAGCATAGTACTGGACATTCTAGCCATAGCAGTCAGACAAGAGGAACAAATAAAAGTCATCCAAATTACAAAGGAAGAAATAAAGCTGTAGTTATTTGCAGATGACATGATACTCTCTCTACAGAGAACCCTAAAGATTCCACCAAAAAATTTCTAGAACTGATAATCAAATTCAGTAACATAGCAGGATACAAAATAAATATCCAGAAATGATATGCCTTTTTATACATCAGTAATGAACTATCAGAAAAGGAAAGAAAGAAAACAATCCCATTTACAATTGCATCAAAAAAACTACCTAGGAAAACAAAAAATAATAATAAAAATTTAATAATAAAACAAAAAGGGAGGTGGGGATGGGAGGGGTTGGAGGGGCATGGTGGGGTGAAAATGAAAACAATTGTACTTGAACATCAATAAAAATAATTAATAAATTCAATAATAAGAAAAATATGTAGGAATAAATTCAACCAATGATTTAAAGTCCTCTATAGCAAAATTATAATTAACCGAAGAAAGAAATTAAAGAATATACAAATAAGTAAATACATATTCAATGTAGTTTCTATCAAAATACAAATGGCATATTTCACAAAACTAAAACAAATATTCCAAAACTTCATGGAACCTCAAAAGACCTTGAATAGCTGCAGCAATCTTGAGAAAAAAGAACAAAAGTGGAGGAATCATGCTGCCTGATACCTACATAGGCCTGCCTGATATACTACAAGGCCAAATTAATCAAAACAACATGGTACTGACATAAAAATAGACATACAAATCAGTAGAATAGAATAGAAAGCCCAGAAATAAACCCACATCTTTTTGTTCTATTAATATTTTCCAAAGGAGGCAGGGACATACAATGAGGTAAAGACAGACTATTTAATAAATAGTGTTGAGAAAATAGGATAGATATGGACCAAAAATGAAACTAGATCAACTTCTTCTACCATACACAAGAATAAATTAAAAATGGATTAAAGATTTAAATATTAGATTCAAAACTATAAATATTGTACAAGTAAACTAAAAATATTTTGCAAAGCAAAGGAAACCATCAACAAAATGAAGACAACCCACTGAATAGGAGAACATATTTGCCAGTGATATAGCTGATAAAGGGTTACTATCCAAAATTTATAAAGAATTTATAAAACTTAACACCAAAGAAACAAACAATCCAATCAAAAAATGGGCAAAGGACTTGAATAGACACTTCTCCAAAGAGGACAAATGGATGGCCAATAGACATATGAAAATATATTCAAAGTCACTAATCATCAGAGAAATGCAAATTAAAACCACAGTGAGGTATTTACATCACACCTATCAGAACGGTTATCATCAATAAATCAACAAACAAGTGCAAGGATATGGAGAAAAAGGAACCCTTGTGTGCTGTTGGAGGGAATGCAAACTGGCACAGCCACTGTGCAAAATGGCATGCCATTTCCTCAAACTAGAAATGGAGCTGCCGTATGACCTAGCAATTCCACTTCTAGGACTATATCTGAAGAAATCTAAAACAAATTCAAAAGAATATATGCACTCCTATGTTCATTGAAGTATTACTTATAATAGCCAAGATTTGGAAGCAGTCCAAGTGTCCATCAGTGGATGAATAAATAAAAAAGCTGTGGTACATTTGCATAATAGCATACTACCCAGCTATAAATAAAAGGAAATCTTACCTTTGTGAAAGCATGGATGGACCTCTAGGGCATTATGCTAAGTGAAATAAGCCAGTCAGAGAAAGATGATTTCACTCATATGTGGAATCTAATGAACAAAATGAACTAACAAACAAAATGGAAATAGATTCATAGAATCAGAGAACAGATTGACAAGTGTCAATAGGGAGGATTTGGTGGGGAGCAGGTAAAAAAGGTGATGGAATTAAGCCAAAACAATAACATCGATGACAAAACTCATAGACACAGCCAACAGCATGGTGATGACCAGAGGGAATGAGGAGAGAGGGGAGATAGAGGAGAGCAAGGTGTGACTTCGGGTAGTGAACACACAATATAATATACAGATAGTGTATTACAGAATTGTATACCTGGCTATAAAAAATTTCATCCCAATGAATTCAATAAAAAAGTAAATAAAATAAAATAATATAAATGTTATCCTACAAAAAGAACAGTTAAGCATCATGTTCAAAAACCATATTACTTCTTTCACAGGCTGTTGGATATTAGGCCCTGTATTTCTGTTATTCAATTCATACACAGACAGTAAAGCGTATCATTATATTGTGTCCTTGTCTCCGAGTTATACACCTATGTGCTATATTACAAAAATGGATAATCAAAAGAGGAATTATGCCAACAAAAATGAAATTGTAGCAAAGAAGTGAAGAATAATAACATTGTAAGTAAAATTCAAATTGAACATAAATGCAGTTATAGAAGAAATAGCTAACCATAGAAATGTTTACATGGATGCCACTGAAGAGATTAAATGTTCGGGCAAAGAAACTTAGTGAAGGTGACCTTATCAACATAAATGAAATGGTTGTGATAAAAATGATGAAGATGTCCCAGAAAAAGTGACATTGGCAAGAAAACTTCGCATTAAAGCAATTCTTGTATATATTTCATGACATTGAAAGCACAAATAACAAAATGTTGGAAGCTGATCCAAACTTGGAAAGGAGCATGACAATTCACCAGAGCACACAAAAGATGCTCACTCCATCAGATATTATGCAACTATCATTGTTTAAACTATTCTCAATCACTTTTTTTCAGAGAATTAAAACACTTTACATTATTTCTCATTTTAAATTATAGTGTACTAAACATACATTAGTTTACTATTTTTGCAATTTTCCTATATATTTATAAAGGACAGTAAGAGAATTTCTAATGTTTTAGTAAGTGTTTTTAAAGGTCACAGTCTTTCCCATTGATAATGATCACTGTGAGTTTTCACTTGGATGGGCATTTTTACGATGTGGCATTTTTACGCATTTAGAAGTGAGAACTGCCTATGTATATCATTATCACCATCACTCTGTAGAGTAATCATGTGTGGAAAATACCACTATATTGTAATGATTAAACAGAAAATATCAGAAATCCTCTTAATTATTCACCAGTGATTATTTTAATTTTTGTAAGACTGGAAAAACATAAACCTTTTTACTTTTACAAATTACAAATCAGGAGAAATTATTTAAATTGTACTGCAGAGGAAAATATAATTTTATTATTTGTAAATATATATTGTATTTATTATATTGTTACAAATTTAATTTAGAAACTTATCATTGTGATTTTTGTTGTTTATGTTGCTTTAAGTGCTCATTGTAAACTATTTTTGTCAATCAAGTACAGCACTTTCTATAGTAGACATGTGGTAAAAATGTTATGGCTTAAAATATCCAGATCCTTCTCCATCTCCTTATCTTCTATCACATAACAATTCCCCACTGCCTCCACCACTGCCCCATAACTATGGTCTGTAGACCAGATCCCTGTCCCCACAGAAAACACTCTGACCTAAGCTTTTCACCACAGTGGTACTGTGTGCATAAGTCTGACAGGTGCAGTTCTATAGAAAGTGGCTTCAAATGCATGAACATGAGAAGCCTCTTTGGGTACACTCTTCCATTTCATATTAACAATAACAAATACATATATTTATTCCAAATACATAGTGAAATAATTGGAGAGGAGGTCAAGTTTACAAAAATATTGAAAATTATTAAGGGAAGAAGTACAGTCGGACTGGAGAGAACATTTTAGTTATACATGAAAGTGTCAAGTTGAAGCCAAAATAAAGTTGTCAAAGTCAAAAATCAAAGAAGCTTACTTCAGTTTGAGGGGAGTGGAATGCGAAGGTGATGGGATGGTCATCATTGCTTTTTTATTTGTTTCATGTAACACCACTAACAATGGTAAGAAAAAAGAAAAGATCAGCAGCAGCAACAAATAACACTTACTGGTAACTTATATGTCCCTGACAATATTCTTAACATGTGAGTGGCTTATTTAATGCTCTCAATAACTGTCTGAGGTCATAACTATTATTAGTTCCCAGTTTTAGTAATCCAGTTTTAAAATAGGAAAACAGAAAAATTAAGTAAATTCTCCAAGGTCACTCAGGTAGAAAATACTGCTGCCAGAATTAGGAGTCAAGGTTTATTCCTCTGGAGCACAAACCCAATAACCCATACACTACACTTTGCATAGAGATTCCGAAATGGGGCCAAAATGCATGAAGTCAACTTTATCTATTATTGTATTCCAACTAGGGATGGTAAAGAAAGTAATGTGAAGTAAGAAGAGTATCTACATTTCAATTAAATGGGTGAATAACATGAGTAAAAGTAGCATTTAGGATTCAAGAGTTGAGTGTTTATGTTACAGAATGGATCTGTTGTGGGGGACAATATACTATTACTGAATGGACATCCCCTTCACCCGAGGTCCCTATGACTAGGTTCACTTTGCCCACTACCCTTAGGAATTATAGTTCTCAATGCCAGAGTTTGGTGAAAAGGAAAGGAACTATTTATTCAAGAGTTACACAGACTTAAGAGTAATGACTTAATGTTTTCGTTAAAATCCCAAAGTCCCTTAAAACACCCACAAACATATATAATCCTTCCTTCCCCTTTGTCCTGGCAAGCTGGTCTTGGGTACCATATCTCAGGAAAAAATAGAAGTCTTCTGGTTACTTCTCCTGGTTTCTTTCTGTCATCAGGCTGGCAGGCCTCCCACAGTCCCCAGCACTATCTGCTGTGTGGCCGGGATCTCCAGTTCTTCATCCAAAACCACACAGCACCTTCTCATGGCCCACCAGAGAGAGTCCTTTAACACCTTTCCTTTCCTGAAAGGTCTAACATTGTCCTGGTTCCTCCTGCTTCAAAGCCTCGTGGTAAAGGGAGCTACAAAACTGCATGGTTCCAACCCGAATGGCTGTCACGCCTGGTTTTAAATCCTACTGTGAATCTTCCTTTGCAATTTCATTTCCGACTCCTCCCACAATTGGCTACACCTGCCAGCATTTTCATATTTTTCCAGCCTTTCTTGGATGCCATAGTAAGTCTGGGCACACATGGCCCTATGTGAAGTGGAGGAAAACATCTCCAAACTCCCACACAGGTGTTGTAACCAGGGGGAGCCACCTCCCAGTTGCATCTGGGGTCAAAGTCACTCCCATCTCCCTGGCTCAAAGCATGGTCACAGCTACTTAACATATCTATGAAGCTAGCCAGCAGTTATAGATATGTGCAATAACTGTTTTTGCATATCAAGTATGAAGCTGGCCAACTGTTGATATGCAAACTAACTCTCAATGGCTCTGCTCCATGTGTCCCTTCCCCTAGTTCAGATTGTGGGGTGAGGATACCCTTTATTTTCATATTTCCTGGACACCCTAAGTCTGGACCCCATTATAAACCCCTCTTTGTGGGGAGCCCTGGCTGCATGTGATTACACTTACACAGGAGTGACAGGTTTCACTTCTTTTGCCTGGATATTTGAAGACAGTTCTTGTAGAATTCAATATGTAAAAATAGGTCAGTCAATTTAAGTCATGATTAGAGACTGAAAAGAGACACAAGTTTCAGTAGACTTTCAGCCATATTGTCAGTGATAGAACTATAAACATTTAACATTTAAAAAATATGAATAATCTATGGTTTTGCTCCAGATCTCTGAGCTTAATATCTGGGTAACCAAAGGTAAGAGAGACCACAGAGATATTGCCTGTGGCATTTTGTTCCATCTCAGCCTGATCAAACATACGAATGGGTCATGTATGTAGTACCAAGTGCCTGCTTGAAATTGCGTCCCAAAGTTATCTTAAAAAAAGAAAGGAAAAAAAGTTCCACTGTACAGTTAATTTGAACTGATTCATTGACAATCACTTATAGATTCTATTTACCCATTTTACAAAATCCTAAAACTATAGAATTTCACAATAGAAAGTACTGTGGAGTGAGAGGTTTATTCTGCTTTTAAACTCTTCTTTCTTTTATGCTTGATTAAAAGATCAAATCGTGTAAACAATTTCATCTGTTAAATACATAGCCAAGATTAATTTCATTTTAAAAAGAATCGGGCAAATTATTGACACTTGCATTGTTTAGAAATTATCCCAGTTAACCTGCCCAGAAACCTAACAAAATGTCTCATTCATGGGTAAATTGAAGCAGCACATTCAAGGTAATTTTTGTATTAAGGAAACTTGCAGGTCAATTGAGAAACAGCCACGGAGTCTGGAAGCAGCAGCAGGGGCTGGAGTTGGGCGGAGCGCCAGGAGGTGTGATTTGTTTCTCCCTATGTTTGCTATAAAGAAAAAGGCCTTTGAATCTATCGAAGTTAGTTCATATTGAAGCTTGAAATTGGGAGGAAACTGAAATGCAAGAAACAATAAAAGAACACCCTGTACTCTCCTTGAACTTATCTGTCTCAATCTTTACATATATTTTCATTTCATCCTCAGTATTTTGTTGATTGCTTTTGAGGAATAGTAAGGAATAATGTGGGCTCCCTCTGGTGACTAATTCCACACCCAACCATTCCCATGGCAGTTAATTAAGAGGCTGCAATCTCTGGATCCTGTGCTTGTCTTATGCAGAGAAGTACAAATGATTAGGGGCCCATAGGGAAGATAAAAACAAAAATCAGAGTTTAGCAGTAGTTCTCCATTGAATGCACAGAATAAGTTTTCATCACTTTACCAACTTTATCACATTAAATTTCACTACATATTTTTCTTTTTATTGTAGCTTCCATTTTGTAGAATGAGTATATCTTGACATTTTCAGGCAAAATATTTCTTAAGTTCAAACAAAACTAAAATATTATAAAAGAATATTTTTTTCATTGTGTATGTGCACAGAGAAAATGGAGTTTAGCCAGGAAAATAAGAAATTGATACCGTAGATAAAGTACATCTCCAGGTCTGCTCTATTCAAACCGGATAGCTCTTCAGGAGCTCAAAACAGATTACGTGAGGCCCCCTTCCCAGAATTTTATGGCAAATTTTCGGCTCCTTATTCAGCCCATCCTTCCATTTCTTTTTTCTTTCTTTTTTTCCCTCTTCCTTTCATTCTAAGAAATAGAATGTATTCTAAGGGATACAATTAAAGTTTTGAATGACATTCTGGTCCCATTCTTCTCTACTGAGAAATAAACATTTTGAAGTTTCTATGTATCTTTTACATCCACTTGTTACATTTTCAACACACCTATATGTCTACATAAACAGTTTTGAAATTGAATATTGTTTTGTTTCTAATTATAATTTACTTATTGTGGGGGGGCTCTGCCCCCAGGGCCCCGCCCAGCTGCCACAGATGAGAATAAGTCTACCAAGACATGATCTGCTTGGGGAGGAAAGGTGGATGACCTCTCAAAAGAGAAAGGCCAAGAACCCCTTCCTCAATGGTTTTTATTAGGTTCGTAATACACAGGAATTCAGGTAAAACTCATTAATCATTGTCAGGCAGTAAGGATCAAACCATAGATAACATATAAAGAACTCTGAGGGCTTATTCTGAGTCAGGGTCTGTCAGCTAAAAGGCTGCAAAACTTTGGGAAATAAACTCATTTCCTGCTCGGACCCTTATCATTTAATTGAGACTATTCTTAGCAAAGCAGGTTTCACAGGATTTTATACATTCTTTCTTAGGCCTGATCACCTGGGGAGCCCACCCTATCCAGCACAGTGCTGCACCGCCCTCTGTCATTGTTTCAGGCTTAAATCGGGCAGAGTCAGTAAAGCAGCCAAGAGATTAGGAAACTTCTCGCAGATAGAATGAGGTCTCAGGCTATGTCAGGATAGCTGGGGGGGTGAGGGTCCATCACCCCCTTTTGCTGTAGCCTCCAAGTCCTTCCTTGAGGGCCTCCACGTGATCGTGCTTGTCTTAGGCGACCCCTCCCTTGAGGGAATCTTATCTATCATTGGCTAACTGACCAAGCATTGGGGGACAGTATGGATGAAGCAGAAACAATGTTCCTGCCAGGGAGATAAACCTTGTCTCCTTAGTGGCTCACAGTCCGAAGGTCACTCACTCAGCCTTAGCCATAGAGGGGGTTACAGCACCTGAAACCAGGCAGAGAAGTTTCCAACAATTTATGTTAATATCATGGTGTATATATCTTCCTGCAACTAGTGTCTTTAACCACCTGAAATTTCAGAGATTCATACATATTGATGTTTAAATATAATTTATTCTGCCATCAGCCATAACATTATAGCATCATGCATTTATGCAGGCTATTTAGGTATCCATTTTTTAGTCAATCTAAGGGATTCATAAAACTAAGAGTTTTTTTCCTTTTCACACATATGAGGGTTTCTCAGGAATAAAGACCACAAAGTTGGATTGATGGGTTTCAGTGGATACATCTTTATCTCTCTTCACTAACACAAAATTATTCATCAAAGTGACTGTTCCAGCTTATTTTTCTACCTATTTGGGGTTTCTTTTTGTAATTTCAACAAGAAAACTTTAATACAGAAAATTATTCAACTATAACAAAGGATTGAGTAAGGGGGGATTGACTAGTAATAATTAACAAGATCTCCAGAGTATGTACCAACAGCAGATACAATATATATGATAATATGTGGACTTTTGTGTGCTAGGTTGCTAGAGCTGCCATATCCACAGACTGGTCTTGTATTACTGGTATTATACAACAAAAACTCACCACAGTTCTAGAGGATGGAAGTGGGAAGTCTGTCTTGGAAGGTTTGGATTCTCCTGAAGTCTCTCTCCTTGGCTTGCAGATAGATGGTGCCCAGACATTTGGTCAAACATTATTCTGGTTGCATCTGTGAGGATGTTTCTGGATGAGATTAACATTTGACTTTCCAGCCTGCATAACTACATGAGTCAATTCCTTGTAATTGTTTCTGCTTCTTTGGAGAACTATGACTAACAGAGATTTATACCATAATTACACTCTGCATAGATATTTAGCTTCAGCTTAACACCATTTGCATTATTACATTTATTTTAATCTGTGTGGCACTGATTTAAACAGAACTTTAAATTCAAACAAAACTTTGTTTTAATTTAATATTCAAAAATATTCTAATTTTACAGTTGTGTAAGACCTAAATGAATGTAATATTTATGACATCTCATTGCTATTTCATCTTTTAAAAAAACAATTAAATGCCTTTAATCTAGATATTATCCTTTTGTTACTTTTGCTTTTATTTGTACTTCTTTTTTTTAAGAAAATTACCATTGTTCAAGTACAGTTGTTTCCATTTTCCCACCACCGTAGGATTCCTACCCACTTCTTATTTATTCTATGGGAGCATTTTCCCAAATGGTTAGGAATATATTATTGGTCTATTTTCTGCCATTCTATGTAATACTTTTAAAACTGTTTTCCAAACTGACTTCATTTATGAACAGTCTACAGTTGTCACTCTTCCCCTAGTCACCATCCTTTTCTACGCCACGAAGTAAGTATTATCACTTTCTTGCCCCTATGCACCCTGATATGGCAGGGAAAGGGAAGGATTTTAACATCTACACCATTGCTACTTTCAGAAAAAAATTTAACACCATATTTAATTATGTTTCTCCTTTTGAAGTTCACAGCAGTCAGTTACGCCACTCTATTCTTTTTCTTCAATATCACCTAACTCCAGGTCATTCCCGTTAGTTTCTCGGATATTTTACTACGGTATTTCAGTTTTTTTCCCTATTGGTTTCCTCTGTCAGCTCCCTTGGCAACAGATAAAAATAATATCCATATGAAAGGCTTTACTACTTTAGTGACCTTCCACAGGCAGCTATAGGAATCTTCATCTATCACAAACACCTTTGAATTTTTTAACCATAAATAGATTTAACCCAGATAGACATTTTCTTTTTATTTATACAACACTAGCAACACTTCATCTAAATGTGATTAAATGATAAAAATAGATAACCACAGTACACATCATTTGAAGTTTTTTAGTGTTAGTTTCAAGTGAGCTATATTGCTGCCCAGAAAACCTACTCATTCTCCCTAATTCCTTTTCATAAATCATAAGCAATGATTTCCACTCTTTTCCCAAACTACCAAATATACTTTTTAAATTTTGACTCTTCTCTGATGTCCATGCTTCTCATTTCACTGTAAATGCTGTAACAAAACACAAATAACTTCCGTGCACTCCCAAAGTCGTATCTAGCATATTAACCGGATTCATGTCATAGGTGGCCTTTCCTCCCATTTTAATGGTGAAATTATCCACACTGCTGTCTTAGACAAACCTCTCTACTTACACACTGAATCTCATCTGCTCAAAGATAGGACTCCTGCATTTCAATTCTATACTTTAACATTTGACTTCTACGTGAACAACAGTTTCTTCTCTATGGGAGTATCATTATAATAGTACCAAAATGTTGCCATATATCCTATCCAAAAATGTCACAAAATCTACTATAACCTCAAGTCCTCATCTGCAGAAATCACCTGGTGTATCTGCTCCACTGTGTAAAAAAGGTGCTATCTTCACTCCCTTCCCCCCATTTTCAGTTGAATTTGCCACAATCACATTTTATTTCCCAACTTCAATAAAACTGTTAATCTTTTGGGACACTCATGATCCTCACGTTGCTAAAACTAGTGACATTATTTCTGGCACCACTTAACTCAACTTAGTACAATATCTGACCTAGGTGACCACTTCCTTTTTCTTGAAACACTCCCTTTCCTTCCTCCTAGCCATCACCCTCTTCCCCCTAATTTATTAAATATTTGTTGCTGAATCTTCATTATCTAAATCTTGAAGACCTTTGGACTCATTTCTCAAACCTTTTGTCTGTCTTGATGATCTCTCCCAGATCTGTGACTTTAAAAGCCATCTGTATGCAAATGCCAGGTATATTTATTTTCCTACCTGACATCTCCATGTGCAAGTCTAGGAGTCAACAAGTCAAATCCAACAAGTTAAAATTTAAATTCATATCTTCTCCTCAATTTATATTTTCCCTTTTTTAGTTTTTTTTCCAACCCACTACATCATAACTTTATCATTTCTATTGCCAAGGCTAAGAACATTTCAAATATTCTAAACATCGCTCTTTAACTCATTCATCATCTAATATGTTAGCAAATTGTTTTGCTTTAACCTTCAGAACATCCCCACCATCCAAACACCTTTCACTAATGTTACTACTATCACTTCAGAACAAGTGACCTCATTCCAGTATAATTGTCCAAACACCAAACAGAATGGTATTATTGAAAATATGCCATCTCTCATGTCACTTATTTTCTAAAATCCCTGCAATTTTTCATGTTTCTCAAGAAAATCCAGAATTATTACCATGTCTACATTAATAATGTTCTGGCTACCTCTCTCCTCTCATATTTTATCTTCCTTCCCATTGCTCACTTCACTGCAGCTGTTTGCTTTCCGTTGTGCTCCTCAAGCACAACAAGCATTTCTCTGTCTTAGGGTTTTGTATCCAATGTTTCAATTTTCTGGAATCCTCTTTCCCAGATCTTTACATAACCTTCAACATTGCGCCACTTATTTACTCTAGTAAAGAAGTCTCTCTGTTACCATACGCAGCCGACAGAGCACAGGCCTGGATGGCTACTTTGGAGTAGTGGCCATGAGGGAGCTGCAGAGAGGATGAGGGCACATGGGGATCCAGGGGAGTGCAGTGGACTCCAACCTGTTCCCCCTGATGTGCAGGTGCTGGTCCAGTGTAAGGAGGTGGGCTGAGAACTCTAGCATCTTCACGCTTCCTGAAGCAGGTTCTGTACTTCACCCCCCACTACTATAGACAGTCAGTAGGAGCCTCTGAGAACCTTCTTAATTGGCCAAAATGGTGCAAGAGAAGGTTCTTACACAAAGAGCATCAAAAGCTAGAAAGATAATTGGATGGGAAAGATCAACCCTTCCTTGCCTATTGCTATAAGAACCAGAGGCTTAAGCAGGAAGCGGGGCTGTTCTTTGAGGTGGGAGCCCACCATTCTCCCAGGTCACACTCACCCAAATAAACCTCTTTCCTTGTTCACCGGCACCTGTCTCATGAGTATGGTTTTCCTTATATCAGGCAGCAGAAACCACTTGTTTGGTTATGCAACCATCTTTTCTCATATAGAATGTACTCCACCACTTTCTACTTAACTCTATTTATCTTTCATAGAATATAGTATCATCTAACACATTTTATATTGTTTATTGCTTATTAACTATTAACTCTGAAAGAATTAACCACAATGAATACAGGTGCTATCTTTCTTTGCTACTGTATCCCTAGAACTATGAAGGAGGCACTCAATAAGTATTTGCTGAATGAATGAATAATGCCACAACCTTCAGTGTACTCACCTCTACTGATATTCAAGTCATGAAAGCTGATTTTATATTACATGGGTTACCTAAGACAGTTTCTATTCACAATCAGGTCTCTCCTCACTTGGATTTTTCCCCTACTTCATTTGAATTTAATAGTTTCTCATTTAATTGCATCCATCAGCATTCAATATTCTAACCATATTCTTGTACTTTACCAATTTAGGTAAAGATAAAACTCATTTTCCAGTCTTGCCACTTACATAAATAATAATTTTCATTAAAAATACAAGTATTTCACTGTATTATGATTTTATGCGGAGAAATTTGGAAGTCAAATCATGATTTGTTACAGGCAGTGCATTCTTATAATAATGCTTGACAATAACTACTTTTTTCCAAGGGTACAGAAAAAATATCATGTTATAAAATGTTACTTTGGGTCTGAAAACTGCATTTGTTGTGTAAATTAGGGCTAAAATATAAAACTCTTTCAGTAGTAAGAGCTACCAGAAATACTAAGTTTCGATATATTTTTAAAGTAGCAAGTGCAGCATAAAAGAAAATGGTTAATGAGAATGCACAGGCTCAGGTGATGTGACAAGATTCTCACCCTGTCCAGTGACCTGTGGTTGAAAGTAGACATCTACTTCTTTGATACCCCTCTCTGCTTTGAGATCACACATGATTGAGAAATTAAAACTTTGATTTGAGTAAGCCCCTCAAATATGCTTATACCCTTGAACAAAGAAGAAGAAAACAAAATGAAGACACATTTTCCTATGTTATTATTTTTTGTTTTATTGTTATTGTTATTTTTCTCTTGATGTGAAATGAATAGCCACTTAAGGAGACTGCTGAGTTTGCCTTCAGATCCTGGTTCCACAGGAGCCTTGGGTAAACTTGTCTATTACAAAGGAAATATTTCAGTATTTATTAGGAATTTTGAAACTCAAACCAAATGCTTATATATAATTAAGCTCTAGGCTAATCTTTTCCATTCATCCTTAATGACCCACATTCTTGTTTAGTAATTATTTTTCCCCAAACCAATGATTCATAATTTTTTCTTCTCAGATTGTAATTTCACTTCCAACCTTTATGAAGGACTTTGCCTTTAAGATCCTTGGGAAAATTAAATCAATCTTACATGGCATTCTTTAAATCTGTCCTTACCCATCCGGAATCATAGAAATCATTAACTTATATTTCATTATGTTCTCATGACTCAAAATAAGGTGCAATTGATCAGATTCTTACCAGTCTATAGGAATAAGCTTACCAATTTATAGTATTATAATGAACTCATCAAACACACTTCTCTGTTGATCAAATAGAATAAGACTCAAAACAAGAGAAAATAAAGTACTTTTTCTAGTAGACTAAAGGCAATTATTTGAGGATTATTCTGGGACTCACAAGGAAATACCAAATTTTCATTTGAACATACATGGTGTATTTGTTTTAAATTTAAAAACTAAAATAAAAAAATTTGGACTTATATATTTCTCTCTCTCTAACTCATATTAACTCTTTCTCTAACATAAAGGTATTCTTAAAATATACCAAATTTCAACAGTGTGCATTTTTTTTTGGGGGGGGGGATACTTAGGTATCTACTTTAAAAGTTAAAGAATGAAATGAATTTATTAACTTTTTTAAGGATGTTGAAGACATTTTAATTATCTACATCTAACTGATTTAACAATTTTAAATTTTTATCACTTTCTTCTAATTCTCTGACCTCACATACTTCTCCCAGCCTCTCCTGTAAGGAACAGATTTCTGTGTTTTTCAATATCAAATTTCAACTAATAGAAGTGTGAAACGTTATTTGGCAAGACGCAGGAGCAACATGAATCATGACAATGCCATGTCATAATATTACACTCTACATTGAAGTTAATTTTTTCTATTTATTTTTAAATTTTTTCATTATATTTTTCCATTGCTATTTAGCCCCTTCATATCCCCCTCTCCCCCTATAATCACCACACTGTTGTTCATGTCCATGAATCTTTTATCCTTTTTCTCAATCCCTCGAGGGACCCTCTAACCTCCCCACTCCTTAGCTGTCATCCTGCTCTCTACCTATGATTCTGTCCCTATTTTGCTAGTTCATTCGATTCCACAAAAGAGTGAAATCATGTGGTATTTGTCTTTCTCTGACTGGCTTATTTCACTTGGCATAAGGTTTTCCTAGTCCATCCATACTGTTGAAAAGGGTAAAATTTTCTTCTTTTTCCAGCTGAGTAAGTAGTATTCTATTGTGTCAATATACCATAGTTGTTTTTATCCACTCATCTACTGATGGACACTTAATTTTGATTGGAGCTTAAAACATAAAGTATAGAAAATTAGGATTACAGTTATGAGTATGTGAAACACAGAGTTTATTCTTGAATTATTTATTAATTACTGTATTATTTTCCATACAAACAACTGTAACCTAGCTTTGTTCCACCCTGTATTGTCTTGGCTACCAATCACCATGCTAGCCAAGATTTCTTGATATAACTATCTTTTCTATAGATGACGTTTTGTGGGGATTCTAAACCAATGATTTTAAGAACACTAAAATTGACTTCTGGTAAAGATGGAAGCATAGGTAGATACACATTGTCTGTTCACACAACCAAAAGAAGGACAACAACAAATTTAAAAACAAAAAACGACCAGAACTGCCATAATATCAAACTGTATGGAAGTCCAACAACCAAGGAGTAAAGAAAAAACAGTCATTCAGACTGGTAGAAAAGGTGGAGATTGGCAGCCTGGGCAGAAAAGATGTACAGCAAGGTGGCAGCTGGCAGGCTGGGTGGTCCCATATTTGCATGTAGATAAACCAAGAAGAAAAACTGGGGAGTCAGACAGACCACACATTCCAGGGCTCCAGCATGGGAAAAGAAAGCCTCAAAACCTCTGGATGCAAAGGGTATGAGCTCCTTCTTTCTTTCTGCTGCATAGAATTCCATTGTGTAAATGTACCACGTTTTTTTTTTTTTTTTTGATCCAGAAAGAAAGAAGGAGCTCATACCCTTTGCAACAGCATGGATGGAACTTGAGAGCATCATGCTAAGCGAAGTAAGCCAGGCAGTGAAAGACAAATACCATATGATCTCACCTTTAACAGGAAGCTAATCAACAAAACAAACAAACAAGCATAATATAACCAAAGACATGAAAATTGAGAACAGGCTGAAAGTCACCAGAGGGGAGGGAATTTCAGGGGAAAAGGGGAAGGATTTACAGGAACAAGTATAAAGGACACATGGACAAAAACTATGGGGGGGGTGGAAATGGGAGGGAGGTGGGGAGGGCTGGGGTGGTGGGTTCGGGTGAGAATAAAAGACAGAAAACTGTACAAGATCAACAATTAAAAAAAAAAAAAAAAAAAAAAAAAAAACCTCTGGCTGTAGAAACCAGTGGGAGTTGTGGTGGCAGGAGAAACTTCCAGTCTCACAGGAGAGTTCGTTGGAGAGACCCACAGGGTTCTAGAACATACACAAACCTACCCACCTGGGAATCAGCACCAGAAAAGCCCAATTTGTTTGTGGGTAGCAAAGCAAGTGACTGAAAGCTGGCTGAGAGCCAAGCAAGCAGCATTCTTCCCTCTCTGGCTCCTCTCCCACAAACAGTGCCACAATGCAGTAAAGAGGGTTGCCCTGCCTTGGTAAATACCTAAGACTCTGCCCATTACAATGTAACAGGTGCACCAAAACAAATCAAAAAATATATGGCCCAAATGAAAGAACAGATCAAAGCTCCAGAAAAATACAACTAAGTGATGAAGAGATAGCCAGTCTATCAGATGCACAGTTCAAAGCACTGGTAATTAGGATGCTCATAGAATTGGTTGAATATGGTTGCAAATTAGACCAAAAAATGAAGAGTATACAAAGTGAAATAAAGAAAAATATACAGGGAACCAACAGGGAAGTGAAGGAAACTGGGACTTAAATCAACTATTTGGAACAGAAAGAAGAAATAAACATTCAATTAGAGCAGAATGAAGAAACAAGAATTCAAAAAAAAATGGGGAGAGGCTTAGAAACCTCCAGGACAACTTGTACTTTCCAACATCTGAATCCTAAGGGTGCCAGAAGGAGAATAGGAAGGGTAAGAAATTGAAAATTGTTTGAAAAAATAATGAAGGAGAACTTCACCAATCTGGCCAAGGAAATAGACTTCTAGGAAGTCCAGGAAGCTCAGAGAGTCCCAAAGAAGTTGGACCCAAGGAAGTACACACCAAGGCACATCATAATTATATTATCCAAGATTACAGATAAGGAAAGAATCTTAAAAGCAGCCAGAGAAAAAAAGACAGTTACCTACAAAGGAGTTTCCATAATACCATCAGCTTATTTCTCAACAGAGACCTTGCAAGCAAGAAGGTGCTGGAAAGAAGTATTCAAAATCATGAAAGGCATGGACCTACATTCAAGATTACTCTAACCACCAAAGCTACCATTTAGAAAAGAAAGGCAGGTAAACTGCTTCCCAGATAAAGTAAAGTTAGAGGAGTTCATCATCAGCAAGCTCTTGTTATATGAAATGTTAAAGTGACTTAAAAAGGTACAGGGAATAAGAAGCATGAATGGTAGGTACAAAAGACAGGGGGAGGTTAAGAATAGTATGAGATATGTAGAAGCCAAAGAACTTACATGTATGACCCATGAACATGAACTAAAGAGGGGAAATGTGGGTGGGAGAGGGAGTGCAGGGTGGAGGAGAATAAAGAGGAGAAAAAATGGGACAACTGTAATAGCATAATCAATAAAATATACTTAAACACCAAAATCTCATGTAGAATGATGGAGATGTTAAGAAAAGTTATGAAAAGATGGCATCTTAATGGTATTATTTTGGGAAGAAAACATCTATTCTAACGTGCCACTTAATGAAAAGGAAAATATTGCCTTTATATTGATCAGGGTTGGATTTTTCCACAAACTGCCAAAAGCAATATATTGAAGCCCCACATCAATCAAATATTTAACATTCATATTGCCTGTTTGGAATTCAGCATGATATATTCATTGATTTGAGTTGACTTAGAGCATTGACTATGATGAATTTGTCAAATAATTTTTTCTCATCCAGATCTTTGAGTACTTCATTTTGGATTTTAAATACTAATATATCAAACATCCCTAAGTCCTCATCTCTAAAACCACAATAAATAAAGTGAATATGAATTAAGCATTTTAAGTAGTTTGAATTTATCTACATATATACTGAAACAATGTAAGTGAATATCAAAGACTAGAAATTCTCCAAATCTCAAACTTAAGAAAGAAAATGAACATGTGTCTAGAAATCTCTCCTTTATAGTACAAAGGAAAAAAAGAAGCAGCCTGTCCTTTCATAGCAATTTAAACAATGTACCCATAAATGCAACTGGAAAAACCATCTTAATGTAGTTAAAAAATAATGGTTAGTATTACAAACCAGAAATTACAGATCTTTATCCATTATCTAAATAATCAGGTAGTCCATGTTTATGAATTTGAAGACTCAATATTGCTAAAGTAATAATTGTTTGCAACTCAGTTTATAGATTCAATGCAATCCCAACCAAGATCCTAACAACTTATTTGTAAAAATTGACAAACTAATTCTAAAACTTATATGATAAGGCAAAACACCCATATAGCCAACACAATACTGAAGAAAATAAAAGTTAGATGACTCACAATGCCTCATTTGAAGACATTTCTAAAGCTACAGTAGTCAGAAATATGGAATATTGGCAATACTAGAAATACAGATCAACACAACAGAATAGAAAGCTTAGAAACTGATTCACACAAATATAGTCAACTGATATTTGACAGATCAGCAAAGACAAATCAATGGAGAAAAGATAGTCTTGTCAACAAATTATGTTGGACAAATTGTGAAATATTAATCTAAATACAGACTTTATATCTCACACAAATCTTAGCTCAAAATGAAATATGGGAATTAATGCAAATCTATAAAACTTCTTAAAAAACAAGATAAAAATTGACATGACCTTGGATTTGGTAATGACATTTTAAATAAAACACTACTAGCATGATCCATAAAAGAAAAACAATGGTAACTTGGGTATTATTAAAATTAAGAATTTCTGCTCTGTGAAAGACACAAATAAGATAATTTTTTAAAATGATAGGAAATATTTCAAAACATATGTCCAAAAATAGCTTTTCTCCAAAACATACAATAGGTGAATGGATATAAGCTGTGGTACATCTTTATAATAAAGCATTATTCAGTAATAAAAAGAAATAAGCTAGTTACCCATAAAAAAAAAGATAGGGAGGAACCTATATGCACATTGCTAAAGGAAGGGAACCAGTATAAAAAGCTCACATACTGTATAATTCCAATTATTTTGTATTCTGGAAGAGGTAAAATTATAGAAAGAGTAAATAAATCAGTATTTGACAGCATTTTGGCAGAACTGCAAGCAGTGGAAGGTTGAATATGTACTATAGCAGGGTAATTTATTTTTAAGGTGATGAAATAATTCTGTTTGATACCATAATGGTGACTACAAGCCATTAAACATTTGTCAAAACCCATAGGAGTTTACAGCACACAGTAAATCTTAGTGTATGCATATTAAAAAATATTTTATAGGTCACAGGGTCCCCGGATGACATGCAGAATGTGACAAACAATCTAAGTGTATTCTAAATACGTGCATCAATGTGAAGGGGCAGGGTAATCATGTGTTGACTTAAGTAACTTTGGAAATGAGTGATTCTGTAAGACAAAGAACAAATGAGATTGTATAAAGCACAACACTCTAGTTGACAGTATTTCCTTGTTTGTTTCTATGGGGATAATAGGCTAATGATTTTAAAATCATTACACCTGCATACTGTGCAATTGAATAATCAAGCAAATGGTAGAAGTCAGTTATCACGCATTGTGCTGGAAGACTCCAGATAAGCCTGGAAAGTGGTATAGAGTTATCAATATGTAGTAAGGATTAAGAGTAGAAGACATCATTAAAGACTCATATTAGCTTAATAGGTATCCAGATGTGTACATAGAGATGTAAATAGATATCTGTAAGTACATGAGTTAACAGAAACACATATATCTCCTTGCTCTGTCAGCTGAGAGGACATAGAATAATGACACCCCAGTAGTAATGAGCACACCTGGTGCTACAATATTGGCTTCTAAAACTATTCTCCAATTTTAAAAAAAGTTTACCTGGAAAAATAACTTGTTCTAGGACTTGGGAAATAGTATATGAGATTAACCTAGAGTGTCTTGTAATTCCAAAAAACAAGAAAATACTAAAAACAAACAAAAAATTAAAGCAACCTAATGATGGAAGTTTGTCCTGTGGATGTAGGAGACAACTGAATGAACTTCAGTGGAACAATCTGAACAAAAAAGAAAGAGAAATGTAAAGTCATTTTGGATTATAATAATCTAAAGAACAAATAAATATCCATGAGTCTATATTGACATAAATAAATGCTGGAATAAATAATAAATGGGGAGAATAAACACATATCCCTTTCAAAACTCCAAATAACATTTTTAGATATTTCATCTTAAAAGAGGTTGAACATACTTCTTCCTGCTAAATTATGGCGGGGCACAACGATTATAGTTCAAAGAATAAAGTAATAGGGAAAGAGAAAATAAGAGTAACTTTATGCTTTAAGAACTTAAGAAATACAATTTTAAGTCAGTTGATCAAGATTAACATCAACAGTAACAAATCATATTGACAGTATGCATCCTTGATATGATGGTACTTTACCCTTGTGGTCTTCCTCCCAAAATACATTACCACAACTTAGGCATAAAAGTCATCAGACGAATCTCATTGCATTGACATTCCACAAAATACTGGACTGGTATTCCTTAAAACTATCAAGGTCATCAAAAACCAAGGAAAATCTTAGAAACCTTCATAGTTCAGAGAAGCTTAAGGACTCATGATGATTAAATGTAATGTGATCCTGAATGGGATTGTAAAATAGAAAAAGGGCATTAGGCTTAACCTAAGGAAATCTGAATAATTTATGGACTTAGTTAACAATAACATATCAATCACTTCTCAGCCTTTCGGCCAAGGTCAGGTGTAGTGTTTGCTCTGATCAGTTTAACAATAAGACATCAGAAATTTTTCATTAATTCTGACATATATTTATCACAATTTATATATTATCACTATATAAAATGGTAATAATAAGAGAAATTAGGTGTGGGGTATACAGGAACACTATATACTATCTTTGCAATGTTTTTGTATTCCTAAAACTACTCTAAAATAAAAAATAAGTTTATTTATATCTATTAACTGATGATATATTTTTCATAAGTAGTGACTACTATGTGTGATTGCATACCAAGTATAGAATCTTCAAGTTGGAGAGAATCAGAGAAAGGTGCTGGTGCAATTTGATTGCATTGTGAAAGTCCTATTTGCTATTTCAGTGGTTTAAGTTTTCCAGATTTTCCATAAAATATATGCATTAACTTAAAACATTTAATCAGATATGAAGAGAAACACTTCCAAGATAAATTTTGTTTTATGTATTTACATATGTATATTTATTTATTTATTTATTTATTTATGAGAGGCATGGTATACAGTAGGGCCTTAAAATAAGTAGTGTCTTTCAAAAAAGTTGGAACAGAAAATGAGTTACATCTCCATTATTAATTGCTTCTTGTTTAATCAACTACTTTCATTTACATTAAAAAGTAAACTATTTCTGTCACCACTCAAATTTTCTCCTATTTTCTTCAAAAAACACAGTTTCTTTCTCCCATATTTTCGAGACCACACACACACAAAAATCTTTTTTCCCCCTTACACTAAAATGGTCAACCTCAACTCTTATTGGGGGTAATATGTAAAAAGAAGTCTAGCCCTGGTTGGGTGGCTCAGTTGGTTAGAGTGTGGTCCTGATTTGCCAAGGTTGGAGATTCGATCCCTGATCAGAGCATATACCAGAATCAACTAATAAATAAATAAGGGGAATGCAAAAATTTATGTCTCTCTCTGTCTCTCTCCCCCCTCACTAAAAATCAATCAATAAAAAAGGAGTCTAAGAAGTGTCATGTAGTTTATTTTATTATGTATGTAGGACAATGGTGCTAATTCCATTGGTGCAAGAGCGATTATGAGCCAAGTAAGGTAGGTAATATGTTCAATGTTGATATGGGTTTAGATTGTAGCTGCTGCTAGAATAAATGCCTGACCCTGGGATAGAAGGTACATGTGCTTGATTTAATAGGTTCAAGAAGAAGAAACCTGTCTGCAACTGACAGCAATGAGAATATTATAAAGGGAACCATAAAAACTGTCATTGTAAATTGTCTCTCTTTTTCAGACTGTGAAGTAATAGACAAAAGTGACCATCTTACAAAAGACCCAAAGTGCTACCCAGAGAGAGTAATTGAGACATGAGAACGATTGAAGAAAGGAATAGAACAAGGAGGAAAAGAGATTTAGAGAACCAGATCCCTTCTCAGAACTGAAATGGATATCATCCAAATGTGAGTGGCAGTCGATCAAGGAGACTTGAAGATGTTTGTGGTTTATGAAAAAGTGGGCCATACATGTTAAAGTAGGAAATAGGAACTCATTATGAGAGAGAATACTGTGGAAAGGTAAAGTCCTTCAGAGATTTTCCTTTGGACTCTCATTTTACAAGACTTTTCCCAAGGCGTTATTTCACTTGCCCAATTCTTCAAAAATAACTTCATGTTTATTTGCAAAGCCTGGTATGATAGTTCTCAAAAAGCTAAAGAAAAGTTCAGTCAGAGTTGGCCTCCTATATTTTCTTAGATGAGCCTATTGCAATGGAGATCAATTATCTTAAACTATAGTTTTGAGTTTTAGGTGATAAAAGGAAATGAGCTCAAGAAAGACTTAAAACTCAACATTCTGATTACCTTTATAATAAAATATATGAGAAGTAGCCAGCTAATTAAAGGACAGTAGAGGCTGAAATTTGTGTCATATCTGCAATATTTGAATTTTCATTAGTGTTTTATCTATTTATTGAAGTAAAACATAGTACTCCAAAACTTAGGGGGTTTTAAGTGATGACATCCATTATCATAATTCTGTGGGTGTTTCTCTGATCCATGTTTTTATATCGATGTCACTCACACAGCTACATTCAAATGTGAGCTCAATTGGGGCTGCAATTTCTACAGTGGTCCCTCATCCTTCAAGGTCTCTATTTTTCTATGCCACCTTTCATTATTCAGTCATCTTCTCTGAGCTTCTTTACAGAATGTTGGCTAACTTCCAGGAAGGCGGTTGTAAGATGACAAGCCCCAATGTGCAATGACTTCTCAAGCCTCCTGCTTCCATTGCTATGCTAAATGTCTCATTGATCAAAGCAAACTATGTGGCCAAGTCCAACTGATGTACAAGTAGATTACATATGTATTTGAATATTAGAAGGTGGGGTTACCAATTAAAAGGTGGGGGTTAGCAATTTAGTAGCCACTCATAATAGGAATTTCAAATAAACATCAAATTCTAGAAAATTGAATTTAAATTACTTTGCCTTGGGTACTGGAGAGAATACATGGGAAATGTTCATGGAAGACCAATGTTCTATTTTTTTAAACAGAAAATATTAGTTTCTAGTATTATAATTACCTTATGTGGCATGATTACCACCTTGATACACCAAATCAATTAACTTTAGTTGAATTTTGTTCCTTGATGTGTTAACAAACTGAATTTTACAGAACTAATTGGAGATATATATCCTCTGTTAATGTCACTTATCCAGGCACAAAACTTCTTTTATTACCACCCAACACATTCAGTTTACTGCTCAACACAGTAAATACACACACACAGCTTAAATTGTTAAAACAATATAAAATAATTGATTAAATATTTCATTTTATATTTACTTGATTAAATATTGATTAAATATTTTTTATTTTTCTTCTTTAAAAAACTATGGCACTTAAAAATAGCTTAGTGTCTTTCACATTTTAACACACTATGAAACACTGGGGGTACAAAAGAAAATCTGAGACATCATACATTAATTTGCATGATACCTTTTAATTTATACATTTCTTTATATGCATTGTGATTTTGTTGAAATTTTATATTAGAGGTTTTCAGGAGAGCTATTATATCCATGTTAAGAATAATGTAATTGAGGGTCAGAAAAAGGAAGTAAATGTCCACAGCTGTACTACTAGAAGGTCACTGAGTTGCGACTAGAATTATGATAGCTTGAGTAGAATTCCAGGGCTTCTTTATGACAGAATAAATGTGAGCTGCAGAGTTTTATAGATATGGATTTATATTTTAACATCAACACTTAGGCAAATTACATAACTGTGAAAATGCAGATTCTGTGTTATAAATATTATAATTATGATAAATTATATAATTAGCATGGTTACATTAATATAATTCTATCATGTCACTTGCTCTCTTTGAGGATATAACCACTATCCTTAAAAGCTTGCAAGCTAGTTAAGGAGTACTGTGTAACTACCAAAAGCAATAGTGATAAGTATTTGAAAGTTTTTGAAAGAAGAATGAATAATGCAAAACATGGTTAAATATTAAATTGTGTGGCAGTGAAGGAAGCAATATATAAATTCATTGAAAAGGAAGAAAAGTGAAGGCTGATATAGTCAGAGGACTTGATAGAAAAGGTGACACTTGAATTTGGCCTTAAATTCATTATACTCACTAGGAGCTTGTGTGTTTTTCATCCAACCTCAGCAAAGTTCGCATTCATTCTTTCTGTAATGAGAGTTCATGGACATGAAGTCGGTTAGCAGTCCCATCTCACTCATGAAGGTTTGACCCATTTTGCCACATAGATTCGGCATCACACGGATCTGCTGTGAATTAGGTCAGTACAACCTCTTCCCCTCTTCCTCCCTCTCTATTGTACAATTGCCTGCACTTTGTCCTTTCAGGGTCTAGGAAACCATTTTCAGCTTATCTTTCCTGGATTCCTTAAACTGAAAAGCACCAGGTTTTTTATAATAAGCACTTATACTGGAGAAAATGTGCTCTCCAAAAATAGAAGTGCTGCTACTCTAAGTACATGAGGTAAAAGAACAATCGTGAAATTTAATAAAGAAGAAATGAAATGTTCAACTGGAGACCAAAATTGCTTTACAGTAATACAATAAAATAAAACACAAACCAGTTGCTCTCAGCACCAGAGTATTACTCACACATAGAAAAACAGGAAGTAGCCTTCAGGGTTGCTTGACCAAAAATATATATGTGATGAGAGTTTCTTTTTTTTCCCCTTTTAACCTCTGAGGAACTATGGGGAAAGGGAAAAAAGACTCACATTCAAGCAAATAGCAAAAATACTTTCTGTCCTGTTCTTGTCATTTTTCTTATATTTTATTCTGATAAAATGGAACCAAATTGAATAGAATGTCTATCCTCTTTATTTTCTTAGATAATGATGCCAGTGAGGGAAAGAAATTGGTATTATCCTTTAGAAATGACACAAATTATTTCTCTTGGGAAAAAAAAACAAGTGAAAAAATTGAATCTTTCTCCTCAAATTCCTACTTGGTACCTAGTGAAATGCCTGGCTTATTATAGCATGCAAGAACATTTGTTGAGTAAACAGAAGATGTAGAGAGAGATTACAGTCTGAATAGCAGATGAAGAATCAGGGAAGTCTTATCTTGAATCTGTTTGATCAAGGAAGCACACTAGCTTTACTCAGATGGTGTGTTTATTTAGGGTGACTTAAGAAGAGAGCTGATAGAAAATCATTCCATGTCCTTCCTCTGTCTAGTCTACACGTGTACTTCTTCAAAATTAACATAATATTTCTTCATCTTAGACCAGATCTCTTGACTGTTTTTGTTTTGCTAGAAAGGCAGAGGAGAAAAACCTGATAGAAAAAATAAATAAGTGAACTGTATTTGTCTCATTATGACTCATGTTTATTGATACCAAAAAATCTAGGGTGCTTTCTTAATGAATCACACATATATATGTCTATTGTTCTATTCCTATATACATGAGAGATCACTCTTGCACAGAATTTATACAGGCCTTAGCATTTTATCTTTTTTGCAATATTTTTTCCTTTTATCTTTCTCAGTCTCTAATTAAATCTCATATCCTTTTAAGATCAGGTAATATTCACATAATGTGCAATTTGTTGCACAAGCCCTTATGCTAGTGTTTTACGAATAATCTACGAAATAACGGCCAAGAATTTAAATTGAAGGTAGCAAATACCCCTCAGTCTTTATTATATATGTTACACAGAGTGCCTCAGTAATTGGATGAATGTCACATAGGAATCATGTTGGGAAAGAGGGAAAGTGCAAGTGAAAAAGCAGTGGAGATCCTGCATTCCCACCATTCTGAAACCATCCTTTAATTCCTCCCTGTAAGGTTCCAGAAGAAGAAAGTATCTTTACTAAACAAAAACTGAAAACTACTGTTTTCTATAACTTACTAAATTGATGGGTAAGATACCCATTCCTATGGAAACACTCATTTTAATTGTAACACAAGTCTTTTTTAGGAAATTGGCCCCACTACACTCAGCCATCTGTTGATTGACACAATAGAAATTTGGAGTGAACACAAAATTTAAGGACAGTCAAGGAGAATATTTTGATGCAGGATGAACAGTATCAAATCAACAGCATCCCCAAGAAAGACCCAGTCATATAGTTCTTCACTGATTGCACACTAGGGAAGAAGAACTACCTGAAACATCCATCCTGCACCTAGCACCTGAGGCAGAGAAGAGGGAAAGTCTCTCTCCCTCGTTATTTTCCTAGCCCAATCTCACCCAGCCCTTAGGGAAACACAAGAGTCAAACTTCGCAAGTAATTAGATTCACGTGTTCCAAAGCACTTTGCTATTTTCTACTCTTAAATTCAATTTGGTTTCCTTCCTGATAGTCTGATTTTCATGTAATTTCAAATCTTTCTTTTTATATTTAATAGCTAATCCATGTATCCTGACAGTTGCAATGAAGCAAGCAGACACCTGTGGGATTCTTTGCTTCCTCAATTCTTTCCGCGATTGAAAAGTTTCTTTCACTAGCCTTTGAAAGTCAACCAGGACCCAGAGGTTTCTATAAACACTTCCATTAATCTTCTAAATTCCTACTTGATACCTAGTGAAATGCCTGGCTCATTATATAGCACGCAAAGGCTTTTGTTGAATAAACGGAAGATATTTATGTAGAGAGAGATTACAGTCTGAGTAGCAGATGAAGTGGAATCATGGAAAACTTTTTCTTGAATCTGTTTGCTCAAATATTGTTATTTTTTTCGGTCCTTCAGACTGGATGACTGCCTCAATTTACTATTACAGGAGCAGCCACCTTATTTTCCTCCAAGTAGAGAACAAATCAATATCTATTTATTTATAAAATGAGTTAAAAAAGATCACACCTATGCTTTCTCCCATTTAACCAAAGAGGTAAATATGGTGTTTATCTGTCTTGGTAGCATCACCAGCCCTGTCTTAGTGCTTCCTTAGTACTAGAAAATTCACTGCAGACAGAAATGTTAGCTTTCCTTCTGAGATAGATGGAAGGGGAAACAAAAAGAAGAAAGGATATTCACACTGGGATGAGGAGCAATGTTAGATTTATAAAATAATAATAATATGAAAGGATGAGTGATAAGAAGTGAAAGAGAAAAAGAAGTACAGGAAGAGAGTTAAGGAGTGTTTTAAAGAACCTCTATGCATAGTGCGAAGATAGAAAACAACATTGATTTAGGATTTTTTCTCTGTCAAACAGAAAGCCAGAATCTATTTAAACCAATAATAATACTTTTTTTCCTCATTTAACAAGTATAATAAATCAAATAAAAAGAAAGGAGCAATCCCATAAAGATTACTTCTCTTTGGGCTTTTCCTCTTTTCCATGGTCTCTGTCATCTAAAGGAAGGACAAAAACTGTCATTTCTTTCTCACTTTGAAGTAAATTCTCAGCTGAAAGGGCATTCAGAATTTTGACCTTAGAGACAGGAAATAACTTCATTTATTGTCATTTTTGTCTTTCCTCCGAAAGCCATCTGCTGAAGAGCTAGGAAGAACCAGTGTTGCAGATGAAGTTAAAAGCAGTCTCCTGCAGAGTTCCCTCTTGTCAGGGAGTGGGTGTCCTGAGTATAGAAAGTGATCTTTTTGCTCTCTTCTGACTTTCCACTGATTGGATGAGGCCTGCCCACATTAGGGAGAGACATCTAACTCAAATTCTACCAATTTAAATGTTAATCTCATCCAAACACATCCCCACAGAAACACCCAGAATAATGTTTGACAAAATATTTGAGTACCTCGTGGCCCACCCAAGTTGACACTTAAAAGTGGCAATCACTAACTAGTCCACTCCTCAAGTTGGCACCCATGCACATCTCCTTAAACCATACTGAGTCTCCAAATAAAGATGATAACAATAAAATAAGTATAGTCTCCCATCTAATATGGTACAACTATCCTGTGTTGTACCAAAAACATGCACACACTTTTTGTAGAAGAGGATGAGAAGTAGCTGAGTGACCTTTGCTGTTCTGCCTGATATTCTATAACTTAAACATTGTGATATAAAATCAACACTTCTTATGTGAGGTGCAACAACTTATCCTTTGCTTCCATTACATGCTGGAGTGCTGCTGTTCATGACCAATTTTATGGCTTAGTTGGTCATGCAAGAGCCTTTTTACGACAGGCATAACTTGGTTGACATAGTAAAGTGTGCATTTTTTTACCAGAGCCCAATATCAGCCCAAAAGCTGTTTCACAAAAAGAGAGTTGTTATCTGCAGAGAATAATTGGGTTTTACTACAAAATTTTAACTGTGTGCTGTGCTTCCACTATAGAGACCTGTCAAAGGCTCCAAACAGCATCCCTCTCTGGTGCTGTCACTTTATGCAGCATTGATTCTACTGGATCATATGGCCCACATAGCAGAAGAGCCAGTAGCCTGGATTAGTTGCAGAGCCTTCTCTTACTCTAGGACACACTCAACACATATAGATTTTGGGGTCATGCAGTAAATGGGCTGGCATAACATACCCAGATAAGGAATATGTTACCTCCAAAATGCAAAGAAACCCACTATACCTTGTGCCTTTTATTTGGTTGTACGAGGGGCCAGATGCAAAGAATAATCTTTCATTTTATTTTTATTCATTTTTATTAATAATTGAAAATTAATTGAAAGGACAAAGCAGAAAATGAGAACATAAATAAGATAACGGCAGAACACAATTCATGGCCTATGATCAATAATAATTTTAATTTTAATATTTTATTGTTTATTCTATTACAGAATAAACAATATTCCCAATCTTTCCCCCTTTGCCCCACTCCACCTTGCCTGCCCACCAGTCATGAATGTATTGTGGGTCTTAAACCATCCAAAAAATTTGAAGAGATCATATCTTCTGAGGTTACCGGGGAGACCTAAATCAAGGGGCTGCCTGTCTTCAGTTCTTCTCACAAGAGAAGAATTCAGGTGAGAGACAAACACATACAGTAGAATGAGATAGCAAGTTTATTTGTAAAACACGTATCAGCACAAAGCTGCAAACAAAGAACCCACTAGTCTGAATGCCCCACGAGCAGAGGAAATAAAGTTGTTAGTCAGTTTGTTAGTGTTTGTTCTATATATTTAAGCACCTGGCTACAAGTGGGCACTCAGCTAACATGAGTGCATTGACTGTTGGGGTTCAGGTGTTGGATACTTTACTCAGTCTCTAGGTTCCCCTTCCTTCTCCCATTCTAGTAGACCTTGGGATCGATACACAGTTTTAAAGGCTTTCTTTCTCATCTAGTGGAGATGAAGCATACAGAATTTCAAGGGATTCTCTCCTTTTTCATTAACAGTTTTTTTTTGCTTGTGATATTTGGAATTCCTGACAATTTAATCGAAGGGGCTCAGGACTGCTGAGTTAATTGGTGAGATGGGTCTCACTTTTGTTTCTAGCCTCCTGTTCTAAGTTCTGTGTTAGACTGTGATGGTGGTAGCCCTGCTTTATTTCCCTTCCAGCCACTCACTCTTAGCTGCTGTCTAGGAGCAGTATCATTGTTTATTTGGATTTTTGCCCTGTTCTTCACTTCTAAATTAAACTACAGTAACAAAGTTACACACAGTTTAATGAGACTGTCACATAGAAAATGTATTTTTTACTTTTATAAAATCTTTTTACAAAATCTTTTTTATAAAATCTTTTTGTGAAATATGTTGAATTAATATTCATTAATTTTATAAAGTCAAATTTTATAATTTTATTTGTTTTATTTAGAATTTTTTCAATGAGATGAACCAAAATCAATGTGTAAAATAATTACATATCATTGTTAATACTAAATAACTTCATATCACTCTCCATGAAGAAAACAGTATCTGTCCTGATGCTAATTGTAATACTGCATTTTATTTGTATAAAGAAAAAGGTATATGTGAACATTACATTCTATTAGAATACTTTTTTATTTTAATTATTCACTCAAATATGTTGTAAACAAATGGAATATGCTATTTCTATGCCTTTTCTGTCCTAACATAATAAATTTACAATAGAAATTTGCTTCATACAGCTTAAGCTAATAGAAAAGTTCTTCCTAAATAATAAAGAAGCAATTCACACATTTAGACTTAATCAAATAAAATATAACAACACAGAATTACAGTAGAGTATTCCATTGAAATCAATAAATAAAATAACTGGTTAAAATTTTCAAGTTTATATAATCCATCTACTCATATTACACAAATGAAGTAATATTCTCTAAGAGTATGCAACATGCTCAAGGTCATGGAATAACTAAATGGCAAAGTCAAATTCCTAGCTTCCTTTCAGTGGAGAACATAGACTTTTCTTCACAATTATTTGTTAAATACAGTAGTCTTGGTCTCATCATTTTAACTTTATTTGAAAAAACTTAATAGCTTAGCTTGCACCCAGCTCACAGAAAGACTTATAGGTATAATCACAAATTATATATTATCAATAATAATAAAACACCCTATGTTCTATGGAATAACACATTTTTTTGAGTACACATGATTAAATTTCATGAAATCACTAGTAATATTGCCAAAGAAATACAATACATGCTTACCAAATTATTGTATGAAAATATATGACATTAATTTCAAATGTGCTGAAATATTGTGTATCTAACATATAAAATGCCACTTAAGCCTTACAATGACATTTTATCTTTTTATTTTACAATTAAACAATTAAGATTTATATGTTATGCTACTTGCTCAAAGTCAAGTATCTAGTAAAAATAGGGGATTTGAATGTGGTTCTTTCTGACTAGAGAGTTGATTTTAAATTGTTATAGTTGTTGAAGAGTTCAGATAAAATAATTTAAATTAAAATTAATTCTTATAAACTTTGTGAAATCTATGGGTTTTCAACTGATACTAAAGAATTAACATGAATAGTAAAATATAAAATATCTTCGTTCTGGATCCATATAAAATTTTAGCTTTCCTTTATTACTATTTCTATTGTTATTTCAATAATTACATCACAATAAACAAAATAATAATTAAAATGTATAAGAAAAAACTGACAGTAACCAGAGGGGAGGTAGGAAGGGATAATGGGGAGAAAGGGGGAAGGGTTGTTAAGGAACATGTATAAAGGACACATGGACAAAGCCAAAAGGGGTGTAGGATTGAGGGTGGGAGGTGGGGATAGCTGGAGTTGGGGGAAGTGATGGGGGAGAAATGGAGACAGCTGTACTTGAAAATAAAAGAATTAACAATTAAAAATAAGAAATAAAAATTGTAATGAAAGTTGAAACAAAGTCTCTAAACTTCAATAAGTATTTATTTTTAGTTAAGATTTTCTTCTGTTATATATTTTTCCATTTCTAGTTAGCTTTTAGATATTTATTACTATTCATCGACTTACTTTTCTAAAGAGATTTCAATTACACTAATAAAGAGTGGACTATTCTTTCAGAAAATGGCTGCTAAAAATTGTTAATCATTGATTTTTATTTTTGCTAGATGTGCTTTTCACTTTAAAGCACTCTGTAAACCATCTTGTGTATTAAATGCCTTATATCAGTTTCTCCAGAGAAACAGTGCACAAAAGATCCTTAGCATCATCACCAGTATTTGGAAGACCAGGTTAGTGCACCTCCCAGGCTGGTGCTGTAAATATAGAAACGTTCGTCTTGGGAAGATGGGGCATGAGGGTGGTATAGGATATTGACACAGGACTGAGCCCTCAGTATAGTTAACCCTCCAGATTTGGGACCACTCCACTCATGTCTTCTCTTTATGACTCCCATGTTCCTTGAATCACCTTCCCTTTATCAGAGTCTTGGGGTAAGACTAACACTGAGAAACAGCTCCTGTGCATTGGGTTTTTAGTAGAGCACGTAGATTCTAGCAGACTCCCTCCTCTTCCTGGCAAACAGGGTATCCACAGATTTTCACTTCCAAATGCTATGCAGACTACTTTTCCTGGTCCTGGTGCTCTGGGTTGGGGGTCTCAGCATGGGGTTGAGACCCCACACTCCTCTGGGGGACTTTTACTGTAACATATTTAAAATATGCATTGTGAATGGATTTCCCTCCTTGGGTTAATCAACACATTAATCACTCCATCACTTCACATCTCTCTCTCTCTCTCTCTGAACATTTATGTTTTAATCTTTTAACACATTTCTATTATATAATACAGGGTTAACTATAGTCACTATGGTGTACATTACAGCTAAATAAATTACTAATCTTATAACTGAAATTTTGTACTGTTTTAACAACTGTTTCCTATTTTCTTCATTTCCCAGCCCCTGGCAACCTCATTCTACACTCTGTCTCTATGAGCTTAATATTTTTGTAGTCTAAATATAAGTGCTACCATGTACTATGTAATTTTGTTCTCTGATTTATTTTACTTAGGATAATGGTCCCTCCCCCTGGTGCATCCATGTTGTCACAAATGAGAAGCTTTTCTTTTCTATAAAGGCTGAATAATATTCCATTGCAGGTGTGTGTATGTATGTGCATGTGTGTGTATGTGTGTGTGTGTGTGTATATATATATATGTGCTTTTGTTTTTTGTTTTAATTTTTTAATATATTTTATTGATTATGCTATTACAGTTGTCCCATTTCTCCCCCATCATTCCCCTCCACCCTGCACACCCCCTCCCACCCACATTCCCCCTTTTAGTTCATGTCCATGTGTCATAAGTTCTTTAGCTTCTACATTTCCCACACTATTCTTGCCTTCCCCCTGTCTATTTTCTACCCACCTTCTATGCTACTTATTCTCTATACCTGTTCCCCCTCTCTCCTCCTTCCACTCCCCTGTTGCTAACCCTCCATATGATCACCATTTCTGTGTTTCTGTTCCTGTTCTAGCTGTTTGCTTAGTTTGCTTTTGTTTAAGCTGTGGTTGTTAATATCTGTGAGTTTGCTGTCTTTTTATTGTCATTGTTTTATCTTCTTTTTCTTAGGGAAGTCCCTTTAACATTTCATATAATAAGGGCTTGGTGATGATGAACTCCTTCAACTTGACCTTATCTGAGAAGCACTTTGTCTTCCCTTACATTCTAAATGATAGCTTTGCTGGATAGAACAATCTTGGATGTAGATCTTTGACTTTCATGACTTGTAATACTTCTTTCCAGTCCCTTCTTGCCTGGAAGGCCTCTTTTGAGAAATCAGCTGACAGTCTGATGGGAACTCCTTTGTAGGTGACTGTTCCCTTATCCCTTGCTGCTTCTAGAATTCTCTCCTTCATTTGAATCTTGGCTAGTGTAATTATGATGTGCCTTGATGTGTTCCTCCTTGGGTCCAACTTCTTTGGGACTCCCTGAGCTTCCTGGACTTTCTGGTAGTCTATTTTCTTTGCCAGATTGGGGAAGTTCTCCTTTATTATTTGTTCAAATAACTTTTCCACTTGTTGCTCTTCTTCTTTCCCTTCTGGTACCCCTATAATTCGGATGTTGGGACGTTTAAAGATGTCCTAGAGGTTCCTAAGCCCCTCCTCATGTTTTTTTTTTTTTAATTCTTTTTTCTTCCTTCTTTTCTGTTTGTTTGTTTGTTTCTTCCTTCTGGTCCACTCCATTGATCTGAGTCCCAGTTTTCCTCTTATCACTATTGGTTCCCCATATGTTTTTCTTCATTTCACTTATTATAGCCTTCATTTGTTCATCTAATTTGTGAGTAAAATCAACCAATTCTGTGAGCATCCTGATCACCAGCGCTTTGAACTGTGGATCTGATAAGTTGGCTATCTCTTCATCACTTAGATCATTGGCTCTGGGGCTTTGATCTGTTCTCCTGTTTGAGCCATTTTTTTTTGGGGGGGGGCGTCCTGATCGAGGCTGTTATATAGTGAGGGCAGAGCCTTAGGTGTTCCCCAGGGCAGGGTAACCCAGCTGCTGGGTAGTGATGCTGTATGTGGGGGGGGGGGGTGTCCAAGAGGGAACAATGGCACTTGCTCCTCTCTCTCTCGGATTCCAGTCCCTTCTGCCACTTCCCTTTCACCTGAATTATCTGTGTGAGAATGTGGGACCATCTGGTCAGCCAGCCACCTTGTGCAGCCTCAGTGGGTCTGCACCATTGTCACCCTGTGCTCAGGGTCTGCTAGCCACTACCTGTGTGCCTGGGATCTGCCAGATGCTGCTGCCTCTGCACCTGGGTCTGCCAACCTCCACTTTTTCCTGCCGTGACTCTGCCCCTCTTACTGGTCTGGATGAATGGTTGTTGGACTTCCATACAGTTCTATTTCCTATATGTTGAGGTTGTTTTCTTGTTTCTAAATCTTTGTTGTCCTTAATTTTGGTTGTGTGAGGAGGCACATTGTGTCCACCTATGCCTCCATCTTGGCTGGAATATCTCTTGTCTTTTTAATAGTAGCCATCCTAACAGGTGTGAGGTGGTATATTATGTTGATTTTAATTTGAATTATCTCAATGATTAGTGATGCTGAACACCTTTTCACATACCTATTGGTCACTTGTATGTCTTCTTATAAAATATTCAATCAGGTAATTTGTTTATGTTTTGATTCATTTTTTTTCTATTGAGTTATATACATTTCTTGTATGTTTTACATTAACTCATCAGATATGTAGTTTGCAAATTGTTTCTCTCATTCCATAGGCTGCCTTTTCTTCCTTCCTTCCTTCCTTCCTTCCTTCCTTCCTTCCTTCCTTCCTTCCTTCCTTCCTTCCTTTCTTTTTCTTTCTCTGTGCAGAGTTTCTTAATTTGATGTAGTCTCACTTGTGTGCAGAGTTTCTTAATTTGATGTAGTCTCAATCATAGAACCGATTTCCTCAAGCCATATTGAGTATGTAATATGTTTTTTGTTATTACGTATTTTATTTTATTAAAGAATTTTTTATTGTTCAAGTACAGTATGCAATGCATTATAGAATTCATTGGGTTTCTAGATAGGTTTGCTACAAACTGCAATTTTTTGCACCATTTAGTGCTGAGATTCTTTTTGCTGGGTGTATATTAAGTACTTTGTGAATGTTATATTTTGGGGCATTCGTTCAGTAAAGGAACTCAAGAGCAAGAGTTGTGAATTATATGCTCATGGGGTTCTTCTCACAGAAATGTCTCAATTATTTATGTGTACTTCATTTCCCCTCAAGAATCAGGAAAAATAATATTATACACAAAATGATTCCTTTGCAGAGAATTTATAACTCTGAGAGTCATTTCCTTAGTGCCACTCCTACATCATCTGGATTCAAGATCATAGGACTAGTAGACCATTCTGGGTAGGAATTGAATATACATGAGCCTTCTCCTCAACCCTGGAACTCTGAAGAGAGGCCAGGCAATCTTTTTTCTTTCCTTCTTTTCTCCATCCCTCCTTCTCTCTTTTCTTCTCTCTCTCTCTGCACCTTTCTTTCTTCTTTTTCATATTTCTTTCTTAAAAATCATGAATATTTACTCAAGGCAAGCAATGGATATATGACAGTGAAGAAAATTTTTTGAGTGTTACATCATGGAGAAGAGACAATAACTTACATTAAAATGATAAAAAGTACATATTTATGCTGAGAAGCATCTATATTCTAGGATTCATAACTGTTGTTCTGTGATCTTGTGCAAAATTCAATTTGGAAAACCTGACAGTCACAGAGTAAATAGGCTTCTTCATAAATATCCAATGGTGAAGTTTTTTAATGAGGTACATTTTGAAATAATGAAGATAAAATCAACTTGCCAACTAATTTAGACAAAATAATTAATTTTACAAAAAGACATGATAAGTCACCTAAATTACTTGAATTGTCTGTTTACATTGATCAAAACAATTAAATTTCAGATGAAACGTTAGAGCTTTGTTCTACTTTAATTCAGGTGACCAGCAATATGTTCTAAATTAAAACTGTGTTTAACTCTCATTTCAGATACTCTTCCTACTCTTCTTTATTATTCAAATAAATCACTATCAACAAGTGATTTTCACATATCAACAAGAAAACAAATTCAATCTTTATACACACACACACACACACACACACTCATGAGCTTTCTGGCAAAAAGTATTATAAATGAGAAAATATTCCTATTTTTAACTATTTTATTCCACTGAATGATGACATTGATTATACACAGTGATTTTAAAATCTTGCAAAGTTGTTTATTTAAGTATATCCTACAAAATTTGTAACATTATTATAGTTTTAAAGGAAAAGGTAAATAAAAATTTATTTAAGGTAGTCCTGACTGGGAAATTATTCTGCAGAAAGTCTTGTTAGTATTTATTCCATAACACATGAAAGTCTGTGACATTAGGCAATGGATAGAAATATTATTTATGTAGTTTAATTTTTTCAGAGCCCTCTCTAAGCAAGTCTTCTCAAACTTACTTTTCTAAAGTGCTTCCTTAGAAAAAAATGAAAATATTTTAAGAACTACGTCTAATTCCATCTATTTCTACAAAAAAAATAGTAATCACAGTGACAAAAAATGCTGGCTTTTGAATATTCCCAAATAAAATTTGTGATTTAAAACAGAAACCAAATTAACCAATTAGTATTGTACCTCAATAGTGATATAGATTTCCTCATAGATGTAGAATTTATTAGGTCAATTTTTTTATCCCATATACCTACTATTTTTGGAATATAAACCATTCAATATGTTTTTATGTTTTTTAAAGATTTTATTTATTTATTTTTAGACAGAGGGGAAGGGAGAGAGAAAGAGAAGGAGAGAAACATCAATGTGTGGTTGTCTCTTGCATGCCCCCTATTGGGAGACCTGGTCCTCAACCCAGGCATGTGCCCTGACTGGAACTCGAACCAGCAACCCTATGGTTTGTAGGCCAGCACTCAATCCACTGAGCCACACCAGCCAGAGCCAATCTGTCTTTATTAAAATAAACAAGTACTAATGGAAAAACTGTGTGGTCAACAGCTCATGTTAACCAGTGGATCTTAGTGGTAAAGAAAAAGATAATCATTTAGTCAACAAAAGACAAGGGATGGAAAGACTAGAGGCAGTACAAATTGGCTTTCCTGGGTTCACAATTGTTTTGAAGTCTTGTCTGGTTTGATTTACTTGAAAATAGTATTAGAAAGCAAGCACTTTGGTACCCAGTGTGTCCAATCCACAGCCTGTGGGAAGCATGAGGCCTAGGATGGCTATGAATGCAGCCCAACACAAAATTATAAATTTACTTAAAACATGATGAGATTTTCTTTGTTTTTGTCAGTGTTTGTGTATTTAATGTGTGGCCCAAGACAACTCTTCTTCCAATATGGCTCAGAGATGCCAAAAGGTTGGACACCCCTGGATAATAAATACAAGTTAACCAGATGGGAGAACACCTTAGTTTTAGCACCGTCTCTTCTGTGGTGATAGACATGGACAAACATCTATTGTTTTCATCAATATGATTTTTCTAAACCTGCAAAAATATATATTATATAACTTACACTCTAAATTTTTTGCTATAGCAATAAAATAGTTTGAAAGCTGAGTAAAGCAAGGGCCCTTCCTAAAAGAGTTCATCTCTTGCAGGAAGATTAGATTTTATTTTGAGAGCACTGTGGAAGTCATTACAAGAGAATTAAAATGAGTTTCAAAGCTTTAATGCTCTTTTTTATATACATATGCCTTTCTCCAAGAAATAGAATTTGGCATGAGAAAAAAAGAGTTTTACAATATACTTGTTTAGGAATGATAATGCAAAGGAAACGTCAAGGCCATATTCATTAAAAAGCATCACTACATTGATGCAGGTATTTGGGGAAAAGGCCCGACAAATTCTAAGTCATGACTGAAAGAAATCAAGCCTGAAAGATGTATAAAACCAGATATTATCCTTTTAACCATGTTTTAGTCTTTTGAATCTCTTTTTTTCTGGCTTTAATAGAATTACATAAAAGGAGTCTCTGCACTTGTCTCTTGATATTTCATTGAGAATTAATGATCAATTTTAATTAAGCCATGTTAATATTTGTAGTTGGCTTGCTCTGACCCATTTAATGTCTGAAAGATCAATAATAGCACACATTAAGTAGTCAATGTGTTTGAACAATATTATATTTTTATTTTCTTTTTTAAAGACTATTATTTATTTTTAGAGAGAGGGGAAGGGAAGGAAAAAGAGAGGAAGAGAAACATCAATGTGTGGCTGCCTCTTGCATGCCCCCTAACGGGGACCTGGCCCACAACCCAAGTATGTGCCCTGACTGGGAATTGAACTGGTGACCCTTTGATTTGCAAGCCAGCACTCAATCTGCTGAGCCACATCAGACAGGGCTGAACAATATTATATTTTTTCTTTACCCAACTTTATCTTACCCACTTAAAGAAATCACTTTTATATATAAAGTTTATAAAATAAATTAAAATTCTCTCTCCCTGTCTGTCAAAGTCTCTCCCCACCTGCCTCCCCTACACACACACACACACACACACACACACACACACACACACACCGTAACTTAATTAATGCTGCTTAAACCCACTTAATGTTTAAAGATTCAGAATAACTTTTTTGCTTGAGAAGGAAAGTCTATTAAAATATTTTAAATCTATTCAACTGCACATGGTCTAAAGAAAAAACTCTTAGATCATGTCAGATGACTTAAAAATACAATTAGTTTTTATCATAGCTTTTGTTATCTACTTAATGAAAGTTTTTGGCCTGTTGTTCCATTCCCAAATACATAAGTATGGATCTATATGGATTAACTGGGGAAGCAGATTTGGGTCTGGCATCACAGAGGACACATTCTGATGAATGATGTAGGCAGTTTTACGTGGAAATTCAGAAGTATTCAAAATATTCAGAAAATTCAGAATATTAAAAAGTGAAGTTTTTAGAGAGGAGACAGAATTTGAACTGTTGTTTTAACATAATGTGTATTTTATGTTTATTTTAATATCACCACTTTAACAGTATCTTATTTGTTTCACTTATTTTTGATATTTTAGGAATATAATTTCTCAAACTCTCTCACAGAAGAAAGGGGTGAGGCCTGAGCCAAGATTCATTATCCTTAAAGCCTACTGGGCACAATAGTTTAGTCATGTTTGAAACATAAGACAAATATGAACTGCAATATATTAGAGACGGAATATCTTAAATGCAGCCAACCTATGTTCAGTCCAGAAACAGTAAAAAGAGAGGTAAATTTAGTTATATAGTTCTGAGACCAAATAGGGATAGCAGAAATGATGAATTTTGGAGTTGAAGTAGATATTGGATTGCACATATGTCTAGCATTTCTTTGAGGAGCCAGGTCTCCTTCATTCATAGTTAGAATGTTCTGGTGGGTTTGAATTCTTTCTCCTCACTGTAGGCATGAGTATATAAGAGATTCAGGGTAACTTCTGTACATTTATCTGTCTTGGCTGTGATTGGTATAAGGATGTTCATGTGATCCACACAGATCCAGGCAGAGTCTTATTTTTCTACATTTTCTGATAAAAATAGCAGAAAAGATAACCTCATTTTTAAGGTGTTGATATGCTAGAAGTATATTAAACTAAAAAGAAGTAGGTATGCAAAATAAGTTAATTGATACCAGTGTACAAAGGGAAATGGAGCTAAGACAGAGGAACAAAATCATGTAAGCCACACAGGGAGTGCTTTCTGAAACAATACCTACCAAAATTCTTTCAGTTAGGTGTATCATTTTGTAGACCTGTTTTGAATTAATTTCTGTTCCATGCTCTTGGATTTATGCATGCTAAAATAACAGATTTTAATGAGTACCCTCACCACAGTGGTATTTTTTTTCTTTTCTGAGCACTCTAGATAAAATAAAATAGCATGTGGATTTTAGAATTCAAATACATACATTTCAAAAGATGATTTTGGAGATTTGGAGACGAGAGGCAATCCTTGACTGCCTGCATTAGAAGTGCCTTCAGTGTCTGCTTGCAGAAATTCATCAGACACCAGCTGTGCTGCTACACTATATGGTGCTTCCATATTGAAGTAAGTGAAACTGGATAGTCACCTCTAGGAAAACTGAGCTTTTGGGGACCCTAAATGACACACTGCATATAGATAATTCTGAGTAAAAGTAATATTGGAGAATATAAAAGCAGTGCTAGTTGTAGCAAAATGATAAGGTGATAGCTGCTGTTTATATGGAGGGCCTGAACGGATCTTCACTCCTTTCCAGTCTCTCCTGAGTTTGCTCAACATTTGTTGAACCATATTAAGTTTATTTACTATTTTTCTAGCCATTCTTAACAATTTTCCATCCTTTGTCTATTGGCAGGTCCCAAGCCAACATCACATATTTAGGTTGTTACCTAAGCACCATGTCTCTGAGTATCAATAACTATATCATCTTTCTTTGCATAGCAAACCATCCCAAACTAGAGGGATAAAATAACTATCATTTATCAGTTCACAATATACTGGGTTGGCAATTTTGATGATTATGATACAGGTCTCTTCTCAGCTCATTCTTGAGGCTGAAGCTCAATGGGCAGATTAGCAGTCTGGATAGTCTGGCGTGCCACAAGAATTTTTAAAACATGTAGTACCCAACTCTTTAGTCAGGGGCACTGACCTTTTTCTCTTAGATTGTCAAATAAAAAAAATGACAACAGCCAACATAGCAATAGCCATCCAGTGTGAATGAATTAAAATACTTGTTTTTGTCAGATTGGAAAAAAAATATAATTTTTGGTGTGCCGCAGAATTTTAGCAATTAGTTTATGTGTGCCATGAGATGAAAAAGGTTGAAAATTACAGGTTTGAAATATCCTGATAGAGTATATTTCCCAAAAGTGACCACAGCAATATATTTTTTTAAATCTTATATGTTATTTTTATTATGTGATATTGACTCTCCTTCATTGAAACCTGGAGTCTGTATTTTCTCCCCTTTAATTTGGGTGGGCCTGCTGTAGAGGCTGGGTTAAAAAAGGCTATACAATTTATGCCTAGATCTGTTTCTTGAGACACTCATTCTTCAACCAACAGAGGAAGACCTAACTGGCCTATGCAGAGAAGCCACACCGAGTCCCTCCTGGAGCAGAAATAACACACCCAGTCTACCGTCACCATCAATCACCAGAGAAGTGTAAGTATTCAGCTGATTTAAGTGTACAGCCTTTAAACTGCTACAGCTGACAAGAGAAGCAAGTTTGGTTATCCCTGCCTAGTCAATTCCAAATACAGTATTCTGGAGGAAATTAAATGCTGTTTTAAGCCACTTAATTTTGGGATGGTTTTTAATGCAGCAGAAAATGAACAAAACAGATGGCCTCACTTATATGTCTGGCAGTTTACAGGCTATTGACTGAGGAGCTTCAATTCTGCTCAAAGTGGTTTCCCAGAGTAGAGGCTAGCTCAGACTCACTCAGATTTTGGCCTCGCCTTTCTAAGCACAGAAAAAGAGGGAAACCTCAAATGCATAGGCATTTGATTGACAATTTGTATCACATCTACTAATGTCTCATTGACCAAGGCAACCTACCTCAAAATTTATATCATGGTTGAGTGCCTTGGTCATGGGTTCAGCAAGGAACAATAATCATTCTGAAGGCTTATGGCTTCTGGCACCAGATCAAATGTGACACTCAGTTGCTGTACATGCAAGTGTCGTTCTGTGTAACTACCAGACATTTCCTGGATCCCAAACCTAAGAGTAGCTATGAATTTGGAAAATTTTAGTGGGTGTAATCAGTGTTGACAGCTTAAATATGATACGAAATAAAGATCAGAGATTTCTGGATATAATCAGATTTTGAATAGCCATCTAGAATAGGTCTAAAGTATCAGCTTTTTGACATTTTTCACACTCACAAAGTTTATATGGGGCATGAATAGGAAACTATGAATATCATTCTAAGACTTGAATTATGACATAGTTTGACACTTGTTCATATATGGTATTTTCTTGTCTGGGATTTAGGAAAGCTGCTACTAACATATAACAAGGGACACAGAAAACTCCTCCTGGAGGCCCAAAACTCACATGTAATTTAAGATGTTATTCCACAGTTTCTCCCAAGAATAGTGGACTTCATATAGAGCTAGGTGTCATACTTGTTTGTTTGTTTTGTTGATTAGGTTCCTGATAAAGGTGAGATCATATGGTATTTGTCTTTCACCGCCTGGCTTGTTTCGCTTAGCATAATGCTCTCCAGTTCCATCCATGCTGTTGCAAAGAGCTCCTTCTTTCATTCTGCTGCATATAATTCTGTTGTGTAAATGTTCACAGTTTTTTGATCCATTCATTTACTGATGGGCACCTAGGTTGCTTCCAACACTTGGCTATTGTAAATTGTGCTGCTATGAACATAGGGGCACGCAGGTTCTTTTGGATTGGTGTTTTAGGGTTCTTAGGATATAATCCTAGTAGTGGAATTGCTGGGTCAAAAGGCAGATCTATTTTTAGTTTTCTTAGAAAATTCCATACTGTTCTCCATAGTGGTTGTACCAGTCTGCAATCCCACCAACAGTGCACAAGGGTGCCCTTTTCTCAATAATCTCTCCAACACTTGTTGTTTGTTGCTTTGTTTGTGATGGCCATTCTGACCAGTGTGAAGTGCAAACAAACAAGCATAATAAAACCAAAGGCACTGAAATTGAGAACAGGCTGACAGTCACCAGAGGGGAGAGGGGAGGGAATTCAGGGAAAAAGGGAAGGGTTTAGAGCAACAAGTATAAAGGACACATGAACAAAAACTAGAGCGTGGGGGCTGGAAATGAGAGGGAGGTGGGGAGGACTGGGGCAGTGAGCTGGGATGGGAGTGAAAGACAGAAAACTGTACTAGAACAAGAATTAAAAGGGAAAAAAAGAAAAAAAAAGAGCTAGGTATCTGTGAAATAAACGCCTTTTAGCTATAAGTGCATGGTCACCAAACCTGGCTTATGAAGCCTAGATTATTTTCATCTGAGCACTTATGAGATTTTGAAACAGCCATTTACAGCTTAGAGGTGAGTCTGATTCATGTGAGGCTGCGAGCTGTGCCTCACACAGGTAAAATCAGGATGGTATTCTGCTCACTGTGAGAGAGCTGGTGAGATGCTATTGTATCAGAGGAGAATGAGGAAGGGACAAAGTGTGAAAAGTGTAGGGGAAATAAAAGCTTTGGAGCATACGAAGAGAATAGATACAGAACTTTTGACTATGATATATACTGAGCATTGATAATAATATTATGTCAGACCACATAAAATTACTACTTTTTGTAGAATAAAAATTGTCTTGAATATTCTATACAGTTAAACTTAATTAGAAAAAAAGTGAGGTACTGATTTGGTCTTTCCTCCATCTTGGTTATATGAAGAACAATTATCCCCAATATGTATGGAGTTGCACTGTTTACTTTTGAATGTTTCTGATGTATCCATGTGAGTTGCTAGGCAGATCCCTCATCTACCTGTAAATATGTACTTACCTAATGATAAGTCCTTAGGCAAACCAAGTTTGCATTACCCATTTAATATTATACAAATGAATGCAAAATAATTTTGGAGACTGAATAATTAAACTAACAATCAAAAATCTTGACAGCTGCTAAATGTTCTAGAAATATTTGCGCACTCGGTGTATTGCATTTATGGTAAGCAGGCCTTAGCATAATATAAAGTGTCACTGCTGGGGACTGGAAAAAGTTATGACAGGTATTGGAAGAAGAGAGTTGGAGAGAATGGAAGACCTAGATTTCTAACAAGGAGCAGAGTAGGTTTTCATTACAAATGTGTTCCATCTCTGCATCATATGCACATATATTCTTCTATATACCTATAACTTGGAGATATAAATCAGTGTATTGTGTTCAGGATGAATCTGATTGCTACCAACTCACAGGCTCTTGGAACTCATGTGAACATAATTGGTGGAGGCTGTTCTGCATTGAAGCTTTCCACATCTTACTGGGAAACAGAATGGCACATTATCAATGGAGGTAAAAGAAAATTCTTTTAGAATTTCTATAGGGATTTGAAGAAACTAAGATAATTTGTTTCTCATATGATCACATAAAATATTATACACATTTATATATTTAGGAAACAAATGTTTTTGAAAGTAAAAATCAGTTATAATTAAAAAGTGCTGAACTTTACAAAGTTTATTGTTACTCAAGCCTGTGTTGTTATAGAAATAAGAAAATTTCAAGGATTTTTTCTTATTCTGGATTTCTATATGACTGCATTATAATAATTAGGCCATTACACATGTCTTTGATTTTCCACTGGTCTTGGGTGTACTTGATTTCATCATTACATATTATGAGGATGTTATATCAGGAAAAAAATTACTTGAATCTTCATATGGAATGTACTTAAAGGATGAATACACTGTGCTTTATTAACAGTACAACCTATGAACAACTAGTGTCCCTTCTATTATTTCAGTAATATGGATAAAGAGCACTGAAGAATTTTTTTTAGAAAATAATAAAAATTCCAGTTGCAGCACCTGAATTTGTTGACAAAAATGACCATAATGAGTTATGTTAAACATCCCAACTACAGAACTCTGAATAGTTCTCAAACTTTGTTGTTAGTTAACCTCCGTGTGCCTTGGTGTACATTGATCTGCATTTATTGAACACCTGCTCTGTTCTGCACAATATTCATGACATAGAAATGACCAAAGTACTCATCATAGCTCTCATTCCCAAGTCATCAGTGACTAAGTATGATTCAAGTTTGAATCCAAAAGGTGTCTGACAAACAAGAACAAAAATGGCAGCATGAGGGTTATTGAATACAGTGATTACTTTTACAAGAAGCCATTCTCCTAGTTATTTTATGAGGAGAGTATAGATTGAATTAAAATACCATGGGATAAAATCTTGATAAAAATAGAACTTAGCCTCATGTTAGCAGATTGTTGAAAATAAATATGCATAAATATATGGAACAGAAAGCATGATCCAATTCCTCTTGAAATGGCATTTGTATATTTTATTCTGTTTATTATTTCAAGGAAATAAGTACTAAAAGTTTACTATCCAGTGCAAGAAGTTAGACTTTTATTTGTGTTAAAAGCTCCATCTTTGAGTACCACTGCTTTTCAAATGGAGGCACCTGGTTTCCAAAAAAATGGACAGAATTTACTGAGCAAATCTCTAAATGCCTGTGTTATCTCTGTCTTGATAATGAAGTCCGTTATGCTCCTGTCTTAAACTATGTCCAAGCATAAAGGATCTTTTTACTGTCTTCTCCCTATTCTCTCTTCTATCACACCACTCCCTGACCACATTTACTATTTGTAATGCAACACATATTAGAGCATGATCCTTTAATATACCATCCAGAGAACAAAATCAGGTGATCTCTATTAAAATGCATTTAGAAATCCATCTGTACAAAGCAAATGGTTTTCTGTCTTTCAGGTGAGTACTTGAATATCAACTTCTTCATGTCTATATCCCCCACACCAACACCTAGTTCTTCAATGATTCCTTGTTGAATTCAACTGAATAGCATCATTCATTTTACAAAAGTTTTTGGTATAAGAACTTTTATATCAACAAGATATAAGACCTCTCCTAATGAATTGTGATTTGCAAAAATAATTTATATACTAATATTCAAGACTACATCTACTATAAAAAAACTTTTATGCATAATTCCTCCTCACTAACAATACATAAAATCATGAATCTCATGAAGCAAATAAATCACTGTTCATACTTGTTTTAGTTATATTTGCTTATTCTTTCCTCTGTCCATTATTATGTAGGAAGCTCTTTCTAAAATGCTTCTACTCATATCTTTTTCTGGTCCCAGTTAAGGAAGTTGCTACCTCCTTAATACCTTCCTTGAGTCATTGCTAAAAAAAAAAAAAAAAAAATTCTCCTCCTCATCCTTTAGAATACTTTATATGCATTCTCCATATTTTTCAATACTTCATTATTCTGTGTATTGATTAATTACTTTATGGCAACAGCTTTGTAAATAAAGAGATGGATAAGACTTTAGGAAATTCACAAACTAATTTAAAAATAAGAATTTAAGCAAGTCATTGTAAATAAATGTGAAGAAAAAATAGCGATGTGAACTTGATGTGTTTGTATATTTGTGTTTATGTTTCTTCCTATTCTAAATAAGTACCTGAATACTGGACCTAAATCTTATATGTCTATAGTTTCATACACACAATAACAATATCTTAAATTTTTGCTATTTAATCTAATACATTGTAAAGCATAAAAACATACATCTTAAAATATCAAAAAGCAAACACCTATGCAGTACCTATGCAGTGCAAAAAATAAAAAAAGAACATTAAATATTCCAGGATCCTTTATTGCCCTTCCTGATCACTTCTTGCTAGAAGCCACTAATACCCAGACATTTATGTTATCCACTTTCTTTTTATTTTACTTTATAGCTTTCTCCACCTAATTATATTTTCCCAAATAGATTATTTTTATACTAAATGAATGGAATAGTAGAAAGTTCATTATTGTTGTCTAGCTTCTGTTGCAAAACATATTTTTAGTAGTCACCACATTTTTAGAGGTAGTTTATTTTCATTGATGAATAATATTCCACTATATGAGTATAGCAAAATTTATTTCATTTTTAATAAAATTCTACAATAATAGTTTTTAATAAAAACATTTTAATAAAATTCTATAATAAAATTAAAAATTATTATAATAAAATTATAATAAATTTTTGTCTATTAATTTGAGTGTTACTTAAAATATTCAGAAACATATATCCATTGCACATTAGTACATATTTATGTAGAGTAAATATTAAGGAATTTAATTGTTGGGTGAAAGGATATAATTATGTTTAATTTTAGTGATAATTAGCACATGATTTTCTGACATGACTGAACATAGCTGCCATGGCACATAGTGTCCAACAGTTAGTTTTGAGATTGCCATTATATTTTAGTTTATTTTGAAGTTTCTTATGAACAAATGAGGTTGATAGTTTTTTCATAATAAAAGATTTTATTGGTCATTTATATTTTCTTTAGTGTGAAATGTTGTTAAATTGTTTTGTCTATTTTGCTGTTACTTGTCATTGCAGGATTGATTTCTGAAAGTTTGTCATATATTTTATAAATGAGCACCCTTTTATTACATATGTAGCAAATACATTTCTTTCACCATGGTTGGGCTTGGTTTTGATTAATAATATTGTTTTTAAGTAGATGTTTATCTATCTTTAGATGTTTACCTAAATACAGTTTATCTATATTTACTTTTATTAATAGATAATTTATGCTGGATTAAAATGGTTTGATCTAAGGCTACAGGGAACCACTGGTTTTGACCTAGTCACCTCTTATTTCAAGATGCTGACCCAAATATTATACTACATTCCATAGGATAGTAATATTTTCCCCATTATCATTCTTATATTTAGCCCCATGTAATTCTTATACAATTTCTCTGCTTTAAGGTTGCCTGTAGCATGGTAAAAAAAAATAATGTGCTTAACTAATCTTATTAGTAATTTTGCCCACTTTGCCTTCTTTCTCTGTTGGGAAATAATACCACCAAGAAAGAATATGTAAGCAATAAAAGGAACATATCTATCAAGAGATTAGGGGAGAGATCTGGGTTGAATAAATAAATGTGGAAGTCACGAGCCTAAAAAAATGATAGTATAATAGGGAGTAGAGAAAATCTTCCAGGCAGAATGCACACCAAGACCAAAGGTGGGTTAAGGAGAGAACACTGAATAGGGAGTATTTATCCTCAAAATCTTGATATGTTTTGATTAGCACAAAATGGAGCTAGAGAAGTAGAAAAAAATAAATTAGTGTGTGTCACAAAATACATGGGTTGAAAGCATATCAAAATGGAGTGAACATTTGATAAAATTCAAGGACAAATAAAAAAGCACCAAGTGTGACCCTGGAATGAGAAGCTTTGAGGAAGTGGTAGGCAAGAACCATAATGTAATGTTTAAAAGTGAGAGAGGGAAGCGTCAAGGCAAGGAAGGTGAGAGTGACAGCAAGGAACCAGCCTCATCTAGAGCAGTTATCTTTTGGGAATATTCGTGTTAAAAAAAAAGATGGCACAAGTCAAGCTGAGGGGGAAAATGGGGGGAGAAATGATTATTTTAAAAAATAGCATTGACTTTGACTGCAGATGAAAAACATCAATCTCACAATAAACCCATTTTTACTCTTTGCTATTCTTTGCATTTAACCTAGATAAAGAGAGAGTGGTAGATAAATAACTGCTAGATTCGCCAGTCTCTCCTTCCCGGAGAGAGCATTGGCATTGGCATCATGATTTTCCTTACCTGTAATTCAGTCTCATGCATACTTTGGTTAATTCTAGAGAGAGAGAAAATATGGTGTAGTTTTGTACAAATACACACATAGACACACACATGAACTCAACTGCCTCTGCCCAACCGAAGTACAATATTTTAAGTCCAAGTTTAACAGAAAGGAGGAGATTTAAAGATTCAGCAGTCCTGTTCCTGAGTTTAATTGGAGTGTATTAGAAATGCATAAAAAGCATATTAATACTTTCTAACCATAAAAAAAGCTATTTTAAAAGTATAATTTTTTTACAGTTTAGATTTTTTGGGAGAGATATTTTTAGTGGAAAAAATTGATGAATACATTCTTTTTCTAATTTAATCTTTATTGTCTTTTTTCCATCACTATTTAATCCACTTACTATGAATACATTCTTAAATAGCAAGCTTCCATCTCTCTTCTTCTATAAACACTCAGTTTCTTTTTATTCATTTACAATCACTTTGTATCTGTGTTTGTGAATATTTCCCTCTTTCAAAGTACTTGCTAAAAAACTCTTATTAGTAAAGTTCATAAGAAGCTAAAATATGCATGAAGTTCAATAAAACATTTTGTTAACTATGGAGTAAGGTAAAGCAAATACTCTTTCACATTGCAATGGTTTTATTAAGACAGAAATATTTAGGTTAAAATTAAAATTTTTAATAATCCTTGATTTTTATTAACTTACTTCATTTAAATAAAGCCTAATAGATGCACCCAAAGACCATGTTATTTCAGCAGCAAACAGTATGTTTATTAACATAAATTATCTCTCTTTTGGTTTTTGATTTATTATCTTTGTATTCCCAATTCATACAATTTTCTTTATTCTTTGAAAATGGATCTGGGCCCTTTAAATATTTTTCCTTTACCAGGTGGCATAATATTAAGCTTTATTGGTAGATGGTGATGGCATGACATTGTAGGAGGAAAGTATTTTGATTCCTCAGTTTGGAACTCATTCACTGCTCAGAACTTCCTTAGCACCTGGCTTCTGCTGTGCATGGTAGTGGGTAGTAGCCCGCAGCAGTGGTTTGTTGCTAACACTGCCCGTTGGGCAAACTTGTATTGCAGTGCTTTCAGTAAGTCATTACCATATGAACAGTTTCCCTGACATCCTGGAAGGTGGATTCCAGAAATGTTCACTTTTGCAGCACTCAAAGACTTCACTGCATCCTGAAGGTTATAGCCACACCTTCTCCAGTAAGGTCAGGATACAGCCCTAAGGGCAGTAGTCACTCCTTACATTTTATGTTCCTATATTTTTTAAAGTTTTATTTACTTCTTACTAGACAATTCCTCATTACTCCAACATCTTGTTGTAGTTAATTCTTTATATCAAATTTCTTTCTCCTGTTCAAATTAGTGTGTTTTTTCTCTCCTATTTAGACCCAAATAGATTAACCATCTATTATATTATTGTATAAGTCTTGTGTGAACAGATCAATCTCTCTTAGAGAAGAGACGATTCAGTATTCACCAACAAAATCATCCATAGTGTCTTTATGTAGAGTGCTAAAGCATGTAATGTCTCTCCCAGGTAAGTCCATTTATGTAGGTTCAGTGTTGGCTTTGTTCTTTACAATCCAGTTGAGTCTATTGAAAGCTCTTGATCCAGCTATAATGGAAACCCAGGAATTTTCCTGAAATCCTGGCTTTTTATCAATGTCTAGTGTTAAGACAGTTATTGTTCCTCCTGTTGTTTAAATAAATACCACTATTTTTTCTAAAAACTGTTTAATGAAATGTTAAAGGAGCAAAATAACTAATGGGTGGGAAATTTAAATTTATCCTACATGGTAGCAAGTTGGAAAGAAAAAACTGCTAAAGACAGTTATGAAAGTAAAAGTGAAAGTCAAAAATTTAGTCACAGCAGAAGACATCTTAGAGGAGACTAAATGGCTGTTTTTCTGTGTGATTTCCAATGCATATCCAAATACCCTGAGCACTAGGCCTAGGGAAGCTAGTTAGAAGTTTACAGAAATACCATATGGAGGTTGAAAAACTTGATATTATTCAATGAAGATTGAGGGAAGGAGTAGACCACTAAATAATTCTATTCATTATTACCCTCAAAACCTTCTAATTAGGCCTTCTCCTTAATTAGTAATCGATATGACTTTAGTCATTTAGACAAAGGTAAGGCATAGTTGTGAATCAGTCATTCACAGAACAGGGAAATTTCAGAAATCCAGGATTAGAATTTAGGTAAAAGAGAAATATGAAATAGTCATCTATAATCAGCCCATGAGACAATAGGGATCAATTATCTCTCAAACAGGTATATAAGATCATAAACGAACAATAGTTACTTCCCTAACAGGAGAAGAGTCTGTGATAACATTAACCAGAGACATGCTACCCAAACTAAAAAAGTGAAGCAGCCAATATGCCCTTTTGTGTTATGTTGTATGTATACTCTATGGCCTTTTCATGTTTGTTTGTTGATCTGTCAAAGTGTGGGATTAGTATGAGATGGTCGCACTTTTAAATCGTATTTTTTTCAGTGTCTGTGGAGTTAAAGCATAGGATATTGGCTATCTACAGGTCTTTGAAGTATTATAGGCTTTGCTCTGAATTCCAGCTCTGTCATAATCAACCTTCAGTTTTTGTGTCATGGATTAAATCAGAATATTTTTAAAACTCTCAATTTAATTCAGTGCTTTTTATATCATACAAAAGCAACAAATGATTTCTATTATGTCAATAATATCATTAGTTAACATGGTTTCATTTATTAACATAATATCTTGATTGTATACAGAATTGTTCTTAATGCTTTTGAGCATATATTAAGCTAATTAAAATCACTTTGGAATGAAAATTCAGCTCTAGTTATTCAGATTCTACATTGTGTAATCTACTTGCACAATTATAAATTGTAAACACATCTATAAATGGAATGTGAGCTTATTCTAGTGACTGCCTCTCTAACATCAGTTATTACATTGTACTTTTGCATGAAATTTAAGGCTAAACTCTAGAATGAGTATTGTATGCTTAAATTTTGTAATGGATCTCATTTCAAAGATAGTCTACTATAAAATTCAAAATGATTTGTTTGTTACATAGAAGTATTTGTGTAAATATGTGGGTGCTATTAGTGATGATTTGATTTAAAGACATAGCATGTGGTAAATCACAGTGCTGGGTATATCAAGAAAAATAATTTAACATAATTGTAACTAGATACTTGAGGGATACTGACATTTTGAGATTAGGGACAGAAGAAGAAAACATGAGTTTAACATTGATAAGAGAGTTAATGTTATATGATGTCACAGAAACCAGTACCAAGCACTTCAAGTGGAGTTGAATTAGTCGACGTACATCTCAGAAGATAAAACAAGTTAAGATCAAGAAATAAGTAATTTCATATATGTTGGTAAGGATATGGAAAAATTGGACTACTTGGGATCTGTTGATGGAAATGTAAAGTGGAAAACAGTATAATGGTTTCTCAAAAAAAATAAAAATAGAATTACCTTATGATCCAGCAGTTACACTTCTAGGCATATATTCAGAAGATCTGAAAGCTGGGCCTTGAAGAGTTATTTGTACAGCCATGTTCATAACAGCATTATTCACAATAGCTAAAACACGGAAGCAAACCAAATGTCCATTTACACATGAACAGACAAGCAAACACATTACATATATACAATGGTTAATTATTCTGTCTTTAACAGAAAAGAAATTCTGACACAAGCTGTAACACAGATGAACTTTGAGGATACTACATTATGTAAGATAAGGCAGTCGCAAAAAAGAATATGTACTTCCACTTAAATGAGGTACTAAGAGTAGTTAAAATCATACAGACAGAAAGTAAAATTGTGGTTACCAGGCGCTCAGACATAGGGTAGAATGGAGGTTATTGTTAATTGGATATAGTTTCAGTTTTATAAGATGAAAAGGATTATGGAGATGGAGGTTGGTGATGGTTGCACAATATTTTAAATGTATTTAATGCCACTGAACCCCATCCTTAAATATAGTAAGAGGGTAAATTTTATTATGTATATTTTATCACAATATTTTCAAAGGAATACATTTCTTTCTCCATGTTTTCTTAGTTTATGTTACTTATAGTTGACATACTATATTAGTTTCATATGTACAACATAGTGATTCAACATTTATATACCTTACAAAGTGATTGCTGTAATAAGTCTAGTAACCACCTGTCACCATATATAGTTATTGTAGTATTATTGACTATATAAATTTTGCTGTATATTACATCTCCATGACTTATTTTATTTTATTGTACTACAGTTGTCCCAATTTTTCCCAAAGAAACATATTTTTGATTACCCTACTATGATAATTCTCTATCCCTGGCTGGTGTGGCTCAGTGGATTGAGCACTGGCCTACAAACCAAAGGATCGCAGGTTCAATTCCCAGTCAGGACACATGCCTGCATTGTGGGCCAGGTCCCCAGTAGGGGGCGCATGAGGGGCAACCACACATGAATGTGTGTCTCCTCCTTCTCCCTCCTTTCCCTGCTCTAAAAATAAATATTTTTAAAAAAGATAATTCTCTAAAGAATTAAAGTATAACTTGATGTAAATTAAAATTAGCAATGTGTATAGTTCACACAGTCTGAGATTTTAGTATTTCTATTTCAAAACAGAAAAAAGTCACAGATTTCTTGAGCTAGCACTTGACATTAGTTATTTTATGCAAATTGTTTAAAAATTTGTGCTGAGAACTATAAACAAATAGTATGGAAACTAGCAAAAACATTGCTCGAATACTATGTACTATTCACCTTTTCTAGGTTATTTAATTCTAACACTTTGTTGCTTTTGGTTATTTTACCACTTTCCAAGTTTGGATAATTGATAGAAATTAAAAATAATTTCATAGATAGGCAAATAAATTATTTACAGTAGAGGTTCTATTGACTTTCCTTCTTCAGTGTAGAAGAATCTACCTTCTTATGTTTGTAGATTCAATCACTGTGATGGAAAAATAGGACTTTGGATCATTCTTTTAACTGGTTACAACACATTACTTGTTTCTTATTTAATAGTAAGCTAAGTAATATATTTGAAAAAAGTTATTTTTAAATCTACATAATTCTTATTATTTTGATTTTATCTTTTTCAATAATTATTTTTTAATGAAGTAGGACAATGTATGATAGCAATATTAATGAAAAGGGTCACTAAGAGCTACTCACATGAACACACTCTTGAATCCAAATCAGACCTTTACACTGAATTCCTGCCAGCCTTTTAACCTGGTGAATTTCAAATAATGCAACTGTCCTTAAGGCTTCTTTCCATGTTCTTTCTCATGAAGCCCAACACCCACCCGAAAAAAGCAGGATTCTTTTTTTGCATTGACCCCTCAAACTGGAATATTGCTATTTGCCAGAGTTACAGATGTTTCTAAGAATAAATGTATACAGCCTAAATTTTTAATAAGCAAAAGAGAATGTAGTGATGAAAATAAGAGTTACATATATGTTTTGTGATAATTTAACCAAAGTGAATATTCATTACCCTTGGAAGAGAACCCCAATAGGGACTACATTAAATATCCTTTATAAAATATCACACTTCAAAAATTTTGAAGTAAACAGGGATTGAGTGAAGCCAGCAAAATATCATTTTTGATTTAAGTACTGTTAAATTTCCCCTGCCATCTATAAATAATCTTGGTTCATTTAAATGCAGAAGTTATGGGACTGCATTCCTATGTCTAAACTCTAAGTTACTTTTGAGATGGTAATATAGTGTGAGAAAAAAGTATGGTAGAATTAATTACACGATATATTTTTCTCATTTCCTCAAGAGGTCTTCATTGTCTTTTTAAAGTACCACTCATTTATTTGTGGAAGTTGAAAAAAATTCAAAATGTTTCATTATTCATTCTGATATGTGAATATGAAACATATCTGTCTCACCACTTGTTAAATTGAAGTCTTAGAGAGAAGCACTCTCTAAAATTTTTGGAATGTTATGTTTATTAGAGAACTAGGGAGAGATGTATTAGGAACAGCTTTCTGGTATATACACTAGGCTAAAAGAAAAAAGATCTATGTGTATGCATTGAGACTATAGTCAACCCTTATTCAATTTCAATTCAATAAATATAAATTCAATATTTATATAGTGAACACTGGCACTGTCTTATATGTCATATGCTAAAATGACAGGAACAAACTAGAATATGTGCAAATCAGTTGAACTAAAATGGCAGCCATGTTATAAGGCAGTTATTGAAATATGTTTATAGCTCTACAAGAAATCAAAGTTGGAAATCAGTGATTCTGTCTCCAAGAGAGTTTACATTTCAGTGTAATAAATAAAAATCATGTTAGTATTTAGTCAAAAAGACAATTTTAAAGAGGCTTCACACATAACCCTAACTCCTGATGGAAGACTGGTGCTTTCCTTTATGAACAGTCATGGTATGTTCTACAGGAGAAAATAAAGAACATTCAAATGTGAAATAAGAGAAACCCTAGTGTGGTCAGAAAACAATTTCAATGGAAGTGACCAAGTGACAAAATTTAAAGGATACTGGTTGTGGTCAGAGATTGGAAAACTTGAATTTAAGAATTCAGGAATGTTTCAGACTTAGTTAATTTCTATTGTCTCTTTGACATCTTTATCAATACCTCGATACGAAATGGAAGTCTTATATTCCTGTTGTTTGATTTTGCATTTGTTTTCAAGTTAGCCTGTGAGCACATATGTATGTGAATTTGTACATAATATATTTTTCTATGATTTTCTTTTGTGTTTTACTTTTATATATAGATGAGGTCATAGCTAAGAGTACAGATTCTGGCTCAAACAGATTTGTTTCTGTCAAAAGCTTCATAAATTGATGAACAAAAAACAAACAAAAAATAAGTTTTAGATGAAAATTAAAACCACAATGAGATACCACTTCACACCGGTCAGAATGGCCATCATAAAACAAAACAACAAACAACAAATGTTGGAAAGGTTGTGGAGAAAAGTGGATCCTAGTGCACTGTTGGTGAGATTGCAGGGTGGTACAACCACTATGGAGAACAGTATGGAATTTTCTAAGAAAACTAATAATGGATCTGCCTTTTGACCCAGCAATTCCACTACTTGGATTATATCCTAAGAACCCTGAAACACCAATCCAAAAGAACCCATGAACCCCAATGTTCATAGCAGCACAATTTACAATAGCCAAGTATTGGAAGCAACCTAGGTGCCCATCAGTTAATGAATGGATCAAAAAACTATGGTACATTTACACAGTGGAATTCTATGCAGCAGAAAGAAAGAAAGAGCTCGTACCCTTCTCAACAGCATGGATGGAACTGGAAAGCATTATGATAAGTGAAATAAGCCAGGTGGTGAAAGTCAAATACCATATGATCTCACCTTTAACAAGAACCTAATCAGGAAAACAAACAAACAAGCAAAATATAACCAAAGACACTGAAATAGAGAACAGGTTGACAGTCACCAGAGGGGAGAGAGGAGGGAATTCCAGGGGAAAATGGGAAGGGTTTACAGGACCTAGTATAAAGGACACATGGACAAAAGCTAGGGGCAGGTGGAAATGGGAGGGAGATGGGGAGGACTGGGGGGGTTGGCTGGGATGGGAGTAAAAGACACAAAACTGTACTTGAACAATTAAATTTAAAAAATAATAAAAAAAAAAGAAAAGAAGACTAATATATAGGCTGCCTCCAAGACACCCATCTCACATTGAAAGATACACAAAAACTAAAAGTAAAGGGATGGAAAAAAGGATATTTTATGTAAATAAAAAGAAAAAAAGCTGGGGTAGCAGTACTTATGTGTGACAAAATGACTTTAAAATCATGGCTATAGTAAGAGACAAAGAAGGACACTACATGGTGATAAAAGAAACACTCTGACAAGATGATTTAGCCCTACTAAATATTTATGGACCCAACATAGGAGCACCTAAATATGTGAAGCAAATCTTGATGGAAATAAAAGAAGAGATCGACAGAAATATAGTCACAGTTGGGGATTTTATCACCCCATTGACTTCACTGGATAGATCTTCCAGACAGAAAATCAACAAGGAGATGGAGGCCTTAAACAAGACACTAGATCAAATAGATTTAATTGATGCTTCGGAGCATTTCACCCTAAAACAGCAGAATATACATACTTTTCAAGTGCACATAGAATTTTTTCTGGGATAGACCACATATTAGGACACAAGATAAGTCACAATAAATTTAGGAAGGTTGAAATCATATTAAGCATCTTCTCTGACCACAATGCTATGAAACTAGAAATCAATCACAAGAAGAACATTGCAAAACACACAAAGACATGGAACCTAAATAACATGTTATTAAACAATGAATGCATCAACAATGAGATCAAGGAAAAAATCAAGTGTTGTGAAACAAATGAAAATGAGGACACAGCAATCCAAAATCTGTGGGTCACTGGGAAAGCAGTGCTAAGAGGGAAGTGCATACCATTACAGGCCCCTCTCAAAAAAAAAAAAGAAGAAGAAGAAGAAGAAGAAGAAGAAGAAGAGAAAAAGCTCAAATAAACAGTCTAACTTCACACTTAAAGAAACTTGAAAAAGAACAACAAAGCCCGAAGTTAGTAGAAGGAAGGAAATAATAAAGAATAGAACAGAAATAAATAAAATTGAGTTTTAAAAAGATGCAAAAGATCAATGAAACCTAAAGCTGGTTCTTTGAAAAGATAAACAAGTTTGAGAAATCTTTAACCAGACTCATCAGGAACAAAAGAATAAAGACCCAAATATATAAAATCAGAAATGAAAGAGGATAAATAACACTGACATGAAGAAAATATGAAGGATTGTAAGAAAATATCACCAACAATTATATGCCAACAAACTGGAAAACCTGGACAAAATGAGTAAATTCCTGGAAGCATACAATCTTAAAATAAATCAGAAAGAATATGAGAATCTGAATAGACAGATTACAGCTAGTGAATCTGAAACAATAAGAAAAAAAACTTCCAACAAGTTGAACCCCTGGACCGAGGGCTTCACTGGTGAATTTTACCAAACACTTCAAGAAGAATACCTCTCTTTCTCAAACTGTTTCATAAAATTAAAGGGGAGGGAAAGCTCCCAAACTTATTTTATTTATGAGGCTAGTGTTATCCTATTCCAAAACCAGATAAAGACACTACAAAAAAAGAAAATTATAGGCTAATATCCCTGATGAACATAGTTGTTAAAATCCTCAACAAAATATTGGCAAACTGCATCCAGCAATGCATTAAAAAGATCATGCACCATGACCAAGTGGGATTCATCCCAAGGATGCAAGGATGGTACAATATTTGCAAATCAATATGCATAATAAATCACCTAAACAAAAGGAAAGATAAAGTCACGCAATCATATCAATAGATGTGGAAAAAGCATTTGATAAAGTATAGTACCCATTTGTGATAAAAAACAGCAAAGTGGGAGTAAAGGGAGCATACTTGGGTATAATAAAGGCCATATATGAAAAACCTACAGCCAACATCATACTCAATGGGAAAAATATTATTAAAGCTTTCCTCTAAGATCTGGAACAAGACAAGTGTGTCCACTTTCACACTTCTGTTCAACATAGTATTGTGAGTTCTAGCCACAGTGATCAGAAAAGAAAAAGAAATAAGAGGCATCCAAATTGTAAAGAAGGAAGTAAAGATGTCATTGTTTGCAGATGATATGATAGTGTACATAGAAAATCCTATAGACTCCATCAAAAAACTACTTGACCTAATAAATGAATTTGGCAAAATAGGGGGATACAAAGTCAATATTCAGAAATTGAAGATATTTTTGTACACCAACAATGAAGTAACAGAAGCAGAAACTAGAAACACAATTCCCATTTATTATAGCAAGAAGAAAAACAAAGTACTCAGTAATAAGCCTAACCAAGGAGATAAAAAACTATATTCAGAAAACTAGAGAACACTGAAGAAAGAAATCAAGAAAAACACAAATAAATGGAAGCATATGCCGTGTTCATGGATTGGAAGAAATAACATCATCAAAATGTCCATGCTACACAAAAGCAATCTATAGACTCAATGTAATCCCTATAAAAATTCCAATGACATGTTTCACAGATATAAACAAATATTTTGAAAATTTATATGGAACCATAAAGATTTTGAATAGCTGCAGCAATCCTCAGAAAGAACACAGTAGGAGGGATCACAATACCTGATATCAAATTATATTAGAAGGCCACTATAATCAAAATAGCCTGGTGCTGGAATAAGAACAGACACATGGATCAATAAAACAGAATAGAGAGCCTAGAAATAAACCCATGGCTCTATTGTCAATTAATATTTGACAAAGGAGGCAGGAACATAAAATGGAGAAAAAAAATTGTTTCTTTAATAAATGGTGCTGGGAGATCTGGACAGGTAAGTACAAAAATATGAAATTAGACTACCAACTTACACCATATACAAAAATAAACTCAAGATGGATAAAATACTTAAATATAAGCTGTGACACCATAAAAGTCCTAAAGGAAAGTTTAGGCAGTAAAATGTCAGATATCCCACACAGCAATATCTTTGCCCATATATCTCCTAAGGCAAAGGATATAAAGGAAAGAATAAACAATGGGAATACATCAAATTAAAAATGTCTGCATGGTTAAAGAAAACATCATCAAAATGGAAAGGGAACCAACCCTATGGGAAAACATATCTGCCAATGATACCTCAGACAAGGGTTTGATCTCCAAAATATATAAAGAACTCATATGACTCCACATCAGGTTGACAGACAATCCAGTTTTAAAAAATGGGCAAAGGACCTGAACAGACTCTTCTCCAAGGATGACATCCAGAGGGCCCAGAGACATATGAAAGAATGCTCAACATCAGTAGCCATCAGAAAGATGCAAATCTCTCTGATGCAAAAACTCATTAAAAACACAATGAGTTACCACATCACATTGGTCTGAATGGCCATCACTAACAAATCAACAAACAACAAGTGCTGGGAGGGTGTGGGGAAGAGTGAACTCTTGTGCACCATTGGTGGGAATGCAGACTGGTGCAATCACTGTGGAAAACAGTATGGAACTTCCTCCAAAAACTAAAGATGGAACTACCTTTTGATCCAGTGATCCCACTGCTAGGATTTTAACCCTAAGAGTCCTGAAATACCAATTCAAAAGAACCTATGAACCACAATGTTCGTAGCAGTATACTTTACAATAACCAAGTACTGGAAACAGCCTAAATGCCCATCAAAAGTGGATCAAAAAATTGTGGTACATTTACACAATGGAATAGAACTCAGCAGAAAGGAAGAACTCCTACCCTTACAACAGTATGGGTGGAGCTGGAGAGTATTATGCTAAGTGAAATAAGCCAAGTTGTAAAAGACAAATACCATATGATCTCACCTATAAGTGGAACCTAATGAGCAAAATAAACAAACAAGTAGAGTAGAACCAGAGACAAGGAAATAAAGAACAAAGTGACAGTGACCAAAGGGTATTTGGGAGAGAGATAAAGGGAAAAAACTGGAAGGGTATAGTCAAGGAAGATGTAAAAGGACCCATGATTAATGGACAACAGGGTAAGGATTGACTGAGGGAGAAGGGTGTGGGCAGGGCAGGGGAGAGCAGGGGAAAAATTGGGACAACTGTAATTGAACAATAAAAAAAGACAAAAAATAAAATTTAATTAAAGAAGTATTTAACTGAAGATCTAACAATATTTTTAACTTTTGTTTTTCCTGATTAATTTTGCTCTATTTCTAATTGAAATTTTACTGTACAATTACATCATGAGATGTGAATTATGAAAAGAAAACTCTCCTACATGGGAAGAAATCAACTGAAGTAATTCTATAATCAAATTCATCTATCTGATATATAATACCATAGCAACAAATGAACTTAGCCATTTCTTGTTGGCCTCGTAGTCTTAGAAATATTTACCACTGTGACATTTCCCTTCATTGAATGATGCTCATAGTAATCATAATGTTAAAATTTGTGTAACAATTCATAGTACTTTATGCAAAGTAGACACGTGAATCATTGATTAGTAGTCTCACAAAAACTCCTGTGAAGGAATCATGGTTGACATACTATCCTCACCTTGCAGATGAGGTAAGTGAGGCTCAGAACACATAATTGACATTCCAGGGTCATGTAGATAACAAATGGCAAAAATGACATCCACCCACCTCCTACCCCATCTGTCATTCAGTCTTTTTGAATATAAGTACATGAGAATTTATCAATAGTTGCTTTGTAAAATAAATGAATGAATTAAATGTGTGTGCACAGGCATCATATGAGTATGGGTTAGGTGGTTGCCATTATGTGCTTAAAAAGTAGTTTGAATCAGTGTATTACAAATTTTAATGGACATACAAATCACTTGGGATTTTCTTAAAATGAGTAATTTGTTCAGAAGTTCTGGAATGAGGTATGAGATTTCACATTTCTTGCAAGCTCTTTGCCTGTCCATGGGCCACTTAAAAAAAAAAAAACAAAAAAACAAAAAAAAACAAGATTTTAATTCTAATATGTGTGCTTTTTAAAGAATGTCAAAATAAACAAGAGTAAAATCTTAAATGTGAGCATTTATGTTTTTTTTCTTTTCCACTCACAACAAAGTCATTCTTTATATTATAATCAAAACACACAAAAGGTAAATTTACTTATTCTATTTATTTTTAGAGAGGAGGGCAGGGAGGGAGAAAGCGAGGGAGAGAACATGAGTGTGGGAGAGAAACAGCGATTGGTTGCCTCTCCCACACCCTGCACCAGGACCTGGCCTGCAATGCTGGCACGTGCCCTCACGGGATCAAACCTGAAACTTTGGCTTCACAGGATGATGCCTAAAACACTGAACCACACCAGTGAGGACAGATAAAAAGTACATTTAATTAAGTCATTTTATTTTATTTTTACCTATAAGCAATGTCATATATCAAGAATAAGACTGAAGATCTAGAAATCCCTTAATAAAACAAATAATTATTTGTCTGGACATGTGAGTATATCCAGAGTTTTACATTTGTTGTCATAGCTCATCTGTTTTTTTACCTGTTAGTCTCCACTTAAAAAGTTCATAGTGCCTTGATATTTTCCCTAGTCTAGCCCATAAGACTAAAGGTGGCACTAGTTCTTCAGAACTATTTTGTTGCTAGAATATATGCTTAAATATATGATTCTTTCCTCCCAAAGGAAAAATCAGTTTAATTTTTCCCAGCCTTAGGAAAGCTTAACTTGAGACTCTGAACATTGTATCTGGATCATGTGATTCTCAAGCCCTCCCTCCCCATTTTTATTTTAAATGAAAGCACATAACGTCAAGCAAGTAACATTTTTATATTGGAAACTTACTTTCTCCTGAAAAGCATTTATATTTTACTGCTTGACATCTTGGCAGAATTATTTTTTGTTATTTTATTTTTTAAATAAACATTTTTATTTTAGAATAATTTTAGTGAAAATAAATCAGAGTTCTCATATTTACCACACCAAGTTTTCTCTATTAACATCTTACAGTAGTATAATACATTTGTCATAATTAATGAATCAAGTTACTATATCATTACTAACTGAATTCTATATTTTATTCAGATTTTTTTTAGTTTTTGCTCTCTAAAATCCTTTTTCTACTTCACAGTCCCATTTAGGAAACTACATTACACTGAGTTTTTATGTCTTCTCAGGATGCTGTTGGCTGTGAAAATTTCTCAGACTTTTATTTCTGATGAACTTGAAAGTTTTGAGGATTACGGATATTGGTAGAAAATTAAATGTACTTGTAACCAATCAGATGTTTTTTCTCATAATGAGACTAAGGTTGTGGGTTATCTTGGTATATTTTTCTGAACATTGTAAAATTATCTTAAACCAAAATTGACCTAAATATGTACTTATATTTTATAATAATGATATTTTAATATGATCATAACAGTGAGATATGTAGGAGTATTGTTATTCTGTAAATCCTCATGACATTGTATTAGATCAAATCCATAGTATAGATAACTATTTACCATTTCAGGTGTCAGCACCCATGAGTCCAGCAGACAGGCTACGTGGCTGCGGGAGTTTGGATGCTACTAGTATTACGACATTATGTTAAATGGGTTAAGCCAGTGGAAGAATTTGATGTGTTGAACCTTGAATGAGATGTAATTTTCCACCATTCCACGAACATAAGTGCTACATTCTTTCATTACAGCTAATTTTCCTTTTGTAAGTCTTGCTGCTTTGTTGATACTGTTTAAAAGGAGAAATAGAAATAACGATGATAAAAAATCTAATTAAAATGCCTGTGGTATTGGATATTCTTTTAATATCAAGGGGTACATATTCCTATCCAAGGTCTATCCTGAAAAAGACCACCCATTGTTAATATAATACGAACAGTTTGTACGACATCATTGTAACCTGGCAGCCAAGGAGAGTGGACTGGAATGCACATGTGTGAACAATGATGACTTCACTGTACTAGTCAGTAGAGGCGGTAGACACTACTGAGTGAGCATGTGTGCTGTGTGGCCATCACATTAAAAATCACTGAGTGAGTAGAGCAATGAATCTGCATCAAATTTTGCATTAAGCTTGAACATTCCTCCATGGAAACTATTTGGCTGATTCAGAAGGCCACAGTTAGGGCAATTAGTGATTGGCAACTTCATATTGACAATGTGCTGGTTGTTGCATAATGTCTCATGCAGAGTTTTGGCAAAACCTCAAATCATCCAGGTGACTCAGACCCCCTATAGGCAAGATTTGGGGCCCTGCAACTTCTGGCTTTTTCTAAAACTAATACCACCTTTGAAAGGGAAGAGATTTCAGACTATCAGCAAGATTCAGGAAAATGTAAGAGGGCACCTGATGGCAAATGGAAGAACTGTGTGAGGTCTGAAGGTACCTACTTTGAAGAGAACTGAGGCATCACTGTCCTATTACAATGTTTCTTGTATCTTCAATAAATCTTCCTACTTTTCATATTTTATGGCTGGACACTTTCTGGACAGGCCTCAAATTTTTATAAGGATAGTGTCACCTTTTGCTAGTTCCTGGTAGATGCTGGCTGGGCCAAATATCTGTGTATTTGCTAGCTTAGTTATTTTTAATCTTTAAGTCAAGTCAGTTAAAATTTGATAGTATATTACTGCTTTTTCCACAAACATGAATAGGTATTTCATTAGCTGATTGCTTGTAGCATGTTATCTGGGACAATTCAAGTGATACTTGAATCAGTGGACCCAACTGTAGCAACTGAGTAATTGTATCAGAAGGGGCAATTTCCATGTGGACCAACTAGTTTGGTTCTGTAGAGATATTTTTAAAGAGGATTAGTCCAGGGTCAGCTTCTTTGGGCCTTCAAATATTCCTGTCAGTTTCTAATTCACCAGTGCTTTTAATTAACTTTTGCTAAATAACAATATACAACAAAGAACCAAAATTTCCCACTGGAATTCAACAACAAATATTTGTTTTTTTCACACGTTTTTAGGTAGTTAGGTGTATGCTAATTTGGGATGGGCTTAACCTAGCAGGACACATTCTTCTAGGAGCACAGGCTTGCTAAGTCATGATTTTCCTCATGCCAATCGCAGGAGGATTAGAAATCAAGCTTAATCACGCAAGCATAATTCCACCCAATGCTTCTATATATCTGGTAATATCCCATTGGACAAAGCAAGTCATGTGACGAGCCCAACATTATGAAGTGTGAAATTACTATCTTATCATGGCAGAAAGTGAGACTGAGTAATTCCATTATGAAGCAGGGAGTGAATAACTGAGAACATAATCGGGTCCATCAAACTAATAGCTTTCTAATAAAATAGAGCAGTTTAAGTCATCAGCAATGGAACGCTGAATACTAAAGATTTTTTTTTTATTTTGTAAATTCAGTATATATTTAAGGTCTTTATAATAACTCCATTCTAATGAATTACATGCAAAATGATACACTTACCAAGTACAAGGTAAAAGAGTGGACTGAACATCATGAAAAGAGGAAATGTACTTGGAAATACATTTTACGTTTAGAAAGTATTTGTGAGGCCTTCGGTCAGGACACTTGGGTAACTATAAAGCAGGAGCACGCTCAGTTACTAAGGGTCCTTGCTTGATAATTGAACTTTAAAAATCTAACTGTTGTCACCAAAACTTTGGGCTGCAAAATTAGTTTTCTATAGCCTGAATCCTATCTGGCTCTAGTTGATTCCAGTCTCTGTGCTGGAATGCTCCCAGAATACCATACGGAATAGAGCACACAGATTAAGGCAGGCTAATTGAGTAGCAAAATGTCAAAGGCCATTTAAATGTAAGTTTTCACTCCTTTTAGAGGTTGTGGACAACTGCCCCTATTGGTACAGTTGCTTGTGCGTCATGGGATGAGGAGTGGAGTAGTGGGACAGGAGCAATTACTTTGAGAGAAAATGGTGTTGCCTTTCCTCTCTAGAAATGTGTATTAAAATGTGTGAACAGCGTGGCAAAGAAAAATGATAAAAGGAGGATAACTTGATGTAAAAAATAGTGAGATTGTGTTTTGCTACTGAGAAGTACACAGAGATGCAATCCATCATCATTCTTTCTCTTTTATCTGTTTCCAAGCTTTTTTCTTTCCAATTTTAAGAAGACATTATTATACCCAATAATAAAGACTGTTGAACATCAAGATACATAAATCTCCAAATTTCTAATCCTTTTCCTCTCTGCAGTTACTCTCAGCAAATTATTTCAATTGTAGGAAGAACTAAAGTATGTGTTTGAATAATATTTATTCATTAAGATTATTGATTAATTTGAGTTAATTAAGCTTGACGTTTGTTTTTATCTTTATGTATTTTAAAATTATTTTTATCATCTTGAAGGTTCAAAATATTTTTCTGCAGAATCACTCCAACTTCTCTTCCATTTCTCCCAGGGAATGGAAATAAACAGCATATTGTATGTCTTTATTTCCTACTTAAATGTGGATTATTACATACTTTCTGAATTTCTAATATATGAGGTTTTTTATTATTCTATCTACAAAAGAGTTTTACCAGATTGTTTATCTTCAGTTTATCTCCAGAAGTATTTTCACCTCCCATGCTGGTAGATCTGGTAAATCATAGATGCACAAAATTAATAATTAACCCTTAAAATAATTTGATATTCTTATTTTAAACAAAATTTTATTATTATGGTTTTGCCCTAATCTAGAAAGTCAAAAACATATCAAAATCATCATCTCTTTTTAAAAGTCATCATTTCTTTTACTTATTATCACTTTATTTTATTATTATTTTGATATTAATAAAGAGATGAGGCACAGCTTGATTTATTAGATCACTACCATTTTTTACAATTTTGAGTAACATTTATCTCCAAATCATCAATATTCTTTATTTGTTTTTTTATTTTAATTTTTTTATTGTTGTTCAAGCACAGCTGTCTTCATTTTTCCCCCATCACTGCCCCCACCCCATCCATCCCCCTTCCCACCCTTTGGCTTTTGCCATGTGTCCTTTATACGTGGTCTTTGATGACCTTTCCCCTTTCCCTCCCATTATTCCCTCACCCCTCCCCTCTGGTTACTGCTAATTTGTTCTTTATTTCAGTGTCTCTGGTGATATTTTGCCTGCTTGTCTGTTTTGTTGATTAGGTTCCACGTATAGGTGAGATCATATGGTATTTGTCTTTCACCACCTGGCTTATTTCACTTAGCATAATGCTTTCGAGATCCATTCATGCTGTTGGTAAGGGTAGGAGCTCCTTCTTTCTTTCTGCTCCAAAGTATTCCATTGTGTAAATGTACCATAGTTTTTTAATTCACTTATTTACTGATGGGCATTTAGTTTGCTTCCAGTACTTGGATATTGTAAATTGTGCTGCTATGAACACTGGGGTGCATATTCTTTATTTGAACAGCATACATAGTACGAGAAGGAAGTAGCTTTATACATGAAGAAAGAATTAGAGGTACCAGAAGGAAGAATTAGAGGTTAACAGTCTTGTTTAACTATATTTTGTGTGCATGTGTCTGTGTATATATTTGCCATTTTTTGCTGAGTTGTCCATTTTCTAGTCCAGTTCTCTGTCCCTTCCACTGAGACTTACAACATGGAGACATCTGTGAGTGATGCTGTTCACTGTCCTGCTTACCAGTGTCAAAGCCCAAATACAGGGAATCAGAGAAGACAATACTGGTCATTTGGGTTTCCTTTTTTTTTTTGTTGGTTTTTTTTTTGTTGTTGTTGTTGTTGTTTTGATCAATATTCTCATTAAAAGTCTTAAGGCTTTTTTCCAGATTTTTCCATTCTGAAGAGATAAGAATTTAAGTGTGCCCTAGCCAAAGCTTCAAACACTTTGATTCTCTTACTCTATTTAAATATGGAATACATATTGTGAAAAGCAAGACAATTTGCACTAAAATAGAAGTAGCTAATATGAGAACAGATATTAAACTTGGTAGTATCAATGGTATGGCAGCCACCATTTATACAGTGTAACTCTGTGCCAGACATCATACTCACAACATCATCTCTTTTCATAATTATAACCAGCCTATGAACGTGGTTGTGTCATCTCTATTTTACAGATGAGAAAATTAAAGCTTAACTGTTTTACATTGCTAGTAAGTAGTACATCAGGGTGAAAATCAGAAACTTCATCCCAAAGCATACGCTCTTACTAGGCTAGGTTGAAAGTCATCAACTGCAACCACAGTGCTGCTGAATTTATTCCTAACCCTTGGTTTTTCTACCCACCAGTGATAGCCCTCCCTAACTCCAGTTGCTAAGGTTAGAATCCAAAGAGATTAACGTGTTTGTTGGTATTTATCAGATACATTTGTGTCTTTTCTATTTTCATAAGGGCAGGAGGGAAATTTTTTTTAGAGGAACACTTTAAGAATTATTTATTCTTAAGTATTAAGTATATTATTAATTCTTAAGTATTAAGAATTAAGTATTATTTATTCTCAGATATCAATTATCCATACATTTTTAAAAAGGCAAACCTAAGGGTAAAATTAATAAATGAAAACAGGTTATAGTTTGTCTAGTTAAAATCCCTCTCTGGTGCTAAGAGAGCTTTATAGCAAACACACAAGGGCATTACATCACTGTATAAACAGCGCACTACTGAACTAATAAAGTGCATGTTATCCTGTCAGCTCAGGGTAGTGCAGGCAAGGATATTCTATTCAGGTTTTCCCATCATTTAATTAAAACATCTGCCAGTTCCCCAAGAACTTAACTAACCAGAGCATGAACTTTCTGTTTTTCTGCTGGGATCATGGATTGCAGATAAGTTTTCTCTGACCAAAAAGCAATCACTTAAGCCAGTGGTTATGTGAGACTAGGGTAAAAGGAAAAAGCCATAAAAATTAATGAGCCTACCTGATGGCCAGACTTTCAGAGCATAATTCTGGGCATGAGAGAATTAAAATCTTACTCGGTGCTGGCTCAGGTGAGTGTAGACTATAGTGTGTGCTAGTGGTTTTGGAACTTTTGCTTCCTGCGAACTACCTCTTGCTGAAACTACAAAAACAAAGCTTAACAAAAACAAAACAAAAGACGCCATTAACAAAGTTACAGTATGTCAGTGAAGGATCTTTTGGATATAAAAATAGAAAACTTTCTCAAACAAGCTCAGATAATAATGTTGACTCTTGTAACCGGAAAGTCAAGTTGTAAGAATCATTTAAGTTAGATTTGATGCAGGCAGGGTCGATGCAAGGTTAAAATTGACAATATTTTTGTCTCTCTCATTCCTTCATCCCCCCACCCACTTTCCCACCACCTCTCTCTCTTCTTTCATTTCCTAAGTTTTATGACTTCGCTGGTGTTTATTTTATCAGAAGCCTGGCTGGATTACCTTGAGAGATGTGTACCAGGAATTTCAGAGTGTTACATGCTTACATGCTTTCTCTCTCCCTATAATCCTTTTTTTAACAATAAGGGAGTTTCTCTCTCCAAAACAGATCCATAGATCACATGCCCTGAACCATTCAAGATCTGCTTCCTGAAGCTAACCATTGTCTCTTCCAGAGAATGAGATACACATGGGCAATGGTCATAGTGATGGAAGTGTGAATTCTCAAAAGAAAAGAAAATTAGTATGATGAAGCTTAAACTTCATAATAGATAGTAAATACTACAAGCATAGATGATAAAGTGTCAGACAGAGTCAACATCCACCAAAAATGGGAAGACGGACTGTCAAATTAACTGTCAGTATGTGCTGTTACATTTGCTTAATTTTCTGCTATATTTTAAGGCTCCACAATCACATTAATTGACATCCACTTGGTGGCAAATGGCAGAATCCTCCTATTTCAATTTCTCCTGAAAATCAAGAGAATAAGAAGTACTTTGTTGAATGTTTACTGTAAACTGTAATAACTTTAAGGCTCAGTATAATGTTTTAAGTTGATAATTTATTATGCATATAAAAATATTTACTGGCATTGGAAAATGTGAAGCTTTTCTAGTGTAAGCAGCCTTTCTATAATCTCTTACCACAGCTGATATGTCTCCACTGAAGTCAGAATATTCCTCAGATTCCTACTTTAGAGAACATTCTAGTTAGATAATAACAATAATACAAGCTCAAATGCAAAGTAAAATGTATTTATTTTATCTGAGACTTTACCATATGTGCAACATGGCCATTGTTATGAGGGACACAAATCTTTAGATCATGTCCTTCAAGAACAGACATCTATGTGGGAAGAAAATGTATGATGGCTCTGGCGTGTTATTTGGAAGAGAAGCCTTGTAGAAGTCACTTACTCTCTTTTGACAGTACAGCTGCGTAGAGGGCAAAACATGACATGGCTTCAGAAACAAGCATACTGGCCTATGCATACAACTCTGGATCCTCTCTTCAGATATCGGTAGTCAGGGCTATAGCCAGAGGAAATAACAATCGTAGGACTGTTGTAACAGACATAACAGATTCAGTTTATATATAATTTCACCATCTGCTCATGTTTTGAAAAGCCCTTCTCCTCTTTTGGGTAATTCATTTCACATCTGGCTTTGATTTTCCACCACTGGTGTGATATCTGACAAAGTGATCAGACAAGTTCACTTTCTATATTTTTAGATTATGAAGTTCAATTAATGGTAAATACTGTATAATTCAACAATCAGGCAGTAAGTAGATATATGTAGGTCTTGTGAGTTTTCTTGGTAATTTATTCATGCTTCTCATTTCCATTGGAAGATCTTAAGTAATGCTTCCTTCTGTCTTTAGACTCAAAGTTTCTCAGAATTTCATTCACTGAATCTTAGAAGAGCGTAAGAATTCATTACTGGATTTACTTTTCTCAAAATTTTGTATTTCCTCTTTCTATCATTCTAGAGTTTCAAGTGTTGTTTTGGAAAACATATATCATTATTTAATCAACAGTAAATATGTTGTCATCCTCTGTGTCCCCTCTCCCTCATTCTAGTCGGACATTGCCTGAGCCTACTGAATCCTCTGCATTCATAGCACATTTGTGAGGGCTGCATGCATGGCTGCTTCAACATCACCAAATCAGAAATTCATATATCTTATAACTTTTATTATTTTGATATTGTCATGTCACTCTGAAATATTCATATTTAACACATATGAGAGCAAACTATATCAATAATGTTTTGTGCATAGCTTAGATCCCTGTTTATTAACAGGGGAGTGCTCTTGCAAGTTTGTCTTTAAACAATAATTACCAGTTTTATAATATTTCTGTTGAAACAGTTTTTCATAATTGTCTTAATCTTTTTTATTTAATCTTAAAAAGCTAGGGATGAACAGCAGAATCATTTGGATTTTTTTCTTAATATGCAACTATCTCACTTAGAAAGAAGTAAACCTATAAAAGCTGCACTAATGTCTAATGAAAAACTACTGTGTGATTCTATGTATGTGAAGTGGACACTTCATACAATGGAACCTAATTTCATTTCCTTTGTTTGGTTAGAAGCCATATTCCCAGCATTGTTTCTCACAGGAAAATGTATCCTACTTTTGGTAATTGGGCCCTAGAGTCACTCGAAGGAGACAAGGCTGTGATTTGGCAGGACTGGTTTGATGATTATTCTTTTTTCATAACTTGAAAGCTGTTTCTTTGTATTCTGGCCTCAACTGTTTTCTTGTGTGATAGTCCCCTATTTATGATGTGTTCTTTTTCTTGGAATACATTCAAAATATTCTATGTGTGCTTTTAAGTAGCTTGACTTTCAAGTGCTGCAGCGTGACTTTCTTTGTATTTTCCCTCTTGGGGTTTGTTGAGCTGCATTAACCTACAAAGTTACATTTTTGTGTGTGAAATTAGAAAAAAGATTGGTCATTATTTTTATCACTCCTTTTTTCTGTCTCTGTCTGTCTTTATCTCTCTCCCATCTTACTCCTTCTGGGATTTCTTAAAATTTTACTACATTTTCCTGATATTCTATCTTTTATTTTTAATATGTTTTATCTTTGTTATTTGGCTTGGATAATCTATCTTCAAGTTTGTAATAAGCTTTTAATATCTATAATTATTTTTCCTGTTTAGAAAGCAGACAGTTCCCTGTGGCGGGGACAGGTTAATTAATTCCATCAGTTCTCTCTAGTTCTGTCTGGTTCTATCAGTTGCTCATAACACAGCAATAACCAAATTGCTTCCCCTTGTCCAATCTCCCCTCTCTGAGGATGTGTAATGAAAAACAAACGGACAGCATCTAGGTATGGAGGCCATACCATAGTAATGTGAATATAGGGATTTAGACATATGTGGTACCCATCTGACCCTCTAAGAGAGAGAAATTTAATCTCCCTATTTCTCCTCAGGAATAAAAGAGGAGAAAGCATGGTTTCCTACCATTTGGGATATAAAATATGTGGTGATCAGGCAATAAAAATAAACCAGCCCAGTTTACAACCCCTGGAAGAGCTCCTTAACTCCTTGTCTCATCTCCCTTTGAAATGTAAATTTATGACTCCTGGGTGGTCTTTCAGTGTTTGAATCATCTCTGAAGTTCCTAACTATCATATATATTCTTCTGAGGGGTTTTTTTGTAATTTATATTTTTCTCCAGCTCATTGTTTTAGAATTTAGGTCTGATAATTCCAATATCTGGATCACCTTGGGGTGGCTCAATTTTCACTTTGTGTAAATGCATGGTATGTTCCTGTTTCATTTATATTTAATGTATTGGATTGTATTCTAGACCCTGTGAATAGTACATTGTATGGTCTTTATATTCAGTTATATTTCTCTAAATAGTGTTTTTGGTTTGTTTTAGCAGAAAATTAACTCAATTAGCCTGAACCTGCAAACTTCACCTTATCTGAGGTTAATGACCACTTAGATGTAGGTTTGCTTCTTTTTGATGGCTGGTTGTGCTGTTTGCACCATATTCCATGAATCCATGTCAGGGACAAGGAGGACTTCGGTAGAGAGGTTTTCACAGAATCTGTCGTTTTTTTTCTTCAGGGATTTCCCTCACTTTTCAACAGCTGTGACTTCCCTAGGCTCTATCTTCGCTAGGCTAGAAAGACAGTATGTTTCTATGGTAGTTTAAGCTACTTCACACCATACTCAACTCTAGCCTTTCCTCAGACCAATGCTACAAGGACAAGAAATGTAACTGTACTAGACTCTTCTTGCAAGACTCCATCCCCTCCAAATATGCCTTAGATATTTTATACAATGTTTTTAATTTTATATCAACTTTATATCTGTGGGTGAATCAGTCTGCTGACAACTTTATCTGCCCTACTAGAGATGAAACGTACACGTGGGTAATGTTTGCATATTTATGTATAAATATCATTCACACTTTCATTAGAGTTATTACTAGATAACTGGTATATTTAACTGAAGACTAATTTACAAAATAAAGTACTCTCTATCTTCAAGAATGCCAGATTATTGGTAACCGTGGCATTCATTGTATGCTCCTCAAGAATAGAGTATTTGTCTTTAGAACTACATAGCAATAAAGATTTAGTTCCTGGACCATATCCAGTATTATATAGGTAGGTTTGAACCCAAATGCATTGTTAATTCTGATGTAATCAATTGGTAATTTTTCCTGTCATGTGTCACTTAAGTTTGGATCTTTTTGAGACTAACTTTGGAATAGTGCTCATAGCTTACAGCCACCCTTTTTTTCTTGCTCTTGCTCTACTTCAGCAGTTTTCAACTTTCACTATATAACAGACTCACCAACACAAATGTTAAGTACTAACTGTTGCCTAGTCTTTACCCCAGACCAATGACTCTGGAGGTAAGACTGATATACCAATAGTTTTGGAAATATTGCTACATAATTCTAATATGCATCCAGGTTATAGACCTTAGTTTCATTTAAAATCAAGCTAAAAATTTAGAGTGTACTCCATATGAAAAAGTGGCCAAACAATTATAAAAAGAGCAAGCTTGCACAATTTTATATCCTTCCAGAATTTTACAATTTGTGCATATATTAATACTATCCTCTGTCCTCTGACTCATTCTTATAAATGTAATTTGAAGGTCTGCTCATCATAGCTGGCCCTAATATTTTAAAATAATAGTGGGAGGAGGAACTGCAAATATAAGGTAGGCATTGTGTGCAGCTTATTATCCCTGTTGTTCAGAGCAGACTCAACTGGGAAGCCACTGCAAGATTTTGATCAGAATAATTGCACACAACACACACACTCATACACTGGTGTGAAATATGTTGGCAATGTTTGACAAGGTTCATCAGAGAAAGCCCATAGATAATGTTAATGGAAAAACTTGGAACTCTGGGTCATTAGATTTATCTTCCGTGAATTTTGTTTTTGAACATGCTTTTATTCCAAAAACATTCTCAGCTGGCCGCAGAATGAGAGTGAAATTTGTGCTCTGGAATTTTAATATAATTTGGTCTGTTCATACTATAGTATATCAACTGAGATAGCTTCTTGACAACACCCTTCTACCCTGAGGGTGGCCTCTGATGACACCTCTCTTCCTTATTTTAGAAGCTACAAGTCAACTTCATCTCCTGGCAGTGGATTTCAAGGGTATAAATACTATGAAGTACTCGAGGAATTACTGAAGTATACTGAAGTCTTCTTAGAAAACTATTCACACTCTCCTTTCAATGTTGTTAAAAACATTATTGTGCAAGGATTAATAAATTAAATTCTACAGATTTGATAGGAAAATCTGTTCAACAATTTATGTCTTTGGTTATTCACCAAGGACATTGCCTATTTTGATTAAATGCATTTGTTGCCAAGAGATGCTACAGGAACTAAATATGGGATTGGTGAATGAAAGGTAGCAAATACAGGGCTGAGTGAGAACACTGAAGCCAACCCTTAACAGTTTTATTATTTTGCTTGGGACAAGACTGAGACAGTCATGAAATGAATACCAGGTTAAGCTGCCTTCAGCTTACAAAGGAGAAAAATGAAAGTAAATACTACTGCGACTGGCCACAGGGCACAATTTAAATAAGTAGAGTAACTTCAACATTCTACTTATGATTTATTTTTGGATTAATTAAATTTTTGTAACCGGAAAAGACACCAGAGTTCGGGCTGCCTGTCTCTACCAAATCCAATAAGCAATGACAGCAATTGAATCTTTTTTGGGTGCTTTATTCAGATGGCCAGTGATCTGAGAAGATGGCAGGTTCATACCCTAACAAACCATCTTCCCTTCTCTTTCCAGGCCAGATCTTTTATAATGGAGGTGCGGGAGGATAAACAAACAAGGTGAGGTGAAGGTTTTGAGATTCCGAAACTGCAGCATTCCTGTCCTCAGCAGCTAGCTGTTCCCAAGGTGGGGAGGGTAGTTGTCTGCTCTCCCTAGAACAAAGGTCCGGATGTCCCCAGGCAGTAATCTCTAGCCAGCATCCCAGGAGGCAGGTTGGGCCTTATCTGTAGTTTCTGAAACAAAGGCTTTAACATACACATTACTTGCTAGACTTATAACTTTTTCCTTAAGCTAAAATTTTTCAAGTCTTGACTCCCCTATCATTTTGATAAGCCAGGTTTTCAATAAAAATATTGTCCTTCCTTCTCTCAGTCATTTCTGGGATGTTCCAATGAATGGAGTTTTGGTGTTTATTCCTGTCTCAGACCTTTAGAGTAAGGATCAATCTATTTGCCCATAAGACTTACAGAAACACAACAGTTTTTTGAGAGAGACTTCAAATTCAAATGAGTCATTAGGACAGAATTCAAATTCTGGGATCAGAAGATACATACTATGGCTGGAGGCCATTCTCCTTGAATCTATGCAGAATCTATTGATTCTCTGCTGCTTCCTAAGAAAGGAATTCTTGTGACCATCAGTGACAACACAGAGACTCAACTAAGTGGAATTCTGGGTGGGAAAAGCCTGAGTAGGACACAAAGAATGGGGTCAGTGTCCTTTGGCTGCTGCTGCTCTTGGGTCCTCATTGGAACCCATGTGATGCATCTTGGTGGAGATTCCAGATATCAGTGTTGTGTGTGCATGTGTTAGTGTGTCTGGGGATGGGAAGGGTTATGGTCTATTTTCAGTAGTTGTTCCAGGAATAGTGGAAGCTACTGTAATTTATCATTAAAATTAATTGCACATATTCTATAATCACAGCATGATTGAGAATTGGAATATCACAATTATCACAATAAAAAGATGAGACCCCAGATCTTCTAACCTGGTCTTATAGTATTACCACAAAATGCTGAGGAATTGTACTTTATAATTCAATTTTTTAATATTTAAAATGTTTCTATTAAATTAGATAAGTATTTTAATCATAAACATGTGCTGTTCTTACTCTTAAAAAATTGTTGCTTACTTCACAGAATATGCACTGATTACCTCCTTTAGATTTTCATAAGAGACAATTCAAGTGTGTCACTGGTATCACTGTAAATATGAGGTTTCATAAAGTTCATGTGAGAATTTGAAAGGCTAATAAATTAGGTTGTTATTAGTGTAGAAACAGTCTACATATGTCATTAAAAATATGTTACAATGTCAGGCAGATTGCCAAACACATATTTTCTAGCATTTGGGAAAGTAGTATTGTCAGCATGCAGGTCAACAGACTCCTGTGGTGCAAAGTTAATTCTACATGGGCCTGGATATTAGGTCTTCAGTCCTCATGCCGGGCAGTGATGCAGAAACACATCTGAGGTGGAGCTAAGGCATAGAGGTAGAACGATGATTATGTGATATGCATACCGTCTATAGTGGAGGCTCTGTCTCTGTGTTATCTGTTGCTATCAAGAAAACAAAGTAAACATTTAAATAAGAAGATACTTAACACTAAGGATTTCTCTGGTAAACAGAAATTAATTACTCGAAAAAATTTCACTCAATCAGGAATCAATCCACACGTCCAGAACAATTCCTTCCACATGTCTGCTATTTCTTCTCTCTGCATTATAAGGTGTCAAGTCTGGTATATACCAGCACACGTATCAACATATATCATCACCCTTTTATGTCAGGGTACTTCATGTCACAAGAACTTACTAAAACAAAATGAGTTCTGCATTTGTATGTTCTTTAATTATGTAGGTAAACACTTATTTTATATTCGTGCTTTTTAAAATTTTGACTGGGGATATAATGATAAAGATATTTAAGAAATGGAAGACAGAGTAAATGACCATGATATCAGGCTGGGGTATAACTATATTCACTTATGAAGATAGCTTTTTATATTTAGGCATATTTAGGCATATGCTGAAGTAGTAATTAAGATCCTTCTACAATTTTGAATATTGTATTAACATTTTTCACTTAAACATCTGCTCTTACATGTACAGTGTCCAGCAGAAGTAATATTTAATTGAGTGTGGCTGGTAGAGTAACAATACAGGTACAATAACTTATAGTTTTAATTTGAACACTACATCTAAAATGTCATATGGTATGCTTGAATGTGATATTGTTGTTATAGAATTACATGTTTATGATTTTGTAATAAAAAGGGGTGTTATTTGTGTATGTATGTATACACACATATACTTTCTATAATATCAATAATAAAGGAATTTTTTTCTAACAAGAAAAATTTAAAGTAGTATAATGTGACATGAATGATTCAGCCTTTCTTAAAATTACCATGCATACTATGGTTTAGGTGAGAGTTTTTAGAAGCAAAGCCTAAAACCAAAATTAATTCTAAGTGATATAGTTAGTGATTTCAGAAAAAGAAGTGTGAGGGAAACAGGGAAGGGGAGAGAAACAGGCAAACAGGAATAGAGTCTTTTTGTAAACTATGAACAAAAATTCTGCCATAGATTTATTCTTGTTTTTCTAGTGAGAGATTTTATTTTTTTTTTTGAAAAATAGCCTTATTGAGGTATAATTGATATACAAAAAAAAAATTGCACACCTTGAATGTATACCTCTTGATGAGTTTGGACATATGCATACACTTGTGATATCACCACCACAACCAAGCACATTCACCTCCAAAAATGTTCTTATGTCCTTGTGAGAGTATGTGTGTATATGTATTCTCCATAGAGTTAGTCCTGAGACTAGAGGCCCAGTCTTTTGTATTTTTTTTGCAGTCATGAGTTATCAATCAACAGTTAAGGTAGCTGGGGTAGAGATCAGGGCAGGACATAAATGACACCACTAAAACTGTATAGGCAACTGCTTCCTTCTTGACCTGTCTACCCCCCTCTACTTTGAATTCTGTCACTTGAGCTCATGGGAAGGGAAGGAGTAAAGGGATCTAGCAATGTTGGTTATTTCTTTGCACCAAATCATGATTTCCCTTATCTTAACACTTCTATTAGAAATCTTTATAAAAGGGCTGCAACAACTACCCTATGCTGCCACCATAAAAGCCGTGTTAAATGCTGAAACTTTAGCATCTTGTACACAGGTAGTCGGAATGTTGAAATGAATTGAATTTGATACCTTCAGCTCTTTGCTCAGACTTTTGTATACTCCCAGTTTCTCACTAGCATTAAGAACAGTTCAGTTAACCAGCACAGGGGTAATATTAATCAAAATAAGCTCAACACTGTGTTATTTTGTCATTGTTCCACATGCCAAGAATGGTTTACTTTATGATCAACCATTTAATTCACACTTTCATGCTCAATTTCACTGACAGTGATGCAATATGATAATAAAAAACTGAGTAAACCGATCAGACTGCCTTTTTAAAAAATTGAATGAGGGAGGAGTGTAAAATTAGAAATTTTATAACTGCACATAAAATGTATTTTAGAAAGGAATATCTAAACGTTGATTAAAATACTTAGCCTTCAAAGAATTGTCTCTCACTTCATAATGGTTCTAGCATCAGTGGGGATTAGGAAAGGGAGGGACTGTTCAAGTGTTTCAAAATCACATACCAGCAAATACTTTCCTAGTTTGCATACCCTTGAGATTTAAAAATAAAAATAAATATAATCTCTTCACTCCTTTAATATAGGGAAGCACACAAACTATGGGAAATGTAAGCAGCCAAAGTTTCCTCTAGGACTGAAGCCCAAGGATTGTGCTTGAAGATCTTCTCTTTTGTTAGCAAAACAGCTCATATGCAAAAGTAGGAGAACACAATGAATTAACCAAATCTTTTATTTACATTCTTTGGGGATGGCCAGGGATCTGATGTCTTGTAACAGGAAGTTTCTTACTGATAATTGCTGCCAATTGCCCCACTGGATAAACATTTTAACTGTATAGTGGCAAAAACAGTTCAGGAAGAGTACTTTCAGTTTTGGTCCTAATTCTGGACATAGTTCATTCTCAAGTAGTTTGACAATAGCAATGCATTTCAGAATTATTTTAATAGGTTTACTGCAGAGCAGTGACAGTGTAACAGTATTCCCATCTTTATTTTTTCTATAACAACAACAATAATAATAAGTAACATTTATTGACATATTAGATGCAAGGCACCAGGCTAAGCATTTTATAGATATTACCCATTTAATCAAGCGCTTCCTTGAGATAACATTTGTCTCCTCTTACAAATGACAGGACACGCTTTCAAAGTTGTTAGCATGCAGTGAATGAATGCCAAAGTCATAATTCTGAACTTCCCCAAAACACGAACCTCTATGCTATACCTTTTTCTATTCCTGCTTGCTGCCTTAGTTTTTGGTATTGTTTAATATTCCCTCTTTTGGAAACATTAATTAGGCTACTTCTGGAACAGTGGCTGGCAATGAGCAGTATTCATTTGGTACATGTTTCCTCTGAAAGTTAAATACAGAATACTTATAAATCATATATACATAAGAGTGGTGTATCCCTATGTAGAATCTCTTATTGTGTTCAAAAAGAAAAAAAAAGTAACAACTTAGAGCACTCATGGGCATCACCCCAGTGTCTTCAAAATGTTCCTGTGAAAATATGCATGTGACCTTATCTAGTAACAGACTACTCTTTCTCTCCTATTTATAGTTAGTCACACACATTATTTTGTCAGCTAATCTAGATGCTTCCCCTTTAACTCTAAGGTAAAGAAAGACAAAGTTGATTGTATATCTAAGTATGTGTGGCATAGGGGTATATCAGAAGGACCCTGTTTGGACAATGTTATGAGGGTCCACCAAGCCAGAACTGGATGGGAAGCCAGTACACGAGGCGTGGTGGAGATCACCCAACCCTGACCTCCACTGTGCTGCTGTGAGGACTGGGTGGATTTCTCTTTAATTTCTTCTAGTCTAGAGGTTGCTGCTAGTGTTCAATTTTTGTACCAACAAATACTGGTGCTACCCAATGGAGCACCTCCAGACAATTGATACAAACACTAGTTAAGCCTCCATGATTTATGGAAGAAATAAAGTAATTACTGAGCTATGGATGATCAGTTTGTATTGTCATCGGTATTGTCATTACCTTAGTCTCTGAAGTATAAGGTTACAAGTGTAAATTTTCTCTCTATGTGTGTTTAAGTGTTGATTCATTCATAGGAAGTTCCAGGAATAAATATTTTTACTCCCATTGCCAACAAAATTTATTGATACAATTGATTATGCATAAATTGCTTAAAAGCTCCCCCCACAAAGACCCTGTTACCAATTGAGTGGATGGGAGGTCAAATGTAAACATTACCTAACAATCAGGTAGGCTTTTGTTAAAATATTGACATAAATATAATCTAACTTTTTTATTGTCAGGACTGTTTTATTGTCAGGAGTATATTAAAACATAGGTCAAATCTAAGTAATAAATTTCTTAATTGATTATTATCCCACATACATGACTTATGAAATAGGAAAAAAGGGGGCAAGGAATATAAAATATCTGTCCTACATAATCTCACGCAAAAGTGGACTCCTATTCAACTTAATAGCATTTATCAATTTTCAACATGAAAATACATACAATTTTTATCACATATCATATATTATTGCATACCATGTATCAGTTTAGGGCTATCTTCTATAAAAGTTTTCAAATCTGTATTAATCCAAAGTGGACCTCTCCCTTCTGTTAAATGCAGTTTTTCTCTATGGTAACTAAACATATAAAAGTGTTTCAACTAGTTCTGAATTTGGACAGGAGTAATTTCTAATATTAGGTAAGAATAAACGATCTAATGCTTTCAATTTTTTTATTTCAATCTGGATTTTAAAAAAATCCCTCAAATTATAATTACCATAAAACTTATCACCCAAACCAGGACATTTTTGAAATGAAAAGCACTACCGTTAATTAATCCAGGAAAATAAATTGTAAGCCTAGCCTGTCCTGAGCGATCCAGAACACTTGCATGAGTCTGGACTATGTGAGGCAAACCGGGCTCCTAGGGTGCAAAATTTAAACAGACACTCACTCTCAGGGTCATGCACACGTTTCTGATCTCATTGTCAAGCCCAACATTGTGTTGAACAACTCACATATTAAATAAATCCTGCCTAATTTTTAAATAATCTATTTTACTATTTAACAAAATCTATTTTTTAAAAAATCTAACGTGCCCTGGCTGGTGTAGCTCAGTGGATTGAGCGCGGGCCTGCGAACCGAAGGATCGCGGTTCGATTCCCAGTCAGGGCACATGCCTGGGTTGCAGGCCAGTTCCCAGCAGGGGACACATGAGAGGCAACCATACATTGATATTTCTCTCCCTCTCTCTTTCCTACCCTTCTCCTCTAAAAATAAAAAATAAAAAATAAAAAATAAAAAAAAACTCAAAAAATAAATAAATAAAAAATCTAACGTATTTTGAGCAAAGTCCACAATATGATTGTTCGTTGTTTACATGTGAAACATTTTTAGCAAATGGAGAAGGAGAGCAGCATTTAAAAACTCCAAGATCATCATTTACAGAGAGGCATACTTATTTACATATGTTTATTTCTTTCTTTTTCTTCAATTGTTCCTGTTACTTTAAAAGCCTCCGGGTATTAATTAATTAGCATATACAATAAAGTAACATTCTGGGAGCAAATAAAGCATGCTGTAGAGACATTAATTAAACAACATTCTGAGAAAATATCTATAAACAGCTCACGGTAAATACTGTTGGCTGATTATTTCACTATTAGCTCTAAGAAAATGCTTTAAAATAGAAAAAAATTACTATTGATATTCATTTACTTCTATGGTAGCCATGGAAAATAAATATAGTAGGTACAAAGAATACAAGTAACAACATTACATTTTCTTAAAGTGACTATAAGCAGACGCATATAAGAAAGATTGTTGACTTTGAAGTTATTTAATGAGAAGGATCAATCTCAAGAGAGGCTTATACACCAGGAATTCCATACACCAAGTTTTAAAGTTATAAAAGCCTATGTTTAGTGTTTGTGTGTGTGTGTGTGTGTGTGAGAGAGAGAGAGAGAGAGAGAGAGAGAGAGAGAGAGAGAGAGAGAGAAAGCTATCATTTTAATTTTAGGCTTTGGATTTGCTCAAATGGTGAGTGGTAGCCACAGTGAAAATGAACAGCTTTATACCTGTCAACAGTAATTTTTCAAAATGATTTTGAATCTGGGGATAGAAGAGTGGTCATCAAAGTATTTACAATTAAAATAATAGTAGGAGATCCAAGATAGCAGCGGATTAGCTGGCAACTCCATTAATCTGTTCTCAGATATGGACCGGATTTGCAGTCAGAACACAGAGAGGAGAGTGAATAAAAGTGTCTGTGCTTGAGCGCATATGTGGGCCCAGCACAGCTCATGAGCCAAGGGCAGTTAAGAATAGAGAATTTGGGCTGACCTTCCTGCGAGAGAGCACAGAAGGGTCAGATCTGGAAGGCAGGAGCTGAGCAACTGAGATTTGCTGTGGTCAGCCAGACCCTTTTACAGAGAAGTGAACCTAACTGCAGGATTACACTCTCCTTGGATCTGCGAGGCCAGGTTCAAGAGTTTCATGCTGTGGACATTTCCTCAGGGGAAAGGAGAAAAAGTTCCAGTAGGGCCTTTTGCCAAACACTATGTGAAACACAGCTCCTCAGGCTCCAATCGACTAAACCCATCGGAGCAGAAAGAATACAGACAGGCACAACAAGGCACTATCTTCTCTCCAGTATACTTTGTTAACATTTGTTTCATATCCTTCGAGTTTGGGCATAATATGACACCAGGTTTTATAATGTAGTTCATTTCAAACTTCATAAATTGTTCTTCCCTTTTCTTACTCCACACTTTGTATTTCTTCCTTCCTCCCTCTTTGTATTTTTGTTTTCAACTCTATTTTCTCTCTTGTTATGACTTGTTTCTATTCTGCACTTTTACTATTGCTCCTCCCTCCAGGCTCTCAAAACCATTTGTGATTGTCATTAATCACCTCACATTCATTTTCCCATTGTTAATATACCTTTAACCTCTCTCCACCTTAATCAACCTTTGCTCGTAGGTTGTGAATGAGGAGGTTGTTGCTATAGTTCTTCCATCTCATTTCTGGATAGTCACTATCTTTGTATTTCAAATCTCAAATTTTACCCTTCCCCTCTCCTACTCCATTTTGCCTTCCTGCTGCCCTTTCCTTTTTGTTGTTGTTGTTGTAAATGTTAATCCTTCCTTATATTAGCTGAGTTTTCATTCCACACTCTTAGTAATACTTCTCCCTCTATCCCATCAAAATAACTGCTCTTTCCTCCAGACATTTCTTCAGCTCCTCTTTGTTTCTTTTGTCTTTCTTATTTCCATCTCACCTATATAAATCTTAGCTCACTGGTTATACGTATGTTTTTTCTCTCATTAGATGTATACATATATTTTTTTAAATTTCCATTTTAACCTAATACTATATGCTTCCTTTCTCTTACTCCATTCTACCTTCCCTCCTCCCTGTTATTTATGAGGTAAATTTTATTTTTTTCCCTCTTTGCCTTGTCTTCATTCCCTCCTCTTATTATTGCCCCTCCTTCTTCCCTTAAAAATATCTTTTCTTTCATTAAATTATCTCATATTCATATTTCCTTCCTTATAATAGTATTACTCTTTTTTACACCTTTATTAATATTGGCTCATTTGCTGTTGATCTGTAATTGGGGGCGGGGGTTATTTTTGTGGGTGTGGATCTATGTTCTGGGCTGTTTGATTTTTGTTCTGGCAGCCCCTGTACAACAATATACAAGATGTAGTGGGTAGAGTGACTCTCAGTCAGTCAGCTTGAGGAAAGAAGCCACCAAAGGATAACACAACCACCACCAAAATGCAGCTACAACAAGAAAGCCCACATAAATGCATAAAGGGCAGCCCAAGAGCATCAGGCTCAGGTGATTGAGGAAACTGCACCAACGAGTCCCACAGGTCTCCTACTACAGATAAATCACACCATGAAGATAGGAGTCAACACATATCAATCAAACATGCAGAAACAAACAAGAAGAGTCACATAAAATTGGGAGACAAAGAAACAACTCCCTATCAAAAAGAAAGGAGGAGTCCTTAGAAATACTGCTAAATAAAATTGAGGCCATATTCAAAGAGCTTAGTGAAAACTTCACACAATTCCAGAGATATCTGGAAAAAATTCAAGGAACATCCTGTGAACTACATCAACATGAAAAAGGACATAGAAACTATCAATAAGAGTCAGGAGGAAATGAAAAATACAGTATCTGAAGGGAAGAAAATAGTAGAAGGAATTAAAAGCAGATGAGATGAAGCAGAGGATCCAATCAGTGAATTGGAGGATAAAGTAGAAAAAAATTCCCAGACAGAGGAACAAAACGAAGACTCTAAAAGAACTAAAAGGGGTTAAGGGAGATACAGGACAACATGAAACATAATAATATTCATACAATAAGAATACCAGAAAAAGAAGAAGAGGAGCAAGGGATGGAAAACCTGTTTGGAAAATGTAATGACACAAAATGTCCCTAACTTGATGAGAGGAAAAAAAAAAACATACAAGTCCAGGAAGCAGAGAGGGTTCCAATCAAAGACACATCATAATTTAAATGGCATAGAAAGAATCCTAATGGCAGCAAGGGAGAAACAGTAACATACAAGGGAGTTCCAATAAGGCTAGGAGCTAATTTCTCAATAGAAACACTACAAGCAAGAAGGGAATGACATGAAATATTGCAAGTAATGAAGAACAAGGTCCTGCAACATAGACTATTCTATCCAGCAAGGCTCTCATTTAAAATGGAAGGCAAAATAAAGAGCTTCCCAGACAAAAGAGGGCCAGAAGAGTACATCTCCACCAAACCGTTGTTGCAAAAAAAAAAAAAAAAAAAAAAAAATGCTAAAGGGACTGCTTTAAGAAGAAGAAAAAAATAGAGAGAGAAAGAGAGAAATACAGATACAAAGGGAAAAAAATGACAATGAATAAGTACCTATCAACAATAACTTAAATGTAAATGGATTAAATGCTCCAATCAAAAGACATAGGGTAGCTGAATGGACAAGGAAAAATCACCCACACATATGTTGTCTATAAGTGACCCACCTCATAACAAAAGACCTACACAGACTAAAATGAAGGGTTGGAGAAAATATTCTGAGCAAATTGACAGGGGAAAAAAAGCTGGGGTTGAAATATTTATATCAGACAAAATAGACTTCAAAACAAAGGCCATAAAAAGAAATAGAGAAGGATAGTTCATAATACTTTAAGGCAGAAACCATCAAGAAGATATAAATACTGTAAACATACATGCACCAAACCTAGGAGCACCCAAATAAATAAGGAAAATGTTGGAGGACTTCAAGAAAGATATCAAGAGCAACATATTTATAGTAGGGGATTTTAATACCGTATTGTCAACAATGGATAGATTTTTCCAAACAAAGAATCAAGAAATATACTGTGGCACTGAATGACACTCAAGATCAAATGTGCTTAACTGATATAAAAATAGGACCTTTCAAATCAAACACACAAAATATATGTTCTTTTCAAATGCACATAGAACCTTTTCTTTTTTCATATAATTTCAAATTTATTTACTTTTATTGTTCCAGTACAGTTGTCTCCATTTCCTCCCTACCACTGTTCCCTGCCCCACTACCCATACCCTCGGCCCTCAATCCTACCCTCTTTGTCTTTGTCCATTGGTCCTTTACATATGTTTCTTGATGACCCTTCCTGTTCTTTCCACCATTACCCCCTCCCACTTCCCCTTTGGTTACCCTCAGTTTGTTTTTTATTTCAATGTCCCTCTTGCTTGCTTGTATGTTTTGCTTGCTTGTATGTGTTGTTGATTAAGTTCCACTTATAGGTGAGATCATATAGTATTTGTCTTTCACCACCTGACTTATTTCACTTAGCACAATAGAACAAATGATAGGACACAAAATAAGCCTCAACAAATTCATGAAAATTGGAATTATGTCAAACATTTTCTTGGATAAAAATGGCTTGAAACTAGAAACCAACATCAAGGGAAAAAAATAAAAACAGTCAAATCCATGGAGACTGAATCACATGTCATTACAAGTAGAATGATTTAACAATAAGAACAATGAAGAAATTGAAAAGATTCTGGAAACATATGAAAATGTACACACAACAGCCCAGAATCTATGGGACACAGCAAAGGTAGTCCTGAGAGGCAAGTTCATAGCAATACAGGCCTACGTAAAAAAGATGAGAGAGTCTGAAAATAACAACCTAACCCTACTTCTGCAAGAACCAGAGGAACAACAAGAAACAAAGGCCAGACTGAGAAGAAGGAAGGGAATAACCAAGACCAGAGCAGAATTAAATGACACAGAAACTAAAAGAACAATTCAAAGAATCAGTAAATACAGGAGCTCTTTCTTCGAAAAGATAAACAAAAGCAATAGCCTTTAACAAACTCATCGAGAAAAAAAAGAAAGGAGCTAAAGAAAATCAGAAACAAAAGAAGAGAAATTACAACTGACACCACACAAATACAAAGGATTGTCAGAAATTACTACCAACAACTATATGCCAAGATATTGGGTGAATGGACAAATATCTGAAAACATATAATCTTCCAAAACTGAGTTAAGAAGAAGCAGAAAGCCTGAACAGACTGATAACAGGTAGTGAAAGTGAAGCAGTAATCAAAAAACTCCCAGCACATAAAGCCCTGGAGAAAAAGCTGCGGTTTCACAGGAGAATTTTACAAAACATTTAGGGAAGAACTAACCCCTATCTTTCTCAAACTATTCCAAAATATTTAAGAAGAGGGAAGACTCCCAAAACCCCTTTATGAGGTCCATGTTATCCTAATTCCAAAACCAGAAAAAGAAACAAAAAGAAAGAAAACTAGAGGCTATTATCACTGATGAAAGTAGATGCTAAAATCTTCAAGAAAATATATGCAAACCAGATCCAGCAATACATTAAAAAGATTATATACCATAATCAAGTGGGATTCATCCCAGGGATGCAGGATGATACAATATTTGCAACTATATAAATGTAATATATCACATAAAAAATGAAAGACAAAAATAACATGATCATATCAGTAAATGCTGAAAAAAAAACATTTGATAAAGTACAGTGCCCATTTATGATAAAAACACTCAGCAAAGAGGGAGTAGAGAGATTATACCTCAATATAATAAAGGCCATGTATGAAAAACCTATAGCTAACATTGTATTCAATAAAAAGCTTTCCCCTCTAAGATTAAAAAAGGGTATCTATTTTCACCACTTATATTCAAGATAGTATTAGAAGTTCTGGTCACAGTGATCAGATAAGAAAAAGAAATAAAAGGCATCTAAATTAGAAAGGCGGAAGTAAAACTGTCATTGTTTGCAAATGACATTGTAGTGTACACAGAAAACCCTACAGACTGCCCCAAAAAACTACTTGATCTAATAAGCGGATTTGGCAAAATAGTGAGATACAAAGTCAATATTCAGAAATCAAAGGCATTTTTTGTACACCAGCAATGAGATATCATAAACAAAAAATAGGAAAAGAATTCCATTTACTATAGCAACAAGTAAAATGGAACAAGTCAATATTCAGAAATCAAAGGCATTTTTTGTACACCAGCAATGAGATATCATAAACAAAAAATAGGAAAAGAATTCCATTTACTATAGCAACAAGTACCTAGGAATAACTTAACCAAGGAGGTAAAAGTCCTATACTCAGAAAACTACAGAATACTAAAGAGAAAATTTAAGGAAGACAAATAATTGGAAGTGCATACCATATTCATGGATTGGAAGAAATAAAATCATTCAAATGTCTATATTACCCAAAGCAATCTATAGATTCAATACAATCCCTAACAAAATACCAATGACATATTTCACATAGAACAAATATTTCAAAAATTTATATGGAACCATAAATGACCCCAAATAGCCTCAGCAACTAGACAAAGAAGAAGAGAGTAGGAGAAATTACAATCCCTGATATCAAACTATATTACAAGATCATTGTAATAAAAAAATTATCTGGTACTGGCATAAGAACCGACATATAAATCAATGGAACAGAATAAAGAGCCCAGAAATAAACACATGCCTCTATGGTCAATTAATATTTCACCAATGGGGCAGTAACATAAAATGGAGAAAAATAGCTTCTTCAATAAATAGTGTTGTGAGATACGGACATGGACATGAAAAAAAAAGTGAAACTAGACCACTAACATACACCATACAAAAGAATAAACTCAAGATGGATAAAAGACTTAAATATAAGTTGTGATACCATTAAAGTCCTGGAGGAAAACATAGGCAGCAAAATTGCAGATATCCCATGTGACAATATTTTCCCTAATATGTCCCCAAAGGCAAGGATATAAAGGAAAGAATAAACAAATGGGAATACATCAAATTAAAAAGCTTCTGTACAGCTAAAGAGAACACCAACAAAATGAAAAGGGAACAAATCATATGGGAGAACATATTTGCCAATGACACCTCAGACAAGGGTTTGACCTCCAAAATATATAAAGAACTCATATGACTCCATGCTCAGAAGACAAATAATAAATTAAAAATGGGGAAAGGCAGTAGCTGGTGTGGCTCAGTGGATTGAGTGCTGGCCTTTGAACCAAAGGGTCACTGGGTTGATTATCAGTCAGGGCACATGCGTAGGTTGGGGATCAGGTCCCTGGTAGGGGACACACAAGAGGCAGCCACACATCAATGTTTCTCTCTCTTTCTCCTCCTTTCCCCTCTATCTAAAACAAGTGAATAAAATACTTTTTAAAATTTATAAAAAAAATAAAATAGGCAAAGTACCTGAACAGGCTCTTCTCCAAGGAGGACATGTGAAAGGTAAATAGATTTATGAAAGAATGTTCAATATCACTAGCCATCAGAGACATGCAAATTAAAACCACAATGAGGTATCACCTTATACCTGTCAGAATGCTCATCATTAATAAATCAATAAACAACAAGTGCTGGTGAGGTTTTGGAGAAAAAGGAACCCTAGTACACTATTGATAGGAATGCAGACTGGTGTAGCCACTGTGTTAAATAGTATGGAATTTCCTCAGAAAACTAAAAATGTAACTGCCTTTGATCCAGTGATTCTACTGCTGGGAATACACCTTAAGAATCCTGAAACACTGGTTCAAAAGAACCTGTGCACCCCAATGTTTGTAGCAGCATTATTTACAATAGCCAAGTGCTGGAAACAGCCTAAGTACCCATCAGTAAATGAGTGGATCAAAAAATCATGGTACATTTACACAATGGAATACTATGCAGTAGAAAGTAAGAAGGAGCTCCTATCATTTACCACAGAATGGATGTAACTGGAGAGTATTATTGTAAGTGAAATAAGCCAGGCAGTGAAAGACAAATACCATATGATCTCACCTATACATGGAACCTAATCAACAAAACAAACAAATGAGCAGAATAGACCAGAGACATGGAAATGAGGAACAAACTGACAGTGACTTGCCGGGAGGCAGGAGGTGATAATGGAGGAAAGAAGGGGAAGGGGCAAGTAAGAAACATGTATAAAGGACCTATAGGCATGGACAACAATGTGGGCATTGACCGTGGGCATGGGGTGGTGGATGGAGCAGTGGAAAGCAATAAGGGAACAACTGGGACAACTGTAATTGAACAAAACAAAAAAAAAATACATAAATAAAAATTAAAAATATAATAGTAGTAATAAATGATATCTTTCATTCATATAGCTATAGTGAGTTGAATGCTATTTTCCTCCCTTTCTTCCCAAAACCCATGTCAACTTGGAACCTTAAAAGATAACTTTATTTGGCAATAGAATTTTTGCAGGTGTAATTTGTTAAATATCTTTGGATGAAATCATCTTGGATTTAGGGCGAGTCCTAAATACAATGACTGCTGCTGCATAAGAAATGGAAGGGATGCAGAGATGTAGAGAGAAAAAAGGCAATGTATACATGGAGGTAAAGTTTGGGATGATACATTTACCAGTCATAGAATGTCAATGATTACCCACAAACACCAGAAGGCACAAGAGAATCATGGGATGGTTTTTCCATCAGAGAAGGAACCAACCCTGCAGACTGTGATTTTTGACTTCTGGCCATCTGTACTGTAAGAAAGTCAGTTCCTGCTGTTTTAAGCTGTTCTGGCGGTGGTGATTTGTTATGGTAGTCCTAAGAAATGAATATTACAACTAATAAACTAGCTATCATTCAATTAGTATATACAGAGGGCTGATATATTTAAGGGCAGTGCTTTAAACTATAATGTTCATGTGAATTTCCTGGAAATCTTGTTACCTGAAGATTCTGATTCATTCTGTCTTGGGAGGGCCTTGAAATAGCATATTTCTAACAAGCCATGAGTGATGCCTATTAGCCAATTCTAAAATGATATTTTTAGTATTAAAGCTATAATATGCTTATCCATACATGCAGATTCAGGGAAAAGCCCTGAAACTAAAAATTTACATCCATAAACAGAGAGCAGGAAAAGACCAAAGAAAGAGATTGGTCACTCCAGTCTAGTAATTAATAGTTTATTAAGGGAAACCTATATACAGGATGCATCTTGGGAACTGCAAGACAAAATAAATTCCCACACCTCTTGGCAGTCACCAGAGAATTATACAGGTTAAAGGGACCGAGGATAGTTACAGGTACTAGCAGATTAATGCTCCCAGTGTGGAAATTAATTTATGTACTTTACCAGGTCAGGACAACAACCTGTTCTAGGAACCAGCACCTAGCAGGAAACAAAAGATGGGTGTTGATTTACGTCAGAATGAACATCGATTGCAATGATAATTACGATTACAATCCATAAGTGGGGGTTGCAGAAAGCAGTCTTCATTTTGGCCTGGACCCGGTCACGGGACAAACATCGGTCATGTCGTGGAGCACGTCTCCTTCACACTGCCCTAACAAAGCACTCAATCTGATCCATGAGCCTCCCTCTGCGGAGCTTGCAGTCTAGGTCAAAGGTAAATCATACTGATGTGAAAAGTTATGTAACAACTGAAAATGTACATAATAGGTAGCCAACTATCAAAGATAATACATGTTAAATCTACTTTAGAAAATCAAGTTATCAGTGATGGTTGGAGTAGTTATGTAAAACTTTGATAAAAGGACAGGTTTGGATTAGGAGTTTAAGACAAATTGACTGAGCAATGGTTAGAGTAGAACCATGATAAGACAACACCAGAGAATAATATGAGGATTTTCAGTGATGTGTTATAGCAATACAATTATTGCTTAGCATATGTTCCATGTATAAATATTAATAGTAACCCAAAACTAATGAAAATGTGAATATGTTTGCAAATATTTATAGAGTTCAATACTCTCTTGCTATTTATAAGAAACAAAAGGAACATAATTTTAAAAATAAAATTATTATCACTATATAAAAATATCCAGGGAGTGTGAAAGTCTTTGAATTTATTACCATGGGAACAATGTATATTGCTTTTATTTCTTTTATATTTTATTTCTACTACTATTATAATTGTTGTTGTTAATTCTGAGACTACTATTTCAATAGCCAGAGTTTTTGGATCTTACACTGAAACACAGAATACAGATTCCAATTTAGTTTACAGGTCCATAGGAAATTTCCCAGATATTGTAATATCCGCCATGTAAGGCTAACAATGCCTTCAACATTCTATAAGGGATGCATTTTGACCAAAATATATGCAAGTAACAAAAAATGTTCCTCTGAGTAATATTTTACAAGTCTTTAATATTTTCTATTCTTACCAATAAAGCCATGACAAACAGCAGGACCATTATCAGAAGATACTAAAGAAAAGAACTTTAAACTTAGTTTTGGAGTTTTTATTTCTGGCAAATTTTCAGCAGACTATACTAAACTGACATCATAAACTGAGACTTGATATCTAATGATGCTGAGCCTTATATCCTCCACTATGTTGAGCATCAACAGTAGTACCTATACATCAAGTGGATGAAGAGCAGTGACAAGTTCTAGATAGAAGTTAGGTGTGAATTATCATTATTTTTAAAAACATACTCTTTAATAGATAAAGAAATACAGGTTTATAGAAGCCAACAATAGTGTCTAATTCTGGATAATGCACGTATGTCATATTAACATACAACTCTTGGAATAGACTGTTTGTGTCCCCCTAAAATTCATATGTGATAGTATTGGGAGGCAGGGGCTTCAGGAGGTGATTTCTTCATGAGGGAAAACCCCTCATGAAGGTTATGAGTGGCCTTGACCCAGAGAGCCTTCTTGCTCTTTTCACTACATGAAACACAGCAAGAAGATAGCATCTATGAACCAGAAAACAGGCCCTCACCAGACACCACGTCCGCAGTGTATTGATCATGAAGAACATTTAAATTTTTCAGATTCTTTTTAATTTCCTTAACTATAATTTTAATTTGTTCTCCAAAGTGTTCTGAAATTTTCTTATTTATGGTTCTTGCTGCTATTTTAATGGATTCATATTTAATTTTGTTTACTTTATTTTTTACATACCTTAGTGTTACACTATTACAGTTGTCCCAATTTTCCCCCTGCATCTGGTACCCCCCATTTCTTTCTGCAATCCCCCTTGATTCATTTTGTTATTGTCAGTTTCGATACATGCTACTGAATTATTTATCTTTTATATAGCAACTTGCTGGCCTCTCCTTTAATCTTAATAATTTATCAGTTGTCTCTTTCCTACTCTTCAATTTATCATATAAAATATACCAAGGGTAATCTTACATTAAACAATAAAAGAGCATTCAAAAATATAAATCACAAATTCAGACCTCTCCTCTTAGCTGCAGACTGCTCTTAGAGCTTTTTAAAAAATAACTCAAAAGTTAGTCTTTTACTGCCATCCTTGCTAATGACTGGTACAGCCAGTGTCATAAAACATAAAACTAGGAGCCATCCTGAAAACCCTTTGTATTCCTAACCCTCATATCCTATACATTATCAAGTTTTGTCAATATCACCTTCTTTGTTTTTATTTCTGTTTTTATTAATTTGAATCTATCTCATCCCCTTCCTTTTTCTCCTTCTTCCTCTTTCTACTACCACAATAGTTTCCTAATAATTCTCCCTTATCAACTCTTGGTTATCTTCATTATGGTAGTTAAAAAAATATTTTTATGAAAGCAAAGTTTATTAAATTTTTGTTCTCTTACAAAATTTTTCCAACAGTCCCAAGATTCTAAGAAAAATTAAAGTGTTTAAAATGGCTTATAAAATTCTTAGAGGACTGATGGCTTCTTCCTTCTCTAATAGTCTAATTAAATTCAGGGCAACACCTAGTTTTTGTTTCTCCATTTATTATGATTTCTGTTTTCTTAACTCCTACAGCTAACTGTTAGGTTTGTAATGTTTATTCTTTTTGATTTTGTCCTAAATGCACACACAAAGGCTTTGTGTTGGGGTCAGATGTTATTTTATGCTCATGGCACAATCAGCAGGGAACATAGCATTGCAGTATTGGTAACCCAACATCCAGCATCCTCCCAAAGTTATGCAAGATGAAGGAAATATGGATTTCCTCTATTATTAAAGGAAAAGCTTAGTATTTTGCCCCCCTTTTTGTCACTCTAACCATTTAATACATAAATAATTATCTCCATGAAAAAATAAGCAGAGTAGGAGAAATGAAAAAAGTTAGAACAAAGGACTAGGACTTAGAGTGTAGTCCAACCTTTGAAAATTAAACGCAGTGTCCCTAGTTAAGTAAATAAACCTCTCTGGAGTTTATTTACTCACCATTTATTCAATTGTAATTTTTCATAGAAAAATCATGAGATGTATTTCAAATACCATACAATCTAATAATTCAGATGTTTTATATACACATACTTGTACATATATCAATCAATATTTAATATATTCACAGAGTTGTACAAACATCACCACCATTAATTTTAGCACATTTCTACATACCTCCAAAAGACTCCAATCAACTTTTAGTCACTCTGTATATAGGCCCAAACCACCCAAGCTCTAGGCAATCAGTAATTTACTTCCTGCCTCTACAGATTCTGAACATTTTGTATAATTTCATATAAATTAATCATTAAATATATGGTCTTTGCTGGCTTCTTTCATACAGCAGCATAATATTTTCAAGGTTTATCCATGTTGAAGCAAGTATTGGTATTTTATTCTTTTTATGGTCAATATTTTTTTCATTGTATGAATATACTATATTTTGTTTATCCATTTATGACATAGTAAACAGTTGGATTGTTTCCACTTTTGAATATTATCAGTAATGTTGCCATAAACAACTAGTTTCCAACTTTTGTTTGAACATATATTTTTCATTTCTCTTGAATATATATTTGGCTGTATCATGTGATAATTTCTAAAGTTTCAGGAACTATCAGACTATTTTCCAATGTAACTGCATTATTTTACAATTTAGTAACAAGATATAAGGCTGAATTTTTTCATACATTCACCAACACTTACTATTATTTTTTAAATTATAACCATGCCAGTGGTTGTAAAGTAGTATCACACTATAATTTTGATTTAGATTTCCCTGATGGCTAAGAATATTTAACCTCTTTGAACTGATGTGAAAAGAAGGGAGTCTTATCTTTTGTGACAGCATGGATGGACCTAATGTGTGTTATGCTAAGTGAAATAAATCAGAGAAAGACAAATACCATGCAATTGCATATACATGTGGAGTCCAACAAAAAAGATAAACTAGCAAACAAAATATTAGAAACAGACTCATAGACAGAGAGAACAGACTGAGTTGTCAGAGAGGAGGGGTTTGGGAGGCTGGGTGAAAAAGATGAAGGGATTAAGCAAGAACAACTCACAAACACAAGCAACAGTGTGGTGATTGCCAGAAGGGAAGAGGGTGGGGGGAGATAAAAGAAGGTAAAGGGGAGATAAATGGTAATGGTGAAGGGAGACTTGTGTATTATAGAATTATGTGTATTATAGTAATATGTGTATTATAGAATTGTACCATTGAAACCTATATAATTATAGAATTGTATACTTGAAACCTATGTAATTTTATTAACAGATATCATCCCAGTAAATTCAATAAAATTTTAAAAGATAAGTTTATTGTACATGAGATTTATTTTTGGACTGCTAATTTTATTTGATTACTGAAGAACTGTAGTTGAGTTTTGATATCAAAAAGAGTCACTCCTCTAACTTTGTTCTACTTATTCAATAAGACTGTTTTGGCCATTTGGAGCTCTTGCATTTCTGTATGAACTATAAAATCAGTTTGTCAATTTCTATGAAGAAACCATCTGGGCTTTAATAGAGTTTGCATTAAACAATAGATTATTTGAGAAATATGCAATACTAATAGTTATATCTTCTGATCCATGAATATAGTTGGGCCTTCTGTTTATTTAGGTATTCTTTAATGTATTTCAACAATGTTTTGTAGTTTTATACTTCCTTTGTTAACTTTATTCCTAAGTCTTCTGCTTTTTTATCACTAAAGGAAACATGGACAAAGCCAAAAGGGGGTAAGATTGAGGGTGGGAGGTGGGAATGGCTGGAATAGGGGGAGTGATGGTGAAAAAAAATTCAATGATGTTACCAGTTTAATTACAGATTAAGCATTTACATAAAATACTGAATTTTAAAATACATGAAATGTGATTAAAAATACTTTTCTGTTTCTGATATATACAGATATAAAAAAAGAAAGTTTTCTTATGTAGCTGAGATTGCTTATAATCAGTAAACAGAAAAAGCCGTATTTTTGTATGCTGATCATGTTTTCTGCACCTTTGCTGAACCCATTACTAGTTGTCATACTTTAAGTGGGCTGTTAAGAATTTTCTAGGTACAAGAATATGTAATTTGCGAAGAGTTGTTTTGCCCTCCTTCCAATTGCCTTTTTCCTACCACCATTAAAGATATTGTTAGCAGTGTTGTCTAGTTTGTCCATTTGTTTATTTTTGTTTGTTTGTTTTTAGAATTTATGCATTTCTTCTTAGAGAGAGGGGAAGGAAGGGAGAAAGAAAGGGAGAGAAATACCGATGTGCGAGAGAAACATCGGTCATTAGCCTCTCATACATGTCCCGGGGGATCAGGCTTCTAACCCAGGCATGTGCCCTGACTGGAATCGAACTGGCAATGTTTTGCTTTGCTGACCATGCCCAATAAACTGAACCACACCAACCAGGCTGTGACGAGGGTTTTGTAGATGTTTTTATCAGGTTGTGAAAATTCTCTTCTTTTCCTGTCATGTTTACTGTGGATCATAAAAGAATGTTAAATTTTAACACCTTTTATTTCTTGGATAACTTTTATACCTCTTTTTTTCCCTACTCCTTCTTGTACTCTATTCCATGTTTGCTGTTGCACTTAATGGTACTGTACAGTTCTTTCAGGACCTTGTCATTATTCTTCAGTAGTTTTTGTTCCTTCTTATTGGGTTTCATAGTCTCTATCAAGCTTTAAATTTACCAATCCTTTATTCCACCTATTCAAATTTGATTTTGATCCTCTATAATTTTAATTTTAGTTATTATACTTGTCAACTCTATCATTTCTATTGAATTCTTTTAAAAAATAACTCTGATCTCTATATTGATATTCTCTACTTGATAAGACATTGTCATAATTTCTTTCTTTACATCTTTTTTATAAAGATCTAAAACTTTTTAAAAAATATTTATTGATTTGAGAGAGAGATCAATTTCTTGTTCCACTTATTGATCCATTCTTCTGTTGTTTTTTAATGCTTTTTTAAAAATATCTTTGATTGTTAGATGGTTTAAATATTTTACTATATGATCATTTAATAATAGGACTTCCTTTTATAAATTGTTCATCTTTAATGCCCACTTATCTATTGACTATCTTAATGTTTTTCTTAGAAATTTATATGAGCTACTTCTTGTATATGCCCTGACCATGGATAGAACTGCAACTCTGAAGAATCTGGACGACAGTCTAACCAACTGAGCTACCCGGACAGGGCCCCTTTACTTTTTTAATCATGTTTCTCTTTAGTTCTTTGAGCGTATTTACAATGAATGCTTTAAGGTGTTTAAGTCTAACATTTGGGCTCTCTCACAGATTGTTATTATCTACTTTTTTTATTCCTGTGTGTAGGTCATATTTTCTAGTTTCTTTGAATTCTCATATATTTTGTTGAAAAGTAGACATTTACAATAATATATATAACCACTCTACTATTGTTTCCTCAGTCCCCAAGGTAAGTCACTGCCTCTTTGCTTATTTATTTATTTAGTGATTTGGGTGATTTTAGTGAAATTTATTTCCTGTCCAGCATGAAGCCTCCTTAGTCACTCAGAGTATACAGTCTTGGGCATGCCCACTTTGAACCCTAGAATAATGATGACTTTGGCAAGACACTTTGAGTGTTTTTTTCCTTGTCTCTGTTAAACTGTCGAAGTCCATTGGTATCACACCAGCTCCAGTGCTCTGCTAATTGTTGGCTAATTGCTTATAGTTTTTGACAATGACTTGGGGCGTAAATTGTTCCACAGTCTAATTCAATTAAAATTAAAGGTACAGTTTTTAAGGTTCATATTTATGGTTTATTCTGATACAAGAAATGCTCTTCTTAGCTGTCTTTTCCTCTTGTTTTCTCTATAAACTAGCTGTCTTACCATCTAACTTGTCCTTTTCATGGAAATTCCAGAATCCTCTAATTACTTATCATCAAACTCTACTTTGTTTATGTGGGTGCTTTATGCTTGAACTTCCCTACACTCTATTCTAAATAAAACCATTTCCTTTGAGGAGAGCTTTGATGCACTTTGTTCTTATGGCCTACCTCTCCTGTATAAAATTTCTGAGCCTCTACTCCAGAGAGAGGTACATTGATACTGGGCATGAGCAGAAATCTTCAGTATTCTTGGCTTGCATTTTATGGCTTGGAACCACTGACTAAGGAGCAAGGTAGATCGAGGACAACCAGAGTTCTAACATTTGGGACTTTCTTGATTTATGACTTGTGCTAAGTAGCAGCTGGGTGGAGAAATGAGAGGGAGTTCCCCTAACCTCTCCACAACATGGAATTTAGCCTCTGCAAGATGGAGCTGGGAGTATGGTAATTGTTGGTGGTTGGTTCCTCCTGGAGAGGTACTCTAGCCCTTGATTGGGAGCTAAGACTAGAGGATACTGCATCTTCTCACCCACATCTCCAGAGCGGAGCTTATGCCATGATGGACTGGAGAAGGCAAGGAGGAGAACAGCAGTCTGGTGTCACAGACTCTTGCCTTTCTTACTGAGTTGTTAGTCTACATTTTAAAATATTTTATTATTATATAAATATGCAGCAGAAAGAAAGAAGGAGCTCCTACCTTCTCAGCATGGATGGAATTGGAGAGCATCATGCTAAGTGAAATAAGCCAGGCAGTGAAAGACAAATACCATATGATCTCACCTTTAACAGGAACCTAATCAACAAAACAAACAAACAAGCATAATATAAACAAAGACACTGAATTTGAGAACAGTCTGACAGTGACCAGAGGGGGAGGGGAGGGAATTTCAGGGGAAAAGGGGAACGGTTTAGAGCAACAAGTATAAAGGACACATGGATAAAAACTATGGGAGGTGGAAATGGGAGGGAGGTGGGGAGGGCTGGGGCTGTGGGCTGGGGGTGGGAGTAAAAGACAGAAAATTGTACAAGATCAACAATTAAAAAAATACTGATTAAAAATAAATAAATAAATAAATAAATAAAAAGAAAAAAGAAGAAAAAGTATTATTATTATTTTTTATTATTATTATATATTTTATATATATACTTTTACCAGTTATGATTATTTCATCTGAGAACAATTCTGCAGAGCTCCTCTCACTACCATATGTTAGTAGTACATCTTTAATCAATAATGAATTACCTTCCAGTGCTTTCTTTTAACCTAGAAAAAATTCATTAAAATGAGTTCATAAAGCCTTAAATGTGCAAAAACATTAAAAAAATGTTTATAATCTTATACTGGTTAAACCTATTTATCTATTAAATATAAAATCAAACATTATTTTCATCACAGAACATTTTTCTGACTCCCCAGGATTGGTTAAGTTGTTAGTATATGTATTTCTAACACTAGTGATATTGATAATTCTTCATGTTTTTGTCATTATTACTTAATATATTCATGTTCAAGTAAATTGAAAATTTCACAAAGATAGAATAGAAGGAGTTTTATTTCCACTTGGTTTTAGTTTTTATGTATTTGTTGCTAGTGGTTTTAGTGGTGATCCCATACTATAGACTAACGCAGAGGAAAATGTTTGGAGTCTAAAAATCTCCAAAATATTTATTGAAAGAATGAATTTTGACAATAGAAGAAAGAAATTTCTAACACAGTTATCTAGGACTAGACCTATAAGATAGTTGGTTTTTTTTTTTTTTTTTTTACATTCAAAGTCTGTTTATTCAATCCAAAAATCTCAACAGCCAAATTTTAGCAGGAGATTATAAAATGGATCTTTCTCTCCATAAATATATATTTGCGTATATATATTTATGTATGGGTTCTTTTGTTATTTTTTGCTTTTATTATTTATGTTTTTGTTATTTGGGATTTTTTAGATTTTGTTTATTTATTCTTAGAGAGAGGGGAAGGAAGAGAAAAAAGAGGGAGAGAAACATCAATGTGTGAGAGAAACATCAGTCGACTGATTGCCTCTCATAGGTGTGCCTCTCATACATGCCCCAGGAACCAGGCTTGCAACCCAGGCATGTGACCTGACAGGAATCAGACTGGCAACCCTTTGCCATGCTAGATGTTGCCCGACAAACTGAACCGCACCGGAGCCAGGGCTGTGGTGGGGGGATTGTATGGGTATGCTAATATTTTGGGACTATTTGCAAGATATCTTGCTTGCTTGGTTTTTGGGTCAAAAAGAAATATGCAATGTTTGAAGTTTGTTTCAATATATTTTATATGCTCAAGGCAAGAGTTTTATTGTTTTATACTTAGATACTCACTGATTTATGAAACATAACAGTTGCTTTTTTGTTTTTTCTGTTTTGCTTTTAAATTGCCCTAAACTGTCTTTTCAGGATGTGCTTATTTAATTTTTTTTCTAAAAAGTTTTGCTCTTCAATCTACATTGACTGAAATATTTTTGGTGAAGAGGGATGATCAATTAATTTATAAGAAGTAGATTTTAGTTGTAGAAGTACTAGCTGTTATTATGTAACTTTTAAAAGAACAGAAAATCAAAAGATGAGAAACAGGGTGCTGGCCTCTGAAAAATTGTGCTGTGATTCTATGTCTCTCCAATTAAGAAAACTACACTGAGGAATAGAATGAAAATTAACAAGCAAGTTGTATTTCTTCATCTGGATTGACACCTTTTAAAATTTTTTCTTAAAGGGCAATCATTGCTACATTCAATAAAAGATTCTTTGTTAGAAAAAGAAGGGCATTGATTTTCCTTTTATTCCCTATGATATAAGCAGCATGTAGAATAAAAACTCAATCCTGAATTTTTTCAGAGTAATTATAACATCCTAAAATTGTTATGAATCAAGGAGATAGTGTTGAGATATGCTTCCATATTAGTTTTCACATCTTAAAATTAGATAAAAACTCATCAGATCAGACCAGAAAAATTCCCTGTGGAGATAAATCACACATTTTGGGGGTTATCTCTACTAAACTCAGGACCATCTTTTAATTGACTACCCATAATCAAGATAAAATGTCTCCACAGAATTACATAAAGAACATGGTTAAATCTCATGTCTGTATCTGCTAACTTGATAATTTAAATGTAAAGTTTGTTCAGTCTCTTCTCTTTATTAAATAATAATTTTGTTGCCCTGGCTGGCATAGCTCAGTGGATTGAGCGCGGGCTGCGAACCAAAGGGTCGCAGGTTCGATTCCCAGTCAGGGCACATGCCTGGGTTGCAGGCCAGGCCCCTAGTGGGGGCCATGTGAGAGGCAACCACACATTGATGTTTCTTTCCCTCTCTTCCCCTCTCTAAAAATAAATAAATAAAATCTTAAAAAAAATAATTTTGTTATATATTAAGTATATATGGCATATATTGTTTTTATAAATAAATATTCTTAGAGTAAATATTTGTAAATATTAATAATTATAAATTTATTACAAATCACTAAAGTATAATGTGCTACACCCCAAAGTCCTACTACTCTCATATTTAACAAAATGTTTAGTTGAGTATTGAATTCTTATCTGTATGAAACACTTTGTGTAGCATGATGTGTTATGTATACTACTTTCTTTAGTGTATACATATATATTTCCATATACATGGGACACTATATTTAGTAGTGCTAATTGACAGTACTACCATATTTATTGAAACTCACAGGGTTATTGTTAGGCTAATATAAGGTGTAGGATTAGGGTTTGAGTTAGATTTAAGGTAAAGGATGGAGTTAAATTAGGGTTAGAGATATAATTTGGTTAAGGGTTAGGTTTAGCTTCAGTGCTATGATCAGCTTAAAGTTAGAGTTAATGTGAGTGTTAGGGTAAGGGATAGTTTAGGTAAAGATTAGCTGTAGGATTAGATTTGCATTAGAGTTAGAGACAGGATTAGTTTTATTTAGCATTGCATTTATGGTTAGATTTCTGGTATGATTACAACTTGGTTTGAATAAGAATTAATGTTAGGTTTACTGTTGGAGCTATACAGTACTGCCCCATTTTACTGAGCTACAGTGTGCTTTGCAGATATTATACGTTTTACAAATTAAAGATTTGTGGCAACCCTGTACTGAGCAAGCCTATCTCCACCGTTTTTCCAGCAGCACTTCCTTATTTTGTTTTGCTGCAACACTTTTTGGTAATTCTTTCAAAATATCAAACTTTGTCATTATTATTATATTGTTATGGTATCCTGTGATCAGTGATCTTTGAAGTCACTATTGTAATTTTTTTAAGTTATACAAAGCAGTCTTATATAAAATGGAAAACTTAATTTATGCATGTTGTCTGCATTCTGACTGCTCATTCCACCAGCCATTATTCCATCTCTTTCCCTCTCCTCAGGCCTCCCTATTATCAGAGATACAATATTCAAATTAGGCCAATTGATAACCTTACAATGGTCTTTAATGTGTTCAAGTAAAAAGAAGAGCTGCAGGTCTTTCACTTTAAGTTAAAAGTTAGAAATAATTACGCTCATCAAGAAAGGCATTTTGAAAACCAAGGCAGGAAAAAATCTAGACCTCTTATGGCAAACAGTCAAGTTATGAATACAAAGAAAATGTTCTGAAAGGAAATTAAAAGTGCTGCTTTAGTGAATGCACAAATGATAATGAAGAAAAATAGCCTTTTTTTTTTTTGATAGTGAGAAAGTTTTATTGGTCTGGATAGAAGATCAAAACAATCCCAACACTTTCTTAAGCCAAAGCCTAATCCAAAGTAAGTCCCTAATACAATTTAATTATATGAAGGCTGAAGAAGCTGAAGAAGAAAAGATTAAATTTAGCTGAGGTGGCGCATAAGGTTTAAGGAAAGAAGCTATCTCCGTAACATAAAAATGGAGGGTGAAGCAGGAAATACTTATGTAGAAACTGCAGAAAGTTATCAAAAAAAATCTAGCTAAGATAATTAATGAAGATGGCTACACTAAAAAAAATAAATTTTCAATGTAGATGAAACAGCTTTATATCGGAAGAAATGCCATTTAGCACTTCATCATTAGAGAGAATTCTAAGGACAGGCTGACTCTTTTTGGGGGGGAAGGGGGGAAGCATTAATACACCTGGTGACTTCAAGTTGAAGCCAATGCTCATCTACTATTCTGAAAACCCAGGGTCCACAACAATTAAGCTGAATCTACTCTGCTGCACTCTATAAATGGAGTAACAAACCCTGCATGACAGCATATCTGTTTACAAAATGGTTTACTAAATAGTTTAAGCTCACTGTTGAAATCTATTGCTCAGGAAAAAATGATTGATTTCAAAATATTACTGCTCATTACTGCTCATAATGTTATAACTGCCATACATAGTAATTCATCTGATGGATCTAGGCAAAATAAATTGAAAACCTTCTGGAAAGGATTCACCATTTTAGATGCCGTTAAGAACATTGTGATTCATGGGAAGAGGTCAAACTATTGACAATAACAGAAGTTTGGAAGAAGTTGTTTTGAATCCTCATGGAAGACTTTAAAATGTTCAGGCCTTAACTGATGGAAGTAACTGCAGATGTGGTGGAAATAGCAAGGAATTAGATTCATGAGTGAAGCCAGAAGATGTGATTGAATTGCTTTTATCTCATGATAAAACTGTAATGGATGAGGAGTTGCTTATTATGGATGAGCAAAGAAAGTGGTTTCTTGAGATGAAATCTACTCATGATAAAGATGTTATGAGAATTATTGAAATGCCAACGAAGTATTTAGAATATTACATAAACTTAGTTGAAAAGGCAGAAGCAGAGTTTGAGAGGATTGACATCAATTTTGGAAGTTCTGCTGTGGGTAAAATGCTATCAAACAGTATTGCATGCTACAGAAAAATTGTCTGTGAAGAATTGATTGATGTGGCAAACTTTATTGTTGTCTGATTTTAAGGAATTGTCACAACAATCTCAACCTTCAGCAACCAGAACCCTGATTAGTTAGCAGCCATCAACTGTGAGGCAAGACCCTCTACCAGAAAACAGCTGTGACTGGCTAAATTATGACTAGCAGATGATAGTTACAAATTTTTAGCAATACAATATTTTAATTAAGGTGTGCACATTGGTTTTAGAAATAATTATATTACACACTTAATAAACAACAGGATAGATTAAACATAACTTTAATATGCACTGGAAAATAAAAAAGTGTCATTCACTTTATTATGATATTCACTTAATTGTGAATATAAGGTCTGGGCCTGAGCCCATAATATCTCCAAGTTATGTCTTAAACGCCCTATTGCATATAGTTATTTCTCCATAATACTTTTTGTTGGGTGTGTGGATGCATGTAAAGCTTTGTTTAGTTATGTATGTGAGAAATTATTTATTTTGTAGTGCTAGTTGTCTGTACTATTCTCTATAGTGAGAAGTTATATAATAATTTTAGCCCATTTTAGTATCTATACAAATTGCTATGTTATATTTTTGTGAAATAATGTGTTCATATTGCTAATTAAGTGAACTACTGTGGATAATATATGTTAGTTTTCATTGTTTTTTTTTTCAAGTGTTAGGATTTGCTTTATGGTTATTATAGGTTTAGGTAAATTTATTCTTAGCAATAGTGTTAGAAATATATGTTAGTTTTCATTGTTTTTTTTTTTCAAGTGTTAGGATTTGCTTTATGGTTATTATAGGTTTAGGTATATTCTTAGCAATAGTATTAGAATTAAGAAAATGGTTTGTGTTTACTTTAAGACTAGGTTTAGGGTTAGTTAAGTGTTGGGGTAGTGTTATGGTCTGTTAGGGTCACTATTTGGGTTAAAGTGGAATTTACATTTGCTGTCTTATATTCTAATAACAAATATTTGGTTTTACATTACTTGATACATATAATGTTGATTTTAGAGATATATTTAGAAACATTGTGTTTAGTAGTGTTTATTCTGATGCTAACATATACAGTATGAGTGTGGAATCTTTTGTTTAGCTATTTGTGTTGTATGAATAATTTTATAGTGCTGTCAGTGTAAAACATTGTGTTTTGTACTGCTGAGTGTGTGTGCTAATCATGCTTTCCTTAACAATGTGGGTGCATTCTGAGAGATGTACATTTGGGCAATTTTGTTGTCATGAGCACATCATAGACTGCACTTTCACATAATTAGATGGTTTAGCCTCCTACACACCTAGGCTATATGGTATAGCCTATGGCTCCACGTCTGCAAGACTATACACGTTGTTACCGTACAAAGTAGCATGGTGATTTTTAATGCTGAGCATCTTTTCAGATGTCTATGGGCCATCTGTATGTCCTCTTTAGAGAAGTGTCTACTGAGGTATTTTGCCCATTTTTTAGTTGGATTGCTTATTATTTTTAGTGTTGAGTTTTATAAGTTCTTTATAAATTTTAGACATTAAGTCCTTATCAAACATGTTGGCAAATATGGTCTTCCATTCAGTGAGTTTTTTTTTTTTTTAATTCTGTAGATGGTTTCCTTTACTGTACAAAAACCTTTAGTTTGATGTAGCCTCATTTGTTTATTTTTCCTTTTGTTTCCCTAGCCTAAGGAGATATATCAGAAAAAAATATTGCAAAGAGCAATGTCTGAGATTTTACTGCCTATGTTTTCTTCTAGGATTTTTATGGTTACAGATCTAACATTTAAGTCTTTAATTCATTTTTAACTTATTCTTGTGTGTGGCTTAAGAAGGGGGTCTAGTTTCATTTCATTGCACATATTTGTTCAATTTTCCCAACACCACTTACTAAGTAAACTATCTATAGCCCTTTGTGTGTGCTTGCTTCCTCTGTGAAATGCTAACTGACTATAAAGGTTTGGGTTTATTTCTGGGCTCTCCATGCTATTCTATTAATCTATGTGTCTATTTTTATGCCAGTACCATGCAGTTTTGATTACTATAGCCCTATATTCCATATTAAATAGCATGATTCTTTTAACTTCATTCTTCTTTCTCAAGATTGCTGTTGCTATTCAGGGCCTTTTGTGATTTCATATAAATTTTTGAAATATTTGTTCTAGTTCTGTGAAATACATCACTGGAATCTTGATAGGAATTATATTGAATCTATAGATTATTTTGGGTGGCATGAATATTTTAATGATATTAATTCTTCCTATCCATAAACACAGTGTGTACTTCCACTTATCTATATCTTCTTCAATTTCTTTCTTCAGTGTCTTATATTTTTTCTCAGTACAGGTCTTTAAATCTTTGGTTATATTTATTCCTAGGTACTTTATTCTTTTTGGAGCAATTGTGAATGGGATCATTTTCTTAATTTCCCTATCTGATAGTTCATTATTGTCACATAAAAGTGCAACTGATTTCTGGGTATTAACTTTGTATCCTGTGATTTTACTGAATTCATTTATAAGTTCCAGTACTTTCTTGTTGGAATCTTTAGAGTTCTGTGTATACAGTATCATGTCATCTGCAAATAATGAAAGTTCTACCCCTTTTCCACTTGGGCGCCTTTTATTTCTTCTTCTTATGTGATTGCTGTGGCTAGGGCTTCCAGTACTATGTTGAATAAGAGAGGTAAAAACAGACATTCCTCTCTTCTTTCCAACCTTAAGGGGAATGTTTATGGTTTTCAAAATGGCTATCATCAATAAATCAGCAAACAACAGGTACTGGTGAGAATGAGGAAAAAGGAGAGCCCTTTTGCACTGTTGGTGGGAATGTAGATTGGTGCAGTCACTGTGGAAAGCAATATGGAGTTACCTCAAAAAATTAAAAATGTCCTTGGCTGGTGTGGTTCAGTGGATTGAGCACTGGCCTGCAAACCAAAGGGCTGCCAGTTTGCTTCCTAGTCAAGGCATGTGCCTAGGTTGTGTGGCCAGGTCCCCAGTGGCCCACAATATATTATTTTATAGTAATCTTTTTTCTATAAGAAAAAAGTACATTCTTAAATAACAATTAAAATGTAGTATATTAAATACATAAATCAGTAATATTATTATTAACAAGTATTATGTACTCACGTAATTGTGCATGCTATTCTTCTGTATGACTAGCAGCAGACTAAGTTTGTTTATTTCAGCATCATCACAAATGTATTGCATCACACCAGATCAGTACAGCAGTTGCAATGTCACTAGGCAATAGAAATATTTTAGCTCCATTATAATCTCAGGGGACTGTGGTTGACTGATATATTGTTACGTGGCACATGACTGTATATAAAATAAAACACACATGGTTAAGGCTATGCTTAGGATGTGGTTGAAATTAGCAATAGGACAAGGTCTATGCTTATAATTTGGGTTAATGTTAGAGTTAGGGTTAGAATTTTTAGAATCAGCTTTAGATTTATAAACAGGTTTGCTTAGACTTGATTTAGGAAAAGGTTCAGGTTAGGCTTGGAGTTAGAACAGGTTTAGAATTAAATTTTGTTTTAGTGTTAAATTTAAGGTTAAGGTTAGTCTTAGGTTTAGGGTTGAAGTTAGCTGTTTGTAGAGCTGTACAAATTTATTTCAGTAAAAATAGAGAAAGGATTATGGTTAGCTTAAAATTAGGGTTTGGTTAGTGATGGGGAATTTTTTAAATACAATACAATATATAGATGATAAGATGATGTATTATAGATTTGTACAACTGAAGTATATATAATTTTATTAACCAATGTCACCCCAATAAGTTTAATAAAATTTTTAAAAATAATATAACTTTATGATAGTAATAGACTTAGAATTAAAGTAGGATTGTTTAGATTTAGGTTTAGGTTTAGGAATAGGCTTCTGTTTAAACTTATTAAAGTGTCTCTTACAGCTAGTGTAGAATTGCTGTTGGTGTATGAAATCATGTTAGAGTTACAGTTATATTAAAGTTATGATATCATTAGGGTTAGGGTTATATTTATGGTTAAAGTTAGTATTATTCTTATGTTTAGGCCTATTTATACTTAAGGTTATGGTTAAGATTATAGTTAAAGTTAGGATTAAGTTCAGATTTATGATTTTGTTTAGGATTAGGTTTGGTGTTAGAATGACCTTTGAGGTTAGTTGAATTTGACAACATGTGTAGAAAATGATTTGCTTAGTATTACATAGTACATTTTCTGCTTCATTTAGTGATATATGTGAACAAATATTTTTTAATGAAATGTAAGGTATCAGGGATTCTGCTTGTACTGATACTTGTGTAAAAAAAAGGTCTTAAAATCATTTTATTTATTTACTTTAGACAGAAGGGAAGGGAAGGGAAGGAGAGAGAGAGGGAGAGAAAGATCAACGTGTGGTTGCTTCTCATGTGTCCCCTGGTGGAGACCTGGCCTGGTCTGCAACCCAGGCATGTCCCCTGACTGGGAATCAAACCAGTGAGTCTTTCGTTCACAGGCCAGCATTCAATCCACTGAGCTATCCATTCAGCACCATCCAGGGCTGAAACCATTTCTAATATGGTTAGGTGTGTGTACTGCTGTGTTTAACAAAATACACAGGGATATGCTTAGAATTATGATACATTCGGCTTTAGGCTTTGCCCTCAGGTTTAGATTTAGAATATGCTTAGAATATTAATTAGATTTAGGGTTTAAATCAGAGTTATAATTTTTGTCTGTGTTAGATTTGGGGTTAAGTATTTAGATTAGGTGAAGGATTTTTTTTTCATTATTTCACTTTATCTCCTTTTCTTATTTATTAATCATAATTATTTATTTCATTACTTCAATTGTTGCTATACAGTATACATTAGAAATATTTAAGTTATTGAAGTCTACCTTTCAGGTGATAATATGCCACTTTCTGTATAGTATCAGATTTTACAAAGGTATACTTCTGTTTCTTTGGATATGTTTGCTGTTTTTATATTTGCAAATGTTATAAATTCACATGGATGTATTATTTTTAACGATCACAATCAATTCCTTTAAAGTAATTTAAATAATAAAGAAAATAATTATATATTTATGTGTGAAGTTAACATTTCTTTTTAAAAATTTTTTAAAGATATTATTTATTTATTTTTAGACAGAGGGCAAGGGAGGAAAAAAGAGAGGGAGAGAAACATCAATATGTGGTTGCCTCTTGAGCGCTCCCTACTGGAAGGCCTGGTCTGCAACCCAGGCATGTGCCCTGACTGGGAATTGAACTGGCGACACTTTGGTTCTCAAGCAACACTCAGTCCACTGAGTCACACCAACCGGGGCTCAAGTTAACATTTCTAATGTCTTTTCTTCTCTTGCAAAGATCTACAAATCTTTTTACCAAATGCTCACAAATATGATGATTGGGTTTGCTTCAGAATTGGCATGGTGAAGCAGACAGAAAAGGATGCACATTTTAGGCTGTACTGTGACCTAATGTTTTACATAGAATAAAATAAAATTGAACATAACTTAAGAAAGGCATGTATGTACTGGTAACAAATGGGACCAAACCTCCATTTCTTATAGTTAAAGGCTTGTTTCTTAATTACATCACATTTTCATTGGAAAGCACTTATGGCTCAAGTACCATTCTAAAGGAGGTCATCTAAAATAACTGTGGCCCTGGCCAGTGTGGCTCAGTTGGTTGGAGAATCATCCCTTAAACTGAAAGGTCACAGATTCAATTCTTGGTCAGGCCATATGCCTGAGTTGCAGGTTCGGTCCCCAGTAGGAGCATGTGTGAGAGGCAACCAATCGATGTTTCTCCCTTACATTAACACTCTCTCCCTCTCTGTTTCCCTCCCTTCCTTTATGTCTAAAATCAATAATCATGTCCTCAAGTAAGGATTAAAAAATTAAAAACAAAATAGGTATGCATGCATATGTGTATGCATGTGCTATGGTTATTTGTAATCAGTAATGGTAACTGTTAAAGAAAAAAATAAAACTGAGCCAAAAGAATAGAAAGGGTAGGACAATATTAGATGGTGTGACAGGTATTCAGGAAGGTCATTTGAGGAAACAGGCTCAAGTCAAAAATTGCTCACAGTGGGGCTATCTTTGTTCACAGGAGATCATTCTCTTTGTTATTGGTGTTGGTGATGTTTTCCATAGAGTAGGACATTCAGAAGCCAGCCACAAGAATAATGGCGATACATGGTAGCAGAGAATATAAGGTATCAGAAAGAGGAAGCGAAGGCTAGAACATACTTATTTTATTCAAGGATTGTCAAGAAAGCTAACATGACTAAAACTGAGTAAGAATGGTTAAGAGTGGGTCAGAAATGAGATCAAAAAGGAAACCAGGGACTATGTAATAAAGGTTCTTATAGACTGGAGGATTTCTACAAAGCATTAGAGTTTTATTTCTTTGTAAAAGTGTTGGAAATTTATGACGAATTTTGACCAAGAACTAAATATTGTGTGATTAAGTTTTAAATTTTTTCTTTGTTTTTATATGGCAAATTTCTATTTTTGTCTCTAGGAATAAAAAAAAAAATTATGCCAGATGGAACATTGAACTCTCTTATTCTCTGGGTCTTTTAGTCAAACAAGATTCTCCTTTCCAATGTCCCACCACCATCACTGGGAAACAAAGTGTATAGAAAACAATGTTGATCCTAGAAGAAAATGACAGTATTTATAATTGCTTGAATCAAGTCTGTCAAACTTATTTCACACATTAACAAGCTCTCTAATTGGGTTGATTCACAAATATTTAAGACCAAAGGAAAAGTGGTTATCCTCTGAATAGCATCTGTCAGTATATATTCAAAGGGAATATAGAGAGAATAATAACCAGTCAAATATTCTTAATTACTAATCACTAATGGGGTAAAAGCTTAGTAATCCTGAATAAACACCCATCTCTGGTGATTTAAATTAAAAATGACATCTAAATTTTAATTACAATCAATGTTAAAATGAAAGGACAGCAAGTAAAGCTGAAGCATCCCTCAGGTATTTGAAGACTGCTTTCCAATTTATTAAATTTAGCTAAGAAATTAACCAAAGCATTTTGTTGTCATGTCTTTTCCATTACTCCTAGCTCGTACTACAATGAGTGTCAAGTGTTCATTAACTCCTATAATGCTCTAGCAATGTCAGCAAAGCAAGAGAGTGGATAACTATAAAGTGATTTTTCTGAAAGTTGACTGGTTTATGTTCATTAATTTGAGCTTATTAATACCATTTCCATGAATATATAGAAGCAACTTTGATCCAAAACTATGTCAAACCAATGTTTTAAATTATTTATACATTATGCAAAGTTGTGTTGACTTTTTGTGAATATTTTAGAAGATTTTTTTTTTCTTTTCAATGCTGTCACTGGTCTTAACTGGTCCTAGGAGATTATAAAACTGAAAGTATGATGAAGTATAATTATCTTTCTATATTTCATCTCCTGCATATTTTTGTCTGTTATAAAAATGCTAGTTAAAAGATTAAACTAGTGGCTTATATTTTTTGAAGAGTGAAGTGACTGTTGCAAAAAAATTCATCTATATAATTTGAAATATATTTAAATCCATTTGTAATTTTCCTAAATGCTTTATTCCATAATCTGTGGGCAGGCTATTCTAATGGGAGCAAGATATACTGTTTGAGTTCAGGAAAAACGAACCCTACAGTTAGGAACTCAATTGAACATGCTTTATCTTTGATTTATTTGCTATTTTGATCATTGCAGTTGCTTATTATATTAGACTTCTATATTTTGAATGAGAGAAAATAGTTAGAAAAGTTTGAAAATAAATTAACTTCTCTATAAATTGAATTTAGTGTTTAACCGATTAACCAAAGAGAAAGAAAGGAAGGAAGTAGGAAGGCAGAAAGAAAGAAAAAGAAAGAAAGAAAGAAAGAAAGAAAGAAAGAAAGAAAGAAAGAAAGAAAGAAGAAGGAAGGAAGGAAGGAAAGAAGGAAGGAAGGAAGGAAGGAAGGAAGAAGGAAGAAGGAAGGAAGGAAGGAAGGAAGGAAGGAAGGAAGGGAGGAAAGAAAGAAAGAAAGAAAGAAAGAAAGAAAGAAAGAAAGAAAGAAAGAAAGAAAGAAAAAAGAAAGAAAGATGAGGTCCTCTGCTTTTGCATTACAATTATCAAGAAGTACAAGAAGTACAGTGACATTCAATTCACATTGAAAACAGGTACTAAGCCCTGGCCCAGTGGTTCAGTTGGTTGGAGTGTTCTCCCATGTACCAAGAGGATGCAGGTTTGTCCCCAGTCTCTTGGCACATGTCTGTGTTGCAGGTTTGAGCCCTGGTCAGGGTGCATGCAGAAAGCAATGGATCTGTGTTTCTCTCACACCTCTCTCACCCTCTCTCTCGCTTTCTTTCTCTCTCTGAAATCAGTGGATATATTCTCAGTTGAGAATTAAAAAGAAAAGAAAGGATGTACTAAATATTTTAAAAAGTGCTTTGATTTGCATAGAGATTTCCTCCCAAAGACTCAAGCACATCCATTTCACAAAATTCAGTTCAACAGAAATTTACTAGATGCATTTGCATTGTACTAGATGCCAAATAAAGTACAAAAATAGTAACAGTATTTTTCTCTCACAGAGCTTACAATAAAATTGTGTAGAAATTACATATACATGTAAAATAGTTACCAACCCAAGATAATATATGATTAAATATTACATTTAATGATACAACATATTGGTATTGAAAGGGAAATGATGGAGAAGGGAGATCTCTTAGGTTGAAGAAACCAGATATAATTGTGTAAGTGTAAGTGTAAGAGAGAGAGACCTTTTATTCTCTCTGCTTAGGTGCAACATCACAGATAAAAAGATGACTAGCTTTCAAATCCTGGCTTCCCCACTTATAAGGTAGGTGACTTCATCTTTCTACAACTTTATTCCATCATATAAAAATTATGCATAGTATACCTATTTATAACAAGGTTGTAAAAAAAGAAAAAGAGTGTAGGTAAAAGACTAGCAATGTCATAACAAAGAATAAATACTATAAGAAATAATTATTCTCCTGGGAAGAAGTTGAAATACATATTCAAGTTGTTTGACTCTCTATTCTTTTATAAATAGACACTACAGCTAATGTGAAACTTGTCTCATTCACTCATTTTCATATCTTAGGACACAAAAGAGATATCTGAGGATTTAGCTGTCATGGGAAAAGCAGACTCAGAAGTGCTAGGACTTAAAAGGATACACATGATTTAGAGGTAAGTACTGGAGGTGGAGAGTGGAGACTAAATGGAGATTTTCTGGAAGTATGAAAAGTGTATTAATCAAAATTCTGCAACAACTCTGCTGTTCCAAGAAAGTAGTGGCCAAGTAGAAAGTTTTGACCAGTGATACCATACCTCTCTAATACAAAAATGAGCCACTCAAAGGAACAGTATAAACATAGCTAAACCAGTGTGTATCAGGAAATCTCATCACCACATTATGTTTCCAGACAATGGATTGGGTTTCAGGGATGCCACCAGGCTGCTGGGGAAGAATAGCCATTGAAAAAGAGCCTCAATTTTATTGAAACTGGTATAATGGGTACAATATAAAGGCAAAATCTATCAGTCAGAATAAGCTATTATAGAGAGTTGTTTGAACCAGGCTTCAAGGATAATTCTGGACCTCTCGGGTAAAGTATAAAGTTCAGATGTATAAAACAGAGCCAAATTCAGACTTATTGCAAATATGACAAAGTTTGGATATAGCTATTGATGTAGTGGCCTTCAAGATTCAAAGAGTGCATCATTTTTTATTGTACCAGAGACATGGGCATACAATGGAACTGTTCCCTTGAACATTTATGCTTGCTGCTTCTAACAAAGTCGTGTTTGATCAGATCCCAGGCCTGGTGTGGAGTTGAATTTGCCTCATGTGAGGTAAGGCCACAAGACAGTCCTAATATACTAAGACTGATTATTGGGAGGATACATATTAATGCAAACGATTATGATATGCAGTTCTCCAGGATAATGTGATTTCACTTAAAATGCATACGCATGTACTTTAAAAACCAGTGATTCTATTTCCATGAAACGTAATTGTAGCTTTGTAGAATAAAAGAACTGAGGATCACGTAGTTAGTTGGAAACTGAACTCAGATGAGAGTGCACAGCTGTGCTGTCTCCTGTGTACGAATGTGCTTGTCTATATCAGAGCAAGAATAAAAGGCTGGCTGAAAAGCCTGATTTTGGTTTTCATTCTCAGCAGAGATGGATCACTTTAATAGCTAGTTAATTTTTTATTTCATTTTAGTCTGTGAAAGTCAAATGCCACCATACTGTGAGCCATGGTCTTTATGATATGTTTGATTTTAAAATCCTGCAGTACTTCTACACCTAACATGTCAGACTCATTCAGGAATCAGGCTATAGATTTTTACCACAGAGAGCAAAAAAACAAAAAAAAAAAAAAAAGAAAGAAAAAGAAAAGGAAAGAAAAACCAGAAGAAAACCATTTAAAATGAAACAATGAAAACTAATCAGGAACATTTTATTTGTGTGTGGGGGTTGGGTAGTGGGGAGTGCTTGCTAATATTTTGCAAAGTCATAGTATTTTCAAGTAATATTTCAGCGTTATTTTTTTCAGAAGGAGTATTTTTAATCAATATATAATTTTGGATGCAGAGAATAAAAATATCAAAAGTTATTTTCATTACAAATATGTTGCCTGCAATCGTGAGCTCACGATTTATGTGTTGTTAGCTTAATTCTGTTGCCTCGAGAGAGTGATATTTAATGCCACTAGTTTTAAACCTTTTACAAACTACTGATATAGATAATGAAATTGTTACGAGTCACTAAAGTGGGGGGGGATTCTATACGCCATTGCTCCGCATGTCTATTGGGAAATTATTTAAGCTTTAATAATGCTTCCCTACAACTGACATAGCATAGATTTAAACTGAAGACAATTACCTGAAATGCATTAATGCCAAACTGCAAATATTTATTCAGCTATGAAAGAAAGGAGAAAAGACAGATTAATGTATTCTTGAATATTTCATGTTTAGTGGAATGTTTTTTAATCTTTACTTAAACAGTATAGGATGTACCAAATAACAAAGTGAATTTATTTAGCCAGATAGTAAAATTAAAGACAAGGAAAACACAGTAAAACAAAGTCATAAAATTATCATAATGTCCCTGGCTGGTGTAGCTCAGTGGATTGAGCGCGGGCCTGCGAACCGAAGGATCACGGTTCGATTCCCAGTCAGGGCACATGCCTGGGTTGCCAGGCCAGGTTCCCGGCAGGGGACATACAAGAGGCAACCGCACATTGATGTTTCTCTCCCTCTCTCCTTCCCTTCCTTTCTAAATATAAATGAATAAAATCTAAAGGAAAAAAAAAGTACTTAAAAAATTATCATAATGTCATTAAAACAAATCTAGTTGTTAAATTATGTCCCCTAGTTTTAAGCAATGATTCTGATTTAATCTGTAACTATTATGACTATATAAATAATCTTTATTTTAGGATTTTCAAAGGAATAGCTATCAATCAAATGATCTATTTGGATTTGTGTAAATAAAAATCAAATTGGGTAAATATTGCCTACTGCATTTGACCACCTTTAAATTTTGCCCTAGATTTATAAGTTGGTTAAAAACAGACAAGCAGAAAAATAACGATAGTATAATATTCTGATGACAAATCCCATATATTCCTTGGTATATTTCAGTTCTATAATAATTTTGAGGAATGATCAGTGTGAAGCATAAGAAATTTGTGCTTTATATTTACTATATAAAGTAATTCATGGTCATTGTGTAAAGTCACATGATTTAGAAATGCAGGATTAAAAAGGAAGGGAGTAGGAAGGAGTACAGAAGGAAGGAATGGAAAAAGGATGAGAGAAGAAGAAAAGTGGGAAAAAAGCAAAAGGAAGAAGCAGGGAGAAAGTAAAAAGAGGTAGAGTGACAAAAAAAGGAAGAAAAAGAGAAAGTAAAGGAACGAAAAAGATTGATAGAGAAGAAGCTTCAGGCCTTGAGCACAGATTAAAACTGGTAAAATATACTGGGTATATTTACTCCCCAATTCCACTGCTGGGCTTATATCCAACAACCCCCAAAAACCAATTCAAAAGAACCTATGTACCCCAATGTTCATAGCAGCACAATTTACAATACTCAAGTGCTAGAAGCAACCTAAGTGTCCATCAGTAAATGGGTGGATCTAAAAATTATGGTACATTTACACTATGGAATACTACATAGCAGAAAGAAAGAAGGCGCTCCTACCCTTCAAAACAGCATGGATGGAACTGGAGAGCCTTATGCTAAGTGAAATAAGCTAGGCACTGAAAGACAAATACCATATGATCTCACCTATAAGTGACACCTAATCAACAAAACAAACAAGCAAGCAAAATATAAAAAGAGACACCAAAATAAAAAACAAACTGACAGTAACCAGAGGGGACAGGGATAGGGGGACAATGAGGGAAAGAAGAGGAAGAGTTGTTAAGAAACACTTACAAAAGACCTATGGAAGAAGCCAAAGGGGGATAGGATTGAATGCGGGAGTTGGGGGTGGGGGAAGTGGTGGTGGGAAAATGGAAACAACTGTACTTGAACAATAACAACAACAACAAAAACAAAACTACCATGGGTTGGGGAGATTATCAGTCAGGCATATATTATACTTAATGTGCATAGTTTGAGGTGGGATTTGAGCTTACTTTTATCTAAATGGTTAACAAATTAATTCAGCATTATTGATAAAAGTGAATTTTATTTCCACAGTGAATTGGTTTGGGTCTTGCTCAAAAGACAATTGACTTGTCAAGATTCATTCTATTTTGGACAGTTTACGTTCTGTTAATTATACTGTACTTTTCAAACTATTTTCTTGATTAATGTATCATTAGAATGAATTAGAATAAATAAAATTAGGTAGTTTAAGACCCTTAAATTTGTTGTTTCTGCAGGATTGTCTTGGCTAATTTAAGATTTTGTATTTTCATCAGTTTTAGAATGAGCATGTCCCTTTCTATATGTGTTAAAAGCAAACAAGCAAAAATGGGTAGTTAATATTTTGTTGACTCTAAGTATCTATAGAGGAATAATGGATTTTTCAAGCTATGTCTTTCTTCCAATCCATGAAAATTATATATTTCATTAGTTATTTATATCTTTTTATTTCTCTCAGCAATATTTTATATTTTTCAATGTAGACTTTTTACATGTGTTTTAAATATTTTAGTGTATCACTTCACATATAATAAAATAAGTTACAACAGTATGTTAAATTTATCACCTTTCATTTTTCTCATGATTTTCATTGAATATTTTACTTCTGTACAAGGTCTGTCTGGGAAAAGGCCAATTATGTTAATATAACAAGAACAGTTTGCATGACATTGATGTAACCTGGCAGCCAAGGAAAGTGGACTGGAATGCACATGCATGAACAATGACAACTTCACTGTACTAGTCAGTGGGGTGGTAGACACCGTTAAGGGAGTGCATGTACTGTGTGGCTGCTGCATTCAAAATGACTGAGTGACTACAGCAATGGATCTACATCAAATTTTGTGTTAAGCTTGAACATTCCTCTGTGGAAACTATTTGGCTGATTCAAAAGGCCACAGCTATAGGTAACTGGTGATTGGCAGCTTCATCATCATTGATTTCAGACCATCAATGTGATTCAGGAAAATACAATGTGACAGCTGATGGTGACTGGTAGAACTGTGTGAGGTCCCAAGTTGCCTATTTTGAAGGAGATGGAGGCATCATGATCCCATGTACAATGTTTCTTGTATCTTTTTCAATAAATGTGTTTATTTTACATATTACATGTAATATGTTGGATACTTTCTGGAGAGACCTCATATACATTATAAACATGACTATAATTTCTGGTTTCCATAGTTGTTCTATCCTAAATAGCTGGGCTGTCAGATTGCACTCAATCTAATTAAAGAGCTCCATAAATGCCATGCTTTACTGATAATTACAAGGATAGTCCATGCTTGACTCAGAGCAGCACCTTGCTGAACATCTCACGTGCCCCCTAGCATCTTTCCATCCTTATTGGATACATGCTTTCCTACTCAAAACATGTGTAAGGCTCCAAAATGAAGTTTCAGCAAGAAAATGTAACTGCTAAAATGTTTAGTCATATAACTCTGAGACTTGTATATTTTATATATTATCTAGTAATAGATTCCCTCCCTCCATCCCTTCTTTTCTCTTTCTTTACTTTCTATTATTCTTCCCTCCTTCTACTCATACTAATTTTAAAAAAGTAATCTCTAACTAGGGACATCTTTCTAAAGTCATCTGATGAATAAGAGGTCTTCTAGCATATACCATTAATTTGTTTAACTTGGCAGATTTGTTAACATGGTGATTGTATTAAGTCTTTTGATTTCTATTATTTGCCTTTGCATGCATTCTCCAATTAAAGTGAATAAATATATTGTAAGCCAGCTACTTTAACTCATTCACTGAGTCATTTTTCCCCTATAGAAATTAAGAGGATACTGCCTTGCATTACCTATACATTTGTCATTAATGTGCCATTAAAGAACACATTTGCATTCTTTGTTGTTCTGAATTTTTAATTAGTATCAATTATGTTAGATCCCTAAAATATTCTTTAAAAAATTCCATTGTTGTTCAATTACACTTGTCCTCATTTCCCCCCATTACTCTCCCATGTTCTGCCCAGCTCTAATCAAACATTCAATCCTCCCACCCATTGTCCTTGTCCATGAGTCCTTTACACATATTCCTTCAGCTGACCCTTCCTCTTTTTTCTCCATTATACCCTTTCTCCATCCCTCTGGTCACTGTCAGTTTGTTCTTTACTTCCATGCCTCTGGTTCTATTTTGCACTTTTGTTTATTTTGTTGATTAGGTTCCACTTATAGGTAAGATCATATGGTATTTATCTTTCACTTATCATAATACTCTCCAGTACCATCCATGCTGTTTCAAAGGGTAGGAGCTCCTTCTTTTTTTGTGTTGTGTAGTATTCTACTGTGTATATGCACCACCATTTTTTTGACTCACTAATTTACTGATGGGCACATAGACTATTTCTAGCACTTGACTTTTATAAATAGTGCTACTATGAACATTGGGGCACATACGTACTTTTGAATTGGTGTTTCAGGAATCTTAGGGTACAATCCCAGCACTTGAATTGCTGGATCAAAAGGTGGTTCCATTTTTAATTTATTGAGGAAATTCCATACTGTTTTCCACAGTGGTTTCACCTGCATGCATTCCCACCAACAGTGTACTAAGGTAACCTTTTCTCCACAACCTCATCAGCACTTACGTTTGTTGATTTTTTAATGATGGCCATTCTGACCAGTGTGAAGTGGTATCTAATTGTGGTTTTAACTTGCATCTCTTTGATGGCTAGTGATGCTGAGCATCCTTTAATATAGGGAACCATTTTGCATGGAGTGGCAATGCTCCCAATTGAACAGGCCAGGGGGAAGTGAGTCAGCACACAGGACTATGACCATAGAGAGGTTTTCCCATGGGGAATCAGGCCAGCATTGTACCTAGACTGCTATAAGACTTGCTTTTGCTAAAGCTCCCTCATCCCGAATTGAGGCAGCAAGTACTTAATGTAACTTTTTATGATCTGTGCTAAACCTCCCAAGTATGGACTGTAACCAGTTCAACCACTTTTCGCCTGGATCTGTAACATTCTTCTCTTTGAAGTAATTAGGAACACTTTTCTTTGTTATCTGTAAAAGGTAAGCCCCTGCAGTGAATCTGTGCATAGTAAATGAAGACCATCCTCAATGTAATGTACACAGAGAAGCAATAAAAGCCTATCCAGGCAGGGGTCGGGGCCAGGGCTCTCTCTCTCACTTAGAGAGCGGCCATGCTCATCCCTTTTTCTCCATAGGACTTCTGTAGTCCATGTATATTTGTTCATAGCAGCCACAACACACGGATCCTGCAGGCCAGGATATAGACTTTCATATGTCTATGGGCCTTCCATATGTCCTCCTTGGAGAAGAGTCTGATCAGGTCCTTTGCCCATTTTTTAATTGCGTTATTTGTCTTTCTGGTGTGGAGTCATGTGAATGCTTTATATATTTTAGAGATCAAACCCTTGTCTGAGGTATCATTGGCAAATATATTTCCCCATGCAGTTGGTTCCCTTTTCATTTTGCTAATGTTTTCTTTAGCCATGCAGAAGCTTTTTATTTTGATATAGTCCCATTTGTTTATTATTTTCCTTTATATTCCTTGCTCTAGGGTATGTATTGGAGAAAATTTTGCTGTGTGGAATATCTGAAATTTTCCTGCCTGTGCTCTCCTCTAGGACTTTTATGGTGTCACAACTTATATTTAAGTCTTTTACCCATCTTAAATTTATTTTTATGTATGGTGTAAATTGGTGGTTGAGTTTCATTTTTTTTAATACATACTTGTCCAAATCTCCAAACACCATTTGCTGAAGAGGCTATTTTCACTCCATTTCATGCTCCTGCCCCTTTGTCTAACATTAAATGACCATAAAGACATGAGTTTATTTCTGGGCTCTCTATTCTGTTCCATTGCTCTATGTGTCTGTTCTTATGCCAGTATCAAACTGCTTTCAATAGTACAGCCCAATATTATAGGTTGTTATTAAATAGCACAATTCCTCTACCTTTGTTCTTTCTCAAAACCCCTGCAGCTATTCAGGGTCATTTATGGTCCCATATGAGTTTTTGAAGTATTTTTTCTATATCTTTGAAATATGTCATTGGTATTTTAATAGGGATTGCATTGAATTTATAAATTGCTTTGGGTTGTATGAACATTTTGATGATATTAATTCTTCCAATCCATGAACGTGGTATATGCTTGTATTTGTTTGTGTCTTCCTTAATTTCTTTCTTCAGTGTTCTGTTGTTTTCTGAGTATAGGTTTTTACCTCCTTTGTTAGGTTATTCCTAGGCACTTTATTTTTCTTGTTGCTATAGTAAGTGTAATTTTTTCTTCTAATTTCTCTTTCTGATATTTCACTGTTGGTACACAAAAATGCCTTTGATTTCTGAATATTGACTTTGTATCCTGTCATTTTGCCAACTTCACTTATTAGGTAATTTTTTGGTGGAGTCTGTATGTTTTTCTATGTACACTATCATGTCATCTGCAAACAATGACAGTCTTACTTCCTCCTTTACAATTTAGATGCCTTTAATTTATTTTTCTTGTCTGATTGCTGTGGCTAGAACTTCCAGTACTATGTTGAATAGAAGTAGTGAAAGCAGACACCCTTGTCTTGTTCCTGATCTTAGTGGGAAAGCTTTAACTTTTTGCACATTGAGTCTGCAGTTGGCTATAAGTTTCTTATATATGGTCTTTATTACGTTGAGGTATGCTCCCTCTACTCCCACTTTGATGAATGTTTTTATCATAAATGGATGCTGTACTTTATCAAATGCTTTTTCTGAATTGATATGATTGATATGATCATATTGATGATTGATCATATTGATATGATCATGTGATTTTGTCTTTCCTTTTGATATCTTATTAATTTCTACTTATTAGTTAATACTTATTAAAAAAGTATTTGCCATTAACAGAACCGCGTATCTTTTATTTATCTTAAGTAATTGTCTTTATTTTTAAAGGATCATTTTGCTGTATATTGATTTTTAGATTAAGATTTTTATCAGCACTTTATAGTTGTCTATTTCTAATCCTCTTTATCATAAATGGCTGTCATTAGTACTGTTGTTTTGTGGTAGATGATGATTTTCCCCTCTCTGTTTACAGAAGAAAATTATGTTTATTATTGTTTATTAGAAAATTCTTTATGATATACTTAAGCATGATAATCTCATTCTTTATCTCCTTCTTGTCCTCGTTTTTGATCTAAAGATTGTATGTTCAATGCTTCAAAGGGCCAAAACTCAAAATATCAAGATTTTAAATAAAGAAAGAGTTTTGGTTCGAGAAGGTGACAACTGAGAAAATGGAAGATGGATTGGTGCCTAAATTTTTTCATTAACAAAATATAGATTTCAAACTTCTTTTATGTAAAGGGAAGGTGAAATGGGAGGGGCAAGGGGTGATTTAGGACTTATGACTGCAGACATCTCAGCACTAGCAGGGGTCAAAGAAAGATTGTGCTCAGTCTGTTGAACCTAGTTGGTATGGAGTGGTCACAAGGTCCCTGCAACTCTTTGATAAACAATACATACTCCCCTTATTTCTTCATGAGAGACTCTTTGTAGTAAGGGCTCTTTTTTTTTAGAAAAACTCAAGCTATAAGCAGAATTTCTCTAATGATTAGCCTGTCTATATGCAAGATTAAGCAAAAGTTATTGAACAACGAAAGCTTGCAGTCAGAGAGGCCAAGCATTTCACTCCGTTGTAATTACCCTCATATTTTTTTGTTTATTCCTTAATCTTGCAGAAAATAGGCCAATTGGGTCCAGGTGAAATTAAAAGGGAAGATTAGCTTCAAGATGGACTCAGATTTGTCTGCCCATTGTGCTTCTCCTATCTGGTTCTTACAATCTTGCAAGTCCGCCTCTTTCGCTTATGGTCCCTGAGCCTCAGAGAGGGCATTCAGTATTCAATTTAGACAGAAAATAAAGATTGACTTCTGTTATTATGTACCCTGGGACCCAAACCATGATGAATTGGCCACTATACAAACACTTCCTTGTTCAGGTAAAACGTAATCTAAAGCAATCCTATTGTTTAAGGACCCAAATGCCAAGGACTATAAAGTGGTCTGTTGGGGTCATAGAGCTTTAGCAGTAGAATATGTCCAATGGCTGACTACCTGGGTTAAATTCCATAACGTCAGTATTTGATAAGACTTAATTTGCGTTAGGTAGTCAGGTAAACTTTCTGTGTGACTTATGCAGCATTAATCACTTTGACTGTTTAAGAATTAGCTGCTATGGCAATTTCTCTGAAATTTATATTAAAACAGATCAAATCTTTAAGAAAATGAATAGCACTAGAATCTAATTTCAACAAAGGCATTTTATAGTTCTTATTGAAACATAATTTTCTCTCTATAATCACTTCTATTTACTAAAGATTATCAAATTAATACTAATTTATCTGTGAAATGTCTAGTTTTAATAAACCTGGCCTGATTATTTATGTAAATCTAGCAAGAATGATAGTTAATCATATAGGCATCTTTAAATCTGCTTTGCTGAAAATTTCCTAAGAAATCAGATTGAACTTTAAATTGCCTTTCAAGGCTAAGAAACTTAGTCATATACTTGCCATCAGACTTTGCTGCAAGACCTCTAGATATTGGTGTATTCCTCCACACCTCTTTTGTTTAGGTCACTGAAGTATCCTGAAGTTCTTTCTTTGCATCTCCAGGAAGCAACCTTCATTTCTCTAACTGAAAGTCTGTATAAACCATGCAAACAAGATACTAGGCTATTTTCTAAAAGGGGTATTTAGTGACTTCCAAAGTTAACCTTAAGTCCTCAAAGCTTTCTTTTTAAAAAAATATTTTATTTATTTATTTTTAGAGACAGAGGAAAAGAGGGAGAAAGAGAAGGAGAGAAACATTACTGGGTGGTTGCCTCTCATGCCCTGGGGATCTGGTCCAAAAAGCAGGCATGTGCCCTGACTGGGAACTGAACCAGTGACCCTTTAGTTTGCAGGCAAGCACTCAATCCATTGAGCCACACCAGCCACAGGAAAGCTTTTTGGTTACATCCAAGTCTATACACATCTCTCTCTAATATGACATCCTAGTCAGAGCCTTGGTAATAAAATCAGTTTGATTCTTATTGAATTTATGCAAACAATCACATTGCCACGAAAATAAAAATACTCATTACTGAATTCTGGAGGGACCAAGAGAGAAAAAAAAAATGTTCCAATTCTACTTATGGAGTTATGATTTACTAAACTGCTAGGTCATAGATAAATCAGTTTTCTTTTATCTGGAAAAAAATTAAATTAAAACCAGCAATCTCAAAACAAGTAATAAGAATTGTAAGCATTTTATCAGTTTATTCAGTCCTATGTAATTAAACTTTCTCTACTTGTATCCAGTTTTTCCATTAATTCTCTAAACTTTTCTTATTAATTCCAAGAAATTTGCAAAACTGTCGATAAAGACTTGTATAATTTTCTCAGTAGAGTGGGTTACCCAATCACTAGAGATTGTTGAAGGTATACCCCAACTGGGAAACACATTTTCTAACATTTTGGGGGTGGGGGGTTATTTTATTTATTTATTTATTTATTTATTTATTTATTTATTGCCATTGTTAGAGCATCAGTCTTGTAGGGGAAAGCTTTAACTTATTTGGAAAACACAAACACAAAAACAGGAAGATACTGATAACACAAACTAATTGGCAATCCAACGAATTCCAGTTTAAGTGTACTATGGTGGATAAAGCAGAGCAAAACCAAAAGAAAAAAAACGCCACTGAGCCAGGTTAACCAAGCAGCGTTTTGATTTTCCCACAGCCCCTACTGTTCATTTAATTTATAGTAATTGTTTACCCATATTATTTTTTTTGATTCAGGAATAGACTGTTACTATGTAATAAGAGCAAAAGTAGGGCAATGAGGGCTCATTTTAGAAAAAAATGAAAATCATCTACATATGTTACAATCTGACACTCAAGTTAATTGTTTTGGTGTCATTCAGTTTTGATGTATCCTGATACATCAGGATAGCTCAGATTTTCACCAATTTCATGTATATTTATGGAATATTTATAACATATATAAATAAAATATAAAGGGTCAATATTATCTTTTTATTTGGCAATCCTTCCTAAGTAATTTTAACACACCAAAATAAGTCTAATTAGTTTAAAATATTTCATTTGTAAGGTAAAAAAAATCTTTTGAGGTATTCCAGGGTCACTTGTAGAATACTGTAGTTATTCTCACATAGAGACACTATTTATAACTCAAATTTTGGAAAGGTTGTAAAAATGCATGGAAAACAGTTTGTGCATTTAGGAGACTCAGCTTTCATAAGTAGTCAAGTGCCTAGTTAAGACAATATCACAGTTACAAGGCAAGGCAATAGTCATTTTTAGCAGCTAGAGAATACATAACTCTCCTTTTGCATCAGCTTACTTTTGATATTTAAATTAACTTATTTGATTAAATGTATTTTAATATTTATAAATTTAGTCACACATAAAACTGTTTTTCAGGATTTAATAATGACTTAGATACTCAATGAATGCCCATTAGTTAATTTAGCTAAAAAATCCTTAATATTCTAAATTACTAAAGAGATTTAGAAAGCCATTTTAAACCTAAAATAAACTGTTTATCCTACTGCCATTTATTTAATTTTCTTCTTGACAAATTTGGCAAGACAAATAACATGACCTCTATAACTAAGCAAAACTCAAATACAGCTTTAATATCAAATATTTTTCCAGGTGCCGGCCAAGATGAGGGTGTAGGTAGAAACCCTTCACTTCCTTGCACAACCAAAAGGAGAATAACAATCAATCTAAAATCAATAAACAACCAAAATTTCCAGAACATCAAACTGCATGGAACTTTGACAACCAAATAATTAAAGAAAAAATCAACCAGAACAACTAGACCAGTAAGGCGGACTGCATGGGCTGACTCAGAAAAACCTCTGCTAGGCGGCTGAGTGGCAGGGCTGACTGCCAAGATCAGCAGAGCTGCGTGGGAGGGACTGACTTAAGGGAAAAACCAAGACTAAGAGCTGACTGTGGCTGGGGTTGCCACCATGAGAGATGCTTCCAGTCTGACACAAGAGTCTGTTGGAAAGTGCACTAGAGACAAGCAGGCAAGCAGCATTGTTCCCTCTGTGGCCCTTCCCCACAGGCAGCACAGCAAAGAGGGTTGCCTTGACCAGGTGAACACCTAAGGCCCCACCCCCTTACAATCTTTTAGCTGTGCCAAGACAAAGAAATATGGTCCAAATGAAAGAACACAGCAAAACCTCAAAAAGAGAACTAAGTGATGAGGGGATTGCCAACCTATCTGATGGAGAGTTTAAAGCCCTGGTAATCAAAATGCTCACAGAACCGATTGAGTTTGATCAAAAAAATGAAAGAACAAATGAAAGATTTCCAAAATGAAATAAAGCAAAATATTCAGGGAACCAACAGTAACAAGAAGGAAACCAGGATTCAAAGCAATGATTTGGAACAAAAGGAAGAAATAAACATTCAACTGGATCAGAACAAAGAAACAAGAATCTAAAAAAAATGAAAAGAGGCTGAGGATTCTCTGGGACAACCTGAAATATTCCAATATCCGAATTATAGGGCTGCCAGAAGGAGAACAACAGCAAGAAATTGAAAACTTATTTGAACAAATAATGAAGGAAAACTTCCCCAATCTGGCAAAGGAAATAGACTTCCAAGAAGTTCAGGAAGCCCAGAGAATCCCAAAGAAGTTGGACCCAAAGAGGAACACACCAAGGCACATTATCATTAAGTTACCCAAGATTAAAGACAAAGAGAAAATCCTAAAAGCAGCAAGAGATAAGGAGTCACCTACCTACAATGGAGTTCCTATAAGACAACTAGATGATTTCTCAAAAGAAACCTCACAGGAAGGAAAGGGCTGAAAAGATTTGAAGTTCTGAAAGGCAAGGAACTGCATCCAAGATTACTCTATCCAGAAAAGCTTTCATTTAGAATGGAAGGGCAGATAAAGTGCTTCTCAGATAAGGTCAAGTTAAAGGAGTTCATCATCACCACGCCCTTATTATATGAAACATTAAAGGGACTTATCTAAGAAAAAGAAGATAAAAAATATGAACAATAGTATGGCAACAAACTCACAACTATCAACAAATGTACCCCAAAGAAAAGAAAAACAAGCAAACAACCAGAACAGAAACAGAATCAGAGAAATGGACATCATACAGAGGGAGTTCAGTGGAGAGGGGGAAGGTAGGAATAGGGGGGAAAAGGTACAGGGAAGAAGCAGCATAATTGGTAGGCATAAAATAGATTGGGAGAGATTAAAAATGGTATAGGAAACAGAGGACTCAAAGAACTTATATGTACAACCCATGGGCATGAATGAAGGAGGGATGCTGGAGGGTTGGGGGGAAGGGTGGGGGGGATAAGGGGAGGAAATTTGGAAAACTGTAATAGCATAATCAATAAAAAAAAAACTTAAATAATCAAATATTTTTCCAGATCACATGATTCTAAAAACTATTTGAGTTTGTTTCTATATTTCTGAGGATATTAAAGTACCTAATTTATATAAGCACTTACTTTTAAATTAATTTTCACAATTGCGTCTGATATGGAAAATAATCTTTCCCTCTATATATAGTCTGTCTGGAAAAAATCCAGCTGTTATTAATATAATGGCATCCATGTTACCTGGCAGCCAAGGAGAGTGGACAGTGAATGGAAATGCACATGCATGAACAATGACAACTTCACTCTACTAGTCAGTGAGGTGGTAGACACTGTTAAGTGAGCACATGTACTGTGTGGCTGTTGCATTCAAAATGACTGAGTGAGTAGAGCAATGAATCTACATCAAATTTTGCCATTAATCTTGAATATTCCTCTGTGGAAACTATTTGGCTGATTCAGAAGGCCATGGCAATGGGCAACTGGTGATTGGCAGCTTCATCATGACAATGCACCCATTCATGCATCATGTCTCATGCAGAGTTTTTTGGTGAAATATCAAATCACCTAGGTGACTCAGTTCCCTTACAGCCCAGATTTTGTGCCCTGTGATTTCTGGCTTTTTCCAAAACTAACATCACCTTTCAATAAGAAGAGATTTCAGACCACTGATAAGATTCAGGAAAATATGATGAGGCAGTTGATGGTGATTAGGAAAATTGTGTGAGGTCCCAAGGTGCCTACTTTGAAGGAGACTGAGGCATCATTGTCCTATGTACAATGTTTCTTGTATCTTGTATATTCTTCAGTAAATGTCTCTATTTTTCACATCACATAGCTGGATATCTTCTGGACAGACCATAAATGTATATATTCACCACATAAAAGACAAGCAAAGACCTTTTTAGCAATGAGAAAAACTCACTAGTTTATAAAAAAACAATTGGATCTAAATTTTGCCCTGGAGTCGTTTGCAATTTGTATCTATGAATTTGACAAGTCAAGTTCCAAATAACCTTCCTCATTTTAAAATAAGGACAGGATTTTTAATATCTCAAAAAATTGGGCTGATATATATAGGGATCATATGAATGGATCCTCATTTTGGCCATTGTATTATTTAATGGGAGGCTGACTGTGGTGGGCCTTGTTTACCTAGAAGTCACAATGTCCTGCATTAACTTTGATCTATGGAGTCTGAAAAAAGTTCTAGGAAAAGTCAGCCCATACATGCATGTCTCTAGATGAACAAAATATTGTAAATATTTCTATAGGACTACTTTATACACTAGGAAAAAAATTACCTCAAGCAACTCCACAAAGATTCTTAGTCACCACACCAAACAATGGATTGACATCACCAGAACAGTCATACTTTCCAAGGCATGGGCCCTGCTTAGTGTAGACATATTCCAAAACACTTTGATTTTATCTCAGGGGTTCCTACCAGCTTCTCTAAGATTGGCTATGTTACTGCACTAGATGACACCTGGCACTCATTTCCACCACTTTGGATTAAGGGATCTGAACAGCAATAGTCACTTTTTGGCCATCCAAATTATGGACGCAAATTTCCATTCTCACTTGGCGATAAAGAGAATTCAGTCTCTCAGCTGACCAGCATAGATTTTGTTCAGACTTTTAGTAAGCAATCTAATTAAAAGCCAGAATAAAAAGCAACATACGCATTTTTCTTTTGTTTTAAAATGCTAGCTTTTGTGTTCCCAGTATAGAACAAAAATTTGTGGCAAAACAGGCCTTCAGTCTATACAAGAAGGTAGTTGCCACATACCTGAAAATGAAAAGTTGGAGAGAGTGAAGAGGAAGGCTCAGGCACTATTTTATCTCTTACTTTCAAGACAATGCACAAAGTACACACAAACATTATTTTACTTCTTACTTCCAAACCAACAGGAGAAGGAACATCAGATTGACACACAAATTTCACACTAACAGGACAATGGGTGGAGTACGCTCTTAACCAAAAGTCATATAAGCTGGACAAGGTAAAAACTTTAAATTCAAATGACCAAACAAATAAATGTAAATAAACCAGTTTACAAATTAGGTAAAATTACAAGAAGTAGGTTATTCTAAGGAAAATCAAAACAAATTGCCTTATCCCAAGGGAAAAAGCCAAATGGAGAGGAGAGTTTTCTAGTTGTGCACAATGGCATGACTTACCCTATTTGCAAATTGAGCCATTAGCTAGCAGAGAAGCAACAAACATAAATAACTGCACAGAGTCCAAGAATCCTAATCCTACTCTCAAGCAGCTCACATTGTCCCAAGGGAGAAAAAACCCAGATAGAGAGGAAGGGACCTAATAACCCTTATCCTACTATGACACAAAGGCCCCCAAAATGCAATTAGCTTTGCCCCAAGAAAGAGAAAGCCTAGGTAGAGTGGAAGAATCTCTAACTGCATATGCTGTAGACCCTCACCCCTCAAATAAAACTGATAGCAGAACACAGTACACAGATGTTGGTTTATTTCAAACAAGCCATGTTGGGGGGCTGCTAACTCTTGCCAAATAAAGTCCATCCTGAACCCCCAGGGCAAAATGACCTTGGCAGCTGCTTGGTACTCAGAGAGGGAACCCCAGCCAGGGCTGGAATGCCATGGGCATCACCTCTTAGCTGGCTCACCAAATTGTTACTGGCCTGAAGTCCACATGCCTGAAGCTTGAAAAGGCCAAAACTAAAACATCAGGGTTTGAATATGAAAGTATTTATTGCTCAAGAAGCCTCCAACTGAAAAGTTGGGAGACTTAGCTGTACCCCAATTCCACCTTAAGAAACTACACAGTTCAGCCTTCTTTTATATCAAACAAAGGAGAACTGGGAGGGGAGAGAGGTGATTTATAACTGTACAAGTAGGTATCTGGGCACCAGCAGAGGTCCAATGAAGACTGTACATAGTCTGTTGACGCTGGTTGATGTGAGATCTTGGCAGAAGATTCCTGCAACTCTTTGGTAAACAGTACTGTAATTTCCTTAGCTGCCTGGGAGAGATACTTTCTCATAATGGGCTTTTTTTTTTTTTTTTTTTTTTTAAATTCAAGTTACAGGCAGAATACCTCTAGTGATTATCCCATCTATATGCAAAATTAAACAAAAACTATTGAACAAATCAGGCTTGGAGTCAGAGAGGCTGAGCATTTCACTCTGTTACATATTTAATCTTGCTGTCATAAAAGTCAGGTATTTGTTCTGCTTGGGGATTTTTGATATTCTTCAGTCTGAAAGTTAAGAGTTTTCATCAGATTTGTGAAATGATGTTCATAATCCTCCACATTTTTGCCTCTTTTTTACTGTCTTTTCTATCTGCTTCTACTATGACATGTAGACTTGTGGTAACAACAACATTTAGAACATACAGTATTAACTCAAGTCATTTGGGCTATATATTTTTTCTCTCCAAAATATTTCTGTCTCTCCTTCACTTCAAATAATTTCTACTGAGCTATCTTACAGTTCACTTCTTCATTCTCTAATGTTCAGTCTGCTGTTAAGCCCATTTAATACTTGTTGATTTATAACAACCAAATTTCCAATTATTAGAGATTTTTTTAATATTCTACTTTTCTCAGGAGTACTCACCTTAACTACCCTGTCCCTTAATTTATCAACCCCTTTTTTTGTAAATTCTGTAATATTTATAAAATAGTTGTTCTTCTCTGAGGTACCCAACTAAGCTCCTGACCCACAGAAACTATGAGATAATAAATTGTATTTCAAGTTGCTAAGTTTGCTGTCATTTGCTTTGCAGCAATACATAACTAATGAAACTATAGTTTGAACTAGTTTACACAAATAATCCTCTCTTTTTGGTTCACAGAATTCAAGAAAGAGTTGAAAACCAGAATGTTTTGGGTGCTTATGAGCAGCTGAAGCTGAGATTATCACAGGCTTGTTGGGCATTCAGTTACTTTTTTGAAAGATATGTTCTTGCTTTTTTATCTTGCAAATCATGACAATTCACACATATTAATTATTCTACTAGAGAAATTTTATAATCAATCTGATAAAACTTCCACTGTTAAATTTTCTAGATTTTTGAAAGAAATGAAATAAATTTATGAATTAATTTGGAGACAATTAACAGATTTAAAAACAAATATTCTTATTCATGAAAATGGAACGTCTCAACATTTGGTAAACATTCCTTTGGGGCATATCTTGAAAAATGTACAGATTTTTTTCAGAGTTCCTTTACATTTGTAATTAACATTATTTCAAGTGTTAGTATGTTACTTGATTTTGTTTCTGCATAAAGATCTGTATATTCAGACACTTACATGTGCATTTTACTGATCAAAGGTGGAAACTTTCTCTTTAGAAATTTCTTTTTTTTAGCATTTCAACAGTAGGATAATGAATATTGAATGGAAAAAGTTACTTGTTCAAATACATTTGGGAAATTTCTAAATAACACATAATTATATATTTAATAAATACATAGATATATCAAAGTTTTTAATATGTTAAAGTGCATTGGAAATTCCTAAACACTGAATATATTTACCTTAATCCTTTCATTTTTGCCCACTATAAGTCTTTCCCAATTCTGTGTCTGTCATGAGTCTCTGCCATTCACAAATGCACGTTACACATAATCAAGCAATTGTGTTACTCCAATCCTTTACTTGATGTGTCAAATTCTAAATATCATGCTTAGATTTCCCACTGGATTGTGGTTTTGTCAAATACTTCTATTTTTTTAAAAATGATATTCTGTGGTCAAGGGCTCAGGATCATATCAGGAGAAAATGATGTTCCTACATCTTATGACTGTTGATGTTAGCTTTCATTACTTTAGTTGGTGTCCACCTGATTCCAACACTGTAATGTTCCTCCTTTTTTTTTAATTAATCAGTATTGTGGGGCAGATACTATGAGACCATGTATTGTGTTTCTCTTCAAGCTTTCACCCACTATGTTTTTTATTCATTAATAAATATGAATCTTGCCTGTAAGAATTATAAAACTTATTTGCTAAAGGGAAGTTTGTTTTTTGATTATTTCTTTGTTTATTAATTGGAATTATTCTATCAAAAATAGCTGCCCCTTATTCTTCATTAAATTATAAAATTTAATTATTTGCTTATATCAGTATTGATTCATGGCAATTTATTTTACTCTGGGGATCATTAATTATTTAATTAAAAAATTTTTGGGCTATGGCCATTTAGCACTCCAGGTTTTCTTCTGTTTGTTTTCGCTTGCCCTTATCCATTTTTCAATACCTCCTCACTTTCTGGCACAAGTTATTTTATTTTATTTTTTTATTTTTTAAAGATTTTATTTGTTTTAGACAGAGGGAAGGGAGGGAGAAAAAGAAGGACAGAAGCATCAATGTATGGTTGCCTCTTGGGCACTGCCCTAGTTGGGGACCTGGCCTGTAACTCAGGCATGTGCCCTGACTGGGAATCAAACCAGCAACCCTTTGTTTCACAGGCCAATACTCAATCCACTGAGCCACACCAGCCAGAGCATCTGGCACAAGTTATTTTAGACTCATCTTGTATTTTTTGTGCCCCAGTTCTTCAAGGCATCAATGCAATCTACTTTTATTGAAGAAAGGTATCAAGAAACCATATGTAAATATTTATATTTACACATACAATAAATCACACATAAACACATCTATACCTATTTAGGTATATATTAAAAACCATGAGTTCATTCTGATACCTTGGATTCCAATAGAAACCACAGCTTTGATTTAGAATTCCCCCTTATGTTATCTGTACCAGTTTTTGTCCAAATCTGAGAAATGGCTCTAATTAGAGTTGATGTCCTTATTTTTTCAATCTTACAAAACATCTAAATTAGTTTCAGAATTGCTATACAATTGTTCTGGGAGAAACAAATTTACTAACTAGTACATAGAGTTTGTTACAGCTTGGTTTCTCTTCTTATAACACCCAATCAATCACATTTTCCAAATTACTTTAGTTGTTTCCTTCCCTGCTCACTTCAGTGTGGCTATATGATTCATACAGTTAGGTCATTTGTTACAGTTAAATCCTATTTTATGTGTCTATACATACTGGTTGACTTTAATTATTTATGTTTTGATTTAAAAACATTACAGTTCTAAAAGTCAGAGGCATACAAATAAGGCTTACTCAGACATGTCAGTTCCTCCTCATTCTTATTTTACCATTCCCATCCCCCCCTTTTTTCACACCTTTTCTACCCATTTCATGATATCACTAGTATCAACATTTACATTCCTATGTTTATTGCCTTTCTTTTCAATATCCCAAGATAATTTATACAGCATTGGCACAACCTAATCTTTGAAGGTTTTATAGCTAATCCCTATGAAGTTCTCTGGTCTTGTCTGTCAATTTGTGTTTATGATTTTTTTAAAAAAATTCTTGTTTCTGTTCTTATTCTCTGTCATTCCTTATCACCTATGTTTATACTTTCTTCTTTTTATTTATTCAGAGTAGCTAATGGACTGTTTACTCTTTCATAAGAAAGATTTTAATTAATATTCTATATTCTTTATATTGTATTATCTCATTAATTTCTGCTTGCCTCTTACATTTTTCTCTCTGTGTATATTCTTTTAATTTACTTTGTTGCTATTTTTCTATTTTTCTGCACTGGAAATTTAAATAATCTATTTTTATTTTATGCATTCTGATAAAAGTGTTTTGTGTTAATGGGTAGTTTAAACATATCCCATAGATTCTAATATATACTATTTTTGTTATCATTATGTTTTTTGAAAAATCTTAAATTTGAGATATTTCTTTTTTAACTCCAGCAATTTTATAGAAAAAGATATTTAATTTTGAAATAGAAGGGCTTCTCTGTCTTTTCTTTCTGTTAGTAAATTCATTTTATTGCATTATGTCCAAAAGTGGTTTTCATAATATGTCCATTATGGAAATTCTTTCTGTTTTATTTGTTACCTACATTTATTTTTTATCATGAATTGATGCTGTACCTTATTAAATGCGTTTTTTGCAACTATGGATATAGTCATGTGATATTTGTCTATCATTTTGTTTATGTGATGTATTACATTTATTGATTTGTGAATGTTGTACCATCCTTTCATTCCTGGGCTGAATCCCACTTGATCACGGTGTATGATCTCTTTAACTTATTGCTGGATGTGGTGTGCCAGTATTTTGTTGAGGATTTTAGCATCTATGTTCATCAGAGATATTGGCCTGAAGTTTTCTTTCTTTCTTGTATCTTTATCTGGTTTTGGGATTAGGATGATCCTGGCTTCATAAAAAAAGAGTGTGGGAGTCTTTCATCTTCTTGGATTTTTTGGAATAATCTGTGAAGAATAAGGGTTAGCCCATCCTTAAATGGTTTGTAAAATTCTCCTGTGAAACCGTCTGGTCCAGGGCTTTTGTCTGTCAGGAGCTTTTTGATTACTGCTTCAATTTCATCTGCCATTATTGCTCTGTTCAGGCTTTCTGCTTCTTCATTCAGTTTTGGAAGAGTACATTTTTCTAGAAATTTGTCCATTTCACCTAGGTTTTCAAATTTCTTGGCATACAGTTCTTCATAGTAATTTCTTACAATCTTTTGTATTTCTGTGATATCAAATGTAACTCTCCTCTTTCATTTACAATTGTGTTTATTTGGGTCCTCTCTCTTTTTTTCTTTATGAGTCTGATTAGAGGCCTGTCAATTTTGCTTATCTTTTCAAAGAACCAGCTCCTGGATTCATTGATCCTTAGAATTGTGCTTTTAGTCTCTATGTCATTTAATTCTGCTCTGCTCTTGGTTATTTCCTTCCTTCTATTTGCTCTGGGCTGTCTTTGTTGTTGTTCCTGGAGTTCTTGTAGATGTAGTGTTAGGTTGTTTATTTCAAATGTTTCTATCTTTTTTAGGTAGGCCTTTATTGCTATAAACTTATTTCTCAGGACTGCTTTCTGTGTGTCCCAAAAGTTTTGGATTGCTGTGAGTTCATTTTCATTTGTTTCCAGAAACTTTTTGATTTCTTTCTTAGTCTCATTCTTGACCCATTCATTATTTAATAGCATGTTATTCAATCTCCATGAGTTTGAGCGTTTTGGTTTTTTTCCTTGAGGTTGGAGTCTAGTTTCAGTCCCTTGTGGTCAGAGAAAATGCGTGATATGATTTCAATTTTCTTGAATTTGTTGAGGCTTGTTTTGTGTCCTATCATGTGGTCTATCTTTGAAAATGTTCCATGTGCACTTGAATAGAATGTGTATTTTGCTTCTTTGGGATGAAAGGCTCTCTCTGTATATATCAGTTAATTCCATTTCATCTAGGGCATTGTTCAATGCCACAATATCTTTGTTGATATTTTGTTTGGAAGAACTATCCATTTTTGACAGTGGGGTGTTAAAATCCCCTACCATAATTGTGTTGCTGTCAATATCTTTCTTGAAGTCCTCTAAGAGTTTCTTTATGTATTTGGGTGCTCCTATCTTGGATGCATATGTATTTAGAATGTTTATGTCTTCTTGATGAATTCTTCCCTTGAATGTTATGAAGTGACCTTCTGGGTCTCTTTTTATGCCTCTTTTTTTGAAGTGTATTTTGTCTGATCTGAGTATTGCTACTCCAGCATTTTTTTCCTGTCCTTTTGCTTGAAAAATTTGTTTCCAGCCTTTCACTTTCAGTCTGTGTATGTCTTTTGTTCTGAGGTGGGTCTCTTATAGGCAGCACATGTATGGATCATGGTTTCTTATCCATTCAGCTAGTCTATGTCTTTTGATTGGAGCATTTAATCCATTTACATTTAAGGTTATTATTGATAGGTACTTATTCATTGCCATTTTTTCATACCTGTGTTCCTCTCTGTCTCTCACTGTTTTTCTTCCTGTTCTTAAAGCAGACCGTTTAGCACCTCTTGAGGAGCTAGTTTGGAGTAGGTGTATTCTTTGAGGCTTCTTTTGTCTGGGAAGCTCCTTATTTGGCCCTCTATCTTGATTGAGAGCCTTGCTGGATAGAGTAGTCTTGGTTGCAGGCCCTCAGTTTTCATTACTTGGAATATTTCTTGCCATTCCCTTCTGGCTTGGAGCATTTCCATTGAAAAGTCAGTTGCTATTATTATCTAGTCTCGCTTTTATGTCCCTTCCTGTTTTTCCCTTGGTGCCTGTAAGATTCTTTGTCTTAGAATGTTGCCATTTTAATTATGATGTGTCTTGAAGTGGGCCTCTTTGTGTTCCTTGTTAATTGGGACTCTCTATGTTTCCAGGATTTTTCTCTCATCAAATTAGGGAAGTTTTCCATCATTACTTTTTCAAATAGGTTTTCTATCCCTTGTTCTTCTCCTTCTGGTATCCCTATTATATGGATATTATTACATTTCATATTGTCCTGCATTTCTCTTAACCCCTCTTCATTCTTTCTGAGTCTCTTTTTCTTTTCCTGCTCTTTCTGGGTGTTTTTTTTTTCCTACCTTGTCACCCAGCTCACTGATCCAATCCTCTGCTTCATCTAGCCTGCTTTTGTTTCCTTCTTCTGTGTTCTTCAATTCAGAAATTGTATTCTTAATTTCCTCTTGGCCCTTATTGATATTTTCTATTTTGTTCTTCATGTTGATATAGTTTGCAGTGAGTTCATTGTAGTTTCTCTGTAGTTTTTGGTAATTCTCTGAGCTCATTGAGCTTCCTTATAATGATTGCTTTGAACCCAACATCTGATAGTTGACTTGCCTCTATTTCATTTAGCATTCTTTCTGAATTCTTTCTGAACGCTAAATGAAATTGTTTCCTCCTTTCTTTTCATTTGTGTTTTTTTCTTTGTCTTCCCATTGTTTGTGAAACTCTTCTTGTTGCCCTCTGCTTCTTAAATTGATTGATTCTGACTCACTGGGTTTATTGTGTGAACTTCTATGGTAGGAGACCTGTGAGATTCAGTAGTGCAGTGTCCTTGATCAGAGTTCGCTGGTCTTGGGCTGTCGTTTATGTTTCCTCTGTATGTCTTCGGGTTTTGATTGTTGTTATGTCTTTCTTTGGTGGGTTCTTTCTTCCAACTGGTTAACTGAGGGTCACCCCTTCCACCACATCTTGTATTGTGTTGTATAGGTGTGGACAGGTTGTGTTGAAACTGGTTCTGTGTGTAAGAGGTTTCTTTCTCACTTTTATTCAGTTGTTTATTCCGGGTAACTTCTCCGCCATTTATTTGTATTTGCAGATTGGTCCTGAGTGGAGGTTAGTGTGGCATCCACTCCCTCCTTCACCTTCTTCTGTTGTTATTTCTTGGTGGTTCCTTTGTTGGTTGGTTTCCTCTTCTAGCAGGTATACTGGTATTTACATCTCCCACCTACACTTTTTTGTGATCATTTGGAAGGGGAAAGGCAAAATGTATTAAGACAGCTGGAGTGTATTCTATGGTATTTAAAGTACCAACCAGAAGAGAAGAGATAGGATATCCTTTGGATATGTATAGTGTTATCCATATTTCACCCAACTAGCCTTTTTTTAGAAAGGGTGGAAAGAAGATAAGACTCTTTCTTGTTGGGGAGAGGAAAGATTATGAGTTGAATCTAGAAAGCACTGAGTTTGTGGGAGCTCAGATTATGAGGTAAAGTGACAGTGAAGAATAGAAAATAGATGTAGTGTGTGAGAGAATAGAGTTAATCACAACAGTAATAAAGTTCAGGAAACTGTGAAATGGGCTAATATTTAGGAGGGGTGCTGTGTAGTATTTATAATCATATGGAACAGCATTTTTTTACAATAGTAATAGAGCAATAATCATATCACAGAATCTATGTGATCTGAATAACAAGAATACACAACCTAGAGTAGTGTTCTACTGGAACACAAGAGAAGTGAAAGATCAAAATTTAAAAATACACTATGAAAGGGAGAACAAAGAAAATCAGTCAAATGATGTGATTTAACAATCAAAGTGAAGAAGACTAAACAGAAAGAGAAATTAAAAATGCTAATAAAATAAATGATGTAAAAATAATAAAATATAATAATGTAAATCTACAATATCTTGCCAATTCTCAGGAGCAGTAAAGTGAAATTTGTTTCACTGTCTCAGTCGTAGGGATGACCCCTCTTTGGGTCTAACTCTTGTCTTTTCTCAGCTCTAGGTTTTATTGTCTCACTTGTGGGAATTAAAAAAAAAAGAAAGAAGAAAAAGGAAGGAAGGAAGGAAGGAAGGAAGGAAGGAAGGAAGGAAGGAAGGAAGGAAGGAAATTTAAAAAGCCTCCTGCTAGTTTTGAACTGGCCCAGCCAGTTCTGCTGGTCTCCCTGGCTGCAGCAGGCTGAGGGGGCATTGGTTTTGCTTTTCTCCCTTCCTGTGGTTTTGTGGGGATGAGGGCCAATTCTGAGCAGTTGCCCAGCCTCCAGCCCACTTCCTCAGCTCACTGCTGGGCCCCCAGTGCCCTTCTGCACCTGGCCCATACCTTCGGTCCACCACTTGTGCTGTCCTTGAGGTGCACCAGTTAGGGGCAACTCACACACCACCTTCTCCCTCTTTGGTGTCTTAGATGCTAAGGACCCTGAGAGTCTCTTCAGGGTAGTTTGGCTCCCCCACTGAGTTGAGTCTTTCTAGGGATTGCTGACTCCCTCAGCCCTGCTGCTCTCCTCTGCAGGGGGCATCTCTGCCTTCCTCCTAATGCCAGTCACCCAGTTGGGCAGGGGCGCCACCATAGCTGCTGCTGAGGCTGGGACGGTGGGGTCGGGTGTGCAGTGCCTCTGGGCAGCAGGGTCAAGGTCACTCAGCCTCTTGCTGTAATGGGAGTGCAATCTCAGGGTGGCAGTATTGGGCCGACACCAGCCTCCTCTGCAACTGCGGGGGGGTGGGTGGTGCCTGGGTTGGTGGTGCACCACCAGGGTTGCTGGCGTGGTTGGGGGTAGGGTAGTGGCACAGCCGAAGTCCTGACAGCAGAGGCAGGCCCAGGGCCAAGGCTGCAGAGATGTAGCCAGGAGAGGCGGGGTGGCTGCTCTGGGACAAATTCCTTAAACAGCCACGGAGTGCCTTTTTTTTTTTTTTTTTTTTTTTTTTCTTTTTGAAAAAATTCTTCCTGTTCCAGCCTGCTGAAGTGCTTGGCCTCTCACACAGCCCAACTCTCCAACCATACCTGGGACTGATCAGGTCAGGGTCCATCACAGCCCAACTCTTCCCACAGCCTCAGTGGGTGCACACTGCCCCTGTGTGCTTGCCACTTCATCCTTATTCCCCACTTGAGACTTCAAGCATCCAGGTTCCTCCTTGTTTGTCAGGGGAGGGAGCCATTGACCTGGCTCTCTCCCAAGAATCCTGCGGCAGACCCAGTGGGCGCCAGGACTGCCAGGACTGAGGCTGCAGCTGTTCTGGTCCCCCAGCTGGTCCCAGGGACCTTATCATCCCAAAGCCCTCTCCTTACCATCTGATTTTTCGATGTCCTCTACTGTTTTGGCCTCCAGCCTTAATATATGCAGGGATACCATTGGCTGTTCACTGCGTTCCTCAGAAGATCGGCTAGGTGTTACACCTGTCCGCAGGAGAAAGTGGACTCTGCTCTCCCCTATCTTGCCATCATCTTAAAAAATGCTTCTTATTTTTTCTATGTCTTTTTTAAAAGTTAATATAAGAAATCACTTCTCATCTTCCATTTTTGGAACAAATTGTTTTACTTTATTGACACATAAATGGAAATTTGATTAGGGGTTCAGGGAATCTCACAAATTTGTCAAAGTCATGCAGTATAAGAATATTGGTTTCAAACCTAAACTTCATGGCTTTAAAAATATATAAGGACCTTGAAATTTTACAATATTGTGTATCTTTTCTAGACCACATGATACAGATGCAATTGTTAATTACCTAATGAAATAGGGTAGAGAACTGATAAAACAATGTGAAAATAGCAAAACAAATGTTAGTTAATTTTAAGCTAGTTGCTGCTGTCTCTGATATAGCCAAAAATGCAACAAAAATTAAAAAGCAATAAAAACTGAAAACAAACATTCCTAAAACATTATTTTAGAAGGAAATCAGATTTTCTGGAATCACAAAGGAAAGTTGAACAGGTCTTCTTAATACCAAATATATTCCCCTGTTTTAAATCTTTTATTTACTTTTTTCCTATTTCTATTTTATTACTATTCAATCTTTCAACTTTGGATCTTACATGCTGCTTATTTGAGCCAGGTTTTAAGTTCCTCAACTCTAAATTTCAATTAAATTACACTTAATTATGATTGCATATCAGTTGCTAAGAAAATAGCAGCTACATACATGTCACACAAACTGATTCTAATTATGAAATTCACAAATTTCTAGGCTGTTGAGAGTATTTACCTCTTTAAGTGGTGTTCTTGAAATTAAATCCAGTTTTAGATCTTAATCGTTTCTGTTATGTGCGTGCATATAGATTCTCTTCCTCTTAAGTATCTCTATTATTGATATAAAACCCCTGCACCTATTGATCGCAATCTTTTTTTAATTGAGCTGCTTTTAGATTTTGTAACTATTTTTAATATATTTTGCTATTACAGTTGTCCCATTTCTCCCCCATCATTCCCCTCCACCCTGCACACCCAATCCCACCCACATTCCCCCCTTTAGTTCATGTCCATGTGTCATAAGTTCTTTAGCTTCTACATTTCCCACACTATTCTTGCCCTCCTCCTATTTTCTACCCACTGTCTATGCTACTTATTCTCTGTAGTTTTTCCCCCTCTCTCCTCCTCCCATTCGCCTGTTGCTAACCATCCATGTGATCTCCATTGCTGTGGTTCTGTTCCTGTTCTAGTTGTTTGCTTTTTAGATTTTATTCACTTTTTCTCAGTTAGGTAGTTTTGAAGCTTTAATAGTTTTTACTTATTCTTTTTCCTACACAAGTAAAACCACAATGGGTTTCGTGTCTAGAACATAACAGCCTGTCATAAATGCTGGCTAATATTTCACCTGAAGTGTATGATGGATAGAAAGCCTTGCAATCAATGTGGTGTGGAGTTTTATTCTGCTCTTAGATTTTGTTAGCTTAGGTCTTCTGGCTTTCTTAACTGTGTAATTTTGTATCAACTGAACTGTTTCATTTAGTAATGTGAATTTACCACTAGGATGGTGGAAATAATCTAATTTAACCTTCTTGTTTTAAAATAGTAATAACACTACTACTTAAAATTCACACCACAAACTGCAAAAATCACAATATTTTTTGTGTATCATGTTATCTTATTTTCAGCTTCAAGAAATGCTGTGAAGCAAGAAGGGTAGTCATTGTTAGTCATGCTCTACTTCATTATTGGGAACAACAGTGAAACTCAGAGACAGGGACTGATTTGCTCAAGGTCAGCCAGCCAAGAGGCAGCAGAGATGAAACTCCAGCTCAAAAGTTTTAGCCTCTGGCCTCGTGCTCTTTTTACTACAATATACATCTTCCTGGATTATCAGCCTAATGATCTTTTTAAAAACACTGGCCCCAATTACACCTACCTTCTGCTCATTATAATCTGGCTTTGATTTCTGCATTGATAAATAATGAGGAATTCAAGAATTGTGATGACTCATCTAGCTCAAGTTCAGAGGCTGGAATTTTGGCATTTCAGAATAAATCAAAGTTCTTTGGCAAGAGATTAATTAGTCATTAAAAATCTGTTAACTTCAAGTTTCTTAGGGAAAAGAGAACAAATCAAACATGCAGTCTCGTAATGAAAATTACCTTTTAATAACAATCCACATGGTATTAATGAACACCTTATTTGTGACATATTTAATTTGGGAGGTAGGACTAAAAGGGACATCTGGGGTCAAATAAATTAATTCAACTTATATATAGTGAGACAGTTTCTAAATCCTAAGTGATTGTAACTGTGTATTTTAAAACATATTAATTCCAGACTTCTCTGGATATATGAGGACTGTGTGCAGATAAATTACAAAAATATACCTGTGCGAGAGAGAGATAGACAAACCTTAAATCAAGAACTCAAGGGAAAGGAACACTTACAGCTGGTATCACTCCGGAGATGGAATGCTCCTTTAAGATCATGCATTTTAATGTTTTCATTTTACTTATAGTAAAGCTAAAGGCTGCAGAAGGAAACACCCACAAAGAAAAAATGAAGAAATGCCCTGGGCAGAAATAAGACTGAAATTTAAGTCTTAAAATACCATGCTGCCTCTAGATGCCATCCCTTCAGAGAATCCTTCAAAATCAATAGAACAAATACTACTGCCAAACTGCAGCACCCAACTGAGAATTAATTGATTAAATAGTCCACAAATCATTTATTGATTACTATTTAATCAGAGCTAGCTATAGCAAAGGGTTCAGCCACCATTCTTTTGTTTTGGCAGAGACTCAAGAGGGAAGAGACAGTCTTTTAGTGGGGAAAAAAAGCAGAAGGCTTTAGGAATGATTGGAGACTGTTAACATGAGGAGGCCGGACACAGGCTATTTAGAAATAGGACATCTTGTTTTTGGTTAGGGGTGCATATTTGCCTTTCTTCAGTTGGTCCTAAATTGAAAGTGGGTCAAATATGTGGAAAACTGTGAGTTATTAATCATGTCCTGGCCTTTTGGGACTTATTGCCCTATGGGTCACCGTTTCATGCACTGGCTGCTACAGATAGTAGTCTGACTGCATGGTTAGATAGAGAGTAGGTTGACTTCCTAGCTGATTCTTAATGTTTGTGGATCAGAGTTCTCTATTCATATAAGAGCTGGCCAATGATTGTTTTTATTTATTTTTTAATCCTTACCTGATGCATTTTTTTATTGTCTTTAGAGAGTGAGGAAGGGAGAGAGAGAGAAAGAAACATTTGTGAGTGAGAGAAACATCAATTGGTTGCCTTCTTATACATGCCCCACTGGGCATGGAATCAGCCACCTGTGTATGTGCCCTGACTGGGAATTCGACCAACCACCTTTTGGTCTATGTGGCAACACTCCAACCAAATGAGCCCGCCAGCCAGGGGCATTGATTGTTTTCATATTTAGTCTTTCAGTCCCCTCTTTTGATCAATTTCTCACTTGCAAAATGTTGAACAGTTCAGAGAATGATAGAGATCCATACTTTCATCACTCAGAGATTGTGCAGTCACCTTTATTGCCAACTATACTACAAATCTTTTTTGCTTCTTTGTTGTTATTAGATCATCATGGTGATCATCAAATAAGAGAATGTCTGCATAAAAACATTTAAGACACTGGATAGAAGTTTACAGACCAGCATTGTGATCACTATTTGTCCAACCCAGGTCATATGAACAAATCCCATAGGTCATGAGAATCAGCTTTGTAAAGTCAAATGACTTTTTCCTTAAATCTATCTTATACTGCCTACTTTATTGATCCAAATACAACAGAAGGATTAGCAATGGCACAAACACCACCATGACTGGTCAATATGAAACTTAGAGCAATGTGACTGCTAGTACATGTGCCACAGAGTTGATATTGATCTACATTTCATGTAGGGCAGAAATGGTGTCATTAATAACTTCATGAAGGTTAGCGGTAGGTATCTTACAGTCTTTTCTGATTGTACGATTTTCACCAATAGAAACACAGCTCTTATTGCTTGCATAAACAATGAGTGAGTAATTTCTCCAGGTAGCATGTCTGAGTAACCAAGTAGCCTCATTTTGCAGAGCATGTCTAATTGTAATTTCTACTTTATATGATTTATAGAATTAGAAGTAATGTCTGTTTGCACAGACAAAAATCTAAGAATAGCATATATTTTAAAAATATATGACATGTTATTCTGGGGCAAAGAGGTCCAGGCGTTCAGGCCACAAGGAAGTGGTATCCATTGGGGTCATGTAAAGATCCAGAAAAATAGGTTCATTCACAACATGAAGTCAGAACCATCATTGTACAATAGGGGGTTTTATGGCTGGATCTCTATTAGTCTCTTCCAGGTGGTACTTGCCCCATCACATTAGAAGTTTGTTTAATTAAAGTGTAGAATTATCTATATAATCTTATCAATAGATTTTCTGGGATAGGAAGACATTATTGTATCATAGATTGATTGATTTAATTCAAATGAAATTTGAATTCATTTGTAAATTCAAATGAAAACACCATCAGCAATAATTAGCTGTGGTCTCATTTGATGAAACTGGAATTAGCTAGAAGTTGTTATCATGGGGATCTGGTGATAAATGACATATCCAACAGTCAGTAAGACTGAGGGAAGAGGCTACTGATTGGGATAATATAAGGATGGCATTAGAATGAGTAAGTTCTGACCTAATGGTTATAATAAAAAAGAATACAAAAGAAAAAAAGCCATTATGGGTAGGCAACAACAAGATGTCTAGAAAATGAGAAGAATGATTATAAACAAGCATTAAACACACACACATACACAGGAATTAAATAGGGATTTTGGTCCAGCATCTTGGGTAGAAGCTATCTACTATCTATCATAATTTTCTTGTCCCAAATATTCTGGACTAGCTGTATGCTTCTGAAAATCAGATGCTTCTGGAGAATTTCTGAGAATCTTCAGTTTGAAGTTTACTGTTGGAGTGGCCTTCCAATTAAGTGGAATTCTGAACTTTCGTTATTGTTGTTGTGTAACATAAATCCAAGGTTTGACGCTTAGAGTTTCAATGCAGAATTTATTATTAATAATACCTGACATTAACCTCTTCCCGTGAATTTTGAGTGAAGCTTTTCTTTTATGTCTCTCCCAATAGACAAAACTTTCTGGTTAAAGATCATAAAAAGATTGTTAAGAAGATGGTTAGTTAGGTACCCTCAACCTGTTATTAATAGGACTGGATATAGCATATGACTCCCTTGCAATATTTTGCCATGCCCGCATGGAGTAGGGAAAGTCTAGAATCACAGGCAATATCCATAGATGCATGGGCCTTCCTGTTACCATTTCATAGGAGAAGTAGACCTTGCCCATATTTATAAGGGCATGAATCATATGGCCAAAATGGCTTGACCACTTTTGGCCAAGGGATATAAACTCTCTGAAAGTTTTGCTAATTGTCACTAGTGTGCCATTGTTTTTTTCATTCTTTCCAGAAAATTGTGGGTGCATGGATAGTGTAGTTTATGACTAAAAGATAATGCCTTACAGAGGGTTTTGCTGTTGTTGTTTTTAATAATGGTTCCCATAAAGCACAGGTGGCAAACACAAGACCTCCATCTTGTTTTATCTGGCACAGCATCTTGTTTCTACACAATGGCAGCTCCGAGCTCTTTGCCCCTAGCTAAGGAGTAGTTACATTTATACAGTCCTAACATTACATTCGACCCTTTGAAGGCAACTGCAAGGCTGATGTGGTCCCTGGTAAAAATAAGTTTGACACCCCTGCCATAAAGTATATGACTCAATCACTTGAAACAAAATTTAAAATTTTCCAGGTGGCAAACACAAAATTAAATAGCTTTTCAGTGGCCGTAAGAACTTTACCATTTAGGCAAGAAATGCTTCAACCTGTTCTGAAATATACATAAATTAACTAAAAAAGATTCAAGTCCAGTGTGGTGGATGTTGGAAAAGTCTGTACGATGGTGTTCAAATGACCCTTGAGACTCTTGTTCCTGGCCATGTCTACTTTTATAGTTTTTCCAGGGCTATGCTGTTGACAGGTACAACATGACACTAAAATAATCTCTCATCTTTTAAAAATTCCCTACCATGTCTATTTCCTTCACCAAATTACAGAAGTTCTCTTTCATCATTTTTCTTAAATAGGTTTCCAATTTTTTGCTCTTTCTTTTCTCCTTCTGGCACCCAGATGATTTGAATGTTGGACTACTTGAAGTTGTCCCAGAGACTCCTTGTACGAGAAACTAAAATTTATTGGGAAAAAAGCTAGAAAGATAATAGTGAGATCATTTTGAGGTGGAGAAGGACTTTTTAAACATGACAAAAAAAATTAGAAAACTGTAAAGGGAAAATGAAGAGATTTGACCACATAAAGAATAATTTTTTTCTGTTAAAGAACGGAGAATAAAGTTAAAGACAAAAAAACTGGGGAAATATTGGCAACATATATGATTAGTATGGCATTAACATCATTAGTATGTAATGATATTACATAATACATAAATAATGTCAATATCTAACACACTGTTCTACCACCTAACAATACCCGTACTAGATAAGACACAAATATCTTTTAAAGTCATAGTTAAATTTATAAGAAATTGGGGGAAATTCTCAGGTACTAAAATGAGGGACTGCAGGAAACAAGAAACCCCAGTGTTAAATAGATGTAAAAGTTTTGGCTTTACTTGCTGCTCTTGAGAACCTAGAGAACAGGAGACAAGACCTCAACCCATGTAAGGAGACGAGTTGGAACTATGACCTGGCTCAAAATTAAGACTGTTCAAAAGGTTGTTTTCTCAGTGAAAAGGTGGGCTAGAAAGAATCTACCCACTGATACAGGGCGATGACAATGACACATGTTGACTAATGTGAGCTCTGAGTGGAAATGAAAAAGAAATTATTGTTGAGAAATAGAAACCACATGCCTCACCTCATGTGGGCTTGGGATTTGATTTCACCCGCAGGTCTAAGAAACCCTAATTTTAAAACATTACATAAAGTGGTCCTGGGTTGATAACACCTCAGGGAACCTGGCTCGTGTAAACACAAATCCTCTCTAGAAGTATAGAAGTATACAGCTTAAATGCAGGCCTCACAGAATTCTCACATGTATTAAAATCAAGTAAACATTGCTCGTAGTCCAAAATTACAAAATCAGTGAGAAAATAAACATCATGTGTGAGAGTTAGCAGAAACAAACAGCAGAATTAGAACAACAACCATTTCAGATACTGGAATTATCAAATATATTTAAGTACCTTTAAGATGTTTAAGGAAATTAAAGAGGAAATCAAAACCATGAACAAAAGATTAAAAAAAAAAAACTATCAAAAAGGACCAGACATATTTTAGAAATTACTAGATAGAATTTCTAGAAATTAAATTATAATAATTGAAATAAAAAACTCAATGAATGGATTAATTGACAGATTAAACAACACTGAAGAATTATCAGCTTGGAAAATAAAGCTGAAAAAATACTACAGAACACAGCCCAGGAAGATAGAGAAGGAAAATATAAAACACATGTTAAAAGAAATGGGAGAAAAAGTGAGAAGACCTAATATTTATCTGATTAGAGTCAAAGGGATAGGTAGAATAGAGATAATGAGGCAGAAGCAGTATTCAAAGAGGTAATGGATAGGAATTTTTTGGAATCAATAGATAGGCATGAACCCTTAGATTTATAAAGCACAATACCAAGCAGGAGAAGTAAGAGGAAATTTATATTGAGACACACTAAATACAAAATAATTCAGACAGATCTTAACATCAGTCAGATATTAAAAATACTATTTATCAAGAGACTATTATTGGACTGACAAAAGGCTATTTTAATGGCATCAATGTTATCCAGAAGGCGGTAGAATGATATCCTAAAAAATGTCAAGAAAAAAACAAATAAATAAACTCTCCATCTAAAATGGTTAAACTAAGATTGCTTAATTGTATGTTTCAACTTGACTGAGCCTCAGGGTGCTGAGATTAAACATTATTTTGGGGAGTGTTGGTGAGGATGTTTCCAAGTGAGATTAGCATTTGAATCAGTGGACTCTGTAAAGTGGATTCCTGTCGCCAGTGTGAATGGGCATGACCCTACTGAAGACCTGAATAGAACAAAAGGCAGAGGAAGGAGGAAAGCCCCTCCCTTTTCTTCCTGTCTCCCTCTTTGATCTGGGACTTTTGTCTCCTTTTGCCCTAAGACTGAGATTTGCACTTTTGATTCCTTTGGTTCTCAAGCTTTCAGACTTGGACTGAAATTACACACTGCCAGCTTTCCTGGGTCTCCAACTTGCAAATGGCAGATTGTGAGACTTAGACTCCATTGTCACATGAACCAATTCCTACTGTTCCATAAGTCTTCATATATTTTATAGATATAAATATATTTATTTTAAAAAGCCCATAAAATTTTATATATAGTGTATATATATATACACACTTCATCCTATTGCTTCTGTTTCTCTGGAGAACTCTGACCAACACAGATTATGGCACTGAGAGTGGTTTCCAGAGGAAGAGAATGTTAAGGATGAGTTTTCTGAATCAGTTCTAGGCTTTCTGAAATTGGCTCTCTAACTGATTAGATTTAAAGATGATAATAACTCTATTCCAGTACTGAAGAGAGAACTGATAGCCCATGGCATGATATGGCTATAAAGATATATATAAAAATATCTGCATATGATATTTTACTCCTAATCAACCACTTATAAGAAGTGATCCCTTATATGAAACAAGGAGCTTGATAAATATGGTGTACATGCCTGACAATTAGCTTTTTTTTTATTGTAATTAACTGCCTGACATTAAGCTTTTGAAGCCAAGTCCTTCATTTCAAAGACATTCATTTTGAATAAACACATTTCCAGTTACTTTACTTTCCAGCTACTGTATCTGCCTTTACAATTAGGTAAAAAACAAGGCTGTTTCACCATGAGGCTCCCATTTTTAGAACATTTTTGTGGATCTAGAAAAGTAACCATTTGAGTGACCCTCAATCACTCCCAGACTTGAGCCAATTTACAGACCCAGAAACCCTTGAATGAAGGGGATGCTGGGTTCCCTTGAGGAAGGACCCTAGTACATATCCCAAAACTTATACCATTAATCTCTATCTAATCCTCCCCCCAAGGGATGGACCTATGGCCTTTTACCAGGGTACCTGCACACTGAGGCAAAGGAAGTAATCAGACCTTTTAGGGTCTACTGGACACTGTCGCTGAACTGAAAGTAATTCCAGGAGATCTCAAACATCACTATGGCCTAGTCAGGGTAGGGACCTATGCATATCAGATGATCAATGGAGCTTTAGCTCAGGTCTGTCTCACAGTGGGTCCACTGGATCTCTGAATGCATCCTGTGGTGGTTTTCCTCAGTTTTAGAATACATGATTGGAACAACCATACTTAACAGCTAGCAGAATTCTCCAAAGCTGGTTTCCTGACCTGTAGAATGAGGGCTATTATGGTGGGAAAGGCCAAGTAGAAGCCATTTAAATTGTCTCTACTTAGGAAAACCATAAACAAAAGCAATTCTGCATTTCTGGAAGCACCACAGAGATTAGTGCCACCATCAAGGATTGGAAAGATACAGGGACATAATTCTCACTACATCCCCACCCATCTTGATTATTTGACCTGTGTAGAAGGCAGGTGAGTCTTAGACAATGACAGTGGATTCTCATAAGCTTAACCAGGTAGTGACTCCAATTGAAATTGCTGTACCAGATGTGGTTTCATTACTTGAGCAAATTAACACATCTTTTGGTTCTTGGCATACAGCTATGGGAAGACACTGAATGTCTAGCATCAGGGTAAGTACTGGAGAAGATTTCTCCAGATGGAAGTATTGGCAGAAGCCACTGTTCCTTTGCTGAGCATTCCCCACACAGAGCCATCAGGTATCACCATATCTGCATTTCCTTTAAACTGTCTAGCATATTCACTCTACCTTGATGATTCCATGAGGCCCCATCCCAACCACTTTTGGGCCCACCCAAGCTGCTTCCAGTGGCTTTTCCATACAAATGGACTGTTCTTGGCTTGTGCTTCAGACTTTCCTAAAATCTCTCAAACAAGCAGCAGCTGGCCTCAGCATGTCCCATACCTCTTGCTAACTAGCTGCAGGCATAGCACTAGTGGTAGCCAACATTGGTTTATAGCTTGGCTTCTCCTGGGCACCTCAAAGCCCAGCACCTATAGCAGCCATCTGCAGATCACTTTGTAGCTGATGTTGAGTTAACCTAAGCAAGACACAGGTGGTCACTGACCTTGGTCTGCACTTCCAAAAAGGCTCCAGAGCCACCTCCACAAATGATAGACTTATGAGGCACACTAAATGGGCACCAGGGCCTGCTGAAGTAAATCCTGCTCTGTGCGGTAGGCCTTTACACAGCTGACTTTCTGCTGTGGTTGAGCCAGTTCTTGCAGCCAATAGCCTAGGGGTAAATTCCTCCCACTGACCTGCAACAGCAATCAAGGCTGAACTACTACATAAGGGTAGACACAGCCCACATGGGGCACTCTTGGGTGCCCAGCTCAAATAATAGTGGAAGCTGTGCCACTGGCCCTACAGAAAACTACTATATAAGACCATTCTACCAAACCTGGGAGATATAGCAGATCTACATAATACACAGAAACCAACACCAGAAAATTACCTGATAAAATAAGGAGACAAAGAAACATGTCCCAAATCAAAGAACTCCAGAAAAAGCACTAAACAAAATAAAGGCAAGCAATCTATCAAACTTCCCTAACTTGGTGAAGAAAATAGATATAAAAGTCCCGAAAGCTCAGACAACCAAACCAGATGAACTCAAAGAAATCCACATCAAGACACATATTAAGTAAAATACCAAAGGTTAAAGATAAAGATAAAATCTTAAAAACAGCAACAGAAAAGCAGTTACTTATCTCGTTATCTAGCAAGGGAGCTACCATGAGTTTGTCAGCTGATTTTTCAACAGAAACTTTTCAGGCCAAAAGGGATTGGCAAGAAATATTCAAAGTGATTAAGCAAAACCAAACAAAATAACAAGGACCTACAACAAAGATTACTCTAGCCAGAAAAGCTACCATTTGGAATCAAAGACAAGAAAAAACAAAGAAGTTCATCACCACCAAACAAGTATTATAAGAAATGTTAAATGGGCTTTTTTAAGATGAGGGGAGTGGGAGGATGGGTGAAAAAGGCAAAAAGATTAATAAGTATAAATTAGTAGATATGGAATAGTCACAGGGATGTAAAATACAGTACAGGGAATATGGTCAATAATACTGTAATAACTGTATATAGTGTCATGTCAAATGGGGACTAGATTTATCAGAACAATAACTTAGTAACTTGTATAATGTGTAATCACTGGCTTGTATACCTAAAACTAATGTAATATTGTATGGCAACAGAATAGTAACCAAAAACAACACTGCATTCTCGGAAAGACTGTAGAGATTTGTGCCGTGGTCAATGACTTGAAGACAGGAGTGGTGATTTCCACCACATCCCCACAAAACTTGCTTCTTCGGTCTATACAAGACAAGTGGATCTTAGAGAAAGACAGTGAATCATTGTAAGTTCAACTAGGTGATGATTCCTGTCACAACTGCTGTACCAAATGAGGTTTCATTGTTTGAGGAAATTAACATCTACCCTGGATTCCTATACATTATACAGCTATCAGTCATAAAAATTATTTTTTCTCCAAGTTTTTTAACAAAGACCACAAGAATTACTTTGCTTTCAGCTGGCAACCATAAATATACCTTTAGTGTCCTACCTCAGGGGTATAATAGTTTTCCATCTCTGTGTCATAATTTAGTTTTCAAGGAAGCTTAATTATCCTTCCCTTCCACAAGCTGACTGATCCATTGGACCTGGTGACCAAGAAATAGCAAATACTCTAGATTTATTGGTGAGACATTTATGTGTCACAGATAAGAAATCTGATGAATGCTCGGGGGCTTTCTATGTTATTGAAATTTCTAGGAGTCAGTACTGTGCCATATGAAGATATTCTTTCTGGAATGAAAGGTATATTTTTTCATCATATCCTTATGGCAACCAAAAAGAGCTGCATGCCTAGTGGGCTTCTCTGTGTTTTGGAGACAATATTTATCTCATTTAGGTGTGTTACTCTGGCCCATTTCCCAACTGACCTATTAAGCTGTTAGTGTTGAATGGGTCCCAGAATAAAAGAAGGCTCTGCAACATGCCCACGTGCTATGCAAACTGCTCTGCTGCTTGAACCATATAATCTAGCAGATTTAATTGTTCATGAAGTGTCAGTGTTCAGGAGAGCTGTTTGGAGCCTTTGTCAGGCTCCTGTATGAAAATCAGCGTAGGATCTCAAAATTTTGGAGTAAATACCTGCCATTCTCTGCAGATAACTACTCTCCATTTGAGATAAAACTTTACTTATTACTATCCTTAAAAGACTGAACATTTAATCATGGTCCAACAAGTTACCATACAACCTAAGCTCTTCATTATGGACTGGGTGTTATTTACCCACCAAGTCATAAATTTGGGCAACAAAGCAGTATTCCACTATCAAATGGAGGTGATGTACATATGACTGAGACTGAGCAGAATATGAAGGCACAAGTATTTTTCTGTAAAAAACTGTACCAAATATCATGGTCTCCCTCCTTTCATGTTACTTTTTCTTAACCTTATACCTGTTGGACTCAAGTGGAGTTCTCTAAGATGACAAAGAGAAGAACTCTAGCTTGCAGAGTTCTGGGTAAAATGCTGGCATCACCCAAAAAGTTGACAGCTATAGCACTGCTTCCCTTTCTGGAATGTCCCTGAAGGACAGTGGTGAAGGCAAATTCTCCCAATGGGCAGAACTTCAAGTAGTGCATTTGGTTGTTTATTTTGTGTAGGAGAAATGGCCAAATGAGTGATGATATAATGTGGGGGGCTCTACCTGCAGGCCCCCCCCCGCCCCCAGGCCGCCACAGATGAGAATAAGTCTACCAAGACTTATTCTTGGGGAGCAAAGCTGGCCGATTTCTCAAAGAAGTGCCAAGAGTGTTTCCCTCAATGGGATTTTATTGGGTCATTTTGCATAGAAATACAGGCTCGTTAATCAGTCAGACAGTAAGGATCAAACAATAGATAACATACAAAGAACTTTGAGGGCCTATTTTGAGTCAGGATCAGATATCTAAAGAGCTATAAAACTTTGAGGAACAAACTCACTTCTTGCTTGGACCCTTATGTAATTGAGAGTGTTCTAAACAAAGCAGGTTTCACAGGATTTTACATATTCTTTCTTAGGCCTGATCACTCTAGAGAACCTGCCCTTTTCAGCACAGGGCTACACCCACCACCAGCATTGCTTCAGGCTTAAGGCATTGTCTCAGGTTTAAGTCAGACAGGGTAAGCAGGGCAGTCAAGAGAATAGGAGACTTCTCACAGACTGAATGAGGACTCAGGCTATGTCAAAGCTGAGAATCCATCACCCCCTTTTGCTATAGCCCCCAAATCCTTCCTTGGGGCCTCCATGTGATCATGCCTGTCTTAGGTCATTCCCCCTTGGGGAATCTTACTCGTCATTGGCTAACTGATCAAGCATTGGGGGCCAGGCAGGGTAAAGAAAAAGGAGCAGAAGCGGCGTCCCTGCCAGGGAGATAAGCGTTGTCTTCTTAGTGGCTTACGGTCCAAAGATGGCTCACTCAGCCTTAGCCATGGGGGGGGGGGGTGCGGGGAGGGGTTACAGCTCCTGAAACCAGGCAGGACAGTTCCCAACAATATACCAATTCGTGGAGCTAATGCTTTGGCAGGAGGGTCAGGAACCTGGATGAAATGAGATTAGAAATTTGGTTACAGACAATTTGAAGAAGAGATATATAAATGGATCTCTATAACTGAGCAAAATCATGCTGACATTTTGTCCCAAATGAATGTCTACCAAAGGATCACCTCTGCTGAGGAGGATTTTAATAATTCAGTCAGTAAGATGATCTGTTCTGGAGATACCAGCCAGTCTCTTTTCCCAGGCAGCACTGTCATCAACTAGTGAGCTCATGAACAAGTCACCATGGTGGCAAACCTGGAGATTATGCTAAGATTAAGGTAATATAGATTTACACTCACCAAAGCTGATTTGGCTAAGGTCAATTCAGAGTGACCGATCTCCCACCACTGAACCCAACACTGGATCCTTGATACAACATCATTCTCCTGGTTGGTCATCCATCTACCAGGAGACAGATTGATTACATTGGATCACTTCATTCATAGAAGTGATAGTATTTTGTTATTACTTGAATACATACATCCTCTGGGTACAGATTTGTCTTTTCTGTACACAATGCTTCTATTACAACTATTTTTTGTAGACTCACAGAGTAACTTATCTACCATCATGGTATTCCACGCAGCATGGTTTTTAATCAAGGAACTTACTTTTCATAAAAACAGAAACTGAAGAAATGGGCCCATGTCCTTTGAATTCACTGATCTTATCATGTTCTGCAACACACTGAAGCTGCTAGCTTGAGAAAACAATAGAATGGCCTTTTGAATACTCAGTGACAATGCCAACTAGGTGACAATTCCTTGCAGGGCTAGGTTGTTCTCCAAAAGTCGTATCAACTCTGAATCTGTATTCAATATATAGCATTCTTTGTCCCCAAACTAGAATTCACAGGTCCACGAACCAATGGATGGAAATCAGAGTTATACCATTTATTAGTTTTCTTAGTGACTCACTAGTGAAAAGTTTGCTTTCTCTCTTCATGATCTTATGCTATGCTTTCCTGGAAGTCTTAGTTCCAAAGGAAGTAATACTTTCACTAGGAGATACAACAATGATTTTATTGAACTAAAAGTGAAGATCACAGTCCAGTCATAGGGATTTCCATAACTCTAAAAAAAGATGGAAACGCTTGTACTGTGTTAGCTGAGATGATCGGTAAAGATCATAAAGAGGAAAATAAACCAGTACTTCTTGATGATGATCCATTAGGCTATCTCTTAGCACCTCCATGTTCTCTAAAGAGTATTAATGGAAAACTACAACACCACAGTTCAGTCAGGACTACTAATGGCACGGACACTTCAGGAATAACGGTTTGCTTTAATTACTCTAGCAGTAGTGAACCGTGACCAGCTGAAGTGCTTGCTGAAGGCAAACTGAATACAGAATAGGTAGTGAAAGAACATTACTATGTATACCAGCTACAAATACCTAAACAGTTACAAAAAAAGAAGCTATGATTGTCATGAATTTACTTCTTATTCTGTTATTAATAGTTGTGCAATATCATTATCTATAATCTATCTATCTCTTTGTTTTTCTCCCTTTTTCATCCCCTTATTATATAGCACATGTTAAGTTTATGTCATAGTATTTAAGTATTATTAACTTTACAACATAGTATTAAGTTTATAGACTATCAAAGAGATGAGTAATCATCACTCAAGGACTTTAACTTCTCTTCTCCAGAAGCACTTAGTATATGTTTAGTTGTACAAAGGAAGATTGTATCATGTTCTTTGGGCATGTTTTTAATATTATAATTTAATTCACAGAGTAAGTATCTCCTTATTAAATTTGCAGGAGTGGTAGTGCAGAACAGGAAGGACTGAGTTTCTGTTAAAGGTGCAAGAACATAGTTAAGGGCTAGGAGATAAGGAAAATTCTATGAATTATTTGAAATACCAACCACCAGAGTGGAATTCTACTCCCAGAGAGGGGTTGAGAAAAGGTGGCAAAGTTATAGAGATAGTAGCACCTGTATACACCAGGACCTGATGAAGATGACCATCTCTATTTATTGTTATTTCACCTTGAGTGTTTAAGTTTATGGTAGGATGATGGGTATGTTTTTTTCCCCACAGCATTCTCATTGCTTTAAATTAAGGAAATTTAGTGCTCGTTTTTCTTTCATAAAATAGGACAGCCTTTTTTCCAGTTTCTCTTCTGTTTACAATATTTACAAACACCCTTGCCAGTAGAGGCTGGTTAGAAAATGGGCTACTTCTCTATTTGCTGAACCACAACTGACTTTGTGTTTTGTCTCATTTTTGTTCTAAAGCCCATTCAAAATGTTCTTTTAGGTGCTGTATTTCAGCTAATGGAGCTATTTCTAATTCTAATTGTTTTAATTAAGTCTCTAATTTCAGGTTTAACTCCATTTAAAATCTGAAATGAAGGGCTGGTATTATATCAGTACTTTCTTTAATTCTAGAATATTGTTGGAAGGTTTTTTCTGGTCTCTTCTGAATAACTCCTGTGGCTACCTTTATACCCTTACAAAACTTGTTTTTATGACTGAATTGTGGTCCAATTTATTATTATTAAAAATGTTTTAGGTATTTTTTGAGACTTTGATCTTTTATACTTGTCTTCCTCTTCTTCTTCTTTTTTTTCCTTCTCCTGTTTATTGTAGAAAGTTGGATCTTGTAAGTCCCTTGTTAGGTCAATTCATTTTGTCATTCAGGATTCAGCATCTGCAGTTTTGACCAACATGTACGCAAATTGATACAGGTGATGTAACTCCGAGTCATATACACCCAAATGGATTCTAACTGCTTCATCAAGTGTTTGCTGGTCTTATTTAACTTTAGGAGAATTTTAATTATAGCTTAGTTTAGCTTAAGTCTATAGTTTAGATTCTACAGTTAACTTTATACCTTGATCATGGGTGGGATAAAATGTTAGAGGCAACTTGCATTTTGGAATTTAGGAGAGGGGTTGGAATAAGATAAGGGATTTGGACAGGGGGAAGAGGCAGAAGGGGTAGACAGAGTCGTGTAGAAGGATAGATGAGAAGGATAAAGGGGATGAGGAAGGAGTGGACATAGGAGCATAATTGAAGGGCCAGGATAGGGGAGACATACTAGGAGAATGAGCAGCCTAGTTTGTTCTTGCTTATATTTGTGTAATGATTTGCTTTGGCCAAGATATTTTAGTTAAGCAATTTTTGATTTGATATTTGTTTGGTACCTCTGCAAACCAATAAAAACTGTTCCCAATTTGGTCATATGAAACCTTTTCCCTTAATTTTTCTAAGGTGTTTCTTAAATGATTCATTTTGTTAAGTGAAATGTTCCTCAGGCTGGTGACTGAGGTCCCAAATTATCCTTGATTAAATTACGCCATTTAGAAATACAAGAATGCACAAAAGTAGGTTTATAGTTGTTCATATGGAAAATAACACAATAATTAATAAATAATACAAATAGTTAATAAATAATACAAAGTTAAACTGTATTTTGCATACTTACAACTGTAAACCTACTTTTGCAAACCCATGTATAGTTGCAAGAACTGGGACTATGATGAGGGTAGGTATAAGAAGCAGACATACTTCTAGAAATAGGAGAGGATTTATATTTTGACAACCCAATAAAAGCTAGCAGTAGTAAGTAGGAATATAACATTTGTTCATCTCATGTCTCAGGCCTCCCAACTTGATGGTTGGTCACATCTAAACACAGACCCAACAATCTGGCCCAGGGAAAATTTGGTAGAATATTTCTTTCTGGACCAAAGCCTAGTTCTCAGAATTTAAAATAAAAGTGAGATGAAAAGAGAATTTCATCATGCTTTATTGGCAACCCACAGCAAAATCTGTCCCAATATATGCCTGTCTGCTGAGAACCTGAAAACCACCAGTCTGCGAGGCCAGCTTGTACCATAGGGTTATAAGGACTATGCCTATGTTCTAGTTTATGCTTTTCCTTTTTTGACAAACAACACTTTTAACAGTATTACAAAAAAGAGCACAAAGGAAATGGATCTAGGTTTATAACACAATATATTACACTCACACACACACAAACACACACACACACATATATACTGTTTTATATGCTATTGTATTTCTAACTCCCTCCCAAAAAACTTCTTGTTCATTCCTTTCCTATGGACTAGATTCACCATCTACTTGAAATATAACACAAAAAGCTAATGCCATAAAATATTTCATCTGTGCAAGAGTTCCCAATTTTCTATGAAAGAAAACTTCAAGCAAACTGAAATCTTTCCAGCTCTTTAAATGATAGGTGAAATACCTGACTTAGGAGAACCTCTCACTAGGTTCTTTGTAAAATATTTTTAGCAGACTTTTTAAAAAATAAGAAGTTAAAATAATTGACACCTGTTGGCTCAAAATGTTGCCCAGAAATTGTGCTGCACCCCAAAAAAGTAATTTAAAATTGGTCAGACAGCCTGAAGAGAAAAATAGGAATCAAACCAAACCAAAATGAAAAAACCCAGCATAAAACTCATCTGAAATAAGAGAAATATGTCTCTAATTGTGCAGGTTGTGACTATGTGTGACTATGTCTAATATCTAGATGCTCGGGAATATGGTAATGTTTTCCCATCAAAACATTCTACACAAAAATGAAGTTTAAAATTATTGTGGAAAATGCCATCATTTGTCGTGTGTAATGGGCACCTACATTTTTGGTCCAAACTGTCAGGAAAAAAAAAAAAAAAAAAACTTTTGTTTTAATTTTTTAATACAATGATTTATTTCTTTGTATTTAGATACTTGTTTTTTGTCTTATAAAGGAATTTTAGCATTTATTTTTGAACTAGTATGGTATAAGAAATTTTATGTAACAGATAATTACCAAACGCAAGAACTGATACAAGTTATTTCAGGTACTACCCATGTATAATGCACATTTTTATTTTCCTCTAAAAAAATTTGGGCAAAAAAGTGCACATTATACCCAGCCAAATACAGTAAGTAATACATGGTCTTACCAGTTAATGCTGTGTTAGAATATTGATAAATAAAGAGTAAGACTGCACTGATGGATATAGACGGGGCCATGGATCTCACCTTACCAGTCTTTGTACAATAGTGCCCTTGGATGCAAAGGGAAACTGACCCAGGAGTGGGTTACATATGCTCACAAATAACAGCTAAAAGCTCCTATGCCATGAAAACTTGATTAACCTACCTTTGCTAATGTTACCTAATGCTGTGTATATTCCAATTTGTGAGTTTCTATTCTTTATGTTTGTCTATTTCTTTCATTATCTGCTAACTACTCCATTGTCTACAGATAGGTGATATTTCATTTATTTTGTACTAAATTTGGTACTATATTTGGGATATGTTAACCAATTCAGTGAGGAAGTTTTTCTACCACAATCAGTCTTCAATTACCATTTCATGTTACTGTATCCTGAAGTAAAACACTTCCACTAATTAATTTGATAGTCCAAGCTACAACATGAGGACAAAGTTCCTTGGCCTCATGTGATATGCTGGAAGGCAAATCTAAGAATTAAGCTACCTTTTCAAGTTAGCATTATAACTGAGTTTCCAAATCAAAGTAAATGTTATTTGATTTCTAATGGGCTTCTTTCTACCACTTTACTAGACATAAAATGGATAGCACAATATTATGATTGTTGTCTTCCTTACTGTTTTACACAATGAAAAATGTGATATTATCAGTTCAGTACTGAGACTAAGTAAGGATAAACATTCAAAACTAACCTAAATCTGTTATCCTGATGAGTTTATAGAGTTTCTAGTATTAGCACAGATGTTTGTCTTCTTGTAATTACATAATCCTAAATAATGCACTTTAATGTACTATCACCAGGAACTGTATGAGTCTCTGAGGGAGGAGGCCATCTAATTTCCACATTACCTCAGGGAACAAGTAGGGGTAGGGAATTAAGAATATGCCTTCCTACAACAGGGTATGTAGGAAGGGTATGGATTTGTCATAAGCCACTTCAAGCCACCACAGAATTTAGGTCATGGCATTTTTATTTTAATTCTACTGTGCGGTAAAATTCACAAGTGAATTGTGGTGTTCATTTAGAAAACTCCATTAACTCTCTCTGATTCTAATCCTGTCATGTCTCCCCCACCAGTCCTTTTACTCATTGTTTCCTATTGGTATATGATCTATTTCATGAGGAATTTCTCTCATCCTACTTCTATGAAGACTAACCTACAATTTTTCACAATGGTCATTTTCTCTTAGGGCTTCACAAGATAGCTAAAATTTCCTTCTCATATTTTAATGAATTTCACCATGAAAAAACTCTAGAAACCTGAGGGCAAATTTGTCTTTTATGACTTTTCTCTCAAACCCTATATAAGAACCTTATATAGGGTTTGAAATTAGAAATTGTAAATATATGTTGTTTCAGTGAATTAATTGAATGATTCCTTTCCCTAAAGAGAGCAATATAGCTACTTAAAGTGAAGGACCTGACATAATTCATGGTTGGCATCCTGTCCCACCAAGGTTAGGGAATGGACCACAGAGCCAGACTCCCTAAGTTTAAATTCTGTCTCTGCTGCTACCAACTGTGTTTCAAGTTAATTAATCTTTTCATGCTCAGTTTCCTTATTTCTAAAGTGGATAATATCGGTGCTTATTTCATGGGGTAATTGTAGAAAGAAAATTGATTAGTATATGCATTGAAAAAATTTAACAAATATCTGGTATTATGATTTTTTAATGAATGAATACATAACCAATAGAGAATATTGTTCTCTTTTTCTGTAGTATATCTTAATCTCAGCTGTAATTTGTTTGGGAAACTCCTAACTCATTTATCAAGGTTAAAATTAAATATGCCCTGGTATCTATTTTCTTTGCTGTTCAATACTGTGTCTACTAAGTACATTAGATTCTTCACATCTCAATTAATTAAAATTAAATTTGATTAAAATTTAGTTCTTCAGACATATTAACCACATTTCAATGATTTCATAGCCACATGAAGTCAGTGACTATCATACTGTATAAGACTAATTATAGAACATTTTTCATCATAACGAAAAATTATATTAATGCTTTAAGACAGATTGGAAATTCAGTGAATTTATATAATTCTCTATATCATGTATTATTTTTCATTATATTTATATACATACACATATGCATTCATATATATTCAAAGGCTATATATATACACATATATGTATACATATTTTTCATTACATTTATAGACATATCTATGTAAGGGGTATATATTTATCTGTATGTATATCTCCATATCTATATCTTGTATACGTGGTTTTGTTTTCCTCATGGTAATTGAAAGTATAATTAATTTTGTATAAAATATATTATTAATTTTGTGTTTCAATGTCCATTATAGTTCATGATACATAGAAAAAACACCTCAAAATAACTATGAAGTAACTAAAAGAATTAGTAAACCAATAGTCAGTATTTTCAACTAAAATAGCAATGTTTTCTTTGAATAGTGTAACACAAGTCAGTGAGTAAAACAAATGCATAATATGCAGCAATTAATACGATGACATGGCATTGGTGTATTGTCCTAACAACATATGCTGGGGTATCTATAAAAAGTTTTAAACTTACAACATTTCAAAAGCATAATAAATACTATATTGCAACTTTCTGCTTAAGATACAGCTAAGTAGAATTCATCTCATAGAACAACCTCTAACCTTGTGGTTCATTCTTTGAAACTATAATTCCTTCTAAAGTTTGAACCTATATGATCTATATTCTTTCACCCTGAGAGCATCTAAATAGTTTTGAATTTGGGTAATGTTATCTTGCACTTGACCTGCACTGACAGTATCTAATCAGTCAGTGAGATGCTGACTTCACTAGAGAAACCCAGAAAGGGATTATCTATGCAGGCAGACCTAGCACAGCAGGATAAAATTATAGGGAGAAGTGCTAGTGAGCATGTGAAGCCTTCATTTTCCTCCCTGCGCAGAAACAGCGGCCCAAGCCATTTATTTGATAGCCACACACAGCTTAACTCCCTGAAGGCCCAAACTATTTGCAGAATAGTATTTCCCCACAATTTAAAAATGGTTAGACTTCAAACAAAATAAGGACAGTACTCCATTTAGCAAGTTATAAGTACAAATCCAACTAACAACCATTATTTAAGGAGGAATTATTTTTGAAAGAATAAAGTAGATTGGAAAATGTAGTATTTTTTGAGCACCATCTAGAATAGAAGCAGGTTGAAAGGAATGCTTCTGCTAAAACTCTCCGCTTCAGTATCTTGCCATTTGTGTTCTGATGACATGCTACACTTGAGTTTCCAAATTCTACATTTCTAAAATGAAATATGTTTTTAATGTCCATGTGTTACATTTAGGTTAAAAACATTATTTGCCAATGGTGGGTGTATCAAAATTAAATTCAAATATAGTTGATAAACATATATATATATATATATATATCATGCACAGAGATATGCACAACCAACACTCTAAATAAATAATACTAATATTAATTAATTCCTTTCAAATATCCTTTAACATCACTCTCACCTCTTTAATGAAAATGTAACTATTATAATCAGCAATTTTTTCCCACCAGGAATTTGGGGGTGGGATAAAGGTTTTAAAAATCTTACATTCCAATTCCTTTTCTTTCTAGGACTATTGAAGCCATAGAGTCTGCTTTAGAGTAATCTAGATATTATGTAATTCATTTTATTTTTGAGCTTAAAGGAATAAGTGCAGCACTTACCAATTCATTCTCAGGGATCAGAATGGAATGGAGATTTTGTGTTTACAAAAGAAATAGGGGCATTCTTCTTTTAAGGGTTGAAATTGCATCAGTTTAAGCCAATTAGCAAATCCATGTGGTAGGTGATTCATATTTAACTCTCTCCTTTTATCGTAGGATGGGCTAAAATGAATCTTACCTTAAATCCACCGATGTATAATCCCCTTTCTTAGACCAACACACGGCAGGTAACTCAGGCCTCAAGGAACAATTTGAACCGTCCTTGGTACTGTCAACTGATGATGGTTAGTGTCAATTCCACACCAACAGGAAACTTCAATTTGTGGTGTGATGAAAAGGAAACTTTATTCAATGCAAACAGCTCAACTGTGCTACAGCACAGCTGTGAGAACTGCACTGCTCTAAAAGAGCTCAATATTGTTACAGCTCAATTATAAAACAGCACACCAGCAAAACACTATGGCTTTTAGGAGGTCCTGGGGTAAGGTAGACCCAGGGCCAGGCCCTCTTTAGTTAGACAGCTCTGCTCTGTTCTGCCCTGTCCTACTCTCCTCTGGTCACTCTACTCCCATGCTTGTCTGCTCTGCTGTGACAAGGGAAATAGTCTTCATTCTTCCAGAAATGGAAGTACACCTCCCAACCCAGAGAAGAGCTGACTTATATAGGCAGAGCTTCCCACCCAGGTGTCTGATTGACCTGTTCTTACGCAAATGGTCACTGTAAATGTTCGATGCTTGATTGGTTGCAAAAAGAACTGTCCTAATTGTTCCAAACAGTTGCTGAATGTTGATGGGGTGTAGCTGTGAAGCTCTGATCAGATAAGAAAAGCCTCAGTCCTATTGGTTGAAATACAATTCCAGAAATGCCTTATTAAGGGTTGGTCACATAGTACAAGCAGGAAGTTTAATCTGGGAGGCAGCTTAGTTTATAATTCTGCCTGAGGTGGGGTTTGTATGAGAAGCCCCTGTGTGGAAATAGCTGCTAGGCTTCCTTTTTATATTTTAACCAAGTTAAGCCACTGAGAGCCCTTTTTAGTAGGTGTATTCTTTCCAAGGGACCACAGTATCTACCAGTTAGCCTTTTTTCTGGTAGGGCCTTATTACCTGGTTCTAGTCTCCATCTCCTTTGGTCAAGTAAAAAGTGTGTCTGTAAACTGCCATGCTGGGGCCTATCTTACTTCAATTCAGGTTGACTCAATTCAATTTTTCTCAATGTATTACTTTGTTATCAAAATTTTCTCTGACAATATAATCAATGCTAACAACTAAAATGAAGGAAGTGGCTATGCAGATTTGGGGAGGCTGCAAATATAAAACAAAACAAATAAATCCCTGATGATGGGAATGTTGAGTTCCTTGATAGATTAGAGAGTGAGAGAAGCTGCAAATTATAAGGCAGCAATGAAAACGAGCTTGTGAAAAAGTGTACTAATAAATTGGTATAAAAATCTTAATTATCATAATTTGCTTATAGTCTCTAGAAGTTATCTTTCTTTTGAAATTACTTCTAATTAATAGAATATTAATCTAGAAATCTTATTTTTGCTTGCCTTCTGGTTACCCTAGAGATCCTTTTTCTCTCTGGCAATTGTCATGGAGACTGAGGTAGTCAGCAACTGTTCTAACACCACTTCGCATGAGGTAGCATTTCACAACATTGGATTCCAGGGAACAGAGGGCTAGAGGAAGCTCTTCTCTTTCATTTCTTACCTCATTTTCAAACATGGCAAAACCACACCAGTCTCTCTAAGGACACAGGGAGAAAACTAGCTTTGGGTTGTTAGTCTCTTTCCAAATCATTCGGGATGGCGTAGTGGAAGAGAAGCTAAATGTACTCGACTTTTGGATCTATTAGTACCTATTCTTTAAACACCATGAGCTTTACACATTATGAAAAGAAAACAACTGTACATAAAATATATACTCAAGCAAAAAATAAATAAATAAAACCTTTTCTTCTCCCTATTTTTTCATTCTTCCTTACAGATTGTATCTATTACCATTTCTGAGGCTCTAATTGGTATATTTGCATATTGACAGTTTAACACAGCATTGCAATTTCCTTGTAACAGAAGGTAATTGTTCTATTTTCATTAATATAATTAGAAAATTTACATATCGATTGAGCTTAGAAGACTCTATCTGGAACATTTCCTTTGCATTTTCTGGAATATTGTTCAAAGATGCAAGGCTCTGCCCTTTTGGGCATAGGCTAGTTTTCCATTAGTTTGCACGCTTGGCACCCCCTGGAAGTATTTCAACTTCATTGTTTCCAAGAATTTGATACCTGATTTATCTTACTTTGTGAATAGCCTGTCACGTGTAATATAGTGCTGATGTTTGGTTTGACCAAGAAACTGATGTACAATTGATGCTGCTTTCACAAATGACTTAAACAAAGAAAATGATACCCTCTATGTCCAGGAGGCCCATTTCATAAAATTTGTTTTTAGGTAGCATTTTTTGAACATGCATAAATTTCAAGAACCATAGACAGTGCTAAGCAAAAGTGAATAATATACTTTTAATTAAAAGTTTCACATTATTTCAATCCTAAAAGTACCAACCAAACAAAATGTAGGAAGAAATTTACATTTATGTTAGTATTGATTTTGTATGAGCCTAAGTACAGTCAGGAGAGGAGTTTACAAGATGTTTCCTTTGAAATAAAAGAACAGATAATAAAAGATATTGTGTATTAGTGCTCCTGAGCTATGAAAGTTTGATAATCTTATATGGGAAGAATATTCTTTATGTATCATTATGTAACAAACAAACAATTATCAAACCTATATGTGACTGTTCAAAAGCACTGGACAAATAACCAACAGAAAGAATAAAATATTTTTTAAAAAAGCAATAATAAGAAATCCCTTTTTAGTTTAAACCAATAATTCTGCAAGTCTATATAATAAGTCAACCTCTAACATGGGATGAAAACTGTCAATAGCTGTAGTCTAGAAGGGAGTTTATCACTTCCTCTTTTTATCAAACTTGTCAAGTTTAGATATTTTAATAGACCTTCAACATGGAAGCTAAGCTTTTCTCCAGGTAAATCAAAGGGAGTCCACAGAAGAAACAGTATATTAGGACCTGTTTTCCTCCATATGCACCACCCAGATGGTAAGAGTAAGGTTTACATCAACTTGGAAAAAAAAGATTTCTTTCTATTTTTGCTCCTGTTCTCCCTTATTCTTCGTTCTTTCAGATTTTGTTTGTTTGTTGCCATTCTCTCACCATTACTAGAATAATCTGGGAAGAGCTTCCGCCCATTAAGTAGGAAATATTTGTTTTTTTTTTTCCACCTCTTTGTCCCTTTTCTTGAAACTCTATTGTTCTCATGGGTGTGCATAACTGAAGAAGACTTAAGATCCTCCCTATTTGCCATTCCTAATATTTTTGTTAGCTGACCCGGTCTAGAGCTCAAAAGCACCAACTAATTTAGCAGTTGAGTTAAAAACTCAGCTAGTGACTGAACTTGTATTAATGTCATATATTTCATCAAGAATATCATAGAGTTATTAGAGGAAGCTACAAATCTTGATCAGATTATTTCTACATATTGCTTATTGAAATTTCTTCTTTCAATACCTTTGCAACTCTGTAAATCAAAATGTCCCACTGAGCCTTCAGCCTCATATCACTAAATTTAGAGAAAGATTTTATATTTACCTAACAGTTAACAGTTCAAATTTAAACCATAGCTATATCCCAGCAACTTTTCGTTCAGTTTTTTTTCAGTTTTGCTCTGTCTAAGTGTTCTGTTTTTTGTTTGGATTTTTTTCCTTTCTTTTCTTCCATCATACATCTTAACCTTGCTGAGGAGACAGCAACATTAATAGACTCAGGGGTCATCGGAGACTGGAGGTAGGCACAGCTAATCCATACACTGTCCTGGGAAATAGACTAGTACTTCCCACTCACAGGAGAGCCACAGAAACACCCTTCCGGCAACCAGCAGACCCAAAATTTGGGCTCCGGAAGCTTACTAGGGTCCCTGCTCTTCCAAGTATGGGGAAATAACCCTGGACAGACTCAGACTATTGGCTTGGGAGAGAGAGAACACACTCACCATCTTCCCTGAAGTCTGAAAGGTATCTACCTCAGAAGATCCAGGAATCACAGCACCCTGCTTCTTCCAGAAATCCTCTCAGAAATAGGTCTGTGACTAGTCTTGGATTGACAGCAGGTCTTCAGGCAGAGACAGACAGATGTGGTTCTTGTGGCAACCTGAAACATTTGCTGAAACATCCCTGGACCCAGTGCTGATAAAAGCCAGTTTTGCAGAGCAGCTTAGCCCACTCTGAGAGCAGCCAAGCCTGGAGGAATAAGCCACAAACTGTAGAGCCACCTTTGAAAAGGTGGCTGAGGGCCAGACATAGACAGCACCTAACATTGGCTTACACCAGACTCAGACATCGGAGTGGTATCCAAAGGAGGAAATCAGAAGGCAAGATGAAACTCTGCTGAGACAAATCCCCTTGGGTTTTTTCCACTATTTGTGTTACATTTTCTGTTTCACAGTCTTTTAGAATTTTTACATGTATTTTTCTTCTAATTTTGGTGTTCTAATTATTTTTTTCATATCTCTTATTCTACTCTTATCTTTAGTTACTCCATTTTCCCTTCTTCTCTCTTTTTATTATTTTTGTTACTTCTTCTATGTTCCTTTTCTTGGTTTTCCTCTTTCAATTCATTACATGTATTAGTTTTCTTCCCTTTCTTCTCTCGTAATCACTTTTGTTTTCTTAGGTCTGTTTATACCATTTTTCCTTTTCCCCTTTCTCCACTATTCCATTTCTCTTTCTGCTTTTATTATTCTTTGCTCTCTTGTTGTTGATATTTCTGTGGTTATCAAGGAGTTCGCTTATTTTGGTGTTGTTATGCTTTATTCTGTCAGCACCTATACAATAGCATGCAACATATGGTGAGGGTTAAAACTCTTAGTTGGTCAGCTAGAAGAAAGTTCCCATCAACAAATGGGCCAATAATATTCAGGATCCAAACACAACATAGGGTCCACATGACCTACACAGAGAACATTCTTAGAGTATCCAAATCAAGAGATCGAGGAGTCTGCACCACTGGGACCCACAGGACTCCAACATGTAAGGCCACTCCACAAGACAGAGAGTTAAAGCAAATCAAGTACATAGAAACAAACACAAAACGACAATTAAAATGGGGAAACAAAGAAAAATACCCTAAATGAAGGAAAAAGAGGAATCTCCAGAAAATGAGCTAAATGAAATCATGGCAAGCCATTTATCAGATGTACAGTTCAAATTAATGATTATAAAGATGCTCAAGGAACTTAGTGAGAACCACAGGACTTGGTGAGAACTACATCAGCATGAAAAATGACATAGAAACCTTGAATAAGAACCAGTTGTAAATAAAGACTGCAATATCAGAAATGAAGAACAAACTAGAAGGAATTAAAAGCAGGGTAGGTGAAACAGAGGATCAAATCAGTGAGTTGGAATACAAGTAAGAAAAAACAGAGCAACAATATAAAAAAGGCTCAAAAGAACAAAGATAATTTAAGGACGCTTTGGGATAACATGAAACATAACAATATTTGCATCATAGGGATACAAGAAGGAGAAGAAACAAAGCAAATGATAGAAAACTTGTTTGAAAAAATAATAACAGAAAATTTCCCTAAGTTGGTGAGGAAAAAAGTCACAAAAGTCCAGTAAACATAGTTGGTCCTAATCAAGATGAAGTCAATCATTTTCACTCCAAGACACATTACAATCAAAATGGCGAAATTTAAAGAAAAAGACAGAAACTTAAAGGTAGAAAGGGCAGAACAGCTAGAACCATACAAGGGAGCTCCAATTAGGCTGTGTTTCTCAACAAAAACATTAGAAGCCAGAAGAACTGGCAAGGAGTATTCTAAGTAATGAAAAGAAGAATCTGCAACTAAGACTATTCTATCCTTCAAAGCTCTCACTTAACACAGAAGGCAAATTGAAAAGCTTCCCAGGCAAAGGAAGGCTAAATGAGTACATTTCCACCAAGCCAGCATTGCAAAAGATGCTAAAGGGACTGCTTGAAGAAGAAGAAATAAAGAGAGAGAGGAACACAGGTACAAAGGGAAAAATGACAATGAATAAGTAACTATCAATAATAACCTTAAATGTAAATGGATTTAATGCACCAATCAAAAGACATAGAATATCTGAATGGATAAGAAAACAAGACTCACACATATGCTGTCTAAAAGGCAACCCCCTCAGAACAAAAGATATACATGGGCTGAAAGTAAAGGGACAGAAAAAATATTTCAGGCAAATGGACATGAATAAAAGCTTGGGTAGCAATATTCATCAAACAAATTAGACTTCAGCACAAAGGGGGCAACAAGAGACAAAGAAGGTCATTACATGATACTTAATGGAGTAGTTCAACAAGGTGATGTAACTCTTGTAAACACATATTCAGCCAACAAAGTTGCATCTAAATATATAAAACAAGTTTGGAGGACTTTAAGAAAGAGATAGATAATACAGATCATTATAGGGGATTTCAACACTCCACTGTCAAAATAGATCTTCCAAACAAAATAATCAACAAAAAGATTGTAATATTGACTGACACTCTAGATCAAATGTACTTAACTGATATTTGCAGGTATTTCATCCCAAAGAAGCAAAATATACATTCTTCTCAAACACAAAATGATCATTCTCAAAGAGCACATGCGGGGGCACAAAATAAGCCTTAATAAATTCATGAAAATTAAAATCATATCAAGCATGTTCTTGGATCACATTGGCTTGAAACTAGAAACCAAACTCAAGAAAAAAACTTAAAACATTCAAATACATTGAAACTTAATAACATAGTATTAAATAATGAATGGGTTAACAATGATAAAAAAAGAAAACAAAAAATATCTGGAACCAAATAAAAATAAATAAACAACATCCCAAAACCTGAGGGACACAGCAGAAGCAGTCATAAAAGGGAAATTCATAGCAATACCTAAAGAAGAAAGAAAAATCTCAAATAAACAACCTAACCCTACATCAAACAGAACTAGAGAAACAACAACAAACAAAGCTCAAAAATGCAGAAGGAAGGAAATAATTAAGATCAGAGAATTAAACGACATAGAGAAAAAAATTCAAATTATCAATGAATCCAGGAGCTGGTGCATTGAAAAGATAAACAAAATTTACAAATTATTAACCAGATTCATCAAGAAAAAAGAGAGAGGACCCAGATAAATAAAATCAGAAATGAAAGAGAAGTAACAACTGATACCACAGAAATACAAAGGATCATAAGAAATTATTATGAACAACGATATGCCAAGAAATTGGACAACTTGGGTGAAATAGAAAAATTTCTAGAAACATACAATTTTCCACAACTGAATCAGAAAGAAGCACAAAACCTGAATAGACCAATACCAAATGGAAAAATTGAAGCAAGAATTAAAGAAAAAAAAAAAAAAAAAACCCTACTGGTACACAAAAGACTTGGACCAGATGGCTTCATAGGCAAATTTTACCAAACATTCAAAGAAAAATTAACACCTATTTTTCTCAAACTATTCCAAAAAAATTCAAGAAGAGGGGAGACTCCCAAACTCTTTTTATGGGGCCAGAATTACCTTAATCTCAAAACCAAGTAAATACACAACAAATAAAGAAAATTATAGGCCAATACCTCTGATGAACATAGATGCTAAAATCTTCAACCAAAAAATCACTATCCAGATTCAGAAATGCATTAAGAAGATCATATACCATGATCAGGTGGGATTTAAAACAGGGGTACAAGAATGGTACAATATTCACAAATCAATAAATGTGACATATCACATTAACAAAATAGAAAGCAAAAATCACATGATCATATCAATGGATTCAGAAAAAGCATTTGATAAAATCGAGCATGTGTTTATGAAAAAACACTCAACGAAGTGGTAATAGAGGGAGCATACTTCAAAAAATCTACTGTGAACATTATATTCAATGGGCAAAAACTAAAAATGTTTTCCTTAATATTAGGAGCAAGACAAGGGTGTCCAGTTTCTCCACTCTTAGTCAACATATTACTGGAGGTCCTAACTACAGTAATCACACAAGAAGAAATAAAAGGGGTATAAACTGGGAAAGAAGAAGTAAAACTGTCTTTATTTGCACATAACATGATAGTGTCCATAGAAAATCCTATAGCCTCCACCAAAAAATTACTTGACCTAATAAGTGAATTAGATAAAGTAATGTGATACAAAGTCAATATTCAGAAATTGATACCACTTCTGCATACTAACAATGAATTATCAGAAAAGGAAACTAAAAAAAAAATTCCATTTACTATAGCGACAGAAAAAATGTAGCTAGAAATAAATTTAACCAAAGAAGTAAAAGACCTGTAGTTGGAAATCTACAGAATACTGTAGAAAGAGATTAAGAAGATACAAATGAATAGAGGCATATGCTATGTTCGTGGACTGGAAAAATTATCATTAAAATGTTTATTCTGCCCAAAGCAATCTATACATTCATTTCAATTTCTATTAAAATACCAAGGCATTATTTCACAGATCTAGAACAAATATTTCAAAAATTTATATGGAAGCAAAAATGACCCTGAATAGCATCAGGATCTTGAGAAAGAACAAAGTTGGAAGAATCACAATACCCAATATCAAACTATTCTACAAGGCCACTCTAATGAAAACAGTCTGACATTGCCACAAGAACAGACACATAGGTCAATGCAACAGAATAGAGAGCCCAGAAACAGACCCATGTCTCTATGGTCAATTAATATTTGACCAAGGGGGCATAAACATACAAAGAAGTATAAATAGACTGTTCCATTTATGGAAGGATTGAATTGGTATATACAAAAAGTGAAACTAGACTACCAACTTACACTTACACTGAGATAAGAAACTGGGTAAAAGACTTAAACATAAGTCATGATACCATGAAAGTCCTAGCAGAAAACATAAGCAGTATAATTTCAGATATCCCATGTAGCAATATTTTTGCCAATATAAATTCTAAGGCAAGGGAAATAAAGAAAAAATAAACAAATGTAACTACATCAAATCAAAAAGTTTCCCCAGAGCTAAAGAAACCATCATCAAAATCAAAAGAGAACTAACTGTATAGGGGAGCATATTTGCCAATGATTGAACAAGGGTTTAATCTCTGGAAAATGTAAAGAACTCATGTGAGTCGACAACAGGAAGACAGACAATCCAAAGAATGGGCAAAAATCTGTATAGACACTTCTCCAAGGTGGACCTACAGAAGGCTCATATACATATGAAAGATGTTCAATATTACTAGCCATCAGAGAGATGCAAATTAAAACCACAATGAGATATCACCTCACACCTGTCAGAACGGCTATCAATAAATCAGCAAACAGCAAGTGCTGGTGAGGAGGTAAGGATATGGAGAAAAGAAACCCTAGTACACTGTAGGTAGGAATGCAGACTGGTGCAGCCACTGTAGAAAATAGTATGGAATTACCTCAGAAAATTAAAAATGGGGCTGCCTTTCAATCTAGTGATTCCACTGCTGGGAATATACCCTAAGAATCTCAAAACACCCATTCAAAAGAACTTATGCACCCCTATGCTCATAGCAGCACTATTTATAATAGCTAAGTGCTGAAAACAGCCAAAATGCCCATCCATAGAAAAATGGATTAAAAGACAATGGTACATTTACACAATGGAATACTAAGCAGCAGAAAGAAAAAAAGAAGGTATTCCTACTCTTTGCGACAGTGTGGATGAAACTGAAGACTATCATGCTAAGTGAAATAAGTCAGTAAGTTGGTGAAAGACTAACACCATATGATCTCACCTATAAGAGGAATCTAATGAACAAAGTAATAAGCAAAACAGGATGAGGGACTTGGAAACATAGAACAGACTAATGGTTTCCAGAGGAATGGGGGAAGGGGCAATGGTGGAAAGAAGAAGAAGGTATTACTCAAAGTATATATATATAAATGATCCAGGGACATGGAAAATTGTGTGGGGATTTACTGTGGGAGCAAGGTGTGCACTGGGTAGAGGAGGGAAAAGGGGAATAAACTGTGACAACTATAAAAGAATAAAAATAATAAAAATAGCAGCAAAAATAAAAATAAAATAAACCATAACTATTCCACATTAGAGAGTATTAAAAAATCATTTTTTAATTCTGGCCAAAATGGAGGCATAGGTAGAAATACTTTTCTTCCTCACACAACCAAAAGAAGGATAACAACCAATTCAAAAAAATAAACAACCAGAAAGGCCAGAAAATCAAACTGCATGAAACTCTGACAACCAAGGAGTTAAAGAAACACTCATCCAGACCAGTGGGAGGAGCAGATATGGGCAGCCAGGCAGGCGGAGAAGACCTGTGGCGTAGTGGATAGCATGGGCGAGGAGGGGCTGACTGACTGGGAAACTAAAGACCCAAAACCTACAGTTGTAAAAAACTGTGGGGGTTGTGAAGGCAGGAGAATCTCCCAGTATCACAGGAGGGTTTGTTGGAAAGTGGGGATAGAGCAGAGTGAGCCAACAGCAATTTTTCCTCCCTGACCCCTCCCCCATAGACAGCCCCACGATGCAGCAAAGAGGACTGCCTTTCCCTGGCAAATACCTAAGGTCCTGCCCCCTTACAACATAGTAGGTGTGCTGAGACCTAAAAACATGGCCCAAATGAAAGAACATACCAAAACTCTGGAAAAAGAACTAAGCAATGAGGAGATAGAGAACTAATCTGATGCAGAGTTCAAAACACTGGTAATCAGGATATTCACAGAATTGAGTTCAGTTGCAAAATGAAGGAAGAAATGAAGGCTCCACAAAGTGAAATAAAGCAAAAGACGCAGAGAGCCAGCAGCGAAGGGAAGGAAACTGACTCAAATCAACGGTTTGGAGCAAAAAGAAGAAATAACCATCTAAACAACAGAATAAGAAACAAGAATTAAAAAAAAAAAAATGTGGAGAGGCTTAACAACCTCTGGGACAACTTTAAAAACTCCAAAATCTGAATCATAGGGCTGCCAGAAGGAGAAGAGGAAGAGCAAGATATTGAAAACTTATTTGAAAAAATGATGAAAGAAAACTTCCCCAATCTGGCAAAAGAAATAGATTTCCAGGAAGTTCAGGAAGTTCAGAGAGTCCCAAAGAAATTGAGCACAAGGAGGAACACACCAAGACCCATCATAATTAAATTAACAGAGATTAAAGATAAGGAGAGAATCTTAAAAGCAACAAGAGGAAAGGAGATAGTTACTTACAAAGTAGTGCCCATAAGACTATCAGCTGATTTCTCAAAAGAAATTTTATAGACAAGAAGGGGCTAGAAAGAAGTATTTGAGGTCATGAAAAGCAAGGACCTACATCCAAGATTACTCTATCCAACAAAGCTATCATTTAAAATGGAAGGGCAGATAAAGTGCTTCCAAGTTAAGATCAAGTTAAGAGTTCATCATCACCAAGCCCTTATTATATGAAATGTTAAAGGGGCTTATCTAAGAAATAGAAGATCAAAAACTATGAATAGTAAAATGACAACAAACTCTTAACTATCAACAACTGAACACAAAAAACAAAAACTAAGCAAACAACCAGAACAGGAACAGAATCATAGAAATGGAGATCACATGAAGTGTTATCAGGGGGGAGGGGGTGGATGGGGGGAAGGTACAGGGAATAAGAAGCATAATTGATAGGCATAAAATAGACAGGGGAATGTTAAAAATAGTATAGGAAATAGAGAAGCCAAAGAATTTATATGTACAAACCATTGACTTGAACTAAGTGGGGGCACTGCTGGAGGGTGAAGGAGTACGGGGGAGGGGGGATAAAGGGGAGAAAAAATTGAGACAACTGTTATATCATAATCAATAAAATATACTTAAAAATAAAAAATCTGTTTTGTAGTTAACTTATTTCCTTGATATTTTATTTATTCTACTCTTTGCTACGCATTCTAATATATCATTCTCATGGTTCAGAAATTAGAGATACAAGATTTTTTTGTTTTAACCAAAGATAAAATAATATTTCAGCATGTAATGGCAAATCAGCTCAACTGCAATATGGATGTAATGCTTATTCAGGAAGCCACAACTAAAATGACAAAAAAACAAAATCACTACCCCACTCATTTTGACTAGAGACATACAAGCATGGCCTAAAATCGTATTGTAAAATCTCAAAAATTTTACTAGTTAATGTCTTTTGGTATGCCTTTTTCAATGTTATTTTTAAATTGTTTTTCAAACCATGCTGTGATTGATGACTTTCTTGTTGAATACAGCTCATTTTGGAGGTGCAATTTTTTCTTATTTCAAGCATTCTGCTATCTTTTAGATGAAGCCATTCACAGAGGCTTATGTGTAAATGAATCAGGAAACAAGAAAGCAAATTTTCCACCTAATATTCAGAGTTGAGTATTCAAAAGAAGAAAATGTCTGAAAAAATGCTTTTTTTCTTTTGGTATTGCATGTACTTTCATAACACTCAAAGTTTTCTGCACTAACCTACAATGCTTTCAATATTTGAACCTAACTTTGAACAAAAGTTGAGATACTTATGTATATAGATATGTTTAAAATAGTATACTAATTTAATAATTATATAAGAAAGAATAAATTACAAGATTTTGTACACAGTATATGATTATTTCACAAGCAATGGTGCCACATAACCATATCTATTGCTGTACTCCGATGATGAATCTTAGGGCAGACAACTTTCACCATTACTATAACACTCCTATACAAAACATTTATCACTTACACAAATCAGTTAAAGTACTCAGGTACCTGAGAAAATGAAGAATAATCCTAGCTTTTTTTTTTTAAATCCCTTTTCTTATCTTTATTTAATGAAGCCTGTAAGAAGAATTTATTGAATCTCAGTATATGCAAACTGTTCTCTTAAAACAGGAAACATGTAATGGACCAAGAAAGTGTTTTCTGAATGGGTATATGAATCAGATTAGTTCACGAAGATGAAAGAATGTGGGTGCTAAAATGAGAATGCTGGCTTTGCCAAAAGAAAAATAGATGTTTAGAAAGATGATAAAATTACAAAAGTATGTTCTACAGGTATTTGTTAGAACTGTTTAGTTTCTAAACTTGACATCTTTGTATTATGTTCTCTCTTTCAGCAAAAAGTCCCCTTGCCGTGTACTAACCTAAAGCTGACTGGCTTGTCTCTGGCAACTTAGATGTTACATATTGAGAGCTGGAGATGTATATTAGGTTGGCTATTTTACACCCTACTTCGTAGGGTTCTGAAAGTCACCTGCTACTCACTCCTCCAAAAAAATGATGAAACAATTAAAAATGTCAATACCACTACAACAACAATAAATACCACAAAAAAATTCAACAGACTAGTCTCAGACAGTATACTTAGGTAGTGATTTTGAGCATAATAATGACTAATTTGTTTAAAAAATATTCACTAAGTCAAGCCAGAATATATTGGATATAATATATAGTAAAATTCCTCTACATCTCAAAATATCTTGCTATAATTTCAAATATATAGGGTATACTATCTTATCAGAGAATGTGATAGGAAAAATAAAAACCAAAACCTGATTATTTCATTTAAGACAAAATAAATATGACTCAGGAGAAAGTTGAAAATGTGTTGGTTTACAATTTGAGGGAGAAAACATCCACATATGTGAGAACTGAAAACAATGTCCCTTGCTGTCCCTAAGTTTAACAATTTTGGTACCAGGCATATTTTTCTGTTTCTCTGTTGAATAATGCAGAGAAAAGACAAAAATAACTAAGATTCTTGATCCAAGGCAATACTTGCTAATGGAAGATAAAACTGTGAACCAAGTAAATAGGCTGATTCAAGAATAACAGCTTATTCATCAAGCCTTTTCTTTCTTTTTTTTTTTTAAGATTCATTTTTCATATATATATATATATTTTTACTTTTTATTGAATTTATTGGGGGGACACTGGTTAACTAAATTATAGTTTTTAGGTACACAATTCTAGCACACATCATCTGCACACTGTATTATCTGCTCACAACCCCAAATCAGGTCTCCTCCCATCACCATTTACCCCTACTGTACCCTCTTCCCTTCCCTCCACCACACCCACCAGCACCCACTACACTGTTGTCCCTGTCCATGCATCAAGCCTTTTCTTAAGATTCTGACTTGACTCTTCCCACCAACTCAAAGTTATTGTATCATAAAATTCACCTAATCACAGTTCTCTACCATGCAAGATATGACTTAAATTCATCCACCCCAGAGTCTAAAAATACTATAGCTTTCCTTACTTGTCCCTTCTGAGGTCAATTAAAATTCTGCAGAGTGCTAATAAGCTTATCTATGCTTGAGCAAATGGGCTATGCTGGTAATCATTCGGTGAATTGATGCTTGACAATCCTGATCCTCAAGGTTCTACCAACATCCTTCTAATACAGTTATGTTGTTATAGCCCAACACCCTTGATTTAGGCAATCTCATGTGTTCCTGAGCCTCTTGCTCAAGGAGGTCTGTCAACATAAGAGTGAGGTTGACTCTACATTGGATTTTTTTTTTTAAGATTTTTATTTATTTATCTTTATAGGGGAAGGGTAGGAGAAAGGGAGAGGGAGAGAAATATCAATGTAGGGTTGTCTCTCGTGTGTCCCCTGCTGGGAACTGGCCTGCAACCCAGGCATGTGCCCTGACTGGGAATCGAACCGCGATCCTCTGGTTCCCAGGCCCGCGCTCAATCCATTGAGCTAAACCAGCCAGGGCTCTACATTGGACTTGAGATTTAATTTATCTTCATAAAGCTCCCATATTATAAGCTGATTTTATTTTTCCAGGAATAAGCAACAATTTTAACAATTATTTGAGTAACATCAGATTTGAAAACTCTTATTTTTCCTGAAAAACTGCCTCTTTATTAAAGCACTGCTATTTAACTTTCTGTCTGTACTTTTTACTTTTTGTTTTAAATATAAAAAAATAAGTTTCATAACAGAGAGGGAACATAGGTCTGATAAGTCTATGAGAGGCACTGAGGATTATAATGTCAGTTTCTCATCAAACTGGTATCTTCACAAGAACAAAGTTTTTCTTCGGTCGGCTATCAAAACTGTACGAGAAATCTTCCATTATTTTATTGTGTCTATGACAGTCTTTTTCAGACAGAGATAGCCCCAAATTTCCTCGTAATGAGAACTGAAGATTTTATGGCTCTGCAATTAGAGGTGGCTAACTGTTAGCATAGAAGTCTAAGTGGCCAAGCATCATACTTAACAGACTTTTGCTTTGCCTTGAATTCATCTTGATCTAGGTCTGTGCCAAATTGGACCAGACTCCTGTGACTTAAATGCTTTTGAATTAAAATTATAATTCATTTGCTTATCTTCCTTTATGTCATAATAAAAGAAGAACAATTATAAAATTAGAGTAGTTATTTTGGGAATTTTAACATGCACAGAATCATTCATCTATGAAGTTTATCAGAATGAAAAGGGAGGTAAATTTCAAAAATTTTAAATCTTCAATAATCTGCATTTCTTATTGGAATAAATATGCTTCCAAAATAAATATAGACTCAGAATTTCTTCTTTAATATAGCTTATAAACCCAAGGAAAAATAACAATTTGCGAAAATAAAACAATTTCTAATTTAGATTCTCCAGAACCACAACCCGATTCCCATTACTTTTGTTTCATGATTTCTGTTCTCCTGTGTATCTCCTCCATTACCTTCTGCTCTTAGCCCTCTCCTCTTTCATTTTTGTCAAAAAATATCTGAGTTTTCTACTGTCTCTTAGCAAATAACACTGTTTAGAAGAGAACAGTCTATTTGTGGTTAATTTTTAGGCATAGTTTTGGTGTGAACTGAGAGCCATTGCTAAAAATGTTCTAGTACCCCACAACTAGAATTTACACAGGAATTTATTCAGCAGCATATAATCTCAGGGGTGCAATCAGTGTTATTTGTTTCACATGTTAGAAGAACTATCAGTAAAAATACTCTGAGGGGAAAGCTGACCTAGAAGACTTAAGCAGCCATGGATTTTTAGAACTAGAGGAATTACAAAAAAGTGTAGATGTTAGAAAAGCCTATTTCCAAAATACTTCCTGTGAAAATTGATTAGACTATAATCCAGCCATGAGAACAAATAAAAGATGAATTGATTAAAATAATTCTTGGATAGGATCCTTAACATCTAAGACAGCATTTAGGAGTAGTAGTTAGGACCCAGGTCTGGCCAGCATGCCTTTTGAACAACCTAAAGCTAGAAATAAATGAGTTCATATGGAAACAAAAAGGAGAGAGAGAAAATAATGAGACACCTTGTTACTGAACAAAAGTGAGGTTTGGCTGTCAGCCTTGGAACACAGGATAAAACAAAGATTGGTGGGGAAGGAAAAAGGTCTTTATTAAAATGTTGCACAATTTTGGGATGCAAGGACTTCCCGGCTCCAGGCTCTTCTCTTCCACAAAACACAGGAAAAAAAACATTTTTTCCTCAAAATCAAGCCTAGAAATTCCTCTCCATCTTTATCTGTCCTCCTGGAGCCCAAGACTGTTCGGTGGATGGCCCTCCACCTGCTGTCTCCCTGCCTGGATTCTGAGCATGTGGAAGCAGCACTGCCATAAACATGCTACGGTTGTTGCTCATGCTGTCCTGGGCCACTGTCAACCACTGAAGCCAGTTGGGCAGGGGATGAATCCATGGAGCCCAGTGTCCATCACCTAGTCCCACTAGTGCTCCTGTCCATGCATCCCACGGTAGATCCCAGAGGAAGAGGAGGGCGAGTTTCTGACTTTCCTCCATTTAAATCTGCTGGCCCAAACTCCCATGTGCTGCAGAAATGTCCACCTCCCCAGCCAATACCCATTCCTTTCCCAGGCTAGGCTGGCAGGTCAGCCCCTCCCCCTGCTGTCATGTTATAGAAGGAATTAGGAGGTCCTTTTCTTCCATCAGTCACTGTCTCCAGCCTGTGTAGACTCCACACAAGGCCCCTCTTTCACCAAGTTTTAGCCCAGGGGTAGGGAAATCTGTGCCACAACAGCAGTGCAGCTTCACCCCTATGGCTTCCAGCATTTCTTGCCACCCCTCTTCTGTCCTGCAGTCTGGCCAGGTCTGATACCGATCTATGTGTATCAATATCTCCATTTCAGACCACCTATTTGATTATTTCTAAAGCAAATGAGTATATCAAAAAATGCAGTAAAGACCCAGAATAATCAGATGGCCTAAAAGCTAAAACAACTAGATACTCTCTCCCTAATTATTAAATACAAAAAGAAATACTCTTCATAAAGGGACATGTAAAATTATATGCAGTGAATTTATATCCTAGTACTATGGTAACCACAAACTTGATGGCTTAATACAATGCAACAGTATTCTCTCACTGTTCTGGAGATCAGAATTTCAAATCTGGATATTAGCGGGCTTAGCTCCTTATAAGACTCTGAGGAAGAATTTGTTCTATGCCTCCCACGAGGCATAATTCTCATGAGGAAGTTCTGGAATTTGCTGGCAATCATTGGTATTTCTTGGCTTGTGGCAACATTAATGTCCATGCCTGTCTCTGTCTTCACGTGACATTTGCCTCTTTGTGTCTCTGTATCCCATAGTCCCTTTATTTTCTAAAATATTTGCGAAATCTCATTTCTAAATGAGGTTACATTCTGAGCTCTGAGAAGACATGAAGTTTTGGTATTATTCAAAACACTACAAGCTTAAATGGCATTATAAACATATTTGTCCAGCATTAACTAAAAATCTGAAGAGAGGAGAGATACGTCAATAGTTAATGAAGGTCTTCTCAGGAACAGTATAACACCCTATTTTCATTTTACCCTTTAACTCACAAGAAAAACATGCCTCTACATATAAAAAGAAAAAACAAAAACTTTACAAACCTCTGATATAATCCTTATATATGTCAACATACTTCTCCTTTATTGCACAGTCTCCACTGCAGAATCAAGAAACAACTCCAGGATGATTATCTCTAATACTCTTTACATCTCCAGATATTAGTATACAACTGTCCCACTCAAATCTTTTAAGAAACACTCCTTCTTGCTTGGTGATGACCACTCAACAACTTAAAACAGGGCTTACGGTGTCAGTGGAATTGCCCAATTAAATGCCCTTCTGATGTTCTTTTCCTGGAAATTCCTGAAATCTGCACAATGAGGTAAAAACTAATTTGTATGGTGGCTTACTCATACTGTTTGCTTTCAAACTGAGACCAGATTTAGTGCAACACAATGTGCCAGACTCTATCATGTCAAATTCCACCAACATAGGCTGTTATCGGACCTGAAACTTTCAAGAATCCTATTGACTAAATAAAATATTTATCTAACCTTACACAGAATCTTTTAAAACCAGAAGCCAAAACCTAATAGAGACAGGACTAATCTCGTCACATTTGTACTAGTCATTTCAATACTCATACTTTAAGAAATCCAATGAAAGAGGTTATAGATATTTTATGATTTCAGAAGTGTAAATAAAATACATATGCTCTTCTTTCCTGGGGAATCAAACCTGAGGAGTATTTATTGTTCGTGTAATCTGAAGCTGTATAATATACAGTAGAAATCTATATTCTACCATATGTGCATCCTTTAGGTAGTTATCCCTTTAAATTACAGCTATGTATTTGGACAGTTATTCCTATGGGATTCATTAGGACAGCCACCTATTTTTTTTATGTCTTTAACCAGAATCTTAACAGTATAAATTTTCCTTTGATTCTGTTCTTGTGGTTGAAATATTGCAATGTTCCAAAAATGAGATGAGCTCTAATGCTATTAATTAAATATAACTATTTGCTGTTCTAACTCAGAAAAGACAAAGTTTCTAAAGAAATATACATGTAGTCTTATGGTTAACTACACTTGGACTCAACATTCTCTTAATCAACTCTTACTTGCGTGGCCTGACACCTGAAGAAATAGTTTTTATTTTTATTTTTTTGTTGTTGGTTTAATACCAGATATTTTAAGACATTTTTTAGAGTAGTTTTAGATTTGCAGCAAAACTGAAGGGAAAATACAGAGATACATTTTTCCCTAAAAGGTACCCTACACATGCATAGTTTCCCCCATTATCAACATCCACCACCAGAGTGGTGCATTTATTATAATTCATGAATGTACATTAACGCATCACTATCCCCCAAAGTCCATAGTTTACCCTTGTGGTGGTGTGCATTCTATGGATTTGGACAAATGTACAATGCGTGTATCTTTCATTATAGTATGACAGAATATTTTCACTGCTGTAATTTTTTTAACACAACAGATTTTGCTGATAGCAATGAAATCTCAAAAATAAAAGTAATTAGTCATTAATAACAACTATCAGGGAAATTGCAGATTAACAACAAAGAATTTTTAGAGCTCTTTTAGTGATAAGATAGCTTTTTTCCAAGATATGTAGATCCAGAAGATGGCAACATGAAGTACACAGCTTCCCATAATACCCTTAGAACAAGATCCAGGTAAATAGGCCAAGTAATTCATGTTTTAGTTTATGTGCTTTAGTTCTATATCTTAGTAGTTATTTTCTTTCCTTTTTAAATTGTTTTTCAAGTACAGTTGTTTCTATTACCCCTCTACCTCATCCATCCCCACCTCACACCCTTGATCCTACCTGCTTTGGCTTTGTCCATGTGTCCTTTATAAATGTTCCTTGATGACCCTTCCTCCATTATCCTTCTCTCTTCCATCCTCTAGTTACAGTCAGTTTGTTCTTTATTTCAATGTCTCTGGTTATATTTTGCTTGCTTGTTTGTAATGTTGATTATGTTCCCTTTATAGGTGAGATTATATGGTACCAACCGTAAGGGAAAATATATTTGTAAATGTTACCTCAAACAAGGGCTTGATCTCCAAAATATATAAAGAACTCATATGACTCCACTCCAGGAAGGCAAACAACCCAATTAAAAAATGGGTAAAGGGCCTGAGGAAACACTTCTCCAAGGAGAATGTACAGAGGACCTGTAGTCATATGAAAAGATGCTCAGCATCACTAGCCATCAGAGGGATGCAAATAAAAAAACACAATGAGATACCACTTCGCACCAGTCAGAATGGCCATTGTAAACAAATCAACAAACAACAGGTGCTAACAAGGTTGTAGAAGAAAAAGAACCCTAGTACACTGTTGGTGAGAATGCAGACTGGTGCAGCCACTGTGGAAAACACTATGGAATTTCCTCAGAAAACTAAAAATGGAAATGCCTTTTGACCAGGCAATTCCACTGCTGGGATTATACCCTAAGAATTCAATTCAAAAGAACCTATGAACCCCAATATTCACAGCAGCACAATTTACAACAGGCAAGTGCTGAAAGCAACCTAAGTGCCCATCAGTAAATGAGTTGATCAAAATACCATGGTGCATTTACACAATGGAATACTACACAGCAGAAAGAAAGAAGGAGCTCCTACCCTTTGTGACAGCATGGATGGAACTGGAGAGCATCATGCTAAGTGAAATAAGCCAAAGCAGTGAAGGGACAAATACCATGTAATCTCACCTATATCTTAGTGGTTATTTTCTTTACACTTTAATGGTTTAAGATTCTGAATCATTAGCACTTTTTATTTATAACCAGTAAAATGTCTATTTTTAATATTGTTATTTATAATTTTTACATACTTCTTACCATGTATCTAATACCTAGCTATACTTTCATTAGCTAAAAATCAAAATGAATTTTTGAGTTAGTATTCACTTCCTATTGTGTGACACACCATTTCTTTTGATAGTAATTTCTCTTTTGAGTAAGTTGATTTGGGATTAATGAGATTCATTTAAATAGTGATGTTTTAGATACAAATTAATACAGGTCATGGATCCAGAAGACTCTCAAACTCCATCACAATATATCTAAAAATAATTTTTTTCAACACAAAAATAACATTTGAGAGCCTGTCATGAATGTCATCTATTACTGTTGTATCTAAATATTTGCAGAAATAAAATTAGAAAAGAACAAAAACAAATGATATATATTAAGATGTCATCAAATTTGGGGGGTTATTTTAAAAAGATATATTTCTTAGGTATCAGGTAGCTACAGTTGACCCATGGATGACAACTGCATGGGTCCATTTGTACATAATTATTTTTCAATAAGTACTATAAATGTATTTTTCTCCTCTTTATGATTTTAATAACATTTTCTCTAGCTTACTTCATTGTAAGAATACAGTGTATAACTTGCAAAATATGTGTTAATCAATATTTTATATTATTTGTGAGGTTCTGTTCAACAGTAGGCTATAAGTAGTTAAGTTCTAGAAGAGTCAGAATTAGTATATGGATTTTTAATTGTGAGGTGTTTGGAGCCCGTAATTCCTGTGTAGTACAAAAGTGAATTGTATTTTACTTAAGTCTATCTGATAAGTTTTATAGAACAAATTTTATCTCCTGCTGCCAGATTGATTTTGCAAGAAGTGACACAATATTTTTACACTATTCAGCAAATGTGTATGGATACTTTGGTTATAATATTTGTGTTATATATGAAATATAAATATTATTTCATACATAATATATTATTTTATATTATGTATGTTATTTTATATTATATATGTTAAGTACATTTATATATTTACATGATTATATGATTCTAAAAACTAGTGTTTGGTTTGTGGTCCACAGCTTCTTCCCATAAATTTAACAGGGGCTTGTTACCTTGAAAAACTAAACACCTGTATTCAAAAGTCTCTCATATTATTCAAAGGGACCAGTTTCTGGCTAATCAATTTCTCATCTCAGAAAATAATGTAATTTAATTTAAAGAAGAAAAATTAAGCCCAATTTGATTAAAACATAAAAATCTTTAGCTCCAAAAAGGAATTTTGGACTATTGTTATCTGTTACCAAACTTCTTCTAATTGGTCTGAAAAGCAGGATAATCTTATATGCTATTGTGAAGAGAATATTGTGAAACCTAGCAAGTGAAATTAAGGCCACAGAACTCCTTGCAAGAGAAGCATAAGAAGTTGTTGTGCAGATCGTGGTTCAAAATAGATTCCAATTAGATACAACACAGCCTTTTTGATGTACCAATAGGTGTTGCATTAGGGGAAGAATGCTGTATTTACCCCTAAAGATCTCTCTGAATCTTGGCCATTATTAAAATGATTTAAAAATGTATATTCAACCAATTTCTTGAGAGACACAATTTGACAAAACTCACACAATAAATATGAAATAGACAATCTGAGTAGGCTAATAATTATTAAAGAAACTGAATCAATTATTAATAACCTTGAAAAACAGAGGATAAAAGGCCCAGATTATTTCCCTGGTGAATTCTACCCAACGTTTAAGCAAGAAATTATACCAATTATGTATGACATTTTTGGAATAGTGAGACAGACGAAATACTTCCTACATCATTCTTTGAGGTCAGGATAACCCTAACATTGGAACCAGACAAAGATAGTACCAGAAAAGTGAACTACATACTACTATTTTTCATGCATAGATATGTAAAAATTCTCAACAAAATATTAGCAAATTGATTTCAACAACATATAAAAACTCTATAGCACAACTAAATAGGATTTATTCTAGGTATGCCAGGCTGGCTTAATATTTAAAAATCAATTAATGTAAGTCCTCACATTAATAGGTCAAAAAGAAAAATTACATGATAGTATCAATAAATGGATAAAAACATTGGACAATTCAATACTCATTCATGATAAAGACTCAGTAAAGAGGATAGAAGAAGCTTTTCTTCCTATAAAAAAATGTCTACAAAAATCCTACAACTAATACTATACTTAATGTGAGAAACTCAAAGCTTTCTCACCAAGATCAGGAGCAAAGCAAGGATGACCCTCCCCACCACCATTCCTTTACAATATTGTGCTGTGAGTCCTTGTTGATGCAATTAGATTTTAAAAAAGAAATATACAATATACAGATTGGGAAAGAAGAAATAACACTGTCCTTGGTCACAGATGATATAATCATCTATGTACAAAATCTGAAATAATCAGCAAAAAATCTTAGAAATAATAAATAATTAAGCAAGTTTTCAGGATACAAGCTTAATATTCTAAAGTCTTTAACACTCTTATGTATGAGATATGACTAAGTGAAACTTGACATTAAAAATGTAATGCTATTATATTAGCACCCTAAAAATGAAATGCATATTTATAAATCTTACAAGATATGTACAAGATCTATATTAAGAAAATGAATAAACTGTGAGAAACCAAACCAAAGAAGAACTAAATAAATGGAGAAATACTGTATTTGATGAAGAGAAATCCTCAATATTGTGAAAGTATCAGTTCTTCTTAACTTGATCTAAAGACTCAATGCAATCTTAATAAAAATTTCAGCAGGATATTGTGTGGAAATGGACAAAATGATAGTAATTTTTTTTTTATGAAGAGACAAAGTACCCAGCATAGCCCAACAGTTAGTGAAGGAGAATCAAGTTAGAGGGCTGCCACGGCCTGGCTTCAAGGCTCACCATCAAGTCACAGTAACCAAGGCTGTGGTGTTGGTAAAAGAATAGACAAACAGGCCAATGTAACAGAATAAGACAGCCCAAATGTTGTATGTGTGTGTTTATATATATATATGTATATATATATATTTATATTTATATACACGTACTGTTATTTATATGTACATGTCATATTAAACTGGTCTTTGATAAAGCAGAAAAGGCAAAACAGTGGGGCAAAGATCTACTTTTCAACTAAAGGAGCTGGAACATCTTGACATCTACATGTAAAATAATGATTATACAGACAAACTTACACCTTTCAAAAAAAAAACAACTCAAAATTGAGCATAGACATAAATGTAAAATGAAAAACAATAAACTCCTTAAATAAAACATGGTAGAATATCTATATGAACTTTGGTTTGGCAATTATTTCATAGATACTGCACCAAAGGCACAATCTATGCAAGAAATACTGGATAAGCTGAAATTTATTAAAATGCAAAACTTCTGCTATATGAAAAACAATGTGAAGAGAATGAAAAGACAAGCTAAGCTCTGGGAGAATATGTTTGCAAAAAACACATCTGATAAAGAAATGGTGTCTGAAACATACAAAGAACTCTCAAAACTCAACATGCAGAAAACAAACAAACAAAAAAAGAAACAATTTTAAAATGGGCCAAAGACTTTAACAGATACCTCTTCAAAGAAGATATACAGATAGAAAACAAGCATATGAAAAGATTGTCCACATCATGCGTCATCAGACAAAAGGAAATTAAACTAACAATGAAATGCTACTCTGTATCTTAGAATAGTAAAATCTAGAACACTTGCAACACCAAATGCTGGTGAGGATGTGAAGCAGCAGGAAATCTTATTCATTGCCACTGGCAAAGCAAAATGGTACAGCCACTTTTTGAAGACAATTTGGATGCTTCTTACAAAACTATATTTTCTCTTGCCTTATAATTGAGAAAGTCTGTTACATCAGACAAAGGAAAATTGTTCAGTGATAAATAGAAATAAGCCATAAAGCCATGAAAAGACACGGAGGAAACTTAAATGCACATTACTCATTTAATGTGTGAAAGAATCCAATCTGAAAAGGCTTCATACTGTGTGATTCCAACTATATAACTTTCTGGAGAAAGCTAACCTATGGAGACAGAAAACAGATCAGTAGTTTCTATGGTTCGGAGGAGGAGAGGGATGAATAGGCAGAGCATAGCAGATGTGTTAAGACAATGAAAATACTCTGTAGGATACTATGATGATGAATACCAGTCAATAAATATTTGTCCAAACCCACAGAATGTACAATAACTAAGAGTGAACTCTACTGTAAACTATAGACTTTGAATGATTATGTGTCAATGTATATTCATCAGTTATAACAAATGTACCACTCTGGTTTGGGGTAATGTAACAGGAGAGGATATGCATTTATTGAGCAGGGACTGTTTGGGAAGTTGGTGTACCTGACTTTCAGTTTTGCTGTGAACCTCAAACTGCTCCGATCAAAAATAAAATCTTAATTTTTTTTCAGCATTTGGCTAATACCATCATATATCATTCTATGAGCTCTTCATATTGCGGATAGTTTGTTGCATTAGTTATCTTTGTCATTTACAGGTCACCACAAACTTAATGACTTAAAACGATATGCTTTTCTTAGCTTATAACATGGCAGCTTGTTTCATCAAAGCCAGCAAGGGAGAGACAGTGCTAGCAAGAGGATGTTATAATCTCATGTGATGAAGTCATTACTCCCCCTCAGGGTTGATGTACTGTATTGATTAGAAGCAAATTACTCAAGGGGAAAGGATTATTCAGGGCTACGAATAGAACAGATACGTTATTTGGGATTTATTCTCCAAGTTACTGATTTATGTATTTTTATTACTTTATGGAGGGTTTTTTGTTCATTTTATTTGTTAAATTTAACTGTATTACAAATATTCTATACATTCTGATCATTATATGAGGTCTGTCCAGAAAATATCCAGTTATGTAGTATGAAAAATAGAGACATTTATTGAAGAAGATACAAGATACATTGTACACAGGATGCTTCAGTTCCCTTCAATGTAGGCACCTTGGGACCTCAAACAGTTCTCCCAATCTCCATCAGCGTCCCTGTTGTATCCTGAATTTCACCGATAGTTGGAAATCTCTTCCCTTTCACAGGTGGTTTTAGTTTTTGGAAAGGCCAGAAGTTACAGGGTGCCAAATCTGGGGTGACAGAGGTCTGAGTCACCTGGGTGATTTGATGTTTCGCCAAAAACTCTACATGAGACATGCTGCATGAACAGGCAAATTGTCATGATGAAGCTGCCAATCACCAGTTGTCCACAGCTTCAGCCTTCAGAATCATCCAAATAGTTTCCATGGAGGAATAGTCAAGCTTAATGCAAAATTTGATGCAGATTTGTTGCTTTGCTCATTCAGTCATTGTAAAGGCGATAGCCGCACAGTACACATGCTCACTCAATGGTGTCTACTGTCCCCACTGACTAGTACAGTGAAGTTGTCATTGTTCACACATGCAGAATCCAGTCTACTCCCCTTGGCTGCCAGGTTACATCAATGTCATGCAAACTGTTCTCATTATATTAACAATACTGGACTTTTCCTGGACAGATCTCTTATAAATAAATAAATAAATAAATAAATAGATGTGGTTGACTGTTCTGCAGTTCTTATATATGCAATTCCAGAGTCTTAATTTCAGGAGTGCAGTTGATTTCCTAACAAATGCTTTACCAACCAAAACAAAAAATCTGACACCTCCAGACATTGGAACAACTGTCATTAGAAATTCTATTCACAACCATTACATGTTAAGCAGTGGTGAATTTTGACTATGATCTTACTTTATAACGATTTATTATTATCCGTTTAGACCAGAACAAAACAGGAGAGAGGGATTTGGGAACTGAAACTAAAAGGATTTCCTCCTCTTGATATAAACAATTCTGGGACTAAACTCATTTGCCTTTCCAGTTTTAAAAAGTTAGGGTATTGGACATTATTGCAATGCATAGTTTTGAAAAAAGAAAAAAGAGATTGCATGCCTAAGAACAAAAAAACAAGAAAAATTTGCTCCTTGTTTTAATAATTCTGTGGTCAAGCATACTTCCTGTTTCTATGCCAAATAATACCGAGCAAAATGAAACAGATACTTACTCTAAGTAGTTTTGATTCAGGACTTTAAGACTGTGAAACAATACAAACAATTCACTTTTTAACAATATTTGAATTGTTATCAGTTTAAGATCTTTGCTTGACTGTGTCCACTAATCCAAAGTTATTGTATATAAGCTGTGCTTAATTCTAACCAGTTTCCCACTCCCATAAAGGACCGTAATACCCCTTGGCTCAGGCCCTAAGTTTCTATTAATAAGCTGGTTTCATGATGAGGGTGGCCTGGATGATCACACAAGGCCTACAATGAAAGGGCCCCATAGATGTTTTAATGCTCTGCAGCCACTATTTTGAAATTGTTAGCAATAGTTTTCATTTTTTTAACTTTGTACTGGCCCTTGAAACTAGGTTTTCAGGTTTGCATATTAATACATCCCTTGATTTTCTCTTTTTTGAGACGTGACCAAGACTGTTGTTTGGGAATTTGCCTTACCTGCAGAAAGCCTTACACACACTTTTGCTTGATTAACCGGTCTTTTCTGGTGTTCCTTTGTGAAATTTATGGTTAACACATCTGTTAGCATAGATTGCCTTATTTTTTTTACTCTTACTAAACTTTGCTTCACATAACAAAACAGCTAAGTATTTCTAAGAATGAAGAATTCATGTTTACTGTTACATGGGTTGAAAAACCAATGGGGGGCAACACTGGAAATTTAACTAGTTGAAAGGTATGATCCTGTTCTTGCAGAGAAAAGTGATGCAAACACTTTTTAAAAAAAAATTGAGCTTTGATCTCAGCTTTGATGATATGAATGCATAGTCTTTTTTTATCAGAAGACACTAGGAAACTGATACTATGTTCTTTTTTTTTTTTTTTTTCCCCTTTCTTGGAGGAATTATTGGAGTCACCATACTTTCCTAACTGGTTTTCTGTAACAGTTTTACAACCTGTGCTCTGAAGACAGTCATCTGATTGGAGGGTTATATGGTGGCTTAACTCTAGGTCACACTTTAGCAATCAATTCATCTACTCTGGAGTGGAGCTGCATCTTCCAGAGTAAGAGACACATTTTTTTTCTAATTATACAAAGACATTTTATAGTTTAGCAATGACATTGCTCACAGAGGTAGATGTGTAAATGGTAAAAGTAGCTATTACTGGGACAAAATGTGTGAGCTGAGGAGCGCTAGGGTACTAGGTACCATTAACTGCCTTCTTTTCTCCAGAATGACTAATAAAAAGAAGGCTCTAGCTATCTGTGTTAAAATGAAGTGCCCAGTTGTATGAGCATGGGAGAATGAGGAACATCTTTCCTGTGCATTCACACTAACTTAGATGTTAAGCAGAAAAGAAGCAAATGGTTGTTGCATCCTGGGCGGTGATTTGTTATTACTATCTCTTCTTGGACATGTCAGACAGGCTTGTCTTCCTCACCTTGCAAGACAAACACACACAAATAAAACCTCCAGGTTCTGAATACTAAATTTGTTATTATCCACTCTGTTTACCTCTCTCATTATCAGAATAATTAAGATATCATTCTGTATTTTCTCTACTTCCATATCTCTCTTAGAATTCATAGCTCACTGCAATAGAGCCTCTATTTTTACACATGCAGCTATAAAGTAAGCAGTTAGGAAAAGTCTGGTGATGTCACAAAGAGATTGGAATGAAAGGGTTGTTCAGAGTCGATTACAATTAGTAAATTGGGGCTGGACAGGAAGCTAGTCCTGGGAATAGTCAGTAATTTAAGTGTAATATATTTAGACTGCACAGATCTAGGAGAAAGAAAGAAAATTTAAAATAAGCCTGAGGATTTGCCCCCAATTTACCTTACATGAAAGCAAAAATTGACTTTTTTAAAGATGTCTATATGAATATTTTACTTAACCCAGATAAACCGAAGACCAGGTTACTCTATTTTTGTCTCCAGTAGAGAGTGCAGCAGTCCATGCAGAACCTTTAAGACAGGGCCAGGCGCAGTCTCATCTGCTCCATTTGCTTGAGGAGTCATGTGGGTGCTGCTAATAAAAAGCATATCTGCTACCCATTTAAATTTTACCTATTTTTTTTAATTCAAGTTGTACAACTAATGAATTGTCATAGTGTTAACTGAGAGCCAACTGTAGAAATGAGAACTAGGAGCAAAACTGTTGTAAAAATACAGAATGAAAGAAGGATTAGACAATTCCTTACATGAACTCCGAAATATTTGTAGGGGCAAATAGTAATGCCCATGATGGCAGAAAAATAATGAGTGATCACATTTTCCTGTCATTAGGAAGAAGAAATAATAACAGACCATGGCTTGGGAAAATAAAAAGAACCATTACAAACCAGGTCCTTTCACCCTGCTGTCCATCACAGCTTCTCATTGCAGAGTTCCCTAAACTGTATGTGGGACCTCTCACTGGGGGCTTAGATGTAGGGACAGTCCTTAGTATGGCATCTCCCATGATGGTGATAAATACACACCACAAAGAAGAATGAAAAACAAAGTTGTTCAAGGTATAAAAGCAGGAATGGGCTACATCAGCTTGTTTAGAGGTAATGGACAGCTTACCACACTGGAGATGTAAACTTTGTGTGATTATCCTATCAATGACTCAAGCTTCAGCAAGGTTTTGAAGACCATATCTAGCTTGGGAGTATAAGGAAGAGGCTTCAGGCTTAATTGTTATTGCAGTAATAAAGTTAGTAGTGATTTAATTCAAGGAATATTACTGTCCTTACATTGTGTCTGTCATATATGTTTTATTGTATATATTATGGTGTGCCTCTCACACATATAATCACATACATACATTTACATATGTATTATGTTCTGTCTATCACACACATATTTTTCTTCCAAGCCTGTTTGTTGTCCTTGGAAAGAGCTTTATATATGTAACTCTCAGAGGAAACTGATAATGGAACCGAGATAACAAATAATTCAATTCTGGAGGTTAAAGCTCAACGATAATATGCTAATTGTTTAATTAAATGATTAAACCCCAACTTAATAACGAACTGGAAAACTTGATCTGAATTCTCAATACTAAATAGAACAGTAGAGAAATATTATAGATTTGCAAAGAGAATAAGTCTGTGTATAGTTAGAAGTGCTTATGAAAGTCTTCATGGATAATTGAGGAACTATGCAAGGATACGTAGGATTTAGATACATTGGGAACAGAAACTAGGTTTTCAGGAAAATTCAGACAGAAAAATCCTCAAAACAGTGTTTGCTTTTAAAAACATTGTGTAAATTGATGGAACATTTAGTTTCTCTTTCTTTTCACTGAAACATTTGTCTCAATCACTTCTTTAATATGGGACAAGTGGAATATTAACTAAAATTATAAGAAAGCTACATCATTAGCAGAGTGAATTATATCCCTTTAGTTAGAAAAAAACAAAAACAAAAACAAAAACTGGATTGAATTCTCAATATTTGGATCACTAATGTCTTTCAGTAATCAAAAGATCACTGGATTATCCATTATCTTTTTTAAATTTACTTTCTTTTTAAAAATTTTAGAAATGTATTTATTTGACAGAAGCAAAAAGTATTCAGTAGTACAAAAATTATTTATTTTTCTTAAAAGCTGCAGCTTGGACAGCAGTAAGAAAATTTATCGTGTTGGAAATGTTAAAATGATAAACAATATTACTGTGTATATATATTACTCCACACCTTAATAGCCATTCATGTCAAAGACTGGAATATTTCACTACAAAGTAGACAGCAGATCAGTTAAATAAAACTTTCAGATGTTTTTTTAAGTATTCACTCCCGAGAGATAGTATTATTTTGGTCAAAGGCTCAGACTCTGAAGCTTTGTCATTAACTAATCATGAAAGTTCAGCCAAGTTCCTTAAAGATTTGGGGTCTTAATTTCTTGATCCGTAAAACTGGGATATTGATTGTATTTACATCATTGGGTTGTTTTTAACAATTAAATAACCTAATACACAGGTAGCAAACACAAGGCCTGAGGGCTGAATCCAGCTCTCCATCTTGTTTTATCTGGCCCAGCACCTTGTTTCTACCCAGTGGCAGTGCTGAGCTCCTTGCCCCTAGTTAAGGAGTAGTTACATTTATACAGTCCTAAAATTGCATTCGGCCATTTGAAGGCAACCGCGAGGCTGATGTGGCCCCAGGTGAAAATGAATTTGATACCCCTGGCCTAACATGTACAAAATACTTAGAATAGTGACAGTGCATAAGACCTCAATAAATATTTTTCTTATTATTACAATCACCTACCATGTGGAAGAAACTACTTTAACAATTTTTAGTGACAAGCAGACTAAATCTTTATGTAGTAGCAAACATTCTTCTAAAGGATTAACATGTGTTAATTTATTTAATTTTTCGCAAATTAATGGTAATGAGTAAGAACCTTTAGTTAATAAATGGAGAAGGTAGGAATTGAACTCATATTTTTTTCTCCAAATCCCATGCTTTTCAAATGATAGAGATTTCTGTTTGTTGTTTTTTTTTTTTTAAATTTACATAGTAAAAAAGAATGTTCTGCCTGAGTGGTGACATTACAGAAGGTGTTTATTTCCTATTTTTTAATTTTTTTTTGAGTTAACTAATAAAAGAATAAAAATATTCTATTCTACCAAAATATACACAAATTCTGAGATGTATACTATAATCTAGGCATTATTAATTTTGTTGAGTAGTGATTTGATGCTGATTAAGATTTTATACTCTATCCTAATGAAAATGTGGAGCTGTTAAGGATAAGGGGCACATGAATGTTTTAAAAGGTCTAATGTCCAAGTGGAGAGCTGGAAGAAAGATTGATTTCAGGAGGGCAGAGAAGATCCATGATACTAGTCACTGAGGGTCTGAGCCATTAAAATGGCCATGGAAGATTGGCAGAATTGATGGATGCAGGGGAGATTTCCAAAAAAGCCTGGACAAAGCTTAATGTTCTTTTCAAGTAGATAGGAAAATGACACAATTACAGTCCTGTATGGCATTCCGTGAAATTCCTCACATCATTAAGCAGGGCTCTTAGTGAAGTGTCTTTCATATATTATCATAGCCAGGCTCTGTCACTGAAATGTCAAAGTCCAATTTGACAATACATGAAGAATAGCAATTATCAACTGGCATTAGTTATGACAGTTTGTTAATATACTCTTGTGCTTCACTATTGACAATTTGTTCATCTAAAATTATAAATAGAATTTCTGAGAAAATACATTTCATCTCTCCAAACATCACAATGGTTTTGTGCTGAAAAATTTGACTTGGAAAATACATGTAATTAAAAATTTCCAGACAAATACAGAATTTACGCAAGGGTGGTTAATTATATGATTTCAACATTTACTGACAAGAGCTAATAGAGTGACAAATCCACCCTTGAAGTCATCTCTGTACTCAGACCAGTGAATGGATCTTTGTGCAAGAAGAACTCTCCTTTGGGTGGGGAGATAGGGTGGGTATATTTTTAGAATAGCAATGACAATAGGTGTCTGTAAATACTATTCTCTACTTCAACAGTTGTGGACCCACTCATAGCACTTCTGCTTATTAACACAACATTAAATTTCTTAATAAATTTAAAAATATTTTACAGTTAAGAGCATTTAGCTTGTGGGTTATTTGGATATCTACTGTGATTTTGTATTTTGTATTTCTTGGCTGTGATCTACTATGAGTTGTTTACTTTCCCACTCAGAGGACAGTAATGGAAGCTTCCCTTTAACATACTGTGAAGATACATGTGTGTGAATATACACACACACACTACACACACACACACACACACACACTATATATATGGACATATATATAGTATATATATAATGCATATAGTATATAGAGTATATATTATATACATATAGTATGCATGTATAGTGTATACAGTATATATATACTATATATAAATATATATATTTATATCTGTCCAGAAGGTATCCAGACATGTAACATGCAAAATAGAGACCTTTATGTTGGGAACCACCCTGCCAGGTTTCAGAAGCTGCAAACCACCCCCATGGCTAAGGCTGAGTAAGCCACCTTTGGACTGTAAGCCACTAAGGAGACAAGGTTTATCTTCCTGGCAAGGGCACCGCTTCTGTTCCTTTTACTTCATCTATAACTGGCCCCCAATGTTTGATCAGTTAGTCAATGATGGGTACGATTCCTCAAGGGGGGAGCGACCTAAGACAGGCACGATCATGTGGAGACCCCAAGGAAGGACTTGGGGGCTGTAGCAAAAGGGGGTGATGGACCCTCAGTTATGACATGGCCTGAATCCTCATTCTGTCTGCAAAAAGCCTCATAATCTCTTGGCTGCCTTACTACCCCTACCCGACTTGAGCCTGAGATAATGCCTTAAGCCTGAAACAATACTGGTGGTAGGTGTAGCCCTGTGCTGGAAAGGGCGGGTTCCCTAGGGAGATCAGGCCTAAGAAAGAATATGTAAAATGCTGTGAAACCTGCTTTGTTTAGAAAACTCTCAATTAAATAAGGGTCCAAGCAAGAAGTGAGCTTGTTCCTCAAAGTTTTATTGCTCTTTTGCTATCTGACCCTGACTCAAAATGGGCCCTCAGAGTTCTTTGAGCATTATCTATTGTTTGGTCCTTACTGCCTGACTGGTTAATGAGCCTGCATTCCTATTCAAAATGACCCAATAAAAGCCCATTCAGGAAAAGGCTCTTGGCCTTTCTCCTTTGAGAGATCGGCCACCTTTCCTCCCCAAGCAGATTATGTTTTAGTAGATTTATTCTCATCCGTGGCAGTCCAGGGGGCCCTGAAAGTGGAACCCCCCCCCCCACACCTTTATTGAAGAAGATGTAAGATACAAGAAACATTGTACATGGGACAATGACTCCTCAGTCCCCTTCAAAATAGGCACCTCACATAGTTCTAATCGCCATCAACTGCCCTGTTGTATTTTCCTGAATCTCATCAACAGTCTGAAATCTCTTCCCTTTCAAAGATGATTTCAGTTTTGGGAAAAGGCCAGGAATCCAGAAGTTGCAGGACTCAAAAATGGACTGCAGCGGGGCTGAGTCCCTGAGTGATTTGATGTTTCGCCAAAAAACTCTGCATGAGATGTGATGTAGGAGTGAATGCATTGTTATGATGAAGCTGCCAATCACCAGTTGCCCTTTGCTATGGCCTTCTGGATCATCTGAATAGTTTCTGTGGAAGAATGTTTAAGCTTAACACAAAATCTGATGCAGATTTGTTGTTCGGTCATGTTGAATGTGATGGCCACACGTTACATATACTCACTCAATCTCATCTACCACCCCTACTGACTAGTACAGTGAAATTATCATTCTTCACACATGCACATTCCAGTCCACTCCCTTTGGCAGCCAGGCTACATCTATGGCACAAACTATTCTCATTATATTAACAATAGTTGTTTATTTTTCTGGAAAAGCTTATATATTTATGCTTATATATTTATGCTGGCAAGTGTAAGCACTATATAAGTGTTTACTATTCTTCTATTATTATTGCCATTTTATTCTATTTTTCTTAAATTTTTAGGGATGTATTATTATAGAACAATCCTACAGATATAGATCCAAGGTTGCACTCTTTTTTGATGAGGAAAACGATTCCATCATTCAAAGAAAGCACAGATATTATGGTCTGATAGATGTTTGACTTTCAGCTGTGTTACTTACTAAATGTGAGTACATAAACAAAGTGCTTAAACTGTCTCTCTAAATCTCACTTTTTGTACCTAAAAATGTGGTCTGACCTCCTGTTCATGTTGTTTGGAGGACTGAGTGTATACATAGTACCTACTTGCCCATTTCTGGATATAATAGTTATGTACATATTTTTTTAAAACTTTGTTGTTCATTAATGTGAGATTTTCCAAAAAAATGAAAGTGCTTACAAATATGTAGCATTGATTATTAATTGTGTATGTTCTGAGGTTCTACAAAGCAGATTTAAGATAAGTAGAGAATGACATCCATAATAAATATTCCAGGGGTGTCCAACCTTTTGACATCTCTGGGCCACACTGGAAGAAGAATAATTGTCTCGGGCCATACATTAAACACATTGAGAGATGTAATTGCAAAAACATTTTGTAATGTTTTAAGTAAATTTATTATTTTATGTTGGGCCTCACACATAGCCACACTGGGCTGCATGCTGCCTGTGGGCCACAGATTGGACACCTCTGCTTTAAACCATTATACTTTTCTACAGGGCAGGCACTATATACTAGATAGGCTAGTAATTTTTTTTGTTGTTAAAAATTTTATATGTAGAGAATTTTCCCACCTTCTCAGCAATAACAAAGCTTAAATTCCTTAGCCTAGACAGCCCAAACTATTATTCCTTTTGTATCTTTTAAACTGGGACTCAGAGAGACTTAGAAATGTAATAATAGGTCTTGGACCCCTATGCCACCATAGCTCAGGAAGTGTTGGCATCATTCTCAATGGTCCTATAGAAATCAGGGGTGGGGAAAGCAAGAAAAAAATGATAGGTAGAGCGGGAAAACAAGAGTGAAAAATAAGACTGATGAATTTCAGTTAGACTTTTTCCCCTTGGGTTTGTAAACTACTCCTACATCCTAGAAATAAGCTATCCCCATATGAAATAATGGTGAATAAGTTTTGGGTTGTTTGCTTTGTTTATTTATTTATAAACAAACAAAGTATTTCTGATTAAGGTAGAGTATACTCTACATCATCATGTTTCAATAGTTGCACATATTTGGAAAGGCAAGGATGTTGTAGGTAAAAGACATGGATTGAGATAAAGCTCCGAGGTGTGGGATATTTATTCTGTTCAGTGTTATTACATCATACAGTGCAAAGCAGTAAGACACAGGAGCTAAAGGAAGTAAGGACACAGCTCATGGATTATCTTATTTGCTGTGCTAAGTTTGATTAGTTTTCCTCTGAAAGGCAGAAATACTGACATGGCTAAATTTGCATTTTAGTAGATTGCTCTGGGAGCAGTATAGAGAATAGTGTATGAAACTGACATATAGATAAAGGAACATGGGTTAGGTTGAGGTATATAAGGTAAAATAAGAAAATTTGTTATATATGCCAGAAAAAATGAACATTATTTTATTTACTTTTTTACAAAAATCCCTTGAAATAATTACTCTCAGCTTCTGTTTTATACAGGATGAAAGCCTCTGACAGTTTAAGTGGCAGCCTAAATTTGCATAGCTAGTCTGTGACTAAGACTTATTTTGAATCCAATATTCTCACACTTCAGGACATGCATTCTAGAACTATAGAAAAATTTCTTAGTATGTTTCCCTTATTTCCAGATAGGTGTGCTAGGGACACACACAGAAGCTATAAAGAACACTGAGTGGGTATTGGTTAACTTTTCAGCCTTTTCTTAACTTCTTATACAACCTTTTCACAGTTTTATTTTTATCTGAAATTTAACATTCTGTTTCCACTTAAAATTTCACTTGGGAATAAAAGAATTAGGGTTAGGATGGGCTCTACTGTTCATAAAAGAACAAAAATGTAAGTATATAAAAATAAACATTTAAAAAGTCAAATTTTTGAATTCTACACACTAAACTCTGTGATCTTTAAGCTGTTATTTAAAGAAAATGCCTTAAAGTAGGTGATGCAGAGAAGTGGTCCTTAAGGCACTAAGATATCTCCAAACTGAAATAGGTAGGCACCTATGTAGAAAGGAACTAATGCAGAAGGAAGAAACTAGAACTCAGTTGCTCGTATCACCATTTTCCCTCAGGTTGAGTTTGAACAATAATTAAAGTCTGTCCTTAAAACATTCAACTTCTAAATTAACTAAAAATATACCTGATATGTCTGCTTTTGAGTGTTTTAAGTGAATAGGCTATTTTAGCTACTCAGTGGGTGTGTGATGACATACTCTTTAGTGGAAAAATCATTTTTCCTAGAAATCCAGGGGTAATTTCAACTCTAGAAGGAAAACCCCAATAAAAAAAGATAAATGAGAAACACTGGCACAGCCTATTTGCAATTATATTATATTTTATTCAGGGCAACATGTCAATAGAAACAGGAATGTAAACCACATAGATTACTTGAAATTTTCTAGTAATCACATTTTAAAAAGGCAAGAAAAAAATAGGTGATGTTATTATAACATCTATCCATACAGTATATACAATATTTTGAATACAACATATCCAAAATATTATTCTAACATATAATGAAATAACAATTGTTATTGAGATATTTCACTTAGAGTATATCTTAATCTGGACATTAAATTTTTATTGGAAATTCTTGATCTGTATTTGATTCTATGAAATTTACAATTGCAGATATAAATTCACATGACAAAGTCATTCTGAACATGCTTATGTGTTTTCCAATAACTAAATTTAGTTTCATATTTTAAATTTAATGAATTAAAATAAAAGAATATTAACAATTGCCAATCACACTTGCCACATTTCAAGTGGTCAGGAGCCACTTGTGGCCTGTAACTGACTGCATTAGAATGTCTGTAGCTGTTTCGTGATTGCAAATGATTAAGAAATGGGGAGTTCTAACTAATTGAATATTTTCAATACTAAAGTACATCTATAGTTTTTATGCTTATGATTAAAATTGTTTATATTATCTGAGCTAAATTTTCTGTCAAAACAGCAGGAGTCTCATCATCAATTTCATTTAAACATTCTCATTGTTTAAGATACTAGGTGGAGATATGGGAAGTATAGAAAATCAGAAAGAATAAACCTTGAAGCCAGAAAATAATAGATATTTTTATCTGCTTATTCAGTCTTGTTTGCTTTAGTAAATTTTGTAAATTAACAGGTTTATTGACATATTTTTTCCTTTTAACGCAAAACAAGTGATGGCTAAATCACTGTACCCACAAGAAGTAAATAATATTCTGAGAGTTCTATTTTAAGCAACACGCTAAATAAATAAAATAATAGTCCACTTTGAGTCTGTAGAGTCATCTTATTTATTTTTCTATTAAGATGCTATTTTTAGAGCAACTTTAGTTTTACATAAAAATTGAGAAGGTACACAGATTTTCTATGTACCCTATACCTTCCGATTATCATCATCTTCCACCAAGGTAGTACATTTATTACAGTTGATGAACCTACACATTTATATCATAATTACTCCAAGTCTATAGTTTACATTATGGCTTACCCTCCATGTTGTAGGTTTCTATGGGTTTGAATAAAGTTGAATGCCAAGAATCCATAACTGTGGTATTATATAAAGTATTTTCACTGCCCTGAAAATCCTCTGAGCTCTGCTCACTCATCCTTCCCCTTCCCCACTCCCTGGCAACCATTTATCTTTTTATTGGCTTTTTTTGAAATTACATAGTATGTAGCTATTTCAGGTTGGTTTTAATCACTTACTAATATTCATTTAAGGTCCCTCCATGTTTTTTCATTGTTTGCTAGCTTTCTCCCTTTTCAACGTTGAAAAATATTACTTTGGCTGGATGTACCACACATTGTATGTATACCTTCTGCAGGATATCTGAATTTCTTCCAAAGTTTTGGCAATTCTGAATAAAGCTGCCATAAACATTCATGTGCATGTTTATGTGTGGATATAGATTTCAAATTCTTTGGGTCAATGCCAAGAAGAGTAATTGCTGGATCATATGGCATGAGTATGTTTAGTTTTGTAAAAAACTATCAAACTGTTTGCCAAAGTGGCTGTTCCATTTTTCATTCAACCACAATGAATGAGAGTTCCTATTGCTCCACATCCTTGACAGCATTTGACGTTGTCACTGTTCTTGATGTTAGCTATTGTAATAGATTTTTAGTGCAATGTCATTATTGTTTTAATTTTCATTTGCCTTGTGACACAAAATGTGGAGCATATTTTCATACACTTATTTTTCATCTGTATATTTTATTTGGAGATGTGCCTTAGGGTCTTTAATCTTTTTACCCCCAAGCTGCTGCCCTCTAATTTTAACATGCTGCTAGCTAGAATTTTCCATGATGAGTGTTGTTTGATAGACTATCATTGTAAAATGAAACATGAAGTTCAAACTGGTAGATCAGAGTTACACCATTTCAGCTAATTTTGTATATTTTTGAAATTGTCCATAGGTTACTACACTGGGTAAAAGTCATTAACAGAGCTGATATTTGAAATCATGTTGCCTGATCTCTGCTTTTTCCCCCCTACAACCTTCTTTGTATTCTTAACTACCATAAAAATTAAGGCATGCATCCCTGGGTTAAAAACCTTCCAAATTGTTTATTTAAAAAAAATTAGTTATGTAGGTTCTTGTATAGCATATATTTTTTTCCTGTGTATAATTGACAGTTACTTTATTTATAGGTAAAATAATAAAGATAAAACCAATATTTAATACAAAAAAAAAAAAACCCTAGAGTTTAGACTTTTTCTATCACATTCCCAGCCCTGTTTAAAAGTTTACATGGAAAATCTTACACAATATTTATAAAAATCTGTGAAGCAGGCAAAATTATCCTCACTCTGCAAGTAAAGTTCAGGGAAATTAACAACTTATCCAGCCAAAGCTAGCAATTGGTGGATCCAGTGTTTCACTAGAACAAAAATTGCAGGGCTTCCACTCCATCTAAAGCATTATGGAGCCCTAATTTGCCACATAAGCCCTGCAATAGATTAAAACCATTCTCCAAATTAGGTGAAGGCCTGACAGGAGAGAAGCCTGCAACCTATTCAAGGGGAGCAATTTAAAGAGCAATGCAATTAAATCAAATACTGTGGAAACAATAATGAATAAGCATTGATGATCACAGGAGAAAAACATTATTAGGAAAAGCTTTTTGTAAAGTTCAGGCCAGCTGAGCCCTGAAGGATGAGTGAAATTTGATTGTAGGAAGGAACAGAGATGAGATTCCGAAGAAAGGTTAAATACTTTAAAAAAGTGTAGAAATATATGGCTTTTGTGGGGAAGCTGGGGAGAGGAGCTGATTATAGCAGAGCTACAATTTGGGGAATAGTAGTTTTAAAACAATTAAAATCCAGGTTTCCAAAGAACATTTCTTCCTGTGGTTACAGAGGCAGTATCTATTGTATTTTCAAAAGATTTTGTTTCTACCTAAAAATGCTGAAGCTCAGCTCTGAGCAAACAGTCAGCAATTGTTTCTGAGCATCTGTACAGTCCTGGTGCTCCTGAGCAACTGCTATCTTATCTCAAGACAACACCACTCCCTTTGTGAAATGTAAGTATACTTCACCAAGCTCATTCATCTCATCAGGCGACAAACTCAAATGAGCCATAACAATTTGTATGGCAGATCCATGTAAACAAAATGTACCTGGAAAGGTTCAAAGTACCTGAAATCTGTGGATGGGATGCTAGTGAGGCTAGGGCCTGGATTCATCTTTGAGTAAAGGCACCTTCTTGGTCATTGCTTTGAAGACTACAAGCTCTGAGGAACTTGCTATTTAGAAGGGGAGATACTCATTTAGATATAACTTATACAAGGCTTTCTGTGGTTTAAAATAATAGAACAAGAAATGACACAAAATGTGAGTATTCAGGGCAGTACCAGATTATTTGACATGAATTGAAATAAGGAAATAGATTTGTAAAGTAAGTTACAAACAAATATGAAGTTAATTAACTCTAAGGTTTAATCTGTGATTTGTTATTTAGGCAACAAGTCACTCCCCGAAAATTTTAAGGTGATCCAAACAGTGTTTTATTAACTTTCACTTGGTGCCAGTGTAAATTAACATTGAAAAAAAATAGTTTATTATTATTACTATTATCATGACTATTACTTAATGGGTGGGGCAGAAACATTAGGTGATAGGAATAATTTATCCCAATAGCGGTCAGAATTTACCATGAGCTTGTTTGCGATGTTGGTCAGACCTGATAGTTTATCATAGGGAAACTGATCCTTGTCAGTGTTAAAAGTCAATGATTAAGCCCTGGCTGGGTAGCTCAGTTGGTTGGAGCATTGTCCACATACATGGCCAAGGCTGCATGTTCATTCAATCTTTGGTCAGGGTACATACAAGAGGCAACCAGTGAATGCATGAATAAGTAAAACAACAATCAATGTCTCTCTCTCTCTCTCCCTCTCTCTCTTCAAAAACCAATTTTAAAAAATCAATAGTTCAAGTTCAGGCTTAACAAGTTTATTTTTTACAATAGTAATGCTGTCATACTTATGTGTAAGATAACTGTTGGACTAATTATCACAATTCTCATCTTTATTTGTCCATGGAGACACAGCCTAAGAAGGGTTTATTAAAAATCATAAAATAGTTATCAAAAGGTTATATATTTAAAGTCTACTATTATCATCCAGTATGTTGGGCTGTTGTTCTTTAATTTGGGGAGGACTTGTTCTCCATGACACAAGTTATTTTTGTCTGTTAAGTGCACTACAAAATACATATTTTAAATCTGTATTAGATATAAGAAATGGCCCATATACCTGGGCCAAATACCCTGGTGCAACTTTCCCAGTGAGTACTATTACTGAGATTTATTTTGCAGCATTGGATGAAGTCATCATAGTATACTTTCAAAGTAAATACAGACAAAATCAATAAAACATATTTACTAAATATGTTCAATATACAGCATATTGCCCTTCATATAAATTGAATAAAGGCATCTATGGCAATTGCATATCAAGAAGTTTTATGATTTTAGTGAAAACATAATTTAACTTTCTTTTTTTTGTTGTTGTTGTTTTTTTATTTTTTTATTTTTTGTTGATATTGTACAGTTTTCTGTCTTTTACCCTGCCCCAGCCCACCACCCCAGCCCTCCCCACCTTCATCCCATTTCCACCCCCCATAGTTTTTGTCCATGAGTCCTTTATACTTGTTGCTCTAAACCGTTCCCCTTTTCCCCTGAAATTCCCTCCCCTCCCCCTCTGGACACTGTCAGACTGTTCTCAAATTCAGTGTCTTTGTTTATATTATGCTTGTTTGTTTGTTTTGTTGATTAGGTTCCTGTTAAAGGTAAGATCATATGGTATTTGTCTTTCACTGCCTGGCTTATTTCGCTTAGCATGATGCTCTCCAATTCCTTCCATGCTGTCGCAAAGGGTAGGAGCTCCTTCTTTCTTTCTGCTGCATAGAATTCCATTGTGTAAATGTACCACAGTTTTTTGATCCATTCATTAACTGATGGGCACCTAGGTTGCTTCCAGCACTTGGCTATTGTAAATTGTGCTGCTATGAACATAGGGGTGCATAGGTTCTTTTGGATTGGTGTTTCAGGATTCTTAGGATATAATCCAAGCAGTGGAATTGCTGGGTCAAAAGGTATGTCCATTTTTAGTTTTCTTAGAAAATTCCATACTGTTTTCCATAGTGGTTGTACCAATCTGCAATCCCACCAACAGTGCACTAGGGTCCCCTTTTCTCCACAACCTCTCCAACACTTGCTGTTTGTTGCTTTGTTTATGAAGGCCATTCTGACTGGTGTCAAGTGGTATCTCATTGTAGTTTTAATTTGCATCTCTCTGATAGCTAGAGATATCAAGCATCTCTTCATGTGTCTCTGGATCCTCTGTATGTCCTCCTTGGAGAAGTGTCTGTTCAAATCCTTTGCTCATTTTTTAATTGGGTTGCTTGTCTTCTTAGAGTAGAGTCTTGTAAGTTCTTTATATATTTTGGAGATTAATCCCTTGTCTGAGGTATCATTGTCAAATATGTTTTCCCATACAATTGGTTCTCTTTTTATTTTGATACTGTTTTCTTTAGCTGTGTAGAAGCTTTTTATTTTGATGAGATCCAATTTGTTTATTCTTTCCTTTATGTTCCTTGCTCTAGGGGACGTATCAGTGAAAATATTGCTGTGTGAAATATCTGAGATTTTCCTGCCTATGTTATCCTCTAGAATTTTAATGGTGTCATGGCTTATATTTAAATCTTTTATCCACCTTGAATTTATTTTTGTGTATGGTGTAAGTTGGTGCTCGAGTTTCATTTTTTTGCACGTGTCTGTCCAGTTCTCCCAGCACCACTTGTTGAAGAGGCTATTTTTGCTCCATTTTATGTTGCTGCCCCCTTTGTCGAATATTAATTGACTGTAGAGGCTTGGGTTTATTTCTGGGCTCTCTGTTCTATTCCACTGGTCCACGAGTCCGTTCTTGTGCCAGTACCAGGCTGTTTTGATTACAGTGGCTTTGTAATACAGTTTGGTATCAGGTATTGTGATCCCTCCTACTTTGCTCTTCTTTCTCAAAATTGCTGCCGCTATCCGGGGTCGTTTATGATTCCATATAAATTTTTGAAGTGTTTGTTCTATGTCTGTGAAATATGCCATTGGAACTTTAATAGGTATTGCATTGAATCTGTAAATTGCTTTGGGTAATATGGACATTTTGATGATATTAATTCTTCCGATCCATGAACATGGTATATGCTTCCATTTGTTTGTGTCTTGCTTGATTTCTTTCTTCAGTGTTGTGTAGTTTTCTGCATACAGGTCTATTACCTCCTTGGTTAGGTTTATTCCTAGGTATTTTATTTTTCTTTTTGCTATATCGAATGGGATTTTTTCCTTGATTTCTGCTTCTGCTGTTTCACTGTTGGTATACAAAAATGCCTTTGATTTTTGGATATTGACTTTGTATCCAGCTGTTTGGCCAAATTCATTTATTACATCGAGCAGCTTTTTGGCCGAGTCTATAGGATTTTCTATGTACACTATCATGTCATCTGCAAACAATGATAGTTTTGTTTCCTCCTTTCCAATTTGAATGCCTTTTATTTCCTTTTCTTGTCTAATCGCTGTGGCTAAGACTTCCAATACTATATTGAATAGAAGTGGTGAAAGTGGACAGCCTTGTCTTGTTCCTGATCTTAGTGGGAAAGATTTCAGTTTTTGCCCATTGAGTATGATGTTGGCTGTAGGTCTCTCATATATGGCTTTTATTATGTTGAGGAATGCTCCCTCTATTCCCACTTTGCTGAGTGTTTTTATCATAAATGGGTGTTGTACTTTATCAAAAGCTTTTTCTGCATCTATTGATATGATTATGTGGTTTTTGTCTTTGCTTTTGTTTATGTGATGTATTACATTTATTGATTTGCGAATGTTGAACCATCCTTGCATCCCTGGGATGAATCCCACTTGGTCATGGTGTATGATCTTTTTAATGTATTGTTGGATGCAGTTTGCCAATATTTTGTTGAGGATTTTAGCGTCTATGTTCATCAGTGATATTGGCCTGAAGTTTTCTTTCTTTGTTATGTCTTTATCTGGTTTTGGGATTAGGATGATGCTGGCTTCATAAAAAGAGTTTGGGAGTCTTCCATCATTTTGGATTTTTTGGAATAGTCTCTGAAGGATAGGGGTTAGCTCTTCCTTAAATGTTTTGTAGAATTCTCCTGTGAAACCATCTGGTCCAGGGCTTTTGTGTGCCGAGAGTGTTTTGATTACTGATTCAATTTCACCAGCTGTTATTGGTCTGTTCAGGCTTTCTGTTTCTTTTTCATTGAGTTTTGGAAGGTTATATTTTTCTAGAAACTTGTCCATTTCACCTAGGTTTTCAAATTTCTTGGCATACAGTTCTTCGTAGTAATTTCTTACAATCCTTTGTATTTCTGTGACATCAGTCGTAATCTCTCCTCTTTCATTTCTGATTGTGTTTATTTGAGTCCTCTCTCTTTTTTTCTTGGTGAGTCTGCTTAAAGGCTTGTCAATTTTGTTGATCTTTTCAAAAAACTAGCTCCTGGATTCATTGATCCTTAGGATTGTGCTTTTAGTCTCTATGTCATTTAATTCTGCTCTGATCTTGGTTATTTCCTTCCTTCTACTTGCCCTGGGCTGTCTTTGTTGTTGTTCCTCGAGTTCTTGTAGGCGTAGGCTTAAGTCGTTTGTTAGAAATGTTTCTGTCTTCTTTAGGTAGGCCTGTATTGCTATAAACTTCGCTCTGAGCACTGCCTTCATTGTGTCCCATAAGTTTTGGGTTGTTGTGACTTTTTTTCCTTTGTTTCCAGAAACTTTTTGATTTCCTCCTTAATTTCATTCTTTACCCATTCATTGTTTAATAGCATACTATTCAATCTCCATGATTTTGATGATTTGGGGATTTTCCCAATCAAGTCGGTTTCTAGTTTTAGTTCCTTGTGGTCGGAGAAAATGCTTGGTATGATGTCAATTTTCTTGAATTTGTTGAGGCTTGTTTTGTGTCCTATCATGTGGTCTATCTTTGAAAATGTTCCATGTGCGTTTGAAAAAAATGTGTATTTAGTTTCTTTGGGATGAAGGGCTCTATATATATCAGCTAAGTCCAATTCGTCTAGAGTACTGTTCAATGCCACAATATCTTTGTTGATAATTTGTTTGGAAGATCTGTCCATTTTTGACAGTGGGGTGTTAAAATCTCCTACTATAATTGTGTTGCTGTCAATATCTTTCTTGAAGTCCTCTAAGATTTTCTTGATGTATTTAGGTGCTCCTATGTTGGGTGCATATATATTTACAATGTTTATGTCTTCTTGGTGGATTCTTCCCTTGAGTATTATGAAGTGACCTTCTGTGTCTCTCTTTATAGCTCTTCTTTTGAAGTCTATTTTGTCTGATATGAGTATTGCTACCCTGGCCTTTTTTTCCTGTCCATTTGCTTGGAAAATTTGTTTCCAGCCTTTCACTTTGAGTCTGTGTATGTCTTTTGTCCTGAGGTGGGTCTCTTGTAGGCAGCATATGTGTGGGTCATGCTTTCTTATCCAGTCAGCTACTCTATGTCTTTTGATTGGAGCATTTAATCCATTTACATTTAAGGTTACTGTTGATAGGTACTGGTTCATTGCCATTTTCGTATCTGTGTTCCTCACTCTCTCTTTCCTTTCTTTCCTTAAAGCAGTCCCTTTAGTATCTCTTGTAGTACTGGTTTGGTAGAGGTGTATTCTTTTAGACTTCTTTTGTCTGGGAAGCTCCTTATTTGTCCTTCTATCTTGATTGAAAGCCTTGCTGGATAAAGTAGTCTTGGTTGTAGGCCTTTGGTTCTCATTGCTTGGAAGATTTCTTGCCATTGTCTTCTGGCTTGGAGCGTTTCCATTGAGAAGTCAGTTGCTAACCTTATTGGGGCTCCCTTGTATGTTACTTCCTTTTTCTTCCTTGCTGCCTTTAAGATTCTCTCTTTGTCTTGGAAGTTTGCCATTTTAATGATGATGTGTCTTGAAGTGGGCCTGTTTGGGTTCCTCTTGATAGGGACTCTCTGTGTTTCCTGGATTTGTGTGACTTTTTCTCTCACCAAATTAGGGAAGTTTTCCATCATTACTTTTTCAAATAGGTTTTCTATCCCTTGCTCTTCTTCTTCTCCTTCTGGTATTCCTATTATACGGATATTATTACGTTTCATGTTGTCTTGCATTTCTCTTAAACCCTCTTCATTCTTTCTGAGCCTCTTTTCCTTTTCTTGCTCTATCTGGCTGTTTTTTTCTACTTTGTCCTCCAACTCACTGATCCGATCTTCTGCTTCATCGATTCTGCTTTTCATTCCTTCTACTGTGTTCTTCAGCTCAGAAATTGTATTCTTCATTTCCTCTTGGCCCTTTTTGATAGTTTCTATTTCCTTTTTCATGTTGATATAGTTTGCACTGAGTTCATCGTAGCTTCCCTGTAGTTTCTGGTAGCTCATTGAGAGCTCATGGAGCTTCCTGACAACCATTTCTTTGAACTCCTTATCTGATAGTTGAGTTGCCTCTGTTTCATTTAGCATTCTTTCTGGGGCTTCCACCTTTTCTTTCATTTGGGGATTGTTTCTTTGTCTTCTCATTGTTGGTGAGACTCTTCTTGTAAACCTCTGCTTCTTAAGTTGATCTGTTCTGGCTACCTGCGTTTATGGTGTGAACTTCTGTGGTGGAATACCTGTGAGATTCAGTGTTATAGTCTTCTTCAGGTATCCTGGTGTTCACAGCTTCCACTGTCTCAGCTGTGGGAATACCCCCTCTTTTGGTCCAACTCTGGTTTTTCCACAATTCTAGGATTTCTTTGCCTCACTCGTGGGTATTCAAAAAGAGAAAAGAATAAAGTGAAAAAAGAAGAGAGAGAAAAAAGAAAAAAAAAAGAGGAGGGAAGGAGAGATAGAATTGGAAAGAAAGGAAGAAGGAATAAAGCCAGAAAGAAGTAAAGAGAAGCAAAAGGAATTGAGCGATAAAAAAGGTAGAAGTAATAAAAAAATTAAAAATATATAATCAAAACAAAACAAAAAGAACCCCACAAAAACAAAAAACAAACCAAAACAAACAAACAAACAAAAAACCCAACTAAACAGACAAAAAACAACTATCAAAAAAAAAAAAACACAAAACAAAATGAAACAAAACACCAAAAAAAAAAAAAAGAAGAAGAAGAAGAAGAAGAAGAAGAAGAAGAAGAAGAAGAAGAAGAAGAAAAATCTCTTGCTATTTTCACACAGGCCAAACTGGATTTTCTGGACTTGCTGGCTGTAGCAGGCTGCGAGGTGACTCGTACCGCTTTTCTCCCTGTTCCTCACTCAGTCAGCTTTGGGCTACTGTCCTCAGTGCCAGCCCATCACTGTCCCCAGGGCTAATGGCGTACTCTCCATGCAGGGCCTTGGGTGTGATTTCTGAGCCTCCTGCAGGGGGCGAGCTTTCCAGAGTTTATGGGTTTCAGCTGGAATCTCTTACAGATCCATCCCTCCCCGAGCCTATGGCTGTGAGCTCCGGGTCTCCTACAGGGCGCGAGCGCTCGCCCGAGACTACGGGCGTGGGCTCCGTGAGTTTCCCAAGTTGCGCACACTCACCCCAGGATCACAGATGTGAGCTCCGGGTCTTCCAGAGTCCCCTTCTCTAGTTGCAGGGTCGCCTCTGGCCGCAGGGCCGCTTCCAACCCAGTCGCAGAGCCGCCTTAGGTCGCGGGGCTGCCTCCAGTTAGTTGCAGAGCTCTCTCAGGACCCAGGGCCACCTGCGGTGGGTCGCAGAGCCAGCTCCGGTCACAGAGCCGCTTCCGTCCCAGTCGCAGAGCCACCTCAGGTCTCCGGGCCTCCTCCGGTCGGTTGCAGAACTGCCTCCGGTCGCCGGGTCGCCTCTGTCCCAGTCTCAGGGCCGCCTCCGGTCGCTCGGCTGCCACGTGTAGTTTTCCAATGTCTGCTACAGATTTTGATCTCCTATTTTCATATATACTGTGGTATTGTTGGCTATCTGCTCTGTTCCTCTGTAGATCAGTTAGGTTTTTCTCCCATGTGCAGGAGGAAGGACAATCTCCGTCCTCCTACCATGCTGCCATCTTGAACCGCCGAACACATAATTTTACTGTAAAGAAATAATTTGGACATACAGAATGAAGATGCCACTAAATCCTATGCATAATCGAGAATTAGGTAGAGCATGGGTTCCAGCAAGTACTTTTCAGACTGTTTGGGTAGTTCAAGTAGAGTTGCCAGAGGCAGTTAGTTACCTTGAGAAAATTCTCAGAAGTTGAAGAACTGATAGGAAAAGAAAAGGAAGAGCCACATGAGAAAGGAAAGGAAAAAGAATAGTTAAGAAAGAATGCAAAGACAGCCAACTGTCATTAGCACCACGTACACCAAAAACTAAGTCTCCAATGTAGATCTTATGTTTTGAAACTTAGCAGTTAGGTAAATTATCAAAACTTTCACTTGTAGTGAGTAATTAAGACACGGTTTGTGCCAGGACTGCCAAACTCATTTAATTAATCACACCAAAATACAGATAGGAAAGTGAATTCAAGTGAATGCGAATAAACTGTACTTTCAAGCTCACGTAATGTTACTACTCAAAGTTATATAAATAAGCCAACATATTATTGGTGATTACAATCAGAATAAAAATTCAGTAAATTTGTACTCACTTTATAATAACTATATAGATATAGAGATAGAAATGACAGATCAAGATATAAAATTAGTATGCTAAAAGGCAAAAATCATTGCGTATGTCAACTTTATACATATGTACACACAGAGAGCATTCAAGGACATAACTATAACAATTGTAGCATAAATTTTTAACATTAAGAAAAGCACACTGCAAGAAAATAAATATATACTGGTGAGAGTATTTTATGAAGAAGAAAAATTCTTTACGACTGGAAGTTATGATCACAAGATTATAAAACCAGCTCAGAGCAACATGCAAACAAGAATACAAATATCTATTTTTAGTAAGATGATTCTAGTCTATTATATGAAAATACTGAACTGGTTTTTAACATCCTTGGAGGACCATTCTTAGGGATGTTAACAATGAGTAAAGCTCACTCTTTTGACTATGAAGAGCACATATTTTTATCCTTGAAGCTCATTTTGAATATCGAGAGTACTTGGAGCAAGTTGACAAAATGTAGGAAAAATATGATTAATGTTATACTTCTCAAAAATTAAAAAAATTGTGAAGAGATGGTATCATTTTGGTCAAAGGCTCAGACTCTGTAGCTTTGTCATTAACTAATCATGGAAGTTCAGCCAAGTTTCTTAAAGATTTTAAGTCTTAAATTCTTGATTTGTAAAACTGGGATATTGATTATATTTACATCATTGGGTTGTTTTTAACAATTAAATAGCTTGATATATACAAAATATTTAGAATAAAGAACAAGGGTTAAAGCTAGTATTATAATTATTACACAGAGAGCACATGGTTAATAAATACTTAATAGCAAAATGGAATAAATAATGTTGATATTTACGATGGACTAAAGTACCCTCTCCCTCAAGGGACTCACATAATATATCTTCTGATGATTTTTGTGCAAAATTGCTGACAGGGCATTTTTGATGGAAAACGCGAGATCCTAAAGCATTGTTTGAAATGAAACAGTAACACAAAAATAAAATTAAAAATTTTGCACAGATATCGATTCGGAAACAACTAAAAGGGAGAGAAAAGTAAATCAAGCAATGTGTCAGAGTGGTGGTGAGTTGAGGTTTGCTAGAAAAAAAAATCAAATAGAAATTATCATCCTGGAAGTAACTTAAAGATTTTGAAGAGCACTTGCATATAATATTAAAGTTAAAGGTAGTTTTTAAAAAATTATTGCATTTATTTCCTTTTAGAGCATGGGGAAGAGTGGAAGAAAGTGAGGGAGAGAAACATCAATGTGTGGTTGCCTCTCAGGCGCCTCCTACTGGGGACCTGGCCTGCAACCCAGGCATGTGCCCTGACTGAAAACCGAGCTCACCACCCTCTGGTTCTCAGGCTGGCCTTCAATCCACTGAGCCACACCACTGAGGGCTAAAAGTAGTTTTAAAATGCAGTCTAATATCAGTCAAGTGCACTAAAAACACTCATACCCTGAGGTGGTGCTTACGAAGGACTATGGCTCAAATTGACCCAGGCACTAGAAGTAAAAATCAATTGAGAATAAAGAGTCAGTAGAAACAGGGAAGTGAAAAATCAGAGAATGTAAGGCTCTGGGAATTATTAGATGTCTAGACAAGGACTTTGGACTTTCTGCTAGATATCAAGTGGGGGTTAAGAAAAATTCTAGGCAAATCTAATGTTTAAGTTGTCATATAGTTTATATTTAAATAGAGAAAAAAGTGAAAGCACACATATTTCTCTATCCATTTATGTATTTATTTTGGGTTATTTAAGAGGAAGCTAATTCCAAATACGGTTAAAAATGATGGCTGCTCTTTCTTTAAATTATTCAGGCAAATAAAATTACAGTCAACATTTTAATTTGTTATAAGGAACTAACATTTGTCACAGGGTTCTTCCATGTGTACTGCCCACCTTAATCTTCATTGTCACTTTGTGAGTTAGATTTTACTATCTATTTTTCTTTTGAAGAAGTAAGCTTAGAATGGCTACATGCTGTTACTAATATAAATGACAAATTTTGTAGTTAAACTTAGGACCTCTGAAATTAATATCTGTATTTTTATTCCAATATCACGTCCTCTCCTGATATTCTACTTGGCCACAGTTGGCTTTATACTGTAGAGAATAAGATCTGATGACCCTTAGGGAAAAATCACATAGTAGCTACCACTTCTCCCACCATCAGGTCTGTTTTATTTTTTGATTGCAGTCCAACTGTCATCTGGCTGCACAGGACTGCCCTCACTGTGGGCACCTTTGAGTGGCTTAGGGGTACATATTTCTGGGATAATTAGAGCAAATTAATCCAAAACAAAACAATAAACCAACAATTTACTCAAACTGCAGTGATAAGTTCATTAAACACAAACCTACTCTTTGGATGATTCCCTCTTTTTCATTATAAATGAATAAAATTATTAGGTAAGTTTTCAAAGATATTTGTGAAATTTTAGATATATTTTTGATATCAAGAAGCAATTAGATAAGTATTAGATAGATTTTCATAAAATTATGAGGACATGACATGTTTAGAAATGAGCTTTTATGTATCTGATGCTCTAATATTTAAAATATAGAAAAACAGAACTTAGTTGAATGTATAATTTTGAGCAACAAGCCACATGTCTGTTTTATGCAGAAATCATCCTAACAGCTTTTCTCAGTAAAAATTCAAATTAGTAGATTAAGGAATTCTAGGACATTTTGATATGTGACCTTTAGTGAACATGTCCCATGAAGTTTGATTTCATGAACTAATTTGAAAAGGCTTAGGTTGGAATATGTCATTGAAGAGAGAAAAAAAATAACTTGCCAGGCTACAGAAAAAGACTAGAGGGCAATGAATAAATCAATCACTTTGATAAAATGTCAAAGAATAAGAGTCAGAATCAGCGCTGCCAGAGTTGCTGTGAAGTCAGGTGTTATTTAATGTCTTCATTAAAACTTTAGAAAAAAGAATTGATTGACATTGGGAATTAGAGTTTGGTCCTTCTGCACAAAACTACTTAGATAAAACAAATGCTAGTGTTAAATTCTAAATCACTCATTTATTCTCAAAATTAGAAAAAAATTGGATTTTTTTCAACAGAATCTTTGCAGGCAGAAGAGAGCTGCAAAAACATATTCAAAGTGATGAAAAACAAGGACCTACAACCAAGATTACTCTATCCAGCAAAGAGCTTCCCAGACAAGAAAAATCTAAAGGAATTCATCACCACCAAATCAGTATCACATAAAATGTTAAAGGATCTTCTTTAAACAAAGAAGAAAAAGGAAGATAAAAAATATGATCAATAAAATTACAGTAAATACATATCTATCAACAACTGAATCTAAAAAACAAAATAAATGAACAAGCAGAACAGAAACAGACTCATAGATATAGAGAATATTTTGATGGTTGCTCTCTGAGAGAGGTTTGGGAGAACAGGTGAAAAAAGTGAAGGGATTAAGAAGTACAAATTGGTTGTCACCGAATAGTCATGAAGATGCGAAGTACAGCATAGGAAATGTAGTTGATATACTCTAATAACTATGGATGGTGTCAGATGGGTATGAGCCTTATTAAGATGATCACTTAGTAAGATATATACACACATATATAAAATCACTGGTATATATACCTGAAACTAAGTTAATATTGTATGTCAACTATAATTGAAAAATAAAAAAAAATTAAAAAAATAGAAATTGGCACACTTATTTCATGAGACATTACCTAGAACTAAGTAGCTGGGTTTACTTTTATTTTTAAATTTTTTTGTTGAATTTATAGGGGCGGCATTGGTTAATAGAGTTATATAGATTTCAGTTATACAATTCTGTAATACATGAACTATATGTTCTATTGTGTGTACCCCTGCCAAAGTTAAGTCTCCATCTGTCAGCATTTATCCTCTTTCTACACTCTTCTACCTCTCCCACCCCCTTTCCCTCTGGTAATCACCATAAATCAAGGAGGGAAAAAACCCTCATAGACTAAATAGCTGGATTTAAATACAGGTTATCAAAAGTTTCATTTGACATTGTAGGGAGGGTAAAAAATTACCTCTATCATTTCTGGGTTTTTCAACTGGGTCTGAGAATTAGACTGACAAAAAAACATTTAATAGCAGAAATTATACAAAGTCATGTAAGTTTCTTTTTGTGACACAAGAACTCTCTAAGGATATTCAAGAAATGGTAAAACCTATAGGTCTTTACATTAAATGAAACCAGACAGGCTATTGTGGAAAAGTAACTAAACTATTTGAGGAGGCTAAAGGAAGATAAGAATTATTTTACCAAGGTCTGTTTGTACAGAATTTTTGTGGTCTCAACTTCTTATCCATTATGATAGGAATGGTTCTTTCCTTCTGGTGTAGGAAAGACATCTTTCCCATGGGAACTTCACTTCCTTTTAAGAAAAGAAGGAAGGTCAGAGTGGGTTTTTTTTTTTTTTTTTTGATTTCTTTTTTTAAAGTATCTTTAATTCAAAATGGTCAATATGCCAGAGTAGCATAGTTTGGGGTGGTATAGTCTGCCGCCCATTAATATAAAAATTTATTTCTTTGCGCTTCCCTAAAGTATTAAAAATGATTTTATTTTATAGGCCTACAATATGCAATATATATATTTGGATAGGGAAAAAAGATAAAGGCATGGCTGCCTATTTGTTTCATTTAAAGTTCCATATACATTTTCTTATACACATGTTTGCTTTATATGTACATATCCTGATACAAACTCAAGGATGGCAAATGGTGAAATTTTACAAAATAATTGCAAGCAATCATTTTGTATACTTTTCTTTAATTTTATTTATTTTTAGACAGAGGGAAGGGAGGGAGAAAGAAAGGGAGAGAAACATCAGTGTGTGGTTGCCTCTTGTGCACCCCTTACTGGTGACCTCACCCACAACCCAGACATGTGCCCTGACTGTGAATTGAACTGGCGACCCTTTGGTTCACAGGTCCACATTTAATCCACTGAGCCACATCAGCCAGGGCTCATTTTTGCACACTTTACAAACAAAAAGAATGCCAGAAACAAAGGATTAATTCAGCAAAGTAATTCCGCATGATATTTGTGTATTTAATGTCTACCATGTACCTGGCCCTAGTCCAGTGTCAGAAATGGAGAATAAGAAGAAATATAACCATTTTTGCCTTGGATAAAAATGGCTTCAGACCAATAAAAAAGTACTGAAAATTTCAATTAGAAAGGCTACAATTGCTGCCTTCATATTGTGGCTTCTTATATTTCCAGCTAGTCACTTCTCTGGTCCCAAAAGATCTTTCTGGTAAGGTGATGGGCTCCCCAAATTATTCTTCATGCATTTTCTTGAGGTGCTGGATTAGACCCGTTTACTATTCTCAGGAATTTATGTTCCAGCCAGGGACAGAGCTACCTTTCAAATGTGAATAAACTAAACCATCTACTTGGGATTGACTAAATTCTTCAGTTTTTATCTTAATTAGTGTACAAAGAAAAATATTCAGAAACTTACAACAATTACAAAGAGCTACATAGGTATACATATTGCTCAGAACATCATTTAAGTAGCTCTTAAAGGGGAGCTATATTAAATGGAAGGAGTTTTTCTTTATTCTGGAGGAACTCACATTTCCCCCTCATAAAACAAAACAAAACAAAACAAAACAAAACAAAACAAAACAAAACAAATAGACAATCTTGCATGTGCCCCTAAGATTTTGGAAGTTTCCACATCTATGCAACTGTTTGTACATCCAATTGCTGAATGCAACAGACATGAGCAAATCAGTTATTCCAAAAGAAGTGTTGCCTTTGAAACAATATTCTTATGAAATTTAAATAGCTGGTTTTTATTATATAAATGATAAAAGTTAATAATTATATAAGTTCAAGGAAATGCAAAAAATACAATAAACATTCATTAGAAATTTCAGCACTGAGATATCAATATCATTTTTTGCAATCATTATTTAATGCCTATATTTATGCTTAAATATACACAGCTAAATGTATAATTTACATAAATAAGGTCACATTATGCATAATATTTTGATTTCAAGTACCATTTTATTTATTAAGTTTTATTTATTAATGCTCTTATCCCTTATTCTACTCACTTATTCTTTGATCTCCTGCATCCCACACATTCCACATTTCCAGTTAAAATACCATCCTGCTTGACATTCATGTTGTTATTTATTGTCATAATATGTAATAATATAATATACACTAGTTTTTTGGCTGAGACAGGTTTCTAGAAATTCTTTCAAGTAAACTTTATTATATTATTATATAATATATAACATTACATAATGGATTATTATATATTTTATATTATTATAATTATAATATTGTAATAAGTATTATATTATCATATTAATATATGATTATATTATTATAATATATAAAATTATTATTATAATAATATAACAATCTTATATTATGCTGATGATAGCAGAATTTATTAAATATTTCCCCTGTTGATGATTAACATAGTTCTTACAACTTGGTTTCCTCTGTCAAATAATACTACAGTCTACATTCTTATTTCTAAAGAATTCATTCCCCAAAGTGGAGATTTTTATATACGTATGCTTGCAATGTAATCTAATGGGTTTTTTAAATGCACATGTGCACATTTTATCAGTAGTAAATGAAAATGTGTTTTATACTTCAGGATCTCCAGAAATACTAGACCTATCACTTATTTTTATTATTGTGTTCTTTTTAATCAAGTAATGGGAGTGTAATCTCACTTTTAGGTTAGTTTGTATTTCCCTCCCTTCTACAGAAGTAGAACAGCTTTTAGTAGCCATTTTTCTCTCCACTTTGATGATTCAGTAATATTTCTCCCCTAGTTTTCTGGGTTTTTTGTTGTTGTTGTTGTTGTTATTTCTCTAATTAATTTTTCATGCTCCTTATTTCCTTCAATTTTTTTTTAATTTTTTTTAAGATTTTTTATTTATTTATCTTTAGAGGGGAAGAATAGGAGAGAGGGAGAGGGAGAGAAATATCAATGTACGGTTGCCTCTCGTGTGTCCCCTGCTGGGAACTGGCCTGCAACCCAGGCATGTGCCCTGATTGAGAATCGAACCGCGATCCTCTGGTTCGCAGGCCCGCGCTCAATCCACTGAACTACACCAGCCAGGGCCAATATTTTTTTTTTTATTTTTGTTCAAGGACAGTTGTCTCTGTTTTCACCTCACAGCCCCCCACCCCACCCATCCTCACTTCCAACCCTCAAACCTACCCAAACTTACATTCATTTATTATTTGCTGGGTACACTACCAATACTTCATTGCAATTTATTATTTGCATTTTTATTTTTAGAATGGTAGATTATGTTACATAAAATTTAAAAGTTGGTAGTCTCAAATTATTCCTTCCTTGAAGTAATTCCTTGTTCTGTTGGGAAAGTAAAGAGTCTTGCCTACAAATGATTCCTCTATTTCAATAGTAAAATGTGGGAGAACATAATTCTAATATTGAAAAAGTATTACCAGAGTGACATTCATATGCAGTAGCATGGAAGCAACTACAAAGTCTGGAGATAAAATTTCACAAAATTTATACAGAGTAATAGAAGAGATAATAAAATCTTCTCTGATGTACTTTATAATCTTCTTTCTTTCAAGATTTTTTAATTGTTATTCTATTACATTTGTTCCAATTTTCTCCTTTGCCCTCCTCTGCCCACCCCACCATCCACTCCCACAGTCAATCCCTACACTCTTGTTCATGTCCATGGGTCATTCATACATGTTCTTTGTCTAGTAGTCCCTTCCCTTTCTTTCCACCATTACCACCCACCCCCCTTCTGTCTGGTCATCGTCAGTCTGCTCCATGTTCCCATGCCTCTGGTTCTATTTTTCTTGTTAGTTTATTTTGTTTATTAGATTCCTGTTATAGGTGAGATCATATGGTGTTTGTCTTTCAATGACTGGCTTATTTCACTTAGCTTAATATTCTCCAGTTCCATCCATGCTGTTAAAAAGGTAGGATTTCCCTCTTCCTTTCTGCTGTGTAGTATTTCATTGTGTAAATGCACAAGTTTTTTTTTTTTCAAATATATTTTATTGATTATGCTATTATAGTTGTCCCATTTCTCCCCCAATCATTCCCCTCCACCCTGCACACCCCCTCCCACCCACATCCCCCCTTTAGTTCATGTCCATGTGTCATAAGTTCTTTAGCTTCTACATTTCCCATACTATTCTTGCCCTTCCCCTGTCTATTTTCTACCCACTATCTATGCTACTCATTCTCTGTACCTTTTCCCCCTCTCTCCTCCTCCCACTCCCCTGTTGCTAACCCTCCATATGATCTCCATTTCTGTGGTTCTGTTCCTGTTCTAGCTGTTTGCTTAGTTTGCTTTTGTTTTAGGTGTGGTTCTTAATAGCTGTGAGAATTCTAGAAGCAGCAAGGGATAAGGGGACAGTCACCTACAAGGGAGTTCCCATCAGACTGTCAGCTGATTTCTCAAAAGAGACCTTACAGGCAAGAAGGGGCTGGAAAGAAATATTTGAAGTCTTGAAAAGCAGGGACCTATATCCAAAATTGCTCTATCCAGCAAAGCTGTCATTTAGAATGGATGGACAGATAAAGTGCTTCTCAGATAAGGTCAAGTTAAAGGAGTTCATCATCACCAAGCCCTTATTATATGAAATGTTAAAGGGACTTATCTAGGAAAAAGAAGATAAAAGTATGACAGTGAAAAGACAGCAAACTCACAGCTATTAAGAACCACACCTAAAACAAATGCACAAGTTTTTTGATCCACTCATTTCCTGGTGGGCACTTAGGCTGTTTCCAGCACTTGACTGTTGTAAACAGTGCTGTTATGAACATAGGGGTACATAAGTTCTTTTGAATTGGTGATTTGGGATTCTTAGGGTATATTCCCAGCAGTAGAATCACTGGGTCAAAAGGCAGCTCCATTTTTAGTTTTTTGAGGGAATCCATACTGTTTTCCACAGTGGCTGTACCAGTCTGCACTCACACCAATAGTGTAAAAAAGGGAAACCAATAGTGTCCTCGGGTTCCCTTTTCTCCACATTTTCCCTGCACTTTTTGTTTGAAGATTTTTTCAATGCTGACAATTCTGACCAGTGTGAGATGCTATCTCATTGTGGTTTTAATTTGCATCTTTGATGGCTAGTCTCATACTGTCATAAGAACAGACACATAGATCAACAGAACAGAATAAAGAGTCCAGAAATAAAGCCGTGTGCCTATATTAAATTAATATTTGACAAAAGGAGGCATGAGGATACAATAGAGTGAAAATAACCTCTTCGATAAATGGTGTTGGGAGAACTAGACTGGTACATGCAAAAAAAAATGGAACTAGACCACCAACTTACACCATACACTAGAATAAACTCAAAATGGAGAAAAGACTTAAATATAAGTCATGATACCATAAAAGTCCTAAAGGAAAACATAGGCAGAAAAATTTCAGATATTCCAAGTATCAATATTTTTGCCAATATATCTCTTAGGGCAAGGGAAATAAAGGAAAAAATAAACAAATGAGACTGTATCAAATTAAAAAGTTCCTGCATGGCTAAAGAAACCATCATCAAATTAAAGGGGAACCTACTGTATGGGAGAACATGTTTGCCAATGATACATCAGACAAGGGTTTGAATTTGAAAAATATGTGAAGAACATATATGATTCAACACCAGGAAGACAAACAATCCAATTAAAAAATGAACAAGGGACCTGAACAGACACTTCTCCAAGAGCATACAGAGGGCTCATATACATATGAAAACATCACTAACTATCAGAGAGATGCAAATTAGAACTTTGTGATTATCTTATGTTTAGAATATTTGAGTTAATTCTGGATGGTTCCCAGGGTCAGAGGATCCATGAACTCCCATTTTAAAATAAAAATATAAAAATGTTTAGTAGATCTATTACGTTCTTAACAAACACCCTAAATGGGGAAAAATGTTTCAGCAGCAGTCTCATTGTTAGTAATTTTACTTTGAGTTTCAAAGATTTTTTTAAATGACTGATTATTTAGTACTATACATGATTCATTCTCTTTTATAATCCATTTATTCCTAGACTCTTGTTTAAATGGACATGACTCCATTTAAGAAATAGCAATTATTGAACATTGGTTTCTTTTCTTTATGTGCAACACAAAAAATAAGATACGCTAACTGATATCATGGTAATAAGTTGAAATGAGAAAATATTGTTTGTAAAATGCTTATTCCAAGTTTAAAATAATAATTTTCATTAAATAATGAGAGGAAGGAAAGTGAGAGGTTTGAAAACTGCTGATCTGTGATGCACAAATACGTGATTTTAATGTAGTCACAGTCACAGATTAACTTTCTAAGTGTAGCCATGGGATTTACACATTTAAAAATTATGAATTATTGTAAATGCTCAGGGTTAAATTGACTAAGAGTTCATGTTAAGTGAGCAATCAGGGACTGTCACACGAAATAGCTAACAGCTGAAAGTGAATTATTTTCAAAAACAAAATTGAAGAGTCGGTTGAACTGCAGACCTTTGTGTAACTTCTGCCAGCACATTACTTTCATGACTAGAATCTTCATGTTGGGAAATGAATGGATGCTTTCAGGACCACCTGAGGAAATGATTCAACAATAGAACTGTAGATCACAAAGTGAACATGAGGGGTTTCTTTTACTGTGGTTAAAATTGGTCATAAAATAATTTATCATATAAGGTTTAAAGCTACTACAAAAATTTCAGCATTTTTGATTATGAAAAATCATGACAAAAATTGCATTTTAAATTAACAGTAGCCTTAGTAGCTTACAGCCTTTAGCACCATGAATACATATAGAGGTAAACGAAGTAACTAATTAACAATGCAGTGATTTAATATTTTAAATATTCTCTCTAAAGTAGTTTAAATGTGATATGTATTCTTTTGGGAGTTGATTGCCAGAAGACAGTGATGTGGGACTAAAACAATAAGCTATATTTAAAAAGACATAGAAAATGAAGAAAATGAAGCAATCACCAGAGTAACTTTGCACCTAAGTAACAGAGACAAGACCAAGCTTTGTCAGTACTGTCTACCAGGGTACTAAAACGTGTGCATGTGTATGTGCTGAGGACTAGGCCAATCCCTTATGACATTGACAAACAAACATTAGGCCAGGAAGGAAAGTGAATTAATAGAAGTAGCATGGCTGAAATCCAGTAAAAAAGGTTAACCAGTGGATCAGATTAGAGTAATTAAAGAGAAGAAGACTTATAAAATAAGCAAAAGATGGCAAGAATAATATACATGAAAGTTTGGGACATAATTCTTCTAACACCATTTAATACCTGGAATCACTTGTGTGCAGGAGAGTCAAAATTTCTAAGTAAGTTCATGACCATGGAAAAGTTTGACCTGTGTATGAGGGGTGACTCTCCCCACAAAAGGAATTTGTTTATAAAAATTGTGTATTTTTTCTTACGTTTAAACTTCAGTCACTTTCAAAGTACTCTCCAAATACACCTATCGAGATGTTTTTCCCACTGCTCAAAACGGTTTTTGAGCTCATTGATTTTGATGCTTTTTAGTGCTTCTGCTGAATTTTGTTTCACCACTTTCACATCAGCAAAACATTTTCTTTTGAGGACTTTTTTCATTGAAGGAAGAAAAAAAGTTGCTCAGGTGAGAGTAGGTGAATAGGAAGGTGGGGCATTGGTTGTATGCCATTTTGGGTCAGAAACTGCTGAAATGTGCATTCAGTGAGGTGTGGGCGGGTGCACTTGTAAATCACCCATGAAGAAATACACACACACATTAAACATGTCTTAGAAAGTTTACTGAAGTGAACACAGCTTTTTACAACTACGCCAGCTGGTATATTGATACAGATGTGTTCCTAGAATACTCACTTCACCAGGGAAGTCTGTACTACAAGGCGCTCATGCTTTAGAAGATGATTCTAGGTGTGTTTTGGGTGCCTTCTCATAATTATATATACCTTTTCAAGGACAGATACTTCGTAAGGCTGCAGATGGCAGGTCTGCTGCTATGCTACAACTGAATACCTGTGATGCCTATATCTTCATTATTTAATTCTTACATTAAAATGGTAAACCATGATTTCTTTACTATGTTTGATATGATAAATTGTTAAGTAAATATCTTGAAGTTGTAAATATATTATTTTGTGCCACTGACATTTTTTAATTCTTGATTTATACAATGGACACTAACTTTGTAATACAAGTTGCCGTTTACTAAGATATTTTCACATTTTAGAACTTTTATGTGTTTTTCTGCTCTCTAATAGAAAAAAAATCATTAAATGGTAAGAGAACTAAAGTTTAATAGAAGGAATCTCTTGTCCAAAGACACAGTTTGAAAAACCACCTCTTCCAGTGTTCATTCCCAGGTCTGTTTGTCTCCAAAGCCTAGGATCTTTCTTGACTTTATTTTGACATCACATGCTCAGCAGATATGTAGATTAAAAATATAAACAAATTCAGAAAGTTTTGATATAAACCCTACAAAAAAAGTCCAGTGCAAGTAATGAAGGATATGAAAAAACATTCCCACACATCTGAAATTGACTTTGTGAGGAATAAAATGACTCAATAACAAGACCACTAAATAATGCCTTTTGTTAGGAGCTGTATAAGAGACTAGCCCAAGGTAAAATTGCCTGCAGTGCCATTCTCTTTTTTATTCTGTCTTTGAGTGGACTTAAACACGAATAGGTTCATCCTGCACTTAGATATACAACTCTAAGAACAAAAAGGGAGACAATTTTTTCCCTTTGTGTGTGAGCCTTTTCCTGTTTGAGAACTGAGATGTCCTCGTTCCTGGAATACCCTCAGAGATGAGAATGGTTGGCTATGCTGCTTGAGATACACTATGAAGAGGGGGAGTATGTCTATAAATTTACTTTTAAATGAAAGGCATCTTAAACAAGATGGATTGTGCTTTCAAGTTCACATGGTTCAACTTGGTGATGGTTTACAAATAAGATGAAGTAACTTTAACTTAACTTATTCTACAATAAAGCAAACAAAAAGAAGAACTGGACAAAGAACATTTCATTTTTGGATTGCCAAAATTAACATTTTTCTCCCACTTGCCTATATTCTGAAGCAGGCTGCTCAGACCATAAATTCGTGTTTGAAAGAAAGAACATTGACCCTGTATAACTGAAATTGCAAAAATCGCTTCCCCCTTTAAAGTTTTCTGTTATTTCTTGAAAATACAGATATTTGTTAACTTTCACATTTTATTGTGTGTGTACAAAATAAATGGATTGTTTTTTTTTCCATGCGGGAAAATAAAACCAAACCACAAGATTGTTTTTAGAATGCTGGAAATCCACAGAGGAGGCAGGGGGCAGGGGGAAAACATGATCAAGACGGTCTGTGATAATATTTGATAAAATTTGAAGAATTGTTTCAGAGGAAAATTATTTCACCCCATTGGACAATAACACATTCATAAATCTTGATGCTTATCCAGAATTTAAAGATCTAGAAATACAGCTAAAAAGTCTTTGGGGGCCAATTTAAAGTCGTGAAGAAAGAATAAAAGCCTATTGTCTGAAGGTATATTTTTATCACGTTTTTATATATTCCCTTTATCATTTTGCAGATCAGAACAGCACTGAATGATTTATTCTCTCCATCAATAATCCTTAGTCCTAGGAAGCAGGAACCTATTTCATTGTAAAGAGTAGAGCTGAGATGCATGATGTAAATAACTACACAGATTTTGTAGAGTGTGTCACAGAGTCAACAATTGATTAATACTCCCATGGAGAACTTGTGTATCTTTTTACTAGGTAAAGAATTTGTATATCCTTTTATTTTTATGTTTTATTTCTTTCGAGTCATCAGTTTCTGAGAGCAATACACTTTGTATTACTTTCTTTAGCTCTATATATCTTTTATCAGAAGTCTGAGTTATTAGGGTGTTTCTTTTTAAATATACATATTTTCATGTCAATATTATTAACCAGTTTTCATACACATTTTAAACAAAATGAAACTCAGAAATCAGAAGGGAATATAGCTTTATTTCTTAATCAAGAAAAATGACACCCTGTTAAATTCTTTTCACTTGGTTTTGCAGTCGGCTTTCTTCATTTAACAGGACGTGAAATGTCTCTCAAGTCAATAATGTGTACCTACATATAGGTGAGGAGTGAATGGATTGGGTAGATACAGTATGAATGCTGTGAGCATTAGAGTACCAATTGCGGCTATGGTCTTGAATTTAAAGTGAGATGAGTCAATGTAGTTTTATGTATATTTGTTTCATGCACATAAACCTGAATGGAGGATAAAACTTCTTAGATTTAGTCAGGAATGTGGTTTTGGCAAGAAATTTGAATTAATTAATGGAAAATATTTACGGCGTAGTGCCGCAGTCCAGCTGCAGCAGGATCCAGGGGGTCCCAAAGGTGGGTAAGGCGTCGGCGATGGGAGACAGACAACTACACAACTCGATGGCGGTGCAAAGCTGTTCCACTTTATTGTTACTTTAACATTGCTTATATACAGATTTTTTGGCAAGCGTTAACTTTTTGTGGTTACAGATTTATGGTTAGGCTAAACAGAAAATCATAGTTTAACATACAATGACTTTATAAATTGAAAATAAGTATTTGACTTGCCAAACAGAGTCTCAGTGAATTCTTTGGCCTGTGGTTAATGATTGATCCGTGATCTATGTCTATATCCTGATTCTATTCTACTAAAATGTTATGAAAGACTAAGTGCCCTTTCTATTATTATGCGTTCCTGTAAGATTATTTTGTTTTACTTACTTATAATGGGTGAACTGATTTAAGTCTTTCTGATTAATTTTCTTCAGCCAACCATCCTTCATTGCCTTTAAACAAATATGGACAGTCACCAAGGGGGACTTTGGCATGTTAGTCATTTCATAAAAGGCAGACTTTGCCAAGGAACATGTTTTCTATCCTTATTGACTATTCTTATGCCCTCAAAATAGGCTCCTGTAAAGGACAATGGGTGAAACAGTTTTTCTTTATTTTCCTTAATGACCTAAGCGACTATGGGAGGGGGAATTGGAGTAAGCTGTGGTTGCATTACCTCTGCTTGGTGTATTTCGGTCATGAATTGTTTAATTGGGGTTTTTCAGGGGGAATTCTTTGCTAACTTAACTAGTAAATTGTTCATACAATCTGGACATGCAGTTACAGATGATTCAGGAGAGGTGGTGACTGCATCTAGTTCTGTGGAAGCTGGAATCACATCCGAGGCTTGCCTATCGGTTTCATTCTCATGTGTCTTGTTCATCTTTCCCAGGTTAATCATATATACAATGAAAATTATGACTCCTAGAAATATACTTCCCATACTACCAATTATCCCTATGCCGCGTCCTCTTCCCGGAGGACGCCTTCCTTGAAGCTTCTCTCCCCATATCTGGACCTTGTCAGACAATATGGCTGGAAGAGGATGCGGCAGCGTAGGTAATAGAATGATTGATATGATTAATTGTGAATTATGAGCTAATTAAGGAATAATGGAAGGCATCAAATATATGAGGGACTATGAAAATCATTTAGATGGAGTCATAAATTGTTGGTATAAAATTCCTAAGGCAGTAGGTGGTAAAAACAGAGATACTAGTTACAAAATATAATGTATGAAGTTATGAGGATGAATTGATTGTTAGTATTGGTAATGACAAGTGTAAGCTCTGTCTGAGATGGTGTGGAGGATACAATGTTTGGCAGAGATGAGCTCAAGAATCTGAAAGGCATGACCATACAAAGGATAATTTATCTGAAAATGAACTGAAACTGCCAAAATTTAACTAAGTTGATAGTAGTATTGGTAAGGCAATTAATATAATTTTGAATAAATTAAGGAGAATAGCCTGGTGATTATTATTTGATGGGTAGTGGGTGATAAAATATATTAATACAAAGTCAGAACTATTAATTTGGGGCAAAAAAAGAAAGAAAATAAAATAATCTATAAACAGAAGTAGAATACACCCACCCCATCTCCAGGCTGCATGGTACTCAGGATGTAGGAAAAGCAAACACAATCATTCAAAACAAACAAAATAAGTCCAATTTGAGATGGCTGAAGGCAAAGCAATACCTTCTCTTAAGGCATAACATACTTTTTATGCCTCTTAGACATAAGTGATCTCATGCCTTTTCTCCTTTCTGCAATATTAATTTATCTATTTAGTCATTTTTTACAAAATATTGAATGTCTGATAAGTAATAGAATCTTTGTATACAGCATGGAACAAATAAAAGTCATTGCTCCATGTGGAGTTGTGCACCAGTGTTGGATAGATAATAAAGACATTAATAACTAACTATAATATAATTCTGATCACTAATAGGGCTATTGAAGAACAACAGGGAGAAGCATATGAGACAGAATAAGAAGGTGAGCAAATATTTATATAGTGTAGTCACAGAAAGCCTTTAAATATTCAAATATGAAGATAATTCAGAATGAAGAGAGCAAACCCAGGTACAATCTGGAATAAAATTAATCTAGCACAGGGAGAAAATTTGTACAAGTACTAAGTAAGACCTGAGGTGGAAAGAGATGAGAGTAAATAGAACAAAGATGGTTAGTAGGTGATAATGATATAAGTTAAAGTCAAAATGTAGGTGAGTGTTGGGTTTAACAAACTGTTTTTCAAAATCTATTGGTATACCATGTGATTTTTGTCATTCGCTTTATTTATGTGATGTATTACATTTATTGATTTGCAAATATTGTACCATTCTTGCATTCTTTGGATGAATCCCATTTGATCATGGTGAATGATCTTTTGAATGTATTGCTGAATCTGGATTGCCAATATTTTGTTGAGGATTATAAAAATCTATGTTCATCAGAGATAATGGCCTGAAATTTTCTTTCTTTGCTGTGTTTTTACCTGGTTTTAGAATTTGGGTGACAATGGGAGTTTTCCCTCTTCTTGAATTTTTTGGAATAGTTTGAGAAGGATAGGAGTTAGTTCTTCTTTAACTGTTAAGTCAAATTCACCTGTGAAGCCATCTGGTCCAGGGCTTTTGTGTGCTGGGAGTTTTTTAATTAGCACTTCTCTTTCACTAGTTATTATCAGTCTATTAAGTCTTTATGCTTCTTGCTGTTTCAGTTTTGGAAGACTGTACATTTCTAGAAACTTGTCCATTCTACCAGGTTGTCCAATATCTTGGCATATAGTTGTTCATAGTTATTTCTTAAAATCTTTTGTATTTCTGTAGTATCAGTTGTAACTTTTATTTCATTTCTGATTTTATTTTTTTGAGTCTTCTCTCTTCTTTTCTTAATGAGTCTGGGTAAAGGTTTGTCAATTTGGTTTATCTTTTCAAAGAACCAAATCCTGGAATCATTGATCCTTTGAATTATTCTTTTAGTTTCTATGTCATTTAATTCTGTTCTGATACTGATATTTCCTTCCTTCTACTCACTCTGGGCTTTGTTTGTTGTTGTTCCTCTAATTCTTGTAGATGTAGGGTTGTGTTGTTTATTTGAAATGTTTCTATCTTCTTTAAGTAGGCCTGTATAGCTATGAACTTACCTCTCAGGACTGACTTTACTGTGTCCCATAGGTTTTGGGTTGTTGTGTGTTCATTTTCATTTATTTCTGATACTTTTTGATTTCTTCCTGGATCTCATTTTTAACCAATTCATTATTTAAAAACATGTTATTCAGTCTCCATGTATTTGAATGCTCTTGAGTTTTTTTTTTTCCCTTGAGGTTGGCTTCCATTGTGATCTGAGCACATGCTTCATATGATTTCAATTTTATTGAATATGTTAAAGCTTGTTTTGTGTTCTTCCTTGTGGTCTATCTTTGAAAATGTCCCATGTGCATGTGAAATTGATGTATATATTGCTTCTTGGGATGAAAGTTCTGTACACATCAGTTAAGCCCATTTGATAAAAGCCAGCACCCATTTTTGATTAAAATATACAACAAAGTGGGAATAGAGGGAGCATATTTCAGCATAATAAAAACCAAATATGAGAAGCTTACAGTCAATATCATGTTCAAGGGACAAAAACCAAAAACTTCCATTCTAAGATCAGGCACAAGACAAGGGTGTTTGCTTTCGCCACTTCTATTCAACATAGTATTGGAAGTTCTAGCCACAGCAATCAGACAAGAAAAACAAATATGTTCATAAGGTTTGGATGGGCAGGAGAAGGCAAAAGGGAAAAAATGGGACAACTGTAATAGAATAACAATTAAAATAAAGTTAATGAGGTGCCAGATCATGTTGAATTTTCTAAAAGAGAATTTGCATAAGACGATCGCTTTAAAGAGCAAGAAAATTTTTATTCAAGACTATTACAGCCCCAGTTTGTGCAACTCAGTGGACTAAGTGCCAGCCTGTGAACCAAAGAACTGGAGGTTTGATTCCCAGTCAGGGCGCATGCCTGCATTGCGGGCCAGGTTCCCAGTAGGGGATGCATGAGAGGCAACCACACATTGATGTTTCTCCCCCTCTCATTCTCCCTCCTTTCCCATCTCTTTAAAAATAAATAAATACATATTTTTAAAAATATAAATAAATAAATAAATCTTTAAAAAGGACTACTGTAATGGCATAGAGAGATAAAACTCGACCTCACTGAAACATAAAGTGGGATCAATTTTAAGCATGGAGGTTAACTAGAGGCAAAGTACTAGAGAAAGTTTGGGGTATATTGGACAATATTTTTAGGCTATTTCTGCTTGCCTATTGACACAACTGGACTAACCCTAACTTTAACCCTGCCTTCCCACTGAGTTTGTGAGATAGGAGCTCTACCTTCTTTGATGTTTAAATTTTAAAGGGAGGTTTTCCAGGTATTTAGAAAAAGCATCCCTGTGTTGTAAAACTGCCTAATGAAAAGGGAACAATCCAACAAGAGAATATAACCCTTCTCAACATTTATGCACTCGACATAGGAGAAACTAAGTATGTAAAGCAAATCTTGATGAACACAAAGGGAAAGATCAAAAACAATACAGTCATAGTAGGAAATTTTAGCACCCATTGACATCAACAAATGATCTTCCAGAGAGAAAATCAATAAAAACACAGAAGCCTTAAATCAAACACTATATCAGATTAATTTAATTAATATTTTAGAGCATTTTCCCCAAAGCAGCAGAATATACATTCTTTTCAAGTGCACATAGAATATTTTCTAGGATAGAACACATTTTAGGACATGAAATAAGCGTCAATAAATTTAGGAAGATTGAAATAATATTGAGCACCTTTTCTGACCACAATGTTATGAAACTAGAAATCATTCACAAGAAAAAAATAAGAAACACACAAAATAAAGCATGGAAGCTAAATAACATGTTACTAAACAATGAATGGGTTAACAATGAGATCAAGGGAAAAAAAATCAAAGGATACCTTGAAACAGATGAAAATGAGAAGAAAACAATCCCAAATATATGGGACAAAGTGAAAGCAATCCTAAGATGGATACTCACAGCATTATAAGCCAACCTCAAGAAACAATAAAAATCAATCTAACTTTACGCTGAAAGGAACTTGAATAAAAACAAGAAACAAAGCCCAAAGTAAGTAGAAGAAAGGAAATAAAGATCAAGGCAGAAATTTTTAAAAAATAAAGAAAAGACATACAAAAGATCAATGAAACCAAAAACTGTTTTTCTGATAAACAAAAAATTAACAAACATTTAACTAGACTCAACAAGAAAAAAGAGAAGACACAAATAAATAAAATCATAAATAAAAGTGAAGTAGATACTGACACCAAAGAAATACAAATGAGTGTAAGAAAATATTAAGAACAGCTATATGACAACAAATTGAACAATCTGGACTAAGTGGATGATTCTTAGAAACACAATCTTCTAAAACAGAATCAAGAACTATCAGAAAATTATTAATAGACAGCTTACAGCAAATGAAATTGAAGCAGTAATAAAAAAACTACCAAGAAACAAAAGTTCTGGAACAAGTGGATTCATAGGTGAATTTTATGAAATATTCAAAGAACTAAACCCCATTTTTCTCAAACTATTTCAAGAATTCCAAAAGGAAGAAAATTCTCAGGCTTATTTGCTGAAACAAGCATTATTCTAAATTTAAAACCAGATAAAGACACTACAAAGAAAGAAAATTATAGGCCAACATCCCTGATAAACATAGATGCTAAAATCCTCAACAAAATATTAGCAAACCAGATCCAGCAATACATTAAAAAGATCATACACCATGATCAAGTTGGATTTATTCAGGGGACACAAGGTTGATTCTATATCCACAAATTAAAAATGTACTACCCCACATTAACAAAATGAAGAATAATAATCACATGATCATATCAATAGATGCAGAAAAAGCATCTGATAAAATTCAGCAATAATTTATGCTAAAAAATTTCAGCAAAGTGGGAATAAGAGGAACATACCTTAACCTAATCAAGGCATGAATCACAAACCCACTCTCAACATCATAGTCAATAGGCAAAAACTACAAGTATTTCCCTTAACATCAGGAACAAGACAAGGATGACTACTTTCAACACTCTTTCAACATAGTGCTAGAAGTTCTAGCTACAGGTATAAGACAAGGAGAAGAAATAAAAGGTTTTCACACTGGAAAGGAAGAAGTAAAACCATCAATGTTTGCAGATGGCATGATACTGAATATAGGGAGCCCTAAAGATTCCACCAAAAAACTGGTAGAACTGATAGATAAATTGGGCAAAGTAGCAGTATACAAAATAAATATCTAGAAATCAGTTGCATTGTTATACAAAAATAATGAACTACCAGAAATAGAAACTATAAAAAACAATTTCATTTACAGTTGTATAGAAAAACCCACCTAGGAATAAATTTAATCGATGACTTTAAAAACCTATACTAAGAAAATTATAATACACTAAAGAAAGAAATTGAATAAGAAATAAATAATTGGAAGCATATACCATGTTCAAGTATAGAAACAATTAACAACATTAAAATGTCCATACTACCCAAAGCAATCTATAAATTCAAACCAATCCCTATTAAGATACCAATGCCATATTTCACAGAACTGGAACAAATACACCTAAATTTAGATGGAACAATAAAGGACTCTAAATAGCCACAGCAATCTTGAGAAAGAAAAAGTTTGAGGAATCATGTTACCTTATATCAAACCATAAGGCCATAGTAATCAAAACAGCATGGTACTAGTATGAAATGAACATATAGATCAATAGAACACAATAGAGAGACCAGAAATAAACACATATTTTAAGGTCAATTAATATTTGACAAAGGAAGCAAGAACATACAATGGGTAAAGATAATCTCTTAAATAAATGGTGTGGGAAAAATTGGACAGGTACAAGAATCTTCTTACACCATACACAAGAATAAACTCAAAATTATTTAGGCTTAAATGTCACTCAAAACCATAAAAATCCTAACAGAAAATATAGGCAGTAAAATCTCAAACATTTCTCATAGTAATAGTTTTTCTGATATATCTCCTCAGGCAAGGGAAATAAAAGACAAAATAAACAAATGGAGGTACATCAAAGTAAAATGTTTTTGCATAGCAAAAGAAATCATCAACAAAATGAAAAGAGAAACCATTGAGTGGGAGAACATATTTGCCAATGATACAGCTGCTAAGGGGTTAACATCCAAAATTTATAAAGAATTATAAAGTTAACACCCCCCCCCCAAAAAAAAAAAACAAGCCAGTTAAAAAATGGGCAAAGGACTTGAAAACACACTTCTCCAAAGAGGATGTACAGATGGCCAATAGTCATAAGAAAAGATGCTCAATGTCACTAATCATGATTGAAATGTGAATTAAAACCACAGTGAATTATCACCTCATACCTGTCAGAATGGCTATCATCAATAAATCAGGAAGTGTTGGTGAGAGAATGGAGAAGAGGGAACCCTCATGAACAGAGTGCTGCATTCCCACCAACATCAGAAAAATTAAGAGAAATGGAATTGCTTTATGATTCAGCAATTCCACTTCTGGAAATATATCCAAAGAAAGCCAAATCACTAGTTTGAAAGAACATATGCACCCCTATGTTCATTTCAGTGTTATTTACAATACCCAAGTTTTGAATGCAACCTAAGTTTCCATCAGTAGATGAGTCAATAAAAATGTGGCAGTACATTTATACAGTGCAATACTACTTGGCAGTTAAAAAGAGAAAATCTTACTCTTTGTGACAGCATGGATGAACCTGGAGAGCATTATGCTAAGTGAAATGAGCCAGTCAGAGGAAGACAAGTATCATATAATTTCACTTATGTGGAATTTAATGAACAAAATAAACTAAAAAACAAAACTGAATCAGGTATGTATTTATACAAATGTATATGAATTTATAAATATATAAATATATGTGGATTTGTAAATATACAAATATATATTTATATAAATATATATAAATTTATATATAAAGAGAATCAAATATATAAAACGTATAGAATCAGACTGAATGTTTCTACTACAGAAATAGATATTTTTTAAATTTCCTAATGGAACATAAAAACCACATTCTGTTATTTAAATCCCACATTTTTTTTCTGTTCTACTCTAACATTAATCTCTAAATTCTCATTCTGATGTGAAGGAGCCTGTACAAATACCTAACAAACTACCCATGGAATAATGCACTTGTATTTCAATATTATAGCCAAAAATAGAAATGGTATCATCACTTTTAACATGATTGCCATTGAAGATCTTATTTCAGATTCAAGGAAAAACCTGAAGTTGACAAGCCCATAAAACCACATGCATATGATAAAACCACATGCTAAATATCGTAGGGTAATTTCAATGGATGCACATAGCCTTTTATGTACTTTTCATAAATAGGCAAGCCAGAGTTATGAGAATTTAAATTAAGGGATTTAGTTAGCTCAGGCACTCACTAGGTACTCAGTTAAATATTTAAATTTAAAAAGTCTCCTATTCACCCTACCTTATCACTCTAGAACACAGTTAATTTACCTACACACAAAATAGGAAGCTTCCTTAGGTTAGAGAAGTTGATATATACAGAATGTGGTGGCAGGTGAATGACAGTTAGACAGGCAGGTAGGTGACCAGTTAGAGTGAATGTGGTCTAGAAAGTCACAAATTTAAGCATCCTAAAAATGAAACTGAACAGAGATAAATACATTGATACTATGAAGCAGGTCCAAAGACATAGCCTGTGGGGGACTAAGACATGACTTCGTTCTTTCTAGTATAGAGTAGAAAGGAGAAAAGGACATAACAAAAAAATGTAAGACTTCATTTTTAGAACAGCTTTTATTTTTTTAATTTTTTAAAATTATTTTATTGTGGTTCAGTTACAGTTACTGAACTGCGTTTACTCCCCATCAGTCCCCCTACCCAGCCAAACCCACCTCCCTCCCTTGAGAAGAATTCCATGAGGAGCAAGATAGGAATAAAGCTTTTAAAACAAAAATAGACCCAAAATAAGAGAACTGGCACCAAAGGTCAGAGTTAAGAAAGGATCAAGTATTTCTGGAGAGTGAGCACTTTAATTTCTAATATGGACCTCTTTAACATCAATATAGCTATTTGATGAACTATGGACACAGACTTAATGGGATGGACTACCATTTTCCAGGTGTGCAACCATTGGCAATTTATTTAATTATTTGACTTCAATATCACTTCAGTCCTCTTGTTCATGACGTGTGGATCATAAAATTATCTTGCTGTTAGGTTTGTTAGGGAGATTAAATTAGTTAATTTGTAAAATCCCTAGATCAGAACGTGGCATATATGTGCTGCATAAGAATTGCTAAATAAATTAAACAAATAAATAACTCAATCATGCTGACCAAGAGCAGAAATTGCTTCTCCACTTAGGTTTAGTCTGAAATACAAAGCATTCTAAATATGAGCTTTGACACAGGCTTCACTTTTGCATTAGAACTTGGTATTTTAGTATTCCCAAAGCAAGTTCATTGGTTTCAACAATTTGCAGGGGAAAATGTTTTCAGATATTTAATGTTACTACCCCCCAGAGAATTATGTGATTATGAGCTTCACTTGGCTATCAGGAAGCAGTGAAATGAACGGCTCCTAAGGACATAAAATGTTTAATGAAGAGACTACTAGAACTTAACTGAACAAAAAATGTCAGGGGGGAAAAACCTTGCTTTGAGCATAGGAGAGTCGAAGTGGTGACAGCAGTTAGTTTACCAAGGCTCATGCTGTATCATCTAGACAAGATACAGATACGAGGTGTGTGGGAGTTTACAGAATAACAACCACAACAAGAGAAACAAAGCAAAACAAAATATCTTGTGCCCATGAATAAAGAGCTTGAATTATTTGAATAAGAAGAAAGTAATATAATGTTAATTATATTAACAAGGGCAAAATTTTAAACCAAAACTATTAATTATTAGATGAAGGCACACCATGTAATTGGGAAGTAAATGAACAGATTACAAAATTTGCAATAAAGGTGGGAAGAATAAGTGTCCATTTTACTTTAAGAACTTGTTTGATTACAAGCCTATCAAACTATATCAGAGTAACCCCCTTCCTTGAATAAAAGATGACTATGTCAAATTAAACTGTACACAAAAGTAACAGAGGGCCCGAAGTGCTCCCTTCAAAGTGTCTGCATTTCTTGAATTTATATTCTCATTATTGTTGCAAACCGCCTTCTATCCTCATTATTCAGCTCCCAGGCTTGCTATCTGAGTCAATGCATATTTATGCTGCTTGGCTCAAACTAACTTTCTTTCTTAAGTTTAAATTTTCCCTAGAGAAAATATTACCCCAGCTCAGAGGCTATAACATTTTTCTTCTATAATTCAGGCATATTCAGTGAGGTGTCATTTTCCTAACATTCACATTTTATACACCTTGATATTTCAGAGGGTTTTGATAAGCTTGACCTGTGCTTCACTACAGCCCAGGCTGGGAAAAAAGTATGGTGATAGGGCAGATTGATTCAGAGAAATCAATCGGTAAATCCAGTAAAAATGAAGTCGGTTCTGAGAAATCACACCCCTACTTACACCATTTTCCAAAACCATTTGCATATGGCTCATAGACCTAAAGGTAAAAGAGTAATAACTCTAAAAGGAAAAGAAAAGAAGGGTATTTCATGATCTTTGGAATTGTCACACAGTAGGACACAATTCAGTAGCCATCTAGGAAATGATAGATAAATTGGAGTTAATTCATTCAGTGTTCATCAGAGAACATCATTAAGAAAGAGGAATGAAAAGCCACATAATACAAAATACTTATAATATTTTAATATATATTAAAAACTCATACCTAATATGAGTCCTACTCTTATTCAGTAATAAGAAATGTGGGTAAAAACATGAATGTGTACTTCATGAAAGAAGACAGTAAGATGGCCAGTTATTATTTGAAAAGGCACTTAACTCAAGAGGACATCAGAAATCCTAAATAAAAACACAAAGCAATTCTGCTACATACTAATGCAAATAACTAAAATGTGTTTTCCTAAAAACAAGTCCAAGAATGTGCAGAGCAGCATTGCTCATAACTGTGCTAGTACCCATCAAGAGAAAATGGACAGGTGAATGATGCTATCACCACAATAGACTACTACACATTAATGGAAATTAAGAATTACTTCAATAAGCAACAGCATTATTATATTTTACAAATATTGAGCAAAGAAGACAGACACAGGAAAATTCACGTTTCCTGACATCATTTACAGCACATTCCAAAGCAGGTAGAAGTACTTTCAGTGATCGAGGCCAGAGTAGCTGTTTCCTTGGTGAGATAGAAAGACCTGGGCCTCTTAGGGTGTTAGAAGTTTATTGTTTTTTGATATATTCTTTCATCTGGGATGTAGTAACAAGGATTGTTCATTTTATAAAAGTTATTGACATTTACATTTATTATTCATGCACTGTGTTGTATATATGTTATATTTTAATAAAGAAAATCAACTCTAAAAAGTATAAATCATGAATTACTAATTGTCCAAAAGAAGTGTGTTTAATAATAACCTAATCTCAAAATTGTTTCAGCCAATTTGCCATTATAACTTCATGAGTTTGCCTTAATCATTCAGGTAGATTGAAAATCTTGGGGTGACATCATTTACCCCTTCATTGCCTTTTCATCCATAGCCAGTTAACTGATCAAAGTAGTAATTTAGTACATCAGTGATCCATGTATCGTGAGTCAAATCACTTAATGCCTTAAGTTCTCACTTTTCTTATTTGTAAATAGAAAGTTCAGACCAGATCAATAACAGATTAATATAATGAAAATACAATAAATAGAATCATTACATAAACTTTCAAATCTTGACCTGCATCTTTACATAATTGTGTAGATTAAGTTAGGTAAATTTCTGATGTTTGATCTTTTTCATCTCTAATAGGGGATTAGTAATACTAGTTCAACTGAAATTTTGGGGGAGTTGAGAAAAATGTATAATTGTAATCTGCATTTGACATATATTAGATGCCCATTAACTGATCATTTTTAACATGTAGAACACCTTGGTTCATCATTCTGAGTTCTGTTCCTAACTCAGTGGCTTTTAAAAAATTAATTATCATTTAAAAATTTTCAGCAAAGTAGTACACATACATTTAAAAAATAACTAACCATTTTAAGGTATTTCTTTTTACTTTTAAAAATTCAATTTAAAATACTTTTAAACTTAAAGAAAAGCTGCAAGAACAATACAAAAAACACTGATAATTCTTTACCTACTTTATCTATTGTTAACAAATTGTCCCATTCCCTTATTATTTCAATTTTTCTCTCTCTTTCTCATCCCCTAAATGGTGTGTATGTATGTGTCTATTTTTTCTTAACCATTGGAGAGAAAGTTACATATATCATGTTCCTTTATCAACAAGCATCTTCATGTGTAATCTTATAAATAAGGATATTCTTTTATAAAAACACAGGCAGTTATTACATAGTTTAAGATTAATATAGTATTTTTATTTAGCTTTTCTCATTATATTTTTAAAACTAACCCTATAGTTTCCTTTACAATGTTTTTTATTCTACAGGATCCAGACAATGGTTAGCTATTTAATTTATTTGTCATGTCTCTTTAGTATTTTTCAGTGTGGATTATTAACAGAAATATTATTTGTCCATTATGACATTGACATATTTGCAGGCTTTATTATTACTATTACTATTATTACTATTACTATTACTATGAGAGTAGTCCTCATGTTAGTTTTTTCCAATGTTTCCTTATGAATTCCCAGCCAGAATAGTGCATGAATGATGTCATATCTTTCACAGGATATCCTCTGCTAGGAGCATATTAGAGATGCTGATTTTAATCAACTGCGTAAAATATTATATGCTTCTCTACTGTACAGGTACTATAGTTTCATTATAATAAATAAATAATCTCTATGGAGACACTAATAGCTATTTCTTGATTTGAAACAGCAAAGTGGCTAAGAAACTGTATTACTTTGCCACGTTAAATAATGTACTAACACGAACCCTGGCTCATGGGGTCCATGGTGTTGTGGCTGAGACGTGACAAATTCACATGGACTACCGAGTCCCGTGGAGGAAGAGGGACAGCACAGCTTCTCTCTCAAGAGGAGAAAAATTCTTGGCCCTTTCCTTGACAAGCTTTTATTGCTTTTCTGGGCATGTTACATGATGGTCCTCATTTACTATGCACAGGTTCACTTTGGGTGGTTACCTTTTACAGAAAACAAAGGAGAGGATGTCGCTAATCACATCACAGAAGAGGGATATTTGCAAATGCAAACGGAAAAGTGGTTGAACTGATTATACTAGCCCTTGGGAGGTTTAGCAAGGATTTTAGGAAGTTACTTTAAAGATATGCAGTAAACATCTGATGCTTCAATTCAGGGTGAGGACATTTTAGCAAAAGCAAGTCTCATAGCAGTCTAGGTACAAACCAAGCCTGATTCCCCATGGGAGAACCTATCCATGGGCGTGGGTCCTGTGCATCTCTGAGTGGGAGCTGGGCCCATGCCATGCAGAATGGTCTCCTATAATGTACATTCTTGACTTAATGCTACAAAGTCTGAACAAATTTTAGCACAGGTAATCTAGAAGTATGAATACAAAGACAACTCCCAGAACCTTCTACTCCACGGGTAGACCTCTTGGACATTGAGATTTAAGATTAAACCATGTAATTTAAGCTTGAACAATGATTAGATGGATATGTTAAAGATATGTGAGATTGACTTGTAAGTTACAATTATATTTTAACATGAGCACATAAACAGACAGTTCTGTTATATTACAACAGAGAAATTTGGAATTAATATTTATGTAGTGATGTTTCCTGAGGAAGAATTAATAACTATTTGCAAGGTACTTTGCTAACAGGTGAAAATTATTGTCCATACATGAAGCTCTACATTTCCATTATCATTCTAATTCAAATTGAAGCTTTGTCTCAGTATATTTCCATTATCTCACATGTTTAACAATGAATCAGAGGGGGATTAATTGAATAAGTTAAAGATAATATTAGAGGCTACACTGTTGTCTAATTGAGCATATCAGCCTTTTGGAGATAAAAATGACATACATGTATTAGGCCTCTGATATCTGTTTATAGCTCTTTATTGAAAAGAGACCAAAATATATATGAATGTTTCAATCTTTCTTTAAAACCTATCAGTTTAAACAGAGGGTTTTCTTTTAATTAAAAAAAAAAAAAAAACACCTAATTGGACCTTGCCCAAATATAAAGAACCATTTGGTTATTATTATGATTTTAGATAGGTAGATTTAACAAATCCATGCAAATGCAGCTCTCAAAGATATCAGTTAGTTGGTAAAGTAGAAAAATGGTACATATTAAGGGGGTGCTCTAAAAAAGATTCTGTTGAACCATATTTAAATATTTTAAATTTAACATTACTGGTGGCCACTTGTAAAGTATATGAACATGAGCTTATTCAAATATCCAGAAATGAATCCTTCAACTTTTGTTAAACTCATATATCTCTGTGCTCATCTGTCCTTTCATCCTTTCTTCCTCTTTTTTCCTCCCTCCCTTCCTTCCTTCCTTCTTTCCTTCCTTCCTTCCTCTTTCCTTTCTTCTCTCATTCCTTCTTTCCTTTATAGGTCATTAGTGGCTAGAATAGAGTATTTGTATATAGAAATTTCTCTGTTCATGACTCATAGGAAACTAGAAAAACTAGTTGTTTTGATCATAATTGCAACAAAATTCAATGATATAAAAATGTTATTACAGCTACTAGAAGACAAAAGTGCAGAACAAGGTCATTGAATAGAAACTTAATCTGTTTCCGTTTATGTTCACTGAGTAACTCCAAACTTTAAATTGTAAGGCAGCTTTCTGGGCAATCAAATGACACATATTCAAATACATCTGAGGGTGTTGCACAATACATGATTTTACATTATTTAAGTTATGCCAGTTGCCTGGAAAGATTCAGAGTAGCCCAAAGACACAGCCTTTTTCATGAAAAGAAATTATGTAAGAACGCTCTTATGTAGATTTAAAGTAGATGTTTTATCTCTAAGAAACCACTGTCATCATTCATTCAAATCTAATTTCTAAATTGAGGTAATCAAGATTTAGTGGGTGTCATTTACATGTTGTGATGGGAGTGGTAAATGAATAGCAGAGAAGAATTCTTTATAACAGTATCAATAATTCCAAAGTGAAAGCCATTTATTAAGAATTGTCTCAACTGCATGCATGGAGATTTCCACTACAATGTGTCCATCAGGTTTCATTTTGCCCCATGTGTGCAAAGACTGAGAGATTGTTATTACCTTAATATGCTTAATATCAAAAGAAACTTTTAAATAACAGCTATAACTTGCATGGAAGAGAAAGTTATTTACACATCCTACTTCTTTTGCATCAAACACTCCCGACTTTCCTGTGAGTTAACAATTACACATTTTTGAAGATTCATTCATAGTGGCAACCTTTCTGCTTCCTGACATGTCTTTCTTCTAGTCACCATGAAAACTTATACACATCTCTACTCTAATCAGTGTATTTTTAGTTATATTTCATTTGATTTTCTCCATTCCAAGACAGCAAGCTCCTTGTACTGGTGACATTCAGCTTTGTTTCTCAAGCTCTAGGGTAAGATATAGCCATATAATAGATGCCCAGCAAATACTTGTTTAATAAATAGATGGTTGGATAAATAGATGGTTCAGTTTTCTAAATATGAATTGTACTGCTGTTTCTATTGGTATTTTAAAGTATAGACAAGACAAAAATGATGTAAATTTTATTTAGACAAGCATCAAACGGTGGTGTTTATGGAAGACTATCTAAGAGTCTCTTATAATATACATGTCCTATGATTAATTCTAAATGACTTACCCAAGACTCATTCATTGACTTAATTGCAAACAATTATGCAAAGCACTCTCTGAAAAGATTCTCTTCCACTTAGCAACTTGAGGATCCCTCCCTCTGGCTTTAAAAAAAAATTTATTTGTTCCTTTCAAATGCCTATTAGGAGTACAGTTCTTACAGAGTGACAACTATTTGAAGATTACAGTAAGTTTACAAATGTGAGTGATTAATATATTGCTGTTTGGGCAGCTATATTTCCAATTTGAAACAGTAAGAGGGCAGTATTTAACAAAGGACGTTGAGGCTTAAACAATGGAATAGAGAAACAGCACTGTTTTCCCAAGATTATTTTCTTACTGTTTTGCAAAAAAAAGTATGCTGTGATATCCCCAGACTCTCCTTCATGATGGAAGAACATGTTTTCCTACAAAATTGGAGGTGTGTTATCAGTCTTAAGCTGTCAGACCTCTTTTGAATTGCTTCAACTGCAGTAAACTTCCCTTTGCAAGGCCAGCCTTCCTGTGCAGTCCACACTCAACATCTGGAAAGTCTGCAAAGCTATCTTCCATCAAGACTATAATAGAGGTCAAATTTTTTTTTGTTCATTTCTGCTTCTTTTCTTTCTCTTCACCAATGTTGATTTCAAGAATATTTAATATTTCTCAGGTATGATAATCTACTCTGAGATTTATCTTCTGAAAATGCAACATGTGAGGACATCCTTTCACCAGACAAGGCAAATAGCCTCAAAGGCCCCAGAATAAGAATGTAAAATCTCTGATGTCAACAGTACAGAAATATATTTTTCTTTTCCACATAGCAATTAGTTTTTCAGGTATGTTACCTGATATATGTTAATATCCAAGTGAGCAACAATAAAAACTCTATTTTTTAGGTATTAGAGTCATAACTAAGGAATCACAAGCTACTTTTATACTCTATTCTGAAATATAATTGTTAATTTTGATACACAGTAGTAGGGTCTAAAAAAATATAATCCTGCGTCCATTGCTTAATTTATTTCTTTTCTACCTTATTAAATTAAAGAAAAAGAACATGGTCATGGTTATAGGCATAATTTAGAGATGCAAATCAAAGAGACTTGGCTTTGCTCAAAGGGAAATTTGGTTGAGAACTGAGCATGTGAATTTTTAAAATATATGCTGGCACACAGACTGAATCATGCAGCCCATGGTTCTAGGAGATCTAATAAATGAAGTGAGGAAGTCTTAAGGAATCAAACCAAGAAATGCAGGTAATATGACACGCATAAAGAATTACAGAAAGACTTAACATTAGGAAATTTAATTGAAGGGAAGGATAAAACTGAAAAGGACATATTTTTTGTCCATTTCAAATATGCCATTGAAAAAAATTGTATTTTTAAAAAGAAGTGAACAAATTAACACATCAACAAATAAAATTTTTAGCTCTCTAATTTTTCATTTAAATAAGTTTCATTGTGATTCTTGCTCCATCAGCTAATATTAATAATTTGTAGCAGAAAATCACAATAAAATTGTTAGGATACTGAGTCTAAATTTTACATGGCTATCATGTCTGCTAGAGAAGTAGTTGTGGGTGGCTATCATAAACCACAGGAATGAAAGTCTATTCATGTAGATATAAGTTCTGATGGCAAAGAACTCACATATAAAGCTGATACTTATAGTATCTATTAAAGATAATCTATATTTATCTTTAGAACAAGAAATTATATAAGCACAGCATGTTCCAGTCATCTGAGCAAAGACAAAGTTAAGCCTGGGTGCGCTCGCACGCGCACACACACACAAAAAAACCATACTATGTTTTACAAGAAAATCTGCTTCCAGATATATACAACTCCGCTGAGCTTTTTCCCATATTCTAGGGATGCCATGTGAAGCTAGCTTGAAAAAGTGGGCAGAAGCATTTAAAAATACATCAGGAAATAGGGCTTTAATTAATAAATGGGGTAAAGATGGATGATTTTGGTTGAAAAAGGCAAGGAAATGAATTATTAAGTATAACAGTGAAAAATTATAAGGTAATAGAAAAATTATGAGCCATGGCCCCTACCTTAATGAATCTACATTCTAATGAAATTATAGATAGTTTATTTTTAAGCAATAAAATTTTATTATGAATACTATAATTAAAATGCCAACAAAAACTCAAGAAGTACCTTAAGTTTCATCACATACTTTTTCCTCTGTTTGAATCATATATAAATACATACATAACATAAACAATTTATATTGACCCCTGGTGTTCACTGATCTTTTAAATTTATTTTTCCATAGTTTTGCTTTTTCTAGAATGTCATATATTTGGAATTATACAGTACCTTTATCATAATTTACACAAATTATGATACAAAATTTTCATCAAACAAAGGGATCTCTCTTTGTTACTCCTCCATTGAAATCATTTACTACAAGTTCTTAAGTTTTTAAGTGATAAAAAGAGAAAAAACTTGCAGAAAGTCACAAAGTTTTTTAAAACCAGAGTAATAATTAAACCACAAAGCTCACTATCACAGCAAATGTTCTTTTCCTTTCTTTCATTCCCAAAGAGTAATTTTTTATTTTTATTTTAATTGTTGATCTTGTACAGTTTTCTGTCTTTTATTCTCACCCCAACCCACCACCCCAGCCCTCCCCACCTCCCTCCCAATTCCACCCTCTCATAGTTTTTGTCCATGTGTCCTTTATACTTGTTCCTATAAATCCTTTCCCATGTCATGCCTTAACTCCTTTCTTCTACATTCAAGAAAGTGAAATTAATCTCTTCTTCAAAAAAGTTTTATATTCCCTGACTTTGATTTTGAACAGAGTTTTGTAGCTTATCAATGAGAAATCAGAGTTCTAGCTCTTTCTTGCATGTCCATATGTTGTGCATTTTTAACATTCAACAGCTGACTGATCCCTTTTCAGATGTTAAAATCCTGATCAAAATATTGGTTTCCCAGATCTAGCAATATATTTTAAAAAATCATACACTGTGATCAAGTGCAATTTATCCCAGGGTTGTAAGGATGGTACAATATTTGCAAATAAATAAATATGATACATTAAATAAACAAAATGAAGGAAAAATACATGATCATATCAATATATACTGAAAAATCATTTGATAAAATCTAGCACCCATTTATGATAAAACCATTCAGCAAAGTGGGAACAGATAGGGAATGCCTCCACATAATAAAAGCCATATATGAGAAACCTACTGCCAACATCACACTTGAGGGCAGAAACGAAAAAGTTTTCCCTTAATATCGGGAACAAGATGAAGGTGTCTGCTTTCACCACTTTTATTCAACATAGAACTGGAAGTTCTAGCCACAGATATCAGACAAGAAAAAATATAACAGGAACCCAAATAGGGAAGGAGGAAGTAAAACTGTCATTATTTGCAGATGACATGATAGTGTACATAGAAAAACTTGCAGTCTCCACCAAAAACTACTTGACCCAGTAAGTGAATATGGCAAAGATTCAGAAATTGATAGCATTTTTGTATAGCAACAATGAACTATCAGAAAGAAAAACTAAGAAAAAATTCCCATTTAATATAGCAACAACAACAACAACAACAAAAAATGTTGGGACAACTGGACTGGTACATAAAAATGATGAAACTAGACCACCAACTTATACCAAACACCATAATAAACTCAAAATGGATGAGACTGAAATATAAGTCATGATACCATAAAAGTCTTAGAGAAAAACATAGGCAGGAAAATTTCAGATATCCCATGTAGCAATATTTTTCCTGATATCTCTCCTAGGCCAAGGGAAATAAAGGAAAAAATAAATAAATGAGACTACATCAAACTAAAAAGCTTCTGCATGGCTAAAGAAACCATCACTAAAATGAAAAGGTAATCAACCATAAGGAAGAGCATATTTGTCAATGATACATGGGACAAGGATTTAATCTAAAAAATGTGTAAAGAACTCATATGACTCAACACCAGGAAAACAGACAATTCAATTGGGAAAAAAAAAAAAAAAAAGGCAAAGTCCTGAATAGATACTTCTCCAAGGAGGACATACAGGTGATTCATAGACATATGAAAAGATTCTCAACATCCCTAACCATCAGAGGGATGCAAATTAAAACCACAATGAAATATCACCTCACACCTGTCAGAATGGTTATCAATAAATCAACAAACAAGCGGTGACAAGGAGGTGACGACAGGGAGAAAAGGAAATCCTTGTGCACTGTTGGTGGAAATGCAGACTGGTGCAGCTACTGTGGAAAACAGTGTGGAATTTCCTGGGAAAAAAAAAAAAAAAACTAAAAATGGGACTGCCTTTTGACCCAGTGATTCCACTGTGGGGGATATACACTAAGAATTCCGAATCACCAATTCAAAAAATCTTATACAGCAGCACTATTGTGCTGGCAACAGCCCTAGTGCCCATCAGTAGATGAATGGATTAAAAAAAAAAAAAAAAAAAAAACAACTGGTACATTTACACAATGGAATATTGCACAACAGAAATAAAGAAAAATCTCCTACTTTTTGTTACAGCATGGATGGAACTGGAGAGTATTATGCTAAGTGAAATAAGCCAGTGAATGAAAGATAAATACCATATGATCTCACTTAAAAGAGGAATCTAATGAACAAAATAAACTAACAAAAAAAAAAAAAATAGAACCAGAACAGGAAATGTGGAACAGACTGACAGCAGCTAGAAGGGAGAGGGGGAAGGAATAACAGTGGAAAGAAGAAGGGAATAGTCAAAGAACATGTTTGAATGACCCAGGATCATGGACAACGGTGTGGGGATTGACAGTGTGAATGGGGTTGGGATGGGCAGAGGAGGGCAAAGGACAACTAAAAACAGAATAAAAATAAAATATGTTAGTAGTAGAGAGAAAGAACCCTGTGTAAAATTACTACAGATATATCATTTTTCAGACTATAAAATGCACTGCCCCCCTAAATTTGGGAAGAATAATAGTTGTTAATACTGCTATTGAGTTATGTTTACATTTACATTAGTGAAATATTATGTTATTTATGTTATTAAATATCTTACCACATTTTTTGCTTCAAAAATTTTTTTCCTATCTTCCTCCTCTAAAACCGAGGTGTGTCTTATGGTCCAAAATATACGGTAAGCCTTGTCAGTTCTGTTAACTGCAATAGGTTTTATTACTAATATTTTCACATAAATACCATAAACATTATGTAACTTGATACTGTCAGAGATTACTTTCACCCTTTCTTATTTTTTGATTCTCAAAGTATTTGTGTGCATCAAAATCACCTGAGTGTTTGCTAAAGCATCTATCTAGGGAGGGCAGAGATCTAGATTTTTCAACATTTCCCACAAGAAGTTCTATTGAAGTCTGTCTTGAGAAACAATGTTCTAAGAAGTAAATATCTCAAGACATACAGGGTACTATGCAGTCGAATTTAGAACTATAAAGTGACCCATGCACTTTTGGATCAAATCTAAACTTGTGTAGCACTCATTACAAGCTGGTATTGTTCTAAGTGTGTTGCATATCAAATCATGTAATCTTCACAAAAATGTCATGGTGTGTTATTACCATTTGTATTATAATTAAAGTATTACTAGATATTAGAAATTTAAGTAATTTATTGAAAGTCATGTGGTTGGCCCCATTTATGATTTGATCCCAGGCAAGTTGACTCTGGAGGAGGTCACACTCTTACTAATTACATTATGTTGTCAGGTCAGTTACTGAACTTGGCTGGATAAATCTTGACTTAATATCTTGCCCCATATAAACTTTATGGTTTCTTAACTTCTAGCATCTCTTCAAGAATATTCTTCTTTCTTCCTCACCCAAGGGCATACTTAGTGATTTTAGAAAGAGGGAATGGAAAGTAAAGAAAGAGAGGGAAAGAAATATCGATGTGAGAGGGAAATATAGATTGGTTGCCTCTTGCTCACGCCCTGACCAGGGAACAAACCCACATCCTAGGTGTGCCATGACTAGGGATTGAACCTGCAATATTTTGGTTTATGGGATGATGCTCCAACCAAATGAGCCACACCAGCCAGGGCCAGAAATAGTCTCTTCTTCCTTATCATTTTTAACTGTATTTCATATGCCTCTTCGATTAATGTCTTAACCTAGAGAGAAAGGGCCCAGAGTAATTCACCTAAGCTGGGACGTGACACCTACCATTACTGCTAATGGGGTAAATCAAGGCATTTTCCCAGGATATGAGGGATGACACTGTGATTGGAGATTTATTTAAAATATATCACTTATGAATGACCCTGAAACTAAGAATTGGTCATATTTTCTGGGCGAACTGTCAGTTAGAAGGAATGGATAGAAAGCAATTATCTAGGAGAGAAAGTCATAAATCTCAGATAACAGTGAAATGATTCCAGATAGAATGAGATGATTTCAGGCCAAAGGTGGAAGATAAATTCGGAATCACTAAAAATGACCAAGAGCTTTACCAAACACTTGTTATAGATATAGAATATCTACAGTATAATCTCAGTAGAGAAGAAAACATGTGAGATTAAAATATAAGTAAAAAGAGGTTAAACAAAGTGAATATATGATAGTTGTTAAAAATAAACCAAGTGGCTTTGTTCATTTCCTTAAAAAGTAAAGTTAGAAAAGGCCCAGTTTACCCTAACATCAGTCAAAAGCCCTGGCAGAAAACCAAAGCAGTCACTTTCCCAATAGAACTGCCTTCTTATTTATGACAGACAAGCCATTTTTCACCAGTGACAATGCTGTCCGAGACACTGGGTTACATTTATTTAAAAATTTACTATCATATTGTCTATAGTAAATCTATGTCTTTTAAATAGAGAACATTTCAAAAGAAGGAATAGAACTATGTAAGCAGTAAACCACATTGTATCAAGGTTATTTATCAAATCTTAATCAAATTGAGAGAAAATCATATTGCAAAGAGCATACAGTCTCATCATTTAATGAATTACATGAGTAAATAATGACATTTACATGATCAATAAATCAGTAACTGCAATAAAATGGAATATATTTTAACTCTAAAAACCTTCAAGACATCTTGATTTTATTCAAGCTAGGACATTGTAGATTCTTAAACTGGGTGATACTATCAGTAGGCAGAGTAGGCTGCTGATGTAGAGGTTTCATACTTCGTAGGGATGTGAACAGGCTACAGAGGCCCCTGAACAAAACTTTGCCACTGTGATGTGGCTGGAAGGGACACAACCATAAGTAATGGAAGGACATTTCAGTCTACGACCTGGAGATTATGGCAGCAGATAATAGGCAACTAACCAAACCTCTGACATAAAGGGCTCACAGGGTAGAATACACATAGGAGGAGGGTGTATAATTAATATGAATCAGATAAAATGAAAATAAGAATAAGGGTGAATGTCAACATTGGGAAGGTTTTTCATTGGGATATTCTGGCTGGGTTTCCACAGAGAGAGTAGGGGCTAGTTAGATCTGACACACTCTCCTGTACTATCATCATACCTCACTTGCCGAGTCCCTTTGTAAAGCGGAGTGTGGACATAACTTTATTCTGTAAGCTGCTTTGTTTCTCTTTTCAAATGGGTATAGATAGTCAAAGTGATGTATTTATTCAGTTGACCAAGCAGACAATGTTAGCAAACACCATTTTTATGTGATAGATTGTTTTGTTTTTATTTTTGAGATAACTTTGTGTGGCTCATGGTAATAGCTGTCTCCTCATTTTTAACTAGAAAATTAGGAAAACCAAAGATGAGGAAAAGACATTATTTCATAGGGTTTTCTGCCCTTTGGTCATTATTTTTGTTCCCATTGTCAAAGTTTAGGGGATGTCTTCTCCTCAATATCACACCAAAATAGTCCAGGGTTTCTACAGGACCAAACAAATGAAAATTCAAGCAAAACAAAAGAGAAGGTAAGGTAGTCTATTATAGAGAGTTGATCCAAGTACATGGCCATTTAACTTAATCTGCTTTTTCTTTTAGTTTCATTAAGTAGAAATAAGGGTTTAAATGGAACCAATTTAATGAGGATGAGGAAAAATAGAAGGAAATCAGATAGTCACCTGAATTTTACTATTTCTATAAATCCTTCTATAGGCAAATGTGGTAGGGTTAACTGGCTGATAATCAGTCTATCTGCTAATGTGAGAACCCTTTCCAAAGCTGTTTTATCTATGCATCATTGATAAATGTGGCTACTTTCATGTGCTAGATTTTTTATGTCAATTGATGATTCTATGATATATATGAACATAAACAAGTGATTCTCAGAAAAAGAAATATAAATGAATAATAAATAGAATAACATCTTTATGACAATTCTTTCTTATTGGAGTATACATATAAATAAATGATGAGATTTTTTTCTTCAGTAAATTGGCAATGTGTTTGTGTGTGCTTGTGTGGTATATTCATGTTAAGTTTTACTTAATATCCAGTAGCAACAAAATTGAAGAAAATGTAGATATAAATATATATGCTTAATTTACAGCACAACCATATTGTGAGATTTGGCAGACTAAAAAGAATAATTTTGTCATATGGCCCTAAAATATGTATAAGATATTAATTTTGAAAAACATTTTTGAAGTACTGTGTATCATCTTGTTATGTTAGACAAATAAATATACATGTTAAATAGCACAATAATATCCAAAAAGATTCATACAACTGGGATAGCAGTGACTATCTATGGGCGGTAGTGAATAAGAGATTCAAGATAGGATTCTTTAGGTAGAGTGTGTGTGTGTGAGAGAGAGAGAGACAGAGACACACAAAGAGAGACAGAGACAGAGAATGCATTTGTTTATTTGGTTTCAGAATCATTATGACAATTAAACATGGATTGGATATTTTGACATCTTTTTAAATGCTCTAAAATATTCAAATAACATTAGAATTATCTGTGTCTGTTCCTTATATATTTTGAATATCAATGCCTTGTTTGTTATATTATTTGTGAAAATAGTCTCCTGTTCGGTAAGTTTTCTTGTATTTTTCTTCATGGTTTTCTTTACTGAGCAGAACAGAAGCTTTCTAGTTTGGTGAAGTCCCATTTGTTTATTTTTGCTTTTATTTCCCTTGCTCAAGGAGACATATCCAAAAAAAAAAAGAGAGAGATTTCTAAGGTTGATATCAAGTGGTTTACTACCTATTTTCTTGTAGGGGTTTTATGGTTTCAGGTATTACATTCAGGTCATCAATTTTGAGTTTACTTTTGTATATGGTATAAGAGAGTGGTCCAATTTCATTGTTTTGCATGTATCTGCCCAGTTTTCCTAACACCACTTACTGGAGAGGCATTGTATATTCTTGCTTACTTTGCCATAGATTAATTAAATACATAAGTGGGAATATACTTCAGGGCTGTCTATTTTGTTTCATTGTTGTATGTATCTGTTTTTGTGAAAGTGTCATAATCCTTTGATCCCATTGTCTTATAGTATAGCTTAAAATCAGGGAGCACACCTTCAAATCTGCTCTTTCTCAAGATTGCTTTGTGTTTTCATGGCCTTTTGTGAATCCATTCTGAGAAAAATGCCATTGGCATTTTGATAGAAATTGCACTGAATCTGTTGATTTTGGTGGGGGGGGGGGTGGCACAGCCATTAAAATGATAGTAATCCTTCCAGTCTATGGGTGCAGTATATCCTTCCATTTGTTTGTAATCCCTTCTTTTTCTTTCTTCAATATCTTCTAGTTTTTGAGTACAGGTTTTCATCTCTGGTTAAATTTATACCTAGCTATTTTATTACTTTCACTGTGAAGGTAAATGGGATTGTTTTCTCAAATTTTTTGTGATTATTCTTTGTTAGTATCTAGAAACATGATGGGATTCTTAATATTGTATTCTGCTATTTTACTGAATCCATTTATTCTATAAATTTTTGGTGGATTCTTAAGATATTTTAAATGTTTTTCCTTTCTTCTCTTTCCTTCATTTTATCCTTCCTCTCTCCCTTCCTTCCTTTCTTCCCTTCTTCATTCTAACCACTTCCCAATTGTTAGCATTCCCTTACCATCTCAGACCATACTAATTACTTAACCTGCCATCTGCAGCTACCATAGTTGTTTGCACTTGAAAATTAATCATAAACTGAGTGTTTCATGATTTTCCTCAACTCTTTTATTGAACCATTCTACTATTCATATACTATTATAGAACTTCAAGTGTTATGGTCTTATATTTCTTTTTATTCCATAGTTTATTGCTTATTTAGTAAAATGCTACATTAAATTTTAAGTGCTATATATATTTCAAAGTTTCTTTTCATATATTAGTATGTTTAACCTTCACAACAGTCCATGAAATAGTGTTAGATATATATTATCCTCCCCTTTTGGAAGATATGAAAAATATATTAAGTACTTAACTCAGGTTCACCCAGGAGAGTATGGAATAAAATCCATAATTCTTTCATTATCATGATCTTTAATATTGTAGTGTTATAAATTTTACCTGTGTGTTGTTTTTGATATTTTCTGGTGTGAACTTTACATTTCTACCTTTGTTTTCTTTTTGAACAAATACATGTTTATTATGCCAGCTTCCTTCTGCACCTAATAGGGCATATGATATTAAAAGTTCATGGATGATCCAGACTGTGAAGCAAAGGGTCGCAGGTTCGATTCCCGTTCTAAAGCACATGCCTGGGTTGCCAGCCAGGTCCCCAGAAGCGGGCATGCAAGAGGCAACCACACATTGATGTTTTTCTCCCTCTTTTTCTCCCACTCTTCTCCCTCTCCAAAAATAAATAAATAAAATTTTTAAAAAATTTTAAAAAGTTCATGGATGATTATCAATAATTATGATATCCAATATAATTATTTAACTACCTATGTGGTGGTTTTCAACATGAATAGAACTATTCTTAAATAAAATGGATATTATTTGTACTTCTATATATTTTATTTTATACATTAAAAACTGTTTTCAGACAGCGGGTCCTTAGGCATCACTGCATTGCCAACCAGTCCATGACAGAAAGTGGGAGCCAGAAGCTATGCTCTTACTGCTTAGTTTGCATCACTGGTTACACTGAGTCCAGGGCTCTTCAAATTGTCAAGTAAATATGTTTTAAAGGTGTGTGTGAATGAATGTATCAATATTACATTTAAGTATTTTACTAAAAATTTGCTTTAATTTAAAAATGAATCATTTAGATCAACTTATATTTAATTTATTTTATTACATTTATTGGAGTGACATTGGTTAATAGGATCATATAGGTTTCAAGTGTACATTTCTATGATATATAATCTGAATGTTGCATTGTGTGCTCACCGCCCAAAGTCTAACCACCTTCTGTCACCATATATTTGGTCTGCTTTACTCCACCAGTCCCACCCCCTTTTCTATTTTTAAGTACAACATAAGCAAAGTGAACTCACATTCACAAGGAAAGTCATATTTATAGTGAGAAAAGAAATGTGCTCAGAAAACTCAAAGTCCTGGCTTCACAGTCTGCCTCCTTGAACAAAATAATTACTTCTTTTAAGTTCACCTTCCTTATAATCAGCACAGGAATCCATTAATTCATTCCAATAACAAATATTTATTAATAATCACCTATTGTATGCTATGAGCTATACTAATAGGGCATAATAATACTTTGCCTTCATGAGGTTTTTGTGAAGATCAAATGATAATGTATGTGAAAGTACCTTATAAAATTTAATAGACTACCAATATACAAAACATTTCTAATGTCCTGCAAGATTTTAAATTGCTTTTTAAAATAGAGAAGACAAAATTATATTCAGGAGAACCTTAGTATCCAGGGAATTTTATTGAATTATAATTCTTGAAAATTGCTTACATTATAACTTTTAAAATATATATTAGACAGTTTTTCAGGATACCATATTATGTTCCATACCATATAACTATAAAATAAACAATGCTTTATTAATGTTTTTTATAGCGTGTGTTTGTGTGTGTGTGCACTTTGAGGGAGGGTGTTCTATTTCATTACCATTTTTAGTTAACAAAACATATTTAAAAGCTGTTTGTCTCTAAATATATGTAACTTTTTATGAAGCTTTTATTATTATTATATCATTTTATAGATAATTTCTAATTCAAAATGTTTGCCCTTCCTGTAGTTACTTTGTTTGTTTGTTTCCCTTCCCCCAAGACATTTGTTTCATTGTTTATTGGACAGAGAGGAAGGGAGAGAAACATTGCATCACTTGATGGAGTGATGAATGTGATGAGAGAGGGACGCATCACTTGGTTGCCTACTGTATGCACCCACACCAAGGTGCCTGGACCGGGACCAAACCCACAACCTAGGTATGTGCCCTGACTGGGAATCAAACCCATGACCTTCAGTTATGAGACAATACCCCAACAAACTGAGCCATACTGGTCAAGGCACTGCTTTGCTTTTGATGGCCTTTTTAATCTGTCTGTGACCTTGCAGCTCTTTCTTTAGAAGACATTCATGAAACATACATATGTTATCCATAGTGTCTTCCCATTCTATCTAATATAATGCCTTATGTCCAGGTCAAGTACATACAAAATTTAACAGATTTATATTATAACACTTTATCTTTTTCAGAAAAATATGAAATATTCATTAACACTACATGAAATTTATTGAGCACTAATATTATGTCCAGAATTATTTAAGTGTTGTTGGAATAACAAAATATGAAGATCATTTAGCCTTATTCATTTAAAATGACAAAACCACATTTAGGGTAGACTGTAGATTGTCGAGTGTTGAAGTGGTGATCAACGTGAATTCTTTCCATTGCCTATGGACAAGATTGGAACTGAATTGTTCCTTAAAGATAGTAGAGTAAGGATAAGTAGTGTGATGGATTATATGTGTGGTATTCATTATCTTTTTTTCTTTTTCCCCTACATATTAGCTTCATATTCTTAGGAGACAAGTGTAATACATTGCTACCCTGGCTCAAGGTGTGGCCATTAGGTTTGCTCTGAAGAATGAATGTGTACGAAAAGCAAAATGTGTGTCCTGCAGGGAAAAGCTTTTAGAAGTAGCACATAAGTAATAATAATTTCTATTTCTTTGGCCTATAGGGAGGCAAGGTAGCAGAAGGAGGCTACTTTATCAGCCTAGGCTTTGAATGGGAGAATGCATGGAGTAGAGCCACAGCTGACCCATGTTGCTCATAAAATGTAGGCCAGAAATAAGCATTTGCTATTGCAAACCTCTGAGAGTTTGAAGTTGTCTGTGGCTGCAGTATAACCTAGCCTCTTCAGAGTGGTACCAGCGAGTAGCCATCTTGGGGGCTGTTAATAGCATTTCAATCTCTTCTTTTAGTAGTAGGTCACAGGTGGTACTCATTTATTGTTGAATAAATTTTAAAAATGCAAAGATTTAAAAAATGCAAAGATAGCGTGGCCATTAAATTACTCTGTCTCATTGATGACTAGATGCATCTCACTTTATATTATAATGCAATAAGTGAAGTAACAGAGGTACGTACGAAGTATGTAAGTAAAAGGGGTGTGCCTAATCAGACTGGAGCAGATATGGGGGAGAGCTTTTTGTTCCTCTGCCCACTGAATTCACCAGTACTCCTCTTACTTTATCTCTTCCTCCCCCCAAAAATTGTTACTTATAATTAAATTAGGGTTAGTTTTTACTGATGATCTGACAGCTTATCATAGCCTTTAACAAAGATTTTATTTATTTATTTTTAGAGAGAGGGGAAGGGAGAGAGAAAGAGAGGGAAAGAAACATCAATGTGTGGTTGCCTCTCACGGGCTGCTTACCAGGGAACCTGGCTTGCCACCCAGGCATGTGCCCTGACTGGGAATCTAACCAGCAACCCTTTGGTTCTCAGGCCAGCACTCAATCCACTGAACACCAGCCAGGGCAGATTATCATAGCCTTTGTGGCAACAAAAAACACAAATGTATTACGATAGACTTCTGTGTATTAAAAGTCCATCTCAGGTCTCAGTGGTGAAAATCAAAGTGGTAGAAGGACTGTGTTCCTTTCTGTAGGTTCTAGAAATTTTAATCCTCTCTATTCTAAGAAGAGAAGGCAATATCTAAAGGCTGCCCACATTCCTTTTCTTCTCTCTTCATTCTTCTTCAAAGCCTCCATAGCCAGGTCAAGTCCTTCTCACACACCATATATATCACTTTGACCTCTTTTGCCTCTCTCTATCACTGTCATGGACCATTGTGATTACATTGACACCCCCTCCCCAGGTCTTCCAGGATAATCTCTGTATTAACATTAGTTGTTTAGCAATTTTAATTCTATCTGCAACCAATTTCTCTTTGCCTTGTAAAGTAACGTATTTATGGTTTCAGAATTAAGATCTGGACATTTTGGGGAGGGAGACTATTTTTTCTGCCTACCATAATTACTGACAGTCCTATTAGATTCACTGAACCATACTTTTAGGGGCCTTCCAAGTCGCAACTAATGGAGAAAACAGTGGAGCTATCTCTGTGACAATCAGAGGGAAGGTATACAGGTAGGGACGAGTTTAAAGCTAGGAGGAAGAGAAAATGCAGTATTGGCTGGACTCTGCGCTGAGGTACTGTGGGGCAGCTGAGCAGTTTAGGTGGGAGAGGGAGAGAATATGATTATGATTTTAACAAACTCCCTGGGCTGCAGTGTAGAGTTGAATTGAGGGCAGAAGGAACAAAGCAAAGCATACAGCTCTGGGGTGAGTAGGGATCCAGAGACAAGGATGAGGCAGAGTCAGGAGTGGGTAACAGATGCTTAAGAAGGAGCACTGCTATTGCCAAGGGACTTTAGGTGTAAGGGGCTGAGAAGGACAGAAGATCCTGCAAGATTTCCAGACTTACGTAGAGGGAGAACATGAGGAGTGGAATATTTTAGAGGTATAGGGTGGAGAAGTGGACCTCTCTGATACACTAAAATTCCATGCTTTATAATATAAATACTCCCTTTCTAATTCCTCACTCACAGTTAGGTTACACCTGTCTCTGGGAAGAGATGAAGAACTCTGGGTAATGGGGTCTTGGCAGTGGTGTTAGACTAGGAAGACTAGATTCTCCATATGTACTATTCTTTTGAGGGGGAATGAATCCACATTTCAGTCCACCCTAAGATGATACTTGGAAGTTAGCTGATTTGAGGGCTGAAGCCAGGTGGGAGGGAGGTAATTTCTGGATTCCTAGTCAAGGTTCAAAATAGATGTCATGGGAGTGACACATCTATTTCATAACCTCATATAGAACTAGTAAAGCCATGTTAGTCAGCAGATGTTTTCTCATATTGAGGACCAAACTACCTGTAGGTACTGCATTTGTTCAGTACACCTGATTGTGGTGTACATAAATGTACAATCTTGACACATTATATAGATTGTCAAGTGCTGGCTTTCCCAAACTTCACCAAAATAACCTGTTGATAAGACAATTTATAGTTTACTTCTAGCTAATGTAAAAAAGAATGCCAACTTAATAGGGTTGTAGTTATTTATCAAAAAAGAGAGCAAAATTGGATATTTACTGAGATTTTAATGTCAGGTTAAGGTGGTTCTTTCAGTGCATGGCCTTAGTTAGAAGTGGGAAATGATCAGGTTCTAATAATTCAGTATTTGTGTCGAGAATTTTTTTTTTATCCTCACCCAAGAACATGGTTATTGATTTCAGAGAAAGAGGAAGGGAGGGAGAAAGGAGGGGGAAGAGAAACACTGATTTGTTGCCTCTTGCACATGTCCTAACCAAGACCAAACCCATAACCCAATCATGTGTACCCTGACTGGGAATTGAACCTATGAACTCTTGGTTCCTGGGATGATTCTCAGCCAATTGAGCCACAATGGCCAGGGAAAGATGAGGATTTACATAAAATGGATTAAAAGTGTCTTTGTCATAAACTGTAGTTTGGTGCTTTAAAAAAAAAATGGTGGGTATTTTAGGAAGTTCCTAGAATAAAAAAATTTAAAAAGTTTTAATTTCTACCCTCTTGGCAAGAATCTCCTGGGATATTCTTAAATTAATATTGATGAAGAGAGTAGGACAGGAATTTATGTTAAAGAAATAGTAAGCTATATGAATGATCTCAGGTCTTATAATAAGTAAAAAAAAAATTGGGAGAACAGCCAATATCAGCCTGTATTAAGTAATCCAATAAATCAGTGGGTCAGGAAAATATCTTAACATTATTTGCAACACAAGAATATTTCCGCCAATCACCACATTTTTAATGTTTCATTCAGTACCCAAGTCCTCGCATTGTATCCTTGATATAAGGAAACATCGTGGACCTCAGATGTTAAATGGAATCAATACACTGGTATGAAATGAATCCATGATACATACCTCTAAAATATTCTTCAGTTTGACCAAAAACAAATGTCCTAAGTTTCTGAAAGCTTTGGCTACCAGAAACAGAATGATGCCATTCATTGGGAATCTTAATGATGAAGTGTTAACTTTGCTGAAGACTGTTTTCCAGATCACCTGGAATAGTTTTGACCTGCATTATGAGAAAGTCAACTCCCCGTATAATATTATTAAGATCATCAAACAGTGTAATAATCTCTAGGAATTACTGCTGATTTAACCCTTCATGTGCCAAAGTTAGGAACTATATCCACATATATTAGAGAAATGTTACTGCATTATGAGAAGGTATTTACAAGGTATTTTGGTTTCAGTAGAGGGTGAACAAGACTTTTAAGATATATAAAGATGCCAGAATTTAATGAATATTGAACCAGACACTCTTTAATTATATGCCCAAATGCCCCTTTATTCTAGGAATTGGTATTTCTTCCAATTCCTCCCATACAACCCACGTGGCTGTAGTGAGGAAAGTTGGAGTATAGTGTAAAGCACTCTCCATTCAACATAGTTAAATAATCCAGGAACAGGAAAGGAACATGTCCCACATTCTGCCATTTAAGATTTTTCCCTGAGAATGTTGGATTTGGAATCAAGAAAACCAGGCTAATCTTTACCCTGTCCTGAAGCTTAAATATTTAAATAATTTGTATTTTTAAAACCTGGAAAAGCAAAAGGTACTATCTTAAAGTTAGAGGGATGTTAAAGAAGTATCTTATAGAAGAAAAAGAACATATCAATGTTATATGCTTAGAGCGGTAGTTCTCATATTGTTAAAATACAGATTCCTCAGTCCCACCTTCAGATTTTCTTATTTACTAGATGTGTATTAGGTTTAAATATTTGCATTTTTAACTACTTATCAGGTGATATTGATGCAGTTGGTCCAGGAACCACAGTGACCTGTATAACTCAGGTCTTAAGAGAAAAAGAGCAGATGTCTCATGGGAAAAATAAATAAAAAAGAAGAAAAATTTACCATTTGTGACACCATGGATGGACCTGAAGAACATTATGCTACGTGAAATGAACCAGTCAGAGAAAGCACATACCATATGATTTCACTCATAGGTAGAATCTAATAAACAGACCGAACTAACAAACAAAATAGAGACAAACTCAGATAGAAAGCAGGATGGCAGCTGTGGGCAAGTCTTAGGGGGTGAAGGGATCAAACGAAAAATAAAAAGGACTCATGGATATGCACAACAGTGTGGTGATTGCAGGAGGGACACGGGGGAAAGGGGAATAAATGGTAGTGGAAAAACACGATAAAAAAAGAGTGGTCAAAAATGTAAATATTTGGTCACAATAACCCACATTAGTGTGATTCCCTTCTTACATTCATGTGTTTAAGTAGGTTTAAATTATGCAATAGTTAAGAAGTGTGATTTATAGTTTCAGGTCTAACCTAAAAGTCATTTATCTATTTTGAATGTGTTTTTGTATATGGTGTAAGAAGGTGGTCTAGTTTCATTTTTCTGCAAGTATCTGTCTAATTTTCTCAACACAACTTATTGAACAAACAATTTTTAGCCAATTGTATGTGCTTGCTTCTGCTGTCTATTACCAAGTGTCCATGAGTGGACAAGTGATAAAACAACAATGGGACATTTACACAATGGAATACTATTCAGCTGTAAAAAAGAAGAAGTTTTACTCTTTGAGATAGTATGGATGGGCCTGAAGAACATTATGCTAGGTGAAATATTCCAGTCAGATAAGACAAATACCATATGATTTCACTTATATGTGGAATCTAATGAGCAAACTGAACTAACAAGCAAAATAGAGACAGGCTCATAGATCAAGAGCAGGGTGACAGCTAAGCTGGAGTAGGGTAGGTGGTGGAGGGATTGAGCAAAAAGGAAAAGGGACTCATGGACATGGTCAAAAGTGTGGTGATTGCAGGGAGAGGGGTAGGGAGGAGTATAAGGGGACTAAATGGCAACGGAAAAAATACTAGTATATATAGTATATAGTATATAGTGTATATATATACTATATATATGTATAGATATACAATGAGAGTGATTTAAAGATAAAGAAAATCTCAAGGTGAAAGAGGAGTGTGATTCTTAAAACAAAGTGCCATTTAAAATGAAGTAGAAATTCAGTAATTTTTTAACTTAAGAAGTGCGAGTTCACTATACCCAGATGCCACTAAAGACACCCCTCAGATAACTGCCAAATCTACTCTTGGCTCGTCATTCCCAATTTAAAAGGAAACATCAATGTGCTGAACGTGGCTAAAGGGACATGGTTGCTGAGGTTTCTTAATAAGAGTGTATTTGACAGTTATGGAATAGCTCAGCTGACAGTTCTTAATAAAAAGGCACTGTGTCTCTGAGAATTTTTAGCTAGGCTAAACATGAATCATATATAACATGTTATATTTTTTAGTAAACAGTTGTAACTAAGTAGATATTTAAGTGAAATTACAATCCCTATGTCTTTTCCACAAGCTAGAAATAAAAAGCATCAATGTTAAGGAATTGAGGAGATATATAACAATTTTCATAAAAAATAATTAACCCCAATGGTTAAGAGTTAGAATCAAGTCCCAGAGTCTCTTTTCGTTAAGTAACAGTCATTTAAATAATAATATTTGAGTAATAATTATAATTATTATTTATATTATAATAATTTATATAAGAATAATTATATTTGGATTGATTGAAATAATTATACAGTGTCAAAAACAAAAATGCTACATTCCTACACAAATGAATTAGAATTCTGAGGAGTCTGCAGTTTTCAGGAAAAAAGGCACTAAATTCTTTAGTAGACTATTTTTAAAAAATCAGTCATGTAAGGATCTTCTTTGAATACATTCCATAGTCCTGTGCACAATCTAATAGACCTTAAGACCAGACTACATTCTTTCACATTATGTTAATTTTTACTACTACATTCTGAGTCTTTCTTCTGTGGGCTTTTAATGAACATAATATGTATAGTTTAGAGACGAGACAATAAATGCATTAACTGAGGCACCAAATAATTCTATTTCTATCTTAAATTTAAAGCAGATTGATTGGAAGTACTAATAAACCAATCAATTAAACATATCTAAATAGGCATCTATTTTAATAATAGCCACTGGCATAGTTTGACAGTCTATAGTACGTACATAAGATTTTATCATTGTTGACTGACTTTCCACTTTGGACTTAACATTATTACAGTAGTTAAACAATTTACAGTTACTCATTTGGGAACATTTCATGAAAGAAAGGAAACTGATTCAAATAATTAAAACCGTAAAAATTTAAAAAAACACAAATGAGCTGTAAACACATGAAAAAAATGTGTAACTTCATTATTTTCAATAATCTGAAGAATTCAAATTATGACAAAATATTTGTTTCATTTACCAGACATTTTGAGGTATAATTTATACAAATTAGTGTACAGACTTTAGTGTATAGTTCCATGAGAATTGAGAAATTTGAGCACCCTTGTATTATTATCCCAATGAAGATATGAAGCATTCAGAAAACTCAGAAAAATGTGTCAATTTTGTTAGAACTATCAATTATCATTAATAGAGATACTTTAAGTGAGAAAAGATCTCTTTTTTATATATGTATTTACTATCTCCTCCGTCATTAATAATTCGTAGACTTCCGGGTTTACACTTGGTATTCTCTTTCTGCATGAAAGAACACTTTTAACTTTGCGGGAGTGCAGTAGAGATGTATTCTTTCAGGTGTTGTATTTCAGAGAGATTGTTTATTTCACTTTCCCTTTTGAATGTCATTTTTACTAGGAATAAAATTCTAAGTTGATGGTTTTATTTTTCTAGTACTTTAAAGATGTTGCTCAACTATCTTCAAGCTTACAATTTTTATGACCAGAAGTATTTCATTATTATCTTTGTTCCCTTGTATGTAGTGTGTCTTATTTGGCAACTTTTAGGATTACCTATTTATCATGGATTTTGAGTAATCTGATTATGATGTTCCTTCATGGACTTTTCTTTTGTTTCTTATGCTTGGAGTTTGGTTTGTTGAATTTCTTGGATCTTTGAGTTGATACTTTTCATCAAATTGGAAAATCATTTGATCCAGTTTCATCAAATTGGGCCATCATTTTTCAAAGTCCTCTCTGCCTGCCACTCCTCTCCTTTGGGTTTTCCAATTACTGGTAACAGTTCATATTTTCAAGTCTTGTTTTTAAGCTTATTTTCAAAGAGATCTAAGCAGCTGTTAGTCTAGGGCTAATTTTTCTACACTAATGAAACAAAATTTTTCTGATGCCTTTGGGCCATAGAAGTTTGAATAACTTTGAGGAAGTGCATATTGCAAAAAAAAAAAAATGTACTTTCCAATTTTTTGACCAATAAGAAAACATCATTGTATTATAAAATAATTAAAATTAAATTAAATTCTGAATGTGAATTAAATTCATAGAATGTGAATACTCATTTAGACACACACTAGCAGAAAAATATTAGAATGAATATCATTAAGAGTTAATAAACTTGAGCTTACCTTTCTCAGTAAACAGTTAAAAAAAAAAAAACTGGCAAAGGATAGAACCTAATTAGCTTGACACTTTTAAAATACCTTAAACAAAGGAACACACACTTTACCCTTTACCCAAATGGGGAAAATGGTCGGACAATTGTAACTGACAACAATTTTTAAAAATGTGAAAAAGCCTAATCCCAGAAAAATAGCAATGCTTCAAATTGTTTTTAAAATTCTTTCAAAGCATAAGTTATAGATAAAAATTAAAATAAGTAAAAAAAAATTGGACATTTTCTACTTCCACTTAATTTCTACCTTTCTGGAACAGTTTAGCTAGAGACTAATTAACCAAAATTATGAATTTTGAGTCTTATTTTTAGTTCTGGTTGATTTTTATAAACAAATGACATTGATTAGACAAGACCAAAAAGAGATGCATGATTATTACTAAAGCCTATGATAATTAATATCCCCTAATGACAGATTATTTTAAGTATAGGTCATATTAGTAGATTGTCAAAAAATAAAATCAGCTCTAGTGACACAAGCATTATAAAAACTTAAAAATGAAGTAGATTAAAATCAAGTAGTACATGAGTATACTGCATATACCATCAGTATGGAGACTTTAGTAAATCTTTTTTCAGATTTTGCATTCTAGGTTGTGATGTACAATGTATATCTTACAGTTGCTTTTAACCCAACATATCCATAAACCATTGACTATACTTGGACACTACTCCCCAGTTAACCTTGCAGTCAAGTGAAATGTTGCATCATCAATGGATTCTGCTTCACTTAGGTTTCCTTCGTATTTGATCTAATGACAAACAATAAGAGAGAGAAAGAGACAAGAGACAGAGAAAGAGAAGAAAAAGAAGATGGGGAAAGGGGAAGTGGAGGAGAGCATGAGCCAGAGGAAATGGTGAAAGACATGGGGGAGGAAGAGAGGAAAAAGAAAAAGTCAAAATAGATAGCACTGTGGTATACGAGCAGGTAGAAGTCAATCTGAACCACCAATCCTTAATTGTAGATCCCATGTGTAGATATTTTTATTGTTGTTCTTTCCATTGTTTCTCTTACAGTTTACCGGTAAAAGTACTAAAAAATTCCCTTAAGACAAATACTTTATAATCTTATAAAGATCATAGGCTACACTGTAAATCATTTTTACTTCACTAAAGTGATTTAATTAAAAACAAAGTGAAACCAAATCAAACAAACAAAAAATGAAGTTAATCATGAACACCAGTCACTAACCTATACTCCCCAGCTCATCGATGAGGAAAAAGTATCATATTCCTAACTTATAAGTAAGTAATCCATGACATTATAAAGTTTGCATAGCTTCTGGTATTTCAAGATTGGACAGTTGGAAGAAGATGATGGTTTTATTCAATGGAGATACCCAACACATGACTTACCTCCCTGGATTACTATACAATTAAAGACTCACATTACAGGGGTATATGCAAAATGGAGTTACTAGAGCAAATTAACTATCAAATTGAAATAAACATAATTTCTACGTATCTTGACTGTGTATGTGCATGCATGTGTGTATGTTTGTTTTTGTTGAAGAAAGAGAAACAAATCTGTTTTGTTATATGAAAATCTTCCATTGCAACGTTGGGCCCTGGTTAAACAATCCTCCATGTTGTTTACATGTCACAAAATTCTAGGCAGGTCAGTGTATTATAAAAGCTAGTTGTGTGTCTGTGTTGGCTAACCCAACATGGACAAGCTAACTACTTATGAGTTGCTGTCTGTACCATGTACTGTGGTTTGTGCATTTCCATAGGAACTAAGTAAAAATGCAGACACCTCCTGTAGTAACCAACTATGCAAATTATCACAAGTGCATTTTTTTAGTAAACATCATCTTTATTTTGCAAATGAACCAAGTTTATCAGAAAGGTCAGGACGCTATCACATGTGCTCTCTTTATCAACTTAGTAAATGTTTCAATTAATACCTGTGACTTTTTGGCCTTGTCATATTGCACAACCTATTTCCCTCTGGCATCTGCTACAAAGATCATTCCACTTAACTAATTTTTTTTTTTTATGAGTCAACCTGGTTGTGGGAGTTAAACCAGCCCCCTCAATGTAAGATAATGAAAGAAAGAATCAGAGATAGAATCAAGTTTTCTGACTGTCTCTAGATTTTTACCTTTTATTAATCTAAGAAAAATAGATAAGTTTCTTTAAATATATGTCAAGGACAATACATTCTTTTTTTTTTTTTTTAATTTATTTATTTATCTTTAGAGGGGAAGGGTAGGAGAGAAGGAGAGGGAGAGAAATATCAATGTATGGTTGCCTCTTGTGTGTCCCATGCTGGGAACTGGCCTGAAACCCAGGCATGTGCCCTGACTGGGAATCGAACCTCGATCCTTTGATTCGCAGGCCCGCGCTCAATCCACTGAGCTACACCAGCCAGGGCTATTCTTACTAGAGTCTCTAAATTCACTGCAGTTAAACAGATTATTTCCCCCCCAACTTAAAGGATCTTTTACTTTTTCCTGACTCCATAATTCCATTTACTTGGAATATTCACAATAATTAAGACATACTGTATATTGGGAAGAGATATCTTCATCTCAAGTGAGGGTCTCGACTTGTCCATCAACACTCCACAGCTTTCAGGCATTTTACAGTTCTTGTATTTTAATATATCTAGAGAATAACTTTTTTTCAATAATTATCAACAAGATAGAAGGTCTTAGTAACCTAGAAGGGGGACACTACGTTTCAAAGCCCTCTTTCAACATCTTATCACTCACTGGCACAGCTAACAGTATTTTTGATACTGGTCCCCATTGTCATTTCTATTAGAAAAATAAGTTAATTAATTTTAAAAATTACCAAATACCTTTTTTTAGTTGTAGATACAATAAGAAACACAATGGTAAATAATAAGTGATCCCTCTCTTCAAGCTATTAGATTCTAACAATTCCCTGAAAGATGCAATGAAAAACAATAGCAGTACATATAAAATAATGAAGAAGGCTTGATTTTCCACTATCATTTTGGGTTACATACCTCGATCAATTCTTTTTTTACTGGCTGAAGTTTCAGAAGGAATAGGAGAATGTATCAAAGGAAATATTTAAAGGCAGAATTCTGAGACTTTGTGAAACTGATGAGTGGTCAATGAAAGAAATTATAAAAGATTAAGAAACCCAAATACTCACAAAAATTACAAGCAGGAAAAATAAAATAAAATGTATACCATGGTAATAATGAAAAACACCAAAGAGCTGGCATATATTTTATAAACTGCAAGACTGAAATTTTACCTTAAAAGGGGTAACGATTTGACAGACCGCTTCTCTGCTGTCACAAGGAATGCCGGGAGACAGCGATGCAGCTGAGAGGGCAGCAACTGTCAGCCAGGATCAGTGTAACCAGTGAAGGTGTCTTTCAAAATGAAAGCGATATAATGACATTTTCTGCAGAAATTTGACATTGCATGCCACCGGCGATGTCAATTTTAGGATCATACACTCTCCTAAGAATATTTTAAATGTTGTGATACTAGAGGATTTAAGTATTAAGAGAAAAGAAAAACACAAAATATGTTAAATATACATAAGCAACACTAAATGTATGTTAATTGCAGAAAATAACAAAAGTAGTTTATGGAGTTTAAATGAAAAATATAATTAAAGTACACACAAATTAGCATGTAATTTTTGATATGGAAGAATGAAGATCAAATGTTATAATGTCTTTGCATTACCTGGGATGAGCTAAAATACATTGATTAAATTTAGAATTGATATATTGTGTGCCTTTTGTGTCTAGAGTATATAATGTATGATGGAAACAAAAAGTATAACTTTCAAACTTGTAGAGGGATGAAAACTTAAAGAATGAACAATAAATTCAAATGGAAGTTAAAATTTAAAAGGGAGAGGAAAACACATAAATACAAAGTAAAGTGAAAAACAAGTCCATATGTAACATTAATTTTTGTAATTAAAATTGATTAAATTCTTGCAAAAATTTTCATCATGGATTAGAAATATAATCAAAACTATGCTGTTTATAAGAGACACCTAGACAATAAATTGTCAAAATGATTCATTAAAAGCAGAAAGAAAAAAGGAGATAGTTACCTACAAAGGAGTTCCCATAAGTCTATCAGCTGATTTCTCAAAAGAAATTTTACAGGCAAGAAAGGACTGGCAAGATGTATTCAAAGTGATGAAAAGCAAGGACTTACATATCCAAGATTACTCTATCCAGCAAAGCTATCATTTAGAATGGAAGAGCAGATAAAGTGCTTCTCAGACAAGATAAAGCTAAAGGAGTTCATCATCACCAAGCCCTTATTATGTGAAATGTTAAAGGGACTTATCTAAGAAAAAGAAGATCAAAACTATGAACAGTAAAATGACAACAAACTCATAACTATCGAACAACTGAACCTAAAAACAAACAAACAAACAAACAAAAAACTAGCAAACAACCAGAACAGGAATAGAATCATAGAGATGGAGATCACATGGAGGGTTATCAGTGGGACGGGGGGGGGGGGGAGGATGGGGAAAAAGGTACAGGGAATAAGAAGCATAATTGGTAGGCACAAAATAGATAGGGGGAGGTTAAGGATAGTCTAGAAATGGAGAAGACAAAGAACTTATATGTACAATCCATGAACATGAACTAAGGGGGGAAATGCTGGAAGGAGGGAGGTGCAGGCAGAGGGAGATAAATGGGACAAAAAAAATAGGACAACTGTAATAGCATCATCAATAAAATATACTTAAAATGATTGTAAAAGATGAAAATAAACTACTAGGCAAATTTAAACTGAAAAGCTGGTATAGCTATTTAATAAAAGACAAATTAAAATGTAAGACAAACATGATTACTAAATTTTTAAAAATCAATAATTCCTGTGATAAAAAGGTCCAAAAACTATGATTATATAATTGTTCTAAAAGAGCTCTCAATAATCTAGCCTCAAAATGTAGGAAGGAAAAAATAAAAATACCAGGCTTCTTACTTTAACATATACATTTTTTCTTAGTGAGTAATAGAATGAACTGTCTAGACTTATACAAGACTTGAATAAATTTTAAAAATTAGCCTAATATTTATATACAGAACACTGAACCCAGAAACAGCAGAATTAATCTTTCCAAGCACCAGAACATTTGTGAAACTGACTGTGTGTAATGACTTCAAGCATGCAGGACACAAGTCTATGTTTTCTGTGAAAGTTACTTTAAGGTTACGTGTCTTCTTTCTTTATTTTTATTGTTGTTCAATTATATTTTCCCCATTTTCCCCCATTACTCTCCCCAGCCCCACCCACCCCCACCTCCTACATTCAATCCTCTATCACCTCCGTTGTCATTGTCCATGTGTCCTTTCTTATGAATTGTATTTTTTTCTTATAGATATGTTGATTTTTGTGAAATAGTGGTTATAAGATATATTTTGCAAATATCTTCACTCTTTCTCATCTTCAGATAGTCTCAATGGCATCTTAATACAAAGAAGTTCATAATTTTGATGTTGTCTAATAATATAAATTTTTTCTTTAATATATAATTGTATAGATTTTTTATTATTTTAATTAATAAACCATTACCTACTTTAATTTTATTAAGATGATTATAAAGGAATTTTACATTTTTATTATGTAGACTTTTAACTGTTTTGCTTTTTACATTTAGATCCACAACACATAGAAAAATTTTATGTTGTGTAAAGTAAGGTAAAAATAATGAAGACGAATACTCATTTCCATTTGGAAAATCACCCATTCATGAGGTGATTTTCAATAAGGTAAAAACCTATTCTTACCTTATTCTTACCCATTCAATAAGGTAAAAACCTATTCTTACCTTATTGAAAACATTTTCATCTTTATTGTAAATTAGATAAATGCTCATGTTTCAATCTGTTGTCTCTGTTCTTTTTTGTATTAATGCTTCATTACTGCATTTTTAAACTAAACTACAGTGTTGATATATGTTCATATTCAAGATTGTGTTGGTATTTTTGGCCCACTGCATTGCCATATAAATACTGAAGTAGTTTTTTCTTTGGCTTTACTGAGGTATAATTTACAAATAAAAATTATATGTATTTAAGGTATACTACTTAATGTTTTGAGATACATGCCTATTGTGAAACAATCACCACAATTAAGATACTCGACATATCCATCACCTCACACAGTTATGATTTCTTTTTAAAGATTTGCATTGACTTTTACAATGAGTTTGCCACCAGAACACAGGTGTCATGGAAACCACTGCTAAATCTAAGCCAAAATAGAAAAAGAAGTCTCATATCAGCCTCGTCGTCATTGGACATGTAGATTCTGGCAAGTCATCATTACTGGTCTTCTGATATACAAATGTGATAGGACTGCAAAACAGAACCATCGAAAAATTTGAGAACATTACTGAGGTGGGGAGCAGCTCTTTCTGGTACTCCTGGGTCTTAGATAAACTGAAAGCTGAATGTAAGCATGGTGTCACCATTGATATTTCCCTGTGGAAATTCAAGACAAGCAAACTGGTGACTTTCAGTGACACCACAGGACACAGAAACTTTATCAAAAACACGACTATGGGCACATCTCAGACTGACTGTGCTGTACTGATTTTGCTGATGGTGATGCTGAATTTGAAGTTGGTATCTCAAAGAACGGTCAGACCCATGAGCATGCCCTTCTGGCTTACACACTGGTTGTGCAAAATTAATTGTTGTTGTTAACAAAATGGATTCCACCGAGCTGCCCTACAGCCAGAAGAGATGTAAGAAAGTTGTTAAACAAGTCAACACCTACATTAGAAAATTGGCTACAACCCTGACACAGTAGCATTTGCCCCAGTTTCTGGTTTGAGTGATGTCCACATGGTTTAGCCAAGTGCTAACATGCTTTGCTTCAAGAGATGGAAATACACTTGTAAAGATGGCAATGCCAATGGAACCACACTGTTTAAAGCACTGGATCCCCTCCTGCCACCAGCTTGTACAATTAACAAGCCCTTGCATCTGCCTCTCCAGGATGTCTACAAAATTGGTAATATTTGTAATGTGCCTATTGACTGAGTGGAGACAAGTATTCTAAAACCCAGCACAGTGATCATCTTTGCTCTAGTCCACATTACAACTGATCTAGAATTCATGGGGCTTTGAGTGAAGTTCTTCTGGGGACATTGTGGGCTTCAATGTCAAGATGTGTCTGTCAAAGATGTTCATTGTAGTAATATAGCCAGTGATAGCAAAAATGACTCACCAGTGAAAGCAGCTGGCTTCACAGCTCAGGCGATTATTCTCAACCATCAGGCCAAATTGGTGCTGGAATTGCACCTGTGCTGGATTATCACACAGCTCACATTGCTTGTAAAATTACTGAGCTGAAGAAGAGATTGATTATAATTCTGGGGGAAAAAAAAACCTGGAAGATGGCCCAAAGTTTCTGAAATATAGTGATGCTGTCATTATTGATATGGTTCCTGGCAAGCCCGTGTTTGCTAAGAGTTTCTCTGACTATCGCCTTCTAGGCCATTTTACTGTTTGTGACATGAGACACACAGTTGCTGTGGGTGTCATCAAAGCAGTGGACGAGAAGGTGGCTAGTCTTCCCCAAGTGATAAAAAGGCTAAATGAATATTATCCCCCATACCTGCCACCTCAATCTTAATCAGTGGTGAAAAAAAAAATGGTCTCAGAACTGTTTGTTTCAATTGGCCATTTAAACTTCATAGCAAAAGATTGATTAATATTTACAAGGCACCATAAAATTAAAAGTAAGAATAATGTGCTGTAGATCATTTGTTCTTTTGTGTGTGACAGTGATTAGTTTTTAAAGTTGATAATGGAAACAACTGGACTAAAAAATCTGTTACAGAATTTTGAAACCCATTAAAACAATGTTTAATTAGAAGCCTTTGTATTTTGGTCAACACCGTAAATTCTTATAATGCTACTTAGTAAAAAGCTTAACTAGGAGTTGCCCAAATCCTATTTCTATTTTTTTCTTTTTTTTAAAGTTTTATTATTTTACTTTTATTCTTGTTCTCTCTCTTTTCTTTTCTTTTCTTTTTTAAAATATATTTTATTGATTATGCTATTACAGTTGTCCCGTTTCTCCCCCATCATTCCCCTCCACACTACACACCCCCTCCAACCCACATTCCCCCCTTTAGTTCATGTCCATGTGTCGTAAGTTCTTTAGCTTCTACATTTCCCATACTATTCTTGCCCTCCCCCTGTCTATTTTCTACCCACTATCTATGCTACTCATTCTCTGTACCTTTTCCCCCTCTCTCCTCCTCCCACTCCCCTGTTGCTAACCCTTCATATGATCTCCATTTCTGTGGTTCTGTTCCTGTTCTAGCTGTTTGCTTAGTTTGCTTTTGTTTTAGGTGTGGTTCTTAATAGCTGTGAGTTTGCTGTTTTTTCATTGTCATATTTTTATCTTCTTTTTCTTAGATAAGTTCCTTTAACATTTCATATAATAAGGGCTTGGTGGTGATGAACTCCTTCAACTTGACCTTATCTGAGAAGCACTTTATCTGTCCATCCATTCTAAATGACAGCTTTGCTGGATAGAGCAATTTTGGATGTAGGTCCCTGCTTTTCAAGATTTCAAATATTTCTTTCCAGCCCCTTCTTGCCTGGAAGGTCTCTTTTGAGAAATCAGCTGACAGTCTGATGGGAACTCCCTTGTAGGTGACTGTCCCCTTATCCCTTGCTGCTTCTAGAATTCTCTGCTTCATTTGAATCTTGGCTAATATAATTACGATGTGCCTTGGTGTGTTCCTCCTTGGGTCAACTTCTTTGGGACTCTCTGAGCTTCCTGGACATCCTGGTAGTCTATTTCCTTTGCCAGATTTGGGAATTTCTCCTTTATTATTTGTTCAAATAGGTTTTCCACTTGTTGCTCTTCTTCTTCCCCTTCTGGGACCCCTATAATTCGGATGTTGGGACATTTAACGATGTCCCGGAGGTTCCTAAGCCTCTCCTCATTTTTTTTGAATTCTTGTTTCTTCCTCATTTTCTGTTTGGTTGTTAGTTTCTTCCTTCTGGTCCACTCCATTGATCTGAGTCCCAGTTTTCCTCCCACCTCTATTGGTTCCCCATGCATCTTCCTTCATTTCACATATTGTAGCCTGCATTTTTTCATCTAATTTGTGAGCAAAGTCAACCAATTCTGTGAGCATCTTGATGACCAGTGCTTTGAACTGTGCATTTGATAGGTTGGCTATCTCTTCACTGCTTAGAGGAATTGGCTCTAGGGATTTTATTTGTTTTCCGATTTGAGCCATTTTTGGTGTTTTTTGTTTGTTTGTTTGTTTGTTTGTTTTGGTTTGGTTTTAGACTGGTCGCAGCTATTACATATAAGGGGTGGAGCCTCTGGTGTTCCCCAGTGTGGGGCAGCCCAGTCGCTGGGTTGTGACACTGTATTTGGGGGCGGGGTCTGAGAGGGAACAATGGCTCCTGCTCCGCTCTCTCCTGGATTCAGTCCCTTCCACCACTTCCCCTCTGCCTGGACCGTCTGTGTGCTCGAATGTGGGACCACCTGGTCAGCCAGCTGCCTTGTGTGGCCTCACTGGTTCTGCACAGTTGCCCCCCTGTGCCCGGGGACCACCAGCCGCCGCCTGTGCACCTGGGAACTGCATGCCGCTGCTGCTTGCGTTCCAGGTCTGCACCTCCACTTTCTCCTGCCGCGACTCCACCCCCTTACCAGTCTGGATGAATGGTTGTTGGACTTCCGTACAGTTCAATTTTCTATAAGTTCTGGTTGCTTTCTTGTTTCTAAATATTTGTTGTCTTTAATTTTGGTTGTGAGAGGAGGCACAGTGTGTCCGCCTACGCCTCCATCTTGGCCGGAAGTCCCCAAATCCTATTTCTGATGTTCATCTGCTGAAACTTTAGAATTTGATAATCCTGGGTTAGTTTTTTGTTGTTTTTTTTTTTGTTTTTCCCAGTGTGGGAACATTAGGTAATTTTTTCACATTGTCTTAAGGAGAGAAATCATCTGTTTACAAATTAAAAAGCTATTGGAAAGGGGTCTGTTGACGCAATATTTCATAGATTATGGACAGATAAACAAAGAACATTTTTGTTTATTTGTAAGCTATTTATAAAGGCCAAACGCTGTAACATTTTTTGCCCATGTATTGCATATAAAATGTTATATAGTTACATTAATATTAAGCAAAGTTGTGGAATGTCAAATTTTAGCTTTCCACTTATTGGAATGTGAATTCTTACATTTACAAATACTAAGGTAGTTCAAAGAATCTAAAATAAAGCCTAAATACTATTAAGCACTGTCTTGGAACAGTTAATTATATCCAGACTTTTAAAAAAATGATGCTAGAAAATGAAATTTTATTTAAGCATAATTGACTTATTACATTATTTTCACATGTGCAGTATAATAATTGGTATGTATTACAAAATCATCACCACAATAAGTCTAGTTAACATTCTTTACCACATATTTTTCATATAACTGGTGATCACTTTCATGATTTTTGTGGAGAAATGTCTATTAAAACCTTCACTGGCATTTTAATTTTGGATGTAGGTTTTATATTGTTTAATATTGAAGTATATATATCCCTTGTATGTCCCTATTAACTCATTATCAGACACATGCTTTGCAAATATTTCTTCTATTTCATAGGTTTCATTTTTACTGTTGATTATTTATTTTGTCTTTCTGAAGCCATTTAGTTTTATGCAATCCCACTTGTTTATATTTGCTTTTGTTGCTGGTATTTTTCATGCTTTAACTCTCAATAAAAAAATCAACGTCCAGAACAATGTCAAAAAGCTTTTCCTCTTTCTTTCTTCTAGTAGTTTTATGGTTTCAGGTCTTATGTTTATACCTTTAAACCATTTGAGTTTATTTTTTATATGGTATAGGAGTCTGATTTGTTCTTCTCCATCTGGACATTTGGTCTCCTGACATCATTATAGAAAAAAATCTTTCTCTGTTGTGTGTTTTTGGCAATGTTGTTGAATATCACTTTGCAATAGATGTGAGGATTTTTTTGTCTGGGCTCTCTGCTCTGTTCTTTTGGTCTCTAGGTCTGTTTTTATGTCAGTACCATATTGTTTTTATTACTGTCACTATATAATATATTTTGAAGTTAGGAAGTGTGATGCCTCCATCTTTCTTCTTCTTGCTTAATATTGTTTTGGCTCTTGAGGTCATTTGTTGTTTCATGTGAATTTTAGGATTGATTTTTCTATTTCTGAAATGAACACCATTAGAGTTGTGATGGCAAGATACATTGTTTCTGGAGGAAGTCAGATATATAAAGAAGGAGATGGCATGCTTTGTAGATAAGTCTAAAAATATGATTGGATTACAAAATAAAAAAACAAAAGATAAAATGTAGTAAATAGTTGGTTTATATACTTTACATTTTTTTTACTGCAGTTAATGCCAGACATAAAGCAAGAGAAGACATCAAAGTTTCCAGAAGAGGACAAAGGAGGAATTTTATTCATGAAATGATGGAAAAAGAAAAATATAGTATGTCTATACAAAACTATTGTAAATAATCAGAAACAAAAATAAAACATTTACTGTTGATTAAAATATTTTGAAAAGTCTACAGAAAAAAATATAAAACAATAATCCAAGCTAAATCAAATACCCTAAAAAATGACTAGAGGTTATTAAAAAAAATCAAAATCCCTGAAAATAAATATAAAGAAAAATAAACAAATGAGAGGTGATTTAACTCAGGAGATATAGAAAACAGATTGAAATCATAGATGTAAATAAAAGGTCATCAAACATATGCAGGAAAAGAACCAAGGGGATAAAAAATGGTCTAAAAAGGGAAAATTATGAAATAATACTCTTATTTAAAAATATTTTTAATTTTAAATTTACAGATCACATTCAATATTATTCTGTATCAGTTTCAGATGTGCAGCATAGTAGTTAGACAATTGTGTACAGAGTGGTGCTCCTGGCACTTTAAGAACCCCCCAGCCCCATACAAAATTACCGTGACATCATTGACTATATTCTTTACGCTTTATTTTAATTCTCTGTGACTATTCTGTAACTACCAATTTTTACTTCTTAATCCCTTTACCTTTTTAACACAGTTTTCCAAATCCACTCCGCTCTATCAGTCTGTCAGTCTGCTCTCTGTACCTATGAGACTGTTTCTGCTTTTTAATGAGGGAACATGTCAAACCTTTCAGAATGGCTATCACCAGTAAATCAACAAACAAGTGTTGGTGATGATGTGGAGAGAATGGAATCCAAGTGCCCCATTGGCGGAAAGGCAGATTTGTCCAACCACTATAAAAAACAGTGTGGAGGTTGCTCAAAAAATTAAAAGTGGAATTAATTTATGTCCCAGTGGTTCCACTTTGGGGAATATATCCATATAAATCAAAAATTAATTTGAATGAGCATATTCATATCCCTTTTCATTGCAGCATTATTTATAATAACCAAGAAATGGAAGCAACCCAAGTGCCCAACAATATACGAGTGGTCATGATAAAGGGTCAGGTCTTTACCCTATTTTTTTATTATATTATTTGGGGATTTTTGACGTTGAGTTTCCTTAGTTTTTAATAAACTTTAGATATTATCTCCTCATCAGCTGTATCATTGGTGACTATGTTCTCCCATTCAGTGAGTTGTTTTTTCATTTGGTGGATGATTTTCTTTGCTGTGTAAAAATATTTTTGTTTCATGGTGTCCATCTACTTGTATGTATTTTTTGTTTCCCTTGCCCAAGGAGATATATCAGAAAATATATTGCTACAGAACATGTCTTAAATTTTACTGCATATGTTTTCTTCTAGGATTTTTCTGTTTTTGAGTCTAATATTTAAGTCTTTAATACAAGCTGAGTTTATTTTTGTGTATGGTGTAAGAATGTGGTTTATTTTCATTTTTTGTGTGTATCTGTTCAATTTTCCCAACTCTATTTATTAAATAGACTACCTTTACACCATTGATTGTTCTTCCCTCTTTTGTTAAATATTAATTGACCATAGAGGGGTGGGCTTATTTCTGGGATCTCTATTAAGTTCCATTGATCTATATGTCTGTTTTTGTGCCAGTGCAATGTTCTTTTGAATACTATGACCTTGTGATATAGTTTGATATCAGGGAGCGTGATTTCTCCAATATTGTTCTTTTTCAAGATTGCTATAGCTATTCATGTCTTTTGTGGTTCCATATCAATTTTTTTTTGTATATTTGCTGTAGTTCTATGAAATACCCCATTGATATCTTGACAGGAATTATGTTTAATCTGTATGTTGCTTTGGGTAGTATGGCCATTTTAATGATCTTAATTCTTCCTATCCACAAACATAGTATATGTTTCTATTTATTTGTATCTTCTTCAAGTTTTTTCTTCAATGTCTTATAAGTTTCCAAGTACACATACAGGATTTTTACATCTTTGGTCAAATTTATTTGGCTGCCATCTATAAATCAACAAATAAAAAGTGTTAACAAGGATGCAGATAAAAAGGAACCCATGTGCACTGTTGGCGAGAATGAAGATTGGTACAGCCATTATGAAAAACAGTATGGAATTTCTTCGAAAAATTAAAAATGAAACTGCCTTTTGACCTAGTAATTCCACTTCTGGGAAATATCTGAAGAAACTCAGAACACTAATTTAAAAGACTATACGCACTCCCATGTCCACTGCAGCATTTGATTTGGATGCAACCAAAGTGCTCATCAGTAGATGAATGGATAAAAGAACAATAGATACTACTCAACCATGAATAGAGAAGGAAATCTTAACTTTTGCCACAGCGTGTATGCACCTGCAGAGTACTACGCTGAGTGAAATAAGCTACTCAGAGAAACACAAATACCATATGATTTTGCTTCTATGTGAAATCTAATGAACAAAATAAACTAACAACCAAAATAGAAATGGACTCATAGACAAAGAACAACTGACAGTGGTCAGAGAGAGGGGAGTTGGAGGTCTGGGTGATAAAGGTGAAGGGATTAAGCAAAAAAAAAATGAAATAAAATAAAACACTCATAAACATAGTCAACAGTATGGTGATTACTAGTGAGAAGGGGGGGTGGTGTGAAGTAGAAAAGGGTATAAGGGAGTAAATGGTAATGGAAGGAGACTTGACTTGTGGTGGAGAACACACAGTACAATGCACAAATGATGCACTACAGATTTGCACACCTGGAACCTCTGTAATTTCATTACCATTTTTACCCCAATGAATTTAACAAAAATAAAGTAAAACAGTTCAGTTAATTTTCTCTATCAATAGTTTAAACAAGAAAAGTATATGATCAAGTCAACAGATGAAAATAAACAGTTGACAAAGTTTAAGACAAATTTATATTAAAAATCTTAGTAAAATAAGAATATAAGGGAGCATCCTCAACCTGAAGAAGAACATTTACAGAAAAAAAAACCCTACATTTTGTATTTTGAATAATAGTAAAAGGTTGAATTTTTGCCCTCATATTGGTGAAATGCAAATGTGTCTCCTATCATACCTCTTCAACATCATACTATCAGTCTTGTAAGCACAATAAGGTAAGAAAACAAAATAAAAATACATAGATTAGAAAAAAAGAGAAAAATTGTCTATTGGTAGATGGCATAATAGTCTACAAAGAAAATTCCCCACATTATCTATAAAAATATATGAGAACTAACAAGTGAGTACTTCAAGATTATACAGCACAGGTTCAACATATAAAGTGTAATTGTATCTCTGTATATTCACAATAAATAGTTAGAAATTGAAAATAGATTAATAGGACCATTATCGTTTGCACTAAATACTTAAGCTTACGTGGCAAAATATATGCAAAGACAGTATTTTAAATAAAATCAAAGGAGACATAAATAAATGAAGAGATAATTAGGAAGAGATAAATTTATGAATTGATTACCTCAATATTGTTAAGATATCAGGTCGGCCAAAAAGATCTATTAGCTCAAAGCAATCTCAGACAAAATCCCAGAAATATTTTTTTAATTGAAGTAAAAACCTACTTCTAAAATTTATATAAATTTGTAAAGGGACTAAAATGAAAAAAAATTGACAATAAACAATAAAGTTGGATAAATCACTTTACCTGATTTCAAAATTCATCAAAAACTGTAGTAGTGAATATGGATGAATCTCATATACTTTGTTCTTAGGGGAAAAAAGTACAGCCCCCAAGGTTACTCCTGAATGAATCTATTTATGTGATATTTTGCAAAGATTTAAAGTATAGTAACGGTGAATATATTGTGTTTCTCATGGGCTGGGTGTATGCAGAGAACTTAAATCCAAGAGAGCTAGAGTGACTATTCTGGAGATGGGATAATCATTCTAAATTTTGATTGTCGAAGTTGTTACGTAACTGAAGTGATTTGTGTTAACTCCAAAAAAAGTCTAACAATGGTGAATTTTATCATATGTAAATATTAACTAAAATACTATAGAAAATTTATGCATAAATTATTCAATTAAATTTTTTCTAAGTAATAAAAGTAAATAACATGTTTCTTATGGATAAACACATAATACTAAGTTATAAATAATTTTATCTAATAAGAGAAGTAAGACAGATATAGTTATGGAAGAATCTATAAAAAAACTGGTAAGGTTCCATTTATTAACCTGCACATGGTCTCCATAGGAGAATTGTGCATCTATCTATCTATCTATCAAAATATTTAATTCATTCTTAAACAAATAATATTTATAAAGAACTGTGTACTGTGGCAAAGATAGGAAATGAATCACAAAGGAGTATTTCAATTGCTTGTAGAGAAAAAATAATCAGCTAAGATTATAAACAGAATGTATTGGTCAATGTTATCTTGAAAATTAAATAACTAAAGCATTGAAATTACTTCCATACTCCTGGATGGAACAGCCTAAAATTTAATTCTGGCTCTTTTCTGGACCAGCTAACTCAGTAGGACAAAATCTAAGGGACAATGACACTACATCTGCCAAACGAATGGTTGGACTGAGAATTAAGTCAGCACAGTAGAAACAGAGCTATCAACATGCTTCAAAAATGGGCGGGATAAAAATGTGATCCGTAGACAAAATTAAAGGTACCTAAGTAGTAGTTTGAATTAAAAATATGGTTATCAGGTATATTTATCACTAAGAAATTTCACTTTAGTTCGCATACTTTCATGTGAAATGACATTAAAGTAGAGTAATTGGGTGTTATGTACATTTATGAGTGATTAATAAACCGAATTTAGGTGAAACAACTTAGTCCTTGTATGAATGGATTAATTGACTATAATATTATAATTTGAATTTATGTTTAATTTTACTAGTGACTTGGATGGAAACAATAATGGTCATGATAGCAATGGCAATTTAAACATTTGTCATCATTTATACAAGTACATTGTTCTAAATACTTTACATATTTAATTAATGTTAACCTTTACAAGAATTCGATGACTCTAGTTTATATTTTACATATAAAGAAGTTGACTCTCAAGGGTTCAGGACACATAATAAAAGATGAAGGTTGAATTTAATTTTCATTCTGTCTGAGTCCAAATCATCAACCTGTTCTTTGAGTTTGCCAAGTCTTTGGATAAGGGAAAGGTGAGACACATTGTTAATAACTTTGATGGTAAGTAGAATCCTCAAGGAGATGAGCAGATTGGAATAATGGACCGTATCATCAAAGTAGAAATTTAATGGGAAAAATAGTGAGCCCTATATTTATAAAATAAACTAATTATATAATGACTATACTAAGTTCAATAATATACAGAAATATATGAGGTTCCAGATGTAGGACCATTTGAATAAATAATGTGATGTTGCAACTCTGCAGTCTGATGTAATTAGGCTGAATGAAAGGAAGCAGAGCACTCAAGTAGAGGAAGAATAAAAATACAAAACTGTGTTCCTATTACTCTACATGTCCTACTATTTAGTTTAGTTCTGGGAATCACATTTTTAAACAGCTACATTAACAAACTGGAATGTGTCCAGTGAAAGTAATTGGAGTACAAGTGAAATCAATACCATATATAGGAAAAAAGTTTTCAGTGATTAAAAAAGATTCATTGGGAAATGTATTTTTATTTTATCTAAGTTCTAGTATTTGTAAGAAAGATTACATCTCCTTCATCTACCTGCCGCCAGAGTTTTCGGATCAATTGGTTAAACATAAAGGAAATGTGATGTCATTTTGCTATAGCAAATAAATTTATAACAGACACAATTTTCAAATAGCTAGACCATTCAAGGGTATTAGAATTTCCTCCAAGTGTTTTATCAGAGAAAAGATACATTCACAAGAAGTCTTAAAACTCTGTTTTAGTATGATCCTCCATTTTTAGAATTTATGGAATCATAATCATATGATAGAGAACCCTCCAGAAACAAACATATATTGGGTTGGCCAAAAAGCTCAATTTTTTTTTTTCTGTAAGATGACTCTAGTAGCACTTAGTTGTCTTGAAATTCACTTGAAACAATTTTTTAAATTGTATTGTGACAGCCATTCTACCAGCATGCATTAAAAAAATCAAAATTGGTGATTTCTGTGTACCCATTTTAATATCAAAGATAGAAGAAAATAGGCAACATTTTCAGCATATTATGGTTTATTATTTCAAGAAAGGTAAAAATTCAAGTGAAAATGCAAAAAAAAAAAAATTATGCAGTTTATGGAGAAGGTGCTGTGACTGATCGAATATGTCACGGATTGTTTGTGAAGTTTCATGCTGGAGATTGCTTGCTGGATGATGCTCCATAGTCGGGTAAACCAGTTGAAGTTGATAGCAATGAAATTGAGATACTAATTGAAAACAATCAATATTACCCCATGCAGGAGAGAGCCAACACACTGAAAATATTGAAACCAATAAAGTTATTGGTGAAAATTAAAACTGCATCTTTTATTTTACCAAAGAAACTAAATGGAGTTTTTGGCCAACACGATACACAACAAAGCACCCTAAATCTCCAACTCCTTCACCGTTTTTTAAAAACTGGTGAATCTAAAACTATGTAATTGATGGTTTTATTATCCATCCCATCTTCTAAAGAAATCAAAATAAGGGTATTTAATACAGATAAAATATGACTGAAATGTTAAGAAAGTTGTTGTATAGATCAAGATTAGCTTTTTATTCAAGATGTTCTTGTTTTTAAGGGTTCCTTATGCTCAGGTATTCTGGACATTTTCTGAACATTTTTACCAAATACTGAAATCAGATCTTAGCTGCCTAATGCCAATCTCTTAAGGTTCCCTGTACCTCTTCTAGTATCTGAATAATTTGTTAACAAATATGATTAACTCAAAAATGCTAACAGACTAATGAATCATAATTGATTGATATAATATTACTTCTATACACATATTCATATCTTTAAAAGACAACTTTCAATCATTCAATTTTTGTACTAAAATAATAATTGTAATAAAAATTCAGAACCAGCATTAAGTCTTAGTCAATTGTCAGACAATATCTTTAGTGTTTCGAAAATCCCATCTAGAAATTGATGCATGTCTTCTAACCTTCTGAAAAGCATGATTTAAATGGCTGGACCAGTTGATATTACCTTCTATTGAGCAAAGGAAAGAGAAGCATATTCTTCTGTTTGACAGTTAATCCCCCTGTTCATTGAATTTTTATAGCCACTTTGGCAACTTCAAAGACCAAGCAGGGACTGGAGGCCAGAGTTCATTTGAAGGTCACCAGTGCTGGACTGAAGAACCTGTACTTAGCAGTTCAAACCTTGACCCCATTTATTTAATCCTAGGAAATTATATTTAAAAAGCTTTCTGAATTTATGAATCATATTTTTTATTGATTCTCATTTTGTTACCCTCTCAACCTTCTTTCTGGCCAAAGCTGACAATGGGAAGTCACTGGGAATCAAAATGAAGGAAGGGAGGAAAGATTTATCGTCTTTTTCTGGACACTCCTGACTTGTAATGTCTGCAGGGTTCTTTGAATACCAGCTGGAAATGCCTGCTTCTTGTCTTCTTTGGAAACCAAGGTCTGTTTTACAACTGTGACCCTGTCATTGTATGACCTTTAATTAGTATTGAACATGACCTGGCAGAATCCTAGGTATCTGTGAGGCTACATTAGTTCTATGACTTTTGTGCTCCAGTGACTATGAATCAAGGACAATATCAACTTCAAGGTTCTTCTTTCTACCTCTAACTTTTCAAGATAGCCATTAGGTAGATTAATTTTTTCTTAACCATCGTATCTGTCTTTCCTCTTCCAAATCATGTCTTTCAGATGATAACTCTTTTTTCTTGGACTGAACAGGGAAACAGTGTTTTTTTTTTTTTCTAAGCCTAATTTAATTAACCTTTAAAATGTAGTCGTGCATGGCCTTTACTGGCACTGAACTCTAACTTTGCTTCATTATTATGTTTGTGTTCCTTTAATAATGCTTTTTACTTAGCAAAAGATATTTCTGCAATCCAGATCATGGGACACAATTTCTTTAAAAAATTTAATATTAATATTGTTGGACAGCTCTTCTATGGATGAAAAACATTTCACCCCATCACAGTGTTCCTGGGAGTGATTTGCAGGACAGTATAAGATATAATTCTTTAACAATAGCCCAATAATAAGCATATTGTTACATGGCTGCACAAATGCCCTTCCCCTCAATAAAATTTCTAGTAAGGTGAACAATCTGTCTTTCATACTGACTTACAAGTAAAATAAATACCTTGATTTGTGCATTAAAATAAGAGGAGAAAGAGCAAAAATTATTTTTCAAAACATGACCCAACTACCTAATGACTTGTTTAACTGGACGTCAATACTTGTATCTGCCAGATCTTTTCTTCTTTGCTTTAATGAGCTAGCATAATGCTGATTCAGCCTGTATTTAAACACAAACTGCCTCCTTTCTTAGAGCATTTGTTATTAGCATTTCTCAGAGCACTTTGAAAGGTACCTCTGTTGATAGACACAGCCCTTTTCACCTGGGGTATGGTGGGGGTCTTTCTGTTTCCTGTTTCTTTTTGCCCTCATTTGAGGAGTAATGAGAGGAAAGCAAATCATTTTTTCAGGAAAGATAAGGCATACAAGTCATTCCTTTTTGTTTCACTGAAAAAGCTTAGATTTTAAGGGGTAATTTTAAGTAAATTTGTTACGCTATAGGTTATTTCTTGGTGCTGTGCATAACTATTTTTTGAATCCTTATCCTCAATAACTCACAAGCTTAGCCCTGCAGTCTATGGTCTTGAGCAGCACAGCTCTCTTTAGTTCTCATCTAAAACATGTACACGCAAATATACTACATCACCACCACCATGAATGTTATGCTTGCCATGTATCTTAGTCCATTCAGGTTGCTATAACGGAGTTCCACAGATGGGTAGCTTATAAGCAATAGAAATTTACTTCTCACAGTTATGGAGGCTGAGGAGTCCAAGATGAAAGTGTTAACAGATTTGGTGTCTGTTGAGATCCCCTCTTCTTAATGCAAAGATAGCCATATTTCTACTGTTTTCTCAGGTGGCAAAATTGGAGTGAAGAATCTCCCTAGCAGTAATTTTGTAAGGGTATTAATCTCATTTGTGATTGCTCTACCCTCCCAACCTAATAACATCCCAAGGGCACCATCTCCACATACCATCACACTGGGCATTAGGGTTTAACATATGAATTTGAGGGTGACACAAATATTTAGTTTATAGCACTGATTTTCTCACTGGCTGGTGTAGCTCAGTGGATTGAGCACAGGCCTGTGAACCAGTGTTGCTGGTTCAATTCCCAGTCAGGGCACATGCCTGGGTTGCAGGCCATGTCCCCGGAAGGGGGTGTGCTAGAGGCAACCACACATTGATGTTTCCTCCCTCTCTTTCTCCATCTTTTCCCCTCTCTCTAAAAATAAATAAATAAAATCTTTAAAAAATCATTTTCTTGATGTATACTGCCCATGAACCTAGTCATGCAAAGACTTTCACCAGGCATCTGGCATTTTATATTCTTAGTTTAGTAAAAATATGTCTAATAAAAAAGAAAACAAAATAAAATAATCTCAGATCCCATTTCCTAATTTCATGGTTCTATAAATATCTCTAAAATAGTTGCTTTAGGATGTTTAGGACTTGCAAATTTTTTGAAGTTAAAACAAAAATATACATTTTTATAAATGAGGTAATGAAATTCCTATCTTGCTTAATGAGACTTGTTTTCATATAGGTTTCAAGTAAAAAGAAAAAGTAGTTTGTAGGGGAAAGGGCTATAGTTTCTTATATTATTGCCAAGATAGGTGTTTATTACATCTGCTCAAATAAGTAAACAAAATCCATATGGACACATCCATTTACCCCCTCCAAAAAGAACACTAATAGTAACAACAACAAAATTCCTAGCAAAAGAAGAAATGGAAGTCCTATGGCAGAATGTATTGGGTGCAAAGATACACCTGCATGAGCACATTCACACGTACAATGTGTGTTTGCAACACAATAATTTTTATTTTAATTACCAAAGAAGCAACTGGAATTAGGCTGGCCATAAACATTAGCACTCTTGTTTTCTCATTATAGTCTCTTTAATAAATCTTGTAAATTCTCTGATTTTTTAAATTTTATTTTTAAATGACAATAAAATGTAAAAGCCTTATCTTACATTATTTGCAATGTTATTATCAGGGTCAAATAATAAACTATATTTATCAATTATCCATAGACTGAAACTTACTATAATACGTATGATTAAGATTTCTCAAATAACTATTTTCTTCAAAGATTGCTGATGGCATTCTGAATAAAGTCAATTAAACATTTTTTCTTCTTTTTTTTCCCCTTAGTGCTTTGATGTTGTTACTTTGGAAAAATGACATAATACACTTCATGTCCATGATTCAACTTTAAACCTGAAAGATTTGGCTACTTTTGAATTAACCATAGTATGATGAAGAATATATTGATAGTTGGATATTTCAAGTCTTCTTTTAAACAACTCCGTTGTTTAATGCTAGTTGTCATTCATATATATGTATGTGTGTGTATATATGTGTGTGTGTGTATATATGTGTGTGTATATATATCTATATCTATATCTATATCTATATCTATATATATATATATATATATATATATATAGAGAGAGAGAGAGAGAGAGAGAAATAAGTTCCTTATTGAGGAGAACCCCAAACCTGGGTTAACACTATCACACCCTCATGGTGGAGGTTCAGGTCTTGAGTTCTCAAGTTTGTTTCTCTGTTTGTCTCCATTCTTTGCAGAGTTCTGAATACTTGACATGAAGTATTACCCAGCTGCTGATGGGATGCAATTGTATGTATCAAATTATCATCCTGGAAACTGCCAGCTTACAGCATTAGCTAAGGCTACAATTAAATTGTGACATTTGGCTAATTGTAATTTAGGACCCTGAGACAAAGATGGTGACTCTAAGTTCCAACGCTGACCTTTTCAGAGGGAGCTATTTGAAAAAGTTCCCTTCCTTCTGAGGAACTTCCTATTTAGCATCTTTAAATACCTACATTTACCATTGTGAAGACACATAATGCAGCCACTTCCACTTACTCTGATCCCTGGATCATATTAAATTTATCACTTGATTGGAGCATTACAACCTTATCAGCCTTATTTTTAATCAGTGGTAATTATTTCAAGAAGATCTTAATGAATTATTCAATTATTAGACCTTCAAAAACCCAACAGTTTTAAAGACAATAAACACAAATAAATTGCAAAATCATGAAATTAAAAAAAACTATAAAGAGCTGAGGAAGGACTATAAAAAGACTAATGCAAAATGTGAAACCTTTTTCTTATCATTTGATGTGTGAATTTGAATGAGATAAATGCAAATGCTAACCTAATAGTGTTTCTGTTTTTCTCAGAACTCAGAATCACAAGTTGCTTTGTTTCATCTTCAATGCAAGAAACATTTCACAGATAGTTATGTCTTTAAACTGAAAATTCAGATTTCAATTTCAATTCATTAATATTTCAGAATTTTTGTGCAGTGACTACTACATATTCAGTCTACTTTTTCTCTGTTGCCAACATGAAGTATTAATTTGTAGACTCTTAAGGTAAATAAGAAAATGCATATTATAACAAATAAAACAATAACATCATTTTATTCACCAGAAGTCAATATAGCAGGAAAAATGTATTAGTAATCTATTGTTGGATAGCAAATTATGACAACACTAAGCAGCTCAAAACATTCATTATCTCACTGCCTGTGGGCTAGGATTTTAAGCGTGGCTTACCTGAATTGTCTGGCACCTGGTTTCCCACAAGGCTGCATTCTCTCACAAGTGAATTGGGGCTGCACTCTCTGAAGGTTATACTGGGGAAGGCTTCACTTTCAAGTTCATGCATTTGGTGTTGTCATGTTTCATTTTTTCATAAACTATGAGACACAGACTTTACTTACTTAATGATTTTGGACAGAGACTGGCTTCAGTTTCTTGTCACACAGATTTCTGCATTGAACAGCTCAAAACATGGCAGTGTGCTTCATCAGAGCAGGCAAAGAAATGATGAGAAAGAAAGGTATAGAGTATAAGAAGACTAGAGATGGGATACTAAGTTTGAAAGTGGCAGCCTATCACTTTCATCCATCTCACTGTCACAGGGAGAGACTTGCACAAACATGTGAATCATTTGGGTTACTTTAGAAGATTGCATACCATAAGAACAGTTATGGTTTTGTTTTCCTTATGTTTCAAGGCGGGAGGTATTTCATGCTTGACTTTTATAAGTAGCATATAAGGCAAATGAATAGATAGATGATAGATAGACTGATAACTACAGACATAGATGGAAAGACACATAAAGATAGAGATAGTTGATAGAGTAGAGAGGGCTAGAAATAGGCAGAGATATGATAGAAAAAGAAAAAATGGGTAGAGATATAGAGATAGAGATGATAGAGATAGAGATGATAGATAAGTAGAAATCGAGCTGTTGATAGAGATAGAGATACAGTTAGAGATAGAGATAATAGAGATAGAGATGATAGAGATGATAGAGATAGAGACAGACAGGCAGATGTCAAGCCCTGGTTAGCTCAGTTGGTTGGAGCATCGTCCTGACACACCAAGGTCACAGGTTCAATCCCTGGTCAGGGCACATATAAGAATTAACCAACCAATGCATAAACATGTAGAACAAGAAATCAGTATTTCTCTAACTCTCTCTCTATCTCTATCTCTCTAAAAATCAATAAATAAAAACAGTTTTAAAAAGAAAATGATGCCAAGAAGAAAACAAGATTTTAGCAAACTGCTCTGTGAAGGCATCACTATCACCTTATATTACCAATGCAGTGAAGTCAAGCACAGCAAAATGACCTTTCACTCAATAACTGACCACATACATGTACGATGGTCATCCCATAAGCTGAAAATTGCCTGTCTCTCATTGATGTCGTAGCCATCTTAATGTCATAGCTCAATGTATTATTCATGGGTTTGTGATGACACTGGTGTAAAGAAACCTACTGCCAGTAGTATAAAAGTAGAGCACCTACAGCTATGCACAGCACATAGTGTTTGATAATGTACTGTGTGATAATAAATGACTACGTTACTGGTTTATATATTTACTGAATTATATACATTGTTATTTTAGAGTGCATTTTTTCTACTTATAAAAAAGTGCATCTGTAAAAAAGTATACAGTCTTACACCAGCAGCAGCTTCCTACATCATTGGTCTATTAATTGCATCATTTTCCTTAGTGTTTGATCTAATCTCACATTGTTTTGTTTATCATGATCCCTAACTGTACAAAATTCACTGCTAATATTGCCAATAAGAGGCTATGTCAAAAGATTAAACTATAAATAAAATTAAATGTGATTAAGCACTACAAAAGTAGAAAATCAGTGATGGTTATTGCTCACCAGGCTGGCATGTCCCATTCTACTGTAGCTACAGTATTGAAGAACAAAATCCATGCAAAGAAAGATGTTAAAATATCTGATTCATTAAAAGCAACAAGACTAAAAGGAACTCAAAAAAGGCCTGTATTAGACATGGAGAAACTTCTAGTGACTGGGACCAAAGAATGGACACAGAAGTGTATTTCTTTCAGTATCAGTGTGATCATGGCTGAAGAAAAGAGTTTGTTTGCAATGTTGAAAGAAAAGGTTGAACCCAATGATGTTAAATTTACTACTAGGTCTGGGTGGTATAAACAATTAAAAATCATTGTTTATTATGTAATATGAAATTGAGTGGTGTGTTTGTAAATTCTGATGTAAAGGCAGCTGAAGAATTTTGGGGAAACTTAAGGTTATTTTGGAATAAAATATTCAACATGAATGAGACCTCCCTATTCTGGAAATGGATGATGGGAAGGACTTTCATGTGTAAGGAGGCCAAGTCAATGCTAGGTTGCAAGGCCCTTTAGGACAGGACAACAGTCTTGTTTAGGGGCCATGCTGCAAGTTACAGATTGAAATCTTTTGTGTTCCCCACCCCAACTTAAGTCTCCTTCCATCACATTTATCCCCCATGCCCTCATCCACCTCCCTGTGGCAATCACCACACTGTTGCCTGTGTCCACATATTTTGTTTTGTTTTGTTTTGTTTTGTTTTGTTTTTGCTTAATCCCTTCATCTTTTTAACCTAGCCTTCCCATCCTCCTCCCTTGACAGCTGTCAGTCTGTTCTCTGCATCTATGAGTCTGTTTCTGTTTCATTTGATAGTTTATTTTGTTCATTAGATTCCACTTACAAGTAAAATCATATGATATTTTTCTTTCTCTGTCTGGCTTATTTCACTTAGCATAATACTCTCCAGGTCTAGTCAAATTGTTGCAAAAGGTAAGATTTTCTTCTTTTTTATGGCTAAGTAGTATATACAAAGATCTTTTAGATAATATTGTTGTGTTGTGGAATTGTGCTCCTGAAACTATGCAATTTTGTTAACCAGTGTTACCCAAATAAATTCAATAGTAAGAAGAACACAACTGATAGACATAGACAACAGTATGATGATTACTGGAGGGAAAGAGGGGTGTGGGAAAGTAGAAGAAGGTAAAGGAGAGATAAATGATGACAGAATGAGACTTAACTTCAAGTGGACTCACAATACAACATACAGATGATATAGAATTATACACTTGAAACCTATATAATTTTATTAACAAATAACACCCAATGATTTCAATTAAAAATAAATAAATAGTCTACTTATGGCTTACAGAATTTTTTGCTTTGTAATATTAGCCAGTCAACAACACATATAAAAGTTAATGTAACTTTTATATAAAGCATGATGTTTTAGCCAAAAATACCCAGTCAGGGAAAAAAAAAGCAAAAACAAAAACAAAAAAGAAACCCTTTGTGATCTTGTGTAGTGAGAATACCAGAGCTTTCAAGCAGATCAGTGAGCAAATGCTGCCCGTCACCACAGGGACAGTAAGAAGTCATGGACCATCCAGATCCTCTACAAAGAGGCGCCCTCCTCCCTGAATTATTATGCCAATGAAATGGAGAAGTGCTATTTGAAAAGTAACAAACCTTTAGAGATTGTGCTTATTGTTGATAATTCTGCTGAACATCGTCTTTTTATGGAATATCTTCATCCCAGTGTCAAAGTTGTATTTCACCCTCCAAACACCACCTCTTTTTGATTCAACCAAAGGATCAAGGGATTATAGGAGTTTTTCAGGCATACCATCTGCAGTGGACATTTATGCAGGCTATTGCTGCAACTAAGGAAGACCCTGAGAAGACATTGGTGCAATTTTGGAAGAATTACACCATTTATAACTGCATCAAGAACCTTGCTTGGAATTAGGATGATGTCACCAAGGAGTGTAGAATAGCATCTGGAAGAAATATTTAAGAGGTTCATCTATGACACCAAAGGATTTGCCAAGCATGAGAAGGTTGCAAAAATCAACAAAGCTGTGGTTGAGATGGCAAGGAAATTTTACCTCAGTGTGAATGAGGATGACATTGAGGAGCTCCTAGAGACAGTTCTTGAGGTATTGACTACTGAGGGCTTCTTTGAACTGGAACAGGAATGCACACCTGAAGAAGAGGCAAGACAAAAAGAAAAGCGAAGAAGAAGAAAAAGAAATTAACTGTGAAAGTTTCAGCAAAAGCTTATGTAGACTTCAGCATGTCACTTAAAATAGTTGAAGACATGGACTCTAACACTGAAAGATGGACCCCAACACTGAAAATTTTCCATTAAAATAGAGGGATGTTCATGTATTATCTGCTTTAAAGCAAAATTATGAAACAAAACAAAATAAAGAAAAGCACTAGGGACCTATTTTTGAGGAGACAATTTCCTTAAGAAGACTCCCAGGCAGGTCTGTCAGGAGGTATTCCTGAAGGCAGCATTGCTATCATAGGAGAAGACAGCTCCACAGGTGATGTTGCCCTTGAAGACCTTCCAGTGGGACAAGATGTGGAAGTGAAACAGAGTGATATTTGTATCTCTGTAATTAAGCAATGCATGACTGTTTTTTGAATTTTATGATTTGAACACAAAATTGCTTCACATCATAAATACAATATTGTAGGTAAATGATCTTTTTTGAATTTTAATCATCATTTCTTTGAGAATCAGATTTTCGTAAGTACATAGCTTTTTAAATAAAGTTAGTTTAAACACAGTGTTCTGTGTTCCCATATATTACATCTATAACAAGTTCAGTAAAGTTTTACCTATGTTATAGGCCATTAAACCTTTTCCATGCAGAGTAATATTTTATCAGTTTTTATTTTACTTTAGACAGTTTGGTGATATTATTCTCTTGGCACATGATTGTTACTGAAAACATTTTGAAAGTGTTTCTCAATAATTTGTCAAATCTTTGGAGAAATGGCTATCATAAACTTTAGTGCAGAGGCCTCTGGATTTCAAATTGCATTTGCAGAAGAAGGACAGAAACTAGAATCACAAGAATTATTCATTGTATATTTCCAAAAATACACAAAATATTGACTCAGAAAATGTTAGAATTTAAAGAAACAAATAATTTAGTTGAGTATTTCAAAATTTATGTTGAATGTCATATTTAATCTATTTTGTTTACTAGCTGTTGTGCTGTGCGAAGAAAAATTCCTACTTCATCTATGCTCAAAGGAAAGAAAAGCATAATAATTAATTGTCCCTGTAATTGGCAGAACAGGAAACAAGGGTGGTTGTGCCATTTATGTTATACTGCTCTTTTAGCATCCTCTAGAGCTTTGTTATGGTGGAATAATACTACATTTCAAGAAGCCCATTTCAATATGTCCTGAGGATCTTTCACTTTGAACTACAGTATGCTTTCTTGATTGTTTAATAGAGTTTCGCTCATTGGTAAATTATAAATCATTTCATTCCTTCTTTTCATTGACCCCACACCAAAAATTTTGAAAATACATTTTTTAAGTTCTTGCAAAGTTTTATTTTATTGCCTGTAATTTCTATGAACTTACTCTAATATAGATTCTTGTGGAGACCTTGATATGGGACATTGTGTAGTGATCAAATTTTCTTTATAGCACTGTTTCTCAAGTATGCATGAAGAATCAGCTTCTTTGAGAGTTAAGGGTTCGAGAAAGTAGTCCTAGTGGCTTTTTTACACACTTCTCATTAATAAACATGCGTGCCTTTTCCCTTGTCCTAGTGCATGATTGTCATACAGATAAATAAGTTACTTCTTCCTATACAGCCAACCAGTGCCTTGTCAGCTGTGGTTCAGAATTATGGACTATATATCACCTGAATCTTATGGATATAATTAGAATAACTGACAAATATTAATGTCAATCAAACATTTAATTAAGCCAATTCATGAACTTTGGTCCTAGTCTCTGCAAGGAATTAAGTATAGCATCATGTCCCGTATATTACATGAGATACAGCCTCTATTTAGGAAACCTAAAAATGTAATAAGAAGGGAAGTTATTCCAATTTTATAGTTATAAAACATACCTTTTTTTGTTTTGCTTTTGAGATCTTGCTATTATTTTCTAGGCTTCCACATAATACCTAATGACACTTGATTTTATATATATATATATATATATATATATATATATAAAATCTATTTAATACAGAATATATCTATTTTATTGTGTTTTCTTTGAGTTTTCTGTGATGGTCAGTGACCTCCATCTGAATCAGTGGCACAAAATGTGAGATTACTAACTAATGTAGCCTAATTTTGCTTTTTTATATTATATAAATGATAAAAGTTGATAATGATTAACACTAATTATTATTTATAAAGGTTTACTCTGATTAGTCATTTCATCGCACAAGTTGCAGAGTTTATTATCCCATATTATTTCACTAATATAACTGTGAGGATTTGTTTTTGCCATTTTGAAGATAAACTAAGGTTTAAAATATCACACAATGAGTATTGAAATTTATTCATTATCTCTATTATCATAGTGCAATGGTGCATATTTTCAGAGAATGCATTTAAAATTTAAGAAGTACAATAGCTCAATCTTTCATTCCACTTTTTCATCAAAAGCGATTTCCCCCAATTGAAGAATTCCTTTTAATACAAGTTTCTGGTTTAGTATGACTCTGTAAAACACTTAATAATTGATGTTTATCTCTGTTCACTATCAGAGAAGCATAAAATGAGAGAGAGAACGAGAGAGAGAGAGAGAATAGAAAATTTGAAAGAAATGGTTCCATGCAGCCCTACCAGTAGACATGAGAATGCAATTTCTATTTTTAGTCTGTACCACGCATTACTTTTAGGATAATAATTTTCACAAATTTACTTTCAAAGTACAGTGGAACATGTTTTATTGACCTTGAAGTAATCTCTTTCAAGTTTTTTTAGTGGGAAATGCTCCAGTTTGAGTGCTCTTAGAAGCAAGAAAACATTTCATGGTTTTGTATTACAACACTTTTAGTGTTCTTATCTCTATAGTGAAAAAAATTATTGTTATATGTCTACTATATTTATTGAACTTAGAGATATTTTGGATCTCTGGCTCTGATTTTCCTGGAGAAATAAGGCTACACTTTATAGGTCTGGGATGTGATCAGGGCCTCTAATGCACATCTTTGCAGAGGACTGTGCCTATAGTTAGGAACTGAAATGTAGTGTTTATGTGATGCTTCTTGCAAGCATGTGCCTTTTAGATAACTAGGAATCTTTCCTGTGGTGATGGCTCAAGGGCTGTATCTTGAGAGCTGAGAACCTGACTTCTCTGTTCTCCACCCTTGTTCTTGCACTATTATTCTAAATATCTCAAAGATAATCTCATACTCTTAATATCTGCTAAGATTCTGATTTTCCCTTCAACAAACAGGTTATCCAATCACTCTTCAATTTAATGGGATGGTTGGATTTTTACACCACTTAATTCAATGACATATATGTCAGAAAATAACTGATGAAAGATGACACAATTTGGCAAAATAAATGAAGAGGAGTTAGATCAGCAAAGTCTTTGTTTTTTATGGACAGAGTTAGAGAAGGTAATGAACCCAGGAAAGCGTTAATAGAAAAAGATTACCAGGAGAAATTATAAGGACTAAAATTACATATCTTTTACATCCCCAAGTCTGATAAGCATGTAGAAAATATAGAAAAAAGGACAGTTCTGATTAAAGAAGATATTATAGTGGAGATTGAAAGTATAGTGAAAGTTACCATAATTTCAATCTGTACCTTTCCTGGCATTTTGCCTGGCATGTATATAGTTTTTATTTATTTTAGCAACAACCCAATATGCACATTTTATTTCCATTCTATAGATGAGACATCTGAGATGTAGAGAGTTTAAGAAATTTACTAAATAACCACATAGCTAATAAATTTTTAAACTTAAGAATTGAATTTATTTTTTTCTTACTCCTAAATATCTTGCTATTGAACTTAGCATAATAAAACTAAGAGGTATAGGAGAAGCAAAATTTTACCTGTACCTGCTTTGGGTTTTTGGTTGAGCCTGATAATTAAAAAGAAGACAGACTAATAGGAGAAAAGCATACACACTTGTATGTCTCATGTGATATGAGAACACGCACAAGAAAAAGAAGATCCAAAGAAGTGGCAGAACCTAAATGAGTTCATAGGAGGTTCAGTAAACAAAGGTATATATGGAAACATAACTAAATTATGTGAGGAAGCTAAGAATTCTCTTACCAATTTCTGTATAGAAATATCTCAGCTCTTATACTCATTGAAGTACGTTTTATTTTTTCTGGTACAGGGAAGGCATCTTTCACATGGGAGGTTTTATCTCTTGTTTCCAGGGAGAAAAGAGAAGATCAACTGCTCTTCCTACATCTCCTGTTTTCTGGTGCTTTTAGCTCAAAATAACCATTATGTCAAAGTGGAATTTTTGGAGTGGTAAATTCTACCACCCTTTAAAGCCATAGCAGTGGGAGTTGCTTTATAGGTGAGTTAGACATTTTACAAAAAAAAAAAAAAAAACAACAAAACACCCCCAAAACATAATCACAGTTGTCATAGACCTATGGCTAACCATTGTGATTGAGAACTTTATCTTAAATAATCATCAGATAGTTTGCTGATAGATTAATGAACATTCTCCCATGTAGCTGTGGAACTTACTGACTGATGACCAAAGTCTCAGAAACACTTGGAGCTGGTGGATTATTCTCTGAGAAGCTTATGAGTATTTGCTTTTGATCATTATGCTCATCAAGACTGATTTTTTTGTTGTTTGCCAGTCTATATATTTCAGGTATATAACAGTAAATGTGAAGCTTAACTTAGTCAGTTAAATATTCTTTTCCTGAAAAATGAGTTATAAGAAAATGAATAAAAACACCTAAATATTTGGAGCTCATTTGATCCTTGCTGCTCAGTTCTCATCAGGCTGTTCCTGCTATATGACTGTGTCAGAACCAAGCACATCTGAACTGCACTGATAACTACCGATGTTCCAGTCTGGTTTCTAGCTTTTCTTTCCAGTGATCACCTTTTTGCTTATGTAACTAAGGTCAGAACATCTTGATTGCCACCATAGAGTTCTAATTAAATGGAACTATTCAACAAAGCCTCAAATTATCTATTTACAATTGGGAGGAAAACTGTGTTGATAATTTGGTGTATAGTTTAGAAGTCCATAGCATATAAGGCGGAAACAATTAAGTTATTCTGTGGCAGAAGTTGTCCTTGAATATTGCACAGCTGTAGCCGCAGATTATTGTGAAGAGCAAGAATTCAAAGGCCTCACAGTTGGTAGATATTAAATATTTCCCTGAGGAAATGCAAAGTTAAAGAATAGCCCAGCTCAAATCCTTAAATTCTCCTTTCAAGCTGCAAACTGAAACTCAGAGACTATATATAAATACATTGAAATAACGGTCCTCTTAGAACTGGGCAATGGAGATGGTCAGAAATCAGATTTAGTATTTGTTGTTGAATTGCATTGTCAGCAATATTCTTAGTTTTCTCTGGCATTTGTGTAAAGAGACATTAATTCAAATAAATAAGGAAATAATATTACCTGAAATGTTGACAAAAGTTTAATCTGGAAGGATCTGGAGGTCTCTGATGCCTGAAAATCCTCTTTTGCCATTCCCTTCCCAAACAAAAAAGTTGACCATTCCCTTTCTGGTAATTTTCTATTGAAGATGTTACAGTCCCTTCATCTGAGGGCATGCCCTAGGAGGATATAACTAAAGATATATCTCATTTCCCTATTATTTGTTACCATCATATCTGTAATTGCACTTGCATCCAAATTTGTCCCACTGTCAAATTGCAAATATATCCTAAAGAGAATCATTGCTCAAGAAAAATATATAATAATTCATAAAGTGAGGATCGTGTGTATGAAATACATTTTAGAATGTTTCTGAAGGAAGAGGGACTATATATTTTAGCTAAGTTTGAATTTGAAGTTCTGTGTGTGTACTAGATAGAGCCCATGTTTATTCATTGGCTGAGCTTCTATTGGTGTGCAGGGTAGGTTGATGTAAATGCAGATGAAATAATGGCCTATTAAAAGGAGATTAGTAGAGAGGTAAATCACAAACTAACAAAGCTGAATGCATTATTATGTTGACATTCTTGCCCACTTTGCAAAATCTCCATAAAGTTCCTGCAAAATCTAAGGTCGGGTTGTATAAACTTGTGACAAAAGATTTGTGATCCTTAAGAAAATGGTTTTCAAAAGAACTTGCAGCTTGGAATGCTGGTAGCCTCGTAGAACTTTTTCTATTACCAGTTAACTAATGTCGAAAAACAAAATAATTCTGGTTTACAGATAGCACTGTATAATGTATTGGCACCAGCTTCAGGCTCATTAAGTGGAATCATAGTCTTAATCAGAAATCAACATTACTTATAGGCAGTAGAGAAAGGAATTTTTTTCCAGTGAAGTTTTGTCTTTTCTGCCTACTACAAGAGATATCTTGCGTTGTGAACTTACACTGACACAAGAACAATATCTAACACTTTGTCTAAATGATTAGGGAATTAGAACAAAAAAACAACAACAAAGAATCATAAGGAAATTTGAGGAAAAATGTGTAAATGGACACAGAATATGAAGCCATAGGTGAGCTGCAAGTAAAACTTATCAAAAGCCTCACACTGTGGACAGGGATTCCCATAATGTGGTGGACTTTCGTCAGTCTCTTTGTCCAGCATTCCCACAAGTTAAATTAGCTAATAGACAAAGTGGGCATGGTAGCAGGAATGGTATGTGGTTAATTTTCTGGCAGTAGTGACTAGCCCTTGGTCCCTGACATACGTGATCCTGACAGCTCCTTGGAGAGGATTGTCACCTTCTTTTTTTTTCTTACCATCAATGAGAAGAAAGATATTCGTCTTCACCAGATTTATTTATTTTTATTGGATGGTTTATTACTATTTATTTCCTTTGTCCTGACAATCTTCTGAGAGTCTAAGATAATACGGTATAACTTGCAGTATTCCACTGAAGATTTAATTAGACAATGTGTTTTATAAGGCACCTAGACATTAATATGTGGAGGGGCTCTCCAATGCTAATTTTAGGATATTTAACTAGGTATAATTACATAATTTTTGAATAAGTAAAGAAATGGTGAAGAAAAAGTTAAATGAGTTGTGTAAGACTGAAGAAAAGTTTTCTGGAATTTACGGGTCTATTTCTGTAAATTTTAGGAGTCATCCAGAGGACATGACACTGGTTGGCCCACCAGCTAGATCTGGGCAGTCTGAGGCTCCTCAACCTACCCAATATCTTTGGAGGGTAGTTTTTCCCACCTGAGAGCCATTTTCAAGAAGGCAGACTTGAATGAGTAAGCTGTTGAGACCATGTAGGTGGTATATGTGATCAAACCCAGTCAAGGCCTCTGTATAAAAATGTATGATTCTGGGGGGTTGGGAGGGCAAATGAGAAGATCTACTTATCTCGCAAATGCCCAAGATGAGCCTCCTGTGTAAATTCCCCGGTTTGTTAAATCTGCCACCTACTAACCTAGAGTGGTCTGCCTCTTCCTTTAGTCCTTCCTTCGCTTTCTTTACTAGGGCTGGTTTGTGACCTACAATAATGTATATTAAATTATTTGTAGATGCAAAAAGCTTTCTATTGTTTTTATCATTATTGGTTCTAAAAGTTTCCTGGTTTTTAAAGTATTAAATAGATGACTTTCCCAGCTGGCCCATTTCTTTGTTATTTATACTCTTAAACATCAAAGGAGCATAGTTTGCATGCAAATTAGAGCTGATTGCAAGTCTGGCATTGCACTTCTCATGCTGTGTAATCCTGGGTAACTTCTTTAAATGATCTCAGCCCATTCCTCCTTTGTAACTGCAAGCACTTGCTCCTACCTCATCTGTTTGGTGAAACCTGAGATAAATTAAGGTCTATAAATAACGTAACACTACCTTTGGAGAACATGAGTAGTGCCATGGAAATGCTCACTTACTGTTTTTTTTGTTTGTTTGTTTTGTTTTGTTTTATTCCCAGTTCTTGCCTATCACTGTGTGTGTGTTCTAACTGAAACCAATATATTTTGATCATGATTGCCTTTCCTAATATTCAGTATCTGCTCCAATTTTCTCTAATGTGATATTTTCAAGTATCCTTTGCTTTTGTTTAAAATTTACTTACAAAAAAGCCATCAATATATGCATTAATAAAATTAATGATGAAATTTTAGTTGTTGGACATGACATCTTATTGTAATAGTGTTGCAATAAGTAGTTAGTTATTAACAAAGAAAGGGTGCAAATGGATTCAGTCATTAAACCAGATTAACTAGGAAGTGGCAGCTTCACAGTCACTCCAGGAACAGCTGTATTGCCTGCCAAATGCATGCTAATCCTCAAGTAGGCAGAAAAAAAACAGCTTTTCAATCTCCCAGGGAACAACCAGCCCATTTCCCCAGATGAAAGGAAGAAGGGAGGAGGAGGGATAAAGAGTGAGGGGAAAATTTCTCTGCTGTGGCATGCACAGTAGAAACCAAAATGGCAATCACAAAGGAGAGTAGAGAAACATGGGAAAAGGGATTGGATGGGTAGAGGCACCAGCATAGCCCTAGGAAGATGCAGGAATGGGATTGGATAGTTTGAAAGAAAGGCTACTCTTGCCCAAACCCAAGTTTAACAAAGGCCCAAGGCATTTGGGATCTCTCTTCAGCAACCACACAGCCAAACTGCATTGCGGGTTAATTGCAGACCAGATGGGAATAGAGTCTGTGGTGGGCTACTGGAGCCTTGGAGGCCAGCCTAATAGCACAGCAGCTCTGATTCCTGGCCCTCCTGGGTTTGGTGGGACAAGTGTGGGCCTGTGGCCCCTGAGGCTGGACTTCTTTAAAGAGAAGAAGCTGAGCCACCTGGTCATGGATGAGGCAGCAAATAAGCCCTTACTTTGTTTTCACTCCAATAAATCTTGCCACCATATCTTAAACCCTCCTATGCATGTATCCCTGCAATGCATTTTGTGCTATACTGTTACCCGGGAAACCCGAGTTAGGGGGCTCTCTGCCTCTTCTTAGTTCTTGTTTTGCTTGCAAGAAACAAATTCAAGTGAAGGATGGTACCTATAGTGGAAATGAGACAGCAAGTTTAGTTATGAAACATCTACAAGCACAAAGCTGTAAGCAGGCACCGGCTAGTCTACATGCCCCATATAGAGAGGAAATAAAGTTGTTAGCAAGTTTGTCCTATGCAATTGAGCCAAAGCTTCAAGCGGGCACTCAGGTAGCTAATCTGAGTGCATTGACTGTTGGGGTTCAGGGGTTTTTTACTTTAGTCATCTTGTAGGTAATCCTTTTCCCTCTTCTAAACCTTGGGAATAGTGTACAGCTACAAAGGCTTTTTTGGTCAGCTAGTAAAGGCTCTTTGTCTTAATTAGTAAAATTGCTACAGAGTCTCCCTTTCCCAGTGCACAGAGTCTCAAGGATCCCCTTCCTCCTGCACTATCTTTGCTTGTGATGTTGTGAACGCCTGAACATCCTACTGGACCCCGGGAGGGGGGCGGGGAGGGCTCAGGACTGCTGAGTCATGGGGTGAGATATGTCTCCCTCCTCCTCCCAGCCTTAGTTTACTACCTACTTAACCATATGGTAGAAGAATCCTATTTCTCCAGCAACAATTTGAGACCCCATATCCCTTTACCGCTAGCTGTTGTAATAGGTTAAGTCGTGTCCTCTTGGGAGTCTAATATGTCCTAGAGCATAAAGGTAAATCATCTACACCCTGGATTAGCATGGAATCTCTGGGAAATTCATCATTCTAATCAGCCTTTAGCATCTGAGAGAAATAGGCGGGGCTCTCCATATACCCCTGGGTCATTACTGTCCAAGTAACTCTGAACTGAGCTTAAAGATAAATTTTTGTGAATTAAGCTGTGTTCACAATTTAATAATGTATGCTTATTTTTACTGTTGAATTAAGTGTTTAAGTGAGTCAGTTATTAATTTGTTTATTGATTCACAGTTTAATCTGAGTCCTTTTACATAGAGCAGCATGATATTTTGATTTCACATTTAGTTTCTTTCTGGTATACCTTGTGATACTATCCTCAGCCTCAAATGTGAACCAACTGCTCTGTCAAAGAAATGTTTCTATGATTTGTTTATGCATTTAAAATATTCAAATAACATTCACAAATTAATTACTTTTAAAGTATACATGCAAAAAATTCACTAAATGAAAAGACTATGATCACAGGTCCGAATTGATCTATGGGGTTGAAAGTGTTTCTCCTTACTGGCTTTAAACACAAAACTGTTGTGAATTCCAGAGGCAGTTTTCTTTTCATTTAGTATGTGTTCTGTTGTTTCAGCTATATAGAAATAAAGTAGGAGAAAGAACAGAGGAGGTCAACAATCAACCTGTCATCAGTGCCGGGCCTGAAGGAGCAATTTAGAAACTTTTGAAACATTGTTAAGATTTCTGGGGGTTGTTAGACTAACAGAAAAAGAGGATAGAGGGACTTAGAGGAAATAATAAGTGATTTTCTGGGTTAGATAATGACAGACTCTATTGTATGGGGCATGAGAAGCAGCAGGATAATTTTCATTTGCAAATTGAAGCTAATGACTTTATTATTGGTGAAAGAGAAGCTTTAAGAACTAATTAAAATAATTGATACATTAATACTAATAAATGCACTTGCCTACCAACACAAATACACTTATAATTTAAGGGCATGTTCTGTTCTCACAGCAGCCTGGACAAGTCTATAATTTAAAGATCACTGTTCAAAAAAGTGTCAAAGACTGACTTGAAATTAAAAGGAGCAGATTAGATCCCCTGCTAAAATGAAGGCCAAATCTACCTTTCGAGTTCACAGGTGAATTGACAGTAGATTCAGGGTACGATTAAGAGAACAGTCTGTCTGAAAAAATCCCTTATTATTAGCCACATAATATGAGAAGCATTGGTTTGGCAGTAGAGTGCATGAGTAGCACAATTCATGCTTATTGAGATGTATACTAAGTTCTTTGGCAGAGTCAGTGAGGACTTATATTAAAGGGAGAAACTAAAGAGTCATAGCTGATATAGGTGTTTTAACCAATTAAATATATATGGAGATGGAGCAAAGGGAAACCAAGGATAAAGATGTGTTAGAAATGATTCAAAATTTAAGTGAGGTTAATAAGAAGATAATCCAGGAGGAGATTTTGATCTGTGTTAAGATAATGAAGTCAGTTGGTCTTACCTTGTCCTTAATGTATCATCACAGAAACAGGACCATGTTCATTATGCCCTGCAGACTGGTAGCATGCTGTCAAAGGAGGTGTTGGAACTCCAGGTGTAGATGTGGACTTTATTACTTAGAATGGTCGATTAAACACCTAAATTGACAATACCATGGGAGACACTACAAGAGAAGAAATAAAGGAGCCAGATGTTGGGGTTTTTAGATTCAGGAAGCTTCGGACCTGTTAGTTGATTCATTTGCACTACAAATAGATGGAAAATGGTGCGTTCTTTTAGTGTTTAGGCATACACACTATTAACTGCTTCTAAATAAACATCACTTCTCTAATCATAGATCTGTACTCATCGGTATAGAGTTTAACTCTTTTTTTTCCCAGATTTACCTTCTGGAATTCCAACGGCAGTAACTAATTCCACATTAACCTTTATAAGGTTAGATGTCCGAAGTGTTTAAAATATCTCATTGCTTGTTAACATGTGAATAACATATATAATTCATGGGGTCAAATGTCTTTTCATCTGGATAATTTGGGTATTATTTCTTTTAATAAAAAAATTAGGATCAGCCAGTCTACATGTAAAGATTAAAATGTCTAACTAGTCCAGTGGTGGCTCTTTATGCCCCACAGAAGAGTAGAGGATATGAATGCAGTGGATTTGTCATTGGAAGACCCATTTCATTGTGCTAGAACAGAAACAGAGTGGCAGTCGTGCCTTAAAGACCAACGAGAGGCTCAGACCAAGTCATCACTCCAGGAAAGGGCCAAAGAAAAGTACATTCAGACAGAAGTAAGACATGGAAAGTTATTAACAACTGATGAGCCTACTATTTGTTGAATACCACTGTGTTCTAGATACTGTAGTTTAGTAAACATTTATTGTCATTTTTTTACACCCTATTATCAAAATAAGTATTACTTTTTCCCATTTTAGAGGCAAAGGGACTACACGTACACTATTTTTCAATGGGCAAATACTTTGTACTCACATTATATCTGAGTCCTTTTATCTCTTGTGGTGGTTAATTTTCTGTGTTAACTTGGCTAGGCCATGGTGCTTACACGTAGTCAAACATTCTGAGTATTTCTGTAAAGATGTTTTTGGATGAGATTGACATCTAAGGTGGTGAACTTGAGTAAAGCAGATTGCCAGCCATAATATGAGTAGAGCTTATCCAATCATTTGAAGGCCTGAATTTTTTTTTAAAAAATCACCTTCTCTCTGTAAGAGGAACTTCTGCAGCAAATAACCTTTAGATTTGAATCACAATATCAATTCTTAACTGGGTCTCCACCCTACTGGTTTTTGAGCTTAACAGGAGCCTTGACTCTGTCCTCCATCCCCAACTGACCAGTCTACCCTGCAGATTTTGGACTTACTAACTTCCATAATTCCCTGACCCAGCTATTTAAAATAAACTACTTCCTATATTCACACACACACACACACACACACACACACACACACAACACACACACACACACATCCTGTTTGTTCTGTTTTTCTGGAGAATCCTGTCTAATAAAAATCTTCAATGCTTGTTCTTTAAATCTCTGTTAACTGACTAGACCACTTACTGATAGCTATGTTTTTGGAAGATGGAATATAGCAAAAATGTGAGGAACTGAATTCTATATTTCCATTCCAAATCTACATTCCCACTTGCACTAAGATTTGGCCATACGCATTTTTAAATGGCCACTTTGATCTAGCCTAATTAGGAAGAACACTGCTATTGTACTTCAAAAATAAGGTTTCAGTGACATAAATCTTCATCTTACCACAGGTTACTACCATCTCATTTCTCTCTGCCTTTCACTCTTCTTATGCCTGGTTATACCACACATTCCTGCTGTTTATGTAAAAATACTTTACAAATTTCTAAACCCAATCATATATATGCTTATGAACTACATTCTTCAATTATACATCAGGTTTCTCGATTTATCATTAGCCTGTCAATTCTGGTTGCTATTTTTGAACTTAGCTTTATTAGTCTTCCCAGATACGTAGTATGTCTGGCATACAGAGCTTCACCCCAAGAATTCCAGTGTGTTGATTTAAAACTGAACTTTGTGTCTTAATGCCAACTGCTAGGGTTTTATATCATGCGTTGCTTAACAGTATTTTGTATCAGATTGAATGGACTAAGTGTTGGAAGGATAGAAACTAATGTTTGGGCATATGTTTTGATGATAATGGACACAGTAAAGTGTCTTAAAAAAAAGTAATGACTGAGCAAAGGGAACTACTTGCCAGATCATATCTACTTGGAGAATGAATCCAGCAAAATATAACCAGGAGGAGCATTCTGCTTCATTATTGAAGCTACACAACTACTGAAGAAGTCTTTTCTTTTCTTTTTCTTATCTAAGGTTTATAATTGGTCCTGGGTTCTGAGGCTAAATAATATATACATTAAATGAAATATATATAAATATATATATATTTGTTTGTGTGTGTATATATATGCACACAAACACACACACTTGGGGGGAAAATTGCCACCCAAGGCAAGAGAGATGCACATGCAGAAGGAAAACAATCACTATAATGTTTATGTTTACACACACGTGCTTGGAAAGCACAGTCAGGCAAACACATCCAGGTAAGCATGAAATTAAATAAAAGAAGGGCTTTGGAATAAGATACCTCTGTTTCAGTGTTTCTTTAATACTTATATTGAAGAAGGTACTTGAACCTCCTGAGCCTTAATATACTCATCAAAAGATGGGATAAACCAGCCGGGATTTAAATCCAGACGCGGCAGCCATTAGGGAGAGAACCACTCAGTTTTGGCAGAGTGGAGGCCCCTTGCAGCTTTGCCAGAGGAGAACCGCGCAGCTTTGGCCAGAGTGGAGACTCCCACAGCCATGTGAGGGAGAACCACACGGCTTTGCTGGGAGAGAACTATGCAGTTTTGCCAGGGTGGGGACCCCCAGAGCTTTAATGGGGTGGACCCCTGTGGCTTTGGTGAGAATGAGGACCATGTAGCTTTGGGGTACTCTCTTTGGCTATGTGACTTATGAAGCAGGAGAGACTGCCTGCAAGAAAAAAAGGTGAAAGGACTTTTACCAGTGGGTCATGAGAAGGTGCTACATGACTTTTGGGTTAATTGGAGATCCTGATGGCGACACAGCTTATGGTGCCGGGAGCCTGAATCATGGACTAATACTTTTCCTGAGATATGGTACTCCAGATTAGGGAAGAGGGAAAAGGAAGGACTGTGTGTGTTTGTGGGTGTTTTAAGGGACTTTGGGATTTTTATGAAGACATTCAGTCATTGCTCTTAAGCCTGTATAACTTAAATAAATAATTCCTTTTCACAAAAAAAAAAAAAAAAAGATGGGATAAACCAGTGTCAATCACAAGAATTTTGTAGGAAAAGATGAGGTTATTAAATTAAAAGTCTGAGTAATATGCTAATAATATACATTAATAGCCAGCTATCTTTAAAATGTTGGTAAATTAAATAATTATTCAGAATATTTTAATATATTTTATTGATTATGCTATTACAGTTGTCCCATTTCTCCCCCATCATTCCCCTCCACCCTGCACACCCCCCCTTACCCATATTCCCCCCCTTTAGTTCATGTCCATGTGTCATAAGTTCTTTAGCTTCTACATTTCCCACACTATTCTTTGCCCTCCCCCTGTCTCTTTTCTACCTACCATCTATGCTACTTATCCTCTGTACCTTTTCCCTCCGGCTCCTCCTCCCACTCCCCTGTTGCTAACCCTCCATGTGATATCCATTTCTGTGTTTCTGTTCCTGTTCTAGTTGTTTGCTTTTGTTTTAGAATATTAAGACATAATTAGTTATCACCATCTTATCCAAGTTTTATACTACTTGGATGTGGGAAACAAACATGATCAGGAAACAAATTACTCAAAAGAGTGTATACTTTTAATTTCACATCTTATACAATAATATTTACATTTTATACTAGGGAAATAGTAAAAATTGTATGAGATTATTATTTATTGACAAAACCGGATTTGAACTAGGAATTCCTAGTTCATATGTCTTGTAATGTACATCATACAAGAAGTATGATAATTTAATGGGAAAAAAGCAGAGGTCTGAATTTTAGTGGCTCTGCTATGTAAATTTGGACAAATACTGTGTGTCAAAAACTGTTAGGGAGACAATGGTGAACAAAAAAACGGTATGTCCACATTCCTGTCATATACAGTCAAGAAGTTCTACATGTCTATTCTCCATAGTACTCAACACTTATTTTAAGCTAAGTGTTCTACAGAACCTATTTCTTTAATCATTGACCCAGGAAATAAAATAAGAAATTTGCACTGATAGGATGGAAATAAGATCCAATTTTGTGTGATTAGTATTTTGACTATGGAATCACAAGATTTTAAAAGCATATACTTTGTGTGTGTGCATGTGTGTGTGATCTCAATGGCTTATTCAATTTTCACAGATATTAATACTCAAAACCTTGTAGTACTTTTTACATCTCTTTGTATTTTCTGATGATATTCTTGGGCATGACCTAAGAAGGTTAATTTCAAGTGGACCTTGCACATTTTAAATTAGAACAATTGTGAGGCAAAATAAAGGTGTTTGGCTTTATTTGTTATTAATGTAATTTAAGAACCAGCTGATATTTTCAACATTTTAATGAGCAATATTTTTCAGGGTTGCAAAAATTTACACTCCCCATTTTTAATGATAAAACTGATTTCCACAGTAGTTTTAAGATTCTGATTAGTTGGTGTTTTTCTAACTTAATATTTAGTATGGCTTAAGGTCTTTAAAATTGCCAAATATTTTACATTATATCTAGATTGAAATTCAAATTTCTCATCAGTATAAGAAGTTTCACAAAGTGGTCTTAACCTTCTCTTTGCATTTAAACTTACCCATCATTTCCCCTTTGCCTTCCTCCCTAAAAAAACCTTGCCCAACACTTACTTTGGTTGTTCACACTTGCTTGAGGAAACCATAGAAATCTCTGTTTCTGTGGCTCTTGTAACACCTCTCCAAGTTCATACATATATTTATTTATCCATTCAGTTATTCACGAGTTATTTATCAAAGGGTCTGATGTGCTATGTGCCGGGTGCTGTTCTAGGCCCTGGATTGTGCCAGTGAACAAAACAAACGGAGGTGGCGAGAAAGTGTCACATATTAGACTATGACGACATAAGGAATTTGACAGAAAGAAAAGAATCAAGAATAATTTTAAGATTTTTAGCCTAAGTAACTGGAAAAATGGGTTTTCTATCAACTGAGCTAAGGAGATTGGGTAAAACACATGTTGGGAATATGCAAGGACAAAAAGGGGCAGATGCTTAATTTTCACGAATTATGTTTTGTGTTTCTATTGCACACCCACATGGAGGTAAATTTAAATTCTGAGATTAAATTAAACTACCAATGGGAATTAGTGTTGAGGTAAAAAGAAGAGTGTTGAAAAGTGAGCCATTGTCACTCCGATGTTAAGAGGCTTGTTAAACTAATGCAATATTATATGCCATTATATGTTAATAAAAATAAAAGTTCCCAACAGCTTTTGGAAAAGAAAAAAGAGAGGGATGGGGAACAGGAGAGACAAGGAGGGAGGCAATCTTGCCTGACAGGAAGAAAAAGTGTCTAGTTAGAAGAGGTTTCAGTAAGGACAAAGAGAAGGATAACTTAGTGGTAGGGAAGAAATCTAAGTCCAGAACTATAACAAAGATGATCAGTTGTGAACAAGATACATATAGGAAAGAGAAGGTTCACTGTGGGGCTGAAGATGTGTGTATTTATTTTTTATGAATTATTGATTAACTAATTAAACTCTCCTTTTACAGTCCACTACTTTGTATTTCCTTTCAAGAATGTATGTTAAACTTGGAATCACCTATCTATATCTGTCTTCTATCTATCTATGTATCATCTATGTATCATCTATCTATCTATCTATCTATCTATCTATCTATCTATCATCATCTATCTATCATCTATGTATCTAATCTCCCAGTGACAATTAATTTTATTTATCAATTCGTCTGACTAAGAGATTCCAGGAGAGCTGGGGAAACATTTCTGAGTGTGTCAGTGAAGGAGTTTCCAGAAGAGGCGATCATCATAGATTAAGATGGCCCTCACCGATGCAGGCAGACATGATCCACACATTTGAGATCTGAATAGAACGAAAAGGCAGAAATATGTACATATTCTCTCTGTTTTAGCTTGACATCATTTTTTTTCTTCTCTCTGATATTAATGCTCCTGGTTTTCAGGCATTTATTCTCAGACAATATTTCTCTAAATATTTTCTTACATTTCACCTTTATCATTGAATATTGTCATATGATACCACTGTCACCATCTCTCTAAACATCTATGATAATAAAATGATCCTTATCTCATGAAAACTCTTTTCTGCTTTGCTTTCCCAGAGACTATAATGCTGCACTGGTCCTTTTGGTCCCCTGATCATCGCTTCCTCCGCGATTCATTTTCTTTCTCCTTACCCTAAATAAGTGTTCTTGACACAATTCTACCAGTAATCACTCTACCATTTCAGGCACTTTTCTTAAAAAGTGTTTGTTTTCTTTTATAAAATATAGTTATAATGTCCTGAAGAAACCAATAAGCACATCTCAAACAAAACAAAAAATTATATTTGTGCAGGCCTAATTTTTCTTAAGAGTTATTTACATTTACGCTGTTATACCAAGATATATCTTTGAAAAAAGTTTGTTGACATTGAATAGGTAAATGGAAAAATATACTTGTTTCTGCTTTGAAAATCATATGACTTAAAGCTAAGACCTTGACAGCTGGATTGTATAGAAATGGCTTAAACCCTTGTTATATAAAAACTAAATATTTAAATATCTCCACATCTACCCTTTGAGACTCTCTTATCTCTCATTTTCCTGGTGTATTGGGTTTTGGGCTATGCTAAGACTATTCTCTACTGCTTATTGGGCCCCACCTGTCAGCTACAGCTCAAAGTGAGACCTCCCATTTTTGATAATGCCACACACACACACACACACATATGCATAAAAACAAAAGAAAATATTAGCATAAACACATGCATGCACATAACTCCATATTGAACTGTGTGTGTTTTAATTTGTAGTGGCAAAAATGATTTAGAAATCTTTGCAATATCAAATGATAGAATAATAGAGAAAGATGTGATGCACAGTTTGGTACTAGATTTTATATTAATTTAAAATAGATTGAATTAGTTCTCCATCTACTAGTTTAATGATTAATTAAATCATTAAAATTAACTAATGATTAATTTTTGAATGAGAAAATCTAGCTGAAATATAATGGGGATAGTTTAAAAAACTTCAAAATGCTATATCAATGATAGTTAAATACATAAAGAGAATAATTTTAAAAACTCAGTCTATGTTTTGTTTGATTGAAAATCATGTGCAATCATATTTTAAGGTTCAACACACTTATAAAATTAAAATAAGTTATATTTCTCCCAAATCAGTTTGACCTAAAGAATAAAGATTACTTCCTATGTAATAAAATCCAGAAATCACACGAAACAGAGAAGATGTCAAATATTAAAGTATAAATCAAGATGAAGATATGAATTCAAATGTAAAATTGTAGATAATATTCATTCTACAAGTAAATGACTTTCTTATTTGCAACTGGTGACATGCTGTTTTTATTTATATTATTATATTCTTTGTGTTTAATTAAAATAAGTTGTATCCCTATATACTCTGCTACATTGTAATTTCCTGATACAGAAAATAGACAATATACATTTGCATATCCTGACTTTCCACTATAAACTATTCTTTCTATGCATATCTAGTCAATTAATGAACATACAAATGGATGAATGACCAAAAGAATATACTTGATGTAGAATATACTTGATATACTCCTTTTCTATAGCATATATTTAACAAATAAATAGTACTTCCAGAGCTTAAAAAACTTGAGTCCATGAATATTTGTTTAATTGTGATAACCATGAGATTTCATCACTATCAAACTATTTCTGGTATTTATTTGTCAATGATCCAGAAGAAAATAATTTTTACTTAAATAAGTTTAGAGAATATTAAAATATTACTTATTTCAAATTTTAAGGAGTCATGGTGCTTTGAATCCTATTAACATAAAAATCTCTAGAAATCCTAGGTAAATATAACAAATAATTAATGATGTGAATTTATACATTTCTTTGACTTATTGTTCATTCAGATTGTGTTGTTTTATATCTACATTTTTGTGAATTTTCCTGTTTTCCTTCTGTTACTGATTTCTAGTTTCATATCATTGTAGATAGAAAATACAATTGGTCTGGTATCAATCTCTTTACATTTGTTAAGACTTATTTTGTGGCATTAGATGTGATCCATCCTGGAAAATATTTTGCGTGTGCTTGAGAAGAATGTGTATTTTACTGGTTGGATGGAATGATGCATAAATATAAGGTCCAATGGTCTATATCATTAAGTCCTCTAAGTTCCCTACTTCTTTAACTGATGTTCTGTTATTGAAAGTAGGGTATTGAAGTCTCCTGCCACCATTGCATTGCTGTCTGTCTTAAATTCTGTCAATGTTTGCTTTATATATTTAGGTGTTCTGGAGTTTGAGGTCTCTATCTATCATTCTAGCTATCATCTATCATAACTTGATAATGAATTGATTGTTATTATTATAAAATATCTTTGTCTTTTGTAACAATTTTTTTACTTCAACTCTGTTTTGTTTGTTATGAGTGTAGCCACCTTTGCTTTTTTTATTATCATTGGCATGCATATATTTTCAGTCCCTTCACTTTGAGACTATGTGTATTCTTAAATATGAAGTGAGTTTCTTTTAGAAAATTTATAATTTTGTTTTGTTTTATTATTTATTCAGCCACTAGATTTCTTTAGCTAAGGGAATTAAATTCATTTGCATATAAAGTAATTGTTGATCAGGAATTACTATTGTCATTTTATTAATTGTTTTCTGTCTTATCATTCTTTTATTCCTATTTCCATTGTTTCTATATTCATTTGTGTTTCTTTTATTTCTGTAGTGATATTTTTTGATTCCTTATGTATATATTCTGTACATAGCAGTTAGTAAAACTACTAAGTCTTTGTAGTTAGTAAAAGGCCTACATAAAACATCTTAACTGTCTATTTTAAGGTGAAGACAACTAAATTTTAATCACTTATAAAACCCTAGACTTTTACTTCTCCCTCTTTCATAATTCATGTAATTGTGAAAATTTGCATGCTTTATATTGCATATCTTTTAACAAATTTTGTTGTTATGGCTATTATTAATGGTTTTGACTTTAACTTTTATATTAGTATCAAATATGATTTATAAACAACTTTTATAGTATTACAATATTCTATATTTGTCTGTAGATTCTCCTTTACCAGTGAATTTAACACTTTCATGTGCTTTTATGTTGTTATTTGGTACACAATAGCAATTCTTTACTATGGAAGGAATCATGAATTTTTGTGGTCAATAAGCTGTTTCTGCCACAGAGTCTCACACATAAGCGACAAGATGTAGGTATCTGTGCATTCCACTTCATTTGTACAGCAAAAATACAAATCAAGGAGGTATACACCTATGGCAAGGACTCTAGACCATAAAATGGTACACCCTACAGAGTGGACAGAGAAGCAAATCTACATGATTGGTGTTATTTGCATGGTGATACCTTAGCATCACAGGCACTCCAGGCCCAGTATAAAGTCTCTAGCTGTTGATCACTTTATTAAGACAGAACTGAAATAGTCTACAGAGAAGGGTTTTATTAAATGAATGATGCAGATCTAAATAGTAATTGAGAGACAATTGTAATTGTTTGAAAGAAAATGCATGTCTTCATTCAGACAAAAGGAAGATATGTTAGTTTTTTTCTATCTAGATTATCATGTCTTTAGAAAATAATTTTGTGGAACAACAGAAATTTAGTTGATGTAAAATTTAAGAGTTTAGTATGTTTCAACGACCTCTCTAAGTTTTGTATCCACACCCACAAAACAGCTGTCATCCTATGTTACAGAAGAGTTGAGAGGAGGGGGGCTCATTTCAGTGAATCCAATAAAATTAGAAAAGCAGTCTTGAATAAAATAGCATTTGACCCATACCAGCCAGATTTAGATTGTTCTGGAAAAATCAGAATGGAAACAGAGTGTTTGGTTAGCCCAGTTGTAATTCCATGTTGGCATTTTTTGTTTGAGAACTATGCTTTAAATGGCATGGGGATGTATGTACGTATGAACAATTGCATTTTCTTTTGTGAATGTTATACTTTAATGGGTGAGGAATGGTGATAGTGTGATGAACCAGACCTTCAAGGCATTATCAGCATTATCACAGCATTATCAGCATTTGGTAGTGTCAGTCCTCTGGATTTTGACCTTTGCAATAGGTGTGCTGTGGTATCTTATTGTTGTTTAACTTTGCATTTCTCTGTTGCCATTCGATGAGTAGTATATTTTCATATTTATGTTTGTCATTTGTGTATCTTCCTTAGTGAGGTGTCTGTACGTCTTTGGCCTATTTTTAATGATGTCTTTTGTTTTCTTATTGAATTTTAAGATTTCTTTGCATACTTTGAATAAAGTCCTCTAATAGATACAACTTTTGCAAATATTTTCTCTCATTCTGGGCTGGTCTACTTATCCTCTTGACCATATATTTTGCAAAGCAGAAAATTTTAATTTTAATGAAGTCCTATATGTATGTTATTTCTTTCATGGATTGTGCCTTTGGTTTTTACTTAAAGTCATTGCCAAATCCAAGGTTGTCTAGATTTTCTCCTATGTTATCTTCTAAGAGTCTTGTAGTCTCACAGTATAAATTTTAGTCTGTGATCCATATTGAATTAATTTTAGTGAAGGATGTAAAGTCTACGCCTAGGAATTTTTGTGTGTGCGCATGTGGATATTCAGTTGTTTCAGTGCTTTGTTGAAAAGATTATCTTTTTCCTATTGCATTTCTTTTCCCCCTGAATCAAAGATTAGCTGACTGTATTTTGTGGGTCTATGTTTAGGGTATTCTGTTCCACTGCTCTATTTCTGTACTATTTTGTTAATACCACCCTATTTTAATCACTTTAGCTTTTTTTTCCCCCACTTTAGCTTTATAGGAAATCTTGAAGTTGGGTATTGTCAGTCTTCCAACTTTGTATTTCTCTTTCAGTATTGAGTTAACTATTCTGGGTCATTTGTGTCTCTCTGTAAACTTTAGAATTAGTTGGTCAGTGTCTAAAAAATAGCTGTTTTGTAATTTTTATTGGGACGTCACCGAATCTATAGATAAGTTGGGAAGAACTGAAAACTTGAAAATATTTCGTTTTCCCATCCATAAACATGGAATATTTCTGCATTTATTTAGTTCATCATTTTTTTTTCTTTTTCCAGAGTATTATATGATTTATCTTATGGATCTAGCACACACTTTTGAAGATTTATACCTAAGTATTTAATTTTTAGGAGCGCTAATGTAAATACAGTTTTGTTTTTAATTTAAAATTTCACTTGATCATTGTATGTATATCGGAAAGATATTAACTTTTGTACATTAATCTTTCATACTGAACTTGCTATTATTGCTTATTAATTCCAGGAATATTTTGTTGATTCCTTCATATTATCTGCATAGACAATCATGCCATCCAGAGACAAAGATTTTGTGATATACTGTGGGAGACCCTTCTGCATGGCATGGGCCCAGCTCCCACTCAGAGATGCACAGAACCCACATCCACAGATAGATTCTCTCATGGGAAATCAGGTTTGCAATATATCTAAGCCACTTTGAGTCTTGCTTTTGCTGAAACTCCCTCACCCTGGATTGGGATAGCAAGTGCTTATTGTAACTTCCCAAAATCCATGCTAAAACTTGCAAGGATCAGTGTAACCGTTCAACCACTTTTCTCTTTTCATTTGCTAATATCCTTCTTCTGTGATGTGATTAGCAGCATTGGCTCCTTTGTTGTCTGTAAAAGGTAACCACCTATAGTGAACTGGGGCATAGTAAATGAGGACCATCATGTAATGTGACCAAAAACCCAGTAAAGGCACAGGCCGTAAGCCATGCCATCCTTTTTCCTTCACCGGACTTGGTAGTCTGTGCGAATGTTTTATTTCACCCATAATGACTCGGACACTGCTGACTGGCGTCTGCATCAATATATACTACATGAGCCTGGCTGGTGTAGCTCAGTGGATTGAGCGCGGGCCTGCGAACCAAAGTATCGCGGTTCGATTCCCAGTCAGGGCACATGCCTGGGTTGCCAGGCCAGTTCCCGGCAGGGGACATACAAGAGGCAACCGCACATTGATGTTTCTCTCCCTCTCTCCTTCCCTTCCCCTCTAAAGATAAATAAATAAATAAATAATAAAAATAAAAATAAATAAAATATTAAAAAAATATATATATATACTACATGAATAAACTTGGTTATGATAGTGACCCTGTTTCTCAAGTCTGCACACTTAGCCGAAGTGAATGAATTTGCCCCTTCAGTCTCAAATTATTTTGTGTTTAGCTTTATTTGGATTAAATGCTTTAAATAAACAAGTATGTGAATATTTTATAGTATTTAATGTGCTAATATGGATTTCTTAATTTAAAATTTAATAACATTTAAAATGAGATTCTACATATGTGAAATCAAAGGTGAAATTCTCTATGTCTAAATTAAGAACAAGGATAAAATATATAGAAAGTACACAAATAAGTTACCATTAGCAGGTGCATAGTGATTGATAATACTAAACATATCCTAGCTGTAAAGTGTCCCTGGTATTGCACCTTTTTATACTTAAACCTCTGTTCAAATATAATTACTCAACAGAGGTAACAAGTTTATATATTATATAATTTATACTTTATAGTAATTGAAAGCCCTTTATTTTCTTAGAGCACCTCTTGTTCAGTGACATAGACAGAATGTTATTCACATGAGGCAGCATAAGAGAATATCCATCTCATAAGGATAATGTGTGAGCTGGTGTAAATATACAGAATATAAAGCTGGGGAATATTAATGACAATCTTTACCACCTTGAAAGTTTTGTCCAAAAACAGGGTTCTTATATAACGTTGCTATTTAAAAAATAAAATGAAAGATGTCACAGCAAAGCAGCTTGGTAAATTATTTGCTTAGAAACAGCTGCTGCCAGGATTTAGAATTGGAATATCTGTATTTTAAAGGGTGAGCAACTTCAACTGTTAGGGATGGTACAAAAAATAATACTTCACAAGTATGCACAACTCATCACACATACACAATCATGACACAATACACGTTCCCCCTCTCATGCAGTGTTACTTCCATACCTCCTTGAAATATGAATAGCTTATAATTACTGTAATGTGTGTATGTGCATTTTGCAGGTAGAATGCTTATTCTGACCCGTAGCTATAGGATGTGAAGGAGATGCTGGCTGGGAAAAAAGGAAGTTAAGAAAGAGAGATATTCCCTGGCTCTAAAACAGATAATTTATCTCTGAATAAACCAGATCTGTCCTTTCTCATGAATAAAATTATTTCTAGGTCCCCATCCTCCAGTTTTTCTTATGCTTCATATATAAACCTGATAATTCCTGCTTATTTCCAAAGATTAGGAAATATCTTACACTCTCTAAGAGGTAATAAATTTATTTATAGGCTGCAAACCACAAATATGAGCACTGAGCATCTTCTGCTTCCTCCCTCACTTTAATTACTCATTTACTACTGATGTAACAGAAAATGTAGAATTTATTTCTCTTAAAATAAGAGACTAAAGTTGCTAAGAAATGCATGATATTAAAAGCAGAGTTCTCCCAATACCAAATCAAACCATAACCTCTGTGCTAATAAAAGGTCTGAGATGAAAACTTTGTGTCTGTACGCTTGATAAATACAGCATCCCCTAAAAGTAATATGGATAGTTTTATCTTTTGATACAATAAATGTTTATTGAGTGTCTACACACTGCTGCATCATGTTCTTGGTAGAGGGGATACAGAGGTGAACAAAATAAAGTCCTACCCTAATAAAGATTATGTTCTGAGGAGGAAGACAATAAACAAATAAAAGAAAATGCTGGGTATGTGTGTGTTAGTTACAGACTGCCTTCAGCTGCTAGCTACCTTTGGCAAACACTGAAATGAAATTTATGCACCAGCCCAGGTTTCACAGAGGTCTTTCTATACTATTTTTTCCTTTCAGGTTATGTTGCTAGATGATTTATTGAGAAGAGGCTTCTAATTAAGGTTTTTATAACACCCTGTTGGAAACATACCACTAATCGCCTTTGGTGTAAGACTATGCCAGTCTCTTTGGTTTTCCACCTTCCTTTTCTACATTTTTCCCTGCACTAAATTAATGTTCACAAAATATAAGAACAAAAACATTTTGATGAATGGAAAATGGGTTTAACTTTAATAATTTACTATGCAATTTCATTGCAAGCCTTTTAATGATGCTTAATTTTCTTAATGCTTTTAATCCTCTGTAAGAAAAACATTGATAATGCTACCCCATTATTGTGTTCGAGGAAGGAATGTGTTCCTTCAAGAAATTGCTTAATTACTTTAGTGGATTGTGTACTGCCAACTAGATGTGCCTCTCCAGCTGTTTAATTTACTGAATTGATGCCATTTGACAAAAGAGCAAATGAAAGTCTCATGAGATAGTGAGGAAAACAGGTCATCAGCCTCAAGTCTTTGGGGAACATAGAATGGTTCAGAAACTGAAGTCTTGTCCACTGAGTTAAAATCCTAAACTTCAATGCCGAATGGTGTCAGGGTATCCAACCCACGGCCCGTGGGCCACATGTGGCTCAGGATGGCTATGAATGCAGCCCAACACAAAACTGAAAATGTATTTAAAACATTATGAGATTTTGTGTGTGTGTGTGATTATGCATCATAATTTATTTCATGTGTGGCCCAAAGCAACTCTTCTTCCAGTGTGGCCCAGAGATGCCAAAAGGTTGGACATCCCTGCCTGGTGTGGCTTAGTGGATTGCAGGTGGGCCTGTGAACCAAAGGGTCAGTCAGGGTTTAATTCCCAATCATCAGGACACATGCTGGATTGCAGGCCGGTTTCCAGTTAGGAACATGGGAGAGGCAACCACACATTGATATTTCTCTCCCTTTTTTTCCTTCCCTTCACCTCTCTCTAAAAATAGATAAAATATTTTTAAAAAATTCCACCTCCTATCATTCATAGTTAAATGAACTCAAGAAAGCCTCAGTGCTATCAACTACAAAATGAGAATAATGATTAATTTAGCTGATGTATTACTGAAAAGTATTTTCATGTGTCAAGTGTTCTTTAGGAATTGGATATACAAGGATAAATAAAAACCTTAGTGATGTTTGTTGCCTGTCTTCTTGGTAGAGCCATTGTGAATACAAAAAGAGACAGTAATTTTGACCATCATTTAACTTTCCCTGCCTTGGACATGGTGACTTTACCCTTGACCAAATTCTGCTCAATTACTTCCTCTTCTGTTGAATTTAATGCTCTTCTAGCTTTGCAAAGTAGAAAACATTGATCACACATAGCTTTGATCAACTGTGCTAATGGAATAAGATTGGAACTGGTTTTACTTTGAGAACTCTGACACTTTCCACCTGCATTTTACAATCTCAGTGAACTGTGCACTGAAATCATTCTCTTCATCTCTGAAACTGCTATCTTGATTGGTTGAATATGACATCATGTTACCTACATAAAGTAGGCTTGTCTGTTTAGATATACTTTCCAATTCATTTATGGCCTAATGCTGAAGAACATATAGTTTATATTCAAACTAAATTTCATTCAAATTCTACCAAGTATGAACTATAAATTTGTACAAGGTTTTCATAGCTATAAGACCCAGTTAATATCTCATTAAGTTTAAGGTATTAGTATCTGCCATAGTAGGATGTGAAGGATAAAATAACAAGGCGTATAAAGTGATTATTACAATGTTTGGTACATAGTAAATACTTTAAAATGGTAGCCTAAATAATATAGCTCAACCGAATTTTTTTACTACAATAAAGTTCTTGCTCGTACATGTAAATTTCATCTCTTCATTTTCCAAGATACTTAGACTTGCATTGCTGGATTAATCTTCTTAAACTGGCAGTTCTGCACTGTTTTTAAATTTAGTAATCCAATGACTCCTAAAGAACTGCAGATTATTTCTCATCTTACTCCCAAATAAATGAAATAGAGTAAATTCTTGGAGAAGATCAGAGGTTTTATGAAGAACTTACACTATTTGTTTGCAAAAATTTTAGTATATAAGAATAAATAAGTGTTGGGAAGGAGGGAATCAGTGGTATATTGGTAGAAGGCTACCAGCTTGCTTTCACTGTGTAAAAGGGAGAGGGAGAGAGAGAAAAAGACAGAGAGATAGGAGAGAGAGAGAGAGAGAGAGAGAGAGAGAGAGAGAGAGAGAGAGAGAGAGAGGATGGAAGAGGATGTGAAGCAGAAAGGGAAGGGAGGAGGCAGGAATGAGGGAGAAAACAAGGAAATAAATCTGGAATGATTTTATTGTTGCCTATTTCCATGGTATAAATACCCCTACAACTGCCTACTTTAAGCCATTAATACCAGTCAGGTCACAAAATTTCTGAAAATGTTTAACTTTTGCAAGCCAGCTTAATTAATAATTAAGCCAGCATAATTAATAAGGACACATGGACAAATCCAAGGCGGGTGGGATCAGGGGAGGCAGGTGGAGTGGCTGGGATGGGCAGGGAGTGGTGAGGGGAAAATGGAGACAACTGTACTTGAACAACAATAAAAAAGAATAATTAATAACTTTTATCAGATTTTCAAATAATATTTATGATTAAAGAACTGTTAAGAATCATAGTTTTTCAAAATAAAATCCAAACACCATCATTTCACATGTAAGAGTATCCCTATCTTAAAAGACCTTTTTTTGTTTTATTGCCATTCTCTTTTCCCTTGTGAAACCATATTACATTTTTTATAATTTTCCAGAATTTGTACATTTATGTTATTGCAATCTTTGTGAATATTCTTCCATCTCTACTTCTGTCAATCCAAAATATAACTAACGTTCATGTCTAGTTTTAAGTCTCATCTGCCTTTACCTGAAATGCTTCACACCCTTTCCCAGGTTTATGTAACATAATTTACCACTGGTTTGCCATTTATTAGTCTATATTATCAATTATCTTGCATTACACTATTTTTGTCACATTTCAAGGATAACTTAACTGATTTTTAAGTCATGCTACTTAGTTCAATAACTGATTGAAACATGTGTGCATTTATTTACTAACTCATCTGCCAACAGTAAAATCTTGGATATTTTCTGTGTAAGGATTTCTGTTTGTGACAACTAAGAATTATGTTTTTATTATTGTCACCAAAATCTCTTTTCCTTCCTAATATACCACCAATGGATTTTATGTAACCTTCTTACTTTTCCCCTTTGATTGTGGCACATAAAATAAGTGGTAAAACTGCCATTTTCCAGAGCATGTTTTCAATCCACTGAGATTTTGCTTCCTGGCAATTGTCAGTTTGGCTCAAATAAGCTCATAAAAATTAAATATATATACATACTTATATAATTGTAATTAAACCCAATATTTTCTATAATTTTAATGTGTTTATGTATATCCAGTGTGATCACTGTTTGACACTACATGGAGAGCTCTGTATTTTACCTTATGCCAATGTGTTATTTTTTCAAAGTGTTCAATGTAACTTAAAATCGCAAGTTACTTCTTAAAGGGACATTTGTATGCTGACTCTAAGGAATAAATAAAGGATTTAAAGTTTGTTTTCATATTATAAAATTCAAAGTATGAGGAATTAATACTCCCTTGTATATAACATATACATTTTATAACATATAACTTTTAAATTGCAATTCACATTAGAATGATTAGATTGGTATAAAGTATTTTTTGAACAATTACATTTTTGTGGCATCGTAAGTTCTGAAAGTAACTGTATAATTCAAGTAATGAAAAAAAATTTCAATGGCATTAATACCACACTAAGGGAAAAATAAGAAAATGATGGAAATCTTCCTTGATTATTTTTAGGTTTAATTTTTTTCTGTTAAGTTCTAGAATTTCTAAAGTTAGATATAAAAACCATCATAAATAATTAGTTAAAATATGTAATATAAAGGGACATAATATTTACAATAAGAAATATGCCTAAGGATACTGTTAATAGAAAGAATGAATGATCTAATTCATGTAAGCTATAAAACTTAACTGACCTGAAAACAAAATGTGAACAAATGGGATGCTATATAACATTTCTTAAGGGGAAGACTAAATGTTGCAATGCTGTCTGTTCTTCTCTTATTAATATAAAATTTCCCAAATAATTTATGCCTAGAATCACAAAAATAATTATTTCACAGAAAAATCAATGTATAGGATTTGAATAGAATGAAAAGCTAGCCTTACCGGATGTTTATTTTTATTATAAAACAAGAATAGCTATAGCAATTTAAAAAGAACTGACAGTTGCAAATGCATTTTCATATTTAATTCTTTAAAATACACCTACTGAAATGACCAAATAATATAAAAAGCAGGAAAAATTCTATATTAATGTGAAATAGAGAAGAGTGACACTTACACTCCAAGCACAAATAACTAAAGTTTGGATAGCATACCTAAAGAAATTATGCATTTTTCAAAAACTTTTAAAGACTATATTCTAAAAAATAAGAGCAAATTTGAACATACTTTATATAAACATAAACACCTCTTCCTTAATTCAAGGTAAAAAGGTTATGGCCCACATGGGCCACAGGATTAAAAAAAGAAAAAATAAAAGACTAATGAGAGAATCATTTCTCAAGGGACCACTTGGCTGAAAGTTCCAAGGATAAGCTAAGCCAAAATAAATCAAGTGCATAATGGTGATAGTGATTCCCATCACTTAGCATTGCCCTAATAGGTAGAGTTTCTCATTGATGGGACCACAAGAAGCACTATCATAAAACCTGGCAATGCCACATTTGGTGTGTGACATGGGGGTTAAGACAAAGTAAAACCAAAATAGAAAATTACCCAGTTTCTTCATAAGTAGAGAATTAGGGCTTATTTCAGAATGTTTGGGGTCATACCAAAAGTCTTCTTAGAGTGAAATTCATGATTTTAGACATTATTCTTTGTGATAAGCAATACATTAGCTACACACTACATTAAGTAAATTATAAAACAATTTTAAAAGGTGAATAAAACATGAATGAAATATAAAAATGATTAGTGATAAAAATAAATAAAAATTATTTTTAAAAATTGATGCAAACAAAACCAGCTAAAATTATAAAAATGGCCAAAGTCAATAGGTATTATAGGAAAATTTCTTAATTGTTACTCAATAAAAGTAAAGAAATATTAATAAATATTTAGAATTATGCAGGAGAATATGGCTACACCAAAATTTGGTAAAGGACATAAATTTATGATGTATTTTAGGTAGAAATGTGTCAAAACCATAGTGATATACATGCTTTACTAGGAAAGTAATATATAATGAGAGAGAACACATTAATTCCAGTTTGAAGAAATGAAGAACATATATAAACATTACAATATAAAATGAAAGGTTTATTCAAATATTTCAACACTACAGAAAACAAGACTCTGATATTAGCATGTAGATAGAAAAAATATTTCAATGAAACAAGAAAAAGACTGAAAAAAGATGCAAATAAATATGATCAATTGGTGAAGAGAAGAATGTTTTTTTAACAAATGGTACTGGAAAATTGAATATTCAAATTCAAATATAAGATTTTTAAAAATTATTTATAGCAAACATATATTCTGATGTTGTGTAGTATTTATTTTCACAGTTGACATATCTGTATTTGAATCAAAAACAAGAAAACTAAATCCAAGGTTAGGATGTGAAGGGGAATTGGGTAAATCCAAAATCCTTTCCTTAAAAAAAATGTTTTGTTCATTTTTTATTAATACTATTAAATTTATAGGATAATATTGGTTTCAAAACCATACAGGTTTCAAGTGTCCAGCTCAATAAAACACCATCTGCACACTGTATTGTGTGCCTTCAGCCACAATGTCTCTTTCCATTTCCATTTCCCCCACTTCCCCTCTACCTAGCCGTCACCACCCCCGCCCCCCCCGCAATCCCCTGCTTTTTCCTCTGGCTATGACAACACTGGCTATGACAACACATTGCCTGGGTGTATGTGTTATGCATATATGTTTTGGAGGGGGTTAATTCCTCACTTTCTTTCATCCAGTCTTTCAACTCTGCTCCCCTCTGACAGCTGTGAGACTGTTTCATGTATCCATGCTTCTGTTTGTATTTTGTTGGTCAGTTTGTTTTAATGGATATTTATTGAAGCAATATCTGCTTTCTTTTCTGTATTTTTATTGTTTATATTTTTAAAGATGTCCCCGTTACCCTCTCTTTTGCCCAATATCCACCTTCCTTGCTTAGATTCCACATAAAAGTGAGATCATATGGTATTTGTATTTCTCTGACTGGCTTGTTTCACTTAGCATAATCATCTTCAGTTCCATCCATGCTGTTGCAAAAGGATAAAAGTTGATTTCTTTCTTTTTTACTGCCATGGTGAATTCAATTGTGTACATTTATCACTTCTTTTTTATCCATTCATCTATTGATGGGCACTTGGTCTGTTTCCAGATCTTGACTATTGTAAATAACACTGCAATGAACATAAGGTTGCAAAAATTCTTTTGAATTATTGTTTTTGGGTTTTTAAAGATATATTCCCAGACATGGGATCTCTGGGTCAAAAGACAGTTCTATTTTTAATTTTTTGAGAAAACTCCATACTGTTTCCCACAGTAGCTGCATCAGTCTGCGTTCCCACCAACAATGCAAGAGGGTTCCCTTTTCTACACATTCTTGGCAGTATTTGTTGCTTATTGATTTATTGATGGTAAACAATCTGGCAGGTGTGAGGTGCCATCCCATTGTGGCTTTACATTTCTCTGATGATTAGTGACATTGAGCATTTTTGCATATGTCTATTGGCCATCTGTATGTCCTCCTTGGAGAAGTGACTATTCAAGCCCTTTACCCATTTTTAATCGGTTTGTTTATCTTTGTAGTGTTGAGTTGCCTGATTCTTTATATAATTTGGAAATTAACCCCTTATCAGATGTGTCATTGGTAAATATGTTATCCTATTCAGTGGATTCCCTTTTCTTTTTTTCTGTGTAAAAGCTTTTTAGTTTGATGTAGTCTCGTTTTATTTTCTCTTTATTTCCCTTGCCTGAGGAGATATATTGGCAAAATATTGCAACATGAGATATCTGAAATTTTATTGCCTATGTTTTCTTGTAGGATTTTTATGGTTTTATGACTTACATTAAAGCATCTATTTTCACTTTATTCTTGTGTATGGTGTAAGTTGGTTGTCTAGTTTCATTTTTTTGCATGTACCTGTCCAATTTCCCGAAACCATTTATTGAAGAGACTGTCTATATTCCGTTGTATGCTCTTGCCTCCTTTCCCAAATATTAATTGACCATAAAGCCATGGGTTTATTTCTGGGCTCTCTGTTTTGTTTCATTAATCTATATCCTTGTTCCTATGCCAGTACGAGAATGTTTTGATTACAAGGGACTGGTAGTACAGTTTGATATCAGGTATTATGACACCTCCAATTTTGTTCTTATTTCTCAAGGTTACTGAAGATATTCATGGTCTTTTTTGATTCCATGTTTACAGAATATTTGTTCTAGATCTGTTTAATATGCCCTTGATATTTTATACAGGAATTATGTTTAATTTATTTTGTGTTTATACTTGTATATGGTGTAAGAAAGTGGTCTACTTATATATATATTTGTCATTTATCTATTCAGTTTTCCTGACAGCAAGAGCCTTTCATTAGCCCATTGTATATTCTGGCCTTCTCTGTCATAGGTTATTTGACCATAAAGCATTTCTTTCTGCAATGTCTTATAGCTTTTCAAGTCCAGGTGTTTTACCTCATGGTAAAATTTACTCCAAGTATTTTATTTTTTATGATGCAATTGTAAATGAAATTGTTTCTTAATATCTCTATATGGTAGTTTAAAAGTGCAACCAATTTCTGAATATTAATTTTGCATCCTGCTACTTCAATGAATTCATTTATAAGTTCTAATAGTTTTCCACTGGAATATTAGGGTTCTCTATATACAGTATCATGTCATCTGCACACTGTAATAGTTGTACTTCTTTCCAATTTGAATGCCTTTCATTTCTTTGTCTTGTCTGACTGCTGCACTCAATATCATTGCGTATGATTTTTGCTGTGGTTTTGTCATACAGGGCCTTTGATTATGTGAGATGTGTTCCCACATTGCTGAGAATTATCATAAATGAATGTTCAATTTTGTCAAATGCTTTTTCTATGTCTATTAATATGATCATATTATTTTTATCCTTCCACCACATTTTTTTAAATGTGGTGTATCAGTTTAACTGATTTGCAAATATTGAACCTACTTTGCATCCTGGGAATAAATCCCACTTGATCATGGTGTACAATCTTTTTAATGTATTGCTGATTTTTCGTTTACTAATATTTTGTTGAAGATTTTTGCATCAGCATTTATTATGGCTATTGGCTTACAATATTCTCTTTTTCTCATGTCTTTTGTTTAGTTTTGGTACCATAATATTAATCTAGGAGCCTTCTCTCCTCTTTAATTTTTCTGAAATAATTTCAAAAGAATAGGCATTAATTTTTCTTTGAATAATTGGTAAAATTTATCTGTTAAGCCATCTGTTCCAGGACTTTTGTTTGTTGAGAGTTTTAGTTTTTATTATTATTACTGATTTGATTTTGTTTGTAGTTATCAGTCTTTTCAGATTATCTATTTCTTCCTGATTCAGTCTTGGAAGAGTATCTTTCTAGGGTTTTAAACATTTCTTCTATGCTGACTATAGTATATGAGCTGTATATAGTGTATGTGCAGGTGCTGACCCTTCAGAATAAGAGTCCCTTTAACGATTCTTTGGTGCCAGCTGTGTCTGCCTTTCAGATGTGTCATTTGAGGAACTTTTTCAGTGAGTCTCTGGTGTGGTCTAAAGTTGGATCCTGTGTGTGATGGGTCTGGAACCTCTTGGGAGGGGTTCTGGTGCATGTAGGCCATTGCTTCTGCTGGGCTTGGGGTCACTTGTTAGGAGCTACAAAGTGAACTGCAGTTGATTATCATTGGCCTTGAGCTTGGAGTTGCTTGGGAGAGGCTGTGCTGCAAACAAAGATCAGCTACAACTTTTCCAGGCTTCAGACCCTTTGTTGGGCACCACAATATGAACTGAGGCCAGTTCCCACTTGCATCAGGCTTATGTTTGCTTGGTTGAAGCTACAGTATGTTCCAAGCCAAGATGGCCTCCACTTATGCCAGGTTTGGGGCCACCTGATGAGTTTACAGTGCAAGTTGAAACTGGTCACTGCTTTTATGGGGATGTGTGGACCTTTGAGTGATTTGGGGGAAATCTGTAGAGTAAGCCAAAGCAGTCTGCTTGTGTAGAGAAGCCAATGGAACTAGAAACTAGAGCCCAACACGCGAGTTTGCTCGTTCAGGGTCTCAGGGGAATTTCCATGGCAGAGAGAACAGTGGTAGCAAGATTAATGGAGAGCACAGATTGAGCACCCACCTGTGCTTGGCCAGAGGGTTGGAAGGAGAGCTCAAGAAAGGAACAATGGAGCCTGTCATCCCATCAGTCCCTTTAGAGGGTTATCCCAATCCTTGCCCTTTTTATCCTTACCCTAAAGTTAGTCAATTTAGTTTGTTCCCATATGTCCCTGGTGCAGATGCCTTTGTGCTGGACAAGTGAGTTTGTGCATCCATGCTCTGGCCCTTTAAGAACAGGGGTCTAGGCCTTCTGCGATGATTTAACTTTCTCAAATGCAATCTCCAGTGGTTTTCACAGTCAGATATTATGGGGACTACTCTTCCCAGCACAGATGTCCCAGGCTGGGGAGCCCTTTGTGGGGCTGAAAAGCCTCACTCTTCGGGGGGATGTCCATAACTAAAATATGTCTCCTCATTTTTAATCACCACGCCTTGGGTATGAGACCTACATGTTCTGTGTCTCAGTCCCTCCTTCATGTGGCTGCCTTTTATCCTTAGTTATAGAACTTCTGTTCAGCTAATCTTCATGTGGTTTTCAATGATGGCCATCCTATAGTTTAGTAGTAATCTTGATGTGGTTATGGAAGCAGGCAAGCGAATTTACCTACTCCACCTTCTTGACTGAAAATTTCTGTAAATATATTTTCTGGATGTAATAATACTGTTTTTTCAACATTTTTTTTAAAGGAAGGATAATAATGCATTACTTAAGTTAAAAACTTAGTTTTCTAATTTCTTTCATTACAGATAATGAAACGTTAAATTAAATATAGATATTTGACTTATAAATATCTTTATGAATTTATTGTGCTGTTAAGTTGGAATAATCTTAAATTATTTTATCAACCACCTCCAAGTTATTGTGTTATAGTCCTATACCAAATAAATTAGAAGGCATTATGTTCTTTATATATTAAGCAAAGAAGTAGTTTATAGATTAATAAAACACATATACTTGTATTTATCACTTAACTTTGGTAGGTTGAATATAACATATTGTCAATATTTTCTTGAGATTTTCTTAATGAAAAAATTACTCTTCTGGTCTACTTTTGGAAATACAAATTTCTGAAATTTCTGTGTATGTGTATGTTTAGAGTCATAATTATCTATTGTTTTTCAAGGTGAGAATAGAAAGATTTTAGATTGCTCTTTCATTACTAAGTTGTTTGGCAGCACTGGATGCAACACTGTATGTTACAGTTCTTAGAACTTCTCTCCCACTCTTCACCCTGTTCTATATAAGTTACCATTTTAGCATCTTATTGCAGGTGACATGAAATACTGTATCCCACAACATACAGAATCTCATCCCTTAATGCAAGTTGAATATGCCAGCCTAAAAGATCTGATAACTAATTTCTATATTTTTCCACTTACAATGAGTACCCTTCAGAGTTTTGATTCCATTTTTAATCACTTCAAAATTTAAGTAATATAAACATGCTTTTCAGCTATGCTAAGAAGTGGGAAGACTGAGATCTTACCTTGCCTGCAAAAAACAGAAATTAATTTGCTGCAGATTCAGGGATGCTAGCAGAAGAAATGAAACCCCTGTTTCAGATACAAAAATTTTTTTCTCATTTTCCCCATACACATTAGTGCATTTACTTTAGTTTCCCTCGCTCCTAAGTCCCATGAACCAAGATGGATGCCTTCACATGTAATGGGTTATAAAACAGAAGAGGGATTTCAAATTTAGAGAATCTTTGTCTTTATTTTAGACACTAATCATGTTAGCCATTGCTTTGGTGGAAGACATCATGTCTACATTCCAAGGCTATGAGCAATCTTGCCTTTTGCTCCATAGGGAAGCACTATCTTTTTCTTTCAAGGTCTAAATTAAAACCTGTCATTTTTTTCCAGAGGGAGATGCTGTCTCTATCTTCTAAGACTTCTTTATATATAGATATTGCTAAAGAGGTAGTCCAGAACAAAGGGCAGTCAAAATGTGCAGGAACATGAGACATCCATGAGAAATTGTCTTCCAGCTGTTCTTGGCTAAATTCAGTATGTATTATGACACATATTTAATGATGTTGGGTAGTTCGCAGAATCACACCCAAAACATTTACTAGGAATGGGTCCCTATGGTCCCTGCTGATTATTTCAATAACTTCCAAGGGCAGGTGCTTCCAGTTCATTCATTTTAATTCCTGGTCCCTAATTTTCACTGCAAGGGAAGTAATTAGTCAGAGGTTTTGAGTCGATAAACAAAGGATGGCTTTACCACCAACTAATAGTAGTTTAGAAAAATATTCTCAAGTATAGGAAGGAGTTAAATACTAAAAAGCCAAATAATATTACAGATGTCTTCTACATTATTGTTGGATACTATGCCTGAAGTTTAACCGTTGTTGACAGAATTCTTGCACCCTGAAGTTATCTTATGCGTATGTTACATTGCACAGCAAAATGGACTTTGCACCAATATAATCGTATGAGTCCTTAATGCAAGAGCATACCTTTTGACCCAGCAATTCCACTGCTTGGATTATATCCTAAGAATCCTGAAACACCAATCCAAAAGAATCTATGCACCCCTATGTTCATAGCAGCACAATTTACAATAGCCAAGTGCTGGAAGCAACCTAGGTGCCCATCAGTTAATGAATGGATCAAAAAACTGTGGTACATTTACACAATGGAATTCTATGCAGCAGAAAGAAAGAAGGAGCTCCTACCCTTTGCGACAGCATGGAAGGAATTGGAGAGTATCATGCTAAGCGAAATAAGCCAGGCAGTGAAAGACAAATACCATATGATCTCACCTTTAACAGGAAGCTAATCAACAAAACAAACAAGCATAATATAAACAAAGACACTGAATTTGAGAACAGTCTGACAGTGTCCAGAGTGGGAGGGGAGGGAATTTCAGGGGAAAAGGGGAACGGTTTAGAGCAACAAGTATAAAGGACTCATGGACAAAAACTATGGGGGGGTGGAAATGGGAGGAAGGTGGGGAGGGCTGGGGTGGTGGGCTGGGGCGGGGTAAAAGACAGAAAACTGTACAATATCAACAATTAAAAAATACTGATAAAAAAATAAAAAAATAAAATAAAAATTCAAAAAAAAAAAAAGAGGAATCAGAGATTCCAGGCATGAGAAAAACTATATATAATTGCTGGATTAAAGATGGAAAGAACCATGTTAAAAGCATGAGAAGGAAGTTAATTTTACCAACAACAAATGAGTTTACAAAAAGACCTCAAACATCAGATGAATATGATATTTAAATGTCATCATATATTTAAAGAAATTTTATTTCATAAGAATTGGAGATTAGTTTGAATACCATGGCACCAACATTTCCTTTCAGAAAGTTCCAAATTATAGCACTGCTGTTTCCACTTGAAGATTCCAGGTTTTAGAGGTATATGGTAAATATAATAATTTAAAAGAACATATTATGAATATCATATGTATTACATTTATTAAATTTCCTGTTTCAATGCTTTCAAAATTATTTGACTACATCTGGGAGAAACTCATTTATGAGCTATTATAAATTTAATACATAATAGTATTATGTTTAACAATAATAAAAATAGGTCCATGTGCAGACCAGAGCAGGTCTGATTTCTCAACATTAACTTGGTTGGGTGAGTTAATTTTTTAAATGATTGATTGATTGATTGATTGATTGGAAGTTCCTTTCCTTCAGGAGCTCAAGATCTACGTATCTCACACTAGGTAGGGGTTCTCACACTTCACCACATTGCAGAATAGCTTGAGGAACCTGTGGAATCACAGATCGCTCAGTTCTTTGCATCCACTCTCACTGCCCACCTCACCTTCCTACGAGTTTATGGCTCAACTGTGATGCACCTTGAGAATTTATATTTCAAAGACATTCTGAAATGATGCTGCTGCTGCAGTTCCAGTGACCACTCTTAGAGAACAACTAGCTTGCAACATTTAAAAAAATACTGTAACTGCAGTAGATAATTGTAGAACCTGTAAGTGCAAAAGAATTTTAAACATCTTATTATGGTCAATACCAATTCTTTAATCAGAATCCATTGAGAATTTCCATTCAATCATTTGAGAATAAATTTAAACACTATTAGTCCTCTTCAATTCCCAAAGTTATGTGAGATATGTATATATTTTAACATACCACATAAAACAACAGGATGCAAAGGAAAAAAGGAACACAATCCATGATCTATCATATTTACTAATTGCTCAATTTAGGGGCTTTTATCTAATATATGTGAGATTACATATTTATATTTTTAAAGAAGTGATAAATCATATCTCTTCACATGAGTATCAGTATAAAAATATATATGCAAATACTAAATCAGTATCTGTAACTGGCACTTACAATATAAAGTTCTTAGAAATAATGGCAAATGCAAACTCAAAGTTAGCATTGTGTAACTTTTACTCAGAAACTCAATTTCCTAGAATTGAACAGTTACATAATTTTTAAATGTTCAAAAATGTTAAATATAAGGACATAACACAATGTAATTTATAGATCATGTGTCATTGAAATATACACTTGAAACCTATATGATCTTATAAACCAATGTCACCCCAATAAATTTAATAAAAAATAAACATATTATAAGTTTAAACAATTAAAAATATAAAGGACATAACCTATCATACAGTGTAGTAATTAGTCATAAAATAAAAATTGATGTAATCACAAAAGTGTTAAAAGCTATAAAAATAAATAAATAAACAGCACTGAAAAGCCCTCTACATACCCCTTCCAATCGCCACACACTACATTTTCTAAAGGTTATACTATCCTGAAGTTTGTGGTAATCACTTTTGATTTTTCTCTACCATCTTACTACTCATTTCCTTACCTTTCAACACTACAGTTTTTCTTTGGTCTTTGAAATTACTTTTATATAATTACTTATCTGGCTTCTTGAACCCACCATTAAGTTTGCATGATTCATGCCTGTGGTTACAGGTACCACAGCTTATTTATCTATTAGCACACACATGTACAAATTTTTGCAACATACAGTCTTAGGAATAAAATTGCTTGGTTAAGTAGTATGTTTTTTTTTCCATTAAATTTTGGTAGATGATAAACAATTTTTAAAGCTTTATAATAGTTTAAAATAAAGGTGTGTTACAATTGTTCCAGCTAATACTTTTTTACAAATTTAGTAAATTTAATAGGGGTATGATGTTTTGTCATTGTGGTTTTAATCATATTTCCTTATTATTGATAAGGTTCAGTGCACTTCTCTCTGTTTTTGATATTTTCTTTTTAATTTTTAGTTTGCTTTTACATGTTTTGCTAAGGCGGGGGGTCATTTAATGTTCTATATTTAGCAATACATCTTTGTATCTCTTGCTTACTTTTTCCATTACACAATGTCTTATTTATTATTGGTTTATAGAAATTAATAAATTATTGGTTATGCATTCTTTGCAGATAATATTTTGCCTCATTTGAAGCCTGTTTATCATACTTTATTAGTGTCTGAATAGAAATAAGTGTATATCATTTACATAGTCAAAATTACTAACAGTTTTTTTACAGATTAAATTATTTCTAGCTTGGAAAATATCCATTACCCAAATACATGTTATTAATTTGCTATTATTCACTAAAAGTATAATTTGATATAGAATTCTCATGAAATTGGACTGTATGGTGTGAAGTATTCATTGTATTATATCTTTTAACTTATAGATACTTTCCCTTGATCTATTTTTTTAAATGTGTCCTTTTCCAGTAACGTGTAGTACTATTTTCATTGGAAATCAAGGGTTTGCATAAATTTATGTCTACGCTTTCTATTCTGTTACATTACTTTATCCTTTTATTCTATTTCTAATGTAATAAGTTTAAATTATTATAGAATTTAAAAAATCTTTATGAATTTTATTAAAGACGAGAGCTTAATTATCTACAAGTGTTTTTTCGCCATTTGTAGCTTCCTGCTTTTCCCACATGTATTTTTTTTGAGTTAATTTGAACTAACCCCTCCGAAACACACACACACTTTTGGAAATTTTATTAAATTTGCATAAATATACAGGCATTTATGAGTATCTTGGGAAAATGTATACCTATGTTACTGTGAATTTAACAATTTTTAGCACAGTGTATTTTCCAATTAATAATAAGTTCTGTAATATTATTCAATAATATTTTTTATTATTTCTTGTAGTTCTTTAACATGTCACCTCACTCTTAAATGCATTAGTTTCTGACAAGTAGAAATATAATTTGTGTAATCTCAATTATGAACATGATAAACAGTAGAGATTGGCATGATCTCATTTGAATACTTGATATATTTTTCAAGTGATGTCATCTGTTCCTAGATTTTTCTTTTTGGTTTTATAGTAATAGAAATGTTAATATTTTATGTTATTTTAATATGTCTATTTTGTAGCTGTTTTCTTAGTAATATGTCTATTTGATCTAACTTTTCAATTTTACTTATGTGAAATTAATTATAATACTGTCATTGCATTTGACTGTATTAAAACCTCAGGATTTGTTACAATGTCATCTTTTTCTTTCAAAATTTTGGTCATTTGTGTTTTCTCTCCTGTATACTTATCAGTCTTGCCTGCTGGTCAGTTGGATTAGTCAAAGATTTGACGTAGCCTTTGTTGTTTGTCTGTATTTCATATTTTCTACTTCATCAATTCCTATTCTTATCTTTATTATTTTCCTTGTTATGTCTTATTTTAATTATTTTGCAGCACTTTATACAACTTATTGAATTAGATTCTTCAACTATTACTTTCTGTCTTGCTTGTTTGCAATATATATATATACACATATATATATAAATCAGGCCATGTTATGTTACTGTTTTAAATATTTCCCAAAAGTTTATAATACTTTTATTATCATTCACTCCAAAGTATTAACTTAATTCCTATGTGATATCCTCTGTGAACAATAGTTATTTAGATCTTATCATAGTAGTTCTTCACTATTATACTCTGTCTCCAGTGTCTTCAAACTGATATTTTTCCAGCTTTATGGTTTATTTGGCAATGTATCTGCTCAAAACTATCAAGTCTGCCAGCATCCAGATTTATTCTGAAGTGTCTAAAATATATAAATTTATATGTTATTTAAAGTTTCACAAAAAGTTAAGAACAATTATTATCTGTTGTATCAAAGAATCTCTGCTTAGAGAATTCTGTCATTGTCCATGATAGATGAATGTAAAGAAGACAACATGATGAAATAAAAGCAATAATTTTATATAAAAATAACTGCAATCAGGGAGAAGCCTAGGCTGAGATTTGTAAGAACACTGTGAGATTTCTTAGTTTACATACTGAAATAATCAGATTTCAACACCTAAACTTTGTGTTGAGCATTGTTTGTGGTAACTGTCGACTAGACTTTACAAATATGGATGGCTCAGTGTAAACACAGTAAATCCTAGGGCATTTCAATTAATTTGTGTCAACATAATTAGTAAATATGGTGTCTAATACCATGAAACTACTACATGTTTATAAGGATTTTAATGTTCTGTCTCAGCCTTCTATCCTGTCATTTATAGCCATGGGTAACAGCACTTGGTTACATTCATACAAGGAAGAGAAATTACTACATAGGCATTTATGTGTTAGCAATAAAGCAATTTGTTTATTTTCACAATAACAGTAACTAAATAGTCAAGTGAAGAAATACATCAAAAATAGCTAGTTTTTTTATTTTAGCATAAATAAAAATGATCACTCAGCCAAGTTCTAGATTAAAGCAGTGCAATAGGGCTCCCCCTTCCCCACATCCTCACCAGCACTTGTTTGAATCTACTTTTAATTGTTTTAGTAGTTTGTACCTTTTGAGTAATTGTTTCTTTTCATCTGACTTATCAATTTGTGGTCATAGATTTTCAAGCAATATTTATTATAACTTTGATGTACATTGAAATATTACTGATGGCCTATCTTTCATTTCTAATATTAATAATTTGTTTTCTTCATTTTTAGTGGTGCCTGGCTAAAGGATTATTTACTTCATTGATCTTTTCAAAAGAAGCAGCTTTCTGTTTTCTTGATATTATGCTAATATAATTTTTATATTAGTTTTTTAATTTATTTTTATTTTTTATTTTAATTGTTGTTCTTGTACAGTTTTCTGTCTTTTACTCTCATTCCAGCCCACTACCCCAACCCTCCCCACCTCTCTCCCATTTCCATCCCTCCTAGTTTTTGTCCACGTGTCTTTTATACTTGTTCCTATGAACCCTTCCCCCTTTCCCCTGAAATTCCCTCCCCTCTCCCCTCTGGTGACTGTCACCCTGTTCTCTATTTCAGTGTCTTTGGTTATATTTTGCTTGTTTGTTTGTTTTGTTGATTAGGTACCTGAACGGATAAAAAAAACTATGGTACATTTACACAGTGGAATTCTATGCGGCAGAAAGAAAGAAGGATCTCCTACCCTTCGCAACAGCATGGATGGAACTAGAGAGCATTATGCTAAGTGAAACAAGCCAGGCAATGAAAGACAGATACCATATAATTTCTTGTTTTAATTTTCATCAACTTCTCCATTTTTATTATTTATTTTATTTTGCTGGCTGTAGACTTAATTTCTGCTTCTTTTTTTAGTTCTCTAAAGTTGACACATAGATTATATGAGTTTAGATTTTCCCCTAATATGCAATCAATACTATACATTTTATACTACATACTTCTTTTGCTGAAATCCACTAGTCTTGACAAGTTATCCATTTATTTTTATTTACTTCAAATATTTTTTATTTCTTCTTGAGAATTCTTTATTGACCCATTTAGAAGTGTTATTTAAAAATGTGTTGTTTAATCTCTAAAGATATTTGGGTTTTCTGGCTATATTTTTTGTTGTTGATCTAGTTTAATTCCACTGTGATCTGAGAACAGGTTTTATATAATTTTTACTTTTTATACTTATTAAAATGTGTTTTATGCACCAGAATGTTATCCCCCTTATTGAATGATTCATGAAACCTACAGAAGAATGTGCATTCTGCTTTGTTACATGAAGAGTTCTGTAAATGTTAATTCAATCATTTTGATTGATGGCACTATGTTTATTTCAACTACAGTTTTTTACTGTTTTTGTGCCTCTTGGCTTTATCAATTACTTAAACAGAGGCATTAAAATCTCCAACCATAATGTGGTTTTATTAATTTCTCTTGCAGTTTTATCAGTATTTGTGTCATGTATTTTGATCCTCTGACATTCGCTATAAACGTGCTACAGATGTCTTTACCAACATGTACACTTTATCCCTGATAATTTCCCTTGCTTTAAATGTACTCTTCTTGAAACTGACATAGCTACTCTAACTTTTTATTAGTTTTAGCATGGTAGGCATCTCTCATTTCTTTCACTTTTAATCTATATGTATCATTTTTTATAGTTGATTTCTTATAGAAAATATATAACTAGATCTTATTTTATCGTTAATTTTTCACTGTCACAGTCTCTTTTAATTGATATAATAGGTAATTAACACAGTGCACTTATTGATGTAGTTACAATAATATCTACCGTATCTGTGACTCTTTTCTTCTCATTGCAATAATTCTTCATTTTTCCCCATCTTTACCTCTCTTCTGACTTTTGTTTTGTTCATTTTATGTAATTTTATTTTTTTCTCTTTTCTACCACATGTTATACTTCTTTTAAAATATCCTTACTGGTTATATGAGAGTTCATAATATATATTCATAACTAATTTAAGTCCACTTTTAAATAATAACATAGGACTTACTGAAATGGTATTACGTAATAGAGTATTCTAAATTTTGTCTTCCCATTCACCACAACACTGCTGTCATTCATTTCACTCATATGCACTCATATATGCTACAATAAGCAAAAAACAGTGTTACTCTTATTGTATCAAGTATGGAAATATTTAGTCCATTAATTAAAAATAAGACTTAGTACTTTCTTCATGTATATCCAAGGTTTTAACCTATATTACTTTTTCTTCTTTATGAATAAATTATTTTAACATTTCCTGCAGGGTACGTCTACTGGTGATAAATTGCCTTCATTTTGCTTATTGATTAAAGTCGTAATTTCTCCTTCTTTCTTTAGGATAATACTAGATTCATAATTCTAGTTGATTTTTTCTTGTCTTTTTTGTTTTATGTCAGCCCTCTGTATTTTACTTTACTCCTTTGCTTATACAGTTTTTGATAAGAAATCTGATACAATTCTTATAATTTTTCTTTTATAGTTAGTGTAATTTTTCTTCTAGTTCTTTCAAGATTCATTCTTTCTTTGTGGTTTTCCACAGTTAAATATTATAGGCCTAGATGTAATTTTATTGGCATTCAGGCTGCTTGGAGTTCTCTGAGATTTCTGGATCAGTAGTTAGGTATGTGCCATTAATTTTGGAAAATTCTTAACAATGTTAATTCCAGAATATTTTTCTATTCTTTTCCTTATTTTTTCCTTCAGTTATTCTGATCATATTACTTTGTTTGTTTGTATATAAAGTCCCGATATTTTACTGAAGCTCTATGGAGACAAGATTTCTTCTGTCTTGTTTCTCTTATATGCAAAATTAATTTAAAAATGCATTTAAATGACAGAAAACAAACCCTGTACATATTCAGATTCCTATCATTTATCATGCCCAATTAAGTTTTGCTTGATACACGAAGCCTTCTTTATGTAATTTACATATGTTAATCTTACTTCTTTTATCTCCTATAAGATTTAAATCTCAGACATTCCACACAGCAACATCTTCACTGATATGTCCCCTAAAGCGAGGGACATAAAGTAAAGAGTAAACAAATGGGACCTCATCAAATTAAAAAGCTTCTGCATGCCAAAGAAAACAGCATTAAAATGAAAAGAGAACCAACTATATGGGAAAACATATTTGCCAATGAAACCTCGAACAAGGGTTTGAGCTCCAAAATATATAAAGAACCCAGAGGACTCCATTACAGGAAGTAAAAACAAACAAACAAACAAACAAAAAACAAATAAACAATTAAAAATGGGAAAAGGACTTGAATGGTCACTTCTCCAAGGAAGAAATACAGAGGGCCCTAAGACATATGAAAAGATGCTCAGCATCACCAGCCATCACAGAGATGCAAATTAAAACCACAATGAGATACCACTTCACACCGATGAATTACAGTGGAGAATGACTATCATAAACAAATCAACAAACAATTATTGGAGAGAATGTGGAGAAAAGGGAACTCTAGTGCACTGTTGGTGGGAAAGCAGACTGGTACAGCCACTGTGGAAAACAGTATGGAATTTCCTCAGCAAACTAAAAAATGGAACTGCAGTTTCTGAAGGTTTTGATTCAAAATCAGAATAATTCTGGAGGTCGAATCTAACTTACTACTTTAAGTTCATGGTAGGAAAAGGAATTTTAGATTAGATTGGACCACAATGTTTTGTCTAGTTCCTCTCCAACCAAACTACTCAGAGCCTGATTTTTCTGTTGGAATAATCTGATTATTTCTCATAATCTTGGCATACAGGATTTTCAAGGAACTACTCAATCCTCATATTTATTGGGAGGCACAGCTTGCTTCATCTTGCCAAGGCTAAACAAAATGCATACTCCTATAAAGAGGGCTGGAGAAAAAACATCATTGGGACTCAGCAGGAGAAGAAAAATGTTAGCATTTCCAGCTTCACTTTTATTTTTCTGATTCCAAAGGATTATAATCTTTCCTAATTAACACAGGCAAATCTTTTACTCTTTTTGCAAACATATTTTTTAAATAGATAAAGAAGGAGACATAGCGACTTGCTGGTGTAGGTCTCCTAAGCTCATCTCTGAGGTTGTGATAGCCAGCTGGGACCCAAGACACTGTGTATTCCATGCTGAACCATTTGCAGTTTTAGCATCAACAGCCCTTGGCTGGTGGTGGCCTGCGGAAAGGACACGCCAGAACGGCCTGGTGTGAAACCAAAGGACTTGGCAACAGTGCAGAGCTGCTTTTGCTTTTTAATTTCTTCATTTATCTCTGCTTATTTTTAGACTTTGAAATATAGAGAAACCTTGAGAATGATTGTATTTATGCATTCTTAGCATATTTGAAGCCTAAAACAAGCAAAAATGATCACCTCTTTAAATGTCTACATAGCTCATTTTTGTAAATTAAGTGTGTGCCTTCCAAGGAGGAGAATCACTTCTAACTTCCTTTTTAGTCCAGCTTTTCAAGTGGGCAATCACTGAGATCATTAATTGAATGAATATTATAATAAAATGTAACAAGGTCCCACAGGACATACTGAACAAGTTCTGATTCTTTTAATCTGCCTGGTAATTTCTGAAACATTAAATTCTTTAAAGGTTGTTTCTACATGTCTCTCTGATTTATGTATTATTATGCTCAGAACAACTCTTAAAATGATTGTGTGATGAAACACAGTTACATCTGCACCCCAGCCATGAAATTCACACAGAATATACATTCTCATATAGAAACTTTGGGATTTAGCAGAGTGAGGATATTTAGTAGACCAGTATAATTTCATTTATTTTCTTTCTTCATGCCCAGTAAAATGCTAACATCAATGCCTATATCACATAGTCATTGCATAGTTAATTCAATATATACATGAAACATTTACAAAATGTCTGAAAAATATCAATCACTTGATTGGTATAATTTTGGCTTCAGCAGTTACTAGTAATATACAGCATAAAAGTTCAGAATGCAAATTCTGAAGTCACACTTGTTTAGTTAAAATCTGAACACCGCCACTTACCAGCTGGTTAGGTGGACAAGTAAGAAAATTATCTCAGTGCTTCTTTTTTTTTTAATCTCAAGGAAGCTCCCTTGAATTAATTCTAAATACATTAAAGTTTTTATACTCTTCCCCTTAAAGAAAAATATTTTAAACTATTGTATAATTTTTATTGTATTTTCTTCATTACTATTCAGTCCCCTTCTGCCCCCATCTTCACCACCACGATCATAACATGCTATCCATGAGTCCATTTTCCTTTTTCATTCAAACCCTCCACCCCCAACCTCCTCCCAACCAGCTGTCATCATGCTCTGTATCTATGAATCTGTCTTTGTTTTTCTTGTTTGCTCCACATTTTGTTCATTAGATTCCATGTATGAGTGAAATCATATGGTATCTGTCTTTCTCCTACTGGCTTATTTCACTTAGCACAATGTTCTCCAGGTTCATCTATACAGTTGCAAAGGGTAAAATTTTCTTCTTTTTTTACAGTCAAGTATTATCCCATTGTGTAAATGTCCCATAGTTGTTTTATCCAATAATCTACTGATGGACACTTGGGCTGCTTCCATGTCTTGGAAATTGTAAATAACACTGCAGTGAACATAGGCGTGCTTATATCCTTTCAAATTAGTGTTTAGGGTTTCTTCAGATACATTCTCAGAAGTGGGATTGCTGGGTCAAAGGCAATCCATTCTTAATTCTTGAGGTATCTCCATACTACTTTTCACAATAGCTGTACAAGTCTCCATCCCCCTCAACTGTGCAAAAGGGTTCCCCTTTCTCCATTTCCTAACCACTACTTACTGCTTATTGATTCATTAATGATAGATTTTCTGACAGGTGTGAGATGATGTCTCATTGTGGATTTTACATTTCTCTAATGTTAGACCTGAAACCATAAAAATCCTAGAAGAAAACATAGGCAGCAAAATCTCAGACATTGCTCATAGCAACATTTTATCAGATATATCTCCCAAGGCAAGAGAAACAAAAGAAAATATTTTTAAAAATGGAACTATTAAACTAAAAAGTTTTTGCACAGCAAATGAAAACATCAACAAAATAATAAGACAACCTGCAGAAAGGGAAAACATATTTGCTGATATATCTGATAAGGGGTTAATAACCAACATTTATAAATGTGCAAAAGTCAACATCCCCCCAAAATTTAAAAAATGATCAAAGGACCTGAATAGTTGCTTCTCCAAAGAGGATATACAGATGGCCAATAGACATATGAAAAGATGCTCAATGTCACTACACACCATTTTTAAGATAATCCTACTTTCTGACCTCTTTTTTAAGATTTTATTTATTTATTTTTAGAGAGAGGGGAAGGGAGGGAGAAAAAAAGGGAGGGAACCATCGATGTTTGGTTGCCTCTCACATGCCCCCTACCATGTGCCCTGACTGGGAATCAAACTGGCAACCCTTTCATTTTCAGGCTGGCACTTAATTTACCGAGTCACACCAGTCAGGTGATCTCTTGATTATAGCAATACACTGAATAGGAATAGTAATAGTAATAGTAATAGTAATAGTAATAGTAATAGTAATAGTAATAGTAATAGTAATCGAATAGTAATTCACTGTTTTAGAGTTTTAAATATGAAGATACAGTTAAGTAATTAACAACTATTCAAAAATATAATGTTAAATTCAGAATAGTCATCAAGAATAATAGATCGTACCAAGTAATAAGAGAAAAGAATCTGGTTGATACTGTGGTTAGCAACAATTGACATAACCGCTTGAATATATTTTGCTTACGAAGCAGAAAGGTTTTGGGTTGTTAAAAAGTAATCATAAATACTTTTCCTGAGGTTAGTTATTTTTATTTTAAAGTAATTATAAATTGTGTAACTTTGAAATAAATTGAGCAAGAAATCTCCTGTTTTGAGGAATGCATAATTGCTTTCAATTGATGTATTACTTCTAGGTATTTGTTTTAATAACCAGACCAGCTAAGTTGTGTGTGTGTCTCCCTTGAAGCCTAGAATATGTGTGGATCCCAGAGATGTAATTAAAATCCATTTATCAATTCTGAGTTCTAATTGAATTAAAATAAGGGGAAATAATAATAATAAACATTATTTGGATATTTACCGTGTACCAGTGACTGTAGGAAGAGTAATTTGCCTTGGATCATTTAATTACAACACAACATATCTGTGGTAGATTTCAGCTTATCCATTATGGTAATAATTCCTCTCTGCATAACAAACTACCCCAAATCTTTGTTACCTAAAAAAAAAAATCAAACATTTATTATTTCACAGTTTCTATCAGTCAGAAATCTGAACAAGGTTGATACAGGGCCTTTGCTTCAGGTTTTCTCACAGACCACACTCCAGGACTGCAGTCAAGGCAAGGCAAGGCTCTATGTGGGAAGGGTTAATTCACAGGACTGTGGGCTGGATTCAATTCTTCATGGGCTATTGGACCAAGGGCCCCAGTTTCTCACTCAGGGATGGTTCACAGCCACATGAACTTCCTCAATGTGTTAGTTTACTCCATCAGAAAAGGCTGATAAGCAAAAGAGCAAGAAGAGTGAGTGGTCAACAAGAAAAACTATCAGTATATTATAGACTAATCTTGTAAGTGGCATCCTATCAAGTTCATCACATTATTTTTGTTAGAAGTAAATTTCAAACACATGAGAGGGTGAGAGAAGCGCTTTTATCATTGTAAACCTTTTCAGAAGCTTCCTATCTAATTCATCACAGCTTACATGATAGATGAAGGAACTGGAACCTCATTTGGGTAATTATCATCCAGTATTACTTAAGTATTGAGTATCTAAATCCTTTTCTACTATGAAATTGAACTTTTATACACATTCATTGACTAAGCAGCAGCGAGGAGTAAAGGCCAAATCAAGAGTACCTCTCACAGACGATTGGATAGCAGGAATCTCAGAAGACGCCTGAGAGGAATCACCAGGAACATGTCTCTCCACCAGACAATTGTGTTGACAGATTAGTCTGATGTAAATATTTTGTAACTCTGGAGTCTTTTGAGGGCTCCCAACTTCAAGGGATGGCTTGAATAGTAAATTTCAATTAGTTTCAGTCAGATTCAGTGTGCTTGGTGCAGTAGCAGCTGCCCATCCCCCACTCCCCTGACCTTGGCAGGCAGCTGTGCAAGCATTACAAGAGCTCACACTCAGTTTAGGAAGGTCAAGGAACACAAAAACTACCTTGTCCTCCAGATATGGAAGATCTGTGCTGTTACTGCTGCTTACTGCTTCTGACCTTAGATGTACAGACAATAATGTAGACAGGCACTTTTGTTGCAACTCCCCCACTCGTTGCAATCCTCTCCCTTTCTGCTGAGGTGACTTCCAGGGATTTAAAGGTCTAGTGCCTCGTTTCTCCCTATTCATTTTTCTTTTCTTACCCCCTTTTGGAGCCATACATTAAACACCAGGACATTTCAAAAGCAACTATATACATGTACAGGAAAGTTTAAAATATGCTAGTGCATGACCAAAGAAAGTTCTGTGCTCAGATAATAATTGAGAAGATCTAAAATGAATGCCTCAGGTTGATCCTCATCACACAGACACAAACACACACGTGTTAAAAAAAACTAAAAACAAAAACTCAGTAATCCCTGGGGAAGGGGCAGTATCTTATTCCAAGAGCTAATATGTTATTAGATTAAATATCCATTTTTCAACAACAGAAATCATAAGCTTTTCAACAAAAAAGTATAGTTCATTCAAAGGAATTTTAAAACATTTGTTTCTAAAAAGTATGCCATGACAGATCTATTACACTAAGATTTTCAAAAACTGGCTTAAAGATGCTCAAAAAGTAAAGTTAGATGTAGATAAAATTAAGAAAATAGTGTATGAACAAAATGGAAATACTAACAAAGAGATGCAAAACCTAAAATTAAAAACAAAAATTCTGAAACTAAAAATTACAATAACTGAAATAAATAATTTACCAGAGGAAATCAAAAGCAGCTATGAGAAGGTAAAATAAAGACAATGAACTTAAAGATAGGAAATGGAAATTATTGCATATGAAAAAGAGAAAGAAAAATGATTTTAAAAGAGTGAACAGCAGCTAAGGGGTCCATGGGACACCATCAAGCATTGTGGGAGTCTCAGAAGAAGAAGAGAGAGATAAAGGGGTAGAAGAAATGTTTAAAGAAATGATGCGTAGTAAAATTCATGAACATAAACATCTAAAAGCTCATCAAACTCCAAATAGGATGAACCAAACTACTCACAGTAAGACACATTATAATTAAATGTTGAAAGTCAAAGACAAAGATAGACTCTTATAAATAGCAAGAAATAAGTGACTCAAAAGATACAAAATATACACAGATATACACATATAAAAGAACAAGATATACACAGAAACAAAAAGGATTAAAAAAGAGTCCTGTGAGGAATTGTGCACCAGCAAATTGGATATCATAGACGAAGCAATCACATTCCTAGAAATGCAGAACCTACTAAAGCAGTCTCAAAGAAATAGAAAATTTAAATAGACCTATAACCAGTAAGGAGATAGAATCAGTAATTAAAAATCCCCTAACAAAGAAAATCCCTGGACCTAATGGATTTACAGGTGAATTCTACCAAAATTTTAAAGAATAATTAACACCAATCCTGCTCAAACTTTTCAAAAAAAAAAAACAAAAACAAAAAACCCTGAAATCTTTTAACCTTACACTAAAGCCATATAAAGACACTACACAACACACACACACACACACACACACACACACACACACAAAACTATAGACTAATATCCTTTACAAACTCTGATGCAAAATTCCCGGCAAGCCTCAGCCAGTGTGGCTCATTTTGTTGGATGTCATCCCACAGGCCAGTTCGATTTCCAGTGAGGGCACATTCCTGGGTTGCAGGTTCAGTCCCTAGGGGATGGGAGGGCATGGATGGAAGGAATGCAACTGATCAATGTTTCTCTCTCACATAAGGTTTCTTTTCCTTTCTCCCTCCCTCCTTTCCTTCTCCCTCTTTCTCTCAAAGGAAAAAAAAAGTTCTTAACAAAATACTAGCAAACCCAGTTCATCAGCAAATTAAAATAATTATACACCATAACCATGAAGGATTTATTTCTGGAATGCAATATTGGTTCAACATAAGAAAATCAATATAATATAGTAGATTAACAGAATGAAGAATATGAGTGTCTGATCATTTCAATTGGTACAAAAAAGTATTTGAAAAGTTCAACAATGATTTATAATAAAAAACATTCAAAAAATAGGAATAGAAGCAAACTAACTCACTGAAGAACTCATGTATTCAAACAAACCAACCAACCAAAAGCACAGCAAACATACTCAACGGTGAAAGACTAAAACCTTTTCTTCTAAGATCAGGAATAAGGCAAGGGTGCCTGAGCTTGCCATTTTTATTCAACATAATACTGGAAGTTCTTGCCAAAGAAATTAGGCAAGAAAAACAAAAGAAAAAGACATTCAAATTGGAAATGAATAAATAAAATAGACTGTATTTATGAGGACATTCTGATTCATTCTTGTAAATAGAAACCATATAGTTTTATAAAAAGAGAGAGAAATTTAGAACTAATAAATTAATTCAGCAAAGTAGCAGGGTACAAAGTAATCATACAATAATCAATTATATAGCTGTACACAATGAACCATTCAAAAAGGAAGTGATGAAAACAGTTTTGTTTTTTTAGTTAATAATTTTATTTTTTTGTTGTTTTTCAAGTACAGTTTTCTGCCATTTTGCCCCACTTCTCCCCACCACCCCAGCCCTTCCCACCTCCCTCCCCCATTTCCACCCCCCCTTGTTATTATCCATATGTACTTTATAATTGTTCCTGTAAACCCTTCACCCTTTTCTACCTTTATCTCCTCCCCTGTCCCTCCTGATTACTCTCAGCCTCTTCTCAATTTCAATTTCTTTGGCTATACTTTGTTTGCTTGTTCTTTTTGTTGATTTGGTTCCTGATAATGGTGAGATCATGTGGTATTTGTCTTTCATTGCCTGGCTTATTTAACTTAGCATGATGCTCTCCAGTTCCATCCATACTCTCGCAAAAGGAAGGAGCTCCTTCTTTCTTTCTGTTCCATAGAATTCCATTGTGTAAATGTACCATAGTTTTTTGATCCATTCATTTACTGATGGGCACTGAGGTTGCTTCCAGCACTTGGCCATTGTAAATTGTGCTGCTATGAACATAGGGGTGCATAGGTTCTTTTGGATTGGTGTTTTAGGGTTCTTAGGATACAATCGTAGCAGTGGAATTGCTAGGTCAAAAGGCAGATCCATCTTTAGTTTTTTTAGAAAATTCCATACTGTTTTCCATAGTGGTTGGACCAGTCTGCACTCCCACCAACAGTGCATTGGTGTTCCCTTTTCTCCACATCCTCTCCAAAACTTGTTGTATGCTGCTTTGTTTATGATGGACATTCTGACAGGTGTGAAGTGGTATCTAATTGTGGTTTTAATTTGCATCTTTCTGATAGCTATTATTACTGAGCATCTTTTCATATGTCTCTGGACCCTTTGTATATCCTCCTTGTAGAAGTATCTGTTCAAGGTCTTTACCCATTTTTTAATTGGGTTGCTTGTCTTTTTAGAGTGGAGTCATGTGAGTTCTTTATATATTTTTTAGATCAAACCCTTGTCTGAAGTATCATTGGCAAATATGTTTTCCCATACAGTTGGTTCTCTTTTCATTTTAATGCTGTTTTCTTTACTGTGCAGAAGCTTTTTATTTTGATGAGATCCCATTTGTTTATTCTTTCTTTTATGCCCTTTATTCTAGGGGAGATATCAGTGAAAACATTACTGCATGGAATATCTGAGATTTTTCTGCCTACGTTCTCCTCTAGGACTATAATGGTGTCAAGACTTATATTTAATCTTGTATCCACCTTGAATTTATTTTTGTGTATGGTGTAAGTTGGTAGCCAAGTCTCACTTTTTTGCCTGTAGCTGTCCAGATTTCCCAACACCATTTGTTGAAGAGGCTATCTTTGCTCCATTTTATACTGCTGCTCCCTTTGTCAAATATTAATTGACTGTAGAGTCTTGGGTTTATTTCTGGGCTCTCTCTTATGCTTTATAGATCCATGTGCCTGTTTTTATGCCAGTACCAGGCTGTTTTGATTACTGTGGCCTTGTAATACAGTTTGATATCAGGTATTGTGATCCATCCTACTTTGTTTTTCTTTCTCAAAATTGCTGCAGCTATTCAGGGTCATTTATGGTTCCGTATAAATTTTCATAGTGTTTGTTCTATGTCTGTGAAATATGCCATTGGTACTTTAATATATTGAATCTATAAATTGCTTTGGGTGGCATGGACATTTTGATGATGTTAATTCTTCCGATCCATTAACACGGTATATGTTTCCATTTGTTTGTGTCTTCTTTAATTTCTGTCTTCAGTGTTGTGTAGTTTTCTAAGTACAGGACTTTTACCTCCTTGGTTAGGTTTATTCTTAGGTATTTTATTTTTCTTGTTGCTATATTAAATCGAATTTTTTCCCTGATTTCTGTTTTTGATATTTCATTGTTGGTGTACAAAAATGCCTTTGATTTCTGGATATTGACATTTTTATCCTACTGTTTTGCCAAATTCATTTACTAGGTTGAGCGGTTTTTTGGTGGAGTTTGTAGGGCTTTCTATGTACACTATCATGTCATCTGCAAACAATGACAGTTTTGTTTCTTCTTTTCCAATTTGGATACCTTTTATTTCTTTTTCTTATCTGATTGTTGTGGCTAGGACTTCCAATACTATGTTGAATAGGATTGATGAAAGTGGACCACCTTGTCTTGTTCCTGATCTTAGTGGAAAAGATTTTAGTTTTTGCAGGTTGAGTATGATGTTGGCTGAAGGTCTCTCATATATGGCCTTTATTATGTTGAGGAATGCTCCCTCTATTCCCACTTTGCTGAGTGTTTTTATCATAAATGAGTGCTGTACCTTATCAAATGCTTTTTCTGCATCTATTGATATGATCATGTGATTTTCTTCTTTGCTTTTATTTATGTGATGTGTTACATTTATTGATTTGCAAATATTGTACCATCCTTCTACCCCTGGGATAAATATCACTTGAGCATGGTGTATGATCTTTTTAATGTATTGCTGGATGCAGTTTGCCAATACTTTGTTGAGGATTTTAGCATCTATGTTCATCAGCGGTATTGGCCTGAAGTTTTCTTTCTTTGTTGTATCTTTATCTGTTTTGGGGATTAGGATGATGCTGGCCTCATAAAAAGAGTTTGGGAGACTTTCATCTTCTGGGATTTTTTGGAATAACCTGTGAAGGATAGAGGTTAGGTCTTCCTTAAATATTTTGTAGAATTCTCCTGTGAAACTGTCTCATCCAGGGTTGTTCCGTGTGAGGAGGTTTTGATTAATGCTTCAATTTCATCAGCTGTCATCTATCTGTTCAGGCTTTCTGCTTCTTCATTCAGATTTGGAAGATTATATATTTCTAGAAATTTGTCCATTTCACCTGGGTTTTCAAATCTCTCGGCATATAGTTCTTTGTAGTAATTTCTTACAATCCTTTGTATTTCTGTGGTATCAGTTGTAATCTCACCTCTTCCATTTCTGATTGTGTTTATTTGGGTTCTCTCTCTTTATTTCTTGATGAGCCTGTTTAAAGGCTTGTCAATTTTGTTTATCTTTTCAAAGAACCAGGTCCTGGATTCATTGATCCTTAGAATTGTGCTTTTTACTCTCTATGTCATTTAACTCTGCTCTGATCTTGGTTATACCCTTCCTTCTACTTGCTCTGGACTGTCTTTGTAGTTGTTCTTTGAGTTGTTGTAGGCATAAAGTTAGGTTGTTTATTTGAAATGTTTCTATTTTTTTTTTTTTTTTTTTTTTTTAGGTAGGCCTGTATAGCTATAAACTTTCCTCTTAGGACTGCATTTGCTGTGCCCCATAAGTTTTGGGTTGTTGAGAGTTCATTTCCATTTGTTTCCAGGAACTTTTTGATTTCCTCCTTGATCTCATTCTGGACCCATTCATTGTTTAATAGTATGCTATTCAATCTCCATGAGTTTGAGTGTTTTTGAGTTTTTTTCCTTGAGGTTGGTTTCTAGTCTCAGTCCCTTATGGTCCTAGAAAATGCTTGATATGATTTCAATTTTCTTGAATTTGTTGAGGTTTGTTTTGTGACCTATCATGTGGTCTATCTTTGAAAATATTTCATGTGCACTTGAAAAGAATGTGTATTTTGCTTCTTTGAGATGAAAGGTTCTATATACATCAGTTATTTCCATTTCATCTATGGCATTGCTCAATGCCACAATATCTTTGCTGATATTTTTTGGGGAAGATCTGTCCATTTTTGACAGTGGGGTATTAAAATCCCCTACTATAATTGTGTTGCTGTCAATATCTTTCTTGAAGTCCTTCAAGATTTTCTTTATGTATTTTGGTGCCTCTATGTTGGATGCATATATAGAACCCTGAAACACCAGTCCAAAAGAACCTATGCACCCCAATGTTCATAGCAGCACAATTTACGATAGCCAAGTGCTGGAAGCAACCTAGGTGCCCATCAGTAAATGAATGGTTAAAAAAAAAACTGTGGTACATTTACACAATGGAATTCTGTGCAGCAAAAAGAAAGAAGGAGCTCCTACCCTTTGCAACAGCATGGATGGAACTGGAGAGCATAATAGAATATTGATTTCTTCTTGATGGATTCTTCCCTTGAGTATTATGGAGGGACCTTCTGGGTCTTTTTTTATGGCTCTTTTTTTGAAGTCTATTTTGTCTGGTATGAATATTGCTACCTCAGCTTTTAATTTTCCTGTCTGTTTGTTTGGAATATTTGTTTCCAGACTTTCACTTTCAGTCTGTATATGTCTTTTGTCCTGAGGTGGGTCTCTTGTAGGCAGCATATGTGTGGGTCATGCTTTCTTATCCATTCAGCTACTCTATGTCTTTTGATTGGAGCATTTAATCCATTTATGTTTAAGGTTATTATTGATAGGTACTTATTCATTGCTATTTTTGCATACCTGTGTTTCTCTCTCTCTCTCTCTCTCTCTCTCTCTCTCTCTCTCTCTCTCTCTCTCTCTCTCTCTCTCTCTTTCTCTCTCTCTCTCTCTTCCTTCCTTTCCTTAAAGCAGTCCCTTTAGCATCTCTTACAGAGCTGGTTTGGTGGAGGTGTATTCTTTTAGACTTCTTTTGTCTGGGAAGCTCCTTATTTGGCCTTCCATTTTAACTGAGAGCCTTGCTGGGTAGAGTAATCTTGGTTGCAGGCCTCTGGCTTTCATTACTTGGAGTATTTCTTGTCATTCTCTTCTGGCTTGGAGTGTTTCCATTGAGAAATCAGCTGTTAGCCTTATCGGGGCTGCCATGCATGTTACTTCCTGTTTCTCCCTTGCTGTCTTTAGATTCTCTCTTTGTCTTGGAATTTTGCCATTTTAATTATGATGTGTCTTGAAGTGGGTGTCTTTGGGTTCCTCATGATTGGGACTCTCTGTGTTTCCTGGATTTGTGTGACTTTTACTCTCATAAAATTAGGGAAGTTTCCCATCATTACTTTTTCAAATAGGTTTTCTATCCCTTGCTCTTCTTCTTCCCCTTCTGGTATCCCTAGTACACGGATATTGTTACATTTCATGTTGTCTTGCAGTTCCCTTACCACCTGTTCATTCTTTCTGAGTCTCTTTTCTTTCTCTTGCTCTATCTGGGAGGTTTTTTCTACCCTGCCCTCCAACTCACTGATGTGATGCTCGGCGTCATCCAGCCTGTTCATAATTTCTAATGTGTTTTTTATTTCTGAGATTTTATTATTCATTTCTCCTTGGCTTTGTTTATAGTTTCTATTTCCTTTTTCATGCTGATGTAGTTCTCACTTAGTTCCTTGTAGTTGTCTGTGAGCTCCTTGAGCATCTTTATAACCATTATTTTGAATTCTATATCTGATAGTTTGGTTACCTCCATTTTATTTAGCTCTTTCAGTGGGGAGTCTTCCATTCCTTTGATTGCATGTTCTCTTTTTGTCTTACCACTTTAGATGACTCTTCTTGTTTGTTTCTCTGCTTCCTTATGCTTCACTTTGTTAGCTGTCTTTGTAGGGTGAACTTTTATGGTAGGAATTCTATTAGGTTCAGTGGTATGGTCTCTCATCTCCTTGACTGGATGTTCTAGGTTTTCCCTTTCTTCTGTTTGTGTGGGCTTTCTTATTGTACTTGGGTTTGTACTTTTTGGTAGTTCCTTTATTGGTGGTTTTTCTCCCCCAGCAGGTATACTGATGTTCGCAGCTCCCCCCTATTGTATTTGCTCAGTAGCAGTGGGTAGGCAAAATGGATTAAAACAGCAAGAGAGTATTTTATGGAGTTTAAAATACCAGCAAGTAGAGAAGACATAGGAGATTCTTTGAATAAGTATGGCATTAACTGTGATATTTTACCCAACTAGCTACTTTTTATAAAAGGTGAAAGAGAGATAAGACTTTTGTTAGAGGGGAGGATGATTGTGAGCTGAATCCAGAGAACAGAGTGTTTGTGCAAGGTTAGATGATAATTTATAGTGAGATTAAAGTATAGAAAGTAAATGTAGTGTGAGACAGCATAGAGTTAACCACAACAATACTAATGCTCAGGGTTATAGTGAAGTGGGCTAAGATCCTGGAGGGTTGCTGTGTAGTACATACAATTATATGGAACTACAATTATTTACACTAGTATTGAAATAACAATGATATGACAAGAAATACATGACTTGAATAAACAGAATAGAAAGTACCCGATCAAGCACTGGGTGTTACGGGAACATGGGTGAAGTGAAAGAAGGAAAATTAAAATACAATACAGAGAGAAAATAAGGAAAAACAATGAAGCAATGCAATTAAACAGGGAAATAAATCAAGGAAAACTAAATATAAGGAAGAGAAATTAAAAATACTAATAAAATAAAAGTGATAAAAATAATTGCATGCTAATAATAATACACGCACACAGTAAAATTCTAGCTCTGTGGGATAGCAAAGTGACATTTGTCTCAGTTTCTCAGTTTTGGGTGTTAGTCTTATGTTCCCCCTTTCGATCTGTCTCTGGACCCTTTGTAACTTGTGTCTTCCTCCATCTCACTTGGAGGAAGAAAAAAAAGAAAACAAAAAAGAGAACAACAGGAGGAGAGAAGATACAAAAAGACAAAAATAGATAATAACAAGCTTCCTGCTGACTTTAAACCTGTTCAGCAAGTTATGCTGGTCATCCTAGATGCTACAGGAAGAGGGGTCTGGAAGGTCTTCCTTCCTTTGGTTCTGAGAGTATGGGGACCAGGTTTGAGTCATACTATTCACAGTTTCCTGGCCTCTGGCCCAGGTCTTCTGTGAGCTGTCAGGCTCAAATCAGCCACTCCACTGCTCACAGAGAGTCAATCTCCAGGGCTGAGCCCTAGACTAGTGGGGGCAGGGGCACAGTTCCCCCTACTACTGTCTTTGTGCAGTGCCAGAGCTGCAGGGTGCAAGGTTCCCCTCCTCCACTCACTGGGTGAGAGAAGCTGAAATCTCCCCTGGAGCACACCAGCCACTGCTGGAGAGTTCCTTACAAAGTAGCTGCTCCCAACCCCACTTCTTAACAAGTGCACCACACAGCCCCACTTTTTCTACCCATCTGGAGACTCTCCAAGTCAGGATCTGACACAGCCCAACTCCTCCCTTCTCCGGGTATTGCCAGCACTCCAGTGTCTCTGGTGCCAGCGTCCACAGTCCCAGTGGGTGTGTACCGCGTCTGTGTATCTGTCTCTCACTACATCTCTACTTCCCCCAGCAACTTTCAGTACCTAGGTCCCTCCTAGTGCCTGGCTGCCCTCCTTGCTCTGGTAGGGGAGGAAGCCGGTGCTCTAACTCTCCTCCCCATATCCTGTAGCCTGCACTGGGCTGGGAATGCAACAGGTGCAGGGCCTGGGGCCACAGCAATCTTGGTCCCCATGCAGATCCCAGGGACCTTACCATCCCAGGGCACTCTCCTCACTGCCTGTTTTGCAAGGTCCTCTGCAATTTTTTGCCTGCAAACTTCATGTAAGCCGGGATTCCATTGGTTGTTCACTCTGTTCCTTGAAAGATGGGCTAGGTGTTCTAGCTGGGCACAAGGAGAACTGGGCTCCACTCCCACCTACTTCACCGCCATCTTACACATCTCCAGTTTTGTGTTCAATAGCATACAAAAGAAGAAAATACTTACACATTAACCAAGGATGTAAATGACTTGTAGGGTAAAAATTAATAATATTGCTGAAAGAAATTAAACATAAATAAAAAGAAACACATGCCATGTTCATGGTATTAAAAATCTAATACTGAGATGTCAATATTATTCAATGCATTCTCCAAATTTAATTCAACAATACCTATCAAAATGTTAAATGAATTTTTTTTACAAAAATAAAAATCCATGATCAACCATGGTTTCTCTACAGACCAGCAAACTCTAAAGATCTTAGTTTTATATTACCACACTTTTTTTCCCCCAAAACACGTTCAAGGCAATCTTTATTAACTTTATGGCATTACGATTCAAATTCAACAAGGCACTTCTCTGGGAGGATGCAACTTCTTAGCAAGGTTAAGTTTGGTAATTAAAGTAAGACAGACTTTTAGTTTCTACTTACACCACCAGAGCTAGGCATCTATGTGAAGTACATCAACTTCATAGCCATGTGTAGCTGTTCGAAATTCTAAATGTTAGGTCAGAAAACAATCTCTGTCTCTACTGTGTGCTGGTCATAAAACAAGTTTTCCAATAAACATTTAGGTACTGACTTTGAACCTGTGTATCATAACCAAGACTCTGATTCTGAAAAGAAATGAGCATCAAAAATTGAAGAGTGTGAAAACCAACACTTTTTTTAGGAGGCTTATAGTTGTCTATGCAAATTTTATCACAACTCTTCCTAAACTGTAGAGTTTAAGATGAAAATCTTGATCTATGTGATCAAGTAGACATTTTCAAGTCTAAAGCAGGTCTTTTTATACCAATATAACTACAGAAATATTGTATCAGTTATAAGCAGTTTGATCATCCTTGAGACCCAGAAAGCAAGGCCCACATATTCAAACAGAAGCAGTCACTTTCTCAGCCCTGTGCAGATAAAGACAGCCTTAGTTAGTAATCTTAGAATGTTCATGTTACACCAGGAAGTCAGCTCCAAAGTGGTGATGGGTTAACAGGCCGATTTTACCTGATGCCATTAAATATTAATTCTGACATCTCTTATCTTGGTATCACATCTACCAAATATAGTATAGTTTACTAGATCTTGCTGCCAACAGCAACAGAGCTGGTCAATTTAATTTCAGTTACTGGTGACAGTTTATTTAAAGTTATACATTTCAAAATAAGCATCATTTGAGTTTCTACATGGTCCCTTGGGTTTGGGGAAAAAAATTCACTCAGTGTGCAGACAAAATAAAGTCACTCTAATCACAAATAGTGGGGTAGCTTTTTTCTGCCTGACAAACCAAATTGCTCAGCTTATAGAAATGCCTTAAAAAAAGGATATTAGATGACATTTATCCTTCTACTGAGCATAGTAATATTCCTTCTGTATAGTTATTCCACCAAAGATGGTTCTCTATTACCACTTAACCTCCCACCTCCTGCTGCATCTATTAAAGGTCTCCGTCATCTCTCATATTTTGAAAGCATTTTGCTGATGACAAAATAATGTTCACACATAAGAGTTCATTTGATTCTCATTGTACAATTAGTATTACAATTAGTATTCTACGGAGGCACACATTTAAACTATCTACGGAGGCACACATTTAAACTAAGTGGATAAATTACTTTCATGGGTTTACAAGCCTAAAACTGCTGCGACTAGAATTGCAAGCATTAAAATAAGTTACTGTGAGAAAGACTCTAGAGTCTGAAATCAGCTCAGTGCTTAATGATTATATAAGATTACAGACATAATCTTATATAATCATAAAATCACCCCTTATATTCATAGCCAGAGAGAAAGGCCAAACATTAGAAAAGGTTTCTATGTAACTCCCAAATGAAATTAGTTTGCTTAAAGCATTCTAAACACAAATAAATGTGTTGAATTGTAATTTATGTCTTCCTGCAGTCACCAAATGTTTACTCTGTTGACCCATCTAAAAAGAGAATGAGTTTTACACTATTTCTTCAAATGTTGACATTACATAAGCTTGGAGGAAAAATAAAGAATACCAATACCTAGTTTTCATAAACTGTAACAAGGTTAGGAACGTATGCAGCAACGCACTTGCCATTGCTGCCCACAGTAAATATTCAGGTTTCCAAATTAGGAATGAAGTTGTGTACTATAACAATGGGGGACTGGAGTTCTTAACCCCCATGCGTGTAAATCAATGTGATGGATATACTAATGGAATTCAATTCATAGGGAGTCCAGAAAGTTGGCATTTAATTTTTATTTAAAATCAAAACTAAAAAGTATATAATAATATTCACTAGCCAAATACATATATTGTCCCTCATTCTATATAATAACCTTACAAGTGTATCATTCACTGTCATAATTTGAAGCATTCTTTTAATTTGTGGAAGTGCTAAAAATTGCCCAGAGTTTCTGCTGTCCATCCAAATCTTCTCTTGACCTTGTTTTTAGATTTGCATTAATTATTTATTTATTCATGTATATGTTTTTTTCTATAAAAATGAGTTATTTTCAGACATTGCTAAAATTTAGCAAATGTAAGCAATAAAGAATATGAAGAGTTTCTGCTCTAATTTAGATTACAGTATAGATTTGATATCACAAATCAACAAATATTTAAGATATTGGGGAACATAGATTGTGCATAAACACCTCTTATTAATGCTTTCTTGGTAAAGTTCCTTTCCATTTTATGTAAAAATAATAGTTTATTACTTTTAAGATAAACTTCTCAAACCACTGTACTTACAAGTTATAATCCTACCTTCCTCTCTCAATTTAATTGCCACCTACCTTGAGGCTACTTAGAAAATAATTACCGAAAATTACTATTATTTGGAAAATCTATATCCTGAAGCTAATTTATTTTTGAGTTATTTTACTGAATTGATCTATTTTTGAAAACTTTTTGTTTGGATCTAATTCCACATTTATACAATTTCTTGCAGGAATAGTCCAAGGAAATCCTGCACACCCTTCCCCAGGTTCACCAGTTGTTACAGCCTCACATCCCTCACACAGTTTGCGTGACTTTTCTATCACTCTCCCATCTATCTATCTATCCATCATCTATGTATGTATGTATGTATGTATGCTTTTTTCCCTGCATCTTTGAAAATAAGTCAGAGACATTACTGTCAAATGCTCCCATATGTATTTTTAAAACAAATATGCATTTTCTCAAGTAACTTTTACATAATAAAAATTACAAAATCAAGATACTTAACATTGGTTCAATATTACTATCTATTTCACAAAAATCCCCCCCTTAAAATATTCCTAATAGTTCTACTTTCAATGAGGGGAAACACAACTCTACCAGAATTCAAAGAAACCCTGATGAGCATTTGGTAGAAAGTTAAATATCTGGAGTTGTGGAGTAAAAAGATGAGTTTCGAAAATTAGTATTATATAAATATGTACATACATAGTGATAGGTAAAATATTCTCAATATATTTTTAAAATAAGGAAAATTTTTCAAAATAAATTTGACATGTCTTTATATATTTAGTTATACATTTCTTAGTATGAATTCAATGCTATGAATTTGTGCTCTCTTTTTAATTTACATAAAATCTTTTCGTGAAATAATTATTTGATGAAAACTTATAATGGCTGAACTATCACAACATATCACAAAATATTTAACCTGTCTCACTCCATTAAATGATTTATTTTTCAAAATTTTTAGATGAGAAATAATACCAAATTAAATACCTTTCAACATAAATCTTTTCTATTTCTTGATGTTTCTTTAGGGTAAGTTTTTAAAAGCAGAATTTCAGAGTAAAAGAAATATACCCCTTGGCATGCTCATTAATAGAATTTCCTCTTCTCAATTTCATGAGTGTGATTGAATGAAACTAGCAATTCTTTTGTTCATTTAGAGAGAAAAAAAGAGACTATAATTAAAAGTCTCGGTGTGAAAAGCACCAGATGTTTAGAAAATATTATATGAAATTTTGATCCCAAAGAATTCAATAATTTTTAAACAAAGTATGTGTGATATTTGCTTATAATCTAATTTCTACCATTTTTATTATAATATTTTCAGAATGTAAGATAGATGATGATATAAGACACATATACAGCTACAAATTTCTTAATCTATTACTAATAATTGTTGTATATAATAGGTTTTATAAATATATTAAATATTAATTTGAAGCCTTCTTAAAGCATACTCTTCCTTTGCTCATTAAAAGTAATTATATTGTATCTGGTTTTTATTATGCCCATGGCTACTTTGTACATCTTAATGTGGTAATATCAAGTCCAAAAATAAGTTAATTTGTGTGTTTTAAATTTTAACAAAATAAAGCTTTTTATTTTGTTAATATTCAACTATATTTATTGATGTATAATTTTGGCATTGTTATTTAATTTAACTTCTTTATAGAATTCTCTTCTTTAATTAAAACAATTTATTATTTCTATTTATTTAGGTGAACATTTAAATGCCTCTACCCTAATTCTGGTTGAATTCTTTTTTAGGTTTCTTTTTCTTTTTTAATTTTATTTATTTACTTTTAGAGAGGGGAAGGGAGGGAGAAAGAGAGGGAGAGAAACATCAGTGTGTGGTTGCCTCTCAAATACCTCCTACTTAGGACCTGGCCTTCAACCCAGGCATGTGCCCTGACTGGGAATCCAACCAGCAAACCTTTGGTTCGAAGGCTGGCACTCAATCCACTGAGCCACACCAGGAAGGGTTTTTTAAGTTTCTTTGTTGTGCTACTACAGTGTGGTATAAACATTTTTGCAAAGTTTACCTAAAAAGAAGTAGAAAGACTTAATTACTAACATTGAATTTTTTTTTAACTTCATTAGATACTATCCACTTACTCTCCATAGTTATTGTCACCATTTACATTTCAGCAGCAGTTTCAAGAGTAACTACACGTGTGTGTATGTGTATGCATATGTGTGTGTGTGTGTATGTATATATATATACAGACAGTATTATAATACACACACACACACACACACACACACACATAGTATTGCCAAGCCTTTAGAATTTTACAATCCTCAGGTACTTAAAATGGCACCTTCTTGCTGTTTAATTGCATTTCCCAGATTACAGGTAATGCAGGGCTCATGTGTATGGGTGTATATCTCTTTTTTGACCATTCAGTTTTCTCTTCTATGTTTTTATTATCTATAAAGTATCTTGCCTATCTATGTTTTTATTTGTTGCAAAGTTTGCCTCTTTCTCGTTAAATTTAGGTGTTCTTGATATATTTTAAAATCTAATCCTTTATCAGTTTTATCTCAGGTAATGTTGTTTATTTGGCTTATTTATCTTTTGTGGTGTTGTTTTTAAACACAATTTTACATTTTAGAGTTGTCATATTTATGTCTATTTTATTATCGGCACTTTTATCCATTGTAAGAAATTCTTTTGAACACTAGAGATTTGTTTATTGAGTATACCTCTTTCCTCTCTTACATGTAAAGATATCTTTGTCAATGATGCGGACTCTGGCCAGCAGGGTCTGTGTGCTGTGTCCGCAATGAACAAATTCACATAGACTACAGAAGTCCTGTGAAAAAGGGCAGCATGGCCACTTTCTAAGTGAGAGAGGGCCCCAGCCCCTGCCTGGATAAGCTTTTATTGCTTTCTGGGTGCATTACATTGAGAATGGTCCTCATTTACTATGCACAGGTTCTCTGTAGGTGATTACCTTTTATAGATAACAAAGGAAAGAATGTTGCTAATTACTTCAAAGAGAATGATGTTGCAGATGAAGGGGAAAAGTGGTTGAACTGGTTACATCCCATACTTGGGAGATTTAGCACAGACTTTAGGATGTTACTTTAGAGATACCCAATAAACATTTGCTGCACCAATCCAGGGTGAGGGAGTTTTAGCAAAAGCAAGTCTCATAGCAGCCTAGATACAATGCAGGCCCGATTCCCCATGGGAAAACCTATCCATGGGCATGGCTCCGGTGTTGAAGATGTCACTCCCCACTAGCCTTTCCGAGTAGGGGCTGGGCTACATTCCCACTCCATGTAGATAGTTCCCTATATGTCAACATAGATCTCTTTCTGGTCTATTAAACCTTTCCATTACTACTTCAAATGTAACATAGTTTTCTAATTACTAGAACTTAGAGATTTATAATAAACTCTGGTAAATATAGGATAATTTCATCTGTCCTATATATTTTTAAATGATCTTCACTGTTCTTGGCTCTTTTTATCTTCTTTAATGATTTTAGGACTTGTTAGAAAAATCTATAGAAGTACATTAGTTTTATTTATATTTATTTATTTGATTCGCATTGGATTTGAGATACATTTGAAGAGAATTGAAATATCCAGTTTTGGACTAGTTTTTGATATTTTATCACTGTTGTCTTTTGTTTATGCTGTCTTTATACTATAGCATCATCCTTTCTTTAAATAAAGGCTTACCAAAAGCCAATCTTCCAGGTGACTATATAAAATTTTATTAGTGGGTGCCTGAATAGTCAATGTCATTACTCAGTTACTTTCTTCTGTGTCCAGTGTATTGTGAGAGGTTTTTATGATACGTAAGCTAAGAAAAAATGTCACAGTATGCCACATTCTCAGCCTTCCCTTTTGTTATCTCTCAAGAAGTAAAAGACAATTCCCTAGTTGGACACAATACCCTAATTTCCCAATCAGCCTTGAAAGGTTCTGCAGTTTGGCATTTTAAGAAACTCAGAAATTAGGACCAGACTCAACCACCTTTAAATGTAAGGAGATCTCTTCTAACTTGAGATCAACATATCTTTTTCCACACCCACCTCTCTTTCCAAGCAAATTCCTACCACTTGGAGGACCTATCTCTACCACAGAGAAGCTGGTTAGTAAGATGACCCACAAAGTTTATGCAGTGAGCTGAGGATACCAATCCATGCATCACAGGGGTCTTTTAGTGAATCATTAAGATACTTTAAAGGCCACATTCAAATACTACTGTAATTCTCCAGGATTTTAAAATATTCTCAAATACACCAAGGAGAGATCATTATCAAGACCTCAGAGGCAAAGAGAAAAACAAGAATGCAAAATATTATGTGTACTACAGTTTGTACATATGTACTTCAGATATGTCCATTTCCTCTTTTGGAAAGTTTCACTGTTTTGTTTTATTTTAATTATATCTTCTCTTTTTTATATAAAGATTTTATTTATTTTTAGAGAGAGGGTAAGGGAGGGAGAAAAAGAGGGAGAGAAACATCAATGTGTGGTTGCCTCTTGTGCGCCCCATACTGGGGATCTGGCCTGCAACTAAGGCCCATAACCTGATTGTGAATCGTACCAGTGATCCTCTGGTTCATAGTTTGGTGCTCAGTCCACTGAGCTACACTAGCCAGGGCTATATATATCTTCTTGGGGCTGTATATACAGTGTTGTATACTGTATTATGTATCTCCTACTTTGAGCATTGCATGATTTCCAACTAGATAAAGAGACTCCTTGCAATTGTCATCATAATACTGACTGAGTCCTCTTACATCAAGTGATATCAATGGAACGTAAATGAACAAGATGAATATAAAGTATTTTAAGTCACTAGAAAAAAGAGATTCGGTGCAATACCTATCAAAATACTTATGGCATTCCTCTCAGAAGTAGAACAAATAATCCTAAAATTCATGTGGAATCAAAAAAGACCACAGAAAGCCAAAACGATCTTGAGAAAGAGGAAAAAAGTTGAAGGTACCACATTCCCTGATTTAACACTGTTCTACAAAGTTAATTGAGTTTTTTAAATTTTTTTATTTAGACAATACTTTATTAGTTTCATCAATCAAACCCATGTAGATGAAGACCTTATATATTTAACATAGTGTGTTACCCCAATACAAATGGAAAAAATTATGTCAAACATTTCTAGACCAATATGGCTGTTAATTTCTGTACAATGCCAACCCAACACAGTACAACTGAGATACCTTTTCCAAAGTTGACAGCACAGCTAAAATTTCCAAAACTTCAAATTACATATATGCATATTTATTTATATAAAAAGACCAATCGTAGTATGTTATGCATCAATAGCAACAACAGCTTTTCCAGGTTCTGCAGTGATCAGAACAAAAGTATAAAGACATCCAGCACACTCCATCAAAAAACAGAGGTAAAAAACAAATCCCCAGAAAACAGCAAAGTTATGTTATTGTTGTGATACCTGGCACCATTTTTTTTTTTTTTTTTAATTAGCTTCTCTATCATCCTCTGGAAAGAAACCATTCTGGAATAACATCATTAGAAACAGCTCTGATCAAGCATGGCCAGGACCATCCATCACAAGCAGGGACAACATGGTTTACACTCACAGAGGTATGATATGGTACTGTCCTACAGCCAGAATACTAGAGGGTGTGGGGGCCCCTGTCCTGGGTGCCAGATGTTGGGGGGCTCTGCCCGCAGAGCCCCATCCCTCCATCACAGATGAAAATAAAAACTACCAAGACATGATCTGCTTGGGGAGGAAAGGTGGTCAAACTCTCAGAGGAGAATGACCCAGAGCCCCTTCCTCACTAGGCTTTTATTGGGTTCAAATACACAGGAATACAGGTTTAACATTTCAAAGAAATCTGAGGGCTTAATCTCTGAGTCAGTGTCTGTCCGGAAAGGGGGTTGCAAAATTTTGGGAGACATATCCATTTCCTCCTCTGACCCTTATCATTTAAATGAGAGCACTCTTAGCAAACAAAGCAGGTTCACAGGACTTTACAAATTCTTTCTTATGCCTGATCACCCAGGGAACCGTCCTGGCTGGCACAGGGCTGCACTGCTTGCCCTCATAGTTTCAGGCTTTAAGCTGATTAGGAAGCAGAAGACATCTCCCAGACGGAAATGAGGACTTGGGCTATGTCTGAATAGCCCGGGGGATGAGGGTCCATCACATCCTCTTTGCTGCAGCCCCCTGAGTCCTTCCATGAGGGCCTCCCAAGTGGTCATGTCTGGCTTACGTTGCCCTTCCCATGAGGATTCTTACCCATCGTTGACTAACCAACCAAGCACTGGGGCCAGAGATGGATGAGGCAGAAGCAGCACTCCTGCCAGGGAGATAAGCTTTCTCTCCTTAGTAGCTCACGTCCTCTTGACAGAACAGACCCAGATGAAGTGAGTCCCTTGGCTCTTACACAGCCCACCCTGGGGTGAGGGTTACAACTCCTGAAACCAAGCTGAATGGTCCGCAACAAGAGGGTACAATGGCAAAGTCATTATTTGACACTTGATGTTTTGCCAGCAGAGGTTCCAGCCAGAAGGGTAGAACCACAGAGCTGTGTGGTAAGATATGCACCTTCTCCAATGGGATTGCCCTTCATTAGTGGCACCGTTCTAGGTACTCTCTGTTTTTCATGAATATCAGCTAAACACCATTTTTAAAAAGATCAAAACAAAACAACAACAGCAGAAGGAACAACCCACCACACCCCATTGGATTCATAATAAGTTGATGGAGTAGAGGCAAGCAGGACTCACCCTAACTAGTATTCACCAAAGCTGCTTCATCTGAGTGATCAGAGCTCCTCGGAGCCAGAAGCCAGATGCCCAGCCACACTTCAAAGCTTTGGGCCACAACCAAAACACTGGACCATTCCAACAGAAGCAGCAGCCAAACCCTGTCCCCCCGCCCCCCGGTACGTTCAGGATGCCAATGTCACCCCGTTCACTCATCCAGGAAGAAGAGGAGATTGGTTATTAGACTCAGTGTTCAACTCAGTTACCACATTATAAAATCAGCAAGCTGCCAGGGTCAAATGTAGGCTCCTCTGCACTGCCCCAGTTCTGTGAGTTCTTCACCCCTGGGACCCACCAATGCCCTGACTGCATCCAGAGGTGGACAGGGAGCAGCCTGTCAGCTGTTTTACAAGCTGTGATCATCACACTGATGGGACTGGGCTACTCTAGTGTTCCTTCCTTCTTATTTCTGTTGTCCCATCTATCCTTAACGATTTAGTTCTAAATGATACGCATTCCAGCACTGTGTGCCTGTGTCTGTATGTAAATTCAGGCTAAGATGCCTGGCAACCAACAGGGTGTGTGTTGTGTAGTGGGTGGGTCTTGTGTCAGGGTGAACAGCTCCTGTGTCCCCCGTGCACCTCTGAGCTCCTTAAGAGGATTATGTCACACACCTTTTACGCCTTTGGCTGCTGGCACTGCCTGACTGCATCCTTCTTCCATCCCCTCCCCACTCCCCCAGGCCCTGTGATAATCCACAGCCTTTTGAGATTTTGTGTCTTTGGTTTTGATAGCCTGAGATTGGATGGGTTCAGTTCGAACAGGTTTGGTGGTCATGGTGGATGCACAGGGGATAGGGGGCTTTTCTTCTATTTTTTCCTGACAGATGCCAGGAGCATTGGCCAGCATGTCTGGAGGTTTGCTTGCATCGCTATCCACTTTCTGGGCCTTGCTGCTTGTTTGCTCTGTTGCTATTCAGAGAAGTGCTGCATGGACTGAAGAACCTTTGATCTCTCTTTGCCTGGGGTGCAAACTGTTCAGGAAATGGCAGTGTCATTCTCACAGTGGCGGGGGCTCACTGGAACTGCTTCTCATACACAGTGATGCTCATTTTGCTGGACTTGCTGTTCGGATTTGTGAAAGTGCCCCTGATGGAACAAGAAGTGGGTGTGGTGCTTCTTCTGTTGACTGGAGGTGTGCCTGGTTTTATATCAATTCCACTTCCAAAGGACATTAGTTCAATCTCGAACATCTTCCCTGGGGTTGCGATCAGGGATCAACCTCCCGGAAAGTTTGGATGATTTGTGCAGGGCGACTCAGGTTCTGGGCCTGAGCCTGGGGGGCAGCCACAGTAATGGAGGCTGCAGAGTTTGAAGCAGAGCAAATAAAGGCTGCCCTGTGGACCTGAAGTTAGGCAAGGAGAGTTGGGATGCAGGTATAGGTATGATGACCTGCTGGAGAATACTGGGCGACTGGGCAGTGTTATAAAAGCTTGTCTGACCAGGCTATTGTACTTGTCCAGAATAAAGATTTGGAGCTTGGGTAAGATTTGCCTGCAGATGTTATCCTTCAGCTGTGATCCTCCCAGTCCTGATGCCTGACCCAGCTGATGTTCCTACAATATAGAAATAGGCTGAGTGTTGGAAGTTTGTTGAAAGGCAAGATCTCACTGTGCCTTGGCCAGTTCCTGATGCAAAGCTAATCAAGTTTTAATAGAATCAATATTTGTTGATTCCAATACCATTTACCTCTTTTTAAAAAAAATATTTTATTTCTTTATTTTTAGAGAGAGGGGATGGAGGGAGAGAGGGAGGGAGAGAAAGACAGAGAGAAACATCAATGTGTGGTTGCCTCTCACTCACCCTTCACTGGGGATCTGGCCCACAACCCAGGCCTGTGCCAGGGCTGGGACACTTGGTTTGAAGGCTGGCACTCAATCCACTGCGTCACACCAGCCAGGGCCCATTTACCTCTTGACCTCAGAAGTTTTCCTCCAAAATTATAAACTACTCTGTTAAGATCTTTTCCAATCTTGACCAAATCTCATAATAAAAAATCACTTAAGCTAAATTTCACAATCTCAATAAATTTGACTTTGTCCTTTTCCATCGGAAATACTACCGAAGCTCTGCCAAGATAGTGTTCTCCGTGAGTGAGATAAGCAATAAATTAAGCTTTGTCTTAGCTACATGCTCTACTAGATGTGTGTGGAAAGCAAGCATTCCTAATGAATTTTGAATAGTCTACAATCCTCAAACATTAAGCTCTGGAAGGAAAATATATTAAAGATATAACAATTAATATGAATACATAGCAAAATTAAAAGGAAAATAACATAAGTAAATACAAGTGGAAATGAAATAATCAAATTCATTCACAACAGGTTATTCATTGATTTTTAAAACACTTGCCATAGTAATAAACAAATTATTTGAATTTGGATATTCTTACCAATTTCAAATTTTTCACATAGACACTATCTTTTCCACTTAATTAAACTGTCTCAAATATCAATGTAAGTTAATATCAAATATCAGTACAAGTAATGCAAATGTCAATGTCCAGGGCAAAAATTTGTATTGCTATTTATTAAAGATGTGAACCAGATACCAGTTTGTATTCTCCCTTCTCTAAAAATAAGAGCGAGGGGAAGATAGTGGAAAAGAAAATGCTGTGAACCTTTTGAACAAAAAGGACATTTAATTATCATTGTATTCTGTCACAAGAGTTGATGAAAGAGTGGGAAGGAGGGAGAAGAATAAACACTGATCAGAATCTTGTGAATTACACACATTTAGAGCTTGGGAAATTAACAGTATTCCCCAATGTTATAGGACCACAGAATGCTATAATCAAGAAATTAAACATGGAAACAATGCATAACAAACACAAAGAGAATTGGGGGAAAAGCCCTCCTGAAAGAGGCAACAAAGATTACAAAAATTCTGCTTAATGAAGTTGAGGTTATAACCACTTTGAACCAGTATTTTAGGGATGTCCTTAAACAGATGAATTGTTTTATAAAAGCAGGTGATTATAACCAGGAAATATATTTTACAAAAAAATGTATAAAATTGCAGTCTTACATTTCTTACAAATATGAAACTATTTCTGACAAATAAGAAGTAGAATGAAGGTAAAACTAGCAGCTTAGATGTCTTTTGTTTTTAGTGGTTGTAAGTGGTTTAGTAAGATGAGATTTACACATTTAACAATTTGCTGTGTATTTTTTTCCTACTTTTTGGTATATTCAGACCTGAACAACCATCATCACAATGAATTTTAGAATATTCGTATCACTTAAAAAAGAAAACCCTTCCTCATTAGCCATCACCCCTGAGACTCCCCCTGACCGTAGCCCTAGAAATTATCAATTTACTTTCTATTTCCATAGGCGCCTGTTCTGGACATTTTATATAAATGCAATTTTGTAATAAGTGCTACATACGTACAATAAAGAATGTGGCCTTTTGTGTCTGGCTTATATCCCTTAGTTTGTTTTCAAGGTTCATCCATGTTGTAGCATGTATCAGTATTTTATTCATTTTTATAGCCGAATCATACTAAATTTTAAGGACATACATTTTGTGTAAACACTTCATCATTTGATAGATCTTGGTATAGTTTTCAACTTTAGTAATTATAAATACTATTGCTATGAACATTCATATACAAGAATTAACATGGACATGTGTCTTAGATGATCTTCAATACCCAATAATAGATTTGATAGATCAAATAGTATCTCTATATTTCACTTACTGAAGATATTATCACTGTATTCCAAAGTAGCTGTACCATTTTAGTTTCCACCAGTGTATATGAGAGTTTCAGTGTCTTTATATCCTCATCAACATTTGTCCTAATGTGTGTGAAGTGGTGTCTCATTGTGTTTATTCATTTAATTTTCTTTTTAAAAAATTTTTACTTATTGATTTTCAAGAGAGAGGAGAAAGAGAAAAAGACATTTTGTTGTTCCAGTTATTTATGCAAAAATTGGTTGATTTTCATATGAATCTTGACTGGGGATTGAACCAACAATCTTCATGTTTTGGAAAAATACTCTAACCAACTCTGAGCTTCCCAGCCAGGGTCTGATTGCATTTACTTGATGACTAATGATGTTGAACATTTTTTCATGGGCTTATTTGTTGTCTTTTGTCTTCTATATAAAAATGTCTATTCAGGTCCTTTACCAATTTTAACAGGATTATTTATCTTCTTATTATAAAGTTGTTGGCATTTTATGTATTCTAGATAAAAGTTCTTTATCAGAAATTAGATTTACAAATATTTTATCTCATTCAGTGGGTGTCTTTTAACGTTTTAGGTGGCATCTGTGAAACACAAAAGTTTTAATTTTGAAGATAATTGGAACTTATTTTTCTTTTTTTTTTTTTTTTATGCATTGGGTGTTGCATTTAAGAATCCTGTACCAAATCCAAGGTGAAAAAGATTTAACACTATATTTCTTCTAATATTTTTATAGTTTTAGCTATATTGTTTAAGCTTCTTATCCATTTTGGGCTTAATATCTCTGTAGAAGTGAGGGAGAGTCTTAATAAATTCTTTTGCATGTGAATATTCATTTGTTCCAGCACCATTTGTTGACAATCCTGTCACAATTTACATGTATATCACATCCTCACATTGTACACTTCAAATATCTTTCAATTTCATTTACCAGCTGCACTTCAATAAAGCTGAAAAATCAACTTATTGTAAATATAAAGCCTTAGCCTGAATTGTTAATCTTAGAGTATGTGCTTCTGTTTATGCATTATCACACCATCTTCATTACAGTAGTTTTGTAGTTGAGCCTTTCAATCAGGAAGTATGAGCCTTCTAAAATTGTTCTTAATTTTTAAAATTATTTTGGTAATTCTGGATTTAGTACATCTCTTTATGAATATTACTATCAGTTTGCCGAAATTTGTAAAGAAGGGAACTTTGAGTCTGTTAGAATTTTATTGAACCCACAGATAAATTTATATGTCAGTTTTAAAAATATTAAGTTTCTACTTCATGAACTCAGGGTATATTTTCATTTATTTAGAATCTCTTTAATTTGCAAGTGATCTTTTAGTTTTATGCTTCACTTCAAAATATATTCCTAAGCATTCTATTCTGATGTTTTTGTAAATAGGTGTGTTTTTTAAATTTCTTCTATATTGTTTACTGCAATTGTATTGAGATAAAATTAATATTTGTATATTAGTTTTAATAGTATAGACTACTGAACTTGTTTGCTAGTTGTGATGATTATTTTGTAGATTTCTTAAGTTTCTATATAAGAGATCATGTCTGTAAACATAGTTTTAACTCTTCCTTTCCAATATGGATAGGTTTTACTTTATTTTTTTCCTAATTGTCTCCTAAAATGTTAAATAGTAAAGGTTATAATGTATGTCATTCTTTTGTCCATGATGTTGGGGAAAACATCCAGTCTTTCACTATTGTGTATGATGTTAGCCATCCATCCTTAGTAGGTATTCTTTATCAGGTTGAAAAAGTCCCTCTTTTTATACTTTGTTGCATGGTTTCATTATGAAAGTATGTGGATTTTGCCAAATGTATTTTCAAATTGGGTCTATCAAGTTGATCATATGATTTTTGTCTTTTTATGTTATTTTTTTAATGTTTTATTTATTTATTTTTAGAGTGAGGGGAAGGGAGGGAGAAAGAGAGGGAGAGAAACATCAATGTGTGGTTGCCTCTCACGTGGTCCCCACTATGGACCTGGCCTGCAACCCAGGTATGTGCCCTGACTGAAATCAAATTGGCAACCCTTTTCTTCGCAGGCTGGTGCTCAATCCACTGAGCCACACTAGCCAGGGCAATTTTTGTCTTTTTTTTTTTTTTTTCTATTGATAATGTATACTACATGATGTTTAGATATAAACTGATCTTACATTTCTATAATAAATCCCACTTGGTTATGTGATATATACTCCTATTTCCTACTTAAGATCATTAATATTTTGTTCACAACTTTTGTGTCTATATTTATAAAATATATTTGACTACAGTTTTATTTCCTTGTGATATTTTTGTCTGTTATTGATATAAGGGTAATAGTGATCTTATGCAATTATTTGGAGAGCCTTCCTTTCTCTAATAAATGCTGAAAGACTTTGTAAAAAGTTATTAGTTCTTCATTACATGTTTGGAGCATTGATAAGTGAAGCCATCTGGGACTGAGTTCTTCTCTCTAGGTACTTTATTTTTTATTACTGATTCAACCACTTATTGCTCCAGTTTGTTCAAATGTTTTAGTTCTTTATTCATTTTCAATAATTTGGCCTTCCTAGTAATTTACTTTTTTTATTCTAAGTTATCTAATGTATTGACATTGTTTTCATAGTATTCTCTTGTATTTCTTTTTATTTCTATAATCTATAAAGTTTTTAGTATTATTTCTTCTTTAATTTATAATTTTAGCTATTTAAGTGGTAGAGGAATTTATTGGTTTTTGTGGTGTCAATACCCCTACCATAGGCAGTCGTAAGCTATTGACACATCACTGAATGTGGACTGTAAACGTAAGTGCAGTTACACACCATCGCATAACACTTCCAACATGTCAGTAAAATAGATGCAAAAAATATTTCAAAATCAATATATGATAGAAAAATGTAGTAAATAAATATGAAGTAATGTGTATGAGTATGGACTACTTTACCTTATTTAATTTTTAGATGTAAGTTCATATTGGGTGGGCCAAAAATTGTTCAATCTTTTCCATAAGATGGCTGCAGTACTGCTTACTTGTCTTTAACTTTTTTTTTTAAAATTATTATTTATTTATTTATTTACTTATCTTTAGAGGGGAAGGGAAGGAGAGAGGGAGAGAAACATCAATGTGCGGTTGCCTCTTGTATGTCCCCTGCCGGGAACTGGCCTGGCAACCCAGGCATGTGTTGTCTTTAACTTCTTTAGAATGAATTTTGTTTGATTGTATTGTGACAGCTATCATATCATTGTACATTTAAAGATTTTGAAGTTGATGAATTTTTGTGTAGCCATTTTAATACTAAAGATGGAAGAAAATATGCAACGCTTTCAGCATATTATGCTTAATTATTTCAAGAAAGGTAAAAATGCAACTGAAACACAGAAAAAGATCTGTGCAGTGTATGGAGAAGGTGTTATGACTGATTGAAAATGTCAAAGTGGTTTACAAAGATTCTTGGTACCATTGACATCTTGGCCAAATAATTCTTTGCTGTGGGGTTGTCTTATGCATTGGAAGATGTTTAGCAGCACCCCTGGCCTCTACCCACTTGAAGCCAATAGTGGGGGAGAGCCAACATATTCAAAATATCCAAAACAATGAAGTTATTGGTGAAAATAAAAAACGTGCCTTTTATATACAGAGGGCCCAGAGACATATGAAAGGATGATCAGCATCACTATCAGAGAGATGCAAATTAAAACCACAATGAGATACCACTTCACACCTGTCAGAATGGCCATCATAAACAAATCAACAAACAACAAGTGTTGTAGAGGTTGTGGAGAAAAGGGAATCCTAGTGAACTGTTGGTGGGAATGCTAACTGTTTCAGCCATTGAGGAAAACAGAATGGAATTGCATCAGAAAACTAAAAATGGAGCTGCCTTTTGACTGCTGGGATTATATCCTAAGAACCCTGAAATACCAATTCAAAAGAACCTATGCACCCCAATGTTCATAGCAGCACAATTTACAGTAGCCAAGTGCTAGAAGCAACCCAAGTGCCCATCGGTAAATGAATGGATTAAAAAAACTATAGTACTTTACTTCCGGCCAAGATGGAGGCGTAGGCGGACACACTGTGCCTCCTCTCACAACCAAAATTAAGGACAACAAATATTTAGAAACAAGAAAACAACCAGAACTTATAGAAAATTGAATTGTACAGAAGTCCAACAACCATTCATCCAGACCGGTAAGAGGGGCGGAGTCGTGGTAGGAAAAAGTGGAGGTGTGGACCCAGGAACGCAAGTAGCAGCGGCTCGCAGTTCCCAGGTGCACAGGCAGTGGCTAGCGGTCCTCGGGCGCCCAGGCGGCAGCTGGCGGACCCTGGGCACAGGGGGGCAACTGTGCAGACCCAGTGAGGACGCACAAGGCGGCTGGCTGACCAGGGGGTCCCACATTCGCGCACGCAGACGGTCCAGGCAGAGGGGAAGTGGCGGAAGGGACTGAATCCAGGAGAGAGCAGAGCAGGCGCCATTGTTCCCTCTCAGACCCCGCCCCCACATATAGCGTCACAACCCAGCGACTGGGCTGCCCCACACTGGGGAGCGCCTGAGGCTCCACCCCATCACTACGTATCAGCACTCGCGCATGCGCAGATAATCCAGGCGAAGGGGAAGCAGCAGAAGGGACTGGAGTCCAGAAGAGAGCAGAACAGGCGCCATTGTTCCCTCTCAGACCCCGCCCCCACATACAACGTCACAACCCAGCGACTGGGCTGCCCCGCCCTGAGGAACACCTAAGGCTCCACCCCTCATACGTAATAGCTGCGACCAGACTAAAATCAAAACAAAACAAAACAAAAAATCCCACCAAAAATGGCTCAAACCGGAGAAAAAATGAAAACCCCAGAGTCAATTCCTCTAAGCAGTGAAGAGATAGCCAACCTATCAGATGCACAGTTCAAAGCACTGGTCATCAAAATGCTCACAGAATTGGTTGACTTTGCTCATAAATTAGATGAGAAAATGCAGGCTACAATACGTGAAATGAAGGAAGACGCATGGGGAACCAATAGAGATGGAAGGAAAACTGGGACTCAAATCAATGGAGTGGACCAGAAGGAAGAAATTAACAACCAAACAGAAAACGAGGAAGAAACAAGAATTCAAAAAAATGAGGAGAGGCTTAGGAACTTCCGGGACATCGTTAAACGTCCCAACTTCCTAATTATAGGGGTCCCAGAAGGGGAAGAAGAGCAACAAGTAGAAAACTTATTTCAACAAATAATAAAGGAGAACTTCCCCAATCTGGCAAAGGAAATAGACTACCAGGACGTCCAGGAAGCTCAGAGAGTCCCAAAGAAGTTGGGCCCAAGGAGGAACACATCAAAGCACATTGTAATTACATTAGCCAAGATTAAAATGAAGCAGAGAATTCTAGAAGCAGCAAGGGATAAGGGGACAGTCACCTACAAAGGAGTTCCCATCAGACTGTCAGCTGATTTCTCAAAAGAGACCTTCCAGGCAAGAAGGGGCTGGAAAGAAATATTTGAAATCTTGAAAAGCAGGGACCTACATCCAAAATTGCTCTATCCAGCAAAGCTGTCATTTAGAATGGAAAGACAGATAAAGCGCTTCTCAGATAAGGTCAAGTTCAAGGAGTTCATCATCACCAAGCTCTTATTATATGAAATGTTAAAGGGACTTATCTAAGAAAAAGCTTAAAAATATGACAATGAAAAGACAGCAAACTCACAGCTATTAAGAACCACACCTAAAACAAAAGCAAACTAAGCAAACAGCTAGAACAGGAAAAGAACCACAGAAATGGAGATCATATGGAGGGTTAGCAACAGGGGCATGGGAGGAGGAGGCGGGGGAAGGTACAGAGAATGAGTAGCATAGATAGGGGGTAGAAAATAGACAGGGGCAGGGTAAGAATAGTACAGGAAATGTAGAAGCTAAAGAACTTATGACACAAGGACATGAACTAAAGAGGAAAATGTGGGTGGGAGAGGGTGTGCAGGGTTGGGGGAATGATGGGGGAGAAACGGGACAACTGTAATAGCATAATCAATAAAATATATTAAAAAAAACTATAGTACTTTTGCATGATGAAATACTACAGAGCAGAAGAAAAGAAGGAGCTCCTACCCTTTGGACAGCATGGATGGATCTGGAGAGCATTATGCTAAGTGAAATAAGCCATGTGGTGAAAGACAAATACCATATGATCACATCTTTAAGTGGAACCTAATCAACAAAATAAATAAACAAGCAGAATATAACCTGAGACATTGAAATTAAGAACTGAGAGTAACCAGAGGGGAGGTGGGAGGGGGAAATGTGGGGAAATGGGGGAAAGGTTTTCAGGAAAAATAATAAAGGGCATAGGGACAAAACCAAAGGTGGGTAGGATCAAGGGTGAGAAAGGGGGATGGCTAGGGCTAGGGGGAGTGGTGGGAGGGAAATGGAGACAACTGTACTTGAATAACAATAAAAACAAAGTTAAAAAAAGAAAACAAAGTGTGTTTTATTTTATGGAAAAAACTAAATGGACTTTTTGACCGACCTTATATAATTTGATTTTTCACAATTTTAACTAGTTTAAAAACTCCTTTAATTTAAAAATTGATATTAACCAACCATTAAAACTGGTTTCAGGAATCAACTGGAATTAATGAAAATGTAGGTCTGGCAGAGTGCACACAGCACTGCATACCATTTCTAGCTCATTTAGTGCTGTTCATCCCTCAGAATTACCAGTTTAAATAATATATTAATTTAAAGGAGTTAAGGAACACACAATGATTAAATATTTTTGTTTTTATTATTATTTTGAGTAAGATTAAGGTGTTATGTAAATTTTATGCAAAACTTTTAAGTGTCTCTGAGATTTAATTGTTTCAATAACCCCCAGTCATGGTTTGCATTACATGCTTTAATTTAGCTTAATAATATTGAAAATTGTTACGTAAAATGCATTACAATTTAAACTTAAAAGCATGCCAAATTTATAAATTGACATAATAGGTAATATTTTTACCAGACGGGCACCGATCCAGAGCAGGTCAGCGTGTAGTACGTGGGTTCTTGACTTCTTTGTAGGAACCCACATACTACAGAATGAGTCAGGTAATTTTGAGAATGTGTTTATAAAGGCTGGGGGCAGTAAAATAAAGGGAGGACTCAAAATAGAAGAAGTAACAAAAGGGAGAGCCTGGGCAGTGCTGTTGTTAGCTCACCTGGAAAGATCACAGAGACAGAATACTTAGGGTAGAAGAAGTAGCAAGAGGGAGCCAGGTGAGCTTCTTTGGCTCCCTAGAAAAGTTATAGGAATGGAGTAAGCCAAGGCGGGGCTGCTGTTAACTCACTTGGAAGTTGGAGGAAGGGGTCCCTGGAGACAGGATCAGGGGTAGCCCAGGCTGAGCTGCCATTGCCTGCTGCTTCCCTGGCTGCACCTCTCTTTGGGACCCTTAAAATTTAGAAAGTAAAAAGTTTATTGACGGGAAGGGGCATGGGGCGTGCTCTAGGGTGAGCTTGTGCTGAGTCTTTGTTCTGAGACTTTTTATCATTTTTCTATAGGTGAGAATCTTAGGGGAGGGCTTTAGCAGAACATTCATTAGTTTTCTAGTTGCATTTTTAATATGTTGATACATCAGAATGAGGACATAGGAGATTTAGGGATATTCTTTGGTCTGTTACACTGTTTTACTTTTATCTTGGGTCTCTCTGCCTTTTAAAGGTTTTTGTTATTTGTTTTCCTGACTTCATTTGTCCTTGGCACAAATGACATTACTTGAGTCTTTGTTTCCTCTTCCAGATGAGGGAGATTTAAACTGTGTTCTTTGGTTAGGAAGGAGACACACAAGCCATTTACTCTCAAGTGTCCTTGATTAGGGGAGATAAGTGCTTGTGATTCACCAGCTGGCTGCAAGTTGCCCAAACTGTTTGGCCAGTTTCCCATTCCACTTGCCCAAAACTTTCCCTAGCTTCTTACCACCCTTCCTCAATATCACAGTGTTAGACTTCCCAACTGTGCACCCAGAAAACATGCACGCATTACAGTAGTGGTTGTATTCTATGGCATCTTAACATTGACATTACAAAACTTCTACTATTCAGAAAATTATAGCACTTTGTTATTAGCATCATTGCTATTTATTCAATACTAATTTTACTGTAATTTGAGAAAATCTTGATATCTTGTTTAAATAAATTATATTCAAAAGTGTGATATCCATTAAAAGGTAAAATACAAACCCCCATAAACCCACAAAGAAGAAAAGGCTGGTGTTTTCACTTGAATATTTTCAACTAAAAAAGAAAGAATGAGGGGATGGTTACTCACCTGGGACATGAGTACATCTTTTCTGTAGATGAACTAAATGTCCAGCAGGTCAGGGTGGTTGTAAGGACTCTACATCTATCATCCAGGTAAATATGCCAGGGTCCAATTGCATAAAAATGTAGCATATAAGAAACCAGTAATCAAGAGAAACTATACACAGGAAATAAAACAAGTAGTATCTGTTACAAAAAGGATGTTGAGTGTTGGTTCTGTATATAGTCTGTGCAAAAACTTGAGGCACATACCACTAATTGAGAATAATTAAGTACTTAATCTTGTGTTAACAAATGCAAGTGTCATGAAAGTTCATTGAGATCATCTAGGGGCTGGAATAACTTGTGTGAGTTTAGTGACTAAGAAAAAGTTAGGCCTAGAGGCATGCCAAACAATTATTAATTGTAGGTGACTGTGAATTTGCTTATTTTGAAGAGCAGTGTGATTAAAACGGTCATGCAAGACAGAGGTGGCCTGGTCGGATTTGCTATGGGGAAGGCTCTCCTGTGGAAAGAGCTCCTAGCTTTTCTGGGCTTTAATCTTTAATATTGTTAGATTTTCCTTGTCTAGAGACAAACAAGTTTACAGAGCCTCAAAATAAATAGAACGTTGTGTTATTTTTGACAATTCAGATAGCAGATTTCCTGAACCAACACTATATATCATGTCCTGTCAAATACACATTATGATTTTTTATCTGCTATGTGGAAATATTACCTAAGCCTTTTTTCCCAATCCTTTCTAAGCCTTTCTTCCTTCTACTCTCAGTATTCTCTTATATATCTATGTTTTAAAAACAGAATAATAAAAAATGCTAAAAGATGCACAGAAAGGAGTCAAGAAAGTTAGAAATCTTTTAGGGCACATGGTGAAGACTGAGGATGTGGATTCGAATTACGAACAGAATGTCAATGAAGAGATATTTGTGTTAGAAGAAAAATGTGATATGTGTCTCAATTTATATGCCATGAATTCAGAGTCATATAGAAGACACTTCTCTCTAAAATGCTTAAAAAATAAATTATATATGTAATTTAATTTATCCTTTTTAATAGCCTCATTTTCAGAAATTATAGTCATTCTGTTACTTTTCTAAAATTGTATCGCTAAGAATATTTATGAATTAAAAAAGTTAGAATTGTTTCTGAAAGCTTATAATGCCATTATGTTATATGAGCTCCATTAAGTTACTAAACTATTACCAAAAAAGCCTTTCATACAAGTAGAAAGCTGTGTCTGAGATAAAAAAAGAAAAACACAAAAAATCTTGACCCTTTTTCTAACCTATAATCAAACTTTCATGAGGTAGTTGACAAAGAAAGTTACAGATTTCTAAAGAAAGGAGTGAATAGAATTTATAATTAAATAAATAAGTGCTATTTTATGAAAACAATTAACCATAATCTGAAAAAACAGAAGAGAGACTAACTCTGAAAATGTATTGTACTCAAATTATACTAGATCACCAATAATTACCGATGTGCAGTGAATTTCTTTGGTAAAAAATAGAATAGCACCTTTTATATACTGAAACTTTTGAAAATAGTTAATTGAATTTCCTGATATTTACTAATATTAAAAATATTACTTCTGGTGAAATTACTGAAAATTGCTGTAGTTAAAGTAACAATCTCTGTGGTCTCCCAAAGTACAAACAATGAAATGTTTTTTCTCTTTTATTTAAATGTCTGTGACACATTAAATGCACACAGAAAAGTGTAGGGCTACTTTAAGGAGACACTGCAAATGAATCTAAATGACTCTATCTTCTATTTACCTACGCATTTAATTCTGCACATAGCACAATCTCTCCAGTGGATATTTTATCTGGCTGGAAGTAAGGACCATCTCCAGTTAATGTTTAAAAGTATATGAAAATAGGTAGGTAGCACACTCTCCTCCTATGAAGCAAAACCCTTGCCCAGTTCAGCAAGGATTTGCTTTTTACTTATGATCACTACTTAAGTCTTTACTGGAATTTTATGCAACGCTTCATTATCTATCACATACCTTTGGTTTTAATTGATAAGGTTCATAATGTGGGAAACTTGAGAAGTTACAGTAACTGTTTCAAGCCAAAAATCTTTAGATAAGTAGTGTTTACTAACAACCTATTTTTCTAAAGTCTCTAAAACAAATTACTAAGATGAAAATATAGTCACAATTTTGGGGAAATACAACCTGGGAGAGAAGAAAATCAAAACAAGCACACATGAAAATATCCTAGTTTTAAATATGCTAGTATGAGGGTTTTTAAATAATAGATGTTGCTCATTTTAATTTATTGTTAAAATTGTGGAAAATGTTTTAAAAAGTTTAATTACTTTTTAAAAAAATTTATTACATTCATTGTGGTGACATTATTTAATCAAATTACATAGGTTTCAAGTGTACAATTCTATTATACAGCATCTGTACATTGCATCAGATGCTCAACACCCAAAGTGAAATCTTCTGGGACAGGATAGTAAGAAGCTAGGAATATTCCTGGGCTGTGGAATGGGGAATCTGAGACAAGAAAATTAATCAAAGCCCAACAGTTGAGCACAAGACCTTATCTGACTAACCATAGAATACGTAACCTTCCTGGCCTTAAACCACAGGCCTTAGGGAAGAGGGGAAGAGGAATACTAATGCAGAGGGATGAATGACTCAGAACAAAAGATCCGGTTTCCCTTGCAGCTCCTCCTCTCAAAAGAAACAGCAAGTCTAGAATCCCCCTAGCAATTTCCACCTTCCAAATTCCTGAGTCTGCTGCAAAAAAACTTGCTTCTGAAAGTTAGGGTTTAACCCACCACCTTCTCAGACTGGTAGTCTCTGATATTCATCAAAGCACAATTATAATCCAGACCCTCTCTCTGTTTTTTGTCAGAGTAGTGACAGGCAGTCGGAGTCCAGGACTTTGTTGCCCTTCAGTTTCACTTCTGCAAACATATATTTGACCCACTTTACCCTTCTTAGCTTCCCCTACCCACCTTCCCTCTTGTGACCACCATACTGTTGTCTGTTTATGAATTTTGTTTGTTTGTTTGTTTTTCTTTGTCCATTTTGTTGTTTTTAGTTTTTTCCACATATGAGTGAAACCATACAGTACTTGAATTCATTCATCTGACTTATTCCTTATAGCATGATATTACCAGGATCCACCCATGTTGCTGCAAATGGAAATATTTCATCTTTTCTTTTGGCTGAGTAGTATTGCATTGTATATATGCACATCATCATCTTTATCCAGTCATCTATCAGAGAATACTTCAGTTGTTTCCATGCCTCAACTATTGTGAATAATGCAGCAATAACTGATGTAGAAAGAAATAAATCAGAATACAAAATCCTAATTGAGAGTAGAAATAGATCAGGATACAAGCTCTGATTGAGGCCCTAATTGAGGAAGAAATAAATCAGAGGAAGGGGAAAAGGGAGTTAAAATTTATGACCGCATCTGCTGCGGAAGCCAGGATGTAATAATGCTCAAAAGGAAGAGTTTTCCCCGAGATCGGGGCCGAGAATTTGGAGACTGCCTCCTCTGGGACCACGCGTGTAATAAAGGGTCGTGCTCCGTCAACTCCCTGCATTTGGATCGTTTCATTTCTCCGCAACATTTTGGTTCCCTGACCGGGAAATGACCACACGCAAAGCAGGCAGATTGCCTCCGGTGACGGCGAGTCGGGGCCGGCATGCGGTCCCCCAGGAAAGGGGGGAAGCACGTGCCCTGGGATTTTTCAGGTCTCCCCACCTGGGTGCCTGGGTGCCGGGTTGTGGCCACTCTGAGACCCGGGCTCTGAAGGGGGAGACGAACCACGAACGATTAAGAAGGCGCCAAATTGGTAAGTGCCCAGGGACCAGAGGGGAAATAAGCCCCAAACCAGACTCTCTTCTCAGGGAGACCAGACCCTCCGCAAGGGGGAACCAGAGGGGAAGAGAGTCCCCACCTGAAGTGCCCCACGTCGGGGACCTGTGAGTGCCCCATGTGGGACCAGTAAGGAGAAAGGAATCCCCTCCGTGGGAAAAAAAAAAAAAAGAGAGAGAGAGAGAAAAGAAAAAGCTGAGCCCAGGCCAACCGGCCCGGGGATCAGACTCATACAGTGAAACCATACAGTACTTGAATTCATTCATCTGACTTATTCCTTATAGCATGATATTACCAGGATCCACCCATGTTGCTGCAAATGGCAATATTTCATCTTTTCTTTTGGCTGAGTAGTATTGCATTGTATATATGCACATCATCATCTTTATCCAGTCTTGTCGGTCGGTCGGGAGGAAAAATGCAATAGATTCTGTGAGAGTGTGCAGTGTGAATGTGTTTGTGGCTTCATGGGCGAAAAAACCCACGGAGCATGAGTGAGCCCTCACCTGCGGTTCCTGTGTCAGATTGTATGGCATAACGGTTCGTGGTAATCCTGAATTCAGCTGGGGCAACCTTAGCCAAGATCGACCTCGCCTCACGAGAGGGCAGGCCAGGCGGGCAAGTGAGTGACCCTCACACTTTGTCCACGCCGTTGGGAGGGAAAATGCGGGGGGGGGGGGGTGGCGTCCACAGTGTTAGATTGTATGCTTCAGAATTTTGGCCGATTCAATCATCCCTGAGTCCAGACCAACTTGAAATGTTTTGTACCTCGGAATGGCCCACTTTTGGGGTAGGCTGGGCCCCCGAGGGAACCCTTGATTTGTCCACTATTAAGGCAGTCTGCCTGGTAGTGACTGGAAGGACGGGACACCCTGACCAATATCCTTATATAGACAGATGGCAAGAATTAGCCAGGGAAATGACACGATGGTTACAAAGCAGGGCTGGGGGAAGAACGCAGAAAGCTGGCTCGAACGCTTCTAGAAGACTGGGGAGCTGCTGCTTGCGCCCAAGTAGGGATATGGCGGTTGTCTTAGTGGTTAAGCCAGGGGCCCCAATTTTCCGTGGGCACCAACAAGATGAGGAACCACCGATATTCCAGCCCCTGCCATAGCAGGCTCCAGCCTCGGTGCCACCAGAGGACCCCTTGACGCCCCCGGGGTCAGTCTCCCCGCCGGCCCCGTCGGCACCCCCCGGAGGGGGTCAGCCTGTATTCTCCCATTCCCCAACCAGGTAAGGGGTGGGACCCCTCACCCTTTGTCATGTGACTAAGAAGCCATCAGGTGCTGCAGATGACTCTCCGGGAGGTCCAGGCAGCCCCGAGAATGGCAGATGATGGGACCCCATGACCGGGCCCGATCATGTATTACTATCAACCCTTTACCACCACAGACCTCCTAAACTGGAAACACCATACACCCCCTTACTCGGAGAAACCGCAGGCAATGGTGGAATCAGTTGATTCCATAATGCAAACTCACCGGTCTACCTGGTTTGACTGCCGGCAGCTTCTCCTCACCCTCTTCAACACTGAGGAGAGGCGCAAGATCCTCCAAGAGGCACACCGTTATTTAGAAGTTCATGCTCCCGCAGGGACTTTGGACCCAACTGATTTTGCCCATGCCGCGGCGCCCAAGATGCAACCAAGTTGGGATCCAAACACCGAGCAGGGTAGGGTGGAGCTAGAACGGTACCACAATGCCTTGCTCCAGGGGATTAAAGCGGCAGCCCGAAAACCTACTAACATGACCAAAGTCGCTGGTGTAACCCAGAGACAAGGAGAGTGTCCAGGCGACCTCCTAGAACGACTTATGGAGGTGTATCGCATGTATACACCCTTCGACCCAGAGAGCCCCAAGAACCAGTGCATGGTAGCGATGACTTTCATGTCCCAGTCAGCTCCAGATATCAGGAAAATACTCCAGAAGCTCGAAGGGTTCGCTGGCATGACCATAAGTCAGCTTCTAGTGGTTGCTAACAAAGTCAATAATAACAGGGACAAAGTCACTGCAGCAGCCGACTTGAAAGCATGGAAGAATCAGGCGGCTCTTCCGGCTGCCGAGTTAGCTGGTCAGTCCCAAACCAACCCGAGGCCCGGGCAAGGGAGATCGAAAGGGCACTTCAAAATCGAAAAAGACCAATGTGCATACTGCAAAGAATGAGGCCATTGGAAGCGGGACTGCCCAAATCGAAAGAAGAGGCCCGGGCTGCCTAAAGAAATCGTGACCCCGCCAGCTCTGCCGGCTCCAAGCATCTTCAGCCTTGCTGGCTTGGACACCGAATGAAGAGGACCGGGCTCTATCCCACTTGGCCCCGAAGAGCCCATGGTCCGTCTTGCAGTAGGGGGCCAAGAAATAGACTTCATGGTAGATACTGGGGCGGAGCATTCAGTAGTAACCACACCCGTGGGCCCGCCCTCTGGGAAGGAAGTCTTAATCCGAGGAGCAACGAGGCCGATGGCAACCCTGAGAAAGTCCTGCCAGGCCCAGACGGTAGAATTAGGAGGACACCATATCGTCCATGAATTCTTATATTTGCCGAGTGCCTTGTCCCCCTATTAGGGCGAAATATCCTTGGGAAATTGGCGGCCTGAGTATCCTTCCGCCCCGGGGGAGCTGTTCTAGAGCTCCCAAAGCCGGGAGTAGTTGCCCTGGTTCTGCCCAGAGAAGAGGAGTACCGCCTCCATGAGACCCCAAGAGTTGTAGCCATCTGCGCCCTGGCAGATGAATTCCCCGGCGTAGGCGCCGAGGGGAACCCCCCAGGGCTTGCCTTAGGGCGAGAACCTGTGCTAATAGAACTGCAACCAGGAGCCTCCCCACGCTGCTTAAAACAATATCCAATCCCGAGGGAGGCCTGGCTAGGAATAGCGGCAACCATTAACAAGTATTTAAAAGAAGGCATCCTGATCCCTTGCCAGTCATCCTGGAACACGACCCTTCTCCTGGTTAAGAAATTGGATGGGTCAGGGTATCCACCGGTACAGGATCTGAGGGCAGTTAACGAGGCGGCTGTCACGTTACACCCAGCAGTACCGAATCCGTATACTCTGCTGAGCCAGTTCCCACCGGCCGCCACGCATTTCACATGTCTCAACCTCAAGGACGAATTCTTTTGCATTCCCCTGGCCCTGAAGACTCAAGCCATATTTGCCTTTGAGTGGGAAGATCCACATTCTGGGGAAAAGACTCAGCTGACTTGGATTCGGCTACCACAAGGATTCAAGAACACGCCAACCATTTTCAATGAAGCCCTGGCCAGAGATTTGCGCCCGTTTCGGGACACAAACCCAGGACTGGCACTCCTCCAATATGTAGATGACATCCTCCTGGCAGGCAAGGGATTGGGGGAGTGCCAGGAAGGGACACGAGCACTCCTCAGGTTACTGGAGGCCAGGGGATATCGGGTTTCAAAGAAGAAAGCACAGCTCTGTCAGCAGGAGGTAAGGTACCTTCGGTTCCTAATCAGTCAGGGTCAGCGGGCCTTAGGGATAGAGAGGAGAGCAGTCATCACTCAAATACCTGTCCCTACCACCAGAAAGAAACTCCGAGAATTCTTAGGGGCAGCTGGATTTTGCTGGATATGGATACCAGGTTTTGCCGAAATAGCCAGACCCCTGTACCAGAGTGTAAAGGGGGCAGACAGTGCCCCGTTCCAGTGGGGTGATCCCCAACAATAGGCGTTTGTTGCAATCAAGGACCTTTTAGTCTTTGCCCCGGCCCTCGGTCTGCCCGATCCGGACAGCCCCTTCTCACTATATGTACAAGAGCAGGAAAAGATTGCCCTAGGGGTTCTGACCCAAGAATTTGGACCCTGGCAGTGGCCTGTGGCCTATTTATCCAAGCAACTAGACAAATGTGGCGGCCGGTTGGCCGCCCTGCCTAAGGGCGATAGCGGCTGCAGTGACCCTGCTGAAAGAAGCAGACAAACTGACCTTGGGACAGGAGACCAACCTATACCTGCCCCATGCCATGCACAGCCTTCTAGAAGGACCTGGACATCGGTGGCTCTTGAATCCGCACCTAACTTACTACCAGGGGCTGTTGCAAGAGAACCCCAGGGTACGCCTCCAGACAGTAAGAACCATCAACCCCGCCACTTTCTTGCCAGCTGAGTCCAGGGAACCAGACCATGACTGTGGGGAGGTAGTTGACCAGGTTTTTGCCAGCCGACCTGACCTGAAAAACCAGCCCTTAGCTCAGTGGGACCTACAGCTCTTTACTGATGGAAGCAGCTATATCACTGAATCAGGAGAAAGAAAGGCTGGATACGCCAGGTAATTGAGGCCGGGGCTCTGCCTATTGGATGGTAGGCCCAATGAGCAGAACTGTTTTCTCTCATAAGGGCCCTTGAGCTTAGCAAAGGGAAGAGGGTGAACATTTATACTGACTCCAAGTATGCCTTTGCAACCCTACACATCCACGGGGCCATCTACAAAGAACGAGGGCTACTAACCGCTGAAGGAAAATAAATAAAAAACAAGACCAAGATCCTCCGCCTATTAGGTGCAGTCTGGGAACCGCAGCAGGTGGCCGTCGTACACTGCAAAGGACATCAAAAGGGCAATTCTGCGGAAGCCGAGGGCAACCGGCTGGCAGACCGAACTGCTAAAGAAGCAGCTTGGGGGCCGGCACCAGAGCCTGCCATCATAAGCCCCCTCATCTGCTCTCCAGTTCAAGCTCAGGATTATCATGAGGCAGAGAACCATTGGGCAGAGCAGGCCCAAGCCATTAAGACCCCAGAGGGCCAGTGGAAATTGCCTGACGGACGAGTGTTTGTCCCGCAGAGCCAGGCTGGAGTCATAGTCTAGAACTGTCATACCCTCACCCACCTGGGGAAAACCAGTCTACAACGCCTGCTCGAAAAGTACATATATGTTCCCAACCTGAGCACGCTACGTGCTAACATAGCAGGCAAATGTGTCACCTGCGCACAGAACAACGCCTCAGCGCACCGACAGGCCCCGCCAGGCCCCGCCAGGGGTCCAATATGCTGGAGGGCAACGCTTTGAGGACCTGCAAGTAGACTTTACTGAGCTAAAGCCCAGCCGGGGTTACAAGTACCTACTAGTTTTGGTGTGCACCTTCTCCGGATGGGTAGAGGCCTTCCTGACTTGGACTGAGAGAGCCCGAGAAGTAGCCAAGGCCCTGTTAAGGGAACTAATTCCCAGACACGGACTCCCCTTAAGCCTGAATAGCGACAACGGGTCAGCATTTATCGCAAAAATAATTCAAGAACTCACCAATGCCCTGAACATAAAGTGGAAGTTACACGCTGCCTACTGATCCCAGAGTTCTGGAAAGGTAGAGAGAATGAACCGGACTCTTAAAGAGACTCTAGTCAAGTTATGTCAAGAAACCGGGCTGCCCTGGACTGATCTCCTACCACTAGCTCTCCTCCGAGTGAGGAGTACCCTGAATGCTAAAGGATACACCCCATACGAGTTAGTTTACAGGAGACCGACCCCCATAACCAGGGTAGCCGGGCCCACTAACCTAACCTTAACAGGGGAGCTAGGGCAGACAAAATACCTCTCTATATTAGGGAAAGAATTAGATCAGATCAGGAAAACCCAAGTTGGGTTAGACCCAGTACCAAAAGGGGGGCCAGCCCATCCTTTCAAGCCAGGTCAGTACGTATGGGTAAAGGATTGGAAAAAGGAGCCACTCCAACCAAAGTGGATAGGGCCCTACTTGGTACTACTGACCACTCCAACTGCCTTAAAAGTTGCAGGACTCACCCCGTGGATCCACCATACGAGAGCCAAGGCGGCGGTGGAACCGATGGAGGTGCTTCCCCCGAAGCTGCCCATCCTGAGGCTACAAAGAGACCCAGGCGAGCTACATCAGGAATGGACAGTTGTTCCTGGGAATCTCTCCTCAGCTTCCTCATCTTTGGGACCGCCATCATCTTCGGAGGACTTGGGCTGTGGTTCACAAGCCCCACTGGGTGGACAATAGGGGAGCAGATGGGGCTACAGCTGTGTTATCTAGCAATAATCTGCCCCCTTAGTCTACTTTATATATAAGAAATGGCCCCACTCATTATCATCATAGGAATTTTAAGCCTACTCCCAGCATCAGCCCCAGCCTTACAGATGCAAATAAATGAGACTTTTATAGTCCAAGAGTTTTTTACCCAGGGATCCTGGACAAAGGTGCAGGAAATGTCCCACACCTCATGCAAAGGTATGTGTAGATGGAAAATACAGTTAAGGTTCCCCAGCACACTAATAAAGTCTATAGACGACTGGTTCTGGTACAGGAATCCGAGAGATTGTTTCCCAATAGATCAAGATAAAGAGTATTGCCGGAAATGGCCAGAGAAATATGGGGGATGTCCCTACAGAGGCTGCAGAGCCCACGTGACCGACAGAAGAGAAATAGTAATTAACATAGATAGAGCAGAAAGCCATTAGTGGGCTCAAGGAGTTAAAGGGAAGATATACATAAACGAGTTACACCCAGGTCCGGTAGGGATATTATCATCTATAGAAAGGAAGAAATAACGAGACCAGGGCTTACCACGGTTAAGCAGGTTCAGAAATACATAGAAAGAGAAGAGGAGGCCATCCAGACTGGTTCAGGAAACCGGCAACCGTTTTCTTGGATATCCCTCATCAGACAGAGAACAGCCCTCCTAAACCTGACCAACCCCGGGAACTTCTCCAATTGTTTCCTATGCACCTCTCTGGGCCTTCCACCCTTTGTAGCTGTCCCTGTGAATGCCAGCCCACACCTATTGGACACAAGCTCGTCACCCAACAGGGTCAGCCTCACTAGGATTCCCCTATACCAGGTAGACCAGGCCATAGGCAGCTCCACCTGGGGCAGCCCTGCCTGGTGTAGAAAGACGGGAAGATATCTAGAGAGCCCGGCAGGGCTATTCTTTTAGTGCAATGGAACCCTAAAGAAAGATTATAACTGTTCCAAACCAGAGAACTGCACCCTCATAACCCTAGCGCCCCAGCTGCAACTTTATCAACAAGGAGAACTTGAGACTCAGTACCTGATCAGCGCCAACGGCAGAGAAAAGCGAGCTGCATTCCTCCCCCTCCTAATAGGATTGGCATTTGACACTTCACTGGCTAGCATGAGTGTCAGAGGAGCCGGGTTGGCAGTGAGCCTTCAGTCTCAAACTGAGTTGAAACAAGAACTAGATGAAGCCTTAGAGGGAGCCGCCACCTCCATGGCATCCCTACAAAGGCAAATCACATCCCTAGCTAGAGTAGCTCAGCAAAACAGGCGAGCTCTCCATCTCCTAACTGCCAAAAAGGGAGGAATGTGCATGTTCATCAGAGAAGAGTGCTGCTACTTTGTCAATGAAAGCGGCCTAGTAGAAGAGAACCTTACCCGGCTTAGTGAGATTAGAGACCGACTCAGACCGACAACTTTGTCCGGGCCCTCCTCATGGTGGCAGAGCACCTTATTATCTCTCTTGATGCCCATGTTAGGCCCCTTACTGGCTCTGCTCCTGATAATAACTTGTGGGCCCTGGCTACTACGAACCTTCCTGACCCAGATAGAAGGAATCCTGGTCCGGAAGACTACTGCACGAATATTAATACTCCAACATCAATATCAGAGACTCCCAGTAATAGATGCTGAGACAGAAGAAGGTTCTGTCTAGCATCCAAAAAAAAGGCAGGGGGGGGGATGATGTAGAAAGAAATAAAACAGAATACAAAACCCTAATTGAGAGTAAAAATAGATCAGAATACAAGTCCTAATTGAGGAAGAAATAAATCAGAATACAAAATCCTAATTGAGAGTAGAGATAGATCAGAATACAAGCTCTGATTGAGGCCCTAATTGAGGAAGAAATAAATCAGAGGAAGGGGGAAAGGGAGTTAAAATTTATGACCGCATCTGCCTCGGAAGCCAGGATGTAATAATGCTTATTATTACATAAGCATTATTATGTAAGCATTATTATAATAAGGAAGAGTTTTCCCCAAGATCGGGGGCCCAGAATTTGGAGACTGCCTTCTCTGGGACCACACGTGTAATAAAGGGTCATGCTCCGTCAACTCCCTGCATTTGGATCATTTCATTTCTCCCTAACATGATCATAGGGGTGAACATATTTTTGTGAATAAATTTCTTTTTAAATTTTTTGGGTAGACACCCAGAAGAGGGGTTGCTGGTAACTCTAGTCTTAATTTTTTCATGAACCTCCCAATAAAATATATAAAAGAAAACATAGGTACTAAACTTGTGGATCTTGGTCTTAGAGGGGATTTCTTAAATTTAACATCAAAGACAAGGTAAGTAAAAACAAAAATAAGTGAATGGGATTATACCAAACTAAAAAACTTCTGCACAGCAACAGAAACCATTAACAATACAAAATAGCAACCAAGCAAATGGGTGTTGCAAACAACACCTCCACTAAGGGGTTAATATTCCGAATATATAAAGAACTTAACCCTTGCCAGTGTGCCTCAGTTCCTTGGAGCATCATCCCATACACCAAATGGTTGGGGCTGTGATTGTGGTCAGGGGCACATACCTAGGTTGGGTTGTGTACATGGGAGGCAACCAATCAATATTTATCCCTCACATTGTTTTTCTTTCTCTTTCTCTCTCTCTTTCTCTCTTCCCTACCTTCATCTGTCTCTAAAATCAATAAACATATTTAAATTTTTTTAAAAAGAACTTAGAGGAGAAGTGGGAAGAGGGAACTGGATGAAAAGAAGTGAAGGGATTAGCAAAAGAACAAATATGCATAATCCATAGACACAGACAACAGTGTGGTGATGGACAGAGGGAAGGGAAAGGGTTGAGGTTGTTAAAGGGGGAGTGGGAAATGGGAACCCTGTGATAGTGTCAACATTAAAAATAAGGTTTAAAAAAAGCTCATACAAGTCAACAACAACAAAAACTATCTAATTAAAAGAATGAGCAAAGGATCTGAACAGATAGTCTCCCAAGTATGTGTTTTGTTGCTGTTTTTTTTTTTTCTTTTAACACAAGTTTCAATCAAAGATTGCTATGATGTTTCTGAAGATAATAATGTTTGGTCAAAGGATTCTTTATTATTTTTACTGAAGAAAATTACTTAGTGAAAGTTCAAAGAGAATTGCATATATTATCTTCATACTATGGTCATATTTTACATGTGTATAATGCTTAACATTTTTATAATAAATATATTATTTGAGAAAATTTTATAGTTTCTCTCATACTAATGAAACTGTTTTAACATTTCTAAGCATTTTGTCTAATATTTATTCATTATCACAATAGGAACATTATTTACATATTTATAGAATTTCCTTTCACCCAACAGAATAAAATACTCAAAACTCATTCACACCAAAAAGAGAGGACACATATGCTCTAATAAAAATAATTTGTAGTTTAATTATTTCCAGATCAATACTGCTTGTATTTGTTATTGCTATTTTTATATGAGAAAGCATTTCAAAATTTTAAATATAAATTATTTATTCTATCTTTAGAATCTGTTGGCTGAGGTTTGTTCGTCTTGGTCATATTAGCTAGGAAGTCATGCTTCTAGCAATGGGTCTGACTAGAATTGGATTCACATGTGTTCATTTTAGAATCCTCGGCATAAGAAGTGGGAAAGGGGTTCTTATTATGTGGAAGCCAGCAGCCTCAGGGGAAAAATCCAGACTTTTAAGCATATTTGAGCCCTCTGCTTGTTCCAAAATGTCAACATCACATTTTTCAAGCATGAAGCTAAGGGGTCGGTATGGTAGTATTCAGCCATCATAAGATTAGAGTCAGTCACACTATGAAATTCATCACAATGTCTTGGAGAAGCAAAATCCCTGCATGGAGATGGTACATAAATATAAATGTAAATATAAAAATAAATGTAAATAGAAATATAAATAATAAAAGGGGAAAGCATTTTCAGGTACATTTATAAAGGACACAGGGACAAACTCAAAGGGGGTTAGGATCAAGGGTGTGAAATGGGGATGGCTGGCGGGGGGAGTGGTAGGGAGAAAATGGAGGCAGCTGTACTGGAACAACAATAAAAAGTGGGAAAAAAGAAAATAAATATAAATAGATAGGAAATAAGAGGTAGGAATACATGTGAATATATGATATATATATATATAATTTGATGTTACTTATAAACCAGACTTAAAGTTTCTAAAATTAACTTCCTTGTGATGCTTTGTTACAAACTTCCAGACTTTTTAAATCTCCTAAGATAATGTTATTCTTTACCTTGGATTGGTATGAAGTGTCAACAGAAATAAAATGATTTCAACTTGAGCAAATTCCAAGTTTACCTGTGTATATTACAGTTTGGAAACAGAGCAGCACAAATACAAAGCCAAGTTAGGTGCTCTGCTGAAAACAGGTCAAGCCCTGGTATTTATTTACTAAAAGCAGGAAATAGAGATGATTGTGGAGCCCCTCTGATTAGTTGGATGAGGGATGGAATGCCATCAAGGCTTATTTGTCACTAGATAACTAGCCACCAGTAGGTGGTGACTGTGGTGAAACTAGGGCCTTGAGAAGAAAGGCTAAGCCTAAATGTCACTTCTGGGACATACATACAGGTACAGGCTTCATCATCTGGGCTTTGCCAAGGTGCCTCCTTTCTTCAATCTTTTCACACAGGCATTTGGCCCCAAATTGTATTTGAATTCTTACTTTATAAGTTATTTAAGTAATTTCAATGTAAACCAAACTCTTTGAGTTTCATCTGAAAGTCAAGCCTCTTCACTTTTTTCTTACATAATCATTGGTTATCGATGGACTTTTTTATTTTTTTATTTATTTTTTTTTAAAGGTTCTACATAATCTTTTTTTTTTTAAGAATTTTTTTTTCCTTTTAGATTTTATTTATTTATCTTTAGAGGGGAAGGGAAGGAGAGAGGGAGAGAAACATCAATGTGTGGTTGCCTCTTGTATGTCCCCTGCCGGGAACTGGCCTGACAACCCAGGCATGTGCCCTGACTGGGAATCGAACCGCGATCCTTCGGTTCGCAGGCCCGCGCTCAATCCACTGAGCTACACCAGCCAGGGCTCGATGGACTTTTTTAATCTAAAAAGTAGAAACAAAATAGCAATAGCTAATGTTTGTTAATAGGCTGGATAACTGCTTAAGTGCTTTGTATGTTTGAGGCAAGTTAGTGAAAAGCTAGGAAAATCCATGGGCAAATGAAATGGGGAAACTGAGACAAGATAATTAAATAAGGCCAAATAATTTGAACACCTTAAAGCCAGCTAGTGATTTGCAAGATCTTGTCTTCCCTAACCAAAGACACTTGAGAGCAAATGCTTCATACCTTTTCTCCCTAACCAGAGAATACATACCTGAATTCACCCTGGTCTGGGAAATATAGAGCAGAGATCCAATTAATGCCATTTGTGCCAGCTAAACCCAAGGACATGTAAAGTCAGGGGAACAAATAACAAAAGCCAGATTATCACCAGACAGACCCAAAATAAGAGTAAAACAGTAAAGAAGGCTAAAAAATAATCCCAAAATTCCCTTTATGCTCATTTTGATGCATCAGCATATGAAAAACACACCTGGAAAGCTGATGAATATTCTGCTGAAACCCTGCCCTAAGATTCTTATCAACAGAAAAAAAAAAAAAAAAAAAAACCCTCAAAACAAAGACCCAGTGCAGGCATGCCCTAGAGCATACCATGCACCTTCTAAGGCATAAACTTTTTACTTCCTCGCTCCTAAATTCTAAGAGTCCCCATGAGACTTGCAACCAGGGGAGCAGCAGGCAGTGGCAGCTCATCCCAGGCTTGTACCCTGATCAAGTTTCCAAGACCCCCCTTTATTTCTGACTTTCCAGTGAGCTAAAAGCAGCCCCACCTTGGCTCCCTTCTTTCCCATCATATTTCTAGAGAGCCCAAACAGCCTTGCCTAGGCTCTCTCCTGTCGTTTCTTCTACCCTAAGTCCTTTCTTTGTTGCACTGTCACCAGGTTTAGAAAAAGTACTCTCAGAATCACCTGGACTAGTGTTGTGAACTCTTTCCTACATGAAGTCAAGAACTCATATACCATAGGACAGCTCAAGGTAACATGCTTACCGTTTATTTATTTATTTATTAATCCTAACCTGAGGATATGTTTTTATTGATTTTAGAAAGGGGAGCAAGGAGGGAGGAAAAGAAAGAGAAAGAGAGAGAGAGACACATCTATGTAAGACAGAAATATCAACCAGTTGCCTCTCATGTGCGCCCCCACTGGGGATTGACCTCAAAACCAAGGTATGTGCTCTGATTGGGAATCAAACCCGCAACCCTTTGGTGTACAAGATGATGCTCCAACCAACTTAGCCAGCTGGCCAGGGCAACGTGCTTACCTTTTAAAATCTATACAACAAGCATATGAGAAGATACTATAATTTCTAGAGGTACTTTTTTTTCTTGGTTTGTTTTTTGTTTTTTTCCCAGGAGTCAGAAAGCCAAGTCTATGGCTGGGCTGGTGCTTGAATGTATGACCATGAAACCTCAGAGCTACGTGCTGCTTTGAATTCTGTGGTTTCTTGCCAATTTGATTCTGCTTGTCAGAACTAATTTCAAATCAGGTAATATTTTTACAAAATGTTTAAGATATGTATTGCTTCCTTGTACCTTGGAGTTTGTTCACATCTTTTGCCAAGTTAACATGGTCACAAAAATTAATATTTTCAAATTTAGTTTTCATCAGTATTGCCCTTTCACAGAAAGAATATCTTTAATCAGTTGATCTGTTGCTGTTCCAAATTCTGTATGTATATTTCAGTTAACTATGTTGTATATGCAGATATGCATCTTAAGCTTTACAGAATACATAATTACAGGATTCAGTAATCAAACCTGTCCAATGATACTTGTATTTTTCAGGAAGGAGTATATTGCTACATTCCTAAATTAGCTTTTCTTTTCTTTTCTTATTTTGAGATAAAGTAATATAATAATTAACAAATTCAACAAAAATTTATTTACATATTATTATATAACACTTTTTCAGCTAAGATTGGATATACAAATTTGAAGGACACATTAATCTTGATAAAAGAGAACACAGAAACTAAAATTAAATGAAATAACCAAACTTTAAATTTCTTAGTTCAGTCTAAATGCATAACATCTCTTTTTTCTTAATAGCTTTAATATTTTATTAGTTTTTCTAATTACCTAGCTTTTAACATGATTATGGTTATTCAACTAGCAGATTTTGTAAATTAATATTTTAAATGATACATATGCTCAATTTTTAAAATTGAGTCCAGTGAATCATAAAGATGTTTTAAAATACTGAAAATTTTTTTCAATAGATTCTTCACTGAGAAATAGCAACTGTCATAATTTTGAACATTTTTCTTATGTGACTTTTAATCTGCAGATTTTTGAATAATTGTGCTGAATATCTCTTTCACCAGATTCATCAGTTCTTTCCGTGGTTCACCTCACTAATGTTGAACAGAGCCCCCACTTTTACAAGACTCTTTTTGCCCTTAACAAAGTGATTCACACAAAGTCACTAGTATGACTCTATGTTTCATCTTGTGTCTACATTAAAGTGTGTTATGTTTTGTTTGAGGTCTATATCCTTGTTGAGGAAAACAGAACATTACAACTACCTCCGGCCTTTTTATGTTTGAATTCTTATAGGATTTTGGTTGTATGTCAAGATTGAGTTGAACTGTGTCCATCTTTACTGTTTGAAAATGATTTTTTTCTCTCTATCTGAAGCCCTGTTTATGTGTTTATGCATTCAATCATCATTTCCTCAGTGAATAGAATTTTCAAACTATTATGTTATATATTCTAAGTGATACACAGAAAGATATAGTGTTTGAGGCAGCATGGAGTTGTACAAAAGGAAAGTTTGAGCTTTGGTTATGGCTCTGCCACACACTGCTAGAGTCATATTTCACAAGTTCTTTAACTTTGTTGTCGTAATTTTTTAATTTGTAAGTTGGAGATAATATTGATTGTCAGTAAGATCAAATGAGTGAATACAAGCAAAGCAGTGCCTTGCACGTGGTGAACTGCAAAACAAATGTAGCTATGCTTGCTCATGATCCAAGTCCATGGGGAAGAGCAGTGATATATAGAGCTATAATTAATATTTCACTCAAAACTTCGAGGATAATGGGATTGTGTGAAGTTGGGTGTTAATTAACGACTTTAGCGAGGAAATTATGTTTTCTGATTTTGAAAACTAATTATGACAAACCAGTCAAATTCTTATACTTGTAAAAATAAATAGATTTTTTGTGCTTCCCTCTTAGTTCTGTTGGTGCCTTAAATTTATAATGTGCTAAAATAAACTTTGTAAATGATAAATATTAAACAAACTAAGAGATTTTAATGAATGATGTTAAACAACATCATTCTTATTCCATTCTCATTCTCATTCCATTTTTATTCCATTCTTAGTCAAGGAAATTCTGCCTTTTCAAACCAAGGGTGAGCATGCTAGTGTTATAAAATTTAATTTTTTAAAAAATTGGAATAAATAAGATAATAAATTATGTGAAGCACAGTTCTTTACTTTTAAAAAAATATTTTATTTACTTATTTTTAGACAGAGGGGAAGAGAGGGAGAAAGACAGGGAAAGAAATAATGTGTGGTTGCCTCTCATGTACCCCCTACTGGGGACCTGGCCTGCAACCTAGGCATGTGCCCTCGGAATTGAACCCACAACCCTTTGGTTTGCAAGCCAGTGCTCAATCCACTGAGCCACACCAACCAGGGAGTTCTTATTTTCTTCTTATGAAATGACATTAAACATTATCCAAGAATGGAAATTAATACTATCATCCATACAATTTTTGCCGTAGGAGTTTTTACTCTCATGTGATTTGGTATAGGTTATCTTTCTTGAGAAAAAAAAAATGAGACAAACCATTGATTTATAAATTATCTTTAACCTGGGCCCTGTTTGTGAGGCAATACATACACATAAGCATGTACACATGTGCACACACACACAGAGCTTTTTGAAAAATGATTGCTGACTCTTCCTTAGCCCAGACCACTGAGAATCTGAGAGAATTTTTCAGAAGTAATGCATGACTTGCCTGAGGAATACTGGGCTGGTTGTCATAGAAACTTGTGCTTGGATATTTATAGGTTAATTGCAAAGATACATTCTGAACAGGTCTTAATGAATAAAGAGCTAGACAGAAAGCAAAGGTAAAACAAAACCTCCCCCACCCTTTCTTTCTTTTCAGTACCCCCCATCTATTTCCTCTCTTTTTCCTAACACACTGCATATTGACATCTTAAGACAGGGACAGAAGAAAATTATTAGCAATGACATTCTCAGTATACCATTGCAGCCTTTACCTTTAATCCAATTTGGGGAAATTCCTTTTCAATATGTTTTGAAAAGGAATTCCTAATTCCTTACATATATGTAACACCTTGGACATTAGCTAAAACACTTAGGTTTCATTAACATAGGGTCAACAATATCAAAAGTCTGGCAAAATAAAATCAAGAATATGTCAAAATTTTGTGCATCCTGCATATAACCTACATGAGAAAAATATTCTGAAAGACAAGTTACCTCTGTGTAACAGGGGAGGAGACATGGTGCCCTGGAGGGATAGTATGAAAGCAGTATTAGCTGCTGCTCTTGAAGTGAAGAATTTTACATGTTGAACCATGAATCCCCAATAAGCTGCAAGTACAAAATGAAACTATCATCAAGCATTACAACTGTTTTTCAATATTTTATCCAACAAAGTCACATATTTACATGCACATCTATATAATTATTATATATGTGGAAATATTAAAAGATAATGAGGATATGAGAGGAACTAACAAGACAAATGATCATAAAACAATAACAAACAAAATGTATATGACAATATCATCACAGCTTTCATTCACTTACGCCACTGGAAAATACTGTAAGGTAAGAGTTTTGAACTTGATTTTACATTAGAAAATTCAATTGGTAGTAACTGAGCCTAGACTGTGATCTCTAAATATTTAGACTGAGATACTCTAATCAATCATTCTCTCTCCATCAGGTATTTCTCAAAATACAAATGCTACCTGGAGGGGGGGGGAAGGTACAGAGAATGAGTAGCACAGATAGTGGGTAGAAAATAGACAGGGGCAGGGTAAGAATAGTATGGGAAATGTAGAAGCTAAAGAACTTATGACACAAGGACATGAACTAAAGGGGGGAATGTGGGTGGGAGAGGGTGTGCAGGGTGGGGGGAATGATGGGGGAGAAACGGGACAACTGTAATAGCATAATCAATAAAATATATTAAAAAATAAAAAAAAATACAAATGCTGTTTTCTATACAATTTAACTTCCTGAGCTCATTAGTGTAGATATTTCAAGAAATTATAGAGAATGCATGCTTCTTGTGGTCATTTTACCCCCAGCCACTAACATAGTGCTTGGATATTAGAAAACACATAACTAATATTTGATGGCATGCATCATTATAAAAAGTCTTTCAGTTCCTTATCCATTCTTTCCCATTCCTGGGCAAGAACCTTTCCTTGGGACCATTCTGTAGAGATGCTTTACGGAACATTAAATCAAGGGACTTAGCTTTTTGATCATGGAAAACCATGGACAGGTGGCAAATGTTTCTTTAAAGGGAGTAGAAAGTACATGTATTTTCATTCATTTGTGCTATCTGCTGTGACAAAGAACATCTTGCAGATGAAAGAATCAGTGTTTTTGAGCTGGAGACTTAAGCCATCAATTTAAAGCATTACTCAAGTGCAGTGTGTTTTGAAGCAAAAAGGAAAAGTGAAGGAAAAAAGCTTCTCTAAAACTTTAATGAAATTATTTTTATTTTTCATGAATACTTTTTGACTTTGTTAACACCATTATGGAGAATGAATAGTATCCTTAGAATGTTAAGATAATAAGATAAATGTGAAAATGCACTAAATACAAAATCGAATGTACTACATAATTACACAAGAAAAAGAGTGATTACTTTTATACTACACACACAAAAAAGAAATAGAAATCCTTTTGAGATTAGCATTTCCAAAGGGACTGAATCTTTAAAAAGATTCGTTTTAAACTCACAAGTGGATTAAACCATGGGAAGTATAAAAGCAAATATCTTTCCTGCCTATAAAATATCTTTTACAATATAGACCCAGGATGAATATGGTAAAGAATGTAAGGCGTTTATAATGATTTTAGAAAAAAAGAGGTTTAAATTTTATTTTTGTTTGTCCAAGTCTCTTTACCTCCTACTTCCTCCTTCCTCCTCACCTTCTCTCTCTCTCTCTCTCTCTCTCTCTCTCTCTCTCTCTCTCTCTCTCTCTCTCTCTCTCTCTCTGTCTCCCCCCCCCCACACACACACACACGATTCAAAATATTTAGGATGTATTGTTATTGGTTGTTATTGGTTTTATCCAGCACTTCACATTTTGATCATGCAACTTTTTTATTCCTCTATGATCTATTCCTTACTTTTAATTACTATTTTATTTGATCATTTCTAACATGTCCATTTCTGTTTTAATCAGTACCTGCAACTCAGGATTAGGGTGAAAATTCTACATAACTCTCAGTTAGCCACTCTCCCCCACAACTTTGTTGAGAAATTTTCAAATTAGGAGTTCAAATAAGTTTATGATCTGGTATAATTAATATTATACATATATGCTATACTGCTTTAATTTTAGAAGTCATGAAAGTCACACAGAAGTTAGAGTCAATCACTCTGAAAAAAAGACACACAATTGAAATCAATCTGTTTTGTCTTTGACACATCAAAACACCTTAGTTCCTGTTGCTTAGGTATCCCTGAAACTTTGATTCTCTTAACTTTTTTTTTTCAAGAAAGGAATTAAATATTGTATTCCCACTGATTTGTAAATAATTAAACTAGTTAACCTGTAAAGATTGTCAACAACTAAATGACATGAATAATGACAGTCAAGGAGTTGCAGGTGTTAGCAGCTTGACAAAAACATCAGACAAGCTTCCCCATGATGGGCACTCTGGAAAGCAGCTAAACCTTGGTTAAGCCCCTGCAGGAGGATGACAGAGAAATACATCTAAATACTCTTCTCAGATATTCCACCTGCACCTGTTCTCCAAAGACCTTTTAACTTGCCTGCCCAGAAAGTCACATCCCAATATGCTTCCTTAGTTAACATTTACTCACCCCAGAAGTTTGTAAGGCTCTAATTTGTGTAATGAGAACATTCTAGGAGGAGATATTCTACCTTAACTTTTATTATTATCAGCACTGTATTGAATTTCCTTGCCATTTACTTTAGGTTTAGTTTGAAATATTCTAGTGACATCAAAGAATCTAGTGAACTTCCAACAAAATCATAGCATCTTGGTAAAAATCAACTAAAATTTGTGAATATATGTCAAAGCCTGGGTGACACAGATGCATGAAGCAGGTTATGTCTCTTACAGTGATATACAGACACAGTATTTTTACCAATTATTAACTATTTTAAATACTATTTTATATTATCTTATATTAGTTTCAGGTGCACGGTGTTATGGTTAGACAATTATGTAATTTATAAAATATTGCCCTGATATTTCAAGTACCCATCTGGCACCATACTGAGTTCTTACAATATCATTGACTATATTTCCTATGCTGTACTTTATATCCCTGTGACTATTTTGTAACTCTACCAACATGTACTTATAAATCCCTTCACCTATTTTTCACCCAGACCTCCAACCTCTTGCCTCTTGGAACCCATCAATTTGTTCAGTTTGTTCTCTGTATCTATTAGTCTGTTTCTATTTTGTTCATACATTTATTTTGCTCTTTAAATTCCACATATAAGTGAACTTATATGGCATTTGCCTTTCTCTGTCTGACTTAGCATAATACCCTCTAGGTCCATCCATGCTGTCACAAATAATAAGATTCCATTCTTTTTATGGCTGAGCAGTATTCTATTTTGTATAACTACCGCAAATTTTCATCCATTTGTCTATTGATGGGCACTCGGATTGCTTCCACAGTCACAGTATTTGTAAGTAATTTAATTATTTCCAAGCACTCATGTTGCCTGATTCTCAAAATAACCTTGTTAAGCACTGTTATCTGCATTTTATAGAAACCAAAAATGTTCTTATGGCAACAAAAGGGATCCAGCATCTTCGTATTGGTAGTTGTTGCTCATTGGGAACTAGAGAGAGGGAAGCTTGATGAGAAACAGGAAAGCACATTGTGTCCCCTGACTATATCTCCAACCACATCTTAAATCATTCTTCCCTTGGCCATTAGATCAAGTTGCTTACCAGCACTCTGCCCATGTCCATTTTATAAAAATAATTCTTCGTGTTCTTAATAAATTGGCACATGCTGTTCCTGATATATTTGGGGGATCTTTTTATTTCTTTGTTAATTGTTAATTGTTTGTTATTTCTTGAGTATTTTCTTTTTTGTATTTTTCTGATGTCAGCCTCATAATTGCCTTGGAGAAGGATTCCCTTCTCTCTGTTTCCTCACCCCAGAGCAATTATTTTTTTCTTATACAACCTTAATATTTTCTTTTAATCAAGTATTAAAAGTATTTTAATCAAGTATTTACAAGTATGTAAAATATTTAATTTATTTTCATAGTTACTTTTCCAGTGTCTATTGCCTCCACTATTCAAAAGCTCCAGGAATGTTAGGCCAGTATTTTCCTCACCACTGAATACAAACACACAACATGCAGCACGGTTCTTGAGACAGTAAATGCATGCAAAATATGAACGAATGAATGACTAAATGTAGATCTCATTTGCCTTCCCATATTTACATTCTTATGTTACTTCATCTCCTCTATATGAAAACAAGGTTTTGAAGTAACATCTATTTTTGGTGATGAGATACATATTTTTCTTTTTTACTCAAATAGACCTTATTGATGAGTCCTGTTATTTCTTCATTCCCCCCCTAAAATTAGTGGTTCATTTTATGAATTCTAGGGGGAAATTATCCACTGCTTTCTTTCTGGCATGGATGACTAGAAGATGGCTTTACCAAAGTCTCTAGAAAGCTCAGTTCCTCCATAGGCATCTTTTGCTGTGATGAAGCCCAGGGCAGTCGGAGTGAAAGCCAGGCAGGTTTTGTTCACTAGTTGGATATACTGTTATTCAAAGGGACATATATAAGTAAAACTTTTATGATTCCTGGTCCAAATCCACTTCATTTACTACAACCTATTGTAAAGATTGGCAAATAGAGCTACATTTCCCTTCCAGACCTTCTACAGTTTATGGGAAAACAGAAAATAAGCATATAAATTTATGACTAATATAACTTCAGATAGTAATGTGTATATTTTTACTTGACTTGTGTACTTCATTCACAGACTTTATATCATCTTTTATTTTTACATGGCATTTCTTAATGCAGAAACCAAATATTCTCATATTAAAGGAATTTATATCTCTGTACAATCAATAAATACTTGCTAAAATAAACACACACACACATCCCGCAAAACTTTATTGAAGATGTTTTATAAGATTATATCCACAAATGTGAAGAATTATTTTCCCAAAACTGTGATTTATTTTAGTTTAGGTTATTAGTGGTCACAAAAGAATGATAGAGATGTGAGTGTTCCCTCGGAGACATAAAGAAGCACTGTCTAAAAGATCCAGAATACAATGTTCAGAGAATCTTAATAAAATTTCAGAGAGAAGAAGAGGATTGGAAGTTAAATTGAAGCACATTTTCATAGTCAATAACTTTTACAAAGAAGACATATTTAGATAATATTATTTTTTCTGTACTTATTTTTATTAGTATAAGTGCATGCTGTGTTTAATTAAATCAACTAAATACAAAGAATAAATAAAAATAAGAGAAATTACGTTGTCTCAAAACACCCGTGCAAATGTCTATAATTGTTAACAATCTTTGTTGTGTCATAAAGAATTACCATCCTTCCCTCTTAATACGTTTGGGTTGCTATAACAAAGTGAAATTACTGGGTGGCTTATAAACAGAAATTGATTTCTCATAGTTCTGGAGGCTAGGAAGTCCGGTATCATGCATGGCACTGGTGGGTTTGAAGGCTGCTTCCTCACAGAGAGCTATTTTCTCATCGTATCCTCACATGGTGGACGGGTTGAGCTAGCCTTGCAGAGTCTCTTTCATAGGAGCACTAATCCCAATCATGAGGGCTCTGCCTTTATGATCTAATCACCTCCCAAAGTTTTCGTGTTCTATTACCATCATCTTGGGAATTAGGATTTCTATGTAGGAAATTTGGGAACACAAACATTTAACAATTACTGCACATCATTGAGATTATTTGCACTTAACCAGTAATAGTGGGTTTCAAGCCTACACTGTGTGAATTTGCATGCATGGATGAGATGAGTATGAAAGTCAAGCTGAGTTGTCACTTCAAAAATCTAAGCATTTCTAAGGTAATAATTGCTTATAGAGACTAGAGATAGACAAATACAAGTCAGAATTAGAGGAAAAATGTTGATTTGTGAGTGAATCAGAGAGCTGGGGAAACAAGTGAGGTGTACATTCCAGAGAACATATTTAAGTATCTGAAGGTAGATCTACACACAAAAAAATACATATGCACTTTAAGTCAATGTGGGCAGAAGAAACATTTATTATATTTGGAGGCACAATGTGAGAGACCCTTATGCGTGGCATGGGCCCAGCTCCCACTTGGAGATGCACAGGACCCGCGCACACAGGTAGGTTCTCTAGTGTGAAATCAAGTTTGCAACATACCTAAAATGCTTTGAGTCTTGCTTTTGCTAAAACTCCCTCACCCTGGATTGGGATAGCAAGTGCTTATTGTAACTTCCTAAAATCCATGCTAAACCTTGCAAGGACCAATGTAACCAGTTCAACCACTTTTCTCTTTTCATTTGCTAATATCCTTCTTCTGTGATGTGATTAGCAGCATTGGCTCCTTTGTTGTCTGTAAAAGGTAACCACCTATAGCGAACCTGTGCATAGTGAGTGAGGATCGTCATGTAATGAGATGAGAAATAAAATAAAGGCCTGTCATGGCAGAGGCCACGGGCTTTTGCTCCCTTTGAGAGAAAAGCCATGTGGTCCTTTTTCCTCCGCTGGACTTGGTAGTCCGTGTGTATGTTTCATTTCATCCGTAATGATGCAGACACTTCTGGCTGGTGTCTGCATCAGCATGATAAGTAGCCATTATGATAGGAGAGTGTGATCCTTATATTTCCTTATTCTCTGAGAAAAGCAAGAAAAATCATGTGGCTAAAGACAGAAGCATTATTTATAAATATGAGCCTTCCTTTATGAGTTATACTTTAAAGTATGAAACTTATGCTTTCTTCATAAAATCATGGATTACTTTTTAAAAATTGTTTATGCTATTACGGTTTTTCCCGTCATGAATTACTTTGAATCAGGGGGATTGGAGAGAGTGATCTTATATTTCTCAGGGATGAATTAGGAAGTGTTATATTTAATTCCCGAAGAACTAGGTGTCTTTGATACAGGGTGCAGCCAAGAGGGGGGCCCCAAAAATAGGGATTTGGAATGGGTCTCAGAGCTCAGGGTGTCCAGGAAATATTACAGAGACATATAAGATGTCCTCACCCATTCCCCCACAGGTGTGCATTGGGGGAAGGGACACATGGAGCAGGGACATGCAGAGTTGTTGTGTACAGCCACAGCTTCGCAGCTAATCCATGGCTTGGTCATTTAACAAATCTATAGCCTTTGGCTGGTGGCTTAGATATGTTAAATAGCTGTGGCTATGCTCTGAGCCAGGGGGGATGAAAAGGACTCCCCCCCAAGATGTGACGGGGGTGGGGTGGGGAGGACCCCTGAGTTATAGCGCCTGTGTGGGAGCTGGGAGAAGATTGGCTCCAGGACATGGGGACACACCTACCCAGATTCACGATGGCAGCCCAGTAAACTTGGAATAATACAGGAATGTTGGTAGTTGTAACTGATTGTAGGAGGAGTCAGAAGTGGGGGTACAGAGGAGGATTGGCTCGAGGATTTAAACTGAGACGAGGCAGCCATTGGAGAGAGATTCACACGGTTTCACCAGAGTGCAGACCCCCGCAGCTTTGGCCAGAAAAAGAGCCACAAGGCTTTGGTCAGAAAGAGAACTATGCACTTTTGGCAGAGTCAGGACCGTCGCAGCCCTGTGAGGGAGAATCACCATGTGGCTTTAGCAAAGAACTGCCACTCAGCTTTGGCAGAGTAGCAACACCCTCCCTGCAACTTAGGTGAAGGGGGAGCCACGTGGCTTTGGCAGAGTGGAGACCCTCTTGCAGCTTTGCCAGGGAGAGCCACGAGGTTTTGCCAGAGTGGGGACCCCTTCCCTGCAACTTTGGTAGAAGAGGACCATGCAGCTTTGGGGTGCTCCCTTTGGCTGCATGGTCTGGGAAGCAGGAGAGACTTTGCCTGGAAGAAGGGGGAAAGAACTCTTGCCAGTAGGCCATGAGAAGGTGCCACATGGCTTTGGATTAATTAGAGATTCTGCCTGGAGGACGGCACAGCTGAAGGTGTTAGGACCCTGGATCCCAGACGTTTGCTTCTTTTCCTGAGTTATGGTACCCTGATTTAGGGCAGGGGCAGAAGGAGGTAGGTGTCTGTGGGTATCCAAAAGGACTTTGATATTTTAATGAAGACATTAGGTCACTAGTTTAAGTCTGTATAGCATTAAATAAACATTTCCTTTCCTTTTCACAAATCTCTGGCTTTGAGAGAAGTCTTTCCATCTGGCAACTGATGATAGAGCCCAGTAGGGAGTCCTTTCAGTAATAGTATATTATGACCCCTGGGCCCTTTGGTCCTGCATGTGAGAGACATATGCCTGTCTGTATGTCTGATCTGTAACACCTTCATATGCCCAATGATCTGAAGATGTCCTGTATCTTCTAGCTATTCAAATTTTGCTTTGAGAACCAAAGGCACTGTTGCCCTGGAAGCTTTTTGAAAGGTAGACTCTCAAATGTCTCTATAGATACAATGAGTATGACTTTAGAGTTAAAGGAGATTCCCAGGTGATTTGTTTGCACTTGAAAATTTGAGAAGCAATGCTTTAGAGACGTACACTCATTGTGAAACATTATAGCATGGAGATAAACATATTTGAGGAAGAGAGACCAAAAATTAAAACCCAGTTTTTGACAGAAAAACATGAAATTAAAATTTGATTTGTTTACAACACAGTGATTCTTGCAGAAAACTTACTACTATCTCTGATAGTAATAATGCTAATAATGCCTATAAAATAGTAACAATAATAAAATGGTACAAAATAAAAACAAAAAAATTCTTACATACTTTTAGTCATTGTTCTATGTCAATTACTCAGTTCAGTGAACATTTTTAACACCTTCCCATGAGTAAATTTTTTCATTTAAGAACCTTATGAAGCAAAGTTTTGTTTTATCAGGGCTTAGAGAGATGAAGTGACTTGATCCAAGTTACTTCACTTATACATCAGAGGGTGTGAAATTAACCCAAAATTTGTCTAAACCTTAAGATCTATACCATTTCCCTTCTAAACCAACTTTCTCATATAAAAAGTTTGAATACTAATTTGTAGGATTGTTTTGATGCTAATATGGTAAAACACCATAGCCATTAATCAATATTTGTTTTCAATATTTAATAATATTTTTGCCATATGATGGCTACTAGTTCTTTAAATAAATGACTGCATGTACAAATATAAGCCTAAATTTTAAAGACTTAAATGATCTAAAAGTAGAAATGAAAATAGTTGAATTCAACCAAGCTATTTTTAGTAAATTGTTCATAAAATTGATTGTTTAAAAAATAATGAATTGCAGGGTAAAATGTAGAATTTGATTTTGAATATATACACATATGTATGAATATATATTGAAGAATATAGATATGATAATATATAGATACAGCAAATCAAATTGTAGAATAAGGAAATATAAACCTTATTATTCTAAAAACCAAACATTTGAAATCCTATGAAGATGGGGATGGAGCTTTGCAAATTAAATCGTTGTAGGATAATTTTTCAATAATAAAGTTTCAAGCTTATCAAATGTATATATTAACAGACAATGTGCTCTTTCCTGTCTCTGAAAATATTTTCCCCATCAACACAGATTAATTTCATAAAGACCTACTGCTCTTTTGCCACTAAAACACAACCCTCCCTGAAAATATGTTCTCTTTCTTTGGCACCAATTATTCATTATCCATGAAACTTTGATAGAAATCCTGTATTTACCCTCAAGTCTTTGCACAAATTCTACCTGAAACAAATTTTAATAGAGAAATTCAATGACCCTTTGGTTCAATAGATGACTGAATAAGTAAAATTCTTTAAATATCCAACCAGCATTTAGTCAAGAAGTAATTTTCTTATACCTGGACCAAACCAGCCATTAGCACATTAGTTGTAGTCATCCAAAGTTATTTTAGCCAATAGAAACTTTCATGCTGTACCTCTGTGTAAAAGCAATGCAAAAACGATTCTGAGTGCTATAAGTATATTGTTGTGTATACCACGCCATGTTCCCTGTTTCGAGTAGTCTAAGAAGAAAAGCTGCAAGCACTAAGGTTCCCATGACTCTGTTTTTTGTCCCTTTGGTTTGTTAGATATTTGGAACCAAATATAAAACCCAGCTTAACACTTTAAAACCATGAAAGTGGTGTGCTATGTAAAGCACTAATTTCACTGCTTAATTGTCTAAAAAGTACTATCCATTTTATAACTTATGGTGAGTGACTCGTCAGATTCCACTTTTTATTCCAAGTGGCTTCCTTTCAGTGGTTGAATGAATAAGAAGTATTGAATAATTTTCCTGATCCAGCTCTTAAGGGGTCCCTGGGACTTTTGAGATCAAGCGCTATGGCATTTCATGTAGTTATGACAGTAAAATATCCATTGGATATACAGAAACTCTTTTGCAACCAAGTAAGTAGTTGCTTTCCAAAAATGCATTACCAACCACCTACACAGCAATTCTATGGATCTGGTATACCTAGTTGAAACATAATTGGTTCATTTGAACATGGCTTGTAGTGCTACACTTTGTGCTTCAGTAATGTAAGTTATACATATAATTACATATATAATTTATATGTTTAATATATAAATATATATAATATTGCTTATATACAGTGACATGAATTGGATAGATGATGCTTATACATGATGATTGATAGGTAGGTAGATAGATAGAGCTATATAGTTGGTATACAAGAGAATGACGTTAGTTAAATGGGAAATATTAGTTTGATGAGATGTCTCCCTCCAGCCTGTGAATGTATTGTGCCATACAGGCACATGTAGCAGATCTGGAATGAACATTCAAGGGCAAAAAACAGTGAGTTTGGGAGCAATGTGCAGTAGTGAACTAAGTATATTCATTCTTCAAGCTGCCTCCTGGCCGACGTGGTCATCTGTTTTACATTTATTATAAATATCATCTCATTGTATTTTTAAAAATTTGTTCCAAATCTTTATTACTCAGTAAACTCAACCCTTTCATACAACAGGGTCCTTTTTTTAAAGACAAATACTTATGTATCCAATGTAGCATTTATATATTAGGTATATTATTTTTAACTGTGCCATCATATTACTTGAAATATTATTGTGTTGGTTAGCCTCAAAGTTATAAGGTTGCCTAGGTTTTTTTTTATTATTCTGCCTATAACCTTATTTTTCCAATAAGCCTTAATATTCTTAATGTGGGATTTTGTAGAACACAGTATTTTCAGGAGTGCATTCCTGGTATTTTAGTAGAAACACCTGTACTTCTGTTATTGTTTTTGTTGGCAACTTACAATCAAAGAAATCGTTCCTTTTCATGATAAACTATCCAATTTGTTTATTTCAAAGACTGAAGTTATGGATGAGAAACAGATGCAAATCTAGAAATAGCTCTAAATACATACCTATGATACCAATTACATTGCACTGTAATGCTGATTGAACTAGTTGTACACATTTGAAAACTGACATTAAAATGTATTATTGGAAATTTAAAATTTCTGTATTAGTAGGAAAAATATCAGGAACATAAAGACCAATTCATAAGAATCTCTAATTAAATTAGTGATGTAACATCATTGTTCCATGCTCATTTATTTCTTGTTACAAAAACATATTTTTTATTAAATTCCATCTCTGAGGCAGGGTGGCCATAATACTCATTTCAGGGGTAAATCCTCCAAAGTTGCAGCTCTCCATGGGCATCACATGTATGTGATGCAATTCTTTTTACTGGTGCATAAACAAAACAGTTACAGTAATTTGGGGAAATTCCCCCCATTCTAAAATAAAGAACAGCATGGTTTATTTTATTCCTGTATCAACTAAAGTATCTGTACATGACACAGATCTAGTACCACGCAAGCATGAGGCACCTAAACTAAGGACAACTCAAAGCAGAATGAAAGCAATGGCAAACATATGAGTCTTCCAGGAAGACTCAACTACCAGCGCTGGAGCCACCTACATTGAGGACTCTGTTCTTCAGCTAAACACATTTTGCGATTTTAAACCATTATATTTCTTGTTATATTCAGTCAAATTTGTAATATTCAGTCAAATGTGTACTACATCACACATACATACCACAAGCACACAGAGACACCACTAACCATACATTCACACACACACACACACACACACACACGCACATGACACACACACACATGGACTTTCATGAAGATTTCATTCCCAAATGTTCCCACTGGTCTTTCCCATCATCCTCCTGTATCTATAGTAATTTTTTCTCACTTCAAATTAAGGGCATTCACGAAGGGACATTGTGAAATTCTCTTTTTTCCCCTAGTTTTTCCTATCTTTAATTGAGTTACAGTATCAACAATCTTCTTTAAGATATATAAATGAATATTAATAGCCATTATTCCATCTCTGCTAACTTGACATTCTAGGGTAGATTTGTCAGGATCATTTTCCATAACTCTGGTTACCCAGTGACTTCTAAGCATAAACTGGTTTTGCCTCATATGATTCCAGTACTAGCCATCACTATACTATGTTGAATCACCTCTCATTGTCCTTCAGAATAATAATTGTTCTTCAGAATAATAATTTTACTATCATTTTAGATCTTTAATATCTTTAACAAGATTAGTTGCCTTTGGAAGACCAGACACTCTATCTGTTATGTGCCAGGTTCTCTTCAAACTGTTGGTGATATATCAGTGAGTAAAAGATTTCTACCTTCACTGAACATACATTCATTTAAAACAGTTTATTGGGGATACACAGTATTTTTAGTTATTTCCTTGCTCATGGCCAACATTGAATACACACATGTGTATGTGTGTCTGTGTATGTGTAATCTTAAACCTTAAGACTGGCTTATGTCTCGTTTGTCTAGAAGACCAATATAACTTTGTGTTTTATCTAGTATCAAGTATTATGTGCTTATTATATGTAACAAAAATGATTACTATCCTTGTAGAGCTTAATATATAGGGAAGAGTAAGATCATGTCAGTCAGCTGCAGGTTGCTGCAATAAATACTAGAAAAAATGGGAAAATGATCTATAAATTCACATAAAATATTTATTCAGTGAAATAAAAGAGAGGAGATATTTAATTAGTACATAAGTATGGCTGGGAGTTGTTTATACCAGAGGTAGAAAATTAGCATAGAAGCATACAGTCTGTTGAGAAAAATACAATTTCAGATTTAAAATAACCTCGGACTTCAAAAGATTTTATTACCTATCTAAGTAAGGAGTATGGACTTTTTTCATTAGGCAATGGGAGTTATTAGAGAATGTAAAAAGCATGATGTGATCCAATATATCTCACAGAGTTAACTTTAGTGGCAATGTGAAAACTGGTTCCTCATGGGATAAGAACATAGGCAGGGAAGCCATTAGTAAGTTATTGCGATGTATGAGCCAGAGACAAATGAGGTCCTAAAATACAGCAGGCACAGACAGCAGATGAACATGAGAATTATTGATCCAGTACTTTCTGAGACAGAAAAGCTTTTTAGGCAATAGTCTGTGCCCAAAGATTAGATGAGCTGCCTTTAAGAATGTAGTGGCTTCTTTGATCTCACTGCTCTAATCACAAATCAGAGAATTTGTGTGTGTTCATGTGTGTTTTACTGGTGAAGTAAAACAAATGCATAATATTAAAATGGATTTTGAAATTTCAAATGCAGTTTCGGAGAAAGCAGAATTGTTTGTGCAGCATTTGATGATGTTATCCAAATAAAGCAGATAACAAATAACAAATACATTGTGATTACTGTTAAAATTGGAAACCGTCATGGACTAAGAACCACTATGATAAGTGACTCATGAAGATGAAAATATTTCATGTGTCTCTGGTACTTGCAACCAAACAATGAAGAAAATTAAAACTGTCATCAGTGATGGATAAAGCAGTGATGGATAAAGACCTGTTAAGAGATCGCTTATACTATGTGCAGGGCAAAGAAAATAGCTTTCAATTTGAATTCCTACTTACTTTTCAGCAAGGTCTAAGTTGCTGTGTTTGTATATTTATTTATTTATTTCCAACACAAATTGCACAAAATATTTTCTTGTAGCAATCAGAAAATACAAGGGCTTCCTTTACCGCCTGTGACCAGTCATGTGCACAATTTCAGAGTCAAATACTGCTGTAGGATATTAAGTTGTCACCCAGACCGGAGAACAAACAACAGTAAAAATAACTACATGATCCACAGTTTGGTTCAATGTTAAGAACCAAAGGTCAGTGCTGGGTACCAACCCAGCCCAAGGACTCTAACCAGATCCCAGAGATTGTACCTGAACTGCAATTTCCCATGTTCATTTGAGATGTGCCTTACTTGATTGTTCAGGCTTTCTGATATTATTTACCTTTTCAAAGGTCATGAGGAAAAAAAATATCAACTAATGATTTCTCTCTGGAAGTCCACCAGTTTTTTATTATGTTTAGGCAGTTGAGCAAAAATTAGACCACAACACATGAGTATTTGTACTGCTTCCACAAAGCTTCCTGAGGAGGAGGTCTGTTGATCAAAGGGAGATTTTACACACACACACACACACACACACACACACACACTCACATATATAAAGTATATATTATATATATATTATTCTTCATCAAAAAGAGCAATTGGCTCACATAAGAAACTTATTTTCCAATTTTAAAATAAATTTCTCTGATAAATAAATTGTGGATAGACAAAAAAATGTACCAAATAAAAGCTTTAAGAAAACCATATTGGCATACAGAAATGAATGGTGAGAATATTAGACAAAAATATTTAGCTAATACTCCAGAAAGTGGATGATGCCTCAGAATTAAAAATATACTTTATAAAACATTGTCAAAATAACTGACAAGCTCTATGAAATCTCAATTTATTTTAAAGGCCAGCATAAAAATTTTATAACAGTGCCTTTGAAATACTCAGTGTTATAGATACAGAAATATATATCAATAATTTCTCTCTCCTCTTCTTTCCCTTTAAATTTTTTAGTAAAAATAAATCATTTTTCATATAATTAGGTTAAATCCTCTATGTGCATACAAAACAGGTCATCTAATTTAAGAATAAAACCAAATATATATATTCCCTTAATCATTTACTATACACTATAATAACCTTGATCTATATGTATGTAATTGTGGGGGGGCTCTGCCCGCAGAGCCCCATCCCTCCGTGACGGATGAAAATAAAACCACCAAGACATGATCTGCTTGGGGAGGAAAGGTGGTCAAACTCTCAGAGGAGAATGACCCAGAGCGCCTTCCTCACTGCTAGGCTTTTATTGGGTTCAAATACACAGGAATACAGGTTTAACATTTCAAAGAAATCTGAGGGCTTAATCTGAGTCAGTGTCTGTCAGGAAAGGGGGTTGCCAAACTTTGGGAGACACACCCGTTTCCTCCTCAGACTCTTATCATTTAAATGAGAGCACTCTTAGCAAACAAAGCAGGCTTCACAGGACTTTACAAATTCTTTCTTATGCCTGATCACCCAGGGAACCGTTCTGGCCGGCACAGGGCTGCACCGCTGGCCATCACAGTGTCAGGCTTTAAGCCGATTAGGCCCAGGAAGCAAGAGATAAGCAAGACATCTCCCAGACGGAAATGAGGACTCGGGCTATATCAGAATAGCTCGGGGGTGGGGGGCGGGCGGTGAGGGTCCATCACCCCCTCTTTGCTGCAGCCTCCAAGTCCTTCCATGAGGGCTTTCCAAGTGGTCATGTCTGGCTTAGGTTGCCCCTCCCGTGAGGAGTCTTACACATCATTGACTAACCAAATAAGCATTGGGGCCAGAGATGGATAAGGCAGAAGTGGTGCTCCTGTCAGGGAGATAAGCCTTGTCTCCTTAGTATTTCAGGTCCTCTTGACAGAACAGACCCAGATGAAGTGGGTCCCTAGACTCTTACTCAGCCCACCACGGGGTGTAGGTTATAGCTCCTGAGACCAGGATGAACAGTCCGCAACATGTAATATTTTATTAAAAATTTTAAAGCAATGCCTAACCCAGTGCTAAATTGATTTGTTCACAAGTCAAAATCAAATTCATGCAGACAAAATATGTCTTTGTAAGAATAACAAAACTTTTTGAAACATTACGGTAGGAAAAAATATATCTCCCCAACTACTCCTAAATGTTCATGTTTTAATCCTTTAAGCATGTTATATTATATAGCAAAAATAATTAATATTACATATTTTATGACAATTAAAATATTGCTTCCTCAGAAACATTATAGTAGTCCCATGTACTGTGTTTTCCATTATATTTTATTCATTTATTCAATAATTATTCACTAAAAGCCTGCTGCATGTCTAGCACTGATCTAAATATTTAGAAAATATGAATCAACGACTTAGATAGAAATCACTGTCTCTGTGGAACTTATATTTCAGTGGGTTTTGATACATTCTAGCAAATTTAATATACAATTCTGAACTACAGGCGCTAAAGAGTGTATCTTTTTCTAATCTCTGCTTTTAGGATGATCACCTGTATTATTCAGGGGTGGGCAAAATGTAGGTTCAGAGTTGTTCATATAGAAGATAATGAAATAATTCGTAAATAATAATACAAGAATAACTCAGTCTCACATACTTATAATTATAAACCTAAATTTGTCCACCTCTATACAAAAAATGTCAAGATCCACTAATTTAAACTAGAATACTAGAGATATCTCTCAGAGAAGGTTCTATTAAATTAAAAAGTGAAGAACGAAAAGACAGATGTTTAAAAAAATTATGTGGAACTACATAAGGCTCTGCTTTGCAACAGTGATCCTCAGAAAAAAGAACAAAGATGGAGGAATCATGCTACCTTGTATCAAACTATACTATAAGGCCATAGTAATCAAAACAGCATGGTACTTGCATAAAACACACAGATCAATGGAACAAAATAGAAAGCCCAGAAATAAGCCCACATCTTTATAATCAATTAATATTCTACAGAGGAAGCCAGCACATATATACAATGGGTTAAAGATCGTTTATTCAATAAGTGGTGTTGGTAAAATTGGACAGATATATGCAGAAAAATGAAATTAGACCACCTGCTTACAAGAATAAATTCAAAATGGATAAAAAAATTACAATTTACTTCCAACACTTGGCCATTATAAATTGTGCTGCTATGAACTTGGGGTGCATAGGTTCTTTTGGATTGGTGTTTCAGAGTTCTTAGGATGTAATCCCAGCAGTAGAATTGACAGGTCAAAAGGCAGTTCCATTTTTAGTTTTCTGAGGAAATTCCATACTGCTTTCCATAGTGGCTGCACACGTCTGTATTCCCACCAACAGTACAGTAGGGTTCCCTTTCTCTGCAACCTCTCCAACACTTATTTATTGATTTGTTTATGATTGCCATTCTGGCCCATGTGAAATGCAATAAAAAAATGAAACGTTAGACCTGAAATCATAAAAATCCTAGAAGAAAACATAGGCAGCAAAATCTTGGGGATTGCTCATAGTAATATTTATGAGATATATCTCCCCAAGCAAGGGAAACAAAATAAAAAAATAAACAAATGGGACTACATCAAACTAAAAAGATTTTGCACAACAAAGGAAAACATCATCAAAATAAAAGGACAACCCATTGAATGGTAGAACATATTCACTGATACATCTGATAAGGGGTTAATTTATAAAGAACTTACAAAATTTTAAAGAACTTATAGACCTCATCAAAACAAACAAGTGATCCAATTAAAAAAAATGGGCAAAGAACCTGCATAAACACTTCTCCAAAGAGGATAATATGAAAAGATGCTCAATGTTACTAATCATCAGACATGCAAATTAAAGCCACAATGAGAGGCGTAAAGCCTTACACCTATCAGAATGGCTATCATCAATAAATCAACAAACAAGAAAAGTCGGTGAGGATATGGAGAAAGGGGATCCTTTTGCAGTGTGGGTGAGAATGCAGACTGTTGCAACCACTATGGAAAGTAGTACAAAGATACCTCAAAAAATTAAAAATGGATCCGTGTTTTGACGCAGTGATCCCATTTCCGGGAATACATCTGAAGAAACCCAAAACACTAATTCAAAAGAACATAAGCACTCCTATGTTCATTGCAGCATTATTTATAATAAGCAAGATATGGAAGAATCCTGAGTATCCATCAATGGATGAGTGGATAAAACAACTATGGGGCATTTAATTAATGTAATATAATACTACTGAACCATAAAAAATAACAATTTTACCTTTTTGTGACAGCATGGATGAACCTGGAGAACATTATACTAAATGAGATAGACCAGTCAGGGAAAGACAAATATCATATTATTTTACTCATATGTGGAATCCAATGAACAAATTTAACGAGCAAAATAGAAACAGACTCAGAGAGAGCAGGATTACAGTTATTGGTGGGGGAGGTTAGGGACTGAGCAAAAGGGAAAAATGACTCATGGTCATGGACAATAGTGTGGTGATTGCAGTATGAGGCAGGTATAAGGGGGCTAAATGGTAATGGAAAAATATAATAAAAATAAAAAAAATGAAAGGGATGTGATCATGTGAAGAACTGGAAAAGACTGTGACATGCTATATTACATTGCTGTATCTGTATTTATAGTAGATGGGTTCACAACATCAATTCTTGTCAGGACACACAGAACTCATTAGAAAATACTCATTAATTCAATTCAACAAAAATATCTCTTTCTATGTTTTTTTTAGGCCATTTTAATAGACCATTGCTATTCATTCGTACTCATTGGCTCCCTGAGGGGTGTTACACATTTCTGATCTCTGGAACTCAACGGTGTTCATGGGGTTGACTAAGGGAAATTGTGTATACAATTGTGTGATAGGAGATATATATCTATGTATCTATCATCTATCTATCTACAAGCAGAAGTGATGAGTGTCAGTACTAATCAGAGGTCTTAAGGACCAGCAACATGTGTGGTTCTTTATGCAAGCTTCCCTTTTACTCTACAAGGATAATGAACAATTTTACAGAGTTTGCTCTTTGGCCTGAGTTCAGCTTGAAACTGATAGAAAAAAATCAGTTTGAACAAGAAATATAAATCTTTGTTGTCCTAAACCTATGAGATTATGGATTTTTTAAGCTATTGTGATTACTTCTTTAGCATTGCCTCACCTTTGCTGACAGATATCCAGCTGTATCAAAATATAGCTCCTTTTTTAAGGATAATGTTCAGACTTGTGCTATCCAAAATGACATCCACTAACAATTAGACTACTTAAATTTAAATCAATTCAAGCTAAATAAAATGTAAAATTTAGTTCCTAAGTTACATTAACTACATTTCAAGGACTCAGTAGCCATATGTGGATAGTGGATACCGCATAGAAAAGCACAGATGATTTCTATCATCAAAGAAAGTGTTATTGAGAACCTGTAGCTCAGACTGTAAAACATTTGGATTGTTCCTAGCTTTCCTCAAGTTCCCAACACAATGGGAATTCATTAATCTTTCTCCAGTGGTAGTTAAACCACTTCCCTAATTAGGAGAAGAACTTCAATTCTCCCCAAAATCTTAAAGTTCATTGTCTTTCCTATGTGTTTTTTCTTCCTTTTTATCTAAAATCAATTGAAGCTATTGCTGGATCTTTTTATACCTCACTAATGTCCAGACCCTTTGGAATTCACTAATGCTTTAAACACACCAATCAATAGCGATTAAATGCCATCATTTCAATTTGTTATTTACCTGGTTCCAGGTTTGTGCATGACATCCTTGAATTAATTGAAAATGCAGTGATTTCTGAAGCTTCTCAAACCAAATTGATGTAGACTTTTAGAAATTATATCCAGACAGACATCCAAGGATCCTAGCCAACAGAAAGCTAGCTTGCCAGTCAGCACCGACATCTGAACCCTCCATTCCCAGTTCTGTTGACCCGGTCCCATTCCAGTTTTCAGAGGCTCCTGATTGCTTAAAAATTAAAGGGTACATTCTCCTCTAAAGAATATGTTTGTTCCAACACTTGGCTATTGTAAATTGTACTGCTGTGAACATTGGAGTGCATAGGTTCTTTTGGATTGGTGTTTCAGGGTTCTTAGGGTGGGATGGGAGTAAAAGACAGAAAACTGTACAAGAACAACAATTAAAATAAAATAAAATAAATGTTTGTTTCACTTCAATTTATCTTTAAAACCCATTTTATCCTTACTTTCTAAAGAATGATTCACTTCATAAGTATGATTTTGTCACTGTTTATCACATTTTCTATACACTTTGCTTCAACTATTGACTCTGAGTGAATCTTCTCCTCTCTATCTACGTGTTGAAATCCAGTTCAAGACTCATATTTTCATGGTCTTCCCCAGACCCTTTATGCCACATTGACTATTACTTCCCCAGAAACATTGTAGGAGTTCTGTGTACTCATGTATTGTCTTTTTTCTGTGTTTTATCCATTCATTTAACAATTATTTGTTGTGTGCCAGGCACTGATCTAGATTCTTAGAAAACATCAACCAAAATATTAGAAATCATTGTCTCTGAGGAATTTACATTTTGGTGAGATAATATATTTTAACAAATTTAATATAAGGTCTCAAATTATGGGTGCTATGTATTGTATCTTTTTAAATCTCTTGCTTCTAGTTTCCCAAAAAGTCACTCTGGGCCCAATATGTAGAGGTTGATGAAAAACTTATGTAGAATATCTTAGTGAATATAGATATTCTATAATTTCAATGAGTCAGTTATTCTCCTTTAATTAAGCATAAAACACATTTTATCATGCGGCATCAGCCACAAACATATTCTAAATGCATGGGCCCGTACAGACTTGAACTGAGCATGCTGGGGTTCTGAACTGCCCTCTTGTCTTCTGTGTCTCAGAAGAAATAACAGAGCTATCAATACAGCAAGGGCCAGCACACATTTCCGTGGTTCTGCTTTCTTGCTATTGAAATCTATTTCATCCTGTGCTCACATATCTAAGTCTTCAAGGGAAAGCAGTAAGGTTTTTGTTTAAACATAGAAAAATAGTGTTCTAACCAACTGGACAACATTTTTACTTGAAGGAAACTAAGCTTACATTTTTCAAAAAGCATTTAGTTATTGAGCCTGTCTTACCATAAGTTGCAGATGGTAAATACCTTCTCCCCAGGCTTCTACAATATGATTCTGATTTATACTATGTTTAAATATTACTCACAAGCAATTTTGTAATCTAAAATGTATCACAAAACTCAAATAAATCATAGATTTTTAAAAAGTGGCAGTGAGTGTGAAGTACAAAAGAACATATATAATAATAATATTTGTTTTATGTGTCCAAAGAAGGGGTTTTAGAGATTATATAACCCTCAGCTTTCTAAAACATTTTATACTTTATAACCTCTCATTGACTAGCCATTGCCTGAAACTCAACATAGATTTTGTAGCTGTAAGTCAATTCTAATTAATAATATAAAACATAATTATTCATATTGTGTCTTAAGTGTAATTGGACCCTGGGTATAACAATGTTGTTTCTAGATAGAAAGTGATCAAGGAAGCTCGGTAACATTTTTTTCTGGTAATTTACAGAGGTTTTACAGATTTCCTCCTTGAGAAAACTCAGCATTTCTCTCCGTATAAAATATTTCTTATCTAGCAAACTTTAAAGCTAACTCATTACTAGATTTTATATGTATTTGAAAGCTAATGTTCATGAAGATCTAAAGATCAAATCATTTGAAACATAATTGGTCTAAAGGGTCTATTTATTATATCTATTTGGATATCACTACTTATGTATAATTTTCAATAAATTCTTGACAAAAGCATTGTGGTTGTTTATTTTCTATGTCAGGAGGCCTCCTGAGGTCAGCTTATCAGCAGACACACAGGGAATGTCCTCGGGGCTATTGTAGAGATTGTCACAGTACTTTCCTTCATGAAGCTCCATCAATATAAAGGCAAATAACTGGCTTAAATGAAAAGTTAAGCTCGCAAATAATTTACTATGGTAAATGCGATGTTTAGTCTGCAATGTGAGCTGGTGGATTCCTTATAGCTCTTTTTTTGAAAACTGGAAAAAGTCCCACAAAAAGCTTGTCCAGCATAGGTCAGAGAGCTGTTCTTTAAATTACATTTGATAATTTTTGAAGAAAAATATTGGTCCCAAAATATAAAGGAAAAAAAAAACAACATGCAATCTATCTTTAGGGATTTCCTCCTTTGTTTTAAGTTTCTAGAAATCATGTCTTGTAGATAAACAAAAGCCACAGAAGGAGGAAACTAAGAGCCTACTGATGTTACCCAGAAAACCAGTTGACAGGCAAGCAGGAAATGTTTATATCATTAAATAGGTCATTAAACTTTTCTTTATACAATGACCATAGCCAAATCCTAACGTATATTTAAGAGTCAATCATATCACTATGTATTCCTATTTTATGTCATTTATCTTGTTTTATTCTTCTACTCTGGGAAACAGTCAAACTTCTACAAAAATATTATTAATGAGAAAGCTGAGAAATAGAAAGTAGAAAATATGTTCCAGGTAACCTAGGGAATAAGACAAAGTCAAGATCATTACCCTTACTTTCCGACTTTAGAAACTTAAAATGATCTATTACCTCTCAAAGAACATGACACTATTTTCTGTTGAAAAGCAAGCTAAATGGAAACAATATATTTGTTCTTTTGTACTTTTACTTTTCTCTTTCATACTGTTTTGTACACTTTGTTTAGTTGCTATAATCCATTACCTAAAAACTTGGGAACCATGAACAAAAACACTTAATGTCTAATGTACAAATCCATATCTACAGAGCTGACTATGTTAATTGTGGGAAATGTGAAGTGATAATTACCATCTCTGATCATTATGCAAGCTGGAGAAAGATATTGTGATGGAAATTTTCATTTTGAGAGGTAATGTTTGATGCTGGAAAAAAACTCTATGTTAAGAAAAAGTTAGTCATAAGTTATAAATAAATGTAAGAATACCTTTTTATCAGAATATACTTCAGAGATGGATAGAGCATCATTTTAGCATTGTAAAATCAAGCAATAATGATACTCTAATTTTGGATACGTGTTTTATGATATGTATGAATAAAAACAAACATCTTGGTTGCTAAAAATATGTTTTTAATCCTTATCATAATTTTTTCATGAAGAAAAAAATAATCTGTTTAAAACACCAGAGGCAGGAGGCCTAGAAATAATTATGCCTTAGAGAAAATACTAAAGGGAGTTCTTTGAGTGGAACTAAAAACACTTTAATTAATATAAAAAACATAAAAAGATAGTGTAATACTAGTGATTGTAAGTATACAGTTTGATTCTATAATTTGGTAATGTAGAGCATAATTCACTTACAACTCTAGTTTAAAAGCCAAAAAAAAAAAAAAAATGGATGCAGTAAAAATAACCATAACCACCAAAACCTGTCATTAGATACACAATATAAAAATATGTAAATTATAATAATAATAACCTAAAATGTGAGGTGGAAGAGAAGTAAAAGTGTGAGTTCAGGAATTCTATTAAAGTTAAGTTGTTAGGTTCTGGCTGCATCATTCCATTGGCTAGAGTGTTGACCCAATATGCCAAGTTTACAGGTTCAATCCCCAGTCAGGTCACATACAAGAATTGACCAATGAATGTACCAATAGGTCAAATAACAAGTCAATATTTGTATCTCTCACTCCTTTCCTGACTCTCTCTCTAGAATCAATCAATGAATAAAGTTAAATAATATAGACAGTTAAGTAGTTATCAGTTTAAAATAGGGTGTTTTCATTTTAAAATATTCAATGTGAGCTTTGCCATAACCACAGGGAAAACCTTGTACCAATTACACAAAAGAAAATTATAGTAAGTCAAAATATACTGATACCAAAACATATCAAAACATGAAAAGAGATTTCAAGAAACAAGGAACAATGAATCTACAAAATGACTAGAAAACAATTAACAAAATAACAGTAGTTAGTCATTAACTATTAACAATTACTTTAAATATAAAGGGATTAAAGTTTTTAATCAAAAGATACAGATTGATGAATGAGTAAAAAAATAATATCTAGTGATATGCAGTCTGCTAGAGGCTCACTGTAGCCTTAACAACACACATAGACTGAGAATGAAGGGATGGGAAGTTTTATTTCAAGCAAATGGTAACAACAAAGCATAGGTAGCTATACTTATACCAGACAAAATAGATATCAAACTAAAAATAGTAAAAAGAGAAAAGAAGATCATTACAAAATGATAAATGTGTTAATCTATCAAGAAGATATAATTATAACTATGTACCCATCACTAGAGCACCTCAATATAATGCAATACTAGCAGAGCTAAAAGGAGAAATAAATAGTAATACAATAATAGTTGGTGACTTTAATGTTTTACTCTTACAATTGATATATCGTACAGAGAGAGAATCCATAAGAAATCATGGTGGATGTAAACAATACTATAGATCAAATGAACATAACAAATATGTAAAGAATATTCTATCTAACAACTGCAGAATACACATTATTCTCAAATACACAGAGAACATTTTCTAGGATAGACCATATGGTAGGACACAAAAAATTCAAGATTAAAATTATATAAAGTACTTTCATTTGCCTACAATGGCATAATACCATATATCAATTTTAGAAGTGAAAAGCTGGAAGAGCACAAATCTATAACAATTAGACAACAATCTCCTAAATAACCAATTGATTGAAGAAGTAATTAAGGGGGAAGTAAAAAGTAATTAAGGGGGAAACAAAAATCAACATACAGCATATCAGAACCTATGGATTGCAGTGAAAGCAGTTCTAAGAAGGAATTAATAGCAATAAACACCTACATCATGACACAAGGAAAATCTCAAATAAACAACCAAACTCTTTGCTTTATGTAACCCTCCCCCCCAGAAAACTGAGCCCAAAATTAACAAAAGAATGGAAATTATAAACATTAGGGCAGAAACAAATGAAATAAAAAATTATAGAAAAGGTCAATTAAACTAACAGTTTATTAAAATGTCAACAAAATTGACAAAGCTTTAGTTAGATTAATCAAGGAAACAAAAGAATACTGAATCAACAAAATTATAAATTAAAAAGGAGATATTACAACTGATACTATAAAAATACAAAGGTTCATAAGAGGCCACTCTGCCCATTTATAGCCCAACAAACTGAATAACCAAGCAGAAAGGGGAAAATTTGTAGAAACATACAATTTAGGAAGACTGAAGCAGCATGAAATAATCTTAAGAGAACAATTATCAATAAGGAGATTGAATGAGTAATTAAAAATCTTAAGACAAATTGTTTCACACATGAATTTTACTAGTCATCTAAGAAGAAGTAACATCAATCTTTCTCAAATTTTCCAAAAATTGAAGAGGAGGGAACACTCCTAAATACATCTTATAAGGTCAGCATTATCCAGATACCAACACCAGAAAAGGGCACTACTAGAAAAGAAAAGACCAGCCAATAACTTTAATGAATATAAATGCAAAATTTCTCAATAAAATACTAGTGGACTGAACTAGGCAGTGCATTGTAAGGATCATTCACTATAAATAGCAAGGTGGGCTTTATCCCTGGGATACAAGGGTGTTTCAACATACACAAACCAATGTGATACAACACATTAATAGAATGAAAAAAAATCATATGATCATCTCAAGATGTAAAAAAGCATTTGACAAAATTCAACAGCTATTTGTAACAAAAACTCTTAAAAATAGGCATACAAGGAACATACCTCAACATAATAAAAGACCATATATGAAAATTGCATATTTATATCATACTCAAAGGTGAAAGGTTGATGTTATTCTCTATGATGTGAAACGAAGACAAGGGAGCCCCTCTCACTGCTTGTATTCAACATAATACTGGATGACCTAGCTAGAGCAGTCATGCAAGTAAAGCAAATGGTATATATCAGAATTGGAAAGAAGTAAAAATATCTCTATTTGAAGATTACGTGATTTTATATATTGAACACCCTAAAGCCTAAAATAAATAAACAAAAAAACCTATTAGATCTAATCAATAAATTCAGTAAACTTTCAGGTTTTAATATTAACATAAAAAATCAGTAGCATTTCTCTTTGCTATCAATTGGTTATCTGAAGAAAAAATAAAGAAATCAATCCCACAGTAACCAAAAATATAAAAGATTTCTACTCTGAAAACTAGAAGATACTGATGAAAGAAATAATAAAAAAGATACATACAAGTAAATTGAAAGGTATTCCTTTCAATTAGGAAGAATTCATTTGTTAAAATGTCAATATCACCCAAAGCCATATATAAATTCAGTGCAATCCCTATCAGGTGCCCAGTGACACTTTTTACAAAAGTGAAAAAAAAAAAAAAAAGATCCACAAAGTTCTTAAATAGCAAAAGAAATCCCGAGAAAGGAAAACAGAAAGAGGCATCCCACTCCCTAATTTTAACCTATACCATAAAGTTATAATAATCAAGAGTATTACAACAAATAGACCAATGGAACAGTATTGACAACCTAGAAATAAACTCAAGCATACATGTATACAGTCAACTAATATTTGAAAAAGGAGCCAAGAATACTCTATGGAGAAAAGATAGTCTCAATGAATAATTCTCCCATTTAGTGGGTTGTCTTTTTATTTTGTTGATGGGTAACTTTGCTTTGAAAAAACTTTTTAGTTTAATGTAGTTCCATTTATTTATTTTTTCCCTTGCCTGAGCAGATATGTTAAATAAAATATTGCTACAAGCAATGTCTGAGATTTTACTGCTTGTTTTATTTTAGGATTTTTATGGTTTCAGGTCTAACATTTAAGTCCTTAATCCATTTTGAATTTATTCTTGTGTGTGGCATAAGAAAGTTGCCCTTAAAAAAATAAAATTTTATCCTTTGGACAGCATGAATGGACCTGGAGAACGTTAGGCTAAGTGAAATAAGCCAGTCAGAAAAAGATAAATACCCTATGATTTTACTCATATGTGGAATTTAATGAACAAACTGGACTAACAAGCAAAACAGAGAAAGACTCATAGATAGAGGAAAGGCTGACAGCTTTTGAGGCAGTTAGGGAGGTGGAGGGATCAAGCAAAAAGGAAAAAGAAATTATGGACACAGACAACAGTGTGGTTATTGCAGGGTGGAGGGGAGGGAGGTATAATGTCAATGGTAATGGAAAAACATACAATAAAAACAGTCATGCTTCTCAAAAAAATAAAGAATTCAAAATGGTCTAAAGACTTAAATGTAAGACATGAAACTACTAAAAGAAAATATTAGAATAAAGCTCCTTGACATGGGTATTGGCAATAATTTTTTGGATATGACACCGAAAGCATAACAACAAAATAAAACAATAAACAAGTGAAACTACCTCAAACTATAAAGCTCTGTACAGCAAAAGAAATTATGTACAAGGTGAAAAGCCAACCTATTAAATGGGAAAAAGCATTTGGAAACCATATGTATGATAAAGAGGTAATATTCACACTATATAAAGAACTCATAAAACACAACAGCAAAAAAACCCCACAAAAAATAAACGAACTCAATTAATAATATGTAAAGGACATGATAAGACATTTTTTTCCAGAGAAGATTTGCAAAATGCTAATAAGTAAATGAAAGGAGGCTCAACATCACTGCTCATTAGGAAAATGAAAATTAAAGCCACAATGAGATATCACCTTACCCCTATTGAATGGCCATGATCAAAAAGACAAGAGATAATTAATGCTGGTGTGAATGTGGGGAAAATGGACCCCGTTTGCCCGCCGGTGAGAGTGTAAATTATTACAGCCATTATGGAAAATAATATGGAGGATATTCAAAAAATTAAAACAAAACTATCATATGATCTACCCATTCTATTTCTGGAAATATATGCAAAGGAACAAAACAGCTAACTCAAAAAGACATCTCCCCCATGTTCATAATAGCACTATTAAAACAGCAAAGAGATGGAAATGACTAAGTGTCCACTGATGACTGAATGGATAAAGAACTTGTGATATGTGTACCCAATGAGGAAACCCTATCATTTGCAACAACATGGGTGGACCCTGTATGCATTATGCTGCGTGAAATAACTCAGAGAGAGAAAGAGAGATACTGTATAAAATCCCTTATATGTGGAATATATAAAAAAAAAAAAACAGACTGAAACTTGTGGCTGTGTGATTATCAGAGGCAGAGGATAGGGGGAAGGATAATTGAAAGAAGGTGGTCAAAAGGTACAAATTTCCAGTTATGATATAAATAAGTAACAGGGATATAATTTTCAGCATGATGACTCTAGTTAGCACTGCTGTATCATATATAGTAAAGTTGCTGAGAAAGTTAGCCTTAAGAATTCTCATAACAAGGAGAATACATTTTTACTTGTCTTTTTATTTCCTTTCATTTTTATTGTATTTATATAAGAGGATAGATGTTAACTTAACCTATTGTGGGAATCATTTCACAATATATGTAAACCAAAACCATCATGCTGTATGCCTTAAACATATACAGTGATGTGTGTCAATTATTTCTCAATAAAACTGGGGAAAAAAAAACAATGTGTTAGATAATATATTTATCAAGAATGCAGAAATCTGCCCTCTCCAGCTGTCACTAGAGAGTCCAAACCTATTTAGTCATTTGAAAACTATGACAGATTATATCAGTTGGTTTAGTTTTGAAAAGTAAAATCATAGGCCCTGGTTGGGTAGCTTGTTAGTTTAAAGTGTCCTCTCAATATGCCAAAGTTGTGGGTTTAACACCCCATCATATACAAGAAATGACTAATGAATGCATAAATAAATGGAACAATAAATTGATGTTTCTCTCTCTCTCTCTTTCTTTCTCTCCCTAAAAATCAATAATAAAATAAATTGGAATAAATTTTTAAAAAGCAAAATCATAAATAGATGTTACTTGGACAAAATTATTAAATATTATTTGTAGGTATATTTTATAATAACACATTTAATAATCTTTCAAATTCAGCAAAAGATATTTTAATTACCTTATATTTATTTATTTGTTTATTTTAAATGTTTAAAATTTTATTTTTGTATGCCTTTATATTTAAATACTTATTTTTTCTTTCATCCTTTATCTCTAAAATTTATGAAAAATTTAATCTTCACTTTTGACTTATATTCACCAATAATAATGTTTGACCATATCTTTATCTTCTTCTCTACACAAACACACACAATTTTAACCATTTGAAAGTAAGTTGTAGACATCATGGCATTTTATTATTGCAAAAACGAAGATATTTTCTTATATAACCAAAATTATCACACTTAATAAATGTCATATTTAAACAGTTTTATCTATTATTCTTTTTAAATAAAAATTCATTCACCCTGGCTGGTGTGGCTGAGTTGGTTGGGTGACATCCTGCAAAGCTAAAGGTTGCTGGTTCAATTCCCAGTCAGGGCACATGCCTGGGTTGTGCACAGGTACCCATTTGGGGCACATGTGAGAGGCAGCTGATCAATTGATGTTTCTCCCTCTCATTGACTCTTTTCTCCCTCTCTTTCTCCCACCCGTTCCCTCTCTCTAAAAATAAATAAATATTTTTAAAAATTCTCCAACTCTACCAGTAATGTCCTTTAGTTCATGTTCAATACAGGAATGTGCATTGCATTTGTTTTCCATGTATTTAATATCATTTAATCTGCTGTAGTCATCTAATTTGTATTCTTTCATTTATGGCATTGATATTTTATATAGTCTATTCCACTTGTCTTGTAAAATATCCCATATTCTTTATTTTTCTGATGGCTTCCTAATGAATGTATTTAGGTTAAATGTTATTGTTAGTAGACTCCAGGGATGATGCTGTATATGTTCAATTGCATTACATGAGAAGGCTCTAGGGTCCCATAATTCTATTATTGGGAGATTGAGTATTCGATTGGTGGTGACCTCCTGATTTCTCCACTGTAAATGTAATTTTTCCCCACTAACTGATAAGTGATTTGTGAGGTACTGTTTAGACCAATGTTTATCCTGTTTTCCAATAATATTTCATACATGTATTTTGCATCTGCTGATATGTTTTGATTAAATAAGCCTTGCACTGGTGGTGGTAGAATTGTAAATTTCGAATTCTATCATTTCTTCCCCAAACGTTAACTGACATTCTTCTCTAATTAATCTCCTTTGTTAACATAGTGCTACAGATTCATGGATTTATTTTGATTCAGTGTATTGAAATCTATTACAACAGTTACTTCTTTAATGTTCAAATTATTCCCAAATTTGCTCATTTGAGCTGGAAGAGTGGCTACTCTTCTGAGTTGCTGCTGTGTTCTTTTAGTATGTCTCCTAGTGTTAGGGCTTCTTACTTTCTGATACAACAAACTATACTGGGATCTCATTTTACTTTTTCTGATCCATACTTCTCATTACCCTGAATTTTTTTACTGAGCAATAGTAGTTAAAACGAAGATAGGAGAACTAAGTGCAGTAGATGCTAAGTGGGGAGACTATTTTCTATGTCTATCGGGAGAACAGAACTATGAAACACCTTTGTGAAGCTACTATCAACTTAAACTGATGCTTCTAATTTAACACTATAATAAATCACCCTTTTTCAAAATTACATCTCATTTCTTGCAGAGAAAAAACAAGAAACATTTGTGTGTTTACTTCCTTTCTGTCTTTTAATACATGAATATTGTTACAGAATTACTATATCAGTTGTGCTCTCAAAATAAGTCAATTAACAACACCTCAGTTTTCTTTATACAATATTTGCCCTTAGAACTTGTCTTATGAAGCATGTCAAATTAAACATTATGTGTCGAAAAGTATTCTGGGATCCAAGACAGCAGTGGAGTAAGTAGAATCTACACTGCTACACTAACCACCTCCGAAGGACCAATCTGGAATTAGAACTAAATTGCAGAAAAATCATCCTGAATAAACAACTGAACAATAAAGGGAGAGAAGCCTTATAACCAGGGACAGACAGAAGAAAGAGCTTCACCACAACGTGACTGGTATGGAGTGCAGAGGAGACATGAGAGGGCTGGCTGGCCTGCCATCGGCAGCAGCTGAAGTGCCTAGAGGAATATTTCAGCAACCGGGGATTACTCCTGAGAAGTGTGGGTTCTAAACTCCAAGCTGGGCTCCTCAGTTTACAGCACCAGAGCCTAAAAAGAGCCCAGAAAACATCTAGCTACAAAAAGCAGCAGCATTTCTCTCTACCAGGGAGAGACAACTGGAGTCACAGAGAGCCTTTTAAAGGGCCAATGCATAAAATTTAATTCGTATCCACTTTCCCTGGGCTCTGGCAAAGGTGGGAGCAGAGTGGACTAGAGATCCTTGAAGAGAGACTGGGGACGGTGGCTTTGGGGAGAGAGCTGAGGGATCAGCCACCCAGATCCTGGTGCTGAGTCATCCCTCATCTGTAGGAGCCAGAGTGCTTGGGCAGACCAATCCCCTCCAAGTGGCATCAGCCTATCCCCCTGCAGGAATTACTGTGCCCCAGACTGTGGTGCTTAAACCTGACTGCTGATCACAGAGTGACTAGATTAACAACTGAAGGAGAGGAGTTAGCTATAGACCAGATCCCTAGTCATCTCAAACAAGCTCCCTAAAGTCAGACTGGGACACCATCTGACATTACCAGAGGTGGATCCTAAAAGAAAAAACAGTAGTAAATACTAGATGCTACTGAGATGAATTCCACTGCAGTCTTTTTCACGATCTGCAATATTTTCTCCCCCTGCATAGCTTTTTACATTGATTTCTTGCCCTTCAAGTTTGTGCATATTGCCACTAGATTTCATATTATAGTTTGTTTCAAACCTCATATTTTGCTCCTCCTTTCTCTTACCCCATTTTACCTTCTTTCCTCTTCTTTGTTTTAAATTTTGTTTTCTATCTTGCTATGCTTAGTTTCCATTCCACATTCTTACTATTTCTCCCCACTCCAGCCTCTCAGGACCATTTTTCTTGTCATTGGTCATCTTACATTCTTTTTTCCACACTCTTAAAATATCTTTGTTCTCTTTCCACCTTTATTGACCTTTGCTCATTGGTTGTGGATAGGGTGGCTGTTTTTGTATTCCTTCAATTTTATCTCTAGATTTTCACTGTTTTGGTATTTCAAATCTCATATTTTACTATTCCTCCCTCCTACTCCATTTGGCCTTCTTCCTGTCCTTTCTTTTTTTATCTCAAATTTTAATTTTTCTCATCTTTGCCTGGTTTTCATTCCTCACTCTTAGTATTCCTTCTCCCTCTATCATCTCAAAATCACTTCCCTTTCCTATAGACATTTTTTAATCTTTCCTTTTCCCCTCTCATTCCAATTCCACCTATATTAATCTTAGCTCATTTTTTTTTTGTTGTTGATAGTGCTGTGGTGGATTTTTTTCTCCAATTTGGTTCTTAATTTTTATTTATTTACTTATTTTTTCCTTTTTTTCTTTCAATCTCTATCTCTCTCTCTCATATATATATACTTAAAATTTCTGTTTAAACCTAATACTCATGCTTCCTTTCTCTTGCACCATTCCTCCTTCTTTATTCCCTTTTTTTTATTTATGATGTAAATTTTACTTTCTCTCTTCACCTGCCCCACCGTAGCTTTGATTTGCATTTCCCTAATAGTGCAATTGAATATCTTTTCATATATCTGTTGATCATTTGTATGTCTTTTGCTCAGGTTCTCTGCCCATTTTTTAATTTTCTTTTATAAAAAATGTTACTGTTCTTCTATTACAGTTGTTCCAAATTTCCCCCCTTTTCCAGCCTACCTCCCTCTCCCATAGCCAATTCCCACACCATTGTCCATCTCCATGGGTCATTCATACATGTTTTTTGACTAGTCCCTTTCCCTTATTTCCACCATTATCTCCCTACCCCACTTTCTTATAGTCACTGTCAGTCTATTCCATGTTTCCATGATCATTAGTTTATTTTTTTTCATTAAATTCCTCTCATAGATGAAATCATATGGTATTTTTATTTCACTGCCTGGCTTATTTCACTTAGCATAATATTATCCAGTTCTAGCCATGCTGTTGCAAAAGGTAGGAGTTCCTTCCTTCTTTCTGCTGTGTGGTATTCCATCGTATAAATGTACCACAGTTTTTTGATCCATTCATCTTACTAATGGGCACTTAAGCTGTTTCTAGCACTTGACTTTTGTAAATAGGGCTGCTATGAACATATGGATGCATAAGTTCTTTTGAGTTGGTGTTTCAGGATTCTTAGGGTATAATCCCAGGAGTGGAATCACTGGGTCAAAAAAGAGTTCTGTTTTTAGTCTACTGAGGAAATTCCATACTGTTCTTCACAGTGGCTGCACCAGTCTGCATTTCCACCAACAGTGCACGAGGGTTCCCTTTTCTCCACATCCTCCATTTTTAATTTAATTATTTTTGGTTGGTGTTGAGTGTATGAGTTCTTTATATATTCGGGGTATTAACCCCTTTTCAGAGTTGTTGTTTGCAAATATCTTTGCCCATTTGGTTGGTTTCCCATTTCTTTTTCTGTGTAGAAGTTTTTTTAGTTTGCTATAGTCTTGTTCATTTATCTTTGCCTTTATTTCCCTTGTGTTTGGAGTCAATTTCATAAAGTGTTCTCTATGATCAAGGTCTATAAGTTTAGTACCCATGTTTTATTCTATGTAATTTACTGTTTCAGAGCTTATATTTATGTTTTTGCTCCATTCTGAATTAATTTTTGTACATGGGAACAGATTGTATTCTAGTTTCATTCCTTTGCATGTGGCTTTTCAATTTTCCTAGAACCATTTATCGAAGAGGTTTCCTTTTCTCTACTACAATTTTCTGGCTCCTTTGTCAAATATTATTTGCCCATATATATGTGAGTTTATTTCTGGGCTCTCAGTTGTGTTGCATTGGTCTCTGAGTCTGCTTTACTGCCAATACCATGCTGTTTTGATTATTGTTTCTCTGTAGTAATTTGTAGTCTTTTCAACCTGTATTCTTCAATCCCTCTGTTACATATTCATGCTTATTTCACAAACATACCAGGTTTATTTTTATTTCCATATTTTTACCCTTGCTGATCCTTCTTCTTGGAAAACTTTACTTCAAATTGTAATGTTGTTCTTCATCTTGCATAACTGTTTATGCTCCAATATCATCTTTGCCAAAAGAAATTTCTCGATTACTCTCTCTACATTTGCTCTCTTCATTTCCTCATTCTCCAGAAAGTATTATTCTCTGCTTGTATTTATTTCTCCCTTTAACACTTATAAAGCTCTGAAATTATATTGGTTGTTATTATTATTTTATTAATTTATTATCAATCTTATCTACCTCCCCTAAAAGATCAGGGCTTTGTTACTATATTACTTATTATTGAATTATCAACATCTATAACAGTACATAAAATAGACAAATATTTATTGAATGAATGAATTAATTAATTAATCACAAGTTTTTAGTTAAAATTAAATTTAGAGAGTTGTGGTTTCTGCTTAAACTCAAATGAAGGATTTATATTTGAGAGAGATTCTCACTTACTACACTCTGTTGATTATGATGGGTATATGTTTAGTGCTCTTGTCATATTCTTTGAGTCCTATGATCCTGAAGCCCACGCCTCAGTTTATACATATGCTAAGGACTATGATTGTCTTCATAATACAGAGTCAATAAACAAGTCATTCTCCTGTCTTAGAACTTTCACTGCCATCCTATGACTTGTAAAAAAGAGTTTACATTTGTGTAAGTGGCAAAAAAAATATTCTGTTTAATAAATTTTCTTCCCAAAGTCTTTGAAAAACAGCATAATTTTGTTTAATAATCATACCCAAGATGAGAACAGAAAATAAGAAACAATTTTTCCACTTTAAAATCTTTTTTTTTTCCAAATTTCATCACACCTATGTAAGACTGTGGAAGAAACTTAGGAACTCTTCAATCCTAAAGAAATGAACAAAATAGTGAATTAATGATGGAGAGTGAAGCCCCTGGGACTGGAGATGCTATTGACATTTTGTAATATTCACAGGACTGAACACAGTTAATTATTTTAAGAAAGTATTCAAATAAATATGTTATATTTTGAGACTCAAAAGGTATGACAGAATAAATCATAAAATTTTAAGTCTTAACTGATAGCCTGAATTTCATTTGAAATTTCAAAATAAGTATTTCTGTGCTTCATCAATGACATTTATCCTTTTTAAAAATGAATAAATGAAGAATTATCTAAACATTTTTTTAGATTAAAGTCCCTTTCAATGAATTCTATCTTCTATTGCCCTATAACTATCTTCATAATCCAGGTCATAAGTTAATATCAATCTATGTAATTGACTATAAAGCAGCTGTGTTTTCCAACTTTCTTCACCCTCATTTGCCTGTATTTTGCTGTATATAATGCACACCCATGTTTTTGGCACAAACTTTCAGAAAAAAAATTTCCTTTTAATTTTTAAATTCAATTTATTTATTTATTAAGATTTCATTTATATATTTTTAGACAGAGGGGAAGACAGGGAGAAAGAGAGGGAAAGAAACATCAATGTGTAGTTGCCTCTCACATGTCCCTCACAGAGGACCTGGCCCAGAACCCAGTCTTGTGCCCAGACTGGGAATCAAACCAGCAAACCTTTGGTTTGCAGGTTAGTTCTCAATCCACTAAGCCACAGCAGCCAGGATCATATTTTTATTTATTTATATTTAGATAACTGGGTTTTTGTATTATAAAGGAAGTTCAGCATTTATTTTTGTACATACATAAATCATTATTGTTTTCTTGAGTTAAATTTTTAATGCAAAAGCATAAATAAAATAATTGAAAACATTTATATAGATATGGAATTATAATGTACATTCTTATTTTTCTCTCAAAAATGTGGGCAAAGAAAGTGCACATTATACGTAGCAAAATATGGTGATTTTTTTCAAAAAATGTTTCTTATACAGTTTCCTAGATCAAAAAAAAAATAAAATAAAATAGTACTGACTTATAATTAAATGGATGCTACTCTATTAGAGAAAGTAATGGTGACTTGATTAAGAAACAAACCACAAAATTTAAGAGGCCTAACACAATAAAAAAATATTTATTTCTCATGCAGCTGTTTCATATGAATAATTCTGGTTGGATATCTCTCCTCCAAATGGTGATTTCAGTACACAGACTCTTTTCATAATGTGGTCCCAACTTCTTTAATTTGGGGCTCCTGAGTTTACTGTGGGGTTGTCTACATCTCAGTAAGTCAGAAAAAATAAAGGGGACAATGTGTTGGAGGTTTAAAGGCTCTGGTCCTGGAAATGGTGACTGTTATTTGTGTCATATTCCTTTCATTAAATCTTGGTCACATGCTATGTATAATTGCCATGCAGGTGGCAGAACATAATTTAGCTCTTCTTCAAGGAAGGTGTTAAAAGATGATAATTACTATTTTGGCAATACCCATCTGACATTTCTAACCATGTAGGATCTCCTTCTAATGAATATGACTTAAAAATAGTCCTCAACAGGATGGATGTCCCCGCAGTTTCAAATGAGGTTCATATACTGTTGTTTAAATTCTATGAACCATTCCAAAAACTTCAATTGTGGTTCTATTTTTGCTTAAGTAAACCTAAATTGGAAACTCTTTTCCTGCTACCAAGAATACTAACTAATACACTCTTCCTATAGCATTCTACCTATTCTTTCCTACTCAAAACTAAAAGAAATTCTAACTATTTAGTTAGAGAAGTCTTCTCTGAAACAGATGTTCCTTATTTTTCAAATGTGCGGCTTTGAGGTTTTTCTGAATCCTCCAAAACCTCTTAATACCAATACCTTCTAGTTGTTTACAATATACCATGGGTAACTCACTCTGAACACACTTTTGTATGTGTTTCCTACTTCCATATGTATATTCAGATTCATATTACTGAGTTTAAACTAATTCATAGTCATTGTTCTAGTGGCTATATATTTTCCAGAGTAATTAGATTATCATTCAGTTTTTTTTTTTTTATAGTATTTTTTTTTTTTAGATTTTTTTTTTTTTTTTAAATTTATCTTCAGAGGGGAAGGGAAGGAGAGAGGGAGAGAAACATCAATGTGCGGTTGCCTCTTGTATGTCCCCTGCCGGGAACTGGCCTGGCAACCCAGGCATGTGCCCTGACTGGGAATCGAACCGCGATCTTCTGGTTCGCAGGCCCGCGCTCAATCCACTGAGCCACACCAGCCAGGGCCAGTTTTTAAATATAGTTCCATTCATGTCCCAGGTATAACAATCTATCTTTTATTCCCACAAGGAGTTTATCAGATGACTAATGGTAAGGTGATTTTTTCTAGATCTCTTTTTTCCCTGTAATGGGAATTAGTGTTTGAAGAATAAAGAGGGAAGAAAAGTAGTGTAAGTAGATATGAAAAAGTCAGACACAAATCAATATAAACTGTATCTTTTCACTTACATGTAATTTTTCTAAAAGGAAAATTTATAGTTATATAGCAGATGTATTGTTGCCAGATTCTGGGGTTAAGGACATGAGATTGACTAAAAAGACACAAGCCATTTTTAGGATGATAAAAATTCTTCTATATCTAGATAGTGGATTCACAACTGTATCCATGTGCTAAAAATCATCAAACTGCCCATTTTAAAAGGAATAAATTTTACCCTTTATAAACTACAGCTATATAAACTTAACAAAAAATCCTACATAATAATGTCCCAAATACATTGTTTTATATTGAAGTCATGTTCCACTCTAACTCCATTCAACCTCACCATCTTTATCCTACCTCTACATTCCCTACTTACAATAAACTTCAATATGTTTCTATCTACTGGACAGTTACTCATCTTTACAGAACCAGTGAAATATTTCCTCATTTTTCTATCTATCATCTATCTATCTACCTACCGACCTATGATATATTGCAGAATTGTGCACCTGAAAACTGTATAATTTTGTTAAGTAGTGTCAGCTTACATAAATAAACAAATATGTACATACATATATACATACAAAGAGACAGTCCAAATTATCTCCACAACTATTGTAGTATTGCCTCTCTAATTCTAGTCCATTCTATATTCTTTGCTGATAGCAACAAACAATGAACACATGGATCAATACAATTCAAAGTGCTAGACACAATGTTTTAAGGTGTACATGTTATGAATCCTGGTACTGTTTTCTCTGTAATCACCAAAGCCATCATTATTTTAATCTATTAATTATCCTAAAGAAAACAGTTTATTCTTTAAAAAAAGTTGATCCAATTATTTTGCCTAATATTTCAAAAGATTGCCACGTCCTCCTTTTAGATAATTGTGTCTGTAGATTTATTTTGCTAAAAATCCTTCCCCAACTGGAATAAAGTCTAATTAGCAGAGCCATTCATTGCCAGCCTTCCTCAAGGGAGCTGTGACTTTGAGAGGTGATGTTAGAAAAACATGCTTGTCTCTGGGGCTTAATCCTTAAGCATGCCAAGCAACTTGGGAAATTAAACTGCCTCCTAATAATACTGTTTCTTAAATTGGGAGTTTAGAGAGCCATGAAGGTTTTATTCAGGCTGCTATAATAGGAACAGTGTCTGGGGCCAAGCAAAGACAATCATCTTTCTCCAGTGAAGAATCCAGAATAGCTGGTTTCATTTTAGTGAAATATTGAAGAAAATCTTCTTGGGCCAAGCTATCATCTTATGAAATATATATTTGCTAAATCAATTAATTAAGGAATTAATAAGATAATTTGGAGAATGTGTAAGAGGAGAGTTTCTGCTTTCTTGTGATTTTTTTCCTTTCTAGTTTTTCCATTTTTTTTTTCCTAGTGAAAATGAAAATGTGCCCAGAGATGATGAATGGAATGAATCAGATGAAAACATGGAGATCATAGATATTTAAACCTATTATTCTACTTGGACAAACCACAAGACTTGGTAGGTATTTCAGATATACGAAATCACAGAATGTTTCAAATCATCACATAGTGTATGATTGTGGGTGTGTGTATACACATTTTACTTCTTGCACATAAATTTCATAATGCAGACTATGTTATCTTTGAGGTTTGGTGATCCACACAAACTGGCTGTAGTACCTGATTTCCTATTCCTAGTATCATGGCATTTCCAGGACAATCATACCCTGGGATGAGAACACGTGATTTATAGCCCCTAGTATATGAGTTGGTAAGTTGGACATATCCTTTTAAGAAACGTATTTAGCTTATTTCCAGAAAAAAATACAATTGAAAGAAAAAAATATAATCTTGGTTTTGTTTTAAATTTGTTTTGTTGGGGTTTTTTGGTTTCAATAATGAAATGTGGTTGTACTCCATGTAATAATATTTTGGTCAATGGTAAACCACATATAAAACTGTGCTATACCATATTGCCTAGGTATGTAGTAGACTATACCATCTATGTTTATTAGGTGTACTCTATAACATTTGTACAATGACAAAATTGCCTAACAAAGTGTTTCTCAGAACTTATTTATTAATTGATACATGACTGTAGTTGGTATGAGTATATACATAGTGAAAAATTAATTATGTAACCCAATTATTTGTATATTCCATTATACAGTTTTAATTTAAAGTTTGCATGTCATAGTCAATCTGTGCTTATAAAATAAATTAATGCCAATTGCAAACTATGGTGGCTAACAAATTATCAGGTGATATAAAAATGTTTTAGATTTTATTACCTAAATTCTATTATATCAAATATAAAACTTGTACATACACTCATATGTAAGCACCATATCTTTTTCACTGAAGAACTAAAAATTTATTTTCCCTGTATGTGAAAATTTGCTCTATGTTGTTATTCTAACAAGCACAATAATATTAAGAAGCAATTATATTAACCTAATTATATTAATTAAAATGTTACACAGTCTAAACAACTTTAGAGTAAAACAAAAAAAAATGGATTTCAATTATGTGGCCCATTAAATCAAGAAGTTAGTATTTATTACTTTGCTTTTCTTTTTTAGCAAACAAAAATAAGTTGTATGGAATAAACCTTTATAAAAATTAAAATGTGTTTTCAGTTTTTAGTTAATTATGGTTAGTTGTAACAAATTCTCTATAAGCATCCATGTTTGCATTTCCCATTATGGTTTAATTATACAGTCATTAGAAGAAGGAAATTACTAATGAAATCTGCTATGAAAATGCTAGATCATCTGCAAACCACTTAAATCAAATTTTAAGCCATGATTTTATAGATTTTGAGGATTTTAATATATTTTTGTCTTAGCTGTTGTTTAATTATGGTTTGTGTGTGGTTTGAAATTGAAATTTGTATCAACTATAGAATTGAAAGCGTGCAATTTCAATATCTAAGTTGTTATCCTGCCTTGGAATTTTCAAATACTGAATTTCAACATTTCTTTGTAAAGGGATTTTAATCATAACATATTTAGCTTGAAATTCTGTCTTCCTTATGTTTAAGTAATGCATTGTAATATTTTTTCAAATATACATTTTCTCATTCATATGTTTAAAATCACTCCTTATTACCTAAGTGTATTTTCCTGGGTGAATACCTACTGTGTTCATGTTGTTAAATTATATTAAGAAAATTCAATGTTTATAGAGAATCTGCAAATCTAGAAACTATCATCTATTAACTAAATGTAATTCAGCAACTACTATTTTCATAATTTAGAATACTTTATGGAGACATTTTGACACACTCTGTCTTTGGGAGATAATACTCTACTAAGGAGGTAGAAAACAAATATAGCAATGTCTGTACCATATGTCAGAATTTTTCACAATATTTTCTTTTTTTTTTTTTAAAGATTTTTTATTTATTTATCTTTAGAGGGGAAGGGTAGGAGAGAGGGAGAGAAATATCAATGTGCGGTTGCCTCCCGTGTGTCCCCTGCTGGGAACTGGCCTGCAACCCAGGCATGTGCCCTGACTGGGAATCGAACCGCGATCCTCTGGTTCACAGGCCCGCGCTCAATCCACTGAGCTACACCAGCCAGGGCGGAATTTTTCACAATATTTTCATAAAATTTACAAATCCAAGAGAGCTAAACCTCACTAGCCTTTGTCACAAAGATAGAGCCTGCATTATTTTGTTCATTTTTGAAAGTGAAAAATCTAGAATACTGCCTGACACTTAGCAAGCAATAAAAAATATTTGATGAGAGAAAAAAATAATTAAACAAATTAAACATGAATGAAGCAATTAAGGAGTCATATTTAGAATTAGTCAAATTTTAGCATTTTGATTAAAAAGTAGTAAAACTGGTACTTGAATAATATTCTTTGGGAAAGTGAAGTCAGTTTAGTATTTTACAAAAATATCTATTTAAAAAATTTCAAATTATTTCATCAGAGAGTTAAAAAACTTCTGTTACTAAAACTCAAAGCAGATATCTTTTATATAATCTACTTAAATTCCATATAATCCTAATTTTAGTAAAACACAGTACAATAGGGAAAGAAAATACTTAAGTTCTTTAGGATTATAAGATACTGGATCTGATTTTATGGCAATTCCTGGCAATTCAAATGCCCCTGAGATCCACAGGTCTGAATGCAGCTAATGGAAGTCAGCTATTAAATGTCATGTTGGCCTGAGTTCTTCCCTTAGTGGGCACAGTATGTTCAGAGACATAATCTATGTTTATTTATTCCCTGATGTATATTTAAACTATCTACTGAACAGAAGGAAAATTACCATATTGGTTCTCTGAACCATATGATGAGGGATATTATATTAGGAAATTCCAGTTGTTTATTCTAAAACTTTCTTTCCCTACCAGATTAGTACATCTGGAGCAATATTCAGAGTATTCCAGTTCAGGTAAAGATGGAAAACAGTGATAGGATTTAACATCCTACTTGAAACAACCAAAAAATGTAACAATGGTATTCATGACACTGTACATCAAACAATGAAGAGTAGTATTCTCTGAGAGATGAGAAACAAATGAGAAAAGACCTTGGATAAACCACACTACTTTGAGTTAATTTCCAGGCTAAAGTCCAGAGAAGGTGGATACATACAGAGAAGAAAGAACTAATTGGTGAGAGCAAGGTGACCAGGGTTAACAGAAAAGAACACCAGAAAGGAGAGAGTAGCACAGAGACAGGTACCTAGGGTCTGCATAATATTCTATTTGAGCATTCAGCTTAGTACACATTGGCAAACATATGCACTACAAGAGTTTGAGAGTCACGTGAAAAATTAGGGGTAACAATTCCCAGCAGTCTATGCACAACAATGGATAATGCCTGTTTCCAATACTCAGATTAGAAAAACTCATGATTCACGGTTTTTGAACAGTAAAAGGAAGGTCCTGCTTCAGTAGTGGGGACAGTTGGCCCTACACAGAGCACTGAATTTCACATTACCTAAGCATGTCCCAGAACATATCTCAAGAACATTTGGAGAAATATTCCTCTAAAGTAAAATCCAATAACTTTAAATTTACAATATCTGGGATTTAATCAAATATCACATGGCTTAGAAAGAAGTAGAAAAACTATAAAACCAAATGAGGAGATAATCAAAATTGATATTGATCCAAAACTAATTCAGACGTTAGAATTGGGGTGGGGGGGGCGAGAGAGAGAGAGAGAGAGAGAGAGAGAGATTGAAAACTCGTAACATTAGTAGGCTTAATGGCATATTTGACATTGCAGAAGAAAACACTAGTGAAACCTGAAGATATGATAATAATTATTATCCTAAATGAAAGGCACACCTAACAATTTTTTTTTCTATCTTTACCTGAACACATTTTTTTCATTGCTTTTAGAGATAGAGAGGAAAAGAGAGAGAAGTATTAATGTAACAGAGAAGCACCAATCGGCTACCTGTAGTACATGCCCCGTCCCAGAATTAGTTGTATGCACCTGGACCAGGGAATTGAACCCACAGCACAGGTGTGTGCCCTGATGGAGAATCAAACCTGCAACCCTTTGGCCATGAGATGATGCTCCAACCAATTGAGCCATACCACCTAGAGACAAAATTATATATATACATATACATATATATATATATATATATACATATACATATACATATATATATATATATATATATATATATATATATATATATATATATATATATATATATATAAATGAACAGAGCATCCGTGTTCTACAAGCCAACATCAGTCAGTCAAAACTACCGGTAGAGAAGTTCCTGAAGCTGAGGGAGGGGGAAGTATTTGAAAAAATAGTCACCAAAATTTCTCAAAAGTTAATGAAAGTTATTGTACAAAAGGGAAAAATATCCCTCTTTCATCACCCTCTTATGTTCCCCAGCTGATGTCCTGGAAATTGTAGTGACTAAAGACATGTTAACAAATATAAACAGAATTTATTAATATATGCAATGTGCACACATGTGGAAGAAACTCAATGATGAGTAATTGAAAAAGTTGTTAGTACTTGGGTTTATATAGCACCTTATAAAAGAAAGATAAGTTATTAGTGAAGTGGCAAGACAAAAGAAAAGGTTTTTAGGTTTTTAGGGGAAGCAAACTATGGGAAGGTAGATAACAGAGAATAGTAACAGAAGATAAGGATTATTTTAGTATAGTTTATTGCAGGCCTCGTTCAGTGCCAACTTTTCATTTTCTTTATGACCATAAAACTCTTCTGTAATAGAGGATTTACACCAGTCTTCATTTCTCAGAAGTTTCTGCTTTTTTTTTTCAGATAAGAGGAGCTCTGGGAAGGCTTCTTTCCACATCTAAAAATTATCGATTGCCTCCAGATCAACATAGCCCTTATGCTGAAGAGGCACATTTGGGGGTGTCATCACTGCCTTCTACATTATAAATCCACATATCCAAGCACCTCAGGAAACTCCAAGCACCAAAATATAAAGAAAACTAATGCAAAACACATCATAATCAAATTGCTCAAAACAAATAATAGAGGAAGAACATGTCAAAAGTAGCCAGAGTAAAATGACAAAATTAATAGAGTAACAGATAAGAACAATGGTGCATTACTCAAATGAACGATAGTGGAAGCACGGTGGGGTAATGTGTTGAAAGTACTGAGGAGAGAAACCTATTAACTTAGAATTCTATACATGGCAAGATAATAAGATGATAGTTATAAGACTAATCATGACTATGAATATATGATAATCACACTAGTAAGTACTGTAATGTCAGTAATTTAAAGGCAGAAATAAGATTTAATAAAGGAACAACCAGCTCTCTCTGCCTATAAGACATGCTTTATGTAACCCACAAATGTATTAAGTAAAAGGATTGGTAAATATATCATGTTCACGCTAAATACAAAGGAGCTGGAGTGGCTATATCAATATTAGACAAATTCAGAGCCAATATTATAAAAAATAAAACCATCATTTCATATCAATAAAAGAGTCATCATGCAAGAAAATATAACAATTATAAATATTTTTATCCCGTATGAAAGTTTCAAAATACATAAAAGGCATCTTTCACAGGACTGAAAGTAGAAATTAGCACATTTACAATTATGCTCTGTGACTGTGACACCAATTTCTCAATAATTAATAGATTGCTATGGCTAGGACTTCAGTACCTTATTGAGTAAGAGAGGTGAAAGCAGGCATCCTTGTCTTGTTTACAATCCTAAGGGGAATGCTTGTAGTTGTTGCCTGTTGTGTGTGATGTTGGCAATGAGTTTGTCATATACAATGTTTATTTTGTTTAGGTATGTCCCCACTAATTCCACTTTGCTGAGGGTCTTTACCATAAATGGGTGCTGGATTTTATCAAATGTTTTTTTTCTGCATCTATTGAATGATCATGTGTTTTCTTCCTTCATTTTGTTTATGTAGTTTATCACATTTATTAATTTGTGAATGTTGAACCAACCTTGCATTCCCAGAATAAATCCCACTTGATCATGGTGTATGACCTTTTTGATGTATTGCTGTATTAAGTTTGTTAATATTTTCTTGAGGATTTTAGCATCCATGTTCATCAGGGATATAGCCATAGTATTTAGAGAAGAAGAAGAAATTTAAAAAGTATCCAAATTAGAAAAGAAGAATGTAAACTGTCTATACTTGCAGATGACATGATACTGTACATAGAGAACCCTAAAGATTATACCAAAAAACTACTAGATCTAATGAATGAATTCAGCAAAGTAGCAGGATACAAAGTTAAGATCCAGGAATCAGGTGCATTTTTATATGCCAATAACGAACTAACAGAAAGGGAAATTAAGAAAACAATCCCATTCACAGTTGCTTCAAGAAGAATAAAATACCTAGAAATAAACCTAGTCAAGGATGTAAAAGAACTGTACTTGGCAAACTATAAGACACTGAAGAAAGAAATTGAAGAAGATACAAATAAGTTGTCCATGGATAAGAAGAATTATTATTAAAATGTCCATGTTACTCAAAGGAATCTGTAGATTCAATGCAATTACTAATAAGATTCCAATGACATATTAAACAGAACTAGAACAAATATTTCAAAAATTTCTACGGAACCACAAAAGGCCCTGCATAGCAACAGTGATCATGAGAAAGAACAACACACTTGGAGGAATCATGCTACCTGGTATCACTATACTATAAGGCCATAGTAATCAAAAGAGCATGGTATTGGCCTAAAAACAGGCAAATAGATCAATGGAACAGAATAGACAGCCTAGAAAAATAAACCCACACTTTTATAGTCAATTAATATTTGATAGAGGAGGCAAGCACATAGAATGGGCTGAAGATAGTTTATTCAATAAATGATGTTGGGAAAATTGAAAGATACATGCATAAAATGAACTGAGACCACCTTCTTACACCCCACACAAGAATAAATTCAAAAGTGGATCAAAGATTTAAATATTAGGCCTGAAACCATAAAAATCCTAGAAGGAAACATAGTCAGTAAAGTATTGGGTAATGCTCATAGGAATATTTTATCTGATACAATTTTTTCAGGCTAGGGAAACAACAACAAAAAATAAACAGATGGGACTACATTAAACTAAAAGTTTTAAAATAAATAATAAAAAAGTAAATAGAAAATAAAAAAGTAAACAGAAAATAAGTTTTAAAATAAATAATAAAAAGTAAACAGAAAATAAGTGCATATAAAATTTGAACAACAAATATAAGTTATATATTGAGGGTAATACTAGTCTCAAGAAATTTAAGTGTCAATACATAAGTACAGTAATTATAAATAGATAAAAAAGAAAACAGCTCTGGAAAATCCACAAATATTTGGACACTAAATAGGCTACTTCTAAAAAAATGATCAGGGTAGATATTACAAAAAAAATAAGGCATATTTTGAACTGAATGAAAGCAAAAAGACATCTCGAGAGTGGTGGGAATCTCCTAAATCAGCAGTTAAAAGGGAAATTTGCAGCACTAAAAATCTATATTATAAGAAAAAATACCAAAAAATGACCACATCTTCCATCTTAAGATCTTAGATAAATAAAAAGCAGAATAAATTCAACACAAAGTTTAAAAAAGGAAGAAAATTATACAGATTGTAGTGTAAATCAATGGAAAAAATAACAGAAAATCAAAAGAGAAATTAAACCGAAAGCTCATTAGCTGACCTTTGTAGAAATCAATAAAACTAGTAACTTTTTAGACTGAATGATCAAAGAGGAAAGACATAAATTAACAGCATCAAGGAAGAAAGAAGTGACATCACTACAAATTTCCAAAGTTAATTTATAATGAGGAAATATCATTCATGATTTCATGCCAATAAATTCAATAACTTAGAATGGACAGAATCTTTAAGACACAAGCTATAAAATCTCAGTAGAAAAAATAAAGACATCTGTTCTCAAAAAATGTTATAATATTGACAATGTAAGAAAATATGTAGTTTTTGGCATATTATGCTTCATTATTTCAAGAAAGGTAAAAACACAACTGAAATGCAAAAAAGATTTACACAGTGTATGGAGAAGGTGCTGTGACTGATCAAATGTTTTAAAACTGCTTTGTGAAGTTTTGTGCCAGAGATTTCTTGCTGGATGATGCTCCACAGTCAGTAGACCAGTTGAAGTTGATAGCAATCAAATAGAGATAGCAATTGAGAAAAAACAGTGTTATACCATGCAAGAGATGGCTGACGGATTCAAAATATCCAAACCAATAAAGTTATTGGTCAAAATGAAAAATGTGTCTTTTATTTTACAGAGAAAACAAAACGAACTTTTTAGCCAACCCAACATAACAAAAATAGCCCATATCTCTTGCAGTAATTTCATTTTAATTGAAAATATCTTCACAAAGAATATTTCATTTCTAGATGGGTATATGCACAAATTTTACAAACAGTTAAGAAAGGAATATCAAATCTACACAAAGTCATTCAGAAATTGAAAAGGAGTCATTGTTTCCATTTCATTCAATGAGTTTAAAAATTACAAACAAACAAGCATAATATAAACAAAGACACTGAATTTGAGAACAGTCTGACAGTGTCCAGAGGGGGAGGGGAGGGAATTTCAGGGGAAAAGGGGAACGGTTTAGAGCAACAAGTATAAAGGTCTCATGGACAAAAACTATGGGGGGTGGAAATGGGAGGAAGGTGGGGAGGGCTGGGGTGGTGGGCTGGGGTGGGGTAAAAGACAGAAAACTGTACAATATCAACAATTAAAAAATACTGATTAAAAAAAGAATGCAAAAAAAATTACTTTATGTCAAAACCTTAAAAGATATTATGGAAATATCAAATCCAATAGTATATAAAAATAATATATCATGAACAAGTGGGATTTATTTTTGGAATTGAAGCTTGGATTAACATTCAAAAATAATCAAAGTAATTCACCATATATATAAACTAAATAAAAAGAGTAGAAGGGATACAAAGTCAATATTCAGACATCAATGGCATTCTTGTACACCAACAATGAATTATCAGAAAAAGAAAATAAGAAAAAAATCCTATTTACTATAGCAACAAGAAAAAGTATCTGGGAATAAATCTAACCAGGGATGTAAAAGGCCTGTGCTCGTAAATCTATAGAAAACTGAAGAAAGAAATCGAGGAAGATACAAATAAATGGAAGCATATACCATGTTCATGGATTTGAAGAATTAACATCATTAAAATTCCCATGCTACTCAAAGCAATCTGTAGATTCAGCACACTTCCTTTGAAATCACCAATGTCCTATTTCATAGCTCTAGAACAAATACTCCATAAATTTTATGGAACCAAGACCCCAAATAACCTCAGCAATCCCAAGAAAGAACAAAGTTGGAGGGATCACAATACCTGATATTAAACTATAGTACAAAGCCACTGTAATTAAGACAGTCTAGCAATGGCATAAGAACAGACACATAGATCAATGGAACTGAATAGAGAGCTCAGAAATAAACATGTTTCTATCATCAATTAATATTTGAGAAAGGGAGCATGATCATACAATAGTATAAAAAACAGTCTCTTTAATAAATGGTGTTGGGAGAACAGGACTGGTACATGCAAAAAAAAGAAAGAGAGAGAGAGAGAGAGAGAGAGAGAGAGAGAGAGAGAGAGAGAGAGAGAGAGAGAAGAAAGAAAGAAACTAGAACACCAAATTATATCATATGCCAAAATAAACTCAAAATGTTTAAAGCACTTAAGTATAAGTCATGATACCATGAAAGGCCTGGCAGAAAACGTAGGCAGTAAAATTTAAGCTATCTCACTTAGCAATATTTTTGCCAATATATCTCCTGGCATAAGGGAAATAAAGGAAAAAAAAACAATGGGAACTATATCAAATTAAAATGTTTCTGCACAGCTAAAGAAACCAACATCAAAACGAAAAAGAAACCAACTGTACAGGAGAACATATTTGCCAATGACACATCAAACAAGGGTTTAATCTCCAAAGTATATAAAGAGTTTATAGTACTCAACACCAGAAAACAAACAACTCATTTAAAAAGTGGGCAAAAGACCTGAATGGACACTTCTCCAATGAGTACATACAGATGGTCCATAAACATATGAAAAATGTTCAACATCATTAGACATCATAGAGATGCAAATTAAAATTGTGAATGAGATATCACCTCACACCTGTCAAATGGCTGACATTAATACATCAACAAACAAGTGCTGGTGAGGTTGTGGAGAAAAGGGAACCCTAGTGAACTGTTGGCGGGAATATAGACTGGTGAAGCCACTGTGGAAAACAGTATGGAATTTCCTCAGAAAATTATAAATGGAACTGCCTTTTGATTCAGTGACTCCACTGCTGAGAACATACCCTAAGAGTCCTGAAACACCAATTCCAAAGAACCTATGCACCTCTGTGTTCATAGCAGCAACACTATTTACAATAGCCAAGTGATGGGAACAGCCCAAGTGTCCTTCAGTAAATGAGTGGATTAAAAAACCATGGTACATTTACACAATGGAGTACTACACAGCAGAAAGAAAGAAGTCCTACCTTTTGCAACAGCATGGATGGACCTGGAGAGCATTATGCTAAGTGAAATAAGCCAGCCAGAAAAAGACAAATACCATATGGCCTTACTTATAACTGGAACCTAATGACCAAAATAAACTAACAAGAAAAATAGAACCAGAGACATGGAAACATGGAACAGCTGTAGGAAATGATGAGGGTGGGGGAAATGGTGGAAGGAAGGGAAGGAATTAGTCAAAGAACATGTATGGATGGCTCATGGACATGCACAACAGAAGGGGGGACTGACTGTGGGAGAGAGGTTTGTACTGGGTGGATGGGGGCAAAAAGGAAAACAATTGGTGCAACTATAATAGAATAAACAATAAAAAAGAATGAAATAAATAAACTATAAAAAACAAAAATACAATAACTCAAAAAAGATATCTTGATATGCATCGAGAATGAAGAAACACATACTATTTATTATAAAAGAAGTAAAATTTTATAAAATTTTATGTCATTGAAAAAGCTGGAGTTGTAAAAGTCATATTATCCCTTTTTTACTTCTTTTTCTTAATTCTAAATTGAATAATTTGGTATATTTTTAACGTGTTTTCCTGGCTTAGTATTGTCATACATTCTTAATTACTTTAAAAGGAGGATTTTCATAACCTTTATGATTTCATCATAGGTTGCTTTCTAGATCAGCACCCCTGACACTCCTGTGTAGGATCACGCAGAGGTTTTTATCAGTCCATGGTTATATATGAATATAAAGTGAGAAATAAAAACTGCTATAAAAAATCCCAAGATATAAGTACATTCAATCTTTTAAGAGTACTTCATTCTGAGATTATTCCTTATTTCAAGTTTTCAAAGTGTCATTCCTTTTATGAAAACACAATAATGGTAGAGAAAACCTTTCAATCGCCTTAAAGTAAAACATCGGTAACCGTATGCCTGTTTCCAGGATTACTTTTTGATAATTTAGTGACCAATAAATCTCAAAATGAGTATTTGCACTAGATTTAATAACATAAATACATTCCACACATGTTCACCAATTTCTGGTTATTCTCAAACTGAGGATATGTGGTCATGTAAATTTATATTTTGAAGTTAGATGGGATAAAATAAGTATTAGTACTGTTCAACAAATGGTAGTCAATGGTCGCATTTGACTTTTAAGGCATACACATACACACAAATAGTGATTGTCAATTCTTAACTCCTCAGTTCTCTTTGTGTCAGCTTTGGTAAAGCCTAAGGGTATAGGTGGAATAAATGCTCATGGAAGGAAGCTTGACTTGAAATGGTGAACACACAATGCAATATCTGGATTATAGAATTGTATACCTAAAAACTATATGATTTTATTAAGCAATGTCACCCCAATAAATTTAAAAGAAAAAAAGAAAAAAATAGCTTTGAGATAGTGGCACCACAAGATGATATTGAGGATTACATGGAGAGAAGCAGCCCCACTAATCCATATAGAACGTGTAGCGTGAGAAATAATTAAATTATTTAAGATATGGAAATTCTGGAGTTGTTTGAGTTTATTGCATAACCTAGCTTATTTGTCAGTCCCTATGATTGCTTTTACTATTTTACTATTCCACAAATATCAATGCATGGAAACTACTGTTAAAGACTGTCACTTTAATATACGTGACTAAAGGAACTGGGAAGCAAAGTCATACAGAATGGGATTTCTGGTTTCCAACATTCGCCAATTAATTAATTACATGTTGAAATATTACAAGATCTAAAAGATACTGTGCCAGTCACTCAGCATGTAGACATGAAGAAGCCAACATCCTTTTTTAAACTTAATTGCTTTACTGTTGTTCGATTATAGTTGTCTGCATTTCCCCCCCAATCAATTCCCCCTGCCAGCCAAATCCATCTACCTCCCTTGTTTCCACCCTTCTCCTTGGTTTTGTCCATTTGTCCTTTATAGTAGTTCCTGAAAACCCTTCCCCCACTGTCCCCTCCCCCTCCCCTCTGGCTATTGTTAGATTGTTCTTAATTTCAATGTGTCTGGTTATATTTTGTTCACTTTTTTCTTTTGTTAATTATGTTCCATACACAAAAATAAATTCAAGGTGGATAAAAGACTTAAATATAAGTCATGACACCATAAAATTCCTAGAGGAAAACATTGGCAGGAAAATCTCAGACATTCCATGAAGCAAATCATTGATTTATGATTCCATAAATCAATATTTATTGATATGTCCCCTAAAGCAAGGGACATAAAGGAAAGAATAAACAAATGGGACTACATCAAACTAAAAAGCTTCTGCACAGCTAAAGAAAACAGCATTAAAATGAAAAGAGAACCAACTATATGGGAAAACATATTTGCTAATGATACCTCAGACATGGTTTGATCTCCAAAATATATAAAGAATTCACATGACTCCAGGAAGACAGAAAAAAATTAAAAATGGGCAAAATTTTTAAATAGACACTTCTCCAAGGAAGACATACAGAAAGCCCAGAGACATATGAAAAGATGCTCAGCATCACTAGCCTTCAGAGAGATGCAAATTAAATGTACAATGAGATACCACTTCACCACGGTCAGAATGGCCATCATAAACAAAATCCTTGATTTCATGAATCCTTGTTAAGAGGTATAAATACACATATATAGTCAGTTAGTACTATACATACATTTAATAATAATAATAATAATAACAACTAAGGATTTATTGAGTGTTTATTAAGCTGTCAGGTATTAAGTATTTTATGTAAATTAGTGATTGTTTTACATTATTTTTGTTACTATTGTGTATACAATTGTACACAGAGATGTGTTTCTATGCCAAGTAATTCAAGATATAAACACAGAAAGGATAAAGCTAGGCTTGCTACATTAAAAAATCACTTGTCACTTAGTAATTAATAAACTTTTGTTTTATAAATTTTGTAAATTTGATAATGAATATTAAAGGTGCATTTACTCAATACCCATCTTGATACTAGTGTCAGAATCTGAAAAACCAATCTGTGCCCATGTATCACAACACAAAGGCAACATCAGAGTGAGGTGACAGTTGAAACCATGATGGGGATGAAATCCTCCAAGAAAATACATAAAATGTAATGCAGCCTAAGCATGGACCCTTACAGAACAACCACATGTAGGCTGTGAATAGAAAAGTGCCCAAGAGAGGTATCTACTGTGACAAAACAAATGAGCATTATGATAGTGAAAAATCACCTTGTCTATTTTTTCTTTTCCAATGAATTGGATCTTCCTATACAGATGGTTTTGAGTTATTGTTTCAGTTGATGATCATGCCAATTGGCCATCATTTGGTTATCGGAAGGACTAAATGACTTGGCAATCACAACTCGTATTTACAAGTGAAAAATGTATGCCAATATTATTGTCATTCCAAGGTGCTTAATTAGTTCTCTCTTTCTTCCAGACATAATTTGATAAGACCATTCATTATCTAGCATAACAAAAACTCAAAACCTTCTAATTTTTACTTATTTAATTATCTGAGACTGACTTAGAAAGATCAGATTGGCTTGACACTCTAGTGGTTATAAATAAGGTAAATAGAATTAGCAGTGATGCCATGGATACTGTAGTTATGATAAAAACATTCTTCCTGAGAACTATTTGTAGAAGTATTAACTAAAACTGTAGAAAACTACAAGTTTTGCCCTTGGAACCATCTTTTCCTGCTAAAAGACAATTTGAAGGAAAGAGATTACCAGCCTTATAAGGTCATAGAAGGGTTAATGTACACATGCCTAAAAAAAAAAAAAAAATGCTTAGCATGAACAGAGCATCTAGCATCGTTACAGGCTTTTCATTTGTTCAAGCTCTAAAACTGAAACACGGGCTTGTGGATTCAACTCCTCCACTTAATTAGTTTCAGGACTTCCTCTGGGTTGTTCCAGTGAGGGCTTAGGATACCGTTTAATTTCTCTCTCTGCTCTTATTAAGTTTGTAACTATGGGCAATTATTGTGACTTCTTGATACTTCAGTTTTCCCACATATAAAGTGAAGGAGACAGAGTATTTTTCAAAATTAGTTCTGAGACTCAAAGGCTAGTAAGAGAAACATCTCTGTAAAATTATTAACTTTTTTACTGTAATTTGAAAACAATCAGTGAATACTTAATTGAAAATAATGTATCTTTACAGTAGAGATAAGAGAGGGAGACCAATTTACTCAAGATGGCACATCTATTTATAATCAGAAGTCAGAGAAGGCTTTATTTACCTAAATGGATCATGGTACCATCTTCAATAGTTATTCAAGAATATTTCTTTCTTTTAAAAAAAATTTGGAGCAGTTTCAGGTTTAATACAAAATTGAAAGTCTGGGACAGAGATTTCCCATATAAACCCTACCCCCACACTTACATAGCTTCCCTCATTGTCAAAGCATGCCAGGACAATGCTCTTCATTTTATTTTATTTTATTTTATTTTATTTTATTTTATTTTATTTTATTTTATTTTATTTTATTTTATTTTATTATTTTCATTTCATTTCATTTCATTTTTTTGACCAAGGATTATCCTATTTTGACACATCATAATCACCCAAAGTCCTTAATTTACCTTAGGATTCACTCTGGGTATTGTACAGTCTATGGGTTTGGGCCAATGTATGATGACATACCTCCATCATTACATATTATTTATAGTATTTTTATTGTTTTAAATGTTCCCTGTGCCTTGCTTACTCCTCTATGCCCTCCTCAGGCCCTGGGAACCACAGACCTTTTCTATTGACAACACGGTTTTGCCTTTTCTAGAATGCTGTATGTGCAATTTGTATCTTTTTCAAATTAGCTTATTTCACTTAGTAATATGCATTTAAGTTTCTTTGCTATTATTATGACTCAATAATTCATTTCTTTTTAGCACTAGCACCAAATGTTTCAATGTCCGGTTAGACCACAGTTTATATATTCATTCTCTATTAGAAGGTATCTTGGTTACTTTCAAGTTTTAGCAATTATGAATAAAGCTGCTATAAAGAATGTGAAGGTTTTGTGTGGATATAACATTTCAACTCCTTTTGTTAAATATCAAGAATTAAAATCCCTGGATCATATGGTAAGTGTATATTTAGTTTTGTAAAAAACTGCCGACGGTCTTCCTAATTAGCTATACTATTTTTCATTCTCATAAGCTGTAGTGTTTCAGTGATTATGCAAAAGGCAGAGTTTATTCTTGTATTATTTTTATTAATTATTGTATTATTTTTCCATACAAACAGCTGTAAACCTACTTTTGCCCCATTCTGTACATATAACTAGCTTAGAAACACAATAATATTTTAACAAATTATGGACTTGTCTGTACACATTTGCTGGGTGAAGTGTTCATGAAAGGTTAAGTCATATAACAATGTTCTTAAAATTGGAATGCCAAGTAGAAAGACAGCTTAGATACACATATACACCCTCTACCACCCACACACCACAATTAAAGTATAATTTAAAAAGCCACTTAAAGTAATTAAATATAATACTAATACTGTAATAATGTGTATGGTGCCAGGTAGGTGCTAGACTTATCAAGGGGAATCCCTTCTTGAGGTATACAGATGGCTAATTACTGTGCTGTAATTTTAAACATATAATATTTATGGCAACCTTAATTCAAAAATAAATTAAAACATCCTTTAAAAAAAGCAAAATTCAAAAAGCAAAAGACAGTAGAGTTGATCTTTAAGGCTCTCATTAGGATGATAAGAATGAGTTGGAGATTATCAGAGGATAGTTCTTCAAAACTTTGAAAACAATTTAAGGATGTAGGATTTGGGACTATAAAAAAGGGAAGCGGGGCTTATTTTTGAGGTGTCCTATTAAATCCAACAAATGAGAGTTAATTCTTGAAGCATCAAATAATTTTATTTAATTTTCAGATAGAGAATCAGAAAGTACAAGAAAATATTAATGTATTAATTATCTGAGTGCGTTTTTTGAAGGCGCATCTTTACAAGTGCCATATATATTTGGTATCCTGCCTTGACCTTCCTCTTTTGCATTCTCTCTGGCCTGATCTGAAGGATTTTGAATGACTTCATACCTTCACATTCCTGGCACCACAGGGATCCACTCTTTTTCTTCTCATACCCTCTTTTAAAGCTCTTCTGGGAGATAAGGGATAATCTGAAAATCTGCAAAACCAACGATAAAAATTTAATGACTAATATTTCCTCAATATTAGGCTGTTCACTTAGCACAATTAAAATTGTTCCCGCATAACATAGTTCACATTCATGTAGGCAATGGACAAAATATAAAAGTAAAAGGATGAAAAAATACAAATGTCCCCTTTTATACTAATGGTTGTGAGAAATATTAACATTTATTCCTATACCCATTTAGATCAATAGTTGCATAGTGAACACACGTGAGAACATATGCTTTAGAAGCAAACTTACTGGAATTTAAATGTAGGTTGAGCAAGTATCAATTACTCTAAACTTTAGCTGGTATATTCATATTATGGAAATTGATATATCCCCCTAGGTTGTAGAGAATATTTTTACCAATACATCCCCTTGGGCAAGGGATATAAAGGAAAGAATAAACAAATGGGACTACATCAAAGTAAAAAGCTTCTGTGTGGCTAAAGAAAACATCAACAAAAAGCAAAGAGAACCAGCTACATAGGAAAACATATTTGCCAATGACACCTCGGGCAAGGGTTTTATCTCCAAAATATATCTTCAAGAACTCATATGACTCAACAACAGGAAGACAAGTGATCCAATTAAAAAATGGGCAAAAGACCTGAACAGACACTTCTCCAAGGAGTACATAATATAGAAGACCCAAAGACAGAGGAAAAAATGCTCAGCATCACTAGCTATAAGAGAGAAGCAAGTTAAAACCACAGTGAAAAACCACTTCATACAGGTCAGAATGGCCCTCATTAACAAATCAAAACACTAGTGCTAATCAGCTTGTGGAGTAAAGGGAATGTTAGTACACTGTTGGTGGGAATGCAAACTGGTGCACCCACTGTAGTAAACCATATGGAATTTCCTCAGAAAACTAAAAATGGTACTGCTTTTTGATCCAGTGACTCCACTGCTGGGATTATACACTAAGAATCATGAAATACCAATTCAAAAGAACCTAAGCACCCCTATGTTCGTAGCAGCGCTATTTACAATAGTTAAGTGCTGGAAACAGCTTAAGTGCCGGAAACAGCTTAAGTGCCCTTCAGTAAATGAATGGATCAAAAAACTGTGGTACATTTACACAATGGAATACTATGCATCAGAAAGAAAGAAGGAATTCCTAGTTTTCCAACAGCATGGATGGAACTGGAGAATATTATGCTAAGTGAAGTAAGCAAGGTGGTAAAAGACAAATAGCATATGATCTCACCTGTAAATGGAACCTAATCAACAAAATGAACATATGAGCAAAATAGTACCAGAGACATGGAAATAAAGGACAAACAGATGGTGACCATAGGAGATGGAGGAAGGGGATAATTGGAGAAGGGTGGGGAAGGAGAAAGTCAAAGAACACATATAGAGGATCCATGGACATGGACAATGAGGTGGGGATTGACTGTGGGAGCATGGAAGCAGGAGGTGGGATGGGTGGGGCAAGAGAGAGCAAAGGGGAAAAATGTGGGATACTGTGATGGCACAATAATAAAAATAGTAAAAAATAAAGCAACAGATATTAGAATAAATTTTTGAGAAGTCAAACATACATGTAAATTTAGTATGTAACAGAAATTCAAGTTAGTAGGAAATTTTCAAATATGAAAAACATGTGCATATGTTGGCACAAGTTTGAAAAATAGAAAGTAATGTAGTGGTATATACTAATATACCAATTAGTGTAAATACACTAATAGTGTATACTTTAAGCATAATGCAATATGATGCATACTATATCATACATGCATATATAAAGTATACTATATGGATATACATTATCCCTTAATAAAATAGATGTTCAAATAAATTTATAATTAAATTTCTAAAAATCACAAACATTCTAGGAAAAACAATTATAAATTACCGATGACAATGGAGTGAAGATGTTCTGCTTATGTCATAAAGTCAAGATTTTTGACGCAAGAGATTAGTAACATTTACAATATGTTTAAGTAAAACTTCAGTGTGGAACACATGCCTTCAAGAATGTCAAACAGCACATAAAAATGTGGTATAACTTTGTTTTAAGACATTCAAATAAATCATTGACATCTTTAATATAAGAAGATTATTTGTAAGTCAATAAGAATATAGATAATATCAAAAGGCAAATGGGACTCTGGCCAGTGTGGTTCAGTTGGTTGGAGTATTGTCCCATACACCAAAACGTTGCAGGTTTAATTCCCCGTTGAGGAATATACCTAGGTTGTGGTACAATGCCTGGTCCAGGAATCTAGGAGAGGCAAGTAATACACGTTTCTCTCTTTCACATTAACGTTTCTCTCTCTCCCTCTCTCTCCCTTTCTCTCTTTCCCCTTTTCTCTCTCTTTCTCTCCTTCTCTAAAAAGCAATGAAAAATTGTTCTCTGGTGAGGATAATTTTTTCTCTTTATAAAAGGCAAATGGGCAAAAGAGTTTACCTAGGAAATACATACATCAACAACATTTTAAACAATATTTAACATCACTAAATATCAGGTAATTTAAACTTATTTTTAGATTTAGAATATTTATTATTTTTCTAGAGTGAGTAATATTTTAAAACATAGGAGAAAATCACAGAAAAGAGAATAGCATTAGTGCAAATAATCCACAGTACATAAATTAACATATTCATGAAAATCAAGGCTCGATGTATTGTGTTTTTATGTATGTGTGATGTGTGTGCATTGTGTGTATATGAATTTACAGAAATGGGGCTATATATGATAATCTCTAACATGGTTTTGTTTTTATATTTTCCTATATCACTATATTTAGATAGAAGGTGATTTTAACAGCAGAGGATTCCTTTAAATGCACTTTTAATTATATATCTAATGTCTTATTTTACTTTTTGTCCTACTGCAGTGAACCTCCTTATTTTAGTGTCTCAGCATTTGCTTAATTATCACTGTAGAATACATCCCTGGAAGTGGAATGGTTAGATCAAAATGTGTGAATATTTAAAATTATGGTGCATAGTGCCAAGCAGCTTTGCAAAAGAGCTGGCCAACTTAACTGCTCCACTCAGTATGTATGAATTTCCATCTCCTTACAAAACTGCTGGCAATGAACAGTAGCAATGTTTTACATTATTGATATCCATGCCAGGAACTAGGGCTAACCATCTCATTAGCAGAGTTTTATAAAGATATAGTGTTTAAATGATATAAGGAAAAAATAAAAAAATATATACAAGAGGACTTTAACAAGTACTACAAGAGTCAGAGGAAGATAACATCCAGGAAATAACTGCTTATATCTATCTTTCTCTCCTTTCCTTCCTTCCTTCCTTCCTTCCTTCCTTCCTTCCTTCCTTCCTTCCTTCCTTCCTTCCTTCCTAGTCATCTTCCTGAACTCTTCCCTCATTGTTCTAAATAACTGCCAATAATAAACAGACCACAGGTGGTTACAGTCTGTCTCTTCTCTGAGTTACATTCATACTCTGCCCTGCTCCAAAAGAATCTCTCATGGAGATCACCTTAATTTTTCAAAGCAAGTTTGATAGCTGTACAGAAATTAAACTCATGTTTGCCTTGAGTAGTTTATTATTTGTAGAAGTGGCTAAATACCCAAACACAGGGTGAAGATAACTGGTCATAATAAATGGGATTGAAACTAAATTTGTGAAGTTATTCATTTTTAATTATTATGATTAAATTACAACTTTAGTAGTTCAATTTGAAGTCTCTATTTATTTACTATTTCCTAATGGATTGTGCCTATGGTCACTGTGATAAACATTTATAATATTCATGATGGTCACCTTCAAATGTATTCGTGAGACAACAAGAATTCTAACTTCCTGTTCTAACACAGGGCACTGGTGATATAGGTGCTGCCAGCAAGTTTTTAGGTTTTCCTTTGCATTTCATGGTAATGAACTAAGATAAAGACCCCATATCAACACTGGTAAAAATTGTCTTTATGGAGAATTCTGGAAAAGTGTTTTGCTTTGAAGTTGATTACAAAAAGCAAAATGTCTTGGGTATTTCACTTTTCTAGTATACTTTCTCCTGCTATTCATATTTGTTAATATTATCACATGTGCCGATTGAAGAAGAGTTTGCCAATATGATCTTGCTTTTGCATTTTCTTTTTTGTTAAATTTTGAAGTGGCCAGTTGACAACCTACCTTCAGTTCATCCTCACGAGTTGTGAAATATCCTTTTCCTTTGAAGATTTATTATCTAAATAAAATTAACTAAAACCTAGAGTTATTGAAGATTATATTACTTAATTTTTGAATTTAGTATTCCAACTAATTTCACAGATTAGAATTATGTTTTAATGTATTCTGCACTCTTCTATTTTATACTATTATTTATAATATATTATATTTGGTTTACATATTTTATTTTTAAATGTACATAGCTATTGAATTCTATTAATATCCATATTAACTGTTATTATCCAGTGTTTATTATAAAATTGTCAATGTTTGTTTTATATTCAATTATTTTTAATTTAAGAATCAATAATTTTTGAAGCATTATATTTGTGCAATAAATATGTTTGTAATGAAACTGACTGATGAGAGTTCTAAAGATATGACAAAAATAAGGGTGTGTTTTACTCTTCATTATATTTAGAATACTTACGTTACTTGAAAAGAAGTATTTGAATATCATTTTGTTCAGAAACTGCCTGTTGCCATCACTGACTGTGCTATACTAATTGGGTGTGATTGTATCCACATTACCCACAACCTTTATTCAGACACCTGTTCAGCAGTGACAGAAATGGCAGTGATTAGCTCCTTAAATTGGCTGAAGTTGAAGATAGGGAGAATTTGTCCTAAGAGTGAGAGTATCATCTATACTTAGTGCAAACCTAAACTTGACATCAGAAAATAGTCTTGTCCATATAGACTTTTAGGATTGAGAACATCATCCACATATGCAAAAATTCCATAATAGACATTTTCCCAAACAGGACAATGCTATCATATTTCTTCAAGCACATTTAGCAATAATATTTCATCAACAGCTATGAGAAATGATTGGAATTAAAGAAAAATCTGTATATTGATCACAATTTTGCCTGTTAAACATGTATTTTATCATTATATGAATGACTTAAAGGTTTGTATATAACATAGACCTTAATAATTTTAATATATTCTTTTTTTAAAGATTTTATTTATTTATTTATTTTTAGATTATTTATTTATCTTTAGAGGGGAAGGGTAGGAGAGAGGGAGAGAGAAATATCAATGTATGGTTGCTTCTCGTGTGTCCCCTGCTGGGAACTGGCCTGCAACCCAGGCATGTGCCCTGACTGGGAATCGAACCTCGATCCTCTGGTTCACAGGTCCGAGCTCAATCCACTGAGCTACACCAGCCAGGGCAATTTTAATATATTCTTAATGTATAATTTTATTGTGTTCATAAAATATGAATACATAACACCTTTAGGAACTGAACAGAACAGATTACCATATTGTAGTTGCAATTATGATTTAATTTCTTCAGTGTAAATCCTGACTATGTGAGAACCCTTTGAGACATAGGGCCTTGGGGCATATTCATGAGAAATTCTTGCTTAATACTGATTCTTGTACATGATTTTCTCCTTCTTTGAGATGGAGAAAGGGAAAATAGGCTTAAAAGTCAAGGAAGCTGCTAGCAGAAATAAAAAGGAAAGCACTTGATCACTCTGGAACAAAAGCAGAACATAAATCATTCTTGTGTCATGGATTTGTCTCCTCCAGAAAGGGGCTCAGTTTGCTCCTTAGTTCCAAACTCCTATGTCCTTAGGAAAATCTAGTATTTTGTCCAGTATGAATATTTATGTAATAAACTCAGTGTGATCTTGACAATTCATTTAGCTGCTCATCCATGCTACTATTGGATCATCTGTGAATGAAGTTAATAATGGCATCAGACTTCACAAGATTATTTTGAGAATTACAATTGTTATAATGATACATGTTATAATTACACTTTTTATAAAATCATTGCCTTTTGTAAGATCCCAATAAATGTAGATGATGATGATGACAATGAAAATTTTCTGGATCATATTATGATTCACAATATATTCTGGCATTGAAAGAACTATTTTTAGTTCTCAATTTTTATTTAGAATTTCACCAAATTATGAGTTAAGAAATTTATACATGTGGTAGGAATAATGATGGCCCCCTAAGGCTGAGGGGTCAATCCCTGGAATCTGTACTGTGTTACTTACACAGCTAAAAGGACTTTACAGATATGATTAAGATTAAGGATATTGAAGTGGGAAAAGTATCCTGAATTATCCTGATGAACCAAATATAATCTCACAAACTTTTAAAAGCAAAGAAATTTTCCTGGCACTGGAGGGAGAAAGAGATCTGATGGCAGAAGCAGGCTCATTTATTTTTCTTTAATTTTTATTTTTTGTATATACAGTTTATTTATTCATTCATCCACTGAAAGACATGTAGGTTAATTTCATATCTTGGCTATTGTGAATTACACTACAATGAGCATGGCTATCTAGATATCTCACTGAGATATGTACACAGAAGTAGAAATGCTCAATCAAATGGTACTTCTAGTTTTAACTCTTTGAAAAACTGACATACTATTTTCCATAATACTGTACTAATTTCAATTGCCACCAACAGTGTATTAGAGTTCCCTTTTTTCTATATCCTCGTCAACACTTATCCCTTCTCTTGTTTATTTTATTGTTGTTCAATTACAGTTGTCTGCATTTACCCCCTCCACTCCCCCCTACTCCAGCCACCCCCACCTCCCTCCCATAATTCCACCCACCCCCTTGGTTTTGTTCACGTGTCCTTGATAGTTGTTCCTGAAAACCCTTCCCCTCTTTCCCCCATTATCCCCTCCCACCTCCCCTCCAGTTACTGCTAGATTGTTCTTAATTTCAAAGTCTCTGGTTATATTTGCTTGCTTGTTTGTTTTGTCGATTAGGTTCTAAAGGTGAGATCATACGGTACTTGTCCCTCACTGCCTGGCTTATTTCACTTAGCATAATGCTCTCCAGTTCCATCTATGCTGTCCCAAAGGGTAGCAGCTTCTTCTTTCTTTCCGATGCATACTATTCCATTATGTACATGTACCATAGTTTTTATTATCCATTCATTTATGGATGGGCACTTAGGTTGCTTCCAGCACTTGGCTATTTTAAATTGTGCTGCTATGAACATTAGAATGCATAGATTCTTTTGGATTGGTGTTTCAGGTTCTTAGGTTATAATTCTATCAGTAGAGTTGCTAGGTCAAACTGCTGTTCCATTTTTAGTTTTCTGAGGAAATTCCACACTGTTTTCCACAGTGGCTGCACCAGTCTGCATTACCACCAACAATGTACTAGAGTTCCCTTTTCTACACAACCTGGCCAGCACTTATTGTTTGTTGAATTGTGTATGATGGCCATTCTCACCAGTGTGAAATGACATCTCGTTGTGGTTTTAATTTGCATCTCTCTGATGGCTAATGATGTTGAGCATCTTTTCATATGTCACTGGGCCCTCTGTATGTCCTCCTTGGAGAAGTGCCTGTTCAAGACTTTTGCCCATTTTTTATTGTTTTATTTTTTGTCTACCTGGAGTGGAGTCATGTGAGTTCTTTATATATTTTCGAGATCAAACCCTTGTCTAGGGTATCATTGGCAAATATGTTTTTTCATATAGTTGGTTCTCTTTTCATTTTAATGCTGTTTCCTTTAGCCATGCAGAAGCTTTTTAGTTTGGTGTAGTCCCATTTGTTTATTCTTTCCTTTTTGTCCCTTGCTCTAGAGGACATGCTGGTGAAAATATTGCTGTGTGGAATGTATGAGATTTTCCTGCCTATGTTTTCTTCTAGGACTTTTATGGTGTCATAACTTATATTTAAGTCTTTTATCCACTTTGAATTTATTTTTGTGTATGGTGTAAGTTGGTGGTCAAGTGTCATTTTGCATGTAGCTGTCCAGATCTTCCATCACCATTTACTGAAGAGGCTATTTTTGCTCCATTTTGTCCTTCTGCCCTCTTTGTCAAATATTAATTGACCATAGAGACTTGGGTTTATTTATGGGCTCTCTTTTCTGTTCCACTAGTCTATATGTCTGTTCTTATGCCAGTACTGAACTGTTTTGATTACAGAGGCCTTGCAATACAGTTTGGTATCAGGTATTGTGATCCCTCCTACTTCGTTTTTCTTTCTCAAAATTGCTGCAGCTATTCGGGGTCATTTATGGTTCCATATAAATTTTTGAAATGTTTGTTCTATATCTGTGAAATATGTCATTGGTACTTTAATAAAGAAGCAGAGCCATTTAAATGGCATGCTTAGAAGAACTCAACTTGTGATTCTGGCTTTAAAGATGAAGAAGAGATAACAAACCAAGAAACACAGTGAGCCTCTACAGTCTAGAAAAATCAAGGAAATGGATCTTACATAGTCTTCAGAAAACAACACAGCCTTGGTGACACCTAGATTTTATCCCAGTGAGACATGTCACACTTCTGACCTACAGAAAAGCAAGATAATTGATGTGTGTTGTTTTAAATCACTAATTTTGTGAACATTTTGTGTGGTATCAATAAAAAAATGGTTATAGTAAATAAAAGGGTAGAGTTGGTGTTGCTCAGATCTATCTCTGGGTATACAGATTTTGGTCATGGTTTATAAAAATAGTTTTGTGTTTTTTTGTTTATTGATATATTTATTTTTTGTATTCTGATAATCAACTATCTTAGGATTTTCCAGAGAAACAAAACTGTAGCCAAAGAATATATCTGTACATTCCAGTCTCACTCAGCAATGTTTATATATCACTATGTTTCCCCATTAGACTAGTTGAATTCTCACAATGTTGTCTCCATACCTGCGAAATGCAAAACTTCATATGTGGCTTTCCATCATTTGCTCTCTGCTTCCACATGAGTAATGCTACATGAATTCTTGGTTTCTTCCCTGATTATCAAAACCCTGCTTGGGACTGATCAATTTAGGATAAATTTATTCTAAGAAATTGACTTTCAGCATTATAGAGACTGAGAAGTCCCACAGTTTGCATTCTGCGAATTGGAGACCTAGGAAAGCCAGGGATGAAATTCAGTTTGAGTCTGAAATCCTGAGAACCAGGAAAGCCAATAGTGTAAATCCTAGTCTCAGGGAAAAGAGTTCAGTCTTCCAGCTCAAGAGAGCAAGCAGAAGGAAACAATTCTCCCTCTTTCTGTATTTTGTTCCAGGCCCTAAAGGCATTGAATAACAACCACTCACTTCAGGAAGGCCAAACTGCTTTACGGAATCCAACTATTTACATACTAATCTCATCCAAAAACACCCTCACAGACACACCCAGAAATAATGCTTAACCAAACATCTAGGCACCCTGTGTTCTAGTCAAGTTGACATTTAAAATTAACCATCACAGCTGTCTTTGATGATTAGGCCAGTACTGACAGAAAATAAAGGAAAAGGCCCAGTGTTCATGTAGAAAAGCCATAGTCACATGGAAGTGGAGAGCAAATGATGGAACGTATGTGGTGTATTTTGCAGGTTTTACCATAGGGACAACATCATGAGAATTCAACCAGCCCTATGAGGAATCAATATTAGTATAAAACCATTGTTGAGTGAAACTGGAAAAGAGGCGAGTCAGGTAAATAATTGCAGATGCTATGTAATCAAAGTGATGTACAGCAAATGGTAGGTTGGTTTTCTAAATCTACTGAATTCAGTAAGAGACCATATTAATTCTAGTAACCCCTGCTAAACTCTTCTTTCCTTTCCTCATAGGAAGGGAAATCATTGAAACTTACTCCTTCCCATTCTGGCCTTGCCCTGCTACTTTCAGAGTTTCCATTCTGCTATGTTATTCACTGAACAAGTGAGTCCATCAACTCAAGTGAAGCAGGGAAGGCCCATCACAATCAGTGAATATATTCCCCTTGATGTTCCCAACACATTCAAACACAGTATGGAGCAATTCTGAATAATTCATCATAATCAATATTCAGTGTTTCTGGCTACAGGCAAGGTTATAAGACAGCTAACAAGGGAAGCCATCAAACAGTGCTTTATGTAACTGTAATGAAAAGATGATTGTTGAAATATACCTTTCCAACATGTGGAGAATGTTCAGAGACTGGCTGAGCACACTTAGAGTTGATGCACATTCTATTTATAGAAATAGATAATTCTACTAAAAAAAGAAATACCGTGTATCATTTTAGATTCCTAGAGTAAGAAAAATCACAGTGATCATCATACTATTTACCACATCTTCTCACCTGAACCCATGACAAACACCAACCTGGCCTTGAGAATATAATTTTAAAGATTTTCCTAGTGGCTCCAATGAGGGAAACTGGTTTTAAATACTGAATCAAATCTTTCACTGCTTATTAGTCTTAATTTGGCTGTTTTGCTGTGGGCCATAACATAAATAAATCTGGATGGCAAAGGTATCGAAAATAACTAAAATCCTATAGTTTTTCATTCATCTCTGAAAATTTCCTAATATCTTCCAATTTATTCTTCCTGAATGATACAATTTGATCAAAGGTAGGCTTATAAGACTGCCTTGAATTGAATTTAAGGTTCTTGATAGAGTCATGTATATTCAATGTCCAATTGACATATTTCATACTCTATCAGTTTGGGAAGCCCCCAATAGCTTAGTTCATGATAATCACATCACCTTGAGGTGTTGGTAATTTTTGGTCTACTGAAATATTATATGTTATAGTATTTTAAATCATATTTCTTCTTTTTTGCTCATTTCAAGTTCTACCTGCAGGGCATTCTCTTTTGTCCTCTAATTTTTATATTAGATTTAATGATTATCACATCTCTGGAACTTTAGAGTTAATGACTTTTGTCATTCAATTTATAACACTTTTGAGCCACATGAATATATCAGCAATAATAATTCCAAACTTGCTATAGGGACTTACATATTTTAAACTACTGTCTAGTAAAAGAAAATGGTAGGGAAAATTGACCAAGACATTTGATGGAAATATATTTATTTTTAAAATTAACTACTTTTAATTAAGATGCTTATTTTGTCTTTATAGATGACTGTATCAATCATCCCTTAATATCCCATTTCCTTGATATGCATAGCATACATTATAGTGTACCTGTGCATTATGGGGTATTTTCTGTTTATTTAGTCACCTACATTGTGTGTCCATATGCCAAATGAATGAAAATATGTCAAAATCCCCATGGCTATTACAAAATTTTTGGCTGCTATTTTGCTGTTAGGTTATTTACTGAGTCACAAATGCAAAAACCTCAGTACTCTTTATTTGCATACATCTATTTTTATTTAAAAAAACCTATCTTCTCTGAAAACTCTAATGACACAAACACCCATAAAATAGGGCAACTGAGTTCAAGTAGAGACTTTATGTGGTCAATTAAGCGGAAAGTTTTTTTCCAAAACTTTCACATATTGTTAAGCTGTGAATATTTTATTAAAGGGGTTATTTTACTTTCAGTGGCTGAAATATTCCTGGGCTCTAAAGTCACATTTAGTCCTTAAGGGTTCCTTGGAGAGGATGCATGACCTTTATCATCAATGCACTAAATGAGAACACCATTGGCAGAGCTGTATTATCATAAAGCACATTTAGAAACCATATTTCTAAAAGGGCATGAAATTGGCATAATGGAAAAGGCCAAGTACGACTCCATGTGGAATTGTCCCATGTATTGATGAGAATGCAGATCAACTGCAGTGGGACTAATTTTCTCTTTTAAATATCTAGCAAATTGAGCATGCAATTATGAAAATAGGATATTGTTGCAGAAACCACATACCAGCTATACATATAGGTTACTGTGGCTTAAATCTTCTTTTACAGATGATAACAAGTCAAGGGTGATTGATTCTATTCTAAACACTTCTTAACCTCCATTGTGTGACCAGTCAATGAAATGAAGTGCAGCTGATTGTTGAAGACAAAGTTTAAATTACTTCCATGTGAATACCAAATAGAATTATAGAAAAATAATATGAAACTTTTATGCAAAAATGATGAATTCACTGGCAATAACTTTATATCACTTAAACTTTATTCATATAGCCCTGGCTGGTGTGACTCAGTGCACTGAGCACAGGCTGTGAACCAAAGGGTCACTGGTTCGATTCCCAATCAGGGCACATGCCTGGGTTGCAGGCCAGATCCCTAGGGGGGCCACGTGTAAGGGAACCACACATTGATCTTTCCTTCCCTCTCTTCCTCCCTCCCTTCCCCTCTCTCTAAAGATAAACAAATAAAATCTTTAAAAAAATTTAGTCATATATAATATAGCAGTACAGAATATGAAGGGTTGTCATAGCATTGATAATTGTTAATTTCTTTATTATAGCTTTCCTAGACAACACAAACTGTACATACACACAAATACAGTCAGAAACTAGAAATAATGGCCCAGAAATGTCAGTCTAATTTTTGTTGTGCCTTCACTTACCAAGCTTGTGTAAATTTTTCCTTTTTTAAATTGTTGTTCGAGTACAGTTGTTCTCATTTTCCCCACAATACTCTCCTCTATTCTACTCATACCCTGTCCATATGTATTTTATACATGTTCCTTGAAGACCCTTCCCCTTCTTTCTCCTGTTATTCCCCTCCCCCCTCCCTTCTGGTCACTGTCTGTTTATTCTTTATTTCCATGTCTCTGGTTATATTTTGTTTGCTTGTTTGTTTTGTGGATTAGATTCTACTTATAGGTGAGATCAAATGGTATTTGTCTTTCACCACCTAACTTACACTACATAGCATAATGCTCTCCAGTTCCATCTATGCTGTCAGAAGAGTAGGAGCTCCTTATTTCTTTCTGCTGCAGAGTAGTCCACTGTGTAAATGTAACACAGGTTTTTGATCCACTCATTCACTGATAGACACTTAGGCTGTTTCCAGCTCTTGGCTATTGTGAATAATACTGCTATGAACACTAGGGTGCATAAGTTCTTTTGAATTGGTGTTCAGGATTCTTAGGGTATAATATCTCATTGTAATGTTACAATGAGAGATGCAAATTAAAACCACAATGAGATACCACTTCACACCAGTCAGAATGGCCATCATAAACAAATCAACAAACAACAAGTGCTAGGGAGATTGTGGAGAAAAGGGAACCCTAGTGCACTGTTGGTAGGAATGCAGACAGGTATAGCCATAATGGAAAACAGTCTGGAATTTCCTCAAAAAACTAAAAAGAAACTGTGTTTTGTCCAGCAATTCCACTTGTAGGATTATACCCTAAGGTTGTGTAATTTTAATTAGGAATGTAGGTGTGGTTACCTGTGAAAGTTGCAATATTAAATGGCTTACCAATGACATTCTATAATGTTGCCAATTTTAAAATATTGATCATTTGAAAAATTGTAGAATGAGTAATCCATGCATGATATATATTTACAATGAAATTTAAAAAATGAATAATAATAGATTAAGGGTATAAAAAGTAAAAGTTTAAACAACTATTATTTAAATGGCTGTAGATACAGAGTTGTAACAAAATTATTCAGAACTCCTAAAAATTGAGAAAAATTTCAGGCTAGCAGACATAAATGAAAATAAAGTAAAAATAAAATGTAGAGTATGATTTCATAAAGCATTATGTGTGGCAATCTTTTTTGTGTGAGTACTTAGGTAATCAGTGTTTCATTAGTAGATAATTGAAAGGCCATGCAGGAAAACTGTTCCAACCAGTTATATCTTAATACTTTTAAATGTCCATTGATTGAATTGTGAACAACCTAAAAACCCATCTGTATGTGAATACGTATGTGAATATGTACACAAGCAAAGTTAACACAAATGAAAAAAGACATCTCTATTCAACTTAAGAAGAATATAAAATTGAATCTGAACACTGAAATATGCTTAATAGTACATAATATATTTGTTTGGCATTCTGAAACATTGACTGCAAGTTTATGCTATCACAAAAAGAGCCACTGCAAAATCTTTATGCTTGTGGATTTATGTGAGAGTTTGCATTTGCTACAATATCCAGGAGTGAGTTCAATGCGCTTTAAGTACACTTAATTTTATAGTGCACAGAAGGGTGAAGACTTTTTGTTTTCATCCACAGTGAAAAAAAGTCCTGTTTTCCCATTCCTACAGCCACACTAAATATGTGTTACCTATCCTTTCAAATTTTACCAAATAGACAGGTGGAATTTTTTATCCTGTTAATAGTGAGACTGATTATCTTTTCAAATACTGTACTTGTTCCTCACTCTAATTTCTCTCTTTAAAACTTCAATTTATTAATTATTGGCCTTTTCACATATGCGAATTATATATTTTCAATAAATACTGTAGACAACCTAGTAAAAGAATACTCCAGGAAACCTTTAAACTTTAAACAATATATTATAAATTGCAGGAAAATGCATTTTATTCTAATCTTGGCCAAGGGTCTGTATCATGGTTTCAGGCACCTCAAAAATAAGCATGGAAATTCCACAGACCTGCTGCAAAATTTTAGACAAAACTAAATTTATAAGTGATATACACAGTTCACATTAATATTTCTTATTGTAACATCGATGGGCTTGTTACTGGAGACCCTTGTAGTAACTTTTTAGGTTAATAACCCTCCTTGAAAGATTTAAGGATAGATAAAATGACTGTAACTGTCCCAAAGAATTAATTCACAGCAGAGTTGATTAGTTGTTTTTTATTTATTTTTAGTTGAAATATATTTCACATAAAATATTGTGTAAATTTCAGGTGTATAACATGATTTGACACATACCTATATGGCAGTATAATTGACATTGTAGTGATAGCATCTCCATCCCATCATATAAATAACATTTCTTTTTGTGCGAGAATAATTAAGATCTAGTCTTCTAGTAAGTTTGATGATTATAATACAATATTGTCATTTATGTCCACTGTGCTGTGCACTAGAAGTCCAGTACTTATTTATTTATTAGCTTTAAGTTTGTACCTTGAAGTATCTCTCATATTGCCACACACCCTCAAGCCACTGGTAACCACCATTTCACTGTCTTTTAAAGTTCACTGTTGGTGGGAATGCAGACTGGTGGAAAACAGTATGGAATTTCCTCAGAAAACCAAAAGTGGAACTACTTTTTAATCCAGTGATCCCACTGCTGGGATTATACCCTAAGAATCCTGAAACACCAATTCAAAAGAACCCATGCACCCCAACGTTCATAGCAGTGTTATTTACAATAGCCAAGTGCTGGAAAAAGTCTAAGTGCCCATCAATAAATGAATGGATCAAAAAAAAAAAAAACAAAACAAACAAACAAAAAAAAAAAACCCTGGTACATTTACACGGTAATGAAATACTACACAGCAGAAAGAAAGAAGGAGCTCCTATCCTTGGGCAACATGTGTGGGACTGGAAAGTGAAATGCTAAGTGAAATAAGCCAGGCAGCGAAAAACAAATACCATACAATCTCACCTATAAGTGAAACTTAATCAACAAAACAAACTAATGAGCAAAATAGAAGCAGAGACACGGAAATAAAGAACAAACTGACCAGAAGGGAGTGGGGAGAGGGAAAATGGGGGAAAGATGGGGAAGGGTCTCTTCAAGGAACATGTATAAAGGACCCATGAAAAAGGTCAATAGGGGAGGGGACTGGCTGAGGGAACAACAGGGGTGGGCTAGGCAGTGGAGAGCAATGGGAGGAAAACCTGTGACAAATCTAATTGAAGAACAATAAAAATTTAAATAAATAAAAAATTAAAAATTAGCTTCTTCAGATTTCACATATAAATGATATCATACAGTTGTCTTTTTCTGTCTAACATCTCTTTTTCAGCTTTCAGTTTTATTCTAAAAATGACAGTAGTTGAAAGAGAGTGATTTGTTTCTATAAACCTCTTAATGGATCTCATATGTATAGACACTGGACATAGCACTTTTAACATTATTATTTAATCTAATGAAACATTATGTTCCAATATACTTATATGTTACTTAACTTTCAGAGAAAGTAGCAAATTTGGTAAAGGTCACAAAGCTATTGAGAAGTTGCACTTGGATTCAAATCCTCTTTTCAAATTCCATGCTTATTAAGATTATCTATGCTAGAACGTGTCTTGCTTATGGGTCTTTTGAACATCAAAGTTTCATCATAAAATTCCATTTACTATTGTATTCCTATACACTATTTTTAAAATTTTTTCTCTTTATTTTTTAAAAATTTTCCTTCTGGTGAAATAACAAATGTTTTTGAAAACTAATACAGAAATTCTGTAGAATCTTATAATGCAGTGGAGCAATTTGTGGTCTAGGTAGGGTTTTAAGCACAACCTACCACTTACTACTTCTGTGTCCTTGGACCAAGACACAAATAATGCAAATTTTGGTTTTTAGGTATGTGGAATATTTGTCCAATAATCTATTTTCTTTATCTTATTAGCAATCATTGCAAAAATATGTCACTAAAACAAACTAATACAATTGATAGATTTGATATATTTTTTAAATTTTTATTTTAATTGTTGTTCTTGTACAGTTTTCTGTCTTTTACTCCCATCCCAGCCCTCCGTCCCAGCCCCCCCCACATCCCTCCCATTTCCACACCCCCCTAGTTTTTGTCCATGTGTCCTTTATACTTGTTCCTCTAAACCCTTCCCCCGTTCCCCTGAAATTCCCTCACCTCTCCCCTCTGGTGACTGTCAGCCTGTTCTCACTTTCAGTGTCTTTGATTATATTTTGCTTGTTTGTTTGTTTTGTTGATTAGGTTCCTGTTGAAGGTGAGATCATATGGTATGTGTCTTTCACCACCTGGCTTATTTCACTTAGCATAATGCTCTCCAGTTCCATCCATGCTGTTGCAAAGGGTAGGAGCTCTTTCTTTCTTTCTGCTGCATAGAATTCCATTGTGTAGATGTACCATAGTTTTTTGGGTTTTTTTAACAGGTATAATTTTTATTTTAATTGTTGATCTTGTACAGTTTTCTTTTACTCCCATTCATTTACTGATGGGCACCTAGGTTGTTTCCAATACTTGGCTGTTGTAAATTGTGCTGCTATGAACATTGGGGTGCATAGGTTCTTTTGGATTGGTGTTTTAGGGTTCTTAGGATAGAATCCTAGTGGATTTGATATATTTTTGAGTAACTTCAGTATGACTGTTTTCTTTATCTTTTCTTCTCTATGAGGAAGAGTAATATTTCAAATATTAAATGTCCAGCACTTTGCATTGACTTCAGGGTATTTAGAAAAATAAGGGTAAATTTAAAAAATTCAGAGTTTCTAAAGATAAATATGAGAAATTTTATAAAATAGCTCAAGCAACGTAAAAATAATTCTAAAAATTTTGAAGATACATGTAGATTTACTATAAACTAGATCAATAAATCAAGCAAATCCAGAAGAAAGCATTTGCAATTTTTTAACTGGAAAATGGTATATAGAAGTGAAAATGGCCTAAAGCCAAATTACATACATTAGTATCAAATTATAAAATTATACATATAAAAATTTGAAAATATTTACTTTTCCCGTAAAAGATAATAGGCAAGTTCTCTAGTCTCAGCTTTTGCAAATAAGTCAGCAATACAGCCTCCTCCATTAAAAAAAATATATAAGAATGTATAGGGAAAAGAAGGAATAAAATATACAGTTTATACTATAAGAAGTCTGAAATTTATTGTGGAGACATTTAGTAAACCAGGCTAACCAATGTGATACTGAACAAGACTGAATCTAACAGTTGAGACTAATAGAGGTTTGCATATTTTCATGTTTTTTGTTTAGGTATATGAAAAGATGAAAAAACATCATGTTCTATCAATATTTTTCTTCTCAAAACCTAACTTCATTCCTACTAATCACTAAATTGAGGTATTTTTATCAGATAACTCCATACTTACACCTGCAATTTTATACAGCTGAAAACAAAGATTCCAGTCACCACTCCCAACAAGTGCTCTGTTGAAGTTTCCAGACTCTCAAGTGCTGGACGACTGACTGGTCATGGAAAGGCGCCCACAGATGCAGCAGTGTTTCGGGATGCGCCACGGCGGTGTGCGCTTCCCATGCTGGGCTGTGAGCTGATGAACTGAAAATAAAAGCAGAAGGGGGATAATTGTGACTCTCACATTTGGAGCAAATCAGTCCACCAGATGTTGTTAGATCTGATCCAAATACTAACTATGGTTTAATGTATTTATAAAAATGCTTCTTTTGTAAGATGTTACCTATAGAGACTCTGCATTTAATGACAGGAAAAAAGGTAGAAATAATCAATATCTTTTACTGAAATAAAAAATGTTTCTATTTACTTCTTTCAAAAGATGAAGAAGCTTCCATAAACCATGCATGAAATTGTTAACGAGTAGTCAAAATTGGGTGCTGGAGGAAATACTTACAAAACCCTACACAAGGTATAGAGAAACAAAGTTAGATTGGAACCGTTGTGGGAAGATTTTTAATTCCAACTCTGACCCCCTGCATGATACCTTTGTGGGTATAAAGGGCACAAAAGAGCTAAGTGCACTCCTTCCATTCCTTTCTCACGCTTGACATTTAAGGTCCCTGTGAAGCTGGAGCAAGCTCAGTCCATGTCTGACTGTGTGCTATGTTTTAGTGGCACCAGACCTCACATTGTTATTGGCACAGAGAAGCTGAGAATTTACTTGATGAAGTAACTCAATATATGCAGATATTCTTCCCAATGTGCAAATTACGTCCCGCATCTACCAGCACCTTAGCGAGTGACCGAAGCAACCACATTTTTCTCTTGACACAGCCATGTGACTCCTTCAGTGTTCCTTTCTATCCATTATGACGGGAATATGATACATTGGTGGCACATTTATCAAAGTTTTGAGATATTTATGGTCAAGTGACATTTAGATATGAGTCATACAAAATAAAGATATTAAACTTACAGAATTTAAAAAATATTAATACTTATGATACCATTTATATCATGTAACTCTGTTCAGTTTCTGATGGCATAAAAATTATCCACTACATATAATTACTATGAATTTTATCCCTTAAAACCATAAAGTCAAAGGTATTTAAAATTTATAAAGACTCTTTTATCTTCTAAAGGGAGGCAGTTTAATTGGTTAAAAGAGAACTCAAATCAGCCCTGGCTGGTGTAGCTCAGTGGATTGAGCGCGGGCCTGTGAACCGAAGGATCGCGGTTCGATTCCCAGTCAGGGCACATGCCTGGGTTGCCAGGCCAGTTCCCGGCAGGGGACATACAAGAGGCAACCGCACATTGATGTTTCTCTCCCTCTCTCCTTCCCTTCCCATCTAAAGATAAATAAATAAAATCTGAAAAAAAAGTACTTAAAAAAAAGAGAACTCAAATCAAGTTAACAGTCATTAATATGAATTATTAAAACTATGGTACATTTATACAACGGAATCTATGCAGCAGAATGAAGGAGCTCCTACACTTCTTAACAACATGGATGGAACTGGAGAACATTATGCTAATTGAAATAAGCCAAGTGGTAAAAGACAAATACCATATGATCTCACATATAAGTGAAACTTAATCAACCAAAAAAAACAAGCACACAAATTATAACCAGAGACATTGAAATTGAGAACAAACTGACAGTAACCAGATGGGAGGTGGGAGGGAATAATGGGGGAAATGGGGGATGGGTTGTCAGGAACAACTATAAAGCACACATGGACAAAGCCAAATGGGTGTAAGACTGAGGGTGGGAGGTGGGGTTGGCTGGGTTGGAGGAAGTGGTGGGGGGAAATGGAGACAACTGTACTTGAACAATAATAAAAAATTAAAGATAAAAAAAACGAATCCTTCATTGTAACATTTTTGCTATCCTCTTCAGTTCAGGTATTTTTCCAGTTTTGTATAAATGTATCTAGTGTGGGTAAGTAAAGACTTTTATGAGGTGGGATGAGAAAATAAATATAATTAAATACTTGATTCCCAATAGAAATAATGATTCTTAGAGGAGTTATATCATACGTCTATTTTGTGTACTAAATGCAGAAGCTAGTTTTGCCCTAAAATTTTTAATGACTGATTTCAGTTAATTTGGTAGTCCTCTCTCCTGAAAAATGGGTAACACTTGGTTGTTCCCCCAATGACACAAGCCATCTTACATAGGATTATTCATCACACATTGAAGAGATGAAGCCAAAATACTTTAAAACAAGAATGTAGAATGTTCACAAAAATGTAATTTTGTCAAAGTCATGCAAATATATGTTTATTATAATGCCTAATTCTAGCAAATAAACAGAAATTACTGTTTATGAAAACACTTAATGTTAGGCTACCCCCATTTAAACAATGTTCAGAGAATTATACCAAATAAGATTAAAGACTCATCCAATATGATTTTTTAACTCAAATATCTTTCTTTCCTTTTTATATTGATAAATAAAAACAATTTACACCTGTCATTACATATTGTAATTCAGGCAACAGGAAAGCCCTAGATAATGATAACATGAGTTATATAAAACACAAGATATACTTCAAACTTGAAATCATTGTAAAAATTATGTTATACATTTTTGATTTTTCAAGAAAACATTCTTTATGAGTGTACAGATAATGTCTATCAGTAGTTTTACCTTTAAATAAAGCATAGACACCCTGGAAACATACTCTTTTAAAGAAAGAATATGAAAGGGATTTAATATTTCTGGTTTCATGAAAAAATACCAATAATTTTAACATATTAGAGATAAGCAGATATGAAAACTCTATTGCATTTGGAGTATTATACTAGCCTCTAGGTTTTTGAATTTCCATATGAGCCAATGTGTCTTTAAAATATTTATAATTCTCTATTTGAATGCCAGTTTTATTTCAATGTTTCTCTATATTTTTCTTCACTATCAAAAATGCTCTTTACTTGTTAAAGATAATTGAATTGTTTGCGTCCTTTCTTCTCTTCTTTTCCTGCCCTACAGGATCCTGTATTATTCTACTTGAAGACAATTTTATATTGTTGCACAAAACAGCATCAAGATAATCCAAACTATGGTTTTCTGCTCTGTAATATAATGCAGTGCAACTCAGTCCTTCAGTGAAGTTTCCTGAGGGATGGTTTAAATGTCTGGGTCTACAGCACAGGGGTGCAAAATAACTTGCTTGTTTCTTAGAGATTTTCAGGCTTAAAAGAATAGGTCTCAAGAGATGAGGGGCAAAGACAACCTTCTCAATCATTTCTTTTGAGAAAAACATGCAACTAAAAACAGACTGAGAAAAGCAAATCCCTATAGGATATTGAAGATCTGCTAATAAAAACCTCTTGACTAATTTAATTTGTAAGAGCCGTTGGGTATTTATAGATTACTTGAATTCAGTACTTTCCCAGTTTTCAAATTATGAAATCAAGGACATCAGGTGAAAAAAGCCAGCTTCCTTAAAAATGAAAATAGCCTGTTAAATATCTCAAATATTATTATTGACCAATTTTCATGAAGGTCATTTTGACTGGTTAAAAAATCTTAACAGCCCAGGTTTGCTAACAATAGTAACTAATTTCTGTAAAACAATTGGAAAAGACAGCTAATGGAGATAATTTTATATTGCTGATTATGTTACATCCCTACCATATAACTCTGCATTATCTTTACTTTCAGATTCTTCTATTGCCATTGCAAACAATTCCTGGAGCAAGGGAAAAAAACTTTTATTATATCGTTGAGTCATTTTTTAATCCTCACTGGAGGGCATGCTTACTGATTTTAGAGAGAGGGAAAGGGAGGGACAGAGAGAGGGTGAGAAACATAGACGTGAGAGAGAAACAATCGGTTGCCTTTTGTGTGTGCCCTGACTGCACACTCAACCTGGGACTGAAACAGCAACCCAGGCAAGTGCCCCACCTGGAAAAGAACCTGCAAACTTTTGGGTTTGTGGATGACACTCAACCCACTACTAAGCCACAGCAGCCAGGGTCTTTGAGTCACTCTTTAAACAAAAGCTGAAAGTAAACTTGAAGAGTAGCAACCATCTGTTGTTTTTTAAGAAAATGTAGTTTAAATGAAAATGGATGAATAGTCACATGAAGTTTCAATTTTCCATTTTGTTGTGATTGTACATCATTGTATGAAGAGACAGAAAAAAATTGTGTGCACTAAATTTTAGAATCTCACAAAATCACTGTTTTCCTCTTTTTTTTTAAGAACAAGAAAACATTTCCATTGTTTCACTGAGTTATTTGTATTAAATAAGGCACTGAAAGTTAAATTTGCTGGAGAATCTATTTCTCTGGACCATTGGTTTTCATAGAGGAAACATTTTTCAGCAGCATTTAACTTTGTGCTCTTGTTTGATAAAGAAAGAATATGTTAGATACACATAGTTTCAGTAACTTACAGATGAAATCTTACCTTCTTCCACTGAAGTGTTACATTACAGTGTGAATTAGTGGTTTAGGTTTTTACCAATGTCAATAGGTCAATTAATTTAATTTTTTGCTAATTTCTCAATGTAGATGGTGTAGTCAAGACATACTTTATCTCCAGAACCAATTTTTTGTCATTTTGAGCCATTAAGTTTATCATAATGTGTTATATAGCAATAGATAACAAATACGTCTGTCATATGGAATTCCACACAGCATTGCTCCTGCCCAAGTAACAAATTTTGCTGCAAATAAAGTGAAACAATGAAATCAAGCTCAGCAAACTCACCGGTCTCAATGTGCTTTCCATCAATTTGGGGCTATTTGTTTTTTCAACAGATATTCATTAAGTACTTATTTTTTCATGAAAGATTATTATAGATTCTAGAGAAACAGTGTTAAAGAAAAATACATATTCTTATCTTCCTGGAGCATATATTTTTGGGGGGAGTAATAGGCAATAAACAAGATATGTAAGTCATATATATGTAAGTCATCTATATATATATGTAAGTCATATATATATACACACACACACAAACACACACACTCAGAGATTCTAGTAAGACTTGAAAAGGTAAAATAGAAAGAAATTATAGAGAATGTCAGTGTGCATGGGATAGGTCAATATTTGTTCTTTCTTTTTTTAAATTAAGATATAATTGATATATAACATTGTGTAAGTTTAAGGTGAACAACATGATGATTTGATAAACAAATATATTAAGAAATGGTTGCCAAATAAGGTTAGTTAACACATTCAGCCCTGGCTAGTGTAGCTCAGTGGATTGAGCGCGGGCCTGCGAACCAAAGGATCGCGGTTCGATTCCCAGTCAGGGCACATGCCTGGGTTGCCAGGCCAGTTCCCGGCAGGGGACATACAAGAGGCAACCGCACATTGATGTTTCTCTCCCTCTCTCCTTCCCTTCCCCTCTAAAGATAAATAAATAAATAAATAATAAAAATAAATAAATAAATAAAATATTAAAAAAAAACACACATTCATCAGAGAGGTCAATTTCAAATAGCAAAGTCTGAAGCCTCATTTTTAATTTATTATATATTTATTTATTTACCTGTTTATTCATTTTTATTAAACTTATTGGAGTGACACTGAAGCCTCATTGTTAAACTGAGGTTTTTACAAAGATTGAAATAAGATGAGCTTCTAAAGGAGCTATAAAAATAACTTAGTGAAAATTCTTCCAGATAAAACCCTGAGTAGAAGAAAGCCAAATATTCTTGAGGAACATTAAAGAGAATAATGAGACTGAAGCAGAGTTGAAAGGGAAAACATTAATAGTTAAAAATGGAGGGTAATATTCCGGAATATTAGAGTTTTATACACCATTATAGGGACTTTGGCTTTTATTTATTTATTTATTTATTTTTAAATGTTTTATTTTATTTTTTTACTTTTAGAGAGAGGAGAAGGGAAGGAGACAGAAAGGGAGAGAAACATCATTGTGTGAGAGAAAAACAGCTGGCCTTCATATGCCCCCAACCGGGGACCTGACCCACAATCCAGTCATGTGGCTGACTAGGAATTGACCCAGCCAACTTGTGGTTCACAGGTTGTGTCTCAATCCACTGAGCTACACCAGCCAGGGCTGGACTTTGACTTTTACTCTGCATGAACTGAGAAGCCACCAGAGGATTCCAATGAATAGAAACATGACACAGTTAGGCTTAGGTCAGATTATTACACAGGATTATTATGGATTTTGTATTAAAAACAGATGTCAGGTGGTAGGGAAACAAAAGAAGAAAAAGGGAGACTGTTAAGGAGGATGCTCTAATAATCCAACAGAAATGTGTTGATGAATTGCACAATTATTAGCAGTGAAGGTAAAAAATTTTTGTAATTTTGATATACTTGGAAGGTAGAAAATAACTGATTTGAACAAACTTCATGTAATTTTACTGAAAAGGAAAAGAAAAGCAAGCCAATGTTGCAAATGAGAGTTATGTTGAGAATCTTATTTTGAAAATAGAAAAAATAACAGCATACTTCTTTGATGATCAAAATGATTTGTTAGTAAGGGACAAGAGAGAAAGAGGTATATTGGTCACCAAGAAGATAAAGTGCAGTGCACCATGCAAATTTGATCTTATCTGGGACTTGAGTTCTGATCTAGAGTAGCAGAGGAAGATAATACAGTATAAAGTCACAAGGAGGATGTGTGTGATGCTGGGAACTATGGGTGTTTGCATCTCATTTTGTCAATTTTCCCACCAGACAAGTAGGGCCACCCAATAACAGTGAGGATGGGTGATGTGGTGTTGGAGGTTTGAGGACATAGAAAAAGGTTGAAGCACCCCTTTAGGCAACTAAGTGAAAGTCAAGCATGGGTAAAACTAACTATATAATTACCACATAGTACATACTACCCCCAATGAGATAAACACTCATTTTTATAGCAATTTAAAAAAGTATTAAGTGGTGTTTTTCTCATGCTCTGATAAGCTGTGCAGGCATATGTGAGGAGGAGATGAAAAGTTGGAATCCATATTTCCTTCCCATGTAATTATAACAAAATGAGAAAACAGAAAGAAAATTCAATATTAAATCAGTGTACTAGAGTTATTCAGCTGAAAAATGGGGTGGTGGTGATAGTGAAAGAATGGCTTGCTTCAAATTGAGATTTGGAAGCCCTTTAATTAGTGATCTGGCCAGAATCTAGGTTATAATCATGGAGTTGAGTGGTTGAAGGAAGGTTAAACATATGTCTTTGGGGGAAAAAAGAGGCTAAGGAATTGATGGATCAGGAAAGTGGAAGGATCATCTAGGTGGATCTAAAAACACCTAGCTGGCAACAGAGGCAAAGGTAGCATTGAGGAGAATTACCACAAACCAAGAGTGAATCAATAAATGAAGAGAGTCCACGACTCTGGGATCTGTAGTAACTATAACATGGAAAAGCACTGTGATTAATTGAACAGCCAAAGAATGTAGAAGAATAAGATCAGAGAAAAAAGCTTGCTTTCATGGGTTGAGTTTCATTTGTTATCCAGCCTTTGGTGGATTCAAGTTATGTAATGTCTCATTACAAACTAAATTTTATCAGCTTAATATAAGATTATAGGACCTTGAAGATACACTATTTTATAATAGCCAAGTTTATGAGGTATTGATAAATAAACCATTATAGCACTTTGTTATATCAGAAACATATATATGTGGATGCAAGTACTCATTATTTGCAAAGACCACTTCCTTCTGGTGGATAGATACACACTGCAAACAGAATTAGAGCCTTCTGTAGTTTTGCAAGCAGTTTTATGAAAGGAATACCATCATGATAAAATGTAGATATTAGTGTACTTGTACATTACTTATTGGTTGTCATTTATGGTTAGCTTTTGCATTATTAGAATAGGACAGAAAAGAAGGCAAAGGTGAGATATCTGAAAGCTTTAAATTCAAAGGTAATTAATATGTCAGAAACAAACTTAGCCCTTTTTGAAGCAAGGATTTAGAGACCAGTACTACTTAGAGGACATTCTCCTTCTTTCCACGTATCCAAACTATCTGTATCCTTGAAGTCTCACTTCTAAAAAAAAAAAAAAAAAAAAAAAAACCCTCCAGAATTTTGCCCATAATGATTTATTTCCTTTTCTAAATGCCTATCGCATTTACTCTCTTTACCACACATTTAGATGTGACATGAAAGACAGGTGATGAATTTTTATGCATTTTCAATGGCGTCACATAGTTGGAGTAAATGTTCATTTTCCTGGTATTCCAAGTTCCATTACTCCATTAGATAAATACTGCCTCTGTAACCCATATCTTTCTCTGAAACTAATTATATTTCAGGGTAATGATTATATATCAGAAGTATGAGTTGTTTCTGTTGAAAAATGGTTACAGCCTCAGTTTCGTGAATAGATCACTGGTCCCAGGAATGGTTACCAACTGTTACTCCATACAGCTCATATTCACCTTACTTGCCCTGAGGCTCATTAGCATAATTAATGTAAAAAGAAGTACAATGTCAAATCCATTTCCAGGTTTCTTTTCTTAGCTCAGATAATATAATGCTAAATGTTACAAAATAATAGATTGACTGACACTTTGTATATATCATCTACCCTAGTTCTGACTTTCTTGATTTAGTTAAAGAGTTTATAGACCTGCCAGAATCTTACCATTGTTCTAGTGCGAAAGTGACCCTCCTGGGAAAATGAAGGAAGGGGAGATTTATTGTAATTTATAAACCATTCATATAATTGGCTTGAGAATAAATATTTGTATTCTGTCAAATAAAATGTTTCAAGAATCATTAGTGTCAGCTACAACAAATCTCATTAATTGGCTATCTTTTCTACCCTCCCCCAATAAGTTTACAATTTTAAATTTTTCTAAATGTCTGAGGATGCCTGTGAAAAAGAAGATGAAAAGGTAATGTAGAAGCTACTAATTAGTTACATATGCATTATTTATGCATGCCTAAATTATTTAAAGAACCCTTAAGTTAACAATGTTGTGGAAATTAAATTTTAATTGGATATGGTTTCATTGTTTTTGAGATGCAGTGAAGTTTATATATATATATATATTATATATATATTATATACAATATATATTATATATTATATATATAATATTTCTTTTTAATCCTCATCCAAGTATGTGGTTATTGATTCTAGAGACAAAGAAAGGGAGAGAGAGAGACAGAGAGAGAGAGTGAGAGAGAAAGATGTGGGAGAGGAAAGATTCATTGGTGGCCTCGTGACTGTACCCGAACCAGGGATCAAACCCATAACCTTTTGGTGTACAATGTTCCAACCAAATCAGCCACCTGGTGAGGTACATATTACACTTTTTTTAACAGAGAAATGCAGAAATATCTCTCTGCCAAAGTTTATTTGCTTAAGAACATTCTCCATAATAGATCCCACTGTACTTAACATCAAAGACTTATACATGCATGCATGTGTGTGCCTTGATTTCTCCAGAAAGTACATATTCAAATTATATTCAGATTTTCTTGGGTTCTATCAGAACCCAAAAGTCAAAAATTCTGCCAGAAGTAAAAAATTCAAGTATATTTCCCAGATGTATTTACCAAATGGTAGAGGATGTTGTAGGTATATTCGTATACATATGAGCATAATCTCCTTCATTTTTTTCCTAGTGGGCTGTAATTTTGTAAGAGTAGAATTGATCATACATCCTACAAGCGATGAAGAACATACAGAATCTATTTGACCTTCTTGAAAATAAAATGATGGTGAAATCCAATCAACCAAGGAAATATCGTATACATATGAGCATAATCTCCTTCATTTTTTTCCTAGTGGGCTGTAATTTTGTAAGAGTAGAATTGATCATACATCCTACAAGCGATGAAGAACATACAGAATCTATTTGACCTTCTTGAAAATAAAATGATGGTGAAATCCAATCAACCAAGGAAATAGAGAGAAAGAAAGAAGCCACTCTGACCTGAGAAAAGGACTCACTAATGCTCACAAGTAAGGCTACCAGTGTAATAATTATACAATTATAAGACTACAGAAATGGAAATAATGAAATAAAGGAGGAGCAGAGATGTGAATTTCTGTTGAAAGAATTTTTAAGAAATATCATTTGTAGTGAGAAAACACATCATTGAAGTTCATCTATTTCTCCAACTTCAGTGAAATTTATTTTTTTGTTAAATGCAAATCAAATTTAATACATTAGTCAAATTACCATAAGGAAAGTTTTGTTAAATATATATATGTATGTGTGTGTGTGTGTGTATATATATATATTTAAGTATCATTTTGCTTTTATAAATATATACATATTTATATATATTTTCAAATATTTGTATTTATATTTTATAAATATATATAATACCTGGAATGATGTTTATTTTGGGGTTTTGAGATTATATTTTGTATCTGTATTTTATACTTCTCTGCAGAGTTTGGAAACTTTTAATGAATTTGCATCATTTCTATACAGTTGATAAGTTATTATTTTCTTGAAAATACGTGCATGTGTGTGAGAAGGGGTGCTGGCAGCCCTCTGTTTTAGTGCTAGACATAGATTAGGCTGCCCTAAGGGTCAGCATTGCACATTTTTTGCAAGGCTTCTAACTACAGATTGATGACTGTGACTCCCTGAACAATTGGAGGTAAGTTCAAGCCTACCCCAGTATTTTTATACCTTGGCAATAAGTGGACTCCATACTCATATACATGCACTGCATCGTAGTCTCAAGCTTCCAATAAGCAGAGTACATTTTCTTTCCTAGCATAGGACCAATACAGTCTTACATATCTTTAATTACAACATAGAAATATTCTTATGTACAGTAAAATATTAGGCTATGCCAAGATGGTTTAACAACTATAAATCAGATTACCTTTTCTAATTTGTTATGTGTCAGAAACAGAGACTGGTCAATTTTCAGTGCACTAAATTCAGTTCTGGTATAGCAATTTTTTTTTAATTTATTTAATTTTATTTGTTTATTTTTAGAGAGAGGGGAAGAGAAGGAGAAAGAGAGGGAGAGAAACATCAGTGTGTGGTTGCCTCTCACATGGCCCCCACTGGGGACCCGGCCCGCAACCCAGGCATATGCCCTGACTGGGAATTGAACCGTGACCCTTTGGTTCACAGCCCGCACTCAATCCACTGAGCTACACCAGCCAGGGCTGGTATAGCAAATTTTTATTCTTGTGTTCATTTAGAATGTTTGACAACATGCCTGAAAATATATTTTTTAACTAGTGCATAAATTATTGAAGTAATCTGTTTAAGATTCAGACAATAATCCACAGTTAAATATAAATGTATATTATTATAGATTCTCATTTTGAATATAGTGACCCGTTAACTAAACTGTTTATACACATTTGTGTCATCCATAATCCATTCCTTTTTATTGTTGAATAGTATTCCACTGTATAGATAAACTACATTAATTTTATCAATTGCCCAGTTGATGATCATTTGTGTTAGTTCTCCTCTTGGATATTAACAATAAGGCTGCTATGAAAATTCATTTAAATATAAGTTTTTATGTGGATATATGATTTCATTTTTCTCATATAAATACCTTAAAGTAAAATGACTGGGTTAAATGGTAGTTATATTTTAACTTTTAAATAAACTATGAATGAAATACTACCTAGCAATAATAGAGAACAAACCTCTGATACATATAATAGTATGGATGAATGTGAACAAACAAAAAAAGAAGAGATTATATTGTGTAGTACCATTTATATAAAACTTTAGAATATATAAATTTTTTTGTTAGTAAAAGCAGACATTTTGGTGCCTGGGTTACTTATAAGTAAGGATGGACTGGAGAGGGACTCAACAGAACTTTGGGGAAGATGGTAATATATCATATTTTGATTATAGTGAAGGTTATGTAGATATGTATATTTGTCAAAAATATAAAACTGTCCATATATAATGGATGAAGTTTGTTTTTTATAAATTATAGCTCAAGGATGGTAATTTTAAAGTTGCTGTAAGCCATGTGTTTATGTCACCTCAACATTTAGAACCATGTGTGCTTTCTCTCAAGGAAATCTAATAACATAAATGTAACTGCCAATGTTCTATAATTCTTTAAATAAGAGTGTAATGAATATATTGTAAAATATTATAGAATATTATTTATATTTCTGAAATGGATATTAAAATATTTTGGCTATTATTTTAATCTCCCTATGGATACATATACATATATACATACAAGGTCTCTCTAGAAAAACTCCAACCATTGCTAATATAACGAGAATTGTTTGGGAGATACCATGTAACCTGGTGGCCAAGGAAAGTAGACTGGAATTCGCATGTGTGAACAATGACAACTTCACTGTACTAGTCAGTGGGGGTGGTAGATGCTGCTGAGTGAGCATGTGTACTGTGTGGCTATTGCATTCAAAATGATTGAGCAAGTAGAGCAACAACTCTGCACCAAATTTTGGGTTAAGCTTGACCGTTCTTTCGTGGAAACTATTCAGATGACTCAGAAGGATGCAGCTATGGGTCACTGGTGATTGGCAGTTTCATCATGACAGCACATCCACTCATGCATCATGTGGTCTGCAGAGTTTTTTGGCAAAATATTAAATCACCTCAGTGACTCAGCTCCCTTATAGCCCAGATTGGCACCCTGCTGCTTCTGGTTTTTCCCAAAACTAAAATCACCTTAGAAAGGGAAAAGATTTCAGACCATCAGTGGCATTCATGAAAATACAACAGGACAACTGATGGCAATTGGGAGAGCTGTGTGAGATCCCAAGGTGTCTACTTTGAAGTGGACTGAGGCATTGCTGTCCTATGTGCACTGTTTCTTGTATCTTGTATCTTCTTCAATAAATGTCTGTATTTTTCATATTACATGGCTGGATACCTTGTTGACAGATTCTCTCTCTCTCTCTCTTTCCCTCCCTCCACCCCCCACCTCTCTCTCTCTCTCTCTCTCTCTCTCTCTCTCTCTATATATATATATATATATATATACACACACACATATAATGTGTTAGTGAGATAACTTGCTGGCAAAAATGTGTCTAGGTGCATGATGGGAAGATGAGTATTGTCCAAGAGAAGTTTGACTTTCAAAAGAAAGGATTGGAGATGTTTTAGCATGTTTTTTTTTTTTTTTTTTTTGAATAGTAATGTGAGGAAAGACCAACTGCAGTAAAAAGTTTGCAACAGAGCATGAGATAACTATCCTCTGAGTCAATGACACAGTTGGATAGAAGGACATCAGGATTTTGGCTAGGGGAAGATTGGGCTGATATTTAAAATTTTTATCATATCTTTATTCTTACTGCTATATAAATTCACCTAAGGAAACTCAATAAAAAATGATTTAAAAACACAAGTCACATCAGAATTAAAACAAATATTATTTAGTCAGTTGATTGACCAAATAACTTTTAACAAATTAGTTCCTGCCTCTACAGTATGAATCTTAAAGACATGCTGTGGAGAGCAGTATCTGAAGCCGTATTTAGAGCCTGAGCAGTGTCGCAGTGACTAAGGGAGATGGATGCAGCCCCTCAGCAGACACAGTACAGCGTGGCAGACACACGTGTTTATCTGAAGGGTAACACCACCTTCTCAGAGCTTGTGCAGTGGAGCGACACAAACCACATGTATCTATAGAGTTTGCACAAAACAACATATTTCTATCAGAACTGATGTAAACATGTGCCTATCAAAGCTGACGCCTACAACATGTGCGTATTGGGACTGAGGAAAGCAGTGTGTACTTTTTCCAAAACAAGAAAAACATGTTTATGAGAAATTGTGCAAAATTGGCATGACCTTGCCACTAAAGAAACATGAAACAGAGGACTATGGGCAATGTATCCGCATCCAAAGAGCAAGTCACTCTGAGACTTCCTGCACAGTCTGCCTCAGGAGAGAAAGAGCTCTGCTGAGCTTCTGTCCCACTGACACTGCCTTGCAAGAGGTTGACCGCCCAGCCCCGTTGCCTCTCAGAGCCAGACCTGGTTTGCACTCTTGGGACTTGGGTGTGTTATTCTCCAATTCTCCTGTATGATATTATCACTGATTGTTTCTGAGTGATTATTATTATTATATTAGTATGGATTTGAATTGAATCTGCATTAATAAAAGGTAAGTAAATAATATAGTCGCCTGTGTTGGCTCCCTGTTATTTTTTGTTCCACTGCCACCTGTAGGAAGGATGGTTGTATACAGGTGGCTTGGCCCTTTCAGTTATTGAGGCTGGTGTCAGATGACCCAAGCAGGAATTAAAGAGTGGCTTATAGGAAAGACTATATCACAAAAAATCCACTCAAGACATATGCAGATTCTCAAGTGAAATGTCCTGTAATATTAATCTTGGAAAAGGGCAATTAAATTATGCTGCAAAGTAAACATTGCTTTTCAGGAAAAAACAAATAAATAAACATAGTTACATTGTAAAAAGTAATTAACCAAGCCTGTGTAGACAGCACCACCTTTTGTAGGATCTCAGCATTTAGAGTTTCATTGTGTTTTTATTATATAAATGGTTTGAGCCTGGTCGCAATAAATATGAAATCTCTGAATCACTGCAGTTCATATTCTGGCTTGGTTAGTTATATAATGGGGATGTGAGGTTTATGAGGTAGATCTTAATGATTTTACCTGCATCATTTTCTGTCTCACAAAGTTACACAATAAAATATTAATAGAACAATCCTGGTCATCTATCTTATAAATTTTTGACACTAGTGATAAGAATGATAGTGTATGTAGTGCTACTGACCTATCCTAAAGTCTAAGGAAGAAAGCCATAGTCATTCATTCAAAACATTTACTGAGGTTCCATTCCAAGCAAGAGTATACCTTCAGTTTTACGTGGAAAATTGACAGGAAACTCTGTACTAATCTCTCTTATTATTCTGTAGTGTGTGGGTGGGTACATAATTTTGTACACATATACGTAAACATTAATTTCTTTTTAAAATAATTGTATTTATTTCTTTTTAGAGAGGGGAAAGGAGGGAGAAAGCTGTGGAGAGAAACATCACTGTATGGTTGCTTCTCGCATACCTCCTACTGAGGACATGGCGCACAACCCAGGCATGTGTTCTGACTGGGAATCGAACCAGTGACCCTTTGGTTCAGAGGCTGGCACTCAATCTACTGAGCCACATCAGTCAGAGCTCACAAACATGCGTATTTCTTAAAGCCTACTGTGGACATATATCAATGCATGATTTTTTAGGCAAATAATTTAATGATATAGAACACTAGAATTTATCTAAACACAGTACTTTAAGTTACTATATTTTTGTCTTGAGTGCAGATCTGAAATGGTACAAATACCGAACCATGAATTAAATAGAATGGAAAACATATTTTTCTGACTTTCCATTCCTTATTGCCACTCAGCCTTACTTACCTCAGACTGTTCTTATTGAAGATTTTTAGTTAAACCTGATACACAACTTTTATATCAGGTAATTAAGTATTGCTGTAAGGAAATACTTTTTCCAAGATCTTTTTTTTTTTTTAATTGGGGAAAAATGATTTTCATAGAGATGTTTGTTTGATCACAAAAAAAATATTTTAAAAAGTGAATACCACAAATTTGCCAGTGGTAACTAATTTTTCCATTTACAGATATGTTTTGCACCCTGGCTGGTGTGGCTCAGTGGACTGAGTGCCTGCCTGCAAACCAAAGGGTAACTGGTTCGATTCCCAGTCAGGGCACACACCTCGGTTGTGGGCCATGTTTCCTGGTGCAGAGCACCAGGGTGTGCAAGAGACAACCACACATTGATGTTTCTCTCCCTCTCTTTCTCCCTCCCTTCCCCTTCTCTAAAAATAAATAAAATATTAAGAAAAGATATGTTTTGCTTTCTAGACTTGTAGTGAAATGTAAAAAGATATTTTTAACACTGGTTTGGGTTAGTTTTTCCTGTTTTATGTATTTTGAATATTTTTTAATATAAATCATGAAGACAATTTTAAAGTCTCATAGCTATATAACTTTGGAGGCAGAGTTTTATTTCAGGTTTATTTAATAACATTATCTTTGCTTTTTACTGTAATCACAAAGACATGCTCCTCACCCTAAGTATCATATACTCTAGGTGACAAAACCTACACTATATTAGTAATCCAACACAAGATCAGTAAAAATCAGTGATAAGAAACTATTTAATATATATATGCATATATATAATATATATGCATATATAATATATATAATATATATATGCATATATAATATATATATGCATATTTTGGTGTGTAAGCCAGATTACTTCTGTTTGAAGGAGATTTGTGGAAATCTTCATAAAGCAGTAAAGGCGCTAGCAGCTGAGCTTCATTCTGGTGGGTAAGTATAAATGGAGCATGTGGAAAATAAGGGGACACGTTTCCTGATGGAGAAAACATGTAAGCAAGTCTATATGTAATCTGCGATGTCAGGTGGGAGAGAGCACCATGACATTTCGGTTTCACATATTATAAAGTAAATTAGGAATATTTTAAACTTGTTTAGGATGTTTCTGTAAATTGACTGTATGTCAAAATTGCCATTAATCCAGAAAAAGCGTAAGTCCTAGGGCATAAAATAAGAACTAAGGAATAGAATGTGAAACAAATTAGGAAATAACTTCCTCTTCTCTGTAGGTCTGGACATTAATTGAGATAGTTAGGAATAGCCTGTGCCTGTGGGTAAGGCAAAGATTATACAGAGAACACCTTTTGTCTCCCATCGTAGAGGTGGAACAGGCAGTGGCAGGAGAGAGGCAAGGATTGCCAAAATCAGTATACCATCTGCCTCACAGTATTTGCTTAATTGAGGTAATGTTGATTAATAACATTATATGTTTCAGGTGTACAACATTATACTTTGATATCTGTGTAGTCTGTAGCATGTCACGACCAAAATCTACTTTCAACCCATCATCAGATATTTGACACCCTTTACCCATCTCACCACCCCTCATCCCCCTTACTCTCTGGTAATCAACAATATGTTGTCTGTATCTAGATGTTTGCTTTTGTTTTATTGTTTTGTTTATTTGTTTTATAGACCACATGTGAATGACATCATATTTTTTCCTTTTCCATCTGACTTATTTCACTTAGCATAACACCTTCAAGGTTGATTCATGTTTTGTAAATGGCATTGTTTCAAATTTTTATGGCTGAGTAGCATTCTGCTGTGTGTTTATCACATCTTCTTTATCCATTTATCTATTAGTGAACACTTAGACTGTTTCCATATTTTGACTATTGTAAATAATGCTGCAATAAACATAGGGGTGCATATATCTTTTTTGAATTAGTATTTTCCTAATTGTAGGGTAAACAGATACAGCCTGGCTTCTTCACCAAGATGTCTGGTCAACTAAAGGAAGCAGTTTCCCATAACCTTGAGAGTGGGCCTGATAAGTACTGTTCTCATAGCCTTGAGACTGGCTTTAACAAACTCTTCCTATAGCCTTTAGTGGGCTCACATGGGTAGAACAAAGCTCTGTTGTATAATATCTGTTGGCATTCTGCTGGCTTTGTTTGTATCCAGTACTTAAGGGACTTGCTGCTGGGTGTCACACTGGGGGACAGGTGACATGCAGGGCATGCAAGGCTCACGCAACTTGCAGCATGCATAGCTTGCCCACTTTTTAATAAAGGCATGTTAGACATCCCACAGCCCTGTGAATATTCTTCCATCTGCTCTAATCTAGAGTGGATCTGTCCAGCCTTGAACAGTAACAACAAAATAATTTTCAGATAAATATCCAGAAGTGGAATTGCTGGGTCATATGGTAGTTCTATTTTTAATTTTCTGAAGCACCTCCATGCTGTTTTCCATAGTGGCTGTACCAATTTACAATCCCACTGACAGTATATGAGGGTTCCCTCATTTCTGCATCTTCTCCAACATTTGTCCTTTCTTACTTTTTGAAAATAATAATTCTAACAGGTAAGAGGTGATATTCCTTGTGATTTGGATCTTTATTGTCCTCAGAATTAGTGATGTTGAACATCTTTTCTTACACCTGTTGGCTATCTGTATGTCTTTCTTGGAAAATGTGTCTATTCATATCCTCCGGTAACTTCTTAATCAAGTTGATTTTGTTGTTATTGAGTTATTTATTATCAGGGGCATGAGAGGAGTCATGAGAGGATTAGGCAAGGAGGCAAAGCAACAAACATTTGCTGAATCATTTTTTAAAATTGTGTTTCAGAAACAATGAGAGTGGGGCCTAATTTCTATCAATAGAGTTGGTAGGGCCACCCAAGTTTGAGTTAGACAAAGGGATTAAATATTATAAATTATGTTCAATTAACAGTGAACATACTTAAGTTTTTTTCTCATTTAACTTGCCATTGTCAGATATAAGTTTTCTCCTTACTGATGAACTAATTTTAGGAAACAATGAAAATATACCTTTAAAATATGTATAAAATTATCCATTACAAATCTTCCCAAACCTTTTATACACAAAGAAGAACTATAAATTTTAAAAAAGTAAGCATGGCATAGAGGTCCCACTATCTTATTTGAACCACGGAAGTTATTTGTAGGACTTATGTTTGCTTAGGATATACAAGGTATGGCATAAATCATGTCCCTTTTTATTACAAAATCATAAGTATGTAATTCTGTAACATAACAATATCACACTTAAGCAAACTATATGACATTTTAGGTGAAATGTCCAAATGAAAACTATAAATTATTACGCCCATGTTATTACCCTACTAACCACACTCAAGCAGGCCTTACATCTGCTGGACTCTGTATTTTGGGTAAAGGAACCAATTCAGGAATAAAGTTCTTTGGATAGTGAATAAGGTTTTATAGCTTTTTATCTAATTTTCTAGTTTCAAATCTAATAATACCATAATGGTATTTCAAAAAATTATTTCTACTCCCAATATGCAACTTTTCTTCCCTATAAGAAATAAGGATCTTATTGTATGTCTATAATATCACTTTCAGATGTAAGATCTGAAAATCAATATGTAGACTTGATTTGTACAGATCCACTTTATCAACTTAAAAACATTATAGAATATCTATGATTCAGCATGGATCAATCTTTTTTTGTGAAAATAAGATTTTCCATTACTGTTGAATGCTGCTAATTCTCACCACAGTTTTTACAGCCCTATACATATTGATGGGAAAGCATCAAAGTTCAATACCCTAAGAGTCACAATTCAATCAGTTCAATAAATCCAGGAAGGAATTAAACTATGACAGCTAGACCATAAATGTCAGATTAATTCACTTTCACTCTAATATTTTAGGCATTAAATATTTTAAGAAGTGATTTTTCTTATAGATTGAATGTAGAAGACTGGGATAATAAAAATCCTTTTATGAAAAGGGGAACATTTATTCTCAGGCATGCACTGATTCTCATTTATATACTATTGAGGCTTTATGAAGCTTTCTTCTGAAATCCTCATTACCACCTGAAACAACTTACTTTATGAGTTTCAGGTTTGAAACTTCAGATATCTTGTAATATATATATATGCCTTCTTTACAAAAGACTTTTTCCTGAGCAGATATTAGATGATTCTGACAAGTTAGCACATTAATTTATAACTATTGCATGTCAGTCAGTGTTATCTGTTCATCCAGTCAGTTGTGCTGCTTCTCTGGCCACAAACCTCACTGGTAACCTTAATCTGGCATCCTGAGCACTTAAGTGAACACTGAGAACTGAGCACAGACCATGATGTTATTGAGAAACAAGCAAGAGGTTATGCACTGCAGACCATAGGAAAAAATATCACTTTCACACAAAAAAGGTAGTGTATTTTAAAAACTCCACAACTTCCAATTTCATATCAATAATAAAAATAACATAGAAGTTTAGTTCAGGGTGACTCATAAAAAGTTAGAAATTTACAAAAAGGATCCATAAACCCATAATTAGGAAAAATGTACTTGAAAAAATGTTTGGTATCAGTCCCATGTGTAAACCAAAAGTATTTGTTTTCCCATACTTGTTCTTATGAACTTATTAATAACTACACAACATTTTTTTAAATCCTACCAGAACTTTACCTTAACAGAACTTGAAATCTTAAAATAAAGCATTGTTTGATGATACAACAGGCAAAATTTTTTAGAATTTAAGCATAATATTTTTCATCACAATTTGACGCTGGAAATAATCATAAGATACGGAGCTGGTAGCAGGGAGCTTACCCCTAGGTTATTTTCTTTACTATGGGGGGGAAATTAAATTCTTTTAGTAAATCTATGTGCTCAGCAATTTTTGCCTTGCCTGAATATCAGAATTCTTTGAGATTTCTTTAAGATCAGGTCAATGTCTTCCCAAGCATACTTTTAAGGGGAAGGGAAGGACATCACCCAATTCTAACATCATTATGCTCCTCCCTGAAACATCAGAGCTGCTAAAAATCCGTGAAAGCTCCAGTCTGAGTGAGTGTGTGATCACTTTAAGTAGAACATTCAACACACCTCACGGAATTTTTAAAAAGCCATTTAAATTATCAATTTTATAAAATAAAAGCAACAGTGAAATTACTAAGACTTTAACTTAGTTTCTCCTCTGAGTCCGGTCTGAAGAACTGAGCTATTACAACTCTGTCCTCTCATTCCCATAGCATCCTGGGGAGCATGGAGCATATTCTCTCCCTCACTCTCAACTTTTCCTACAAGGCTGCTTGGCAGAACAGCAGTGTTTGAAAGATGCTGGTTAAGTGAAAAATTGAAAAAGCTAGTTAGTAAATAATTGGATAAAAGATTCTATAATAGTTATCCACATGGAACTATAAAATTGTTTCTCACTTGATACTATCAACAGAACATTAATTATCATGTGGGTAAATGTACAAATGTGAATTTTTTAAAAATTATCAAAATAGAAGAAAATACAGAATATATTTTAAACTTTGATAGATTTTAAAAAACACTAAATAACAAAACTTAAATAATTTTATAACAGATATTAGCATATATATGAAAAAGAGAGAATATATATGCATGTATATATGTGTGTGTGTGTGTATATATATATATATAGGATAATTATATTTACTTTTATACCTTAAGCAGAGCAAGAATGGAATTACATTAAAATAGTTAAACAGTGAATTGATAGAGTCACATTTGAATAGCAGGTAGTTATGTATAGAAATATACAAATTAAAAACTAATTTGTGTCAATAAAAATGATGAATAAATCACTGATAAGTCATTTATTTGTGGTACCATATTATTCTTCAGGCAGAAACATAAAGGGATAGCATTCACAAGATGACATACAGACAAAAAGGGATAAAATTTTTACTTCTGAATTTTCAGGCATCTATTGACAAAGAATAGCTTTGGAATTTTTTCACTTTTTCTTCTCCAAGAATTTTGCACAAATATACTATATATATATATATATATATATATATATATATTCCACAAATGTATGTCATTTAAATTATATATTTTCCACATACAAATGTATGTGAAAAAACATATATATAAATATGTATGTATACATAGGAAATATGTGTATACATAGGAAATATATATATATATCCTATTAAATTCTAGAAAAAACAAAAAAAGTAAATGAATAGGCAATTCTTTTGAAGAAAATATGGACACATAATAAAGTATGAAAGTATTTTAATAAAAAGTATTAGATAAATGATAGAAATTCAAATTAAAATATATAATATACCACTTTATCGGCAAAAAATAAAGCTTTACTATATAAATTCTTGACTAATTTTCATTACACAGGTTCGTAGTGGGGACTAAGTGTATTGAATTAAAAGAGAACATTTGAGGATTAGAAGAAGTGCTTTGAATCTCCAAGTTATTATTTCTTCTGTTCACTGCAGCAAGTGGAAATTATGTGCATGTAAGAAGTGGGTAATTGCATTTGTGATCTCTGATTACTAGAGCCAGGGCTGGAGAGGCTTCTTCAGTGAGGCCATATCTATAATGAAATCACTAACTGAATTTTCTGCATGTACTTCTCTGCCTCAAATATAAAACAAGTATCAAGAGGCATCTACAATACTTATACAGCAAAAAAAAATCAAAAGGGGAAGATAGTAATATTTAAACAATTTTAATATTACTGTTCTCACATTGTATAATAAGGAAGTTTCCTTACCTCTTTTTAAAAGTCCTTTATTTATTTAAAGCTCTTCCTTTAAGCATCTTTTTCTACCAGTATTTTTTACCAGTTCCCCCCCCCCTCAGGCAGTCATACCTACAACACACATTTCTCAAAAGCAGACCCTGAGATAAAAAATTGAATGCAGGTGGTTTTTATTCAAAGTCATTTTAGGAAGGACAAGTGACTATCAAGGAGTGTATGGTGAGACGAGAAAATAAACAATAAAGAATACATTACTACTGGCTTATTTCTCTTAGATGGAAATATGGAGCAGACTGAAAGTAAACAGAAGGGAAGGAGGAGAGGACAATGGTGGAAAGAAGAGGAAGGGACTAGACAATGAACATGTATGAATGAGTCCTGGACATGGACAACAGTGTGGGAATTGACTGTGGGAGTGGGGGGTGGGATGGGTGGGGGAGGGCAAAGGGGGAAAATTGAGACAAATGTAGTAGAGTAACAATAAAAATGATTTTAAAAAGAATACATTACTATTTAGCAGGTTACCATTGTAGACAACTGGAAATTAACCCTGTAGAGATCTCTGAGGAACCAAGTAAAACTCATCTAAAGATTAACCAACTGAGGAATTCTAAAGCACAATTTTGGATTCCAGCCCCTGTTGCTTGCAGATATACTCTAAGCCATTCTAAAACAATGTCTCTATGCGTCTGTCCTCTGACTATCTGTGACTAGCTTTGATTCTGTAATTTACAAATATCATTTGTATTTGTCTTTGAAGTTCATATCTTATGTCTTTAATATGTTGCCATATGTTTTTTCTGCCTACCAAATCAATTTCAATTTCTTAAAATTATAAACTGTGCCTCTTAGTTTGTTAATAGCTGAGCACATGGAGCAACACTCCTTACAAGAGCAATTTTCAAAAGCAAAGCATTATAACAGCTGATCAGCTCAGCTGGAAGGGCACAAACTAGGTCTATAGTGATAAAAAAACTGAATTTGCTATGACAATAACCACTCATTTATGACATGAATTGAGATAATAAGTGTCAAAAATACCCTGTTTTCTTATATTATTGGGACTGATGTTTTAAAACTAAACTAGACCCTAATTCCCTTTAGTGAACTGCATATTTTTAACATGGAACTCATTCTTCTAATGTTTCTAAATCTCCTAGGTAAACAATCTAAATCCATAGTTTGATAAATACATGTACCTAATAATAAACTCAATAGATTATTTATTATTTATGATTTTCAGTGTCTCATTTTACTAGTAAAGTAAACATAAATCTAGTCATTTAAAGTAAAGCATCAATAAAATGATATTTAAATATTATTGTTAAAGTATGCACTTCTTTGCTAAAGATGACTGAACTACTAAAGAAAGCAAAGTATTTATGAAACATTAGACTGAATCTTCTTAGTTTACACTTTAGTGAATTAAATACGCAGAGAAGATATTAATTCATGCACTCAGTCATATATCTAAAAGTATGAACATGAAATATATAGAGCTATGAAAATACTTTATCAAATAGGTGAACAGGAAACAGTTACATGCAACTATATGCTCTAACTTTGAGCAGCTGAATGAACAAAACATCAAATGACAGAAAATACTTTTCAAATGGAGCATGTATATCTCTCCCCACCCCAACATCCCATTCAGAAATAACTTCCACTGACAACCTTCCAATATCAATGTATTCATCCAAATTCCACAGCAAAAAATATGTAAGTTTTAAACTTGAATCTCAAAGCTATGAGTATTTCCTAAGGAATTCACTGCATGTTATCCTTGCATTTGGTTGTTTGGTACTTAAATCATGGATGATCTCTATTTTCCATCTTTACCATGGAGATTTTATTATAAATAAGATACTCAGATGAATAAGATCAAAGACAAGTAGTTTAGAAATCCTGTGTTCTATTTATGGACTAGATTTAAATGCAAAAATTGAAGGGAAAAACAAGAAGAGAGACAAGATATGGTTAATAACTCAGTAAATCTGAAAGATATCCAGATGTACAATACACAAAAAAGATAAGGTCATTTCACAAAGGCTTCAACCAATCAGTCTTTTTTCACCCATATGTGTCATTTACAGTGGGGTGTGGCCTTTGTTCTGGTCTAAGATGACTGCAATAACTCCATCTATAATGACATTTGTGCTCCAGTTTGTAAGCCAGAGAAGGGTAAGAATGCTGTGCCTCATTATTTCCAGAAGAATTTCCAGAATACTCAAAGATCACTATGAAAAACTCTTTATAGAGTGATGATATAATTGATCATTTATTTAATCTTTACATTGACATTATTAATTCTTCAAAGCTGAATGAATTTATTTGTTAACCAATGAGATACCATTAGGCATTCATTTTCTCACACATTCATGAGTTAAAATAAACCTAGGACTCTTGTACTACTTGTTCATAAATTTTATTTCATTAAATGAGACTATATAGGGTTCTTGATACAATATATTTGAAAAAATAATTAACACTCATTTTTGTTCTAATTTCTTTTACAAAGAAAATGATTTTTTTTTACACTGAATAGAAGAAAATAAGTTCAGGGATGGGAAATAGGTTGCAAAAAAAAAAAAGAAAGCTCTAAAAGATTGTCAGAGAGCCTTGTTTCTCTAATTTAATTGAGATGTTCTCAACTTTACAATGTTATTAATGTTCTTCCAGGTACAGGAAGAACTCAGAGATGTAATGTCTTATCACTGTTTTGCATCTGTGAGATGTGATTGAGGAAGGCATTAGAAGATTGGTGTTGAGACTTTTTGTATCAGTAAAATTTACACACACTGAGGCAGATAGAATTTGAAATGATATAGTGGTTTCAATCTTGTGAAACATTATAAAACATAATCAAAGGGTGAACTGAAGGGTCTCTTATAGAACTGGCAATCACTGAGCAAAATGTAAAATGAAAAAAAGTAGTAAAGCTTCACAGATAGTAAGAATAGTATTTGAAGATCACCATCTAGACAGATATTCAGGAACTAAAAAAAAAAAAAAAAAAAATGTGAATTGGCCTGGCAAGTCAGTGAGCGAGTAACATGAGATGTGTGAGGAAGATAGGATTGACTTAGAGGCCAAAGTAATGATTCTGTAAGTTATTTTAAGTACAAAGAGGAACCATAAAAAATTTCAGGAAAGAAATAATATTAGTTCTGCCTTTTTAAAAGGACCATAGTAAGTTGAAAGTATTAGAACAAACACATTTGTAAAGCAGGGATTCTACTAGAAAGATATTACATTAGTTCAAGTAAATAATGCAAGTAGTGATAATGATGTTGAGAGTGAGTGGTCCAATTGAAAAGAGATTCATTCTGTAGAATCACAAGCCTTGTAATTGAATGCATTTGTGTGTGAAAAAAGAGATGTCAATCACTTTTCTCAGCTTCAGTGACTGTCTTTCCACTGTAACTCTTGCTATCATCCTTGTTGATTTTAGTATCTACTTGGAAAATTCATGCAAAATGTTTAGTCCTAAAGAGCATGACATCATTTACAATGAACTTCTTTTGATTTCAGCAAATAACTTTCAGTTACATCCTAGACTTTGACATCTACTTCAAATTAACCAAAATGTAAAGTCACTCAGTTCCAGAGTCTCATTCCATGTGTTGCTAGTGGAAATGAGACTTTTCAGGTAGTCACTAGGAAAGCATTCTAAGGACACATGTATGGGAGGTTGATGTTTTCTGATAAGATGTATTGAGATTGAAATGGGTGCCCGAGCCCAGGTTCCTGAAGTCTCAACTACTCCATCCCACTGTGAAAGAAGTCCACTTTGTTTTCATGAAGACCAGAACAAAGATGGTGTCAAAAAGTTCTATGCCATTGGTTCTGCCCAGTTCAGTCCCTGTCCTCTCATCCAGCTAGCTTAGTCTGTGCTCCCAGCTGCAATTCCTCTGGTGCTGTTCCCAGTACCACATGGTCTGCTGCAGGGCCCAGGCAGCTGATAGGCCCACATGGCTGCTGTGTAGAGAAAATGCATGAACGAATGGGGTGAGTGAATGTTACTGGGATTGGGGGAGAGAAATGGTGGTGATAGGAGAGATAGAGAGAGATGATGATGATAGAGATAGAGATAGAGATGATAGAGATAGAGATAGAGATAGAGATGATAGAATGCTTTTGTTAGCTTGGATTATATTATCTCATGCTTGGAAAGTTCCAGGCACCTTATCAAACTAAACAATCAACTTCCCAATCTTTTGCATCTGGTGTTGAATCCTCTCACTAACCAACCCATTTCCTACATTTTCTGAGGTGCTGTGCCCCTTATCAAACATGATACTTTTCTGAAGCTAGGCTCTGCCACTTACGCTCACTATCTTAGTTCCTACTATGCATGCCTCATAGAAGGTGTACCTCTCACAGGGCCAACTTTGCTTCTACTGGGCATGTACCCAGCAGAGGAATTTCTCCTGCTGTTTTATCTTTCTTTGGTAACCCTCACTAGTGACTGGAAATTATTCTTCCTGCCTGCCTTGGGGGTTAGGTCCCAATGCCGTCGTTGCTGAAAAGCCCATGAATGCTGTAATTTCCCAGTGAAACAGGATCAGTGTTCAATTCAGCTTCTCAGTGAATTAGACTTCTTAACATCTGATTCCCTGTGCTCCCTTCTTTATTAATATCTAGCTAGCTATGCTAACATATAAAGGCCACCTCTCATAGTTATCCTTCCCATGAAGTATTCTGGTTTATTGGCATATATATATTTATCTTTTACACATTAACTTCTGTCTCCCATTTTTCAGACTTGGTTTACATGGTTCATCATTTCAGTAATTAATTAATATCAAAAATTCCCTTGCCACTCTGATAATTCCTTGATCTTTCCTGGCATTCTGATTGTACCCAACTGTTGTTATTCATGCTTTGGACTTTGATGTTTTATAGGTCTTTGTGAGTTTATTATCACTTCAAAATCAATCTTCTGTTTTAAGTAAACATTAACATTGTCTGCAAAATATTCCATCATTTCTTAGCTTTTTAATGACTTCCAACTTCTATTTTTAGTACTTTCCCATGTTCCTTGAGTCTCCTACTCCATATGTCCTTCAAGCATGTTAACAACTAACTTCACAGAAGAAATAGATATGAAATTAAAACTGGTAACTTCCAGTCTCTGATCAAGTATGTAAGAAACTTGGAAATTCTCATTCTGCCTAAGAACAAATTTGAAAAATAACAAACTGGAAAATCAGCAATTTTGCTTAAGACCATAAGAAAGCAAGGTCATAGGGCAAACTTCCATCCCCAAACATAGAGGTGCACACCAGCATTTGCAGAGAATCACAACTTACCAAAGTAGAAATGCTTGAGAAGAAGCCTCTGCAAACTATGGTTGAAAAATTGCTAGAAGTTTAGTGTGGACAAGTCTCATAATTAAAGCTCCAGGAATGTGCCAGTCATAAGAGACTCCCAGATCTTTGTAAGTTTTACCGCTAAGTCCTCTGCAACAGCGATTCCCAACCTTTTTGGCACTAGTGACAAGTCTCTTAATAGACAACTTTTCCATGGGCTGGGGTAGGGGATGGTTTCACAATGATTCAAGTACATTACGTTCAAACGCACCCACTGCTGTATGGCCTAGTTCCTAATAGGCCCAGACCTGTACCATCCACAGCCGGGAGGTTGGGGGATTCTTCAGAAGTTTCTCACAGCGAGTGAGTATCTGAGACAAATCTTCTAGTGCTCTGGAAAGTAACCAGAGAAAAGTAGCCATTTTGAAATATGCCGGAGCATTCTGTTCTTCATAACAAGGCTTACCTTTAAGAGAAATTATTTAACTAGGTTCTTACCTATTGTGATTATCTCAGATCCCAAACAATCTGGGGGAAGAGAAATACCGAATTCCAGTCCAACTCTAGCCATCTTGACCAACCTAAAAAAAAAGAAAATTTAACAAACATTTGTGAACTGTCTTTCCCAGGGTCATTGGCTCAGGGAAAAAAAGAAAGAAAGAAGAAAGGAAGGAAGGAAGGAAGGAAGGAAGGAAGGAAGGAAGGAAGGAAGGAAGGAAGGAAGGAAGGAAAGAAGAACGAACAACCCTGAGATCTAATTATAGGATTTTAGAGTGCTTCCCACCCTCTCATCGCTAACTAACTTACCAACACACCACTATGGGCCTGAATAACAGAATACCTTTTACCTAGTATACCTTGATTTTCTACAACAACTACAAAAACTAGAAGGCATACTAAAAAGCACAGTTTGATGAGACAGATAAAGTATTAGAATTAGACTAAAACAATCAGAAATGTTGAAACTATTATACTGGTAGTTAAAAGAAAATCCAAATCTATAATATGGTAAGGGATATAATGGATGAAATAGGCAAAATATAAGAACAAATAATTGATGTAAACATAAAGATGGAAACTCTAAGAGTAAATCAAAAAGAAATGCTAGATATCAAATACATTGTAACACAAATAAAGAGTGACTTTGAGGTGCACATTATTAGACTGAATATGGTTGAGAGAAGACCCTATGCTTAAGGATATGTAAACAGGTACTTCTAAAATGGAAAGTCAAAGAGGAAAAAGGAATTAAAAATGTAGAACAAGATACCCATGAACTATAGGACTACTATAAAAGGTGTAATATATGTGTAATGGAACTACTGGAAGAAGAAGAGAGAAAAAGAAAAAAGAAATATGCAAAATGATAATGCTGAGATTTCACCCAAATTAGTTTCAGACATCAAATCACAATCTAGGTATCTCATAGAATACCAAGCAAGTTAAATGCAAAACAAAACAAAACAAAACAAAACAAAAACCTATACATTGGTACACCATTTTGAAACCAAAGATAAAGAATCTTGAAGAACAACTAGAGGGAAAAAAAAAAAACACTTTACTTACAGAGAACCAAAGATAAGATTTTTATCTGATTTCTCCTCAGAAACTATACAAGCAAGAAGAGAGTAGAACAAAACATTTATGGAATTGAGAAAAAATAAGTGCCAACCAAAATTTTATATTTTGCATAATGATCCTTCAAAAGTAAAAGATGAATGAAGCCTTTCTCATATAAAAAATTGAGGAAATTTGCTGCCAATAGATATGAGATGCAAGATATGTTAAATGAGGAAAAATGATAGGCATCAGAAACTCAGATTTAAATAAAATAAAAAGAGCATTAAAGAAGGTATAAAAGGGGGAGAGACCTCTTCTACATTGGCAAAATGTTTCCCTTTGAGGACTATTTCCACATGGAGAAATAAAGAAAAAAAATATCGCTTGGGGAGAGATCAGGTGAATAGAGAAGATGCAGCACAGAGCCAAGCCATTTTTGGTCAAAACATGCTGAACAATCAGCACACTATGGGCAGGTGTGCTTGTAATTCACCCATCATGAAATGGGCAGATATGTTGAAAAAGCTTTCAAAAAAATTTCCCTGAAACCAACCTTAGCCTCTCACAACAACATCAGCAGGCACACTTATACAGATTCATTTCTAGTACACTCACCTAGTGAGGGAAGCCTGTACTACAAGGGGCCCAATTTTCAAAATACAATTTGGGGTTTTTGTGCCTACCCACATATTGGAAGTTAAAATAAAAAAAAAACAATTTTCTTATTCTTAATTTATCTAACAACATTTGTATAATAATAACTATATATTAATGTATGCATGCTTATATGTTCATATATGTATACCTATGTATGCATATGTATAATGGGAATAAATCACAGCAAAGATAAGAGATGGGAGAAGGAATTATAATTTTTTCTTATTATCAGATAGTTGTGCTACCTTATTATTGAATAGCAGTATATGTTATTTGAAAGTATATTTAAATTGGAAAACATATATTTCAATCTCTAGGACAAACACTGAAGAATTTAAAAATGAAAGTGCAATTGATACTCTATAAAGGAGAGAAACATCAATTGTATAAAAATACCAGTTAAAACCACAAAGGGCAGAAAAAGAGTAGAAGATAAAACAAGAAAAAAAGAGCAAGGAATAGAAAACAAAACCAAATATAGTAGATATTAATTCAATATACCAATGCTCCCTTTAAATATCAATGATCTTCATGCACTAATTAAAATATATAGTTAGAATAGATCAGTAAATCAAGACCTCTGTATACATTGTCTAATAGAAATCCAGTTTAAATATAAATATACATGTAAAAGTAAATGTATGACTAAAGTTACATCAGGCTTATACTAATTTAAAAAGTAGAGTACTATATTAGTTTTAAATAGAACAGAATTCAGAGCTAAATATATTAAGATAAAGAGTGGGCATATTGTGACAAGCTCTGTCTGGAAAAAGCCCAGCCATTTTTAATATGAGAATGGTTTGCACAACATTGATGTAACCAGGCAGCCAAGGAGAATGGACTGGAATGCACATGTGTGAACAATGACAACTTCACGATGCTAGTTGGTGGGGGTGTAAGACGGTATTGAGTGAGCATGTGTACTATGTGGCCATCGTGTTCAAAATGACTGAACAAGTAAAGTAATGAATCTGTACTGAATTTTGTGTTAAGCTTCAACATTCCTCCATGGAAACCATTCAGATGATTGAGAAGGCCACAGCTTTGGGCAACTGGTGACTGGCATCTTCATTGTGACAATGTGCCCACTAATGCATCATGTCTCATGTAGAGATTTTTGGCAAAACATCAAATCACCTAGGTAACTCAGCCCACCTTATTGCCCAGATTTGGGGCCCTGTGACTTCTGGACTTTCTCAAAACTAAAATCACCTTTGAAAGGGAAGAGATTTCAGACCATCAATCAGATTTAGGAAAATATGACAGGGCAACTGATGGCAACTGGGAAAACTGTGTGAGATCCCAAGGTGCCTACTGTGAAGGGGACTGAGATGACATTGTCCTATATGTTTCTTTTATCTTCTTCAATAAATGTCTCTATTTTTCATATTACATGGCTGAATACCTTCTGGACAGACCTGGTATGATAATAAAGGAGTTTATCCTCCAAGGGAACATAACAATCCTTAATGTGTATGTGCCTAATACCACATCAAAATACATGGAGCAGAAACTAACACAACTGCAAAGAGATATAGATTAATCTACTCTATCACAAATGGACAGTTCTAGCAGGCAAAAGAATAGTGAAAACATAGCTGAACTCAAAAACACAATCAATCAACTGGATAATTGACATCTATGGCATACTTTACCCAACAACAAAATATGCATTCTTCTCAATCTCACATGGAACATTCGCCAACATAGACCTAATTCTGGGGCTATCAAAAACCCCAATAAATGCAAAAGTAAAGAAATTGTACAATGTTTGTCCTCAGACCACTATATGTGTAAAATGGAGAAAAAAATAACAGAAAGGTAGCTGGAAAAAGAAACAAAATGACTGGAGATAAAATACACTTCAAAATAGCATATGGGTCAAAGAAAAATCTCAAGTGAAATTAAAATATTTTAACTAAATAATAAAAATACAATTTGTCAAAATTTGTGGAAAGCAGAAAAAGCAGTACTGGGAGTGGGGGATTTATAGTTAGGAATGCATATATTAGAAAAGAAGAAAACTCTAATTAACTGTACAAGAAACAAAAGAGCAAATTGAATTTGCTCCAAAGAAGAAGAAAGGAAATAATAAAAATATTAGAGTCAAAGTCAGGTAAATTGAGAATGGAAATCAATAGAGAAAATTTACAAACCAATTTTATACATTAAAAGATTCATAAAATCTATAAGCCTTTTATCATAACTAACAATATAAGAGAGAAGATTCAAATTACTAATATGAAAAATGAAGACATCATTTTGTATTCCATATAAATTCAAAGGAAAGTTAATGAATAATATGAATAATTCTATGCCTCCAAATTTGATAACTTAGAGGAAATGGACCAATTTTATCAAAGACACAGTCTAGTAAAACTCACAAAAGAAGTAATTAACCATTTGTATAGAGAGCTCTGGCTGGTGTAGCTCAGTAGATTGAGTGTTGGACTGTGAAGCAAGAGGTTGCTGGTTCAGTTCCCAGGCACAATACCTGGATTGTGGGCCAGGTCCCCAGTAGAGGGTGTGCAAGAGGCAATTACACATTGCTGTTCTTCTCCCTCTCTTTCTCCCTCCTGTCCCCTCTCTCTAAAAATAAATAAATAAAATATTAAAAATAATTTGTATAGAGATATAACTATTAAAGAAATTAAAATAGTAGTTAATTCTTTTCACAAACAAAAAGTAACAGGTACAGATGCATTCACTTGTAAATTCTAGCGGACATTAAAAAAATATATAACAATTACCTATAATCACTTCCAGATGTATACAGAAGTAGAAAAAATAATTACTAATTCATTTTAGGACAGTTTACCTTAATTACAAATCATACAAAAATTTTACCATAAAAATACAGATCAATATCTTACATAAACATAGGTGAAAAAATTCTAAAAAATACTAGCAAATCAAATCTACTAATGTCTGAAAAGAAGTATATATTTCAACCAAGTAAATTTATCTCAGGAAAATATAATAATTTCAACATAAAAAAATCAATTAATTGATTTATTTTTACTATATGTTTCCATTATCATTTATCCCCTTTTACTCTCCTCTCCCCCACAATCATCACACTGTTGTCCACGTCCATGAGTTGTGCTTCCTTCTTGTTTGATCCTTCCATAGCTGTCATCCTGCTCTCTAAGTCTGTCTCTATTTTGCTTGCTAGATCATTTACTTCATTATTTAAACAGGCTTAAGAACAATTATAAGACTGTATGAAGAGATGCATAAAAGCATTTGATTAAATTCAAACACATTGAAATAGAGTTCTATCTATATCCCCCCTAAATTAACTCTTCAAACATTTTTCTTATATTTTCTGCTTTCATCTTATCACCTCTTAACCTAATTTAAAGCTCATTGCAGACTGATTTTGAGTGCTGAAAGGCTTTAACAAACTACATATCTTCATGTTCTGATATACCAAGGTCATGTTCAAGTCTAAAATAATTTAACTTCAGCACTATTTACCATTACTTTCCTTCCTTTTTTTTTTAAATCCTCACTCAAGGATATGCTTATTGATTTTAGAGAGAGAGGAAGGGAGAGAGAGGAAGAGGGAAAAACAGAGAAATGACAATATGAGAAATACTGATCATTTGCCTCTCTCAAACCCACAACTTAGGTATGTGCCATGAGTGGGAATCAAACCCACAACCTTTTGGTCTCTGGCAAAATGCTCAACAAATTGAGCCACCAGACCAGGTACTATTTACGTTTTCTTCACTTAAACCCCTTTTGGCCTGTTTTCTATTAACACTTTCTTCTATTTTCTCCTATGTTTCAAGCTATATACTCACTGACTGAATTATTTTATTTAGCATAATACCCTCTAGGTCCATCCATGCTGTCCCAAATGGTAAGATGTTATTATTTTCATGGCCAAGTAATATTCCATGATTATATGCGTACCACAACTTTTTATCTACTTTTCTATTGATGGGCACTTGGGTTACTTCCATTTCTTAGTTATGGCAAATGCCACATTCCACTTATATGTGGAATCTAAAACAAATTAAGCAAACTAACAAAACTGAAACAGAGTCAGACATTTAGTATAGACTGATTTTTGCCAGAAGGGTGGGAGGTTGGGGGTCTGGGGTCAAAGATGGTGAAGGGATTTAGCTGTACAAATTGGGGGTTACAAAATAGGGAATGTAGTCAATAACATTGTAACCACTATGTATGGTGCCAGGTGGGTACTGGAAATATCAGGGAAACACTTTGTAAAGTATATGATTGTGTAACCACTATGCTATACTTCTGAAATTAATACAAAATAATATGGAATGTAAACTGTAATTGAAAAATAAAATTTAAAGTTCTTTAAAAAATGCATACATGCTGTCTCTTTGACTCTTCTTCTGGCTTTTCTATCTTTACTCAAATATGACACTCTTCAATGACAACCCTAGACTTTCTTCTTTTCTCCCGTGACAGTCTCCCAAAGTTATTTTATACACACGTATGCCTTCAATAACTATATATACATTGTGAACACCTGGACTTAAATACCATTTACACAAACATGAGACATATATTCATTCTCAAATTCCCCTCTATGTTTCCACCTCATAGGTCTGTTTTCTCATTCAACAATCCTACTTATGTAACTAAAAAACAACTAGAGTGTATCATATTCAGTGCCTATCTCATAGTCTTTTCCACACCACCCGATTTCAATCAGTATTTTCCTTCTTTTCTTATTTAGTGACATCATTTACTCCTTTTGCAACTGAAAGTTCCACTGGATGACTCCCTCTTCCTCATGCCCACAATTCATTACCACCCCCCTCTGAGTGTACATTTTAGAACATTTCCAAGTCTCTCATCTTTTTATTGTTTTGATCACCTTAGTTCAAGCCATCATAATTTCTTGTGTCCTTTGTAAATCAAACCTCCGTCTCCACACATTTAAAACTCCTCAACTGTTTCTAGTTATAAATTGTGTAAATAGAATTTTGCAATTAACCTACCATTGTTTCTTTACAATTATTTGGTATCACTTCCTTCTTGTCTAAGTGGTTTATTTCCTCGATCCACATTGGCTTCCTGTGTTTCCTTTTACTTCAGAAACTGATTTCATCGTCCTTCTTCCATTCCAACATTCATGTTGGCAGAGAATTTTCTGATATGGACTGAGAGTTTATTAGAAGTGATCGTATACTTGCATGGAATTTAGCACTGCCTGTTAAATCTTACATACCAGTTGTAACTTGTAAAGAAGGGTGATTATAAAATAAATACTTTGTCTATTAAACCACAGCTGTGAGCTGCTTAATGATGGAATAAGTTCTGAGAAATTCATCATTAGGTGACTTTCTATTTTGTGAACATTGTAGACTGTACATTCATACATTGCTTAACAATGAGTTTCCATTCTGAGAATTTTTCATTAGGTGATTTTGTCATTGTGCAAACATCATAAAGTGCACTTATACAAACCTATCTATAGTATAGCCTAATGCTCCTAGGCTACAAACTGTAGAGCATGTTATTGCACCACATACTGTAAGCACTTATAACACATGGTAAGTATTCATGTACCTAAACATTTTAGACATAAAAAGATATAGTAAAAGTATGATATAAAAGATAAAAATAGTGCCTTCTATAGGGGCACTTACCATGAATGGAGCTTATGGGACTAGGAGGTGCTCTGGGTGAGTCAGTGTGTGAGTAGTGAGTGAAGGTGAAGGCCTAGGACATCTCTGTACACTACTGAAGACTTTGTAATCACTGCCCCGTAGCTCTCCCCTCTGCTTCCTTCCTTCCAACATAGAAATAGAACATTGCAGCTGTCAATGCTGCTTTGTAACTAGAGATGTGACCTGTATTGATTGGACAGGTGTAGATAACCATTATATGGACTGTCAGGAGGGAATGAAAGGTGGCCTGAGGATCAGTAGGAATAAGAAATCAAGATGGAGAGATAAACGAACATAGGCGATTGTGCTAGCAGTGTGGTTTTGCATATTGCACGTTGGAGCAGTGGTCAAAGAACTTTGTGGCACTCTTAAAAATGAGAGAGAAAGAAAGAGAGAGTATTTGTAGAACTTAGGACTTCTTTTTAGTTCCATTGACCCTACGTGGTACTAAGTACTCTCTCTGGCATTTCATTAAAGAAATAAAACTAACCTATGCTTTACATCATTGTAACCTAAAAATAATTCCAAAGTACAAGAACAGACTGGCTCCAGACTGCCACGTAAAAAAATTTACTAAAGTGTTAGTGGCACTTATTACTTGTCAAGGGAGCTCCTGTGGATCTTTTACAGGATCTTACATTCTCAACCAGAAATTTACAGCAATGTGCTCTAAAGAATATCATGCTATATCTGGGAGAACTGTAGCAGCCTCTGAATTGTGGCACTGGGGGACTGGTTTTTCTGTGCTGAAACAGATCTGTGGCTGACTGATGTAAACTGTGCACTCAGAATTGAGGTGCTGTGAGTGAAAAGGGATGTATTGTAAGCCCCACAGATATTGTTTCCATTAAAGAAAAGAAATCCTCCTGAACAACATCTCCTATTTATTATAGGAAATAAAATCCATTATAATCTTATGGAACCACTGTTGTACAGGTGGACCATTGTGGGCTGAAGAGTCTCAATGCAGTGCATGACTGCATGAGCTCCATGGGTGCAATGTCCAACAACACTTTCAACAGTACACTCACTCATATTTCAGGATCCATAAATACTTCTGAAATAAATGAGGAAAAGTGAGTCAATTGATTTTTCTTCCAAAAGTGATGCAGACACTGCTAGCCAGTGTCTGCATCATTATGGATGCATTAAAACATATGCACAGACTACTGAGTCCAGTGCAGGAAAAAGGACATCATGGCTTTTCTCTCGAGGGCAGCAAAAGCCATGGCTTCCACCATGACAGGCCTTTATTTTATTTCTCATCTCATTATGTGATGATCCTCACTCACTATGCACAGGTTCGCTATAGGTGGTGACCTTTTACAGACAACAAAGGAGCCAATGCCGCTAATCACATCACAGAAGAAGGATATTAGCAAATGAAAAGAGAAAAGTGGTTGAACTGGTTACACTGGTCCTTGCAAGGTTTAGCATGGATTTTAGGTAGTTACAATAAGCATTTGCTATCCCAATCCAGGGTGAGGGAGTTTTAGCAAAAGCAAGACTCAAAGCAGTTTAGGTATATTGCAAACTTGATTTCGCACTTAAGAACCTATCTGTGGGCGTGGGTCCTGTGCATCCTCCCAGTGGGAGCTGGGCACATGCCACACAGAAGGGTCTGCCACACAGAAACATCAAGCAAGGTATGTTATATTTGGTGGGAAGGAGAGTTGGTGGGAAGGGAAGTAAAAAATTAAAAGCTCGGTTGTTGTTTTATTTTTTATTTTTTTATTTTTAGTAGCATCACATGTAATTTAGACAAACAAGTAAGAGGTGGGGAAAGTTTTGGAAAATACTGATCACATGAGAAATCTATATGCTGCAAAAAAGAAGTAGATAATAATCAATGAATGGATAAGTAAAGTAAGGGAATAAATTCAGATACATCTTTAAAAAGGAAAGGTAGAGAAAAACTTTCATAAAATTGAAATAGGATGATAATAGTTAATTTATTATTTTATACTAAATAATCCAAAAATGAGACAAGCAAGAACCGATAGGAAATCTGTTACATAGTAAAAAGTCTGGCATATTAAGTGATGCTCCAAAATACCTAAAATATGTTGTTTATCATATTTTCTTTTTTACAAAGGTAAAGGCAAATACGATTTGCAGTAACAACAGTGTGAAACAACTATGTGCATCTTTGAGGAAGATGTTTAGGTGGGATTTCATGTAAAGGTGTTTAGGTGGGGTATTTAGGTGGGGTTCCATGTAAGGAAAAGAAATAGCATTAAAAAGACATCATCTTGGGTTAGAAATGAAAATAAATTTTAAAAAAGGAGTCTACCAAGTAGGGAACTTCTTAGGTGTTATAGTAGCTAGTGACTACTATATTTACCAAACAGATTATAGAACATTTCATCATCTCAGTGTTTTATTAAACATCAGTCCTGTAGATAAGTAATGCTCAAAGTGTGGTTTTGGACCAACAATGCCAGCATTTCCTATAAACTTATTTAAATGCAAATTCTCAGGCTCATCCCCATTCAGAAACTTGGGGAGGGGAAGGCAGCAATCTGCTGTAACAAGTTCTCAAGGTGCTCCTGATGTGTAGTAAAGTTTGAGAATCTCTGTATTAGAACTTCCGTGTCTGTCTCCTCCCACCTCTCTCTCTCTCTCTCTCTCTCTCTCTCTCTCTCTCTCTCTCTCTCTCACAAACACACCCCACATGTAAACACCCATACCCATTCACATTCTATGGCTCTTATAAATTATTTCAAATGTCTATGTTTCCATATTGTCTCACCTGGTCTATAGGTAAGGCATTGTTTCGTCAAAGCAAAACCCAGGATTAGGAAATGGCAAAGTACCTTTTGTTGGTCTGGTAGTCATTATGATTTAATTTGGTATTAAATTTCACATTGCTGTCCTGATGTATCTCCTTATATGTTGTTGCCACACAAAATGGACAAGCTAGCTTGAAAGGATGGATAGGCTTAAGTTAAAGCCCACACTATTGGGTGAGATACTTGTCTCATTCCTAGAAGCATAAGATGAGGCAAGGCTCTTTCATAAATGATTGATTAAAGAAGTGCTCTTTGGGAAGCCTGTAAACAGTGAAAGAATCAAAACAACAAAGGAAGAAAAGAGCCAAAAAATGGCTTCAGCTGAAGTCTAGGCTCAGTCTGATAACACAGGAAACTCTGAAGCATCACAAGCAATAGAAGACTACCAACTTGAAACTGAGGGCCAGAATATTATGCACTTCTTGAGTCTGTCATTAGCTGAAGGGTGTACCCAGGATGAGGATATTACTTCCCAGGAATTTTAGGATAAATTGACTTGTGTTGGCTGAGAGCAATCTTAAAAGAGGGATGCATCTATTAGCTATTAGCAGCCAGCATTTACAGCATTAGGGGTCATGTGGCCCTGGATAGTAAGTCTACTATCTAGTAGGCTCTGGACGAAGCACCAACAATGTCTACTACAGAGTTCAAAATTGGAGAAAGGTGGTTGGAAAAAAAGGTCAGAGTTCAATTTTGTTAATGTTGATTCTCATGGAAATTTCTCCATGCCAGACCATAGCTTCTTTGTACCTTGCAAGGTGGTGATTAGAAGCACTAGTGTACTGGAGTGTTAGATTTGTGATGGAGATTAGGGACAATAAAGTGTTTCTTCTGAGGACGCCTTTATAAATAGTCAGTGTTTCTTATTTTGTACACAATATAACTGAGGCCTCAAGAAGAAGGTGGCAAGTATTGTAAGTGCAGAGCCAGCTCAAAATGTTCCCATCCTGTTTAAGAAGATACTGAGTTGCTTTTCAGAGACAGACCAAGACAACAAGTCATGCAGCCCAAGCATGTGCAGAGGAGAGAACTTTGACCTCCAGGTGCACCCTGGAACCAAAGTCTGTCTGTCTCTCTCTCCCTTTCTCCCACACACACATACCGCACATATACATGCACATGCAGAACCAAAGGATCAGGACATAACTGGACCTTAAACACTAGAACCCTTTTAGAAGTGAAGTGTCCTTGTCCAGGAAGATCCAGGGTACCTTACCAGTGCTTACACGTACAAGTTCACTCTAACCCTTTAGAAACCCTTAACCCAGTCCCGCCAGCAAGATGGATTTGAGGCATTGTTAAGTCTCCCATCTTCTCCACTGGTGCCTTCTTAATCAATAAACTTTACTCCGAACTCTGATATTCTGAGTTCCGGCCTTTCAAAGCATCTGCCACACAAACTAGAGTTTGGTAAACAGTATGAGGTTAATGATTTAGTGAGTCAGTAAATATGCATGAGAATCAAAATGCCATCATTGTCCAGTATTGAATTAAGCTACCAAACTAATATAAAGAAAGATGGGGGATTAAAAAATAAATAAAACGGGGCCTCTTCTAATTAAAATATGTGCTCTTTATAGTAGCCTTCTGGGAGCAGTCTTTTTTACTTGTCCCACTAGTAACTCTAGAGAAAATAATTTAATTCAGGTATGAGTTCAGACTCTGGCTACTTCTCAGTTCTTACTAAACCCGAAGCAGCTAAATCCATTTGTTTATGAGCCTGAAGGTAAGGGACCATGAGGGGAGTAGTGAGGAAAGTAATTTGTCATCTACTATATCTAGTCGCCACAGAGTGTTGGCTTCCTCATTATCACTCTATGCAAACCATCCTCTTGCCCAAATGGACACATTTGTCATAGTGCCTATGGGGAAACCAACATTTTTGCCATGGAATGTTGAAATTCCTCAAATCCTTAATTACACTTAAAACAATCTACAGATATTAATCTATTTCAGAATTGCCTAGAGTCTCACTCTTCTATGAAATATTGCTTTCCTTGGGAAGACAGCTTTGTGTGTGTGTAAGTAAAATGCATTATTATCTTGGATAACTAAAACAGATAGATCATGGTATACTTGGATAAGCAGGTAAGAACAGGGCCTAAAAATGTGATCTTGTTCCTTTCTCTCCATTTACTTTCTGTGTCTTTTAATCTAAATGATGACATAATTATGTACATCACTTAAATTATTTGTTACCAGTATGGCAAAAATAAACACAAATTAATTAATGAAGTTATTGGTTAAAATATTTGATTGTTCTTAACTATTCATTTATTTAGAGAATAATGCTTAAATATCAATACTAAACTGCCAAAATCTCAACAGTTAATGGGAACTGTTTTAGGAATATCTACATTCCTAAAGGAAATGAATTCTATATTCAAAGATCCATTAAAATGTTAAAGATTTTCACACAGCATTATATATGTTAGGAGTTTATTAAAGAAAACCATATTTATATCTATATTTTAAAAGTCATGCAACTACATATAAATATTGTATTAAAATATTGTTTATAATGTTTGAATAAAAATCATAATTGTCCAAAAATAGCTAAATAAATTTCATCTAAATATAGTACTACATGATAAATGTAAAATTATATAAAATTATGCAGCAATCAAAAATTATGTTTATTAATAGTTCATACATTCATTTAAACCACATTTCATCTTCAGAATGCTAAAATTTATGTTTATTACAATATGAAACTTTATTTATAATTACATAAAATATAGAAAATGTATAATTACCTAAATGATAATTATTAATATATTCCATGAGAGCATAGATTATTTTTCATACTGATACTAAGCTCACTTGCCAACTTTGCCATGAAGAAAATATATATTCATTATATATAAGGATAGAAGTTTATTTTGCATAAAAACAGTATATATTATAACAGAAAGTGAATACAACAAAAGATAATATGCATACACATATATAACCCTATTTGGGGTTTCTCATTATTACATTGTGGTAATTAATGTGTTCAGGACAGTAGGACCACAGAGGTAATGTGCATTTATAACCATTTTATTCCCAGACACATATCCTCATGATGACTTTTCACCATTGATAATAAACTTGATTGTCTGGCTGAGGACTCAACATGTTTGTCAGGTTTCTCCTCTGTAAATTTACTGAGATTTGTTCGCCTATCTATAGCTGCTTCAGAAGAAAGTAACTTCACAGAGCCCATATTTTTATAAGCGGTAGGGACTAGTTCTACCTCTTTGAGAATGGGTTGTCTGCATAAATTATTTTTAATATTTCTGCACAAGTGTTTTGTCTATCTTTTCCCAGTTATTTATTCAATATGTGCTTACTTTAGTATTCATGGATATTCATATTGCCTTTTGCTATTATATAATAATAATTTATTTATTTCATTGCTCAGGTTACTCAACCTTTGTCCTTTGAGAGGTCTTTTAATGGACTCTTGTTTGTCCATTAATATAACTCATACACTTATTCATGTACGTGCACATGTGTGTGTGCTTAGCCCTTTCTTAATTACTAGTGTTACAGAACAGACTTTAGGGGATAAATGATATACTATTACCAAATGGACCCACCCTTGTGCTATGGGGTTCCCCACCCCATACTAGGTTCGCCTTGCCCAACACCAGGAAAAAACATCTCTCAATGACAGAGATGAGAAGGAAAATGGATTATTTATTTAAAGAGTTATATAAACGTAAGAGTAATGACTTAATGTCTTCACTGAGATCCCAGAATTCTTTAGAATACCCACAAACACACAATCCTTCCTTTCCTCTCTGCCCAGTCCAGGCGACCAAAACTCAGAAAAAAAATCAAAGTCCGTGATTCTTCTCTGCGCAAGCTACATGTTCTCAAAAAGGCGCCAAAGCCCCATGGTCCCAAAAAGACTCTGCATGGCTGCCATGCCTGGGTTTAAATACCAGTGCCAATCTTCCTCTGCCGCACCATTTCTGACTCCTCCCACAATGGCCACAGCTGCCAGCATTCCCATATTTTTCCAGCTTTATTGGGCTGCCATAATAAGTCTGGGCAGGTGTGGCCCTGTGGTGTAGAGCAAATCATCTCCAAGCTCTTACACAGGCTCTGTAACCAGGGGGAGTTGCCTCCCAGTTACATCATGGGTTGAAGTCACTCCTGTCCCCCTGGCTCAAAGCATGACTATAGCTGTTTAATATATCTATGAAACCCGTTAAAGGTTATAGATATGTTAAATGACCATTCTAGAGGTTATCTGGAAACTTTTGCTATGCAAAACAGCTCTCCATGGCCCTGTTCCATGTGTCCCACCCCCCAACTCAAACTTGTGGGGGTGAGAACATCCTATATATATATTTTTTTCTAATATTTCCTGCACACCCAGTTCTGGATCCCATTACAAATCTGTATTTGGGGGTCTCTTTGCTTTACCCTGTTACATTAGCATTAAAATAATCATCTTATATTATTTCCTGCCCTGGTCCTAGAATTAAGGATTTATCCAAGGAACTCTAATTCATTTTAATGAAGAATGGTATTAGAAACTAACCTTGGATGTTAGGTATGTTCTCATTTTTCCCCCTTTCCTTCTACATCCTTCCTTCCTTTTTTATTCTTCCTATTTTTTTTTCTTTCTTGAATTTCAGAGATTCATTGTGGGGTAATTTTCTTTATTTTCAAGGACAATTTTCAGATGTTTCTTGAGTTTGTTAGTGCTGGATTTTAACATTTTTAGCTTATTTATTTATTTATTGCTATTTTTTCTTTTGTTGTTCAGTTGCAGTTGTCCCATCTTTTTCACCCATTGCATATCTCAACACTGCCCCCTCAACTCCCACAGTCAATCCCTCTCTTTGTCTGTGCCCATGAGTCTTTCATTCATGTTCCTTTGCTTGCCCCTTCCACTTCTTTTCCCTGTTATCCTCTTCCTCCCTCCCCTCTGGTCACTGTCAGTTTGTTCCTTATTTTCAAGTCTCTGATTTTATTTTGCTCATTTGTTTTTTTGGTTGATTAGGTTCCACTTATTGGTAAGATCATATGGTATTTGTCATTCACAGCCTGGCTTATTTCACTTAGCATAATGCTCTTCAGTTCCATCTGCGCTGTCCCAAAGGGTAGGAGCTCCTACTTTCTTTCTGCTTTTATAGTATTCCATTGTGTAAATGTACCACAGTTTTTTGATCCACTCATTTACTGATGGGCACTTAGACTGTTTCCAGCACTTGCTTATTGTAAATAACACTGCTATGAATGCTGGGGTGCATGGGTTCTTTTGAATTGCTATTTCAGGATTCTTAGGATATGATTCCAGCAGTAGGATCTCTGGGTCAAACAGCAGTTCCATCTTTAGATTTTTTAGGAAATTGTATACTGTTTTCCATAGTGGGTGCACCAGTCTGCATTCCCACCAACAGTGTGTTAGCATTCCTTTGACTCCACAACCTCACCAGCACTTGTTGCTTATTGATTTATTAATGATGACCATTCTGACTGGTATGAAATGATATCTCATTGTGGTTTTAATTTGCACCTCTCTAATGGCTAGAGGTGTTGAGCATGTTTCATGTGTTTATGGGCCCTCCATATGTCCTCCTTGGAGAAGTGTCTGTTCAAGTCCTTTGCCCATTTTTAATTAGATTGCTTGTCTTCCTCTAGTGGAGTTGTGTGAATTCTTCATATATTTTGGGTATCAAACACTTGTGCAAGGTATCATCTGCAAATATATTTTCCCATACAATTGACTTCTTTTGGATTTGGTTGATGTTTTCTTTAGTTGTGCTGCAGCTTTTAAGTCTGATGTAGTCCCATATGATATTCTTTACTTTATATCCCTTGCCCTAGGGGATGTGTCAGAGAAAATATTACTGTGTGGGTCATCTGAAATTTTCCTGCTTATGTTTTCCTCTAAGATTTTTATGGTGTTGCACATTACATGTAAGTCTTTTTCCCATCTTGAGTTTATTTTGGTGTATGGTATAAGTTGGTGGTCTAATTTCTTTTTCTTTTTTTTCTTTTTTTTTTTTTTTTGGCATTTATTTGTCCAGATCTCCCAACACCATTTACTGAAAAGGCTATTTTTACTCCATTTTATGCTCCTGCCCCCTTCTTCAAATATTAATTGACCATAGAGACATGAATTTATTTCTTGGTTCTCTGTTCTGTTCCATAGATCTATGTGTCTGTTCTTATACCAGTACCACACTGTGTTCATTACAGTGGTCTTGTACTATAGTTTGATATCAAGTATTATAATCTCTCTAACTTTGTTATTCTTTCTCAAAATTGCTGTGACTATCTGAGGTTGTTTATGGTTCCATATAAATTTTTGATATATTTTTTCTATATCTATGAAATATGTCATTGGTATTTTAATAGAGATTGCATTAAATCTATAGATTGCTTTGAGTAGCATAGACATTTTGATGATGTTAATTCTTCCAATCCATGAACACTGTATATGCTTCCATTTATTTGTGTCTTCTTTCATTTCTTTCTTCAGTGTTGTGTAGTTTTCTGAGTATAGATATTTTACCTCTGTAGTTAAGTTTATTACTAGGTACTTTACTTTTCTTGTTGCTACAGTAAATGGGATTTTTTTCCTAATTTCTGTTTCTGATATTTCGTTGTTGGTGTACAAAAATGCCTTTGCTCTCTGAATGTTGACTTTGTATCCTACTGTTTTGTCAAATTCATTTAATAGGTATAGTTTTTTGGTGGAGTCTATAGGGTTTTCTATGTACACTATCATGTCATCTGCAAACAGTGACAGCTTTGCTTCCTCCTTTCCAATTTGGATGCCTTTTATTCCTTTTTATTGTCTGATCACTCTGGCTAGAACTTCCAATACTCTGTTGAATAGAAGTGGTAAAAGTGGACACCTTTGTCTTATGCCTGATCTTAGGGGGAAAGATTTTAGTTTTTGCCCATTGAGTACAATGTTTTTCTATATGGCCTGTACTATGATGAAGTGTGCTCCCTCTATTCCCACTTTGCTGAGTCTTTTTATCATAAATGGGTGCTCTATTTTATCAAATGCTTTTTCAGCCTTTATATTTCAAAATAATTGTACTTTTATTTATCATGAAAAATATTTATAAAAATACAAATATTTCTAGTTTCATTGCAAAATAAATTTTTACATGTAAAGTTTTTCTCATCTTTTTTAAATGTACATGTAATTCAATACCATATTAGATAATTTTATAGTTCAAATTGTTTTTTATGTGATTTTAGAGTATGTTAAGGCAAAGGTGATTGTTTTTTCTGCTGTAACTTTATAAAAGGAATAATTTCTCAATCCCTCTGAGAGTAAAACCATAGAATACAAAGGAATAAACTTGGAAAAAACATCATACTTATCTGTCTGTATAATTTAATGTCATAGACATATATAATGATGACTCTGATAATTAGAGGAAAAGTTGTTGACCTGTGAATTTTCTATCCAACCAGAAGGCTGGCCATCTCAGTGAGTTTTGATACATGCTCTCTCCCTCTCATCTCTTATTTATGCCAACATTATAATTACAATATACTATAACTTTGTACAATTTTTAAGGACTTTTGAGAAGATAAATCTCTTTTTTTTGGATAGAATGTTATTTAAATTGACTTATTATATGTTATGTCATTCTACTGATTTGGTTAAAAATAGGTAGAAATGGGGTGATCATAGTGGCAAGAAATCAGTTCAGGTGAAAGATGAATCCCTAGAAAAGGAAACTAGTTATTGTGCTATATCTTCAATTTCTGTTCAAGAAAGAATCTTTAGAACTTGCATGAGTACTATCAAATCAAGTGAGACAGTAAAGAAGGACAAAGAGGGAATAGGTCTAAATTAATCCCATTATTTGGTTCAATGTGTTGTATATGGTCCCATTTAGTGAGATAAAAGAAATAGAGGAAGAATAATGATGTTATCAAGAGCTTTTCAGGTTTATACAACATGTCCCTCTTCAGCAGGTTCCAAAATATTAATGTGCCTCTTGTAAGACATGAAGAGAAAATAAATTTAAGAGTAATCAGCATAATGTTGGTTCATGATGAGATTGCCCAGGAATAGTAAGTAACACTCTTTTCTCGCTCTTTCTTTTTAATTAGAAAGAATAACGTGGAATGCTTCCTATAGAGACCATTTTTATATGACTAAAATACAGTAGAAAGGTACAAAATAGGAAATAATTTTATTATGCATTATATAATAAAGATTGAGCTGGAATTGCCCAAGTTTTAAATTTAATAATTGAAGGACTGCTCTCTGAGGAAACAGACTACAGTTACTCCTGGTGATAAATATGATCTCATAGTCATATATATCTGGGTAAAAATGTTTTTATAAGAAAATTAGAGTTTTATAGTCTTATAAAATTTACATTATATATTAAAATAACCAAATATGTAGCAATAGATTTACTTCATAAGTATATGAAGATATATAGTCTTAAAAATTAACAAATTTTAATAAAGAGATAAATGTTGATATAAGAGCTAAATAAATAATTTAAAATTTAATAATATCATGTGGTATCTGGAAACATGATTTTATGGAAATTTTTTCTTTGTTGTTTATACAACTTTATGCAGCCATAAATATGGTAAACAGAACTCTTAAAATACTCCAATGGGTTGTGTCCTGTTTAGTATTTTTAATATTATTATATCACTGGCTTTTTCTTTTCAGGAAACTGATAGAGGTGTAAATATTATTTAACCTATCAGTTATCAAACCTTTACATTCAAATATATTTTTCCTTAGAAAAATATTAATGAAGGTCTAATACTTTATAGAGATAAATAAAGTATCTTTATAAATAAAGTATACAGGTCTAATACCTGTAGCTCCTTGATTTCAAACTGTAATTGGGGATGGGATTCTTGTCCAGTTACCCATTGATTCTTCCTATGTTGTTCCTTGTATCACTAAGGGATTTATAAAACATCATTTGCAAACCATGAACATATTGCAAATTTATTTTTCTTAAAAATATTTTATTTATTTATTTTTTAGAGAAGGGAAGGGAGGGAGAAAGAGAGTGAGAGAAACATCAATGTGTGGTTGCCTCTCATGCACCCCTACTGGGAACCTGGCCTACAACCCAGCCATGTGCCCTAGACTGAGAATCAAACAGGCAACCCTTTGGTTCGCAGGCCAGCACTCAACCACTGAGACACACAGCTAGGGCCATATCACAATTTTTCTCTTTACTATGTGAGGAAAGTGAGATTCAGCATGAGTGATATAACTAGAATGTTTCAAAGGTTTATTCATAAATACATTTGCATATACTGTTCTTATGGAAAGAATACTTTCATCCTATAGATTTCTATCAACAGATCTTCTGATAGTGACAGCAGGATATCTTGCCATTTCTCATATATGGTATAAAGAACAATACTACTCAATGAGTGTTTTGAACCTAAGTGTATATGTAGTTCTGTCCTATTTAAATATAAGCTAATTTATGAAAAGATTGCTGGGTCAGAAGTAACACTGAAATTATCACAGGGCTATACCCATGGCTACTGAATGAAAGGTTTTTCACTTATTAAAGAAATACATTCCTGCCCATATCTGAGAGCACTCTGTTCTCTCTTTGCTCATCTGTTGTTTCTTCCAGTTTGAATAGATGACCCATAAATACAATATTAAATGACTGATTAGTCTCAGGGTAGGGGATAGCAAAAAGTTGTGGAGACTACCCATTGGATAGTACACGCCCCATTGAAAGATGATGATAGCTATTTATCTCACCTGATAGTTACCAGCTTGGAGTGGGGACTTAGTTTTTGTCAGCTGCTCAGATATTTTGAATAATGCTAGAAATTCAGATTCAATTATAAATTCAAAATTTTCAATATTGGCTAATATATATGTATTTAACATTGGGGAGGCTGACATGTATCAGTGAGTCAAATATGGCCTTTGAGTCACTGCTTTGGTATTTCCTTACATTATATTATTTAATTATAGGCACTAAAATATTCTATTCAACAAATGGTGAACATACCATCTGTCAACATTTGTGTTGACTTACACATAATTTTTAACTATTTTTTCAAAAGCTCTATGATTAATGTTTTTCTTATCCTCATTTTAAAAGGGAAAATGAACACATAGAGGGGTTAACTGTTGTTCTATTAGTATAAGAATAACTGTTATAAGAAACACCAAAACAGTATAATGGCTCCACTATAATAAAACTTAATGTTTTACATACGTAAACTCCAAATGACAGTGTCAGGTGATCAGTTCCCTTACAAAAAATGATTCAAGAACCCAGACTTTTTCCTGGCTCATCTTCAAATTTTGACTTTTAAATTTCCTTTGTCTATTGTTATCAAACTGGAGGACAAAGAAAGAGGATTGAAAAGCATAGAACAGGTTTCTATAATCCAGGCCAAAGACTGGTGTCAAAGAAGAAGAAAAAAATGAATCAGTTGAAAATATAGCCATTCTCTTTCACATTCACTTAAAATCAGAATTAGGATATAAATCCAAATAAGCATTATCTATAACCTGAATATTCTTTGTATGCTAGTGACTAAGATAGGGGTATATAGTGAACATTACAATGTTTCCAGTATTGTAGAAAAGGAAGACAGTGAGGAAGAAACTGTAGACATGGTGAATGTTGCAAGAATATCTCTGGCTTGACTAACGTTTTTACTGTTTATATATATATTCATACATATTATATATATGAATGAAGTATATACGTTATAACGGGTCCCAATCTTATCTCATGAATTAGGGACTTTGATCATAAAATTGTTCTGAAAAAAACAGTTACATCCTGGGTAAAAATGTGTTTTTCCCTTTGTGTGAAAACAAGTAGAATAAGAAACATCACTTGTGAAACAAAAATAGTAAATAAGAGAAATTAAAAAAATTAATATAAGTGGATTAGAAAGAACAGGAATGGGTAATAAGAAATGAGACTACATAGAAGACAAGATGATTTGGGATTTATCACATTATACTAAGGAAATCAATTGCCAATTTATGGTCTGTGAAGGCCATTGACTACTTCAAAAGAAAAACAAAGCAACCAGACTTGATTATGCAAATATTTATTCTGACAAGTGGAGGCCTAGAAAGGGGATTGAAGAATTGGAAGAAAAGATATAAAGAAAGTAAATATTTAAGGACCTTATGTGAGGTGAGAATCAAAATGAAGTGAGAGATTCTCCTACTTTAGACAAGGGAACCATAGGGGTGATAAGTGGATGGGATCACGTGATGTTTAGCAAATTATAGTGGCATAAGTTAGAGCATGACTTATATATAACAAATATACCATATGATCTCACCTTTAACAGGAATTTAATCAACAAAACAAACAAACAAACATACTATAACCAAAGACATTGAAATTGAGAACAGGCTGAAAGTCACCAGAGGGGAGAAGGGAGGGAATTTCAGGGGAAAAGTGGAGGGATCTACAGGAAAAAGTATAAAGGACACATGGACAAAAACTATGGGGGGGTGGAAATGGGAGGGAGGTGGAAAGTGCTGGGGTGGTGGGTTGGGGTGAGAATAAAAGACAGAAAACTGTACAAGATCAACAATTAAAATAAAAATTGGAAAATAAATAAATGAATAAGTAAATAGATAAATAAGTTCAACTTTTCTTCAGTTGATGTAAAGGAATTTAATCATATAAAATACCATTCTTATTATTTTCTATGAATATATTTGTTTTAAAAATTTCAGCACATCCCTAAGAACTTCATTTTTTAACCTATTGTTCACTCTAGACCCCTCCTTCTTAGAGTGTACAGTGCTGTGCGATCTGGTGCAGATACAGGGCCATTGGGGAAACGATCTTGTAAATGGCTCACAAGAGTTACTGACAAGTGGACAACATTCTTTTCCTCCATAACTTTATTGCAGTGACCTCTATTTTTTCTATGTCACATTGGAGTTGTACACGGATTTTGTATGTGTCTGCTTAAGTTTAACACTCTAAGATGCATGATGGCATCCTCTAAAACCCACATATCTTTCCTTATTACTCTATCCAGTCTGAGATAAAATATCTTCTGGAGAGGAATATATTTGCATTACTGCTCTAATTTCTACAATACTTTTATCAGTGGCACCTCTTCAAGCCTTCTATTTTCTTAACAACTCATGATATTATCAAAAAATTGTGTTAATAATATTTATCCTGACAACCAGCAATGATACATGAAGATGACTAGTTTTTTTAGTGGAAGGGGAGGGTAAACATATAATAAATGTAATGGATCTATACAAAATGCCTACCAATTATTAAATATTATAATATTATTATTACTTCACTCAATTGAAAATGTAAAATAGCAATTAAAAATATATTGGCTGAGAGCTCTGAAGGCAGTCCTGGGCTAGATACAAAAATATAGAAATTTTGAATATAGATGATGCAGTGGATATTGTAAACTATTTAACCCTCACTGAGTTCCCCATTCAGACTTCCCACCATAGCACCAATGTAGTTCAGGTATCAGTTCTACCCCCACAGAACCCATGGAACTCTATGGAAATTGACCCATTCCTAATTCTTGGTAAAGGTATTAATTCACACTTCTAAAGTAATCATGACAAGTTGATCCATTTTGTCTCAAATAGATGTCAGAGCCCAGAATCAGCTAATAGTATTACCCTTGGAAACAGTAATTAGTTTCCGGATACATGAGTGACCTAAATTGCCTCAGCTGTACTGATTAAAATAGATTTTATTTCTTAGTTAGTGCAGATGCCTTCCTTATCTCTTCCCCTACCTCACTCGAACATGGTGGCAAATTTTCACAACTTCTGTTTGTCATCTTTGTAACCATGAGGAAAGGCTGTCCAAAGGTCAGAAATGAGAGACTAACACAAACAGAGCTACAGCCTTGGTTAGGCACCTGGAAGTATCACTATTCCATTTTAAGGGCTCTAGGTCTGGGTTTCTTCTATAATTAGTCAACAATATTTGTCCCTAAAATAGATAACTGAAGTCAGCAGTTCATATGGCATAGCATAGAAGTAACATTAAAAAAAGAATAAATTCCAGATGTGAAGGTAATAGAACTGTTCACTTTTAATCCAACTCTGAGGATATATGACTCATTGCAGAAGCTTATGTACAATTAAAATTATAAAATTATAGGTGAGTATTAAACCAAAATATTAATGGACAAAAATGTATTCATTTCTCCATTAACATTATCTGAGGTAGCAACAATCCTGGTATTTTGGCAATCTGTATATTTATTACAGCAATAATGTCTAAGTGCTCTGATACAGAAAACATACATACCTTTGGGGTAACTGCATAGTGTGTCACTTCCAGTACTTGTGCTGTCAGATGTTATGGCAGAAACATAATATTATTCTCAGAGAGGCGAAACAAAATAAAATATGACACTAATAATGTTATGTTTAATTTATGATAATTTGATATTCTTATTTTTTACAATCAGAATAAAATAGCTTGTGTAATATAATGTATTTGATTCATTTTGTACTGTTTCTTTATTATGAGGCCTATAAAAGCATCAGATAATTAAAACAAACAATTTAGTTAAAACATTACTACAAATAACTTTTAAATTGAAATGTCTGCTTGAATAATTTTAGAAAATAGCAACAAGAAAGACTGCCAAGTATTGTAAGACTCCATGGAGTGAGCTACCTCTCTGTAATGCTTGTCTTTGAAAAGATCCTTTCAAGATTTCCAATTAGGCCCTGGCTGGTGTAGCTCAGTGAATTGAGCACAGGCTATGGACCAAAGGATCATGGTTTGATTCCCAGTCAGGGCATATGCCTGGGTTATGGGCCAGGTCCCCAGTGGGGGCCATGTGAGAGGCAACCACACATAGATGTTCCTTTCCCTCCCTTTCTCCTTCCCTTCTCTTCTCTCTAAAAATAAAGAAATAAAATATTTAAAAAAAGATTTCCAATTAGGATAAGAAAAGTAAAGATTCATTTTAATATTATAGCTATTCTTTTTTCTTTCTTCCAATTTCTTGTACAGTTACTATCGTATTATCGACTCTACAATTTGTAAGACATATTTTACTAAAATATACATGCATACAACATTGAGCTTTTCTTCCAGCAGAAGCTTTCTATAAGTGTTCACATACAGACATTTTGTTTTGAGGTTCATAGGTGAGACAGAGTTCATGAGATGTCAGACGTTCAGTAACACAAGTTTAAGTAGCCAGGAAGAAATAAGGAAAACTCCCTTCCTAAAGCCTTGGGTTTGTTCTGCCATTAATTAGGGACAGCTGTAATTTAATAATAGTCATATCTCAGTGGTGCCTGGAAAAGTAGTTTGAAATTGTGAAATTTCTTTTGTTGGAAATAACTTGAATAAATAGACTAATTACTAAATCAAATGGATGTCAGTAGAAAATGACTGCTATTTATCTTAGAATCACAGAACAAGGCTAAAATTATGAAATTTTATAAGTTATTTCTATGCTTTAAACCAGTCTTCAAGTAAATTTAAAACTTTCCTATTCCTCACTGATTTTATACATTCATAATCATTCTTAACAGAATCCATAAATAATCAAGACATATCTTCATAAAGTTTTGCTACTCACCAACCTTTATATTCTGGATGTTGGTGCTTAGTGAACATGGTGGAAAGAAAAGAATGTGAGGACATTATTTCATTATTATCAAAAAATAACAACAGTTGGTGAGATTGTAGAGAAAAGGAAACCCTTGTACATTAATAGTGGAAATTGGGAATGTAAATTGGTGCAGTCATTATGAAAAACAGTATGGAGTTTCCTTAAAAAATTAAAATAGAACTACTTTATGATCTAGCAGTCCTTCTTGTTAGATACCCATTCACATTTGCTACTTTATTTCAGTAATTCATCTGCTCCTCAGTATTCATGGGGGATTGATTCCAGGATCCCTCATGGATGCCTAAATTCACAGATGTTCATGCATTTATATACAATGGTGTAGTTGCATATAACCTATTCATATCATCCATGTACTTTAAATCACGTCTTGATTACTTATAATACCTAATGCAATATATTTTGCTTGCTTGTTTGTTTTGTCGTTTAGGTTCCACTTAAAGATGAGATCATATGGTATTTGTCTTTCACCGCCTGGCTTATTTCACTTAGCATAATGCTCTCCAGTTCCATCCATGTTGTTGAAAAGGGTAGGAGCTCCTTCTTTCTTTCTGCTTCATAGTATTCCATTGTGTAAATATACCGTAGTTTTTTGATCCATTCATTCACTGATTCTGAATAGCTAAAGAAAATATCATTAAAATGAAAAGACAACCAACTGTATGGGAAAACATATTTGCTAATGATACCTCAGACAAGGGTTTGATCATAATATATAAAGAACTCACACAACTCCACTCCAGGAAGACAAACAATCCAATTAAAAAATGGGCAAAACACCTGAACAGATACTTCTCCAACGAGGACATATAGAGGGCCCAGAGACATATGAAAAGATGCTCAACATCACTAATCATCAGAGAGATGCAAATTAAAACCACAATGAGATACCACTTCACACTGGTCAGAATGGACATCATAAACAAATCAACAAACAAGTGTTGGAGAGATTGTGGTGAAAAGGGAACCCTAGTGCACTGTTGATGGGAATGCAGACTGGTGCAGCCACTGTGGAAAACAGTATGGAATTTTTCTAGAAAATTAAAAATAGAAATACATAATGCAATATAAATGGTATGTATATATATATATGTATATATGTATATATGTATATACATTACTTATACACACACATATATATTTCTTATATTGTTTAGGAAAGAACAACAAGAAAAGAAATTGTGCATGTTTGGTATAGGTACAATCATAGTAGGCCTAACTTCATAGTATATGTCAGCAAGAATATAACTTTTTTCATATGTTTTCAATCAGCAGTTCGTTGAATTCAGTGATGTGTAATTTGTGGATAGAGAAGGCCAACTGTAGTCTTGCTTTTTACTACCTGCTCTAGTAATAGCATTTATTCCACTAGAAAAAAATACACTGAGCATTAGTTAATGTGAATAATTAATAATTCCTTAATAATAAAGCAATATAAAGACAATATCAAAAGTGCTAACAAACACTCATGTAACCTATATTATAAGCACTGTCTTAAGCCTTTTGTAGATATTACCTCATTTAACTCTTACAAAAATATATTACTGTATCTCATTATATATCCTAAATAAAGCTTCCTGAGACCAAAATCACAAAATGCATCTATTTTTATTCTAATTAGCTTAAGAATGTTTATTACTATTGTCATGATATTTCTCAGATAACAGCCCTTAAATGGCTTAAAAGGCTTACTACACTGGGTCAAAACCTGTAGTTTCAAGCTTCAATCAGTTGTAAAACATTGACTCTATAACTGAGGCAAATGAAAGCAGGGATTTTTGGCAAGGGATATAGGTGTAAGTTATTGAGGGTATTTCTATATTGCTCCATTCTTTTCAGTTATCTTCAGTAGTGATGATGATTGCTCATATTTTTTCACCAGGAAAGTATAAGATTCAGAGTAGATGTTGCTAAATATAGAAGTGCTATTTCATTTATTTTGACAATCTATTTGCAATGAAAGATCTAATAGCAAAATGCAAAATGTTAATTGAAGTTCAAATTAAACTTTGTAATATTATTACTGCAGATATATTTTAATTATTCAGAGTTATGTCTAGGCCATTGGATTGTAATGAAGCTCAATGATATTAAAATATAGTTCAAGTGTAGAACTCCCCCAAGCTATGGGCAATTGGTGGAATGGAATATCCAACCCAGGTGTAATTTTATCAAAACCAACTTCCTATCCAAAAGTCAATATTGATGTCCAGCTTTAGCTTTGCCGTGGAAATAGCATGGAAGTCATCATCTGTGTCCTCATAACAAGAAATACCCAGGCAAATTAACACTAAATAACTTTTATGAACTCATATAACTGAGTTTGCAGGGCAAATCGCCGTGCCAAAATTTGGATGGACAGGTGGATTCTCAGAGTCATAGGTAAAATCTGCTTACTTAAAACAGAAGCTACTGGAGCCATCAACTGATAGACATGCATAAATGGCAATTTAGAAGAATTGATGAAGAAATTGGAGACTAGGGTTGTTGCGGACCGTTCAGCCTGGCTTCAGGAGTTGTAACCCTCACCCCATGGTGGGCTGTGTAAGAACCCAAGGGACCCACTTCATCTGGGTCTGTTCTGTCACAAGGATGTGACCTATTAAGGAGACAAAGCTTATCTCCCTGGCAGGAGCACTGCTTCTGCCTTACCCATCTCTGGCCCCATAGCTTGGTTGGCAGTCAATGACGGGTAAGACTCCTCATGGGAGAGGTAACCTAAGCCAGACGCGACCACTTGGAAGGCCTCATGGAAGGACTCGGGGGGTTGCAGCAAAGAGGATGTGATGGACCCTCGCCCCCCCGGCTATTCTGACATAGCCCGAGTCCTCATTTCCATCTGGGAGATGTCTCCTGCTCCTGCTTCCTAATCGGCTTAAAGCCTGAAACTGTGGGGGTGAGCGGTGCAGCCCTGTCCTGGCCAGGATGGCTCCTTGGGTGATTGGCATAAGAAAGAATTCCTAAAGTCCTGTGAAACCTGCTTTGCTAAGAGTGCTCTTCCTGAGGTGACAAGTGGCCCAGAAGGAAATGAGCATGTCTCCCAAAGTCTGGCAACCCCCCTTCCTGACAAACACTGGCTCGGATTAAGCCCTCAGATTTCTTTGACATGTTAAATTTGTATTCCGGTGTATTGGAACCCAATAAAAGCCTAGTTAGGAAGGGGCTCTGGGTCATTCTCCTCTGAGAGTTTGACCCCTTTCCTCCCCAAGCAGAAGATGTCTTGGTAGTTTTTACTTTCATCCGTGACGGAGGAATGGGGCTCTGCGGGTGGAGCCCCCCCCACATCTGGTGCCCAGGACAGGGTCCCTCGCATAGGGTGAGAGTGAGAAGCTCCTGGGAGCTGAGTTTTTTAGGAAAGCTTTCACACTTTAAAGGACCTTACTTCTAAAATCCCACCAGGATTTAATGGTGAAAAGCCAAGAAAAAGCCCCCTATGACACTAAAAAGATTTTGACAAAAATTTGCTGCCACCAATGTAATGTCAACAAAAGTTCCCAACCTGGCGTTGAAGAGGAAAAACTGTATTCAAATGAACAGTTTGCAAGCCAGAAAAATACATCCTCTGGTAGAAGTCAAAACTGCACATCATCATTAGAAAGGGGAAGCTGCATTTTATAAAGTTCCCACCTTGGTCCTCAATCATTTTTATGCGAATGAAGAATCAAAATTTGCAGTCAGGTTGATCCAAATAGCACTGTCCCTATTGGTAGGAATCGTATGTTTTGATTGGCCATTATTGGGCTGCTCTGATGAGTCAATAAAAATATAAATGAAGATATAGCTGTGCAGTTGTAATTGGACGGGGTAGGTCTCAACTCATTGGATGAAATGGAATGGCAGGATTTTCTTCATGTTTGGCTCAGACGGCAGGAGTACAGTGTAGGATGCAGAAGGCTTTTCCCTGAAATGCAGTATATTTGAGAGGCCTCCATTATTGACAGCTGCTAGACTTGGCTATGATTTGGGGCTCATTCACCTACAAGGAGTCCTTCTTGACAGGTAAATATTCTTCTCGTGGTAAACAAAGGGGATGAAACCAGAGTATTTTCATTACAAAGTTTTATTCTCCAAGATAAACTGTTTAGAAGATTCTTGTTCAAGAGCTATTGAGACGGGCATTCCTCACACTCTATCAGCTTCTATACTTTCTATCCTATCCATGGGGAGTAAGGAACCTATAAAATAAGGAGCAATTGTAGAGGATATTTAGAGACATATGCTCACTTAACAGCCTTGATATTTAATTAGAACGCATCATAGAATGCTTCTCCTTCATCATAATTTACCACCACACTCCAGTGTGTAACAGTGGATTACAGACAAAACAATAGCAAGACACAGACTCTCTCCGAGAGTATTTAGGAAATTCAAAACAAGAGAGAAGACAAAAACAAGGAAGCTAGAGAATTTTGTATCTTCTGACAACTATAGCTATTACATATATGAAACAAAGTGAAAGTACTAACCAAAATAACAGATTTTATTACTTGATATAATATGTCTGGCTTTCAACAACAGCAAAAAATTACAGAGCACATCAAAGTCAGAAATAAAACAGTCTGAAAAGGTAAAACAAGCATCAACACCAACGCAGATATGACACAGATGATGAAATTACTGGACAGGGAAATTTAAAAAATAATAATACATATGTTTAGGACTCTGATAGACAGGCAGACAGTATGTACAAATAGGTAACATAAGGACAAAAATTCAAATTCTATGAAAGCATCAAAAGGAAATGCTAGAAATAAAAAAAGTACTGTAATACAAGTGAAGAATGCCTTTGATGGGTTGCACAGTAAAATCGATACAGCCAAAGAAAGCACCAGTGAGCTTGCAGGTAGGCAAATACAAACCTCCAAAAAGAACCAGGGAGTTGAGAGAAGGTAAATACAAACCTCTGAAAGAGCAAAAATATGGATAACACAGAACAGAACATCAAAAATAAAATAAAAAAATAAAATAAAATAAAATAACAACTCAGGAAACTTTCATATTATGTAATTGGAATAACAGATGAAGAAGAAAGAGATAATAACAAAAAAAGAAATATATGGAGAAATAATGGTCAAAATTTTAAAAGTTATTAACGGAACACAAACCAGAGATCTATGAAGCTCAGAAAGTACCAAGGAGAATAAATAGCTTAAAATCTATGTTCAGGAATATCATATACAAACCCCAAAATTTCAAAGACAAGAAAATTTTGTAAGAATCCACAGGAAGACAAATCATCACTTACAGAGGAACAATAAGATTTAGCAGAATTTTTGCTGGAAGCCATTGAAGTAAGAAGGGAGTATAATTAAGTATCTAAAACTATTTTAAAAAACTCTCAATCTAGAATTGTATAAAAAATAAAATTTTTCTTCAAAGAAAAAATATTTTTTCAGACAAATAAAATAGGGACTTTATTATCCAGAAAATCTTTGCAATTTTTTTATTTAGAAGAAAATTACATATCAGAATATTGAATATATATAATGAAAGAACATTAGAGAAGATATAACTAAATAAGTGCAAAATTTTTTTATTTTTCCTATTCTTAATTGACATAAAAGATAACTGTGGAAAATATAAATATTGACTATGTTTTGGGTGATTATAACATAGATAAGTGAAGTGACCTATTTTCACAAGAAAGGAAAGGTGAATTTGGAACAAATTCTTTATATATTGTACCTGCACCACACATAAAGCAAAATCTTATGTTAAAATTTAATTAGATTACTTAAAATGTATATTGTAAACTCAAAGGAAAGTGCTCTTTTTGAAATGTTATAATGATAAATTTACAGGTGGCATAAAACAGGATCATAGTAGATGCTTAATGAGCATTAGAGATAGGAAATAAAAAAAGCTGGTTCGTCATTGTCCTGGAAACCCAAAGGTCTCAGGTTCGATTCCTGGTCAGGACGCATGCCTGGGTTGCAGATTTGAAGAAAGATATGCTGTGTTCACATTAATCAAAGGAAAGCTGACATATTCATTTCAGAGAAAGCAGGATTCTGAAAAAGGAAAATTGTCAAAATAAACATACTACATAATCATACAAGAGTCAATTTTTCTAAAATATGCAATAATCTTACAAGTATATAAAATGAGCTACGGAGAGTAAAAATATTATAAAAACAATGGAACTAAAAAAAAAAGCAATGAGATCCATTATTACAGTTAGTGACTTCAATACCACCCCTGTCATAAATTGAATGAATCAAGTGGGCAGAAAATTAAAATGGATGTAGTTTACCTCAACAGCATCATCTATTAATTCCATTTAATCCATATTTATGGAACATTTTATGCGACAACAGCAAAACCTACTTTCTTATCAAGTATGTATGCAACATTCACCAACATAGATCAAATTCTGGGCAACAAATTTTACCTCAAAATATTCAAAAGAATATTCTGTATATTTTCAGACTACAATGGAATTAAAATCTACATTATTTACAAAAATATAACTGGAAATCCTCAAATATTTAGAAATTAAAAAAATATTTCTAAATGACACATATATCAAACAATTTTCTCAAGAGAAATTAAAGTATACTTTGAGCAATTAAAAGTGATAATACAACATCAATATTTGTAGGGTGCAGTAAAAATAGTGAGTACAAGAAAATGTATACAATTAAATACATGTATTAAGAAAGAAAATCAGTACTTTAAGCTTTTGCCTTATTCAAAAGAACCTATATATGGCCCTGGCTGGTGTAGCTCAGTGGATTGAGCGCGGGCCTGCGAACCAGAGGATCGAGGTTCGATTCCCAGTCAGGGCACATGCCTGGGTTGCAGGCCAGTTTCCAGCAGGGGACACACAAGAGGCAACCGTACATTGATATTTCTCTCACTCTCCCTCTCCCCTACCCCTCTAAAGACAAATTAAAAAAAAAAAAATTAAAAAAAAAAAAGAACCTATATGCCCTAATGTTTACAGCAGCATTATCTACAATAGCTAAGCTGGGGAAACAGCCTACGTGTCCATCAGTAAATGAGTGGATCAAAAAACTGTGTTACATTTGCACAATGGAACACTATGCAGCAGGCCTACGTGTCCATCAGTAAATGAGTGGATCAAAAAACTGTGTTACATTTGCACAATGGAACACTATGCAGCAGAGAGAAAGAAGGAGCTCCTACCTTTTGCAAGGATGAAACTGAAGAGCATTATGCTAAATGAAATAGGCCAGGCAGTGAACGACAATGATCTCATCTATAAGTGGAATGGACTCAGCAAAACAAACAAGTGAGCAAAATATAACCAGTGACATGGAAACAAAGAACAAACTGAGAGTAACCAGAGGGGAGCAGGTAATAGGGGAAATAAAGTGAAAGGTCATCAAGGAACATGTATAAAGGACACATGGACAAAGACAATGAGTGGGGATTGAATGTGGGAGGTGGTGGAGGGTCAGGTGGGGAAGATTAGTGGGGGGGCGGAATGAGGACAACTGTACTTGCACAATAAAAAGCAAACAAACAAAAAGAAACCAGAAAAAGAAGAGCCTAAAGGAATCTGGATAGAGATGAATAATAAACATTAGAGCAGAAAACATGAAATTGAAAACAGAGAAAAGAAAAATGTTATAAAATATCTTTTTGAAAAAAATCATTAAAATTCATAACCTTCTAGCCAGCTGTTTTAATGACCTTCTGTTTACTCTGTTGGTGAGACAAGTATTCCCATCCTAGAGTTAAAGGGATGGATTAACACTTGACACCTGACACTGGCAGATGAGATCAAGAGCAGATTATTAGTCACATATATTCATAACCCATGTGGGAAGATATTACACGACATGCAAGGCCACACAGGTGTTGCCCTTGGGAATAGAGTGAACAATCGTGGGCTGTAACTGGCAGACTGTAAAGTATCAAGAGCATGTGGGAGTCCCTGGTTCCCAGGGGATGGTGTAATTGGCTTACTTGAATAATTCCGTGCTTTGGGAGAAAACTGACATCTACTCTTCAGGAATGAGTATAACTGCACCTGGCCTATTTGATAATAAGGGTGGTTGGGAAGGGACCTTACCTGTGGCAGCTAAGTGGGGAGGGGAACTTGTGGTTCAGTCTTTTGAGTCATTTTAGCAGATACCAGAAAATGCATAAATTGTACCTTATGCTTTATATCATACTAGTTTAGCCAAGGAGAATGATGCACAAATGATCAATATTATACATGAAAGAGGACTGTCTCTACTGATCCCATGTTTATTAAATGATAATAAAGAAATAGTATGAACAACTCTATGATTTAGATGAACTGGACCAATTCCCTGAAAGAAACAGCTACCAAATTTTACACAGGGGTAAATAGACAAGATTGCCCTGCATCTCTTAAAGAATTTGAATGAATAATAAAAACAAAATTGAAAGGACCAGTTATTTTCATCTGTGACTTTTACAAAATATTTAAGCAGGGAGTGGAACTCAATTACCTTACAGTCTTCTCCGGGGGGGGGGGGGCAGAGAATACTTCTTAATTCATCATATGAAGTTAGAATTATCCTAATGCAAAACTAGATAAAAATATTATAAAAACAGATATGTAGATGAATAAGTCCCATAATTAGAGAAGTAAAAATCCTCAAAAAAAGTATTAGTAAATTGAATCCAGCAATGTAAAACAACAATTATGAACCATCACAAACAAGTGGGATTTAAGAAATGAAAAAATGGTTAAAAATCAACTTAATCCAGTATAAAGAAAACAGATTATATGATTTTTAGCAACTGATATAATGAAAAAATCTTGAAAAATTCAACACCTGTTAATGATAACAATTCTCAGGACACTAGAAATAGAGTGAAGCTATTAATATTTGAATTTGTTAAGGAGCATCTTTGAAATCCTCTACAGTGACAATTATGTTCAATGGCAGAAGCTAGACAGTTCTGGGCATGAAATTGAATACAAGACAAGTAAGTTCTCCATCATCATTCTACTAAACATCCTATTGAAAACCCCAGATAATGCATTAAAACAAGCAGAAAAAAAAGGTGCACAGAATGTTAAGATTTAAATAAAACTATTTGCAAATGAATTTTTGTCTTTGTGGAAAAGTCTAGAATTCACAAAAAAACTCCTGGAACTAATAAGTGTGTATAACAAAGTTGCAAGATACAAGCTACTATACAAGTCAGTGTATTTCCTAAATACCAGCAGTGAATAACTGGGATTTGAAATAAAAAAGAAAAATAGTAACATTTACAATAGCACCAAGCAATGATCTATCTGAGTTTATATCTAACAAAATATGTAAAGGATCTTTATGCAGAAAATTACAAAACTCTGATCAAAGAAATCAAAGATTATCTATATTAGTGGAAGGATATTCTGTGTTCATGGTTTAGAAGTTTCAATACATTTAAGATGTGAGTTCTTCCCAATTTGACCTAAATATTCAACACAGTCTCAACCTAAATCTAAATAAGCTATATTGTAGATACAAGCTAGTTTTTACAAAATTTAAATTGAAGGGCAAAAAACCTAGAATAGTAAACACAACTAATAGAACAAAGTGGAAGACTCGTACACCTCAACGTGAAGACACACTATAAATGTAGAATACTGAAGAAGTACGGTATTGGTGAAATGATAAATAAATCAATGAAACAAACTACAGAGCCAAGAAAAAGACTCATGCAAATATAGACTGCATATTTTTGACAAAGGTGCAAAGACAATTCAATGAAGAAAGGATTGTCTTTTCAAGAAATGGTTTGGGAATAACTGAACATTCAAATGCAAAAATTAACAATCAATTATTTTTTTATTATTGTTTATTCTCTTGCAGTTGCCCCAATTATTCCCTTGTGCCCTCCTCCACGCAGCCCACCCTCCCCTCCCACAGTCAATCCCCACACTATTGTTTGTGTCCATGGGTCATTCATGAATGTTCTTTGACTAATCCCTTCCCTTTCTTTCCACCATTTTCCCCTCCCCCTTTGGCTCTGGCAGCTGTCAATCTGTTCCACATTTTGATGCCTCTGCTTCTATTTTCCTCATTAGATTATTTTGCTCAGTAGATTCCTCTTATAAGCGAGATCATATGATATTTATCTTTCACCACCTGGCTTGTTTCACTTAGTATAATAGTTTTCAGTTTAAAACGTGCTGCCACAAAAGGTAGGAATTCCATCTTTCTTTCTACTGCATAGTATTCCATTGTGTAAATGTACCACAGTTTTTTAATCCACTCATCTACTGATCAGCACTTAGGCTGTTTCCAACACCTGGCTATTGTAAATAGAGCTGTTATGAACATTGGGGTACATAGGTTCTTTTGAATTTGTGTTTCAGGATTCTTAGGGTATAATTCCCAGCAGTGGAATCACTGGGTCAAAAGGAAGTTCCATTTTTAATTTTTGTGAGGAAATTCCATACTGTTTTCCACAGTGGCTGCACCAGTCTGCATTTCTGCCAAAAGTGCACTAGGGTTCCCTTTTCTCCACATCTTTGCCAGCATTTATTATTTGTTGATTTATAATGATAGACATTCCGACAGGTAAGAGGCAATATTATCTCAATGTGGTTTTAGTTTGCATCTCGCTAATGGCTGGTGATGTTGAATATTTTTTCATATGTTTGTGGGCCATCTGTATGTCCTCCCTAGAGAAGTTTCTATTCAGGTCCTTGGCCCATTTTTTAATTGGATTGTTTATCTCCCTGATGTTGAGTTGCATGAGTTTTTTATACATTTTGGATAGCAAACCCTTGTCTGATATACCATTGGCCAATATGTCCTCCTTTATGGTTGGTTCCCTTTTCATTTTGATGATGGTTTCTTTCACTGTGCAGAAGTTTTTTTTTAATTTGATATAGTCTCATTTGTTTATTTTTCCTTTATTTCCTTGTCCTAGGAGAGATATCAGCCAAAATATTGCTATATGGAATAGCTGAAATTTTACTGCCTATGGTCTCTAGGACTTTTATGGTGTCACTACTTGTGTTTAAGTCTCTTATCCATTTTGAGTTTATTCTGGTGTATAGTGTCAGTTGGTGGTCTAGTTTTTTTTTTTTTTTTTTTTTTTTTTTTTGCATGTGCCCATCCAGTTCTCCTAACACCATTTCTTGAAGAGTCTGTTTTTGCCCCATGTTATGCTTGCGCCCCTTTGTGTGATATTAATTGACCATAGGTATGTGGATTTATTTCTGGGCTCTCTATACAGTTCCATTGATCTTTGTGTCTCTTATGCCAATAACAGGCTGTATTGATTGCAGTGGACTTCTACTGTAGTTTAATATCAGGTATTTTGATCCCTCTAACTTTGTTCTTTATTTCCTGGATTGCTGAGGCTATTTGGGGTCTTTTTTTGTTCCATATATTTATATGGAATATTTGTTCTGGACCTGTTAAATATGCCATCAATATTTTAATAGGAATTGTGCTGAATCTACAGATTGCTTTGGGTAGCATGAACGTTTTAATGATGTTAATTCTTTGAATCCATGAACGCAGTATATGCTTTCATTTATTTGTATCTTCCTCGATTTCTTTCTTCACTCTTCTATAGTTTTTCAAGTACAGGCCTTGTTTAAATTTTTGATATAGACCTTATAACTTACATAAAAGTTAACTGAAAATGGAACATCCTAAATGCACAATCCTAAAACTTCTTGAAAAACAGAAAATATACAAAACTTTGAGTTTGTTGATAAGTTTTTTAAAATGTCAATGTTTGTCTCATAGCACGCCTGATGAAAGAAAATAATGTTAAGCTGGCCTTCTTTGAATTAAAATTTTCTTGTCTTCAAAAGACTCTTAAGGAAGTGGAAATATAAGTCGCAGACTGGAAAAAGTACATGATAAGAGACTTGTTTGCAAAATGTACAAATAACTCTTGTAACTCAGCAATAATAAACAGAACCCAATATTAAAATAAACATATAATATCAATATGTACCATAGCAATAAGAAATACAAATAGGAAATATGTTACAACTTATTCCAATAATATTCCAATTATGAAAAGATGTTCAACATTAGGAAATGGCAAAGCTAACAACGAGATACAACTACACACCTATAAAAATGGCTCAAATCAAGATATCTAACAATATAAAATAGCAAATGTCTGCAAGCAGATAAACAGCAGGAATTCTCCTTGCTGGTGGGAGTGCAAAATGCTACACCCACAATGGAAGATAGAAGATAGTTTTGCAATTTTTTATAAAACTAATATGATCTTACTAAAGATTGAGCGATCAATGTCCCAACTATTTACCCAAATTTTTAGGAAAGTTCTGTCCACATAATAACTTGCACATGAATGTTTTCACAGCTTTATTTAGAGTTGCCAAAAACTACAAGTAACCAATATGTCTTTTAATAGGTGAATGGATAAATAAATCATGATACTCCTATAAAATAAAATATTATTCATCAATAAAAAATAAATAAGCTATTAAGCCCAGAAAAGAAATAAATGAATCTGAAATAAATATTGTTAAGTGAAAGAAACCCATCTGAACAGGCTGTCTACTTTATGATTTGAATTATACGACATTCTGGAATAGAAAAAACTATAAAGACAGCAAGCAGATCAATAGTTGCTATGAGTTTGTGATAGTAGAGGAGGTGTTAACTGGGTGAAACACAGAGAGGGGCTTTTTAAAGCAGTGAAACTATTCGTTATGAGTCTGTAATGGTGAATGCAAAGCCTAAAGCATTTGTCAAAACACATAGAACTTCTCAGCAGAAAGACTATATATGCAACCTTTCTCATTCCCATGGGAAATGCACAATGTAATGAAGAATCTATGTATTTCAAATGAATGAGACAACCTCACTAAAGGAGATTCAGTATTAGTTGCTGACTTTAGTAATTTTGAGTAACTGGAAATAAATGGAGTCAATAATAATAAAAGCAAAAGAAGTTGTACATATGCACTGTACTCTAGCTAATAAAATTGTTTCCTGTGGGGTGAGGATTAACAATTTTAATACCATATACATGAATGCTCGAATTGAACACTTAAGGAAATGGAAGAACAAGGTGGGGAGCAGGGTTATCCCTTTTGAAGTGGGATGTTATGTATAAGCAAGGGGAGGAGACTAGAATGAGCCATGTGCTAATGTATTCGAGTTGAGGTTTCAGCATGAGCTAATGTTTAACTTAATATAGATACAGATAAATAAATATGCAAATATTTATAAATATTTGTATTTAAAGAAATTAATATAAACAAGCATATTTTATGTTCTATCAGCATTTATCTGAAAGGGGTAGAATAACAATGCCATAGCAGCAATGAGCACACCTGACATTCACGTCTCTTTTTTTTCTTTGCTTTAAAAAAATATGGAATGAATCACATTTACATGTCATCCTTGTGCAAGGGCCATGCTAATCTTTGTATCATTCCAATTTTAGTATGTGTTGCCGAAGTGAGAACCAGGTCTTGATTTCTAATATTCTGAAATGAGAGAAACTTAGGTTCTGTGGAGAAATGGCTGATTCAAGGACTGGAACAGTAAATATATAATATTAGCTTATTCCAACTTGTATTGCTAGAAAGAAAGCAATGTTGAACACATACACACAGAGTGATAGTAGCATACATCAAAAAGAGAAGCCAAATAAAAGAATTTCAAATGGGACAATGCTACAATGTTTTGAGCAACAACATAAATAAAGCAGTATTGGATTCTAACTCAATGAAGATAATAAATACCCCTGGGTCCATAATGATATAATTAAATAATTGAAAATGGAAGAGAGTAGGCAAATCTCCATGCAGAAGAATTCGAAGTAATTTGTGTAGATGTTCTGCCCTGAAGATGGCAGAGCGTGATTCCTCATTCCTTAAGTGTGAGTTGCACATAGTGACTTCCTTCCAAAGGGAATAGTATGGAAAGACAGGAAAAAGATGGTAACTTTACAGTGGAGACTTGACAAACAATACCTCGGGTCAAATTATCAATATTAGTACCCATGTTATGATAGAATGTGCTCTTGATTTAATGTGACAAAAATGGCAACATCCTTGTGGTCTTCATCTCCAAAACACATAACCCCAGTCTAATGATGAGAAAGATAACATACAAATTCTATTTCAGGGTCTTCATGCAAGATACCTGAGCAATATACCTCAAAACCATCAAGGTCATCAAAAACAAGGAGTCTGGAAAACTGTCACAACCAAGAGGATCCTAAAGAAACAATATGAATCATGCAATACATTAAACCGAATGGTATCCAGGGGAACTAGCTGTTACCCAGACATTAGGCAAAGCCTGAGGAATTATGTATAAAGTATAAACTTTAGGGAATAATAAGGTGTCAATACTGGTTCATTAATTGTTACAAAGGTATCATAATAATGTGAGGCATTAATGATAGAGGAAACTGGGTGTGGAGTATATGGGAGCGCTCTCTACTGTCTTTGCAATAATTATGTATCTATAATCACTGTGAAATAAAAATACTATTTAAAAATTAAATGTTATTAATATATTTTATACCTGAAACTTACATGTAAATTATCTACCTGTCCTTAGTAAGGATCAGTGGAGAATAAGATGCAGACTTATATTTGACTTAGTGCAGCTGGTTTGTCACTAACAATATATGGCACATCAAGGGATATAGTAACAAGGCAAAGGGATCCTCAAAAGGTACAGTTAACAGTAGAAAGAAAAGTAGCACTAACAGAAGTTAACTAGTTCAATTAATGCAGTAAAAATTTATGTACAATTTATTAATACAAAATAGTTCTGTATTACAGTTGCTTATGATTTTTACAATGGCCTTACAAGCAAGTCATGATCTTAACTTCCCAAGTCATTTATACAATTTTAACTTTTCTAAAGTGTTGTAAGGTAACCTCAAGTTTAGAGTTTTATTCATCTGTAATTTTATGTATACTAGGTAAGGTTAAGTGCAAGAAATATTTCATTTTAATTAATGTTTGCAGTTTCTACTTTTTTAATGATAACTTTAAGTAAACAGCACAGCATAGAAAGTTTGCCTAACAAGAACAATTTTATGACACTTTTTAAAAAATACAGGCAATAAGCAACTTGAAATAATCATTGGTCACTTTGTTTTCCCCAAAACATGTCTAAATTGAATCATTATTGTAACTAGTTAACCACTAAGGTGACAAAAATATATTTAAATGGTAGGTATGTAATTACTTCAAGTATTAAATTTAGTATGAGATAAACAAACATCAGAAAAGATAATGGCTCAGAAGATCCACTTATTACCATTTATTTTGCTAAATCCTGTATTAATTAAGATCATCGAGGTGCAAATCTCAAACAATCTAAGCTGACAGTGGCTTAATGGGTTAACGTATCTTCTCCTGTAGCAGTCAGGTAGGAGACGGGGGATAATAGAGCACTCTGCAGACCCAGGGACTCATATTTCTGTGTGTGTGCATGTGTGTGCATATGTAGCTTCATCCCCATGGTGAATTCTGCCTAAGTAACTAAAAAAGCTCCTACAATCAGTCTTCATTCCTCTTAGCAGAAATGAGAAAAGGTTGCCATGTTCTCTCTTAAAAAATATGTCACTTCGATTTAGATCCTATTGGCAAAATTTAGGTACTTGGTCAAAGGAGGCTAGAGAACACAGTTTTTATTCAGGGTCACCCAGTCAAAATTAGGGGAAGTGCAGAATATGTTCATGGAGATAGCACCAGTCACCTTCACCTCATTGCATCTGTTTATTTTATGCTGAGGACGCCAGTGATGTGCCATAAGTAAAGAGACCGAAGTGGTTAGAATTTACATGTGTACGTACTCTGCCTTGCATTTTAAACTGCATTTCTAATTATGGCATAAAGTCTTTTACATGTTCAATAAATTAATACACTAATTAATATATTTTCTACAGGGCACAGTGCCGCAAGGGATTTTGCATACTTGAGAACAATGGAAACTATATAAGCAAGTTTTGACAAAGTTGGTATAAGTAAATGATAAGGTGGTGGAAAGTTGAAATCTGCCGTATATAACTGAAATAGCCAGGAAAGACGTGTGAAGAAGGTGACAGGTGCTGGAGGTGCAAAAGAAGAGACAGGAAGAATGAATTGTAAAATGGTGGCATGAAGAAAATGGAGGAGAGCTCATTTCTGTGCTAAATGGGCAGTGAGGAGTAACCCAAGTCTGAAAGGAGTGCAGAATGAAGAAGAAAGCTGAAACTGAATGTAAGAAACACTAGTGATGTTCGGTGGGTATCGGTTGTTGTGCATTAAAGGGTGTTGAGAAGGTACACTATCATTAAATATGTACCTTCACGAAATCAATTTGTTGTCAGTGTGAGAATCTAGAGACAATTCTTCTGAAGGTAGATGTACTCCTGATGAAATTAAAGCCTGGCCTTAAATAACTGGTGGGAAAATATAAAGGCAAAAAAAAAAAAAATGCAGAGATTCAAGTTTTACTCTATGGAAATCTTAAGTTAACAGGTATATTTAAAGAGATTTGAGGTGAACAGGAGGTCATTCATATTATACAATATTATTGTATTTTAAACCTAAGTAATCTGGGAAATTAATTAGGCTGTCACATGACCATATGATACCTCTAGCTCTAAACAAACAAATAAAATCTGGTTAAATGTCTATATTACTGAGAAATTATGGGTGATAAGAGCGTAATTGTTTTGTTCTTTTCAAAAATGGTAATAATTAATCACTTAAAGCAAAAACCTGATGTAAACAAGACAGAACTAGAAACTAACATTGATATTGGGGTTAGAATAGAAAAAAAGTATGAAATGAATTATCTTATTTAATTGCATCCCTTGAATATCACTATTTTCTGCAACATGGCATAGAGGAAAGCGTGAAGGCCGAGGCAGGAGGTATGACAGTTGTCTTTAACTCCCTTACTTTATTTTATTTATTACTTAAAGGTGAATAATTAACCTACATCACAGGATTAGTGTGTTAATTTAAGAAAAATATTGCAGGTAAAATGCTTAATAAAATTAATCTCTATACAAATTTTTGTATGATTCAATGTCAGATCTTATATAGAGTAAGATGTTACCGTGCCCCACAGTAGTAATAGTTAACTAACACTTATGAAGCACTTTCTAAATTAGATTTTTACCATGAGCTTTAGAAAAGATTTGCTGATAAAACTATTTTAGTAATTTCTCACTGCACAGAAATCATTGCATATTACATGAAGATACATTGCAAGATAACTTTTAGTTAAGAAACAATCTGAAGCCGGTGTTGTATTCACGTGCTTTGTCCCATGAAAGATGCTCTACCACAATTTGTGTATGGTGTAAAAAATGAGTAGGACAATTTCCTAGTTGAAAATATTTTGTCTCACTTAGATAGAATGTAGTTACTAGAAAAACCCATCATCAGATTATGTAGTAATTTAGGACAGGGTCAACTATGCCCTGTGCTAGAACCAAAGAATTCAATTTAGAGACTCAGACCATTAATGCATTAGTATCCTGACATAAAGAAAAAAATTCAGACTAAAATTATAAGTGTAACTGATGAGGCAGCAAAGTCATATCCCATTTATTCATATATAATCAATATGTGGGTAGGCTATATCTACATTTTTAAACCAATGAAATTTTAAGATATATAAAATCTCCCTGAATCATGATGACAGCTTGAAACTAAAAAGAGAAAATAAGTAGAATTAAATATTTATATGGTTCAGGATGCAAAATTCAAGCCACACACACAGAAACTAGCGAGTAACAGAGCCAAGATTCAGAGATGAAGGAAAGCATCTCAGAAAGTGAAAGAAGTGGCTTAAATAGAACAGTAAGGTTGTACTATTTCTATAAAAAAGATAATATCTGCCACCTGTCATAATTATAGATTATTTGTAGGAATTCATTTCTGACATTAAAAAGGACTTGATAGATGACAACAGAAGTCTCAAATCTCAGAGAAGATGTCCAGATCTTCTTGATAAATTACATCTAATTTTGTAAGTTTCTTTAATTTTCTGAGGTTTCACAAACTATTCTTAAATATACACACAATTTTCAAACATTGTGTGGACAATGAAGCAGAAAGGATGAGAAGGTTAGCTGGGAGAATGTTTTAGCACTAGAATAATTTCACACCAGTCATTTCACATAGATGCTTATGATAATATTTTCTTTATCATTCATATAATAAAAGGGGTGTCACACACACAAACATACACATGCTTCAATCCATTCCACTAACAGACTATGTAACAAAAATTTAGTAAGATGGAAGGGCTTAGTGAGTGATTTATAAGTTAATGCTGCCAGATCTAATTGATGAGGATTCCAGAGTCACACTGAGAAACATTTAGAAAATAAAACCCTAAATAGAAGATATACTGACTTACATCAATATTAAAGGGATTAATATAGACACAAAATCAAAGTTTAAAGGGTAAATCATCAAAGACAAAACATTTCAAGAAGCCAATTGGGAATAGAGTAGTGACTAGATCTATAATAAAACATAAAACCAAAATGAGTCGTAGCCACTTCTGGTGTCTGATTCATAAAATATTTCCAAAAGCTGTGGTCTGATAAACTGCCAAATATTTTTAAATTTCTTTTCACAAGATACGTTAAATTGAGAAATAATAGGGTAAGTCCTGAAGCAGCTTTTATTCTGAGAGCACTTGTTTATGTTGCTTGTTTATTTTCCAGGACAGGGTGGCAAAGTCAACACCCAGGCCACAGAAAATGAGAAATTTATTAGAAGGCCTTCAAAGACTAAGATGTCTCATAGAGGACTGTACTGTCAGGTTCAGGCTGAACAGGTACAAGTACTCAGCATTCTTCAAGAAAGTTGCCTTGGCTCAAAGCACAGTGTGGAGGCAAACTGCAGTGATGTAAACAAGTCAGGTCTCATAAATATTTGCCATCTAAATATACTTCACAAGGGTAGAATAAAAAAAGCTTCAAGCATTGATATAAAAGTACCCTAAAACTGGTGCCTTGGAATGTATAGCAGAAACGAAAGAAAAACCATTTATAATGTATGTCTTAAAAACATACCTTTACAAAAATATTTTTAATATAAAGAGAATCAAATCACTTACAAAAATAAGTGAACAAGGCACTACGAATGAAACCTATCAAAAATAACTATTAAAGAACAAAAAATCAGAAATATAATATGATTTTAATAAGATTATTATGCATAAAATCTTAAATAGCTAAGATTTCTTTGTTTAAGAAAAATTGGTGGTGAAAAATATACCATAAAAACAATGTAATAAAAATAGCTTTTAGATAAGTGATGTGTATGAAAAGTATAAGTTATGTATCTATCTATGCATTGGGAACAAATCATCACACAAATTAAGAGTAATTTAATTGAAAATACAAAATTAGGTCATACTTCTACATAACATGGTACAGTTATCCTGCACTCAACCAAAAATGCACTAACCTCCATGCAGAAGCAATGAAAATAACTTGGGTGATATTTACTTTTCTCTTTGATATCCTCTAACTTAAATACAGTAATATAAAATTAACTATAATTAATGCATCTTATATTAGATGACACAAACACATATGTATATATACAGAGATACATCTATATCTTTATATCTATCTATATAAATGTATACAGAGAAAGATGTATATATCACAAATAACATGGAAATGCTCATGTCCTTTTTCCCCCAATTCCATGTCTTCATTTTCCTCAGCGAACCTTTAGCTGGTCATGGTTCTGTGTTTAGTGGGCAACCCAAACTTTTCTGGTACAATTTGGCCATCAACACTCCTGTTTAACTTGGGTTGTTGTAGTTTTCCACTCAAGTACAGTACATGACAACACTATAGAAGATAACCTAGTGGATATTCCTGTTTCTTACCTTAATTGTATGGTAGTAACCCAAATTCCACTTAGTTATAATGATCAATTACACAATCCAAAATAGCAACTCCTTCTTGAATTGTTGATGCAGAGACTTGAGGAGCCAAAGAGGTCAAGTGGAAGTCTGAACTTCCAGTTTAGTGGCATTGCTGTTGTGCTTCCTGGTGGCAGAATTCCTCCTTTTGGAATGAAGATCTCCAAACCAGCAGATACTAAGGTCATGGGGACAGGAAGGAAAAAGTAGATCACTAAGGGAAATGGTGTTGCCACTCTCACTTCCAGTCTTTACCTATTAAACCCATGAGTACCGACTATGGGAGGGACTGTCATCTATTAACAATTATTTTAAGTGTGTGCAGCTTTCTGGATGTCATTAACTAAGACCTACAAGGTAGTGCTCCCTAGCTGGCACTGTCACAAAATCTGCAAAAGTGTCTTCTATGGTACTCTCAAACCAGCTGCTTTAGGAGGAGAGCTAACATCATAAGGCTCATGAATTCAATGAGCATGTGCCCAGTGCTGCATTTTATTTGCTGTGAAGTAAGTTTCTTGATCATCAGTAATGCTGTGTGGAATGCCATGTGGTGCATAGAGTGTTCTTTAAGTCCCCTTATAGAAGTTTTGGTAGAAGCATTGCTGTTGCAGTCAGTAAAGCAAACCTATGTTTAGAGTTTTGGGGTATTTTTGGAAAATAGTCAGTCACCCTCAGCAATGGCACCTTATCAGGGACTCTGTGTAGATTTCCATTACTGGAAGATCAGGTACAGCGGTAACTATAGTCAGGGCACCTTTGATGAGCAGACATCTACATTACTAAGTCCACACATAACCTCCATTACTGCGACTATGGCCACTTTTTTCATGAATCCACTGGAAAATGATAGGAATGGCTGCAGGAGGAGGCTGCCTGATTTTCAGAGAACATCCTATCTGCTTGATTATTAATATTCTGCCCTGCTGAGGTCTCCCTCTGGTGATTATTCACAGGGATACAGATATCTTTATGTTTTTGCCCATTCAGAGATGTCTATCAAGATACTGCTGTCAAAAATATCGTTGCTAGCACTTTATCAGTCATATTCCTTCTAAGACCAAACCTCCAACCAAACCTTTGAACTTCCAACCAAACTTTTGGGCACAATGATTAATCAGTATAAACTAATAACCTTGCTCATTTCTCCTTTTGGGTATAATAAAAAAACAGCCATGCTGCTCAAAGTTGTGCCAAGTAGGCGGATTTTGGTCCAGCACTGTCATGTAGGGATGTTCCAGAAAGAGGTGTAGTAATACTGTCAGCAACTTTTGGTTGGTGCTGCATACCAGGCAGAGCTATCTGTAACCCAAGCCCAACATTTCTCGTTTCTCATTCAGCTGGTCATAAGGAACTCCCCATGAATTCATAGGTCTGGGCTGGGAGAGAGAAGATACTATACCAGTTGTATGGGCCACAGCCACTTAGGATACTTCCTCATGTATCTTAATGTGCATCCAGGGTCTGTTTAAGTATGATTTCTTATATACTACTTTCATTTGAAAGCAGGGTGCTCTTGTGCATGTCCAAATTTATGGTTTGATGAGTCAGACACCATCCAGTTCATACTGGTCAGCTGAGCTCAGTTGATAATTTTGTGACTCATGATTTAGCTTTCAGTTTCTCTCTAAGAACAGTAGCAATCCAAAGGCCATTTCTCAAAAGGAGAGTAGGTACACACACAACATGGAAGGGCTTTGCTATAAAATCCTAAGTGTCTGTGTTGATTCCTCTATATGAGCTGAAAGGATCCAAATAGAATCTCTATCTGCCACTGACACCTCAGTACCATAGAATCTTCTGGATCATATGGCCCCATTTGCACAGCTGTTCGAACCTGTTGCAGAGAGTCATCTTTTTTGGACTCCACTCTAAACCAGCAGCATTTTGGATTACTCAGTAAATTAACAGGAATAGCACAGCTTAATAAGATGTATGCTATCAGTAACCCAAAGAGGCCCACCAGGCCCTGCATCAGTATTTTGGATACAGAAGAGACCTGTGCAGCGACTTATCCTTCACCTTAGAAGAAATAGCTGAACATAGTCAACACCTTTGAGCCCCTAGAAATTTCAGTGAAGTAGATTTCTGAATTTTTGTTGAATTCATTTTCCATTTTCTGACGTGTGAATGTTTTGCCAATATGTATAAAATAACTGCTTCTTCTTCCAATCAGCATATCATCAATACACTAGATCAGCGTAATGTCTTTTGGAAGGGATAGGTGACGAGGTCCCCTGTAGACTAAATTATGGTGTAGTGATTAGAAGCCATACACCCCTGAAGCAGAATGCCGAAAAAACTATTGCTAGCTTGCCAACAGAAAGAAAACTGTTTCTAGTGATTTTTACTAAGTTATTGAGGGGAAAATATTTTTTTACATCAACAGCTGCAAACCAGGTGACAAGGGAAATGGTCATTTTCTCAAGCAATGAACCCACATCTGGGAAAGGGGCTGCCATTGCAGTCACTCCTGGTTAAGTGTGTGGTAATCCCATCTGTTTTCTGCACAGATCCAATAGGCAAATTGAATGGGTGAAAAACCTGTGGGTATCACTACCATTGCATCTCTCCAGTCCTGGTACTAATCCCTGCAACCCCTCCAGGAATGTGTCATTGGCTTTGATTTACTATTTTTCTAGGTAGAGGTACCTGTGGTTGCTTCAACTTAAACTTTTTTAACATCATAATGTTCACTCCACCAGTCAGACAACTGATGTGGCTTCTCTGCTGCATATGTCTTTTCACACATCCTTGAACTGGAGAAATAGTCAAGAACAGGTTTCATGACCCCCTGGATACCCTGGGAGATGGATTTGGACTAAAACTCATTTGAGCACCTGACTTCCATAAACCCCTTCTCTGACAGTTGGGCCTCCATATAGTCTGGGTCTCCTTGAATTAGTGTCCACTTAGTATTCCAATAATTTTCCCAAAGTCTGAATATTTCCCTTTCCATAGTGAACAATCACACTGACAAATGGTAATGGGTGTCTTTGGAAAAGATGTGTAAATTTTAAGAATTTAAATTAGAACAGAGTGCTTCTTAAAAGGGACCCATCCTCCCCTTCATTCCTAAAAGCTTGAAATTGATAAAAAGGCTGTGGCTGCCTGTTTTGGTGATCCAGTTGGACTTCCGTACATCTAACCTAGATTTCATACATTTACATCACATAAGTAGATCCAGTAAGAATTATTAGATTGTTCATTAATTTCATTTATAAGGACACCATGATCAACAAGCAAACACCATAGGTTTCTGTAAATTTAACTTTTCTGACAACTGCCTTTGACTTTGCTGTCTATTACAGAGTGCTAACCACAACCACCTTGGCTCTGATGACAACTGGTTCTTTCACATTTTGGTATCTAATTTTCTCCACTGCATTTGGGGCTGCCGGTTCAGTGGCAGAAGTTTCCTCTATAGTTTCTGTCCTGCATAGAAGAATGACAACAGAATCCTTGAAGGATGCTGAGGCTCTCTTCACAAATTTATTTCTTATAACCATGATGAAGTCTGTGGTCACTGGAACTTCCAGGAGGGGATGAGCAGGTCTTCCATGAAAACTATACTCTACTATTCTGGTCTCCCTAAGACTCAGGATACCTCTCTGTACCAGACACCAAAGCAGTTCTGGCATTTCAACTTTATTTCATGTAGCCTGCTTTTTTGGTCCACTTTCAGCCAATCAAACCAATACACTGTTAGATCTCTTTCTAATCTCCATTCCAATATTTTCCCACCCAGAATTTCTGCTCCATGGTCTCATACTAATACATTTGATCTGAACCAGTTTATTTTCTTTTCACCATTATCTCACATCCTTAATATTCATGCCCACAAATACTCCACAGATTTATTTCTGTATAAATTGGAAGCATGCGGTTATTTCTTGTAGATGATACTTCCTACATCAGCCTGTGGGTAGTTTAGATACTGGTCTGGAGGCAAAGAGGGATGATGGGAATGGGTCCTGAAGAGGATCAATGGAGACCGGCAAGGTGAGGGAGGCCATTACAGGCTCTTCAGAGTTAACTTCCTCAGGAAGAGTAGGAAAGGCTGCTTCCAAATGCAGAATTTGTTGATCCTATATTCCCAGCTTTATCGGGCTCTTCCACATGTCCTTATTCTACTTTCCAGCATGATATTTCTTCCCAATCAATATTATCACTTTAACAGGACAGACTCTGCAAGGTTGATATTTCACTTACATTATAATTCAACCACATGCAGGATGAGACTCTGATCTTGACCTTCAAAAACCTCAACCTTGCACCTACAAGATAGACAGGTTTCTTTTTGGACATACTTTAAGATAATTTGTGCCTTGAGCTGGGAATTAGAAGTTCTGAGCTCAATCTTTTTATTTCCCAGTTTCTCTCACACAAATAAGAATAACCAGGCAATCTCATTACACACTGGTATCAAATACTCAAACACCCAGATCCTTATTTCTTATAAATGTGTAATTAGCAGTATCCACTGGAGATATTTTGTGTATCTATTGAAACATAATCTTGTGGTTAACCATTGCCTTATTTACCACTGGAAACAGAATCACAAATGTCTTTAAATACGACCTATTAGATAACTAGTGTCCCAAAACCAGAACCAATTTGTAAAACTTTTCCATAAAATTCTGCTCTTGTAGAACCATTTTGGGACCAAAATTTGCATCAATAAGGGTTTCACTAGAAAAAGAGAACCAGCAGTATTACCTGGAACACATACACAGAAAGGAAGTGGCTTACTGAATTCATGATAGATGACATATGTAGACAGATGATAGATAGATTTGCAATAATAATGCAGATACCATAAAAGGAGGAAAGGGCCCTCTGATAAAGAAATGGTAAGAGAAAACTATAAAATATTAAGGAAGATATTTTTGCTAAGAAAAGGAAATATAAAAGATTTAATTAAATCTGTATATTGCTTTGAGTAATATGGCCATTTTAACTATGTTGATCCTCCCAATTCATGAGCATGGGGTATCTTTTATTTATTTGTGTCTTTTTCAATTGTTTTTAATAATGCTTTGTAGTTTTAAGAGTATAAGTCCTTCACATCCTTTGTTAAGTTTATTCCTAAGTATTTTATTATTTTTGTTGCAATTGCAAAAGGAATTTGATACAGATGGTGATGATGTTAGCAATGATCACAGTGAGAGAAAGAAATGTTTTAGGTTGATTTACTGTATCAGTGACTTTTCTAACAGCAGACCAGGTAGTTACTGCTCAGTTAAGGTGCCAATGAGAGTAAGAAGGAAGGAGATCTCAGTGTAAGCAAATGGGTATACCTGGAGAAAAAGAGAAACACTGCTCTTGCAATAATGATGACATTTCATGCGAAATCACCTACTGAAGCAGAGATTTTGCTGAGTGCAAAAAAAGAAGAAGAAGAAGAAGCAAGTTTGTAATGTATATTTTGTGTAATGCCTGATTTGCAGCATAAAACACATTAAGTAAACAAAATAGGAACATCTTTTTCACTTTTGCCTATATTACCTTGACAGTAGTCTCAGAGTTACATGTGTAAAGCAACATACATAACAATGACACATCACCTACAGGTATAAAGAAACATACACGCCACACAAAAGAGACATTAGATTCTCTGTCTTTTTCCATTTGGCACTACATTCTTCAATACCACTGTGTTCATAACTCTGTTATTAAAGTCAGTTACATCATTGACCGTAGCCTGTCCCTTAACAACAATGATGATATAATTTTGTTTGTGGGTGTGTGTTTGTGCCCTATTAGTAGTATTCTGAAGGCAGAGAAACTATGCTTTCTCATTTTGCTTCACTCTTACATTTAGTGTAGCAGAATTTGGGCATGTAATAGGCATCCAAACAACGTATGTAGAAGGCATTTGATTTTTAAGGTTGATTCGAAAGATACCCAGGAATCACAATTTTCAAATTGTTTTCTTGTTGTGAGTTCTGTATGACATCTTTCTACTCATTCAGCCATAGTGCCACTCAGAACATCCCTAAATTGGCAGTATAAATTAAGAGAAAAATAAACATGGCCTCATCCCCAACACTGAAATGATTCTGAGACTATATGATGTAATTAGGCAGTGATGTGACAAGGAACTTATTATATTTTGCTTTTCTATCTTATTTCTTCTTGTTTTACTATAAATGTTTGAGAGTGAAACTCTAGTTTATGGTAGAGTATACATATATCAAATATAATGAATATATTGATCTTATAATACTCTACATTGTATGGGTTGACTGAAATATTTGACATGCTCAGAGTCTCAATAATGAGTCACCACTTAGAGATTCCTAACTGAGGTATCATTTCAACTTGTTTTAAACTAATTTTTCTTTGAAAAAAATATGTGTCCCTTTACAGAAAATTAAACAAAATAGGACTCACAAACAAAAGTGAACAGCAATAAAAAAATAAAGAACGCCTGCATAATGGAGTGATGTACATCATCTCCACTACACTACTGCGATTATGTTTAGTAAGCACCTCAGGACAAGTGCTTGGCAAGCTCCCCTGAATCAGAAATAAACTATGTGGTGCCTTACTTGGCTTGGTGAGTGTCTAGATTCCCAAAGAAACTGCATTATGTCACAGTTCAAATAAAACTAATTTAATGTTTCCAACATCAATAAGACTTTGTACTGGATAAGGCATCAGTATGTTATGTGCATTTCATTTAAAAAGATAGCTTCATGCTGGTTTGCAAAATAATTTTACCATACAGCCACTTCAAAAGCAAGTAAAAAGTCATGCACAAAGGTGATAAAAAAATCAAGGTAGACCTTGAAAGGATTTTGTTTAATGAATCTAAGATGAAATGGGCAGTAGAAGTACAGAATAATTCTAGTTTGTTGCTTAGATACAAATGTGTGTGCACAGTGTTGCTTTCCAATTAACTGTTCTCTTGCCCCAAATTCCTTTTCGTAATGGTTGAGTATGTGGCCAAAGCACACAGCCATTCTTTACTCATAATTTCTCACACTATTTTCTTCTGATTGGTATTGTAGAAATAAATTAGGCTCAGGCAAACTCCACAAATTCATCATCATCATAACCTGTCTAATTTTTTTCCATGTCTAAAATGGCTTTCAAATGCACCATCTTGTAGAGTTAGCTTAACAACACAGTGAGGATAATGCAACTATATTTCATCACATTTTATAAAAAATGACACTGAAACTGAAATAAATTAGTTACCTACCTTGTTCATAAAATGAAAAAGGGGAAAAATAGCGGTACCTTAAATGGATAAAGGTCACTGACTCCAGATCAGTAGGACTTTCCACTTCCCAGCTGAGAAAAATTAGTTCAATCACCTACAGAGTTGCTTAGAGACACCGTGGGGGTGAGATGTGAAAAATCACTTTGTGACGTGCAAAGCACGGTATACATGTAAGTGAACACTAAGAAAGGACACCAATAGAATAAAAAGATGGGAAACTTTTCTAAAAGCCAAGTTACAGTTTTGTAAAGCCTATAAGAATGCAAAGAAATTCGTTAACTTTACAAATGGTGTAAATAAATGTAGATTTAACATTATTGAAATGATTAACTAATGTAAATTTAACAGCTTAAGTTTATCTGCTGCCCTGTGTCTTCTTTATTGAATTTTATGTATTAAAATTTGTTTGTTTGCTTGTTTTTACTTCATTTAGTTACTGAATATAAGCTTTGGTCTATACAGTGTTTGTAGTTTCTGTGACAATTATTTATAACTCATCATACACATAATTTGCCTTGTCTTTATTAGTGAAGTTGCACACAATTTCACATATTAGCCATTTATTACCTTTTTTGTACAGTGGGATTTCAAATCTTTTACCCATTGTATTGTTGATTTTTTAAGAATTTTTAGTGGCGGTTTAGACACATACTTGTCACAAGTCATGTCTTACAAGATTACATGTGTTGCAAATATCGTCTTTGAAATGATAGCTTGCTTCTTTCCTTTAATTAGATTTTTGATAAAAAGAAATTCTCACTTTCAACAATTTATTCTTTATAGTTTTCATATTTAATGACTTCACACTCTGTCATAAGTCCACTAGCCATGTATGAAAGGGTCTCTTTCTGAAAAGGACTGTGGTATAACTGGTCTTTCTGTCACACTGTGACAATTGCCAGGATAATACTGTGTCCTCAGGGAAGTTATACAATATGACTTATAAACTAATGAATAAGTTGTAACATATAACATTGTGTTTTGTATACTTGTGTTTTTGTTGGTTCTCTTCCTCTTTTGTTGATTAAAAACCAATCAGATTACTTTGCCAACTGCAACAAAAAAGCAACCAAAAACTGCTGGTGTTTTGACGGAATTCCCCGGGATTGGGAGATTGACATCATCACAATACTTAGTTTTTCAATTCATGAACAAAGTATATTCTTTCTTTTTTATTTTGTTCTTATTTGAGAAAAAGAGGAAAGGAGAGACACAGACAGACAGGGACAGAGAGACAGACAGTGAGAGACACAGAGAGGAACATCATTGTTAGAGAGAAACATCTACTGGTTGCCCTCTGCATGTGCCCAAACCAGGTAGGGAGGGACTCCTCAGCTCAGGAGTGTGCCCTGAGTGGGGAGTGGAACCTGCAACCCTTTCGGTGCACAGGGTGACGCTCCAACCGACTGAGCCGCCTGGCCAAAGTAAACACTGGAATTTTTGATAGTAAACTCAATTTCGTTATGATATATTATGCATTTTATCTATTAATAGTTTCTGTTTGGTAATAGTTTGTTGAGGGTTTTTGCATCACTGTTTATGTGATATTGGCCTATGTTTTTCCTTTTAAGTATAGTTAGTTACATGCTGGTATCATAAAATCAGTTTGGATTTTCATATTGTCACAGGAAAAATTCAGTTTATATCTGACATTACTTTTTCTTGAAGTATTGACTCCCTGGTTAAGCTGTTGGAGCCTGGCCGGGCACTCAGCTGGTGGCAGCGCCATCCCCAAGTGCCTGAGCCGCAGTTTGATCCCAGTCGGGGCACAGGAAGGAAACAACTAACGGATGCATAAATAAGTGGAACCACAAACCAGTGTTCTTTTTCCCTTTCTCTCTCTTTTTCTTTTTAAAAATGTTTTAGTTACTTTTGATAAATTCTATTCTTCTGTGAGTTGCTATGTTTCTCCTACATGTTTACATATTTGGGCATAGAGATTTTCTATACAGTTTTTTTTTGTACCTCTAATGTTATTAGATTGATGTGGTAATGAGTCCTTTTCATTACTGATGTCCTCTCATTAGAGATTTTTCATCATTTCTAACAGTCTTTTATCAACTGAACTATAACTTTTAGCATATGTTGATTCTAATTTATGTCTTTTTATAATCCACACCCAAGAACATTTTTAATTGATTTTAGAGGGACAGGAAGAGAGAGAAGAAGAAAGAGAAACGTTGGTGTGAGAGATGAACATTGCCTGGTTGCCTCCCATGTGCCCCAGGCCTGGGGTTGAACCCGCAACCTTCCCTTTACAGAATGACTCTCCAACAAAACACATCAGCCAGGGTGATTCTATTACATGTTTTTATTCGGCTTCATTTTTTCTTATATATAATATTTCACTTCTATCTGGTACTTTCATTGGGCTAAGTGATCTTCTTAATATCAGAAAAATGCTTAATTATTGATTTTGTACCTTTATTCTCTTAAAACAAAACCATTTACATCAGTTCCCCTCTAAGCATAAGTTTAACAGCACTCTACAAGTTAGAACATGTATCTATTTTTTTCCCAATTTACTATAACTTATAAACTCCTTAATGAGTTAATCTTTTACCTATGGGCTATTTACAAGTACATTTCTAAATTTCCAAGAATGTCAGATATATTTTCATTTTTGTTGTTGTTTTATTGATTTCTGGTTCAACAGCATTTGTATTATTTCAATGATTTGAAATTTCTGAGACTTGCTTTTTGGGTCAGCATATAAAAATGCCTTTTCATGTTAAATGTGGAAATGAAAATAATATAGTGATTAATCTGCACGTGTTTTGTGCAAGGTGCCTTAGGACAGAGAGTCAAGTTTGTCAATCATGTTGCTTTAATTTTCCACTGCTTTATAAAATTGCAGTATTTTTAAATCAGCTATGAAGATAGCTGTAAATCTACCATAAATTAACCTTTAAATGTTTTAATTATTTATCTTTCCATTTATATATCTTGAGGCTTTATTATCAGGTGTATTATTCTCCTTCAAAATCATACTACTTGTGAATTGAACCTTTATTACCATAAAGTAACCATCTTCACCTTCAGAATTGTTTACTCTTTTTTAAAATATATTTTAATGATTATATTATTACAGTTGTCCCATTGTCCCCCATCATTTCCCTCCACCCTGCACACCCCCTCCCACCCACATTCCCCACTTTAGTTCATGTCCATGTGTCATAAGTTCTTTAGCTTCTACATTTCCCACACTATTCTTACCCTCCCCCTGTCTATTTTCTACCCACCGTCTATGCTACTTATTCTCTGTACCTTTTCCCCTCTCTCCTCCTCCCACTCCCCGGTTGCTAACCCTCCATGTGATCTCTATTTCTGTGGTTCTGTTCCTGTTCTAGATGTTTGCTTAGTTTGCTTTTGTTTTAGGTGTGGTTGTTAATAGCTGTGAGTTTGATGTCTTTTTACTGTCCTATTTTTTATCTTCTTTTTCTTAGATAAGTCCCTTTAACATTTCATATAATAAGGGCTTGGTGATGATGAACTCCTTGAACTTGACCTTATCTGAGAAGCACTTTATCTTCCCTTCCATTATAAATGACAGCTTCACTGGATAGAGCAATCTTGGATGTAGGTCCTTGCCTTTCATGACTTGGAATACTTCTTTCCAGCCCCTTCTTGCCTGGAAGATCTCTTTTAAGAAATCAGCTGACAGTCTGATGGGAACTCCTTTGTAAGTGACTGTCCCCTTATCCCTTGCTGCTTCTAGAATTCTGTCCTTCATTTTCATCTTGGCTAATGTAATTCTGGTGTGCCTTGGTGTGTTCCTCCTTGGGTCCAACTTCTTTGGGACTCTCTGAGCTTCCTGGACTTCCTGGAAGTCTATTTCCTTTGCCAGATTAGGGAAGTTCTCCTCTATTATTTGTTCAAATAAGGTTTCCACTTGTTGCTCTTCTTCTTCCCCTTCTGGTACCTCTATAATTCAGATGTTGGGACGTTTAAAGATGTCCTGGAGGTTCCTAAGCCTCTCCTCATTTTTTTGAATTCTTGTTTCTTCCTTGTTTTCTGTTTGGTTGTTTCTTTCTTCCTCTGGTCCACTCCATTGATTTGAGTCCCAGTTTTCCTCCCATCTTTATTGGTTCCCTGTGCATTTTCCTTCATTTCACTTATTGTAGCGTTCATTTGTTTATATAATTTGTGACCCAAATCAACCAATTCTGTGAGCATCCTGATCACCAGTGCTTTGAACTGTACATCTGATAGGTTGACTATCCCTTGGTCGCTTACATGAATTGGCTCTGGGGCTTTGGTCTGTTCTCCTGTTTGAGTCATTTTTTTGTTGTTGTTGTTGTTTTGTTTTTGGTCTGGTCATGGCTGTTACGTAGTGAGGGGCAGAGCCTTAGGTGTTCCCCAGGGCAGGGCAGCCCAGACACTGGGTTGTGACGCTGTCTATGGGGGCAGTGCCTGAGAGGGGACAGTGGCACTTGCTCTGCTCTCTCCTGTACTTCAGTCCCTTCCTCCACTTCCCCTTCCCCTGGATTATCTGTGCACCAATGTGGGACCACCTGGTCAGCCAGCCACCTTGTGTGGCCTCACTGAGTCTTCTGTTGCCACCCTGTTCCCAGGTTCTGCTAGCCACTGCCTGTGCTCCTGGGGTCTACTATCTGCTGCCTGCATGCCTGGGATCTGGCAGCCACTGCTGCCTGTGTGCCTGGGTCCACCAACCTCCACTTTTTCCTGCTACAACTCCGCCCCTCTTACCGGTCTAGATGAATGGTTGTTGGACTTCCATACAGTTCAATTTTCTATCAGTTTTGATGTTTTCTTGTTTCTAAATATTTGTTGTCCTTTATTTTGGTTGTGCGAGGAGGCACAGTGTGTCCACCTACGCCTCCATCTCAGCTGGAAGAGTATTGTTTAGTCTTAAATCCTACTCTGTTTTAGTAATATAGAATTACCCTTGATTTTATTAGAATTTGAGTAGAATATTTCCATTACTTTATATAAAGTATTCCTACATTTTGATATTATAGGTATAGCATAGGAAGATCATATGAAAACATATGTTAGCATCTTCTATCCAATTTGCAATTTACTTTAGTTGAAACTTTTATTCATTAACATTAAAAAATTACTCAATGGAACTTCAAGCAGTGCAGTAATTGGAGACTAAGTGGCATCCGTGTGAGGCTCCCATGCTGGGTTGTGTGTGTTCTCTCAGCTGCATGCCTTTAAACTCATCCGATTAGGCAAACTGCTTCAACTCCTCTGACCAAACTTTGACACTGAACATTTTTGCCTGCCTGGGAGCTGATTGCTTCCTGTCATCTGTTTGCTTTAGTGATCATATTCAGATTAACAAGGAATATATTTGCAAATGATGGCCTTTCTAACCAAACAGACAAGAGCTGTAGGTGGAATGTTCCTGTGCTCTGGTAAGTGCTTTCATAAAGGAGTCCCAAAGGAGCTCCCAGCCCCTTCCACCACTTGGAGACACAGAGAGAAATCTTTTCCCTGCAGCACAGAGGAGAGCTTTCATCAGAACCTGGCCATGCTGGCACGCTGATCATGGACTTCCAGCCTCTGGAACTGTGAGAAATAATTTATGTTGTTTATAAGCCACCTAAATGGTATTATGGTATTTTTGCCATAGCAGCCTGAAACAGCTAAAACAACTAGCTTCAAGACAAAGTTACTATGATTGGTTGGAGGCTATATTTTAGATCTTGGCTATAACATGGATTTGTGTGCATTTTGCGTGCATCTATAATTATGTTGCTATATTCAGCATATCCTTTTAGATAACTTCACAGTCTGCAATGGGTAGTTTGACCTTCCTGCTAGGCAGTGATGCCTTTCACAGATAACAGAACATTTATGTTTTTCAGAGTGGGTAGTGGGAAGCACTTCAATACAATACCCCTGTGCTTATCTCTCCTTTGATTTAGATATAGCACAAGATTATACTAATGTATATGAATGCTAACACCACTTTAGAAGAAGGATTCAAAGTAAAAGATGGTAATAAAAAGCTGTTTGCTTGCTTTTTAATGTACTTTTTCAATATGTACATTTTAAAGCTCAAGATTGTAGAGAAATTGGAGAAAAAAGTAAGCAAGTCTGTATTTTAGGCAAAAATCCAATCTTTTTTCAAGTTTGTGGATAAGATCAGCTGTCCAATGCAATATGAAGACCCTAAGAAAGAATGAAAGAAAAAAGAAAGGAAAAGGTTATTCTCAAAATTATGTCCATCCTCTGTTGATCTCCATGAAAAACTTCTCCTAGGAGAATGCATACTCCTTTGCATTTGCATGATTTGTTTGAATATTGGACATTCCTTATTCAGCTTGAGTATGACGTTAATATACATTCTCTCCCTTCCTGGTTGTGGTAGATAGTAGATTGGTTTATTAACTGTATCATTGACTTCACGCCGACCAGTCCTTGCATTTTTAAGACTATGCTAGAGGCTAGACACTTAAAGATTGCCTTCCTCAAATAATCTTATAACTCAGGTTCTGCATATATCTATCTAAATTATGCCAAATAGATGCACTTCTCAGGTAGAAATGAAGAGCTGTGTTGGTGCTTCTGCTATTTCTGCTGATCCATTGATTCCGGTGTAAGGTTATGTCTGTGTTTATGGTAGTTATAACAAGTGTTTTAGTACTCTAGCAGTGAAGGTCAAGAAGCAGAGCACAGGGCATCTCCTTTTGTTTCTAGGGGATTACAACTGAGAAAATGAACACAGCTGGTGATCCTGAAGTGAGTCACATCCATAAGACTCAGCTGCGGGACCTTGGCAATGGCAGCGGTTGATGCATCCTTAGGGGAGCACTGTTAATGCCAAGGAAGTATTTCTGGACTCGTCCAATGTCGTAGGCATCCACCTCCGTGAACTCTTGTCATTTTCTTCAAGAGCTACAGAGTGGCTTTAGTTATTTGTAACCTAACTGACAGTAGGTTTTACCATTCCAGCAAAAGTTGTATTCCAAAAACGGCTACAATCTTAAAAATCACTTTAATATTCTCCTAAAGGACTGTGCTCGCAATGCTAAAAGTCTTCAGTGCTCTTCTTTAAGTACAGCTAAAGCACCCAGCTCCTACCAGTAGCTGTCACAGTCCTCAGTGACAAATTGTCTTTCACACCACTAATAATGACTGTTGTCAAGTACTAGGGAGAAATGTTTGGAGATAAGTTATTTATAAGCAATGTAAGTATCTGTACACTACAGTTTTTTGTATCAAGCAGGGAAATTACTGGAAATGGGGTAAATTTTATAACGACTGGGCCTGTTGTAAGAAGAATCAGGGAATGAATTAGAGGGTGATTCTGAGTGTTTTGCATACCTTGTCTTTACAGTATATCACCACCATTCTGTCCAGTATTAGAATTCCTTCAACTTAGTTTCATAAAAGTGGTATTTATGACAAACATATTATAAGCATTTTATTAATTAAAAGTGCTCCATATCTCTGCATAAAGATTCAAAGTATGTCATATACATTCTTAACATGTATTGCTTCTTATTTATATTCGTAATATTTTTTAAAATAAAGTATCACACAATAAAATCTATAATTTGATAATGTTTGCATTATAACAACGCTCAATGTTCTCTTCTCTCTTTAGGCTGATTTTTTTCATGTTTACACATCCAATACACAGAGAAGAATATACCTGTAATGCTATAAATAGATTGCACTTGATTTTCTCCCTCACTCCGTTCTTTCATTATTAACAACCCAAGATGAGTTTAAGAGAAGAGTCCTCTTCAGTTGCATTTAGTTAATTCAGATAAGTAGTATCACATGTTTTTTACTCCATGTCCTCTGATTTTCCTCTGTTCTCAAGACCTATGAAAGAGAGCCCCACCCATATAGCTGAGGAAACCAGTCCGAGAGCTTGGCAAAACCTGCCAGTGTGTCTGCCTGGAGCTTTCGCTAACACAGTTGCTGCAAATTGACATGCCGTTCTGCTAACAGATTTTCTTGGTGCATCTAGGAAATGTAGCCAGGCATTCTTTGGAATAAAACCGTTAAAGGAAGAACATTCTTGGTATTAAGGCATTTTTCTTCAGTGATGAATATGTTATTTTTCCCTTTGATTCCCATGATTTTGTTTGGAAAGTTGTGGATCAATTAACTTTTATATTTTGATTGTTTCCTGATTTTCCTTTACATAAAGTTTTTAATGTTCCTACATGTCAGTATAGTATGTATTTGCCCTTCTCTCATTTACAATATTTAATACTTTATGAGCCCTTTTAATGTGAGGTTCTGGTAATTATTTCTTTCAATTCATTTAATTTTTGAAGTATTTTATGGAAATATTACTCTTTCTATATGAATGCATTTATTTTCCTTAATCTCTTACTTTCCTTTTTTCCCTTCATCTCTTTATAATTTTTGCTTTATTATTTTTGCAATTGTTTTAGTTTTCTTTAAATAACAATACTTGTTTCTTTTTAAGTTTTCCTGTTCCTCCTTCATGCTACATTTTTCTTTATTTTTGGCAGATTGATTATTATTTTTACTTCTGTGTATGCTATTTAATTTCTTGTTTTTATTTTATCTTGAATTTTTTTTTCAGATGACTTTCACCATGATCCAGAGTAACACAGAATATGCTTTCCTGGACTAAAATGGAAGCTGATGAACATGCATCCCAGATCCTGAAGGAGTGAGCTGCTGTGTGAGGATGATGACTTTGGTACCTTCCAGAGGGATTGGAGAACTGTTTGAGCAGTTGGCGTAAGATAAGGACATGGGAAACTTTGGGGGCTTTTGGCTAGTAGCCTAGCAGGGAGCATGGAAACTGCTAGGTCTTGTCAGATAGGAAGGCTCTGATCTGAGGTGCTCTGAGTGTCCCCAGGGCTGGAATGTTGTAGATAAAGATTTGCTCCTTCCAGCATTAAGTGCTGAGTCTTTCACCAAGGCAACATGTGGATGGGCCCTGGTCTGCTCACTCAGTTTTTTGAGCTCTGTAATATAAGTACTATTTAAATAATTAAAAATACATAGGAAATTAAATCTACATAAAAGGGTATAAGCAATAATTGTTAAATATTTATTATATTACACATTATTTTCTATTTTACCTTTAAGATAGATTGATGTATCCCCATTTAAACCTCAAGTTGGATAAATTTTAAGAGCAACTCAAGTTTTAGGACTTCTGATTTTTGCAAAAGTTAATTTCTTATTATAACTGATCTTTAGGACAAATACATTACAGTTATATCTTTATCTGTGCATCTATAAGACAGGTTGCCATAAAACCAAATGAACGGATTAAATTCACTAAAAAATCCCTTATAAAAATGCTTTATGAACATTATCATTGAAAACTTTTCCAGCAAAAAACAAAGCCATTTATGCATATCTAAATCTAAAGAGGTGATTCTGTTAATAGTGCCAATGAATTTATGATTATATTAACAGATTATATATATGTATATATATACACATATACATATATACATATACATATATACATATAAATAATTTCTTCTCCCACACATCCTTTTCAGTTATAAAATCTGAATAAAATCAAACTTGGTAAATTCTGTGTGCTTTTTGAGGGAAATTTTAAAAACATAAGAAAATATTTGATCCACATTCTTTGTTAGCTGGTGGGAGAATGAGCATGTGACGGAATGCTGCTTAACCCAGTCATGTCATCTTTCATTCCTCTTCTGGAGGCAGAGCAGGCCTCAACCTGCCATGTGTTTTAGATATCTCCAACCAGGACAGCCTTGGGCCAAGAACTCTGTATGATCAGCAGTATGGAATGATATGGTAAAATAAATGTATGCAAAGTTCCACTCCCACACCATATAGCTGCTATCATGAATTTTCATTCCATTTAGAAAATAATACTGTGTTAAAATATAAATATATTGAAGAAAAAATTAACTTGATATATATTTTTGAATTGATCTTCAAAGTTGGTTATTGTATCAGACTATTTCCCAGTAACATATTTTTTTGAGAAAAGCCATCTGTCAAGGAAAATAATATATATATAGTGTTACATGTATATTGTATATATATACATACATATAATATATTATATATATATATATACACATACATATATATGTATGTGTTTTTGAGTGGCAAAATAATTCTGAAGACAATTTGTCTTAGACTTAGTCTGAGAACATACACTTTTTAGATACGAGGTTTGTCCAGAAAAAGTTCATCCATTGTTAACATAACAAGAATGTTTTTTGCGACATTGATGTAAACTGACAGCCAAGGAGAGTGGCCTGGAATATGTGTGTGTGAACAATGACAACTTCACTGTACTAGTCAGTGGAAGCAGTAGATGCCATTGAGTGAGCAAGTGCACTGTGTGGCCATTGCATTCAAAATGACTGCGCAAGTAGAGCAACGAATCTGCATCAATCTACATCAAATTTTGCATTAAGCTTGAACATTCCTCCATGGAAACTATTCGAATGATCCATCACAGCAACACATCCGCTCATGTATCATGTCTCATGCAGAGTTTTTTGGCAAAATATCAAATAATCCAGGTGATTCAGGCCCTCTACAGCCCAGATTTGGTGCCCTGCAACTTCTGGCTTTTTCTAAAACTAAAATCACCTTTGAAAGGGAAGAGATTTCAGACCATTGATGAGATTCAGGAAAATACGACAGGGCACTTGGTGGCAATTGGGAGAATGATATGAAGTTTTAAGATGCTTACTCTGAAGGGGGCTAAAGTGTCATTGTCCTATGTCCAATGTTTCTTATATCTTGTATCTTCTTCAAAAAATGTCTGTATTTTTCATAGTGTGTAGCTGGATACTTTCTGGACAGACCTTCGTATGTTCATTTTAGTTATTAAAAGTCATTTATTTGTGTGTGTAGGGGGGACCCAAACACCCAGAATTTATTTATAAAAAATGTGTATTTATTCTTACATGTTTAAACTTCATTTACCTTCAAAATTTTCTCCATTTGATGCAATACACCTATCAAGATATTTTTTCACTGTTCAAAACAGTTTTTGAACTCATTGGTTTTTATGCCATTTAGTGTTTCTGCTGTTTTTTGTTTCACATCTTCCATATGGACAAAATGTTTCCCTTTGTGGACTTTTTTCATCTGGGGAAACAAAAAAAAATGTTGTTTGGGGCAAGATTGGGTGATTGGGGAGGGTGGGGTACAGGGCTCATGGCAGTTTTGGTCAAAACTGCTTAACACTCAACACAGTGCAGATAGGATGCTCATAAATCACACACAATGAAATAGTCAAACCCAATGAACAAGTCTTCAAAAAAATTTCACTGAAGCCAAATCCAGCCTCTCACAACAACGCAAACTGGCACACTGGTACAGATGGGTTCCTAGAGCACTCACCTAGTGGGTAAAGCCTGTACTACAAGGGGCCCACCCTCCAGAAGACAATTTGGGTTTTTTTCTGTCCTTTATGTATATCAATCATTACTGAGCACCTATTGCGTAATATCCAGTTGCTAGATTTTAAGTTATATGATTGAATCTTTCAATCCTAAAAGGAAGATATTATGATTATGATAAAGGTAAAGAAATTGAAGTTCATTTCATTTGAATAACTCCGTCAAGTTCCCAGTAATTAGTGGAGTTTTTAAACAAGATAGTCTGACTCTTAAAACCATGTTTCCAACCACTCTATTATCCTGCATCACTTTGCCTCCTGGAACTCTCACAGTCACCCTGTAGAGTGAGTAGCACCATCTTCTCTTGAAAAATGAAGTAGCTGGGACAAGAATTAAAAGTAACTTGCCAGGTTCGTGAGTAATTGTTCTTGGCCATGCCTGAACCTATTCTAGATGCCAGATCTACTAAACTCCCACTGTCTTTCTACCCATGTAAGACTGGTTTCACTCTTTGTCCTTGGGGAGTGGGTATCCCTAAGGCAAAGTCACACTGTTCAAGTATTCATTTCATATTTGAAAACTGAATAGGGGCATGCCTTTGGACTGGTAGCCTGCATCAAGAACTTTTTGCTGGCATAAAAAGAAAATATGGCGAAAAAAGATAATTTTTGATTCTTGCCATATGGTTCTGCTGGATTTTTTTCTCTCTGAAAGAGAACTAGGTGTATTCAGTTTGCATCATTGACTCCCAAGTTATGAAAATGCAATACCTAATTTTAAAGGAGCAAGGTCAAAGTTGTTATGTGAGACAAATTCCCAATCACAGTAACACTAGAGGCCAATATGACTTAACTTATATCTGGTAGTGTGGGAAGATCACATATCCAGCACTATGGACAGAGAAAAGTGTGAGCACTTGAAAGAATTTGTCTACAACATTAAATCTCTGATGCCAGAGGTGACAATCAATGCCACATGAAGGCTATGTAGTGAGAAAAAGCACATGTCCTGACATGTTATCTGGGACAGAGGAGCTCTTTATTTGTTGGGGCAGAAAAAAAGCTTTTTCCAGATAATGGTTCCACTGTAGGTGTCAAATGTTCACATGTCTAAAGAGGCCAGTACAGAAAAGTAATGCATACAGAAAATTTTCTTTAGAAACAGCACAATCTGTTTATTATTAGTATAGTAGTAGTCCATTTTAACAATAATTATACTATATCTTATTTATTGAAAAATAGGTCCTTTCTAACATTCACTTTTTAGAGTTTTAGTAATAGTTCACTGTCCCCTAATATTACCAAATGAAAAATAAGAGTGTAAGGGCAAGAATACCAACTGAGAGTAATTTTTGTGATGGTAATGAGAGAGAGATAAAACTATGCCCAGTCAGGGCACATGCCTGGGTTGCGGGCCAGATTCCCCAGTGCAGGGTGTACAGAAGGCAACCACACGTTGATGTTTCTCTCCTTCTCTTTCTCCCTCCCTTTCCCTCTGTCTAAAAATAAATAAATAAAATATTTTTTTAAAAAAAGACTATGGCAAACAAGTGTGCACAGTTCTTTAAAACTTCAAGTCTGAGAACCAGCCAAATTTTGCCAGACAAGAATATTGAGTCTCTCAGCTAGTCTTGCTTTTCCAAAGGAACAGCTGATCTTGGTTTTGTAAAGTCAATTCATCTTCACTTGACAATAAAATGGTATTAAACAAATTCTGTGTTGATGAACTTATGTAGATTATGACAAATATTTTCAACTGCATCTGGCCAAGATATCCCAATTTTCAGTTTCTGCTACAATTTACAAGATAATAGAGATCCTAGAGTATTCATAAATTTTAGTTGAATTCTGGGAGAAAACATGAAGCCTAGATTCACATCAATGTCCATGACACATTTAACTTCCTATTCAAAACTCCTGCTATTGTATGCATGCCGTTTTATTGGCTACCATCCTCAGACAAGTTGGCTACTACTCTAGATATATACACTTCCTATGCCAAATGGGCTACAACCCAAATACTAACTTGAAAAAATGTTTGTCTTAAAGAGCAAGTGTTAATGAGGGTGTATTAAATCATGGATGACCCAATAAGGTATCCAGCCTGTTAAATAACTAGTGAACCACAACCTCCATCCAACCAAGGCCACTCACACCCCACTTTTCATTTTTCACCCCTTTGAGCTATATATGTTTTTAGAAGACAGAAAGAAAGTTTGAATGGGATTGTGCAGTGCAGGCATTCCCAGAATTACTCCAACATTAGTCATCAGTACTCCCCTATTCTCCAATCAGCATTTCCTGCACAGCTTCCCTGTTTCAAACTCTTCTCAGTGCACGTCTGTCCCAAACATTCACCCAGGTTACTCCAAACGCTGTATCAAATGTTAAGCATGAAAATTGCAGGCTTCTTCCTGTTTTAGGCTACCTCTTATTAAAAACCAAGGAATAAAACAGGGAGGAAAATTTCTTCTCCTATTATAAAAGAATTTTCATATATAAAAAAACAATGAGACAGGTTTCTTTTTGAAAATCAGGAAAGCAAAGCAAGGAAGAGGGTTATCGTAAATCTGAAAAGAATAAAATTATAAATAATAAGATGATTTGAACTTATTTATATTTTATGATAAATTTTATTATGAGTACTACAATAATCCTTTTTATTTTTATAATCTTTATGTAATATGTATGCTGCCTAAATTTACATCACAAACAGTGTTAATTGGTTACATTTCTGTGAGAATGCCTTTCAACCAACAGTATAACTCAGATGAAGAAAATGGTAGTACCCAGCAATTGTACTCTGTTTCACTTAGGGTATGCCTCTCCATGTGGGCCAAGTGGGAAGAGGTGCTAAATTCTAAATTGTTCCCATTGGCTAGGTACAATAAACATCTTTTTTCACAGCCAAATAGCCATTCTCCTCCACCCATTTATGTATCCACATTCACTGAGAAAAGGAGGATGCCTTACTATTTTTGAAGTGACAGTTCTACAGTTACATGTGGTATGTTTCAACTAAGAGGCCAAAAGCTTCTGAGCCAAGGCAGCAGGGTGAGGTCCAACAGCTTTATCATTATTCGGACTAAAATCCTCTTACCTCTGACAGACAGAGCATTATCCCATTTCATTCTATGTTTAGAGGATGTCTAATAATATAGTTCCAAATACAAATTCATGATCACAAAATATTTTGTTTAAAACATTCATCCCAGATCTTCATATTATAGCTTTACCTCTCTTCACTCTTTTGTATTCTTTGTGCAAATGCAGAAGAATTTAGTGCAGTTTTGTTTATAAACTCTCTCCCATTTTCTCAGATTTCTTCCCCAAATTAAATAATGCTAGTTTCTTTTATATTTCACTTTAGTTGAATTAATTTACTCTTTAATCAATATTGTAGCTCTTCCATTCATGTCTTCCTATATCTGTATTTGTAATAACACAAAAGCAGACAGACCACAAGTTTAAGTCTCTCTATCAAAAACACACAAATAGAAGGGAAGCCCACTACAGACTAGTGAAAAAAAACCTATGGTCAAAGAAAATTGCAATTAACTATGCCGGCAAACCATTTTTTTTTTTTTTTTTTGTATTTTAGTTATGGCAATTCTCAAAAACAGTGTTACTGAACTAATAGAATACTATTAATGAAATATGTAAATGAATTTCTGTGCTGGAAGTGGCATACTGTCACCAAATCTATATAGGATTTACTGGCAAAGTCTCTGAAAGATGTTTAAGTATCAAATACCAGCATTACTTCCATGTATTTCTTCTGAATTTGAACATAATGCTTCACTTTAATGACATTTAAGATTAACTCAAGTAACCAGAAGATTACTTGAAACCCCCCTGAAGGGTTTTAAAACAATGAAGTGCAGATAGATTTCCGCTTATGTTGGCAGAGCAGGAGAAGTGAATGTCAGAGGTGGTGCCCTGAGGGTTTTGGCTTACAGTACCGGAAGGGGTTCATTTTAAGAGCTTGACTGGAGGTTGCTGAAGTTACTCAAAAACATCCGGGAAGACACAAACAAGTACCAACTACCCCTCTTTTTCTTCATAGCTTGCCCCTGAAGCCACTGAGCATCGTAAGTAGGGACGTTTCCATCAGCTCTCTCAGGTTGTCCAACTCTATAGCTAGAAGCTCTTTGAACCTCACATCTCTCTGTTAATCTTTTGTAACTGCCTCCGAAGAATGGTGCTCTCTCTTCCCTTTCTGCCCTTAACTCTCACTAAACACTTCTGACAGACTGTAACCTGGAAACCCACAGAAACAGAGAATCTGAACTTACATCCAAATCTCCTCTTCTTCTATGTTTTTACCACTAAAACAATGGGAACATATTTCTGGGGAGCTCCCAGAGACAAAATTGAAAGGAAGTATTAATTCTATGCATTTTTTTCGTATTTTGCACCATAACAATGTGATGCCAAATTCATACAGATACATTTACAATCAAACTCCAATACTTAAGTCTTTCTCATGCCTGATTTCCAAACTTTTGAAAAACAAAATTACAATTTTTAAATGATATATATTTTCTTATTTGCTGTGTTATTTTCTGTTTCTTCCCCCACCACTTAAATGAAAATGTGTTGGGTTTAAATGTGCTCAGATCATTTAGGTTTAACATACTTCCTCTTTAGGAAGACCTAAAGAGACCACTATCCACATGATATGCTTCTTCCATAGGAAATAGTAAAGCCCAGGGGACTGAAGGACCTCTCTAGATTCAAATACAATAAGTCTGTTTTACTTTATATAGTAACTGGTGAAGAAAACAAGAAAAATGGGCCAGAGACCATGAGTACTACTCATCCATAATTCCATAGACCATTCTGAAACTACTTCAAAAGTGATGAAAAAGTTAGTTGAAATAGAAATACAAGCAATTCAAGTGAGAAATTATCTGGCTGTTAAATCTTTTGGATATATTCTCTCAAATAAAAGTCACATAAAGTGTTCATGGTCAGATATTACTTCAGGTTTAAATTCGTTTGAGACACAAAAAATTCCCACCTCTCCAAAAATATCAAAACTGCCAAACTAGTGCATCACTTAACTGGCAGGAAATGCATTGCAATATATGGGGTCAAAATCACACAGGGGGTTTGCTACGGGCCAAGATACTGAGCTTCATAGCTGAATTCAGTCCAGGTTTGTAGTAGCTATTACTAACATCACAATTCCTCTCTCAGGGTTCTGTGCTTCATGAGTTTTTGGTGTCCAACTCTTCCCTGAGGAAGGCGTAGCAAAGGCACTACAGCACTGATGACCTCTGTGGTCTTTCTAAGGCAAAGCTCAAGCATTTGGAGACTATATCCTTTCCTCCCTCCGTTAATCTATGTGGTCCAGTGTTTAACAATTGCTGTTTGGTCCAAGTAAGGACACGATATCAAAGACACATGCACATAAAGAACTGCTTTCAGCATAGAATCACTAACAATGGGAAAGTGGATTTCTATTATGCCTCGGTAAGGCTCTAGTAAAAGCACTTCTAAGTTAAGAAATTGAGTCTTCCAACTATCCCGCTGAAGAATGTTGACCCAAGGTGACTGTTGATCACATTACTTTTGCTTTTGTCTCTTGGAAACTTCTAATTCAAGCAAAATAAAGAAAATAATGAAATAAAAAGAGACATGTCACCCTTTATAGTCAGTATATTTTCCCTAAATATTGGAAGAGTAGACTAGTGGCGAGAAGCTTTCTTATCACTGGTAACTTGTAATGTAGGTAAGTTTTAAATTTTTTAAAGATGAAAACTCATCTCAATAATATTAAAGTTGGGAAAATATAAAAATATGTATAAGATTATTTCTCAAAAATTGAAAGTATTGAGCATGGTTCATTTCTGTATTTCATATGCATGGTATATATAAATAAATGATCTATAAATATATATGATATCTACAAATATATTTATTTAACCTCACTTGGGGGTACATTTATTGATTTTACAGAAAGACGGGAGACAGACAGAATGAGAGAGAGAATCATCAATATGAGAGAAAAACATCATTCGGTTGCCTCCTGTACGCATCCCAACCTGGGGCTGGATCTGCAATCCAGGCATGTGTCCTGACCAGTAATCAAACCTGTGACCCTTTGGTGCATGGATGATGCTCTCAGCCACACTGACCAGGGCTGGAGTAATATTTTTTATTCAGTATCTCTCTATTACCATGTCTCAGAACAGAACCATCAATAAATATGTGTTTTTAACTGCAAGAATTCCTGAAATGAATTCCTCTTTTCCATTAACACCTCACCTAGATCCTAGTTATCTGACACTTAAGATTTTGCATTTTTATTCTAGCTGGTCTATGTGCCCTTGGATTTTGCTTTCTGCTCTACTCTACTCTTCACCCCCACTTATCTTGCTCAAACAAATTTCCTATCATCCCCTTTCCTCACAAGTGAGTGCACATAAAGATCCACACCCGGTATCGCACTAAATCTTTCACAATCTGACCCTGTTTCAGCTTTATTTCCATCAACACACTTTGGCCTTTTTTCAAATTGTTAGGATCAATATTTGACTGCCATATTCAGCTTTTCACACCTTAATTGTACTACATTCTCTTCCCTAAATTTCTATATTGACTTTGATTTTTTGTAGATTGTTTTTTCATTGTACTGTGAGGCCTTAAAAACAGACCAACATTTCAACAGAGAAGGTGCTCAATAAATGTCTGTTGAGTTGACAATTAATGCAGTTGGTGGCTTTGTCTAAAATTATACACAAACTAAGCTATACTGTTTCATTCAGGGACAGGAAGCAGGTTCCGAGTCATAGCTGATGGCATTTGAACAGTAGCCAAACTGAGTGCTGTGATGAGAAGGACCCCAGGTTGTACCAAACTCCAGTCGTGAAGTGTGCCATTCTCAGGTAGGTATATCAGATATGTGTGCAGAGTTGGGGACAAATGCTCTTGCTATATAATTTCCATTCTTTCTTAAAAAATACCTTTTTTAAGTTATTAATTATATCATCATATTCTTCTTTCAACATATTTTGTATTGAATGTTAATTCTTTGCCAAATTTTTCTTTTTCCTAGCCATGGTAAAAAAAGAGCAGTTGATGAAATAGTTCTGGTTAAGTTTCAATCTAATGATGGCCAAGATTGATAATAAAACAAATAAATATATGAGAAAAAAGCTTCAGATAGTTATACATACTATGAAGAATTTAAAACAAGTTTATATAATACAGCTATAAGATTTTGGAATTAATTTAGTATTATAAACAGGGATAGCCTGATGAAATACATTTAAACTAAGTCTTGAAAGACTAGAATATGAAGATTGACGGTCAGTGCTCCCAAGGAGAAAATAGACAAGAAAGACCTGAACACCATAACAAAATTAATTTTTGAAGAATGGTTAGAAGTCTACTTATCTAAATAAAATGAGAATTATGATAAGATCTCACTAAAACATAACTATGGAGAAGCAGTTAGGTTGCAAATTAGGTAGGGCCTTGAATGCCATGATGATAAGTTTGGATTTTAACCTGCATGAATAAGTGGGGGTGGCTTATAAACTATGCAGGGGTTGGTAAAAGTAGGTTTACAGTTGTGAGTATGTGAAACAGAGTTTATTATTTATTAATTATTGTATTATTTTATACATGAACAACTGTAAACCTAAATTTTCACAGCTCTGTATTATAGGTAAGAAGGAAACTGGCTTGAATGAGAATGCTAAGAGCTTAATTTAAAAACTGTGTAGCTCAGTGGGTTGAGATTCAGACTGTGAAACAAAGGGTCACGGGTTTGATTCCTGGTCAGGTCATTTGCCTGGGCTGTGGACCAGGTTCCCAGCAGGGGTCATGTGAAAGGCAATTACACGTTGATGTTTCTCTCCCTCTCTTTCTCTCCCATCCCCTCTCTAAAAATAAATAAATAAAAATCTTAAAAAAACAAACAAACTGTGGTTTCAAACAGGGTATATTAATTTGTTGCTTGTACTGGTACAGTGAGGTGTGTGATATGGGGGTATATTGGGTGTCATTGAGTGCTGGGTAAGAGATACAAAAATATTAAAGGTAACTCTATAGTTTTGCCTTAATAGATAGATGATTGGGTGTGTGGTTCTGTTTTGAAAAGAAAAATAAGGAATCCTGGTATGCCTGTCAAACTTTTAACTGGACGTCCAACAGAGGTCTTCAGAGATGCTTATCCAAACCTCAGCAGAAAAGGCTATAATTTCAGATTTGAGGTCATTTGTATGTCAGTGCTATGTAAATCAATGTAATTTAATGATTTTATCTGAAGGATATGTCTGAAGGAAAAGAGGTCACTCAGTAAAGCCTAACGATAGTTAAATTTTTAGTTATCAACTAAAAATTTTTAGGGAAAAGTAACTCTTAGTGGCAGAGTTAGAGAAGGGACAGCCACTGAATAATGATAACCACGTGGTGTCATGGAATCCAATAGAAAAATGACTTCTAGGAGAGTGCGTGTCAGGGAGGAGGAAAGAAGAAATGGTACTGGGAATTGGAGGGAAGTGGAGTACTGATAAACTTTGTAAGCATTATACTGTGGACTTGGGGAAACAGAAGCTAACTGGTCTTTCTCAGAGCAATAATAGACAGCAAAGGAGTAGAGGAAGTAATCATGATCAACTCTCAAGATATGTTCCTGTGGAGTGGAGTGGAGGGTTATAGTAATAGCTGGGATGTGATCAAGAGATGGTTTGTTTTGTAGGTGTTTTCTTTTTCTTTTTTTAATGGGCTATACTGGAGTGTATCTGTTTCCTGGTGGAATGATCCAGGAGAGAAGGAGAATTTAAGAGAAGAAAGAATGTGTCTGCAGGAGTAAATTATTTAGAAGAAATGGGGACAAAGTGCCTTTTATATATTCAGAGAAAATTACTCTATTCTAATATAAAAAATGTAGAGACTTTGTTCTCAGATGCAAGAAGTTAGTATAGAGATTTCATTTTAGAATGAAGAGTTACAACATATTTTTTAAAAGCTTCTTTTTTAAGGATATTTTCACACTTAGTGGAAAGATGAATCATCCACAGTAGGAATATTTTTATTTCATTTTTACATTTATCCTCAAGCAGCAAAATTATTGGTAAATATTATTTCCTTTTTTGTTGTTGGAGTGATTTATATCCAATATTTACCCTATTGCTAATTTGACATGTGATTCTTACCTGTGAAATAATAAGATTTGCAAAAAAAGACAAAAATGTCCCCTTCGTCTCTCAAACTTTTTTAGAAAATACAGCATACCTCGGTGCTCATCGACTTCAGAATGTCAACCCCTGTCCTCCTCACATTTTGACACGGAAGTAGTGTTTCAGCACTTGGTGCTTGCTCAGAACTCATCACCCTTGCTAGAACTTGTATGAGTCACGAAGGCACCCCGCAAGAGAAAATGCTTCACCATTCAGTGCTTGTCAGTTTCGGCACTCATCACGAATTCTGGAATGCATTAATGATGAGTACAGTGGTACCACTGTAGTTATAACCACAAAATATTTCCTGAAACTTCCTCTAACTCTTGTTTTTTCATTGTGGAGTTTCAATTTCACGGTCTTCAGACAACTGCTTTCCCTAAAGTCAGGATTTGGAAGCTTAAAAGCTACTATTCCACAATCCTATCTAATTAAAACAATTAAAATAATTTATGACATTTGTTAAATAGATACAATGATTATACTCTTTACATACGTTCAAAATGAAAATAGTTTGAGGACTTCAGGTGCAATTCTATTCCAGAGAAATCCAACTTGTTTTTACGTACCATTTGTACTTGACAAATATTGTTAAATTATACATTCCAACTCAAGTGCATGGATCAATTAAAATTGGCATGTAGCTTTTCTGTTATTGCACCCTGAACCAAAGTTTAGACAGTAGTTTGGCAAACTACTTTCAAAAAAAAACAAATCCATCCTGTTGCCTGTTTTAAAAATAAGTTGTATTGTAACAAGATGTCCCCATTGAATCGAATGTTGCCTATGATTGCTTTCATGCTACAATAGCAAAGTTAAGTAATTACAACAGTGACCATATAGCTTTAAAAAAAATCTAAGACATGTACTATACAGGAAACTTTGCAAACCCCTGCTTTAGATGCTCCTTTCTTTCTCTTCCCCATTTCTGGCCCTCCGCCTGCCATTACTTCTTCTAATCTATAGCAGTGAAGAAAATACGTGACCTTGCTCTAAGTTAAAAGCTGCCTTCCTTTAGTTGGAAGGAAATTATATGGATTGCTTATTGGGAACAATTTTTGAAAATTATACAGTAGCATATACCAAAGTCTAAAAAACCCTGTGTAGCACTGTAATTTAACTTATCTATTATACATATTTGATATCTAACTACAGATTTAAAATGATTTTATCTTCCCAATCCAACAAGCACATAATTATCAAAAACTGGACCAGAATTGCTAATGAAATATTCAAAAGAGAGTATCTTCATTTAAGGAAAAATAAGCTTGTGTTTCAGATTGGTTAGAAGCCTTTGAATGTGTCAATCACCCAAACACCTACGTAACATCAGTGCCATCATTGTCTGGTAAGTCAGACAGCACTGAATTCCTGTAGCAGAACATTGAATTCCTGAACTCAGTGTCATTTTATGTTCTAATCACTGTAAAGCATAGGTAGACACATATCTGCAAACATTAATTGCTCTGTGTTGCAGCAGATTTTAGTGAATTTAAAGCTTGTTTCCGTGACAAATTATGGATATTAGAAAAATTCATTGCTCTAAAAATAGACATTAATCTGAAAGCATGTCTTAAGAAAATCATTAAATTACATTAGTTAATTTAAAAATGAAATAAAATATTTAATATTTTGACATTTTTCAGTTTTTAAAATCCATTATGTGAAGCTGAACAATTTATGACTATACAGGCCATAAACAGAAAGAAAGAAGCAGGGGATTGCAAACAGAAAAACCACTGTAATAATAGTAAGAGAGAGAAACAGAGTCAATGCATAGAATATGTATAACTACATGTGCCCCGGAAGAAGTTCATATTTATTGTGTTGGTCACTCTTTTAGTTAATTTGTTAGTAATCTGCCACAAATGCAATTTCTTTTCCCAATTGTGAACCCAGTCTATCTATTTTTACTCTTCTTTGTTAGGTACTAACATACACACAGTACTTGGGTATGCAGTCTTTGTGGGTAAATGCATGAGTGTGTGTGCTTAACAGTAATTCCTAATCGACTCAATTATCTTTGCTGCATCCACCTCATCTCTACTTACTTTATTTTAGCTTTTTACATTGAGGGTAGAAATAATTTACATAAGAGACAATTTACATAAGGTGAAGACAGATTCTAAGATTTCCCCATGTATTACAGGGGTGCTCATCTAGAGGTGAGAACAGGAGCCAAGACATTCACAGGAGCGCCTTCACCCGTCTAAGCCAATACTTTCCTTCCATCCTAAGATGGCATCCTAATGTTGTTAGAACTCCTACAACATTAGATTTCCTAAATATCACTCTCTAATCTCTCTGTCTCTGTCTCTGTCTCCCTCTCCTCTCCATCTCCCTCCCTTTCTCTCTTCTTCTTTATCTCCTTCTTTCTCCTCTCCCCTTTTATCACTGGAAGTAAATGTAAAAAACAAGAAAACACACCGAATGTGCCCCAAGTTAATGGTCACTTTATGACTTGCTCATGCTAATGCATGGAAGAAAGAACGTTCCTTCTACCCTCACAGTTCTTTGGGTTTGCCTAACAATCAAATCTATGTGAGAAAGATTAACGAGAGAAAATGACAAACTTTAATTACATGCATCTGAATGGGAACCTTATATACATAAGAGAGTCAGAGACCTCACACGCATGAGAGGTTCAAAGACAGAAAGGGAATATTAGGTATGTATATGACATTCTAAGGATCAACTTGGGATTCAGAGGGGAGGAAAGCCTCATTTGAGTCTAAGGGGGTAGATATTTATTGGTTAAGAACATAAGATAACTATATGGTAAGCATTGCTTGTGGCTACTATAAATAATATGACTCAAATTCTACATTGCTAATATTTCCACAAAAAATTTGTATATCTTACTTTAATTTACATGATTAGGTTTTACCTTCATATAACTGGCACAGCCTGATATTTTAGGTTTATTCTGCTCTATGTCAGCTCTAGAATCAACCCTCATTTGCTTTTGTTGGATAATAGCCTTTAGAAACCAAAATGTGGATGTTACAAGCTAATGACTCCAAGAATGCAGTGATCAGGACTAAAATAGCATGTACATCTATAAATATATTCACACACAGAAAGACATGACATACATATTTATATTGATGTCTAGCTCCAGACATAGATCTAGCTGACTTTATATAGCTATCTTAGTAATTATCTTTATTTACATATTAATAGCCAGGAGTTCACATGAATAACTTGAACTCCAACCTAGTGGAATGGAGTTTATTTTAGTTCCCCCCTTTTTATATTTTTTACCTTATCTTTAAAATTGAGAAACCTAACTCACATTATTCTATCCCTCTGAATTTAGTAATTTGTTCAATCTCCCTGAGTGCAATCAATTTCTCATACTCACAGGCTGCTTATTTGCCTGAGCTCTGCCCAAGATGCTGGCCAAGTGTGTCTCCAGGGTTTTAGCCTTGCTGAACACAGTTGTATGCCAGCGAAATCCTGGACTGTGGACCCATACAACATGCCAGTCACACCAGGATATTTGTCATGCCCAAGTATTCCAACTATTGCAGTTGCCTGGGCCAAAGCTTTAATCCCAGATCCACCACAAACAATCTTCAACCTTGGCCCCAGCACAGCTAAATCCTTGCCAGCCAGAAACCTGGCCCATGTGAAGGGGAAAAGGAAACAATCAAGAAAGGACAAGGCTTGCATCATATGTATTCCTATTTGCTCTTTTTCTACAAACTACATGCTCCATAAGACCAGAGAATATGTGACGTTGTTACCACTGTATCCCCAGCAACTTGTATGTGACTCATTATACAACAAAGACAACCGCAGTTTTATTGTTGATAAAAGAATGAAGAAATGTATGAATGAGGTACATGGTAACTGCAAGTAAGACATTGATTTCCTAATTAATTCCTAGTGTGTTTTCCTAAACACACTATTTTTTATGTTACTTTTTTATAACTTTTATTTTTTCTTCTTTATGTACCTATACATTTAGTTTTCCATGTAGAAATATATGCTTATCTATAAGATGATTAACTTTGTGATTTGTCTTTAGCTCACAAATGAACATTTGACAATTCTATGAACTAAGTGAAATAAGTGGATGGATTTGTTTATATTTGGGTTTGCATTTTGTGTTAATTACCATGTGGGGAACTTTAATGTATTTGGCATAATTTGACCTGATTTCAAATAATATTAAGGGAAAACCAAAGGATGAAAGTTGTATTGATCATGGTGAGCCATTAAACACATCACTGTCCACAAAAAGTTACCATGTTCATATCTGACATTTAAAACATTCAAATGGTGATTCTACTTAGAACATAATCATTAAGGACTTCTTTTTTAGGAATCAAAACAGCATGAAGAACCATGTCTAAATTTAAAGACATAACTTGAAATAATGATAATTATTATTATTACAGAAATGATAATATATTAGATTTATACAGTACTTTATGTGAAATAAAGCTATTTCAACTATGTTCCATTTCCTCTTTATCCTCACAAAACATAGGTTTGTAATTTCAGCTCTTTAAGGATCGGAAAACTGAGGATAAGAAAGACAACAGTGTTGGCCTAAATTCAAGATGGTATTAAATATTGTACTCAAGACAAGGGTGTTGTGTTCTACATGATAAGATTAATTTAAATGTTCACCTCTTTTCTATTGGGACTGCTGATCCGCTTCACTATATTATTTAACCTTAACATCTATTATCAGTAAACACAAGCTTGTGCTCTCCAGTGAGCTCTACCTAGAAATTATTTTACAGCATATTGCAAAGCAGACAAGTCTCTTGATGACTGACTAAAATTAAACTAGGTAAAATAGAAAAGAAGATCCATTTATTCCAGTGTTGTGGCCCACTGATGATGAATTTTCTTAGCATCTGTTTGGGTGTTTAGTTAAAATATCCATCAGTCCATCTGTTTCTAGCTGATAGGGAGTTTTCTGCAAAAGAGTAATTTTTAAAAGCTTGTACACCTCATTTAACAGAGTAGACACAATTAGAGCCTGAGTTGTTACATTTTCTGAGAGTAAGCCCACTGATTGATTTACAGCATTAATCAATTTATTAGCAGTTCCTTGTGTACGTCTAAATGCTTACATGACTCCCACAGACTTCAGTCAAAGTTACTCAAATATGTGAAAGAACACAATTAAGAACCAGGAACTGGTTAATAGGCCATCATGGTCAGAACATCTTGATTTTAAATCACATTAGGGAAAGATGTCTTTCTGAGCCTTTGTTTCCCCTAAGTGGGATTTCTTAGAACAAGCTGTTACGTTGTGTTGCATTATAGTTTTCCAATAGTTTTGTTTTCCTGTCTCACATTTTAGTCTTCTCTAATCCACTTCTGTGTTTCTTGAATACATGTAGAATGTTTTACTCTATTCATCAGAAAATTTAATTTTTAATCCTCACCTAAGGATATGTTTATTGATTTTAGAATTTTAGTGGGGCAGGGATTGGAGAGAGAGAGACAGAGAGAGAGAAAGAGAGAATGTGAGAAAGAAACATTGATAGTTCCCTCTTGTATGTGCCCTGATTGAGAATCAATCCCACAACCTTTTGGTTCATGGTACAATGCTCCAAACAACTGCGCCATCTGCCAAGGATCATCAGAAAATTAAAATAACCAGTTCTAAATATAGCTTCTCTTAATTTCCCATTAAATGTTTGATACTGGGCAAGTTGGTCACTACATTGATGTTTCAATTCACTTACCAGTTACATGATAATGTTTAATTACTTAACAATAATTATAAAGATTAAGTAAAGACAGTGAAGATGAATTTATCTCAGGAAATCAAGTTTTGTTTAACACTGAAATACAAATCAGTTTGCTTCAACACAATGATGAAACAAAGAGAAATATGTAAACCTTTGGAAGATGATAATTTTTTAAATAAACTACAACAACTACTCATGAAGAAAATCCTAAAAAATAAAATATGGAGGCACTTTCTCAATCTGTAAAGAGGGAATTTATAAATAACCCATAGCTCGCATTTTACATTTTACTTAATAGTTAAATATTGAACACTCTCTCCCCCAACCCAGCCATACACCAAGCTGGGTTCAAACTAAGGTTTTCTGCTCTCTCCAAGTTAAGATTAAAACAGAAATCCTAACAATTTTAATACAGGAGAAAATGAAAGAAAGACATAAAAATTAGAAGATAGAAAATTTGTCTTTACAGATAATACTGTTGTATATGTAGAACATTCTAAACATCCTGTCATAAAATATCCCAGATATAATAAGTGCATTTTAAAAGTATTCATAATAAAAAAGAAATTCCATATCTATTATTAGCATCAAGCAAATGAAAAATGAAATATTGGAAAGATTACAGTAGCAGCAAAATCATAAAATAATTAAATATGAATTCATGAAAGATTTTGGATACATCCATATGGAAGGCCATTGAATATGGGTGAAAATCATGAAGGACATTAACATAAAGAAATAGAGTATGTTAATTAAAAAGAAAACAACTTGTACATTCTCCCCAACTTGCAGTCCATTTTCTTCAATTTGATCTGCAAAATTCCAGCAGTTTTTAAAGAAAGTGACGACAAACTCATAGGTAGAGAGCAGGATGACAGCCATGGGAGGGGCGACTGAGGGGTGGAGGGGTGGTGCAGCCAGGAGGGACTCATGGACACGGACAACAGCGTGGTGATTAAGGGGAGTGGTGAGGTATAAGAGGGCTAGGTGGTAATTGAAAAATATACAGTGATAAGAAAGTAATAAAAAAAAGAAATTGACAACAAATGCAAAGTACCCAGAATAGCCAATACAATGATAATTTTAACAAGTCATAGTATCTGATTTCAAAGAATATTTATAAATTTTTAGTAATCAACACAATATAGCATTGCTATAATAATCCATAATCAATTGTTGGAACGGGTGAGAAAGTAAAAATAAAAATTGAGACATTTTTATAATCAACTTGTTTTTTACGAATTGTTAAAAATATTAATGGAGAAAGGAAAACTTCCACAAATTGTGCTGAAACAAGTGGATATCTACATGGAAAAGAAATGAAAACCTTTAGTCATACCTCACATTATACCTAAAATTAATTTAAAATCAAATATAGACATAGACATATAATCTTTTAATGTAAAGCTTCTAGATAGAAGCAGAAAAAAACCTTCATACTTTTAGGTAAATAAAATATTCTTAGAAAGGCCAAAAAAAAAAAAAAAACTACTAACTTTAAAAGGAAAAATTACATTTTATTTCATCAAATTTTTAAATACTTGCTCATAAAAGGCACCCTTCAAAAAATTACAAAACAAGTCATGTGTAGGAGAATATATTATGTAGGTTTTAGGTCTCTCACTGTCTCTCTCGGTGCTACATGTGTCACATGTATTGTATTATATACGGAAGTTGATAGAAAGTATTGTATGTTATATATTATGATATATGTAATTAGAAAATGAATGGTGCTCATAATGCATAAAGAATTTACACAAATAAATATTATGACATAAGTATAATAAATATGAACAAGGAATTATATAGACACCTCAGAAAAGAAGTTCTATGAATAATTAAAGAGCACATGTAAGGTTTCTCTGCTCATGTGCATCATCAAGGAAATGGAAATTAAACCGTCACAAGACACCACCTCACACTCACTAAAATAGCTAAACTTTTTAACAAATAAATAAATTCAAGAGTCTGGAGCTCTCATATATTTTGGTGGGGTATGTAAAGTTTTATTACTGTCTTGGAAAAAAAGCTTTTAACATTGTTTAATAAACTAAGCAGAAACATACATTCTAGACACTCTGTCAATAATATTACCCAAGTTAAATATTAACATATGTCTTCCAAATGACTTACTGGAGAATATTTATAATAATTATTCATAATTACCTAAAACCTTATATAAATTAATATATATTAACATCAAAAATATGGTAGCCAGGCAATAAAATGAAAATAAATGAGTCACTGATACATGTGAAGCACAAATGAAAACAGAAATAACTATTTAAAAATATTTCAAGTTATTTTAAAACAATTATTGCATAATTGTATATTCTAGGAAGTACATATCTGGGCTTTCATTCTTCAGGGTTATATCTTCCAGAATCTTTATCATTTGGGTGAATATTTCCTGGATGATCTCTCAAGCTTGAACAATCATCCTGAAGTACCATTCCCATTAATAAAAACTGTAAATCACTCTGAGAATAGTCTGACCCGAACAGAAAGAAGGGGTCAGGAAGGAAGGAAGTGGTTATAATTTAAACCACTTCTTTTTTCTGGACATCGTGTTTCTAAGAATTAGATATTATATTTTATTATCTTTTGTTTGGTAACCTTAAACTGTATACTTTAATTAGTTCTCAGCTCTTAAGTTTTATAATTACCTTCATGAATCTCTGCAAAAGAAATTTTATAGTAGAGCAAGAAACAGTATTTTTTGTTCTACTTTACAAATCTTGATTTTGAGAACCAAAGTCTAAAATTATTCCACAAACTAGGCTTTGGAAAATACTGTTACATAGATTTAGGCTGTCTTTGCTTGCATAATATTTCAGAGGTTGAAGCCCACAAAACAGCTGGAAAAGAAGCAAGAGATTTAGCGTCTTGTAGGTGTTCTGAGAAGTGATCCTCAGCTCATGCCATCACTGGATTCCTGGTACTCCAATTAATAATCTCTTGGAAAACTTTGGAGTTCTGTGCATCAATAATATTTATATTCTACTTTTCATTGTGAAATTTTAGAATTGCTAGCCTTGTAGATGATCTTGGCATTACCAAAGCATTGTATCAGTAGACTAATGATTTTCTGCATGAGCTTTCACTGACAGAAAAGGTAGAAAGAGTTCAAAAGAGTCTCCATAGGTGATACAAATACAAGAAGATAATATTCCCATTCTCTCAGAAGGGATATAGAAAACATAGAAGCTGAACAAGATCTTAGATACTTAAGTATCTCATGATCCTGAAGAGAGGATACTGGAGAAAAACACAGCATGAGCACTGTAAGAAAGAGCAGCACAGGCCGTGCTAATAATGCCCAGGGCCCTGAGGACATTGGACAATGCATGGTAGATTTCATCCTAAGACTTGGTAGATGCCATACGATGGTACAAGCCCTTCGTCTTCCCTACAATGTCAATGTATGCTGTGAAAGTGCCTCAGATCTTACTGAAGGAGAGAAGAAAAGTATTGGCAGAAATTTTTTTTTGGATAAATTTAAGGAAAAATGATAAGGTAGTGCATTTTACTTGAATTTTGCTTGTGTCCAGCAAGATCAAAAATACAAGATAAAATTGAAGCCCACATATCAAACAATAGCTTAGGATTTTGTAAACCTGAATTCTTTGGCCTCCCAACTGTTTCCTTTTATACTATTGGTTTATTCCTTTGAGGATCCAGGACTCTCACGAACTCTGAGCTTCAGTTTCTTTTCCTGTAAAATGCGAACAACAAAACTAGTTCAAATTGGTCAAAAGAATATATTAGAACGATTAGGAAAGATTTCAATTTGGTGAAAAACAACATCTAAATTCCAGTGACCTGATATAAAAGAGAGTGCATCTCGTATTCACACCGCATGCTTTGTATTGGTTGGCAAGCATATAGAGGTGAATGAGGTTTCTGTCATCCTTCAGGTTCACCATATAAAGTGCATATTCGGACGGAGATTTATCACACTTTTTACTGTGCTCCAGTCTGACATGGTACATGCTATTCTGTTTCCAGCCTGTGGCTGGAATTGGTCAAATTGCTTAAATGGCTCCGACTAATTGTGAAGGGATGGGACATGTGGCTTTGTGCTCCTGGAAGGGAAAGAGGCAGACATGAGGAGGACAAACAATTTCTGTTGCAAGAACCAGTGAGACAACAAACAGACGAAGGTGTGCACTGTGCCTGCCACAAATACCCTCAGAAATGTGCAACCACTTATTTTTAATTCAAAATTGTATAAATATCATTAATGTTCTTAATTTCTTTTATGATATTATTTTAGGTTTTGAAGGCAGCATGGTGTGGGCAAAACTCTAGATTTGAAGTTAGCTCTCATTCTAGTTATGGGCCTGCAACTACTTTTTTAACTCTAGAAAAGTTATTTAATTTCTCTGTGTCATGTTTTTTAATTAATTTGATTTTACATAAACATTTTTCTACAAAATTTCTTTCAGTTTTAAATTATCTGAAAACTATCTTTGACTATGTAGCTTTATAGAGTAACTAGACCTAACTATTTAGTAACTCAAAGTTTAGCAACTAAATTTGATTTTTAATTTATCATCTGTGGATAACATCACACTTAAACCATTTAAATCTTGGCAAAAACGTATTAAGAAAGTACTAAAATATTATTCATCTAGGTATGAACAATGACATCTGGGAGAGAATGACAGGTTCTTAAAGTAGTCATCGTTAGCTGTAAGGCACACGGCAGACATTTATCATTTAAAAGAGATGTTGTTATCCCAGAAATTTAAAGTGTTCTTTCATGCAAACAGATAAGATAGATATATTCTTAATCTTGTTTTAAATCATTTTCCCTTCTAGTTTAAACCCCAGATTCAGTGGACTGTGTTTGCTCTTAGGCAAGGAACGCTATTCAGATTGCAATCAGATAAAAGGCCATCTTTCTTTATGAAGAGTTTCTGGGATAAACCATTGTCCAGTAGAAGGCAAGATAAAGTCAAGATCCCTTTTATTTGATGAGATTTGGCCCTAATTACAGGTTTGGAGAGACTATTTAGTATTTCAATTGTTCGTGGTAAGCAAACTTGGATAGATCCTTGATTCATAGATAGAAAACAAATGATATCGAATGAGAAAATCTATATTTAATATTAATTATGCTATTTTTATGTTTGGTACCCAGTGAGTATTTCAAGACTCTTGATCTGTTTCTACATTAGGTAAAATGTCTTAATAAAATTTAACATTGAAGGTGTTAGAATGCAAATACTATATAAATTATAAACCACAACATGACTTAAGAATTCACTTTTTCTACTTGCACTATTTAGGGCACAGGTGGCAAATACAAGACCAACACTTAACTGTTAAGAAGTAGTTACACTTATACAGTCCTAAAATTATATTCGGCCCTTCGAAGGCAACTACGAGGCTGATGTAGCCCTTGGTAAAAATGAGTTTGACACCTCTGATTTAGGGTCTGATATAAAATATGTAATCGGTGCATAGTATCTGAATGAATCTACATGCCATGAATTTGAGGGTAACTTGATAGTCAGGGCTAATCTGAATTCAGATCCTGGGTATGGGAAACTTGCTTCCTTGTACCAGGAGCTTGTTCCTATTCAAACTTACCAGAGATAATTGCGTTTGGGCTCAATGATGCTTTCAGTAAAGTTTCTAGATGATGTTTAAAGTTACTAATTTTATTTTTAAATGTATAAGGTTAGCCCAAATCCACACACTTTACCCTTCTACAGAATGTATTAAAATGAACACTTATACTGATATTTCCATGATGTCCCTTAAGTGACATGTAAATGCAGACTATATTCTGCTTATTCAGGAATTAAAAATACATTTAAGTTATTTGGTAGGTTGTATTGGAGTGAAAAAAAGGGATGAATAATAAAGTAAAAACTGATAGGGAATGTGAAAGAAAATGTCATCATGTAAGCAAGAATTTTTCCTGATTTTTCACTCCTGCTTCCCTAGTGACTTGGTTAATATCAGGCACAGAGAAGCAGCTCAATAAAATTTATTGGTTAAATAAAGAAAGAATGAGGATAATAATTGGTTAAGAAATTGTAGGAGAAACATGGAATGTGAGGAGGAAGAAAATGATGAAAAAAAGATGTAGGAAATGCAAAATAAAATGAAGCAACTAGTGGGGTGTTGGAAGAAAGGTCAGGTGTGGAGAAATGCAGACATTTTTTCTGAAGCCTGGATGGACAAAAAGGAAAATAGGTGGAACCAAAGCAATATTATTTTGGTTTCACTACAATCATTATTATCATCTAAGACCTTCTAAGGATACATTGGGCTACCTCAGAAAGTGGAAAGTTTTCAGTCACCGGTGTGTATGATAATAATATTAGGAGTGTGTTGTAAAAGGAATTCAAAGTCTAGATCAATGCCCGTGAATTTGAGGGTAATTGGAGAGTCAGGGGTTCCTCTGAATTTAGATCCTCTATATAGAAAATGAATAAAGTTATATTAACATTTATCTCCAGCCATCTCTCTCTGGTAGACAGGAATCCCTCTGGCAAAGATGTGGGAAAAGGGGAAGACTTTTTCACTGTCGATGGGAATGCAGACTTCTGGGAATATATCCAAAGTAACACACAATACTAATTTGAAAGAACATAAGCACTTCTATGTTCATTGCAGTGTTATTTACAATCATCAAGATATGGAAGGAGCCCAAGTGTCCATCAGTAGATGAATCAATACAACAACTATGGGACACTTACACAATGGAACACTACTCAGCCACAAAAAAGAAGAAAATTTTACCCTTTTGTGACAGTGTGGATAGACCTGGAGAACATTATGCTAAGTGAAATAAGCTAGCCAGGGAAAATAAATACCATATGATTTAACTCATATGTGGAATCTAATGAACAAACTGAACTAACAAGTGAAATAGAGAGAGACTCATACATAGAGACCAGGATGACCGCTAAGGGGGAAGGTTAGGGGTGCAGGGATTGAGTAAAAAGGAAAAAGGGCTCATGGACATGGACAGCAGGGTGGTGAATTCAGGGGGTGGGGGTTATAAGGGGATGGAATGGTAATGGAAAAGTACAATAAAACTAAAATAAAAACAAATTATAAAGAAAAATACTAACATTTTCATAATGAAATTCAATGATTCAGTGAGAATGGAATGTGGAAGATTTGTAGTGTGTTGTGAAAGAATCAGAGTAAGATGAAGCACAGGTTCAGTTACAATTTCCTTTTTCACTTATCTTTCAGGAAGAAGATGGAGATAAAAGAAAGAAAAAGGACAGGTGTTATCTAACTTATCCACAATAGAATTTGCTCTCCTTTGCACTGTTTGAACCAAATTGAGCCATTTGGAATAAAACATCAAGCAGAACTTTGTCACTAATATTGTATTGTATTTAAGTCCTCAAATATTATAACACTGTCCCTATTATTTTGTAAACTGCATTAGTCATTTCTAAATGACACATTTTTGTATTTGGAATAACATTAAATGATAAAAATATTCATTTGTAATAAAGAGACATGCATGTTGATTGTTTAATTCAAGAATCTAAATATTCAGCCTGAAAGCATTCTTATGTAGTTTTATCACTTTCAAAGATGAAAAACATGAAATAGTAATCAAACTTTCACTACCTCTTTTATTACAGTTTTAAAAATATAACCACACTTTTTCTGCCATAGTGTAAAGGAAGTATATTAATAAGAGCAATCTGCTTCAATTATAAGTCAAGAGACAAATATCATGCTGCACTGCAACACTCAATACAATTTTAGATTTAAGGAAGAAACATAGATTAGAATTAACTAGCATGCAAAGCATAGGTAACACCCTGAGGATAACTTTTTGCTAGAAAGACAGTCACCTACAAAGGAGTTCCCATCAGACTGTCAGCTGATTTCTCAAAAGAGCCCTTACAGGCAAGAAGGGGCTGGAAAGAAATATTTGAAATCTTGAAAAGCAGGGACCTACATCCAAAATTGCTCTATCCAGTAAAGCTGTCATTTAGAATGGATGGACAGATAAAGCGCTTCTCAGATAAGGTCAAGTTCAAGGAGTTCATCATCACCAAGCCCTTATTATATGAAATGTTAAAGGGACTTACCTAAGAAAAAGAAGATAAAAATATGACAGTGATAAGACAGCAAACTCAAAGCTGTTAAGAACCACACCTAAAACAAAAGCAAACTAAGCAAACAGCTAGAACAGGAACAGAACCACAGAAATGGAGATCATATGGAGGGTTAGCAAAAGGGCGTGGGAGGAGGAGAGAGGGGGAAAAGGTACAGAGAATAAGTAGCATAGACGGTGGGTAGAAAATAGACAGGGGGAGGGTAAGAATAGTGTGGGAAATGTAGAAGCTAAAGAACTTATGACACATGGACATGAACTAAAGGGGGAATGTGGGTGGGAGAGGGTGTGTAGGGTGGAGGGGAATGATGGGGGAGAAATGGGACAACTGTAATAACATAATCAATAAAATATATTAAAAAAATAAAATAAAAAATAAATAATATACCCATATAAACCACCCAGCTTCAAAATAAAATACCTGTGAGTATATAAAGAGGTTACACCACAAAATATTACAAATTAAGATTATCTGAAATTAAGAGAATTTTTATACCTAAATAGCAGTGTAACAGAGCAAAATAAGTAAAATGACAAATTCAAAGAATTTTCCAGTCTCAATTTTATTTATTTAAATAAATAAATAAATAAATATAAATTATATACAAATATGTATATATATTTGCTTTAGTACTGTCCATGCCCTGGCTAAGAAGCCCCGTGTCTCCATTAGGGAGAAAAATTTGAAAAAATTTAACAGGGACAGAGTACACAGGTATATTTAGGTAACATGACCTTCAATTTTATGCTGAATCTGTGTTTCTGCATGATTTAGTCACCTGGTCTTCTCAAAAATACAGTCATAAAGGTTACCTCTTTTTTATGCCTTCATCATTCCTGAATTTTAGCCTGTGTGTTTTAGCCTGTATCATGTAAAAGAGTTAAACACACAAATGTTTTGCTTTTAGAAGCATGAGGATATGCTCTGTACTTTATTTACACCATATCTATCCATTTCGCTATCCTATTCAAAGACCACAAAAGCTATATGCCACATTCAGGAAGTAGATACCAGTAATGACCAGTTACTGACCATAGAAGTGATTTTGAAGTGGCAAGCAAGTTAGCAAGAACCCCGATTACAGTAGATTCTGGAAATGGAAGGTTTTCATATTATCTGCCTAATAAATGTTTTATACAATCAGGGAATTGAGTATGAGAGGATCTGGAAATCTAGTAGTTTGATTTTTAGGTTTGATGAATGCCCGCTAAACAAAAAAGAAACAGATAATGTTCTCTGAAAAATAATATTTCTTTAGGTTTTAAGGGGATTTTATTCAATACCCAAGTAGAACCATAGCAGAACGGTAGCTAATCCATAAGCTCTTTCTTTTCACTTGAGGATTAGTACAAAAACAATCAATATTGAACCTAAGAGGATGTTTCAGCAGAAGAGATAATGACCATAGCTCCTCAGATAACCCTGAAGAGGATGATTAGAGAAAACGAAGAGGCTGAGAGCTAACAAAAGTGCATACTTTAGTAACCATGTGTGTTTAGCTGTCTGAGATGAATGCTGTCATATATATTGATAATTTAAAGACAAATGTTTTAACATGTACTTACATGATTAATATTTTATATTCACTAATAATGGTCTTATTTATCTAGTTTAAAATCAGCTTTTTCATTCATATATGTTAATACCAAATAAGGTATTTTCTTTCTTTTTATCTATTTCTATCTCTTCTTTATGCATATTATATTTGGTGGTTTTAAATTTTTTTATTATTTATCTTTTTCTTTATTTGAGTTTGTTATTCTATTTTCTTTATCATTTATCTTTGAATATCTTAAGTTGTTTTGTGTTTATTTTCTCAGATACCAAGAATTAAGTATTTAGTTTATTTTTAACGATTTATTCTTTAATATTTGAAGCAGGTACAGCACCAACTTTTGGGGGGAAATACATATACACTGCATTGCAATAATCAATAATATGTGGTCATAAGTATAATGTATAGTTATTCAACCTTAAAGTTAAGATTTAATGTTCTTTAATTTCTCTTTTTATTGTTATTAATTTATTTAAAATTACTAATATTTTTGCAATGCTTATTACAATTTTATAAACACTTCATGATTTCTTTTATCTTTTTATTTGATTCTGTGCTCATTTTACACTAGGTGCTTTACTTATTTATTTATTTTTTACTGTTGTTCAATTACAGTTGTCCCCATTTCCCCCCATTACTTTCCCCTGCCCTACACACCCCTCTACTCCCCACATTCAATCCTCCCCTACCCTGTGCTGTTGTCTTCATCCTTGGGCCCTTCATACATGTTCCTTGACTTGAGCCTTCCCCTTCTTTTTCCCATTATCCCCCTTCCTCATCCCCTGTGGTTACTGCCCATTTGTTCTTTATTTTCATATCTCTGGTTCTGTTTTGCTCACCTGGGATTGAAATAAAAGGAACTCCTGAGATAAGCCCAACTTTGAACACAGCACTTTTTACAGGGCATTTGATTACAGTTGGTTTGGCATAAGAGGCAGATGGAAAGACAATGGTGAATGGGAGAAAAGAAGAGAAGCCAGCAAAAGAAACTTCCTATCTGGACAGACAAAAAAATGGTTCAGGTGGACTACCAAAATAGCCAAGATAAGAGAAGGGTGAGAAATGAACCCGACATCCAGCAACAATTTTTCCCTTTAATATTTACTGATTAATCAGTAACTGATTACTCACAACTCTTGAGGCCATGCTAAATACACCTGGAAAGCAGAGATGGCTTATTGGTAGTCCCACGATCCTAGGAAGTAAAAAATATATCCATATGACCATCACAAAAGGAAACACAGCAGTCTCTGGGATAGGATCCTTCCTGGCCTCTACCATAGGAATGTAGGAACATGCATACGTCAGAAATGGAGTGAGCCTTAGCGAGCTGCAGATTAGACTGAAGTCAGCCCAACGTGTAACTGATTTTAAGTGAAATGTCACCTCTTGGCCTGTGAAGGATGGAATAAAAACTCCATTTTCATACAAAAATATCTGACATGCATTAATAAATGTATAAGACATACAGAAACAGAATCCAGAGGAAAAACTTACACCCAACACACTCAATAGAAGAAAAACTATACATAATCCAGATTTTAACACTATCAAATTCAGCTTTTATAGTACTTTATTTCATATGTACAACTGTTCTATGAACACGGTAGAAAATTTAACCAGAGACTCGAGTCAATAAAAAATAGAATCAAATAAAATTTTGGAACTGAAAATTATAGTAACCAAAATTATGCACAAAGTATTTAGGCTTAATAGCAGATTGAGAAGAAATAGTGAGAATATTAGAGATGATTGGTCAGTTTAAAATAACCAGACTGATGTCAGGAGAGCAAAAACTCTAAAATTAAGAGAATAGAATAAGAACAATGTAGAATATGGTGAAAAATTCTAATGTAAATAAAATGAACTGAAGAAATATATGTAATTGAGAAGAAGCACTAATTGAGGTTATAACAGCTAACAAACTTGGCAAGATGAAAGATATCAAGACACATATGAATATAAAACTAAAACTGGAAAATATTAAAATGACATCTGACACATAATAGATAAACTACTGGAAATGAAATACTCAGACAAGGTGGAGAAAAAGACTACATATTATCTTTAAACAATTAAAAAACAGGAAGCTGACCTCAGAAAAGAATTGATAGGGTCCAGCAAAAAATAAAAAATAAAACACACAATAACATTCCTTAAGTTGTAACAGAAAATAAATGCCAACTAGATATCCACATACAGTAAAAATATTAATGGAACATTAAAGTAGAATAGAGACAATGACAGACCATGCTTTCTACCCCCCAATTATATATTTTATTATATAATACCAACATGCTTGCACTAAAAGAAATAATAAATGAATTTCTTCAGAAATGAAAAAAAATTATTCCAAAAGTAGTGAAAGCAAGCAAGAATGAAGAGAAATAAACAGAACCATAGATGAAGAAGTGAAATCAATAACAATGGCACAAAATAACAAAAATAATAATCTCATATGCTCTGAAATATATATATAATTAAAATGTCCAACAGCAATAGCACCAAAGGCAGAAAGAGATAGACTTAAAATATTCTAATATCTTGTCATAGTCTTCTAATAGACTGCACTATTAATTTATATTAAACTCTAATAACTCAGTAATGTTTGTTCTAAAGTATAAAATAAATAAACATATTTAAATAAGAAAATAGAATAAGAAAAATTAAAAAATGAAAATACTAGATAAAAAGACAACAAATAGAAAAATGCTTTATCAAGCAAGTGATAAGGCTAACAATAAATGATGTGATGGTAGATAAAAATGAAATATATCTGCATTTTTAATTACTATAAATTATTTAAATGATAAAATTTAAAATAATCAGACTAAAAAAAATTTCTGCATTCTTATAAAAACACATATTAAATACCAGGCATGGAATGTTTGAATATAAAAAGTAAAAATGATATTATGTCAATACAAAAGATACCATCTATATTTATGCTAATATTGGATGTATATATTTTAAAACAAAGGCATTTCTAGAGTTAAATAGATATATTATATAATGATCAAAGATTCACTCTACCAGGAATTCTAACTTGTAACCTAGGTAAACCTAATGTCATAGCCTCAATATGTGTAATGCAAAATGTAATCAATTTCTAAATGGAGAAATACACAACTTTACAGTTTTAGTAGGTTACTATAAAAACTCTTACGTGATAATTTATAGAGCAAGCAAAACAAAACAAATAAACAAAACCCACAAAAATAAAAATTTATAAAGATATAATCAAGCTAAACAAAAAGATTAAGAAAATAAATATATTGGCAAATGTGGATCACAGAATCCAAGAATTTCTGGATATTTCAGCTTTAGAAGTGCACATAGAACATAAACCAAAATTGATCATAGGCTGGATTATACAAAAAAAACTAGAGATTGGAAAAATTTAACTCATGTAAAATTCTTATATTCTCTTATCATAATAAAACTTGACAATTCAAAAATATTTTTAAAAAGTAGTGACTAGTATACTCCTAACTTTTTAGAAATTAATATGTTAGTATTCAAAAGGCATGAAATAGTAAATAGCATTTTTAAATTAATGGCAATAAAAGTATGACAAGTCAAATTTCTAGATTACAGTTAATGCCATGCTTCAGGAAAGTATTAACCTCAAAATCATTTATATAAAAAAGATATTTCAAAAACATATCAGAAATACAGTAGACCTCCTTAAAAATAAAATAAGACTATGAGTAAAAGAGCAATATAATGGAATTACCTGAAGTAATATATAATATTAAGAAAGAAAGCTTACCACAAACTATTTATTTAATATAAACTAATTAACATTTTTTAAAAGAATAAAATATTGAAGAAATATTTTATCACTGAAGATACTAAAAGCTATATTATTTTAAGATACCACTACTATATATGTAACAAATCCAAAAATATCTATAGCCAAATTATTAGAACCACAAAAAGTAATTTTATCCATCTTCCTAGTTCAAAAGAAAATATACAAATATCAATTTTATTATACAAGCAACAGACATTAGAAAATGTAATAAAAGCAACATTTAAATATAATCAAATATTTAAATACCTATGAATAAACATACAAAATTATGTTTAGCAAAATACAAATATTATAAAGGAAAAGTAACAAAAGAGAAGAATACAATATGCTTTTAGCATGGAATTTTAAATTTTTCAACAGTTTCTATTTTCCTACAAATTTATCTATGAATTCAATTTAATCACAATTAAAATCTCACCAGGCTCTGTGTGTGGAGCTTGACAAGCTGATTTCAAAATATTATGGAAGTAAAAGGGCAGAAATAACCAAATGTAATCAAGAGGGAAGAATATTTTGAGGGGAATTATCTTTTCAGGATCAAGCATTTTTATATCATAGAGCTTTAGAAATTAAGGCAGTGTGATTTTGCAACAAGGATGAGAGAAAGATACCAACACAACCAAAGGTAAATCCGGAAACAGCACTACTACACAGCCAACTGGTTTATGACAAAGTCGGCGCTCTTTTGTAGTTGGGGAAAGAGAGGGGGAAAAGCCTTTTAAATTGATGATGTTAGTTTATCAGATCAATTAGGAAAGTAAATGAATTTTGAGTCCCATCTATAGTCACATGTAAAAGTTAACATTAGGTGGATTATTAAAAGGCCTAGGAAAATAAGAAGAAAAAAAGGATAGTAGTTTAAAATACCTCCCGACCATGTGTTAAGTAGGGTGTCCTTAAAAATAGCCTGCTCATCATGATTTAGATGAATTGTACTTTTTGTAAAGTGAGAAAGTCTGTTTACTGAAAGAAACTTTCAGAGAGTAAAAAGGCAAGGCACAAATAAGATATTTGCAGAGGTTATAGAGGACAAAGAATTTATAGCATCAAGATATAAAGGAATAAAAATTTGGGGTATTAACCTCTAACTAGATATTTGAAAATATCTTTTCCCACTCAGTATATTGTCTCTTTATTTTGTTAGTGGTTTCATTGCTGCGCAAAAGGTTTTTAGTCTGTTATAGTTCCATTTGTTCATTTGTGCATTGTTACCTTTGCCCGTGAAGAGATACCCAAAAAATATTGCTGGGAGTGATGTCAAAGAGTTTGCTGCCTATGTTTTTTCTAGGAGGCTTATAGTTGGAACTTATGTGACTCAACGTTAAAAAACTAAACAATCCAATTAAAAATTAGGCAGATGAAGAAGATCTCTGACTTTAGGTGGTAAACATATAATATATAAATGACATATCATGAAACTATACACTTGAAGCCTATATAATTTTATTAACCAGTGTCAGCCCTGATGCGGACACCGGCTAGCAGTGTCCGTGTCATTATGGATGAAATAAAACATACACATGGACTACCCAGTCTGGTAGAGGAAAAAGGACGACAGCATAGCTTTTCTCTTAAGGGGAGCAAAAGCCGTGGGCTCCACCATGACAGGCCTTTATTCTAGCTCTCCTCACATTACAAGATGGCCCTCACTCACTATGCACCTGTTACAACAAAGGAGCCAATGCCCCTCATCACATCACAGAAGAAGGATATTAGCAAATGAAAAGGCAAAAGTGGTTGAGCCGGTTACACTGGTCCCTGCAAGGTTTAGCACTTGCAGGGTGAGGAAGCTTTAGCAAGAAGCAAGTCTCAAAAGCAACCTAGGTATATTGCAAATCTGATTACCCAGGAGAGAACCTATCTGTGGGCGTGGGTCCTGTGCATCTCCAAGTGGGAGCTGGGCCCACACCACACAGAAGGGTCTGCCACACAGCCCAATAAATTTAATTTAAAAAATGGACACAGGACCTGAATAGACATTTCTCCAGAGACAACATTAGGATGACCAATGGACATATGAAAAGATACTCAACATCACTAATTATTAGGGAAATGCAAATCAAAACTGCAATGAGATGTTACTTCACACTCATCAGAATAACTATTATCAAACGTCAACAAATAAGCATTGGCAAAGATGTGCAGAAATGGGCAAACTTGTGGACTATTGGTGGGAGTGTAAATTGTGCAGCCACATGGAATAAAACATGAAGTTTCCTAAAAAGATTAAAAATAGAACTACCATATGACCCAGCAGTTACATATTTGGTCATTTATTCAAAGAAAATAAAAACACTAATTTGGAGTCCTGCCTGGTGTAGCTCAGTGGATTGAGTGCAGGCCTGCGGGCCGGGGGGTTGCTGGTTAGGTTCCCAGTCAGGGCACATGCCTGGGTTGCAGCCCAGGTGCTCAGCACAGGACACATGGGAGGCAGCCACACATTGATGTTTCTCTTCTTCTCTTCCCCTCTCTCTAAAAATAAATACATAAAATCTTTTAAAAAAAACCACTAATTTGGAAAGATATCTGCATTATTTACAATAACTAAGATATGATTTAGTTTTATCAAAGATTTTTTTAAATTTATTATTTATTTATCTTTTTTTAGAGGGGAAGGGTAGGAGAGAAGGAGAGGGAGAGAAATATCAATGTACGGTTGCCTCTCGTGTGTCCCCTGCCGGGAACTGGCTTGCAACCCAGGCATGTGCCCTGACTGGGAATCGAACCTCGATCCTCTGGTTTGCAGGCCCACACTCAATCCACTGAGCTACACCAGCCAGGGCCAAAGATAAGATTTATCAAATAAGATTTATCAAACTAACTGTCCATTGATAGATAAATATATATACATATGAACACACACATATGTATATATACACACATATATGTATATATAATATACACACAATGGAATATTATCCAACAACACAAAAAAGTGAAATCTTATTTTTGACAGCATGGATGGACCTGGAGGGTACTATGCTAAGTGAAATAAGCTATACAAAGAAAGACAAATAACATATATTTCACTTATATGTGGAATTAAAGACAAAATACTAACAACAAAACTGAAACTGATTCATATATACAGAAAACAAACTGACTGGTTGGTAGACGGGGTGGGTGGGGTAAGGAGACAGGTGAAAAAGATGAAGGGAGAGAAGAGGCACAGACTTCAAGTTTAAAATAAATTAGTCACGGCGATGTGAGGCACACAGAATATAGTCAGTAACCATGAAATAATAGCATGGTGGCCGGTACTTACTAGACTTATCATGGTATGATCACAATGTAAGGTATAAGAATATAGAATCACTTTGTTTTACACCTGAAATTAACATAATATTGTATGTCAATTATTTTAATGAAAAAATGTAACAGCTCTAAGATAAATTGTTCATTATGCATCTCTGTATGTACTTTTTCTTTTAGTCTTTTGTTAAGATTTCAGATAATAAAGCTATTTGAATATTGGAAAAGAGAATAAAGTCCCTATAAATTTTCAAAAAGTAACTGAATTCTATTTAAATTTTATAGATGATCAAAAAATACACACCAAAAACTGAACAGAATTCTTGAATAGACACTTCCAAAGAGGCATTTAAAGCAATATTTCAAATATTCTAAATGTCATTAGTCAGTGTGGAAATAAAAATTATGAACACAATCATGGACCACTGTTCTCCCACTCCCTAGAATGGCTAAAATTTGAAACTGTTATTATAAGCATTATTAAAAATTTTATCTAAGCAATGAGGCATTTTGTTAAAAAATATCCATGCATATCCTAAAACCAAGTGATACAAATCCTAGGTTGTAATCAATAGAATCTCATACATGTGCACATTAAAGTTACCTGTGATATACTTGTAGAACTACTATTAACAACCTAAATGTACATATTTGCTCAGAAACAATAGGATATGTAAATGGTACATGCAAAACATGGATTAATCATACAAATTAGTGCTGTGAAAAAGCAACCAAACACAGAATAATGTATATTAAATCATTCCATAATTGTAAAATGTACAAATAGACAAAATTAATACAATGTGTTAGATATCTGAATGATGGTAAACCTTGTAGGAAATGGTGACTGAATAAGGGCATATGGACAGCTTCAGTTATTCTATTCTGGTCTACTTTGTGATCTAAATAATAATTGCACAGTTCCGTCTAACAAGCAGTGCATTTGAGACCAGAAAACTTTTTGTATATAAGTTATTTATCCTTCACAAAATGATTACTTAAAAAATCCTTCAGAATTATTTTCCATTTAATTCTATCAATTTTTTTTCTAAATAGAAGTATTTTTCTCCAAATTTAATGTTTCAACACACATATTTGAATAGTTTATATTTAAAAAATAAAAGCTTTTGGGGAACAAGGATGGTAATATTATTATTTAACTCAATAGAGATATCCATGTACTCATGGTTTCTTTAAGAACACAGGTTATTTTAGAAAGTTTATTCTTATAACATAAACAACAAAAAATGTATTACTTCAACACTGAGCATGACATAAAACATGTTAAAAAATAATTAGTTTCTCTGTTACAAATTTTGCTCTAGCAAGGTGATATAAAATCACCCTAAATATTGAATAAAAATGAACATAATAAATATTCAAATTGGATACTGAGGACACACAGTAGGTGCTGCCTTGAGGGCCAATGAAACCAGAGATTGGAGTGGGGGGGCTCAAATGGCCTGCTAGTCCTTCTCTACTCTTTCACCATAGAAATGTTCCCTTAGCTAAACAACTTTCCTTACCAAAGGGAGGCACAGTTCTTACAAAAACTGTAAAAACTGTGCCAGGCAGGCACAGTTTTTGTTTATTTCTCAATAGTAGAGTCAGTAACTTGACAAGAAATTATTCAAACAAACCAGTCACATCCTCCCATGGGAATCAAGGGCGCCACACTTCGATACTGAAAGTCTACCTTCCACAGCCCCTGAATATTCCCCTGTTTCCAAGTGTAGCACACATGTGAACATGGCATGCTGTGTCCTCCTCCTCAGAGCTGTGTGTATATGTAAGTAATAAAGTGTGATTTCATCTCTCCAGCGTTGCATGTTGGGTGATTGGTCCTCGTTGAGGGACTTTCTCCCCCATGAATGAAGTAAGTAAGAGGTGATTAAAACACTTTTATCAGCATTTTCATGCTGAAATCAAACATCAATTTGCCCAATTTATAGTTTGATGGAATCATTGGTAAGAAAAGTTCTAACTTTGACTGTATAACTAACATGTTATATTATCTTACACTCTTTTCTCCCTGTCTTTTCCTCAGCTGACCCATAATAACAAAGAAAAAGTAACCTTTTTATGAATCTTACAGTTTGAAAAGCGTTGGTACATTCATACTTTTACTATTTTTACAAGAACTCTTTTAAGTAGCTTTTGCTATCCTCATTTTTTTGTCACCCAGAAAGTGCATGGTAATGTCAGATCTTAAGCCTATGTCTCTGGACACAGAGTTTAGTAAACTTTTCAACCCTATCCCAGCTGCCACTGTTGGGGATGTTTGCCAAGGAACAGGTTGCAGATATGTTTTGTCTTCTTTAAAATATTATTCTTGGTGAGGCCTATATAAAGCATATTGGCTTTAAGAATTAGGGTTAAATAGCCAGCCCACGAGGTAATTGTATGATAGTTTCTCTTTTCCTCAAGACCCTTGGGCACTGAGATTTTACTTTTTGTCTAACTTTGAGACTACATTGTAATATCTTATCAGGCAGTGTCTTAGTGCTTTTGACTTAAGTGGAATTGTGCACACTAATAGTTGATGGTGATTATAAATATAAAGGGTGTGATTTAAGTAGACAAGGGTTTAAAATTATATGATGACCCATATAATCTAGGATTTCAACAGTGTCAAAGGATTTTTTGTCTTGCCCATAATATTTTACAGTCACCATGAAAACTCATAATGGATAGTATTTTTTCACAGTTTAATGTGATTAGACTGGGTCATTCTCAGGGCACATCTATAATTCTTTTGAGAACTATGGAATCAAGAGAGTAATTTTTGTTTTAAAAGAAAAAAGTTACTTTTATAATTTTATCTACATTTATATCTTTTATAGGGTCAATTTGTAAAATACAGACAGATATATAAATGTTATGTGTGTGTGTGTGAGAGAGAGAGAGAGAGAGAGCAATAGCTCCCACAGAACAGAAGGAGAAAGTAATGCAGTTTTTCAATCAAAAAATTTATTGAACTTAGTTAATATAGGTTTGCATTCTATGGCAAAGATGTCTTTTAGCCTGCACTGTGCTTGAGCACTGTGCTTGATAACATTTGAAGTTATTAAAACTTTCTACACAATATTTTTGATTAGTTTTCTTAGAAATGAATTAATTTTGCCCTTTCCAATAAGCCTCTTCATTCTTTGCTTGCAGATGGGGAAGTTTTCTCTGACTGTTTTCCCCAAGTGTGTGAGATATAATCTTGTTTTTCCATATCAGCATTGGCAACAAAAAAATACAGCAGACTTTCACCACAGCACTCAATATTAGTTCCCGTCATTTGACTGATTGGAAAATATATTTCCTTCTCTATTTTGAAATGTATTTCACTGGTCTGTAATACTTTCTCTTCCACAACACACTTTCTCTTCTGAAAAGTGAAATAAAAAATTTATAGGAAGTAAAATAAACTCTTATACGCACAACAGCAAAATAATCGTGGTTTCAGGTGACATTTGCACACATGAAATTTAGCAGTAAATGTATCTGAAAGAGTCATTCATGTAGAAGGAAATGGAAAGAGATTTCTCAGAAAAGATATAGAATTTAATAGAATTACTAGTTTCAAAAAACTGTTGCAACATGAATTCCTGATTTCCATTTTAATAGTAGAGACAATTATTCACTTAAAATATATATTTAATTATTTTTGTGTGCCAAGTCATGTGATTGGTACCAAAGTTTATAACAGTGAATATAACACACACATACACACACAAATCTTTTCTTCATTGAAACTGAAAACTAATAAATAACTTAATTATAAATAAGAGTAAGAGGAGATAGTGGGCTGGATTAAGTTTAAACATCTTCACCAAGAAGATGAAACTCACACTAGAAATTGACACTTCAAAATTCTGGGTAAATTTCCCTGCTGCAAATTACTACTATATGCCAAGCTATATGCATGGAAAGCAAAAAATTTATTCGAAATCAATTAAACAAAAGGCATTTTATAATATCCAGGCCAAAACTCTGCCATTCAAAGGTAACATATTTAGTACCATTGCCAATTCTCTCTGCCCCCTGATTTGTCTCAGAAAATGTGCAGTAGTAATTGAGAATAAATTGATTCCATTCTTTATTACAATCCAGGAATATAGTTTTATTTTATGGAGAGATAACCTGAGAACACAAATTTTAATTACCTTATAATCAGCATTGAGACCTGAAAGTTAGGCCAGTCTTAGTCTTGAAACTAGATTATTCAAATGGAATGAAAGTCCTGGCTCAGAGGGCTGGATAGAGCTGAGACTATACATCCTGGGGATCTTGTTGCCAAAATGTGGCATGGAGGTGAAAGAAAAGGAGCTGGTTTGAAGTGGCTGCATGAAAATACTTTGTATCAGCAAAAGCATTGAGTAGGCCCCAGGCCAAAGCCAAATTCTTAACTAGCCTAAAAGGAGACACAATAAACCTGAAAAATAAGCAACATAAACAGCTTTTTTCAATGTGTTGACTCTAATCCAGCATTTTTCAAGAATTCCACATTTTCTTCAATAGAAATTTCCTTGAATATATTGAATCTTTAAAAGGCAACATAATAAATCATCTACCAGAGCCTAAACTTCACATTTCTGTTAAGCACTGCCTTCTTGATGTATAAGTAGGCCTGGACCCTGCCTCTTGAGTTTCTTCCCCTCACTCTTCTGTGAAAACTGCCCTGCACTGCACCTACCATAAGGAAGAATGTGATGCATAAGTACTTTGAGTACTTTTACTTCTCCAACTGAAGTTTCTGACTGTCTGGAGTTAGGCTAATGAGCTAAGTGTACTATGCTGTTCACTTCTTACCCTAATGCTAACCACACACCTCCACCTGCAACATAACACCAGCCAGCACATACCTGCTGAATAATACTACACTGTAGGTTGCTTACTCCCACTCCTGGTATTTATGTGACCTGTTGTATGATATTCCTGTGAGAGATGGAGGGTCCTTGGAGGTATGAAAATGGAGAGATATGTATAAAGAAGAGAGAAAGAGATGAGGATGTTGAACTGTTTGCAACAATACAATGTCATCTAATACGTTTTTCTCCTTGACAAGGAACTCTTTAGACAACCTTATTTGCTTTGTGTAGATCAAGAAATAATTGAAGTTCTTCATTAAGCGAATAAGGCCACAGGAGTAACTATAAATTTTCTTGTCCCAGCATCCCAAGCTTTTCTCTTGGTAGTCAAAGTTGATAGATTCTACCACCAACTATTAACTTAAAGAAAAATGAAAAGAAAAGAAAAATAGGAGAGGAGGGGAAAGGAGGGGAGGAGAAGGGAATGGAGGAGAGGGAAGGGGAAGGGAAAGAAGGTAAGATGAGGTGAGGTAAGAAGAGAAGAAGAGAAGGAAAGGGAAGGGAAGGGAAGAGAGAGAAGGGGAGGGGAGGGGAGGGGAGGGGAGGGGAGGGGAGGGGAAGAGAAGAAGAGAAGGAAAGGGAAGGGAAGGGGAGGGGAGGGGAGGAGAGGGGAGGGGAGGGGAGGGGAGGGGAGGGGAGGGAAGGGGAGGGGAGGGGAGGGGAGGGGAAAAAGCCAAGCTGATAGTTGTTATCCTTGTTTGACCAGCTTCCCTTCCTTCAGGGAACTGCTTTCTCTCCTGCATGCTGTATGATTTCCATGGGATTGCCAGTGACAATGTGTTGCCACACCAGTCACAACCTGGTGTAAGTCAGACCAAGTCAGACCAGAAGGGCTTTACTCTCATATCTGATACACAGATGCTGTGTCACAGAATCCTGCCAATTTCTCTGTGACGATATAAACCTAGACCTGTCTGTGTCTGTTTTACAAAACAAAGAAGAAACCAGCAAAAATTTGAAAAAAAAATAGGTCAGTATAAAAGAATATGGTAGAAAAGTTAATCTTTGCTGAGAGTCTTGAAACACCAAGACCAGGCTGAGAAGGCTATTACACTTGATTTTTTTTTTCTTTTTCCTTCAAAGTAATTTGGCTTGGGGTTACTTCTTTTACTGTTTAGATAAAATATCTTGACTAATGTATTCGGGTAACTTCTCAAAGACAATTTGAAATACAAAAGTCCGCTCAAAAGTATGATGTTGAAAGGTGCAAACTGCAGTCAGTAGGCAATTTAGAGAACCAGGGTGTGGGGAGTGGTCATGGGTAAAGTCTAAAAAATGTGCAAATATTCGATTCCCAGTCAGGGCACATGCCTGGGTTGCAGGCCAGTTCCCAGCAGGGGACACACAAGAGGCAACCATACATTGATATTTCTCTCCCTCTCCCTCTCCCCTACCCCTCTAAAGACAAATAAAAAAAATAAAAATAAAAAAAATCTTTAAAAAAATTTTAAAAAAATGTGCAAATCTTCAAGTGAGACTTACTTTGAATCTGTAAAAGCTGTAAATTGGGAATGTGCCTTTGGTAGGAGTGGTACATTTTGACAATATAAGTCAGCAGCAAAACTAGGTTTATCCACAAAGGCTTTCCAAGTGGGCCTGTGTTTCTGTGATCCAAGTCACTGGACCATACGCAGCAAGCTGATTCTGGTGATGGCCAGTGTTTCTATCTGACTATATTGAAACTGGCCGATGGTGTGGAAACATTTTATCAGGCTTAAAAGCACATCAATAGCAAATTTCTGATTTGCTGACTGCATGCAGATAAGAATTAGTCTTTAAAGGCCAGGCACAACGTTTTAGATATACACAAGAGAAAATCTATTCTAGAGAAATCCCTTTCTTTCCTACAAATAAGCCTAACATTAACTTTTAACTTAATGTTATAGACTTACTAAGCAACATTTAAAGTTAGCTTTTTATTAGATTGTTTAGCATTATACATGGAAAATGTATATATATTGTATTTCTTAACTTTCAGTTTTGCTTCTGAATTTTTTAGATGATTTCCTACATTTATTTAAGAATCAACTTTGCAGAAAAGTTAGAATATGCATATTAAAACTAGCATATCTTTGTGTTTTTCAACTATAGTATTGTTATTACTACTATGAATAGAACAATTTTCAGATTCAAATTATGTTCCATTTTATAAAAATATTCATTGTGAAATTTTGTAAAAATGAAATTTTGTGTTTCTTATTGTCCTCAGATGGATATATTGACTTAAATACATTATTTTTTCACTAATTTTTCTGTCACATTTCTTGTTTCTGTATGTGACTGTTTTTTTTTTTTTTTCCTTTCAGATTAGCACTCTTCCTTTTAGCAAAGAGCAGAAAAATGCAGATACAGGCATAGACAGAATCACTGGTTCAGATGTCTCTTTCTGCATCTTGAAAGACCCTAGCATTGGTACTATGTTTTATAGAGAATTTATAAAGTAAGTAATTTCTGTATTTATTCATGACAGAAAAATGATGGACAACATATATCTGCTGAATTAAAAGTTCTCTTCAAATAAATCACAAAGGTTAAACTGCTAGTGACCTAAAAGAATTCCTATTCCTTAAGGAAATCTACAGAAATACAGACCCACTGAACCATTTTCTTTGTTGTGCTCAGGAAAGGAGATATTCAATTAACACTTAAACAGTAACAGAAATAAAGAGGAAGCATTATTTTCAAATTTGATATTTTGTCAGAAATGATTCAAAGCACACTTGTAATTCATTTATTCATTAAATATTTTTAAAAGTTTTTATTGAAGTATAAATACATAGAAAAAACTTCAAGACAACATATAGTTTTCTGAATATTTAAAAGGTTAACATACCTCTGTAATCATTAGTCAGACCAAAAAGACACAATGTAATCAGGACCCCAGAAGTCCTCATTCCTTCAAGGTGTCGCACATTCCTTCAAGGGCACCCTGATTTCTAACACTTTTTATAAATGTCACTTGTTTTTTACACTCTATACACATGGATTCATACAATATGAATGCTTTTTATAACTGGCTTTTTTCATGTATCATAATGTTTATGAAATTCATCTATTTTGTTTTATATAGTTTCCAATCTTTCATTTTTATTGTTGTGTAATAATGATTCTTAATCAAGGTGATTTAGCTTCCAGATGACATTTAGCAATGTCCAGAGACATTTTTGATCATCACAGCTGGGGGAGTGTTGCGTGGGCCTCTGGTGTCTTGTGTTGCTAAACATCTTACTATGTACACTGCAGCCTCACAAAACAAATAGTCGCCTCAGCTAATCATCTAGTGACTAGATGGAGAAGCCCTGCTGCATACTGTTCCTGTGAGTGAATTTACCTCAATTTATTTACCAGTTTTCCACTGACGAGCATATGAGTCGTTTCTAGATGGGGGCTCTGTGTTTTGAATGAAACTGCAATTTCAACTGAAAATTAAGTCATTTTGAAATTAGATCTTTGTATAGTTTGCAGTAGTAATGTATTGTTAAAAGCTACAAACTTTCCCTGTACTCCCACTCTGCCTTTTATTTTCTTCAATTACACATATTATATGTTTGGTACTTTATAGTATGTTTCCAGATTTATTGAATTAAAATTGACAAATTAAAAATTATATATAGTTAAAGTGTTCTATATGACATTTTGAAACACATATGCATTGTAAGATAATTACCATAATAAAGCTAATTAATCTATTTATTACTTAATGTAGGTACAACTTTTTCATGATACTATGTTCACATTTCTATTTATTTTATGTACCAATAACTCAATGATATAATATCAAGAACTTATGTGATAACTAAAGAAGAGCTTTTTAAAAATGTATTTACACAGATATGTTGCTTATATTCATTGTTGTTATTGCTTATATTGTTATTGCTGCTGCTCAACATAAAGTTGATAAGAACATGATAGAAGATGAAATATTTTTATTGTATAGTTTATAGCAGACACATGCTGTAAAACACTCAAGATGAATTCTCTTAGCATATTTCTAGTATATAACCCAGTATTACTAACTATAGTTACTATACTGCTTATTAGATCTCCAGAACTTATCCTACATAACTGAAACTTTGTACTCTTTGATGCCCAGCTCCGTATTTCTGCCCTCTGTCCCTAGCAAACACCTTTCTACTGGTTGCTTTTATGACTCCAACTATTTTAGATTTCCTATGTAAGTGAGAGCATGCATATTTGCTTTTTTGTATCCAGCCTATTTCACTTAGGATAATGCACTCCAGATTCATCCATGTTTTCATGAATGACACACTTTTTTCTATTTTAACACACACATATATATGTATGTATATGTATACACACATACTTTTCCTTTATTTATTCATCCATTGAACATCAAATTCATGTAGGATGTTTTTATATCTTGGATATTGTGAATAATACCACAATATACCTTGACATGAAGATATATTTTTGAGACTCTAATTTCAATACCTTTGGATTTATACTAAGTGGGATGGCTCTATGGTATAGTAGTTATATTTTTAATGTTTCGAGGAATCTTCATGTTGATTTTCATAATGGTTATAACAATTTACATTCCTACTAACCATTTACAAGGGTTCCTTTTCTCCACATCCTTGTCAACACTTGTTATCTTGTTTTCGTAGTAGTCATTCTAAAAGATGTGAGGCAATATCTCATCGATGTCTTGTAATATACTTTTTCTTCCATAATATATTTATATTAGGCTGAGAATAAAACTTCAAGAGTGGATTGATCACACTATCAGTTTAGAAATCAATTATTGTTGTCCCTGAAAAACACACACTAATAAGGAAAATGAAGCAAAACAGAAAATGTCCTCTCAGGAGAAGTTGAAGAAAACTTATAGCAGTAAGAAAATAATGTTAATCCCTCAACTACCTTGTCAATTCTTTTTCTCTTTCTGCGAGATAGAAAATAAGAGAGAAAACAACCAATATACTGGTAACTTAAAGTAAAATTCAATTTCCATGAGTTATTTCTTCAAAACCTACTGGAGAAGCATAGAGAGCTCCAGGTATTTATTTGGTTATTTAAATTGTTACTATGCAAAGACACCTGGTAGAACCCATATCTCTATGGTCAATTACTATTTGACAAAGGGGGAAGAAGCATAAAATGGAGTAAATATAGCCTCCTCAACAAATGGTACTTGGAGATCTGGAATGTTACATGCAAAAAAATAAAACTAGACCACTAACTTACACCATACACCAGAATAAACTCAAAATGGATAAAAGATTTAAACATAAACTGTGGTACCATAAAGTCCTAGAGGAAAACATAGGTAGTAAAATTTCAGATATACCACACAGCAATGTTTTTGCTGATACATCCTCTAGGGCAAGAGAAATAAAGGAAAGGATAAACAAACTAAAAAGCTACATCAAACTAAAAAGCTTCTGCACTGCTAAAGAAAACACCATCAGTCCTGGCTGGTGTGGCTCAGTGAATTGAGTGTCAGCTTGTAAACCATAGGTTGGTGGTTCGATTCCTAGTCAGGGCCCATTCCTGGGTTGCAGGCCAAGTCCCCAGTGGAGGGGCACTTAAGAGGCAACCATACATTGATGTTTCTCTCCATCTCTTTCTCCCTCCCTTGCCCTCTCTCTAAAAGTAAATAAATAAAATCTTTTAAAAAAGAGAAAACCATCAAAATGAAAAGGGAACCAACTGTATGGGAAAACATATTTGCCAATCATACCTTGGACAAGGTTTGATCTCCAAAATATAAAAAGAACTCATCTAACTCAATGCCAGCAAGACAGACAACCCAATTAAAAAGTGGGCAAAGGACAGGAACAAACACTTCTCCAAGGAGGACATTCAGGGGGTCCATAGTCATATGAAAGGGTGCTCAATATCACTAGCCATCAGAGAGATGAAAATTAAAACTACAATGAGATACCACCTCACACCAGTCAGAATGGCCATCATTAACAAATCAACAAACAGTAAGTGCTGGTGAGGATACAGAGAAAAGAGCATCCTAGTGTACTCTTGGTGAGAATGCAGACTGGCATAGCCATGAGGGAAAAATGTGGAATTTCCTCGAAAAAACAAAAAAATGGAACTGCCTTTTGACCTGGCAATTCTACTGCTGGGATTATACCCTAAGAATCCTGAAACATCAGTTCAAAAGAACCTGTGCACCCCAATGTTCATAGCAGCACAAGTTACAATAGCCAAGTGTTGGAAGCAATCTAAGTGCCCATTGGTAAATGAGTGGATCAAAAAACTGGTACATTTACACAATGGAATACTACACAGCAGAAAGAAAAAAGGAACTCCTACCCCTCACAACAGCATGGATGGAACCAAAGAGCATTATGCTAAGTGAAATAAGCCAGGCAGTGAAAGGCAAATACCGTATGACCTCACCTATAACAGGAACCTAATGAAAACAAACAAACAAACAAATGAGCAAAATATCACCAGGGTCATGGAAACAAGGAACAAACTGGCAGGGGCCAGAGGGGAGGGAGGAGGTGGATAAAGGAGGAAAGTAGGGGAAGGGCCTAGTTAAAGAACAAGGGTCAATGACCCATGGACAAGGACAAGAGGGTGGAGATTGACTGTGGGATTGGGGGTTGGGTGGGGCAGGGGAGAGCAATGGGGGAAACTTGGCACAAATGTTTAATAAAAAAACAATAAAAAGAAAAGAACCCATACAATAATCATATTGATAACCTCCATTACTCCATCATTTGTTTAATGTAGAATTTTTTAAAAAATCTACCAGTGGCTCTTTCTTTTCTTTATATGTTGTTCAGATTGACTTAAATAGTTGCAGATCATGATATGGAGAAATGTGAAAGGAGAAGGGTGTCTTCTTTGACACTATCCTTGATCATCTGTGGTCTTCATGAAATGCTCTCAGATCACTCAGTATATGAAAAGAAATTAGAAAACAAAGTCTCTTTCTCCTAACTTAGCTGGACAATAGACTATAGTAGGTTAAACAATGAAAGATGTTGCATTCACTACAATTTCAATTGTCTTACACATTTACTTATCCTACTTAAAAACTTAGAAATTTTCCTCTTTCTGAATACTCAACATAAAAAATTGTTTGAGAACAAAGGCTAATTTTTTATTAATTTAGTACTATTGTTTAACAGCATATCTAGAACTTTGAATGAACTCAACACTTATTTATTGAATTAATTAATTTCTATAGCAAACCACTGCTCCTGTAGAGGACTGATTTAATTGCAATGAGCATAATTTCAACAGTGAGCTTCCCTCTCAAAAATTCTGTAGAATTAATGTATTTGGATTGGCCCATCTTTTTAAGGTAGATCACTGATCAGCCTATTTTTTTTTCCTTATGGTTAAGTGGACAGTCTTTATTCTTTTGTGGCTTAAGATAGGCCTTGGGATAATGTTATTAACAGGACTTCCACTTGAGAAAAGGCTGTGAATATAATAACATCCCTACTAACAAGAAACTGAAGGCACATCTTGTGCAAAACATTTTAATATGAGAAATATGGAAAAGTCCAGTGAGCAGAATGTTCAGGGCTACTGTTGGTGCTCAAAAGTGAGGCTTGTCAAGAGAGTTTTGGAAATGTCTGAATCTTCATGTCATTGGCATAAACTAGTGATGAAACTTTGCACACCATAAGCATTTCTAGTTTTTGCTCAAACAACTGCAAAGACAAAGGGAAAAGAAAAGGATAAGGAAGACCACCATCAACAATAATACATTTTGTGATAGCTCTTTTACGATCTTCTTTTAGAATCTTTTATGTATTGTAGCAACATTTGTTGATCCCTGTTCTATTTTCTAGGTGACATGAAATTGATGTTTCCCCTTTCCACACTAAATGCACTAATTTTCAGTGTTCTTCTCACCTGACTCAGACTTGTGTGCTGTTCCAGTGTTCTGCACACACATAACATATTTTCAAGTTCATCACCATCTTCATTTCTCAACATTTTATTTTAATATGATGTTCTTAGTAGTTTTGATAATTTGATGTCCTTTATCCTATAAGATAATTTCTTTTAAAAATTAATTCATTACACTTGGTACTGTTAAAACATCTTTGCTATATGAGGGATCTAATTGTTATGCATTGGCTCTGCCTAAGATCGACTTTGCCATTACATCAATTCCATCTTAGAACACATGGTAGAATAATGGGTATGACTTGTAAAATCCTGGTCCTAAGCATATCCAGAAAAATTTGTCACCTTGTCATGTAAAAGTTCATTTTCTTTGGTATAATGTATACACTTCTGGTTCCAGTGGAAATGGGTGCCATAGTCCCAAGTATCTTTTTGTATTTATATTCTGTAGAGAACTGATTTAATTGAAATGAACAATATACTTCCTACAGTGGCACTTATTTTATAGAGGGATAATTAAAGACTAGACAAATAAATAATATATATTGAGGTAAAATAAATCAAGTTAAATATATTTGTCAGTAAGACTCAGGATATGGGGTGGCTACTGGAAATGAGGAAAGATGGTTAATAAATGATGTCAAGCAAAAGTGGTATTTAAACATAGATATGAAATATGTGAATGAACCAATCAAATGGATAGCAAGGAAAATAGCACTGAGATCATCAAATACTAAGGCTGTGAATAGCACTGAGATCATCAAATACTAAGGCTGTGAATAGCACTGAGATCATCAAATACTAAGGTTGTGAATATAGCTCAAGTTCCATGTGGCTGTTGATTTAGGTCATCCCTATTCTGAGTGATCAGAAAGAGATGTTTACTTTTCTGTCTTTTGTTAGGGTGGGAGAGTCCTTGAAAATGGGTCATTGGCTGAACTTTTTCAGCCAAAGGGTATCGTCAGTGTTTAGTACATGTTCCTATTATGGCAGGGGCTCATCTTAGGTCATAATCTACCTCCTATTCAAAATCCCTCAAATACCAAATTGTACATTCTCCACAGAAAATAATAACTTCCATATATCTTGCTGATTGTTGCAGGCCCATGGTCTTCTACTCTCCTGTAAGCAGTTGCCCTAACCAAAAAAGACCAGTGTATTATCAGACAAGTCAAGTTTAGCTGGCCAGCTATTTTAAACTGTTACTAATTTCTTTTTTTAAATATATTTTATTGATTATGCTATTACAGTTGTCCCATTTCTCCCCCATCATTCCCCTCCACCCTACACACCCTCTCCCACCCACATTCCCCCCTTTAGTTCATGTCCATGTGTCATAAGTTCTTTAGCTTCTACATTTCCCATACTATTCTTGCCCTCCCCCTGTCTATTTTCTACCCACTATATATGCTACTCATTCTCTGTACGTTTTCCCCCTCTCTCCTCCTCCCACTCCCCTGTTGCTAACCCTTCATATGATCTCCATTTCTGTGGTTCTGTTCCTGTTCTAGCTGTTTGCTTAGTTTGCTTTTGTTTTAGGTGTGGTTCTTAATAGCTGTGAGTTTGCTGTCTTTTCACTGTCATATTTTTATCTTCTTTTTCTTAGATAAGTCCCTTTAACATTTCATATAATAAGGGCTTGGTGATGATGAACTCCTTCAACTTGACCTTATCTGAGAAGCACTTTATCTGTCCATCCATTCTAAATGACAGCTTTGCTGGATAGAGCAATTTTGGATGTAGGTCCCTGCCTTTCAAGACTTCGAATACTTCTTTCCAGCCCCTTCTTGCCTGTAAGGTCTCTTTTGAGAAATCAGCTGACAGTCTGATGGGAACTCCCTTGTAAGTGACTGTCCCCTTATCCCTTGCTGTTTCTAGAATTCTCTGCTTCATTTTAATCTTGGCTAATGTAATTACGATCTGCCTTGGTGTGTTCCTCCTTGGGTCCAACTTCTTTGGGACTCTCTGAGCTTCCTGGACTTCCTGGTAGTCTATTTTCTTTGCCAGATTGGGGAAGTTCTCCTTTATTATTTGTTCCAATAAGTTTTCCACTTGTTGCTTTTCTTCTTCCCCTTCTGGGACCCCTATAATTCGGATGTTGGGACGTTTAACGATGTCCCAGAGGTTCCTAAGCCTCTCCTCATTTTTTTGAATTCTTGTTTCTTCCTCGTTTTCTGTTTGGTTGTTAGTTTCTTCCTTCTGGTCCACTCCATTGATTTGAGTCCCAGTTTTCCTTCCATCTCTATCAGTTCCCCATGCATCTTCCTTCATTTCACGTATTGTAGCCTGCATTTTTTTCATCTAGTTTGTGAGCAAAATCAACCAATTCTGTGAGCATCTTGATGACCAGTGCTTTGAACTGTGCATCTGATAGGTTGGCTATCTCTTCACTGCTTAGAGGAATTGGCTCTGGGGCTTTTATTTGTTTTCTGTTTTGAGCCATTTTTGGTTGGTTTTTTTTTTGTTTGTTTGTTTGTTTGTTTTGTTTTGGTTTTAGTCTGGTTGCAGCTATTACGTAGTGAGGGGTGGAGCCTCTGGCGCTCCCCACTGCGGGGGCAGCCCAGTTGCTGGGTTGTGACGCTGTATGTGGGGGCAGGGTCTGAGAGGGAACAATGGCGCCTGCTCCCCTCTCTCCTGGATTCAGTCCCTTCCGCCACTTCCCCTCTGCCTGGACTGTCTGCGTGCTTGAATGTGGGACCACCTGGTCAGCCAGCTGCCTTGTGCGTCCTCACTGGGTCTGCACAGTTGCTCCCCTGTGCCCGGGGTCCACCAGCTGCTGCCTGTGGGCCTGGGGACTGCCAGCCGCCGCCTGTGCACCTGGGAACTGCAAGCCGCTGATGCTTGCGTTCCTGGGTCTGCACCTCCACTTTCTCCTGCCGAGACTCCGCCCCTCTTACCGATCTGGATGAATGGTTGTTGGTCTTCCGTACAGTTCAATTTTCTATAAGTTCTGGTTGTTTTCTTGTTTCTAAATATTTTTTGTCCTTAATTTTGGTTGTGAGAGGAGGCACAGTGTGTCCGCCTACGCCTCCATCTTGGCCGGAAGTCTAATTTCTTAAATAAAATTTATTTTTTATTTCAATGTCTTTGGTTATATTTTGCTTGTTTGAAATCATCAGAGGGGAGAGGGGAGGGAATTTCAGGGGAAAAGGGGAAGGGTTTACAGGAACTAATATAAAGGACACATGGACAAAAACTATGGGGGGTGGAAATGGGAGGGAGGTGGGGAGGGCTGGGGCAGTGGGCTGGGATGGGAGTAAAAGACAGAACACTGTACAAGAACAACAATTAGAATAAAAATAAAATAAAATAAGTACAAAAGAAAAGTTTTAAGCTAACTGAGGTTATTTTACCAGGTTTAGGAAAAGAAGTCATCTCCGTAACATAAAAGTGGAAGGGGAGACAGTAAGTCCTGATGTGGAAACTATAGCAAGTTATCCAGAATATCTAGCTCTGATAATTAATGAAGGTCACTACACTAAATAACAGATATTCAATGTAGATGATACAGTCTTCTACTGGAAGAAAATGTCATTTAGGACTTTCATGGCTAGAGAGAAGTCAATGCTTGGCTTCAAAGTCTAACAATAGGCTGACTGTCCTGTTAGGGACTAATGCAGCCAGTGACTTTAAGTTAAAACAAATGCTCATTCTGAAATACTAAGGCCCTTAAGAATTATGTCAAATTTATTTTGCCTGTTCTCTATAAATGGAACAATAAACTTGATGATAGCATATCTATTTAGAATATGGTTTACTGAATACTATAAACTCACTATTGAGACCTACTGCTCAGTAAAAGATTTATTTCAAAATATGACTGTTCATTGACAATGCGTCTGGTCACCATGAGCTCTGGTGATGAGATACAATGAAATTAGTGTTGTTTTCATGGTTGCTAAAGCAACATTAATTTTGTGGTCCATGGCCAAGGAGTAATTTTAACTTTCAAGTCAAAATTATGAAATACATTGCATAAGGCTATAGCCGGCATAGATAGTGATCTCACTAATGGGTCTAGATAAAGGAAATTGAAAACTTTCCGGAAAGAATTTACCATTCCAGATGCCATTAAAAACATTTGCGATTCATTGAAAGAGGTCAAAATGTCAACATAAGAGAAGTTTGGAAGAAGTCGTTTTCAACCCTCATGGATGACTTTGAGGGGTTCATAACTTCAGTGGAGGAAATAAAAGCAAATGTGGTGAAAACAGCAAAATAAATGGAATTAGAAGTAGAACCTGAAGATGTGACCTAACTGCATGTCTCACGATTAAATTTTAATGAATGAGGAGTTATTTCTTATGAATAATCAAATTTGTTTCTTGAGATGGTATCTACTCCTGTGAAGATGCTGTGAAGATTGTTAGAATGAAAACAAAGGATTTAGAATATTCCGCAAATTATAGTGGATACAGCAGTGTCAGGAGTTGAGAGGACTGACTTTCACTTTGAAAGAAGTTCTGTGGATAAAATGTGATCAACAGCATTGAGTGCTACAGAGAAACTTTTGTGCTAAGAGTCAATCAATACAACAATCTTATTTTTGTCTTATTTTCAGGAATTTCCACAGCCACCCCATATATGACAGCCATCACTGTGAGCAGTCAGCAGCTGACAACAGGGAAGTAAGACTTTCCACCAGCAAAAAGGTTAGGACTCACTGAAGGCTCAGATTATGGTTAGCATTTGTTAACAATAAAGTATTTTTAAGTAAGCTATGTGCATTTAGTAGATATTATTCTATTATACTTAATGAACTACAATATAGTATAATCATAACTTTTATATGGACTGGGAAACCAAAAAGCTCACAGGACTTGTTTTATTATAATATTTATTGCATTGGTCTGGAAGTGAATCCCCAGTGTCTCCAGGGTTGTCTGTATGCCTTGCCCTATCATAATTATATATACAATGCATGCATTTTGGATTCACATTAGTGTTCACAATTCTCATCTGACTAATTGCAGATCTTTTCTTAAATTCCACGTATCCTTAAAGGTTCTGCCATGGCCAAAGGCTATTTTCAACAAGTACAGAAATAATGAACAGTTATAACGCATCTCCAGCCTTGGGCTCATTCTTGTCAGATCTGATTGCATCTGACCATGACATTTTAGGATCCAGGCTCTTTTTTATTATTAGATGTTACATCCTTGGAGACCTGGGAAAACATGAAAAGCTACAAAACAAAGTCAGTTCATGTAACTTGTGCCACCTTTACCTATTTGTGAAGTTAGGCAACTTCATAAAAATAAAAAAAATGCCACTTTAAGCTCATCTCAAAAATAGACATATGAACCCAATTTTATATAAATCACAGAGAAACTTCTCTCCTGGTTATTGTATGGAAGAAAGTCACTGGCATCTCTTTCCTGAACTTATGCTGTATTTGATGCCCAGGATATATAGCACTCCAACACAATTTCTGAATGTATTACATTTCTGCTACCACAGTTGGCATCTCCTTTGGAAGACCTCAATTGTCTTTCTTAAATGTGCAAGTGGCCTCTAAGTCTCCCTCAAGCACATAAAGCCTATAAACAAAGATAAATACACACACTTACAAATATATGAGCATTGAAGATTTTCCAAATTAAGTAACTATCACAAAAAATAAGGAAGAATAATAAAGTTTTTCTGTCTACACAAAACATAAAGAGTTTAGTATGAATGTATATTAACTCGATATTAAAAGTCTAAAACTCACATTTATATTTGGCTATTGATATCTTAGTAGATTTTGTTTGTTAGCACTTTCCACTACTATTCTTCAGCTTAAAGTAATTCTCAAAGTGGATGGTTACGACTAATATAAATGTCCTAAGTGCAATACTGATAAGAATGCTGAATAAGAGTTGAGAATAAAATCCAATAGAACACTTCCAGAAGATGCTCTAGGATACAAGTTCTTTGCTCAGAAAAATAACTTGTGTGATTTTAAAAGATACTTGATGTACATATTTTTTGCATTTTTCTTGATATAAAATTTCAGCTACAAAGAACAGAACTAAGGAGTTAGTATTATATACAGTGATAGAAAAGCACATATTATAAAGAAGAAAGGTATTTACCCTATCTTTGCAAAGCAGATGTAATATGCTACAAACAAACAAGAACTTTCATCATTTGTACAAAATGTTCCAGACTGTACTGATGCTTTATCACCCAACTGCTTTATAAGCAACTGGAAGGGAAGAGATATGCTCGTTTTCTAAGCTCTTCTCACCTCCTACTACTATTCTCCAATTTCTAGTAAAATAGACACATGAAAACATGCTATTTTAGTCAAAGCTGAGGGGAAAGGCTGTATTTCTTTTAAAATATAAAATTCCTTTATACCTATAGTTGTTTGTTCCTTTCATAAAATCCAGGCTTCCTACTCTTGCTATCTGCAAAATAGTGGATGCAGGTTATTCAGAACTTGACTGAGTAAAACCATATTGATTAGCATTTCCTCCTTCTAAAGTGCACTACAATCATAATTCTTGTTCAGAATAGTAAGCACACACTGGCACTAAACTCTGAAGTCCCTACGTATCGTTATGTTAAGTTTCTACCTGTGTTTGAAACCAATAGCTAACTTTCCATTAAATAGACAACTGATTAATCAAAACAATTTTCTGAATTAAAGAAATATGAGTGGATTGTCATTTTATTTGTGATCTTTCTATAATCAACCTTGGGAACTGCGTATTGGACTGCGAGGGTCTTCTAACTGATCGCACTGGCACTCTCATACATCACCTGACCACTTTATATCAGTGTAAGTGTAATCCGTATTACACATCGGTGACTCAGATATGTACTTTGCCCTTCTGAAAATCTTGTTCTAGCTCCTTAAATCTGCAGAATCTAATTCATGATGTTGACAGTTTAATTAAGACACCTAAGTAAAATGATAGTATAATATACTAGTCTTTGAACTACAATCACAAGAACAAAAACAACAGAACCCTTTCAAACAATAAGGTTTTCCTCTGATTGTTACCCACGATTTTAACAATCACATTTTTTACTGATATATGTATAGGGCCGCCTATTGGTAATTTGTATTTCCTTTTCTTGATTTATGTTTTATTTACCATTGCCTTACTTGGTACATAAGCTACATTTAATTGTTTTATTAGGTTTATACTGAACATGTTGGTAGAAGTGACAGTAGAGAGGACAAGAAAATAGAATTGGGTAAATATTTTCCAAGATGTTAAAAACATACAAATCCTTCTTTAAACAAATTTAGCAATCTTATGTGAATATTATATGTCATTAGATGTAAACTTGCCAAAAAAAGATATTAAGATACCTGAATGATACAAAACGGAACAAAATCTCTTTACTAAAAATTACCTTTCTGTTGACGTACTAATTCCTCCAATTTCCTCCAATTTTTCACAAGACTTTGGTAATTTTGGTTAGGGCTTTTCTTCTCACAAGAAATGTAAATATATTCAAGCTTACTCAAGTAAATAGTAATCTATTAAAAGATTGTAGGAGCAGCCCTGGCTGCCATGGCTCCGTGGATTGAGCACTGGCCTGTGAACCAAAGTATTGCTCTTTTGATTCCCAGTCAAGGCACATGCCTGGGTTGTGGGCCAGGTCCCCAGTAGGAGGCACATGAGAGGCAACCACACATTGATGTTTATCCCCCTCCCTTCTTCTCTAAAAATAAAATATTTTAAATCTTTAAAAAAAGATCATAGGAGCAGACTCAAGAAAATCTTCTGGCACATAACAGCCAGATCATATTCCTATAGAAACTAAAATTATGTTTGAGCACAAAAACTCATGTTTCTCAAAACTGCATAATGTCTAATCCTCCATATATATATATATATATATATATATATATATATATATATATATATATACATATATATGTACACACATACGTGTGTGTGTGTGTGTGTGTGTGTATGTAGATATATATATGTATATATAAAATCTGCACAAATCTTTACTCTCATACCAACTAGCTATCTCATGGCACATATTTACACATGAACATCCTGACTTGTTCAATGGCTATGTCTACAGACTTATCAGTTTCATTCTTCATAGTTGTCTAGAAATCTCTCTCAGTTTCATAAACTAAATCCTGAAACAGGAATTGGGTTGAAGAAATACCAGTGTATAGATGACATTCTTGAGTTAAGATCCCAACTCTTTTCTAGTAAATCATGTTTTGGTTGCTGCATTTGCTATACAAGATGATATTTTTACTTCTCATGGGCTGTAGGTTTGCAGATAATATAGTTTGTTAATTGATAATGGAGAAAAGGTATCCGAAATATGTATTGTGTTACTCTATTTAAATATCGATATTAGATGCGCTCTCCCTCTCAGGAGCATACTTATGCCTTTACCTTCTCCTTCCTCTTCCCCTCCAGGCATGTTACCTTTCTCTCTTCTAAGTTCCAAGAGCCCTTCTTCTGCCTCTGTAAGTTGTTTCCTAAGCCTACACAGCCCAGCTGGGTCACTTCTACCACCTCTATATCTTTCTAAATAAACTTTCTTTTATAATTTGAAAATAAATAAATTAAATTAAATACCAATATTAAATTAACAAAGACAGAACTCTGATGAATGATGAACCATAAGAGTAGATAATAAAGTATACCACTCTGGAATTTGTAATTAAATTGATTGGAAGATCTTAAGATAGAGAGGTGTTTAGAATAAACCTAACATGTTTGGGGCTAGAACTACTGTGTTTGATGATACCAATCATTGAGATAAAGAATATACAGTTAGAAACAAATTTAAGAAATGAATTAAAAACAATGCTGAGTTCAGTTTTGAGAATGCTGATTTGCATTGGTTTTAGAATATTGAAATGAAGATGTCTAATGTACAGCTGCATAAAATGTAGGTAGATTGAATTTTCAAATTCTGGGCTAAAAACAATTACTTTGTCTATGATAGTAAGATTAAAAACCTGTGTAGTTAAAAAAATGTAATGTGCAAAACTACAGAGATTGAAGAGTGAAGAAAATTAAGAAGAGACCCTAAGACAAAGTTTTAAGAGATTGGCCAAAGAATGACACCCCACAAAGAATACTGAGAATGAATGACAAGAATCTGGCTGGAAATAGGAAAGGATGACAAATAAGAGTTGATTATAATATTTAAGATTACATTTACTTTCACAAGGCAGAAAAATATTAAAATAACACTAACTTTAACAATATAAGTTTATTTATTACATAAACAATTCTGAAATCCATATTGTGACCAGGCAGCAGAAATGATGTTTTCTCAATGCTAATTCCTAAGTGAAAATGAGAAACTCTATTGATTTTTTAAGAAAACTCAAGGCCTAATTCTAATATTTCACTATAAATATTGATCATCTTGATTTGACAAATGTATTACTTTTTACCCAGAATAAATTCACCTTTTTACCATCTAGTAACCACTATTCATCCTGCCAAGAGCAACTAAAATGCCACTTTTTCTATGAGACATTTTCAGAGCTTACTTTCCATGAATGAGTATTCATTTATTTCTCCATTTCATGGTCCTTGTTAATCCTTCAGTCTTCTTTAGATCATCAGTTCCATAGCATAGGAACATGACCTTATGTATCACTGTCACCCCAAATGTCCACTAACAGATGCCAGTGTTGAATAAGGGGTTTAAGATTCAGTCTTACATCTACCACTAACACAGGTAAGTTATTTTCCCAATTTTTACCCTCATCTAAAAATTCAGTGTTGACCCATTGCACTTCTCTCTTAAATGTTAGAGTTGACTTGCATCTCTATAGGTTTGAACATTCAGCTAGTGAAGACTGAGGTAATACTTTCTCTGAAACTAAAGATTGCATCATACATATGCAGATCAAATGATGCCTATTCAATGCTAACACTTAAAACAAACAAACAAATAAAGCTGAAGGCAGAAAGTTTAGCATCGTTTGAAATATTTTAAAGAGAACTGTGAATGTGAATTTTAACATAACTCCAAAAAACAAAACAGACCTGAAATTAATAGGTGTCACTTAGGCCACACTACATTAGAAAATGCCACAAAAAAAAAAAAAAAGAAAGAAAAAGAAAGAAAGAAAGAAATTTTGGGAACCATTCAAACCTTTCTTATAAACTGTAAACCCCATTATCACTATGAAGCCTTAAGTCACTACCAGCAAAATAACAATGTTCTTTATTGTTAATTGTTTTCAGTTAGATTAGATATGGCAGGCTTGCCTCCCAGGCAACTAGGACAGCAACATGACATCTTATTGTAGAAGAATGAAAGGTAATCTTTAACTTAAAGACAAAGATAAATTTTCTATGTAAAAGAGAGAAAAAAATGTAAACAAAATAAATGCTACAATTTTGAAGTATAACACATTGTATTTTGTAAGCAAATCAACTTCTACTTTAAACAATACTTTTTTGAAATAACAGAAATTGAAGTATAAAGCATATGTAGGAGAGTGAGACATTATTCTGTTCCAAGAAGTCATGAAATAATGAGAGAAATGAATAAGTCAATGTATAGTACAATAATGTCATAGAGGCAAAATAGGGTGCTCTCTGGACCTGGAAGAGAGAAATCTAACTAAATTTAGGACTGTGGGGAGAATTTTCCCAGAAGATAATATGAGTATATGAGATGTATCACATAAGAGATTAAACAATGGCAGGAAATTCAGATTCATTAAAAATAATAACTATGTATACTCTGGTTTCTCTTCAGAGCACATACATCTTTTACATTTTTAAAAAGTAATAACCACAGAACAGAACAACAAAATTCTATGGGATGCAGCAAAAGCAATCCTAAAAGGGAAAGTCATAGTGTTACAGCCCTATCTCAAGAAACAAGAAAATCTCAACTAAGCAACCTAACTTTACACTTCAAGGACTTGAAAAAGAAAAATAAAGCCTAAAGTGACTGGAAGGGAGGAAATAATAAAGATCAGAGCATAAATAAACAAAATACAGTAAAAAAATTCAAAAGATTAATAAAACCAAGAGCTGTTTCTTTGAAAAATAAACTAGAATGACTAAATTTTAACCAGATTCATCAAGCACAAGAGAGAGTACCCAAATAAATACAATGAGAAATGAGAGATAAGTTATAACTGATGCCAAAGAAATAAGTCCTAGCCACAGCAATCAGATAAGAAGGAAAAATAAAAGACATCAAAATTAGAAATGAAGAAGTAAAACTGTAATTATTTGCAGATGACATATACTGCATAAACCTTAAAAATTCCATGAAAAATTACTAGAACTGACAAATGAATTCCGTAAAGCAATATAATACAAAAAATAAGTATCCAGGAATCACTTGCACTTATTTGTACACCAATAATAAATTATCAGAAATAAAAACTAAGAAAATAATCCCATTCACAATTCCTTCAAAAAGAATAAAATACCTAGGAACACACTTAACTGAGGATGTGTAAGGTCTATATTCAAAAAACTAAGACACTGAAGAATGTAAAGATTAAAAAAATGCAAACATGTACTATGTTCATAGATAGGAAGAATTAGCATCATTAAAATTTTTATACTAAAAGAAATCTGTAGTCAATCCAATTCCAATCAAGATACCAATGGGATATTTCAGATAACTAGAACAAACATTGCAAAAATTTATATGGCACCACAAAAGATCCTGAAAAGTCACAACATCTTGAGAAAGAAGAACAAAGTTGTAAGAATCATATCACTTGATATCAAACTATACTACAAAGCTATAATAATAACAAATCCCTGGTACTGGTATGAAAACAGACAGAAAAATGTAACAGCATAGAGAGCTGTTAATTAATATTTGACAAAGAAGGCAAATACCCACAATGGAATAAAGATAATCCATTCAATAAATGGTGTTAGGAATATTGGACAAATATGGGCAAAAAAATGAAACTGGATGACTTTCTTACTACCTAAACAAGGATGAACTCAAAATAGATGAAAGACTTAAATGTTATGCACAAGACTATAAGAATCACAGAAAAAAAATCAGACATTTCTCATAGCAATGAATTTTCTGATATATCTCCTCAGGTAAGGGAACAAAAAAAAAAATTTGAACTACATCAAACTAAAAAGTTTTTTTAACTGAAAAAGAACCATCAACCAAGTGAAAACACAACCTACTAAGTGGGAAATATATTTGCCAATACATCTAATAAGGAGTTAATATCCAAAATTTATAAAGAACTTATAGAACTCAAGACCCCCCAAAACAAACCAATCCAATTAAAAAATGTGCATAGGACCTGCAAAGACACTTCTCTGAAAAGGACATAGAGATGGCCAATAGACATATGAAAAGATGCTCAGCATCACTAATCATAAGAGAAATGCAATTAAAAGCCACCATGATCTGCCCAGACCTGGTTGCTCAGTTGTTTGGAGTATCATCCTAATATGTCATAGTTGCAGGTTAAATCCCCAGTCAGGGCATACAGAATAATCAAGCAATGGATGCATAAATAAGTGGGACAACAAATTGATCTCCCTCTCTCAAATCCATAAGTAAATTTTAAGAAGAGCATTTAGAACCACAAAACAACATCCCCTCACACTTGTCTGAATGGTTATCAACAACAGATTAATAAAAACAACTCTGGGCAAGGATGTGGAGAAATGTGAACCCTCATTCACTGTTGTTAGGAAGGTGCAGCCACTGTGGAAGGCTGTATGGAATTACCTCAAAATTAAAAATAAAGCTGCCTAATGACCCAGAAATTCCTCCTGTGGGAAATTATTGGAGTGAACCCAAAATACTAATTCAAAATAATTTATGCACCCCTATGTTCATTGCAGCATTATTTACAATGGCCAAGATTTGGAAGCAGCCCAGGCACCCATCAGTAGCTAAATGGATAAAAAAGCTGTGGTGCATTTAGAGAATGGAATACTACTTAGCTGTAAAAAAGAATGAAATATTACATTTTGTAACAGGATGGATGGGCAGCATTATGCTAAATGAAATAATCTAGTCAGAGAAAAACAAGTATCATATGATTTCTTTCACTCATATGTAAGCTCTAATGAACAAAGTCAACTAACAAGCAAAATAGAGACAGATTCATAGATAGAGAGTAGTCTGAAAACTGTCAGGCTCAGGGCTGGGGGCTGGGAGGGGGAGTGGAGGATTAAGTGAAAAAAAGAAAAAGAAAAGAACTTTGGGTATGGACACAGTGTGGTTATTGCTGGGGTGAGGGAGGAGAGAGGAGAAGCAAAGGAGGGTCCATATATGGTGATGAGTGAAGTTGTGACATGGGGTGTTGGACATACAATACAGTGTACCGGTGATGTGTTGTAGAACTGTGCCCCTGAACTGTATAATTTTGTTGACTAGTGTCACTACAATAAATTCAATCAATCAATCAATCAATCAATAGCAACTAATAATATACTGACTTTGTGCTCATTGCTGTTCTAATGCTTTGATATGTTATCTGAATTAACATTTTGAGGTAGGCATTATAATTATCCTTTTCAAAAACAGGTACAGACTCCTTATTTAATAAAGTGATAATTAATTCAGAAATGCGTCCTTCCTCCCTCTCTTATATATCTGAAGTATCTTGGTCACCCAGTAGAACAGTAGTGGAGTAGAACTGAAATCCATTTTTGCATAATCCAGGTTGCTCACTCTTCCATTAAGTTATTGGACTTTCTGTACCTAATTTGATCTGTTTTTATTTGATTTTTTGGTTATAAAAATAGTTTGATAGTATTTATTTAGCTAATGTGATAAAGAAGGCAATTTTTCCATTCTTGTAATATGTATCTTCTGCATACATATTCACTCTTTTTTCAGACTTTTAAAAAATGTTTTTAAGTTGACTTGAGAGAGAGAGAGAAGGAGAGGAAAAGAAAGAGAGGAGAGAGAGAGAGAGAGAGAGAGAGAGAGAGAGAGAGAGAGAGAGAGAGAGAGATGTTGCACTTATTTACCAATTCATTTGCTGCCTCTTGTATGTACCCTGACCTGGTATCAAACCTGCTACGTTGGTGTTTTTGTACAACCCTAAAATCAGCTGAGCTACTGCACTAGAGCTCTGCTCAGGGTTCTTTTTTTCTTTGTTTTGTTTAGGAATATTTCTCTGCCTTTCACATTGTCTATAAAACTTATTACATCATTTTTAATGAAACTTCTATAATAAATTTCTAGTGTATAATCCCTATATTCTCCTATTTCTTTGTTTTATTTTTTAAAAATAGTACTCAGAATTTCAAAAGTTATTTCTAGAAAATAAATATAGCATTGCTCAATATAGTTTATTTTTACTAAGAACATCATTAAGAGCTACCAACACTATGATTCCTCTTGTAATTTTTTCTTCAAAAAATTTTAAGTCCAACATATTCATTTTTAGCAAAACCAAAATAGCAAATTGTTTCTAGTTTTTTTGTCACCGCTAAATCAAAAGATTGAATTCAAGTCAATAGCTGTAACTCAATAAACTAAATTTGACCTAAATCTTACATAATCCCACAATCTGAGACCATATCAACCATTGAAAAATTTAATTTCATGCTAAATGAAAAAAGTGCAAATTGAGAAGCAATTGTTTATGAAGTGTGCAATTGGTTTGTATGAAGCATATCAATCATAGCTTAAAACATTCTAAAATATTTAGCATTACATCAATTATCACTGTGGCCTGAGAGGCAGGCATCTGGAATAAATATTTTGCAAGCCTAACTTCCCAAAGTATGAAGTCCTTTCTTCACTCTAAGCTGTACTGACATATCCTGTACATTTTTTAACTCACTGAGTTTTAGCTTAGATCACAGATTATTATTTAGTACTCCTCCAGAATTTCTGTATATAAATGATACAGATCTTCATACCTATGGTATTAAGGTCACTAACATTTTGAGCATAAACACAATTCCCCTCTGCATCCCAACTGCATACGATGAACAGAAGGTCAGTGTCCGTGACTAGTGAGCAGGGTCAATGGAAGAAAAGTCATGTACGCATCATCCTGGTGATAAAGTCTGATACTTGCTCTTCCGCACATGCACGCCTTTTCTGACAACTTGCATGCCATTTACATCACCACTTCACCTGCCTCGATTCCTTAACTTCTCAACATTTCCAACCAAACCTCATTGAATCTTCAGGAGAAAGTTCAATTATCCAACCTAAAATTAATTTCTCCCTCTTGTAAATCCTAACTTATTTTCTATTTAACAGAGTTTTCCCTTAGGATACATATTGTAAAGTAGTTAATTATGAAATACAAAAGATGATGCTTTCTCAAATATATAACAGCTTCTGAGGAAAACGGCTTTATTTTTTATTTCTATCTACTACCCCAATGTACTTTGTCATTTCCAATTGCCACTATGAATTATTTTTTTCAATAAATTCTTTGTTTCTATCCCCCACCTACTAAACTCAATGATTCACTTAGAAGGGAAAATGTTTAATTCTTTGATATTTAATGGAGCAGCAGCTTTCTAACTCCAGTTCAGCTGGAAGCAGCTATGGATATATCCAGGATTATTTGTTGCTACCATAAATATTTAAGGACATACTAGTAAAAATAAAACAAATTACAATAATCTGCACTCCATGTACATTTACAAGTATCTCAGACTTCCAACTGTGCCTATAGTTCTGTTCCATCCTAGCATGTTAAACCCTAATTGCTCCTGGGAAGTATAAAAAAATGTTGACCTTACTTTACCCAAACACATTTACCAAGCACTATACACCAGATCTTAATTTTTAAATAACTGTTTTCCTAAACTTTTTAACTGCATGATATAGAGGAATATGTTAAGCTCTTTAGATGTATTAATTTAATCCTTGCAACTCTATTTGCTCCATAGCATTATTATCCTTGGTTTATGCTAGATTAAACTACCTCAGTGGGTGTTAATGATTTATTTACTACCATGCAGTTACTCAAAGTTGGAGGCATAACTGAGTATCTTTTGTTACTCTTTTTACATGCTATAAAGTAATAAAAATAAATGCTAGAAATTTTATGTTTGATTTTTCCTGAGAAGAAAATTTTTATGAATAAATATTCAATTCAAATCAATGTATATTCCATCTGAAAATCATTTAACCCTATAAGCAATATGTTTTGCTCTAGCTAACCTAACCATTCAAAAGAGAGCAAAGTAAGTCTCAGAAATCTTCAGCACATATTCCTTTTATAGAGTAGAGAAACTCATAAGTAACAAAACTACCCAGTAATTGAGTTATCAAATAATAAAATATATAAACTGAAAAATACGTTATTAAAATATTGACATCTTGGGAATAAAATATAATCTTTGTCAGAAAGCTTTTTGATTGAAGTAAAAGTCATAAATATAGAAAATACATAGTTTTGTATTAACTGTGTTAGAAAGAATAAGAACTGTATTTATAGAAATTACATATGGCAAATATTATCATTGGTGAATATTTTTCTGTTAGTGTCCTTTCCTTGATTAATTTATATATTTGAAATTATATTTGGTAACAAATACATAATAAAATGAGGTAAAATATAAAATATTTAACAATGAACTTTGAAAAAAGTTTGTGTTTATGAAAAGACTGTAAATTGTTCTTGAAAGATAAACATATGTAATTAGTGGATATCGTGCCACGACTGAAAATTCTTTCAGGGAAAGCTGAATAGGGACTTGATTTCAATTTCTTCCACAGCAATTTAACATAATGTTAAAATACTAATCCTTCTTCAGCAGTTTTAGTTGAAGCCTGACAGGTAAAAATATATTTGTTTCAGCTTTAATGAGATATAATTGATATAATTTGTATAAGTTCAAGGTGTAAAATGTGATGAATTAATCCCAAAATGATTTCAACATATATGGCAAATTGTTTACTATAATAAGGTTAGTTAACACATCCTTCATTTCACATTATTACCAATTTGTTGTTGTTGATGTGATGGGAACATTAAAGCCCTAGTCTCACAACAACACCCAAGTACTGAATATATAGTATGTTTTTATGTGTCATGATCACCATGCTGCCTATTATATCTCTTTAGGGCTTACACGTCTTGTACCTGTAAATTTGTACCCTTTTAACAACAGCTCTGTGTTTCCCCCACCCTTCAGGTCCTGGCACCCACCATTCTACTCTGTTTCTAAGGGTTTGATGTTTTTAGATTCCACTCATAAATGAGCATATACAGTATTCATCCTCCTCTGATTTAATTCATTTTAAAATTATTACCCTAAAGGTCCATCCATGTTATGACAATGGCAGGATTTTCTTTTCTTTTGGAATAAAATTCCACACACACACACACACACACACACACACACACAGACACACACAAACACACCACATCTTGTTTATCCATTCATCCTTGATGGATACTTAGGTTCTTTGCATGTCTTCATTATTATGAATAACACTGCAATGAACATGGGTGTGCAGATGTATCTTTTATTTTTTATCCTTACTTTCTTTTTTTTAGCCCTTAGAATGGGATGAAGGGAAAGAGAAACATTGATGCGAGAGAGAGACATCAATTGGTTGCCTCCCATAAGTACCTGGACCAGGGAACGAACCCGCAACCCACGTATGTACCTTGACTGGTAATTGAACCTGCAATCTTTCAGTTACAGAACATTGCTCCAACCACCTGAACCACACTGGCCAGGGCAATACATAGCTTTAAGATAATAATTTAATTTCCTTCAGAAAAATACCCAGGAGAAAATTGATTGGTAATATTTATTTTTTAATTTTTGAGGAATCTCCATACTGTTTTTCATCATGACTATACCAATTTACATTCTGACCAACACTGTCTTAGGTTCTCACATTATTGCCAGAATTTCTTATGCTTTTTTAATAATAATCATTTGAACAGGTGGGAGAGACTGTCTCACTGTGGGTTTGACTCACATTTCCTTGATAATTAGTAATATTGAGCATCTTTTCAAGTACTCGCTGGCCATGTTTATGTCTTCTTTAGAAAATAATTAATTGAATTATTTGTTTTTTTAAATTGTTATTGTTATTGAATAGTATGAGTTCCTTGTATATTTTGGATATTAAGCCATTATCAGATATATGGCTTGCAAATTTTCTTCCACTTTATAGATTATTGTCTTTTAAACAAAGTGATTCAGCCATTACAGAGTCTAATTACAGAAACCTGACTGAAAATGAATAATGATTATCTTTTTAAGACATTAAATTTTGAAATGACTTGTTATGCAGCAATAAAATAATTTACACTCTTTTGCATCTTACTTCAATCATTCAAAATTAAGCACTTCATCTAATCTATCTATAATTTATTTCTTGAATAGTAAACATCACTATCACTCCAGGGCATAGGTAGACTTTCTTTAGTTATTTTGTTCTGATGGGCATCCAACTTGTTTCTAATTTTAGCCCCTATGGTAAATGCTTCATTACCATTTTACTTAAAATATTCTTAAGAGAAATACAATTTTAAATACTAAAATATATCTAGCCAATTATCAATTGGCCTTATTTACTATATTTTTCATTAGAATATTATGGATTCCTTGTTATGTCAACAGAAAATATTAGTTCTGTTATTATATCAATAATAAATAGAACATTTTAATTTCTTTTTAATAGCTTTATAATTTTCCTATTGATGTCTCCTACTTCATTTATCCAAACTTTTAATTTAAATTGAAACAAAAATGCCTATTCAAATTGGATTAAAGACTTAAATGTAAAACCTGACTCCATAAAAATCATAGAAGAAAACATAAGCAGCAAAATCTTGGACATTGCTTGTAGCAACATTTTATCAGATGTATTTTCCCAGGTAAGGGAAACAAAAGAGAAAATAAACAATTGGAACTACGCCAAACTAAAAGGATTTTACACAGCAAAAGGAAACATTAGCAAAAAACAAAGACAACCCACAGAATGGGAGAACGTATTTGCCAATACATCTGACGAGGGGTTAATATCCAAAATCTACAAAGAACTTTTAAAACTCAATACCATAAAACCAAACAACCCAATTAAAATGTGGGCAAAGGACCTGAATAGACACTTCTCCAAAGAGGACATACAGATGGCCAACAGATATATAAAAGGATTCTCAATGTCACTAATCATCAGAGAAATGCAAAACTTATCTAAGAAAAAGAAGATAAAAATATGACAGTGAAAAGACAGCAAACTCACAGCTATTAACAACCACACCTAAAACAAAAGTAAACTAAGCAAACAGCTAGAACAGGAACAGAACCACAGAAATGGAGATCATATGGAGGGTTAGCAACAGGGGCGTGGGAGGAGGAGAGAGGGGGAAAGGTACAGAGAATGAGTAGCATAGATAGTGGGTAGAAAATAGACGGGGGAGGGAGGGCAAGAATAGTATGGAAAATGTAGAAGCTAAAGAACTCATGACACATGGACATGAACTAAAGGGGGGAATGTGGGTGGGAGAGGGTGTATAGGGTGGAGGGGAATGATGGGGGAGAAATGGGACAACTGTAATAGCATAATCAATAAAATATATTAAAAAAAAAACCACAATAAGATATCATTTCACATCTGATAGAATGGCTATCATCAATAAATCAACAAACAACAAGTGCTGGCGAGGATGTGGAGAAAGGGAACCCTTTTGTACTGTTGGTGGGAATGCAGACTGGTGCAGCCACTCTGGAAAACAGTATGGAAATACCCCTCAAAATTAAGAAGGTATCTGTATATTGACCCAGTGATTCCACTTCTGGGAATATATCCCAGAACACTAATTTACTGAAAACACTAATTCAAAACAACATAAACACCTCATGTACATTGTAGCGTTAATTACAATCACCAAGATGTGGAAGCAACCCAAGTGTCCATCAGTAGATGAGTTGATACAACAACCATGGAAAATTACACAATGGAATACTGTTTGTGTATAAAAGAGAAGGAAATTTTACCCTTTGTGACAGTATGGATGGACCTGGAGAACATTATGGTAAGTGAAATAAGCCAATTATAGAAAGACAAGTACCATATGATTTCACCCATATATGGAATCTCATGAAGAAACTGAACTAACAAGCAAATCAGAGACAGACTCATAGATGGAGAACAGGTTGACAGCTGTGGGGGTGGAACGTAAGTGGGTGGAGGAATAGATTAGAAAGGAGAAAGAACTCATGGACATGGACAAGAGTGTGGAGATGATGGGGGAGTGGGATACAAGGGCACTAATTGGTAATGGAAAAATAAAAACAATAGTGAGTGTAGAAGTAATAAATTAAATATTAGCTCCTGACTTTAACTGTACTACTATTTTAGCAGTTTTCTATTTAGAATAATATTATATTGTGGGTTTTAAGAAATTTATTTGTATTAAGTAATTTTAAGTGTGTTTTTTCGATTTACTTACATTTAAAAAGTTAGGTAGTTTTTATCAAATTTATCAGTTCCTATAGAATAGTGACATAGTATTATTATAATTTATTAATAGATTAGGTTGGTTGCTTTTCCAAATATTAAAACACCCTTTTTTTTTTTTTTTAAAGATTTTATTTATTTATCTTTAGAGGGGAAGGGAAGGAGAGATGGAGAGAAATATCAATGTATGGTTGCCTCTCGTGCATCCCCTGCTGGGAACTCTCGCTGGGAACTGGCCTGCAACCCAGGCATGTGCCCTGACTGGGAATCGAACTGCGATCCTTTGGTTCGCAGGCCCGCGCTCAATCCATTGAGCTACACCAGCCAGGGCTAAAACACCCTTTTGATCATGGAGTAAGACTGTTTGGTCATCCTAGATGCAATTTTATTTTTATTTTATTTTATTTTATTTTATTTTATTTTATTTTATTTTATTTTATTTTATGATTTACTTTATTTGATTTTATTATTTTATTTTCTAAAAATGAATGCACCAGTAGTCAAGAGAAAAATGGTACCTTTGTCATCCTTCGAATTTTTCCATTATTTTATCAGGTTATTTAATAAATATAGAGCTAGCTCTGTCACTTGAATTACTTAAATAATACCAGATGCTTTAAAAATTAGGTCAATTCACTTGTGAAGCCTTAAGGTGATTTTCATTCACTCTTCTAATATTATATTTTATATTATATTTATTATATTATATCATATTTATTATATATTCAAAAACTCTACTCCTTAGGTCAATTTTATATCCTCAGTTTTCAAATACATTAGTCTTATATTTGTTGGTAATTATTGTTTCTTTTAAAGAGTTTATTTATTTATTTTTAGACAGAAGGGAACGGAGGGACATAGAGAAGGAGAGATACATCAGTGGGTGATTGCCTCCTGTGTACCCCTACTGGGGACCTGGCCCACAACCCAAGCATGTGCCCTGACAGGGAATTGAACCAGTGATCGTTTGGTTAGCAGGCCAATGCTCAATCCACTGAGCCACACCATCCGGGGCTATTGTCCATTTTTTATTTCTAATCTTTTGTAATTTCATTTTTTATTACTTTACTTATTTTTCTTTCCCTTTTTCTTTCTTTTTTATTATCTAATTGTACTTAAAAAAACATAGTTGTTTCTTAAGCATTTTCATAAAAACAGATTTGTATTTATTATTCCTTTTTGTTACAATTCTGCCTCTTAATTACCTTATTTTCATTGTTTATCTTTTTATTGATCTCCAATTTATTTTATAATACCTTATTTTTATATTTTAAGAAACCAAATACTTCTTTTGACTTTTAATATTATTTCTTTAATAATGAAGCACTTTACATTTACTTTGACAAAAAAGTACTTTGATAGAATGTATTCTTATTCCTAAGATGTCCACATTTGTTGCTAATATTTTAATAATGCATTTTTATCTTTTATTAGAAAAGGTGCCTTAAATTCTCTAGTACATTTTTTACAAAATGCCTTTAAATAATTTTATTGTGAGTAATTATGGAATAAATTATTGTAACTCTTCAATGCCCATTAAAACAAAGTGAATAATCATGATACAATTGATACAACTGTATATATTTATATTAATGATTATATTATCTAATATTTATAGTTTTCTATTTTTCTACAATGTCTGCCAAATATGAAAAATTACATTGATGACATTCCTTTGAATTACATTTCATTTAATTACTAATATAATTTCCAATAGTACTTCCTCTTTGTATTTAGCTGCTACTTTGATCAGTGCAAATGGAATTATAAGATATTGCCTTAATGTACTGTTCGTTTTCAATTATTCAGTATTTCACTAGGACCTATTGTGTGTTTTGTTTGATTTTTACATAGATACTAATATTAGTAGTCCTGCTTTTTTCCTCTTTCTTAATTTGTATTTGTTTGGAAATTTTGCTGTTAGTCTTACAAGGGAGATTAACATTAACCAGAAAGACCCCATGCGTGGTGGCACAATATAAGCTTAAAATCTGTGTCCAAAGAAAACTGCAACAGAACACAACAAATTCAAATAAGCCATACTGTGCTCTGGGCCCCATTTATAGTTTCTATAGCTTCCATTCTCTTAGCAAACATCATTTTCATAATAAATGATGGATCTGGAACCATTAATTGACACATGGTTTGCTGGGAGAAGACCTGGAAAACCCATTAATTATGAAATTAGGTTAATAGGTGAGTATCAAATAACCCAAATTAAAAATTGCTCAAGGGCTAATAGGACCATGAACTTGATGAAGGTTAGCTTTGATATCTATAATAGTCAGTATTAGTGAGTTTCTGCTCCATTAGGTAGAGAGATTGGAGTTAACTGGTACTGTGTTTATGGAGTCTGGTTTTAGTCTGTTTTAGCACAGGTGGTTAGTCAACAGCAGAAGGCAAAGTGTACAAAATCATTTCCTTTTAGAGGGTGTTTCTACTTAGGCTTTCAGATATTCAAATAAATATATGAATATGAATCAAATGAGTTAGACATTCTATATCACCTTCCATTTCCAGAGGGGGTACATTCTGTACTTAAGTAAGTGCATAAACACTTAGGTCTTGTGCTCCATATTTCAGATAGCAGAATCAAGATGGTCAAATTAAGTGCACTCCTCGGTGTGTAGTGGGAATATAGTGCATAATATACTTCATGGCTGAATAACGACACAGGATCAGACATTTAAAGAACTAATATGCGGAGGCAAGAAAACAGGTGAAAAGCCAAGGTGAACACTAAGAAATATCTTTGGCTGAGTTTCCAGGCAAGTTAAACTACTCTGTGTTCAGTTAGGCATGCCAGTCTTGACTTCTTTAGTGCCCATCTGAATCCACAATTAATTGATTTGGGAAATAGAAAAAGAGGTAGTTGCTGGTAATGACATAAGGGGATTTGGGTAAAGTTCTTATTCTAAAGTAAAAGCAACTCCATTATCCAGCAAATAAGCCAATCTGAGATTAGTAAAGGGCCAAGGTCTTCAAATATCAAGTTACTGAATAAGACTTCTTACTTACAAGACCTGGAGCAATTGTTTAGAGCTGAGGAGGTGGAGGCAGGTTTAACAAAAAATATATATAAAGGTAGCAAGCAGGTGGAGTGAGGAAAAATGCATAACTTCAGCAAAGTATCATGGTCCCAGGGGTAAATGACTAATCTCCTGGAACTTGGAAGGAGTTTATTTTTAGAAAGCCAAGGCTGTGAATCATGGGTGAAATGGACCCTGAGTCAAGATCACATTTTGTGGTTTTTTGTTTGTTTGTTTGTTTTCTGAGAGCAATAGGGGGTAGTTGAATGGTTTTAATATGGGCTGCCACATGATTCAGATTTGTGTGTTTTTTTTAATTTTTTTAAGATTTTATGTATTTATCTTTAGAGCAGAAGGGAAGGAGAGAGGGAGAATGTATGGTTGCCTCTCCTGTGTCCGCTGCTGGGAACTGGCCTGCAACCCAGGCATGTGCCCTGACTGGGAACTGAACCTCAATTCTTTGGTTCACAGGCCCACGCTCAATCCACTGAGCTACACCAGCCAGGGCCATTTTGTGTTTATCTGTTCGTAAAAATAAGAATAACTGTTCAACTTGTTTTTCCTAAGTAATGATTAAGTTCCTAAAAGTAAGTATCAAAATATTTATTTTATAGTGACAAATAGGTATTCCATAATGGAAATCAGATGCCTTAATTCTATGGTAAGCACCGTCTCTGCAGAAGGGAGTGCTATGAGAAGTACTCCGTTTTATGAAAACAGTAGAATGTATGGTGGGGATTTAGGTTGCATGTATAACCTGCTATATTCTATACCAGCTGAGTACAATTGTACTTTGTTCTCTCTCTTTTTTAAATATTTTATATCTTTATTTTTAGAGAGGAGGAAGGGAAAGAGAAAGAGAGGGAGAGAAGCATCAATGTGCGGTTGCCTCTCACATGGCCCACTGGGGTCCCACATGGCTCACATCCACACTGGAGACCTGGCCTGCAACCCAGGCATATGCCCTGACTGGGAATCGAACCACGACCCTTTGGTTCACAGCCCATGCTCAATCCACTGAGCCATACCAGCCAGGGAATACTTTGTTCTCTTTAAATATTATCTCCTCACCCGAGGAGAACCATATTACCCAGACATGTCAGTGAGTTCCTTTGGGCCTCTGTACCAAACATGAGTTACAGTCACATTATTTCACTCTCAGCCAGGAAATGGGATGGCCAGACAAGAGGAAAAAATATGGAACAATCATATTTTACTAAATTTCTGTCAGTTATCACATGCTCACTTAAATTATAGTTATTTGATCATTCACATGAATAGTAATGATCTAATTTTCGACAGGTCTATCATTCTAGTTTGGCTCTATAATTTCTATTAAATTTTACCTCATATTCATGGAAATTATTATTATTAATTATCATTATTATTATTTTGATTTGAGAGTTCTATCTTTTCTTGTTCCTTTTGGTTACTTAAGCATCACTGGTCAAATTCCTAAATTTATATTTTATTCACTCCATATTCATTAATTACTCATACACTTTTTGCACTTTTGTGTGCTATGTTCTATGCAGCATACTTTTTAATAATGTAACTGTTAATCAGAAGTTAAAGCACATAATATGAACCAAAATCATTCAATATCAGATCTAAAGATATAGATTATTAGGAACTAATAATTATTAGGATATAATTATTAGGAACTAATATGAGTAACAGGATTTGGAAATGTAAAAATAACTTGGTTGGTAGAGAACTGGAAGGAAACTTTGCAGACCTATAGAAGGAGTAATTAGGTAGCAGTTCATTTACAAAAGCAAAGGCCAAAATATGGAAAATAACTTCGGAAGAATTTTTTTTTTTTATGTTTGTTTCTTTTTTTTTAATTTATTTATTTATTTATTTATTTTTCATGTTTACATATATCTATTTTATTTTTTTAAATCAGTATTTTTTAATTGTTGATATTGTACAGTTTTCTGTCTTTTACCCCGCCCCAGCCCACCACCCCAGCCCTCCCCACCTTCCTCCCATTTCCACCCCCCATAGTTTTTGTCCATGAGTCCTTTATACTTGTTGCTCTAAACCGTTCCCCTTTTCCCCTGAAATTCCCTCCCCTCCCACTCTGGACACTGTCAGACTGTTCTCAAATTCAGTGTCTTTGTTTATATTATGCTTGTTCGTTTGTTTTGTTGATTAGCTTCCTGTCGGAAGAATTTTTAAAGGCTTAACTAAGACAGGAGTCTTTCAGGTCAATGAGTCCTATTGTTTATTAACATTTGGGGCTTCATAGTTGTGTCTGATTAGCCAAAACAATATAGGAGTTTCTGACATGGTTAAGACTGCAGTGAGTCACAGGCAACTGGTTTTTCTTTTTTTAAATTCCTGTTTCTTTTTTTTATTATTATTATTTTAATTTTTATTTTAATTGTTGATCTTCTACAGTTTTCTGTCTTTTATTCTCACCCGAACCCGCCACCCCAGCCCTCCTCACCTCCCTCCCATTTCTACCCCCCCATAGTTTTTGTCCATGTGTCCTTTATACTTGTTCCTGTAAATCCTTCTCCTTTCCCCCTGAAATTCCCTCCCCTCTCCACTCTGGTGACTTTCAGCCTGTTCCCAATTTCCATGTCTTTGGTTATATTATGCTTGTTTGTTTGTTTTGTTGATTAGGTTCCTGTTAAAGGTGAGATCATATGCTATTTGTCTTTCACTGCCTGGCTTACTTCGCTTAGCATGATGCTCTCAAGTTCCATCCATGCTGTTGCATAGGGTATGAGCTCCTTCTTTCTTTCTGCTGCATAGAATTCCATTGTGTAAATGTACCACAGTTTTTTGATCCATTCATTTACTGATGGGCATCTAGGTTGCTTCCAACGCTTGGCTATTGTAAATTGTGCTGCTATAAACATAGGGATGCATAGGTTCTTTTGGATTGGTGTTTCAGGGTTCTTAGGATATAGTCCTAGCAGTGGAATTGCTGGGTCAAAAGGTATATCCATTTTTAGTTTTTTTAGAAAATTCCATACTGTTTTCCATAGTGATTGTACCAGTCTGCACTCCCACCAGCAGTGCACTAGGGTCCCCTTTTCTCCACAACCTCTCCAACACTTGCTGTTTGTTGCTTTGTTTATGAGGGCCATTCTGACTGGTGTCAAGTGGTATCTCATTGTGGTTTTAATTTGCATCTCTCTGATAGCTATCGATATCGAGCATCTTTTCATGTGTCTTTGGATCCTCTGTATGTCCTCCTTGGAGAGGTGTCTGCCCAAGTCCTTTGCCCATTTTTTAATTGGGTTGCCTGTCTTCTTAGAGTGGAGTCATGTAAGTTCTTTGTATATTTTGGAGATTAAACCCTTATCTGAGGTATCATTGGCAAATATGTTTTCCCACACAGTCGGTTCTCTTTTTATTTTAATACTGTTTTCCTTGGCCATGCAGAAGCTTTTTATTTTGATGAGATCCCATTTGTTTATTCTTTCCTTTATGTCCCTTGCTTTAGGGGACATATCAGTAAAAATGTTGCTGCGTGTAATATCTGAGATTTTCCTGCCTATGTTCTCTTCTAGGACTTTAATGGTGTTACGGCTTATGTTTAAGTCTTTTATCCACCTTGCATTTATTTTTGTGTATGGTGTAAGTTGGTGCTCGAGTTTCATTTTCTTTTTTTTTTTTTAAGATTTTTTTTTAAAGATTTTTCTTTATTTATTTATCTTTAGAGGGGAAGGGTAGGAGAGAGGGAGAGGGAGAGAAACATCAATGTATGGTTGCCTCTCGTGTGTCCCCTGCCGGGAACTGGCCTGCAACCCAGGCATGTGCCCTGACTGGGAATCGAACCTCGATCCTCTGGTTCGCAGGCCCGTGCTCAATCCACTGAGCTACACCAGCCAGGGTTGAGTTTCATTTTCTTGCACGAAGCTGTCCAGTTCTCCCAACACCACTTGTTGAAGAGGCTATTTTTACTCCATTTTAAATTCCTCAGTTTCTTAATACATGCAAGTTTTAAAATATTCATGACTTTTTATTGTTAGCAATTTTAATTAGCTTCCTTATCAATCAAATACATATATGAGATTAAGGGGTGAGAAGGATTTTTATTTTATCTCTCTCTTAAGAAGATAGTAATATCATCCTTAAGAAAAGAGAAAGAATTTTTTTAAACTGGAGAATATCTAATGAGAAAGAAATGATCTTTTATGCACGTGATATTTAGAAATATTCTAGCAGCTTCTAAGAACGTCATTTCATTTTGAAATTTCTTAGCAATTTTGAAGATAGTCTCATTTGGAAAAAAATAACTCCACAGATATCACTTGCCTTTAGCATTGCCTAATAATTCTATAACATTAAAATGCTATTTTCACCTAGTAATAATGTAGAAGTCTCATCACAGACAACAAAATTTTGGATTCATTTATGATGGCTCCTCATGCAGGTAGGAAGACACTTAATATAAAATACATGAAAAAACAAGAGAAAAAGATAAAATGAAAAGAAAAAAAGGAACAAAGATCAAGCAAAATAAGTAACAGTCATGTCAAATAAATTGACAGAAGAAATAAAATAAGAAATTTACAGTCCATGTCAACAGAAGACAATATACTTTTCAGCAGTAGGGTTTTTTTATTAAGAACTGCCAATAACATTTTCGAGTAAAGTCTGTTATGAAATTGCTATATAATAGCAATTGACTTATAAAAATGATTCCTGTTCTTTTCATTTTAAAGAAATTATGTCACTTATTTGTAAAATATCAAACATATTAAGAAAAGGAAAAGAACACATTTCTTGTGACTCCTTATCACATATTTCCATGTGATAAGATTCATTAGAATCACAAGGAACACTTCATTTCCCTTTTCCCTCTGACAGAAGTGACACATCAAATTGGCAAACTCAGGAGAGAAATTCAGCTTTTGTGGCTCAACATATTTTCTCCTTTTTCACTGTTTTGGAATTCCTGCTGTGTAGGAGAAACAAGCCAATATTCTCTCCTGCTCTCTGATTAGCTGTAAGCTTCCTGGGGTATCCCCGACTTAGTTTTGGGAGACAGGCTCAATTCAAACATGTTTAACATTCCTACCTCCTGAATTTCTCAGTCATTTCTGAACATGGGCAGAGTAGCAGAGGAATTACGTACTGATCCCTTAAATCTCAAGAGAATACATTTAATCATTATTGATTATTCTTAGGACCTATAATTACTATGTAAAAGCAAAAATAAATAAATCAATAGATAGATAAGTGGATGGATAGGTGGATGGATAGACAAATGAATAAATGATGAATCTTCTTGGTACAGTGATAATTAGAACCCTTTTGATAAGACTGTTCTCATAAACTCTAATTTATAATAAATAATATGTAAATAGAGTTTTATTTATTAATTTATATGACCATTTATTCATTTGAAAAATATCTGTACTGATATAAAGAAGGCAATGTACTAAATTTTATTCAAATAAAATGATGCTTCATCCAAAATAATTTAATAGGATGTAAGGGGAGATTGCACCTGATATAAAAACATAGCATTCATGAAAAATGTTGTTTCAAGTTAAACTGATAATACAATTTCTTATATATAATTGAGGATATTTTATATGATGATAATTAAATATAGGTATAAAATTTGGCTTCATCCATGTTTTGCATTTGTTAAATACACACATAACATGTAATATAAATACTAAATTTTACACAGCACTTATTTAAAGCTCTTACTGAACCAATAAGCCAGTTTTATTGTTGACTCTCTTTTATAAATGAACTATATCAGGAAGAGATTAAGTGATGTGCTTAAGGACCCACAACTACAACTTCTCCATGATGGCCCCCAGATCACCACCTTTGGTACTCACACTCTTGTGTAGTTTCTTCCAGCATTGTACCAGAATCAGTCCATGTGGCCAGTTAAATATGACAGACGTGGTGGTGTTTTACTTCCAAAACAAAGTTGTAAAAGATATTGTGGCTTTCATCTTGATGATTTTCTTGTTCTGTCTTGGGCTACTCACTCACTCTGGGGAAAGCCCATAGTCACACAGTGGGCCAACCTGGGGAGAGGACTATGTGGCAAAGAACTGCCGCCTCTGCTGATGGCCATGTGAGTAAGGCATTTTAAAAGCAGATCCTCTTGTTTCAACTGAGCCAGCAGGTGTCTTCAGAATCAGCCTGGAAACTGACAGCAACCTAAATAACCATGTAGCTAAACTGTTCCCAAAGGTTGATCAGAAAATCTGTGTGAGATAATAAATGTTCTCAGTTGTTAAATTTGGGGGTGATTTTTATGCACCAATACATAAGTAAGGAAGCCATTAAGTGGGTATTGATCTCAAGCATTTCAGTCTCGGACTAATACTCTTGCCCACTTTATTATGTTGCTTCTCATATACTATTATGACTAAATATTATTTCTGTGTGTGTTTGTAAACATGTTTCTGAATGATGCCCACCTTCACTGGTGAGAGTGATCTTCTTTACTCAGTCAACAGATTCAATTGTTAAACTCTTCTGGAAACAAGCTTATGCACACAACCAGAAATAATGTTTACCAACTATCTAAACATCCCTGATTAGCACTAAATTTGTCACATAAAATTAACTTTTATATTCATCATATACAAAAACACAAATATAAAAAGAATTAAAGAGTTTCTTTAGAAAATTCTGAATTTTTAATGTAGTAGGGAAAATATTCAAGATCCTTATTACATCAAGTAAAGAAAAAAACATAATGGACACAAAAACCTCATAATAAAAATAAAAGATCAAATTTTTCTATATTAAAGTTTTTATGGAATTGGACCAGAACTACATGACTGGCTTTCCTGGAATTCCCACTTATAGATGGCAGATGATAGGACTTTTCATCCTCCATGAACACATGAACCAATCTCTTATAACAAGTCTTTCTTTCTTTCTTTCTTTTCTTTCTTTCTTTCTTTCTTTCTTTCTTTCTTTCTTTCTTTCTTTTCTTTTTCTTTCTTTCTTTCTTTCTTTCTTTCTTTCTTTCTTTCTTTCTTTCTCTTTCTTTCTTCCTTTCCTTTTTTTCTTTCCTTTCTTTTTTATTCTTTCTTTCTTTTTCACTTCCTTCCTTCCCCTTCCTTCCTTCTCCTTCCTTCCTTCCTTCCTTCCTTCCTTCCTTCCTTCCTTCCTTCCTTCCTTCCTCTTTCTCTCTCTCTCTCTCATCTTACTGGTTCTTTTTCTCTGGAGAACCTTCACTAATACAATGAGTCTTTCTTCTCCCCTTCTTTTAGGGTAAATTGACCTATTCCACACAGTTTACCAAAAAGTCCATCCTCTTGTCACATATGCATCACTTTTGTGATGGCTTTTCTATTGTGCATAATTATGTGTATATGTGTATGTATGTATTCTCTCCCATTAATATATTTTCCACCATGCACCACTACCAAAACTTTATACATCTTAGCATTTACTAAGAATTGCTTTGTTATCCTTATCTAAATTGTCTTATTCTTGAAATTTTAGTCTTCAGTTTTAATTTAAGATCATTTAAAAATTTCCATTTACAACCAAAATTTTGAAAGAAATTTTATTATTTTTGGAACAATAATTATTTTAAAACTTAATAATTTTCATCAATGAGTATGCCATATCATCATTCATTGAAAAATAATTCATGCCATAAAAATAATTTTAGTTACTTTCATAAAGGCCATATTTTCATTTTATAAATTTTTTTAAAAATTTTAAATATTTGTGTTGATTTGAGAGAGACAGAGAGAGACAGAGAGAGAGAGAGAGAGAGAGAGAGAGATCTATTTGTTGTTCCATGTATTTATGCATTCATTGGTTGCTTCTTGCATGTGCCCTGACCTGAAATCAAACTCGCAACCTTGGTGTGTCAAGAGGACACTCTAAGTAACTGAGCTACCTGGGCAGAGACTAAATTTTCTTTTGATATACTATAATTATCATATTTTAATCTTGAGAAAAAAATAAAATTGACTCTAGGGAATTAAAGAAAAAAATGTGTAAATTAATTTGTTACACTGTTTGTATGGGAAAGTGGTAGTAGTACCTAAAATAACAGTGAAATACTCTGTTTCTCTAATTTCATCTTGTTCAAGTCTGCATTGTTCCCATGGCCTTCAGACTAATAGCTTCTGCTTTATACATGGTAATCATTAAAGGAATTTTGCTTAGGGTTTGAATTTTTACCAAAACAGCCCCTCCCATTTCCCTTTCCCTTAAAATAAAGAAACCCACACTCTGTACTTTTGGAGGAAGGACTGAGGATTAGTATCCCATCTTCTTGGCTGGCACCATTTTGATCAGTAAACTTTTCCTTATTACAAAATCTGACACTTTTAATTTTGCCCTTTTGAAATGTAAGGCCTTCAGGCACATGGACTCTGTACTGGTAACACCAAGATTAATAATCGTATTTTGGTATGATGATAAGCCCCTAGTCAGTTGTTTTCTTGTTCTTGTCTGGCTATTCTGATAGAGCCTATCCTCATATGAGCCCAGGCTCCTCTGACCTCATGCTGTTTTGCTATTTTGCTACCCCAAAGGAGACTAAGCTCAGCAGGCATTCTGTCACCTACTCTAGAGTCTAAGATATGCCCATTCATTTGCAGTCAATGCTGCTGTGAGACAGAATGACCTGCTTCTGCCTTCCACTTTGCAATGCTTCCTGTTGGCCAAAATGAGCGGGGCACAGCTGCCAAAATGCAGTTTTCATATCCCGGTTCCAACATTCAGGGAAGATATAAAAGGGAATGAGCATGGTTGAGGACAACACGCTGATAGCTGGTACTTCAACTTAAGTTGTGTGGGTGTGTGAATGGTATCATTTTTAAATAATGGTAATTTGTTTTTGTTTATTAGTTGTTTTGTGAACTATATGCAGTTTTTAGATTACATCTATCAACTGGTGTTTGTCAATAATACATTAAAGCTATTGATTTTTGTATTTTGATAGTTTTCTTTATTATCACAAATAATTTATTCTTTTTACTACTTTCGTCTTTATTTTATGTAGTTTTTTCAATTGAAAATAATCTTCAGGTAATAATTTTATTTTATTCTTACTAATGCTAACTGTTCTTAATTTTTCATAATTAGTTTTTAATTAACTAAAACGACCACAATAAAATTGAATAGTAGAGTATTAGTGGGGATCATATTCTTATTTTTGAATTTGGTAGAAATAATGTTGATATGTTTATTATGAGTAATCATTCTTGATAAATATTTACAAAAAAAATCTCATCAAATTAATAAAGCTATTTTTTATTTCTAATTTAGATCCTAGTTGATATTATATTTGAATTTTGATACTGATTATTTATATTGACAATTTTGTGGTATTTTCCCTTCCTTTATATGTAACTGTAAATTATGAAAATGTTCACATTTCATCATCTTGTATTGCTTCAATAAACAATTATTAATCAGCTTTTTTGTATTATTATCATTTTGAAATTCAGTTTTAGAATCACTTTTATGTATTTAAATATTCACCCATTTTAATAAAAGAAATCAGACCTTGAGTTTCTTTCTATTAACTTGTCAGGGTTTTCACTTATTTATTCATTAATTTATTTAATTAAACTTACAAACATTTAGTGAATAGTTGCTATGTCTAATCACCATGTTAGTTAATGAAGATACGATGCTCAGCAAAGCAAAATCACTGTCCCCTTGCAATTAACATTCTGGTTGGTTGAATACAGAATAAAAACAACCATTGAAAAAAATATACAAGCTAATATCTAGTAGTGAAACACTGTGAGAAAAATTAGAGAGGAATGCTCTTTCAGGTAGATTTAACAATGATTGCCTATCTAGGGAAATTATTTTTGAGTACAAAATAAACAAAGTGGGAGACAGAATAAACACCCAAAATAATATCAAGGGGGAATCTGTTTTTACCCTTGAAATCAAGGACAAAGTTGTTTGGCTTATTTAAATAATAAATATTCTAAAATAACTATAGCAAATACTTTATGAGTAAACGTTCCAGAAACTGCTTTAAATTACTTACATCCAACATCTGAATAATCCAAAACTTATCATAGTATTGTATTAGTGTTGCTTTTAACTATCTCCATGTTACAGATGAAGAAACTGGGGCACAAAAAGGTTAAATAACAATCTCTTACATAGCAAGTAAATAAGAAAAGGTGGGAGTTTTGCTCAGTTATTGGTTCACAGTGACCATTCTCAGTAAACATAAAGCATTAAATTATTACACCCCTCAGATTTAGATCTGAATAAAGAAGTAGAAGAAAAGTGATAAGACATGTCATCCAAGAAGTGCACGTAAACTGGGAAAAAAGAAACCATTGAAAGAGGAAACATGATTTCATTTAAATTTATAAACAAATAGGTTTGGTTTCTACATAGAGAACAGAGAAAAATGAAAGTGAGGGCCCACTTTGGAAGCTCTTCCTAAATTTGAGACATTAGATTAAACTATGATGTTATTTCATCAAGGATGATAGTCATGTGATGATAATGAAAGTTAAAATGCACAGTGTTATCTTGTCCCTCATTTCATCACCCCATCTATAAAGTGTGGAAAAAAATTCAAGACTAAAAAGGGTTTAGTAATGGTAAATTTAATCACACACTGTAAAACATCAGTGAAGAAACATTATAATCAGTGGTTGCTATAAATATACTCCCTGTAATGCAACAAATTCCTACATAAAATATTAAAAGTTATTAATAGAACTCCTTAGTATAATACAAATATACATACATATATATATATATATATAGCCATTGACCTTACCTTAGGTAATAGAAAAACACTATTAATTTCAAATAAAATTGGGATGGAGGAATCAAAAAAGGGCTCATTTGTTCATTCAAAAATTGTTCATTGAGTGTGAACTGTAAGTCTGGCCCTTCAGGATACTCTCCTAATTATGCAATACATCACTGTATTTTCTCTGCCTAAAATGTCCTCTATGTCCCTGATGCTCATCATGTCTCTGCTCATCTTTTAAAAAAGAACCTCCACAAATTCTATAGCCTTTACTTTTAAGCCCTACCTGACTATTCATAAACTGATAGTCTAATGGCCTAACGCATCCCATGGATACATATGTGTACTTGTAATGCATAATTTTATGTGTCAATTTCCCTGGGACATGGGTACTCAAATATATGATCAAATGTTATTCTGGGTGTGTCTATAAAATGGAAACACCCAAATGAGATTGGATGAGATTAACATTTGAATTGGTGGACAGAATAAACCAGATTGCCCTCCCTAATTTACACCTTAACCAATTTACTGAAAGTCTGGAGAGAACTAAAAGGCAAAGAGAGAACTTCTCCCTGACTCTCTGACTGCTTCTGGGCTGAGACATCAGTTTTCATCTTCCCGTAAGACTGGAACTAGAACATGGGCTTCTCCTGGGTCTTGAGGCCCCTGGCTTTTGAGCTAAAGCCCCGGTAATGACTCAACTGAGTCTCCAGCTTTATAGTTTGCCAACTTCAGATGTTAAAACCTCTCAGCCACCATAATTGTGTGAGCCAATTCCTTTCCAGAGAATCTCAACAGATATAATGCCTATCTTGCTATTTTATCCTGTATTGTTTTTTAGTTATTTAATTTGCCCCTTGGCTTTTTGGGATCACAACATCCATTTCATATAATTCTGGAAATAGCACTGCATTTCCAGACCGTATAGACTATGTTCATGTTTTGACTTCACCTCTTATTAAGTAGATTATTTGAATAAATCACTTAATGGTGGATTATTTGATCTTAAAATACCAATATTATGATTTCTAAAAGGACTCTGACATGCTGTTACACAAAATGTGGGATGTACTCCCCTTCTAGACTGTATTTCAAGTTTCTCAAATGGGCAATATGTGATTTGATTTGCTCTAAAGAACTTCCTTACTGAAAAAAAAATTGCCAACATCTCTCTAACTTCATTTTGTTCATCTTTGTTTCATCCATTGGAGCTTGATGAACTATGATGTATTTTGTTATCAGCATTGAATAGTTAAACATTTAAAGGAAGACACAACTTTATCTTATATTTACTTTTATCAAAAACAAGATTCTTTGTAACTTCACTATTTTACCACTGTGCTGCTAATTTTAGGAGGGCAAATATGACTGAGGGCTGAAAATATTTTTAAATAATTTACCATTTAATTTAATCATATGACATGTTTATATGTGCCTTTATTTTATAGTTTTGTGCAGTAAATCCTATTTTTGTCAGTCTCTTTCTTAAAGCCATTGAATATTCTTCTCCCATTTCTCTTTCTGATTTTTTGGGGGGTCTCAGGTATAAGTAAGACTTTTCTATGCAAACAAATTAGGGGTAAAAAGGAAGATGAGAGAGCATAAACTGATTCTCTGTTCCTTAGCTCATGATGTTGCCTGGATAAATCGCAATGCTACTGTGCTGCCATCAGAAATCCTCCAGTGCAAACAAGTCAGAGGGAGAATCAGGAGAAGGTGGAAGAGATGGAGTCAGATACTGTAGCTCTGTGGCCCATAAGGGTTCTGATTCCCTTGATTCATTCTATTGATGTATATGACCACATTAAAGTTTTTTAGAATTCTTTCATGAATAAAGGTTTAAGTGATTGTAATCTTATAAAATTGTACTTAAATGAATATATTCCTCTAGAGAGAACAAAAGTGGGAAATATCCAATGGATTTATTCTTAATATCTCCTTTGTCTGCCTAATATTACAGAACCATATTATCTCACTATAAATATATAATCTAAGTATAACACTGATAATTTTGGGGTTTAGTGGTCAGTTAACATTTTAAAAATACAGTAATTAGAAATTTGTATGTGGTACCAAGACTGGAAAGCAATGTTATGGCATACCTTTTATTCTTTATGTTTTATCCCACCGATAATTTAAATATTTTATTTCACTACTAATTCAAAAGAAGTTTTATATCAAATGAAACTTCTCCTTCCTTTGCAGTTGTGTCTTTCTCACATACGAAATCTTTCCATATTAGAAACACAGATGTAAAAGTATATCTACTTGTAGATGGCATTACATATAGAAAACCCTAAGAAACATCTAAAAATAGCATTAAAACTAATAAACTTTGTTAGAAGTCAAGGTAATGTTACAAGGTAAATGTTACTTCAAAACTACTAGGATAGCTATTGTCATGATTTTTAAAAAGTAAAAGTGACAAATGTTGGCAAGTATATGCAGAATCCTCTTACATACCTGGTAGAAGTGTAAAATGATACAACCTCTATGGAAAATAGTTTGTTCAGTTCCTGAGTAAATAAAACCATAGTTACCATATGACACAGAAATTCCACTAAGTTAATACTTCAAAAATTGTTTTAAAAAGCTACTCAAATAAAAACTCTTCCATAAATGTTTATAAAGCATTCATAAAATCCAAAATGTAGAAACAAAACAAATATGGTATATTTATATAATAGAATATCATTTAGCCATAAAAAGAAATAAAGTTCTGATACAGGTTGCAACATAGGTGAACTTGAAAACATTATGAAAAATGAAACAGATAAACATAATAGATCATGTATTGTATGACTTAATTTATATGTATTATCCAGAGTACACAAAACTATATATAGAAAGAAAAACAATTAGTTATTGCCAGAGATTGGAGGAAAGATGGAATAGAAAATTAAATGCTAATGAATATGGAATTTTGTTTTGATGTGATGAAAATGTTCTGGAATTAGGTAATGGGGTTGATTGTTGATTTCACAACTTTTGAATATACTACAAACCACTCAGTCATATGCTTTAGTATGGTTAATTGTATCATATTTGTCTTATTTCTTACTTAAAAATTAAATACAGGAATTACCATTCAATCCTATGAAATATCAACTTTTTAAAATTTTACTGTATTTTAAGAAGCCAGTTGGTGAAGAGTGAAGGTCTTATGCTTCCTAGCTGGATAGACTGTTATTGAATAAGAACCCCACAATTTGAGAGATCCATGCCTTACACCAAATTGCCTCATCCTTTTGATGCTGGATTTTCTCATCTGTAATTTTGGTGAGAATTAAATTAATAATGCATGCAAAGGCCAAGACAGAGTTAGATGTTCAATAAACAAAACTCCATTTGCTCTTTATTTCCAAATATCTGTTTCTTTCTCTTTCCCTTTATATTGTATAGCATTAAGTTTTTTCCTATTCCTTAGATAAGTTATTTAGAATGGAAATATTTTAATTATTCATCTCTTTTCCATATTACCTATAATTTACATTTTCCTGTCCTCTTTTAATCCTACTACAATTCACCTCTGAAAAAAGAGACTGTCAGTTGCTACTCAATGGGCTTACTCCATGGTGGTACAATATCTGTTGTAGTCTAAAAAATTTACATATATATGTAAATTATATATATTATATATGTATACCTCCAAAGTTTTTTATATATACGTACCTCCAAAGTCGTGTGTGTGTGTGTGTGTGTGTAAACACACACACACACACACACACACACACACCCCTCCAAAGGCATGCAGAGAAAAGAAATTGGCCTAGAGAGCTTCCTGAAAGTTCTGGGTATGCCTTATTTAGAGAGTAGATTGAACTGTTACAAATAAGTAGAACATTGGAAACATTGGCTAATAGTAAAATTAAGATGTATTATGCTAAATGAAATAAGTCAGGGAGAAAAAATATTATATTATCTAATATATATGTAGAATCTGAAAAAATCTAATTTGTAGAGGCAGAGAACAAATTGGTGGTTGCAGATGGCAGGTAGTTGTCTGGGAGAATGGTTGAAGGTCATCAAAAGAGAGTAACTTCCAGTTATAAACTAAATAAATCCTGGTGATGGAGTGCATATAGTCCTGGTGACTATAGTGAACGGTACTGTATTGAATTGCACATTTGAAAGTAATTAAGAAAATCGGTCTTGAAAGTTCTCACCAAAAAGAAAAAGAATTGTAACTTTGTGAGGTGATTGATGATAATTAAGCTGAATGCAATCAAATTTTTACAATATGTGCATATACAAGTTATATGTTGTACACCTTGGATGAATACAATGATACACCTCAAGGGTACCTTTTTTGAGTTTTATTTTGTATTGTATTTTTTCTGTTATCATTTAGTCCTCTTACATCCCCCCTCCCCACCACAATCACCACACTGTTGTCCATATCCATGAGTCCTTTGTCCTTTTTACTCAATCCCTCCACCCACTAGCCTCACCCCTTAGCTGTCATCCGGCTCTCTATGAATCTGTCTCTATTTTACATCATTTCAGTGTCGTCATTAGATTCCACATATGAGTGAAATCATATGGTACTTGTCCTCCTCTGATTGGCTTATTTCACTTAACATAATGTTCTCTAAGTCCCTACATTCTGGGCAACTTTCTCTTCCTTTTTACAGCTGCGTAGAATTTCATTGTGTAAATGTCACATAGTTATTTTATCCACTCATCTATTGATGGACACTTGGGCTGCTTCCATATTCCAGCAATTGTACATAACACTGCAATGAGCATAGAGGTGCTTATATTCTTTTGAATTAGTGTTTTGGATTCCCTCGGCTATATTCCCAGAAGTGGGATTACTGGGTGAAAAGGCAGATCCATTTTTAATTTGGGGGGTTATCTCTATACTGCTTTCCACAATGGCTGCACCAGTCTTCATTCCCACCAACAATGCAAAAGGGTTCCCTTTTACCACATTCTCACCTTGTTGCTTGTTGATTTATTGTTGATAGCCATTCTGACCAGTGTGAGGTGGTATCTCATTGTGGTTTTAATTTGCATTTTTCTAATGATTAGTGATATCGAGCATCTTTTCATATGTCTATTGGCCATCTGTATGTTAATAAAACCAGAAAAAATAAATAAAAGGAAATAACAAAAGTACCAGGTCACTTTGTTGACAGTACCGAAACAATTGTCTGAATTATCATATATTTTATATATTATACAACTTTAATATGTATAATTTGTGTTGTGTGTGTGTGTGTGTGTTTATATCCACTTTAGAAGTCTCAAATATCAAGTTCCTTCTTCTTGGGATATTCATTGAAGTCCCAGCTCAAGTGTTAAGTCTTTAGGCAAGCTGACAATCCTAATTTTTCTTTTATTTTTCTCTATAATATTTACAACCATCTTAAAATGTATTACTTTAAAAACTCTTATTTATTTACATTTTGTCTTTCTCCCTACTGGAATGTAAATTCCATGAATAGAAAGACTTTATCTTTCTGGTCCAGTACTGATTATATTCTCTCTTTTTGGAGCATAATAGCCTCTCAACATAACAGTTGAATGAATGAAAGAATATTTATTAAACCTGAAACGTATTTTCTAGTAACCCAGATATATTATTTTATTTAATAATTTATTAATAATGATTAGTGTATTTAATATTACTTTCCCCGCTGAAAGTTTATTTGTACCAAACAGCAATTTTAAAATGTTAATACTTATAAATAGAGTACTTGGAAAGAAAAAGCTTCTATTTCAATACAAATTTATCTGATCTTGTTTCCTTTTATTTATCTTTGACACTAGGAAGCAGTGCAAGTTTGATATTGCCTTTGCCAAAAAATACAAGAAAATGTAAAATTGTTGTTTTATGGTCTTATATTCATACATTTTCTTCTTCCTAATCAGTCAACATGTAGTTTCACTTTTATTATTGTTTCTACACAATGTTTCTGATTTAAAATATCCTAATTCTTCCCTTTAAAGTGATTCAAGGTCTTTTTTTTTTAAGATTTTTTTTCCCTTTTTTTTAGATTTTATTTATTTATCTTTAGAGGGGAAGGGAAGGAGAGAGGGAAAGAAACATCAATGTGCGGCTGCCTCCTGTATGTCCCCTGACGGGAACCGGCCTGGCAACCCAGGCATGTGCCCTGACTGGGAATCGAACCGCGATCCCTCGGTTCGCAGGCCCGCGCTCAATCCACTGAGCTACACCAGCCAGGGCTGATTCAAGGTCTTGATGAAAAAGCAGCTTGTGACAATTTTGCCACTATGAACAACACTAACGTTTTATAATTTTAGTACTTCATTTTTATTCAGAATACATTAATAAAATCATTAAATATATCTGAGAAAAATAAAATTATATTACAAAAGTCTGAAGTTCAAATCAAAGTTTATGACATTTTTATTTCCTAAGGAACCTCAAATTCTGCCCAATTTCCAGAAAATTCAAGTTTCAAAACCAAATCAGGGAATTTTAAATGTGTTGGAAAATTGTGCAAACATAATTTTTAATGTCAATACATTGTCCCAAAATAATCTTTCAGAAAATAAAACGTTTAGAAATGCTGTGTACAAAATTAATAGTGTAAAACAGGTCTGGGTTACCAGGAGATGGCTGCTCCCTCAAACTTCCTACCTCAGACAAACCTCACATCTATCAGTAATTTCCAAAGGGATTTCACAGAATGTTTTTGGAATTATCTGTTTTAATAAGCTCTACATTTAAAAATAAAGAACATGATATCTAAGAAGATTCAGTGAATTATTTAAGTATCCCAACTATTAATAGAACTGATCATATAATTTTATTTATGTGTATATACAATGTGTATATTATTTTCACTAAACAATATTGGTTATACAAGGGGGAAAATTTAAAAAGAATAATTACCTAATTTAGCACAGTAAACTCAGAGATACTCAGAGACACTTTGTTATTAAATTCTGACTAAATATTTTGTACACATCTGTATGTCTCTGAGGGTCAAAGATAATAGTATGTACATAGGTTACATTAGTGTTGTTCTAGTGACCAGTGTAAATTCCCAAGTAAACATTCAGAACTCTTAAAAACAGGTACAAATACAAAATTCACTGAAGTGGCCTCTCTGTAATCGATGATAAGACGTGCTAATCATGAGAGAGCTGGGAAAGTTAACATCTTCACAGGAAGGTTTTCCAGCAATCCATAGTAAACTTGTCTTTGTGGATTTCAAAATAACTATATTTAAGATTATCTAGGCTTTATTTTTCTTTCCTATTTTTCTTCAATATCTTCCACTACATTATTTAATTAACTCATGAGTGGTTTATATATATATATATATATATATATATATATATATATATATGTTTGTATATATAATTATACATAATTATTGCTTATAGAATTATAAATATGTTGTATATAATATCCTATATATAGTACATTATATAAAATGAATATAATAATTATAATACAAAACTATATATGTGTATATAAATTTTTAAATATTTCTTCAGAATTTCGGTCATTTTTCTTTAAAGTTAAATTTTGTGTATGCGTGCATGTGTGTTTGGATATACGTGTATATGTGTGTGTGTGTGTATTTTACTTTTAAGAAAAATGACCAAAAATTCTGAAAGAAATGTAGTGGAAATACATACACTGCTAAAGAATTATTTACAAATTAAATTTAATTAATATGAAATTCAAATGAATAAGGGGCCCAAAAGGGACTATGTAAAAAATCCTTCAATTACATACATTAAGTGGTCTGAACACAGTCAGTCTCTTGTTTGTAATTTGATGTTGAAGAGAGTCTTAAGCATGATGTACTGAGGATCATTACTTTTTTCCAGACTTTAATAATGAGAAAAACTAGTGTACAAATATGAACAATTCCTATAAGGTTTCCTGTGCACTTACAAGCACTTCACTGGCATCATCATGAATATAAAAAGAACTTCAGTCTCCTCTTCAAATTAGAAATGCAAGAGAGAAACATTGCCCAACATAGGAAGAAAACATTCTTTCAGAGCTTCTCTTTTTTTTTCAAAGTAGAAATGCATTCAGTCTCAAGAAAGAGGTAAATAAAACTATAAGGAAGAGACCAGATTAATTAAAACATCCATCATTTGGAAACACAAATCTGGAAAATGAGAGAATATACTTTCCTATGATTTTCTGAGAGGCTGTTGGAAAGTCTGTCAGCAAGGAACTCAAACACTATATAATCCTAAAATGGTAGATGGAAATATTACAAATCATAGCTCCAGAGTCAAGGCATATGGAAATAAACCAGATTAACAAGTGTGCTGACCTTGTACAACTTAAAGTCTCTGGAAACATAACATATTCAACTGCACTGGATTCTTCACTCTTGCCTCAACATACTCTATCCATTTACATTTATCTTTCTTTATGTCTAATTTCGTCCCTCAAAAATTAGTATTCTTCTTTTTTACCTCAAAAACTTTTACTTGACCTTCACACAATGAATATTACCTCCTCAGTGCATCGTTTCCATGTCTTGCCTAGAATATCACATTTGGCTGGAAGTGCTATTACAGTGACTTAGAGACAGAACTTGTAGAAGCACAAATGACCTGGATATTCCATGGCATTCTTTGCTACTTCTAAATACTTGATGTTTTTTCTTATACTGAACTGCAATTTGCCTTTTCCCCCTGTACATTTTTTATTTCACTTTGCATAGCCTTCACTTCTTCCTCTATTTTGTGACCATACTCAACCATTTGTGTGAGCATTCTGATTACCAGTGTTTTGAACTGTGCATCTGATAGGTTGGCTATATTTTCATCACTTACTTGTACTTTTTCTAGAGCTCTCATCTCTTCCTTCATTTGGGTAGTATTTATTTGTCTCAGAGTTCCTGTTATGTAGTAAAGGGTAGAGCCTTAGGTATTTGCTGCGGGGGGATATCCCATGTCACTGTGTGGTGGGACTGTATGTTGGGGAGGGGATTGAGAGGTACCAATGCTGCTTGCCTGACTCTCGGCTGCTTTCAGTCACTTCTGCTACCCACCAGCAAATTGGGCCCTTCTGGTGCTGATTCCTGCACGGGTGGTTTTGTGTACATTCCAGGACCCTGTGGGTCTCTCCAATGAACTCTCCTGTGAGACTGGGAATTTCTCCCGCCACCTCAACCCCCACAGGTCTTTGCAGTCAATGGTTTTGAGGCTTTATTTCCCCACTCTGGAACCATGGGTTGCATGGTCTCTCTCTCTCCCCAAGTGTTCCTTCAGGTTTATCCACGTGAAAATGTGCAACCACCAGCTCCACTACCTGCTGTTTCACCTGGTCCACTTGCCACTGCCTCTCCTGCCCCGGTACTGCAGTCAATGCCTTGCAGCCAAAACTCTCCACTGAATCTGCCCATCTCTGCCCCTCCTCCCTGTGCACGATGGGCCAAAGAAGGTACAGTAGAGGTCACCTGTTCGTTTCTAGCCTACTTTCCAAGGAACCTTCCTGTAAGACTGGGAGTTTCTCCCACCACAGCAACCGCCAAGGTACTCCACAGTCAGGTCCAAGTCTCAGTTTCCCATTCATCCCTGCCCACACAGTCCCCCACCACACTGCTTTTCTCTAGGCCTGCCCCGCCCATGCATTACAAAGCCTCGGCATGGGTTCTTTCCTTCTGCCTGTCTTACCAGTCTGCTTGGTCTGGTTGACTGTTTCGTTAATTCCTTGGGCATTGGAGTTCCATTCAGTTTGATTTTCTGCCATTTCCGGTTGTTTATTGATTTTAGTTTGGTTGTTATTCTCCTTTTGATTGTATGAGGAACTGAAGGGTTTCTACCTGTGCCTGCATCTTGGCAGGAATGTGCATCTGGTTCTGAGTTCTTTTTTTTTTTTTTTTTTTTAAGGTTTATTCCTTTGTTTTTATATTGTACTGAAGGGAGAAAGAGAGGGAGAGAAACTTCAATGTGTGCTTGCCCCTCACGCACCTCCTAGTGGGGACCTGATCTACAAAGCAGGCATAATTGTTCTTTTAGTTTTAAAACTACCTGTTGTCAGGGTGCTCAGGCCCTGTCAGTGCTCCTTCATAGCCCCTTGTTTGTTTCATTGATACTATAAGAATTTATCAGATATTCATTGGCCACATAAAGGCTTTTCTATTCCTGTATTATTGACTCAAATTCATTCTCTATGGTAGTCCATCTAGCCAACTGAATTTTCCAATTGTCCCTTGCTAAATCTAAAATGTTCATAACGAGGGCATGAAAACTTCATTTACTGCAAAGGAAGAACAATCAACATTCTTTGTTGAAATTTTAAAAGTTACTGTAATATGTCTTTTTTTTTCACAGTGTCTCCAAATTGAAAAAGGATGACATCTTGCAGATCATTTTGTTTCATGTCAAGCCTCAGTAGCTTAGCAGAAATGTGAAGACATGTGTTTTAGAGGATTGTCAGTTCTGACCTGAAGGAGCTTGAGCAACCATACAAGTCCATAAGCTTCTGTATTCTAGTCTCGATACTCAGGGTGTTTCTTGTAGACTCACTGAGACAATGCTCTTAAGACAGACTTCCTACAGGAAGCTATGTTGTTCCTTACCTAACAAAATGCCTTGAAGGAAATAATGGTATTTTTTCAAACCACTATACAGAAATTGTACATTCAAAGCTCAGAATATTTTTATGTTAAAAGTCTCCATTCCTCCACCCATCTACATAAGGAACTCAGAGTTTCTGGGTGATGGTCACACCACAATCTTTTTGGTGGTTCCTAGGGATGTTGCCTGAATTATGTCTCTTTGCTACTTACTTAGTGCGAAGATAACACCAGCTTATCTGTGAATGAAACTTGCACCTTGAGTGCTACCCAAAAGGCATTAGAAAGCAGTGTGCCACGCATCTGTAGGACTTACCGTTCAATGTAGAACATCTACGTACATGATTAAATGGCTGTTCAACTAAATGGCATTTCATACTACACAGTATATTGTGGACCAGCTTTTCACTAGGTGATTACTGGATGCCTTTTCTTTAAAGGTTTCTAATTCGCTATGTGAGGCTTCACAGCACTAGTTTAATTCCTCTTCTATGTATATGTAGCACCAGCATCTCTTATACCTCTTGTGCTCTCCACCATAACAAACACCCCAATTCCTTTAACTCTTATAATTTTAAGCTACTTTTATAGTAAATTCACTGTACTGTGAAAAAGCTGTTAACAAATACTTTCTAAAAGTTTAACCTCAAGAACTAAGGCCAATATAATGGACCTTAAATGTTTATAAGCTCTTGCATGCTATTTTTATACATCTGTTTTTCAATCCAAGATTCCAATGGTTTTAAGGTTTTTCTTTTTTTCTTTTGAATCTATAATACCTTTATAATCATGATGTTGCACAAGAAACCATGAAACAAAATGAAATGTCTTTTTCTTAATCCACCACCCTCAAGCTGTATTTAGTGGGAGAAATTCACCTGGCTGTAGATAAAAATTAGGATCCCTATGCCTTCTCTGCTCTCAGTAAGTAATAAAATTCCCTAGAGTCTCAATTTAGAAATAAGAACGTTCCATCAGTCTTCTCATAAAATAATCAAAACTTTTCAAACTCAATAAACCTTTCTCCCCTCTCAGCTTCAGCAGGTCTCAGTCCAAAAGCCTATGGGGGGAAAATGGTCATGGCTGCTCCTCTCCTGCCTAGGCCCCATGTAAAACAGTCATATCATAGCCAGTGGATATTCCTTAACAAAGAGCACGTAGTGGTGTATCAAAGTTCTCAGTGTCCTAGTAATTGATGACATTCCAAGATAAAATGATAGATTAAGTTTTTATATACCAAATCTGCAAAAGTAACACTTGACCCAAGAAAATAATTGGAAATTGAAGCTGCTATTTTTCTCACCATCTTCCTGATTTCAGAGATGAAAGACCTTAAGGATAAATATATGCAACAATATGCTCAATGTTATATAACGATTAAGCAGTTGTTTTACTTCATTCCCTTTCTGATTATTTTATTTTTCTAGCAAGAACCATGTCAATAAGACAGAACCATTTTTTATTGACTTAACATTAGTTTACTAATATCAGTGCTGTTTCAAATGCTTACTATAGGCAAAGCAATGGTAAAAGCTTGCAGATTCAGCCAAGAACTTGTAGGTAATTTGCTGCCTATGAATGCTCTTAGGGCACTGACAGTTGATAGCAACCAGAATTTGAGATTTTCTCAGTCATGCTTCCCTCTCATCTCCAGTCTAGTCACTTCACAACTGATATTAGCAACATTTTAGAGATTGAACAGACCTGCTGCATTGGTTCAGAGTCATTATTTCAACTATGAATCTAGGAAAGTAAGACTCCAAAATCAAATCTGATCTCTATTTCCACATAGCATGCATGAATGAATATAAGAAATAATAGGCTTTATAAGCATAAGATGTAATGTTTTAGGGAAATAGACTTTCAATTAGATTCCTCAATTTACAGCACTTATCTACTAATTGCTGCCTTTAAAATCTACCATCAGAGTTGTATTCTTTAATGCTGGAATGCCTACAAGAAGCATTCTGAATGATTTATACCTCACCCCAAACTTTTTCTCACATACAAAGGACAGATAAAGTAAGAAGTATAAAGAACAATATACAAATAAGTACTGTTGAGAAAAACAAATCTAACATACTGAAAAAAAGAAGTTAGAAAAGAATAAAGAAAAAATAAGATTTTATTTATTTATTTATTAGAGAGGGGAAGGGAGGGAGAAAGAGAGGGAGAGAAATACAAATGTGTGTTTGCCTTGTATGCTGCCTACTGGGGACCTGGCCCACAACCCAGGCATGTGCCCTGACTGGGAATCAAACCAGTGACCATTTGATTTGCAGGCCGCCACTCAACAACTGAACCACACCAGCCAGGGCAGAATAAAGAAACAATTTAAGCCCATCATCATTTTGTGGCATGTTGGCTTTAGGAGAAGGAATGATTTTAGAAAAAACTTTGAAGAAAAGTATTTGTTTTCTAGAAGTTACTATTTGTCTTTAGTTGATTGTTTTGCTTAAAGGGAAAAAGAATCACTTGTTCTTCATCCAAGAGTCCATGAAGGAGAAGCCATTCATGTGACACATTACAATGAACTTAAGAAAATGGACTCACCAGTAGGTATATTTGTATATTGTTATTAACAATAACATTCATATTTGAGAAAATGTAGGAACACTGGGCATTAGGCCATTGGTATTATTTATCAGCTAGATTCACATGCAGTAAGGAGTCAGACCCCAGGGAATGAGGTAAAGGAAACAGGAGTGTATGTCAGAGTGTTAAGCAAGAGACCAGAAGAAGCCAACTCAAGTAATGTATAACTAATAAAATAATAAAATAAAATGGGAAGATATAACAGCAATTCAAAACAGCAACTTATGTGAGCCTCATAATTTATGGAGTGACATTATTTCTGACAAATATTTGGTAGAAATAGCTAAGGAAGCCATTTGAATTTTAAATTTCTTTTTGGAAAAAAGTTTTGAACACTAATTTATAGTTATAGGACTTTTTTAGTTTGTGTATTTATTCTTTGTTTCTTTGGGTAGGTTTGTTTTTTTACAAAAAAATCTATTTTTTTTCTGGCATTAGGTATTTTTTGTGTTATCTCAAAATAACACACACCTTTTTAAAGCCAGTTTCACTTCACGTTTACCAATTTTATTAGTTTTTATCCAAAGAATCAACTTTGGCTTTCTTTATTTATATATAAAATTACAAATGTTTATTTCTCTACATATATTAAGATAGATAGATAGATAGATAGATAATTGTTATTGTTTTATTATCTCTATCATCATTCCCCTTTTACTTTGTATTTAATTTACTGTTCTATTCCTACCATCTGACACTCCCTTGAAAGCAATAAATTTTTTCTTCTAAATTGATTTAGTTTGTGATTTCTTCTTTGACCCATAGGTTAATTAGAAGTACTTTTCATATAGCATTTATTTTCATATGATATTCTGCTTAAATGTTTGTTATAAATCTCTATCTTAATTCCACCACGGTCCAAGAATATAAATGGCATAACTTCAAGACATTGAAAGTAATTAAGGCATACTTATGAGGTCTGTCTGGAAAACGTCCAGCCATTGTTGATATAACAAGAATGGTCTGCACAACATTGATGTAACCTGGCAGCCAAGGAGAGTGGAGTGAAATGTGCATGTGTGAACAATGATGACCTCACTGTACTAGTCAGTGGGGGCGGTAGATGCTGTTGAGTGAGTATGTGTACTGTGCAGCTGTTGCACTCAAAATGACTGAGTGAGTAGAGCAATGAATCTGCATTAAATTTTGCATTAAGCTTGAACATTCTTCTGTGGATACTTTTGGATGATTCAGGAGGCTTTCAGGGACAATGTAATGAGTGCAGCACAAATAAATGTGTGGCACAAATGCTTTAAATATGGCTGAGAATCTGTTGAACAGGATCCACATTCTGGAAAGCCTGCAAGAAATGGAGTACCTGAGAATGTTGAACAAGTACTGGATGCAATCAACAAAGATTGGTGGCTAACTGTATGAGAACTAGAAGCTGATCTGGTGATTCCAAAAACTACTATATCCTAGATTCTGATGCAGGATCTTGACATAAAATGTGTCATGGAAAAACTTATTCTGCAGCTTCTGCTACTAGAGCAGAAGAAATATTGTGCTGCAGTTGCTAATGACTTGATTCAAACCACTACCAATGAACCAGATTTTCTCAACAAAATCATAACAAGAGAGGAGTCTAAGGTCTATGGCTATAATCCAGAAATGAAAGCCCCGTCATCCCAATGGAAGTAGTCTGGTTCTGCACGCACAAAGAAGGTACAGCAAAGACACAGCAAGATCAAGACCATGTTAACTGTTTTGTTTTTTTTGCGGGGAATTGGGAAGGTGTTGTCCATCATGAGTATGCTCCTCCAGGGTTGAGAGATGGAACATGATGAAAAAGGCCACAGCTGTGGGCAACTGGTGATTGGCAGCTTCAATAAGACAATGTGTCCATTCAGTCATCACATCTCCTGCAGAGTTTTTGGTGAAACATAAAATCACTTAGGTGACTCAGACCCCCTACAGCCCAGACTTGGCACACTGTGACTTCTGGCTTTTCCCAAAACTTAAATCACCTTTGAAAGGGAAGAGATTTCAGACCATGGATGAGCTTCAGGAAAATACGAGGGAGCAGCTGATGGCTATTGGGAGAAACATGTGAAATCCCAAGGTGCCTACTCTGAAGGGGCCTGGGACATCGTTATCTTATGTACAATGTTTTTTTGTATCTTGTATTTTCTTCAATAACTCGTTCTATTTTTCATATTATGTGGCCAGATATCTTCTGGACAGACCTTGTATTATGTATCTATGATCAGGTATTTTGCTTATTTTCAGAAACTTAGTCTTGATCAGGTATTTTGCTTGCTTATTTTCAGAAACTTAGTCTTCTATCACACTCCAAATAAAGTACACTAAGGAGAACACACTGGCATTGATTGAATTGATGCCAAGTCATATTTTATTCCATATATTGGGTGAGTAGGTCTGAATGATATTAGGTTGATTAGAGGAACATGGTAGAATTTGAATACCACAATTAATGTTATTAATGTCAATAAACTAGACACTAGGGAATACTTTACCCTCATCAACATCGAGATTACTGTTCTAAATAAAGTTCTAAAGTTTTACCTAGAAAGCCAGGGTATAAGCCTCATAAATATGACACATGAAATGTATAAAAACCTGATACTTTATGTAGGTTGCCAGAAGTCATAGGCAACAAATGCAAAACTACTGCATGCAAAAGGGGAGAGGGAGGAAGGCAGTCATGTCTTCACTTAATCCAAAGAAAAAAATGAAAGGCTACTCAATTAAGATACTCTGTTTTGGTAAGTGACTACAAAGGGAAGGGGGAAAACTAATGATTTTAGACTTAGAACTGGTCAGATCTGAATAACAGAAAGTAACTTGGAAATTATAACAGCTGACCAAAATGTTAGTGAAAAATCTGACCCTTGGCAGAGAGGAGAGATTGACACAGCATGTTTGGATGCAGAGACTGGACACACAGCTCAATAGAGCTGTTACGCAAATGAATTACAACTATATGGTACACAGGCTATCATTAAGTTAGGCTTATTTGTTTATTTTGATGCACCTTTTAAACTTTAATTACTTAAACCATATTATGTGTATATATAGGTATGATCATTGATTGATAATAAACCTATCATATAATTTTTCTAAATTTGAATTACTTTTCTATTTCTTTTGAAGTGTACTCATACTAAATACTTTTGCATTTTTGTTTGTGATTTTTCTATTCTTTTTTCTATTCATATGCATTCTTAACTAGATTCATTTTTTAAAAAAAAGTCTTTAGAAATGAGGCTTAATTTGGGATATATCTTTTATGGAGAGGATTGTGTGTTGAGCATAGTTTGTGTATCTCATATTTGTGGAAAAGACAGCAATTCCTCCAAACTGAAAAAAAAAATACATTCCTCTCTCACCTGACACAGAGATTGAAATTTGAGCACAGTTATCAGATACCATGACATAATCCATAATTTTCTTCCAATTATATTGACTTCCATACTCATTTGATTAACACTGGATAGCCTGTGCCTTACTTTGGTTAAAACAAAATTTTCTGCATATGTGCAAGAATTCAATTCTGTAGAAACAAGGAGAAATAATGTTACTGGACAGCATGAGGCGTAGTGAATGACCATTGAGGCTCAAAGAAGTTCCTGCTTTTATTGGAAGTTAATGAAAAGTCCAAAGCTTTTCCCCAGTACAGAGTCCATTACATGAAGCATTACTCAGGGTCATTGCAATGCTATGCCTTCACCTCTGTGAGTCTCCTTATTTTCTCTTGAGTAAGTGTCTTGACAAAGTTCAGAGCTCCTGCACAGACAGAGCTGCATATACTATAGTATCCATGGATCTTCACATGTTAGGAAACATTGAATTACAATCCAGATAGTTTCATATTAAAAGTGAAATTGTACTATTTATAAGTGCTGGATGGAATTGGAGAAATTATTTGCTCTCTGCCACTCAGTATCTTCATGTATTAACTGGGATATTTATTCATAAGATTGTTGTCATTGTTGAATTAGATATGTATTTAAAATATATTTATTGAGAAGCTACTTTGAGCAGGGCACTATGCTAGCTATGATAGCAAATGTTTCAGTCCTCATGCCACTTATAGGTAAACAGGGAAAGAAACCATGTATAAGTAGGTGAATGGACACATATTTAATTAGATATTATAAAACACCAAAAATAAAATTTAAATAGATGATCTGATGTAGAAAAATTATATAAGGAATAATACCTTCTCATTTTGGCTTCTTGGGGAGTGGAGTAGAATTTAGAGGTTTGAAAATATGAGATGTGGTCAACCACATGGTCAAAAGCAACTGCAAAGGTACTAAGGCAGGAAAGAACTTGGCAATTGAGACACTAACAATTGTTGAGATTTGAAACAGTCAGCTCACTGCTAACCATGTAGTAATGATTCAGTAAAATCTACTTCCTTTCTTCTGCTTTCCCTTATAAATTCTCATAAAAATAATTTCCTTTTAGGTCTTCGTTGTTCACCAAATTTGATTTGATTCCTGCTCTCATTACATGTGACTTTGTCCAAACATTTGAAGAAGTTGAACTAACTGTTCTCTGAACTTCAGAGACAGAGTAATCCTGTCTAGGAAGAGCCAGAAATCTAACCAGATTAAACCATGTCTGTGTAACTATAGAGACTGAGGTTATCTAATCCTGAGACACAAATACAGTGAATTATGACTTGTGGAAAGTGATAAGAATTTCTGTGGATACCTTATACTAACACCTCCAAGGCTGTTTTTTAATTAAGACACACATTTGTTTCATCAGTGTGAAACTCACAATCATGAATTGTGTATGAAGGAGAAATGTGTGTGTGTGTGTATGTGTGTGTGTGTTTAAGGGGGAAAATAGGCACTAAGAAACAAAAGGCCAGGCGGATTAATGTGTTGATATACTGACTGTTTTCTCCAACATACAATTTTTTCTGCAAAGCCATTCACTTAGTAGACTTTCTCTCTTTGTGTTCTAGGGATATAGTCATTCCTTTTCGTATTAGCCTGTTAACTGAACTGACATGATAACTGTGGGAGTGAAGTGTAACCATTCTCACAGTGGGCACTCAGAGAGATTATCAGAAGTTACCGATGACCAGCTGAAATTTTAGCTGTGCTCTTTAATTCAGGGTATATTTGAATTTGTGTGTGTGTGCCTGTGAGATTGAAAATCAGAAGATGTTAGCAATTATACACATTTATTTTTTAGGCTCACTCTTCTGGCCTCTCAGTCTCTTCTGATATACCTCAAACTCAAACACAGGTTGATTTGGAACTGAAAGCATATTGGAAATCTTTAGGCTGCTGGGCTGACTGAGAAGTGGTCAGAGTACAACTTTCCCTTATAGAGAAGTTACATTGAGTTGCCACCTTCAGTCCAAAGCTCTTCTTACTAAGGACAGCCCAAGGAAGACTGTATCTACTGGGTCTTTTAATTTATGGAGGTACTATTTTGGTTTGTTTGGTTGGTTGGTTTTACCAGTGTTGAAAACCCACAGTCCATATTTCTTCAGGCTTTTGCTCCCCCTCTTTGTTTTTGGATAATTAATATAACTCTTTTACAATAGTTTTTATTTTTATAAGATATATTTAGGAATATTTTTTCCTTCACTGATGACAGTAGCTGACATTGTTTACACATTTGTCAACAATTAAGCTATCCAGTAGCTCTTATACTCAGGTAAAATTTGATTTACTCTAGGAAGCCTTCTCCATCCTCATCAGCTGGGTTAGAGACCTCCGGGTCTCTGATCATATAGGTCTTATTTACATTTTTATCAAATTATGCTGTTCTGTAATTATTGGTTTACTTGCTTTCTCCTCTCCTTCACGATAAAATTCTACAGGGCAGTAACTGTGTGTCACATACAATTGTGCACATCTAGATATTCTCTTGGAACTTGTCATGTAATAGTGGCTAGATGTCACTGTATTAAATGTACACATTTCAGCTTTTTTTCTTATCTTCAGTCATGTACTATACACCCCACCTCCAGCAGACAGAATTACAAGTCCTTGCCAAATTCACATGTCCACTGCTGCAGATTAGGAGTGAAATAATAGATCATAATATATATCACATCAGAATAATATTATGATATCACATTATCATATCATAATATATCATGATATACTATGATGTATGTATCCACATCATAATATGATGTATATTATATATGTAACATATGAAATATTATACATCTGTGATATATGTCATAATACAATACAGATCATATTATGATGTAGACATACACATATAAAGGAAGTGACTCTTCTGCTATTATTAATATTTATTTGGTGATTGAACAGAGAAAATTTGTCAATTAACCCCTCCCTGTTCAACAGTTATCTTTACTTCATTCTCTCTGCTTTCTTGTTCACATTTCCTTTTGTTTGTTTCTTCCTTTACATTTTGTCTGTTCCTCACCAGATGCAGAATAGGAAAGATAGGTTTAGGAACCAGAGGGATTTGCATTGAAAATTCTAACTCATCTATGCATTCTTGGAGAGATCTTGGCATATAATTTTAGCCCCCCCGAAAGTCAAGGGTCAAGTGGAGACACAGAGGTTGTCCCCACAGAGGTAGTGCATGGCCGGCACTACAAAATAATAAATAGTTAAATTAAACAACAGCTCGAAGTCATTTTTTTCATGCTTTATACATGTAGGGTACTGATCATTTTCACCATCCAGTTACCAATTACTTGACTGTAACTCTTATTGCTAGATATTTTGTGATCTACTCTCACAGTTAACATTAGTTTATTTCTTTCCTTTTGCATCCTCTGTATTCTTACAGTTTCTATACTAGTTCAATCTCTCAAAATGTCAAGCACACTAATTAAAAAATACTTTAAGCAAATTAATTAAACATCCTCTCACATACTATCAGTGTCTCCTCGCAGAACCATAATACATAAAGTTGCCAATTTCACCCCCCCAAAATTTCTTTCTCATCGTATAATGACCTTAACAACATTTATTCAGCTCCTTCATTCCTATCACATCAAATAAAAACTCTCTACCTGCCTTACAAAGTGTTTAAATGTGTGCTTTCTATATTCTATTGCCTCTTGAGGAACTTCTAGTAGACAACTCAAAATTAACATTTTGTAAGCTAAATACATTTTTTCCTGTCAAAACACCCTAGTTTTTATTTTTTTACTTTACTTTATTTAACTTGTTTTTTATTGTTGTTCAAGTACAGACCTAGTTTTTATTTTTTTAAACTAAGAGTGCTAGCAGCTATCTAGGCATCTGAAACAGAACCCGAATATTTTCCTCAAATCCCACTTTTTCATTCCTGGAGCAAATGAAGCCACCAAGTAATGCTTAGTTGAATTTCTAAATATCTCTCAACACTATCTCATCTCCATTTTCTTGGATTATTTCAGATCACACTATCATTTATCCAACTCATTTGAAGTCATTTCTCACAGTTCAACATTCTTCCCGAATAGTTCAGTCCATACAGCCTTATAAAAATGGAGCTCACAGCTTTTAGTGCAGACTCATTAACCACAGCACAAATGTGGCATGCAATGCCCTACAAAATCAAGTCTTTTCTGTATCATCTTTGCCACACTGCCAGAAACCTTTTCTCCCTGACAAATTTTCTTTTAGTCCCTCAAATGGCCATGGATTTCACAATTCCGCCTTTAATTGGCTTGAAATATTTTTTCTCACCTTGATTGTGTGGAAAATGTCTACACATCAACTAACACAGGGCATAGTCACTATCCCTCTGGGAATTAGTGAGCCTGATGGGTTCACTCATTTGACTTCAATTCCAACCCTACAATTAACCCTGCTGTAGCTCACATCATTTTGAGTTACAATTGTCTGTGCATGTTCTCAATTACAGAGACTGACCCATCATCTAGATATCTGGTGCAGTAACTGCTCCTTGTGCATACTAGAGAATGGATGAGCACACATTTTATTCTTCTTTAGGGCAGTTGTCCCCATACTGCTCCCAACATGTGATGCTCACTTATTGCACTAACCTTTTCTTCTGACCCTTAATTTATATGTTTTCTGTTCCTCAACACAACTTCCTTTTCACTTCACAATACTTAAACAAACAAATATCACTTCTTTTAATTCTTATAACATCATTGGGAGGTAGGCATTTCTTCTGCTATAATGGAAAATGTAAATAAGACTCAAAATTAATCACTGCTAAAAAGTCTCACACTCAAAAATTAGCATAACCCAAAGAGGTAACAAGGCCTGATGCTACAATTAATATTATCCTTTCTCTATGATGTTATAATCTCATCTAAATGCCATTTGTTCTGAAAGATACCACACTCTCTCCCTTTGTGACTTTGCCTAAATAATCTAGGATTAAATATGATCTACACTTTTTGAGTCACAAAGAACTAGATCATATGCTATTTTATACAATCCTGTCTTAATTTATTTTATCAAAGACTCCTCATCAGAGATAAAAACTTTTGATAACAATAGAATAATAATAATAGATAATAATAGAAATCTCATATGATGAAAATGTATACAAAATAGATAAAGCATTAAGATATGTAGTTCAAAATCAATACATATTAGGAACTCAACATATATTAACTTCTATTATTTTTAAGATAATCCCAAGTATTAAGGTTTATAATATCAAAAACATTATTACATAAGGTGCTTCTATAAATAAAGACATATTAGTATTTCACTTAAGGGGGAAATTTTCAAAATAATAAATCCAAGTCACATGCAAATATATGGTGACAAAAGAAAATTTGACTTTAGGTAGTAAACAGACAATGCCATATCAATGCCATGTATAGATGATGTATCATAGAACTGTATGCTTGAAGCCTATGTCATTTTATTGGCCAATGTCACACCAACAAATTCAATTTTAAAAAGTTTCACCTCACTAGAGACCAAAGATATGAAATTTCACTGTCTGTATATCTCACCAGAAACAATTTTGAGTTTGATAAATTGTAAGTTATAAATACATTTTACATACTATTATAGTGGAAGGTTGGTATAACAGTTTTGAAAATATAATACTAATAGAGCAATATTGACAGAAGTTAAAATTTATATATTCTTTGAACCAGCAATTCTTCCCTCCAGCAATTTATCCTTGGAAAATAATAGACAAAATCTATGAAAATATATATAGAACACTGTTTATCACATTCATGAAGCTCTTCATCATAACATTGTACTAGAAAAAAATAGAAACAAATTAATTGACATCAATGCCATATTCATTAATTAAAATAGTATATGCTTGCAATATTTTGTTACATAATTAATTAATGTGACTGATTGTTCTTTTATATTTATTAATAGGAAAATATTTCAGTGACACATGTTGAGGTAAATAAGCAATTACAAATCAATTTAACACTTTTGATGTCACTTTTGATTATAAAACCATCATTCAATCTCTACCAAGAGAAGGAAAATAAGAGATTCATAAAGAAAAAAATATGGCTATTTCATGATCATGTAATTATAATTGTATAATATTTGCTTTCTAAAATTTTGTGTATAGACATTTAAAAATGTTTCATAATAACAATAAATAAATTAAAGGAGAGCAATTGTCTAGGTTTTAACTTTCTTAGACTAGAATATAAATGGGCATTTCCAAAGAGCACTGATGACACGAGGTGTTTTGCTAAATGCCTTTTAATTCCTACTATCTGGTGGTACTTTTTCCAATGTTACTGATAAGGGTTTAATGACAGACGTGCAGGTAGCTGTGGGGGGGGCTCCACCCACAGAGCCCCATCCCTCCGTCACGGATGAAAATAAAACTACCAAGACATGATCTGCTTGGGGAAGAGAGGTGATCAAACTCTCAAAGGAGAATGACCCAGAGCCCCTTCCTCGCTGGGCTTTTATTGGGTTCAAATACACAAGAATACAGGTAGGTCAGGCAGCGAGGATCAAACAATGGATAACATGTCAAAGAAATCTGAGGGCTTAATCTGAGTCAGTGTCTGTCAGGAAAGGGGGTTGCAAAACTTTGGGAGACACACTCATTTCCTCCTCGGACCCTTATCATTTAAATGAGAGCACTCTTAGCAAAGCAGGTTTCACAGGACTTTACGAATTCTTTCTTATGCCCGATCACCTGGGGAACTGCTCTGGTCGGCACAGGGCTGTACCACTTGCAATCATAGTTTCAGGCTTTAAGCCGATTAGGCCCAGGAAGCAAGAGATAAGCAAGACATCTCCCAGACGGAAATGGGGACTCGGGCTATGTCAGAATAGCGCAGGGGTGGGGGGTGGGCGGTGAGGGTCCATCACCCCCTCTTTGCTGCAGCTTCCGAGTCCTTCCATGAAGGCTTTCCAAGTGGTCATGTCTGGCTTAGCTTGCCCCTCCCGTGAGGAGTCTTACCCATCATTGACTAACCGACTAAGCACTGGAATCAGAGATGGATGAGGCAGAAGTGGTGCTCCTGCCAGGGAGATAAGCTTTGTCTCCTTAGTGGCTCATGTCCTCTTGACAGAACAAACCCAGGTGAAGTGGGTCCTTTGGCTCTTACTCAGCCCACCATGGGGTGAGGGTTACAACTCCTGAAACCAGGCTGAACAGTCCGCAACAAGTAGCCACATGTGGGGCTGGAATCAAATTCCAGGTTTGAGTTATTTATAGTCTGACATTGATAATCTGTGTTTCAGTGCAAGGATTTTGGAATACCATTGGTTTATACACCATAGTATTTCATTAGCATATGTAATGAACTACACAAATCATTAGCAAATGTTCAGTTTTCCTTCTTTTGCATGCCTGTGTTGACATAAGAAACATCCACACCTGTTTGTAAAGAATTTTTATAAGTTTATTTGAGCCAAATTGACAATAATTGCTGGGAAGTAAAATCTCAACAGATTGAGAAAATGCTTCGGAGAATGGCAGTTTTGCAATTTATTTTATACGTTAGAATCAAAGAAGGATACATAAGGAGAGTTACCTAAAATTTGTTGGCGATAGATTAGGGAGGAAAGAGAAAGCAAAGTGGGGAAACCTCTGAGATTGGATAAACAGTAAAACAGAGAGACACATATTTCTTGTACATTGGTGGGAATAGGAGAGTTAACAAGTAACATTTAGGGCAAATAGAAATGATATGTTGGTGACAAGATAACCATGAGCAATTCCATGGTCCCTGTTCTAGTGGGTGATTGTGCCCTGAGGGGTCTGGAAAAGAGTTGAATTTGACATTCCATAGGTAGACTGACCTAAATGCACGAAAGGAATAAATAGAATTAGTTAAGATAAAGGTTGGCCTTTGTTAAGGAAGATCCTGGCCTAAGACACGACTACCCACAATGACTGGCCTTTAGATAGGACATTTTAATTTCAGACCATCCTATGCAGGTATTTCAGGTTTCTGAGTTTATAAGGCATGTCATGTAGCTCTTCCCTGAGCTTGTCAGGTTTAGTATGTGCCACCTTTCTTGTCCACACTTAATAAGAATATATTTTCTGTCCCTTTATGTAAGGGCCAGGTGACAGGCTTTGCCACTGGATTGTGGACAGGAGTGAAGGTGTGCCAGTCTCCAGCAGGGGTTTGCATGTGGCCTTTTCAGCTCTGTCCTCTACCATAAAGAGATTATTCCCCAAGTAACAGCTTAAAAAAAATAAATGATGTACGACCACAAGCTTAAACATCTAAGTATCAGGTTGTCAAAGATCAGCAAGAGTTTCTCCTGCAAAAGATCCCACCACCTGTCTCAGCCTACAAAAATGTAGGCTCAGCACAAATTCTCAAGTCCTAATTAATGTATCCCTCTTTTCCATTCCCCTTTCCATCTCTCAAAGCTCACCTGCCTCTCATTCACAAGCTCAAACCTAGTATCCTAAAGAGAAGGGGCTTCTAGAGAAAGTACCCCCTGGTTTCCCACTCTACCATGCAGTCAATGAATAAATGAGTAATGGTGGTGTTCAGAAGACAACACATTATGTGGTAGGGTCCTTTTTCTAAAACAAAGCACAAAATAGCATACACATTTAAATACTTGGTAAAGCAGTTTTAATAAGTGATAGATTCTCCTTGGCTCTGTCAATAAATCAACACAGGGCTTAGGATAAATGCCTACAACTAGTGAGAATTAGTTTATTTAAATGTAAAATAAGGGATTGAAAGAAACTGATAATTACAAGGAGCCTGGAGAATAACTTTTTACTACTTGGCTAAGGCTGGTCTTATTGTTTTAGAAGAGGATGCAAATTGGTAAATGCAGGGCCAGTTGGTGGTGTTGCCAGGGCAAAGTGTGTTGCTATAACATTGGTACCTAGGTCCCAAGGATTACGTAAAGCTGGTGGTTATGATAATCATCATTTACCGTTAAAGTAACATCTTTTTCGGAATAGAAACCTATGAAAAAGTTTATAGGAAGAATGATGTAGGATGGCAAGGTGGCCATAAAGGAGATACAGATATTCAGCCAGAGAAACTTAGTGCTAACAAACTTACTGGCACAGTGAGGAAACTGTTGTGAAAAAAATGAAGATATTCCAGATAAAGTGACACCGGGTAAAAAACTTCAAAGTAAAGGGACTTTGAGCTATTTCATGGCATTGAAAGGCCAAAGTATAAAATGTTGGAAACTGATCCTTAGAAATATCCCAAGGCATAGAAAAGATATTTGCTCCATATCATAAATTATTTAATAAGAAAATAAAAATGCTGTCCATTCTTGATAAGCTCTTACAAAAAATTAATGCTTAATGTTCCTAATGTTTTAAATTAGTGTACTAAATAAATATTCAGTCTACCATGTTTTTATTTCCCTATATATGTATAACTAATAATAAGATTTTTAATTTTTTGACATAAATTTGCAAAGGTCATAGAATAATCATAATTTTCCTGTTGATTATTTGAATGGGTTTGTATGGTTAAAGATATAAAATAGACAGTTGAAGTAGATCCCATTAATACCCTTTCTGAGTACAGACCTCAGCATAAATGAATTAAAATAAACATCGGAAAGACAGGAAAGAAAGAAAAAAGAAAGAATGAATGAAAAAAGGAAGGAATGAAGGAATCCAAGGAAGGCAAGGAAATCTGTGCATGTGGTATTTAATTTGCTCAATGTATGCAATTTTGGTAAGAGATTGTTGTTTACTTTGCATTGTCTTCTTGTGGGACCATTTTTTCTCAACTGTCTTGTATACTAATTGGCTTGGTGAAAAAGAACTCATTATTTCAGTCCAGTAAGTGTGCAATGTGTGGTTCCATTGTATTTGGCTGAAATTCCATCTCCAATGCCTTTATCTCTGTAGAAGAACACTTTAATCTGTGCTAATATCTAGTGTTTGTCAATCTCATCAGATGTTCCTTTCCACCTCTGTCACATTGGGTAACTGCATAGTCTCCCTCAGGCCGTAATCCAGTACACATTGTGTTTTCTGTTCATTAGCTCTATGTCTACATTAAAGGAAGGTGCATATACACACACACAAAAGAAAACCCTGAATGTTTATTTTTGAGGGATATGTAGAGAAATATCTAAAATTAAAGTCACAAGGTTAAGAATTACAATCCAATCTCTGAGAAAATTAATTATCGGGAAGGGTAGTTACATATGATTCCATGGTTACAGAAGCATTCTGGGTTCATGGCTTCTACCTGGTGTTTTGAATGAAAACTGCCTACCAGAAAGCTACACAAGGAATTATGCCAAAATGACAAATGAAGAAGAAAATATCCATAGGAAACTCTTGGATGTACCTCATATTAGACAAGGTTCAATACTAAGATATGTTGTGATACTGAGTGCACAACAATGCTTCTAAAGATTTAGAAGGGAAACCATTTCCCCTGGGTTTTCTAACTGGGTGGTAAAACCTGTGCTTCTCAAGCTTTAAGTGTAGTTGTACTTGTCAAAATCCCAAGTGTGAGTGGTTTAGATGAGATTGACTGTGATGATTAATCAGAATATTATATACATGACAATCACTTCGACCAATAAGTAATAAATAATATATTCATAAACTTTTAAAAGAAAAATGGTAGTATAAAAACTGACAGGAGCTGGAGAAAACACAACTTAGTTAGGGTAACTATGTATCCCTGTTGGCACAAGATTTAGTTACTTGATTGACCTTACATAATTTTTAATAGCTATAGGAAACCATTCTGAGTGGTGTGTGCCCAGAGAGTACCCACGCCCATGGATAGGTTCTCTTGTGGAGAATCAGGCATGCAATGTACCTAGGATGCTTTGAGACTTGCTTTGCTAAAACTTCCTCACCCTGAATTGAGGCAGCAAGTTCTTACTGTAACTTCCTGCAGTCTGTGCTAAACCTCCCCAGTATGGAGTGTGACCGGTTCAACTATTATCCCCCTTGGTCTGCAGCATCTTTCTCTTTGAAGTAATTAGTGGCATCCTCTCCTTTGTTTTCTGTAAAAGGTAACCACCTAAAGCTAACCTGTGCATAGTAAAAGAGGACCTTCATGTAATGTGCCCAGAAAAAAAATAAAGACCACTCAAGGCAAGGGCTGAGGCTTCTTCTCCTCTTGAGAGGGAAGCCAGGCCTCCCCTTTTCCTCCACGGGACTTGGTAGTCCCTGTGAATTTCTCATATCTCAACCACAATGGCACAGACCCCATGAGCTGGCATCCACATCAAATAGCATCTCTTTTACTACTAAAATTTTAAAGTCTGGATAATGTATAGTTAATTTGGTAGATAAGGTGCAGTTGTTCACCCTATTAAAGATGCATTAGATTGTGGAACTCCTACAAGACTTACTTTTGGGCTATCTACAATCTTTAGAATTGGACAAAGACATGGGTGACAAGGGGATTTTGGAGATTATAGTACCTGATGAACCAAGTATGTTACTGAGAGAAAATTAGGCAATAAGGAGGCTCACTGCTAGGAACTGAATGTTTGCATCTCCCCCAAATTCATGTGTTAAAACTTAATCCCCAGTACAACCTTGTTTGAAGTTGGGGCCTTTTGGACATAATTATGACATGAAAATAAGACCTTCATGAATAGGATTAGCGACCTTACAAAGTAGGCCTGAAAGAACTTTCTAGCCACTTCTACCATGTGAGGACACAGCAGAAAGTTTGCTGTCTATGAACCAGAAAATGGGTTCTCACCAGACACTGAATTTGCCAGTGTCTAGATCTTGAACTTTCCAATCGTTGGAACTGTGAGAATAAATTTCTCTTGTTTATAAGCCATTCAGTCTATAATATTTTATAGGAACCCAAATAGATTAAGATACTCATATGATGATCTTTCTCCACAAGCTCTTTATTAGTTTCATAAGCATTCAAGTATCTGCATATACCTTGGGCATTTTTCAAGGTGCTACTGTTGACAAATAGCACACATTCAGGCAGAGACAAAAAGAGAGTATTTCCAAATAGAGGGGACACTTTGATCACATACAAATAGTATTATGAATACTATAATATCATAAATTCCATCCAGGATGTTACATAATTTTGGGAGACCAGTATAAAATACAAAACTGGGGTCCATTGATCAAAAGTTATTAAGAACCTTAAGACTGCAAAAGTAGAGTATTAGACTTAATTAGTCTAAATTTAGTCTAATTAGAGCACTAGACTAAGCATTGGGCCTGAGGAAATGCACAGGTCTCATGCTCAGAATGTGGCCCTGTCACAGACAGGAAAAATGTATCCTGGCAGAACAGAAACATAAAGACTCATTGTACTGATACTGCTAACTTTGATGACCAGAGTTAGGTTGATGAAATTTCCTGTTGTATGTGAATTTATAAATGCCATCACAATTATGTAAAGCATTTAGAATCTCCCACTGAGCCTCGTATGCAGCCAAGGCACTGTTAGTTAAATTCTGACAATTACATCAGCTTATCTTAGTTGGAGCTAGTTATCAGAAAATTGTCTGAGGATTTAATATCTTTAATTGTTATTTGGGTAAGGAAGGGGAATGTGGTGTCATTCTGGAAGTTAAGTCTGTCCCTATGGTAGGTAGTGGCATGTTCAGCTTTCCACTATATAGTATTACAGAAAGTTTACTATTATTTTTGTAGAAAATAAAAAAAATACAGCAAGGTATTTTGCTCGAAAAACTTCTAGTAGTATCTGCCCTGAAAGACTGTGCAATGAAAAGAAAGAAAGGGGAAAAGAGAGTAATCGCACATCAAACCCTCCTCACACACTCTCCTGCATGATCTAATCCTGCTATATCATATAATTCCTAAGACTAATGTAAAGTCACTGTTACTTACCTCATTTGCAGAATGTGGAAACTGAGATCTGGATGGACTAAATCATTTCTCCAAAGACATATAGCCAGTGATGAATGGAGCCATGGCTTGAATTCAGGCATATAGGTGTTTTACAAGACAAACAAACAAACAAACAAACAAACAAAAAGCCATGCCTTTCATGCAAAACTATAATACATAAACAGCATCTGAGCAGCACAGGTTCCCCTTGACCTTTACATAAGTGCATTATAACATTAGAAATTCCTTTCAATCAAGAGAGGCAGGACCAAGGTCCTACAAGGTGGGTTGCAGTGGTAGTGAAGGTGGAAAGACTTGGAGTTAATATCACAGGCCTGAAAAAGTGCAAGTGTGGAGTACTTAAAACAATAGTTTTATAGGACCTATGCCAGAAAAGTAGTGCTTCACTGAGTTCATCTGAGGCTAATTTTCAATAGTAACATGAGTCAATAGAGATAAGCAGGAGATACAGTAGTTTCCTATCAGAGAAACAAAATTCTCAGTCAGACACAGGACTCAGGGATTTACTGTACTGGTAATCCAAATAGAGTTTGATTGATAGTATCTTTCTTGTTTGGTGATAATTTTAGCCAACTGTATTGAGGAAACCAGCTCCTTCATTAACCTCCTGATTTCTAAAATGTTTCTGATATAATTGAATCACAACTTAAATCACAACCCTTTCAACACAATCTCTGTGCTGTTTCCTGCACTCCTAGTTCCCATTCAAAGTAATTAATTACTGAACTTTTCTGCTGTCTGAAGTTGGTCTACATAACTTCTAATTCTCTTTTCTGCCTTGAGTCCCTGTAAGACTGCACTACGTTGCGCTGTCCCATGCTTTCTGAACATTTGTATCCTGATCTGTTACCTCAAGACTAAAGAGGATACAGAATACCTCTTAGTATCCTTGGCAGATTTTTTCAGATGTTAAGTCATCTGATGCTACCCAAGTAACGGGCAGTCCAGCTTCACTGCAGACACTGTCTAGTGTATACAGAGTCCCTGCCTGATCAGGTGGCCCACACATATGACCTTATTTATGTTTTAACTATCCAATAGGCTAAAATGTATCTATTTTAGAGAAAGCTTTTAAAAGTAACACATGGTAATTCTAAAAGTCTTAATCAATAGAAACAAGTATAAGAAGCAAAAAAATATATTAATCACAACAAAACCTGTCATCTATGCTAGGAAGACTGTGCTGAACTTTTGGGTTATATTTTCTGATCTTTTATTATTTTTTTTTTTTATTTGAGAATACATTATTAAAGGTGGGGACAGTGAAACAAAGGGCTTAGGGTAGAAGAAGCAACAAGAGACAGCCTGGGCATTACTCTGCTTTGGATCTCTAAAAATGTTGTAGGAAAGAAGTGAATCATGGTGAGGCTGCTGTTACCCCTGACGGGGTCAGGGGGTTGGCCCAGGGCAAGCTGCCACTGCCCATTGCTTTCCTGCTTGCAAGCTTTGTGGGGTCTTTTTTCCCCATAAGCGTAAGTTTGTGTTTTCTTTTGTTGTTACTGTTATTTTTCAAATATTTGAAATAGAGTTTAATGATACAACATGAGATACATAAACCTTTTTAATTACTAAATAATGAACCATTGCATAAGTAGTGACCCTGTACTGTTGGTAAAATTTTAGGGTATTGCAACATTCTAAATACTATTTTTTTGCTTAGTAAAAAAATGCCCTTAATGTAGCAATACAAATTACTTACTAAACACAATTTCTTAATATACAGAAGTGGTTTGGTCCCCATATTTTATTTTGACTCTGCAGTCCTTCCTTGGATGCTTTCCAGTCTTCTGTTTGATAAGATGCTATCCCCATATTTTCTTTTCATTAAATATGTAACACAGTTTCACAGTGTCCTGCCTATGTCATTATTCAGAAGTAATAACATTTTTCTAAATTTAATATTCCTATTTCTGAAAATGTGTTAGAAAATTGTGGAAGCTCTGCAAAAGGCAGTGCCATGCTATTTTTACAAAAATAATATTCCATCATACATATCTGTTGAAAGTAAGATTGGGGCCCATGTGAAAAGTTGTTGAAGATGGGCCCCAGCCTTGTTTCACAAGCCTTCTTCTTTCATCTCTAGTTAGAGCTTGTGTACCTTGCATATGCCTTCAGCTTGTTTATTTTTCCCTACGGCATTGTCTTCCTAAGGGGTATCCTACTGCACTTAAAGATACATTTTTTCAGATGTTAAATACAATGTCTGAATAATCTCATCAGGCAATAGAATAAAAGCATAATTTTCTCCTTTCTTGTTGACTTTAATCAAACCTGGCTTCCTCTGACAGGCTGGTGATGACACAGTTAAAATATCTTTTAAAAATAGTCACAAGAAGGGAAAGTTCTATACAATTTCCTCAGGCCATATGTCTTAACTACTTAATAGAAAGAGTTTATTTTGGCGATTATTTTAAACATTTGCTTATATTTTAAGGAATCTCAGTTTTGAGATGTCCATATGATCAAATATACTTCAAGACAACCATCATTTTCTCGTGTCTTGCTTTGAATCAGTAAGTATATTTTTAATGAGATCACAGCTTCAGAGTAGTTCTTTCAGAACCATGTGTCTGGCAAAAGTCAACATAGAAATAGATCACATAAATACATTCATTAAAATATGAAAACAGACCCTGGCTGGTGCAGCTCAGTGGATTGAGTTCGGGCCTACGAACAAAAGGGTGGCCGATTCGATTCCCAGTCAGGGCACATGCCTGGGTTGCTTGTGGGTCAGGTCCCCAGTAGAGGGCATGTGAGAGGCAACTACACATTGATGTTTCTCTCTCTATTTCTCCTTCACTTCTTCTCTCTTTAATAAATAAAGTCTAAATTTTTTTTTAAAATATGAAAACAGGAATATATTTATAAGACATGTGCTGGCTTATATAAGAAATACCTTCCCTGACTTCAAAGGTTTTATAAATAATTATAAAAATAAGTAATGTAACTTCAGGTCAAGATGGAGGTATAGGTAAACATGCTTTGCCTCTTCACACAACTACAGCAAAAATTACAACTAGACTGCAAAACAAGTATCACCCAGAGTTGTTAGAAAATTGAGCTGTATGGAAGTCTGACACCCAAGGATTTAAAGATGCTGCATTCATCTAGACAGGTAGGAGTGTGGAGACATGAAGAAGGGCAGAGAGGTGGGGAGGTGGAGAGAGGCAGTGGAGCGAGGAGTCCCACATTCACACATAGTGAATAAAAATTGGGAAGGATACTTTGAGTGCAAGTGATGCCAGCCCCAGACCAGACTACCCAGCCCAGGGTTCCAGTGCCAGGAAGATAAGTCCTCATAATTTCTGGCTGTACAAACCAGTGGGGGTTGGGGCTGCAATAGAAATTTCAAGATTCTCAGGAGGCTCCTCTTAAAGGGACCACACAGGTGTCAAGACATACACAGACCTACTCCCTCTGAGACTCAGCACCAAGGTAATGGCTGGAAGGGCACAAGTGTCCTATGGGGATAAAATGAAGTGATTAGCAACAGGGCGAGTGCTGGGAAACAGCTTCTTTCCTGGCAAATCTCCAGAGGCCAGGCAGCGGCATTGTCCCTTCTCCAAGCATTCCCCTGCACAGAGCCACAAAGCAGTGAAACAGATTGCCCCACCCTGGAGATAACCTAAGGCTCCACCACACAATTTACAGGTGCCTTTTCTATGATAGGACGTACCACTAAGGGAGTAAAAGCAGCTCTACCTAAAACATAGAAGCAAACACAGGGAAGCTACAAAATTGAGGAAACAAAGAAATATGGACCAAATGATAAACTAGAACAAAACTCCAGAAAAAGAACTAAATGGAATGGAGATGAACAACCTATCAGATGCATAGTTCAAAATGCTAGTTATCAGGATTCTGAAAGAACTCTTTAGGTACTACTATAGCAGCATAAAAAAGAAATGAAGGTTGCATTAACTGAAAAAAAAAAAAAAAGAAAAATCTACAGGGAATAACAGTGGAAGAGATGAAGTCAAGAATCAAAATAACAATTTGGAGCATAAGGAAGAAAAAATGAATTCAATCAAAACAACAAGAAGAAAAGAAATAAAACAAAACAAAACAAAACAAAACAAAAAAAAAACAAAAAACAAGGCTAAAATAAGCAGCCTTTGGGACTCCAAATGTATGAACATCTAAATAATAGAGGTGCCAGAAGGAGAAGAGGAAGAGCAAAAAATTGAAAACTTGTTTGAAAAAATAATGAAAGAAAACTTCCCTAATTTGGTAAAGGAAATAGATATTCAAGTCCAGGAAGCACAGAGAATCCCAAACAAGTTGGACCCAAAGAAGACCACCAAGACACATCATAATTAAAATGCCAAAGGTTAAAGATAAGAGAATCTTAAAAGTAGCAAGAGAAAAGCAGAGAGTTACCTACAAGGGTGTTACCATAAGACTGTCAGCTGATTTCTCAAAAGAAACTTTGCAAGTTAGAAGGGACTGTCAAGAAGTATTCAAAGTGATGAAAAGCAAGGACTAACAACCTAGATTATTCTATCCAGCAAAGCTATCATTTAGAATTGAAGGGCAGATAAAGTGCTTCACAAACAAGGTGAATCTAAGGAGTTCATCAACACCAAGCTATTATTGTATGAAATGTTAAAGGGGACTATACGACAAAAAGAAGATCAAAACCATGAACATTAAAATGGCAACAAATTCACAACTATCAACAACTGAATCTAAAAAAACAAACTAAGCAAACAAGCAGAACAGGAACAACACCATAGATCTGGAGAACAGTTGGAAGATTATCAGTTGGTAGGGAAAGGGGAAGAATGGGAGAAAAGGTGCAGGGATTAAAAAGTACAAATTGGTAGGTGCAAAATAGAAAGGGGAATGTTAAGAACTGTATAGGAAATGGAGTAGCCAAAGAACTTACATGCATGGCCCACGGACATGAACTAAGGAGAGAGGATTGCTGGAGGAAATGGGGGGCACCCGGCAGTGAGGGAAAGGGGGAAAGTTGGGACGACTGTAACAATATAATCAACAGAATATATTAAAAATATGAATACTATAGTTTGCTTAGATTTTGGAGTGATTGTTTCTAAAGGTGAGGACTTTTGCATTAACTGGTAGAGATGCATTTGATACAGGACTTGAAACTAAGGTGAGATTTAAAAAGGAAATGTATTTTGCAGTTTTGCTAATGTCAGGGATAATGGTATGACTTCATAAAAGTTATTTAGATAACTCAATAGGGAAGGAAAAATATTAAACTTATTTAAAGATTATAATAAACTCAAACTTCTAGACCAAAATAAATAAAACAAGTCAAACATAAGATTAATTTAAAATGAGTCATGTGACCTTGTCCAAGTTATTTACCTTATCAATTATTATACTTATTTATTTAATACAAATATTTACCAACTTCTCTAGCAAAGAGTTTAATATGAATATTAATATATATTATATATAAGTATATATACATACACACACAGGTCTAATTAGCTGTGTAATTAATGTGTTCAATATAAATATTTTTAAATCTGTGTAATTGGGTATACCTGGGCATCAGTGTCACACAAACTGTTCTAGTTACATTAACAATGGCTGGACTTTTTCTGGACAGACCTCATAAAACAGGAGTTTCTACATACATTCTCCTGTAGAGTTTTGTGCCTCTTTAAAGGAAGACATTTACATTTTTCCTGATGAATTTAACACAATTTTCTTGGTGAAAATAAGATTTGGAAGTATACAGTAGAAAAATGAAAACTGAGCAGAACCACCCATACCACTCTCTGCCTGAGGCTTTAGAGAAGCCATGTGCATTATCCTCTTCCACCAATTGTTAACAACCCAGATGCTGACTCTACATTCAATGTTACTCATGAAGCCAAATCAGCAGATTTCTGGGGTTCAACCACGTGGTGTTTTAAATGCCTTAGATGACCAGATATTCTTTTTATCAGACTGTCTTTGAACCTAGTCTGTCTAGTCACTCCGACATAGACTTATTTTCACAAGCAAGCAATATCACTTCTCAGTTGTCTAGATTCCCAAAATACCCTTTAAATATAAAAGCTTCACCAGTGGACTGTTGCAAAAATTATGCATTCCAAAATAAAAGAAGGACCAGCTCCACGTTTCCTCCAGCCTATATTATTACTAGTAATGACATCTCTGTCAACACTGTAGAAGAAGAAAACACTTTATGGTAACTCCAGTCTCAGTGAGTCCCAGATTCCAGGTAGAGCCAAAACTCTCCCAGAATGCATTTCATTGACTTTCCTGAAAGATCCTGTGCTGTTGTCTAAGATTAGGCAGAACCTTAAGGAAAAGCATGTTCGACACAGAGGACCTTCAAGCTTATTATGAATCACAATTAAAAAGCTTAAAACAAACTAGAGGAAAAAGAAATTTCTGCATTTGAAGGTGGAAAGAAAACCAATCAAATTCTTGTGGACAGATGTAGCCAGTTAGTGCTCTGAATGAAGCTACTATCATTCAAGAACACTTGAAAATAAGAGTAACTTATTAGAAATGGAAGCATGTGATTTCAGAGAATGCCTCAGTGAAGCCAGCAAAGGCTCCAGAATCTTGCAAGAACAAATTGAGGAAATGAGAACAAGTAATAAAGAAAAAACAATACAGTTGTTTGACTAATACGTAGACTGCAGACTGTAGAAGAAGTATCTGAGAAAGTTTACATATTCTCAGATGATAAGGAAGCTAGACTAACAGGAAAACAAAATGTTTCAAGATATTCTAGAAAAGTATGACTCCTTTGGAAAAGAGCACAAAAGAGTGAAGGATACATTAAATGGAGTGAGCAAAAGTAGGCTTACAGCTGTGAGTATGTAAAACAGAGTTTGTTCTCGTATTATTATTTATTAATTATTGTGTTGTTTTCCATACAAGCAACTTTAAACCTTTTTTTTCCATACAAGGTCCTGTATGACAGAGAATTACTTGATCACAGACTCAGATTGTTGACCTGAAAAGAACAATTTCAAAACTTGAAGCTCAGGTTAAGCAAGTAGAGCATGAAAATATGTTGTCTTCATCACAATCCTGGAACTCCCGTGACCCGCCCCGAGCCACCACACCACATCAGCCACCACTGACGTCAGCAGGTGGAAGTGCTGATGCCAGGAATGGAGTATTCTCTCTTTAGTGGCCAGCCCTGGGACATGCAGGGCAGGACTGCGGCTAATCAGCTAGAGAAACCTGTGTTCCTGGGTACCATTCTCCTCCAGAAAACAATCCTTCACCTGGCAGTTCACCACGAAACTTACTGATGAGCAAGAGAGAGAGACTGATAGAGAGACAAAGAGAGAGCAACTTCAGACACACTTATCATGAGACCTTTCATGCTGAAAGTCACCAGAGGGGAGAGGGGAGGGAATTTCAGGGGAAAAGGGGAAGGATTTACAGGAACAAGTATAAAGGACACATGGACAAAAACTATGGGGGGGGTGGAAATGGGAGGGAGGTGGGGAGGGTTGGGGTGGCGGGTTCGGGTGAGAATAAAAGACAGAAAACTGTACAAGATCAACAATGAAAATAAAAATTTTAAAAAAATTAAAAAAATAACTTAGTGAAGAAAAATATTTAAAAATTGGCTCACACAGACAGAAAAAAAGAGGACATTTTAAAAAAATTAGTGAATCCTTAGGAAACAAATGCTTGTTGGTGCAGGTCAGTCCCCAGAAAAACAGGCCCAGCAAAGGCAAAAGAGCTGTAATTCTGCTTCACAGAGATAGTCTCATCTTAACCACGTTCAAATCTTCAATCAAGCACTCCAACAAAAAGATTATGTCAACACCATGACTGTGGCTTAAAGTTCAAAGTGGTCCCCTGAAGGAAATGTCCCTAGGATTTGTCCCTAGGATTTAGTCAGCTACTTAGCAAAAATGAAAACAGTACTATTGAACTTTATATACTTTTGGATGATTTAGATACTGTTCCTGTGTCTACATTACAATGTACCAATCTAAGAAAAAATAACTCCAGTTGCTTCCTCTAATGACTGAGAAGAAAACAAATCAGAAAAAGATGCTGACATTCATGCGAATCATAATTATTCCCTGGAAGTGCTGCCAAGTGGAGTGAAGAATGTCTCGTGCAATCAGCCAGGGAGAAAAATCTGTTACTATGGGCAGTGTTCGCCTCCTGAGCAGTGTTAGCCCACTTCTGTAGCATCGTGTGGTCATGGCTTTGAGCACAGTGCAAAAACGAGGAGACCAACTGAAACAGGATAGTTTTTTGATAAATTTATAAAAGAAAAAGACCAGATTGAGGCATCACTAAGGTGAAGGGCTTCCACTGGAGGACAAATCACTTTGCAGACTAGGTTAAATCAGATGGAATATCTCAGCTTGAATCAGCTTCAGAGGCTTGACCCTGGAAGCCTTGGAAGATGTTTTGGAAAAGATTGAGAATTAGGCTCAGTTCGAATGACATTAAAAACGTTTCATATGTTGTACACCTCTGCAAATTTTTTTGAGTTTTGTAGCCATTAAATTTTGAGATATTTTGTACCGTTTATAGGCCTTCAAACCATAATTTTATAATCATGCCTTTTTTATACTTGCTGTTTTATACTTCAAATGACCACATATTTTAAAGATATTTTTGTTAGTCTCAAGAATCTCTTAGAATATATTTTACTATTTAAAAAGTATTATTTTATATAGTGTGTGTCTCCAACTTGTAACAAGGATAAGGATATGTGATCTGAGAGGCACAAATAGTGTTATTCTCTAGCAATTAAATTTGCACACCAATTTTATAAACTTATCTGGCATTGTGAATATGATTTTTTAAAAATAAATGCTTAAGAACAGCTTCCATAATGATAGGCTAATACGTGCTGAATGCAAAAAATAATTACAGCATACTCATAATTTTAATTGTTTTGAGTTTCTTTTTTTAATTGATAATACAATTCCTATTTAAAACATTTGTCTTAGAGCAAATATTAGATTGGTAATAATGGAAATATTGAAAATAATGGTATACTGAAAAGCTTTGAAACTTACATGAATAACTCATTTCTGTTAAACTTTATTACTTGTTAAGGGAAGAAAAATGAGAGATGTAATTTTCTAATTGTGTCATATATAGCACTTTTCAGAGAAAGTGAAATACTTGGAGAGCTGTAGCTCTCTCTGAATATAACTCTGCCCCAACTGAGTTATAGTCATGACTCTGAATGCTACTTGTACCCTAGCCTTGAAAATAAATTGACAGATAAAGCTCGGACAAAATACAGGTTACTACCTGGTTAGGCTGTAAAAGCAGCCCTGGTTTCCTTAATGTAAATAGCTTCAGGTGTCAGTCAAAGTTATCATGCAGACTTTTCTTTTTTTAATTGTTGTTCAAGTACAGTTGTCTCCATTTTCCCACCACCACTTTCCTGGCCCCACCCACCCCCACCTCCCACACTCAATCCTTCCCCCTTTTGGCTTTGTCCATGGGACCTTTACATACGTTCCTTGACAACAATTTCCCTTCTTTCCATCATTATCACCCTCCCCGTTCTCCTCTGGTTACAGACATTTTTAAGCCCTCTCCATTCCTCCTGTTCCTACAAAAAAGTATAATTAATACTCCACTAGTAAGTTGCTGTAAGAACACTAGGTTGAGATCAGAGTGACTTTGTCTGCTTGTTAATGGAAGGGGCTGTGTGTAGTTGGAATTTGGCACCTCTACCTTGGTCTTGCTGGAGGACTCCAGCTCCCTGCCTTGGCATTTCTTCCTGGCTCTTGGAAGTGGTGCCTGGGCAGAAGGCCCTGCTCAAATCAGGAGCTCCAGCAGGTGTGTGTCCTGACTGCTGGTTCTAGTCCCGGCTACTTACCTACCCACCCCTGGGTGGTCAGTCAGAAGCTAGTGTCCACATCGTGAAACTCCATATGTGTTGATAAATAGATTTATTCCATACTTTCACAATTGATTTTGGAATTTTCCCTGTCATTTTTTAAATCTCCTTGTTAAGTTACAGAAAAGACTCATTTTAACCAGGCTCCAGAACACCTTATGTCAAGCACAATCAAGGGATTGCTTTTACTTGTGACTTTAATGTGTTCCTATACATGACATTGAAAGCTAACTTGAAAATTAAATATATATATATACATATATATATTCTTAATAATAGTTGTGTCAACTTTTATCACTTTTCTCTATTGCAATTATTTTTCAGAATAGTGGTCTTATGATTTCCCTTCTTTTTAGTAACAAAGCAAGGTTTTAAAGTGTTCATTTGACTGATTTTTTTATTAAGCTATAATTGACACATAATTAAAGCATATTTTTGAAACATAATTATATTTTTAAAGTATTTTCTTATATCCACACTTGACTGAACCAAGTGTTGTTAATAGAATTACAAAGTAAAACTATCCCTCTCCCCTTTTAATTACGTCTTTGCTATAGCTTAACTTGTTATAGCTGATAAGGGGAATCACTGGTCTCGGTCAATTAATTGCTGCAGGCTAGAGGATTCCACACCTCCTTGTTTATTGGAATCACTAGGGGATACTTTTACCCCTCTCCCGATGCCCAGGAAAACCTCAGACCTATGCAATGAAAATTCCTGGGTATGGATTCCAGACATCTGTAATTTTTATGGCTTCTGAAGTGACTCAAAGTGCAGACCACTTTGAGAATCATGTCAATATTATTTTCTAAATATCAAATATCATCCAAAGTTGAACTATGTCTAGAAGAGTAGGTGTATATGTGTACGTACTCATAATTTTATCCCCTACCTCCCAATAGTCTTGACATTGCAACTCACATAGTGTAGTTTGTTGGAAATTTTGTTTGTTGAAATGTACATATATGGCATTAGTTTTGGAAGAGAGAAAGTGGGCAAGGAATTATGAATACTTGTGGGTATATTATTTTCCAAATCACAACTAAGCAAGTAAAATCTATGAGCCATTAGAAAGAGATGGTGACCGGAAAAATGAAAGTAAGTTCACAGCAGAGGAACATGACAAACACCACAGCCAAACAGATCAAGGTTAGCATAAAAATGAAGGCATATTGATACTATAAGATGAAAATAAAATTATCACTATGGTATTCTTCCCAGAAAACATAACCCAAGTATTACCATGATAATTTTCAAAAATAAATGAAAAAGTCCAATAAAAAGACATTCAGCAAACTATTTGACCTGACAGAACTACTCAAAACTGTCAAGGTCATAAGAAACAAGAAAAGTACATATGAGAAACCATCACAACCAAGAAGAATCTAAAGAAACATGATGGTTAAATATAATGGCATATGGTGAATAAAATTACTAGGCAAGAAAATGGACATTAGGTGAAAACTAATGTCATTTAGATAAAACTTCAACATCAGTTAATAACAATGTATCATTATTGGTTAATTAATTGTGACAAACATACCATACTAACATAAGATGCTACTATGGGAAAACTCTGTATTATCATTCCAATTTTTCAGTAAATCTAAAACCTTTATAAAATAAAAAGTTTATTTAAAACAAGGAGAGACATGCAATGCTTGAAAAGTCTTTGCACCCACATTATGAAGACAGTATTAAGATTTGCTTTCATTGTAAGAAGAATATAAAATTATTAAATTGCTTATTCTTTCCATATCTTTTGAGCAACACTGGAAATTCTTCCTACTGAAAAATATTCAATAGGTCCGCCATGCTAAAGACATCCTCTTTCTTAACTAATACTTTTAACTTCTTGAGGACAATTTTTCTAATCTATGTCTCTCCAGCGTGCCTTCTCATATAATATTCAAAATAATATTTCCTTCTCTTGCCTACTTCTTTTTTTCATATATTTGCACAGTAGTAATGTGTTAATAATTGTGTAATTTACTATGCCCCATCACCTTATCCAAAATAAATTTGTTGTTCCTTTATGCCAACCAACATGTGTATCTTTCCAAATTCTTCCAGTATTTCAACTTCAGAATAAAATCACATCTATTATTCTTCAAAACTTATATCTAGAGAAGTAACAAATCATATTGACTTACACATCTACATTTTTTATTCTGTGAACATCATCCTCAATGTGTGTCTTACAGCTGCTTACACTTTTCATCATACCATCAATGACCACAGTCATCTCTACTATTAGTACAGTCTCAACCTTCACCATCATGCACTCTAAAGTAACTACAATGATTCCATATTTCCCAGAAAGTCAAGGAAAAATTTCAGGTTTTATCAATCAAGTGTTTTCTTATTTTAATGCAAACTCCAAATTTTATTTATTTTCCATAACATGAATGACTTGCTCTAAAAGTTAGCACCTTATTGTCAAAAAAACCCTGTTATTTATATTTGTGTTATCATGGCTTTTAGCCTTTTTTTAAATCTCATTGCAAATCCTCCTGCATAATGTGGTTACTTTCCTACATCATTTTAAATGAAAACTCTAAATTTTTTGCAGCAAACTTAAGATGATTTAGCCCAATTATAGTTCACCTTATTAAGGTTGTTAGTCAAATTTGAATATAATCTTATTGAAAACAGATGTTGTTTTAAATAATTTTCAAATATCTGCCCCCATCCAAGGACTTTTTTTATGAAAATGTAAACACCTCAGGGAGAACATGCATTTATACTCCAACAGTGACAATTTTTTGTTTTCAGAGTAGTTAATAGATCCCAGAGGGAAAGGGAAATTAAATTGTGAAAAAAAAAGTCTAAAGACAGGGAAGTCCAGTGATTAGTAAAGAAAGGCCAGAGTGATAGATTGTGAAACAAAGTCACTAAGTTGGCTACTGAAGGCAGTCCGGCAAGTAGGGAAACATCAGTTGAGGAGGTAATGAGCACCATGCTAATGTGATCTCCTGGGAAAATATGAAATCCTTAGCTGTAGAACCTGCTTAAATATTAAAGGACAATATACATCAACTTCAATCCTTGAGGGACTCCTGACTAGATATGTTTTCTTCATCAAATTTTCAGATTTTCTAACTATCAAAGGAAGTGAAAAGATAAGTCTATATTTTACCTGGAGGCATATAACCTACTCTTGACTGAGGACTTTAACTTCTTAGTTAATAGATATATAAATACATACGTATATATATATACACACACACACATGCGTACACATGCTTATATATAATGCATATATATACATACATGAATGATACATTTAAACTTGGATCTCTGTGAAAAATTACTTAGGAATATTATTAGACAGAGTAAATAAAATGAAAGAATAATAGTAGAGGTTTAGGAAAATAAATCTGCTGTTATCTAACATTTATTTGCATTTGATATCAAAACTTAATGAATTTAAAGTATTTTCTTATTATCAAAATGCTGCCCTAGACTAAGAAATTTTTTTCATGAATCTGTCTGCATTGAAATGAGGTTGTCCGCGAGAAAACAGACAAGGGTCACGATAAACGACCAGCCCCAAATTACTGACATGTGGCTCTTTTTTATCAGTAAGAAAAACAAATTATGATGCTACTACAGAAGCTTATAAATAAAAGGATATTTCTATAGATCAGAACACTCCAGTTTTAAAAGGTTTTCCACTTGAAGTGTAATTAAGCATTTTTGTTCTGATCCCATAGAGAAAGTTTTAGTGTCCTTGGGAAAAGGAAATTGTGGTTTGGAAATATTTAAGAGTAATAGTGATGAGTGAGCCTGTGGTGGGAGGATCAACCAGTCAGTAATTCTAGACTAGATAGTCAGAAGGTAAATGAGGACACCAGATATCTAGGAAGCAATTAAAAACAAGCTTGGAGGAACCAGAGTGACAGATAATGTATGAGGAAGAAAAGTATCGTTGATCTACTTAGGTCTTGGCTTGTTGGTGAGAACTAACTAAACAGAACAACAAAAATTTAGGTAGAGGATCCCAAGAATCAATATGGTAAACTATAATAAAAGAATGAATAATAAAGGAAATATTTTTCTCATTTACATTAAAGTCCAGAGTCAAATATCCATACTATTTTCATTGTAGATCTCCCATTTATTTGGAAATGTATAATAAGGTCTATAAGTAAAATGAATTCTAATGGAGATAAATGCGTTATTTTCTTGCATGCAATTCAACGTCAAATCTAACCATTCAGAAGCCACATTCATCATGATATTAAATACATAGTACTACCCCCCCAAAACTGGAATTTATTTATGAAAAATTGTGTATTTACTCTTACAACTTTAAACTTCATTCACCTTCAAAGTACTCTCCATTTGATGCAATACACCTATCAAGACATTTTTCCCACTGCTCAAAACAGTTTGTGAACTTGTCGATTTCGATGCTTTTAGTGCTTCTGCCATATGTTGTTTTGTTTTGTTTTGTTTTGTTTTCACCTCTTTCTTTTTTTTTTATTTTTAGATTAATGTTTTATTGCCTTTGTCTTTTTTTTTAATTTTTTTTTAATCAGTATTTTTTAATTGTTGATATTGTACAGTTTTCTGTCTTTTACCCTGCCCCAGCCCACCACCCCAGCCCTCCCCACCTTCCTCCCATTTCCACCCCCCCATAGTTTTTGTCCATGAGTCCTTTATACTTGTTGCTCTAAACCGTTCCCCTTTTCCCCTGAAATTCCCTCCCCTCCCACTCTGGACACTGTCAGACTGTTCTCAAATTCAGTGTCTTTGTTTATATTATGCTTGTTTGTTTGTTTTGTTGATTAGCTTCCTGTTAAAGGTGAGATCATATGGTATTTGTCTTTCATTGCCTGGCTTATTTCGCTTAGCATGATACTCTCCAATTCCTTCCATGCTGTCGCAAAGGGTAGGAGCTCCTTCTTTCTTTCTGCTGCATAGAATTCCATTGTGTAAATGTACCACAGTTTTTTGATCCATTCATTAACTGATGGGCAAAACATTTCCCTTTGAGGACTTTTTCCATCCTGGGAAACAAAAAGAATTTGCTTGGCCAAGATTAGTGATTAGGGAAGGTGGGGCACAGGAGTAGTGCATTGCTTTGGTCAAAAACTACTGAACAATCAGCACAGTGTGGGCAGGTACACTCCTAAATTATCCATCATGAAATGGGCAAACCCACTGAAAGAATCTTCAAAAAAAAAAAATCACTGAAACTGAGTGCAGCATCTCACAACAAGGCCAGCTGGCACACTGATACAGATGTGTTTCTAGAACACTCACTTAGCAAGAAAAGCCTGTACTACAAGGAGCCTGCCCTCCAGAAGATAATTTTGTTTTTATTTTTCTGGGAGGTGTCCCCCATTTAAGGCATGAATTCAAATAAACAAACAAAAACAAAATGGGAAAAATATCCTTATTCAGGTGAATATTTTCTGTTTGCTCACTAAGCTATCTGAGAAGGTACTAAGGTAGACTACATCAACAGTTTATTTCTCTGTCTTCCCTTGTGTTTGAACAGTGAGAGGCACTGGCAGGTGATGTGGACAGGGCAGGAAAGTCAGGTAGGGCTATTTTTTGTCCTCACCGATTCCTGACTAACTTGTATGAGTTGTTGGTATGTCTAACAAAAATAAGTTTGATTTTTCCTTATAAAAAACTATTCTCTTTGGTTTCTATTAATCATTCCCTTCCCTTACCTCTCCAGGTCTAGGGTTAAATACAACTCTCAGCTGCTTCTAGTCTTGGGGAAATTCACTATCCACTTTTGTTGTTGTTCCCTAAGCCCTGCAAATAATTTGTTTATCATACTGTCCTCATTTAGCCTGAATATGACATGTCATTTCTATTGGGACCATAACTAAGTATAAACCACAAAATCAAATGGAAAATTAAGGATTTTAGTTTAAATGTAATAATCATATGCATTAATTAAGAAAAACTATTGCAATTTAAGTAGATTATAGTTACTATAATATCATAAGATTCAAGGTATTAGATCAATACTCAAAAGGTATTGTAACACTATGAATTTAGTGATAAAAATGTCAAGTAGGACCAACAGCTGAAAATGCAAGCCACTCAGAGAGGAATAATTTTAGCATATTCCTCTCTGCTACCATCCAAGGTTACACTATGGAAAGATTAGAGAAGGAAAAAAATAATCAAATTTGGGGACAGCACTGTCCATAAAGGAAAGTCAGTCTTTGAGATTAGGTCATTTCCATCTCTGAAACACAGGCACTGAGGCTCCATATGTAATGAATGAATATATAATTTATTAGTCATCCAATTTTCTGATAATCATCTGTTCTAACAAAAACAACCCTAAATAGCCCCAGCAAACCTGAGAAAGAAGAACAAAGTAGGAAGGATCACAATACCCAATATCAAACTATACTGCAAGGCCTCTCTAATGAAAACAGCCTGATACTGACATAAGAGCAGACACATAGATCAATGGAACAGAATAGAGAGCTCAGAAATATACCCAAGTCTCTATGGTCAATTAATGTCTGACAAAGGGGGCAGAAGCATAAAATGGAGTAAAAATAGCTTTTTCAAGAAGTGATGCTGGGAGATCTGGACAACTACATGCAAAAAATGAAACTAGACCACTAACTTACATCATACACCAAAATAAACTCAAGATGGATAAACAGACTTAAACATAAACCACAATGCCATAAAAGTCCTAGAGGAAGATGTAGGTGATAAAAGCTCAGATGTCTCATGCAGCAGTATTTTCAATGATACATCCTTTAGGGCAAGGGAGATAAAGGAAAGAATACACAAATGGGACTACATCAAACTAAAAAGCTAAAGAAAAGATCAACAAAATGAAAAGGAAACCAACAGTATGGGAAAATTTATTTCCCAATGATACCTCGGACAAGGGTTTGATCTCCAAAATACATAAAGAAATCACATGACTCGACTCCAGGAAGAAAAACAATCCAATTAAAAAATGGGCAAAGAATCTGAATGGATACTTCTCAAAGGAAAACATACAGAGGTCCCAGAGGCATATGAAAGGATACTCAGCATCACTAGCCATCAGAGAGATGCAAATTAAAACCACAATGAGATACCACCTTATACCTGTCAAAATACCTATCATTATAAATCAACAAACAATAAATGCTGGAAAGGATGTGGAGGAAAGGGAACCCTAGTGAACTGTGGGTAGGAATGCAGACTGGTGAAGTCACTATGGAAAACAGTATGGAATTTCCTCTAAAAACTAAAAATGGAACTGCCTTTTGACCCAGTAATTCCACTACTGGGGATATACCCTAAGAATCCTGAAACACTCATTCAAAAGAACCTATATATCCCTATGTTCACAGCAGCATTATTTGTAATAGTGGAGTGCTAGAAACAGCCTAAGTACCCATCAGTAAATGAGTGCATCAAAAAATTGGTATATTTACATAATGGAAATCTACATAGCGGAAAAAAGAAGAAACTCCTACCTTTTGTGACAGCATGGATAAAACTGGAGAGTATTAGGCTAAATGAAATAAGCCAGGCAGTAAAAGACAAATACTATTATGATCTCACCTATAATAGGAATGTAATGAACAAAATAAACAAACATATCAAATAGAACCAGAGGCATGGAAACAAGGAACAAACTACAGGGACTAGAGGGGAGGGGGGACAAGGATAAGGGTGGAAAGAAGGGGAAGGATCTAGTTAAAGAACATGTCTGAATGACCCATGGACATGGACAATAGGGCAGGGATTGACTGTGGGATTGGGGGTTGGGTGGGACAAGGGAGAGCAATAGGGAAAACTGGGATGACTGTAATAGAATAACAATAAAAAATAAAACAAAAAAACTGGGAAAAATATATTTGTGAGGATATGAAAGGACTGGGAAGAGTTAGGGTTAAAGCGTCCATTGTTACTTACCTCAATTTCAAGGTTCAGGAGAGATACAGAATTAGGTCTCACTGGGGCACACAGGCATGTTGCAGAGCTGTAGGGGTATATGAATCAGAGGGCCCAGGCTCTGGAAGCATAGACCAAACTGAAGAAACCATGACCTAAAAAATGTGACTAAACATTATGAACTGAAATGTTATTTAGAAGATTTTTATCATCTAGCGGTAAGAGAAAGCTAGTAATACACATCATAATACACAAAAGCAGACTGGGAATCTCCATTAACAATGTGGAAAGTATTGGTTTTTATTGGCAAGGAATACAAAATAGTGATTGCCCTATTGTGTTGACTAAGAAGGCTAGTTAATTTATTATAAATTGGCGCTGTATGTGGCAATTCTAATTAAAGAATATTTGTAGCATATAACTACACAATGATATCATTTACTCATACTCTATGCTTATATTTTTATAAAATATACACATAGACCTCGCTGGTGTGGCTCAGTGGACGAGTGCCCACCTGCAAACCAAATGGTAAGTGGTTTGATTCTCAGTCAGTGCACATGCCTCGGTTGCAGACCAGGTCCCCACTAGGAGTGCACAAGGGATTACCACACAATTGATGTTTCTCTCCCTTTCTTTCTCCCTCCCTTCCCCTCTCTCTAAAAAATAGACAAAATCTTTAAAAAATAAAATACACATATAGACTTCAACCATAAAACTGAATCATAAATAAAGAATAACTAAGTTTGATATCAACATACTAAAATGGAAATGCAGTGTCCTACTTAAACTAAGCCAAAAAGAAAAGTCGCTCACAATATATTTAATTAAATACTATTCAGAGTGTCACATGGTCTAATTAATCTTCCATTCAGCTTAGAATATTCTTCTATAACATCCTTGGTAAATTGCTTTCCCATGTTTATTTAAAATACTCACTTTGTAAGTAAATGGTTGCTTTATAAAGCATTGAAATCCACTATCAGAAGAATTCACTGATAAAAAAAAATTCTCTTGAGGAAATTAAATCTGGTACTATTGCATGCCTTATAATGATCCTAAAAGTTGGCTGTCTGTAGCCAGATGGTACAGTGTGCATGATGGCAGGCCAGTATATAAAAAAAGGTACTGTTTAGAATAGTACCTTTTGTATATACCTATGTTTTAGTTAGCAGGAGCTGCCATAGCAAAATCCCATGTAACTGTCAACAACAAACATTTATTTCTCACAGTTCTGTATCCTGGAAATCCAAGATCAGTGAGGGCACCAGCAGTGGTTTCTGTGAGAGCTTTCTTCCTGGCTTGTAGACTGACCCCTTTTAATCGTGTACTTACGTTGTTCTTCCTCTTTTTCTAATTGCATTATGAAGACTTCAGTCTTATGACTTCATCTAACCCAAATTACCTCCCAAAAGTCTCATCTCTAATGCCATCACATCAGAGGTCAGGGTTTCAACATACAAATTTGAGACACATTCAATCCATAACAATCTGAAATGACACTAATTCATACTCTGTTTCTTTCAAATTTTATGTTTTACAATAACTTTGTTATCGTTTTTATGAACCCTAAAAACACATTGGTTTGTCAGTATGCCTCTTAAAATGTCATGTTTACAAATTAAATAGGTGTTCAGTATTTAAAATGTTTTTAGATCAATTAAATCATTTTTTCTAAAAATCCAAATATCATCTTGGCAACCTTATATGATGTTTACATATTTTTTCTTTTACATTAATTATATCCAAAATGAAATTCCCCAGATGTTGTTCAACTTCTGCCCAACTAGTTTAGTGTAGTTTTTTTTTTTTTAAGTTAGTTATTTGAGAAAAACAACAAAGTCCAGAAGATCTACTTATTTATATTTATTGTTTAAATGATCCCGGTTTGGTCATGAAAATTTGCACTGAGAATTCAGTACAAAAAATAGCAGATTTCTTCCCTATGTCTCTGGAATTTATTTCTGCCCACCTCCTGCTTACCTACTGCCCCATTTTATTTTTCCTTCACTTTCTAAATGACTTTAGTAAAACAATTTTCCCCCTAACTTATCTTGAATTTGTTATACGGGCACAATACTCCTGTCACTAATTTATGTATGTTTATTTTTCAGTCTCCTTGGTAGACTGTTTTATTTGGATAACAAAGATATTTTCCCCCTCACAGCAACAGAATTATATTACCCCAATCCACTTAATTTTTATAGTTTCAAAACACTTAAGGATGAAAGAGGGTACTATGAATAATCACTCTAGGGGAACAGACATTAACTGGAGGTTTCCCTTGTAAAACTGGTCTTGCCACACCTCAAAAGCCCAATCTTCATTTGATGATATAAGTGAAAAGTTATTCTAGATCAAGGGTGTCAAACTCATTTTCACCAGGGGCCACATCGGCCTCACAATTGCCTTCAAAGGGCCGAATATAATTTTAGGACTGTATAAATGTAACTATTCCTTAACAATTTAAGTAAGAGCTAGGTGCTGCCACTGGGTAGAAACAAGATGTCTAGTCAGATAAAACAGGGTGGAGGGCTGGATTCGGCCCATGGGCCTTGTGTTTGCCACCTGTGTTCTAGACGTTCCACCATAAAAAGACATCTTGATAATCAAGAAAATAATATCAATAATAATAATATTATTTTCTGATATGAGAGTGAAATACACTTGTTCCTAATAGAAAAAATGCTGATTTTAATACAAAACTGATTATTTGATTTTTACTAATATTTTTTAAATTTACCTTTGAGAAAATTCACTTTCTAAAAGGTTAGATTAATTCTGCCTATAATCTTTTTAATCAAATCAAGATGATCAGTGTTTAGAGGAACATTTAAAACTAAATACTGTAAAACTTTTACTCAATCTTTAAAGTCTGATTAGAGCATGTTCTTTTTTTTTTAACATAAACTGAAATTTTATAGTATATGAGTTTAACATAGCTTTGGATTGCAGAGATTTATTTAATTATCATTTATTACTGTAAGATGTTTTTCTTCCTCATTTTTTCATTTCTTAATGGTATATGTAGATATTCTTTTATGGTCAAAAATTTTAAAAATGCTATTTTAGTACAAGTACAAAAAGTACAAAACCAACAAAAGTACATGATACATGATATGAAGTTTATCTTTTACTACTGTTACTTTTTATTAATATCCATTGTTCACCCAAACATCTTGGAGTCATAGTCTTATGGAGACAATAGATAATGGTGTATATGTTGCTTTAATAGAGGTAAAGTATTCACAACAGCCATAGGAAGTACAGTATTAATAACATTATCTGCACAGAAGGGTAAAAATTCTCTGCTCTGAGACCCCAGGAGAGCACCTAGTTACTGGTGATAACACCTGATGGAACTGAGTCTCCTTTCAGGAAGCTAATCTTCCCATTTTTAGGGATAGTATCTTTATAACCTCGTAAGTATGAGGTATAACAACAGGAAACATCTAAAACACATTTCTAGAAATGATTGATAGAATTATAATGAATTCTAGCCAAACTGTACTTCTTAATTCTGAATAATAAAATATTAGATAAGCTTTGCATTTTAGAGCATCATCTAAAGTTAATATATTTCATTTGTATTATGAGGAAGTTATTTAAATCATTTTTATTTAGCCATGAAGAACAGAATTGAAAAGATATTATTTCAAGATATTGAAATAATGTTTACCCTATTATTAAATAAGACATGTACTTCAGTTTCTCTGTGCACTCTTCTATTTCAAATAATCTAAAAACCAAAGTAAAATAGCATACACACAAAATCTTCAGTTAAGTTCCCATTATATCTGTTAAATATAAAAAGACACAATTTAAAGAAATTCAGAAGGAAATGGTAAAGTGAACTCTGAGTGTGTATAACTAATTATATCCCTATAGACTAGATGTTCATCTTAGAATATAATTTCTACTAATTAATTCACTTAACAGAATTCAGACTTCCGGCCAAGATGGAGGCGTAGGCGGACACACTGTGCCTCCTCTCACAACCAAAATTAAGGACAACAAATATTTAGAAACAAGAAAACAACCAGGACTCATAGAAAATTGAACTGTACGGAAGTCCAACAACGATTCATCCAGACCGGTAAGAGGGGTGGAGTTGCGGCGGGAGAAAGTGGAGGTGCGGACCCAGGAGCGCAAGTAGCAGTGGGGCTTGCAGTTCCCAGGTGCATGGGCGGTGGCTGGCGGTCCTCAGGCCCACAGGCAGCAGCTGGCGGACCCCGGGCACAGGGGGGCAACTGTGCAGAACCAGTGAGGACGCACAAGGTGGCTGGCTGACCAGGGGGTCCCACATTCGTGCACGCATACGGTCCAGGCAAAGGGGAAGTGGTGGAAAGGACAGAATCCAGGAGAGAGCGGAGCAGGTGCCATTGTTCCCTCTCAGGCCCCGCCCCCACATAGAGCGTCACAACCCAGTGACTGGGCTGCCCCACACTGGGGAGCGCCTGAGGCTCCACCCCTCACTATGTAACAGCACGTGCACGTGCACAGATAATCCAGGTGAAGGGGAAGCAGCGGAAAGAACCGGAGTCCAGAAGAGAGCAGAACAGGCGCAATTCTTCCCTCTCGGACCCCGCCCCCACATACAGCGTCACAACCCAGCAACTGGGCTGCCCCGCCCTGAGGAACACCCAAGGCTCCACCCCTCATACGTAATAGCCGCAACCAGACTAAAAACAAAACAAAACAAAACAAAAAACCCCACCAAAAATGGCTCAAACCGGAGGAAAAATGAAAACCCCAGAGTCAATTCCTCTAAGCAACGAAGAGATAGCCAACCTATCAGATGCACAGTTCAAAGCACTGGTCATCAAAATGCTCACAGAATTGGTTGATTTTGCTCACAAACTAGATGAGAAAATTCAGGCTACAATATGTGAAATGAAGGAAGACGCATGGGGAACTGATAGAGATGGAAGGAAAACTGGGACTCAAATCAATGGAGTGGACCAGAAGGAAGAAATTAACAACCAAACAGAAAACGAGGAAGAAACAAGAATTCAAAAAAATGAGGAGAGGCTTAGGAACCTCCGGGACATCGTTAAACGTCCCAACATCCGAATTATAGGGGTCCCAGAAGGGGAAGAAGAAGAGCAACAAGTGGAAAACTGATTTGAACAAATAATAAAGGAGAACTTCCCCAATCTGGCAAAGGAAATAGACTACCAGGATGTCCAGGAAGCTCAGAGAGTCCCAAGAAGTTGGGCCCAAGGAGGAACACATCAAGGCATACCGTAATTACATTAGCCAAGATTAAAATGAAGCAGAGAATTCTAGAAGCAGCAAGGGATAAGGGGACAGTCACCTACAAAGGAGTTCCCATCAGACTGTCAGCTGATTTCTCAAAAGAGACCTTCCAGGCAAGAAGGGGCTGGAAAGAAATATTTGAAATCTTGAAAAGCAGGGACCTACATCCAAAATTGCTCTTTCCAGCAAAGCTGTCATTTAGAATGGAAGGACAGATAAAGCGCTTCTCAGATAAGGTCAAGTTCAAGGAGTTCATCATCACCATGCTCTTCTTAATTATATGAAATGTTAAAGGGACTTATCTAAGAAAAAGATCAAAAATATGACAATGAAAAGACAGCAAACTCACAGCTATTAAGAACCACACCTAAAACAAAAGCAAACTAAGCAAACAGCTAGAACAGGAACAGAACCACGGAAATGGAGATCATATGGAGGGTTAACAACAGGGGTGTGGGAGGAGGAGAGGGGGGAAGGTACAGAGAATGAGTAGCATAGATAGTGGGTAGAAAATAGACAGGGGCAGGGTAAGAATAGTATGGGAAATGTAGAAGCTAAAGAACTTATGACATGGACATGAACTATGGGGGGAATGTGGGTTGGAGAGGGTGTGCAGGGTGGGGGGAATGATGAGGGAGAAATGGGACAACTGTAATAGCATAATCAATAAAATATATTAAAAAAAATTCAGAATCAACCAAGCCATTTGGTGATAACCAATGGTCCTTTGTAAAGTGGGTACATGCTAAAGCTCAACTGTTCTACTGCTTCTGACATCAATATTAGTATATTATAATTATTGAGGAGTCAATGAATACTCATCTCAAATAACAACCTCCTCTTACCAACAGATATGTGAAAGAAGGTATATAAACATTTAAGGTAATCACTATTTAATTGTTAGCTAGGGTAAGCCCCAAATATGGGTCAGGAGGATAGAAGAGATAAATTTAATATGGACAGGTGAATCACCCAATTTTTTTCTAAGCCAATTTTGCATAAAAATTATGGCCCAATGAAATTTAATGCCAATAGAAATATACTCAGAGAGTCAGCAAATTAGACCAGACATATTAATAGTATAGCTCCGGATAAGTGCTATAAAAATAAAATGTAAATGAGCCACACATGTAAGTCATGTGGAAAATTTTAAATTTTATAATATATCACTAAAAAGTAAAAAGGAATATAATTAATTTCAATAATGTATTTTATTTGACCCAATATATTCCAAATAAAATAATTTCAATACAAATTAACATAAAATTTATTGATGAAATATTTTTCATTTTTATGTTAAATCTTTAAAATTTGACATGTATTTCAAATAACACATATCAACAGACACATTTCAAGTGTCAGTAGGCACATGTGACTAATGACTACTACGATGGAAGACTCAAGTCTGAAATTATTTGGCCTAGGGCTTGACAGTCTATATAATTATAGCTGTTGGTATGTGAAAGAGTAATAAGTGAGTGAAAGAGTCATTTTTCATCTTATACAGATGCGTAGTCCCTAGAACTTCAGGAAGATGGAAAGGTGAAACGGAAAAAAATTACAAGAAAAAGAGATTTATCATAGTAGTGAAAAATCAACTACTATGAGTTCTAGAGGAGCAGAAAGGTGATGGTGGCATGGGGATACGGTTAGGTCTCTCTTCATGCAAAGGTGGAATCTGGATAGTTCACTTTTGCATAAGAAAGGCGGAAGGAAGACATATCTATGAGTAACTTTTTAACTGGAATTTTCATCAAAAACCTATATTGCATTCAGTCTTCTTATCTTGTTGGGCTAGCCGTACTTTAGGAGACTTTAATATTTCTGAACATTTTGCAGGAAGGAACAATGACCACCTTTTTTGGACTCTATTTTTAAGAATGTTTCTATAGTAAACTGCCTTAGAAGACAGAGAAAATGTCTTCTTTTTAAAAAAATATTTAAACTGTTTTTCAAGTACAGTTTTCTGTCCTTTACTCTCTTCCCTGCCCACCCACCCATCCCTTCCCACCTCCCTCCCATTTCCATGCCTCCCTAGTTTTTGTCCATGTGTCCTTTATATTTGTTCCTGTAAACCCTTCCCCTTTTCCCCTGAAATTCCCTCCCCTCTCAATTTCAGTGTCTTTGGTTATATTTTGCTTGTTTGTTTGTTTTGTTGTTTAGGTTCCTGTTAAAGATGCGACCATATGGTATTTGTCTTTCACTGTCTGGCGTATTTCGCTTAGCATAATGCTCTCCAGTTCCATCCATGCTGTTGCAAAGGGTAGGAGCTCCTTCTTTCTTGCTAGAAAATATATTCTGAAACAGAGGCCTGGAAAAGCTCATTGCTTGTTATAAAAAATATAGATTCCCTAAACTCAAAGTTCTTCTTCTGTCACACACCCCTACCATGTGCAAAAATCCATTGGCCTTCTGTGTATGTTCTTATCTGATTTGGGACAAGGAGAATCAGTGCAGACGTGATTCTTATCTTACTGGTTTTATGTATTAAAGTTTTGTGTTTTCCACCAGCATTCATGAAACTGTGGCAGGCTGATTTGACAGTTTACAAGTGTGGTAAAATTTTAGACTCTTCATGTTTCTTGACACCATTGACTATTCACCAAAGTTTTCCATTCTGAAACTAGCAGGAAAGTTAAGTTATGGCTTTTTATATGTACACAATGTCAAAGCGCTTAATTCAGATGATAGGCAATCAGTTGATAACATTAATTTAGATTCTACTTCATTCATAGCATTTTTAAGCACTATGGATAAAAAAATAATAGATGTCTGTGTAAAATATAAAAAGGCATAGCATACAATGTGATATGGCAGTCACGGCCTCCTCTCAAGAAGATGACAGTTTAATTACAAAATTAGTATTCTCATTTATGAAGAAAACAGATGAATAAGCAATACATATGGAGAGTAGGGAAGATTAAAATAGTGGAATGGCACTTCCCAGTCAGTGAATGTGAAAGAACACGTGCTCAAACTTCATATTTGACAAGATCCTCACAGGAAAAAAAAACAACAGCAAAGTGTAGAGAAGTTAATGCTGCATACCCAAGACAAAGTGTGGAAAAAATCATGAAAGTGAGAAACACGCAAATGTGGGGGACCCTGTCCTGGGCACCAGATGTGGGGGGGCTCCGCCCGCAGAGCCCCATCCCTCCGTCACGGATGAAAATAAAAACTACCAAGACATCTTCTGCTTGGGGAGGAAAGGGGCCAAACTCTCAGAGGAGAATGACCTAGAGCCCCATCCTCACTAGGCTTTTATTGGGCTCAAATACACGGGAATACAGGTATGTCAGGTGATAAGGATTAAACAATGGTTAACATTTCAAAGCAATCTGAGGGCTTAATCTGAGCCAGTGTTTGTCAGGAAAGGGGTTGCCAGACTTTGGGAGACATGCTCATTTCCTCCTGGGACACTTATCACCTAAGGAAGAGCACTCTTAGCAAAGCAGGTTTCACAGGGCTTTAGGAATTCTTTCTTATGTCCGGATCACCCAGGGAGCCATCCTGGCCAGCACAGGGCTGCACCGCTCATCCCCACAGTTTCAGGCTTTAAGCCAATTAGGAAGCAGGAGACATCTCCCAGATGGAAATGAGGACTCGGGCTATGTCAGAATAGGCGGGGGGGGGTGAGGGTCCATCACATCCTCTTTGCTGCAACCCCCCGAGTCCTTCCACGAGGCCTCCCAAGTGGTCGCGTCTGGCTTAGGTTGCCCCTCCCATGAGGAGTCTTACCCGTCATTGACTGCCAACCAAGCATTGGGGCCAGAGATGGATGAGGCAGAAGCAGCACTCCTGCCAGGGAGATAAGCTTTGTCTCCTTAGTAGGTCACGTCCTTGTGACAGAACAGACCCAGATGAAGTGGGTCCCTTGGGCTCTTACACAGCCCACCATGGAGTGAGGATTACAACTCCTGAAACCAGGCTGAACGGTCCACAACACGCAAAAACAATAAATGGAGCAAACAAGCCATACTGAAGACCAGGGCATGGGAGGCGAAATAAATGACTGCTGATGGCATGAGGCCTTTAATCTCAGTCTGAGTTTTCTCTTTGTCACATGGTTTGCAGGGAATCATTGAAACTTTTTTTAAATTATAAGTAAATGTGGTTTTAGGATACTGAATCTGAGCTATCACTAAGCAGCAAGGCTTCTTAGTATGCTAGAATGTGCCTGGTGAGCTTGAGGCTAACATATATAATATTTTCACCATATTAGTTTTGAATGGATATTTTGATAGTTTCTTAATTATTTTCACACAATAATCACACTACTGCACTCTGTTGATTTACCATCAACAGTATATTTCTAAAACTTATTAATAAACTCTGAAAACTGACAAATATTAAAGCAAAGTTATGTTACAGGAAAAAGAGAAAGCTTTTTACTCAATGCAACATATAGTTAAATATTTGATTAGTAAATTCATGTATAAATAGTAAGATATTTTTATTTTCCCATAACATACAATATATCAGTTCAGGAAATGAAGATATAAGGGGTAAAAATAGTTACAAAAGAAAAAAAGGAAAAACTAATGAACGAGTGTAGACTGAATTTAAATCTGTTTGCTTTTGGAGAAAAACCTGTGTGTTTTTAATGAGCTGTTTTAAAACAATGTTGGTGAGGTTTTTTGGGGGGTGTCTTTTTTGTCTTTAATTCGCAAAATGTAGACTAAATATTATGACTAAACTTCAGTTATGCAAGAAGAGATGGAGGGATTTCAGGCATAATGCTACTTCGTAAGGGGAGTTTCAATGATACACTTGGAAGAGTAAACCTGTAGACAATGACCTTTTCTCTACATACATTTCACTAAATCTGAACACCTAAGGGTTAAATTTGCAGTGTTCTGTAGGCTTATGTTAAAGTAATATCAGTATTTTATTCCATGCTATCTCTGTCAATAACAATTGCATTTAAAATATAGACAATATGCCATTTTAGATTGGCCCTAACATGAAATAAAATGAATGGTACAAGTACACAAAATACAGATTTAAAAAATGAGTATAGACCCAAACTAGGAAAAAATACATTTTTAAAAGATTTTACCAAGAGTAAAAATAAACAATGCAGTGTTGTGATTTCTGTAACACAGTAGCCAATTATTATGAGATTAAAAACAACACATAATATATTTGGCATTTTTTGCTTATCTACCTACCTCTGTGATAATTACCAGTGAAAGAATTAAATGGTTCACTAAGTAACGAATTCAGCATCCCAATACCACAGAGAACAATCCTTGCTAATTAAAATGTGATGCATTAACTGCTTGGAAATACAAAGATTTTTTTTTAGCTTTCCTAAAACAAATGTGGTCTGGTGAAAATCCCACAATGTTATGCTATTTCACTTTAAAATTATCAAAGAATCAATGCTGCACTATTTTAAATTATTTCTACTCTGATAGGTGAATTAAATTTTTATAGGTATGTGTGTGTGTATGTGATATATCATATGTCTATGTCTACTCATAGCTATTTATAAATGTGTATTATATATGTTTATGAATTTACATAAACATGTGCAAATGTTTATTGATTTATGGATAATGGATGAAATAAAATGGATGTGTAGAATATATATGAAATAAGACAGAATCTATGTCATTACCACCATGGTGGCAACTATACTACCTAGACCTCAGCATGCTGGCTCCTGCCCTGGGCACTACAGCTTAGGGTGGCCCGCCCTGTGGAGTACTTTATATGAAATGTTCTGTGTATCATCCTGATTCTTTTCTGGTTGGCAGAAATTTCCCCTGCATAACAAGATGTAAATCCTGGTCTCCAGAAGCACCTTTCTCAAAATGTTTTATATGCTTTTTGAGTGGCTGGGACAGCCAAGAGCAGTGGTGCCATTCAAGCTAGGTGATCTGAGGTTAGATCTTCAACCATGTGATGCTCTGTCTTTGCTTCTCTCTGTCAGAGCACTCTGCAACCTTCTACTCCTTGACTGTAAGAGCACCAGCCCCACGCCTAAGTGGTCATCTAGGGAGGATGGCTTGGTGAACTGTTCATGACCACAGGCCAACATGGTATTTTTCCCAGTATCAGAGGGTTGTCAGATGTTCGCAAAGATGGCGATTCAGGTTGACTCTCTTAGAGGAAGCAGACACTTTAAATGGCAGCCTGGAAGGGCACATACCCCTTGATTTGCACCAAAATTTAATTTTATGAGAAGCCCTGACTAAATGCATTTTCCATTCCATCTGTGGGTACTTCTTACAAACGTTGATCAGTAGACCTTGGTAAAAAAAGAGCAGTACTCTTACAATTTCTCTAGTGCTCATTACTCAGGTTATTATTATTATTTTTTTTTACCAAAAGGTTTATTTGAAAGATACATACGAATCATTCAAATCATGGAAAGGTAATACAGACAGAATAACAACTGTCTTACTGAAGACTCTTCCTGAGTCTTCCAAGAACCAGTCATCTGATTTCATCCTGCAAGGTATCTTCTGGAGTCACAGTCCTCCAATCAACCCATAAGTACTTTATGAAAAGTCTCTGTCTGCTCCTCCGCACAGGCCTTATTTTCAGCCCGGCACCTGAGGAGCAGGACACAAAGGGAACTCTTACATAACTGAATCCTTGGTATGTGTTTCTACAGTTCTAGTGGATTGGACTGCCTTTTACTGAGTCTAAATCCAGGGGCAATTGAAGGGAGCAGTTAAAGAATTGCAGTTGTGACTAAAGATGTGTAACAGTGACTTCAAGAACCTGATTCATTTTCCAATAAGAAGCTTAAGAAAACACTCGACAGTTTTGCTCTAACTTCCCAACACAGAGCTGATTGATGTAATAGGGTCACTACCTTGTTTAGATTTCTTTTCTTGAATGAATTTTACTTGCTAAGAGTTCAACAGGCTGAAATCTATCTTCTCTGATTTTACTCAGCCAGAGAGAAGGTAATGAAGAAAGTGCTTTTAAACAGATGGCAAAAATGAAAGATGCTGATCTTTGGGACTGAATATAGACTGTCACCTCACAGAGCTCAGTAGCAAACTTGATATAACTTAGCATAATAGAAAATTTGAAAAGAAGTATAATTTCCCTCAATTTTTAAATATATGTACAATAACATATATCTTTACAGAGACATATATTGTATGGTTCTCATTTTATGTTTGACTTACCCATCTAGCAAAGGGAGACTACTACATTTTGGAGGGAGGTTACTACATTCTCAGTCTCTATCATCTCATTCTCTCTCTCTCTCTCTCTCTCTCTCTCTCTCTCTCTCTCTCTCTCTCTCACACACACACACACACACACACAGATGTTTTAATCTGCTACTGATATTCTTACTTGAGAGTGAAAGCCAGAAACATGGGAAAACACAAATGAAAATCAAAATTAATTTCATATACAAGAGGTGAATTAATACAGAGAAAAATCAAAGATAATCTTAGCTTTTAACATAGCCTGTACTGCTTTCAGCCTTAATACAGCATTTAATGTTGATGCTTGGGAGCAAAAATACAGGGCAAGTTCAGTGTGGTAATCAGAAAGTATCATATAAAGATCACATTAAAAGGTTTAATCTAACATAAATAGAAGAACTGAGATGTATGTTCAATAAAACATGCAAGTTTCTTAAACATTATGTTATAATCTATTGTTCATTTTGATAATATAACATTTTCAGAGTAAATATTCATATATTTGATAGACATATTGATTGTAGAAAAGTTAGACATGTGGGAAAGAAACTCACATTATGAAACTGCCTATATATGGGTAGTGCAGAGGAAGGATACTGTTGACTTCTACATTTCTAAACCTAAAATTTTTATTTTCATTTTAACTTTGATAGCCCAGACACTTTAATCCAAGTACATTTGCTTCATTAGTTTTTCATTTCAAGCAAGCACAAACTGCATTCATTATTTTCCATTCATAAAAGGTTATCAGTATAGGTTTCTCTCACTGTCTCTTTGTTTCTGTTTCTGTGTCTATCCCCCTTTCCCTCCCTCTTTTTCTCCTTTGCTTTCTCCCCTTTTATTGAATATTAAAGTCTGACAAATAATTGAAACTTATTGAAACTATTGAAACTTATTCATCCAAGTGAATTCTTTAGCCACTACTATAAATCAGACCTTTATTTCCTGCCTATCTTGCCTGTTATAACATTATTAGTAGCCTCATTTTACTATTTATTCATTAATTTAACTTAAGTGTACTTATTTCAATACATTCAGAATGTAAAAACAAACACCTTTTAGCTTAGCCCACATAGATGGTCTCAGCCAGTTTTGCAGCCAAGTTATTGTTATAGGTCAGTGTCCAGGGCAATTCCTCTGGGATAAAATCTATTAGTACAATACAGGATTGGCATATTTTATATCTCTAACAACCTGTGTTATTTTTTCTTATTTTCACAGAGAATTGTTTCCTTCTTCAAACCATGAAAAATATACCATTGTAACATAGGACTGAATAGAAATGAGCACAAAGAATAAACAAAAGAATGTATATCTGAATTGTCAGATTTAACAGCAAAGAGTGCAAACATATTCTGTCCAAACATCTATTAAATTTTTATTAGGAATAAAAAACAATCAGAATTATAGATAAGTTCATAAAGACCCTATAGGATTATTTTAATTCTTTTATTAAGATTTTATTTATTTATTTTTAGAGAGAAGGGAATAGAGGGAGAAAGAAGGGGAGAGAAACATTGATGTGAGAGAAAAGCATTAATAGGTTGCCTCTCATACACGCCGAGACTAGGGACTGAATGCACAACCCAGGCATGTGCCTTGACTGGGGAATTGAACCAGCAATGTTTCTCTTGGCAGGATGATGTCGAACTAACTAAGCCACACTGGTCAGGACAAATTCTTTTATTTCTTAATGAACTGACATTCCTTATCATTAGAAAAATATACTCTTTCTCTAATAATATTTTTTATTTCAAAATATACTGTGGCTGATATGAATATAACTGTTCAAGCTTTCTTATGATTCAAGTTTACTTGGCATGTTTTAGGTACTTTTAACCTACTTTTTAAATATTTAATGTGTATTTCTTGGAAATGGCATATCTTTGGGCTTTGATATTTTACCTAGTCTGTCTAACTCAGTCCTACTTTTTAAAAATAAACTTTATATTTTTATTGTGGAAGAAAATTTGACATGAAATCTACCATCTTAACAAACATCATGTTTTCCAGATCCGTTGATCCTGGGTTTACTTACACCACTTTCGTCGCGAATGGCATGCTGCTCAGGGCATTCTCTCTCCAGGATTCTCATATCAATTCTATAACTCTACTTACTTAAAAACCAATTTAACAAGATTAGAATGAAATGCCTGCCTTCTTTCTCTCCCCATAGGGTATGTTCCAATTAAAAGAGAACCTAAGATCCATTTAACTCACCTCCTCAAAAATTACAGTATATACTCAAACTAGTATGGTCTTACTTGAAACAAAAGTATATTTCATGTTATGTAGGAACTTCACAAAAATATGGCTTTCAAATTTATACTTCTCTTTGTGCTCTTTTTATATACCTTACCTCTCTTTTTTATAAACCCAAAATGTTTTTTGGTTTATAAAATATTTCATAATATTATATCATAAATATTATATTTATTAATATTATACATATTAATAACTCATATTTTGGCTCTAACCATACAATTGTCATTTAAGTATATTAAAATAAGAAAAGTAATATCTCAAATATACACCTATATATTTTCTATTTCTCACCAGGGTCTCCAATGCTTTCTGTGGATCCCATTTTCCATCATTTATTATTTCCTTCACCTGAAAAACTTCTTTCAGCATTTGTTCTAGTGTACTTTACATGCTGATGAATTGTTTTGTTGAATCTCCCTGATATCTTACATAAGGAAAATACAACATTTATTTGTACTAATCCTATTCACAAAATATTTTGTCATTTTATCATTATTTCTATTTTCATCTATAAATTATTTGGTATTATATTTTACATTTATTTCTAACAGTAAGATTTACTTAGGCTATCTTTCCCTTAGTGATATCACACTTTATTTGCAAGTGGTCAGGTATTACTAAGTCCTCGTTATTGAGAATGATACACTGTGTGATACATTTTTAAATACTCCATGGATTCTTTGAAACGAAACATTTTCTTTTATTTCCGGTTGTAGTTGTTTATATGTGTGGTGGTTTTAAATACCTCCTGAAATTCTGCAACAGTTTTCTCATCAAGAGTCTACTTCTGATTTCACTTTTTTGAATACAGGCTAATTCCATGACTTGATTCTAATAAATAGAAAGTAGAGTGTTACTGCCTGACTTCTGAGGTAAGGATACAAAAAAATAAGCATATCTTCCCTCTGGCTTGTTCTTTTGAGAACCTTGTTCATGTAATTCAGTTGCCATTCTGCGAGGAAGCCCAAGAGAAGCAATATGCAGATGTTCTGTTTGACATCCCCAGCCTGCTTCAACAACCAGACACATTGGAAAGGAAGATACCTATGATTCAGGCCCTGGCATTTGTTGAGTACAACCACATTAGCGACCCAAGTAAATCCACAGAATAATGAAAAATAATAACAATGGTAATAAAAGTAATAATAACTAATGTTATTTTATACTTCTAATTTATCTAAGCAGCTATATATAATATGCATGCATTGTATCAGACTTGTTAATTGTATTCAAATTTTCTATATTTACTTCATCCCTTCTGTACTCCATCTCTCTCTTCCTCTTTCCCATTTTTCCTCTTTTTTCTTTTTCATGCTTATCACTTTCTAAAGGAAGTCTAATAAAAATCTCAAGATTTTTTCATATATTCATTATTTTAAAATATTTCCGCATATTTATTTCCATATATTAGTTGCTAAATTTTACTTATTTTGTCTTGCCTCAGACAATTTGTTCATTATAACATTGTGAAATGGATTTCATTATTTCAAATAAGGCTTTTTGAACTTCAGTGTATTTTGTCTTATGTTAATTCTCTTGCATAATCTTACTTTTAATTAGCATTTCCTCTGTGCACACTTCCCATTTTTCAACCTTTAACTGTTCTGGATTTTTCTCAGTTGCGTGTTTCACATAAACATCATGCAGCTAGATTTTTGGTTCTTAGCACATTTGTGAAAAAAAATTTACCTGAGTAGTGAAAATGATTAATATTTATCGGGATTGCTAAAAGTTATATTCTGTGGACAAGTGGTCTTTTCCTCTTTTGTTCACTAATTTATTTCCCACAGTAAAAAAATGTGTAACACATACAAACGCAATAAAAATACATTAAATAAATGAATAATTGCTATTATTCAAGTTTTTCTACCATATTTTCTGACATATACATATATAATTATATATTATAATTTATATGAACCATGTTTATTTCTCATTTTTTCAAATACTAGTGATTTGATCTTTTCGTATTTTTATTATTTTTAATTTTAATTTATATACTCTTTTCTACTATTAAATTAACTATGCATATATTTTCAAATGTATATTTTAATCAACATTTCCATTCTTTTCCCAAACAGACTAATAATGGGAGCACTCGGCTCTTGGGGAGGCAATAGAATCTAACAGTTAAGTGCAATAACTGAAGTCAGACCGCCAGATGTCAGGTCTCACCTCATTTACTTATGACCTTAGGAAAATACAAAACTTCCATGCCATATTTTCCTCATGCACAAAATATAGGAAAACTATCAGTATCTATTTCAATGAGCCGTGAGGAGAATTAAGTGAACTAGCATATGTAAATTAATTTAAAACAATTTAAGCATTATATGTGTCCATTATTATTACTATGCTATACTTGATGTTCTTTTCCTTTCAAATTTCAAATTTAGTAATTTTAGCCAATAAACATTTACATACTGAAAATTTACCAGCATTTTTGTTGTTATTATCCTTCTAGTTTTAATTTTTTTCAAATCTATGGAGTTATAAATGACATAAAATTGTAAGGAAAGTAAATATTATCCAAGCATTTTTGATTACTATAATTTCTTATATCCTACTTTTTTCTCCCCAACTTTAAGTTCTTCTTACTTCTTGCATATTCTTTTTATTGATAATATTTTCATGTTCTATTTGATTAATATTTACACTGTTCAGTTAAAAACAGTTGTCCTATGAGTTTTACACTTTAATGAACATGCAAGGTATAGAATTCTAAATTGAGAGTTATAGTTTCGGCTTATTCAGGATATTCTACATCATCATGGATTTTATTATTACTGATGAGACATCTGTGACCAATTTGATTTTCATCCTTTTGGAGCTTTTGTCTTTCTTAATACTGACTACATCTCATCCATAATCACTATGGGAAAAAAAGTTTCATTGCATTTGTTTTCTTTCCCTGGATTTTTTATTATATCATGTTATATTCTTATATCTTCTGCTTTTATTTTATTTTTAATATAGATTAGTCTCCATTTTAATTTTAATAATATTTTCAAATTTATCTCAACATTTACACAGAATCTTATTAGTACATACAGTTCTAATTAAGGTTGTCATTGTTTTTAAAATTTTTTTCAGCAATTAAATATTTCTATTGATATGAGTAATTTCTTACTCTTAAAATTTACTAGATTGTCAAAGCTCTGTCCTACATATGTAGCCAAATACAATTAATTTAAGGAGAATTCAATGCTATTACTTCAACATAAGCTAACAGAGGCACTTCACTTGCTTTGATCATTGATAATAATGGTTTGTTGAAAACTAACATGCAGACTTGATTAGCTTGGTTTTCAGATTTTCTAAACCGTCATCTCATACTGGATACTGATAACAAAGTGTTGTAGGTTATATTAACATGTCCCAGTTATGAAGAGAAAAAGCTCAGCATTATTCAGAAGAAGCCATTGGTTAGAGTAATTTGGTCTGAAAAAATAAGTTCAAACTGGTTATCAGGTGTTCCAGGTAAATGAAGAGGTTCCCGAAGGCCAGAGTCACAGCTTTCTCACCCTGGTGCCATGTCATTGATAGCCCACACGCTGCTGGCTGCAATTAAACCTCTAAACAACTCACTACTGAAATGACTGTGGGGCTTGGAAGTCAGAAAAACTGAAGGGTAAAGAAGCAAAGACCGAATAAATTCTGTATGGCAAAGTATACATAGAAAGACAATAAAACAAATCAGTATTTTTTTAATTCTTGTAATGACTGTCACATGCAAGAGAACCTGATTCTATTATCTATAAACTCAGAGACTGAAACACAGAGAAGATAGTCTTGTTCAAAAGCCTGTAAGAGATTTTTGGCAGAGCTAGATAGAAACATCTCCATCCTGTACTCTTTCACCTCTTAACATCTTCTGAAGTGGCATTTATTTAAACCTGGACTTTAAGAATGTAAATGTTTGTATAGGAGAGGATGAACAGGACAACTGCTTCTGAAGCTTTAATTATCTTTCTCATTTATGGAAAAAATACGGAATCAATCTCTCTCTCTCTCTCTCAACTGAAAGACTTCCCATTGAAAATTATTGCTATCTAATTATTGCCAGTAAATATATCAATTAAGATGGAAATTTTAAGAACCAACACATTTGTTAATATCCTTTCAAATAATATACTGTATTTTATTGCGATGAGTTGGTTGAAAGTCACTTATACTGAGGCTAATAATCTGCACTTCTACAATCTGTTCACCCAGGAAATCCTAAAGAAATTCAGTATCTTTCAGATTTAGAAGAATCAAGAGAACTGTCTATTGATTCTAGAGAGTAACATTAAATGTTTTGAAATGTGGAGATCATTTTTAAAAGATTTATAAACAAGCCTTCAAATAAGAGATTTTAATTCTAGATCTACCTGTCACATATTAATTGATTTCTTCATTGGTATAAATGTTATGCTATATAATGTTGGATCTGTTTTTGATATAAATACAGATGTGAAATGGCAGTAAAGTCTGTTTTATTTATGTACCTGGTTTATGGTCATACATTATAACACTAAAAAATGGTTACAAAAAATTCAAGGTAAACTGATTATGGCTGATTCTAAAGTAATTCAGGTTTTTTCACTTGTTGTATATATTTTATTTGTGCTACCAAAGGTCTTCTGTAATCTAGTTCCAAATTAACTTCCAAAATGCACCCACCATTATTTGAGACCCGCCCTCTCCTCTCCCACATACATACTCCAACACACCCACTCCACCCTCTTCTCTTTATTCCTGTTTGTGGCCTTTGCACATGCAATTCTTCCTATCCGGAAATGGAAAGGATTTGTGCTTTTATTTATTTATTTGTTTGTTTGTTTGTTTGTTTATTTATTTTAAAATCACTTCACCTGATTTAAATCTACTCAAATTTAATGGGTCAAATTAGGTAATCTTACTATTTTCTATGATAAGGCTTCTCATGAAAATCCCTTCCTGTCCCTCACTTGTTTCTCTTTAATATATGTCAATCTTTAAGCAATCATATGAATTCTACTCTTGCTACTGACCCACTGGAGTTTTGTGTTCTTTAAGACACTTATCTGTTTTCTACTTATACTAGTCTCACCACTTTATGCATATTATATATATTTTGACTAAAGAGCACTTCTAAAATACCTCTTCCACTACTTAGAAGATTTCTAAGTCTACAGTAGAGTTAAATTAACTGCTTATTCTTAGTTGGCATCTGAAAATCTAATAAAAAATTACTCTTTAAATGGTCTAAGGAAAATATTTGTTACCTGATTTTGGACATTGTCCCTAATGCAGAATATGACATCTTTTAAAGAAGTCTGAGTATTCTAAACAATTTGAGAAGTTTTTTATAGTGATAAAGATAATGTAAGTTTTTTCTCTAGGAATAAACTAGTGGAAATTTCCAAGAGGCCAAGTTTTTACAGACATATGTATTTAACTAAACATTTAATTTTAGAATAGTTTTAGAGTCACACAAAAGTTTCAAAAACAGTAGAGTTTGGGAGTTCTTGATGTGTCACATCTAGATTCCTCCCATTATTAACATCCTACTTTATTCTCAAAATTATTCATTAATTTGTAACAATTAATAAACCTAGCTTGATATATTATTATTAACTATACTTTGTATAGATTTCCCTAGATTTCACATAATGTCCTTTTTCTGTTCTAGGGTCTAACTCCAAAAATAGTGTTGCCTTTATTGTTCACATTCCATAGGCCCATCTGGAATTTTAGTTTCTCTGACTTGCCTTGTTTTTGATAACATTAACAGTTTTGAAGAATATTGGTCAGGTATTCCGTAGGCTTTCCTCTAGTGGAATTTGTGTGATATATTTCTCATGATTAGACAAGGGTTATGGGTTTTAGAAGGAAGGCCACAAAGATAAAGTTCCATTTTTATCACATCATTGTAAGGGTAAATTCTGCAAGTATGACTTATTATTGTTAATGTTGACTTTGGTCACCTTCCAGAAATGGTGCTTATAAGTCTTACACTGAAATGTTCCTCTTGCATTTCCTTTCTGTCAAGTACACTTTGGAAGCAAGCCATTATGTGTAACCCATACCTACAGAGCAAATTAAGTTCCAAAGCTGAGGGTGTAGTATCTACATAATTTATTTGGAATTCTTTAACCAAAAACATTCTGCCCCTTCTTTTTATTTATTAATTAATTCCATCATTTATTTTTTTGTTAACAATGGACCGTGGATACTTATTTTATATTTTGGGTTATGATCCAATGTTATGTTTTTTTGTTCTGTTTCTTTTTTTTTTTCCTTTTTCTTTTTTTTTGTAATATTCAACTTTGATCCTAAGGAGTTCTGTCTGTGTTCTGTATCCTTTTGATATAGCTCATCATTTATTTTTTTAGTATTTATTTCATGGCACTATAAGAAACTTGAGACTCATTTTGTGCATTTCCTCCTCCAAGCCTAGAGTCAGCGAATTTTCCGAAGAGAAGTGTCCAATTTAAACTCCACAAAATTTTACAATGACTGTGGATGTACCAATTTATACCACCCCTAAAAGGAATGGAATTAATTATATTTTTGAAAATCTAGAAACTCCAAGTTCCCCAACCTTCTATCAATCATTACTCCTGCTGCAATTAGAAAAAAAGAAACTGCATGGACTTACATGTATTTCTTTTATTCCCTGCTTTTTCTGCCTTAATAATATCATTTTCTCATCGTCAATTATTTTTTCTTTTATTCAAGTTGCCTCCTATTTCCTCTGAGAAAAAATTGTATAGAAAGTACGTTAAAGTCTGTATAGATGGCATTACTAGGTATATGTTGCTCAAGTGTTCTGTCATAGGTATTTGCAGAGTAATAAAAGTTTTGTACACTAGATATGCAAATGGTTTGGTTTCAGTCTTATGGCATTTGCTTTTCAAATAAGTGTCCTCTATTCAAATGGAATTGAACCGCAGTGCATAAGAAACTAATAACTACAGATAATCCTCTTTCTAACATTTTAATATTAAACACAATTATGGCAAACAATGTACCTAGAATGTCATCTAAGTTTTTTTCAACATGAAAAATATTTTTAGCAGTACATCGTGACTTCCTACAATTTTAGGAAGTCTATGTCAATGGCAACCTCATTTTCTTACCAAACTTACCAAAATTCTATCCATATGCATCAATCACATGTCACTGAACAATAGGAGACAAGGAGAACACTAGTGGTTTAAAAATCAAAGGTAAATTAAGAGTTGCAATTTATACAAATTAATAAATATCCCTTATTGCAACCATTTTTAAATCAAACTGTTTATGAGAGCTGTCAACCACTATTAGAAATGTGTTAAAACTGAACAAATCCTGTCTTCCCATCACTAATAAGTGAAAACAGGCAAAAGAAAAGGCATCAGAACTCTAGAATTGAATGAGCAAATATTCCTGAAGCACTTAGGACTTGCCTGTCTTCTTGTCTGAAAAAAATTATAGAAAATAAGTTGTTATCTTAACCTAGTATACCTTTCAGAAAGTGAAGCCTTGTGCTCAAAGCAGTTTCATTGAAAGGTGGCATGGTAATTATGCTTTCTGTTCTTACTGTAGTGATTGCAAATCACTATTATTTCTTTGAAGTATGATGAACTGAGATTAAAAGAGAATTTCATTCATCAATAAAAATAAAAGATAGGTAGGGCCGAAAAGAGTGGGGCACGTAAGTAAATTCACATACAACTGAGTACTGGGTCTATATCTTTACTACCTTATATTGATAACAAACTTCTCATTCAAAAATCTTGTTCCTTAACTAGATTGTAAAATTCTCAAATAGATTTTAAGGACTTAATGTAGGTTAATAATATATTCAGTGTTTGATACAATTTTTATGAATTAATGTATTACTTGATATTTCCATATTTATAATTCATTTAACTACACATATTGACCTATAAAAACATCCCTGCAGAGTTGCCTACAACAGAGATACACCCTCGCATGGCCTTTTACAATAGCCTTTTGCTAATAACACAAGAAAATCCCTCTGTTCTTTCTCTGTCTCCATAACATATATTTTAAACTTACTACATGGATTCCCCTTTTAGGGTAACCATGCTTTAAATATCACACACCCAGCTGATTTCCCTCATAGAGCTCATTATTCTCTGAAAGCATCTTAACTTATTTACTTATGTACACTTTTTTATTTTATTTTATTATTTTATTTTATTTTATTTTATTTTATTTTATTTTATTTTATTTTATTTTATTTTATTTTATTTTATTTTATTTTATTCATTGTTGTTCCATTATAGTTGTCCCTCCTTTTTCTCCATTGCTCACCCCTACCCCATCCCCCTGACTCCTACAGTTAACATATACTTTTATTATCGGCCCCGCTTCATTAGATCTCTAATTTCGTATAAGAATTAAATTTGTCCTTTGGTCAGAAATACTGTTCTAATATCTAGAGCAATGTATTGTCTATAGGCATCCAATATATAGAACAATGCATTACATAGTAGACATACAATAAATAATTTTGAATAAAATGTGTAGAAAAGAACCTGGAGAGGAAATCAATACTACCAGAGACAGTGCCTCAGATAAAGTAAGATGAGATTGCCCAAGAAAGCTAATACGATCAAATTGGGTATACTCCCCTTGTACTGCGTGTGTAAGAGCTGCAGGCCCTAGGAAGAAATCATTTAATTCAAAAAACAATTATTAAATAAATGCTTCTTTGGTGAACTGAATTTGTCTAGACATGTAAAATTAAGATATAGAAACCAGTGTCTTACCTTCACTGAATTCAAAATCAAAGGAGAAAAAAAGTAAATAGGTTATTATGAAAGATAGTAATAAGCACTGTGTTAATAGTAACCATAGGGTGTTGTAAGAGCACAAATGTTTTCAGTGGATGAAGGTTGGATTATAGAGCATTCTCAAAAGGAATCCTTAAGTATTAAATCCAGTTTGGTGTCATTTATTAATACTTACAAGTCCTCAGTTGCTATTGCTTCAAAATTTGTCTCAGCTCCATATTCTTTCTCCATTTTTCACTTCCAGAACTCATTTCAAACATGTACTATAGAAAATTGTACACTTGAAACCTATATAATCTTATTAACTACTGTCACCCCAATAAATTTAATACAATAAAAGAAAACTATGCTGGAGTCTCCTTCTATAAGCCCCGTGTCTTTCATATTTTTATAGTGTTAACCTTTTTGTTTACCTCTATGCTGTCTTCTAATTTATTTTTTAATATTTTAAATTTTTGTTTATCCATTGTTTTCTTTCTTTCCTTTTTCCTCTGTTTTTAAATTTTATTGTTGTTCAAATACAGTTGTCTGCTTCCCCCCATCTTTCCCTACTCACCCCAGCCATACCCACTACCCTCCCCTAATTCCACCCCCCTTAGTTTTGTCCATGTGTCCTTTATAGTTGTTCCTGAAAACCCTTCACCCCATTATCCCCTCGCATCTCTGACTGGTTAGTCAGATTGCTCTCAATTTCAATGTCTCTAGTTATATTTTGCTTGTTTGTTTTTTTGATTAGTTTCCAGTTAAAGGTGAGATAATATGATATTTGTCTTTTACTGCCTGGCTTATTTCACTTAGCATAGTGCTCTCCAGTTCCATCCATGCTTTTGCAAAGGGTAGGAGCTCCATCTTTCTTTCTGCTGCATAGTATTCCATTGTGTAAATGTAACATAGTTTTTTGATCCATTAATTTAGTGATGGGCACTTAGGTTGCTTCTAGCACTTGGCTATTGTAAATTGTGCTGCTATGAACATTGGGGTGCATAGGTTCTTTTGAATTGGTGTTTCAGGATTCTTAGGATATAATCCTAGCAGTGGAATTGACAATTCAAAAGGCAGTTCCATTTTTAGTTTTCTGAGGAAATTCCATACTGTTTTCCATAGTGGCTGTACCAGTCTGCAATCCCACCAACAGTGCACTAAGGTTCCCTTTTCTCCACAACCTCTCCAACACTTGTTGTTTGTTTATTTGTTTATGATGGCCATTCTGACTGGTGTCAAGTGGTATCTCATTGTGGTTTTAATTTGTATCTCTCTGATGGCTAGTGGTGTTATGCATCTTTTCATATGTCTCTGGACCCTCTGTATGTCATCCTTGGAGAAGTGTCTGTTCAAGTCCTTTGCCTGTTTTTTAATTTTTTTTTTTTTTTTTTGTCTTCCTAGAGCGGAGTCATGTGAGCTCTTTATATATTTTGGAGATCAAATCCCTGTCTATGGTATCGTTGGCAAATGTTTTTCTCACACAGTTGGTTCCCTTTTAATTTTAATGCTGTTTTCTTTAGCTCTGCAGAAGCTTTTTATTTTGATGAGATTCTATTTGTTTATTCTTTCCTTTATGTCCCTTGCTCTAGGGGACATATCAGCAAAAATATTGCTGCATGGAATATCTGAGATTTCCCTGCCTATGTTCTCCTGAAGGACATTTATGGAGCCATGACTTATATTTAAGTCTTTTATACACCTTTTACTTTTGTGCATGGTGTAAGTTGGTGCTCAAGTGTCATTTTTTTTTCATGTAGCTGTCTAGCTCTTGCAACACCATTTGTTGAAGATGCTATTTTTACTCCATTTTATGCTGCTTCCCCCTTTGTCAAATATTAATTTACCATAGAGGCTTGGGTTTATTTCTGGGCTCTCTATTCTGTTCCATTGGTCCATGTGTCTGTTCTTATGTCAATAGCAGGCTGTTTTGATTACAGTGGCCTTGTAATAGTTTGATATCAGGTATCGTGATCCCTCCTACTTTGCTCTTCTTTCTCAAAATTGCTGCAGTTATTCCGGGTTCTTTACAGTTCCATATAAATTTTTGGAGTGTTTGTTCTATGTCTGTGAAATATGCCATTGGTATTTAGATAGGTATTGCATTGAATTTGTAAATTGCTTTGGGTAGTATGGACATTTTGATGATGTTAATTCTTCCAATCCATGAACACAGTATATGCTTCCATTTGTGTCTTCCTTAATCTCTTTCTTCAGTATTGTGTAGTTTTCTGAGTACAGATCTTTTACCTCCTTGGTTAGGTTTATTCCTAGGTATTTTATTTTTCTTGTTGCTATATCAAATGGGATTTTTTTCCGATTCCTGTTTCTGATATTTATTATTGGCATCCAAAAATGCCTTTGATTTCTGGATACTGACTTTGTATCCTACTTTTTTGCCAAATTTGTTTATTAGGTCGAGCAGTTTTTTGGTGGAGTCTATAGAATTTTCTAGGTTATATTTTTTTAATTTTTTTATTTTACTATTATTGTATTACAGTTGTCCCAATTTTTCCCCATTATTCTCCACTGCCCCACCCACCACCCCCACAGTCAGTAATTTTATTGTATTTTTTCCCATTACCATTTAGTACTCTTATACCCGCCTCCCCTCTAGCAATCCCCACACTGCTGTCCATGTCCATGAGTCCTTTTGTCTTTTTGCTCAATCCCTCCACCCCCTAACATCCCTGGCCACTAACTGTCATCCAGTTCAGTAGTTCTTTTTACTCTTTGTTCTATTTACTATCCCAGTCTACTTCCAAATATGATCTATAAGCTTTTCAGTTTTGGTTATTGAATGCTTAGATTTTAGAAGATCTCTTTATTCTTTCTCAAATCAGTTCTGACACTTTTTTAGTTTTCTATTTTTATACTAAATTTCAGCTTGCAATTTAATACTTTAAACACTCTAACTATAGTTGCTTTACAATCACTGTTGGCTAATTCTAACATGTCAAGTCTCCATCAACCTGTTAATATAGACATTTTCATTAGGCTTCAGGTCTCCTACTAAAAACTGATATTCTGTGGTCATTTACCTAATTAAAAAATTCCAGAAGAAATTACTTTGAGTCTATGTCAAAACACAATGCAAGGCTTGAACAACCACTTCCAACAAAGGCTGTGTCTAACAGGGTCAAATCTGCATGAGGACCTCATTTGACATCAGAATTTCTCAGGAACGGCTTCAACCCTTTTGTATTTTCTCTTTCCTTTTTTCTTTTCTTTCTTTTCTCAATACCACCTTGAAAGCACTTTTAGGTTAAAGTAAAAAGGTATATTTATGACTTGCTTACTTTTGTTGTTGTTGTTGTTGTTGTTGTTGTTGAGGATTTGGCCTCTTTTCATGATTAAGGAAGATACAAGACCTTCAGTGATGAACTTAAAATGTCATAGAGTGATGGTGAAAAATGTTATTTCCCCTAATTTGAGTAAACTATTTGAGAAAACAATAGAGGAAAATATCAAATATAAAAGTACTTTCATTAGAAATAGGAACCTTACATTTCATATACAATATCTACTATCGATGCTAAATATTGTATTAACTTAAAACACATTCCATCTTCCCCATACAAAAACAGAAAATCAACATTTCAGGTTCAGGCTTATCTATAAATAAATGTACATAATTACAGTATAAAAATGAATGCATCCTTATTGTTCTGTTTTAATTAATTGCCAGTCTATGCTTCTTTTGATTTTTTGGGAAGTTTTCCAATGTAAAACTAAAAGTAATGTAAAATATACAAAGACAATTTTTTATGCCATCTATATTGAAGAGAGATAAGATAGATATTGTCAAAGTAGAAAACTCTTGAGAATAATTGATCCCATCCCTACTTTTATCCATTGACTTCTAAGTAATCAAATCTACTATTACACAAAGACCATTGTGCTATATTCCAACAATGAGTTTGCCTCAAAATTTGTTCACAAATGTGTAAAGGCTTTATGTGGACTTTGCTGATCCTGGAGATCTGAAACAAGAGAGTCTAAATATTGCAGAAAAAGTGCCCTAACTTCAAATCAAAGTTGAATTGTAAATAGATGTGTTTTCTATTACAGGATGAGTGAAAACTTTGACACCGTAAACTACAAGATACTTGAAACTAGACTCATGCGTTATTGATCTTCCCCTCATCATCTCTAGTGGAGTTCTACACAAAATGGTAACAACAAACAAATGGAAAAGACAACCCTCGATGTTGGAAGATTCAAAAACCATTCCAGGAAAGAATTAACCCATTTAATGAGTACTTGAAGGCTATAATAGGCAATCAACATACATTTTCTTTTTGTATCTCATCACAATACTATTGTGTGTGTGTATATATGCATATTTATAAAATCTATTTTTGTTGTTGTTTTTACACAGATACAAAAAAGATCAGGTTAGAATGTTCATAAAGTAAAGTATGTTCCAAAATGTACTTTATTTTATTCAGAAAATATGTAGATTGAGTGTGAGATTTCATCCTCCCTCTAAGAAGAGTTATAATGCCATGACACCTGCTTTCAAGGATTCCATCTGATACTTGTGAACAATGGAGAATCCAGGATGCCATGGTAAGAGACAATGTTCCACCTCTTCCAAGACTCATAGAGAAGGTAGAGATATCAGGGGAATATTTGCGATAACTTAAGTTACTGGAGGTAGAGGGGAAAAATGGAGTGGAGTGGAATGCCAACGACTAGGCTAGCAGTTGATGAAAACAGGCTGTCTCAATTTATGATTCTAAGACTATTAAGGAGGAGCGATGGGACTGTGTTTTAAAATAAAACCATAAGTAATTTACAAGAGGCAGTTTCAATGACCAATAATCAAAGTTAAGTTTCAGATGCAGTATTCTCTTCTCCACACAGATTTCATAATGTCTTTAGATAAATCAGAGTTTATTGTGAGGACGGCAAATAACAGTACAACCTGGGAGCTAACATGGAGTTTAGCTTTGCCTTTTGATTAAGTAGGTAGAGGTAAATGAAAGTGATAAAAGTGTTTCAATAAGTGCCTGTCTCAACAGATCCTATTGGCACAGCATCAAATACATCCCCCTCCCTCCCTTACGTATGCACTAAGAGTGAACTATGGAATTCCATTACTGTTCACTTTCTAATGCCAAGCCAAGAGTAGAAGTCATTGCCTCTGGAGAAGCCTTTCCTGAAGTTCCTGTTATAGGTACAGACAAAAATTTTCTATAAGATGGACTTAAAAATAACTACTTGTATATTCTCAGAGATCATGGTTTTGGCATTATATATAAAACCTAATGTCACAAAGATTTTTCCCTTGATTTCTTTTGTAATTTTTTATAATTTTAAATTTCATGTTTAGGTCTGTGATCCATTTTGAGTTAATTTTTGTATACAGTGTAGGGTATGATTTGTGGTTCATTTTATTACAGATGGATGATGGCTTTATTAAAAAGACAACCCTTTCTTTACTAAATTGTTTTGTACTAAAGTTGAAATCAATAGATTATATTCACCTGGACCGTTTTCAGGAATTTTTTCTCTGGGAATTACTCTGTTTATTTTAACAGTATCATACTATCTTGGTTAGTGTAGCTTTAAAATAAGTCCTGACTTCAGGTGGTGTTACTCATTCAACTTTTTCTTTTTCAAAGTTATTTTGGCAATTGTAGGCCTTTTGAAATGATATTTAAGTTTTTTTTTTTTTTTAAGAAGTGGTTTTTTTTTTTTAATTTTTATTTATTTATCTTTAGAGGGGAAGGGTAGGAGAGAGGAAGAGGGAGAGAAATATCAATGTACGGTTGCCTCTTGTGTGTCCCATGCTGGGAACTGGCCTGCAACCCAGGCATGTGCCCTGACTGGGAATCGAACCGCGATCCTTTGGTTCGCAGGCACGTGCTCAATCCACTGAGCTACACCAGCCAGGGCGATATTTAAGTTTTAGAATCAGTTTTTCTATTGCTGCAAGATATAAATATTTAACTTGCTGGAATATGGTAGATTCTGAAAATGTAGTTGCTGTATCAAATGATAAGCATATATAGATTTTTCTTCCATTATTGTTCATATTTCTCTTTTATAGGGGTTGAATGATTTCACACCTCCACTAGCATAAAAAGCAAAGGTCATATACTTGTTCCACTGTATGGAGGGTATAATTTAAAATGTAATTCTGCTGTTAACAAATTTCAGCATTTCATATACATACATGCTCTATAAGAAATAGAATATTTCTGCTGTCTTTTTCCCACCTTATTGTTCTTGTGCCTTTGGTAATGTCATCTGGATATTTAAATGCAAATAATGTTATTTATCATTGTATATCTTTTCTTTCTAGAGTACTTTTGACATTTTTGTTTAGTTTTTAACCATCTTTATAATACTTATTTGAACACCTGTATTCATTTATCTTAGTTATCTTCACAATATTTGTACTGTAAATGCCATTTTCATAAAATCATACCTTCAAGTATAGCTAATGCATGTTGTTTACTTGCAATAACATGTTTTAATTTCAGTGTTTTTTCCCATTCTGAAACCTGACTGTTTTCAATATCCATCCACATTTACCTTTGTGTGTTTTTTCTCTAGGTTTTTCTACGGCTTTAGTGATAAAATATACATATTTAAGAAAATTCTGTGTGCCTTTACATGTGTGTGTCTTTAGAGTCATGCTGCTATTTTTGTTCCAAATGTAGAATAAGTAGAACATGTTTGCAAAGGGTTTAGTATGTGGAAGTTATCATTCCCTAAATTTCCAGGATCTATTTAAATTTTACTTGATCTTTATAATAATTTGATCATATCAGTAAGAATTTGTTGTTGATTGAATAAATTCATATGCACCAGTCTTTTCTTAGAATAAATTTATGTTAAACACCAATAAATGCTCTTTTAGAAACAAAAACCTACTTGGTTTTAGGACTACAGAACCTGTATACACATCACATTTAATGTATTAATGCATAGACATCCCAAATGAATCTGCTTGCCCGGCTCTAGTTCCAAAACATTACTACAGGCATTAGCATTATTCTGCCAGAATAAATCTTAGATAATATACAGATGCCATTGGACAACTCAGTTAACAATATTTTCTTCAATTATAAAATCAGGGCATTCTGCATGAAGTAGTACACATGTTTGTGTGCATGTGTGCATGCAGCTATCTGTGATAAGATTAAAATACATAATACACTAATGCATTGACTCAAACATTTTAAATGTTCAATTTATTATTATTTGTGTAATGGAACTTCCTGTTTTATTATTAATTTACTTTAATAACTCATTGCATTCTAGTGGCTCTATCTCCTTAATCAACTATAATTTTACCCTGCCCCTACTCCCCCAAAACAAGTATCTATAACAGCCCTATATGACCCAGTAAAAACTTTTCAAAATATTCCCTAGCATGTTAAAATACACAAAGTAAAATTGTTGGCCTAGGCAGCTAGTTAGATATTAATCGACACCACAGGAGACACCACAGGAGACACTCACATCCTCTGCCAAAAGGACTTAAATCTTTGTGTGGCTGCTTTCCAATCTCCCCAGGGAACAATGCGTCCATTCCTGTAGATTACCTGGGCAGCGCAGAGGAAGAAGAACCAGCGAAGGGGAAATTCCTCTGCTGAGACGTGCTCAGTAGGAGTCAAAACCGCAACTATGAGGACAGGTGTCTAGCCCGTGAAAAGGATCAGATTGGATAAGGGACATGAATTCCTGGAACATCCAGTTTTAAAAGGGATTGGTTGGGGGAAGACCCAGCACAAGCCCAGGAAGAGACAGGAAAGAGATTGGTTAGTTTGAAAGAAAGCTTACCCCTTCCCAAACTCAAGATAATATCATCGAAGCTTAACAAAGACCCGGGGCATTTGTGGATGTGTTCTCTCTGTAGCAGCTTCGTGGGCCAAAAGCCAGCTGTGGTCCAGGCACCATGCAGTGTTGGTGGCAGGTGTGCAGATGGGAAAATGAGACACAAAGTTCTACATTTCTGAGTCCTGGTTCTCCTAGATCTGGCAGGTGCTAGTGCAGGCTTGCAGCATCAGAGGCTAGACTTTCACCACAGAGGGATGAGGCTGAGTCACCTGGTCATGGATGAGACACCAGGCACCTGCAGGCAGTCCTTTGTTTTCACATCAAGCAGTTCTTCTATGTGTGCTTCCCTGAAAATCTTTTCTTGTGACTCCATTGAAGAACCCTATTTCCACTGTATAACTGTTTTTGGATTTTGAGCTATGAAGTCTAAGACAGATGTAAATCTCCATAGTCTTATAATGATATATATTCCTGCCTGTATCAGATACTGTAGAATCTCTTTCTCTGTGATTCTTGGACATAATAGAGATTTGCAACCCAGTGATTTTTCCAAAAGCTGTAAGAGGGGGCTGGTTGAAATAAGGTGAAGGGACTAGTCAAAGAACATGTATGCATGACCCATGGACATGGACAAGAGTGTGGGGATTGACTATGGGAGTGGGGGTGGGCTGGATGGAGGGGGTCATGGGGTGAAAAATTGGGACAACTCAAGTAGCATAAACAATAAAACAATTTAAATTTAAAAAATCAACTGGACTTTTCTAAGTGTCAGAAAAAAAAAAGCAAACTGTGCTTTTTGAGCCCAAACCTCTCCTTCTTTCCCTCCTCTCTGGCATGAAGCCATTAAAGATTTCCCATCAGATATGTGGGTCTTCAACACATAAAAAAGGATTTGTTAAATTTGAGGACTAGACCTCAGCCACAATATGCTTAACATCAGTATTTCACTCAGTAAGGAAACTATAAAGAGGATAATTGGTGAATCTTTTGCCTCAAAAATACCCTGCAGTATATTAAAACCTGATTACTCATAAAAAGGTAATGATATTATTCTTAATAATTAAACCTGGTAAGTCTCTCTGACAAAATTTGAAGAGTAGTTTGACCTGATGTATATTTTTTTGTTCTCGCTGTGTACATGTATGTGCTTTGTGCCTGTGTGTTTTAATGCCTGGTCATCTCCTTTTGTTGACTGTATTTGTTCTACTCCATAGGGGTAGGCTAAAGTAACTCTCCTTAACCACTCACACCCATTGTTATCACCCTGCAGTGTTTTTGCCTTCAAAGTCAGTGTTCAGTATGTGTAATGGGAACATAACCTCACACTTGGAGGAGGCTGTGTGTGTGTGTGTGTGTGTGTGTGTGTGTGTTTGAGAAAAGGCATATCTACAGACATATGCAAGTATTTAAAGTGTGGAAATAAGGATTTAAACTACATTTAATGTTAAAAATTGATTCCCCCTTAATCTCCTCTTAGAAATGTTTGCTCTATTCTTACATTATGCTGATTTTTTAACTATTGGGATTATTGTCTTTATCTCACTTAGTTCCTTATAGTAGGCATTCCTGTATATTTTACAGCTTGATTATCTTTTCTTCTTCAGCACCAATGGTCCTGTAAAGCATTGGATTTAGCACAAACCCAAGTGAAACCATTGTAATTAGCTATGATTCTTTATATTCTGTACAAATTGCACTTGTCTTTATGTGGAAAACTCACTGCATAAATTCCCTTAATCCTTTATCTTTAGGGGCATGCACTTGCCGTGTCTGCTGGAATGTTGGTACTAATATTGTCAGTCATTTTCAGATTCCTTTTGTTTGCATAAAATCTGTGACTGAACACAACACTAGGCTTCTTAGCTGCAGAAAGCAAGGAATCTGCTTTGTAATGAAAACATGGCCCTTTCTGAAACGGTTCAAGAAAGTTCTTTTTATAGTAAATGAATAAATAACCTCTGCAAGTTTCCACAATTGAACACTATTAAGTTAAACAGGCTTATTAAGATTCATAAAGCAATTAGAAACATTAGGCTGAATTCTCCTGTCAGTTTCTTGTGCCTGTCTGCATATTAAAGTCAATGGGAACTGTATGATTTTGGCCTTGGGCAAAATGTGGCCCATTTTGAATAAGAATAGCATCTGCAATTATACTAGCTGAGATAAAAATTAAAAGGTCCATCAATTCTCATGCTTCAAAGCATAATATTACAACCAGATGGTGCCAGAAAGTTTCTGTTAGGCATGAGGATTCACTAATGGACAGGTGCATTATGACAATTTTTTTTTGGCTTCCCTCCTCAAAATGTCTATCACACACACAGACTTGCCAATCGTAGGGCATCAGAACAAATGGGACATTTGCATTTTACCAGAATGCAATCCTGCTACCACGGCCTAACAATATTGAAACTTAGAAATTCTAACAGTTGAGAGGAATTTCAGTGAAAACATTTTAGAATTTCCATAAATTCAGTGGCAATGTAAATTATCTTCTGCTTCTAATTTGTCTGTTGTCTTTTCACATGCACTGGTAATTTACCTTAAACTGCACTGATCTCTGGATATAACAATATAAGAAAATACTTGCTCGATATCGCTAGCTATCAGAGAGATGCAAATTAAAACCACAATGAGATACCACTTGACACCAGTCAGAATGGCCCTCATAAACAAAGCAACAAACAGCAAGTGTTGGAGAGGTTGTGGAGAAAAGGGGACACTACTGCACTGCTGGTGGGAGTGCAGACTAGTACAACCACTATGGAAAACAGTATGGAATTTTCTAAAAAAACTAAAAATGGATATACCTTTTGACCCAGCAATTCCATTGCTAGGACTATATCCTAAGAACCCTGAAACACCAATCCAAAAGAAACTATGCATCCCTATGTTTATAGCAGCACAATTTACAATAGCCAAGTGTTGGAAGCAACCTAGATGCCCATCAGTAAATGAATGGATCAAAAAACTGTGGTACATTTATACAATGGAATTCTATGCAGCAGAAAGAAAGAAGGAGCTCATACCCTATGCAACAGCATGGATGGAACTTGAGAGCATCATGCTAAGCGAAGTAAGCCAGGCAGTGAAAGATAAATACCATATGATCTCACCTTTAACGGGAACCTAATCAACAAAACAAACAAACAAGCATAATATAACCAAAGACATGGAAATTGGGGACATGCTGAAAGTCACCAGAGGGGAGAGGGGAGGGAATTTCAGGGGAAAAGGGGAAGGATTTACAGGAACAAGTATAAAGGACACATGGACAAAAACTATGGGGGGGTGGAAATGGGAGGGAGGTGGGGAGGGTTGGGGTGGCAGGTTCGGGTGAGAATAAAAAAAAAAAAAGAATTAAATCAAAAAAAAAAAGAAAATACTTGCTAGAGAAAAGAAAATCTCACTGAAGTTTAGAAACATCTACACCTAGATGTGAAGAATTCATTAATTAATAGATATTCACTACACACCCACTAGTTTCTGCACATGATTGGGTTTGTGAAAACAAACAAATATAAACAAAAAAATGGGTGCCATACTCTCCTTCGGGGAGCTGAAGCTTCTTCTTTTAAGCTATGTGTGAAAGGGTGGTCTGTAAATATAATAGAAATCTAGAGAATAAAATGTGGACTGAAGCAGTCAGGAAACTTTATGATTTTCTATCTGCAGTTGTGGAGAAATGTTAAAATACCAGGGAATTGCTATTTTCTCTTAAAATTTATTGAGACTCTACAAGTAAAGTTATTTATTTTTAAAGGTTCTATAAAATTCTCAGTATATTTTTTGTTAATTTAAATAGTAATATTATACATTTGTATAACTTTATACCATAAATTTAATTTGAAGTATTTTTCATATTAATTTTCTATGTATCCCAAACACCCTGAGGAGTAGTATATTATACTGATATTTTAGGAGTTTAATTGAACTTCTTTATATTGTTGGGATTAAAATAATGGTAATCTTGTTTTAATAAACAAATTGTTTTTAGAGAAAGCTCATCATACATTGTTTTCTTTTCGCCTCTCAAAGGCTTGCATTAGATTATATTCCCAATACTCTGTGCAAGATTTGTAATTTACTTGTGTAATGTGATAACTTATTTTGACACATCCAAAAAAATAAATATGTCCTAAAATATTGGTATTTTTGAACACATCATAGAAATTTAACATACATTGAACATTACATTGTATGATAATGATAATAATAATAATAATGATAATGATAATGATAATAATAATAATAACAGGCTGACCAGAGGGGAGAGGGGAGGGAATTTCAGGGGAAAAGGGGAAGGGTTTACAGGAACAAGTATAAAGGACACATGGACAAAAACTACGGGGGGTGGAAATGGGAGGGAGGTGAGGAGGGCTGGTGGGGGGCTGGCTGGGATAGGAATAAAAGACAGAAAACTGTACTTAAACAACAATTAAATTAAAAAAATAAAAAGGCAGATAAAATAAATAATAATAATAATAGAAAAAATATACATAACCAGCAGACACAACGATTCTGGAGGAAAAAAATAGACTTACTATTGAAGGAGCACTAGTGGGCCCTGCTATCCCTAGGTTGTATATGGTCTCAAGGTCATTTAGCTCTGACCTTGGCCACAGAGTTATTAATATGTGCACTTACCATTCATACAATGAATGCTCTTGGGCATATGATTTGATAATCCAAAAATAAATCAACAATAACTACACAATAAATTTATGTTTTGATTTGCCTCTTTTGGAATGAATGAAAAACAACAGTGATATCAAAATATCCTTCTTGAAATAATTTATTTCTATCTAGGACAGCTGTAATTACTTGAAAATTTTTCCTTGAAAACGAATCTGAGTACTAGTAGATTTCAACTTCCAGTCCTACTGTGCCTCTTGGAATAGTCTTGTCTGTGATAGCACTTCTTCAAATATAAATAAATAGATTTAAATATTTCACCTTTCTTTAAACATTTCCAAATAATTGTACCATGATGGCCAGCATTATCTGGATAAACCTTTTTTCTTAAGTAGGGATCATTCAATTTACAACAAAAAATTTAGTTATTTTTGATGAGTATAAAACAACATGATTAGAACAAAAACAATTAGAAAGTTACCTTTTCTCATAAAGACAATGCAATGCTTACATTGAAACCATTATAATTTTGTTAACCAATGTCACACTAATAAATTTAATAAATAAAAAATCTAAGCTTCAACATAAAAATACAGTTTTTTGGATTTATACAACTTCTGTTTGGGCTTGCACATTAAGAAGTCACCTCATGCCTTGTATTAGACTTTCAATGTTATAATACCCATGGAGGTTTTTCACCAAAGCCATCTTAGGCTTCCTCACCCAATGGTACCATAATCAAAGTTGATTTTTAACACAAATGTCTACATTTATTTTTGTAACATGTACCTCGTTGATTTGATTTTTGTGTTACAGATTATAAGATTTATTTTAAATTTTGATTTAATCATGCATCATGTCAGCTGTCCCTCTCAGTTATATTTAAGGCCTTAAAAGGCCAAATCAATGGCCTTTTGTGATAAATTTATTACTAAAATAAAATAGATCAATGTAGTCTTATACTTGCATACCTCTCCTCTAAATTGTCATAGTTGCTCAATGCACTTTAATAATAATATTTACTTAAAGACTAAATTATATTTTCTTCAGCTTACATTATTTCATCATTTTAAAAAGTGTCCTAAAGGCTCATTGTTAACTCCTACACTCATTCTCTATAAAATCAAATTTTCATCTATTAACCATATAAGAGAAATCAAATACTAAATTGGTGATCATAAAGAAATCAAAGACAAAATTGGTGAAATGTGATTCAATCATAAGTCTCAAAATAGATACTAGAAGTTGGAATGAGCTGGGGTTGTTAACATTCGATACTTTTATTTTCTTATCCTTCTTATTTTTGCCAATTCACTGAGCTCAAATATGATGATCAGTAGAAGAATCTTGAGAACTAAAAACATGCAGAGATAGTATCTGGTAACAGCCTAGGTTATACATATTATATATGTAGTAACAATAAAGTGACCAAATAAATACTGGATAAAGCAGTTGGCAGAAGCTATGTTTAAATTAAAAAAAAAACAAAAACATTTTTTTTAATTCTTGAGGAATAATTTACTTTAATTGAAAGGAAATAAAATAGGAAAAGATGAAGAAGCAAAATATCAGTTATATGAATCTGAATGATTAATCTTCATTATTCTGAAGTGTTAAAATATCAAGTCTTCATTAAAAAGAAAATCCTTCATATTTTTAGATTTTTAGATATCCGTAATATTTAAAGCAAACTACTAATCTCTATTTTATTAATATTGTATCTCAAACTCTAGTCTTGTATAATTGTGATCTTAAAACAAATTTGAGGTATCCTTTTTAAATGGTTTCACTAAATCCATTCTTCTTGGCAATAAGGACAGATACATAATAGATTCTGCTGTCTAGAAACTTACAACTTCATGAGAGATTGGCTCAAGTAGGAACTCAACTCTTGGCAAAAGTAGATTCCGCAACAAAAACGCTGCTGAAGACCAAGAAAGGAAGGGATGCATTATGGTAAGGAAATTCTCATGGAGGAATTATGACTCAGGTTGGGTCTTTGTGAATAATCTTAAATTAGACAACAGAGATACAGGATAAGGTTGTTCTAGCTGTTAAAGACAGTTAAAATGAGGAGGAATGTATAGTACTTTAATCAAGAGCTTAAATCACCATTAAGCCCCACCTAAACTTGCTTTTATGTGTGATAATTTTTGGAACTTGTATACTTAATTAGTAATATAGAGTATATGTTTATTGTATATATTTGTCCTGCCTATAAGACTAGATCAAATGTGATATAGTATATAGTATTGACATACAGTCAGTCATACTCAATATTGAAATCACTTAAATTTTTATTCAGTGAAATACATCATTGAGTTTATACAGTTCAAGATAATCCAGCAAATTAAATCAATCACAAAGATAAGTCATACCACTGAAAAATAATTCAATGTTTCATTCTGTAATGAGTTAGGTCACTTTTTGTAATTCAAAATAAATAAAATATAAAGGCAGCTTTGTGGCGTGCATACCTGAATGGTCCAGAAGGAGAGATACTTTCTGGGTCAGTTTAACTCAGTATCTCCTATGCGTCATCAAGGTCTCACTGTTCTTTGATCTCTGCACTGCTTCTATAACATCAGGTTTATGATAAAACTGCCTTCTCTTAAGATGACACAACATTTGCATGTGTTTTCCTATCTTTTAGAAGAATACAGAGATTGAATATGGGAAGTTAGAGAACGAGTAACAATATTCTAGTATATTAATAGTTTGAGCTAGATCATTGCATTGTTTTAGGCTTGAGCGATCACAATAAATCACTGTGGCATGGTTAGAACCATTAGACTTAACCTTAGACATGGGAGTATGATCCTTTCCCCCACTGTCAGCACCACCCCGCAACTATGGGGCTGATACCTAGTATGAAACCAATGCCCTGAATTTAGGAACCAATCATAGTGACTGATACTTGTATATACCCTAAAGCAATAAATTTAGCCTGAAGTGTAGCACTTTTGTACTAGAGAGTGGGAAATTATTCAGCAGCTGAATCTATCTGTCTCCCTATCTGTCATTTATTTATCTATGATAGTTAAGAATATCAATCTATTGATATGTCTGCCTGGATTGGCTGCAATACATCCAACTAATAATAATTTAATTTAGAAAAATTCCAGTTTAGATTTTAAAAGTCCCTTTACTTCTCTTTAATAATTTTATACAATTAATGTTGCAATAAACTTTAATATTCTCTGGACTACAAGGCGAAATGTGGGCATCCGTAGGCTTCCTTTGTCTAGAAACCATGTTTTTAAGCCTGACCCAAGTTTGGAATGCGTGGTTGTTTATATTAAAAATGTTGACTTCCTTTTAAAAATAAAAATAAGAGAATATGAAAATAGTAGGCTTAATATTACACATGAAAATAATCTTTTTTGTTGCTCAGTAGATATGTATTCTAGATAGAGTCAGAGTCCTCCGGTTTACTTCATAGTTTCTTATTGCTTCCCTTTTGGTCCAGTTTCCACTTTTAACATCTTTGTCTGATTTGTATAAGAATTGGAAGAATTTTTATCTAAACCTACTTCCCACTTAATAAATGCAATTCTTTTTTTAATTGATTGACTGATGAATTTATCTATTCATTTATTAAGAAAATGTTTATTAGGTAACTACTTGCCAGGTTATTCTCTACAGATACTGAAAAAGAAGATTCTGTACTAGTGTTTTTAATATTTAATTAGAGGATATGGCAAAGATATAAGGCTTAAGAAAGGTCACAAGTTTGATTTTTTTTATATCACCTGTTAATATGAACAGAGGAAGACATGGAGCTTAACGAGGAAAACAATGCAAAGGTTAATGATGAGAAAAGAAAAAGCTCTGTCTAAAATAAGTAAAAGTTTCAAAAATGTGGTTACTGTACCAAAAGTGAACAGCGACAAAACGGTAAAAAATCCAAATGGGATCTAGTTTTGCACTTTTAAGTCTTTGATGAGTTTCTTAAGAAAAAAACGTTTTTAATGTGATGGAGACAACAGTGAGTCATGAAGTGACTATGAGCTGAGAAGGTGCAGAGTAAGAATATATTGTCCTAATTCTTGAAGAATGGTGAAGGAGACATGAGCCATTGAAGCAGTGGTGGCTAGGAGCAAAGGGGAGAAATCGAAACCCTTCTATTTGTTAAAGGGAAAAAATAAGAAATGTATACTTTGCAGGTACAAGGAGAGACTATTATTGATGGAGCAAGGTCAATAAGGAGGGAAAAATAATGGATTTTCAGAGCACAAGTGGAAAAGCATTTTTTCAGAAGAGAAATAACCCTCCTCATCACTGAACTGAATAGAAGTTAGTAAAGGCTAGGTACAGACAGGGGTGCTAATATCAGGAGAGTGCAAGGAGTTGGAGGAGTCTTTTCAAGGAGGTTATATTATCTCTGCATATATACGAAAAGCAATACACTGAAAAATGAACAAGATAGCAGAAGCTGGAGCAGACCTTTTAGCATACGAGATGGAAAATCTCGGAACTTTAAAGTAAAAAGGGTCCCAGACAATAATACAATTGAAATATCACAGAAATCCTGAACTGCACATCTTGAACTTTTACGGACAGGAAAGGCCTGTTTTTGTTTAAAATACTGTTATTTGTTATTTTGTTTTAGAAGTTGAAACTATTTGTTGTTAAAAATATTTTAAATATTCTATGAAAGAACAGTGCCATAGCCTGTGGACTAGAAAAGCAGTTACTGTGATTGGTATTGCCTTACATCACTGCTGGAAAAAGTGTACTATTACCAAAAGAATGTAGCAAAACTAGATATAACAACAACACCGACAATATAGGTTTTTCCATATACAGATGTGCAAAATGGTCAAAAGTATGAGTTAACACTCACAGAGTCCTTGCTGTATGCTGAAATTTTTCTAAACATATATTTTCATTCCCCTGAAATAGGTACTATTAATTCCCAACTTTATAGGCAAGAAAACCAAGGTATAAATAATTTGTTTAAAATTAAAATATTATAGAGCAAGATTTAAAAACAGGAATTCTGACTCATGCTTTTAGCCACTATACCTCTCTATTATTTATCTATCTATCATCTGTTTGTAACAGGGTACAGAGCAAGGTCTGCTTAAAAGAAGAGAAAACTCCCACAATCCTTGATTGAGGGAAGAGAATAGATGGTGCAGCATTTAAGATACATTGAATAAAAATGGCAATTTATAAATGTGCCTTCTTGAAGGGAAGAGGGCTGCTATCCACGGCAAATTGTGTACGTGACTATGAGAACATTCAGGGACTCATGATATAGCCAGAATACACCGCCTATGCAAGAGGCAGGGGGCAGATGTCCACCCCAGAAGTCACTGGAAACTTTTGCCGTGAATAAAGATGGCAGCCAAAAGAAGATAAAATATATGGGAGACCTGGCAAAAAAATGGCACATACAGGAGGGGCCAGATATGTGGTCATGCAGGAAGTCCTGGGCCAAGCATTTCAATGAGGGCTGGCTGAAAGTGAAGGGGGACTGCCATGAGGTGTAGCATGCAAGGGAGGAGGTCCACCAGGAGTCAGGAAGAAGCCACGAGGTCTTAATTAAGAGAAAGAAAGAGCCACATGGTCTGGAGTAAGAAAAAGCAAGAAGCCATGTGGTCTGAATTTAAAAAGGAGAAGATGGCAGCAGAGCTGATAGAGTTGCACAGGACCTGTCTAGCCACCTGGACTCCTGAGAGATGCTTGGAGCTGAACTGTGACTGGGAATGCTGAGCTTCAGACTTCTACTTTGCTGAAAGATAGCACCTCTGACTGGCATATTCTGAAACTGGTTTGGTTTGGAAAAGGGGGGCAGGACTATATGTTCTTGGGTGGTTTTAAAGGGAGCAGGACATAATGGCAGAAGTCTTCCATTATTCTAAAGCTGTATCACCTAAATAAACAAGCCTTTTCCCTTTTCACCAAATTCTTGTATGGAGAGTCATACTTCTTGGTGGTTGGCGATGTAATTCCACAACTATTCCAGAACAGCATTGTTGGGGTTCTTTAACATATCTATCTATCCATCTGTCATCATCTATCTATCATCTCTCTCTATGTCTCTTTGTAGCTATTTTAAGCTGTAAAATACTTAGTTGAGATATAAAAGAATTGGTGGGCATTTTTTAATGATTAATCATTCTATATATAGTTGAATGCTTTTTTTCAGCAGTGTTCAGGATCTAATTCTTGCATTATGTAAGATGGATGGGGTCTATGATGAAGGAAGTGATTTTCTGTTAGGTATATGCAGTAGAGTAGAAAAACAAGAAAAAATAAATTGGGGAGGGCTGGGAACAGAATTTTTGGATTGTTGGACACTATTATGCAGATCACGTAGGAAAGGAAATGCATGGAAGGAAATTGCTTTAAAGAAATTGTGGATCGAATTACCGGAAGACTAATTGGGCTAGACACTGAGTAAACTAAAAAATAAGAGAGAAAGACATCAGAGTTTGAATTGAAGCATGGAAAATTATGCTAACATTAATAATGTAGCTATGGCTATAGGAGCTGTGGTTATTGAAATAGAAGAGGTAAAAGTACTATTGGGTGAGATTGCTGAACTGCTTAGTGTAGGGTTTGTATTCAGGGTTGTTTGAAAACACAGTTATGCTGAACTTCCTGGCAACTAAAGGAGTTTGTTTCACTGATAAAAAAAAAAAAATCCTATATATCCACAGAATGTTTAAAATCTGATTCTGCAAATCTGTAACTCTATCCATTGGTATACCTATTGATTACAGAAATGAAGAAAAAGTCTGAATTTTCTTCTTTTGTATTAACTATTTTCTACTTTTAAAGTAGATAGCAGGTATTTCTTTAATTTTTGCTTTGCACATGCTAAATATCACACACATTTGTTCTCCTCTAGGTTTGGTGTCATGATAAACACAGTAGATGGTAACATGGCGATGTGGGAAGAACAAAGACTTTGGAAACAGACAAACCTAATTTTAAAAATCGATTATATAATTGATCTTAATCTCCATCAGCATCAGTTTCCTCACTGTTACTTGAAGATGATTATGAGTGCAGATAATATTGTCTATCCAATAGCAACCCTTGACTCCCTTATTTCTAGCAAACAGAACCAATTCCCAATAAAAGAGGTCAAACCTATTAAAAATGTACTGTTAGGCTCCCTTGTATCTACAGTTTAACTGCATAACTCAGTCATGGGCAGTTACCTTGAGAGGGCTGTGTGGTACAAGGCTTCTTCTTGAAAAGATGCTCCTCATGATAAAACTGAGAAGTAAAAAGAATTATCTTTGTTCCCCTGATGCTGTGGACAGTGCTTGGGTGAGTTAGAGTATTTCTGAAGCCATTATATGAACAATGGGTTATGTTATTGATGTGCTGAGGGTAGAAAGTTTAAAATTACCCAGAAATATCTACCTCCAGACATGGTGTTTAAATAAAGTAATTGTACATTTTATCATCATTCACTTTTAATAAAATATTGTATTGCTTGCAGTCAAGTACCCTAACTAATGAAATTATTTACATGGAAAAGGAATGTAAACTTCACTGGTCACACAGGTGATATTAACTAGTTAGAAATGATTTTTAATTAATTTCATACAATGCTGATTTAAATATAAACTGCAAACGAATTTATGTGAACTATGTGAAATACAGTGTAACTCATCCTCTCATCATAATTTTACAAATGTATTAAATTATTGCCTAGAATTAAAAGATTAATATGGATTTTAATGAAATCATAATGTATATACACACACACAGAGTGTGGCAAAAGGAGGTTTACAGTTCTTCGTATGGAAAATAATACAATACTTAATGAATAATAATGCAAGAATAAAGTCTGTTTCACATACTCATAACTGTAAATGTACTTTTGCCAACCCCTGTTATATTGCTATAAATTCCAAACAGAAAGATACACTTTCAATTATACACTAAGAATTTTGATTAAGAAATAAGGAAATGGAGCTTATGTTAAGTGTTTTTATCACACAAAGAAAAAGAAGACAAGAAACATTTAGAGGGGAAAACAGTAAGGCTAAAGCTACCCTTGAAAATCTTTGCAAATTGCTTTTTTTTTCCCTTCATTTAAAATATTAACATAATCATACTCTTCCAAAATAATGGCTCTATAGTTTTATATCCTGTTAATTTACAAATAAAAACACAACATTTTTATTTATCATTATTTAATATGGGGTTGCAATTTGTATTTTTTGTATTGAAGATTAAATCAGTTTCTTTCTTTTTAAACATCTCATCCTACATTTTAAACACAAACTTAAGAAGCAATTAACGGTGGCACCTTTTACTCCACAGCTTTGGAGTGGAAAATTAGAATATGGTTAGAGGCTCTGTGCGGCATAATAACCTTTTTAATGCTCCAGTTTGAACTATAGATCCTTAGGCAAGCAGAATAAATGTGCTATTTGGGGGTATCCAGCCCACTTCTAGGAAGATGATGGGCTAATCATTTCAGGGAAAATGTCAGCGTGTTTTCCCAGAAGATATTTGTAACAACACAGCACAGCTGCAGATATAAATGGTTCCATTCTTCCAGCTATGAGTTCAGCCCTGAAAGTCAGCCCTGAGGAAGGAAGGTCACTTCTTCCTCAAAATGGACAATGTCTGTATTAAATTGGTGGATGTCATACAATCCAGTCAATAAAGGTGAGGATACTACCTCTCTTAAACAATAACCTCTTGCCTGCACTGAATGTTTGTCATTGTAAAGTTGTTGATATTGGTAAGTAAAATGCCTCCTTCTAGGCTAATTCACGTATTCCTTATACCACTGCATAGTAAAATCACATGAAAGAAAGCATGCTCCCACAGAAACTTTGGAAAACTGAGTCCCCACCTTAGTATAAATATTTATAAAGGCTTTATCTATGAGCCAAGAAAAACCTTAACTCAAAAATAAAATGGTTATTTAACCTAAATGTTTGAAAGTCTCCAACATAATTTCTTTCAGGGTAAGAAATGGCACTTGCTATTTCTCTGTCTCCTGGAGTCATACACATACAGTAATTCATTTCATTACATGAGTTCTATTTGCATTAAAGAAAAGCTTGAGGTCATTGAATTGTTTTATTTTAGAATTAAATCCTTTAATGTAGAATGTAACTGTGTTTGAGAATGAATACTACAGATTTTTATTAATGCAAATGGTATTGACTAACAACCAGTATGTAGGGGTGTGTGTGTGTGTGTGTGTGTGTGTGTGTGTGTATATATAATCCTCTGTGCCCTACCTTTCCAGCTAGACATGATTCATGGAAAAAATCAGCCTTTACTTCTTGTTTATGTTTAAATGTAACTTTGAAATGTACTTATTGATTGAGAGACGGGATAAATGAGTTAAGAGATGTATGCGTCATGGAGACTGTTCTTCAAAGCCTCAAGTGGCGACCATGAGGGAGCTGTAAAACCCTCTCTGGTTCCCCAGAAGACAACATTGCTTATACTTAAACTATATTTTACTCCTTTCTCTTTCTATTTGATTTAAATACAGTTTTCTTTCATAATATTCTTTATAGAAAATAATATGATAATGAACACTTAAAAATGTTTAATATATTCTTGTATGTAATAAAGAATATCAGACAATGGAACAGAGAATTGATCCAAGAGGCAAAGGCCTGGTTTCTATTTGCAGCTCTGCCTCTAATAAATATTAGTATTGTCTAGTTTTGTTTTATTTCCTTCTTTTCAGGGTATATTTTATAAATATTTCTTGTCTGAAACAATTGCCATATCAAAATTCACTTAAAATATTTTCTTTCTATATCAAATAATTTTTGCAGCTATTCTACAAATTCAAGAGAAATTTTCTACTATTTTTTCATTATTGTCTCTGTACCTGTACACTCTAAACAATTGTGTAGATCATAGTTTCTGTATAGAAACCTCTCTAGTTACTTAAAAAATAAATTAGGTAATACCAATAACATAACTAGTCTTTTAATTGTTGAGATCTGTCTGAGCCTTATTCATTCTTCTGGATCCTATAAATATTTTATAATTTATAACATATCTTGTTTTTATCAATACTTAAGAAATATTTATTTGTGCCCTGGCTGGTGTGGCTCAGTGGACTGAAGGCCTGCATGTGAACCAAAGGGTCATTGGTTCGATCCCCAGTGAGGGTACATGCCTAGGTTACGAGAAAGGTTCCTGGTAAGGGGTGTGCAAGAGGAAACCACATGTTGAATTTTCTCTCCCTCTCTTTCATCTCTCTCTAAAAATAAATAAATAAAATCTTTTAAAAAATATTAATTGCATATTTAAGGTAGGTCATCTATTGGCATTACCACTTTGATTATTTTTCATGTGTGCGTAGTTTGCACTCTAACACTTCCAGAGTCTTCCTGAGCTCCTCTCTTTCTAAATATACTCATCAGATTCAATTTTTGTTCTTTCTAATGTTAATACCATCTTCTGAGACACATATATATTTTTTATGTTTATTTGCAACATAGTTTAGTTTTTTTTCTGTTTGTTATTTAACAATTTTGCACTGGCTCCAGGCCAACCTGAGCCAGAGGTGTCCAATCTGTGGTCCTTGGGCCACGTGTGTCCCAGGATGGCTATGAATGCTGTCCAACACCAAATCATAAATTTACTTAAAACACTATGAGATATTTTTGTGATTATAAGCCACAATGTATTGAATGTGTGACCCAAGACAACCCTCCTTTTCCAGTGTGGCCCAGAGAGGCCAAGGCTTGAACACCCCTGATAGACATTTCAAGCACTGATGTACAGGTATTCTTTACTGAGTATAGGCTTGCTTTACAAGTATATTGTTCATTAGATTGTGAAAATCTCAATCAAATTTACTTCAACTTGGTCAGCTTGCATGCTAAAATTATTATACACAAGTGTTTGTTGTACTTCTTAGTGATTTATAAAATTCATCATAATCTATGTTATCAGTATGTAGGACCATGGATACACTCTCATGACAGAAGTTAGAATTTAGGTTGGATATGCAGAGAGCAAAGGTTAGACACAACTACTGGGATAAGTTGTTCCTCATAACATTTAAATAGATGAAGGGAAACTTACTTTGGTATTAGGGTTTTAATAACAAAATAACATTCATCTTCATATACCACCAATTTAGGATAAAAAATAGGTATGTTATTATTTCAAATATTGTGGCACATAAACCTACTTTTTAAAATATTTGCACTCATCTATGTCCAATCATGATGAAAGTCCTAAAGAAAAATATAAACCTCTATTTTTCTCCTGTAAGCACTCTTTAACATGCAGCAGCCATGCTACACCAAAGATCTTTTACCTCTCCACACGATGCTTCAAACCCAAATGTCTGTCCTATGATTAATGATATGGCAAATTTTGTTAGGGACTCAAGAAAATCTGATAATTTTCTACTAATTTCTGACCAACTAAGAAACAGAAAATAGAGACTATATGAGTACCAACGAGCATCGATATCTAAACTGTACTAGAGAACATGGCTTGAGACTCATATTGTGAAATGGAATATGCTGCTATTCTGACCATCATTATCCCCAAAAGCATAAGAATAAATTTAGTGTCCACCTGTTTAGAGATACCCTAACTCCTAGACCAAGTATTATGTCCTGCCTCATAAATGCAGTTCCTGGCAGAGTTGCACCAAGGTGACAGATGCCAAGCCCTTACTAATTACAAGAGAAGGAGAGAAGTGGCAATCTATTCTCAGAGGTTCATGGCCAAATGAACGTCAAAATCTCTCTGTTTGCTCCAATTAAATAAATTGCTTACCACCTTATGAAGCTGAAAGGTTAATTATGAAGTCAATAAAAGAATCAAAAGTATTCACTTCAATATTACTCCCTTTGGGAAATAGAATAGAAGAATCCTGAACTCCCTGAAAATAAAAAACTTGTATTAGTCAGGGATCTCCAGAGAAACAAAACCAATGGAACCTAAAACCAATAGTGCATGTATATGTCTTAATACAGGGCCCAACACAAATAATGCCTTTCTATTACAAAATCTTTTATTACAAAATCATAAGTATGCAATTCTGTAATATAACAATATCACACTCAAGCACACCATATGACATTTTAGGTGAAATGTTCAAATTAAAACTATAAATTATTACACCATATTATTACCTACCAGCCACACTCAAGCAGGCGTTTCTTCCGCCAGACTCTGGATGTGTGTATTCACATACACACATTTTTTATACATATGGAGAGGGAGACAGAAAGAGAGAGCCGGAGATTTAAGAAATTGGCTCACAGGCCCTGACTAGGTTGGGCATTGTCCGGCAAACCGGGGGACCACTGGTTCAATTCCCAGCCAGGGCGTATGTGTGGGTTGCAGTCTAAGTCCCCATTTTGGGGTGTGCGAGAGGCAATGAATGAATGTTCTCTCTCACATAGATGTTTCTCTCCCTCTCTTCTTCCCTCCCTCCCCTCTCTTTAAAGATAAATAAACACAATCTTTATAAAAGGCAGAGTCAGAATTTGGCACCACAAAGCTTGGTGATGACCCTCCCCCATTGGAAACACATAAAATTCCAAGAACTAACTGACTTCCTGCAGAACTGGTGAATTGGTCCACTCCATTGGGACATGTATTTTTTTCTTCTTTCAAAGTGGTGCCTGTGCCCTGGTCTCTTCCTTTTTTTTTTTTTTTTTTTTTCCTACCTGACAAAATCTTGCTTTGTTCTCACGCTTACTTGTCCTTGAAACTTTTCCTGGGTGAATCAAGACCCTGGAGATCACCCGACATGTGGGTGAGTCCTGGACCTGGCAGGAGCAGGGCCAGCCTGCCCCGCCCCCACTCTCCCATGCAGAAACACTCCAGAAACATTTCTACTTATAAAAAAATATTTTCTATAAGCAGTATGCTGTGTTATGCAGGCATCAGGCTCATACAACTGTTTAACATGTCTCTTGATTGCCCAGTTTCTCTTGTGCCTTGTTTAATCTTGCGTTGTTTTGTATGTAACAGGCTTATAGCCTAGGGGCAATGAACTATACCATTGTAGCCTAGGTGTGCAGCAGCTTATACCATATAGGATTGTGTAAATACACTCTCTGATGTTTGTACAACAACAAAATCCCCTAATAATTGCATTTCTATGGTGCATGACTGTATGTGACATTCTAAAAAGGTACTTATTGTAAGTTTATTTTAAAATATCATTTTAAAAGTAAAACATAAAGTAATGCATCTTCATTACTGAAGAAAATTGTGAAGTTTTGGACTTAGAAATTGAGGACTTTAGCAAAATAAATAATAAAATATATGCATTAGCTGGTGCTACATTTCAAAACACTTTGCTGATATTTTGAGAGAAAAATACTTATTTTTTTTCCTCTCCATACACTTAGATATCAGGTTATAGCAATTTATCTTTTACTTTGTCATATGGTTGTATTTTTTTACTATTATTTTTTAATTATGCTTAGGAGATAAGGTATGGGGGAAATGACCAGAGAAGTTAAAACTGTGGTCTCTATTTAAAACTGTAGAAGAGATTAAGAACAGGAAAGGGACAGGCCTTGGCACAGTTTAAACAACAAGGACATTCTTTTATTAAGAGTAGCCCAGGCTGCATTATCTTGTTCTGAAATCAGCGTTGTTCTGTTGAGAGCCATGAGCATGAATACATTTCTTAAGGTGGGATTCTCCCTGAAGAGGTTTGCTTATCTTGGGCCGTAGTTACTACCATTTTGGAGGGTTGATGAACAATGAAGAAATAAAGACTTTTGAGGAAGAGCTTAATTGAAGGGAGGCAGAAACTCCTCCCTGGGTCTTCATTCTGAAAATGTAGTCTGGGGAAGATTCAAGAGGTAAACATTGTTTGATGAGGAGAGGGGGTCTTTGTAACATGGAAGCACAACAGCAGCATAATGAGCCCAAATCAAGTTAAACCTGGGCTTTTGAGCCAATAAACTAGCAACACCCTGTGCTGTACTGCCATGCTCACTATTAAAAGTAGCAGTGTGTTCTTTGCAGTCCTTAGAGTGAATTAAGGGAATAATATGTGACCATATTTAAAAAACAGTAAAGAACAAAAATAAGTATTTAATTTGATGCTTAAATATACCGATGAGAATCTACACAACAGTCTCAAGATATCTAGAAAAAAAACAAAACTCACTTTTCTGCATAAATAGAAAGGTGTTGTACAGATATTACCATACAGTTTATTGATGGACATGTAATTTCATAGTTTGATGAAATTTGGGCTATATAAGGTAATGAGAATTAAATAATGTCATATAATTCATTTTTAAATAAAAAGGTATATTTGACTACAAGTGAAAATGCCTTTAAAACCAAAAGGCTTACAGGAAAAAAAAAAAAAAAACTACAGAAAAATTAACCAGGGATTTTTTAAGGTAAGAAGGTAGAAAATTTATTGTTCATTACTCCACATCAATAAAAAAAGGGAAAATTGTATGAGGCTTTCCTTTTTCTTCCATTTCATATAAAACTTATTAAATAATTAATTTGAATAGGTAATACATGAACATTTTGCAATATTAAAAACATGCACAGAGGTGTGAATCATAAGACTAAGCCTTCCCTATTTCTTGCCTGCCTAGATTCCTCCCCCGAGAGGCCTTGTATATGGGTTTCTTGTGTATTTTTCAAAAGATACTCATTACTTAAACAAATACATATAGATACGTATTGTTCTTTCAAACCCAAAAGTTATTATAACACACATTATTTTTCTGTACTCCTTCACTCAGAAGGTATGTCTTTTCATTCCATACCAGTGTGTGGAGAGCTCCTTTTAACAGATGCATCGGATTCCAGTGCATAAATGAACTGTGTTGTATTTAGCCAGTTCCTATTGACGGACATTTCGGTCCTTTCCAGTCTTTCCAAATACTGCAGCGATGAATTGCCTCATACAATGAAAATAATAAAAATTACTGTTTATAATCTCCATTTACATGTATCATCCTGCGCTAACATAAATGTTTGAAAGGATATTTAGACTTTCAATAATAGGTAGCATTTCAAATTTAAGTCAAAGCTTTACATTAAAGCTCTATAGAAGACAAAATGTTAAAGTAATTTGTTAATAATTGAAACTGGAAATAAAGAAATGGTGTTATTTCATTGTATAAATGTAACAGTTACAGAAATTCAAAAAATAAGTAAATAAAATAAAATAAAATAAAATAAAATAAAAAAAGGGAAAATTGTGTTAGATTTAGCATCAAAGCCCACTTTTACTAGGAAGCCATCATCCAGACTTATAATTCCCTATTGCCCCTTTTCACCACACAGGACAGGATCCTACATTCATTTTTATCTTCTGTTTACCTTCACATTTCCATGTAGTCTTTGGCTTGTGGGTGCTTCCTCTGGTAAAGGAACTCTTCTCATAATCTGACATTTTTGTCCCCTGTTATCCTTTTGTTTGGACAGTCCCCACCCTGCAACCCTTAATGTTTCTGACATTTTGGTTTATTGATGCCATTTATGAAAATAAAAGTAGGAAAGAACCCTTTCTTCTAAGGTGATTCAGTCATTTATTCCTATTTTCTGTCCTACATTTATAAATGAACTGCCCACTTCTTTTATTAATAGACTTTAAAGAATTAATGTGGGGTAGATTGACATCTAAGTTGTTCTATTCATAAACACATTTTATGTCTCCTTTTTCTTTATTGTTGTTCAAGTACAGTTCTCTATACAGTTCTCTATTTTCTCCCCATTTCTCCCTCCTCCCTAGCCAGCCCCACCTCCCTGCCTAGAGCATTAACACCACCCTTCCTAGCAGGGGGCTAGGGGTGTGTCCAGTCAGGGAAGTTGTTAATCATTTGACCAGTTCTTAAAAGCATTTGGGGGGATTATTTATAAGACGTTTTAAGCACTCAGTTAGAAAACAAGTATAGACAACCTCATTTGGAATAAATTTTAATTATTGTAGAGAGGTCCAAAGTCCAAATGTTCTTGAACTCTCACATACTTAGCATCATTAAATTTACCTCCTTCAGAAGCTAAACAGCAGTAGAGTCATGAGCTGAGTCATTAAAATAGATTATTAACAACAACAAAAAAGATAAAATATTGATGTGATTTCAGAGTTTCCTGGATGAATGCTAAATTTTAGACTGTGTGTGTAATTTGTTTTTGTTGATGTATATGAGATCCTGGCCTCTAAATGGCTTTTAGAGTTTGTTCAGTAATGCACTTAAGAATTTACTACCATCTTGATGGTATTTTAATTTAGTGAAGCAAAACTATAATGCAATAGTGCCCCTAAAAAAATTAGGGCCATTATTTTGTGGGTGAAATTTTTTAATGAAATCAATTGCAATTTATGCTCCTTTTGTTATAATGTGCAACTTCATTTAAAGCACAAATGTTTAGCTACCTATAATGATGGGTTTGCACACTTCTCACAACAGTCTAATGAGACTGGTAACTCTGAAAAACAATGCTCAGATTTGGGCTACTTATTCTGAATATAGAAAACACTGACAAATAGTTGTCCCCTTCTGCCTTTTGAGAAATTCAGAAAAACCTTATTTTCCACAATGTACATTAATAAAAGAAAACCAGGTGTCAAGTAGAGAGCTGTATTACCAGGGTGTAAGCCAGAGTAAAGGACAAAATTGTGTGTATGTGCCCCACCATTCGCTCTGTTAGAAATGCTGCAGCTATATTTGGACTAGAAGTTGGTATCTAATCTGAAAAGAACATACAGTTTACTGTTGCAATGACTAAAAGCACCATAAACTGTGTCAGACATGAATAAAACTTGCAAAGTCTATCATTTGCAATATGCTTGGGTACTTAGTATCAGGATATAATGATGACACTGATGCCATTGGAGCAAGTAACATTAATATTGAGAAGACTTCCTCTTACTTAGCTAATACTGGAATGTCACAATTATGTAGCGAGGTAAATTATTTCTCCAAATTCACCCAAGAGGCAAGGCACACAGCGAAGGTTTTGAGGTTTTCACCTTCTGTCACATAAAATGTGCTAAAGATATGTTGTTTCCCTCATAATTTCTTACCCAAAAATATTGGCGGAGAGGAACAAGATTACTTTATTGTGATGACAATCGATTACACTCTCATGTAGTACAGGAAAAGTTGGGTTTTAAGCACTGGCTTCTTTCTTAAATAGTGGTTATAACCCCCATGGCAGGTGCCATGTGATACACAGTCAGTGCCCTTAAAACTTGATTTCTTGCTGCTGAAGATAATTTCAGGTGGCTGTGCACAAGCTCTTAGCCTCCCAATGCCATCTTACTTCTTTCAAATAAAGATTTACCTTATGTTACCTCAACACATGTTAGCACTGTAAAACAAGATGCATACACAAGCTCTAAACTCCCAGCAATCAAGATTTTTTGAGAGAGAAGAAAAGTTCAGTCACTACCTTAGTTTCAGGAGCCTCACCTCATCTCACTCTTCCTTTTTTCTAATGTCTATCTTAAAGTGATTGTTGAGAAAGTATTTGTTGCTTATTTTTTCACAAACATGTGCATCTAAGTGTCCTTGCAAAGGAGCATGTACCTTGGAACACAGTGTTCATGAATTTAGCTTCTTGAAATCAATTCCACCAGTAGTTTACAATCTACTGTGAATGGTGAATGGTTAACTTTCAAACCATTTAATTCATATTTTCTTTCCTCTGAATTAGCACAGAATACTTTATATACTTATGTGATGCCATTTGAATCATTCTTTAGTAGCAGTATAACAGAAAATATTTACCAATCATTAATTAATCCTATACAATGGTACCTTGATACTCATCACTAATTCATTCCGGAACTTGTGACACGTGCCAAAACCCTTTAGTACTGAGCAAGTGAGAACTGATAAAGCATTTTCTCTTGCTGGGTGGTCATGACTCATACAAGTTCTAACAAGTGTGATAAGTCCCAAGCAAGCGCCAGGTGCTGAAACACTTGTTTTCTTGTCAGAATGTGATGAGTACAGGGTTTGAAGAGTTCTGAGGCCAACAAGTACGGAAGTGTGACTGTAGTAGTGAGTATCTACTCTGGGCAAGGACATATACTGATCACCCCAAACACATGTAGACCACTTGTCAAGAGCCTCACAATAAAGCCGAGAAACAAGTCATGAAATGAATAGACACAAATTGTGAAAAATGGTGTGAAAGAAGTGTATGATTACAAATTGTGATGAGCACTCTGAAAGAATCTACAATGTAATGTGAAGGAAATTAAGAAAGATAACTTCATATTGATTTGAGAGTGAAGGAATAACCTTGCGAAAGGAAATTTAATCTAAGATCCAAGCAATCACAGCAAAGAGGCAGGACAAAGGGAGTTCAAACCAGATACAATAACTGGAATTGTAAAAGTCACACTGACCTCTCCAAGTTGCTGTCCCTTACAGGAGGAGAATGCACAGAAAGTTTTATGAGGTATTCATTTAGCAATATATTATAATATGTGAAGCACATGAGTGTGGAGACTTTGGATTAAGGTATGTAATAGAAAAGCAGAAGGGTGTTAGAAGTGAGTTATAACTTAGATGTAAATTGTTGGTACTTTGTGGTGACTTAGAGAAACAGAAGATTGAAATATCAATTTGATTCCAAACTCTGGCTTAAATAACAGTAGGTTGTACTCTATGATCTTATGTAAGGTACTCTAGGCCAAACTGTAGAAAGGCAGGCAGAAATTCCATGAAGCAAGGGATATCCAGAGTTAAATCTAAAGTCTAAGATGGTTACGAGATGTCTTGAGAGGAAAAATGAAAAGGGAATGTGGGAAAGGATCCATAACTAAGTCTTAATAATACTATGTGTGATCTGTAGGAAGAGTCATAAAATAGATGGAAAGAGAAATGTAAACATTTTACTATTTGAAGAAAAATGCCTCTAGATATTTTAAGTGCTACTTCTCCATTCATTAATTATTGTTATGATCATTGCTTGGCAATGTTGACAATATTTTTAGGTAATTATACAGCAAAGGTAATTTCATATTATATTTTTCATATTCTCATGTTGGAAAATTATCTTTCCACTGTATTTTCATACAAATTACAGTTTAGTAGAAATATAAAACCTGGAGTCCATACAGTTTCACCATATGACTTCATGTGTATTATCCTAGTAATCGAATGTGTTGATACAGAAAGAAAATCTAGAGATTAAATAGAATTTAATGCTTTTTAAGGCAATTTGTTCCTACTTACAAATTTTTATGATATTTTCTTAATAGTTTACCTTTCTGTGTTTTTTTTAAAGATTTTATTTATTTATTTTTAGAGAGGGAAGAGAGGGGAAGAAAGGGGAAAAGAGAGGGAAAGAAACATCAATGTGTCATTGCCTCTCACACAGCTCCTACAGGGGACCTGGCCTGCAGCCCAGGCTTGTGCCCTGACTGGGAATCAAACTGGCGACCCTTCAGTTTGCAGGCCAGCGCTCAATCCACTGAGCCACACCAGCCAGGGCTCTTCATAGTTTAAATAAAACTTTGCTGACAGTATCTTGACATGAATTTCTGATCATTACTTTTGTTTAAAATTGTATGAAATTTCTTAATGTGAAATATTTAATGTAATTTTATATCTAGGAACATTTCTTCAAATGTTGATTCAGAACCATTTGTTCTATGTTGTTGGACATAATTCTGTTTTAACAGTTGAGACTTAGTTTTGTTATATTTTTCTCTCATCTTTTTAAAAAACAATGTTCCTACAGCTTCATAATATTCTCAAAGTAATGCTCTAATTCCTAACAAGGGTTTATACATTAAGGTTTTTAAATTTTTCAATTAAATTTTCATTTTCACTAATAATGGCTTTTATTTCATTGATTTTTTTATTCAAAACATTCTTTTTGATCAATTATATTTTATGTAGGTATTTTTGAGAAGTTTGTTTCTGTTTCAAGAAGAAAATATTTTCAGAATTACTTCTGAGCCCTGTGTGCTTGAAATGTCTTCCAACATAATGCATATATTTTCAATGTCCAAAATTATTTTTCTGTTAGATTTAACCTCGGGTACACATTGCTATTATGGGTGAATTTAGATGCAAACTTTGCATTTCCCACTCAGTTTCTCCTTTATTTCCCACAAAAGATCTGGGATACACACACTACTTCCTAGATTTACCATGTGCCATTCATTGAGAGATAAACACAGTCAGGAATGTAAAGTGGTTTTGAGAGTACCTAATTTGGGGGAGTTAAATTTTAAATATCAGGAAGAACTAGAGCATAAACTTCTGCAATTGAAAAAAGTTTAATGAGCTAAGACAGAAGAGAACATCAAACACAGCACCCCATCTGATAACAAGCCGAAGGAAAAATGGGTCATTGATCAATATGTTGTATTTGCTTCTGTTTTTATTTTCTCTCTTTATTGACCCATGTCTCATCCTCTCTGCAGCTGCCTATTTCCACTTTGTTTAACCTTCAATAAAATGTATGTTTAATTTGTAATATATAAGATATATGCCAGGTTCCTATGTCATTCTATTCTCTCTATGACCATAATAAATATTTTAATGTCTCAACCTCATTTTTAATCTATAATAAAGAATAACAACTATTTTCATCCTAGATGTAAAGAGATGTCTTGATGAAATATTTATAGAAACTCTTTAGCTCAATAAAGCCAATGATTATGTTACTAATATAATTTTTGGTAATTTATTTTTAATTTTTGTCCTTTTTTAAAATATATTTTATTGATTATGCTATTACAGTTGTCCCATTTTCCCCCTTCACTCCCCTCCACCTTGCACACCCCTTCCCACCCACATTCCTCCCCTTTAGTTCATGTCCATGTGTCATGACTTATTTAGCTACATTGCCCATACTATTCTCACCCTTCCCATCTATAATTATTAACTATAAAAACAATAGCAATAATATTCTAAAACCTACTCTAAAACAAGCATCATAATGAATTCAATCAAAATGTCAAGAGTTGGCATTTAGTTAAACTTGATTAAATATATTTTTATGGTTCCAAAGAGTAGCATTAATCCGTATGTTAAATGAAAATTCTGGGTATAAAATTTTATATATGTATAGATGGTGAGATAATAATTATGTAAGTAAAAATGTATGATTCTGATAGAATAAAGGTCTAAAGGGAAATATAAAGGTCTAAAGGGAATTTCTAAAGGGAAATTCACTGAATAATGAAAACATATGTTATTTGTCTTCTATCTGCTTTTTAGTAGTGTTTAAATTTTCTTTCATAATAACATTAAACATTATTAATTGAGGCAAACATAAAAAAGGTCCCAAAAGATTTTACTTTCTTATCATTTCATGTACAGGATCCAGCAGAAGGCCTACTTGAGTGTGGTTGGTAAGGGTAATAGTATGGTTGTAATAATTTATAGTTTTAATTTGAACATTTCACCTAAAATGTCATATGGTGTGCTTGAGTGTGATATTGTTATGTTACAGAATTACATGCTTATGATTTTATAATAAAAGATTTGATAATAAAAGGGATGTTATTTATGCTGGACCCTTTATTTCAGAATTTCTTTTTAAAATTTTTTAATTTTATTTTTTAGTTTATTTTTTTATTGTTTATGCTGTTACAGTTGTCCCAATTTCTTTTTTTCTTTTTGCCCCCCTCCAACCAGCCCACCTCTCTCACTCACAGTCAATCCTTTCTCATTGTCCCTGTCTATGGGTCGTTTATACATGTTCTTTGACTAGACCTTTCCCCTTCCTTCCACTATTACCTCCCCCCTCCTCCCCACCTACAGTTATCAGTCTGTTGCATGTTTCCATGTCTCTGATGTGTATTTATACAAACTGATTTTGTTGTTAGATAGAAATGGAATTAATCCTCCTCAGATTTAGGCAGCTATCAATCAAGCTGGATGAAATATCCATTCTTTATTTCATGGGACTTCAACTTCTGATGAAACTATATATTAAAAATTTATTAGAACAAAACTCAAGTAGTGAGAATAGTGCAGCAAATAATTGGATCTATGACAGTTTAGACTTCAAGTTGAAGATAGATTGCACTGCAATGCAACGGCAAAGTGGAGACACAAAAAACAAGGGTGGGTAGATTGTGTTCTGCAGGTATTCAGCCGATTTGACCAATGCAGAGACTGTTTGGAAAACTGTTTAATTCTTTGCAAGTTATTTGCATAGAGACTATTCCATAGAGCTTCTCTTTATACAAACTGACTATGCAAAATGCTCACACTCCAAAATTAGTGATCATCTTGATTTGGATATTATCAGTTATTTACTATAGTGCTTGGCATTTTTATTTTTCGCTGGTTATAAATAATGGAGTATCTTTAGAAGAGTTGGGTGAGAAGTGTTTAGACTATTTCTAGCTGAATCCCATAGTTTGAAGAGCCAGTCTTCTTTAGCTACATTGATCATTTATCAAGAGTATCATCAGACTTTTTGCAGATTTGGAAATAACCCCAAAACTTTGTCCCCAAAGCCAAATGATATAGATAATGGCATCTGCTTTATCCTGTATTACTTAGGAAGACATGGAATAGTCAGTAAGCACATTGTGAAAAGCTTGCAATTTGTCATCTGCTAAGCAATGTCTCTACACTTTCCACCTAACAGAAAGTCTGCATTAATAAGACAACCAAGAATTCATATATCTGTGCTTTGTCATTTCAGAAAACGTGGCACAATCAAAAGTGTAAGCACATATATGTGAATTATTTGTCATCTGTGATCCACCACTGACAGATGAGAGACTTCAAATTAAAATACATACATACATACGTACATACACACATAAGTAAAATAAACATAATACCCTCGTATATTTTGTTCTCAACATAAGGATCTATGATGTGTCTAATGTTAGTTACAGATTTTCTAACAATGAAAAGTAAGTTAGCCTCACAAATATATTAATAAAGCATTGACAGCATGCGCCCTTCTAAAAATCACTTTCCATATACTGCTCTGCTAATTTTGGTTGATATTGCAATAAAAACTTTGAAGGTACAATGATTCTTGGAAAACGCACATGTGTAAAAGTGAACTCAGTCGTTCACTTTTTTATCACACATTAAGCCTATCTGCATAAAGGCATCATAAGGCCGAATTGTCTGGATATTTAGGACAGTTGGTTCAATAGTATTGTTGTGTGTAGGAACAGTCTTTTGCTTCAGTCTGGACATGTATAAGAACTACATTTTCACTTGGGCATAAGTGAGATTCCAATTTCAGCAACAAGAAATAATTTAGGTAGTAAGTGATTCTACTCAAGAGTTTATTTTCAAAGCTTATACTAATGTTGACAGTATATCTAAGGAAACCCTTCAAGGGACATTGTTTTATATGCGTAGCACCAGCTTTTGAAATTGATGTGTGACAGGGAAAAGCTGTCACATTTCTAAATAGTTAAGGCAAATGAAAAGTTTTAAAATCAATCAGTCATGCAGATACTCCAGACACTACCTTTCCATAATTCTACATGTTACTATTTCCCATTTCATCACTCCATTAATTCAACACTGCTAATAAAGACTTTATATTACTAGTTCTGCTCTCAACCAATGATTCTGAATTCAGTCCACTCACAGTTAGGATTTCACTTTATATTGATCTACTTTAAGACATGCTCCCTAAGCATGCTTTGCAACTAAATGTGGTGATAGCCTTACCAAAAATGTCAAAAACTCATTTTAGGTGAGGGCAGCTCACTTTGAAGTCTCAATTCTTGTTTCCCCTGTTACCTCCCTTTCTCCCCACTTGTAATAAGGAATTGATTTTCCTCCCAAAGAATTCCTCTTGTCAAAATCTCATCTTTCAACTCTGTGAATTAGCACATGTGACTTGGTTTATGCATCAGGTTCTCAGTGGAACAATATTTCATTTCTCTACCAAAGAATGGTCCCAGATGAAAACTTATATCTGAGCTCTAGTGCGCTTCATGGACATTTTCTCCAGATGCTAAACGATGAAAGCAGTATAAGTCTCTGGGCCGTGTTCTAAGGGATTCTCAGAATGTATACCCCTTTAAAATGCGCTCTCTTCTTATCATGCTAAATTTTGCTATTAAAAACTTATGATTTGTTATTAAACATCTTCAATTGTCCTCAATTAAAGTTCAAAGGCCTCTGTGAAGAAAGCTTTGATAAAACACCTTAATCAGCATTTTAAAATAAGGTTTCAGAGGAAATATTTGGCTCCAATGAGGGAGAGTGTGTGGAGTGATATCAGGCAGTCTCAGAAATAAATGCGAGTCTGGAGGAGGATGGGGATATACTCAGTACTACTTAAGCTATTTTACTCAGTTAACCCAATCCGGGGTACTGAATTGAAAAAACAAAATTAACCAATCAGATGCAGACTTATTATGTGATGTGGTTGATGAAATGCAACTCTATTATATGACCTATATATTTATGGTTTAAGACAGGGCATTCACGCTGGATGGCTATTGTTATGTTGACTCAGTGTTTGGGAAAAGAGTTCAGTGCCCCTGACTAAATAGTCAGGTATTGCGTGTTTTAAAAATTCTTGCAGCACACCAGATGAAAATCACTCTCATAGATTAATTATGACCCATAGATTAATTACTTAAATGCTTAGGACCCTAAACTTAGAGACAGAAAAAAGGATTAAAAAATAAGAAATTATAATAAATCATTAATATGTCTGATCATAGCATGTATTCACTTTCAAATATTCTATTTTATTTTCTTATTTGCAGCTCAGTTGAAACTTGTTCTGGTGATGTGCCCACAGTCCAGGTAAATGAAAAGGTAACCTCTCAGGGCTAAAACATTCATTATTTCAGATAACATTTCTCAGTATTTCCTCATTGCTAATGATTGTTTTATGATAATCATTAAATTTGTCTATATTAAATTTATACACATACACATGGATATATACACAGATGTATAATGCCAAAGAAAGTACTCTAAGGGATTATCAAGACAATTTACACAGCTAGTTGGGAGGAGGTTGAAATCAAATGTTACTTTGAAAGGATCTCTGTCCATATGCTCAGAGTAGACCTAAAGTGTGATACACAAAAAGAAGGTACCACCATGCCAGACAAGGCATACTGTGATGGCAGTTTTAATAGAAATTCAACAATTTACTTATATAAACACAAGTAAGAGATGTAGGATGGTTTCTGGGTGCAGTGCCTTTGAGAGAAGATTTGAGAATAACCAAAACCAGTTACTACTTCTCTGTTGCAGCTTCATATAACCTAGTACTTCCCAAAGTGAGTTTTTCCATCTCTATTTATAGATATGCTTTGACTCTGGGTCTCTTTGAACACAGAAGTTTGAATAGCCTTGAAATAAATGACACAAAACAGGTTTCTTTCCTGCAGGTCTTGTCTGAAGGCTTTAATGTAATTTAAATACTATGAATGTATGTGTGGTAGCAGGAAGGAAGAAAGAAGAAGGGATTATGCAGAATATCAACATAAAAACATAACCAACACTTTAACATAAAAAATACTATTTCACAAAAGTCTTAACAGGATCACATAATACAACATATTTTCGCAGTTTTGGAAATGGTCTACATTTTTGTTTCTGGAAAATTTAGCTATGTAGCAGATAATTTTGAGTTTGTATATTTTTTTGTACTCAAAGATGGTTTTTCTGGTACACAATGTGTATGTAAAGTCAGAGCTTATAAATGTTGTACTGAGGTATTTATACTCTTACCCAAATCTTTCTAACCAGAAGTAAATAAATACAAAACATTAATCTTGGGGTGGGTAAAAGGTCTATCTAAAAAAATCAGCAAAAGAGGAAGTAAGTCACTGGAATCAAAGAATGGCATCAGGATCCTTATTTCAAAGCTCACAAATGAAGCATAAGTGAACGGCAGACATTGCTGTGGGTATCAGGCTGAAGGGACAATTGGGGATGATATAAGGGACCAATCCGCTTGGCGTGGCATATGCAGCCCAGCCCTATTGGAAAGTCCACAGGCATGAGTCATCACACGGGAAGCCAAACCCATGGACTGGCTTTCCAGTGGGAAACAGGCCTGTATTATACCTAGGCTGCTTTTGCTAAAACTCCCTCACCTTGAATTGAGGCAGCAAATGTTTACTGCATATCTCTAAAGTAACTTCCTAAAATCTTTGCTAAACCTCCCAAATATGGAGTGAAACCAGTTCAACCACTTTTCCCCTTGGTCTGCAACATCCTTCCCTTGGAAGTAATTAGCAACTTTCTTTCCTTTGTTATCTTTAAAAGGTAATTACCTACGGCAAACCTGTGCATAGTAAATGAGGACCATCTTCCATGTGATGTACCCAGAAAAGAAATAAAAGCCTGTGCAGGCAGGGGCTGGGGCCCTCTCTCTCTCTCTCACTTAGTGGCCATGCTGTCCCTTTTTCTCCACAGGACTTCTACAGGCCATGTGAATTTGTTTGTCGCAGACACAACACACTTATCCCAAGGGCCGACGTCCGCATCAGATGGGGGACTAGTGATGGCAAATGGGTCATATAATTGTCATCTTGACAAAGATCTTACCAAAGAAACCTGCCAGCCATAAGCATGACATAAGGTAGACTGGTACATTTTCCCTGAGATATATGTTTCATTTCATTAAGTCATCTATCTGTGTATTGCACAATTATAGTCTCCACTTTTCTATGCCAGTAAGCACTGAAAAATACTTAAAAGATTATGCCTAAGCACTTTTTTGCCTCTCACTTTTAACTTAGATATTTTCCATGCTATTCTGTAGAATTAAAAGCATTTTCTTCTAAAATAGTTAATGGAAATGACATGTAGGCTGTTTCCTTTCTTATGTTATTGTAATTATTCCCCTAGCAATTTTTGGCACAGACACATACATGCACACATAAGCACACACAAAGAAACAAACAAAAATTATAAACAAAACAGTGAAGGGAATATATCCGGGGCTGGAAATGGGTGTTTTCATGTAGTATTTTGGCTTTTTTCATATTTTTTATGATGAAAACATGACAACAGTGAATGTAAAAGAAAAAAAGCACAAAGCAGAGAAAGACATGAAAAGAGAAGAGAGATAACAATTTCTGCAAATGCAAAGTGCAATAGATCTATCAATATCACACTATATTGCCTTGTTTTGATTCTTCTCTTTGGTTTTAACAGTCACTATAGCAAATGACTGGTTGACTCATTGCAATTAACTGTAAAAATAATAATTTGAAATAACAACCAACTCAATCAACTGTTGCTATACATATCATCAACTAAGTAATTATTTTACTACCTCTTCCAAAAATTAAATAATGGACTGTCTATTTTGGTACCGTGAGTTTCTCATGTATATATACTTCGATTCTCTTATTTATTTATATTGAAAGCAGATAGTTAGTGTCAGGTACCAGACCAACTACCAGATGTAGAAAATAGAACAAAGTGTTGTCCTCAAGTATTTCCCCGCATCACAAGAGAGATACCGCATCACCATGTAAATCTGGTGTGCTTTCTTACCTTTCAACCACTTCCCATTTTTCTTGATCTGAGGGAACCACCTTCTCCAGGTTGGCCCTCCTCTTTCAGATTTATATGAACTACACAACACAGGGGTATAAGACCTGGCCTCTAGAGTGTCCACTAAAGTCAGGTGATTCTACCCAGTAATGGGAGTTGCCATCTACCCATGTAAGGTACTTAGGCAAATGAGAAAAACAGGCAGGAAAGATCCAGACACCTCAATCTCCTCCACTGTAGAGGACAACTTCCTGCAGTGCTCCTTTCAATCCATCCTAAGTTCTGCGTGTTGTTCCAGTTGCTGTACCTCATCCCTGGTATATTTGAAATGGTCACCAGAACAATCAGGAAAAGCCCTGTACTGCACCACATCTTCTGTTGCTTCGTTACCTCTCTCCCCTCACTGGCATCACTCTGGCTTGAACCTCCCCATTATTAGCACATCGATCTTTCCCTTCTGTTCTACTTCAAGTGTGCCTGGGCTAATACACACACAGAAGCAAGAGAATTTAATGGGCTAAATAATTATTATAGAATTAGGAAGATAATTAACAAGTGGGAAAACAAAATAGTAATAAGATTACCACTTATTGAGTATTTTCTATGTGATAAACACTTCAAAATTAATGTTTATAAATTCGTAATCCTCACCTGAGAATATATCCACAGATTTGAGAGAGAGACAGAGAGAAACATTAATCTACTGCCTCCCCTATGCAACCTAGGTATTACCCCTGATGGGAGATCATGCCTGCATCCTAGGTATGTGCCCTACTGGAGATTCAACCTGAGAACTTTTGATGCATGGGATAATGCTCCAACTAACTGAGCCACCAGCCCAGAGTACTAGTGTATATAATTTTAAAAGTGACTCTGCAAGAGAAATAGTGTTTACTTTAGACATTTTATGAAAATGCAAGTTAGATAAATAAATTAGTATATAGTTAAATAATTCATCAGAAAAATAATATGAGCAAAGGGACATAAATTTGGGATCACAACTGAAGTATCCAATCATAAGGCCTGAGCTTACACTATTTGCAACTTCATTTGCATCTTGAGCATTTCTACTGAATACTTCACTATGAGCAATATATTTTAGAAAAAAATAATTTAAGCAGTAGATCTCATCTTTCAAAAAATGAGGAATGGCTTACTACCACCTTCTGATTTCTTAAATTCTTGTTCAATGTTTATTTTTATATCTTAATAATATTATACAAGAACATTTATAAAATGTAACTCAGAAAGATTACGTAATCTTTAAAATAATCAAGTTTCCCTTAATATTTAGAATTGTTCTTTGACATGGACAATGACCTGATGGTCCAGGAGAAGAGTATATTTTTCTGGGAATGACAAGGTCATTGCTGAGAGGACATTTACATGCTGTTGAATGATCTGTCGATTACTGAGCCCAGAAAGTCTCAGAACTGTCAACAATTGAATAAATTAATAAATTAAGATATAACAAAAGTCAGGACAATGATTCAGAAAAAAATGAAACTGGGGAGAAAAGTAGGACAAGTATGAAATTAAACTGAGGAGAAATTGATGAAAAAGGGAGACAAAGGGACTTTGACAAAGCTATTCTTTTCTTAAAGTTTGCTCATTGTGTTGATTTTTATTTATTTTGACTTATTTTTAGAGTGAGAGATTATCTGCCTTTTGGAAAGTTTTTCTTATTATGGAGTTATGTAGAAAATACCCTGAGTTTTTCTCCTTTGGTCTCTTTTGTTTTAATGTCATTATCTTCATATGCCTTGTTGATATGCAAATCCACATTCATAAAGTATAGTAATAGTTTATTTGCGCTTAACACATGAGATTGTTTTATTTTTATCAGATAAAGTATAGTCACTTATGCACCCTCAGAGCTCAGAGAAGAGTAAGTTGTGATCCTTACGTGAGTGTGTTGGAGTAGAAGAGGCCTAATGAGAGTAGACTAAGGTCTACAAACAGTGATGTTGCTGGTGGAAGACACATCTACAAAGCAACACGCTGCACAGAAATTTGAAGTGCTTGGGAATGGAATGACTGGACTTACAAAAATGTAAGGCATCACCACATGGGGCTGTTCAAATTATTATTGCCATAAAGCTTTGTATAAAGGAATAATAGAGGGTAAAAGGAGGAAAGAATAAAAGAGGAGGAAAAATACAAAGTCCATGTTTTCTAATAATGTAACTATTACATTTTAGGTTTTTGACTTTGGGCAAGCCTCAAACATGGAAATACAGTATTTTACATATGTTACAGTGGAGTACTGACAGCAGTTGATTCTCAATTCTATAACTTTCTGAAAGTCATTGGAGAAAGCAGATATGTTTGAAAGAGCAGAGAAACTGATTTGAGGGAAGGCAGATAAGGGTGTAAATCTTCTCTCTGACTTTCTGGTTGGATTAACCAGGAAACATTATTTATGTGATATGTTGGGATATTAGGAATTGACTCAAAAGCTACAGAAGATGATAGATTGGCCATAAAAATAAGCCAAAGCTTAGTGTTAACTATCTGGGTATATTGTTTTAAAATAATCTTTTAATAAAAAAGAACTTTATTTCCCTTTTTCATCTTCTGACATTGATTTTCTTAATTTTTATCTTTCTAGAAACTCTAATTTGACAAATGACCACACAGTGTTTCTGGTCCCCTCATCTGTCTTTTTTCCAGGTTATTTATTTTTATTTTCTTGCACTAAAAAAATCACATATATAAATTTTCAATAAAGTTACACTTACATAACTTTTTGCCAAGACATGATAGAACTATTTTATAACAAGATGCCAGAGCTACTACGTGTGCATGGCCTCCCTGATAATCTAACGCCACGCTCTCTTCACCACTTGTTCCAGGCACATTGAATCTGTGCACTCCACCACTGAACGAGTTCAGCGGGCTTACTAAGGCAAGAGAGAACCCCAACAAATGTTCCGAGTTATAGTTACTGATCCATAAATCTTACCACATTTTGACCAATTTCTCTCTGTTACTACCATGATTAGTGACTAATATATGCATAATCTCATGTCTAAAGGAGCAAAATCAAGTTTACCATTTAGAAATATCTCTCTTGGCACAATAGAAATGATCAATGAAATGTGGGGGAAGTAGGTTTTTGAAAAAAGTAAAGATATCAGCTCTACAACTTTTATACTAATACAAGCAAAGAACTAGTAGAACACCATGTTGAGGTTATGAGAAGAGAAAGAAACACAACTAACTAAGCAACAGTAAAGTGGTACATTCAGCATGATTTAAAGTCTAATTCAGTACGAGAAGCAAGGGAGAAGAATGAGCTAGGGATGAGCCCCAGGCTTCTGGACTGAAATCCTTGGTGAGAAGGAAAAAACACAGATTTCAACAAAATATTCGGTTTAAGTTTCATGTGTAAGAAATATGATGTTTATATAAATAATAGAGGAAAAGTTGACAGCATTAGAGGAACCAAGAGCAGAAAGGTTGCAGGATGGAGGAGTTTCATAGTTTCACAGAGCTTTTGCAACGAGACATTACAGGAAGGTCAAGTAAGGTAAGAACTAAACATTCCTGACTACATTTCTGTTCATTTCCACATTAACCCTTTTCTGAGCATTTAGTTTAATAACTGGCTGCTGGGTCACAGTAACGAAGTAGAATACTATGAGGTAATACAATGAGATCCATTTTCATAAATCAGCTACTTCCCAAATAATGCAAGCAGCAACAGATTGCAACTTTTGTATTAATTTCTATATTCCAGTGGCTGTGGAAGCAAATAGAAACTGACCTTTCATCAGTTTTTTTCTTATTAATCTTCCAGCTCAAAATGTATGTATGCATGTATTTATTTGTGGTTAATATTCAATCCTAAAAATTAGTAATAAAGTAAGTGACTTCAGGATGAGTATATTGTGGGGGGGCTCCACCCTCAGGGCTCAACTGGCGGCCAAGGATGTGTATAAGTCTACCAAGACATTATCTGCTTGGGGAGGAAAGGTGGCTGATTTCTCAAAGGAGAAGGGCCAAGAGCCTTTTCCTCAATGGGCTTGTATTGGGTTCATTTTGCACAGGAATACAGGCTCATTAATCATTGTCAGGCAGTAAGGATCAAACAAAGAACTCTGAGGACCTATTTTGAGTCATGGTCAGATAGCTACAGAACTATAAAACTTTAAGAAACAAACTTACCTATAGCTTGGAGCCTTATTTAATTGAGAGCATTCTAAACAAAGTAGGTTTCACAGGATTTTACATATTCTTTCTTAGGCCTGATTGCCCTAGGGAACTTGCCCTTTCCAGCACAGAGCTGTACCCACCACTGGCATTGTCTGAGGCTTAAGACATTGTTTCAGGCTTAAATCAGGAAGGGCAGCCAAGAGATTAGGAGACTTCTTGCAGACAGAATGAGGACTCAGGCTATGTAAAAGCTGAGAATCCATCACCCCATTTTGCTATAGCCCCCCAAGTCCTTCCTTGGGGTCTCCACATGTCTTAGGTCGTTCCCCGCTTGGGGAATCTTACCCATCATTGGCTGACCGATCAAGCATTGGAGGCCAGTTATGGATGAAGTAAAAGGAGCAGAAGCGGCACCCTTGCCAGGGAGATCAGTCTTATCTCCTTAGTGGCTTAGGGTCCGAAGGTGCTCACTCGGCCTTAAGCCATGGGGCAGTTACAGCTTCTGAAACCAGGCAGGGCTGTTCCCAACAGTATATATTCAGGTTTCTGATGATACCTTTCAGTTCCAAGGAGGCACAATCTTCCATGTTGCCAATAGTATCAGACCAGGCTAGTAACTCTGTTTTAGTCCTAGTTTCTCTGCTTAGCTCAACCCACTCCACGGTCTCTGGTGTCTGGTCCTAAACCCAGTCTACTGCCTGGGGTCATGTTGTTGAAACTTAATCCCACCAATACCAAATGTGTTATTGAAGGGATAACTGGTTAATTATTTTTTGAAACAAATTGATCCTCCTCAAGGGGTTATATTAGTCTGTACCAAGTTTTTATTAATACCTGTACCAGGTCTGGGTTAATATTATCCAAATAAACTTTAAGTCCATCCTGTTAAAAGCACATTAGTTCTTTCTAATAACTATGCTTTTGACCTTTGGATTTCTTTAAAGTCATTTTGCGTAAGCCTTTGCCAAATTCTCCTCTGAATTTTGATACCCTACTGCATTTGAATACCTCTGAGATATTCCTGTACCTAAAAAATAGAAGTTGTTCCCAATACCAATTAAAACTTTTTGTGAAAATAATAAGTGCTTTGGCAAGTGTCTGGCTCCCTAGAATACAGACACAAGAGGCACAATTTCCATCAAAATTGATATGGCCTTGTGAATAACTTCTGACCCATTAAATGAAAATGGAGAGATCCCGTGGCAGCTCTCAAAAAACTTCTTCTACAAAATGTTACCAAATGTATTTTTTTCTTCATCACTACCTTGCTCCTGCTTCCCGGAATGTAGCAGCTGTCATCTTGGAGTACAAAGGTGAAGACAACACGCTGAAGTTAGTAGGACAGTGAGCTGAAAACGCCTGTTCTCTAAAAGCCTTGTGGTACAAAACTATTTTCTGAAATCTAAAAGCCTTACTGCTTTACTTAATTTATAAGAAGAAATAAATTGTGATATTATTTTAATTATGCTACTTATCTCATAGTTTATTGCCGTTAGTCCTATTAAAATATCTCTTGTGTTGATGCAACTATTTTTCCTCTCTCCATAAATACATTCTAGCCTAAATCAGGTACATCTTAAGGCCATAAATCACCAGTATATTTTAAAAAACTAAGTAAAATACTGAAAAATTTAGACCTGATAGAATTACCCAAATTTAAATTGATTATCAAAAAACATACGGAAAGATAAGTAACTCTAACAATAAGCAAATTTATTGATTATCAAATAATTTTTGGAATTACCAAAAACTCTAATTTCTAAATAGATGATTTCATAATAACATTTTAATCTAATGATCAATGAAATTTTAATTTTAAAATAATAAAGCCTTCTCATATCAGACACTTTAATATATGCTTTGAATATTCATATATGCTTTGAATATTCAATTGACATCTAGTTACTTTGAATAATACATTAAAACTAAAATAATTGCAGCATCAAAACTAATCCAGCTCATTAACTAAAACCTGGAGAAAACAAAATAATCCACAATAGAAAGAATAGACTACTCTGGAAATTCTCTTTTTCTTTCTCCTTCACCGTCAATTTTTCTATGAGCCTAGAAGTTCATTTTGCATTTATATATTTACCACATTTTTAGCACGCTAGTTTTATTTAGTAAATGAGATAGTCCATGGTCATTATTCTGGAGCTGTGGTGGGGTCATACCTACAAACTACTGGAAGTAATTTAAGAATTACCCTTGAGTAAGAGAGATTAGTAATTTCAGGCTTTGAAACATTCTTAAGAAATGGATTTACCCCATTCCCCAGTGTCCTTATAAGGTAATTTGGAAAACTTAAAATATTTTCCACTTGATATACTGTAGAAAGCAGTGAAGGAGTTCATAAAGTAGAGCAAATGTTTCATCAAGCATGGCTGGATTCCTGGGCATGGGGCCTCCATGGTTTCATAAAGTCCTGTGCTCAGAGGGGACTCTGCTTGATGAAAGACTTCTATCTGCCTTTTTGAACAAAGAGATTCACATTTTCAGTTTTCACTGGGCCCCACACACTGTGCGGTCAGTCTGGCTTCTACAGCATATATGCGTATCGATTTGCTTTATGGAATTCAGTAATGGAAATTACTAAATGATATTTTATTATGGAAATCTATAGACCTAGAATAGTTTTTTGACAAGTGAAAACAGTGAAAGAACATTTAAAAAAAACGTTTTGTTAAGTGTAAAAAAGTTAACACTTTAGTTTAAGGTAGTTGAACTCAAACAGTTTGTGCGATTTAAAGGGAACATCACCGAAGTTACTGACAGCTTAATTATAGCTGAGGAGCCAAAGGGAGAAACTGAGTTTTGCCTTTTGCACATTCGCTTTCACCTTGCAAAACAAATTAGGTCCCAAGGGACAAAGTTGTTCACTGTGATTCTTATAAAATATCATATTAACTCAGACACTGCTTAGCTTTAGTTCTTAAAATGAGTTGTGCTTTTTTCTTGACACATTTTAGTTAGGAAGAAAAAGATAACTCAAATGACTTTAAAAAAGCTATAATCCAAGTAGCAGCATGAATAAGAACAATGCAAAATCGCTTAGCTATTTGCTTATTTTCTGTGTACCTTTTACTAAGTTTTATTTTATTTTATTTTTTTTAAGATTCAATATCTTCATTATGCACAGGTAATTAATTTTATCCTTTTAGTCCCAGCCATCTATCACTCTCACACCTCCATTTTGGGTCTAGTAATGCCTCTTCACATGAAGTTAAAACTCCCTTCTCCGTGGCAATCAGTGTCAGTAGATTGGGGAAGGAAACTTAGATCCATCATGCTTATGTACGAGGCTTTAAACAGTATCTCTGCTGTTATTTCAGCACTACATTCTGTAAAGTTTGGTGCCCAAGACTCTACTAAGCAATTGTCCACCTAGTTCGAGGCAGCTAAAATGATTTCATTTGCAAAGGTTGTCACTATTCCTCCACTTGCTTTCTACAATAAATGTTTGATCTCTTATGCATTGCTATTTTCTTGCTCATTTTCGTTTCATGTTTGTTGTTTGTTTTGGGTAAAGATGTTATGTTGTTCCCTTTTATTTCCTCTGATGTCATAGTAGGTGAATACATGTAGTTACTGCCCTGTGTTTAAGTTGCCCCTGTCACATTTTTCCCTGACCCCACACATTTGTCACCTAAGTCAGTAATCTTGCACTCTTCCTGGAATAAAAAAGAAATATGATTCATGTAGTCATTTTGACCTTCTCTCTCTCCCTCTCTGTTTCTCTCTCTCTATCTGTCACAACCTCCTAAAGAACATGATTCCAGATTTTTCTTTGTTTAGTTCCATTCTTTACCTTGTATCAGTTAGACATACTATAATTATCATAATTATTGCCTTTAGATTCATCATTGTCATCTTCACATTATCAACTCTCCACATATTTAGAACATACTGAACTAAGCTTACTGTTTACCACTGTGTATCCTGAGAAAGAATATACCTACTAAGAAGTGCTCCTGGTGGTTAACTGCGCTCAAATTTAAAACAGAGCCTAGCAACTATTTCTAAATAGGGGCCTCTCATGCAAACTACACTGCTGGGAGAAGCCTACATAGAACTGACTGCCTCCTGCACAGAACTGCTTGCCTGCACTGTATTTCTACAATCTAAGCCAGCTCTGGTTATAATGAAATCCAGGAATCATGTATCCACCACTAGGACTGAGACTTTCCCCATCCAATTGGAGTGGCACAGTTATATCCCCATCAGCGTCTTCACCGCCCAATCAGAGCAGCTCACCAATCAAGGCAGTGCCTATTGGGCCCGTCTAACAGTGAAGATTTGGAGTTCTCCTTTGAAGGAGGACTGACCAATCAGGGACCAGAGGCAAAGACTTAATGTTTTTATGAGTCAGCACCCTCCTGGCTCCTGTGGGGTGACTTTCCCTTTTCACCAAAGACTGAAGACTGTGTTTCCCAGGCTGAGCTGAAACACCGAAGTGTCACCAGAGCAGATCAGCAAAGCGCAGAGCAAGAGCTGCCTGGCTAGAAAGTGGCCTGTCTGCAGGGCTTCCTAATAGCAGTGCTGTTTTCACAGCCATGCTGTGTCAAAATTGACCTGTTTGCGCTTAATAGTTTCCTTCTTCATCACACCCCAATTTGGGAATCCCTGCTGGTGTTGGATTGATGATGGCAACCTTCGTTTGACGTCATACTCTCAGCTAAGTGTTTTATGTTGAAACGTCCCCCAAACACAGTGAGGTATGTGTCATCATAACCATTTTACACAGAAGAAAGCTAAGGCAGGAAAGCTGAAATAAAATTTCTAAGGTTAATAATTAGAAAGTGGTAGTGCTTGTATATAAACCTGAGTGAGCTTGAATGTTACACTTTTTTCTTAAGGTTTGTAATTGTGAAAAGAATAAAGTATTTTGATAGGAACAAAATGTATCCATTTATTTTAATAGAAATTTAGATAACAATAAAATGCATCAATTTAACTCTTTAGAGTTTTCGAATCTAGTAAAATCAGCATTTCCTTTATAATTGAAAAATAGTAGAGGAGTACACATTAAACTATCATATACAGGGTGGGGGATAAGTAGGATTATGGTCATTTATATGAAAAAGAATACAATAACTAATACATAATACTGCAAGGATAACTGTGTTTCCCATCCTCACAACTTAAACTTGCTTTTGTCCACCCTGTATATCCATTAATCTATGCAATTATTACCTTAAGAGATATTTTAAATGAGGATAAATTTGAAGATAAGCTTCCCAAATTAGTTGTATTGAGCTTTATGGATGTATTTATTTACTTTATCATTCTCAGTGTGGTAAAAACATGAAGGAAACTTAAGCAACATTTGAATGTCAATAAAAGCAGCCCAATCAACAGTCTGTTTTTGCAATGAGCAAAGGTGTGTTTAAAAGGTAGCAGCCTGTAGTGACACAACCATGTAACAGACCGGCAGTAGGTGAAATGAAGAGAGATCAGTGAAGATTTTGTTCTTTCTCTTTTGATTATTGCCTCAATATTTATCTGAGAATCAGATTCTCATATGACAGCACATAGATTGATTATCCTGTTAAGGGATCTGAATGCGAGTCTTTATGAGAAAAAGTAGGATTAAAATTAACATATAACTCAAAAAAGTGAAAAGGGTCATCTCCATATTCTTTAGCTGTTTATATATAGTCATAAAAAGATTGTGGTTTACCCTAGACAGTAGAAACACAACTGACAGGTTGACTAGGCAGACATGTTTGGGGAAAAATAAGGGGAAAACCCTAATTAATATTGTGAGATTTCCAATAATCAAATAATTGTCTCCCTTTGACAGAAAACATCAAGTGGAGCCTGCAGGGTTGTTTGTTGGAGACATTTCAGTATGGAGCCCTCTTTTGGGATGACGAATAGAATACAATCTCTCAGAGATTCTTTTTTTTTTTTTTTTTGCATGACTTTATGGACACCTAAAAAGACTACATTAGTTATTCACAAAATAAACACCTAATAGTTCTCTGTGCAACCAAGCCACAGCAGGAGTTTAAAAAATTACAGGGGCATTACTTTGTATACAACCAATGTTTCCATAAATATAAGTCTAACTCTTTTTTAAAATTTATTTTGTTGTTGTTCAGAAACATGGCTGTCCCCATGTTTCCCCCCTTGTCTTCCCTGCCTGCCCAACCCCCCTTTCCTACATTCAGTCCCCCACATTGCCCTTGTCCATGGGTCCTTTATACATGCTCCTTATTATTTTATTATCTCATTGCTTCCATAGTGTTCCAAAGATGAGCTCCTATTACAAGGCTGGGACCTTGGCTCCTCCCACAGCTCTGGGTACAAAGAGAACCACTAAAGGAAACTTGATTGGAATCTGCAGGGTCTGAAGCATTATGTTTCAGGGAAAGTTTGAAGGGCAGATGTGCCCTGAATATGAAATGACCAAAATCAGTTTAAATCTTTTTTTCTATGCTCAATTGCAGCTACTTTTTTTAGCCTCATGAACTGTCTGCAGGCAGGCTCTTTCGCTCGGCACGTGCTCACCTTCCAGTAAATTGTTTCTTCTTTTAAAGCAGCTGCCACTGTCAAGACCCAGTCCGTTTCCATGGTGCAGCGCTTGCCCATTGTGCTTTGTCCCACAGTAAGCCACACTGATACATCCATGTGAAGTCTTAATCCAGGGGCTCTGCTGCATTTCTACCTGATGACAGAAGGTTACAAGGAAGCAATTTTACTTAATCATGATTTTAAAGTTTTTACTCATTAGTTTGAATTAGTGAATGGAGTGTTAATTTGAATTAAATAATAAACCTATTGCCAACGTTACGAATGTTTTGACACTGCCAGAATAAAGAACTTCTCTTAATGTGCTGACCACTGCATATGCCATGAATGTATTCCTCCTAACACTGGTTGGATTAGTTGGAATCACTCCATTATTTTTTTCAAAGCTGAATTTCTGCCCATAACATATATCAAATGCCTCTAGAATGGTACTGCTTAAAAATGAATGCTGCTTAGGTGGAAAAGAAAAAAAATGATCACTGAATGTAAACAAACAAAAATGAAGTTAACTTCAGGAGGAAAATAATAAGTAGTAAATTCTAGGCAACAAAATAAATAGACTAAAACCTTCAAAAGCATACAGTTAAAGATGTGGAAAACATCTGACGATGTCACCTAGAATATAACTGACATGACAATGAAGGATGAAGTGTAAACTATGTTATTTAAAGGACAATGTTTTCTAATTAGAGGGAGAAAAGGATGAGGTAGAAGCAAATAAGGGACAGATTGAAATCACCTCCAAAATGTTTAAATATAAAATAAAAGTATAGTTTGAATACACCTATCAATTTCTAACTGAAGCCTATTGAATTGTACTAAAATTGCCAGTTTCTAAGTCTTGGATCAATTCTAGAGGACATAGTAATAGAAGATACTGGAAGTAGAATGGCCATTACAATTCATTAAGTTCCAAGTCTTCATTTTTTAAGTAGGAATAATAAAGGCAAGATGTGCATATACATATACATATACATATATATTCATGTACATAGAGGCAGAATTCTCCACGTTCTGGTAATCTTGCCTTGCCCCCCTAATCCCTGCCTTTATTTCTATCTACCTTACTGATTCTCATTCCTCCTCACACTTTCAAAATCCAGCACACATATAATACACTTTGCTGGTAATAATAACAGTAAAATTTGGGGTGTGTTTTCACGTGAGTGGTGGGAGCGGGAATTAAGCCCAGTGAAGGTTGTGAAAGGTGGCATGTGTACTTTGAAAAATATCTAGAAAAATCCTGATATCCCTTGATGCAAGCCTCCCTCACTCCCTCTTCTTCTCTCATAGCCCCATTCATCCCCAGAGTGATAATTACTTTCTAGAGTTAAGTGTACGTACAATATATTCACATAATATACTGATTACTTCGGTTGTTCATTAACTTTCCAGAAACTGCTTTGTTCTAATGTAGAATCACATAATCACCTGACAGAGAAAGTGGAAATTATGTAAACCACTGGGTAATGTAACAAAAAGCCCCCAAAACAACATTTCATGCTATTCATTTTGGCAATCCACTTAATCAGCCATATTTTGTTTCCTTTTTTAATAGACCCAAATGCACATTTTAAAAAATATTTATTTATTTGTAGAGAGAGGGGAAGGGAGTGAGAAAGAGAGGGAGAGAGACATCAATTAGTTGCCTCTCTTGCACCCCTAACTGGGGACCTGGCCCAAAACCCAGGCATGTGCCTTGCCCAGGAATCAAACCCATGACACCCAACATCTGAGCCACACCAGTCAGGGCCCAAATGCACATTTGATGGAGTTGATCTACTATTTGGTCATTACACAGACCCAGGCTCGGATTCTAAGCTTAGTAGTTGGCGAAACATTCTCAGTTCCTCCATATAAAGAATGACAGTACAAATACACCGAAGGTCCAGATACCTGAGTTTTATCCATAATCACCTGTAATGATTTATATCACAAACTGAGCCAGTCCCCTTTACTTCATTACCAGCGTTTTTAGTCATTAAAATGGGAAATTTTTATTTGATGCCCAAATATATCAGTATTATAATCATTTCCATGAGTTTGTATTCTTTATAAAGCAAAGAAAAATATTTCTCTAAACAACTGGAATATTCAATTCTTCACACCCTGGTTTTTATAAGATAAAAATATCCATTCATATAAGTGAAGTTCTTATGCTATTTTAAGGAGGAAAATACACAAGGTAAAACTACTATAGAACTGTGAATAGTATTTTATAGACAGAAGAAACAACAAATTATGGAAACTGTAGAATCAGAGAACTGGAATTTAATTAGATCCATCACCTTAAGGACTCTGTGGTTATAGGCAAATGCCTTCTCTCATTCTCAGCTTCCTGTTCTGTATACTAGTGGCAATAGTGTGCCTGCATCATAGATTCTGAGAACAGAAATAATTGTAATTTATGTGCTGAAAATATGTGGGTTTCCTTTTTTAATTTCTTTATCCTGAGTGTTCTAAACAATATGGAAGCCAAATACATACAATGTTGATTCTGCTCAATGTTTAGAACATGTCCAAGGAATAAAATATGTCCAGAAGCTTTTCAGTAAAACATTAAGTTCTATATGTTTCAAATGGTCATTTATGTAGAGCTTCTTAAAACTTGGTGTGTGTGTGTGTGTGCGCGCGCGCGCTCACTTAAGCAGGTGGATATTTTTTTAAGACCAAAAGTTTAAACATCTCTGTTTAAGTTCTGGTACTACTACCTAATTTATGTTATTTTTCTTAAATTTATATAAAGATTATTAGAAGCCAGAGAGCTTTGTGATCCCTTTTGTCATTCAATAGACATGTCTTTCTTATTTCATGAACATGCATTTTACATTTTTGGTATCACATTTTTTCCACCTTGTATGTCTTAAGTAAATCATCCAGTATCTATCTACTCAGGAATACAGGGAAGTGTTGGTGTCTGGTAAGCCAGTATCTGGTAAGATGAATCTATGTAAACAATATGCCACAATCAGGCCAACAAAGTGAGTTTTTTGCTTGAATGATCTAGAAAATTGCCTTAGCTATTTTATTATTTTTTCATATAAACACATTTTAGATTACTCAGAGGAGTCAAGCCTTTTTGAGTTTCCATTTTTAGTGGTAAAAACAGAAAATTAAAAATATATGAAGAGAGAGATTAGGTAGTTCTTCACATAGTTCATACAACACAGTGGACTAAAGGTACATTTAACATTCACTAAATGAGAAATGATATCAAGACTCAGCACTTAATCAGAACTGATGGTTATTGAACAATGCTCGTATGTATGTGGTGTGCGCATCTGCAGAATCAGGATGATGGGGAAAATATAGTGAAATATAAATTGTACAGAAATATCTATGAATGTATTGCTTTATCATTTATTTTTAAATGCACTATCATTTAAAATAAGTTTTGTTTGTTATGAAGTGGATATCTGAAACAGATGAAATAAGATGTGATTCTTCTCCTGCTTATAGAATGTATTATAAGAACATTTTAAAAATGTCCCCTGCACCTAGAGTGGGTCTTTCTAAAAAAGACCTGTCATTTCACCCACCTTTCTCCCATGACCCAACTTAAAACACTGCAATGGTTTTCTATTCGTCTTAAAACAGACCAAAATCTTTAACCTAGTTTCATAAGTCTCAGCATAATCTAGCTCCTACCATTCTCCCCAACCTCACCCCCTCAACATTCTTCCTCTCTTCTCAAAACTACAACAAAACAATATCTTCTTAAGCACTTGTGTTCAAAATATTACCTCTTGCTAGTAGGTGTGTCCTGTTCCTTCCATTTGAGCTACTATGCTGTTTGTCTAGTTAACTTCTATTCTTCATTCTCAGTCAAATGTTATCTCCTCAGGGAAGACTTTCCTCAACTTCCATTCATGTTTCCAGAGCATCATGAAACCTATTTGAAATTTTACATTTCTTGTATGATAGTCCATTTGTCTCACTAGACCATAAATCTATACATTTTTTATTGGTTACCAGTAGCCTAATCTATAGTTCCTGGCATAAAATTGATGCTAAATAAAATTAGTTGAACCTGTTATGTTAATATTTAAAAAGGGCCAAAGACCAAATATTTTATAATTCTATTTATATGAAAAGCCCAGAAAAGACAAATCTATAGAGAAAGAAAGATTAGTATTTGCCTAGAGCTGAGAGTGGAAATGAGGATTAACTATAAACTGGCATGAAGGATTTTACTGGAAAGATAAAAGTATTCTACAATGGGGTTGTGGTGAATGTTGCACAACTTCTGAAAAGATCATTGAATTGTACATTTAAAATGGGTAAATTTGTTGCTATGTGAATTATACCTCCCACTCTGTTTCTTTGTGTGTATGTGTATGTGAATACACACACACACATAAACAGATATATATATACACATATATGTATATGTGTGTATATACATATATGTATATATACACAGAAAAAGAGAGACAGAGAGAAATATGTGTATAATATATATATATTTTTTTCATTGTGGTCTAACTTACCAATTAACCATGATTTAATTCCATTTAGAAAAGTTTAATGTGTATCCACCTGTGAGAAACCATGTCAGTGTTCTTCAAGAATTCCCTTAGATCTTTCTATTTGTTCCTCTGTGTTTCTCCACAGCTTGTTCCTGAGACTTGCTCTGGAAGACTGCCTTGGGCTACTGAAAACTGTGCCAACCTGGCCAAGAGCCTGGGGTGCCTGCGATTAGATGGTCCTCAGAGTGGGTTATACAGTAATTTTTCCCCTGTTACTAGTTATACTTTGAAAGAAATAAGGAGAAGCTATTCCAATACAAGAAGAGAGAGAAGAACTCTATGATTGAGTTGAAGAACTTATGGGTTTTATGAATTGCCATAGCAGAGAATGTTGTTCTTGTTGTTCTTGTTGCTGTTGTTTATGTAGACATTGTCTGTTAGGGAAGAAGCAAGGGTATATTCAGAAACAGTTATATCCTGATATGAATAAAAATCCTGCCTTATCAGCTTAAACACAGAGCTGACTTCATAAACTACATAATTTAGTTATTACTAAAAATATAAATGAATGAAATCTGTTCTATATTTCAGACAGTTGCTATAATTCAGCAAATAGAAATCAAGAAGCAGGAAAGTCATCATTTCCTAGTTAAAAGTCATATTGTGGGTCTAGAATGGCCGAGTACCTTTTGATTCTCATTCAGCAGGCTTGGCAATGGATATAGGACATATCATTTAGCATACATTGAGAAATGTGTTTTGTGAATATAAGTGTGTGTGTCTGTGTGTATAAACCTGTACATGCACACATGTGCTATCATAGGTATGTATGTGTGGTAACATCAATTCTTTTTTTTTAATTTTTATTTTAATTGTTGATCTTGTACAGTTTTCTGTCTTTTATTCTCACCCGAACCCACCGTAACATCAATTCTTAAATATTTAACTAAGGTTATGCATAATTTGACAAGTCTAATCAGTTGCCATATGGGTTATTATTATATTGCTCTATTTCTATTACAGCTGGTAATCCAAAGTAAGAGAGAAACTAATATTACATCACAAAATACCAAAAACCTCCTGAGAAAAAATTACAGCAGGATGCTAAGAACTGACCTATGGCAAAGTCTCCAGCATTCACTTGAGTAGACCATGCCTCAAAACATGGCTTTCTTACCAAATGCTCTCCTTCAGAACATGGCTGGAACATATGTGACTTCACCAATTAAAACATTTTACTTTACTTTCAACTGTCAATTCACAAATGTCACATTTCCAGTGTCACTGAACTCTCTGAAAATAATAATAATACAAAAAAGGCAGAGGGAAATAATGTTTCATTTCTACTGCGCAGAATAATAGATCTAGATCTCAGGTGGTGGGAATGGGAATTTTTCCTCCTGGGTTTTAACTGTGGCATATGAAAGGAATCAATAAATCATTGAATAGGAATTGTAGTTTTCTTCATTTTCCTTCCTTTTTCTTCTTCCTTCTTTTTTATTCTGTATTATAATGTTGCCTGACCATAGTCCACGTGCCTGACACATTGAAAGGAAAGGTATTTTGATCAACAAGCCTCCAACTGAGAAGATGGGAGCTCTAATGGTAACTGTTATCCATCTTTAAAAAGCACAGAATTCAGACTTCTTTTATATCAAGGGGTTCGTGTCCATGAGTCCTCTATTTGTGTTCCTTTGGTCACCCCTTCCCCTTCTTTCCCCTGGTATTCCCCTGCCCCCTCCCCTCTGCTCACTGTCAGTTTGTTCTTTATTTCCATGTCTCTGGTTATATTTTGCTCATTCATTTGTTTTGTTGATTAAGTTCCATTTACAGGTGAGTCTTTTTTCTAACTGTGAGTTACTCAAACTCAATCATGCAACATAAAACTAACTTTTTTGTGGCATCAAAAAAGTCTTTAATAATAGTGCACAAATTAATGATACGCAAACTGATTCATTTTTTTCTCCTTTTCTACACAAAACTAACTAGTAGGTATAGCCGGTTTACTTTTTGGTGAAGTTGAAATAAAAATTTAAATGAGTGAACTCTAATTATTTACCAAGCTGCTTATGTTGCCTAAAAGATTTACAAGTTCCATCAACTTTAATAAACAAAATATAATATGCTGTTTATTATTGTGATGTATTTTAAGGATTTTTGCATAAACACTGGCAGTGTTGTTTGCAGCCTCTCAAGATAGCAAGGTAATCCTTACATCTATAACAATAACTCAACTTCAGGAGCAAAGAAAATAATAAATCTTCCACTCTAACACTACACATTTTATTTTCCTTCACATACATTTTTTCAGAGACATATAGTTAATCTAGAATATTAACTATTTATTACTGTTGAGATTTTTGCTTAATTTATTTATACATACAACCTCATTTATTTAGTAGATGTTTTTTCAAATTCTTACATGTGGCTGGGCATTAAGAATCCGAAAGTGAGAACAACAATAACATAAAGAAAAAGAAAAAAAAAACAGTTTCTTCCCTGAAGAATTTTGCTATGTAATGAAAGACACATACAGTTAATTAAACACATATGCATTTGGATTAGACAATATGCATAGAAAGACAAAAAATGTCTTTAAAACACTGAGTGCAAGGAAAAGATAAAATGAAATACTTTGGGCGATAGAATTTAGCTCAGTCCCAAAGTGCCAATATCTTTAAATGTTTGTTCTATTCCATTATTTTGTTTTCCTATTTTGAGTATGACAATATTTTTATATATTGCATTATTTTTACCTGTATATTTGTTTAGAGTTCATGCTGATATATTTGACATTAATTTCCATTTTGTTCCATGGTAATAATGTTTTCATGAGGTTTCTTTGCCTATTAACAAATAATACTTTTTCATCTTTTTCCCCATTTTCATCTTTGTGTATGTGTTATTTCAAGGCTTTTATTTTTTACTATTCATTGTTGAGATATTTCCAACACCCATTCTGACCCACAGCTACTGACGTTTTCTCTGGGTTCATGTGAGGAAGAAAGAAGATAAAAATGGCCAGTCTCCTTCTTTGCTGCTCTCACAAATATAGATGGTTTGACTTACATGCTGTCTCCAGGATTTTTAATTTAACTCCTTCTACCACACTGTTTCAGGGGCAATGTCACTTAAGTACATATGTATACACTAGAGAGTATTCACTGGCAAACAGTCAAGAAAATTCTTTAATACATAAAAAATATCATGCAAAATGCTTCGGGGGAGTGGGGCTAAGGGGATGCTGGAGTATTTGTGCAGTCACTGTGGAGGCTCTGAAAGCAGTAGTAAGACAGCAGTCTTTTAGTAACTTAAGGACAGTGATTTACTTATAAGAGTTCTTGACTATCTTGTCCTAAATGCCTTTGCTATACAGAAAGTTAAGGCAGAAAGTCAAACATATGTAAGATGTCTATGGCATTATTCTAACTGATAGATAAACAGGGTCTGACCTATTCTAAGTACAGTGGGAATAGAATGAAGTAGCAAATCGGCAACTCATTCAGTCTATATGGAACTGATGAAAGTTCAGAATAAAGTTGGAAGAAAAGGGTAAATAAATGTTTTCCTATTACAAATAACATAGATGAGAATATAAAATATTTTAAAATGTCCTGTTAAGGGACTAAAAAGAATGTAGGATAAGGACAGTGGAAAGAAATTCTTATTATTACAAGATAGATCTTATACATTCGGCTTATAGATTTAAGAAAATTTACAAGCACTAGTGCACTGCTGGTGGGAGTGCAGGCTGGTACAACCACTATGGAAAACAGTATGGAATTTTCTAAAAAAACTAAAAATGGATATACCTTTTGACCCAGCAATTCCACTGCTAGGACTATATCCTAAGAACCCTGAAACACCAATCCAAAAGAACCTATGCACCCCTATGTTTATAGCAGCACAATTTACAATAGCCAAGTGTTGGAAGCAACCTAGATGCCCATCAGTAAATGAATGGATCGAAAAACTGTGGTACATTTACACAATGGAATTCTATGCAGCAGAAAGAAAGAAGGAGCTCATACCCTTTGCAACTGCATGGATGGAACTTGAGAGCATCATGTTAAGCGAAGTAAGCCAGGCAGTGAAAGACAAATACCATATGATCTCACCTTTAACAGGAAGCTAATCAACAAAACAAACAAACAAGCATAATATAACCGAAGACACAGAAATTGAGAAAAGGCTGAAAGTCACCAGAGGGGAGAGGGGAGGAAATTTCAGGGGAAAAGGGGAAGGAAAAAGTATAAAGGACACATGGACAAAAACTATGGGGGGGTGGAAATGGGAGGGAGGAAGGGAGGGCTAGGGTGGTGGGTTCGGGTGAGAATAAAAGACAGAAAACTGTAGAAGATCAACAATTAAAATAAAAATTTTAAAAAAAAATTTACAAGCAGAAAAAATGAAACTCTTAAAATGAAAAGTTGTGGCTAAGTTCTAATTCTATGAAAAGTGTAAAATTAGAATTCATAGAATTTTGTGGAATTCTATGAAAAGTGTAGAATTTCTAATTCTATGAAAAATTCAAAGTGTATAGTAGCCTATGCTAATTAAGAAGGACTACATATAATCAGTGTCTGCAAGGTGTGTTTAACAGGCAGTGTGCGCATGTAGATGTTACTGCTATTTTCACATGGGTCAAATTAACTTAAATTAGCTGGTGATTAGTATAATAAAGTTAGATTTTTAATTTCTTTTCAATACTTAAATAGAAATAGAAAACTGAAAATTGTCTGGTAGCTTTTGCAACAAGGGGTCATTTTGCTCGGAGGAGGAAAGGAAATAAAGACAGGATTGCAAGTATTGATACTTTGATATAAGTATTGATATTTTAGTTAAGAGGAGGTATATATGACATGTCTCTTTGTGTCTTCAAATGGGGAAACAATAGAGTAACATGAAGAAAAGTATATCTTTCCATAATACAGGCCAGTGACATGTAGTGAAGATATTGACATAAGAAATGTCCAAACCTGTAGAGAGTTTTTACATTTTGATTTGCGCCGAATTGACAGCAATCACTAGGAAACAAAATGTCAACAAATTGAGAAAACGCTCTGGAGAATGGCAGTTTTGCAGTTTATTTTATACATTAGAATTGAAGGAGGCGATATAAGGAAAGTTACATGAAATCCATTGGTGATAGATTAAGGGGATGGAAGAAAGCAAAAAGGAAGAAATCTCCAAGATTAGATAAAAATAAAACAGAAAGACACATACTAATTTTATATTGTGATTATAGGATAGTTAACATTTACAGTCCATAGAGATAGTATTGGGAAACGATAAAAATGAGAGGTTCTCTGGTCTCCAGCCAGTTGTGCCCTGAGGGGTCTGGAATAGATTACTGGACATTTCAAAGGAATGTTAACTTCGATGCAAAAAGACAAAGGACAGGCTCACTTAATGTAAAGACCGACCTTTGTCAAGGAAATTGCAGAACAGGGTGTGTCTACCCACCATGATTCACTTTTACTTAGGAATTTTTTTATTTGTTCTTATCAATTTTTATATACTTTATTGCTTACATTATTTACAGCTGCCCCATTTTTCCCTTTTATTCCCCTCTCCCCTGTATCCCCCATTCCACCCTCATTCCCCAACCTTAGTTCATGTCCATTGGTCATACATATAAGTTCTTGGCTTCTTCATTTCTCAAACTATTCTTAACCTTCCCCATCTTTTTTGTACCTGCCATTTATGCTTCTTATTCCCTGTATCTCTTCTCCCATTCTCCCCACTCCCACTCCCTGCGGATAACCCTCCACGTGACCTCTATTTCTGTGATTCTATTCCTATACTAGTTGTTAACTTTGTTTGCTTCTGTTTTTGTTTTTTAAGTTCAGTTGTTGATAGTTGTGGGTTTGTTGTCCTTTTACTGTTCATATTTTTGATTCTTCTTTTTCTTAGATAAGTCCCTTTAACATTTCATATAAGAGCTTGGTGATGATGAACTCCTTTAACTTTACCTTATCTGGGAAGGACTCCATCTGCCCTTCCATTCTAAATGATAGCTTTGCTGGATAGAGTCATCTTGTTTGTAGGTCCTTGCCTTTCATGACTTCAAATACTTCTTTCCAGTCCTTTCTTGCCTGTAAGGTGGTCTGTCAAAAAATCAGCTCATAATCTAATGGGCACTCTTTTGTAGGTAACTGTCTTCTTTTCTCTTGTTGCTTTTAAGATTCTCTCCTTATCTTTAATCTTAACTTAATTATGATGTGCATTGGTGTGTGCTTCCTTGGGTCCCAACTTCTTTGGGACTCTCTGAGCTTCCTGGACTTCCTGGAAGTCTATTTCTTTTGCCAGATTGGGGAATTTCTCTTTAATTATTTCTTCAAATATGTGTTCAATTTTTTGCACTTTCTCTTCTCCCTCTGGCACCTCTATAATTTGAATGTTGGAACATTTAAAGTTGTCCAAGAGGTTCCTAAGCCTCTCCTCATTTTTTTGAATTCTCGTTCCTTCATTCTGTTCTGGCTGAATGTTTTTCTCTCCCTTTTGTTCCAAATTATTGATTTAAGTCCTGGTTTCCTTCCTGTCACTGTTGGTTCCCTGTACATTTTCCTTTATTTCTCTTTGCATAGCCTTCACTTCTTCTATTTTTTGACCATACTCAACCATTTCTGTGAGCATCCTGATTACAAGTGTCTTGAACTTTGCAACTAATAGGTTGGCTATCTCTTCATCTCTTAGTTGTATTTTTCTGGAGCTTTGATCTGTTCTTTCATTTGGTCTACATTTTTTTTTTGTCTTGGCATGCCTGTTTTGTAGTAAAGGGCAGAGCCTTAGGTACTCACCAGGGTGGGGCAACCCATGGTGCTGTGTTGTGGCACTGTAGGTAGAGGAGGGGTCCAAGAGGGAGCAATGCTATTGGCTTTCAATCACTTTCACAGCTAACCACAAGCAAATTGGGCCCTTCTAGTGCTGATTCATGGGTGGGTGGTTTGGTGTACATTCTAGGACCCTGTGGGTCTCCAAGCAACTCTTCTGTGAGGCTGGGAGTTTCTCCTGCTGCCTTAACCCCCACAGGTTTTTTTTTCAGTAATAGGTTTTGAGTCTTTATTTCCCTGCACTGGAACCCTGGGTTGTGTGGTCTGTGTTGCTCCCCAGTTGTTTCTCCTGGTTTATCCACACACAAATGTGGGACTGCCCAGTCTGCCAGCCTTGGTCTCCCCCACCTCTGTCCTCCAGTTACCACCTTGCTTGCCCTGGTCCTCCAGTAGCCACCTTGCCACCAGTCCTCCCCACCCCAGCTGCCTGTCTCTGCCCCTCCTACCAGTCTGGATGGATGTTTCTTCTTTAACTCCTTGGTTGTCAGGCTTCCATAGAGTTCAATTTTCAGTTCTGGTTAGTTTTTGTTTTTAAATTTATTGTTTTTCTTCCTTTAGTTGTATGAGTAGGCAAAGCGTATCTACCTATGCCTCCATCTTGGCTGGAAGTCCCCACTTTTACTTAGGAATTTTTATGTTCATACTATCCTATGTGGTTATTTTTGGTCTCTGAATTTGTAAGTCCTGCAATGCAGGCCTCCCAGAGCTTGTCAGCTTTAGTATGTGGCCCCATTTTCATCCACAAAAATAGAGAATAAAACACTAAATTAATGAATGAATGAATAACTGTCCATTCTGAACTGATTGGCTGATACAGGTATCACACAAGAATCATTAGCTCAATAGATTTTACAGTTCTATTAACTGAATGAACTCCAAGATATGAAAAGGCAGTGAGGGAATTAGGATGTTTGGTTAAGAACAATGAATGTGAAACAGTGAAATAATTTATTTTCTTTTACAAATTTTTCTTGAGCTCCACCTCAGTGCTAGAGCTGTTTTCTACCATTTACTTATAGAGAGAAATTATACACTATGTCCTTTATAACCCACTGAGTGTGTGCAGGAAACTTTTAATTACTTAAGATTCACTCAACATTATTTCAAAGTGGGGCAAGGGAGAGAAAGGCATATAGTACGTGGGAAAATCTTTACTTCCCCATAAATCAAGAATCGGAGGCAGCATGATGGAGGGTGAGGAAGGTTGACATTTAAGTAAGGCAGTAAGGGAAACACCAGCAGAAAGGTGGCTGATTTATATAGGAAAGTTTACCAAGCAAAATTTATACTGAAAAATATTATTTTCCTTAAAGATAACATATAGAAAAAGATAATACTCTAAAATATGGATAGTAGAACATTTAAAGAGAGTATCAAAATAGAAATAAAATTCATACAGGGCATAAAATTCCATAAAATATGGAAATGTGTGTGTATGAAGGTGTATCTGTATAGGAGTATATGTAATTGATACAGATATACACGTTAGTATATATAACATAATTGTAAATTCATGCACGTATTTATATGAGAATATTTAAATAGCATTATGCACATGTATCTGCAGATATACTCAACTACAGAGACCGTAAGTGGATTATTTCCAGTTAGAACTTGATTATAACAAACTAAGTATAGAAGAAGCCATACTAAAAGTTATGGATAAATGGGACATCTTATGAGAACAAAAATATCGAAGTATAAATTGCTATTAACCAGCAAATTGAATTATTTTAGTAGAAAATGTGTGTTGTTTGGAATTACATCTTTGCCAATAAGTTTCACCAGCAGGGCCAGCTTATGACAAGAAACCAGGGTCACAGAGGAAGGAGTAGTGCTTGGAGTTTGCTGCTTTGTGGCTCTTTGTGGCTGGTGGTTAAAAGTTCTTAATAATTCTATCTTTCAATTTACGTGAAGCTTGATGGGACCCAAGATTCTCTGCTGCCAGCATCCTAGTTCAGCCCAACACAAAGCACATGTCCCCACCCCAACTGGGAAGGGGCTTGGGTACAGTGCAGGGAAGGTCTGTGCTGTCCTTAGCACCCATCTATTCCCAGGATGAGTCTGGGTACCTCTGAGGGTCTGCACTTGGCCCATAGTTATCTCCTTCCCAGAGGAAATGAAAGATTAAAGGCAAATACATAATATCAGGAAAGGTAAACACAAAACAAAACAAAACCGTTTTTCCTTCCATGTAGAAAAAAGTCCTTGGTATTTTATGTTTATATTTATTGTTCCTAAATTTTGAAGTGTCATTTTTTTAAAAGCTTTCGTTTATTTATTTTTAGACAGAAGGGAAGGGAGGGAGGACGAGAGCTTGAGAAATATCAGTGTGTGGTTGCCTCTCGCACACCACTTACTGGGAACCTGGCCCACAACCCAGGCATGTGCCCTGACTGGGAGCTGAATCCATGACCCTGTGGTTCACAATCCTGTGCTCAGTCCACTGAGCCACACCAGCCAGGACCCTGGCATTTTTATTTTGGACTCAATCCCATAAATTCTGTGCTCCAACCTGTCCATTAGTGATTATTAACCTTTCAGAATGCACTCCTTCTCTTGATAATAAAAAGTGAGTTTTGTTTTATTTTTTTTTCCAGGATGCTAACCTCATGTGAACCACTCACCCACGGAAGGGGCTGAGCATCCAGGAGTCAGCCACGCTTTCTGTGTCTGAAGCAGCTGATCTCTAGTACTAACCGAATTCCTTCCAGGTATTGACTTTACTGTTTCAGATTTTAGTTTTGCTTCTAATGGAATTTGGGAAGTGATGGCTTTTACCTTACCTTAACTGGTTAAACCTCAACTGAGGTAAACGGTATTAAAAAAAAAATTCAAGCAGAAGGAAAAGAAGTGCCAATCCTATCACTTTGCTGGAGAGACCATGTCTGATGTGCATTTCTAAAATTCTTTTCAGAGTTAAGGAGACATTTTTGTAAAATACATGGAGAACCGAGAAATGTGCAAAAAAGTTTTAAGTAAAATGTTGATAAATAAAATTATTTGGCATTTTATGGATGCATTTTTCGTAGTCAATAAGTTCTTTTGTTATTAATGTTCTGTTAATAATATTTTATTAATCACAATTAATAATAAAAAAGAGACTGTTCTTTAAAACTGTATGCCACAGCCACCATAATATTTAAAAAGAAATCTGTAGATTTATTGTCGAAAGAAATGTTGAAAGTAATAAAATGCATACCAATGTTGTGACATTTTTAAAAGCTATATTACTAAAAATACATCAACAAACAATAAAATAGCACAAACAATAAAATAGCACATTATAGAACTATATTTTAAAAGTTGAAGTTATTAAAAATGTGCTGAGGAAAATTACAGTCATAATACTACTAATGTTACAAAATAACAAATCTAAACACAATATGTAAATATATATATTCATAAGTGGCTGTTACAGTGACTGAAAATTAACACAAGCAACTGCTAACAGTGGATTGCTCATGAAAGTAAAATGTTAGTGCTCTGTATAATTATGGCCTTATTTTAACCTCTTATTACACGTAGAAGTATTTCAACGCTTTAGAAAAGCAAATGGATCAATATTAAAAATAGCAATTGTGAGAACATTATTATCCCATTGATATGAAAAAAATTATATTCTACATACTCTTATTTCTACCCAGTGAAATTTTTTGTGAGAGTAAGGTGTTTAGTTGAAAATACTCCTGTTTTACTCTGCAGTTTTACTGTGCTTTATGTCCTTGAACTTGGAGCTTGTCTAGGGAGGAGTCATTGGACGTAGACTGCTCTTTTATGCTAATGTTTGTAAATAATGACTCTAGATGTGATTATAAGACATAAGAAAAGCTATACAGCCAATAAATTCAATAGGATAAAATGTACTTAAAATATGTATATAATCATTTATATAGCAATATCTGTGTATATATTTGTGTTTGTGTATATGTATGTATATTTGTATATTCATATGTACATATATGTATATATACACACATACTGTACACTTACAGTATTTTATAACCTATATATAACTATAAAATGTGTACATAATTTTGATCTAATAATCTTTACATTTGAAAAACAACTAAGTGAATTAAAACATGAATTTACTTAATTTGACATTTCTTCACATGTAAATTCTCAGACCATCATCCAGCAGAGTGATCATCCAGCAGAGATTGTGTTTTAGAGGACTGAATGTAACTCATGTGCACCACCATACAAAGGGGAAATAAGAATTAGTTTTTTGCTGCATTTGCTTGAGAATTGCACCTGTTATATTTCCTTCATTTCCTTCGTATATTAATTACACTGGATAAAATAAATCTCACGCTATTTATATTTCTTATTTGTTAATAGCAGTCTTAGTTCTTACAAACAAATTATGCAAGTGAAAAGAGTAAAAAATTGGTTAAGGGGATAATTCAATGTCAGGACTAAGGGAATAGTGTACTATCATTTCCTTTCTCTGTTCATCGGTTTATTTGTTCTTTCCTTCTTTCATTATTCACATTACATTCATCTTCAGAAATACTTTATAAAACTTACAGATTTTATAAAATGAAGTAGATTTTTAAGAGGCAAAGGACATTTTTGCTTTTGGTTTGGGACCTAGTGCCTGTTGACTTTCCATAACTTGCATCTCCACAGTCCTATCACACTGGAGAAATAAATTTTTTGGATGAATTACCCTTGGTGAATGAATATACAAATTAATGTTTAATTTAAAGGACAAATTGCATCCTTAACTTCTTTATATTCAGGAAGCCTGTAGCTTTAACCATGTCTATTCTTGTGAGTCATGTTATGCCTTTTGGGGGATTGATCCCTGGTAAATTGATCTCAGATCATTGGGAAACATTCTGCTCAGAGCAAACATACACCTGGATGAACAGAATGGACAGGTGAACAGAGAGGGCAACACCTTCCTGGTTTGGGTTCCACTGCATCACAGTTTTTAGGCTCCAGGTTTAGCAAGATAAAGCTGCCATGTGCAATCTCTTTGGAAAAAGCCTCAGAGTCTTAAGACAATGTGATTCAGGACAAAACGTGATGTCTTCCAGGAGTGATAATATTCCAATCCTGGGAGACTGAGCTCAAAACCAGGAACTGATAAAAAAAAAAGCTCTGTGTAACCTAATGCTATGACATAAGGCATCTACACAGCATCTCTCAATAATATAATTGAGTGGTGCACAGGGAAATTATTCTTACGGAACATTGTAAAGTCTGTATTTATTGCTGAAACAAAAGGACTTTCGATCTGAAACAGCCCCCATCTTGATATCCAGGATGTATGAAACTGATGATTTATAATTCAGGCTGTGAAAACTCTATTGACTTTATCAGTCCACAATAATGAAACAAAATCCAGCTAATGCTGATTTAGTTTACTGCTGAATGCCCCCGATCTGAGGCCATGCCATCTGCTTGCTACTTTAGGGCGCTTATCCTTTTATTTTTCACCCAGCATTTCCTGTCTAAATTATAGCTATCGTCCCGCCCTTAACTTGAAACAGCACATTCTTTACAAGAACGCAAAGTGTTTCTCTTCGTTGAACCTTCAAAATCATGTTGTGTTATTCTTGTGGCAATTTAAGTTTCTATTATTTGCAATCAGTTTTAAGGGATTCCCACAATTAATCACTTGGGGTGAGGAATGTGGTCTCTGCAGGCAGACGGAGGCATGCTGAATCACAGCTCCACAAATTACTCATGTGTGTTCCTAGCCAATCGCTAAGATCTTTAAAGCCTCAATTTCTTTACCTGGACAATGAGGATAACAATAGTACCCAGGTCACACACTTGTGGAAATTAAATGGTACATTATACATGGTCTGGCAGAAGTAACGCCAACTTGAGTGTGGTTGGTAGGGTATGTGAATATCCTGTACGAGATGGACAACAATTTGAACATTTCACCTAAAATGTCATATAGTGTAATATTATGTTACAGAATTACATGTTTGTGTTTTTAAATAAACAATTTGTAATAAAAAGGGGCTTTTTTTGTGCCAGACCCTATATTTAAAATATTTCATAGATTTTCTGGCAAAATGGAGACTTGCTGTTGTCATTTTTACTAACTGTTCAAAATCATATTGTACTTCTCATTAGAAAACCACCTATTTTGCTCCATAGTGAAAAATGTAAAATAAGACTTTTATTCAGAATATGTAAGAATACATACTTAAAAATCAAAAGTATGAAGTATAAAGGGCCATGTGTATCATGCTATTAAAACAGATCTCCAAACATATCACTACCCTTTTAACTATGATTCATAGATTGCAAATCTGACTTATTTTTTTTCCCATTCTGGGCAGGCCACATGCAGTTCCTTTTATCTTAGCAGTTTCACACCATTATGATTCATTGCACAGTAAGATGTGTCAAATAGGAAAACACTTTATTGACTTGCTGATGCAAATTTAACATGTCATTTATATACCTATTTTCTGTTCCTAAAATGCTTTTCGAGGCTGAAATAACATGGCAAATAAATGTGATGTTGCTAGATGCTTTGAAGTTTTAAAAAGAGAAAAAAAGGAACAGAATAGCTATTCAAAATCATTATTGATGCTTTCAAATCATATGTCTGTCCTAATTTGCCAAAGACATGGCTGTGTGGGAAGCTGCCTGACTACAGAAGTTTGAAGGGCACAGGAAAGAAGAGCCTCTTGCTCAAGATTTTCAGCGTATGGGCTTTCAATTTCACCATCTTTTAGTTTTCAGAAAAATGCAAATTCAAATTCAAATTTTACTGAGAGTGATATTTTCATCTTTAATTAATTTTGTAGGTTGGCAGTTTAACAATATTTATAAAAAAGAGAGAGATTAAAAATAGGTAGAGGTGAGAATCAGGAAAGTCCTAGGGGAAAATGGAAGGAAAGAGTAGAAAGAAAGAAATAGTAAATTTTGCCTCAGCCCAACTTAATATCTTCTACAGTAAGAGAGTAATAGGCACCCTTTTATTTACCATTGACTGTTCTTGCCAATATTAACCAAAATCTACTATTCAAGCAATGTTTTGTTGGATTTTGAGAGTTGTGCAAGAGGTCCAGTTTTTTAACATTAGCTATAACTATTCAGCATGTGTTATTCTCCTACCCCCACACCTGAATGATGCTAAATGAGCTCATATATTTGCTCATACTTTAGTGGGGATAAAACATAATGGAATGAGTACAAGTTTTTAGCACAAGTTTTATCATATATTCATTTTGTGATCTTTAGTAATTCAGTTAAACTCTAGTTTTCAGTTTAATTATCTCTAAAGTATGACTATAAAAAAGTTTCTCTTTTCTGATTATTTAACAGTGTGGTAGAAAAAATCAAATAAAAGAATGTTTTTCAAATGATACATAGATGACAGATATAGATAGATAAGCAATATACAGCTGAATTTACCCAACTCTGAAATAGTCACTTCAGTATATTATATAAATGAATTTTCCATGAAGTCTGTTTGATATTATTCATAAAATGTTTTCATTTCATCAAATAACCTAGTCTAAAGGACTGTAGTATTAATAACAAGATAGAATTTATAATTTCTATTGATTTTTTAAATATATTTTATTGATTATGCTATTAGAGTTGTCCCATTTCTCCCCATCATTCCCCTCCACCCTGCACACCCCCTCCCACCCACATTCCCCCCTTTAGTTCATGACCATGTGTCATAAGTTCTTTAGCTTCTACATTTCCCATACTATTCTTGCCCTCCCCTTGCCTATTTTCTACCCACTATCTATGCTACTCATTCTCTGTACCTTCCCCCCCCTACTCCTCCCACTCCCATGTTGCTAACCCTCCATGTAATCTCCATTTCTGTGGTTCTGTTCCTGTTCTAGCTGTTTGCTTAGTTTGCTTTTGTTTTAGGTGTGGTTCTTAATAGCTGTGAGTTTGCTGTCTTTTCACTGTCCTATTTTTGATCTTCTTTTTCTTAGATAAGTCCCTTTACCATTTCATATAATAAGAGCTTGGTGATGATGAACTCCTTGAACTTGACCTTATCTGAGAAGCGCTTTATCTGTCCTTCCATTCTAAATGACAGCTTTGCTGGATAGAGCAATTTTGGATGTAGGTCCCTGCTTTTCAAGATTTCAAATATTTCTTTCCAGCCCCTTCTTGCCTGTAAGGTCTCTTTTGAGAAATCAGCTGACAGTCTGATGGGAACTCCTTTGTAGGTGACTGTCCCCTTATCCCTTGCTGCTTCTAGAATTCTCTGCTTCATTTTAATCTTGGCTAATGTAATTACAATGTGCCTTGGTGTGTTCCTCCTTGGGTCCAACTTCTTTAGGACTCTCTGAGCTTCCTGGCCATCCTGGTAGTCTATTTCCTTTGCCAGATTGGGGAAGTTCTCCTTTATTATTTGTTCAAATCAGTTTTTTTAAAGATTTGTTCAAAGACCTGATTTACATGAAATTTTAATTATGAACCAAAGGGTCACCGTTTCAATTCCCAGTCAGTACACATGCCTGGGTTGTGGGCCAGGTGGCCAGTAGGGGACACTTGAAAGGCAGCCACACGTTGATGTTTCTCTCCTTCTCTTTCTCCCTCCCTTCCCCTCTCTAAAAATAAATAAATAAAATATTTTTAAAGAGAAAAAAATTAAATATTATAATTAACTATTGATTTTATTTATCTAGCCTTTCCTTATATTCTTAGTGTAATTAAGTGTAAGTTACAATAATATAAGCCTGATTAAGTTAATTCTAAATGAACAATAGAGATTGCATTTAAATATGGAATTTAGCATTTGTCAATCACTTGCAGTTATGAATTTTAATGATGACTCTGTATTTTGTACTAATTAATTTATTTAAATAACTTGATACGCTTACCCTTGAACATACCAACATATTTACGAACACTTTCTGCCAAAGCAATTAGTTACTCATCTGATTTGACAGACACCATTCCCTTCCTGTGTGATCACTGATACTTTCATCCAGACAAATACTCCCATTCCGTAATTTCTTAAAGATGTAAGTTTCACAAATCATGTTCCCTCATGGAGTCCATACCTCTGAGAGGTTCTCATTTCCCACCTGTCCTTGGTTTCTTCACAGCACTTTGCTGCTCATCCCTCAATCCTCTTTCCTCTAATGTTGCTCTCAGGAAATGAATGCAACAATCCACCTCTCCCTCAGTGAGTCTAGTGGCCAGTCCCTTTCAGTTTCACCTCTTTATCCATGAAATAAAAGATACTGCATCTGAAAGGGTTATTGTAATAAAATTGGAGATTGTGTGTGTGTGTGTGTGTGTGTGTGTGAATTTGTGTATTTCTCTCATTATCATTACAGACTATCAAGTCGCAAATGGAAAAGATTTTCTTTAGGGAGAAGCATTGCATGTCTTCAACAACTCAAAAAACTTTGAGTGGTTCAGAGAAAAATGTCAACTCAAAAAAACTCAACAACTCAAAAAAACATTAAATTTCACATCTCTGAGTGACCTTATAGCTCATCTAGTCCAATATACTTCATAAAGCTGAAATTCTACTACTGGAATTTTTTAAATCATCCTTCTCTACTCAGCACACTTACATGGTTCCAACCTTGCATAACCTTTTCTGAATATGCTTTTGTCAACAGTTTTCTGTGATCAGGTAATGTGATCAGGTTCCTTCTAATCTTCTAGAACCAATCCTTTAATAACAGATTTATCATTTTGTTAATTTTTCCACATCAGGCTCTATTCCAGCTTCGAAAATCAGAATCACATTTTTTAACTAGACCTGTCTGATAGCATATTATAATAATATTATAATCATCTTAGGTGTTCTTTCGATCATTCACTGACATCCTCTTGTAATGGCTTTCACAGGTATCTTCTTGACTACCTTGTTTCATTTTACCACTGTAGTTTTTCCAAGTTTGTGGTTATTGCCATTCCTGATTCTATCAATTAACTTAGTTGTTTAGCTTGTCTGCTTCCTGTCAGGGACCATGAAGAGTTTTTTTTTTTTTTTTTTTTTTTTTTTTTACCATTTCCAAGCTAATAAGTTATACTTTAGTGACAACAGTTTCATGTATGTTGGCAGAAGGCACAAAACTCCTGGTTTAGAGAAAAAGGCTTCTATTACAACCCAGTTGGCTGCATGAACTACATGCTTGCATATTTCCACCCATCCCTCCATGTTCCACAGAATGATGTAGAGTACAGATGGATGCTGTGCTCATGTGGATTTGATTCACAGTTGAGGAGTCCCACACTTAAGAAACCCCTCTTTATAAAGGGGCAAATAGCAATTCTGTCCAACCTTTTCCAAATAGAGACATCAGCTTTATTGTACTTGACAAAAAACAAATTTGCTGTCTACTCAAAAGGAGTATACTATCATTACATTCTAAGACGTCTGCCATACAACATCCTAGTAAAGGTAGTCTGGAGCCACAGCTTTCGATGCCTTTCCTCAGAAGATGTGCAGAAATGTAAGAGACACATGGGAAATTTTCTCCAAACATCTACACAAAATAAATGCGGCTTATTTTCTTTTAAAACATACAGAAAGATAGTGAAAAGAAAGTACTATGTATTGATAGTGTATCTGTCCGTGTATTGTTTTGTACTTTTACATATATTATCTCATTTCAATCTTCTCAAAAGATTTAAAATTTAAAAGAGGCAGTTGTTATTATTGTTACTTTACAGAGGCAGGAGGTGGAGCTGGTTTAGGCAGAGTTAGCGCTGAGATTCAAATGTTGCTAATTTCATGATCCCATGTTGTTTTTTTCCTCAGCTTTATTCAGGTGACATAATACCACTTATAATTCAATGATAGGACTTGACATAGCTATATAACCCTCCACCACCTGCTCCTCCACCTCCTCCTCCTTCTTCTTTCTTCTTCTAAGGTAGGACTTGTATTTTATTTCCAGTGACCATCACAGTACACATAGAATTAGGGAATATTTAACAGCTCTATTCCAGTGACTAACAGGTACTAAAAATGTAGCCTGTAGAAACTGAATTTGTGCTTTTTCTCATACACAATCCACATCCCATTTATCATTGCAGTGCTCTGTATAACTGCAAATGTTACCACCAATCATCCAACTATGTAAATTAGAAATGAAAATTAAGAAAAAAAATCATTCTTAACATCTTCCTTTCCTTCAAATCTACTAAATTTCCCATTGCCGTTGATTCTTTTTTTGTAAACCTTTCAGGTTTGCCCACTTTTATATCACACGAGCCATACAGAGAGGTCGTTCTGACTGAAATAACTTGACATTTCACCAATGTGGATTCTTTAAGATTTATGGGAAATGAAGTCTGTTGAAAACAAAACCCCAAATTGCTTCGACCAGTCATCTAAATCTGTAATTATATTTCTCTGGGCTCTCTGTATCAAAAGTCCCTGAAGATACACTGCCTTTAAACTTTAGGAATTCACCTGGGAAAGTATAGTATGTAGAAATATGTAATGATCTCTCAGTATATTTCACTTAGAATATTAAAATTATTTCTATAATAGGGAAGTCAAATTCTATTTCTAATGATTCCTATAATTCCTAGTTTTGGATGCACATTCAACATTTCTCCTTACAAGATAACTAAAGATACATGGCTCAATAGCATGAAATTTAACATTGTAATACATTTTTCCTCTGTCATTTTAAGCAATTCACTGCCCATTTACAGCAGTAAATTACCTTCTACAATGAGATAGATCTTTTCTGTGTGCCTATAAACAATTGATTCTCAGAAATAAAAGCGTGCGTTTAATACCTACTCATTTGGCATATGTGGTAGGCTTTTACTTCTTGGATAAGTAATCCAGAAGAGACCATATGTTCCTATCAAGACTGAATTTAGGTAACATGGAGAACTTGGCAAGACTTCAGATTGTAAGTTCTAGGTTTGAAATCAGTACTACCCCCTCACCTTAGCCCAAAATTATAGATTTCAGACTTATTCCTTGTGATCAACGTACTTGGCTGGATGGCAGCAAATTGGTATGATAAACTAATACAGGCTAATCAATTAAAATTTAAATAAAGTTACCAGTTAAATATTTTCTTTTAAATTGGGTCATACTATGATTCAGTGACTTAACAGATTCTGTGATCAATAAGTCATTCGGTCTTCATGTCATATGGAGATACTCCTTGGTGGAACTTCCTCTCTCCCCAGTAATTATCCCACAGAAATGGCTGTTTCTTAAAATTCTTTCCAAATAATTGATATTGCCCACTGGACAGACAAGAGCTACTCTTTTACTATAATTATGCCACATATAACTATATCGATCTTAAGAATATGGAAAATATATTTTCTCATAAAAATCTTTAGGAACTACTAACTCGCCTTCCATGTTCATGTTATGCCACTGAATCGTTCTCTCTGAATCCTTTATTTGCTGCTGTGCAATGGTCAGTGAATTTTTTATCACAGTGCAGAAGTAAGTTAAACAATTCCAAACAAATGTGGAAAACATAACTTTAATCCCATTATCCAATTAACAAAGATTTTATGAGATTTTATATATATACTATGGTCCAAAATCATGTATCTTCCTGAGAAATGAGTGACCTCTTGGAACTATGCTGGCCACTCTGGGGAGTCTTTAACTTAGATGAAATAGTTTATCTAAGGCACACCTTGGAAAGAGAGGATTCCAACACTCTCAGAAATAAGCAAATGAATGTTTTCATTGGTATGTAGAAGATTCTAGAAGACAAAATGAGTTAACAAATAACTTCCTTAAAAGAATTCTTACAGGTAAAAATAGAAAGTCTTTACTAAAATCTTTGGCCATCAGACAAGATAAGCATAGATTAGTCCATCTGCCAGAAATGCAATTTGGATCCAGTTAAACTTTCAGGAAATTTTTTTTTTCGTTTTAACTTTTTAATTCAATTTTATTTATTTATATTTAGATACTTGTGTTTTGGTATTATAAAGGAATTTTAACATTTATTTCTGAACATATAGTACAAGGAATTTCATGTAATAAATAATTACAAAACACGAGAATAGATACAAAGTATTTTAGGTACTGACCATGTATAATATGTATCCTTATATTTCCCTCAAAAATTTGGGCAAAAAGCACACTATACCTGGCAAAATACATATATAAGACAAAAGTTTACACTAAGTATTTAGCCCTGGCTGGTGTGGCTCAGTGGGTTGGGTATCCTTCTCGAAAACCAAAAGGTCGCCCATTTGATTCCTGGTCAGGGCACATTCCTGGGTTACTGGACAGTCCCTGGTTGGAGCAAGTGTGGAAGGCAACCAACGTTTCTCTCTCACATGGATGTTTCTTTCCCTCCCATTTTCTCTCCCCGTGTCGCTAAAAAAAAAAAAAAAAAGCAAACAACCTTCAATAATATTTATTGAATGCATAAACCATTTCCAAATAATATGTTATACTAAAACATTAACTGGTAAACATAAGTTTTAACTATTTTTTTGCTTAAAGAATATTTGGGTTTATTAATAAGTATGTCTTTTTCCACATTTAAATTCTAGTATAATAAACACCTCTAAAAAGTATAAATTTTTATAATTTTGTATTTATAAATTTTCTAACCTACTAAAAGATACTAATATCTGATAGATGGTTCACAATTGCCTGCTTCCTAGTTTTCAATGAAAAGTAAATGTTAATATTAAAATTATAATTGGTACGTAAAAATAAAACTGCTACAAACAATAAGGGGAAAAGAACACAATTTTATATACATATACAAAGTACGGGAAGAAAATGGGGTGTGCTTTTATATGAAAAATACACAAGAACTACAGGACATAGTTTTGTTCTGGAAAAGAGAGTAATATTGTTTAAAATAAAATTACTGGTTGTTCTTGAATAAGAAAGGAAAAATAATAAAATGAATCTTAAATGGATCAAGAAATTTGTAGAATGATTCTGGAAATGAAATTTTATGTTGTGAGGTCAAAGCTGGCTAAAATTGAACATATTTGCTCATAAAGGTTGTTTAACATGATCTCAGTAATGTACTGATACAAAGCTAGAGTTTAATTTTCTCTCTGTTACCATCATGGGATTTCTTAGATTATTGGTCTGATTTTAATAAAAAATTACAAAAAGGTTTTCCTTTATTTGTAATATCTGCCTAATCAACAATGATAAAGCCCTTTAGATATTATCAAATCTTTGATTGAGATGTTATATTTTAGAATATGTATAAAATCACTAACAAGTTTTTTCACTATTAAGTATGCTGTTAATAGTGAGTTTTTATAGGTATTCTTTATGTTTTTTGAGCGTTTATCATAAAAAAGTGTTGGATTTTATCGAATAATTTTTCCACAGCTATTAAGATGCTCATACTTTTTATTGATATGGTATATTATACTAATTGATTTTTGGATATTAGACCATAACATTCCTGGGATAAATCCCACTTGTAATGGTATAGTCTTTTCTATAAATTTCTGGATTTGGCTTGCTAACATTTTGTGATTTTCATGCATATATTTAAATATATTGCCTTATGGTTTTGTTTCTTATAATATCTTTGGTTTTGGTTTTGGCTTTGGAAACACCGGCCTTTTAGAATAAATTGTAAAGAAGTACCTCTTCTTTTACTTTTTGGAAATGTTAGAATTGTTATAGAATTTATTTGTGAAGCCATGCATTCCTGGGGACTTCTTTTTGTGAATCTTTGCTATTGTTAGGAATTTCTTTGTTTTTAAAAATCCTATCTTTAATTTTAATGAGGATAACAATATTTTATGTGTACTTGAGATTGTTTTAGTATTATGCACATTTCTAGTAATCCGTTTCTTTCATCTAGGTCGTTTGTTCGTTGCTGTCCTCACGGAACTCCTCGTAGGGCCGCTTCACTGCTCTCACAGTGAGGGGCCAGCTTCTGCCACAAGAGACAATCCAAAGAGAACATGAAAAGATCCTTGATGTCTTTTTATGACCTATTCTCCGAAGTTATGCTCTATCATGTCTGCAATATTTTACTGCTTACAGGTTAGTCCTACTCAATGTGAGAAGGATTTACACAAAGGACAGGAAAGTAGGATTCAATGAGACCATGTAGCAGGCTGATTTTGGGTGCATTGAAAAAATTATTAAAATGTTTTTGGAAGTTCTCTATTCTTTTCTAAAGACTTGTTCACAGTTTTAGTTTATATTAGATCCCCTGATCTAAGGACATTGTTATAAACTAATGTCATATTGTAATTTTGTTCTGTGTATTAGATGTGCTTAAATGTAAAGCATAATGTACTGGGTTTTATACTACAGTATAATATATTTTAGTTCAACAGTTGTATGTTGTTAGTTATATTAGATGTTATTAACAGTTAATATATTGTATTAAACAGTTGGTGTGAAGCATTTTTAAAACCTTTTAATATTAGGGTTGAAATTTTCAAAAGCTTGTCTTTTATTTAAGTGATAACAATAAACACAAAGATTACAAAATGGAGTAAAACAAGTACTCTGAGAGAAATTAGTGTGTAATAGGGTTTAAAAGAAGGGCAGAGGTGTATTATCTCCAATTGTAGTGTTTGAAAAGGGGTCCCTGGTCTAGGGAACATCAGGAAAGTTTTGGAGCATTGTGAGAGAGAGAGCGATGTGGTAAAAGAGAAGTCAAAATAGGTATAAGTCTCCAAACATCAAATGTACAAATTACATATCTATATATAAAACCATAAGTACACATTATTGAACATGTATTGAATGATCAAAAATATTTGACTCTTCAAATTTTCCTGGGACATAAAATAATTTACAATTTAATATATCTGCCAGTAATTTGCATCCAATATGTCTTCCTGATGATAAAAGAGAAAGAACATAACGCATCTAAGTGTTTAGAGATATTGGAGTCCAAGCTTATTTTTCGAGCTTCGTAACATTGTGCTGGCAGTGATATATGTTTTTGGATATAGATAAATTATAAAAAATAATGACAAATCTTTTAGGGCTTCAGATTATACTATAATAAAATGGTCAATTTTATTGGCAAATGTAATTTAGCTATTAATGCTTCTATACAGACATCAAAAGGCAAATTGCAAGCCTAATCCAAGTAAAGGTTTCAGATTTTATTCACTGTAGTTTCACTTTCAAATGTGACAAATGTCATTGCATGTTGGCAATTCAAAACAAAGCAACAAACAACAAGTGCTGGAGAGGTTGTGGAGAAAAGGGGACCCTAGTGCACTGTTGGTGGGATTGAAGACTGGTACAGCCACTATGGAAAACAGTATGGAATTTTCTAAGAAAACTAAAAATAGATCTGACTTTTGACCCAGAAATTCCACTGCTAGGACTATATCCTAAGAACCCTGAAACACCAATCCAAAAGAACCTATGCACCCCTATGTTCATAGCAGCACAAGTTACAATAGCCAAGTGTTGGAAGCAACCTAAGTGCCCATCAGTAAATGAATAGATCAAAAAACTGTGGTATATTTACACAATGGAATACTATGCAGCAGAAAGAAAGAAGGAGATCCTAACCTTTGCGACAATATGAATGGAACTGGAGAGCATTATGCTAAGTGAAGTAAGCCAGGCAGTGAAAGACAAATACCATATGATCTCACCTTTAACAGGAACCTAAACAACAAAACAAACAAACAAGCAAAATATAACCAAAGACACTGAAATAGAGAACAGGCTGACAGTGACTGGAGGGGAGAGGGGAGGGAATTTCAGGGGGAAAGGGGAAGGGTTTACAGGAATAAGTATAAAGGACACATGGACAAAAACTAGGGGTGGGTGGAAATGGGAGGGAGGTGGGGAGGACTGGGGGGTGGGCTGGGATGGGAGTAAAAGACAGAAAACTGTACTGAACAACAATTAAAAGAAAAAAAGAAAAAAGAAAATTGCTCAAGGGAAAAAAAAACAAAATAATGGAATGATATTAATTATATTCTGTAAAATCTGCTTAAAATATAGGAATATGTGTATATAACTATATGCACAGTTTTAGGTATATATATGTATATATGAAAGTTTAGGTGTTGAAGGTGTGTATACATACATCTGTATGGTTTTACACATATACTTATACACAACATATATAAAAGTGGGTATGATACCATCCCTGACTTTGAATGAAATAAATATTTCAAAGAACAAAATAACATAGTAAGTTGGAAGGTGTAAATTATATATGCTATTTTAAAATTATCACTGATTTGGTAGCTCATCTCTACCTTTTTTCTCTATTCTAGAGTGATATCCATTAACTGCATAGTTATTTAACAAGTTCCCTCCTATTGCAATGTTTTTGATGATATTTTCTAAATATATAAATAAATTTTATGAATTAACATATACTTTTCTTCTAATTTGAAGGCAGTTTCATATAACCACTCTTACTAGCAATATTGCTCAGTTAACTTCTTTATCATCACACCAATTGTCACAGTTGCACATTTACATTTATTTAATTGATAGATTAATATTTATAGCCTTTTTAAGTGTCTATGAAGGCAAAGGTCAGTCTGTAGACTGTCTAGCAAATAGTAAGTACTTGATTAAGTATTTGTTAAAAATAAACAAAAAATAAACAAAGGAACACAAATGAACAGAAGGCAAAAATATATCTATAAAGTAGTTTTTCATGAAATAACAAAGTGATTAATATCTAATAAAATGGTCACCTAAAATATTTAGTTTTGAAATATTCATAGTTTCAAGCAATATATATATTTTTTACATTGAAATTATTTTTATTTTTTTAATTATTTCTGAGGATTTTTTTTAAAGATTTTATTTATTTATTTAGAGAGAGGGGAAGGGAGGGAGAAAGAGAGGGAGAGAAACATCAATGTGTGGTTGCCTCTCACATGGCCCCACTGGGGACCTGGCCTGCAACCAAGGCATGTGCCCTGACTGGGAATCGAACTGGCGACACTTTGGTTCACAACCCGAGCTCAATCCACTGAGCTACACCAGCCAGGTGATCAAGCAATATATTTTTAACTAGTACCCTTAGAAGTAATGGTTTCTATTCTGCTTATATCGTATAATGGAGATTCTTAAGTCAATAGAAAAGAATTTCTGGGCAATTTAATCAAATATGTTTAAGACAAGGGGGCATATTCATGGATACTACTGATTGAATATATTAATAAAGAAGTGTGATAAGTATTTTAATTATTAGTCAGTTTTAGGATGTTTCAGGAAAAAACAGAAAATTTACGTTCTTGTTATTTATCCTTTCGTGGTTTATAATTAGGTCTTTCCCTTTCAGTTGTCCTCTCTTGAAAAGATTTTCACATGTGATGTGAGTAGAACAGGGTGTTAAGTTGTCATGTCATCACTGCCATGGTGACAAACATATCCCTGTCCTTCTTTGATAGTCATTGAAGCTGACAAACCCCAGTATAATCACATTTGTGTCACAGTGGCCTTTGTCCCCACCACATGAACTCAAGTTGTCAAGTTGCCTCTGACACCACTGAAAAACTGGACTCTTAAAAGGCCAAGCAGCACAGTGTTCTGTAAAGCTATTTTGCTTCTTGGTTCATACCACAGAATGCAGATCCCAAGCCCAGAATATGTCTTTTTTTCCACATTAGTTCACCCTCTGCAATCTAAAAGAAAGGTCCAATAATTACAAGGCTAAAAGTGACATGTTAACAGATGCCTGTGCCATGGATCTTTTTCTCTTTTGAATGATGTCTCACCATTCCTCAATATGAGAAAATAGCCCTGCCAGTTTCCATTCTAATTAAATTAATTAGACCTTGGGTCTTTTTCAACTGAAAAGTGTTTCAGTTGGCATTTCTAGTATTCCTTGTACAACTTCAATATAGTTTTCCCCTTCTAGCACACATGTTTTAAGGAGTTAAATATTCTGACACCAGATGTGAAGAAAACAAACCACAGCAACCTTCCACTTTACAATCACAGACAATAGTCACAGGCCTTCTTACTGAAAATATGCTCACATGAAGTTCAGAATTCTTCAAAGAGGAAAAGTGGAGAAATGGAAAATAAAACTTTGTTAAAATATGATAATTCAAGAACAGAAAATGGTTATCGAATGTTCAGAACTGTAGAGATAAAGATTGCAGAAAGCTCCTAGGAATTAGAGAGCCTCATCATTCCTATATTAAATGCTTAACCTGAAAAGACCTGATTCATACCTAGATGAAGATTGCCAGCCTGACTTCATGTTCTGTAAGCATGCATAAATGATTTGTGTTTCTTTCCTGGAATCCCATTGTACAACCTATAAATGTTATGTGAGAAGCTTAACAATCATGTGTGGTTACCATAGTGATGCACGAGGCAGAGTAACAAATGGGGAGATTTGGGCTCCTCTGTACAACACAGAAGAGGAGACTCAGCCTACGGAGATCCAACTGAAAGCATGAGGGACATGTCTGACCCTTGAATATATACATCAAATGGACATCAACACGTTGTTTTCTATACTGCTTTTGTACAGAATATATAGATTCATAAAGGTTCGTAAAATGAGAATGTATAGAGATACATTTATCAAGATATTCTGAGCATTTTCAAGACATATAATTTTAATGTAAATGATACCTATAATTGACAGTTTTTTCCAGAGTAGATAATAATTCCCAGCATCCTTTCTGTTTTTTGCACTATTAATTATCTCCTATTATCTTTGAGTCTGGCTTTTTCTCCCATTTCTCTCATTATCATAATAGCTCCTCAGAACTCAACAGTACCTATTAATTGTTTAAATTTTGTCCTTAGTTATTCTTCCTTAATTCTTTTCATCAATTGAAACATTGATCTGTCAGTACCACACTTATTAAAATTCCCAACTTTCTTCATTACATTTTTGTAATATTATAGCATGATTAGATATTTCTGCCTTTGAAGGGTTTCTTTCATTTTTTTGTTTGTTTCCATCTGTTGCTGTTCTTTCCAAAACAGTGTCTCACTGAGGATTGTTCCCAAGGATCAGTGCTCTAATTATCTTTCTTTTTATCATTCTTGCTTCATAGTACATAATCACATAATCCATGGTTCCGAATTCATCTTTGTTTGAGTTACACCCAAATCTAATTTGATGGCCCTGAACTCCCGTTATTGTGGGGGAGAGTCACCACTTACTCTTTCTGTCTTCAATGTATTTAGCATGCAGTCATCTGTGATGTAACTTGATTAAAACTGATCAGTAATTATATTCTTCTTAAAACCTATTCCTACTGATTAAAAACTGAATGCTGCCTTCAGTCTTTGTTATCCAGACTTAAAATTATATGTCAATTTCTGTTTACTCATATTAGCCCAAAATCTATTTTATTCAAAATTCCTACAGATATTTCTATTATCAGCTCCTACTGCATGTTCAGTTTATTACCTAATAACAAATATTTAAACAATTTTTGCTATACCATACTGTAACTGCTTTATTCCTAATATTTCAACTTATCTTTGACTACAAGATAAAAAGCGAATAGCTTTGGATTCAAAACTCTTCCACAATATGACCATAGCCAATCTTTCCAGTTTTCTCTGTATCAATCTATTTCATCTATTCCTGTGTGTTTGCCTATTTTTAATTACAACAGACATGCGTTGATTTATGTTGCAACATTATATCCACATTGTAAAAATATCCAAATGTTCCATAAGAACACTTATTAATTATATACAGAGTGCATTTCACATTGAAAAAAGCGGATGAACATCATCTTAAAGTATTCAACATTATCTAAAATGTGTAAGAATGACACCATATACATCCAGAGGTAAGTCACTGAGAAAGAAAAAGCATTACCTAGTCATTACACTACCAAAATGTTCAACTTGAATCTAATCATGAGTAAAATAGACAAATCTAAACTGAGGGACATCTGGAAACCAAATGGCTTGACTTGTTCAAAATGTCAGTGTAATTAAAAAAAGAGGAAAAAAAGCAATAACTAAAAACGAGAAAACTCTTCATTAATGAAGACAGAAGGGGCATGCAAACAAAATAGAAAGATTAAATATTAATCAAATCCTGAATTTTAAAAAATAGCTATGTAGAACTTTATTTAGGAAATTAATAAAATTGAAATATGGCCACAAATTTATTCAGAGAAGTAAGGTTTTTCTCAAAGTATTTTCTCTGGTAACCATCAATATAATTCATCTTGGCTATCTGCTCTAAATTGCAATATTTTGTAGCATTTAATTTTGTCTTAACTATTCACAATTGTATACCTTTTCTTAACAACTAATATTTTGGGTAGATGATCCAGGAATAGATTTATATTTTGCAAATATGAAAAGATAGGTACATGGCACAAGTATCTATCCATCCCCAATTACACAGGCATTGTAGACTCCTAGCAAAGAGCCTCCTTATGTGGTATTAGCAAAGTACATTATGCTTGCCAAAAATCTTTCATATGTTATCTTATTTCCATGTGACAACAGTCTTCTGCATTTGGCAGAACAGGACTTTTATTATTACATTACACTGAATAAGAATAGAATCTAAAGCTCATATAAATGTTTCTCTCTGATTAAAAAGTAAGTCAGAATTTTAAAAATTCAAAAAATATGAAATTACATAATGTAGAACAATTTTAAATTGCCCAAAGTCCACTCCCTATTTTGAAGATGATTGTTCCTATATAATTTCTGTTTAATAATTCTAGGAAAATATATTAATGCATTATTAGTTTTTTCTTTTTTTTAAACAAAATTTGGGTCATATTACATATGTTATTTTTATAGCATTCTTTTCTTATAAAATGTATCATGGGCATCTTTTCATGTCAGAACATGAAGATCTAAAATGTTCTTCAATTATGAGTCAAATATTTCATATTGATTGATATTTATGTTCTCAATGTTTAACTAAGTAGGGCTATATAGTTGAAATAGATAATTGTGTATATATCCCTTTTAAAATTTATGGGGCTATTTCTGTGGATATGTTTTTAGGAAATGTCTCATTATATCTAAGGTTACAAACATACATTCTTTCAGTTTCTTTTCATGCAGCATAACCCTACTTTCTTTTTGATTCCATTTTTATTAAAGTTTTCTATCTCTTCACATTCAATCAGTGTGTGTTCTTAGAGTGGAAGTTACTGCTTTATGTTTTATTTATTAGCCACTCAGCCACTTTGTATATTTTGAAATAAATTTTAATGCATTTAATTTAAAGCAGTTACTAATAGTTAAGGATTTACTATTGCCATCTGGCTCATTGTTTTCTGGCTGTTACATAATTTCTTTGTTCCTTTCCTTCTCTCATGATATCTTTGTGATTTGATCATTTTCTGTAGTGGTATGTTTTGATTTCCAACTCTTTATCCTACTCTTATATATTATGGGTTTTTACTTTGTCATTACATAAGGCTTGCAATAATAAAAGTTTCTTTTAAGCTGGTAACAACTTAACTTTAAAAGCATACCAAATTTCCCCATTTTTGCACTTCCTCCTACATTTTGTTTTGATAGCACAATTTGTAACTTTTTGACTATGCATCCATTAAAAATTACTGTTGTTATAGTTATTTTAGTACTTTTGTCTTTTAACCTTTATACTAGAATTATAATTGATTTACCTACCACTACTGAAATATTAAATATCAGAGTATTCTGAATTTAACTATATATTTATCTTTATCTTCGCCAGAAAGTTTTATAGTTTCATAAGTTTTCGTGTTACTTATTAGCATCCTTTCATAGCAGCTTGAAGAACTTCCTTTAGCATTTCTTTTAAGTCCAGTATAGTGGTAATGAACTCCTTCAGATTTTGTTTTCATAGAAACCTCTGTTACTTCTTCACATGGAAGGATAACTTTGATGGGTACAGAATTCTTGTTCAAGATTTTTTTTCCTTTCCGCACTTTGAATATATTAGCCTTCTGACCTTCAAAGTTTCTGCTGAAAATCTGTGAATAGTATTATGGAATTCTCTTGTAAACAACAGTTTTGCTTTTTTTAAATAATTTTTTTTCATTTTTTGCTTTTAAGATTCTCTCTTTTCATTTAACTTTTCACAAATTTAATTATATGTCTTGGTATGGGTCTCTTTAGCTTCATTTTGTTTGGTATTTTGTAGACTTTCTGGATTTGGAAATCTGTTTCTTTCCCCCATATTAGGGTAGTTACAACTATTGTTCCTTTGGATAAGCTTTCTATCCCTCTCTCTCTCATCCTCTTTCTGGAACTTCCTGCATAGTATATATCGTTCCCCCTATGATATACCATAATGCTACTAAGCTATCTTAACTCTTTGTCAATCTTTCTTCTTTTTGTTCCTTTCCTTGGATGAATTCTACTGCCTTGTCTATGAGTTTGTTGATTATTTCTTCTGCTTGGTATAGTCAGCTATTAAATCACTTTATTTAACTTTTCAATATAGCCATTTTATCCTTCAGCTATATAATTCCTTTTTTATATTTTATCTTTTTGTTGAAATTTTACTTTGTTTATGCATTATTCTCTCACTCTTTATGACCATCATGTTAAAATATTTGTTAAATGACATCTCTATTTCATAAATATTGACTTCTGGAAATGGAACTTTCTCTTTTGTTCTGTATGTAGCTTGTTCTCTTGTTATAAGTCTATCCCTATTCCTGCTTCATCATTTTCCTTGACTCCCTGTGTTGGATTCTGTGTGTTATGTAGCACAACTGGTTAAAAGACAACTGATCAGCTTGGACTAAGCTCCTGGTTGCCTCTCACATCTTTGTTATTGCTCAAGTTGTGTTTGTTCCTAGAGGTTCCCAGTAGCTGAGGGTATACCAAGACCCACAGATATCCCAAACAGTTGGATCATAGTTAGCAACTATATGCATGTTGATTAGAGGCCAAATTCTCAGGCATTTTAAAACTACATGCTAATTAGAAGTAGATATATAATCCAACTACTTCCAGGGAGTGACCTGGTCATGGATACTTTTTTCTTGCTTTCTCTGTGCTGATTCTTAGAGAGTTAGTCACCGTGAAGTCTCATGTACCCATTAAGGACCACTTCTTTACTACCATCTTGCAGGGCTTGTGGACACAAGCTGGTTTTCAGAGCTATGTGTTTTGGTGCCTGTCACTTGGATGGTGGGCTTTAAAAGTTGTATTGCTGAATGTGTAGTCCTTTGCTCCTTAGGGAAAAGTTGGAACTTGTGGATTTCTTCTTATTTGTATGGTACTGGGCCTCCTCTAAGAAAATACAGTTTTAAAACCCATTCTGAGTTATCCAGTGGTACTAGGAGATCATACAATGAAAGCTATTATATCAAATTTTAAAGGCCTAATTGCAAAATAAGAGAAAATTATACACTTTAAGAATAACCATGGCTTTTACACCAGTTATGTAGCTCATATATAATTTTATCCTGTGATTCTGCCTCTGGATAGAAAAAAAAATAACAGAATTTTTAGATGTTAGAGAACTTGAAATGTTTAAAATTTCAATCCTTCTTATACAAAGTTATTAATGGAGATCCTTCTTTGGGATATTAAGATCTAGGTATTTAACCCTACATTGAATCAGATTTTCACCTTAATTTGACAGAGAAGGTTCAGTGCTGGAGACAGATGGAAGCAGTACAGCGGTGGGAATAATTCAGTGTACCTTCTCACTGGCAGTATTAATAATCAGAGTTGTTTACTTAAACAAGAATAAATTATATAAAATACCAAAAAGAGGCCCATGCTTTGAAATTCTATAGAATCTGGAAAAACTACCTCATCTATTAATAGCATTGCTATGTATTATTGCATTGTTTATTTTTAAAGAAAATTATAAATTTTAAAATTCATTTCTGTTGCGAGTTGTGATTGCTGATAACACAAGCCAAGGTACATTCACTTTTATTTTGATGAAAAGCAAATGTGAAAATACTTAGGGAAAGACCCTTAAGGAACAAAACAGAACTTTTTACTCAACCTGTTTCTTTGTTTTTTTGGAAATATCAACTTTTTATTAGATTAGTTAAATAACTCTTTACATTGAAACCACACTATTTATATCTGAACAGTTTTTTAAAACATGAATATATTATAGTAAAATGATGCACTGTAATATTTTTGTCTGTATAGAAAACCACATGATATTAGAAATGTTAAAATAGTCTCTTTGTTTTATGATTATATATTCTTTACATAATGTCATATAGAGAATAATCAAACAATAAGCAATGGTATTATTTGATGAAGATGTTATTTACAACTTTCTCTCAGTAATACATGACCCAGGCTTTGCCTACCTTTTCTGGTGTTTGAAATGTCGTTGAGCCTGTTACATCCAGTCTGCTTCAGATATTAAAAGTCAGGGAATGAATGAATGCTTATGCACAGGATAAGTTTACACCTGTGAATCTTAATAAATCTTATGAATTTTAGAATTTTGTTTGGTTTGGATTTACAACCTAGCCTTGGGCCTTCATGATATCACTGCAGTTTCTGACCTCTTCTTTTTGGTTACCAAAAAATATCCGGTCATTTTCCATTCAGCTGCTGGAGATATAATACATTTCACAGAAGGTTTATGCAAAGCATACTCTGCATGGCAATTAACAATCTTCTCATACCCCAACATGGTGGACAAATCATACTGATAGTCACAGACTGAGCTTCCCAGAGGACTCATTCAGCAGGGGCATCTGATGTCATCTTATTGTAATCTATTTTGAAAATCAAAGATCCCACCATTTCTGAATTTCTTAAGGTCATTGGTCAACTTTATTTTTCTTGTGATATATAGCCTAAACTAGTTTTGAGGTGAAAGATGCAGTGAAGAAGGCAAAGTGAAGAAAAAGATTTTGAGATGCAGCACTTTCAGTTTTAAAGGCTATTAATGACCATAAAAGATGCAGCAACAAAAAATATGTTTCTTTCATCTTTGCAGGGACTCTAGGTAGCTGACAGAGGATATACAGTAATGTAACTGTCTGGTTTTATATTAACACTATGTACAAACACACGTTATTTATTTATTAATACATATTTTCAGAAAAACTTCTTTATTGAGGGAAATTGCCTTTATTGTATTGAGGGAAATTGCCTTTGAGTGTTCATGATTATGTATCCATGTTGGTATGTGTTTAAATTAAACTAGTTTTTTATTTGGTATAAAATATCTTGTATACTGTACTTCTGTCAATTTCATATGAGTTTATTCTTCATATTTAAAATAAACAATTCTCTTTATGATAAATAAAAATAGAGAGAAAAATCAAGACTGGAAAAATCACACCTTTGGCTTCCCTTGTGTGCCTGCAGTGTTGAAGTATCTCTCAATATTTCATAAAGACTTCTTGAAACCACTGTGTCTTCATATCTCTTGACAGTGCACTCAGTGTGTTCCAAATCTGTTGAACTTCTATCTTTGAACAATTCAGGATTTTGGAAAGTTCTTTCTATTAAACTGGTTTTTTTTAAATTTTAACTGGTATATATTTGTCTTGGCACTGCTCTCTGGGATCACATAAAACAGATATAAATCATTTCTCCATGTGACCTTTCTCTTTCCAAATCCTTAAATATTGATGTTTGTAAGCATGTAGACTGCTGAATCTCCTTCCTACCCCCAATAAGTTAAAACATTCTAAAAAAACATGATGTTTAATTTTATAACCATGTTCTCTTTCATATATGTCAGGGCATTTAGGTTGTGTTTCACTAAAGTAAAATAAAAGATAAACAGAATTGTTGGGAACTGAGGGGAGGAAAGAGCATTCTGCTCCTCCTCTTTTCACAAAAGTTTTATGTGCTCACTCTTCCCCCCATGGGAATGAGAGAGAGAATTTAGTGGATCCTTCAACTTTCTTCTTCCATTCACTTATTGCCTTCTCATAAAGGACTGATACAGTCAAAGAAAAATTGCACTGAATTACTACAATGGGGGGGAGAGATTGACCTCCACCCCAATGAATTAAAAGGACAATTTGTAGGCACCGGCGTGAGTGAGTGAGAAATTATTCTAGGGCATTAGCAGGGAGATTGGTCAATGTGATTATGTCATCTGTGTTTACTAACTGGAGGTTATTAAACTTAGGCTTCTATCTATCCTCCCACAGAGATTGGGAAATAGTGGTATCATTCATGACGATTAAATTTCAAAGGGATGGCTCTTTGGAGAAGGATGTTCCTGCAATGTATAACAGGCAAGAGTCTGGGAAAAATTTATATCTCACAGGAAAGAAAAATAATTTACAATTACAAGCTCAGTACTTTCAGAAAAGGGAAGTTAGGGGCCTAGAGTTAGGGAAGAAAAATCTGTCTAAAGTTTAGTCAAGCTGAAGGTAATAATAAGGCTGACTTGATGAATATCTGCCTTTCGTTGTTTAAAAAAACTGGCCTTTATGGGACATCTTTAACAAGGAAAAGTCTTATTAGATTACACAAGCATAACTGGCTTTCTCCCTATTGCATTTTCCCTGATACCAAGGACAGTTTTTAGAAGTCAAAACTTCTATATTACAGCAAGCTGGATGAATGTGCAGCAGTAGTTCTTGGAAAGTTCATATTTCTTCCAGTGGGTCAAATAATCTTGATGTTGTAGTAAATAGAGGAAAGCTCAATTTGGACTTAAAAAGACATATTTATTTCCTGTAGCCTACCTTACCCAAATGCTATGATTTGACAATTATTGGACCTCTACTACTGAAGAATATACTTGAATATCCTCTTCCTTATGGCTATCCTATGGGTACTTTTTTCCTTGGCCAAAACCCAGAAAAGTTGAAAAATAATAATTGTGACTCTAACAGAACTCAGGTGGAACAAAATGAGAAGAAACATTGGGAGTTAAATACCTAACGAAAAACAGATAAAAATAGATAAAGGTATTGAAATTGTCAACATTTTGACAAAAACTGCTGAGAAAAAAATGCATCTCGCAGATATAGGACACTGAATAGATTAAGGGTGTAGTAAAAAAAACATACTTATAGAATCTGGTACAGGAAACACTATAGATTGACTAAAATTGAGAAAAAATTGAAGGAAAGGAAAGAAAATACATCTCCAAAATGTAAGTCAGAGGTCCACATGGTAAGCATTATTGTGCTGAAGAAAAATGACGATTTTAGGGTATCAAACTTACAGTTGTACAAGCTACAGAACAAGAAATCTGGAAATCCAAACAAGAATCAAGGGAGTGAATTACTGAATTTTGGTAATACTTATTTGATGTCCTATAGAAGACCACTTTCAACTTCCCTTGTAATGATATGAGCCAATGAACTCAAAGCAGAAGCATGGAATGGCGATCACATTTGAAGTTTAGAAAGCAGCACTGATTATAATATTCTATAAAAGTGAATAACTATTTCCCCTTGATACTTTATTTCTATCAATACAGCCTGAAAAAAGTTATGCTTTGCTTGCTATGTTCAAACTTATGTTCTGTAATTATAAAGTAGTTAAATCCTAAATATTCATTTCTACATAGGAAAACTATTCCTCAACTTAAAAGTATCAGAGTATTAGAGGTGGAAAGAGGTTTAGAGTTAATCTCTTAAAACTACCTTATTTAGAGTTGAGTAACATGTCCAGGAAATGTAAATCAATGTGTGGACTAGCTGTCAAGAGCTCCATATAAAGGCAACATACACAGTAGATGCTTAGATCCTTATTGACCATGGTTAGCACTTTTCTAGTATACTTTAAAAAGGAAAAACCCAAGATCTGTAAGAAATATGAGAAAAGAGAAAGAAATAAATTATGCCTGTGGAACCTTTGAAGATTATATTTTCTTTGCTTTATACTGATTGAATTATTAGGGTGAGCGGGCAGTGACTTTTTACTGGAGTGACTCTTTACTGGAGTGACTCATATGAGGAAGCTCAAAATCAGTATTACGACTGAGCTTTCATAAAAGTGTTCTGATAAAACCAAAACAAAACTTAAAAAGTGAAAAGGTAACATTAATGAATACTGGATATGCACATCAAAAATTGCTTTTTAAATACATTAAAATTATTTGAGGAGGAAAACAAAATTTTTGACTGGAAACTGTTTAAGTAATTGAGATAACACTGTGACCATGCTAAGAGATTTTGAGGAGATTTGTATATATGTGTAATTCTCTTCTGAGTGATTTGCATATACATAATACACTTGAATTAATATTTGAATAATGGATGCTTGACTGAAGTAACTTACCTCTCAAAGCCATAACATTGGAATGGAAATCATTTATTATGGGAATCCAGCACTGGATTGATTTTATGTGATAAAATTTAATGGAAATTGCATCAAATTTTGAGTCAGGAAATTCAAGTGCAAGTTACAGGCCCTCCTCCTCCTCCTCTTCCTTCTTCTTCTTTTTGGTGAGATATGAGTATAGGAATATTTATTGTATTCCTCCCCCTAGAGATTTTCTAATAAATAAAATTAACATCTACATGAATGCTTTTTAAGTACTCTGAATTGTCATACAAACATTGATTAATTACTGCCTTTAACAATTTGCAGTACTCAGAACTAGTATAAAATATTAAGATATAATCCCTGCCCTTACAAAACTTAACTTTAATGTTCGTGATATGGAGAGGGTGGAAAATTCCCCTCATTTCCCTCTTACTTTTCCTGTCTGGTTTAATAGTTAAATTGACATAAAATAGTTTAACAGGAGAAAAATAACCAAATACAATTATGTATGGGCCTATAGGCATTTCATAAGAATACGTGGCCCAAGGAAAGTTTAGACAGTCTTAGATGCCATCTTGCATTAAGGAGAAAGGGGTTAGGGCTTACAAAGGAAGGAAGACAATGAGTAGATGATAGAGAAGAAACAAACTTTTAAAAATAATTCTTACTAGACCACCCAAAAACAATGGGACAGAGAGGGGAGTCTAACAAACAAACTTTGCTGAGTTTCTCACTCTTCATCACTCTTATTTCCTATTAACAGTTCCTATGACAATAGCTCACTTCTTAACTCTTTTGTTTCTTAAGAGTAATCAAGTTAAAATAGTACCTCAAGAAGGTATATTTAGGGGTGACAAAACTCTGCTTTCTCTCACTGACATGAAGTAAAATTAGGATATAATTTGTGATATGACAGAGCTACCAAAAGGGGCAAATTAATGACATTTTAAGGGTCTAGAATTTTGCTAGAAATAATGGTTGCATGTAGCTAGATGAAAAATGAAAAAAAATATTATGTGAAGAAGCATAATAAAACATAGGGGTAAGCCAGAGTTGAAAACAAAAAGGAGGATTGTCTGTAAATCTAGGAGTTTGCACTTGGTTCTGAATGGTACAATACACTAGATATTTGAAGTGAGGTGAGGTATAATCAGAGTTACATTTCTGAAAGTTTGCTTTTGCTCTATTATAGGGAACAGTGAATTACAAACAGAAAAGATGGGGTAGCAAGGAGACTTGTGAGAAATCATTATAATTATTGGAAGAGAACATAGAATGTGGAAAATTTGAGAATGACCAAGACTAAAAGTTAATAGTATTTGAAGCTACTCAGACATTAATTTGAGAGAGAGGAAAATACCGATTATAATTGGGAGTGAAGACTTTCTCCAATGTTGGGAATAATGGAGAAGATATCACACTTAAGAGATAGAGAAGGAGATTTTTCAATCAAAGTTCTCTGTGGAGTATTCTGGTAGAGGTCTACATAGTGAAGCACATGCAAAGGAGAATGAACTGGGGCGGAGATAGATCACACACACACACACACACACACGTATACATACACACATACCTGTGCCTATATATTCATTAGTGTTTGAGGTCCTCACAGAGGAAGAACTAATTGCCACTAAAGAGTGAGGAGAGGGAAAAGGCTTCTCAGGAAACCATGGTGGAAATATACACACAGAGAAAAGCAGGCTGTAGAAAAGTTGTGAAGGTCAAATAACCTGCCTTGGCAATGAGAATGACCATTGACTGGGAACAAATATATAATGTGCCAATTATCACTGTTGAAATCTCATTTGTCATTGGCATCCATTGTGTAAGGTCTTATTTTCAATTTGTATGATACTCTCAAAAGGGGCAGTAGCTTGACCTAGAACAGGCAGCGTTATTGTAGTGTGTGCTGTTAAACTGCATTATTGCAACACAAGAGTCACCAGTTTGTGGGTTGAGAATCTGGGTTAGAAGATTGTTGATATGGTGACTGAAGATTTATGCCAGAATGAAATAGGAGGTGATTAAAGACTTCAGTAGCTAGCTTGGGACAAAATGTAACATTAATAGACTGGAGACTTTAGTTATGGATTCAAACATATGTACAGTAGGAAAATGTATTCCTTACTGGGATGTTTGTGCTTTTTCATTAGGTTATGAGGATAGCCTAACAAGGATGAAACAGAGTAGGTCATATTGTGAGGATGTAACAGTATTGGCTTTTCCTCCAGTCTGTGTTCTCTAATACCAGTTATGTAGGCTTAATGTTAGGAAAAAATATTTAGTAAATGTAGAATGAACAATGTTAAATTTATTTTAAATAACTTTCTCAGTGATTAGCTTGCACTTTTAGTATTTAACCATTTAGCATGAGCTTCTACAATCATCTGACTATTATATGCATTTTAGATACATATAATTTAGTGATAATTGTCTGTGAAGTTTATTTTGAGAAATTCTAGGATAGATAATATAAATCAGGGGGCAGTGTGATGCCTAGAATAACTTTTACTCAATAACCACTACTTTAAAATAAGTGACATACTTTCCTATGACCTTCTTTTGTAGAATCCTATAGAACCATACAGGCAATATTATATTTTATTTATTTATTTATTTATTTATTTATTTATTTATTTATTTATTATTGTTTCATTTTCAGCTGCCATTTAGCCCCCTTATAACCTTTTCTCTGCTGCAATCACTGCTCTATTGTCCATGTCCATGAGTCTTTTTTCCTTTTTGCTCAAACCCTCCATCCCCTACCCTCATGCCACTCATAGCTGTCAGCCTGCTCTCTATCTATGAATCTGTCTCTATTTTGCTTGTTAGTTCAGTTTGTTCATTAGATTCCACAGATGAGTGAAGTCGTATGTTAATTGTCTTTCTCTGACTGGCTTATTTCACTTATCAAAATGTTTACCTGGTCCAGCCATAGTGTCTGTCACAAAGGGTAAATCTTTCTTTCTCTCTCTTTCTCTTTCTTTCTTTCTTTCTTTCTTTCTTTCTTTCTTTCTTTCTTTCTTTCTTTCTTTCTTTCCTTCTTTCCTTCTTTCTTTCTTTCCTTCTTTCTTTTCTTCTTTCTTTCCTTCCTTCTTTCCTTCCTTCCTTCCTTCCTTCCTTCCTTCCTTCCTTCCTTCCTTCCTTCTTTCTTTCTTTCTTTCTTTCTTTCTTTCTTTCTTTCTTCTTTCTTTCCCTCTCTCTCTTCCTCCCTCTCTCTCTCTCTCTCTCTCTCTCTCTCTCTCTCTCTCTCTCTCTCTTCCTTTTTTACAGCCCAGTAGTATCCCACCATGTAGTTGTTTTATCCACTCATCTACAGATGGGCACTTGGGTTGCTTCCATATCTCAGTAACTGTAAATAATACTGCATAGGGATGTTTATATTCTTTTGGATGTATTCTTAGAAGTGGAATAACTGGGTCAAAAGGCAGACCTATTTTTAAGATTTTGAGGTAACTCTATACTGATTTCCATAGTGGTTGCACCAATCTGCATTCTCTTCAACAGTGCATGAGGGTTCCACTTTCTCTACATCTTCACCAGCATTTGTTGTTTGTTGATTTATTGGTGATAGCCATTCTGATTGGTGTGAGGTGCAATATAGGCATTGTTAGAGAACTGGCTGTGTTCCAGGTTTTGTCATGGTTTCATGTTCTTGCAGTTATAGAACTTAACATAGTGGCTTCCTGTGTGATTCAGTTCTGGTGGGTGAAGCTAAAGTAGGAAGGAGGCTGTCAGTGTATCTGCCTCATGTTTCATCAATATCTTCTTATCTCCTCAAATGCCAGGAAAAGAATCCAGTCAGTCTACCCAACATGGCTGGAATCTGATTTCAATGGAGTTCAAGTTTTTCTAAGGGAACTTCTTTATTTTGCTAGGCATAATACAACACAGGAAGAGCTCTTATTTCCCTCTTGGAGTTACAGACTCCAGTAGGTTGGAGTTAATTTATTTGAGTGATTTGACAGTTCTCCAATGTTAATATATTTCATTCTAATTTTGTTATATATGAGTGCATGCTTGGAATGCCAACCATCCCCTTATTGAAGATCAGAGATTTAGGTTGTCATGCCTAATGCTGGTTAAAGAGTGATTGCTGTATGCTTTGCCAATTTTATTTATTTGGGTTTTATTTGATTTAACTAAATATTAGGGAAAGTGAGTACTGAAGATAACATTATATATGATTCAGAATAAAATCACAGTAAGTTCCATTAAGTGGCTTTTCTTGGACTATGTATATATAATATACAAAATGGATAATTCCAGTCACTTATACGTTTCAGAGTATTCCACTAATTTTCTGTTCATTGATATGTGATACACTATTTCTGATAGTAATGGATGATGTATTGCAATTTCAAAAATAGGAGATCCTTTAAGAAATAACCTAAATGGTTTTCAAATACTTGCAGCATCCAGCTTTATAGAATGACAGTCTCCAACTTCGCAGAAAAAACATATATTCACTAGACCAAATGTTACTTAGTCCTTATGTAGTATGATAGTGATAACAGTCTACAATAGCCTTGGTGGCTGGCCTCAGACCCCCTAGACAAAGAAAGGAAAACAGCAGTTCTCTGATGATATTCAAGGCTTAATAATGAGCATGTATTTAAAATTTCAACCTTTTTGGTGTGTGTAAGTGTGTGGGGAGGGAGGAGCATGTGTTTATATGTCAAATTGAACAAAAAACTATGTCCAAATTTTCTAAGTGCAAGATTATTCCAAAAAATTATGTTAGTCTATATATAAATGCTAGAAGAATATCTTTTAAACAGTAACTTATCCATTGCTAAAGCATGTAAACTTCAATGTAAGAATCACATTTAAATATATCTAACTCTTTTATTTAAGGTATTTTTAAAGATATCAAAAATTAGACTATTACAAATTCAATTTTCAAGTTCAAATAACTTACCAAATTTTATTGTAGATTTCTGTAAATTGTTTTTATAAGCTGCTTTTGCAATCATTAATATTTCCTTATTTTGATTAAATAGAATAAGAAAAATTAATTCTTGAATATATTCTGATTTAGGGCTAGTGTAGGATATTAAATATTTCACTTTCATCAAGGTAAAATAAGCCATATTTTTCAATCATTGTACTAGAAAATTGGTTAAATGATTTCCTTTGAGAATAACTTTGTCCCTTACATTTACGAGTGAAATAATTATCGATGCTGGGAAGGAGAATAGCAGTTTCCAAGCCAGTGAGTCCAGCCATCTTAGATGAACAGACAAGGAACCAATGTTTGCCTGAGTGGAATAATGAAAGTAATTAAGGAAAGCAAAATTGTGTCAAACTAGTAATATATTTATAATTTATGTGTGCTTTTATGTATTAAAACTAAAAATGGAAAGGTAATAAAATGGTAAAGACATAATTTAAATAGTGTTTTCATCTGAAAGGAGACAGAAACATGGTATAGAAGGGCACATTATTAGATGTATATTATTTGTAATGAGCTAATTAGTGGGCTGTTTGGTGTACTAATATTCATTATATTATTAAATAAATATCTAGCTAAAAATAGAAAGGAAAGCTTTTGATTCTTATCCTAGAGAAGTAGAAAGGTAAAAAGACCATTACTCCCACCTTTAAAACAAGAAAAAAGCTGGACAGATTGCCCATTAATGACTTTTCTGAAATGCAACAGAGAATTTAATTCTCATGGCACTGAACTGATCCAAAATCTGGGAGAGCCAGGCATCTGTTCACAGAGCAATGATAGGATTACTTGCTTAAATTGAGACAGGTGTTTCGGGAATGAAATAAGCCAGTAAGAATTTAGGTGAGATGCTTGATATTACTATAAAAGGCCCAATGCAGACGTGGAAGGTAAATCCCTTGGTGATTATGAATTTAGGAAATGTTCACACTTTTTACTGTCCTTTTCTACAGGAATCTGGCAAGGTACTTTTGTTGATGGGAGAGACCTGGTTCTTCTTGCTGACGCATGTAAAAAATTACATATCAGCAAATCTTGTAGTATGAAATCAGTTTATTAGTGGTCCATTCCCATGAATGAGAACAGGACTGGATAGAGTAGGGGTGAAAGGCAAAGTTTCAGGGCAAAGCGGGGTGAGAAAAGTTAAGAGTGGCTGAAGACCAGGATGGCAAGTCCCTGGGCAGCCTGAGGCCGGGTGGCCAGAGGCCCCGTGGCCTGAGAGCCAAGAGCACCCTGAGCCCGAGAGAGAGAGAGAGAGAGAGTCCTTTGTTCTCAGGACTTATATAGTTGGTGGGATAGGAGGGGAAAAAGTTACATATTGATTAATGAGTACATGTGGTGCTAGCTTTCCTGGGGGAATGTGATTACCCTAAACTTAGGTATGTGCGGGGGGTCTGTTAGCCCGAATCCTTATCTTGCTCCAGACCCCATTTGTTCATCTTGTTGTAAAACAAATACGTGACAGGAGGCAGTTAATTAAAATTGGGGCACTTCCCAAAGTTATTTATGGGCTTTTTCTGTAAGCATCAGGGACTACCTCATAAAGCAGATAGTGACCAGAGGTAGGCAATTAACCAAAGTTGTTTTATGGGCTTCTTCTTTGGGCACCAGGGACCCTCTCCCACATTCCAGGCCTTGGGATGAAAAGCACAGTTTCAAGGTTTTCTTTCCCAGATAATAGAAATGTTACATAGAATTTCAAGGACTTCCCTTCTTCCTTGTTAATATAGGGTGTTTTGTGATGTTGGAACACCTGGCAGTATTATCAGACCAGGCTCAGGACTGCTGAGTTAGCATGTGAGGCATGTCTCCCTCCTCCTCCCTGCCTTGGTTTACTATTTATTCTACTTAATTGGTAAAAGATGTTTCCTGGCAACCAGGGTGCTAAATGCTGGACAGTAACAGTATTGCAGTCTCAGAGTTCTTCCTATGCTGTCTCCTGCTTCACTTTCAGGCAAGAGTGGGGAAAATCCTTAGAAATTCCCCCCTGTAATGCTAGCTGCAGGAGAAGAGTAGCGGAAACTGCTGAAATTGCTTAGCTGCATTGTATGGTTCTCCTTCAGGAAATAATGTCTTGGTCTCCAGGCAAAACAGAAATGAATACTGTCACCTTAGAGGGCTACATATGCCCTCTCACACTCAGGGAAGAGAAAAAGAACAAAAGAAAACGGAAAAGTCCTCTGGCCCAGGGGAAGGACGTGGGTAAGTACTAAAGTCACCAGCGCCTGTGCAGAAGGGGCAGGAGGAGGTGTGAAGGGCCTGCCCGGGCGACCCTTGGACACAGAGGAACGTTCCCCCTGCTGATCCTTACTTCCAGAATAATAAGAATTTTATATAATAATGATGGAATACAATTGAGAGAGCTTCAAGAGGTATATTTCTTTTCAGGTACAATGCAAAAGGAAATATAAAAGTAATGAGTTAAATATACATTGAGAAAATAACTTCTGGCATATCAACCTGTACCTTAAATACCAGGTATCAACAGAAGCATTTGAAACCTGTGGCATATTTAAGGCATCCCTGGCAACAACAGGCTAGTTCAATTCTTGGTTAGATTAATGCGAGTCCCAACACTAAAATAATAGCAGAACTAGAGAAGCGCTAATTACCATGTATAATGACTCTACCTCAGCCTCTGCTGTTCTACATAAAATATAAGTCTTCCAACTGAAAGTTGGAAGGGAGACATAAGGTAAGAAAAAAAGAAATTCCAAAAAGTCAGAGTAACCATCAGAACCTTCTCATATGACACATATGTTGAAAACATTAGACAGGGAATTTAACATACAGGCACGCCTCACTTTGTTTTGCTTCACTATACTGCACTTAGCAGACACTGCATTTTTTTTTTTACCAGTTGAAGACAAGACTTTCCTCCAGAAAAAAAGATTAAGACTAGCTGAAGACTCAAATGATGGTCAGCAATTTTTAGCAATAAATTATTCCTTAATTAAAGTATATATGTTTTTAGACATAATGCTTTTGCATGCTTAATAGACTACTGTGAGGAGTAAACATAAGTTTTACAGGCACCGGGAAACTAAAACATCATGTGACTTGCTTTATTGTGATATTTGCGTTATTGTGGTGGTCTGGAACTACACCCAACATGTCTCTTTGGCATGAGTGTAACTATGTTAAATAGGTTAAGGGCCAAAAGTGTAAAGGTAGACAATGGTCAAGACAAACTGGGTAAAATAAATAAAAGGTAACAAAGACTGCTTTTTAAAAGAGCCAATGAAATTAGAATAAGTGACAGGAATACAGGTCAATTAAAATTACACAAATCTGAATATAAAGTGTAAAGAGAAGTAAAAAAAACTGACAAAAAAGCAGCTTCTAGGGTTTTGAAGAAGATATGTGGGACAATATAAAGTGGACTAACGTGTGAGTAACTGAAACCTCATAAGAACAAAGAAGAGAAAAATTATTTGAAAAAAAATAATGGCTGAAAAATTTCCAAAACAATAATGACAGGCTAAAAAGAAAAAAACAAAGCAAAAACAAGAATACCCAACCTAACATGCCATCTTCAATAAAATTAAGACAAAGGAGCTGATAAAGAAAACAGCATGTTACATACTGAGGTACAGTGGTAAGAATTAGAGACTTCAGATGTAATTCAATCGATAAACAGTAGTGACATTTTTAGTGATTAAAGCAAAGAGTAAATAAGCAGACAAATTAAAGCTTGTCAACTGTGAATTCTCCACCCAGAGAAAATACCTAGTAAAATTGAAGATAAAAGTTTAAAATTCTCAGATAAAAACTCTGAGAACTTACTTCCAGTAGACCAACTCTGTAAGAAATATTGAAAAAAGTTCTTTAAGCTGAAAGAGATTCTGCTAGACAGAAATAAGTGGAATGCTGAAAATAAAATCAATGTAAGATAAAACTTATTTTTTCTTGTGTTAATTAAACTACTACTGAGCATTTAAATCTAGCAGATGCAGACCGGCTTCTCCTTTCTCTTCTCCTCTGAGTACAACTATAAACCCTGGACACAACACAAGAGGCAATTAATGGAGGCCTGTGAAGGGAAAAGAAGAGCACAAACTGCTTACAGACCTCCGGACAGGGACAACAGAGTAGTAGGAAGTACATACTCCCATCCAACAGAAGTAGACAGCCCAGATCTAGCATTTCTTATCCCCAGTTCAACAAAAGGCAGCACAGGTAGGCTCATTCCACCACTAGACCAAACACCATTTTTCTGACCGCATTAACTGAGCCTAACTGCCACCTGCAAGAGGGATCTGTCAGTAGACCTGCCCCCAATAGCAACTAGAGACAGTGTTCTCCTTCCCCTTTCTGCTAGAGATTCCACTCCCTCCTCTCCCCGTGATAGATAATGATCTGGGAGAAAAGAGCCTGTAAGAAGAACTCAGCAGCCACAGCAAGCTGCTAGGACTTGGGATACCATGGCTCTTTTGTTCCAGTGGCCAGAAACTCCCTTCACCTTCCCAGAGGTATTGGTACATCTGCGGGTCATGAGCAAAGGTATCAGCACAAAACAAACAAACAAACAAACCCTGTCTAGTCAAGGAAGACACTTTGTCCCCTCAGCCCTAAGACTTCTCTTCCTGACTGTAAAACACCCACAGTCCAACTTTTCTTTGCTTTAGACAGTAATACCAAGAGAATTAGGTGCTTCCAGCAGCACCATATAAACCAATAACACAAAATAATATTACAAAGACTCAGAAAATTAAACTGCTAATGGAACCAGAGCCCATAGATATAGGCTGGCCTATATATAAAAACTAATCAGGGTGGTGCTCAAATGAAATATTTAAATACTACTTAGGATCTCCTAACCTAACAGTCAAAATGTTTGGGATGCATTACAGAAATAACCCATTATATTAAGAACCTAGAAAATAATGAGAATGAGAAAATGTAATCAACTGACACCGACACCAAGATAAACTATATGTTAGGACTATCTGAACAGAATTTATATAGAGCAGTCATAAAAGATGCTTCGAAAGGCGATTAAATTTCTGTTGAAACAAATGAAAAATGGAAAATTTCAGAAAATAAGTAGAATTTTTAAAAAAGACTGAAATGGAAGCCCTGGCCTGCTAGCTCAGTGGGTTAGAGCATCATCCTGATATGCCAAGGTTGCAGTCTTGATTTCCTGTCATAACACATAAAAAAATCAACGTTAGTGGAACAACAAATCGATGCCTCTCTCTCTCTCTGCTTCTCTCTGTCTCTGTCTCTCTGTCCCTCTCTCTTCTGCTTCCCTCTCTAAAAGTCAATAAATTAAAAAAGAATCAAATGGAAAAATTGATAAATCAGACTATATATAGTTGGTTAAATGTGTCACCCAAAAATATATTTTCACCTCTCTGAACCTGTGATTTTCCCCTTATTTAGGGGAAATACATACACACACACACACACACACACACACACACACACACACATCTTTGTAGATATAATTAGGTTAAGAATATTGAAACAAGATACTCTTAGATTATACAGGAAGGTCTTTCTTTTAAGCATTTTAAAAAAATTACTTTTTAAAAGATTGTGTTTATTTTTTGAGGGAGGGGAAGTGAAGGAGAAAGAGAGGGAGAGAAATGTCAATGTGTGTTTGCTTCTCACATGCCCCCTACTGGGGACCTGGCCCGCAACACAGGAATATTTCCTGACTGGGAATCAAACCAGTGACCCTTCGGTTTGCAGGCCAGTGCTCAATCTACTGAGCTACACCAGCCAAGGGTGTATAGATAGGTCTTAAATCCAATGGCAACTATCTTTAAAAGAGACAGATGGAGGAAATGCACAAAGAGAAAAAGGCCATGTAGAAACGGCGGGCAAATGGAAGCTATGAGCTATAAGCAAAGGAAAGCCTGGAGCCACCAGAAGCTGGAAGAAGCTACGATTCTCCCCTACAGCCTTCAGGGGTTTGTAGTTCTGCCGACACCTTGATTTTGGACTAGGAGTCTGCAGAACTTTGAAAGAATAAATTTCTGTTGTTGTAAGCCACCAAGTTTGTGTTAATTTGTCATGGCAGTCCTAAGAAATCATTATATGTATCAAAACAAAACATTTTTTTCTATAAAAGATCCTGTTCAAAGGATGCAATGACAAGCTACAAATTGGAGAAAATATTTTCACACCATATATTTGACAGAGTAACTAAAGTATATAAATGTGATAGTTGACTTTCTGTATCAATTTGACAGGCCTGATAGCTGGCAAAACATTATTTCTAGGTGTGCCTATGAGGGTATTTCCAGAAGAGACAGGCATTTAACTCCATAGACTTAGAAAAGTCAACTTTACCAATGCAGGTGCATATCATCCAATACGCTGAGGGCCTGCATAGAACAACAACAACAAAAACAAACAAACGAAAAAACACAAAAGAAGTACAAATTTGCCGTCTTGCTTCAGCTGGAATGTCTGTCTTCTCCTGCCCTCAGACTTACACCATTGGCCATTGTGGTTCTCGGGACTCAAGGTTTGGTCTAGAACTCCTCCACTTCCTTCCCTGGGCCTCCAGCTGACAGTCATTTCATCATAGGACTCCTTGGTCTCCACAATTGTATGAGCCAATCCCTCATAATAAATCCCTTTCTTTAGGTCTTTATATATTCTATTTGTTCTGCTTCTCTGGAGAACTCAGAATAATACAGTAAATATATCTTAAAAATTAACAGTAAAAACAAAAGCGACCAGTACAATATAAAAATGGGCTAAAGATATAAAGATATTGAAGAGGACATATAGATGGTGTACAAGCACACAAAAATATATTCAATGTAATTAGATATCAGAGAAATTTATATTGACACCACAATGAAATATCACTACATATTCATCAGAGTACCTAAAATAAAAAAATAGTATCAACACTAAATGCTTGTAAGGATGTGAACAAATCTGATTACCCATATATTGCTGATGGAAGTGTAAAATATTGCAGCCACTCAGGAAACTATTTTGGCAGTTTCTCATGAAATAAAACTTTCAATTACTATAAAACAAGCAATTGCATTCATGGACACTTATCCAAGAAAATTGAAAAATTTACTTAACACAAAAACCTCTACACAAATGTTCATAGCAGCTTTATTTTTAATAGCCCTGAACTGGAATGCAATCCAGATGTCTTTCAACAGGTAAATAATAAAATAAATTAGCAAAACATACAACCAGAATACTATTTAGCAATAAAAAGAGTGATGTTAAGTGATATAAGCCAGTCAGAGGAAGACAAATACTGTATGATCTCACTTATATGTGGATTCTAATGAACAAAATAAACTGACAAACAAAATACAAAGAGAGGCATGGACACATGAAACAGACTGACAGCTGTCAGCGGGGATGGGGTGACTGGAAAAAGGAAGGTGAAAGGATTAGCCAAAGAACTTACAAAACTCATAGATACAGACAACAGTGTGGTGAGGGCCAAAGGGAAGGGGAGGAGACAGAGCCGGGTGAAGGCGAGCAAAGGGGTGGAAAATGGGGACATCTGTGTTAGTGTCAACAATAAAAAGAAAGGGAAAAAATTAAAAATAAAAAAAGTAAAACATTGATACAAAGAAAACAGATGAATCTCCTGGGAATTGTTCTACATGAGAAAGGCAATACCAAAAGTTCACAAATTGGGTGAAATATTTTTGAGCTAAGGGAATGTTAGAAATCGAGAAGAGATTACTGGTTGCCAGTCTTCAGAAGAGTGGAGCAGGAGAGAGACAGGTGGGTGAGGTTATAAAAAGGTAATAGCGATTAGCGTAGTGACGATACTCCAGCGTTTTGACTGTGATGGTGGATACATAAACCTACACATGTAAAACTGTTAGAACTAAATGCATAAGCATACAACACACAGCTTCATGCAAGAAATGCTGGTAAAATCTGAACACAATCAGTGGGCTATATTAATTCAATAAACTGGTTGCGATTTTGAAAAATTTTGCCCCAGGATAAAACTGGGTAAATTTTAAAACTGTGAGTTTACCCTTGTCAACAAAAATGTCATTAAAATAATTTATAAATTTAAAGATAATTTACAAAAAAAGAAAACATGACTTTAGAATGTTTAATAATATTAGAAATTAAAAGTCTGATGGCATATCACTATGTCCTTTAGTGACTAGAGTTAAGAATCTGGCAATACCAACTATTACCAAAAAACATGGATAAACACATATTGTTGAGAGAGACATAAATAGATATTACAACTGTAAAAAATTAGTTGGCATTTTCTTATAAAGTAAATCAGTAATTCTCAACTGAGTGCTGATTTTGCCTCCTAAGGTACATTTGGCAATGTCTGGTTATTTTTGGTTGTCACAATTGACAGTAACTGAGCACTACTGGCTTCTAGTTGGGTTGAAGCCAGGATACTGCTGAACATCCTACAATCTACAGCAGTGATTTTCAACCTTTTTCATTTCATGACACACATAAACCACTAAAATTCTAAGTAATTACTGCATTCTAAATAATTCCTAAAATTCTGCAGCACGCCAAAAATATATATTTTGCCAACATGACAAAAATAGATATAATTTTGATTCATTCACACCAGATGGCTATTGCTATGTTGGCTGTTGCCATTTTTTTTATTTGACAATTTAAGGAAAAGGAGGTCAGTGTCCCTGACTAAAGAGTCATGTATTGAATGTTTTAAAAATTACTGCAGCACACCAGTGTGCTGAGGCACAGCGCTTGAAAATCATAGATCTATAGGAGAGCCTCCCACAATCAGAATCATTGTCCTGCAAGGAAAGAGTGCTGAGGCTGAGAAATCCTCACTTATATATGAACCTCTTATATGACCCAGCAATCTCAGCCCTAGGTATTACCCAAGAGAAATGAAAACGTATGTGAATATAAGACTTCATACAAATTTTCATACCAGGTTTATTCATAATAAAAATTATGAAATAACCCATGTGTCCATCATCAGATTCATGGAAAATTATAATGTATTCATACCAAGAAATCCTACTCAGCCAAACAATGGAATGAACCACTGATACATAAAAATATGGATGAATCTCAAAAGCCTTATGTTGAAAGAGAGAAGCCAGACACAAAAGAATAGTTATTTTACTCATTTAATTTTAAAGAAAATGTAGGACAGACAAAATGAACCTATAGTGATAAAAACAAATTACTAAATACCTTAGGTCACAGGTGAGGAAACTGACTACAAAGTTAGATGAAAGAACTTGTTGGAAATAATGTAGATGTCCTCTAGGTTGTCTGTGGTGCCATTTACTAGGATGTATATCATTTTCAAACTGCATGTGACTGTACAGTTAAAATTAATTCATTTTAATACACAGTTCAATTCATAAATACATTTGATTATAAAACAGTAAGTATTGACTCTTGATAGACAAAAAAGAACTAAGAGATTAGTAGAATTCTAAAAGGGTTTTTTTTTTATTTATCCTATATACTATAGCTATTCTCTCTATACCATACCTTTTCTTGATTTATTTTTGTACATTTATTTATCTGATCGTTGCTTGTATGTCCACTAGTATATTAATTTCATGAAGCCAAGGCTCTTTTAATATGTATTTACCAGCGGTATCATCAAAACTTAGAATAGTGTCTGGCACCTACCAGATACTCAGGGAATATATTTTAAATTGATGAATGATTAGTAATGTTTTGACTTCTCCAGGAGGTTTTCCTGCATGCCACTAGGAGGAGGAACTGTACTCCATGTTGATCTCATGGAAACATGCGATGCATGCTTTTTATGATTTTGCCTATCTGAAGCTCCATCTGTATTTTCATTTTATTTTCTGGTCTATTTGTTTCCCCCATCACATTCTAAGTTCAGAGACTGCATGTTTAGACCACTTTACACTCAATACCTCACAACATCTTTAGTGTATTCGCACTCAATAAAGTTTAATTTAATAAGAAAGTAAATAAATTTTAAAGATAAGATAATAGAACTTCAGAACTATCTGAATTCCTCATTTGCACAGTTGAATAACTATTTAAAAATATTTATTTTTTATTTGTTTGTAATTTACTGCTCTCATTAAGAAATGGAATTATTGGAGGAAATAATATTAAATCCCAACTGAGTCAATAATGTGCATTGTGGAACTCAGAGTGAGGGTACAAAATTAAGCATCTAGATCTGTTACTGGACAGAGAATCTGGCCCTGAGTGAGTCTACCTAGAACCAGCTGGCAGTGTGTGGGTTCTTCATTTTGTGTAGGACAGATTTCATAGACAAGTGCAGGTGACTATGAAGTATGTTTATTAAGGCTGGGGACAGTGAAACAAGGAAGGGCCTAACCTAGAAGAAGCAGTGGGAGAGCCTGGGCTGGACTGCCTTAGCTCACTGGGAAGTCAGAGAAAAGGGGCCCTTGGGGACAGGTTCAGGGGATTTGCTTGGGACAGGCTCCCAGTTGCCCATTGCCTTAGAATTTAGGAGACTTGTAGGGAAAGAACTGGAGGGAAAAGAAGGGAAAGGGAACGGCACAGATTGCTCTCCAGAGGGAAAGCACATGTTCTGGGTCCTTTGTCTTAAGGCTTTTATTTCTTTCTTGCAGACAGAAATCATAGGGGAGGCCTCAGGGGAGGGTTTTGGCAGAATATGCATCAGTTCTCCACGCTTGGCCTTTTAGGGTTGTGGTCTCCTCTGATTAGTCAGTGACAGGGCAGGGGGTCTTTAGTCATTGCTATGGATCCTGAAATCACCCTCCTGGTTTTGTTGTTTTTTCAAGGCCTGGAGCTGAAATACAACTGAAGCCTAGACTATATTTGCAGGGAGGTGACCTTTTGAATATGGCTGTAAATTGTTTAGCCACTGCCTTCAGCTCTCTGTCTCAGTTTCCCTACTCCACTTGCCAAGGAATTTTCCTAGCTTCTTACTACCCTGTCTCAGATTAATTATTTTGTGGGATATAATTTTGAAAATACAAACCTAAAAGTTAGAAAAAGAAAAGCATGTACTGATATCTTCTTTGTTCCAGGTACAATACTAAGGGTTTTATGTACATTTTATTCAGTTCTCTCAAGGTTGCTGAAACAAGAACTGTTTTCTCCATTTTTGAGATAATGAAATTGAAGCTTAGGGAAGTTAAATTGAATATAGTCACAGAGTAACTAAAGGGGAAAACATGATTTGAACTATTAAGTGCCAGTCATGCCTATTCTATTCTATCGTCTTCCATGGGCGATATGCCAAGTTTTTAATTTGTTAAATATTCATGTTAAATACATATTTGGTATCTTAAATATTCATGTAAAACAAATATTTGGGTATTCCCAGTTTTTTTTTTTTTAAATAAAAAAAGGCTTGAAGTTTCTTTGGTCTCAGAGTCATTAACACATTTAATGTAAAACTGTCTCCATTCTTTTGTTGAAGATGGCTCCCAAAATGTCTGCTCCATGTCTTTATTGAGTAACCCATTAAACACTAAGCACTTGATGTCGCATATTCTTATCCTGTACTTATCAACACATACTTCCAACAATTGGATTAATACCTGATCTCCTTAAAGGAGCCATCACTTTCTTGGTGATAGGGTCTGCCACTTCCTGCCAAGTAAATACTGGCCCACAATGCTGATTTCATCAGCAAATAAGTCTGGTCTGGAGAGATTCAAGACATAATCATTTTGAACAATAGATAGTAGATTATAAAAAAGGAGTAAATAATAAATATTATGAATTTTTTCTTATGCATATCTAAACATCTTTATGAAATAGTAGTCATTTCAACAGCTCTCAGTACAAAAAGATGTTTATTGCATATTTGATAAAGTGATGACTTCCATCACACAAAGATGATGGAAATCCTAACACATTACCAAGTATAAGACTGCTCTTTAATGTTTGTATTCTGCCTAAATCATAATGCTCTAGTGCAAGTAGTCTGAGTTATCTATAAGATAGTTCTAATTTTTCACATCTCAAAGTTGGGGTGAGTTTTAGCTTTATAGAATTTAACCAAGGTCCATTTGTAGCAGGTGATTCTCTCAAGTACTGATTTTGCAAGCAACACATTAACATAATTTACTTCTATGTTGTTTTGAAGTTATGCCATTGCAAATTCATCTGGGAAGTATAAAAAAAAACAAAAACAAAACAAAAAAAAAAAACAAGAACAGGAAAAGCAGTGGATTACCATAAAAATTGTGGCAGAATAGTAAATAGGCATGGCAGGTCAGACCTCATTTCATAAACAGCTTTGCCAAAGGTGATTTAAAAGGGTAGATGCTTGTCCCTACATGACTTGTGGTGTGTCCTGCAAGTTTCATCCTCTTGAGGCAGCAGCAAATAAATTGTTTTTCTTTGTTTTGTTTTTAAAAGCCAAATATTTTCCGCTATATTTTCCAAGTAGGTGAAGACAAACTGCATATCTGACTGGTATAGAAACTACATCTCAAAATAGGTGCAGGGATACTTCCTTAAATTTCGGGTAGCTTGTATGAAGTTACCCTTTATCAGAATCCGTGTATTCTATATTCAGAAATGTTGGACTAATAAAAAGAAAACAACTGCAATTCACATTCTGGATTTATGAAACTACAGCAACAAAAACCTGTTCCTTCATATTATAGTTAGTTGTAGTTATAAACTCCAGGTCTTTCATGAGAGGCATCTTGGAGACAGTCTCTTCTCTTTTGGCCTACCATACCTAATTAAAAATAAATTCTCTTTTTGATGTATCTCTAAAGTTTATTCTTTTCATTTTGTTTCTAATTTTCACTTTTTTTCTAATTACATTAACCTTGTTAGATTTTTCCCAAAATATTACAGCATCTCCCAATGGAACATATTACCTTCATTCTATCCTAATTTGGATGCTTATAATTGTTATATTTTGACTACAGACACAGTGTAATGTCTCCACAACTTAACATGCTCCAGTGCCTTTTCAAGGGCATCAGAATAATGGCCATATCTTAGCATTCTGAACAGTTGGTTCTTAAAATGCTGTCTATTTGTATAATCTTACACTGTGCACTCACATGCCAGTTTCCCTGAATTATTGCTTTCCTACTTGCCTAGGATATTCTTCCCAACTCTGTGGAGCTCTACAGAGTCAACTGTACTCAGGTTTTGACACAATTTAGAATGCTACATTAATTGACTTAGTTTTTGCAATTTCTAACAGGAATTTTTTTAAAAGAATTATTGTTCTTATAGTGGAATTGTGATGAAGTGCTGGTACTGAGGATAAATTGTCCATTTGTCCTACATTTTAAGTAAAATAAAGCAAAAGCAGATAATGTTAATTTCTCTCTCCAATGTGTATAGAAATTCAACAACTCAGGGGCCAGTTGCTTTCAACCCTACATTCTGTTAATAAGGACAATGAACCTACAGTGTGTAGGATTAAAGTGGTTGGTTATTTGCTGTTTTCATACCCTTTTCAGGGAGAAGATGATGGTATTTGCCCCCTGGAGGCTGAGCATAGGAGTCTAAATAGAATCACTTTTGAAGATTGAAGAGTATCTGAAAAACAAAATGGTCACCATTGTATTCCTCAACAGTACTGTGCTCAGTCAGAGCTGTTGTCATGCTTATACTCCTAGAGCAGGGGAAAAGAGCCTCTGAGAGGAGATAACTAGAGGGGATCAGCAGGACTAGCAAGGCTAGCCACTTTGTCTTAAGGACACTTTGAATTTCCCCACCTCACTGCCAAATCCATACCTAGTATAGAAATTATGTAATGTAGAGAGCAGCAATCCCTTCCAAGGGGAGAAGCATTACCTAACATGCAGTTATGGTAGCTCTCTGCTCTTCTTTCTTCCTTCATCCTATTCCATCCCAAGAATTCGAAAGGTAACCTTACCCTTTGCTCTAGCTTGTATTGTGGGGAACAGAAAAGGATAATATGAATTGTGTATAAAATTAAAGCTTGGAACAAAAACAAAACATAGTTTTAGGAACTAAAATGAGACAACTTATCCTATAGAAAGGGCTAAAATCTTAAGGATACTAAGAAGGTAATAATTGGAAGTGGACCTTGGTGGAATAGAATTGGGAATTTTCGTGGGAAAGGAGTAAAACCAATTTCTGTTTATAACCCAATGAGTTAATGACCTGTAAACTGCTGGTTACATATTGGTTCATCTGACACAATATTAACTGAGCTATTACCATGTACCTGAAACTAATAGCCCCAGGAACAAAAGAAAGCATGGCACAGCCAGGCAAGGCCAGTTTTTCTGAGCTTGCAGGTTGATAAACATTACCACATCCAGAAAGGCTTCTCTTACTCTCATTACAGGACGTAATTCATTCCTCCATTTTCTGATATTTCAAACTACATGTAAATACAACTAGGAAAACCTATTTCTCATAAGTTTGAATCAATTTTAATGCCTCATTATGTTAAAGATGCTCTCAATCCAATGAGGAACATATTTGTAGTTTATCTAATTCTAATACTGAAAGTCAGATTGAAACAGGGCTCAGAAGCAATTTTGGCATCTCTAAACTGTGACCTTGATTTTGGACAATTAATGAAGTCTGTACACACGTGAACAACGATGACTCCACCGTACTAGTTAGTAGGAGTGGTAGACACCATTGAGTGAGTGTGTGTCTGTGTGGCTGTCACATTCAAAATGACTGAGTAGGGCAATGAATGTGCATCAGATTTTGCATTAAGCTTGAACATTCCTCCATGGAAACTATTTGGATGATCCAGAAGGCTGCAGTGATGGGCAACTAGAGATTGGCAGCTTCACCCTGACAGCATGTCTGCTCATGCATCACATCTCTTGAAGAGTTTTTTGGTAAAACATCAAATCACCCAAGTGACTCAGACCTCTACAACCCAGATTTGGCACCCTGGAAATTCTGGCTTTTCCCAAAACCAAAATCACCTTTGAAAGAGAAGAGATTATAGACCATTGATGTAATTCAGGAAAATATGATGGGGCAGCTGATGCTGATTGGGAAAACTGTGTGAGGTCCCAAGGTGCCTACTTTGAAGGAAACCGTGGTGTCATTATCCTATGCACAATGTTTCTTGTATCTTCTTCAATAAATGTTTCTATTTTCCATATTACATGGGTGGATTCTTTCTGGATAGACCTTGTATATAAGTATACATGCAAACATACACATATGCAGACATATATCAGTATACTTATAGTAAGTATTTATGTGTTAAGTAATGTACAAGGGTTGGAGAAGTAGGTTAAAGTTGTTCCCATGGAAAATAATACAATAACAAATAAATAGTAATACAAGATTAAACTTTGTCACATACTTACAACTATAAACCTACTTTTGCCAACCCCTGTACATTAAATATATATAATATAAAACACCTGATGTATAACCATTGACAATAGCTACTGATGACTAACCCTTTTCTATATGTCTTTCACTTGTTTATCTCTTATACCCAAATTTTAAAACAAATATTAAAATGAATATTTTAAAATTTGGGTATAGGAGACACCCAAATTTTTTACTCAATATTTAAAAATGAAATTTTGGAATATGTTAATTTACTGTTTTCTCCAAATAGCGTTCTCACTTTTATTAATTTGCTTTCTTTTAGTAGTCCCTTTTGTTTCCTTCAGTATTTTTCATAAAACTTATCTAATCCTGATTATAAACTTTTCAATCAGAACTCTTAGATATTTAAGAAGCTCTTTTGTTTTTCTCCTCCAATATGTGATTCTCAATTTGTCTTATATACTTCTCATTTTAATATCCAAGCTTGGCAGAGAAATTTGTATGTGATCAGTCTGGATTTGCATTTTTCCCACCTTTTTTTCTATATATTGATTATTCACATTTCTGTCATCATATTCACAGTCTAGTACATACCACCTTTCTGGATTCACACTCTTTTTAAAAGTTTGTTTAAGGTTTATATGTATCTTTTTAGATTTTATAAATTTGTTGTTCTAAAGCCTAGATATTTGTCTGAATTATATCATTTAAAAATATATTATTAACTGTGATAGGATACGATTATGTTTTGCAAAGTGTGAACATTGCTAAATTGTTCTTTCTAGTCACTAAGACTTAAGCCCCTTTCCCCATGTAATATTTCTAAGGGATTGTCACTTAAGCCAGGACAATGAATTCTTTACTATATTTTCTGCTTTTATTTGAAGGAGACTTCTGGTTCAGATGATGATTCAGACTTCCCCATTTTTGTCCTGTACACTTACTGAGCACACATGTTTTGTTAGAGTTTGTGTATTGGTCAGAGTTCTCCAGAGAAACAAGATATACCTAGATATTCATATCCAAACTCTTATCCATGTCTATATTCATATCTAAAACCATATCTATGTATAATCTATATATCAGTATCTACATAGATGTAGATATATTAACTTTTTATTAGTAACTATTTATTTTCTTATTGAAGTTGATACATAATATTAAATTAGTTTCAGGTATACAACACAGTACTATTACATAATCTCCAAAATCACTACCTTGGTAAACCCAGCACCCATTTGACATCACACATAGTTATTACAACACTATTGACTATAGTTCCAATGCTGTACTTTATATCCCTATGACTATTGTGTAACTACTCATTTTGTGATGAGAAATAAAAAAAATATTGATTGATTTTAGAGAGAGAGAGGAGAGAAGCATCACTTTGCTGTTCCACTTATTTATGCATTCATTGATTGTTTCTTATACGTGTCCTGACTAGGGATTGAATTTGCAAAATCACACATCAGGACGACACTCTAACTTACTGAGCTAGCTGGCCAGGGCTGTCGAGGGCTTATGAGTTTTTGCTCGTGTGATTACAGAGACCCACAAGTCTCATGATGTGCCATCTGCAAGCTGGAGAATCAGGAAATCTGGTGATATTATTCAATCCAAATAGGAAATCCTGAGAATCAGGAGGCCAGTGGTGGATGGTGTAAGTCCCTGCCTGATGCTGAAAACACAAGATTGATACAAGGAGTATCAATATCCAAGAGCAGAACATGGATATTTAAGCTGAAGCAAAGTGAGCAAACTCACCCTTCCTCCACCTTTTTCTTCTTTATTCAGGCCCTCAGCAGGTTGGATGATGTTCACCCTCATTGTGAGAGAAATCTTCTTAGTTCAGTCTACTGATTCCAATGTTAATTTCTTCCTAAGACACCCTCACAGACACACCCAGTCAAGATGACACATAAAATTGCCTATCAGACTCTGTGAAAAGGAATATAATAAGGAGATAATAATCTATCAAAATGTTGGAGTCAAATGGACCTGGTTCTATTTCTAGGGTTAGCCGTTGATTAGCTGTGTCACTTGAAAAATTGTATTTACTTTTAGTTTACTGATTTGTAAAAAGAATAATTACAGTGCCTATCTAAAAGAAACTGGAGGAAATACATGCATTAATACATTGTCTGGTAGTGTTATGATTATTAGGCAATTTACATATATTATCATATTTACTCCTAATAATAGCTGGATAACTTAAGTATTATCATATTTCTGATTGTATATAATAAAAAAGTGCTTTGGAAAAATTCAGGCTACCTGAAAATATTTAGCGTAAATTAGTGGCATATTCAGAATTATATTTGATGCAGACATTGGCCCGCAGTGTCTGCATCATTATGGATAAAATGAGACATTCACACAGACTACAGAGTCCGGTGGAGGAAAAGGAACAGCATGACTTTTCTTCCAAAGAGAGCAAAAGCCCATGGCCTCCACCATGACGGGCCTTTATTTGAGTTTCCCTGTGCATTACATGATGGTCCTCATTTACTATGCATAGGTTCGATTTAGGTGGTTACCTTTTGTAGATGACAAAGGAGATGATGCCGCTAATCACATCACAGTAGAAGAATATTAGCAAATGAAAAGGGAAAAGTGGTTGAACCAGTTACACTCATCCGAGGAAGGTTTGGCATGGATTTTAGGAAGTTACAGTAAACACTTGCTATCTCAACTCAGGGTGAGAGAGTTTTTAGCAAAAGCAAGACTCAAAGCAGCTTAGGCACACTGCAGGCCTGATTCCCCACAGCAGAACCTATCTGTGGGTGTGGGTCCTGTGCAATTCTGAGCAGGAGCTGGGCCCATGCCATGCAGAATGTATGTCTCCTACATATATTCCAGGTCTAGTTCAGTTTAATTTGTAGGTCCATGTAAGGCTCACTAATTCATAAAGGAAGCCCACTGGAAAAAGTCTTTGTTTCTCTAAAATTAATTAATATTTAAATATGAAAATTTAAGAGCCAAGAATAGACAAGTGGAAAAGAATCATTGCAGTGTTTTTTACATTACTAATATGAGTGTACCTGATAGAATCTTATGTGGCCGGCATTTTTCAAAGTATTCATATCAGTCACAACTCACCTTCCCTTTGTATCATTCCCTAAAGCTCTGCTCTCTGAAGCTGCTCAATCTGATAATCATCTCCACCAATATTATTTATAAATTAATGCTGTATCCATATAAGTTATTACTTTTATACAATGCTAGTATTAAAAACATGACCCACTGGGTCAGGTTTTATTGTAAGTCAGAAGAATATTTTGTAAGGGACTTTTGTTGTCTTGTAAGCTGTATTATATAAACATCAACATATTATATTTGTAAATAAGAGTGACTCAAAGCAGAGGATTTGGAATTAATACAGAAACATATTACTAATGTTGATGCTTACTAGGCACTCCACTACAGCTTAAAATGTCTGTATGTAATTTAAAGTAAAAATTTCAGTTATGAATTTTTATAATATAAGAGAATAAGGACTTATATAGGAGTCCGAGGAACTTGGTTTTGTTTGGGTCTCTGGTCTTTATTATCACACCGTTGGAATGTGGGCAAGTAACTTCTCTCTGCAAATGAATTTACTCTCAAGTGAAAGCCCAGGTAATCTTTTTTTCAGTAAAAGAAATTCCAATGTCTGGCTTGAACAATATCTTCAAATCTTTCCCATTATCTTTTTTATTGTAATTTCTAATTTTATTCTTTTCCTGCTTTTATGATTCATATTAGTAACACATCACACAATAAAAACAAACATATACACAAAAAGCAATTATTTCATACCATCTTCCATCAGGTACTTGAAAGAGAGCATTAGGTCACCCTCTCAAACTCACAAATCACTTGGTTCTTCTTAGAAACAAGGGGTAGAATATGTAAAATTTTAGTACCATATATAAAAAACAAACTAACCCTGTTTAAAATATTTTAGCACATTATACATCAGCAGCAAAATTATATATGTATATGCATATATATTAAAAACAATAGGACATCTTGTATTTTAAAAAGTTTCTGTAATAAAGTACTGAATAATGAGTTTCTTTACATATATTTTTCTTTCTAAGGAATAGTTTTCAAATGTGCTATGATCAGATTTTCTTATATGAAAGACCATCACAGTCAATGAGGTTATGTTTTCTCTCAATGAGTCTATTAGTATTCTAAAAGTATCCCTGTATTATCAGCAATTGCACATCAAATTCTTTTATTCTATTTTTTCTACAGCACAGCTGGGGATATTATAGGGTTTTTAAATAAAAACTTTCTTTATGTTCTTTTTGCTAGTTTGTTATTCAAAATAATTTCTTTCAGAACTGCTATGAGTTTGTAGTTTTGTTCATCCCAGCATTATAGTTGGAGCTGGGTTTGCCAGCTCACAGATCAAACTATCCACAGGGTTATTGTAGTCTAATGATGCTAATTTCTACATGACATTTTCTCAGTCCAGGATTTTAAAAAACATAATATCTGTTATAATGTTTTTTCCTTTTCAATATTTCTCAAAAATCACCTTTTCCTTTTCATATATGAAGAAAGAGAAATAAGGACTCAAGGACATGGATGACGGTTTAGAGGTTGCAGGGGGGAGAGCCTATAAGGGGACTAAAAAGTAATGGAAAAAATACAATGGACACTAAATAAAAATAAAGCTATCTATGTTTGTTCTAAGAAAGATCCCATGAGTTGTCTATTTCAATGTTTGTTGTTGTCTAATATGTTGGGAAAATGCGCATCTCCAGGGGTAAGTAACTGCTTCGAGGTCACAGAGTGATTTTGTTTTTAAGTCATGACTCTGACTCCAGTGGAGATACTGAAATGTCTGTCTTGGGAATCTCGTCTTCATTTTCATTCCTTTACTAAATTGATTTGACAGAGAGGGAGGGTAGGAAGAGGGGAGGGGGGGAGAGAGAGAGAGAGAGAGAGAGAGAGAGAGAGAGAGAGAGAGAAACACTTCAATTTGTTCCACTTATTTACACATTCATTAGTTGTCTCTTGTATGTGACTTGGCTGGAGATGGAACCTAAAACCTCAGCACACTTGATGGCACTCTAACTAAATGCACTACCTGGATAGAGTGTCTGGTCCTTATGTTTCTTTTCTTTTTTAAATTGTTGTTCAAGTACAGATGTCTCAATTTTTCTGCCACCACTTTTCCCTGCCCCATCCACCCCCACCTCCCACCCTCAATCCTGCCCATCTTAGGCTTTGTCCTTATTTTCAAAAGCTTTACATTCCTTATGTTAACTGACCTACAATCCTAAAGTAGATCTTATAATTTTTAAAACTTTCAAGAAAGGTTATGCCAATAATATAAAGTTTTTTAAGAACCCATAGTTCTCTGATTTGACTTGCCACATAGGAAATTTGGGAGTAAAGTTATATGGTGGAATGAATATTTGCTGTGTAAAAATTAATTATAATCTGATCTCCCACTAGGTGTTTGTGATAAAAGAGCAAGATATCACAAGAACTGTGTGCTGTTATATGTCAAATGAATTTTATGATTTTATGAATAATTTTATGATTTAACTCACATAGGTTTTATGAGGAGAAAATAAAAAATATATATATCAATAATCAGGACCTGATATATATGCGCATGTCATTTTGTATTTATATATGTTGGTGCGTATGTAATATATTGTGCATATGTATATGTGTATGTGTTGTATGCATTCACATAACAAGTGCATGTATGTGAACATGCATACATATGAAAACATGCAAGAATGCTAGGTAAGTTGTGTGAGGATCTTTGGAAATTTAAAGGAGCTCTTTGAAGTAGAAATATTAAGAAAATTTGACAAAATTATTTAAGAAGTGCTACTATTAAAATAGTGAAAAAGAAGAGTGATTCAAAAGTAAGAATGTCATTTATAGGAGTATTTCAGAATCATAAAAAGAAAAGTCTGAATTGAATATCCTAGATAAGGAATTATATTAGAAGCCACATTAAAAGGAAAATACATTCATTATTTGACCCATTTTAAAAGATTTTAGAAGATGTAAAGAAATGTTAATCTCATTTATTCAGGTAATGAATACATTTTGGCCTATTATTTAGACTGGAAAGAAGATTCACCTTATGGTTTCCATAAAGCATGTGGTTCAAAGCAGAGTTTATAGCCCTGGCTGGTGTAGCTCAGTGGATTGAGTGCGGGCCTGTGAACCAGAGGATCACGGTTCGATTCCCAGTCAGGGCACATGCCTGGGTTGCGGGCCAGTTCCCGGCAGGGGACACATGAGAGGCAACTGTACATTGATATTTCTCTCCCTCTCCTTCTCTCCTACCCTTCCCCTCTAAAAGATAAATAAATAATAAATTAAAAAAAAGAGTTTATAAAGGTTTTGGTTATTTTGCACCTCTATGAAACCCTGTAACGACAAACTAACAATCAACTTTCCACTCAGGATCACCCATTAGTATCATAAGATATATTAAAAGAATCCCCCTTTACCGCTTTATACACTACCCTTGTTAGCAAACACATTTGATTTAGACTCAAAAGAGGAGCCACATGGGTGTCAGCCCACCATTCACCCAGCACGTGAGCGTGTTTCAGACAGAGCGCCAGCAACTTGAACATCTGCTTTGTTTCCTGGCCTATCTTACGACTAAGAATGATTTGTTTTCCTGAGAAATATTTTTCTTTTGTTGAGGTCGTAGTGTATTACTCAAGTTTCTTATAATTCTCTAGGCACATGTTGCTTCAATTATAAAATCATTAATTACGATTTATTTGCCAAATGTTTTGTTGAGAAAAACATATACTAAAATAGCATTAAAAAGACACCCCGCATACTGATATGGCATTTATTGATGAAAAAGTAAATTTCCTGCCCTGGCTGGAGTGGCTGGGAGGATTGAGCGTGGACCTGCTAACCAAAGGGTCGCTGGTTCAATTCGCAGTCAGGGAACATGCCTGGGTTGCATACAGGCCAGGCCCCCAGTAGGGGGCGCATGAGAGGCAACCACACATCGGTGTTTTCCTCTCTCTTTCCACTTCCCTCTCTTTAAAAAGAAATAAATTAAACAAATAGCAACTATTTTTTTAAAGAAAAAGTAAATTGCCAGTCAGTATTTTTTAATCCATGATGATTATTTTCACTAATATGTAAAAGGAAAAAAAGTTACCAAATATAACTTTAAATTTAATCAAATGAGATCTTTGTGGTATAAAAACATTATCCGAAGACTTTTTTTTTTTTTTTTTTTTTTTTTTTTGCTTTATTCTAGCTTCTGTCAGAAGAGTGTTTTAGGTCTTTAAGAAATCTCAGTTCTTTTTGCATTACTATGGCTTAATTAATTAGATTTTAAATCTTTGTAGTTTGGACAAATACTCACAAAACAAACCTCAAATTACTAATAATTTTAACTTTCTAATTTCCAAGGGTGACAAATGCAAGCTTACATATTCTACAAATATTTAAATTCATCTATACAAGTTGATAAATATGTCATGCTCAAGCTCTCCCCTACCTGGAAACTAACCCAGATCTTCCTTGTAAAGTAATGCCCCATAATCCACCAACCAACAGAAAAAAAACTAACCCAACAGGACTCTGCTCCAGCACTAATATGCTTCATTTCTGACATGTACGTGCTTATTTCTCACAAATCGTTAAAACATTGTAAACATCACTCTATTTTGGTTTGATTTATACACATTTTGAAATGACTGCTACAACAGATTTAGTTAACATCTGTCATCTCATATAGATCTTGAAGTGGAAAAAGAAATAGTGAATTCCTAGACCATGACCAGTATTAAAAATAAATGAATACATGTAACATAATAGTGGGTGGCATCACATGCCTAGATTTCAAATTATTCAGCAAAGCTGTAGTATGCAAACCAGTGTGGTACTTATATCAGAGCAGATATATAGACCAATGGAAAATAATTGACAGCCCAGAAATAAATCCATGTATTTATTGTCAAATGACCTTTGACAAAGATAGCAAGAACACACAATGATGAAAGGATAGTTTCCTCAGTAAATAATGTTGTAAAAACTGGATATCCACTTCTATAAGAATAAAACTGGACAAACTGGACCACTTTCACACTATAAACAAAAATCATTCAAAATGGGTTAAAATTTAAATGTAATACTTGAAATTGTTAACCCACAAGACAAAAATATAAGGGAAAAACTTCTCGATGTTGCTTTTGACAGTGATTTTTTGGCTATGATCCAAACACAGGTAGAAAAAGCAAAATATAGACAAATGGGACTGTATCAATCTAAAAAACTAATGCATAGCAAAGGAAGCTATTAATAGAATGAGGAAAAAACCCAGGGAGTAGGAGAAAATATTTATACAGCATATATCTGATAAGGAGTTAATATCTAAAATACATAAATAAAAAAGAAAACTCAATCAAAAGAAAATAACCTGATTAAAAATGGGGAAGGACTCAAATAGATGCTACTCAAAAAATTTTTTAAAAAGGTATGTAAATGGGAAACAGGTACATGAAAAGTTACACAACATCATTAATCATCGGAGAAATGTATATCAAAACCATAAATGAAATAGCACCTTACTCCTGTTAGAATGGCTACTATTAAAAGAGCCAATTTTACAGGTGCTGTCAAGGGTGTTCAGAAAAGGGAACCCATGTACACTGGCAGTGGGAATGTAAATTGCTACAGTCATTATGGAAAACATTATGGAGATTGCTTTAAAAAAATTGAAACTAGAACTATCATACAATTCAGCAATACTATTTCGGGATGTATAGCCAAAGGGAATGAAGTTATTAACTTAAAGACATATATTTATTCCTATGCTCATTGCAATATTATTCATAACTGCTAAGACATAAAAACAACATAAATGACTGTCAATGAAAGAATAGATAAAATGTAATATATATATGTGTGTGTGTGTATGCACTTATGTGCCTGTGTGCACACAAGCACACAAACACAAAAATATTTTTCTACATAAAAAAGAAGAAAATCCTGCCATTTGCAAACCTGGAAGACATTATGTTAAGAAAAACAAGTCAATACAGAAAGACAAATCCTACATGATCTTGCTTATGTGTGGAAATTAAAACACTGAAAGCTGAGAAACAGAGAGTAGAATACAGGTTGCCAGAGATTAGGGTATTGGGAGAAATGGGTAGATATTGGTCAAAGGTAACAAAGTTCCAATTATGCAGGATAAATGTATAATGAACATTTAACATGGTGATTTTACTTAATAATGTAGTACTGTATAGCTGAAATTTGTTAAGAGAGTAGAAAAAAATTTGAAACCAGCTATTGGAAGTGATGGCTATGTTACTTAGCTTGCTTATCCTAACCATTTAACAGTATATACATATGTCAAAACATCAGGTTATAAGTCTTACATATTGTACTTCACTAAAGCTGGTGGAAAAATAATAACAGTTCACAGGGTGAAATAATATATAATTGGGTAAATGTTGTTAATAAAATAGGTATATTTTTACTTAAGCTTTATTGATATCTGACATATAAGTTTTTAATGAAGTATTAGATTGTGATTTTATAGACAGTCTTCTAATCATAATCAAATTCTCTTTTATTTTCTACTAAGAACCAGTAATTTTGGCTTCAGAAGGCGAATCAGATGACTTCTTTCCCACACACTCATCAGAAATTTAAAGCCAAGAACCACTGCTTCATACTGAGCATAATAGACCTTTTTTTCTCTCTAGTTTTCTCTCTATCATTAATTCTCAAGGTTAATGTAGTAGTTTAATTCTTTTCAATAATTGTGCTCATAGATTAGAAAGCATTTCTCTACTGTGGCAATTTCAGCCTTTTTCATTCCATGGCACACATAAACTAATTACTAAAATTCTGTATCACATCAAAAATTACAGTTTTGGCTGAATTGACAAAAATACATGTAATTTTGATTCATTCACACCAAACAGCTGTTATTGTATTGGGGATTTTGTAATTTTTTATCTGACAATCTAAGAAAAAAGAGGTCAGTGCCCCTGACTAAATAGTCAGGTATTGCATGTTTTTAAATATTTTTTTGCAGCATACTGGTTGAAAATTTCTCCTCTACTATGTTGAAACCAAGAGAAATCCAACCATATTTTTTTTAATTTTCCCACAGAGATTTATTTTATTGCATCTTGAAACCCTTGGTTCTGACATCAAAGAGGCTAAATGCCGCATGCAAACACACACACACACACACACACACAATTTTGAGGAAGCCATTGTACCCACAACAGCTGTATGTTGGGAAAATTCCACTGATTTTGTTTATTCGGAATATCCAAATTCAGAAAAGTTGCTAGAACTCTATTGAATTCTGCAAGATTCTACATTTGTATACCATAAGTGCACAAGGAAAGTGCAAAGGAGACTTTCATAAACTTCCTTAGCCAAGTAGCCTGTGGGCAAACCTCATTCTAGGATTCTGCCCTCTGTCAAGATTTGGGAACATAGCATCTTCCTAGTAAACATTTGGTATTTTTTAAAATATTTTATTTATTTGTTTTTAGAGAGAGGGGAAGGGAGGGATAAAGAGAGGAAAGAAACATCAACGTGTGGTTGACCCTGCGTGTGCCCCACACCAGGGGACCTGGCCTGCAACCCGGGCATGTGCCCTGACTAGGAACGGAACCAGCAACCCTCTGGTTCCGCTGAGCCTCATCAGCCAGGGATAATGTTTGGCATTTGTTTGACTGCTCTAGGCAAGTTTGCCGTGCTGTGCATATAAATTATCATATTATCCCCTGTATGTTCCTGGTGAAGTACATGGAAAGCATCAATGCTATTTAACAAAGGGGTCACATATCTCTGCATATGTTAGCAAATAATGAAGAACAAAAACTGAACATCCTAATGTATAGTTAGAGAGATATAAACCAATGACTGTGTAAACTTTTTTATGTTTATAGCATTCAAGAAATTAAAAAAAAATAAGTCAGAGAAGCGTAACTAATGCATTCAAATGTATATATCACAACAGGTAATATAGTTTTTCTCTTAATAAATATCCATATATAATTTCTATATACTAGAAAAAGTGACAAAATATCCATACATACAACATAATTGGAGAAATGCTTCCATTTTCACATAGGCATATTTTTTTTAGCAAGTAGCCAAAGTATCACTGCCCAAGTTCAAGGATCCATTGAAGACTATGTGATTAAAAAAATCAATTCATTACATAAATAGTGATTAAACAATGGCTTGGTTTTATTTATTGCAGCTAGCCCTAAAAATGCAAAGTTGTTTGTATCTTTTAAGTGTTCTCTTTCTAGTTGGAGGATGTTAAAATTGACTTCTAATATGAATTGTTTTCTAATGAATAAATAAATATGTTTGAGACAAGGGTGTTTGTGGCAGTGGTATGAGTGCAACTCGATGCATGGTGAAACTGAGACACCTGAGTAATATCTGAGCAGTCTCCAAGAGACAATCGATTTCATGTGCCTTTGGTATCAATCTTAATGAAGTCTTAAAGCCAGCACTTGAGATGGCTTTCTGTGTTCCAATTCCCATTTGGTACTAAGATACAGTTTTTCTTAACATCAAAATTTTAAGTTAATAAGACAATAGATCAAAAACTGTTTTTATTATAGCAACTCTTTTTATTTTTATTTATTTTTGTTATTTATGCTATTACAGTTGTTCTCGAATTTTCTCCCTTTCCTCACCTCTGCCCAGCCCCACTCTCTTCCTTCCCTCTTTAATAGTTTGAAGGGATGTGTGTACTCCTCTGCAGAGAAATAGAATAAAGCAACTCAATTACTGGGTAATATAAATCAGACTCCAAAGCAAATGGGTTTCTATTTTAGTTCTAAATTGTGTAACACTTGTTAAGTGTGCCTATTTATAAAATACAGTGTGCAAATAAATAGAAGTGTACTGGACAATTTCGCAGTGGTCCAAAATAAGCATATTTATTGACTATATTGTGGTCAAAAACAAATATATTGATATATTTCTAGACTAGCTTAAATATTAAATGTATTATTGTGCTTCAAGTGTAATAATAGTTTTTAAAGATTATAAAGCTCAATACTATATATGCAGACAAATGATAAACTCAAATGCCATTTTAAACACAATTCAGAATAGATATTGAAACAATTTATGAATATTAAAACATTTCATCATATGGGTGACTAAGCACTAATATTGCTAACCTAAAATAGTGTATACCTGCTTCTACGTGAACATTCTGTAATCTCAACAGAATCAGTTAATCCATGACCATACAGAGAGAAATCTCAAGTCCTTTGAAGAATTCTTTCCTTAATGGAGCTTTGAACCCTTTTCAGTTTGGAAAAAAAAAAAAAAAAAAAAACAGTTACAAAAAATGCTTTAAAATATTAGGGATGCATTTTTGCTATAATAGATGTTAAAAAATACCAGATAATTTAACCAGTATCCAAAAAATAACTTGAGAGGCTAAAATGATGTGCCAAGCTTACAAATTAAAATTTACTTTTAGGCCCTAATAGTGGATACCCCCAGAGTGGCTGCTCATCTTCCACAATATTCTTCCTCTGGGACCCTCATTAGCAGCCAGGATGGAATTTAGTAACCATGTGATTCTAATGTGGATTAATCCTCTGACCACAATGGTTTCAAAGGGAACAGGACAGTGAGTTTCTGCATGTGTCAATGAACAAAATCAAAGCAAAATTAAAAACTGAAGGTTGAGTGCAGGGGACCCTGTCCTGGGCGCCAGATGTGGGGGAGCTCCACCCGAGGAGCCCCATCCCTCCGTCACAGATGAAAATAAAAACTACCAAGACATGACTGCTTGGGGAGGAAAGGGGTCAAACTCTCAGAGGAGAATGACCCAGAGCACCTTCCTCACTAGGCTTTTATTGGGCTCAAATACACCGGAATACAGGTTTAACATGTCAAGGAAATCTGAGGGCTTAATCTGAGTCAGTGTCTGTCAGGAAAGGGAGTTGCCAGATTTTGGGAGACATACTCATTTCCTCCTGGGACACTTACCACCTAAGGAAGAGCACTCTTAGCAAAGCAGGTTTCACAGGACTTTAGGAATTCTTTCTTATGCCCAATCACCCAGGAAACCCAGGAAGCCATCCTGGCCAGCACAGGGCTGTACTGCTCACCCCCTCAGTTTCAGGCTTTAAGGCAATTAGGAAGCAGGAGACATCTCCCAGATGGAAATGAGGACTTGGGCTATGTCAGAATAGCCGGGGAACGAGGGTCCATCACGTCCTCTTTGCTGCAACCCCACCCCACTGAGTCCTTCCATGAGGCCTCCCAAGTGGTCGCATCTGGCTTAGGTTGCCCCTCCCATGAGGAGTCTTACCCATCATTGACTGCCAACCAAGCATTGGGGCCAGAGATGAATGAGGCAGAAGCAGTGCTCCTGCCAGGGAGATAAGCTTTGTCTCCTTAGTAGGTCACGTCCTTGTGACAGAACAGACCCAGATGAAGTGGGTCCCTTGGGCTCTTACACAGCCCACCATGGGGTGAGGGTTACAACTCCTGAAACCAGGCTGAACGGTCCGCAACAGTTGAGCAATTTCTTGAATATAAATGAATGGAAACTCAGAGAAAGCATATTTCACACAGAAAATATCTAAGAGATATATGTTTAGAAATAAAATAAAAGAAATTAAAAAGTGAAAACACAGTATATTTCTTGGTTTTCCAATGATATCCATTCATACATGCGTAGGAGTACATTTAGAATTTTGATATGGTGGCTGGAATAAGAGCAGCAATCAACAAGTTTTGATAAAGTTTATACGGTTTTCTCTAGAAATATAGAACAGGGACCTTTTTAATAAGGCTGACATAAGCATTTAGCACATCTCACAGATATGGAGGATACAAAGTCATAGGGTAAACATGGAAGTTACCACAGTCTAATTCCAATGAATGTAACGTAATATATTCAAACTGATGGCATACTTTCCAAGCTTTTCGAAGGGATATTGCCTTACAACTTGTGTATTTTTAAAAATATTTTATGTATTTATTTTTAGAGAGGAGAAGGGAGGGAGAAAGAGAGAGACATCATTGTGTGGCTGCCTCTCCAGTGCCCCCTACTGGGGGTCTGGACCACAATGGAGGCATGTGCCCTGGCTGGGAATCGAACCAAGGTTTGCAGTCTGGTGCTCAAGCCACTGAGCCACACCAGCCATAGCCAACTTGGATATCTTTTCATATGAAATGAATTCATTGGCCCATGTACTATGGCTATGGTCCTATTGACAGTTTATTGCTCAATATATGCCAATGAATTCCGATTTTTATGCACTTGGCATTTACGAGCATCCCTACCCTGATTTAGCATCCCAGAGTCTTACCAACTATGAGAAACTAGCAAAATTTAATTTTTAAGCTTGAAAATCCATGAAAAAAAGTTAGTTCAATTGGCAGGAAATGAAACACTACAGCACAGGTGGCAAACACAAGGCCAGAGGGCCAAACCCAGCCCTCCACCTTGTTTTATTCAACCCAGCACCTTGTTTCTGCCCAGTGGCAGCACCAAGCTCCTTGCCCCTAGTGAAGGAGTAGTTACATTTATACAGCCCTAAAATTACATTTGGCCCTTTGAAGGCAACTGTGAGACTGATGGGGCCCCCAGTTGAAATGGGTTTGACACCCTTGCACTACAGGGTCTAGTAAGCTTCTCTAGATTATGCCACCTTATTTCATTATGCCTTATCTTCAAACTTTCCTAAACAAGCTTGTGATTAGAGAGTTAACATCTGGCCTGGGTTAATGTTGGCCTGTTGTGAAATGAGCTTGATGTTTATTTTCTTAAAAACTACATTTAAAATCAATTTGGAATGTTGTGTCTGTTCTGTGGAAACCTCTAATCTGTGCAACACATTTGGACTAAGAAAACTGAATTTGCATGCAAATTGCTGGTCTGTATAGTTGGTGAGAAGCTGAGATTATAGTCTGTGTCAAGATGACCTCTCTATACCTTGGTCCTTATGCATTTGTGTGTGGAAACCCTGCATAGCCACGGTGTGAGGGGCAAAGTAAGTTCAGTACTGCATAGCTACTGGACCTCCTCATGATGTTGAAATCTGTCTGCTACTTCTCCAGTCTTTTTTCTTCCCCAAGTTAAGTAAATCCAGTGTCAGATTGAAGCCTACTTGCGTCTACTCAGTCTGATAGCTTATTCTGACGCTTAGCTCTCGTGACCCAGAGTTTATTCAACAGCTGCTATATGGATTAATGATATGATAATATTATCATAAAGTTTTTGAAAGGCAAATAAAACCTTAAGATTCATGGAGCCTTATGCTTAAAACCAAGCAAAATCTTAACAAACATAATTTCCTTTCCTTGGCTGTGAGTTTGTGACACTGTATTGGTTGGCTAGGGCTGCACATAACAAATTATTGTAGAGGAGGTGGCTTAAACAACACATATCTACTTTCTCACATTTTTTGGAGGCTAAATGCCCAACGTCACGAGGCCAACTGGTTTGGTTTCTTCTCAAGCATCTCTGCTGGGCATGCAGACGGCTGCCCTCTCATAACGTCTTCACGTGCTCTTTGTTTTGTGCACAGGCACCCGTGGGTCTCTGCGTGCATTTCTTCTCTCCATAAAGACAGCAGGCAGTTTGGATTAAGGCCCACCCTAATGGCTTCATTTTACCTTAATCATCTCATCAAAGGCCTTATCTCCAAATACAATTATGTTCTGAGGTTTTGGGTATTAGAGTTTCAACATATAAATTGAGTCCATAACACACTCTATGCATTCAAGGCTTGAGTGGATGACCATTTGGTGGAGACACAACAGAGAGAAGTAATACAAGGTGTAGGACATTAGCTATAGTCAGCAACCTAAAAAGACATTTTCAAAAACATTAGAAAAATTTTATAGTGTGATAGGTCAAACCATAAAATTGCCACTTTTATTGTTCATTTAAAAAATTACTGTTGTTACATTTGTGACTGCTAGAACATATGCGGAAACAATGCTCCTGATATATAATATATTGTTGGTAAGAGGGAACTTATTCTTACTAACTTTTACATGTAATCAACTTTAATGTACCTTCCCACCTGGTCTGATTAGGCCCAAATTGCTAGAGCAGATAGTAATCATGTTATGTGATAAAAGACCTCCATATTATGAGGGATGACTTTACCTGCTTCTCCCAATTTAAGGTTATATGTTATGTTACAGGATAAAGTAGCATTTTTTCCCAAAACTGATGGTAAGTAGTAGGGATTCACTGATTCAAGCACTCTAACTACATTGCTAAAATAACTTCTCTGTGATATTTTTATTCCAAAACTTTTTATGCAGTTCATTATATCTAATACAGCTCTACAAGGAAGATAATTTTAGCTTCACTGAAATAGTTACAAGAATCAAAGATTGAAAGATAAAGGAATATGTGACAGAGTCACAATTTGAACTCAAAGTCTAGGTCGTTAAACCCCCATTTTTACCATATATTGTCTCTTATAAGAAGAACCCAGTTCTGAAACAATATTCCCAGAGGCAGCAGTGATGCACATGTTGGTGAGCAGCCAGACTATGAATCTGGTCTTTACCTGGCAAAGGACATACTTTGAGGATGGTTATTATTTAAGCCAGGTTAAAATTTTTGTTACCCTGTTGAAATAATTTTTAATAGAAAATGTAACTTTAGAGTCCTACTGAGTCTTCTATCTGTGAATCACTCAGAGTAAAATAAATCACCATAATTAGCCACTAATTATCCATTGTACAATACTCTAATTAAAATCTAGGTATTTGAAATCATTTGGTGGAAAGAATAGGTGACTATGTTATGAAACGACAAAAGAGGCATTTCCTGATATCTCAAAAATTCCACATCAGAAGCTACTTTAATGAAGACAGTTATTTTATTGATTCTAGAGTTACTTCTATAATACTTTCTACAAAACCATTGGTTGAAAGTTGTTGGTGTAATGTTGTACAGAGAATGGGCCCCTTGAAAAAAGAGAGGGAAAAAAAACATTCTGCACAAAGCATGAAGTCCAAAAAAAACCAAAAAAACAAAAACAGTAGAAAGTACTGCTTTTAAGGCACATCACATAAGGCAGGTTAACAGTCCATGCCTTCTGAAGGGAAGGTCTGAGGAAAGTGCAAAATTGCGCATATGACTATGAGAATGTGCATGGTCAGAGTGGCTCCTGACACAGCTGGGGATGGGGGAGAAGCTCTACAGTGTCTTAGTGAGTTGCAGGTGGGCGAATGCCCTCCCCAGATGCCCATGTGTCACTGGGAACTCTTGCCATGACTGAAGATTGCAGCTGAAAGAGGGTCAAAGATGCTGAGAAGCAGACAAAATGGCAAACACTAAATCGTTGTAGGAAGAACTGAATGTTAGATCACGCAGGAAGTTCTGGGCCAAGCACTTAAAATTAGGGTGGACCAAGTATCAGGGGTCTGCCAAAGGTCTGTCTGCCTGCAGGTTTGCTGGAAGTCTGCCTGGAGGTCTGCCAGAAGAAGCTGGTGACTGAGTTGGTGGATCTGCGGTGGCCTGTGTGGCCAGGCACATGAGAGATGCTTGGAGCTGAACTGTGACCTGGAATGCGGAGCTGCAGACTTCTGCTTTTCTGGAGGACTTAAGAAGAAGTTGCTCTCTAGGATCTGTGCCTCCCTGGGCTCCAGCTTCTAAGACAGTATAACATAGCATGTGGTTTCCTGAACCCCTATGTGGAAGAGCAGTACACCCCAGATTCTGAAGGACAGAGCAACTGTGAGAGGACGGTGACTCTAAAACACATGAGCGCACATTCCCAAGAGGATGGAGATCTGTTTGCAGGACTGGCTGATGGACAGACAAGGATATGGGAAACTTCTGGGCATGGTTATTTTTGTAGCCTTTTGGGGAGCAAGGGAAGTGCTGGATCTTGTGAGACAAGAGTTCTCTGGGTATCAGAATATCAAAGCTAATTCTCAAAGACTCGTGGTTGTGTATTTTGTTTTCTCTGTTGCCTTCCATAAATATTAGCTTAAATGTGTTCCTTTGTTTCATTTGTTTCAGAGCTTTACCAGAGTTGAGGCTTTAGAGGCATCATTGGTTGAACGCACAGGACAAAGGAGAAAACTTGAGACCAGTAATAGAAATAGAGCCTGAGGAGGAAGAAGCTGGAAATGGAGATACTTAAGGGAATATGGGATTCTAAAAGTTCTTCTCAGGCAATCTTGAGGCTACATGCATACCCAGGGATGTATGCATGCTCAAGAAAGACCATAGTAGACTTTAAATTCTCACCTGTGGCTAACCTTCAGGTTTCATCCATGAAGGAAATGAACACTAAGAAAAAGATGTAAAGTTTCTGGCAAAGTAATGAACAATGCCCCAACACAGAGCCTGTCTTAAAATAGAAGGAGCATATTTAACTTTTTAAGGGGGTGGGTGGAGATGGTCTTCCTAATGATGTCTAAGGAAACCTATTTTAAAACACTAGTTAATCGCTAGGTTAATGGATCAGAGATTCCGTAGCCATGCATGACAAAGAATACAAACTTTTCAAAATTAGTTCATAAAAAGCATGAAATAAATCACACAAATACAAAAAATAGCAAACACAAATAAAGGAGGCCAGGGAGAGCCTGTTTTACAGAATTGCCATATCATAATCTTCAGAATGTCCAGTTTACAAAAACAAACAAAAAAAAGGCATGTAATCAACACTCTTATTTCTAAAATGAAAATTAAACCCCATTTTTGGAAGCAAATTGATTTACCTTCTTGTCATTTTCTACCAAATATAAGAAGTTGGACTATAGTGTTATTTGTTAATTTTGAACCTCAGTAATTTAAATGTATATTTAACATTTAGAGTTAATACTAGAGGAATAAAACAAAGGCTATAGCTTCTAGATATGTGGGTAAAAACAAAAATAAAAAATAAATAATCAATTCAGATGATAATGAAGTACAGAGAGAGTGAGAGAGAGAGAAATGAATAATTTTACAAAGGAGAAACTTGTGAGACAGATGGTAAATAAAGGTAATGAATTCAACACCATCATTAATAAAGGGGAAAGTCAGAGCTATTATACCACCTGATTGGATGAAATGAGAATGGACTGCTGCCTCTGAGATATGTCTGCCAACAAATGAACGTAATGTAGTCTTGACTAATCATAAGAAAAACACACACTAAAAGGCAGTATCCATAGCAATTGAATTGGAATCTTCAGCAGCAGACTGAGGAGCAGTTTTAGACTGAAGGGGATTAAGAGACATGCTACAAATGACTGTAAACAGATACCTTTGCTTCAGTGGCCCTCACTGGAACAGCATAGAAAACTTAAATTAGAATTGTATATTATATCAATTTACTGCAATGCTGAAATTTTATTGGTTTTGATAGGTATACTGTGAGTGTGTAGGAGAAAATCTCTGTAGGAATTACAAAGTAAATTATTCAGCGGTAGAGATGCCATATTAACAAGTGACATGCACTCAATGTGTTTCAGAGGAAAAAATATTATTTTCAAATGATGAAAGCCTGTATGTTTATATTGTATAAAATGCTTTAAAAAATAACCTAAAGAATATTTAGAGATAAAAATAAAAATTAAAGCATAAATTAACAAAGTAGAAAATAAATTTGTAATATTCAACAGAGCCCAATGTTCATTTTCAAATAAATTATTTAAATATATTTGACTATACTAAGAAATAAACAATACAGAAATAAAATAAAATGTAGGCAATAATTATTAGAAACAAGAAAAAGGTATTTCAAAATAAGTGATGCAGATTAACAAGATTATACGGGGAATTTTTAAAAAGTTTTGCACCAACCTAGATATGTTGGATTAAATGAATATTTCTCTACACTTAGGATAAACAGAAAACCAGAAAATTTCTACAACCATTGCATAGAATAAATTAACTTACAAGCAAATCCTTTTCTACAAGCAAGACGAAAACACAGATGAACAGTACACACAGACACAATACAAACACAAACACACTTTAGGCATGGTTGGTTTCAATAGCAACTTCCATCAAAACTTCAATAAAGAATTAAATTTAATTTTACACAAAATATAGCAGTGTATAGAAAAGGAAACTATGCTTCTCATTTTATGTAATAAGGTTGAAACATCTACACTGAAATCTGAAATAGACATTAAGAGAAAGAAAAATTATAGGTCAATATTATAATATAATAAAACATTAAGAAAATTACATTGCAAAATTATATAAAATGAATAATACATCACAGACCTTTGGATTTATAGAAAAAAATTAAAACTTTTATCAAATAATGTATTAGAGAGTTTTGCAAAGTTTCTGGATATCCAGTCTTATTAAAAAATCAACTGTAGTTCTGTATACCATCAACTGACAACGGAGCACTTCACAAAAAAATAAAAAATATCAATTGCCTTGGAAAATATTTAACAAAGAATACAAGATCTGTTTGCTGGAAAGTATAAAATGTTATTGCTAACTGTTAAAGAAAGCTTGTAAATTGACAAATGTAATGCATTAGAAATTGCATTTTCAAAGCATGTCTTCAAACATTGTTTTCTTAAATCAATTTCTATCTGTGATGTGTATATTTACAACCCAAAAGTTCTTTACAATGTTATTTTATAAAACTTAGCAAGTTGATTAGAAAATGCTTGCATCCAGCATTAAGAAAAAAAGTTATACTAATAGTACAGATATTGACTATCTTGAAAAGTTTTTAAAAACTGATATGCTGTGTTAATGCAAAGTTGTATGAGAGTAAAGAAGTAGAAAGAAAACCTAGATATAGACACAAGTGTATATGGACTGGTGACAAAAGAAAAAGGTGGCATTGTAGAGAAAGGACAAAAGATGGTCTATCCAATAAAACAATACTTATGAGGTGGTTCATTTAGAACCTATAAGTTTTGGGCAAAATTCCAATGACTTTTAAAAATAATAACAGGGAATATTTTCAGAACTTTGGGATATGAAAGTTTTCTTAAACAAAACACAAAATCTTTAAGCAGAATTTTGGCAAGAAAGAAAAGTCAGCAGTACAGTTTTTACTCTCCTTAATGCTCCTTAAATATCCAATAATGGCAAAATGGCAAAGTAGGAAGATCCAAGTATTGGTTCTTCCACCTAATCAGCCATTGACTGGAAAAAATGACGGAAATTACCTCCGTTGGAATGCAGGAATCTTACTGGCCACTTAAGAATCAGGAGAGTACTTGATGGAGGAAGGGAAGCTGTTTTTGATGAGAATCAGCTACCCTAGTCCCGCTGAGGTTTGTATTCCTGCGTTTTCAGGTATCTAGATAATGCTGGGGCCGGCGCAGGAGGCCTTGTTCTTCAAATATTAGAGGTTATATATTTAGGCTTATCTGGTGTTCCCTGAAGAACTGGCACAGAAGCTTTTCTTGGCTTTTCTGGGCTGCAGTAATTTCCTCTAGTGGCATCGATCAGCATACTTAAAAAGGCAGACCCCTTCTTCCACATGCCCTCTTGCAAGGCACACGGTTAAGAAGCACTTTATAAGGTCGCTATCTGAATACTGAGAAAGTTGGCCAAAAATTCAACGACCACACACAATGAGCACATATCTTGCAAAAACAGTTTGGAAAAATCATAAATGGACACTTTCAAACCTACACAAACAAAATCAATAATTCTGGAGAATTGGGAGAATCCAATTTTCAAAACTATCATATATAATATTCAGAATGTCCAGTTATTTTTAAAAATACAAAACATTTAAAAAATCTGGAAAATGTGGCCCATGGAAAAGATTAAAAAGAGTTTGACAGAAACTACTCCAAAGAAAGCCCCAATATTGGAATTAATGGATTCAATCACAGACTAAAGGATTACATATCAAAGCTGATTTATCATACTAAAATCAACCAATATCATATAACATATTATTAAAATAAAGGAAAAAAATGATCATATCGGTAGTGTCTGAAAAAGCATTTGACAAAACATCCTTTCATGATTAAAAAACACTCAAAAAATAAAAGGGAATTACTTAAATTTGGCAAAAAGTCATCTATGTTTTCATAGAGGCTAAAAACAAACTTAGTAGTGAAATGGTGATAGATTGAAAGTTTTGTTCCTAATATCAAGAAAAAGATAAAGATGTCTGCTCTTACCACTACTATTCAAAATTATAGTAGAGATAATAGGGAAATTAGATGACAAAATGAAATGAAAGACATCCAGAATGAAAAGAAAATAATAAAACTATTTGCATTTGATATGATCTTGTATATAGAACATACTAAGAAATTATAAGAAATAATTAAAGCTAATGAACAATTTCACAAAAATTATAGGATATAAAGCTAATACACAAAAATCTTCTGTATTTTCATACTAACAATAAACTGAAAATGAAATTAATAAGTCAGTTCCATTTAAAAGAGCATCAAAAATCAAAGTACTTAGAAAATTTTTGAAAAAATAAAGACTTAAATACTGAAAGCTAAACAACATAGTTAAAAGAAATGAAAGACCTAAATAAATTGAACAGCATTACAGGTTTGTGGAATAGAAGTTTTATTATTGAAAAAATGTTGTTATTCCCCAAAGTGACTTATATCTCAAATTTTCAATTGCCTTTTTTTTTGCAAAAATACATAAACTGATTCTAAATCTCACATGGAAATGTGAAGTATCAAGAATAGGTAGGAAAACTTGAAAAAGAATAAAGTTGGACTATTCATACTTCCCAAATTTAGAAGACACCATACCAAGCTGTTGTAATCAATGGTGACATATAGATTAAAGGCACAGATTAATAAAGTGAGTTGAGGGTACACAACTAAACATCTACATGTAAGGCCAATTAATGTTTGACAGAAGCACTAAGACAATTTAATAGGGAAAAATAGTCTTTTCCATAATTGGCTCTTGATTCAATATTCACAATCCAAAGAAGGTTGCTGGGCTCCTACATCAAATCATGTCCAAAAACTAAGTCAAATGGATCAAATATCTAAATATATGAACTAAACTGTAAAATTCATATAAATATAAATCTTTGTGATCTTGGATTAAGCAAAAAAATTATAGATATGACACTTAAATTACAAGCAACCAAGGTGGAAAAATATATGAATTAGATTTTATTAAATTAAAATTTTTTTTGAGATTCGTAGAGTGCAATCCAGAAAATAAAATTTACAAAGCAGGAGAAAATATTTGCAAATGATATGCTGGATAAGAGTCTAGTACACAAGATTTTTATATCTTTTACCACATATGGTAAAAATCTTATAATTCAACAATATCTTAAATGCATATTGCTAGGTGACAGAAGACAATAATGGAAAAATTACATATCATATAATTCTAATTATATGATGCCCTGGAAAAGGCAAAATATGGAGAGAATAAATATATCAGCGACTGCCAGTGATTTGAGGGAAGGGAAGGAGGGATGAATAGTTGGAGCACAGGGAATGTTTAGGGCAGTAAAACCATTTCTGTGATACTGATATGTTGAACACTTTTCATTATATATTTGCTAGAACATATAGTACACAAGACAAAGAGGATATCCTAAAATACAAATGGATATTAGTTAATGATGATGTGTTGATACTGGTGCATCAATTGTAACAAAAGTCCCACACTACTCTAAGATATTAATAATAGCATCTGTTGGGGATAAAGATGTGTATAGGAACTCTATATTTCCTGATAATTTTTTCTGTAAATCTAGACTTTCTCTAGAAAATAAAATCTATTCATTTAAAGAAATGCATGCTAAAATTTGTTTTCTGAATCAACATTTTGCAGGAATTTTGCATATGCTTTCTTGCATATTTTGATAGATTAATAAATAATTTTATATTTTTGAGGCCATTGTAAATGATTATTGATTGTAATTATGTTTTTATTAAAGCAATTGACTTTTCTATTCTGTGACATTTCTGTATTCATTTATTGGTTCCAAAGGGGTGTGAGCTGTTCATGTTTATCCTCTGCCTGATTTACCACCTCTTACAGTAAGATTTTGCAGCTTGACTGGGAACAATGGGTGCATGTCATTGTTTCCTTCTTTTCTTTGTGCAAATTTAAAATAAATATTCTTTAAAGTTATATTGTCTCCTGTGAATAAAATCAGTTTTATGTATTTCTTGCTAATGTGAATGCATTTCCATTTTTCTTGTATGATCGTTTTAATTAAGTTACAGTATAATGTTGAGTAGGAGTGATAAGAGAATATTCTGGCCTTGTTCTTGAATTTAGGGGTAAAATATACCTTTTAACATAATTAAGTATTAAGTTACTGATAGGTTTGACATAGAAGTTATCAATTTATTGAAGTTCTCTTTCATTCATACATTGTGTTTTTAGTTATAAATATATAATGGATTTTGTCAAGTGACTTTTCTACTTCAATTGATATGATCAAGTATATTTTCTTCTATGATCTGTCCTTATGCTGTATTGCTGTACTATATTCACTGATTTTTAAATGATGACGTGCCCTAACAAATAGACAATGAATCCCATTTACAATTATGTATAATTATGTATATTTTTTTAAATTGTGAGCTTTGATTTGCTAGTTCTTAGTAGGGAATATTTTCTTCTCTGTTCATGAGAAATGTTGGCCTGTTCTTTTTCTTTTTTCTGATGTCTTTATCTGATTTTAATAGCAGGATAATACTAGTCTCATTTAATGAATTGAGAAGTGCTCCTCTATTTCCCCTTCTCTGGAAGACAAGGTAGAAAAATTTATAATTTCTCCTTTAAACAGTTGATAGAATTCATTGCCAAAATCATTTGGGTGATTTATTTTGTAAGGTTATTTATTATTGTTCCAATTTACTTAATATTAATAGACCTATGCAGAAGAATTTCTGATTCTCTCTGTGTGAGTTTTAGTAGATTGTACCTGTAAGCAATTTCTCTATTTTATTCTAACAAATATGTGGGCTTAGATTTTTGTACTATCCATTTAGCATAATCTTAGTTTTATTGTTTTTTTTTAAACTAGTTTTTGGTTTTATTGATTTTTCTCCTTTAATTTACTGTTTTCAACTGCACACATTTCTTCTACCCTACGTTTATGCTAGCTTCAGCCTTACTTATTATTTTTGTAGTGTCCAATGGTTCAAACTCAACATTTTCATTTTAGGTCCTTCTTGTTTATAGTGTATACATTTAATTCTTTTTAAATCATTTTTATTGTTATTCTATTACAGTCATCTCAAATTTCCCCCCTTTGCCCTCCTTTGCCCATCCCACTCCCTGCTCCCACAGTCAGTTCCCACACTGTGGTCCGTGTCTGTAGATCATTCATAAATGCTCTTTAACTAGACCTTTTCCCTTCTTTCCACCACCGGTCCCCCCCCCCCCCCCCCGCCCCCGGGGTCACTTTCAGCCTGCTACATGTTTCCTGTGGTTCTATTTTGTTCATTACTTTGTTTTGTTCATTAGATTCTAGTTATAGGTGAGATCATATGGTATTTGTCTTTCGGTGACTGGCTTATTTCACTTAGCATGATCTTTTCCAGTTCCATCCATGCTATCACAACAAGTAGTTGCTCCTTTTTTCTTTCTGCTGCAAAATATCCCATTGTGTAAATGCACCACACTTTTCTTTATGTTTCATCTAAACACTACTTTCCTTTAATCTCATAAATATTAACATTATGTTCTAAAATTTTATTTACTTCAAAATATTTTTAAATTTATTTTGATACTTTTTTAATCCAGGTGTTCATTAGAAGTTTTTCATTCAATCTCCAAATATAATTATTTTCTACCTTTCTGTTATTGGTTTTTGTTTAATTCCATTGTAGAACGAGAATGCATTCCATGTCTTTTCTTTTAAATTTGCTGAGTTTTATGACACAATATGTGGCCTATCTTGGTGAATGTTCCCTGTGAGCTTGAGAAATATGTATTGTTTTGTTGTAGAATACAGTATTCTATGTATGTTAATGGAATCCAGTTTATTGATGGTGCTGTTTAGTTTAACTATGTCAGTAGTGATTTTCTTTATGCTGTGTATATCATTATGGAAAGAGTGGCTTTGAATTTTATAATGGTAATAGATTTGTTTATTCTCCTTATAGTTCTAGGGTTTTTCTCCTCTTGTATTTGGACATTGTTGTTATGTTCATTTAGAATGTTTGTGTTTTCTTGAATAATCCTTTTATCATTATTTAATATATATATTCTTAAATTTCTATTCTATGTCTTTAAATTTAATCTTTTGTTTGGAAAAATGAAGACACAGAAAAGTAAAAATTGTTATGTATAAAGAGTTTAAGAATAGTTTAAAATGTTCTTATGTAATTATTGTGTAGCAAAGTACTTCAAACTCAAATAACTTGTTTATTGTTATTATACTCCTTTGACTCAATAATTTAAACAAAGCATAGGAAGCTCAAACTTTTTGGCTTCACTAAGTTACAGGCTTCACTGAGAAGATTTGAAGGGCTATGGCTGACTTAAATGATTGCAGGTCTAATTATCTACAGAATTATTCACTTACATGTTTGGTGTCTGGGCTGGGATGAGTCTAAATAGGTTGACCAACTGGCCCATTTTGCCTGAAACTGAGGGGTTCCCAAGATACAGGACCTTCATTGCCAAAACTAAGACCATCTTGGCCACACAATTGGTCACCATACTCTTAAGTCCAAGCTCAGCTGTAACAATTGATTAGAATATCTCCCATGCCCTCATCATCTGCCTTATGCTTCTCAAAACATGGAGCAAGATTATGAGAGGAAGATTTCTATGAGAGAGTACTTGGAAACAAATGTTTAAAAACGCAAAGCCAGAAACTACAGGACTTCTCACAAATCCAGGGGCCTCACAGAGCATCACTCATTTACAAATGAGTTACAATGGCTACCTGGTGTTTAACAGGAGAGGAATGAGCTATACCACCTTCTGAGAGTGAGTGGCAAAGTCACATTGTAGAAGAGGACCTAGAAGTAATAATGTTGTAGTAATCTTTGAAAAAGACAATCTGCCACAAAATAAGTAATATTGCTTTGTGATACAATTATAACTGTTAAAATCATGAAGAAAGCAAATAGCCCTGACTGGTGTAGCTCAGTGGATTGAGTACAGGCCTGCAAACCAAAGGGTTGCTGGTTTGATTCCCAGTCAGGGCACATGCCTGGATTTGCGGGCCAGGCCCCCAGTGGGGGTCATGCAAGAGGCAAGCACACACTGATGTTTCTCTCCCTCTCTTTCTCCTTCCCTTCCCCTCTCTCTAAAAATAAATAAATAAAATTTTAAAAAAGAAAGCAAATAAATTATCATCTTAAAATTCAGACCAGCAGTTATTAATAAGTAAATAACAGTGAGGTATGACAACAAAGCAAGCTAGTGGCATGTATGGAATTATGGCAACATTTGGTTCTGTATGACTGTGTCTCTTCATATGGCATTCCCCTATCTATATGTCTGTCTCTGTGTCTTTCTCATGTTCTTATAATGACACTAGTCATATTGGATTAAGAGTACACTCTCTTCCATGTCTGGAAAGCTCTTTATCTGTCCTTTGATTCTAAATGGTAGCTTTGCTGGGTAGAGTAATCTTGGTTGTAGGTCCCTGCTTTCCATGACTTTCAATATTTCTTGCCAATCCGTTCTTGCCTGCAAAGTCTCTTTTGAGAAATCAGCTGAAGAGCTTCTCAGACAAGAAAAAAAAAAAAAAAACTAAAACTAAGAGTTCATCATCATCAAACCATTATTAACTGTAATGTTAAAGGGTCTTTGATTTAAGAAAAAGAATATTAAAACAATGGATAATAAAATGACAATAAAAACATAGTTATCACCAATGGAATGTAAAAAAAATACTAAGCAAACTAGAAGAACAGAAACAGAATCATGGATATAGAGGGTGTTTTGATGGTTGCTAGATGGGAGGTGGGTTGTGGGAGAATGACTGGAGAAGTGAAGGGATTAAGAAGTACAAATGGGTAGTTACAGAATAGCCGTGGGGATGTAAATTACAGTATAGGAAATGGAATAGCCAAAGTATTTATACACATGACCCATGGACATGAATAAATGACATGAGCATTGCCTGAGGGAGTATGGGATGTTGGGTGTGGGGGGACAAAGGCAGAAAAATTGGGACAACTGTAATAACATAATCAATAAAACATAATTTAAAGAAAACAGTACATCCTATGCCAGTATTACCTCATATTAATTACACCTGCAAAAGCACTATTTCCAAATAAAATCATATTCACAAGTACCAGGTGTTTGGACTTCAACATATATTTGGGGAAGACACAATTCAACATAGAGTAACACCTATTAAACAGTGGAGTTTATTCCATAGCATTGACTTTAATTTTGGAAAATGTGTTTTCAGTTTGCTTTGAATTGTTTTAATAAGTAGAATTTAGATATAGTTCTCAGGTTTTAATTTTTGTAAGAGCTCAGGGGCATTAAGATCTAGCCATTTCTTTCTCTAAATGTATTTTGGAGTATGTCAAGAAAAATCCATACTTAGGGTAATGTGAAGATTAGAGCTCATCTGGAAATTCTTAGCTTCTGCTCTTCATGTCTGATCTTCTGCAGCACTTCTTGTCCCCAGTCGCTATCTACCTTCCAGGCCCCAACATTAATATAAAACCCAAGGTTAATGGAAAGTTTGTAATAGTAATATTTTATTTTGCCAACCAAATTCATCTTCTAGGGTACATATTTTTAAAGAGCCATTACCATTTTAAATAGTGATATAAAATATGTTTCAAGGAAAACCAGAACTCTCAATTTAATTTATAGCAGCTACTAATCACATCAGTTAGCAAATACTTGAGATGTCTGGGTTTGGGACATGAGGCCTGCAAAAATCTAAAATGCCCTGTTCTTTTCTTAAATTACTTATTCCTTATTGTTAATTGCCCATTTTCCTTCATAATATTATTCCTTTTTTAAACAGGCTTATTGTTTTATAGTTAACATACACTAAACTGTACATATTTAAAGGACACAATTTGATAGTCTAACATGTGTATTTGGTAGCTATTCTTCCATTTTAAAAATGGAAGAGCAACTTATACTATAATCACAATATAAAAATTGTCTAATAATCACACATATCAGAAACATAAGGTCTATCCAGAAGGTATCCAGCTATAATATGAAAAACAGACATTAATTGAAGAAGATACAAGATACAAGAATCATTCTACATGGGACAATGATTCCTCGGTCCCCTTCAAAGCAGGCACCTTGGGACCTCACAGAGTTCTCCTATCAGCTGCCATCAGCTGTTCTGTCATGTTTTCTTGCATCTCATCGACAGTCTGAAATCTCTTCATTTTCAAAGGTGATTTTAGTTTTGAGAAAAGCAGGAAGTCACAGGGCATGAATTCTGGACTGTAAGGTGACTGAGTCAGCTGGGTGATTTGATATTTTACCAAAAAACTATGCAAAAGATGTGATGCATGAGTGTGTGTGTTGTTGTGATGAAGCTGTCAAACACCAGTTGCCTGTAGCTGTAGCTTTCTGAATCATCAGAATAGTTTCCCTGGAGGAATGTTCAAGCTTAACACAAAATCTGATGGAGATTAATTGCTCTAGTTGCTCATTTTGAATGCCATGGCCACACAGTACACATACTCACTCAACAGTGTCTACCACCCCCATGGACTAGTACAGTGAAGTCATCACTATTCAATAAGATGCATTCCAGTCCACTTTCCTTGGCTGCCAGGTTATTTCAATGTCATTCAAACTGTTCTCTTTATGTCAATGATGGCTAGACTTTTTCTGGACAGACTACGTAAATGGATCACTAATATAGAATTTAGATCTTGATTTTACCTCTTAATGACCATAAAAACCTTTGGAAACATTCTCTCATATCTTAGTAGCCTTAGAAAAAGGTTATGGATGGGTAGAGGAAGATTTTAATGATGACTTCAAAAGTTTTTGGTGGTCAAATGAGAAAATAAACTAGAAAATGCAGTTAGGTAATATATTTAAGACTATTTGAGGTAATATATAAAATTTCCAGTGTTCATTATACTTTAAAGGTATTTTACTTATCTCTTACAAGATCCAAGCTAGTGACATAACCATGTAAGGGGACATGCTGGTTCCTTTTTTCCAATGACCCAAATATTCAAATTGCACATGCAAGATATAAATGAGGCTGGAGACATAATTATCAATATTTTTATTTATCCTGTCTTCTACAATTGAATTATTTATTTTTAATGTCTTAAAATATTTGAATAATTAACTTACTAAAGCTGGGTTTTTCCTCTTGCATCTTCGTGATTTAAAAAAATGTATATGATTTCTGGAGAAAATTTAACTATTTCAATGAAAATCCTCACATCCTATCTACCAAAAATATAAGAATATTTCAAATTGAATTTCTAAATATATTAGTGAATGTCCTGAAGGCAGGGATTTGGAATTGTTTATTCTCATTGCTATATCCCCAGTCACATCAGAACACACAACTAATAGTGGAAACTGAATATATAATTTTAAATAGATGAACACATTAATTAAAAAGGCTATACAGATAAAACAGTGTCACAGTGGTTCAGAGCACAGGTTTACAGTGAGACTAACTGACCTCATATCCTGGTTAGCCCCTGGTCACTGGGCACTTTTTACCCTACACAAGTCACTCAGTTTTTCACAATCTCTGTTTTCTTATTTATAATTTATACTATCAAATACATGTAAACTGAATAGAATACTGCATTAACAAGTACCTAATAATAATACATAATTCTTAACAGGTGATACATGCTAAGTACCCCAAAATGATAACTATTATAAACTATCATTTGTCATTTGTTATTTTCAATACATTGAACAGCAATCACTTTTATTTATCACACACTTAGCCAAATTAGGTGTCATTGAAACCTGTGTCTGCCAATGAGGTATAAGGGCAGCTTCCTAGGAAGCTGGATATTTCTTCAATGATAGGAACCTGTAAGTCAGTCTTCCCATTTTTAGTTTCTTACCTTTAGATTTAAAACCAAAGGTGAAGGAAATTGAACATTGCATTTCCCAGATCACAGTCATGGAGAAAGTATGGCAGGGTTTTCACAATAAGAAAGTTTTCACATGGCCAGGTTCAGTGCTTTCCACTGTGACATGTAACTTAACACTTACAAATTGCAGTTTTCTTATTTGCAGAAAAAGAAAGAAAAATGTCTTCCCTTCCTAGGCAACTGTGAAAAATAAATTGCATGCACGTAAAAAGTGCCTGCCACAGAGCAGGCAAACATTATGTCCTGTTTCCTTCTCCATCCTTCCTACTTTCTTCACTTAGCTCACTTTTCCTGCTTGGGTAAACACTACTAATTGCCTTGTCTCACAGTGTTTATGTTTCTTAATAAAGTTTAATCTGTTTTATCTATAATTGGAAATCATTTATTTAACATAAAGATGGTATTCAAAATGGTATTTGTTTCAGGATTCTTAAAAAAAAAAAATCACCAGAGTGCCTGTTAAGAATTGTGAAAATTTTAGTTGCAAGGAAGACTGAAATAGTTATTACTGAACAATAAATAGTTTCTACCCTGTGGGTGGGACTTTATGGAAGGTGAATTGTTGCACAAGATGACTTGACCAGCATGACCTAAGGACAAGATTTGTTTATTTGAATATTCAACAATATTAGATCACAGTGGATGTCTGATGCAGATTTTGTTACATTAATGATGTCCTCACCACTGGGAACATGATGTTGGCTCTATGTTTATGCTTCTCCCTAAAGTTCTGAGAGTTTAACTCCTTTAAAAAAATCTCTTAAACAGAAGTCAGACTTCTGGCAAAGATGAAGGTGTAGGTAGACACATTGTGCCTCCTCGAACAACCAAAGAAGGACAACAAAAAAATTAAAAACAAAAAACAACAGAAGTAACAGAAATTCAAACTGTATGGAAGTCTAACAATCAAGGAGTTAAAGAAGAAACATTCATCCAGATCAGTAGGAGGGGCTGAGAGGGCAACTGGGTGGCGAGGACTACTGTCAAGGCAGTGGCTGGCAGACTGGGTGGTTCCACATTTACATACAGATAAATCAGGAGGAACAATTGGGGAGCCAGACAGACTGTACAACCCAGAGCTCCAGTGCAGGGAAATAAAGCCTCAAACCTCTGACTGAAAACACTGGTGGGGGTTGAGGCAGCAAGAGAAACTCCCAGCTTCAGAGGAGAGTTCATTGGAGAGACCCACAGGGTCCTAGAATGTACACAAGCCTGCTCACCCAGGAATCAGAACCAGAAGGGCCCAATTTGATTGTGGGTAGCCGGGGAAGTGACTGCAAACTGGCAGAGAGCAGAGCGAAGGGCACTCTTCCCTCTTGCACCCCTCCTCAACAGCAACATGGGTTGCAACAGATCAAAGCTCCAGAAAAAAATACAACTAAGCAACGAAGACATAGCCAACCTATCAGATGCACAGTTCAAAACACTGGTAATCACAATGCTCATAGAATTGGTTGAATATGGTCACAAATTAGAGGAAAAAATTAAGGCTATGCTAAGTGAAATAAAGGAAAATGTACAGGAAATCAACAGTGACAGGAAGGAAACTGGGACTCAAATCAATATTTTGGAACAGAGGAAGAAAGAAACATTCAACCAGAACAGAATGAAGAAATACGAATTCAAAAGAAATGAAGAGAGACTTAGAAACCTCCAGGACATCTTTAAACATTCCAACATCCAAATCATAGGGGTACTAGAATGAGAAGAGGAAGAGCAAGAAATTGAAAACTTATTTGAAAACACAATGAAAGAGAACTTCCCCAACCTGGTGACAGAAATAGACTTCCAAGAAGTCCAGGAAGCTCAGAGAATCCCAAATAAGTTGGACCCAAGGAGGAACACACCAAGGCATGTCATAATAACATTACCCAAGATTCAAGAAAAGGAGAGATTCTTAAAAGCAGCAAGAGAAAAGAAGACAGTTACCTACAAAGGAGTACCCATAAGATTGTCAGCTGATTTCTCAAAAGAAACCTTGCAGGCAAGAAGGGGCTAGAAAGAAGTATTTAAAGTCATGAAAGTCAAGGGCCTACATCCAAGATTACTCTATCCAGCAAAGCTATCATTTAGAATAGAAGGGCAGATAAAGTGCTTCCCTGATAAGGTCAAATTAAAGGAAATCATTATCACCAAGCCCTTATTATATGAAATGTTAAAGGACTTATCTAAGGAAAAGAAGATAAAAAATATGAACAGTAAAATGACAACAAACTCACAGTTATTAACAACCACACCTGAAACAAAAACAAAAATGAACTAAGCAAACAACTAGAATTGGAACAAAATCACAGAAATGGAGATCACTTGGAGAGTAATCATAGGGGGAGTAGGAGGGAAAGGGAGTGGGGAAAGTTACAAAGAATAAGTAGCATAAATGGTTGGTAGAAAATAGACAGGGGAAGGTTGAGAATATATAGAAAATGTAGAAGCCAAAGAACTTATATGTATGACAAATGGACATGAACTAAAGCAGGGGAATGCAGGTGGGAGGGAGTGTGCAGGGTGGAGAGGAATAAAGAGGGGGAAATGGCACAACTGTAACAGCATAATCAATAAAATATATTTTAAAAAAAGAAGTCAGCAAACTTTTTCCTATAAATGAACAGACAGTAAATATTTAGGATCTATGGATCTTAAAGTCTCTTTTGAAAAATGATTCAACTCTGCTTTAGAAGAAAGGGAGAAACCATAGACAATGCAGAAACACATGAGTGTGGTCTGTTCCACTGCAATTTTATTCACAAGATATTGAATTCACAAAATTTTGATTTAAATTGATTGAAATAATTAGTTTGTAATTTTAATTTCAAATACCAGTTACACTACTGTATACAAGTTCCTCGTTTAAAATAACAGTATTTTTACAGTTAGAGCCCTATGGAAGGATTTCAGCTTATACAGGGCATTGCTAATCAAAGTTTCATTCACTAGTACTGGACTGCAAAGTGATATTCCAAATAAAGATTTATATATTTTTACAGAAACTTGACAAAAACTTATGTATAATGAATCTAATAATAAAAAATATGGCCCTGGCTGAGTGGTTCTGTTGGTTGGAGCATTGTCCCACACAACAAAATGTCACGGGTTAGATTCCCAGTCAGGGCACATACCAGGATTGTGGGTTCAACCCCTGGTCTGGGTGCATATGAGAGACAACTGATCGATGTTTCTCTCCCAGGTTGATGATTCTCTCTCCCTGTCTCTCTCTGTCTCTCTCTGTCTGTCTCTCTGTCTCTCTCTCTCTCAAATCAATAAAAAAAAAAAAAAAAATCCTCAGGAAAGGATTAAAAAATGTGGACTTGTATTTTGTGTGGTTTTGTTTTTTGTCTTTTATTCCATTTTTAGAGTAATTTAATTTTGTTCCATTCTATAAAAGTATTAGTCCATGATCCACTGAGTAGCTGGGGCAGGTGTCTTACCACCAGTAGAAGAATCACTGCTTCTTGGCATAAGGTGGCGCTAAGGTGAGCATAAGAAAGTTCTCAGCAGAATTGGTGTGTATGTGACAGAGGCTGGGCTGCTTCCCAGGAGGCAGCTGGTAAGCCCATGTCCACAGTCAGAAACCACCAGTAGCCCTGTTTATACACCAAATGCTATAATCGAGTGGACTGGAAATGCTGATGAGAACTGAGCTCCAGGTGGGAGCTTGGCATCATAGATCAGGCCTCCGTTTTTTAACTGCCTGCATATATTGTATAACATTTTGACTAAAAAACACAATTCATTTTATTTTTATATAAGTGAAGTACAACTAACATTAGCAATATTTGACTTAGTACTGTAAGATTTTTCCTTTATTTAATGAGTTGATTTATTTAATTCTGTTCTCTGAACAAAAAAATCCAAACTATTGTGATTTATTAATTCTGTTATAAATATTGCTCTGTGTGCACAGAAACCTCATGTTAGTACATGTACCAAGTAGCTTTGAAATATTCTTGACCAATAACTAGTTAAAAGGTCAAATTCTACAAGCCATGTTCGAGTGCAGGCATTGGCCCACACACCTATGTTCTGTGAGGGTACCTTACCTCCTCACCACAGCCAGCTTTGCTTTCTGTGTGCTGTGAACAGGCTTTCGACCACAGCACCCTGGGAATGTGTTCTAACAGTGGTACATGATAATAAATACAATTGGGATGATAACTAATAACTTTGTACATCTATATAATTTGATTACTATAATGCTTGAACCCAGTTGGATGTAATAAGGGGGCAAGAGTTAAAATGTGAACTTTTCCATCAATATGTGTACACTTAGAAAATCATTTTGTCCAGTATCTTTGTTCTGATTTTCTTTGCTGACTAAGGTATTTGAGTTAACTGGCCCTACAGCAATATTTTTTGTCCTTTTCTTGTTTTAGCTACTATATTAGATATCTGAGAAAACAGAAGATTAACATCATGTCCTGTTCTTTGGGAGCTCACAGATAATTGTGGAGAAAAGGATGCAAACCTGGTTACAATTCAGAGAACTGACTGTTATATAAAAGAATTTGGAACCTTCTGTGGAAACCCATGAGGAAAGTGTGAAGTTAGGGAAAATAATAAGGATTTTCCTAGCCATACTGAAAAATTATATTAACAAAACTTTAAAAAAAAGTTTGAGAGAAAACAATAAATATATCTTCGATGGTGAAATGTTAAATGTCCTATAACTCTTCCGTCCTGTGTTAGACGTTATGTAGGTTATCCCCAGTTCTGTATGTGTTGGTGGCTGTGTTTCAATCAAGCATAAGGCCCCCTCAAAGAACACCTGTGTGTGACCAGACTGATTAATGACCCTCTTCACTACCACCTGAAATTCATCACCATAACTATGAACACTAGTTGACGAATCATAATGGACCAAATAGCTAGGAATGTAAGACTCCTTTATTGATTGTGATTCAGTTACATTTTAAAAACAAATAATTTTTCTTTGTTCCTTGGAACACTTCTGGGTTTTGTTGATCTGCATTTCCAGTTCGTAAGCTCTAAGACCCATTAGTAAATCTGTTTCTTTTATTTATAGCCGAAGCCTCCAGTCTCTTTTTCCATGTGTTGTAGAGCCAGAAGCAAACAGGGAATCAAGGGTGGGGAGACCTGTTTTGTATCAAAACAAAATATTCTTTCCTGAGGAAACCACACTCAGATATGTTCTTGTTGCATATTTCATAGAAAATGACTTCTGAAATAGTTTAACTAATTATACATAAAAACTAAGATGAATGGATAAGAGGGGAGATTGAAAATTAGAAAATGCAAATTTTTTACTTCATTTTCATTGTTGACAGTATTACAGAAGTCACCATTCCTCCCACCGCCACTTTGTCTACCTCAACCCAGCACTTACCCCTCTGCCCCCAGATTATCACCACACAGTTGTCTGCAGACTATATATATACGTGTTCCTTGGCTAATGCCCAAACCTTCTTTCATCCAGTCCCTCCCTCCCTCCCCCTTCCCTCTGACAGCAGTCTGTCTTTTCCATGTGTCCATTCTTCTGTTTCTGTTTTGTTCATCAGTTTATTTTGTTCATCAAAGTCCAGGTATAAGTGAGCTCATGTGGTATTTGTGTTTCACTGACTAGCCCATTTCACTTAGCATGATAGTCTCCAGGTCTATACATGCTGTTGCAAAAGGTAAGATGTCCTTTTTTATACGGCTGCATAGAAAATACAATTTAAATGCTAAATAAGGAACACATAATCCAAGATAGTATAGGTGGAATGTTGGAAAAATAATCTAGGAAGATTGAACATTAAAGAGTAAGGAAATAATGAACTAATTTGGAAAAATTTATTTAAGTTGTTAAACTAGATGCAAAAGACATAGATGTTTTGCTGAAGGAATTTCCCCAATACCAAATATAAGATAGCATGTTCTTCTTTTTCTGTTATTTATAATCTCTTCTCTTGGTTCTGTGACATGGCCATGTATTTCCCAAGAACCAATAGTGTCAAGTGGAATCATTGTATTTATTTTTAGGGTGACCTGCCAGAACAAAATAGAGAGAGCATCGTGTCCAGAGTTTGAAATCCTGGGCTCCAGCTTTGACCGTGTTTCTAATTTATGGCCTTAAAGAATTTGTGTAAGACTTCAGCATTCCAGTTTCCTTACCAATAAAATGGTAGGAAAAAAATTATGTCTATTTTAGGTTATCAGAAAGATAAAATGCAATGACATATACAAAGACATAAAAGGATTTCTAAGATCATTCTAAATTTAAAGCATGAAATTTGATAAATCTGTTTTTTGGGTTTTTTTTTTTTTCCACAGTCTCCTAAATTCTTGTCCTGGAATACTAGAATCTGTTTAATTAAGCCACAACTCTCACTTTATTATTTTATGTGAATCACCTCCACATTCAACTGGCTCCTTTTCAACTTTCATCTCTGTCATCTCATGCTGTTTCCCCCATGAAAGAAAAATTGCTGTCACAGTACCAAGAGTCACATACAGATGTGATAACAGAAGATGGAATAAGAGAAACTCGCTGTCCCTGTGAATCTCTAATGTGCTACTGTTCGGTGCATCACCTTCCAAACAAACCCCACAAAATACTTACCCTCTCATCACATTGGTCCGGATTTGATTATGTATCCATTCTAAACCAACCACTGGGAAAGGAGCTTGAGTCTAATCCAACCACTGGAAATATGAACTTGAGGACTATGGTAAATTTGTAATTGAACCCAATTTGATTGCCTGATACACAGGAAAGCCAATCACTAAAGCACTGAATATGCAATAAGGAAAGAGTTTATTTTGAGAGGCAGCTGAAAACAAAGATGGAATAAGGCCCAGATCTGTGTTCCAGGAGGCAAAAGACCAAGAGTTTTAAGGAATTTGAAAAGGATTAGTGAGAACAGTTATGCAGAAGTGCCCACAAGGGAAGTTTTAATTGTAGGAATTTGGCACTTGACTGTTTGTGATAAAGGGTGGAAGCACCAGACCTTCCTAGATGAGGGACCTTTCACTTCTGAAAGAATTCCAAAGTTCAAGATCTGGTTATGTCCTGATCCTTTTGTTCCCTGGATGTGGGGGAAACTTTGGTCCCTGGTGCTGCTGGAGGCCCAAATTGCCTCCTCTGCAAAAGCTTCAGCTGCATGACTTAAGGCTTTGGTCTGTTGTCTTTGTAGAGAAACTCAGCAGCTTTTTAGAAACCGGAGAGGACAACCTGAGCTTGTTCTGGGGTTACAAGTTTAGATCAGTCAAAACCTAACTCTAAAGAAAGCTTTTGTGTGGGAAGAACCAGGATTTTGCTGAAGTGGAGTAGCTATTTTTGGTAAACAGCAATTAGTGTCTGCCCATAAGTGTTATTCATAATTTAGTACCAATAATTACTCACTTTCATGAAAATAGAGGCATAACACAAATATAATTTTAGAGCCTGGTTCAATATTTGCTTTATTTTCCCCATGAATTTTAAGTTTGGAAATTATTTCCTGTTTTTTTTTCCCAATAATTTTATTGATCTTTTTTAAAAATGTCAGAACCAGACAAATCCATGGGATTTACACTAATAAGTTAAAATTTAAAAAAAATAAAGAAATCACTAGTTCTAAGTAAACATTATATTATATGTTATTCAAAATCAAAATACCAGGGGCTGCAGCAGATTCTTCAATGTATAAGTGTGCAGATAATCACACTCTACAAAATTGGGTTAAGCCAAGTGATTTTCTGTGTGTTAATGCTGGAGTGCTTTTCATCATTACTTTAAATGTACTGTTTTTCTTTTTCTTTCTATAGTTAACAGAGGGAGACAGACTAATTTACATTTTACAATTTTATGAGGAATTTCTATGGAAATGTGGAATAGTTGCTCTCTACCTTTGATATTTTAGTGATATCATGGAATCTTAGTAGATTAACATCAATTAATTCTGGTTGGTCTAACCCATTTTAACAATATCTGATATCGCTTTTTTGTTCCTGATATTTTAACAAACAAGGAAAAAGTGATTCCATTATAAAAGAAAAATAAGCCTTTAAATAAGATATTGCTTTAAGAGTTATGAATATTCTGTGTACATTTATAACACTGATTCACGAAGTCGCTCTACGGATTATTAAGTCACAGCTGGGCTATAATACAGTAGACTTTAATTATTGTTTTCCTTAGGGGGAAACTCACTTAAAAGTTTCAAAGTATTTCATCTATAGTTCATAGAAATTGAATAAGCTAAATTCTGTTTTCATTACTTTAAGTTAAAATCAGGAGAGGCAGGGAAAGCTTCTAAACAATTCTGAATTCTAAAAAAGAATGTTACCTTGACATAAAAATTTCATTTTCTTTTCTAATTCTCAGCCATTCATGTGTCTTTGCAATTCTGTGTAACACGACTTTCCTGAAGAGTACCTGGGTAGCAATGCCCACTGAAAACTAAATCCTTTTGTTTCCTGTTGGCAATAATGGATAGTAACTGAATTTCCAGGGTGATTACCTCCATCGTATCTGGGTTATGTGTTTTCTTACTAACTACTTAACATCAGTCTACATTATAGTAACACCTGAGGAAACTAACATAGCATAATCTTGCTCTACTAATTGGGCTATTTCCTCCTTCTCTGGGCCACCCTCATGACTTGGTTCATGTACCTTTTTGTTATTTTGCTTTTCTTTTTCTGTTGTAGGAACCCTGTTTCATTGACAAGACTGGTTGCTTCTGAACATTAAAAAAAAAAAGAGAAGTGTTTACTCTTTTTAGAACAGTGCCCCTTCCCATTCTGACTGCCACACCCCGCTCCCTCGCCCACAGTCACATGTGCATCATGCTGTCAGGAGTATATTTTGCTGTGTTTTCCTTTAGTGTTGATTATTTTAATAGTTACATTTTTGTGCTGATTAACTGAATCCAGGTCTTATGTGTTGTAGTGCAGATTTTTCTTTAATGACTGAATAAGAGAATTACATGTCAGTAACCCTTTTCTAGAAGCTATATGAATAGATTATAGATATTAAAGAGTAACTCATATTCCTTGTAAAGTTATCTTTTTCTAATTATAGAGTTGCCTCTTTTCTTAATAATGATGCTTGCCTTAAATTCTATTTTGTCTGCTATTAATATCATAACACTGATTACATATTAATGTTTTATTAACTAAAGCCAATACTTTATACAGATTTCCTCATTTTTAATGTCCTTTTTCTGTTCCAGGATAAACTTCCCATTTACTTGTCATGTCTTCCTAGTTTCTTGGCTGCATAGGTTTTTCAGACTTTCCTTGTTTGAAAAACCCTGAGAGTTCTGGGGAGTATTGATCAGATATATTGTAGAATGTCACTGTCTTGGGATTTATCTGCAGGGTTTTTTGGTGTTTTTGTTTTTTTTTTTATCATGGTTAGACTGGGTGCATGGACTATTGGAAGGAATACCACAGAGGCCAAGTGTCAGTCTTATCACACATACTAAGAGTACATGACAGCATCACGACTTATTATTGTTCATACCTTCCTTCATCACAGGGCTGACATCATATTTGTTGGATTTCTCCACTGTAAGGTGGCCTCCTCCTTTGAATACTGTACTGTGGAAGGGAGTCACTATGCACAGCCCACACTTTAAAAGTGAAGAGTTGTTCATTGAGGTTAAAATGTCTACTTAAACTATTTGAAATCTTTCTGCATGAGAAATTCCTTCCTTCCTTCCTTCTTTCCTTCCTTCCTTCCTTTTCTCCTTCCTTCCTCTTTTATTTCTTCCTCATTTATTTATGTCAGTATGAACTAATGGACATTTATACTTTGAGTAATAACCCAACACTACTTTATGCTCGCCACTGTGCAGACTGTTCCAGGTTGGGTCATTGGGAGCTCTTTCAGTTGGTTCGTGTGTTCTCATGACATGCTTCTGCAAACAGAAATTCTTCTAGGCTCATCTTGTATAGTTCTTGCCCTGGTTTTAAGACTAGTTATTTCTCCAAGTATCTCCAATTCTGTTCATTAAAGAATGATGTTAAAATCCAATATCTGAGTCCTATATCTATTTCTCTAAGTTTATTTTAATTAATATTTGTATGGTATATATTTACATATTTTAATTGAAAACATTTCTCTCATACTTTAGATGTGTCTTCTTTTGACATAAAATCATATTTACAAATTCTGATTAACTTAAATTTTCTGTCTTGTAAAAACTGAATTCAATCACTTTTGTTATGATTAATAATAGGTATTAATTCAGATATTATTCTATGTGTGTGTGTGAGAGAGAGCTAGCCAGTTTTTCTTTGCTTTTGATTTCCTTTTCTTTCTTTCTTTCTTTCTTTCTTTCTTTCTTTCTTTCTTTCTTTTTTTTTTACTCTTGGGTTTTCTTAAGTTTTCTCTAACCCTCATTTTCACTTTGATTTTAGAAGTTCAATATTCTATCTTATTTATTTACTTATGTATTTATATATGTATTTATTGTTTTGATAATTCAAAATTTCCACATAAATATTTGATGGAAAAATTACCCAAGTAAATAGTAACTTTACTTTTACCACTTAGACTTGTATTTCAGTTTTATATTTTTTACTGCTACTCAAATTTAATTTTTCAATCAGCATTTACATAGACTTTTATGTAATATTTTTTACTTTATTAAAAAGCCCTGAACTTGATTGAGCAGAATGCCAATATTTGTTACTAAAGGAGTTTATCTTCACTAAAACATTATTATATGAAATGTTAGGAACTTATTTAAGAAAAAGAAGAAGTTCAAAACTATGAACAATAAAATGGCAATAGATACATATCTATCCATTGAATCTAAAAAACAAACTAAGCAAACAAGAAGAAAGGAAACAGAATCATGGACATGGAGAGTTTTTTGACAGTTGCCAGATGGGAGGGGAATGAGTAGGAATGGCTGAAGAGGTGAGGGGATTAAGAAGTACAAATAGGTAGTTACAGAATAGCCATGGGGATGTAAAGTACAGTACAGGAAATGGAGTAGCCCATTTCCCCTGACACGAACAATGGTGTTGGAATTGCCCAAGGGAGTGGAGGGTACTGGGTTCAAGGGGTAAAGGGGAAAAATACGGGACAACTATAATAGCACAAACAATAAAATGTAATTTAAAAATAAATAAATGTTATAAAATACATAGATTTACATTTAAACTTACTAGTTTCTATATTTACCATTAATTTACCATCCCAGTATTTTTTCCTATGCTCACATCCCCACTTACTGAATTTTCTGGGATCATTCTTTTGACCTTGGTGGAGTCTGGACTGGAGGAGCATAGACGTGGGTCCACATCCAGGTTGCTGGTGAAAGAGGGACAAGTGCATTTCAACTGCTTGCTTGTTATGAAAGGTAGCTTCTCAAAGAGCCCTCATCTGTTGCATAAAGAAAATAGTTCTGCATAACTAGTTACCCCAAACATGTGAGGTTTAAAACAGCACACACATTTTCTGTAGGCCAGGAATTTGTGTCCACTGCTTTACTATATCCCTCAAAAGGCCACAAAGTGTTGGCCAAGTTTTCATTTGAAGGCTCAAGAAGGAAAAGATCTTTCCAGTCTGTTCTCATAGCTGTTGACAGGATTCAGTTTCCTGCAGTCTGTTGGATTGCGGGCCATGCTGCCTGTGAGCTAGTGGCTTCCTCAATTCCTTTCAACCCAGACCTCTTCCACGTGGCTGGCAGCTTATGTCACTAATGTGTGTAACCCAAGGGCTAAATAGAGGGTGAATACGAGCAAGATAGGATCCAAAGTCTTTGGGAATATAATCATAGCAGGAACATGTTATCACTTTTCCATATCCCATTTATAAGAAACAAGATTTGAGATCCACTAAAAACACTCAGGGAGTGGGGAGAACACAAGGGTGTGAATCCTGTGGGTGGGGATCATCAAGGGCCATCTTAAACGTTGTTCTATTACATCTGAATAATGGCATTTCAGTGACAGCCACCTCGTGTGACTGTGAGGCATGAATGAAAAATTGAACATTTCCAGAATTTGTTCAGCCTGTAGTCAGTCAATGCATATTAGATTTTACCATTATTAATCTAGTTAGCCAAAATACACTTCTCTGTATTTAGCATTTCTAGTGCTTCCTGGTTTAACTGATTTGTATGTTTGGTCTCTGTAATGACCCTTATTGTAAAATACATCAATTTGACAGGACAAAGCTGTGCTTCCTTTGGAAATTCACACAGCTTCTCATAATGAATGATAAGCGAATGATTCAGATTTAATGTGTTAAAATCTATTTGTGTTACCATGAAAAAAAATAGAATGGTTTTTCACTCTAAGTTATTCTACATGTTTAGTAACAGATTTTTGGAGGGCTGTTTTGTGTACATTTACATTTGCTTGGTATAGATATTGTTGGTATCATAAAACAACCTGAATGTGATGAATTTTTCCTTTCCTCTAGGCTGTTCAGGAGCAGCTTAAGTATCTGCAGCTCTGTCCTGGGAGGAATAATTTAGGTGCAGAGATTAAAAACATTTTATCCTGCTGATACACATTGGTCACTAACATAAGATTAAGAAGGTATTTTTAATACCAAAACCTTCAGCTATTGACTGGAACTTGTAATTGCATATAAACACGTAGAAAGAAATGAAGCTCAAAAGTTCTGTCGGTGTATTTATTGCAAAGTAGCAATTCCTAAGTTTTATATCTTAGCTGTAAAATTTATACTTAGATCAATCATTTTCCCAGGGCCCAGTTTAGGGGTAAATTTAATTTTCTGGGAAATATATTAAATAAAAATGTTAAGTTACAGTAACACACAGGATATACATTTTCCAGTTTATAATGTATAGATTAATAAGAGAGGCATTATAACTTTCCATTTTAGAAAATAATGATGTTCCTGCCAATTATTGACAAAAGTTTAAATGTAATAACACTTTTGATCATACTGCAAGTTGCTATTGAAAGTGCTAAAATTATTGATGAATATTGTGTTTTGATAACTTTTTATCACTTTACAGAAACTAACCAAGGAAGCTGAATTAAAGCAGCTGTCGGGAGAAAAAACATGCAACTTATTTATTGACATCTTGTTTAAAGTAAACTATTTATTGAATATTAAAATTTAAAATGAGTTTAAAGATATTCCATAATTTTTAGATGAGGAATCTGAAACTTCAACAAGTACTGTAATGCCTCTGTGGCAGAGAACCAGTTGGTAAGAAATTATTAAATTATTTTTAACTCCTCACTTTTAGTTTTCTGTTCCTGCTATCATCTGCCTTCTATTTATTTCCATTTTTATGATTACTAATCATGTTGAGAATCTGTTCCAGTATTTATTTGTAATTTACATGCATCTTTTTTGAAAATATTTGTTAAAAAATAAAACTCACTTGTTGCACTGTTTTTTAATTATTAAATTTGAAATGTAATTTAAAAATATCTAGAGACAAGCCCTTTGTCATACATGACATATTTATACATATATACACATACGTACATATATATATAATTCTATTTTGTGTCTTTGACTTTTTATTTTCTTAATACTCCTTTTGAAAGACAGGCTTTTAAATTTTTTATGAAGTCTAACTTAGCTTTTTACATTATTATTAACTAAAGTCCATTGTCTAGTAGACTTTCTTAGTGTTTACCTATTGTCCTTTTTCTATTTCAGAATCACCATACAATATTCTGTATTACATTCATTTGTCATGTCTCTTTAAGCCACTGTTGGCAGTGGCAATTTTTCTGACTGTCTTTGGTTTTCATAACCTTGACAGTTTTGAAGAGTACTGTTAAAGTACTTTTTCGATGAACCCACTATTAAAGTTTTTGTGATTTTTTTCATGATAAGATTGGGGTAATTTGTGGATTATTGAGCAGGAGACCGCAGAAGTAAAGTGCCATTTTCGCCACACTGTGTCAACTGCACATACAATCAACATGATCGATGACTGCCCATGTTGGCCGTATTTGTGTTGGTCAGGTTATTTGACTACAAGACTACCTTCCCCCGCTTGTCACGCTTTCCATACTACGCACATTGAAAGGAAGTCTAAACATGCAGCTAACAAGCTAAGGAGTGTTATTTGAAACTGTTCTTCATGGGACAACTGTCACCTCTCTATATTAATTATTTAATGATTAATTTATATTAATAAGAACACATGGATATTTATTTTATACTTTGGGTAATGACTCACTTATCATCTATTTATTTTGTTGCTCAAATTGTTCTGGATTTGACTATTGAGAGCTGTTTTTGTTGGCTCCCAGCTACTTTGATATAACCCAACAATATGTGTGTGTGTGTTTCTGGTTCTTCAAAATACTTCAGGCTCATCTTGCATAATTCCTCCTGTAGTTAAGATGTGGAGGTTAGAGGTGCTTGTTGCTAAAAGAGTGTTGTTCTTTAGCATCACTCAGCTGAAAGAACAAAAATATGTGTGTTTATTTTAACCTATGTACATAAACATGTCTAGAAATATTTCATTATATAACTATCCATACTTATTTTAAGCTAAACATGAGTTTACGTTATTGTCTTCACACCTGATTCATTAGCACATGTATCACTCTTCCTTCCTCCTCTGTTTTAACTGTAATTTCCATTCCATCAATAAGATTCTTGGCTTTCACCGTCTGCCATTCATTTATTCTATTATTTCACTCCAGTATTATCAGAATTATTAAACTTGATGAGAAAGTTATCAACTAGAGTAAAATATCTGTACTTAGTTCCTTTTGCCTTCAGTTTTATAGACTTGATTTCTTTCTAAAAATACTTAGGTTAGCATTTTTCCCTCTGTCCCCTTCGGTGAGTTGTTTTGTACATTTGTAACACAGTTAGATTCTTCTGTCACATCCTGCATGCTTTCCTGGGTTCTCTCTAACTCCTAAAGGATTTTAAAAATTTGCATGCATTCAATTCCCTCTTTGGGCATAGTTTTGATAAATGTATAGTGTCCTGTATTCACCATTATAATATCACACTGAATAATTTTATTCAGCTGGTGTAGCTCAGTGGATTGAGCGAGGGCCTGCGAACCGAAGGATCGCGGTTCGATTCCCAGTCAGGGCACATGCCTGGGTTGCCAGGCCAGTTCCCGTCAGGGGACATACAAGAGACAACCATACATTGATATTTCTCTCCCTCTCTCCTTCCCTTCCCCTCTAAAGATAAATAAATAAAATCTAAAAGGAAAAAAAAATCTTTAAAAAAATTTTTTTTCTGTGCTTTACCTATTTATCCTTCCCTCTACCTTGTGAGTCCCTAGACATTTTTTTATGTATTTATATTTTATGAGGCAATGTGTTATTGAGAAAGGAGAAATAGAACAATTTAAAGAACAAAGGTACCATTCTAGACCTTGGACAAACCTCCTGGACTCTATGTCAATGTTCTCATCAGTTATTCCTCATTCATCTCTTACCAGAGCTGCTGCAGTGGGAGGGGTCAGCATGTCTGCCACTTTGCTCAGAGAAGTCTATTGCTTGAGAGCACATGCTTTTCCAATTCTTTGTTGTCTCCTTGACCCACAGTCCCCACTGAGAATCCCATCTGCTTTCAGAAGAATGCAGTCTGATCAGTTTCCATAATATTGAGATACAAAAATGTTGTAAGGACATAGTGCCTTTTCCATACAGATCAGTGCCTGACATTTCCCCTTCAGCTGGCTTTTTGCTGTGAGCCGTTACTGTCTCCTTCACTACCTATTCCACAATTTATGGAGCAGGGCATAAACCTGGACCAAGCAGCAAAGGTGCAGTCATCTGGACATAAAATCATGCACTCTTGTACAAAAGGAGAAACATTGGTCCCTTTCTTGTCTCTATAGAGTTTTGTATTTTCCACAGTGTCTAATAACTAGAATCATACAATATGTAACTTTCTCAGGCTGCTTCTCCCATCCTCAATTTTCCCTATGTATTTAAATTTATTCTATGTCTTTTTATGTCTTGACAGTTCTTTTTTTAAAAAAATCATCAAATAATAATGCACTATATAGATGTGCCACTGTATTTACCCATTCAGCTATAAGAGGATATATCGGTTTCTTCCAAATACTGGTGATTATAAATACAACTATGCACAATTCCACATAAACATGGGTTGTCATGTTTAGCTTTGTAAGAAATTGTCAGACTGTATCCCAAAATAGCTCTATAACTTTTTATTCTATCAGTAGATACAAACTCATGTTATCCTACATTCTTACCAGAATGTGACATTCCAATTTGAGAGCAGGGTAGCTAGTCATTCTACAAAGTGTGCAGTGTAGAATATACTCAACTATGACCACACACATTTTTTTTCTTTCCTTGACATCAATAGATAGATAGCCAGGAGAAGTTAAAGGACTTGCCTCATCATGTTCAAAAAAAGAAATATGGAATAGAAAAGATAAGTAAAATAAAGGCAAAATATTTACAGTAATCATCACTAACTTTCTGAAATTCCTTGTTTGTATTTCAGGAGAATTTTTACCCCTTTGTCTAAAAACTGAAATTTCTTTGGCTGAGATTAGCTTTATCAAACAGTCGAATGACTCATCATTAAGAAGTGTACCCAAGAGAAAAGTTGACTATTTTTTAAAAATTATTTGTTTAAAAAATCATAAAAGAGAAAAAACAATATTGGTAGTTTTAATTGGTCTTTTTAATGTATTGGACTGGCATTATTAGTCATGTTATGCTGAGGTTGGAAAGTTACAGTGCCAAGGCCAATGCAAGGGAGATGATAACAAGATAATGACTCTTTTTCAGACATTCAGACAGAATCAATACTGTTTTACTGGAGCTTCAGTGAAAAAAACAACTTGTCATGCCAGCAGCTAAGCAATATGTGTTTATAGAAAGACACCACTGCTTAGAGCTGGCAGCTTGGGAGAGGACAATTGTAGGTGTGATTGCTTATTACTGGTGGTTTCGGGTCATCGGTGCACACAGTGAACTCTGATTAAAAAAGTAACATGAAATGATAGGAAAGCAGTCTTTTATTCTCCAAGTTGCAGCTTCTTTGGGTTTGCAATGTAGCCAGACTGAATCATCATGCAGATGATACTGCTGTCCCTTATAAACAAAGAAAACAAAAAATCCTCATTCAATGAATATTTTCACAATCTTTATAGGAGAGTGTTTTGCATGGCATGGGTCCAGCTCCCACTCGGAGATGCACAGGACCCACACCCACAGATAGGTTCTCCCGTGGGGAATCAGGCCTGCACTATATCTAGACTGCTATGAGACTTGCTTTTGCTAAAACTCCCTCACCCTGAATTGAGGCAGCAAACATTTACTACAAAGTAACTTCCTAAAATCCATGCTAAACCTTCCAAGGACTAGCGTAATGGTTCAACCACTTTTGCCTTTTCATTTGCAAATATCTTCCCTCTGTGGTGTGATTAGCATCATCCTCTCCTTTGTTTTTAGTTAGGGTAACCACCTAAAGCAAACCTGTGCATAGTTAATGAGGACCTTCTTGTAATGTGCCTAGAAAGACAATAAAAGCTCATTGAAGCAAGGGCAAAGGCTTTTGCTTCCCTTGAGAGAAAAACCACTGGCCCTATTTCTCCACAGGATTCGGTAGTCCCTGTGAATTTCTTTTGTCTCAGCTATAACACCGTGGACCCCACGATAGCTGGGGTCCGCAACAGATGTTGAATATTGAGATGGTTTTTGCTATTTCATAAATGAGTAAATAAAAGTACCACCTGATAGAAATAGCATATCATAAAAATGAAAACAGGGATTTGATATGCTGGCCTTCTGGGTTCAACTGCAGATTTCACCCCTTCCTAGTGTGTGGCCAGTGAGCAAGCCTTTGGGCACCAGCCCAGTCTTTTATATAAAGGGGCTGTAACCATGTGAATACCACAGTGTTGTAACAAGGTCAAGAGCTAATATTTCTGCACCACCTAGAATAGTGTATGGCTCACAAGATAAAATTTTTCCATTGAAAGTGTACAATTCAATGGATTTTAATATGTACACAAAATTGTACATCCTACACCATGATCAATTTTAGAATGTTTTTTTACTCTCAAAAGAAATTTTGACCCCAAAGGTCCCCCTCCCCATAGCCACAGGCAGCCATTAACCTACACTCTATCTCTATAGACTGACCTACTCATACAATATGCAGTCTTTTATAACTAGATGCTTTCATTTACCATAATGTTTTTAAGGTTCATTCATGCTATAGCATGTATGATACTGCATTCCTCTTTCTTTTTTACTCTTGTATTCTTTCTATTTTGATTTTATTTTGGAAACAAGTGTTTTAACTGTATATTATGGCAAATAATTTATGTGGGGTTGAACAAATATCCCATGGGGAAAGTAGCTTTTCATTTATAGTTACTCAAGTTTCTGGATTGTCACTTAAGTACTACGATGTCACGTAAGACCATGGGAAGCTCTGATAGTGTCCCTTTCCTAATATTTAGGATTTCTCTTCTTCCTGTTACTTCTACCTGTAATATATTTGATTACCACATTTTCCTTATACTTTTACTCCTGTAGTGGAGAAAGACAAGTATGTCTGTAGTGGATTATTTAACTTTATTTATTTATTTTTAGACAGAGGAGAAGGGAGGGAGAGAAACATCAGTGTGTGGTTGGCTCTCATGCACCCCCAAGTGAGGACCTGGTCTACAACCTAGGCATGTGCCCTGACTGGGAATTGAACCAGTGACCTTTGATTCAAAGGCCAGTACTCAGTCCACTGAGCCACACCAACCTGAGCCATAGAGGTCTATTTGAATATTAAAATATTAGAAGAGGGGATACAATATGTATCTAGCACTAAATACTTTGTAACAAATTTGACTTTTATTTGGAATTAAATGGTAAGTCACTATGGGGTTTTGTTCAGAGAATAATTGAATAATTTTATTTATTTATATTTACTTATATTTTATTAAGATACGATTGCCATATAACACTGTATAAGTTTAGGGTTTAAAAAGTATTGATTTGATACATTTATATATTGCAATATGATTACCCCTGTAGCATTAACACCTCTATTATATCACATAATTATCATTTCTTTTTTTGTGTGATGAGAACAATTAAGATTTACTTTCTTGGTAATTTTAAATTATATAATACCATATTGTTGTGTACAATTACAATACTATGCACTAGGTTCCATGACTTATATATTTACTGGTTGCAAGTTTTTACCCTTGAGCAACATATTCTCAACTCCTCTGCTCTCCAGATACTCATAGCTACCATTGTACTCTCTGTCCACAGACCCTGGGCTGTTTTTCTGATATCTCTCATCTCTGTACTAGAAAAGCACAACCAAGGAGCTGGGTGCAAATTGGGGGAAGGTATGAGTTTAGCACTCAGGGCTGGGGGTGTCTGTACCCGGTGCTTGCATCGTTGGGTGCCAATACTTTCAGAATTGGCAGAGTTCTTCATGGATTCCTCAGTGCAATCAGCAGGAACCTTATCCTTTTAATATTTTTTTGATTCCTTATCTGCCTTTTTCCCTATATCCTTCTACCCCCACCCCCAGTCATGAAGGTCCTGTCTCAGTACTCTAGGGGCTACTGGAGAGAAACAGGTTTCTGCAGCCATGTTCCCATACAACTAGGTTAGCCAGGCACTTACTCTCCATTCTCCTTTTCCAGTGGGGAGGTCTCTGCTGCTGGAGAGTTTGACTCTATCCTTGGGTTGAGTGGTGCTGACCTAGCTCCTCTTACCATCTGCACTGCAACCAATATATATATATACTATATATAATCTCAATGGCATACTGGAATCTCCCCTCAGGAAGGCTGGGCTTCCTCCAAGTATTTCTTTTTCATAGGCATCTGACCAGGTCAGCAGTCTCTGGGTTTTTTTTCCCATTGTGGTGAGGGCTTTAGGGTAGGTTCAATGGCTCTGCTGGTTGGTCTGTCTGCCTATTACCAGATGCACGGGTGAGCAAGACTTTTCCTGGGTCTCTCGGCATATGGTACTGGATTCCACAATTCCCCCAAAGGCACTTTTGTCTGTATGTGGATGTCTAATTAGTTATTAAAACAGAGACAAAGGAGGAACATCATATGCTGTCATGATGCTGATATTACATCTTATATTATTTTTATTTCTGACTAATATTCCATTTTACGTACATACCACACTGTGTCTGTCCATTCATCATTGGATAGACGCTGAGATTGTTTTCAGTTTTTGGCTATTATGAATAATGCTGCTATAAACATTTATGTAGTTGTTGTGTAGATATAAGCCATTTTATAGTTAGAAAAAAGAGAAACAGAACAATGAAAAATAGCTCTAAATTTTATTGTAACAGGCAGTGTTTTGATTGACTGGCTCTTGTTACTGGCAACTTCCGAGCAGGGAGCTGGCCCTGCCCCAGCACAGTCTGAACTGTTGACTGGTCAGGTGATCCACGGGTTACTGACTTGCCCAGAAAAAAATTCAAGAGCGAGTCAAAGTCAGAACAAAACACATTTTATTTAGGTAGAGAAAAAGAAAAGGGCCAGGTTATAGGTGTCGGTAAGAAAGAAGCTGAGATACATGTCCAAGGGGGCACTTCCCTTGTGAGCTGCTCAAGCGGTCAGTTAGATCTTGGGAGGGAGGAGTTGCCTCTAAGCCTAGATTCTGAGTCCACCTTCTGGTTGGGTTATTGGGACTTCCAGGACCACCGACCACCACAGGGGTTTTCTGCCATAAAATGCTTCCCTTTGATCATGGTTGGAGGTGGGGCTTTGGTGGGAAGATACAGGCTCCTACTTCCTCACACCACTTGTAGGATTTTTCACTAACTTCTTTCTATGGTGTCTCATTATGTTCTCTCTCTCTTTTTTTCCACCAAAACCTTCTGTTCAGGTTACATGTTCCACTTAATTTTTATTATATTATTTGAATCAAGTTTCATTATGTAGCCGCAATGCCACATTCTTTTAAAAACCTCCTTGATCAGCTTGACTGAAATTGTTGGATTGCTTCTTCCTTCATCTGAACCTTATGAAACTTACTTTGCCTGGAACTTACTATATTTTGGTTGAGTGTCTAGGTACCTACCAACTCCCCCACCCCCAAACACTTAAAAAGGGGAAAAAAACTTTTGTCTCTGGATTAAAATGAAAAGCACTTCTCAAGTAAGAAAAATATCATTTAATATACATTATATGACATATACATATTTTATTCAAGATATATCACATCTTAATATGTTAAGATACACTTAACATATGCCAAAATAGAAGCAATCCCTCCAGTTGAATAATGTATAACTTGTTAAAAAATTATTTTTCCCAAATAAAGCTTGCAAGAAGCTATAAAATCCTTGTTTATGTGTAGCAATTAATAGACCCTCGAATGTCTAATTTTAATTGTCCTTTTTTGAGGCAAGTAGGTGGCAGAAAATAATACTAATCACTCTCCTCACCATTCTGCATGCCATCGGTGCTGATGTGTGTAACCTTTCAAGGCACAGTGACTGCATGACATGATATGTGACAGGAAGCTCTCATATTTTATTTTGAGATAAAGACAAAACTGAAAAATATATTCATTCAACATACCATATTATAAGCATCTTCAAAGTAGAAGCTGGTTGAACATGAATACGAGACAGGCAAGTCAGCCAGGACAGATGGATTAGAGAAACTGAGGTAGTTAAACAAGCAGTTTGCAGCCATCTAGTAAATCCTATCTTTCCTAAATCAAGGACACTTAAGAGTAAATGGTTGTACTGCTTCTCCCTAACCACAGGTAAATAGCTTAAATCACTCTACTCAGGGAGATAGCAGAAATTCAATTAGTGCCATTTACCTACCATATTCAATGACAGATGAAGTTAAGGGAATAAATCTCATTTTGGTATATCAGCATAAAGCTGATGAATATTCTATTGAGATCCTCCTCGGAACCTCCCCTAAGCCCTCATCCTTTAAAAACCCTCAAAACAAAGTTCCCAGGGTGCACTCTCCCTCCCAGGAGCATGCCCCCATTTCTCTGACTTCTGAGTGAGCTAAAGCAGCCCCCCTAGACTCATTTCTTTCCTATAACATTTCCAGACACACAAGACAGCCTTGTTGAGGCTCTCCTAGTGCTTCCAATATCCTAAGCTCATCCTTGTTTTGCTGTCCCCAGCTTTGATAAAAATTCTCTCAAAAATCACCTGGATTTGTGAAATCTTTACTACACTATCTTTACTACAAGAAGTCAAGAACCCACACACTACTGGCTGCCCTAGGCAAACCTGCTGAGGCCCAGGTCCGCTTTCTGGTAACAAATACACTTTATGTCCCCATGATACCTACTATGGTACTTTCTGTGAGATAAACCACTGTCTGAGCACACTACATCATGTGGTGCGAGAAGGAAATTTTCATCATTTGCAAGGCTAACTGTACTGCATGGGTGCAAATCTACTGTGGTCTCCTTGTTGATACCTGTATTAGGACTGTCATGCCAATATATAGCAGACTGGGTAACTGAAACAACAAAAATGTATTTTCTCATAGTTTTTTGAGGCCAGAAGTCTGACACTAAGGTGTGAGCAGGGATGGTTCCTTCTGAAGGCCATGAGTGAAGGGTTTCTTCCAGTCCCCTCTCTCTGGCTTGTAGATGGCTGTCTTCTCTCTGTGTCTTCATATCATTTTTTTTTCCTTTGTATGTGTCTGCGTTCAAATTTCCTCTTCTTCTAAGAACACCAGTTGTATCAAATGAAGGCCCACCCTAATAATTTCATTTTAACTTAATTGTCTCTTCAAAGATCCAGTCACCAAACATGGTCACTTCCTGAGGTACTGGTAGTTAAAACTTTAATATATGAAATTTAGGAAGGGGCACACAATTCAACCCATTACATTGCATCAATATGCTGAATGCATGGGACTGAACACAACAAAGATTTTGCTAACACTAAACTAGAATCAATTTGAAATAAAATATGCTTGTGATGACATTTTCAGGAAAGTTAAAAAACCATCTCCCCACATCTTCATTCCCAAGGATGTGGGGTGAGAATATTAACTATTGAACTATATATCTGCATTTATCTTTTCATACTGAGACCCCTCCCCATAAATGCATACGGAGGAGCTGTGATTACATAAGGCAGGACTTGTTATAACTTTCTTCCACAGATGTGAAAACTGGCTCTGAATTGTTAACTGACTCACCTAAGCCACCAGGTAGGTCATCGACTTCCCAATGTCTTGATTTGTTTTATGATGATTTACATATACAGTCTAATCAGTTTGCTCATCAGCAGCTGTATGACAAAATGATATTCCCACTCCCTTTTCCTTAAGCTGTTCTGAAATTGGATCATTACACTTACCCTTTTGTTACCACAAGAAACACTTGCTTATAAGTTAATTCAAAGAAAATCTAAATTTGTAAGATTAGGGTGTAATTATAATGTGCTGCTCATCTTCTTGTAGTTCCCTGGGGCAGTGAATGTGGCAGGCAGAATAACAGCATTTCAAAGATGTCCCTGTTCTGGTCCCCAGAAACTGTGAATATGTTAGGTTCACTGGGGAAAAAAATGGTTAGATGGAATTAATGTGGCCAATCAGCTGACCTAGAAAGGAGAAAATTATCCTGGGTTTTTGGGTGGACACAAAGTAATCACAAGGGTCTTCAAATGTGAAAGAGGAAGGCAGAAAAATTGGGTGGTGTGATGTGAGGAGGACCCAACTTACCAGCACTGGCTTTGAAGATATAGACCTCGGTGTTATATTTTATTTGGCCTAGCTCATTTAAATCAAAATCACCCTTTTGGTAAAAATTAAGTCTTCCATTTCAAAAACGATTAGAAGTACAACCCTTAAATTATTAAAACTTGAAGCAAATTGCTCAAGTAATTAGTAAGCATGAGAGTTCAGTTCAATTATGGGTATCTCTGTACTAAAGATGCAAAAAATTATGCTCTTTTTTTAAATTATCATGCATACCAACAGATTTTGCTCAATAGCTTCTTGCTATCCCAGTTTACTGATGGAGCAGTATTACTGGCTTAATACAGAAGTGAGAAGTTGGTTTATAAATGGGTAGGTTAAAAAAATGAAAATGTGAAATACCTTACAATCATTCAGAAATTATCTATTTTATAAATTTTACATAATATATACCTGTGTAATTATGTATCATATATACTTTTTATTTATTACTTATAAACACATTTATAAAGGAAAATTTAAATAAATCAGAAACCATGATTACTTTTTAAAAAGATTTTATTTATTTATTTTTAGAGAGAGAGAAAGAGAGGGAGAGAAACATCACTGTGTGGTTGCCCCTTGTACGCCCCCATGGGGACATGGTTCACAACCCAGGTATGTGCCCTGACTGGGAATTGAAGGTGCAGCCCTTTGATTCACAGGCCAGCACTCAATCCACTGAGCCACACCATCCAGGGCTCATGATTACTTTTTTATTTAAATTTATTGGGGTGACATTGGTTAATAAGGTATATAGGTTTTAAGTGTACATTTCTGTGATACATGTCCTGTATATTGTATTGTGTGCCCAACACCCAAAATCAAATCATTGTCCATCACCATATATTCAGCTGCCTTTGCCCTTCATTACTTCCTCCCTCCCCTTCCCCTCTGGTAACCGCCGCACTGTTGTCTGTGTCTATGAGTTTCAGTTTTATGATTTTTTAAATGACATCAATCTTGTAATATTGAATAAATAGGCGGAATGTGCTGTTAAGCCATAGCTGAATGTGGTATTTTTCCATACCACCCAGACATTTATCCTTGAAGTTGAAGCCAAAATATCACTTCATAATCTCATGCTTTTTGAGGGCAATTGTGTTTTTGACTTTCACAGGTTAAGCTGTCATTCCTTTTGCATTTCTTCTGATCTCATAGTCTCTTGACTATATAGCACCTATCAAAATGAATTAGTTTTGTTTCCCTGCTAAAGGTGAAATAATTCAGGAAAAGAAGAGACCCTTATTAATCCCTATATTCCATGTGCTAAAGTAAGGTACTTAATAATGTATGCTAAAGTATATTCACATACATCTACATATGAATATTTTCTTTCCTTATTGTAAGATTATACTTTTACCTAATTTCTACCAATTTGTTCTGAGATCCTGATGCATTAATTTCATACCTTATCCTTTCACTTCAGCATTATTTTGCCACCTCAGGTTTTTCTTCTAAGCATCTATGTGTTCAGACTTTTGTAGTTATTGAGAGTATTTGAAAATTATTGGAGGTGTTAGCGCTAGGAAATAAGTGATCCTGGCAGCTAACTGGGTTAAAATTTCTAAAAACAGAGCCTAGCAGCCATTTCTGGACAGGGGCCTCTCATGCAGACTACACTTTGGGGAGAATTCTGCACTAAACATCCTGCCTTTGCTGAACTGCCTGCTTGCACTGTGTTTCTGCCATCAAGCCAGCTCTTATGGAGTTCCTGGAATCCTATTTCAACCAATAGGACTGAAGCTTTTCCCATCCAATCAGAGTAGCTCTGTTCTGACCAGTAATAACAGTGCCTTTTGGACCAATCAAACTGTGAGAATCTGTAGCCCTTATTTGCATGAGGATCCACCAATTGAGAACCTCTGGTGGGAGTTTCTGTCCTTATAAGCCAGTTCCCCTCTGTCTTGAAGAATACACTTTCCCTTTCCACCTAAGACTGAAAATTGTTCACTGGTTGAGCTGAACTATGGAAGATGGAAGATGTACTGACCACAGGAGCAGATAAGTGCAGACTGAAGCTGATGGGAAGACAAAGGATCAGATTGAAGCACAGCAGAGCAGATAAGCACAGTGCAGACCAACAATGAGCAGAGCAGAGCAGAGCAGGGCTGTGCTGTGTAGCCAGAGAAGGGCTGGGCTCTAGGGCAACCTGGCAACTATGCTGTATCACAACTGAACTGAGTTAATCAAATAGTGTCCTTCTTTACTGTGCCCCAAATTGGAAATTCTTATTGGAGTTGATTTGACGCTAAGGAGTATTTGTTGGCAGAAAGAATTATAGATTGTTTGAGACATACTTCAGAAAAGTTCTCTGAAGTTATAGACTGTGGCCTGAAGGTAAAATGAAGTGAGAGTGCTGTAGAATATAGGATGAAACTCAAAGCAGGGATGCTTGGGCCTATTGCTATAGCTCAAGTGAGACAACGAATCAGAAATAGGAAGTGGTTTCACAGAGGTGACATGTAACAAGATCGTTGTACATGAGAGGAAAAGAAAAAGAGAAGTTTAGAATGCCTTCTACATTGTCAGCCAAATTCAAGTAGGTGCTTTATTATGAAGTATTTATTATTAAAACTCTCCAGTAATTATTCATACTCTGTTACTCTTAATAAAAGTGTAATGCTGCCCAAGACTTTTTCTTTCACTTCTCAAGTTTCTGGATATACTTTCCTTGCCACCATACATCATCAAGTGAGCACTGAAGTGTTACAAAGGTCAACTTTTTTATCTGTATCTGATACTATGAATAGATTTAAAAAAATTTTAACTAAACCTAAAAAAAATGAACTAAGCAAACAACTAGAACAGGAACAGGATTACAGAAATAGAGATCACATGGAGGGTTGTCAGCAGGGAAGGGAAGGGGAAATGGGGGAAAATGTATAGGGAATAAGAAGCATAATTGGTAGGTACAAAACAGACAAGGGGAGGTTAAGAATAGTGTAGGAAATGTAGAAGCCAAAGAACTTATATGTATGACCCATGGACGTGAACTAAGTGGGGGATGCTGGTGGGAGGGGGTGTGCAGGGCAGAGGGAAATGAAGGGGAAAAATGGGACAACTGTAATAGTGTAATCAATAACATATATTTAAAAATAGAAAGTATTTTAAATATAAGTATGTTAATCACCTCATAGGAAAAAGCACTTTATTGAACTGAGTCCATTTGAGCCAGCATTAAACTCGTGTTTCTGTCTTTTCTATGAAAATGGCTTGATTTGAGTTTTATAAAGTGGTCATATACAATAAGTCATAGAGTTATCTATAATAATTTTGATTTTGTAAAACTTCAGACAACATGGTATACTTAAATTAAGGGATGATATTAATTCAATTGGATGCTGTTTTTCCAACATAGGGATGTGTGATGAGGTCAGATGGAGTTAGCATGACTGAAACAAAAATCTTATTCATAAAAACTGGTTTTTATATTCAATTTGGGAAGTGGAATTCTCCTTTAAAGATAATAGTTTAATAAGATCATATATTGCAATTCAGGATTTTATAATGTAATTTTTTAGTTTTACTTTTATACCTTACAAGATAAAAAAATTAAAAACATCAATTCATTTGGCTATTTTAGAACATCCTGGCTTAAGAACTCTAACTCCAGAAACTAGTTCTAAAATATCAACCTCAGCTAGTTTAATTTTAACCATTATTCTCTTTTTAGTAAGAATATATCACACATAAATATGGAAGTATGAGCAGTTAATATAAAAGTAGATATTGAGCCATTTATCTTCTCACTTTGAAAAAGTCTGACAATTTTTAAAATTCAGGCCGCATGCTTCACAAACATAAACCCAAGGGAGTGGAAATATCCATTCTGCAGAATGATAAACACAAAATTTCATGTAACATTTTCTTCAGACATAGACACATGTCCCTATAAGGAAAAAAATAAATGGTGATTAGAAAAAAAGTGAACACATTTGAATTGCTGCAACTTGATTAAATAAATGGAAAAACTAGGCCCTATTATTTTTTACATTGTAATGAATGCTTCATCATTTTAACAAATATATAATAGTGTCATAACAAATCAAATAACCATTACAAAAATCTTTGTAGAATAAGATGTTCTTTTTTTTCACTAGAAAGGATACAGTAATGTTGCCGACATTGTGGCATGCCTGCTGGTTTTCATAAGAGCTAGCTACTGTTCTTTGGCAAGCAAAAATTTCCCCTGTGTCCCAAATCGAATACCTCCAAAGAGTGGGGGGGTGCAGTAAGAGTTATTTATGAGCTCACACTTTCTGCATCAGCTATGTTAACATTGATTTAGTTCTGAGCAAGCATTCTTGGTTGGTACTATATTTTTAGGATTATATAGTTACACAACTGCCCCTATCAGTGTCTGGGGTTCATTGAACAACCTAATCAAAGGTGGACTTTTCTTTGCTAGTATGTCTTATTTACATGACTAATGGCTTTATTTATCTTTGCTCTAATCACTGATATTTAATGTAGAATTTGGCATTCTAATCACTGCAAGCAGCAAAGAAGAAAGGAAGACATAAAGCCATATAAATTAGAAAGGAGGAAATAAATAAATTCCTATTTGCAGATGATATGGTAGTTTTCATAGAAAACCAAATGATTATATAAGAAAAAATTCCTGGAATTGATAAATGATTTTAGTAAGGTCAAAAGACACAAAGTTAATGCAAAAAAGTGAATTTTATTTCTAAATACTAACAATGAATATGCAAAAATCAAACTTCAATATATAATAGTATTTACAAACACTTAAAAAGAATATGAAACATTTAGTTGTATTTCTAACAAAAGAACAGGACATGTATAATGAAATCTATAAAGTGTTGAGGAAACAAATAAAAAAGCCATAAATAATGGATTGGAACACTCAATACAATAAAGATGCCAATTATACCCAAATTGATTTATGTATTTGATGCAATTTCTATAAAAATCCTAGTGAGTTTTTTGTAGAAATAAACAAGTATACAACATAATTTACATAAAAAGACAAAGATATTAAAATATGTAAAAAAATTGAAATAGAAGGATAAAGTTCAAGGAACGATCTATGAATTTCCAGACTTGATATAGAGTGATGGTGCAGTACAGTGCTGTTCAGTACAGTAATGAAGACTGCATGGCTTTGGCTGAAGAGTAAACATATAAGTTCATAGAAGAGAATAAGAAGCTAATAAATAGATCCAAATCAACTTGCCCAATTTATTTTTGATAAAGACACAAAAGCTATTTAATAGAAAAAGATAGATTTTTCAACAAACAAGGCTGTAATTATGGTATATCTGTAAGCAAAAAATATGGATCAAGATGTAAACCTATGTTATTTACAAATAACTCCAAGTTGATTATGAATTTAATGTAAAATGTAAAAACATAAAAGTTTTAGAACAAAACAGGAGGTGATTAGGATCTGGGGTGAATAAAAAAGCTCTTAAGCTCAACCATAATTTGCTCCATAATGAAATGATTGATAAATAAATGGCTTGGAAAATCTTTACTAATAACAAGCAACTCTGGAGGAGAGAGACAAAGATCCTTCATAATTAAGCTTCTGATGTCTGATTAAAAGTAATTATTACAAATAAATAATTACTTGTTAAAAATAATTACATTCAGAAATATTTCTCAAAAACAAGATGATGTGTATTAGCACCCTAAAAAAACTTTTTTCCTCCCTAGGAAAATCAACAACCAACTGTTGAGTGGAAATATGTTCTTTCTAATGAAATGAATAAGTATTTAATTGCAGGAAAAAAGATTAAAAGGAAATAAAATCAAAATAGTTTTTATTTGTCATCTACACAATTGAAAACAAACAGTATCTTTTGTGACTTCAAACATAAGCTATATCTCACCAAACTGTTATTTTTCATAAATTTAACACTTATACAGTACCAGCTTTGCAAGAAATTATGAGATTACAACTCCTATTACTGCAGTGGAGAGTCTAGAAAAAAAATGAAACTAAGAATTAGCAAAATATATTCAAAGTCATGAAAAGCAGGGACCTATAGCCAAGACTGCTCTATACAGAAAAGCTATCATTTAGAATCCAATGGCAGATAAAGAGCTTCCCAGACAAGGGGAAAAAAAAAAAAAAAAAAAAAAACTAAAGGAGTTCATCATCCCCAAACCGTTATTATATGAAATGTTAAAGGGACTCATATGGAAAAAGAAAATCAAAACTATGAACAACAAAATGGCAATTAATACATATTTATCAACAATGGAATCTAAACACCAAACTAAGCAAACAAGAAGAAAAGAGTCAGGATCATGGATATAGAGGACGTTTTAATGGTTGCTAGATGGGAGGGAGATGAGAAGGAATGGGTAAAGAGGTGAGGGGATTGAGAAGTACAAGTAGGTACGTACAGAATAGTTATGGGGTTGTAAAATACATTATAGGAAATGGAATAGCCAAAGAATTTATATGCATGACTCATGGACATGAAAAATTATGTGGGGATTACTTGGGGAAGTGGGGAGGGCTGGGTAGAGGGAGGCAAAGAGATAAAAATTCGGACAGCTTTAATAACATAATCAATAAAATATAATTAAAAAGAAAAGAGAAAAATGAAACTAATTGATTAATTGTGTAGCTTTGGTATAAAATTATTATCAGCACTTACCTATAGACTTCAGGTTTAATAATATTGATTTGTGAGGTTATATTTAAAAAATGGGGGTAGTTTTCACAAAGATACAATAACACATTTAATTAATAAAATTCCAGAGCAAATGAGCTAACAAAAATAATGCTAAGAGTGGACATAAAATGTGGATATATAGGTACTTAACATTTCTCTTCCACATATGACATCAGAATATAGAATTACATTATTAAAGTTGACTAGTTTAGAAACATATATTTAAAATGTATCAAAGTTGCCGTGGCTGGTGTGGTTCAGTAGATAGAGAACCAGCCTGTGAACCAAAGGGTCACTGGTTCGATTCCCAGTCAGGGCATATGCCTGGGGTGTGGGTGAAGTCCCCAGTAGGGGATGTAAGAGAGGCAACTACACATTGATGTTTCTCTCCCACTCTTTCTCCTTCCCTTCCCCTCTCTTTAAAAATAAATAAATAGAACCTTAAAAAATAGAATATATCAAAGTTATAAAATATATCATCAGACTCTCATAAGATATATAAAGGTAAATACATAGATTTTATTATATTATGTAAAGTTCTCAGGGGTGTCCAACCTTTTGGCATCTCTGGGCCACACTGGAAGAAGAAGAGTTGTCTTGGGCCACACATTCAATACATTGTGACACAAAATCACAAAAAAAAAAAAAAAAAAAAAAAACACCTTATAATATCTTAAGTAACTTTGTGATTTTGTACTGGGACACATTCATAGCCATGCTGGGATGCATGGGCTCCATGGGCCGCCAGCTGGGCACCCCTGCACAGGAGGGCTAGTGCCAGCACCCAAAGATAACTTACCTTCAAAATTAGCGGACATGAAAAGTATCTAAATAAACACTGACTACGTTACAAAAATACAAAATGTAGAAATTATGTATGATTGCAAGAAAATGGGAAAATGAAATAAATATTTATGGGTTTAAATAGAATATATAACTGTTCAAAAATAAAAATATCAGTGTTAATTTAAAATCCATAGACATAAACCAAGGTTTTCCTGGCCAAATTGGCAATGATGGTTAAAGAACAAGAAATATCACATTCACTTGACTGAACATGGATGAAGGATGCATCTTCCTTATTTCTTCTGATATTTTACCTGGGTTTATTATCATAGCCTGAATGCTCAGAATGGGTTTAGAGTTTTCTAAAAAAACAAGAATCCAAAGATTCTTATTTGGTATGTAGTTTACAATGATATTCAATAGACTATAAAAAAGTATCTAAAGTGCCATGTAATATATTCGTAATCAAAGTTCATAGATAGCCAGGGCATTGCTTAAGTCAAAACACATCATGCAAGTCATGCTTCCCATGGCCTCACTGAGAAACCACGTTCCTGGATACTGACAAGGGTCTAGTGCTCTGGAGAGCTAATTTAATGACATTTAGAGTCTATGACATTGGTCTGCCATGTCACATGTAGTAGGGGTAAATAACACAATGATAAAAGCACCAATAAGTCAGAAATGACAAAACCCACAATTATAAAGCCTTTGGGGTGTTTCAGGTATTTCCTCCTAGAGAATTACCAATATTCATTTAGTGCTTTGAACAATCCTATGGAGTAGGTGCTGCTGCCATCCCACTTTACAAAGGACATGGAGGGAGAGTGGTAGTCAGGTTGTTAGCTCCAACAGAATCACAATTATTCAATTTTTCTCTTTAGGCAAAGAATTGAGAATCTCTCATGCAGAGATTTCGTTTTGAATATTAAAGTATACATCCTTCCAAAGGTCTTGGATTTACACATCATTTGGTAGAAAAATAGGTGTTGAGATGTAAGTCTCTTATTTAATAGACGTGCAAGTCTTCACCTGGTGACCATACGGATGGCAAGTATGACTTGTTCTAAAGTGTCAGTTGGTAAGTATGATGTTAGAAGATCAATGCAACCGAAGTGTATGGTCCCTTAGTAGTTTGCTAGGTGATGAATCAGACATGTTCCGCTTCATATACACAAACTTGTGAACTCGGGTGGATCTAGGGCCATGTAAATGTCTCAGTTTGGAGCTTAAAAAAAATAGAAAGGTGTAGTTGAGTAAATGGTTCTCTCAATTATCTCAAAGAATATTCTGCACATTTTCCCAAACTGGCATTGCAAATGTTAGTATTTTATTTCAGCTCTTCTACAAGGATCCAGCGTTTCATAGTAAACAGGCCATTGAGCCTAGTCCTAGCAGAGTCTGAAGGTTTTAAGGGTGTGCTTCTCATGGCAGGTGGGGTCAACCAACATGCAGTTTAAAGCAGTTTTGAGGCCCAGGAGATTTTAAAACTGTGGGCTACAAGGTCATAGACAATTTACTACTTTTTTCTTTGCTTTGACTTTCAAATATTTAATTTTATTTATTTATTTTTTTCTTTCAATTTTTATTTTAATTGTTGATCTTGTACAGTTTTATGTCTTTTACTCCCACCCCAACCCACCACCCCAGCCCTCCCCACCTCCCTCCCATTTCCACCCCCCATAGTTTTTGTCCATGTGTCCTTTATACTTGTTCCTGTAAACCCTTCCCCTTTTCCTCTGAAATTCCCTCCCCTCTCCCTTCTGGTGACTTTCAGCCTGTTCTCAATTTCAATGTCTTTGGTTATATTATGCTTGTTTGTTTGTTTTGTTGATTAGGTTCCTGTTAAAGGTGAGATCATATGGTATTTGTCTTTCACTGCCTGGCTTATTTCACTTAGCATGATGCTCTCAAGTTCCATCCATGTTAATTTTAAACTTGATATCCCTTTTCAAAACTTGATGCTTTGTGTGTCCTAATTCAAACCTGTCTACAAAAAGGTTGATAAGTTATCTCTGACATAGGAAATTATTTTTTTGCCATCAGGAATATTGTCTGGGACACTGAGGGATTTTTTTTCCCCCCACAACCCCTTTAACTGAGCTGACACACCTGCAAATAGAGGGTGTGATTGGGCTTTTGGAAACTTGGATGGTGTAGCACCATGGAACTTATCTTTCTTAATGACCACCCAGGGCTGCTGGAGAAAATGAGACAATGATTCAGTGGCATATGTAGCTAGGAGACTAATACTAAAAATAGAGGGGTTCGTTGCTGCAAATCCTTAAAAAGATAATACATTTATAACATTCCACGTAAACGTGTGGTCTTGACTGGGCCAAGAGAAAAAGAATGAATGCAATGCAGCGTGTGATGATTCTGCCCTCCAAGGACCATTGCATAAGCTCACACCTAAGGAGAACCAGATTTTGTTTTAATGACTCTCTAGCTGTTTGGTGAAACCTGTGGACCCTTATCAGAATAACATTTTAAAATGCTTCAAATAAAATGCATAGGATTTACAAAGAAAAACAATTGTATAAAAATATATTTTGATCTTCAAGTCAAGAGCCATAAGCTTGCTAAATCAGCTAGGAGATGAGTAGAGAAGTGAGCATCCTCTTGAGTCCCAAAAGTGTTCGTTCACACACTGCGCTTGCTTTTCCAATGTTGGAACATGATATTTGACATTTATCCTGTGGGCAAAAATACTATGGCTTAGGACACAAAAATGACTTTGGCAAATAAACACTTCAGTTTTTTTTTTTTTAAACAGAATTAGAATACTTAGTTTTAGCATAAGAAATAAGACTTAAATGACCATTGTGTCATTAAAGGGTATTGTAACTGTTTTGAGACTGGCACACTTACAAAAAACTTCATGAGGAATAAATTAAATGCTCACACATTTTGGAGAAAAAAACATATCTCAAAACTAACAATTCACTTTTAATATATAAAAATCTCAGTTTGTATATAGCAATCATTCTTTTTATGTGACCTGGGATCACTGTAAGATCATAGCAAAATGACTGCTTTCCTTTTGTTTTTGTTTTTTAAGTGCATGGAAGTTACAAAGCTCAATTTTTAAGCAATAAACTAGATAACAAATTTTGTAACCAGGATAGATTAAAGTTTTTGACTAAATGAATTTTCTTGCCAAAGGGGCTTACAGTACTTCATTGAATCTATTTTCCTGACAGAATAAATCATTGCATGTGACAAAATGCAGTTCCTCAGAAAGGATTTAGTTTTTTCCCCAAATCCATTCCCTTTGTAGAAATATATTTTGCAAGACAGCAGCAGTTCCCAATCTTAGACTTATTGGGGAGAGCTGTATTTATACTCAGCAGTGTAAGTGTTTACAAATGGTGAAAAGTTAGCACACAGATTGGGAAAGGTGTGAAGAGTATAGAATTTAGGTGTATACTAATTTTTACTTTGAGTTAGCATTTGGTGATTCAGAACTTGGTACGCCATTCTATAATCTGAATTGTTTCCCTCTTATCGAATTCTGTGTTAAGCATAATTTCATTACCTGTGTTCATTTGAATGCAGAATTAAAGTGAATAAGGCATAGGACAGAATATATAATTAGAAGGAATAATGAGTGTTTCTGCTTAGAAATTTTGTAAATGTGAATTTATATTTTGGCATCCAATAAATGCTACATTCGACTGTGTATACTAGTAATATCCATGTATATACATACTTAGATGTTGCGGGCTGTTCAGCCTCGTTTCAGGAGTTGTAACCCTCAACCCATGGTGGGCTGTGTAAGAGCCCAAGGGACCCACTTCATCTGGGTCTGTTCTGTCAAGAGGATGTGAGCTACTAAGGAGACAAAGCTTATCTCCCTGGTAGGAGCGCTGCTTCTGCCTCATCCATCTCTGGCCCCAATGCTTGGTTGGTAGTCAAAGACGGGCAAGACTCCTCATGGGAGGGGCAATCTAAGCCAAACGCAACCACTTGGGAGGCCCTCATGGAAGGACTCGGGGGGCTGCAGCAAAAAGGGGGTGATGGACCCTCGCCCCCCGGCTATTCTGACATAGCCCGAGTCCTCATTTCCATCTGGGAGATGTCTCCTGCTTCCTAATTGCCTTAAAGCCTGAAACTGTGGGGGTGAGCAGTGCAGCCCTGTCCTGGCCAGAACGGTTCCCTGGGTGATCAGGCATAAGAAAGAATTCCTAAAGTCCTGTGCAACCTGCTTTGCTAAGAGTGCTCTCATTTAAATGATAAGGGTCCGAGGAGGAAATGAGTATGTCTCCCAAAGTTTTGCAACCCCTTAGCTGACAGACACTGACTCAGATTAAGCCCTCAGATTTCTTTGACATGTTAAACCTGTATTCCGGTGTATTTGAGCCCAATAAAAGCCCAGTGAGGAAGAAGCTCTGGGTCATTCTCCTCTGAGAGTTTGACCACGTTTCCTCCCCAAGCAGAAAATGTCTTGGTAGTTTTTATTTTCATCCGTGACGGAGGGATGGGGCTCTGCGGGCGGAGCCCCCCAACATCTGGCACCCAGGGCAGGGGTCCCCACACTTAGAGAGAGGCTCTATAATTTAAACCTTCTTTGCTAAAGGCTTATGTCACAAAATGTTAAAATTAATATGCAGAAATACAAATTCAAATATTTAGGGTTGAGGGTGGGTATGGGGTATAATGATGTTAGAAGCAAAAATGAGAAATATTCAAATATTGGGCAAGTTTATCTATGGTTTTGTTCAAGTGACAGATACTAACCAGTAATTATGTAATATTATAATGGAGAAACATGCTTAATAATAATGGTGTTTAATATATACTTGATGTGAAATTGACAGATATAAAGTATTATAGTATACAAACAAAAGTTCTTGTTTAAACAATCTAAGACAAATATTATGGACTTAAAAACTTTACACAACAAAGAAAGAAGCTTCTAATAGCATGAAACTTTTCCATTCTGGTCTGCCTAGTAATAACTATGAGCTACATGATTTTTGGGGTACAGTGCAAAATGAAAGTGAGGGACCCTTTATTTAATATATTTTTTTAAGAATTTCAAGATTGTGGCAGTGGAGTATTAAATTAAGTTCTCGTTTTCCTGAGCACACAAGGTTCTGGGCAACTGTGTAGATCAGATATTCATGATGCCAGCCCTTCCTCTGCTTTTCATGACATTTGAAAAACCTATGGAAAGTTAGGAAAAATATCATCGAGGAAGCAAAAAAATCAATATTGTCAACAAAACTGTTAAAGGTTGAATAGTCAGATTTAAATTTTATTTTTGTCAGGGTCCTTTGTCTTTTATATATTCACTCAACAACCATTTACTGATCACCCATATGGGAGGCATGATGTAACAAACACTCTACGGATAGGACGCAGAAGAGGAAGGCTACAGTGTCTGCCTCCACGGGATTTTCCACATGCTGTCTCCTCTCTGGGCACTCATAATCACATGTCCCTCCCTTACTCTCAAAAGACTGCTTTAATCATGTGTTTCTGAGATAATAGGAGATATCAGCCTTATTCTTTTTTTAAGACAGACTTTAAAAAAATAATTTTATTAATTTTTTAGAGAGGAGGAGGGAGGAGAAAGAGAGGGAGAGAACCATCAATGTGTGATTGCCTCTTGCACACCCCCTACTGGGGACTTGGCCTGCAGCCCAGCCATGTGCCCTAGACTGAGAATCAAACTGGCGACTCTTTGATTTGCAGGTTAGCACTCACCCACTGAGCCACATCAACCAGGGCTCAGCCTGTTTCATATACAATCTGCTATTCCACTTACCTTACTTATATTACATCTCTGTTGCTTCCATTTTGTCAAGTGACCAGTGTTCACTCATCTTATTATTCAATCAGCCACTAACACTACGCTGTTCATTCTCATCTCACATACTTTGCTACATCAGGTAATTCTCTCTTTCTTCATTATGTCCCACTAGCCATTAAACCGATTGATGACATCACTACACCCTATCCACTTTGCAAATCATCAGTTTAGCTGAACCATCTCCCTATGTTTTTATAAAAACTTTTTTCAAAATCACGTGCAAAACTCATTTTTAATAAAATTTAAGTAAAACACTATTTAAAAAATACAATGGACTCTTTTTATTTATTGTTTGTCCTACAGTTTGGTCACTATTTACCACACACAAATTATATTTTTTAATTTTAATTAAATTTAATGGGGTGACAATGGTTGATAAAATTATACGTTTCCAGTGTTTAATTCTGTGATACATCATTAGGATATTGCATAGTGTGTTCACCAAAGTCAAAATTTTTCCCATCACTGTATACTTGACATTTTTTACCCTTTAATACCTTCCTGCCACCCTTCCCTTTGACAACCACCATACTGTTGTCTGTGTCTATGAGTTTTTTTTGTTTTTCTTGTATATTCATTTGTTAATTTCAGGGTTTTTTTTTATCCCACATATGAGTGAAATTATATGGTTCTTGATTCTTCCCAACTGACTTATTTCACTTGGTTTGATGTTCTCAAGATCTATTCCCATTGTCACAGGTGGCATTTCACCTTTTCCTATAGGTGAGTGATACTCCATTGTATGTATATACTACATCTTCTTTATCTAGTCATATATTGAATGACATCTTGTTTGCTTCATGCCTTGGCCACCATGAAAAATGTTGTAATGAACATAGGGGTCCATATATCTTTGCAAATAAAAGTTTTCCACTTGTTAGGTAGATACTCAGAAGAGGGGTTGCTGGGTCAAACGGTAATTTTTTGAGGAGCCTCCCAGTTTACATCCTCACTAGCAGTAAATTGGGGTTCATTTTTCTCTATAATCTCTCCAACTCTTGTTATTACCTGTTGATAACAACCATTCTAACAGATGTGAGTTTTGATGTGCATTTCCCTAATAGCTAGTGAAGTTGAGAATCTTTTCATATATATGTGTTGGCCATTTGTATGTCTTCTTGGAAGAAGTATCTGTTCAGGTCCTCTGTCCATTTTTTTTGTTTGTTTGTTTGTTTGTTTGGTGTTGAGTTGCATGAGTTTTTCATTTATTTTGAAAAACTCAGAGGTATTGTTTGCAAATATCTTCTCTTTTTTTGGATGATATTATTCTTTATGTAGAAAATCCCAAAGACTGCATCAAAAATCATTACAAATAATAAACAGATACACTAAAGTTGCAGGGTACAAAATCAATGCACAAAAATTTCCTGCACTCCTATACACTAACAATGACATTTCAGAAAAAAGATGAAAAATAAAACCAATTCCTTTTGCAATTGCAACAAAAAGAATAAAATACCTAGAAATAAACTTAACAAAGGATGATAAAGTTCTATGTACTGAAAACTACAAAACATTATTAAAAGATATTTAAAAAGACACAATGAAATGGAAAAATATTCTGTATTCATGGGTTGGAAGAATCAACATAATTAAAATGTCCATATAATCAAAACAATATGTAGATTTGATGAAATCCTCATCAAAATCTCAATTACATATTTTTAAAGAAATGGAACAGAAGTCATCAGATTTGTATTGAACCACAAAACACCACAAATAGCCAAAGCATCCTGAGAAAAAATAGAACAAAACTACAGATATCTTACTAACTTCAAATTATACTACAAAACAACAATAATCAAAACAGCATAGTATTTGCAGAAAAACAGACCAATATAACAGAATTGAGAGCCCAGAAATAACCACATGTATATGGGCAAATAATTTTTGATAAAGGAGCCAAAAATATAGAATAGAGAAGTGAAAGTCTCTTTAATAAATGGCACTGAGAAAATTGAAAACCGCAAACAAAAGACTTAAACTAGACTGTTTGTACCCATATACAAATTAAACTCAAAATGAATCAAAGACCTAAATATAAGACCTGAAACAATAAATTACATAGTAGAAAATATAATTATTAAACTTATGGACCTTGGTCATAGAGAATATTTTATGAATTTGGCACCAAAGTCAAGGAAAGTAAAGGCAAAAATAAATTATGGAATTGTATGAGTATATCAAACTAAAAAGCTTCTGAAAAGGAAAAGAAACCACCAACAAAACAAAAAGGCTATCAATCACCTGTGAGAAGATATTTGCAAACATCAAATTATTTTTTTAAATAATATCTTCTGCCTTTACTTTTTTAATCTGAAAGATTTTAATGTTCTTAAATAGATGTGCACATTACAATACTAAAATCTATTCTGAAATAAGTAATGAAATGTTTAAAATCTTATTAAAACATTTTAGTATAACTTTTAAAAGTATTTACATATTGTTTAAAAATGAAGAGTAAGAAGTGCATATTCAAAATAGAAATGCCCTGTGTCTTCCCATTCGAGTCATAGATGAGAGCATATATATGTTTATATCTTCATGTTTCAGTGATGGAAGACAGAAAATTGATGGTAGGAGAAGTGGAGGCAACTATATTGGCATTTCCAACTTTTCTTCATTCATCAACTTTTCTAAATCTTCATTTCCAACTTTTAATATTTTTAACTGTTTAGAGCATAGACTCCAGTATTTGTTTCCAAACAATATATGTTATTTCATGCTTTACCAACTGAGGGAAAGCACTTACCTGTCATAACTGGTCATCATCCCCCAGAAAACAGTCTCTCAAAATCCTTATGGAGATAATGTCTGAATAATTTAAAAATCAATTTTCATGATTGACTATGTGTCATTCACTGGGATCTAATAATAAATGTATGCTTTCTTATGCAACTTTTTCTAATCAAAATAAATTCCTTGCTTTATTTAATTTACCACTTTTTTATATGCTTCTACTTCATTATTACAGCTACTCAGGAAAAAGGAATTACACTAACATATTATCCCTAAAACTTCTTATATTACATACTATAACTTCACCTTTAATATGATGTTTTCCAAAATAAAATCATTGTCTCATATTTTATTTTTCTCTTTCTAGCATCACATTATATATTTTCCCTGATTTTTTTACTTTTAGAGTCATATATAATATGAAAATACCTGGCAGAGCTGGAAAACTAGATCGCTAGTAGAATGGTTTGATTATACAAATACGAAAAATATCAACATACTTTTCCATACGGATATGTACAATTATAAATGGACTTTATCTTGCACTTTGAATGTTTGCTTTAATATTTGATATATCATTATCTTCATATTCATATTCATAAAAATCATTACATGTCTGGTGTCCCACAGCAATGGCAATATTTACACATGAAAATTATACCTTACTCAGTCTTGTTCCCAAAGGAAGCTCACTTGTGAGCTCCTGTTTTAATATTGAGTTAAACATAATTTTTAATGAGAACTAATTACCATTACAGAGGCAATTAACAGAATGTTTGTTAGACCTTTGAGATCATTTAATGGTGCCAATATTCCAATACTTACACTTCTATTTTATTTTCTAGAAACGATTATAGCATGGATATGAAATATCTGTCAAATAACTTTAAGCCATAAAACATATTTACATATTTTAATGGCAAAGATATTTATTTTAGTGTCAAGACTATATCAGTGAAATGTAATAGAGGTGGGCCACAATTAGCAACAGTTTATTATGTAGAAAAGTACTAGACTAATCAAAATCAACATCTTTTTTATCTACAGAAAGTACTAGGGAGGACCCCCCCAAAAAACAGAATTATCTTCTGGAGAGTAGGCCTCTTGTAGTACAGGATTCTGCCACTAGGTGAGTGTTCTAGGAACCCATCCCTATCAGTGTACCAGCAGGCATTATTGTGAGAGGCTGTGTCTGGCTTCAGTGAATTTTTTTGAAGGCTCTTCCCAATATTTGCCAATTTCATGATGGATAATTTACTAGTGCATCTATGCATACCACACTGAGTGTTCAGTAGTTTTTGACCAAAAACTGCATGACCTCCATGCCCCACCTGCCCTCTTCACCCAATTTTGCCCCAAACAACTTTTTTTTGTCCCCCTGGATGAAAATAGTCCTTAAAGGGAAAGATTTTAATTATGTGGACGAGGTGAAACAAAAATGGCAGAAGCACAAAAGGCATCAAAATGGAGAGGTTTAAAAAGTGTTTTGAGCAGTGGAAAAAAACATCTTATTAGGTGTATCACATCAAATGGAGAGTACTTTGAAGGTGACTGAAGTTTAAATGTGTAAGAATAAATACACACTTTTTAATAAATAAATTCCAGCCCTGGCTGAAGTGGCTCAGTGGATTGAGCACTGGCCCACAAACCAAAGGGCTGCTGGTTCTATTCCCAATGAGGGCACATGCCTGGGTTGTGGGCCAGGTCCCCAGTAGGGGGTGTGCAAGAAGCAACTACACATTGATATTTCCCTCTCATTCTCTCTCTCTTCCCCTCTCTCTAAAAATAAATTCATTTAAAAATAAATAAATAAATTCCAGGGGGGTTGGGGGGGTCTACCCTCATAGATTTTTGTTTTGTTGTATATTGTTTTGTTCTGATGTGTATATGTGTATATTGAATTATTCTTGATAAGTATTTAACCTTTCTTTTGTACAATGTGAACAGCCATAGGTGGGAACGATGCAGTCAGAATATCCAGAAGTGGCAAGCATTTTACATTTCTCTGCAGTACCTGCAATCTTTCTTCAGTAGTTTCTCAGTGATAATATTTAGTAATTCTGTCCCAAAACCCATTTAGTTAAAAATGTTTGAAGTATAAAATTTTTGTATTATCCTAGGATAAAAGCACACAATTTTAAGTTACTGACTTCTACATAATATGGATGCATTACAAAAGATGCTTGAAGGAAATGTATAGCATAAACATATATTTTTGAGCATATTTACTATTCATGATTGTGCTTTGGTAATCAAATATGTGGGATACAGAAGTGATTATCACAATATATGTATGCATTTATGTCCTTATATTTAGTGGAAAGAGATGATATTTAAGATACTTCCTTAAGCCACCTACTTTTTCTTAAAAAGATATTTGCCTTCTATTTAGCATTCTCTATTGTGGTTTTATCCTACTATTAGCTACTTATTTTCTTTTACCCTCTCTATACAATAGATGAAAATAAGGACTTCTATATGATGACATTTCTTTCAAATATGAATTTTGCTTTTAATAACAGTGGTTATTTTGTTTTATATATAATAACCAACAAAATAAATACTGGCACGTGTATAGCTCTAGGGGCAATGGAGTATCTACAAAAGATCACACAGTGTCCCTGATAACAGAAATAAAAGCTATGTAACAGCATATTTCTTGTAACACTTAGGATTCTAATATGTCTGGTTTTGAATCTGAAGTCCTGTGAATGATTCTTACTTGTTTAAAAAACACATCTGAAAAAAATTACATTCGCATTGACTAAATGAATGAGATAATAACTTTAAAATCTTAACAGTAGATTTATATAAATAATTTAACTAATTTAAAAGACAGATTGTCATTTCAAGTTTATGCTAATCTGGGAAATTTTGTAATGATTAAACAAAGTTCTTAATACATCTTTGTTTTCACTCTTCCCATGGGAAATACTGTAAAACCGTACGCTAAATCTCCCTTACTCTTCAATTAAATGTCCTCAAAGTACTTAGTCATCTGCTGATGTTATAAACATGGTGAGCTCTGCTTCATTTGGGATGCTGCTCACAGCAGCTTGCTCTTATTTACGCATCATCTGAAGGTTATTTGAACAAAGCTAGTGGGAAGTTAATACCCCTTTTAGTACCATCAAAATTCCATTAATACAGTCTTATTAAAATTCTCACCAAGGACATTTCCTCATTGCTTTGTAGAGAGAGAGGAAGTTGGGGAGACAGACAGAGAGAGAGAGATAGACAGAGACAGAGACAGAGAGAGATCACTTGGTTGCCTTCTCCTATGCACCCTGACCAGGGATCACACTCACATCCTAGGTATGTGCCCAGACTGGAAAATGAACCCATGATCTTTCTGTCTACTGGACAATACTTCAACCAACTGAGCCACCTGGATGGAGCCATGCCTCCTTCAAATACTAAGATAGTTTCAGTTTTAAGGGTTTTGAATATAATGATTCATTTAATCTGCACATGAACTTATGATGTAGGATTATTATTATCACAATTTTACAAAAAGAGGAAACAAGGGCATGAACAAGTAATTTCCAAAGTTTATTGAACTGACAGACAACCTAGCTATAGAATTCATAGTTTGATACACTGCATCATGCCAACTCTCTGAAATTTCTAATTTAAAAAAAGGTCACTTTGGAAGCTTTTTTCCTACTCTCTTGTAGTCAGTACTCAATTTTTACATTAACTATATATTTCCTTGTAAAAATATAATACATCTTGTACTTATACTACCTTATCATATAATAACTTTGCTTCAACTCTTGAGTGAGCATTCTTTCCTTCTTATTATTGCCAAGAAAAGTGCTGTCTAATTGAATGTCCTATAATGATGGAAATATTCTACATCTCCACTGGTTAATACAGTAGCCACTGACTAACTACATGTGGTCATTGACTTCTTGACACATGGGTAGTATGACTAATTAAATTAATTTTTATTTAACTTTATTTAATTATTATTAACATAAATTGAAATAGCCATACTACTAGGTGCTTCTGTATTGGAAAACACTGGCTTTGAACTTTACTTTTACCTTTAGAGTAAAATCACATAAATTTGAATAAAACTATAAATTTTTTATAGTCAATAGTTATACAGATTCCCTAATACATCACATATTTTCCTTGCATGCCAATATTTTTAACAGCCCATGCAGCCCTTTGGTTCAATTTTCTTCTTGCTGGTTGAGGAGGAATGAAAAACAAATAAGCACACTTTAGTACGAAAGAAGCTTCATGTGTTATAAAGTTGTTAAGTGCTGAAGGGAAAAGAAAAAGAGGATGGAAGGATAGGCATGATTAGGTTGTAAAAGTATATATGGTAGTCCAGATAAACTAAATTATGCTTTGGTTGAGCCCCATATCTTAGTACCATAATACCACAGAATTTATTTCTCTCAAACTACAAGTTGAACAACAGTTAGCATCTTGCTCTGTTCATTGCAAATCCATTAAGAATCCAGCCTAATAGAGTTTCTTTTTGACTTGTGGTTCTGTAATTACCATAGAAGTAGAAAATGATAAAGAAGTTATTAAAAACAGTGAGGCAAAGACAAATAGTGCATTAACTTTTAAAGCTCTTGCATAAAATTAACACAATACATCTGTTTATATTTTATGAACCCAAGCGAGTCACGTGAGTACACATTAACTGAAAGGGTCAAGGAAGGTTAGACATTAACCAAGTCTATTATTCACATTAATACATATACTTATTATTTCTTTAAAGAAGTAAATAAACGTCTCATCCAGTGTAGAAATGATAGTTTTCATAACAACTTTAAACATGGCTGCTTTTGATCCAGAGATCTAAATTCTTAAAAGTTAATCTGTTATCATAATAATAATATATAATGGTAATATAGACTTAAAAGGTGACTCAAATAAACACTCCCATAAAAAAGGGGGAAGATAAAAGACAGAAATGGGTGTCTTCTCAGGAATTCTTGAACTCCAATGGACAATTTATGAGCCTATTCTTTCTTGGGAGTAAAAATTTAGGTAGGTCAAATATCTGTTCTTTGAAAGAGACTTTTTAATACTTTGTTATTTAATGCCCCTGGCTTTACCTTCTGATGGATCCTTGCTTTTCCATTATTCTCCTTGGAGATGAAGAACATCTGAGGTTACTGGAACTCTGGAAAATTATCGTTTTGGGGGGATGAGCAGGTTCCTCAGATAAACTTCTACACAGACAGAGTTGGGATTCTAAGGGAAAATTAAAATGTTGAGTGGTCATAGGCTTATTCTAGTGATACAAATAATAGAGACATGATAGATCAATTGTGTGTATATATATACATCTATGATAGATTGATGATAGATACACAGATACATAGACAAAGCTATCTAGTGAGATGATGATAGATGATAGATAAATATGATAGATGATAGATAGATGGATGACAGAAAATCTAAGGATGGTTTCTGATTTAAATAGGTGTAGAGACAAATTTTTTAATCTGGTCTTTTGTTTCAACTTTGTGCTTTCTTTAGACCACACTGCCTCCTATCAGACTTGAATGACTAGGGGAAGTTCCTATAGTGAGTAGAGCCTTACTGGGTAGACATAAAGAGTAAAAAAAAGGAAGAACCAATGCTACAGATGATAAACATGAAAATGGCAGAAAATAGAGATGAAATTACCAGAAATTCATTTGTTCTTTCAAAGATGTTGTGTGGCAAACAGAACAAATATGCACCAGAGGAAATTCTAATGACATTCACTGGAAAGACTTCATAATGATGGGTGACTCATGTTTTGAAGGCTGTTAGTGTTTTATCAAGTACAAAAAATAAAGGAATGGAGAAGAAACTTTTTATGAATATCTATAGAATATGTGGTGTAGGTATTGAGTGTAGGAAATCGATTTTAGATAGGATTAACAAAAACAAGAATGGAAAAATAGAAAAAAAATTTCCCAGAAATTAATTTGTAGTGGACTCTTGAATTAAAGGAGACAGTTCTTGTTTCATAGACCGGTTGTTGGTGTAAGTCCATGATAGGAAGTCTTGTTTCATCATCAATACAAAGTATTTTGAAAACCATACTCTTTTTCATGGAATTTAATATCCATTTAAACTAATATTTTCCACTGCAATGAATAATATATTGACCACACAGAGGGTCATTGAGTTACATACACCCACTGCTGTCCTTTTAATAGCCATGTGTTCTCTGAGATAAATAGGACAGAATACTTTATGTTAAACTTGTGATTTTAACAGACAGCATGTTAATTGAATGACCAACACATTATTTGACTTCATTAAATGGCAACTAATTATATAGCTTTTAATGTAAAGAACAGGCATTAATGAATAATCTAATGAGGTACAAATGACTAAATACTAATTTTATTTGTTTTGTAACTATAGGTAAAAGTTATTTTAAATTTTAGAACTCATTTTTATAAAACTACTATACTATTGTAAAAGAGTAAAATATAATGCTTTGAACATTTTCTTATATTTTGAAATGAGAATGTTGATGGTTTCAGTTCTATTTTCTCTTTATCCCCATATGTGAATTTTTTTAAAAAAGAGAAATGATTAGAATCTTTTAATTAAAAAAATAATATGTATTCTATTCAGCCATAAGAATAGATAAAATACTGCCATTTTTGGCAACATGGATGGATTGAGAATATCATGCTAGGCAAAATAAGCCAGGCAGGAAAAATCAAGAACCATATGATTTCACTCATATGTTGAAATATAAAACAGAAAGCAACCAATGAACAAACAATAAAAACAGACAAAAACTCGTAGATACAAACATCAGTTTGGTGGTTACCAGTGGGAAGGAGGGTGGAGTGGGGACAGTGATAAAGGGCAAAGGGGCTTAAATATATGGTGACAGAGGAGATTAGACTTTGGGTGTTGGGCACAGAATTATACATTTGCAACCTATGTAATTTTATTAACCAATATCACCCCAATAAATTTAGTTTAAAAATGAATTGATTCAGAACAAATAAATAATCTATATTCTCTTTTGTTTTTGATCCTGGGTATATCTGGCATAACCACTGTAACTGGTAATTACCACATTACCAATGAAAGACTTCTCTTTCCCTGACTCACTTTTTTATTCATTAGATAGGAACCGTTGGTGTCTCATAACTTCACCTATTTGCTAGAATCTTCATGTTTACTTCTTTTTCATGTATCCTATGTCAAGGAATCTATAGTGGCAATTTCCTACTTAGTGTGCAATTAAGTCAATGTGCGTCCTCTTTCTGTATAATTCGAAATTTTGTATCATCCTTGAAAGATAGTTATATGGCTTTTAATACATTTTTCATTCACCCTAATTAGGAAGTTAGAGGGCCTGAGGAAAAGTAGAACTTTATGGACCTCCTGAATATATCCCACATAATAAAAAGGTGCAATTATTTGTATTAAATCTTTCTAAACTGCAATAATTCCACTGTTGAAAAATACCATCTTTCATGAAAGACCAGGAAATATTACACACCATATACAGGTGATTATATATACCAAAAATTATTCACATAGTACCAGATTTTAACAATGAGTTGATTACAGGAGAAACAAAGCAAGAAATTGCTTTTCTTAAGAGATAAACACTTTTCAAGTATTTTGGATATCAGGGGCTGATTGATTGGACTGAAAACAAGAAAGGAATACTATGAATGTTCACATTTGATATCTTATGTGAAATAGACCAATTCATTTAAATGCAAACTAATAAAACTCAGACAAGAAGAAATAGATAACTTGAATATCCCTTTACATATTTTTAAAAACTGAAGCAAGAAGCAATAATTAGTATTCTTCATAAAAGAAAGCAACAGGCCCAAGTGGTTTCACTTGTAAATTCTACCAAGTATTTATGAAAAAATATGAATTTTCAACAATGTGTTTCTGAATAGAAGTGAAAGAACAACTTTCTGATTCATTCAATGAGGACAGCACTAATCTAACAGTAAACAAAATAAAAATGTTCCAACAAAAAGAAAACTATAACCTAATAACTCTCATCAACATGATGTAAAATCTTCAAAAATATTAGTAAATTGAATCAAACAATGTATGAAACAATTATACATACCAACCAAGAAATTAATAATGGATATGCAAGACCAATTTAACAGTTACCTTAATTAATATAATCTACCATGTCAATAAAGAAGAAGAATGTGGTTATACCAATTGATATAGGAAAAAACATATAACAAAATGCTGCATTTATTCATGATAAAAATGTACACAAAGTATAAATAGATGAGAATTTTATCTATTTCATGAGGACTATCTACAAAACAATCTATAGCTAACACATTTTTATTTTTTATTTTAATTATTGATCTTGTACAGTTTTCTTTTACTCCCACCCCATTCCACCACCCCAGCCCTCCCCACCTCCCTCCCATTTCCATCACCCATAGTTTTTGTCCATGTATCCTTTGTACTTGTTGTTTTAAACCCTTCCCCTTTCCCCCTGAAATTCCCTCCGGGACATCTTTAAATGTCCCAACATCTGAATTATAGGGGTAGCAGAAGGGGAAGAGGAAGAGCAACAAGTGGAAAACTTATTTGAACAAATAATAAAGGAGAACTTCCCCAATCTGGCAAAGGAAATAGACTACCAGGAAGTCCAGGAAGCTCAGAGAATCCCAAAGAAGTTGGACCCAAGGAGGAACACACCAAGGCACATCGTAATTACATTAGCCAAGAATAAAATGAAGGAGAGAATTCTAGAAGCAGCAAGGGATAAGGGGACAGTCACCTACAAAGGAGTTCCCATCAGACTGTCAGCTGATTTCTCAAAAGAGACCTTCCAGGCAAGAAGGGGCTAGAAAGAAGTATTTGAAGTCTTGAAAGGCAGGGACCTACATCCAAAATTGCTCTATCCAGCAAAGCAGTCATTTAGAATGGAAGGGAAGATAAAGTGCTTCTCAGATAAGGTCAAGTTCAAGGAGTTCATCATCATCAAGCCCTTATTAAATGAAATGTTAAAGGGACTTATCTAAGAAAAAGAAGATTAAAAATAGGACAGTGAAAAGACAGCAAACTCACAGCTATTAACAACCACACCTAAAACAAAAGCAAACTAAGCCAACAACTAGAACAGGAACAGAATCACAGAAATGGAGATTATGTGGAGGGTTGGAAACAGGGGAGTGGAAGGAGGAGAGAGGGGGAAAAGGTACAGAGAATAAGTAGCATAGATGGTGGGTAGAAAATAGGGGGATGGCAAGAATAGTGTGGGAAATGTAGAAGCTAAAGATCTTATGGCACATGGACATGAACTAAGGGGGGAAATGTGGGTGGGAGAGGGTGTGCAGGGTGGAGGGGAATGATGGGGGAGAAATGGGACAACTGTAATAGCATAATCAATAAAATATATTTTTAAAAAATCAGTCTAAATGATTTCATTTGTGACTGTGCAATTTATAAAAGATATACTGTACAATTGCATTTATATGATGTCCTGGAAAAGAAAAAATTAGAGAGAGCCAAAAAAATTCTCAGTAGCAGTCAGGGTTTTGTGTTGAGATGGGCACAGAATAGGTAAAAACATTGGGAATATTTTTGGGGGGTGCGGTTAGTGAAACTGTAATATGCTGTATAATCCATAGAACTCCTCTGGCTTCCTGAGATTTCTCATATTGAGTGTTAGCACATGTTCACATGAAATCAAAATAGAGTATTTTATATTATTCATCATGTAACCAGCTCAAAAACAATCTCTTCTATTACTGAAATGACATCCAAACTTTACTGTATTAAACTTTTCTCCAGAATTCAATTAAAATACATATTTATAAATATATATTTAAAAGCATAATCAGCTTCTAATTTTCCCACTGTCAATCTTTGTCATAATGTATTAGTATTTTAGAGATTTTAGTGTGATCCATTTTCTCCAAGTCTCCATTTGTAAATGGGTAATAATTCATTGATTATTCATTAATTGAATGAATGAATTATCTCATTACCATCTCTTTTCTCTTAAAAATTCTCTTCATGTACAAGGACAACAGTGTGGAGATTGACTAGGGGAGAGCAACGGGGCAAAAATTGGGACAACTGTAATTGAACAACAATAAAAAAAGTTTATACAAGTTCACTTTCATTATCTAATAAATGAAAAATGTTTTTTTTTTTTTGGCCCTAGCTGAGTGTTTCAGTTGGTTGGAGCACTGTCCTGTGCAACAAAATGTTGTGAGTTTGATTCCTGGTCAGAGCACACAACTAGGTTGTGGTTTTGACACTTGGTTGGGGTGTGTATGGGAGGAAAACGGAACAATGTTTATCTCTCACATTGATCTCTCTCTCTCCTTTCCACTCTTTTTAAAGCCAATAAGCCAAAAAAAAAAAAAAAACCAAAAACAAGGAATAGAAAATATAAATAGAACACAGAAGGAGTTGCGAAAGTTGCCAAAAAAAAATGAGACTGTACAAAAATGCCCATTGTTTCTGTACGCGCAGTATTAAAATATTGGTCCCTCAAGGAAGATTGGGTAAATGCACTTTGGTACACATCAATTACACCAACATCGATAGACAATAGGTAATGCATTACATGGGTATGTACCATAAAATGTATTTCAGTAAAAAAAGCATAATAGATACAACACGCTGTCATTTGTTTTAAATGTTATATAAAGAATGACACATATATGTATACATTTTTGTAATAGTATAAAAATGAATAAAAATATAATCCCTAATTTATTGATAGTGAATACTACTGACAGAGTGACAGAATTTAGTTTGATGTTCATTGGTATTCAACAATAGTTTCTTTAAAAATATCTAAAGCAAAGTGATATCATGTTAAGATTTTATAAGGACAATTAATAGACACTTTTATTGCTATTTTCAATAATTTATATTTCAAAATAAATAACATATATCCAAAGAGAATTGATTATAAATTATTGGAATAAGTAATTAAGTAAAGTGACCTGATATAAGTGCAATATACACACATAAATTAATAGCTTCTCTAGTAAGCAGAAATGATTAGAAAATGCAAAGGAAAAAGTCCACTTGCAATACAAAGAAAAAATTTAATTAATAGTAATTGTTCAAACAGAAATTCACAACCAGTGGGAAAAAAAAACTACACAGTTTTATGAAAATATTTTTATTTCAATAGTAGGAAAAATTTATATTGTAATGTTTTTAATTTACTTAAATAAACATTTGAATACAATGCAAAAAAATCAATAAGCATATCTTCAAGTGAGGATTAAAAAAATGAAGGTTATGAACTACGTTAATTATATGGTGACTTCTATAAGGGATATAAATGGTAATGGAAAATAAACAATATAAAAGCTTATAGGTGATTTATTTATATTTATTTATCCTTTGGTATTATAATATTACCTACTTAAAATATGAAAATAGTTTAATCATTTTATTCTATTTATTTTTCAGTTAAATTATAGATTATTTAACGACATATTTTATTTTTATCCATTTAATACTGTTGCGGACCGTTCAGCCTGGTTTCAGGAGTTGTAACCCTCACCCCATGGTGGGCTGTGTAAGAGCCCAAGGGACCCACTTCATCTGGGTCTGTTCTGTCACAAGGATGTGACCTATTAAGGAGACAAAGCTTATCTCCCTGGCAGGAGCGCTGCTTCTGCCTTACCCATCACTGGCCTCATAGCTTGGTTGGCAGTCAATGACGGGCAAGACTCCTCATGGGAGGGGCAACCTAAGCCAGACGCGACCACTTGGAAGGCCTCATGGAAGGACTCGGGGGGTTGCAGCAAAGAGGATGTGATGGACCCTCGCCCCCCGGCTATTCTGACATAGCCCGAGTCCTCATTTCCATCTGGGAGATGTCTCCTGCTTCCTAATTGCCTTAAAGCCTGAAACTGAGGGGGTGAGCAGTGCAGCCCTGTCCTGGCCAGAAGGGCTCCTTGGGTGATTGGCATAAGAAAGAATTCCTAAAGTCCTGTGAAACCTGCTTTGCTAAGAGTGCTCTTCCTGAGGTGACAAGTATCCCAGGAGGAAATGAGCATGTCTCCCAAAGTCTGGCAACCCCCCTTCCTGACAAACACTGGCTTGGATTAAGCCCTCAGATTTCTTTGACATGTTAAACTTGTATTCCGGTGTATTGGAACCCAATAAAAGCCTAGTGAGGAAGGGGCTCTGGGTCATTCTCCTCTGAGAGTTTGACCCCTTTCCTCCCCAAGCACAAGATGTCTTGGTAGTTTTTACTTTCATCCATGACGGAGGGATGGGGCTCTGCGGGCGGAGCCCCCCCACATCTGGCACCCAGGCCAGGGTCCCCAGCATAATACATTAGCAGATATTAAAAAGTGTATTTAATGAAGATTATGTATCAAGCCTGTTTCTGGGCAGTGGGGTTAGGACCCTGGATCTCATGTTGTCATGCACAGTGCCCGTGTTTATTTTATGAGTGTTTATTTTAATTTTTAAAAAATCTCGTGCTGATCTACCAATAGAGTACATGAACCTTGTGTGTCTATTTAAATTTAAATTTAAAAATAAATACATTTTATATAAGAGTCAGGTTCTTGGTCTCCTTTATAACATTTCAAGTGTTCAATCACCATGTGTTGCTTTCTTCTATCTTACCATACAGCACAAATATAAAACTTTACCATCAGTGCAGAGAGTTCTATTAGTGCTCATGTAGAGATTATTGTCTAAGAGAGACCAAAGTGTTATTTGGTGAAATCTCCTCTGGCTTTTCTTATTTGGTGTTGTTTATATCAAAGCCTGAGCAACATTACTCCTTTTTTATGTGTTTAAGTTAAATGAAGTAATGCATTATACACATGCATACTCACTTGGTTATTGTCTTACAGGAGAAACACATGTTAGTCTGAAAAAATAACCCTTTTAAATCAATTTTCTCAACAGGAAGGAAAGTAAAAGTAAGAATACTCTTTTTCAAAAAGTTTTGACTCTTTTACATTAGGAGAAAAAGTTATGGTGAAAAAGAAGTTCAGTGAAATCAGTCAATTCTATTTTCATGACCCAATGGATATAATATTATTAGTATTTTTATGTCTTTCTTCTTTAATTCATTCATGTTTTTCCTGAACTTAATACCTACTACAGTTGTGAGATAAATATTATATAGACTTCATGATTTCCTCTTTTCCATTCGTTGGAAACCAATGTAAAATTGTTTCCAGGAGTAGCATCAGAATGCAAGACACTGCGGAGTGCCAACAGCTTAGGATCAAGGCTTAAGAATGCAGATCACAAAGCGAAATGCGAGGATACATACGCACACATATGCATATATGACTGAATATACTTTCTCTTCTAGGAATAAACCTCACTGTGTGTGACTCTCATTTCACACAATGGCAAAAACAGAGACTTGATTTAAAAAATTTTAGTTTAAACTTTTGCATTAAAAGTATTTTAAGTAAATTCAAAAGACACATCCTCATTACCTTCCCATGAATTTCTTATAACTAATGAAAAACTTTATGACAATATATTTAGTCATTTTCCTTTTATTCAATCAACCAACACAAATTTATAACTTATTTTGCTGTGTGTGTGTAAACTTGGTGGCTAAGGAGTGTTAAAAACAAACCAGCCCAAAGCCTGCTATTACTGAGTTTAAAATGACATCAACCATTTGACTGTGTGTAATAATATACCATTTTTTCAGACCATAAGACGCACCTTTACCCAAATTTGGCAGGAAAAGGGGGTGGGTCTTATAGTTCAAATGTAGCTTTACATTCACATTGGTGAAATATTATGTTATTTATGTCATTAAATATTTTACCACATTTTTTGCTTCAAATTTTTTTTCCCTATTTTCCTTCTCTAAAACCTAGGTGCCTCTTATGGTCTGATAAATAAGGTATGTCAGCTTGGCTAACCTATGGTGCCCACTTGTTGGGTCAACCAGCAGACTAGATATTGTTGTGAAAGTATTTTTTACATGCAATTCACACTTAAATAGGTAGACTTTTGAGTAAAAATTACCATTCATAATGCAAATAGGCCTCATCTGATGAGTTGAAGGTCTATAAGAAGACTATGGGATCCTGAAAAGGAAGCAATTCAACATTGCAACATTAAGTGCTGGCAGAATTTCCAGCCAGCACTGCAAATTTTAGACTTGCCAGCCCCCCAAAATCATGTGTCAATTATTTAAAATAAATCTCTGTGTATAAATACATACATTGTATAGGATTTATTTTTCTTAAGAACTCTCACTAATAGACTGTAACAGCATATTAAGCAATATACTGACAAAAAGGAAAATTCTACAGATTGTTTCCAGAGATTGCAACTACTTCATCACATGTAGACGCTTATACTAGAAAACTCCTTTGCTTTGATGTCACATGGGGAAACAGGGCTTTTTAGAAGGAATAATGTCAAATACACTAAATACTTTAGTTTGGATATTAAAGGTGCATGATTAATAATGGAGTAAAAAATACTGCAGGAGAATTATTCAGAAAAGTAGAATCTTTTTGTAGCTTATTTATTAGTCAGATTTAGTGAAGAAAATGATATGATTTAGAGCAAAAAAAATATGGTTGACTATTCTTTCTGTTGCAGACCGCTCAGCCTGGTTTCAGGAGTTGTAACCCTGACCCCATGGTGGGCTGTGTAAGAGCCTAGGGACCCACTTCATCTGGGTCTGGTCTGTCAAGAGGACATGAGCCACTAAGGAGACAAAGCTTATCTCCCTGGCAGGAGCACCGCTTCTGCCTCATCCATCTCTGGCCCCAATGCTTAGTCAGTAGTCAATGACGGGTAACACTCCTCACAGGAGGGGCAACCTAAGCCAGACACGACCACTTGGGAGGCCCTCATGGAAGGACTGAGGAGTGGGGGGGCTGTAGCAAAGAGGGGGTGATGGACCCTTGCCCCCCAGCTGTTCTGACATAGTCCGAGTCCCCATTTCCATCTAGGAGGTGTCTTCCTTATCTCTTGCTTCCTGGGCCCAATTGGCTTAAAGCCTGAAACTATGACAGCCAGCAGTACTGCTCTGTGCCAGCCAGAACAGTTTCCCAGGTGATCGGGCATAAAAAAGAATTTGTAAAGTCCTGTGAAACCTGCCTTGTTTGCTAAGAGTGCTCTCATTTAAATGATAAGGGTCCGAGGAGGAAATGGGTATGTCTCTCAAAGTTTTGCAACCCCCTTTCCTGACCAACACTGACTCAAATTAAGACCTCAGATTTCTTTGAAATGTTATCCATTGTTTGATCCTTGCCTCCTGACCCACCTGTATTTCTGTGTATTTGAACCCAATAAAAGCCCAGTGAGGAAGAGGCTCTGGGTCATTCTCCTTTGAGAGTTTGACCACCTCTCCTCCCCAGGCAGATCATGTCTTGGTAGTTTTACTTTCATCTGTGACGGATGGGAGCCTCTGCAGGCAGAGCCCTCCCACATCTTTCAATCATTAAATGTATGACATTGAGAAAAATCCTCTACACTCCATCAGTATCAGTTGTCTTATTTTTGAAACAATAAACACAGTGGGCTGGGGAGAAAGATTTCTTATCCTACTTACCACACAGACAAGTTAGACATGGTATTGAGACTGAGGCAGGATACTAAGAAGCTAAGAAAATTCCTGGGCAAATGGAATGGGGAAACTGAGACAAGAAAATAGGCCAAACGGTTTGAGCAATTTAGAGCCCGTTGGTGAATCACAAGAACTTATCTCCCCTAACCAAGGACACTTGAGAGTGAATGATTTACACCTCTCCTCCCTAACCAAAGAACACATAGTTTAATTCTCCCTGACTGGGGAGACAAAGAACAGAGACCCAACAAATGACATTTGTGCCGGCTAATCCAAGGATGGATGAACTCAGGAACAAGTAACAAAAACCCCATTAAAGCCAGACTGACTCAATGTAAAAGTAAAACAGTGTAGCAGACCAAAGAATATTCCCAAACCCTGCTTATATGTTCATTTCCATGCATTAGAATATTAAAAATGAAAATGAAAAGCTAATAAATATTTGGTTGAAACCATCCCCTAAGATTCTCACCTACAGGGGAAAATATACAAAAGCCCGCAGGACAAAGATTCAGTGCTAGCTAGCTTGGTTTAGAGCAGAAGTACCCACCCGGCTGTTAGGAATGGGCCACACAGCAGGAGGTGAGAGGTAGGTGAGAGAGTGAAGCTTCATTGTATTCATATTGCTTGCATTACCACCTGAGCTCCGCCTCCTGTCAGATCAGCAGCAGCATTAGATTTCCACAGGAGCATGAACCCTACTGTGAACTGTGCATGGGAGGAATCTAGGTTGTCATTTCTTATTAGGATCTAATTAATGCCTGATGATCTGAGGTTGAGCTGAGGTGGTGAAGCTAGCACTACAGAGCACTGCAAATACAGATTTTCATTAGCAGAAAGGTTTGACTGAACAGAGACCATAACGAATCAATTGCTTACAGACCCATATCAACATTCTACCAGTGAGTAGAGAGTGGCAATTAAGCTGCATCTGGTGGCAGGCTTTAAGTCACAATCCAATACTTACTATATTATATTCTGTGCATGGCCCATCTGTTGTTTTATTTGCCACTTCCATCTGTGCCTCTTTCCTGCATTGCACACTTGTCTCAGTTTGTTAAGCCCAAATGCTAACCCCAGCCATAATGAATAGAAAACAAACGTCACTGGAGAGCTTCTTTGAAAAAGGAGAAAGACCCAATGGTGAGACAGCAGAAGACTCCAAGACTGTCAACAAAAAGAAAGCTGCATTTAAAAAAATATACCAAGTCTACATTAATTATGGGTTCATTAGAACAGGTGATTCACATTCTCCAAAACCACTTTGTATCATGTGTGGTCACCAGCTATCCAACGAAGTTATGAAACGTTCAATACTGCTTCACCACATGGAGACCAAGCACTCAGCATTAAAAGACAAGCCACTGGAATTTTTCAAAGCAAACAAACAAAAGAAAAATGTGAAGGTGAAGAGCAGAACAAATTATTGAAGGCGACCCCTTCATCAAATGTGTCTGCACTGAAAGCATCATTCTTAGTGGCTAACCACATTGCTAAGTTAAGGATTCTTTTACTATTGGTGAAAATATGATCCTGCTTGCTGCTAAGGAAATTCATTACGAACTTTTAGGAGAAGCTGCGGTTCAAAAAGGTGGCACGTGTTCCTCTTTTGGCTCGCACCATAACTAGACAAATTGTAGTAATAACAGAGGATACTAGGGCACAACTGTTAGAATTAATGAGTCACCACGCCACCCAAGTTGATGAGTCTACTGATGTCGACAACAAGCCAACAATGCTTGTTTTTGTGTGTTGTATTTTTCAGGAGGATGTACATACGGATATGTTATGTGTGATTTTGTTTCCATCCAACACCACGGCTGCAGCACTATTCAAGTCTTCAATATCATAAAAAGTGAACTGGTCGTTTTGTGATTCTTATAGAATTTTGGGACAGAATCATTGAAGTGGCTCTTTATATTTGAGATTCTTTTTTTCCATTCTTCATTGAAAATAAAAGCAACATTTATTTTAAGATTATTACTCAGTATACTTTACATTATTTTATTTAGATAGCAAGCTGTTATTGATAAGAAGTAAATGGCTATTCACAACACAGGCCATGGAGTCATCATTAACTGGGCAAACCTAGAGTTTTTGTAAACTTTCAGATATACACTCCATTTTGGCTTGGTTATTCCTGCAATTTTCTAAGATCACTTTATAGATTTTCAGATGCAGATCTCCAACAGGAAAACCAAAAATATCTTCCTTGTTTGGAATTGTCAGGCCGGTATTATATCACGAATTGATTTAATTGGAAATTGGAAAATCTATTTCAATAATAACACTTAATGTTTGAAATTGTATAATAATGATGACAAAGCCTATAAATTAAACTATTTTATAAATTACTCAATTTTTACATAAACTCAAGCACTTGAAGACATTGTTGAATGACATAAATTTCTTTGTTCTGTATCCCAAAAGATACGTTTTTTAGCAAGTAGGGAGGAATGCAAATTTGTAAAACTTGGATCATCACAAAATAAAATAAAATAAATTCTAACTATTTCTTTTACTATTAAACTTTATAAGCAGTTCAATCCAATACAATGAGGTCAGAAAAAAAAAAGAAGGGATAATACTGTTATTTTTTGCTGATAATACACCTCTTTACCTTAAAAGGCCAAGAGATTAAACTAACTTATTAGAACAAGAAAGGGAGTTCATTAAGGAAAGTGAATAAAAGTTCAGCATACAAAAACCAATGCCTTTTGTAGGTCAGTTATAACCAATTGAAAAATGTGACAGATATTTCATTCACAGGACAAAAAAAGAAAACATAAAATATCTAGGACTTAACAAAAGAAATATAAAAGGTATATAATGAAACAAACATAAAGTATTAAAGTACTAAATAAAACCCAGGTGGTGAGATATAACATTTTTCAAAAAAAGTGGCCTAAATATTACATAGGTATCAATTATACACAAATAATGAAATCCCAATTAAAATCCAAAAGGATTTTCATAGATCTTGTCAAGCTGATTCTAAAATTTATCTGACTCTCCAGAACATAGAACAGTGCCTGACATATAGTAAAGTGTGATAAAAATGTGTTGGTTGAATTAATTAGTGAACAGCTTCAATAACTATTTATATCAAATTATGTATATATTATATTCCTACCCCAAACTCATCTTCTGAGCTTTAGATTTGTATATCTGTCTTCTTAATCTCTTCATTCGATTAGTGAAAAAACAATTTATAGAAAACTATCTTCCCTCTTGAAAATCTTTTCTACCAGTAATCAAGATGAGTCAACTGAAAGCAGGGAGTTATCTCTAACTATCCAACTGTCCATTTGTGATTATTAAATCATCACAAGTCCTGCTGTGTTTATCTGTGGAATATTTCTTGAATCCATCTGTGTCTCTCATCTATACTGCCACTGCCATCTGCCTTATTTCTTCCTTATTATAGTAAATAACTTCCCATCTAGTTTCCTCTCACCAAACTCATTGCTTCTCCCTCTGATGTCCTCTTACTTCAACTTTAAAAAATGCCAGTATTTTTCCTGGTTTTAGTTAATTTCAAACTCTTCATCATTACAAGGTTTGGCATTGCCTAGGCCCCATCTATGTCTTCAGAATCACCTTCCATGACATTTGGCCTCTTATATTTGAGGTTCTTATAGATATATCTAGTTTTCAAATAACTACTCAATTTTTATATGTCTGAAATCAAATAAATTAGGGGAAAATGTTGTCTAACGGTCACAAGAACTTGTTTTCATCCTATGCACTAAAATGTTGTTACAGTGTGGTTTAAGAGAAAAATTTGATGAACAAAAATGTGCTTGATTTGGTCCTCATATAATAATGGAAATAGTTTAAAACTTTTTAACTCTCCTACTCACTACCCCAGAAATAAAAATAAAGGGCATGAAGCAGAGGAAAATGTGCACAACAACAAAATATAAAGTAAATATTCTCATACATTTAGACTTATGACAATAAATGAATCAGCAAATTTAAAACTTGGAAGAAAAAATAATAATCAAAAGAAGATGTAAAATGAGAGGTGACAAAGTATAGAAAAGTTATTAAAATCAGAAATGAACTCTAAAATCATATTTAAATTTTATTTCATATGTTTTGGATTAAATTTATAGCTCAGAAATCTCTGTGTTGATGTATTGCATATATCAAACGTATTCCAGAAATCTACATACAGAACACTGCTTATTTTTAAAAAAGAGGTCTTTAGTTCTTAAAGTGATTTAAGTTCTCTACTCATATATCTTTTTTTGTGTGTAATTATTTTTATTTTGATGTTACTTCCATTTCAATACATGTATTAAAGCTGTACACTTTCACTTTTTTATTTTAATGTCGTTTAATTTTTTTTCTTTTTTTATTGTTGTTCAAGTACAGTTGTCTCCATTTTCCCCCCAACTACTCCAAAGCTTTCCCACTAAGATCAGAAACAAGACAAGGATGTCCACTTTCACCACTTCTATTCAACATAATATTGGAAGTCCTAGCCACATCAATCAGACAAGAAAAATAAATAAAAGGTATCCATATTGGAAAGGAAGAAGCAAACTGTCACTGTTTGCTGATGGCATGATAGTGTACATAGAAAATCCTATACTCCATGAAAAAACTACTTGATCTAATAAATGAATGTGCCAAAACAGTAGGATACAAAGTCAATATTCAGATCAAGGGAATTTTTATACCAACAATTATCCAGAGCCGACCAATAGCCAACCCTTGACACAGTACAGAGTCGGGGTGGACGAGGCATGTCTGCATAGCAGATGCCAACCAACAGCTGACCATTGACACAGTACACAGTCAGGATGGATGAGGTGCATCTGTACAGCAGATGCAATATTGGCTTGATCTCCTGTCTATCTCTCCCTACATGCTTGCTTTTGCTAATAGCTGGTAGTGGGATTTTTGAATACGGGTATTTTGTTACTAGAAGATTGCACGGTTCCTATGGTTTTGAGTGGAGTGACTTGCTGACCACAAAACAGAAGTCCTTAGCAATGCTAATGCTGCCTACTTTCCCCCACCTTGAAAGTTAGGGACAGAATTAAACAATGTGTAGACCAGCTGCTAGAACACTGGAAGAAGTTGTTGCTAGGAGTCACTACTTAAGATTTATTAGATTTACTTACTTAAGATTTACTACTTAAGGCTCAAGATTTATTAGAGTCACTACCCCTCCCATACCCTGGACAGGAATGTTTATTTTTGAAACCAGGTGGGTTAAGAAGCAAGGAGTTTTAATTAAAAACAATAATTTTAGTATATAGAAAAAAATACAAAAAAAATCACCCCCCAAGATGTAGGTAGAAACCAATCATTTAATTTAGACAATTTAATTTTAACCTTAAAGAATAATAGCTGATTTTTATATAACCTATAAGTTACCCCTTACACCCTTTCAATTTAGACCATAGAACTTTAATAAACATCTAGTTACTATAGACAACTGAAAGTTTGTGCCCTAATAGCTTTGTTGGCTATCCAATTGATGACACTCTTGGTCAAAATAACCTTTTTGTTGAGCATGATTAATATCTGAAATGTATCTGAAATGTACTTTTCCTAGTTACTTCTATATTGATTTGTTCCTCTTTGATGATCACTCCCTGCACCTGTTCCCCCTCACTTTATGTAACCATTCCCTACAAAACTAAAGAAACATTTCAACCAGTGAGCCAGTCAGATCCAAGAGGTTTGGCTGCCTTCCTGCACTCTACTGAGTGTCTGTCTCCATTTGAGTGTCTGTTTCCGTTTCTCTGTTTGCCGAGCCGTTCATCCTTCAGGGACCCTGAGACCTGCCGAGGCTGGACCCTGTCAAACAATGAAATATCAGAAACAGAAATCAGGAAAAATAACCCATTTGCTATAGCAACCAGAAAATTAAAGTACTTAGGAATAAGCTTAACCATGGAGATAAAAATCATATATTTAGTCATATATCTTATGCTATATATTAAGTTTATTTGAAAATAATTTACACAAAATTAAAGACTTTTCTCTAGGGTTAACTTTTGTATAAAATATAAATTTTTAAACAATGTGAAAAATAAAACAAATATGTATATTGTAAGGAAGCTATTGTTAAAATTTATTAATTTTTCATTAAAATATTTAGAAATATTATTTATTATATCTGGGACTTTATAGAGAAGATCAAATAGCTTTCTCTTTTTTAACATTTTATTTATTTAATTTTGGTAAGAAGGAAATGGAAGAAGAAAGAGAGGAAGAAAAGGTAGATGTATGAGATATACCTTGATCAGTTGCCTCTCCCACACCCCCAACTGGGGACCTGGTCTGCAACCCAGGCATGTGCTCTGGCTGGGAATTCAACCAATGACCTTTCGATTTGCAGGGCAGTGCTCAATCCACTGAGCCACGCCAGCCAGGGCTGGCTTTCTCTTTTATTACTGTTGCATGTATACCTCTAAGCAAAGAAACTTATTTCTTATATTAAAATCTATGAAGACACTATTAATGTCAAATTATTTTAAGTAATTCTGGTTAATGTTTATTATTTAATTAATATTTCATAAGACTAGATGGAATTTCAAAAAGAATATTTAAGATAGTCTAGATATTGGCCTAACCTCACTGCAAAAATAATTACAAAAGCTGAGCAAAATACATGAAGTAAGCTTTACTGGCACTAGAAGAAAATCAATGGTGCCAAATTAGAGGGGGTTCAATTCCTGAGTGTTAGTGAAAAAGAGCAAGGTGAATGTAACATTTATCCAAGCTCTTTCTTCAAAACATTTGCCATGTAATGGCAGAGTAGATCCTAGCAGAAAGTGGAAGTGTGAAGCAATTGAAAGACAAGATCCTGGAGAGTAGGGGACAGCAGAAAAGTGAGCCCAAATATTTGCCTGTGATCTGTCATTGAGAGGTATCTACAAAGTTGAGTTGGGGACACAAAGAGCCCCGCAAAGAATTCAGTAACCATGTGAGATTATGAGGCAGAGATGTTAATACAAAAGTTACCAAGGTGGAACAGCTCTGCAGCCTATGGATATCTGCAGCCTATGGAAAATTTTCAAAATGCTGGTAGTACGGCAAAACTAAAATAAGCAACCTATTCTTTTTATATATTGTTTGTATTCACGACTAACTTTAAAAATCAAATTTATTGGGGTCTCATTGGTTAATAAAAGTATATAGGTTTCAAGTGTACATTGTTGTGGTACATGTTCTGTGTATTGCATTGTATGCCCATCACCCAATGTTAAATCTTCCATCACCATATATTTGACTCCCGTTACCCTTTACTGCACCCTTATTTTCTTCCCTCTGGTAACCAGCATACTGTTGTCTGTGTCTATGAGTTTTTGTTTCTTGTTTATTCATTTGTTGTTTTTACTTTCATATCCCACTATATGTGAAATCATAATGTTTTTGACTTTTTCTGTCTGACTCTGACTTATTTCACATAGCATGATATTCTCAAGATCCATCCATGTTGTCACAATAACAGCATTTCATCTTTTCTTATGACTAAGTGATATTCTATTATATACTAGAACCACTTTTTCTTTATTCAACCATCTATCAAGGAATACTTTGATTGTTCCCATGTCTTGGCCACCATGAATAATATAGCAATACCCATACAGGTACATATATGTTTATGAATAAATGTTTCCAAATTTGGGGGTAGATACTCAGAAGTTGCTGGGTCATATGGTAATTCTATGCTCAACCTCAGTAGTTATTCAGGAAATGCAAATCAAAAGTAAAATGAAATACTACCTCATACTTGTTAGAATAGTTATTATCAACAAGACAAGTAAATAAAAACTGTTGGAGAGTTTGTGGAAAAAAAGGAATCTTCATTCACTGATAATAATGTAAACTGGTTCAGCCACTGTGGAAAACAGTATGGAGGTCCCTCAAAAAATTAGAACAGCCTTTTAAAAGCTTAACCTCAAATTTTGGAAGGGATAAAGTTCATCTACACTGTATTGACCTTTCAAAAGGAAGTGCAAACCTCTTAATACAAATCTTCTATGATTTCAACACACATATATTGCCTTCAGTTAAAAGCCACAAAACCTACAAAAGCTGTTATTTACAAGAAGCATACATTATATACAATTTCACATGTTCGATATAAAAGTATTGAAAATATGCAACATGAAAAATCTTAATTAAAAGAAATGAGATAGACACTATATCAGAAAATAGTCACCAGAGGGGAGAGGGGAGGGAATTTCAGGGGAAAAGGGGAAGGGTTTACAGGAACAAGTATAAAGGACACATGGACAAAAACTATGGGGGTTGGAAATGGGAGGGAAGTGGGGAGGGCTAAGGTGGTAGGCTGGGGTGGGAGTAAAAGACAGAAAATTGTACAAGATCAACAATAAAAATAAAAATTAAAAAATAATTTTTGAAATTAAAAAAAGAAAACAGGGACTTCAAAGCAAAACTTTTTTAAAAAGATAAATTCAGTGACAATATATAAAAATAGTCAAGGTATAAATACATAATAAGTTAAATGTACAGCAATAGGAGATAGTACTAAAAAAGGAAAAATAAATGGAATTTACAATAGCTGACATTTCCATATTTAATATATTCATATACATGAGTATACTTTCAATGATTATAATCTAAATTTGATTTCATGAATGTTGTTATTTTGTGTGAAAATGTACGTAAAACATTCATGAAAGTGACTGTATCCAGATTATAAATTAAGTTTCAAGTAATTCCAAAAATTGAAAATATACTGGGAATGTTCTATGATAGTTGAATCAAAATAAAAAGCAATATCACAAATATTCAGATTTTCCAAAATTGAGAAATACAAATTGCATAATATCAAAGAAGAAATCAAATTGAAATTATAGAATATTTCAAAATAAATAATAAAACACAGCATATTAATCTTTATCTTTTATAGCAAAAGCTGTTCTAAGAGGCAAACTCAGCTTTAAGTGAATATATTAGACATGCAATTTATTTATTTAAAGATATGCTAATATCAAAAACATAAACAAACACGGCCAAGGTGAAGGCATAGGTAGATACACTGTGCCTCCTTACACAACCAAAAGAAGGACAACAACTAATTTAAAAATAAAAAAAAACAGCAAGAACCTACAGAAAACTGAACTGCATGGAAGTCTGACAACCAAGGATTTAAAAAAGAAACATTTATCCAGACTGGTAGGCGGAGGAGGGGTGGAGATGAGCAGCCAGAATGGAGAGGACTTATGGCAAGGCAGGGCAGCAGCTGGTGGAGTGGGAGTTCCCACAGTTGCCTGTGGACAAACCAGGAAGAATGATGGGGGAGCCAGATAGACCACGCAAACCAGGGTTCCAGCATGGGGCAATAAAGCCTCAAACCTGTGACTGAAAACAACTGTGGGGGTTGCAGTGGCAGGAGAAACTCCCAGGATAACAGGAGAGTTCCTTAGAGAGACCCACAGGTGTCCTAGAACATACACAAACCCATCCACCCAGGAATCAGCACCAGAAGAGCCCAATTTGATTGTGGGTAGCAAAGGAAGTGTCTGAAAACCAGCAGAGAGCTAAAGGAGCAGCATTGTTCCCTCTCAGACCACTCCCACACAAACAGCAGCACTACGCAGCAAGGTGGATTGCCCCGCCCCAGTGAATACTTAAGGCTATGCCCCTTACTACATAACAGGTATGCCAACACACACACACACACACACACACACACACACACGCACACAAGCCCAAATGAAAAAACAGATCAAAACTCCAGAAAAAAATACAACTAAGTGATGAGGGGATAGCCAACCTATCAGATGCACAGTTCAAAACACTGGTAATCTGGATGCTCACAAAAATGGTTGAGTATGATCACAAAGTAAAGAAAAAAGTAAAGGCTATGAAAAGTGAAATAAAGGAAAATGTACAGAGAACCAACAGTGACTGGAAGGAAACTGGGACTCAAATCAATGGTTTGGAGCAGAAGGAAGAAAGAAACATTCAACCAGAACAGAATGAAGAAATACGAATTCAAAAGAAATGAAGAGAGGCTTAGAAACCTCCAGGACATCTTTAAATGTTCCAACCTTTGAATCATCGGGGTGCCAGAAGGAGATGAGGAAAAGCAAGAAATTGAAAACTTATTTGAAAACATAGTGAAGGAGAACTTCCCGAACCTGGTGAAGAAAATAGACTTCCAGGAAGTCCAGGAAGCTCAGAGAGTCCCAAAGAGGTTGGACCCAAGGAAACACCCACCAAGGTACGTATTAATTACATTACCCAAGATTAAAGATAAGGAGAGAATATTAAAAGCAGCAAGAGGAAAAGAGAGAGTTACCTACAAAGGAGTGCCCATAAGACTATCAGTTGATTTCTCAAAAGAAACCTTGCAAGCAAGAAGGGGATGGAAAGAAGTATTGAAAGTCATGAAAGGCAAGAATCTACATCCAAGATTACTCTATGTAGCAAAGCTACCATTTAGAATGGAAGGGCAGATAAAGTGCTTCCCAGATAAGGTCAAGTTAAAGGAGTTCATCATCATTAAGCCCTTATTATATGAAATGTTAAAGGAACTTATCTAAGGAAAAGAAGATCAAAAATATGAGCAGTAAAATGACAACAAGCTCACAACTATCAACAACTGAACCTAAAAAAAAAAAAACAAAAACAAAAACAAAAACAAAAATGAGTTAAGCAAACAACTAGAACAGTAACAGAATCACAGAAATGGAGATCATATGGAGGGTTCTCAGTGGAAAAGTGGAGGGGGAGAGTGAGGGAAAAGATACAGGGAATAAGTAGCATAAATGGTAGGTACAAAAGAGACAGGAGGAGGTTAAGAATATTATAGGAAATGTTGAAACCAAAGAACTTATATGTATAGCCCATGGATATGAACTAAAGGGGAAGAACTTATGTGAGCAGTCCCTGTGTGCTCTTCTTGTTGCATATGTATAATATATGCATGAAAGTATCTGTATGTATAAAAGTGAATATGTAAAAATTAATTTGTTTTCATTAATATTTGTATAGTTTATTGCTTACGTAATTTTTAAAAATTAAAAGGATAATATTTTAAGAATATTTTTATGCTGTTACAACTCAGTAATCTCCTCTATATATATCCATTTAAGAGGTAGTAAAATGCATACTTTTGATAACACCTAACTTTAAAAAACTATAAAAATTATTGATAATGTACAAATTTTTTAAAAAGTATAGAAAAAATGTCTATAATACCAATGGAAAACAACTGCCAATGTTTTATGCACTTGTCTTTCTGGTGTTATTGCTATAATTTTACATGCAATTATGCATCTATGCTGGATTTTTAGAGTACCTATTTCTTGATAAGAAAGATAATTCTTGTCCATTGTATAAGCATTTTAATATATAAACAATATAATGAAATACAAGTAATCTTGTTTCCCACAACTCCTTTTAACAAGCATATATTTATATACCTGTCAAAAAGCACACCTTGAATTTTAAATGTAATAATCATAAATATAATTGCATGTCTGAGAATAAGATATTCTAGGATTATATTTTTGACTTTGAATGATATAATGCTTGGAATAAATTGTATTATTATTATAAAGGGTTCTCAATAAGCTAAAAGTTATTGTGCACTTTTCTTGGTCTAGACATGAAGAATGCTTAGTACCCTGAAGGGCTGCCCTCTGGCATCCAATTCACAGGACATGACCAGAGTTCACAGTTCAATATTAATTTTAAAATTTCTGCAATACTTTATTTTTTAATTTATTCAATATTGTGTTATTATACATATATTGTTAATTAACTTCTTCATCTACAAATTCACAAAGGACACATATTTGCCTGTTTGGGAAATTCACTTCTGTTGATTTCATATTTGAAAGAGAACATTGGTAGATGAAAAATTTTTGGCACAAACAATATTTCTTCATGAATATGTTGCAAATACTTTTCTGCTTTCTTACATAGAGTATTAATCAGACGTATGATGCTAGTTGAGGATTATTTTTATGTGGGGGGAGCAATTTTATTTTATTTTTTTTAATTACTAGATATTTAAAGGCACTTGCCTTTGTAATAATGACTTGTAGAGGCAAAGTCAAAGTACATCAAGATATAGTTTCCTTATTGTTTTTTCTTGGATATGAGTAACTCTTTTTAATTGATATAATCAGTAATTTTAGAAAAATGTTTTAGTATTATTGACAATGATGATTGATAATGATGACTTTTAGTTTGGTTAATTTCTATTTCACTTTATCATTTTTTAACTCAATGTTTGGAGGGTTTCTAGACAAAATCATCAGATAATGACTGGAGGCTTTCCTTTCTAAATCCAGATTCAATTACTTAAATTACAATTACTTAAAAGTTACTTCTACTCTTGACCTGTACTGAAAATAAATGTTAATATTTTAATTTTTGTATTTGTAATTTTCTTGCTATATTTCTAACCTTACCTACCTACTTTTTATCTCATCGTATTGACTTTTCATTGTGCTTTTAACTTACGATTTTTCTGTAAAGGCCATGTTTTCATGTATCTTATTATTATATCAAAAATTTTAAATGTCTTTAAATGTTTATAATAAATTATTTGTAGTTGCCTGATCTTACTTAGTATATGACAAAATACCTTTTTACTCAGTCAATATTGACTTTTATTAAGCCTTATGATTTTTAGGTTTTTTGGTGTGTTTTCTCATCATGTAGTTAGATAATACTTCTCCATTAATTTTATCTAATAAGTTTAAGTATCCCCTCTAGCACAATTTTTTGATTAGTGAGACATGAACAAAGCTTTTTATTAGAGCTAGAATGATGACAGGTGTATTTAATGACTTTTTTCTGCCAGTTCCCAGTTCCTATAGCTGTCTTTGATATACTTACTGTACTTTGGTTTGAAATACAGACTTCTGTTGTTTAACTCTGAAGACATAAATGAATCAATAATTAATGTCACCATAATTCTGTGCCAAAATTCTCATTGTGCCTCCTCTCTAGCTTTTGGCAGTTGTAAAAATTGTTCTACCCAGATTGTGACACATCTGCTGTCCTAAATGGACCTATACCCATCCTTTTCTACACATATTTATGTATTGAGCTGTCTCACTGGTATACACTTGTACCTATGTGAGGACATAAGGAGGATGGTTTTCTGGGGACCATAGGCCATTTGATCCAAAAATAGATTTCAGGGCTATGAGCTTATGGTAAGACTTTGTGTTTCTGATTCAGGTGGTAGATAGAGGGGAGAAATAAATAAATGACTTTCCAGTTTCTGGCAACCCATCACACTCACTGGTTTAATAAATCTAGACTAACCACTGTACCTTGCCATACTCTGATGATAGGTTTATAATAGTATTTGTTTAGCTTGGTGATGTTAGGTTTCATCTTTTATATTGTGTCTACATAAAATCTACTGAAAAGTTAAGAAAGAATGTGCTGGGGGTTCTAGCCAGAAACCTCATGATGTTTTTATTTTTAATTTATTATTGTTGTTCTGTTACAGTTGTCACACCTTTTTCCCCATTGCCCTCCCCTGCCCAGTGGCCTACCAGTCCCACAGTCAATCCCTAACCCATTTTCTGAGCTCATGAGTCTAAATATAACCATTTTTTTCATTTATCTTATAATTTCCCTCTTTTTTTAACTTCTCATCGTTCTTAAGTAAATTTAAGAAAATGGAAAGTTATTAGTCATAAAAAGTTTAGGACAATACCATAGAGATCCAAAAATAATTCTACTGACAAACATCTTACTAAACATATTTTATATACTAGTGAAATATTTTTTTAATTTTTTAAAGATTTTTATTTATTTATCTTTAGAGGGGAAAAGTAGGAGAGAGGAAGAGGGAGAGAAATATCAATGTATGGTTGCCTCTTGTGTGTCCCATGCTGGGAACTGGCCTGCAACCCAGGCATGTGCCCTGACTGGGAATTGAACCATGGTCCTTTGGTTCGCAGACCCGTGCTCAGTCCACTGAGCTACACCAGCCAGGGCTATTTTATTTACTAGTGAAATATTGATGATAAAACAAAAGAGAGTTACATCCAAGAGATGTTAAATTTGCATGTGAGCAAATTTGTTTAAGAGGGTAATTATCTGCATGTTCTCTTTGGAGAAGTGTCAATTTAAGTCCTTTGCCCATTTCTTAATTGAATTATTTGTCTTCCTAGAGTTGAGTTGTATTAGTTATTTGTGCATTTTGGAGATTAAACCCTTATCAGATGTATCATTGGCAAAAATATTCTCCTATGCAGTAGGTTTCCTATTGATCTCTTTGATAATTTCTTTAGTTATGCAGAAGCTTTTTAATTTGATATAGCACCATTTGTTTATTTTCACCTTTGTTTCCGGTACCCAAGGATATATATCAGCAAATATATCATTTCATGAAATATCTGAGACTTTACTGCCTATGTTTTCTTCTAGGATTTTTATGGTTTCATGACTTACATTTAAGTCTTTTTATTCACCTTGAGTTTATTCTTGTATATGGTGTAAGTTGTTTGTGTAGTTTCATTTGTTGCATGTACTGGTCCACTTTTCCAACACCATTCATGGAAGGGATTGTCTTTGCTCCATTGTATGCTGTTATCACCTTTGTCAAGTACCAATTGATCCTAAAGGTGTGGGTTTATTCCTGGGCTCTCTGTTCTCTTCCATTGATCTATATACCTGCTCTCACGCTAGTACCAAGCTGTTTTTATTACAGTGGCCTTATAACACAGTTTGATATCAGGAGTTGTGATACCAGTTTTGTTCTGCTTTCACAAGATTTCTAAGTTATTTGGGATAATTTTTAGGTTCATAGACATTTTGGGAGTATTTGTTCTAATTCTGTGAAATATGCCAGTGGTTTTTTAACAAGAATTGAGTTGGATGTATAGATTGCTTTGAGTAGTATGGGAATTTTAATAATGTTAATGCTTTCAATCCATGAACATTGAATATGCTTCCACTTATTTTGCATCTTCCTAAATTTCTTTCTGCAATGACCTATGGTTTTCCCAGTACAGATCTTTTACCTCTTTGGTTAAATTTATTCCTAGGTATTTCAATAGTAAATGGGTATATAAAAATGACATTGATTTCTGGGTATTGATTTTGTGTCCTGATACTTAGTCAAACTCACTCATTACATCTAGTGGTGGAGTCTTTAGGGTTTTCTGTGCACAATATTAGTACATGTAAATGGCCCATGGAGGCCCAGAAAAAGTGCTTAATGTCACTGTCTTCAAAGAGATGCAAATTAAAACCACAATGAGATATCACCTCACTCCAGCCATAATGGCTACCATCAATAAAACAACAAATAAGTGTTGGCGAGGATGTAGAGAAAAGGGAACTCTAGTGTATTGTTGGTAAGAATGCAGACTGGTACAGCCACTGTGGAAAATAATATGGAGTATTCTCAAAAAATTAAAAAGGACACTCTCTTTTGACCCAGTGATTCCAATTCTGGGAATATACCCTAAGAATCCAGAAACACCAATACAAAAAAAAAAAAAAAAAAAAAAAAGCACCATTATGTTCATAGCAGCACTATTTATAATAGCCACAATCTGGAAACAGCCTAAGTATCCATCAGTAGATGAGTGGATAAAAAAGCTGTAGTACATTTACATAATGGAATACTATACAGCAGTAAACAAAGAAACTGTACCTTTTGTGACAGCATGGATGGAACTGGAGAATATTATGCTAAGCAAAATAAGCCAGTCAGTGAAAGACAAACACTACATGATCTTACTTATATGTAGAATATTATAAACATAATAAACTAACAAACAAAATAGAAACGGAAGCATAAATACATAGAACAGACTGACAGTGGCCAAAGGGGAGGGGTAAAACTGGATGAAAGAAGGTGAAGGGATTAACCAAAGAACATTTATACACAACCAATGGACACAGGAATTGACTTAGGGAGGGGAGGGGAGAAGGTCGGACTGGTTGGAGGTAGGGGAAAGAAGATAAAAATGATAGATACATATAATTGCATAAACAACAACAACAAAAAAGAAAAACAGAGCCTAGCTGTAGGCACTTAACAATTACTGTATACTTAGGAAACTAGAGAATTGATACAAATGCATATGTTTATACATGTGCATATTATATATAATTTTACCAATAAACCAATTGCCTGCATTTATTATGTTGGAGAATATAATTATAAAGAAATGCTTAAAGTTGGGAAGTCTAATGCTTTGGAGGTAACTAAACTGAAATTTTGGCTATATGAAAATGACTACTGATCACGTGCAATGGTCACATTTATTTTCTTAAGTAATGTTTATTAATAAGAGGGGTGTGGGTGGAGGTGGAAGAGGATATAAGGGGGATAAATGGTAATAGAAAAAGTAAAGATTTAAAAAAATAAAGTAAATAGATAAATAATATTTTTTTTTAAAAAAGGAGTCCATATCAGCCACTTTTGAGTGTTTTGGGTAACACTTATTTGATAATTTATGGTAAAAGTCAGTATATAGCATCTATAGACACATTTGCCATCATTTCAACATCATATATATATATATACACATATATGTATATATATACACACATATGTATGTGTATATATATATTTTATATATATGTATGTGTATATATATGTTTATATATATATATATATATATAAAAATTAGAAGTGGATTCTATCATTTAACATTTTAGATATTTACTCTCCTGACCCACCTCCTCACAAAAGTAGTTACTATAAAAACCTGAACTGGTTAAGTCTTCAACTGTTGGTTGATTAATTTTATACTTAAGGCTTATTCAAATATGATTCCTAGATTTGCTATACTATTCTAATATGTATTTGAATATATTTATCATATAATTCATCTAATTTATCAGTTATAGATAGAATAAACAAATTGTTTTTTGAAAGGCGGTTAAAAAGTAAAGGGAATAAGAAGTGCATGCCATTTAAATATAGTAATGTACAAAATAACTCTTAATATAAATCATTCTCATTTGGACTCACCCTTCTTCATCAACTTCTTATTGTGTATCTCTCTTCATAGTGCCTCCACCTTAAAACAGAATGGAGACTTCAGTTGTCAAAAAGGAAGTCAGTGTTTGGTAAGGTATATTGTCAAGTTTTATTAAAACTCTGCAGACGATAGATTTTATAGTTAATTACCCTTATGACTTTTGTAACTATAAATCCTTCAGACTTGGCCATCTTTCAAGGTAAATCTACTCAAATTTTTCATACTTGTAAAGTTTCTTTAAAGGAATCTTTTCTACAAATACATTGCAGAGAAAGAAATAAGTAAATAGTTGAGAATAAAAATTTTACAAAATTAAGGCAGTAGTTTTACCTGTTTGTTTCACCTCTGTGTTTCAAGATAAGCACATTGCTGTATGATTTCCACTTAAACTATTACTGAAAAATAACAAATTACATAACCTTGAATTACCACATAATGTGGGTAGGTAGGCTTAACAGTTAGGGCAGATTTTCAAACACTGATGTTTTCTCTTTATATGGAATAAATCAGTGGTTCTCAACCAGGGAGGTGGATTACCGTTCCTACAGGCAAGTTACAGTGCCTGGAGACATTTTAGTTTGCCACTATTGTGTGGGAACTGCTTCTGTCATCCAGAGGCCAGGGATGCTGCTAAATACCCTGCAATTCATCGGACTGTCCCTCTAGAAAACAATTATCCGATTAAAATGTCTATAATGCTGGGTGGGATTCAGACAATGCATTACACTAAAACTTGCTATTTTTAGTAGCACAGCTGTCTCAGTGGCTTACGTTTTTACTAACAGCTGAGATTGTGCCATTGCCAGTACTTAAATCATTTTAAGTGGTGTAATACAAAATTCAAGGACTGACATTCCTACACCAAGAAAAGCATGACCCTTTGAGGTAGACTTGTACAGGTACAGAGCATTTCAATTTTTTGAAAATATAAAATTTCTACATAAGTAACTCTTGTCTGGACACTGTTAGAAACTTAATTTAAACATTTACACTAAAGAAGCAGGAATGGAAAAATGCTTCCTCTCCCCATTGCACAAGAACAGAAGAGGCACATGCCTGGTACAGTCAAGACATGGACTCTAGAACTCCAGCTGATAAAGAAACAAAAAGGAAGTCAATGTTTATCTACTTTAACTGCAGGGGCACTGGAAGTGTTTAAGTGGGGATGAGGGGTGATGGCAGAAATTAGGAAAAGCATATTCACATATTTTTGTCATGTGAAGTTACACGTTTTGGAAACCAGTGTAATGAATCTGTTTAAAATTAGAAATGTATATGATATTCATTCAAAGATTTTACTATCAGGGATCTATCCCATAGACAAAAATAATCAATTCATAACAACACATGTACAAAGATATTTATTAAAGCACTTTAGTACAGTCCAACAGATGTGAATATCCATCTAAAGAAAGTGGATAATCTATGGTACATGAAATGTTATGTAGCCATTGGAAAAAAGAAAGCATTAGAGCTACATCAGAAGTCCTGGTAAGAAGGAATTGCCATAAGTCATCATGAATGAGAAAAATACAATAAGGATTTATAATATGATTCTCTTTGCATAAAATAGTTAATGACAAATAAGCTCCGTGTGTGTATACATGTTCACATGTGTGTGCACACACATGCATGCCCACGTGTGCTTAGGTAGGTCTGTATGGGATTACATAGATGGATATGTTTCAACACAATATGGTTACAGCACTTTCTGTTTTTGTACTTCCAGAATTATCTTGTCTTCCACCTATTTTCCAACTTGGGCCTCCAGGCAACTGTCCACTCTGCGAGTCTCTGATGGTCTATGCAGTTTGTTTATTTATTATTTTATTTAAGATAACAAGAATAGTTTTTAATGTTTGTGATTGATAACACTGATAAACCCACTTAGGCACTAGTTTTTGAATTGTCATAGTCATCAAATTACCCCTGTGAGTTTCCTAGGTTCACAGCACAAGATCCCCACAAGCTGCCAACCTTCATCTTGTGGTGACTGTTCCTCTCCATAGTGGCTGTCATCCTCCATGGTGGCTGTCCCCCTCCATGGTAGTTGTCCTTATTCAATCAAAAAGCAATTTGATTAAGAAACATGATATACTATTTCAGAATCAGTATATATACCAAGACACAAATTTCACAGTTTTTTGATGTTACATAATGAAAAGTTGAACAACCTTATAAATATTTAAGTGGGTTATTTATGAAATCCCTGGGAAAAAAAGTAACATTATTTACAACATTTATTTTTCTGAACAAGAATTTCCTAGAATAGCAAAGTCATTTTGGTGAGGACAGTAAAATCATATTATTGAAGAGAGTTGAAGAATAAAGCAGTGTTAATATAGAGAGTAAGCTGAATGAGTATAGATGGTTTGGTTCTTACTATACAATCAAAAAGATGCTCAACATCACTAATCATCAGATAAATGAAAATTAAAACCACAATGAAGTATTACCTCACACTGGTCAGAATGGCTATCATCAATAAATCAATATACAACAAGTACTGGTGAGGATGTGAAGAAAAGGAATCTTTTTGCACTGTTGGTGGGAATGCAGACTGGTGCAGCTACTGTGGAAAACAGTACAGAAATCCTCAAAAAATTAAAAATGTCTCTGCCTTTTGGCCCCACTTCTGGGAATATATCTGAAGGAACCCAAAACATCAATTCAAAATTACTTAAGTACACCTACATTCATTGTGGTGTTATTTACAATCACCAAGATACGGAAGAGCCCAAGTGTCTATTAGTAGATGAATGGATCAAGCAACTAAGGGACATTACACAGCGGAATACTACTTGGCTGTAAAAAAAGAAGAAAGTTTTACATTTTGTGACAGTATTGATGGACCTGGAGAACATTATGCTAAGTGAAATAAGCCAGTCAAAGAAAGACAAATACCATATGATTTCACTCATATGTGGAATCTAATGAACAAACTTGAACTAACAAGCAAATAGAGACAGACTCACAGATAGAGAGTAGGCTGGTGGCTAAGGTGAAGGTGGAAGGTAGAGGGTGGAGGGAATGAACGAAAAGGAAAAAGGACTCATGGAAATGGACAACAGTCTGGTGATTGTGGGGGGAGGTGGGGGTATAAAAGGATTAAACAGAAATGAGGAAAAATACAATATAAAGAAAGAGAGAAAGAAAAGGAAGGAAGGAAGGAAGGAAGGAAGGAAGGAAGGAAGGAAGGAAGGAAGGAAGGAGAAAAAAGGGAAAAGAAAGAAAAGAAAGAAAGAAAGAAAGAAAGAAAGAAAGAAAGAAAGAAATTTTTCTAGTGTGATGCCTCCAAAAAACTTAAAATGTGTTTATTTATACACTTTATAGCTATCTAATAAAAGAAACCATATACAAATCAAGATATTTTCTAAATCTTACATAAATTGCCTATATTTATTCCTGAAAATTATTTCAGGTCAACCCAATTTATAAAGAAAATGCTAGATTAGTGTAGAGAGAGACTGGTAACTCTGTCACCTATGTTACATTACACAGAGATAAATAGAAATGCTATGCTCCTATCACTCCCATATCATCTGAGTCTCAGGGGGTGACCGGAGAAAGTGTCAGGAGAATAATTTTTTTAGTTGATTTTTTATTGTGCATATATATGATGTCTTATGACATCTTCTTAGATAGGGACAAAATATATTTCTTTTAAATTGTTTAGATATGAATATTGAGATGAGATTTCTCTGTTGCTGATACTAATAGTAAAAACAAAACAAAACAAAGACAAAGAGTTCCAGCAGGGCAGAGTTAAGCTATGTAATCCTTTAAAATGATACTTCTCTGTTATTTTTTTTTTGCTAACTATAAATATTATGAAACAAAGTGACCCATATAAAACAAATTAACGTCATTATTTATTGTATTTAAATAACCTAAGAGGGATTTTAATCACATTCCCAAATCAATCTAATAAATTACATCTAAAAGATTAATTCTAATAGTTATAGTTCAGTAAAGGACAGAGAAGGAATTGGTGAATCAGTGATTAATCTTCTTGTAAACATTAATGAGTCTATTACTTTTTCATCCTCCTTCTCAATAATCTGATACCAAGAAGCTGCAAATTTGTAATTTTGAAAATGTAAAAGATTTTCAATGACAAAATAGAAAATGCACAAATATTTCACTTTGTATTGTTACCAGTGTAATGGGAATATGTTTATTTTATAGTTTGTATAATATTAATAGCAAATCTAAATAGCTACTTTGGTAGAAAGTATACTTTCTACAAAATAAAATGATGTATAATTATTTTTTAATAACTCGTGTCTAAAAATATTCTCTTAAATTAATAATAATACTATAATGTATAGAGCATATACAAAGAGTAATTTTAACCCAATCAAATATTTGATTCTCCTATAGTTTTACTTTAATGTCAAATTGTTTTAAAATTCTGTACTTAATTTTGAAATGTTGAGGTATTTGGTTCCTGGGTTTAAATCAACCATAGCAAAACTTCATATATGGGTGATTATTTCAATTTCCCATGCTGTAATTGGAGTATAACTGAACAACTTAACTAAAGGAAAATACGCTTTTATAATTAAAATTTAGGGAAACTTTCTATACCAGAGGGCATATGAATTTCTTGATAATGAATGTGTAGAAATTGTTAGAATTAAATACACGTGGCCATACATTTTGGCCCAAGTGTAACACTGCTCAGTAGATAAGATATACACTACATACAGTGATAAATATGGTATGACTTTTAATTGTAAATTAAAGTTGTAAATATGAGTCAAAGCCAAGCCTAAGAATCTGAGCAACAACTTAAATAGGCTTTAAGGATAAGAGAACTGCTTGCTAATAATAATACAGACCTAGGGTTCATGCTATTTCATGACCAAGATAAAAGCAGATTGAAGCCCCTACCCTTTCCAATATTAAAGGTTGACAAAAGCACTAGTTTTATTCCTAGGCATTCTGGGTTTTCACACTGTCTTTTTCCTGTGATTTGTTAAGTATTTTGGCTAAATTTTCCATTTAGAATCAGTGTGTTTATTTGCAAAAAGAGCCAACAACTCTGGCTTCCAGGAATCATTGTAAAGAAAAAAAGACACTAAATTTGTTGCAATGGCTAAAAAATACATAATACTAAATTTTTAATCTCTCAAATTGTGCTCTTTGTACTGACTTTTTATTAAAACAGTTTTTCATTAGATTTTATTATTTGCATTAGCAGAACATGATCTATCCTAGACTTTGTGTCCTCTTGTAAATCCACTTTAGGTAAAGCTTTTGTATTTAATATCTTTGAATCAGGAAGCATCAATCAATTTGTCACCCTTGTGTTACCACTTATCACTGATAAAATAATAAAAATATCAACAATGTTTATAATAATAGTAAATAAAAGTAGTGAGTGACATTTAGTTTACCGGTTTATTAACACACATGAAATTTTCTAGTGTTCAAATGATTAGTGTTTTTCACACTTAAAAAATGAGGGAACCAAACTTAAAGAAGTTTAAAAAATGTATCCCAGATCACACTGCGGAGAGATGGCAGTCCAATATATGAACTGAAATGATCTCACTCCATGATTCATGTTGTTGATCATCACACAAAGTCCTCCTAACCTGACAGTTAAATACCTCATCCATGTCCATCCCAGGTGCCATCTTTCTGAGCAGGCCCGCATGATGAGCTCTCTGGTCACTGTATTGGTGAAACCTCACAAAAGGTTATGACTGACACTTCTGGTTTAGGCATTAATTACAAATATCGATGGGCTCATGTTTACAGTTTCAACAACACTGATTATCTTTTCCAGCCAACTATACCTAAGTAAAACACAAAAGTGCCTTCCTCCAGTATAAGGATACCATTGCCAAAGTTTTCTGTTAGACTGGGCTCCAGTTATATTAACCAGCCCAGGCTGGGCCAAGCACATTGACTACCGCAGGGTTGAGGAGAGAGGGAGGGAAAGAATAGCCATTTATTCTGAGTCATATTTATGTAAGAACTCTATATGTATTTTCCAAAGTCATTTTATAGTCAGAGAGAAACAGTAAATTTCACAAAAAAATGCTCATGGTATATTTTTAAAACTGTCCATTAAAGATGACATTACTTGTACTATACTATATTTCATCTTATCTGTGAAATTCCTCTAACTATTTTATGGATTGAACAATTTTTATTTTACGTCAATGTTTACAAAACTTTATTTTGTTAGAATGTTCAACATAGATATTGTAGACTTGTAAAACGTTTTTCCTGTTATTTATACTGTTATTTCAGAGAAAAGAGGAAAGAGGAGGAAGTAGAGGAAGAAGACAATGTAGAAGGCATGGGAGAGGAGGAGAGGGGGACAGAGGAGAGGCAGCAGCATTAAAGCAGCCTGGGATTGTCTCAGGATCTGCAATATCCTGTCTGGAAATGCTCTGGCATTTCCGATCCTTCTCAACTATTAAATGAACAAATAAAAAGGAAGGGAGAGGAATGAAGGAAGAGGGAAATAAGGACGTTTATAATGTACTTCTGTTTCTCTGCGTGAAAGTCCAATTAAGGCAAGCACATATAGAAACAAATTAAGTTATTATTCCAAGTAGCCTGCATCCAAAATCATTATCTTCAAGGCCAAGGAAATCTTTGTAATGGTCTACATAATACAATTAATTTTTACAAAGTCCAATGCTGCCTTGCTCTGCAACCTCAGAATAATGTAACATTTTTAATATTTTATTTCAAAAAATTAAGCACTTTGCAGAGCTAATCCCAAGGAATGTGTTGAAATAGATAGGCATTTAAACAAAGTGAAAGAAGAAAATTCAGTGGAAAAGCAAGTTGAAAACACAATATTAAAAAATAGGTATTTTCTAGTGGTAGTAGTGAATAAAAATTACCTATGGCTATAACCAAGAACATTTAATATTTCTATGTACAGGAATTATAGAACTTTAGCAAAAAATTTATGCAAAATTAACAACTTTGATAATTTAATAGATGTACAATGTTTATTGAGAAAACAAGCTAATAAAATTAGTATTTAATAGCAAGTTGATAAAGAGGTTCAATGTAATTTCAACAATTTCCCCAGTAGATTTTTCATGGGACTTGATTAGAAGATTTCTAAAATATATATGCTAAAGAAAAGTCCAAATATTAAAAAATCTGAAGAAGAAAAACCATACTATATCTAACCAGAAATATTATGGAGTACTGGTTTTTAAGACATATTACATGTGGTATTAGTGTATTAGTGTATCTTGTAATCCTGAGCAACTGAGATGTCATTTTGTTCCCTTCATGGCTAGAGATCTATGCAGATGCCTCTTTATACCTGAAGAGGGGGGAAGAATTTATGGTAGGATTTCCTTCTGTGGTGATGCCCAGGCAGGCCTCTGATGTTACCTGGCCTGGGTAGAAGACCCTGTCTTTACAGAGCTCCACCCAGGAAATCACGGAGGAACAAGTGGACAGGTACAACTTCTCCATATCCTTGGACAGGAGCAGGTGCACCAGGGCATCAACAGTCAGATCCAGTCAGATCCAGTCAGAGGTGAGAGTGGGCACAGAAGGGTGTGTACGTTCAGGACTTTAAGAAGACCAGAGTGAGCCTAGATTGTAGACATTAATCTGGGGACTATTTGGGGCCATCCTAGGCTTTCTAACTATAGTGTCCTACTGCTCAACTCCTAAAGGAATATAGACCTCTGTTCTCCCCACCACCAGCTACATGAAAGGGTAGAGAGTCAGTCCTCGCATATTTGTGGGAATATTAGGGAAAACACAGTGTTGTCTGACTTCACAGTAGGCCATAAGCATGTTGTATTCTGTTACTGTTTTGATTGTTTGAATTATTTGTCCCAGCTATCCTGTGTAGTAGTCAGCTCCACTGTCCCTCCAGACCTTCTCCATGCCTTGCCCATTATCACAATTAATAGGATGGTTTGTACATGGAAATAAGTGAATGCAATTAAGCTGTTCTATAGGTTTCTGTGCAACTTGTCACCTCATAGACCAGGACCCCCAGGTCAGGAAGTGGGACCTCACTTGTTTTCATAATGTCCCATAAGCAGGGTCGCTTGCCACAGTGGTACAATATTTAAATGCAGTTAGACTTTGAAGTGATTCAGTTCACTTGCCATGTCAGCAGTTCTTTCAGGAATATCTAAAGTGTGTCCTAATAATTGTGATCATAGGGTATTCGTCTTTCTCTGACTGGTTTATTAGCATACTAATCTGCAGGTCCATTTATGCTGTTGCAAAAAGTAAGACTTCCTTCTTTTTCTCCAGCTGTGCAGTATTCCATTGTGTAAATGTTCTACAGCTTTTTTATCCACTTATCTCCTGATGGGCACTTGGGCTATTTGCCAATCTTAGCTATTATAAAAAATGTTGCTATGGACACAGGGGTGAATATATTCTTTTGAATTGATGTTTTGGGATTCTAATAGTTAGAATTTAGGATTCTTAGGGTATACCCTAAGAGTGGGATTTCTGGGTCAAAAGGAAGTTTCATTTTTTTTAATTTTTGAGGAAACTCCTTACTGTTTTCTATAGTGGCTGAAACAGACCACATTCCTACTAACAGTGCACTAAGGTTTTCTTTCCTCCCCATCCTTTCCCGCACTTGTTTGTTGATTTATTGATGGCAGTCATTCTGGTAAGTGTGAAGTGATATTTTATTGTGGTTTTAATCTGCATCTATCTGATGATTAGCAACATTGAGCATTTTTCATATGTCTATTGGTCATCTGTATGTCCTTTTTGGAGAATATCTATTCAGGTCATTCACCCATTTTAATTGGATTGTTTTTCTTCCTAATGTTGAGTTGTATATTTTCTTAATATATTTTGGAAATTAGCCCCTTATCAGATGCATCATGGGTGAATATGTTTTCCCATCCAGTCAGTTCCCTTTACATTTTGATGATTTTTTCTTTTGCTGTGCAGAAGCTTTTTAATTTGATGTAGTCCTGTTTGTTTATTTTTTTCTTTGTTTCCCTTGCCATAGGAGACATATTTGCAAAAATATTGCTACAAAAATGCTTGAGATTTTACTGCCCAAATGTTTGTCTAGGATTTTTATTGTTTTGTGACTTACATTTAAGTTTTATCCATTTTGAGTTTATTCTTGTGTATGGTGTAAGAAGGTGGTCTAGCTTCAGTTTTTGGCATGTATCTGTCCAAGTTTCCAATACCATTTATTGAATAGACTTTTATTTTATGTTTTTCCTTTCTTTGTCAGATATTAACTGACCTAAAGGCATGGACTTATTTCTGGGATCTCTGTTCTGTTCTGTTAATCTATATGCTTGTTCTGATGCCTGTACCAGACTGTTTTGATTATAATGACCTTATAGAATAGTTTGACATCAGGCACTGTGATTGCCTCCAACACAAAATAGAAAGAGAGGCACATGGAATAGAGTGACAAATGACAGAGGGAAGGAGGAAGAGGGACTAGATGAAAGAAACTGAAGAGATTAGCCAAAGAACATACATGCATAGCTCACAGACACAAACTGTGTGTTAATAGCCAAGGGGAAGGGTTGGGGCTGGATGGAGGCTGGCAAAGTGAGGGGAAATGGCAATATCTGTAATAGCATCAACAATAATAAAAAAGAAAAAGAGAAAAAACAGGAAAGAAAATTTAAAAATAATAATAAAAATTTGTCTTAATAGATTATATTAAATAGATTAGTTTGCTTATGCCACCAAAACATAGTGCCATGTTGGTTGATATTTTCAAAAAAAGACATTTATTCTTTTGCAATTCTGCAAGCTAGAAGTTTGAGATCAGAGTGTGGGCAGGACTGGTATTTCCCTAGACCATTTTCTTTGTCTTGTAGTTGAGAGTCTTTTATCTTTGCTTCCTCTGTCAACACAGAGATATGTGCCTGACCTGACCTCTTTTTTTAAGTACACCACTTATATTGTATTAGGCTCACCCCAATGAACTCACTAAACCTCATTTTCTTAAAGACTATCAGTCCAAATACAGGCCCGTTCTGAGGTAACTTGAAATTGTGAATATAGTGGACACAATTCAGTTCTTAACACATGCTAATCCTTGGCTGAAGAGATTAACCCAGAAATGGGTTTACTGGTAGAAAGATATGCATATGTAACATTTTTATAGCTACAGCCAGATTCCAAACAGAAAAGGCTGTAGAAACGACAGACATTGCCACCACCATCTCTGATGGTGGCTGGATTCTTGCAACCAGCCTGACTTCTAATTGATCATCCTTTTATATTTAAACCCAGCTTATCCAATGCTGTTACAGTGGTCTTTGATGTGCACTTGTTATTTCAGCGATACTTTGAGTCACCTGCCAGCTATTCACCAGACATATGGATTTTCTCCTTCCTGAGTTATCTGCTCAGATTCTTTCCCTATGGTGGGCCATCTCCTTTCCTGAACTTTCCTAATATTTCGTCCTTTTGCTAAATCTGGAATCTCTATAATGAGGGAATCAAAACTTTATTTATTATAAAAGGAATAACAATCAATGTCTTTATTCAAAATCAAGAGGGTTTTCATAGTGTGTGTCTCCCTTGCACACTGTGTCCAAATTGGGGAATGGTGGCATTCGCCAGAACATTCCCCTCCGTGTCAGGCGTAGAGGGAATGAGGCATGGTCCTACTTTAGACGGTTCTCAGTTCTGACCTGGAAGAGCTTGAGCAGCTGTTTGAATCCCTAAGCTATATTTTATGGAAAATTGATTTAATTATCGTTTTTAAAATTTCAATCACAAAACTGATAAAGACAAAAATTCTCTCTGAATTTAATCAGAGTTTGAAATATCCTAAACTATGTGGGATCCTTACTACAGAAAATTATTTTAAAGAACGCTAACCAGCCTTAAATATACCTGAATTCCAGAGAATTTTTTTATCCTAGAAAGAAGGCTATTTTTAAACATTTTTAGGTATTTCTTTTCTGTAACTAAGGTATATATTTACAGTGGGAATAGGAAATAATACTGTGCCCTTGTTCCTGACAAAATTTGAATAAATCAATGGGCCTTCTGACAATGTGTTTTTAATATCTACCAAGAGTTTCAGGAGTTATATTAGACAATATAGACAACCAAGAAATAAAAGAACCCTGTGTTTTGGGGAACTTGTTATTTTATTTTATTTTTCTGTCTTTTGCTAAAGCCCGTGTCAGAAATTATTTCTAATCTTGCCATTTAGTAACAAATCATCATAATTTCTTTTATTTTTATTTTTTATATTTTTAAAGATTTTATTTATTCATTTAGAGAGAGTGGAAGGGAGGGAGAAAGAGAGGAAGAGAAACATCAGCATGTGGTTGCCCGCACTGGAGGCCTGGCCCGCAACCCAGGCATGCACCCCGACCAGGAATCAAACTGGCGACCCTTTAGTTCGCAGCCCGAGCTCCATCCACTGAGCTACACCAGCCAGGTCCACCATAATTTCTTAACACATAAATGGAAATTGCATTAGAGATTCAGGGAATCAAAAAATTCTCAGTCATGCGGTATAAGAGAATTGGCTCTAAAGTAATATAATGACCTTGAGAATTTACACATTGTGTATCTTTTTTTAGAACACATGATTAAAGTATAATGGATAATGACCTACTGAAGTGGGGGTAAAGAACTGATAAAACAATATAAAAATACCAAAACAAATTTAATTAACTTAAGCTAGTTGCTGTTGTCTAAAAATATATAAAAGCAATAAAAACTGAAATCAAACATTCCAAAAATATTATTTTAGAAATAGTTTTCTTTAATCACAAATAAATGAAATTCAACAAGTTTTCCTAATATTAAATACATTCCCCTTTTAAAAATCTTTTTCTTATCTTTTTCTACTCCCTTTTCATTATTATTCAATCATTCAATTTTGTGATTGGGATCTGACACACTGTTTTCTACCTACTTTATGATGCAATAATTTCCCTTCTTGCTATATCCCCCTAAATAATTTTTTATACATGTACAAAATGAGGCTGTTACAAGAATATTTTATGTTATTGCTGATCACAATAGCAAAACTCAAATCAACCCATATTAATTATCTATTGTGTCATAAATTACCCAAAAATATAGTCACTTAAAACAAACCATATTTATTATTTTACAAATTGAGTCAGAAGCCCTGTGGGTCAGGGGCTGTCAGAAGATAGCAATCAAGGTGATGGTCAGAGCTGTAGTTGTCTTAAGGTTCACATAGTGTGCATTCGACTTTAAGTCTCGCTCACCTTACTGTTAAAGAATTCTTACTTTCTCCCCAGCGGTTGCCTCGAAATAGGAGTTTCTTATCATGTGAGTCTCCATAGGACAACTCACAGTGTGGCAGCTTGTCTTCCCCAGAATGAGGGCTCTGAAAAGAATCAAGACAAAGTCAAATCTTTTTATAACGTATTCTTGGAAATGATGTCCTATTACTTTTGCCATATTTTATTTGCTAGAAGCAACTCCGTGCTCATATTCAAAGTTATGTGAATGTCATGGTAAGGGGTCACTGGGGGTCATCTTAAAGGCTGTCTACTGTACAATCCATGTGCCTACCAAGGAGAGTAAATAAATTAACTACAGTGCATCCGTATAATGGAATATTGTACAGCACTCAAAATGAATGAACTAAAGAGGCCCACATAATATTCCTAAATCTTAGCAACACAATATTGACTGAAATAAATAAAAAAGCATATAAAGCACAGTACTCAAATTTTAAGAACACTTTTCATTAAAATATATTATACTTTGTAAATATATATTCTCATACATGTACTTTTTGAAAGATACTCAGATTTTATTTTTAAAAATAGTTATCTATATATTATATTATTTAGATCAAAGTATTCCATGTAGTAGTTAATTTTGGGTGTGGAAAAGCAAAATGGATTAATACAGGAGCCCATGTGTTCAGATGTAAATTATTATCATGGTTGTAGCTTTTTTGTTGATGGACATGCAGATGCTAATACTTTGTTAAATTTTCCATCCTAAACAAATGAAGAAAGTGGATAATAACCTAAGAATTGTATATGTCCATTCTACATATCATGGTCTAATTAAACAAACCAGTAACACTACCAATAACTATGAAGAGCAGTGATTAGATATGATCTAATGTACAAGATGGGAGAATAAATGTTATCAAAGAAGGGGAACAAAAATAATTGTTTTATTTTTGGTCATCATCATTGAGAGAAACATTGTATGTACCTGGTTTCTCTCTAAATAAAAAGGTGCCATAGTAGCCAGACCTGTCCAGTGTGTACAAGGTATCAGCAACCCTGAGCAGTGAAAAAGGAAAGAAAGTCTCAAAACAGTTCATCAGGCTGCTTTGGGAATTAAAGCTACTGGGACTGAGCCTTATCCTCAAATTTCAAGGGATCTGCATTAAGCCAGCATGAAAACAATATCAATTTAATCTAGCATACAAGACACAGAAACCAAAGGAAATTATTGAGTCAAGCAGCAAAGTTACTTAGACAGGATTATTGTCTTTCTGGACTGCAGTTTATTAAAAAAAACTATGGTCATGGACCAGAACAATGAGGAAAAAAGTTCTCTCTCTGTGAAAACAGGTTTGGCAATCCCATTCTTGGAGATCCTGATTCACTAACTATTGCCAAGGAAACTACACCCAGCACACTGGCCATTTTTCCTGAGGCTGTTGATGTTCTACCAGCCTTGGCCAGAAAACATCTGGAACTGAGTCTTCAGTTGGACAGCATCAACAATTCTGGCTTCTGTGCTATCCTCATGCTCTCTTATGTGTTATTCAAGTGCATAAGAGTTTAGGTGTCTGTGGCCTGTCATCAGGAAAAATAACATAAAGTCACCAGTCCATTTCCTTCTTTCAGTTATTTACTATAAAAAGCTAGAAAAGACCAGTGTTAACACTAGGACAATTAAAGAGTATCTACCCAAATCAAGAATATGACACAGTGCTTATATTTCCCTTTAATCTAAACTAACAGAAGTACTCACATCTCATATATAATATATAATATAAATGATATTATATTATGTATGATATCCAAATATAGATTTTATATAATACTGTGAGGTATGTCCAGAAAAAGGCCAGCAATTTTTAATATAATGAGAAGAGTTTGCATGGCATCAATGTAACCTGGCAGCCAAGGAGAGTAGACTGGAATATGCATGCATGAATAATGATTACTTCACTGTAGTAGTCAGTGGCATGTGAGACACTGTTGAGTGAGCATGGGCACTGTGTGGTTGTTGCATTCAAAATGACTGAGTGAGTAGAACAACAAATCTGTGCCAATTTTTGCATGAAGCTTGAACATTCCTCTGTGGAAACTATTCACATAACTCAGAAGGCTTTAGGAAACGATGCAATGAGTGCAGTGCAAATAAAAATGTGGCAGAAATGCTTCAAAGATGGTCAAGAATCTGTTGAAAGTGATCCACATTCTGGAAAGCCTGTAACAAGCAGGTCACCTGAGAATGTTGAATGTGTATAGGCTGCAATCAACACAGATTGTGACAGTGCAAGAACTAGAAGCCAATCTAGGGATCACAAAAACTACTGTGTTCAAGATTTTGATTCAGGATCTTGGCATGAAACATGTCATGGCAAAATTTGTTCCATGGCTTCTGGTGCCAGAACAGAAGGAACATTGTGCTGCAGTTGCTAAGTTGCTAGGACTTGATTCAAACTGCTATCAATGAACCAGATTTCCTCAATAGGGTCATAACTGGAGATGAATATGGCTATGATCTGGAAATGAAGGACTAGACCCAGTGGAATTCACATGATTTTCCTCGCTCAAAAAAAGCATGGCAAAGTTGTAGCAAGATCAAGTGTTTTTTGTTTTTTTTTGGGGGGAAGGTATAGTCCATCATGAGCATACTCCTCCAGGACAAACAATTAATGAGGAGTACTATTTCAACATTCTTCATCAGTTGAGAGATGCAATATGATGAAAACAGCCACAGTTATGGGCAACTGGTGATTGGCAGCATCATCAAGAAATGCATCTGCTCATGTATCACGTCTTGTGCAGAATTTTTTGGTGAAACATCAAATTACTCAGGTGACTCAGCCCTGATATAGCCCAGGTTTGGCACTCTGAGACTTTTGACTTTTCCCAAAACCAAAATCACCTTTAAAAGAGAAGAGATTTCAGCCCTGGCTGGTGTAGCTCAGTGGATTGAGCGCGGGCCTGCGAACCGAAGGATCGCGGTTCGATTCCCAGTCAGGGCACATGCCTGGGTTGCAGGCCAGTTCCCAGCAGGGCACACACCAGAGGCAACCATACATTGATATTTCTCTCCCTCTCTCTCTCTCCTACCCTTCCCCTCTAAAGATAAATAAATAAAAATCTTTAAAAAAAAAAAAAAGAGAGAAGAGATTTCAGACCATCGATGAGATTCAGGAAAATACAATAATTGGGAAAACTATGTGAGGTCCCAAGGTACCCAATTTGAAGGAGACCGAAGTGTCATTGTCCTATGTAGAATGTTCTTTGTATCTGATAACTTCTTTAATAAATGTTTCTATTTTTCATATTACATGGCTGGATACTTTACATACACACTTTCATAAAATAATTACATAACAATGTTACATAAAATTTTGAAGATTAATATATTATGTACTTTCATATTATAATTATTGAATCACATGCATTTGTGTTATATTGCTTTTTATTAATGTTAGTTAGTAAAATCATCCATTGTTAGCTTTTAGATATTTTTAACATCAATGGCAAAGGCACCAGAAAAAGAAATGAACATTGACAAATGTAATAACATTATAAATGCTTCACTGGATGTGTATTTATTGTTCAGACAGACAATAAGACAAACATGCTCAATTATGTCTGCATGGTTAATGAAGACTTCACCAATGATATCAGTGGATATACCTTGCATTTAACAAGAAAATATGATTAATTAGGTCACATGATAATTAAATATATGACTTTGAGTCCAACTTACTCCACCTTCCTCCAGACTAAAGCTCCACAAGGTAGACCTTACTGTTTACCATATGCTTGATCAATATGATAAACCAAATTCCATAATAATATTAATGATACATAAAGGATTCTATAGTAAGAATAGGTGGGAAAAGTCTTTGAACTTTTGAACTTCAATTTGCAAGATGATTTGGTCTTTTGATTTAAGTTTACCACAAATACCTGGCAGTATTTGGGTAATCTGGACACATTTGAGAGGAAAACCAGAAATATTTATAGAAAATGTTAAAAGTGTTATTGGCTAAGATTCAAATATACTTTTATGAAATAAACTCCAGATATTTCATTTATCTTGAAGTATTAAGAACAAGAAATTATTACCTGTTTCAGGATGAGTTGTGCCTAACTCACACCGACATCAGGTCCAGATTGGTCTGTTAGGATAATCCCCTAATTGGCATTATTCAACTAAAAAGGTGAAAAGAGGTGGGATTTTTTTAATTGACTCCTTGATTTTGGTAAACCTAGGACTTCTCAATTCCATACCTCTTATTCTCTAAAAGACCTTAAGACAAAAATCTAAAGGTATATGTTAGAGAACAAAAATAATGTTTTATTCAGAAACCAAAGGATGCAAAGGGAAATAATGGCTCAATTCTGGAATATACTGCAAGTCACAAATGTGGTGGAATGATATGAACTAATTTAAGTATATTAAAGTAGTAGAGTACCAAATGATTTCCCTGAAAGGGATAGTGGAATATCATGGCAAAGGAGAACATTGGTGAACTATTGCATCAATTCAGTAAAAAATATGGGGATGGAAAAAAGTAGGTTTATACTTTTGAAAACCTATAGGTTTGAGTACATGAAACATAGTTTATTCTTGAATTATTTTTATTAACTTTTATTTGTATTATAGCTGCAAACCCACTTTTTCCCATTCTATATTTAAAATGTAGCAAGTATGCATATTTAAGTTCAGGGACACTTGATATCTCAGAAAAAGTAGTGTTTACAAGAGAACAGTGGTTCAAGTTAGAACCTACACAGACCACTAAGAACATACACTTCTGAAGCATAAATAGAAGCTCCAGTTTTTATATCTGTTGATAGTCACTCTCTAAGAAAAACATATAGAAGAATGAGTGGTCTTCTTCTCCAAGAAGCATATTTCATAGGCATAAGAAATTCAACTGGAAGGATAGTGGTAGCAACTGCTGCAGCACAGGGAAATGTGCCTGCTCAAAGAAAAAGGTGAGAGCTTTGTTTTTAGGAAAAGCTCGTATTCAATAGTCATCAAGGCAGCATCAGAGCACAAAAAAAATTGTGGTTTCCTGAAGAAATTGAAATTTGAATATAATAACTTGAGCAATAAATGTTTTTTTTAAAAATGACACCAGTAAGACCTAGTATTTTAAGGTGGTATTCTTGCAAATTTCTAAATTTTGCAGTAATATTACAATGTCATTCTCTGAAACAAGAGACAATGTATTTAAATGGATTCTCCTCCCCCTACCTCCTTAAATATGGTAAATCATATTGTCATAATTAACTTTCAGATGAAAGATATATTCTACTCAAGTTTAAGCTTATAGGTCTCTTTGGTATAAACTGACACTGTAGAGGCAATGTTTTTTCTCCTAAAGACAAGTAACCTTGCAAATTTTCAATCATCTTTTATAGTTTGTTAGCCATGAAATATGGGCAATAATTATATATGCCATTTCCAGGTCTGGTCCATCAAAACTTCCTTCCTAATCTTTAGTTCTCTGTCTTTTCCCTCTGGCAGATGGAGATCATATTCTTGGAGCCTTGCCATGAAATCCACAAGCTATCCCTACAGCACTCCTTAAGGTGCCTCCCTCTCTCATCCACACCACTTTACTTAAGCATGACATAAACTACTAGTCTGTTAAGTCTCAAAAATTATGATGTTTATCTCTTATAGCACCTAACTTTGCATCAATAAATACTATCATATATTGACTAGCATTTAATAATATTTGAAACCAAGAACATTTTAATATTTAGTATTACTGAATCTATGCCCTAGATTCTGACATCATTAACCTAAATCTGTAAGGAATCAAAAACTGAACTTATTCTGAGAACATCAATTGCCTTGAGTCAGTTATGTATGGGCTAAGTATTAGCATCAGTTATGATTTCTGGTGCTGATAGCTTCCAACTCTTTAACAGAAGAACATGTTTAACAGAAGGACAAGTTTAACATCTGAAGTACATCTGTACCTAAGAGAAGTACGATTGTAATGTGGAAGAGTGCCCAGGTTGAAGCTGCTGAAGAAATACCACATCCACCCAGGAATGGAATGAGATTGTTCTGGATGAAGCAGAGGCAAATACTAAATACGGAAGGCCAAATTTCAAATTTAATTTACTTGAAATTTAACTCTTTGAACTTTAATTTCAATATAATTTAATATTTTCACTTTCATTTCAGTAAGAATATGATACTTGATATTGATTATATTAAATATTGAGCCTGCTCTCCATTATGTTGAGTGTTAGTACTGCTTTTTAATCTATTTGCAAGTCATTATATAAAGTGTTTTGGATAGCATGTCTTGATATAGTTAAGGTTGGGGAATAGACTAGGAAGTAAATTTTGATCCTGGAGAAAATAGTACACTAGCAGTTTATTTAGTTTAATAAACTTTCTTAACCAGTTTCAGAACCTTGCTGGGATGAAGGCTATATTCATCACCATTGTCGGAGAATGACACCCAGAAGAGCAGTAACTGGTCTAAGAGCAAAAGCCTTGCCATGTTGACAGCAGGACCAAAGTGACAGACAGTTTCTTGGTAACAAATGTAATGATATGTCCTCCTTTCCTCTGACTTCTGTGTTGTTGACCAGTTGATTCTCAACTACATCAAGGAAAAGGCATGCAACATTCTGGGACCCTAAAATCCTGTATATTGTGATGAGCCATGTACTCCTCAATGGAAAAACATAGGAATAACTGATTGGTACTAAAAGAGAATAACAGCAAGAAAGGGTCCCAGTTTACAAGTAGACATGGAAAGGCAAAGATACCTCCATTTCAGTGATTTTCAACTTTTATAAATCTCATGACATTCATAAACTAATTACTAAAATTCTGTGGCACACCAAAAATTATATTTTCAGCTGATTTAACAAAAAGCAGATATCGTTTTGACTTATTCATACTAGAAGGCTATTGTTGTATTGGCCATTGTAATTTTTTAATCTGACAGTGTAAGGAAAAAAGAATTCAATGCCCCTAATGAAATAGTTAGGTATTGCATATTTTAAAAATTTTTTGTGGCATACCAGCGTGCCACAGCACGGTAGCTGAAAATTGCTGCTCAATTTTAATTATTTTTATAAAATTAATTTAATTAAATGTATTGGGGTGACGTTGGTTAATGAAACTATGTAGGTTGAAGTGTACAATTAATTTTACGATATGTTATTGCTTTAAATTACAAAGAAGGCAACCTAGGTACTAAAGCTTATGGAACTTGGCTTTAGAATTTTATAAATTTGACCCCAAAGGCAGGGGAAGTAAAACAAAAATAAGGGAATGATTTTACAGCCAGAGATTTTGGGGCTTTATTTGCCCAGCACTGGAACCTTGGGTTGCATGATCTGTCTTGCTCCCCAGTGGTTCCTCCACATTTATCTGCACACGAATGTGGGACCACCTGGTCCACCAGCTGCAGCCTTACCATGCATCCTCTCCTATCTGGCTGCCTGACTCTATCCTTCTTACTAGTCTGGATGAGTGTTTCTTCTTTAACTCCTTGGTTGTCAGACTTCCATACAGTTTGATTTTTCTGGAAGTTCTGGATTTTTTTTAAATTTGTTGTTAACCTTCTTTTGGTTGTGTAAGAAAGCAAAGCATATCTACCTACACTTCCATGTTTGCCAGAAGACTCATGACATATAAGCCTAGGAAGCACAGAGTCCCAAAAAAGTTGGACCCAAAGAGGAACACACCAAGACATATAATAAGTAAATTACCCAAAATTAAAAATAAGGAGAGAATCTTAAAAGCAGCAAGGGAAAAGGAGACAGTTACCTACAAAGGAGTTCCCATAAGACTATCAGCTGATTTCTCAAAAGAAAACTTATAAGCAAGAATAGGCTGGCAAGAAGTTCTCAAAATGAGAAAAATCAAGGACCTACATCCAAAATTACTCTATCTAGCAAAGTTATCATTTAGAATGGAAGGGCAGATAAAGTTCTTCCCAGACAAGGTAAAGTTAAAGGAGTTCATCACCACCAAGCCCTTATTATATGAAATATTAAGGGACTTATGTAAGAAAAGATCAAAACTATGAACAGTAAAATGACAACAAACTCAATACTATAAACAACTGAATATAAAACAACAAAAACAAAAGCAAACAGCTAGAACAGGAACATACTCACAGAAATGGAGATCACATTGGGAGTTATCAGCAGGGAAGTGGAGGTGGGGAATTGGGGAAAAGGTACAGGAAATAAGAAGCATAAATGGTAAGTACAAAATAGACAGGGGGAACTTAAGATTAGTGTAGGAAATGGAGAAGCCACAGAACTTATATGGATGATCCATGGATATAAATTAAGGGGAAGGAATGCTGGAGGGAATGGGAGTACTGGGCAGAGGTGGAAAAGGAAGAAAAATGGGATAATTGTAATAGCATAACCAATAAAATATACTTAAAAAACTTTATTGTAGGCATGAAAAAATAAGTGAATGAGATTAAACCAATGGAGAACCTTCTACATAACAAATGGAACCGCCAACAAAACAAAAAGTGAACCAACTGAATGTGAGAAGATATTTGAAAACAGCTCCAAACAAGGGGTTAATTCCAAAATGCATAAAAAATTCATACAACTCAACACCAAACAAACAATCTAATTAAAAAAAATAGGCAGAAGCCCTGAACAGACACTTCCCCCAAGCAGACATACAAATGGCCAACAGATACAAGAAAAGGTGCTCAACTTTACTAGCTATTAGGGAAATACAAATCAAACTGCAATGACATACCGCCTCACACCTGTTAGAATGGCTATTTTCAACAAGACAAGTAATAACAAGTGTTGAAGAGATTGTGGGAAAAAATAAATCTTATTCACTGCTGGTGGAAATAAACACATGAAGGTTCCTCAAAAAAATAAGAATAAAGTTACCATGTGACCCAGTGAACCCTCTTCTGGACATCTACCCCCAAAATTTGAAAACATGTATTCACAAATTTATAAGCACTCCTATGTTCATTGCAGCATTATTCACTGGGAAACCACAGAAGCATTATTTGATAGATGACTGGATAAATAAGATGATGTGGTACATATATACAATGGAATACTACTCACCTGTAAAAAGATGAAATATATACAAACCCTGGTTCATGTGTCTTAATGCATTTAGTGCTGGCTTGTGGACCAAACAGTCTCCAGTTTGATTCCCAATCAATGTACATGCCTGACTTGCAGGCCAGGTCCCCAAAGGGGGCCAACCTAAGAGACAACCACGCATTGATGTTTCTCTCCCTCTCGTTCTCCCTCTCTTACCCTCTCTCTAAAAATAAATAAATAAAATCTTTTTAAAAAGATGAAACATTGCCATTTGCGACAACATGGACGCATCTTAAGAATATCATGCTAAGTGAAATGAGTCTGATAGAAAAAATCAAGAATTATATGATTTCATTCACATGTGAGATATAAAACCAAAACAAATGAATAAACAAGAAAAATAAACAAATGAAAACTCATACACACAGACAACAGTATGCTCATTATCAGAGACAAGGAGGTGGGGGGACAGTAAATGGTAAAGAGGGTCGAATATATGGTGGCGAGAGGTTTGACTTTGGGTAGTGGGCATACAATTCATTTTAATTCTTGTTTTATCAGTAGCTAATGGATAGAAATGAGAAAGCATATTTCTAAGCTTCAGAAAAATCAGTCTGCACATAATTTATATTTTTATTTCTTTTAACCAGCATGTGCATAACATTTCTCTTCACTTGACTAAACTCCAGGAAGGTTTTTTCCTGATCACAGGCTTCTCTCTGACCTCCATATTTTTTAGAGCATTTACTTTAGAAAGCTTATAATTTAAGAGTATTTCTCTGCTCAATTAACATGTAAATCTTCTCCCAGCCTCTTGTCAGTTTTACCACCCAAGGACATCTTTGCCAAGACCTGAGAGCCATTCCTTTGGAATGCAGTCATCAAGAAAAAATGGAGCCTAGATCTCTCAGTCTATTTGGGGTGGTAGAAGCCTAACTTCAGGTAACACCATTAGCAAATACACATGGCCTAATGATGTTGACTATTCTCCCCAACTCCCAATATCCTTTACTACTTTTCTACTAGCTCACACCAATGCTTAAAAAAAATGCCCCATATTTTGCTTTATTAGAGTTTAATTTAATCTCTTTTCTCCATGGCAAATAGTCTTAACCTGTTTAACTCTGTCCAGTGCAGGTATTTTGGGGGAGAGGCAGCTTCATTCATACTTTTCACCTGTAAAAATTGATGACCAAAGTTACATGTTTGTTATATTATTTTTTCTCAAGAAAACTACTGTGAAATTTATGATATGTTTGTTTATTAAGGTATACCCAAATCAGATGAGTGTAACAGATTGGTATTATATATGTCATTTCATAAATATAAGTCACACAGGATTCAGGACCTCTGGCTTCGCCCAAGTTATGTTATCTTACTTAATTTCTTAAAAGCAGGCATCTGGCCTGTATTTGATCTCTTGTGATATGCTCATGAATCAGGAATGTCAGATGGATATCACAAACTACCTCTGGACCTAATTCTCAGACTAAGCAGAAGGCAGAGTTTTCATAAGTGTTCTCATCTATAGTTACCACTATTGAATGCTATAACAGCTACTAGAGAAATCATATATATTTATTCTCATAGTTTTCAGATTTATTGTCACAAATGTTTGTGTAAACTAAGGAAAAGATAATGTCACAATGTTATGTGGGGAAAAGTATTTTATATGTAGCCCAGTTTAATCTCTTCATGTTGCCTTTAAAGAGATTGATGATTCACTGTAATTCTTATATCCTTTGACTTGCACATAAAAGATAGTGAGTGAATATCTGTTGAATAATAAATAAGTTCAAAAAAATATTGTTATGAAGTTGTTTAGTTCCATAAAGAAAGCTTACATGCCAGCTTCCTGAACTGATGTTACCAATTAGGATTATTTATTATAAGAATTAAGTCAAATGGTCACTTATTCACTCATTCATTCAATACACATAAAGAACTTGGTTTCCAGAGACAGAAAGGCAAAAATAAATGGATTAACAAAAACCTTCACCTTCATGAGCTTCATATTGTAGTTGCATAGACAGATCATAAACAAATAAACAAGTAAAATATGATACCTGGCTTTGTGAATAAATAAAAATAAGCATTTCTTAGCACTGGAATTTAAAAAATAGATATCATCCTGCTGAATATGTCTAAAAATAAGTGCTTTCTGTGAAAGAGGTTTTCAGGAGCACTTTAAGAAAAGTGGACAAGGTCAAGTGTGGCAGACCCTTCTGCATGGTGTGGGCCCAGCTCCCACTCGGAGATTCACAGGACCCACGCCCACAGATAGGTTCCCCGGTTCTCTCATGGGGAATCAGATTCGCAATATACCTAAGCTGTTTTGACACTTGCTTCTTGCTAAAACTCTCACCCTGCAAATGCTAAACCTTGCAGGGACCAGTGTAACTGGCTCAACCACTTTCGCCTTTTCATTTGCTAATATCCTTCTTCTATGATGTGATGAGGGGCATTGGCTCTTTTGTTGTAACAGGGCATAGTGAGTGAGGACCATCTTGTAATGTGAAGAGAAAGAGAATGAAGGCCTGTCATGGTGGAGGCCGAGGCTTTTTGCTCCCCTTGAGAGAAAAGCCATGCTGTCGTCCTTTTTCCTCCACTGGACTCAGTAGTCTGTGTGTATGTTTTTATTTCATCCATAATGACTCAGGCACTGCTAGCAAGTGTCCACATCAGTCAAGGAGAGAGTGAACTTGACTAAAGTTTCTACATGGTACCTTAAATCTTCCAGCACTTGCAAATTTGGGAGGCATGTAACCATTCTGTAAAGTGATAACTCTAAAGTTATATCCCTTGTTTTATTTATCTGAAGAATTGTGGAGGTTTAAGGTAAAGTGATGAAAATTATAAATATTAATAACCAGGTAAATGGGCAAACTATACATCATATTAAATTAAATAGTTGTGTAATTAATAAATATATTCTAACTTTATGTATAGATGTAAAACTGCAAGTCATTTAAGCCTAAGCAGCAGATTTCAAACATGGTACCAAGTCTATTTATTACAGGCTGACTTCCATGACTCCCATGTCATTTTTATGACAATCGTGTGATACAGGAGGAATGGTGTATAAGAATCTTTTTTCCCCCTGGAAATTCACTTTTCATACCACTTCTTACTCAATTTTATTATAGGACTTCATATTTAAATACTTTTTACAAGTCTAAAATTCAATAAGTATCAATGCAAAGCATACTTGTTTGTCCTTTCAATTTTTGCCCAAGTATGCGCTTAAAGATGTGCTAGGCCAGCCTCCCCTTTTCTGGAGATCAGAGTTAGGTCTCAAGGCAATTACTTTCAGACATAGAACTAAAACACTGATCTTCTAACACTCAGCTCAGTATTTATCCCAGGGTACTATGCTGCCTTGCTAACTTCATACTGCCTTTCTTCTGTAACACTGCTGAATCAGGAAAAATAGGAAGTGCATCACAGTACATTAAACATTGAGAATATAATATGGACAGAGCAAGTCGGGTCCTTGACACAGGAGAAGATAAATTGTCAATTTAATTTTCAGCCATCAAGCTTCAAATTATACTCTATACTCTTAGAGGCAAATAGAACAGAGTGTGGTAAAAAGAGCACAAGCCAACATAAGACATGGATTGGACTTTAAGGTTTACCAACTTGAAACAATAAACAACCCTTTCCTGGGAGATTGACTTAACTAAATTTAGTTAACCTATCATGGGAGGTAGTGTTTTCCATATTTTTTGAGTAGCTGCAAGTCTCTTAACGTTGGTTATGCTCTTATCCTGCTTATCCAAGTACACACCAAGTCACTGTCATTCATTCAGTGCTTATTAATGAAAGTGAATGATGTTATGCAAAAACAGTGCTGTCTTTATTTCAATGCAAAACAGCAACTGTTTCTATTAGCAAGCAGTTTACCCACATGACGTAATTGTTCCTAACTGTAGAGAACACATGGCTTGAGGATCGTGAATCTTTAATGGCTTTGAGTTTTAAAGGCATTGGGATAAAAAATAAATGCTGGAACTGTCAAATAATGTTGATTATGCATTAAATTTTATCATACATCTAGAAGGATAATATGTCTCTATGAATTCCACTTCTGCTTCTCATTATCTCCATCCTACATCATTAACTTTTAATAAATCTGGCTTTTATTTGCTGCCCCAATGTTAGAAAAGTTCTTTTATTCTTCATTACCTTGCACTTTTGAAGAAGCATAGAGTGTTTTACTTGGTCTGCAATTCATAATTGCAGCTGGGTTTCATTCTCCTGTGTTTGTTATAGCTGAAAATAGAAGGTTATAGAGAGACCTTGGTAAATGTCTCTTGGAGAATTTGCCACCAAACCATCATATCCAAAATGCAAGGGAACTTTTTGTTTGTTTGTTTTTACTTCCATGAAAGCCAGGAAGATTGTTTCCTGACATAAATTTGCTGATGCCCAAAAGAAATAGAACAATGTATATCAAAATGTTATAAATTGAAAAAGTACTCTTAGATATCATGTATTCAGGCAGTATGACATGGCATCGAGGGAATATATGTAGGACAAGTGTCCATTTCATTGATCCTCACCTTATGCCAGAGACTGGCTTTTTTATGGCAGTGCTGCACGAGACTACATCTGCCTCTATTGCACCTGTGTACAGTGACCATCTTTATTTAAATTAAGACCACCAAGGCATGGTTCCTGACCTACTGATGTAAAGGTAAGTGGGAAAATATTATCTGTGACTCTTCTCTTTAAGAAGAAGTTGCCTGAAAAGGTGTTTTCCAAGGACATGAGACTTGATTCCACATATGAAGAAGGTAATTATCACATCCAGAGAGTATCCTCTCACAACTCAGACTCATCTGTGTAACTTGTTATATTATGTGATCTCTGCTGATGAGAACTGAGGAATTCAGAGAATTTCATTCAATTCTTTCATCTTGGAGTAGACAGGAGGACACTCTTCTGTCATTTGAAGCTCCATGATCGCTATAAAGTTATTTAACCATGGATATTTAGCAATAACTAGGATTTTTCTAACATGTCACTTAGCTGCCCACCAAAAGGTCTCAATTCAATATTCAAGGTTAAACTTCTCCTACCAGCCTAAATATTGTTACACTGAGGTCAACAGATCTGAATAGTTTCACAATGAACCGTGAGGAGACAACAAGGGAAGTGAGGGATGGAGTTATAGAAACCTACCCCTTTGAGGCAGAGTAGTTCTGTTATTTTTGTTTGTTCCACATAGTAAGATTCCATAAAGTAAAAATTCAGGAAAGGATAACTGCAAAAATTGGGCAAATCTAACTTGACCTTCTCTTCTAATGATATAAAAGGCCCCTGCTCTTTTAAATTGTAATCCATCTTTTCTCAGAATATTGGTGTGCCTTGTCAAGGCTTTGCTTAGTTAAATGCAAGGCCTCAGGCTGTGAAGCTATAGGGAGCAAGTTTCTGGTTTGGAGACAAGTGTATGCTGCCTTTTTTTCAGGAGCCTCTATCCTTCTTTATAACCAGTCATTTGCTTCTCCATCTCTGGCACATAAATACACTACAAGCAAGAGTGGAAAAGGCCTCCTCCATCTCATAGCAACAGAGGGTAAAGAGATTCAATTCATTTGTTTTCTAAATCAGATAAGGCACCAGCTCAAAACCCTTGCCTGCACTAAATGGAGATTAATGCCAATTGAATGATAGTCTTCACAGCTGATAAAGAAGAAACTATTTTCATATTTCCAAGTTAAAAATAAGCCTAATTCTTTCAACCTACAAATAGACTATGGCACTACTGGCAAGAATTTTGAAGTGTATCTGAAGGATGTAGACATTTTTATTTTGATGACAAAGTGGCAGACTTAGTATGATTAGCCACAAGTAGTGTGGAACAGGGAGAGCTGAAAGTCCCAGGGACAGCTGGAAGTGACCCCGCAATACAGACCTTCTCCTGAGCAGTTCTCTCTTGAAGTCTGGTGTGCTGACCCATCTCCTTGGGCATGGCTCTTCCTCCTTTCGGAGAAGCACTTAGAGGCATGCTGTCTAGACCAGAATGTCATATCAGATGACATCACTTCAACACTTGATAACATCACCCATTTTTCAAATGTCTATTTATATTGGTAGAATCCTTATCAAATTTCAGAAGCAATGAGAGGAATCTATGATTGCACACCATGGCCAATGGAATCCTCTTATCTCTTCTTAAATGTACTACATAAGTATATTAAGCAAATCCTCATCTTTGTAGGTTAAGTGAATAAGGTCTAACTTAGTGAGGGATTGAATCCATGACCTGTTACTTAGTACCTGGGTGATCTTCGACATGATGTCTACCTGTCCTTTCTAAGTCTGAAAATGGAATAATCAGAGGCAAAGAATTGGACAACAAAACACTGATCATTAGGAAAATCTTTACTATTTTTACTGTGCGTGAAGTCAATTCACTTCTCATGGACTCAGTTGCCTTAATTGAAAATGTGGAAATTATTTAGTGAGAGTTTTTTCTGGGTTTAGATTTTATTTTTTATTCTGATTGTGAGCAAGAAAAAAGGTATGAAGATGAGATTTAGAAACAGCTTTACACAGAAGATTTTTATGGTCCTTAGGCAAAAACAAGACAAACTGAACAGGCCAGGAATGGATAAATCTAGGTAGAGGGAACAATGTTAGCTCAGGCACACAGGTGGAAAAGCATAGGTTATTTACAAGCCAGTGCAAAACCCAGACATGTTTATCTACATGTGATAATTTATTCATAAATCTAAATTAATCAGTGAAGAGATTGTGAAGCTAAATTTATTAAATATAAAAGATACTTTAATTATATATGGCATACACTTATTTCACTTAAAATAGTTTTAAATAGACCATCAGTAATATAACATGGGAAATACAGTCTTAAAAATATTTATACTTTTCAAAATTGAAAGTTGGCAACCATATGGTAGTCCCAAAAATGTTTTCTTAAGCATTACAAGTCCATAAAAAAAATCTAGGAATCACTGTTGCAAAATCAGATGGCAAACAGTTCTGGTAGGAACTCCAGTCTCTTGGATTGACTATGAGATTAAAATAAAGTTCAAAAGTCAGGAATGACAAGATACTTGTTATTATTATCACTGTTTTATTAATGAAGAAATAAAAAGGAAGTCAAGTTTCTTTTCCAAAGTTTCATAATCACTGCTGTGACTTCAAAGCCAATGCTTCTAATAACTTTAACATAGAGAGTAGTCCAGAGTTTTAACTTCTTACTTAATGATATCAATGAGAGCAGTCTCATTGGGGAAGTGACAGTGGAATCAATTTTGCCTCGTATTGTGGGGGAACAACAGGTTACTTAGAACGGGATGAATTTCAAAAATGTCTCTGTGAAGTAAGATCATTTTGAGTTGTAGATAGATATATATAAGGCGTTGATAAATTTAGAACTATTACTTTTTAAGATGTTATTGATGCTCTACATTTTTTTTAGTATTGTGAGGGAAAACAACCTGTAGAAGAAGTGGAGATAGAGGAGTAAAACTAAATAACTAAAGCAGTATTATCTGTAATCAAGGTAGAAAAGGGCTAATGAAATGGCATACAGACTTTTTGTTTCAGATGAATCCCAGTTAATCTCTCCTATATGAATTTGGTTAGTGATATGAGTGTAAATGTAAAATACAAACCATACAAGTACATAAAATAAAACACGGTGAATTCCCTTCAAACTGGCATAAGGAAAGGCTTTTTCTAATTATGATTCGGCCTCTTTTTTCTTTATCCTGGCAACAACATTAATTTTGCTTTAGGAGATGACATGTGACCTGTGTAAAACTGTCAATCAAAGTGCATTGCCTTCTCTGGGCAAATCTTGGGTTTATGAGTGAAAGTCTAGCCAGACTTTCTCCCTTGGAATTTAAATCAGTTATAACACCTGTGGTTATACTTTTAAATTATTAAATAGAAAGGAACTAGATGCATACAAATTACTCAAACACTCTTCTCCCTGAAAAGGCAGAGACTGGTAGATTGCCCTCACATAGAGAGATTAATTACATCTGGACTGAAGAGGAAGGGAAGAAGTAAAATGGTAAAAACACATTTGAAATTTTTGTAGGTAATTAGGAGTTTGGAACTTGACAATTTTGGTTTTGAAGGAAGTGGTAAAGTTAGGAATGGTAACTAATAGAAACAGGAAAAGACATTAGAACATGAATGGATAAGGAGTTGTATTTTAAGATTTTAGTGGATATCGAGGAGAGAGAATTTGTACTGATTTAAATATGTAAAAATTGTACATTTGCAGAGAACAGCAGATAGGGAAAGATAAAGGAGATGCTAGAACTGATCTGGGCAGTGAAACTTATCTTTTCTGGGCTCTTGACACAGTCAAAATTAATGAAAAATCACACGGGCTAAATGAAAATTCAAGAATCTAAAAATTGAGAACAGGGAACTAGACAGCTATGCACTAATCAGTCATTTACTTTTTAAGATTGTGTTTGGATGTCAGTAAAATAATTCACTACGTTGACCAAGTTTTATTGATAATACTGAAGCAAAGTTCTTATTTGCAAATCCTTGCAAACACGTGGTATCAAATTTCAATTACTCCTACTTACAGCAAGTTGTATACTTCATTATGTGTTTTACTAAACACAATAGCCAATCTGCAGGTAGGTCTAAGATAAGACAAAGGAAACTGCTAGTCTATGGAATAAAACAGTTAACTAAAAAGGACTAAAGATTGAGTAAAGACAAAGGACAATTTAAAAAAGGAAACAAAAGGAGGACAGAAATGAGGGAATGGATGGCTTCAATGTCAGAAAATACAAAATAAATCATAATGTTAAAGATTTCTGAGGTAGTATAGGTATTTTTGAGAAGGATGTCTTGGTATGCAATCACAGTTATGTATAGATTAAATCATGTTAAAATAAATAGTATTTATATGAACAAGAAAATGTCCGTTTAAATAGCAAGGTCTTTCAAAATGATGGCAGAAGCTGGGATAGAGAGAGAGTCTGTAAACCAAGTTTTGAGAATAACTAAGAGGTTGGCAAGTGACAGTGAGGAGAAATGGTGTTGAAGTCCTACAGTGTAGCTGTGTTTCTGTCCACATCCCTGGACTGCTGCCCAGTCAACACAGCTGTTAATTCCCTCTCCAGAGGATTAGAATTGAACATGGAAAACGGCGAAAGTGGGAAGCAGCTAGCTCTCAGATGCAGCTATTCTGTCTGCCTGTGCTTCTAAATAGCATAAGACTATCTTTAAATTCTGGTGCAAAAGTGATCCTACTTACTCTCACAGAATCTATCAATGTTGTGCATATTGAACGCCAATATTAAGCCATTCCTCACAAAGATTTTCAAGTTTTCAGACGGACAAACATAATATTACAAAAGAAAGGTTGATTTTATTAATAATAAACACTTGATGTGTCACCTGGGGGCTATGCCTCTGCCTGATAAAATACAGCTGCCTTTTTTTTCCTGTAAACGCCATTGTATGACACTTTATTTCATAAGGAATTTTTCTTACCCTCACATAATAGCCTGATACCAGGGAAAAGGGATGTAGGCTTAAACCAAAGGGGAATTCAGGAGAGTTGCCCTAGGAATTTTATTAGTTGAATAAACTCTGGTGAATGACATGAACAGTATTCTTGGGTTCTGGCAGGAGATGACTGGTTGGAGTGAGAGACATTTTGAGAAACTTTGATGGCAACAAGAAATATTTATCAGCCTTGCATGAATGGCTTCATTTCATCATGTATTAAACCTTAGAATTGGTGAATTTGAATAGAGAGTTGCATAAGTAGGAAAAAAGTCATGGAAATTGGTAGCTCTAGGTTGGTTTCTCATTTCAAACAAGACCTATTATTCTACTCCAGCATATAAAATGCCAATAAACACAGAATAACTTTTGGATTCTAGTTCAACACTATGTATTTAATAGGATGTAAAATGAACACATTGTCTAAAAAGAAGCAATGCAAAGACCCATGAATACCGGATATAGGTATCCCCTGCTTTTCAAAAGTTCACGTGGCCACTTCACTTTTACAAAAGACCTCTGTTAGTTGCTGTTTTGCTGACCAAAAAAAAAAAAAATTTCTCAAGAGGGTTTTCACTTTGATAAAAAGGCACAGTTAAAGTTAGCACTGAGTGTGTGTTTGTAGCGAGCCATGGTAGAGGCAGCACATACCTCGAGCAGTGAGGGTGGCACCACTAAGCTCCTTTTGCAAGACTGTTTAGGGTCCTCCTTTTTGGTCTGAAAGCTCTCAAAAATTTTATGTAAATTAATGATAATTCAATTTGTGCTATTCTGGTTTATGGTATGAAAATATGGTCTATTTTCACTTTTACATATATATGTCAAGTTTTCCCATCATGATTTATTGCATAGACTGTCTCTACTCCATTGTATATTTTTGGCTCCTCTGTCATAGATTAATCCACTGTGTAGCTGTGAGTTTATTTCTGGGTTGTCCATTCTGTTCCACTAATCTATGTGTCTGTTTGCATGTTCGTTCCACATTATTTTTATTATTATAACCTTGTAGTATAGTTTGATATTAATAATGTGATACCTCCAACTTTGTTCTTCTTTCTCAAGATTGCTGTGGCTATTTGGGGTCTTTTGTAGTTTCATATAAAATCTAGAATTATTCATTCTAGTTCTAAATGTAACGCCTGAAACCATAAATTTCCTAGAAGAAAACACAGGCAGTAAACTATTTGACAGTGTTACTAATAATGCTTTTTATCATATATCTCCTTGTCCAAGGGAAACAAAACACAAAATAAACAAATAGGACTACAGCACACTAAAAACATTTTGTGTAGCAAAGGTAACCATCAACACAATGAAAGGAGACAATGTATGGATTGGGAGAAGATGTTCAACATCATACAACTGATAAGGGATTAATATACAAAATTTATTAAGATGTTATACAACTTAACACCAAAAAGAAAATCCAATTAAAATATAGGCAAAGGACCTAAATAGACACTTTTCCAAAGAGGACATACAAATGCCAATAAGCATATAAAAATATATTCAATATCACTAGTCATCAGAAACATGCAAATTAAAACTGCAATGAGATATCACCTCATACCTGTCAAAATGGCTGTCATCAAAAAATCAACAAACGACAAATGCTGGAAAGGATATGAGGTAAAGAGAACCCTCGTACACTGTTGTTGGGATTGTAAATTGGTGCAGCCATTTTGGAAAATGATATGGAAGTTCTTCAAAAAATTAAAAATAGAACTAACTTACGATCCAGGAATTACACTTCTGGGTATTTATGTGAAGAAATGCAAGACACTAATTTGAGAAGATATACACCCTTATGTTCACTGAAGCATTAGTTACAATAGCCAAGATATAGAAGCAACCTAAGTGCCCATCAATAGGTGATTGGACAAATAAGATATTGTGTATATATATATATATATATATATACACACACACACACAATGGAATACTAGCCATTAAAGAATGAAATCTTACAACTTGTGACAACATGTATGCTCTTAGAGGGTATTATGTTAAATGAAATAAGTCAGTCAGAGAAAGACAAATACCAAATGATTTCATTTACATGTGGAATCTAAAGAACAAAATGAATGGACAAAGAAAACAAAAATAGTCATGGATACACACCACAGAATGATGGATACCAGATGGGTGGGGTGTTGGGTGGTTAGGTGAAAAAGGATGAATGAATTAAAAAGTACAAATTGGTAGTTAAAAATTAGTCATGAGTGTGTAAAGTACAGAATAGGGAATATAGTCAATGACATTTATAATAACCATGTATGAAGCCAGGCGGGTAATAGAATTATCACAGGGATCACTTCAAAAATGATACAAATGTTTATCCACTATGCTGTGCTGTACACCTGAAACAAATACAAAATCATATTGAAAGTTTCCCTGCCCAGGTGGCTCAGTTGATTGGAGTATCATCTCATACACCAAAAGTTTGTGAGTTCCATTCTGGTCAGGATATACACCTAGGTTTTGAGTTCAATCCCCAGTTGGGGCACATGTGGGAGACAACTGATAGACATTTCTCTCTTTCTCGCACTCTCTCTCTCTCTCTCTTTCTCTCTCTCAAAAATCTCTCTCCCCTTTTTAAAAAATCATAAAACATATTTGGACAAGGATTAAAATAATCATAATAATATTGCATGATGACTGTAACTGAAAAATTAAAAAAGAGAAAAATAATACAACATGTAAATTGATATGCACACTAGTTTAATAGACTGTCATACAAATGCATAAAAATAAGTTAATGATAATTCTTTTTTTTTCTTTACACCATTTTGGCTTATGAAAGATTTTATAAGTATGTTCTACTTGTGATATCAGGAAAAACTTATATTTTCCTTCTTTATTTGCCAGCTAGTGATTTCTCTTGGTTTAGCTTTGCCTACTTATATCATCACCACCTTTAAAGAAAATTGAGTTAAATTCACATTGGTGGTAGTATCAGAAATGTAGGATGCTATTTCCTTTAATATAAAAACTTAGGTACCAAACTTGGGAATAAGTTTGGCACCAAGATAAAGAGCCTAGAAAAATTGAGAGAAGATATTCACCAGATCCCAATTTTGTCTATAATTAGTCCTAATCTTTTATACAAAATTTTGCCATTGTCTATACCATTAATTTATTTTGTCATTTCAAATGTTATTCAAATTGATGAGTTGAAAGACTCACATTAATGGAAAATATGAGAAGTGTATAAATATAAAATAATTAAATGCTTCAGGTTTTCTAGACAACAGAGCCTAGGGCAAAAGTTTCCATGCTATAGCAACAAAAATGTGCAATCAGAAGGAAAGTTAAAATAAAATGAGACAGAGAAATAGAAAGGGCCAATGCAAAAAAGAAATATTAGTTCTTAATAAGCCTAGCTGATGGCAGGGCCTCTCCAGAAAGCCCCAATAAAACTACTGTAATCTCATGAATATTTATGATAGTAAGAGCAGAGAATAAGTTTTGCAGGTGCTTCTTCTTAGGCTCCATTCCCGATTGGCTAAAGCATGTCAAGTCTTAACAATCTGTATATTCAGGATGTGTTATCTGGCCCACCACCTAAGCTTTGGAAATGTCAGAGGTTCTGTGTATCCATACTGTTTAGCAGATAGATGCAGTTGTTTCTACCCATCAGTCATCTTAATGTGTGAGATCCTTGCTCTGTGCTGGTGGCAACAGTTCCTGAAGATATATTAGCTTGAACCAAGTCTGGGGACATTTTGGAGCAATGTAGTATCCAAGGTGTAAAGTTAAGGAAATAGGTGAGGATGAGCATATCTTTAGTGACCTTAAATTATCTTTATTATAATTTAATAAAGGCTATTTCTTGTGTCATTTTCATATGGTTGAATTATGTAGGAAAAAAGTTGCCTTCACTTGCAGGAAAGTGTATATCCAGTCGATCAAAGTCATTACCAGTTGAAATATTACAAAAAAAATTAAATAAAAAGGCTAAGCAAAATGCAGGTGTCAGTGTTTATATCCATCTTTCTTTTGTCCCATCTATTTTAGATTTATTAAAAGCTTGGCCATCACTTTGGCTAATGTGGGTCGCTTAACTGGAGGGAAAGTCCATATTGAGTCCATGGTGGTCTGTACACTTAGCTGCTTGGTCCTATGTCCTTGTAGATATTGTTGGTGAAACTGATAATTTTCATATAATGTTGGGCACTTAAGCACCAAGAGAAAAAAATTAAAAGATTTTATTTATTTACTTTCAGAGAGAGGGGAAGGGAAGGAGAAAGAGATGGAAAGAAACATCAATGTGTGGTTGCCTCTCATGCACCCCACTGGGGACCTGGCCCACAACCCAGGCATGTACCCCAACTGGGAATCAAACTGGTGACCCTTTGGTTCTCAGGCCTGTGCTCAGTTCACTGAGCTACACCAACCAGGGCTCACCAACATAAATTGAATCCCCATAGGGTAAACATAGTCCCATCATCACCCTTGAGATAATCACAGTGAAATATTATTATTAGTGTAACTTTTTTTTGCTTGCTGGTTCCCCAACAAAAAAGCCTCAAATAACCCAGATTGCAGTTCAGAGGATACCTTACTGTATTCTTTTTCAAGAACACAATTCCACACACTCACCTTTAAGAAGAAGGAACTAATAACTGACAGATCCTATGATTCTGAGAATGAGTAGTGCAAAGTCCTGAAGTGGATAAATGGGAGTGATTGTGTAAGACATTGATTCTACTTCTGTTCCTTGATTGCTGGACCAGTGTACTCTGTTGGGGACAATGAACTCTATACAAATCATTGATTCAGTACATAAACTACATTCTGGAAGACAGAGCTCAATTCCACAAGGTTTTTTCAACTTGGTGCATTAATTAAGTCTTTGGCACTTCGTTCCACTGCAGTAGCCCTGTTCAGTGAAAATCAGAGTTTTAAGCCCATTGTCACAGCTCCTTCACTATAAAAGTCAGAGACAATATTGAGTGGTATGCCATTCTGTAAATCTTCAGATAGCAATATGGGTAAACTGCACACTAACAGCATCCAATTTGTTCTTTAGGTGTTAATCACCATTCCAAGTATTGATTCTAGTATGGTTGGGTTCCTGTGTCTGCCAAAATGGATGGAGTTTGATGAGACTGATGTGCCAGTTTTTGGATAGCTGATATCCCTGAAGAATTACACAATGTTAACATTTCAGCATTTCTCTCTGCTTCTGACATATCAGATATTCCACAGTGGTAGGAGCTAGCCCATCTTTAGAGTAGGGAAGTCCCCACTAAGTGGTTCATGTATACATCTCATTCATTGGGCACAGTACTGGAATGATAAAGGAAAGAGTTAGATTGACAACAACAGGATGAGCTACCCATGACTTGTGAAATATTTGAGGAACTTATATATGGTGAATAACCTCTGTTGACCATTAAGATGAGACCAAAAAGGTTTCTTTTTCTTTTTTGTTCTTAATTTCATAGGTTCATCTGGGTATCTATTCCTGAGAAAACCTTATTCTATCTTTTAAAATCTTGTTTCTTTTAAGCCTCTAACTAAATAATGTAGCCATTCTCTACTACCAAACATCCAGAGAATACCCCCACCTCAGATCTCCTCTCTCACCAAACAGTGAGTTGTATTTTATCATTGTGTTTAGGGCTACCCTTAAGATAAGTTGGTAATCAGTAGAAGATCTTCTCCAGCGATTGCCAACATATTGCACTGATTTGTTTCCACCAGTCTTGTATTCTTTGCTCCATCATGTATTCTTTCCACAATCAAGCAACAGGCATGAATTGAGGGAGAGCTGACAGGTCAACTGAGGTAGATGGCGTGAAGTCTGCACTTCTTCGTTATGTAATGCACTTACTTTCTTATGCCCATTTAAGTCCAATTTTACATAAATCATTGTCATAATAAAATAAAGTATTTCCATGCCTACCCCAACCTATGACGGAATTTATCTGGGAAGATAGTTTCTCGCTGTGTAATGATTAGGTTCTTTCCTTTGTAAGGTATAGACAGAGGTGCGAGTATCTGAATCAGTGAAAATGGGTGTGTCCATGAAGTTGCTAGCAATAGTTTTAATAGAATTATTTTTAAGTTAAGTTTTATTTTTACTCCATGCAACTTCTATCTTCCATATGTAGAAAAAAATAAGCAAAAGCCAAATAACAGATTAGAAGAGCCAGCATGTGAATGCTTACAACATTCTTATGTTGGTTAACACAGTAATAAATATTACAAGTTTTAACATCTTATGAGTAAGAGAAGATAGAATACAAGAAAAAGAGTTGTTTTTTATTATATTTAGTGCTCTAATATCATTAAAAGTGAAAATGCACATGGTCATAACTTCCTTTTAATGCAAAAAGAAAATCAATAAAAACATATTTTTAAGCCAAAATGGATGACCTTGTATTATTGAAGTTAATGTCTGTGCAAACTTAAATACAGTGCCAGAGAAAAAGTTGGATTGTCAGGATGAAATAGTGATAATTGAGATAAGGCACAAATAGAAATAACTTACACTTCTGTAGTAAATCCTAACTTATTTGGAAATCGAAACTTGATTCAGTAAAAATAAGACTTACTGTACTTTTAAAAGGAAAATATAACTAACATGTACATAATATTCTTGTACCTATAAAATATTTTCATGAGCATTATTTTAATTTTATTGCTTGCAAGTATTTATAGTGAATTAACAAAGTGCTAAGTAACAATATGTTGCCTAATAGAAATACTCTTGAATCTACTTAATGAAAGAATGAAGAATATTGCAATCAATATGTTATTACTAGATTTTGTATAAAATACATTTACTTCCAAGTTTCGTCCTCATAAAATGAATTAACTTTCTCTAAAATTTGCCTTTACAATGTTAATGTGCATATAAATATTCATATAAAAGCAATAAAATAAAAATTAATATAGTTTACACTAAAGTTAAATATTTTCCAATTCCAGTGTATGTGGGATAATATTAAGAAATATATACTTTCATTTTAAGTATTCATTAAACTTTTTGGGTTTTGAATATATTTGCAATGTTTGGGTTATATTATAAAGTACATATATGTAAAAAGACTTAAGTTATAATTTACATAAGTGATCAAGAAAATCAGGTTCTTTTCTTGATCAGAAAATTAATAACAGGCATATGGATTGTGGAAACAATTTGAACAGAGAGCACATTTATGGAACACAAAGTCATGTGTGTAAGTGCATTTGAATGTGAACTGCGTAGAAGAGTCAAGGTTTTCCATATAATTTCTACCATTTGGAATATATTGGCTACCTGAGGGGTTTGTTTCCTAGGATATAGAATTTTAGTGCTAATTTCAAGATATTCCTAGCAAAATGAGAAAATTAACCATTCTAACTACTAGACACATTTGTTTGGGTTAATAAGTAAAAGCAATGTTATGTGACTCATGGGAACACTCCAATATTCTCAGACATTCCTTTTAGGGTTCTTATGATATGATCACTCCCAGAAGGCTCCAAAGCACTTGCTTTTATTAAAAAATATGAGATGTGTAGAACAACTTGTTAACAATTAAGAAATAATTCTCAGTTAAATAATCATTACGGAATTCCCCATAAATTCAAATTGTACTTTCCATTCACTCCTATAGACCATTTGTTATCATAGTTTTTGTATTAACTTAAATTTTAATGATGAAGAATATTAAAATAAATTATAGACATCATCCAATTCTATATGCTTTAACGTGTGTTATAAACATTAAAGAATTTTCCATACATGGTCACACATGACATGACCACACTTAATAACAAACAATAGAAATTTCAAAAATACTATCTAATGCTCTACTCATATTCAAATTCAAACAAACAAATAATTCAATTTAAAAATTGGCAGAGGACCTGAGCAGACACTTCTAAGAATAATTACAAATGGCTAACATATATGAAAAAATCCCCAACTTTACTAGCTATTAGGGGAATGCAAATCAAAACTGCAATGAAATACTACCTTATACCTATTAGATTAGCTATTATCAACAAGACAAGTAACGACAAGTAATGGAGAAGTTGTGTTGACTGCTAGTGGAAATGCAAACTGTACAGCCACAATGGAAAACAGTATGATGATTCCCCAAAAAATTAAAAATGGAGGTACCATATGACCCAGCAAACTCACTTTTGGGTATCCACCTGAAAAATTTGAAAACATTTATTCACAAAGATATATGCACCCTGTTTATTGTAGCATTAATCACAGTGGCCAAGACATGGAGACAATGGAAGTGCTATTCAATAGATGGTAGGATAAAGAAGATGTGGTACAGATATGTAATGGAATACTACTCAGCCATAAAAAGATGAAATATCGCCATTTGTGACAACACAGATAAATCTTAAGAATATCACACTAAGTGAAATAATTCAGTCAAAAAAAAAGCTAAGAAACATATTATTTCACTCACATATGGGATATAAAACTGAAACTCAAAGACACAGAAAACAGCGTGATGGTTACCGGGGGAAAGGGAGCTGGAGTGAGTAAAGGCTGAAGGGGGTCAAATGCATGGTGATGTAAGATGATTTCACTTTGGGTGGTGAACACACAATGCAAGATACAGATCATGCATTATAGAAACATACATCTGAGAACTACATAATCTTATTAACCAATGTCACCCTAATAAATTTAATTTAAAAAATTTAGCCATCATTTGACCTAACCCTGCCTGTACTGTACATTCCATGTTGTTGCGGTGGTCTTTTAGTTTCTTATCCTCTAAAACAGCATCTATGTTTCTAACTTTTAAAATTATCATTCCTGGATGTCCATGCACCAGTGCTTATTGCTTTGGTTTTATTTTTATTTACTTATTTATTTAATTTTTGCAATGTAGTAGCCTGGCTTAATAGAGGTCATCTACAATAAATCAATATTTAAAAATAACTTTTCAGAAAGCTGTGACATCCACTTTTTTATTTGAATAAAACTGAATACAACATGAAATTGGCTGGCTGGAGGAAATGTTTCATTTGTTGAGGCAGAATTACTGGCATAAAGTGACTATCCTCACAGAGCATGGCTCAGAATAGACTTAAATATATATACAATTGATGTCAAAATGAATTTGAAATGCACTGTGTAATTCTACTAAAGCTGAGTATGAGGCAAAGAGAATAAACTGGAAATGGTAAGTGATATCCTTAAGAAAAATGAACTTTACCTATAGTTCTTAACATTTTTCTCTCTATATATTGAACAGAACTTACTCGTGTCTTACTTTCTGTTTTATAACACTAATTTGATCATTTTTGCCTTTTAAATATTGTGTTGAAACCATTCATATTTAAAGTGATTATTGATGTGTTTGATATCAACTTACTAGCTGTTTCCCATTTGTATCTGTCCTTATTTCTTCTTTTTTTCATATTCTGATTTATCTTGGATTAACTAAGACTTTTAAAAATATTTTATTTATTCATTTTTAGAGAAAGGGGAATGGAGGAAGAAAGAGAGGAAGAGAAACATCAATATGTGATTGCCTCTCATGTATCCTCCTACTGGGGACCTGGCATGCAACACAGGCATGTGCCCTGACTGGGAATCGAACCTGTGACCTTTGGTTCACAGTCTAACACTCAATCCACTGAGCCTCACCAGCCAGGCCTAATTGAGGCTCTTTATAATGTTGTTTCCTTTTTTTGTTTTTTTTTTAAATATATTTTATTGATTGTTATTACAGTTGTTCCATTCCCCCCTTCATTCCCCTCCACCCTGTGCACCCCCTCCCACCCACATTCCCCCACTTTAGTTCATGTCCATGTGTCATAAGTTCTTTAGCTTCTACATTTCCCACACTATTCTTGCCCTCCCCCTATTTTCTACCCACCGTCTATGCTACTTATTCTCTATACCTTTTCCCCCTCTCTCCTCCTCCCACTCCCCTGTTGCTAACCCTTCATATGATCTCCATTTCTGTGTTTCTGTTCCTGTTCTAGCTGTTGTTTTTTAGATTTATACCGTTTACTTTTTAAAAAATAATTTATTGTTGTTCAATTACAGTTGTCTCCATTTTCCCCCCATTATTCTCCCTTGCCCTACCCATTCCCCACCTGCCACATTCAATCCTTCTACTACCCACCATGTTGTCTTCCTCCATGGGTCCTTTATACATGTTCCTTGACTTGACCATTCCTCTTCTTTCACCATTATCCCCCTCGAGGCTCCAAGCAGGCCTTCGGTCTTACCATCCTTTGACATCTATTTATTTGTCTTATGATATAATCTTATCTATAACCCTCATTTCTGTGATTTCAAATCTTTTTGAAATTGACAGTTAGATGCAAGAATCTAGATACCCACTACATTCTAACCTCAGTATTTCAAACATAAATGCACCCAATCTTTACCACAATGAGATCTACTCCTTTTCTTCTGTTCCTTTGATCATTAAGGATATGTGAGAATAGAAATTTTGTTTTTTGCTTTTTCATAATGATCAAAATTTTCTGTGTGTAATTCACAGCAAATTTTCTAGTGCTTTTTCTGTTTACAAATTCTGACTTCATTCATATCCAATCCACAAACCTATTATTCTCGTGACTATACTTATAAATTCCAATATAACTCATTTGTTCTTTTTATGTTTATTTTCTTTCATATGTAAGTGTTGGTAATTTACATCTTATTACTTGTGCATATAATATCTTTCTCCCCAATCATGTTATTATGATACCAGTACTACAATTATCCAATTAAGTAATTTAAAAATATATATTTTAATATAACAATTTAGGTTTAAATTTTTGCTGAGAATAAATTTAGGTCATTATTTTTTAAAATGTTGACTATCATTTTGAGTGAATTTTCCATTTACTTGGAAATTTTCATTCAAGGTTATCCTTAAAGAGTTTAGTAGGACGTACCTTTCAATGATCACACAATCCAAATTTTTGATTTATGGTTGTCTTCAAGTGACTTTCTGAGGCACCAGCTGATACTGGGACTAGCTTAGTTCCAGCTTGGCCTATGTAATTTTTGTTGGTTGGGTTTATTTTCTCCAGCCAACCAAGGCAAGGTGTTGTATGCAAATCTTGGACAGGCGGACTCTGTTAATAGGTATAGACTGCCAGCCTCTGGTTTTACAAGGTGAAGCAGACTTTGATTTACAATAATGCCTAAAGTGTTTTTGACGCTTTTATACAGGGACTCACACTCCAGAATCTCTCCTTATGTGTTCAGTCTTATATTCCAGCAGGCACAGCTTTGACCCTTTCTTGCTACATTCATATTCTGGTCCATGCAAATATTTATCTTGCTTTTGGTCATATTATTTTATTTTGTTTTGCTTTTATTTATTCTTAACATTGCCATTCTTAAAGGGAAGGAAACATTTAAATTCATTAATTATAGTTTTCCAGAAATCCCCTAGTCTCTTTTGAAGAGTTCATCACAATTGGTCTACAGAAGTAAAATATACTCAGTATATTCTGCTCTTTCCTTGCCACTCATTCACTTTGCAACATTTTGAAATCTGTGGTCAATTCCCAGCATTTCAGAGAAAGGACCAAGGAAGTCACTGATGCTCTGCACCCCTTCATTCCAAGGTACTTTTTGCATCTTTGATCTCAATGCATGGATATTTGCCAGTCTCCTCTGGCTTTAGATTGCTTTTCTAGTGTTATTTCCATAATTTACATAACTTTTTATTCTAATTTAAGTGTATGCACACTGAATCAGAATAAACAGATGTCGGCCTCCTGGTGTGCTCATGCATACTTTGTCTTCCATGTAGGAGAACCAAGTCAAGATAAAACAATAGATTAAAACCTTTAATCTTTGGCTTTCCATTGAATACGTGAGGTAAAATTAATCATGCGATTTCTAAACAATCATGTCGAATTTTTATTTCCCTGCATATGCCAATAAGTGCAGGAGAAAAGACAAGTGAAACAGAAAGTGATTTTGAATTCTAAGTTGCCAGGTTGCTTTAGACACATTGGTGTGGAGGGATATTTGAGTATCCTATGATTATATTTTAGTTTGTATCATGTAAAGAGAACTTGTAAATTAAAGCAGTGAAAGCATTTCTCAGATCTCATTCTTGAAATAGTAAACTATGTGACATAGGAGAGCAATATACTGTTTCTGATTGAAATGTTATTGAGGTACCTGTAAATTCACATGCTGTTGTTAGAGATAATAGAAATATATCAATGTACATTTTTTCAGCCTCTCCCCAGTGGAAACATTTAGCAAAACTATATAATATTGAAAATAGGATACTGACAATAATACAATCTACTGACCTTATTGATTCCCATTTTACTAGTACTTCTGGGTGTAATTCTTTAATTCTATACAATTTTATCACCGGTATATCTTCATGTATCTATAGTCAAGATCCTGAACAGTTCTGTCAATCCAATTTAAAAATATGCAAAAAACCAAAGAGAAATTTCACCAACAAAATACACAGATAACAAATTGGCACATGAAAGAATTTTCAACATTATTATTCATAAGGGAAAGAAAATTAAAATAACTAAGATTTTACTACACAATTATCAGAATAGCTAAAATTAAAAATAGTGAAAACATTAAATGTTGCCAAGGATGTAGGGAAACTAAATCTCTTATTAATTATGTGTAGGAATGTAAAATGGTGCAGCCTTTTCATAGAAAAGTTGGGCTACTTAGAAAAGCAAATATGTTCTTACCGTACACCCAGCAATTGTTTTTCAATTTTTATCACAAATAACTAAAAACCGTATGTTCACACAAGACAGTGTAAACAAGTATTCATAGCATATTTATTTGTGATAGTCAAAAATAGGAAACAACCCATTTATCCTTAAATTGTTAAATGATTAAACAAACTAAAATATATTTATACCATAGAGTAGTATTTAGCAATAAAAAGTATGAATTATTGATATATGCGATAACTTGGGTGTGCAATCAGGGACTATGCTGAGTAAAAAGCTAAAGGTTACATATATGATTACATTTACATAAAACTTTGGGAGTGATAAAATTGCAGAAATGGTGACTACGGTAGCTATTGCCAGAGTAGGAGAGAAACGGGGGCATGATGGAGGTGTGGTTTTGTACAGGCAGAGGTAGCGATCCCTGTGGTGACACAGCATTTTATATTCTTTTTCCACAAACTATATACATTTTACTTTCACATATACGTTTGTAAAATATATACATTTTGACACAGTTTACTGATGAAAATTGCAAGTAAAATCTGACATTTCTCACAAAAAATAGGTGAAGAAATATGAGTTAATAGCATTATCTTTTGTGTTAAGATGTCTAACTGCACCCTGGTTTTAGATTTGTGTACATTCAAGGCAGCAGTTAGTATTCTGATTTTATTTTCATTGCACATGAATTAAAATGTTACATACAAGTTACAGTATATGATAAGCAAACCATTTTCGCCAGAGTAGAAAATTTAGTGATGTTATAGATCTAGTCCACCTTCTGGTGATTTTTAATATTCTTTAAAAGAAAATCATGAATGTGGTTTCATTGAAATAGAAAGCACTGCATAATTTTAAAAATATAGTCTTTTATGACATTTTTAGTAAGGAGTGCACATTTTTCTAGACACCATTTCATTAGTCTTTTTTACTCCAAAATTTTAATTTTTAAAAAATATATTGTAATTACATTGGTTAATAAAACTGTATCAGTTTGAAGTGTATGATTTTATAATATAACTTCTGTATATTTCATTGTATATTTATCAGCCAAAATTAAATCACTTCCCATCACCATATATTTACACCTTTTACCCTTTATTATATTCCACCCCCCACCTCCCTTTCCTTCTGGTAACTACCATAGTGTTGTCTGTGTTTATGAGTTTTTTATTTTCTTCATTTTTATTGTTGACTCTATTACAGATGTCCCCTTTCCCCCTCCCTTTGCCCGCCTCCACCCAGCCCCTGCCCTCCATTCCCTCTGGCCATCAACACACTGTTGTCTGTGTCCATGGGTTATATATATATTTGTATGTTCTTTGCCTAATACCCTCACCTTCTTTTATCTAGTCTTCCCTTCTTCCCTCCCCTCTGACACCTGTCAGTTTGTTCCATGCATCCATGCCTCTATTTCTAATTTGTTTGTTAGTTTATTTTGTTTGGTAGTTTCTACATGTAAGTGAGATCCTAAGATATTTGTGTTTCTCTGACTGGCTGATTTCACTTAGCATAATAATTTCCAGGTCCATCCATGCTGTTGCAAAAAAAGGGTAAGAATCCCTTCTTTTTTACAGCTCTGTAGTATTCAGTTGTGTAAATGTACCACAGCTTTTTTTATCCATTCATCTACTCATGGGCATTTAGGCTGTCTCCAGATCTAGTGTGCATATATTCTTTCTTTTGGATTTTCTTTTGGATTGATGTTTCAGTATTCTTGGGATGTTTTCCCAGAAGTGGGATTGCTTAGTTGAAAGGCAGTTTCATTTTAAATTTTTTGACAAAACTCTATATTGTTTTCCTGAGCAGCTACACAAGTCTGGATTCCAACTATGTCCTCTTTGAAGAAGTGTCTATCAGGGTTCCTTGCCCATTTTTTGTTTGGACTTTTGTTTTCCTGGTGTTGAATTGTGTAAATTCTTTATATACTTTGGAAATTAACTCTTTTCAGATGCATCATTGAAGAATGTGTTCTACCACTCAGTGAGTTCCTTTTCATTTTGTTGATGGTTTCTTTTGCTGTGTGAAAGCTTTTTACTGATGCAGTCCCATTTATTTTTTTCTTTGTTTCCCTTGCTTAAGGAGATATATCAGCAAAAATATTGCAGTAAGAGATATCTGAGATTTTACTACCTATGTTTTCTTCTAGAATTTTTGTGGTTTCACCACTTACATTTAAGTCTTTTATTCATTTTGAGTTTATTTTTGTGTATGGTGTTAAGTTATTGATCTAGTTTCATTTTGTTGCATGTACCTGTCCAATTTTCCAAACATCATTTATTGAAGAGACTCTTTACTCTATCACATGCTCTTGCTTCCTTTGTCAAATATGAATTGACCCTATAGGCATGGATTGATTTCTGGGCTCTCTGTTCTGTCCTATTGATCTATATACCTGTTCTGCCAGTACCAGGTTCTTTTGATTAAAATGGCCCTGTACTATAGCTTGATAACAAGAATTGTATTCCTTCCCACTTGGTTCTATTTTCTCAAGACTAATGAGGATATTTGGGGTCTCTCTTGGTTTTATAAAAATTTTTGGAATATTTGTCTTAGATCTGTGAAATATGCCGTTGGTATTTTAATAGGAATTGCACTGAATCCATAGATTATTTTGTGCAGTATGGACATTTTAATGATGATAATTCTTCCAATCAATGAACACAGTATATGCTTCCACATATTTGTATCTTCCACAATTTCTTTCTTCAATCTCCCATTGTTTTCCAAGTACAGGTCTCTTATTTCCTTGGTTAAATTTATTCCTAGGTACTTTAATTATTTTGTTGCAATGGTAAATGTTATTGTTTTCTTAGTTTCCCTTTCTGATAATTCATTATTGGTGTATGGAAATGCCACCAATTTTTGGATATTAATTTTGTATTCTGCTACTTGGCTGAGTTCATTATTAGCTGTAGTAGCTTTTTGGTAGAGTGTTTAGCATTTTCTATGAACAATATCATGTCATCTGTGAATAATGATAGTTTTAATTCTTCCTTTCCAATTTGGATGCCTTTTTTCTCTTCCTGTCTGATTGCTGTGGCTAGGAATTCCAGTATTCTAAATAAGAGTGGTGAGAACAGACATGCCTGTCTTGTTTTGGTTCTTATTTTAGTTTTCATTCATTGAGTATGATGTTGGCTGCGGATTTTTTTATATATAGCTTTTATTACATTTTGGTATATGCCCTTATTCCAAAAACTTTGCCAAGAGTTTTTATCATAAATGGATGCTGAATTTTATCAAATGCTTTTTCTGTATCTAATGATATAATCATGTGATTTTTAACCTTCATTTTTAATGTGGTGTATCATGTTTATTGATTTGCAAATATTATACCAATCTTGCATCACCAGAATAAAACCATTTGATCATAGTGTATGATCTTTTTAATGTATTGCTGAATCCAGTTTTCTAATATTTTGTTGAGGATTTTAGCATCTATGTTCAGAAGGAATATTTGCCTATAATTTTCTTTCTTTGTAGTGTCTTTATTTATTTTTGGATTTAGAATACTGCTCACCTTATAAAATGAACTTATGAGTTTTTCTACATTAATCTTTATAATACAAGGTGGGGCAAAAGTAGATTTACAGAGTGAGTACATGAAGCAATTTATTCTTGTATTATTGTTTATTTTTTGTATTTTTTTCATGCAAACAACTGTAAATCCACTTTTTCCCTACTCTATTTTAAGAATAAAATGAAACCTCCTAGAGGATAAATGTAAGCATTTATATATATTTTAAAATATATTTTTAAAAATATTATTTTGATTGTGATATAGTTTTTGGTTGACAGAGTTTTATTTGCTTTGGTGTTTGTTTTATTTTAAATTACGGTATTTTAAAGGTGCTACTCACATTCTTATGACTTACTTTGTTTCTGAAAAATGTCTGATGGCACTATCATTGTTCCTCTGTGAGTTTTTATGGCCAGCTTTTAAAAAACAAACAAGAAAGATAAAACCAGAAATATAGAAATAAGGAATAAACTGACAATTAGGGGAGGGGCGAGAAGGATAACAGGAAAGAAGGGGAAGGGTCTACTGAAGGAACATATATAAAGGACCCAAGAACATAGACAACAGGGTGGAGATTGACTGTGGGAGTGGGGAAGTGGGTGGGCTGATGGGGCAGGGGAGAGTAATTGGTAAAAAATTGAGATGACTGTAATTGAACAACAATTTTTTAAAAGTTTTCCAAGAAAAATGAATAAATAAAAAGTCTTTATATTTTAGAACAATTTTAGGTTCAAAACAAAATTATAAGCAAGATACAGAGATTTTTTCCATATATTCCCTGCCCCTACATATGCATAGCCTTTCCCATTATCAACATCCCCCCATCATCATAGCACATTTTTTGCAATGACCAAGCTACACTGACATCATAATTATTCAAAGTCTACATTCTATATTACACTTCACTCTTGATGTTGCATAATTTTTGCATATATATAAACAAAAGAATAATGACATATATTTGTCATTTTGGTATTATATAGAGTATCTTTTGTTTTTTTTATAGTTTTAAATTAAAAAAATTGTGTCAATATGCAATATTGCATTATATATTAGTTTGAGGTACACAATATAGTGATTCAACATTTTATGTGATTGTGATTACAATGTGATTACCCTACTAATTTTAGTAATCATCTGTCACAGTCCGAACTTATTACAATATTATTGACTGTATTCCCCTTCACCTTTGACACACATCTCCACATGACCTTCCCATCTGAAAACATCCTTTTGATCTCTATTTCTATGAATCTATGTTTTTTTTTCTTTGCTTGTTTTTAATTTCCATATATAAGTGAAACAATACTTATCTTTCTCTGACTTATTTCAGTTAGTATAATGCCCTCTAGGTCCATCCATGTTGTAACACAGCAAGATTTCGCTCTTTTTAATTGCTGTATATATCTCCATACATCTATGGACACCTAAGTTGCTGTCATGTCTTGGTTATTGTAAATAAGCTTCAATAAGCCAAAAGATAAATATATGTGTTCCAATTAGTGTTTTGATTTTCTCTGTGTAAATACCCAGAAGTGGAATTGCTGGATCATATGGTAGATTTATGTTTTAGTTTTTTGAGACATTTTCATATTGTTTTCATAGTGGTTGCACAAATTTACCATCCCACCAATAGTGTACAAGGGTTACTTTTTTACTTTTTCCTCCCCAACACATTATTTGTTGGCTTTTTGATAATAACCATTTTGACTGGTGTGAGATGGTATCTCATTGTGATATTGATTTGCATTTTTCTGAAGATTAGTGATATTGAACATCTCATATGTCTGTTGACCACCTGTATGTCTTCTTTGAAAAAATGTCTTTTCATGTCTTCTGCTCATTTTGTTCAGATTGCTAACTGATTTTTATTCAGTTGTATTGCATGAGTTCCTTATGTATTTTTGATACCAAACCCTTATCTAAAATGTCCTTTGAGAATATATTCTCTCATTCATGGAGTTATTTTTTGTTGTTGTTGTTTTGTTGATAGTTAGTTTGTTGTGTGGAAGCTTTTTTGTTTAAAACCTCATTTGTTAACTTTCGACTTTGTTTCTCTTGCTTGAGGGCATAGATCCAAAAAAGATATTACTCAGATTAATCTCAAATAGTTTACTCCATATGTTGTCTTCTAAGAGTTTTATAGTTTCAGGTCTGACTTACCCTTAAGTCTTTACTTCATTTTGACATTATTTTTGTATCTGGTGTAAGAGAGCAGTCCACTTTTATTTATTTTTTGCATGTATCTGTCCAATTTTCATATACCATTTGTTGAAGAGACTGATGTTTCTCCACTGCATTTTCTTGCCTCCTTTGTCATAGATTCATTGACCGTATAAGCAAGGGTTTATTTTTAGGCTCTCTCTTCTGTTCCATTGATCTGTGTATCTGTTTTGTGCAAGTACCATGCTGTTTTGATTGCAATAGCTTTGTGGAATAGATTGAAATCATAGAGGGTGATACCTTTAACAGTGTTCATTTTCTGAAGATTGCTTTAACTATTTGTGGTATTTTGTGGTTCAATATCAATTTTAGGATTATTTGTTCTAGTTCTAAGAAGAATGTAACTAATATTTTATAGGGACTGCATTGAATGTGTATATTGTTTTAGACAGTATGCTCATTTTAATGATATTAATCTTTCCATTCAATGAACATAGTATATCCTTTAATTTATTGTATCTTCTTTGATTTTTTCCTCAGTATCTTATAGTTTTTAGAGCATAAGTCTGTCACCTCTTGCTTAAATTTCTTCTTAGGTTTCTTTCTTTCTTTCTTTCTTTCTTTCTTTCTTTCTTTCTTTGTAACTGGAGGGATTGTTTTTGTAATTTATCTTTCTGATTGTTTATAATGTATTGTGGTACATTTTTCTGTTTTTGCTTTTTTTTTCCATTTTTTAATTTTTAGTGTTTATTAGGTTCCCTGGATTTATTAGTTTAAAATTTTAAGAAAATTTAAAAGTATTCTATCCATATCCATTCAAATAATTGCTCTACCTTCTAATTTCTGCTCTTCTTCTCAGACTACTATTGTACTTAGGTTGCCAGTACTGTCTTACTTGTTAACTGTTTATTTTTTCCAATAATTTTTTCTTGGGTAGTTTCTATTTATAATTATTAACCAATTTTCTGCTGAAATATTTATAAGATTAGCCCCTTTCAGGGTATTTTTTTTATTTCCAGTATTGTGTTTTACATTTAAGAAGTTAAAGTTATGTATTTTTTATCTCCTATTTCTTTCCTCCTTGTTATCATGCTTTTTGCTTCTTTTGTGCTTTTGTGATAGAAAAGTTTACACTCTGCAACTAAATGTATTGATTAACAATTTTTCCAAGTTTTTGCTTCTTAAAAATGAGATTGTTTTTGCACATGTTCTCATAGATGAGTGGATATATTATTGGAAATATGTAGGGAATGACTCTCTTTAGTTAAGAAAAAAGAGAAAGAAGAAAGTTATATCTGTTGATTACTAGAAGAAATAGTTCACTAAAATCACGGACTGAATAACACTGATGGGGATATTCCACCTAAGGCCTTGAAATCCAAGATTATTGTTAAGATCCTAGGTGCCAGGAGGAAAAAAGATAAAATGTATAGTTTGTTATTAAGAAAATAATAACATTAAAATATTTGATAGTATTAATTTTAATGGATGAATAGACCCATAGGGAATTATCACACGAAATATCTTTGGTCTAGAATTCTGTTGATGCCTACTAGTAAGACAGTTTAATAGTTGGCTGTCAGTTGGATTTCCCGTATATAAAGTGAGATGTACACGTTATGAGGTCATTGGAGTCAAAGTACAGCATTATCCAAATGAGTCATCTAGAAATATGTCTTAAGCCAAATGATGATCAGATCATACTTTGAATATAGGAAATCGTCTCTTTATTCCCTAAGCCATACATTTGAGGGTGTTAATCTGTTGGCACTTTTAGTGTTGTTAGCCTGAATGATATTTGCACAGAGGGTAGTTCTCTCAAAATGAACATTGTACAAAATGATCTCACATTTTAAAGATAACAGCAATTTCATAGAAAATTGTTTTCAAAAATACACAGGGAGCCAACAATAATATATTGCAAGTGCACAAATTATTTAAGTTGTCTCTGGTTGCCTATTAGATACATGGGAAAAAGGCATTTGTTTGCTTGCAATATTAGATGTTTTATTAAATCAGCTGAAACCTAAACAAATATCATCTTTAGTTCACATTTAATTTCAGAGGCACTGGTAAGAATTTTTGGAGATTACTTCCAAGATGAAAAAGCAATAAAAAATGTTGAACTTTTTTCTAAGAAGAGATTTTAACTTAAAAAATAAAGTGACCTAATAAAAAAGCATATTATCTGGGAAATCTGACTTTGGAGCTTTCCATTATTTCTTCTGTTTCTGTTATAACATCATCTCCTATCATAAGTATAGGGCAAATAAAAATAAATAACAAATGGTCTAAAATAACACATAAAATCTGTCATATCTGTAGGAACTCATGCATGTTGACACTAACTAGAAGTAGGTGGTCTTATGAGAATTAGATACTTAAAAACCTGTTCACTTATCCACAGACTCATACTGAGGGACCCAATATGAGCCAGAGTGTCTGTATTTGTCTTCTAGTAAATGTATACATGATCTCCCCAAGAGGAATCCCTCATGCAACATGGGTGGAGAATAAGTGGTTATACTTCCATAAGCGTTCTCTGACAAAACACATCCATGGGAGACATAAACTTCTTTTAAGATGTAAAATATTTAACTATGACTGCCATATATTATTGATAGAAAATTCAACTTTTAGGACATTTCATTGCCGATTTATGTTAAAGCCATGAAAGAGTGTGTTTAACTTCTATTTGAGATGTCTTTTAAAAAGTCTTAAACATGTTCTTTGACTCAAAGATACCACTTTAGAAATTCATCTGAAAAGGTTAATAGTAGACTTGTGTACATTTATACATATTGCAGTATACTTTATATGAGTGAAATAGTTCCAAAAACAATGGTTAACAAATGGTGGTTTATTAATTATAGTATTATAACTCTATAAATTGTATTTTTATTAAATTATAAAATATCATATAGATATAGGCTTAGAGACCCATAAAACTCTTTCAGTATATTCTTGCCTAAAAGAAGCAGTTTAAAAATAATATGCATAATATTACCACATCTCATAAAAATATTTTATCTTTGAATATGCATAGAGAAAAAGCTTTAAGATTTACAGGAAAAAGAGAGATGGTGTTTAGATTTGGATTTTGAGATTACAAAAGCTAAATATTTTATTATCTCCATTGTAGACACTGAATGCAATAAAATATATATTACTTGCAACATAAACAAAATAATATTTAAACAAAAAAGATGAACCAAGGCAATTTCAGTAATGTTGGAAGAAAATAATATCAGGACTAAAGATACATTAGTGTTAAAAACAAAAGACAAAACTCTCCTTTCTCACTTGAGAGAAAGTGGAGGAAACATATGACAGGATGTCTGGCGGGCCAGGGGCGGGGCAGTAACAGGGGCATCCACCCCGAGGCCCGCAGGCCAGCTACAGCCCAGGATGGCTAAGAATGTGGCTCAACACAAAATCGTAAATTTACTTAAAACCTTTTTTTTTTTTTTTTTGCTCATCAGTTTTTGTTAGTGTTTGTGTATTTAATGCGTGGCCCAAGTCAACTCTTCTTCTTCCAGTGTGGCCCAGAGACGTCAAAAGTTTGGACACCTCTGGTGGTAGAGAATGGTTATGTGAGAGAGGATCTATGTGTAGAAGAAGGGAAACACTTGTGGAGGCACTCCTGAGTCACAAACCCACTAAAACACTGATTTTAATCAGAAGTTTATAGAATATACTTCATCTTTCACACACTACCTCTGCACTAACAGGGCTCCAGAATAAAAATAGGGTATATGATAATAGCAGAAAGTGCCAGAAGATGCAGACTCACTCAAAGCAGAAGTACTTTAAAAATCCCTAAGTCAAGAAGGGAGATAAATATAAGGACACTCAAGGAATTTGAATTTTGGGTCCAATAGCTACAACAAACATTAAAAACAACACAACTCTTATCCACATTAACATACATTCTCATATTAAAAGCCTATTTAACTCAGTTTTGTTGCTAATACAATGTGTCTGACTCTCACCAGAAAAAATTACAAAGCATGACAAGGGAAAAAAATCTGAAGAGACAAAGCACCTGCCAGAGTCAGACTGAACTATGATTCAAATGCTGGAAGTTTTAGCTGTGGGATTTAAAATTTTAAAGTAAGCATGATTAATAGGTTAAAGTTATCACAAAGTTAGATGAGTAATGTAAGTAGAGATGTGGAAATTATAAAAATAAAAAGATAATGCAAGTACTCTTACATCTCAATGTTAAAATATAAATGGCCCAGTTAAAAAGTGGATAACATACAAACATCTTGCCAAAGAAGATATACAAATGTAAAATAAGAAGAGTGGGAAAAAATCTCAAACTCACTTGTGATAAGGTGAATGCAAATTAAAGCAACAACGAACTACAATTGCATGGCACTTAGAATGGCTACAATCCAAAATGATGACAATACCAATTGTTGTCAGGGATGTAGAACAACGTGAAATCTTTTTTATTGTTCATACCTTTTGGAATGGTACAGTCACTTTGGTAGATAGACTGGCAGTTGCATATAAAACTGAATAAAATCTTATTCAGTTCAGCAATGATATTCCAAGGGTATTTATCTACCTGATTTGAAAATTTATCTGCACATGAAAACCTGTATGCAAATAATGTTTGTACAAGTCTTACTCATAGTTACCCCATACCAGAAGTATGGGGTCCTTCAAAACTTCTGGTCCTTCAAAGGGTAGAGAGCTAACCTGTAGTATATACCTACAATGAAATACTATTCAGTGATAAAAATGTATGAACTATTAATTCACACAACATGGATTAATTTGAAATGCATATTGCCAAGTGAGAGAAGCCAAACTAAAAATGATACAATTTGTATGATTCAATATACTTGATATTATGGAAAAGACAAAAAATTACCAAATAAATTAACAAGCAAATCGGTGTGTGCCAGAGTCTGGGGAGGGGGGAAGATTGACTAGTTGAAATATAGGGATATTGTAGGGCAGTGAAACTACTCTGCATTCTACTAAAGTGGTGGATATATGACTTTATATATATTTGTCAGAAGTCATAGAACATGACAGCACAAAAAGAGTATCTTAATGTATAAATATCTTCAAAGTAGAACTAAGAACCCATGCTGAGACAGAGACTGCAACAAAATAATCTAACCATATGACAAATGTATAACAGTCTCACTGAATGAGTTGTGTATGGAAGAAGTGTTAACCTAGATAACTTTGAAAATAAATATAACTGTAAAACTAAAGGCAGAAGAAACTACATTAGCAGTGTACTTTCTTTAGTAAAATCCTCCCATCCCAAATTCATGCAGATAAAGGTATCCAAGTTGGGAATGAAGAAGTAAAATTGTCATTTTGCAGATGACATGATTCTTTGTATAAGAAAACCTAAAGGCTCCACCAAAATATATTAAAAATAATAAACAAATACAGTATAGTTGCAAGATTAAAAAAAAAAACAATGTACAAAAATCCATTACATTCCTATATACTAACAATGAAATTTCAGAAAAAAATGTGAAAAAAGCAATTTCTTTTGCAACTGCAACAACAAGTATAAAATAACTGGGAACAAATTTAGCAAAGGATGGGAAGGACCTATACACTGCTAGCTATAAGACATAATTAAAAGAAATCAAACAACACAACAAATGGAAAATTATTCCATGTTCATGGATTAGAAGAATTAACATAGTTAAAATGACTGTGCTACTCAAAGCAATATACAAGTTTAATGCCATCCCACCAAAATCCCAAAGACGTTTTTTAAAAGAATTAGAACAAAATAATTATTATATTTGTATAGAATAATGGAAGACCCCAAATAGCCAGTGCAATATTGAAAAAAATAAACAAAAACAAAGTCAGAGGTAGCACACTCCCTCACTTTAAATTATGCTACAAAGATAATAATCAAAAGAACGTGGTATTGGCAGAATACCAAATGTAGAGACCAACAGAGCAAAACTGAGAGCCCTAAAATATGTATACAGGCAGATAATCTTCAACACAGAAGCCAAAACCATACAATGAAGAAAAAAAAGCCTTTCCAAGAAATGGTGCAGGGAAAATTGGAAAGTTACATACAAAAGAATGAAATTAGACTGCCATTTGTCACCATACACAAAAATCTATTCAAAATGGATCAAATACCTAAATATAAGTCTTGAAATAATAAATTACATAGATGAAAACATAGGTGTTAAACTTATGAACCTTGGTCTTGGAGAAGATTTTATAAATTTGACCTCAAAGTCAAAGGAAGCAAAAACAAATGAATAGTACTATATTAAATGAAAAAGCTTCTGCACAGTGAGAGAAAGTCAACAAAATAAAAGGGCAACTCACCAAATTGGAGAAGATATTTTCAAACAACAGCTTCTACGAGGAGTAAATATCCAAAAAAGATAAAGAACTCATACAGTAAAATAAACAATCCAATTAAAAATTGGGCAGAGGACCTGAACAGATAGTCATCCCCAAAAGACATATGAATGGCCAGCAGATACATGAAAAGATGCTCAAGTTCATTAGTTATTAGTGAAATGCAAACCAAAATTACAATGAGCTATCACCTCATACCTGTTAGAATGGCTATAATTAACAACACAAGTAATAAATAACAAGTGTTACAGAGATTGTGATGACTGCTGGTAGGAAATGTAAAGTGCTACAGCCACTATGAAAAACACTATGAAATTCCCTCAAAAATTAAGAGTAGAGTTATGATGTCACCCAGCAAGACTTGTTCTGGGTATCTACCTAAAAAAATTGAGAACATTTATTTGCAAAGATATATGCATCCTTATGTTCATTGCAACATTATTCACAGTGGCCAAGACATGAAGCAACCAATGTCCTTTTTTAGAAGATTGGATAAAAATATGTGGTACATATATATAATGGAACACTAGTTAACCATAAAAAAAGATGAAATATTGCCATTTGCAACAACATGATGGATCTTGAGAATATCGTGTTAAGCTAAATAAATCAGTAAGAAAAATTCAAGAATCATATAACTTCACTCATATGTGGGATATAAAACTAAAAACAACAAATGAACAAATAAGACGAATGAACAAACAAACAAACCCATAGGCATAGACAACAGTATGATGATTAATAGAGGTAAAGGAGGAAGGTTATAGAGGGTCAAGGGGTAAAACATGATGACAAAGTGAGATGTGACTTTGTGTAGTAAACAAACAATGGAATATATAGATGATGTATTATAGACTTATATATGACATCTCCATAATTTTATTAACTAATATCTCCCCAATAAATGTAATAATAAGTGACAGAATATATTTAAAAATAAATAAATGGAGAATAAGGGAATCTCACATATAAGAGAATTCAAAACAATTTATATAGACATCCTCTTTTAAGAAAATGGAGCATAACACCACCACTTCAGTATGGGCTGAACATCACAATTTCTTTCCAACTATTACAGTATGGGATTGTAACAGGGTGCAGCCAAGAGGGGGGGGCCCAAATAGGGATTTGGAATGGGGTCCAGGACTCAAGGTGTCCAGGAAATATTAGAAAGATATATAGGATGTCCTCCTCCCCCTGCCCTTCCCCCTGCCACAGGTGTGAGTTGGGGGAAGGAACACATGGAGCAGGGCCATTGAGAGCTGTTTTGCATAGCAACAGCTTTGCAGCTAACTTCTGGCATGGTCATTTAACATATCTATAACCTTAAACTGGTTTCATAGATATGTTAAATAGCTGTGGTTATGCTTTGAGCCAGGGAGAAGAGAGTGACTTCCACCCAAGACTTCACTGGGCAACAACTCTCCCTGGTTACAGCACCTGTGTGAGAGCTTGGTGATGACTGGCTCCACGCCAATGCCTGCCCAGACTCACTATGGCAACCCAGTAAAGCTGGAAGGATAGGGAGTGCTGGCAAGTGTAGCCGATTGTGGGAGGAGTCGGAAATGGGACTGTAGAGGAAGATTGGTGTGGGGATTTAAACCAAGATGTGGCAGCCATTGGAAAGAGAGCTATGTGACTTTGCCAGAGTGGGGTAGAGAGAATCACTATGTGGCTTTAGCAGAGAACTGCCACTCAGCTTTGGCAGAGTGGTGACCCCCTCCCTGCAGCTTAGGGAAGAACCACGTGGCTTTGGCAAAGTGTCAACCCCTTCCCAGCTTTGCAGGAGAGATCGTGTGGTTTGGCCAGAGTGCAGACCCCTGCAGTTCTGGTAGAAGAGGACCATGCAGCTTTGGGGTGCTCCCTTTGGCTGCATGGCCTGGGAAGAAGGAAAAACTTTGCCAGGAAGAAGGGTAAAAGAACTCTTGCCAGTAGGCCATGAGAAGGTGCCACATGGCTTTGGATTATTTAGAGTTCCTCCCTGGATGGTGACATAGCTGATGGTGTCAGGAGCCTGGATCCTGGATGTTTGCTTCTTTTCCTGAGTTACGGTAACCTGAATTACAGGCAGGGGGAGAAGGAAGCACTGTGGGCATCTGTGGGTATCCAAAAGGACTTTGATATTTTGATGAAGACATTAGGTCACCACTTTAAGTCTGTATAGCATTACATAAACATTTCCTTTCCTTTTCACAAATCTTTGGCATTGAGAGACACCTTTCCTAAGGCGGCGGACATAACGAACCTGGCTGGGGTGGGGAGGTCCTTTCCATAATGGTATATCATCCTCCCCCACCCCCAGTCCCTGTTCTGTAACAGGATGGGGAAACAGTATAACTTTAGTTTGGTAGAATTTAAAAAAGACTACCTCAGGCATGTGATCAGGTCAACATCAACTGTAATGAGTTATGTAAATCATAGAGACCTTTGAGATGACGTGCAGAGAATGGTCCTTTACATTTGTGGCCTTCCTTTCAAAAGCCCATCATTTCAGTCTAATCATCAGAAAAACATTAATGAAAGCTAATGAGATATACTTTACAAAATACCTGACTAGTAGTCCTCAAAACTGCCAAGATCATCACACAAAAAATGCAAGTCTAAGAAATCTTTTCAGTGCAGAAGAGCCTAAGGAAATATAATGACCAAAAGAAATGTGGCATTATGGATGGGATCTTATAACACATAAAAGACATTATGGAATATTTAAGGAAATTTTGGGGGTGCCATGTGAGTTTTCTTTCCTTTTTTTAAATGAAGTATAGTATGTAGATATTAATCGTATGTCAATATTGGTTCATCAGTGGTGATAAATATGACGCATCAATGTATTATGTTAACAATAACAGAATTAGGTATTGGATACACTGAAATCCTTTGTAAATTTTTTTCTTTCTAAAAATTTTTTATTGTTGTTCAATTACAGTTGTCCCCATTTTCCTCCATTGCTTGCCCTTACCCTACTCACCCCACCTCCCACATTCAATTCTCACCCCCTTGTAATTTTTTCCCACTTTTCTACAAGTCTAAACTTATTCTTAAAAAGTCTGCTTTAAAAAAAGCAAAAACAAACAAAATCTAAAAACTCAAAAAGATTCTGCAAAGGTCTCTCATTCTTTATTGCTTTAAACTTTATAATTATGTTGTATTCTGAGAACAGTGTTTATTTTCATCATCTGCTTCCTAGAAATCCTGAGCATAAGGCCTCTAGCTCAGTCTACCAGGTGACAGACTGTTCATGCTGGCTGGATTCACTGGGAAGCATGCACTCAAATGTCTATCCCTTTCAGCATCATTTGCCAAGAATATCTGACACAGTCCTTTTCACTGAACTCCTATGGATGACTACCTTTGATATTTCCTTCATAAGACTCTACTTCTGGACAAAGGCTCTAGCTGAGGCTGTAGGCAAAGTTGAAGGGAGAGCAGAAACCATCCAGTGATTCCAAGACTGACTGTCTCAGGCTAACTTATCACAGAAACTGACATAATCAGAAAGGAAGAAAGTTGAATCTCTGTTAGGGGATTATAGTACATGAGGGCATAAACCTATCCTTAATTATTTTATAAGGACTGAGTAAATAATTCCCCTGAAAGGAATAATTAATTTCATACAAAAAAGACATGACATATTTCCCAGCTTTAAAATCTATCTTACAATGTTACGTACAATGAAAAATAAACCCTAGATTTAAAAATATCTTATAGTTAGAGAAAATTAAATTTAGCTTCATTTTCTTTCCCCATTCATGTTGTTCCACTTTACCTTATCTCCTTATTCCCAGAGGAATTTTTATTTATTATTTGTGTGTTCTTATAGTGTTTGTGAAAAAATACGAATGCACTTTGCCCCATTTCTTACACAAAGATAGCATAATATATACACTCTTATGCATCTTGCTTTTGTCATTTCTGGTGATGACTCTAGAGCTCAGGGCAAAGCAAAGATCTACAAATTTCCAGTGCTTGTGTGTTTAATTTGGTCCCTGTTCTCACTTCAGCATATCTTGCATGCCTTCTCTTCTTCCATGACTGATGCAACTTTTCAGTGTACTGGTGTACCATCTATTCAAATTTGTGGATACAAGAATTCTGGTTAATTTAAGTAATTACCATTGTTTAGGTTTGAATGGAGCCTTTATCCTCAACCACTTCATCCGCAAAATCCCCATCTCTTTAAATTTGCTGTAGTCAGATGATCGGGGTTGTATGGTAACAGCTTGCTCATTTCTGCAAAAATGGAATCAACCAACATCCAACCTGAACAGAAATCATAGGCTTGGCTGTTTGTATAGGAAGGGTGAAGAGCATGAAAAGAAAACGTGGTGAGTCAGCCTTTGTACATAGCTTAGTTGTCTCTTACTTTCTATTACCTGCCAAATAAAAGCGATGAACGTGACATTCTAGATTTGTTGGAACAGGTTTATTCTAGCTTTCCAGCTTCACTTTGTATTTCTCGTTTCTCATTTCTCTGAGAACGGTATATTCAAATCACATCAATATATCGAATCCCATTCCCTGATGATGTTCAACATTTCTCATACATTTTCCTGACTCTCTCTTCCATGTGAAATATCATGAAATAGGCTCTCATATCCTGAATCAATATAATTACTCTTTCATGTGCAAACATCAGGTCTATATTTTTATTTACTTTATGTAGACTGGGAGAAATTATAAGCAAAGAATGACAGACTGAATATATAAAACATAACATATATGTAGCGATAACTTGGTTCTGTGAACTCACAGCAGCTTTTAAGTACTGCTGATCACTTTCTTTTCCCACTGATACTGGTCAGAAAGCTGTACAGAATAAATTGAGTAAGTATATGTCAACAGTGGCTTGCATTATGTTTCTTTTTTTCTACTGAGCTGTAACCGACATACAACATTATATTGATTTCAGGTGTACAACATAGAAGTTCAACATTTCTATAAATTGCAAAATGATCATCACCATAAGTCTAGTTCACATAAGTCTAGGTAACATGCATCATCATACATAGTTACAGAATTTTTCTCATAAGAATTTTTAAGATTTACTCTCAGCAATTTTCAAATATGCAGTACACCCAAGGTGTCTAACCTGTGGCCTGCAGGCGGCATGCACACAAGGATGGCTGTGAACGCTGCCCAACACAAAATCATAAATTTACTTAAAACATTATGAGATTTTTTCTGTGATTACATGCCATAATATATGTAATGTGTAGCCCAAGGCAACTCTTCTTCCAGCATGACCCAGAGATACCAAAAAGCTGAACACCCCTGCTTACTATAGTCACCATGCTGTACATTACATCCTCATATGGTTTTTTTTTTTTCATTTTATAACTATAGGTTTACCCCTTTTGACTTACATATTGTTTTAATTGGCATTGTTATCTGGAAGAAATCTTGAATGGGTAGGGACAAAATGAGCTACTTTGTTGCCCTGGCTGCTTTGTCCAGGGTTCCTATCAGCTGACTACGTTTGCTCTCCCTGCCCTTAATATTTTATAGAGTTTTGAAGCCAGTAAGAAGAAGGAATAGAAAAGAAAGTCAATAAAGTACAGGTCTAAATAATTATTTTCTCTTCTTTTTCTACGTGCAAAGGGGGCAGACATTTATGCAATAAATCACCAGAATCAACTCTATTCAGTTTTGGCATCCATTTAGACAAGGCTGCATCTTCACAGTTCCATTTTAAAGTCACCTGGCCATTGCTGAAGACAAATGTACTTTATTTCTCAAAGAACTTTATACACACACACACACACACACACACACATGCGCGCATGTGTGTGTGGTATGTATTCTGTAGTTGCACAACCTACAGATATGTTACTTTGAGTCTATTCCATTTCTACTATATGTCCAGGTTTAACATTTAAAAGAAAATTAATTAGAGCATGTATATGGATAATATAATCCAACTTCCAAAGAGTTAATCTGGTCATTTTGGACTTTTAAAAAATGTAGTCTGGCCCTGATTGCTATGGCTCAGTGGATCGAGCACTGGCCTGTGAACCAAAGCATTGGGGTTCAATTCCCAGTCAGGGCACATGCCTGAGTTGCAGGCCAGGTCCCCAGTAGAGGGTACATGAAAGGCAACCACACACTGATGTTTCTCTCTTTCTCTTTCTCGCTCCCTTCCTATCTCTCAAAAAAAAAAAAAATGAATAAAATCTTAAGTAAACAAGTAATACACTCTGAATGCCATGAATTTATCTTAAACCATTATTGCTCAGTGGGTTGTGAAACAACTGAAAATACTGAACTAACAATGTTGTACTCATTTTAGTCATTTACGTTGATACATCACTCTGAACCCTACCAAAAGCATGGTAGAAGTTCAGGGAGCATTTACTAGATGTAAGCTCAATTATAGAAATGAGATTGAGTTCTAGAAGCTAAAAGCCATAAGTGGATTAAAAGCAACCAGAAAACTCTAAAGTGATAACTCTAAAGCTGTCAGAAAATGACAGCAAGAATGGAAGAGGAGCTAAACCACACTAATGAGTTCAACTACACTGATAGAAAAAGTAGAGCCTATGCAGTTGATATTAGAGAATAAATACTTTTGGGGGAAAAAATGGAGACTATAAAAAATATATAGGGTTTGAACATTAATGACTATAATGGAAATATTTTATTATAGATATATAGTCTATGAATGGGTTGACCTGACTGGGGAAGTGGGTGAGGGCAGAGAAAAAGAGAGATATACATGTAAAGTTGGAATGAAACTCAAACTCTAATATCAAAATTCTACCTAGGCAGAAGTCAATTTTATTTCCCTGTTAAGTGGTAGTTATGCAGCTTTAGTCTACAAAAGGGTTTCCCAGTCATTCTACTACTGACATTTTAAATCAGATAATGGTCTCTTAGGAGGAGTTTGACATGTGAATTAGCTCTGGTTGTTTTCTTGTTTCTAAATATTTGTCGTCCTTAATTTTGGTTGTGAGAGGAGGCACAGTGTGTCCACCTATGCCTCCATCTTGGCCAGAAGTCTGTTCTCTGACATTTTTAAAGAAATAAATAAAAATTGTTGATCAAAGTCAACATTATTTGAAGAGATAACAAAAAACTTACTTTCCCCTTTATCTTTTCTTTTAGGTATATTTATCCCAATGGTGGGTTTGTTGGTTTCATAAGTTCACTTTTCATAATGATGCCACAACTTGAAATATTTTTTTCTGGTGACAGTTTGTGAAGTATTTATATCAATAAGTATAATGGAAGACTTTATTTTTCAGAATTTGAACCTAGAAGGATATGATGACTAGTCAAAACAATTTCAATTGATGATGCACTTCTAAGTTTAATTTTACTGAAGTATTAAACATCTATCTACTTTCTATGAACTATGACAAGCAGTAGTTTTACAAATATGAGAGATGAATAACTATGAATTTGGATCTTCAAATGTTCACCTCTATCTTTCTATTTTTCAGAAAGAAGGACAGAGAGGAATGAAAGCAGCGAGAGAAGAGAATCTTTATTTTCAGTATCTAAAACTGAAGCTCAGATACATTTTTTATAGTGTACAATGTCTATGTGCTATTTTTATCCTGTGAACAATATTCTTGAGATATATGTAGAAAACTAATTTAAGTTGCTGTTTTTATGTTATTACTGCTGGAATTCAATAAGAGATTATTGGGATTTTTAGTATGTTAGTTACAAATCTGAATTGAGCATCTATAGCAATACCCATTTTTAAAAATTATTTTCACAGATGTTTACATTCCCTATTTTAATTAGCTAGCCTTCATATGAGTAACATCTTAAGGTGTACCTCTATTCCTTTAGTCTTAATGTATTTTTTACTGGTTTATTATTCTCTTAGAGTGTGGCTAAGGTAAAAAAAAAATAGTGTTGATTAGAAGGAGGGAGGAAGCAATTTTTTCAGCAGGAGTCACTGCCAGGGAATATAGCCCATAACCTATCCTTTAGTACTTCTTTTGAATGGTTCAATTATAAAAATTTTAGATTGGGGCTTGAGTGAAGGAAAATAATCTCTCCCTGACTCTTTAATCTACATTGATAACACTGAGAAAAGTATCTGGTTATACTGTGCCCTGAGAGATGGACCACAACCTTACTTAATCCCCATTTTTATTAATTTACACCAAAATATTTATTAGATTCTTAACATGTGATATATTGATTCTTCTTCAAATTAATTATGCAAAGTAAGTAAGCATTAATTTTCACATGATACAGAAAAATAATTGAGTCTCTGATGAATAGTGAAATTGTGTCTGAGATCATTTCCATCCATTTTTTTAAAAGAATATTGAGCCCTGGCTGGTGTAGCTCAGTGGATTGAGCGCGGGCCTGCGAACCAAAGGATCGCGGTTCGATTCCCAGTCAGGGCACATGCCTGGGTTGCAGGCCAGTTCCCAGCAGGGGATACATGAGAAGCAACCATACATTGATATTTCTCTCTCCCTTCCTCTCTCCTTCCCTTCCCCTCTAAAGATAAATAAATAAAATCTTAAAAAAAAAAGAATATTGATATGATTCATTACAGACTCCTTCTTGGATCATGTGAGTGGAGGGAGGTTAGAGCAGAAAGGGAACTCCCTTGTCCAAATAGGGGATTCTCTCACAAGTACAGGGTGTCCAGACAAGGTCTGATACAAAATCAACCTTGTGAATCTGATCATGACAGGAATTTGCATTTTTATTCTACTTTCAATGGAGTGTAATTAAAAATGTTTCAATAAGATGTTGAAATAATTTTAAAAAGGAAAACAAAGATAACAAAACATTGGAAGAATTATTTTCCCTCCACCTAGACTCATGGGAAACACACAAAAAATTATTTTTCATCCCTAAGCAGATACAGGAATGGAAATGGAAATGTAAAGGAAAGCAGATATGGAAATGTAAAAGAAATAGAAAACACAGATGGACATGCTCTGAGATGCTATTAGACTAAACTTGTATTGCATTCCCCAATTAAGCAGTACTTCTCTATCTCCCACAAAGCCCCTCAATCTCAGTAAAAAAAAAAAAATGTTATATTTATCATCTATCATCATCTATCTATCATCTTTCCAGAACAAAAAGATACCGATAAGTGCTATAGGATTTCTGTTTAAAAAAAAAAAACATTTTATTAAAGGATAACAGAATAACATAAGGAATAGTGAATTAGCACAAATAACACATGCATATGAATTTTTACAGAACAAGAATAGAATATAATGACATCCAGAAGTTGTGTTGTGCCCCTCCCAATCACTATTCTCTTTCTCTTTCTCATTTAAATGATGTCCTAAATTCTAACACTATAAATACATTTTGAATATTTTTCAACTTTTAAAAACATGAAAAAATTTCAACAGACACAAAAGTAGAAATGCAATGGACCCTCATTCACCTACATCTCAGCTGTAATAATTACAAATTCATGGACAATGTTGTTTTATCTATCAAATGATTCTCAAAATGTGATACCTGTAGTGGCAGCATCAGTATCACTCAAGAACTTGTCAGGAATGTATATCTTCAGGTTTCATCACAGACTTGCTCATTCATAAACTCTAAGGATGGGACCTAACACCCTGTAGGTGGTTCTAATGTCTAATATGGCTTGACAAGCTTTCATCCACATTTACACGGATGCCCTTCCTCTGCTAGATTTGTCTGATACACATTTAATACATCTTTATACATATTTTGATTTCTGCCATAAATATTTAAACATGACCCTGATATAAATAATAATGCATTTTGAACATAAACAACTATCCAGTGACTGTTCAGATTATTTTACACATTTAAGTTTATTTGCTTGAGACAAAATCCAGGTAAGGTCTGTGCATGAAGTTGGTTCAATGTGTTTATTATAGGCATTTAGTTTATGATTTCTCCATTTCCTCATGCTACCCCTTCTCTCCCTTTCTCTCTATTTTTCTCTCTCTCCCCATCTCTCCCTCCCTCCCTTTCATTCTCTTGCTCTCTACCTCTCTGCCTCACTCTTTTTCTTCTATACCACCAGCCATCCCAGGTGTCAAATCAGAAACCTAAAATATATCCTTGGTTTATTTCATTTAATCACCACAACACTTTAATCAATGCTACCAGAAAGTTTTACTTTAAAGGATGGGACTGATTACTGAAAATGGCCCTAGGCACTCAGTGGGCTTATGAGCTACATGCTAATGAGGATTCCTCCTTCTCCAAGTAGGAATGGGCTCCAGTGCCTTCTTTCCATAAACAAAAGGTCTGTAATTTTCAACAGCTCCCAAGGTGAACATGAGCCAGGCAGGTGATGTTCCAAAACACCTGTGAAAAGTTGGCAGCCAATATGGGCTTTGTGGCATCCAAATGGTTTATGTGCTCTTCTTTAAAATAAAAAGCTAACTTCCTAAAAAAAATATGACTTGCAAGAGACTTGCAAGGTGGCTTCACTGGGAAGCAGATTCACTCTGTGGGTTCAACCCTGGGTCCAGGACTTCCATCCACATGTTAATTGGAAAATTATGTCTTGTTTTCTTGGACTGACACTGGCTTTGTAAGTTTCTCCACTTAAGCCTGTGGCTTAACCTATGCCATGTGACACTGTAGAATTAGGTTTTTACCCTATTGCATTAGAGATAGGTAATAACAAATGACCCACTTTGCCACCCGAATGGCAACAGTGAAGAAATCCTTCTTAAAAAACACTTGTTAATTCTGCTTGCAAAATACATTTTAAATGTGTCTATTCTATTTCTGCTGATGGCATCATGTACCAAACTACTATTATTTTCTTTCTGCATAATTGCAAGCATTTGCTGATTTCCCTACTTTCAGTCTTACCATTGTAATCTGTCCACCCCTCTAGTCTGAGAGATCTTTTCAAAGTGTAAAAGCAATTTATGTCACTTACCTTTTAAAATCTCATTATCACTACTCTTAAAATTCAGACTTTCTACTGTGACCTAAAATCCCATAGTTCCCTCTGCCTGTAGCTCCAATATATTCTCAGTTCACTTTCTTCTCACACTCTATATCTACTCATAGATTTTGAATAGTTTTTAGAATAACTTAATTTCTTTACTGCTTCTGGGAGGCTCTGACTTTATATTGTTATATAACAAATTATCACAAAACTTTGCTATGTCTAAGGAGTGGTTCTGCTATGAATTTTGGAAGAACTCAACAAGGTGCTTCTTTTTTCTAATTTTTATTTTTCTTCCGCATGGCATTGATTGAAGCCACTGGACAGCTTTCATGTGGTGGGTGGTTTAGAACAGAGGGCCACAATATCTTTACTCACGTGCCTGGTACCTTAATATGGAAGCATGAAAACTAGACTTGGTTTCCTTTCTCTCCTTTTGCCTTAGTGCCCCTTCATCTGGTCTTTTCTGCTCTGTAACCTGGTTTTTTACATGGCAGCTTAGGGCTCTGAGAGTGAGTGTCTCAAGAGACAAGAAGTCAAAACTGTCAGTCTCATAGGCCAGGCCTATAAACAGGCCAGCATGATTTCTGCCACATTTTAACGGTCAAAGTAGTCACAGAATCTGCTCAGACTCAAGGTACAAAAATCAAAACAAAACAAAATCTTTTATTGGTGATGGGGTTAAAGATTTTAGGTTATTTTTAATACTTCATATGGGACTTTGCATTTCTGATTTGTTGCCTAGATTCCTCTCCTTGGGTTGACTTCATCATTTCCTTCAAAATTATCTAAAATGTTGATATCTTATATTAAAAATTTGTGTTATGTCTATTGAAAATAGAAACTTCTAAAATTATTTATTATGGCAATATCTTATTTATTGACTTCATATTTCTTCATACATTCTAAATTTATTTTCTCTTTACTTGCATTTATAGTCTTCTGTACTAAATGTAATTGCCACAGACATAACTTTATCTGTTGTGTTCCTGATTTTTCCTCTAGCTCTAACACTTTATTTAACATAAGGTGGGCACTTAATAATTCTTTTTAAATGATAAGAACAGTGAAATCTAAAATGGAACATGATTTTCCTGAATAAAGGAGATTATATAGTGGTTGATTCAAGACAACAGGTATCAGAGAAAGCTAACACTGAACAAGGTAAACAGGCAATGAAGGTTTTATTCAAAACTATTGCAAAGGGAGAAAGGTGACTCCACTCTGCTAAAACAAAAGGCTGAAGAGTTTTTACTTAATGAGGAGAAAAGTACTGAAAAACATTGGGAAGGAGGGGTGCTGGTCAGTGAGATAAAGCCAGTTGTTTTTGCTAATTGATCCTTACAGAAGCTAGGCTGCTACCTTCCAACAGAAATTAGGACATAGAAATGCTATCTTTTTTTATTACACTGCAAGGGTTAGCTATCAAGTCCTTGAAAAGACATGCCCATGTCCTTGATAAGAAGCTGGGAGAAAATGCCACCTCAAAGAGGCAGAGAAGGAATTTGCAATTACAAGTTTTTAAAAGTAAATTGTCTAAGAAAAAGGGAGTCACAGTCCAATGTTCAGGAAGAAAATTGTCTAAAATTTAGTCACACTAATGAGAATGTTAAGATTTTTCTTAGTCTTATAATCACTGGTACAGTTACAGTCTATTTAACTACCTGTTTGGCATCCACCCCAAGGTAGAGGCTTAAAACTATAAACAGAGCAGATACATAATTTAAAAATATATATACTTATTGTATTATTTTAATATATGTGTAATTGCCCAATATAATAATATAAAACATACCAGCAAATAGATAAACACGGACTGGAGCAGGGTTGCCAAAAGAAACACAATTCATAATCAGAAATAAACAACAAAGATACCGTAGAACCACTTAATATTTGGAAAAGTTGTTAAAATGTACCATATAGATTTCAAAACGATGCTACTACTTTTCTTAGCCAAAAAAAAAAAAAAAAAAAAAATGGAATGGAGAAAAATCAATTGGGGGAAAATTATATATAGAGAGAGATATTTAGATACTTCCATTAATCATGTTGTTTAAATTCTATATAGTGCTTAATTATAAGAAGAAGCTATAGGATGTTTTTAAGCAATAGAAATACACAAATTCAGGAGGGCATAAGGAGTATCAAGATTAGCAATACATAGCATGCTATATAAACTTGTAACAGAGGACTTAATCCAAAGACAACAAGCAAAATTTACCTGAAGACATGTTTTTAAATTTATTCATTCATCATTCATTCACAGATTTATTCACTGAACAAATTTAACCATTACTTTATGCCAAGAACTGTCCTTAGTTTTAGAAATAAAACAAGGACTCTAACATTGATCATCTTGCTCTGATGAAGCAAGCACATAAAAATATGATACATTACCAACAGAAAAAATAAATCTGTGTTTAATACAATATCTGAAAAGAGATTACAGAGAAGCAAAGGAAAATGAGGGAGAGCTGGGGGAAATGTTCCGATCAGAGGATAAGGTCCTATGCGTAGTGCTTGAGGTAAGGGCAGCACTTGAATTTCAGGGAGTAGTGTAGCTGAGACAAAGATTGCATTTGGGTGGGGAACATGATAGACTAAAGTTGGAAAAGAAGATAAGACTCAAACCATTCCCAGCCTTACAGACCATTATAAGGCTTTTGCCTTTTATCTTAATGAAATTGAAAGCTACCAAAAATTTCTAAGGATAAAAAAGACATCAATTTTATTAAAAAAATATGAATTTCTCTTCACAGAGACTACTTGTTGTTTAATTTATGAATGTTGAACTGGGGGTAATTTGGGAGTTAGATCCATCTGTGTTTTCTTCTTTTTGAAGGATCCTAGTTATTAATCTGAGCATAGACCTGAGATATGCATTTCTTTGTCAGGGTGAGGCACTATGGGCTCAAATGCCTTATCTACGTAGAGTGTGTTGCTTTAGAAACTTCCAATGTAATCTGAATCTGCAACTGTGTGACAAAATCAGAGCTATATTTCTGATATATCAGTTATGATGTTTTTATTTATTATACAATCAGGGTTTTACACTTAATTTATCTGATGAAATAAGTAGTAGCAAAAAACCTAAGAAAGGTTGTTTATTTAAGTAAGTAATTTGCGATTTATTCATTTATTTATTCTTACTCTGGCAAAGGTGAGAGGGTGACTTAAAAAAACAGAGGACTTTGTTGAAAAAGAAAAATAGACTTTTAATAATACCAAAATTTCTTTAAACTGGCACTGACACCACCTTTTAAGTTGCTGCCTGCTCCCTCATAAATCCAAACCATATATGCTGAATTATTCATGGGACATCTGACTCACATTTTGTAGGGAAGAAAAGTTTACTTTAAAATCTATCAACAGCACCAGCCTCTGCTTCAATTAACACGATGAAAGACTGTCCCTCCCTGACAGTGGCTAAATTCATGCCCTAATTTTACATCTCTACTTCAGGAAGTTTTTAAATGAAAACCAATGAACCATTGAAATTCCAATATTTCCTAATAATGCATTGCTTGATTTATTATGTCAATAGAATTTCATGGGATTTTTACTGAGATGTAAAAGAGCCCATTTACATGTTAAAACTCATTTTTAGGATTCATAAAAGCCATGGGGTTTATTTTACAATGTGTGGGTCATTTCTGATCAGTCTACTTGAAATTGCTACAAATGCATTAGCAGTAAACATGTAAACTATGGCTATTGTTAGTCTCTAAATATATTGCTACTGTAAATATTCCTCAATCTCTAATTCATGAGCACATCAAACTCTGGATATTTTCTTCTTCTTTTAAAAAAATAATTACAAGTTTTTTTAGTACATATTGGATTTGCAGAATAATTGAGCAAATAGTACACAGGATTCCATGCACTTCCCTATTTCTCCTGCCTTCTGCCCCAAATGTCCTCTATTATTTACATTTTTCATTGGCGGGTACATTTGTTAAGATTAATGAACTCATATTGATACATTATTATTAATTATAGTCCATAGTTCACATTAAGGTTCACTCTTTGTGGTACACAACTCTACTTGTGACAAATGCATACTAAGCAGCATTAAAGTTGCATACAGAATAGTTTCACTTCCGCAATAATCCTGTTTTTCACCTCTTCAGGTTTCCCACTACTTCCTCCACAACCACCACTAACTCTCTGTGGCTTTGCCTTTTCCAAAATGTGATACAGTTGAAGATATACATTATGTAGTCTTTTTACACAAGATCCTTTTATTTATAAATATGTATTTAATATTCCTTGATATTTTGTGGCTTGATATCTCATATTTAAAAAAATACATTAAAAATCTATATTTTCTTGCAAGAAGCAGATATTGATTAAAATATTTTTATTATACATAATGTCTGTTAGGGGAAATCATGCAGCTAATTCACTGGTGCTCCTTTGGTTGTCTCTCAACTGCAAAGTTCAGTGATTCTATAAGGCAGAAAGAAAGGGTATAATCAATAGGATCAGAGTGGTTAGCAGAAAGGAAAAGAAAATGGAACACAGACCTAGAGAAGTAGTAATTAAAGAGAAGCTTAAGGTACAAATATAGATGGTAAAAGTTATATCTCAAGATCAGTATCCTGATGACGAAAATAGAGACGTGAGACCAGATAGCATTACGGGGCCGTCAGAGAAATCACAAAACAAGCTTAAATGAGGCGAGAAGGACTGAAGGTAGGAAATGAAGAAAAGAAACTCAATAAACTATGTGTGTGTGTGCATACACACACACACGGCTTATATATGTGTTTGTATATAAGTACATACACATGTATACATATATAGGTATAGGTCAATATTTCTATATGAAAAGATATATGTAGATTATATGTGTGTTTGATTTATATATATATATATATATACACACAAACACACACACATATAATAAAATCAATATGTTTATTGATTTGACAGAAGAGAGACATCGAGTGGTTGCCACCTAGGTATGTACCCTGACTGGGAATCAAGCCTGCAACCTTTTTGGTGTCTGGGGTGACACTCCAACCCACAGAACCATGTCACCAGGGCTTGATAAACTCTGTTGAAAACACAATGTGTGCTTGAAGGCAGAATACAACTTCAGTTATTCTTTTTATTATACTTTAAAAATTCTACCACTTAAGGGTTAATGTTTACTTTAGCATAAACCTTATGCACCCCCCCCATTAGAGGAAGTGGGCTGGGAAAAAAAAACCCTTGGTCAGTCTGATCTTTTATTTTTATTGCATTTAGCAATTTCTTTTTTACTTCTTTAAAAGAAGAGGAGAGTAAAATAAATTGATAATAAAATGCCATTATCCCTGTGCTTAGAGATCAACAAACAGAATAAATTACTTGGAGAAATGAGGAAATGGAAAAACCAGAAAGAAGACAGGATGCAGTTCTACTACCTACATTTCAGAATGGATAGAGGGTAGATGAAACAATAGCAGAATGAGCTTCCTTGCCTGAAAGCCGACTAATGCTTACTGGCAAAGAGTCTAATGGTCCTTGGGGTAGTGACATTAGGATTTGGGGGCTGATTAAGGAAAAATACATGACCATGTGATAATAGTAATACAAAATGAGCTTTATCTGGGTGTCATCTTAACAGGATTTTCTAGCATGTAAGTTCACCTAAACTGTTCTGTTGGTGAGGAATGTGTGACCACTTCCCAGTCCTGATCAATAGCACCCATGAGCAATTTATCTGACATCCAGTAGACAAAAGTGGTTCAAATATATATTATTCTGAGCTATAGGAATTTTCTCAGTTTGTTGTACAGCATCTGTATGTTTGACTTGTGAATTATAATATCTATACTCTATTTATTTTATATGTCACTTTCCCCCCAGCATCCTCTTCATAGGGTTACCTGTTTTCTCCCTGTGCCCCTCACTGTTCTCTGGCCACTCTGTGCATCCCATAAAGACTCCTCCCCTCCATCTATCCAACTGCCAAGAAACTGACATTTTGTGTTCCTATAAAAATAATTAGTTTAACTCCTTATTTATTACTTTTTATGTACCATTTGCTATTGTCAGACAAGACACATGAATATGTTGTCTTCCTCTGTAAATCCCAGTCATTCAAATGTATTCATTAAAAGCCTGTTATGGGTCAAACACTATATTATGCACAGGACATATAGCAGAACAGAAAAAATATTCTTCCTCCTTGGAGATTATATTTCAGTGTCATAGAAAGACAATCAACATGATAAGTAATTATATGCAGTACGTTAGGAACACATGGTAGGAGAAAATAAATAGATACTAAAAGAGAACCAGAGGATACAGAGTGAGAAGTAAAGTTTTTAAACGTGATGACTAGAGAAGGATTTATTTAGAAACTGGGAATGAAGTGAGAATGCATGTCATGTGGCTAGTTTGGGAAATGACATATCAAATGGAGGGAAGACCACTTTCCAAGTCTTATAGTTGAGCACTAGCTGGAGTTTTTTGAGAAATAATGAGACCAGTGTGCCAAGGGAGCAAGTAAGAAAATAAAGGATATAAAGACAGAGAAGCAGTTTTTTGGAGTGTGGAGGGGGAGGCAGATTATGTAATGAATTTTAGATCAGAGTGCAGATGTGAATTTTTATTTTGAGTGAGATGAGAAGAGAAAAAAGATTTTGAACAAAAGTGATATAATTTGATTCATGTTCTTAAAAATTCCACTCTGTTGGAAAGAGAGTGCAGATGAGGAACAGAAGGAGGAAACCTAGTTGGAAACTGCTTGCGATAATCAAGATAGGAGATAAAGGTATGCCAATCCAGAGTGGTAGCAACATAAGTTGGTGAAACGAAATCAGGTTTTAGGTATATTTTCTATTTAACTTGAAATTAGAGTCAACAGTTTTGGGTAGCAAGTTGTATGAGGTATGAAAGAAGGTAGGAAATTGAGAATAAGACCAAAAGTTTCTCTCTCTCTCTCTCTCTTTTTTTTTTTTTTTTGGTTGTTCAAGTAGAGTTGTCTCCATTTCCCCCCCGCCACCATTCCCACCCACCCCAATCATCCCCTCATTCCACCCTTAATCCTACCTCCCTTTGGTTTTGTCCATGTGTCCTTTAAACATGTTCTTTTATGACTCCTCCGCTTTTCCCCCAGTTATCCCCTCCTACTTCCCCTCTGGTTACTGTCAGTTTATTCTTAATTTTAATGTCTTTGATTATATTTTGCTTGCTAATTTGTTCTGTTGATTAGGTTCCACTGACAGGTGAGATCATGTGGTATCTGTCTTTCACATTATGCATTAGTAAGAGATTTTGAGGCCTTTTTAATTTGTGGAGCTTTTAAAAAAGTTTTTTTATTTTTAGAGAGAGGGGAAAAGAGGGAGAAAGAAAGGGAGAGAAATACCTATGAGAGAGAGAAACATGGATGGATAAGTTGCCTCTGGCACGTGCCTGGCTGGGGAAGAGCCTTCAACCTAGGTGTGTGTCCTGATGGGGAATTGAACCCATGATGTTTTACTTTGCAAAATAACACCCAACCAACTGAGCCACACCACTCAGGGAAATTTGTGAAACATTTTATTTATATACAACACTATATTCTACTCATACTTAGCTCAAACAAAAACTGAATTAGGAGTTAATTCAGAAACTCGTGTTCTACAGCCTGTGACTATGCCAAGAGGAAGGTGGCATATCTGAAAGTGTGTCCTGCAGCAGCTAGCTTAATGTGGCTTAAATGTGGCTGAAGATGTTGGAGCTAAAACCCTAATGCAAAGATATAGGAGAAAATGCACATAACTCAAGTCGGCAGTTTCCTTTATGAAGCATCACCACGGCTAACTCTAATTCCTATTACCATCAATTCTTGTCATTTGGTTAAAGAGAAACTGAAACAAAGAAACATATATTTTATCTGTGCAAAAGTAGGGATATTTGCAGGAAATTGGCAATGTTGTCAAACTTATAACTGGAACTAGGCACACAGTGCCATCACTTCTAATCTGCTCCTATTTAGAGAAAATGGATATGGAAATGCTCACAGTATGCAGCTATGCACAGAGCCACCTGACACTAATCACATAAAACAGAATGAATGAACACAGGTATTTAGGGAAGAAACAAAGAGCAGGATGAATTCTCAAAGGGAACTGTGTTGGGGATGATATCCACAGTTATCTGTAGGAAGCATATAGTCAGGTGAGAATTACTGTATTATATCTTTCCTTCCCTCCTTGCTGAAAATATTCCTAATAAACCAAAATACTGTATTTCAATCCTAATGTTCATGCATGTTTCGCTAAAAAATTATACCAGCAAAGAGTGAAGTCAGATTCTACCTCTAGTTCATATTGCTCAAAAACTTCATATATACATTTTTGTAATCCACATTGTCAAAGAGAAAAGTCTTCCTAAATTGTCCACCCACTGTCCATGAAAGATATGAGGGGGAAAAAAAGTAAGTCTCATTTTTAATTTGTTGGAGGAAGAAATGGAATGTTAAGATACTGGATTATTAGTCAAATATTTTATATCACAGACTATGTTTAGCAGAAGCCAGTGTAGGTACCAGACCATAACAGCAAGCAGTCTATAGCCTTACCAGGTTGGTTCTTGGTACAATGTCCTACTTCCAAATTTCTGAACTCAGGGGATGCCTGCAATTGCTGCCAAGTAGATTATTATCTGAGAAAAGGGCACTAGTCAGGTCATCAGATCTTTTCTGTTATATCCTCTATCTTTGGATTGGAGCTTTCAATTAATATAGTCTTTCATTCAGCATCATTTATATTTCAATAAGTGTTTTTAGCATTAAAGGCAGATCAAGGACAAGACAGAAATGTTCTGGTGGGAAAGACAAGCGCATACATAGGTGCAGGTCAGGCTAAGGGCTATAAAGACAATGAAGAAGGCCGGTGGGCATGACGAGAGTGCTACTTCTAGATAAGGTGGAAGGGAAATTTTTCTTGAGCAGAGAGACCTGAGAGAAATGAGAAGATAAGCAATGTAAGGAAAAGAAAATACCCAGTGAAAGTTTCTGAGTTGGAAGTAAGCTTGGTTTTTTCAAAACCCACAAAAAGCCAAAGGGAGTGGAGTTACTTAGCAAGGAAAAGAATGTAGGGGAATAATTTAGAAAGACATGCCAGAGCCAGGTCATGTAGGACAGTCATTTTCAATTCAAGGGAACTGTCACAAAATGAACACTCAGGTCTTTTCCCCGGAGATTCTGCGGTGTTTGGTCTTATAGATCTTGGCCATAGGTATATTATCAAAGCAGTTGAAGTGATCTTCAGGTAAACACAGGTTTGAGAAAAATTGAATCAGGGAGTGTAGGCCAACCCCCTCACCCCAAATGTGGCAAAACTCTGTAGCTTTTGATTGTGAGAGGGAAAACAGCTGATTCATTTGTTGAATGTAACATTTTGGAAAGGTTGGCAAAAGTGAAAACTTGAAGTAAACCTGGAAGTGGTTGAACTTACTTTTCACAAAATACACTGTTCAGAAAGCAGAAAACAAAACAAAACAAAAAAAAAACCACACTATGTTTTTTGGAAGAGTGGGCAGATGAAATGAGTTTGTCAAAATATTGGCTGATTGTGTAATTCATTATATCCGTTTCAACTTTGATTTAAATGAAATGATCCATTGATGACAACTGTACTTCTCTAAGCATTATTTGAACTTTTCTAAGCATAAATTAATAATAATTTTGATATTAATTTGTTTTTAATCAATTACACACTAATTCATACTAGCATAATACAAAGACTATGAATTCACATGTGCACCTTTATTCAAAAAGCTTGGAGATGTATTGGTAAATAAGACACAGTTTTCCTGTTATGTTTTATAAGTAATGGTCAAAATATTGTGAGAAATGTACTGATATAAAGGCAAGTGTAAAAGAAAGGAGAGCGTAGAGCATATGGTGAAAGATTATTTCCTCAAGAAATATATAACTTTTAGTGCTTAAAAATCTGTGTTTATTTTCTCAGAGAGAAAACTACTAATAGAATATCTATATATCATGTATTTCTACTAATGTAGATATATGTAGCTATATGTAAATATATATGTAAATATAGTATAGAGAGTAATATGTTATATGTCTGTTATATGTACACATCAGTATAATCATATAAATAATACTATAATAGTATATAATAGTATATAATGAGGTCTGTCCAGAAAAAGTCCAGCCATTGTTAATATAAAGAGAATAGCTTGTGCAACATCGTTGTAACCTGGCAGCCCAGGAGAGTGGACTGAAATGTGCATGTGTGAACAATGACGACTTCCCTGTACTAGTCTGTGGTGGTGGTAGATGCCGTTCAGGAAGTATATATATGTGGCCATCACATTCAAAATGACTGAGCAAGTAGAGCAATGAATCTGCATCTAATGTTGCATTAACCTTGAACAATCCTCCATGGAAACTATTCAGATGATTCAGAAGGCTGTAGCCATGGGCAACTGGTGATTGGCAACTACATCATGACAATGCTCTCACTCATGCATCATGTCTCATGCAAATTTTTGGCAAAACATCAAATCATCCAGGTGACTCAGCCCCTCTGCACTCCAGATTTGGTGCCCTGTGACTTCTGGCTTTTCCCAGAACTAAAATCACCTTTGAAAAGGAAAAGGGTTCAGACCATTGATGAGATTCAGGAAAATATGACGGGAGAGCTTATAGTGATTCTAACAAAGGATTTTGCAGAGTGTTTTGAATATGAAGTGACACTGGGAAAACTTTGTGAAGTCCCAAGGTGCCTACCTTTGAAAGGAGCTGAGGCATCATTGTCCTACATACAATGTTTTTGTATCTTGTATCTTCCTCAATAAATATCTTTAATTTTCATAGTATTGGGCTGGATACTTTCTGGACAAGTGTAATTTATATTATACGTACATGCACAGATGTGATTGGGGCAGAAGTAGGTTTACAGCTGTGAATGCATAAAATAAACTTTATTTATCATTGTAGTAAGTTCCATACGAAGAACTGTCAACCTAATTTTGCCCCACCTTGTATATATATTTATTTATATTTCAGTTCAGAACTAGGAGGAAAAAATTCACCCCAGTTGAGAACCACTGGCCTAGAGGGATACCTGAACCTGCAGTGGGTTTTGTTAAGGAGAACATTGAACCTGGAAAACCTACTGCTTTATAATATCCTGTTACTGAATTTGTTCTTTTCTACAGAGATTCATTACCTCATTCCTCAAGGTTGCTCTTCACAAACACAATGATGGGCCAGAGAGAACAGTCTGGGCCTTGAACTCAGAATATAATCAGCAAGACAGGGAGACTCATGGAGAAGTATCTTCTAGCAGCCACAGAGTTGACTCAAGAATTTCTTTTATTATAAACATCCAATGAGAAAATAAAACCAATATACAGTCCCCTACAGTTTGCATTTAATTTCTCAAATTTAATATACCAGATCCACTGTTTGCAATTTTTGTTGTTGTTTCTTTCTGTGTGTGTGTTTTCTCAGACAAGAGAGCCTCGTTTAGACTTACTCCAGATTACATCATCACCTGAGTATCTCGGGCCTACTTCCAGTGTAGTGAACCGAGCCAGTTGGGCACTCCTAAGTGCTTACATTGAATAATAGATAGCCTATAGAGTAGAACCAATAAGTGTGCCTTAATAATTGATTATTTTCTTGTGTGCTCTGGACCTCTCACTATCATATGTAATGGTTGTCATTAGGAAAGAATACTCCCTTGAAGGCTGTGATTGATAATGGTATTTTTAAATTTCACATCCACACGATCAAGACTGAAAAACTCAGTAAGTTTGATTCATTTGACTTTAACTTACCAGATCTCACAGATGGGGGCAGATAGGTCACAACATTAGCAATATAAAACCTGCAAGGCCCACATTGCTGCTGTGCACCAGAATCAAGGCAGCAACTTATACTCTTGTTGGCACATAGGAAGGAAGCAGAGGCAAGACAAATTGTCAGAGTATTCATTCATAAGAAATTCACCTGGACTTATTAACTCTCTCAGGGATTGGTATTGTTCTTTTTTCTTGTGAATTCATAAATTAAAAAATTTGTTTTTGGCAGCTCTGGTCTACAGATCCCATCTATGGTTCTTTTCTCCTACAAATGACTTTCATAAACCTTTAAAGCGTTTACAATTTCATCTTACATTTTTATCTTAATTTTCTTTGTGTGCAGTGCTCAAATGAATATGAGCTCAAGGCAGAACATGTTCCGTCATCAAAATGATACTTGTAAGTTCTGTCCACTTATCAGCAGTCTTCCTATCAAATCTCTCAGAGCTCATGAGTCTGCGCATTGTGATTCTCAGAGGTTTAAAGGTACATTTCCCCATTGATTTATATCTACTTGTAGCTTTAACATTTGTAATGGCTTTTTGGATCAAATATTTATTTGTGAATACATTTAATTTTATTCTTTTATTCCTCTCTTTTATTATCTTATATGCATCTATGCATCCTATCAATTCCCTATATATTTATCTATTAATATTTTCAGGCCCACTTTTCCTATCTGATCCAGAATTAACTAAAAATTGACTAATTTTTTAAGGCAGGTAGATATTAAGCCTCCTCTATTCTTTAAGAAAATAAATTTCTAGCCTAGACATTTATCTTAGGATTTTAAGCTTTCAACCTCTTTTCCTACAGTTTTTCCCCTGTCTTTTTAAACTAGGTATATTTGATAGATAAATAGATAGATGATAGATAGACAGACCAACAGATAGGTAGACGGACAGGTGATAGATACAAACGAAGAAAAATAGATGATAGATTTTTTCTACTATTACTGCTCTGATGCTGACATCAGTTTCTCAGAATTAGCTTTTGTAAAACATTCTTTGAGCTCACTGTGGACCTCATCTCAAGCAGCTCACTTATTTTCTGCATAATCAAGACATATTTACTTAACCCCCTCTGCTATTTAAATGCTTCTTTTCGCAAATGTTTCAGACTATTTTCCCAAGGCAAACTGTTTTGTGCTCCTGATTTATTGAACTTGCTCTTCTGCAATGTAGGACTACATTAGGGCCTGGAGAACAGTAGGATGTCTCAGGCACATGTCATGTGTTATACTCTTATTTCTACCTTTTATCATTATTAATTTCTCCTTTTATCCATCTCCTGAATTAATAATTTAGTTCTTTTAGGTCCCCTCTTCATCCTTCCCACTTTTTCTGGGATAGAACATGGTCCCAGCTGTAATAACAAGTATGGTTCAGTTGATTCTGTCTTATGTCTGAGGCATTTTTGCATCTTTGCAGCCTGACCATATGTTACACGTCATCCACTTTTGTTCTGTGTGTAGCTTTTGATGGCTCAGGAAAGAAGGTAGGGGGAAGAGGGTTGTGCAAATAAAAGAGAGGGAGTGAGGGGCTTCTACAATGGACTAGGATTTATTTCCTCTGAAAATACCAGAATTTAAGTAAATGCACCATGCCAGCACAACCATTAAGTCACACTTGGCAGGGACCTTCCTGCTGCATCAGGGCTGGTACCTTCACTGTCAGGTAGAGCCAGTTCTTACTGAGGTGCCTATGGGCAGTGCTGCTGGCTCAGGCTTCTCTTTCATGTGTCAGCAGCCGCAAGTCTGCATATCCTTTGTTGCACTTTAAAGTGAGATTAACTTAACTCCAGTTCAGAGGAAAACTGTCTAAGGGAGAAAATTCAGCCTACTGCTTTGATATAGATAAATGGATGCTAATCTTTCTTAAAAGTAAAGGTGGTGGTAACTACACGTAGATTATAGTTCAGACTATATGTGAAACAAGCATCATGCAAAACAACTGTCAGCAGGCCCTGAAAGTTTTTCTAAGAGATAAAAGGGTAAAAAAATTCTATGTCCAATAATTTTTTCTCCAGATGAACCTCACACCTGTATAAACACAGAGCTTACTAAGGAAAGGAACCAGGGAAAGCACCTGTTCATTTCTCCTCCCTGTGGATGTGTTTGGTCATTGTTCTGAATACTGTCTCAAATCTCTGCTGTTCTTGCTTTGAAAAGATTGTGTCTCCATAGCGAGCTGGGCTGACTTTTCCATAAAGAGGCTGTGGAGTCACCAGTGATCAGAACAACTACTTTATTTGTATCTTCTGTTATGCCTTAACATTGGCCACAATATTCTGTTGTGTCTTACTGGTTTTGACAAAAAAAAAAAAAAAATCCATAGTACTTTCTCAAAAAAAATTTGTTTTTGAATTCTTTCATTTGGCCTGAGAGTTCCATGTTTCTGTTTGAGATATTATGTAACTGCATGTCTTGTGAACTATTATCTTGTTATTATTAAGTGAAGAAATCAGTCACTGCTACTTCCTCATGTATGAGTTTACCATGAAACACCTTCGGTTTAATGGATGGTGGAGAGTATCATGCTGCAGGTAGGAAGGTTTGTCTTTATTTATTAGATCCTAGAAGTGAGCAGAGATAAGTAACAACCTTGGTTCTCTTATCTCAATAATGTTACTACCATCATCATCTAAACTAATCCCGCCCACCCCCACTCAGAACAACTAACAGAAATATCTGAACTATCATATATCATCTGAAAAATGAAATGAAAATGTTGAGCCTCCTAAATATGAATATAGAATATCTTTTCTATCTGTATCATACCTCCTTCCTTTCCCTCTTCTCCTCCCTTTTCAGAACCTGGTTGTAATATTCCCTTTCTCCTGAAAGCTGGACTGCAGGAACGTGAACATGTGAGTTTAACAATACACTCATGATTACAGTCAGTATGCAAATAGAAAGAAAGTGGTGTCCTGCTTCTCTCGCTTTTGATATCTCTCAGCAACATTTTACCCAGAACAGGCCATATCGTTAACAAGGCCCAGTGCACAATGAAGGAGCAGAATTGATTGTTCAAGAATAATTAAGATTTTCATAGGGAGACAGCAGAGCCTTGCACCAGGCACAAGGCCATTCTGAGCCTGGGGCCCTGAGTAGTCAGGATAGGTCACGGCTTCATTCTGTCCCATTTCCTTTGGAGTTTCCCTCTCTCTACCCTTCCTTCCCTGTTTGTTATCCTTGCCTCTGACCTCCCTTCTCTTTTCTTTATTCCTTGTACTCTTATTTCTCTCCCTTTCTTCTGCCATCTCAGAGAGTAATTGTGAAATGAATACATTTTCTTTTTTAATTTTTTAAAATATACTTTATTGATTATGCTATTACAGTCATCCCATTCCCTCCCTTCACTCCCCTCTACCCTGCACACCCCCTTCCACCCACATTCCCCCCCTTAGTGTCATAAGTTCTTTAGCTTCTACATTTCCCACACTATTCTTGCCCTCCCCTGTCTATTTTCTACCTACCATCTATGCTACTTATTCTCTGTACCTCCCCCCCCTCCTCCTCCCACTCCTCCATTTCTAACCCTCCATATGATCTCCATTTCTGTGTTTCTGTTCCTGTTCTAGTTGTTTGCTTAGTTTGCTTTTGTTTTAGGTGTGGTGGTTAATAACTCTGAGTTTGCTGTCTTTTTACTGTTCAGATTTTTTATCCTCTTTTTTCTTAGATAAGTCCCTTTAACATTTTATATAATAAGGGCTTGGTGATGACGAACTCCTTTAACTTGATCTTATCTGAGAAGCGCTTTATCTGCCCTTCCATTCTAAATGACAGCTTTGCTGATAGAGCAATCTTGGATGGAGGTCCTTGCCTTTCATGACTTGGAATACTTCTTTCCAGCCCTTTCTTGCCTGGAAGGTCTCTTTTGAGAAATCAGCCGACAGTCTGATGAGAACTCCTTTGTAGGTGACTGTCCCTTTATCTCTTGCTGCTTCTAGAATTCTCTCCTTCATTTTTATCTTGGCTAATGTAATTATGATGTGCCTTGGCATGTTCCTCCTTGGGTCCAAATTCTTTAGGACTCTCTGAGCTTCCTGGACTTCCTGGAAGTCTATTTCTTTGCCAGATTGAGGAAGTTCTCCCTTGTTATTTGTTCAAATAATTTTTCCACTTGTTGCTCTTCTTTTTCCCCTTCTGGTACCCCTATTCCAATACCCTAATTCGGATGTTGAAATGTTTAAAGATGTCCTGGAGGTTCCTACACCTTTCCTCATTTTTTTGAATTCTTGTTTCTTCATTCTTTTCTGTTTGGTTGTTTCTTTCTTCCTTCTGTGAATACATTTTTTGAAGTTAAAATATTTTGTAATCTAACAGTCAAATAAGATTTGTAATCTAACAATCAAATGGTGTTTAAATATCACTATTGTTTCCCCTCTCTGCAACTATGATCCTTGTGATTTCTTCACTGATTTTCTCTTCCTTTTCTCCCATCAATCTACCAGGTTTCCTTAGGAAATCTCCATTTCCATAGTGCCCTCTCTTTTTATTTGTTTTGCTCTAATGTTACCCCCATCCCAAAGGCCATTTGTTTCAGTAGACATATACTATGTAAATGGAATGGAAATTATGAAAAAATGGTAGAATTGTCAATGTTGTCTTTTATCTTCCTTCAGAAGGGAGATCTCTAGAAATTGTAGGGTGAAATAAACTACACATATATAAAAAATAAATATTTTAAATGTGAACAAAATCCATGTAAGCACAAACTGAGCTCTATTTTGAAAAAATAAATGAAATCCAGAAGTAATTGAACTTGATTATTCTGTTTCTAAAGCTCCTGAGAACACACAGTCACTCCTTTCCTGGTAACTGCCATTACATTTGTACATAAAACCTAACCATTCTTTAAAATGGAGTTTAAATTTGGTTTTATTTAAATGCTCTTTTCTGACTCAGCTGAAAAATCAATTCTATTTGCATTTATAGATCCAGTCCCTGGAATTCAAGAAAATAAAAATAATTACATTGGTGTTTCCATGTATTTGTGTACATGTACAGGGCTTTATAATTTAAGAACTGGGACTTCAGAAGTGAATCCAGATACAAGGACATTAAAGGAAAAAAAAACAACACAGAAACAAAAACTCTTTAACATACTGTTTCTGACACATAATATTCTATTGCATATCATATCTTATACTGGAGTGCATGTGTATTTTGCTTATATATTTCTTATACCTTATTGACTCGAAAGGAGTCAGCATCCTTATCCACTGGCCACCCCAAAATGTCAAGAGAATCCAAAACTCAGATGTGGACTGTAAATTTCAAGATATCAACTTTTTTTTAATATTGAAAAACACCCACTTTTTTCACAATTAGTGAATAAAGGAGGCCCCCCTAAGGAATTTTCATTTGACCCCCCAAAAGGTAGTCAGATTAATTTCAAGCATAAATGGGGCTTATTCATGCACTCAGGCAGAATCAGCAGTAAGGCTCCCTGCCCAAAGGAAAATATAGATTGCCCCATAGCCCCTGCTTTTAAATTTTACCTATTTAATGGAGAACATACATACAAATGCATAACTCAATGAATATTCAGAAATAATATTTCTAATCTGATGGCTGCAATCCAAAAAAATTGCCTCAAAATTCAGTTTGTATGATTTTCTTGTTTTTAAATACCTCTTTCTTAGTTGTTATCTGGTGAATGTAGTAAGTTTTTTTTCTTCTTCTTCTTTTTAATACAAGAACTGTATCACACGTGAGAATGGGACTGTGATGATTTCAAATTCATGGACAGCATCAGAAACAGAGACAAAGAAATTCTATTCAAAGTGGAAGGGAATGATGGAGTGACCAGGGATGGCCATATGCTGCCCAGTGTATAAAGCAACTGAATACCAAAGTAATATCTTTTCTTAAATGTAAGCCATTACCTATAAGCATTCTACTTAGTCACTTCTTTGGTTGATAGTATGCAGGATTTGATGGTCCTGCCTAAACTCCAGAAGGTCATCTACAGTGTTCCAAGCTACTACCACCTACCAGTACTTGGCCTAGAAAATCTTTGTCATTGTTTTACATCATTTATATTATTTTTACAATATTTTATCAATGACAATTATGAAAGATTCAAGGAACAAAGAACAAAATTACTTGAGAAGAGCATGCCAGTGAAGATAATATGAAAACTTGGGCAAGATAAGCATGGTGAGAGCTAGTAGGTATGTTCTCCTTAGAAGGTTCCTTTTCCCATTGAAGAAAGCCTCTGAAACTGAGAAAAAGACACATATCCAGACACTCATGTGAAACAAGTTTCACCAGGCCCTGAAACTTTTCTTAAGAGGTAGAAGGGTAAAAGAATTCTATATCCAATAATTTTCCTCCAAATGACCCTCATACTTGTATAAACACAGAACAGAAGTGATATACTTCTGTTATTTCACCTATTTGAGTTTTCATGAAATTCAGTTAGAGAGGTCAGAAAAAAATCCCTCCACTTTATCATTTCTTGTTAAAGAAACACCTATAGTTATTTAATAGTCATTTATTCCTTTATCATTACTTGCTTTTTTAAAAGAGTTCTTTTTATCTCTGAACTTTTTCCTTGCATTAAATGTACACACACACAAACACACATACACAAGAGTAAATTTATATTTCTCTGAACAGATTTGTTCCTATCATGTTCATTTTCCAGTGAGATAATGATATTGCAACCCATAATACGGACATCAAGAACTACATTGTCCACTCGGCTTGCTGAAGGTCAAAGTGTGGTAACCCTGCGGAGGAAAGCCCTCTAGTGGGAGGATGTAATCAAGTCAGGAACAGCAATAGCATTAGCTTCCATCCCAGAGCCTTTGTGACTGTTCTGTGCTGAAAGGGGCCAATCAGTAGAGGACCTCTCCGAGGAAGTTAAATCAGCTTTGGCTTGGTTCATTTGCACCAGCATTCAAAATAAGATGGTAACACTACTGATGAGTTTCTTTTAAGTGATTATTTTTTGCAGCAGTATTTTATAAATGGTGTTACATTACAGAATAAATGAAACTTCCCTGAAGAACACACTCCACTGTGCCTTTAGTGTCTTTGCTGACATATCTGTGAAGATGAATGGACCCTAAAGAGCTAGTTGAAAACTAAGTGGGTCATATTTGTCTCCCAGGAATGTTTTATATGCTGCAAAATGTGGCAAAGGCCATTACAGAGATTATATTTCCCAGCAATGAATCCACTGTCCATCCTCTGCTATTCCAAACATTCAGACAATTGCTATGGAATTAGCGGTGGCCCAGAAAGCAAGCAGTCATTGACTTGCTGCCCTGATAAGTTTCGCTGAAGAGAGGGCAGTGACAGTAAATTTGCCAAATGGAGAATGGGCATTGAAAACATACTTAAAAAACAGCTTTCTAAATCTCACTCATTCAAAATTTTAAAAAATGTTTTCAGTGTTAAATTCAGTCAATGTTAAAAAATGTTATGTTGATGATCAAATAGAAGATTTTGATAATCAAGCAAATACAAATTTTGATTCTTCAAAATATATATGGTTACTTTTCTCCTAAAATGAGCACCTGTGCAACCTATCTTTACAGATGTTTAATTAGTCAAGTCAAATCCACTAAAACTCTTCTACTATTTGTAGAGAATTTCTAAGCTGAAAACAGGGTCTCTGGCTCTGAGGACATTTGATAGTAACAGGAGATCATACACAGGAAGTAAAAGTGTACAATCCAGTAGTACATTATGTGCTGCATTTCTGAAAGCGTTCACAGTAGTACACTTACCAAAGGCAATCACTGCCAGTGTTTCTGGGAATTCCCATTCGGGGGGGTTGTTAAAGGATGAGTTTGACAAGTGCAAAATTGGGCTGCGCCTTTAAGATGCCTGGCTGCAGTAAACGTGCACGTGCTGCTGATGAAAGCCACATCAGATCCAGGGGTGAGTGCTGCTCTTCGCCCAGCATGCCTTCCAACTCTGACTGTCTTCCCCCACCTTGCGTCTGTGTTCTCAAACTCCTCAGTGTTTTTGGCATTTTTTGAATCAGGAAATTTAGCATCTCCACAATTGTGTACTCTACATCTCTTATGTTTTACTTTATACCTCTATTAAGCCCTATTTCCCAAATTTTGACCAGAATCTCCTGTTTTGTCTTCATTGGCCTTTGGTGTTACCTGTATGTGCTCCATATTGTACTAATGAAAGCATGTTAAATGGAATGTTGCTCAGAATGGAGCCAAAAACAAACCTATAAAACAACAGCAATCCAAGTCTCTTACCTGTGCACTTGTTCTCCTGAAACTAATTGTCTACACATTAATTAGAATTATCATAAAGCTGACCTTATGGTAGTATTTCATGATGTTTGTGTTTTGCATAAATAACTGAATCTTAGCATTTTTGTCCTGCCCTTTGCCACATAAGCTGAGAAGCCATAACTCTCAGTGGAGAACTTGTTCAACCCCACCAGTAAAGTCACATAAAAACAACAACAAAAAAGTGAGCAAATCTACTTTCTGATGACTCAGAAGACAACTCGATGTCTCCCAGGAACGTTCTTATATTCCAAGGACTTGGGGTGGGTATGGCATGCCAGGGAAAACATAAAATGACTGAGACTGAACATAATAAAGAATTAGCCTTGCATTCCTGTGCAATTTTGAGCTCATGCATGTTCCTTTATTAATGGGAAACTCTGAATGTATTGCTTCCACCTAGATCCCAAATCACTTACTACAGTCTTGTGTAGAAGTTACTTACAAACAATATAGCTTCTTGCAATGTATGTTTCCCTCACACTTAAAAGAAGGGGGGGTGTGCATGTGTAATATGAGTATAATAGATACTCACCTTCATTATACAGTTTGGTTAGTTATGACAAGTAACTGAGAAAATTATTAATCAGGGCTTGTGATGAGAAGTGAGAAAAAAAATCTGGCTTCTAGCAACCCAGTCAGGAACAAAGACCAACTAACTGAATTGATTTGGAACAAAATTGAACTTTAGAAGTAAGGTCAGGAGTTCAGGAGAGACAGTTAAGGTGATAATTTAAAGTCCTGAATATGTAAGCTCACTGTCAGAAAGAACATAAAAAATATCACGAAGTGCGTAGAGTCAAACTAGATGAATTATATTTTAGTCAAGGGCTCTGAAGGTCTTAAACTGTAGAGACAAAAAAAGAAAACTCAAAAAATGTAACTGGAATTTCTCCTACTATAAAAGGATGTAGCACTTGAAGATCTTCCTCTGCATGGCTTATTTCACTTAGTATAATATTCTCCAGTCCATTTGTGTTGTTGCAAAAGGTAGGATTTTATACTTTTTTTATAGCTGAGTAGTATTCTATTGTACAAGTGTATGTATAATCTAGTGAACAAAATAAACTAACAAAGAAAATAGAAACAAACTCAAAGATGACACAATGGCAGCTGTCAGAGGGGTGGAGGAGGTTGAAGGTATTAAGACAAAAAAAAAAAAAAAGACTCATTGACACAGACAACAGCATGGTGATTACCAGAGGGAAAGGGGGATGGGAGAGGTAGACAAGGATAAAGGAGGTATAAATGGTGATAGAAGAAGACTTGACTTTGGGTGGTGGAAACACAATACAATATACAGATGGTGTGTTATAGAATTCTACACCTGAAACCTGTATAATTTTATTAACCAAAGTCATCCCAATAAATTCAGTTTCTAAAAAAGATATGTAGAAAGGATATAGCAGAAAAAAGAAGACATAAGTTTTCCTATTTTGTATTATGCTTTCTATTATACTAAAATGAGTGATATGGAATCACCTAGTTTATAATGTCATTATGTTACCACTCACTAGGTCATTTAATCTTACTGAGCCCATACTGCAGCTTCTCACAAGTAAATGCCCAAGAGTATTAAATATGTGTCCCTACAAATCAGGATCACATGAAGATGTTCAATTTTGGTGAAATAGAGATCAAGCTTCCAACAGTTGTCACTTTAGAGGATTCCCACTGGCACCTTGCTTTACTGTTTTCAGTAGGTTCATATGAGAGAAGCCTGCTTTACATTTTAGTTATAATCTCTCTGATGGAGGAGAAAGCTCCCCTTTTTCAAAGCTCCCACACTGCCTTTACAGTTATCTGCTTAGTTTAACTCTGGAGTAGAAGTGATGTCTTTTAGAAAACATAATGATATACGATATTGTAAGGTAAATGGAGGCAGTCTGGCTTCCTCACTCAGGTGTCTGGGCAACTAAAGGAAGCAGTTTCCCATAGTCTTGAGAATGGGCCTGGTAAGCAATGTTCTCATAGCCTTGAGACTGTGCCCCATAAACTGTTCCCATGGCCTTTAGTAGGCCTGCATGTGTAAAATGAAGGTCTGTTGTTTCATACCTTGGCACCCTGCCAACTGTGCGTGTGTGTAGTATATAAGGGAGTTGGGGACAGGTAATGTGTAGGGGACACACGACTTGCAGCATGCATGGCTTGCCCATGCGTGGATAAAGACATGTCAGGCATCCCCATGGCTCCGCACATATTTGAATCCCAAGGCAACCAGTCCAGCCTTAAATGGTTGCAACACAATTATATCATCTCAGGAATTCTTAAAGTTGTTGAGTTATTGGAATCATACTGATTTCTCTATTGTGAACCTTTTTCCCCCTTAGGAGTCTACCATTAAAGGTGTTTTGATTTCAATTTAAAATTTAATTTCTTGCTAAAATTCAGGGATGATCCCATGGATTATATTACTATTTAAACTACCTTTAGTCACCCACACTGCATGATGATTGAAGGATATGAAAATTAGTACTTATAGGAGTAAAAATATTCTTTGTTGCATTTGCTTCTTCTGTGGTAGTGAGGGAGAGATAGTCATTACAACTTACACATTTAATCAAAAAAGAATACTGCAGGCAAAATTGATATAAAATGTGTGAATATTCAAGGTGAGCTACTATGTACAAAGGTAATTGCTTATTTTGTATAGTGTTAAACCCCAAGCTCCAGCTGATATATTCATTTAAGTGGTTGGAAAATAAGTACACTGTAAGATACTTAAGTAGTTTTTTGTTCAGGGATATAGAGAAAAACTTCGCCTTCATATTTGGCCAAAGCAGGGTTAGAATTTAAATTCTCACATTAACTTTGTTATCTTGAACACATCATTTCCCTGTTTTCTTTTCTTCACCTGTAAAATTAGAAGAATAACAGATAAGCCTACTACAATTAGTTCTGTCTATTGTGTAAGATACTACAGGCACTCAGTGAAAGATGATCATGGTTGGAAGTATCACAATGCGGAGAGCTGGTGCACAAACAGGACACCACACACTGGTGCAAATTAGTGCATTAACTATAAACTCTTACCTATACCTAAACCCTGGAAGTCTCCAAATTATCCCTCCAGAGACAAGAACTGTAATTCTCTCTTCATATAGTTTCCATTAGGAAAAATATTCTATACCTGGAGAGTTCTTAAAAAAAAAAAAAAAAAAAAAAAACTATTTCATAGTTCCAGAGAAACCATGCAAAGTAACAAAACAGTAAATCATTTGAGAATCAAGGCAAGAACAAAATTGCTAAAATTAAGGCATTCAATGTTTTTTACTTAATCACAAGAAATAGAAAAATCACTATCATCATCATCATCATCATCATCATCTGATAATTTAGAAAATGTGTTCTCCAGTAGGCATTGTGTTAAAAAAATTCTGCATTCTCAGAACATTAGAATCATCTGTGTTTTATAGACCTGACTTTGAGGCACAGTGCTCGGAACAAAAATCCTGTGGATATGTTGAATAAATAAATGATAAGTGAATATTCTCTAAATGACTATTCTTGTCAGAAAGGTTACTCAGCACTACACAGTTTGAAGTTTGGAAGCCCTTAATACCAGCATTGTATATAAGATTGGAAACAGCAGGAACACTGACCTGATTCTGTGTAGCTGGTCAGTGTCATAACTAGAACCAGAACTAAATCAGCCCTGAACCTGTGCCAGACTTGGGCCTCTGTGTGCACAGGGGGAGAATGGCCAAGGACTGAACACAGAGGCCATCGAGGACTTTGGATCCAACAGCACTCGGTTCCACCCAGAATAGTGTCTTTGATGACTTGCTAGGATTGTTCTTGTCCCACATTTGAAACAATTATACATGCTGACTCCCAGGCCCCACACCAAAGCACAGAGGCAAGGTGTCAGGAGGCCGATCCATGCTTGTCAGCCAGACTTGGGAACAGCTGGGATTCTTACCTGCCCTGAGGATAAAGTGGAGGTTAAAATTTTCCTTCTTTCTGTCTCATGCCTAGAGAACAAAATTTTATTGGATATGCTGAGTAAACAAATGAGTTAAATAATTGAATATTTCTAACACACTTCCTAAATTAACATTTGCATATTTCATGTCTAAACTTAAATACATGCACTGGCTTCCACAACCACTCTGATGAATTTTCTGATCTGCCCAACTTGGCTCGGCCTCAGTCACCTTAGTGCGAGCAGACTCCTAACTGTACCTCTTTAGTCAGTATGCCACAGGCAAACAATAATGAAAAGTGCCATTCACTGACCATTGTAATTATTCGAGGCAATTTAAACCCTAGATACTATATGTTCTTATAGTATCATTTCCTACTTACAACCAACATGCCTGCAGTCTACTGATACCAAAATATTCACCCGCAGGCACACAACTTCACAGCTTCTCATCCGAAGCTTTTGCTTATATTGGCTCCTCTGTTAGCCTCCAGTTGCTAATGAGACAAGCCTCCAGAGGACCATTATGTGAAAGCCAGGAGTTGGCCTCATTGCCTCGGTCTTCTTTTTATACAGGTTTTAGTTATTTTTAGAGAGGGAAAGGAAGGGAGAAAGAGAGGGAGAGAAACATCAGTGTGTGGTTGCCTCTCAAGAGGCCCCTACTGAGGGCCTGGCTAGCAACCCAGGCACATGCCCTGACTGGGAATCCAACGGGCAACCCTTTGGTTTGCAGGCCAGCACTCAGTCCACCAAGCCACACCAGCCAGGGCTATCAGTCTTGATTATAGTCTTCTGTCATTTGAATAGACACCATTGACCACATGCTTGAAGCAAATGCCCCCTGCTCATAAAAACCATCACATTCCACGGTGAACACTTTAAATCCCAACAGTGAATAAACAATATTTAACAGGCATTTGTTAGTTCTACTTTCTGGGTTATCTCCTATTCTAGCTAAGCAGTAACATTTTAGGAACTTATTTTAAAATGGGAAATGTGACTTAAATTACAGATCTATAATGCTTCATTTCCAGGAATGCTGCTGCATTTGATAGACTGGATTGCTCCTTTTCCTTTAGTCTTTGATTGTAAGAGACACGATAGGATCTCTACTTACATGAAAGCAGTACAACTGCAACTTTGTATCAAGTAACAGGATAAATGTCACAGTGGAGAGAAAAGGCAGGGATAAAATAACTTGGCCTAACATCTGAATCCAGATATGTTTCCTACATACCCTACGGTAATTTGTGGGATAAAAGCATTGTAGTTTAATGTTGATAATGATGAGGATGATGGTGATGATCACGACAATGACAATGATGGAGAACTTAACCATTAAAAGTTTTGGCTTCTGAACTAAATTCTTTTAAGTCAAATCTCAATATAATTATATGTCTTGTAATATAAATTTTATTGCAAGTGGAAAAGTTTACTAACAGAAGTTAATTCATTTAATTAACATCACCAAGCTGCTCAACTATGACTCCACAATTTGATTCAAAAAATGGTACTACCAAAAATAATCTACCCTTATATTTAATGTTCCATTTTTCTGTGGTAAAAAATATAGCCATGTTTTAGTCTAAAAAGTTCCATGATTTCTAATTATAAATAATTGGAAATTTAATGTGATTTGATAATTAATTGATTCTAAAATCTAGTTAAGTTACTGGGAAAACATTTCAAAATACTACATCAACTAAAAAAATAAACTAGTGTCAAACATTAAATGGCTTAAAAGATAACTATGTAGAGATAATTTGCAATGTTTTTATAATTATGAATATTTCTTGTTTTGGTTTAAATCTTTATTTAGGTATGTAATCTAGACAAGCTTCCTTCAGCTTTCTGAAAATAATAAAAGGCAAAATATGAAGTGGTTTAAGAATAAGCTCTCAAACAAAACTGGTGCCTTTAAGAAAAGAACATGAAGTAATTATGCTCTGATTATCTTAGAAAAATTTAAAAAGTCTTACTACAGTCATATATTTGTCAAAATAAAGCAAGTGGAAAAAGGAATTTTACATGATTGTTTTCCTTTGTAGAAGCTCAGGCACCATATAATATAGAAATATGAATGACAATGCCTATGGCTTTGAATTGACTGAAGGAAAGTTACACAAAAATAGAACAGTGCAGGATCCTGCCCATTGGGTTCACAGAGTAATGTATCATGAATTAAGAAGAAACAACTAAAATGTAATCTTTCTGGGAAGGGAAACTTTTTTTTTCAGTTTGTTGTCTGCTAGATAGCCAATGCTGAGAAGAATATTTGGCACATTAAAAACAGTAATTGTTTGATAACTAAAGGAGTAAAACAAATAAGCTTAATTGTTACAATACATAATTAAATATTGAGTGTGCTGTTAAACATGAACAGAAAGTATAATTTAATGAAAAGAAAGTTACCAAACACATATTACTTTGGGTGTTGATTTGACTTTTATTCTATAAGGTTAATTATATTTTCCCAACGATCTATATTCTAACGCTGTTGATTCAAAGAAATGAGCTCCTAACTCACATTGTCAAATGTGACTATTAATGCATTCTGATGAATGAATTGATTAAAATCGTACTTATATATTGTAGTTTATCTCATCTCATGTCAGAATTAACTATTTTCTCACTTAAGTGGTATGATAATCTACCTTATTCAAACAGAAATTCTCTGAACATAAATATATATCAGCAGATTCATTAGCATAAGCAACTCTGAAAAAAGTACAAATCCTACATGGTCTCTACTACTTGAAGCTGAAATTGTTCAGTGGTAAGAAGTATGAATTTTTACATTAACTATATATGGGTTTGAATTGGAACTCCCTGACAATGTTGTTATATAACAGACCCAAGCAGGGGTGTACAATATACTATTACTAAATGGACACCCCATTTTTCTCCAGGGGTACCCCCTACTAGGTTTGCTATGCCTGCCACCAGAGGAAAGACATCTCTCAATGCCAGAGGTTTGTGAAAAGGAAAGGAATTATTTATTTAAAAGCTATACAGACTTAGAGTAGTGACTTAATGTCTTCATTAAAATATTAAAGTCCTTTAAAATACCCACAGACATGCACAGTCCTTCCTTCTCCCTCTGCCCTAATCTAGGGTACCATATCTCAGGGAAAAGAAGTAGAAGTCTGTGATTCAGGCTCCTGGCACCATCAGCTGTGTCACCACCACGATCTCCAGTTAATCCAAAGCCATGTTGCACCTTCTCACAGCCCACCAACAAGAGTCCTTTCACCCCTTTTCCTCCAGGCAAAGTCTCCCCTGCTTCCTAAGCCACGTGGCAAAAGGGAGCAACCCAAAGCCATGTGATCCTCATTCTTGCCAAAGCCACAGGGTCCCCACTCTGCCAAAGCCACATGCCCCCCCACCCTGCTGCATGGCTGCTGTGCCTGGGTTTAAATCTCCATACCAATCTTCCTCTGCCGTCCCATTTCCAACTCTTCCTACAATCAGTTACATCTGACAGCATTCCTATATTCTTCTGGCTTTACTAGACTGCCATAGTGAGTCTGGGGAGGTGTGGCCCCATGGCATGGAGCCAATCATCTCCAAGCTTTCATGCAGGTCCTGTAACTAGAGGAAATTGCCTCCTAGTTACATATTGGGTAGAAGTTACTTCTATCCCCCTGGCTCAAAGCATGGCCACAGCTATTTAACATATCTATGACACCAGTTAAAAGTTATAGATACTATATGTTAAATGACCATGCCAGAGGTTAGCTGCAAAGCTGTTGCTGCACAAAACAGTTCTGAATGGCCCTGCTCCATATGTCCCATTCCCCCAGCTCAGACTTGTGGGGGTGAGGGCATCCTATATATATTTTTCTAATACTTCCTGGACACCCTGAGTTCGGGACCCCATTACAAATCTTTATTTGGGGGTCACCCCTTGGCTGCACCCTGTTATAATGTGCCCTTAAGGAAATAACTTAAAAACATTATATCTCAGTATTCTCACATATTAAAAATATGGATAATATCACCTTAAATTTTTTGTGAAAATTGAATAAGATTATGCACACTTGGAATATATTAAATACTTCATAAATGATACATTATTAAAAGCATCATCATCATCAGTATAAAAAGGTGTATTCAACTTTTATGGTTAAGCAACTACCATATAATATCCTTGGTGTTGCAGATACAGCTATGAACAAAACAAATTAAATTTTCTTCTCTCGCAGAGCATTTGGTCCTCCAGTAGAAGGTATACAAATAAAAATTAACAAGAACATTATGTATGTAGCAGGTGTGGTGATGTCAAGTACTCTTGTGAAAATAAAACAGGAATCAGTCCAGGTTTTAGAAGAAGACGAAACTGTCACAAATTTAAATGAGATGGATAAGCAAAGCTTCACTTAGAATACAATACTTAAATTTATGCATCTTCCTAAATGTGTACGTGTGTCAAAACATACAACACTTCTTATACAAAGGGGATTTGCCCGTGCTATTTTGGTTTGGAAACTATGTGGCCAAAATAAATTATTACATATTTATTTCTATATCACATTGGTCATTTTAATTTGCACACACAAATATATATATAAATCTTTCATATATTATATGTTCATATGTTTATACTTTTTATGTCTTCATACATATTTTATATATTTATACATATATCCATATTTTTATATGTGCCTAACATTTTTCACGGCATTTTCACAAATATTTTTGATTGTTGCATTAAGAATGGACAATCTGATCTTACATTTTAGCTTAGTTTTTGCTAAATCAAGTTGTTCTCTAAAAGTGAGTAGTATTAGCATTTGTGCATTAGCATTAAGGAAGTTCTAGATACATAGTGGTGCATACAGCAGACACAGGGAAGCCTAGGGTTGTTATTTTGTGAGAGACAAAATTGCACTGGGCTTTGAGCACTCATAAATGTAGGGAATGAAACTCTATCTGAACCAGTTACTGCAGGTCTAAGACAAAAGTGAGCATTAATTCACTGAGATTTCCAGAGAACATTGTGAAAGTATTATGAAGAAATGATAGTCAGTCTAATTCAGGACAATGTTCATGGGGTTAAAAGCAGGGAGTGAGAGAAAGTCAATAAAACTTTTTTAGTACATTGAGCTCTATCTCAGTCAGTCTTTTCTATGATTTTCGATGAATCTCTGAAGCCTAGGACTGACCAGACACCATACCAGGAGCCACCCCCAGCCCCAGTCCAACCAATTTCATGACTGACAGATGGAGTGGGAAGGGGGTCCTTGACGTTCATTACCAAACACAAAAGCATGCTGGGTAATTGCTTTTATTTTATTCTTAATACAAGAAAAATGCATCTACTCTTTCAAATTAATGAAATTTGAGAAAGAAAAACATCTAGATGGCATACTTTGTTCATCAGAAAAAGGTAATCAACATTTTGCTAAGCAATCCAGGTTTAATTATGTTAGTTAATGTAGAAGATGAAATGAAATTGAGGAGTAAGGTCTTTTGTTGAGTTAAAATTGATTGACTACAGAATATGTCCTTAAATTGAAGAAAAGAAATAACTTGACCTTTGAAGCCATCATAGTTCTAAAGCTTCATTTAAAAAATAGAATTTTCTCTTGGGGAAGTTTGATTGATCACTTCTAAGCATGCTGTCAGCAAGCATTATAATTTTCCAATAATTTGGACAGGCCTCATCTAAAGATGGAGATTGTTGTTCAGACAACAGTGAAAGAAACATTATTTTCAACCCCAGGTAGGGGAAAGCAATAATTTCCAATTTATATGCAAAACAAAAAGTGTATAATACATTCTTTCTGGTTCAATTAGTTAAAAAATAAAAGAAAGTAAGAAGGACTGACTTAGCAAAACTGTATTCTATGCATAATATTGGTGTTTCTAAGAGACAACTAATTGGTCACAGCAGTGCTTTGCCAGCCTTGCAAGTCACTCATAAGCTGTGCCGTGTCCCTGACTGAAGAGCATACAAGCCAAAGCTCAGGGAAGACAATGAGTGTGGAGCATTAGAATATATGTCTGAATATGTGCTTAAAGACTTACCAAATATAAAGCTAAATCAGACATTGGATTGGCAATAAAGGAGAATATTGATTCTACTTGCATTTTCCATTGTATTTCTAGGGAAAAATATAATTTTTAATACATTAATATTAAAATGTAATTAAGTCTCAAGTAAGCTTTCTGTGCCTTGTCCTAGTTCTTGTTTAAATTTATTCTCTACCCCACCCTTATCTCTGTCCCTGTCTGCCTCTCACTGTCTCTGTTTCCGTCTCTGTCTCTCTCTCTCTCACACACACACATACACACACAGAATGTTAACTTTACACATAAATGAAATGAATAGAGAATTTAAATGGAGAAAACCTGCTTCTCTAGCATTTATACAGTTAAAAAATACCAGTCCAATATAATTTCACTTAACTCTTACGTAAACAACCTGTATAATTCAATTATTGCAGAAAGGGGTCATCTTTACATTTTAAAGCAAAACCAAACTTCAGTATACTGTAATCAACTGGGAAAAGAAAGTAGGAAAGCTGAGGTTGGAAAATTGCCAATTGGGCTAAATAAGAAAATGTATTTTGTTCTACTGATATCTTGACATATTTAGTGACTCCAAAATTTCACCAAAAAGTCCTCATAGTTTTTCACCAATCTGGCTGAAGTCAGTTCTGATACTATGAAATGCAGTACCATTTTCTTCTTGTATTCTGTCCTTCCCTAATGGATGGGTCCATCCATACCATACTATGCCCAATGTAAACCTCTTTCTGCTTCCTCTGACTGTTTGTATATGTGTGTGGGTGTCTGTGGGTAAGTGGTAGGTGGGTTATTCATAAAAATATAATAATTAAAAACCTGGAAAGCGCTCAATGTCTATACCTGCTGGCTTGTACCCTGTAGCCTTAGGTGTCTATCTTGTGTTCACTGATATTTCTGTCATTGTCCTGTAAGCCCCCTGTATATTTCTGCCATGGTTATGCTCTCACAAACCCCAATTAAATTCCCAAGAAACCTTGTATAATGCAAATGACAATAAACTTTGATAATAATATCTCGGATATTGTGGTTTATTTATGAAAATAAAATTTTGTAATCATAAATACTCATAGTTCTTACCGTGAGAGTTACTTGATACAGTGATACAGGGGAAAATAATGTTTCTAAATTTTTAAGATTTTTTAAGTACTTTTTTTTTCTTTTTAGATTTTATTTATTTATCTTTAGAGGGGAAGGGAAGCAGAGAGGGAGAGAAACATCAATGTGCGTTGCCTCTTGTATGTCCCCTGCCGGGGACTGGCCTGGCAACCCAGGCATGTGCCCTAACTGGGAATCGAACCGCGATCCTTCGGTTCGCAGGCCCGCGCTCAATCCACTGAGCTACACCAGCCAGGGCATGTTTCTAAATTTTTATCACGAGAGTTTTTGAGTAATTGTTGAGGGGTTCAATTAAAATGTGTTTAGATTATAAAAATGTAATATTAACAATGTAAGAAACACTTAGGGATTTAAAGACTCTTGTGTATTTTGATACTCTTCAGCAATGAGGCAAGATTTAGGATATCTTCTTCACTTAATTCCAATACATTGCCCTTAATATTAAATGTACTGTATGACTACGATGTTATAATGTTATTCAATTATACTTCTGTCACACCTCCTAATGACTTAGTCTTTGTAACAGTTACCCATTTTGGGAAGACAGCTAAAGGTTTGCAGAGAAGGGTGCATTCAGCAATGGAATCTTATTAAACACATTTGCATTCACTGTGAAGAGCAAAAATCGGTTTCAAATCTTTACATATTCTTAGGATCGATATTATTATTTTCTCATGGCAATGTTAAATTAAATGGTTATATTTATAAACAATTATCTGAGTGCTTCAACAACCATCAGACCATAGCAACTGCAGGAGTTCGTAGGAAGCTGTGACTGTTCCCATTGAATATGCACAAACAGTGTTATTTCATCTGTGCAAATAGTAACTTGTTTAATGTGTACTATATTGTAAGGCATTCTAACAGGCACTGGGAAAAGACAGTGGTAACAAAGTAGCCCATGTTTTCAATAAGTTCAAATCAAAATAGAATTTATATATAAAAAAGTATCAGGTAGGGGTGAATAAATGTCACCTTCCTTTAGACTGCTTTATGGGCATCATGTTGTAGAGCAGAAACACTTTCCACCTATTTTTTTTTTTTTTTTTTTGCCAAGAAATTACACAATCCTCCTCTTGTGTTTGAAACTTTTTTCCTATTCTTTTATTTCCTTTTGCTTTCATCTTTTTATTTCTTTCCAGGAGTTCCTCCTGCATCAGGACATATTTTGAATAGTTTTACATTTTCTGTAATAATATACTTGTTTTAAAAAATATATATTATATATAGTATACATATGTTTATATGTGTATCTTCAAGTTTTTATTTCAGTGGCAGTTTGCAGTCCAAGTGTTCAAATAGAGTATTTTTTAATTAAATTTACTTGGCTGGCATTGCTTAATAACATTATAGGTTGCAACTGCACATTTCTATGATACCTGATCTGTAATTTGCATTGTGTGTCCACCACCTAAAACCAAATCATTTTCCATTACCACATATTTGGCCCCCTTTACCCTTTCCTACCTCCCAAACCCATCTCTCGGGTGCTTACCAGTTTCAATTTTCAATCTCTCTGTGTCTACGAGTTTCAATTTTGTATCCCTCGTGTTAGTGAAATCATATGATTCTTAGCTTATTAGTGAAATGATATATTTCTTAGCTTTTTTAACTGCTTTATTTTGCTTAACATAATATTCTCAAGATCCATCCATGTTGTTGCAAGTGGCAACATTTAATCTTTTCTTATGGCTGTAGTATACACATACCACATCTTTATCCAATCCTCTATCAAGGACACTTTGGTTGTTTCCATGTTTTAGCCATTGTGAGTGATGCTGCAGTAAACATAAGGGTGTATATATCTTTGTATATAAATATAATTTGAGCTTTTGGATAGATGCCCAAAAGAGAGATTGCTGGGTAATACGATATTTCTATATTCTTTTTTTGTTTTTTAGTAAACTCCATACTGTTTTCCATAGTGGCTGTACCAGTTTACATTCCTCCAAGTAGTGAATAATTATTTTTCTCCACAAACTCTCTGACCTTGTTATAACCTGTCTTGTCGACAATAGCTATTCTAACAGGTGTGAGGTAGTATCTTATTGTAGTTTTGATTTGCATTTCCCTAATAGCTAGTACAGTTGATATTTTTTCATATACCTGTTGGCCATGTCTTCTACGGAAATGTGTTTGTTCAGGTTCTCAGCCTATTTTTTAATTGGATAGCTTGTTTCTTTGATGTTGAGTTATATGAGTTCATTATGTATTTTGGATATCAATCCTTTTGTCAGAGCTGTTGTGTGTGAATATCATCTCCCATTTGGTTGGTTGCCTTTTTGTTTTATTGGAAATTTATTTTTCTGTGCAGAAGCTTTTTAGTTTGATTTATTTCATTTTTGCCTTTACTTTCCTTGACTTTAGGGTCAAATTCAAAACATGTGGTTTAAGACTAATGTCCATAAGTTTAATACCTATGTTTTCTTCTTTGTTTCAGATCTTATATGTAGTCTTTGATCCATTTTGAATGATTTTTTTGTACATGGAGATGAATTACAATCTACTTTAATGATTTTGCACATGGCTTTTCAATTTTCCATCACCATTTATTGAAGAGATTTTCTCTCTCTTACTGTGTGTATTTGGTTCTCTTGTCAAAAATTTGCCTATATACATGTGATTTTATTTCTGGGCTCTCAATTCTGTTCCATTGGTCTGTGTGTCTGGTCTTCTGACAATACTGTGCTGTTTTGATTAGTGTCACTTTGAAGTATGACTTGAAGCCAGGGAGTATGATACCTCCTGTTTTATTCTTTTCTTTTCCAAGACTGCTTTGGCTATCAAGGGTCTTTTGTCATTTCATACAACACTGATGATTTTTTTGTATACATCATATTTCTTTAAAAATAACATTGGGATTTAAATGGGGATTGCATTAAATCTGTACATTGCTTTGGTAATAAGGCTATTTTAACTATGTTGATTATTTCAATCCATAGACACTGTATATCCTTCCATTGCACTGTGTCTTTTTCAATCTCTTTTAATAATGCTTTATAGTTTTCAACATATAGGCTCTTCACAAATTGAGTATTAAGATTCCAGAATTCATATTTACTTTTCAAAATTCTTTACCTTTCTATCTATCTAGCTAGCTCTATCTCTCTTTGTATAAAAGACAGCAAACTCACAGCTATTAAGAACCACACCTAAAACAAAAGCAAACTAAGCAAACAGCTAGAACAGGAACAGAACCACAGAAATGGAGATCATATGGAGGGTTAGCAACAGGGGCGTGGGAGGAGGAAGGGGGGGAAGGTACAGAGAATGAGTAGCATAGATAGTGGGTAGAAAATAGACAGGGGGAGGGCAAGAATAGTATGGGAAATGTAGAAGCTAAAGAACTTATGACACAAGGACATGAACTAAAGGGGTGAATGTGGGTGGGAGAGGGTGTGCAGGGTGGGGGGAATGATGGGGGAGAAATGGGACAACTGTAATAGCATAATCAATAAAATATATTTAAAAAAAAAATTGAAAATTATGTTTCTTGGTTAGAAACATAGTAAGACCCCCTCTGCTTTTCATAAACTAGGCATTAAAACCTTGCAAGTACAATAATTCACAACATTGGCAGTCACACTGATTCTTTGCCCTTGGAGGGCACTGTTTTTTGAGCTACCTCTGAAGCTTGCTACTCTCACTCTCAAAATATTGTTATGGTTTCCTTGGAATAAGCCCTTTAAACTGTGTAATTTTGAATGCCTGATGATATATTTTTTTTGTGATACCAATAGATAGCATACTTTGTACTGTGTCCTCATGCCTATTTACAAGAGTTTGATTTCATTGTTGCTTACCATCCATAATGAGATTGAAAAAGAGATTTATACTCTTTAACTACCTACAATCATACTGTGCTACCAATATTTATGAAATTCTTTGCTATTTCGTAACAACCATGAGAATTAGTTGTAGATGAAGCATCAGCTTTAGACCTGGTGTTTTCCTGGATGAGGTACCTTGACTCCACCTCCTCCCTCCTAAAGTAGAGGTGCTGCCCTGACACAGTCTCCAGATCTGGATCCATCATGTCAATACTCCACTGGCCTGCTCAGAGAAAATTTACAATAGGTGCTACCTAAACTAACTATACATAGTGTACTTTTGAAGTGAAAATATAGGAGCACTGAATGAGAAGCCATAGGCAGTTTCACCTATGAATGTATTTGAGATGAGCCTTAAAGAGTAAGACTAATACATTGAGTAAATTTAAAACATGTTCTTAAAAAACCCTCCATTTAACTTACTTTAGTTTTATAAATCAAAAGGGCTTTTTTAATTAAATAAAAATAAACAAACAAAAAAGGGTGAGTGTGAGAGCTGTAAGAGTAACAGGAAAGATTGTTCTGAATAGAACTCACCTAAAACAAGACATGGGAGACTGAAAGCACGTGGTTATTTCTAAATTGTGATTAACCCGAGTTTGGAAACACTTGAAGATATGTGTTGAATCTTGTTACATAAAGTGTATAGTGTGCAATTTCTAAATAACTACTAGGCAAATATTTTCTGTCTTTATAAAATATATAATGCAATTAATGCATTTTATTTTTTCATTGTTTACATCATTTTATTTTTTTAAATGTTTTTGTTGTTGTTCAGGTACAGTTTTCTGCCTTTTCCCCACACCACCCAGCCCTCCCTGCCTCCCTCCCCTGTTTGCACCCCACTTGTTATTGTCCATGTGTCCTTTATAATTGTTCCTGTAAACCTTTCACCCTTTTCCCCCAATTATCCTCTCCCCTCTCCCTTCTGATCACTGTCAGCCTGTTCCCAATTTCAATGCCTTTGGCTACACTTTGCTTGCTTGTTCGGTTTGTTGATTAGGTACCTCTCCAGAGATATATGAAAGGATACTTAACCATCAGATGGTATCACTAGCCATCACAGAGATGCAAATTAAAACCACAATGAGATACCACTTGACACCAGTCAGAATGGCCATCATAAACAAAGCAACAAACAAGTATTGGAGAGGATGTGGAGAAAAGGGAACCCTAGTGCACTGTTGGTGGGATTACAGACTGGTGCAGCCACACTGTTTTTTTGTGGGAAACAGTATGGAATTTCCTCAGAAAACTAAAAATGGAACTGCCTTTTGACCTGGCAATTCCACTGCTGGGATTATAACCTAAGAACTCCAAAACACCAATCCAAAAGAACCTGTGCACCCCAATGTTCATAGCAACACAATTTACAATAGCAAAATGAATGCATTTAAAAAGTTTTATCTTACATAGAGAATTGTTGTATAGGATTCTGAGGAACTAAGAATTAATGGACTTTTTCAAAATTTAATTTTTCAATTACAGTTTACTTTCAATATTATTTTATATTGGTTTCAGATAGCATAATGTTTATAGCATAATGGTATAGCATAATGGTTAGATGATCACACATTTTACAAAGTGTTCCCAATATTTCCAGTATGTACTCCATACCATATATACTTATTACGATATTATTGAGCTATTCCCTATGCTGTACTTTGCATCCAAAACTATTCTGTAACTATCAAATTATCTTAATCCCTTCGTCTCTTTCACCCAGACTCCCAATCCCCTCCCATCTGGCAACCAGCAGTTTGCTCTCTGTGTCTTTGATTCTGTTTCAGTTTTGTTTGTTCATTTATTTTATTCTTTAGATTCCACATAGAAGTAAAATAATGTGGTATTTGCCTTTCTCTGGCTGAGTGATTTTACTGAGTATAATACCCTCTAGGTCCATCCATGGTGTCACAAATGGTAAGATGTCATTATCTGGGAGGTTGAGTAATATTCCATTGTATAGACATACTTTTTTATCCCCTCATCTATTGACGGTCACTTTGACTGCTTCCACATGTTGGCTATCGTAAATAATGCTGGAATGGACATAGGGTTGTGTATATTCTTTCAAATTAGTGTTCTGGGTTTCTTCAGATAAATTCCCAGAAGTGGAACCACGAGTTCATATGGCAGTTCTATTTTTAAGTTTTGATGAAGCCCCATGCTGTTTTCCATAATGGCTGCACCAATCTGCATTCCCACCAATGGTGCATGAGGGTCCCTTTTTCTCCATATTTTTGCTAACATTTGTTGTTTGCAGATTTATTAGTGATAACCATTCTGACAGTTGTGGAGTAATAGCTTATTGTGGTTTAATTTGCATTTATTTGATAATTAGTGACATTGAGTGTCTTTTCACCAAATATATGTCCTCTTTGGAGGAGTATCTATTCAGGTGCTCCCCCTATGCCTTAATTGGGTTGTTTATTTATTTATTTTTTGATGTTGAGGAGTATGAGTTTTTTATAAATATTGGATGTTAACTTCTTATCATATGTATCATTGGTGAATATTTTCTTCCATCAGCAGATTGTCTTATCATTTTGTTGATGGTTTCCTTTGATGTGTAAAAATTTCTAGTTTGATGTAGTACCATTTGTTTATTTTTTCTTTAGTTTCCCCTCACAGAGGATATGTATCAGAAATTTCAAAGATTTTATGGCCTATGTTTTCTAGACATTTTATGATTTGATTCTTACATTTAAGTCTTTAATTCATTTTCAGTTTGTCCTTGTATACAGTGTAAGGAGGTGGTATAGTTTCATTTGTTTGCATGTTTCTGTTCAATATACTCAGCATTTCAATGGGAATTTTTTAAAAATTGTAAGAAATAGAAGGGAGGTTTCAGAGCATATATACATTGTCACTGTGTAGGAAACCTACATATTTGGTGATAGAGAATAAGATGGAGGAATTCACTGCAATTGTTTATGCTGCTACTAAATCCCTAATTTGCTCTCATTTACATTCAAGTTTTACCCATATCTCAAAGGCCTGTTCAATCCTACTTGTTCTAAGAATCATCCCCTTTCTAATATTATTGTCATTGTCCTTCAATTTACTTTAATATTCCTAAAGAATCTGTTGAATTTAGGAGACCTGTCCAGAAAGTATCTGGCCATGTACTATGAAAAATAGAAACATTTATTGAAGAAGACACAAGGTACAAGAAACAGTGTATATAGGACAATGATGCTTCAGTCCCTTTCAAAGTAGGCACCTTAGGACCTCACACTGCTCTCCCAGTTTCTCTTCCACTCTTTATAACACTCTGCAAAATCCTTTGTTGGAATCGCCATCAGCTGCCCCATCCTATTTTTCTGAATCTGATTGATGGTCTGAAATCTCTTCCCTTTCAAAGGTGATTTTAGTTTTGGAAAATGCCAGAAGTAGCAGGGTACTAAATCTGGCTTATTGGTAGTGGTTTGAATCAAGTAATTAGCAACTGCAACACAATGTTCCTTCTACTCTGGTAGCAGAAGCTGCAGAATGAATTTTGCCACAACATGTTCCATGCCAAGATCCTGTGTCAAAATCTCAGACACAGTAGTTTTTGGAATCTCCAGATCAACTTCTAGTTCTTACACTCTCAGTCACCAATTTTTGTTGATTGTAGTCTGTACACGTTCAGCATTCTCAGGTGTTCTGCTTGTTGCAGGCCTTCCAGAACATGGATCACTTTCAACAGATTCTTGACTATCTTTGAAGCATTTGTGCCACACTATTATTTGCACTGTACTCATTGCATTTTCCCTGAAAGCCTTCTAAATCATCTGAATAGTTTCCAGGGAGGAATGTTTAAGCTTAATGCAAAATTTGATACAGATTTTTTGCTCTACTTGCTTAGTCATTTTTAATGTGACAGCCACACAATACATGTGCTCACTCAATGATGTCTGCTGCCCCCCGACTAGCACAGTGAAGTCATCATTTTTCATGCATGTGCATTCTAGTCCACTCTCCTTGGCTGCCAGGTTACATTGATGTTATGCAAACAGTTCTCATTATATTAACAATAGCTGAATTTTTTCTGGACAAACCTCGTATAGTGAATACCCACCAGTGAGAGGCACTATGCCATGTGTGCAGTACAAGAGAAAGCAAACTGTTTCCATAATTTGACTATATTTTACCGGAACTCTACACTATCCAGTCTTATTTACCTGAAAATATTACATGTACAGATTTAGAGAGAAAGTGTAATTTCATAAGCTAATTGTTATTTTTGTGCTTATAGATCATACATCCTTAAATAAATTGTATATATGCAGTTTCTTTATGTAATAGTATAAGGCATTTTTGTTTGTTTCTTTGGTTGTGTTTGTTTTAGGTGTTATTGGTTGATTAAAATATTGACACATGTAGTGTTATCCTTTCAACTGTTCTACTTTAATGTAATTTTTGTCAGTACACGGAGTCACAGAATATTAACCAGAAAGGGACCACATGTAGTTCAAACCCCAATTTTACTATAAACTATTGCCCAGAAAAGCAAAGTGAATGATTAAACATCACAAATCAAATTCTCTGGAACTAAATCTGATCACTATGATGCACTGCAGTGGGGTACATGGAGAATGTATTTTATGCCTAATATTTGAATGGCAGATGATATCAATTTATATTCCTGACATTATATCCAATGGCCCTCAACTAGATTATAGAGAAATTAATACTGTTTTGAGAAGTTTTTTATCATCAATGATTTTATTCAGTGTTTTTTAAGATGCAAATATTTATTCAAACATCTATTTAAAATGCATAATTTTCAAGCAATAAAATAAAATTAAGTTTTTAATTTGTTTGAATTTTCTAACATTACAATAAAACAGATAAATAACTAAAGCACTTCTATAGATTTTTACTAATTGACCACCAGCATAGTCTTTAAGGAGAAAGGAAATTGATCTTTTACATGTACATGTTTTACTAGTGTAACATCAAATTATAGGTTATTATAAATTATTAGCTTTACAGATTTATGATTTTAAAGGAATAAAACTCTTCTCTGAGCCAGCTGTGATATTGTTATAGCTTTCTATGTTGGCAGATAAGAGGTATGCGTACCACGACCTGTGCAATGACCAAGGCAGGTACTTTAATGCATCATTGTTCCCTCCACTACCAAGTCAATCCAAATACTCTCCAAGACTTATTATGCAGCCCCTGCTAATTAATCAGTTTTGGCAAATGAAATAAAATTTACTTAATGTTCCTTACATCATAGGTGGCAAACACAAGGCCCACAGGCCAAATCTGGCCCTCCACCTTATTTTACCTGGCCCTGCACTTTGATTCTACCTGGCAGCAGTGCCGAGCTCTCGCTTAATAGCTAAGGAGTAGTTACATTTATACAGCTTTATTTATACAGTCCTAAAATTACATTCATCCCTTTGAAGGCAACCGCAAGGCTGATGTGGCCCCCAGTAAAAATGAGTTTGACACCCTGGCTTAGATGAACAATCACTTTAACATTAAATTACTTTGTCTCCCTTTTTCATTTTGGTTTAACTATTATGTTTTTTAGAATTTAGCAATTAAGTTTTAATAAAATACTAATCGTATATCACTTATATGGCCATCATGGTGCAATGTAATGTAGTAATTTATGTTCTACCTTGACATAAAAAAAATCAAATGACAGATTTTTGTTGTGCATTTAGTATCTGCCAAACCCTGCCCCATTCTTAACATCAAAGATCAGATTTTAAGGAAAATATATAAAGATATCATTCAACTAAAAAGCTAAAATCAGCTTTAGTATTTGTAAATTTTGCAAAAGTTCAAAGGTGGGAAAATGCACTTTGATTTTAATAGTTTCAAAGGCTTTACAGAAAAGTTGTCACTTAAATTAGACTTAGGAAGGTTGCTAAATTTGTAATTTTCTAAGTTAAAATATCATAAGTCAAAAATGTATGTAATACATTTAACCTACAAACATCATAGCTTATCCTTGCCTACCTTAACATGCTCAGGACACTTTAGTGAGCCTATTGGTGGGCAGTTTCTTCTCATGAGTAAGTGCCTTCCTCTTCTCACCAGAAGCAGGGGTCACAGCTGGGTGTTTTGTGCACATGATGGGATGCAAAACACAATATAAAAAAAATACCAAGAACACTTCACACCCCTAGAGCATCAGTTGTTTACCCTTGTGACCCTCCTGACCGTGTGGCTAACTGGGTCTTTGGGCTTGCTGCCCCTGCCCAGCATTGCAACATGTATTGTGCCACATGTCAGCTAGCATAGGAAAAAGTTGAAAATCAACAGTTGATTTACGGTTTCTATTGAATGTATACTGTTATCACATCATCATAAAGTCAAAAAATCATTAAGTCTTACTGCCATAGGCCAGGGATCATCTATGCATTTTAGTTTGTGGATTTAGGATATATAGTAGTTTCCACTTAACTGCAGTTCCACTTTCTGCAAGTTACCCAGGTCCACTGAAGTATGAAAATATTAAATGGAAAATTCCAGATATTTTGAGGGAGACCACATTCGCATAACTTTTATTATAGTATATTTTTAATAATAGTTCTATTGCTGCTAACCTCTCACTGCATCTAATTTATAAATGAAACTTTATCACAGGTATGTTTACCTAGGAAAAACATAATACATATAGGGTTTGGTACTATCCATGATTGCGGGCATCTACCAGGGTCTTTGGAAGCAGAAGAAAAGGGGAAGAGATATATAGATATAGATTAGATTAGATCTAGATATAGATAGATATAGATGATATAGATGTAGATATAAATAGATATAGAAATATGTATATATATAGAGAGAGAAAGAGATTTAATTACTTTTAAAACACGAGAAAATAAAAAACTGCAATTATTTCATATCCATGTTGAAATTGACATTGTTATAACCTAGGACACTGGTCTCCAACCTTTTTACACCAGGGACTGGTTTCATGGAAGACAATTTTTCCACGGACTGGGGATGGGGAGGTGGAACAGGAGATGGAATTAGGCAGTAATGCCAGCCAACTTTGCAGTCTGGCCCACAATCACCTCCTGCTGCCCACCCTTCCCTTACAGGCCACAGACCTGCATCAGTCTTCTGCCTGGGGGTTGGGGAGCCCTGATCTAGCAGGAAGGTATTACTTTGGTCATAAAGTTTTGAAAAAATTTGAAAATTTGTAAGTGGTTTCTTGAACAAAAAGCAAGTTGCTCCTATGATATCCACTTATCAACCTCTATGTACCCTGAAAATATGGATTTAGGTTAAAAGATTAATATGAATAATAGCTTTGAATAATGGAAATAAAAACAAGATATTTTAAGTGATTAGTCTTAACCTAAGCACAAAAGTAAAAACTGATTAAATGATTAACAACATGTCTTAGTAAGATTATGACAAAGTCTAGAATTCAATAATTTTATTATTTTAATCATTTTATTGTTATTCTGTTACAGTTGTCCCAATTTCCCCCACTTGTCCTCCTCCACTCATCCCACCCACCCCCGACATCCACAGTCTATTCCCACATTGTGTTCCATGTCCGTGGGTCCTTTAGCATCAGCATGGATGGAACTGCAAAACATTATGCTAAGTGAAATAAGCCAGGTGGCAAACTAGAGATACCATATGATCTCACCTATAAGAGGAATCTAATGAACAAAATAAACTAACAGAAAAGTCAAACCACAGGCATGGAAATGTGGAATTCAATAATTTTAATAGCATCTATCTCAATTTTGCACTTTCCAGGAAAACCAAAGATTCTTAATTATTTAGTCTGTACTCAAAAGCAGCATATCTTTGCTCATTTCTCAGGTAAGTTTAGTTGCCTAATTATGTATGTATATAAAATATAAGCATAAACATAAACCTAAATTATATGCATATATTGGTCTCACAGGACTCTCTTGAGATCAGGTCACCAGAATTAAGTAATATGAAAGATGTGCAATCTCATGATGCATTTTATTACTTAACATTCTGAACAGCATAAAATAAAAGTTTAATCAATGGATATTTCTTAATTTCAAAAAAGGAGGACAATTTATTTTGTTTTATTTTTTTTGTCTCTGTTTGAAGATGTAAAATAACAAGAATACAAAATTTCTTGTGAGCAGCCCGCTCAGAAAAAGAGCACACTGTCTCCTCCAGAATACATAGAGCAGACTACTTTACGCTGATAGAAGCCGTGAGCCTTTAAAAGAAAATGTGTTCTTAAAACTGCAGATACTTTTTATTTGTTCTATTTGTAATTAAAAATAATCAATTCACAAGAGTAGCGGGTTTATTACACATTTATTTTATAGTCCCAGGCACTGCTTATTAAGTGTTCTATTTTGTAATGCCATTTAAAAATTTTTACATGAGATATGGACATAGTTGTTTGGTATTAAACAAGGATGGCAATTTAAATCTATAATTTAGGGTTAAGAATTAATTTGTTTAAGTGATAGTTAAGAAAAATCCAATAGTAATTCCCTTAAAATAAAAATCAATAAGAAAAGAAACTCAAGAATTTCATTTCATCTCTTGTATGGCTTCATGATAAAGTAATTATACAATCAGCAATTAATCACTTCTAGACAACAATAAGGGTGTTGTAATTCTGGAAAATTATGTATTCTGCTAAAATGGTTGGGTAATAATCAACCTAACACAAACATCGAGATAATAGAGAAAAGACAATGAAAATAAGTTGTGCTCTGGAAAATCCAACGCAAATTAAATTAACATGCAAATATACAGATTACTGAATGTGGTCTTTGAATGTACATTAAAATGGAACAAACTTTGCGAAAAAAGTTTTACTTGGGTTTCTACAGGGATGATCTCTTGTTTTGCCTTTGCCTCTTATGGATTATTAATATTGAGTAACAATTTTATTTCATGTAATTTTAGATAATAAAATATCATAGGCTAAGGGAAAATAAAATTATGCAAATAAATTAAATTAATTATGATTTATCTGATTATTATCATAAAATGAAACCTAACCCAATATATACTAGCAATTGCCATTTTTCTACCTACTGGGAAGAGCACTTCAGTTAACTTCTCCACATTCCTTCTCAGAAATAATGAGAAATAACAAAAAAATAAGGATATCCTACCTGTAATCCTCATTTACTTACTTATTTTATATTTTCAACAAATTACTAAGCTCCTGAAACATTTTAAGAGATGGCACACAATATTTTTATTTGGATTTAGTATGATAACCTATAGGTTTAACCTCAAGATCAGATAGATTAGACATGTTATAGAAATATAAATTAGATGATAGATAGAGAGATAGAGAGATACAGATAGAGATTTATTTTTCTTATTTACTTCTACCATAACTCTATCCACTAAATACCTTCCCATCTACCATTTTTGCCTTTAACATAGTCTTATAATTTTGGATACTAGCATAGATGATTTGTATTTTTATAGTCTTTCTATTTTCCACAATTATCTGAATTATTAAGGGGCAAGGATAGTTTTTAAGCTTTTTAATATTCTCAGCATTATGCATATTTTTGGTCATATTCTCAGAAGTAGTTAGGCAGGTAATCATACGATTTCAAAGCAAAAATAAAAATTTATAGGATCTACTCTTAAATAGAAAATAAATATATTTATTTAATACAAACGCAATAACTTTGATAACTCCAGATTAACTCAGACCTATCCCCTTTGTCTTAAGAATATACAATTAAAATAAAAATTAAAAAAAGAAAAAAGAATATACTTATAAAGTTTTTGAAATGTTGGCTTTTATCTTCTTCAAAATACTTGGTGCTAGAACGAGGAGTTGGTAGTAAGAAAATAAAAATTGTGAAGTGTTAACGTTGGTGGTTTTATAATTATGAAACATTGACACCATGTGAATCTGAAAAATATTTTGGATAAACGTGCAAGATTTACATTAACATAAAAAACATCTGGGGTGCTTGTTATAAAGAAAATTCCAAGTGCCACGTTGGCATGCTGATTCAGTTTGGATGAGAAGTAGAGTCTAGGAATCACCCTTATGTGACTATCAATTGCATCAAATTTGAGAACTCTTAGACTTGCTTCAAACATAATGCCGTATGAGTCTCACTGAGCTCTAGATTTTCCACAGAGGGGGAAATGAATCATTATAAACTAATAAAGCACACTGGGAAACACAAGGTTGTAATAGAAAGAATCTATAGTTTTAAGAACTTACTTATATGACATTCCATAAATTAATTGTTGTGCTCCTTTTATTAACTCTAATCTATGTGGCATTTCTTTCATCCATAAATTAACTAGGATCTAAGTTGTTTTTCTAATGAAAAAACAATGGGTACATCAATGTACATATATAGAAAACTAGGCACACCTTTGGAACATTTTCTCAAAAATACTAAATTCTTCTGAATTTGAAGCACATAGCAAAGTTTTTGAAGCTGAGGAGAGGCAAAATACAGCTGGCTTGGTGTTGGTTCTAACAATGCTTTTCAACAGATTGTCTCATTTTCTTAGGTACAATATCTTCAATAAAGATAATATTAAAGAGATTTCTCCTTTTAGGAAAACGAGGTAGACATATGTTCCCTATTATTTCTCCTAAATATAACTCAGAACCCTGAATATTAAATATAACACAATCGTAAGACTGAATGCTGAAGAGAAGGAGACTAATAAACCAGGGCCCTCAGAACCTGAAGAACAACATGGCAATGGATTCCCTCCTTATTTTTCATTTTTTTCTATATTTGGCCTTATATATCCCAGACATACAACTGAGGAAACAGATAATCCCAAAATGACAGTGAATGGAGACTGAAATTTTCAACAAGAGTCTGTTTACTTTATTCAGAGGACCAACAAAGAGACTGACGGATCAAGAAAGTATGTTGTATAAATTTATAATATAATATAACATAATATAATTAATATAAAACTTACAGCAGCCACTCAGAAAGCTATACAAGTATATATGCTCAAAACACTATAGGTTAATCAAAATGGAAATAAAAAATTATTCGAGTAATTCAGAGAAAAGCAGTAAAAACCAAAACTTAAAAGAATAAATAAAAACAAAATGTAAAATACCTAACAGAAGCCCTAAAACATCAATAATTGCATTATTTACTTCATGTATAAAACATAGGCAGGTTGAAAGTAAAAAATGGAGAAATATCAATCTAAGGGAAACAAAAGTGACTACATCTAATAAAGTATATTTTAGAGCAAAGAAATAAGTAATAAGAGGAAGGTTATGCAATGAGTAAAAAATTGTTTCACAAAGAAGACTTAGTAAACTTCACTGTGTATGTGCCAAAAATAAATAAATAAATAAAAATACAGATCTGTGACACATTTGGAGCCAAAACTGATAGAATTAAAAGCAAAAATAGACAAATTGACCCTTGTACTTTGATACTTCAGTACCCCTGTCTCAAAATCAACTACAACAACTAGATATAAAATCAACAGAACTGTAGAAATAACTAGACACACCATCAACAGATAGGATCTAATCAATGTTTATAAAACAGTTCATCCAAAAGGAGAGTACACAGTCTTTTTAAGTTCTCATAAAATATATATCAAGATAGACTATACCCTGAACCATCAAACAAACACTAGAAATTTGAAAGGAATTAAAATTATATGGACTGTGATCTCTAATTAAAATTGACTCAAGCTAGAAAGCAGTAACAGAAATATTTAAAAAATTCTAAACTCTTGTAAACAAACAACACATTGTTAAATAATCCATGGGTCAAAGAGGAAATCCCATGGAAAATCAAGATTTATATTCAACAAAATGAAAATACAAATGTCAAAATTGGTTGGATACAGCTAAAGTAGTGTTGAAGTAGAAATTTATAGCAGATGTATGTATTAGAGTTGAGAAATCACCTCAATTTAATAATCTAATCTCACAAAACAAAAACCTGGGGAGACATGTGGTAAACTAAACCAAAATGAACAAAGAAGAGGAAAAAATGGAAGCAGAATGTATAAATAACTCTCAAAGTATAAACTAAAAAACAAACAGAAAAATGTACAAAGAACATGAATCGGTCATGATCAGGGAAATGGCATTGGTACATGCAACAACCTGGGCAAATCTCTAAAGAATAATAATAAGGAAAAAAATTCAACCCCAAAAGATTATATACTGCATTATTCCACTCATACAAAATCTTTGAAATGACACAAACATTAAATAGATAAACAGATTTATGATTACAAAAAATAAACAATTGAAAACATAAAGGATCATTTGTGGTAATGAAAATGTTCTGTTTCTTGAATATATCTAAGCTCGGTTTCAACTGTAAAAATTCTCAATAAATGCAAGTGAATAGGGTTCATTTTTGTCATGTAATACATACAGATATATTTATAGTCATTGAAATGATAAAGTCACTTTGTGATATTCCATTTGATTATGATAAAATTACAAAAACTTTGGAGTCACTACCACTGAACACATAGCTTACTTAAAATACAAACAGTTCACAAATATGTTGCAAGTGGACAACTGTGAGCAACTAAGAGAACAGTAGGTGCCATATGAGAAGATCAGTGAGATCAGAAATCTTCCTGACAACAGAAGGCCAGGAAAAAAACATGCCATATAAGAGATGTTAAATTAAAAATGAGAATTGATTTTGTTTGAGATACTTATGGTGTAAATTTTTTTTTCTGGAAAAATTCTCATTATCTTATCTCAGGGATCTTCCTTCATGAGAATGACATTTGTGTAACAATTGTATATTGGGAGGGAGGGAAGGAAGGAAGGAAGGAAGGAAGGAAGGAAGGAAGGAAGGAAGGAAGGAAGGAAGGGAGGAAGGAAGGAAAAGAAAGAAAAAGAAAAAGGAAAAAGGAAGGGAGGGAGGAAGGTAGCGAGGTTTTTCAATACTATTCCATAAAAAAAGATAGTTGGAAAAGTCTGTATTTCAGTTAATATCATAAAGAGATAAATATCAGGCAGCACTTGTCCTTCTGGGTAGGTTAGAGGCTCATAGGAGAATTAAATATTAGCTACCCTTGTCTTAAAATAGTTTCTAAAAAATGACACAGAAACAAAACATTTATCAGAGAGAGTGTTATATGACATGACTTCTGTAAAAATCAACAAATCTCTGAACATGTAACTTCCTGACACAGGGTTAGGTGTGCTAGGTACAAATAACTATTATCTGACCTGAGTTTCTTTGGAACTGGAACCCTAACATGTTCTCATTCTTGTTTTTCTGGGGACTTGTGTTCTTTATGAATCTTAGTTGAAAAGTGCAACCACTCCTTTTCTCCAAATATCATTGCCCACCTTGCTTGATTGTAAAGAAGTGCTCCTAATCTTCCTCAACTTGACACAGGAGCCTATAATTAATGGCATTTTGGTCAGGTGTCATTTTTATATCTTAAAGTATAAACAATGCTATTAAATCTGGTTGTAAGCTGAATGATGTGACATTGATAATGTTATAATAGGAAGTTTATAAACAAGGCTTAAATACTATACTTTAGTAAAAATTTTAGTTTCTTCTTTTTTAAATTTTATTTTATTTTAATTGTTGTCCAGTACAGTTTTCTGCCTTTTACCCGCATCCCAGCCCACCCCTTCAGGCCTCCCCACTTACTTTCCATTTCCACCCCCCCTTGTCATTGTCCATGTGTCCTTTATACTTGTTCCTGCAAACCCTTCCTCTTCCCTTCTGAAATTCCCTCCCCTCTTCCCTCTGGTGACTGTCAGCCTGTTCTCAATTTCAGTGTCTTTGGCTATATTATGTTTGTTTGTTTGTTTTGTTGATTTAGTTCTTGTTAAATGTGAGATAATATGGTATTTGTCTTTCACTGCCTGGCTTATTTCACTTAGCATAATACTTTCCAGTTCCACCCATGCTTTTGCAAAGGGTAGGAGCTCCTTCTTTCTCTCTGCTGCATAGAATTCCATTGTGTAAATGTACCATAGTTCTTTGAGCCATTCATTTATTGATGGGCACCTTGGACTTAGGTTGCTTCCAGCACTTGGCTATTGTAAATTGTGCTGCTAAGAACATCGGGGTGCATAAGTTCTTCTGAATTGGTGTTTCAGGGTTCTTGGGATATAACCCTAGCAGTGGAATTGCTGGGTCAAAAGGTAAATTCATTTTTAGTTTTCTCAGAAAATTCCATACTGTTTTCCATAGTGGTTGTACCAGTCTGCAATCCCACCAACAGTGCACTAGGGTCCCCTTTTCTCCACAACCTCCCCAACACTTGTTGTTTGTTGCTTTGTTTATGAGGGCCATTCTGACCAGTGTGAAGTGGTATCTCATTATGGTTTTAATTTGCATCTCTCTGATAGCTAGCAACACTGAGCATCTTTTCATATGTCTCTGGATCCTCTGTATGTCCTCCTTGGAGAAGTGTCCATTCAAGTCCTTTGCCCATTTTTTTAATTGGGTTGCTTGTCTTCTTAGAGTGGAGTCGTGTAAGTTCTTTATATATTTTGGTGATTAAACCCTTGTCTGAGGTATCATTGGTAACTATGTTTTCCCATATGGCTGGTTCTCTTTTTATTTTAATACTGTTTTCTTTAGCCATGTAGAAGCTTTTTATTTTGATGAGATCCCATCTGTTTATTCTTTCCTTTATGTCCCTTGCTTTAAGGAGACATATCAGTAAAAATGAGGCTGCATGAAATATCTGATATTTTCCTGCCTATATTCTTCTCTAGGACCTCAATGGTGTCATGGCTTATATTTAAATCTTTTATCCACCTTGAATTTATTTTTGTGTATGGTGTAAGTTGGTGCTTGAGTTTCATTTTTTTACACGTAGCTGTCCAGTTCTCCCAACATCACTTGTTGAAGAGGCTATTTTTACTCTATTTTATATTGCTGCCCCCTTTGTCAAACATTAATTGACTATAGATACTTGGGTTTATTTCTGGGTTCTCTGTTCTGTTCCATTCGTCCATGTGTCTGTTCTTATGCCAGTACCAGGCTGCTTTAATTACAGTGGCCTTGTATTACAGTTTAGTATCAGGTATTGTTATTCCTCCTACTTTACCCTTCTTTCTCAAAATTGCAGCAGCTATTCAGGGTCTCTTTTGGTTCCATATAAATTTTTGATGTGTTTGTTGTATATCTGTGAAATATGCCATTGGTACCTTAATAGATATTGCATTGAATCTGTAAGTTGCTTTGGGTAGTATGAATATTTTGATGATGTTAATTATTCCAATCCATGAACAAGGTATATGTTTCCATTTGTTTGTGTCTTCCTTGATTTCTTTCTTCAGTGTTATGTAATTTTCTGAGTACAGGTCTTTTACCTCGTTGGTTAGAATTATTCCTAGGTATTTTATTTTTCTTGTTGTTGTATCAAATGGGATTTTTTTCTTGATTTCTACTCCTGCTATTTCATTGTTGGTATGCAAAAATGCCTTTGATTTCTGGATATTGACTTTGTATCCTGCTGTTTTGCCAAATTCAATTATTAGGTTGAGCAGTTTTTTGGCAGAGTCTATTGGATTTCCTATGTACACTATCATGTCATCTGCAAACAATGATAGTTTTGTTTCCTCCTTTCTGATTTAGGTGCCTTTTATTTCCTTTTCTTGTCTGATTGCTGTGGCTAAAACTTCTAATACTATGTTGAATAGAGGTTGTGAAAGTGGACAGCCTTGTCTTGTTTCTGATCTTAGTGGGAAAGATTTTAGTTTTTGCCCATTGAGTATGATGTTGGCTGTAGGTTTCTCATATATGGCCTTTATTATGTTGAAGTATGCTCCCTCTATTCCCACTTTGCTGACTGTTTTTATCATAATCAGGTGTTGTGCCTTATCAAATGCTTTTTCCCCATCTATTGATATGATCATGTAATTTTTGTCTTTGCTTTTGTTTATGTGATGTATTACATTTATTGATTTGTGAAAAAATTGGGTTTCTAACTGGACAATTGATTGATCACATTTGTGTCCTAGAAGAGTAAGGGAATTGTTCAGATTTTGCTTCAACTTCTGAAATGCCTGCTGTATTTTAGATGCTCCTAGATAGTTTCATACACAGTGCAATCTATGAATAAAGGTATTATTGCCTCAATTTTTGTAAAAAAATACAAATCTGATGTTCAACAAAGTTATATTACTTTGCCAAATAAAATGCACTGAATAATGGTAGAGCTATGAGTCAAATATCCACTTTTATAATTCAAGATACTAGTGCTACTTTCAAGAAAAGACCAGAATGGGCTGATAATCAAGTGATTTTCCAAAATTTCAGAATATATAGGACAAGGCCTGAACTAAGTGGTAGTAGGATGTAATCCAATAAAGCAATCTTCCAGTGATTTAGGGTGAGGATATTTGAGTAATTAAATATTGGCTTTGTGAGAAAGCAGTGATACTTAAGTATGATGACAAGTTCTATTACTTGGAAGACTGGAGAGTGAATTAAAGAATATTTTAAGGAATGTATTTAGCAAACATAAAAATGTAGAGATCAACTCAGCTCCCTCCCTATCCTAAGAACCCTGAAACACCAATTCAAAAGAACCTATGCACCCCTATGTTTATAGCAGCACAATTTACAATAGCCAAGTGTTGGAAGCAACCTAGATGCCCATCAGTAAATGAATGGATCAAAAAACTGTAGTGCATTTACACAATGGAATTCTATGCAGCAGAAAGAAAGAAGGAGCTCCTACCCTTTGCAACAGCATGGATGGAACTAAAGAGCATCATGCTAAGCGAAATAAGCCAGGCAGTGAAAGACAAATACCATATGATCTCACCTTTAACAGGAATCTAATCAACAAAACAAACAAACAAGCATAATATAACCAAAGACACTGAAATTGAGAACAGGCTGAAAGTCACCAGAGGGGAGAGGGGAGGGAATTTCTGGGGGAAAGGGGAAGGATTTACAGGAACAAGTATAAAGGACATGTGGACAAAAACTATGGGGGGTGGAAATGAGAGGGAGGTGGGGAAGGCTGGGGTGGTGGACTGGGGTGAGAATAAAAGACATAAAACTGTACAAGATCAACAATTAAAATAAAAATTGAAAAACAAAACAAAAAAATGTAGAGATCAATTTGGGACAAGATGAGTGGCCTGTAGAGCAGAATCAGGTGGAGATCACTGTACCTATTAAGGCCGGCTGCTGGGTGCTTTCGGTCTTCAAAAATCACTTGAGGATTTGATTTTACATAGATACAAAAACAGGGAAAACTTAATTGGTATGGTATCTATTCATTCTATTAATCAGTGGGGTTTTGGAATTGTTCCATCCTCAGTTGCCTTGTTCCTGCTGTCTGGGTGTTTTGAAGTAAGCAGAGTCCCAATGTAAGTAATGATATCGTACAGTTACGCTCCTACTTAGATGGTCTACCTGACAGATTAATCAGCCTAGCTGGTGTTTATACAATCCAAGTAACTAAATCCTCTAAAATTCCCTGAATTTAGTTCCTCTGGGTGCTCTTGCCTTCATAGTTTGGGCTTGAAAAATTGGAGTTCTAGAGCTTTTTTTCAGTCTCTCCTTAAAAGTTGGCTTATTTTCCCATGATATTTGACCCTTGTTTGGAGCCTTCACTTTGGCACATGCTCACTATTTATGGAATATGATATTGCTCAGGAAATCTATGTATTTACAGAGAAAAGCTCTGTAATCATTAAGCAATATGGATTTTGCATTTCAGAAGACAAGTAGCAAAATGCAGATCTGGTAAAGTAGGAAGTGGAACAAGTCATGAGAGGATGTGCAAACCATAAAAACAGACAAAAAAAAAAAAACTAACCCAAGATTCATAAAGTAGGAAACTACTTTGTCAAAAACAACAGCGTATATTATACTCAAGTGGCAAAAACATTTAATATTGTTGTATTTCCATTTTATTAAAAAATTTAATTGCTTAGCAAAACTTCATTTTTTTCATAAATGGATCGGTCATTGGTATAAGCTTTCATGTTCAGGACAGAGAGAGGAAATAAAAAGAGACAGAGAGAAAAGAGAGAGATTATTTCATTATTTTGCAATTATTTTTCTATATTTTTTTAAGATATTTAAATCTAGTACTTGCTCTTTTTTTTTAAATATTTTATTTATTTATTTTTATTATTTATTTATTTATTTATCTTTAGAGGGGAAGGGAAGGAGAGAGGGAGAGAAACATCAATGTGCGGTTGCCTCTTGTATGTCCCCTGATGGGAACTGGCCTGGCAACCCAGGCATGTGCCCTGACTGGGAATCAAACTGCGATCCTTTGGTTCACAGGCCCGCGCTCAATCCACTGAGCTACACCAGCCAGGGCGTATTTTTCTATATTTTTAATTTAGTTCACTAAGAAAATTTGAAAAATCTCATTAAAATCTTCATTTGTTTATTTGCTCTCAATGGCTTTAAAAATATGTCCAGCAAGTAGAAAATAATTTTGATTTATTGGCATTGCCTTATTTTTTTTTTTTGGTCGTTTTCAATTCTATTATCTTGTTTTGTACTATGGTACAGTGCATGGTCCTGAATATTTTTTCTATTGCTCCCAATATAAAGAGGCACTAAAGTATTATCAGTGTTCTCTATGGATTAGAGCAATGTATCCTCACTTAAAAAATACAGAATTTGGATAGGTTATCATATTTACCTGCCAATATCATAAAATAATACACATGCAGGAAATGATTTTTCAAATGAAAAATACCTCTAAGAAAATAGAATACATGTAGGTAACTTTTAATCATTATGCAAATGGAGGTGGAGGCAGGAGTTTTCAGATATTGTGGTATAAAGTAAAGTATTGTCTCCTGGGAAATAAGGTTTGGTTCAGAATTCTACAAATCTGCCTTCCAATTCTGGCTTTGACACTTTCTACTTATGTAACCTTAGACAAACGGCTTAATCTCCATGAATCTCAATTTCACTCTGTAAAGTTAAGATATCTATTTATTCAAGTTAATATGAAGATTAAAAAGAATAGTGTATACAAGGTATTTAACTCAGTGCCTTAAAGTACTTAATAAATGAATATTCCATATGATTATTTTTTCCTAAGGCTGATATTTTCATTTTTAGCTCTGGAAAACTAGGAAGATAACCAGTGGATGGATAAGGAAAACTGGGTGAGGTGTGATAGGAAGGAAATAATGGAAATATACAAAACAAGACAAGCCCCACCCATTTCACAGTGCTGCCCTTGCCTATTGAAACTTTAAATTGTATCTTTTTCAAAAATTGACTATTGTACTGATTCTATTTGGTCATTTATACAAAAACATCTTTCTTCAAACTGTTAGCATACAGATAATAAGAAATAAGGTAAACTGACTTCTTCATTTTATATAAATACTAAATGCTAATACATACTAAAATATAATCAGAAACACTGAAATAAAGAACACACTGACAGTGACCAGAAAGGAGGGGAGATAGATAATGGGAGAAAATAGGGGAAGGTCCATCCAGGCATATGTGTAAAGGACACATGGACAAAACCAAAGGGGATAGGTTTGAGGGTGGGAGGTGGGGATGGGTGGGGCAGGGGGGCCAAGGTGGAGTGAAAATAAAGACAACTGTACTTGAACAACAAATAAAAATACACAAAAATAGGTGAACAAAGGAAAAACAGACAAAGTAACTGTTGTTTCTTGCTCTGACTCAATTCAACTCTAACCAGACCTATTTAGAATTATTGCTTTGTTCTTCTGTGTTCTATAGATAAGTCAGTTTTATTCTTTCATTACTGTTACAGGCTGAAGCAATTTAGATCCACAATGTTCGCCTCTAGCATAAGTAGCCTTGGACATTTCCCATCCCACCCATATTCCTCTACCAAGGTTGGGAAACAGTCACAAGAAGAGAATATTCTTTTGAGATGCAGTATATGTGAGGGAAAAAATTAGTTTAAGGATTAAAGTGATGCAAGTTTTAGCCTGAATAATAATTTTTACTATTCAGTGATGCAAGAGATTCTCTCTTGCAAACCTTTCAAAGTATGGGCTGGGAGGGAAGTTTTTGTTTATGAACTATCCCAATTCTGACCATGTCCAGTATGAGCAGATTTGCTTTGATGCCTTAATAAAAACTTGTTTCCAGTTCTCAAGTTCCATCCATGCAGTTGCAAAGGGTATGAGCTCCTTCTTTCAGGTGAGAATAAAAGACAGAAAACTGTACAAGATCAACAATTAAAATAAAAATTAAAAAAAAAAACTTGTTTCCTTATACTGAATTATTTACTGTCTCTGATACGGCCTTTTCGGTTCCTACTGCATAGTGGTAAGTTGCAGAGGATAAAAAATTAGGCCCTGGCCTAATTAGGAAAAAGTCAAAGTTGGAACCTCATCCTACTACCTATGCAAGGGGCAGAATTAATTCTCCACATGACCTTCAGTGTAGATCTCAACTTGGACATAATAGAACCACGTGAAGAATATTTCTGGAAAAAAAAAAAAAAACTATTCTCACACCCACTCCCAACAAGCCAATTAAACTAAAATGTATGTGAGTGGAAGCCAAGCATGGATATGCTTTGACAAAAAAAAAATTGTAAATTGTTTTAGTATGTAGTCAGTTTTAAAAATCTTTGGTATATTGTCTTAGTTTATCTAAGTTGTGCACTAGGATTTAAGGTTCAATCTAATTAAGGCTAGAATAGTGCTCAACCTAAGCCTCCACACACATTTCTTGTTCCTTTACCAAGAGTAAAAATAGTCATTTTTGGCTGGGATTTGAGTATCCAGATTCCTCAGTTTCTGCTATTTATCACTACATCTTATATGGCATATCTTTCTGTCAGAGTTCAAGTAATAAAGCAGAACCAATAGAATATGCATACATATCTATTCATGTAATTTAATTGTTTAGCAACGCTTTTCTTTTTTTGTAACTGGATCACCCAAACATGTAACTCAATGAGCATGTGAGAGAGGAAAAAAAAGAGAGGTTTATATTTATATGACTTATGTATGTATGTACACAATGTATATTTACATTTATTATATACACATGGACAATAAATAGTGTGGTGATTGGTGGTAATGGAGAAGTACAATTAAAATAATTTTAAATAGTAATATTTAAAACTTCATATATAATAAATATGCAATGCATATATTTATATCTGTAGGAAATGTGGGGGCTGGCTAAGCAGTCACAAGACGGTCCCCACATCTACTGCTAGAATACAGAGGACACAGGCAGGAAGAAGGAAGATAGCATGAGCCTGGACTCCCATGAGCATGAGCAGAAGCCTTAACAAGGAAGGACTGAAACCCACATCAATTCCTGTTTCCTCTGATCCAAGGTATCCCGAAGAAGCTGGGAATTTGTGTCATGGAGCTGAACACACATACCCCTCTGGTCCAAGAGTCACAGAAACTGAAGACAGATATAGGAAGAAAGTAGAGCACTTGCAGGCCCAGCTGCTGCTTCCCACCAACGAGGTGAATCAGTAGTCAGCATGCACGTGGAGGTCCCAGAATGTAGAAACATTCTACAGTTGTATCTCCTCTCTTATTCTGGAGTCTCTGCATCTCACCTAGAGGGCTTTAGTCTTTTTAAAAGGATGTTAAATTAATTAACTCAAGAGCACCATGAATATTCTCCCTTTTGATTAACTCAAAATCAACTAAAATTTCTGCAAAAATACCTCCACAGCAGTACCTATACTAGCGTTTGACAAATAACTAGGAAAATGTGTGTTCATGCTACAAATAGCTGCTGTCTTCTACTCCCCACCAAATCTCACGAGAGAATCTCCCCTGTAATCCACCCTACTAAAATACTAGAAAGGAAGTTCTTGGGAATATATTTTAGCCTGCCCAAGTTGGCATATACATAACAAGTCCATCAGTCATGGCTTTTACTAATCAATAGCAGTGTCTAAGTATTTGGGGTATAAAAGAAATCTCTCGTTTACGTAAGTAGATACTCAAATGCTCAGGTTGCAGGTTTCATCCTGGTCCAGTGGGTATGAGAAGATGGCCAACTGATGTTTCTCTCTCTCATTCTTTATCTCTCTCTCACTCTCTCTTTCTCTCAAAGCAATGAGAAAGTGCTCTAGGATGAGGAAAATAATAAACATATCTACACCAAAGTACTTAAAATGCATAGCTCAGGTTGGGAAACTTCATATTTAGATATCACTGCCCTTCTAAAGAGGACCTCAGATGGAAGCCTTACATAGCTCTCATCCCTTGCTTTCCTGTTCTTTGTGCCTTCCAAGTTTCGCACAGGCAATTAATAAAGGTTTCCGCTCAAAATGTCCTCCTGAGTCTTGGTTTAGTTCTCTTTTCTTTATGTTTTTGTCACTAGGATAAAGAAATCAAAATGCTATTGATTTGTTAAAACATTTATAAAGGCACCCCGACCTCCACTGTGATGTCCTTAATTCTGCTGACATGAGATACCTGGTTTTTCTGAACTATGGCCAATTTTGCTCGTGGGATTGAACCGAATGTGCAATGATCTGTTCAACTGCTCACTCACCTGCGACAAATCAATTTAACTAGTCATGTAGAAGTGCCTCTCACTCTCACTAGTTACTAAAAATGAATCTAGTTTCTATTTAAAATACTCAGAGAGGAGGATTTAGCAAAAAAGGCAGAAATTTGAGGGCTATTTGGAAGAAAATCATTAAACCTCTCCCATTCATTTGTAGGTTGAATTGCAATTACAGCAGACTAGTGAATGTGTTGTAAATGTCCTCAGAATGGACTGATTCTGACCAAATTTATGAACTGACATTTAATTTATTTATCTTCAGTACCATGAACTACTCTTGAGACAAACACTGGTAAAATATATACATACAAGGATTGGGAAAAACGGATTTACAGTTGTGAATATGTGAAATGATCTATTCTTAGATTATTGTGTATTAATTATTTTATCATTTATTTGTATTTCAACTGTAAGCCTATTTTTGTAAATAGTCGCTAACTATCTTCTTCCATCTTCCTTGTTGTGAAAACAGTTTAGAATCCGGTATGGCCCTGGCTGGCGTAGCTCAGTGGATTGAGCACGGGCTGTGAACCAAAGGGTCACAGGTTCGATTCCCAGTCAGGGCACATGCCTGGGTTGCAGGCCAGGCCCCTAGTGGGGGCCATGTGAGAGGCAACCACACATTGATGTTTCTCTCCCTCTCTTTCTCCCTCCTTTCCCCTCTCTAAAAATAAATAAATAAAATCTTTAAAAAAAAAGAAAAAAAAAAGAATCCGGTATGAACATGTTACAATTTAATATGAGCATATTTAAATTAAAGCTTCACTTCCTGGAGTGTGCACTGTGAGGTTGACAAAATATCTACCATGATTAAATTAATAAAAATGAAAGATTAATGATAGAAATTAAAGCATAATTAGTAAGTGGGAAAATAATTTTTAGGTGGCATACATTTAAGTTTTAGTAAGTATGCATTTATAATGAAACTGCAAGACTGCCTAGAATTTATTAAATTGTTCTAAATGTTCATATAAGTACTTGATAGAAGGTATGTATTACTGTATTTAGCAGACAAGGCAGTGTAATAGATTAGGCATTGAAAAAGTCATGAACAGGGATTTAAATTTAGCTTCCAAATTGTAAAACTTGAGGTACGGTAACTTTTTCTTAAACTTAAATACTCACATCTCTAAACTTAAAGTATGACATTTCCTTTTCCCTATTATTTTTGTCTATCTCATGACATTTTTATTTTCTTCAAAAACTCAAATACAGTAATATATTGGAAAAAGCTATGTATATTACCTTATAGTAGCATTTTAACAACTTAGTGCCACATTTAAATATTTTCTATATTCTAAACAGTCAGGAGCATATACTCCTTGAAGAATTCAGACTATCAGTGCATGATTTAATTCATGCAGCATATTCTTGCTAGGGCTTGTATAATCAATAAGAGTGCTCTGTTGATTATCATCCTTAATGAGACTCTAAAAACTAGTGGCAATATAAATTCTACAAACAAGTTCTGTCTGTGACTGCACTGTTAAACGACAAGGCAACTTGGCGTTACTTAAGCTTCTTGCAACCAGTGCAAGCTGCTTGGTACTCAGTTTGGTGCAACAGTCAGTTGCATTAGATTGTATGAAGTTGCCATTTCTACCCCAAGAGGATGACACATTTTAAAATAATAAGAACAAACCTAACTTCAATGCCAAACAAAATAACTGCATTATCGTTGTTGACAAGGTAATGCAAACTTACTTTTTCTTTAAGATTACACAAAAATTATAAGGTGTAAATTCGTAGATATGAAAATAAGATGGGGAGCCTCAGCAACTAAGCCATTTAATAAATTTCCACATCAAGACAGAATAAAAGAAGAAATATTTCCTACATTAAAGCGAAGAAACTGCATCCTTGAGCATGTGGCATATAGAGTCAGAGCCAATGAAAGCAGCAGTCATCCCAGCAAAAGCACTGAGAGAATTCTGAAGCACCAGGTGCTGATGGGGTGAACACAAGAGTGAAGTCAAAAAGAAGGAGGGTTAATTAAAGATCAGGGCATGAAACAGCTGGGTATTAACCAGTCCTTTTCTCTACCTATGTGGGCCTCTGGGCAAGTGAACCCGAGGTAAAATTTCCCACTCAACAAGACCTCCCCCTCTAGAAGCCTCTGTTACATTTCAATAGCTTTATGTTGACATATATACACATATAAGCATGTGCATTCACTTATATGAACACATGTAGACTCATGCATATAGGTAACCCTTATCAAAAAACAAAATTCAAATATTTTAAGAGATCAGGCAGAATAAAAAGTAAGACTGAGAGCACAAAAAAGTACATATTACTTGTCCTAGATGGAACAGAATGATTTGCAGGAATTTAATTTTCTAATAAGCCTAATAAATATCTTCAGAGAGAATTATGAGAATATTACATCCATAAATATAATATTATATAAAAATGGAAAAACCTAAAGTTATTGGAAATTTAAACTATAAATAATGTCCAAAAGAAAAGAAAACCAGAAGAGTCAAAATAAAGTTGATACTTAAGGTGTAAATGCTAGGGAGCTATTTGAGAAGCAAAAATGAAAAAAATTATTACCCTAGTAGAAAGTTTATAGATCCTATCTAAGTGATTAAATCAATAGATGACATTATAGACACTAGAGATATGATGGTAACTACCAGAACAGAACAACTCTCAGACAGTGGAAAAATCTGAAACAGGAAGTGCTGATTTTTATTATGAGCTTTTTGCACTATTCAGTGTTGTTTAAAAAGCACAATTTACTGTTTTTATCTTAAAAACAAAACTCATAAAAAATTAATAGCATTTTTTTAGATCTACATAATATATCACACTTTAGGTTTTTGAGATCAGAATTAATTGAAGCACTGTTGATTTTTAGTACCTGTATGAAAGTCACTATTGTGAATTGAAATCTGTATAACTGAACTGAATAATAGAGTTTTTATTAGTGCAATGTCAAAAAAACCTGTTTATTATTAGATAATTTAATCTTTCTCTTTTTTCCTTCCAGTAATATTTCTTAAGTTTTTAGGATAGATCAATTTGTTATCAGTACAATGATGTGTAAAACCAAAACAGAGAGACAGAGAGAGACATCCAGGTTTCCTCCCTGTCTGGAGGACAAGAGGTAAAAAATTCTATTCCACTGTGTAGTGGAGTAAAGTTACTGAAACATCATAATACTCTAAGAAAATCCCACTGAAGAAAATAACATATTTTCTAGTGTGAAGGATAAATTTTTCATTCATTTTCTAATAGCAAGGAAGACAGCTGCTAAATACTATTCTCTAAAACCAAGAACACATCTGGAAGAAATGAGAACTTCTAGAGTAAACTCCAGCTTTCTTCTCAAAACTAGATTTCCAAACATATTTTGTATATACTGTTATTTTGCTGCACTTGTTTACCATTATATTAAAAAATATATGGAGTGGAAGCATTTTTGCAAACCTAACATATAGTCAATAAAAGAAGAGATAATGACAAATATTATATTTTTAAAAGAAAATGACATTAAATTCACCTGAAGTATATCTTTCATATTTTAATTTAAAGTTAATAATAAAACCAGTACTGTGTGTGGTTGCCCTTGTCCTGAGATAGCTGCACAAAAATAAAGCAAATTGAGTGAACAATATAAAAGACAAAATAAATACCAATTAAGATCATCAAAGTTATTAAACTTAGATCTAATAGACTGACTGGACACAGAAAGAAGGGATGTGAGATTTTGCTATCTGCATGGTCCTCTTCAAGAAACAGAGACATCTCCATGTGAATAAGACATCTATAAAGTAATGAACCAGCCCAATGACCTGCATACTGCTTAACATTGTTGGATTAAGAAAACGGCTGTTGGAATCTTCTTGGGGATCTGCCTTATTGGATTTGTTTCCTTACTTCCTTATTCCTTATTATTTATTTAGTTAGTTATTTAACCAGCAAACATTATACAGAGTGCCTTCTCTACCAGGAACTCTACTGAAAAATGAGAAAGGTGGAATAGTGGATGTGCTTGGTAGCATCAATTGTGTGATTTTTGCTGCTGTTAGCACTGTGTGGATACAAAGAAAGGGAAGTAGGAGTGGCCTGCGGCTCCTAGGCCAGCAGGTAATTCGGAAAAACTCCATTTGGCCATTTTGTGTTGCATGGATTCATATCAACACATATTTACTGATTTTTTTTATTGATTTAAGAGAGAGAGACACAGAGAGGAGGAGAAAGAGAAAAAGAAGCATCAATTTGTTTTTCCACTCATTTGTGTATTAATTGGTTGATTCTTGTATGTGCCCTGACCCAGGATTAAACTTGCAAGTTTGGTGTATCAGGATGACACTTTAAGCAACTGGATTACCTGCTCAGTGCAACAAAATCCATTATACATATACCGACACGATGACTGCAAGATATGGAGATGTAGTATTTTTATAATTTAAAATAATTATGATTTACTTAGTTTACCTCAAATTCTAGATAAACATATCCTATGAGTATAAAATCAAAAGGAACCTCCAAATACATACTTTAGATAAAAGACAAATCTTAGTTAGTATAATCACCTGGATGACCACTTAGCTGAAAATATTCAGTTTCCTAAGATCTGATTTAGACATACATATGGCATTTAGCTTCTTTTTAAAATTTTTTGTACTGTTATTCTATTATAGTTGTCCCAATTTTCCCCCTTTGCCCTTCTCTACGTATCTCATCCCCCACGCCCACAGTCAATCCCCACACTGTTGTCCATGCCCATGGGTCATTCATACATTTTCTTTAACTAGTCCCTTCCCCTTCTTCCCACCATTACCCCCTTCCCACTCTCCTCTGGTCACTATCAGCTCCATGTTTTCCATGCCTGTGCTTCTATTTTATTCATTAATTTATTTTGTTTATTAGATTCCTGTTATAGGTGAGAATATACGGTATTTGTCTTTCACTGACTGGCTTATTTCACTTAGTGTAATATTTTCCAGTTCCATCCATGCTGTCACAAAAGGCAGGAGTTCTTTCTTTCTTTCTGCTGTTTAGTATTCTATTGTGTAAATGACTCACAGTTTTTTGATCCACTCATTTACTGATGGGAACTTAGATGGGAACAAGGAGGTAAAAAACCTACACTAGGAAAACTATAGAACACTGAAGGAAGAAATTAAGGAAGATACAAATAAATAGAAGCATATACTGTTCATGGATTGGAAGAACTAATGTCATTAAAATGTCCATATGATGCAAAGCAATCTATAGATTCATCACAATTCCTATTAAAATACCAATGGCGTGTTTTACAGATATAGAACAAATACTTAAAACATTTATATGGAACCAAAAATGACCCCAAATAACCTCTGAAATCTTGAGAAAGAAGAACAAAGTAGGAGGGATCACAATATCTGATATTAAGCAATACTACAAATCCACTTTAATGAAAACAGTTTGGTACTAGCAGAAGAACTGACACAGATCAGTGGAACAAAGTAGAGAAATAAATCCATGTCTCTATAATCAAACAATATTTGACAAAAGGAGCATGAGCATACAATGGAATAAAAATAGCCTCTTCAATAAATGGTGTTGAGAGAAGTGGACTGATACATTTTAAAAAATAGACTAGACCACAAACTTATACCATACACCAGAATAAACTCAAAATGGATAAAAGACTTAAACATACTCATAAGACACAATGTCATAAAAGTTCTAGTGGAAAATATAGGCAGTAAAATGTCATATATCCCACATAGCAATATTTTTGCCTGTATATCTCTTAGAGCAAGGGAAATAAAGAAAAATATAAACAAATGGGACTGCATCAAAATAAAAAGCTTCTGCATGGTTAAAGAAATCAACCTCAAAATGGAAAAGGAACCAACCATATGCAAGAACATAGTTGCCAATGATACATCAGATAAGCATTTGATCTTCAAAATATATAAAACTCAATACCAGGAAGAAAAACCATCCATTTTTAAAAGTCATTAAAAAATGGACAAAAGACCTGAACAGACACTTCTCCAAAGAAGATATACAGAAGGCTCATAGACATACGAAACAATGTTCAGCATCACTAGCCATCAGAGAGATGTGTTTACTTTCTTTTTAAGAAGAAATTTCTACCAAAAAACCCAAATAATTAATTCAAATCCATGTTATTTTTTAAATAAAGAAGGTTTTTTTGTTGTTGTTGTTGTTTCCTGTTTCATCTCAGAAACTAAGTGTATTTGTTGGGTACATAAGAAGACAAAGATATATTGGATGACAATATCACATCAAATATCTCAGGTGGGTTAATTGATAAAAGAAATACCTACATAATAGACAAAGAAGCAGATTTATAATCCTCGAATATGTGCTACAGATTAAATCACCAAAAGAATTCTTTAAGTTACTTGTTAATTCATAATTTAACAAATATCTATTTAGCAACTCCCAGGTTTCAGGCTTAGAAGTTGATAGTAAAAAATATCTATGCCATCATTTCTTTATAACGACAGAGTTCACAATATTTTTATCATCTAATGTCAAAGAACAGGCACCATCTTAACAGTTAGCATAATGGTCTTGGTTCATGTTTGGAGAAAATAAGTCATGAGTTGGGAGCTATGGAGACCCACCTTTGTGCAAGAAAGACAGTATCAGAGAGCAAGGGAGCAAGTATCAGAGGAAGGGAGAAAGCTAGGAGAAATTAAGTAAGAATTAAAGTACATACCAATATACTCATTTGTTTACTGTTATTTGTGTTACTGTTTTATTTCACCAGTATTAAAAAAATATTCAGCACCAGAAAAGTAACAAGGAATCCAGAAAACAACAGAAGTAGTGATCTATTTGTGTAGGTAATTTGCAAAGTGACTGTAGTCTTGTGGGTTGAAAGTTTCTGGAAATAGTTTAGACTACTATTCAAGTTTGGATGCAAAAGGAAAATTGGATGAAATGGAGACAATTTAATTTAATTTATATTTTTCAAGAATGACAATAATAATGAATTGTAGGGTTTTTTTTGCAAAGATATACCTGGAGTTATTTTATTGGTGAGTTGTACATATCAAAATTATTAGTAGATAGTTTGCAATTTCAGGGTGTATGACAAGATAACGTGGTCAACAAAAGCATATGTCACATATGTCAACAGTATGTCCTGAACAATGTGATGGTTCTTCACCTGATTATAGGCAATATCAGTAGGTTTGTGGCAACATAATTCAAGTAAATAAAAGCTTGTGCAGCAATGACAAACTCTTACTTATTTTGGAATTAGTCTGGTGCACAGTCATTGACTCCACCTGGTTCCTCTCACAGCCCTGTCTGTGTCATTTATCAGGCCACAATATGTGATGTCCTGTGACATAAGATTAAATGGGATAATTCATGCGGGAAAACTCTGAAACTTGTAGACTGTGCATTTGTTTATGTGCTGCATTATGCATGAGCAAGTGTGATGTTTCAAACCAAACAGGCTGGATAGTAGATCACTTGTTATTTTGTTGGCACTGGGAATAAATTCCTGCCTAATATTATTCTCTACAAGTTTCCACAGAAGCCTACATTTGGGGGTTAGAGATTGTCTTTAAAGGGAAAACAAGTGTTCTGTTTGAAAAGGCTATCCTCTTGTGGAAGCTAATACACTAAATTACTAGCCAGCTTCATATTAAAATAAAATAGCATATTTGTATTTTCCTTTGATATTTATCTAGATACCAAAATACTGAAAAAGTCGGGATCTTGTAGGAAAAAAATGACTAAAAATATGTAGCTGAGTAGATTTCATTAGAGAGGGCAAAAGTAGATAAATGCCTCTGGACAGCAGGGGAAAATTAACATGATTGAGCACTGGCAAAGGAACCGGGAGAATCCTGTCTGCATCTCGGCTGTGCCGCTGACTGTTGTTATGACCTTAAGCACCTATAATTTATTCTAAATGTACATATTTTAATAGCAATATTGTGAAAGTGCTAAAGTTTTAAGTAGTTAAGAAAATGTGAGCACATTCTAGGAAAAACTTTCTTCTGTGCAAAAGATATGATGACAAATAAATTTATGGTTAATTATTCTCACAAATTCTACCATTGCACATCTATCAGCTCTAATAGTTTATGAATGTTTATTTTGCCTTATTTTCTTTCAAAGTTATTAATTTTGTAACTAAACTTTATTAAATAGTAATAAAATTTTATTTTCCAAGTAATTATAAAAATTCCAAAAAAGAGAATTCAAACCAACTTCAGTAAATAGTGCTTCCAAGATTAAGTGTAAATGAGTAAGAAACAAAGAAGTTAGGTGACTTTAAAGAGAAAAAATAGGCACAACACTTGTGGATAGACATGTGTAGAATTTAAGATATACTTAACACTAGATTTATTCTGGTTAATCCGTGTTTTACAAACTGCTACAAATTTTTTTCCAGAGGGTATCATTTATGTGTAGCTTGGGAGTAATTAGTTAGATTTACTATGACCTGTTCATCCATTTAAATTATCTACTATACCTCCAAGATTCAGTACATTGCTTAAAGTCAATGATCTATTAGTTATAGAGACAGAAGACAGGGAAAATTGATTAGAAAATAAAATGCAGACTTGGGAGAGAAATTTATGCTCTGAAACATGTTTTCCAGAAGAAACAGATTTCTTTACATGTCACATTTCTTTTTCAATCCACTTTTCTGTCTTCTGATATTGAGCCATTCAGTTATATTTGATGTCTCGTGTCTTGCCCTCACAAATTACGTTTATAAAACAAAGATCAACTAGACAAAGGAAAGAATTCAAACTTCTGGATTAGTTTTATATAACTTATGACTATGTTTGCATATGTCATGAAATATACAGTTTTTAATGTTGATTTTTTTTCATTTTGTGTGAATTTTAAAATTTATCAGTATAACCTTTAGGTCCACAAGACCTAAAAGGGATCAACAACCTAAAAGGAGCTCCTATCACAGCATGCACTAAGCATCATGGGGAAAAGTTTCTGTTACATACCATGCATAGTCTCAGTTTCTGAAAGGCTCTCAACAAAATCATGCATACACCTCAGTCATTTCTAATGACCATGCATTCTGTATCCTGGTTATCCCTCACCTATATTTTGTAATTTGCTAGGTTTTTAAAAGCTTTTCACTTTTCTCAGCAATGATGTTACTTCTGCTCATTCCTACGTCTGTGTTTCAGTGAGATCTATACCCCTCTGAGATTGACTCTGCATATTATAGGCTGTACCATCTTCAGACATCCACTGTTTTTCTCAGGAAGAAGAGAATCTGTATAAATGGAGCCTCAACATGTGTTTTAAGAAAATATTTTGGACCTCTTGCAAATAGGCCCTAAATATAGCATTGCATAATTAAATCAGTTAATGATATTTTCTATTTATTATATTAAATGACTATTCAGGCATAATAATGTCTTACAATTCTAGTCATAAAGTAATATTGAGACACATTTAAAATGAGGAAAATGAGATACTGACAAGTTAAATAACTTTCAAACAGTCTGCTTATTTTATAGAATAGGTAAATAAAAGCCTTAGACAAATCAAAATAAGCAATTCTGATTCTGAAGTTTATTCTCTGCCTCTTTTCTTAAATATATATATTAGATAGATATAAATTCTACATGAAAAAGATATATGTAATTTTACCATATAAGTTATAATATTAATATGAAAAATAGATAAAATAAGTATAAACTAAAAGAACATCAACAACAGAAAACACCCTGGAATGGAAGAGTAAAGACCTTTAAAAATCCATTTTTCTCAAGGACAATGGGGGCACCAGAAAACTGTCACAATCAACTGTATTAGGACTCCCCTATCATCCTTTGGTAACTTTGCAGTAGATGTGATAACCAGTAGACTCATAAGCATTGAAAACCATCATTGAACAACAACTGGAGGGAACAGACTGGGTCTGGTATTTCCCCAAAACCCTATACCTGGAAAAATTTCACAATTTAATCAGATTGACAATTAAGTGGAAAGTTCAATTCCTATGTATTTTATTACTTTACCTGAAACAGAGGTGCTCTCTGTGAACAGCCCTTTCTTGTCAAAAACAATCAGCAGCAATTGTTTAAAATTACAGACACCTGAATTGAGGATATAAGCCAGACTTACAAAAGGCTGATCAAACCCACTTAAAACAAAATTTAAAGAATGAGATTCCCTTAGAAGAGTTTGATAAGCATCAACATATGCTTTTGAATTTACAAAGCTGTGAACACTTCCACAAGTGTACAAATATGGTTCTAATATCTCACATCTAGCTGACATTAAGTTTGTGCACACAAAAGAAATGAAGACTGAGACAGAGATGTTAGCTACTTGACAAATATTTTAAGACGTATCACAACTCACACATACAGCTTTGGATAATTATTTGCTCAAGATAGTAAAATAATATTAGTTTTATCATTAAATGATAAAAAAGCTATCTAATCAGAGACTTGCACACAAGAAAGTATAAAACTTTACAAAATAAAATGAAAATACACCCATTTCCATTCAGAAAATTCACTAAAGAAACAAATGGCAAAAAGAACAGCAAATAGCTACAGCAACAAGGTTTGGCATAGTGTATTATTACAAATGTCCAGTTGTAAACAAAAATTTATGACAAATACAAAGAAACAGAAAAATATGGCTCATGAAGAAGATTTTAAAAATCTGTCAACAGAAACTAACCCTGAGGAGACCCAGATATATTGGACTCACCAGACAATGGCTTTACTGCAGCAGTTATAAATATGTTCAAAGAACTAAAGGAAACTATGTCTAAATAATTAAAATAAAACATAACAATAGCAACTTCTCAAAAAGAAAGTTATAATAAAGACATGGATATTATAAACGAAATACAATTCTGGAGTTGGAAATTACAATAATGAAAAAACATTCTATAGAAGAGTTCAGGACCTGATTTGAACCTGAAGAAAGAATCAACAAATTTGAATACAGGTCAGTTAAAATTTCTATTTTTTGAAGAACTAAATTAAAAAGTGTAATATATTGAATAAGGTCTCAGAACCTGGGGCCACCATCCGTCATACCAGCATGTGCAAAATGAATATCTCAGAAATATCAATAAAAGGCAAGAAAAATGATGTTTTAATGCCTAAAAGCATTCCCAATTATATGAAAGATGAAACTGCACATTTAGAAGATGAATAAAATCTAAGCAGGATAGAACTCAGAGAGACCCATGCTGAAATACATCATATGATGTGAACCCCAGCTTGTGGGGTCCCCCACATTGTGGATGAGATACAAGAAATTCACACAGATTACTGAGTCCTGTGGAGGAAAAGGGATAGCATGGCTTTTCTCTCAAGCGGAGAAAAGGCCTCAGTCCTCACCTAGACAGGCCTTTATTAGGTTTCTTGACACATTATATGATGGTCCTCATTTACTATGCACAGGTTGGCTTTAGGTGGTTACCTTTTACAGACAACGAAGGAGCCAATGCTGCTAATCACATCACAGAAGAAGGATATTTGCAAATGAAAAAGGAAAAGTGGTTGAACCAGTTACACTCATCCTTGGAAGGTTTAGAATGGATTTTAAGAAGTTACAGTAAGCACTTGCTGTCTTAATTCAGGGTGAGGGAGTTTTAGCAAAAGCAAGTCTCAAAGTAACCTAGGTACATTGCAGGCCTGATTCCCCATGGGAGAACTTATCTGTGGGTGTGGGTTCTGTGCATGGGACCTTGCTTTCCACTGGGAACTGGGCCCACACCATGCAGAATGGTCTCCTACAATCATGAGCAAACTTTGAAATCTAAAGATAAAGAGAGAATTCTCTTTGTTTCTTTGATCATTTGAATATATGGCATTTTAATAAAAATATGTCAAAATATCAGCTGAACACAAACTAAGGAACAGAAACTTCACTAACAATGTACAAAAAAGAATATAGCTCTGCAAAAATAAATGAGAAACCAGCCTTAAATAATTAAAGAATAAGAAAGAAAAAACACCCTGGCTGGTGTGGCTCAGTGGACTGAGCTCCAGCCTACGAACCAAAGGGTCACCACTTGGAATCCCAGTCTAGGGCACATGCCTAGGTTGCAGGCCAGGTCCCCAATAGGGGGTGAGCAAGAGGCAATCACATATTGATGTTTCTCTCTCTCTCTTTCTCCCTCCTCTTCTCTAAAAATAAATAAGTAAAACCTTAAAAAAAAGAAAGAAAAAGTTGAACTATCCATGAACATAAGATGTCTTTCCATTTATCTGTGTCTTCTTTATTTTTCTTCATCAATGTTTCATATTTTCACTATACAAATCTTTCACCTGTTTGGTTAAATTTATTCCTAAGTAGTTTTGTGTTGCTATTTTGAATGCGATTATTATCTTTATTTCATTTTCACTTTGTTAATTGTTTGTATAGAGAAACAAATGATTTCTGTCTTTTGGCTTTCTATCCTGCTCCTCGACTGAATTCACTTTTTAGTTCTAACAGTTTTTTTGGTTGAGCCTTCAGGCTTTTCCACATACATGAATATGTCATCTGCAAGCAGAGATCATTTTACTTCTTTTTTTGTTAGTTCTTTCCAAATATTAAAGTTCTACTTTGTTTTTGCTTAACAATTCAGTCATTAAGTCATTTTACTCTCCTGGCATTTTATGTAATCCCTCAGGAGAAACCAGGTTGCTCCATGAACACTTTGCTTAGAGATTTCCTCAGCAAAATAGTTAATTTTATCACTCACATGTTCAACTTTCCACCAAACACTAGGGCACAGACACAGCTGAGCCCAGGTATTTGCCAATTTATAACAAAGATGGTCTTTCCTTCATTGTCTAATAACATGTTCCTTATTTCCTTTTGATACCTCATTAGAATGGTCTTCATCATCCATATTCTACTCACTATTTGAAGGCTATTTACATATTCTACAAGATCAGATCTGTACAGGTCTCCTCTTTTCTTTCTGAGCCCTCACCAAAATGGTCCTCAATGGTCCATTTACAGCAATGTAGACTTTTTCTAGCATACACTTCCAAACTCTTCCACACTCTGCCTATTTCCAAGATCCAAAGCGGTTTCCACATTTTTAGGTATCTGTTACAAAGGTTCCTATACTTCCTGGTACTAGTTTTCTGCCTTAGTCTGCTGCCATAACAAAAATGTCACAGACTATGTGGCTACTATAAACAAGAAACATTTACTTTTGTTCTCTAGGGGCTAGGGAGTCTAAGATCAAAGCACCAGTAGATTCAATGTCTAGTAGAGGCAGCTTTCCGGTCCATAAACTACTGTCTTTTGTAGCAACCTTACATGGTGCTAAGGCCATTAATTCCATTCATGAGGATTTGAATCTCATAACTAATCACTTCCCAAAGGCCTTACCGCCAAATACGGTCATATTAGGGGATGTTTCAACATATGTATTTCTTTAGGACAAAAATATTGAGCCTATACAATTATTTAAGATGGCTTTTTCTGGAAATAATGGGACTGGAGAAATCTGAACACCTCTAGATGTCTGTTTTTTTGCCTCTTAAGGTTTTATTTTATATTTCCTTGCAGTGTCATTATTACTATGAGCTGTTCAACTTTGTTGATATAATACAGGAAAATCAAATTATTATTCATATCCAAATTGTTTTCACATTTTTGAAAATATCTTACAGTCAGAATATAAATTGTATACCTAAGTGTCACATAAGACAAAGCAAATTCTAACAGTTATGGTATGAAGTCGGTTATCTACTGAAAGATTTAAGAGCCCAGGTTTGGAGTGATTTAGATTCTGTTAAGATGGTGGCAGTGGAAACAGAGGAAATAAGGTATATAACAAAAGTTTGCAAGACAAAGTGAAAATCAAGTTTAGGTAACTGTGTATGGACCAGTGAAAGGATCTGCCCAAGGTCATGTTAGCCAGCTCCAGGACCCATATACTGCATTAAACAACTTGACTTTATGACATCAGAAACCTTTTTGAGGAAAGACATTCTTAAGAGGAAAAATTATTGAAGAAGAGGAATATTTGGAAAATGGGATGCTAAGGTAAGAAGCTACCCTGGTAATAGGCCAGCAGATGTTTCAGAAAACATAGCTCCTTTGGAACTTTTACAGTTTTGGAAGTTTATGATTCATATCATAGAAAGGGGGTATTTGCAGTTATCACTTTATAACCCCTATTACCTCCCTTGTTATAAAGTTCAAGCAACATTTTTTATGATTAATATATACCAGGCATGAGAGAAAGCTTGAAAAGTGAAGAATAAAAAAAAAAACAAAAAAAAACAAGACACAGCCCCCCAAAGCAAGTGCTTATTGTCTAGAGAGGGTTTAACAAATAAGCGTGAGGTAGCAGAATAGCTGCTGTAGTGCAGGTGCTTCCAGGTGGGAGGGGAGCGTGTGCTGGTGGAGACATTCTGCCTGGATCAATCAAAAAAAGGACAGCTTGTAGACCATGTGATCTAGGGAGCATCAATTGCTCTGTTTCTCCAAATATCCACAACCTGTGTGTTTATTTGTTTGTTTTTAAAGTCTGTCTTGGATCTATGGATGGGAAAGCCAAGTCAGTAGCAGCAGGGAGAACCTCTGACAAAACCTGGCCTGCTTGGAGTGCAGTGCCAAGAGTCCTTGGGCTAACCTTGGTTAGAAGAGCATCTTAATGACATTATAAGGATGAGAGGTTTTATTAAACTTGACAATGATTATTTTATTAGTTAACTCCATCAACACATGCATGATTCTTCCACCAATTAAGAAAGAAAGCATTAAATCATTTCTGCAGGTATGTCCAACTATTATCAATGTTTAACATTTTTAAAATTAATCTCATTTTAAAGCTCATCGCTGTATGCTTAAGTGTAGTTATTTATTTGAAAAGGATGAAATACTCCTAACAAATAATTTTATAAGCTGCTAACATGCAAATTCTTTCCATTAAATGCTAAAAATCAAATTATTTTGTTCACATCATAATAAAAATCACTGGGCTGCATCAAACCTTCGAGGTTATAGAGAAACAAAACTGAGACCCAGAGTTGGTGAGTGACTTGTTAAAGGTCAAACTGCTAATTGGCAGGTGTGACATTTAGAATTTAAGATTTGCTTCACTAAACTTCTTTTGAGAAAATGGATTTTTGCAGAAATCAAACAAATAATTTGACAGCATAGAGATTTTACTGATGGTGAGAAAAGGCTTCAGACAGAGTAGGAGAGGCAGTGAGAGAAGCAGTGGAGAGTGGGTGAAAAGTGTGATGTGCCCATTAGGGCTATTTACAAGGAACCTTCCTCTGTCACTCCGTCAGTGTGCTGGCACAGTGCAGGGCTTATAAGGACAGGTGATGAATGGAGTTGCTGGGCTCTGAATCCCAGCTCTGCCTCTTACTAGTTCTGTGCACTTCACCTATGTAATTAAACTCTCTGTGTCTTCGATGCCTCATTTAAAAATGGGGAAAATAAACTATCTTATAAATTACTTTGCAGATTTAATATGGTAATACAATTTGGGGAGAATCTATGGTATATATTGTGATCCTAAGTGCTGTTTATTCTTATTGCCTGTAGCAATGAACTCCAGGATGACTGTGTCTGTGCTGGCCTTTCTGGTCTACTGGAGAATTAAGAATTTTTGATGAGATAAGGAAAGCTTGAGAGATGAAGACCCTAGAGAGTAACTGGTCAGCGTATAAATATGGAGCTCTGAAATGGGAGATGAAATTGTGGAGGACATGTTCCTCTGTGTCACTAGAAAATCAATCTCACAGATGTGAGAGAGTATAGCAGTACAGTCTTAAAATGCAAGTAGAAACATTTAAAAAGCATTTGTAGTACAAATGAAAGGTGAAAAATAATGTCCTCATTTTGTGTGGTAGAATTGTGAAATCATGAAGTACCAGATATGTTAGATATATTATTAGAATATGAAAGTTCTCTTATTCCAGCAGACCCATTTTACAGATTCAGATTTCAATTTTCAGGAAAGTAATTTTCAATATCACATCTTATCCAATAAAAGAATTGGAAGAGAACCTACAGTTCCTGGCTCCAGTCTAGTGAACTCAAGTAAGCACAGCTGACACCAACCAAACTAGCACTGGCAACAATAGTTTATCTTATATGTGACTTTTCTTTTTCTTGGTAACCCCGCCCTGAACCTACCAGTGTGAATTTCAGTTTTATAAAATGGACCAAACCAGAGGTGTCAGAGGCTGGTACCTAGGCAGTATGCAGGGACAGGACAATAGCCAGGAGTCCCAGGAGCTGAGCTTTCCACATGGAGAAGTGAGCACATCAGGCAAACAGGTTATTAGTGCAGCCACTGGGGCCTGCCCTGAGGGTAGCAATACAGTCCATACTCCAAAGATGTACTGTAGAGATCTAAGCAGAAGTAATGTGTCAGAAAAACTGCAGTATTGCATTATGAGTAAACAGTGAGAGAGTATCCATTCCTAGGAAAGTAAAACAGCATGAAGTTGTGTGGACAAGAAATAAAACCAGAACCCAATAATGTCTACAGAATCATGGTAAAACCAGCTAACAGACTGACCCACTGCTGAATCTCAAATGCTCAGCCTCAGGCCCTTTTGTTTCTGTTAATGTTGAGGGCAGGTTGCTAAATGTGGGGCATAAAGGAACTTGCAGTGGGTGAAGCACCTTTAGAAATGTCAATTTAAGTGTGTATGAGAAGAGTAGGGAGAGTTATTACAGCTGTTCCGCACCTCTGGATGAATGCCCTATGAGGCTGTGATAATGAGTGCAGGTTAGTGCAATGATTCACAGACTGAATCATATGAACTTACAGTTACTTAGAGATACTCCTGGTTCTAGGGTAAAGGCAAAAGGGCCAAACAATTGGAAATCCTCTTCTCATTTTTCTTTTATCTATTTTTATATAGAGGGTTTTATACAAATTGTATTTGAGAGACTACAGTATTTTCAAAATATAATAACATTGAAAAACTATTATGAATATCTTGATTCCCTCTTACCAATTTTTTTCTTGTCCTGAGGTCCATTCCTTCGGTCTTGCTCAAAAACTAGCAAATTTTAGAAATTTATTTATATAATCTATGAGGTAATCAACTCAAGAAATCTAGTACTCACATAACATCACACATAGTTATTATAATATTATTGACTGTATTCCCTATGCTGCACTTTACAGCCCCATGACTGTTGTATAATTGCCGATTTGTACTTCTTAATCCCTTCACCTTTTTTTACCCATCCCCTAATTTCCTTCCATCTGGCAACTGTCAAAATGTTCTTTGTATCTATGATATTGTATATCAACTGCAATTAAAAATAAAAATTATTACAAAAAATATAGCAAATTCTATAAACTTAGTTAAACAGATTTTTACAAGTGATAATAGCTTTATTCATTCATTTAGTCATTCATTATCATCTATTTATTTTCTCGGCAAACAATGAAAGAATATAAAGTGCAGGAGAGTGATAATCTTGTATGGAGACAGACATCCAAAGGGACAACATGCATTCTACAATGAAAAGCAGGTGTGGCCCTGGCTGGTGTAGCTCAGTGGACTGAGTGTGGGCCTGCAAACAAAAAGGCCACCGATTTGATCCCCAGTCAGAGCACATGCCTGGGTTATGGCCCAGGTCCCCAATAGGAGGTTCACAAGAGGCAACCATACATTGATGTTATACTTCCTCTCTTTCTCCTTCCCTTCCCCTCTCTATAAAAATAAATCAATAAAATCTTAAAAAAAGAAAAAAAGCATGCACGGATTTCCATGAAGGAGCAAGTTCCTTCAGTGGAGGTTGATGTTAGGGGACAGTTAGGGACCTCCTATAATACATACATTAGGGGCCTGCAGGAGGATGTTTGTATCAATCATGAGAGAAGAAATAACTTAGAGTCTAACAGAACATGTTTAAGGGCAAACTGCAGTAAAGAAAAACAATCAATGTTTGGCTGCTGCTGGTTACTTTAACATTAAAATAGGCTCTTACTGACTTAAAGCTCAGTTTTAAGGATGTGCACGTTATCTCCGGGGCAGACTGTCAGGGAGGCTGCCTTGGCTTTGACCCTGACCACCACTCTCAATCCTTTATGTTATAGCTAGCTCTGAGCAGTCCAAACTTTAGGCCTTCTTGTATTAATAAAGGGTTTCCCCGATTTCCTTAAACATATGAACTACCACTTGCATGCACTTGTTTAAAACATTGTAGAAATGTATCATCCCACGTGAATATAAATTTTCAGGGGAAAGGCCTGGAGCCATGTCCTGTTAACAACAATGAGGAAATCTTACGATCACAAATATTTTGGTGTTGGTAGGATCACATATACAACTCCAGAGGGTATCACCTACAGTCTTTTTTGTAGCAGCAATTTGGGGTTCAGCCTCAGAGACAACTCATAGAACAGGTAAATATATACCACTTATCATTTACAATTGGAAAGTCTGTGATATTTGAAGTTTTCTAAAAACAACAAGAATGCTTATTAAAAGCTGGATTCAAGAGGAGTGAGTTTATTTATAGACATAAAATAAAGACTTACAAGTCTATTATAACTGCTTCTACTATGTTCTCAACTATCTTGTGCTTCTTCAGTGACTGGAAGTCAATGAAAACTTCAACATTGGCTTAACCACTACCAGAGAGCATATTTTGTTTTTATCCTCAGGAAGTTCAATCAGATCATAGAAATAGAAAAAGAAAAACAAAACTAAAAAAACAATGCATCCTATGAAACTAAAAAATGTAAACAAGTTACAAAAGTGGATTAGAAATCTGAAAAACCTAAGGCTTTCAGCTGTCACTACCTCAGGACATAGTACACTCTGAGAGAAAATTTAACACTCTCCAATATGAGGGGAAAGGCATTAGTAGACATACGCATACTAAAACAAAATCGGAAAAAAAAAAAAAAAAACTTCCTTGAAATTTTCTTAGAAAAGTAAGAGGCTCAGGTGTGTTTGTAAAGGAAATAAACCAAGAACAAAGAATGTGTGCCATCTACAAACCAGGGAACTGAAGGCAGAAGTGAAGGGAGCTAAGTCGCCAGATCTCAGCTCTGCTCTGCAGCGAGTCTGGAGAACGACCAGTCTCTAGAAAATGGTGCAAAGAGCTTGAGTCCCGTCGCCAAGGAATGATAACAAAGTGGAGAGGATTAACTCTTATGTGTTTATACTTAGGGATGGTAGAGTTAGACTTCTATCGGTGGATTTGTGCTTGGAGCAATAATAAACATATACATTTCATAAATAAAGTAGCAATTATTAAATACATGTGAAAAAGTCTCAAGAAAAAATGTAAATGTAGCTCATACCTGATTCAGCAGAGAAAAATAGCTCATACTCAAGGTACTATACTAGAAAGACAATATTCATTTAACTAAGCACTGGATGCACATTCGAGGATGGAAAAAGGTCACGCATATACAAGAATGCAATGTGACTGTATGTGTTACTTCTGGAGTGAACTAAACTTGAATTATAGTAGACTTATGGAAGAAACTGCTATTCTGAATTCTAAGCCTTATTCCAAAATATAACTTTATAATGTCTACATGTTCTACTTTCATTGAAACATAAAGTAAGATATCAAGCATTTTTTCAGAGGCTATTGATTCACTCAGATTGTGGCGTTCTACCAGAGTTGAGGTTTTAAGGCAGTTATATGCTATATTCTGTCGCATAATGTTGTCAAAGACACCTAAGAAAACATGTGGAAATAAGCATGGATGAAAAGGGTGGGGCAGGGGAGGGAACACAGGCTGCTATTTCTCTCTTTATAATTAGCCTATGTGCCATTTTAGCATGCATGCTGGAGATTGCCTATCTCTGATCCCATAGCATCTTTTTATTCTCTCTCTCTCTCTCTCTCTCTCCCTCTCTCTCTCTCTCTCTCTGTCTCTCTCTCTCTCTCTCTCTCTCCTGCTATGCAGTGAACTCTCATATTACAAATAGCTTTCAGAAAATTCGTTATCTGTCCCCTTTTAAAAATTCTAAGAATTTTTCTCCTGTGCTATCCAATAACTAGCTTATTTTCTGTAGAATTTCCTTTTATTCTGTTAGGAGTGTGTTGATTTTTTTAAAGACAGATTTTTAAAAATTGCAAAATTTTGTGGCTTGAGACATGTAGCTGAATTTACTCGTGCTTTATAATAAACAGTTTTGTTCTTGGGAAATAAATTGCACTAGCAAAATTAGAATTTACCTGTTTTTGAGGCCATTTCCGCCCTCCTGTTGGGACTTTCAAATTGCATTACTTTTTTTTTTCTCTGAGAAATGATGCTGTTAGAAATATGGTCAGGCTTCCTTTCTGAAATTTAAACACTCAGACCAGTTCATGATTTATCAATAGATTACTGTAGACTGATTTCAGAACTTTCTTTTAGGCTTTTAGCTTCACTAATTCACCAGCATTATAGTTGTTGAATATGTCACTATAATAATGATTCATCTGATTTGTTAGGGAAATGTGTGAAACCTGCACTGTTTCTAACTCAATTTGAAGTTCATAACTCTGCAAGGATTCAGCATATTAAAGAATTAATATGTGGTTCACAGTATGTTGTGAGAAAATATGATGAACAATCCTATTTGTAAATGATATTATGTAGAACATGTTTAACCTCCTTAAAAGAACAACACTGTCTAATAGCTCTAACATATGTGCTATCTTTATGCAGATAGATTCTGCTACTTATGTAGCCAACAGAAACTTTAAAAGATCTCTCCTTGGAAACAGCTCTTAAGCACTATGTTCTGGCTACTACATGATTTTGGAAGTAAAGTTGTCTTTCATTTACAAAGACATTCCTTCAACTGGAAATGAACTCTCCCTCTTTTATTCATCACTTTATTTCTACATTTATTCAACAGAAATTTATTTGTGTTCAGGTTACCATGATGAATGAAACATGCTGTCTTCTCAAAGTTTGTACAGCTTATTAGAAAACAAACATCTAAAGGACTGGAGCAATTTTTTTGCAAGTATAGTTGTTTTAATTGATGAAGCAATGATATGGCTCAAAGGGGAAAATAATAAGCTTTTTTTTAAAGGATGAATACATAATGCAGTGTGTTCTAGAATGAGATAATCACATCTACAAAGCTTAAGAGAAAACATCCAAGTGGGAAGTAAGTAACTTGTATCTCTGTACAATGAGTAAAGGTTACAAACCTGGAGGTAGAGGATTAAGTTAAGAGGTTAAGTAAATAATATAATATAAAGTGTAGATAAAATATGAACCATTAGCAATGTACAACACTTCCAATTTCTCAACATCTTTACCAACACTTGCTGTTTTCCAATTTTGATTATAGCATCCAAAATGTAAAGTGATATTTCATATATTCTTATGCACAATGCGTTTTACACTGCTTTACATTGAGCAGATTATAGATAGATAGATGGTAGACAGAGCATATATATTCACTTGTGATGTGAATATACATATACATATAATTTATATATGCATGTATATAATTTAATTTTTAATTCAAATAAAAACTAATTCTTATAGCCCAGAAACTCTTCCCCCAGGTATACACTCAACACAAATTTATAATATTTCAATAGTCAACAGAGAAATATTCTGTCTATAGAGTGATACATAAATTGTGTATATTCATGGGAGAAAATGCTATACAACAATAGGTATGAACTAATTATTGCTACTATTTCAAAACAGAGGATGAAACTTACAGAGACAATGCAGACAGAAAGCAAATACAAAAGACCACATAAAACATAATACTGTTTACGTTTCAAAAATAGGCAAATTAATGTCAGGTTAGAAGTAAGGATAGATCTTTTTATCATTGCAAGTGCCTAGAAGATCATAAAGGGAGGGTTTTAGGAGTGATAGTTGTGTTCTGTTTCTGGATCTGGCTGCTGATTACTTGGGTATGTTCACTTCATCAATATTTATCAAGCTGTACAGTTAAACTTTTTCCACTCTTCTTTATAAGTTGTTATAACTATCAAAATAAATAGAGATAAAACCTGCAATGTTTTTCTATTTGATAAAAGAAAAGCTTAATGGACTTAAAAAAATTGAACTACAGGAGTTTCAACCTTGGCCTGGGCCAATACTAAACATGAGCATGAAATATAATATTTCAACTATCAGTGCTCAGCCTTATATACATATTTTCATGAAGCGTGTTTTAGTGGTTAAAAAATATAGTATATGCATTATTTCTGCCATTCATGTGCAGTTAGTAAAGACTGCTTCCCTTTCTCTCCATTCACCATAATTGTGATACTGAGAAACTGAGGTTGCCATTGTGCTCAGCAGTTGAAGATGAAATATCAGAAGTAAAGATCATAATATCATTCTGCAATCAGGACATTTATAATTTCTCAATTTAACAGGAAATAGAAATAACTAGTTTTCCTGTTTTCCCATTTCAGAACAGCTAAGATGTGTAATTAAATATTCATTTTAATTGAGAGATTTTTGTGTGATTCCATGAATTACCATAAACTATAACTGGGAGGAAAAGGAGATATATGGAGGGTTTGATTTAACATAGTATATATACATGAATAATAGATATTAAAAACACATCAAAGAGTTTCAACTGTAAAGGAGTAATTTAATGCTATTTTCTCCACAACTGAAATGCACAACATTTTGGTATATTATATAAAATATAAATTTTGCAAACTCCTAGAAAAATTATATAGTTATCAAAATATGACTAGTCTATAAGGCTGGCCATGTAATAATGCCCCCAGCAACAGTATAAAGAGCTCATCAAAATAGAACTGAATGTAATTCTGTTATTTTAGATGATTTTACTTCTGAAAGGATATTCTATAGTCTCATTTGTAACATGTTACCTTATCTCACTTAACTTGCACACCAGGCCTGTACTGTATATATAACAGATGGCAGCATTCTTATTTTTAAATATAAAAAGTGAGACCCGAGCAAGGAGTTTAATTGAACTTTCAAGGATCCCACAGTCAGTAAGGCAGACTGGGAGCCAAGGTCTACTGATTCTTGAGCAGTCTCTGGACATCTGTAGTTCCAGAGTTTTCCCATTTTGGAGGAAAAAATACCTTTTCAGCCCATTAAATATGAAAGTTTTTCAGTCATATTTAACTCATCCCCAGCAACCTTGAATAATTAACTCTGATTTCTGTCCCAGGAATGTGCATTTTCAACAATTGTTGCTTCTCTAATGGTTACTCTGTAGATCACATTTTGAGAAACACTTGTTTTGGTCTTCATTCTATTTTACCTCAGTTCCTTGTTGTGCTCTGTTTGGTACTTCAGACTCTGGAAGGAGATCACATGGTGACAAGAAGAGAAAATTAGGAATGTTCCCCTCATTCACCTCAGGTTGTGTCTCTAACAGTTCCAGCATACGTGGAGGTAGGTTTCCATGGCTCCAGCCCACACCTAGAGCTCTACCTGGTTGCATGTTTCACCAGTTAACCTTGGTCTCTGGGCTCCAGGAACATCACATGCTCCCTTGGTCTCTACATCCCTAAGAGTGAAATGATTTTCCTCCTTTTACTAATGTTTGGGTTGCCACACCTCTTTTTATTTATTTATTTATTTACTTCATGGCAGACTTTTAACCAACTACCTGTACTAAGTTTTATTTTTCTTCCATATTTAAAATGAATTTCTCTTTTACACTTTGGACCTTGACTGTATAACTGCCACAGTTTTTTGTCCAGATGAAGTTAACTTATGATTTCAAATGTCATGCAAGTGCATTAATGCTATGCACTATTCCAAATCCAAGCTGTATTTATTACCTGCCAGCTGGAGTAAAGGACTCAGATAGGTCACAGGGAGCCAAGTGTAACATCACAAGAGTTAAACAGAAATGTTCTTGTGACAAGTCTTATTGAATAAGCACATGAGGATTTCATTTGTTTATTTATTAAAACACAAAAGATAGCACAAAGATGAAAATATGGCCAAAAATGCACTGTAAGTACTAATTGATTTTTCTTGCTGACTAAGGATGCTACAGAACATTAAACTAATGAAATAAGATTCAAAGGTTGGAGCAACTGGGTTTATTAAATATATATATATAATACAAACTCTTATGCTCTATTGTTTTCCTTAGTTTGCATTTTTTATTCCTCCTTTCTCATCATTGGATTAATAAAATCTAGAAGGTCTAAATTAAGGTATAGGCGTAAGCAAACATCCAATGTAGATTTGATGTGATTTTACAGTTCTAAGACCTAAGTTTACCTGAAGAGAAGACAGAAGAATATCTTTTGCCTCCATATGATTCATCACAGTTACCTGGAAACTGGATTATGCCCTATGAAAAATGCCTCACAGCACACTAAAGTAATTTCCTTTGGAGCATTCCCCATATTTCTCATGTAAACCTCGTATAGATGTAAGCAATCACTTAGTGTCAAGGTTTTTGCTATCAGCCTGATGTATTTTGACTAATGTACTTACCTCTTTTCTACTGTGGTATGTTCACTTTGGCTCCTATTTTCATGACTGTTCAATCCTTAAGAATAGCATTATCCTTTAAATTCTAAACTTAATCCTCCTTTGTTCTTTGTTTCACACTCACTACACAACCTTATTTATTTCCAGTTCTTCAGCTATTATCTGAAGATCACTGAGTAAAAAATCTGTAACTTTAATCTTATAACACTTCCATGTGATAAACTCATTTTATAAGACCTATTAGGTATTGGAAATCCAGTAACAGTTAATATTTCTGCAATAGAATTTATTTTATGTCTTATAACTCATGCCCCATTTTGACCAAGTTTTTTTTTTTTTTTTAATCAGGTAATGGTACTTTTTAAAGTTAAAAACAACAAAAACTAACAACAAAAACTTGGTATACACCAATAAGTCTTTACCCTATGTAAATAGTCACATATCCAGTCAACTGTAATTTAGATGTACCTTTAAATCTAATTTTTCTTTCTATCCATGTTACCACTCATGCATCCAGTGGTCATCATTATCTTTTGCTTAAACTTCTTAACATCTCCCCGTGCTAATGGGTTTATACCCATTCTAATCCATCTGCCACATTGCTGCCATTATTTTCTAAATCAAAGTCAGATCAGATTACTCTTCTGCTTAAAAAAAGAGACAGCATTATGCTAAGTGAAATAAACCAGGTAGTGAAAGACGAATACCATATGATCTCACCTATAAGTGGAACAGAATCAACAAAACAAACAGATAAGCAAAATAGAACCCGAGACTTGGAAATAAAGAACAAACTGACAGTCACCAGAGGGGAAGAGAATAATAGGGAAAGTAGGGGAAGGGTCAAGGCAACGAACATGACTAGAAGACTGTGGGCAGATCCAATGCGGTGCACTGATGGTGGGAGTTGGGGGATGGGGTTAGAGTGAGCAAGGGGGGGAAGGTGGGACAACTGTAACTGAACAATAATAAATTTTAAAAGAGAAAAAAAGAAAAAAATAATAAAATTGCTACAATTGAAAAAACGAAAGAAATGAATACATCTCTTTGGCTTGTAATTCCCACTGCCATGGAAAAAAAGCCCTTATTCCTATTCTTGTCTGCACATTCACTCTCATTTCTTACAGTTAGTCTAACACTGACTTTTGCTTCGTTGCATTGGGTAAAACAGACTAACTTTTAGCTCAGTAACTTTGCATTTGCAGCAACACTTGCCCTGATGGCCTTCCTTTCTTGTATGTATAGCATGCTCATATTCCTTTTTCAGAATTTAGAAAAAGTATGTCTTCAAAGAATTCCTCTTTAACAACTGAGGAGCAAGGCAGAAGCTTTCTTATCACATTCAACTAATTTCAAATTAATGACACATCATGTTTATTTAAAGACATGTGTTCTGGAAATTCAAGTGTACAGATAACATATCTTCCTCAGTCCATCTCTGTGTTGTCGCACTTACCTGATTTTATAAAAATCTATTACATAGCCTGTGCTAGGTAAATAATATACAGACATAGAGAAATCCCTATTCTATGACCACAAGGAATTCTTTCCACAAGGATACAGAGGAGAAGGCACATATAAACAACGTTAAAATAATATATGTGCACAACATAAAACCATACACATTGCATCAAGGTAACTCAGTAGAAAGAGTAATTATCTCTGGTTTTGGTATGACCAGGGAAGTATTCTTGTCAGGTGTGATCTCTGATATGAATTCTAAAGAATTAATTGACATGGGCTAGATGTGCTAGGCAGCAGATAAGGAGAACTTCCCAGGGATAGAGGATGATACATACAAAAGTAGTATCTGCCTATTGAATTACTTGTAATTTTCTAATCATTCATCCAACATTTTTAAATAACTATTATGTATAAGGAACATGTGGTGTTAATAATTCAAATATGCTCCTGCATTCAAACTTACCTTCTAATGTTATCTATCACTCAGGACCCAAATGAGAGATGATTCAGTAATGCCCAACAGAATGGATGCTCTCTCTTTCCCACTAATTCCTGGCAAGATTTAGCAATGAGGCAGCAAACGCAGTGCAAGCAATTCAGTGTATGATTGCCTCCCACATTAGCTAACCTAAAATTATCAGAGAACGCTGTGAAACACCTCCAAATGCACTAAGCTAACAAAAAGCAAACAATTTTTACTATTTAAAATCCCCAAAATGTTTATTTTCCCCTAGAAACATGAAGATGAATGGGTTTGCTGCTTTTTATCCCAGCATCTGTTCATTCCATTCACCAAGCCACTTAATCATGTTCTTCTGCCAAGAGTGACAGGCCACGTTTCCTAATGTGTTTAACAGTTAAAATTACAATATAGTAGATGTGATTTATTAGACATAGAACCTACAATTTGGGACCTTCCCAAATGATCCTGTGGGTTATTTTAGGCAAAAATCATCCTCTGAAAAGTGAAAATGTTTTATATAAATCCATTTAATTAGATGTACTAAAATCTAGGCAGACGAAATAGTCAATAATAAAAGAACAGTTTTTCTTTTTATCATAGGCGTGTATTTGCTGTTTAGCAACATATTTCTTTTCTAGATTTAAAAAATTTTTCAATTACATAAGGGAACACATATCTTTTCATATATTTTTTCATTGAATATTTAAGCTGGTTTTCAATTACAGAAGGAAATACATTTCTCTTTATGGATTTCCTTCATTGAATATTTAAGCTAGTTTCCAATTTCTGGACAAGCATGTACTATCAGTTTGCTTGACAGGAATTAGTGCACATGTTCAGTACACATTTCATTGTCTAGTCCAGCTTCCATTGTGTGTGAACTGTTTTTCAAAGTGCAGGAGAGTATGCATACAAGAGCTAATGTGGCTTAGCAACAAGAACGCCAGAGATCACAAGCGAGATTCTGATCATGGAAGGAAAGTACTTTTTCTGCCTGAGAATAGCATAGCAGTTTTATGTAAAGAGAGGGGGAAAAAAACAAGCCAACAGCAAAAAGACATTCTCCATGTCTATTGGGTTCATATGATTTACCCATCTGTCTTGCCATAGTTGAGAAAAACTTTTATCAAAATGTCCAAACATAATGAATAAAATATTCCCCTGCTTTGTCATGTGAGTTATAATTCATTGGTAAACCCATTATGTTAAGCAAGTAAAAAGCATGATTTTGTAAAGCTTATTTTTTGCATAATCTTTCTTGCTACATTACAACAGGTAGCTTTCCTATAAATTAACCATTGTTTATCTAACTGCTTGACCTCATTAAAATCCTGAAAGCTCTATTCTAACTAAACTTTGATAATGCCACATAGGCTGAGCTAGAGGTTAGAGGGAGTTTTGAGTGTTCTTTTATGAGAGACGGTTAAGAATGAATGGCATGGCATGGACAAAGCCAAAGCGGGGTAGAATCGAGGGTGGGAAGTGGAGATGGCTGGGGTGGGGGGCAGGGGTGGGTAAGTGGAGACAACTATACTTGAGCAATAGTAAAAAAATAAATGCCATGGACTTGCCAAATCATTGCAAGTGTTAAGTGTACTTAGCAGCTACAAATTCATTTACATACATGCACGTGCACACACACACATTGGTGTGAGTGGCTGTTGTTGGTTTTGAGTTACTTTGTTTTGTCAGACGAGAAAATGCCAATGAATAAGAACCTACCCTAAAATTCTACATTATTAGTTTCCCAAACTTAACCATTACATTCAACTGATAAATAACTAACCATATTTAATTACTTTATAAAGAGTAGTGATTCTTTGGAGCTAGTCTGAAAGCTGTTTTCTCATTGTTGTAAAGGATAAAGGAAACAGTAAATCAGTGTTTTTAATATAATCTTTGTTATACTTTTCCATTACCATGCAGTCCTCTTATACCTCCTTCCCCCACAACAATCACACCACTGTCCATGTTCATGAGTCCTTTTTCCTTTTTGCTCAATCCCTCCACCTCCTAACTAGCTGTCATCTGTTCTCCATCTATGAGTCTATTTTGTTTGTTACTTTAGTTTGTTTGTTAGATTCCACATATGAGAGAAATCATATTGTATTTGTATTTCTCTAACTGGGTTATTTCACTTAGCATAATGTGCTCCAGGTCCACCTATGCTGTCACAAAGAGTACATTTTTTCTTTTTTATGGCCAAGTAGAATTCTATTATGTAAATGTCCCATAGTTGTTTTATCCACTCATCTACTGATAGACACTTGGGCTGCTTCCATACCTTGACAATTGGAAAACACTGCAATGAACATAAGGGTGTTTATGTTGTCCTGAATTACAGTTCCTTCAGATATATTCCCAGAAGTGGGTCTACTGGTCAAAAGGCATATCCATTTTTAATTTTCTGAGGTATCTCCATACTGTTTTGCACAGCGGCTACACCAGTCTGCATTCCCACCAACAGTGCAAAAGGATTCCCCTTTCTCCACATCTTCTCCAGCACTTGATATTTGTTGATTTATTGATGATAGCCATTCTGACCGGTGTGAGATGGTATCTCACTGTGGTTTGAATTTGCATTTATCTGATGATTATTGATATTGAGCATCTTTTCATATGTCCATGGGCTATCTGTATGTCTTCTTTGGAGAACCATCTATTCAAGTCCTTTACCCATTAGCTTTCAAGCAACAAAAGGAAAGCCACCATTGAAATTACCTCTTTTCCAGGGGTATAATTTGACCTGTAATTTCAAACAAAGCAATGAACTAATTCTCAGTGGTTTCACAATATGAATAAGATGATAGATTTATGGGCAACCTCTTCAATGAAGTGGTTAAGGACTTTGAGATTTGGTCACCTCGCTACCTAAACAGAACAATTTATTTTTGTCTTTTTGTAGTTCCCCATTTTTAAAATATGGCACAGAAGAAATTGATTATTCATTATTAATTTAGGACATTGTATGAATAAAATAGCATGTGACTTCCAAAATCTGGGTCTGGTGCCTGTATTCTTTATTCCTGCCAAATGCTTCTGCTCTTGCTCACTCTTACAGAGCAGCAGGTTTGGGGAAAGAGATCCTTCCTGCTTAACGAAGACTGTTCACGTAGAACTGAATGGTGCTGGAAAGAGGCCTGAGTGAAGAGTTGGATATTCCTAGTTTGTTCCAGGCTGATTAGGATTATGACCTTGGGCACACTATTTTATCTTTATGAGGCTCTTTTTCTACATCAGTAAAATTCAGATGTGTCTCTGGCTTCCTGCCTCTTTCAATTTACTATAGTTATGTCATTATATGGTTAATTTTTTTCACAGGCTTTTGATTGCTATATTATGCTTTTATTATCATATAGTACTCCTAAATAAAAGGATGTGGTAAATGATATAATTCATTAAGAAAAGGTTTTTTTTTAAAAAATTCTGAAGTCTTTTGCCCTCCTTCACCTCCAAGAATGCTTATATACCCCTACCATAGTGACATTGGGCTTGGCCACATGACTTTCTCCAGGCAGTGAAACGTGAGCAAGGATAATATTGTGCTTTGTGTGTGGAAGTTTTCTAAGCTTTACAAGGAAGCACATGGTTTGCTAAGTGACCAGTCTCATTCCAGATCATTCCAGATTGAGCATGTTTTGTCATCTTGGGGCTGGATTGAAGATGAATTGATTCAAAGCCACGTCTGACCTGCAGTGGGCACATAATAAAGTTGTGTGTGTGTGTGTTTTTTTTTTTAAATAAGCCTTTGTCATTCTAAACCACTCGAATTTTGGTGTCATTTATTCCCATAGCATAATTAAATTTAATCTAACTAATCAATAGGGGTGTACTTCTCACCACTGTTCTGCTGCATGTTCTATTTGTCTCAGATTACAGACACCACTATTTCAGTAAATGTATTACTCATATGTCAGAGTTAGTTATTATTTCATTGTGTTCAGAAATATCTATGGCAGTTTTGTGAACATTTTGCCCATCCCCTCCCACCTATGCTTTCTGGCATGACCCACTCATGGAAGCCCCATGGCTACTTGTTGGGTTTGGACATAGGGGGCAAGAATAAGAGCTAGTGGTGCAGATGGAGAAAGAGGTCAAGAAAGTGCCCTGTATCCTAACCCACCTCCTCAGTGTCTTGACAGAGGCTGCCTTCCATAGAGCACATCCCTCTTCCAAGTTAACATGTTCTCTCTAAGCTCCAATGACACCGTGCCCTCTCCTGTCCTTTTCAGCTTAGATTGATAAATACCTTTTCATTGTTGTCAGTCCCTGGAAACTTCGTTACCCTCTATCTATGCCCTTAACCCTGCTCACACTTCTAACATAGGCCCTTTATTAATTCTACTCAGTTTGACCTTTCAGCCTGGAATCTGTTTCTTATAAGACACTCAGTGCTAGTGCCATACACACACGTGTGTGGCACATGTGTATCATACATTACATATATGCCTCATGTATGATGTATATCATATGACATATATTCTTGATATTTCTCTAGATGAAAGGCATATTATTCTTGTATTATATTAAAGTGAAATTAATTTGAACTATTATTTGATTTTATTAATCACAAGTGTTCAAATGGATGCATTTTAATAAAATACATTTAAATTCTAAATCAACCCATTGAAGTATACAGCACTACTATGCTTTTTTTCTTTTACTCAAATATATATACAATTTCTCAATAAAAACGTCTGACCATTTTTCATTGGGATTATGTTTTGGATATTCTTTACATATCTTTAAATGTCTGGTTGCACTTGGAAGTAGGATTTCATTACTTTATTTTCTAATGTGATTTCTGGCATAGATACAGTAATTTATATAACTCCATTATAACCAGTCACTTCCAAACACATTACTAAATCACTGCATATTAAAATAATTATGATTTTATTTGTGTTCTTGTTTTTGTGCCATATATGCATGGGGTGGAACTTCCACAACCATGCTGTTTAATGTAGATGCTTCACAATGATAAAAGAAGTTCCAGATTCTCGCCATGTTAATGCCTCCCCAGTAGTGGGAGTTTTGGTTTTCCTGCAAAATCAAGGCCTTGTTGTTCTCTCCTCATTTCTTTTGGGATGTTTTTCCTTGAGGACAGAGTCACTGCATTGAAAAAAGAATGTGGGACCTGTCCTGCTGGAACATGGGCCTGTGAAATAGACAGTGGTCTCTGTGAAGCTGGTTCGTAAGTATATTAAGACTCTGCATGAGGACCTGGATTTCCCTTTCTGTAGGTGCTAAGATTTTGATTCTACATGAGACAGTAACATGTCCTTACATTGACATTGGGTCCCTGACATATTCTCCAATTTAGCTTAACTTTGGTAACTTATTTTTTTGAGGATTTTCATTCACAAGGGTGATATGCAAACCACAGTTTACTTATTGCATCTGTTTTTTGCTTTAAAATTTTAATAAAAGGAAAATTATAAGTACAGTTAAAATATCCATTGTCAAAAAAAAAGAAAAAATTCCATAGTCCACTAGTCCCATGCCTTCCACTATTCATTATTATAAATTTATTATGTTCTGTAAGTTTTTATTTTATATATTCACATAAGTATATATGTATTCATGAGGAAAATACAATTTGTAGGTGTTTTAAATTTTTATGTATATAGCATATTATTTCGATATTTTGCTACGACTTCTAAAAATTTTATTCTTGACAATGCATATCAACCTACTTTATTTCATTTATTACCGTACATTATATCATTCTGCTAATCTCCTATAGTTTTACCAATTTCTGTATAGGCAGCCACGTTTTTGCTGTTATAAGCAATAAAGCAGTGAACAATTTTGTATTTGTCTCCTTATGCTCAAGTGGGAGGTATACTTCTGTTAGGGTAGACATCTGAAAATTGTTGGGGCATAGGTAGGCGTATTTACAATGTTGTTAGATTTAATTAAAGTGTCCAACAAAGAGGTTATGATAATGCACATTCCCACCAGTTGTGAATAAAGTTTGTATCCTTATTTATTAGCCAATATGTAGTGGTGCAGATATTGCAACACAGAAAAAAATATATTGTTTATGTCTAGAGTATATAAAGAATTCCCATAGCTAATTGAGAAAAAGACAAAAGATGCAATAAAACACAAACAAAGGGTATGCACAGGGAATTCATAAAAGATAAAGTCTGAGTATCAGCCAAGTGCAACTAATAACATAATGGAATGTCTCACAGTTATGTTGACAAATGTGAAGTGTCTGGAATCTATTTTCTTTATAAACACCAATCAAACCAGAGAGAACTAGTAATTATTTTGCTCTACCACATAGCTGCATTGTTATGTGTCTGATTTTAATAAGAAAGACTTTAGCACTTCATTATTCAGCACAAATCCATAGCCTGGATTCAAAGACCTTCCATAAATTTTAGATAGCAAACTTCTCATGTGCATATCCCTTTACTTTGCCTTGCCAAATGCATGATCTCTCCAAATCAGAAGCCTTACTGTTTTGTATATCTGCATGTTTTTTTCACCTTCTACTCCATCCACCTGCCATGGTGTCCCTGATATATTTGAACTGATATTTTCCCCCAAAATTGTGTCCAGAAACTTTCCTTAATTGTTCTGAAAATAACATACAGGGGTTATCTTAAAACTCCAGTAAAACATGTTTGAACTACCACAGCTACACAGTAGTTAAAAGTCAAAAAATTGCTATATTTAAAATATATAATGAAAGGCTTAAAATGACCCAAATACTGTGTTAAGCAATGTGTACATGTATATCTGCATATATACACATATATAGCTGTGTATTCACAGGCAAACAAACACACATGGATAATCACATTAGATATTCACAAAACACCTGTGAAGTAAATAACTTTTTATTTCTATTTTGGAAAATAGAACCCTAAATGAAGATGTGATAACTAATCACTTATCTATGGTTTATTGATCAACACAAATGAAACGTAAAAGGTTTTTCCTTTTTTAATCCTAAAAATTAGGTTTTACCTGATGCCAAGAGGGAGGTATAAATGCATTTTTTACTGCATCCTACTCAAGTTGGTAAATATGTGTCATAATGGCGTAGCTCAGTGGATTGAGCGCGGGCTGCGAACCAAAGGGTCGCAGGTTCGATTCCCAGTCAGGGCACATGCCTGGGTTGCAGGCCAGGCCCCTAGTGGGGGTGACATGGGAGGCAACCACACATTGATGTTTCTCTCCTTCTCTTTCTCCCTCCCTTCCCCTCTCTAAAAATAAATAAATAAAATCTTTAAAAAAAAAAAGAGAATAACTACTTTAAAAAAAAAAAAGAAGTGCTAATGCCTATCTGAAGAATTTAAAATGACTAGTAACATGTATGGGACTGGAGAGATATTATCGAAGTTGAGAATATCACCAGGAAACCAGGAATAGAAGGAATAGGCACAGCACAATGTAGTTTTTGTGATGATGTCAAATGAATAATAATTTTTTTCATCCTACTTTTTGAAAGGTTAAGGAGGCAGAAAGAATGCAACTTCTTGTCTGCCCTGAAGGGAAAAACGGACAGAGGATATATTTAGCACTTTTTCCAAGAAAAATAAACAAACGTACCAGGCACAACCATTTGAAAAACTGGCTCCAAGGGAAGATGGGCAGTTAGTTACCTGAAAGTTATCAAAAACAAAATACCGACCAATGGCGGTATTTTCTTCTCTGGAATTCTGTATTCTGGAGTTATTATTTTGGCAGAAAAGACTGTCCTGGTATCCCTGAACAGAAACATCCGGAGTGCTTTCCACATGACTGTATGTAAATGTGTTTATGTCCGAATTAATTAATCAGCCAGGTGCAGGGAGAACTGGAGGATAATCCTGGCTGGAGGGCCTCTGTGCCACTGCCTGGCGGCTCCCAGCCGGCCAGCGTGAGAAGCTATTTTTATTATCTAGTAGCGCACGTCATTGCTGAAACTCCAAAGTTTCTGGCTAAATGAGCTATCGTTTATTGAAATGATTCTTTAACTTCCACCCATATATTTGTTTCCATGGACTTTGACTTCAAATGTACTCTAAAATATGTCATTATGATATTTTTTCTATTGTTTAATATTTCAAAATAAGCATATGTGAAAGAAATCCCCATTTTAATCTCTTAAAAGAAATTTGAGAATAAAGTTTAAGAAAGGTAGAATTACTTCTCTCCTAATACAACATTAATAATCATAACAAAAAGAATTGCAATTTAGCATGCTGAAATGTTTGAGGTGAAGAGGCAAATTATTTCTTCTGAGTTAATGAGGTGAGGGGATCTGTTGATCACAAAGAGTGTGATGGGGTTGCCATTGTCATCTGTTTAGGTAAATTGACTTGATGATAATCCCCCTGGCTGCACGTCACAGATTTTTTTCCTAATTGTGAATTCCTCCTTTTCCTTAGAGCATTTACTTTATAACATAGTTGACCATTGAACAACACAGATTTGATCTGTGACCACCCAATTACATGTGGGTTTTTAATAACTATGCAGTCAGCTCTCTATAGTCTGGGTTTTGCATCCATCGATTCCCAACAGCAGATCAAAAATGCTGGTTTTGATTGGTGGTTGGTAAAATCTATGGATGAGGAGGGTTGACTGTATAGTTACTGAAAAAAATCATATATACGTTGTTCTACGCTATTTTATATAAGGGACATGAACACCTGAGGGAGGGAAATGAGCATGCTGCCTACTTTGCCAGCCCCTGCTGAGTGCTCGGTCAGCTGTGACAAGTGGGGGAAGGGCAGCAATCCAATCTCACAGGTGAGTTCCAGCAAGTGCCAGAAAACAGAAATGAACACATATCCTATTACTTCAGACTGCATTGGGAAGACCAGAGAATTTCATTTATATGATTTTGACTGAGTGTTGTTTAATTCTTTTCTATAGAAGCCAACTCACAGGTCTGGCTACTCAAGCACAGAAAATTTTCCAAACCTCTTAAATGCAGTTGCTAAGAAGCCTCCATACTCCTACTTTAAAGCGTTCCATTTGCCTCTAAATTCAAAAACAATAATATCACGTTGGCATCGTGTGTATATTTTAGCACCAATAGACTTCAGCAAATTTAGGAGAAAGGATGGCAATCAAAAAGTCAAAAACATCACCAGACTTTGCTTAGAGGGCGCATGGACCAGGCGCATCTATCTCAGGGTGAATAGGGATGCAGAACTCTGATGGCGGTGGCCTCAGTGGTGAAGCCAGGCCCTAGCGTTTCCTCTGGATTGGTGCAGATGGAGTCTATGCCTCATTTCCCTGTCTTAATGTACTGACTTCCTCTCTGCCAAATGCCAACTCTTGATTTTTTTAATTGTTTCCAACTTTAAAATTAAAAGAGTCAGTACTTCTGGTTTTCTAATTTTTTATGGGAGTTAACTTTAGAAGTCAATATGATTTAACATACTGCCTATCTTTGTCAGCCAAGAATCTGAATCAGTTTGCAGCCAAGTCTAGACATGTAGCTGGCACTGACTGGAGCAGAGAATTTTTGTGGAAGTCATGCTAAGGGCAATAGCATTTCCACCCGTGTTTTCAAACCTCAACCCAGGTGGCCCCAGAGTGTCCTGCCAATGCTCTAATTTTGCTGTTTTAAATGGCGCTTTGGCCTTTTTCAATAGCACTAGATCTAGCTATTCCTCAAAATAGGTTTCTCGTTTCTGTTGTATGGTCAGCAAATAACTTAGATTTGTTTCAGGCAATGACAATAAATCTTTTTCTTTTCTATTTAAAAACTACTGATGTTCTTAAATTTTTGTTTAAGAAGAAAACCTAGAAAGTTAGGAAAACCTCCTGGCTTACACTAATATGTTTGTGAATCAGAGAGCTGTGAAAATAATCATGTTTGGGTTTTCTATATTTATAGTTGCATTTCCTTTGATTCCTTTAACTATAAATGAATGCAAATATATCCTGATATCAGAGTTAAAAATTTGGAATTTTGATTTTAGCATTTCTCATTTAATTCAGGGATTCCTTGGGAGTGACCAAAACCTCTTTTCTAAAGCTCCGAGTGTTTCATGTGGAATAGGCTCCTTTAGATGCAAACATATAGATAATAGTAATAACTTCTTATTACTGCTTTCTGAAGCAATAGGTCAGGTACTCTAGATTTATTTTCAGGAATGATTTCACAATTGCTCTCTGGATAATAAATTAAAGCACATGAAATTGTAATTTTTGAATATTTTATTTTCTATATCAGCACTGCAATACTGCGTTGAACCTAGTACATATCCCTGACTCCATTTTGCTAAAGAGAAAACTATGGATTAGAAAGGTTAAGTAACACACTTTAAAAAGCACAAAGCCTACAATTAACACAAGTATTCAACACAGTCTCTTCTGAGTTCACACTCCACTAACTTGAGGATTTACTGACTTGAGGTTTAAATCTGAGTGTCTATTTGTTTCAGGTCCCTTTAGCTGTCACCGTTCCTCTAATCGGTTCAGTTTGGAAAAATAGCCCGGATAAAGAAAGAGTCCTGTGTGAAGGTCAGATTCATTTCTTTTTCTGTAAAGTGTGTGCATTCAGGCCCTTTTAGCTTGGTTTTAGGTACACAACATTTCCATGACTAGAGAAGGGAAAACCCATACTCCAAGAGAAATCAGGCTGAAGGCTTCTTGGGCTAAGTGCCATTTTGAGGTGTGTTTCTTAAAAAGAATTTTAAATATTTTACTTATTTCTTTCTTTAGAGAGAGGGGAAGGGAGGGAGAAAGAGAGGGAGAGAGATATCAATGTGTGGTTGCCTCTCATGTGCCCCCTACTGGGGACCTGGCCCGCAACCCAGGCATGTTCCCTGACTGGGAATCAAGCCTGCAACCCTTTGGTTTGCACGTAGGCTGGCACTCAATCCACTGAGCCACACCAGCCAGGGTTTGAGGCAGGTTTTGAAACCCAGATTGGGTTTTGGACTGCTCTAGATGGATCTTCTCAGTGCACATGCCTGTGTAAGTACAATAAGTGTTAGTGTGATCAGTGTCAGTGCAGATTTTTTACCTTAATATTTCCTTTTTTTCTTTCTTGCTCCTGACAGTTCCATGTCAGGGTTCCCACTCTTGCTTACCTGTTAGTGTATTCAGACATGAACAGAGTTATATGTGACCAAATCTGAAAACTGTCAATTGCATAAACTATATGACCAAATAAGTATTAAGTTTTGCAAAAGGGATAGGTATAAATAACTCAATCTTTAGTAGTGTCTACAGACATTTTTAAAATACTTTTTCATTGTTGACACCATTACAGATGTCCCACATTATTTCCCCTTTCCCCCTCTCAACCAAGTCCTTATCCCACCCTTGGCCTTTACCACATCGTTGTCTGTGTCCATGGGCTTCACATATATGCACATGGAAGTCTGTTCAGAAAAAATGGTCTGTCCAGCCATTGTTAATATAACTAGAATGGTTTGCCCAACATCAGTGTAACCTGTCAGCCAAGGAGAGTGGACTGGAATGTGCATGTGTGAAGAATGATGACTTCACTGTGCTGGTCAGTGGAGGTGGTAGATGCCATTGAGTGAGCATGTGTACTAGGTAGCCATTGCATTCAAAATGACTGAGCAAGTAAAGCAATGAATCTGCATCAAATTTTGCATTGAGTTTGAACATTCTTCCACAGAAGTATTCAGATGATTCAGAAGCCTTTTGTGGATGATTCATTTAGTGCAGCGCAAATAAAATTGTGGCACAAATGCTTCAAAGGTGGTCAAACATCTGTGGAAAGTGACCACACTCTGGAAAGCCTGCAGCAAGAACACCTGAGAATGTTGAACATGTAATAGGCTTCATTCAACAAAGATCAGCGACTGGCAGGGCAAGAACTAGACGCTTATCTGAGGATTCCAAAAACTGTGTCTGAGATTTTCAAGAAGGACTTTGTCTTGGCAAAATTTGTTCCATGGCTTCTGCTAGCACAGCAGAAGGAACATCATGTGATAGTTGCTAATGATTTGATTCAAACTGCCACAAATCTACCAGATCTCCTCAAGAAGGTCATAACCAGAGATGAATTATGAGTCTATGACTGTGTTCCAGAAACAAAGGCCCAGTCATCCCAATGGAAGTCACCTGGTTCTCCACACCTGAAGAAGGTACAGCAAAGTTGCAGCAAGATCAAGGCTCGGTTAACTGTGTTTTTTTTTGTTTTTTTTTTTTTTTAATTGGGAGGGTGTTATCCATCCCCTCCAGGCCAAACAATTAATAAGCAATACTACCCCTCGGGCAACTCGTGTTTGACAACTTCATCAGGACGACATATCTGCTCATGCATCATGTTTGGCACAGAGGTTTTGGCAAAACATCAAATCACCCAGGTGACTCCACCCTACTCTAGCCCAGACTTGGCACCCTGTGACTTCTGGCTTTTCTCATAACTAAAGTCATCTTTGAAAGGGAAGAGATTTCAAACCATCGATGAGATTCAGGAAAATACAACAGGGCAGCTGATGGTGATTTCAACAAAGGATGTTACAGAATTACAGTGGAAGAGATGCTAATATGACTGTGTCCTTGTACAAAGGGGAAATTTGAACACAAGAGTATGCACAAAGGGAAAAACACCACATTAAAATTGGAATTAAGATACCACAAGTCAAGGAGCTATTAGAAGTTAGGAGAGAATATTGTTACAGATTCTGCCTTAGTGCCTTCAGAGAGAACATAGCCCTGCCAACAACTTGATGTGAGACTTTAAGCCTCCACAACTGAGACAATAAATTTTTATTGATTAAGACAACCAGTTTATGGTACTTTGATATGACAGCCATAAGAAATTAATACAGGCATATTTACAAAATAGTAACCATCAGTATGGTCCATTGCTTACCAGATGACTGGAACAAGCAATGTTAGTTAAAGGAGTTTGAAGGATGGAAGATATTATGAAGACAAAGTGTGAGGAGAAGTCTGAGGAAGGGAGAAGGAGAAGGTGTTGGTTTTCTAATAAAAAGTCAACTTCATCCTGTTTTTGTTTCCTGCTGACAAAGCTTACCTTCCAGTCCTAAGTACTGAGAATACCTGATTTTTACCTTTCAACTCTTCCTCTCTGGCAGCTGTAGACCAATGGCTTATGACCAGGTGCTGGCCAATTGGAACTGAGAAAAGTCTTCAGGAGCTTCTAGAAAACATTTCATCTGCAATAAAAGGACACAAAAAGGGAATGCTCTGTTTCTTCTTCACTGTATGTGGTTATATTTAAGTGAAGCCAGAACTTCTATACTTGGCCTACTCCCCTGAGGAAAGAAATCGATGAAACACAGAGGATAACAGGTATAAGAAGCACTTGAGTTCCTAGAAATGTGATGTTGCACTAACTCTCAACACACCTTGCATCCAGATTCCATACACATAAGCTAAAATAACTCCTTAACACTTTTAGTTACATATTATGTTACTAACAGAGATAAAGGTGTTCTGAATGATAGGGAAAGAATGAAGGAACACAGTTAGGAGGGCAAGAGAAGGGCATTATTGTGGAAGTGGAGATGGAGGTTCAAACTATCTTCAGGATCCACCTGAAAATTGTTAAAAACATTTCTTACTGAAGAAACTAGCTTGACTGGAGCATCCACAAGGAAGCCATCACTGATTTGCATTCCTCCCTTTTTTAAGTTCCTTTCCTCTTCCTCAGCCTGAATTACCAAACACTTAAACTCTGTCATTGAAATGTCATTTTCCTTTGTTTGTGGATAATAGTCACTGAAGTACAACATTCTCATTTAATTTTCTGTCGCACCATTCAGTATCACGCTCAGTGCTATGTGGGAACTCTTTAGATAGTTATCTTATGGTTAAATACAAAACAAATAAGGGATGGAGGCATTTTCATTGCTTCATTTATACTTTCATATACCTAGACACAATAATTTCAGTTCATTGATTTCTCTTTTCTGTTGTTTTCTGTACCAGGCACGCTCCTCTGTGTTGGGGAGACAGCAGTGATTTGTGGCCTACACACAGGAGAAATACATTGGGTATCTCTCACAGTGTAAGATACGTGGCTAACTTGATCAGATTTTGGCAGAAATGTTGAACATAGATTGTATAAGAATAGGTTAGAAGAAAGCAATGAGCAAATAATTTTGTAATAGTGCTGGTAATAGATAAAAAAGTTTTGCTGAGAATCAGTAAAAAGTATGAAAAAATAACAAAAGAGATGAAGGATGTGGCATGGAGTTGGGGAAGAAAATTAATTTGCGGATTGCACCTAGGTTTTTGGCTTAGGTTATAGGATACTTACTAGGTGAGATAAGAAATAAAAAGGAAGAACGGAGTGTTTTTTTGTTTGTTTGTTTGTTTTAACAGATTGAGAAGACATCAAGTTCAAGGTGCATATGCTCTGTCTATGTTCCAAGCTGAGGTTAGAGTGTAACACTGCTTCTCTTGAGGGAATGGGGACTGGACATCCAGTTAAATCTAGCACAGTATTATCCTTCATGGGAAAGAGAGGAATTTTTCATGGGATTTGAAGACATCTTATGTTTGTCATGTGATTATTTTATCTCAGTTTTTAAGTAAAAGGTACTTCTAGTTCCTTGGGTTTGTATTAAAGGAAACACATAGTTTATCTGAAAGATTGTGATAAATTTCATGTTACTGAGAAACTTTGGTTTCACGTCTTCCCTGCAGCCAGCTGACGATGCAAATGAATGCATGGAAGCATAGGAAGTGTGTGCTTTGTCATCGAATATATTATGCACTTAGGGCTCTTTCCTAGTAAATATTCAAAACAAGTTCTCTCTTAGTGGCTTCAGTAGAAGAAAATGAGCAAGAATATCTTTACAGTATCACATTTCTGGTATTAAGACTAAAGGTTAGTTGCCATACTTGCTATCATTTCTGATATGTCAAGGTTTATAGCTTATCAAATAATGCCTAGCAGAAATTTGGTATGTCTTTTTTAGCTTGATTTTTACAATGCTTTTATTTTATGAAATCTATATTACAAAGAGTTTTATAAAGTGAATAATTTCCTTAGAAATTTGAAAGAATTCTTGGGAAGCCTCTTTAACACAAATCGAGAAGTGGCATTTTCCACCATGCTAAATTTATTTTAGTATTTATCATTGAATAGTTAGAATCATATATTTACAACTAATGAATCACTTAACTGATAAAAGAAAGAGGGGAAATAAAGAAACTTCTAGGTGATGAAACCAACAGGAGAAGTCACAAGCATGCTATACATGAGGAGTGGTGGGATCCACAGCTAGAATCAATGGGAAATAATATCGGAAATGTGGGGAAAGGACACATTGAAAACACTAAATTTCATAAGAAGAGTTAAGATTTAATATGCCTATAAATAAGTACATGGTGATGCTCTAAGCAAAGACATGGCAAAAGAAAAGTAATACATGAAAATGAAATATTCAGAAGAACAAACATATTCATGGAAACATCACCTCTACATGAAATGTAATACATACAGGACACTATATACTATATAAAAGCACAGTGCGCATAGTGTCCAATATAACTTATATATGGTTTATATAGTATTTAATACATAAAACACACTTATCATTTAAAGTGAGTACTATAATTTATAGCATCCACTATAACATTTATAAAATAGTATATATTATAGAAGAAAAACTACACCATATATAAATTATAATTCTATATACTCAGGCTTTAAGAACTGGACTGAGCAAAATCATGAATAGAAAAGTAGAAGAGCCCTGGCTGGTGTAGCTCAGTGGATTGAGCACGGGCCTGCAAACCAAAGGATCGAGGTTCAATTCCCAGTCAGGGCACATGCCTGGGTTGCAGGACAGTTCCCAGCATGGGATGCACAAGAGGCAACCATACATTGATATTTCTCTTCCTCTCTCCTTCCCTTCCCCTCTAAAGATAAGTAAATAAAATTTTTTTAAAAAAGAAGAAAAGTAGAAGAAATGAGACCAGCTGTTTCCCTGAATTTCCACTTAAGATAACTTGCTAAATTCAAAGTAGTGGCTGAGAGGCTAAGCTCAAAAGTATTAAAGAATCAAGTGGACAAAGTTGGAGTTAAAGACTTAACTGAAGACTAAAACATCCAGTAAGCACCTAGACTTCTGTCAGTTCTGTCCAAAGACAGCCAATTGCAAAAGAATAAACCAAAAATATACAGATACTCTTACTGAGGTAATCCAAAATATAAGTCAGTTCAATGTTGATTCCATCACGATAATTTATTTTTTATCCCAGTAGCCTGCCATGAGAAAAGTAAATTGTTTCTGGAAGAAGGTATTACTATACAATGATTAAAATTGTATCCCCAATGTTAGTAGAAGTCTTACTTTCTATTAAAAATGCCTAGAAACAAAAGCATAAAAAAGAAAGAATAAAAATATGATAGAAATAGTCCTAATGGACATTCAGATAATTGAGTAAATAGATAAAGATACTAAATAATTGATTAGCTTTATCAATAAAGTAGATGAAAATAGATAACTAAGCAGAAAAAGAATATAAAAATGATCTAAAGGAAATTCTGAAAGAAAGGAGGAATATTTAGATCTCTATAGTTGTTTGTAGTAGCATATTAGACAAAATATGAGAAGAACTTAATATGCAGAAGGATGGGTTAGATGAAAATGATGAACTGAAGCATAAAAAAAGGCTTTTTAATAGAGGAATCAAAAATGCATGTGAAACATGGTAAAATATCAGCATAGTATCATTGTGGTTCTAGAAGGAGATGAGAGTGGTAACAGTGTAATGCCCTAAATATTTATATTTTAGAAAATAAACGAGTTTTTTAAACTTAAAAAGAACCAAAAAATTTACAACCACTATTGTAAATCAGATAAATTTTGCTACCTTGAAAACAATACCTTTATAAATATATAAACAAATATATATATAAATACTTTTATAAAAATATAAAATAAAAATATAGTTTCTTATCTAGAATAAGAAACTGTATATTCAGTGCATTTGACCAACAAAGGTTTAATGTCCACAATATATACAGAAGAGAACTAAGATCAAAAGAGAAATAACTCAGAACTAAAACTCTTTGGATTTTTATTGAGATTTTTAAACATGTAAGGTCATATTCATCTAATTGTAGAAAATTGTTGCCAATTCTTTTCTTAAAAATACAAATCTTTCTCTTCTCTTTTTGTGACTTTCAGATATAATCATTTTAGCAGCCCCTTGAGTGTGTCACTCGTGGAAACAGTTGGGCTGTAGCCCACCATGGTCTGAAGCTGTCCACTGGGGACACTGGCTCTGGGACCTCCTAGAAGATGCAAGATCAGACCCTGCCTATGCCCTGCCTGGGGACACTTGTCATGAGCTACAAAGTGGTCTGCAGATGGCTGCTACTTGCGCTGTACTTGGAGCTTCCCAGGAGAGGCCAACCTGTGAACTGAGACTAGTTTCCACAAGTATCAGGCCTAGAGTCACTTAGCAAGAGCTACAGGTATGCAGAGGCCAGATTCTGCTTGTGTGAGAGCATTTAGTTGTCTGTAGCATGGGCAAAGACAAGCTGTTTTTGTGGAAAACCCACTGGAAAAGGATGAAGTGGGCATGTAAATTGGGTGGGGCAGGGTCTCAATGAGTCACCAGCAGGGTGAACAAGATTAGCCAAGTTAATTGAGACCTAGATGTGATGCATCCCTGCCCAAGTCAGTGTGGGGGAGAGAACTCAGCAAAGGAACAATGGCCTCTGCCACCATTTCTGTTTAGAAGAAAACTGACCTTCCAACCTTCAACCTGAAGCCAAACAATTCAGTTCCTCCTCACATATGCCTGGCATCTTTCGAGCTGCTGCCCCAGCACTGAAATTCAGAGGGACTGAGTCTGAGTAAGTCTGTGCACGGAGACCCTTTCAGAGGAACTGCGTGAGACTCCAGAAACTTTCCATCTTACTCAGCCACAATCCTGGCTGGTTTCTCCAGCCAGAAGTTAGGGAGACTTCTCTTTTTGGCATTGAAACTCTGGGCTGGGGTGACTGGTGTGGGCTGGGACCCCTCGCTCCTCAAGGGGGACTTCTACAGCTGAGATATCAGTCCTGATTTTAATCTGATATGCGTGGGTGTAGGGCCAGCACTTCCATGGCTGTGTTCCTCCGAACAGTCTTGGTGTGTCTTGTTCTTCACATCCTTAGTTGTAGAACTTCTATTCAGCTAGATTTCAGGCCTTCTGAATGATGGATGTTCTGTAATTTAGTTGTAAATTTGATGTGGTTGTGGGAGGTTCCTTGTACCATGTATGCCACCATCTTGACTGGAACATTTTCATATCTTATGTATTCATTTTTACTTGTCCCAGATATTTGCATTTTTTCTTTATACTTTTTTAAATAGTTGTTCAAGTACAGCTGTCTTCACCCTCCCCCATCCCACCCATTCCTGCCTCCCACCCTCAATCCTACCCACTTTGGCTTTGTCCATTTGTCCCCCGTACATGTTCCTTGATGACCCTTCTCCTTTTCCCTCTGCTCTCCCCTCCTCCTCCCCTCTGGTCACTGTCAGTTTGTTCTTTATTTCCATGTCTCTGGTTATATTTTGCTTACTTGTTTGTTTTGTTGATTAGATTCCGCTTATGGGTGAAATCATGTGGTATTTCTCTTTTGCCACCTGGCTTATTTCACTTAGCATAATGTTCATGTGATTTCCTTTGCGATTTCTTCCTTGACCTTTGGTTGTTAAGGAGTTTGTTGTTTATTGCATATTTATAAATTTTACTTCTCCTATTGATTTCCACTTTCTTTTTTATAATCATAAATGATATTTTGGATAATTGTAATTTGTTAAAAGTAAGACTTGTGTCTTAACATGTGATTTATCTTTATAGATGTTTATAAGCACTTGGGAATGTATATTCTGCTATTGGTGAAGCTATTGCAGAATATTCTGCTATTCTGCAGCTGGATTCGGTGTTGTTCAGTTCTCTATTTCCTTATTGACTCTTCTGTAATTACTAAAAGCAGGTTATAAAATATTCCACTATTGTTGTAGAGTTATCTGCTTCTCCCTTTAACTCCACCAATGTTTGCTCCATATACTTAGGAGCTCTGATGTTTGGTATTTATATTTTTATAACTATTGTATCTTTTTGGTTGACATTTTTATCACTATACAGTGTCCTATTTCTCTTATAAAAGTTATTTGAAGACTAGTAATTTATTTTCATAATGCATTCTCTATTATACAATTTTATTTTAGTTTGATTACTTGTATAATTTTCAGTATTAGACAAAAGATATAAAATGCCTCAAAGCTTTCTGTAGTATACTTAATGATTTTTTTTATTTTGCCTATGTAACAATAGCCATTAAGTTCATTTATTTTGTAAATAGAATCAGAGTTTACTTGAATCATAATCATAATATTGAAAAATTTGTAAAAATAAGTTCTGTATTATTATCTTTGAGATATATAACAATAAAGTCATTATAAAATAAAACAAAAGTATTTTATGTCTATGGTTCTTACCACTTTGAGTTTATATATTATTCAAAGCAGATATACTATTAAGTTCAAAGTAAACCTTAATTTATTTTTTGATAGAGTGTATTTGTTTAATATTCTTGTTCAAATCAGAACTGCTATTTAATAAAGTAAATGATTTTAATAAACCATGATTGAGGAACTGGATATTTTGGAAAACTATTTTTTTGATAACTGCTAGTTACAACTTTAAATGTCCAAGAAGGGGAAAAATTTGTCATGCCTTTTTGGTTTAGTAATAGCTGTACTGAGATACAATTCATGTACTATATTGATGAGGATCCTGGCCAGCATGATCCATGTGTTGTGGCTGCAAGAGACAAATTCACATGGACTACAGAAGTCCTTTGGAGAAAAAGGAACAGCATGGCAGCTCTCTAAGTGAGAGAGAGGGCCGCAGCCTCTGCCTGGACAGGCTTTTATTGCTTTTCTGGGTACATTACATTGAGGATGGTCCTCATTTACTATGCACAGGTTTGCTGTAGGTGATTGCCTTTTACAGATAACAAAAGAAAGAATGTTGCTAATTACTTCAAAGGGAAGGATGTTGCAGACCAAGGGGAAATATGGTTGAAATGGTCACACTCCATACTTGGGAGGTTTAGCACAGATTTTTAGGAAGTTAAAGATATGCAGAAAACATTTGCTGCCTCAATCTAGGGTGAGAGGGTTTTAGCAAAAACAAGTCTCATAGCAGCCTAGGTACAATGCAGGCCTGATTTGCCACAGGAGAGCCTATCCATGAGTGTGGCTCCTGTGTGCCAGACCTAGCTTCCCACTGGCTTTTCCGAGTGGGAGCTGGGCTACATTCCCACACCATGTGGGATGGTTCCCTATACTACATAATTTACCTTTATATGGTGCATAATTCAAAAGTTTTTATTATATTCACAGAGTTGCACAACCATTATCACAATTAAACTACATCTTTTGTTTTGCTTTTAATTTCTGGATTTTTTCCAGCTTTACTATGGTATAATTTACAAAAATATATCCATTTGAAGTGTTGAAAGTAATAGTTTGGTATGCATATAAATTGTGAAATGATTACTAAAAAAACATGAAGGACTAAATTTGATTCTATGAGAGACAAGAATTGAAGAATTATACCTAAAAAAGGTACCAGGTTGAGGGGCTTGTCATGAAAAATATTTCCAAACTTCAAATAATGGGAATAAATTACTCCAGAACAAAAGAAAAAAATGTATAATTAAGTTAATTACCACATCCGTTACCTCACATACCTGCCATTTTTATCTTTATGAAGAGAGCACTTACAATTTACTGTCATAGCAAATTTTAATTATAAAATACAAAGTTATTAACTAGAGTCACCATGTTGTACATTAGATCAGCGATTTTCAATAGACATGCCACAAGAATTTTTAAAACATGCACTACCTGTCTATTTAGTCAGGAGCACTGATCTCTTTATCCTTAAATTGTAAAAAAAAAAAAAAAAAAAAAAAAAAAAAAAAAAAAAATTACAGCAGCCAATGCAACAATAGCTGTCTGGTGTGAATGAGTCAAAATTATATGTCTTTTTTTCTGATTGGCAAAATACATGCTATTTTTAGTGTATCACAGAATTTTAGTAATTAGTTTATGTGTGCCATGACATAAACCTGGTTGAAAATTGTACATTAGATCTTTGAAAGTCATTCATATTATAACTGTAAATGTATACATTTGACCAACATCACCCCATTTTTTTCCACCACTCAGCCCCTAATAAACACTGATCTACTTTTTCATTTTGAATTTTGTAGATCCTACATGTGCGATCATACAGTATTTGTCCTTCTCTTTCTGGTTTATATCGCTTAGAATAAACCAGATACATCCTCCATGTACATCCATATTGTTGCAAATAATAGCATTTTTCTTTTAATGGCTGAGTCATATATCATTATATGTGTGCACGACTATATATAATTATATGCATATATGTATACATTTATCTATACATATAGATATATATATACCATTAGATAGATAAATAAACATTATTTGCTTAATTAATTAGTTGATACCACATAGTTTGTTCCCAGATTTTGGCTATTCTAAATAATGTGGCCATAAACGTAGGTATCTCTATGAGATCCTGATTTTATTTCCTTTGAATGTATACCAAGTACTGGAATTTCTGGATCATATGGTATTTTTATTTTCAATTTTTTGAAGAGCCTTAATTGTGTTGTTTTAATAGCGGTTCTATCAATTTACATTTTTACTAACACTGTAAAATGGTTTCTTTTCTCCATGCACTCAACACTGATATTTTGTCTTTTTGATAATAGACATCCTAACAAGGTGTGAGGTGATCCCATTGTACCATTGATTTTCATTTTCCTGATATTTAGTGATAATGAGCATTTTTTTCATATACATGTTGGACATTTGTATGTCTTCTTTGGGAAAACATCTATTGGGTAATTTGACCGTATTTTAATTGGATGTTTTAAATTGTATGTTACTTATATATTTTGAATATTAACTTTTTATTTATACATGGATTACAAATAATTTCTATTATTGCTTTTTTGTTACACTGAATGCTGCCTTGGCTGTGGAGAAGCCTTTTATTTTGTTGTAGCTCTACTTGTCTGTGTTTGCTTTTGTTTCCTGTGCTTTCAGTGTCATATTCAAAAAAGCATTCCCAAGACCAACATCATGGAGCTCTCCTCCTGCTTTTTCTTCCAGGAATTTTATGGTGTTAGGTCTTACGTTTACATCTAATCTATTTTGAACTGGCTTATTGATTTTTGTGTATGGCATAAGGTAAGGTTCCATAGCTTTTTGCTCAAGGATAACCAGTTTTGCTGACAGCATTTATTGAATATACTATTCTTCACCAGTGTTTGTTTTTATGCCAATCACACAATCACACCTTTTTTTTCTTCCTAAAGGTGTGCAGTATAGTTTGAAATCAGGAAGTGTGATAACTCCGGCTTTGTTCTTCCTTAAGATTGAATTTGCTTATTTACGATCTTCTGCAGTTTGATATAAATTTTAAAAGTCTTTTATTTTTTTGAAAAATGGCATTGAAATTTTTATAGGGATTGCATTAAATCTGTAGCTCACTTTGGGTAGTATGAACATTTTAACAATATTAATTCTTCCAACCATTAGACATATTTTCATTTGAATATGTCTTTTTCAATTTTTTTCATCAATTGCCTTATTGTTTTCAGTGTACAGATCTTTCATCTGATCAATTTTATTGTTCTAATACTATCATAAATAGGATTGTTTTCTCTTTTTTTGATAGCTGTTGTAATGGTATAGAGATATAACTGATTTTTGTACATTGATTTTGTACACTGTTTTATTAAATTCATTTAATACATCTAAGTTTCTCTGTGGAATAGTTAGATTTTTTTGTATAGAAGATCATGTTATATACAAAAAAGATTAAATTTTACTTTTCCTTTCTAATTTGAGTGTGTTTTTTTTCTTGCCTAATTACTCTACCTAAGACTTCCAGGACTATGTTGAATACAAGTGGAGAGAGTGTTATCCTTGACCTCTTTTTTATCTTAGAGAAAAATATTTTAAATTTCCATTATTGATTAGGGTGTTAGTGTGGGTTTGTCATAGATGGTCTTTATTGTATTTAGGTATAGTCTTCGATACCCAAATAGTCGAGATTTTAAAATAAAAAGATATTAATTTTTTCAAATGCTTTTTATGCATATATTAAAATGATTAAACTACTTTATCCTTCATTGTGTTAACATTGCACATCCCATTTATCAATTTACGTATATTAAACCATACATGCATACCTACTGTAAATCCCACATGATCGTTGTATACGATGCTTTGAATGTGCTGTTGAATTCAGTTTGCCAGTATATTGTTGAGGAGTTTGGTATGTATACTGATCAAGGATATTAGCCCATAGTTTTCTTTTTTTAACATTGCCCATGCCTGAATTTGGTATGATGGTATAATGGCATCATAAAATGAGTTTGGAAGTATCCTCTTGTCTTCAAGTTTTGAAGAGAGTTTGGGAAACACTGGCTTCAGGTTTTTCAATGCTTGGTAGAATTTATAGATGAAGGCATCTGATCCTAGACTTTTCATTTTGCTGGGTTTTTTATCTCAGTTTCAATCTCTTTACTCATTACTGTTCTGTTTGGACTTCAATTTCTTCATGATTAACTCTTGGTAAGTTTTGAGTTGCCAGGAATTTATTTATTTATTGTAAGTTATAAAATTTATTTGCGTATAATTCTCATTTATACTATAATATGTTGTGTTTCTATGGTGTCAGTTGTAATGCCTTTTATTTCATTTATAATTGTATTTGAATGCTCTTTTTCTTAATTATTCTAGCTAAAACATTTTCAATTTTGTCAATCTATTCAGCAAACTGTTTTATTTTTTCTATGTTTTTTCTTGTATCCACATCATTTATTTCTACTCCAATCTTTTTAAAAAACTGTCTTCATATTTTGGCATAATTTTCTTTTATTTCACTAGTTCCTAGAGATTTAAAATTAGGTTGTGTATTTTTTTCTTTTTGGTGTTAATGTAGGCACTTACTTCTAGAAATTTGCCTCTTCAAACTGCTTTTGCTCTTTCTGATAAGTTATTGGTTTGTTGTTTCCAATTTTATTTGTCTTAAGGTAATTTTTGATTTCTATATGGATTTATTTTATAACCCATTAGTTATTCAGAAGTATTTTATTTTACTTGCCATATATTTGTGAATTTTATTAATGTTTCTGGCATTAATGATTTCTAGTTTTATACCACTGTGTTTTTGAAAGATATTTGATATTATTTTATTGTTTTTATTTGTATATTATTTATTTATAAAATTCACAATAGTTATTTTTTATGTATTGATTTTCTTCCAGGGATATCTGTATTTTCTTGTTGATAATATCCACATCACCTTTTTTTAACTCTAATTATTTATTGAGCATAGAAGTACTAGGCTATGATTTGCTTTAGAGATACAATTGGGAATAAAACAAACATAGCTCCCTCTGTCCTAGGGGTCATACTTTGGTGTGAGATGACCATTAAACGAACAGTCCTGCAGTGAATATATAGTCTTATCAAAAATGTAATGTTGTTATGTTTGTCAGAATTACTTTGTGGAGCAATTTATGATCTATTCTGGAGACTGTTCTTTGTATACTTGAAACGAATGTGTATTCTGACACTGGACGGAAGCTTCTGTATATGTACATTACATCCATTTGGTTATGGTGTAATGAACTCTACTGTTTCTTTATTATTAGTTTTATCCTGGATGACCTATTCATTGTTGAAAGTGGGTAATTGCAGACCCCTACTATCACTGTATTGCTATCATTTCCTCCACTGGTTATGTTAATATTTGCTTTAAATATTTAGGTGTTCCAATGTTGAGCACATATGTATTCATAATTGCCATATTCTTTTGATAAATTGGTGCTTTTACCACTATATGGTGACCTTCTTTGTCTCTTCTAACTGACTTCAACTTAAAGTCTATTTTATCTGAGGTTAATACAGTCACTCTTACTCTCTTTTGGTTATCATTTGCATGGAATATTTTTTCATCCCTTCTCATCAGCCTATGTGTGTTTTTAAATCTAAAGTGAATATTCTCGGTGATTCACAGAGGGAAAGGGGCCTGAGGGCAGGTAGGAGAAGGTAAGGAGGGGATAAATGGTGATGGAAAGAGACTGGATTTGTGGAGGTGAACACACAATGCAATATACATATTATGTAATGTAGAATTGTACCCCTGAAACTATATAATTTTATTAACCAATGTCACCCCAATAAAATGAACTAAAAACAAACAAATAATATGAGTCTTCTGTAGGCAGCATATGCTTACATCTTATGTATGTTTTTAATCTATTCAGTCACTCTGTGTTTTAAGATTGGAGAACTTAATCCATTTACATTTAAAGTTATTATTTATAGGTAAGGATTTACTCTTTCACTTTTGTTAGTTTATTTCTATTTTGTAGTTCCTTTGTTTCTTTCTTCCTCTCTTGTGGTTTAATTTGTGATTTTTTTTCCTGTGGTAGTACACTTTAATGCCATATCCTTTTTCTTTTGTGTATCTACCAGAGGTATTTATTGTTTATGGTCCTTGAGGCTTACATAAAACTTATAGTTAAAATAACCTATTTTAGCTGATAATTACTTACCTTCAATAGCATACAGAAAGTACATTTTTACTACTTTCCTCACACATTTTTTCATTTTTTATTGTTGTTCAAGTATAGTTGTCTCCATTATCACCCACCACTTTCTCCAGCCCCACCCAGCCCCACCTCCCACTCTCAATTCTACCCCTCTTTGGTTTTGTCCATGGGTCCTTTATACATGTTCCTTGACTACCCTTCCCCTTCTTTCCCTGTTATCCTCCTTCCCTCTTTCCTCTGGTTACGATCAGTTTGTTCTTTATTTCAATGTCCCTGGTTATATTTTGCTTACTTGTTTGTTTTCTTAATTAAGTTCCACTTAAAGGTGAGATCATATGGTATTTGTCTTCCACTGCCTGGTTTATTTCGCTTAACATAATGCTCTCCAGTTCCATCCATGCTGTGGTAAAGGGTAGCACATTTTATATTATTGATGTTTATAATTTATATCATTTTTGTATTGTGATTTGACTCACAAATTTTCAGAGCTATAGTTTGAACACTTTGTCTTTTTTATTTTTATACTAGAGTTAACAATGTTTTGCATTACTATTATAGTATTCGAGTATTCTAAATTTCATTCTTTATTTACTTTTACTAGTGAGATTTATATACATATATATTGTCATGTTGTTACTTCACAACGTTTTGTTTCAACTTGAAAACTCCCTTTAGCAACTTTTGTGAGACAAGGGTAGTGGTGATCAACTTACTGGGGTTTTGTGTGTCTGGGAATGTCTTTATCTCTCATTTCTGAAGGAAAGCAATACCAGATATTTGTATTCTTGATTGGAGTTTGCTTATTTTTTCCCTTTCAGCACATGGAGTGTATTATCTTACTCATCATCAACTGTGAGATTCATGCTGAAAATAACTTTATCTGAGTTCCCTTGTATATGACATGTTCCTTCTTCCCTGCTGCTTCCAAAGCTTTCTCTTTGTCCTTGACTTTTGACAATTTTATTATAATGAATTATAATGTATCCTGGGTGTAATATTGAGTCTATCATTTGGGTCTTGTTTTTTTTTTTGTTTTTTTTTTAATCTATTCTTCCAATCTATGTCTTTCGATTGGAAATTTAAATTTATTTATATTTAAAGGGATTATAGGCAAGAGTTTAAGGCCTTTCGGCTATTTGTTTTGGCATATCTTATTATTTTTTCTCACTAATTTTATTTCTTCTACTATCCTTTGTATTTAAATTTTTGTAGTGACACATTTTGATCCTCTTCTCATTGTTTTTATATATTTTATATAGATATTTCCTTTGTGATTACCTTTGAGATTGTACAAAATACCTTAAATTTATTACAATTCCTGTAAATTTACTAACAACTTCAGTAGCATATAAAACTACTCATTTACTGCATCATCTCTCACTTTATTTTTGATGTCAAAAGTTTGAATTTTCTATATTAAGAAACTATTAACTTACATTTATAATTATTTTTATCTTTTTGCCTTTAAAATTTTTTAAACTAAATTTATTGGGGAGACATTGGCTAATAAACTTACATAAGTTTCAGGTATACATTTCTATAATATATAATCCATATGTTGATGGCATTGTGTGTTTACCACCCAAAATCCAATCTTCCAAATTAAAAACATAAATACAAACCAAAATTGCAATAACATAGGCCTTTATATTTGTTCACATATTTACCTTTTTTTGGGATAATTTTATATTTCCATGTGGATTTGAGCTATTTTCTAGAATTTTTTTTTTGAACTTTATCCCTTAGCTTTTGTTGTACAGTAGTTCTAGTGAAAATAAGTTGTTTCAGGTTTTGTTTATCTGGGAATATTATAATTTCTCCCTCATTTTCAAGGACACCCTGCAATCATGTTGTTAATAGTTGCAGCCTAATAGTGACTGTGCCCTTCCAAGCACTATTATATATAACTACAAAATATATTAGTTCTGCAGAATTTTCCCCTAAATTGTTTTAATTCATTCCCTTCTCCAATGTGTAATAAGTAAAATAATATTATTAATTTATCATTTGATTGCTGTAATAACCTCCTGCCTCTTTCCCCCTACTCCAGTATTGCCACTGTTAAGCTAAGTCACTATTAATCTTTATAAAAATATCTGAAAATATAAGCACTTGCATAAAATCATTAAAATCTACTGTTTTAACATTTTTTTTCTTTATCTGATTGCTGCCTGCCTTACTTCTATTATCTTCTTAGAAGCCTCTCACAACCAGTCCCAAGTACATTTATTCTTCAAATGATGTTTACCATGTACATTTATTCTTTAAATGACATAGATATGCTGAAATAATTATGATTCAAACTTCTGTTTTGAGCAATCTCCCCTGGCTTAGAATACCTTCCATGTATACTTATTAAACTAACCAATTTCATAAACTCTTCAAATTTCATAGCAACCACAGCATCCTCTTGGGAGGTTTATCAGTATGGTTTAGAAGCCTTAACTTTGTAATTTTTGGCATGCTCCTAGTTTCCTTTTTTTGGTATTTAACTAGATGTGACTTCCCTAAAGATAATGTTATTTATGTTTTTAACCTCAATCCTATTCTTATTTCTGGACACATAAGAAGCGGTAAAGGAATGCTTTTTAATAAAAAATACATTAATATCTAAATAAATTGTTAAAATGGACAATAGTTGCAATTATTAGACACCTACTATGTATCTTTACTATGTGAAAAGCACACCAAAAGTTTCTTTTGGATTGGTGTTTCAGGGTTCTTAGGATATAGTCCTAGCAGTGGAATTGCTGGGTCAAAAGGTATATCCATTTTTAGTTTTTTTAGAAAATTCCATACTGTTTTCCATAGTGGTTGTACCAACCTGCACTCCCACCAGCAGTGCACTAGTGTCCCCTTTTCTCCACAACCTCTCCAACACTTGTTGTTTGTTGCTTTGTTTATGAGGGCCGTTCTGACTGGTGTCAAGTTGTATCTCATTGTGGTTTTAATTTGCATCTCTCTGATAGCTAGCGATATCGAGCATCTTTTCATGTGTCTCTGGATCCTCTGTATGTCCTCCTTGGAGAAGTGTCTGCCCAATCCAAAAGAACCTATGCACCCCTATGTTTATAGCAGCACAATTTACAATAGCCAAGTGTTGGAAGCAATCTAGATGCCCATCAGTAAATGAATGGATCAAAAAACTGTGGTACATTTACACAATGGAATTCTATGCAGCAGAAAGAAAGAAGGAGCTCATACCCTTTGCAACTGCATGGATGGAACTTGAGAGCATCATGTTAAGCGAAGTAAGCCAGGCTGTGAAAGACAAATACCATATGATCTCACCTTTAACAGGAACCTAATCAACAAAACAAACAAACAAGCATAATATAACCAAAGACACAGAAATTGAGAAAAGGCTGAAAGTCACCAGAGGGGAGAGGGGAGGAAATTTCAGGGGAAAAGGGGAAGGAAAAAGTATAAAGGACACATGGACAAAAACTATGTGGGGGTGGAAATGGGAGGGAGGAAGGGAGGGCTAGGGTGGTGGGTTCGGGTGAGAATAAAAGACAGAAAACTGTACAAGGTCAACAATTAAAATAAAAATTAAAAAAAAAGCACACCAAAAAATATCAATATTTTTTAAATCTGAAATTAACAGTAAGAAACACCTTTTGCTATTAGCTTTTGTTAAGAATATGTTAAAGAAATTCTGAAAATTTATTTTTCTGTATAAAAACATGATTAATAAATTAGCTATTTCACTTATGTTTTAAGTAAACATGAAGTGTCCTTTGTACAAATACTCTCTAATTTATTTATTCATTCAACTGTTGATACACTTGTGGACTATTTTTTAGGGGCTGTAACAGATAGTGTTTTTCTATTAACAAAGTTGTATGTGTAATGATGGACATGTGCATGCATTTCTGTTGACTATTAACCTTTGAAGTAGCAATGCTAGGCCATGGAATATCAATGGAGTCAACTTTTGTATGTACAAAAGGGTTTCCTATGATGCTATACATGTGTACACTTATCTTAGGTTTCTTAGTCCATTTAATAATTTTCTCTGTGTTTATTTTCCATAGTTGAAGTTATTGACAATATGATAAGTCATATTTGTGGAAAGGAAAATCAATGTTATAAAGATTTCTCCAAGTCAACTTGTATATTCAATTGAATCACAGGCAAGGCACTAATAGATTAACTATTCTGTACAAAAACAGATTTTTGAGGAAGATTATTTACAATTTAATAATTACATTTTCCCTTAATGTTATCAAAATATTCAACATAATTGAAACTGTATGCTATTATATTTCCAATTATCCTTTTAAAATATTCTTGTATTGAGTGGTACTTTAAATAGAGTTCAGTTTATTTGAAGGTATACATTGATGGTTGTTGAGACAGCTTTAGTTTTCTTTTTAGATAATTCATCTGACATATGATTCCCTCAGATTAAATTACTGATTTGACTTTACAAGTTAAATTACTTATGAAAAAGAGTTGGTAGGTTCTGGAGGACAAGACTAATTTTTACTTCTGTCCCAGTCACTGGTAGGAATTGGCTAAATATATCTCTGAGTTTTTGGGATTGGCTGATATACTGAGAATGCTCATTGTGATGGATGAGACGTTTCAAACTCTAGCTGAGAGTATCTAGACAAAGTAGTGATTAATAAGTCTCCACTTATGTGGAGAACCAAGACAGTACCTTAGAAAAATAGTGATCCTCCATAAACCCACTTTGATATCCATTCTATAATCAGGGAAGGGATTTTCAGTAGAATCTAAAGTAATAATATATCATCTCAAGTTTTTTAATTTATCTCAACAATTTTTAAATTTTTCTATGATGAGTTATTTCTGTTTACAGCTTTGCATTTATATAATAATCAACTATTTAAACCAAGATGTACCCATGAATATATTATTGAAAAAGACATTTGATGAAATAAACAATGGTGAAATACAAATCGGGCTAACAAACTTTTGGTATAACCATTGTACATATGTATATGACAATATATAATCTATACAAACCATGTTGTATGGATTCATACTAATCATTTAATATCCATGGGACTCATGAGAACTTGACTAATATAAAGAAAAATTTTATTCTTGTTTGAGAACATTCATTTATTCACACCTTTTTGAGAACTTTAAATATCATTTCCCTCATTTCCCTAAACTATTCCCTCTCAATTTAAAACACACTATTATAAGGCCTGTAATAAGCAATAGTTTTTTTAATATCTTAACAAATTTTAAAATTAAAAAAATTAAAATATATCAGTGGAGTATGGTAGTAGCATAAATTATGTTGAATCAAAGTTTTAATAAAAGTAGACTGTTAACTCCAAATGGATAATTGATATTTTGACAATTTTTACTCTCGTTTTTAATGCCATTTCTTAAAACCCTATACTACTGCTCACATACTTAACTATTTTTTTCACTTGTCAATTGGCCATTTTATCAAATAACCAGGAAGCAGTGTATTTTTTTATTTAAGTGAAAGGAAAGCATTTTTATATTCACAGAGTTTCTTGCATTGCCAAAAGATTAAGTTTCAATTGCACACACATGTGTGTGTGTGTGTGTGTGTGTGCATGTGCATGTGTATGTGTTTGAGATGGAGGGAGGGAGGGTGGGAGAGAATGAGAATATGAGAGTAAGCTGCTGGTATTGAGGGGGAGAAAAAGGACTTATTTCTATGAAATTAATCTCATTTATCTTCCTTCCCATTCTACCCTAGCTCTTTCATCTTCCTCTCACCAAAATGTAATATTAGTACATTTTAGTGTTTCCCAGTAGGAAGAAATGTACTTGTACATTCAAATTCTTTAAACCAAAAAGCAATCAATACAAAATGACAGGTATGTCATTCCAGAAAAAAAAAATGGTTTTGTGCTTCTAAAGGAAGAGCAATGAGTAACTGTGAGAAGAAAAAGGTCTAGCCTTGGAAGTAATCACATTTATCTTCCTTCAAGAGAGAAACTAAACAAAAAGTTAACTCTAAAATAATGTTTAACTTAAATCTTTCATTGACATCTAAAAGAAAATCTTTTATTGTCCATGTAAAAGAAAAATAATATCAATAACCTAAAGAGAAGACAAGCAAATACCATGTTAAACTCAAGGTGGATGTTTAGTGCATTTAAATAATATAAACAAATTGGTGGTCCGATTATATATGAGTACCTGCATTTTTTTTATGTGTGTTCAATATGCAATAGGATGGGCAGTGATGGAAGCCTAATACTAAAACTAAGATTTGATATTTTCCAGCTTATTAAAACTAAATTGACCCTCTAAAGCCTTTAACCTACTAAGATGAGCTGGAACCCATTCCTTCCAGGAAAGAACATCATTAGAGTTATCGTGGTCTCCCTAGCACTACACTATAGGCTTATATCTAAAAGATGGATAGGTAAATTTGCATATGGGTGAATGACTTTTGGGATAAACAACATTTTTAGGAAATGCATGATAGGTTGAGATAGTCACAGTTGAAGTTGAGTTTGGGGTCGAAAGTCTTACCCCAAAGTAAAATCCACCCTAAAGGAATCGTCAGTCTGGAGGTTCAGAGAGCGGGGAGATGGTTTATTCTGAACACTGTGCTGGTGATGATCATTTATTATGGCATGGGCTTATGTTAAGAGAAGAACACACTAAGAAAATTTTCAACAACAAATAATATATATCTGGCTGCACCTAAATAATGGTAAATAGAAACAACTAAACACAAATTCTGTTTTCCCTGGTAACACTTGGGGCACATAATGTAAAGGTCAGGTAGGAAAGAGCTTGGAGTACTGGAACAACCTGAGGTAGGACGGGAGAATAATGGAAGGATTACAGGTTATTTTAAGAACTGTACTAATCAAAGCATATGAGGGAACTTTGACAAATTATTCTAATTAAAAAAGAAAAACAGAGACAGAGAATTTTATTGTATTTTTTTCTTAAACTAATTGAAGAGATTATATCATCAGTTGCATAGTCTTTACCTAATATAAAATCATCAGAAATATCGGGTGCTAAGTAACCTGATTCCATTTCGTGGATCAGCACATAATATGTAGGGTGAGGACCAGTATGAGATAACAAAGGCACTTTACACCGGTCAGAAATTTAATGGGTGCCAAACACTCAGTAATCGAGACAAAGAGTAGTCTATAACGCCATTTTAAAATATGAAAATTAATGCAAAAACCCATGATGAACAAAAGATAGAAAATGAATTAAAGATAGGATCAGCATATGCCTTTTATACATTCTAAAGTGTTTTACCCACCTGGTTCATTAGCTCACAGGCAAGAAAGATATAATCACATGTGAAGATCTCCAAAAATAGTATTTATTTTTATTTTTATTTCTATTTTTTAATTTTTAAATTACAAAACTTTTACTTTTTATTTATTTTTATCAGTATTTTTAAGTGCCCTTCTTTTTTATTATTTTCATAAAAATTATTAAAGAATTGCCCTTTTTTCTCTTTGTTTCTTTTATTTTTTCTTTTATGTTTTTATCAGTATTTTTTAATTGTTGATCTTGTACAGTTTTCTGTCTTTTTCTCCCAACCCAGCCCACCGCCCCAGCCCTCCCCACCTCCCTCCCATTTCCACCCCCCATAGTTTTTGTCCACATGTCTTTTATACTTGTTGCTCTAAACCGTTCCCCTTTTTTCCTGAAATTCCCTCCCCTCTCCCCTCTGATGACTGTCAGCCTGTTCTCAATTTCAGTGTCTTTGATTATATTATGCTTGTTTGTTTGTTTTGCTGATTAGGTTCCTGTTAAAGGTGAGATCATATGGTATTTGTCTTTCACTACCTGGCTTATTTAGCTTAGCATGGCAACCTAGGTACCCATCAGTAAATGAATGGATCCAAAAAAAACAAAAAACAAAACAAAAAACAAAAAACAAAAAAAAACTGTGGTACATTTACACAATGGGATTTTATGCAGCAGAAAGAAAGAAGGAGCTCCTACCCTTTGCAACAGCATGGATGGAACTAGAGAGCATCATGCTAAGCAAAATAAGTATTTTTTAAATTGTTGATCTTGTACAGTTTTCTGTCTTTTAATCCCACCCCAGCCCACCACCCCAGCCCTCCCCACCTCCCTCCCATTTCCACCCTCCATAGTTTTTGTCCATGTGTCCTTTATACTTGTTGCTCTAAACCCTTCCCCTTTTCCCCTGAAATTCCCTCCCCTTTCCCCTCTGGTGAAAGATAAAGTGAATATTAGAGTTCATAAATGAGGAAAGCTTCTTAATTTCAGAAAGAAATGGATAGGAAGGTTGTGATATAAAACTTTGAACAATAAAATAATTTTGTAAAAGAAATACTAAATAGTAAAAAATAAATTTACATTTATTCTTGTTTGTTCTTTAATTTTAATTGTTGTTCTTGTACAGTTTTCTGTCTTTCACTCCCATCCCAGCCCACTGCCCCAGCTCTCCCCACCTCCCTCCCATTTCCACCTCCCTATTTTTTGTCCATGTGTCTTTTATACTTGTTGCTCTAAACCGTTCCCCTTTTCCCCTGAAATTCCCTCTCCTCTCCCCTCTGGTGACTGTCAGCCTGTTCTCAATTTCAGTGTCTTTGATTATATTTTGCTTGCTTGTTTGTTTTGTTGATTAGATTCCTGTTAAAGGTGAGATCATATGGTATTTGTCTTTCATTGCCTGGCTTATTTTGCTTAGCATAATGCTCTCCAGTTCCATCCATGCTGTTGCAAAGGATAGGAGCTCCTTCTTTCTTTCTGCTGCATAGAATTCCATTGTGTAAAGGTACCATAGTTTCTTGATCCATTCGTTTACTGATGTACACCTAGGTTGCTTCCAACACTTGGCTATTGTAAATTGTGCTGCTATGAACATTGGGGTGCATAGGTTCTTTTGGATTGGTGTTTCAGGGTTCTTGGGATATAATCCTAGCAGTGGAATTGCTGGGTCAAAAGGCAGATCCAGCCCTGGCTGGTGTAGCTCAGTGGATTGAGTGCGGGCCTGCGAACCAAAGGATCGCTGTTCGATTCCCAGTCAGGGCACATACCTGGGTTGCCAGGCCAATTCCCGGCAGGGGACATACAAGAGGCAACCGCACATTGATGTTTCTCTCCCTCTCTCCTTCCCTTCCCCTCTAAAGATAAATAAATAAAAAAATAATAACTACACTTAAAAAAAAAAGGCAGATCCATTTTTAGTTTTCTTAGAAAATTCCATTCTGCTTTCCATAGTGGTTGTACCAGTCTGCACTCCCACCAACAGTGCACTAGGGTCCCCTTTTCTCCACAACTCTCCAACACTTGCTGTTTGTTGCTTTGTTTATGATGGCCATTCTGACTGGTGCCAGGTGGTATCTCATTGTGGTTTTAATTTGCATCTCTCTGATAGCTAGTGATACTGAGCATCTTTTCATGTGTCTCTGGATCCTCTGTATGTCCTCCTTGGAGAAGTGTCTGTTCAAGTTATTTGCCCATATTTTAATACAGTATCTGTTGATCTTTAATAAAAATATTAAAAGGTGGAAGGAGAAAGGAAGAAGCTTTCATAAAAATTATTTATAATTTTCTTTATAATTGTCAGGCTCTGTGGAAGTTGCTGTGCACAGGTACAAGAATGACTGAGGTTAATAGAGTCTTTGCTATAAGGGCAATAATAAAGGCAACACTTTCAGACTATCATTCTCTGTCAAATGGGCATTTCATTGCACCTTTAAAACATGCAGAGATATGAACCCAGGATTGGTTATCATACCTTCCAAGAGATTCCACTAGAAATATGCCTTGAAGGTTTTAATTTATCAAGATCTGTCTATTTTTTGTTCTAAGTAATAACTGGATTCTAAATGTTTATTTAGCCCTTCCTCATACATTAGTTATCTTTTACTTGGTTAAGACCATTCTTTTGAATAAAAACTTAGTCTCTAGTTGATGACCTTGCCCAGAAGTAATAGCTCCTCCCCCTACCTCTACACTTGTCTCTAGTTATGAAGGTTTTTTCCCTCTTTTTTTTTCTTTTTTGCTCAATCACCCCAGCCTCCCCAGCCCTGACAGCTGTTTGCCTATTTTCTCTGAGGCGGTCTCAGTTTGGCTTGTGTGGATATGGCAGGAGGACAGAAATGGCAATGGTATTCTATTAATTAAAAACATTAATACAGATGGTGCATTTTAGAATTGTATACCTGATACCTACATAATTTTATTAACTGATATCACCCCAATAAATTCAATAAAAATCCACATTTTGAGATAGACCCTGGACTTAGATAAAACATCCAGTAACAAAGCTTAACACTGCTCCTTACTCTCTGTATGATTGGAGTCAGTTATGTAACTGTTCAGAAAACATCCTCTTATAAAATTACATCCTCTTATACAATTATACACTACAGCAGAGTGGATTTTTAAAATTATTTTATGGCAATTTGGAAGGAAAAAATAAAAGCATATTTAAGGAAAATGACCTTTTATATGCTATATAAGTACAAATCCAGTTAACCTTTAAATGTAATACCAACCAGTGACTGGCAACATTGTAATATAATTTTATTACTATGACTAATCATTTTTCCTATGATTTTAGAAGTAGCCTCTTATGGAAAATATTTGATTTTTATAACTGGAAAACTTAGTGTTCTTTTATTTTCACATTGCACGCAGAGTTAAAAGACAGGATTCTCTGACCATATGTGAAAGTCTGGGAAAAGAGCTTGCAGGTGGAGAATTTGAGATCATTATTAACCCAAGAAAGACTTGGAATAGACAGAAATAGAAATGTTTAAGTTTAATACCTCACTTTGAGTTGTGTATCTTGGCAAAAGAGACTTAATGTGTGAATCTGAGGTCACCAAGAAATGTGTTATACCAGTGAGCTTCTGATACTAAAATTGTGTAGTTATTAATTGTTCAAAAGTTAAAAATAATTTTAGGGAGGGCAGCATGTAAATGCTGGTAATAATATTTCATTTCTTATTTAATCTTTTGTCTGTTTTTACCCAGACATGTCCTTGAGTGAAAATACTGTCAATGGTAATATTGTGTCTAATGTGATTGCTTTTCTAGTGAAGCTAACATATGAAAAATCTGTCACAACATATCTTTAAAGTTTAAGTTATATTTTATTGTTTATTCTATTACAGTTGTCCCATTTTTTTCCTCTTTGTCCCCTTTGATCCAGACCCCCCACTCCCTCAGGCAATCCCCACACCATTGTCCAGGTCCATGGGTCATGCGTATATATTCTTTGGCTACTATGTTCCCTGTGCTGTACTTTACATCTGCATGACTATTCTGTAACAACCAATTTTTACTTCTTAATCCATTCGCTTTGTTTTGCTTGTGTTCCTGACCACCCCCTCCCATCTTACAACCATCAAAACATTCTCTGTATCTATGATTCTGTTCCTGTTTTGCTTGTTCATTTTGTTTTGTAGTCTCAATTATTGATAGATATGTATTTATTGCCATTTTATTGTTCATATTTTTTATTTTATTATTCTCAAAGAAGACCCTTTAACATTTCTTATAATACTGGTTTGGTGGTGATGAACTCCGTTAGCTTTTTCTTGTCTGGGAAGCTCTTGTCTATCCTTTGATTCTGATGATAGCTTTGCTGGGTAGTTTAATCTTGGTTGCAGATCCTTGCTTTTCATCACTTTGAATATTTCTTGCCAATCTCTTCTACCCTGCAAAGTGTCTTTTGAGAAATCAGCTGTCTTATGGAAGCTCACTTATAGGTAACTAACTGCTTTTCTCTTGCTATTTTTAAGATTCTTTCATTGTCTTTAACCTTTGGCATTTTCATTATGATGTGTCTTGGTGTGGGCCTCTTTGGGTTAATCTTGTTTGGAATTTTCTGTGCTTCCTGGACTTGTATGTCTATTTTCCTCAACCCTATGTCACAACATTTTGATTTTCTAACTTATGATGGGGCATTCAAACAGGTGCCTAATTGTTAGATGTCCATACTACTATCAAATAAATTATATAACCTTCCCCATCAAAACTGAAAAACAATTGCAATACTAGATTTAGTATAATTTCCAATGTGTCTAGAGAAAAAAAGAGAGGGAATACTCATCAAAATTCTCTATTAATATATCAATTAAAGTTATTTAATAATAGAAAAAATCTAATGTTAAACCTTAACTAAAAAGGAACTAAAAAGTTTCTTATCTTAAGGAACTAAAAGAAAAAGGAAAAGAAAGAACAAAATAAGCCCCAAGTTGCAAGACAGCATTTCAAGGATGCTTTTTTCTAGTATAATTCATACATTTCTCAGGATCTCCCTAAGTAGAAGGATGGCTACCTCACCATTGATTGCCATTACCATTGTCTAGTCAAGTCTTCTCTGGGATCTCAGTTCTTATCGTAATGAATACCATCATGATAACATAAGATGCAAATTGTTCATGTAACTAGAAACTGTCAAAGTTTTCTTACCTTTATTGTGTGTCATTTGGTAGGACAAATACTTTCAGAGAAAATAAAGATCTCTCTATATGCAGTCAGATGAAGGACAATTGACCAATTTCTTAGTTTTCTCATATGCAAAATGAGGTCAGGAGAGAATGTACCTGGGGTATTTGCAAAGCAGAGGAAACTGTGGGTCATCTAAGCCATTTGTCAAATGCTGCATATATAGCAGAGAATATTGATCTCTTTTCAGCTTCTGTTTCCATATTACATCCACACTGTGTCCCTGACTTAGCAATGTTCTATAGTGAACTGTTGTTAAACCTGTGCTTCATCACACAGGGCAAATCCATCATCACTGACTTGCTCAAAGGTTAACTTTCCTGTCAAAGAAGATAATTGGGTAAGTTTATGGTAACAGATCTAGGCTCCAAATTTAACAATTTTATAGTCTTTAATGTGTGGTAAAGTGCTTCAAGAAATATAAAGCAATACAGAATGGGGCAAAATTGAGTTTACAGTTGTGAGTACACAAAACTCAGAGTTTATTCATGTATTATTATTCATTAGTTATTGTATTGTTTTTCATATGAACAACCATACACCTACTTTTGCTGCACCTTGTATATCAATGTTTGCGTTTATTGTTCTCTGTACCATTTTGGCTTTCTATTACTTTCACTACTTGGAAATAAAGTTTTCTATGAATTATTTCAGAATCTTGAGAAGACTAATAAAAAAACACAAACCAAAGAGTGTATTTCACAAACTGAACCACTAGTCCAGTGTTTACAAATTGCTCATTGTGTGCCACACACTTAACCAAACCATATTTTAATGTTTTCCTCTGCCAAGTAAGCATAATAACCCTGCCTTGTTTAAGTCACAGAATTGTGGTGACTTTCAAATCACTTAACAAATGTGAGTGATTCACATTGTCAATAATAAAGTTTCATTATAATATATGTCACTTAAGCTTTCTTGCTAAGACAATAAGAATACAGGCCAAAGCACCATCACTCTCTCTACTGACTCTGTGTGTGTGTGAATGTTCATGCACACACATACACAGGCCCACGCACATATAATAAAAAGACATGTGCCAAAATCAGAACAGTATTTGTGACTTATAGATGTTCTATATGTAATACATGCAAATAAATTATATATTTTATTTATATTTGCATAATTTATATCATTTATATATAATAACATACACACATATATACATATATATACATATTATATATATGCTTTGGGATGTTTCCAAGTTTTCTTCTGTTACTATGCATTATCTTAATAATTAAAACATTTAAAAGGAAATAATATGTATCCCTTTTACTTTCACATGAAAAGCAAAGGATCTCTGGCAATGTGGCTTTGAAGTACCTTTGCATCTTTCCCTTCTTCTCTAGCATTTAATTTACACTCTCTATGTAAACCAAAGTAATGTACTTACAGCTGTTAGGCTATGCTATCTAGCTTTTCTTTCTCTTATAGTTTGCATTCTTTTACAAAGTTCTCTTCTATAGTTCTGTCTAAAACCATTTTCATTTTCAAGACAGAAAACTTTATGAGAGACTTATTATACGCCTATATATATGACCAAGTGGATCTTGCCATATAGACTAGACAATTTTTACAATACGGAACCTTGCATTGTATACAATTCCATTTCCCTTATTCTTTACAACAATGTATGCCATTAATTTGCACTCAAAATATTCCTTACCTTTAGTCCAACTCATTATTTCTTAAACATAGCTATCCTGATGGATTTTAAATAAATATCCTTTTACCAGCTATTTAGCCACTTTTTTCTGACCTTGATACTAAGTTAAAAATATACTATCAGAAACACCTCCCCATTTGCCACTTTGCATTTGTATAATCAGAGCATCCAAAGGGGTTTATTTTTTAAGATGGTATTCTTAAATTTTTAGATGGCACTTAGTGACACAGAGCACCAGGGATAATGATTTGAAATATAGGTACAACATTGGTGAGACTCTTAAACTAAAAATTGGTAGTCAGAAACTAGTGGACAAGAAAAACTATCAATCACCACACTTGTAATTTCCAAATTTTTAATAACTGTTTTAATAGTTATAAATGTTATATATCTTAAACAAAATATCACCCAAAAGTGCAGCACGTTTGATATGATAATTGAAACCCTTGGTCCAAGTGAAACAGGTCAAATCCAAAACCCTGATCATACTCATATAAATTAAATATAAATATAAATATAAATATAAATATAAATATAAATATGTATATATGTTTTTGCAAGACAAGGTAGCATAGGCATGAGGATGGAGATTCTTAAGCCAGACTTCCCAAGTTTAAATCTTGGCTTAGTTTTATACCTATATGAATGTGGCCAAATCGTGTATGCAATTGTGCTTTGGTTTAGTAACTTGTAAAAAATTATCTAAAAATAAAATAAGTAATGCTTATATCTGGAGTTGCTGTGAGAAATAAGTGACCAATATATTAAAAAGAGTTTATATTAGTGTGAACTATTATTATTAATCTACTTTATTTTTTTCAAGATTTTATGTATTTATCTTCAGAGGGGAAGGGAAGGAGACATAGAGAGAAATATCAATGTATGGTTGCTTCTCATGCGTCCCCTGCTGGGAACTGTCACTGGGAACTGTCCTGCAACCCAGGCATGTGCCCTGACTGGGAATCAAACCACAATCTTTTGGTTTGCAGGCCTGCTATTAATCTACTTTAGATCTTGTTCAATATTCTACTGAAATATTCTTGTTTATTCGTAGCTCACATTGTATCAAACATTAATTATGGCTGCCTGACCTCCAACCCCCCAAACTGTGTAGCTATGAACAATATTGTCTGTCTCTTTATTTTATGTCTGGCATTATAACTGTTATACAGTTATAAAAAGAAAATTTATTTGCCATACAGTTGACAAGATCTGTGGAGGTCAGAAAAAACATTATGTTTAATATTAAGCATAGACTGTTTGAATTCATCCCAGTTGGAGATTGGAAACCTGGAACTATCCATGTTAGAATGAGGTTTTAGAACCTAACATTCAGAATCTTGAAAGCACAAAAAATAATTTTCAGTCTCAAGAAGAGGGCAAAGACCAAGTACCTCATGGGAGCTAAGGTTTAAATATAGGGCTTCATAAGAATGTGGACACAGATGGGACATAAAACTGGAGTTATAAATATTAGCTTGTAATGACTTCCATTGCTAGGAAAAAACAGATTATCTAGGAACAGAGTGGGAGGTTCAAAGTGGCAGTCCCTTCTGCCAAATACAGAGAAGGGTAGATAATATTTTTTAATCATTATAAATAGATAACTAAGTAAAACAAGAAAATGTAATGACTTGTGGGGAAAGAAAGAAGAAAGAAAGGAAAGAGGAAGGAAAGAAGGAAAGAAGAAAGAAAGAAAGAAAGAAAGAAAGAAAGAAAGAAAGAAAGAAAGAAAGAAAGAAAGAAAGAAGGAAGGAAAGAAAGAAAGAAAGAAGGAAAGAAAGAAGGAAGGAAGAGGGAGGGAGGGAGAAAAGAAGGAAGAAAAAGAGAGGAAGAAAGAAAGAAAAGAAGGAAGGAAGAAAAGAAGAGAAAGAGAAAGGAAAATGAAAACTGAGGGGTAAACCTGAAAGCATTTGCTAACACTGAGGAATGAAAACTTAGTTTTCAACTATCATTCCGAAAAAAAAATGTAAAAAATTCCTTGGGTTCTTCAAAAGTAGAAATGTGTAGCAGAAAACTTCACCTATAGACACATTTTGAAAAGCTCTATAAAAGAATAAGATAGAAACCAAGTTCTCAGATGCAAAATAAGGCAATCAAGGAACTCCCTATCCTGCAATTCGGGTGGAAAATGTATTAAAATTATTGTCTGAAATTCAAAATACAGCTATTTCCTCATCTGCATTTGGTATCTAAATTGCAACACGTGAATAATCAGGGACATATATAAATTAATTTAAAGTGTGATGAACTTTACAGCCTGTGAGCTGTCAGCAAAAGGCAATATAATTTGACTATGGAGAACATAACGTAGTTGGTCCGATGGTTGTGGGTTATTGGTAAGCTGATTAACATTGGAGAACATAACCTTAAAACCAGTTTCTTGAGATACTTCTGATTAACTTCATCCAATCACAAATACATACCTCCTATTTTATGCACACAACAAATTCTGTTATAATTGAGACTTAGGAGAAACAAATACATAACATTCATACTTAAATCCTCTAAATCTGTTAATTTTGAAATATAATTTCTTTAAGTACATTTGAAGTTAACATATGATATTGAAAATGTGTCCCATAAAACAAAGCACCCCCCAAAATGTTCGAAGCTATTAAAAATAAAATCATGAATAGATTTTCTGAAAGAAAAAAATAAATGAATATAAAAATGATCAAATCAAACAAAGTTAAACGGGGGTAAATGAAGAAGAAGTTGAAAAATTCACATGGTGAGCCATACAAATCACAAGGTTAAAAAGGTGGAAGATTTTAGAAACACACAAGGTAGAATAAAATGCTCTTAAAAAGGCATTTAAATTGGAAAAAAAATGTAGAGACAATTTTTGAAGAGATAATTGCTTTGGATGCACCAGCAGTAATGGAAAATATCAAACCTTATGATTATCAAGATCAAAAAATAAATGTAAATTCCCATTTAAGTATATCAGCATTGAAAATCTAGAAAAAGCTGATGAGGAGGAAAAAGCCAGTGACTGGCAAATTAACTTTACAGGATATATTAATAGCAAAAATAGATGCCAGAACACAATAGAAAATAGCTTCAAACTTTTGAGGTAAAATTACTATGCATTTTTATTTATATTCATTATCAGTAAAAACAAATTGAAAATTTACCACCAGTAGTCAATAAAAACAAATTTTAAAGCTTTATCCAAGAAGATAAATAATCCCACAAAAAATTTCTGAGATACAAGAAACAAAAGTCAGTATGGAAAAGTGTAAAGGTTTACACATCAATATGTGTTTATCCAAAATAGAAAAAAGAAATGTAAAATTTTATGCAGCAGAAAGAAAGAAGGAGCTCCTACCCTTTGCTACAGCATGGATGGAGCTGGAGAGCATCATGCTAAGTGAAATTAGCCAGGCAGTGAAAGACAAATACCATATGATCTCACCTTTAACAGGAACCTAATCAACAAAACAAACGAGCAAGCATAATACAACCAAGGACACTGAAATTGAGAACAGTCTGACAGTGACCAGAGGGGAGAGGGGAGGGAATTTCAGGGGGAAAGGGGAATGGTTTAGAGCAACAAGTATAAAGGACACATGGACAAAAACTATGGGGAGTGGAAATGGGAGGGAGGTGGGGAGGGCTGGGGCGGTGGGCTGGGGGCAGGAGTAAAAGACAGAAAACTGTACAAGATCAATAATTTAAAAAAATACTGATAAAAAAGAATAAAATCTAAAAAACTCTACAGATGTAGAAAAGCTCTACAGATGTAGGAAAAAGATAATGTTAACATGATAAGGTGTATTTAAAAATAAAGCAAATACCCTCTAGAATAATAAGAATAAAATAATTCTATAAAACAAAATATGATACATCTGTATCTGTCACCATGGGTGGCCTTAAGCAGCAAAAAACCTATTTCTTTATTTAATTGTTCCTATGGAGATTACTTATCCACATATAAGAGAAAATATTTTTACTTGATACCAATTGACAAGAAAAATATGTCTGGGATTAAATTTTATAAAATGTATTCATAGCCCTGGCTGGTGTAGCTCAGTGGATTGAGCGCGGGCCTGCGAACCGAAGGATCGCGGTTCGATTCCCAGTCAGGGCACATGCCTGGGTTGCCAGGCCAGTTCCCGTCAGGGGACATACAAGAGGCAACCGCACATTGATGTTTCTCTCCCTCTCTCCTTCCCTTCCCCTCTAAAGATAAATAAATAAAAAATCTAAAAGGAAAAAAAAAATTCTTTAAAATGTGTTCATAGTCTAAAAAAATAAAACTGAAATAAATGAAGCAATATATATATGAAAAGACACTATTATACTGATATAAATTTCTAATCTTAATTCACAATTTAAAATATTAAAAAGTTTTGTTATTATTATTAATGAAACCTAATAATCTCATTCTACATTTTATATGGAGAAGCTCACAGTCCAAGAGTCAAGAATGCTTTGAAAAGAAATAGTGCTGGAGAACTTGCCTTACCCTATTATGTCAGCGAAAATAACTAATAAAGTAAGGTATGGGTGTAGTGATACACAAATAATTCTGGTAGGACAAAGACACACAAAGAATCTCATGCATATTTGGATATTGGTACATTAGTCATGCAGTACAATACTTTAAAATAAAAGATAAGATGTTAAGAAAATTGTGCTGTGGACAGTTGTTTTTTCATGATAAACAGTATCTCTAACTTCAAACACTTGGAACAATTAATCTATTGGTATTAAGTTCCTAAATAAAAAAGCGTAACTTTGTAAGAAAGGCAATAATACATATAGGCATTTATCTTTATGATAAGAAAATGGAAAATAATGCCTTAATTGGCACATAATTAGTCAATTTTGTGCATAATACCAGTATGCTTGATTTTTAACTCTCACTTCAAAAATAACTTTAAAAAGTATTTAAAAATGTAAATGGTAAAAAAATGGGCTCAAATTTGAAGATATTTGTGATACATGTAAATTTTATATATATATATATTATATATATATATATCCCTTGTCAAAGTCAATACATAAAAAGTCAAAAACAGCTAATTAAAATTGACAAATATACAAAAAGTATCTATTGTCATAAGAAACCAGAATAGTCAATTACACATAAAAGTATTTCTTTATATTTTTAGCAATTAAAGACCTAAAATATAAACAATTGGATACACTTTTAAAAAATTTTTACCCATTATTTTATGCACTGCTATTGGGATATATAGTTTGAAATAACAATAATAGTAAATAATTTTGCAAAATCTGTTATTATCATTATGTTTTTGCATGTTTTAAATATAATCTTTTAAATAAGTGGATTTAATTCAGGGAGGTAGAATGCCGTGTGTGTAATTGCTCAGTACAGGCATGAGCTGAGATTTTTCTTTGTATTTGAGGAGAAGAGTGGTGTTAAAAGGCTTAGGGGATTTAAAGAACTCAAAGAAAGCCAACATAGATGTGCTTTGCATAATCACTATATTTAAACTGAATATAATTGAATATAAAAGCTCAATACTGAAAATAACTCTGCTTAGCATAAATCACTTTCTTAAATGAAGACTCATAATCTCCCAGCTGCTCTGCCTGCCTCCCAGGTTTTCTCCCTTGTGGTCACTTTCAACCATTGACATATTTGATGTTCTTAAGGACTGACACTGCATAATCTTCTGGGTTTGGGGACTCTGTTGTGTGATGTGTCCTCTTCAGAATTATTTAAATCAACTGTGGAAACCTAATAAATACCTCAAATAAAATTAAGCTCTACACTGTGATGTAAGCTTTCACTGAGGTGTAGAAATGCCCCCTTTGTTCTCTTCACTGATTAATTTCACTACACACTCACTTCTGAGGCCTATATATTATAATACAAGTTACTAAACACACAAAGGCATTAAATTGTATTAACACCTATTGATTTTTTCTGTTTTAAATTGTGAGCAACAAATAGTTTGGGTAGAAAACTGGAAAAATTAAATTATAAAATATTAGAACCAGCTCTTTCAACTCTAGACATGATCATCTAATTGCACAATTACAGGAAGTCCCATTAATAAATGAGGAGACTGAGACTGTCACAGCCATTTATAGCAAAATGTATAGCAAGAAGTATGCTCTGCAACTTCTCCAGAAACTTCCCATTGCACATCAATCCTCTCAAATTAAACTTGTTTTCAACTCAGCATTACACTGGACTCAATAACATTTCCTGGACATAAATGGAAAAAGTCAAAAGAATGTTAACTAAAAATTTTAGGGTGTGGTAAGCACTTTTTAAATTTTGATGAAACATTGGTGTAGGAGGTACAGGTAAAAGTAACCATAGGCTATGCAATGATATGTGCTCTTCATGGGGCTTGATAATATACAAGACCATCATACAACATTAGAGCTTCCTCAACTGTAAAACTGATGCGTATTCACACAGTCTCTTCAGAGTCCAGTAGGCATGTGAGTTGTATGGATTCCTCTTCTTAACAGGGACTACGCACACTAATGAAGCTCTCTTGGTCTTTCTGGGTCTCATCTGCTTCCCACTCTCAGGAAATGGGACTGGTGAATTGATGGACTTTTTTTAAGGTTTTTTAATTCTCATTCCAGAAAGTGAAGAAGGGAGAGAGAGAGAAACATCAATGTGAGAGAGAAACAGTGATTGGAAACTCCAATGGATTGGCTGCCTCCTGCTCGTGCCCCCACCAGGGATCAAGCCTTCAACATGGGCATGTGCCCTGATCTGGACTTAAAACAGTGACCTTCCAATTAATTATAGGAGGACACTCCAATCAACTGAGACACTGGCCAGGGCAATGGACTTCTTGATATTAGGGTACCTAATTCTTAAGAATTGCCTCTTTCAATTGTCACATTGTCAATGCAGGAGAATTTTGTATTTTAGTTATGAATAACATTTTAGGCCAAGAGAATAAATACCTAATGATGGTGCTTGAGCTACAAAGGAGTATTTATTTGAGAAAGAGAAAAAATCAATATAATACTAAAAATAATCAATAGAGAAATGTCATGTCCCAGATATATTATATGTAACAGAAAACTGTATCGAGGGTGTCCAGTCTGTGGCCTGTGGTCCCCATGCAGACCAGGATGGCTGTAAATGTGGCCCAGCACAAAAATGGAAACTTACTTAAAACATGCTGAGATTGTTTTGTGATGACATGTCACAATGTATTTAATGTGTGGCCCAAATCAACTCTTATTCTTCCAGAGATGCCCAAAGTTGGACACTGCTGCTGATCATCTGTCCATGATTAAACTACTTAGGCAGATTAATAATAAATTGCTTAAAACCTAACTAAACCTTATTTTCTTATAGATTGTCTGATCCAGGGAGGGCATGGAGGAATAATAGATATGAGTTGTAAGGGGGAAAAAGCAACTAGGCTCACTTATGCTTTATGTTCAAGGACCATGAGATTGAAAACCCATTCTGTGTAAGGATGATAGCTGAGAAGATTCAGGCATAGGGCAGAAGTAGCTGTAAAACACATGGAAGAACACAAACCACCATTGGACTGAGAAAACCAGATGGAGTTGTGACTCCAACAATTACTGTGTTTGGGCAATTCTATTTATTTATTTATTTAAATTTAAAAATTGTGCAATTATAGTTGACATACAATATCGTATTAGTTTCAGGTGTACAGCTTAGTGATTAGACATTTGTATTACTTACAAAGTGATTGTCCCTTAGGTCTAGTAAGCATCTGACACCATACATAGGCATTGCAGTATTAGTGACTATATTCCCTATGTTGTATTTTACACCCCCATGAACTGTTTTTACAACTGCCAATTTATATTTCTTAATCCCTTCACCTTTTCCACCTTTTCTTCAGCTCACATCTGGAACCATCAACATGTTCTCTGCAATTATGAGTTTCTCTTTTGTTACTTTGTTTTGATTTTTAAATACCAAATATAAGTGAAATCATATGGTCCGTGTCTTTCTCTGTCAGACTTATTTCAATTGGCATAATTCCCTCTAAGTCCATCCATGTTGTCACAGATGACATGATTTTCCTCTTTTTTCTGGCTAACATGCCATTGCATATATGTATCAAATCTTCTTTATCCATTTGTCTATCAGTGGACACTTTGGTTGCTTTCATATCTTGGCTACAGAAAATAATGCTGCAATGAACGTAGGGATGCATATGTATGTTGTTTTTCAAATTAGTGTTTTTGATTCTTTGGAAAAGTATCCAGAAGTGGAATCACTGGAGCATATGGTCAATCTATGTAATATTTTGATGAACCTCCATACTATTTTCCATAGTGGCTACATTGATTTACAATCCTTCCAACAGTGCACAAGAATTCACTTTTCTCCACATTCATCAACACTGTTGTTTGTTGATTTATCAATGATAGTCAATGTGACAGGTGTGAGGTGATGTTTCATTGAGGTTTGAATTTACATTTCCCTAACAATTAAGGACACTGAGTTTTTTTCATATGTTTATTGGTCATCTGTACATTCTCTTTAGAGAAAGGACTATTTAGAGCTTCTCCTCATTTTTAATCAGATTGTTTTTCTTTTTGGTGTTAAGTTGTATGAGTTTCTTTTGGATATTAATCTCTATTGGATGTATCATTGGCAAGTTGTCTTTGTTTTATTGGCAGTTTCTCTTGCTGGGCAAAAATTTTTCAGTTTAACATAGCCCTCTTTGTTTATTTTTTCTTTTGTTTCCCTAGCAAAGGAAATATATCAAAAAGAAAATATTAGTAAAAATGTCGTCAGAACTTACTCCCTATGCTTTTTTCTAGGAGTTTTGAATATTATATTTGAGTCTTGAATTTATTTGTTATTTTGAATTTATTCTATTATACAGTATAAGAAAGATAAGCAGTTTCATTTTTTTACATGTGTCTGTCCAGTTTTCCTAACACAATTTATTGAAGAGACTGCCTTTACCGCATTGTACATTCTTGCCTTCTTTTTATAGGTTAGTCAACTAAATAGGTGTGGGTTTATTTCTGGGTTCTCTATTCTGTTCCATTGATCTATGTGTCCATTTTTATTCCTGTACCATGCTGTTTTAAATACTAGAGTCTTAGTATATTTTGATATAAGGTAGCATGATACCTTTAACTTTGTTCATCTTTCTCAAGATTGGTTTAGCTATTTAGGATATTTAGTGGCTCCACATTAGGATTACTTGTCTAGTTCTGTGAAAAAATGACACTAGTATTTTGAAATGTATTGTGTTGAATCTATAGATTGCTTTGGGCAGTATGGACATTTTAATATTGTCAGTTCTTCCTATCCATAAGCATGGTATTTTATATTTTGTATTTCCATTTATTTGTATCTTTTTCAATGTCTTACAGTTTTCTAAATACAGGTCTTGTATTTCCATGGTTAAACTTATTACTAAGTATTTTACTGTTTTTTGATGCAATCGTGAATGGGATTGTTTTCTTGATTTATCTTTCCAAGAATTTGCTACTAGTATATAAAAATGCAACTGATTTCTGAATATTTATTATTTGCTAACTTACTGATTATTTATACAATAATATTTTGGTATATTCTTTAAGTTTTTTATATCTATAGTTATGTCATCTGCAAATAATGACAATTTTACTTCTTCCTTCTTGTTTGGATACATTTTGTCTCTCTCTCTTTTTTTTTTTTGTCTGAATGATGTGGTTAGGACTTCCAATACTATGCTAAATAAAACTGGTGAATGTGGACATTCTTATCTTATTTTTGACCTTAAAGAAAACACAGCTTTCTACAAGTGAGTATGATGTTAACTTTTATTATGTTGAGGTATCTTCCCTCTAGTTCCACTTTGCAGACAATTTTTAGCATAAATGAATGCTGGTTTTTATTCAAATGCCTTATCTAACATCTATTAATCTGATAATATAATTATTATTTTTCCTTTTGTTTATGTGGTATATCTCACTAATTGATTTGTGGATGTTGAACTAACACTAAATCCCTTGAATAAATCTCATTTGAACATCATGTATGATTTGTTTAATATATTGCTGAATTCTGTTTGTGAATATTTGTATGAGGATTTTGCATCAATGTTCATCAGGAGTATTGACCTATATTTCTTTTTTTTTGTTAATGTGTTTATCTGATTTTGACAGCAGAGTAATAGTGACCTGGTAAAATGAGTTTGGGGGCCTTTCTTCCTCTTCAACTTTTTGGAAGAGTTTGATAAGAATAGGTATAATTCTTTGAAAGTTTGGTAAAATTTACCTGCAAAGTTACCAGGTCTGGAACTTTAATTTGTTAGGATTTTAAATTATTATTATTGACTTGACTTTGTTAACAGTTATTTATGTGTTCAGATTTTCTGTTTCTTTTTTTATTCAGTTTTGGATATTATATGCTTTTAGGAATTTATCCATTTCTTCCAGGTTATCCAATTTGTTGGCATATAATTGTTCATACTATTTTATTATAATCCTGTATATTTCTGTGGTATAACTTGTCACTTCTCCTTCATTTCTGATTTTATTTATTTATGTCCTCTCATTTTTCTTCTTGATGAGACTTGTTAAATGTCTGTCAGTTTCACCTTTTCAAAGAACCAGCTATTGGTTTCATTGATCTCTTGTATGTTTCTTTTTAATTTTGCTCTGGTGTTTCTTATCTACTTTCTACTACTCATTTTGGGTTGTGCTTGTTTGTTTGTTTTTCTAATTCCTCTAGGTGTAAGGTTATATTGTCAACTTAAATGTTTCTTGTTTTTAAGGCAGATATGTATTGCTACCAATTTTCCTTTTAGAACTGCTTTGGCTATGACCCCTATATTTTGAGTTGTTGTGTTTTACTTTTATTTGTATTAAGGGATCTTTTGATCTCTTCCTTGATCTTGTTGTTAAACTATTCATTGTTTAGTAGTGTGTTATTTGGCCTCCACGTGTTTCTAGTTTCATACCATTCTTATCGGAGAAGATACTTGATATGATTTCAGTCCTCTTAAATTTATTGAACATTGTTTTGTGGTCTCACATGTGATCTATCGTGGAAAATGTTCCATGTGTGCTTGAAAAGACTGTATATTCTGCTACTTCAGATTGAGTGTTCTAAAAATATTTATTCAATCCATTTGGTTTAGTGTGTCATTTAAGGCCACTGTTTTCTTGTTAATATTTTTTATCTGGATGATGTATTCATCAAGGTCAATGTACTGCTAACCTCCCCTAGTACTATTGTATTAGTCTTAGTGTCTACCCTTATGACCAATAATATTTGCTTTATTTTTAGGTGCTGCTTCACTGAGTACAGAAATGATTACAAAGGTTATATCCTCTTGTTGGATTAATCCCTATATTATTATGAAATGTTCTTCTTTGTCTCTTATTACAACCTTTGTTTTAAAGTCTGTATTATCTGATATAAATATTACTACCCAGCTTTTATTTTGTTTTCATTTGCATTAAGTATTTTTTATCCCTTTACTTTCAGTCTGAGTGTGTCTTTCAAGATGAAATGGGTCTCTTAACAGACAGCATATATATGGGTCTTTTCTTAATCCATTCAGGCACTCTATATTTTTTGTTTGGAGCATTTAATCCAGTCATATTTAAAGTAGTTATTAATATATGTAGTTATTGTCATTGTATTATTCATACTTATATATGTTTTCTTTTATTCTTCTTTAAAAGAACCCTTTAACATTCCTTGTAACTGTTTTGGAGGTAATTAACTCCTTTAGCTTTTTCTTGCCTGGATAGCTCCTTATCTCTTCTTTAATTCTAAATGATAATCCTGATCAGTAGAGTAGTTTTTGTTGTAGGTACTTTCTTTTTATCACTTTGAATATTTGTTCTAATCCCTTGTGGCCTTCAAAGTTTATGTTTATGAATCACCTGACAGTTCTAGGGCATGTATTACTATCAAGTTTTCTTTTAGAACTGTTTTGTCCATGCCCCTATATGTTGAGTTGTTGTGTTTTATATTCATTTGTCTCAAGGGATCCCGTAGGTAACTAACTGCTTTTATCTTGCCACTTTTAATATTCTTCCTTTGTCTGAAAACTTTGCCATTTTAATTTTGATGTATCTTGGTGTGGGCATCTCTGGGTTCAGCTTCTTTGGGAGTTTCTGTGTTTCCTGGATCTGTATATTATTTGTTCACCTGGTTTGTAAAGTTTTCCTATAATAATCTCTTCAAGTAGGTTTTTAATTCTTTGTTCTCTCTCTCTTTACTTTCTAAGAACCCTATGATACAAATGTTCATATGCTTGATATTGTCCCAGAAATCCCTTAAACTATCTTAATTTTTAAAAATTATTATTGTTTTTTTCTGTTTTGATTTGGTGTTATTTGCTACTTTGTTTTCCAAATCACAGAATAAATTCTCTACTTTGTCTAATTTCTCATTTATTCACTCCAATATATTCTTTTTCCCCCCACACAGGGACATTTTTTATAGATTTTGAGAGAAAGAGAGAGAAAGAGATAAATGTGAGAAAGAAGCATCAATCAGTTGCCTCCCATGCGCACTCCAACGGAAGATAAAACTTCCAACCTAAATATGTGCCTGCAACTTTTTCATGCATGGGATGACACTCCAACCAAGCCACCCACTCAGGGTACTTCCAAGTGTACTTTATTTCAGTTATTGTGTTCTTCATTTCTGACTTTTTAAAATGTTTTCTATCTTCTTTTTATTTTTTCAGTCTTCCTGCTGAAGTTCTCACTGAGTTCATCTACTTTTCTCTTAAGTTCATTGAGCATCCTTATAATCAGTTTATTGATTGTGTCCCCTCTTGTTGTACTTGAGCTTAGATTGATATTTTAATTCCAGAGGGAGGGTGGAAACTCAGGCTGGCTGTGAGGATGGCTGCAAGTACAGAGGACAAGTGATTTTAAGGGACTGACCCTGCAGAGTGGGTTTTAATTTGATGCAGCTCCAGTGCCTACCAAGTTCATCCTTTGCCAGTTTTGTCTGTGGAGCTGCTTGAGTGGCATTATGATGTGGTCTGAAACTGGCCTCTTAGGAGAGGCTCTAGTGCAGAGCAAGGTTGGCTGGTTCTGTGCCCAGCATGGAGCTACCTGGTAGGAGTTGCAGTGATAACTTGAAACTGCAGATGATAACTTGAAACTGCTGTCAGCTAAGAAGTGGTTCTGATATTGTTGTCATAAACTTGGTTGATGTTTCTGGTAGCAACAGGACAACAGCATGCCATCAATATTTCAGTCAAGAAACCATTTAAGGTTCATGTGAAAATAGAATATGGGTGCTATTTTTTCTGTAACCTTTTCATTCTAACATCAGAATTCTATATACCAACATTTTTCAAAAAAAAATTGGCTCTCTCAGGGGATTTGGAAAATAAGTTAGCTGAAACTAGTTGTTGAGTCTACCTGAGTAGGATGATCTCATTCCATCATAAACTCACATGGTTTTGGTGTCTATTCCTTTCAGAATAACATCCCAAGGAATCTAAAATCTTCATGTAATGAGCAATTTGCTTTCCCAGGCATAATTTAAGCAAACACTCAAATACAGACTACTGGGTTCTGAAGCAGTCTGTTCATGCTTCCACTTACAAAGTTGTTTATCACTGTTGCCACGTAAGAAGTGGAAATAAGAGGATGGAACAGATTTCCTACATTAGATCACAACCCACCCTGGCATATCTAGTAGAGAAAAGTGTCCCTGGTCCTCCCCTCCATAGGACAACAGGACAAGTAAGACATGTGATTCTTCTCACCTCTAGGTGAGTCTGGCTTACAAGTTTGGCCAGTGAAGTATTTTTTTTAAAGACTTACTGTATAGCAGTTCAAATTGTTCAGCCCAGTGAATAGCGATGAATGAACTTATTTTATGGGAAAGAATAATATCCCAAAGGAAACAGTGAGCATTAACAATGGCTGCATCGCCAACAGTACTGATGGAGCAGAGAATGAGATCACAGCGAGATAAGAACAACACTGAATCCCTGTCAGCAGGTTTGAGTTTGGGATATGAAGAGGATTTGTTTAAAAAAATAGCTAAGTAAATCATTTCACTGATAATTTATTTCTGTGTGTGCACAAGGATGATGTATTATTACACTTACATCTAAATGACTGTAAAAATGTTCATTCAATAATTATAAAATAAAAAAGCTAAGAAATATTTAGACAGCATTAGGTCAGGTTTAACTTAAAACCTTTATTATTTCTTTGAGACGCAAAACATTTGAAATATTCTTACAGCCTGTGGCATCATAACTTTGATGAAATACACACAAAGACCTCTGATGAAGGAGAACAGCAACTTCAACAATATGACCACCCCAACTCGCAAGTAAGTAATTCAATTCAATAATAATAATGTCATTGTTGCTGTGCCTATTCTCTACCCAAGGATATGTCTTGGCAATTAACAAAGCACTGAAAACAAAAGTTGAGGGGAAAATAGGGCAGAAATATTTCTATGTTAAAACACAAAAAGTAATTATTATTAAAAATAGAATTGGTAGATATCTTAACAGTAATTTTAAAACTTAATTTAGTTATGCATACTTGTACATTTGGAGTCTGAAGAAATGAGAGACAAGAATAGTTTATATGTGTGTGTATAGCATCTTAGCTCTTTAATGTGTGGTTTTTACTCTCTAGAAACCATTTGTTTATGTTTTCTGTTTCTCTGAACTAATAAACGAGAAGAAGGAAGGAAAATGAAAAACTAGTCTGCTGCAGTTATACAAGTATAAATTACATATAGCCCATGGTATGCATTTTTCCTCCAAACGATCATGCCTTATATTCACACACTGAGATTACATGTTAACAATCAAATATTTTGTTTCCAAAGAATGTCTACGTAACTGCATGGTTTAATACTGGAACGAGAAAATTAGAGGCATTGCCAAAGTAAAAGTTCCTAACTATGACTATGTACTCCAACACAACAAAATTAAATAACAAAATTTACTTATCAGCTTCATTTTCCTAATCTGTGAAATGGATGATCAGGTAACATTTATTTCATTCTACTATGGTTAATGACATAAAATTTTAAAACTGCCTAGTAGCCTTACTTCTCCTTTTTAAGGTAATCTGTGTATATTTCTATATCTCTTTGCCCGTTGTAGGAATTGTGAACAAAAAATATCTAATCAGTACCCCATCTCATTATAAAAATTTTAATTAGAGTTAGATAAAGGTATCTAGCTTTATTTGCATTCAATAGCCCAAGGGCTGTCCCACACCTCAAGGAGAACTTTCACTGGTATCACCAAGAGATTTTTAATGAATTCATTAATGATAGTACCCACTGTTTGGAGTGGGCCATCATGTATTCCTACATTATACTCCTACGTTATATTTGGTGGTCATAAACCCTTCTCTCACTGAGTACTTGTGTAGTAAAGAAACAGGAGCAAGTTTGGGCATTTGGCAACTACTATCATGTATAACAATTTGAACAACAGAGCACTTAGCTATAAATTAACCACACTAATTCTGGGCTGTTCTCAGAAGGACCTTGATCTCATGAAGCCTCAATCACAGCCAAAAGAAAGATTGTGAGAGATCCTAGGTTTGGGGGATGTTTGATCACTCCTTACACCCAATAGTGGCACCAAAATATGAGACAATTTTCAGGAAATAGGGTACTTTCTGAAGTACCACTTTCCATCTCTAGAAGAAAGAAATATGACAACAGTAAATTAGGGTCTTTTAGTATCATCTGCCATGGGAATGTACAATTTAAAAGGCTAAAGAATCTCTAAGGGTTCATCAGTGTTACCTGATGCCACAAGTAGATCTAAGGTGTGTGTGTGTGTGCGTTGTTAATCTAGCTATGATTATGGAGATTCCTAGGCCAATTGTGATGTTTTCAAGTACAATGGCAAGTTGTAAGGGCTAAGTTTTAAACCTTACCTTAGTAAGGATGAGGATATTTGCTCCAAAGTACCAGCATTACAAAGAATTAGCAAACTGTTTTTAGTCTGGAAGATAGAGACTAAAGACTTTCTGCTTTGTACACCTGAACTGTCCTACAACAGAACTTGCTGTGTGATATTCCTAATGTCTCTAGCAATAGCATGAAGCCCTGTTCATAGGAACAATTTCCCTTTCTATAAAACCTCTGAAAAGCTGAATAATCTGGACTAATTCTTAAAATAAATAAAACCATGATTTTCCAAGAGAGCTGGCCCTTCAAAAATATTCTTATAATTAAACCAAGAAATATTGAACTATGTGGGTATCAATGCCAGGAAATGCAACAAACCTACAATATATAACTTGTTTACTAGTTATTTGTTTACTTATAGTCAGTGACTAAAGATAAAACATGAAAAAGGCTTTGATATCTCTTAATATAATATAAATAGAGTTGTCTTCTATTTATTTGTGGCACCAGAGGTGTCTCTTTAATTGTTTATTCAAACCTTTTTTAAGTACACCAGTTTGAAAAAAGTAACATGCATGATATCCTAGAACAGATGTTTCAAATGTCTAAGGAATGCTGAATTTTTAAACTCATTTATAATCCCTGCAAAGTCAACTAAGGGAACTGAATTATGACTTTAATGTCCTAAGTACAAAATACCAAACTAAAATGCTAGTTATACATAGGGAAAATATTGAAGATCAATTTCTATTGTTTAAAAAATTTCACTTGCTTTGCCAAGTTTGTCCTTTAAAAACGACTCTTGGTAGGAAGCAAGCAGAGTTGATAGTATCTACAGTTTCTGTTGTCTGACTGGTGTCCTGGGAACAACTGTGTGCAAGGATGGGCCTGTGCCCTTCTCATTGGAACCTGCCCTGTTTTACAACTCCACTGCAGGCCTTGCTGAGGAAAGGAAGAGTTTTGACAAGATAACAACAGATGGTGTTCATAGGAGAACACTCCTATGCAATTCTCTGGCTCTTAACGGTACCTTTATCTCTCTCTCCTTGTCATAAAAATCTAATAAAATGTGATTGAAAAAGATGTGATTAAGTTGTGCTAGATGAATCTGTCATATTATTAAGTTAATGTTATTTATCTTTGCTGTCTTGAAAACCACACACCATTCATTTAGACCCTAAAATAATGGCAATCCAATTTGTCAGCATTAGAAGGGGAGGAATGCTTGAAATTCTAAAAAAGAAGTATGAAGTCTTCAAATGTGAGAAGGACAATATTTTCAGTATTTAGTAATCCAGATGATGGACTTTTCTCCTGCTGGCATCAGCCCCTGTGTTCCAGTCCACGATAACCTTGGAACCTTAGGTGAGAGGAGAAAGAGTAACTGGGTAGACAACAGAATTAAATAGAATGTCTGCCCTTTGACTCATACCACTGGGCTGGATGGGAGGATATAAGCCATGTGAGGAAACATTTGGGAAAATAACTAGTTTCACCTTAATACAAAAGGTGTTTATTAAAGAATATTCTTTGGACTAGTGGTTGCCAATCTCTAATGTCAGGATCTTTTCCCCTTTAAGAATTATTATGGACCCCAAAAAGTTTTATTATAGAATGTGTGTGTACACACACACACACACACACACACACACTAAATTAAAACTAAGAAATTGTTTACTCAATTTCTTAAGAATACATAAACATCCTTGCCATTAGTCACCATAGGGTTAGGATCACCCTATATATTATGATATATAGCTTCTGGAAAATTCCAATAGAAAGGCACATAACATCTTAGCATTACTGTGAAAATAATCTGACCTCACAGACCTCCAAAAAGGTCTCAGCATATCTCAGATTTCCCCATACCATACTTTGAGAACTGTTGCTATGGAGAGCCACATGTATTACAAGAACAAAACAAAACTCAAAAACCTGAAGCACAGATACTTTGTTTTCACTTTTAGCTCTCTGAAAAAGCTGTTTGAAAATTTGGTGACCAAATGAGTATTACGGGAGAGTGAGGTGCAGTTAGAACTGATCCCGAGTCTAGAAGATATCGCAGAGCCCAGGAATGCACAATGTGTGCAAGGGACCAAGCATGTTGAGGGGGGAAATAAAGCACTGCTGCTTCTGCCCTGAAAAAGGCAGAGAAGGAGCCATTGCTATGACTTAATGTCAGTTGCCTCAATCAACAAAGTGGTACCTACGCTGACTGAGTTCATCAGAAGACAAACTACGGTGCCCTTTTCTTCCCTTCTTAGATTTGGAGGCATCAAGGACCACTTGGAAATCTTGTGTCATAACATTAAGGTGTAAGGCAGAAAATCACCTGCTTGACTCAACTTCCTGGAAATGTTGATCATTTTCCATCTCAGCTTCAGCAGATCTGAATAAATTCCTTGTCCCAAACCCAGATCCGAGTTTACCTTGTAGCATCAGATCAAGACTACTTACTTTCAGGGCTCCCCTCAGCCTCTGGGACGTGAAGGATCTCAAAAACATCAGTCTCTTGAGGCCTGGTTAAACAGCAACATTAAAAGAATTATAACTTCAAAATATTTCAACAAACAGCACATGGGTAACTTTCTACTCTTCCCCCAAGTTCATTGATGTTTAGATCAAAAAGCAAGATACTTCAGAGGCCGCTTCCTCCTTGATGCTTTTATGAACGATAGCCCTGCTGTGCTCCGCAACTCCACCAGGCATGTGGAAGTCAAGAGAAATACTGACAGAGCAGATGTGGGTGTAACATGGGCTAAGTCCAAAATTTTACCTCTGAATTTTCCTCAGAGCCTGAGAGAAGTTTATGAGAGAGCCTAATCCCCTGTACAGACAGCAGGCATAAATGTAGCATGGCAACCAAAATGCAGCCAGACACTAAGAAATTCTCAGTAAACACGGTTCACAGATCACAGAAAATCTGGTCTTTCTAAGTTCATATTCATGTGGGTTTGAGAAGAAAGTGTACATATTTTGGAATGAAGGAAGATGAATCAAAAACTATTACCTATGAAATGTGAAATTTCATTCATGGATCAATTAAAAATTACAAGGAAAGAACAATATATTAGTATAATAAGAGATCTAAAAGATTTGAAGAACTCGAAAGTCCAAAATAACAACTTAATCATAGAATTTCATAAAGATAAGAGATATTGTTTAGTTTTGTGTGTGACATTAGTTTAGTTTTTCTATAACCAGAACTATACAAAGAATACAGTCTTTTAAATAATTATGTCTGATTAACTGCCTAGTTTTTACACTACTCATAACTAGGAAAAAATATTTTAAGGCAAAAGGATGAACCTCCCTGCCCGCCCCCTAAAACAAACTCATAGACACAGACAACAGCATGGTGATTACCAGAGGGAAGTGGAGGAGGAGGGAGATAGGAGAGGCTGTAGGAGGATAAATGCTAATGGAAAGATTTGACTTGGGGTGGTGAGCACACAATACAATGTACAGTTGCTATACTACAGAATTGTATACCTGAAACCTATATATTTTTATTAACCAATATCACCTCAATAAATTAAATAAAGAGAAATATAAAAAAAGATTAAAAGTGTTTTTGGAATTATACAAGATAAAGCAATTAACTACTTATAAATACGTTTAGTATTTATTGAAAAAAATTCGTATACACATATTCTGAATTTATTTAATGCAAATTTTGTATATTTGTTATTTTTTACAAAGATAGTATATATTTATATACTATTGTTAATCATAAGAGAAAAGAGGAAAATCAGCTTCAGTAATCTATGTGTGTGTGCATGTTTAATTTTGGATTTAGAATGTAAATGGCATACAAATAAAAGCAATTTTTAAAATTCTGTCTTCATAATTATTACAGTTTTGGGTGATTCAGTAAACACCTTACTGTCTCATTAGTGGTACTTATGAAACAAGAGCAGTTGAAAGAGAAAGGAACAGTTGTTTGGAAATGCAAAGAGAGAAATTAGAGCAGAAATTCAGGTAAAATATGGGCACTTTGAAAATAATTATAGTGACATCAAAGAGGTAAAATTTAAACATTATTTAAAATCACCTCACAAATTGCTTTAAAACTCTAGGATCCTCAGTCAATAATGAGTTTATGCATCATCTCCTCCAAAAGTAATTGAAATGTGAATTCTATACAAGTTATACATTAAAAACTCTACCCCATTGCTGAGTAAAAAAATAATTCCCCTTCAAGCATCAGCATTTTAAAAATACTGGGAGAGATGCTCTGGTTATTGTGGCTCAGTGGATTGAGCACGGGCCTGCAAACCAAAGGATCGCCTGTTCAATTCCCAGTCAGGCCATATGTCTGGGTTGTGGGCCAGGTCCCAAGTTGGGGGTGTGCAAGAGGCAACCACACAGTGATGTTTCTCTCCCTCTCTTCCTCCCTCCCTTCCCCTCTTTCTAAAAATAAATAAATAAAATCTTTAAAGAAAAATTTTAAAATACTAGGAGAGTCAGTAAGGCCATCAGTATTTCAATTCATGAGTTAGAGAATGTCATACATGATGGGGAGCTTGTCTAATTCTGCTGCTACCTTACTTGTGGAAGAAAGACAAATGGGGTGATAAAGATTCTTTTAAAAAAATCAGGGTAGTGATATTAATTTGCATATTTTATAAGAAAAAGTGTTTTTAATATTGTAATTGCATTTAGATATGATTTTAAAGTAAATTTTCAACTTTACTATTTTTGTACTATTTGAATCTTTCTTTTTTTAATCTAACCCAAACTCCACATTTCTGAAACTTAATTCTGCTGTTTCTGACTCTAAATTCTTCAAAGCTATTTCATTTCTGAAACTGTATCACCCTCACTCTCCCATGGTGGAGTGCAATTTTCATCACGTAGCATGCAACCAAAAAGGAATCAGGTTGATTTTGCTTTGTGACATTTTGGATAAAAAAAAGTTATTACAATATGTTTTAACCTTGAACGAACCAGTAAGATTTATATGGTTGTTGAGACAAACATGTCAGTAAAAGTAAAATATAGAAAACTCTCTTCAAATATAATTTTCCTTCTACAAAATTCTGTTTGAGGATCCATTCATGTATATCCTCAAGTCAAGCATTTCAGACTATTTCCATGTAGATGCAGAATTATTTGTTTCTTCATTAAATTCTTACAGGTGGAAAAATGGGGTGCTTTCATAGAGTTTCAAAAAAAAAAAAAAAAAACCATTCTAAGAGATCCACATATGGGTGGCTGAGGATTTGTGGTAAGAGTTGTGGTAAGATTTGTGGCAAAATTAACAAACTGCTCCCAGGATCCCAGGGTCCTATTTCCATCCATCCCACCACCGAAAATGGCCAGTCTTGTCTTCATCAAGCCCAGTATATATGGCAAGGTCCAAAATTTCTGTGCCATGTGGAAACTTAGTTCTTGTCTCTCTCCATTCAGCTAGCTTAGTCTGTGTCTGGATTCCACTGCGCCTGAGCCTGTACTTGGCCCACCCAGCTGTGGAACTGCTAAGTGAAATTTTATAGACACAAATGATGCCAGAAAGAAACATGGAAGATAAAAATTAACAAGGGTAAAGAGGAACTTTATGTCATAGTAAAAGTTTTAGTCTTCTTAAAAGACACAACAGTCATAACTGTGTGTGCCCTGAACAATAAAATTTCAAAATATACAAGGGAAAGGCTGACAGAACTGAAATGAGAAGTAGACAAGTGCATGACTATCAGTCAGGACTGTAACACTCCATTTTCAGGATTAGATAAAAATAGCAGATAAAAACCAGTCAGGAATACAGAAGTACAAAATAACACCATCAAACAAATTCATCTAACCAGCTTTTATGGAACACTCACCAGCAACAGTAGAGTATGCACTTTTATCAGGTGTACATCAAACATTCACCTATATAGGTTGTATCTAGTGCATAAAACAAACTTTAAAAATTTTAAAAATCTTTTTAAATATAGAAATTAAGTCCTCAGTTCATAGTGACACCAAATGAATAACTGAAAGATAATGAAGACATTGCTAGACATTTGGAAATAAAAAATGTAACAAAAACAACAAAAGTCATACTTCTGTATAACACATAGATCAAAATGGAAAATAAAAATATTAGAAAATATTTTAACTTAATGAAAATGAAGATAGAAATTATATAATTTTTTGAGATGCCGATAACATAATTATTAGGGGGGAATTTATACAAATGCAAACACCTAAAAGAGTTAAAAGAATTTTAAGGAAGAAGAAAAATGGGAAGAACACAATAAGTAATCTTAAAACATTATAAAGTTATTGTGGTCAATAAGTTTGATCTTGGCAAAGGGACAAACACAAATCAATAAAACAAAATAGAATGTCTTGTTTTATAGATTTCATAAATAAAATAAAATCCCAATAAGTGGACAACTGAGATTTAACAAAGGCATGAAAGAAATTCAATGAAGAATGTGTGTTCTTTTTAGCAACTGATGTTGAAATAATTAGTAGACATCCATATCCAAACAAATATTGACTTATATTTCACAGCTTATATACAAATTAACTAAAAGTGAACTATAGATTTAAATGTTAATCATAAGCACATAAAAACTTTAGAAAAAAATACAAAAGAAACTTTATTTGTTAGACAAGAAATTTTTAGATCTAACACCAAAAGTAATGTTAAATTAAATGGGAGTTTTTAAAAAAAGACAAATACTATAAGCAGAACCAAAATCAACAAAACAAACAAGTGAGCAAAATAGAACAAGAGACATGGAAATAAAGAACAAACTAACAGTAACCAGAGGGGAGGGGGCAGGGGAATAACAGGGCAAAGAAGGGGAAAGGTCATCAAGGAACATGCATAAAGGACCCATAGACAAAGCCAAAGGTTGGGGAGGGCATGAGGGTGAGTAGAGCAGGGGAGAGAATGGGGGAAAATGAAGACAACTGCAATTGAACAGCAATAAAAAAAGAAAAAAGAAAAATAAATAAAATTGGTATCACATTGTAAACAATAAAAGAAAAAATAAAATAAAAAAGATACAGAAAATAATGAAAATACCAACCGGGAAAATATTTGCAATCACATATTCAATAAAGGAGTAGCATTTAGAATATATAAAATACTCTTGGTTTTTATAAATAAGTCTGCTCAGAACATCTCTTGTCAAGATTTTTTTTTTGCATGGACATAAATTTAATTTCTCTAATGTAAATGCCCCAGAGTAAAATTCCTAGGTCGTATGATAAGTGTACATTTAACTTCATAAAAATTGATTGTACATAAAACTGGAGAATTCAAATACCTCGTGAGTGAAAACAGAAACATGTAGTAGTTCCATATGATTTAATACTACTGAATAATTAAATCAACAGATTATTGATAGATGAAACAAATTGGATAAATCTCAGTGACATATGCTGAAAGAAAAAAAAAAAAACAAATCAAAGGTTATATATTGTATTATTCCCTTCATGTGCTGTTTTGAAAAAGACACAGCGATAGACAACAGACCCAGTTTTCCAAGTGTTAGAGATTGGGTTAGGGGGTGACTGACTGTAAAGAGATAGATAGCATTGAGGATTTGGGGGTATAATTGTTCTAAATATTGATGTGCTGGTGGTTATACAATATACAAGTGTTAAAATTCTAGAGTTCTACATCAAAAAATATGTGTAGGTTAATATAAAATAGAAAAGAAGAAGAAAAATGAATAAGAAAATATTGCTGAATAAAGATTCAAAGGAAGAGGCTGTTTCTTTGCTGCTTCATTGATGAGTATGTAGAAACATGTAAATACAGAGATTTGATAAAACAGGGTATGGGGTGAGTAGAGATTTTGTGTGAATCTTACTAATATTGGGTTATCTGGAGATAAGATTAACAATTATATTTAAAATATCAGCTTCATAATTGCTTCACAAAAATTATTTCACCAAAAGTGGTATTTCTTATTGGTTTTGTTGTGTTTTTTTTTTTAATTTATTTTTTTTATTTTTATTTTTTTCCATTTTTTATTTTATTTTTTTAAATCAGTATTTTTTAATTGTTGATATTGTACAGTTTTCTCTCTTTTACCCCGCCCCAGCCCACCACCCCAGCCCTCCCCACCTTCCTCCCATTTCCACCCCCCATAGTTTTTGTCCATGAGTCCTTTATACTTGTTGCTCTAAACTGTTCCCCTTTTCGCCTGAAATTCCCTCCCCTCCCCCTCTGGTCACTGTCAGACTGTTCTCAAATTCAGTGTCTTTGTTTATATTATGCTTGTTTGTTTGTTTTGTTGATTAGCTTCCTGTTAAAGGTGAGATCATATGGTATTTGTCTTTCACTGCCTGGCTTATTTCGCTTAGCATGATGCTCTCCAATTCCATCCATGCTGTCGAAAAGGGTAGGAGCTCCTTCTTTCTTTCTGCTGCATAGAATTCCATTGTGTAAATGTACCACAGTTTTTTGATCCATTCATTAACTGATGGGCACCTAGGTTGCTTCCAGCACTTGGCTATTGTAAATTGTGCTGCTATGAACATAGGGGTGCATAGATTCTTTTGGATTGGTGTTTCAGGATTCTTAGGATATAATCCAAGCAGTGGAATTACTGGGTCAAAAGGTATGTCCATTTTTAGTTTTCTTAGAAAATTCCATACTGTTTTCCATAGTGGTTGTACCAATCTGCACTCCCACCAACAGTGCACTAGGGTCCCCTTTTCTCCACAACCTCTCCAACACTTGCTGTTTGTTGCTTTGTTTATGAAGGCCATTCTGACTGGTGTCAAGTGGTATCTCATTGTAGTTTTAATTTGCATCTCTCTGATAGCTAGCGATATCGAGCATCTTTTCATGTGTCTCTGGATCCTCTGTATGTCGTCCTTGGAGAAGTGTCTGTTCAAATCCTTTGCCCATTTTTTAATTGGGTTGCTTGTCTTCTTAGAGTAGAGTCTTGTAAGTTCTTTATATATTTTGGAGATTAATCCCTTGTCTGAGGTATCATTTCCAAATATGTTTTCCCATACAGTTGGTTCTCTTTTTATTTTAATACTGTTTTCTTTAGCTGTGCAGAAGCTTTTTATTTTGACGAGATCCCATTTGTTTATTCTTTCCTTTATGTCCCTTGCTCTAGGGGACGCATCAGTGAAAATATTGCTGCGTGAAATATCTGAGATTTTCCTGCCTATATTATCCTCTAGAATTTTAATGGTGTCATGGCTTATATTTAAATCTTTTATCCACCTTGAATTTATTTTTGTGTATGGTGTAAGTTGGTGCTCGAGTTTCATTTTTTTGCATGTAGCTGTCCAGTTCTCCCAGCACCACTTATTGAAGAGGCTATTTTTGCTCCATTTTATGTTGCTGCCCCCTTTGTCGAATATTAATTGACTGTAGAGACTTGGGTTTATTTCTGGGCTCTCTGTTCTATTCCACTGGTCCACGTGTCTGTTCTTGTGCCAGTACCAGGCTGTTTTGATTACAGTGGCTTTGTAATACAGTTTGGTATCAGGTATTGTGATCCCTCCTACTTTGCTCTTCTTTCTCAAAATTGCTGCCGCTATCCAGGATTGTTTATGATTCCATATAAATTTTTGAAGTGTTTGTTCTATGTCTGTGAAATATGCCATTGGAACTTTAATAGGTATTGCATTGAATCTCTAAATTGCTTTGGGTAATATGGACATTTTGATAATATTAATTCTTCCGATCCATGAACATGGTATATGCTTCCATTTGTTTGTGTCTTCCTTGATTTCATTCTTCAGTGTTGTGTAGTTTTCTGCATACAGGTCTTTTACCTCCTTGGTTAGGTTTATTCCTAGGTATTTTATTTTTCTTTTTGCTATATCGAATGGGATTTTTTTCTTGATTTCTGCTTCTGCTGTTTCACTGTTGGTATACAAAAATGCCTTTGATTTTTGGATATTGACTTTGTATTCAGCTATTTGGCCAAATTCATTTATTACGTCGAGCAGCTTTTTGGCCGAGTCTATAGGATTTTCTATGTACACTATCATGTCATCTGCAAACAATGATAGTTTTGTTTCCTCCTTTCCAATTTGGATGCCTTTTATTTCCTTTTCTTGTCTAATTGCTGTGGCTAAGACTTCCAATACTATATTGAATAGAAGTGGTGAAAGTGGACAGCCTTGTCTTGTTCCTGATCTTAGTGGGAAAGATTTCAGTTTTTGCCCATTGAGTATGATGTTGGCTGTAGGTCTCTCATATCTGGCTTTTATTATGTTGAGGAATGCTCCCTCTATTCCCACTTTGCTGAGTGTTTTTATCATAAATGGGTGTTGGACTTTATCAAAAGCTTTTTCTGCATCTATTGATATGATCATGTGATTTTTGTCTTTGCTTTTGTTTATGTGATGTATTACATTTATTGATTTGCGACTGTTGAACCATCCTTGCCTCCCTGGAATGAATCTCACTTGGTCATGGTGTATGATCTTTTTAATGTATTGTTGGATGCGGTTTGCCAATATTTTGTTGAGGATTTTAGCGTCTACATTCATCAGTGATATTGGCCTGAAGTTTTCTTTCTTTGTTGTGTCTTTATCTGGCTTTGGGATTAAGATAATGCTGGCTTCATAAAAAGAGTTTGGAAGTCTTCCAACTTCTTGAATGTTTTGTAATAGTCTACGGAGGATAGGAGTTAGCTCTTCCTTAAATGTTTTGTAGAATTCTCCTGTGAAACCATCTGGTCCAGGGCTTTTGTGTGCCAGGAGTGTTTTGATTACTGATTCAATTTCACCAGCTCTAATCGGTCTGTTCAGGCTTTCTGTTTCTTTTTCATTGAGTTTTGGAAGGTTATATTTTTCTAGAAACTTGTCCATTTCACCTAGGTTTTCAAATTTCCTGGCATACAGTTCTTCATAGTAATTTCTTACAATCCTTTGTATTTCTGTGGTGTCAGTCGTAATCTCTCCTCTTTCATTTCTGATTGTGTTTATTTGAGTCCTCTCTCTTTTTTTCTTGATGAGCCTGCTTAAAGGCTTGTCGATTTTGTTGATCTTTTCAAAGAACCAGCTCCTGGATTCATTGATCCTTAGGATTGTGCTTTTAGTCTCTATGTCATTTAATTCTGCTCTGATCTTGGTTATTTCCTTCCTTCTACTTGCCCTGGGCTGTCTTTGTTGTTGTTCCTCGAGTTCTTGTAGGTGTAGGGTTAAGTCATTTGTTAGAAATGTTTCTGTCTTCTTTAGGTAGGCCTGTATTGCTATGAACTTCCCTCTGAGGACTGCCTTCATTGTGTCCCATAAGTTTTGGGTTGTTGTGAGTTCATTTTCATTTGTTTCCAGAAATTTTTTGATTTCCTCCCTAATTTCATTCTTTATCCATTCATTGTTTAATAGCATGCTATTCAATCTCCATGATTTTGATGATTTGGGGATTTTCCCCATCAAGTCGGTTTCTAGTTTTAGTCCCTTGTGGTCGGAGAAAATGCTTGGTATGATATCAATTTTCTTGAATTTGTTGAGGCTTGTTTCGTGTCCTATCATGTGGTCTATCTTTGAAAATATTCCATGTGCGTTTGAAAAAAATGTGTATTTAGTTTCTTTGGGATGGAGGGCCCTATATATATCAGCTAAGTCCAATTCATCTAGAGTACTGTTCAATGCCACAATATCTTTGTTGATAATTTGTTTGGAAGATCTGTCCATTTTTGACAGTGGGGTGTTGAAATCTCCTACTATAATTGTGTTGCTGTCAATATCTTTCTGGAAGTCCTCTAAGATTTTCTTGATGTATTTAGGTGCTCCTATGTTGGGTGCATATATATTTACAATGTTTATGTCTTCTTGGTGGATTCCTCCCTTGAGTATTATGAAGTGACCTTCTGGGTCGCCCTTTATAGCTCTTCTTTTGAAGTCTATTTTGTCTGATATGAGTATTGCTACCCCGGCCTTTTTTTCCTGTCCATTTGCTTGGAAAATTTGTTTCCAGCCTTTCACTTTAAGTCTGTGTAGGTCTTTTGTCCTGAGGTGGGTCTCTTGTAGGCAGCATATGTGTGGGTCATGCTTTCTTATCCAGTCAGCTACTCTATGTCTTTTGATTGGAGCATTTAATCCATTTACATTTAAGGTTACTATTGATAGGTACTGATTCATTGCCATTTTCGTATCTGTGTTCCTCACTCTCTCTTTTCCTTTCTTTCCTTAAAGCAGTCCCTTTAGTATCTCTTGTAGTACTGGTTTGGTAGAGGTGTATTCTTTTAGACTTCTTTTGTCTGGGAAGCTCTTTATTTGTCCTTCTATCTTGATTGAAAGCCTTGGTGGATAAAGTAGTCTTGGTTGTAGGCCTTTGGTTCTCATTACTTGGAATATTTCTTTGCCATTGTCTTCTGGCTTGGAGCGTTTCCATTGAGAAGTCAGTTGCTAACCTTATCGGGGCTCCCTTGTATGTTACTTCCTTTTTCTCCCTTGCTGCCTTTAAGATTCTCTCTTTGTCTTGGAAGTTTGCCATTTTAATGATGATGTGTCTTGAAGTGGGCCTGTTTGGGTTCCTCTTGATAGGGACTCTCTGTGTTTCCTGGATTTGTGTGACTTTTTCTCTCACCAAATTAAGGAAGTTTTCCATCATTACTTTTTCAAATAGGTTTTCTATCCCTTGCTCTTCTTCTTCTCCTTCTGGTATTCCTATTATACGGATATTATTACGTTTCATGTTGTCTTGCATTTCTCTTAAACCCTCTTCATTCTTTCTGAGCCTCTTTTCCTTTTCTTGCTCTATCTGGCTGTTTTTTTCTACTTTGTCCTCCAACTCACTGATCCGATCTTCTGCTTCATCGATTCTGCTTTTCATTCCTTCTACTGTGTTCTTCAGCTCAGAAATTGTATTCTTCATTTCCTCTTGGCCCTTTTTGATAGTTTCTGTTTCCTTTTTCATGTTGATATAGTTTGCACTGAGTTCATCGTAGCTTCCCTGTAGTTTCTGGTAGCTCATTGAGAGCTCATTGAGCTTCCTGACAACCATTTCTTTGAACTCCTTATCTGATAGTTGAGTTGCCTCTGTTTCATTTAGCATTCTTTCTGGGGCTTCCACCTTTTCTTTCATTTGGGGATTGTTTCTTTGTCTTCTCATTGTTGGTGAGACTCTTCTTGTAAACCTCAGCTTCTTAAGTTGATCTGTTCTGGCTACCTGCGTTTATGGTGTGAACTTCTGTGGTGGAATACCTGTGAGATTCAGTGTTATAGTCTTCTTCAGGTATCCTGGTGTTCACAGCTTCCACTGTCTCAGCTGTGGGAATACCCCCTCTTTTGGTCCAACTCTGTTTTTTTCACAGTTCTAGGATTTCTTTGCCTCACTCGTGGGTATTCAAAAAGAGAAAAGAATAAAGTGAAAAAAGAAGAGAGAGAAAAAAGAAAAAAAAGAGGAGGGAAGGAGAGATAGAATTGGAAAGAAAGGAAGAAGGAATAAAGCCAAAAAGAAGTAAAGAGAAGCAAAAGGAATTGAGGGATAAAAAAGGTAGTAATAAAAAAATAAAAAGTATATAATCAAAACAAAACAAAAAGAACCCCACAAAAATGAAAAACGAACCAAAACAAACAAAAAAACAAAAAACCCAACTAAACAGACAAAAAACAACTATCCAAAAAAACCCACAAAACAAAATGAAACAAAACACCCCCCCCCAAAAAAAAAAAAGAATAAGAAGAAAAAAAAAAAATCTCTTGCTATTTTCACACAGGCCAAACTGGGTTTTCTGGACTTGCTGGCTGTAGCAGGCTGCGAGGCGACTCGTACCGCTTTTCTCCCTGTTCCTCACTCAGTCAGCTTTGGGCCACTGTCCTCAGTGCCAGCCCAGCACTGTTCCCAGGGCTAATGGCGTACTCTCCATGCAGGGCCTTGGGTGTGATTTCTGAGCCTCCTGCAGGGGGCGAGCTTTCCAGAGTTTATGGGTTTCAGCTGGAATCTCTTACAGATCCATCCCTCCCCGAGCCTATGGCTGTGAGCTCCGGGTCTCCTACAGGGCGCAGGCGCCCGCCTGAGACTACGGGCGTGGGCTCCGAGAGTTTCCCGAGTTGCGCACACTCACCCCAGGATCACAGATGTGAGCTCCGGGTCTTCCAGAGTCCCCTTCTCTAGTTGCAGGGTCGCCTCTGGCCGCAGGGCTGCTTCGAACCCGGTCGCAGAGCCGCCTCCGGTCGCGCGGCCTCCTCCGGTCGGTTGCAGAGGCCCCTCCGGTCGCCGGACCGCCTCCGGTCGTTTGCAGAGCTGCCTCCGGTCGCCGGGTCGCCTCTGTCCCGTCTCAGGGCCACCTCCGGTCGCTTGGCTGCCACGTCTAGTTTTCCAATGTCTGCTACAGATTTTGATCTCCTATTTTCATATATACTGTGGTATTGTTGGCTATCTGCTCTGTTCCTCTGTAGAACAGTTAGGTTTTTCTCCCATGTGCAGGAGGAAGGACAATCTGCGTCCTCCTACCATGCTGCCATCTTGAACCAATCGGTTTTGTTGTTTTTAAGGCAAAGTTTTAAGCAAATAATGGTCCAAAATTTGATTTTACTACTTTCTTTATATATTATAAATTTTACAAAGTAGTCAATAAATACAAATATAAATGTCTAGCATTATGCTATATGCTTTAAAGGGCACAAGTTTCATTTAAGGGGTGAGGAAACAGTAAGAAAAACAATACTTAAACTTACGAAAGAATTAATGGCCCGGCTGGTGTGGCTTAGTGGATTGAGCACTGGCCTGCAAACCGAAGTGTTGCCGGTTCTATTCCCAGTCAGGGCACATGCCTGGGTTGCAGGCCAGGTCCCCAGTTGGTACAACTGTAATAGCACAATCAATAAAATATAATTAAAAGCTAAGTGCTGAAAACATTTTAAGTTACAAAATAAAAGAAATTAATTGTAGTAATACATATATTATTCATATTAAACATATAACAGATATCTATTTCAATAATGAATTTTAATTACCCTAATATATCAAAGATATTATTTTAACATGTAATCAATATAATAATTATTTGATATATTTTACATTGTATTTCTTGTGCCAAGTCTTTTTGTACTAAGTATTTAATATTTACACATTTTAAGTTTTATATCAAATTTTTATCAAGAATATTTATGCTTAATTTCATCAAGAACACATAATCTGTGTTTAGATTTCATAAAATAGAAGAATAGAGTCACATACTCAGTTTTTCTAAACATACTTATTTTCCAGTAACTGAATCTAGTGATAATTTTAAATTAAAAAATTAATTTTAAATATATAAAATTAAAAATTTATTTCTTAGGTCACTCTATCTAGATTGCAGTTGTTCATTAGCTACATGTCACCAATGACTTTTATTTTGGACAGCACAGTTCTAATATACTATAAATTTAAATTGTCATTTTTAGTAGGTTATTTTCCCCTTAGATATGCCTTGGACTTTTATAAATTTTATAATGAAAATTTTTTGGTTCTACTGATGTTTTCTCTTTAAAATACAGATGCTTCTCAACTTATCATAAGAGTAAGTACAGATAAATGCATCATAAGTTGAAAATGTAGCAAATATAGTGAGCTGAAAATGCACTTAGTACATCTAATCTACTGAACATCGTAGCTTACCCGACCCTACCTTAAACATACTCAGAACACTTACATCAGCCTAAAGTTGGGCAAAATAATCTCAATTCTGCTGCCCAGCATTATGAAAGAATATCGTATCACATATCACTAGCCTGGAATAAATTAAAATTCAAAATTTGAAGTAGTTTCTACTGAATGCACCTGGCTTTTGTACCACTGTAAAGTAAAATTAAAAAAACAAAAGTGAAGCTGAGCCATCGTTAAGTCAGGGACCCTCTGTATTAATTTAAAGAAAAAAAAGAAAAGTAACCAATGCTTATAATTTTAACTTTTGTGACAATATTTTAAGAAAATTCTCTGTCTGCAATGCTGGTATTTGACAGAGTGCTTGCCCCAGTCCTCTCCGTCATACAAAGTGTCCCTACTGATGCGTTTGCTCCATTGAGATATAACGTGAAATGATAAAGTTATTTGCAATTAGTTATAGTTTGAATTGGTTAAAATATTTTTCTCCATTCTCAGTATATTGAAATATTATAATTACAACATAAAATCAGTAAACTAATATCACTTTCCCAAGAAACAGATGTCATGACAAACTCTTCCTCAAATTTGAGGAGACTTCAGCATTATGAAGAGAAGTTATCTGCAAAAGACAGTTTCATGGATAAACAGAAAAGTGAGAAATTCTAAAGTTTAGATACTCTTCTACTTCGCACTTTGGTGTCTAATTCCACACTTTTGATAACGCAAGGGCCCTCTTAATTCTCATTACCTTTCCCAAGATCCCAAGAGTAACTTTCAGGGTAATTCATACAATTATAGCTCTCTGAAATGGAGAGATTAGGAAATAAGCTCTATGGAAAATTAATAAAAATGAAGTTCCAGACGAGATTGGGCACATTCACGGTGGTATGGCCACCTTTAACAGGAACCTAATCAACAAAACAAACAAACAAGCGTAATATAACCAAAGACACTGAAATTGGGAACAGGCTGACAGTGACCAGAGGGGAGAGGGGAGGGAATTTCAGGGGAAAAGGGAAACAGTTTAGAGCAACAAGTATAAAGGACACATGAACAAAAAGTAGGGGGGGTGGAAGTGGGAGGGAGGTGGGGAGGGCTGGGGTGGTGGGCTGGGGTGGCAGTAAAAGACAAAAAACTGTACAGGAACAACAATTAAAATAAAAATTTTTTTAAATGAAGTTCCAACTGTTGAGCTATTATTTGTGCATTTCCTCACACACTTAAATGCGTACATTTATCACTGTGTGAGGACATAATGTACAGTCGGCAGTTGACCAGTAGATCTGAAGTGGGTCAACTTTGGTCAAGTTAAAAGTAGGAAAATTTGTCACGTATTTCTCACAGAATCACAAAGAGAAATTCTATTTTCATTTGGATGTAGATTCTTGATATAACCGTATTCATATTTTAGCTGTTTGGTTTGAATGAAGCAGACTTTCATTTTTGTTTTTGTTTTTGTTTTTGTTTGTTTTTGTGGGTCATTGCAGCACGACTACAGCTATCCAGTCAACACAAGATAAAAACTTATCCAGAATGTAACTAAGAAATGGAAAGGGGTTTCAAAATGATAAAACAAGAAACAAAGTCCACATAAGTATGATTGAACCTCAAAATAAAAAGAAGCCCGAATCCAGTCAGTTTGAACATTTCCTTAATGTGAACCACATACCCTGCCCCACCCAGATGGTATTGCTGGGGTTTGCGCCAGTTACTATGAATAAGTAGTGAGTAACACAAGTTGCATCTTGTTAGTTTCTCCCTACACAAATATCATGACATTTTTATTTATTGTCTCTTTCTATACTGTGAGGCAAATAAGATGAATAAAGTCATAACTTTAGAATTGGCTAAGAATCTAGGATTGGTAAGATTTAGTGTGCATTATGTATTATTAGCTTTTCTTGTACACTTCGTAGAGGAAGTCTGGTATCTTAGAAATATAAAATTTAAAATTGTTTCTTTAACTAAGATTTGAGTCTTTCATGTGGCTATAGCAAAAAAACTACTTAGAATTTACCACAGGTGTACCAGCAGTAGTTAGCATTGTTTTACTATTGCTACAAAAAAGAAGGTAATAAAGTAAAAAATAATTACTATTTTATATAACATTTTATTGATTTTACTTATATGACAATTTATTAATAATAAGAAAATTAGATTTTCTATATTTTTATCATTATAGAAATGTCACACATATTTCCTTCCCATTTAATTTTTAACTGAAAGACAACTTTTACTATTACATTTAATAACAAGATTTTTAATGACTACATGGCCTCAATCTAATCAACATATTTTTCCCAACTGTATTGCTTTCTTAGTAATGGCTTCCAACCAACTGGATTAGTATACTTAACATAGTTCTGATTAATATACACATTAATTTTGAAAAGTAAAATTTTGTATGTTTTTTTAGTTTCTTGAAAGCAATATATATATTTTGTTATTTTTTTCTTTAGGTTGTCTAAGAATGGGAGTAGTTAGACAATTTGATATTATAGAATAAAAAAACATATCTTAGCAAAAATACCAAGTAAGTGTTATTTATTATATACTCTATTACCAAAGAAAGGTACTGTTTTAGATATTTTTCTACTCTTCTGTTAATCCACATATCACTGAGTTTTACATTTTCTGTGAGCAACAATTTTCTGAATAGTGATAGCAAATATATATATATCAACCCCTCCCTACAAAATTTGTGATGCTACCTGCTTACTGGTTACCTTTTCTAAAAAGTACAAAACAAATAATGTCCTGATACCAAAAAATTATTAATTTAATTGATTATATACGTTGAAATCATCATATGGTAGTGATGAGTAAGAAAAATTGGGAACTGAAAGAGTTTTTTTCTTGTTGGTTCTACAATTTCATTGTGAATTGGCTAAGGTGTTCTGATCATCAGACATTAATATACTCAGACTGATGGAGGATACAGTACTAGGATCACTGCCAACTGCTATGCCTGGGGAAAGGGAAATCGAGGACGGCACTTCTAACAAGAGCACAATGACCATAATATTGTCAGTCACTCCCTTTCACCACCTGCTGTGAGCAGAAGACTATATTTTGAGTAGCACATGTGGGTACTCCTCCATTTGGGGTACATTCTTAAGTACTGGAGCCTAAAACAAAAGGGTTAAACTTAAAACAATACAAATAAATTGGTAACAAGGTAACTGTTCCTGATAACTTATGCGTTTTTCTTATTAAATATGAGCTATAATATATAATATTTGCATATTATATTGTCATTGTGTAGCAAAATATTGTAACAATTAGTTTCCTCACAACCCATTTAACAGAAGTTATGTATTCCTGTTCTGACTTCAACAACCATGGGGTAGGGCATGGCAGGAAATAATTTAATGCAGTGCCCCTCTTAGAATTGGATAAGAAGATCTCTCTGATGGTCCCTGTATTTTATTTAGAAGTATCTGTGTATCAGAAATGAAGTAATCAATTTATGTAGGAAAAAAAAGAGAAACACTTGGGGCCTGTACCTTGGGATGGCACCCAGTGCGGGTACAATGTGAACGTGTCCCTCGACATTCGCTCTCCCAAGCAGCATTTCCAGGCTCCAAAGGAATGCTTCTCACTGGTGTCCATGCCTGGCCATGCTGTCCTGATGGCAGCAGGGGTGTAAATTGTGCCACTGTGTCTGAGATGACAATGCTTCTGACTACAGGGAGGATTTGAGTGGTAGAAGTGCTTTGGAGAAAAAAAGGCAAATTGAGTTTGCTTTATGTTCTAATTTATGGACCTAATTTAAGTTCAAATTTTAGCTCTTTATTTATGACAGTTGTGTGGGTAGTAAGAGGAACATATTTTAAGCTTAAATAATTTACATCAATTTTAAACTTGTACATCTGCATGTATAGATATAATATGCATGAAGCCTGATACCCTTCTTTATATTGTTGTATGGAGCTATATACTGCTTTAAAGATTCTGAAAACTGTAATACAAGTGATAGTTATTAGTATGATGAAATAAATTAGTTATAATACTTAATGACCCCTTTCCAATATCTGAGTATATGTAATATACATTTTTATTTTCAAATATAAATATTGCTTATTTCCTTCAAAGAGCAAAGCTTATGCACAATTATTCAGAAAAGGCATTCTATTTGTTCTTATTTTCAATAAAACACAAGTTATGTGTAATATTGACTATAAAATAAAATTTGTGATTTTGACAAAAATAATTTATGTAGAATAAGCATATAATAATTACTGATAAATATGTATATGAATTTACTTGGTTACTTATCAAAACATATGGTATTCAGGAAAAGAGCACACAGATATGCTCAAAAATAATAAAATTTGTTATCTTTGAGATTTTGCTTATTTTAGTCATAAAACTAAAGCTTTATACATATTTTTCAATTATGTCATTGCAAAATATTTTAAGATAATAAAATGGTATACAGTATACTTAATAGTTTCTTAGCTAGACTTACATGTTTAATGTTTAGAAATATGGTTTTAATATAGATACACATTTTCATTTGTACTCCTGCCTGACACTCACAAAAATTAGTAGAAAGCCTAAAGAAAGTATAATGTTTTATTTATATCATTTTTTTGAGAAAAGATAATTCATTATATATCAAAATTATGACTGTGTAGAAGAAATGTGATTTGAATGGCATCTGAAGGAGTTTGTGGAACAAATGAGGAGATGTCAGAAGATGATTCAGGAGAAAGAAATAACAAAATTACAAAAGGGAAACAACCAGACATATCCACAGGAATTTAAGTAGCCATTTGGTCCAGGAGATCCTTATGGATGTACAAAGGGACAGGAAGGTGAAGGCATTCAAAGGAGACCCTTAGAAGACAAGCAGTGGAGTTTAGAACTGAGGTAGTAGCATCATAATGCCAGAATTACAATCCAAATCATAATTTGGAACACTAAAATTATGCATTTCTACATATATCCCATTATCAAACAATGACACATCTGTACACTGAAATACTACTCAGCAATAAGAGTAATAAACCATTGGTACAGCAACAAACATGGATAGATTCCAAATACATTAAGGTAAGCAAAATAAGTCAGAATCAAAAGGCTATACACTGTAAAACAGTATAGGAGACCAAAGAATGGTCCCAAACTCTCCTATGCATTCATTTGATGCATAAACATATTAAAAACACACCTGGAAAGATGATGAATATTCTTTTGAAACCCTCCCCTAAGATTCTCACCTGCAGAAAAAGGATAAAAAGTCTTTAGGACAAAAGCTCATGGTGGGCTTTTTCTAGACCATGCCCAGTAGCCCTTTCCAGGCATGAACCTTTCATTTCCTCCAAAACTGTAATGGTCCCCAGAAGATTTGAAATCAGGGGAGCAGTGAGCAGTGGCAGCTCGACCTGAGCTTACCCAGGATCCTGTCTCCAGGCTCCCTTTTTCTCTGACTTCCCAGCGAGCTCATTTCAGTCTCTGTGGCCTTTACTTCTCAGTGAGCTAAGAGCAGACCCAGTTTGGCTCACTCCTTCCTTTAACTTTTATGGAAGCCCAAGCAGAGCACCACTGCCCAGGCTCTTTCCTGTTACTTCTTCTACCCCAAGTCCTTCCTTTGGTTCACTGTCCTCAGCCTTAATAAGCATACTCTCAAAACCACCTGGACACAAAGTCAAGAACCCACACAGGCTGGCCCTTGTCCAGTAACACAACAAATCAGAAAGCAAATTTTAAGTAGAATTGTTCAGTTTTCACTGGTTCTTGAATCCTATTCAAATTGCTCTGTATTTAACTTCCTCAAGGCAATGACATTTTATTAAAACACACAAGCAAACGACTCACACATACACTCACACACAAACTGTCTTCACTTCCAATTAAAAGGGTTGGTCTTAGTGTTAAAACTAATTCTAGCTGCAAGAAGGGAGCAGGGACTCTATTATGTTGGATAGCACTTTATTATATTTCAAAGCACTTTCTGTCTTCTATATAATTTAATACTTGAATTATTGAATCAAAGTTTTAAGAATCTTGACCATCCAAAATGAGTAGAGGAATAAAATACATTAAAGTTAAGGTGAGCTGTGCTGGTAGAAATATAATGAGCATAGAATTTAGCAATTATCCTTCCTCCCTCTGCTTTCTTTTGTTAGGTTTACTCTTTTCTGAGGTCCACATTTCTTTGAGTTTGTCATCTTTTTAGATTAGGTTTATTATAAAATCCTTTATTAATAGACAATAGAGGCTCTGGCTGGTGTAGCTCAGTGGATTGAGCGCGGGCCTGCGAACCAAACGATCCAGGTTCGATTCCCAGCCAGGGCACATGCCTGGGTTGCAGGCCAGTTCCCAGCAGGGGACACATGAGAGGCAACCATACATTGATATTTCTCTCCCTCTCTCTCTTTCCTACCCTTCTCCTCTAGAAATAAATAAATAAAATATTTAAAAAAAATAGACAATAGATACAGATGCATATCTATACTCTTATTTCCTGTAATGGTTATATTTTATATCTAGAAAGTTTTACCAATAACATTTTATGTCAGCAAATTACACCACCACCAAAATTTGAAGAGAAAATTATTTTCCATGAGTACAGACTGTTATGATGACTGGACTGATGGCTGAGTATATTTCCTACTGGGAGGTAATTTTTAATATGACAGAATGCAATTAAAAAGGTATTTATTGTTTGCTGGATAAGTGAGAGGGGGTGTTATCTCAAATTTCGTTATCTCAATGATCTTCCCTTTACTTTAAGATTCTCAAGTGACGTTTATGGAATGCATATGATTTCCCCCAAACATTAACATAGAACTCAGAGGATTTCAGGGCAACTTTCTTTGGTAGCCTTGGAATTTATAGCTGGCCACTTTCCCTAGAGGACTAAAACCAAATCTCAGATTTTAACAATATCAGTTAAAACTTAGGCTTTGCTTAAGCAGAGAACTTCCATAAGTAGTGAAATAAGTAATATGCAAGGAAGAATTTATTTTAAAGCCAGGAAAGATGATTTTTAAGGTGTCAGTTGTGAGATGTTTGGGTAATGAAACTATGCCTAAATGCAATTTGATGTATCTAGCACTGAACACTGTATATCATAGCCATTGGCCTTATACAGTGTCCTAGTATTTAACTGGTCTAGATTAATCCTCCACATTGAGTGAGATGGGGTAGGTAGAAGTGGGGTGTGAAGAAAGGGTTTTATTTCTCAAAAAGGAAATCACAGGGACACACACAGACACACACACTGACTTCACAGAAGAAAGACCACTATAAAAAGTTTAAGGAAAGAAATATCCTATCATGAAGCAAGTTAACATGTGAGAATATTTGAACAATTGATTATATAAATATAGTATATAGTTGACCTTGATGTTTTCAAAACTTTCTTTTAGAAGGGATAAGTTTAATAGCTTAGGATCATATATTTTCTATAAAGAACTAGTTGCACTGATTATCTTAATAGTGACTAATATTTTTATATTTTATATTATTAGTTTGTAATAATACTAGGTCTGTCCAGAAAATTCCAACCATTATTAACAAGAATGGTTTGTGCCATAACAATGTAACCTGGTAGCCATGGAGAGTGGACTGAAATGCACATGTGTAAAAATTAATTCTCTGTACTAGTCAGTGGGAAACTTAAACACTATTGAGTGAGCCTGTGTATTGTAGGGTCATCACATTCAGAATGACTGAGCAAGTACAGAAACCAATCTACACTAAACTTTACATTAAGCTTGAGCATTCCTCTACAGAAACTATTCGGCTGATTCAGAAGGCCACAGCTATGGGCAACTGGTGATTGGCAGCTTAATCACACATGTCTGCTCATGCATCACACCTTGTGCAGTTTTTTGGCTAAACAGCAAATCATCCAGGTAACTCAACCTCCATAAAGTCTAGATTTTGTGCCCTTCAACGTCTGACTTTTCCCTAAACTAGAGTCACCTTTCAAAGGGAAGAGATTTCAGACCATTGATGAGATTCAGAAAATACTATGGAGCAGCTGATGGCAATTGGGAGAACTGTGTGAGGTCCCAAAGTGCTTACTTTGAAGGGGACTGAGGCATCATTATCTTGTATACGATGTCTCATGTATCTTGTATCTTCTTCAATAAATGTCTCTATTTTTTATATTATATGGCTGGATACTTTCTGGGCAGACCTCACCTATAAAGCAAAAAATTAAATTGCTTCACTTTTTAAAAGTGATTGTTGTTCAGTTACAGTTGTCCCACCTATCCCCCCATTATTCACCCCTACACTGTCGCCCTACTCCCACCCCCATTCCCCCCTTTATCCATACCTGTGAGTCCTCTATTCATGTTCCTTTGCTTACCCCTCCCCCTTCTTTCCCCTGTTATTACTTTATCAGCTCCCCTCTGGTCACTGTCAGTGTTTTTTTTTTTTCCCCAAGTTTCTGGTTCTATTTTGCTCTTTGGTTTGTTTTGTTGATAAAAACTGTAGTACATTTATACAATGGAATACTACACAGCAGAAAGAAAGAAGGAACTCCTACCCTTCAGAACACCATGGATGGAACTGGAGAGCATTATGCTAAGTGAAATAAGCCAGATGGTGAAAGACAAATACCATATGATCTCACCTAAAAGTGGAACCTAATCCACACATTAAGTTTCTTAATTTACATTTTATAAATAATGTATACAGTTTTAAGTTAATACAGAAATATGCATATTTGTTATCTATGGTATTATATGCATAACTACAAGTACAAATAAAAATGATAGCATATATTTCCTCGACTTGTCACTCTCAGTATTCTGACTAAAGTTTGAAGAAAGTAAAAAGTACCATTTCATTTCACATTGTTTTTGTATTTATTTAAATTACCTTGCCATGTTCTTGAATTTCCTTTTTTAAATGAACAAAGTAATATGTGTATGTGTGTGTGTTTCCAACTAGAAAATAGTAATAGTGATAAAAAAAACCTCTAACATTATTAAGAGCCTGAAATTTGTTGTTTAGTGGGGAGATGAAAAACAAGTGTGTATATGGAATCTTGAAAAACAAAGTTAAAGTCAGAAACTTTGTGTTTCTAGTTGTTTGCTTTGTTTTTGTTTTTATCTTTGCCACCTTTTATAAGGAGCAAAGTGACCTTGTCCAATAAAGAATAATGGTATATAATTTCAGAAGTAAAAGCTAATAAGTAGGTATACCATTGTGTTCATTGCTTATTTCAGTTAAATTAATTTCTATTTTAATCCCCACCAATATCTCTAAATTTATTATTTTAACAAGAATTTAATTTCAAATCTCAGATTTAGGATTCCAGTTTTTTTTCAAAAACAATATCCAAACATTGAAAAAGGTGCCACTACAGACTTTTCTAAATCTCATGTTAATGAAGAGTATTTTTATATGAACTCTAACCTTAAAATATCTAAATTCCTTAGAGCTTCCAATGACACACAAACTGGGGAAATAACAACAATAGAACATGTGTTTGTTCATCATACATGATCTTAAATAACACAGTGTTATCTTTAACACAGAGTGTGTGTGATAGAACACTGTATGCTTTATGGCAAGCTATATGCCAACTTCTGCTTTTCTTTCATCCACTAGTTGAGATTCCCATCCTTCAAATTCAGGCACAAAAGACAGAAAATTCCCATGCAAGAGGTCATTGGACTCATATCAAACTTAACTGAAGTCATCGTTATCTTATTTTTGACATAAGTCCAAAAGATTTCAATTTCAAACATTTGCTACTCCAAAATTAAATATGCTGAGAATGAAATGCAAAATAAGCCTCATGTAAGAGACTTTGATTTTTATTTATTATTTTAAGTTTTTACTTTAAATGTCTCTAAAATTAGAAAAAAAAAAACACTGAATTCCAAACCCAAAATACATTTAAAAGCAATTTGAATTTCTGTAATTATCATAAATCATTCTAACAAGGTGATTTTCTATCAGTTATGACACGATCACATTTGAATTAATTGGGCCTTTTCTAAATAAAACATAACCTTTTATTGCAAGATAATGCCAGGTGCCTCTTCAGCATTTTGACACAACAGTGTCAACTTATAGTTTCAAACTGAATAAATAAAACACTTGGCAAATTTTTCCTATTGATTGTTAGCTATCAAAATAATCTTCAGCACTTTATCAGTTCTTTTCTATCCTCACCTGAGGATATGCTTATTAATTTCAGAGAAAGGGGAAGGGAAGGAGAGAGAGAGGGAGAGAATCATGGATGTGAGACAGAGTCATAGATCAGTTACCCCCCTGCACAATCCCCAACTGAGGATGAACCCACAATCTTGGCATGTGCCATGACCAGAAATTGAACCTATGACCCTTTGGTCCAGGGCACGATGCTCCAACAAAGTGAGCCATGCTGGCCAGGGCAATTTTCAAAATATTATTTAAAACTTCGATCACTACATCCTAAATATTCAGATGTGGTAGTCATATTATGGTGAGAACTCATGGTGAAACTCTGAGCAAGACTTTTTTGCAAGCTGGGTTAGTTACTTCAAATGGTTACTGAAGCAAATGTAAATTCAAGTTTCTGGATATCAGATAAACTTTGCTTCATTTTGCAAGTACAAGTTCATCATCAAAACCATCATTAAAAGTACCTGCCATTGTTTTAAGCCCCTACCATGAGAGGCTTTGTAGATTTATTTCATCTTTTTTTAATTGAAATTCTTAAACTCAAAAAGGAGGACCTCTTAACTGGAATTGTATAATCTAATTAAAATGCTATCATATAGAACAAAATGCACTTTGAACATAAAACCATTTTCCCATGCTATACTTTCAATTGAAAACTAATTCCTTTCAATTGTTAGTAGAGCACCTGGTAACTACTAGATTCAGAGATCTAGTAACTTAACTAGATTCAAACATTTCAGTCACTATATGCATATCTTCCTCAAGTGGTAAACTCTCATATATAAAAGACACCGAGAAACTGCACTTTTACCTTATTCTTACACATAGATTACTTATTATCAGTAAATATGAATTGAAGGCAGTCCTAGGCAAATGTAAATGAAGCTAAGAGAAACAAAGCCACAAGTGCGAGTAGGAAACGTGAACCCACGTTGGAAAATGAGATCAAAGCAAGGGAAAAAAAAATGTCATTAGCTCAGAAACAGGTACATTGGCAAAGTTTATAAAGTGGTCCCCTATTTCTCTCATTAGCAAGAACAACCTAGAGGGGCTCCTGATCACAATAAATTTCATGTTTCAAATAAATACTGTTACTGTCATTTACCTTTGTGATATTGTGATTTACAAGAAATATATTTTGATCATCTTAGTGGTAACCAAATTCAGATGACCAGAATATATTGCTCAGATATATTTGGTTTCCTTCCACAGTTCCTGGCTCACAGCTGCCAAACCCTTTAGGATTTTTAAGCAATGAGGGTTTCTCATTTTAGTAAAGAGGTAACTTTTGGACCCCACCCAAAGGTGATGGCTGGTTGTCAGTAGGAGCGAACCGTGTGGTTAGAGGGCTGGAATGTTCAGTCTCACCCCCTAATTTCCATGAAAGGGAGAGTCAGTCACAAATGACCAATGACTTTTCAATCATGACTACATAATGAAGTCTTCCTAAAAGACCAAGGGGACAGCTCTCCTGGACCTTTTTCCAAGAGTTTCTGCGCTGAGGATCCAGAATGCTTCCACCTGCCATTCTGTCACCGCAGGATCCCGGAGGACAGAAGCCCCTGTTTGGATCCTTGCCCTAACCTCACTTGCTGTTTCGCTTCATCTGGCTGTTGATTTGTGCCCTTTAATATCCTTTGTATTATAATAAATGAGTTATCTAGTAGGTAAATGGATTTTTTTTGAGCTCTGGGAGCCATTCTAGCAAATTAATCAAACCCATATAAGGGGGCATGGGTTTGATTAATTTATAGGCAGGCATTCAGAAGTACAGGTAACAACTTAGTTGAAACTGGAATCCTGAGGTAGAGCTTGTTGTTGAAACCACTAATTTGTAGACAGCTGGTCAGAAGCACAGACACCTGGGTTTGCTGTTGGAGTCTGAAGTGGAGGGACTGTGGAACCTGATTCTATCTCTGGGTAGATAGTGTCAGAACTGAGTTGAATTCTTGGATGCCCACTGGTGTTCTGAGAATATCTCATTGGAGGTGTAGAGAACCTCCTCCCCAACATTGGAAATTGGGTCTCAGAATACCCCAAACAACCTCATTGGTTAATGATTTTGTAATTGTCATATTGTCATTCAAGGCATCTAAACCTTGAATGAAAGGAATTGAGAACGAAATTGGGAGACGACGAAACATAATGCTCCTCATATTCCAGTATTTTAAGTTTAGATCTGAATGAGATCCCCAAAAAGCCCTTATTCTCAACCCAGTTCCTGAATACTCATAAATGGCTTATCCTAACATAAAAATGATAGAAATATTCCAATATCATGAGCATAATTAAGAGTGTAGGATGATGACCTTAATTAAATAAATCCAAATTTCAGCTCAACCACTCATTAACTTAGTTACATAGGCTACACAACATTATCTTGGAGCCTCAACTTTCCATCTACATAATGATCATGTTAATAATAATAATATAATTATGTATATAACAAATGATGAAAAGTATGAAATTGCTGATTATAATTGTTATTAACAGTAGTAGCACAAGTAGTAACAAAAATAAAAATTTTTGCTCTGAAAGGAGTCTATTTAAGGATAAGCTTTACTTAACCTAGTATTATCACTTCAATTCCTCTTACTCTAATTTAACTTAGAATTTACATAATTACTTATGTTCTTCCCACCTCTGATCACAATCAGTTTAACTGTATCTTTTTTGCCCAGTGGCTCTATCTTGGCACTGATGCTTGCCTGTTCTCATTTTACTTCTGGGAAGAAGGTAACTAATTAGACTGTCCTAAAACCTTCATTTTGCTGAATTACTAAATAAGTCTCCTTGTCTCTCAATCTAAAAACTTAAGATTTGTTTTCAGCATTTTCTTCATTTTCATTCTCTGTCTCCAGTCAGTTAATACCTTTCATTTCTAACTCAATAGGCTATTTCCTCTATCTCTTACCAGTGCTGGATTTCCATCTCATATCACCCCTGGATTATGAACCAACTTAGTAAATGTGCCCTTATTGCCACCCTCTTACCTCTCTACTTCATACATATTAATTCAAAAATGCAACAAACTGACAGTAACCAGAGGGGAGGGGAGAGGGGAGTAACAGGGGAAAGAAGGGAAAGAGTCATCAAGGAACATGTACAAAGGACCTATAGACAAAGACAACAGAGGGGTAGGATTGAGTGTGGGAGGTAGGGCTGGATGGGTTGAGGGAGAGTGGTAGGGAGAAAATGGGGACAACTATAGTTGAACAACAATAAAAAATGAAATAAAATAAAATGCAAATTTAATTATGGCCTCTAAATATTTTCTTTGCAGCATATACACTTACTTCAGATTATAGTTTAATTGATGTTAATGTTGTTATTTCTGCATGTTCAATTATAGCTAATTTAAACATATAAAACACAAAAGAAAAAGTACTCATAGTTTGCATTTCTGGTCAAACTCTCTAGAAGCAATCACTTTTTAAAGTTTTCTATAGATCTCTCTAAAGATATTCTAAACACACACACCACAAACACACAAAAGCACACTCTCACAAAGACATACACAATATATACTTGCATAAGCAACTGTAGATGAATATGCATATGCGATTACAAAAAAGGATTGGATTGTGAAATCAAACTGACTAGAACCTGAGATCACATCCAGTGTAAAGCTTTTAAATAATTTCAAGAATAGTGATCCTGAGGAGTAAGTGAAACGTGGAGAATTTGGGACTGCTGAAACCCCAAGTTGCGTTTTAGATCATATTTTTGTTGTCTAACTCAGATATAGTATATGAATGAAGACACATTATTTATCAAAAAGAAAGCTGTTTGAGTTACATTTTATGCTCTGATAGTTATATAATTAAATTACATGTTTCAATGTTAATACATAATGCAAGTTATTTTCCAATTTGCATTTTATTAAAATTACTATCTGTAAGTTTTATTTATTCCTATCTTATTATCTTTAATGACTTCCCAATATTTTTAAATATATACTCTGTTTAGTTGAAATTTTATGCTATGACAATACTATACTTGTAGAATTTTGATATATTTTTTCTCATTCATGAAAATATGTTTGAAAAAATATACTTAAGAGACTTTAAAGTTGTAATTTTGACAGATACAGTAAAATTCAAACCTGATGCAGATATTTCAGATTAAACTCTCATTAATTATGTGGGTACATATATCACTTTAACAGTTGGCATTACTATCATTTTTAATCCTTATCAATTGTATGAGTAAAAAATGTTAAATCATAATTTCTGTATGTTTTTATTCATCCAACAAACATTTTTGGACTGCTAATATATTGCTAGGCACCATTTTTGAGGTTATGGTGCAGTAGTAATCAAAACATTAATGTTCTTAAATAGCTTCAAGGAAGAAAAAGACCATAAACAAATACAACAGAATGGGAACTAGTGGTAAGTCCTGTATAAGTGCTCTAAGGAAAAAAATAAATAGATCGGAGGGTGAGATATGTTACTTTCAAATGATTGAAAAGAACCTATCTGAGCAGATAATATGCAAAAATCCTAAAAAGTTAGATTTTGATATATATTTGAATGATCACACAGAAATTTTATTATTTAATAAAAGTTTAAGATTTATTAACTTTCAGCATATTTATTTATGTTTGATTTTCTGTGAAGTGCTTGTTTATAGCATTGATTATTCTTGAGTTGTAGTTTTTATTATAAAATGTAATAATTTCTTTTTTATCAGAAGTCAGGATGTCATTTTAAATAACAAAAAAAAAAAAAAAGTTCTAAGAGTCTCTTAATTCCAGACACTGCTTCATTCCTGCCAAATTCTACATATAGCATGTACCACAGAAAAATTACATGGAACTTATAACTCTGTATATATTTCATTTTCTTCCTCCATATAGAACTCAAACAAAAATTCCTTAAGACACAATCTATTTATCTCAGCTGGGAAATCATCCTTGACTTGCCAAGGAAGAGAGGGCTCTATTCCACTCTGATCTCCCAGTATCTTATCCTTATCTCTCTTGTACTTATCATACTGTGTTGTAATCCAGTGCTCGTTTCTGAAAGAAACACTCAACTGTGACCTCTTATTCATTTGCTTCCCAAGATTTATCACAGTGTTGGATGCTTAGAAATAGGTAACATTCACTTATTTCAAATCACCTCCAACTTTTCCTCTGCTATAGCATAAATAATATATACAAGAGAATTTATTGAAAGGAGAATTGCCAATTTATTGAAATCCTCAATAAATGTGGAGAGAAAAATTACTAAGATAATGTTGAGTAAGATGCAGATGGTGGCTATAGATGTAAGTCAATTGTATATATAGAAAGTTATTACTAATAAAGTTAATGGTAATTGCCATGTAATTGATTATTTAACAACAGTTTACATGGTACTTAAGGCCACAAATAAAGAAATAAAATATCTTATAAATCTTTAAAATGAAGCTTTTTATGTTCCTGCCTTAAGTGTTAGGTCAATTTTTAAATATATCAAATGCCACATCATTAATTTATATACCTTCTGCTTTAAACAATCCTGTTTTCTGAAAGTCCATATTAATAAAATAAAATAATCAATCGTGGCTAAAAAGTCATTTCAAAGTGATTTATTTATTTTAAAGAAGATTCTCCTTTGTGTTACTGCACTTACAAATTTGGGGGAATGGGAGAGTCTGATCATTTGCAGGGTCCCTCAATGGAAGCAGTAAAGGAAGAGGGAGGTACAAGGCTGTGCACTGGGAAAGGACCTGAGCCATGACATAAAGGGGGATTTAACAAGGTAGAAAGTTAACAATGTCGGACTGTAAGGTGAGACATTTTGGATATCACTGGGGTGGCACATGAAAAATTAGTACAGCCTTTAGACTGTGTATACCGAGTTGTAAATTACTGTTTTTCAATCTAAGTTTTGTCTAACTATTGAGATTTTTAGGGGCTTTCTTTTAAGGGTTGAAAAATCCGGGTTGCTCATTTCTCTTTCTCTTTCTCTCTATTTGACCTAGGTTATGGCTTTTACAGTTAAAAATGATAAACCATTGAAGTCTTTCAGAGATCAGAATGAGGCCCAGAATTGAGGCCACAGAAAATATGTTCACTATGGTTGGCTCCAAGATCAGGCTTTAGGAGAGAGGTAGACAAGGAGAACACATGTTCTTTTTTATTTCCTTAGGTTTCCTCCTCAAGTCTAGCAATAGAGTAAAAAGCAGATTCATGGCAAATTCTCCGAAGAATGAAGATCTTACATTTGGCTACAACTTCTTTTATATTCGGAGCTTCACAGGAACCTGAATGTAATGAGTAAAGAAGCGGATAGAATTGGGTGGCTGAGGAATCCAAAATTTAAAATATTTATTTAAAAATGTTAACTCCCAAATTACTTTTAAATTTGATTCATTGTTTTAAACTTTATTTTAAATACAACCTTTCAGTATATTAGAGGCTGTTTACAGTGAGTGTCATCAGCATATCATTTCTCCTTAACATCAAAGGAGTCACAAGGTCATGCCACCAATTTGCACTCATTTTGTCATTGTAAGATAAAATATATGAATAAGGGAGTAGGCATGAAATGAAAACATATATACAGATATGAAATCATATTTGCTCCTGTGTAATTCTAAATGTCCATGTTCATACTCTTTACAGATGGGAGAAACATAGCTTTTGTGAAATTTTAAAAATATGTTAGAAAATAAGATGTTTGTATAGGTGTTTATGTACATTTTAACAGCTTTCCTCATATACAATCAAAAGAATAAATTTTTCTTGGCCTTAAAATCAAGGATACAATTTTGAAAATATCCTAAACTTGTAACTTCAAATCCTCTCTGAAACTTTCCCTAAGGTAAAACATATAATATTCCTGGAAAATGATGTTTCACCAAGCACATTTTCACTAGGACTTTAAAACACAAAATCTAAGCAAAGCTATAAAAAATATATAGATTTAACAACAACAGTTGCTACATGCCACAGACACTTTAAACAGTAGTGCATAGAAAATGAGTCAGACAAGGCTTGACAACTGGAGCCAAAATAAAAATAGTTTTAGAGGCCACCAGTTTTGGTTTTCTCCTAATTGCCAAAGGTAGAGTATCTGAGACAGTGCAACAGAGAGAATAATCTTGTTTACTTTACTATTTTGTTTGAAATTTCTACAGTTATATTTTAAAAATAACTTTGAAAGCACTGAGCAAGAAGTTCCTTAAAACGTTTGTTAATTTATCCTAATTTTGTCTCTCATTTTCTTTTTGCTGCAATATTCACTATGATATAAATTAAAGGACCTAAATTGTAGTTAAATAAAAATTACTGCAATTGAAATTATCAAGAAAACATAAAAAGTCATATCATAAAATAGATTTTCAATTCATTAAAAAATTGTATTCATCATGCAAAGACTAAATTTTTCCATGTCAAAACTTAAGATAATTATGAATAGGGTTCTGTTGATAGATTCATAAATATGCATCCATTTTTGGATTGAGAATGAATGTTTAATAATTTAATATAGATTAAATAATTAGATATTGGGATAAGGGAGACTTTTATTATGTCCAGATAAAGAGGTTTTTAAGATCAATATTAAATTTATGTTCTTTCAAGAGTATTTTCTCATATAGATAAGCCCAAAATTACTATTTACTTCTGGAATATTATCTAAGTAGGTGTTATTATTGATGCTTTTGCAATACAAAACTTTTATTCTATTGAAATAATTTTTGAAGAGTTAAAACATACTTTAATCAAATATAGAATAAGCATGTGTTGATTATGTTATTTAGCACATTAATTAATAAGGGGAATCAGTAAGAAAGTAAAGCCGACATAAAAAATTTGGGTAATAGATATTTATAGTCAGTCAATAAAAAGTAAAGCTGAAATGATTTTGTTAATAGATACAAAACTTTTTATTGTTTTATAGAACCAAAAATCTGGAAGATTTTAGTGGTTTTCTTTTCTATCAGAGTGAAATATACTGATTAATATGTGACTTTTTATTTTAGGGTTCCAGAGAAATACCAAACATCAATATCACATTCAGATGTGTTGTACTGAATAATTAAGCAATTCTGAGTGATAATATTTAAAAATAATATTAACAAAACAAGGAGCTATCCACCCTTTGCCCTCTTTTACCCACCTTCACCCCTTTCTGTCTTGATTTAGGGTGGTAAACACACAATACAATATATAGATGATATGTTATAGAATTGTACACCTGAAATCTATATAATTTTATTGACCAATGTCACTGCAATAAATTCAATAAAAATAGAATTGCAGAGAATATGCAGCTATCTTTATGTTTTTTCTAAGTTTTGTATTACATAAATATCTAATGTAATCAAGTGGTGTTATAGGAAAATTGATACACTTCTGGCTACTTTTTTAAAATGGCATTTTATTTTTATTTTTTAATTTTGATTTATTGTTTTTACAGAGACAGAAGAGAGGAGGAGAGAGAGAGAGAACGAGAGAGAGAGAGAGAGACATCAGTTTGTTGTTCCAATTTTGTGTGCAATCATAGGTTGCTTTTTGTGTGTGCCCTGACCAGGGTTCAAACCCACAAACTTGGTGTACCCAGACAAAGCTATAACCAACTGAGCTACCTTGCCAGTGATTTAAAATAATTACCTCTTGACATCCTGACATCAGTAGACTACCCACTTTTGCAGTTATTATTTGGACCAGTATAAGGTGACTGTGGACTCTAAAGTGGAATGGTATTTTTGAGATGGGCACAAGCTTCTGTAGGCAACTGAATGTCATCAGACGCTAGCAAGCTGGGGAAGGAAAGTGGGATTTCTTTGGGCCGTAAAGATTTTTGGTAGAATTATGGGATTTAAAGGGTTTGGCAGAAGCACTGTCCAGGTGGCTCAGTTGGTTGGAATGTCATACACCAAATGGTTGGGTGTTTGACTCCAAGTTAAGGAACATTCCATCCCCTAGGTTGTGGTTTTGATCCCAGATAGAGGTGCATATGTGTGGCAACCAATTGGTGTTTCTCTCTCACATAGATCTCTCTCTCTCTCTCTCTCTCCCCTTCCACTCTCTCTAAAATCAATACGCATATTAATACAATTTAAAGGGCTTGGCAGAAAATTTAGTATATATTTCCCCAATAGGTCAGAAAATCAATGATTGAAAAAGAAGTCAAAGGCAGTGGCTCTCAAAATTTTTGTGTTTGTGACACACTTTAAACCTTGACATGAAAACTACATGGTTAAACATTTTTTAATGTACATGTGAGTGTTCAAAAGAAAAAACTATAACTGAAATGTAAATGATAAAACTGGAAAGTTTCACTAAGATGTATCTTTTTATAATTTTTTAAAATGTCAGGTCAGAAGAATTAGTGACTAATGATATAGAGAGGAAAAGGAAAAATTGGGGCTGGCTAGCTGAGCTAGGATTGACTTAAAAAGTTTTTGTATATATTTTACTAATGATATATTTTGATTTATAAAGAATACTTGATATGAGTTCTTTATCAAAATTCTTCACTTATTATTAACCAAAGTAAAACAATCTTTTAAAATAAATCACATGCAATTTTTCCAAAACAAATTTTACAAGTATCAGTTTAAATAAAATATGGTGAACTCAAGTGAATAACACATAGCTTTATAGGTTAATCAGTCCCTCAAACAAACTAAAGTAGTAATGACATTTAAAATAACTATACATTTTGAAAGATATTACAGAGTAAAATGAATAATAGTATAATATTAGAAATGGTTGGTGAAAATTGGTAAAAACTAGAGATTACAGAACATTACCAAATGTACAAAATTTCATTTGTGAAGTAATTCATACATTACTACAAAAAAGGGTTTTCAGAAAAAGGCCTACACTTTGATACCACACTTAGTCTTGGTCTAAAATAATAATTTAATATACAACAGACACTGCTATCTTCACCCCTAGGTAACTGGAGGGTAAATAACTTTCTTATAATGTTTTTTCTACCAACTAAGGAAAGGATAATAATACATGTAAAGAGGCATTTTACAGATTCTAATCACAGACACTCCTTACTTCCACACTAAAGTCATCCTGAATAACTTTCAGAAAAACAAAATGATTCAGATAGTTTCTTTTAGAAAACTATTTTCATTTTAAGTACAGCATTGAGAAATTTGAGGAAAGCTAGTAATCATACACAATTCAGTTAAAGTGCCTGGATTGTTCATGGTCTATTTAAATAGCAGGAGTATTTTCGTATTCATGACAGCCAAAAAAGGGAACATCCGTGCTATTAGGACCCCTGCTGCATAATGCCTGTTCAAAAATACAGTTTTTATCTGAACGTTTAGATGGATTTCTACACATTGCCTGCTTGCCTGTAGACAATCATCTGTTGTTTAAATTTGTTCTAATGGTAAAAAAAAAAAAAAAAAAAAATGCAACCACAACGTGGGTAATTTGCTGCAAATCAGCTTCACAGTACAAAACTGCTTTAAAAGCTCTTCTGACATAAGAAGAAAAAAACTGTATGTAATTTCTGTTTCATTACATTTTTCCCTAAATATGAAATGCTTCCAATTGTTTATTTAACACATGCCAAAAAATAACAGTAGAAAAAAAAACACAGATAACAAGAACTTATGAGAAATAAAAACTAGAATAATAGTCATTTGTAAGTTAGTTTGGTAATTCCTAAATGGATGTCAAATTCCTTTTGGAGACACATTTTCTAATTCAAAATAATAATTATAAAGTTTCAAAGATTAAACTTTATGACAAAATAATGAAAGTTTTAATGTATAGAAAAAACAGACAAAGATTTTCATATCTGTGCAATTATATGACAAGGGTACCAATAAAATTTGCTTTTTTTTTTTTTTCCTATTTGGTTGGATGGCATTTAACAAACTATGTTGGTTAACAAGTGTATAAAATAAATAGTTCTTATCTTTATAAGTTGATATTGTATGTCAAGGCTTTTATGTTAAAAACTAAATTTTAATGTATTTTTTTCAAACTATTTAAAAGGACAAGGGGAGTGGGGGAGAAATGAAGAAAACTGTACTTAAAAAACAATTAAAATGAATTTGAAAAAACCATTTAAAAGGAAGCAAACATGCTTGAAATAGCTAACCGTATTTTTGAGAAGTAGTGAAACACCCTTATTTCTGGTGACACAGAGTAATGGCCGAAGGGATTATCTTCAGGCTTTCATTGATGTTTGGGTCCAGCTTGGCCCGAACTCATGTTCATTTTTGCATTTCTTATGTGAATCATATGATGATAAATTCTTTTCTTCCGTATTTTCTCCTTGAACAATTGGACATTATTTTATTGTTCTTATTTTGAATTCATTTGTATACAAATAAAAATTGTATATTACGTACAATTGATGTTTTATTATACCTATAAACAGTGAAATAATCACTGCCATAAACTAATTAACATATCTATCATTTCAATCACTTCACATAGTTACTTTCTGTGTGTGTGAGAGAATTCATACAATCTACCCCCTTAGCCAATGTCAAATATACAATACAGTGTTGTTAACTATGGTCACATTGCTCTAAGTAAAACTTCATACCCTTTTACCAACATAGTACATCTCCCTCACTCCCATTTCCTGGCAAACTCCACTCTACTCTCTGCTGCTATGAGTCTGACCATTTTAGAGTTCACATATAAGTGAGATCATGCAGTGTTTATTCTTCTTTTCCTTTGTTCTTTCACCTACCATAATGTCCTCTTGGTACATTCACATTATCACAAATGCCAGCATTTTCCTTTTCTAAGGCTGAGTAATATTCCAGTGTGTGCCCATTCTTCTCATATATAAATATGCATGTGTGCATATATGTATATATTAAAATGTTATATATGTATGTATGTATAACACATACACATTAAAATGTTATATATGTGTGTATATATACATATACATATTTAAAACACATTTTAATCCATTCATTCATCAGTGGTCATATACTTGTTTCCATATCTTTGCTGTTATAAACAATGCCACAATGAACATGAGAAAATAGATATCTAATTGACATCCTGATTTTACTTACTTTGATCTTATACCCACAAATGGGATTGCTGAGTCATATAGTAGTTTCACTTTTAATTTTTTGAGTAACCTCCATATTTTTTTCACAGTGGCTGTACCAAATTATATTCCCACCAACAGTCTACAGGAGTTCTATTTTATCCACATCCTCACCAATGACATGATAACTCATTGTGCTTTTGCTTCACATTTTCCTAAGGATGAGTGACAATGAGTAATTTTTGATATACCTGTTGCATTTCAGTGATAAATCTCACAGGGTCATGGTGCATGATTCTCTGAATGTAGAATGCACTGTTCAAATAATCAGTCATTTAATTTTTGCTTTTTCTCTCCTCAGTTCTTTTGAATCTTTCATAATGGAGTTTGATCAGTGTGAGCTTGAGTGAGAAAGAAATTTTAAAAAAGGTACATCATTGAATGACACCTTGGAAGATCTTAATTCAGGTTCCTAACTCAATTTTTCCATAAGGAAAATATCATATGGTGCCTGTCTTCTGGAAGTAGGGTCCCTATGAATAATGGTACATGAGGAGAGGTCTTTGAAAACCCAGGTAAAAAATATGGCAGATAAAAATATATTCAGAGATTCTGAGTTTCTTGTCTTTGGAATATTTCTGTGTGTTGGAATCAGTCAATGGGAGTATGTAGAAGTGGATGATATTTTAAAATCAATTTCTTAAAAAACCTCAGTACTTTAATTTCCTTATAAAAATTGAGACTTAAAAAATACATTATATTACATAATATTGTACTCTGTGTACTCCGATTTCTACATATCAAGCTTACAACTGTAGAAAGGAAAAATCCATTGAGTATAGATGAAAATTTTATAGGTTGATGTTTCCACCTTTAGAAAAAAGAAAAACTGAAGATTGAAAAAATGGAGATGAGGAAAAATGCTAAGAGCAACTGATCAGAGGAATCCTCATCTCAATATCTCACAAGTCTATACCAATTGTATCCATTTTTTGATCAATATTAATGATAGTAAAGAACTAATATTTAAATAGAGCTTATCATATATCAAACAAGTTTTTAAGTGTCATACACACACACACACACACACACATAAACTCTGTAAATCATCCTCATGTACCTTATATGGAATGTTTATTAGTATTACTGTTTTAAGATGTACACTTGATGTTCAGTAACAGTTGTCCCCATTTCCCTCCATTACTCTCCCCTGGCCCTACCCACATCCATCTTCCACACTCAATCCTCCCCTCCATTGTCTCTGTTCATGGGTCCTTTATACATGCTCCTTGATGACCCTCCCCCTTTTTTCCCCCATTTCCCCCCTCCCCCAACTCCTCTGATTACTGTTAGTTTGTTCTTTATTTCCATGTCTCTGGTTCTATTTTGCTCACTTGTTTTGATTAGGTTGAAATAGATAGATAGATAGATAGATAGATAGATAGATAGATAGATAGATAGATAGATAGATAGATAAAATGTAGGCTTGAGACACAGAATATTTAACTAACCCGCCCAAGATAACTAGTAACTGACAGAGCAAAGATTTGCCTAGAGGTGTAGTGGCTCCAGCAAACATGAGCTCTTAATCTGCATACGATACCATCTCCATGTTATCATGTCTTGTAAAAGTTCAGTCCTTAAACATATTAAATAAAAGCAATCAGGTGCTGCATGCCAAGTACAACTTCATTTTTTAAAGTTTTTCATTATTGCTTATGTTGTTACAGTTGTCCCAATTTTCCCCTTTTGTCCCCTTCCTCCCAGCCATCCCCCCACTTCCACAGTCAATCTTCACATTGTTGTCCATGTCCATAGATCCTCCGTATATGTTCTTTAACTAATCCTTTCATCCTCTTTCAAATACTCTCCATCCCCCTCCTCCCTTTTAACCACTGTCAGTCTATTCCATGATTCTACGTTTCTGGTTCTATTTGACTTATTAGTTTATTTAACTTATTAGATTCCTCTTATAAGTGAGGTCATATGGTATTTGTCTTTCACTAAGTGGCTTATTTCACTTAGCATAATAGTCTCTAGTTCCATCCCTGGTGTCTCAAAAGGTAGGAATTTCTTCTTTTTTCTGCTGCATAGTATTCCATTATGTAAATGTACCATCATTTTTTAATCCACTCATCTACTGATGGGCACTTGGGCTGTTTCCAACTATTATAAATAGTGGTGCTATGAACATAGGGGTGCATAAATTTTTTAAATTGGTGTTTCAGGATTCTTAGAGTGTATCCCAACAGTGGAATCACTGAGTCAAAAGGTAATTCTATTTAAATTTTTTAGGAAATTCCATACTGTTTTCCACAGTTGCTGCACCAGTCTCTGTTCCCACCAACAGTGCACTAGGGTTCCCTTTCTCCACATCAAATGTCCCTACTACCCAAAGCAATCTATAGATTTAATGTAATTCTTATTAAAATACCAATGGTGTATTTCATAGGTCTAGAACAAATACTCCAAAAATGTATATGGAAACAATAAAGACCCAGAATATTCAGCAATCTTGAGAAAGAAGAACAAAGTTGGATGGATTTCAATACCTAATATCAAACTATAATACAAGGCCTTTGTCATCAAAACAGTCTGATACTGGCATAAAAACAGACACATAGACCAATGAAACAGAATAGGGAGCCAAGAAATAAACAGTTTCTTCATTTATCATCTCCTTAAAAATACTCTAAACTGATAGGATTCAAGTATAATTTTAGAGATAAATTAAACTTTATACATTTTACAGATTGGAAACCCAAGGAGCATAGTGTTCAAGTGACTTTCAAAGGAATGTTGTGTACTAAATATTTTAGTCTGTCATTAGCTTTGAAACCCATGCCACTCATTAAACATCATATGTACAAATCACAAGAACTGTTGAAGGCTGTCTACAGACATTGAGAATTTCAGTCAACAAATGTTCTTTTAATTTTTAATTTTAACTTTACATAGAAATTGAAAAAACAGTAGATAAAGAAAGAGTTCCTATATGCCCAACACCTACATTCCTCTATTACAACATCTCACATTATTATGGTATACTTTTATAATTAATCAATCATTATTAATGCATTATTATTAATGCAAGCTCTTAATTTGTTCATATTTCCTTTAGAAAACAAAAAAATTACCTAATGTCTTAATTCTATTTCAGAATCACACATAAGATAGCACATTACATGTGTTGTCATGTCTTCAGAGGATCCTCTCTGCTGTGATGGTTTTTAAGACTTTGTCATTTGATTATCTTGACAGTTTTAAACAATATTGGCAGTTATTTTGTAGAATGTTTTCACATGAGAATTTTCCTGGTGTTTAAACATGATTAGACAAGTTTTAAGGCTATAAGAAGACCACACAGATAAAGTGTCATTTCAATTACAATATCTATCAAGGGTACATACTATCAAAATGATTTATCATTATGGATGTTGACCATTCTCACCTGACCAGAGTAGTGTTTGTCAGTTTTTTTCACTATAAAAACACTATATTGTACTCTGCTGAAGGAAAGTCACTAATGTCATACTGCCCGCACTTAACTAGTGTGGGCTTGAAGACAGAGTAGTTACACAATTGATATATTTGTAAATTGGGTAGTTACCTAAGTGACTTGGAATTCTTTTGCACAAGATATTTGTCTTTCTTCTACTTCATGTAATTCTTCATTTATATCACTAGGGACTTTTGGATATTTATTTTATACTTTGAGTTATAATCCAATACTTCTTTATTTTGACATTCAATTTTTCCTATTGTGGACATTAAGGGCTCTTACAGTTGGCTCCTGTGTCTTTTTTGACATACTACAACGAATATAAGTGTTTGCTTTTGTTTTTTTACCACTTTCATACTTTCCATACTATAACGAGTTTCATACTCCTCTTGAATATTTTCTTCCCCAATCTTAGAATCAGTCATTTCCTTAAGGAGTCCTGGTTCTATTATTGGATAAAAATATTAGAAGCCAGGACATGAGTTTTAAGTATACTCATAACTACTGGTGTGTTCATGTTTTGCAGCTATGAAATATATGTGTTTATATTAATTTTTGAATATTCATAAATATTTCATATGTAACCATCTGTATCTATATTAAACTAAACATAAGTTCAAATGGATGTCTTTAACTCTAATCCATTGACAATACATGGGTCATTCTAACCTGCTTTGCTCATCTGTAACCTCTCAACAGTAAGAAATCCCCATCATCCACCATCTCTTTATTTAAATGTTTGATAACAGTATGTTTACAGCAGCTTCATAAATATTAAATCAAACACTCTGGGAAACGACTCTATAACCTCAGTTAAAGTGCTTATCACAGTTCCTTTTGCCTTTAGTCTTATCGATTCCATGGATTTCCAAAATTAATTAGGTCAAATTTTTTTCTACTATCTACCTTAGTGAGTTCATTTCAAACATTTATCATACAGTTAGATTCTTTTGTCAGAGTCTGCATTTATCCTAGGACTCTTAAACTGCTAAATAATTTTTTTAATTTGTATGCATTTTGTGCTATAAATTTTATGGATTTTGATAAATGTATATTGTCATGTATACAACACTATAATATCATGCAGAATAGTTTCATTGCCTTAAAATATCTTCTGTGTTTTGCCTTTTTTATCCTCCTCTTTTCTGCTAAGTCCCTGGCAATACTGAGATGTTCACTACTCTATAATTTTGCCTTTTCCAGAATGTCACATAATTACAATATACAATATGTAGCCTTTTCAGCCTGGTTACTTTCACAGTCATTTATGTTTGGTTCAGACTATATTTTTATTTGATTTATTTGTTTGTTTGTTTGTTTGTTTGTTTTTGGTAACCCAGAGGTGGTATTTATCCTGCATATCAGTCAAGGTTCTACAAAGAAAGAAAAGCAATAATATATTTATTATAAGGAGTTGGCTGTTGTGATTATGGAGGCTGAGTAGTCCTAAAGTCTTCAGTTAGCAAAATAAAGATCCAGGAGACCTGATAGTACAAATTCTAGTTCAAGTATGAGTCTAAAGGCAGTAGACAGGTGTTCCAGCTCAGAGGGTCAGGCAGAGAGAGCAAATTCTTCCTTACTCAGCCTTTCATGTTCTATTTAGGCCTTCGGTGGATTAAATGAGGCCCACCCACATTGGAGAGGGCAGTCTGTCTTATTCAATCTCATCCCAAAACAACCCCAGGAACATAAGTTTAACCAAATGTCTAGGTACCCCATGGCCCAATGGAGTTGAAATGAAATCCAGATCCCAAGGTTTGATAATCATCACCGATGTTGATAAATTTTCAGTTGTTGTTATTTCAGATATTTCTTCTGCTTCATTGTCTCTCACTTCTGCTGCTGCTCTTCTAATCACGTGCATGTTACACCTTTTGAAATTGCTTCAGTTCATAAATGTTGTGTTATATTTTTTTCCTTCTTAAATTTTATTTCAGAAAGTTTGTGTTAACATATTCAAGCTCACTGATTTTTTGCTTGGCCAGTCTACTAATAAGGTCACCAAAAGTATTCTTTATTTCTGTTACAGTATTTTTTTTTTACTTCCATGGTTTCCTTTAAATTCTTAGTTCCCATCTCCCTGCTTATATCATGCATGCTGTGTGTTTTCTCCTGTGTTGTGTACTTCTCCAGTAGAACCCTTAACATGCTATTTATTGTAAATTTCCTATCTCATAATTGTATTCAGTGTTCCTATGTTTTTATTGCTTTGACACTTCCTGCTCCCCTTAAGCAGGGCCCCACTGAAATTTTCTGTGTTGATCTGTGCCCTCCAGTTTGGGTTTGGTGGTTTGCATTGTAAACTCAGTTTTCTGAAGGATTCAATATGCCCTTAATCTTCTGTGTTTTTCTAATTATAAAGATAAAATTATTAGTTTCTGTGTTATTTTATTGTCAGAGCTAAAACCAGAAGTCTCCATAATGTTTTCCCTTCCATTAAAGCCACTAGTAATTCAGGACGTTTTCTCTGATTTTAACTCACTCTTCTTTGATCGTGATTGCCCAACATGGCACAGCCCATCATTCATTCTCCTTTCTATCAAAATCCTTCTTACTACATTTAGTTTAAATGCTATGTCTTCTCACCTTCTCATCATAATCAATCACTTATTTTCCCACACTTTAAAAGGACTGTATCTTTTTTTAACTCCTAATGCAATTGCTTGTATAACCTCTCATCATAAGTTGCTTGGAATCTATAATTACGATTTTCTTTAGAAGAATGTTGGGTAAAGCAGACACTCCATAAATGCTTTTTGAATAAATAAATGAAGAAATAAACAACATAATATATGAATAAAAATGTAAAAGAAAAACAGATAGTGGATAAACACTGCCAAAATTTAGATAACCCACAGTTACTTGATGTGCGGAGGTACGGCCTGGGTAAAGGCCTTCTTTCCCCTGGGTGTATTCCACTTAGAATGTCATACCTAGTCCTTACAGGGATGATGCCATTCAATGCTCCTTTCTTTCCTAAACTTCTACATAGTAAGAGATTTGGGTTTTAGGCTTGATTTTTCTCCTCAGACACTTTAATTTATTTTACTTTAAAATGATTTTTAAAAATACTATTTGAACCAGTAGGTTCTGTATTAGTCAGTCTATGCCAGAACAACACTGCCCTCCCCCCACAAATTCTTACAAGAACCAAGGTCTGTTATTTCTCTCTAAAACGAGCTTCTTCTGTAGTTCCTAGAAATGTTTTTTACACATTATCCTCACTCCGGGGGCCCTGACTAACAGAGCACCTGCCAGCTAAAACCCTGTGGTGACTGTCACTGGGGAACAGAAGCTTTGGAGGGGCACACACTGGCTCTTGGAGACCGTTGTCTAGAAACACAAATCTCTCTCCTGCTCATGCGAAAACTCAGCCAAGAAAACTCTCACAGCTGCCTACTTGCAATGGGGTAGGGAAGAGGATCAAATATTCTCAAAAAGTAAAAAAAATTAACTTGAGTAAATAAACATTCAGAAAAATATTCTTGTTCTTTATAAAAAGTAAACCAAATAAATGACATTCTCAAGAGGCTGCTTCTACATCAAAGGCAAATAAATAGAAATGCCTGCATGGAAAAGTCACCACCCCTGGCCCACAAGTGGAACTCCGTCAGTTCTCCTTAATACCAGATGAACGCCAACAAAGGCAGGTTTTTATTTTACAAAACAGATGATGTTTTGGAAAGTTGCATCCATATTCTATAAATGATAGTTTCAGATAGAAAGACCCTGATTGCTATTAGGATAAAGAATGAAATGAAGAAAAAGAAAATTGTGCAGTCTTATATGTTTACCCTATTCAGGACTGATCAGTGTAGATAGAGGCCTTTCATTTGTTTTTACATTTGATTAATGTAAATGTAAACCTGATTTAAAATACAGAAATGTTTACATTTGCTTGTTTTGTCTATATTTGAAATACAGCAAAACAGACTTTAGTCAATAGAAATCTTAATTGTCACATATAAATGCTTTTATGTTATTGATTACAGCGCCTTAAACTGGTTACATAAGAAAAATAGTTATTGAAGAAAGTGGACCAGCATATTTGAGTGTCTGTATGTTAGAATCTATTTTGCTTACAAGAGAATCTGAATAGTTATCTCATTGCTTTATCTCCAGTATTTTCTTTCCTTTATTTTCTTCCCGTACATTCTTACATAACACACAGGAAAATCTACTATATACCATACTTGTCTCACAAATACACGTTGATTTCGTTCCCTGCTAAACTTCAGAATTACAGTCCCGACTTCATTGTTCCAGACCGACTTCTGCTCTCTGATACCTATCCATCACCTTCCAGTTCAGTTCTCAATATAATTGACTCTAAGCCAAATGGCATAGTTGACCACTGCAGAATATTAAATTTTTGTAAGCTTATCAAGCTTCTTGGAATTTGTATCACCAGATTTCCCCAGATTAGAAAAGAGACAGTGGGAGGGCAAGAATAGTGTGGGAAACATAGAAGCTAAAGAACGTATGACACATGGACATGAACTAAAGGGGGGGAATGTGGGTGGGAGAGGGTGTGCAGGGTGGAGGGGAATGATGGGGGAGAAATGGGACAACTGTAAATAGCATAATCAATAAAATATATTTTTAAAAAGAAAGAAAATGGGCACTTTCCAAATCATTCTTCAGTTTTTGGAATGCAAAATATTATTTGAGAATATTTGGATTGCCCATGACCTGCTAGCTTCTTTGTCATAAAAAAATTTTTATTTTTATTTTATGTATGTATGTTTTATTTTTGATTAATGTCTGAAAGCAAGATCTTAACAAAAGAAGCCAGAATGTATTCATATATTTTAGGCCAATAAGGCAGGAGTGATTACAAGCGCTGTGAATGTGGCATATTGCCAAAAAGGTTAGACCAGGTAGTGCCTAAATTTCCCAGAAACAAAACATACAAGTGAAGTTATGTGAGGGTCCACACACTAATTTAATGCAAACCCCCCCAAAAAAACAATAAAAAAAACTGTGCTTTGATTATCTTTATGTTCTCAGCACTTGTTACAAACTAGGCATTCAACAAATGTTGGTCCGAGTTAACTATTTCACCTTTGCAAACTCAATCTTTTGTATGTAAGCATACTCTAGTCTAATGAACTAAATCCTAAGATTCCTTTTATGCCATTTTTATCTGATGGAATGAGACAAAAACCATGTGAGGAGACAATAACGAGGTAATACATCTAAATGCATTAGCTCTCACTGAGCAACAAATGTTTGGAAAATGAAACTCCAAACTTGTCTTACAGGGATGTTCAGAATATATTATTATGGGAATCTCATAATTTTTATAGTAAAAATATCAAATCAAAACAATACTCCAGACAAATAGTGATGGTTTTGTAGAAACATTTCTATTAATGGAAGTTTACAAGTACATCAGACTAGTAAATTAAGCAGGTGTGCATTGGAAACTAATGTCGTTTTTTCAAATAATTCACACTGTTAAATGATAATTTTCCAAGCATTAAAAATATAACACTCCCTCTTTTAAAGTGTAGATTTTATTTATTCAGGCACAGTGAGGTCAATAAATCAAGAGGATTGCCATTTAAAAGATAGCTTATTACAGTCCTCAAGAAGAAAGGGGCACACTGTAACACACAAGGCCTCACAAAAGAACTCTGAGATAGATCAAAGGAAGAGAGAGCAAAGGAAGACCTCAGGAGAGTCTTAGTGAAGGCAGGTCAAGCAGCACGTTTAGAATTGCTTCATTTGAATACTTTCAATGGAGTCCAATTAACAGTTTTCCCCATTTGTCTGATGCCTTGCCCAGGGGGATTTGGACCTAAGAATATTACTTTGGATGTAAGAATATAGTAAAGCAGGCAGGCAGGTGAAGGGTGTGGCTGTCTATAGTTTAGTTTGCCTATGAATGGCTCACTGCAATGTGAGCAATTTAGCACATCTAAAAGTCAGCTAATCCTTGGAGAGGCGGTTTCTCCGTGGTCAGCCAAGCCATAGATTTCAAATATTACATACAGAAACTAGAAAATTAGGTTAATGTACTTCTACAAATGTTAGATAAACACATACCAAAGATTTATTCAATATATTGAAAAGAGAATCAGAATGAGGATAACTCTGGTTTCAAGCACCTTTTAATGACACAGTTTCTGTAACCCATCAGAGAAGGCGTCGATGGTAAGATACGAGAGCAACAGTGCTAAGGTAAGTGTGAAACTGGCCAATGTTCTAAAAACAATAAAACATAACCTTTGTGACTATTTGTTATAAAAGGGAGAAATCTATGAGTTAATATAATTTTATATTGCAAATCGAAGACTAAATAGCAAAATCAAACTCAGTTGTACTTCTCTAGAAAATTAAAATATGCTTAGATGTCCTTTTTAAAATGGCAAAGCTTGACTCTGAGAGGAGAGTGAATTATTATGTTATTAATATTTCTAATTTTGAATAAGTTTCTCAACATTCCATTTCTTTTATTAACATACTTAATAGTTTTTAGTGTGCAAAGATAGAAATTGTAAAGTTATATTATTCATTTGTTTTCCTTCAAACTTTATTTATCACTTATTGTTTTAAAAGTGGCCCTCGCCCATTTTCTCTGATGTCAGTGCCATTATTCTAGACCAGGCTGTTCCCATTTCAGGGTTTATATTCAGTATAAAGCTGAATTGCTTTTCCACTTCTCCCATTTTCTTCTGTTTCTTGGCTAACAAGGATATTATTTCCTAACAAGATTTTATCTTGAGATGATACATTGATGGATCAGCTGGAAAAAAATAATTTAATGTGGCTTTCTATTGTCAACCATTTCAAATTCCATCTTTTACCCTACATCTTTAAATTCCCTGCACTCATTCATCTTTACTTAACGTAAGCATTTTTTGTAAATCAGCATCTTCCTTTACTTTTAAAAATGATGCTTCCTAGAAAAAACAAAGATATGTGGAATGAAACAAAAGAAAAACAAAAATACAAGACATTTCTTCTCAGTATAACAATTTTCACATATTTAGAAGCATTTTTAGAGTCATGTCATGTAGACTCACCACCCTTTTGATACTCCTTCCATTGAGAGTTGGAGTCAAGGTCCCTTCCTCCTTGAGTCTTAGAGGGCTTGCAACTGCCTCACAAATAGAGTATTTCAGAAGTGAGACTATATGATGTCTGAGACTGAATCAAATCATAAAGGTTCTTCCTTGTTCTTTTGTAATGCTCACTCCCTGGATGCTCTCTTCTGAGACAGTCTCTCATGAAACTGAGCACAACCTCCTGTGGTGATAGCACAAGCTATATACAGAATGCATGTGCACCTGCTCAAGCAGAGAATTTCCCAAGCCTAACCTATGTGCCATCTCATCACAGGTACCAGGCATGTGAGTGAAGAAGTCTCCAGTGGATTCAAACCACTAACTATTTACTCTACCCAGCTGAGGCTTCAGACACCGTGGAGCACAGTCAAGTCTAAAAACCATGAGTATAAAAACTGGTCTTTTTTTTCCGTAATGTTTTAATATTTTTTTATTTATTTTTAGAGAGAGGGGAAGGGAGAGAAAAAGGGAGAGAGAGAAATATCAATCTGTGGTTGCCTCCCATGTGCCCCCTACTGTGGACCTGGCCAGCAACCCAGGCATGTGCCCTGACTGGGAATCGAACTGGCCGCCCTTTTCTTCACAGTCCAGTACTCAATCCACTGAGCAACACCAATCGGGGGCAAAAAAAACTGGATATTTTTAAGTGGACCCTAATCAACAAAGCAAACAAGCAAGCAAAATATAACCAGAGACATTGAAATTAAGAACAAACCAACAGTAACCAGACGGGAGGTGAGAGGGAATAATGGGGTGAAAAGGGCAAAGGTTTTCAGAACATCTATAAAGGACACATGGACAAAACCAAAGGTGGGGTAGGATGAAGGGTGGAAAGTGGGGATGGCTGGGGTGGGGTGAAGTGGTGGGGGGAATATGGAGACAACCGTACTTGAACAACAATAAAAAAATTTTTTTAAAAGACAAAAAACTGATAGCTTTTCATACAAATTTCAGCCAAATGGTGTGGATGAGGCAGAATTACTGCAAAAACAAGCAAACAAAAAGAACTGGAGTTCTCAGGGCATTGGAAAGCTATAATGAAAAAATAGCCAGTGAACTAGTTAATGAAAGAAAAAGAACAAAGAAAATGAATCCTCTGTTGGTAAAAGACACAGCTTGAGAGTTGTGGAGGAGGAGCCAAACTGAAGATGGTTTTATAGACCTTTGTGCTTTGACATATATAATGTGTAACTTCTAGATTACTTGCAAAATATGCCAATTGTCTTTAATTATTTTTGGAGATGGTGGGTTTTGTGAGTGAGAGAGTGTTATCTGATTTAAAATAAATAAGCTTAACGGACAACATGGAATATGGGCTGTGTTTCGTACTTCCTATAAAGGGTTAAAATCCTTAAGCAAGCCTTACATCATGAAGAGTTGAAATTATTAGACCTAAAGTCTTTGAGAAACAGGTGATAGAACTAACAGATCATGCCACATTTTCTCCAAAGCTGGGAATCACTAACTAATCTTTGACTTGTCCCACATTACATGTTATTCTTTTCCTTCCCCCATCCTAAGAACAGGTTAAGTACCTATAACATATAAAGCCTCTTGCTAATTATCAAAGAATAGGATCAGTCTCATTTTCAGACCTAAATAGATGCCAGCAGTGAATAAAATTTTTTTCCTCCTGATTTTCTTGCGATTTCACTCTATAGATTCAATGATTTCTGACTACAAATCTATTTATCTATCAAACATGATAACCCATATTTCTCAAATGTTACAAAATTCTTTTTTATCATTTTTTAAATTTTTATTTTAATTGTTGATCTTGTACAGTTTTCTGTCTTTTATTCTCACCCGAACCCACCACCCCAGCCCTCCCCTCCTCCCTCCCATTTCCACCCCCCCATAGTTTTTGTCCATGTGTCCTTTATACTTGTTCCTGTAATCAGAGTCCTTTAGTTAACTTAATATGAAAACTGTAAAATTTATATTTCACTGAACTTGTTACCTACCATTACAGTAGGTTGAGTGAGAATGCAATTCAGTGTTTATCAAGGTACCCAAACAGTCCAGAAGTTGATAATCATATTGATCACAGATGAAACACCCAGGAATCTATAAAGGAAGCGCTATTTTAGTTATCTCTGGTCCTCATGGATATTGTACCATCTGTCACTCTATTTTCACTTTAGTCTCCCTTTGTGGCCTTTGCTATTTTAAGAAAACAAAGATTCTTCTTTCTATGACTTGCTGAATTGCATTTTTAATACTTGTTTGCCACTTTGTTATTACGGTTATGATATAACCTTTAAATTTAAATGGGGCGGAGCATATTTGGTAATTGTTATATCCTTAATTTAAGTGTTAACAAATTCTCACTGGAAAACTTTGTTAAGGATATGAATAGAAAAAGACAAAAGGCAAAATGAATATTTAACAAGCCTATTTGAGTTTTATTTCCCAAGTAATGATTTTCTTGCTAAAGACAGTCAAGAAACCTCATTGGAAGGTTAGTAAATACATGTGAGAACAATTCTATTTTCCCTATAAGAAACTGAGACATTTTACTTGTAAAATCAAAATTATAATACTTTGTAATGAACTATTACACAGGTGTAATTTCTTATAACAACAGAATTATAATTATAGGCAAACAGCTGGGTACATTGTGACTTGGTTTATTGTTGTCATCTAAGAAATGTCATCAGATGAAGAAGAAAACATTGTTGCTTTCTTTTTTCCTTAACATCTTGCTGTGAGTTTTTTTTTTTTTTCCTCCTTGGTTGTATTTTGTTTTCATTCTCTACCTCTCCTATATTCTTCATTTAAATTCTATAATAATATATATTGACATCTATATATATTTTCTGAAAGAAATTTAATTGAGGTAGAGAAACTACTAGCTTGACTGTATTAATTATAAGAAAAAAACATAACTCACCAGCTTGTTTAAGGCCAAATTGTTTTATTTATCATATTCAGGAGGAAATATGGAGCTGTATCTTATCAAATTATTTTTGAGGCAGATCTTAAAAATTTAATTTGATCTCCTAACATGGTTGTATAGGGAGATCTAATAGGGATTTTATGAGTAACTTCATTGGTGTTATGGATTGAATCTTGTGCCCCCACCTCAAACTTCAATGTGAATTTGAAGCCCTTACATGCTGTGTGACTATATCCCAAGTAAAGCCATTTAGGAAGTAATTAAGGTAAAGTGAGGTCATTCTGACTGAGGTCCTAAACCTCCCTCTTCCTTTCCATGTGCCTGCACCTAAGCAAAGGTCATATGAGAAGGCGAAGACGGCAGCTGTCTGCAAGTTGGGGAGGTAGCTCTCACCAACCATGTGCACCTTAATCTCGGAACTGTAGCCTCCAGAATTGTGAGAAAATAAATTTCTACTTTTTAAGCTATCAAGTATATGATATTTGGTATGAAAGCCCAAACTGATTAATACAGTGGGATTAATAAAAATTAATGTGATTATTGGAATACTTGACCTATTTACATTCTCTGCCACGTTGGTGGATGAACACTGCTTCATTTCTTATCATCTCAGGCCCAGTGCATACTCTTTTACTAAGACAAAACTGCCTAAAAAGAAGCTTTCACAATAGTCCTTTACCTACATTACAAAATACGTCGTATCATTCTTCCCTGAAAATCTTCACCGTGGCGCTCTGCCCCAGGATTTAAAAACATACCAGCCTACCAAAGAGAGGGAAACATTTTAACTTTTAACACATACACCAAAATCAGGAATTATACCCTGGATTTTACTGCTTTATATATTCTTTGTTATGAGTGAAGCAATGTGTGGGTTTTGCAATCTGGTAAGTGGCGGAGTGGGCTGAGGGAGGGGTACTGCATTGAGACTCCAGATAGACAGGCCCTTCCCATTGGTAGACAATTTACGCTAAAGCAGTTTCTAAAACTTCAATGTGTGTACATAACACTTAGGAATCTTCTTAAAATAGAAATTCTGATTTATTAAATCCGACCTGAAATTCCACATTTTTATCAAGCTCCAAGGGAAGGCAAATGTAGCTCGTCTGTGGAGTATACCACTTTGAACGGAATGGAATTAGGATTCTTTGCTCACCATAGTAGCTAAATGTAAGGCTTATTCCCCACTGGGAAACCAGAGGAAGAGTTGCTTTTGTTGACAGTTATGTGCTCCAAATCAACCAACAGGGAAGTATAGACAGACCAGCATCTGGAGCTACCAGTGCTCTTGTGTTCTTTGATTCAGCTGATATTTTCAAAGTGCTTAAAGCTACTTAGAAATTGAGTCATTAAGGTAAAATGTGGAGTCAGGAGCCTGCTTGCTCTGGATTACTAGGTAGCTGTCTAGGTTAATCCTCATCCTGGTTTCTGAAAGAGCTGGTTAAAACCCGGGAGTCATGAAGCAAGCTCAGTTTCCACCTTCCCCTAGATCTCTGCTGCCACCCAGGTAGATTGGCTGCATGGTATTCTAGGGAGACAGTATGCCTCAGTCTCTGGTCAGATCAGCAGTCCCAGGGAACAGCCTGAGGGATGCTCCAGGGGAATGTGGGTGAGAAATAAATGTGGCTCAATTCACAACATTTAACTTCTGAGACAAATGGCACATGAACTTCCATCAGAAATTTTGTTCTAGCCCACACAGATCTTGGGGTCAGGCCAATTGGGGGTTTTCAGCTATATACTTTCCCCAAACACCAGGAAATCAAATCTAAGTATAGTTAACTTATACCAGTATCTAAGAACAAAATTTAGGAGAGATCGTCTATAGGAATTTCAGGCTTAGTTGGGTTGATTTTAAGATAAAACATGATAGGCAGGAAAATGATTGGGACTTAGTGGAGTTTGTGATAGTATAATAATAGCTTTGGGTTGGTAGGCATAGCAAGGTGAGCCTGAAAGGATGTCTTAATAAGAAAGCAGTTTTCTAGCCTGGACACTTTGGACAAGACTAAATATCAAAAACAGTTTGGTGTGGCGCAGATACACTCATAGACAATTTGGGCAGGACCAAATGTCCTGCAAAAGTTCTGTAAATGCAGAAAGGAAACTAACCTCTTGACCAAAAAACATAATGCTCACACCCTCATGACCAAAACAAGCAAAGAGAGCAAGGAATTACAAGATATGAAAGCAACATTCAAGTATAAAGTGTTGTTTTACAGAACTTTTCTTTTGGTTTTAATCGAAGGCATTTAAACCACTAATGTATAATCACTGCAAAAGAAAAACACAGAACTGATTTTTAATTAAATTATTCCATTATACAATTATACATAAATACATAATCAGAGGCTAGTATTAATGTAAATCTAACATCATTCCATGACTGTAACTCAATTTAAAATATATGAAAATGTCATATTTTATTAAGACAAATTTTTAATCTTGGCTATTTAAATAATTTAAAATTGTTGTTATTATAAACTATGATAAATCAACTTACACTTACCTCAACTTTACATGGTTTCAAACCCTTCAAACATTTGCTTCTTCTACTTGAAATACTTGTTCTTAAACTTAGAACTCACCTGTATTAGTGAGAGTTCTCTAAACAAATAAACTCAAAGGAGGTATGTGAGTGTGTGTATGCATTTTATGTGTGTGTGTGTATGGACACACACACACATAAAATGTAATGTATGTAATATATAATATATACATGTATACATATATAGTGTAATATATATAATGTATAACATGTATACATACATACATACGATCTGTCCAGATTATATCCAGCCATATAATAGGAAAAATAGAGACATTTATTGAAGAAGATACAAGATGCAAAATATACTGTACTTAGGAAAATGATGCTCTCAAAGGCACCTTGGGGCCTACTAATCACCATCAGCTGCCCCATCTTATTTTCCTGAAGTCTCTTGCCTTTCAAAGGTGATTTTGGTTTTGGGGAAAAACCAAAAGTCACAGGGAACCAAATCTAGACTGTAGAGGGGTGAGCCATCTGGGTAATTTGATGTTTCACCAAAAAATTCTGAATGAGATGTGATGCTTGAGTGGGCAAGTTGTTGTGATGAGGCTGCCAGTTACCAGTCACCCATAGCTGTGGCCTTCTGAAACATCTGAATAGTTTCTGTGGAGGAATGTTCAAGCTTAATGCAAAACTTGATGCAGATTCATTGCTCTACTTGCTCAGTCATTTTGAATGTGAGGGCCGCACAGTACACATGTCCACTCAATGGCACCTACCACCCCCACTGACTAGTACAGTGAAGTCAATATTGTTCATAAATGTGCATTCTTGACCATTTTCCTTGGCTGCCAGGTTACATCAATATTGCACAAACCCTTCTCGTTATATTAACAATGGCTGGATTTTTCTAGTTAGACCTCATTTATGTATGTGTATTTTCACATGATTATATAAACCTGTAAATCCTTCTGGTTCTCTTCTGTCTCCTGATAGAAGATAGAATTCCCTCTTGCTTAGAGGAGATCATGTTTTGCTCTACCCAGGCCTTCAATCAATTGAATGAGGCTCACACAAATATCATAGAGGCCAATCTAGTTTACTCAAAGTCCATCAATTTGAATGTCAATTTCATTCAACAGCACTGTCACAGAAACATCCAGAATAATGTTTGACCACATATCTGGGAGCTATGGCTGAGCCAAGTTAACACATAAAATTAATTTTTACAAGACCACCCATTGTCAGTTTGGCATCCATATATATCTTGTAAACTATATAATGCAAAGTCACATAATTCTTACCTACTGATACCATAAAATTTGTAATTACAGGTTAGCATGTTAATTTTTTTAAAGATTTTATTTATTCTTAGAGAGGAGAAGGGAGGGAGAAAGAGAGGGAGAGAAACATCAATGAGTGCATGCCTCTCATGTGGCCCCCACTAGGGGCCTGGCCTGCAACCCAGGCATGTGCCCTGACTGGGAATTGAACCTGCGACCCTTTGGTTCGCAGCCCGCACTCAATCCACTGAGCTACGCCAGCCAGGGCTTAGCATGTTAATTTAAAACTACCACTTTATATCACGATATTCTGGTAATGCTAATCTGATACCTTTATACTTTTTGTATTTAAGCCAACATTTTCTAAAATCACTTTATCAATAATGCTATTTCTTTTCAGAAAACCTGCTTCTGAGATTTTTGAAAAATGATCATGCTTACGCTAAGGTCTCTGACAATTTCAATCTTATTTTCAGTCCCAAGGAGATGAATTGTAAAATCTAACTTCAGGGCAGGATATGCTTTTCATAAGATACAATTGAGACATTCAATATTGCCAGTGCCAACCCAGATATCCTTCAAAGAATAAGCTACTTAAATCCTTTGAGGAATGTTGACTTCACTGTAAACAATGATAAGTTTGTAGGCAGTCATTGAAGCCTTTGTCAATTTTATTGACAGGGCCAATTCCATCCATTAAAGACCTACAGAATATTTTTAAAACACCATGGAAATCTGCAACTGATCTATCTAACTTGTTAAAAATTAATTTTGGATTTGCTAAATTGTTAAAAGTACATGTAAATCCTAACTTTTATTTCCTTTATATATTTTAATATATTTTATTGATTATACTATTACAGTTGTCCCAACTTTCCCCCTTTACCCCCCTCTACCTGGTATCCCTCATTCCCTCTGGAAATCCCCCATTTGTTAATGTCCATGGGTCATGCATATAAGTTCTTTGGCTACTCCATTTCCTATATTGTTCTTAACATTCCCCTGTCTATTCTGTACCTACCAATTTGTACTTCTTAATCCCTGCACATTTTTCCCCATTCTCCTCTGTCCCCCTCCCAACTGGTAACCATCTAAATAATCTACATATCTATGATTCTGTTTCTGTTCTGCTTAAGTTACTTTTAGATTCAATTCTTGGTAGCTGAGAGTCTATTCCCATTTTAATGGTCATAGTTTAATCTTCTTTTTCTTAAATAAGTCCTTTTAATATTTCACATAATAATGGTTTCGTGATGATGAACTCCTTTAGCTTGGCCTTGTATGGCAGATGAACTCCTTTATCTGCCTTCCCATTCTAAACGATAGCTTTTGCTGGATAGGGAATCTAAGTTGTAGGCCCTTGCTTTTCCTCATTTTGAATACTTCTTTCCAGTCCTTTCTAGCCTGCAAAGGTTCTTTTGAGAAATCAGCTGACAGTCTTATGGAAACTCCTTTGTAGATAACTATCTGCTTTCCTCTTGCTGCTTTTAAGATTCTCTCTTTATCTTTAACCTTCAGCATTTTAATTATGATGTGTCTTTGTGTTGTCCTGTTTGTGTACATCTTGTTTGGAAATCTCTGTGCTTCCTGGATTTTTAAGTCTATTTCCTTCACCAAATTAGGGGAGTTTTCACTCATTATTTTTTCAAACAACATTTCAATTTCTTGCTTTTCCTCTTCTCCTGCTGGAAACACTATGATTTACATATTGGTATGTTTGAAGTTGTCCTAGAGGCTCCTTAGCCTACCCTTGCTTTTTATTTCTTTTTCTTCATGCTTTTCTGATTGAATGTTATTTTTCTTCCTTATCTTCCAAGTCATTGATTTGATTCATTACTTCATCTACTCCACTGTTGGTTCCTGTAAAGTTTTCTTTATTTCACTTAATGTAACTTTCATTCCTGGCTGGGTCTTTTTAATGCTGTTGAGATACCCCATGATGCCTTCAGCAATCTAATAACCAGTGTTTTGAACTCTGCATCTGATAGATTGTTTATCTCCATTTTGTTCAGTTCTTTTTCTGGAGTTCTGTTCTTTCATTTGGACCATATTTCTTTGTCTTGCCATTTTGGCAGCCTCCCTATGTTTATTTCTATGTATTAGGTAGAGCTACTTTGACTCCCTGTCTTAGTGGTATGGCCTATTGTAAAAATGAACACTGGTAAGTGGGATAGGGCAGAGCCTTAGGTAATCACCAGGGCAAAACAACCTGTGTCAAACAGGTTGGCAGAGTCTCTGAAATGGTGGTGCTGTTCTGTGGCCCTGGGGTGGGGTGAGGCTCAGAAAAGGGACAAAGCCACTGCCTAGCCTCTGGAGTTTTGTCCAGGAGGAAGCTCCCCCAGCACTTTCCCTGATGCCAGACACTTCAGTTTCTCTCTGTGCGCCACTGGGACCCTTCCAGCTTCTGCCTTGGTGCTGAAGTCCAGAGGGAGTGAATCTGAGTAAGTCCTAAGTCTGTTGTAGGCCCTTTATGAAGAGACTCCTGACAATTCTGCAGTTTCTTCTGCTGCTGCAACTGCCACTGGTTGTTACAACCAGAAGATGTGAGGACTTACCTTCCGAGAATTGGATCCCTAGGCTTGGGTGGTCTGATGTGGGGCTGGGATCCCTTGCTCCCAAAGTATCCCCCCTTTTATTCACCACACATGGATGTGGGACCACCCGTTTCACATGTCCATGCCTCCATGCCTCTCACACTTCTCCATGTCTTAGCCCCCTTACCCGTCTGGATGAATGTGACTTCTTTAATTCCTTGGTTGCAAGCTTCCATACAGCTTGATTTTCTGACAATTTTGAATGATATTTGTTTCGTAGTTTAGTTGTAATTTTTTGCTGTGATTGTACAAGGAGGTGAGCCATGTTTACTTATACCTCCATCTTGGACGGAAATCCTTATAATTGATTGAAACACATGTGATATTCATTAGCAATTCTCTTTCTATATTTAGAGTTTATGTATAGTTTGGATTGAATATATTGTTCTTATTTCTTCTCTCTTTAGAGAAGGAGAGTATTTCACAGTATGACAGATTGATTTCATGAAAATGCTGCTAAAGACATAACATCACAAAAACCAGATCTGTTGATAGCATACCAACTAGTTTTGTTGTGAGACTCCTCGATGAGAGTGGGTCCTAAGATTACATATAAATGTCTCACCCTATTGTAGAGAATCTGGAATCTTTCTAACTAGTTCAGCTTTTAGGTTTCAGATCCAAGGATAGGGATACTTTGGTGTGAAATGAGCACAGAATGGCCATTAAAATTTAGTATCATGTCAGGTGTGTCCTTTTCACTGAATGTTTGAATATTTTGTAAGCTAAATGGAAGCACTATTTTGGTAATAGATGATATTACTTCTTGTAAGCCTTCATTCATCAGTCAGGAAGATCACACACTGTACTGCATAGACAGATGCCTTGCCCAGCCAGCAGGCATTCTCAGAAATGACTAGAGAAGGAAAAGTTAAAAGCAGACAAAATTCGGCATATCTTATTCATAGAGAGTTATATAAATATTTAATGTCCTATAAAATGTCAGTATTTCCTATCTACACCTAACTCAAATCCATTCCCCTCTGAATATTCTGATTGGTTCCACTGGATTGCTGTAGAAGAAGATAAATTTTATGCTCATGACTTGCCTCAAAGAGCTGTCAAATGCATTATGTATTCTATATATTAGACACAACTTTATTGACTTGAAGAGTCTGCCAAACTTCCAAATATCTCTTATGATTCATAGTGAAGGTCTTAGTAATTATTCTTTAAGAATACCAGCAAATCATCTTCACAACCCTTTGGATAGTTTAGTCGAAAAATAACTTAGTTTCTTCCCAAAGCCAATTCAATTTTTATTCTCTTGTCTCATAATAATTACAAAATTGAATTAGTTATAACCTTGGCTCTTAATCCTGCTATGCAACTCAGACTCAGGTACATGGAGCTAATAAATACCCCCAAATTATGATGAGTTATCCAAATAGCCACTTCCCCTGCTCTATAATGCAGGCTCTGCCTATCTTTCCCAACCTGCTACTTAAGGGACGTTCTGTTCTAGTTTCAGCCCTGTTTCCCCATTCATGTACCTCCCTTTCTCTAATTACATTTTTAAAACTAAATACCAATGCAGTGTGACTGAGCTACTGTATATTCACTACTTGTTTTCCTTATCTCTGTTGTATAAGAATCGCTGAGCCTCTAACATGGATAGATTCTTAGTTAAAGCTCTTCACATGCCCTTTTGTCCTATAAACTAATTATGGGAATTAGAAGTTAGTTTCACACACATATTTCCATGCCCTAGCTTGAATTTTAAACTCCAAATATAGATCCTATATCCTAATTCAACTTCAAGTTTAACTTGAACTTTTACAATACTTAATTTTTTAGTCCTGCTATCTTGGGACTGATCCTACACTCATTTCTTACCCAAACCCACTTCACATAACTGTACCTTTCTTATTCAGTTTAATAAATCTTTGTACATTGTTTTGGAAGGTCTTGGTCAATATATTTAGAATAATTAACAAAATTGCAATCATAAGAGTGATCTCAACTTTTCACTAATAACAAATTGCGATAGGGTGATTTTATTAAATCAGAAACCAAAGATGTATTATAAATTCAAATCACTGGATTTAATGTCCTTAATTACTAATGTCCCTATACAACTTCTTTGAATTCTCATATAATTTATTGATTCTATCACTCTTATGAAAGTGACATATAATTTTGTATGTCTAGTCAATGTTAGAAGTTACTAACTCCTTCTATATTTTGATTCTTATATTTATTATGGTCCCTTATATAATGCTAGAGATATAGAATGTATTCATTAGATATGTATTTAATGCACACCAGTTCTTTTGACTGACAAACGATGTAAACAAAAAAGAAAAATCAGATACCTCCTTATTTATATCAGGATAAGTTTCAAGAGATATTTTGAATTATGAAATAGGGCATTGGAATGTTTAAATTTTTTAGAGATTATTAAAATTTCTGAAATATAGAGACATGTAGTAATTCAAGCATTAAGGTTAATGCTTTAAGTGAACTCAATCACTAACACTAATTCTATAAATTACAATATTTTAAATAACATAATATGCAGAGAATATGACAATTTGAATTTTATTTTAATTTTTACCCAAGTGGTAAAATGTAGGATTTATTATTTGATATGTAAGTTTCTCACTTGAATTTCCATATAACATTTTCACACTTTGGGGGACTATTCATGTTATTCAAATAATGAAGAGGTGAAACTATTATTCTGAAATACAATATGTTTATTTTTTTGTTTAGTTTACAAAAATGTTTTCACTATCTATTGGTCTGGAACTATGATGAGCTCTGGTGATACAATAATTTCTAAAAGCTACAGTATAATACAAAAGAAAAAATAAGGTACCTAGGAATAAATTTGACCAAGGAGCTAAAAGACTTGTACTTGGAAAGCTACAGCAAATTGTAAAAGAAATTGAGAAGTATATAAATAAGTGGAAGCATACACCGTGTTCATGGATTACAAAGATTAACATCATTAAAATCTCCATACTACACAAAGAGATCAATACATTCAATTCAATTTCTATTAAAATAATAATGGCATATTTCACAGATCTAGAACAAATATTCCAAAAATTTGTATGGAATTACAAAAGAACTCAAATAGTCGCAGCAATCTTGAAAGAGAAGAACACAGTTGGAGGGATCACAGTAATTGATATCAAACTATACTACAAGGCCACATTTTAATCAAAACAGCCTGGTATTGGCATAAAAAGTCATATAGATCAATGGAACAGAACTGAGAGCCCAGAAATTAACCCACATTGATATAGTCAATTAATATTTGACAAAGGAAGCAAGAGCATAGAATGGAGTAAAGACAGTGTCTTCAATAAATGGTGTTGGGAAAATTGGACAGGTACACACAAAAAAATGAAACTAGACTACCAACTTACACCACACACATGAATAAATTCAAAATGGATAAAAGACTTGAGTATAGGTTGTGAAACCATAAAAATTCTAGAAGAAAATATAGGCAGTAAAATCTCAGACATCTCTTGCTGTAATATTCTTGCCAATATGACTACTAAGGCAAGGGAAATGAAGAAAAAAATAAACAAATACGCCTGCATCAAACTAAAACTAAAAAGCTTCTGCACAGCTAAAGAAACCAACATCAAAATATGAAGGGAACCAACTGAATGGCACGACATATTTTCCAATGATAAATCAGACAAGGGTTTCATATCCAAAATATATAAAGAACTTATACAACCTAACACCAGTAAAACAAATAATCCAGTTAAAAAATGGGCAAAGGACCTGAGTAGACACTTCTCCAAGGAAGATACACAGATGGCCCATAGACATGGAAAACAATGCTCAATGTTACTAGACATCAGAGAGATGCAAATTAAAACCACAATGAAATATTACTTCACACCCACCAGAATGGCTACTATTGACAAATCAACAAACAGCAAGTGCTGGCAGAATGTGGAGAAAAGCTAACCCTACTGTACTGTTGGTAGAAATGCTGATGAATGTAGCCAATGAGGAAAACATTATGGAGTTTCCCCCTAAAATTAAAAATTAATATACATTTTTGACCCAGCAATCCCACTTCTGGAAATATATCCTAAGAATCTCAAAATACCTATACAAAAGGATATATGCACCCCATGTTAATAGCAGCATTACTTATAATAACCATGATATGGAAACAACCTAAGTACCCATTAACAGATGAGTAGATGAAAAAGCTATGGTACATTTACAGAATTGAATACTACACGGCCACGGAAAAGAAAGAAACTTACGTTTTGTGACAGTATGGATGGATTGGGATTTTATTACACTACGTGAAATAAGCCAGTCATAAAAAGACAAATATCGTATGATGTCACTTATACATGGAATATAATGAACAGAATAAACTATAATTGAGATAGAAACAGAGGCATGGACACATGGAATAGACTGACAGCAGAAGAGGGGAGGGGGTAGATGGGGACTGGTTTAAAGAAGGTGAAGGGATTAGCCAAAGAACATATATCCATAACCCATAGACACAGACAACAGTGTGGTGATGGCCAGAGAGAAGGGTGCCAGGGGATGGGTGGAGCTGGGCAAAGGGGGAGAAAAAAGGGACTGTATTAGCCAACAATAAAAATATAAATAAAAAATAAACAAAAAGGCATGCATAAAAGCAAAAATCTACACTAAAACTTACATATATAAGAGTGAACATATTTGCAATTCTATAGAGACTCACTGAAAATTATGCTTTAACTAGATGCTTTTGACTGGATGAATAAGTTCGGACAGATGCTATGAGTTCGGAGCAATAAATAGAAATGTTTCAGAAATAGAATGACTTTAGAATGGACTTTAAAACAAAGAGAAGGACACGTGCAGAAACTTGAAAGAGTATGACATTTCATTAAAGAAGTCATGGTAGAGTATGACATTTCAAAGGCATTACTCATGGTGAGAAGTCTTATGTCACTAATCTCTTAACTCTTAGAAAGATTTAAATCAGATTGTGAAGAAATTGTAAATTGAAGACATGAGTTTAATGAATGTCCCCTATTAAACTCATTCATAGAGAACCAACTACAGGTTTAACAGGGATTGTGGTTCTCAAAGTTTTACTTCATTCACAGTATGTGTGTTTGTGTGCATGGGTGATTTAATATTTCATATATATAACAGATTTTTACTGAATGTCTGAACAGAATAATCAGACATCAGATTATTGTAGTAGAATATGACATCAGAGTGAATGTAGTAGAATATGTCATTGTCTTTTCTCATTGCCAAGTTGTGGGAAAGTGGGATGGCATATGGATCCCAATCCCAGCAGTAGGACAGTCTCTTATTTTCCCAATTCATTCAGAATCATCTTATTGCTCACAAGTGGGTAAATATTAATTCAGATATTTTATGATTTAAAAGTAGCTTATGAAATTTCTCTGATAAAAATATTGGTTAATGAATTGTTTCAATATAAAAACACACCTGAAGTGAAGATTTTTATGCAATTCTCAGAAAGATTCTTCTAAGAAACCTACCAGAAAATAGCCTACATTGATGGATATATAGTTTGTACATCGTTTGCTCTCTCAAGTCAATAAATGTACCTGAACTTTGTATATTATTGTAGGTATAAAACTGTGGGTAAACTTATTTTCCTATGTGAAGTGATCCAGAAGTGGCATTTGTTAATTAAATTATTCTTGGCTGTAGTCCAATGTATAAACCAATACGTCTTATAATATTTAGATTCATCCTTGAGCTCACAAGTTAAGACTGACTATAAGGTCAAAGTAAAGGTGTGTGTATGTGTATATACACACACATATATATACACGTATATACATATATGTACGTATATACATATATGTATGTATATACATATATGTATATGCATGTGTACATATATCACAATTACATTCTTTTTGAAAATAATAAAATATTGAGAAAGTCTTGTTCAATACATTCTATTTTTACAATATTTCTATAAAATACTTCTAAAAATCTTTGTGAAATGTCATTTTTTAAAGATTTTTTTAGCTAACATACTATTACTAACCATACTGTTATCATTATTGATTTTTGTAACATTAGAAAATTGTAACAGTGGGAAACTGTAATCTACCCCACCATTCTTTTGACATTATTTCTGTAAGTGCTGACTCTGACTAATACATGGCTTATATATGAACAGCATATATGTATAAAGAATCTTAGGAACTAGTTTCAAAAGATACAAACTCCAACCTTCAGGCCTTCCAGCTCCGGGAGAATTGCTGCCCTTTGACTATGGAGCCAGGGTGACATAAAGCCAGATCACTGAACCAAGATGACACGCACTAGACCACCACCTGCCTTATCAGAATGTACTGTGTTTGTCTGCAGGTAGAGAGCTTTGCAACCCCCTCCCTTGAGTTCTTTGTTCTCTTCCCCTCTCCCTCCTTATAAAAACCCCTGTCTCCACTGAGAGGATAGATGGTCTTTGTGGCATGTGTCTTCCATCTTCCCAGTAGATAGGCTTTGTGACATGAGGCTCCTATCTTCCAGTATATGGGCTCTGAGATGTGGGTTCCCCCATCTTCCAGACAGCCAGCATCTGCAAATAAACCACTTTCCTTTACACCATTGACTATTGGCTTTTGTAGTAGCAGGAAACCAGGTCTGCTTTCAGGTAACTTTTATTAGAGGCACACCTTGATGTATAATTATTCAGTCTCCCTATGAAGATGACACTAAATTTAAACTTGGAACTATTGGGAATGTGAAAAGAATTTTAAAAATTGATTTAACAGATCTTTAAGTAATTCAAAAATACTATTTTATTATAATTTTGATATTGGGATGTAATTTAATCATGGACTTAATCTAGTAGGTTTATGCACAAAAAGTCCTCTGAGTCATTTTTTTTTGAAAACAAGAAATCAGTTTTCTCTTGGAGAACTAACTTCACCTATTCAGGTTTCATATGTGAACTTAGAAGTTCTAGGTGAAAATGAGCAGATGGTCCTTTTCCAAATACTAAACATTTAACAGAAAATAAGTACAATTCAAAAGCTCTTTGATTCAGGATGTTTGAGGGGGGATAAATATGAGTTGGCGTAGACAGAAAATAATGATATTTTGTGAGATTTTAAAATTTATATAACTACTCTTTCAAAAAAGTAAAAAAAATGTGGACCATAATTATCATCTTAAAAACATGGTTTGATAGGGCCTGTTTAAAATTTCTTTCTTAAGAAGAGACACTTATTTAAGGTAACCTACCTGATTTCTTTCTTACAAAAGTTACCAGTATTCTGTAAGCTAACCAATAGCTAGTAGCCAAAGACTTAAATACCAAAAGACATCATTAGAGATATCATTAGAGAAGTTAAATTGCCTAAAAGTATTCCCTACCATTTTCCCTAATTAATGTTAATATTTAAAGGACTTTAATGTGCTCATGGATGATAAGAATGTTATTAGAGTGGAATACAACAAAATCAAAACTTGCCTCACTGAGCTCAATTTTTAATCGTGAAGACTGGCCAGCTTGGGCATAGGGACCTGGTCTAGCCTGTTATTCTTCACTGAAGCACTGAAAGAAGCATTCAGTAATATGTGAGCAAACTGAGAGGCTCTAGTAGTCCATGGAGTAATATTTAAAAGCTGCTGCTTCATCAGTGTTAACTTTTTGTGTAGTTCAATCTATCCACTGAATATGAGGGTCATCCAAATAACTGGCAGAATTCAGTACAAAATAAAAATATGTGGCTTCTGCCCTGGCTGGTGTAACTCAGTGGATTGAGCGTGGGCTGGGAACCAAAGGTCATTGGTTCAATTCGTGATCAGGGCACATGCCTGAGTTGTGAGCCATTCCCCAGCCAGGGGTGCACAAAAGGTAACCATACATTATTATTTCTCTCCCTCTTTCTCCTTCCCTTCCTCTCTCTAAAATAAATAAATAAAATCTTTTTTTTAATGTGGCTCCTTATTCAAAAATTGGAAAAACTATTTTATTAAACGTCCTAAAATATAATGTGTCTTCCTTTGTTTGATGGTCTTTATTACTTGTCATTATTTATTTATTTAATTTTTAATTGTTATTCTATTATAGTTGTTGTGATTTTTCCCCTTTGCACTCCTCTGCACATCCCCCCCTCCACTCCCACAGTCAATTCCCAAACTGTTGTCCATGCCCATGGGTCATTCATACCTGTCCTTTAACTAATCCCTTCCCCTTCTTTCCTCCATTGTCTCCCTCCCCTCTCCCCTCTGGTCACTGTCAGTCTGTTCCAAGTTTACTTGTCATTTTTTATTTGCTATTTGATGTCATTCTTAAAAAAGTCAACATAAAAATTTATTAGTACATTTTACTGTTTATCTTTATATCATCTATTGTCAGTTTTAAGTGTGAATATAAGTGTTTGACTCACATGAGGATTCACCAAAATTATGCAGTTTATATTTCATAGTTTATACATATGTGTTCTAATCTTTCTGGAATACTGAAAACTGCACAAAACTAACTCCATTTTTTTCATTTCACTTCTCGATGCACTACTTTCTACCAATCGTCTCCACTTGTTGGTAAGTAAGGAGGAGCTGAAAAGAAGAGGGAGGTCTGGCTGGTGTGGCTCAATGGGCTGGGTGTCTTCTCCCAAACCAAAAGGTGGCTGGTCAGGTCCCTTGCTGGGGGTGTGCAAGAGGCAACTGATCAATGTTTCTCTGGCATATCGATGTTTCTCTCCCTCTCTTTCTCTCTCCCCTTCCCTCTCTCTAAAAATAGATACATTATAAGAAAAGAGAAGGGAATATGTATGGTCCTAACTTTCCCTCCCCTTTTATGTCATCATTTCCTATTAAGTGTTTGGATAATACAGAAAAAACATGAGTTCAAGAGAATATATGGTGGGATTTCTTAATTATCTATGTATCCTAGGATACCTTGCCTTCACTTTGTGTTTGGATATATTGCTTATTTGAGTGGAAAACACGACCCTTTGGGTCTGTCAGAACTCCTCTTTGCAAAGGTGTAGATGTGAAATCTTACCCAGTGTTTACTCTGACTTTCACTGAACTTCTGTGAGTCATGCATCCAACAGAATCCTGCATTCACGGAGCATCGTGAATGCCATTGCACCTTGTTTTCCTCAACATTTTGTTTTAATTTTTATGTTTTTTGAAATTTAGGTATTATGTCATTAATTTTAAACATTATAATTATATATCCATTATTCTTTTAATATCCAATTCCTTCCATTTCTTTATTTTGCTACTGCTGATAGTGCTTCAAAAAATGGTTTTAAGCATGTTACTCTTTAGACCTTTGTCACAGTTATTTTTAGGTTAAATAATCTTAGAATTGTTAGTTCAGAATGTATCAATCTAATGTATGTTCACCCAATTTCATGTATATTAGTAAACTGATCTTCAAATTTCTCCTCATCTCAGGAGGGCATGAATGTTTCCATTTCCACATTCTTATCAAAATGTCTGTATATTGGAGCTTTAATTTTTGGGCCAGTCTGATGATGGTCAATAGTGATTTGTTTAACATATATTTCTCTACTTATTAATGAGGATGAACAATTCCTCATATATTTATTGACCATCTATTTATTTGAAAGCCCTTCATGTCACTTATCCATTTTTCTTTTCAGTTCTTTACTATTTATTGATGACATAGGCATTCCATGCATATTATGGTTACAAATCTTTTGTCAGTTATGAGAATTACACATATCTCATTCAAACCTCTGACTTATCTTTTATCTATTTGCACCATTATCCTACAAAGAGTTTGGTTGTAGTTAATGTAGTAAAATTTTCACTTAAAATGTTTTATAAGGTTGAGGTTTTTAAAATAAATCCTTCTCTGCCCTGATGTCTTCTTGGTAGTCTCCTAGATTTTTGCCCCGAAGGAAGAAAGTCAGGATCACCAAATTTTCTGTAGAGGGCCAAGTGGTTAATATTTTTAGCCTTGTTGTTATGTTTGTTATGTATATATTAAATATGTTATGTTTAATGTTTTGTGTTTTAGTTATACCTATTTAATAACTATATTTTCTTATTCGATGTAAAAATCAATTGCTTTTATCAGGTAAATGTAGTCAATATTAAAATTTTTGATTCCTGTTATATTTGGACACATTTCTAGCATTTTAGTTTGTGTTCAATTTAAATATTTTTATTTGCATCTTTACTTCACCTTCTTGGACCTTTTAGAATTGTATCTAGTTTTGCTAATTCATTTTTCTCTTCTTTCTCCTCTCTCATCTTCTTATATTTTTGTAGACATCCTTAATACTTGAACAGGAGCATCTGACTGAAAATCCGAATCAATCAGGAAATTTAGCCTGCCACTGAAGATTATATAGGTCTTAGAAATTTTATTTAACATAGGCTCCTTCAATATTTTATTTCATGATATTTGAATCATCCCTAATTTAGTCATTAACTTTTATTACAGTCAAGTCTTTCTTAGACTTACTAAATGTTAACTCATTTCTTATTTGAGCATTGCTTCCTATAATGCATTTTTTCTATATTCAATAAAACCCCTATTGACATCTGTCCAGTAATATTTTTTCACTTGAAACTTGACTTTTAGTATTCCTAATTTAAATTTCTCTAATTATAATCTAAGTTGAAGATATTCCTATTAGCATCTATTTGTTCATAATACAATTGCTAGCCATATAATTTAATACTATCTAGGTAATCTTTCTCCTGTTGCTAATTAGATTACCCTTTTTCTTCGATGCCACATAATTTTTCCAGAAGCTGATCAAATATGAATTTTTTCTTGTTTTGAAGTGGAATATTCTGGTTTTCTAAGACAAAAACACATTTTCTTTTTCCATTTCTGGTAATAGCACTTTTATCTTTGAATGTTAATTTTTTCTCCTTCTCCCTTTTATTTATTTTCTTATTTTCTAGAATTCCTATTAAATGTTATATGTCTTCTCTATAAAAACTCAATATATTTCAGTTTCTCTTTCACATTTTATGTCTTTATACAGCTCTGAATATGATTCTACAGTTGCCTGAAATTCATAACCTCTCTTCACCTATGTTTATTCTACTCTTTTCTGTTATGTTCAATTATTAATGTTGATTCATGTTTCTTTATCATACAAATTCAATTTAGCTTTTTGGGTAGTTTGCTAGTTATTTTTTTCATAATGAATTAGAGTTAGAATAAAACTCCAGAGGAAAAAATCCTACAGCAATAGCAGATTTGACATGAGGTGAACACATTTGAATAACCCAGCTCTATCATAATCACAACTTCAAAGTATCTCTCCTTCAGTTCTGTGGTTTCTTTCTGCTTGTAAAGCTGCTGTGGCGAACCACATAGAACTCCACCCAGATCCACCCTTCACGAGAAGCACCCAAGGTTCTGAGTGAGATAAAGGGAAAATGGGGAGCAGGAGATCCATATGAATCATCCTAGTAGTTGGGATCAGTAGAATTTAGTCATCATTTTGCTGCTTCATTGATATCTACATTGAATTAAATAATTTGGAAGACCCCTTCTATCATTGTAATTCTCTAACTGAAAATTATGAATTCATAACTCAAAGTCTGTCAATATTTACCTTTCCTATATACTCACCTTCTCAAAGTAACTAACAGGTGCAGCTTCATGAATAACAACTGCAGTTGCATAGGGCTCTATGAGCAAAAGGGCCAAACACGAAGTTTAATGTTACGCTATCATCATCTTGATATCGTCAATAATTTTATCCTAAAACTTGGGTTTTTTAAAAGAAGTCCAGTGGCACAGCAGAGTATGTGCATAGCAAAGATATGTGCAATATATATGTCCATCCTTCTTCGCCATCTGATTATACAGGAGGACAGTGTTTTTTGTCTGTTTGTGTGTTTGTTTGTTTGTTTGTTTGTTTGAAACACATTTTTAAAAAATGGCTGAACAAAATTGTTTTTAAATCATCCAAAAATTAACCGGTAACAGACAAGCTGGAAAGGGAAGAAGCCTTAAGCACTTTGAAAAGTGGTGGCCAAAGAAAGAAGAAGATTCTGGTGTGGTAAGGCATTACATGCACTCATTCTCATGTCCCATGAACAACACACACACACCAGCATCACCAGAGGCACTAAGAAGTGGAATGACAAAAATGCTGAAAATGTTTATTTTTTAAATTATTTTTACATATTGAAATAGACCAGGGCAGTACCAAGGGAAACCTTAAACATGTCCTTTATGCTGTATGAATAAGTAGGGCTGTTTAGAGTGTTATCTACCAGCATATTAATGAGTGGTAGTATCAGCCAAATTTCAAAGGATGGAGACATACCCTCCCCGTTTTTTGTGGGATGCTTTTTGTGCCAGAAATTTTATTGTGTCAGAAGAGAAAACAAAAGTTAAAATTTTCTTCAATTTATATATTTATGTATTGTAGAAATTGTCAATGTTAAAAGATCACATATATATTGCCTACAAGATTCTAGCAAAATGAAATATGAAGTAAAATATTAATCTCTAAAATATTATTTAAGTATAAAATCAATCATATACCATATCTTCTTTAAAAAACCTAAATTAAAATGAATTTTAAAAACATTTAGAATGGAAAAATTATGATAAAATTATTGTTAATGATCATAGATGTCATATAATTATAGCAACAAGATGTAATAAGTTAAGAATAATAATTGGAGAATAAAGTGTTGTAAATCTTTACCTAGCAAAAATCTTAGGATCAAAATTTGGAAGAAAGTTAAGAATTCTAAAAAATTTTTTCATTTAAGTAAAGTAGTTTGTTTTGCTTCGTAATTTGGTCAAAACTTTTAAAATTACTACTTTAAAACCTTAACGATTTTAAGAATTTCTTTTCTTAATTTAAAATGTTAATTTCAGATGCCATTTCTTCTATAATGAATAAATAGCAAACTGAATTTTACTAATTCTTCCATTTCTGTCTTTTTATAATAAGCTATAATAAATTTGATACTCATAAAATTATTTTCAATTCTATTTATTAATTAACATAACTATCTACCCATTTTTTATTTTTATGAAAGTATTTTATGATTTCTGAATTAACGTTCAACAAAGTGTCTATATGCACAGTGATATGCTGGAGTTGGATTAAACCAGTTCATCTGAGCTAATTGCTATAGTTTCAAGAATTTTGTGAGCTGATGTTAAACTATTGAGAGCTAGAAATTGGTAAGTGCTGGGAGCATTTCTACCCTAGAACTGGAAAACACTACAAAATAAATCTTTTTATTTATGTGTTTGTTTATTTATTTGAGAACCGGTTTACTAGGACACCACTGAACAAGATAACGAGAAATAGAGTTAGCTGTGATTGGTGTGACTCGATGGGTTAGGCACTGTCCTGCAAAACAAAAGGTTGATGGTTCCACTCTCTGTCAAGGTACATGCCGGGACTGTGGGCCAGGTCCCCAGTTGGGGACATGACATGTGAGAGGCAACCGATCCAATGATTCTCTTGCACATTGATGTTTTTCTTCCCCTTTCTATTCCTTCCTTCCACTCTCTCTAAAAATAAACAAATAAAATTTTTAAAAGTGAAAGAAAGAGAAAGAAAATGAAAGATAAAGAAAATATGTGACACAACAGTTAAGCGTTTTATAAAAAGATAATTATTTAATGCTTTTTTAAACTTGTTTCTTCTGACTGTCTAATTAATAATAAGTATATATCATGTTTATAAAAACAGGAAACATTATTTTATAAATAGCAAACGAAATTTACATTTTTGTGAAATGTAGTATTTTGTGAAATCCTTTTCCTTGTAAGTCCCACCCATTACAGCTGGTTATCTTTTCAACGCCTCGAAACAAGGTTCTTTCTTCACAAATATAATAGCATTTTCGTAATTTGAAGGGAAAATTTCATCTGCTTACCTAAGCCATTTTGTGTAATTCCCAGATTTCATAAAAAAGAAAAGCAATTCCAATACTCAGAAAATCCAAGTAAAAAGAGACTTTCAATAAATTCCTTTTTTCTCAGCTACACTTCAACAAAAATTTAAAAGACCAGATAAAATGCACGTGTTTGCTGTAGGGAGAAATACAGTTTGACTCTTGGGATGTCCAATTTAATTTAATGAAGTAGTAACTCTAATGCATATGTTATACATTCTTCTATCTTATCGAAACAAATCTTTCATGTTTTAACTTGTCTTCATTAACCACAGCAAAATTACCTAGCATCACTGCTACATGATTTTCTATTTTCAATTCTAATTCTTCTCTTCATCCTTAAATATATCTACTGCCTTCTGATTTTTGTGAAATGTGCACTCTAAAGTTCTGTGCATCGAACTTTGTAAAGCCATTTGTTCTTCTGTTTTTTATTCTTTAAAAATTGTTTTAATCACCAAATAGAACTAGTCTTGCTTTGTTCTAATCAATGCATATTTTCTCTGAATGTTTTTCATGTTATTAGATGCAGTCTTCTAAATTTAATACCACATTGATGTGATAATATATTCTATATTTGTGACAAAAGAAATAAAATTTACAATCAATTGACTAGTTAATTTATAGTTGGACTAACCTTGATAAATACGCTGGCTTGTAGATTTCATCTTCCAGATTTGTTGGTGGCTATGTATTCTTTCCTGAGAAGACATTCTCTTTCCATAAGTCTACGTGCCACGTGAGTTCATACTTTTCCTCACCGTAACTTTCCTAATTGATGTAGTTGGAGCATCAGGCTACACTCTACCATGTGCCTTATCTGTGCATCCTATCATCTGCTCCGACAGCCCAACATATTCCCATGGCAGTATTTGAAATACTGTTTTTTCTTTTCCCCTTTTATGACTATTTTTCTATAAGATTTACTCGACTGACTCTGAAACCAGAATAATACAGACTACAAACTGAGAACAAAAAATTAAAACTGGAGATCAATCTTTATTAATGAATATTGCACAATTTGTTTGCTCAAAGTTTCTACTGCTCCCTGTATGTACATATGGATATGTAATTCTATATTCTTATAAGGTCTTGTCAGATCCATTATTGCTGCCATTTGTAAGAATACAAATTTTGTGATTAAACCAGTTATTTCAAGACATAGAAAATCTGTAAGAGGAACTAGGAAGGCACTATCAATATTGAGACAAATACCTGATAATTGGGGACAGCTTTTTAAAATGAAACTTATTGGGGTTATATTGGTTAATAAAATTATACAGGTTTCAAGGGTATAGTTATGATATATCATCTGTACATTGTATTGTGTGCCCACCCAAAGTCAAATCTGTCATCATATACTTAACCCCTTTTACCCTTTATTTCCCCCCACCACCCATCTCTCTGGCAGAAAAGTAAAAAAACATGTGATTTCACGCATATATGGAATATAAAACTGAAAGCAATAAATGAACAAACACAAAAACTCATGGACACAGAAAACAGCATAGGGACAAGTTACTTTTAATTTATATTATTTATTCTAATAGATCTGCCATTTGTCTTAGATTGGTAGAAATGGTCTATACTTAGAAGAAAATTTTAATAGTGGATATTACCCTAAGTAACAAAAATAACCTAATATTATTCACTTTACAAACAGATCAAATTAACTTCATAAGCTCTTTCCTATAACAACTTGAAACAAAATCTCCACCCTGACTGCAAATTATTTCTAGGAATCTATGGAGGGCACCTGAAAAGTACCCTTAGTCCACATGTGGTAGCCATCATGCAGTAACACTGTGCCCTCCTTCAAACTTCCAGGTTTCTTTTTGCTGGCCTATAAAATTTTCTGGTGTACTGCACTATTGCTGTTGCTGTGAAGACACATGTAAAATGACAGGGCTGCTCTCAAAGATTCGGGCACTTGAGTGTTTAGAGACCTCCTTGAAAACATGAACAGATTACTTGTCTAAATCCCACTGTGTCACTCTTTGTCACTTGGGAAACTCAGCAGAACCACTCGTGCAACTGGCTACCACAAAGTAACTCAAAAATAGAGACCCTTCAGATTCTACCTGCAGTCCCTGTCACTGTGCATCTTGCACCGCCCATAATGGCAGGTTAGGCAGAGAACATTCTGCAGTTCCTCTTTCCCCTCTCTTCATAGTTCGTCTCATTCTTTCTCAATGATCTTCTCAAATATCTTCTCCACGCAAATGAAACAGATTCCTAACATTGTAGAAACATCCCAGACAGACCCACATCAATTTTAATCTCAGTTGAGACCACTTCCTACATGTATGAGTATATTGCACTTCAGTAGGTCAGAACTACTAAGGCAGTTCATCACGCTATAGCAATCCTTTCATTTTCCACCTTGGATTTGAATCAAACTTGCCACCTCTCTTGTTATCAGATTCTTTCCTGTGGGGAGAATCAACTGGTATTCTCCCAACCATCAGTTTGCCCTGCGCTGCCCTAGTAGCCCCACATACTCATACACAAGCCTGCTGCTCCACTTACCACCAGCCCACCCACTCCACTGCCCTTCACTGACATCCAGCCAATTTTCTTGCTGGACCCTCCCCTTGACTTTAATCTCTGCCTGTCTATAAGCTATCAGAGCTCTAACATTCTCAGAGTTCAACATAAGATCACAGACCAACTGCTCAGAAAAGAGGAGACAAATAGCAAAAAGGAACAAGGCCACAGTATTTGGAATAAAAATCCTCAGAGGGATTTTTCAAGTGCTTGGAAGCTTGTCTTAGAGCAAGAACAGTTTCAGATGGTGTTCTAGTCCTACAGATGGCTCTCTCTATCTCAGCAGGAAACAATCATAGTATGTTCTTCAGCTTTTAAAAAATAAATATTTTCACAACTTGGAAATACCAAATTCAGTCCTATTACTGAGAAAAAGCAAAAATGAAAATCAAAGGTATTGTGAGAACTGTGTTTCTGCCATCATGAGGAGAAAAAAAACTATGCAATAAAGATATTTTCTGAATATAATTTTCAGTTTATTTGGAAAGAAAAGTGCAAAATTCTGGCAAGGAATATCCTATCTTTTGATTAAAAAGGTTTATAAATGAGAATCAACCACACATGAGTAATAGATTTTTAAATATAGTTGCTGGGTAAGAGGCATGTTTTATGAAAGTAAATGAATTTCTGTCTTAAGATGAGAATACACTTGCCAAGACAAGCTGTAAAATATTCCCTATAGAATTTTTTCCACCTGATTTTACATTACGTAATTATTTTTGGAAAATGTTCAAAGTGGTGATGATTTCAAAGCTATAAAATGAATAAAGGAAAGGGCAATAGTTCCCAGGTGATATTGAAAGAATGATAATAAGAAAGTAAAGAATATGAAGGTACTTCCAGCTCAGTAATATATTTTTGGAAGTATATACCCAAATTTTTTCTTTCAAATACCAACAATGATCTACTGCTCCCATGTGTAATTGCCTTTCTTTAAAATCTTAAATAGAAATTTAGTTAATATGTATATATATGCACAATGGACAAAGATAAAAACAATCTACCCTGCCCATCACTGCTCACATTCCTACTCTGAAAAATATCTCTCAAAACAGTCCAAAACTGCTTTTCCAAAACAACTCAAAAGAACCTGTGCACCCCAATGTTCATAGCAGCACAATATACCATAGCCAAGTGCTGGGAGCAACCAAAGAAACAAGGTGCTCCTCCCCTTTGCGACAGCATGGATGGAATTGGAGAGCATTATGCTAAGTGAAATAAGCCACCTGTAAGTGGAACCTAATCAACAAAACACACAAACAAGCAAAATATAACTGGAGACATTGACATAAAGAACAAACTGATAGTAACCAGAGGGGAGGTGCAAGCAGATAATAGGGGGAGTGGAAGGGTTTTCAGGAACATTTATAAAGGACATATGAACAAAGACAAAGGGGATAGGCTCAAGGGTGGGAGGTGGTGAGGGCTGGGGTAAGGAGGAGTAGGGGAGGGGAATGGAGACAACTGTACTTGAACAACAATTAAAAAAACAATCTCACGGTCTGAAGGTCTTCCCTCTGGATGGATGTGTCTAGGGATAAATGTTATGATAGTGATTTGCTTTTGGAGACTGAAGCATGGATGCTTGTTGTCCCACTGCCACAGATTCTGTGTTTCTCAATTCTTTTTTTCATTTTATACTTAAAATTTTTAGAGCAGTTAAGAAAAATGGAGAAGATATAGGTATTTTCCAAACATAGTTTTTTGTTTTTTTTTTGTTTTTTTTTTTCATTTTTAGGGATTTTTTTTATGTCTGCTTGGTCTTGAATGTTCTATAGTCATACTATCAGGTACTCCCTTCTTGATCGTCTCCCTCCTCCTATCTTCCTTAATACCATAGTATATGCTTTCACATTTATCTTTCTGACCACATCGGTGTCTTTTACTAAACCCTGTTTCGTCCCTCACTTCTTAGATATGGAGACAGCCAGCAGTTCAGTCCTCATTCTCTGCTATTGTTTTTTTCATGGTCATTCTCTACTGTCTGTGTCTTTGGGTTTCCAAACTTTATCTCCAATCAGTTAACTGGTTTAAATTTTGTGGATGTCATTTCTGCTTTCGGGTTTTTTACTAGCTGAAATGTGTCTTTCTCAAGAAACTTTACTGAATCCCTCCTGTTGCAAAAGAAAAATTTGTATGCAGCATTTTATGATATATTTGCAATTTCTTACAATTATTTGTTTTCCAGACCCTGAATGAGAAAAGATTGTATAAGTGGGCATGGTGTGTCATTTTGGATCTGCCAATTGGTTGCACGTATATGCACAAAAAGGGAAAACACACCTTTTAAAACTGCTTTTAATTTTAATAAAAAATCTGAACCCAGATGATGCAGTAGGAGCCATAATGCATTCTTAAAAGACTGCATATAAATTTTTGTTGTATTATTCTAGGTATCTTTATGCATTATTATAGTTGAAAATTTATTTCTGGAAAAAGCACACCTTTAGATAATCATCATATTCAAAGTTCAGGAACTTGGTATATGTTTATATAATCTGAATTTGGTACAACCTGAGTTCGCTGCTCCTCATGGGGTGATTCAGGCTTTACAATATTGATAAAAGATGCAAAGACCAAAAATTAGTTTATAATTTTAATCTAGTTAATTGTAAGTAGATTAAGATGTAAACATCTTAGTGTAACAGTAAGAAATGAAATATATATATTTTCGCTGACTTATCAGGGAATTCTTTATAATACAGATAAATGCATTTGGGAAGTTGAATTAAAGAAGTCTAATTGTGTGGTGTTGCAGACCGCTCAGCCCGGTTTCAGGAGCTGTAACCCTCACCCCATGGTGGGCTATGTAAGAGCCTAGGGACCCACTTCATCTGGGTCTGTTCTGTCAAGAGGACGTGACCTACTAAGGAGACAAAGCTTATCTCCCTGGCAGGAGCACTGCTTCTGCCTCATCCATCTCTGGCCCTGATGCTTAGTCGGTAATCAATGACGGGTAAGACTCCTCACGGAAGGGGCAACCTAAGCCAGACACGACCACTTGGGAGGCCCTCATGGAAGGACTTGGGGGACGGCAGCAAAGGGGATGTGATGGACCCTCGCCGGCCCCCCACGCCCACCCCCGGCTATTCTAATATACCCCAAGTCCTCATTTCCGTCTGGGAGATGTCTTCTGCTTCCTAATAGGCTTAAAGCCTGAAACTATGAGGGCAAGCGGTGCAGCCCTGTGCCGGCCAGGATGGTTCCCTGGGTGATCGGGCATAAGAGAGAATTCCTAAAGTCCTGTGAAACCTACTTTGCTAAGAGTGCACTCATTTAAATGATAAGGGTCCAAGGAGGAAATGAGTATGTCTCCCAAAGTTTTACAACCCCCTTTCCTGACAGACACTGACTCAGATTGAGCCTTCAGATTTCTTTGAAATATTAACCATTGTTTGATCCTTGCCACCTGACATACCTGTATTCCTGTGTATTTGAACCCAATAAAAGCCTAGTGAGGAAGGTGCTCTGGATCATCCTCCTCTGAGAGTTTGTCCACCTCTCCTCCTCAGCAGATCATGTCTTGGTAGTTTTATTTTCATCCGTGACGGAGGGATGGGGCTCTGCGGGTGGAGCCCCCCCCAACATCTGGCACCCAAGACAGGGGCCCCCACAGCGTGGCATAGAATTTATACATTAAAACATATGTGCATGTCCCTAGTCATTAATTTCTTTGCCAATGTTTGTGTCTTTGATTTAGCCTGCTTTATACTACCACCTAATTATAAATTTTCACTGCACATATTGAAGACTTAAAATTAACACCAAATATTATCCTGGGATCCATCCTGGCTTTAAAAATAGCTTTGTATATAGATAATCTGACCTTTCTAATGGCTATTTTATAGGTTAAAGCTTGGAGAAACATCTTATTTTTCTATTTTGAAATGAAGCCAGAAGAGATACCAAGAATGGGGAAATTAATTTAGTGTATGTTCTCCAGGGCTATTTTTTCTTATGTACTAGTTAGCTCTTGATTATCTTATATAATATCTTGGAAAAAAACATAGTAGAAAATCAACATATAAGGTTGGAAATTCATAAAGAAAATAAAGTATTAAATGAATTGCATATTTTTCTGTAAAACCTAAAACCGGTTATAAAAATTACTGAAAAATACTCTAATAGCATAAATTATGGTTCTTTGCCACTTTATAGAGATAATTATGTTCACATTATATATTTAAAAATTGGTAATTCTATTTCTATGCTCACTTGGGGAAAAATTAAACGGAAGATTTGTAACCTTGGAGATAAGTTTTCTTGGAAAGAAGGATAGTGAGCAATAAAACATAGGAAGAAACGTTTCAAGTGTTTTATTTTGAATCCAGAATTTAAATAAATACAGCTTACTTAAGCAAGGGGAATGTCTTATAATTCTGTCTTCTTTTTGTATTCTATTCTTAAACTCAATTTAAGAAAAAGCAATAAGGGAAATGTGTAGTAGAGACATGATTTTATATTGTTCTATCCTGACTCCATTATATTAATTTATTTTGATCCCATTAGTGCTGATAGTATTTCTGAGAGTGAAAGAATCCTACTGGAGCTCAGACACCCTGCAAAAATCCTGTCAGCTCCTTACCTGAATGACTAGTTTGCTGAGGTCTTATTTTAACAACACATGACATTCAGGCATTAGCACAATTGAGTGTCTTATTCTGAGCATCCCCTTGACCCAGCAACTATTTAGCACTGCTCCCTAAATGTAAGCATCTCTGAGATATTAGTAAGCCTATGTTCATGTTATCAAATGTGTATATTGCCATAGCTGGCAATCTTCCAGAGGTCCATTATAGAAGGTGACTACATATCACTTTAGTCTGTCATATTTTAACTTCTTCCCATGGGCCTTAAAAATGCCCCAGCACACAGTGCAACTTCTACATGTCCACAAGAGACTGGCCTTTTTTTATTATTTTGTGCAATTCAATCTTGAATTGCCCCAACTTCCCACCCCAAATAAAATGAAAACAAATACAGTTCTCCTGGGGCCAAATTTTCATGTTCCCTATCAGTTGTTATTAATATCTAGTCCTTGAATCAGTAACATCACTACTATCTCCTAATTTATTAAAATGCAAATTCTCAGGTTTTAATCCAGACTTAATAAATAGAAATGGTAAGGTAGGACCCAGCTATCGGTGTTCAAACAGAGCTTCAAATGATTCTAATACATGCAAAAATTTTAGAATCACTGCTTTATACTATGTTAAATGAGGGTGAACAATGCATTAACAATGTATAAATAGTAGTAGATGATACACAATTGTTATAATACCTATGTTATCATAGGCAACTTTCAAGTATTAGCAAATCCAAGACCTAGATCTACAGAGATGACAAAGCCTAGCATTTGAGAAAATACAATTAACTACCAAACAATAAGAAGGTGCAATAAGTCTATGCTTCCTTCACATTTCATATTCTAGCCATGATAACATTTGACACTGTAAAGCAAAATCAATAGAAATTGAATCATTTTTTATAATGTTGAGAATCTATTTAAAATAAGCTTCAAAAACAAAATAAGATCAGACACAGCATGTATTTAAAAGCAGTGATATAGGATTTGAAATTAAGAGTTCCAACATTCAAAACCCCCTTCTTAAAATATGCATGTCCTTGCACAAGTTGAGGAAGTTACAAGATTGTTGTAAAGTGACATGTGATAATCTGTGGAAGGTCATAACAAAGATTCTGGGACAGAATAAGAACTCAATAGGTGTTTCCAAAACCTAAATTTTGAGTGTGTGTGTGTGTGTGTGTGTGTGTGTGTGTGTTTCCACTGCTGGCATGAACATGGATTATTTTTTGAGACCTCAATTCCCCAGCTCTCTACTTTAATCTGTAGGAATCCACAGCCTCTTTACTGAAGCTGCAGGATAACCCTCTCTTGAATATTTACATTTCTATTCTCAAGACACTTATGCAAATACACAGGATGCCCTTGAGGATTTTGCATTTGGATCTGTGATTAAGATAAAATGAGTCAAGCACATTTTGAGTGGCAGTACCCTTGTGGCAAATCATCTGAAGAAGCTAAAGAATTGTCATTGTTACTCTTTTCCTAAACCTTGGCACTGCATTTCTTTTACTAAAGAGCCTTAAAAACTGCAGAAGATAAAAAAGTATGTAAATAAATTCTTATTTCCTTGTGAAACCATATTATTGAGCTTTCTAGAAGTAGGAGGTGATGGGAGGTCTACAGCCCAGAAAGGATATGGCCTTTGCTTCTAGAGTATGTTTTATAAATATTATAATGAGATGGGATATTAAAATAGACTCAATTATTTTGAGACTGGGTGAATGAATATTATTATCTTTTTATAAAGATCAAAGAGATTTTAAGCAATTATTTCTTGGCTTATTTAATAAGTAATATTTTGATAAGATCTATTTCTTAGGCTTCTTTGTATGTGTGTGTGTTTCTGCATGTACATTATAAGAGATATTGAGACTTCTCATGGGAAATCTAGCTAAGGCAAAGAGACAGAGGGATTTTCATTTAGATGTGAAACACTGCCAAAAAGGTCTAATGCTTTTGTTTGATCTTAAAGTGGTAAAAGGATGGAGAAGAAACCTAAAATAATAAAATTACATTGTGTATGCCATCAAGAGCTACAAAGATTCAATGGTCTATATTATAAGTCTTGAGGAAGTCAGAATTAGTATATGTAAAAAGGTTAAATAGAGGTTAAGTATTTAAAAGTGAGGCAAGAGACAGCATAGGAAAAACTCTGAGACTGCGATACTGTTACTGTCCAGCATTTACCACCCTGGTTGCCAGGAAACGTCTTTTACCAATTAAGTAGAATAAATAGTAAACTGAGGCAGGGAGGAGGAGGGAGACATGTCTCACACGCTAACTCAGCAGTCCTGAGCCTGGTCTGATAATATTGCCAGGTGTTCCAACATCACAAGAAACACTATATTAGCAAGAAAGTAGAGAGATCCTTGAAATTCTATATAACATTTCCACTGTCTGGGAAAGAAACCTAGACACTGTGCTTTCATCCCAAGGCCTGGAATGTGGGAGAGGGTCCCCGGTGCCCAAAGAAGAAGCCCATGAAACAACTTTGGTTAATTGCCTACCTCTGGTCACTATCTGTTTTACGAGGGAGTCCCTGATGCTTACAGAAAGAGCCCATAAACAACTTTGGAAAGTGCCCCAATTTTAATTAACTGCCTCCTGTCACGTATCTGTTTTACAACAAGATGAACAAATGGGGTCTGGAGCAAGATAAGGATTTGGGCTAACAGACCCCCACACATACCTAAGTTTGGGTAATCACATTCCCCCAGGAAAGCTGGCAGCACATGTACTCGTTAATCAATATGTAACTTTTTCCCTCCTATCCCACCAACTATATAAGTCCTGAGAACAAAGGACACACACACTCTCTCTCTCTCTGTCTCTCTCTCTCGGGGGCTCAGGGTGCTCTTGGCTCTTGGGCCACAGGGCCTCTGGCCACCCGGCCTCAGGCTGCCCAGGGGCTTGCCACCCTGGTCTTCAACTGCTCTTGCTTTTCTCACCCTGCTTTGCCCTGAAACTTTGTCTTTCACCCCCTACTATACCCAGTCCTGTTCTCATTCATGGGAACGGGCCACTAATAAACTGATTACATACTACAAGATTTGCTGATATGTAATTCTATACATGAGTCAGCAAGAAGAACCAGGTCTCTCCCCTCAACAAAAGGAGTTAAGTAGACCTGTGGGGTACCTAAAAATGAGATAGGATTAAAGTCATGGGCTTGTATTAATTTAAGGGTCCAATCCAAGAAAATTCATTGTTATTTAAGTTTTTATGGAGGAGACAACCAAGGTTAAGGGAGGTAGTGTTTACTTGACTAAGATCTTGTAAATAGAACTGAAGTAAATTAGAGGAAATTTCTAGGACTTCCTAATGGCGATAAGAATGTCATCTCCTTTACTAAATTGCCTCAGAACTTAGAAAGAAGGTAAAGAATGATAGTGTGCCTAGTCTAGGAAAGGACTGAAATATTAACAACTTAGTCACAATCAGGATGCCAACAGCTTGCAGATTAGTGGTCTCATTAATGAAACAGGTGCTGAGTATTCATGACTAGCCCCTGTTTTTGGTTCAAGGAGCACATTCATTGAATTTCCCAAAAGATGAAATAGGTTCATCCAGGAATCTGTAGAGAGGAATATTAAGGATTATAAAAATAAGATAAAATTTAGGAAACTATACCACCAAATTTGTCATTTATTTTCATATATAAGCTAGACAAGAATTAAATCTTATATGCCTATATATTTTCTTTACATGACAGATTACTACTCTATTCTTATATATTACAGATGAACTTTCTGCAACCTTTTTCTCCCTACTCATCTTAAATTTATTGCTTGGTTCCTGCAAAATTAACTAACAATACACAGATTAATGAAAGAAAAACAAACAAAAGTTTACTAATATGATTATTATGCTCCTAAGAGCATCCAGTGATGGGTAAAGCAAAGAGGTAGTTAGAATTTGGGCTTACATAACATTTTAACAAAAGAATAATACCTTTTTAGAGAAATAAAAACACAAAGGAAAAATACTTTGAGCTTCTAGATGGGCAAGTTCTGACAATACAAATACATAGAGGAACTGATAGATAAGGGCTTGTTTTAGCAAAGTTTATTATGTAGATTTCAGCAGTGCTATTTCTAGGCTGATAAAGGTCTAGACTTGTCTCTGGTGATTACTTTCTATCTTTAATGCTAGAGAGGAACTGGACACCATTACAAATCCATATGCTGCTATTAAGAAACAGGAGAGCAGAAGGTGTTTCTTGTATTTACTTCTCGAATGTTTTCAGCTCAAAATAATCTTCATGAGAAAGTGGTATAGTTGAAGATGGCATTTTATGCCTATACTCACTACCTCATCTTTGGCTTTCATGATCAGCATCATTTTTCTTATTATTTTAGAAATGTTAAAGCAATGTCTACATTTTTATTGAAATATTTCTCATAAAATATATTATATTCTACTAACAGTTTTTATAAACAAATTCCTTGAGGTATTATGCTACTTCAATATTATCATATTCCTAGAAAGATTAATTTTTGTTCATTAACTCTCATACCTTCCTTTTTATTTTCTGGATTAGTAGCTATGAGCCATATTATTAGGGTTAAAATTAGAAAGGAGTTTATCACTGTTATAAAGGAAATTCCAAACACAAGTGAAGAGGACATTTGACAATAAAGAAGATAGAGGACACATTAATAAAGTAACATGTATACAAAACACATGGCCTGTTAAAACAAACGCACCAGTTTTATTTACATATTTTACCCATGTTTTTAAGATGGTTACCTAAAATATCTATTCTCCCCCTTTAAAAATTACACCATAGTAGTACAGGCAAGAGTAGAAGCATGTAAAGTTAAGAACTATGTAATTTCAGAAAGATCCCCTATTTGGTATCCTTAGAAAATGGCACAGAATGAAAAATGATTAGTAATAGGTGGTATTTTAATCACACAACATGAGAAAATCTGATAGACATTACAATAGCAATTAGAATATTTGAAGCACATAAAACATTTTAAAGACTACAATAATAAATATTCATGTATATGTTACCCAAATTTGAAAACAAAACATTGCCAATATATTTGAAAGCCTCTCAGGCCAACTTTCCAGTGGTATTTTCTTTATTCTACCTCAGAGTTAATTATTGTTCTTGTAGTAGTGATATTTACTTCCAAGTAAAACTTCACACTTTTTAAACACATTTTCTGAGGTACAAACCACATTCTATACAATTCACAAGTTTAAAGTATAAAATCCAAAGACCTGTAGTTTATTAATATAGTTGTGCATCCATTACCACAGCCCATTTTAGAACACATGTTACTTCAACAAGAAGCTTATACTCTAGCTGTCGATTCCCAAGCCTCCACTATCTCCCAGCCAAGGCATCCACTAATGTACTTGTGGTCTCATACACTTGCCTGTTCTGGACATTTCATTTAATGAAACCACACAATATGTGGTCATTGAAAACTAATTTGCTTCATTTAATATGATGCTTTCAGGGTTCATCAATGTTATAACATGTATCAGGACTTCATTTCTTTTTATGGCAAATATATTTCAGTGTATGAATATAGCATGTTTTATTCATTCATCAGTTAACAGACATTTTGGGTTGTTTCACTTTTTAGCCATTATAAATATTGTTTTTATGAAGATTCATGAAGCAGTTTTTACATGGACATGCTTTCATTTCTCTTGGATATATTCCTAGCAATGGGATCGCTGGATCTTATGATAACTCTATATTTAGCCATTTGAGTAACTGCTAGACTGTTTTCCAACATGGCTACACCATTTGACATTTTTACCAGCAGTGTATGAGAATTCCATTATCCCCATTTTTCTCTCAACACTTTTTATTATTTGTCATTTTGAGAATAACCATCTTAGTTTTTGTGAAGTTTCATCTCATTGTGGTTTTTATTTTCACTTTCTTCATGGGTAATTATGACTTGTATTATATTTGAATGCCCTTAAAACAGAGTAATCTTTTATAATTTTTAAAATGTTATATAATATTATCCACTGTACTATTATCTCTAATATTATTTATTCAATATTTTATTTTTGAAATTCAACATTTTTACTGTTATTTAGATTTTTCCTGCTGTGCATTATTTCATTTTATGATCAGAACTATTTGTTTATCCATTCTTTTTATTAAGTAATGTTAAAGCTGGTGACAACACTGGTTATTATATACAGTGCTGCAATAGACACACATACTATTCACGCCTCCTTGTGCTCAAATACTAGAGTTTAAGGTAGTCAATTGTCCCAGTTTTTATCTGGTTTTAATACTGAAAGTCTCACATCTGGAAAGCTCTGTAGTCCAGGGTAAATCAGGATAGGTGGTCACTCTATCTCTGGTGTATAACTAGATATAGAATTATGAGATATTGAGCTTTACATGATATAGTTACACTATTCTCCAGTATTGTTTCACCAATTTATACTCCCTCGAATGGTATATAAGGTTTATGGTTTCTCTATATCCTCACTGATTTTAATGTTGTTCATTTGGTGTTTTCAGTGATATAGTGAAACCCCAGCATAACACATTCCTTGATAACTTTAAGACAGACTTATACATTGATAATTATCTCCTCTTCTCTGTCTTGCCCTGGTTCTCAATGACTTGAAGTCTTATAGTCTGGTTGGGATGGTCATAAGAATACAGGCCACCCATATCCAAAAATGGGTAGACAGAGACTGGGTTTCCATATCAGTTACATTCTCTAGACACAATCTTAACAAATTGTGCTGATGAAAATGATTTCTGGAATATCAGCCAACAACTGACCTTAAAAATGTTTCCTTTGAGATTTGAAGATAAATAAAATACTACCATCAATTTTTGGCAAACAGCAACTGGATCAGAATAGTGTTGCATGACACATTTTTACCTTAGAATTTTTGGGGGATGGCTATTTAGACTAGTCCATGCCTGTTCATTACATAATATTAACAAATACCTAAAGTTTGCACAATTTTAAGCATTATAGTTCAATATCATTCTATGGCAAGTTTTACTGTATATTATAATTATAAGCAAATATATAGATATATATGATAAATATGAGGGGGGACCTAAAAGTTGAATTGATTTATTAAAAATTCTGTACTTATTCCTTTTTAAGATTTTATTTATTTATTTCTAGAGAGAGAGGAAGAGAAAGAGAAAGAGAGGGAAAGAAATATCAATGTGTGGATGCCTCTCTCACAACCCATACTGGGGACCTAGCCCACAATGCAGGCATGTGCCCTGACTAGGAATGGAACTGAAGACCCTTTGGCTCACAACCTGTGCTCAATCTACGGAGCTACACCACCCAGGGCAATATTGTGCACTTATGCTTACATGTTTAAACTTCAAGCCTATTCAAAGTGCTCTTCATTTGATGCAATATACCTATTGAGACATTTTTTCCACCGTTCAAAAGTTTTTGAGCTCATTAATTTTGATGCCTTTTAGTGCTTTTGCTGTTTTCTGTTTTACCTCTTCGACATCAGCAAAATGTTTCCCTTTGAGGACTTTTTTCACCTGGGGAAACAAATTAAAAAAATCACTCAGTGAGTTTGGGTGAATCAGGTGGGTGGGGCATAAAGGTCATGCCATTTTTGATGAAAAACTGCTGAACACTCAGAACTGCGTGGGCAGGTGTGCTTATAAATCACCCATCATGAAATGGGCAAATGTTCAGAGAGAGTATTCAAAAAAAAATCTGGGGCCAAATACAGTCTCTCACAACACTAGCTGGTACACTGATACAGATGGGTTCCTAGAACATTCACCTAACAGGGAAAGCCTGTAGTATAAGAGGCCCACCCTCCACAAGATAATTTTGGGTTTCTGGGTTCCCCTCTCATAAGTCTATACTTGTAATAGAAAATGGTACATGAATGATTTTGTTTTATACTCTTGGTTTGCTGTTGTATACTTTTAAACATATATTATATGAAACATATTTCCTTGTCTATTTTCTAACTCTACACTATCTTTTGCATCACTTTCTCTTCATTCTTTCTTTTACTATCATGACCAACATGCTCTCACCTGCACTGATGTACTCAAACTCAACTAGGTTATAATTTCTGCTATCAGCACATTCTCTTTTACACACATACATACACATGCTAAACTCTTCCAAACTTTGCTGCCAAGGTAATTTGGTGAAATGTAAAATTCACCAAAAATAAAATTCAGCCTGCAAAATTATCAGCCATCTACAATTGGTAACCAAGCTGAATACTTTATAATTTTGAAATAAGATTAAAATAGTTATGTTCACAGCAGAATGGCTTTATTATGATTCCTAAGTTCAAAACTAGATCATTATCATAGAAAACAATGATGTTATTCAATGTGCATCTTAAAAGATGTATTTTCAAATGATATGACTATTTGGCCACTCTATAACAAAAAGTCTGAGCTATTTTTTCCTTTTTTTAAATATATTTTATTGATTATGCTATTACAGTTGTCCCATTTCTCCCCCATCATTCCCCTCCACCCTACCCACCCTCTCCCACCCACATTCCCCCCTTTAGTTCATGTCCATGGGTCATAAGTTTTCTAGCTTCTACATTTCCCATACTATTCTTGCCCTCCCCCTGTCTATTTTTTTCCCATTATCTATGCTACTCATTCTCTGTACCTTTTCCCCCTCTGTCCTCCTCCCATGCCCCTGTTGCTAACCCTCCATATGATCTCCATTTCTGTGGTTCTGTTCCTGTTCTAGCTGTTTGCTTAGTTTGCTTTTGTTTTAGGTGTGGTTCTTGATAGCTATGAGTTTGTTGTCTTTTCACTGTCATAGTTTTATCTTCTTTTAGCTATTTTTTGTGTTCAGATTTAGAAATTCTCATATTTCAAATCTAACGTTTCCCAGATATATTGTACACAAGAGGGAAAAAGCTCTCATTTCAACTGTTATTGTGAGATCGAGATCATGAACATCCAGATAACAGACAGTAATTCCAGCTAGAGAAAGAGAGGCCCAAGGTCAAAGATACATATTTTCACTACCACGACATCACCCTCTCAATGACTACAAAAGTAATAAACACTCTGAACATTTGTAAAATTTTATTGACCCTTTCATAAAAAATAATTCACACATTGTGAATGAAAGTTAAGAAATTTATTGTCAAAATTCTTTCAACTGGAATGGCAAAATGTACAAGCCCTTTTTACCCAATGAGTTGCCAAGTAAGTGAACATTTAGAAAAATGACTTTCTGGTGACTGTTTTCGATCCAGTTTAAAGAACTGATGAGAAGTCAAGCATAATCAGACTATTGTTATTAGTTTTAGTGGGATTAAAACTATATTATTATGTTTGATAAACAATTATCTCTATTTATGTATTTGTGTGATTAGTAAAAAACAATGCAGAGCAAAGTTACATTTAAAGTCCAAATGATGCTAGATGAGAGATGGATATATGGTAGATCTGTGGTGTATTTCAAAATATAATCTCTAATTTTCTGAAGGTATGAATTCAATTTAGACCCTCAGGTTGAAACTTTTCAAAAAGGGGTGGCTATTGCTACTTTAATTGTGTCAAACAGAGTAAGTAGAAGTCTGATAAATCATTAAACTAAAGAAGCATTTGCAAAATTTGTGAGATAAATACTCTTAATTTATGATTACATTTTTTCTCGTTGATCCATCTCTGCAAAGAAAAATCTGAGTAAAAAATATAAAGGATAATATTGTAAATTATTAAATTCTTGACATTTGAAAATATGAGGTTGATTCATTTAAATATCCACTATCTGTCATCTTATAATGATAATATCTTTCCTCAAATGCTCTTGTATTTTCTATTAATTAACTTTTCCTCAAATGTACAAAGAATTTATAGACATATCTTCTGATGATTTTTCCAGCAACCCAGTGAAAGAGTGATGGTAGAAATAAATATTCCAATTTCTTAACATAACTACAAGTATTTTTGTTCTTAGAATTAGTTTAGTTATTGCTATGGGATACGTGCAGATTAAAATGTCATGGTAAGGTGCACTCTTTATTCCTGGATGTATCTATGTGTTAGTTCCTATAGACTGCAAGGTTTAGCAGTTTTTTTGATACTTTATTTATTTATCAATGTTCAATACAGAGATGAAAATGTAAGAAATGCAATTACCAGAATAACAGATGAACACCTTATTAAAGATATTATTTATATTTTATTCAATTACGATGCATACCATTTATGAATAAATAACCCATCAAACATTTTGATTTATTCCCATAGATTTTTAGTACATTAAAATACAAACAAAAACTTTAAATGAATCAGAAATTCCAGATCTATTCATTATAATAACTTCACCAAAGGTATTCTCTTTCCAAAAAGGTACATTTTTTTTAAATCCTATATTTAATTTAGTAATCTATCTAAGGGTCTAGCACAGCAGTGATATACACCAGAGAGACTGAACTCCTGGAATATTTTGACCAGTAAGTGTCTTAAAGAACACCAATAAAATGCTAATGAACAGCCATTGGTTACACTATATTTCATGTAAAGGATTTGGCATACATTGCAGGCTTTTTATGAGGCTCCTCCTTAAAAACTAATCAAAGGTAGTATATTTCCTTTCAGGTGCAAAATGTTGGAGGAAGGAGATGGGCATAACTGAAGGTCAGCTGGCAGCCAGGTGGCATGTCTCCTCTGGAAGCTGGCCTGTTCTGGTGCATTCCTAATCAGGTTTTGTCTGAGGGCTCTCGGCCTCACCCCTCCTCCAGCAGCAGCCAGTCTACTCCCTCAGCTTCGGCAGCACTCAGTGTGCTGGTGTTGTTGGGCAGACACTGACCCATTCATTGCACAGGGAAAGAAGAACCAAACAGCAAAGATCAATCAGCTATGAATCTTGCCTTCACAGATCTTATAGTTTGGAAAGTGAGATAAAATAGGCATGTCAATCTTTGTGATATAAAAATTAAAGAAGGAAGAGCTATACCTATGTGAGAAGAGTGGAAAAAATCCACAATTTCATTTGGGCAGCATTTTTTTTTATTTTCTAATAAGACTAAATTTATTCAATAACCTAGTAAAAGTTTTAATTATAACAGTATAAAAAGTACAAAACAGACTTGTAGATTTCTAATATATTAATACAAAGTGCATGACTACATACAGTACATCCTACAGGCAAAGAGAGGTGGAAGGGGAAAAGAAGACTGTGGTTGAGGTCTAGTAATAAATAAATAAATACAGAAGTAGAGACGATCCATATTATAGTATATTCTACCACCAATACTGTAGCCAAAATGTACAAAAAAAAAAGAGAGAACCATTTCAAAATAACTCAGGAAGAAGATGATAATGGCTGGGACTCTTGCAGTACACCTGAAAGGCTGCGGGAGAGGCCGCCCCGACTCACCGTGCCGTGTGTGCATACGGTAGCTTGTAGTTTCTTCCCAAAGGAATACAAAATTTTAAGTTTAGATTAAAAACTATAATACTACAGGGTGCCCATAAAAAGTGGCTCACCCCTTTACTGTTACTTATACTACCCAATTTTTTAAATCCAGCTTTAAAAATAAGCACTGAGTCATTTCAGTCAAAGGCAGGCAACTGATCCTCCCTTGTCAGGAAAAGCGTGAACTGGCAATATTTTCCAAGTTTACGTAGAAGGGGAACAAAAAAAAAAAAACGATTTACCTTTTGGGGGGAAAAACCCCACAGCAACAAAATGACCCTCCTATTTTTAACTTGGATACCTGCTATTCTGCCAAAAGACAATTTCTAGAATAGTTCTGAATGGGTTATTTTTCCTTCATCTTTACAAGTTCCACAAACTATGAAGCCAGTGTCTAGCTAACTAAGAGGACAAAATGACATGTACATAATATTTAAGATGCTGAGTATTTCATAGGAAAGCTGAATGCTGCTGTAAAGTGCTTTTTAAGTCTTTTTCTTTTAAATCCCCTTCTAATGAATGAAACTAGGGGAATTTCAGGAGACTGAGGTGGGATTTTGGCGTATGATAAACGTCTGTAGTTTTAGTCTTTCTATATTGAGAAGCAGTGGTTGGGGCATTTTTAAAGATGGCTGACTACACTTAGTTTCCTTCATGATAATAAATTTGTCATAACTCATTTGGGCAGCATTTTAAAAATAAATATAATTTGGCCCTGGCTGGCGTAGCTCAGTGGTTTGAGCGCAGGCCTGCAAACCAAAGGGTTGCAGGTTCAATTCCCAGTCAGGGCACATGCCTGGGTTGCAGGCCAGGTCCCCATTGTGGGGCGTGCAGGAGGCAACCACACATTGATGTTTCCCTCCCACTCTTTCTCCTTCCCCTTTCTCTAAAAATAAATAAATAAAAATCTTAAAAAAAATAAATAAATATAATTTGGATTTTAAGATAGCATCTGGCTAGGTCAGTAGGTTTTAATAAATCTCTCTCCACCCTTAACCTTATGGTAAGCTTAAAAATAACACCTTCAGCTGAGCCCTGAGTCTTTAATATTTTTCCAGGCATTTCTTCTTATCCACTCCTTTAAGACTGTTTATTTTTGTCATTATTCTTGTTTTAAATTCTGTTTCCTATTAATTCATCTACCCATCTATATTTAGCACATTTGTATAAATAACTATCTGAAATGTCTGCTTTGTCTTATTCTTTGATTCAGTGAATGTTAATCAAATTGAAGAAGAGTAGTTCACTGTAATAATTGGGACTAAGGTGAGAGAAGAAAGAGACATATTCCCTTTCCTCATCAAGTTTGTGCTTTGTGACATCAAATGGTTTTGAAAGCTGTCCTTCATTTTCATGTATGCTCATATTACTATCAGTAAAATTGCTTAATTTATTCCAATAATCAACAACCCACGTGAAATTCTGTCGGTTTCCTATACACAGTCCAGGTAGGTAATCCACTGAAGCACAGCTTATGTTGGAAAGGATTTATAATTACAGAAATGCAACCACGATAAAACAAAATCCTCAGCAAGCAGGAGAGGACAGAGAGGGTGTGATAGACACAGAGGTGAAGGACCATGGTTTGATTGTTGTTCTGAGTATGTGAACTTGAGTAGTGGAGTGAAGTTCAGAACACAGATTACTAAGTACCATAATACAATGCCAGGCATAGTCATTAAGGAAAATCCTTAAATACTTTAGGCTAGTAGATAAGAAAAGGCAAGAGAGATTTAAAGTAAAATAGAAAATAATACCTTGATGGAGTATTTGCAAAAAAGATTTGGACTCTCAAGGTAAAAAAAGATACAGTTTATTTTCAAGTAAATCATGCTAAGAAGACTTTATGAAACAAGTGGAATCTTAGTTTTAGTGAGGATTTTAGGCCAAGACACTCTTGAAAGCCAAGTCTCATTGCAGCCAAGGTCTCTAATAGCCAGGAAATAATAAATGAGCCATTGACCTTTATGTCCTATCCAATTAGCTAAAATGTTTTCAAAAAACTGGGCTCTGGAGTCACCTTTGTATGTGAAGGCAGATGTCATATGTGGCAATTTATATGAGTAGGAAAGCTTGTTAAAAAGGACTAAGGGACAGAGGTCTGAAGATGTCACATAAGAAACAATGTGTTCTTATAAAATTATTTGACTATCTGAATATTGGAGATACAGACCTTCACTGGCATGGAAGTTTTGAAATCCTTCATGTTTGTCTAAATCCCTGAATTTCCAGCTGAAATATTTCGTTTTCCATAAAATTTTACTCTAGTTCAGACTGTATTAAAATATTTTGTCTATATCACATCATTTTGTACTTTATTTTTCTATGTATACATTTACATCTTTTTCCTGACTATGCCATTGAGCATTTCTGTAAGGAGAATTTCTATAATCTGCTGAACACTTAGAACAAAGCAAAGCTACAAATAGACAATAGGTTGAGAATTAATGATTCGTAGGTCTGTAACCAGCTGCATAGGTAACTCTTCATCCCTTATATGCTTGTGCCCTCAAAGGAGTAGAACTCACTGCTGGAGCAGAATTGGAGCCAGAAGCCCACAGAGTTGAGAGACCAGTAAGAGCAGCTTACAGCAGCTGCCACAGGACTGACAAATAGCGATGATGGCCCGCGGCCAACTGGAAGAAGATATTAGTTAAGGGGGAATGTGTTTCTCTATCCCTTCCTGAACACCTGCACTGGCTTAATTTAATATGGTTTATTCAGCAGAGTAGGCCATTTAGCAGGCCACATCTATGGCCAGTGTTCAATATCCACAACCCCATTAAACCCTAATCAAGTAGGAGAGAATGAGAGAGGAAGAGAAAGATAGTGTAATTATGTTTTTTTTTTCCTTCTTGGCTCCTAAGGTCAAAAGAAAACACATATTTGGGAAACAATACTAATAGAGGTCAAATTGTTTACACAAATTAAACACATAACCCTGTGACAACTTAATTAATTTTATGTCAAATTTCTGGCAATCTAAAAGCTCTGGAAGAGGGCCAGTTACATGAAAGGGTGAGAAAGGTAAACCTGACATTGGTTTGGTTCACTGTAGTTTATGGGGGACTGTCACATAACTTGAGAGTTACAAAAGCGATATGAAGTTATTAGACTGTCAATATATATCTTTCCTTAAAATAATACAAAGGTAAATATAATCATAGAAATAATAATATTGCTACTATTTAGCACATTTCATAATAACTCTATCAAACTTCATAAATGACAAGGCTGTAATTCAAACCAGTATCCTTCACTCCAACCTTAGGGTATCATCAAAGGACTAAATCTCATAATGTCCATGATTCTATACATTATGTTCCAAAAACATGCTCTTGAGAAAGTTATGTCTATGATAGGATAGATTGTGATAGCATAAAATATTTATTTGGTTTATTTGCCATAGGGTTTATATACATTTTATATTTTCTTTCTTTAAGTATATTTTATTGATTATGCTATTAGAGTTTTCCCATTTTTAAATCCTATTATCCCTCTCTGCCCAGCACCCCCACTCCTTCCAGCATTTCCCCACTTAGTTCATGTCCATGAGTTGTACAGATAAGTTCTTTGGCTTCTTCATTTCCCATACTATTCTTAACCTCCTCCTGTTTATTTTGTACCTACCAGCTATGCTTTTTATGCCCTGTACCATTCACCCATTCTCCCGCTCCCTCTCCCTGCTGATAACCCTCCATGTGATCTCTGTGTCTGTGATTCTATTTTTATTGAAGTTTGCTTAGTTGCTAGTTGTTTGCTTAGCTTGTTTTTGATTTTTTAAGTTCAGTTGTTGATAGTCATGAGTTTGTTGTTATTTTACTGTTCATAGTATTGATCTTCTTCTTTTCCTTAGATAAGTCCCTTTCACATTTCATATAATAAGGACTTGGTGATGATGAAGTCCTTTAACTTTACTTTACCTGGAAAGCATTTTATCTGCCCTTCCATTCTAAATGATAGTTTTGCTGGAGAGGGGAATCTAAGTTGTAAGTCCTTGCATTTCAAGACTGAATACTTCTTTCCAGCCCCTTCTTGCCTGCAAGGTTTCTTTTGAGAAATCAGCTGATAGTCTTATGGGAACTCCTTTGTAGGTAACTATCTCCTTTTGCTGCTTTTTAAGATACTCTCCTCATTTTAATATTGGGTAGTTTAATTATGGTGTGCCTTGGTGTATGCTTCCTTGGGTCCAACTTCTTTGAGACTCTCTGAGCTTCCTTACCTTACATGTCTATTTCCTTTGACAGATTGAGGAAGTTCTCCTTTATTATTTTTTTCAAATTAGCTTTTCAGTTTTTTGCTCTTCCTCTTCTCCTTCTGGCACCCCTATGACTTGGATATTGGAACATTTAAAGTTGTCCCACGGGTTCCTCAGCCTCTCCTCATTTTTTTTTGAATTCTCGTTTCTTCATTCTGTTCCAGTTGACTGTTTGTTTCTTCCTTTTATTCCAAATCATTGATTTGATTCCCATTTTCCTTCTCTTCACTGTTAGCTCTCTGTATATTTTTCTTTATTTTACTTTGTATAGCCTTCACTTACTTTATTTTGTGACCATACTCAGTCATTTCTGTGAGCATACCAGTGTTTTGAACTCTGCATCTGATAGGTTAGCTATCTCCTCATTGCTTAGTTCTTTTTCTGGAGTTTTGATCTGTTCTTTCATTTGGGCCATATTTCTTTGTTTTGGTGCATCTGTTACATTATAAGAGGTGGAGCCTTAGGTATCCACCAAGGGAGGGCAATCCGCTTCAATGCATTGTGATGCAGTCTGGATGAATGTTTGTTATTTAGCCCCTTGTTTGTTGGACTTCCATACATGTTGATTTTTCTGATAGTTCTGATTGTTTTTTTAATTGGTTATTGTCCTTCTTTTGTTTGTGCAAGGAAGCAAAGAGTATTTACCTGAGCCTCCATCTTGGCCAGACTATATCTTCTTCTTATACCTTAAGACATTAAACTAATTTTTAAAAAAAGATAAAGAGAGTTGGTAAAGCCAGATATAGTATCAATAAAAATCTATAGTTATGTGTGAGGAAGCTAAAATTAGGAATTACATACACTTGTGCAAACACAGGCATAAACATAAATACTGCAATGAGGAGATATTGTGTCTTCTTAGGTTATAAACAAGCTATTTTACATACTGTAATAATATATACACATTGTCTTACCACACATTGTAATAACTTTTTCAAAATAATGACCTCAAGGCAATGGTAAAAACTGAAATTCAGTTTGGAGTGTTTCACATAAAAAAAAGCAGGTAATTATATTACATAGTTGTGACTTTCACCTAAAAAAAAAAAAAAAAAAAAAAACAGCAGCAGCAGCAACAAAATCATTATACTTTAGATGGAATGAGCTCCAGTTCTTTGGTAAAAGCATTAATAAGACAGGTAAATGATGTGCAATTCATTTCAAATTAATGTTTTAGGAGCCAGCAAAACAAATCACAATCAAACATATACTGAAACAATAGCTTATCCATTTTGTATAAAAATAATGAATCTTAAGAACATAATGAAAACATAAATGTTTATAATGAAGTAGAATGAGCAATCTATGAAGCTCCCAATGAAAACTGCACAGTTGAACAGCTTATATGCCTGTCCAGTTGGAAGCAGAAACCACCCCCAGTGCCAGATCCTAGCAGCAATGGTCCTCTTTGTTGTGATGTTCTCTTTTAGACGAAAAGCCCTCACTTTTGTTATGTATGATTGAATTCATATATCCCTCTGAGTTGGTGGGCTCAAAATATGTGTCATTTGTTTATTCAAATATATGTTTTAAGTGGCTGCTGAATGTTGGGAGATGTAACAGGTACAGTGTGATAAAAATATAAATAAGATTTGAACTTATTCTATGGGTGTCCTCTGAATACAATGCAAATGTATTCATTTAAACTTAACGAAACCTCCCCTAAATTAAAAAGCTTGAAATATGTGCAAAACAGTGGTATTGTTTTCTATTATGAACTTTCTTGGAATAAAATAAAAATAATAACAATAAAACATCTATATATAGGATCTTCAGTGATTGTATCAATAGTTATAATATAGAACATTGGATGAAAAGGCAGGAACAACAGGACTTTCTGAGTAGCCAGGAGGGGAAGGGTGAAAGCAAGTAAGAAGGGAACTGTGGGCATGCAAAAGAGGCAAGTTAGCAAGAAAAAAGTAGAAGGCCCCAAAGATACACTCTGTTGGCTTTGTTTCCCAGCAACTGGAACATTAGATTAATTTATAGCTGTGACTTAATTGTTTCACACTTGACTAGAAATGGCAAAAGATTTTGACAGTGTATGCACTGTATTTTTATGTACATATGAACTTTAAAATCTTCATGATATATTGGAAAAAAACATAAGCTTGGTAGATAAACTAAAATTAAATCCTGGTTGCTCTACTTTTTAAGCTACTAAATTTGGGCAAACTACTTAAACTTTTTCTTGCCTCAAATACCATTCATGGAGATGATGACCTGCCAAGCACCATTTTAAGCAATTTGAGCACATCAGTTCATTCTTTTTCACATAACCTTATGAAATGGGTACTATCATTAACCTTTTCATACAGAGGAAACTGAGTCACAATGTTTTTATGCTATTTGCCTAAGCTCACCCAGCTAGGAAGTATCAGAAACAAAATTCAATTCCAGGATCTCTGTCTCCTTTAAAGCCCTTATTTTTAACTACCTCAGTAGTTTAAAATTTTACCCCCAAAATCATATTGCTACACATGCATTAGAATGGTCAAAATTCGAAACCATAATACCAAATGCTGATGAGGATGAAGAGCAACAGGCATTCTTACTTGTTACCAGGGCAAATGCAAAATGGTAGAGCCATTTTGGAAGACAGTTTGGCACTTTCTTACAGTGCTAAACAGGCATACCATAGTATCCAACAATTACACACTCAGGTATTTATCCAAATGAGTTGAAAAAGTACATGTACATGAAATTCTATACATGAGTGTTTATAATAGCTTTATTCATAATTGCCAAAGATCAGAAGCAATTAAAATGTCTTTCAAAGTGTGAATGAATAAATAAACTGTGGTGCATCCATTCAATGAAAAATTATTCAGTGATTAAAAGAAACGAGTTGTCAAGCCATGAAGCAAAAATAAATAAAACTGTATATTGTTAAGTGGAAGAAGCCAATTCGAAAAGGCTGTATACTGTACGAGTTTAACTATGTGATATACAAAAAAAAAAAAAAAGACAAAACTATGGAGAAAGTAGAAAGATCAGATGTTTGAAGCTTGCAGGTAGAGGTAGAAGTATGAATTGTCAGAGCACAGAACATTTTTTAATGTAGTGAAAATATTGTAAGTGATCCTGTAATGGTGAATGCACGATATTATGCATTGGTGAAAACCCATAGACAATGAAACACAAAATGTTAACTCTAACATGAACTATGGACTTTACTTAATAAACACATACTAATTGTGTCTCATCAATTGTAACAGATTCACTAAACTAATGCAACATGCTAATAATAGGATAAACTTTCTGGGTAGAGTAGAATGGAAGTATATGAGAATCCTTTGAACCTATTGTGCAATTTTTTGTAAGCTTAGAAGTCTACATTTTAGTGTTTTGAGGAGTAAAGGAAATAAAATTGTGTAAAATACTGAACATGATGCCCTGTAGCTGTTTAAGGAAAGAAATTCTACAAATGTCACTCTAAGTTTCTTTAAATTACCATAGAGAATAATGTCAGACTTTGAAATTGTTTCAAAAATGCACTGTTACCCAGTGCCTACAACCCAATGAAGCTGTTTCTTCTACTTCCAAAGGAAAATTAAAGGCAATTCCCTAAAGAAATCTGTTCATTAGATATAAAGCACACTTCAGGTATTAAAAGCTGAAATCTGAGACTTTTTCACTTTAGGTCATATTTATCTTAATGATGCACTCTCACTAATTGTTTCTTCAGCAGCCCGGCTGTGTTTACTTGACTCTGGATGGTGATCTTTTCTAAAGCTAACTGCTTTGTGGGGGGAAAAGAGTTTATTTTTCATTAACAAGATCTTTTTCCCAATAACAGCGTAATCCTAGAAAGAAAAGCATTCAAAACAGTCATCAAATTAATACCTCCATTTTCAAATGTGATCATACATAAACTAGATACAAATATTATTTGTCAGTCATATCTGTAGAGTGTTATGATGGTCACTGAAATTATTCCCTTCAGAGCTTTTTAAAACAATAACATGCATTCAGAAGATAATAAATTAGTCTCTTTGGTAAAATAAATAAACCTGTAACTCAATGTTGCCATTAGTATGTGTGCAACAAATTCATTTACTGGTATGGGACTGTAATAATTTCTTACTGAAATTTTAAAATTAACTATCCATTACATGTCCAAATACTAGCAGGATTTTAAAAAGAAAAGTAAGAGAAAAGAAATGCTAAGGTCTAAAGCGTTCAGTAGGAAGAAAACAACTGGAAGCTTTAAAAATTTGCTTCTTTCTGTCTCCTCTGTAAAAAGCTTGCTCTTTACTGAATTTCTTTTTTATTATCACCATACTTGTGATGTTAAGTATGGGAATACCTCAGTATTAGTGGTAGAATGAGCTAAACTTTGGGCCTTAGAGCCAGTTCTGTCATTCAGCAGAAAGTTCTGGCTCACCCAGACACACGTAGAAAAAAAACTTCAAATATGACTACTGAACGTCTGGATGACTCCCCTCTGTCAGTTTCTCTCATGTGCCTGTGCTGACTTTATACTCCAGTTTTATATCTAGGCATGAGTCCTGTTTTTGCGGGAAGTGCTCTAGAGATGTTGAAACTAAAACCAAAACGATCACTTGTAAAATTTATAGTATCCTAAAAGAATAAACAAGTTCCTTGTTCCCAAGGAACAAGAAATAGCATGATTTCTGATACCCAGAGCAAAGAGAAAATTTCCACAAGGATTCCAAGAAGAGTGTACATGATTTAATTGAGTGAAAATCATTCTCAATAAATAAATTAAAATAATTTTATAGAGATATTTCTCTATGGCATCACAACAAAGCAAAATGTCCGAGCAGTTATTCATGGAACTAGAATCACGTGTTTCTGGTGCAGTTTCTTCATGGTCACAGTTGAATTTTAAAATTAAAAGTAACTCAAATAGCAGTTTCTTTTTCCTTTATTGGTTTGGGGTTCATTTGTGGTTAGGTAAGTGGGGGGCAAGGGTGTGTGGGCTCTTGGATATTTTTGAATGTAACTTATCTATAAATATATAACTCAGATTTTTTTTAAAAAGACAATTCCAGGGGTCTCAGAAAGCTCTGAAATGTACCCATGAAAGATTAAGCAGGCCATAAACATGAATGGATGAATATATAACGTAATCTTCAAGGATTTTCATACGAAAACTATTATCTTCTCATATGGATTGTAGGAGTAGTGGTTTTCACTGAGTTCTAAGTTACTGTCCGTCACGAATACCTAGCCTGTCGCAAATGCTTAATGCTGTCTGTGTCAGTCCGTGATGTGAATGTGAATGTGCAGCCTCACACATCGGCTGTGAGAGGCTGTAATGAATAAAGCAGGGCCTAGAAAGAAAACAAGGTAAGCTGCCGCCTCAAGAATATGAACTGCATGATGACGAGGTTCTCTTCAATTAAGGAAAGAACTTCCTCCATAGGCTTATTGGCAGTATTTGTCTGCCCTCACACAGCAGAGGGAATGTCAAGGTCATCCAAGTCTATTCGCTTGCCGGATGTGCCAGTTACTTTTCTTCAGTCTTCTCAGACTGCTGTCTGTGAATACAGTTTCTTCCTTGCAGATTTGGAACTAGCCGAGGTACTTCGCCAACAGCGTGCAGACTGGAACTACCCAAAGAGTTTTAACAAATGGATCTCACACCTAGAGGACCTGGTATGATTAGCCTGGAGTGGGGCTTGGGCATTGGAATTAGTAAAATTCCTTAGGCACTTTAATGTGTAGCCATACTTGACAATCCCTCTTACTGCCTCAAGTGTCCGTGTTATCCAAGGAGGCCTGTGAAACCCCAGGGCCCCTTTCATTAATGTTAACTGTCGCCCTCAGCTTTGTTAGAAGTTAGGGCAAAACTTTGGTCAGAATGTGGACTTATTGCTGTTGGCACATGCTTTATACATTTATAGAATCATAAAATGATAAATTTGTGTTGTTCTAAGCCACTAAATTAGTGATGACTTGTAGCAGCAGCAGCAATAACAAACCAATACAAACAATGGCAGGCTTTATGGTTGTTGTTTCTTTGGTATTTTGAAGACTCTTGGATATCCCACAATATGTGAATGAACAGTTTAAAATTGGTGGTTATTTGGGGATAGCTTTACTTTTCAGTTGAGCTAGAAAACATGTTCAAATTCAAGTTCAGCTGATACAGAGCTTGTCTGAATTGATATGTTTCTGACACTATGCTATAAAAAGTACCATAAGTGAAAGCTGGCAGCAATACCTCAGCATCTGGAAAATACTACAAATTTTAATAATATGATAAACAGGATAGATGGTAAAGTTTTGAAGAAATGAAAACATAATCTTATAATGTTAAATTCCAATGTCTAAAAAAGTTCTTGGCATCTAGCAGCCAAAAAGTACGCATTGAATAAACATGTGATTGAATCACCTGCTCTTCCCAGAAACATCATGTTCCTTACCTTCAAACATTCTCATCCAGCACCTGTCAGAAATGGCCTCCATTCTCCATTCTACTCTTTTCACCGGCTTCCTTACAAACACCCTGTACATTATACCGGATCTCACTTCCCGGAAATGTTTTCCACTGCCTTTTGTGTAACTACAATATTTAGTGTATGTTTTTAATAATAATATTAACAAGTTTTTTATTAATATTATCTATTCCTATGTTTATCTCCTAAAACACAAGGCAGCTTCCTCTTGGGAATCCTGTGCCACATTTAGGTCTACATCAGGGTATCAAACTAATTTTCACCAGGGGCCACATCAGCCTTTTGGTTGCCTTCAAAGGGCCCAAGGTAATTTTAGGATGGTATAAATGTAACTGCTCCTTAACTAGGGGCAAGGAGCTTGGCACTGCCGCCGCCAGGTAGAAACAAGATGCAGGGCCGGATAAAACAAGGTGGAGGGCCGGATTCAGCCTGCGGGCCTTGTGTTTGCCTACTGTGGTCTATATCTTTAGCATCTGTGCAGAGTAGATAGAAATTGGAACTTCTAAACACATATAAAAATGAACAAATTAATATGTGAATAAATGTGTGATAAACATACTGATACATGTGTATATGAGGAAAGGTAGTTTCTAGGTTCTTCCCTTCTGTTCTCTGTTTATTGTCGTAGCTACTTAAATTACTCTAATGACCTACTCCCTTTTTTAAATATTGAGATATAATTGATATATCACATTTTGTAAATTTAAGGTGTACAGCATGTTGATTTAGTACGTTTGTGTATTGTAATTATTATAATTGTGTTATTACCACTATGGTGGCAGCTAATGTCACCGTCGCGTCACATGAGTTTTATTTCTTTTTGTGGTGTAAACAGTTAAGATCTAGTTTATTAGCAACATCGAGGTATATAATACAATAGTGTTAACCATAATTAGATGTTGTGCATTAGATCTCCAGAATTTATTCACCCTGCCAGTGAAAAAAACTGCAAGATTATACACTTTGACCTATTCTCTCTTGAAGATAGAATGGTTTCAGGAAATCAGAAAAGTTAGTTTTCATGCTTCCTTTGGAAGAATTTACCATACGTACTAAAATTTGCATTTTTATGTTAAGAAAATAAAACCAAGTTTGGAATGGGTGATATTTAAATGTTATTTTAAATTTTATGCTCAAAATCTTGATTTCTGTAAGTCAGAGCCCCCAGAACTAATCCTAGAATCATGATTAGCCCACTGCCTTGATGACTGAAGCTTACTGAAACTGGTAAAAATCCCATACTGACACGGTTAAAGGAAGAGCTGGCCAGTGAGGGTGCTGTCTCTTGGCACTGTGCACTAGAAATCCCAGACTCAGCTGCTAGTAAGATTTGTGTGACCTGAGATCATGATTACTCAGCAAATGTGTCCAGGCTCACGGTGCAATGACTCTAAAGTTCTGCCGCATCATGTTTGGAGTATTTATAGCCTGAAATTCACAGATACCCCTGGGCAGCCATTGTCCAGTTTCCAACACCCAGCTGCTCTCTTTCTCAATATATCCAGGTCCTTCACTCTTTATTATAGACTGCTGGTTTGTCACATGAATGATTTTGTGTAAATACAAGCTTACTAACGTGTTATAAAGGAAAAAAGTTTTTTCCAGCATTTTATTAAAAATAGGTATTATTTTAAAAGATGTTTAAAAGGATTACTTAAATTCTTGAACTAACATTTTGAATTTGATAAAATGTTTAGGTTTACTATTTGTTTTTTCTCCAAATCTGGAAAATCAATGGATGCAAAGATCCAGCACTTTTCCTCAATCCCCAGCTATGGCTCGGACTCCCCATGAGGCTCCATGGTTTTCTCTCAGTTTTTGAAATCCTGAAGCATTTAAGAGAGATTGGTTACTTAATATATACTATCTAGTATTGCAATAACAATAATTATTAATTATTAGTATTATTTTTTAAGGTCCAAAACACTTTGAAGGACTAATTGTTTTATTTTATCTTTCCTTACAACAATTAAATAAGGTAAACGTGATAAATGGTGATATTTAAAATATTTAACATCAATAACTACATGGCACTAACTGATCAGTAAATGAGAGATCACTGAGAGTAGGCACAACTGATAACTGCTGTTACACCTTAGCTGAAGATCAATTCTGTTTTCTACTTTCATTTTCTAGATAAAGAAAGAAAGGATAGGAGAAGTATTATGATTTATAACCATCAGCTAAATTCTCCTGGTCAAAAGTCCTCTGTTCTTTCCACTAAATATAGGCACATATAAAGTATTTGCTTCTAATAGAAAATAATATGTACAGTACTTCTCTGATCATATTTAAAGTGTATATATAAATATATAGAGAGAATAGATATAGCTATAGACATGCATGTAGATCCATAATAGAAAATACTGAAAAAATATAAGTTTAAAGAATTATCATGTAAATTTTAGATAAAACAGATGCTGTCAATTCATATATTGTTTTAAATCTTTTCATAAATTTTGATTGCCTTCTACAATTGCTTACTTTCAAGTGGTTCTTTTAAAATTGTTTAAATAATATAAATATATATCTTGTCAATCACAGTTTTCCGCATTTGTATATGGTAAATATTTTATTAGAACATTAATTCTAATGACTTCTTAATCTTTCAACATAGATTATTGGACAAATCATATTTTTTTTTATTTGTAGATAATATAAACAAAGTTTCAATAAGCATTCATGCACTTGATTTCCTATTCGAACTTCAGATTACTTCATAGGACTGTTTTGTAAGTCGTAATAATATGTTAAATAATAGGAATAATATAAAGTTCTTAATCTATATTTCCAAAATAATCTACAGAGACTTTGAGTCAGTTTCCATGCCTTCTTACATCGTATTATTGTGCCTTAATATTGTACATATTACATACTTATTAAATGTTATGAATAATCTTATTCAATAGAAATATAGTACAAACTACAAATGTGCATCTTGAAAAGTTTTATTAGTCATATTTAAAAAATAAAGATAAATAATCAAAATTAATTTAATGTATTTAATTTAATCTATCAAGTCATTTTTATTTACCATCTAATTAATATAAAATTATGAGTGACTACTTTACATTATTTTCTCATAGTAAGTCTTCAAAATTAAGAAGGTATTCTATACTTGCATCACATATCAATTTCTTCTTGCTCCATTTCAACTGCTCAGTAGCCATGTGCAGCTCATGGCTAACTATTGGACAACACAATCATAGATACTGAAATGTTGTGATGTTAACAATCATTGTCTCAGTGGGCTTTTTATTTTGTAGTTGTTATAATTTTATTTATTTTTAATTGTATTTTATTGATTCTGCTACTACAGTTGTCCCAATTTCTCCCCCTGTCCCCCCTTTCACCCAAAGCCCTCCACTACCTCTGGCCAATCCTTACACCTTTGTTCATGCCCATGGGTAATGTGTATAAGTTCTTTGGCTACTTAAAACATGTGTGTACCTTTCTAAGAACATGGAATTCTTTGGGTAAAATTTTGGTTATAAACTGCCCAGTGGGACTCACAGGAGTAATTCCAGAGGCAAATCTTGGACTCAGAAGTCCTTTATGGAAAGTATGCAGTAATTAGAGCTTCAAACATGATATTTTTCAAGCTATCCATAAAATAATCCAGTCCTAGTCTATTTGGACTGCTATCATAATATACCATAGGCAATGTGGCTTATAAGTGACAGAAAGTTATTTCTCACCATTCTGAAGGCTGGGAAATTCAAGATCAAGTCACCAAGTGGCAAATTCAGTCTCTGGTGAGGGCCCGTTTCCTCATATATGGCCGTCTCTTCCCTGTAAAGTCACATAGAAGAAAGTTGCCTGGGAGTTTTCTGGGGTTTGTTTTACAAGGACATCAGTTCTATTTATGAGGGATATTACCTCATAACCTAATCACCTCCCTAAAGTCCTCACCTCCAAATTTCATGACTTTAGAAATTAAGTTTCAACAAATTAAGTGGGGGAAGGGGAACAAAAATCTAGTTTACAACAAGCCCCTTGTTTTATTTTGTTTTTCTCTGAATTCAAAATTACATTAGATCAAATCATATGATTTAGAAGTAAACATACAGTTATTAAGCAGGAATGATCATAATGATCAATTATGGGTGGAGAGCATAGAATTTCTTAAATTAAAAGGAACAGTAGAAACCAAAACAATGAATCTTGAAGCCACTAACAAAGCAAACAATAGGTCTTGAATAAAAGTATAGCAGTTTATAAAGTTCTAATAACTACTATAAATAACAAAATGAAATTAAACGGCTTGGGTAGAGTCTCTGTTTACAAAAAAAATCTCATAAAAGAAAAATATTAAGCAGGGTGTCATTTTAATGTCATGAAAATATTATTTAGTAACCCCATCAAAGAATTATTCAATTAGTGATTGAAGATCAAAGAATTAGTATTATATATTAACTTGTTAGTTTGTTAGAGATTCAAAAAAAATTAGTAGTTGAAGAGAATTTATCATGGCTCCAAACCTTGAAAAGATATTGTACTTTTCTGAGTTCTAGTCTTTTTTTTAATAGAATAAAAATATGGCTTATGTAACTGGGAGTCCCCTGAGATTTTAGCACACGGTGATTCAGCTGGACTTTTATTTAGAGAAAGCATTCTCATGGTTTTTGGTCAGCCAGAGGGTGCAGGCTATTGGACCAGCTTTTGGAGGAGTCTAACCATCAAGTTGTGGACCTGAATCACAAAATGCACAACACCACTTACAACCAAACATTGCAATCTGTCATGCTGCTTACTTGTACTCTCACTGTAATCCAAATCTTTGCATCTGTCTCTGTAAATGGTAAAACTTCAACAAGAATGATTTAGATTATTAGTGGTTAGTCTGAGGAATATTTGACTTGATGAGAATTATTCATTTAAGAGGTAACTTCGACAAGAAATAGAATACTATTTCTCAGACACATGGATAGAATTTTTTATTGGTATGCAGAATCCTCCAAACAAAATTTTGAATCAAAAATTACCTCACTAAAAGTTCCTTTGTCCAAAGCTACTGATAAAATTTGATGAAATTAAGCAACAACAAGTTTGACCCATCTACCTAGTAAATCCTTCTTTCCGATTCCATTCGTCTCCCTGTATAGAGTGCTTCCTCTTTCCCTGTTCTTCCAACCTTTCCTCTTTAATTCCTCCTACTTCTCCCTCTCTTTCCTTTTCCACACTCCTGTTACTCACCCAAACTATCTTAAGACCGCCCCCCTAAATGCCAGTTACCTCTAAATATTCATCTCTCATGCAAGCCAGGTATGTAGTCAACTACAGATTTTAAGCCCGAACCTGAGCTGAATTAAGTGCTATACTTAAGGAATTCTAAAGCAAAGATGAATTTAGAATTATTTTGAATGCTTTTGACCCAGATTTAAGTACCCTGGTCAAACTTGTGCACATATTGGTTGGAACCTCAGATGCTAATTCCTAGGTGGCAAAAACTGATTGTATGGACACAAAAAAAAAGAGCTACATAATTACTTTCCCCACAGTAACCTGAGGATCAAAACATGACCACAAAATAAGATAAAGTTTCCTTAAAGATATATCTGAGAGGTTTCCAGTAAGAATTCATTAAATCATGACTACTTATGCAAACATAGAAAATAAAACTTGGAGATTTTTGATAGACTAGAGGATTTTTAATAAAATTTGAGAGTTAAAAAATGGTTCTGATATAAAGAGTTATTTCATGTCATTTAGTCAATAACATTAAAGCTATAATTGGAAACATAATTGAAGATGAAATTACAGTGGGAAATAGCCCCCTTCTGAATTATAACACCTGACAGAGATTCTGGAAAGACTTTAGAAAAAAATTAGAGAGAAACAAACAAAAAAATGTATAGCCCTGAGATCCAAAACAATGTGGCCAATTTTCTAGTGCCCGCTTATTGACAAAAACTTAGTTATATGTTATAAATAGAAGGGAAACTGGAAAAAATTATATGATCTTCTGAAAGAAAACCCAAGATAAATAAAAATCTCTCAATTTTGATCAGTGAAGTTACTCTAAGAAGGGAAAACACACCTCACCCTTCAATATTCAAGGTGAATTAACTGTAAATATGGATGGTTAAGCTCACTGATTCCTCCTAGTTATAGGGGCTGCTCCTTCTTCATGAAACCCTACCGCCTTCACTCAGCCGTCTTGGCTAAACCTCTCCCTCTGACCAAACATGCTACAGAAGTTTTCCCCATTCCCCGTCCTTTAAATACAATCTTTGCGATTTCACTGAAAAAAAAAAATTGAAACAATTCTTTCTGTTCTATGATACGATCCTTGCAAATTTAATAGGGAGACACCTACTTTGCAAACGGAATGAATGGTAAGATTAGATGCACATCACATGGACCATTCTTTGACATTCCTTAGGACTCCTCTATTCTTAAGTTGCATTTTCTCTGGATATACTTTTGCCTTGTCTAATATATTTGATGCATACCTCAGATAAAGATCTTTGCACTTGATCTGACATTCTATGACCTAAAATGTCTCCTAATGTAGGAATAATAATTGCAGCAGAACCAGAGAAACTCAAATACACTGGACAATCCAGTCACATAAAATACCAACAACTCCTATCTAAGTATACTTGACACTGCCCCTTAATTTTATTATAAATTTTCCCATTCCCTTGTCTACCGAAGTCAAGTGATGTTGGCTAACTCCTTTGCTATAGCAATCTCTAAATAAATAGCTTCTCTTTGTTCTCATTTGAGTGACCTTTGTTCATTTCAACCCTACTAAAGGTGAAATGGGTGGAAAGATATCTTCAAAGAGAAGCTATAATTAGAAAACTTAATTCAAAGTGTATAAAGGAGAGCGGGGAGAAGGACACAGTGTATCTTTCTGCTAGACTGGGTGCTTGGGCAGAAAAGAAGTTGTGAAAATAACAAATATCATAGGAATCCCTGGATTTTCTATGAAAGAAAAAGAACTGGTATAAGGATGTTTAGGGCAATAATGAAAGGAGGTCTACTTTCAAACCCATGGTGATATATTTAAGGAACTCATATTCAAAAGGGTGTTTTTATGTTTAAATAGCTCATGCAACTTTAAGAAAGCCAGTTAAATGCAGGAAAACTGGGTAGTTTTTTATCTCTAAATTGACGCCAAGAGGGAATAAGTAGTCGGAATACTTCTATTACTTACAAAATGAGCTTCAGTCTCCTCACAATTTCTATGACCTCAGAGAGCAACATCCCTTCTCTGGACTCAGATTTATCATTTGTAAAATGAGGATGAACTAGATTGTTACGACCACTTTCTCCATATGGAAACCTGCAATCAAATGTGCATGGCACTCTGTTCCTCCAAATTAGTAAGAGCACACAGAGCGATGTGTGATGAGGTACAAGAGTTTCTCATGGTACTGTTCTTTCAAAGATATATTTATGACTTTAGTAAACCATGTTTTGTTTTAAATGTATGTACATATCACATAGTAAAAAAAAGTGAAACTGTTATATTGTTCCCCCTCTAACTCAGAAAGAAAAATAATCTGGCAGTTCAAATATTTTAATATTGAAACTCTGAGTTGAAATAGGAAATCCTCACTAGAATTTCTAAAAATATTGCGGCTCAACTTTATTCTCCAACCCCATTCCCTGGTTTAGTGATGGGTGTTATTTTTTTTCCCTCTCTGAATTCTCTATTCAAATGCTAAGTACAGCAATCAAATGCTGTACAGCAATAAGTACAGACAAAGCACTGAGAATGTAGTCTTACTGAATCCAGTATTCCCTAAATATGAAGCTACATACAAATAATTCCGCCTGAAGTGCAGGATAGGCAGCATAAATTTGCTGGATAAATTTGCCATTTTTAAACATAACTCACAGTCAGGTCTCTTCAGTGTAGGAATCTGTGCGTGTGAATCTTTCCTTTACAGGACCTTTCTGAATAATGTGCCAGTCTCCTCAGTTCCACATGGAAATACTACACAATAGATTTAGAATAGTTTGGCTTGTTTATTTTTTTTATTAACAACATATTGTGAAACCAATGTTCAATTTTGAATGCAGAGCCCTTTCTATCCAAACTGAGGACGGTAGGACAAGAACAGTTTTTCCAACTGCAAAGAAAACATTTAATCTCTGTGAATGCGAATGTGCAGCCCTGGACTTTCTCATTTGATTTTATTTTTTAGTTCTTCTCTTTTAGTTCCCCTCAGGTGCAGTCTTGAAATTGTTTACCAACTGCTGCTTACAATTACAATCACAGTATATTTTAATAACATAATGAAGGAGAAAAATAGATATTCCCCAAGGTTTGGATTTACATCAGAACATGCCAGAAGGTTCTCATTTCACGGTGATTCAGTGAAACAATTCAGTGGAAAGATTCAGTTTCTTAACTGCTTGTCTGTTCTCTCTCCTTTCCCCTGGACAGGCCCTGAATCAGACTGAATGCCAAATGCAGAAATGTACCTGGGCCCTTGGATGGAGTGCCAGGTTGAATAGTTCATGCTCTGTTATGTTACAGGACACCAAGGCCACAAAGTGACTTAGCCAAAATCAAATCCAGCACACTCTTCTTTTATTGAATGTAAGTTCTTTGTCAAATACTCAGGAGTCAGGCACAACAGATATTAAACATACAAGTGGTAAGGAACACTAATGAGATCTATTACTTCAGGCAGTTTAGATTCTAGTAGGGGGAAAACAGAAGTCAAAGTCTCTCACCTTTAAATATATGTCTCCTCCCCTGGTTCTACTCAGTCATCATCCAATCCATTGACTTCAGTTTACACCAAAATTGTGTAGAGTTATTAATGATTACCTCTATTTTTATTTTGTGTTCTCAGTCCAATCAGACTCTTCTTCCTACCACTGTTATATTCTTATCACTTTTGCCAGTGAATTCCACATTGCCAAACACAATGAATATTTTTCCTCATTTTTACCTTACTCAACCGTAGCAGCAGTTGATCAAATTATTCTTTTTTCTTCCTTTAAATATGATCTTTACTTGAAAACCTGGATAAGTCAGCCTATAAACTCATATTTATCTATCTTTATATTTCTACCTATATTTAACATCTATTTATGTCTATATATACCACATCTATCTGTCTGCCTATCCATCTATTATCCATCTTTTCCATCCCCCTTTTCTCTGTATCCTCATTCCTCACTGGGAACTTCTCTGTCACCATTGCTGCTTCTTTCACACTCACCTCATCTCTGGTCACGAAACTGCCCCAGAATTCAGTCCTTGCATAACATTCATTCTATGCTCATTTGTCATGAGATCTTATCCCGCATCATTTTTAAATACTATGTGCAAAGGATATACAAATTTTTAGATTCATAGCTGACCACTCTCCTAAAGTAAATCTAAGAAGTATTTTAAACTAAGTATGTCTACAATCAAACTTTTGAGTTTTATTTCCCATATACAAATCTTCCAATAATAATAATAATACTGCTACTTCTGATCTTTCCCAGCTCAGTAAGTGCAGCATCACTCAACTAGTCTCTTGTGGCATGTATTTAATTAAGAGAATGCTGTAGTGCTGCTTCAGTATAAATCCAGAATCTGACCCCTTTCCCTCTACCATCCTGATCAGTGCCTAAGAACCTAGATTCAGGCCTATCACATTTGTTCTTCTAGTCTTCCTAGCTGTTGACTTTACCCTACCATCTATTTTCTATACCGGGGCAAGAGCGATGTCCTAAAACATAAGTCAAATTCTATCACTTCCCTAATCACAGCCTTCTGTTTGCTTTCAAGCTAACTCAAATATATATGTTAAGTCTCAATATAAGCTATATTATCTTCCATGTTCTGGTTGCATCCTAACTCCCTTACCTCATTCCCCAACGCTCCCACCAGGTGTCCTTCTCACCAGTTGCATAGGCCTTCTTTTTGCTCTTTAAAACACTTAATACACCCTTACATTAGAAAATTTGTATTTGATATGCTTCCTGCTTTAAAAAAATAGAAAAAGAAAGAGAGAAAGAGAAGTATCCCTGCCCTGACCAGCATGATTCAGTGTATTGGCCACCATCCCACAAAGCAAAAGGTCACGGTTCGATTTTTGTCGGAGCACATGCTTGGGTTATGGGCCAGGTCACCCTCTGGGAGTGTGCAAGAAGAAAGTAATTGATGTTTCTCTCACACATCCATGTTCCTTTCCCTCTATTTCTCCATCCCTACCCCTCTCTCTAAAATAAATCAATAGATAAATAGATGATAGATAGATAAAATCAATCTTTTTTATGGTATCCCTGAATACTCATATGATCCCTTTCCTGATACATTTCAAGTCTCAGCTAATATATGACATTTTCAGAGAGAACCTTACTCATAACATAGGTGACATGCTGTGATAAAAGAATATTGTCACTAACCACACTCCTACTTTTTCTTCTGAGGAAATTTCTAAGAAACACAGTGCAAGGTAACTTTAACCAAATGCATGTTCATTGTAGCTGACTGGTCTTCTTTACTAAAACTCTTTAAGATGTATTCTTTTGATGTGAGCTTGGCAGAAGTAGTAGTTTAAGGACCACCTTCACCTCCTTTCTTTCAAGTCCATAGGCAATACCAGTCAGGTTCTCCTTTCTTTGTCTCAGCTCACACTGTACCCCTTATCAGCTCTCCAGTATCCTCCCCAAAACTCTCACAACTAAAAGATATCTCCAACCACAAAGAGAGGAAATAAAGAGAACTAAAGAGAGGAAGGAAACTTTGTCCTTTCTGCACTCCTCTCAAAATTCAGTTCTATGGTGACTCTTGTACATTACCGAAAATTAGAAGACTCCAACCCTGAATATATTGTCATGAGGGGCAAAGTGAATTGCATATGCATCAGGGGAATTGTTGTATTATCTCTCAAGTTTTTGTGATGGAGAAATAAAAAATGTTGGGGATAGAATTGCTCATTGATAGAAGGATTTGCTGAATTTCCCTAAGCTAAGTCAGTATAGAATTGAGATCTCTCAAATTGAAAAATAAGTGCGACAAATTGGAAAGTGATATGCACTCAGTCCTCAAACCTTCCACATACATGTCACAGGACAGCCCTCCATTCTTTCATAACTATAACTAAAACTAGAACTAGAACTAGAACTAGAACTATTGCTATAACTAACTATAACTATATACTAAAACTATAATGGACAAATTAAAACCATTTAAGTTATAAACAAATATTTAAAAGACAAGTGAATTGTTCATTTGAACTTATTCCTTTTTTCCTGGATGTAATAGATATATTAGTTTCAGGTGTACAATATAACTATTGGGCATTTGCATATATTGTGGAATGATAGCCGCAGTAAGTGTAGTTAACATCCATCACTGTGTATAGTTACAGCTTTTTTCTCATGATAAGAACTTCAGAGTTCTACTGTCTTAGTAACTTACAAATAGTAAAAGAGTAATATTAACTATAGTCACCATGTTGTACATTAAATCCCCATGGCTTATTTACGTTATAACTGGAAGGTGGAACCTTTTTACTCTCTTCACTCATTTTTCCCATCCATTACTCCATGCCTCTAGCGACCACCAATCTGTTCTCTGCATGCACGGGCTCATTTTTTGTTGCCGTTTTTGCTTGATTCTTTTCACATTCTACGTAAAACTGGGTTTATAGGGTATTTGTCTTTGTCTAATTTATTCCATTTAGTGTAATTACCTTCAAGGTCCATCCATTTTGTTGAAATGGCAAGATGTCCTCCCTTTTTAAGTCTGAATAATATTTCATATATTTTGTTTATTCATTCATTCATCCACGGATACTTGTTTTCATATTGTGACTATCATATTGTAAATAATGCTGCAATAAATATGGGGGTGCATATATCTTTCCAAGTTGGTGTTTTTGTTTCATTTGGATATATTCTCATACATGAAATCAATGGTAATTCTATTTTTAATTTTTTGAGAAAACTCCATACTGTTTTCTATAATGACTGCATGAGCTTACATTCCAACCAATAGGGCACAATGCACAAGTATTCCCTTTTTTCCACACCCTTGTCAACACTTGTATTTTCTGTTTCCTTTTTGTCTCTTTTCTTTTTGACAATAGCCATTCTAACAGATATAAGGTGAATATTTTGTGGTTTCAAGCTGCAGTTTTCTGATAATGATATTGAGCAACTTTTAATGTATCTCTTGGCCATCTGTTTGTCTTCTTATGAAAAATGTCTATTCAGATTCTCTATTTTTAATTTAATTGTTTGTTTGTTTTTGTTCTTGAGTTGTTGCATGGATCTGCACTTACTCTCAACAAAATAATTCTACAAGTGCTTCTGTGCCATGGGTCTCATTTTACACTATGAAAAGAACTCTCATTATCTAACAAATCCTTAAGCTTTAAAAATTGGAAAAACATTAAAGTCCATTCAATACAACAATTGAAATTTTGCTACTAAAGATTTTAAGCTAGTTTCCTTAAGTATATTGTTTACATAATTCGATGAAACTGCCAACTCGGTCTCTATAAGTCTTATTATGGAAGAAGCACACACACTCACTATCTAATGATCACTTTCCAGATTAGTTGTTATACAATTTTTTATCCTTTTATTTTGTATCCAAATGTTTGAACACATGAAATGTATTACTTGTGACAAATTTAGTTTCAAAGCTCCAAATCTGACAGCTTTTGACAGTTCTTTTTAAATGCTTTCAGCAATGATAGATGAGGATATAAAACTGAAATTAATAACACTGATTAAACCTATCGCTCACAATAAATTCAGAGTCATTGCAAAGTGCAGGAACTGTCAAGCCCAGTAGGAAGTAGCTAACAAATATTTGTTGATTTGTTGACTTAAGTTTACTGTAGAAAAGTTGGGTTTTTTCTTTCATTTTAACACCAATGAAGAACAAATTCTTAAATCTGTTCATTTTGGCACAGATGTTTTGCTTACTTTTCAACCTCTTATTTTAAACATTAAAACTGTTCTTCTAGTAAGCAGTAGCATCTAATTAAGGCTTCCAAATGTTATACAACTTTATGATTCAAGAAATCAACTGGGACATGAGTAATAGGTTATATGCAACCTGGGATTTCAGTCTAATGGAAACATATGTAAGACAGTGACGAGGGAAATGCAGATAGCTCAGACTCTGCAGCAGTTAGCACGGAGCATATGTCTAAAGCTGATCTATCTGCTCATTTTGCTGTCACTTGAACATTCAAATATTCAAACTCTTAATACCAAAAAAAAAAAAAAAAAAAATCTGGGCTAAATTTGGCTCAAGAGTTTGAATGTAATAGCTTTTCATAGTTTCCTTTAAATGTTTTCAAGCAGTAAAAGATGAAGATATAGAACTATTTCAATCAGTAGGGCCATTTGAATCTGTTGTTCACAATGAGGTCTGAATCATTGTTAGAATTAGGATTGTCTGAAAAGTGTGGAAGATTCAAGTAAATCTTTTCCAAATGTCATTTACTAAAAAAAGTTCAGATTTTTTTATCGAGGAGTCATAAGTCTCCTCAAAGACAAATACCTTCTTCTTTCTTTCCTTTTTAACATAACTTTTTAAAAATTATTTATTAATTATACTTTGTATTTCAGGTGGAATACTCTTTTTTTTTTCAGATAAATGACTTTTTTCTTAAACTTATTGGGGTGAAATTCCTTAGTAAATTTACATAGGTTTGAAGTGTACAATTTTATCATACATCATATGTGTATATTGTATTGTGTGCTCACTGCCCAAAGTCAAATCTTCTTCTGTCACCATACACTTGATCCCTTTATCCTTCACCACCTCACAGCATCCCTTCCTCTGCTCACCGCTGGACTGTTGTTCATGTCTATGAGTTTTTGCTTGTTTGTTGTTTTGTTTTTTATTTGTTGCTTTCAAAGGCAAGGACCATATGATTTCATCCATATGTGGGATATAAAACTGAATACTCTCTTCTCTAACAGTGGTATTCTAGATTCACCATTAGTTAGTGTACATGTTTATGAATTAGTGTACATGTTTATGAATTAGACATTGTCCTGGCCGAGTTGCTCAGTTGTTTGGAGCATCACCCCATATGCCAAAGTTTGTGGGTTCAATCCCTGTCAGGGCATGTATGGGAGGTGACCAATTGATGTCTCAATCAATCAATCAGTCTCTCTCTCTCTCTCTCTCTCTCTCTCTCTCCCCCTCCCCCCACCCTCCCTTTCTCTATTTGTAAAATCCATGAAAACATATCCTCATCCTCTGGTGAAGATTAAAAAAAGAAATAGTGGAATTGTCAGTTATAACACTGATCTTTGTAATAGTGTAAGAAATAACTTTTCACAAAACTTAAATATGCTTCAAAATCTACTCTGTGCTCTAAGAAATTTAGAAGGCTGGAAACTCACATTTAAAAAGGCAATGTGTTCTGTAATAAGGGCGGTTTTTGAAATCTAACAGCTCTAAATCTATGTATCTACTTGAACTCTGAGTCTAAGTGACCACAGAAACATTATTTCATCTACTGTGAGACTTAATCTGTCTCATAAATAAAGCAGAAATTATAAAATTAACTTTAAGTATTTACAATGAGGAATAATATAATCATAAATGTAAAGTTTCTAGCTAGTGCCTTTCACAAAGAAAACACTCCAAACTTATTTCATTGTTGTTTTTGTTCTTTGTTGTTTTCCCATTCACCTTCTTTGTGAAAAGCCTCTTATAATATAGGACGACTCTGCCACCAGCTTTCCCTGTAACATCACCACCAAGTGGTCTGTCTTCAGTATCTGATACAATTTCTCCAGTACTAGAGAATTCCTCCTGTGCATGAAAATTGTATTGAAATAGGATGTAGTAAAAAGTAATATCTGCATGAGCCAAAATACATATTATCTAGACCAGAGCATGAGGAATACTCTGAAAATGTGCCAGAATTTTCTGACCTTTAGCAAATAATCCACTTTATATTTTCAGAATTGATCAGAGGAAGACAAGTTGGCCTTGGGAGGAAGTCCTTTGCATCTAAACGAATTTATAAAATACTGAGAACAAGAGTGTTTCTTGATCATATATCAGCAAATAATAAAAATAGCAAAATGGGTCATATGTAAATATAACAACATATACTTTGTTCTACATTATGGCTGACCATTGCCTCCCAAATAGAAAATGAATAGCTCTTGGACAAACTTCAGTTCTCTCCCTGGAGTCTGTACATTTCTCTTCTTTGCTGACAATTTCTCAAAAGTTTAAGGTGGAGATATTGACTTTCATTGGATGAGGTACAAATCATTACCCATTTCTGGAGTGATTCCAAGGTTATAAATTAGAGTGGGCTATCAGCTATGGTTGACTTGTAATGCTGAGCTGGGAGATTAAAAACCCACATGCAAAAATAACCTTGAATTTATCAGATGGAAATAAACTTGGAAACCAAATAAAGTGCCCTCAAAGTGCAAAGCCTAACTAAAAAAAAGTGATAAAAAAGAGATGGCTAATCAAAGGAAAGTGAAGAGCTTGATATAATAAAAAATAATCTGAAAAGTGATTACATTGAATTGTTATTTTTTAATTTATTTCTCAAATATGTATTATTTGTTTGGGGCAATATATGCATATACACATAAAACATTAAAATATTTCCCTTTTCTTTTTTTTTAAAGATTTTATTTATTTGCTTCTAGAGAGGGGAAGGGAGGGAGAAAGAGAAACATCAATGTGTGGTTGCCTCTTGAATGGCCCCCACTGGGGACCTGGCCCACAACCCAGACATGTGCCCTGACTGGGAATCGAACCTGTGCCACTTTAGTTCACAGCCCGAGCTCAATCCACTGAGCTACGCCAGCCAGGAAAATATTTCCCTTTTCAAATAGTAAGTTCAGCCCTGGCTGGTGTGGCTAAGTGGATTAAGCCTGCGAACCAAAGGCTCACCAGTTTGATTCCCAGTCAGGTAAGGGGCACCAAGAGAGGCAACCACATATTGCTGTTTCTCTCCCTCTTTCTCTCCCTCCCTTTCTCTAAAAATAAATAAATAAATAAATAAAATCTTTGAAAAAAACAAATAATAAGTTCATGAGGGAAACACAATCAAGGACTACAATAAAATACATTAATTGCTTTAACTTAAATATGACCAAGACAATACAGGAAGTAGCACTACATGAATAAATCAGTCATGGTTTTACACAGGATAAGGAATGAGAAATGAATATTAAAAGGATGCATCATACACAAAGTGGGAAAGAAATCCCTTCGGAGTGATAGGAGTGCAATGAAATGTTTAGAGGTATGTTCACTGAGAAATACCTATGACCAGGGTACTAGGTGCCTGCAGAACGGGGAAGCCTTGTCTGGGCAAGTAGATTGGAGTTTGAATGGAAGGAATGTTATGTGTAATGAAACATAAATTGCAAGTAAGTAAAAGGTTTTTTAAGTAAAATAAATCAAGACATCTTTAAAACCTTTTTTAATTGTTGTTCAATTATACTTTTCCTCATTTTTCCCCATTACTCTCCCCTGCCCATCGTTGTCCATGGGCCATTTATACAAGTTCCTTGACTTGACCCTATCCCTTCTTTCCCCTGTTATTCCGCCCTTGTCTCTCCTCTGGTTACTGTCAGTTTGTTCTTCCTTTTTTTTTCATTGTTGTTCAAGTATGGTTGTCTCCATTCCCCCCCCCACTCTCCCCTGCTCCACCCAACCCCACCTCTCACCCTCTATTCCACCCTCTCTGGCTTTGTCCATGGGTCTTTTACACGTGTTCTTTATTCTTAATAAATAATAACCCACCTTACTTTTGGAAGGCCTATCTAGTCTTTTCAAGGTGTGGTGTATTGCTTATCAATATGGAAATGGACAGATAAATTATAAAGACCTAGCTAGGCATAAAAGCAAAGAATGGATATCTCTAAGTGACCAAACAGAAAAAACCACAACTTAAAAGTGGGACCTGGAGATTATTATGCTAGGTGAAATAAGCCAGTCAGTGAAGGACAAATACAGTATGATCTCACTTATATGTGGATTCTAAAGAACAAAATAGAAACAGAGGCATGGATACATGGAGCAGGCTGACAATTGTCAAAGGGGATTAGCCAAAGAACATACATTCATAACCTGTGGACACAGACATATCCAGAGGGAAGAGGTTCAGGGGCTGGGAGGAGGTGGGCAAAGATGATGGAGAGAATGGAGATATATGTAATAGTATGAACAATAAAAATAAAGTTAAAAAGTGAGAGCGTTAATGCCTCATAGTACAGCAGTGAAAGTGCAGGCTTGGAATTTGACACCATCTTAAAGCTGGAACCTGCGGAATAATAGTTGTCTCTGAAAAATTTGTATAACAAGCATGTAGGATACACATGTGATATACTTTGTTTAACATTATGTCTGACAGTCGCCTCCAAAATAAAAAATAAATTCCTTTTGGACAACCTTCAAATTTTTCTCCCTTGGAGTATATACAGTCTATTCTTTAGGTACAGGATGGTTCATGGAAGGAAATCAAACTAAACAAGCAGAGTCTTAGTCTACAACACATAAAATTATTTCTTGATTTTCTTGGAGCTTGAAAACACAGAAATTCTTAAATAATGTTATTAAAGTAAAAATTAAAGTATGAACTGCTGCAGAACAATGAATACCTTAGAGGCCAGAAAATTTAGAAATCGAGCATTACCCTCCCAACATCACTTGTGTTACCTGTACCACTCAGAGGTTATACGGGGCTTCTGAAGAAAGCCATTCCTGTAACTAAGTAAATAAACACACAAAAGAATGCCATAGAAAAACAACAAACTGATATAAATGTACAACACAATCAAAACAAGTCAGCAACAAATTTTATGAGCTATATATGCCTGAGGAAGAAAGATACTGACAAATTATAAAATTAAGCCAAAATTTTTGAAAACCTAGATGATATGGACAATTATTATGAGAAGGAACCTTTAAAAACCTCAATTGACAAAAATTACTAAAGCATACAAATGTTATAGGAAAAACAAACTTCCCTCAGAATCAACATCAGGCCAAGAAATTTTAGAGGCAACTTACATAAAACTTTTAAGGAATAGATAAATGATAGTTCATATACCATATTTTGCAGTGTATAATGTGTACTCATGTTTTTGGCCCAAATTTTCAGGAACAAAATATTTTGCTTTAATTTTTAATTCAATTTTTTATTTATTTATATTTTAGATACTTGGTTTTTGTATTATAAATAAATTTTAGCATTTAATTTTAACATATTATGCTGCAAGAAATTTCATGTAACAAATAATTATAAAACACAAGAACAAACACAAGGTATTTCCGGTACAACCTATGTATATAATGCACAGCCTTATTTTTCCCTCAAAAATTTGGGCAATAAAATATGCATTATACATGGCAAAATATGGTAACCCAGAGAAGTCAAAGTAACAATACTCAAATCATTCTATGAGACTTCGATAACCATGATGGGGAAGCAGAAAGAAAATAGCAAAAGACAAGTTGAATAAGGCTAATCTCGCTAATGCACAAATCCCATGAAAATATCTATAATTTTACCTATAACATAATAAAAACTATGCCAAAGTTGGGTTATCTCAGAATTACAAAGACACTGGGAAATATAAAAAGTTATGCAATCAGTATCCATAATTACTGAGTTTAAAAAAATGTAAAGAACATAGAATCTAATGGAAATGATAACTAAAAAAATTGCAATGTAACATTAAATTCAGAAACAAATGTGTGAATACAGAAGCTGCTTTGCAAAGAACTTTTCCAAAATCCATAAAGCTGTGTGTGTTCTTCACCAATTTTCAATTATGTATCAAGTTCAGTACTGATTTGTGTAATCCTTGTTCACCTATGCAAGGCTCTTCTTGCCACTATTGCTTATAGAAACAATAAAAAAACCTAATGTTGTGTTCATTAGGAAAAGAAAAGTACATTATAATATTTTATATTGTCAAACATCTTCAAAAACTTAAAATCAGTGAACTTGAAGTACATGGATAAATCTGAAAAATGCATTGACAAGTAAAAGATTGTAAATGTTTGCATATAATATTTTAACTGATAACACTTTTTAATTCCCAGATCATAATATTTATAAGGTTTTCATACATGTACTAAATATATAACTATATCTATTAGAACTACATACAACATATTGGTTCATAAGGAATGAAAAAAGAATCACAGATGTTATTTTTGTGATTGCGTTTATATCACCTTTATATTTTCTGAACAATGACAAGTTAAATGAGTAAACACAAAAAAATCCAATTCTGCACGGTGAGTTTACAGCTTTTCACTACATTTTCTGTATATATTTTACAGCTTAATTTTCTTAAAATTAAAAAAATAAGAAACAAAAATTTTGAAGATAAAGTGCAAGTAGAAATTGAAGGAAAATACTGCATGTTGGAGGTTACAGCAATTATCTAGGTGAGGATTTGAACAAATGAAATTGCTTAGGGTTTGTGAGTAAGGGGATAATTTCAAGACACTTTGCAAGAATAATTAAGAGGGTGTAGTGATTGACTGGATTTAGAAGTTTGTGGGAAATAATGCAAACAAACAGATAGTGAGAAAATTGAAAAGAACTGTTAAGTAAAAGTCCTACTATTACAAGCAGGTCAGGTATAGTCTTTGGATCCAAATTACGGTACAACAGAGTCTCAGGGTGGAAAAGACTGTTAGAAAAGCACAACTGCTGGTCCTATGGAATGCACAACAAATAAATGCATTAATATAAATGCGATGCAGGAAGAACAGCAAGTGTGTGGAGGAAAGCCATGCATCTAATGTATGAAAAATCTAATGTGTGTGTGTGAGTGTATATGCATGTAAGCATCTAACATTTTTTACATGAAGTAAAATTTAGAAAACATAGAATTAACTGCTTTAAAGTATAAAATTAGCAGAATTAACCACAGTCGTGGAGCTGTACAGCTGTCACCTCATCAATTCCCAAACATTTTCATCACCCCAAAAGAAACTCGCCTGCCCATGAAGCAGTCCCTCCCTGTTCCCCACACACCTCACCCCTGAGCAACCACCACTGCTTTCTGTCTCTGCAGGTTTGCCTAGTCCGAATAGTTCATATGAATGGAATCACATGGCATGTGACTTTATATGCCCAATTTCTTTCACTTAGCATAGTGTTTTTTTTTTCATCCAAGTTGATGAAAGTAATTCATTCCTTTTTGTGGATGAACAGTATTCCATTATGCGAATGTGCTAAATTCTGTTTATCCTTTCATCTTAGTGGACATTTGGATGGTTTCTACCTTTTGACATTATAAACAGTGTTACTGTAAACATTTGTGTATAAGGTTTGAATACCTGTTTTTAATTCTTTGAGTAAATGTGTAGAAAGGAAGGCAGGTATCTTTTTCTTATCTCCTAACTTCCTGGAAAATCAATACCTGTTAAGAAAAACATAATTTGTTTATTCCATATCCTTAGGACCATGCCTCTGGCTAAAATGTTACTTAGAGTAAATTAACCCAGACTCGATAAACGCTTTTGAAACAAGAACTAGTTCTGGAATTCTTTCTTCAGGTTTGCCTTTTTTTAAACATTTTTTTTATTTTTGTTCAAGTACAGTTTTCTGCCCCCCACACCTCTCCCCACTGTCCCAACCCTCCCCACCTCCCTCCCCTGTTTCCACCGCCTTCCCTTGTTACTGTCCATGTGTCCTTTACAATTGTTCCTGCAAACCCTTCACCCTTTTCCCCCATTTTCCCCTCCCCTCTCCCCCCTGGTGACTGCCTGCCTGTTCTCAATTTCAATGTCTTTGGTTATATTTTGCTTGCTTGTTCATTTTGTTGATTAGGTTCCAGTTAAAGGTAAGATCAGATTGTCTTTTAAAATATTATGCAAACTGCATGTAGATTTTTCAAGACTGTTCTTACCCAAATTGAGACCTCTGTTCAGTTCCTCCCCCGACACTCCTGTCTCTTATGTGCGCACACACACTCTTTAACCGTAAATAATGGGGTTTATTCTTCTCTTAACCTAACATTCTGTTCCCAAAACAAAGAATCTCATTAAATTGAAATTTTCTGTGCCTTAGCTAAAACCACAAGTTATCACTAAATTATTCAACTCTGTTTAGGAGCACCTTGTTATATTTCTAACAGCTGCAAGTATACCTTTAGTGTAAGTACCTCTGAAGGTGATGTGAATATTTGCTGTTCTTTAATTTTTAAGTCGTAAGGTGCCAAAACAATTATTTGAATATAGTAAGTGCTGAACAACGATTGTTGAATAAATAATAACTTTCTAAACATTAACACAATGTGATCATCTCAGAATTAGCGTTGATTTTCTGTAATAAAGAACTGCAGATTAAAGGTCCCAACTGTGTCACCACCTCTGACTAACTGCCAGAGAGAGCTATCTTAGAAATATTTTTTAAAGTTTAGAGGGATTCTTTAGAGGGTTTTTTAGAAGTCAGGAGGTCACCTGTATGAACAAAGGCTCTTAATATAATTTTAAGACCCCTCACTTTTCCTGTCTTAATTGTGCAACTTTTACTGTGAGCCTATAACCCCACCCTGTCCCACTCCACACTTGAAGAAAATTGACCCCCCCAATGCATTTCCTGAGGAAAAACTTTAATTTCCTCATTTTTCAGTCAAAAAGATTGGTATTTTTCAAAATACATTTTCACACACACACACAAAATTAATTAATAAATAAGAAAAATATAGGTTTGGAAGAATTACTGATTCAGTGCACAATACCAAGGTTGTTTCTTTATTCATGTAGCATTTATTGTGGCGGCCATTATAAACATGTTTTTGGTTTCATGTTGTAGGGTAAGAGGAGGCAGTCTGGCTTCCCCACCCAGGTGTCTGGGTAACTAAGGGAAGCAATATTCCCATAGCCTTGGAGGGGCCAGCATAGTGTTCTCACAGCCTTGAGACTGGGTCGGATAAACTGTTCCCATAACATGAAGTGGGCTTGCATGCACAGAATTATGTTATGTAATGTTTGGGCAGTTTTCTGGCTTTGTTCCCCTCTAATACTTACACAGGTAGAGACTCCCTGATGGGGGTGTTAATGAGAGACACGCAACGTTATAGGTGCCACACTGGAGAGCAGAGGCCATTACATTAGACATGCAGATAGACACGCAGCTTGCAGCATGCGTGGCTCACCCACCCGTGAGTAAAGGCACACCAGACATCCCAAAGGAATGTGAATTTTATTCAGTCAGCACGAATACCATGAACCTGCCTGGACTTGGAGGGCCGCAACACACATATATTCTAATTGTAAATAACCTTGGGATTATCTCTTGAATTTATTTACTCTAATATCTGCTTCCAGATTTGATGTATGCTTATCAGACCCTAGAAACAATTACCTAATGGGTTTCTTTCTCCATTTAGTTCCTTCTGAGAGTCTGCTAAAACCCTCTCGCATGCTGAGAATACCATCAGCTCTCTGGATTCCACCTGTACTCAGCATTCTTGCATGAGGGGGTGTTTTGTTTTGGGTCAGTTCCTCTTATGGGCTTCCATCAGTTCTGATTTTGTTTTTGCATATATTTCTTTGGTTTCACCTGCTTGAGTTGGGAGCTTACTTATTTTTACCTCTTCATTGTGCCTATAGCATATCATTTGTCATCACTTTGCTTTTAACACTCCAAAGAAACTTTGAACTCTTCCTTGAAGATGCACAAAGAAATGCTCCTCAATTCTGTGTAAAGTCAGTGGATCTCTACCCTACAATTTCTAACTCGGTTTAGATCCAGCTATGCTGCTGCTGAAGAATTGACCTCCCTTCCTTCCTCCACCCATTCCCATAACCTTGATGAATGGTGATCATTATTCTGTGTAGGAGTCCTGCCAATTGCAGGAACTCCTTGGTCCTACAGTGTGGGATTATAGTAGCGCCACACAAACTGAAACCAAGCTAAACAGTATTAGTAACCAATGGGAAAACATAAGAGTGTTCCATGATCTTTACAAATGTTTGTCAAAATATTACAAACTCTCAAACTCCTTTAGCTTTTTCTTAAAAAGGGGAAGCTTTTTAAGCTTGGGAAGCTCCTTATTTATCCTTCAGTTTGAAATGACAACCTTACTGGGTAAAGTATCCTTAGTTGTAGGTCCTTGCTTTTCACCATCTTCAATATTTCACACTACTCCCTTCTGGCCTAAACTGTTTCTGTTGAGAAATCAGATGACAGTCTAATTGCCGTTCCCTTGTATGAAACCACCTGCTTATCTTTTGTAGCTAGGATCCTCTCCTTGTCTATAAGCCTTGTCATTTTAATTATGATGTGTCTCAGTGTAGGCCTCTTTGGGTCCAAATTGTTTGGGACTCTCTGAGTTTCCTAGATTTGTGTGTCTTTTTCTTTCAATGGATTAGGGAAGTTTTCAGTCATTATTTCTTCAAAGAGGTTCTGAATCCTTTGCTCACTCTCCTCTCCTTCTAGTATTTCCATGATGCCGATATTGTTTTACTAATATTATCCAAAATGTTTCTTAAGATTTCTTCATTTTTTTTTAATTCATTTTTCTTTTTGCAGCTCTGTCTGGGTATTTTTTCTATCTTGTTTTCAAATCATTGATTCAACCTTCTGCTTCATCTAACCCACTGTTTGTTCCTTCCAGTGTATTATTTATTTCAGACATTACATTCTTTATTTCTTACTGGTTCTTTTTTATGGTTTCTATGTTTTTTACATGCTATTGAGAATCCTTATAATCATTACTCTAAACACTCTATTTGATAAATTGTTTTTCTTCATTTTATCCAGTTCTTTTCCTAGAGAATTCTCTTGTCCTTTCATATTGGGTCTCTTCATCTTCTCATTTTAGCAGCTTCTTTGTATTTTCTGCCTTAGTTGTTAAACTGATCAGTGATAAAGCATCAAGCTGTAATCGGCAGCCAGCCAGGCTTAAACACAATAGGATGGGGCAGAGTAATTCCTGCAGGCAAAGCAATAGCTTCCCCATAGTCTGATGCCATTCAGACTATGCCTGAAAAAGATTTCCGTAGTATGGGGAATTACTCATAGGGATCTTGGTGGTTGATCCTTCAGCTGTCTCCCCAGAGCCACCAACCCCAGACTCTAGTCATGTGTCTCTAGTCCACTCTTCCCTCCCTCTGCTGAAGCCCAGAGTAAGTGCCTGCAAGTGAAATTTTGTGCTTTGGCCCTTTAAGAGACTCTCTGAGTCTCCAGCCATCTCTCCCTGGTACACAGAAACCCTACTCTTTTCTACCACTGGATGTTAGCTGGGTTCCTCTCTGTATCTGATGCTATAGGCTTGGAGCCCATCTTGGGGTTTAGATAGCACACTTCTTAGGAGGAACATCCCAGCCAGTGAAATATCTTCCAGAACTTCAGCTGCTGCCTGTGGGAGCCCATCCAGTCCTCTAGCACCTCCTCCACACTCCCTACTGGTCCCATTGTGGTGAAACAGTTTCTTCTATCTGTCCTTGGTTATAAGGATTCTTTCCAGCTAGTGTTCAGGTGGTTATTCAGGATGATTTCTCTACAATTTAGTTTTAATTCCAGATTGTTCCTAGGAGGTAGTTAATGTAGTTTTCACTTACTCTTCTGCCAAAGCCCAAAGTGAGTAGAAGGAAGGAAATAGTAAAGATCAGAGTAGAAGTAAATGAAATAGAGTCTTAAAAATGATACAAAAGATCAATGAATTGAAGAGCTGGTTCTTTGAAAAGATAAACAAGATTGACAAACCTTTAACAAGTCTCATCAAGAAAAAAAGAAAGAGGATGCACCCTCTTAAATAAAATGAGAAATCACAACTGACACCAAAGAAATACAAAGAATTGTAAGAAAATATTATGTACAACTATATGCCCACAAACTGGACAACTTAGAGAAACTGGATAAATTCCTAGAAACACATAATTTTCCAAAATTAAATCAGGAAGAATCAGAGAATCTGAATGGACTGATTACAACTAATGAAATAGAATCAGTAATAAAAAAAAAATCCCCAAAAGCAAAACCCTTGCATCAGATGGCTTCATAGGTGAATTTTACCAAAAATTCTGAGAAGAACTAGTACCTCTTGTTATCAAACTATTTCATAAAATTCAAGAGCAGGGAAGGCTCCCAAACTCATTTATGAGTTCAGCATTATTGCAATTCTAAAACCAAATGAAGATACTACAAAAAAGGAAAATTATAAGCCAATTTCCCTGAAGAACATAGCTGTTAAAATCCTCAACAGTATATTAGAAAACAGGATATAGCAATGCATCAAAAAGATCATGTACCATGTCAAGTGGGATTTATTATTCCAGGAATGCAAAGTTAGTACAACATTCACAAATCAATAAATGTGAGATATCATGTAAACCAAATGAAAGATAGAAACTACATGATTATATCAATAGGTACAGAAAAAGTGTTTGATAAAACCCAGCACCCATTTACAATAAAAAAAAAAATCTTAGCAAAGTGGGATTTGAAGGAACATAACTAAGCATAATAAAGGCCATGTATGACAAACCCACTGCCAGAATCATATTCAGTGGGAAAAAACTACAAGTGGTCCCCTTAAGATCAGGAACAAGACAAGGATGTCTGCTTTCCCCTTACTTATTCAACATAATACTGGAAGTTATAGCCACAGCAATCAGACAAGAAGAAGAAATAAAAGGCATCCAAATTGGAAAGGAATAAGTAAAACTGTCATTGTTAGCAGTGACATGATAATGTATATAGAGAACCCCAAAGATTCCACCAAATACCTACTAGAACTCATAAATGAACTAAACAATGTATCAGGATACAAAATTAATGTCCAGAAATCAACTGCATTTTTATATGGCAATAACAAACTAACAGAAAGTGAAATTAAGAAAAAAATCTCATTTATAATTGCTACAATAAGAATAAAATACCCAGGAATAAACCTAACCAAATACGTAAAAGACCTGCACTCAGAAAACTAAAAGATTCTGAACAAAAAAAATAGAAGATGCAAATAAGTGGAAACACATAATATGCTCATAGATTGGAAGAATTAACATCATTAAAAAGCCCATACTACCTAAAGCAATCTATACATTCAATGCAATTCCTATTAAGATTCTAATGATGTATTTCACAGAACTAGAACAAATATTTCAAAATTTTATATGGAACCATGGAAGGCTCTACACAGCAACAGCAATCATGAGAAAGAAGAACACAGTTGGAGGAATCACATTACCTAATATCAAACTATACTATAAGGCCATAGTAATCAAAACAACATGGAACTTGTATTAAAAAGACACATAGATCAATGGAGCAGAACAGAGAGCCCAGAAATAAACCCATACCTTAATAGTCAATTAATATTTGACAGAGGAAGCAAGCACATGCAATGGTATAAAGATAGTCTATTCAATAAATAGTATTGGGTGTGGGGCGACTCCACCCACAGAACACCCCCATCCACCACAGATGAGAATAAGTCTACCAAGACATATTCTGCTTGGGGAGAAAAAGTGGCCAATCTCTCAAAGGAGAAGGGCCCTCAGCCTGTTCCTTCTTCGGTTTTTATTGGGTTTAATTTGCATAGGAATGCAGGACATAAAGCTCATCAATCATTGTCAGGCAGTAATGATCAAACAATAGATAACATTCAAAGAACTTATTGTCAGTCAGGGTCAGTTATCTAAAGGGTCACCAAACTTTGAGAAACAAACTCATTTTATGCTGGACACTTATCATTTAAATTGAGGATATTCTTAGAAAAGCAGATTTCACAGGATTTTATGCATTCTTTTCTTAGGCCTGATTGCCCCGGAAACCTAGCCTTGCCATCGCAGGGCCACACCCACCTCCAGCATTGTTTCAGGCTTAAGTCAGGTCGGGGATTCAGGCTGCCAAGAGATTAGGAGACTTTTTACAGTTAGAATGAGGACTCAGGCTATGTCAAAGCTGAGGGGTTAGGGTCCATCACCTCCTTTTTCTACAGTCCCTCAAGTTCTTCCCTGATGGCCCCTTTGCAACCATGCCTGTCTTAGGTCATCCCTCCCTTGAGGAATCTTACCCATCATTGGCTAACCAGTCATCCACCCAGGGCCAAGCAGGGTGAAGTAAAGGGACAGTGGTGGCGCTCCGGCCAGGAAGATAAACTTTGTCTCCTTAGTAGCTTATGGTCCCAAGGTCTCTTTACTCAGCCTTAGCCATGGTGGGTTATAGCTTCTGAAAGAAGGCAGGGCAGTTCCAAGCATTGGGAAAATTGGAAAGATATGTGTAGAAAAATGAAACTAGACCACCTTCTTACACCACACACAAGAATAAATTCAAAATGGATCAAAAACTTAAATGTTAGACCTGAAACCATAAAAATCACAGAAGAAAACTTAGGCAGTAAAATCTTGGACATTGTTTGTGGCAACATTTTGTCAGATATATCTTCCCAGGTAAGGGAAACACAAGAAAAAATAAACAAGTGGGACTACATCAAACTAAAAATTTTTTACAGCAAAGGAAATCATCAACAAAATGAAAACACGACCTAGTGAATGGGAGAACATATTTACCAATACACCTGATAAAGAGTTAATATTCAAAATTTATAAAGAACTTACAAAACTCAACACCAAAAAAAAAAGAAACAACCCAATTAAAAAATGTTCAAAAGACCTGAATAGATACTTTACCAAAGAAAATATACAGATAGCCTATAGACATATGAAAAGAGGCTCAACATCACTAATCATTGAAGAAATGCAAATTAAAACCACAATGAGATATCACCTCACACCTGTCAGAATGGCTATCATCAATAAATCAACAAAAAACAAGTGCTGGCGAGGATGTGGAGAAAGGGAAACACTTTCGCACTGTTGGCGGGAGTGCAGACTGGTGCAGCCACTATGGAAAGCAGTGTGGAGGTACTTCAAAACATTAAAAATGGATCTGCTTTTTGACCCAGTGCTCCCACTTCTGGAAATATATCCGAAGGAAACCACAACACTACTTCCCTATCTTCATTTACAATGAACATAGTGTTCATTTACAATCACCAAGATATGGCAGCTGCCCAAATGTCCTTCAGTAGATGAGTGGATAAAACAAGTATGGGATATTTACACAATAGAATACTAAGGGCCAAAAAAGAAAATTTTACCCTTTGTGACAGTATGGATGGACTTGGAGAACATTATGCTAAGCAAAATAAACCAGTCAGAGAAAGAGACATACCATATTTCACTGGTATGTGGTATCTAATGAACGAACAGAAATGGGGGCAGACTCAGATGGAGAGCAGGATGACAGCTAAGTAATGAGGGGAGGTGAAGAGGTGGAGGGATTCAGCAAAAAGGAAAAAGAATTCACAGACATAGACAACAGTGTGGTGATTGCCAGGGGCATGGGGCAGGGAAGGGAGATATAAGAGGACTAAATGGAAATAGGCAAAATTACAATAAAGTTTTAAAAAGTAAATAATAAAAAATTTTTAAATGTTACAAACGCTCTTACTGTTAATTATAAATATAAAGGGGAGTAAAACTAGTATTTCTTTGGTGCACCATAATTTGGACATTAGAAATATTGGCAACTATAATATATTCTTTATAAAAATTGTGTTGAGTAGTTTGAATGTGTTTATTCTGTTTTCCTTGTAGCACAACTTACAAAAATGAGATTTTTTTTTATCCCTCGGTGAATTGTCATATTTCTTTGTAAGACTGCATTAGCTTCCAACATTTATTCTTTGCATTTTGCTTTTGGGAGTTCCTTTAATGAGAAAATTATTTTGGTGTTATCTTTCTGGGATATTTTTATCTTTTTATCACAAACACAGCCTTTGTTTATGTTGGCAAGTTCACCTTCACGAAACTCTTCTGGCTGCCTGTCTCGTGACTGCCAAATGTCAGTAGTGCCAATGCTCCCACCATCAATATTTTTTAGAACCCCATTTATATTCTATGTGAATTTCACCTCCATTGTTATATATTTTTGGTTTTCGCTGATTTTCATTTTTGTTAGCCAGCCCCCTCTTTTTATTAGCTATTTTTCAAAAATGTGATGAAAGTTTGGCACTGAGAGACAAAGAGTTAACACGAATATGTACTTTACTGCCTGTGTGTAAACTGAACAATGGATGTGCAGTGACTAGTCACTAGCACCAAAAGAAGCCATGGAGTAGGTTACTGATCACGATGTCACCTGTGATTTACATAGTGATCTGTGCACTGAAGGGCTAGCAACAAAATTTGTAATTTATGCAACTATAATTACCATACCATGGTAATTGAAATTTGAGCCATGATTTTGGGGAACTTGTGTTATTTTAACAGATTATAGTAATTAAAATTTGTGCATATCTCAACCAAATCCAGAAAGAACTGCTTATATCTCTTGGTTAAAGTAACCCATAACAGGAGTGCAAATACAAATATTGACTTAGTTTAATCAGGATGCAGCTTCAGAGCCTGTTCCTCGGTCCCAAACCACATTATTGGTACAGATCATCAGAAAGGCTGCAGAGGACAATGTCCCACCCACATGTCCCTTTAAGTTCTTGACTGTGAAGTGCTTGCAAAGCCAAAAAGTTTGGTCAGTATAAAATTTCAAAAATCAACCTAAACTTTAAAAGAATTTAGAGAATGAAGTAGACTGCTATTTTATACCATACACAAAAATTAACTAAAAGTGGATTAAAGACTTACATATTAAGACCTGAAACAATAAATAGGAGGAAATACAAATACTAAACTTGAGGACCTTGGTCTCAGAAATACTTTCATGAACTTGACCCCAATGGCAAAAATAAATGAATGCAACTAAACCAAACTAAAAACTGTCTGCACAGCAAAATAATAATAATAATAATAATAATAATAATAATAATAACTACAACAACAACGAAATGGGACAAGATTTTTTCAAATAGCTTTGATAAGAGACTAATATCCAAGTTCAACAACAAAATAAATTCTATTAAAAAATAGGCAGAGGACCTGAACAGAAAATTTTCTCAAGAGACATACAACGCCCTGGCTGGTGTAGCTCAGTGGATTGAGCGCGGGCCTGCAAACCAGAGGATCGCGATTCGATTCCCAGTCAGCGCACATGCCTGGGTTGCAGGCCAGTTCCCAGCAGGGGACACACAAGAGGCAACCGTACATTGATGTTTCTCTCCCTCTCCCCTACCCCTCTAAAGACAAATAAAAAAAAAATCTTTAAAAAAAAAATAAAAGAGACATACAAATGTCCAACAGATATACAAAAAGATGCTCAACATCACTAGCTATATGGGAAATGCAAAGCAAAACCACAGTAAGATACCACCTCACACCTATTATAATGCCTATGATTAATTAGACAAGAAATAACAAGCATTGGTGATGTTGCAGAGAAAAAGGAACCCTCATCCACGGCTGGTGGGAATGTGAACTGGGACAGCCACTATGCAAAACAGTATGGTGGTTCCTCAAGAAATAAAAATAAAGCTACCATATGACCCAGCAATCCCCCTTCTGGGTACCTACATATACATTTTGAAAACATTTATTCAGAAAGATATATGTATCCTTATATTTATTGCAGCACTATTCACAGTAGCCAAGACATGGAAACAATCTAAGTGCCCTTCGATGTGTAGGTCAGAGTGGAAATTACTGGGAAGCAAGGGACCCCAATTGAGGCAGAGGACCCCCAAATCCAGCACAGAGACTCCTCCCTTTCTTGCCAAGAAAGGCAGAGGGGTGAGAAAGATGTGCTGAGGCAGCAGATTAAAGCAGCCTGCAGTCTTCAAAGGGAGGGTCTGCCAAGCAAAGGGAACTGCTTGAGGCAAGAGGCTAGTATAAACACAGTGCATTTGGCAGGAGGAGGGACAGAGAGCTCCTGGGGTTGAAACCAGAGCTGGGGCTTAATAGCTCACAGCACTGGAGCTACTAGCTTGTGACACAGGCTACTCAGCACCTGGTGCTCACTTGTGCTGTGGTAACTGGATGCCTGGAAAAAAGGTGCAAAGGCAAACCCAGAGTGACTGGAAAAATGGGGCAAAGGCAAACATGGCCATTGGCTAAAGAGCCGGACACTCCCACTGGCTTCCTGCATGTATGGGATTTTGAGAAGGTCCCTTTTAAAGCAAAGATACAGAGAGACCATGCTTTTGGCTCTGGCTTTTGGCACTGGATACAGGCTCTTGGCTTTCTCTTGTCTGTTGGCTCATGGAGACTTAGCTTGGGACTTTTGGTTGCCTGTGCACTTGGATGCTCTGAGTACTGGCTCTTGCTCCCTACATAGACGGGAGCATTCCTGGGACTGGCAGATGCTGGGCCCACCAGGGGCTTAGGCCTCACAGGGTTGAAAGTCCATTCCTGAAGGCAGGGTACCATGCTGGGATACATGCCTCCCACGGCTCGAGCCTCTGGAACATCATGATCCAGTATAACACAACATATGGTTTCCTGAACCACTGCATGGAGACTGAGAGCAGCAGCCCCAGGATCCAAAAGAGACAGCTGCTTCGAGAAGATGGTGACTCTGAAACCCACAGGTGCACATTCCAGAGAGGATGGAGATCTGTTTGTATGGCAGGCTTAAGCTCCAGAAAGGACAGATAAGGAAATGGGGAACTTCTAAGGGTGGTTTTGGCTTGCAATCTTTTGGGGAGCAAGAAATGTTCTGGGTCTTGTGGGAGAGAAAGGCTGAGAGCAGGAGTGCTCTCAGTGCCCCCCAAAGTGGAACCTTGTTAATCAAATCCTCTTTGTGTTGAAGGAATTCAACACAAATCTTTGGGTCAGGTATTAGGGTGACAAGTGGCCCAACCCTATGCTGCACAGTTAGAGATGGGTGATTTGATAAAGATGTGGTACTGTAACAGGGTGCAGCCAGGTGGCCTTCCAAATAGGGATTTGTAATGGGGTCCAGAATTCAGGGTGTCCAGGAAATATTAAAGTATAGTATGTCCTCACCCCCACAAGTCTGAGCTGAAGGATGGAACACAGGGAGCAGGGCCTTTGAGAGCGGCTTTGCATATCAACAGTTTTGCAAGGAACCTCAGGCATGGTTATTTAACATATCTATAACTTTTAACTGGCTTCTTAGATATGTTAAATAGCTGTGGCCAAGCTTAGAGCCAGGAAAATGGGAGTGACCTCCACACAGGATGTAACTGGGAGACAGCTTTCCCTGGTTGCAGTGCCTGTGCCTGAGTGAAAGCTTGGAGGTGATTCACTCCACACTACAGGGCCATGCCTGACCAGACTTATTATGGAAGCCCCGAAAAGCTGGAAAAAAAAATATATGGGAATGCTGGCAGGTGTAGCCAATTGTGGGAGGAGTCAGAAATGGGGCTGCAGAGGAAGATTCGCACTGGGGTTTAAACCCAGATGCAGCAGCCGTGAGAGGTTTGGGACCTCACAGCTTTTGGTGAGAAAGGGAGAACCCACAGCTTTGGGGCTCCCTTTGCTACGCCGCTTAGGAAGCTGGGAAGCAAGATGTAGCAGCGATGCAGAGCTCTCTCTTAGCAGTTTGGAAGAATGCAAGAGAGATGCTACAGGAAGGAAAGGGGTGAAAGGACTCTTGCTGGTGGGCCATGAGAAGGCGCCACCCAGGTTTGGATTAAAAACTGGAGATCCCGGTGATACAACCGATAGTGCTAGGAACCACAGGAGGCCTGCCAGCTGAGCACAGATTACTGGCAAGACCTGGGGGCTACCAAGCCATAGACTTCTATTTCTTTTCCTGACATACGGTACCCCAGACTGGGCAAAGGGGGGAAGGAAAGACTGTGTGTGTTTGTGGGTGTTTTAAAGGACTCTGGGGTTTTAATGAAACCATTAAGTCATTACTCTTAAGTCTATATAACTTTGGAATAAATAATTCTTTTCCTTTTCACCAATCTCTGACATTGAGAGCTATAATTCCCTGGTGTCAGGCAAGGCGAATTTAGTACAGGGGGACCCTGGGAAAAGGGGGCTCCATTCGGTATAGGTTCGATAAATCGTTTGTTTCTCTCCATGGGTCTATTCTGTAACTACAAGTGTTCAATGGAATACTATTTAGCTGCAAGAAAGAATGGTGTACTACTATATGCAACAACGTGCTTGGATCTTGAGAGTATCATATTAAACAAAATAAATCAGGCCCATCTATACTGTCACAAAGGGTAAAATTATTTTATGGTCCAGTAGTACAAATGGACATGGACAATGGTGTGGTTATTTGGGAGTGTGGTAAAGGGACTAAACGGTAATGGAAAAAGGACAACAAAATTTAAATAAGTCAGATGGAAAAGATATTATTTCTCTCATATGTGAGATATAAAACAGAAAGCAACAAATAAACAAAAAAAAACCTCTTAGACATACAAACAGCATGAAGGTTATTGTGGGGGCAGAGAGAGGTGAGGGCAGGATAAAAGGGTAAAAGGGATAATATATGGTGACAAAGGGAGACTAGACTATGGGTGGTGAGCACACAATGCCATACACAAATCATGTATTATAGAATAGTACACTTGACCCCTGGCTGATGTGGCTCAGTGCTGGCCTGCAAACTAAAGAGTCACTGGTTCTATTCCCAGTCAGGGCACATGCCTAGGTTGTGGGTCAGGTACCCAGCAAGAGGCACATAAGAGACAACCACACATTGATGTTTCTCTCCCTCTCTTTCTCCTTCCTTTTCCCTATTTCTAAAAACTAATAAAATCTTTAAAAAAAGAATAGTACACTTGAAACTTTTATAATGTTACTAATGAAGGTCATCCCTATATACATTTAACTTTAAAAAAGGACTTGAGGCATGTGACATACATCAAATATATAACTAATGTATCAGAAACAACAAAAGTTTGGTATTAAAAGCCTGGTATGAAAAATTATCTAAGTTAGTCATCAGTTTCACTATAACACCTTCACTTTAAATCCTGCTGCGTATTAGATGACATCTTCACACATTCTCTAGGATTTTTTTGTTGGATCTATGATTTATATACACTTACAGTTTTCTGAACCTATCTCCACATTTTGAAAATGCCCCCCACGTTCAATCTACTTTGTTATATGGGAAGAAACACTCGTGTACATGCACACACGCACTCTCCCTCCATTGCACAGCTAGGGTGCTGGTCTGGGACATGGCAGACATTCCCCAGGTGTAGGCAAAGGCAGAGCCAGCACAGCAGCTTGGGAACGGATGGTGGCGGCTCTGAGTTTCACAGCAGCAGCTTTTTTATTGTGACAGGGTTGCTATGGGGTGAAGACGAGTAGAAGCAGCCACTTCCTTATCTTCCCTGTTAGCCAGGCTGTTTCCCATACGTGTTGATATAAACTCAGACATAGCTAGTTTCTCCATCTCTCCTAATGAATGTTTGGGTTAACCAATAGTCTGTGATAAATGTCTGTCTAATGAACTAGCTAGTGCCAACTCCGTCTGCTGCAATCAGATATCCAAACCTATGTTGTATTGCTTCACCTGCTTGCACTTTTCATGGATATGCAATCCCTTCTCCTGAACTATCTGACCTGGATTTAGTGTATTTTAAGTGACCCTAATAACTGATATCTCCTTTTATGAGTTATCTCTCTCATTAAAATATTGCAGTACTCCACAATTTATTTCCACTCTACAGTTTTTTGCTTGTACTTTCTAATTCTGAAACTGTCCTGAAAAAAATACCTGTGATATGCTAAGAATTTGATAGGGGACTCGAGACTTCAAAAATTTCAGTTTAAGGTAAATAGTTATAAGCCTAGAAAGTAATGCATATGTTAAAGCTTTTGTTTCAGAAACTACAGATAAGGCCCATCCTGGCTCCAGAGACAAATAGCCGACCTCCTGGGGCAATGCTAAAGATTACCACCTGAGGACACGTGGAGGCATCCAGGTCTTTGTGTTCCAGGGAGAGACAGATGACCACCGCCCCTGGGAACAGCTAACTGCCCAGGGTGAGAAACGGTAGTTTTTTTATTTAATTTTCCCTGAATTTTAAAACCCTTCACCACACTTTGTTCTTTGTTATAAAAGTCTGGCCTGGAAAGAAAATATTAGATGGCCTGTTAGGGTACGAACCCGCTGTCTTCTCAGATCGCCAACCACCTGAATAAAGCGTCCATAAAGATTCAATCTCTGTCTCTGCTTATTGGGTTTGGTAGTGACAGGCAGCCTGAACACTGGTGTCTTTTCCGGTTTCAAATTGATTTAAAAACAATTTATGCTTTTTGATCTGATTGACTTTTACAGACTTATAGACTCCCTTCCTTCCAAAATGTCTTGGTTTACTAATTCAGCTTTGTTCCTCTCCCTCATCTCAGAATAAGTCTGTCTCTTGCTTGTTCTGTTTCTTCTTTCTGTCATTGTTTCTTTTAAAAAATTACCTCTATTCCTAGATCTTGCATTAAGTGCACTCATTTCCTCATGATAATACTGTCATGCAGTAATATCTACATAGAAGAATTATGGTAAAGTTTGGGACTATCGATTGCCATTCACCTGGCACATTCATGCCATGTGGTACTTGCTTAGTAAGCACCAAATCTATCACACTGCAAGTCATCTTTCTTCCCTCCTTCTTCTTTCTTATTCTCTCTAATATTCTAATATTAAACTGTACTTATATGAAATAGGTTGCTTCTAATTTAAAGTAACAAAAATTACAACTAAAATATGCTTAACACTAGTAAAGCTTTTATTTTTATCCACATAATTGGAAACACTGTTACATGAGGTTTCCAGTCACTGGCTCCATATCTGTGTTGTGTTCTTTGTAGTTATTTCCATGGTGTTTCTCTTGCAGTTGTGTTGATGGGAGAGACCTGGTTCTTCTTGCTGACACATGTAAAGAATTACAGATCAGCAAATCTATTAGAATGTGATCATTTTATTAGTGACCTGCTCCCATGGAAGAGAATGGGAGTAGGTAGAGTGGTGGGTGAAAGGCAAAGTTTCAGGGCAAAGTAAGAGCCGCTGAAGACCAGGATGCTCATTTTACCCTGCTTCTGAAGTCTAAATCCACATGCCAATAGATTACCATAGAAGCATAAAAGGAAGTTCTCAAATTGCTCAGAATGAAGTCTACACATACCTATATTCTAATAATCCCCTGTCTTCCCAGTATAATAATAATATATTAATAATGATACTGAAGGAATGGGGTGTTTCACCTTCATGTGCCCCCACATCTTCATCTGTCATTCAACTTCCCAGATACTCATACATAGTTCATATGTGTGTTAAACAAGTTAAATCTTATAAAAAGTAGTTTAATTACCCAGTAAGGGAAAGACTTACTTGTTAAGAGCTTGTTACTGTGACTTGAATTCCTTTCCTGCTCCTCTTTCTATTGTTTAACCATAAGTCTTGGCCTTTGTTAGTTGTGACATTAAAATTAATTGGGATCAACAATAAGTCAAAGAAACCTTAAATATTTTTAAAAGGTTAGTCTAAAACAGCACTCAGAAAACAATTCCTTGCCTACTGTAATTTCTTGCTTGGTTGCACAACAATTTTCTGTCAACAGTTGAATTGTTGGGGAGCTAAAATATTTCTAGAGGTTGGTCATACACCTAAATTCATCCTTTTTTTTAAAGTTACTTTTATATTAACCATAGAATTGTTATTTTATTTCCTTGGTGGGTATTCTTTTTGGACACTTTAGTTTCTCTATGTAGAATATTTTGAAAAACACACAAAGCAGAGAACCTATATTTAAAAAAAGATTTAACCTCAGCTGTGCACAATGAAATCCAACCTACTCCTCAGGTCATGATACATTGTTGTAGCTTACGCATGTAAGGTTTGTCTCTTGGTCTATTTACTCTCCACCCTCACCCATCTACTTCTTTCTCATAGCTACCAATTCTAATATTTTTAGCCTTCCTTCCCCATTTCTTCACTTCTTTCACACTATATTTTATGATCTGAAAACATGCTAGTTTCTTTCTGGCTTCCATCTGTTGCAGTTACAATGTCCCACGGAACGTGACTCGGACCTCCTAGCCACTGCCCCTTAGAATGGAGGCACAGGCCGCCCTCATCTTTGCGCTTCCACAGCCAATGCCACATGGGCATTTCTTAACGATCCCTGTGGAAATATGTGTGGGATCACTTTGCGTATGATTTGGCATATGTAATTTCACTCAGTATAGCCAACTTGCTTTTCAGAATGTTTGCACCAGTATGCTCTAACAGCCAGCCTTCAGACCAGCGCTTATTACTATATACTTTTTTACTTCTGCCTTTTAGGTGAGTGTAAAACTCAGAAATAGGCAGCGTTCGACTGTTGTTTGAAACATATCAAGTAATGGCATCAGCTTAGGAATTCCACACTGACTTTCAAGAATGGAAATGAATGCTTTCTACCATATGAAATGGAAGTGATTTCCAAAAAAAGAAGGAAAGCCGAGACACTGTGGTTTCAAAGGGCTCAACGGAGAGAAAAGACCTCTAGCTATAAATATCAATTTTTTGTTTCTCCAAATTATTTTATACTAATGTTGCCTTTTTTATTGCTGTGGATTAATATACTAGTGTCAATGCCTGCCACCAGGGATGCTGAGGATCCTGGTGTGGACACTGTCACCCACATCAGCCACCAATGCTTCTGGCAGACACACGACTTGAATACCAACCAGTATTATATATGCCCTGCAAAGCTAGCACTAGTGCCGTACATGACTGCCATACCACTGTAACGAGAGAGCTCGCCACCAGTGCTCCGAAGGTCAATGTCGTCATCGTTAGCATCAGCAGCACTGTCAATGGCACTCAGGGCGGGTGTCATACCAGCCTCTACTCCCCTGGCACCAACGCGCGAGTGACCTAACACCCAATCGCTGCACAACCCGATGCTCTTCAGATTCATATGAGATTTTTTAATTTATTTTTCACTTAGGTTTAATTGTATTTTCTAAGATAAGAGACTTTTTCAATATAGGTTTGTAATGCATGAAGAATTAATTTGGTTCTTGAAATAAACTTGTTTTCTTTGTTCCTTGGCCCCATAGTGAATAATAATAATAATAATAGCTTCCATCATGCTCTTTATTTCTTGCATAACCAGTTGTGAGGTTGTTAAGTGCCAAGGTAGGCCTAGTTAACAGAGGGAACAAAACTGTTTTTTTTTTCCTCCTTTGGTGGCAGGGGTGCTTGCTACAGAAGGCAGTAAGAATTAATAAGTAATATAAGAAACGTACAGATAAAAGTATTCTTCAGAGGAAAAAAGTGTTTTAAGTATTTTTTCATCTTTAGAAAGTAGTAAAAATTTTAATATTTCATAGGTGAAGTAAAAAATGACTTTCATATAAAATATTAATACTAACACACCAAATAACTCATAAAAATTTAAATTGAAGTGACTGAAATTATATTTTTATTTGGAATACAAGGTAAGAGATGAAATAGAAATTAAACGGTGACAATAACATAATTAATTAAAACACAATAGACAGAAACTTCCAGCACGTTCTTGTCCAAAATCTCCAGGAGAAAGACAGGTCTTTCAGAGTTTGGACCTTGCTTTTTAGTATTGCTGAAACATTTGACTTTGGAAATAAATATTATAGTCTTAGATACTGTTTCTTCAATTTGATTTTAATATTTGAGACCGCATAACAATGTTGATTTAAATTATTGTGATTTCAGTGTTATTTAAATATGTATAAACATAAAGCAAATTGTAAACTGCTAATGTTATAGCTTATATACAGCCATAAAACTACAAATGCATACATTAAGTAAAAGAAATAAAAACTACAATACAATTCAAACTAACAACATTTATTTAAAGTGTCAGTGGAGGATTTTTCTGAACTAAATTGACACTCACCATAGAAATGTGCTGTTGAGTTCCATGGTGCAGAGTCAACATTTCCCTACTCCCCTAGGCCTCTGGAAAACTCAGCTTCTCAGATTTCCCTATCTGAGGGACAATGGGAACTTTATTTGTAAACAGCTATGAATCAGTTGGATGTCATTTGGCACAAAGTAGTCTTTTACTTATTCAGTTTTCTTCTTTTATTTTCTAAATGCCCTAAGATACTAATTAAAGGCATCCTTTTGGTGCCAGCATAATTCCAAACACAAACAAAAATGCTGATTCAGAAAAACTATGGAGTCACTGGGTATAAGTAGGCCATCCTGATAGTCTGAGTGTACACTGATTTGTTTATATCATTGAAATAAATACGCCTCTTCTCACACACACCTAGTTTAATCTCAAGATCAATTCATTACTTCTTATAATTTAGGAGAGAGGCAGAAGGATATACAAAACATTAATATGCACAAAAACTAGAGCACTAGCAGTGAATGATCATGGAGGAGAGTGAAAATGTTAATGTGTAAAGCTGGAAAAGTTTATTAAAAGGTATCCTATTGTTTTCTGTTTGTTACCAAATACCTTTATTGAGCATCAGTCTTTCACTGTGTATAGTCCTACAGAAACTGTCATTGAATGGTAAATGATTCATTTTGCATATACTCAAGGAAAAAACCTAGCACAAGATAGTTATTCAAAATATTAGGTATTATAAAAATTAGGTCTTTGTAAATAATAGTTAATGGATTTGATATACCAAATATATACCTGGCTTATTGAAATGACTCTTTGGGAAAAGCTGTTCAGCCTATAAACTTTAATTTTACGTTTAAAACAAGGGGAAGTTTAAAATCATCTCACCTTCCAACATCTCATTAGTCTACTGCCCTCAGAGTTATTTTCAACCTTGTGTTGATTAGAGTACTCGACATAGAAAAAAACAGAGTGCAACTCTAGAAAAATGTTAGCAAAAATAAATTGATAAGGAGGGTATTGTGTAGCTGATGAGATCAGAAATATAAGACAATAATTCTGCCATCACACAGAACAAAATCAAGGGATCTCTGACTCTATAGAGAGGCCTAAAAAATCCCTAAGCTCAGTAAGTAAATTCCAATTATTTGCTGTACTTGCCTTGCTTTATTCAATATTTAAATTTCTGGTAGAGTTAATCTAAATTTCCTAACCTGAATTTTAAGTCCTCTTCCCTACTTGGAGGTCTATTAATTATAATTAGCTGTTTGTGTATTTTATATCTGAATCCCGCATTAGAGTCTAAATGCAATAAGAAAGAATATTTTCTATTTGGTTTACAACCGGATCTCCAGTGCCTGTATCAGTGTCTCGAGAATAGTTTCAGCTTCTTAAGAAGTGGCTGGGAAAGCTAATGAGCTTTTTTTGCTTTGAATGCCCTAGTCAAGAGGTTCTATCCTCTGGACTAGGGAGAGAGTGCTTTGATTGACAGTCTTACAAACTGATTATCCATGGTAAAATCAGGGACCAATATCAGAGATAGAAGGAATTAATGCTGGGAAAGCAACAAAAGAAGAGGAAAATAAACGTTTATTAAAAACAACTACCAATTGATATCAGGGTAAAAGGGCTTTTTTCAGACTCTTTGTTGCTGTCTTCTGTGTAGTCTTTAAGCATATTTTTCTTTTTCCTTGGCATGAAATATAATATTTAAAAAGATATAAAAATTCAAATTAATGATATAAGCTTCCAATTTCAGACATTTTTAAGAAAGCATTTTTAAATAACAAGTAAAATAAGTGATAAAGTGCTAAAAATATATTAAAATTAAAATTTTAAAAGTGCAAACAAAATCTGGTTCTTTAAAAAGACAAAATTGACATATCTCTGTCTGGTGGTTAGATCAATAGAACCAAAAAGAGTGCCCAGAAAAGACACACACACAAAAATAGTTGAACTAATTTTTTAAAAAAGGAGCAAAGGCGATTCAATAGAGAAAACAGTTATTCAACATATGCTGTAACAATTGGATATCTACATGTAAAAGTATATATTTAAACACAAACATTAATAGTTAAAAAATAATACAAAATGGATCTTAGATCTAAATGTAAAATGAAAAATTATAAAACTTCTAGAAGACAGGAGAAAGTGTAGGTGATCATTGGTTTGGCGGTAAATATTTCAATACAACACAGAAAGCATAATTCATGAAAAAAATTGGGTAGTGGAACATTAAAAATAAGAACTTTTGGTTCAATCTTCAGTCAAGACTTGTACAGGAGGCAACCAAACAATGTTTCTCTCCCTCTCTCTCCCTTTCTCCCCTATACCTTTCCTCTCTGTCTAAAATTAAGAAACATATCCTTGGGCGAGGATTAAAAAAATAAAAAACATTTAAAAATAAAAACTTTTGCTCCAGTCTTATAATACATAAAATTCTTAAAACTCAATAATAAGAAAACAAACAAAGTGGGCTAAAAAGGTCTTCATCAGTGAGAATATTAAAATGACAAATAAACATAAAAAGATGCTGAGCATCATGTATATTAGAAAATTGCAGACTAGCAGTCAAGATGGAGATATAGGAAAACACAGCTTGCCCTCCACAGCAAAAATTACAACTAGACTACAAAATAAATATCACTCAGAATCATCAGAAAATAGAGTTGTATGGAAGTCCAACAACCAAGGAATTAAAGAAACCACATTCATCCAGATGGGTAGAAGGGGCGGAGACCCAGAGAAGCACAGAGGGATGCAGAGAGGCACTGAGATGTAGAATGGGTGGTCCCACACCCACGTGTGGTAGATAGAAACTGGGAAGCATACCTCAGGGATGAAGAATCTCAGCCCCACACCAGACCATCCAGCCCAGGTTTCCAGTACCAGGAAGATAAGTCCCCATAACTTCTGGTGATAAAAACCAGTGGGGGTTGGGGTAGCAAAAGAAACTGCAGGATTCTCAGGAGTCTCCCCTTAAAGGGCCCACAACAGACTTAGGACTTATGTAGACTCACTCCCTCTGGGCTTCAGCATCAGGGCAACAGCTGGAAGGGCACCAGTGGCATACAGAAAAAAATCGAAGTGACTGGCATCAGGATGAGTGCCAGGAGACAGTTTCCTCCTGGAAGAAACTCCAAAGGCCAGGCAGTGGCATTGTCCCCTCTTTGAGCCTTCCCCCACACAGAGCCATAGAGCGGTGACATGGGTTGCCCCACCCTGGTGATTACCTAAGGCTCTTCCCCATCCAGCTTACTGGTGCACTTTTCTACAATAGGCCATGCTACTGAGACAGGGAGTTAAAGCAGGGAGAATGAGGGAAAATGTACAGGGATTAAGAAGTACAAATTGGTAGTTACAAAATAGACAAGGGGATGTTATGAACAGTATAAGAAATGGAGTACCTAAAGAACTTATATGCATAACCCATGGACAGGAACTGAGGTGGGTATTACTGGAGGGAATGGGGGTACTGGGTGGAGGGGAACAAAGGGGAAAAATTGGGACAACTGTAATAACCTAATCAATAAATCATATTTAAAAAAGGAAATTGCAAATTCAAATAGCAATGAGATACCACTACAAACCTATTAAAATGGCTAAAATTTGCAACTTTGACACATCATGCCCTGGTGAGAATGTGGAACAACAGGTACTCTTATTTATTGCTGGTGAAAATTGTAAAAGATGCAGCCACTTTGGAAGGCACTTTGGCAGTCTGTTGGAAAGCTGAACAGTCAGCATATGATTCAACAATTGTGTCCCAGATATTTAACAAGCAAGTTGAAAATTATCACACAAAAGCTGGCACACAAATGTTTCTAGCAACTTTTAATACTACTCCCAAAACTTTAAGAAACCAAGACATCCTTCAGTAGGTGAATGGATTAAAAAAAAAAAAAAAAAAAAAAAAAAAAAACTGTGGTACACCCCTACAATGCACTATTATTTAACAATAAAAAGAAATGAGCTATCAAGCCATAAAAATACATGGAGAAAATTTAAATGCATTTTGCTAACTCAAAAAGGCAAGTCTGAAAAGGCTACATATTATACATATTAAGTGAGTCCATCTATATTACATATTGGAAAAGGCAAAACTATAGAGAGTAAAACATTTAGTGGTATCCAGAGGTTTTGGTGGGAGTGGGTGGGGATGACTAGGTAAATGCTTTAGCACAAGGCATTTACAGGGTAGTAGAACTATTCTGTATGATGCTATAATTGTGGATAAAGAGCATAATGTATTTGTCAAAACACATGAGACTACAACATAGGGTGAACCCTAAGGTAAAGTATAGACTTTAGTTAATAATACATATCAACATTGGTCTGTCAAATGTAACAAATCCAGCACACTAATTCAGGGTATCAGTTAAATAATAGAGCAAACTGTGTGGGAAGGAGAATATATATATAAGAACTTAATTATCTTTATTTATTTTTTCTGTAAACCTAAAACTTTGTTTTTATTTATTTTTACACTTTTTAATTAAATCTATGGAGGTGACATTGGTTAATAAAATTACATAGGTATTAAGTGTACATCCAGGTATTAGGCTACATCTGTATATTGCACCAGTGTTTACCACCCAAAGTCAAATCTTTTCCTGTCCCCATATATTTGACCCTGTTTACACTTCACTATACTCTCACCTCCCAAATTAAGTATATTAATTAAAAATAGTCTATAATTGATATTGATCTTCTGAAATGAGACTGAATTAAAGAAATTAGATGGCACTTGGTTAGACACATTAATTTGAACGCTTCAATTTGAATTTAAAATATTTGATAAATACTATAGCACTAGAGATTTCAGGATTGTGGATGAGAGGAAGAGAGAGAGAAGCATCACTGTGGAGAGAAACATCAATCAGTTGCCTCCTGTATGGACCCAGACTGGCAACTGAACCTGCTACCTAGGTATGAGCCTTTTGGTGTATGGGACAATGTTCTAGCTAACTTGCCACCCAACCAGAGCTATTTCTTAAAAAACAATTTATGGCAATTTTGTTTCTCTACCTAAGGAATGCTAGTAGATTTTAGGATATTTGACTTTGTCCAGTGCATTCTTCTCCTCTCATTGCCACTTTCATTTAGTAGACACGCCAGAATGCAGTAATCCACTTCAGTACTATGGGCATTATCACCTATCTTTCAAAAGGTGTTTAAATAATTGAACTTTTTTTAGTAGAATATTATCAAAACTTGAAATGGCATGGTTGGCTAATTTAAGAAAAAATATTCTGAAAGCTGTATTATCAAGCTTGTTAAGATCACCCACCTAAATATGGAAGCCTCTCTTGTGGTTTATCTACATTTGGTACTTTATTTTTTTAACATTTTTTAATTGTTGTTCTATTTCAGTTGCCCCAATCTTTCCCCTTTACCCTCCTCCATCCATCCTACCCCTGCTTCAGCAGTCAACTCCCACCCTGTTGTCCATGTCCATGGGTCATACATATTCTTTGACTTCCCTTTCATTCCACCATTATCTCTCTCTCCCTCCCTTCTGGTCACTGTCAGTTTGTTCCATGTTTCCATGCCTGTTGTTCTATTTTATTCATTAGTTTACTTTGTTCATTAGAGTCCTCTTATAGGGGAGATCATATGGTATTTGTCTTTCAACTGGTTTATTTCAAATAGCATAATATTCTCCAGTTCCATCCACGCTGTCACAAAAGGTAGGAGTTCTTTCTCTCTTTCTGCTGTGTAGTATCCCATTGTGTGGGTGTAGCACAACTTTTTGATCTACTCATTAATGATGGGCACTTAGGCTGTGTATTACTTCATGGAAAGACAATCCAAAGTTGTATTCCTTGCAGACCCATTAGTGATATGCTACAACAAAATCAGGTATCAATTAAGAGTCTCAGTAGGTAAGATGTGACTATCTGTAATTGTTCAAGTAAATCTGATGCCAAACACTCCCTCTTCTAAAAGGAATAAGTTTTCTCATGTGAATTTCCTACTTAGCTCCAAAGCACATAGAAAAGTGAAAGCTAATCATTCTTGAAGTAGGTGACCCCTGCCCTACTGACTCTTTCACAAAACTCACTTTAATATAAACACCCATATTCTCAGAAGTTAATTAATATCACATGCCATCAGAATATGGGTGATTGATATAACATTAAAGTTACTATCAATTGGTCTCAGATTAGTCCTTAACCTGTGTTGTGGATCAGGTGATTTTCAAACTGAGGATAATGTTTTTTGTTTCTTTCTCTTTTTCCATTTATGCTTGCTCTCTCTCTCTCCATATATATAAAATGAAGTTTGTCCAAAAGGTATCCAGCCATGTAATATGAAAAATAGAGACATTTCTTGAAGAAGATACAAGGTACAAAAATCATTGTACTTAGGTCAATGACATCTCAGTCCCCTTCAAAGTAGGCACCTTGGTACCTCATACAGTTCTACCAATCACCATGAGCCGTCTTGTCGTATTTTCCTGAATCTCATTGATGGTCAGAAAGGTGATTTTAGTTTTGGGAAAAGCCAGAATTCGCAGAGCACCAAATCTGGGCTGTAGTGGGGCTGAGTCACCTGGGTGATTTGATGTTTTCCAAAAAATTCTGCACAAGACGTGATGCATGAGGAGGTGCTTTGTTGTGATGAAGCTGCCCACCACCAGTTGCCCATAGCCTCAGCCTTCTGAATCATCCAAATAGTTTCCACAGTGGAATGTTTAAACATAATGCAAGATTTGATGCAGATTTGTTGCTCTACTCACTCAGTCATTTTGAATACAACAGCCACACAGTACACATCCTCACTGAATGATGTCTACTGCCCGCACTGACCAGTAAGATGATGTCGTCATTATTCATGCATGTGCATTCCAGTCCATTGTCCTTGACTGCCAGGTTGCATCAGTATTGCACAAATAATTTTTGTTATATTGACAATGGCTGGAATTTTCTGGATAGACCTTCATGTATATATATACTTTCACCTTTTTCAGTTAACTTTTACCAGGCTATAGGTCTTCTTTTAATTGTAAAAAACAACTCAGGTGATCATATTTCTTGGGCGCCAAAATCTGTTTTAGGAAGTTGAAGTATATGCAAGGAAACAAAATTAATTACCTGTGCAACTCACTTGCATTTTATGAAACAAACTTCAGTGCAAGGGCTCAACATAAATTTAATCCAAATGTTTACTTATTGTATCTCTTTCAGTTTTGCACCTTGCCATCAATATTGATAAGAAACTATTTTATTAAACTCAGAAACTGAGATTCAGAGACCCTAATACATTTTTTCTTCGTCTTCATTGTTTAGAAAAAAAGAGAATATGAGTCCAAAGGAAAAAGAGAAGTCATTTCAGGAGGAATAAGAGAGTGTTTCTACACTCTAATCATCTTCCGAATATTTTCTTTTCCCACGGTGTCACAAAAATCAATGAAGCCTCTCCTGGAGCTGGGAACCAACTAGATATTTTTATTCTTGATTGTGGAGACCATTTCTAATCAGTAGCCATTGCAAACCTTCCAAGACATTTGAGCAGATAAATATCCTTTCTATCTTCTGTATTTTATCTGTAACCAATAGCAAGAGAAAGAGAAATTAGGAGAAAAGCAAGCAAGAAAGTGGATATAGTTAAACTTCACAATTGATTAGAAAACTTTGTATAGTGCAAAAACAGATCACACTTTCTAGAGACGTTTGACAACACAATAGGGAGTCAGTGTCAGCCATGACAGCTATGTCAAATGTCATGTCAAGACTGAAGTAGTGAGTGTAATGGGAACACTTTTAGAAGGGGCCTGGAACTTCCAAAATCACAAGTCTGCACACTTGGATAAGGACTCCATCTGGACAACCATATGAATGGGACCTTCACCCCTTGTGGGCTTTAACTCAGAACTCTCGGCCCTGGCCGTGTAGCTCAGTTGCCTAGAGCATCCTCCCAATTTACCAAGGTTGAAGGTTCCATCCCTGGTCAGGACACATACAAAAATCAATCAATGAATGTATAAATAGATGGAACAATAAATCAATGTTTTTCTCTTCCCTTCTTTTCTCTACAAAATCAATAAAAACAATAAAATAAAATTAAAAAAAAAGAACTCAAGGCTCCAACCACCCAATGCTCTTGAGCTTGGCTATACCTTGGGTCATGCTCAGAGCCCCGCCAGACTTCCACTTCACCAGACACATGCCACCACTGTGGCTGTCTGGTTTTAAAATACCCCCCTCTCCACCTGCAAATTCCTCTAGGGACTGAGATTTCACTGGGTGCTTGCTCTGCTCATCTCAGTCATGTAAGCTCCTCCCTTATGTGTGTAATTTGTGTTTGAGTCTATTGGTTACCAAGGGTTGTCTCCGCTAATAAACTTGGCATTGTGGAAAGACAAAAATATGTGTGAGTGACTTTTTTCAGGGATGCTCCTTTGCTCATGATAAAGATCATCTACATTACACCCACATGTATATACATACACACATGTATTCAGATAGATATACATATACATTCTTGGAACTGCATGTGTTCTGTGTATGAAAGACACACTGTGGAAGACGAAGAACAAAAAATATTATAAACCTTGTTTTTAAGGAGGCAAAAATCTATTAAAGGGCACATGCAATTAAACTAAAATTATGATGAAATGCTTAATAGAAGACCTCCAGTTAGGTTCAAAAGTAGCACAGTGATGAATTTTGCCTGAGGTCATGGAGACAATCATTAAAAGATACATATTTTGGGTGGAACATGAATCAGAGTTCTTAATAAAGGTATGTAGTGGGACAAGAGTGTTTTGGGAAGACAGTTGTGTGAGCCATTCCAGTAAATTATCAAACCTTAGAGGTGTCATGGAAACCCCTGGTTTTGTAGCTAGTTGATCAAAAGTGCAGGTAGCATAGGGATCCCATATGTGGCTGTCTTCTGAAGTGGGGGCAGTCTTGCAGGCCCATGCCAATAAATCTATTAATCTAACACCAGCTCCAGGTGGTTAGCACAGATTGATTTGTATTTCAGCACAAGAGCTGGTATCAGAACATAGACTCTCTTATAGTTGATAGGACTATATTGTGAAAAATATAAGAATAGATCAGATATGACTGAATTCTGAAATAGCAGGAATACTGGTGGTTTATAATTTTGTTGGACTTTAATATTTTAAATGTCATTGAATTGGATATTTATTGCCTCTGTGTACAGTTAAACCTCTTTCAAAGAATGAAAAGTACTGATCGATATGACCTTGATATTCAAGAAAAAATAAAAGCACAGAATATGTAACAAGGCGCTGTATCTAGATTATGAAGATAAACTACAGGGAAATAGGAATATTTGTCAGATAGAAAAATAATCTTTAGCCTAGAAAACAAATAAGAGTATAAAACAAATCACAACCACAAAACCACAATGAAATATCACTTTGCACCTGTTAGAATGACTATTATCGTTTTTAAAGAATTATTGAATTTATTAAGTTGACACTGGTTAATAAAATTATATAGGTTTCAAGTGTACAATTCTATAATGTATAATCTGTACATATTCACCAAAAGTCAAGTCTCTTTCCATCAGCATTTATACCCCCTTTTCCTCTGGTAATCACCACACTGTTGTTTTTTTCAATGAGATTTTTGTTTGTTTCTTGCTTCATGCCTTCTTCACTTTATTCACCCAACCTCTCAACACCCCTCCCTCTCAGAGATGACAGCTTTCTGTATCTATGAGTCAGTGTTTATTTTGTTTGTGAATTTATATTGTTCATTAGATTCTACTTATAAGTGAAATTATATGGCACTTGTCTTTCTCTGACTGGCTTATTTAAATTAGTGTAATACTTTCCACATCCACGCAACTGCAAAAGGTAAGATTTCTTTCTTTTTTATAGCTGAGTAGTATTCCATTGTGTAAATATACCACTTTTTTATCCACTCATCTACTGATGAGCATTTGTGTTGTTTTTAAATCTTGGCCATTGTAAATAACACTGCTGTGAACATAGGGTTGCACTTATCCTTTTAAATTAGTGTTTCAGGGTTCTTCAGAGATATTCCCAGAAATGGAAATGCTGGGACGAAAGGTAGTTTCATGTTTAATTTTTTAGGTAACTCCATACTTCATTCCGCAGAGACTACACCAGTCTTCATTCCTATCAACAATGCACAAGGCTTCCCTTTACCCCACAACCTCGTCAGCACTTGTTTTTTGTTGATGTATTGATGATAGCCATTCTGACAGGTATGAGAAGATACCTCATTGTGATTTAAGTTTTTATTTCTCTGATGATTCATGAAGTTGAGCATCTTTTCACATGTCTATGGACCATCTGTATGTCCTCTTTTTTTAATTGTTGTTCAAGTACAGTTGTCTCCATTTTTCTACCACTCCCCCTACCCCAGCCATCCCCACCTCCCACCCTTGATCCTACCCTCCCTTTAGTTTTGTCCATGTGTCCTTTATACATGTTCCTGACAAACCTTTTCCCTCCCCCCTCCCCCATTATCCCTTCCCATCTCCCCTCTGGTTGTATGTCCTCTTTGGAGAAGTGTCTATCCAAGTTCTTTAGCCATTTATAATTTGGAATGTTTGAATGTTTTTAGTGTTGAGTTTTATAAGTTCTTTATAAATTCTGTGTATTAACTCCTTATTAGATGTATCATTGGTGAATATGATCTTCCATTGACGGGGTTATCTTTTCATTTTGTTAATGATTTCCTTCACTGTGCAAAATCTTTTTAGTTTGATGTAGTCCCATTTATTTATTTTTTTTGTTTCCCTTGCCTGAAGATATATATCGGAAATATATATTGCTACAAGAAATGTCTGAACTTTTACTGCCTATGTTTTCTTCTAGGATTCTTAAGGTTTCGAATTTTACATTTAAGTCTTTAATCCATTTTGATTTTATTCTTCTGTATGATATGAGAAGGTGGTCTAATATCTTTTTTTGCACATTTCTGTTCAATTTTCCCAAAACACTTATTGAATAGACTATCTTTATGCCATTGTATGTTTTTTCTTCCTTTGTCAAATATTAATTGACCATTAAGGTGTGGGTTTATTTCTGGGCTGTCTGTTCCTCTCCAATGATCTACGCCTGCATTTATGCCAGTATCATAGTGTTTTGATTACTATGGTTAAGTAATATAGTTTGATGTCAGGTAATGTGATTCCTCCAACTTTGTTCTCAAGATTGCTATGGTATTTGGGGTCTTTTGTGGCTCCATATAAATTTTTGGAATGTTTGTTCTGTGAAATATACCATTTATATCTTGACAAGAATTGTATTAAATCTATAGATTGTGTTGGGTAGTATGGACATTTTAATGATGTTAATTCTATCCATGAATATGGTATATGCTTCCATTTATTTGTATTTTCTCCAATTTCTTCAGTGTCTTACAAATTTTTGAGTATTGGTCTTTATAGCATTGGTTAGATTTATTCCTAGTGTGTGTGTGGGGGGGGGAGGGTTTGATGCAATTTCAAATCAGATTGTTCTCTTTTGTTTCCCTGATATTTCATTTTTGGTGTATAAAAATTCAACTGATATCTCGGTATTTATTTTGTATCCTACTACTTTACTTATTTTAGTTATCAGTTCTAGTACTTTTTGGTGGAATCTGTAGGAATTTTTGGTAGAATCTTCTCCATATATAGTTTTATGTCTTTTCAAATCATGGAAGTTTTACTTCTTTCTTTGCAATTTGTCTGCTTGTATTCTTCTTGTCTCTATTGCTGTGGTTCGGACTTCCAGTACTATGTTGAATAAGAGTGGTGATAGTCCATATCCCAGTCTTGCTCCTTCTCAATTTTAAGGAAAATGCTTCTGTTTCACCCATTGACTATGATGTTGGCTGTGAGTTTGTCATATATAGCCTTTATTATGTTTAGGTATACTCCCTTTATTCCCATTTTTCTGAGAGTTATTAGCATAAATGAGTGCTGGGTTTTTTCAAATGCTTTTTATGTGTCTGTTGATATGATCATGTGATTTTTAGCCTTCATTTTCTTTATATGGTGTATCACATGTATTATTTTGAGGATATCAAGGGATATTCAAGGGATATTCAAGGGATGCATAACTGTTCATCCCTTAAATAAATCCCATCTTGTAGTGTATGATCTTTTCATGCATTTCAGGATCTGGTTTACTAATATTTTGTTGAAGATTTTAGGATCTCTGTTCATCAAGAATATTGGCCTATCATTTTCTGTCTTTGTAGTATCTGTGTCTAGTTTGGGAACAGGATAACACAGGCCTCTTAAAATAAGCATGAAAGTCTTTTTTTTTCTCTCAAAATTTTTAAATAGTTTGAGAAGGATAGTTGTTGGTTCATCTTCAAATGTTTTGAAAAATTCACCTGTGAATTTATCTGGTCTAGGACCTCTGCCTATTGAGAGCTTTTTTTATTACTAATTCAACTTCATTAGTTGTAATTGGTCTATTTATTTTTCTTTCCTGATTGAGTTTGGAAGATATGTTTCTAGGACTTTATTATGTCCAGATTTTCCAATTGCTGGCATATGGCTTTTCATGTTTTCTTACAATCTGTTGTATGTCTGCAAAGTCAGTTGTAACTTCTCTTTCATTCCTGATTTTATTTGGGTCTTCTGTATTTTTTTCTTTCTTTTTTTAAAATTAATTTTTAGATAAAGGGAGAAAGGGTAGAAGGAAAGGAAAGGCAGACAGACAGACATCAATTTGTTGTTCCACTTATTTATGCATTCATCTGTTGCTTATTTTATATGCCCTGACTGGAGATCAAACATACAACCTTGACCTATCAGGATGACACTTTAACAAATTGGGCTGCAGGGCTCTCTTCTTTTTCTTGATGAGTCTGAATAAAGGTTTTCCAATCTTGTTTATCTTTTCAAAGAACCAGATCTTGGCTTCATTATTTTTTTGTATTATTTTATAGACACATTTTAAATTTCTGGTCTGATCTTTATTAGAATGTTTGTTATACTCACTTTGTGCTTTTTTTGCTCTTTTCTAGTTCCTTTTTAAAACTTTTTATTTATTGGTTTTAGAAAGAGAGAGAAGAAGAGGGAGAGAGAAACATCAATTTGTTGTTCCACTTATTTATGCATTCATTGGTTGGTTCTTCTATCTGCCCTGACCAGGGATCAAACCTGCAATCTTAGCATATTTGAACAAAGCTCTATCAAACTGAATGACCCAGCTAGGACTTCTAGCTACTTCAAGTGTAAAGTTAGATTGTTTATTTGAAATTTTTCTCGATTCTTGAGGTAAGTCTGTAATGCTATGAATTTCCCTCTTGGGATTACTTTTGCTATGTCCCATACATTTTGAGTTGTGGTATTCATTTTTGTTTCAAAATATCTTTGAATTTTTCCTTGATCTTATTGTTAAACCATTTATTACTTAAAACCATTTTATTTAGCTTCCATATTTTTTGTGTGATTTCCAGTTTTTTCTTATGATTAATTTCTGGTTTCATACCATTATGGTCAAAGAAGATGTTTGATATGATTTCAATTTTCATGAATTTTTTGAGACTTTTTTTGTGTCATCACATGTGATTTAGCCTACAAAATGTTCCATGTGCACTTGAAAAGAACATATATTCTGCTGCTTTCAGTTGAAATGCTCTGAAGATATCAATTAAAACCATCTGCAACCTAGATGCCCATCAGTAAATGAATGGATCAAAAAACTGTGGTACATTTACACAATGGAATTCTATGCAGCAGAAAGAAAGAAGGAGCTCATACCCTTTGCAACTGCATGGATGGAACTTGAGAGCATCATGTTAAGCAAAGTAAGCCAGGCAGTGAAAGACAAATACCATATGATCTCACCTTTAACAGGAAGCTAATCAACAAAACTAACAAACAAGCATAATATAACCAAAGACACAGAAATTGAGAACAGGCTGAAAGTCACCATAGAGGAGAGGGGAGGGAATTTTAGGGGAAAAAAGGGAAGGAATTACAGGAACAAGTATAAAGGACATATGGACAAAAACTATGGGGGGGTGGAAATGGGAGGGAGGAGGGGAGGGCTGGGGTGGTGGGTTCGGGTGATAATAAAAGACAGAAAACTGTACAAGATCAACAATTAAAATAAAAATTAAAAAAAAAAAAAACCATCTGCTCTGGTGTGCCATTTAAGGTTGCTGTTTTCTTTTTGTCTTTTTGTAAGTCCTATCCATTGTTGTCATTGGGGTGTTAAAATGTTCTACTGTGACTATATTACCATCAATCTCTCCCCGTATGTGCATCAAGATTTGCTTTACATACTTAGGTGCCCCTATATTGGGTGCATATTTACTAGGGTTGTTGGTTCGTTCCTTTTATCATTATGTAGTGTCTTTCTTTGTCTCTTACTGCAGACCTTGTTTTAAAGTATATTCTGTCAGATATAAACATTGCTATCCCAGTTTTTTTAAATTTCTATTTGTATGAAATATATTTTTTTATTCCATTACTTTTAGTCCGTCATTCATTTTGAGATGGTTTTCTTGTAGATGGCCTATATATGGGTCTTGTTTTCTTATCTGTTCAACTATTTTATGTTTTTTGATTGAAGCATTTAAGGTATTTATATTTAAAGTGATTATAGTGGAACCTTGGTTCTCAAACTTAATTTATTGGGAGGGCAGCTTGAGAAGTCATTTATTCCAAAACCAAACCACACCTGAGAGATATGTGGCTGATCATAAAGGTATCAGCATGAAAGTGTTCTCAGGTGTAGAATCGAAGTTATGTTCAACAACCAAGACATTTTTCTCATAATAACTTTGTTGAGAACCAATTTTTTCAAGATGGAAAATGTTCAAGAACCGTGGTTTGACTATATTTGTGGGTGTGTATTTATTGCCATTTTATTCTGTTAACTGTGTTCTTATTTTTTTTTTTCCATCTTATTCTTCTTTAAAAAGACCCTTTAACAGTTCTTGTAGTTTGGTGGTAACACACTCCTTTAGCTTTTTGTCTGGGAAGCTCTTAATTTCTCTTCAATTATAAATGATAGCCTTGCTGGATAGAGTGGTCTTATTTGTAGATCCTCCTTTTCATCACTTTGAATATTTCATGCCAATCCTTTCTCACCTGAAATGGTTCTGTTGAGAAATCACTGGCAAACTAGAGTTTTCTTGTTGGCAACTAACTCTTTCTCTTGCTGCTTTTAAGATTCTTCTTCTTCTTCTTCTTCTTTTTTTTTTTTTTTTTTTTTTTTTTTTTGTCTTTAACCTTTGCCATTTTAATTATGTGTCTCGGTGTGGGCCTCTTTGGGTTCATCTCATTTGGGACTCTCTGCACTTCTTAGACTTGTCTTTCCTTCACCAGGTTAGGGAAAGTTTCCGTCATTATTTCTTCCAATATATTCTCAATCCTTTTGTTCTTTCACTTATCCTTCTGATACACCTATGATGCAGATGTTGTTATGCTTCATATTGTTCCAAAGGTCCCTTAAGCTATCTCCATTTTTTTAAATTCTTTTTACTTTTCTAATTAGTTCCTGCTACCTTATTTTGTAGATCACTAGTTTGATCCTCTACTTCCTCCAACTGACTATATTCACTAGTGTACTCTTCATTTTGGATATTGTATTCTTAATTATTGGTTCTTTTCTATGGTTTCTGTGTCATTTCTTATGCTTACTATCTCTTTAAGTTCCCACTGATTTCATCAGTTCTTCCCCTAAATTCCTTGAGCATCTTTATATCCATTGAACTGAACTCTATATCTGGTAGCTTGCTTTCCTCCACTTCACTTAGCTTTTTTTCTGAAAGTATCTCCTGCTTTTTCACTTGGGGTATATTTTTAGTCTCCCCATTTTTGTTCTCTCTTTGTATTTGTTTCTATGTATTAGGTAGATCTGCTATGACTTCCAGTCTTGGTTCCAGTCAGGCTGGGGTTATGTAGTAGGTGTCCTATGGGACCCAGTGGCACAGTCTCCTTGATCACCTGAGCTGAGTGCTTAGAAATGTCTCGTGTGGGTTATGTGGGCTCTCCTGTTGTAATTGAGTCTTGGTTGCTATTAGCCTGTTCATGCTCGTTGTTAACCTTCACAGTACATGACTGTGAGAATCAACCCTGATCACAGTGTGTGAGCTGCTTTGCAGATACTGACCACGTGGAGCAGAATTCACCTCAGTAGGTCTTCCTTTGGATATGCTACTTGCGAAGCTCATTACTTCCTGCCCTGATGTTGTCTGAAGCTGGCCACCAGGCACGTTGGTTCTGGGACCTCTTAGGAAAGATTCTGGTGCTGGCCAATGCCATACACTACCTGTGGCTGGTGCTGGGGAGACTGGTTAAAGCTACAAAACAATCCACAGTTGTGGCTGCCTCTACTGGGCCTGCATGGGAGAGGGGAGTGGGAAGGTCTAAGCAAAACACTGAGGCTGACATTTACCAGCACTATGCATGAAGTCAGGTCAGCAAATGTCCTAAGGCAACCTGAGATTTGCCTCCATCTGCCTCTACCTTCTTGCTGCCTGTTAGGCTCAGTCACTGAAAGAGCTTCTGGCCGCATGTGAGTTGCATTAGGTACTTTCTCAGTGATTCATCAGGTAAGAGTGAATGATGTTCACCAGAATGATACAAATTGAAACTTTTGGTCAGTGCTGGGTCTGAGGCCACTTAGCAAATACCCCAGGGTATGCCAGGTGTAGCTGCCACCCTCTGGGTGCTTGCACACTTTTCAGCAATGTATAAGACACCCAGACCTAGTTTTCTTCATAAGCATGGAATTAAAATTTTGAAACAGGCCACATACCAGGATTTAAAGCATCCAGGATCCGTAGCCTGAGATCAGCCACGTGAGCTCAAGGACTCCACAGAGGGTCTGAGTATTCTCAGGGGCTGGGGAGCTACTCCCTGCTGTGGGTGATTCATACTTCCCCTGGGATGTGGCAAGGAAGAGTGAGCATGTCAGGGTCATGCAGCTGCTATCCTGTCATTGTGTCATGAAAAGTTCAGTCCTGCTGTGTGTGGCTAATCCTAGCAGATGCCTCCCTTCATTTCCTTCCTAAGAGAATTGTGGTTCAGAGTTTGACTAGATGCATTCTTACTGCCTGCCTGGGTAGAATCCTCCCAGCCTTTGCCCTTGGGCTGAGTGAGCAGGCTGGCTGGGGTGCAGAGGAGGACAGGCAGGCAGATAAAGGAGGTCCCTTGGGTGGGTTAAAAATGCTATCGGAAACTTTTTGGCCTTTTTATTTTTTTCTGTGCCTGCTCCCACACTAGAATTAAGTAGCAAAAGTGACAGCTTAGCATACTCTCAATGGAGCATAGCTCTGCCTTGCACCAGTTTCTGATGCCACCAGAACTGTGACAGAGGAAACTAGAGGAATGAGACAAAACACTCCTCTCCCATCAGTGTGACACCATCCTGGCTGTGATTCTGTCTGGACAGCTGACTTCTGTTGGAGAGATTAAGGCTTTAAGACATGAGAATAATATGATCTGATTTATATTTTTGAAAGATAACTCTGGTTTATATATTTTTTATTTTTAATAATTTATTTTTTTCAATTAGAGTTGACATTCAATACTAGTTTCTGGCATACAGCATGGCAGTTAGACATTTATATAACTTACAAAGTGATCTCCCCAATAAGTCTACTATGGGGTCTCTTTTAAAGGATATTAATTCTACTCATGAGGGCTCCACATGCATGATATAATCACTCTTAAAAACCCCTACCTTTTACTTATTTTTAATTTAATTTATTGGGGTGACACCGTTTAATAAAATTATATAGGTTTTAGGAGTGGAATTCTATAATGCATCATCTGTATACTGTATTGTGTGTTCACCACCCCAAGGCAAGTCTCCTTCCATCACCTTTTACCCCTTCGATCCCCACTTCTGCCTTCCTGCATTCTGTTTCCCTCTGAAGATCACTCTGTGGTTTGACATTTGAATATTTAAGATGTGTCTTGAGAGCACAGGTAGGATTTAAACCTGGGATTTTCAACCAGTGTGCCATGGCAGGCACCCTAATATTCTGCAAGAATTTTTAAAACAAGCAACACCTGGCTATTTATTCAGGTACACTGGCATCTTTTCAAGGCTATTGTCACTTTTATTATTTTCTTTTTTTATATTTTATTTCTATTTTCTCTTTTTTTCTCACTTTTTCATTCTTATTTCTCAGATGTTTCTTTCTAATAAACTGACAGTTACATTTTCTAAGTTCTGAAATGGCCAATAGGCCATAGAAAGACATTATTTTGGTCTCCTATTTGAAACCATGTTGTCATTTTTTAATTTGACAATCTGAGGGAAAATAAGACAGTGCCCTGACTGCAGAGTCAGGAATTGCATGTTTTAAAATTGGCAGGGCGCTACAGTGTGTCTTGGCACACTAGTTGAAAATCGCTGATTTGGGCAGATGAAGAGGGTGAGGTGTGGCTCAGGTACAGAGAGTGGGGGGCACACAGTCAGGAGGCAGGAGAGATGGAGACCAGAGGTCAGAGCGCAGGCCCGTCAGAGGCCAGTGAGTGAGTGGCCAGGGCAGGACCACAGAAGACCCAGCAGAGGGGAAAGGGGACAATCCACAGAGAAGGGGGGACAGTGGCCCTGGAAAAGCAGCAGAGCAGGGAGAAGAGAAGACTTTTCATGGAGGAGGGACAAGAGACCCACCATAGAGGAAGCAAGATGCCTTGTCACCTGGCCTTACTTCCCTAATCCTTCTGACCTGTCTCTCCAAGGTAAGTCCCTGTCCCACCTGTCTTGTCCCCTCCATAGAGGGTCTTCTGTCTCTCTTGCCCTACCCCCTACATAAACGATCTCCTGTCCCCTTAGTCTTGTTCTCTATGAAAAGTTCCTGCTCCCTTCTGCCCTGCCCCCTCCATGGTGGATCCCCTGTCCCCTTGGCCCTCCCTTCTTCCAAGATCCACGGCCCACCCTGCCCAACCCCTTGCCATGGAGGGTCTCCTTTCCCTCCTGCCTTGCCTTCTCCCAAGGTCCTCTGTCTTCCATCCCCTGCCTCTCCCAGGGTGCTCTACCTCCACAGCCCTACTCTCTCCATAGTGAGTCCCTGTCCCCCTTTTCTTCGTAGAGGCTCCTTTCTCCCCCATGCCCTGACCCCTCCAGGGAAGATCCCTTGTCCTCCCCACATTCTCCCTTCCATAGAGAGTCTTCTGTTTCCTTTCCCTGACCCGTCACTCACAGACCTCTTAGGACTTGAACTCCAGTCTCCTGTCCTCACGTCTCCTGCCTCTGGGCTGCGTGCAGGTCCCACTGTCTGCACCCGAAGCACGTTTCTCACCCTCTTCATCTGTCTAAGCCTTACCTGTGCTCTCAGGACACATGTCAAATATCCCAAATGTCAAATCACTGAGTGATCTTTAAAATATAGAAATCAGATCTACTCATCCTCCTGTCTAAAAGCTCCACTGGTTCTGACAGCATTTTCAACCCACCTGAGGGTTCTTTATTCTCCCTGCCTGCCCTGTCCTGCATTCTAGCCAGCCTCGCTGTCTCTGTCCTGGGGGCTCCTGCTGTCCCTTTGTGGGAGGCTTACCCAGTTCTTCTTGGGTCCAGCTCTGTCTGAACAGCCAAGTCTGAGTTTCGATATGACCACATCTGGGGGAGCCCTTTCTGAGCCTGCTTGGGAGTCACCTTGCAGAGACCTCAACCCGGCACTGTGGGCTATCATATGGCAACAGGTCACAGAGCTAAGACAGGTCACAATGGTAAGACAGGTCACAGAGGTAACCTAGCAACCATCCCTTGTCAGCTAGTTGGGCCAGGTTGACCAGGTGTTCTTACAAGTGGGAAGTGAGTGGGAGCATGGGTCAGAGATGAGGTGAAGGGGCTCAACCTGAGTTATTGGCTTTCAAGATGGAGGAAGGGACCATGGGACAAGGTTTAGGTGTGGCCCCAGAAAGCTGGGAGTGGCTTTGGCAGGGACACAGAAGGGAACTGTCCCATAAGGAGTGGATTCTGCCAGCACTCCTTGAGCAGGGGATGAGGCCTTCTAGAGCCTCTTGGAAGAGCACAGCCTGGTGAACCTGTCTAAGGTTTCTGACCTGCAGCAGCTGCGACCACACACACTGTGGTCTGGGCCACTCCATCAGAGGTCATGCAGCAGTAGGAAACCAATGTGGTCCCTGTCACTCCCCAGGCACATCCCCTAAGTCTGTTTTCTTCCTGGCTCTTAGTATCTCCTGAAATAAGGAGTTGTTGTTGTTCACCTGCCCATCTCCCAGCCCCTCTCAGCACCTGTCTGATTCCATAAATTTTTATATTTGTAGTAAAACTGAGCCATTAACATATAGATACACATAATTCTTCACCCTCTTTAAGACATCTCAAGTAAATAAATTTACAAATTAAAAAATCTATTTTTTGTCCAAATTTGTATCTCAATTTTCGATTCAGAAATGCAGCTGCAGCTCATGAGCTGCCCAGTGGAGGGAGAGGTCCTGCCTGCACACTGGGCTCACACTGGGTTGGATTTGCCTCCTGTCCCTCGTCCCCCACAGGTCAGCCCTTGGGCCTCTTGTGTCCAGTGGGCCCTCAGTGCTCCTGACACCTTGTCTCATGTTCACCTGCCTGGTGTTGCCTGCGGTGGGACTAGGGGAGTCCCATCTCGGGGCTGTGATGGCCCTGGTGACCTTCGCTCTCTAGTGCTCTTAGTTTATTTCTTACTTGGGGACCAGGAATTGCTGCCAATGGAAGTGGGGGCAGCTCAGATGTTGTTTGCTCACTGTTGCTGGCCTGATGGGGGATCAAGTGGTATGGGGGGCACTCCTGAAGCTCCCCACTAACTGGTCCATTGTCTGGCCACCCCACTGGACATCAGCTCTACTCCCAGCTCTCTTTGAGGGCCCTGGAGACAGGGTCAGGGACAGAGTGAAGTCAGGCATCTGGCCAGTCTCCTAGGATTAAGAAAGCGGATAAAGTGGAATCAGGAGAGTCTGAATGGACCGCCCACAGTGGAATGCTGCTTCTCCTGGGCAATGCCTCCTGCCAGGAAACACCAGCAAGTCCAAGGCAGTTCTGCAGAGGGACGGGTTTTCCTTCCAAAGATGAAATTATGAAAATTAAGAAACAGTGTGCATCCTGTTGAGAAAATCCAAATAAAATTGTTTTGAAGAATGTGTTTATTTTATGAGCTCTGCACCAAGTGAGTATATACAGGAAGCGGGAATGATGGACACAGTGGCAGATGTCAGACCCAAAATTGTCCGTTTTGCTCATTGATGGTTCAGCTGCTGCTACAAAGACCCTCAAAGACCAGCAGCTGCCGGGGTCCCTACAGTGTCGGCAGGGCCCAGTCACTCCCCTGACTCTGGCAGAAAGGCACTGGGGCAAGACTCTGTGACTGAGGGCCTGAGGGCTGTTGGCCCAGGAATGACTGTGGAGGATGCCCTGCCTGCCCTGCCTGCCCTGCCTGGTGCACTTGTTTCTTTTGTGTGGCTGGACCTGGCTGAGTGGAGGCCAGGTGCCCTCAGCTGTCTCCACGTCACTGAGCAGCTGTAGGTGACTGGCACACTGAGGTCAGACAAGAGCAGTGCACAGGGCCACCTTCAGATGCAGCTATCATCAAGGAGTCAAACTGTTTTAAATAAATCACTTGCCAGACAGCAGCCCATGGATTGGGCCCTCCTTTCCTCCCTCAAGCTGATACCAATAGACACTGATTTCCTGTCCAAAGCTGGGTACTCCAGTGAAATTAAAAGAGTCATATCTCTAGGAAAATAATAATTGTAGTCTCACTCAACCCCATCTCCAGGGTGAATCAAGCATTTTATTTCTGATCCTCTTTACATGTGGAGCAGCTTTTCATTTCCTCTCTGCCTGCTCCTGTCTCACCACACCCATACATCAGGTTGTGATTGCCACAAGCCCTGTGTAAAATCTGCACGACCTCTTCTTTTGACCTGCACATTCTTCTCTGACAGGCATAACCTCCATCTCCAAACTGTGCAACCTCCCTCTGAAGTGCACAACTCTTTTATTGATTACAGAACGCATAGGAATGAGGTTGGGTGGCATTGGCCCATTTTATGGATAAAGGGTTTCAATTAATTTATGCCATTTGGCCCAGCCAGGGTCTTTAGATGGTGGTGGAGGAGGCAGGAGGGAATCTCATTCTTCTTTTCCAAATCTTTGACACCTGGACATACAACTGTCCCCTTTCCTTCCTTCTGCTGTCCCTTAGAACTGACACCACGTGCAGTTTGGACCTTGCCTGTCTTGTGCCATGGATAGTGCTGGCCCTCTGAGTCCCAGGCCTTCTGTGGTCCTTGCTGAGGGGGTGGCACGAAGGAATGAATTTGTCATCCATCCCCACTGCCTTAGCCCCGATAGTTCATAATATATAGATCTTAGAGTCCTGGTGGACAAGAGAGAGTAGAGTCACATTTATGTTGGGACAAGTCCAGAGCAGGGTGCAGGTGGACAGGCAGAGGGAGAAGGTGCAGTTGTCATGGTGATACTGGTTCCGTGACAGGCCATGGAACTGGTTCCATGACAGTGCCAGGCTCTGGAATCTGGGGTTCTTTTCGAGCATCGTCATGATGGAAAGCTGGGGCCTCCTCTCTGCGGCCCTCTGTTTCCTGGGCACAGAGCACGACACACCTATGCTGGATGCTGGACATCTGGTACATTACTTCTCATGAAGATTTGGTTTCTTTACCTGTGAAACCAGGCTGGCAGCCCACTGACCTCAGGACCACTGTAATGAAATGATGAGTGTGAAGCTTCTACTCTTATCTCTGTCCCAGTGTCCAGTCTTCCACTGCACAGCGGGCCCTTTGGGTGGAGCAGTACCTGCTGCACAGGTGGGAGGAAGGTGGGAGGTGTAGGGAGTAGAATGCACCAGAAACACTTTCCCTCTTCTCCCTTTGCCTAAGGATAGGTTGACAGTTGCTGTTACTTAGTCATTTTTAGAACCTGTCTTTCTGTTTCACCAAGTTAAGGAAGTTTTCAGTCATATTTCTTCAAATAAATTCTTGATTTTTTGCTCTCTCTCTTCTTCTTCTGGAACCCCTATGATATGTATGTTGTTATGTGTCATGTTATTCCAAAGGTCCTTAAACTATTCTAATTTTTTAAAATTTCTTTTTGTTTTTGCTGCTCTTATTGTTTTCCTGTTACCTTGTCTTCCAAGTCACTGATTCAGTCCTCTGCTTCATCATCCTACTGTTTTTGCCTTCTAGTGTACTCTTCATTTCAGATATTGTGTTCCTCATTTCTGACTGGTTCTTTTTCATGTTTTCTACAACCTTTGTCATGCTGTTGCACTTCTAAGTTCCTTGCAGATCTAATTTCCTTGAGTATCCTTATAACCATTTTTTAAATTCTCTATCTGGTAAATTATTTGCTTCCATTTCATTTAGGGTGTTTTTCCTGGAGATTTCTCCTGTTATTTCATTCCGGGCATACTTCTTTGACTCCCCATTTAGGTGTCTCTTTGTGTTTGTTTCTATGCATTAGGTAGGTCTGCTAAGTCTCCCAGTCCTGGTAAGGTGGCCTTATGTACTAGTTGTTCTGTGAGATCCAGTGGTGCATTCTCCTTGATCACCTGAGTTTTTCCTTTGTGTGGGTTATGTAAGCCCTGCTGTTGTAGTTGAGTCTTGATTGCTATTGGATGGTTGTGAGGATTGACCTCAACCACAGTGTACAAGTTGCTGTGTAGGTGCTGACTGTAAGAAGTAGAACTCACTTCAATAGGATTGGTGCCTGCTGATACCTCCCTTTGGATATGGATCTTGTGAAGTTAATTATATACTGCTCTGATGTCTGAAGCTGGGCACTGGGTGTGTTGATTCTCAGGTCTCTTGGGAGGGTCTCTGGTGCAGGTCAATGTCAGACACTTCCTATGACTGGCCCTGTACCCTTTAATGTGCTACAAAGTGATCCACAGTTTGTGTCTGCCTCTGATGGTCCTGTGTGTGCCTAAAAAAACAGGCTGTGCACCAAAGCCAGCTTCCGCCAGCACCAAACCCAGGCACAGCTCAACAAAAGTCCCAAGGCAACCCAAGGTCCACCTCCACCTGCCTCTGCCTGCTAGGCTCAGTCACTAGAAGAGCTTCTGGTGGTATTCAAGTTGCATGAGGAAGAATCTCAGTGAGTCAACAGATAGGGGCAAGTGGTGTTCACTGGATTAATACAGGTTCAATCTCAGTGCCGGTGCTGGGTCTGAGGCCACTTAGCAAAATCCCAGGGTATACCAATTTAGCTGCTTTCTGCAGCTAGTTGGCTGCAGACCTCTGTGGTAAGGTGAAGTCTCAGAAAATTGTCAAACTAAGGCAAGCAGAGTTTATCAGGCCCAGACGATATTTGGCAATGTGAAGAAAAAGTTTTTCACCAGTTGGTGTGCAAGGTAAAATTGGCCTCTATCTTAGAGCCATACAACTCAGCCTGTCCCAGGTTCTGCCAGAAGCCCAAGCCCAATTGGACAGCACTGCCAGGAGTTAGGAGGGTGGGACTAGTGGATCTCCCATGAGGAAGAAGCACCAGTCTGGCGCAAGGGATAATGGGAGCAATGATCACACGAGTGTCACACCACTCACTGACACTCCCTGAGTTGAGTCTGTCTAGACCAATATACCCCAGCTGACTTCTCAGCAGGGCTTGAACTCTGCAGTGTGGCTTAAGAGGGAGACCAGAGGGTAGGCCTATTGCTTTCCACCAAGATGATGCCATAGGAGGAGAGTGCTCCACCCAAAAAAGATGACATCTGCAGTATGGGAGAAGGACTCAGCTCAGGAACCCTGGTAGCTGTCCCTTCAACATTCTCCCCAGAGCCACAAACCCCAGTATCTTTTCACAGGACTTCTGGTCCACTCCACACTCTCTGCTGGAGCCCAGGGTCAGTGATTGTGAACAAGACTTTGTAGACTGGCCCTTTAAGAGGGCACATGTGCCTCTAGCAAACTCCTGTCTCTACCTGATGGCCAGAATCACCCTGATTTTTACAGCCAGATGTTATATGAGTGCTTCTTCCAAGCTCTGGAGTTCTGGGATGGGGAGTTCAACATGAGGTTGAGACCCCACACTTCTCAGAAGAAATATTTGCAGCTGAGATATCCCTCCAGTATCTTAGTCACTGCCTGTGGGCATGAGGTCAGCCTTTTTTTCATCTCTGTTCTTTCTACTGGTCTCATTGTGGCTTATTCTGCAGATCCTTGGTTATAAGACTTTTGTTCAAATAGTCTTCAGTTGGCTATTCAGGTTGAATCCTCTATATTTTAGTTATAATTCCAGAATGGTCCTGGGAGGAGATGTGTGTACCTTCCATGTACTCCACTGTCTTCTTGTGTCCTTAAAATGGCTATTACCAGTAAAGTGGAAGATAACAAGTGTTGACAAAGATATGGAGAAAAGAAACTCTTGTGTACTATCATGGAGATGTAAATTGGTGTAGCTACTGTGAAAGACCGTATAGAGATTCCTGAAAAAATTAAGAATAGAGATGCCATATAAACCTATTGCATTTCTGGGTTCCCCTCCAAAACAGAAACACTTATTTGAAAATATATCTGTACCCCCATGTTTATAGCAGTGTTATTTCCAATAGCCAAGACATAGAAACAACCTAAGTGTCCACTCATGGATGAATGGATAAAAAAGTTCATATATAAAAATTTTATACATATAGTTAATTTTATATATAATTACATACATATATAATTATGTATATATTATAAAACAGAATGAAATCTTGTCATTTGCAACAACATAGATTGACTATAAGAGCATTATGCTAAATGAAATGAATCAGACAAAGAAGACAATTACCATATGATCTCTCTTATTTGTAGAATCTAAAACAAAACAAAACAGATTGCTGATTGTCAGAGGCAAGGAGTTAGGGGTTGGAAGAAATAGGTGGACAAATTTTTTGTTTTTGGTTTTGCTTTTTAAATAAAGTTAAATTTAAAAAATAATTATAAACTAAATGAAAGCTGAAACCCAGCGCCATTTTTTTTTTTTTTTTTTTTTTTACGACACTTGGAAAACTGAAGCTTCCAGGGCTCTTTGGTCCATAGGACTCGCTCACTTTGGTCTCTGATAAAAAAAGGTCATGGCTGTCATTTGAAATTTCCTCTTTCAAAGTGTGAATCTCCCTGTTTTAAGTTTATTAGTGAATTCTTAATGTACATACATTTCATAGTCAAATATCTAACTTTTAAGATAGTAATTAAAGTTTAAGAAGCTCACCCAATTAGATACATTTGGTTGAAAACCACCACAATCCATCTCATGAGCCTGATATTTGGCATTGGTCACATTCAGGTGTTTTTTTCTCCCCTCATTCAAGTGCTATTTCTTATCTCCACTGATCATACTCTTGATTACAGCTGGCTTGGAATCTTTGATTTCCTCTTCTGGGAACTGTTTTTCCGGAAGTAGATATTGTCAGTTTGGCCTATATCCATGTGAGAGGCTCTAGTTGCTATAATCGAAAAGTTGAAGGAACTCAGGGATGGTAACTCATTCCGTAATGTGATATCACCATGCACTATTGATCTTTCTCCTGGAGAAAACCACTTATAACACCTATGTAACCCAACAGGGGCCTTCTAACTCATACCATTCTACTGTACCTATAAAGAATATTTTTTATGCAGGTGGTTGTTCTTTCTTCAACTGAAGCTCTGCAGGGCTCTGGTCCATGCCATACACTTTTTAACCCTGGTCATTATTTTGGTATTCATTATTTTATGTAAATAAACTCACTTTTCAGTTGACTAAGACCATTAAAAATACATAATAGATTCCTATATAGATTTTATGTTTAAGAAACAGCTAGAGTTGATGGCAATTCTGAAACCTCTAAGTGCCTATCTTCAGCAGTATGGAAATCTCCAAAAGTGTATAAAAGCAGCTTTGTAATATTCCAAGTTTCATAAGGAAAACAAAATCAGAATAACCATCTACAGCCGTAATATTATTATTGATTGCAACAAAATGTGTTTGTCTAGAAAATGAAATACCTACTTTTTCTTAATCCTATATGTACTTTTAAAATAATGTATGTTTTAGTGAGATTAAATTGTTATAGGCTTTCAAATGTGGTAAAAAACATAGTGTGGGATTTCAGCTTCCATTCAGTGTAAACTCTTATTTAAATCATATATTCTAATGATCATTTTTAGCTGACAAACAATTCTACTCTTTGTGACCTATCTTTACAATATAAGTTCAGCTACTCATTTTTTTTGCCTCAGGCTGGGACCAGAGAAATTAGTGACCCTTATTGACTACCTAAATATTTCTCTATTGATCCATTTAAATGTATTTTTAGCCATAGGTGTTTACATTATTAGGCATATACATACTGAGGGGAAGGCACCCATGGGCTCTAATTTATTCTTCTTGCTATCTACTCTCCCCTCTTCCTCTGGGGGTAATAGCAAGGAAGTCATTTCTACTTTTAAAGTTTAATATATCATAAATCACACACACTACATTAGACATACCACAAATAACTTCACAAAGGTAAATTCCAAAGTCTTAAATTTTTCTTCAAATGTTATTTTCCAAGTAACTTATTTGGAGAAGATGGAAGGAAGTCATCACTCACAAGTAATATGCCTAAAGTATTGGAAAACTTTATTCACTGCTCTGAGGAAAGATTTCAGTAGTTAATATTTGATTCATGTTGATAGAAGAAAATGTTTTTTAAAAGAGTGTATATTTAGCAAGGAAAAATAAGATAAAAGAATGTAAATTAAAATTAAATAAAATAATTATTATTTTACAAAAATAACAGTTTCATTGCCCTGTACTTCCATCATGCCCCTACACACATACACAAACACAAACACAAAACCTATCTCTAGTGTTTGTTATAAACATAGAACAGAATGGTACATGTGGTTATTAGTTAGAAATACTAGTGGGTCCATTTCTTCAGTAATTAAATATAGATAAGTTATTTCACATATTAGTCCCATGGTTTCTTCTCTGTTAATTGAGGGAAAGGCATGATTTAGGTTGGGCTTTCTATAATTTCTTGGTCGGTAGATATGATGAAACCACCTAGCAACACCTACACCAACACCTAGCTTCCTAGCTGCCTCTTATACTGTAGTCTCTTTGGTGACATATCTGTGTTAACATAATATTCTGAAATATGCAACACGGGAATCTTCCAAGGCAATTCTTTAATTGGAATAAAAGTTATTTCCTAAATCATTTTCTTCTTCCTATCTGCTTGGCTGCACTAGATGTAAAACAAACTAAAAACTTCTTTCATTTGTTTTTGTAGCCAGAGCCAATGGGAAAATCCAGCTCCCTGACTCCTCAATTCTGGAAGGAAACACATGTTTTTCTCAACAGCACACTATTGGCACTTTGGGTTAGATAAAATACTACCCTGTGCAGGATGCTTAGATAACCTTGCATCAGTAGGAATGGTACAACCAAAACACGCTTACACTTTTCACAACAACCCTGGGGAAGGAACAACACCATTTCCAGTTCTAAAAATTTTATCCAAAAGTCACAGGATTATAACAGGCCTGAAATTGACAAGATATTCCACAGGCCCAAAATCTTTGAGAAGTCAGTTAAAGCCCATGCCTAAAGTCACCTACACCTCACAATCTTGCATAAGGCTATTCCACAAATTCTGTCTTTTCTCACCAGTGATTGCTAATGCATGGTAGTTCCATTGTGCTCTTTTTTCTTCTCTTAATACTTCCGTAGATTATTCTCTGTGCTGAACAAAAATCTTTCTGGTGGACACTGTGGTCAGAAGCTTAATGAGAGAGAGAAGCAAGTATTTATATTTTTACATTAAAATAATGGTGGGCATTTTAATTTTTCCCTTTAACAAAGAAGCATGAAGAAAAATCAAAATGAAATATGAAAAAATCTATCTAACATGAGACTTATTTGTTGCAATTTTTATTAGTGTAATAAAATTAGACAATGAAAATTAAAATTCCATTCTTTTCTTCTCCCGAAGAACATAAGTAAATGACTAAATAAATAATTCACCAATCTAAGTTCTAAACTAGAGCACTTTCTATAAATTTACAAATCTTGAATCTAAAATACAAATCACTTTTATCACTGAATTTCAAAAGGTAAGCTGTAAAGTCATTGGTTACAGAAATTTTCCTATCTTCTCCCATATTTGAGCTTATTTCTTAGCTGCCTTGATATAGTTAGAGTTTTTATTCCAGCTGCCTTTATATACTAATATTTTTTTCATTTAAATTACAATATATTTCCTTAACATCTAGGATACTGAGCTCTATACAAGGATGCAAAGGTTCAATATTACTTATGTTTAAGAATCTTGTATTTTAATACAGATAATTGAATTTCATGCTTCTGTTCATAAGTGAAATGTAGGACGTACATATTCTAATGATTCATCTAACAGCAAGTTAACCTGTATAAGCAAGATCTGGGAATTGAGACTAGACGGATAGCAGAGTAGGACCAGAAAGTGGACCATCAGAACAGTCCTGCAGCAGGTAATTAGCGTAGGTCTTCCTAGGCAACAAGGAAACCCTACACATAATAAGGGCTGTGTGTAGAGGTGAGGACTCAGTCTCCAGATAGGAAGTGAGTGTATATATCTTAGGAGAATGCCCAGTGCATTTATTTTGCTCCTCTATAGCATTTTTCTACTCTATAGGGTTGATTTAAAAAAAAAAAAGAAATTCTGCCCTGGCTGGTGTAGCTCAGTGGATTGAGCTCGGGCCTGCGAACCAGAAGATCGTGGTTCGATTCCCAGTCAGGGCATATGCCTGGGTTGCAGGCCAGTTCCCAGCAGGGGACGCATGAGAGACAACCGTACATTGATATTTCTCTCCCTCTCCCTCTCTCCTACCCTTCCCCTCTAAAGATAAATAAATAAATAAACCTTTAAAAAAAAAAAAGAAATTCTATATTAGAGGAAGTGTGCTTTTTTTTGTTGTATATTTTTAACAATTATAACATCTGCCAGAGAAAGGTTGTCATCTTTCCTTCTCAGTAATTAATATCTAAATCATGTCAGTGTCCAAGGCACCACCAGGCACTCTGTATATATTTGCTGAGTGACCATATATCCAAGATTTCTTCACTTCTGTTGACTTCAGTATCTTCATCTTTATGTTTGCCAAGATGGGCTCTGGATTACTACATGGCTCACACATTACAAAATTTCTCCAGGGTTTTTTCTATGGGTGCCCTCATGCTAGAAATAGGAAATAAAATAAGTTTCCAAACATGTAAAGGACTTTAGAGAAGGCGCTTTGAAGATTCATTAATTTTGATGAGGGCTAGTCTGCTGTGCCATTTTCTCACTAGCATTCAGGCTACAGCCACTGTAGGGCACACCGTGCAGTCACTCATTGTTTTCACACACAGCGCAGCACACGTGCACTCCAGTTAAACGTGAAATAATAGCGTGAGTGTTAGTCACTAGGACTAATGGACAACTTAGGTGAGATAAAAAGGTTAAGGAACAGAACTCAGAGCCACAGCTGTTGGAGTTTGCTTTCTTATCTATGTTGCTTCCTTCCTAGCAATTCTCTGTGTTTTGCCACTGTCTCTTTTTTTCTGACTTCCCTTCTCTGTCGTTTATCTTTGCCTTTGTCTCTTGATTGTAAGTCTATGAGAAACCTTAGCCAAACTGGACATCTTAATAAGTTCTGGATATGGAAGAATTATTGAACAATACATAAAAATGATGACTGATATAGAAAAGACTTAATAAATTTAATTATACTTACATTGAAATGTAATTTCAACAAAAGGCAAAAGATACAGTACAGTGTTTGATTGTAAAATTTGTAAAAAGAAGAGAAAATTTTCACATGAATATTACAAAAGATATGTGCACAGAATATATAAAGAAATCGTTAAGACATATTAGAAAAGAAGAAACGTGCCAAAAAGACATGAGTGATGTTTCATAGAAGAGAAAAGGCGAATAGCCAATAAAAGATAATGAAACAAATGTCTGCACCACTTTAGAAAGATCTATCAAAGAGCTTTAAAATTTTTCTGTAGTGAAACTATCTTCGAAAGTTTTCTGACATTTTCTCAAAGATATGTAGATCGTAGGAAATCAGAGTGTCTCTTGGTAAGAGAACAATTAAGTCATCATATTTTTGAAATCTAGAAAAAAGAATGGAAGTTTCAAAAAACTACATGTTTTTTAATAGGAACGTTTGAGTTGTCTATAATATTAAAAGAAAGAACAATTTTAAAATTTAGAAAACACTAGCTTTTCACTTTGTATCTTTTGGTGAAATCTCAGGAGACATCAGCTTATTAAAACAGAAGCCTGTTACACAGACAACAGTATGGGGATTGGATTGGGGAGGGGAGTATTGGGACTGGGTGGAGATGAGGAAAGGGAGAAAGAGCAGGAACAACTGTAATGGCATAAACAATAAAAATAAAATTTAAAAACAATCTGCCTAGTCCTGCCCAGTATGGCTCAGTTGGTTGGAGCATCTCCATAACTGAAGGGTCATGGGTTTGATTCCCAGCCACGGCACATACCTTGGTTACAGGTTCTGTCACCAGTTGTTTGGGATACAGGCGAGAGAGGCAACCAATGGATGTTCCTCTGTCTTCCTCCCTTCATTTTTCTCTAAAAATCCTCAGATAAGGATTAAAACAAACAAAAAACAGTCTGAAAAGAAAGTCTGTGTAACCTGAAGCTATCTATAACAATCTTTGTTCTCCACTACCATTCCATTAGCCCATTTATTTTCTAATTTGACTACTACGAAATTTATTCATCTCTGCTTGTTTTCTACTTGCTTAAGAATGAAGTCCTAGCTTGGAATCTTTTCTTGGAATCTAAACTTCTCAACATTCTGGCGGAACCCAAACTCTCTCAGCCACTGTCCCTCAACAACATGGCTTCTCCTAACTCATTCAGCTTCTTGCCACTCCCAAGACCTTCCAGGTCCTCAACTCCACTTGACACGGCTTATTCTTTCTGGAAATACAGGTGTACACTTTCACCTTTGTCTTACTACCTCTTGTTTCATGTAAATCTCAGTTTATTTGTCATCTTCCTTATTATAAACATATTAAACCTGCTACCTTATATAGTAAAATTAGCTTGTTGACAAAACAAATGACAGTAAAAATTAAAATATCTGAAATGAGCCCATCAAATGCTTGAAATTCTAGATTGCAAGTACATGGGTGTTTATTGTGCATGCTTTATTTTTGTGTACATTTGATTATTTTTCAAAAGTTGAAACAAAGACCCAAAGTAAAACTTCATAGCAATATTATTGCCTGAAATAACCATTGATAACAGTTTGTATTTTTTAAAACAAACTGGCATTAAGTATCCTTGAAGGATCTATTTTATTCATTAAAAAATTTATCTTGGTAGCTTAATGTTGTCTAATGCTTCCATTGACTAAAGTCAAAGAATAATTGTGAAAAAAAGTATTTTATATATTTCTCTAGGAAAATCTATGGAAATTAAGAGTGTCAGGATAAAAGGGGGGCTGAATGAAAGAAGGTGAAGAGAGTAGCCAAAGAATTTGTATGCATGGCCCATTGACAAGGACAACAGTGCAAGGATTGCTTGAGCAGGAAGTGGGGGCTGGGTGTAGGTGGGCAAAGGGGGGAAAAAGTGTTGACAATTGTAATAGCATAATACAATAAAAATAAATAAATAACAATAAAAGATTTTTTAAAATAATTATGTCTTAAAATCCAGACCTATGTTCAACATAACCAGTGAAGGTACCTCCGATCATCTTTTCGGGGATCTCTGTGTCTGGAATTAATAGATCAAAAGCTTTCTGATAACAGTATTTGACAGATGAGCAAAAATTTACATTTTCTCCTAACTTTGACTTTCAAACTAATAGGTATCTATCAGTGTGCTTGTTTCTAAATGTGTTTCCTAAACATATAATTAAACTTAAATTAGTTGAGGAGATAGATAAGATCCTTGGGAATTTCAGTGATATTTGTTGTGCATCTAATTTGATATTATTAACCAAATTAGTATCATTAACCAAATATTTGGTATCATTTTCCAAATGAGGATAAATTTTTTCAACTTTTTTATTGTTTTTCAAATGTAGTTGTCTCCACTTTCCCCCCTCTACTTCCCCCCACCGTAGGCATCCCCACTTCCCACCCTTGATCCTGCTTCCTTTGGTTTTGTCCGTGTGTCCTTTGTATATGTCCCTGAAACCCCCCCGCCTTTCCCCTCATTATCCCCTCCAACATCCCCTTTGGTTACTGTCAATTTGTTCTTAATTTCAATGTCTCTGGTTATATTTTGCTTGCTTGATTGTTTTGTCAATTAGGTTCCACTTATAGGTGAGATCATATGGTATTTGTCTTTCACCACCTGCCTTATTTCACTTAGCATAATTCTCTCCATTTCCATCCATGCTGTAGCAAAGGGTAGGAGCTCCTTCTTTCTTTCTGCTGCATAGTATTCCATCACGTAGATGTACCATGGTTTTTGATCTGTTCATTTACTGATGGGTACCTAGGTTGCTTCTAGCACTTGGTTATTGTAAATTGTGCTGCTATGAACCTTGGAGTGCATAGGTTCTTTTTAATTGGTGTTTCAGGTGCTTAGGTTCTTAGGATATAATCCCAGTAGTGGAATTGCCGGGTCAAAAGACAGTTCCATTTGTAGTTTTCTAAGGAAATTCCATACTGTTTTCCACAGAGGTTGTACCATTCTGCAATCCCACCAACAGTGCACTAGGGTTCCCTTTTCTCCAAATCCTCTCCAACACTTGTTGTTTGTTAATTTGTTCATAGCCATTCTCACCAGTGTGAAGTGGTATCTCATCATGGTTTTAGTTTGCATCTCTCTGATGATTAGTGATGCTCAGCATCTTTTCATATGTCTCTGGGCCCTCTGTATGCCCTTCTCCTTGGAGAAGTGTCTGTTCAGGTCCTTTGCCCATTTTTTAATTGGGTTGTTTGCCTTCCTGGAGTGGAGTCATGTGATTTCTTTATATATTTTGGAGATCAGACCCTTGCTCAAGGTCTCATTGGCAAATATGGTTTTCCATGCAGTTGGTTCCCTTTTCATTTTAATGCTGTTTTCTTCAGCTGTGCAGAAACTTTTAATTTTGATGAGATCCCATTTGTTTATTCTTTCCTTTATGTCCCTTGGTCTAGGGGACATATCAGTGGAAATATTGCTGCATGTAATATCTGATATTTTCCTGCCTATGTTCTCCTCTAGGACTTTTATGGTATCATAAGTTATATTTAAGTCTTATTTAAGGTTTGTACTCACCAGAGGTTAACTGCAAAAGGATTCCAGATGACCATATTTTTGTCTCCTGAGGAAATGTTTATAAATGCAAGGAGGGACAATGTGACTACTCTATATCTACTATGAAAATAAATTGAGATCACAGCTTAAGTATTGAAGTAATAGATGATGCCATATATTTTCAAAATATAATCTTGCTTATTAGCATGAAGAATCCCACTTGCCACACAGACAACAACACTGTGGAGATTACCTGCTTAGACAGGCATAGATAAGTTTATCTGCATGGAGAGCACCTGCAGAATTTGTTTTTCAGTTTGCTATTGTATTGTGCTATCAGACATCTATGAAAACTCAGATTCTCAGCTGTTCATCTAATAATTCATAAACTCTGGTTCAGGATGCTTTGTCATTAGATCACTCAAAAGATTTTCTTCCCAGTACAAGTGGTTTTGTAAATTAAAATTACAAATATCAATAACATCCTATTTCTCTGATCTTTCTAAAAATATAAAGTGTAAAAGAAGTTATTAGTATATTTAATCATGTAACATCTTTTAAAAATTGTATTAATTCAAAATGCAAATCAGAAGTAATAAGTTCCAACATTTGAAACCCATTTTATATTGATTATTATGAATCTTTTTGGTATTTGCTAAGCTGAGATTTTAAATTCTGCTATATGCTTTTAATTTGTGACTCTTCAGTAACTGAAAATCGCCAGTGGAAAATCACAAAATCTAGCTTCTCATTTAAAATTAATTATTCAAACCTCAAATGGTCACTCAATAGTAATCAGATATCCTGACATGTTGCCCTAGTTAGGATATTTCCCACGCTGACAAGGCCATCTTCTCGCTCTCTGGCAAGACCAGGTCATGGTCTAGCCTCAGAAAATGGGAGCTCACAGAAAAATCTATTTATATATAAATATATATATATCTCCACCAACCTGCCTCATTTCTAACCATGTGTTTGTTATCTCTTTTGAATCAGTGAGAGCACATATATCATTCAGGGTATGATCAGAGACACAGAACAACTACAGGTGATAAAAAATAATTTATGAAAGAGATTATGCCTTGTGCATTTAGGGGAGCTGGTGGAGAGAACTGTACAAAATCATAATCTGTCTGGTATTTAGACTACAGCTCAGCTAGATGAGCAGTCAGGAAGGGAAGCTTGAACAGACAAGAGCAAGGGTGAGGAGAATATGCAGACATCACTAGGGCCAATTAAACCTTTACTCACAAATACCTCTATCGCCTCCAGTCACAATGCTATGAGAGACTTTTGGGAGACACCGATGCCCTTCAGAGCTAAACACCCAGGATTCAGTGTAGCTGGAAAAAGAAATCTGGCCAGAACCACCTCAACAGATGGTACAACCTTCCAGCTAATTGCTTAGGAAAAAGAAAATGTGTTATCCCTTGGTTCCTGTCCTCTCTCTAAACATAGCTAACTGCTCAAATTCTGGTATTAGTACTCTTACAATAGATCTTGAATGTTTGTCCATTAGCTCCACCATTAGCACCTGATTGCAAGTTGTGCTCACATTTCAATACAGACATGGCTTCCTGCCTAAATTTGCAGTCATCCCACCTCAGCAGCATGAACTCCACACAGTAGCCTTGCCCCAGGCTAAAATCCATCAGTGGTTTTCTAGGACACTTAGAATAAATTCCAAAATCCTTCCCTGAGCTCCAAACTGCTGTCCCCAACCACTTAATCCAAGAGTCTATCTGGTCAACTCCACTTTTCTTCACCTTTTTTTCTGACTTCATCTGCCACATCTGTGTCCTGTTTATGAAATAGTCTATGCACTTTATCACACTTTGGTTATTTTCCCCTAAGGCAGGGTCATTCTCTTCCTATAGCTTTTTATATACTTCACTTCTTATCTTATCTTTCAAGTTCCATTTGAAATATAATCTCCTTTAAAATAAATTTTCTAATTACCATGTCTGTGGTAAAGCTCCTCACTCCTCACTCCTCCATACACCCGCATGCACACATGCCAAATATATACACGTTGCTCCTCCTTTCTGAACTTCTTCCTGGTCCTTTAAATAGAAAACATATATTTTCATAAATACGTCTTAAAGCAGAAAAGCAGAATCTGGCAATGTATAGTTCAAAAATAGTTGTTGAAATACAAAAATTATTTTTATTTGTATTCATTTTATTAATTGAAACACCGAAAGTTATTTTAAATGTTCATTTGCAATTTGTAATTCTTTTGTATATGGATTGCCAAATTATATCATGTACTTCTTTCTCTTGCCTGTGTCTTATTCAACTATCTTATTTTATTGGTGAAGTTTAACTACATATTAAAAATATTTAGCTTACATCTCTTATGTAACATATTTTTCAGTTGATTTTTACTTTGTCATACAGACACTTTATATCTTCAGAATCTAAACTAGCTTTTGCTTTGACATTTCTCACTTAATTATGCCAAAGAAATTATTTTTCACCACAATATTAAAAACTGACTAAAATTTTTATCTATTATAAGTAGACTTTTACTTATTTTTAAAATATACATTATCAAGCCATCTATGAGGCATTTTGTTGTATGATATAAGGCTCTTGCATTCCATTTATTTATTTATTTATTTATTTATGTTGTCACCAATATTGCTAATGAACTTCTTTCTGTTTTACTTTATCTATCTTATACAAAGATCTAAGGCTTTACTAAATTTAACTTCAAAATAACCTCCCACATGTAAAGCTTCTTTCTCTAGGACTTTCCAGATGAGTGTCATATATATTTTGCCAGATGAAATTACAGTAATTGGAAATTATTTTATGAATGCATAATCACATTTTTAAGTGTTAGTGAATTACTTAGATGCTGATTTTTGTTTGTTTTGTTGTGGATTTTGAAAAAATGTACTTTTGTCTATGGCCATGCAACCCTGAACATGCTCAATCTCATCTGAAAAAATGTACTTTTGTTAACTTATGAAGCTGTTGAATTTTATTATTGCTTATTTAGAACTGTGTAAATAACTCTTTCTATACTTTCCTTCAAATGACGATGTGGGAAAGGTTTACAACCAAAGCCATTGTCATATATCTCAAATTAAATTTAAATTTTTATTTTCTAAGTGGGATGTTCATCATGAACTCAAAGCAGAATTAAAATAAATTTAAAATAAAAACAGCCATTTAGTCTAACAATATTTTTAAATGATTGCAAAATAATTTTGAGTGTGTAACTTCTAGTTACAAATATCAGGTTCTTACATTTTTATACCTTTATATTTTATTTACCTTTTTCTCTCTTTTATTGCATTATGAAACATAAATCAAGTAACTAATTCCATATTCAATATTTAATCCTTTATCACACTGATCATTATCAGAGAGCAGGAGCCTGCCAGCCCCTCTGTATCAGTTAGAACTACATCCAGGGCATTGATCTTGACACACAGGGACGTCCTCAAAAAATAGCTGCTGAACATGTGACTTCATGCTTCGGATGAAATTTCTCTGAATGAAAATAAAGTACTTTAGAAGCCTCATGCAAATGTAGTTTTAGTGTTTGCCAAAGAGTTCTTTTTTTCAGAAACAAAAGGTATTTTTTAATTTTTTTCTTAAAACAATCAGGAGATATTAAAACACATTTATGAATGATTCGTGTTTATTTAAAATGTTACATTTTCCCATATGAATATAAAATACACAGGAATTTGAACTATCTTTGAAATATGTTAAATACAAATTTGATGGGGAAAAAAGAGAAAGCATCATTAATTAGGTCTTTTTCTAATTCCTTAGTCACTAACATTTTGCATTTTTTATTTATTTATTTATTTATCTTTAGAGGGGAAGGGAAGGAGAGAGGGAGAGAAACATCAATGTGCGGTTGCCTCTTGTATGTCCCCTGCCGGGAACTGGCCTGGCAACCCAGGCATGTGCCCTGACTGTGAATCGAACCGCGATCCTTCGGTTCGCAGGCCCGCGCTCAATCCACTGAGCTACACCAGCCAGGGCACATTTTGCATTTTGCAAGAAATGCATTTTCAATATTTTGACTCATCAAAGCTTATCAACAACATTAAGTCATAAAACTCTGTGGACATAGGTAATTTTGAAATGTACTAGAAGGCAGTGTATACAAGCTTCAAATCAGTGGCTTAATTTAATAATTATCCTGGAGACCATTCAGGTGGAGAGTTAGAAGTTAGAGAGCCATTATCCAAAATAGCCTAATTCTACTTTTAAGTTCCTCTTCCTCTTCTTAAAGACACAATTAATTTTGTGGAAAATTTTAATATTTAGGGATCAGAATTTTTTCCAATCACTTATCAACCATTTATCTAAAATATTTTATTCAATGGGTCATTATAATATTTGTACTAACAAGATAAACCCATGTCAAATCAGCTCTTACAATGATTGAATGAAACAAAATCAGTAAATAAGGATTATTTAAAGATTTTATTTATTTATTTTTAAAGAGAGGGGAAAGGAGGGAGAAAGAAAAGGAAAAAACCATCGATGTGTGGTTGCTTCTCATACACTCCCTACTGGGGACCTGGCCGACATCCCAGGCATGTGTTCTGACTGGGAATCAAACCAGTGACCCTTTGGTTCACAGGCTGGCACTCAGTCCACTGAGACACACCAGCCAAGGCAATAAATAAGGATTTTTGATAGCCATTTTGTCTAGTCTTTTCTTCTCAGTAACATAATAAACCATTATAATTCAATTTTCCTTAATTATCCCTGATCTCATTTTCTCTCAGCTAAATTATATTTGTGGCCCTAAATTTATCTTTTGGATTAGCTTACCAATACAAGGCTTAATGAAAGTTAAACTGTATAAATATCTGAGAGTTTTTTAATTTTATTTAATTATTGTTTTATTTTAATTTCTAACTATTTTTATTTTAGGTTGTAAACATTTGTGAGTTCATTGCTAAATGGAAAAGTGGATTTTCTAAACCTGGGTGGTTAAAATAGTGTATATGAGAATCATAAAAAGTAATCTCTGTCCCAGATTAAATGCGGGCTTCCTTCAATTCATGATTTCAAATGTCTTACCATCCCTATTGATTATTTTCTACCTTGAGCTAGCTAATCAAATCTCTTTGTCCTGGCCCCTCAAATCCCCTGGCTGGCGTTCATCATACTTCATTCTCATCTATTGCTTTGTCTGTTTTAAAATATGCTATTTCTTCCTTTACTTTCTAGTGCCATCTCAAAGTTTTTGTCATTTTTTTTTCTACAGGAAAACTTCAACCCAGTACAATCATTTTGTTAAAAAAAGACTCACAACAAGTCACCCAGATACTAGAGATCTAGGGCTGAATATGCCATTTGAACAGCAGTGCTGTCTCTGTCAAGAAAATGTTCCCTCAGATTGTTCCCTTTCCGCCCAGAGAGGATACCCGTGACTCTTCTCCCACCTTCTCAGGATTCTTGGGATGAGAGGCAGCATAGAACACCCCAAACACTATGGGATTTTGAACCAGAAAATCCAAGTTTCAAATCCCTCTTTCATTGTGCAAAATTCAATTTTGTTTGAAAAGGATGATTTTTTAATTAAGTTTATTTGGGTGACATTGGTTAATAAGATTATATAGGTTCCAAGTATACATTTCTCTGATGTATGATCTGTATATTGCACTGTGTGCCCACCACCCAAAATGAAATCATCTTTCATCACTACGGTATCTGGCCCCCTTTAAACTCCCTCCCACCCCCTTTACCTCTGTAACTGCCATACTATGTCTGTGTCTGTGAGTTTCAGTTTTATATCCTACATGTGAGTGAAATCATATGGTCCTTAGCCTTTTCTGACTTATTTCTCTTAGTATGATATTCTCAGGTTTCATCCATGTTGTCACAAATAGTAGTATTTTATCTTCTTTTATGGCTGAGCAGTACCCCATAGTATATGTACACATTTTCTTTTCCAACCATCTATCAAAGCACACTTTGGTTGTTCCCCTGTCACGGCCACTGTAAATAATGCTGCCATGGCCATAGGGGCGCATGGGGCTGGAGGAGTGGGACTAGAGGCCGTGCTCAGTAGTCGGGTGTTGCTGCGTTGTCACTACTGTTAACAATACTGTGCTATGTATTTGGGAGTTACTAAAAATAGGTAATCCTAAAAGCCCCCCCCCCGAAATTGTGATAACTACGAGAAATGATGGATATATTAACTAATTTTAATGTGGTAACAATTTTACAATATCTACTTATATCAAATTATTGCATTGTTCACCTTGAAATTACACAATGTTGCATGTCAATTATATCTCAATAAAGATGAGAGAAAAAGGGCAAATTCCCGACCTACAAAATCTATGAACACAATAAAGTTATTGCTTTAAAGCACTGAGTTTTGGCTGTGTTTACCTAGCAATAATAGTCAGAACACCTTGATACTGTGCAGAATTTTGTGGAGGGTGGTAGACAACTTTTCTCCTCTATCATAGTGGTCTTGTAGTAAAAGTTAGGAGGGACTCATACATGTCCTGCCTCCTTTATTTATTTTCTATTAGCTCTCTGAAGGAGTATTTTGAGAAGTAAATTTTGGGGATTTGAATGTGCAGAGACATGACCTATAAAATAGTTTTCCTGTAAACAGTTAAGAAGGAAGAAGCCTATTATCAAAGCCTAAGGCAACTCATTTATTAATACCTTGAAATCAGAACATCCCATCTGCTTTTCTTTGCATTTTTAAAATCCTCTCACTGCAGTCCTTTGGTCCTGTTTCAAAAAGCATTACACACCACAAACTCTTTAGGTAGATATGAATAAAACATTCTACATGCTCCCTCTGTGCCTTAATCACTGCTGGTGCTCTAGTTTTCTGTGAACAAAATGCTGAATTGATGGCGTTTGTAAACCCAAGGCCAAGTTTAGAATGTTTTCTTGGTGTGAATGTAGCTAGAGCACATCTTGGTTAGATAGGAATATGTGCGAGATTTAAAAGGTGGCACTCTTCACTGATAGTTTCTTTAAATCATCCCATAAACAAATACCATCTTAATCCATTTTTTGTTTTAACACACACAGACACACTGCTGATACCAATCCTTTTTTGAATAGGATATTTATTTGGGAATTGAGGGATAAGAATTCTTTTTGTAGCTTTGTTACAATGTAACTTTGGGGGGGATTTTGTTTTGGCCTTGGAGTCCTTTTTGCTGAATGGGAGTTTGGTTAAGATCAGTGGTTGACAAAACAGGTCAGCAGTGTGTGTGTTATATACCTATACACATGTATAACATATATATATATATAATCTGTTATGTTTGATGCTTCCTGATTTGTGATTGTCTTTGTTATATATTGAAGATACAAATACACACACCTTCTTTATTTTTTAAAAAAACTCAATGAACGATTTATTCATGTATTTTATTTTTTATTTTTAGTATGATCATTTACTTTATTTCTAATAGTTCATTTTCATTGTATTTATATCCAATACCATTTATCCCCCAAACCCTCCCCCCACCCCCTTGCCCCACCCACTGCTGCAATCACTGTGCTGTTATCCCTGTTTATGAGTTATTTTTCTGAGTGAAATTCACATAAAAGAAAGTTAACTATTTTAAAGTGAACAATTAATAACAATTCAATACAATTAGTACTGCCACAATTTTGTGCAAACACTAACTCCATCCAATTCTAAAATAGTTATCATGTTGATTATTTTTAAATAACTATTTCCTGCTTGTAAAATAATAAATTTTTAGACAATGTGAGAAGACAAGTCAAGATAAAAATTAAAATTAAATCAATCTTAATGCCATAAAATAAAGCTAGAATTAAAATTTGGGGGCAGACATGTATGCATCCACACACAAACACATTTGCTTACCATTACCCATTATTGGGATGTAATATAGCCAGGAGCAAAACTGACAACATAACATACTTTGATGTTCAAATTCAAAGATATAAGCATGTCAGAGATATGGATATGTACACAATATAGCAATATCTACTACTGTGAAGAAGCAGGGGCCACTTTTAAAAGGCAGAGGAAAATCCCCGGGTGACCTGAACGGTCACTGATGTCAGTAAGAGACAGCACAATATACGGTTTTGTCTACAAGCCCAACATGAGTTCCTAGGCTTCTCATAAATAAATTAATGTATTAGATCAAAGAATTCCCTTTGTGGATTCTTCCAAAGGATAACATGTTGCTTCCCATATTTAATAGCATGGCAAGGATACATAAAACAGTAACTTTCATTAAAAATATACAGGATCTTACAGCAATTTCTGGGCATTAACTGCAATGTAGTCAAAAGAGAGAATGAAGAAAAAAGTTTCTTTTTTAATATAAATATGACTATCATAGCCTACATGTTTAAGAATTTATGGAGAACTCCAAACTTTTGTTGCTTCCGCTGTCTCTGGTCAAAATGTTACCAGGGTGACCCTGAGTCAGGGTGCTGCCCTTCTCGGTTCTTGTCTTGCTCCCAAGAAAAGAATTCAGGTGAAAGACAAACACCTCTAGTGGAATGAGATAGCGAGTTTATTTATGAAACATGTATGAGCACAAAGCTGCAAGCAGGCATGTGGCTAGACTGAATGCCCCACATACACAGGAAATAAAGTTGTTTTAAGTTTGTTCTATACACTTGAGCACCTGGCTACAAGTGGGCACTCAGCTAATCTGAGTGCACCAACTATTGGTGTTCAGGGTTCATATACTTAAGTCAACTCTTAGATATTCCTCCTTCTCCTCTTTCTAAACCTTGGAAATAATGTACAGCTGCAAAGGCTTTCTCTCTCAGCTAGTAAAGGCTCTTTTGTCTTGGTTAATGAAATTGCTACAATGACTCCCTTTCCCAGTACACAGAGTCTCCAGGGCTCACTTCCTCCTGTGCTGTCTTTGCTTGTGATGTTTGGAGCTCCTGGCAACCTTGTCAGGCCAGAACTGCTGAGTCATCAGGTGAGAAATATCTTCCTCCTCCTCCCTGCCTTAGCTTACTAACTATCCTACCTAACAAAAGCACTGATGGAGAAGTTGTACGTTATGAAGTTCCATATCTTTATTGTCTCTCCTGTTTCAATGTTCAGCATGCATACACAGAGAAAATCATGAATTAGGAAAAGGTTCTCCTAATCATGAATTAGGAATTAGGAACAGCACCCCTATCCACGGTTGCACTTTCTGCCATCAGTCAAAACCAGAAAATATTAAACAGAAATTTCCAAAAAGAAACAATTCATAGTTGTAAATCTGGCAGCATCTGAGTGGCGTTAGAAATCTTTCACAGTCCTGCTCCATCCCACCTGGGACAGGACTCGTCCCTCTGTCCCAAGACTCCACTCCGTGTACAGGCCCTGCCTCTTAGTTACTTTCTCAGTAGCCTTTTTAGTTACTGGATGGAATGTCACAGTATCGCCATACTTGTGTTTAAGTAACCCTTCTTTTGCTTAATAATGACCCCAAAGTGCAAGAATGGTGAGCTAACAATTAGGATGTGTCCAAAAGAAGCTGTTAGGTACTTTCCTTAAATGAAAAGGTGAAAGTTCTCAATTTACCCCAATAAAAGAGAAGAAAAGGTTATATGAGAAGTTTGCTCAGACCTATAGTGTTGATTTTCAACCAGTGTGCTGCAAGAAGTGTTAAAACATGCAGTGTCTCCTAGTTAGGGGCACTCATCTCTTTTCCATTAGATTGTCTATAAAAGAATGGCAACAGCCAACACAACAATATCCATCCAGTGTGAATGAATCAAAATTATACTTATTTTTCATAATATATATTTTTAGCATGCTGCAGAATTTTTGTAATTAGTTTATTGTGCCATGAGATGAAAAATGTTGAAAATCACTGACCTATGTTAAGAGCAAATTTTTTTGTATAATTGCCTAATTTGTAAACTAAACTTTACCACAGGTATGTATGTATAAGAAAAAAAAAATAGGGTAAATAAGGTTTGGTACTACCTGCAGTTTTAGGCCTCCACTGGCAATCCTGAGTCATGCCGCCTGCGGATATGAAGGGACCACCACACCGTTTCCGGGGGAGGAGAAACCAACCAATCTGCGGCCAAAATACTTCTCTCACTGCACACACGTTCCTCTCCCCAAGGAGGGAGCTCCAGGGCTGCTCATCAATACTATTGTGTTCCATAATTTTTCCCATTCATTAATATTCTTATTTTCTATATCAAACATTCTACCATTCAATGATTTTAATGATAAAATCCTTTTCTATCATGTGGCTGTTACCATATTTTGTTTAATGATACTGAGGACTTTGAACTAGCCTTTTATTGAAAAAAAATGCCACCTTCAGAGACAGGATGGTCAGACAAGAAAAACTAAATTAGCAGAGATTTAGAACTTAGTATATTTGGTTGACTTTCCTGTGAAGTATGGAGTTTTCTTCAATATCATGTTCCACACCCACACTTTTCAACTGCAGGAAATTCTTCCCCACAGGATTGTGGGGGTGCCTAGAAGCCATGTTGGTCATCACAGGCAGGGGAGGGAAGAGCGTGCGGCCAGTGTCCAGCAGGGAGAGGCCAGGAGCCTTGCTAACAGCTGTGTACACAGGAGGGCCCCACCACCAGCAGCCGCCGAAGAATTATCTGGCTCCAAGTGTCCATAGTGAGGACATTGAGAAACTGCTCAACGTGAAGCACAAACAAGAGGAAGGTGACTATTTCAGACAGCTCACTTCCCATTGATGTCTTCCTCACAGACACATTTTTGGTGTGTGTTAAAGTTAAAATCACTAAAGATGATTGGCATGTGAGTTGTGTGGAGACACGTTTGATTGTTTTAGTACAGGAGTCTGTACTCCCTGGCTCCTGTTTTTCTGAATGGGCTTCAAGTGTGTGGAGCTACCCTTCTCTCTCTTTTGACCAGGAACCCAGCTATCCTGACTGTGTCATTCCAGTCATTCCAAAATTGAGAATGACTGCTCCACACATACAGAAAAAATGTTTTGGCTCTTTAATTGTTCTGTTAGCTAATTGGCTCCTACTGAATACTACTGGGCCTATTCTGTTCATGTTTTATTATATGTAGGTATGTATGTATATCTATATATAATAAAATATAAACATAAAGATATGTATAAGTATATATATTTTTTGTTCCCAATGCTATGTGGACTCTGCCTTAAAGTCAAGATTTTACACTGATGTTTTCAAGTTGCTTCATTTCATTTATAAATCTGGGTCTGATACTTACTTCCTTTTCCTTCCTCAGTGGAAGCCCTTGGAATATTTTAACTCATTTCAGCCTTGCACTTCTGGACTATGACTGAACACAAATTCCCAGCATACCAAGGTTACTTGTAAACCTGTTTGCTTTTCATTAACAGCTTCTTCCCTCTCCTTGTCTACTGTTGCTCTGGCATGTCTAATTTTTGTGGACTTGTAAACCAGACACAGATATTGAGAGTTCAGGATGCTATACCTTATCACAGCCTCATCATAGGGTATTTTCATAAGTAGTCAATGTAGAGAAAATTTTTCTATCTGCTTTCACATGCACATCTCTGATAGACTATAAAAGCATGGCCAAGTCATTTGTTCCCATGGCCTTATACATAAAACATTGCAATAACGGTTAATATCTGGCCTCTATGGGTCAGTTACAATTTCTTTTTAGTGTATTTCAAATTGAAGTTAAGAGACTCTAGTTCAGAATCAGATAGATAACATACTTTCATGAAAAAGTAAGAGGTAGCGGTGGGAATAGAGGCGAATTAAAGAGTACACACCCAGTGGGAGCTGGTGTTCAGCTTCTATGGACGGTTGCTCTCTGAAAACCATGCCATGTCCGTCCACAATTTCTAATCTAATTATAAAGAGAAGCTGATGTCAGATTTCCTTAGGGATTTTCCTAACCATTAATTTTTGACTTAAATATTTTTAAAATGTTCCATATAACCAAGAAAGAAAATTGGTAATTATTTTCCTGGATGCTAGTTTGCAACCTTACTTCTAGCTAGCTTGTGTTGCCTTTTTTTTCTTCTTACTGTGATAATTGTATAGTATATATTTACAAATTATGTGACAAAATAGCCACAGTCGATAAACATTACCAGGTTAAAAGTCCCATTTTTGATGGGCTGAAATAGCTATGGAATTATTGCTTCCAAAATGCAGGACTCTATTTTAAAATGAAACTTTTGATATTTAAGCCCAAGGGAGAATATAAGAGGGCAGTAGGTAGAGAGTCCTTGTTGTGTGAGAGATGAATGGTTTTAGTTTCTCTCCAAAATAATTGACATCTACCCAATGATTTTCCATGCCACATTAATGAATTCAGTAAACAAAATAATTTATGTAAAGCAGTTCCTAATATGTTCATTTAACAAATTTTAAAAATTCAGTCAAAGACTTTATGAATACAGATTTTTAATTTGATTTTTTATTTTTTTAAATTATAGTTTACATTCAATATTATTTTTCATTAGTCTCAGGTGTACACAAGCTGTGGTACAATGCGTTACTCAGTCATTACAAAGAATGAAATCTTACCATTTGGGACAGCATGGATGGACCTAGAGGGTATTATATTAAGTAAAATAGAGATTCTTAAACATTTTTTAAAGCAGCAAACCCAAATATTGATGATCTGACATTAACTTTCAGATTCCACCCATTGTACAAGGATGGTTGTATATGAAAAACATAGAGTGTGCATATTTATCTTCATAAGCCTGTGCAAAGAATGAGCTAAACATGTACTGATGTGACTCGGGAACACAGAATTATACTACACTTGATCCTGGCGCTGCTAACGGCGCCTACGGCTGCGGGAGCCCTGTGTGTTGTCATTGTCCAGCACTTCAGTATTCAGGTGAGCTCGGAGAACGTGAACCTCAGGTGGCCTGACAACCGCCCCTAGCTTTTCAGTTAAAGCAATATTAAACTTAAATAAAAAATGCTATGCTTATGACAGTGCTATTCTGACATCTGAAATAAAGATGACCTAGGGCATTTTTTTTTTATTGTGGAGCATTTGTATGATTCTATGACTTCCTCAAGGCAGAATGTAAATAGGACATTCTTTTTTAAATAACAGAATTGGTAGGATATTTTAAAAACTTTATTAAAACAAACATTAAATTATCTATATTCCTCAATTGATCGAATTTGAGCTCTTTTGTTTGTTTGTTTAACATGCTCTCAAAACTAATGGTCTAAAATAGGATTTTGCTTTGCCAAACATTCCCAGCATTTATTAATAGAGAATTTTTTAGTTTACTTGACTCAAAATAATCTCTCTTGACTTTTAGGGAAATCATAAACTTTTGCTTTGTTTTCTCTCCTTAATCCTTGCAGGAAGAGACTAATGTTTTCTCCCTGGTAAAGTTGTGACTTTACAACAAGATAAAAGTTGTCTTATTCTCATAGTATGTTATCATATACCTATTAGATTCTCCAATGCTGAGGACTGATTTTTCTCAATGAATGCTGCTTAAAGATCTGCCTGAGGCCTCTTTCTTTTTGGAATGCACCTGAAGCCTAAGAGACCCAGGCAGTAATTTAGGTGAGCCGCAGGGAAATGTATGCATGGAGCAAATGGCTTGGCTTCTACTTTTTACGATAAGGAGATGTTATGAATTCATGAAACTAATATTTATGAAGTGGAGCACAAGGTGATGGATGGTAAGCCATGGCTCAGCATAAGAGTATATGAGAAACTGATGTAAAGAAGTTTGTTCATCACAGGCCCTGGTAGAAGAACACTGCCTGCTTCAAGGGGCCATACAGGGAGGTGGAGGCATTTGCAGAGAAAGAGGTGCATACAGAGAAAGAGGCAGAACTGTGAGGCACATGAGTAGAGTGTTTTCATGGTCTCAGGCTAAGTCCAGATTGGTCAATTTGAACAAACAAACAAACAGTAGTGTGGTTTTGGTAAACTGTACAAGGACCTTTTTTAAGGAGTGCATGAGAGGAAGGCCCTGGGGCGTGAGGGAGATTGTTTATCACAGGCCTGTTGGGGACATCATATCAGGGACTTATATTTACTTGTAACTCTGCAGGTTGTTATCTAGGGCACACATTCACATGAGGGGGCATCAGTTCAAGGCCCCCTGAGGACTCATAGTCAAATAAAATGGATGTTGAAGCAGAAACACCTTGAAGCTTAGCTAAGCTCTTCATGGGAGAAAATATCTTTACTCTTTCTACCCTTCTTAAGCTTCATCTTTGTTCCTTTCTAGTATGATGGTAGCAAGTACTTAAGGGTCATGTACACAGAGTATGGGCCTAGAAGAGAATTAAAGAGAGCATAAGATTAATACTTAGTCAGGATACACATATGTTTGGATATCAAAAAGGGGTTACCATTTACAAATGGGCATTTGGAATAAAAAATATACAGTAACATATAGAGTAACTTCACCTGTACTCTTTCTTTGTGAATATACCACCCTATTTGTACATATATGTGTGTGTGTGTGTGCGTATACTATACATACTATATATAAAATATTTTTCTGCATTAACCACAAAAAAAGTATGGATTCATACAAGAAATGTATGAATTAGCAAACTAAGGTCAGACATGCACAAAGGCCTGCAGTTAGTAAAATAGTATTATTCTTCAAAATGTTTTAACAGTTGGATTTACTATGGTCAAAATACCATACCAAAAAATCTTGTTTAATACAGTTGTCTGAAAAATATCTAAGTTTTCAAAGGATAGATGTACAGTTTCAGAGTTAAATTGGGCTTTGTATGAAACCTCAAATTGTAATGGCAGTGCTACTTCTCATGAGCAAGTTTATGCATTGAGAAATAGTATTGAATTTCAAATCTAAGGTAATTAGTTTTCACTAGGAATGGAGATCTTTTTCTGGAGATGCATTTGCTGTGCTGCTGGGTAGAATTTATATGAAGCATTGTGCTATATTAATATATTTAGATCTATTTAAATGTACATATACATATCTCTCTAGAAATTAAACTGGAGAGTGTGACTTGTTTTCTAAAATATAAGTGTTTAAAACTATCATATTTGTACAAACATTACTGACTTCGTGGAAGTTAGAAATAAAGGTTTTTCTAGCTTTAAATTATTTATCTGGTTAGATCTATTCCAAGGATTCTGAAATATAAATCTGCTATCAAAAGTCCTCCAATAATGTAGAACAAACTGACAATAATCAGAAGGGAGGGAAGAGGGGTATAACAGGGAAAAGAAAAGGAAGGGTCATCAAGGAACATGTATAAAAGACCCATGGACAAAGCCAAAGGGGGTTAGGATTGAAGGTGGGAGGTGGGGGAAAATGGTGGCAGGAAAATGGAGATAAATGTACTTGAACAGAAATAAAATGAATGAATGAATGAATAAAATAAAAAATAACTAGAATAATAATTCTATTAGAGTGTTTCCTATTAGAACAACAATGACTTGTTCTAGAATGTCCATCAATTGCTTCTGCTTTGAGAATCAGCTTCAACAATAGAGATCAGGTTCAAGATCTGGTCATCTTTTAATTTTTTTCCAACTTTAAATATATTCATAACCATACCCTTGACACTGTGAAGCTACTACCAGTACTAATCACCAGATACTCTTAACCTTCTATTTTGAGGAGTTAATTCTACCTCAGATCTTCTGCCTGTTACAGAGATATCAGCATAAATTAGAAAGGCTCTCTGTTCCCCAGGGTTCCAGATTCCTGAAATACTTCAATCAAGGTCAGAGATGACATTTCGAGATGTCAAGTTTAAAGATAAAAATATTGCCTAGCCTGGATTGAAATTGTTTAATAAAAAGGCAAAGCAAAAAATTTAAGGAACGTCAGAGAGAAAATGTACCACAAAGATACCAATACTGTTTTTAAACAAACAAACAACAAAAAAAAAAAAACTGAAATGGAGGAGATAAAGGGCAGAGTCGTTTTCTCTGGTAGACAGTTCATGGATAGTAAGCGGAGTGTCGTCACTTCTTTGATCTACTCCCCACTGCTTATCATGGGACTGAGAGGAGGGTGGTGACACCAGAAAAACTGGCAGTAGGGTTATCTGTGTGCAACTATTGTCCGTCTAGAAGGAAGAACTCTAAATATGTTGTTTATTAATTTTTTAGTCTTGCTTCACTATAACATTGTCCCTACATAATTGGTTGTTATGAGAGAACACAAAGACCAATAGTAAAAAAACTATAAGAAACACAGTAACCTACAAAACAAAGATGTTTTCTTTTGTTTCAATAAAAATTCTATACCTGAAAGGGACAGGGAAGTTGTGGATGGCAATAATAGCTCTCTCACTTAATGAGTAGAGTTATAAAGCTATTGTTCAAATTCTTTTTCATTATAATACCTTGAAATTCAGTTATTTTAGAAAAATTATTGAAACCTACAGAAACTTGCCCAGAGCCAGCTGGATCTGATTCCAAAGACAATGCTTTTCCCATAGGACCATGCTTGCTTTCTGCAAGCCTCTTCAGTCTAGAGTTCCTTTCACTTTGAGTTGTTACCAACCTAAAAAATCTGGCCAAAATTCTTTAGAGAATGATATAATTTTGAAGTTCTGTGGCACATTAGAAACTTTCTAGACCAAATCCAATTTAAACATAGCATCCCTGTTTTATCTGAGGAATGGTCTTTCATCCACATAATAGGAAGCATGGTATTTCAAAAGTAAGCTATTGTATTAAGCAGAAACCACATTATTTTATTAACTATTACCCTCTTTTCCTGGTTTTGCTTTGTGGCACAATTTAGTAAAAATTATCTTTATTGTACCTAGCCTATAAAACATTAAGCAATGGGTAAATAATTTCTTTTCTTGGCTAAACATTTTTAATCTCTCATGCCAATCGAGTGCCAGGAGACCCCTGCCCCCCACCAGGAAATCTTCCATTCAAGCCAGAGGGCATATTAGTTATTTGACAAATAAAAATGTTTTCTTTTCACCTGAAAAATAGGAGTTTTATAAAATGTTATGATAATAATTTATCAAAATACAGACAAATGAAGGAAGGAAGTAGAAGCATGCTAATATTAGCTTAAATCTCCATGTCCTGTTTTGTTACTTAGCAAACTTTACATCAGTTAAAGTCAGAGGGTTGATTTGTTGGCTTATTGATGTGATCAAGAACGCTCTCTCAAGAGCTGAGTCAAAAGTTGAGTCCTTAATCAATCATCACCACGGGTGAGCTAGTTTGCTGTCATTAGCTTGGACCAATGCTAATATATCTTTTGAGGTCAAGGATATGGACACTCCAACTAAATTGGTACTGTTCATAAGAACAAAGGGAGTGAATTGGGAAATTGGTGACTTACTGTAGTATGAGGACAGATGCATGCCACAAATAATGATGAAGTTTATAAATTTAACATTACCTTCTAGCACATACAAGAGATAGCTGGGTAAAACATGTGTTTTCTTCTTTTCTTCACTTGAGTTTTTTACCTTATTAAGAAATAAGTAAAACTTAGATGTGGGTTTTAATTGGTGAATATGCCTATTGAAAAGTGTGTTTAATAATTGTTCACCAAATAATAATGATAATAATTATTATTAGTTATTTCACATGTATAACACTTACTATAAATTATTACATAAAAATGTCGTAATGAAGTCGGGGGGAACTATGACTTGCCTTTATTTAAAAATAAGCAAACAGACACAAATGAGTGCTGTGGGCAGGACAGAGAATGGGATTGCCTAACCCCGACCAGGGAGCGCTTTTCCACTACCCCCTGGTGCCTGCTTCTCCTCTTGTGTTTTGTCCATTTTTTAAACAACACATATTTTCAAGAATAAAACCCATGGGACCAATTAAAGAGCCGATATGGTTAGTATTTAGATTTCTTTTGAGCCAAAGCACTACGAAATTATGGAGTACTGTTTTGAGGATAATTGAAATTTCAAAGAAAAAAACTCTATCAAATACCTTTTGTGTTTCAGATACAGATGTAAGGTAAGATTAAATACCAAATAGCAATATACAGAAACATTAAAATATGTTTGATTTCATGAGATTTTATATTGAAAAGTCCACTTTTTTATTACACACACACACACACACACACACACACACACACTTATGTGTGAAATTTGTGATGTGACTGCTCCCTAAGCCATCATTGTGAAGAGCTTCCACACTTTCTTTAGGAATGCCATGGTTATCATGGTCACTCCAGGGAGACTCCACACATTGGATTGCTCAGAATTGCAACAAAAGCAGCTCTAACTGCAATAGGATTTTATCATGCTGCGGCATCTCGAGGCATTTTGAAATCATATTAAAAATAAAGTGTGAGTCAAACTTGAAACTTTTGTAATTCATGAAAGGTTGATGAGCAGGTCTCAGCACCAGCATCACGATCAATGCTAAATGCTTGCCTGTGGGGACTGTGGCATTATCGCTAGATAGCCAGCACAGTCATGTCATACAAAACAGACAGCATGTGTTCCTGCCTGACAGATGCTGATAAAATAGTGACAAGAATAACAAGTGACTAAAGAGACTGCTATGCCCAGATCCTCCTTCCGGGACTACACAAAGTGGTGTAAGCAACAGCTGTAGTGGCTCGTGACACCCTACTCCACCCAAACCCAAAGACCCTGTGAGGCCCTGCAGACACAGACAGGCAGGCTGCATTGAAAGGCAGGAATTCCAGACCCTACCCAAAGAGAAGACATATAACTGGGGGAGGTGATAATGGCATCAGGGCCAATATATAGGAATAGTATCAAAAAGACAGTGAAGCTGATTGGAATCAGGAATAAAGATCCTGGCAGTTGTCAGCTAAAAGTAAATGAGATGAAAATAAAGAAATGCAATGTATGCCATTAATCCTGTACATCTACTTAAGATGTGTCTTCTAGAACATCCCTAAGTTCTTAATAACTGCCTTTCTCACAGTAAATCCTAAATAATTATGTGGTGAATGAATGAAAAGTTGGTTTTAAAAGAAAACTCAATTATGTTAAATTGCATAGCAACTATAAATTTTGACTATTGTTCTTGCTTTTCTTTTTTCTTTCTTTCCTTTTTTTTTTTTTAACTGTCATTCTTGCTTACTGGACTATGAAGAAATGAAGGGGGGAAAAGGCCATGTTTTAGTGGCTGTGTTCTTGTTACAAAGACCAATGACTTTTATGTAGAGCAAAACCAGAGGGCATAAGTAGACATTATTTTTGATTAATCAATAAGCCATATTTACCAAAATAAAGGAAAGAGCCTTGCTGAATGACAAAGATAAAGATGGTGACCATAAACCCTGCCAGGTGCATTGTCTAATGGAGTCTGGAGGGACAACGGGTACTGATTTACATCTTCGGTAGCTCCAGGTATGAGGCATCATTCATCTTGTAGCCACCCATTGGGGACCATTGGATAGTCTTTGGCTGCTGACACTGGATATTTCTCCCCATGAGACAGCTGCAGGTTAAGCCTTACCATCCTGAGTCCCACTGATCTTTCTCCCTATTTCTTTTCTTTCTGTTTTCTTTTCTCTTTTCTTTTCTTCTCTTCTTTCTCTTCTTTTCTTTTTTAGTCTTTCTCCCATTACTGGGAAAATTTTCTACTGTCTATTGCTCTTACCTATCAATATTTCATCACCTCTTACCCTTGGCTTTTGAAACTAAAACTAATTCTCTGTATTTCTTTTTTTATCATTTTTTCCTCTATTTTAAGGAGGGGGTAATCAGGATGTAAACATTCAAATACTTCCTTTTCACAGCTTTTCTCTCATGTTTATCACACTCCAAAACATTGGCTTGTCCTCATTTTCTTAAATATTTCAATCGCTCAGAATTTCAGCATCTTCATATAATCTGTTCTTGCTTCCTGGACCTCTTTTCCCTCCCCACACACAACTTCTGATAACTTCTCTTTTAAATCTCAGCTGTATTGCCATCCCTTTAAAATAGCCTTCCCAGATAACACAACCTGAAGTAGATCATGCCTCTCCTAAAGCTCAAATACTCTTTTTCAAAGAATTTTCTTCTTCTTTTACAACAGTTAGCACAATCTACAGTCATATGAGTTGGTGTACTTGCTATTTTACTGTATTTTTTTTTCTCATTACCATAAGTTCTATGAGGTGAGGGACTAGAGCTACGTTGATTTTGTTCAACACTTTGTAATCTGATCCTAGGACAAATGGATGCTTAATAAATATTTGCTCAAGCAACATGCAGCAAACACAGATATACCCAATATTTAATTTCCCCTTTTCACTCACTGGCAGAACCCCAGTTTGTTTGTTTTGTTTGTTTTTGAGATTCTGCTATTGATTACATGCTCAATTACAGTACTTGTCAATGCTCCCTTGTATGAGGATCACAGTTGTATGAGTAAACAGTTTCGCCTCATTTAATGTAAGTCAAATTATACAGGAAAGGGTCAGACTCCATTTGCTTTACCCTACTATATATCACATGGAAAATAGATACAATGTGTCAAAGAGGAAAAGCCATTATAAAGGCATGAATGGAAAAACACTCTGTAAGTGTGATGGAGCAAAAGACAGTGTGGCTCTCAGTCTCTACGATTACCTTGAACATTCACTCCAGGCTTGGGCTCTGCCTCTAGAGTTCTTCATACGTGTGAAGTCAATTTCGACTTGCTTCAGCCAGTATAGTGAGGTTTCTGCTGTGTGCAATAGCAATTCAAATGTGATACTAGGAAAGTCATTCCATATCTAGAAGTCCTAATTTAATCATTTTTTCATTGGACTAGACAATTTCTAAAATCAGTAGTTTCAGCATTAGTTTTCCTTTGAAATAAAAACATAATTTATCTAAACATCAGCATATCTTTGAATTTAAATCATTCATTTTGTTTTAAAAACCAATGTGATATATGAATTTTGAAATAACTACTAAGTATAAGACAATGTGCCAGATGGCTCAATTAACAAGATTTCCTTTTTTTAATGCACATGTTGTACATTTCCTGCATTTTCCATATTTTCCCTGCATTTTTTTAAGTATCAACATGTCATCCATTTAAATGATTATAATTAAGTGTTCATGAAAAGACTAAAAGGAAAAGTATTTCAAACTTACTTTTTTGCAATCAAATATTATTTTTTCAGCAAATTATATTGAAGCCCAGACTGTAGTGAGGCAGGAAAGACATGTAATTTGAAGCAGCGGCTCTAAAATGCCACTTTACAAAGCAGTGCTAAGCAAGCTACATAAATTAGATGGTGATTTTCTAGTCCAATCCCAAACCCCATATGCAGTAAAGAATTTAACCTTGACCAAAGAGAGGTCTAGTCTTAGTCCTTGGCTTCTGGGAAGTAATGTCCAAGCCCTTGGAATGTCATGTCTGATATGGGTTTTTCTTTGTCTGTGGATCTTGAGACAGTTTGCTAACAATATTGTGGTGAGAACTTTGGACCACACAGTTTCATCTTGACTTCCTGTGGGTTTAGAAACTGAGGTCAGCACATGAGCAATTAACCATCTGCCTATTTGATGGAGCTCTGATAAAGACTATGGGTACCAAGATTCAGATGAACTTCCCTGGTTGACAATAGTTTGTGTATATTCTCACATACCATTTTGGGCAGTAATTAATGCTGTCTGTGACTCCATGGGGAGAGGACTTCTGGAGGCTCCACGTTTAGAACTCTTCTAGGACATGTCTCGTGTATTTCTCCCCTTGGCTGATTTTGGTGCATATCCTTTCCATGTAATAAACTATACTGTGAGTAAAACAGCTTTCAGTGGGTTCTCTGACCCTCTAGTGTATTTTGAAAACTGAAGCTCCTTTTGGGGAACCATCTGAACATCCCTCTGGTGCAGTAAGGGAAGGCAGTTTGTGTGGGCTGTGTTCCCTAACTTTGCAGTTGCCTAATTATTGTGTGTCAGATAATCAGATTCAGTAGGTTCAAGGTGTTTACAGGTACCTTTATCTGGAAACCATATTGGAAAATAGGTGTATATGTGTTGCAGACCGTTCAGCTTGGTTTCAGGAATTGTAACCCTCACCCCATGGTGGGCTGAGTAAGAGCCTGGGGACCCGCTTCATCTGGGTCTGTTCTGTGAAGAGGACATGAGCTACTAAGGAGACAAAGCTTATCTCCCTGGCAGGAGCGCTGCTTCTGCCTCATCCATCTCTGGCCCCAGTGCTTAGTTGGTAGTCAATGACGGTAAGACTCCTCATGGGAGGGGCAACCTAAGCCAGACACGACTACTTGGGAGGCCCTCATGGAAAGACCTGGGTGGTGGCTGCAGCAAAGAGGGGGTGATGGACCCTCCCCCTCCCCCGGCTATTCTGACATAGCCCGAGTTCCCATTTCTGTCTGGGAGATGTCTTCTGCTTCCTGAGCCTAATCGGCTTAAAGCCTGAAACTATGACCGTGAGCTGTGCAGCCCTTTGCTGGCCAGGACGATTCCCCAGAGTGATCAGGCATAAGAAAGAATTCCTAAAGTCCTGTGAAACCTGCTTTGCTAAGAGTGCTCTCATATAAATGATAAGGGTGGGAGGAGGAAATGAGTATGTCTCCCAAAATTTCGCAACCCCCTTTCCTGACAGACACTGACTCAGATTAAGCCCTCATATTTCTTTGAAATGTTATCTATTGTTTGATCCTTGCTGCCTGACCTACCTTTATTCCTGTGTATTTGAACCCAATAAAAGCCCAGTGAGGAAGGGGTTCTGGGTCATTCTCCTTTGAGAGTTTGACCACCTCTCCTCCCCAAGAAGATCATGTCTTGGTAGTTTTATTTTCATCTGTGACAGAGGGATGGGGCTCTGCGGGCAGAGCCCCCCAACATCTGGCACCCAGGACAGGGGCCCCTTGCATATATGTGTGTTAAACAATTAAGAAAAAGCCATTTCTATATTAATAATGTGCATCGTGAATATTAATAATAAGTTTATTTAATTTATGCGTGTATATATGTATATTTGTGTGTGCAATGGCAGAAATTTGAATGTGGAATTATAGGGCAAGTGGAGGCAGTCTGGCTTCCTCACCCAGGTGTCTGGATAGCTAAAGGAAGCAGTGTTCCCGTAGCCTTGGAGGGGCCTGATAAGTAGTGTTCTCACAGCCTTGAGACTGGGTCTGATAAACTGTTCCCATATGAAGTGGGCTCGCATGCGCAGAATTTTGTTATGATATGTAATGTTCTGACATCTTGCCAGCTTTGTTCCCCTCTAGTACTTAAACCGGTAGGGACACCCTGCTGGGGGTGATCATGATGACAGACACACAAGGCGACAGGTGCTATGATGGGTGCCACACTGGGGAGCAAGGGCTATGACATGAGACATGAAGACAGACACGCAGCTTGCAGTGTGCATGGCTCGCCGGCCCGTGAGTAAAGGCATGCCAGACATCCCAATGGCTCCGTGAATATTTTTCCATCTGCACAAATACCATGAACCTGCCTGGCCTTGAAGGGTGGCAACACAGGAAGCTTTCTCAGGAAAATATTTGGCTTGACTAGGCAAAGTTATTGTAGTATATGACTAAATAAAACATTATTTGATTTGGAGGAATTTTACATAAAAAGAAAGAAAAAATATAGTTAAAGAATCTGAATTTGTTTTACTATGCAGTTTAACATCTATATATCTTAGTAAGCCAGGTAATATATAAATCACATGCAAATGCTATTTAATATGTTTTTAAAATCTTCATTTCTTTTTGGGCAATTCTTTTACATTTGTCAAACAGTTGCTAGAGTATTAAAGTGCTCTGGGGATACATTCCTTTCTATTTTTATTTTACTTCTGTAATGAATTTAAACTTAATCTATATGCTCACTTTGTAACTCAGTCTTGCTCTCTACACTTGCTAATTCCACCAGCAGGAAAGCAAAAAAGCCAGGGGCCATGTTTTCAAAGATTATTATAATCTTTTAATTATATAAAGTGAATAAAATAATTTTCTTTAAAGTGAGATAATTATCTAAACTTCTTTTAATGTTTGCCTGCTGTGTTTTTGTTTTTTATGTCGATAGGGGTAATTAGGGATGACCTCAGAAAACACCAGAAATGTAGTAGAAAAACAGGACAAGGAAAGCAGCCGGGCAATGGTTACTCACCAAGCCACTTACTACTGTGGGAGCAAAATCTGCCTGGGAAACTGGGACTTTGGTGTAGAATACGTGATTCAGCAAAGGGACGAGTGAGCTGGGACATTGGTGCACCAACTCCTGTCAGTCATTGGGTGATGGCTATTACTAGCAATTATTAATTTCCCAGCTTTTCTGGCCTGCTGTGATAGTAGGCAGAGAGATTCCTGTCTTCTAGAGAAAACTCTCAAGCGGTTGGAAGTGGAACCCACGTGGTATACAGTGGCAAGCCCTCAGAGGTATGGAGAGGGCATAAACAGTGTTTACGATATCACTGATATCAAGTGATACACACTTGGTACCAGGAATAATTGTAGGGAACAGACTTTAAAAAGTTGAGTTCTGTGATTGATTTTAGCTATAACTTTGGTTTTGAATGCAATGGGAAATGGTGCATTAATACAGGGTAAAGGAATTAAGCAAAAATAAAAAATAAAACTCATAGACACAGACAATGATATAGTGATTACAAGAAGGAAAGACAGGAGCAGGGAGGTAGAAGAGAGTAACGGGGGATAAACGGTACTAGAAGGAGACTTGACTTGGAGTGGCGAACAAACAATACAATATATAGATGATGTAGTATAGAACTGTACAACTGAAACCTATATAATTTTATTAACCAATGTCACCCCAATAAATTCAATTTAAATAAATATATAAATATAGCTGCCTCGGTCCCTGTGCGGGCGCCACCTGCCGAGGTCCGGCCGCAGCGGGTCTAAGGGTACCCTCGAGGTGAAGGTAGGAGTCGGCGCGGAAATCAGGCAACTATACAGCTCAAGGCAGGTGATGCTCTGAAGACATTTATTGAAAGTAAGGCTGAAGCTTTTATACTATTACTGTTGCTATGCTTCTTGGTCTGAACAGGAACTTGGCTTGTTCCTGTTGCCTTGGTTAGGCTAAACAGAAAATCATAGTTTAACATACAATGACTTTATAAATTAAAAATAAGTATTTGACTTGCCAAACAGAGTCTCAGTGAATTCTTTTGCCTGTGGTTAATGATTGATCCGTGATCTATGTCTATATCCTGATTCTATTCTACTAAGATGTTATGAAAGACTAAGTGCCCTTTCTATTATTATGTGTTCCTGTAAGATTATTTTGTTCTACTTACTTACAATGGGTGAACTGATTTAAGTCTTTCTGATTAATTTTCTTCAGCCAACCATCCTTCATTGCCTTTAATCAAATACGGACAGTCACCAAGGGGGACTTTGGCATGTTAGTCATTTCATAAAAAGCAGACTTTGCCAAGGAACATGTTTTCTATCCTTATTGACTATTCTTATGCCCTCAAAATAGGCTCCTATAAAGGACAATGGGTGAAACAGTTTTTCTTTATTTTCCTTAATGACCAAGTGACTATGGGAGGGGGAATTGGAGTAAGCTGTGGTTGCATTACCTCTGCTTGGTGTAATTCGGTCATGAATTGTTTAATTGGGGGTTTTCAGGGGGAATTCTTTGCTAACTTAACTAGTAAATTGTTCGTACAATCTGGATACTCAGTTACAGCTGTTTCAGGAGTGGTGGTGACTGCGTCTAGTTCTGTGGAAGCTGGAATCACATCCAAGGCTTGCCTATCGGTTTCATTCTCATGTGTCTTATTCATCTTTCCCAGGTTAATCATATATACAATGAAAATTATGACTCCTAGAAATACAGTTCCTATACTACCAATTATCCCTATGCCATGTCCTCTTCCTGGAGGACGCCTTCCTTGAAGCTTCTCTCCCCATATCTGGACCTTGTCAGACAATATGGCTGGAAGAGGATGCGGCATATAGCACATGGCTTGCGATGGCATTGTGACTAATTGGAAAAATCACCTATGGTTTGCTGAAACTAAAAGCCCAATAAAAAGGGAGTACTTAGGGAGACCAAGTGGTTTGTGCATGTCAATCTACAGGAGCAATGAAGACAACAAGGACAGGGCAGTGGGACTTTTACTTCTGAATGTACTAGAGAGATAAAAGAAAGAAACAAATGTTAAGCACAGAATTTTAAATTCTCAGTTCAGATCTTGGTAAGAGGCTCTGAACTTTTCCATTATGGCCCTAAAATGATCTCTTAGCTCTTTTAGTAGCAGGCCTAGCCTAAATGAAAACTGGATCCAAAGTCATTTTGCAGGTGATGGAGTTATAATGAAAGCTGAACTCACAGCTTCACCATGTTCCTTCTGTGAAAATAAGGGCATATTTTATCAACAAGCGAGATCCAGAAGCTTAGAACAGGGATACCTGTGTATACTGAGATGAATGAGAATCTTGAATCCATAAGTGTCTCTGAGATATCTTTACCTATATAGCAGCCTGCATCTTAATATCTGAGATCATCCTAATTTGAGGGCATTTAATAACATTACTTAAGTAAGTTAGTTTATGGAGAAAAGTTTACTCTTCTCAGGACATACTCCAACATTTTATTGTTTCTAATGCTGTAACTGCAATGAGATCTTATGCACCAGAAAGACAAATGTCCAGCCTGACCTGGGATGAAATAGCTTATGCTACAAAAAGTTGCAAGATGTTACTGATTCCTTTTAATTCATAATAATTCCAGAATTATTATGCTATCTCATATAACAGAAAACACCTCAAACAGGTGATTTGATTGATTGGTATTTGAACTCAATAATGACTCATTTTTAATAAGCTTGAGATGCTAGTATTTCTCCAGCTTATTGTGGAGGATGAAGTCCAAAAGCTTGGGGAAATAGAAATGATGATGTAAAATTTCACATGTGAACTACAAACAGCCTCCCCCCAAAACACACCCATGCAAATATATACAAAATCCCCAGAGATAGCCCAGCGGACACTCTTTTTATTAAGACATTGAGGGAAACATTAGTGAGGGGAGCACCGCATCCTCAACTTCATCTCTGGTGGTTCTCTTTGTTAGGTTTCGAATGGTGGTGGAGGTACCATCACTGAAATTGGCTCTCCGAACTAGACGGGGTTAATGGCAGGGGCTACATGTCAGCTATGACAGTCCAGAGACAACATGGGTGATAACTGTAATGGGCAGCAGGAGCGGGGATATTTTAATCCACAGAGCTCTTTTCAATGCCTAGTGATCATGGCGCACCTAAAAAGAAAATGGATGGCAGACTACCAGGCAGGAAATGGTTAACTTAGGAGGCCTCTGTTGCGTAAATCCTGCACATTCCAAAGAAAGCATATTTTCAGGACTGGTCCTAGGCTAGCTTCTGGGAAATAACTCATGCCAGTCTGACCAGATAAGTTTATCCTAATAGTCTGACATAGGGTGAACACCTACTTTAGCTCTGAGAGTAAGGGTGGAGTGGAGTAGCTGATATCAGTCACATGGCTGCATGCCTATCTGACTGACCCCAACAAAAAGCTTGGACACCAGGGTACAGTGAGCTCCGTTTGACAATACATCACACATTATTGCTGGCATAATTCAGCACGAGATTCCAATGAAAGGGGTACTTAGAAGCTTTTCCTTGGCTTTTTCTGGATTCGAGCCATGTATCTTTTTCTGTTGCTTATCTCTCACCTTTCCCTATAATAAATACTAACCACCATTATAACCCCTTCTCTCAGTCCTTTGAGTGCTTCTGGCAAGTTATCAAGCCTCAGGGTGGACTTGGGCACCACTGAAACCTACTAAATATCACTAAATCTACTAAAATATCACTTCATTTGCATAACAGGGAAAACTCTAGATCTGGTCTCTAGAAGCCTGACTTGAGTCACCACAATGCAGAGTCATGGTTTCTCCCTCTGGTTGCCAGCTGAAGCCAGTATACTGACTGGAGCACCTTGCTGAAAATGAAGGTCCGCTGAGGAGAAAAAGCCAAAAGTACTCATGGTAACTCTTCCTCCAAGAATTTTCCAAAGAATCATACGGCTATTCATGGTAGAAACATAAATATGGAGACTGTTCAAGGACTACTAGACCCTGGTTCTGAAATTATGCTAATACTTAGAAACTTAAAATGCTACCATGATCCACAAGTCAAAGCAAGAGCTTAACACCGAGGGAGAAAAATGCAAAACAAAACAAAAGTTCCCATACAACTAAGAAAAGATTTATTATTCTATAGTCGATTATATACACAAAACTCTCTTTTTTTATCACTATTATAAGCTTATTCCTTTATGTGAGATGGCATATCTATTAATTTCAATCAGAAAAGTTTATAGTATTTCCAATAACATGACAGACAACTTTTCAGAGGCTCCTGCTATACAGGTTATAACGTATAGCTATAAATCACTAAGACTATACTGATTTTAAAAAGATACCATGGTTTCTAATAATAAACGTAATCCCTTACACATCCAAGTGCTAATCTCAACAGGCAATACATGGATTCAAAAGAATTAGCAGACTCACTAAATTTGTGGAGAACCTTCTGAAGGATTGTTTTTGTTGATTTTCTTGGGGAGACTATGTTATGTTCACTCTGGTTGTTGCTATCATTTGAAAGATGAGTCATTTTCTACAAAGATTAAATAAGCATTTATAGACTAATATACTAAATAAGTAGCTATTAACTAAGAAACAAAGGTCTAATTAACTAAAAAAAAAAAGTTCTGTTAAGAATCAAAAGTGTGTGAGAGTGTTGGCCTGCCAAAGGAGTAGGAGGTGGAGGACATGAAGGAGGAGGAGAAATAAAGAAGGAAGGAAAAAGAGAAAGGAAGGAAGAAGGAAGGAAGGAAGGAAGGAAGGAAATCACCGAACATAAATCTTGTCTCCACAATGTCTATACGATGAGTTCTTTATTCTGAGTATCCTTGTGCACTGGGATTCAACAACCATGTCATGATTGTCAGAGATAAATCATTATTATCTTCACCTATTGTCTTGATGTACATTTTTTTCCTCAGGTCTCCTGGGGCCTGTGAGATTGTTTTTTTTCCCTAGCAAGCTGTGATGTTTTGTCTCTGGGTCATTGCAGAAACACCATATTTTATGACCTGCAACATTTTTGTAAGCACTGTCTCCTTCAAATTCTATGGAAAAATAAGAACAAATGTCAAAATACTGCTTCTTGTCTACATCACTAAAATTAAATTATATATGTATATAATTGTGTGTATATATACATACACATATATGTGTATATACATACACAATATTTTTGAAAAAAATAATCCTATGTGTATGCATGTATATATACATACATACACATAGGATGTGCACATAGGATTATTTTTTCAAAAATATTGTTTTATCTGATTGTTCTTCAAATATCATACTCATAGGAAATCATCTACTTAATGACCTAAATCTCTGAACTTTTTGTTATTTTTCTGAAATTGTGGAAAATTGTCTACCTATGTCTTATACCATAATTTATCTTTCTCTCTTGTTTCAATCCTCACCCAAGGATATTTTTTGTTATGGATTTTGAAGAGAGAGGAAGGGAGAAATAGAGAGAGAGGGAGAAACATCAATGTGAGAGAGAAACATAAATCCATGGCCTTACATACACACTCTGACTAGGGATCGAACCTACAACTTAGGTATGTGCTTTCACTTGGAAGGAAAACTACAGCCCTTTGGTGCATGGGGTAATGCTCCAACCAAGCCACCCATCCAGGGCAATCTTTACTGTCTTTCACATATTTGGAGTAAATCCAAATACATAGTTTCTTAACATTTCTTTATCCCCATCTAATTACTAAAGTTACACTCAGATTTTCTCAACTTCACACAAAAATTTACATTTGGTTTTTGTTCTATAAAATTGGTAACTGTTTTTGTACCAACACAGAACACTACCCACATCTAGTACCAACATCTGTTCAGGAGAAAAAAAAAAGCTTAGCAGTTCATCTTAAAAGTGTTGTTTTTGTTTGTTAAATCTCGTTGTAGTTCTTTGCTAAAGAAACACTTTTATTCTAATTTTTAAAGCACCAATGCTCCCAAATAAAACCTTTCATTATTCTATGAATTTACCTATATATAAAATTAAAGACATCTCCTTTGGGATGAAGGAAAGATCCAAATAGTATGGCTTTTTGAAATCTCCACTGGAAACCATAAACTGCCATTCTATATGAGTCAGAGATTGTAAAGTCTATTTTATTTTATTATTTTTATTGCTGTACAATTGCAGTTGTCCCCATTCCCCCTCCCAGTACTCTCCCTCGCCCTACGCACCTCCACCTCCCTCATTCAATCTCCCCCTGCCCACCCGTTGTCTTTGTCTGTGGGTCCTTCACACATGTCCCTTGACAATCCTCTCCCTACTTTCCCCCAATATTTCCCACCCTCTGGTTACTGTCAGTTCGTTCTGTATTTCCATGTTTCTGGTTCTATTTTGTTCACTTGTTTGTTTTGTTGATTAGGTTCCACTTATAGGTGAGATCATATAGTATTTGTCTTTCACCGCCTAGCTTATTTCACTTAGCATAATGTCCTCCAGTTCCATCTATGCTGTCACAAAGGGTAGGAGTTCCTTCTTTCTTTCTGCTGCATAGTATTCCATTGTGTAAATGTACGACAGTTTTTTGATCCACTCATTTACTGATGGGCACTTAGGCTGTTTCCATATATTGTCTGTTTTAAAATACAGTAAATATAATAATTTACCTACGAATTATCTCATTTAAATAAACATATCTTTAATCTTAAACTATATAGCTTTTGCATTACTCTTTACATCTTTTACTCTAAATTCCAAACAGCATGTATTACTTCTTTGTTGTTATCTGCTGAAGACATCTAATGAACGCCAGTCCTCAACTAACAGGATAATATAGAAAGCCAAATCCAAGTTGCCCATTGTTACCCATCCCCATAAACCAAAGAGAAAATAAACTTCAGACTCCCATTCCCCACAAGTCAATCACCATTCCAAACTAGAGTTATATTGAGTTATGCTGCAAGCCTTCAGTAAAAAAATATACTCTAGATTCAACCTTCCATTCAGCTCCCTTCTCCTTGTTCATCTCAATATTTCCTCTGATTATGTATCAGTTACAGCCATTAATTTTACTTTCTGCTTAACAGGGTAAATAAAAGTAATCAGATCAGGAATACCATAAATTCTTACTCCTATATGTACTCAACTCCCAGATCCTAATCCTACCCATCCCTCCCTATTACAGTAAAAGATGAATTTATTTGTGTTATCTGACACCAACAAGCTTTATGTTCTCTACATCTTACCCTCCATTCCCACAGAGCTTCTCAAGAAGGAGAAGAGAAAGACCAAGGGATCAAGAACCTATATGAGGGAGTTATGACTGCAGACTTCCCTAACTGCTGGCAACTTGACCTTGGATACCCAGACTAATACTGACAGAAAATAATTTGCTGTTGTTTAAGCCCCCTGGTCTGTGATATTTTGTTAAGGCAGCCACACATAGCAAACTAATACATCGGAATTCTCTTAAGAAATAAGGACACACACAATTATGTTTGAGAACAAGAGTTGTTAGAGAAGATAGAATCAGGCCCCTCATTTTCACATCTGTCTACATCATATACTCATCATCTTCTTGGTAGGTTTCTAAACCCTTCTGATTTAGAACCACAGGTCTGGTTAAGGCTACTCACCTATATGAGGATGATGCTTATTTATTGGATGGGAGAGATGATGAAGAAATAAAACAAGGTTTACAAATTTCTTAACACAGAGTCTGCTTTTAGTATGTTCTCCACAAAAAGTTACACACTTAATATGTTATAAGTTTTGACATTGTAGTCAGTTCTTTCATAAAATCTTTTGTCTCATGTATACTGATGAAACTTTCTGAAATCTCATATTAAAATATATACATACCATATTTTTCTCTTAGATCTCTTTAATCTATCATATTACTTCTTCACAGAAAAGAGCTGATGGGAGTTTTCCTTAGTTTGAAGTAAATATTTTCTAAGGACATTTTACAGACATCTTTAATAAGATAAATGCCCTTTATGTCAGCTCCAATTAATTCTTTGTTTAACTCTTTTCTTGCATCAAGAAGAAAATAAGAAAATTTTCAAAATTTAAAAGGCAGCAGCAGGAGTTATATGCCATTTCCAGAAAAACAGCAACCTGTGACATATTTGCAGTCTGAACCTGAGGCTAGTGCTTATAAGCAGTTGCTGGAATTGGAAATACCAGTGGCTTCCATTTCTGTAGTCACTTGAGAAAGCAAATACAAAGGATGGTCCAAACAGAATTTAGGGCATTGAAGTGGCAATCAAACACTCTGGAAAAACAAATGGAAGAAAGTGATACTGTGAACTCAGGAAAGGTACAGTTCATCTGTCACATAACCAGCAAAATTGCTATTTGTTCTTTTCCAACTTGTGAAAAAAGAAGCTAATTCCTCTATCCTCTGTGCGGAAACAACTGAAGAGATTTTAAACACCCAAATATACCACATGGTTCAATACAAACTTACATCAAACAATTTTAAAAATGATTAAGTAATTAGAACTAGAAATCTGATTAAAATAACTGTATTCTGATTAAATATATGTGCAGTTTTCAATCATTTTACTTGTATACTAAGTACTGACTAATTTTATATTCCATTGACTTAGATAATCCTAGGAATTATTTATTATATTTTTTAGAAAATATGGGACTGTTTAAAATTAATTCTAATTAATTATTTGTTGCATTCATTGTTAGAATCGCTTCTTATGTGTTAGTTTGAATAGTCTCATCCCACCTGTCTCTTGATTTATCTGTTGCTTCTGTGATCACCAGCTCTGCATGGTTATTGACCAACTTCCTGCCAGCAAACCAACCTGGCAGAGCATCTCCTGATGCCCCTGCTTCCTGCCCCACACTTCACACACTCTGACCCCTATGGTGGGACTGTTCTGTGGACCCTTGAGAAAGCTAAACAGTCGAATTTGGAAAGCTTGGTATTTAGGTATTTACCTACATGGCTCAAGAGCTATATGGAGACTGGAGGTGGGCCAGATTTAGCCCTACACTTTGTGAATCTCTGCTCTCAAAATATGAAAAGTAACTTCTTTCAAGTTTTTAAAATGCAGACTCTGAACGAATAGCATGATAAGAATTAATTAAAATACTTCAGATTATATTCCTACAGATTAGAATTTAACTCCTAGGCTGATATGGAACTGGTAAAATAGTAGACTGATTTAACCAGAATCCATTCTAATTTGTTGACTCTCATGGGTAATTATTATTAAATTTTGGATTATCACTACTGATATTTTTAACTAGCATTATTGAGATATAATTCACGTACCATAAATCTATCCATTTAAGGTGTATTAATCAATGATTTTTGACATATCAGGTTGGCAAAAAGTCCATTCAGTTTTTTCCATAAAATAAAAGACATTTCATTTTCACCAATAATTTTATTGATTTGGATATTTTGAGTATGTTGGTTATCTCCTGCTATTGGCTTCTAGTGGGTAAAGGCCAGGGGTGCTGCTAAACATCTTCCAATGCATAATACAACCCCACAGCAAAGAATTACTTGGCCAAAATGTCAATATATCAAGAAACTTGGCAAAAACATTTTTGACATATTCAATCAGTCACAGGACCTTCTCCATACACTGCACAAATCTTTTACATGTGTGTGTTTCAGTTGCATTTTTACCTTTCTTGAAATAATAAAGCATATTATTAAATATTTGGAAAAATTGCATATTTTCTTTTATTTCAATATTAAAATGACTGCACAAAAATTCATCAATTTTGATGTTTTTTAAATGAATACTGATATGACAACTGTCACAATACAGTTTAACAAAATTATCTCAACTGAAATTAAAGACAACTAAGCACTACTAGAGCCATTGTACAGAAAAAACTAAAACATTTTGGCTAATCCAATATGTTATTAATTTTTTTAAACTGTGGTAAAATATATATCACAATATTTGCCATTTTAACTATTTTATGTGTACAATTCTATTGCACTAACTATCTTCACAAGGTTGTGCAACCATTAATCTCCACTTTTAAAACATTTTCATTAACCCAAATAACTCTATAACCATTTAGCAGTAATTCCTAAACCCCGGTAACTTCTAACTTACTTTCTGTCTCTGAATTTGCCTTTCTAGGTATTTTACATAAGTGGAATCATACAATATTCGTCATTTCTTATCTGGCTTATGTTTTCAAGGTTCATACACATTGTAGCATGTTTCAGAATATCATTATTTTTATGGCAAAATAATATTCCTTTATGTGTATATACAAACTTTTGTTTATCTATTTATCTGTGATGGACACAGATTGTCTCCACATTTTGGCTTTTGTGAATAATGGGAAAATAAACCTTGTCATACAGGTATCTGTTCAAGTCCCTGCTTTTATTTTTATTTTTTTAAATTATAGGAATCCTAATTGGTGTAAGTGGTGTCTCATTGTAATATTGATAACTCCTAATATCTTAAACTGCAACAAAATAAACACATTTGTTGAGTGCTTACTATATATGTGCCTAGCATTGTGCTATAAACCCTTATTATTTAATCCTGATAGTAGTTCAATGAGGTCAGTGTTATAATGTGCATTTTATAGATTGATGCTGACTCTTTTTCACGTTATTTGCAAAAACCCATAGAGCTAGTGACAGGCATAAGTGAGATTCAAATTCAAGTCAACCTCAGAGCGCCCTCTGTGATAGGAGAGGCACAGAAGCTCACAGTCAGAACATAGTGTCTTGGCTTACACTAATTCTGAGACTCAAGATACAGAAGAAACTCTCTAAAAGTTTATCACTTATTAATTAATTATAATTAATTAATTTATATATCCAAACAAATGTACCAATATGTATGTTAATATATTTATATAAAAATTAATTCACATTATCTAATGGCTGAACCTACTAAATAATCAATCCATGAAAGATAATAAATAAACAGAAAGATATGTCCCCTCCATGCTATCCTCAGTCCTACACTCGAGAAAACCACCTTTCATCATTCTTGTATTACTTCTTATGCTGGCTAATAGTAAAATTTCAAATATTAAACTGCACGTATTTCCTGACTGTACTTACTCTACCAAAGCTCCTATTGGTCCACCACAGACTATTTTGTTGCTGTATTATTTTTTTAGAAGATTTTATTGGTTTGTTGTTAGAGGGTGGGGAAAGGCAGGAGAAAATGAAGGAGAGAAACATTGATGTGTGGAAGAAACATAGATCGGCTCCTGCTGGCATGTGCCCTGACTGGGGATTGAACCCCCAGTGCAGGCCTGTGCCCTGACCTGAAATCAAACCTGTGACCTTTTGCTTTGTGGGACAACACCCAACAAACTGAGCCACACCAGTCAGGGCTTGTGGCTATTATGAATTCTTCTACTATGTACATTTATAGCTACAAGTAATATAGTTAAATCTCCTTGTATTTTATTTGAATTGAGTCTTCATTTAAAATGAGAGTATTGGTGTTTTTATTCTCAACCTAATTCTCAATCGTACATTGCTTTCACGTCACCAGACTATGCAACTATAACTCTCCTTCTTTGGTTTATAGGTCAATCCTAAAAAATAATAACAGAGTCAAACATGATTTTGTAACTATTAAACTGAAAATCAAGTAGGATTAAGACCTGTATATTAAAAAGACAACCCAATCTCTAAATCTACGACATTTTAAGGAGAAATAATTATATATAGGGTCAAATATTTTTCTGTTACATCTACTCAAAAATCACACCAAGGTTAATTCCACTTCATATTTATATAGCTTTTAGAGGAAAAGCTAAAATTTATTAAAATTTTCTATCTTGAATTTTTGAATTTTCTACATAAAAACAAAATTTTTATTTTTAATATTAGTTATATTATCATTCAGCTTTTTAATTATGCTTTTTATTAAAATATAAAATATAAGCTGATTTTTCTAGACATTTTGAACAGCTCTCAGTCTAGGAATTTTTTCATTGCATCCTGTTTTAATATGATTTTCTAATGCATGAGGCCTGTCCAGAAGGGTCTAACCATTGTTAATATAACGAGAATGGTTTGCATGACATCAGTGTAACCTGGCAGACATGAAGAGTGGACTAGAATGCACATGTGTGAACAATGATGACTTCACTGTGCTAGTCAGTGGGGGCGATAGACACCACTGAGTGAGCATGTGTACTGTGTGGCCAGTGCATTCAAAATGACTGAGCAAGCAGGGCAATGAATCTGCATCGGATTTTGTGTTATGCTTGAACATTCCTCTAGGGAAACTATTCTGATGATTTAGAAGGCTGCAGCTATGGATGACTGGTGATTGGCAGCTTCATCACAACAACACTCCCTGTCATGCATCATGTCTGGTATAGGGTGTCTTGGTGAAATGCCAAATCACCCAGATGACTGAGCCCCACTACAGCCCAAATTTGGTACCCTGAGACTTCTGGCTTTTCCCAGAATTAAAATCACCTTTGAAAGGGAAGAGGTTTCAGACCATCAATGAGATTCAGGAAAATATGACAGGGCAGCTGATGGTGATTGGGGGAGCTGTGTGAAGCACCAAAGTGCCTACTTTGAAGGGTGACAGCTTTGAAGGGTGTATCTTATATCTCAAATCACTACAATGATGCCATATGTACAATGATTCTTGTATCTTTTATCTTCAATAAATGTCTCTATTTTTCATATTACATGGCTGGATACCTTCTGGATAGACTTCATAATTTATCTTCTTCTTTCTGGTACATTTTTTTTAATTTAGTGCTTCCTAAAACATTTCTGAGACTTTAGAAATATGCAGATATCTTTATTTTGTTCCCATGCATTATGAATAGCTTGATTTGGCAGAAAAGCCTTCATTCAAAGTTAGTCTCACTCAGGCACTGGAAAGCAGTGTGTCCATCACCTGTTGCTGGTGAGAGATAGGACCTGCATTTGGTTACAGTAACCTTGGTTTTTACTTAAGATTGTCTAATAATTTTTTAAAGTACTGTATTCTACAATATATTGATCATACATTTGAGGGTTTATTGATAATATTATTAACATTATTAAATGTCCTTGTTTGAAAATATGTTTTTTTTAATGTGAAGATATACATCGTGGCACAACTCTGGGAATATTTTTATATTCTTGAAATTATACAGGAAATGGCCAGCACCTAACAAGCTATACTCATAAAGGCAGGATCTTCAAAGAAGTAAGCCAGATAGAGGAACAGAAGAAAAAAAAAAGACTCCATTGACTATCAAAAAGTACAATATATTAACATCTTTGTCTTGAATATCTGAGCTAAATAGGAAACTCATAACAGAACAAGCACTAATTATCACAAGTTCAACAAAGGTCCAATCCTGGATTATAAATTCCAATCCTGATAGAAAATTGCCCAAGGATGACCGAAAGTGTGTTAAAAGTGAATCTGGAAGATGTAGAGAGAGACAAAGCCTAGGATAGTTATTGGACTAACAGACTGTCAAGAACAAAGGAGATACTCGTGAATATGGTAATATATGGGTTACTACATCTTTAATTTAGAAAAAAAAGACAAAGTAAAACCCAGACATTAGGAGTGGCATGGAAAGGGAAGGCCGAGGCTCAGAAATGAAGTGGATGTACTTTGAAAATGTTAGTTGCCTAGGGTTAATGTCAATAGAACTCAAATGTCCCAGGCTGGACCTTTGTTTAACTTGTGATAATTAGTGCTTCTTCTGTTATGAATTTCCTATTTAGCTCACACATTCAGGAAAAAGAAACTTATTGTTATGTATTGTTATGTGTTCAGAAATATCATTTCCACACACCATTGTTTCTGTTCTTTTTTTTTCCAATGGCAAGAAAGATGAATAATATTTAGAGGTGCCATGAGTGATATTCATAACCTTTGGGTTACACAGCCTCAAGAAATCCAGTCAATATTTACATACTTATTTAAGATTACTGTGCGTGGTGCATTTCCATTTCTGAGTGTCAGGGCTAACAGTCTAACAATAGTGGCTCTATGGCTTGTTGACTTTATGGTTCAGGGTTTTCTGTGTGGCTGCTCTGAGCCTGTGTCTCCTCATCAGTCATACTGTGCTAGCAGCAAACAAGTTGAAGAGTTGTGACTAACAAAGGACATACCCTATACTTACTACTGGTCCTCTATTTTACTTTTCAAAGGCCCAGTCACTTACTATGACTGATCACAGTGTTTCCATTTAACCTTGGGTAAGTCATTAAATCTATGATCTCTCTGGATTCAGTGATGCTCTGTATTCTTTGTTGTGTGTGTGTGTGTTTTCTGTTTAAGCAGGGCTAAGTTAACTGAATTGAACTCAAACGCTAAACTCTTTTACTCTGTGGTAGGCAGGAGCTAAAATGTCTCTTCGGTTCTGCTAAACTTACCTGAGTTTTCTGGAGTCTGCCCCATCCATGTGTACTACACAGATAACCAGATTAGTGGATGGAGTTTAAAGTTTCATTTGGCAAATGCTATGGTCACAGGGAACACTATACCCTCATTTCTCAACTGGTAAGAATGTAATATTTTTTTCATTAGTTTTAGCCAGACCACAAGGCAACATTTGGGACCTGTACCCAGATGAAAAGTCATAAAACAGGAAAACATTCCCTATGTATTCAGACAAAAAGCCATAAAAAACAAAAATCCAATTGTTGCCTCCCTTCTGGAATTTGCCTGCATTTGGCTACTCTCCAGTGCCTATAAATATTATATATATATAAATTCTTTTGGTCAAGATTATTGATTTAATAAGAAATAGTCTGACATTACTGGAAGTGCCACCCCAGATTCATTTCTAAAGCAAAAATCTAAAATTTTATTAAAATTATTAACGTTAAAAAAATGACTGCCCAGCTGGTGTGGCTCCAGTTGGTTGGAGCATCATCCCATACACCAAAATGGTGTGGGTTCGATTCCAGTCGGGGCATATGCCTAGGCGTGGGTTCAGTCACTGACTGGATAGCAGGGAGGCAACCAATGGATGTTTCTCTCTCTTTCTCCCTTCCTCTGCCTTTGAAATCAATAAATATTTTCGAAAACATAACTAATATGCATAAATAATGACTCTAAAGTATTTGGAGACAATAATATTCACTTTTTCTCTACCATTTTGTTAAAATAGATTAATAAAAAAAATAAATGAGCTCTGGCCAAGCTCATTAGTTGGTTGGGCATCACCTGCAAAGAGAAAGGTTGCCAGTTCGATTCCTGGTCAGGGCACATAACTGGTTGTAGTTTTGGTCCCCAGATGGGACACACATGAAAGGCAACTGATTGATGTTTCTCTCTCACATCAGCGTTCCTCTCCCTCCATTCCTCCTCTTCAAAACTAAATACATATATTGTTTACTTTGCTGTGCAAAAACTTTTTAGTTTGAGGTAGTCCCATTTGTTTATTTATTCTTTGTTTCCCTTTCCTGGGGAGATATGTCAGATACAATATTGCTACACGCAATGTCTGAGATTTTACTGCTTATATTTTCTTCAAGGATATTTTATGGTTTGGGATCAAACATTTAAGTTTTTAATCCATTTTGAATTTGTTTTTATATGTAGTGTAAGAAGTTGGTCTAGTTTCATTTTTCTGCACATATTTGTCCCATTTTCCCAACACCATTTATTGAGTAAATATCTTTAGCCCATTGTATGTGTTTGCTTCTTCCATCAAATATTGCTTGACTATAAAAGTATGGTTTATTTCTGGACTCTCTATTCTGTCCCATTGATCTATGTGTCTGATTTTATGCCAGTACCATGCTGTTTTGATTAGTATGGCTTTATAGTACAGTTTCATATTAGGTAGTGTGATCCCTCCAACTTTGTTCTTTTTTTTTTTTACCTTACTCTCATAGTTTATTTGTATTTCTATTTAGATATAATTACTTTTATGTGTTCTTTTTTAATTTTATTTTTAATCGGTATTTTTAATTGTTGATATTGTACAGTTTTCTGTCTTTTACCCCGCACCCAGCCCACCACCCCAGCCCTCCCCACCTTCCTCCCATTTCCACCCCCCATAGTTTTTGTCCATGAGTCCTTTATACTTGTTGCTCTAAACCGTTCCCCTTTTCCCCTGAAATTCCCTCCCCTCCTGCTCTGGTCACTGTCAGACTGTTCTCAAATTCAGTGTCTTTGTTTATATTATGCTTGTTTCTTTGTTTTGTTGATTAGCTTCCTGTTAAAGGTGAGATCATATGGTATTTGTCTTTCACTGCCTGGCTTATTTCGCTTAGCATGATGCTCTCCAATTCCATCCATGCTGTCGCAAAGGGTAGGAGCTCCTTCTTTCTTTCTGCTGCATAGAATTCCATTGTGTAAATGTACCACAGTTTTTTGATCCATTCATTAACTGATGGGCACCTAGGTTGCTTCCAGCACTTGGCTATTGTAAATTGTGCTGCTATGAACATAGGGGTGCATAGGTTCTTTTGGATTGGTGTTTCAGGGTTCTTAGGATATAGTCCTAGCAGTGGAATTGCTGGGTCAAAAGGTATGTCCATTTTCAGTTTTCTTAGAAAATTCCATACTGTTTTCCATAGTGATTGTACCAATCTGCAATCCCACCAACAGTGCACTAGGGTCCCCTTTTCTCCACAACCTCTCCAACACTTGCTGTTTGTTGCTTTGTTTATGAAGGCCATTCTGACTGGTGTCAAGTGGTATCTCATTGTAGTTTTAATTTGCATCTCTCTGATAGCTAAAGATATCGAGCATCTTTTCATGTGTTTCTGGATCCTCTGTATGTCCTCCTTGGAGAAGTGTCTGTTCAAATCCTTTGCCCATTTTTTAATTGAGTTGCTTATCTTCTTAGAGTAGAGTCTTGTAAGTTCTTTATATATTTTGGAGATTAATCCCTTGTCTGAGGTATCATTTCCAAATATGTTTTCCCATACAGTTGGTTCTCTTTTTATTTTAATACTGTTTTCTTTAGCTGTGCAGAAGCTTTTTATTTTGATGAGATCCCATTTGTTTATTCTTTCCTTTATGTCCCTTGCTCTGGGGGACATATCAGTAAAAATATTGCTGCGTGAAATATCTGAGATTTTCCTGCCTATATTATCCTCTAGGATTTTAATGGTGTCACGGCTTATATTTAAATCTTTTATCCACCTTGAATTTATTTTTGTGTATGGTGTAAGTTGGTGCTCGAGTTTCATTTTTTTGCATGTAGCTGTCCAATTCTCCCAGCACCACTTGTTGAAGAGGCTATTTTTGCTCCATTTTATGTTGCTGCCCCCTTTGTCGAATATTAATTGACTGTAGAGACTTGGGTTTATTTCTGGGCTCTCTATTCTGTTCCACTGGTCCATGTGTCTCTTCTTGTGCCAGTACCAGGCTGTTTTGATTACAGTGGCCTTGTAATACAGGTTGGTATCAGGTATTGTGATCCCTCCTACTTTGCTCTTCTTTCTCAAAATTGCTGCCGCTATCCAGGGTTGTTTATGATTCCATATAAATTTTTGAAGTGTTTGTTCTATGTCTGTGAAATATGCCATTGGAACTTTAATAGGTATTGCATTGAATCTGTAAATTGCTTTGGGCAGTATGGACATTTTGATGATATTAATTCTTCCGATCCATGAATACAGTATATGCTTCCATTTGTTTGTGTCTTGCTTGATTTCTTTCTTCAGTGTTGTGTAGTTTTCTGCATACAGGTCTTTTACCTCCTTGGTTAGGTTTATTCCTAGGTATTTTATTTTTCTTTTTGCTATATCGAATGGGATTTTCTTCTTGATTTCTGCTTCTGTTGTTTTACTGTTGGTATACAAAAATGCCTTTGATTTTTGGATATTGACTTTGTATCTGGCTGTTTGGCAAAATTCATTTATTATGGCGAGCAGCTTTTTGGCCGAGTCTATAGGATTTTCTATGTACAGTATCATGTCATCTGCAAACAATGATAGTTTTGTTTCCTCCTTTCCAATCTGGATGCCTTTTATTTCCTTTTCTTGTCTAATTGCTGTGGCTAAGACTTCCAATACTATATTGAATAGAAGTGGTGAAAGTGGACAGCCTTGTCTTGTTCCTGATCTTAGTGGGAAAGATTTCAGTTTTTGCCCATTGAGTATGATGTTGGCTGTAGGTCTCTCATATATGGCCTTTATTATGTTGAGGAATGTTCCCTCTATTCCCCCTTTGCTGAGTGTTTTTATCATAAATGGGTGTTGGACTTTATCAAAAGCTTTTTCTGCATCTATTGATATGATCATGTGATTTTTGTCTTTGCTTTTGTTTATGTGATGTATTACATTTACTGATTTGCGACTGTTGAACCATCCTTGCATCCCTGGGATGAATCCCACTTGGTCATGGTGTATGATCTTTTTAATGTATTGTTGGATGAGGTTTGCCAATATTTTGTTGAGGATTTTAGCATCTATGTTCATCAGTGATATTGGCCTGAAGTTTTCTTTCTTTGTTGTGTCTTTATCTGGTTTTGGGATTAGGATGATGCTGGCTTCATAAAAAGAGTTTGGGAGTCTTCCATCATTTTGGATTTTTTGGAATAGTCTGTGAAGGATAGGGGTTAGCTCTTCCTTAAATGTTTTGTAGAATTCTCCTGTGAAGCCATCTGGTCCAGGGCTTTTGTGCATCGGGAGTGTTTTGATTACTGATTCAATTTCACCAGCTGTTATTGGTCTGTTCAGGCTTTCTGTTTCTTTTTCATTGAGTTTTGGGAGATTATATTTTTCTAGAAACTTGTCCATTTCACCTAGGTTTTCAAATTTCTTGGCATACAGTTCTTCGTAGTAATTTCTTACAATCCTTTGTATTTCTGTGGTGTCAGTAGTAATCTCTCCTCTTTCATTTCTGATTGTGTTTATTTGAGTCCTCTCTCTTTTTTCCTTGATGAGCTTGCTTAAAGGCTTGTCGATTTTGTTGATCTTTTCAAAGAACCAGCTCCTGGATTCATTGATCCTTAGGATTGTGCTTTTAGTCTCTATGTCATTTACTTCTGCTCTGATCTTGGTTATTTCCTACCTTCTACTTGCCCTGGACTGTCTTTGTTGTTGTTCCTCGAGTTCTTGTAGGCGTAGGGTTAAGTCGTTTGTTAGAAATGTTTCTGTCTTCTTTAGGTAGGCCTGTATTGGTATGAACTTCCCTCTGAGGACTGCCTTCATTGTGTCCCATAAGTTTTGGGTTGTTGTGAGTTCATTTTCATTTGTTTCCAGAAACTTTTTGATTTCCTCCCTAATTTCATTCTTTACCCATTCATTGTTTAATAGCATGCTATTCAATCTCCATGATTTTGATGATTTGGGGATTTTCCCCATCAAGTCGGTTTCTAGTTTTAGACCCTTGTGGTTGGAGAAAATGCTTGGTATGATTTCAATTTTCTTGAATTTGTTGAGGCTTGTTTTGTGTCCTATCATGTGGTCTATCTTTGAAAATGTTCCATGTGCATTTGAAAAAAATGTGTATTTAGTTTCTTTGGGATGAAGGGCCCTATATATATCAGCTAAGTCCAATTCGTCTAGAGTACTGTTCAATGCCACAATATCTTTGTTGATATTTTGTTTGGAAGATCTGTCCATTTTTGACAGTGGGGTGTTAAAATCCTCTACTATAATTGTGTTGCTGTCAATATCTTTCTTGAAGTCCTCTAAGATTTTCTTGATGTATTTAGGTGCTCCTATGTTGGGTGCATATATGTTTATGTCTTCTTGGTGGATTCTTCCCTTGAGTATTATGAAGTGACCTTCTGGGTCTCTCTTTATAGCTCTTCTTTTGAAGTCTATTTTGTCTGATATGAGTATTGCTACCCCGGCCTTTTTTTCCTGACCGTTTGCTTGGAAAATTTGTTTCCAGCCTTTCACTTTGAGTCTCTGTAGGTCTTTTGTCCTGAGTTGGGTCTCTTGTAGGCAGCATATGTGTGGGTCATGCTTTCTTATCCATTCAGCTATTCTGTGTCTTTTGATTGGAGCATTTAATCCATTTACATTTAAGGTTACTATTGATAGGTACTGATTCATTGCCATTTTCATACCTGTGTTCCTCTCTCTCTCTTTTCCTTTCTTTCCTTAAAGCAGTCCCTTTAGTATCTCTTGCAGAATTGGTTTGGTAGAGGTGTATTCTTTTATACTTCTTTTGTCTGGGAAGCTCTTTATTTGGCCTTCTATCTTGATTGAAAACCTTGCTGGATAAAGTAGTCTTGGTTGTAGGCCTTTGGTTCTCATTGCTTGGAATATTTCTTGCCATTCTCTTCTGGCTTGGAACACTTCCATTGTGAAGTCAGCTGCTAACCTTATCGGGGCTCCCTTGTATGTTACTTCCTTTTTCTCCCTTGCTGCCTTTAAGATTCTCTCTTTGTCTTGGAAGTTTGCCATTTTAATGATGATGTGTCTTGAAGTGGGCCTGTTTGGGTTCCTCTTGATTGGGACTCTCTGTGTTTCCTGGATTTGTGTGACTTTTTCTCTCATCAAATTAGGGAAGTTTTCCATCATTACTTTTTCAAAGAGGTTTTCTATCCCTTGCTCTTCTTCTTCTCCTTCTGGTATTCCTATTATATGGATATTATTCTGTTTCATGTTGTCTTGCATTTCTCTTAACTCCTCTTCATTCTTTCTGAGCCTCTTTTCCTTTTCTTGCTCTTTCTGGCTGCTTTTTTCTACTTTGTCCTCCAACTCACTGATTCGATCCTCTGCTTCATCGATTCTGCTTTTCATTCCTTCTACTGTGTTCTTCAGCTCAGAAATTGTATTCTTCATTTCCTCTTGGCCTTTTTTTGATAGTTTCTATTTCCTTTTTCATGTTGATAAAGTTTGCAGTGAGTTCATCGTAGCTTCCCTGTAGTTTCTGGTAGCTCATTGAGAGCTCATGGAGCTTCCTGACAACCATTTCTTTGAACTCCTTATCTGATAGTTGAGTTGCCTCTGTTTCATTTGGGCTTCTTTCTGGGGCTTCCTCCTTTTCTTTCATTTGGGGATTGTTTCTTTGTCTTCTCACTGTTTGTGAGACTCTTCTTGTAAACCTCAGCTTCTTAAATTGATCTGTTCTGGCTACCTGGGTTTATGGTGTGAACTTCTGTGGTGGAATACCTGTGAGATTCAGTGGTGTAGTCTCCTTCAGGTATCCTGGTGTTCATAGCTTCCACTGTCTCAGCTGTTGGAATACCCCCTCTTTTGGTCCAACTCTGGTTTTTTCACAGTTCTAGGATTTTTTTTGCCTCACTCGTGGGTATTTAAAAAGCGAAAAGAATGAAGTGAAACAAGAAGAGAAAAAAAAGAGGAAGGAAGGAGAGAGAGAATTGGAAAGAAAGGAAGAAGGAATAAAGCCAGAAAGAAGTAAAGAGAAGCAAAAGGAATTGAGGGATAAAAAAGGTAGAAGTAATAAAAAAAATAAAAAATATATAATCAACACAAAACAAAAAGAACCCCACAAAAACGAAAAACAAACCAAAACAAACAAACAAACAAACAAAAAAACCCAACTAAACAGACAAAAAACAACTATCAAAAAAAAAAAAACCACAAAACAAAACACCCAAAAATCAAAAAAAAAAAAAAAAAAATCTCTTGCTATTTTCAAACAGGCCAAACTGGATTTTCTGGACTTGCTAGCTGTAGCAGGCTGCGAAGCGACTCGTACCACTTTTCTTCCTGTTCCTCACTCAGTCACTTTGAGCTACTGTCCTCAGTGCCAGCCAAGCACTGACCCCAGGGCTAATGGCGCACTCTCCATGCAGAGCCTTGGGTATGATTTCTGAGCCACCTGCAGAGGGCGTGCTTTCCCGAGTTTATGGGTTTCAGCTGGAATCTGTTACAGATCCATCCCTCCCTGAGCCTATTGCTGTGAACTCCAGGTCTCCTACAGGGTGCGAGCGCCCACCCGAGACTACGGGCGTGGGCTCCGTGAGTTTCCCGAGTTGCGCACACTCACCCCAGGATCACAGATGTGAGCTCCGGGTCTTCCACAGAGTCCCCTTCTCCAGTCGCAGGGTCGCCTCTGTCCCGGTCTCAGGGCCGCCTCCGGTCGCTCGGCTGCCACGTCTAGTTTTCCAATGTCTGCTACAGATTTTGATCTCCTATTTTCATATATACTGTGGTATTGTTGGCTGTCTGCTCTGTTCCTCTGTAGATCAGTTAGGTTTTTCTCCCATGTGCAGGAGGAAGGGCAATCTGCGTCCTCCTACCATGCTGCCATCTTGAACCCCCCCCAACTTTGTTCTTTTTTCTGAGGATTGCTGTTGCTATGTGGGCTTTTTGTGAGTCCATATAAATTTTGAAAATATTTGGTTTAGTTCTGTGAAATATGACATTGGAATCTTGACCAGAGTTGCACTGACTCCGTACATTGCTTTGAGTAGCATGGACATTTTAATGATGTTAATTCTTGGTATCTGTAAACACACTATGTACTTCCACTGACTTGTACCTTCTTCAATTTCTTTCTTCAGTGTCTTATAATTTTTGAGTATAAGTTTGGTTTGATTTATTCCTAAGTATTTTATTCTTTTTGAAGCAATTATGAGTTGAATTGTTTTTAAATTTCCCTTTGTGTTACTTCACTATTGGCATATAAAAATGCAACTGATTTCTATGGGAGAATATATTTGATCATATATCTGATAAGGGGTTAATATCCAAAATTTAGAAAGAACTGAGAAAACTCAACACCTAAAAAAACAAACAAACAATCCAAGTTAAAAATGGGCAAAGGACCTGAATAGACACTTCTACAAAAAGGGCACATAGATGGACAATACATATGAAAAGATGCTCAACATCACTAATAATCAGAGAAATGTAAATTAAAACCACAATGAGATATCTCCTCACACCTGTCAGAATGGCTATCATCAATAAATTAACAAACAAATGCTGGTGAGGATGTGGAGAAAGGGGAACACTTCTGCACTGTTGGTGGAAATGCAGATTGGTCTAGCCACTGTGGAAAGCACTATGGCATTACCTCAAAAAATAAAAAATGTATCTGCCTTTTGAAACAGTGATCCTACTTTGGGAAATATATCAGGAGAAACCTGAAACATTAATTCAAAAGGACCTAAGTGCCCCTATGTTCACTGCAGTGTTATTTACAATCACCAAGATATGGAAGCAGCCCAAGTATCCATCAGTAAATGAGTGAATAAAACAACTATGGCTCATTTACACAATGGAATATTACTTGGCCATAAAAAAGAAGGAAAATTTACCCTTTGTGACAGTATGGATGTACCTGGAGAACATTGTGCTAAGTGAAATAAGCCAGTCAGAGAAAGCCAAATACCATATGATTTCACTTACATGTGGAATCTAATGAATAAACTGAACTATCAAGGAAAATAGAGACAGACTCATAGATAGAGAGCAGGATGACAGCTATGGCATGGGGGAAGGATGGGGGTAGAAGGATTGAGCAAAAGAAGAAAGGACTCATGGACACGGATAACAATGTGGTGATAGGGGTGGGAGAAGGGGGGTGAAGGAGACAAAATGGTAATGGAAAGATACAATATTTTTTAAAAATATAAATAAAATCTTTAAAAATAAACAAATAAATGAGCTGACATGCATCCTGACAGCAAATACATGATAGCCCATATCTAGCAAGTGTGGAATTTGAATGCTAATGTTCATTACCTACCCCATCTTTGGAATTCTTTAGTGTGGGAATGAGCCTGTGATAAAAAGACATGGACTGAGCAAACATGCGAAAAAGTGAGAGGTAACATGATCTTAAACTCACTGACATGGATTCAAAATATTTTTCATACATATTGGAAAAATTATAAAACTTACAGTAGAAATAAAATAAGGTTATTTATCTTATCAGTACAACATATGTATTTCATATTGGGAGAGGCCTTGTTATAAAAGATTATTTCTAGAAGATCATGTAAATGATGTCACAAAAGGGCCATGAGGCAAAAAAGATGTCAGAGACTGAGAATTAAGGTCCCCATGGGTTACAAGTATTAAAGCTTTAATTTGGCTAAGTAGCATTTGACTGGGTCTTGGGTTTACACTTCCTCCTACTTTATTTCTTCCTCGAATTCTGTTTTGAATTTACTTACTTTTTTTGGTTTAAAAGAGTTTGACTTCCAGCCAAAATGGAGGCATAGGTAGATACACTTTGCCTCCTCACACGACCAAAAGAAGGACAACAACAAATTTAAAAACAAAAAAACCCCAGAACTGTCAGAAAATCAAACTGTATGGAAATCCAACAACCAAGGAGTTAAAGAAGAAACAATCACCCAGACTGGTAGGAGGGGTAGACACGGGCAGCTGGAAGGGAAAGGACTCACAGCAAGGTGGTACCTGGTAGGCCAGGTAAGGTGGCAACTGGTGGACTGGGCAGTCCCACATTTGCATAAATTGGGAAGAACAGCTGGGGAGTGAGACAGACCACACAACCCAAGGTTCTAGTGTGGGGAAATAAAGCCATAAAACCCCTGGCTATAAAACCCTGTGGGGGTTGTGGCAGTGGTGGAAGAAACACCCACCCTAACAGGAGAGTTCGTTGAAGAGACCTACAGGGTCCTAGAATGTACACAAACCCACCCACCCAAGAATCAGTGCCATAAGGGCCCAATTTGCTTGTGGGGGAAGTGATTGAAAGCCAGCCGGGAGCTGAGCAAATGACATTGTTCCCTCTTTGACCCCTAACCTACATACAGCAACAGAAAACAGTGATGGTGGGTTGCCCCACATTGGAAAATACCTAAGACTCTTTCCCTTACCATGTAACAGGCATGCTGAGACAAAAAATATGACCCCAATGAAAAAACAGATCAAAGCTCCAAAAATAGAACTAACTAATGAAGAGATAGCCAACCTATCAGATGCACACTTCAAAACACTGGTAATCAGGATGCTCACAGAAATAGTTGAGTATGGTCACAAAATAGAGGAAGAAAGCTGTCACTTCCTTCACTATATGTAAAGTGAAATAAAGAAAAATGTACAGGAAACCAACAGCGAAGGGAAGGAAACCAGGACTCAAATCAACGATTTGGAGCAGAAGGAATAAATAAACATTCAACCAGAACAGAATGAAGAAACAAGAATTCAAAAAAATGAGAAGAGGTTTAGCAACCTCTGGGTTAACTTTAAACATTCCAACATCTGAATCATAGGGGTGCCAGAAGGAGAAGAAGAAGAGAAAGAAATTGAAAATTTATTTGAAAACATAATGAAGGAAAATTTTCCCAGTCTAGCAAAAGAAATAGACTTTCAGGAAGTCCAGGAAGCTCAGAGAATCCCAAAGAAGTTAGACACAAAAAAGCACACACCAAAGCACATCATAATTACATTACCCAAGACTAAAGATAAGGAGAGAATCTTAAAAGCAGCTAGAAAAAAGGAGACAGTTACCTACAAAGGAGTTCCCATAAGACTGTCAGGTGATTTCTCAAAAGAGACCTTACAGGCAAGAAGGGGCTGGAAAGAAGTATTCCAAGTCATGAAAGGCAAGGACCTACATCCAAGATTTCTCTATCCAGCGAAACTATCATTTAGAATGGGAGGGCAGATAAAGTGCTTCCCTGATAAGATCAAGTTAAAGGAGTTCATCATCACCAAACACTTAACTATATGAAATGTTAGAGGAACTTATCTAAGAAAAAGAAGACAATAAAAAATATGAACAGTAAAATGACAATAAATTTACAACTATCAACAACTGAACCTAAGGAGGGGAAATGAAATGAAAACAAACTAAGCAAACAACAAGAACAGGAACAGAATCACAGAAATGGAGACCACGTGGAGGGCTATCAGCAGGGAGAGGGACAGGGGTAGAATGGGGGTAAAGTACAGGGAAAAAGAAGAGTAATTGGTATGTACAAATAGACAGGGGGAGGCTAAGAATACAGTGGGAAATGGAGAAGCCAAAGACCTTATATATATGACCCATGGACATGAACTAAGGTGGGAGAATGTTGTGGGGGAGGGGAGTGGAGGGTAGAGGGACATAAAGGGAATAAAGGGACTACTATAATAGCATAATCAATAAAATATATTTTAAAAAAGAAGAATTAAATTCATTATCACGAGTCAATAATTTTTTCTGACCTGAATTACCACTATAAAATATGAGTTATTTTGTTTGTTGCCTATTCTTCTGGTTACTTGCTTTGACCCCATTAAAATCATATAAAATTCCACATTTAGGGTCCTATAGCACACATAATTTAATGTGTTTTTGTTATCAAAATTCAAAGGAAAACTCCATTTTAGGCAAATCTTGTGTAGGACACAGACATTTTTAAAAAGGCAACTATATCAACACTTCATATATACATATAAAAGAATGCTACAATTCAGAACACTTAGAATATACACCACATTGATAATTCTCCGTTCTTTACTCAGCATAAAAGATAAATCATTCATAGTAGTGAAAAAGCAAAACTACCTCTCTTCCGAAATCTTTTTCTTGTCTGCAGCCATACCACCCTGAACACACCCAATCTCATCTGGTCTGAGAACCAAATTTCCTGTTTCTTTCTTTCTCCAGATATATGGGGTTGCAGACTCATAGCCTTGGCTGTAATTTGCATATTATACTAAAAGTATAATAAAAGTCTCCTCACATATTTAGTTCTGGTTCATAAACTAAAATTTCCTCTCTTCAACCTTAATGAATGTGCATTTTTGAGCTTATATAAACAATATGGCATGGTTCATCAAGTCCGTGATTAAGTGGACCTGAATCCATACGGAGAATATGCTGTTTATAAAGGAGATTCATAGCAGCTAAAGACAAACCCATTATCTCTGGCTGTAGGTGATACCAGTGAAAACTGTAATCAATATCTACTTCTACTGGGGATGAATTAAGTGGGTCTAAGAGGTAGGCAACTGCAACCATGGCTTGGAATAATGCGCACACCACTTAAAATGTGTGGGATTTGAACAAAGCTACCAGATTATGTTGACTTCATATTTCATTGTGAAAAAATATGGCAATATTAATTTAAAAAGTCATTGAACAAAATTACTTAAGAAGGAAGTATGGTTGCTGGCATATATTGATTCTATAAATATATGATATGAATATTAGTCTGCCTGGTTCATTCCTGTTTCAAATAAATATCCAAATTATAGAGCCTTCCATTCCCTGACACTCTAACCAATAGGGACCAGTTTTAATGTAATTTCTTAATAAAATAACCTCATTGGAATTACAATATTCTTTAATAATTCCCCTCATTTGCTTGCAAATTTCTATTCCAGCTGAATATAGAAATACCTACAAGTGAAAGGGGTAGCTAGAAATTAATATAATATTGAGAGAAAATTGAGAATTGAATATTTATGAATATTTATGAAATAGTTCTATATTGAGAAAAGTGCCCAATTACTTTATTCAATCTTGGTCAAAATTGAACATTTTGATTATATTTTGTTTGGTTTATTTTGATAAGGGTTTTTACTTTAAAAATATTTACAGGCTGTAATAGATATGCAATTTGTATGAATTATTTTTATCTGAAACTGAAGGTCAACTGTTGGGAAATGCTTCAATGGAAACATGACCACAGCAGAGAGGCATTTTTCTCTTCCAAGGCTCTTAGAAAAGTATCAGTTATAAGTTACACGAAGTTACTAAACCAAAAGGACAAAACCTAGTAAGAACTGTTGAAATAATCTTACTGATTTTTAAGCATGTTTATAAACATATGGCAGTGCCTATCACCAAGTATAAAAAGTTCAAAATGAATATCTGTCTCAATTTCTAAATACAACTGGATAAAAAATAACTTTGTAAGTCTATTTGGAGTTATACTATTGAAATTTCAACAAGTGCTCCCAAATTACCGGGGTGATGCTTCAGAAGTTTGTGATAAGAGTGTTGTTAAACATCCCAAAAATTTAGATAACATTTCCTGAAAGGATTATAGAGTGTAATTTAACATGTAACTTACATTACTATAATATTAATATTAATATAATTTTAATTTTAAAACATTAAAGTTAATCTTATAGAAAGAACATAATAAAATATTAAATTTTTTCGAACATTTGCTATGTTGTGAAAAATGTTTGCATAAGAACATTGGGATTACTCATATAAAATAAGATACTTTTAATATGAAAGCTATTATTTTCCCCATTTTTATTAAAATATTTCAGAGAATATTAGACTTGGAAATGATATTACTGATACTTAAATTAATATTCTTATTTTAATAATTGGAGCACCTAGTATAAAAAAAGAACAGTTTTTTCACAATTTCACACAGCTCTTAGGGGCAGATTTAGCCGACTCAAGAACAATAGATGCTTGATTCCTAGTTTAACACACAGGATTTATAAAGTCACAGCTTTCTGAATGTGATTTGTGAAGTCGTAAGTCAAAAGTAGATGAAAGTGAGATAGAACGTAGTCTTGATTAGAGCATAAATTGGAACAAAAAATCTTCAGGGCACTTCAAAATTTTTAATTGCAAAAAGTGTGGTAAATGCATTTCAAGCAAGGAATATTGGTAATAATGCTTTCAATCAAAGTACTCATACCTAAATGACTAAGATACTCTCTTCATTCTACATTTAAAGTTTTTCTTTATGTAAGAGGATTGGTAGAAGGCAAAGATTGTCCCAATATAGACGAAGAAAAGATCAGATACTACTTTCCCAGAATGTGTGCAGCTAGGATAGGTGTGTGTGGCTTTGACTAAAATGAAAATTCACCACAAAAAGAAATTGCGTCAGAAATCTATCTGGGTGATGGCGAGGGCATGGGCGAGGGTGTCAGTGGCAGCAGCAGTGTGGTTTGCTGTGTGTGGCGTTTAGCAAGGAAGATGCCATCATCCTGAGCAGACGGCCTAAGGTGTAGGGGCAGAAAACTTTCCCCTTTTCCTCTCTAGGTTCTTTGGCTGGTCTAATAATTAAATTAACATAGGGCAGATTAATGGGAGAAAAATTAATTTTATATGTAGGGGTACCCCATAAAAATATGAAACATACACCATTCTGAGCTAAGAAGGAGGTAGTGGTCTGGAGCTTCAAAGGGAAGGAAGAAAATCCACAGAGAGCTGAGAAGAGACATGCGCATAAGTCTTTCCAATATAAAATCTTATCTCTGGTAAAAGCTCCCTTTCTTTGACAGACTTCCTACCTACATGATTTCAGGCAGTTATGGGGGAGGCAAAAAGCTGTTGCTAAGTATACTGGGCCTGACTGTCTTTAGCTATAAGCAATCTACATGTCATAGTGGCACATTCTGGGGTGGCATGTTCAGCTCCTCTTCAATGTCACGATTGAGGCCATGGATTCTACAGCTACCCTACACTTCCATAAGTCATTCTACAGCCTTTATCTATGTCAGTCATGTTGGGTTTGGGGGCATAGACATAAAAGCTGTGCTGAGTCCAGGGGTATCTCAGTTCAAACAATCCATATATGTAACAACTCTGTAATTCCCAATAATCTTATTGGCTTTTAAATATTTTTTAGATTATAATATAAGCCTTTAAATAGCTTAATAACTATAAAAACACATATATTATCTATCATTTCTTCTTATCCAAGCATCATATTTTTGTCCTTTTTCCAAATATTTCTAATTGCTATCCTCTTTGAGCCTATTTAGCATAATATTATGCCTTTACATACAAAATAATTTCTACTTTAAGAAACTGGAGATGGAAGAATAAAATGAGATCTATATCATACACTGCCTCAATTTAACTGTGTAAATTTCTCAGTATGCAATTACACTACATATTTTAAACAATGGTCAATGATTTCATTTGGCTATTTGGTCTACTAGGCACATGTACTGAGCAAGATAATGACTGGTATTAGCTTTCTTCATTGTTTAAGAATCATTCAGTCTTTATGATCTATCCCTATTTTTCCACTGTATCAAATCAGCACAGTTGTCTTTTTTTTTTTTTTAAGCACTTTCTGTTTGTCTTTCATTGCCCTGTGACCGGACTACAGGGAGTATAACATATGTATAAAAAGAGATTTATATTTATTTTTAAGTGTTAAGAAACATTTAAATAAATAATTGCTAACTATGTCAGGAGTGAGTGTTAGGGCCCAGCGCAGGCCACTCTCAAGTACCCCACATTGTAATATATTGAGTACTGTGAGTTAAAGTTACTTAACAAGCATCCTTTGCAAAAGTGGTGCATTGACACTTCCTTGTCTCCTTGAAGGCAGGAAATAAACCTTCCCTTTCAAAGCTGTGCTCTTCAGTTCAGGGGGGCTGAGAAAGGCACCATTATCCTAGAGTTAAGGAACATGTATAAACAACTCTTGTTACTTCTTTACTGCCTCAAGCCCTCTTTCTGTTTAGATTCCTTACTAATGAGCACCCAAATCTAAGTTTCTTTGTCCTGTCAATTCTTCACAAATGTATCATTTCTTTGTCTAAAATGTATAAAAAGCTGCCTGCTCTAATTATTTCTCTGAACATCAATTTTGACCTTATATGCACATGTATTAAATTGGTTTTTCTCATATTAATCTGGTCTTGCATCAAATTTATTATTAGTCCTGCCATTAAAAAAATGAAAATGGTAGAGGAGAGCATTCCCTCTTTCTGACATGACGAAGCTGCAGCTTTCTGTAAAATACCCCACTAGATGTCTAAGCTCCCTAAAGGCTGGGGTCACATCTGAGTTCTCTTTGTATTCTTCACTTTGCCAACAAAATACAATGCTTGTACCTCTGGCAGCCAGTCGAGAAAACACTGTACACTGAGGAATGAATTTGTATCAGGACTCTTGAAAGAAACCAGAATATGTCATCCCAAAATACACCTTTTTGACATAAAACTATTCTGAGCTGAAGACAATTAAGAAACAGCAAATGCAGGAAGAGCTTGCTCTATCTTTTCTCCTTTCAGACTAAAGTCTTGATATAAAGTCTCCATACAAAATCAGCCCAGAAGAGTCTTCAAGCAAACACTTAAACCCTTATTTTCCTGGTTTCATAACTTCCCTAAACCCCTTTGTCTTGTCAGTTTCACAATTTACTACTCTTCGTACAAATTAGCATAAAAGCTGCCAGCAGCACCTAGTTTTTTTCTTCTTTTTGTCCTGTGAAGGCTCTCTTATACATATGAAATACAGCCATTAATTAACTTGTTTGTTTTTCTCCCATTAATCTGTTTTTATTGTAGAGGCCCCTGATCCAACTCACAAGGGTGGAAGGTAAGATGATTTTTCCTGCCCTACGCACTCAGATTCAAATGCTCTAAAAAGTAAGAGTGACAGGCAGTATCCACATCTAACTGAAAGCAGGGGTCCTGGCCAAATGCCTTCAAATTAAAATAATAATCACAATGATAACCAACCAAATCAAAACAGGGAATTGTTTTACCCCACAAACCACATACACATCAGCATTAGTTAGTTCTTTTAATGTTATTTGATTTTTAACCTTTCTCTTTCTAATTTGAACGTGTCTAGAGGGAATCATTAACATAATAATCTGTGTAAATGTTCTCACTTGGAGTTCACCCTTCAGTGGCTGGGATCTAAAGTGCTTTATTTCATGTTGAATGAATTTCAGACAATACTTAGATGTGAGAAAATAATCTATTTGTTTATTATATATCTTTCCACAAGTATCCATATCTATTTATTTCTATATCTTATCTATATATCTCTGTATAGATATTTATCTATATAGACCTATAAATAGATATATATCTATCTGTATCTACAGATCTATATAGCATCTACATCAGGGGGGTCCCACCCATGGCCCACTGACTCCATGCAGCCCAGGATGGCTGTGAACGTGGCCCAACACAAAATTTAAATTTACTTAAAACATGATGAGATGTTTGTTTCTGTGATTGCATGTCTCAATGTATTTAATTTATGGCCCAAGACAACTCTTCTTCTTTCAGCATGGGACACAGACAGCAAAAGTTTGGACTCCCCTGCTAGATAGATAGATAGATAGATAAAGATATAGATAGATATAGGTAGATGATGATAGATATATATGGTATATAAATAGGTATAAATTATGACAGATATAGATGATATGGATATAGATATAGTTATGGATATAGATAGATATAGATAGAGATAGAGATAGAGATAGATATAGATAGATATATAGAAGAGGTCTGTCTGGTAAAAGTCCAACCATTGTTAACATAATGAGCATGGTTTGCGTAACATTGATGTAAACTGGCAGCCAAGGAGAGTAGACTAGAAAGCATATGTGTAAATAATGACTTCACTGTACTGGTCAGTGGGAGGAGTAGACACCATTGAGTGAGCACATGTACTGCATGGCCATCACATTCAAAATGACTGAGCGAGTACAGCAATGCATGTGAATCAAATATTCTGTTAAGCTTGAACATTTCTCCAGGAAAATTATTGAGATGATTCAGAAGGTCGCAGCTATGGGAAAGTGGTGATAGGCAGCTTCATCACAACAACACACCTGTTCATGTATCAATTTCGTGCAGAGATTTTTTGTAAAACATCAAATCACCCAGGTGACTCAGCCCCCACACAGCCCAGATTTGGTGCCCTGAAACTTCTGGCTTTTCCCAAAACTAAAATCATTTTTGAAAGGGAAGAGATTTCAGACCCTCCATGAGATTCAGGAAAATATGATGGGGTAGCTGACGGCAATCGGGAGAACTGTGTGAGGTACCTTGGGAGGTACCTAGATTGAAGGTAACTGAAGTGTCATTGTCCTATGTACAGTGTTTCTTGTATCTTATTTTTTTCAATAAATGTCTCTATTTTTCATAGTACATGGCTGGATACTTTCTGGAGATACAAATATGTATATATGTAACATATATATATAAATGGTAGATACATATATATTTTTCAGGTTAACTTGCTCAGGCCACTGAAATCACATCAGATCGTATAAGCTCTCTCCTCTGTCTTACCTGCCTTTTTTCACACCAGAACCGACCCAGTCAATGGAAATGTAGGAAGACTGTGATTGTGACGTAGAAGCAGAGGACAGCAAACAATCTAAACTATCTTTAAGTTTTCTATGCTTAGAGACATTTTGCTTTTTTCAATTGAAGTATAATTAATATATAGCATATTAGTTTAAGATGTACAATTACATGATTTTATAACTGTATATATTGCAAAAATCACCACAATAACTTTTAAGATCTATTATCTTAGTAACTTTCAAATATGTATCACTCATCCCAACTTCTTATTGTGGGTTTAACCAAAAAAATTGTGATGGAATGACTTTAATTTTTCTTTCATTCTACTATATTTTGGGTTTAGCTGTGGTCTATTTGGAAGCTCTTTGAATATACCATTCTGATTATCCAATCTCCACAGAGGATCTCCTCATTAGGAGTTCATTAACACTTCTTTCTTTCTGCCATTTTAAAAAAGAGAGTATGTGCATCCAATACCTAAAAGACACACTAGAAAACTTAGAACATTATAGTGCTTCTCAAATCACAATGACATGGCTTAACAGAGAAATATTTAAAATATTTATCTCTGGGAAAAAATTAGATGCTCAGAAGTTTAAAGCCTAAGAAAATTGAAGATAAATTAAGTTCACATTGAGAAAAAAAGCATTTTGTTAAAAGGATGGGCAAAACCAGATGACGACTATATCAACTGTATGAATATTGTTTATCAAACTTCCAATCCCAGCATATTTTTGATAACCATATAAAATGACAAAGTATTTGGACAGAACAGCCTTGTTAATAGCATTCAACATAATGACATTTCTACAAACCTTGAGTTAATGCCTTGTCCCCACCAAATCATCAAGATCTTAAATGAAGACTTACAAACTTCCACATAGTATGTGTTCTATGTCCATGTTCTGCTTTCATTTCTCTTAGTAGCACTTACTATTTTCTGATACTTTATTGACTTCTTCACTTTTTGTATCTTTCTGTCTCTGCAGTATAAGCTCCATGAGGGCAGAAACTTTGATTCTGCATGACTATAAAATGCCCCAGGTTCATAATAAAAAACTCAATAGATATTAGCTAAGCGATTATAAATAAAGGCAAGTTCCCTGTGAAGACAAGAGGCCTTATGAAAGGGGACACCCCATGAGGAAACTGAGAAGACTAGGGTCACCGTAACTGTGTGTAGGATTCAGATATGAGAGAAATGTCTCATATAAACTGAAATAGCAGAATAACAACACAACACAAAGAAATAAAATGATGGTTAAAGGGAAAACTTGAACCAAATAAAGGAAGTAAATAGTTTATATCTAGAAAGTACAAAGAGTTCATTCAAGTGTGGAGAAACAAAAATTGAAACCCCAATAATTAAAGGTAGGAAGGCTATAAACTTACAATTCAAGCAAATACCCCATGGGAAATTGTACAAAAATATTCACAATTACATAAATATAAATTAAAGCAATAGCAAGGCATTGTTTTATATGTATAAAATTAGTCAAAAATGAGAAAACAATTCCTAAGTGGGTGCTATGTACTGAATTGTGTTTCCCTGAAGTTTTTATGTGGAAATCCTCATCCCCAATGTAACAGTATTTAGAGAACTGGCCTGTGGGAGGCAATTGGGTTTATATGAAGTCAAGAGAATGGAGCTGCAGAAGACCAGAATATGTCATGCCGAAATATGCTTCTTTGATGTAAAGTTATTGTATGCTGAAAAGCTACTAAGAAGCAACTAATGCTGCAAAATCTCCCCCTTTCCTGCCTAATAGCATGGTAGAAATTCTACGTTTACAGCAGACTCAGTCTTATCAGCCCAGAGATGGCACCACAGGAATCTGCAACAAACCCTAACTCCATTACTTTCCCACAATGTGCCACCCTTGAAAGCCTAAAACTGCTTTCCTCTATCCTGTATTGTTTCTTGCTGAAAATGCTATATAAGCCAGAATTCTAAGCCATCATTTGGAGTCAGTTTTGGTTTAGTTTACTGCCACATGATATGCTCTGCACATGTTACATAATAAAAGTTTTTCCCTTTATTAATCTGTCATTTTGTTAGAATCCCAGCTGAAAACCTAAGGTAAGTAGAGGTAAAAGTTGCCTGGTTGATCAGATTGGTGTCATTAAAAAGAGACATGAGAGAACTTACTCATCCTCCTCTCCTCTCTCTCTGTCTCTCTGTCTCTCTCCCCCACCCCCGCTGTGTCCACTTCACACACCAAGGAAAGGCCATGTGAAGACGCAGTGATAATGAGGCAACCAAGGAGAGAGATCTCACCAGACACTGCCTGGCCCCACTGGCACTTGGACCCTGCCTGGACTTTGAGTTTCCAGAGCCGTGTGAAATAAATTTCTATTGTTTAAGCACCTAGTTCAAATATATTTTGTAATAGCAGCCTGAGCTAAGACAATGGACATGGGTGAAGCATAATTGAAACACTCTTAATTTATTATAATAATATCTTTATAAATTGTTAGAAGCATTTTGTAAAGTGATTTACAAATCCATATCCAGATATATCCTGTATTTCCATTCCTAGGAACTTACCTAATGGACATGTTTCACAGAAAACAAAACAATCTTAGTACCTAGTTCTAAAGATAAAATATTAAAAAACAATATCAATGGCTAATATTAATATAATAAATAAATTATGCTACATCAATCCGATGGCATATTAAATATTCTTCAAATTGTTATCATGAAATATACATGGATATGTGGATAATATAAAATGTAATCTGAAGCAGAGGGGAGAATTTGGCTGACCTCATAACTGGAAAATCTCTCAGTCTTGTGTGGAGCTTCTCCAGGCTTAAAGTAGAAAGTGCATTAAACAGGAGTTTCATGCAATGCTCTCAGATTCTGGGACGTTAGGAAGTCTGGGAAACACATAGAGACAGCTCAATTCCTGCATGAGGAGTATTATTACAGTATTTGCTCCCAAGTCCCTTCTTCCCTGGTGCAGAAGCTAGTTTCCTCAGTTCTACTTGATTTCACCCTTGACACCATTGAGTCCTCTCCCCGGGAGAGTGAATTGGTTGGTCTCTCCCTTGAGCTAGCTGCATTTTACTGAAGGGTAGATTGGTAACTTCTCATGTACAAGCCTGCAACTATGTTGTCCTTTCCTGTAGTCTCACAGCTTATTGCAGAGGTGATCAAACTCTCCTCCTGGCCACAGCAAGACTGCTCCATGAGCAGATAAGTGGAATTACCCCCCAGAGAACACAGAGGGGGATGAAATCCACACCTGAGCATCCAGGGTAGAGAGGCGGTGGTGTCTCTCTGCAGGGCCACTTCCAGTCTCACCCTGCCTGGCGTTAGTTTATGAGCTCGCTCTCTCCGACTGCTGGCAGCAGTTGTGCATGATAGGGATCATATTTCCTGCAATTGATCTCCAAATTGCGGTTTTTCCTCTGGATCATAGTCATTTAAATAGCTATGTTGCTTTTCTTTTCAATGAAAAGGAATTCAATTTATTAATGATGTGATTTTGTTAATTTTGGCAAATTAAAAAAGGTGTTATAGGAAATATGTAGAAGTTATGAAGTATTTTAAGGACATATACTAGAAGTGGAAACTGTTTTTTTCCTGATCATGGAAGTGTTGTACTTTTATGACACGTAATAGAATAAAACATGCCACTAAACCCAGAGGTAATGCCCTTTAAAATTTGGTATGTTTTTCCTTTTTTATGCATATTGTTTTAGATTGCTGCAAATACATTTTTTACGATACTCACATATTTTCCTGTTTTATCGTTTCTTTGCACACATAATTTTAATGACTCTATTAAATTATATGTAATCATTTTTACATTTTATAGCTTTATCTATCTCTATTAAGAGTGTTTTATTCATGCATGTCCTTTGTGTATTTGTGTTAAAGACAAAGAATATGTTTGCATAAATATTGGCTTGTGTTTTATACTCACTCATATGAATACATTTAAAAGTAGAATTGCCAGGTCAAACAAGAATAATGTAATTCCACTTATTATGTTGTTCAATTATTTTTAAAAATTCTATCTCAAGAAAATTTTGAGGACCTGACAGTAAGTTTACAGTTCTTAAAATCGGTGTGACCACCAAGCAGGTACTTTTGAATGACATTCTGGCTTCTTTCCTACATGAATAAAAACTTCAGTAGCAAATTCCTGTGCACAGGGTAACAGAAGAATCTACTTTCTTCCCTGAAACCATAAGAACTCCCTTGTCATAGATAAAATTCCTATTTAAATACAAGGTATTTCATTATATTAAGCCTACATAGTAGGAACCCAATAAATAAATCAACAACACACATAACAAAAGAAAACTTAGTGGTCATTATCCTTCAGCATCCACGGGTACACTTTTTTCTTGGCCTAATTTTAATTTAAATGCCCTAATGTGACATGTTTGTCTATTAGTTCATCCACCCATCCCATACTTCCCTTCACTACCAGAGCGAGTGACATATGATGTTACCTGCTTGGCCCCTGTAAATACATGAGACTTGGAATGGTGGGCAAGTACACTGTTCCTCCACTACATGTTATAATTCTTTGTTCAGAAATACAGCCATTGCAAACACAGGGTCAATTTATTTAGAAGTTGTAATGGATATCTGGTATTCCGTAACTTCACTTTCTGAAGTCTCTCAAGTTTGGGGCACTTCCACATTCAAATGTGCTGGCTTTGCACGTACAACACTCTGTCTTGGAGCTTTCTCTGAGCAAATGTCCTCTCGGGACATTTCTTTTTCTTATTTCTCTTTCTCATATTTCTTTTTCTCAGGGTGGGCTGGGCTTCCTTCGCCAAAGACAAGTGAATGTATTACCTTCATTAAGTTCAGTATTAAGACAAAGGAAAAATTGACAACTAAACATATGGTAGTTAGAAGGGACTAGACATTTAAAGAAGGAATTTTATTTCTTTTTTTTATTTCAAATTCAAGATAAATATTTATTTCTTCCAGTTTTACCTCCAGCATGTAAAGAGCTTGGGGGTTGTTGCTCCTATCTTCATAGCAACAAAAAACTCAAACGAACTGAAAAATCCATGACTTTTTTTTAACTAATTAGAGAATGCAAATCATAGGGCAAACTGACACTTTACTAATATTTAGAGAAACAAGCAATACAGAAAACCATAGGTCACATTAACCCGAAGCAGAAACCACTAGAGCCACAAAGTGACAGAAAAATTTTAATGACAATTTTGATAGCATCCTGGAGGCTGAGTGTGAAAGGCAAAACATTCTGAAGCCCTGCAGTCCTCGCTGGAGACCCCATACGTCCGTGGGCTTTACTTAGGCACTGCACTGCAAGCTGCACTCTAGACGTGCAGTATGGCGCCAGCAGGAAAGGCATCTGGGAAATGTTTTACTCCGTACCTGCTGAACTCCCTGCAACCTCACCCTTGGCGGACTGCCTAGAAAACCAGAATGCTGCCCAAAGACAAATACCATGCCCCCCAAAAGAGATCACTGAATATATAGAGTATAGCAACCGCTTGATGTTATCCTTTAACTATTCTTTTAACTTAGTGATACATTGTCCTTACAGAAGTCTGTACAACTACGTACCATCAGGTTTTGCTATTAAGCCCCTTTAAAAAGGAACCCGTCCTTGGAAGGCTGTGGATTCTTCCTGGTCCCTACTGCTGGAAGCAGCTGCTGCTTTGCCTGTGTATATAAGTTTCTCCTATTAAAGCTTTTATGAATTTGAATAAGGTTACACTTCAGTTCTCCAAAATCGACCCTGACCTTAGACTTTTGGGAGTATCCCCCAACTGGTACCCTACTAGGTTCTCAGGGTGAGGAGTCAAGAAAAGTCCCCAAACACCTCTGGAGGTGGGAGGGGAGAAGTAACAATTTTGACTTCTCTGTAACAAAGTATTCTCTGTAACAAAGCCATACATACACTCTAGGGGGAAATATTTACCAGAGCCTTATCCCACTAGAGAGATGGGCATTAACCCATGACCAGCCTTACCTAGACTTCCTACCTCTCTGAGGGTCAAGAAGCCCCTTTAGCTTCTTTTAGGGGCAAGAAGCTAAAAACCCTTGTGAAGGTCACAGGCCGTTGACACGGTTCACTAGATCACTGAGATTTAATCATAAGGTTGTAAAACCTTTCCCTCCCCACATTGAATCAAAACACCAAAGAGGATCCAGTATAATTATAACAGATTATAGCTGGAAGAGGAAAAAGTAAAAACTCTGTTTACAAAGTTCTTAAACAAACGCAGAGATAAGAGTAGAGACAGAATTAAGTACACCTGAGGAATCTGAAGCACCTAAAGTCACTAGCAAACAGAACACCAGCTCCTAACCAGATTAGCATTAAACTTCAAAGTAAAGACTTATTAACCTCAGACACTACCGACTTATGCACAGTGTTTGGCTTTCCACCAAAAATTTACAGAGCAGGCTTAGAGGCCAGAAAAAGATGTAGTCAGAAGACCCAAAGCAAACATCAGAACCAAATTCTGATATGACACAGATTTGAAGTTTTTGGATGAGGAATTTCAAACAAGTATTCATAACACATTTGAAAAATAAAATGAGCCAATTTCTTAAAAGGTACAAACTGCCAAAACTCACACACAAAACTGTACATATTCTGAATAGCCTATATTTATAAATAAGGTGAATCAATAAATAGTACCCTTTAAAAAATCACCAGACTCAATATCAATGGGGAATTCTACCACACATTTAAGGAAGAATTGATACTAATCCTCTATAATATGTTCCAAAAATAGAGCAGAGGGAACAGTTCCTAATTCACTTTATGTGGTCAGCATTACTTTCCTATCCAAATCAGATCAGCTGTTACAAGAATGGAAAACAACAGGTAAATATCTCTAAGTTTAAGTCTTATTTTATTGAAACTTAAAAAACTCAATAAAATATTTTTAAAATATACAAAAAGAATTGTAAACCATGACTAATGAAATTTTTTCCAAGTATAAAAGACTGGTTTAACATTTGAAAATTAATTAATGTAACCCACTAAATCAGCACATTAAAGAAGATAAATCATATGATTATATAATTGAGGCCAAATATGCATTTGATAGAATCCAACATTCCTTTGCAATTAAAACAGAAACTCCTAAAACACTAGGAATAGATAAACTTTCTCTACTTGATAATGTATATCTACAAAAAAAAACCCCTGCAAATGACATCACAGTTTATCTCAAATCAGAAATAAGACGAGGATATTCCCTCTCCACTGCTATTCAACATTGTATGGGAAATCCTAGCTACTAAAATATTGCAAGAAAAGTAAATTAAAACTATGCAATATGGGAAGAAAGCAAAAACACTGTTTGGCTATCCACACACACACTGAAACAATGTAGACATAGTCTTAAAGTTTGCATTAAAAATAACTTAAAATGTATAATAGATCTAAATGAAAAAACTAATTAGAAAACTAGGAGAAAATATAAGAAATCACTTGGATTTGGTAATGAGTTTTTAAATATAGCACCAAAAGAATATTCCATGGAAAAAAATGATGTTGCGTTTGATTAAAATTTAAAACTTCTGCAAACAAACAAAATAACAATAAAATGATAGCACAAGCCACATGCTTGGGAAAAATATTTGAAAAATACATATCTGATAAAGAACTGGTATCCAAAATGTACAAAGAATTCTTAAAACTCATTTACAAGAAAACAACCCAATTAAAATAGGGGCAAAAGAGTGAAGATGCAACTTATCAAATAAAATATTCAGGGAAGCAAATAAACAGATGAAAAGATCCTCAATATAATTTGTTATTAAGATATTTCAAATTAAAACAGCAATGAGATACTACTACACATCTATTATAATAGCTAAAATACAAAAAAAATTACTGACAATAATAAATTCTGCCAAGTGTGTATAGCAGCAAGGGCTCTGATTCAAGGCTGATGGGAATGCAGTCACCGGAGTACAGTGTAGCAGTTTTTTGTTTTTTTTAAGATGTTATGTTTAGTGTTCCTCTACAATGCAGCAAATGGTATTTGCCCAAGTGATTGGAAAATTCATCTTCACGCCTATACCTGTATTTTAATTTTTAATATCAACTTCATTTATAATAACTAAAACTTGAAATCAACCAGGTAGTCTCTCAACAAGTGAAAAAGAAAGACCTGTCCTTTGTAAGCAGCAATCCATTTAGCAAAGATTTATTTATACACTGGAAATATCCATAACAATTTTTAATTATTTCACATCAATATCCACTTTCCCAAAAATTAATTTTTTTACCAAGAATCACCACACAGCTTCATTGGTGCACTGACTGGTGTGGCTCAGTAGTTTGGGCTTGGTCCCACAAATTGAAAGGTGGCAGGTTCGATTCCCTGTCAGGGCACACACCTGGGTAAGTGGGCCAGGTCCCCAGATGGGGGCATTCAAGAGGTAGCCAATTGATGTTTCTCTCACACATAGATGTTTTTCCCCTTTTTCCCCACCCTTCCCCTCTCTCTAAAAAATAAATAAAATCTTTTTCTTTTTTAAAGCTTCATTGGCTACTCACTCTGCTGGGAGAATAAAACAAGTAAAAATTACCTGTCTTGAGAATTACCCAGAGAATATTCTGGTTCAGTTGTTATTAGGGGAACCATAGGAATGCATGTTTATTAAAACAATATCTTAAGTGGAAACCAAAGAAAAGGTTTCCAAATTGCCCTGTTTTGCACAATAGAAAGATTCTTTTGTATTTATGAAGCTGTTGTGCTAGGACGTTTTGCTGAGTTTAATCCCCATAGTGTATAAGCTCCTACAAACACAACACACCCACAAAGGAAGCACTTTGAAAGCTCTATACCGTCCCTCCTTTCTCCAGAGGGTATTTTTGTAAAGTACAGCTTCTGCACACTGCATAGATCCCTAGTGGCTTGCTATAGCCAATACGGTTCCCCAAAGTGCATAATAACTCCCATGTTGCAGCTTTAATAGTGGGAAATTATAATGAATAATGAAGAGTGAAAATACCCTGGGTTCCCTTGTTTGGGAAAGAGCTGGGGGCTGGCCCTCTAATGGTACCAAATGAAATGCAAGCAACATCAGCTTCAGACTAGTTGCCTGCAGCTTCCCAGCATAGAAACAAATCCTGGAGACAGACGTTGAATTAGCCAAAGGCACTTTTCACAAATCTTCTTTGTACCTGATTTGCAAACATTATTGTTCTGACAATGCCTTTGTCATAAATTGAAGTCACGAAAGTGTTCTTAAAATGCAAAGCACTTCTGGGATGTCTTTATGTCTTACCACTTAAAGGCCTATCAGGATTCATCTATATATTATATTGGCCTGGTTTTGTTTCCAAAAATATTGTCCGTTCACTCTGGCAACAAAAGATGAGTCATCAGGAAACCATTTCTTAGAGATGCTAAACAAATAGGCAGCTATGAGCTCTCTCAATTGCAGACACTTGAAATTCAATCTTGTGCTCAGCAGTGTTGGCCTACGATGTTGGCAATATTGCATCAAAGCCATGGAGACCCCACGTGATTTACAAGTAATCTTCCTGGAAACAAAAAAGGAAATGTGATTATGGCAATGTAGGGATTAAGAAATGAAAAGAGTTTGCCTCAATGGACTCATTTGGGTAGAAAATAAAGTGTAGCTTTCCACAAAGCACTATTTGAGGTGATCATCACTTCTTTCACATCACCAAGTTCATTTTGCTCACATTGTTACGGAGAAATGAAACGATCCAAACACAGGGAGTTCGAAGCACGACTCTTTATTACACACGTGGTTCCAGAGGAGGCAGTCTCCAAATTCTGGGCCCCGATCTTGGGGAAAATTGTCCTTTTAAGCATCTTTACATCATGGCTTCCGCGGCAGATGTGGTCGTAAATTTTAACTCCCTTTCTCCCTTCCTGTGATTTATTCTTTCCTCAATTAAGGCTTCAATCAGGGCTTGTATTCTGACCTATTTTTACTCTCAATGAGGGTTTTGTATTCTGATTATTTCTTTTTCAATTAGGGTCTCAATTAGGACTTGTATCCTGACATATTTCTTTCTACATCAACATGAGATCCAATCAACACTTGCCTGCCTCCAAAAATGAATCTCATTATCACAAGTATCTATCCATATCTAGCACTTTAAACTGGACCAACCATCCCACCATGTACCAACTATTTGCCCTCACGTTGAACCCTCTTATCATTGTCCTGTCCGCTCTCTTACACTGTATTTGGTACTTGACTCTTCTTGGCCTTCATGTTTTCTGTTAATTCATATTTTTCTTATATTGTGGTATTCCTTAAGAAGAGTATGAATTTTGATATTTATGTTTTTAACATTTTAAAATAAAATTAAATATTAAAATTATTTTAAATAAATAATCCATTAAGAGTAAAAGGTTACCTCCTACAATAATTCTCTTTCAAATCAGATTATATCTTCCAACTTCCAGAGCAAGTAATTACTATTATTTTTGATTAATTCAAAAGGTTGTTTTTATTTTACAAGGAAATATAAATATATATTTCTTTTCTTCTTTTATTACATAGTTGGTTGTACACCACAGCACTTTTTTTACACCTTGCTTTTTGATCAGTTCCACCCAAGATAATTTCACATTTGATTAACTTAAAAATCAGCTGATTAGGGGCCTCAATCATATCTGCAAAAATCCCTTAATGGTTGACTTATAATTTGAAATAATCACAGGAGTGACAGCACATCACTTTTACATTTATTGGTGAAGAAGCAAGTTATAGGTCCAGCCTACATTCATGAGGCTGAGATTTTACTTGGGTATATGTTGTTAGGGATCTTCTTAAAATTCTGCCTACCACTATAAAATTCCATAAAGTGAAATTATGGGGTCAACTGAAATTTTGAAAGCAATTGACAAAAGGCCCTCCAAAAAAGAATTACACTTCCAAATATAACTACGTGATATTCTTCAGGTAAGACCTGCAATACGGCTTTCATAAGGCTTTCTATATCAGGAAATGCCTTTGAAAACTTGAGTCACCATACAAGCGGTGAACTTACCCTATCACCATCTTGGTCGTGTTAACCAATGTTAGCTGGTACCAATTCATGGCCAACAGGGACTCCCAATTTGGGGTGCAGTGAAAAAGGAAACTTCATTTGGTGCAAACAGCTCAATTACGACACAGTTTGGCTATGGTAGCAAGCCTGTAAGGTAGCCCTGGGGCAAGGCCCCTCCCCACTACACAGCTCTGCTCCACATCAGTCTGCTGTGCGCTGCTCTGATGAGACGTCTTCAGCATTTCAGCTCCAGCCAGGGAAACACAGAGTTCAGTCTTCAGTGGAAAGGGAAAAAGCACTTTCCAAGCCTGAGGGGAGCTGACTTATATACAGAGATGTCCAGCTTCTGGTCCCTAATTGGTTCATCTTCATGCAAATGTGGACTCCAAATCCTCGCTGTTTGATTGGTCTAAAAAACACTGCTCTGATTGGTCAGAATAAAACTTCTGTGTTTGGTCAGTGAAGATGTTAATGGGAATATAGTTGTACAACTTTGATCAGAGAGGAAAGTCTCAGTCCTACTGATTGAAATAGGATTCCAGAAACTCCTCTATAATAGCTGAGTCAGCTAGCAGGAACATAGTGCAGGCAGGCAGTTCAGTGCAAGATTCTACCTGAAGTGTGGCTTGTGTGAAAGATGACCATTTAAAAATAGCACTGGGCTCTATTTTTGTTGTTGTTGTTGTTGTTTGTTTGTTTGTTTAATTTGAGCCCAGTTAGCTGCCAGGAGTCTTTCTGAGAAGTATCTTCTTACTCAGGATCCACAGGTAGATCCCAGGTAGAGAAGCCTGATAGATCCCAGAGAGAGAGGATGATGGAACTCCAGCTCGTTCACCATCCAGCTCTCAGGCCAGGCAGCAGGCATAATAATGAAGAAGGTTTTGTGATGGCCCCAGCCAGGACTAGCCAGGGTCAGAATTCCACAGCTAAAATGCAACTAAATCTCCAACCCACAAAATCATGACTGATTATAAATGATTATTGTTTTAAGCCACTACATTGTGGGATGATTTGATACCAAAAAATATAATCAGTTTTTTTCTTGTGGATTACAGGATTTTAAAAAAATTATATTCTTAGTTCTGTTACCAGAAAAAAAAAATTAATTTAGCTCCTATTTATCTAATTGTACTGGATAACAACAGCAGCAAACAGCATAATAATAATAATAATAGTAATAATAATAATGGGCCTCTAGGTTTTATTCCTGCCTCTAATAGAATGGTTTTAGGGTTTTCCTATTAAGCAAAATGTCTTTGGAGTGAAAGAAATCACTTAAATATTTCTGCATTATCTACACATTACTAGTTTTAAAGGACTCCCTTTCCTAAAAATACGACAGCCACCAAACTTCTGGAATTTTTCATTTGGATGCTCAGAATATAGACTGTGCTGACCAAATCTAGTGGCGGGAGCTGTATTCAGCTATTTCTAACTGTGATTCATAATCTTTGGCTCTACTCAATGTGATGAGACACTGAATTATTTTTGTACTCTTTATTACAGATTATTTCATATTTAAATATTTCCATGTGTAAAAGAAAATTCCTTATCCTTGGTAAAAGTGCACATATTCAAGGTGTCTCTTTAAGAGAGGCATTAAATCCTGTAGTGAACTGAGGACTCTCTTAAATATTACACATAAATGTAGAAGAAACAATTTATCCTTTCTTTCCTTCCCAGGACTTAATATGCATTTGTTTCTGAAGCACTGTATTTTTGTTTAGGGTATTAAATGAGTGGCATATGGAGAATATTTAAAATTCATGAATACGCTACATCAAATGACAGAATAATGTTTTTATATTTCAATAAATTTTCTGTGCCAGGTTGCAGAAAAAAAGAAATCACATATGAAATTCAGTATTTAATACCCTGATATTACTTTAGGGAATCAGCCATTTTACCCCATATTTCAGAATTTATAAATAAAGATGACAAAAAAGATAAAGGGGAGATTTAGGTGCAAATGGCTCCGCGTGTTTAATGAGGGCATTAACCCACTGTGTGGTACCATTAACCCACTGTGTGAGGATTTCAGACAATCTACCCTCAGATAAGGTTATTAAAACCATACACAGGCAATAATTTCTACAATTATTTTTTAAATGTTTATGGAAATAAGGTTTCCCAGTTCTTTTAAGAGTAAAAACCAATTATTCACAGCCCTAGTTTTTAGCCATTAAAAAAATCCAAAATATATCCCCTCTATTGCAAAATAAATTATTTCACTTAATTAGCCATTAGTAGTGAATATCAACTCTACAATTACCCCATATTTCTCTCCACTTTCTCATGCTAAATACAACATATTTTCTTATGTAGGCTCCTCTTACCTACTTTCACTAAATATGCTAATGTTCAACAAATGTCTAATTTGTACCAGGAACTGTTTACCTATCAGAAAAATGACAACAATTCTCATGATAAACATTTGTGAAATAACTGAAGGAGTGAGCGATTGGTTGTTTTTATTATTGCTTTTCCTTGAAGTCAGGCATTACTCCTTCTTCATATTTATGCCTCCTTTGCCCTGCTGTTCAATAAGCATCAATTATTTAATGATGATATAATAGAATAATACTGAAATATAAATATTTAAAAAGCAAAACCAGTGTAAAAATGTAATGCCAGTTTTATTTTCACAAATGTAAAACAAAGATACCTAGAGTTGTGTTGAAGAGAGAGAAAGAGAGAAAGAATATGAGACTCAACATGTGGTTGGACATGTAGCTGAGGAGATAAACAGAAAGGAGTAAAAGAAAATGAGAATTGACGATGGAAAGCAGAAAATTTTTCAGAGAAGTAGAACCAAAATTGATGGCATCACTGAGGCTAAAGAAGCAGTGAATGTAAGCCCTGAATCTTGGTCCACAGAGGCAGATACAGGAAGAAGGTACTGAGGAAGGAAGCTGAAGAAATGTCTTCAGATCTTACATGATGTCACAGGTTAATTTCAGAGCCCAACTTTTGTATAACTTCGTGTGTGTTAGATTCGTCGGCGCAATTATATGTAACCACATGTCACAAGAGCAAAGACTACATTTTAATTTTATTTGAATCGTTTACGACTTATGACCCACAGATGTTGTCAGGTAGGATTTGCTTCTTGAAAACATGCTGACTTATTCCACCGTTAGTCACATCACTTCATGGTCTCTTATTTCCCCCGAATTTTCTTCTTTCAAGAATTTATCTTTTCTGTTTCCATAATAGCTTTTTGTACTGAGTATTCTATTTTATTTTTTTCATTTATTGTTTTCTTTCTTTTTCCACCTTTAAAAATTGCAGTGTTTCTGGAGATTAGTAGTCAGAGTAGGTCATTCCTATTAGTTAAAATTGGAGCTACAAAAAACACATAAGATGATCAGTACATTTAACTGGAGTCTCTGTCATATACAGACTAGATTAATATATATTTCTAGCAGTGTGAAGCTAATTTGATTAATAAGGCATAAAACTTTGACTATCGAGACCATATACTTATGCTCTTGTATGGAAATGTCAGTTCAAATTTACTAGGAAATATCTGGCAAGGAAATGCACCCTTTACATCCACCCAGGAAAGTGACTTTCCCATGCATTTCTGCATTCACGCACCTAGAGTCATTCCCTCGTTTACCATCAAGTCATTCTTCTAATTATGTGACTCTTACCTGATACAATTCAATTATAATCTTTGAACCCTGCTTTGTTTCTTAGAATTTTGTCCGTGATGTCTTGATTTATATAACCATACCAGTTCGTTTTCTTTGCCTGTGTCCCTGTTTTGGTTATTTGCACATTGTCTCTGAGTCCACCAGAACTAGGATCCAAAGCACTGTGGGATTTTATATAAACCCAGTCTGGATCCTGGATCCTTTTCTATCTTTCTGATAGAACAAAGATACATTGTTTAAAATGCTAAAGGAAGGGTAGCAAAACCTGTCATTTTAATGGTAAAGACACATTCTGAGCAAAGAGCAGGAAATTCCTGGGTTCAAGCCATTAGAGATTCCCCACTAGTTGCGGAGAGGCAGCATTTCTGAGCAGATCCCACTCCAAAGACTCAGGAACATAACAGCTGATACGACTGAGACAAAACTAGAATAGAGAATGCTGCCCTCTTCCAACACCTGGCTCCCAAGTGTCAAGCAACATGTGGCAGCAATCTACTGCTAGGGGTGACAGGAGACTGGAAGAGAGCATCTGTGAGTCCAAGGTACAAAAGGAACTCATAACGTTGAGGGTAGATCCCACACTGAAGAAATCCCTCTGACAAAATGGTTGGTTCCCATCCTAAACAGGTAGCACTAGAGGACCCTGAGGCCCACTGTACATTAAAGGTAACAACAGCGACAACTAAACCCAAATCTAAACCTGGCACAACACCTGATTCCATTGACTTAACCCTACCCCACATAAAGGCCTAAGGAAAAAATGTGCCCATTTTCCGCCATGTATGTTATTTATGTACCTTTACTACCCCATACGAAATGTCTGGCTTTCAACCAAAACTAACAAAAAGCACAAGAAACAAGAAGTAAAATAATGTACTGCCAGAAATACATAATAATCGTGATATAGCCCAGATGTAGGAATATCTGAACAGGGAATTTAAGGTAATTATGGTTAATATGTTAAAGATTCTATTGCAAAAGGTTGACATCATGTATGAACATGAAAGTTCAGCAGATATGAAAGGAGAAGAGAGAGAAAACAGGTCAAAATAATTATTCCAAGAGATAATGGCTAAGAAAAACAGTCAAAGATCCAAAAAACTGAGGGAACAACAAACAGGATAACTACCAAATAAATAAGTATATAAACATAAAATAAGTAAAAGAACAGGAAAAAATAAAAATATATCAGATTCAAATGGCTAAAGATACAGAAAATGTTGAAGGCAGTGGCAGATAAGAGACACATTACCTACAGAAGAACAAAGCTTGTCATTATTCTCAAGGCAGGGACAACGCTGCAGTACTTTTACAGTATAGAAAGAAGAGATCTGTTTGCCCAGAATTCTATAGCCAGTGAAAATACCTTTCAAAATACAAAAAATAAGATTTTTTTCCAGATAAACTAAAGCTGACAGAATCCTTTGACAGTACTTACAAAGGATTTTTTTTATCCTCACCCAAGAATATTTTTTTCATTGCTTTTTAGGTAGGGAGAGAAAGGGAGAGAGAAGCATCCACGTGCAAGAGAAGTATCAGTTGGTTGTCTCCCATATGTGCCTGGACCGGGGACTGAACACACAACCTAAGCATGTGCCCTTACTGGGAATAGAATCTGCAACCTTTTGGTTATGGGACAATGTTCCAACCAACTGTGCCACACTGGCCAGGGTGACAGCACCTTTTCACTAGAAGTAATATTAAAGGAATTTTTAAATAAAAGGAATAATACACACACATACAGACACATATGTATAGAAATATATGTATAGAACATATGTATAGACATGTGTTGGTTTGCAAACTCAAGAGCTTCCCAGGTGAAATCTGAAACTGGACCCCTAGACAAAGGGTACGGGGAGACTAAAGAAAGAGGCCGGCCACTTAAATTAATAGCTGCCAGGTATAATAGGCCAGGAAACTTACTCAGGAGGCTTGACTTGCGCAGCCTCAAGACAAATAGATCTTGGTGTCTGCCCATCAGAATCTTAAAAGTTTGTGTAGTGACTTTAACCAGATTTAGTCATATACCACCCAGGCAGTTTCAACAAGACCTTGCTCTCTCAAGACCATACCCCTGAAAAAGGATCTGGCTATGGCAACAACCAGCCGGAAGTATATTCTAAGGCCAGAGGAGGGGTGGGGAGCCTCTGTTTGTGCAGGTCCAGCTCTTGAGTCAACCAGCAATCACTGTTCTTGATGGGCTCTTCCTTCAAAATTACACAAATTAAGGTAAATGTAAAATTCAATATTTTTAAAATGTTCAGTGGCTTAAAAATAATAGCTATGTATTGTGTATTATTGCACATGTAAAAGTAAAATATGACCATGGAAGCACAAGAAATAATAAAGGAGGATTTGGTAATGTACTTCTGTAAGATCCTCACATTACACTTGATGTTGTATAATATTATTTTAAGGTAGACTATAGCTAATTAAACATGTGTAAGTTAAGCCCTAGACCTACAACTGGCACATAGCCCATTCGTGAAAGGAGATACCCCTCACAGAGACCTCTGTCCACTGCCTTTGCAGAAAGAGCAGCCCTTATTCAAGGGGAAAGTGTCCGGAGCCCTGAGGGGTACCCATACACAGCTGAAAATTGGCCTGCAGCCCAGCAGAGAAGAGCAGAGACAATTCAACACTGTGTCAGATTTAAGGACCTATGTCAGTAGACCACATGCTTCCTTTCCCTAATTGTGCTACAAGATAAACCCTGAAAACTGACACTGCTACACAAGACACTTAAGAAGTCCTACATGTTGTGAAGAACAGAAGTTGCTCTAATAAGTGCTAAGCAACCATGATGCACTGCTTAGGAAACAGGAAGTGAGAATATCCATGCTGTATTGCCTCAGGAATATAAAATAACAGTTCAACATGCTTCCCTTAAAAGGGCATCACACCGTGTGAAGATGCAAAAAGTATCAGTCACTAAAGCTATTCCCAGGTTTGACACAAAGTCATATGTAGACTTGTGTAAGCTGGGGTCTGTTGTAAGTAACAGTTCACAAATGACCGTTAATAATCACCTACATCAGGGCTAAATCCATTACTTCAGGGACACAGGCATGAATGAGTAGCTCCAAATGGACCATGTTTAATACTTTTTATATAATGCATATTTAGGAAGATTAAATCAAAACCTCTACACTCTGTAAATCAAGTCTTCCCTTTTTCATACCTGACTCATGTGGAGACAATGGAGCTTACGGGGTTGCATGCCCAATAACACCTAAACAGGAAACTTTTCATCTTCAGAACAGTCATCAAACCAGAGGCATATATCCCATCCAGACACTGTCCATGCCAGCACTAAAGGTTTATGTTTATCTAGTAAACCACAAAGATAAATATTTGCAAAGAGCCCATCATGATAAGACATATTTTTTTCTTCTAACGCTGATCCTTCTCAAAAACAACTTCCGCTCTCCTACTCCCTGCACTTCTATATCCACATCTCATTCCCTCTGATTTTATAGAGAACTTTAGACTATGCCCTTGGACATTTTTCTGATTCAGAATCTGGTGTCTAGCTTTCAGCTTTAAATAAGGCATAACAAAACTCATGCTCATTTTTTCCATCTTTCTATGTTCTTTTTAAAAACTTTTATTCATTGATTAGAGAGAGACAGAGGGAGAGAGAGAGGAGAGAAAACTCACAACCTTTGTTTATGAGGAGGATGATCTAACCAACTGAGCTACCCAGCCAGGGCCCCTCCTTCCATGGTCTTGAATGTTAAGCATATTGCTAGGAGGAGGAGATTGATTCAGGGAGACCCATGGCAGAGCAATGCAGTGGGGAAGGGGCATCTTTGTTGCTGCACGTGAGGCCTTGCACATTCAGGACATCTGTGTATTATGCTTCTACTGTGCAGAAGTGGAAATTACACTTGAATTCAAGTCTACTTTCTGCTACCTAGTAATTTGATGACTTGGGAAAGATCACACATGTTCTCTAAGTTTCAGATTCCTGCACTGGGAAAGGATAGCATGTCCATCTCATGAAGGAGATATTCATTACAACATTACACATTTTGGGAGGAAATGTAAAATTTCCTAAATGCACAATGGCAGGTGAATGATTAAATAAATGTTGAGCCATTTACAGAGTTGAGTGTTTTATAGCCATTGAAAAGTTCTTTTGTGGAGAAATGTTATTAAAATATTAAAATAGAACATGTTTATATTATATTATTTGGTCAGAAAATCAGGATACAACATTTTATAGAAATCATCAATAATATAAAATTTAATATATCTTACAGATAATATAAAATAATATACTATAATATATAACAATGTCATATAACATATAATATATTATATTACATATTATATACATAATATTTATATATTGTTTTATATATTTATAAATTATATAAATTTTGTATATAAACTATATATAAAGTTATATGTAGTCAAATTTTATATATAAATTATATGTAAATATATAAAATAATATCTTTACATTTTCTATAATATATATACATACAATAGATGCATCTGCACATATGTATAACTTAAATACATTACAAAAATATGCATTATGTATATAATTTTACATATACATGTTCAGATCGTCTATATACATATAAAGACTACATGTATGTGTATGCATAGATATTTATGTGTTTATAGAAATAATATTTAGAACATAACATTCTTATTGGGCAGTTATTAAGTACCAGGTAGTGAGTTAAGTGTTTTACATGCATTACATAACATTTCATGTAAAAGTCATGTGCTAAATTCTATTATATCTTTATCCAATAAAGAATAGTCTTAGAAAGGTTAATCCATGGAAAAATATTGTCAAAAGTCCTATAGCTGATAAATGGTCCAGGCGTGGACTTGAAATCACGTCTGTCTCATTCAAGGTAGATGTGCACCACCCCTCGGTGAGCATTTATTGAAGCCAAAGGCTCAGTGGACATTTATTGAATCTAGAATGTGCCCAACACAAAGTTAAGAGTTTTCAGACATATTGCCTCATTTAAGGTCATAACTTAACTCTTTTGTTTAAATGTAACTCTAAGGAATCACAGAATTAGTGTTCTTTGATAATGCTGCAACTCCTGTTTTTGACCCTGAACATTTTCTGAGGTGCCAAAACCTGCTTCTTCTTTTCCTGATTTTGATGCTTGACCATGAATTTAGTTGCTGAGTTCTGTTTCCTGAACTGTTGTACAAAGAGCTAATTCCTATTTACGATATTCAGCTTTGGCCTAAGACTATACATATTCATATGTATATATGTACATTTTCTGTTTTTTTACATATATGTATGTATTTCTTTATATACACACTAATATATATATATATATATATATATAGAGAGAGAGAGAGAGAGACTTTATAAGTCTCTTATTCTTGGTATGTTGTTGTATAGACAGTAGATCTGGAAAGCAAAAAGCCTAAATTAAATAGTAGCCTCAATATGTTTAATTGTGTTCTGGGGGCAGTTCATTCTGATTCTCTGTTTCCATATCCATAATAATATCTACTGCAAGATTTGTTGATTAAATAAATAATAAAGTATGTAAGGTACCAAAAATAGTTTCTGCTACATTGTAAACATAAATTAATTTTCTACTTTTAATTTATTACTATTAAATTAATAAATGTGTAAAGCACAGTGCTTGACACATTATAAGCACATTATGTTGTTATTATCACTCTTTAGCTTCCTGTGTCTTTCACATTCTCCCTTCTTCACTCCAATATGAAAAGCCATATTATTTGAAGTGATTTTAAACAGTATGTGTTAAATTAAATTAAAATTTATAAATTTATAATTAAAATTATAAATATCATTTTGTAATTCATATAATACTATTAAGTAATGTTACCACATTAAATTTAATTTTTTAAAACTATGCACATGTTGATCCTATACTAACTTAACAGGAAATACCTGATATATTTATCAATTGAAATATATAAACATCTTTTAATCACAGCTGAAATCTCATCTTTGTTAGCTAGTTTCAGACACTCGCCTGCCTTCCAGTCGGTTCCTTGCTTCAGTGCCACCTCTGTACCCACACAGGAGGAGGAGTACGAACGATCTCTGTGTTTACTAACCACAAATCTGCTGACACCAGAAGGTAATTTGAGAATAATGAACATTCTTCCGAGGTATACGCTGAGTCTACTGTAAATTTTTCCCTTTAAGTTTACTCATCTATCAAACAGAACAGAAGGTTTTCACCTTATCTTCTGGAAATTGCTGCCAAGCACCTATATTGATTTAGCCAGCCATTTAATGGGCTGGATGTCTATTATATTTTACCACATTGGTAAATGGGGTTTATTTAATCTCATTCTCACTTTAAAAGGTTTCAACATTGATAAAATCTACAAAGACAGATTGCAATAAATTGTGTTCTTTTAATGGAATTACTACTGAGAATAAAATGCCAAAGAGAGATGCTCACCCCAAAGTGTAAATCACCTAAAGATTCCTCTACATTGAATATATTTTGGAGAAAATGCTGTTGACAGGTTGAAGTACTTAACCTTTGTAAATACAGCTTCTTTTTTAAAATATTGTTTTCCTCAAGTCAAAGTCATTTGTTCACCAGTAAAAGGAGAAAATGGAAAATTATACTATCCATTGGGTTGATTTATTCCATATATTAAAATAATGCAAGCAAGATCAAATTTAATTTTATACCTATAACTCACATCACTTCTCTCTATGGTAATCAAGATTTTATATATAAATATATATTTATATTTATTTGTCTGTATCTTTATTTGTACATTTGCCTCAAACTACCATCTTCTGCTTGCTTCACATCTGACCATCATATATATCATTGTAATGCTAAATGGCTATTTTATACCTAATTGTTTCATAAGTATAGTTCTTATCCTGCTAGCCTGTTAGGAATGATGAAATTCTATTCCTCATTTGTTTCCTAAAAGATTACATGGAAAACAATTGGCTACTAGATATGTGTGAACAATGTTTGCTTTTTCAAAATAATAATTTATACTCACAGCAATTTAAAATATATTTATATAAAACTCTAGAAAGGAACATCGAAAGAGTACAAAAATATGTGCAAGTCAGAGAAACTGACCATTGTTTTAGTTTGGTAAATATCCATGAGCTCATGTTGTGTATACAATTTTACCTTTTGCTTTAACTCAGCCTCATATCATGAACATTTTATCAAAACTTATAAAATCATTTTTATGGCTGTATAATAGTTCATTTAATGTATACATCATCAATATTTTTGCATATCAACTTTTTATTTTTGAATTTCTGTTCTCATAAATAGTGCCAAAAGAGATATTTAAATTTGAGGCTTATTAAAATAGTATATCATCAACATGTGTACATTTTAAAAAATTAAGTGTATCGGGGTAACATTGGTTAATGACACTATATTGATACAAGTCTCAAGTGTACGACTCTATAATACACCATCTATATGTTGGGTTGTGTTTTCCACCCAAAGTTTAGTGTTCTTCTGTCACCATATATTTTACCTCTTTTACCCTCTTCGTTTTCCCTCCACCCTCCTCCCCTTGGGTAACCAGATACTGTGTCTTCGTGTATGAGTTTGTTTTGTTGGTTCCTTTGTTGCTTTCTGTTTTATACCTCACATATGTATAAAAGCATACAGTCCTTGCCCCTTTCCATCTGATTTATGTCACCTAACACAGTAATCTAAAGATCCATCCATGTGGTCACAAATGGCAATATTTGATCCTTTTTATGGCTAGTAGTATTCCACATCCTCTGTATTGAATCACCCAGTGAAGGACATTTTGTTTGTTTCCATGCCTTGACTGCTATGAATAATGATGCAACGAATATAGAGGTACAATGTTTACAAATAAATGTTTTTAAAGTTTTTGTGTAGATACCCAGAAAGACACTTCTGGGTCATATGCTAGCTCTATTCTTAACTTTTTGAGGAACATCCTTCCTGTTTTTCCATAGTGATTGTACCAATTTACAAACCCACCAGCAGCGAATGAGGTTTCCTTTTTCTCCACATCCTCTCCAGCAGCTGTTTTTTCCTGTCTTATTGATAATATCCAGTCTAAAAGTATATGGTGATATCTCATTGTGGTTTTCATTTTCATTTCCCTTATAGCTAGTGAAGTTAAGTATCTTTTCATATATATCTGTTGGCCATTTGTATGTCTTCTTGGAAAAAGTGTCTGTTCAGGACCTCTGCTCATTTTTAATTGGATTGTGTTATTTTGCTGTTGTTGTTCTTCAGTTGTATGAGTTTTTAATATATTTTGTATATTATCGCCTTATTTGGATATGTCATTTGCAAAACCTTTCCCAGCTCAGTTAACTGCCTTTTTGTTTGTTGATGGTTTCTTTTGCTGTGCAGATGCTTTTTAGTTTGATGTAGTCGCATTCCTTTATTTTTTTTAACTTCCCTTCCCTTTGGGTTCAAGTTCATAAAAATCCTCTGAGACAAAGGTCTGTAAGTTTAGAGCCTGTATTTCTTTTATATGTTTTGTTGCAGGTCCTATGTTTAAGTCTTTCATTTATTTTGAGTTAATACTTATATATGGTGTCCTATAGTTTCAAGCTTTTACATACGGCTTTCTAATTTTCCCAGCACCATTTATTGAAGAGGCTTTCCTTTCTCCATTGAATGTTTTTGGCTTCTTTGGTGAAAAGTATTTGCTCCCATATTTTGGGGATCTCAATTCTGTTCCACGAATCTGTGTGTCCATTTTTCTGCCAATACAGCACTGCTTTGATTTAGCTTTGTAGTGTGTTTTGAAGACAGTGAACATGATCCCTCTGGCTTTGTTCTTTTATCTCAGGATTGCTTTTGGATTTTGATGGAGACTGCATTAAATCTGTGTACTGCTTTAGGTAATATGGCCATTTTAATGATATTGATTCTTCCTATCTATGGATACAAAATATCTTTCCATTTCTTTGTGTCTTTTTCAATTTCTTTCAACAATGTCATGTAGTCTTAAGTGTATAAATCCTTTACTTTTTTTGTTAAGTTTATTCCTAAGTATTCTGTTATTTTGCTGCAATTGCAAAAAGGATTGTTATTCATTTCTTTTTTGATATTTCTTTATAAGCATACAGAGATGGCATAAATTTTGTACATTGACTTTGTATGCTGCAACTTTACTATATTTGTTTATTATTTCTAATAGTCTTTTGGTGAAGTCTTTAGAGTTTTCTATATAGAGAATCATGTACTTCTTCATTCCTAATTTTTCATTCCTTTTATTTTTTTATCTTGCTTGATTGCCCTGCATAGGACTGCCAGTGCTATATTAAATAACAGTGGCAAGAGTGAGCATCCTTGCCTTGTTCCTGATCTTAGAAATAAAGCTTTGTTTTAGACCATTGAATATGATATTAGCTGAGGATTTGTCATATAAAGTGTATATATTTTCAAAGCTATTGATGATACATATTGCCAAGTGGTTTCCAAAAATACTATAACGTATATAAAACCATACCTGGAATTCTAAAATTTAAAATGTCCTGAAACTTAAAAGTCTTTTTGCAACTCATTTAAAGACAAACCCTTACTTACTTGAACTCATTAACTGTCAAAAGCTGAACTGAAGTGATATGATGTGAGGTGTCAATGCCTTCCATTCAAAACCACTGGACACGCACCTGCAGCTGAACACGTTGGCTCCATGTGGAATGCAGACCACAAGGAACCCCAGAACTATCTCAGTAAGAGGGTTCTAGAGAGAACCTATTGTAACTTTAGGTCTTTGCTTGGGTGAAGAGTCTAAGGAAGTGAGGTTAGCTCTAGATAGATGTCAGAAAACAGGGGCAATTCTTTGATTAGGTATTTCAATAAATATTACGGAATATATAATAAGAGCAGACTAGAGTGAGGATAGTTTTGCCAATAAGTAGTCATTCGGTTTAGCTCAGAAAGTGAATGTTTGGCACTGATTTTATGTGTGCTTAGACAAAATTACAAAGTATCTATGTTTTATCTCCCTTTATCAGGAAATCACAGTCACCTTGTCTGAGGTTGGTGTTCTGTGAGATTGTTTCTGTAGGAGAATAACATGCATGGTCTGCTGCGAATGCCACAACAGCTTCTGGAAGTGGGAGGCTGCTTTCATTTTACTTTCTCAGACACTGTTTGTTTGGTTCTGGTTTATGAAATGCCAATAGATTTTAATGCAAAAATAATAAAGTGTTTGTTATGGGTGGTGAAAATTGTCTTGACTTTGCAGCATCTGAAAAAATTAATTACAGTATATATTTATACACAGGTTTTTAAGGAAAGGGTGATTGGACCTGTAGAATTTTGTAATTGTGTATACAAATGAACTAGAAGGACCATTTCATTACATACATGTTAGCATCAGTAACTTCATTAGCTTATTTTATTGTATAAGTGGATTGATATGTACAATTCCTAACTGGATGCCCAGATCGTGAAGCTCTAATATTGCAGTTAGTGTGATAAAATGTGTAGTCCACAGGCTACACCTATTGCTGCTCCTTGGTCTCAACGTGGTTCATGAGTTCTGCCTGTGGTCACTCTGTGGTGGCCTAGCCCTCCCACTGTCATTTCACTCATCTCCTCTCTAAGTTCTACAAGGATTATTTTAAGGGAAATAGATGGATACAGAAAAAAGGCATGAAGAGGAGAAAAGGGTATTAACCAGGAGACAGGACTTCCACTGTCTCAGAAAACACATACTGTCCAAGAAGGGCTCAATTTTCTTGCTTTGTTTGCTAGAGATGCCTAAAAAACTGAGGCCCAGAGCAGAAGGTGGGAGAAATGAATTCACTTCTTGTTCATGCACACATCATCAAGCTTGCTTTGTGTGAGAGAGTGACAATAATCTGTAGTGAATCAACAGTCACATTATTTAACATACTAAACAAATGTTAAATCTGCTGCTTAAATTAATCAGTGCATATAATTTATCTATATTAAATCAAGAAAGGATTTTGTTCTCGGAACCATGCATCTGCCAGTGATCCAAAAATTGTATACCGCATTTCAATATCCTGGAACAATTGTACAGAATGTACTGTTGTTCCCTTATATTCAGCTGCAGAGGGCCAGTGCTAGAGCCTGAGAATCTGCAGCACATGGCTTTTGTGGAAAACCCTATGGTAGGTACACTTTTCCTTTGAACCAGAGACATGAATCAGGTATCAGCTTTTCACCTAACCATGGACACAGTAAACAAGAGAGACTTGATAAATGAATGGGGGTTTCAGGCAGCCTTTCTGTGGTGAAACACTTTGGAGACGGGATATAGGATTATTTTTAAACCTTGATCTAAAAAGTATGCTTAGCTGTGGAAAACTTCCAGACAGAGGTTTTGTACTTAGTGACTTTCTTAAAAGACCTTCATAATGGCAAGTAATATTTAGATGCTGGAAGCTAATTTGAAGGACACTTCAACCTCCCATCAGAGAAGTGTGGACTGTAATCTGAACTGTTTTAAAAAGGAGTCTGATATTACAAGCAGACACCATTGTTTAACACAGGACTTCATAATTGCTTCTGGAAGAATGCTGATGGCCTATGTCAGTTCAATGTAGAATAGGAGAGCAGAGAGAGCTCCTTCTTGGTTTTCTCGATGAGACAAATGAAAGGAATGAGTAGAAGTGAGTATGAGTGGAAAAAAAAAAATGATCAAAGGACTATTCAAAATGCCTGCAAGAGTACATGGGAAAGTCAGGAAATTAAGCAAGTTGTCAATGAGCTAAAGAGAAAATTGAATAGGAGCCCAGACAAAGTCCATTAACATAATCACAAACATAGGGTATAGTAGGGACCTTTGGGGAACACATAAATCAGTTGTTTCACCTACTCAGATCTTTCCTGGGATTAACACTTGCTCAGATTACTTGGCTTTCCTGAACAGAATATTCCAAACTCCTTTTCCTTTCCTGAACCAGATACGAGCCAAATATTTCAAAAAACTCATTCTGGTTTAAACTCTTCACTAATGAATATCAACTGCTTACTAACTAGGGCTCTACAGCAACCATTAATATTATTATCCATTATCATTATCATCATTACTGTTCTCTAGAAACAGCCCAGAAATCTAACCCAATCTGGACCAGATTCCTGGAGTAATGTGTTAATGACCAAACCCTGAACTTTACTTTGTAAAAGCTAAAATGAAATTCAGTTTGAATAAAGTTATATGTGGGTGCTGATGCTTTGCAGTGGCTGAGCCCATCCAGGAAGCTGCCCAGAGGTTTTCCATCGAGGGGTGAGGACCTGGAGACAAAGGAACAAGGGAAAATATGTGAATCAACCACTTCTTAATAAAACGACTTTCAGTGTGGAGCAGTTTACCAATTCCCTGGAAAAAGTACTTCTCTATTTTGTAGTCAGTGGGGCTGCTGAGAAATTATACTAAGCCACACATTTTTTATTGTGATAAGGAATGATTTTTTTATTTTTTCTTTATTGCTGTTCAGTTCCAGTTGCCCTGTGTTTTTTCCCCATTGCTCACTCCTACCCCACCCCCAGAGTCAATCACCACCCCCATTGTCTGTGTCCATAAGTCCTCTATTTGTATTCCTTTGCTTGACCCTTCCCCTTCTTCCCCCCCACCCCTCCCCCTCCCTCTCCCTTCTGGTCACTGTTCATTTTTAAAAACTCATATCTGATGTATTAGGTACAGGAACATAGGTCAGTTCACATTTAATTCTTAGACTCACAGGGTAAAGTTGTTAATGATAGCACATAGCTGTCCACACAATTAGAGAAACGTTTTGAATTTTTCACACCAATTCTTCTTTTAAGCATTATGTTCTTCTTTCTTCACAAAATACTGAAATACCTCTAAGTACTACTAAATCTTCACAACTAACAGTAATAAAAATAAAGTGCTTTTTATTTTTTAGCCTTGGTTTGTAGTGTATACATCATTATCTAATTTCAGAATATTTTTTCATTTATATAGACAATTATGCACTTTGAAAATGTCAGCCAAGGAATGAGGAGGAGTTTTTTAACTCCAGGTCCTTTGGTTCTCTCTCTCCGATTTTGACAGTGTACCGGGGCCCTTGGGCTCTTTTGACTAGTTTGCCCACCTCAGAAAGAGTTTCTGATGTTGAGAAGAATTCGTGACCATATTGTCTGACTTACAAAAATACCAGCATTTTTCACCTCCCCAATGCCACCTCTTTTCCATCAGCCTGTACCTGTACCTTAAAGGTCTCGCATGCCACTTTAAAGCGATCAGTTTACACACATTCAAGACTAGAGCAGAATCAACTGCCGGTGCCATTTTATCTTCAACCAAACTCTTACTCTTCTAACCCAAGACTGACTTCAACAAAAGTGGCCTTGAACACTGAAAGAAATAAAACATGAAATTTGAAAAAAAGATATAATAAAAAGGAACAAGATAAAAAATGACAGAGAATGGGGGATGGGTAGACACATTTTTGAATTATATATTAACGGTAATTATTGGAGATCAGTGTTGAAAATTAAACAGCAGTTATGGTAGTTCAGACACCTCTAAAAATACCTCATTAATCTAAATCCATCACTGAATGTATCAAGCTACACAAGTTTTTGAAGAACTGTGGTTCACTTATTTACATATTCTTTTCTATTAAATTCTGGGGATTAAAAAGCACTGAAATATGTTATATTTATCTCTGATTATAATAACCTATGGGTGGATATTTAAATTAAATTTTAAATTATGAGTCTTCCCTAATTTCCTCCAAATTAATATTGTACAGAGATGGTTACAAAGCTTCCAGACCTCTCAGCCCAGCAGCCCTGTGTGTGAGTGGGTTGTCATGTGACCCCATGGAGGCAGAACAGAAAAGTGAGTGGTATTCTGTTCTAAGCATCAGGGGATATGATTTACCATTTCAAGTTCTCTACCTGCTACTGTGAGGTTTGGGGTTAGGTATATGTATATCATTTTCACTCTATTCACTCATCTCTGAAACAAAGGCAGAACCCTCTGTCAACTCACTATTCTGCCTCCACAAAGAATGAAGAGGACAGATAATGTTTTTAAAATAATTAATTTTATTAATAATTAATTAATTGATATAACAGTAAGTGTATTTATACATATTATAATTCAGAATGAGGCCTCAAATTATATTATTAAATTTTTACTGCGTATGGAAAGATAGTTATTTTCTCTCCACACTACTGGCTTAAAGACAGTAATCATCTAATACTGAGTTTTTGAAAGTATAATATGCAGGTTAAAAGTTGTTACGTGCAAAAAAAGTATCAATGAATGATAAAATGAGTTTGAGAAATGCTAGTGTAAAGAGAGTGTTAAAATCATGAAAGACTAGTCAGAGGTCTTAATGTCCTCACATGTACCAGGGGTGTGTAAGATGAAGGGATGCATTTCCTAGAGCATCTTTGATCGCAGAATCCCTGAGGGACCACTCCTACAAAACACTGTTGTAGAAGCTCACCTAGTATCACATAGGGAGTAACTGGCCAAAATTGGTTGAAAAAAATATTTGAAGCCAAGTATTCTCAAACCAACAAAAGAGTTGTTTCCACCAAAATGCAGTAAAGTGTACAGAAATATAGTGATTGTGCTGAACAGGCTTCGTTGACATGCCTTACCTTTGCTAAGTACTGAGTTTTTTTTACCTCTCGTTCTCATATTCTCTCTTTTTCTCTCTCTCATATTTGCTCTTTGTCTCTGTCCCTCCCCTTTTCTTTATTTTACCTCCCTCGTTATACATAGACATAGACATAGACATAGACATAGACATAGACATAGACATAGACATAGACATAGACATAGACATAGACATAGACACACTGTACTTTGAGTCTGGGGTTGGATGCAACAAATATTTTAAATATTCTTCTTTAATATTTATCACACTGACAGCTACCCCATGTAAGTCCTGTTAATCATCATGCCACTAGGCCACAATTTGAAAACCAGTTTTACATTTGGATTGATATCAGCCTCAAAACAGGGCAAGATGCTCTTTATATTGTCTCCCTCTTCCACAACCCCAAATCAACCTCCATCCACAATCAAAAGTGCCACTGTGAGTTGTGGGATCCAGCACCACACACCAACAGACCTGGGAGGAGTCCCGCCCACCCATGCAGAGGGTGATGGGCAGACGTCTGGTACCAGCAGTGGCCCAGCAGTAGTCTGTAAAACAGTTCCAGCCCCTCTCAGCCATGGTCCTGGAGCATTTGGAGAACCCTCGCTTGGCTAGTCACCTATGAATGAGAGCCAGATGGAAGCCCAAGCTTCCACAGGAGAAATTCCAGCACTCCGTCGGAGCAAAAAAATACGAATTTAGATGCACTGGAGACAATCAAGAGAAGCAGTTTGACTTTGCCCATATCATCTCTCCCTGAAGTCAGCAAAGCTTATGACTGAAAGAGACCCTGGCCTGTGGTTTCTTTTGGCAGAAAAAGAAGGAGAAAGTGAGTGAGCAGCTGGCTCCTCCAGCTGTGTGGGGCACAAAGAAACTCATTTTTCTCTTTTTACCTCTGGAGTACCAAATCAGGAGCCCCATGACTTGGGGAGGAAAGTGAGGAAACCAGTAGCTAGGATTCTCTAAGGACATTAAAAGGATGTAGTTCTTGCTGAATGCAGTGTGTATTCTATCAGAAAATCTGCCCAAGAGCTGCTGGGAAAAGCTTACTCACCAATCTGTCCAACTGGTACACAAGTATCCCCATTGCTGCATGTGCCTCACCACACCTCCCCACACTCTGGCCAGCTCCCTGTGTGTGCTCCTGAGGGCTGCAGTCAGAGTGGGCCTTGGTAGACAGCTAAAGAGCACAGAAAACAAGCCTCCTTTTGGTTGCAGCATTGTTCACAATAGTTCAGACATTGAAACAACCGAAGTGTTCGCAGAGGGATGAATGGATGGAAGAATGGATATATATATAATGGCATGTTATCCTGCCCTATAAAAGAAAGAAATGTTGCCTTTTTTAACAACAAAGAATGGACGTTGAGGGCATTTTGCTATGTGACATAAGTCAAACAGAGAATGACAAACACTGTAGTTGTATTTGTATTTGTATCTCACTTATATTTGTAATTTGCAAAAGTCAAATTCAGAGCAACAAATAATGGAATGGTAGTTAGAAAAGGGTGAGGGGGCAGGGAAATGGAGATATATTAGTCAAGGGTACAAACTTTTAGTTAGAAGGTAAGTCCTGGCTGGTGTGGCTAGGTGGGTTGAGCACTTTACTGTGAACCAGGAAGTTGCTGGTTTGATTCTCAGTCAGGGAACATGCCTGGGTTGTGGGCCAGGTTCCCACCTGGGTCATACAAAAGGCAACTGATGTTTATCTCATCTATGTTTATCTCCCTCTTTTTCCCTCCCTCCTCCTCTCCCTAAAAAATAAAAAATCTTTTTTAAAAAAGATGAGTAAGTTCTGGGAATCTAATATATATAGCATGTTGATTACTATTAAAAATACTGTATTATATACTTGGAAGTTGCTAAGGAGTAAATCTGAGATGTTCTCACCACAAAAAGGAAATGGTAATTATGTGACATGATGCAGGTGTTATATAACTTACGGTGCTAATCATTTGCCAGCACATATGTGTATCCAATCAACATCTAATCTTATGCAACATCACATGTCACATCTCAATACAGCCTGAAAAAAACAGATACCAGTTTCAAATTCATAATTATTCTTGGTTTTTAATAATTTTTCTTTAATTTCAAGCTTCATAATAACATTATTTCTCAAAGTGTCTACTTCTCAGTCAACCATTCTGAAATCAATTGTGACCTGAAATACTAGAGTTCACACTGATTAAACTGGTATAAACTGTAAAAATCCACTTTTTTAAAGCTCTGGAATCTAATCAATAATTTACAACAATCAAGGATCACTTAATAGAGAATGAAGGTAAATGGAGACCATAAAGTCTTTAAAAAACTCTCTTGCCCACACTGAGAAATCTAGCAGGCCACCCACATGCACAGGGTGGACACGGGCTCAGAGACAACACAAAAAGACTCACTGCTAGCTTAACTTCAGGTTCCACCCAAACCAGGAGGGAATGTGAAATCAGACATGAATAAATGACCTTGCTAAGCATGGCTGGGACAGCAGAACAGAGAGCCAATCTACAAAGACCAGGAGAGGAGAAGTGTTTTTGCTTGTTTCTTTCTTCTCCCCACTCCCAGGATTTTAAGGAAACATCTATCAAATCACCATTTGGCTAGTAGGTAATGAAACACATCTGTTAGTGACTATATACAATAATGAATATAATTTTTGTAAAAATTATCTTACAAAAGTCAGTGAACAAAGAACAAACAATTCCAACTTGCAACAAGGAGCAACAGCATGGCCTGGAGAGAGTAATGACCTGATTTCCAGAGTTATACCTAAGCTATCATATTCCAAATGTCCACTTTTCAACAACAAAAAAAAGTTTACTGCATAAAATTAAATAAGAAAGTATGACTTATTCACAAAAATATGTTAACAAAAACAGCCTCGAGAAAACTAAACACTGCAATTACAACCCAAATACTTTAAAACAAAAATCTTAAATATGCCTAAGTAGCTACAGTAAGTCATGGGCAAAGAACAAAAAGAAACCAGAAAAATATTGTCTCAATAAAATATAGAGTTCCAATAAAGAACAACTGAAAAAAGTAACGGTGGAAATTCTGGAGCTGAAAATATAATAACTGAAATTAAAACATCACTAAAGGGGTTCAAAAGCAGATTTCAACAGACACAAGATACATGTTGTGAAATTGAGGATAGGTTAGTCAAAATTATCTAATCTGAGAAATAGAAACAAAGAATAAATAAAATGAATGGAACCCAAGAAACTTGTAAGACACCATCCAAAGTACCGTAACATGCATAATGGGGGTCCTAGAGGACAGAATAAAGAGGAAGGTAGACAGGATATTGAAAAAAACCATTGCTGAAAACTTTCCAATTTGATGAAAACAAAAAACATACAATAAAGAGGCTTAATGAATTATAAGAATAAACTCAGAGATCCACAAGACACATTCTAATTAAATGGACAAAAATGAAAGAAAGAAAATCTAGAAAGCAGCCAGAGAGAAGTGTATCATCACACACATGTGGTCTTCAATAAGATCGATAGGAAATTTCTGATCAGAAAACCTAAATGTCAGAAAGCACCAGGCTATATAGCTGTCAAAATTATTCTTTAGCAATGAAGGAGAGTACTCTGGTTTATCTTCATATTGCATAAATTATCCATCTTTTGAAAATGAAGAATAAATTAGGACATTTTTGGATAAACAAAAGCAGAGGGAATGTGTTACCAGTAGACCTGTTATACAAGAATGCTAAAGGATGTCCTTCAGGATGAAGTGAATGACACTACACAGAAACTATTGGCCATGAGAATATAAGACAGTGGTAAATATAACATAAATAAATTAAAAAACAGTATTATTATATTTTGGTATATAACATTTTCAGTATTTTACTTTTGGCTTATAATAGAGGATCAGCACAGAAATAGAAGGTGTAGACAACACTATAAATGTCCTAGACCTAAGAGACAGCTGTATAATACTCCAAGCAACAACTGAATAATGTAAATTCTTCTCAAGTGTACATGGACCATTCTTCAGGATAGACCATATATTAGGTCATGAAATAATGATCAATAAGTTAATAAAGATTGAAACCATTTAAAGTACTCTGTCTAACCACAATGGGATGAAGCTAGAAATTCCTAACAGAAGGAAAACAGTAAAATTCATTCACAAATATGTGAAAATTAAATAATTAAGGCAATGGGTCAAAAAAGATACAAGAGAAATTATAACATACTTTTAGATAAATGAAAACAAAACAAAAACATGTAGAATCCAACAAAAGCAATGTTCAGAGGAAAACTGATGACTATAAATGCCTACATTAAAAAGAAAAAATAAAAATCTCAAATCAATAACCTATACTCATACCTTAAGATGCTAGTGAAAAAAATAGCAGGGTAAAACCAAATCTGGCAGAATAAAGGCCATAATAAAAGTGAGGGTAGAGATACAGGAAACAAGTAGAAAAACAGGAAAAATCAGCAAAGCCAAAAATGGGTTCATAGGAAAGGTAAACAATATCAACAAACATTTAGCTAGACTAAAAAAAAGTCTCAAATTACTGGAAATATTCTGAACAAATGTAATAAGACTTAAATTACTAAAATATTACATCACAGAGTTATAAAGAAAAACAATAGAAGAGATACTCCATCTGAAAAAACAGCAAGAAAGAAGTATATGAAATTTTCTCCCAGCCTATTGATATACTAAGCAATAACATATGATCTTGTGATGGACATTTTATTCCCTTATCTTTAACTATGGATAGGACAGGAAATAAAATATAAACTCACCAGGAAATTTTCAAACTCTATACGTATGGTTCAACTCCTTTTCTTTATGGTGGTGAACTACTGCTAAATGAACTACATTTAGACCATTTTTTTAGATCAAGAAATAACAGCTTATTTGAACTTTCTGTCCTTGGATTTAGGCTTCAGGAGTAACTCTAACTTCCCTTCCCATGTTACAACCTTTGCTAGGTGATGGCTAGTAACATATCCCTCTTTAGTATCCTCTTTATGGATTCAATGTCCTAAGGTGTTTAGTAAACTGCTAGGTAATGACACTTCCTAGATATGTACTGCCTCCTGCATCTGAATACTTTTATTTGCCAGTGTAACAAATGAAATATACAAGTATCAATCTTAGTGATTTTATAACCATGTCTATTACTCAGAATTGACTGAAAAGCTTTTGCTTCAGCAAGTTAAAGGGGAGGGGGCTCAAGCAATGTAATTTTATAAAGAGTTTGAGTAACACTATGATTAGCAGTAAAATCTATTCTGATTCTATCTCCACACAGATTCATTGTTCCCTGGGCTCATACACACCATCTGGTTCTTTATAAGGAAAGAGGTGAGAGACAAGATGACAGAAGAGTGAATGGAAGTCACACTAACTTCCTCCCAGGACCGATCTGGAATTACAACTAAGTTGTGGAACAAACACCTGAACAACAGCAAGAGAGAAGCCTTATAACCTCAGACAGAAGAATCAGCTTCAGCACAACCTAAATGGTAAAGAGTGTAGTGGAGACTCAAGAACACTGGTTAGGTGCCTACGAACAGCAGTGCCAGAGGAACAAGTAAGAAACTGGTTGGATCCTTCTGAGAAGTGTGGGGTCTATACCCTAAGCTGGGATCCCCATCCTAGAGCACCAGAATCCAGAAAGTACACAGACAACACCCAGACATGAAAAATGGCAGGTTTGCTTTCTGCCAGAGACAGAAGACTAGAGGCTTAAAGGGCCGTTTAAAGGTGCCAACATATGAATTTTCATTTGCAGACTTACCCTGGGCTACAGCAAAGGTGGAGGGAATAGTGGGCTAGAAATGCCTTAGGAAAGACTGGGGATGGAAGCTTTGGGGAGAGAACTAAGAGAGTAGATGCTGGGATCCTGGTGCTGAGTCATTTCCCATAGTCAACGGCCATCCTTGCTCAGGCAGACCACTCTCCTCCTAGCAGCAACCTAAAGGGAAACAACAGACTTGACTTCAGAAGGGACTCTGCGTGGGCTCTGTGGTGCTTACACCTGACTGCTAGTGCAGGGTGACTAGATTAACAACTGACAGAATCAGCTACAGACAGTAGATCCCTGGGAGTCTAAGAGCAGGCTACCTAAGGTCAGATGCAGTCAATATCTGACATCACCAGAGGTGGATTCAGAAAGAAGAAACAGTGGTAAATACTAGAAGCTACAGAGATGAAATCCACAGTGCTATTCTCCATGATTAGTGATATTGTCTTTCCTACAAAGCTTTTTAACATCATTTCTTGTCCATCAAGTTTGTGTATATTAAGTCACTAGATTTTATACTATAGTTTCCCTCCTTTATTGTAATAGTCTTAATCTCTTTATACCCCTATTAATACTGGTTCATTTGCTGTTGATAGTGGAATTGCAGGGGGGAAGGAGGTAGTTATACTTGTGGGTGTGGGTTTGTTTCCTGAGCTTTTTGGTTTTGTTCTGGCAGCACCTGCAAAACAGCATACCAGATGTGGTGGTCAGATTGACCCTCAGTCAATCAGCTGTAGGGAAAGACCCACCAAGGTAAGACCCAACAACAACCAAAACATAATTATACCCAGAGAACCAACATAAATGACATAAAGGGCATCCCAAGAGCATCAAGTTTAGAATATCAAGAAGACTAAACTACTGAATCTCACAGGGCCCCTACCATAGAAGTCTACATCACAAACTCAGGAATTCAAAACATAATTTTAAGGAGCAGAAGCAAACAAGAAGAGTCTCACAAATAATGGGAAGACAAAGAAACAACCCAAAATTGAAAGGAAAGGAAGAAGCTCAGGAAAAAAGTGCTAAATGAAACAGAGGCAAGTCAACTACCTGATATTGAGTTCAAAACAATGGTTATAAGGAGGCTCAATGAGATCAGTGAGAAATACTAAAAACTACAGGGAAGCTACAAGGAACTTACTACAAACTATATCTTCATGAAAAAAGACATAGAAAAAGGACATCTCTCAACAAGAGATGAGAGGAAATGAAGGATACAATTTCTGAATTGAAAAATACAATAGAAAGAATCAAAAGCAGACTAGATGATACAGATGATCACATCAGCAAACTGGAGGATAATGTAGACAAAACTCCCAGATAGAGCAAGAAAAGAAAACAAAGACTCAGAAAGAATGAAGAGGGGTTAATGGAAACAAAGGACAACATGAAACATAATAATACCATATAATAGGGATACCAGAAGGAGAAGAAGAAGAGCAAGGGATAGAAAACCTATTTGAAAAAGTAATGATGGAAAATTTTCCTAATTTAATGAGAGAAAATGTTACACAAATCCAGGAAGCACAGAAGATCCCAATCAAAAGGAACCCAAAGAGGCCTATTCCAAGACACATCATAATTAAAATGGTGAAATTTAGACAAAGAGAGAATCTTAAAGGTACCAAGGGAGAAACAGGAAGTAATATACAAGGGAGCCCTGATAAAATGAGCAGCTGAATTCTCAATGGAAATGCTCCAAGACAGAAGGGAATGGCAAGAAATATTCCAAGCAATGAAAACCAAGGGCCCGCAACCAAGATTACTCTACCAACAAGGCTCTCAATTAAAATGGAAGGTGAAATAAGGAGTTTCCTGGACAAAATAAGGCTGAAAGAATACACCTTCCCAAACCAGCATTGCAAGATATGCAAAAGGGACTGTTTTAAGGACAGGAAGAAAAGGAGTGAGTGAGTGAGAGAGAGAGAGAGAGAGAGAGAGAGAGAGAGGAATACAGGCACAAAAGGATTAAAATGGCAATAAATAAGTACCAATCAATGATAACCTTAAATGTAAATGGATTAAATGCTCCAATCAAAGACATACAGCGGCTGAATGGATAAGAAAACATGACCTGCACATATGCTGTTTATAACAGATACATCTCAGAACAAAAAACCTACACAGACTGAAAATGAAGGGTTGGAAACAAATATTCCAAGCAAATAGACAGGAAAAAAAAAAGCCAGGGTAGCAATACTTATATCAGACAAAATAGACTTCAAAACCAAGTCCATAAAAAGAGACATGGAAGGACATTTCATAATACTCAGGGGAAGGATCCATCAAAAATACATAAACATTATAAACTTGTATGCACTCAACATAGGAGCACCCAAATATATAAGAAAAATCTGGGAGGACTTCAAAAAAGATCTAGACAGAAACACTTATAGTAGGGGATTTCAACACCTCACTGTCAAAAATGCATAGATCTTTCAAACAAAATATCACGAGTATTTCAGCATTGAACAATGCCCTAAATCAAATGGACTTAACTGATTTATACATAACCTTTCATCCCAAAGAAGCAAAATACACATTCTTTCAAATGCACATGGAACATTTTCAAAGATAGACCACATAATAGGACACATAACAAGCTTCAATAAATTCAAGAAAACTGAAATCATATCAAGCATTTTCTCAGACCACAAGGGTGTGAAACTAGAAACCAACTTCAAGGACAAAACTCAAAAACACTCAAATTTGTGGAGATTGAATAACATGCTATTAAACAATAAATGGGTTAAAAATAAGATCAAGGAAGAAATAACAAAGTTTCTGGAAACAAATGAAAATGAACACACAACAGCCCAAAATTTACAGGGCACAGCATAGGCAGTCCTGAAGGAAATTTGTACCACATGGGTCTACCTAGAAAACATAGAAACTTTGCAAATAAACAACCTAAACTTACATCTACAAGAACTGGAGGAATAACAACAAATAAAGCCCAGAGCAAGTAGAAGGATGGAAATAACTAAGATCAGAGAAGAATTAGATGACATAGGGACAAAAAAAAATCCAAAGGATCAATAAATCTAGGAACTGGTTCTTTGAAAAGATAATAAAATAGACAAGCATTTAAGTAGACTCATCATGAAAAAAAAAAAAAAAAAAAAAAAAAAAAAACAGAGAACACCCAAATAAACAAAATCAGAAAGGAAAGAGAAGAGATTACAACTGATACAACAGAATACAAAGGATTGTAAGGAATTACTAGAACAACTATATGCCAAGAAATTTGAAAACCTGGGTGAAATGGACACAATTCTAGAAAAATATAATCTTCCAAAACTGAATCAAGAATAAGCAGAAAGCCTGAACAGAGTGATAACAGCTAGCAAAATGGAAGCAGTAATCAAAAAATTCCTGGCACTCAAATGCCTAGGACTAGATAGTTTCAAAGGACAATTTTACAAAACATTTAAGGAAGAGCTAACCCCTATCTTTAACAGACTATTTCAAAAAATCCAACAGCAGGGAAGACTCCCAAACTCTTTTCATGAAGCCAGCATCATCCTAATTCTAAACTCTATAAACACAGAACAAAGAAAGAAAACTACAGGCCAATATCGCTGATGAACATAGATGCTAAAATCCTGAACAAAATATTGGCAAATTGCATCCAGCAATACATCAAAATGATCATACACCATGATCAAATGGAATTCATCCCAGGGATGCAAGGATGGTACAATATTTGCAAATCAATAAATGTAATACATCACATAAACAAAAGGAGATACAAAAATCACATGACTGTATAACCTTGAAGAAAAAGAATCTATTTAACAAGGTACAGCACCCACTTATGATAAAAACACTCAGCAAAGTGGAAGTAGAGGGAGCATACTTCAACATAATAAAGTCCATATACATACTCAATGGACAAAATCTAAAAGCTTTCCTACTAAGATCAGGAATAAGACAAGGATGTCTGCTTTCACCACTTCCATTCAACATAGTATTAGAAGTTCTAGCCACACAATCAAACAAGGAAAAGAAATAAAAGGCATCCAAATTAGAAAGGAGGAAGCAAAACTGTCATTGTTTGCAGATAACATGATAATGTACATAGAAAATCCTATAGACTCCACCAAAAAACTACTTGACCTGATGAGTGAAATTGGCAAAAGAGCAGGATACAAAGGCAATATTCATAAATGAAAGGCATGTGTGTACACCAACAATAAAATATCAGAAACATAATTCAGGAAAAAATCCCATGATATAGCAACAGAAAAATAAAGTACCTAGGAATAAACCTAACCAAAGAGGTAAAACACCTGTACTCAGAAAACTACACAATAACGAAGAAAGAAATTAAGGAAGACACCAATAAATGGAAGCATGTACCATGTTCATGGATTGGAAGAATTAACATCATCAAAATGTCCATACTACCTCAGGCAATGTACAGATTCAATGCAATACTTATTAAAATACCAATGGCATATTTCCCAGATATAGAACAAACACTTCAGAAATTTATATGGTATCATAAACAACCCCAAATAGCCACAGCAATTTTGAGAAAGTAAAATAAAGTAGTAAAGATCACAATACCTGATATCAAACTACATTACAAGACCACTATAATCAAAATTATCTGGTACTGTCATAAGAATAGACACATGAATCAATGGAACAGAATAGAGAGACCAGAAATAAACCCAGTGTCTATGGACAATTAATATTTGACAAAGGGGGCAGAAGCATAAGATGTAGTAAAATTAGTGTCTTGAACAAATGGTGTTGGAAAATCTGGACAGCTACATGCAAAAAAAAAGAAAGAAAAGAAAGAAACTTGACCACCAACTTACACCATACACAAAAATAAATTCAAAATGTATAAAAGACTTAAATATAAGTCATGATACCATAAAAGTCCTAGAGGAAAACATAGGCAGGAAAATATCAGATATTCCATGCAGCAATATTTTCACTGATATATCCCCTAGAGTAAGGAACATAAAGGAAAGAATAAACAAATGGAATCTCATCAAAATTAAAAGTTTCTGCATGGCTAAAGAAAACAGCATTAAAATGAAAAGAGAACCAAATGTATGGAAAACCATATTTGCCAATGAGAACTTGAGCAAGGGTTTGATCTCCAAAATATATAAAGAACTCACATGACTCCACTCCAGAAAGGCAAACAACCCAATTAAAAAATGGGTAAAGGACCTGAACAAACACTTCTCCAAGGAGGACATACAGAGGGCCCAGAGACATATGAAAAGATGCTCAGTATCACTAACTATCAGAGAGATGTAAATTAAAATCACAATGAGGTACCACTTCACACTAGTGATAATGGCCATAAACAAATCAACAGCAAGTATTGGAGAGGATGTGGAGAAAAGGGAACCCTAGTGCACTGTTGGAGGGAATGCAGACTGGTGCAACTGCTGTGGAAAACAGTATGGAATTTCCTCAGGAAACTAAAAATGAAACTGCCTTTTGATCTGGAAATTCCACTGCTAGGATTATATCCTAAGAACCTTGAAACACCATTTCAGAAGAAGCTATGCACCCCAATGTTCATAGCAGCACAATTTACCATAGCAGCACAACAGCCAAGTGCTGGAAGCAACCTAATTGCCCATCAGTAAATGACTGGATCAAAAAACTATGGTACATTTACAAGATGGAATACTATGCAGCAGAAAGAAAGAAGGAGCTCCTGCCCTTTGTGGTAGCATGGATGAATCTGGGGAGCATTATGTTAAGTGAAATAAGCCAGGAGATAAAAGACAAATATCAAATGATCTCACCAATAAGTCCTAATCAACGAAGCAAACAAGCAAGCAAAATATAACCAGAGACATTGAAATTAAGAAGAAACTGACAGTAACCTGAAGGAAGGTGGAGGGTGGTAATGGGGAAGAATGGGGGAAGAGTCATCAAGGAACATATAAAAAGGACACATGGACAAAGCCAAAGCGGGGTAGGATCAAGGGTGGGAAGTAGGGATGGGTGGGGCAGAGGGGAGTGATGGGGGGAAATGGAGACAACTGTACCTGAACAATAATTAAAAAAAAAAAAAAAACAATAAGTAGGATCAATTCTCTTAAAGTACTGGATATGGGAAATAGTCAAAAATAGGGTAATAATCTGCCCTGGCTGGTGTAGCTCAGTGGATTGAGCGCGGGCTGCGAACCAAAGGGTCGCAGGTTCGCTTCCCAGTCAGGACACATGCCTGGGTTGCAGGCCGGGCCCCTAGTGGGGGCCACATGAGAGGCAACCACACATTGATGTTTCTCTCCCTCTCTTTCTCCCTCCCTTACCCTCTCTAAAAATAAATAAATAAAATCTTTAAAAAAATACTAAAAAAAAATAGGGTAATAATCTAAGCATTGTTCTAAGTGTATATTGGAAATATCAGAGGGAATATTTTGTAAAATATATGATTATCTAACCACTTTGCTCTAGACCTGAAACTAGTAGATAACAATATTGAATGTAAATTGTAATTGAAAAATAAAATTTTAAAAAAGAAAAATAAATAAAAAGAAACAGGTAAAAGAAATACCTTTTTAATTTTCTTCAAAATTCATATATTCCTCAGTAAAAGTTAACCATTTCCTGAATGTGTCTCTGAAACCTGCACAGTAACCAAGTCACTCATTCCCTTTCACATTTTCTCAGCACTTCAGATTAATAAATTACAAATACTTGTAATATTCTAAGAAAATAACCTATTGGAAAGTCATATTTTCTTATAGAAGTCTTCTCAAAGGAAATGACTGCCTCTGTGACTATCATTTATTCCTTAAATTAGGTGACATGATGCAGTATATCTTTATATTTTTTTTCATGGGCCAATGAAAACCAGGTCCTCAAGGAATGACAGTGGTGTTACTCCATGGAAAAGCCACTTGGGAACGCTTGCCAAAAGACACAGGTATTTTCCTGAAGCGTCTGTGATCTTTATCACAAAAAATAAAACAAATAGAAAAGAGAGCAATATATTCAACAATACAGATGCAGTTCACACAGGGTTTAATTAGCCATGTTGGGATTGGGTAAGAGAGAGGAACCTTATCAAAAGTTTACAAAGGAGACAACATATAAGAACTGAAGGATGACTAAATTGGGGGAAATTTAAGCAGGTTCAGTTATTATTCTCTGATGTTATCAACTTAAGCCACTAAGTGCTCAAGGCTGGTCTCAAATATGCCAAGTCTTTTGTATTGTTTACTGTCTCACTGTGTACTTTTAAAGACTGTTCTAGATCTATGGAAGGTGAACATAAGAATGAGGGAAGATAGATGTAGGTTTACTTCCTGTAACTCTATTCTGTAACCATCTCCCAGTCCCAGAAAACAATTTCCTCAGGGCTGCCCAAGGGCTCCAGTGAAGAGCCTGCAGAGAACAGCGTATCTAGTTTGGCCTCTTGCTTCCAGCTTCTGCCACCATTCTTGTCCTTTCCCCTTCCTTAAAACACCACCTCACCGAGTTTTTCAGTCCCATAAAGGTTTGTACACATATTTGATTGCATTATAAAGGTACTCTTAATGGTGAAAGAAAAGGGAGGAAGGAAGGAAGGGACAGAAGAAGGAGGAAAGGAAGGAAGGAAATGGAAGACAAAAGGGACAGAGGGAACAGAGGAGGAAGAAAGAAAGTTAATGTATTTTAATGGGAAATTCCTAAAGATCTATTATCTAGTGTTGTGGAAGCACAGTAAACTGGGAATCAGTAGTATTTACAGTTACATAAACTTTTAATTTTTTTGTGGATGAAGAAGATAAAGAGGAGAGGGGAAATGTTGGTGATGAGCAACAATGTAAGAAACAGTGAAAACAAAACAAAATAAAATATATTATAGACCCACTGGCTCTTGCCTTACCTTTAATTAGAGTGCCAAAGGCAAATTGAGCTCCATATTTTCCGGTTCCAGTGTCATTGCTTGCCATCCCCTGACTAAGTCATGAGCTGTGTCTTTTAGCCTTAATGCCTAGCGTACTGCTGAATACAGATGTTTGCAGTAATATTTAAATTCAATTTACATAAACGAATAAATATACAGCCACAGTGTGAGGTTGGTGACAATGTTAAGGACCACCATAGTGATAAAGTTCAGGAACATGAAACACTTCTTCTACGGTGTTCTAACTCATGGTAGAAAGTTTCTCTGTTTGACTTGACTCACCTGGTATGTGACATATCTTCTTACATTATTCTCTGTATATAGGCATTTCATGTTTTATCATAATCCACATTTAAAAGATTTATATATCCACCTTACTAACATTAGAAAAAATCAGAAGTTCAGAGGTAATGCTTTACTTTTGCATTTTGAATATACTTTCTACATAGAAATTTTAAGTGCCATAATGCCCAATGGTGCAATATGTCAAGTCATCTAGGAACTAAATATCACATAGACATACAGAAAATTGATTTATGTATTTTGTGATTGTGTATAAAATATAAATTTGACTTGCAAAAGGAAAGCTAACTATGAGTTATACTGCAAAAGAAGTAAGCGGGGGGAAGTTCTATGAAGTCATTTGAAGACTTCTTTCATCTTGGCAGAACTGTCTTCCATATGATAATGTTTTTTCATGGATGTTTTATTTACACCTGTTATAAAATAAGTATCTCTTCCATCTGAAAATAGTACAGATGCCAAAATCAGGTTTAGTAAGTGAACACTCAAGCTCTTCTGTTTGAGCTAGAATCAATGGAATAAAAACTCTATATTCACTCATGCTTTGTACAGTCAGCTTAAGCCAGAAGAAACTATAAGTCTTATTCTAATTTCCAGTTTTTAGAATATATAAGCATCTTTCTATATATAATTTCTGTAAGAATGGTCCCACATAAGTAGATATCGAAAAATAATATTTGCAAAAATTATCATATCTACCATTTTATAAGAATTCTGGTTTTTCTCTTCCCTAGTCAGTAGTCCTGCTCTGGTATAGTCTCCTTTACTACAGTAGGCAAACATAGAAGTGTATTTCTGTATTTGAGATTCCAAAATAATATTAATAATATCCCTTTTCATTCGGATTAATGTCCCAGTTTTGATGATACATTTTTATGGTCGCCTATGAAACTCTCATCTCCTAACATGTAACCTTGTAGTCTATAGGTTAATTTTCTTTGAGGTACAGCATAGCCATCAGAATTCCATCATGATACTTCATTTACTGCCTTCTTTCATTGTTTTTCTCTACTGTTAGTACAAGAAAGGTTGTGGCTGCAGATAGTTCCAGAATCCTCTCCCATTTCTGTTAAAGTCATTGAACCCTTACCGAAGCTTTCATTGAAGTCTAGAAAGAAGCAGGTAATTGAACTTGCACAGTGGCTATCCAAGAGCCCATTACCAATTCTGCCCCTATTCATGCTCTGGCTGACAAATGTTGGACTCCAAGGAAACTATTAAAAAGAAAACCAAAGGCCCCAAAGCGCATCATTTGTGCTAATGCCCATGATACCAAACCTAGATTTAATACCTGACCTAACTGCTGTTTTAACTTTCTGGAAACATAATGTTAATCAGCCAGTCTGGAATTTTGAGGTCATCAATGAAGTAATATGTAATTATAGGGGTTGGCCCTCTACAAACCCTAAAGAAAGAAGAGGTGATTTGCATGATTAAAAAACCACCTTGCTGTTTCCTTCCTCTTAAAGTTCTTTTATGAAAGTAACCCTTTCTTTTTTTTGTTAGTAGTTCCCCTGCCCCACCCTTCTTCTTATAAAAAAAATATCCAATTTGTGAACCCCATTGAAGTGCCCTTCTAATTGCTAGATGAGATACTGATGCACTCATAAATTACTTAATAAAGCCAATTATATCTTAAGTTCACTGAGTTGGATTTTGTTCCTTTAACAAGACAATACTCCAAAGTTCTTTGTTGTTGTTTTTTTAAGAGGTTGGGGGTGGGTGCTGGTCACTATCTTGCTGCAGTTGAGATGCAGGCTGTTTACATTCTATTGTGTTAATTTCCTGGGTCTATGCTGGTGCCTCCCGGGATTCAGTCCCTTTCCTAAGTATTTCTCCTCCCTTTTGTGGTCACCATTTTTGCTCCTACTGCACATGCTTCATGGTAAAAGGACTTCTCTCTACACTATTTTGACTTCTACTATACATATTTCAGCAGAGGAATTTCCTTCTTGCTGCTTATCCCTCCCCCACCTGCAAATCTGTGGGAGTGAGCACGTTGTTCACCAGGAAGATTAAACAGCCAATCTTTTTTTTTTTTTTTTTTTAAAGATTTCATTACTTTTAGACAGAGGGGAAGGGAGGGAGAAAGAGAGGAAGAGAAACATCAATGTATGGTTGCTTCTCATACACCCCCTACTGGGGACCTGGCTCTCAACCCAGACATGTGTCCTGTCCAGGAATCAAACCAGTGACCCTTTGTTTCTCAGGCTGACGCTCAATCCACTGAGCCACACCAGCCAGGGCTTCTCAGAGTGACTGTGAAAGTGCCCCTTTCTAGTTAATCTGGCTTAATGTCTTAATGGAATTCCATTCCAATCCCTGTGTTTATAACTAATTAGCTGCCTATGCTATCATCTTTATCTATATGACTTCAAAAGGGACCAGATTACCTGGAAACTGCAGTTGTGAGAGGAGCCTCTCTTGAGTTAATTGAATTCATAGAATAGATTTAAGTATATGTTTTTGAAAGTGTAATCCTCACTCCTTCATGTATACATATTAAATAAAACTGAAGTAAGAGAAGTATCACTACGTAGTAATTCTCCAGGATCCAGTATTAATGAGCAATATATAATTAAGGTTCATTTTTGTTTTCATATTTTCAGCCTCTTAGCACCAATTTTAAAAATAAGTTTTATAAAGCCATTGCCTGATGCCCCATTTAACTTACCTTTAAGAGATATGGCTACAATTCAAATGCATTGCCCTTCCCCAGGACAGCACAGCATCAAGCTGAGAGGTCCCTGAGCTTCCAGTGCCTCCACTAGAAAAAGAGAGGCAAGAGGGAACAACCATAATCCCCCTGCATTGTGGGTCACTTTGTGGGAGCCCTTACTCTGGTCTCACACCATGAAAATTGCAGGGTAATTTGTAAGGCCCAGCGCCTGGGAATTTGTGACAGAAAAAGTGGGACAGGGCTTGCAACAACTGGCAGACATCTTGGCAAACTGAATCTCATATCTATAATGCCCAAGTAGTAATGTTAACCAGGGGTTTGGCTCTTCTGCCGAAGTAAGTCAGGGGTACACTCTGAGCAGGGAAGCAGCAGGGTGATTTCCATAATTCAGATCCTAAAAGAAGCTGTTTTGCCACTTGTATAGCTCAGTTTGCTCACCCCCAAGCAAGTTGATGAGTCACAGCCTAACCTTCTGGGAGACTGCCTTCTAGCCCCATCTGACCAGAAGGGCAGGTGACAGCTCCCGGAAGTTATGCAGCGTAGAGAAGGGCAGGGAGAGCTCATCACTCCCACAGTGAAGCCAGTATTAGGCATGAAGGCTTCCCATGCTGTGCACAGGCTGTGCACAGGCTGGAGGATTAATTCGTCACCAAGGCTGAAGGAAGCTCCCAGTCCCTCCCAACCCAAGAGCATATTTAGGGAAATGAGAGTTGCCTGAAGCAGCCCCTCCCCCAGCCACCCAGGAAAGGTTTTTGAGACATAACTCCATAACTCTGTTTTCTGTGGAAAATGTCTTCCAGCTCCATCTGACTAGAAGAGCTGGCAAACACATCTAAGAAATGAGCAGTCTAGTAGAGCTTGAGCTGAAAGAAGGGCAGGCAGAGCTGATGGTTCACAGAGCAAAGCCAGTGGCCCTGTTCATCCAGGGAACTTGAGGTGTGGGTTGACTTGAGGAGATAACAATAAGCTTTGCTGGCATTAGAGCAGCTTCTCCCACTGTGCCTGGGCAGAGAATCTGATCTGTAGTCATATTTAGCTAAATACAGCCTTCAGACTGTCCAATCACAGAACTTAACTAGAGTCCATGGGAAACTACTTATTCCCTTCAACAGCCTTAGGTACAGTGACCCCTGAACAGAAAGTATAGCCCATAGCTTCCCTCATATACATAGTAAAACCAGTGGCCTCACCTGACCAAGAAATTCAGTGCACATTCAGGCCTGATTCAGACCCACAATCAATAACCTATACTAGCCCTGGGTCCTGTTCTGCTTCTTTCTACGATAGAAAATCTAATTCACTGCTCTATCTACTACTGAATATATCACCCATTTTTGATCACTAAAGTGAGCCTGACCAGAGTATTCAGGCAATCATGGAGCCCATTCTACAACCTCACTTGGGTAGGGAACCAAGCTAACAATCTTCAACAGTTCTCAGCCAGTGACACACATTCCCCATTCTTGTCCTCAGACTTTGAATAGTTGCCTCACCTAAAAACAGGCCATGATAGTAGACTCCACTTGCCCAAAGACTACCAGAAGACACACCCAGAAACTCAAACCAAGCTGTCTAATGAAGAACTGTCTCCACCGAAGCAAACCTGTAAAGTCTGGAATAGGAGGACCATTACTTAAATGTGTATATATCAATGGAAGAAATCAGGAATTGTGATAAATCATGAAAATATGACAAAATATGACACCACCAATAAAACTAGTAAAGCTCAATAACTGTCCCTAAAGAAATGAAGATCTATGAACTATAAGATAAAGAATTCAGAATAGTCCTCTTAAGGTAGCTTAGTAAACTACAAGAAACACAAATAACTAAACAAGTTTAGGAAAATAATACCTAAACAAAATTAGAAGTTTGATGAGAAAATTCCAATCATTAAGAAAAACAAACAACTCTAGGTTAAAAATTACAATTCCTGAATTGAAGAATTCAATAGATATTTTCAAAAGTAGACTTCACAATGCAGAATGAAGAATCAGCAGTCTGGGGATGAGACTTTGAAAATTACCCAGTCAAAGGAGCAGAAAGATAAAAGAATGAGAGTGAGAAAAGCCTACAGGAATTATGGGACACAATAAAAATAAATAAAATTTTCATTCTGAGAATTCCAGAAGGAGAAAAGAAAGAGAAAGGGAGACAAAATATGTTTTATTTAAAATAATAATGGCTGAAAATTTCCTGAACTGGAGGAGAGAAATGGACACCCAAATACATGAGGCTCAAAGCATCCAAAACCAGGTTGAAACCAAATAGGGCTACACTGAGGCATATTATAATTAAATGATCAAAAGTCAAAGACAAAGAAATAATTTTAAGAACAGAAAGAGAAAAATTAGATTCAAGAGAACCCCCATAAGATTAATGGCAAATTTCTCAACAGAAACTTTTCAGGTCAAAAAAGAATGGGATGACATATTAAAAATATTAAAAGAAAATAACTGTCACTGAGAATTTTATATCCAGTGAAGCTGTCCTTTAAAAATGAAAAAGAAAAGGAATAAAGATTTTCTTCTTAGCAAAAACTGAAGGAGTTTGTTACCACCAGTCTTATCTTACATGAAATGCTAACAGGAGTTATTTGCATGTAAGACAAAAAAAGAAAAAATGCTAATTAACATCATAAAATTATAAAAAGGAAGTGTAAATCTCACCGTTAATGGTAAATATATAGTCTTAGTTAAATTAGGTAATATGACAATAGTGGAGTATAACTCAAAACTAGTTTAAAATTTTGTTAAATGAATATAGCACGAATCATCATAAATATAATAATCTATTAGTCACACAATATAAAAAACTTATAAATTGTAGGAGCAATAACCTAAAATATGAGGAGACACAGGAGAAATAAATAGTAAAGTACATTAATTTTATTGAAGTTATGTTGTTATCAATTTTAAAAAGGATGTTATAAATTTAAAATATTTTATGCAATCCTAGTGATAATCACAATGGAAACTACAAAATTACTGTAGTAATTACAAAATAAAAAATAATACAGAACTCAAAGCAAACTGTTACCAAAAGACATCAAAACATGTAAAAAAGGACTGCTGCATAAGAAACAAGGAACAATGGATGAACAAGTCAACCAGTAAAAAAAATCTGAGTGGCAAAGGCAAATCCTTACCAATCAGTAATTCTTTTAAAGTAACCAGAATGAAATCTCCAATCAAAACACAAAATAGTTGAATGGTAAAAAAAATAAATAAATAAACAAGACACAACATTATACTGCCTACAACAGACTCATATTATCTTTAAACACACACATAGCCTGAAAATGAAAGATTAAAAAAAATCATTTCAAGCAAATGGTAAAATAGAAAAAGCAGGGTAACTATACTTATGTCAGACAAAATAGACTAAGCTAAAAGTAGAAAAATAAATGAAAAGTTTTATTATATAATCATAAAGAAGTCATCAAGAAGATATAACAATTGTAAATATTTATGTACATAATATTGGAGCAACTAAGTATATAAAGCAAAAATTAACAGAACTAAAAAGAAAAATAAACAGTATTACAATAACAATTGAGCACTTTAATACATCACTCTCAACAATGGACAGTCCATCCAGACAGAGAATCAAAAGAAAACAGTTGATTCAAACACTGTAGACAAAATGAGGCTAACAAACATACACAAAACATTCTATCCAAGAACAGCAGATATACATTGTACTCAAGGGTAGATGAAACATTTCTAAAATAAACTGTAAGTTAACCCACCAACAAGTCTTAAAAGATTTAAGAAGATTGAAATGATATCAAGACCTTCTCTCACCACAGTGGCATGGACTAGAAATCAATACCAAGAGCAAAAGTGAAAAATGTATAAACAGGTGGAAATTAATCAACATTCTTCTGAACAACCAATGAATCAAAGAAGAAATTAAAGGGGAAAGAAAAGTTTCAGAAAAATGAAAATAAAAACTATATAATATACTAGCATGTTTGAGATGCAGCAAAAGCAGATCTAAGAGGAAAGTTTACAGCAATAAATACCTATATTATGAAGCAAGCAAGATCCAAAATAAAAAATATAACTCTATCCTTTAAGAAACTAAAAAAACATGGACAAACTGACCCCAAATTTAGCAGAAAAAATAATAAAAATTAAAGTAGAAAAAAATAGAGAATGAAAAAAATAGAAAAGATTAATGAAACTAAGACTTGGATCTTTGAAAATATAAACAAAAATGGCACAGCATTAGCTTGACTAACCAAGGTAAGGGAGAAGGGACCTATATCAACAAAGTTATGAATGAAAACTATGTTACAACTGATATTGCAGAAATTTAAAAGATCATAAGAAACTACTATAAACAACAATATGCTGAAAACTAGACAACTAGAAAAAATAGAAAAATTCTTAAAAATACAACTTACCAAGACTGAATTAGGAATAGAAGATCTTAATGGACCAATTACTACTAAGAAGATTGGATCAGTAATCAAATATCTCCCAATGAAGGTCAGGACCAGATGACTTCACTGGTGAATTTTACCAAGCATTTAAATAAAGAATTAACAGCAATCATTCTCAAACTCTCAAAATATCAAAGACAAGGGAATATTCTCAAACTAATTTTATGTGACCAGCATTATCTTAATATCAAAACCATAAAAAGACACTACTGGTAAAGACAACCATAGGCCAATATCCATGCTGTATATAAATGCAAAATTTCTCAAATAAAATACTAGTTAAGGAAAACATTACATGAATCATTCACCATGATCAAGTGTGGGATTTAGCCCTGGGATGCAAGGATGGTTCAATATGTACCAATCAGTCAGTGTGATACAGCATATCAACAGAATGAAAAAAAAGAATCATATTCTAACCTCAATAGACACAGAAGAAGCATTTGACAAAATTCAACATTCATTCATGATAAAAACTAAAAATAATTATCACTTCCGGCCAAGAAGGAGGCATAGGTGGACACACTGTGCCTCCTCACACAACCAAAATTAAGGACAACAAGGATTTAGAAACATGAAAACAGTCAGAACTGAGAGAAAATTGAACTATATGGAGGTCCAACAACCATTACCCCAGGCGTGAGGTGGCTGGCTTACCAGGTGGTCCCACATTCACGAGCAGATAATCCAGGTGAAAATGGAGAACAAGACAGAACTCACAACCCAGGGCCCCAGCACAGGGAAATAAAACCTAACAACACCGAGACCCTGCCCCTACATACAGCATCACAACCCAGTGACTGGGCTGCCCCACCCTGGTGAACACCTATGGCTCCGCCCCTCACTATGTATCAGCTGCGACCAGACCCCCCCCCCAAAAAAAAATGGCTCAAACAGGACAACAGATCAAAGCCCCAGAGCCAATTCATCTAAGCGACCAAGAGATAGCCAACCTATCAGATGCACAGTTCAAAGCACTGGTGATTGGGATGCTCACAGAATTGGTTGATTTTGCTCACAGATGAACAAATGAAGGCTACAATAAGTGAAATGAAGGAAAATGCACAGGGAACTAATAGTGATGGGAGGAAAAAAGGGACTCAAATCAATGGAGTGGACCAGAAGGAAGAAACAAACATCCAATCAGAAAAGAATGAAGAAACAAGAATTCAAAAAAAATGAGGAGAGTCTTAGGAACATCCAGGACATCTTTAAACATCCCAACATCCAAATTATAGGGGTACCAAAAGGGGAAGAAGAAGAGCAGCAAGTGGAAAATTTATTTGAACAAATAATAAAGGAGAACTTCCCCAATCTGGCAAAGGAAATAGACTTCCAGGAAGTCCAGGAAGCTCACAGAGTCCCAAAGAAGTTGGACCTAAGGAGGAACACACCAAGGCACATCAGAATTACATTAGCCAAGATTAAAATAAAGGAGAGAATCCTAGAAGCAGCAAGGGATAAGGGGACAGTCACCTACAAAGAAGTTCTCATCAGACTGTCAGCTGATTTCTCAAAAGAGACCTTCCAGGCAAGAAGGGGCTGGAAAGAAATATTCCAAGTCATAAAAGGCAAGGACCTACATCCAAGATTGCTCTATCCAGCAAAGCTTTCATTTAAAATGGAAGGGAAGATAAAGCTCTTCTCAGATAAGGTCAAGTTAAAGGAGTTCATCATCACCAAGCCCTTATTATATGAAACATTGAAGGGATTTATCTAAGAAAAAGAAGATCAAAAATATGACAGTAAAAAGACAGCAAACTGATAGATATTAACAACCACACCTAAAACAAAAGCAAACAGCTAGAACAGGAACAGAACCACAGAAATGGAGATCATATGGAGGGTTAGCAACAGGGGCGTGGGAGGAGGAGAGAGGGGGAAAAGGTACAGAGAATAAGTAGCATAGACGGTGGGTAGAAAATAGACAGGGGAAGGGCAAGAATAGTATGGGAAATATAGAAGCTAAAGAACTTATGACCCATGAATATGGACTAAAGGAAGGGAATTTGGGTGGGAGGGGGTGTGCAGGGTGGAGGGGAATGATGGGGGAGAAATGGGACAACTGTAATAGCATAATCAATAAAATGTAATAAAAAAATAAAAAATTAGTCATTGCCTTAGCCAGGTGGCTCAGCTGATTGAAGCATCCTCCCATGCACCAAAAGGTCATGGGTTTGACTCCTGGTCAGGGAACATAAAAGAGGCAACTGATCAATGTTTCTTTTTCACATCAATGTCTCCCTGTCTCTGTCTCTCTCTCTCTCCCTTCCTTTTACTCTAAAATCAATAAAAACATGTCCTTGGGTGAGGATATAAAAAAATTAGGCATAGAAAGAGCATATCTCAACATAATAAAAACAACATATGACAAGACAACAGCTAATATCAGATTCGATGGTGATAGGATAAAAGCTTTTTTTCTAAGATAAGGAACAAAACGAGGTTGTCCACACTCACTGTTTCTATTCAACATAGTACTGCAAGTCCTAGCTAAAGCAATCAAGAAAGAAAATAAACTGAAAGTTGGCAGAATCTAAAAGAAAGAAGTAAGAATGTCTCTATTTGCAGATGATGTCATTTTACACATGGAAAATTGTAAAGCCTCAACCAAAAACTCTGTTACATTTAATCAACGACTCAGTAAAGTTTCAGGATGCAAAATTTGCATGCAAAAATCAGTAGCATTTCTATACACCAAGCACAAAATTTCTGAAAAAAAAAAATAAAGAAATTTATCCCATTTACAATGTTATCAAAAAAAATACCTACAAATAAATTGGACCAAGAAGGTGAAAAGTCCCTACACTGAAAACTAAATGATATTGATAAAAGAAATTAAAAAAACACAAATAAATTGAAAAGCAGTCTGTGTTCATGAATTGAAAGAATTATTCTTCTTCTTATTATTATTATTTTAAATATTTAATTTTTTTTTTTTTTTGGAGAGAGGGAAAGAAAAGGAGAAAGAGAGAGAGACAAACAACAATGAGATAGAAACAATGATCGGTTACCTCTTGCACACGCCCCAACAGAGGACCAAATCTGCAACCTAGGTATGTGCCCTAACCAGGAGTCAAACCAGTGACCTTTTGCTTTGAGGGATGATGCTCAACCAACTGAGCCACACCAATCAAGGCAGAATTAATATTATTAAAATGTTAATTTGACTGATAGCCATCTCTAGATTCAATGCAATTCTTATCAATATTTCAGTGTAATTTTTACAGAACTAGAAAAAACACCCTAAATTTTATGTGGGACCACAAGAGACTCCAAGTAGACAAAGAAATACTGATAAAGAAAAGCAAAGCAGGAGATATCACACTTCCTGATTTTAAGCTATCCTGTAAAGCTATAGTCATCAAAACAGTATGAAACTGGTATTAAAATAGCCACATAGACCAATGGAACACAAATGAGAGACCAGAAATAAACCCAAGCATATATGGTCAACTAATATTTGACAAAGAAGCCAATAATACTCAATGGGAGAAAAACAGTCTCTTCAACCAATGGTACTGGCATAATTGGATATTTACATGTAACAGAATGGAACTGAACCCATAACTTAACAAAAATTAGCTTGAAATAGATTAAAGATTTAAGTGTAAAACCTGAAGCCATGGAAGTCCCAGAAAAAAAAAACACAGAGAAAGAGCTTATTAGCCTGGGTCTTGTTAATGACATTTTGGATATAACATCTAAAACACAAGTAACAAACAAAAACAAAAGAAATGTGAGAGTACATAAAACTAAAAGTTATGTACAATGAAATAAATCTTCAAAAAAGTGAAAAGCCAACCTAAATATAGTAAAAAAATATTTACAAACTGTATATCTGATAAGGGGTTAATACTGAAAACATCAAAACTAATATCACTCTACAGCAAAAAAAATAGCTGAGTTGAAATACAGACAAAGGAACTGAGTAGATATTTTTCCAGAGAAGATAAACAAACATTAACAGATACATGAAAAGATGCTAAAGATCACTAGTTATTAGGGAAATGCTATGAAAACCTCAGTGAGATACTATGTCATGCCTGTTAAAATGGCTCATCAAAATAGTAACAGCTAATAAATACTGTCCTGGATGTAGGGAAAAGAGAAGCCTTGAGCTCTGTTGGTGGTTGGTGGGATTGTAAATTGGTACAGTCACTATGGGAAACAGTATGGAAGATGCTCAGCAAATTAAAAATAGAAGTAACACATGATTCAGCAATTTCAATTCTGGGAATATACCCCAAAGTAACAAAATGCTATCTCAAAAAGATACCACCATGTTAACCAGCATTATTTGCAATAACCCAAGACTTGGAAATAACTTAAGTGTCCATCAACAGAGAAATAAATAAATAATTTGTGATATATGAGGTTTGTCTGGAAAAATTCCAGCCACTGCTAATATAATGAGAAAGGTTTGCATGACAAAGGAGAGTGGACTGGAATGCACAAGCGTGAGCAATGATGACCTCACTATACTAGACAGTGGGGGTGGTAGATTCCACTGAGTGAGCATGTGTACTGTGTGGTCCTCTCATTGAAGATGACTGAGTGAGTAGAACAACAAATCTGTATCAAATTTTGCATTAAGCATGAACACTCCTCTGTGGACATTATTTGGATGATTCAGAAGGCTTTGAGAGATGATGCAATGAATGCAGCACATATAAAAGTGTGGCAGGAACACTTCAAAGATGGTGGAGAATCTGTTGAAAGTGATCCACATTCTGGAAGGCCTGCAACAAGTAGAACTCTGGAGAATGTTGAATGTGTATGGGCTGCAATCAAAGATTGGCAACTGAATGCGAAAACTAGAAGCTGATCTGGGGATTCCAAAAACTACTGTGTCTGAATTTTTTTTTAAATATATTTTATTGATTATGCTATCACAGTTGTCCCATTCCCCTCCCTTCACTCCCCTCCACTCTGCATACTCCCTCCCACCCACATTCCCCCACTTTAGTTCATGTCCATGTGTCATACTTGGCTTCTACATTTCCCATACTATTCTTACCCTCCCTCTGTCTATTTTCTTTTTTTAAGTATATTTTATTGATTATGCTATTACAGTTGTCCCGTTTCTCCCCCATCATTCCCCCCACCCTGCACACCCTCTCCCACCCACATTCCCCCCTTTAGTTCATGTCCATGTGTCATAAGTTCTTTAGCTTCTACATTTCCCATACTATTCTGCCCCTGTCCCTGTCTATTTTCTACCCACTATCTATGCTACTCATTCTCTGTACCTTCCCCCGCTCTCCTCCTCCCACGCCCCTGTTGCTAACCCTCCATATGATCTCCATTTCTGTGGTTCTGTTCCTGTTCTAGCTGTTTGCTTAGTTTGCTTTTGTTTTAGGTGTGGTTCTTAATAGCTGTGAGTTTGCTGTCTTTTCATTGTCATATTTTTGATCTTCTTTTTCTTAGATAAGTCCCTTTAACATTTCATATAATAAGAGCTTGGTGATGATGAACTCCTTGAACTTGACCTTATCTGAGAATCGCTTTATCTGTCCTTCCATTCTAAATGACAGCTTTGCTGGAAAGAGCAATTTTGGATGTAGGTCCCTGCTTTTCAAGATTTCAAATATTTCTTTCCAGCCCCTTCTTGCCTGTAAGGTCTCTTTTGAGAAATCAGCTGACAGTCTGATGGGAAGTCCTTTGTAGGTGACTGTCCCCTTATCCCTTGCTGCTTCTAGAATTCTCTCCTTCATTTGAATCTTGGGTAATGTAATTACGATGTGCCTTGATGTGTTCCTCCTTGGGCCCAACTTCTTTGGGACTCTCTGAGCTTCCTGGACATCCTGGTAGTCTATTTCCTTTGCCATATTGGGGGAGTTCTCCTTTATTACTTGTTCAAATAAGTTTTCTACTTGTTGCTCTTCTTCCCCTTCTGGGACCCCTATAATTCGGATGTTGGGACGTTTAACGATGTCCCGGAGGTTCCTAAGCCTCTCCTCATTTTTTTGAATTCTTGTTTCTTCCGTGTTTTCTGTTTGGTTGTTAATTTCTTCCTTCTGGTCCACTCCATTGATTTGAGTCCCAGTTTTCCTTCCATCTCTATAGGTTCCCCATGCGTCTTCCTTCATTTCACGTATTGTAGCCTGCATTTTCTCATCTAATTTATGAGCAAAATCAATCAATTCTGTGAGCATTTTGATGACCAGTGCTTTGAACTGTGCATCTGATAGGTTGGCTATCTCTTCACAGCTTAGAGGAATTGACTCCGGGGTTTTCATTTTTCCTCCGGTTTGAGCCATTTTTGGTGGGGTTTTTTGTTTTGTTTTGTTTTGGTTTTAGTCTGGTCGCGGCTATTACGTAGTGAGGGGTGGAGCCTCAGGCGCTCCCCAGTGTGGGGCAGCCCAGTCGCTGGGTTGTGATGCTGTATGTGGGGGTGGGGCCTGAGAGGGAATAATGGCGCCTGCTCCGCTCTCTCCTGGATTCAGTCCCTTCCGCCACTTCCCCTCTGCCTGGACCGTCTGCGTACCGTCTCCTGGTCAGCCAGCTGCCTTGTGCGGCCTCACTGGGTCTGCACAGTTGCCCCTCTGTGCTCGGGGTCCGCCAGCTGCTGCCTGTGGGCCTGGGGACCGCCAGCCGCCGCCCGTGCACCTGGGAACTGCGAGCCGCTGCTACTTGCGTTCCTGGGTCCACACCTCCACTTTTTCCTACCTCGACTCTGCCCCCCTCTTACCGGTCTGGATGAATGGTTGTTGGACTTCTGTACAGTTCAATTTTCTATAAGTTCTGGTTGTTTTCTTGTTTCTAAATATTTGTTGTCCTTAATTTTGGTTGTGAGAGGAGGCACAGTGTGTCCGCCTACGCCTCCATCTTGGCCGGAAGTCTGTGTCTGAAATTTTGATGCAAGATTTTGGCATGGAACATTTTGTTGCAAAATTCATTCCGCAGCTTCGGCTACCAGAGTAGAAGGATCATTGTGCTGCAGCTACTAATGACTTGAATTAAACTGCTACAAATGAACCAGATGTCCTCAAGAAGGTCATAACTGAAGATGAGCTGTGGGTCTAGTGCTATGATCCAGAAACGAAGGCCCAGTCATCCCAATGGAAGTAGCCTGGTTCTCCACATGTGAAGAAGGAAAGGCAAAGTCACAGGAAGATCAAGACCATGTTAACCGTGCTTTTTGATTGGGAAGGTTTTGTCTATCATAAATATACCTCTCCAGGCCAAACAATAAATAATGAGTACTACCTCAATGTTTTTTGTCAGTTGAGAGATGCAACATAACGGAAATGGCCACAGCTATAGGCAGCTAGTGATTACCAGTTTCATCATGACAATGCACCACCCGCCTGTGCCTCAGATCTCCCGCAAAAATTTTTGGTGAAACATCAAATCACCCAGGTGTCTGAGCCCCCTTACAGCCAAAATTTGGTGCCTGGCAACTTCTGGCTTTTCCCAAAACTAAAACCACCTTTGAAAGGGAAGAGATTTCAGACCCTTGATGAGATTCAGAAAAATACGATGGGACAGCTGATGGTGTTTGGAAGAACTGTGTGGGGTCCCAAGGTGCCTACTTTGAAGGGGATTGAGACATCATTGTCTTGTATACAACAGTTCCTGTATCTTGTATTTTCTTCAATTAATGTCTCTATTTTTCATATTACATGGCTGGATACTTTCTAGACAGGCCTCATATAATTACCAGCCATAATAAATAAGAAAATCCTACCATTTACAATGACAGGGATGGAACCTGAAGCATTATGCTAAGTGAAAATGAGTCAGAGGGAGAAACACAAATAATGTAAGATCTCACTTATATGTGCAATCTTAAAAAATAATAAATAAACCAAAGCCACTAAACTCATAAACATATCATGTGGTTATCAGAGGTGGGGCATGGGGGAGGGGAAACTGGAGGTAGGTTGCCAAAGGTACAAATTTCCAGATATAAAATACATGATGGCTCTAGCTTACCCTGTCTTAGAACATATAGGAAACTGTTTTAAAAATATGCCCTAAGAGTTCTAATCAGAAGAATTGTTTTCCCTTTATTTTTTCCTCCCTTTTTTCTTTTTATTGAATCTTTATGAAAGGTGAATGTTAACTGAACTTTTTGTGATAATCACTTCACAATACATAAATCAAATTATCAAGCTGTACACCTTAAATTTATACAGGAATGTATATCAGTTATTTCTCAATAATACTGAGAAAATACTTCAAATATATCACCAACTATTCTTAATACATAAAAAATCAATAATTACCAAAAATTATTTTGGAAACATTTTAGGAAAAGTAATGGTTATTTTAGAAATCACATATGGCTCATAAATTTTTTTTTCAATTAATAATTGCATCTAGACAGGCACATACAATATCTGATAGTAAAAATAAAATATCAATGCAGCATCATCAGCAATTTTTTGGTGAAAATGGCATTAGGGAGTAACAGAACTAGACAGTATAAGGTAGTTTTCTCTGTTACTTATCATAGAAACGGCCAATGGGATTTTGTTTGTTTCTATAAACATGAGGGGATCTAAAAACTTCAACATTTATCAGATGATTCCTTCACCGCAGGCTTATTAAAGTCTTGAGAATAAAAATGTATGACAATTACGATTGTATCACTTTTTATCATATTTTCAGGATTTTCCTAATTGTACTTACTATAAGCAAATGTTCATGAACCATTAGAGAAAACCAATATCCTCTATGCTTCTAATGTACATTTTCTACCATAATGTGGCATTTTCAAAGATATTATTCAACTTCAAATATTTTAACAACATAACTAATTTTTCTGTTTCTTTAATAAGTTCCTTTTGCAAAAGAACTTTATTTTATGTCCCTTAAATTATAAGCCTCACAGCTAACAAACAATCCAAATCTTACGAAACGGTGATGTGGAAAAATTAATTTACAGCAAATCATCCAAAACCTTCATCATTGATTGATGTACAAAAGAAAAGTAACACTTGACCTCCTTCCAATTTCCTTTTCATCATGACAGAGGCTTAGCATTGCTCTGCTAAAGTGTCCTGAACCAGTTTGGTAAATATTATCATTGATGATTGATGTCTCCATATGGTTTATTGTGTAATATAAAGTTCTTTTCAGACTAAAAGTAAGATCTTATTTACAAACAAACAAGCAAACAGAAACAGAGAACTTAACTTTAAACCTCAGACAAGACAAGTTTATATCCAGATTTAATATTATATGATTTAGTGAATTGGTAAGGTTCCAAAATCTTCATTTCCTCTGCATTTTCTAGATTATTTTTATATATGTTCAAATCGCATCCTTTGAACTGAGGATAGTTGTTTTCGTCTGTCTTCAGCCTCCCCTAATGTTTTTGTTCATTGAGAATACTATTCTCTGTACTTTTTTAGCAACATTCATACATTTATTCATTCATGCAATAATATTTTTAATCTCCTAAAATGTGATAGATGTTACTTTTTTAAATGTAGATGCAGCAATGCACAAAATAAGCAGAATACCACTCACTTAAAACTTGCTTGCTTTCATGTTGAAGAGTGTACTGGGGAAGGGGAGACAGATAATAAATGGACATGTAAATAATTTCAGAAAGTGATGAGATCAGGAAGAATAGGAAAAAGAGAGGGACAGAGTAAGGAATAATTACATACCTCAATAATGAAAAAAAAAAAGAAACTACTTCAGGAATTAATAAGATGCATTAAATATATATGTGATTATTAGATTATAATTATTATTATTTGTCAGAAGATTTTTTTATTTGAAATATAGTCTGAACAACATGAGAGTAACTAAGAGGAGGAGGGGCTGGCCCACCTAGGGCAACAGTCTCCCCAATGGCACAGGAACAACAGCAAAAATATCTGTGCACACTGAACTCCTTCGGAACAGGATCCGAAGAGCTTCTGGGTATCTGCCTGCCTTGGCTGTGTTTCCCTCTCTCAGGTTCCAAACAGAGGTGCGTTGCAGAAGTTTCTCCCACCCACACACATGGGATAAGCCAGTGTGACAATTAATTCTCCTAAACTATTTTTGGGGAAAAGAATCAGAGAAGACAGAAAGAAAGGGCAAGGTGACCACGTGGCCCTCGTCGGGCCAGCTCAGACAAAGCTTTAGGAGGGACTGTGCCAGCACTCCCGATCCTCCTCAGGCTCTGATGGCCAGAAGGAGAACTGCTTTGACAGGCCGAGAGAGCTCAGAGAAGTCCCCTCATGGAAGGCAGCAAGGGGAGCACCCCATGGCAGCTGCTGAGGAGTTTCAAACTGAGGTGACATGGTATTGAATTTGGGCCACTTAAATAAACTGGGGTTGAAAAGGACATGGACAAGAGGATAGATATATAGGGCACACTTCCTAGTACATGGGAATGCAAGGTAGATAGATGATAAATATAAAGATAGAGACATCTATAGATATATACATACAGGGTGGGTCAAAATAGTTTTACAGTGGTGAGTATGCGAAAGTTTATTCTTGTATTATTATTATTATTAATATTGTTCATATGACAACTGTAAACCTACTTTTGTCATACCATATATATATGTCATACTTTTGTCATTATATATATATATATAATGCTGGAAAGAACAAGATATAAAATCTTTCTTCAAACAGTTTAAAAGAAAAGGGGTACAATAATGTGCCCTATGATAATGCAAATCAAGTTGTAACATGATCTACTCTTGGGCCCAGATATCTAAGCTGGCGAGGTGGACAAGCTCACCCAGTCACTTCGTGACTCCCACTACAATGCCATGTGGCATTGCACCCAATAAATGTATTGGATTCTATTTATGGCATTATGGCAATTTTTTTCACCCTTATTTTCCAGGTGCTACTCATCAAAATTGTCTGAATTGCTTTATTGTTTCATATATCAACTATGAGAAAGGGAAAAAAAAGGTTTGATTCCCAATATTGGAATCTCTGCCAGACATGGCCACAGAATAGCCCTTAGAAGAAATGCTCATTAAATAATAAAAGGCCCTTAGCCCTGGCTGGTGTGACTCAGTGAATTGAGTGCCAGCCAGTGGACCAAAAGGTCACCTGTTCAGTTCCCAGTCTAGGGCACATGCCTGGGTTGCAGGCCAGGTCCTCCATTGGGGCGCGTGCTAAAGGTAACTACATATTAATATTTTTCTCCCTTTCTCCCTCCCTTCTCCTCTCTCTAAAAATAAATAAATAAAATCTTTAAAAAATAATAAAATGCCCTTAAAGTAGAAGATCTGAGTTTAAATCTATGCTTAAAATCCTATTTGTTATGTGGCATGGGGAAAGTTCTATGCCTTTGTGAGATCTCGGTTTTTTTATCACTAGAATAAGTGAATTCATAATGATTACTAAAGGGGCTTCCGTGAGGGAAAAATAATGCAAATAAAAATATGCTTTAACATTAATTGTACAAAGAGGATAGATAGTATATTTATGGTTCAAAATATTTCCGTAGTAACTAAAACCACTGGATGGAATGGAATTCTACTTCACTCCATGAAAACACTGTTGCTAGCTCAGGCCAAAGCTACTGCAGTATTAAAGCCATGCTTATCATGCTTGGAGGTGAGCAAGGGCCCAGTAGTGTGCCCATATAATAAATGTTCATTAGACATTTACCATAGGCCCTTCACACTGCAGGTTCTCATCAAAAATAAAAATAAAAATACTGTTCTGAACTTTGACAAATTTTCAAAGAAGGTAGATCAGGCAGATGGCATGTATTTTATCTAATTGGTTGCGCAGATTGATTCCATCTTAGCCAGGGGGTCTACTATTCTTATTTAGTTTAGGTCTCTATTTTTATTTATAAAGCCCAGGCTCAGGATGAAAAGTCTTATATTCATAAAGCACCAGCTGTGTATCAGGAACACTTGCTTTCCCACATACGGTGTGTATATCCTTACTATGTACCTCTGGAATAATTATTACCAGTGAGTTGGCTCCTAGAATCTAACTGCCTGTGCCTTCATTGCTTATTCATAAGTAGGAATAATAATAACACCTACTTCATAGAGTCAGTGTGAAAATTAAAGTAACGTTCAGGAAAAGTGATTAGCTTAGTATCTTGCATTCTAGTAATTAAGATAAATATGGTTGTCTCCATTCTACAAATGGGGGCCAACATAAAGAAAAAAAAGAAAAATTTTTCACTGTTAAAGAATAGCACCTTGAACCTTGAACTGACTTCTTTTGATTCCCTGTTCTATCCAGTCATAACAATATCTTGTGATGCCACCATTTAACTCCTGAGATTCCTGGCTGTCAAAACTGGCACCAGAGAAGTAGTAAATTCTTAGTTTACCTATTACATTTCCTAGAATTCTGTCTACAACCTGGCTAAGAACTCTACCATTTTTGTCAGTAACAATTTCCTCTTAATTTCTCTCAAAGCTCTTCATAAAGGTTCAAAGGCAGACATATGTTTCTGACCATTGACAAATGATGCAGGGCTCACTCATGCTTTAATTAAATCCATCTAGCTTGTTCTTAATTAATAGAATTATAATTTTGATTATAGTTAGAAATTTAAATGTATTTATGTTTACAGAACACAATAAGTCTAGGAATCACAGGTAATTTTATAATCACCTCAAGACATTCTGTGGTCAAATAGTTCAAATAGTTTGTTAAGAAAAGGTAAAAGGGAGAGAGAGAGAATTTTAGAACTAGAAAATGCTTGGAAGAATTGTGAAATACTGCCAGATTTATAACACAACCAAAGGTTCATGATAGAATTATAGATTAAGTATCATATTTTTAAATATCTAGTGTACTATACTGTAATATAGGTACAAGTTAATTAACTTTAATTTAGAAAACTTAAGATTGTTTCATAGTCCTTGAGTAAATTTTACTTCATTTTTCTTCATTTTTCTCAACTATAATTTTCCTTCATTTTTCTCAACTATAATATAGCCTTACAAATGCTTCTGTGCCCACTTCACAAGCTTGTTGTGAACATTTAAAGTGTCATAAACATGAATGTGAGCCCAAGAGTCTAAAGCTGAACAAATATGAGGAATTGTTACCATTATTATTTTTGTCCACTGGTCCTAAACTGATGTCTTGAATCTGTCACTTAATGCAAGTCATAAAAAAATGTATTGATCTAGAATTTATATTACTTCTATATCCTAAAATAATTATTGTTATTATGATTACCATCATCCACACTGAAGTCAAAATTAGTGGTATTAGTTGGTTGGTTCTCCTAGGAGCCTGCAATCAGCAAATGAAACTTCTCACCTAGAGGATGTTTAACCAAACAGATGAAAAAATCATCATAGGAGAATTTTTACAAAATAAAATATCACATTAAATACCAAACAAACAAACAAAAACAGAATACCTAAAGAAACAAACCCCTATGAGTTAGTCAATAACAACTACTCACATTTGCAGATTTAAATTTTATATATACAATTATAAAATAAATGTATTTCTTATCACATAATATTTATATCACAATTTGCTGAGGAATAAGACATCAATAATGATTGGTGGACATTTTTTAAAATTTTATTTTTATTTTTATTGATTCTAGAGAGAGGGGAATGCGGTGAGAAAGGGAGGGAGAGAAATACTGATGTGAAAGAGAAACAATGATTGGTTTTATCTCTTATACATACCCCAGCTGGGGACCAAACCCACAACCCATGTGTATGCGCTAACCAGGAATCAAACTTGAGACCCTTCAGTTTACAGGACAATGCCCAACCAAATGAGCCACACCAGCCAGGGCAAAATGTAAACATCTATAACAGACAAATTGAACTCCTAGAAATTATACACATATACACACATACATATCCTTTTTAAATTGATAAAGACTAGCCACAACTAAAGTTAATTAGTGAGGAAAAGACCCAGATAAATTATTCAAAAAGAAGTACAGGATAACCACTAGAAAGTGTGAAGGAAAGACTAAGCAATACTGAGGTAAGTGTAACATTATGTGAGAAAAATCTAGATTAATATACATCCTAACAGTTCAGGAAAGGTGGGGAATCATAATATTTAAGACATAATGATCAAGAGGTTTCTGAAATTTATGAAAAACAATAATCCTCAGATTCAGGAACCTAAAACAAATTCTAGGCAGAATAATGTAATACAACTATAACATTATACTAAAATACTACAGCAAAAGAAAACAGAATGAGTAGGTGACTTGTCTGTCAAAAGAATAAAAATTAGATTGTGGAGAGGTAGAGGATTAAAATTTAAACAAGATAGGCAGGAAGGCTTCATTGAAGGGGAGATAAAAAGCAGTAACAGAAATAAGTGAGAGAGTAAATCTTGAGGCTACTAGGAGAAAGAGTACCCCAAGTAAAAGAAGCGACAAGTAGGCAGGAAGAAGGACAACATGTGCACAGAAGCTGATTGGATGAAACAGGGACCCTAAACCAGAACCACCCATCAGTATCACCTGGGGCTTTGTTGGAAATGAAGAAACTAAGGCCCTGCATAGACCTACTAAATCAGTTCTGCATTTTGACAAAACCCCTAGGCAATTCCTATGTAAATAAATGATGATGATGATGATGATGATGATGATGTATTTTGCTGACTTTTTTTCACATTTTTTATTGTTGTTCAAGTACAGTTGTCTCCATTTCCCCCCCACCAATACCCCCACACCAGCCATCCCCATCTCCCACCCCTGATCCCACCCTGCTTTGGTTTTGTCCATGTGTCCTTTGTACATGTTCCTGAAAACCCTTCCCCCTTTACCCTCCCACCTCCCCTCTGGTTACTGTCAGTTTATTCTTCATTTCAATGTCTCTGGTTAAAATTTTTAGAAGCACTGAGCTAGATGAAATTAGGAGACGAACAAAGTGAGTGGCCAGATCACATAAAGCCTTGCTAGATGTTCATGCTGACTGATCAGATAGTCATTGTATGGCAGTGGGAACAGTCAATGATCTCAGGACACTGCTGGCTCAGATGCTTCCTTTGTGTCAATGATTAAGAGGACACGTGGATATGGACAACAGTGTGGGAATCACCTGGGGGAGGGAGTGGGAGTGAAAAAAGCTAGAGGAAGGATAAATGACAATACAAAAAATACAATAAAAAGTAGATAAAAATAAAAGACATTATTTTCTTAAGACAGATAACCATCTGTGATAGCATCGTCATAATACAAATACAATTGCACAATGAGCAATGAGGAAATGTTGTTCCCTATAACCGCACAGTCTACCCAGCCATATGTAGCAGACCCACAGCTTGCATTTTTTATCACAAATAGAAATCACCCAGTGTTCCATGGAGAATGGCCTGTTAGTGAAAAAGAATGGAAGCACAGATAACCATTCAGAAGGTTTTTCAACAATCCAAGTAAAATGTGATGATGGTTTGTCTGAGGTGCTAAAAGGTTGTAGGGTTATGGATGATATTTGAAGGTAGCACAAACAGGATTTACTGATGGGTTAGGTCTGGGTTTTAAGATAAATAAAGACGTCAAGGACGAATTTAAAGCCTGAGAAAATGAAAATCTGGAGTACAACTTAATGAGTAGAAGGTTTCAGGTAAAATTGATTTAATGTGGGGAAAGACATATCAGTGGTGCAGTTTTAGACAAATGAGCTTTGAGATGCCAATTAGACATCCAGCTGGATGTATCGAGTAGTCACTAGATTTATAAAACTAAAGAAAATGTTTTGGTTGGCTATATAAGTTTGCAAATCATTATCTTAAAGAGGATGTCTAAATTAAAGGTGTGGGAGTGGATAAGCTCAGCTGATGACTGTATGTAGGCAGGGAAAAAAAAGGTTCATGGGACGCTGCATCTGAACTTTGAAGCATATCAATGTTTAGTTAGGGTTGAAGAGATCAGGAGAAACCAGCTAGAAAAACTGAGAAGAAACTAGGAGAAAGGAGGATTTCAAAGCCATGGAAAAATGTGTTTCTAGAGGGAGTAAGTGGTCAATTACATCAATTGAAGCAGATACAGAACACATTGCTAATTTTAACAAAAAGAATACCCTTTAAATTCACTTTTTACTGTTCACATACATTGTTATTTTTTCCTTCCTCATTAACATTTCAAACATAATAAATTGGATGTAGTGATAGGCTATGTGTGTGTGTGGGGGGGGTCCATTGTTAATTTCCCATTAGAAACACATCACTGTTCTAAAATTTTTATTTTTTCTTTAGTTTTTCAATAACTTAATTTTTATTTAATAATTTTGATTGTATTTTAATTACAATTTAGTCCTCTGCACTGTTGATGAATTTTCTACATCTCACAAATTTGATCTATTTTGCAATGCTTTTTTTAACAGTAAGATTATTAATCATTTTGTTTTTCCTCAGACTTCTCTAGGAACTAATCAGGGCTCTCGGTCCTGAAACAGTGTAGTGGGGTGCAGTGTGTTCTTAAAGACAGGTGTATACCGAATTTTGAGCTGGTTCTCTCCCAGCAGAGGGATTTGATTTTTCTATTGTTCTCCTGATGACACAATGTATAATCTCTCCCTACCTTCCTTTCAGGATTATTGGGCATACAGTTTAGACAGAAAATCAGTCAAGGAAAGAAGACTGCATAACAATGTTGTTGTCTTCTGCGCCTCACTATTAAATACTCACAGGGTTGGAATATTGATTAGACAAGTGAAATCACTCATTTAAGATACCACATAGATTCCTCAAATGTTGACCTGGTACTATACAAGTTACACCTAGAAATGACATAAAGGCGATATAAATGGTAGAGAGAAAACTTCAGCTTTGTAATTGCCAAGCAGGTGGCTATATATCATAATGCTAGCGTAGTGGAAAACTTTAACCAAGAATAAAAAGGCCTGCTGTGTAGTTTTCACAATGAAGATGGCTCATTTCCTGTGTTGAATTATTCAGTATAAAATTATTCAGATTCTAACCAGGTAAAGAATCTCCATTCCATTACATGGAAAATAGTTATCTCACAAGGAAGTTGTAAAGATCGAATTTCACATATAAGTGAAGTTGCCTAGTACAGTGACTATAACATACTAAAGTAAATTAATGTTAATTTTGTTTTTCTTCCTCCTACCTTAGATCTCATTGGTTCCTTTGTTTATTTATTTATTTCTTCCCTTACACCCCATTCTCTTTCCATTCTACCTATTCTCTTCTCCTCTTTCTTTCTTCTGTTTCTCTTCCTTTCACTGTCTTCCCCATCTCTCACATCATCTGATTTTATTTTTAAAATATTTCAAAATTATGAAATATTTATAATATTGTAAATAAAAATGCATACATTTTTTAAATTCAGATATCTCTGGGCACAGAGCATAGCTTTTCTACAACAACATGAAGCTGGGAATAGAGGTGAGGTCTGAGGGAGAATGAGAAACATAGAAGATTTCAAAGGATGCAGCAAACTGCTCCCTGTGGGCCTGATCTGAACCGTACTTACAGGGCAGCATTCTCTAATAGAGGAGAGAGATCCTCATAAAGACAGCGAGGCTTTTCAAAACCCACATTCCAAAACCAGGATTGAGCTGATTGGTGTTGCTAGGAGATCCAGCCTCTCCGTGGAGCTTCAGGTTTTCATACCCAAATGAGATGGATACAACTACTGAGATGGCAGGTAAAGTCAGTGTATTTAACCTCCACTACTGAATCAACCTCCATAGATAAAATGGGTCAACCAGTTACAATTCAACTTCCAGTAAAAACATTCAGATCATCTCTTTTCAGATTCTCTGAAAATATATTATAGGAAATGTTGGCAAACGCATTGGTGAAATCAGTTTTCTTAAGGATGAAATCATTTTGCTCATCTATACACAAAGAAAGCTCATGCAAAATTTTCTATTAAATACAAAGGAGTTTTTCTTCTCTAATTTTTATATATATATGTGTGTGTGTGTGTATACATATATATATGTATGCATACACACACATTACACACACACACACACACAACTGAAGAAACTTGTGTCCTGGCTGGCTTAGTGGGTTGGGCATTGTCCAGTAAACCAAAAGGTCATGGGTTCGATTTCTGATCAGGGCACATGACTAGGTTGTGGTTTGCACCCACTGGGGTGCATGAGAGAGGAAACTGATCAATGTTTCTCTCTCTCTCTCTCTTTCACTCCCTCTCTGAAATTTAATTAACTAATTAATTAATTTTGGTAAATAAACCATCATTAACTGAAAAAGTGAGGGACCATTTTAATAGTGTTCTTTTGTTTTTTTCTTCTTGGTTAAATTTACTGGATTGCCATTTTTCATCGTACTATAAATTTGGAGTATATATACAAAATATCTTCATGAGGGCTTAGTCAAAATAGCATAAATATAGTCAAGAAAAACTATAAATTCCCAGAATGCAATATATTCTGTTTTAGGAATAGAGGTTTTCTTATTATTCTGACATACATAGAGTAGACTTCATTGATTTTTCTATTTGTGTAGAATCGACTCTCCTTTTCCTTGCTAATTTTATGGGGCTAATAGTCTAGACTCTAGTAACAACAGTAAGCATTTTATAAATATTCCTAAAAATATCTTGACTTTTAAAATAAATGACCATGTTTTCATTGTTTTCCTAATTTTGTTTAAAATTTTGATTGATGAAAAATGTTATGAACATGTACATTTAATTAATGTATGTAATACAAATAGTAGACCCATATAAATACTGGAATAATTGAAAACATTGCCATATGTATGGCAATGTATATTTCACTTTAATTACTTGATAAAAGAGAAAAATGAAAGACTAAACAGTTCTTTTTAAAAGAAAATTAGTTACATTATTTTACTTAAAAAAATAACCCCAATGAATAGTTAACATGGGAGGAAAAATGATAATAATTATTTGAAGTGACTTATGTTTTTGATGATGAGAAGCCATGAGGGTCTGTGATCCTTCTTATTAACATGTGAGCCATTATTGTGTTTATAAGCATTCTGCTTATTTTGCACCAGCTCATTCTAAAACTTTGAGTCAATTTTTTGCTGACAGTCCTCGGTTTCCATCACTCTCTGCCTTTTTAAAAAATTATATTAGTGGATAAAATAATTACATAATTAACATTTTCATACTACTAGTTCTTTCTATTTCTAAAACATATAATAAAAATATGCTAAAATTGTGTTGAATATTGGATGGTCGAAGCACTTTAAATAACAATAACAATAACAATAACTTCTAGCCACTATGTTATGACATTTGGCTTCAACTTCTTTAAAAATTGGAAAATATGTGCCAGCCATGGTCGACCTTCCTGCAGTCTCCCTGGGACCATGTAGCCTTTCAGCTGTTTGCAGACAAAGTTCTAAAGGCAACAGAAACATTTCAAACTTTGTAACCAGGGAGAAAAACTTGATTATAAAGGTTCCTGCTTTCCCTAAATTTTTCCAGGATTTATGTGCCAGGGTGGTGACTTCACAGGCCATAATGATACAGGCTGCAAGGCCATCTATCGGGAGAAATTTGATGATGAGAATTTCATCCTGAAGCATACAGGTCCTGGTATTTTGTCCTTGTCAAATGCTGCACCCAACACAATCAGTTCCCAGCTTTTCACGCGCACTGCCAAGACTGACTGGTTGGACAGCAAGCATGCAGTCTTTGGAAAAGTGAAAGACAGCGTGAATATTGTGGTAGCCATGGAGTGCTGTGGGTCCAGTAATGGCAAGACCAGCAAGAAGATCACCATTGCTGACTGTGGACAGCTCTAATAAATTTGACTTGTGTCCTATCTTAATCACCAAACCATGGCTTCTGTAGCTCAGGAGAGTACCCTTCAACCCCGTCTGCTCTGAATTTTCTACAATCTTCATGCTCTCCCTGCAGTTAACATTAACTTCCTTATTTTCCTTATCTTCTCCGAGGCAAGCTGGATGGCAGAGCTAAGTTTATTATTATGAAATAAAAACTAAACAAAACAAAAAATAAAATTACAAGCATTATGAGATTGAATAGAACTATAAAATGTAAGTTGGCTCTTTAAAACAAAGTACTTCAAACAACTGAAAAGAGAAGACAATGTCGTTGAAAGAATATAAACATTTAGAGATCATAAGATATAATGTAAAAGTATTATGAGGTACCATACTTTTAAAACAGTTAAGACAAACGTAAAATTTATGTAACTGCATAAAAGTATAAACTGATTCTAAATGACTACCAGTCAACTCAACTTTTTAATCTGCATCTTATGTATACTATTTTTACATTTAATAATTCAGCTAAATATTTTAACCTGCTTATCAGTTACACAATTTCCTCAAATATTATTATTTGGGAATATACTTGAGGCACATAAAAAAGAAGAAAAGGTAGTTTATTATCTAAAAGACCTTGTCTTACTTATATTATATTTTAATCTCACTTTTGTTTAGTGTATTTCATATATTGAAAAACATCCAGAGTAAGGAATTGTTGCATTAACTGTTCTTTCACAAAAAGAAATAGCAATAAAAGAAAATTATGAGTGCATGTGATCTGTCTCAACAGTTCTTGTCCCACTCCCTGTCTCTCTCTCCCTCCCTGTCTTTCTGTCTGTCGCTTGCCTTTTATTTTCTGTAAACACAAGATGCCAGGTGAATAATAGTTTATGGTCATCAAATCTAAACACCAGTAAAGGAATATCAATTCTAATGATTAAAATTTCTTCCCATGAAACCAAAACTCTCCTATGTAAAATATTTCTTGGCAGTTTGTGAGTGCTGTTAATATTTTTCTCATTTTCAATATGAACCACATCTACAATTATGAGAAATATAAGAAAAGTACTTTTATCTATCCTCACACCAAATTTATAGCAGCCTGTCTCATATCAGCATATCATTATTCACTGTTTTACTAAGATTTTCTATGCATTAATGGCATTAATAGTAAAAATTAGTCAGATAGGAAACAAATGGTGGACTTTCTGCTCCCACTGCTCTCTCCAACAATGCTCCTATTTGGAGAAAAATAAAATTTTGCAAATAAATATTTTACTTAGTGTCAAGCCTATTTATTTTGTTGTAGTACACTTTTTCTGTTAGCTTCTTACTGTTCCCCCTCACCACTAGAAAGCTTTTGTTCACTGTAATGCAAGATAGTAGTCAAAAGAATACACGCCTTACTGCCTGAGACAGATTCTACTGAATAGAAGGTAAGCATGGCACGCACGGCAACATCGACTTGGTCCTGACCTCTTCCTTACCTACTCATATTCACCCGCTGTATCTAATTTTTTTCTGCCTGAATGGTTTCATCTATTCAGAAAGCAGATACTAGAATAAAGCTAGGTATCATCTAGGGGTTGCAAATATGCATCAAGCACAAACATGTTTGATATGGCTTTTTTGACAAAATCCTTTTGATTTGTTTTCTTTGAATACATTGTTTTGATGCGAATTTTAGAAGCCACTGAAATTTTAGCTTTTTAATTGACTCGTGGCTTATATATATATATATATTTTTTTAATTTCTTAACTTTGTTTTTATTGTTGACATTATTACAGATGTCCCCGTCCCCACCCCTCTTTGCCCACCTCTACCCAGCTCCCACCCATCCTTACCTCTGGCCATCACCACACTGTTGTCTGTGTCTATGAGTTATACACATATGTTCTTTGGCTAATCTCTTCACCTTCTTTCATCCAGTCCTCCCACCCACTCCTTTCTGACAGCTGTAAGTCTGTCCTATGTATCTATGCTTCTATTTCTATTTTGTTTGTCAGTTTATTTTTTTCATTAGATTCCACATATAAGGGAGATCTTAGGGTATTTGCCTTTCTCTAACTGGCTTATTTCACTGAGCATAATAATCTGTAGGCCCATGCATGCTGTTGCAAATGGTAAGGGTTTCTTATTTTTCAATTACCAAGTAATGGGAAAATAGAAATATTTACTCCATTCTTGAAACCTAACCCCAATATCATACCTACTTTTTTTGAAAAATGAGGATTGACAAAAAAAATGCACCTGTGGGAGGAAGTGAGAGAATCTGAGGTGGTCTGAGAATCAGAACTGCAGTAAACGTAGGAAACGGACTACTATGTATACTGATTGAAAATAAAGTCACTTAGCACTGTGCTTCAGCCACACAAAAAGAGTAAGTTCAAACTGCATAAATTTGGTGCCAAAAAATAGGCTTATTAATTACATTGAACATTTAAAGTAACTCCCAAATTATATGTTGAGAATAATTTTATTTGAAGTAATTTAAATACAGAGCACTTGTAATATATGGTTTTTTTTTTGTGTGTATTTGTATCAAATTTACATGAATGTAGAAAATACCTGTACTGTCTTATTTTTTTCTAATTTTCACCTATCCATTCAGATAGTGATCAATATAAATTCAAATACTATAAACTAATTTCAAAAACTTTTAAATTTATATTGTTTACAGGGGCAGTTACTGAAATGATAAAGACCACTAGACAATGCAAAGCTTCATCGTAAAAAGTTTCAATTTGCCATGCTTATTTATTTATTTATTTTAATCTTCACCTGAGGGTAGATATGTTTTTATTGATTTTAGAGAGAGGAAAAGAGAGAGAGAAAAAACAGCAATGTGAGAAACATGGATCAGCTGCCTCTCAAATATGCCCCAATGGGGGATCAAACCCACAGTTTAGGTATACCCTAACTGGGAAATGAACTCACAACATTTTGATGAAGAGGACAACGCTGTAACCAACTGAGATATCCAGTCAGGGCAACCATACTTATTTTAAATATTTGAAACAGAGTTCACAGAGACGACTTTACTAATTACTAGAAAGCTTAAAACTAGGTGACTTTACTACTTACTAGAAAACTTAAAATTTAAACCCGGATAGTCTTATTCCAACTCCAATATTGTTTTGGTTACATTAAATAGCCATGGTCACCCACAAAGAATTTGTAAAAAATGATGCCATATTCATGTAAATATTTGTCATGTGTATAATCATTGAGCATGCAATTTATTTGTATTCCTTAGAGAGGCTGGAGAAAAACATATTTTTATATTTCAATTTTTGTATTTATATAAAAATATAATATTTCATTTATATTTTTATATATCCCTGTGGCAGACCCTTCTGCGTGGCATGGGCCCAGCTGCCACTCAGAGATGCACAGGACCCACACCCACAGATAGGTTCTCTCATGGGGATTCAGATTTGCAATATACCTAAGCTGTTTTGAGACTTTCTTCTTGCTAAAACTCCCTCACCCTGCAAGTGCTAAACCTTGCAGGAACCAGTGTAACCTGCTCAACCACTTTTGCCTTTTCATTTGCTAATATCCTTCTTCTGTGATGTGATGAGGGGCATTTGTTGTAACGAGGCATAGTGAGTGAGGACCATCTTGTAATGTGAGGAGATACAGAATAAAGGCCTGTCATGGCAGAGGCCATGGCTTTTGCTCCCCTTGAGAGAAAAGCCATGCTGTTGTCCTTTTTCCTTCACCAGACTCAGTAGTCCGTGTGTATGTTTTTATTTTATCCATAATGACTCGGACACTGCTAGCCGGTGCCCACATTATATCCCCACTAATTTATTTTAATGGTTCTGTCTTAATAACAATATTAAATACAGATCATAGCACATGTAGATATATAGATGCATATATGTTATATGTACACATAATATATATATACTGCATACTTCACCCAGAGTATTGTGATTTTTTCAATTCCAAAACTCATAATTATTTGATTTATAGCTTTAAAAACATTTTTCCCACGTATACACACTCTATATACTCTGTCTTAAGTGGAGAAAATGATATCAGAAATCTGTTAAGAAATTTAAAAATTCTGCTCTTTGATTTTTATCCTTTATTTTCTCATGTCTTCCACTCATTTATTTCCTTAAAGTGGTTTTATTATTTGGAATTTTCCACTTATAGGGTCTCACTCTATCCAGTGCCTCTCAGCTACATTTCCTAGTTCACCATGTCTGGGTTTTGTAAACTATTTTTTAAAATATTATGACTTGTACATTCTCAGTTCTATTGCAACCTTTTCCTTCTGAACTATCAATCCTTACAAAGTCTTACTCTGAATAAAATAAAAACCTGCCTTCATTTTTCAGTTTATTCATCTCTATAATTGTTTATATATATATATATATATATATATATATATATATATATGTACGTATATTAATAAGAACACAACATGACATCTACTGGAGACATCATACTTCCCAACTTCAAAATGTGTGACGAGGTATAGTAACCAAAACAGTATAGAACTTGCACAAAGACAGACACACGGGCATACCCTGGAGATATTGTTGGTGTTACGGAGAAATGAAACGATCCAGACGCAGGGAGTTCACGAAGCACGACTCTTTATTTACACGAGTGGTCCCAGAGGAGGCAGTCTCCAAATTCTGGGCCCCGATCTCAGGGAAAAACTGTTCTTTTAAGCATCTTACATCTTTTGCTTCCGAGGCAGGTGCGGTCGTAAATTTTAACTCCTTTCCCCCCTTTCTTTGATCTATTTCTTACATCAATGGGACTGCTATCTCAATAGGAATTTTGCAGGCATGCTTAAAGTAATCACTGATTACTTTAATCTTGGTGGGGGGAGGCAATCTAATTATATAAATCATTAATAGCAGAGAACTTTCTCTAGCTGCAAGTGGACGAGGGATGAAACATTCAGAAGTAGAGGTCAGAGGGATTTGAAGCATAAGTAATATCTATGCCATTGTCAGATTTGAAGATAGAAGAAGGGATTCACTAGACAAAGGATGCAGACATTCTCTAGAAGCTGAGAGTACTCTATCCACCCTGCTGACAGCCAGCAAGGACATGGGGATCGCAGTCCTGTAATCACATAAAACTGAATTCTAACACCTGTGTGAACATGGAAGCAAGATTTTCCCAGGGCCTTCGGTAAGGACAGCAGGCTAACACTTTGATTTCTAAGCAGAGAAGGCAGCTGAACCCATTTTGCCTCCACTTGGCAGAACTGTGAGGTATAAGTTTGTCTTGTTTTAAGATGCTAAAATTACAGTGTGAATAAAGAATTAAAAGACCTGAAACTTTAAAGCTCCTGGAAGAAAACATAAGGGGAAGGCTTCATAACATTGGACTAGGCTGTGATTTCATGGCTATGACACCAGAGCACAAAAAATGAAAGTAAGTGAAACTACTTCGAACAATGAAAAGGCCCTCACAGCAGAGCAGCAATCAGCGCACTGGAAAGAAGGCATAAGGAGTCAAACCACGTATCTGATAGTGGGCTAATGTCAAAGTCCATTCTCTCTTCTTCAGCCTCAAAGTGTTTTATGTTTTGGTTACAGTGATCTGACTGACATAAAGGATATCACTATAAAAATATAATCTCCCCTGGCCCTCAATGTTGTCAGATATTCCCTGTGACAGCTACTTTAAAATTGGGATATTTCTCTCAAGATCTGAGACACTGTCACACCAAGAGGAGCCTAAAAAGACATGGTAAATAAATGGAATGAATTACCCTGACTGGGATGTTGAAACAGTAAAAGGACATTAGATTATTAAAACTAAGGTTATTAGGATAAAGTTTGGATCCAGTTAATAATAGTGTATCGATATCACTTCACTAATTATGACAAAAATACATTCTAACATAAGATGTTAATAATAGGAGACAATGGGTACAGTTGTATGAGAACTCTCTATACTATCTTAATTTTTCTGTAAATATAAAAATACTCCAAAGTTTGAAAACCTTTTTTTATGGACAAAAGTGAGCAATAGGCACTTCACAGAAAAGGAAATTTCATATTGCCAATAAATGTATGAAATATCCAGTGGCTACTTTATATACACAATTCACAAAATATTTTAATTAATAAAACACATCCTCACCAACCCACCTGCCACAAGATTTCCTCAGCTCTCTTTAGCATTCTGTAGGATAGCCTTTGAAGAATTTTATTCATATAAACACTAGGATAGAAATGTAAAAATTTTGCTAATGTTGAATTTTATATTTGAAAAAACTGCAAGGATGCGGTGTGTTTGAATCTCCAAATCCTTACATATTTTTTGGCTCTCCTTTTATCAACCAAGCCCAAATTTCACAGTGTTTATATCCCCGTAGCACTGTGACACTTAGAACAATGATTCAGATTATCATAACTTTTGTTGTGGAAATTATGATTAGAGTTTATTTATTCAAGATGTATGTAATGGGAACTTTCTAGGTGCTGGGGGCAGGCACATCAGTGAACAGTTCATATTCTTTCTTCTTGTGGATTTTGTTAATTATAGCCAACCTCAAATATTATTTTCTAATTGGTATTTGAGGTGGAAACACAATTCATTAAAGGTAAAGTCATTCCAATGATATTTAATTATTTTTTAAAGATTTCATTTATTTATTTTTAGAGAGAAGGGAAGGGAGGGAGAAAGAGAAGAAGAGAAACATCCATGGGGGAGAGAAACATCCATCAGTTGCTTCTTGCACACCCTTACCTGGGGACCTGGCCCACAACCCAGGCATGTGCCCCAACTGGGAATTGAACCACCAACATTTTGGTTTGTAGGCCTGCGCTAAATCTGCTATGCCTCGCCAGCCAGGGCATTTAAGGAATTTACAAGAAATAACTAAAAATTGCCTTCTGTGATACACTAGTAATTTTTTTATTTGAAAATAATTAAAGAATGACGACGTAAATATACTAGTTGACGGCATTTCTAAGAATAATGGCAAAGCAAATAGATAAAATAAACTGCAAGGTAAATGAACACGAAAGGTCTTTTTGTCCATTCAGGTCCATGACATGCATTGCTTTGCAGTCAATAAAGATGTTTGCTATATATAATAAAATTGACAATTACTAGAGCCCCACATAATGTTCTTTCTTTAAATAAGATGTGGAAAGTCTGCCAAATTTCCAAAATTTCACATTACTAATGTACATGTGTTTTCAGAGGGTGGATTTTTAAAAGTTTATTGGTAAGATTATTGTGGAGAGAATAGTGTAAATATACTGAAATTTTTATAACAGCTTAGACAAATAACATTTTGCCCTTTGAATAAAAGAAGGAAATGTAAAATTATTGTCAGTTTCAATTAATTAGTGGTATACATAAATTAGTTAATATTTTCTATAAAAATCTATACAGAAATTCACAACATAATAATGTCTTTGGGTAACTCCAGTCAAGATGGTAGTGTAGGCAGACATGACTTGCCTCTTTGCACAACCACATCAAAATTACAACTAAAATACAGAACAATCATCACTCAGAGCCATTAGAAATCAAGTTGAATGGTAGTTTTACTATTACTGAATAAAAGAACCACATCCATCCAGACTGGTAGGAGGGGCGCAGACTGCTAGGAATGGGCTGGTTCCTCACATATGTGTGGTGGATAAAAATTCAGGAGGGATATTTAGGGAGCAAGGAATCCTAGCCCCACGCTAGGCCCCCCAGACCAGAGTTTCAGTGTCAGGAAGATATGTCCCAAAAAATTCTGGCTGCAAAAGCCATTGGGGATTGAATTGGTGGAAGGAAAAAGTGCTGTAGCACCAGGCACTTCCTCTTAAAGAATGTACGTGTGGACTCAGACACACTCCTTCTGAGCTCCAGTACTAGGGTAGCAGCTTGAAAGGGACCAGTGGCATACAGGGAGAAACTGTAGTATCTGGCATCAAGGCAAGAATATCCCATTGTCCCTTTTCTAAACTTTCCCTGCACAGGGTAAGCAAGTTGGTGCCATATCTGAGACTCCATCAACCCAGCTAGCACTGTTTGACTAGCCTAGGAGATCCCTAGGGACTCCACCCCACCCAGTTAATGGGCCATCCCAAGCTGCTATTCCATATGAATGGTTGGTCTTGACTCAGGCTTTACAACTTTCTAAACCTTATCAAACAAACAATAGCTGTCCTCAGTGAGCCCCAGGCCAGGCACTAGCAGCAGCCAGCCTAGATTCACAGCTTGACTTCACCTGGGAATCTCTAAACCCAGCACAAGTAGCAGCCATCTCAGATTGCTTTAGAGCTCAGGCAAAGTAGCCATGGGAAAAACACAGGTAGGGGCTGACCTTGGCCTGCACCACCTGGAAAATCCCAGGGACTACACACCCAGTGAACAGGTAACATGGGAGCACCACCACCCTGCCCCCGCACAGCTGATCTGCCATGGAAGGCAGAGGTTGGTAGTAAGTGGTCACAGCCAGTCCTGCAGCTGACTAGCCTGGGTAAATGCTTCCCACTGATTTCCCAAAAGCAACCAAGGCTCAACTACAAGAAGAAGGTACACTCAATCCACACAAAGAATGTACCTCGAGTACCCAGCTTGGGTGATAGGGGAGGCTGTGTCACTGGACCCTAAAGGACACCTACTACATTAGGGCACACTACCAAGACACAGAGTCAAAGCAGCTCTACCTAATACATAGAAACAAATACAGGGAAGCTGCCAAAATGAGGAGATTCAGGAAAAAGTGCTAAATGAAATGGAGATAAGCAATCTATCGATTCAGGGTTCAAAATGCTGGTTATTAGGATGCTCAAAGAACTTAGGGAGAACCTCAACAGCATAAAAAAGATCCAGTTAGAAACTAAGCTTACACTAATTAAAATAAAGAACAATTTACAGGGAAACAACAGTAGTTGTAGATTAAGCCAACAATCAAATCAATGATACGGAAGATAAGTGTGTTGTGACCGTTCAAGGCCTGACAGATTTATGGTATTCAGGCAGATGGAAGAATATTCCCAGAGCCATTAGGATGTCTGACATGCTTTTTCACAGGTGGGTGTGCCACACACGCTGCAAGCTGAGTGTCCCCCTGCATGTCTCTCTGTGTGGCACATGTTGCAGACCTTGTTCCCCAGCATTGCACCCATCATGGCACCCAGCAGGGAGTCCCTATCTGCTTAAGTACTAGAGGCAAACAAAGCCGGCTTCCAGCCAGAAAATTATATAACATAGCATGATTCTGCAAATGTGAGTCCATTCCATGTTATGGGAACAGTTTATGGACCCAGAGTCGAGGCTGAGAACACTGCATATTAGACCCCATCGAGGCTATGGGAATATTGCTTCCCTCAGTTACCCAAACACCTGGGTGATGAAGCCAGACTGCCTCCACTTATCCTACAATAAGGAAGCAAAATCAACCAATCAGAACAACAAGAAGAAAAAAGAATTCCAAAAATTGAGGATAGTATAAGCAGCTTTTGGGACAACTTCAAGAGGTCCAACTTTCACATCATCGGGGAACCAGAAGGTGAAGAGAAAGATCAAGAATTTGGAAATCTTTAAAAATAATAATGAAAGAAAACTTCCCTAATTTAGTGAAGGAAATAGTCATGCAAGTCCAGGAAGCACAAAGAGTCCCTAACAAGATGGATACAAAGAGCCCACTTGTAGGGTAAGTGGAGGCAGTTTGGCTTCCTTGCCCAGGTGTCTGGGTAGCTAAAAGAAGCAGTGTTCCCATAGCCTTGGAAGGGCCTGATCGCCAGCATTCTCATAGCCTTCAGACTGTGTCTGATAGACTGTTCCCTAACATGAACTGGGCTCACATGTGCAGAATTTTGTTATGTTATTTTCTGGCATTTTGCTTGCTTTATTCCCCTTTAGTACTTAAACAGGTAGGGGCTTCTCACTAGAGAGGAGTGCAGCTTGTGGCATTTGTGGTCACCCACTCATGAATAAAGACATGCCAAGCATCCCCATGGCTCCACACATTTTCTTCCATCTACCAGAGGCAAGAGTGGATCTGCCCAGCCTTGATCAGTTGTGACACACCACTCCAAGACACATCATAATTAAAATGCCAAAGTTTACAAATAAAGAGAGAATCTTAAAAGCAGCAAGAGAAAAGAAGTTAATTACCCACAGGGGAGTTCCCATGAGGCTGTCAGCTAATTTCTCAACAGAAACTGCAGGCTAGAAGGGATTGGCAAGAAATACTCAGTTATGAAAAGCAGGAACCTACAGACAAGAGTGCTCTACCCAGGGAAGAGATCCTTTAGAACTGAAGAACAGGTAAAGAGCTTTCCAGACAAGAAAAACTAAAGGAGTTCATCATCACCAAACCATTATTATATGAAATGTTTGAGGGACATATTTAAGAAAAAGAAGATCAAAACTATGAGCAATAGAATGGCAAAAAAATACAAACCTATCATCTATTGAATCTAAAAAACAAACTAAGCAAACAAGAAGAACAGAGACAGAATCATGAATACAGAGAGCATTTTGATGGTTGCCAGGTGGGAGAGGGATTTAAGGAAATTAGTGAGAGGTGAGGGGATTAAAAAGTACGAATAGGTAGTCACAGAAGAGCCATGGGGATGTAAAGAACAGTATAGGAAATGGAGTAGCCAAAGAACTTATACCCATGACCCATGGACATGAACAATGGTGGGAGTATTGCCTGAGCGAGTGGGGGATACTAGGTGGAGAGGGGGCAAAAGGAGAAAAATCAGGACAACTATAATAGAATAATCAATAAAATATTAAAAAAAATGTCTTTGAAGCTATTTTCACTTTATTTCTATCCGTGCCTTAATACTCTTCTGAGAATCCCTTCCCTTCCCCCTTCCCCTTTCCACATTGATTTTGCTGCTTTCAGGAGCCAAAGTTGGTCAAAAGTCCCCAGTGCACCTTCTCCTTCTCTTTTCTCTGTAACAGGGTGCTTTTTTGATTATTCAGTCCCTCTGTTTCCTAGACTTGGCTTTTTGACAAATGATAGCAATAAAAGGAAATGGGTTTTATATTATACTTTATAGGTAGAATGAACTACAAATTAGAAAAAACAAAAAAGCTTACCACTTTAAGAATCAATTGTAATTTGGCACATAATGAAGGAATTAGTTTGGAATACTTAAAAGAGGCACTTAAAGTGAGATTACATAGAGTGCAGCATTAGTGTTGCAGCACTTTTGGATTGTATTTTAAATTACATAAACCCGCTTCTTTCTTAAGGGTGCCACTAGCTTAATAAGCAAAGTCCTAGAACAGTAATTATTCAAATAATGAACACTATTCTCAAGAACAAAAATTTGATACTTCCAGAATCTGTATCTGAGTACAACCAGCACTTGTTACTTGTTAAATTTTTAGATAGGTCACCTCATCTCTTAAATGTTCTCATCTCTTTCATCTCTCACCACCTTTTCTGCAAAATCTGAGAGTCAAAATAATTGCCCACTTCCTTTTGTACTAAATAGCTATTTTTACTTGTGTCATGTACATAGATTTGGAAGATAATATATATTTGGTAGCTGATTTCATGTGAGTTGTAGATTTATCAGAGTCTATACCATAACCCTTGTGTGTATCTCTTGACTGACATGCTGAAAAGATGAGGAGCCACAGCCTCTTGACCACAAACACCCAAAGTGAAGCTTCAACCAAAAAGACCTAAAAATGAAATCTTATGACAACATGGATGCATATAGCGAGTATTACACTAAGTCAAATAAATCAGGCAGAGAAAGACAAATACCACATGGTCTCACTTGTATGTGGAATATAAAACAAACAAATAAACATAATTTAAAAAAAAACAGACTCAGAGAAACAAAGGCCAAATGGTTGGCTACTGGAAGGGAAAGAGTGGGGAAGTGGGTGAAAAGGCAAAGGGAATACAGTCAATAACATTGGATTAGGTTACATGGTGATATGTGGTTACCAAAATTAATGGAGTGATCCCATTGTGAGGTATAAAAATGTTGAATCACTATATTGTACATCTTAAAATAATATAATCAATATAAGATTGTGTACCAGTTACACTTGAATTAAAAAATGAATTATGTAAAAACAGACCTAGGGATGGGAGTAGGAGCAGATCATACACAGCTCAATGGTTACAGAATCTTCCTTTATTACCTATACTCAGTAATTTTTTTTAAATAAATATTTCTTCATTTCTTCAGCCTTAGTACAATTTCCAGAGACTATATTTTGAAATAGTTTCCTCATTTATTTATGGTTGTATATTAGTTTTGAAGGGCTATCATAACAAGTAGCCACAAACTGGGAGGCATAAAACAACAGAAACTTATTCTCTCACAGTTTTGGAGCCCAGAATTATGGAGTTAAGGTGTCCAATGGGCCACGATTTCTCTAACGTCCCGCTCTACAGAAGGGAGAATTCTTCCTTATCTCTTCCAGCTTCTGGTGGCTCTTGGTATTCCTAGCTTGACAGCACAACTCCAGTCGTTGCCCCTGTCTTACCCTAGCCGTCTTCTCCGTGTCCCAGTCTGTGTCCTCTCCTCTTCTAATAAGGACGCCAATCATTAGACTTCAAGTCATTCTAAATCCAGGATGATCTCATCTCAAAATCCTTACCTGGATTACATCTGCGAAGGCACTATTTTCAAAGGAGACCATAATCTAATGTTTTGAGTGGATATGAACTTTGGGATTATACTCTTTAACCCACTGCAGGTTGTTTTACTGAGAAGCAGGACATTGGAGGAACTCATGTTGCCATTCCAGAAATGGAAGTCCTACTTCCCTTTCCAGCTCTACTGAGGTATAGTTAATATACAAAAAAACCTGTATACGTTCAATGTATACATTTTGATGAGTTTGGGCTTATGCATATGCTGTAATAGCATTGCCGCTATCAAGATATTAAGCATACCTATCAGCTCTAAAACATTTCTCGTATCCTCTTGCTCCTCTATATGGGATGTTGTACAAACACTTATGATTATATCGACCATCTTAAAAAACTCTTAAGTAAAAAACACCCTTTTGTTAACTGTAGCCACTATATACTACAGAAATTTTCTAGAACTTATTTATCTAGTATAAGTGTAATGTTATACCCATTGAAAAGCTACCCATTTCACCCTCTCCGCATCTCCTGGCAAACTCCTTCTGGGAATTTGACTATTTTAGATTCCACATATAAGTAAGACCATTTGTCATTTATCTTTCTGTGACTGACTTATTTCATTTAGCATAATGTAATCCAGCCTCATCTATATTATCACAAACAGTAGGAATTTTTAGAAATTTCTTTATCCACTTGGGTTACTTCCATCTCTTATCTATTGTAAATAGTACCACTTAACTGCTTCTTGATAACAATTTATTTAAGAGGATTATCACTTCACTCTCTTATTTCCTGGTAGTATCCATGTCCTGATTAATTTCCCAATTATATCACACTTAACTTTGATAAAATGGCAAATATTACATGCTAACATTTTTCATTTTTATTGCTGGAATTTGGCTCTCTTTGTGACTTTCACTTTTTTTATTCTGATGTAGGTAGTATTGAAGAAAATGTATTTTTTTTTTTAGCTGTTGCACTTTAATTTAAAGCACATAAACTACATAAACATTGTGTGTACTGATCTCTACCAAGATACCTTTTGGAGAGAGAAAGACGAAATGACAAGCTGGACTGCTGCCCTCCATAGTTTACGCACTACCTGACTGCAACCATCAATCAAATATAGTAATTAACAGTCACCCTGTGCTGTTGTGCTGTGAGTCTCAATGCAGAGAGTTTCTCTGTATGCTGACCTCAAGAGTTTTGACACACTGGTAATAGTATTTCAGTATCACTTGGTGAGACAAAAGCTAACCTTAAATTCTAAATCCTATGAATAGAAAGGAAGATAGTTTTCTGCAAAGTGCTGACTCCAACTCATGTGAAATGTTAGATGCCATAGTTCTACTTCAAATCAGCTGGCTTTAAATATAACTTCTGCGAAAAACCAGCAGAACAAACTGCAGGTGAATTAATATAAACATTAAACAACCTCTAAGTCTTTGAACAGGGCTAAAAAATTTAAAATCTGAAAATCCCTAATAAGTAGACAAAAAAGTAAAAAGATGTAATGGATTTCTCAAGAGTTTAGTATTAAAGATGATGTCAAGAGAAAGGGTGAGTGAATCCAGAAAGAGCAGGTATGAGACAAGTTGCACAAAACCTTGAAATACAGGCTAAGGAACTTAGTCAGAAATAGTAAGTAGAAAAAACTTATAGCAGTAGGAGTTTGCTCTGCTTAGTGTATATTAGAGCTTTTAAAATGTATTTTTACCCATACACACAAAATTTTCTTTAATAGAAATTTGACTTCAGAAATTACTGTAATAAACAGCTGAACATAAGCCACTCTGACTCAAGCAGAAAGAGGACTCAGGGTCCTGTGCCTTTGAACTTTGCTCTTCTGTCCTTTCTGCCCAACATGGAAAGTCTTCCAGAGAAACGTGATCTTGTCAGTATGCAGAAACGCCCTGCTTTATGTCCTAAACCATCCAGAACCTAGATTCCAAAACAAGGCCTCTCCATTTCTGTTTTGTTTCCTAGATTTTGCTTTCACAGAAAAAAAAAAATTTAAAAAATGGAAGGGAATAAATTAATTTCATGGATAAGTTCAGAAAAAAATTAATTTGTTGGCATTTCCATCATTCAGATGGTGTCGTATTTATTGGGAATATTTGGGGAGCAATTCATGCTCTCCCTGTAGCTGGGTTTGTTCTCCTGTGTGCTCCGAGTCCCTCTGCTGGCGCATCTCGTAGCACTAATGGCACTGCTGTGGGATTTTTAATAATTTGTCTGCCACCCTTTAAAACTATAAGCCTCTTAACAGAAGGAACAGTGCAGCGCTGTTTATTTATCTAGCATGCACACAGAGATGGATATGGATAGGCACTTAATGTACATTTCATTAATAAATAAATAAGATTGCTATGTTACGCACTTTGTGTTCTGAGTTTTTCCGGAAATCAGTAGATTTCTTTTAAATCTTTGATGCCTGGAAGGCACTTTACTATTTACTGAAAATATTCTTTCCCTGAAGACATATCAAAAATCACAGGGCTATTTTATCATGCTTTGGAATAGAAGCTGTAGCACCTGGGGCAAGACCAATAAAAGCTGGCGGAGAGCAAACGAGTTTCCAACAAAATCCGTACGAGCTTTCTGAGACCTATATCGCCGTTTGTATTTGGTACCTGGAGAACTACCAGCTATGCTTGGCCCTTGCCCTTTGCTTTGTGTAATGATTTCCAGGGCCTCTCCCTAGGACTGACCATTAATGACTACAGTAGTCCTTCTGTATCCATGTGAGATACATTCCAAGACTCCCAGTACATGCCTGAAACTGAGGATACTGCTGAACCCTACACACACACACACACACACACACACACACACACACAGAGTGTGTGTGTATATATATATATATATATATATATATCTTTTTCTATTTAGACATCGCTTTGATGAAGTTTAACTTGTAAATTAGTCACAGTAAGAGATTAACGACAACTAGTTAATAAAATTGAACAATTATAATATACTGTAATTAAATGTATGTAAATGTGGTATTTCTCAAAATATATAATTGTACTATACTCACTCTTTTTCTTGTGATAATGTGAGATAATAAAATGCCTCATTAAAATAACTTTTATCTTTTGAGTACCTTAAAGTGGCACATTATGGCTTCTCTTTGGCATATTCAAATTGCCAGCATTGTTACTCTTGAGCTTTGAGACCATTATTAAGTAAAATAAGGGTCACTCAGACACAAGCCCTGTGATACCACCACAGTGATCTCATAACCAGGATGCTCCTAATTTACTATGTGACTAGTTGGTAGGGAGCATGTGTGGTGTGGAGATGCTGGGCAAAGGGATGACTCATGTCCCAGGTGGGATGGAATGGGATGGTGTGATATTTCATGACCCTACTTGGGACAATGCACAATTTAAGACTTAAAAATTGTTTATATCTGGAATTTTCCATTTAATATTTTTAGATGGTTGACCTTGGGAATCAAAACCTTGGAAAGCAAAACAACTGATGGAGCATGGGGTGTGTTACTACATATTAGCAGACAAGAACTGTCCTCTGGATGACCAATTAGGTGAGGCTTAATCTCATTTCATCCTTGTTGATTTAACCCTTATAGATTTTAAGCCAAATTAGAAGGGGGCTAGTCGAATGGCCTAGAACACCAACTTACAATGGGTACTAAATTACATCTGGTAATATCGCATGATGTGTAAAAGATTATCTTTTACCAGAACTCTTATTTAGGAGTTCAATTTTTTTTAAAAAAAAATGTAACTTCATAAATACAGCATCTGGCAAAGTAATGCCTGCTTGAGTGTGGTTGGTAGGGTAATAATATGGGTGTAGTAATTTATAGTTTTAACATGGACATTTCACCTAAAATGTCACCTAAAATATGGTTTGCTTAAGTGTGATATTGTTATGTTACAGAATTGCATGCTTATGGTTTTGTAATAAAAGACTTTATGATAAAAAGGGGGCATTATTTGTGTCAAACCCTGTAGTCTTGGCTAGTAGGTTCTCAAATATCTGTAAATAAATACTGAACAAATAATTAAACAAATCTTATTCAAAATTTGCAAAATTACTAGCCAATTCCTCTCAGCTACATTTCCTAGTTTACCATGACTGAGTTTTATAAACTACTTTTTAAAATATTATCATTTGTATATTTTCAATTCTGTCACAACCTTTTCCTTCTGAACTACCAATCCTTACAAAGTCTTACTGAGAAGGAAATAAAAATCTACCCTCTTTTTTCAGTTTACTCATCATTATTATTATTTTTATTTTATAGTATCAAGAATACAACATGAGATCTACCAGAGACATCATACTTCCTAATTCCAAAATTACAGGGTTTGATAGAACTAAGGCCTGCTTGAGTGTGGTTGATAGGGTAATAATAATATGAGTGTAACAATTTATAGTTTTAATTTGAACATTTCACCTAAAATGTCATATGGTGTGCATGAGTGTGATATATTTATTTACAGAATTACATGCTTATGATTTTGTAATCAAAGATTTTGTAACAACAAGGGGGAGTTATTCATACTGGACCCTGTATATAATAAGATACAGTAACCAAAACAGTATAGAACTTACATAAAAATAGACACACAGGCATACCCTGGAGATATTGCGGGTTATATCCCAGACCACCACATAAAGTGAGTCACAATCTTCCTGCTGCTTGAGGTTCTTGCCTTCAATTTGTAAAAAAAAATGTATAAAATCTATGAAGCATAATAAACCATAGCTCAGTAAAAGAAGATATGTCTCTATATACCAATGAAACAAAATTGAACTCATACCTGTGTGGTCAACTGATCTTTAACAAGGGTGTCAGGAACACACAACAGGAAAAGGATAGTGTCTTCAACAAATGATTTTGTTAAAAATGGAAAGAGACTGGACTGTTGTCTTACACCATAGAACCAAAATTAACTCACAGGCACTATTCCCACATATTCTTACTTGGTAGGTCAAATATGAACTAAGGAACTGCATTTAAACAACTCCTCAAGCAGTTTTGATGCAGACCACCTTGACAAGCATCTTGTCAAGTTTTCTTCTTCCATAATCCATGTTATTTGGAAACTGTTACTTGTTATGGCTCCACATGTTTTCATTTTCTATAATTGACTGTGAACTAATTCAGTAACAATTAAATAATTTAAATCCAGTGTACTCTTCAAAAATCACGAACACTTTTAAAAAATAAATAAGATGAGCCTAAATAACTTCCCATCACTACAAGTTAAGATAGCACCTGCATCTGTTGCTGTTAAAACAAGTATCATGAAACTTGGTAATAATTAATCCTGTCTCATCTTTTATAATGTTAGGCCAACACATAGTATTTATGTATGTATCGTGTCGCTAAGGAGTCAGATTTTGGCCACATGACAACCTCGTTAGATCAACAGCAGTCTCTAAACCCCGCCTTAATCTCTCTTTGCCTAATCCAACTCAGTTTAAAATAAGCAAGTGGTAAAGGGTTCACAGGTCATACTTCGTTTCTGTTTCTAAATGCTTTCTGAGTTTAGCAAAAATTTTATATTGATTATTTATTTTATAAACTAATAAAGTGATAATTTTTGAATAAATGAAAACTTCTGGTTGAACCTAGAAGACAAAGTGAGTCCAAGAGACTCACTGTCACAGAGCTCGGTCTTGCCTTGCTGGGTTTCTCCTCCCAGTGCAGTGTGCATGACGCAGAACACTGAGTCTCAGCTCTTTGTAGCACACTTCTAAGTGGAAATGGGGAAATATCAGAGTTCTTGTTTTTACAGATGAGTAAACTCCATGAAGTTAAGTGAGTTTTTCCAGGTCTCAAGAACTGTTTATGACATCATAAGCCATGTGCCTGTTATGTTGGACTTTACTCGGTATCTTTCTGAGTTTATTATCTATAGAGATTATGGATTTTATATCATGGTTAATACTGAGTATTCTGTCTGTGATTTCTACAATTTCATATAAAAATAACAACTCAAACTTTTTCTTTTTCATTCAAAAATAAATAATGCAAAAAATCTATTTCGAAGGGTGACATAAAATACGTATATATAAATAAAATATGCATATGTGTAATATGCATATATAGAATATGCACACACATAATATTTATATACACATATAATGTAAAATAAAATAAACAATCCTCTGAATGCAAGTTAAGATAGAGGGATACCCCTCCCCTAAAGTTTATTAATGAATTATTCATGCAATATTTGACTACCCATTATCCCTAAGATGATAGGAACCATATGTGTTTTATTTATCATTGTCCCCAGTGTTCAACAGGGTATCTGAGAAATAGTAGGTACTTAATATATATTTCTCAAGTGACACAATGAAAAGAAAACTGACACAGAGACCCAAGCACTATCCTCTCTGGTAAAAAGAGGGACTGAAAATGGAATTACAAGAATACTAAGATTACATGTCATACACTGAATCTAACACAAAGAAGAAAATAATATATTACATAACACAATTCATATAATATAATACACAATACATTATAACCTGCAAAGCACTGATGCTTTATATGAAAAATCATCATTTTAATTCATTCATCTTCAAGAAAAAAATAACTCATTTTTCCTTAGAGTTAGAAAATTCTACACTTTTGATTCAGCTAGAAAAATCTGTCATTTGGGTGATGTTCAGGGATGACTAAATTGTGAAATTCACCTTAAATAGCATTAAACCTGATGCCTCTAAAACCACATAATGATTCCACTGCTCATTATTCTTAAATAAATTCAGAAAAATGAGGACTAAGATATCCTATCGTAATTTCAGCTATACATCTGTTTAAAAATGCCAACCTCTAAATAAATATTCAGAACTTATCAAAGTCATAACATTGAGCTATTTTTAATCTTATGGAAAAATAAAACATCAGAAAATGTGCAGTCAAAAATCAATCATCAAAATGCTTAATCCTTATTAACCTCTTGGTTAGTCAAAACATATCTGGGATACAGCAATGAAATAAGGACCAAATACAGTGGTGGTTAGAAAGCAAACATGAATGAAGATAGTTTCCAGAGGCTCCTTCTTTACATGATTCTGTAAAGGGGGTGGAAGGAGGAGGTGTGGTCAAAGAACAGAGATTTACATACACTTATGAGACATTTAATAATTTAATATTTAGAAAAATGAGAAAATACCAGGACCATGCTTTGATTGAATATATCTAAAAACATGCACGAAGGATCTACGCACACTGGCTGCCTGACAGTCAAGTAGAGGAGCACTAAGCCTGCAGAAAGGAGTGAGATACATCTGTCAGTGTTAGATAATCTGTGCTGCTAACAGAGCATTCTTTTAAAACATTCTTTCCAAACCTATTATATTTTTAAATAAAAATTAAATACAAATTAATTAAAGTGAAAGAATGGCATTGTGCTATAAATACATATGGATATTTGGTATAATCACAAAATTTTAGATATTTTTACTCCCCAAAAGTGATTACCATGTGAGGATACAGACAATGAAAAGGTGGAAGAAGATAAATCACCCTCCTCCTCTATTTTCTTTTTTAGTGAACACCATTCCTCAGTGTCCTGGGCCATTTCATTCTCTGCCACAAATGCTGTTAATTTCTCCTTTCCATTCACTCACAAATCTTTCTCTTCTAATACCCTATACTCTTGTGCTTTTATGGACTAGGACTTTATTTCTTCAATGGTAGTGTTATAATTGACTTCTAACTGGTCTTTTTACCTCATCTTTTTACCTCTCTAATAGTTCGTTCCTTATACTGCAATCTGTGTTGATTTTCTGATGTACATGTCGATCCTGTCTACTGCTTAATGATTTTAAGTACAGAAGATTTAAAAATAGCCTTTATTTATTTCCCTCTATTTAAGAATAATGCCTAAATGCTTTCTCACTACCTTTAAAGCCTTGCCATTCACTACTTAATGATAAAACAGAAGTTAGTGGCTACAATGCTAAGGATGCAATGTATGTTTGTATACTGGAGATATGGCAGATCACAAATTTGACTTATTTTCAGTCCTCAAAGAATTACAGTCTACTGTAAATTATTTTCTCTATGATATTGCACCAACTTCTCATTCATCCCTCAGCTTCTAGTATGCTGGTTCCCTTTTAAAGCTTCTCCATCTCACTACCTTCAAAACATGTATTTTCTATTTGAGTGTCCATACAATCCTTACAGTTTTCTGAAACCTCTAGGCTTTCCCTTCTTCTTGTGCCTAGAACAGCCACCCTCCATCTGTTCCAAGCCATGGTCCTGCCCATTCATCTCTCTTCCTGTAACTGAATTAGTGTTAGATCTCAAAGTGTTCTTTTGGTTGGCATAATGAAAAACACATTCTTGAGGGCAGGTGCCTAATATAATTAATTATTGACTAATATTTCTCATGTTGAATTTTATTTGTGGAAAAGGTAGGCCTATACTCAGATAGCTTTCAAATGTACTACTCAATTATATTGCCTTATTTTGCTCAAAGGGAATTTTTCCTACAAAGAGATACTTAAAATAATGACTAAAATCTCTGAAAGTACACATATGATAGTTGCCAAAGCATTATGTTTCTGTTTTGAAATGTGAAAAAAGAAAAAACAAAGAGAGTGAAAAATATTTTATGTGAGGTGAAAAAAAATCAGGTTATTCTTTACATGCCACCAGTATAGTAGCATGGACTTTCATATCGTAAAAAAAAATTAGTTTAAAATGAAAAAAGATCACTATATAGGACTACAACAAAATATTTGATATTCCTGTCCAAAAATAAATAAATATCAAGACGAAGAATTTTAAACTATCTTCCCATCTAGATTATAAACTATTTCATGTGTCGATGTAAAAATTTGCCTGAAATCTTCACATGGCTTTCCACTTCAAAGTCCCTGTTGCACGATGATCTAACTGTCCTAAGCTTCATACGATTCCTTTTCTCAAATATGCATGTATTATGTGTTATGGAACCTGACAGGGGTGAGTTTATTTTTTTACATGCCATTCCTACAATCTTAGTTTTAACATTGTAAAGCCCATCTACCTTTGTATCAATAAACACTGAATAATGAAGGACTGACTATATGAGTACATATGGATAGTAAATGAATAAATGTCATTGTTCTGACACAGAGGCTCCTAAGCTCAGATTCTTGATCTCATGCCTGCCCTTTGTATCTGATTATATAGGACTCAACTTCTATTTTTGCTCCCTAGCTTGCAAACACTTTTATTCCAGGATTCTAGCATGCTCTGAATTCCTTGTAAGTGCTACACACCATTTTTATCTTATCATTCTTATTTGGTGGATTTAAGCCCTAGCTAAATTTCTACCCTCAGTATTTAAGCCACTTTAGTCCAGAAATAATGTTTTCACATGGTAATAATCCATCTTCATGTGTGTTTGAATTTCTTGTTGCTGATTTGTAACACTGACTTATCTTAAGATGGTATTCAATGATAGCTCTCTCTCTCTACACGTACATACACATACATGTATAGATATAGACAGAGATATATTGTTAGATGATATATATATAGACATACTTATATACATACACACATATAGATAGATATAGATTATAGATATAGATAGATAGATATAGATGTAGATATATTTAGATATTTCCTAGTTCATATTTTTTCTATTTTCTGGATAATCCTGAGTAATACAATAGCATAAAAATTGCACTAATTCTAACTAGTTGTAGAGATAGGTACACACCTCTGTTGTGTCAAAGGAGTAATTGTGCACTTTTAGAAATCTGGTAGAGAATGATCTTGGCACACAGAACACTCATCTTCCAGCTGTGAATTAGTGAAATGCCCCATTTCATCCCCTCATAACGCTCCCTTTCGTTCTAACCTGACAGAAAATGGCAGTTTGGCATTGATCCATAGCTTCTTCTCAACAGAACACTAGAGAATATTCAGGGGAGTTTTGTAGGCTCTATAACTGAAAATTTAAGAAACACTTACTGAACTTTTTTTTAACACTTAAACTTGAGAAGTCATTTCTGCTTTTCAGCAGAAAAAAAGAAGAGATAAAACTTCTTATAAAACTTACAGTTTCTTACTATCACAATGTGAAACTTTTTGGCTATATTAGGAGTAAAGACTTGGTTCCTTTTTCAGATGACACCCTTAAATTATTACTGGAGTAGGAAGAGAATGTCACAAACTCTTAAATTCCTCTTGTCATATTACAGGCCATGGTTGAGCATAAGCCAGCTTCCTACAGTGATGTAAGACTGACACAGAGAGTCTGGGACTGAGAATGATTTGGGGAAAAGACAAAGTTTCAGGTGCAAGAACAAAGCATCATTTGGTGGGATAACCATGTCCACATAGGAAGTGAGAGTACAGTGAAACACTTCCTCTCAGGATACAGGATGTTAGAGCATGAGTGTAGAAGTCAGCAGAAACAAAAATGCATCAGACAGCATTCTTCCTTGCAAGACTAAAACTGTGTTTTATGCATCTGTGTATCTCCAAGCAGCTAGCATAGTGATGGGTACATGGAAGTGTCTTAGGAACTTTTGAGGGGAATTACTTCATGAATGCATAAATTTATGTGCAAACGAACAAATGCATGAATTTATTCATGCTGAGTGAATTAATCAATGAAAGGATAATTAAAAGTTTAAGCCAAGATACTGTTGGCATAATCAGATTTGATCAACATTCCTAGAGGGAGTGTGGTGAAACTAAGGCAAAATTTTCCAATGTCTGAAAAGAAATGAAGAGCTTCACAACTTACTAATACAACATTTTGATCCCAGACAAAAACAGCAGAATCTAATAGCAAGGTCAGTAATAATAACTTGATCTTCAAAATTAGCATATTTGATTAAAGCTTAGTATTAATTTCCTGGTCAAGGTTGGGATAGATGCTAAACACTAGGGAGAGACTTAGCTTAAGAACAAGGGTGTAATGATTCCAGGAGTCAGAACTTAAATAATTTACGACAGCCCTTGCTTTTCTTTTTCTACATCTCTGAACCAAACATTCAATAGGTCAATAAGCAGTTTCCTAGGGCTGATTTATATTTATTTTGAGTGACTTTGAAGGGTTAAAAATTGCAGTTCAGAGTGAAAGCCAGATTTTGTTAAGGGCATGGCTAAATAAGTAATAGAACATCTGAGTAATAAAATACTATTTTAAAATGCATATAAAAACTTTATAGTAAGTGATTCAGCATAAATTTTATAGAAGTTTATAGAATTGTGAATGCACTGTAATTCAAACTATCTCTCAAGAAAACACAACCAATTGTCAAAAAAAATAAAGAATTTTAAAATTCATTGCTTCTTGGTAATGAATACATGGATGATTTATTTTGTTCCTTTTAGTTTTCCAGTATTGCCCAAATGGCCTATAATAAGCATACATTAATATTACAATGAAAAAACTTTTGTGGCCATTTGTTTCCATTTTAAAGATATCATGTGTGGATTGGTTTAGTTATTAATAAATTAATATCGATTCCACAAGTCCAAGATTTTGCTTTAAAACCTTTATTT